>JARKNS010000003.1:0-5875000 GCA_029990575.1 Petunia axillaris subsp. axillaris | reverse complement strand
TTGAACACCTCTACAGTTCTGCGGACCTGTTACATAGTTATCCTGATTACTTTTATTTGCTTTACTACAAAAGAACTATAGGTCGCTGTCTGAAAACACACCACTTGTTATTACACATTTTTTGGTTATTCCTTGCGCCATCCTAATTCCTACTATGCTGATATTCTTATCAAGAACTCTGATAAGGACACATGAGGCTGGTACCGGGATTGTGAGGCTTGTGTGTGGTAGGAACCTCCCATTTCTTGACCCTAAACTTCAATCTCACTTGTAAGCTTGACTCAGGCATAGTGCTTTGCTGTCCAAGCAAGTCTCCCATTATCAGATGTGACAATAATACAGAAGATTTGAGCTAAAGATTTTAAGCCTTGATATAAGTATAAGCAGCACTGATACTATCTTACCACTAAACATGGCTTCAGCACCTTTAAACGAGCTTGGGCTTGCAGCTTTCACCCTTTCTGTTGTGTTCCTAGCTGTTCTGTGGTTCAGATGGACATCAAATATATCAAAAAATGAAGAATCTAGGTTGCCACCGGGGCCTCGTGGCCTTCCAATTGTGGGATATTTACCATTCCTTCGCCCCAATTTGCATCACCAGCTGACAGAATTGTCTCGCCAGTATGGTCCAATATACAAGCTGTGGTTGGGAAGTAGACTCTGCATAGTGTTGAATTCACCATCCTTAGCAAAAGAGGTGGTTCGTGATCACGACACTATTTTTGCCAACCGTGACCCTCCGATCACAGGATTGCTGGGCACATATGGTGGTGTAGATATTGCATTTTCTCCATATGGATCCTACTGGCGAGACATACGCAAACTGTTTGTGAGGGAGATGCTAAGCAACAGGAACCTTGAAGCTTGTTATAGTCTTCGAAATCACGAGGTCAGAAAGACAATAAGAAACGTGCATACCAATATTGGAAACCTCATTGACATAAGTGAATTGGCTTTTGTAACGGAAATAAATGTAATCATGAGTATGATCTTTGGTAGCAAATTTGTAGAGGAGAAGGAGAAGCATGGGAAAGATGGAGTTGACTTCTTGGAAGTGGTGACAAAGTTTGGTAAAGTGATAGGAAAGCCAAACATATCAGACTTCTTCCCTATGCTTGCGAGGTTTGATTTACAAGGAATACAGAAAGAGATGAAATCACTCTCGAAGTCATTTGAAAGTATATTGGAGCCTGCCTTAAACGAGCGCATGAGGATGCTTTCAGAAAATAGAGAGGGAGAAATCCAGGGGTACGGGAAGAAGGATTTTATGCAGATCCTTTTAGAGCTAATGGAGCAGAAAGACCTTGGGATATCAGTGGACTTGGTGCAAATAAAGGCCATCTTGGTGGTAAGTTATATGGTCCCTAAAACTTTTCTATATTTGCCTCCTTAAACTCGGTTCTCGTGATCCATAATATTACTGTACGAGAAATCAGTCTGAAGATTTGACATTCTCGTACAAACTTCTTAATCATGTTGATTGAACGCAGGATGGATTTGATATTACTGAAGAAAAAAAAAGAACAGTTTTGAGTTCTTAATCAAGATGCTTGAATTGCATAATTAGCAAAAAAAATCTTAAAACTTATACATACCTAAAATTGAATTCCCTGGCAGCCCTACAGGTAGAATCAAGCACTATCAAATTCAGGTAAGACTAAGTTCTTTTCCCCCGACTTCATATATATATTTATGTATTGTAGGACATTGTCATTGGTGGAACTGATACTACGATCACAATGGTTGAATGGGTAATGGCGGAAGTTCTTAACAATTTGGAGATAATGGCAAAGGTGCAACAGGAATTGAAAGATGTTGTAGGGATGAATAACATTGTTGAAGAATCCCACTTAGTGAAACTGCACTATCTTGATGCAGTTATAAAAGAAACCTTCCGTTTACACCCTGCGTTACCACTGCTACTCCCTAAGCGCCCCAGCCAATCTGCAATAGTAGGTGGATACAAAATACCTGCGGGAAGTAAAGTATTTCTAAATGTTTGGGCAATTCATAGGGATCCTCAAGTGTGGGAAAATCCATTAGATTTCCAGCCTGAAAGGTTCTTGAATGACTTTACAAATTTGGAGTATGCAGGCAATAATTTCAAGTACCTTCCATTTGGATCAGGGAGGAGAATTTGTGCCGGGCTTCCCTTAGCAGAGAAAATGGTCATGTTTGTATTGGCTTCATTGCTTCATTCCTTTGATTGGAAGCTCCCAGAAGGCGAAGCAGTTGACCTTTCAGAAGGATTTGGACTTGTCCTCAAGAAAAGCAAGAAACTATTAGCCATCCCTACTCCTAGGTTACCAAATCTAGAACTGTATCGATAAATTCAAGAAATTATAAAAAAGATGAATATAGCTTTTGAATAAAGGGGGCCTGACATTGGTTACCAAATCTAGAACTGTATTCTTAATTGGTTATGGCTACAAGGTTGTTTTGTTCTTAGTAAGATGTTGCTCTATTTTGGCAATGGCCTTATGAACAATCAAACTGTAACATGAAATCAGGAAGTTCTAGTGTTCCATGTGAAAGGCAGAACTGATCAGGATTTTTGATTGGAAAAGAATACATCAAAAGTGTCATTTGGTTACCCATGTTAGTAAGATTTACATCATAATTAAATTTTGCATCAATAGTTGGGTGTTTGGTTGAAATTTTTGGATTCCGTAATAATACTACTGACATTAGTTATTGACATGACTCCCTCATTGTTTTAAATTGAATTGAACATGAAATAACAATACATGCATCACTACTTTATTTGTGATCCAGTTCAAACTTATAGGTTTCTATAGAGTTGGTACACATCAAGAATAGAAAACCTGCAGTGAGTGTGCTGAATTACCAGTACCAGAATCTTGGAAGCTCAACTTAAAATACATTTTTAGTTTTTCTTTGGTCATGCAACTCTACGATTTGTCTTTTCCGATTTCAAGTAACGATGCCTGCTGGCCTTATTGTCAATGAATCATATATCATTATCAACGAAGAAGATCTCGGTAGTGTCTCATTATTTTAGAGAACTTGGATATCAGTGTGGAACCAACTAAAGATCCGCTACATACATCATCATAGCAGAAAAATCTCCATTCCTGTCTGGACCTCTTACGTTGTTGTCCTGATCCTTTGTTTGTTTTTACTTTAATACATAACAATGTATTGGGCGAAGTGCACCAAATGCCACTTTGGCAGTGTTCTTTGATTTGAGGCCATTTTTTTTATTGGTTTTATCTGAGAGGCCACTTTTTGGAACTTCAATTCTTTTGGGTTGAACTTAACACAAGTTCAGCCCACAAGGATTGAAATTCAACTTCAGTCCACCACAAGGATTGAAGTTCTAACTTCAGCCCACAAATGTTGAAGTTTACGAATCTATATCTAAAAGTTCAGCCCTTACAAATTTAAGTTGAAACTTCATAATTTAGGCATGAAGTTCAACCCACAAGGTTTGAACTTCATCCCACAAAGATTGAAGTTTCAAAAAGTGGTCTCTCATGTAAGACCAATAAAGGAGTGGCTTCAAATTAAATACCAGTGACAAAAGTGGCCTGTGGGTGCTTGGGAAATTTTGATGCGTAGCCATTTTTGGATGTGCTCAATGAGTTTTATCCACCGTTTTAAAATTAATTGAGAAATAGCCAAAAATTCGCGCGCACATTTACGCTCCATTAGCGTTGGAAAACACCTCAGACTAGTCTCGGTACAAAATACTGGGGCTTTGAACAAGTTGTTATGTGACCGAATCTTTATATATAAAGTCCAATAATAAAATACTGGGGCTTTGAACAAAACGCCCCAATATTTTATACTGGGGTTAGTTTACTGAAGCTTTATATAAAGTCCCATAGTAAAATACTAGGGCTTTGAACAAAAAACTTGTTCAAAGCCCCAGTATTTTATACTTGAATTTGTCCGGAGGTGGCTATTTCTCAGCAAATTTATTTTTGATGGCTACAAATCAATTAGCGCGCGCCAAACAGGCCCCTACGCGAAATTTTTACATTTTATTTTCAAGAAATGACGTAAATTGAGAGAAAAAGTTGACAAAGAGGAAAAATAGCCTACCGCGCCGCGTGGCGCAACGCGATAGGGTCGATACTCAGAGAGTTCAAAAATTGTGCAGGTACAGGAAATTTGCCTTGCCGCGGCACGCTGCGCGATGCATGTGTGTTCCGCCTAAGACATGTTTTACACATTTTTCTTCTTCCGCTTTGGAGGCGTTCACTTGTGTGTTTTTTCTTTCTTTTCTTCACTTTGTCTTTGACTTTTCTCTTTCATCCATTAATTACTTTCCTTGTCTTTACACTCTCTTTCTTTTCTTTGTTTTCTCTCTCTATATTTTTCTTCTTTTTACATTATGAGATGAGTTTGCTTTTTCCCATCAAATGTCACCATATATCAGTATCAACAAAGAAGAACTTAGCAGCCTCTATTATTTTAGAGAAGTTCTAAATAATTGACATTGTGAACCAACAAAAGATCCTACGTATACATCATCTTACCACAAAATCTGCACTCTTCTAGATAGGGATGTTCATGGGTCAGTTAGTTCTATTTTTCATCAAAACCAAACTAATTATATGGATTTGGTCATTGCATTATCTTTTTGCAGTTTGGTTGATTTTTTCGATTTTATTTTTAATAGCATAAAATATATATTCAATTTGTCTTTGCTAGAGTTGTGGTATAAAATTTAGGTATATCGATTTATGATTGGTAAAGAATGACCAACTTGATGAACATGTGATATATTAAAGTATCCTTATTATGGGAGGTTTTTCTTCTTGCAATACATGATAACTAATTTTAAAACTCTTATTTATATACCTTTCAAGCTTAGGACCTTGATAATTAAATACAACATCAATATGAAACTCAAGTAATAATATCTTATCTCCATTTATTAAAAGATAACCAATAAACTTTATTTCAATATTGAGAAAGATATAAGAATTTTTTAGTTCTTGACAAGTGAATATGGAAGAATAAAGAGATTAAAACATTTGACAACACTTGATTATAAGAAAGTAAAAACATGCTAGAATGAAACATTATTTAAAATGCCTAAATAGGATGTACTATAGTAGTTTTATTTAATATTACATCTGAAGGATAATAAATATTTCTTGACATGTCTTTTAAAGAAAATCACATATAAAAATTTGAAAATATATAAAAAAATAAATATATTTATATTTCGGTTTGGTTCGATTTTTCTTAGTTCAATACCAAAACTAAACCAAACCAAATGTATTCGATATTTTTAGTCAATTTGGATCGATTTTTTTGGTTTGATTCGGTTTTATGGTTCGGTTTGAACACTTCTACAGTTCTGCGGACCTGTTACATTGTTATCGTGATTACTTTTATTTGCTTTACTACAAAAGAACTATAGGTCGATGTCTCCAAACACACTAATTGTTATTACACATTTTTTGGTTATTCCTTGCGCCATCCTAATTCCTATTATGCTGATATTCTTGTCAAGAACTCTGATAAGGACACATGAGGCTGGTACCGGGATTGTGAGGCTTGTGTGTGGTAGGAACCTCCCATTTCTTGACCCTAAACTTCAATCTCACTTTGTAAGCTTGACTCAGTCATATTGCTTTGGTGTCGAAGCAAGTCTCTCATTATCAGATGTGACAATAATATAGAAGATTTGAGCTAAAGATTTTAAGCCTTGATATAAGTATAAGAAGCACTGGTACTATCTTACCATAAACATGGCTTCAGCACCTTTAAACGAGCTTGGTGTTGCAGCTTTCACCCTTTCTGTTGTATTCCTGGCTGTTCTGTGGTTCAGATGGACATCAAATATATCAAAAAATGAAGAATCTAGGTTGCCACCGGGGCCTCGTGGCCTTCCAATTATGGGATATTTACCATTCCTTCGCCCCAATTTGCATCACCAGCTGACAGAATTGTCTCACCAGTATGGTCCAATATACAAGCTGTGGCTGGGAAGTAGACTCTGCATAGTGTTGAATTCACCATCCTTAGCAAAAGAGGTGGTTCGTGATCAAGACTCTATTTTTGCCAACCGTGACCCTCCAATAGCAGCATTGCTGTCCTCATATGGTGGACTAGATATTGCATTTTCTCCCTATGGATCCTACTGGCGTGATATACGCAAACTGTTTGTGAGGGAGATGCTAAGCAACAGGAACCTTGAAGCTTGTTATAGTCTTCGAAATCATGAGGTCAGAAAGACAATAAGAAACGTGCATACCAAGATTGGAAACCTCATTGACGTTAGTGAATTGGCTTTTGTAACGGAAATAAATGTAGTCATGAGTATGATCTTTGGTAGCAAATTTGTAGAGGAGAAGGAGAGGCATGGAAAAAATGAAGCTGAGTTCATGGAATTGGTGACAAAGTTTCTTAAAGTGATGGGAAAGCCGAACATATCAGACTTCTTCCCTATGCTTGCGAGGTTTGATTTACAAGGAATACAGAAAGAGATGAAGTCACTCTTGAAGTCGTTTGAAAGTATATTGGATCCTGCCATAAACGAACGCATGAGGATGCTTTCAGACAATAGAGAGGGAGAAATCCAGGGGAACGGAAAGAAGGATTTTATGCAGATCCTTTTAGAGCTAATGGAGCAGAAAGACCTTGGGATATCAGTGGACTTGGTGCAAATAAAGGCCATCTTGATGGTAAGTTATATGGTTCCCTAAAACTTTTCTATATCATTACTTGCCTCCTTAAACTTGGTTCTCGTAATCCATAATATTACTGTACGTGAAATCAGTCTGAAGATTTGACATTCTCGTACAAACTTCTTAATCATGTTGATTGAACGAAGGATGGATTATATAATACTGAAGAATAAAGAGAACAATTTTGAGTTCGTAATCAAGATGCTTGGATTGCATAATTAGCAAAAAAAATCTTAAAAATTTGTACTTATACATACCTAAAATTGAATTCCCTGGCAGCCCTATCGGTAGAATCAAGCATTATCAAATTCAGGTACGACTAAGTTCCTTTCCCCTGACCTCATATATGTTTCTGTTTTATAGGACATTGTGGTTGGTGGAACTGACACTACGATCACCATGGTTGAATGGGTAATGGCGGAGCTTCTGAATAATCCGGAGATAATGACAAAGGTGCAACAGGAATTGAAAGATGTCATAGGCATGAATAATATCGTTGAAGAATCCCATCTGCCAAAACTACACTATCTTGATGCAGCTGTAAAGGAGACGTTTCGTTTACATCCTGCATTACCACTGCTTGTCCCTAAGCGCCCCAGCCAATCTGCAATAGTAGGTGGATATAAAATACCTGCGGGAAGTAAAGTATTTCTAAATGTTTGGGCAATTCATAGGGATCCTCAAGTCTGGGAAAATCCATTAGATTTCCAGCCTGAAAGGTTCTTGAATGACTTCACAAATTTAGACTATGCTGGCAATAATTTCAAGTACCTTCCATTTGGATCAGGGAGGAGAATTTGTGCCGGCCTTCCCTTAGCAGAGAAAATGGTCATGTTTATATTGGCTTCATTGTTGCATTCCTTTGATTGGAAGCTCCCAGAAGGTGAAGCAGTTGACCTTTCAGAAGGATTTGGACTTGTCGTCAAGAAAAGCAAGAAACTATTCGCCATCCCTACTCCTAGGTTACCAAATCTAGAACTGTATCGATAAATTCAAGAAATTATAAGAAAGATGAATATAGTTTTTGAATAAAGGGGGCGTGACATGATTGCCCCCACTGGTTTTAGTATCTTACACGATTAAAGTGTAGTATTGTACCGTAAGTAATGAGGTTCAACTACTCTATCTTGCATTTTATATAAAACTAGTTTCTCGACACGTGCGATGCACGTGATGATCAAGTCTTGTAATATACGGTATTGTACAATAATATTAAAAAATATTGAGTAAGCAATTATATATTATAGAATAAAGTACAAGCTTTTTTGTAAAATTTGAATTTAATTAAATGTGATGAGAGCTTGGAAAGTATTTCATGACCTCCTCCATCACCTCGTAGGATCTTGATTTTATGTACCAATTCTCCAAGCAATGGTTCATAACCCTTTCTCAAAATTGATCTTTTATTCCAAACAAATATACATTTGATTTTTCCTGGTATATTTCCTCATCATGCTCTAAAGAGTAATTTTAAGTATCAACGCAAGCCTAATTCATATCTTGCTACCTTTAAAAGATATCTTACACATAATTTCATGCATGCTATCAAATTAATACCAAAAACCGCCCCAATCATGTCGCATATGCATACTAAATAATGAGTATTAAAGAGTAGAAAACGTAGAACCCGATTTTTTGTGGTAATCATATAATAATCTGCATTAATATTTGTACAAATCAAATTTCAGCATATATATCACAACGAGCATTAAAGAGTAGAAAACGTAGAACCCGATTTTATTAATATCAGCCATTTAAGTTTGTCCAAGTGCGAGTTCCCTTTTTCAAATACACGCTGCTATTGCTCTCTCAATCATAACATAGAATTAATTTTTATTGGTTTTTTTAAGTCTCTCCCAAATGATGGTTTGCCCATATTAGTCTCTCAAGCAACTATCCACAAATAAAGTGACATCCGTTCTAATAATTTGAAAGATTACATCCCTTAGCTTCAAATAAATTTGGTATTTTTATTTAACTTTTTTATTAGTAGAGTATTTTTAATTTTTGAAGGGGCATTTTAGTAATCTGACTTTTAGGCTTCTTGAGAACATACTTTTATAATAGTATATGATATGTACATTTGATATAATGATCTTATCAAAGGAGGATAACTCCATAGATATATTTCAGCCGTTCTTAATTGGTTATGGCTACAAGGTTGTTTTGTTCTTAGTAAGATGTTCTATATTTGCAATGGCCTTATGAACAATCAAACTGTAACACTAAAATCAGGAAGTTCTATTGTTCCATGTAAAAGGAAGAACTGATTAAGATTTTTGATTGGAAAGGAAACATCAAAGTTTCATTTGGTTACCCATATTAGTTAGATTTACATCACAATTGAACTTTGCATAAATAGTTAGGTGTTTGGTTGAAATTTTTGGATTCCGTAATAATACTACTGACATTAGTTATTGACATGAGTCCCTCATTGTCTTAAAGTGAATTGAATTTGAAATAACAATACATGTATTACTACTTCATTTGGGATCCAGTTCAATTGATTCAGTGGTTTCTATAGAGTTAGTACACATCAAGAATAGAAAACCTGCTTTGCAATGAGCCTGAATAACCAGTACTTCAGTAGATCTATTCCAGAATCTTAGCAACTCAACTTAAAATACCGAATTAGCTTTTATTTGGTTGACAGTTACCTCTTTAACTCCTGCAACTCTGTGTTTGTCTTTCCTATTTAAAATAAAGATGCCTACTGGCCCTCTTGTGAATGTACCATATATCATTATCAACTGAGAAGTTCTTGGTAGCATCTAATTATTTAAGTAAATAAATTCAGTGTGAAACCAACTAAAGATCCTCTACATACATCATTATACCTTAAAAAGTCTGCAATCCTGTTTGGACCTCTTATGTTGTTCTGATCTCGTCGTTTGTTTTACTACAGGACACCAATATATTGATTGCTCTCTGCAACTACCATTGGTTATTTATATAGAATTTCTCATTATACATTATTTGTTATTCTTGGACCATATGCTGGGGTTGTCATCCTTGGTCCATCCAAGAATTCTGGGATTCTTGTCAACACTCTGATAGGGACCCTCTGAGCACTATATACAATTTGGAATCACTAGCTGCATGATGCCTTCATCACATTAAATAAGAACAAGTACTTAACAAAGACAGGATACATAGCACGTGCTGATAGGAGGATATATTGAACTAAAGATGTAAAGCCATTTCATTGTGCACAAAATTTCTTAGGCTTGGATTCCCAAATCTACCAGGATAAAGACTTTTGGGAAGATATCTTTAACACATCAATAAGGAATAATACTTTAACCGAATTCTACCAGCTCTGATAGATATGTTTGTGTCAACTGGCACAATTCCGAATTCCCATGGTTGACTTGTAAAACAATATCAGTTATGAAGAAAGAGCACAACAAGAATTAGAGAGTGTAGTTGGCAAAAGTGTCTTAGTTTGATTTAGCCTAGTAACTGCTAACAGAGTTGTTGGTAGTCAGGACGAGTATAAAGATGGTGGAGAATTGATCTTATGTCGCGGCTGCACATAAAGAGCTTAGAAACAAGTGCAGCAGTGTGTTGGCGTGGAACAGGCTGATTTACTGCTCTTACCCAAAGTTTAGAATGCATCTGCGAAGAAGAAGCATGTGGGCTCTGGTGGTCATAATAACTCGGATGATGTGGATGATACACAGTGAATCTCTAAATAAGCCCATGAATATTGGAGATGGACTGTGTGGTACTTAGTTCGAGGAGGAGATCGTTGGGTGATCAAACAAAGACTGACATTGGAGTTGATAAGAAAGAGAAACTACATACAAAGTAAAAGAATACTCTTAATGGTTCGATGCGTTTGGTCCGAAGCAGACATTTAAGTGTCTTTGGCTGGCTTAGCCAACAAGTGCGTAGATTATCAGATTCAATACTGTAGGATTTTGCTGAATAGGCAAAGTTGAGTGTTCTGAAAATGGCCAAGGGGTGAAAACAGGAAATAAAAAAGGAAGTTTGTAAAAGCTATTTTCCTAGCTTCTGAAAGTGAGAGATTGAAGTTCAACCAAAGTCATTTTGTTTCCTATGAAAGTAGTGCACTGCCGTGTTCAAATGTATACAAAAAGTCATTTTTGGTAAGGATATGTTTGGAATGATAGAAATTAAAAAATTATTTCTGCTTCCACTTAAAAGCACTTTTAGGAAGAAACTATTTTTTTCGGCTTCTTTCCCATAGCAGAAAAACAGATTCTGCTGCCACTCAAAAGCACTTATTTTTTCTATAAGAAGAAAATAGAACACTAAGTTTTAAAAATGAAGTAGGAGGGACACATTTTTAATTAAGGTTAATCTGGTTAAGCTCATTAAAAGATGAGTTTTTTACACCCCCCAAGTTCTTTTATGTGATAGAGACTGTGAATAGTAAAATGTGAATATTACTACGCCAACATAGTCTTCTCTACCATAGATACACTGTCTGTGCTCTGATACCAGTTGTTGGGAAGCGTGTTAGGCAAATGGAAAGGAAAATATCTGTTATTTTCTCAAGAGACACCACTGAAGGACCAGTTCCCTCTATGTGTTCCTTTACTTATAAAATGCGGAATTAAGTTAAATAAGAGTAAATGAACACTGATTTTAGCGTGGAAAAACCCCTTGAACTCGGGATCAAAAAATTACGACCTACTCTCTCAAGTAGGATTTTAACTTCACTATTTGAAAGACTCACTTGGTTACAAGACTTCTCTCTTACTAACCTAGGACTAACTCTAATCCTATAGTGACCCCTTTCACAATCAGTAAAGTTCCTCCAAGTAACAATACTTGAATGACACGTACTATTACAGAACTTCTATGAAAGCAAATAGTACAACTTGATATACCCTACTACAAATGAACTAAGGCTGAACTTTGACAAGACTCAATTTAACGAACATGTTTATTACTTAGTTCCCTGTAGCTTAATGATTACACAAATATAACGAAAACTCTTTCAATGCTATAGCTCGATTCTCTCTGTATTTGTGCACACGTACAACAGCTGAAATGTTCCTCCATTTATAGCTTTGAAATCTGAGGAGTCTTGAGCAATTAGAACTCCAAAGCCTCCACGAGTTTGAGTCCTAATTGAACTCCTTGCGTATCTTCAAGCCTTATCCTAATCTTATGCAATCTTTCTTATCACGTACAAATCTGCATGATTATCAAGATAAACATTAGACAATAGGATAATAATTAATTTTCCTGCTTAATTGATTTTGCAATATTATTTATTCAGCTGCCGTGATCCAAAGGAACAAGTCCTTGGATCTGTTCCTTCGTCATCAGTCAAAACTCCGAGCTTATTCAAGCTAACATTTTCCTCCTTTTTGATGATGACAAACACATAGACTTTGCTGCATATCCTTAATGTTATGAACCACAATTTTCAACTTAAAAGCCAAATTAGCAGAAATCAATTTCATCATTAAGGATCATGTTCTTAAACAGGTTATAAATTTCACAAGCAAAATCATACTTACTTTTCCCCCTTTTGGCATCATTGAAAAGGTTGCATAAGTTAGAATTTAGTAATAAAAAGAACAAGCAACTCATGGCCTATATAGGCAACTCAGAATGCAAACACAATTCAACATGAAGTACTGCATAAAGATGATATTAGCCATCCAAGATAGTTCATTATCAACAAAAAGATTTAACACCAGGGGATACATGCAAATACTGCTAAGCTAACCAAAAACTAAGGAGTTGGAAGACTAGGAACTAGAACTAAACTAAATCCCACTGGTTAAGAAGATGGCTGGTGGTTTTGAGGTTCAGGTGTTGGAAGGTCCAGTTCCTTGAGAGGTACCCTTCATCATTTCAAACATCTGCTTAAACATGCCCTCATTCATCTCCTTGGCTTTTGCAGCTTCATTCTTCCATAAATCCCTTTCCTCCTCCAATCTCTTTAGCTCAGCCGCCTGAATGTTCACTTGTTGCCTTATAATTCTCACCTTGTTATTCAGAGGTTGTTTGCTACCACCAACAGTGGAAGGTTCAGCCATAACAGGCAGATCACAACTAAGCAGAGTAGCCACCCCTAACCTTTCCTTCTTGGTAGCCATTTTCATCTTTATCAGAGGAATATCTAACTTGGTAAACAAATCCGTGAAAATAAACCCCAATGGCAGTGAATGCTTCTTTTTCCCAATAACCATCCTTGTTATCAGATGAATCATGAACCTAGGCCAGCTGATCAACTTATCTGTGTCCAACAGCTCCATAGGGACCAGGTCCATGAAGCTAGCAATTCCTCTCTTTTCCTGCCTAGGAAACTTAATTTTGTTCACAAATTCAAACAAGAGTTGGTGCTTAGGATGAATCTCACTCTTCTGCACAGCCCTGGGTTTCTCTTCATTGGGATTTTTTGTAAACTTTCTTGTTATTTCCAGATCAGTTGGGAGACCAGTTAAATCAGGCCAAACTAGCTTGATAATCATCATATCCTTGTGAGGGGATACCAAGCAGTTCACCCAATTCTTTTGTGTCAAAGCTGATGTCCTTTCCATTAACAGAGGTGGTAACTCTATCCTCACTAATAGAGCAGTTAAAGAAAAATTCTCTAACCATAATCTGTGAGCACCTTCCTGTTATCTGAAGGACCGTGTCCTTCCACCTCTGAATTTCCAATTTTTGCAGCAACCACACCATTTCTTCTTCATCTAAATCAGACAACACTCTCATTTTTACCATATTCCTGGTCATAAAATCATCATGCACAACAGGTTGACCACTTGCTTCTACAACTTCCTCATAGTCACTTTCACTCTCTTCCCCAGCAGATTCTCCAGAACCAGAGTATGAGCTGATCCACGCTCAATCCTACACCTTTAATGGTGAGGGGCGGTCGTCAAAATATAATACCCGATATGAGTCGGGGTCGATTTCTCAAGGGAACTAACTCGTCTAGTAAGAGAGTCGCAAGTAGAAATTCAAATGAAGTTTAATGTTGAGTCCTAGAAGTGGGGTTGTTTTTAAGTATGCTACAATTAACTACAAGACATACAATTAAGCAAGTAAATTGATTAGATATTATGAGACTAGGGGTGCAAACAAGGGTGTCTTCACTTCACTTTCCCAACACAAATATAATTATGGTCGAGTATTCCGATTGTGATCTCTAGAATCCTTCCGGCCTAGAAGAGATCTTTCACAACTTGCTCGTCAAAGCCTTAGTTGAATACTCAAAGCACTACTCAAAGAGCCAAGGAAAGGAGACCTCTTCCGAGCGTAACTCCTTTTAGATGAGTTAGTCTATATTAATATCCTATCAACTCAAATCCTCGCCAACTCCACTATTCTACGCTAGTTAATCTCTTCCGAGTCTTTAACTAGCAACGTAGACAATAAATTCCAACTATCATAGATTTTGGAATTTTGATGTTATTGTAATGGGAAGTTGGATGATTGTTGTTTGTTTTATGGTTAGTGAAATGGAACAACACCCATTGATGCTAAACTCATAACTAGGGTTTGAATCAAAGCAATCAAGATGTAATGAAATGATGGATTGAAATCAAACATGAGTTTTGAATTGATATATGGAATAAGATTCAAGGATACAAGATTGGAAGCTTACAAAATAATGTTAAGACTCCTCCTTAGCTCTCAAAATCGCCTCAAAACAAGTAGCTAATGTAATATCTAATGTGTTTGTTAAACCCTAGCTTTTACTATTTATACAAGCTGAGAAAATGCAGCCACAGCAGCTGAGGCGGAGCGCCTCTTTCTGGGCTTCACAATGTTAAGCTTCAGGTCTTTGTTGAGGCGCCCGCCTCATGATTTAGGCGGAGCGCCTCATGCATTCTTGCTCTCTGTATTTTTGTTAGGCGGAGCGCCTCAAATTTTAGGCGGAGCGCCTCATGAAAACTTTCTCTCTGTATTTTTGTTAGGCGGAGCGCCTCACACTTTAGGCGGAGCGCCTCATGAAAATTTGCTCTCTGTATTTTTGTCAGGCGCTCCGCCTCAAATTCTAGGCGGAGCGCCTCATGCTGTAACTCAAGATCCTCATACTTTGGCTTCAATTCTTGCTTTTGAACTTCAATCTTCAACCATTGCTCGAGCATACTCATTAAAACCTGAAACTAAGCAATTACGGCATTAAACAACACTAAACGTTGCTTTTGGATTCAAAAATAAAAGCTTAAAGTAGTCTTTAAGTTGGTAAAATACCAACTTATCAACTCCCCCAAACTTAAGTCTTTGCTTGTCCTCAAGCAACTCAAAATCAACGGAACCAAAGCAAGTTCTATTTTGAATTTGACACCAAGGCATGTTCCACGTTTCGAACTTCTCAAACAATGTATTAATGACTTAGTTGGTACTAACTAGTCACACATACTAAAATGAACAATTGACAACCGACTATGCACTTTACTCGGACTATGGCAAAAAGGAAACTCACGAGCCTTTAGAGTTATCTCAAGGTCATCGGCTTGCTTCGGTTGTTCATGACCCCCAATATGCATTCAAACCCTTTGCTCAAAAGTTACTTGCTTCCTCACAAAAAAAAAATGGAGTCCTTTGCTCACAAAATACTTTTAAATGCCAAAAATCGGACTTCAAAAATTTGAACTCTCACTCTCACAAAGGAATGCTCATGTATGCTTCTCAAAGATTCAAAGACTTGCTCTTCTTGTACTTCTCCACTAATGTAGGCATACTTGACTCAAAATCAATTAGGACTTGATAGGTTGTAATGTAGGCTTTTGGTTTAAGGTGTGGTAGATTTGGCTAATTAGTGACTAATACCTGCACTACATCATTTTGTTCTCTTTTGTGCAACTTTTTCTTTCTTTCCATTAGGCTCATCCTACCTTTCTTTTGAAGACGGTGCCAATTAATCCCTTCTTTATTCAACACTTTTCTTTTCTTCTTCTTTCCCTTTTTTTTTTTAATATAGTTCCTTTCTTTTTCTCTTTCTTTTGTTTCTCTTTTCTTCTTTCTTTATGTACTTCGATTTGACATTCACCATGGGATTCCAAGCTTTTACCATCTCCCCCAAACTTAGATTTTAGCCTAAGTTGCACGTTTTTCAATGCACATATGGAGGTTAGGGCCAAAAAGAGGGTTGGTGCCTTAGCACACAAGCATTGGCTCGGTTTTCAATTTAGTGACTGCCATATGAAAGGTTAAGGCTCAGAGGGGCTAACTGGGGTGAATACGTATGGGTAGGCCATTTAGGATAGTAGCGGTCCAAAGAAAGCCTAAAATTATATCTCGAGTCAAGTTTCACCTAGGATTTCACCTCAAAGTACATTAAGAGCAAGTTCCAAACTTCCAAGTCACACACACAAGCTTATTATTCAAGAGCTCACCACACATGCAAGTAATCTTTTAAGTTCAAGGTCTAAACACATACTAAGGACACTCACTCACAAAGCATATGATGGTTCAAATTTTAAACCACGCCAACAACATAATTGAGTTAACTAGAGAACCTCGTGGTCTACAACTCACGCCATGCCATTCAAAATACCCATTCATTTGTCAAAGTTGCCATAAAAGTAATGTAAAAATAGGTAGTACCACATAATCCATTAATATATTTTCAAAAGGTTTTATGTACAAACTTGGTTCAAAAAGAACCTCCGGAAAGAACCAAGTGAAGAAAACCGGAGGCTTATTTGAAAAATAAAAGGTCAAACATAATATAACTACTAGCTATACTAAACAAGTGCGTATACATAAAAATGGTCCGAATTTGTACATGGATATCATTAAACATAAGACACTATCCAAAATACATATACGAATTCGGACCCCTCCCCAAACTAAAAACTCTAGCATCGTCCCCGCATGCTAAGTAAAACAAAGTAAAGTGCGAAGGGGGGTAGAAGGGGACTCCCTGGTGTGATCAAGCAAGGCCTTTGCCTTTGCCTTCCATATGAGCAAGTGGAGACTCGGCATCGGTCTGCGCACTCCGGGCCTATCGTCAGATAGCCTCCTCAAGAGACAAATGAGTGGCCAACTCCAACTGGGTATCCTCGGGCATGGTAGTAGGGTCATCCAATGGTAGATCATCTGCAGTAACATCATCCTCATCACAATCAAACTGCATAGCCTCTGTGGCTGCAATATCCTCTTCCAACTCCTCGGCGTCCTTCACCCGAGCTTTCTGAGAAAGCTTACGAGGAGCCTTGGAGCTGGAAGGTCCTGGCAAGTCAATCATGGTAGGACGGGGTGCCTTCAAAGGCTGGACTCGAGGAGCAATGGAATGGACTGTAGGAGCAACTGTCTGGACTGTAGGAGCAATAGTAGCTGGGAGCACAGTAGAACGAGTGCCAGTAGGAGGCCTAGTGGACCGGGTCCCAGAAGGTGAGGCACGCCTCAATGGTGTATCTGATCCTGTAGGCATGTGAGAAGCCTGACCCATCTTCTTCTCCATAGCAATGTGGGAACGAGTCATCTCTGTCATGACAAGCTTCATGTCGGCTATCTCCGTCTGTGTCTGTCACGACCCAAAATCCTATAGGCCGTGTGGGCACCCAAACCCAACTCATTGGGCGAACCCCTCTTGAGCAACACTTGACTTGCATATGAAATAACCAAATAAAAGAAATTATGAAAAGAATAGCGGAGTATGATATATAACCCAAATACACAACTAGGATCTTTGCAACCATGTTCTAAGTCCTCCCATGAATCATGAACATCTAAGGAGTCAATAAGGTTATACATCTCCGAATATAAAGAAATATAATCATTAATATTAACATAAAAATAATAAGGAAAGATGTCACCACAGGACAAAAGTGGTTCACCGCTAGATTAAAGGACGAGCAACTCCGTTTACCACAATGCTTGGTAGAACTCGATATCGAATCTGCCGAATATAAAACAATACGAAAAAAATAAAGAAAGTGGGTGAGTCAAAAGGACTCAGTAAGTGGGGACAGGGCTCCAAGTAGAATAACGAGTTGCAAATATATGAAAACTCAAACAACTCCAAGGTAACCAAAAAGTAAAGACAAAATCACTTAATTAACAAACAAGTAATATTCATACTTAGTCATCAGAGTGTTAAGACACATCCATTGTGACTTAATGATATGTATGGGACTATATCATAATACAACAATATGCACAGAACTACCTCATGCTACAATAATATGTACAGAACCACTTCGTACCATAATAATATGCATGGAATTACATCGTGCGATGATAATTGTACGAAACATCGTACCACAATAATATGCACATAACTATATCGTGCTATCATAATATGTACGGAACTACATCGTACCATAATAATATGCACGGAACTACATCGTGCGATGATAACATGTACGAAACATCGTACCATAATAATATGCACGGAACTACATCGTGCTATGATAATATGTACGGAACTACATCGTACCATAATAATATGCACGGAACTACATCGTGCGATGATAATATGTACGAAACATCGTACCCCAATAATATGCACGGAACTACATCGTGCTATGATAATATGTACGGAACTACATCGTACCATAATAATATGCACGGAACTACATCGTGCGATGATAATATGTACGAAACATCGTACCACAATAATATGCGCGGAACTACATCGTGCTATGATAATATGTACGAAACTACATCGTACCATAATAATATGCACGAAACTACATCGTGCGATGATAATATGTACGAAACATCATACCATAATAATATGCACGGAACTACATCGTGCTATGATAATATGTACGGAACTACATCGTACCATAATAATATGCACGGAACTACATCGTGCTACGATAATAAATCAAGAAATAGTAATGAGCTGTAATTATATTTTTCAAAATAGTCTTGGCATAATAAGTATGCCCATTTCAGCAGCCATGCATGTAAGGAACACATACATAGACATCCAATGTGGAGAAAGTCCACCAAAGAAGGGATGTAAACCACTTACCTCAAGCCGACGATTGCTAACTAGCCCACGATCGTCCTTTCACGCCCAAATCCTTCCAAATAAGTCCACCCATAGAAGAACATCCTTGAATTCTCCCAATTCCAAACTTTCAAGATGAGAAAAACTCCATAACCATTAATAGCCAAAAATGCCTACTGTTCTGCCTCGTTTCTTGTACCAAACGATCCCAAAACTCACTTTTGATACCTCCAATAGATTCCTTGTGAAAATCTAGTCAAGTTAGGCTTTTGAATCACTCCATTTGACCTTATAATGAAGGAGATATGTTGGTTTCAATATTTAGAATAATGCAGATTTTTAACTACGCAGTGAGTGGCAATTTCGTAAATAATCTGAAAATTCTGGCAACCCAATTCTTAGTAAAATTATCATAAATCCCTCATATGATGTCGAAACTTGATGATTTCAGTTTCTATGGTTTCCAAATTACGATACGGATATAATGGTTTAGTCGAAATACGAATCAAAGGCCGTTTTCTCAATATGATAACTTTTATGCTCAAATTACGTGGAAACCGAAACCAAACTTATCCAAAACTCATCAAAACTTAACCAAACTTTGTGGACATGACCAAAATCACCATACAAACTTATTGGAACTAAAAAAATATATCGACATGCATATCGGAGCTTCGATTTACCAAAATGACTGGGCGGGGCCATTACAGTGTCCCCTCAAGAGCCACAGTGTGTAGCTTAAGCGCGTCAGTGTTGCGCTCAATAGCCAATGTATGAGCCTGCATAGCCTGAAACAAAGCCGAGAACTGTTCTGGTGTAACTGCTGGTGGTGGAGGGGTAGTGGGGGCTGGACTTGTGGCAAGTTGGAGATAAGGGTCCGGATCTCATCCAACTCAGCATCAAAGTCTCGTGCTACTCGAGGCATCTCCTCGGGTGTAAAGCCAGTATCAGTGCCACCAGGTGCAGAGGGGCTAGACTCAGAATGCGGAGGGACTGCCTCCGAAGTGGAAGGTAGATCAGTAGTAAAAAGTGCAGGCTTACCTGAAGGAGGTGGTGGAGGAGTCTCTTTGATGGCATACCAGTTAAATGGGGCTATTGGGGTTGACTTAAGATCATTTGGCCATTCTTTACAACCGTGGTGAATCTAGAATGTTGTCAATGTCTGTGGGAATGACAGGTTGTCCTTTTCTGAGTGTGCTACTTTCACCAACTGCTTGACCATCTCAGCTCCCAAATTTACCTTAATACCGGTCATCAAACATCCTATCATAACTTCCCTCCTCAATGTAAGTTTATTGTCCTGACTTGTGGGGCGCACTCTGGAGATAATAATGTAATGCCATCCTTTTGCCTTAAAGTTCAAGTCGGCTCTATGAATCTGCACCCCCTCCTTCAACCAATGCGCATCCTTCTTTCTCCCAACTATCAGTACCAACCAAGCTCTTTGCTCTTTCTCGGTCATAGCCAACTTTGCCATATGCTGCCTCGGGGAAAAGTTCTTCCCGAGCTTAAAAAATCTCATCCAAGCTCCTGAAGATGCATCAACATATTTCTCCCTGCAATAAACTGTCATGTTATTTTTGGGGTTCTTAGCTAAGTTAGCATAAAACTCCGCAACCATAGTTTCATTTGCGTGGCCCAGTGGTGCTCCAAGTGCCTTATGCCACCCTGTCGCCATGTATCTTGCATAAATGTCGAGATTCCTCTGTTGCACATCTTTCATCCCTATGACACGCTTGTGATTCACATGCTGGACGTGAAATGACTTATAATATAACCGACAAGCTGCTTTTGTTTTGAAAAGTCTTGGCCACTCTGCCGGTAGATCATTATCATCCGATTCGGACGCTTGAGCTTGAGGTTTTGCTTCCTCACTACTGTTTGCATTGTCATCCTCCCCCTCCTCATCATTCGACTCAGTCTCTGCGGGTGATTGAGCTTTAGATGATGAAGCTTCTTGTTTCTTCTTCTTTCTCAATTCCACCCTTGCTTTCGTTGATAAATTAGCTAAAGGAACATCATCATCGGAGTGGGGAGGTGACGCTTGAGGTTTCCTTTTTCCAGCTCTTGCCATCGTACCTGAAACATTCGCATTTCAAAGTTAGAAGTGTAGACACGCATTGCACCATGAAATTAAAAGAACAGAATGAAGCAGTGGGGTGGTACAGGGGGACGCGGTCGCCCTTAGAGAGAGGCGGTCCGCCTCACAGAAATACAGAGAGCAGTTCAGCTAGAGGCGGCCGCCCTCAGACAGAGGCGGTCCGCCTCACAGAGATCCAGAAGCAGTTTCAGGCAGAGGCGGTCCGCCCCAAGCAATTTCCAAGCAATTTCCAAGCAATTTCGAAGAAGCATTTGAGCCATTTTTCAAGCAATTTCCAAACCATCAACTCACTTTCCAAATTCTAAGCATTTCCAAACACTCAAGACCACTATTTCTAACTTCTCCTAACATTTCAAGCACTAGTTGTAGCAAATTCAAGAAAAGGAATCAAAGTTCATAAATCCAAACTACTTCTATAGCTTGACAACAAAGTATGAACAACTTAGAGCCATTCAAAGAATCAACAAGCTTAGAACTTCACACTCAATTCCACTTTCAACTGCACATTGTAGTTTTTCATGGATTTGTTTCTTCCCCCAACTAATGAATTGGAAAATTTGAGCTTTCAAAGCATAACAATCGCATTCCCTTTATTTCAAAACAATTCAAGCAATCACTTCATAGGATATTCAAGCACTCACAAGACATCAACTCACTATCAAGTTCAAAGTATGCTCAAACAACTACAAATACTACTCCCAATATATGACATCAATTTCAAGCAATAACAATAGCAATTTCAAACAACAAGTGCAAGGTTGCAAGATTTTTGCTTCCCCAACTAATTGTGTTTGGCATTTTTGAGCTCTTAAAGCATCACAAGGACATTCCCCACATTCCAAACAATTCAAGCAACCAATTTGAGCATGTTCAATCCATGGTTGCAAGATTTTAACCAAAACATGAAATTTCAATTCTAGATAGTCAAGTGTGTTCACTTATTCAAGTTTGATCCATCACACAACTCTTCAAGCTTGGTTTACTCTAGCATGAACAATTTAGACATGACTCAAGCACCCCAAATTCATGGGAAAATTGTTAAGGGTTCAAGTTCATCAAAAATTCCCAATTTCTATATCATGAACCCTAACTTTTTCAATATACCAACATCAATGTATATAGCATTTAAGCACAAGTAATACTAGATTAAACTACTTTTAACTACTCCTAATCCTAAAGCATGGTTCTACAAAGTTGAAGAAGATTAAAGCAAAAATTGAAAAAAAATTCACAACATACCTGAATTTAAGGTGCGACTTGATGAGAAAATTGATTTTGTGTGATTTGCATATGTTTTTGATGATTGAAAGTGGGATTTTTGGATTGGGGATGGGGATTTCGGTTAAGGGGTCTTTTTATTTTGTTAGAATTTTGAAAGCATGAAAAATGGGTGAGTTTTTGGGGTGTTTTGCCCCTAAACCCGATGGTTTACTAGAAACTTGGGCCGGGCGGACCGCCAGTTGGGCCAGGCGGAGCCAGGCGCTCCGCCTAGTTCTGTTCCCTATTTCCTTGCCTTTTTTTCACACTGAAACTTACCTGGGCGGTCCTCCTGACAAATTAGGAGGTCCGCCTAGCCTTGTACCGAGCTATTCTTGCCCTTTTTCCCCACTTTTCAATTCTCGAGCTCACCAACATTCGAGTACCTGCACACGTAACAACTAATTAACTAAAAACATGGGTTGCCTCCCAAGAAGCGCCTAATTTAACGTCGCGGCAGGACGGTGATGAATTATCCACTCACGGCTCATCAAGATAGACGCACGCCACTTCACCAACCTCGGCATCGCATCCCAAATAGTGTTTCACCCGATGCCCATTGACTCGGAAAGTTCTTCCTCCTTCTTTCGATTGCAAATCAACCGAGCCATAATGTGTAACACCTACCACCTTAAATGGACCTTTCCACTTGGATTTGAGCTTTCGGAGAAACAATTTCAACCGGGTGTCGAACAATAACACTAAATCTCCTTTTATGAATGTCCGGTTCCAAATTCTTGAATCATGAAGCTTTTTCATTTTTTCTTTGTAAATCAATGCATTTTCATAGGCTAAGAACTGGAATTCATCAAGCTCATGCAAGTTCGACACCCTTGCATTTGCGGCCTCGCTCCAATCCATATTTAATTTCTTCAATGCCCACAAAGCTTTGTGCTCAAGCTCAACCGGTAAGTGGCAAGCTTTACCGAATACCAACTTGAATGGGGACATCCCAATTGGAGTCTTGTAGGCGGTTCGGTAAGCCCATAAAGCCTCATCAAGTTTCCTAGCCCAATCGGTTCTATTTGCATTAACCGTTTTTGCTAGAATGTTCTTCACTTCCCGGTTTGAGACCTCAACTTGACCACTTGTTTGAGGGTGGTAGGGCGTTGCAACTTTGTGTTTCACTCCATATTTTTGGAGGAGGTTCGCAAAAGCTCGGTTGCAAAAATGGCTTCTACCATCACTAATTATTGCCCTCGGGGTCCCGAATCGTGAGAAAATATTCTTTTTCAAGAATCCCAACACACTCTTGTTGGCGAGCACAACCGCTTCCACCCATTTAGACACATAATCAACCGCCACCAAGATGTATTTGTTGCTATAAGAACTCACAAACGGCCCCATGAAGTCAATCCCCCACACATCAAACAACTCAACCTCAACAATGGGATTCATCGGCATCTCGTGCTTCCTTGATATGCTGCCCATTCTTTGGCATTGATCACAATTCTTCACCCAAGCGTGGGCATCTTTGTGCAAAGTTGGCCAAAAGAAGCCCTATTGTAGTACCTTGGCCGCCGTCCTCACTCCACCATGATGTCCTTTATAAGGAGAAGAATGACATCCTTCCATAATAGCTTCTTGTTCGAACTCGGCAACACATCTCCGGATTATTCCATCGACACATACCTTAAAGAGATAGGTTTCATCCCAATAATAGAATCTTGCATCCTTAGCTAATTTCTTCTTTTGATAGAACGTGAAGTCTTCGGGATAGACTCCCCCAACTATGAAATTAGCTAGGTCGCCATACCAAGGGATTGGTTCCCAAGACACGGCCAAGATCCTTTCATCCGGAAATGCATCATTCACTTCCATTTCTTCTTTTGGCCTTCCCCCCTCCTCCAAGCGGGACAAGTGGTCCGCCACTTGATTTTCAGTCCCTTTACGATCAATCACTTCAATATCAAACTCTTAAAGGAGTAACACCCATCGGATGAGCCTTGCTTTGAAGTCTTTCTTCGCCATCAAATACCGGATGGCGGAGTGATCGGTGTGAACGATTGTTTTCGAACCCACCAAATATGATCAGAATTTTTCAAATGCGAACACGATAGCCAAGAGTTCCTTCTCCGTCACCGTATAGTTTAATTGAGCTCCGTTCATTATTTTGCTTGCATAGTAGATGGGATGAAACATCTTGTTCACCCGTTGACCTAGCACGGCCCCCAAAGCCACGTCACTAGCGTCACACATGAGTTCAAACGGAAGCTCCCAATTAGGACTCACAATTACCGGTGTGGTTGTCAACCTCTTCTTCACTTCTTCAAAAGCTCCTAAGCAAGCTTTGTCAAACACGAACTTGGCATCCTTCTCCAAAAGTTTGCACATAGGATTCACAACTTTGGAGAAGTCCTTAATAAAGCGGCGATAAAATCCCGCATGCCCCATGAAACTTCGGACACCCTTCACGGTCATTGGAGGTGGAAGTTTGGAAATCACCTCAATCTTTGCTTGATCTACTTCGATACCTTTCTTGGAAACTCTGTGTCCCAACACTATGCCTTCTTGCACTACGAAGTGATATTTTTCCCAATTGAGCACAAACCTTGTTTCTTCGCATCTCTCTAGCACCCTCTCCAAGTTTGACAAGCAATCGTCGAATGAATCTCCAACTACCGAGAAGTCATCCATGAAAACCTCAAGAAAATTCTCCACCATGTCGTGGAAAAGAGCTAGCATGCACCTTTGGAATGTGGCGGGGGCGTTACAAAGACCAAATGGCATTTTGCGGAATGCAAAGGTGCCATAGGGGTAAGTGAAAGTAGTCTTATCTTGATCCTCGGCCTCAATGGATATTTGGTTGTAGCCGGAGTACCCATCCAAGAAACAATAGTAAGCACGACCCGCCAACCGATCAAGCATTTGATCAATAAATGGAAAAGGAAAATGATCCTTCCTTGTAGCGGTGTTGAGCTTCCGATAATCCATACACACTCTCCGCCCGGTTACGGGTCTAGTTGCAATGGAATCACCTTTTTCATTTAGAATCACCGTCATCCCCCCTTTCTTAGGCACACATTGCACGGGTGACACCCACTTGCTATCGTACAATGGAACTATCACACCCGCATCTAGCCATTTGATGATTTCTTTCTTCACCACCTCTTGCATAGGAGGATTCAATCTTCTTTGGTGTTCTACACTTGGTCGACACCCTTCTTCAAGCAAGATCTTATGAGTGCATACCCCCGGATCAATTCCCCTTATATCCGCCAAGGTCCACCCTATAACTTTAATCCTCCTCCTCACCACTTCAACAAGTTTAAACTCTTGAGCTTTGGTCAAGTGAGATGAGATGATTATGGGTAGAGTGGAGTTGGAACCAAGGAAGGTGTATCTCAAATGGGATGGTAGAACTTTCAATTCAAGTTTCGGTGGTTCTTCGATGGATGGTTTTGTAGGTGGGGTTTCTCGGTTTTCAAGGTCTAAGGATAGCTTTTTAGGTACATAGGGTTTTGATCCAAAGCCTTCTAATGCCTTCACCACCTCCACTACACTCTCTTCATTCTCTACATCCATGTTCCAAATTACCGCCGCCAACGTGTCTTCTTGACTAGCTAAGACACTCTCCTTTTCCACTAGGGAATCAACCACGACATCGACATAAGAACAAGTCGCATCATTATCCATTAGTTGCTTCAAGGCCTTGCAAATATGAAATACGGCCTTCTCTCCATTGAACCTAAAAGTAAGTTCACCTCTTTCCACATCACAAAGAGCTCTTCCGGTTGCCAAGAATGGTCTCCCAAGAATGATAGGTACTTCAAAATCTACGGGGCAATCAAGAATAACAAAATCCGCCGGGAAGACGAATTTGTCTACCTTCACCAACACATTGTCAATAATCCCAATCGGACTTTTCATTGAGCGATCGGCCATTTGTAGGTTCACGGTTGTTGGTCTAGGTGTTTTGGTGTCCAATGTCTTATACACCGCATATGGCATTAAGTTGATACTTGCACCTAGGTCACACAAAGCCTTTTTAAAGTGCCTTCCACCAATTGTGCATGGAATGGTGAAAGCCCCGGGATTCTCCATTTTCTGAGCTATGTGTGTTGACACAATTGCACTCACTTGATGAGTCACCTTGATTGTCTCGAAATCTCTATATGTCTTTTTGGTCACCAAGTCTTTCATGAATTTAGCAATGTTGGGCATTTGTCCCAAAGCATCAACCAATGGAATGTTGATGGAGGTACTTGCTATCTTCTCCCAGATCTTCGTTGCATGAGATACTTCTCTTTGTTTGTTGCTCTTTTGAGGGAAAGGAAGTGGTATTTTAGGAATGGAGCTTGGGTTAGAAGGGATTCCTTTGGGTTGTAGAGTGTTCTTTGGTTTGGCTATTTGGGTAGTGGTGTTTTGGGGGGTAGGCTTTTTAGTGACTTCTTGAACGTCATCATCATACTCTTGCACCAACACATCATCTTGCCTCTCCATTTCTTCTTGCACCATCTCCTCTCCAATAGCTTCATTATCATTCCACTCGGTACCCACATGATCATCTTGAATTCTCAACTCCGCATCATCATTACTCTTGGCTTTTGGGTCTTCCCATGTCTTGCCACTTCGAGTTTTAATTGCCATCACTTGGTCTTTACCGCCTCTTTTAGGATTCACTACCGTATCACTTGGTAATGCTCCTTGCGGCCTTTGATTGACTTGATATGTGAGTTGACTCATTTGTGACTCAAGTTCTTTGATGGATGTGGAATGTGATTTCATAGTTTGCTTCATGTCTTTCATGTCTCTGGAGTAGCCTTGTTGATTTTGAAGCATTTGACTCATCATTTCTTCCAATTTTGTGGGAGCCTTTGTCTCTTGATTATTTTGCTTAAACGGAGGTCTTGGAGAATATTGTTGAGAAGAACCGGCTCCTCTCCCCTCTTGGTTGTTACTCCAATTACCTCTTCCTTGACTTGGCCTCCATTTCCCTTGTTGTTGATAGGCTTGTTGATATGGTTGTTGGTAGGGTTGTTGATAAGGTCTTTGATAACCACCTTGATCATACCCTCTTTGCCCTTGGTAATTACCCACATAATGTTCTTCTTCTCCTTCTTGCATATGGTAGTATTGTTCCGGATAGTATCCTTCTTGTCCATGTTGGAGAAGGGACATAGGAACACCTCCGGAAGTGACATAACCCATTGGGGCCACTTGATGTCCGGCATTTGTAGTGTGGATATTCTCCACCTTGTGCAACTTCTTTTCATTGGCTTCCCTATCGGCCTTTGAGTTCTTGTTCATGAGTTCCACCGATGTCAAGATTCTTGCCATATTCTCATCTTGGGCTTCAAATATTTCCATCATCTTTGGACTAATCCCAACATCTCTTCCCAGATTCTTAGCTCTTGATTGCCATTCTTGAGATCTCTTGGTCACTTTGTCTAGGATATCTTTCACCTCTTCATACCTCTTGTCCATGGTGACACCATCACATAAAGTGTCTAAGGCAGATTGGTTCATCTTGTCTAACCCTTGATAGAAGCTTTGCAACAACATGCTCCCATTGAAACTATGATTAGGACACCGGAGCAACCCATCTTGGAAAGCTTCCCAAGCCTCGGTCAACGAATCAGATGCCTCTTGCTCAAACATGTAGATCTTGTCTCTCAATGCGGCTTTCTTCCTTTTTGGTGAAAACTTCCCTAGAAATTGTTTTACCAACTCTTGCGAAGTGAAAATGGATTTTCTCAGCAACTTGTTCAACCAATCTTTAGCTTTTCCGGTGAGAGAGTAAGGGAAAACTCTCAACCTCAATGATTCTTCCGATACCCTTGCCGACTTGTAGAGATTACAAGTTTGCACAAAATTCCTCAAGTGATCATTTGCATCTTCATTCTTAGTGCCACCAAAGCAACCATATTGTTCAAGACCTTGAAGAATGATATTTGGGATGCTAAAACTAGCATTTCCATGAATAGGAGGAGGAACTATGGCACTTGCAAAACAATTCATATCAATTTCTTCCTCAATCTCCTCATCATCTTCATAGTCTCGCATCTCTTGTTAATAGTCCCAAGCACCTCTAGCATACTCTTGTTGATAGTCCCGAGCACCTCTATCATACTCTTGATTCCGGTTGACATTGCGAGCATTAACTATATTGGCATTGCCCCCTCGGTTGACATTTGCTCTACCTCCACGGTTTACACCACGACCCCCTTGGTTTACACCTCGGCCGCCTTGGTTTGTATTGTTGCCACCCCGATTAGCATTACCCGCAACACCTTCATTTTCTCCAAGATTTCCTTCTTCATTTGCTTGGACCCCCGCATTTGCTTGGCCAAAAGGGTCGTCATCATGAGGGTTCACATTCCCCACTTGAGGATAATTAGCTTCCTCTTGTATCTCATCTTCGTCCACTTGTTCAACATGGAATGGATAGTCCTCTTGGTTGAGTTCTACATGGAACTCTTCATCATATTCTTCTTCATAACCTTGCGGATCTCCATGTTGTTGATTATAATAATGATTGTAATTGGGGTTCCGCAAGTGCTGATTCGGATTTCTCCTATAATACATGTTCACCTACACAAGGTAAAACCAAAAACAAAAGTAAAATGCTATGACTTGCGAACTAAACAACTTTGATTAACTAATGCAACTCAATATTGAAACCGTAGTTCCCCAGCAACGGCGCCAAAATTTGATCCATGCTCAATCCTACACCTTTAATAGTAAGGGGCGGTCGTCAAAATATAATTCCCGATATGAGTCGAGGTCGATTTCCCAAGGGAACTAGCTCGTCAAGTAAGAGAGTCGCAAGTAGAAATTCAAATGAAGTTTAATGTTGAGTCCTAGAAGTGGGGTTGTTTTTAAGTACGCTACAATTAACTACAAGACATACAATTAAGCAAGTAAATTGATTAGATATTATGAGACTAGGGTGCAAACAACTAATAGTGATTTCCAACCAACGGGTATCTTCACTTCACTTTCCCAACACAAATATAATTTTGGTCGAGTATTCCGATTGTGATCTCTAGAATCCTTCCAGCCTAGAAGAGATCTTTCACAACTCGCTCGTCAAAGCCTTAGTTGAATACTCAAAGCACTACTCAAAGACCCAAGGAAAGGAGACCTCTTCCGAGCGTAACTCCTTTTAGATGAGTTAGTCTATATTAATATCCTATCAACTCAAATCCTCGCCAACTCCACTATTCTATGCTAGTTAATCTCTTCCGAGTTTTTAACTAGCAACGTAGACAAGAAATCCCAACTATCATGGATTTTGGAATTTTGATGTTATTGTAATGGGAAGTTGGATGATTGTTGTTTGTGTTATGGTTAGTGAAATGGAACAACACCCATTGATTTTCTATCACTATAGCCTATTTACACCCCTAGTTATGAGTTTAGCTACTCATAACTAGGGTTTGAATCAAAGCAATCAAGATGTAATGAAATGATGGATTAAAATCAAACATGAGTTTTGAATTGATATATGGAATAAGATTCAAGGATACAAGATTGGAAGCTTACAAAATAATGTTAAGACTCCACCTTAGCTCTCAAAATCGCCTCAAAACAAGTAGCTAATGTAATATCTAATGTGTTTGTTAAACCCTAGTTTTTACTATTTATACAAGCTGAGAAAACGCAGTCACAGCAGTTGAGGCGGAGCGCTCAAAAGGATAGGCGGAGCGCCTCTTTCTGGGCTTCACAATGTTAAGCTTCAGGTCTTTGTTGAGGCGCCCGCCTCATGATTTAGGCGGAGCGCCTCAAGCATTCTTGCTCTCTGTATTTTTGTTAGGCAGAGCGCCTCAAATTTTAGGCGGAGCACCTCATGAAAACTTGCTCTCTGTATTTTTGTTAGGCGGAGCGCCTCATGAAAACTTGCTCTCTGTATTTTTGTTAGGCACTCCGCCTCAAATTCTAGGCGGAGCGCCTCATGCTGTAACTCAAGATCCTCATACTTTGGCTTCAATTCTTGCTTTTGAACTTCAATCTTCAACCATTGCTTGAGCATACTCATTAAAATCTGAAACTAAGCAATTACGGCATTAAAAAACACTAAACGTTGCTTTAGGATTCAAAAACAAAAACTTAAAGTAGTCTTTAAGTTGGTAAAATACCAACTTATCGTGGACCTGGTCCCTCTAGTCGTCTGACCAGCCCTAGAGGAAGTAAAAGTCTTCCTAGGAGTTCTTCTTTGAGATGTTTTCCTTTTCTTAGACTGAAGAACAACATCTTCCTCCTCATCAGGAGAGTCACTCTCCAAAGCAACAGTTCTTTTTCAACAGCCACAGGCTCTTCAACAACATCAGAATCAACTACCTATTTCCCTTTTCCTTTTCTACTTCTCTCCATTGCAGCATGCAGTCTTTCATTAGCCAACCTAGCACTTGCTCTAGTAGCTCTGATAGAAGGAATTTGTTCCTTCTTTTATGCAAAACTTTCGCCTTGTTTTTTCTTAAGTGTAGGTTTATAACTCTCACTAATCTTTCTCAACTTAGCTTTAATATCAGCTGCCACCTTAGGATCACTCAACCCTTTCTTTTTCAATTTTCTTTTCAGCCCTTTCAAGTTCAACAAATTAATTATAGGAGTTTCATCTTCGCTATCACTTCCAAAAACATCCATCATGTCAACATCATCCATGGGGTCTCTAGGAGCAGCCATGGGTGAACCAGCTTCCCTTATACTCACATCTTCCCCTTGCTTCTCAGACACCCCAGTATTTCCTAAATCAGACTTGCTACCTTCAGGCTCAATAACATTAATAGGTTCAGCATAATTTACCTTGTATTCAAACAGAATCATGGCCCTAGATAAATCCTCCACTTGTTCTAATATTGATTCGGTGGTAGGAATGGATCCTGCCCTATGAGTTTGAGACTCAGATTCTGTCTCGGTAATGGGAACTGATCCTTCCCCCTGAATTTAGGGTTCAGGTTCTGAATTTTTAGGATTTTCAGGATTTACAGTGGTTTGCATGGGTGAAGATGGAGTGTTAGGAGTTTCAAAACTTTGGGGGGTTTTGGGTGGTTTGCATGGGTGAGGATGGTTGATCAGTGGTGGAATCGGTGTTTTATGAGAGAGACATTGCTAATATTTGCTTAAGGAGAAAATTCACAATTCTTTCTAAAATTTTGTGTAACTGAATGAGAAATATGAATGAGAATTATGGGTTTATATAGGAATGGAATTTATGGTGGAGAGAGAGTCTCTTCCTTTTCCCATTTTAGTTTGTGATAAAAAAGGATTGTAGTTGTTCTAGGATTCTTGAACGATTCAAATATTTAGCCGTTATGATGATGAGTTCAAGTGGGAGTCTAATCGCGGGACGGTTCCTTGATGGGACTTTTGTGCAGAAGATAGAGGTTGAGTGGGATTTAAGTTTATCTAGTTACCTACACTTCTCAAACTCTATAATTTTTGGAATAGTAAAGAAGCACATACCTGTGTTTCTATAAAGGGAACTGTTCCTTACACCCAATGTTAATCAATTTACATGATCTAAAATTCTAGGAACATAAGGGTAACATCATTTAAATTTAGCACATTCAAGAAAAAATCATGGCATAGAGTATACAATTAAGTATGAAACTGAGCTGAAACTTCAAATTGATTTTAATAAAATTCAATTTAAGCCCATTTTTCTAGCCAAATTTTGAAGTAAAGTTAAGTAGACTTAAGTGAATTTAATCATCCCTAATTCTAACCTGCTCCTTTCAAAATGATCTCTATCTAAGGCCTTTGTAAAAATTTCAGCTATTTGTTTCTCAGTAGGACAAAAGGCTATAGTAATCAATCCTTTCTCATAATTGCCCTTCAAGAAATGGTGTCTTATGTCAATGTGTTTAGTCCTTTTGTGATGTACTGGATTTTTTGTCATGTTTATAGCACTAGTGTTATCACAATAGATAGGAACAGTTCCTACATCAACACCAAAATCTTGTAATTGCTGTTTAATCCATAACAATTGTGAACAACATGAGGCAGTTGCCACATACTCATCCTATGCAGTCGAAAGTGCTACTGAATTTTGTTTCTTGGTTCCCCATGAAACCAAGCACTCACCAAGAAAATATTCCATACCTGAAGTATTTTTTCTATCAATAAGAAAACCTGCATAGTCAGCATCAGTATGCCCAACAAGATTAAAATTACCACCTTTTGGGTACCAAAGTCCCAAGGAACATGTTCCTTTCAAATATCTCAATATTCTTTTAACAGCTTTCAAGTGAGATTCCTTAGGATCTGACTGAAACCTAGCACATAAACCAACACTAAAACAAATTTCAGGTCTAGTAGCAGTTAAGTAAAGCAAAGAACCAATCATGCCTCTATACAATTTTTGATCAACTGAAATTCCATGTTCATCAAGATCTAATTTTGTGGTAGTGGCAATTGGTGTATCAATTTCTTTAGCTTTATCCATGTCAAACCTTTTAAGTAGTTCCTTACATATTTCTGTTAATGGATCATAGTTCCATTTGAGGTTTGCTTGATTTGTAAACCCAAAAAGAAATTGAGTTCACCCATCATGCTCATCTCAAATTCACTCCTCATCAAGCTTGCAAATTCCTTAGTTAGGTTCTCACAAGTAGCACCAAAAATTATGTCATCTACATAAATTTGAACAATTAAGAGATGTTTACCTTTTTCTTTCAAAAATAGTGTGCTATCAATTTTACCTCTTTTATACCCATGCTGAAGTAGGAATTTTGCTGTTGGAGTCTGCTTGAGTCCATACAAGGCTTTGTCCAACTTGTACATATGTTCAGGGAACTGTTCATTCTCAAAACCTGGTGGTTGTTTGACATATACTTCCTCCTTTAAATAGCTATTCAGAAATGCGCTCTTAACATCCATCTGATGTAGAGTGAAATTCATGTAAGTAGCAAAGGCTATAAGAAGTCTTATTGCTTCCAATCTTGCAACTGGAGTAAAAGTCTCATCATAGTCAATGCCCTCCTCTTGACTATACCCCTGAACGACCAATCTAGCTTTATTTTTGGTTACCATACCATCCTCATCAAGTTTGTTCCTGAAAACCCATTTTATTCTTATGATGGACATGTTCCTTGGCTTGGGTTCCAGATGCCAAACTTGACTTCTTTGGAATTGATTCAATGCATCCTTTAGTGCCTCTTTTACATTTCTGGGTTCAACAAGAGATAAAAAGGCACTAAATGCACATAGATTGTGATTCTTGACTGCTGATCTATAGTTTGAATTCCAGCAGTCTTGTCTTAGATTATCTGATCCACAGGATGTGAACCTTGATACTTGTAAGGCTTGAGTACCAGACCATCTTCAGAAGTTCCTTGCTGAGGAATAGTTCCTGATGTAGTAGCACTACATGTTTGTGAGGTGGATCCATCATTTTACCCCCTGTTTCTGTGCTACTCTTCTCAGTTCTATCCTGAGGAACAGTTCCTTGCAATTCACCTCTCACCTCATTCCCATCCAATGCCTACATTTGTTGAGGACCAGGTTCACCATGCCTCAGCATTCCAATTTCTTCATCTTCCTGTATCTGTTCTTGTGACAAATTTTCAGATTCATCAAATTTAACATGCATGCTTTCTTCAATTTTTGATGTTTTCTTATAAAAAACTCTATAGGATTTACTCTTTGAAGAATAACCAACAAAAATTCCCTCATCACTTGTAGGATCAAATTTTCCTAAGGCATCCTTTCCATTGTTGTGTATAAAGCATTTACAACCAAAGGCCCTAAGGTGTGAAATATTTGGTTTTCTTCTTTTAAGTAACTCATATGGTGTCTTTTCTATCAATGGCCTTGTCATACACCTATTGATTGTGTAGCATGCAGTGTTAATAGCTTCAATCCAAAAACTTTGTGGAAGATTTCCAGACAATAGCATAGTCTTAGCCATCTCTTCTAAGGTCCTATTTTTTTCTTTCCACTACTCCATTTTGCTGTGGAGTTCTAGGTGAAGAAAAATTATGATCAATACCATTTTCATTGCAAAAGTTAAAGAACATTTGATTCTCAAACTCAGTACTATGATCTGACCTTATAGCAACAATATGACTATCTAGTGTTCTTTGAGTTTTCTTAGCAAATATTGAAAATGCATTAAATGCTTCTTCCTTAGATGCAGGAAATAAATTTCAAGTAAATCTAGAATAGTCATCAACTAGTACCATAACATGCTTCTTACCTCCACGGCTCATTGTTCTCATTGGTCCACAAAGATCCAGATGGACCAGTTCCAAAGGTTTGGTAGTACTTACCTGTTTCTTTGGTTTAAAGGAAGATCTTACCTGCTTCCCCCTGGCACAAGCCTCACAAATCTTTTCATCCTTAAACTTGATGTTAGGAAGTCCTATCACCAAGTCTTTGGAAACCAGTTTATTCAATTGTGAGAGACTTGCATGACCAAGTCTGTTGTGCCACAGAAGGGGATCATTTTGCATAACACTCAGACAACTCATACTGTCATCAAATAGTGTTAATAAATCTACTTTATAGATATTTCCATGTCTACATCCCTGCAAAATAATCTCTCCAAAGGTTTGGTTAGTAACAGTGCACCCAGTAGATAAAAAATTAACACTGTTACCTTTGTCACACAATTGAGATATACTCAATAAACAATGCTTCAATCCATCTACAAAAAATACATAATCTATGCTATGTGAATCAGACCTACTTACCTTTCCAATATCAATTATTTTCCCTTTCTTACCATTCCCAAAGGAAATACTTCCTCCTTGGAAGGCTGAGAGTGAAAGGAACAGTTCCTTGTATCCAGTCATATGCCTTGAACAACCACTATCCATGTACCATTTGTGGTTCCTCACCTTCACACTAGCCTGCAAAAGAAAACTAGGGGTTAATTTTAAGAACCCAAACTAGTTTGGGTTCCTTTCCTTGAGAAAAAGGATGAATCAGATTTTTCTTAGCCCAGAATGATAATGCTTTCTTTGTGTGAACAGTTTTCTTTGCCACAGAATTATGAACAGGTTTAAAGGACCCGTTCCTTTGTACAGCTTTTTCTAGAGATTAACAATTTCCTTTTAAGTGACCAGTATTACCACAGTGTCTGCATAACCAATTTTCAGGAAGAGTCAGATACTTACTCTTAGGATCCCATTGAGTTAAAGATTGAGATTTCACAAACCCAACACCTTTTCTACTATTATTCTTATTTTCCTGTAACCATTCCAATGCCTCAGAGGACTTGTTCTACTTCATAGTTTTATTTAGTTCTTCTTTTGTCCTGATCAAGTCCTCTTCTAAAGATCTTATCTTTTCATCTTTTTCAAGCATTTCATTGACTGCAACTTTCAATTTTTCTTCAGCAATAAGCTGATGAGAATTGGCAATGCCTTTACCTTTTTCAACTGTCCTAACTTCTAAATTTTCACACTGTAATTCCTGAACAGTTGATTCAAGTGTAAGGACCTGTTCCTTTAGCATGCTATTTTTCCTTTTTAAAGTATCATTTTTTATTACAACCTTTTTGTATTCAGTTTCTAAATTCTCAATTTCATCATGCAATTGATCTTTACCATCCCTTAGAGATTTTAACTCATGTAGCACAGTGTGAAAACTTTAACTAATTTCTCCCTAGGCATGTTTTTCACATCCTTTTTGAGTTTAGAAACAAATACCAAAACATCTTCTTCATTTTCTGAATCTTCAAGAGCCATTAGAGCAAGCTCATCATCCAGATCATCATCAGATTGCTCATCTTCACTATCTTGCAAGCCATCAACCATTGCTTTGGTTGTTCCACTTTTCTTACGGACCTGTTCCTTGGCCTTCCTTCTCTGCTCAACATATCTCTTCCTCCATTCTTCTTCCATAACAGGACATTTGCTGATGTAATGTTCCATGCTCCCACATTTGAAGCTTTCTCCAGCTTGTTTCATGTCAGAAGACCTACCCTGTCCACTAGCCCCCTTTTTCTTATTCAAATATCTTTGAACACTTTTAGTTATAAGGACAAGTTCCTTGTCTTCAACAGGCTTATCAGCAGCAGTTAAGGCTAAGTTAGGTTCAGTTTTAACTGGTTCACCTAAGTTTTTAAATTTTTCTCCTTAGTTCATAAGTTTTAAGATTGCCTATAAGTTCATCTAAGGATAATATGGTAAGATCCTTACTTTCCATTATAGCACATGCCTTAATCTCCCATGAGTCTGGGAGAACTCTAGTTAGAATCTTCTCAACTCTATCCTCAGCAGTTAAAACCCTTCCTAAAGAGATAAGTTCAGATGAAATTGTATTAAACCTAGTGTACATATCAGAAATAGACTCATTTTTTTTCATTGTAAAACATTCATACTCAGCAAAAAGAAGTGTACCTCAAGACCTTTTCACCTGACTTGTTCCTTCATGAGCAACCTGTAAAGTATCCCAAATTTCTTTGGCAGTAGTGCATCCTTGGATCCTAGTGCACTCATCAGGACTGAGTCCACAAACAAGCCACTTTCTAGCTTTGGCATTCTTTTTCCATTTTCTCAAATCCTCACCAGTGCACTCCCTTCTTGTTTTGGGAACCTCATTGCCTTCAGCATCTTTCTTCATGGGAATCATGGGACCCTCAGTGACTATGTCCCACACCTCATAATCCTCAGCTTAAAGATGATCTCTCATCCTTTCTTTCCACCATGAGTAGTACTTCCCATTGAACAAAGGTGCCCTCACAGTAGACTGACCCTCACTGCTTTCTTGTGATGTACTTATATTAATCCTAGGTGTTAGCCTTTTCAAGGATAACCCGCTCTGATATAAATTGTTATTTTCCCAAGAGACACCACTGAAGGACCAGTTCCCTCTATGTGTTCCTTTATTTATAAAATGCGGAATTAAGTAAACTGAGAGTAAATGAACTCTGATTTTAGCGTGGAAAAACTCCTTGAACTCGGGATCAAAAAACCACGACCTACTCTCTCAAGTAGGATTTTAACTTCACTATTTGAAAGACTCACTTGGTTACAAGACTTCTCTCTTACTAACGTAGAACTAACTCTAATCCTATAGTGACCCTTTTCACAATCAGTAAAGTTCCTCCAAGTAACAATACTTGAATGACACGTATTATTACAGAACTTCTATGAAAGCAAATAGTACAACTTGATATACCCTACTACAGATGAACTAAGACTGAACGTTGGCAAGACTCAATCTAAGGAACATGTTATTTACTTAGTTCCATGTAGCTTAATGATTACACAAATATAACGAAGTCTCTTTCAATGCTATAGCTCGATTCTCTCTGTATTTATGCACACGTACAACAGCTGAAATGCTCCTCCATTTATAACTTTGAAATCTGAGCAGTCTTGAGCAATTAGAATTCCAAAGCCTCCACGAGTTTGAGTCCTAATTGAACTCCTTGCTTATCTTCAAGCCTTATCCTAATCTTATGCAATCTTTTCTTATCACGTATAAATCTGCATGATTATCAAGATAAACATTAGACAATAGGATAATGATTAATTTTTCTGCTTCATTGATTTTGCAATATTATTTATTCAGCTGCCGTGATCCAAAGGAACAAGTCCTTGGATCTGTTCCTTCGTCATCAGTCAAAACTCCGAGCTTATTCAAGCTAACAATATCTAAATGAGAAAAATAAAAAATTTATAAGATAAGACAAGACACAAGATTTACGTGGTTCAGCAATTTTTGCCAACGTCCACAGCCACACAAGGAATACTTTTATTTAGTTGAGAGAGAAAGGAAAAAAATGTTTGGAGGGATGATTTACAACTGAAGATATCGCTGGCTATACGTAACTGCATGTGTCATGTTTTAGACATTTTTCTTCTTTCGCCTAATTTGGAGGCGTTCACTTGTGTTTTTTTCTTTCTTTTCTTCACTGTCTTTGACTTTTCTCTTTCATCCGTTAATTATTTTTCTTGTCTTTACACTCTTTCTTTTCTTTGTTTTCTCTCTCTATATTTTTCTTCTTTTTACATTATGAGATGAGGTTGCTTTTTTCCATCAAATGTCACCATATATCTGTTGAGTTATGTTTTGATGATAACAATTAAATTTATCAGTCAACTCATAAGTTCTTCCATTATTCATGTAGGTTACCTAAATGAGACTCGAGTCATAAGAGCAATGGAAAATATCAAGTGCTGAAATCAAGGGTGCTCCATATGGGAAGTTGACTGCATTTTTAGCTAAGATAATCCTCTCCGGATTCTCAGCAAAAGGGATCGGATTTTAAAAGGAAAAGATCTTGGATTGGTACGCATGATCAATTTGAGTAACTGCAGATTATATCGTTAAAGGATCGTGATTCTCCCTTAACGGCTCTAGCCTTATTCTCAAAAAGGAACATACCATATCTCCCTTTTTGAGGATCAAATCCTTTGGGTCACCATATCTCTTCGTGGAAGGCAAGTAGAATCAATCAGCATCGTCAGAATCTCACATTCACATGGAAGCTGGAGCTATATATTCTTGACACCCTTCACACTGAGATTCACGCAACCTTTTACTTTCTAGCAATCTCTTTCTAGCCTTGAAACATTGTATTCTTGAGAGTTTACTATTGTACAAGAAAAAGAAAAGAGAAGACAGAGTGAAAGTAAGGTTAGTGTCGTGTGTGAGTTGGTGTGTATCCAACTGTGAGTCGTTAGTGGTGAGCGCAGTATCAAAACCACAAGCTAGATTCGTTGGTGGTGAGCGAAGGAAAAACCATTCAAAGTTGTATCGTGAAGAATTCTTTGAGCCAAAGAGATAACTCCCTTATGACCCAAGGGGACTGGATTAGGATCCACATTGGTTCTGAACCAGTATAAAAATCATTGAGTCCTTTTGATTTCCTGCACTTTACTTACTGCTTATTACTGCTTTACTTCAGCTAACTCATTAGTCGACTAAATCTGGATAAAAATTAAAAAGATTATAATTCACCCCCCCCCCTTATACTTTCAATTGGTATCAGAGCAGGTCTCACACATCTAAAATTATTTATCTTTTTCCTTACAGCAAGTGAGAAAAGATCATGTCTGACCACATTGTTACTGGGGCTCTACTTCAAGAAGGTACTTCTATTGCTCGACCCCCGTACTTCAATGGACATCATTTCAGTCATTGGAAAGTTCGTATGAAAACTTTTGTCAAGTCCATTGACTTCAAAGTATGGCGTGTCATTACCAAAGGCCCTTATGATATACCTTTGGACAAAGGGAAGAAACCTGAAGGACAAGATTCGATGATCCCCTTTGATATTGATGACTATAATGATGAGCAAAGAGAAATTATTCAACTTAATTCCAAAGCTCAAAATCTACTGTACAATGCTATAAGTGGTGAAGAGTATGAGAAAATTTCCAGCTGTGAAACTGCTAAAGAGATGTGGGACAAACTTGTTGTCACCTACGAAGCAACAAGTAAAGTAAAGGAAACTAGGATTAATCTTCTTGTGCACGAATATGAACTATTTCAAATGAAGGAAGGAGAATCCATCGAAGATATGTTTGCCAGATTCAGCAAAGTTATTGGTGAACTTAAGTCTCTTGGAAAGATATACACCAGTGGTGAGCAAGTTCGGAAAATCCTTAGAAGTCTTCCAGTCGTCTGGCAACCTAAAGTTATCAACATTGAAGGAGGAGATCTCAATGCCCTGTCCTATGATGAACTCCGTGGAGATTTAATTGCCTTCGAGAAAACTCACCTCAAAGAAAATCACAACCTACTGAAAAGAAGAAGGAAGTTGCTTTTACTGCTGACAACTCAGACGCTCCTAGTGACAATGATGATATTGTGGATGAATGGGCCTTGATGTCTAAGAATTTCACAAATCTTCTCAGAAGAAATCGTCTAAGAGGAAAGCCTAGATTCAACTCTCGAAGAAGCACTCAAAACAATGATCAGAAAAAGAATGATGGATGATGTTACGAATGTGGGAAGTTTGGACACATTGCAGCCAACTGCAATGAAGCCAAAAAGAAGCAGCCTAAAAGCAATTTCAAGAAGAAAGCTCTCTCAGCATGGAGTGATGAAGAAGCATCAGAAAATGAGGAGGAAGCAAATCTATTTCATGGCTAAAGCAGAATCTAGCAAGGTACGCAATTATAACTGTGAAAACTGCAATTCTCTGCAAGAGGATTTAGATTCTGCATTAGATGAAATGAAAACAATTCTTTAGGAACTGTTTAAACTTAAGAAAGAAAAAAGAAAACTGTGAACGTAAATTAGATGTAAGTGAATTTGAATGCAGCTATCTACAACAGGAAGTTCAAGACCTGCAATTTAAACTAAATAGTCAGAGAAAATCTACTAGCCATAGCTCAGTAAAATCCAACACTACCCCCTCTTTCTCCTGCATCTATAGAAGCTATACCTGGAAGCTTACGTTTCACAAGTGATGAGTCGACTAGAACTGTAACTAATGGAAAGACTCACATCATATGCCACTACTATGGAAATGATGGTCACATAAAATCTAAGTGTAGATTAAGAAAGCATAATAAAGGAAAATGGGTTTGGATGCCTAAAATATCTATAAATAATTATGTTGCTAACCAAAAAGGACCCAAGACAACTTGGGTACCAAAGAATGAGTGAATTTTAAAAATGCAGGAACTCCACAGATTTCGCAAAGGGAAATGGATACTTGACAGTGGATGTTCCAGACATATGACAGGTGACAAACAGTGGTTCAAATCAGTCACTTCCCTTGAAGGAGGACTTGTGAAATTTAGAGACAACGGTAAGAGAACTGTTACTGGAGTTGGTAAAATTTCTCGCCCCTCATGCGATATAAATGAAGTACTACTAGTTGAGGGCCTAAGGCACAATCTCTTAAGCATCATTCAACTATGTGATGCTGGGTTTCAGGTAAGATTTGAATCCTCTAAATGCATCATATGCAACTCCACAGGTAATGTCATTCTCACCGGCTCCAGAGTTAATAATATTTATAAACTAGATCATACTTCTTCTATGTCAAATCATGTATGTCTCTCATCTACTACCTCTGATCCCTGGTTATGGCATAAGAAATTAGGTCATGCTAGTATGCATCTCATACAGAAACTTTCTAAAAAGGAGCTTGTTCTTGGTCTTCCTAAATAAAACTTCTCAAAAGATCATATATGCGATGCATGTCAGCTAGGAAAGCAAACCAAAACATCATTTAAAACTAAAGATATTGTTAATACTTCCATGCCTTTACAATTACTGCACATGGATCTTTTTGGTCCAACAAAAACTGCCAGCATTGGAGGAAAAAGGTACGCTTTCGTTATTGTAAATGATTATTCTCGCTTCACTTGGGTTATTTTCTTATCTCATAAGGATGATGCTCAAAGAAATTTTGAGTTCTTCTGCAAGAAGGTTCAAAGGGAAAAAGGCTACTTCATTACAGCCATTCGAAGTGATCATGGTGGAGAATTTGAGAGCAAAACCTTTGAACTATTTTGTAATGAGCAAGGTATTTCTCACAATTTTTCATCTCCTAGAACTCCTCAGCAGAATGGAGTGGTGGAACGCAAGAACAGGACCCTTCAAGACATGGCCAGAACTATGCTTCTCGACCACTCTCTTCCAAACAAATTCTGGGCAGAAGCAGCAAGTACAGCTTGCCATATCTTAAACAGGTGTCTCATTCGACCCATTTTGAAGAAAACTCCATACGAGCTATGGAAAGGTAAAAGACCCAACATCAATTACTTCCATCCGTTTGGATGTAAATGCTTCATTCATAACAATGGAAAAGACAATCTCGGTAAGTTTGATCCTCGCAGTGATGAAGGTATTTTTCTCGGATATTCTACTACTAGTCGCTCATATAGAGCGTTTAATAAACGCACTATGTCAGTAGAAGAATCTATGCATGTTGTTTTTGTTGAAACTAATCTATCTATTGAGAAAGATGAAAGTGCAAACTTTGACATTCTCAACTCAAGGGAGTCAAACATAAACACAAGTGATCAGACTCAGTCGACTGAGAAAATTCTAGAAGCAGAACTAGAAGCTGAATCTGATGAGTCGACTAATGCACCTGATGTTGTTATACCAAATGAGTGGAAAAGCGAGCCAAACTATCCTCAAAAATTCATTATTGGTAATCCACAAAAAGGCATGAAAACCAGAGGTCACTTCAAGCAAAGCTCAAATATGACTCTTATCTCTCAACTTGAACCTAAGAAAGTTGAAGAAGCACTGAATGATCCTCACTGGATCAAAGCTATGGAAGAGGAATTAGCTCAGTTCGAGAAAAATCAGGTATGGTCTCTTGTCCCCAAACCTCAAAATGTTTCTATCATTGGTACGAAATGGGTCTTTCGAAATAAGCTAAGTGAAGATGGAAAAGTGGTAAGAAACAAAGCACGACTCGTTGCACAAGGCTATTCACAGCAAGAAGGCATTGACTATGACGAGACATTCGCTCCCGTTGCAAGGTTAGAATCTATTAGAATGTTACTTGCATATGCATCTTTTAAGGTTTTAAACTATATCAAATGGATGTTAAAAGCGCTTTCCTAAATGGCTTTATAAAAGAAGAGGTTTACGTTAAACAACTGCCTGGTTTTGAAAACTCTCAACATCCTTCTCATGTTTTTAAGTTGACTAAAGCTCTATATGGCTTAAAGCAAGCCCCTAGAGCTTGGTATAAAAGGCTAAGCAACTTTCTATTAAAGCATGGCTTCAGTCGAGGTAAGATTGATACTACCCTATTTATTAAGCACTCCTCAACAGGTAATATTCTTATTCAAATATATGTTGACGATATTATTTTTGGAAGCACTAACTCCTCTTTATGCAAGGATTTTGCTGAAATCATGCAAACTGAATTTGAAATGAGTCTTATGGGAGAGCTCACTTTCTTTCTTGGTCTTCAAATTAAGCAATATGACAAAGAGATTTTCATTAGTCAATCCAAGTATGCCAAGGAACTCCTGAAAAAATACGGTATGCACAATGCAAAGTCCATTGGTACTCCTATGAGCACATCAACAAACCTTGACAAAGATTCTAAAGGTAAAAGTGTCGATCAAACTAAGTATCGAGGTATGATTGGATCCCTCTTATACTTGACTGCTAGTCGACCAGATATAATGTTCAGTGTTTGTAAATGTGCACGATTTCAATCTGACCCTAAGGAGTCGCATTTAACATCTGTTAAAAGAATTATGCGATACTTAGCAGGCACTACCATGCATGGTCTTTGGTATCCTCGAACTATTAACTTTCATCTTCAAGGATATTCAGATGCAGATTTTGCAGGTGATTAGGATGATAGAAAAAGCACTAGTGGAACTTGTCAATTTCTTGGCAAATCTCTTATTTCATGGCATAGTAAGAAACAAGGATCCGTCTCTTTATCCACTACGGAGGCTGAGTACATTGCTATTGGGCATTGCTGCACTCAGCTACTTTGGATGTCATATCAATTAAGTGATTATGATATTATTGCTAAACCAATGTCTATACTATGTGATAATTCTAGTGCTATTTGTGCATCACTCTAGGGCAAAGCATATAGAAATTAAGCATCATTTTATTAGGGATCATATTTTGTGTGGAAATGTTAAAATTTCGTTTGTTACCACTGAAAATCAACTTGCAGACATTTTTACAAAACCTTTACATGAGGAAAGATTTTGTGAACTTCGTGAAAAACTTGGTGTTATTGAAGATCCTATCATCTCCTAATATAGTATTTTTCTTATATAAAATATTTTATAAAACCCATCTGCATAGGTTCTTTACCTTTTTCTTAAATGTATCTACGTGTGAAATTACTTGTAGTTAATGCTACGTGTGAACTTAATTGCCTTGATTCTCTCACCGGCTCTTTCTATTCCTTTCAATCACGTCCTGTCGCTTCTCTGCCCCTATCAGTCATACCTTTCTCTTCTCTCCATAAAACCTCTTGAGTATCTCCCCTCCTACCACTTCAACTACTCCACTCTTGTTTTTCATTCTCTTCCAAAATAAACTCTCTCTTCTCTCACAATGGGAAAATCCTCTAAACCCAAAAATGTTCCTATTCCAGAACTCGCAAGCCCACTCGCTCTAATTCCCCCGTTCATGTTGCTTCATCTGAATCCCTCCAGGCTTCCCCTCAGGATGAATCTGGGTCAGTCTCTCCGTCTTCAATGAAGAAATCTGGTAAGCGCCCCATGGTGGAACCGCTCTCTGGTTCAACTCCCAAAAAGCCCAAAGTTGATTCTCTTGTTGTTCCTCTCGATGACGACCAAAACTTCTGGGATAATGGGCGTGAAAAACTAGGCATTCTCCAAAATCGTCGCATTGCTGCTGGGCGCATTGTCGATCTTGAAGCCATGGAATCCTCTGACTGTCATATCAAAAAATTTCTTTGACTTTCAAGGTTGGAATAATTTCTTCTCCCTAATTCGTCCTGTTGTTTTCCCTAATCTGGTTCGCATGTTTTATGCAAATTTACGTCCCTGTGGTAGTGATGCTGTAGAATCACTCGTCTTAGGCAAGCGTATTGTTGCTCCCAATGCACACACAAGTATACGTGGTCGACAAGTAATAAAGTGATAAGTCAAGTATCGTTCCCACGAAGACTATTCAGACTGGACTTCTAACAAATAATTTCTTAACAACTACTCAGGGATCTTTTTCCAATAGTGATGATTTAGTTAACTAAAGAACAGTAATTAAGAGGGTAAAAGTGAATTCAAACAATGGAGTAAAAGTTGGTTGTAAACAATATTAAGGAGACGGTCCAGGTTCAGAGTTACGAACAATCCAGTTGAGTTTTCCAATTGATTCAACTTCTTAAATCCCGAATTACTAACTAACAGAGTAAATGTACCCGTGAAAACCTTTCAATTCTTCACGGTCTATGCAGGCTACTCCAATCCCTATATGTCTATGGGTTGAATCACGTGCACGCATTAACGAACTCTGTAATTAGTTAAGCTAGGCGAGCAAGTATATGTCTATCCTACTCACAAATTGGTTCCCCGATGCCCGGGTTCACAATCTAGCCCTACTCTTCCTTATTGCGTTCATAAATTCCCTCTTTCGAGTTCAATCTAAAAACCATAGATAATGCGTAATAATCGGGCCCTGACAATTACATAAGTAAAATCAAGAAAGAATAAGCAATCCATTATGGGATTCAATATATGGAATTCAATCTTCAAACATCAACTTTCATGAAATACTCTAACCCTAGAACGATATATTTAGCTACGCTTACTCATAATAACAACACAAGGATTTGATGAAATAATGAAATAATGATGTAATAGATTAATGGAAGGAAGAAAAACCCTTGTTCAAGATGTTATGAGCTCTCCAATTTGCTCCAAAGTCTGAACTCCTATCTAAAACTAAGTAAAATAGTATTTATAGGGTTTACAAAGGCCTAGTAATAAGTTACACCTAAGCCTAGACGAAACAGGAAGTCCCAAAACGCTCCAGGGGCGCTGTAGCTGGCGCCCCGCGCTCCCGAATGCGCCACCCTAGGCAGATTACGTCGAAACTTGGGCGCTTTGGCCCCGCGCCGCACCCAGAACCGCGCTCAACAAGCTAGCGCGTTGGGCGGTGCGCCGCATGGCCTACCGCGCCAAGCTAATTCAGCTTCGTCCTTGCTCCGCAACTCGCCTCGCGTTGTGCCTTCGTGTGCTCGATCCAATCCTCAATCAATTTCCAACCATTCCTTGCTCGATCATGCTCTTAAAAGCTCCAAATGCACTTCATAACAACCTACATTCATACGACACAAAATTAGTGCAAAATCACATTCATTAACTAGAAAACGTGCGAATAAAGTACTCAAACGTGAGGAAATATTAAGGAAATATAGGCATAAAATGCCAAACATCACCACCCCACACTTGAACCTTTGCTCGCCCTCGAGCAAGTCACAACTAACTTCCCAACCTAGGGAGAACAGGTCTGCCTATGACTATGGTTGATACCGACCACCCCAAGACAACTCAAATGCACAAACTCGACTCAATGCAACTATGCTCCCACAAAATCACACCTATCTACTCAACCAAGAAGCCACAACTTCTCCTACCTCACGCAAACCGTGTGCCCTCACCAAAATGAAGCAAGAGAGTGTCCCCCAAATATCACACACAACCATAAATATCAAGAATAGAACGGGGACCATAGAATAGAAAGATCTCACTCACTCTCATGAAAAACTCACATGTCACACATGATGTACCATAGGCTTGCCCGTAGTGTAGGACTCCACTAATGTAAGCTCACTCCAATCGGGATTAACTAGGACTTTAAAGGGTTGTAATGTAGGCTAAGGGCTGGTAGGATACATATAGGTAATAGTGACTACCTCCCTAAGCACTTTAATACATCACAATTAAATTAAGCACAAATCTCATCAAAGCCACCCAATCAACAACTTTCACACACACCTTCTCAACGAGTAGCAATTTTTTCTTTTAAGCACACACTAGCAAGGATGGATATTCTTCTCTCTTTATTTCTTTTTCCATTTTTTTTTCAGCTTTGCTTTTTTTTTTTTCTTTTTAATTCTTTCCAAACCTTGCCAATGCTCATAATCAACTACTACACAATTCATTACATATTCCCCTCATTGGTTCCACTCAAAAACCTCCCAATATTTCAACCACAACTCCACAATAAGACAATATTATCAATTAAAGTGCTTAAGGAGTAAAGGGCCAAAAGAAAGCAATTTAGAACAAGTGGGTAGGCTTGGGGTGTGGGTGCCAACAAAAGGTCAAAGGAATCACAACAATCAAGAGTGCATATAAGGGTAGGCAAATCAAGGTAAAAGGCTTATCCAAGAAGGCCTTTATCATCTCCCGAGTAGAGAAAACCTAAGATTTCGATTTTGCGCACATACGGGGCAAGTTCTAGACACCAATATGCAAACATAGAACACAATAAGAATATTCCTCACAACTCACATTGCACACAATCTACACAAAAAGGCTCCATCACAACTCTCAATCAAGCAATTAGAGTGCAACTTGTGGAAAATTAAGCACTAATGCACAAAGGTTCACAACAAAGTCAAGTGAGTGGACTCAAGCATCTCAAGGGGGTTATTCCATTTTTTCTAGGCATGAATCACAATTTAAAACTAAAAGACACCACAAATAGCATATGCAACACGTTCAAGTCCACCGGTATCAAACAAATCAAAGGCACCTAGCATTCTACCTAAATCTTTCGTCTAGGGCAACCTATAACTAACTAATCTAATCCTAATAAAAATAAAAACTACCCGGTTCAAAGGCCTCCCCGTGGAAAAGAACCGAGGTCATAAGAAAAACCACGGGGTGGATGACATGTACCACTAACAAAGACTAAAAAGAAAATCTTTTTGAAATTTTTCATTGGTTTTCTAATTTTTTTTTTCATATATTAAAACAAGAAACAAATAAAAATAACGTCAAGTGACAAAAGAAAATCCTAACGGTACATGCATCCCTAACCTCAAAAATAAAGGGGAGTTCCCTCACCCCACACTTAAAACAAAGCAATGTCCTCAGTGCTAAAAATAAAAAGTGCAAAGGTAAAGAACTTCCCTGAAGGCTCTAGTCCTTGGTGCTAGCATCCTCCAAGCTTCCGTATAGTATGAGGTACTCAGACTTCCCTCATCAGGTCAACAATATTAGGCAGGGGTGAGGACACCCCACACTTAAACTTGACATTACATGAACCTGTAATCCAAAGAAAAACAAAAACTACGTGACACTATAAATAAAATAATACAAGTACAATCTCGGGTTGCCTCCCGAGAAGCACCTTAGTTAACGTCGTGGCACGACGACACTTTTAGCTCACTTCCAGCATTTACGTCTTCTCTTCTTACGGCGAACCTTTACTTTCTTCCTTTCTTTGAGAGAACCCATCTTCACTTCAATTGGTTTACTTCTATGTTCTTGTTTGACACATTTGATCATAGAGCACTCTTCAACCTTAGCTATGTGCTCCTTCTCATTATACACCTTGAAAGTAACTTTTTCTCCATGCGCTCTAACAGTCATCTCACCCAGCTCCATGTCAATAAGTGCCTTCGAGGTGACTAAGAATGGTCTCCCCAAAATGATTGGAGCTTCTAGGTCCTCTTCATAATCTAGGACTACAAAATCAGCAGAGAATGTAAACTTACCAACTTTAAGCAACACATCCTCCAACTTACCATCTGGGTGAGTGAGTGATCCATCCGCCATCTTAAGAGTAACTGAAGAAGGCTTGATTGCTCCTAGCCCTAATTTTTTGCAAACAGATAGAGGCATGAGATTTATGCTCGCACCCAGATCACACAATGCACCAGTGATATTATGCCCTCAAATGGTGCAAGGAATAGTAAACCTCCCAGGATCTTGACGTTTTGGAGGTAGCTTGCTCAAGATTGTGCTGCACTCCTCAACTAACTCCACTGTATCTATCTCTTGAGGCTTTTTCTTCTTGACTAAAATTTCTTTTAAGAACTTCACAAAAGATGGCATCAATTCAAATACATCAGTCAAAGGAATATTAACTTGAAGCTCTTTCAACATACTCACAAATTTTTGATACTGGGCCAGATCCTTCGATGGTATCAGTCTCTGCAGGAATGGTGGAGGCGGCAGAGGTGCCTCCTTTTTCTCTTCTTTCTTCTTTACCTTCTCCACTTTTTCGACTTTTTCTATTTCAGCTCTCTTCTCAGACTTAGCCATCAGCTCTCCACCTTCAATTATAGTCACTACAAGACATTGTTCAGGATCTTTTTTTACAGTACTTACTGCTCCCACCAACTGCCCCAACTGGTGCTCAAGAGTCTTTTGAGCATTGACAAGATCTTGTATGGCATGTGCATTGGCTGCAGTGTCAGCTATCACTCTTTGCTGGCCTACCATTATCTGCTTTAACATATCTTCAACTGAGTTGCTAACCTGCTGTGGTGGAGCTGGAAGTGGTTGGTAATTATTTGGGGCTCTCATGTTGCCTTGATAATAAGCATTACCAAACTGATTTTGACCCTGCTGCCTGTTTTGATTACCCACGTAATAAACTGACTCTGGATTAGAGGAGCAAACCTCTGTAGCATGATCTTGACCACAAACCTCACAAAAACTCTGGAGTTGTTGCACTGGAGCCACTGGTTGCTGAGTCTTTGGCAGAGCTAGCTTGCTAATTTGATTGGAAATAGCATCCATCTTCGCCCTCAGCTCTGAAACTGCATCTAACTGAAGTACCCCAGCAGATTTCTGCGTAGTAGCTCTACCATCTCCCTGCCAGTCAGGATTGCTCTGTGAAAACTTGTCTAGTAATTCATAGAACTGGTCAAAGTTTAAGGCTAGTACTTGGCCTCCAGCAGCAGCATCTACCACGATCTTAGTATGCGCAGTCAACCCCTCCACAAAAGTATGTGCAAGAACCTCATTGGATTGGTTGTGGTGTGGACAATCTCTCAATAAAGCTTTAAACCGCTCCCAGGCTGAATACAAAGACTCTCCTTCTACCTGTTTGAAGGACATAATTGCACTCCTCACCCGGGCTGTCTTGGCAGATGGATAAAACTTAGCTAAGAACTTCCTAGCCAAATCATCCCAAGTAGTGATAGACCCATATTTTTCAGCCTTTAACCACCTCTTTGCTGCCCCAATCAGTGAAAACGGGAACAATGTCAAGCGAACATAATCAATAGGAACTCCCGTCGGTGTATAAGTATCACTGATCTCCAAAAAATTCTGGATATGTTGTTGTGGATCCTCGCTAAGTAATCCAGCAAATTGTCCAGTCGCATGTAACAGTTGTATCATGCCGGACTTAATCTCAAAGTTTCCAGTAATTTCAGGTTTAACTATGCTCGAGGCTACTCCCTCCAGGCTGGGGAGAGCAATATCTCGCACAGCTAAAGCTCGTTCTGCTGCCATTCCTATAGGTAAAGATCAAGCAGGACCTAATACCTGAAACAGCACAAAACTCAAAACAAAAATTAAACCTGAATAGAAAATAATAAATCGTCTGAAAAGAAAACAGTCAATTGTTTAGTCCCCGGAAACAATTAAATTTATCAGTCAACTCATAAGTTCTTCCATTATTCATGTAGGTTACCCAAATGAGACTCGAGTCATAAGAGCAATGGAAAATATCAAGTGCTGAAATCAAGGGTGCTCCATATGGGAAGTTGACTGCATTTTTAGCTAAGATAATCCTCTCCAGATTCTCAGCAAAAGGGATCGGATTTTAAAAGGAAAAGATCTTGGATTGGTACACATGATCAATTTGAGTAGCTGTAGATTATATCGTTAAAGGATCGTGATTCTCCCTTAACGGCTCTGGCCTTATTCTAAAAAAAGAACATACCATATCTCCCTTTTTGAGGATCAAATCCTTTGGGTCACCATATCTCTTCGTTGAAGGCAAGTAGAATCAATCAGCATCGTCAGAATCTCACATTCACATGGAAGCTGGAGCTATATATTCTTGACACCCTTCACACTGAGATTCACGCAACCTTTTACTTTCTAGCAATCTCTTTCTAGCCTTGAAACATTGTATTCTTGAGAGTTTACTATTGTACAAGAAAAAGAAAAGAGAAGACAGAGTGAAAGTAAGGTTAGTGTCGTGTGTGAGTTGGTATGTATCCAACTGTGAGTCGTTAGTGGTGAGCGCAGTATCAAAACCACAAGCTAGATTCGTTGGTGGTGAGCGAAAAACCATTCAAAGTTGTATCGTGAAGAATTCTTTGAGCCAAAGAGATAACTCCCTTGTGAACCAAGGGGACTGGATTAGGAACCACATTGATTCTGAACCAGTATAAAAATCATTGTGTCCTTTTGATTTCCTGCACTTTAGTTACTGCTTATTACTGCCTTACTTTCAGCTAACTCATTAGTCGACTTAATCTGGATAAAAATTAAAAAGATTATAATTCACCCCCCCTCATATACTTTCAATATCAGTATCAACAAAGAAGAACTTGGCAGCCTCTATTATTTTAGAGAAGTTCTAACTAATTGACATTGTGAACCAACAAAAGATTTTATGTATACATCATCTTACCATAAAATCTGCACTCTTCTAGATAGGGATGTTCATAGGTCAGTTGGTTCTATTTTTCATTAAAACCAAACTAATTATATGGGTTTGGTCATTGCATTATCCTTTTGCAGTTTGGTTGATTTTTTCGATTTTATTTTTAATAGGATTGAATATATATTCAATTTATCTTTGCTAGAGTTGTGGTATAAAATTTTGGTATATCGATTTATGATTGGTAAAGAATGACCAACTTGACGAACATGTGATATATTAAAGTATCCTTATTATGGGAGGTTTTTCTTTTTGCAATACATGATAACTAATTTTAACAATAAGCTCTTATTTATATACGCTTTCAAGCTTATGACTTTGATAATTAAACACATATCAATATGAAACTCAATTAATAATATCTTATCTCCATTTATTAAAAGATAACCAATAAACTCTATTTCAATATTGAGAAAGATATAAGAGTTTCTTAGATCTTGACAAGTGAATATAGAAGAATAAAGAGATTAAAATATTTAAGAGTTTCTTAGATCTTGACAAGTGAATATAGAAGAATAAAGAGATTAAAATATTTAACAACACTTGATCATAAGAAAGTGATCACACATGCTAGAATGAATCATTATATAAAATGCCTAAATTGGATGTACAATAGTAGTTTTATTTAATATTACATCTCAAGGATAATAAATATTTCTTGACATGTCTTTTAAAGAAAATCTCATATAAAATTTTGAAAATATATAAAAAATAAATATATTTATTTGCCTGTTTAGTTCAATTCCAAAACTAAACCAAACCAAATGCATTTGATATTTTTAGTCAATTTGGATCGGTTTTTTTGTTTGATTCGGTTTTGCGGTTCGGTTTGAACACCTCTATAGTTCTCGAGACCTCTTACATTGTTATCCTGATTACTTTTGTTTGTTTTACTACAAAAGAACTATAGGTCGCTGTCTGCAAACACTCCACTTGTTATTACACATTTTTTGGTTAAATTCCTTGCGCCATCCTAATTCCTATTATGCTGATTTTCTTGTCAAGAACTCTGATAAGGACACATGAGGCTGGTACCGGGATTGTGAGGCTTTTGTGTGGTAGGAACCTCCCATTTGTTGACCCTAAACTTCAATCTCACTTTGTAAGCTTGACTCAGTCATATTGCTTTGATATAAGTATAAGAAGCAATAATATAGAAGATTTGAGCTAAAGATTTTAAGCCTTGATATAAGTATTAGAAGCACTGATACTATCTTACCATAAACATGGCTTCAGCACCTTTAAACGAGCTTGGTCTTGCAGCTTTCACCCTTTCTGTTGTATTCCTGGCTGTTCTGTGGTTCAGATGGACATCAAATATATCAAAAAATGAAGAATCCAGGTTGCCACCGGGGCCTCGTGGCCTTCCAATTGTGGGATATTTACCATTCCTTCGCCCCAATTTGCATAACCAGCTGACAGAATTATCTCGCCAGTATGGTCCAATATACAAGCTGTGGCTGGGAAGTAGACTCTGCATAGTGTTGAATTCACCATCCTTAGCAAAAGAGGTGGTTCGTGATCAAGACACTATTTTTGCCAACCGTGACCCTCCAATCGCAGGATTGCTGGGCACATATGGTGGACTAGATATTGCATTTTCTCCATATGGATCCTACTGGCGTGACATACGCAAACTGTTTGTGAGGGAGATGCTAAGCAACAGGAACCTTGAAGCTTGTTATAGTCTTCGAAATCACGAGGTCAGAAAGACAATAAGAAACGTGCATACCAATATTGGAAACCTCATTGACATTAGTGAATTGGCTTTTGTAACGGAAATAAATGTAATCATGAGTATGATCTTTGGTAGCAAATTTGTGGAGGAGAAGGAGAAGCATGGAAAAAATGGAGTTGACTTCTTGGAAGTGGTGACAAAGTTTGGTAAAGTGGTAGGAAAGCCAAACATATCAGACTTCTTCCCTATGCTTGCGAGGTTTGATTTACAAGGAATACAGAAAGAGATGAAATCACTCTCGAAGTCATTTGAAAGTATATTGGAGCCTGCCTTAAACGAGCGCATGAGGATGCTTTCAGAAAATAGAGAGGGAGAAATCCAGGGGTACGGGAAGAAGGATTTTATGCAGATCCTTTTAGAGCTAATGGAGCAGAAAGACCTTGGGATATCAGTGGACTTGGTGCAAATAAAGGCCATCTTGGTGGTAAGTTATATGGTCCCTAAAACTTTTCTATATTTGCCTCCTTAAACTCGGTTCTCGTGATCCATAATATTACTGTACGAGAAATCAGTCTGAAGATTTGACATTCTCGTACAAACTTCTTAATCATGTTGATTGAACGCAGGATGGATTTGATATTACTGAAGAAAAAAAAAGAACAGTTTTGAGTTCTTAATCAAGATGCTTGAATTGCATAATTAGCAAAAAAAATCTTAAAACTTATACATACCTAAAATTGAATTCCCTGGCAGCCCTACAGGTAGAATCAAGCATTATCAAATTCAGGTAAGACTAAGTTCTTTTCCCCCGACTTCATATATATATATTTATGTATTGTAGGACATTGTCATTGGTGGAACTGATACTACGATCACAATGGTTGAATGGGTAATGGCGGAAGTTCTTAACAATTTGGAGATAATGGCAAAGGTGCAACAGGAATTGAAAGATGTTGTAGGGATGAATAACATTGTTGAAGAATCCCACTTAGTGAAACTGCACTATCTTGATGCAGTTATAAAAGAAACCTTCCGTTTACACCCTGCGTTACCACTGCTACTCCCTAAGCGCCCCAGCCAATCTGCAATAGTAGGTGGATACAAAATACCTGCGGGAAGTAAAGTATTTCTAAATGTTTGGGCAATTCATAGGGATCCTCAAGTGTGGGAAAATCCATTAGATTTCCAGCCTGAAAGGTTCTTGAATGACTTTACAAATTTGGAGTATGCAGGCAATAATTTCAAGTACCTTCCATTTGGATCAGGGAGGAGAATTTGTGCCGGGCTTCCCTTAGCAGAGAAAATGGTCATGTTTGTATTGGCTTCATTGTTTCATTCCTTTGATTGGAAGCTCCCAGAAGGCGAAGCAGTTGACCTTTCAGAAGGATTTGGACTTGTCCTCAAGAAAAGCAAGAAACTATTCGCCATCCCTACTCCTAGGTTACCAAATCTAGAACTGTATCGATAAATTCAAGAAATTATAAAAAAGATGAATATAGCTTTTGAATAAAGGGGGCCTGACATTGGTTACCAAATCTAGAACTGTATTCTTAATTGGTTATGGCTACAAGGTTGTTTTGTTCTTAGTAAGATGTTGCTCTATTTTGGCAATGGCCTTATGAACAATCAAACTGTAACATGAAATCAGGAAGTTCTAGTGTTCCATGTGAAAGGCAGAACTGATCAGGATTTTTGATTGGAAAAGAATACATCAAAAGTGTCAGTTGGTTACCCATGTTAGTAAGATTTACATCATAATTAAATTTTGCATCAATAGATGGGTGTTTGGTTGAAATTTTTGGATTCCGTAATAATACTACTGACATTAGTTATTGACATGACTCCCTCATTGTTTTAAATTGAATTGAACATGAAATAACAATACATGCATCACTACTTTATTTGTGATCCAGTTCAAACTTATAGGTTTCTATAGAGTTGGTACACATCAAGAATAGAAAACCTGCAGTGAGTGTGCTGAATTACCAGTACCAGAATCTTGGAAGCTCAACTTAAAATACCTTTTTAGTTTTTCTTTGGTCATGCAACTCTACGATTTGTCTTTTCCGATTTAAAGTAACGATGCCTGCTGGCCTTATTGTCAATGAATCATACTACATTATCAACGAAGAAGATCTCGGTAGTGTCTCATTATTTTAGAGAACTTGGATATCAGTGTGGAACCAACTAAAGATCCGCTACCTACATCATTATAGCAGAAAAATCTCCATTCCTATCAGGACCTCTTACGTTGTTGTCCTGATCCTTTGTTTGTTTTTACTTTAATACGTAAAAATTTAGTGTAGGGGCCTGTCTGGCGCGCGCTAATTGATTTGTAGCCGTCAAAAACAAATTCACTGAGAAATAGCCACCTCCGGACAAATCCCAGTATAAATACTGGGGCTTTGAACAAAACTTATTCAAATCCCCAGTATTTATACTGGGAAGCTTAAGTAAACTAACCCCAGTATAAAATACTGGGGCTTTGAACAAGTTCTGTTCAAGGCCCCAGCATTTTGTTATGGGACTTTGTATAAAGCTTCAGTCCCATAACACAAAGTCCCATAACAAAATGCTGGGGCTGTGAACAAAACTTGTTCAAAGCCCCAACATTTTGTTATGGGACTGAAGCTTTATATATAAAGTCCCATAACAAAATAATGGGATTTATCCCTTTGATGAAATCTTTTTTATGAGAATAAATCCTATTATTTTGTTATGAGATTATTTTGTTATGAGACTAGTCTGGGGTGTTTTTCCAACGTTAATAGAACTTAAGTGTGCGTGCGAATTTTTGGCTATTCTTCAGCGAATTTGGAAACGGTGGATAGTCCCCAATGAGCGCGTCCAAAAATGGCTACTGATCAAAATTACCCCTTTAATACCCAACAATGTATTGGGCGAAGTGCACCAAAGGCCACTTTTGGCAGTGGTCTTTGATTTGAGGCCATTTTTTTATTGGTTTTACATGAGAGAGGCCACTTTTTGGAACTTCAATTCTTTTGGGTTGAACTTCACACAAGTTCAGCCCACAAGGATTGAAGTTCAACTTCAGCCCACCACAAGGATTGAAGTTCTAACTTCAGCCCACAAAGTTTGAATCTATATCTAAAAGTTCAGCCCTTACAAATTTAAGTTGAAACTTCATAATTTAGGCATGAAGTTCAACCCACAAGGTTTGAACTTCAGCCCACAAAGATTGAAGTTCCAAAAAGTGGTCTCTCATGTAAGACCAATAAAAAAGCGGCTTCAAACTAAATACCAGTGACAAAAGTGGCCTGTGGGTGCTTGGGAAATTTTGATGCGTATCCATTTTTGGATGTGCTCAATGAGTTTTATCCACCGTTTCAAAATTAATTGAGAAATAGCCAAAAATTCGTGCGTACAGTTACGCTCCATTAGCGTTGGAAAACACCTCAGACTAGTCTCGGTACAAAATACTGGGGCTTTGAACAAGTTGTTATGGGACCGAATCTTTATATATAAAGTCCCATAGTAAAATACCGGGGCTTTGAACAAAACGCCCCAATATTTTATACTGGGGTTAGTTTACTGAAACTTTATATAAAGTCCCATAATAAAATACTGGGGCTTTGAACAAAAAACTTGTTCAAAGCCCCAGTATTTTATACTGGAATTTGTCCGGAGGTGGCTATTTCTCAGCAAATTTATTTTTGATGGCTACAAATCAATTAGCGCGCGCCAAACAGGCCCCTACGCGAAATTTTTACATTTTATTTTCAAGAAATGACGTAAATTGAGAGAAAAAGTTGACAAAAAGGAAAAATAGCCTACCGCGCCGCGTGGCGCAACGCGATAGGGTCGATACTCAGAGAGTTCGAAAATTGTGCAGGTATAGGAAATTTGCCTCGCCGCGGCACGCTGCGCGATGCATGTGTGTTCCGCCTAAGACATGTTTTACACATTTTTCTTCTTCCGCCTAATTTAGAGGCGTTCACTTGTGTGTTTTTTCTTTCTTTTCTTCACTTTGTCTTTGACTTTTCTCTTTCATCCATTAATTACTTTCCTTTTCTTTACGCTCCTTTCTTTTCTTTGTTTTCTTTCTCTATATTTTTCTTCTTTTTACATTATGAGATGAGTTTGCTTTTTCCCATCAAATGTCACCATATATCAGTATCAACAAAGAAGAACTTAGTAGCCTCTATTATTTTAGAGAAGTTCTAAATAATTGACATTGTGAACCAACAAAAGATCCTACGTATACATCATCTTACCACAAAATCTGTACTCTTCTAGATAGAGACGTTCATGGGTCAGTTAGTTCTATTTTTCATCAAAACCAAACTAATTATATGGATTTGGTCATTGCATTATCTTTTTGCAGTTTGGTTGATTTTTTTGATTTTATTTTTAATAGCATAAAATATATATTCAATTTGTCTTTGCTAGAGTTGTGGTATAAAATTTAGGTATATCGATTTATGACTGGTAAAGAATGACCAACTTGATGAACATGTGATATATTAAAGTATCCTTATTATGGGAGGTTTTTCTTTTTGCAATACATGATAACTAATTTTAAAGCTCTTATTTATATACCTTTCAAGCTTAGGACCTTGATAATTAAATACAACATCAATATGAAACTCAAGTAATAATATCTTATCTCCATTTATTAAAAGATAACCAATAAACTCTATTTCAATATTGAGAAAGATATAAGAATTTTTTAGTTCTTGACAAGTGAATATGGAAGAATAAAGAGATTAAAACATTTGACAACACTTGATTATAAGAAAGTAAACACATGCTAGAATGAATCATTATTTAAAATGCCTAAATAGGATGTACTATAGTAGTTTTATTCAATATTACATCTCAAGGATAATAAATATTTCTTGACATGTCTTTTAAAGAAAATCACATATAAAAATTTGAAAATATATAAAAAAATTAATATATTTATTTTCCGGTTTGGTTCGATTTTTCTTAGTTCAATACCAAAACTAAACCAAACCAAATGTATTCATATTTTTAGTCAATTTGGATCGATTTTTTTTTGGTTTGATTCGGTTTTATGGTTCGGTTTGAACACTTCTACAGTTCTGCGGACCTGTTACATTGTTATCGTGATTACTTTTATTTGCTTTACTACAAAAGAACTATAGGTCGCTGTCTGCAAACACACTAATTGTTATTACACATTTTTTGGTTATTCCTTGCGCCATCCTAATTCCTATTATGCTGATATTCTTGTCAAGAACTCTGATAGGGACACATGAGGCTGGTACTGGATTGTGAGGCTTGTGTGTGGTAGGAACCTCCCATTTCTTGACCCTAAACTTCAATCTCACTTTGAAAGCTTGACTCAGCCATATTGCTTTGCAGCTGTCGAAGCAAGTCTCTCATTATCAGATGTGACAATAATATAGAAGATTTGAGCTAAAGATTTTAAGCCTTGATATAAGTATAAGAAGCACTGATAATATCTTACCAATAAACATGGCTTCAGCACCTTTAAACGAGCTTGGTCTTGCAGCTTTCACCCTTTCTGTTGTGTTCCTGGCTGTTCTGTGGTTCAAATGGACATCAAATATATCAAAAAATGAAGAATCCAGGTTGCCACCGGGGCCTCGTGGCCTTCCAATTGTGGGATATTTACCATTCCTTCGCCCCAATTTGCATCACCAGCTGACAGAATTGTCTCGCCAGTATGGTCCAATATACAAGCTGTGGTTGGGAAGTAGACTCTGCATAGTGTTGAATTCACCATCCTTAGCAAAAGAGGTGGTTCGTGATCAAGACTCTATTTTTGCCAACCGTGACCCTCCAATAGCAGCATTGGTGTCCTCATATGGTGGACTAGATATTGCATTTTCTCCCTATGGATCCTACTGGCGTGATATACGCAAACTGTTTGTGAGGGAGATGCTAAGCAACAGGAACCTTGAAGCTTGCTATAGTCTTCGAAATCATGAGGTCAGAAAGACAATAAGAAACGTGCATACCAAGATTGGAAACCTCATTGACATTAGTGAATTGGCTTTTGTAACAGAAATAAATGTAGTCATGAGTATGATCTTTGGTAGCAAATTTGTAGAGGAGAAGGAGAGGCATGGAAAAAATGAAGCTAAGTTCATGGAATTGGTGACAAAGGTTCTTAAAGTGATGGGAAAGCCAAACATATCAGACTTCTTCCCTATGCTTGCGAGGTTTGATTTACAAGGAATACAGAAAGAGATGAAGTCACTCTTGAAGTCGGTTGAAAGTATATTGGAGCCTGCCATAAACGAACGCATGAGGATGCTTTCAGACAATAGAGAGGGAGAAATCCAGGGGAACGGAAAGAAGGATTTTATGCAGATCCTTTTAGAGCTAATGGAGCAGAAAGACCTTGGGATATCAGTGGACTTGGTGCAAATAAAGGCCATCTTGATGGTAAGTTATATGGTCCCTAAAACTTTTCTATATCATTACTTGCCTCCTTAAACTTGGTTCTCGTAATCCATAATATTACTGTACGTGAAATCAGTCTGAAGATTTGACATTCTCGTACAAACTTCTTAATCATGTTGATTGAACGAAGGATGGATTATATAATACTGAAGAATAAAGAGAACAATTTTGAGTTCGTAATCAAGATGCTTGGATTGCATAATTAGCAAAAAAAATCTTAAAAATTTGTACTTATACATACCTAAAATTGAATTCCCTGGCAGCCCTATCGGTAGAATCAAGCATTATCAAATTCAGGTACGACTAAGTTCCTTTCCCCTGACCTCATATATGTTTCTGTTTTATAGGACATTGTGGTTGGTGGAACTGACACTACGATCACCATGGTTGAATGGGTAATGGCGGAGCTTCTGAATAATCCGGAGATAATGACAAAGGTGCAACAGGAATTGAAAGATGTCATAGGCATGAATAATATCGTTGAAGAATCCCATCTGCCAAAACTACACTATCTTGATGCAGCTGTAAAGGAGACGTTTCGTTTACATCCTGCATTACCACTGCTTGTCCCTAAGCGCCCCAGCCAATCTGCAATAGTAGGTGGATATAAAATACCTGCGGGAAGTAAAGTATTTCTAAATGTTTGGGCAATTCATAGGGATCCTCAAGTCTGGGAAAATCCATTAGATTTCCAGCCTGAAAGGTTCTTGAATGACTTCACAAATTTAGACTATGCTGGCAATAATTTCAAGTACCTTCCATTTGGATCAGGGAGGAGAATTTGTGCCGGCCTTCCCTTAGCAGAGAAAATGGTCATGTTTATATTGGCTTCATTGTTGCATTCCTTTGATTGGAAGCTCCCAGAAGGTGAAGCAGTTGACCTTTCAGAAGGATTTGGACTTGTCGTCAAGAAAAGCAAGAAACTATTCGCCATCCCTACTCCTAGGTTACCAAATCTAGAACTGTATCGATAAATTCAAGAAATTATAAGAAAGATGAATATAGTTTTTGAATAAAGGGGGCGTGACATGATTGCCCCCACTGGTTTTAGTATCTTACACGATTAAAGTGTAGTATTGTACCGTAAGTAATGAGGTTCAACTACTGTATCTTGCATTTTATATAAAACTAGTTTCTCGACACGTGCGATGCACGTGATGATCAAGTCTTGTAATATACGGTATTGTACAATAATATTAAAAAATATTGAGTAAGCAATTATATATTATAGAATAAAGTACAAGCTTTTTTGTAAAATTTGAATTTAATTAAATGTGATGAGAGCTTGGAAAGTATTTCATGACCTCCTCCATCACCTCGTAGGATCTTGTTTTGATGTACCAATTCTCCAAGCAATGGTTCATAACCCTTTCTCAAAATTGATCTTTTATTCCAAACAAATATACATTTGATTTTTTCTGGTATATTTCCTCATCATGCTCTAAAGAGTAATTTTAAGTATCAACGCAAGCCTAATTCATATCTTACTACCTTTAAAAGATATCTTACACATAATTTCATGCATGCTATCAAATTAATACCAACACCGCCCCAATCATGTCGCATATGCATACTAAATAATGAGTATTAAAGAGTAGAAAACGTAGAACCCGATTTTTTGTGGTAATCATATAATAATCTGCATTAATATTTGTACAAATCAAATTTCAGCATATATATCACAACGAGCATTAAAGAGTAGAAAACATAGAACCCGATTTTATTAATATCAGCCATTTAAGTTTGTCCAAGTGCGAGTTCCCTTTTTCAAATACACGCTGCTATTGCTCTCTCAATCATAACATAGAATTAATTTTTATTGGTTTTTTTAAGTCTCTCCCAAATGATGGTTTGCCCATATTAGTCTCTCAAGCAACTATCCACAAATAAAGTGACATCCGTTCTAATAATTTGAAAGATTACATCCCTTAGCTTCAAATAAATTTGGTATTTTTATTTAACTTTTTTATTAGTAGAGTATTTTTAATTTTTGAAGGGGCATTTTAGTAATCTGACTTTTAGGCTTCTTGAGAACATACTTTTATAATAGTATATGATATGTACATTTGATATAATGATCTTATCAAAGGAGGATAACTCCATAGATATATTTCAGCCGTTCTTAATTGGTTATGGCTACAAGGTTGTTTTGTTCTTAGTAAGATGTTCTATATTTGCAATGGCCTTATGAACAATCAAACTGTAACACTAAAATCAGGAAGTTCTATTGTTCCATGTAAAAGGAAGAACTGATTAAGATTTTTGATTGGAAAGGAAACATCAAAGTTTCATTTGGTTACCCATATTAGTTAGATTTACATCACAATTGAACTTTGCATAAATAGTTAGGTGTTTGGTTGAAATTTTTGGATTCCGTAATAATACTACTGACATTAGTTATTGACATGAGTCCCTCATTGTCTTAAAGTGAATTGAATTTGAAATAACAATACATGTATTACTACTTCATTTGGGATCCATTTCAATTGATTCAGTGGTTTCTATAGAGTTAGTACACATCAAGGATAGAAAACCTGCTTTGCAATGAGCCTGAATAACCAGTACTTCAGTAGATCTATTCCAGAATCTTAGCAACTCAACTTAAAATACCGAATTAGCTTTTATTTGGTTGACAGTTACCTCTTTAACTCCTGCAACTCTGTGTTTGTCTTTCCTATTTAAAATAAAGATGCCTACTGGCCCTCTTGTGAATGTACCATATATCATTATCAACTGAGAAGTTCTTGGTAGCATCTAATTATTTAAGTAAATAAATTCAGTGTGAAACCAACTAAAGATCCTCTACATACATCATTATACGTTAAAAAATCTGCAATCCTGTCTGGACCTCTTATGTTGTTCTGATCTCGTCGTTTGTTTTACTACAGGACAACAATATATCGGTTGCTCTCTGCAACCACCATTGGTTATTTATATAGAATTTCTCATTATACATTATTTGTTATTCTTGGACCATATGCTGGGGTTGTCATCCTTGGACCATCCAAGAATGCTGGGATTCTTGTCAACACTCTGATAGGGACCTTCTGAGCAATATATACCTTTGCCTGGATTCACAAATCTATCGAAGACAGAGACAATTTGGAATCACTAGCTGCATGATGCTTTCATCACATTAAATAAGAACAAGTACTTAACAACGACAGGATACATAGTACGTGCTGATGGGAGGATATATTGAACTAAAGATGTAAAGCCATTTCATTGTGAGGTGAAAAATGATTAGCAGAAAGAATGGTAATCTCATTTAAGATAGGAAAGGACTTTTTGTGCACAAAATTTCTTAGGCTTGGATTCCCAAACTTCCAGGATAAAGACTTTTGGGAAGATATCTTTAACACATCAATGAGGAATAATACTTTAACCGAATTCTACCAGCTCTTACCCATAGTTTAGAATGGTGGTCATAATAACTCGGATGACGTGGATGACCCACAGTGAATCTCTAAATAAGCCCATGAATCTTGGTGATGGACTGTGTGGTACTTAGTTCGAGGAGGAGATCGTTGGGTGATCGAACAAAGACTGACATTGGAGTTGATAATTGAGAGAAACTACATACAAAGTAAAAGAATACTCTTAATAGTTCGAGGCCCTTGGTCTGAAGCAGACATTAAATGTCTTTGGCTGGCTTAGCCAACAAGTGCCTAGATTATCAGATTCAATACTGTAGGATTTTTCTGAATAGGCAAAGTTGAGTGTTCTGAAAATGGCCAAGGGGTGAAAACAGGAAATAAAAAAGGAAGTTTGTTAAAGCTATTTTCCTAGCTTCTGAAACTGAGAGATTGAAGTTCAACACCAGTCATTTGTTTCCTATGAAAGTAGTGCACTGCCGTGTTCAACTAAATGTTGGAGTTCAAACAAGCTATCATTCTATTATTCTGAATTTGCTGCACTGCCGTGTTTAAACTGATAAAATCTTGCCTCAAAAGTCAAAATAATTAACGGAAATATTGTCCTGTTTAGGCTTAGTTGAAAAGGAAACGATAGACAGATATCCAAAAACTTGTCGTGACCGCAGCATAAACATTTTGTGACCCTAAGAACTTTAAGCACCTTCCTATACCTGGATTTCCATATCTATCATGACAATGACCGTTGGGATCATTAGCTGGATAGATGTCTTTACTGCATAAAAGAAGAACAATGATTTAACCAAAAATGGATATACAGATGTTAAGCTACTTCATTTTAAGATAGTAGAACCACACAAACTATGTTCCCTGTAAGCATGATTTCAGCACCTTTAAACGAGCTTGGTCTTGCAGCTCTCACAATTTTAGTTGTGCTCCTGACCATTCTATTGTACAAATGGACACCAAATATACCACACAAGGAAGAATCCCGATTGCCACCAGGGCCTCGTGGCCTTCCAATCGTGGGATATTTGCCATTTCTCCACCCCAATCTGCACCACCAGCTCACAGAATTGGCTCAGCAATTTGGTCCAATTTACAAGCTGTGGCTAGGGAGCAGACTCTGCATTGTATTGAATTCCCCATCCTTAGCCAAAGAAGTGGTTTGTGATCAAGACTCTATATTTGCGAACCGTGACCCTCTTATTGCAGGATTAGCAGCCACATATGGTGGACTAGACATTGTATTTTCACCCTATGGCTCCTATTGGCGTGACATGCGCAAACTATTTGTGCGGGAGATGCTGAGCAATAGGAACCTGGAAGCTTGTTATTGTCACAGGAAACACGAGATCAGAAAGGCCATCAGAAACGTGCATAACAAGATTGGCAACCCCATTGACATTGGCAACTTGGCTTTTGTAACTGAAATAAATGTAGTCATTAGTATGATCTTTGGCAGCAGTTTTGTAGAGGAGATGGAGAAGCATGTAACAGTTGGAACAAAGTTTAAAGAATTGGTGACAAAAATTCCTGTACTGATAGGAGAGCCAAACATATCGGACTTTTTCCCTGTGCTTGCCAGGTTTGATTTACAAGGAAGAAAGAAACAGATGGAGGCTCTTTTGAAGTCGGTTGAAGGTATCTTGGATCCTTTGATACGCGAACGGATGGAGATGCTTTCAGACAGAAGAGAGGGTGAAATCCAGGGGAATGGGAAGAAGGATTTTATACAGATCTTATTAGAGCTAATGGAGCAGAATGACACTGGGATATCAGTAGATTTGACGAAAATAAAGGCCATATTGATGGTAAGTTATAGCATCTCTATATCTTTAGTATATCATTGATTGTCTCTTTATTTCTTTAACTTGTTACCAAATACCAGTTGAGGATGTCACTTGCAAACTTCTCAATTATGTTTACTCAATGAAGAATCAATGTGATTAAAAGTATTGAAGAAAAAATGAGAATACTTTTGAAACTCTAACTAAGATGACTTTTCAAAATGCTTGAATCGTATAACTAGCTAGCAGACCAGAATAACCACGCTTCAATCACAAGCTAGGAGTCGTGTGGTCATTTGACTAGAATATTGATGGCATATAAATCTCAGATATGATTAAAAGACTCCTAGAAAACATAGTACCTTTATTAAACGTACTAATGCATCTAAAACGTAGTGTCTAGTGTCTACTAATAGGTATGTCTATAATCTTTTTCTTCCCGTTATCTCATATTTAATGTCCGCGTGGATCCCAAGAGATGTAGCTCATTTAAGACAAATGTTCCATATGATTTTGGGTCTACCTTATCCCCTTTAACACCTTCACTCACCATTGTGTCGCACTTTTAGACCGCCACAAGTGGAGGCCGATGCAGGACATGAAATAACCACCTCAAGCAACTTTTTCTCATTTTATTCTCAATGAGTATCAAGTGCTACCTGCAACTTCTAAGGAACGTGATCATTTATAATCCTGTTTAATCTTTTATAATTGCACGTCCATCTTATCAAGACTAATCTTGTAAATATGCTAGACCTAGCTAGCCTAGTATTAAAGATTATACATATATATATATTCCTAAATCCTAACATTGAGTGCCATGTAAATCAAACGCTATCAAATTGTAGCAGCGATTAAGCTCCCTTCCCCTGACCTTATATATGTTTCTGCTTTGTAGGACATTGTTGTTGGTGGAACTGACACTACGATCACCATGGTTGAGTGGGTAATGGCGGAGCTTCTGAATAATCCGGAGGCAATGAAAAAGGTGCAACAGGAATTGAAAGATGTCATAGGCATAAATAACATTGTTGAAGAATCCCATTTGCCGAAACTACACTATCTTGATGCAGCTGTAAAGGAGACGTTTCGTTTACATCCTGCATTACCACTGCTTGTCCCTAAGCGCCCCAGCCAAACTGCAATAGTAGGTGGATACAGAATACCTGAGGGAACTAAAGTATTCTTGAATGTTTATGCTATTCATAGAGACCCTCAAGTGTGGGAAAGTCCACTGGAGTTCCAACCTGAGAGGTTCTTGAGTCAGTCTACAAATTTGAACTATGCTGGCACAAATTTCAAGTATCTTCCATTTGGATCAGGGAGGAGAATTTGTGCTGGCCTTCCCTTAGCTGAGAAAATGCTTATGTTTGTATTGGCTTCATTGCTGCATTCCTTTGATTGGAAGCTCCCAGAAGGTGAAGCAGTTGACCTTTCAGAAGGATTTGGGCTAGTCACCAAGATAAGCAAGAAGCTGTTCGCGATCCCAACTCCCAGGTTACCAAATCTAGATCTGTATTGATAAATTCAAGAAATTATAAGAAAGATGAATATAGCTTTTGAATAAAGGGGGCCTGACATGATTGCCCCCACTGGTTTTAGTATTTTATAGGATCAAAGTATAGTATTGTACTATAAGTAATGAGGTTCAACTACTGTAGCTTGCATTTTAAATATATCTACGTACATTTAAGATAATGGTTTCATCAAAGGAGGATAACTTCATAAGATTCATTTCAGCCGTTCTAAATTGGTACTGGCGACAAGGTTGTTTTGCTGTGATTGCAGTTGCTTCATTTTAATATGTATGTGTCCTTGAGATACTCTGCCTGCAATATTATATGATGTTGCTCAATTGTGAAAATGGCCTTATGAACAGTCAAAATGTAACATGAAATCAGGAAGTTCTATTGTTCCATGTGAAAGGAAGAACAGATTAAGATTTTTGATTGGAAAAGGAAACATAAAGTGTCATTTGGTTACCCAAGTTAGTAGATTTACATCACAATTAAATTTTGCATCAATAGTTGGTTTTGGTTGAAATTTTTGGATTCCGTAGCAACTCTACTTACATTAGTTATTGCCATGACTCGCTCATTGTTTTATATTGAATTGAATTTGAAATAATAATACATGTATTACCACTTTATTTGGGATCCATTTCAAATTGATTCAATGGTTTCTATAGAGTTGGTACACATTAAGAACAGAAAACTCTTCTTTAACTCATGCAACTATGTGATTTGTCTTTCCAATTTAAAGTAATAATGCCTGCTGGCCTTTCTTGCCATAGTATCAACGAAGAAGATCTCGGTAGCGTCTCATTAATTTTTGAGAACTTTTATGTCAATGTGGAAAAACTGCCAACGGTGGAAACAAGAAATTAACAGGAAAATTTTAAAAGCTATTACCCTAGCTTCTAAAAGCAAGATATTGAATCACTAGAATCAGTGGCGGATCTAGAGGCAAGTCTATGGGTTCGCCGGACCCAGTAGCTTTTGCCTAAATCTCGTATTTGTATTTAAAAAGCACTTAAAACGTATAAATTATTTATTCAGAATCCAGTAAGTAAGAAGAAATATGATCCTGAACCCAGTAACTTAAAATTTTGTATCCGCCTCTGACTAAAATGATTTGATACTGTGAAATTAGTGCATTGTCGTGTTTTGAATGGATGCAATACCACTTAAAGTTTGAAGTTCAAGCAAGCTACATCACCTTATTATTCTAAACCTGCTGCACTGACCGTGGTCAAATTGATACTCCCCCTGTCGCAATTTAAAAAGAGAAAGATTTTAAAATTTGCAGTCTAAAATAAGCCATAGAAATATGTGTAGCTAGAAATCATTTTATAAAAGTAAAATATTTCTACTTATAGAAAGATGACCTTTTTTTAACAGATTAAAAAGAAAATAGTGACATATAAATTAAAACAGGAGAGTAAAATCATATCTAAAATGTGGAAAGTTAAAATAAGGTCCATTCCTTTTTAGGCTTAGTTAAAATAGGAAAAAATAGACACTTATCCAAGAACTTATCCGCACCATAAACATGTTACGACCTCAAGAACTTTTTGTTTGTGCCTTAAACTTGATAGTTAGGAAAACAATTAAATTTGTGAATGGGCACAAGCATAATGAAATATAGAAGAAGGCAAAATAAAATAAAAATTAAATTGCTTGAATATTGAAAAGAAAAATAGGATTCTCTTGTTGAATCCCAGCGTGTCCATTACAATGGGAGAGTGAGCTATTTGTAGGCTAAATTTTACCCCTGATATAATTATAATATAATACTTCGGGGCATTAAACTAAATAACATATTTGAATCTCAAAAAAGAAAATAGGACACACATTTTAAGGAGTGATTCGATGGATATTAGACCTTAGCTTATTGATTTGAGTACCATACAATATCAATTGAGTTGTTCTACTAGTATTAATATTTAAGAATAACTAGTCTCTGGATATGCGCCTTGCGCATGTTTCACCACGTGTTCTACAAGTCAATGAGTATTAATTTTAAGAATCATATTTGTATGCAAAATATATATTTTTAAAATGTATAGTTTATGCAAATAATAAATGTTTATTCTATTTAGCTAACTCAATCAAGAACACAATTAAAGAGAAAAATTTATAAACTGAATAGCCAAGAAAATCATTAGCTCAAAATTTGGTGGATGTATTTGAGTTATCATATAACAATTAAAGAAAATAGTAAGTTCATAAAAAGGAAAAAAACTAAAACATTTATATGTGTGAGGCATTGAGCTCATCTATGGCTAAATTATATTCGAAATAACTTTCTTTATGGAGGTTTTACCCGATTTTTCAAGTTTATAGGCTCAAAATTTCATGATCATCTTTTCATCATCTTCTTGATGTGCCTGCTACAAAACAAATTACAATAACTGAATAAAAGAGTAATTTAATTTTGAAGAACCAGATTTAAAACGCCTAAAAGTATACATGCCTACAAGTGTGATTTATCTCATACACTCATTTATATCAACTAATACATACTAATACACCTTTTTATATCCACTTATAAATACTTCTAAAGTAAAAAAAAGAAAAAAGAATCAAGTATTAATAGAATTCTCACACTTTTTGAGATGCTTAAATTGATTCAAGTGATTATAACAAATAAAATTAAAAGACTTCCAAAGTAAATTCACAAAATAAAAACTACATAAGGAAAAGTGCATGTGTATGTATACATAGATAGACAAACATGTTAACAGATCATAAAATTACAAATTGCTAAATAAAAAGTATGATTAAGAATAGCTCATATCTTTTGGATATGTTGAATACCGTTCATTTGGAGTTTCAATAAGATTTATGTTACCAATTCTTTGACAAATATTGAACCCAATTATCAATAACGAGATATACCTGATCATTCAAGCTTATCGGCTCAAAAATATCATGATCGTTTTTGTCGCGATCTTCTTTATGTGTGTGCTGCAAAACAGATTACAAAAATCAAACAAAAGATTAGTATGATTCTTTGAAAGCAAAAAATTTTTGTTCGACTATTGTAATCGGACTTTGGAATCATATTAACCGGACTTTGCTGCAAAATGTGTATATAAATATGATATATCTCATACAGCTATTTATATCCACTAATACATACAAATAACATATGCTACCAACAATTATGTCTAGAAACGTTAAAACATTGCAAGCTTAAAATGTTATAATACATGTACTCATGCTGCAAGGGGGAAAAAATCATGACAACTATATTACTTGGTAATCCTAACACAGCATAATTAACATGCTTTTTGAAGTTGAACTTAACGATGCTTAGATATATTGTTTTAAATAGCTACTAAGTTGAAATTCTTTTGAGATTAGAAGTCATGCAAATTATCTATATATATATATATATATAGGCTATTATTGCATAAGAAATTTCATCAGTATTGGAATTCCATTCAAATTCATATTGGTTAAAAAAAACTTAACTTTGTTTCCAACCAACAACCTAAGAGAATTTGGTCAGTTAGATTCAATTTTTTTTTAAATCTAAAAAAATTGACAACAACAAAAAAACGTAAACCTAAAATATGAAAAAGATTGAATATAATGAAGAAAGTGAACCTATTGTACCTGATATGAAAGAGTCCTTAACTAATTCAAATGAAAAATGGTCAGGCTATTTTTAATTTAGTTTAAGAATTGTTTTACAGTTTGAGCAAATCCAACGTGGCCTAGTTTAATTAGAACTTTCTTAATGAACGGAAGAACGGGTATCCTAGTTTTTAATTAGAACTTAAGAGAAGTTGGATAACAAAGGAAGATTAGTTGATTTAAAATTACTAAATATTAGGATTAAATAAGTGTAAATAAATGTAATAAATAAATTATAGAGAAAATAGTAAAATGACAATTTTGTCTATTGTAGAATTTTTTAATGAAGGGCAAAAAATTCAATCAACATTTCACTAAGGCCTTCGTGCTTTTAATATAGTATAGATAGATTTGTTGATCTAATGATAACTAAATATCAATTAAGTGGTTTACTATTAATCAGTAATAACTTATTTATTCAATACTACTAATTGAACATCAATTAAGTGACTAAACTATTAAAATTAACAATAACTTATTGATAATGCTAATTGAGTATTTCTAATATTAATTTAACAATGAAGGTGTGCTCTATATGTTAACAACAAGAAGTTGTTTAAACAATTGTGTAGTTTATAATAAATAAAGAATATTTGTTTAAACATGCTTTGGTTGTTTACAAATGTTTGCAAGATAGTGGAGTTCTTCTCTAAACAAATAATGGTTGTTTAGGCAATTTCACATTTGTTCAATGAATAATGGATTAATATATAAGTAATCAAATATACACATACAAATACAATGGATTAACATATTTATAGAAAATACTAGAAAATATCTCATGCTAATAAAAATATTCAAAGCCAACACACAAAAATCTACAACCGCTAACAAGGGTTCCATCTTCTTCTCTTTGAATCTTACGCCGTTACCATGCAAGTTTTCCCATAGAGTAGTAGTGATTAGGTGATAGTTAAACATCAAAGCATATTCTCTTCCTATGTCCTAGCTCCCTGGCTAGCTACAGATGCTCCAAATTCGATTAAAAAGACCATTTCCTTCCTCATGTTTTGATTTCTTTGTCGTTTTATTTACATACGCAATCCTGTTAAAATTTTCAACAATACAACAAACAAATTATTTTCTCCTATTTTTTCACATGTAAACAACCACATTGTTTAAAAACATGTGGTTGTTACGCATGGAAGCTAATGCAAGTTTAGATTTCATGTGTAAAAAATCATAAGTTGAATAAACGAGACGTGATTGTTTACAGACGACACCAGAACTGGCACATGTTCCATATATCAATAACCACATCTTTTTCAAAGATCATACAATAATTTTGGATCAAGAGAAAGCTAAAGAAAATAGTATGACTGCACGAAGATTCATTCTAAAATTTCCTGAAGAAGGTCAGTAAAGCAGCTGAAAAAGAAAAAAAAATGTAACTACGAACATCCTCAATTCATAAACACGATGGAGAAGCAAAAAAGAAACATCTAGTACCAAAGCATATAACAGAATCGCAAGTAATGCTTTCAAAATTTGTGAAGAAAGTTCTGCCCCAACCCCCTAAATGTCCAACGAACACAATCATGTTCAACAAAAAGCTCAAAGCTTCATTTTAATATGTATGTGTCCTTGAGATACTCTGCCTGCAATATTATATGATGTTGCTCAATTGTGAAAATGGCCTTATGAACAGTCAAAATGTAACATGAAATCAGGAAGTTCTATTGTTCCATGTGAAAGGAAGAACAGATTAAGATTTTTTATTGGAAAAGGAAACATAAAGTGTCATTTTGTTACCCAAGTTAGTAGATTTACATCACAATTAAATTTTGCATCAATAGTTGGTTTTGGTTGAAATTTTTGGATTCCGTAGCAACTCTACTTACATTAGTTATTGCCATGACTCGCTCATTGTTTTATATTGAATTGAATTTGAAATAATAATACATGTATTACCACTTTATTTGGGATCCATTTCAAATTGATTCAATGGTTTCTATAGAGTTGGTACACATTAAGAACAGAAAACTCTTCTTTAACTCATGCAACTATGTGATTTGTCTTTCCAATTTAAAGTAATGATGCCTGCTGGCCTTTCTTGCCATAGTATCAACGAAGAAGATCTCGGTAGCGTCTCATTAATTTTTGAGTACTTTTATGTCAATGTGGAAAAACTGCCAACGGTGGAAACAAGAAATTAATAGGAAAATTTTAAAAGCTATTACCCTAGCTTCTAAAAGCAAGATATTGAATCACCAAAATCAGTGGCGGATCTAGAGGCAAGTCTATGGGTTCGCCGGACCCAGTAGCTTTTGCCTAAATCTCGTATTTGTATTTAAAATGCACTTAAAACGTATAAATTATTTATTCAAAATCCAGTAAATAAGAAGAAATATGGTCCAGAACCAGTAACTTAAAATCTTGTATCCGCCTCTGACTAAAATGATTTGATACTGTGAAATAAGTGCATTGTCGTGTTTTGAATCGATGCAATACCACTTAAAATTTGAAGTTCAAACAAGCTACATCACCTTATTATTCTAAACTTGCTGCACTGCCGTGATCAAACTGATAGTCCCTCTGTCGCAATTTAAAGAGAGATTTTTAAAATTTGTAGTCTAAAACAAGCCATAAAAATATGTATAACTAGACATCATTTTATAAAAGCAAAATGTTTCTACTTATAGAAAGACGACATTTTTAACAGATTAAAAAAAAATAGTGACATATCTATATCTATATTATTATATAAGCACGAAGACTTTAGCAAAATGTCATTCGCTTTTTTTACAATCCGTTAGTGACTTTTAGGATAGATAAAATCCTCATATACAAATAATTTAATTATTAAACCTCACGTAAAATGATTTTTCCAATCCCTAATTAATTAAACTTCACATCAAACAACTTTTCCAAAAGCAAAAACATTTCCAAACTTAGACTTCTAATTACTTACATATTTAGGTATTTGATACCTACTTAAATTGTAGAGATATTAATCGTTGTATAATAGGAGACTCAGCCTAGCGTCGCCGCCTCAAGTTCACATCTTATAGTCTGTTTAGCATTGTTTCTCCAAAGCCAAATGTGTTGTTTTCTTCGAAAAGAATACTTTTTATTTTTTGGAATTTTGAGGCGTTTGACTTGCGAAAAATAGTACTTTTTGATAGCAGCAAAAGCATTTTTTCTGCTGTTAGAGAGAAGCTACAAATATCTGCTTCTTTCAAGAATCATAAGTAGGGGTGTCAATGGTTATTTAATAACCGACTGAACTGACCGAACTGAATCGTACGGAACTGATTATACGGTTATTTTTAGCAAAACCGTAGGTTCCTATATGAAATTATAACCAAACCGAGTAATTAGAGTAGGTTTTTAATTATATAAAGAAAATTGAAAAAATACCGAACCAAACTGAATAATATATATAAGCTTACCCGTAATAAAACCAAAATCCCAACTCTCAAAAGTCAATACATATTCTACTACTTGTCTAAGTGAAAGTGCTACTGACACTTATAAGAACAAGTATACATGTATCTTCACTTTGTTATCATTGCTTGTTGTATACATCCATGGATTATTCTAGTAAATTAAAAGAGGGGAGTAAAATATTATCTAAAATATAGAAAGTTAACATAAGGTCCATTCCTTTTTAGGCTTAGTTAAAATAGGAAAAAATTAGACACTTATCCAAAAACTTATCCGCACCATAAACATGTTACGACCTCAAGAACTTTTTGTTTGTACCTTAAACTTGATACTTAGGAAAACAGTTAAATTTGTGAATGAGCCACAAGCATAATGACATATCGAAGAATGCAAAATAAAGTAAAAATTAAATTGCTTGAATATTGAAAAGAAAAATAGGATTCTGGTTGAATCTCAGCGTCACTACTAGAAAAAGACTGTTTTGCGACTCAGTTTGGAGAGGAAATTCCCTCTCTAAACAGGGTATAGAGAGAGAAAGTTGTCGCTGCACTATCATCGCTATTTGGCGCGTCGTTGAGCAAGTCAGCGAGCTTATGTTGTCGCCAAACCAAAAAGTAACTGCAACTAGTGCTTGTGTCAGAAAGTATTTGAGACGGAATACCCTCTCCATCAAAATAATTTCCAAAATTATATTTAGTATTTTGAGACGGAATACCCTCTCCAGCAAAATAATTTTCAAAATAATATTTCCATAGGCGAGGGTATTCCCTAGCTAAAATGCTTAAATTAATTATTTTTTTTTGCTTTAACGACAGTATTCACTCTCTAACTATATTAACCCTGCTAAATAAAAAAGTTAGAAACTGGATGCAAAGCAGCCAAACCAAAATACGCCATTTCTATGGCGTTAAAAATAGTAATACAACATGTTTAACATAAAAACAAAGCCACCACGGGTAATTAAATAATTCTACATACTTGTTTCATCAGTAAGCATTCAACACGAACAAAAACTAAAGTGTTTAATTATTAACATGTTCGACAAACTTAACAAACCATGACACTACTCCGCCCGCTGGGAGGAGTCACTACCTTGATCCTTATCCCTCCAAATCTTTGCCACAATTTTTCAAACAAAATATAGGTGTATAGCCTTTTTGTTAAATTATTTTGCATATTAACTTTTTAATTAACTAACTAAATCAAACTCCCTAAATATTTTATGGATAGAGACATTTAATTTTTTTTAGGATGCTACATATAAAATAGTTAGCAAAAAATAGTTAATAAACTAAAATAGGCATTTACCTATATTACTACAAAAATAATTACCAAATAGGCATTGTCGCATCCTATTCTTACCCGAACCGGTTAAGGCTCGAAATAGGGCTCGATTTGTGGGTAACTCACGGGTAAAGACTTAGAGTCGCCACCTAACATATTTTTTAACTAGGCGTATTAGGGCACCTACTTTGTTTCTAGCCAATTTTAACAATTAACTCCGAAACTTAGTCTGCGAACTAGAAATTCTAGGTAAGAGGTTCAAGTTAACTCGAGATGAAGGGATTAGGCACCTCTCAAGCTCCACCAAATGTGGTTACCGGCCGGACTTTATAATTGGGATTCAAAGGAAAGGGTCAAGAGATTAAACTAAAAATTAAGCATGAAAGTCAAACGATATTTTAACTAAGAGAGTATTAGATTATGTTATGTCTAAAAGGGGTCAAAAGCTAGCAATAGTCAACACCACTCCAACTCCAAAAATAAATATTTCATGATACTATGTAGTTTATGTACGAAGTCATATGAGTAGAGAGAAATCCTTAGAATCCTCCATAAAGCCTCATTTCGAATGTAATACTTCACAAAAGAGAAAATTATTAGTAGAGGCGTGTGCCACCTTATTATCCTTGGTGACGAATTCAAATTGAGAAAATAATTAAATAACTAGACCAATAAATGAACTCAAATAAAGTATTTAAAAGAAGGCGGGATCAGGTATAGGCGAAGCGAAGAAGGGCCCAGTCCGATGTCATTTCCCTCTATTTTGCTTTGTATGATCAACAATCTTAAACGATTTTAAACGTAACAAAAGAAGTATTAGAATATTTTAGCTTGAAAATAGTATTTAACTCAAATTAATTTAGCGTCAATAATATAAATAAAGAATATTTTTCTGTCTTAGAAATATTGTTATTTGAAAACAACGCAAAGCTTAAAAAATAATCTAGTATTTAATTTTGAGAACATGCTAAATGGTTAAAGTCATTTTTTTCAAGAAAAAAATAGTAGACGTGGCGAATCTTTAAAACTCATAAGAGAGTGACATATCAAATCAAAACTGAGGGAGTAACAAATTGCTTTAATATTATAAAGCTATATATGTATTCTTCATTCAAGAAGTCATTAGCTTGCCATTGTCATTGTTGAACCCCAAAAATTACCTCCCGAGAAAAGGGATAAATTCCGGAATATCAACAGGATGGACTAACTCTTTTGGAGTTTTTTGGAGTCGCCACCCAATTTAAGGAAAACAGGGAACCAAATTAACAAATGCGTGCAAAAACTCCGTTTTATAAAAAGACGGTCTTTCTTCCAGAGATTCTAAAAGTAACAGGTTTTATTAATTTCGGAAGAAGGTTTTTAAGGCACTTCCGAAATTCCGTAAAATACGGTTAATCCGACAGGTTTCCAAATCATTTGCAAAATATGCTTTTCTAGAAAATTTATCTAAAATAATTAATTGAAATAAAACTTGTTTATGAAAAATATTTTAATTTGCACGCATTTTGCTAAATAGCTTCAGTTTGCAATAAATTAAATAACGACTTCAAAAATAAAAGGCAATGAACATAAAGTAAAGCAATATACAAACAATCAAATATTATTGATAAATAAATATTCTACACATTTATTTGCATAAATATCTCTAAGTAAAGAAAGGCAAAGTTTAAGATAAAACCCGATAAATGGTCAACTCGCGGGAGCCTCGGTTTTTCTAAAATTTCTAGGTCTTATTTCTGAACGCTCGAGTCCGAATTCAATCCAAACGACTCCAATGCAACGGAAGTTAGCCAAAAAAAACATTCCCGAATTTGTTCGTGCCAAGATGTACCTCGCAATAAAAATGAGAATTTAAACTAAATTAGTTCGATAATAAAGTGTAATAATTAATAAAATAAAATAACAATAATAAAGTAATAATAATAATAATAATAATAATAATAATAATAATAATAAAATAGAAAAGTATATATATATATAATAATAATAATAATAATAGAATAAATAATAATAATAATAATAATAATAATAATAATAATAATAATAGTAAAGGGGTGGTTTGTTTTTGCAAAATTTAGGCTCAGGTTTGTATGGCGCGTCGAATAGAGGCTCGGGATTTGGTACGGTTGCAAACACGGGGCCCGGGCCGTGTTGCCGTGCCAAAGTACCAAACCCACTACTCTATTCAACTTGCTTAGCATTAAAATGCATTCATCATCGCCTTTTGCTTTAGGGACACGGGAACGGGACGGTTCAAGTGTAGTATCATGTTCAAAATCAGTCTCGAGGCCTCAATACGTGCATATGTATTTTTCATCGGCCAGGGGTGTAGTATCGAGTTCAAATCAGTCCATACGCCTCAAATTAAATTATTTTCATAGGCTTACGACATTAGCATAGTAATGTCAACATTGCCATCGTGGCTGCAACCTCGTTCAAACACCTGGAACAATTTGTCCAAATGCACTAGGAAAGTCAGTTTCTAATCCAACAGTGACATATAACAAACTCGCTTAAAGCAAACAATTATTCTCAAAGTCAAACTTCTAGAAACCAAGTCTTCTACTTTTCTCCAACAACAAAGCAAAGAGAAACCAGAGACAACTAGGCATCATCAAGCCAAAACGGAACAAAAGTCGGAACCCACAACAACTGCAGAGTGAATTTCAAAATGACCAGTACAAAATGTAACTGGTGAGACAACGGTGGTACATCAAAAGCTTCAACAGAAAGGGAGCGTCGCTAGTTAAGATGTCGGCGGAGCCGGTGGAGACAATAGAATCAAACAACTCGCCGGAGGTGGAGGAGCGACAACCGGTCGATTTCACGACGGCGTCACTACCACCCCACCTCTGCCTTTCCTTTGCATCTTTAATTTTCAGAGATAGGTAGCAAATAACAATGAGGTAATAAGGTCGCCGACGACGAGTTTTTTCCGGTGGGACCAAATATTTGGTTGTGATAATTTGAACCGCAATTCCAAAATCACCTCCGGCGAGATGAAGCAACAAACGCTGGGGTCAAGTCGTCCCCTCTCTCTCACTTGTTTTCCGATCTGTTACCCCCAGTGGTGGTGATGTCGATGGCCTTTCCCTTCCCTCGTCCCCAATCTCTCTGTGTGTGTATGTGGGTTTTGGATCTGTATTATTTCCCTAGTGATGGGGTGTGGGTGTAGAATGGAGAGGAAGACAAAGGGCGTATATGCCGTGAGGAAGAAGACCGGGGCTTGGGTTTTTGTATGTACTGTTTTTTTGTATGTTGAAGATAATGAATGAATAATGTGAGGATGGGGTTCTTGGTGAGTGGTTTTTGTGAGGGGGTGTGAGGGAGATGATTGTGAGGAGGGGTGTGAGGGAGATCAGATCTGAGGGGCACGGCTGCTGCCATAATAAAAATGGGTGTAGGGTTTTTGTATAAGGGGAAAGATTGGTAAATGATGGGTTGTGTGTGTGATTGATATGGGCTTTGCATAAATGATTCCTAAATTGCAATTTAAGAACGGATTTAGCTCTTTAATTAAATTAAACAATTAATTATATAATGCACTGCAAATGAAGGGATGACTTGCGATTTTGGTCATTTCCCTTTAAAATTAGCTATTTATTTACAATCTTCAAAATTGAACTTAATTATTAAAATTATTATACTTTTAATTAAAACCCGGGACAAAATTGGGTGTCAACAGCTGCCCCTCTTTACCCGGAAAGGATGAAAGAGTTTCCAGGGTAAAGAAGTTGACGTGAAACCCAATTTTGTCACGGTAAAGCCAAGACTTCGATTCCTGGGATCAAAATGCAAGGCTTATAGACATGGCCGAACTTCGGTTTCCGATTTGCCTACATATCTCGGGCTGAAAGAGAATCAGGCCATATGTAGTTCGACGCGATTTGAAAATCGAAGACGAGATAGTAGCGACTACTCAAGTGCGGGAAAAGAGGCTTGTAATCACCCATGTTATGAAAATGTGGTCGACAACACACCCATAAAGAGGGGTTTACACGGACATAGCTTCCACTGCACCTTGATAACCAAGTCATCTTGTCTCCAATCTCAAACCTCAGACTCAGGGTTAACAAGAGACTTACCTCTAGGGTGGATGGCTTATGCGGGTGCGATTTTTCAGGTCTTCGTTGACCAGTCTAGCTCATATCAACGATTGCCCCGGTTCGCTGCTAAGAAAAGCTTCATGTTATGCTCCAAATGCTGCTGCGGTGCTGCTAAAAATCCTGTAATAATCTCAACAAACGGTAAGCGTGCAACTGCTAATAAACTGTAATAATTGGAGTAGGAAATAGATAAAGTGATACAATTGTCAATGCGGGTTGCGGTATCATCGATAAGTTCTTCCTTCGATCAACTGACGAGGCGCTCCGCCCGGAGAACCTTTGGGCTGATCCTTATTACTCAAAGTAAAGCAAGCGCGATGCGATTTTGCTGCGGAATGTAAAGCAATGCGGGAGCAACTTGTCAAATCAACTGGTGAGACACTCCGCCCGGAGGGCCTCGGGGCTGACCTGTTATACTAAAAGTAAAGCAAGTCATAATATAAAGCAAGTGCAAAGGCATAATTGAAAGCAAGTGCGAGGCAATTTGAACATCTTGACAAATCAACTGGCAAGCCGGTCGGGCACGCAACAAGGAGGGTCTTGGAATTGATTGTCTACAAATCAGCTGGTGATCCGGTCCGGCACAAAGCAAGGAGGGTCTCAGGGCTGACCTGTTATACTAAAAGTAAAGCAAGTCATAATATAAAGCAAGTGCAAAGGTATAATTGAAAGCAAGTGCAAAGGCATAATTGAAAGCAAGTGCAAAGGCATAATCGAAAGCAAGTGCAAGGCAATTTGAACATCTTGACAAATCAACTGGCAAGCCGGTCGGGCACGCAGCAAGGAGGGTCTTGGAATTGATTGTCTACAAATCAGCTGGTGATCCGGTCCGGCACAAAGCAAGGAGGGTCTCAGGGCTGACCTGTTATACTAAAAGTAAAGCAAGTCATAATATAAAGCAAGTGCAAAGGCATAATTGAAATCAAGTGCAAAGGCATAATTGAAACCAAGTGCAAAGGCATAATTGAAAGCAAGTGCAAGGCAATTTGAACATCTTGACAAATCAACTGGCAAGCCGGTCGGGCACGCAGCAAGGAGGGTCTTGGAATTGATTGTCTACAAATCAGCTGGTGATCCGGTCCGGCACAAAGCAAGGAGGGTCTCAGGGCTGACCTGTTATACTAAAAGTAAAGCAAGTCATAATATAAAGCAAGTGCAAAGGCATAATTGAAAGCAAGTGCAAAGGCATAATTGAAAGCAAGTGCAAAGGCATAATTGAAAGCAAGTGCAAAGGCATAATTGAAAGCAAGTGCAAGACAATTTAGCGTGAAATGTAAAGCAACGCTAAAGCGATTTAGCGAATCAACAGGTGCGAAAGTCCAACAAGAGAGAAGCCCCGCCTGGTGGTCAACCTGAAAAATGTAAAGCAAGACATCAATTTTAAAGCAAGTGCGACGACGTAATTTAAAGCAATTGCAAAGAAAAGCAATGCGGGAATGTAGAGCAATTCAAGAGCCATTTGGCGAATCAATAGGCGAGATAGTCCAACAAAGGGGATCCTCGTAGCCGATGGTCAACCTGAAAGGGTAAAGCAAGGCGTTAATTTTTTTTTTTTTAAGCAAGTGCAAAGACATAATTCAAAGCAAGCGCGAAGCAAAGTAGTGCGGAAATGTAGTCAGTGCGATAGCCATTGATAAATCAATTGGCGAGACAATCCAGCAAGGATGGCCTTGTGCGGATTATCGCCTGAAACAAAACGATGCCCTATTTGGCTTAGTTTCGAAAACACAAAACAAGCCTCGGCTTCGTCGCCTATTAGGAATAAAAGTCATAGGGGTAGAAATGCCGCCTGTTCGACAATAACTCATGACAAGGCATAATGCTTTAAGTCGTGAAAAAGGGCAATGCAACGCAATTTGCAAGGCAACTTTGGATGCGTTTTCCAATAATTGTTCATCCATAATGCGAAAGATCCTTTCATTGCAAGCTTTCATGTTCCCGCTCTAAAGAAAAATTGTTAGCTTTGGGGAGGAAAGGGGAAGCATTTGATTTGTGCAGACTTCATCCTGATCTTGCTGCTTCTGCTGCTCCCTCGTCTTCATTTGACTTGGATTTGCAAATTGCTTTCAGAAACTTGGCTCATGAACTCAAATAGCATAGACTTTGAAAAAGAGAGGCAAGATAAAATATTTTAATGCAATATAGCAAGTGAAATAAGCATGCAAATGAAGTTAAAGATGCATTTCAAAAATTTGCCTTGACTTAAACATGTAACATATTTTAAAACAAACTGAACGTCCTTTGTCTTAGACTTTGCACTGTTTGCTTAACCAATTTAAAAATTCTTGCCAACTCATTTTAATACTCAACGTCGCTTCTTGCAAAATTCTGCCCCAGTTATAATCTTCCGCATCCTTAACTCGCTTTGCAAAAATTGCCCCAGTTGTCCTTCTTGGGGAAAAATGAAAACTTAAATGCTAAAGGGTCGAGCCCGATGAGGGACTCTACGTATCCCTCCTTGCGAATCAGACCGTGCGTAGTTCTGCATCGCTGCTTCAACGCCATATACCAACAAATAAAAGTTGCCCCAGTTGAAGTTCCAACAGATAGTGTGATATCCCAAGAGCGCAGACAATAACTTTTCAGTGCATCGCTTTCAATTTGTTCAGTTGCTTTGCCATACGTCACAAGTAAAGCTTTGGCAGGTTTATCAATTTTAGTTTTGAAATAGAAACAAATGCAAGCGTAAATAATATAATAAGAATGAGATGCATTTTATTTCAACTTTCATAAATTCAAAATGAGTTGATTCAGATTAACATTAGCTTTTAAGGTACAATGCAATTCAGGGCCTCAATCTGAATTAAAATTGAAAATAATGCTACTAAGTTCAATTGCCAAGTTCTTTCAAACAATGCCATTAGCTTCTAGTGCTGCATGGTTCACGAGCTAGAGCGTCCACCATCAATCAAATCTCGAATCCCTTGCATGGTGAATGGTCAGCCACTTCACAAATCCAACATTTGCTAAAGAGATAAACAAAACAAAAGAAACCTCAAGGGTAACTGTGTTAGTTTGCATGTCATTCGTAAGATTGCACACAAGCAAGCAACACCTAGTATTTAACGCATGTTGGGCAAATAAAGCAAGGCAGGCAATTAACATTTTAACACAGCTCATGCTCTCCGCAGCCTCTGCACAAAATTCTAAACCCAAATGCCTAAAACCCGAAACAATCCGCCATAGCTTTTGCAAACATCCACACTCCTCCAAGCACGATTCCCAATTGCTTTACAACATCCAGGGAGAAATTTCCAACTGCCTCCACAATACCAGACTGCAAATCACGAAAGGCGCCAATTGGCCTTTCAAAATAAAACCTCACTGGTCCTCGGCTTTGGAAAAGCCTCTCAGCTTCCTAGGTTTTGCAAGGCTCACAGACCTTGTTCATAAGGCTCCTCACTGGTCCTCGGCTTTAATCAAACCTCTCAGTTTCCTAGGTAGCCAAGACCGCACCGGTCTTCAAGGAGGGACCCCATTGGTCATTCAAAGACACAGGGGCTTCGCTCTCCTAGTATGCGACAAGCATACATCAATTTTTACAAAGTTGCAGCTGGATAATCAACATAGGCCTGCACACACGCAAAGCCATTCACGAGAGGGACCTCACTGATCCTTTTAAAGACACCAGGGGCTTCGCCTCTTAGATCTCACTACACCAAGCCATCTCCAAAACACAAACCAACCAAATTTGCCAAACCTTCCCCAAACTAAGGTGTATATGCATGCATGACCTAATCTCCTTCTAAGAGTGGGCTAACGGTTGAGGCTGATCAGACCTATACGGGATAAACCTGGCCCCATAAACCAGTAAAACCGGCCATGACAAAACCAGGCAAACCATATCCCAACTAACTTTGGTGACACGAAAGAAATTCAGAGACTTAGGAAGGACAATGCCCTTCCTGTATTATGGCCCGTCACGCGGGCCCCCCGTGATGAAATCGAGGTGATGAAAGAGAATTGACAGGCTCCATGAGGGAGGAAATATGAACGGAATGCAGATTATGCACAAATTAATATAATACATGCTTTATAAGGCAAACCAAACAAACAGATATAATAAAGCAAATAAATTAGGCATGCTAGTTGCAAACAATTGGAAACCTTTATGGTCAAAACCTTTATTGCTCCCCAGCGGAGTCGCCACGCTGTTGAACCCCAAAAATTACCCCCCGAGAAAAGGGATAAATTCCGGAATATCAACAGGATGGACTAACTCTTTTGGAGTTTTTTGGAGTCGCCACCCAATTTAAGGAAAACAGGGAACCAAATTAACAAATGCGTGCAAAAACTCCGTTTTATAAAAAGACGGTCTTTCTTCCAGAGATTCTAAAAGTAACAGGTTTTATTAATTTCGGAAGAAGGTTTTTAAGGCACTTCCGAAATTCCGTAAAATACGGTTAATCCGACAGGTTTCCAAATCATTTGCAAAATATGCTTTTCTAGAAAATTTATCTAAAATAATTAATTGAAATAAAACTTGTTTATGAAAAATATTTTAATTTGCACGCATTTTGCTAAATGGCTTCAGTTTGCAATAAATTAAATAACGACTTCAAAAATAAAAGGCAATGAACATAAAGTAAAGCAATATACAAACAATCAAATATTATTGATAAATAAATATTCTACACATTTATTTGCATAAATATCTCTAAGTAAAGAAAGGCAAAGTTTAAGATAAAACCCGATAAATGGTCAACTCGCGGGAGCCTCGGTTTTTCTAAAATTTCTAGGTCTTATTTCTGAACGCTCGAGTCCGAATTCAATCCAAACGACTCCAATGCAATGGAAGTTAGACAAAAAAAACGTTCCCGAATTTGTTCGTGCCAAGATGTACCTCGCAATAAAAATGAGAATTTAAACTAAATTAGTTCGATAAAAAAGTGTAATAATTAATAAAATAAAATAACAATAATAAAGTAATAATAATAATAATAATAATAATAATAATAATAATAATAATAAAATAGAAAAGTATATATATATAATAATAATAATAATAATAATAATAATAGAATAAATAATAATAATAATAATAATAATAATAATAATAATAATAATAATAATAATAATAAAGGGGTGGTTTGTTTTTGCAAAATTTAGGCTCAGGTTTGTATGGCGCGTCGAATAGAGGCTCGGGATTTGGTACGGTTGCAAACACGGGGCCCGGGCCGTGTTGCCGTGCCAAAGTACCAAACCCACTACTCTATTCAACTTGCTTAGCATTAAAATGCATTATCATCGCCTTTTGCTTTAGGGACACGGGAACGGGACGGTTCAAGTGTAGTATCATGTTCAAAATCAGTCTCGAGGCCTCAATACGTGCATATGTATTTTTCATCGGCCAGGGGTGTAGTATCGAGTTCAAATCAGTCCATACGCCTCAAATTAAATTATTTTCATAGGCTTACGACATTAGCATAGTAATGTCAACATTGCCATCGTGGCTGCAACCTCGTTCAAACACCTGGAACAATTTGTCCAAATGCACTAGGAAAGTCAGTTTCTAATCCAACGGTGACATATAACAAACTCGCTTAAAGCAAACAATTATTCTCAAAGTCAAACTTCCAGAAACCAAGTCTTCTACTTTTCTCCAACAACAAAGCAAAGAGAAACCAGAGACAACTAGGCATCATCAAGCCAAAACGGAACAAAGGTCGGAACCCACAACAACTGCAGAGTGAATTTCAAAATGACCAGTACAAAATGTAACTGGTGAGACAACGGTGGTACATCAAAAGCTTCAACAGAAAGGGAGCGTCGCCAGTTAAGATGTCGGCGGAGCCGGTGGAGACAATAGAATCAAACAACTCGCCGGAGGTGGAGGAGCGACAACCGGTCGATTTCACGACGGCGTCACTACCACCCCACCTCTGCCTTTCCTTTGCATCTTTAATTTTCAGAGATAGGTTTAAATAACAATGAGGTAATAAGGTCGCCGGCGACGAGTTTTTTCCGGTGGGACCAAACATTTGGTTGTGATAATTTGAACCGCAATTCCAAAATCACCTCCGGCGAGATGAAGCAACAAACGCTGGGGTCAAGTCGTCCCCTCTCTCTCACTTGTTTTCCGATCTGTTACCCCCAGTGGTGGTGATGTCGATGGCCTTTCCCTTCCCTCGTCCCCAATCTCTCTGTGTGTGTATGTGGGTTTTGGATCTGTATTATTTCCCTAGTGATGGGGTGTGGGTGTAGAATGGAGAGGAAGACAAAGGGCGTATATGCCGTGAGGAAGAAGACCGGGGCTTGGGTTTTTGTATGTACTGTTTTTTTGTATGTTGAAGATAATGAATGAATAATGTGAGGATGGGGTTCTTGGTGAGTGGTTTTTGTGAGGGGGTGTGAGGGAGATGATTGTGAGGAGGGGTGTGAGGGAGATCAGATCTGAGGGGCACGGCTGCTGCCATAATAAAAATGGGTGTAGGGTTTTTGTATAAGGGGAAAGATTGGTAAATGATGGGTTGTGTGTGTGATTGATATGGGCTTTGCATAAATGATTCCTAAATTGCAATTTAAGAACGGATTTAGCTCTTTAATTAAATTAAACAATTAATTATATCTTCCCTTTAAAATTAGCTATTTATTTACAATCTTCAAAATTGAACTTAATTATTAAAATTATTATACTTTTAATTAAAACCCGGGACAAAATTGGGTGTCAACAGTCATCATATCCCAAAACGTACCTGGCCTTAGGGCGACAACTACACTCAATCTTCATGCATTGAACCGTGTATGTCATGGTTGATCTTCCAGCCCCGTCTCTTGATCGTTGTGTACATGCAAGGAAGAAAAGGAAAAAAGAAATGAGTTGAGAGTATATCTATGCCTTGAAGTTATAAACGTAAAAAAAGAGTACATATTTCTTGAATTATATTAACAAAGCAGCAAGCATTGTTTTTCTTTTTTAACTCAGATTAAGTAACGAATACTTGGGTTTCATGTAATGCAATGAGGAATTGGCGCCTATAGTTTCCACGATCAAGGAAACAAATATTCTACACAGATATTACTTTGTCCAAATTAAAAATAGGTAGAAAATGTTATCTTGACTACTTCTATAATTCACTTAACACAATCATGAAAGAAACAATTATATGGTTAAATTAAGTTTTCATAACATAAACTACAAATAACTTCACAGTATGTAAAAGAGTCATGACCAATAGAATAAAAGAAAGATACAACATGTTTCACATGAAAGCTCCATCGTCTAGACAAGTTCGCTAGTAATTTCCTAATTTTCCTAACAGTGAATGTCGCCGCTCCTTTTCTGATGTGGGTCGTCACAGGGGTTGATTCTATGGGTGTATCTTGGGGAGAAGAGTTTTTCTTGCTGAGGAAGAAGTAGAGATATTATGTATTGTATTGTGTGTGTCGTGTATATGACTTGGGAGAAGAGAGGAAGTGTCTATATTTTGAATGTAAGTGATTATATGTAGAAGATGATGAATAGTAGGGGGGGTATTTATAGTATTTTGAAAAAGAGTGGTTAAGAAAAATGGGAGGTGATTGGGGGATTTTGAATTAGAGTGAATCAAGGGAGAGATTGGATAAGATTTTTAATTTTAAATTCTTTCCAAAGTGGGGGAGGTAGGAGAGTGATTTAGGGAAGAGATTAGGAAAGAATTAATTGGGAGATTAGTGACTAAATAGGAAAAATATTTGATTGAATTTGAAAGATATTTTCTTTCAATATTTAAATAAAGAAGATGAATTTAGACCATATTTTATCTAGATTCAAGTAGAAATAGGAATCTTGAAATTAGGAAGAAAATGATTTAATGTAGGAAAATGTATTTGGTTAAGTATTGTGTCTAGGTTCAACCGAAAATTTGAAAGAATTGAAATAAAGTGAAAAATATATTTTGGATAAGAAATTTGTAGAAAAAGTATGGTGCAAAATGAATGAATCTAGACGAACGCTTGTTTACATTCAAGACAAAGAGGGATTTTAAAATAATAGAAAAAGAAATATTTTGGAATATAAAAAATAATTATAAGAATATTCAAGAGAATTCGAACTAAATGATAGGAATTGAACGGAATAAATGTACCTAGACAGACTATTGTCTAGGTTCGTTGGAAAGTTTTCAAGATAAATGCTTTTAAAAGAAAGATTTGCACATATTTAAATTCAGAAAGAAACTCAAATATGACAAATCACGAGGTGGAAATGAATTGGCTAATATTTTACTTACAGGTGCTAATAAATAAAAATATTAATATATATGTATATTGTATAAACTGGGTGGACACATAGTAAAAATGCACACATAAAAGCAAATTGGAATATCAATTAAATTAATTAAGTATAAATATTCACAAATAATTAATAAATACTGTAAATGCACCAAAATTGCACAAACAATCACATTTTAACGAATAGCCTAAATGATGCAAAATTATATAATATAGTCACATTTAAATATGTAATATATAAGTAGGGGATAACACACGTGAATGCATGCTTTCTAATGCATATTTTGCACAAATAGCCAAATTGCACCTTTAAGTTGATTTATAGCCAATTTTAGAAAAAGGAGGGACAAAATTGGTTGTCAATAGGCATTTAACTAATTTACTACAAAAATACTTTGCACTTGAATATATGAAATTTTAAATTAAATATCAAATAATAAAAACAAATAAATAATTTAATTTAATAAACTGAAATTAAAATTTACCTTCAAGAATTAGTTGCCGGTGACTGGAAAACCTGTAAAATATTAAAAATTAAAATTTTTTAAATTAGGTTAAAAAAATTAGGTAAATTTTAAGGTAAATGGAGAAATTTGGGACGGGATGAGAGAGTGGAAAAAATGGTGGGGTAGAATATGGGGACGGGGGAACGGGAAGAGAAATTTTAAGGTGGGGTTGGGGAATGGGGACGGGGAAACGGGTAGAGGAAATTTTAAGGTGGGGTGGGGAATGGGGACGGGGAGAATCCTTACCAGATCCACTATATAGTTGGAGCTGTTGCCGCCGCGCAGTGGAGGGGAAAATGGGGCGGAGGGAGGGAGAGAGAGGGAGGGGATTTTTAATATATCGAATGTATATGCTGAAAGAGTATGTTGTATTATTTTGTTATACCCGGAAATAGAATTCCGTCTTCAATCAAAAAGTAAAAAAAGGATGTCAGGTGCTTGGCGACGGAATACCCTCTCCAGCACCTGACATCTTTATACCTTTTTTATTAGAAACGGAATTCCATCTCCAATTTTTTTAATTTTATTTTTTTAATAATTTGCTACAGTAAAACAAAGATTGGAGAGGAAACTCACTCACCAACCACTTGGCGAGTGAGTTCCCTCGCCAACTCTTTTGTATATTTTTCTTGTTTTTCTAGTAGTGCGTGTCCATTACAATGGGAGAGTGACCTTTTTGTAGGCTAAATTTTACCCCTGATATAACTATAATATAATACTTTGGGGCATTAGACTAAATAACATATTTGAATCTCAAAAAGAAAGAAAATAGAATGCAAGTTTTAAAAATGGAGTAGGAGGGGGCATTAAGGTTAATGAAGTTGAGCTCATTTAAAAGGCAAGTCTTTTACCCACCTCAATTTTTTTAGGGCTAATTACAAATATATACAATCCTAACACCAAAATTACAAAAAATAACAATATTATTCCACTTTACAAAAGATACCAACATTTTTTTACACATTGTATACAAAACTAACAAATTAGGATTTGTTTCTCCTTCTTCCTACTGTCCCCCTCCCACTGCTACCACCCCAGGCGGCGCTGCCGCCTAGTCACTGCCGGCCACCGCCGGCCGCCTGCCGATTTTTTTTTTTTTTTTGAATCTAAAAAATGAAATACACATAAATACACATATAAACATTGATTTTTCTTTGAAATTACAGTTGGAAAATACATATAAACAAAAATACATGTAAATACATAAAGCAATGTGTTATACATACACTAAACGCACACATACATACACGGATCTACAGATCTACAAATTAAACATATAAATTTATGTGTGTGACACTTATTACTTGACATACACACAAAAACACATACAAAAATATAAAATATATACGCTGACATAGATGTTCATACAATGATATACGCATACATACACTTATGCACTTCATGTACATACACAAAAATACAGATTCATACACCAGTATAAAAACTAGACATACGATATGTTCCACATTCCAACAACTACCAACAACCACCAATAACCACCAACAACGGCCAAAGACATACACATACACAGGAATATACACATAAAAACAAAACAAAACAAAACAAAACAAAAGAAAATAAAAAAGGAAGGAGTAGAAGTAGATCTGAAACATACACACATATACACATATAAAATAAAAAAAGAAGAGGAGGATCAGATCTGAAACACGCCGGAAATAGAGATCGAAATCGCCACTGATGTAATGCAGCAGCGCCACTGCACTGCAGCAGCACCGGCGACGACGTCGTCCGGCAGTTTTGAAAGCAAACAACAGCAACAGAGGCACGGGGAGAGGGGGGTGACGGTGGGAGGGTGAGTGGGTGGGTGGGTGGGGGAGAGGAGAGAAAGAGAGAGGGAGAAATTAGGGTTTTGGATAGAGAGAGGAAGAAAATGAAAAATTGTATATTTTGTAAAATGTGAAAAGTATTGTTATGTAGGGTAATAATTTAAATATATCGGTATTTTATGTAATTAAGTGGTTTAGTATGTCTTTTAGCGTAATTTTCTCATTTTTTTATTTGCAAAAACACCCAATATATACTCCTAATAGGGTTTCTTTTAGCTAAAATGGCTAAATTCTCCAAAAACAACACTCAGTAGCAGCCGCCACCCCATTTCTCCTTTCTTCTTCAACATCTTCTTGTTCCACATAAATACCGATTTACTATATGTATCATTGAAGTTACAACAACTTTTTTTTTAGGAAGAGATAGCACTAGAAATTGGTGCTTTTATTTTTGTTAATATGCTATACAAATACCTCTTTTGTAATCTATTTTGGGTTTAAAATAGATGTACAAACAAAAGTAGTTGAGTTGCTATAGACAGACATAAAATTTTGGTGTTCCCATGGGTTATAGAAATAAAATTGTTGCTTTGATGATTACCTATATTAGTATCTCAATCTGTCATTTTTTCACATCATAATTTTGTTTTGTTTATATTTTACCTTCTATGATGTGGGTTTATGGATGCCCTTCATTTTGTCTAAAAGAATATACACTTATTATTGATTATTGATTCTACATTGCAACTGATTATTGATTCATTTTTTTTTTTATGAATGAAAAAAGTGGAACCTACATTTGCTCATTCTTCTACATCAATACAAGTCAAGAAAATTTTGGTTAAAACAATCTTTGTAGATTTGCTTCATATACAACTAGTGAATATTGTTTAAACAAATAATAGTTGATTGTTAATAAGCAACACACAGTTGTTTAAATTGTAGTTTACCTAGGAACACACCCTCTTCTGAACGATAGTAAGCAATACATGATTTTTTAAACAAACAATAGTTGTTTACACTAAATACAATTATTTAAACAAGTAGTACATATTGTTTACATATAGATAACTTACTTCTTTTGATATTTTGATGTAGGTTGTTTAAAACATAAACAATAAGTGATTAAAACAACCACTAGTTTTATTTACTCATGTTTAATTCTTCATTAAGTCATCAGATTATGTTCAATTATCATTAAATATTAACTTATTGAGTTGATAATAATTAAATATTAGACGAGTCATTCGAATGGTTGTTAAATCTTAACTTATTGATTTAATTGAATATCAACTGAATGGTCTTACTATTAATTTGACAATATCTTAATGATCTATTTCTAATCAGACATCAATGTAGTAATTTAACAAATAGTTAAACCTTAACTTATTGATTGACTAAAACTGAACTTCACTTTACTGGTTATATAATTAATATTGGGGGGGGGGGGGGGAGGGAGGGGGACATTCAGTACTTCAGTTCGATTTTTTGAAACTTCGGTTCGGTACTTTGGTCTTCGATTCAGTTTGAAGTGTAGAATAACCCGTAATTTTTATACTTCAGTTCAGTTCGGTTTTTTAGTTCGGTACTTCGGTTCGGTACATCGGTGTTTCGGTTTAAACCAAAGTTTATGGCCCAAAAAAAAAGTCCGAACAAGAAAATTTATAGCCTATAACTAACTAGGATAATTTGGTCCCCTCAACCACACCATAATTTGGTCTTCTCACTTTCTCATTTCTTTCAATTTCTTTTAGCTTAAACCAAATTACTACTAAAAGTATGACTAATTACAGGAAATGAAACTATTCACCCCCTTCGTACAGTCTGGTATTATCATGGCGGAGCTACAATCAGTGAAAGTTGATACTGAAAAACTATAATCGTATATATAAGTCAAATAGGAGTATTACTTGATATTTATTAAATTTTGAAAATTCTTAAACACTCTTAGCAAAATTATTGATTTCGTCACTTGGCACTGATGTAATTTTGTAACGTCTCAATTTAGATAATTGTGCTATGAATGATTTTTACACTGGGACATTTCATATACCAGTCTAAGTATATTACAGCATAAACGAAACATGAGAATATAAATTATTTTAGGCAAATTCAACTTGTTTGAAGACTAAGACCTTAACGTTGATCATGACAATAACAGACATTTTGAAGGAAAAATAAAAAACTCTATTAATTTCTCGTTCTCAAATCAAGCATGTCACTTTTGGTCTCGCACCTTTTACAAAATATAATTTCGTTTGTAATGGTATAGATTGAGCATATTTAACTTTCAGACTTAGAGATTGTGCAGCTCTAATCAATCCATTAACAGACTTTATGTAACCTGGCTATGGTTTACTATAATACAAAAAGTAACGAACATTTAGGTACTTTCTCTATTCTGCAAAAGAAAAAATAGCAGAACCTTTAGTTAAATTAGTCAATATATACAATCATGTTACTTACTGACAATGGGTAACTTAGGGATTTAGGAAATATATGGCATATGTAAAAAAAAAAAAAAAAAAAACTTTGATTTTTTCGGGTCCTGAAATTCCGAGTTGCCCGAAATCGAAGACCGAACCGAAAAACCGAAGTTTCAAAATTTCTTGGACTGAACCGAACCAAAATACCGAATTAGTTCGGTTCGGTTCGGTATTTTTATTTTTTTGATTTAGTGCCCACCCCTAATTAATATAATAATAACTTATTAATCTATTAGTAATTGAACACCAATATGGTGATATAATGGATAGTTAAATGTTAACTTATCGATTTGATTACAACTGAACATCAATTTAATAGTAATATAATTATTTTAATAATTGATTTAATACTAATTGAACATCAATTGAGTGCTTCAAAATTCTATGGATAGTTAAGCCTTATTTGATTACAATTGAATATTTTTTTACTTGTCATACAATTAGTTTAATAATTACTTATTAGTTATTGCTAATTGAACATCGATTGGGTGACTCGAATTTGGAGGGATAGTTAATCCTTAACTTATTGAGTTGATTACAACTGAACATAAATAAGTGGTTCTACTATTAATTTAATGATAACTTATTATTCTATTGCTAATTCAATGTTAATGAGTGATTCGATGAATATTAGACCTTAGCTTATTGATTTGAGTACTATTCAATATCAATTGAGTGGTTCTACTATTAATTTAACGATGATTTTTTGATCTAATGGTAATTGAATATCAATTAAGTGGTCTACTATTAATCAGTAATAACTTATTTAATCAATACTACTAATTGAAAATCAATTAAGTGGCTAAACTATTAAATTAACAATAACTTATTGATAATGCTAATTGAGTATTTCTAATATTAATTTAATAATGAATGTGTGCTCTATATATTAACAACAAGAAGTTGTCGAAACAATGTTCTGTAGTTTATAATAAATAAACAATATTTGTTTAAACATGCTTTAGTTGTTTACAAATATTTGCAAGATAGTGGAATTCTTCTCTAAACAAATAATGATTGTTTAGGCAATTTCATGTTTTTTTCAATGAATAATGGATTAATATATAAGCAATCAAATATACACATACAAATACAATGGATTAACATATTTATAGAAAATACTAGAAAATATCTCATGCTAATAAAAATATTCAAAGCCAACACACAAAAATCTACAACCGCTAACAAGGGTTCCATTTTCTTCTCTTTGAATCTTACGCCGTTACCATGCAAGTTTTCCGGGGAAAAAACTCAAATGGTCCTTTATCTATGCCTCAAGGAAGCTTTTCATCCCTTATGTATAACCTAACATATAAAAGATCCCTTAAGCATGCAAAAATGGATAGAAATAGTCTTTTTACTCCAACTTGGACTCTACAGTAAGACATAGTACAAAACTAACAACTCTGTTAGTGACTCTATTCATATAAGTCTTCTCTCCCATCTCCCCCAACATCCTATATAAGTCTTCTATCCCATATAAGTATTCATACAAGTCTTCAGCTCCAACCAAACAATAAGCTAACAGTCGTCCACCATTCAGTAAAGTTTCTGAATGTTCATATCAAATTTCAGATCACCAAAAAACTGTTTTGCAAGTTGGGCTAGTTCCTGCGTTTTATCTCATTTTAGTTTCTGGTTCGTATCCCATGAGGGCATTTCGCTAGTACTGTTGCTTGTTCATAAGATTGTCTATATTGGGAATGTTGTTTTGGTTTTGTTTACGTGATGCCTCTATGAATAAGTACAACTGGAAAAATGATTCATATATTCCTTGGAATAATTATGGAATAGAAATATAAGACTAGAAACTTCACAGATCAGAAATTTAAAGTTAAGCTTTAGTACATCAAAAATTAAGAACACTGCTACGTGCTTCACTTCCAAAGAAGAAGAGAGTTTCGAGCGTCACTTCTTTGTCCAAATTCTAGACAAAAAATAACTTCAATTCTTATAAAAAAAAAAGCAACTTCAGTTCTACCATCAAAATCCATCAAGCATTACTTCTTTGTCCAAATTCTGCTCTTCTAACCTACAAAAGCAGAGAAATCTATATATTAACATTATGGACAGAGCAATAAGTGATCCTTTACAGGTTTTTACCAAAGAGCATAGACAGCAAGCTCGCATCAATTTTAGTAGTTATTAACCAATGACATAGAGATAATAAAGATGGTAATAGGAAAATTCTAGAAAATTAGATTTAACCAAAACCCCAGTTGTGCAAAAGAATGATATAATGAGCTAGATGATGCATAAGTTGCCGTTAAGTTTTTCTAACTGCTGTTACTTTAGACACCTAGTTAGAGGCAAATACTATTTCTATCAACTTTTGCATACTTAAGGGATTTTTTATATGTTAGGTTATATATAAGGGACAAAAAGTTTCCTTGAGGGATAGATAAGGGACCATTTAAGTCTTTCCCTCCAAGTTTTCCCATAGAGTAGTGCTTAGGTGATCGTTAAACATCAAAGCATATTTTCTTCCAATGTCCTAGCTCCCTAGCTAGCTACAGATGCTCCAAATTCGATTAAAAAGACCATTTCCTTCCTCATGTTTTGATTTCTTTGTCGTTTTATTTACATACGCAATCCTGTTAAAATTTTCAACAATACAACAAACAAATTATTTTCTCCTAAATGTCCAACAAACACAATCCAGTTCAACAAAAAGCTCAAAGTAGTGTTTCGATAGTAGTAATTTGAACAAGCATTAAACTTGCGACATTTATAAATAATACTCTAAGTCATTTAAAGTAAAATCCTAGTATTTTGTACTCTAGCACATTTTTCTTGAACAATTTCTTTTAATGAAGGATAAAAAATCAAATCCTTGGCTAATGTTTTTAGAGTTATTTAGAAGTAATTTTCTAAATAACGTGACGAAGTCTTCAATGTTAGCAATCGGAGAAAGAAATAAACACACCACAGAGAGAACAAGAAAGAAGAGAGGAGATATTGAAAAAAGGAGACACTTCAGATCGTAGAGTTTTATTTGAATTTCCATTCTTATTATTTTTTGTCCCAAACTTTTCGTATTTTTAATATAGCCCCATCTCCACATTTAATCCACTAACTAGTCAAAAGTAGTAAAAAGAAATGAAAAAAAATAAAAATCCCTTTAACTTCATAACTCAAATGGTACTTTCACCTCTTTCTTCTCTAATACTTCTACATATACCTGTCAATCGGGCCGGGCTAGCCCGGTACCGGACCGGACCGGTTCATTATAAACGGTCCGGGTCAAGGAGGAAGCGGGTTGCGGGCCGAGCCGGGCTTAAGAAAAAAGACCGGTTAGCCCGGACCGGTAAAAGACCGGTCTTTGGCCCACGGTGGACCGGACCGGACCGATTTTTTCATAAAAAAATAATACTATATATCGAGGGAAATTGAGGCATGTTTTTGCCAAGAATCATACAAAATATAATGTAGTATTTAGTCCCTTTTAGAATCCCTCAATATGCAATAGTACAAAGATATTTTTAGCTTCATTAAGTACAACGTATGAACATATTCATTTACTATTTTTTCATTGCTAATCAAGAATATATATTAATTAAGTATTTTATACAACTTATCTTCTTGGTTGTAAGAGAATTTGATAGTCTCAGTTTCTCACCCTTGAGTTGTAGTATTAAAGTTGTATCTATTTGACTAAGCGTACTATAGTAATGATGAGATAGTACTTACTTGAAATAATAACAATGATTTTTTACTTCATGAGTAGTCAAATTAACATAGTAATTAAACTTGGTTTCCATCAATGAATCAAAGTATATGATTCTCAAAATGTTTGATTCTTTTCACCTTCCTTCTCTTTTTATATAGGATTATATGTCCTTCCAATTGCAAGTGCAAAGTGATAGGTTTAGCTAAAATATGAAAAAGAAAAAAAACGGACCGGACCGGTCCGGTGCTTAATGGGTTAAGGGCCGAGCCGGGCTTCAAATTTTTGAAAAAAAGACCGGTTCGGACCGGACCGGTAATGGCCCGGACCGGTGAGCCGACTCTTAACGGGCCGGTCCGGGCCGGTCCTGGCCCAATTGACAGGTATTTCTACATGAGGTTTTCGGCCGCCCATTATAAGGTAAATGCCCAAAATTTATCTTAAGTAGAGGTAAGATTTTATTAAAGGCGTCTGAACAGTAAAAGTAAAGCTATCGACTCTGCGCCTGTGCATCTCGTGCGACCGTGGCTAAAGGGGCTGATGGGTTTTCTAGACCTTGTAGACTGTAGTGCCCATTGCTCTCTTGGGCATACTTCGCTTGATCCATCTGGCATTTTACTCTCGTAATTATATGTGACGTAATTTTATCCACCGACTTTTAACTCCCTCCCAACCGAATTAGTATATCAAGACAATGACGTTTTTGGTGATAAATCAAACCCACGGTAGAAGAAATAAAATAAAGGAAGAAACAGAAAAGATAGAAATTAATAAAAAGGCAAAAAAACATAAATGTAGAAAGAGAATAAAGTGAAAAAGAGAGGCAAATTCAATAAAATAATCATCTAGCTACAATTGAATTCTGCAAAGGAGTAGGTCCTGCAATGGGTTAGGCAAATGGCCATTAAATGCAAACTAACTTGTGAAATCAGCCCCCTCGCTCTTTACTTGCTGAATTTCTAAATTTGTTAAGTAATAATTTAGAAAGCTATCTACTACTCCCTCCGTCCCATTTCAGATGTCACTTTCAATTTTTGCACGTCCATTAAGAAAATCAATAAATAAAGTATACTTCTACATTTTACTATGTTACCCCTATTTAATATATAACTATTAATTATTTTTAGAACACCTTTAATAATTAAGGGTATATTTGAAAATAATGAGAAAAAATATTTTGAAATCCTAAAGCATCAACTAATTTGGGAAAGACGAATATTGCTAAAGCGTCTAACTAATTTGGGATAGAGAGGGTACATTCAAATAGGTTAGGCAAATGCTAGACCCATTTACTTGTTGGGTAAACAAACATATATAGCCTTACACTTAAATACTCTAGCTAGAGACTTTTTCCAAAACTGCAAGCCTTTTAGTAACTTCTCTATTAATGATAAATACTCCTTCTGTCCTAAATTAGTAGATGCTTTAGCAAGATTCATTTGTCTCAAATTAGTTGACGCTTTAGGATTTCAAAATATTTTTTGTCAATTATTTCCAACTATGCCCTTAATAATTAAAAGAATTCTCAAAAAAATTAATAGTCAAACATTAAATAGGGATAATATCATAAAATATACACCATATTTAATGATTTTCTTAATGGACGTAAAAAAGCTGAAGGTGTCAACTAAAATGGGATAGAGGGGGTAGGTTTTAAGCTAATTGTACTCTAAAAAAAGGTAAAGTTACAGCAGAATGTAATCCCAAGAGAGATAAAATCATATTTTTACGTTATGTAGCACAGAACATCCTTGTGATTATCCAAATGTAAACCTACTTTGGCAAGCATTTTTTTCATCAATTGAAGATTTTTATTCAACCATAATCAATAACGTACATGTCAACCTTGTTTGGACTATATATAAGGCCAACTCTCTCAATGGTATACATTTTCCTCGCTAAGTACTTCATCTAAGGAAACCTATAACGGATAATCATTCAATGACTCTGATATACTCTTCTAATTACAATTATGTTGCTCTCTAATATGCAGTTCTAGCACTATATAGCTCTAATTATCTGCATAGTAGTCTTCCTTTTGTTCTGGAACCACCTGCTATTCCTCTCGATCCACACATGGTAGTATATGTTAGCCGCAAAAAGAAATATTTACGTCAAGCATTTAACAACAATGAACACAAAATTAGGGGATATCATGAAGATGATTAAAAAAATGCAATCTGCTTGCTCCTCTTTCATTTATTTGCTTCTATAACATAAAAGGGTGGCAATCATTTTCATCCTCCACCTTTGTTTTTAAAATCAAGCACATCCTCCAACTTTGAACAATAGACATTCTCATCTCTTTATCTCATTTAATATTTTAAATACCTATTTTACCCTCTAAATTATTAGCGTGTCTATTTATTTTTTAATATATTTTGTATATTTTCTCTTTTTTGTCTATGTTATGGATTTAGATATATAATAAATAAATCATATTTATAAAATAAAATATGAAACAAAAAGTTTTATATGCATATATAATGTTGGAGTAATAAAAAATTGAAAAAATGAATAAACTTAATCAGAATAATTTGTTCATACAAGCATTCAGTAATTTTGATAGTAAAAATAAAATTTTATAATTTATTTTACACAATTGAGAGGGAAGATAATAATATTTTTTTAACATACGTTCAACACATGTAATATAAAAATAAATGTTAAAAATACTGTTTGTTTAAAAAAAAAAAATTACTAAGTTATTCTCTATTATACAATAAATGACTTTTAAATTATGACATAATTAAAAAAATATTACCTTAACATCAATTAAAACTCTAATTTTTGAAGAGATTGTGTTTTATATATAATAAGATATGTCAAAAGAAATAATTCTCACATATAATTCGAAATATATATGTCATGAGTGCCAATATAGTTTTAAATTTACAAAAATGCTAAATAGTAAATGAGATTGAAAATGGCAAGGGCATAATAGACATTGCATAAAATAGGAGGATGAATAAGTCTATTATTCAAAGTTGGGCGATGTGTTTGATTTTTAAAGCAAAGCAGGAGGATGAAAATGATTTTCACCCTAAAAGAATATGCAGAATATAGACCCAAAAAATATGCAGAAAGTATATCCAAAGTGACGCATAAAATATACCCAAAGTTATGCCGAAAGTATACTCAAAGTATGTGCAAAATGAATACCAAGAAAATATGTAGTATGCGTAGCAAAGATATACCCAGAATGTATAACAAGTATATACACAAAATCAATAACAAATGTATATTGTATGCAGAATATGTACCCAGAATGTATGCATAGGATACATATTCTGCAATCCTTTGGTATCAAACACTTGAAGAATAATTGGATAGTGTGGATATGTAAACTATATACAGGCTATATGTCAAATTTATGATGCGCATGTTGTAGAATTTTTTTTTCTTTTCTTTTTTGAGGTAAAAAGAGAGATGTAAATGTGGTATATGCGTTAGCTATCTAAGTTTCATCTTCTTCTTTATTTAAAAATTTTTACCATGTATATAGTTGACTTGTTTAATGTGCATAAAATTAGGAGATAATTAAGTGAAAATGAACTTACATATTTAGTAGATATTATATAATATTTCAAGTATAAAGAAAAGGTAAATGAAGAGTCATCGTCCCAAAAATAGGCATATTCAAAGATGGCATGTTCCATCCAAATTTAAGGCTATAAGATGTGGATATGATTTACTTTGGTTCGAAGGGATGTTAGGCAGTGATTAGTAATGTGGGTATTAGTTATGCAGTGATAAGTAATGTATATATTAAGTTTGCAGGGATTAGCAGTGCAGGTATTAATTATGTAAGGATTAGCTATGCAGGGATTAGTTATACATGGATTAGCTATATGCAGGGATTAATTATGCGGGAACTAATTATACAGAGATCAGCTATGCGTGAATTAATTATGTATGTATTACTATACGGAGATTATTTTTTATTTGATATTTAATTTCTTGAAAACTTTTGAGTAAATACTCATTTTACTTAGAGATTGTAAAGTAACTTAGATATATTTTTTTTTTTTTAAAAAAAAAAGGAAAACGAAAAAGTTAGAATATGAGATTGCTCCAGAAGTTGCTAAAGGAAAAAAAAAAAACGGTTAATTAACTATCACTTTATTTAAAAATTAATAGCAGAATATGAGTTTGATTGAGGGGTATTTGTGTTATTTATATATTTTAATCCATGTATTACTAATACACGTATTATTATTTCACCTTCTACCCCACATAAAATAATACATAGATTTATTTATAACTTATGCATGTATTATTAGTAGGGAAAAGTAAATTTTTAACCAAACAATGTATTAGATATGCTGAATTGAATGCATAGACTAAGCAGGTAAACCAAACAAAGTATTGGTTCTGCTAAATTGTATGTGGGCATTATGTTTGCAACCAAACACAGTATTGCTTATGCTGAATCTTATACAGGGATTAGGACTCCTTGTACCCCAACCAAACGGGCCCATATTGTTAATACTTGCATTATTAGTATCTGCATTGTTAATACCTGTATTACTAATACATGCATTACTAATACCAGCATAAAATCAATTTCTACCAAACGACCCCTTAATGTTTATATTATGGGGTGAAGGTAGAATGTGTTTAGTTTGTGTTTATTCTCCTATTGAATGTCTATGCCACAGTAAATTTTCCTATTATGTTAGGCAATTGCTAGGCCCAATTACTTACACAAAGTCAACGAACAAAGGTCGAAATTTGCTAGTAAATTTAAGTGCAAGCTGTCCCTAGATTAGGCAAAATTGATAGGCCAAACCATTTGGATCATTAGCTGGAAAGAAGTCTTTACTGCATAAAATAAGAACAACGATTTAACAAAAACTGGATATATATCACATGCGCTCAGGGAAAGAGATTTGAGCTACAGATTTTAAGCCTACTTCATTTTGAGGTATTAGAACCACAAAAACACTATTAGTCTATTCCCCGTTAACATGATTTCAACACCTTTGAACGAGCTTGGTATTGCAGCTCTCACACTATCAGTTGTGCTCCTAACAATTCTATGGTACAAATGGCCATCAAATAAACCACATAAGAAAGAATCCCGATTGCCACCAGGGCCTCGTGGCCTTCCAATCGTTGGAAATTTGCCATTCCTCCGCCCCAATTTGCACCACCAGCTCACGGAATTGTCTGAACAATATGGTCCAATATACAAGCTGTGGCTAGGGAGCAGACTCTGCATTGTATTAAATTCACCATCCTTAGCCAAAGAAGTAGTTTGTGATCAAGACTCTATTTTTGCCAACCGTGACCCTCCTATTGCAGGATTAGCAGCTTCATATGGTGGACTAGATATTGCATTTTCACCCTATGGCTCCCACTGGCGTGGCATGCGCAAATTGTTTGTGAGGGAGATGCTAAGCAATAGCAACCTTGAGGCTACTTATAGTCATCGGAAAAACGAGGTCAGAAAGACAATAAGAAATGTCCATACCAAGACTGGCAACCCCATTGATATTGGTCAATTGGCTTTTCTAACTGAAATAAATGTAGTCATTAGTATGCTCTTTGGCAGCAGTTTTGTAGAGAAGATGGAGAAGCATGCAACAGTTGGAGCAGAGTTTAGGGAATTGATGACGAAAATTCTTCAACTGATAGGAGAGCCAAACATATCAGACTTTTTCCCTAAGCTTGCCAGGTTTGATTTACAAGGAAGAAAGAAACAGATGGAGGCTCTTTTGAAGTCGGTTGAAAGTATCTTGGATCCTTTGATACACGAACGGATGGAGATGCTTTCGGACAGAAGAGAGGGTGAAATCCAGGGGAATGAGAAGAAGGATTTTATACAGATCTTATTAGAGCTAATGGAGCAGAATGACACTGGGATATCAGTAGATTTGACGAAAATAAAGGCCATATTGATGGTAAGCTATAGCATCTCTATATCTTTTGCATATCATTGATTGTCTCTTTATTTCTTTAACTTGTTACCAAATATAAGTTGAGGATTTAACGGTCACTTGCAAACTTCTTAATCATGTTTACAGAATGAAGAATCAACGTGTTCAAAAGTATTGAAGAAAAAATGAGATTACTTTTGAATTTCTAACTAAGATGACTTTTGAAGATGCTTGAAATGTATAACTAGCAGGCATACAATAACAGCCATTCTTCAATTCCAAGCAAGAAGGGGTCGGCCATATATACATTCCAGATATGATTAAAGGACTCCTAAAAAGTATGAAACCTATGGTAAACATACTAACGCAACTAAAATATAGTCTCAACTAGTAGGTATGCATGTATTGATCTTTCTCTTCTCGTTATGCCATATTTAAGATCTGTGTCGATTCCATAAGATATAGGTCTTTAAAGACAATTCTCTTCCATCTGTTTTTAGGTCTACATTATCCCTTTTAACATCTTCCTCATCATTGTGTCGCACTTTTAGACCGGTGCAAGTGGTGGCCGATGCAGGACATGAATGAACTATCTCAAGCGACTTTTCTCATTTTATTCTTGATAAATGCTATTTGCACTTCTAACGAAGAGTGTGGCCATTAATGATCTTGTCTAATCCTTTATGATCAGACATCCATCTTAGCTTGACTAATCTTGTGGATATATTGGACATAGCTAGCCTAGTTTAAAATTTATTTATACACATATATTCTTGACATACGTGGGACAAAGTGCGAGAAGCAAGGCGGTGATGATTCGGACATGCAAATACGAACAAACAAACGCTCCAGTGCGGAGGTGCAAGGGGTTGGCAGTGCTAGGTCTACAAAGAGGACAGAATTGGGGCGAGGTGATTAGACAAGATATGGATTACCTCTAGATTACTGAGGACATGATCACATATATGAAAGCACAGAGGATGAGGATTAGGGTAGAATGTTAGATAGTAGTTGAGTGATTTCTTGTATATTAACATTATATGCTATTTCTATTTTATTCTTCATCTTTATTGCTATTGATGTTTTGTGTTTATCTCGATTATCTTTAGTTTTTATGTCAGTATTTTTTTTTACCATGGTATTTCATCTTATTTTTTTCAACCATATTTTCAAAAATATTTTTACCTAGTCGAGAGTATATTGGATAATGTCTCTCCATCTTGGTGTGGGGTAAGGTCTGCGGACATCTCACCCTCCCTAAATCTCACTTGTTGGATAATACTGGGTGTGTTGTTATTGTTGTTGGGTATGTTGTTGTATATTGCTAACCTTGAATGCCATGCAACTCAAACACTATCAAATTCTGGCAGCGATTAAGTTCCTTTACCCTAACCTCATATATGTTTATGCTTTGTAGGACATTGTGATTGGTGGAACTGAAACTACAATCACCACGATCGAGTGGACAATAGCAGAGCTTCTGAAAAATCCAGAGATAATGACAAAGGTACAACAGGAATTGAAAGATGTCATAGGCATGAATAACATTGTTGAAGAATCCCATTTGTCAAAACTATACTATCTTGATGCCGTTGTAAAGGAGACGTTCCGTTTACACCCTCCATTACCACTGCTTGTCCCTAAGCGCCCCAGCCAAACTGCAATAGTGGGTGGATACACAATACCCGAGGGAACTAAAGTGTTATTGAATGTTTATGCAATTCATAGGGACCCTCGAGTGTGGGAAAGTCCATTGGAGTTCCAGCCTGAGAGGTTCTTGAGTCAGTCTACAAATTTGAACTATGCTGGCAATAGTTTCAAGTACATGCCATTCGGATCAGGGCGGAGAATTTGTGCTGCTATTCCCTTAGCGGAGAAAATGCTTATGTTTATTTTGGCTTCATTGTTGCATTCCTTTGATTGGAAACTCCAAGAGGGCGAAATAGTTGACCTTTCAGAACGATTTGGGATTGTCACGAAGATAAGCAAGAGGCTATTCGCGATCCCAACTCCCAGGTTACCACATCTAGAACTATATCAGTAAAACCAACAAAATTGTAAGATAAATAATGGGTCTTGACATTATTTCTATAACCCACTGGTGTAGTATTTATAAGATCCAAAGTGTAATATTTCAAGAAAAGTAATGAGGTTTGATAAATGTACCTTTGTTTTTACTAATATGTACACTTAATGTAATGATCTTATCAATGGAGGATAAGTATATAGGATACTAGGTTGTTTACTTCTTTTTAATCTATATCTGTTCTTGAGATACTCTGCCTGCAATGCATAGTAGTCCTTGTTAACGTTGCATTCAATTTAATGTGGAAACAAATACTCCTATTATACTTGGCATACGAGTGTTATAACAAAGTCGTAAGACTGTACTAAACGTGGAGATAAAATCAGGTGGAACCCCAACAACCAGTGGTACTTTCAAAGAAATTGACAGTTTTTAGCTTAAAAGTTTGACAATACAATTGGCACGAATCGATTAGAAAATCATTTTAGCATGGAGGATCATCAAGAACTAGCTGCTCATGAAAACCATTTTTCCAACCAAAAAGTTGCTTTGTTTTCCTTTTATACTATAAAACCAAGTGTAAAACTTTATAATCTGAAAACAATAACTGACTCGGGTCCGTTGGTTCATGGGTCTTGCCCAAGTGTTTTAATAAGGAAAAAGACCCCTAGTTTTAAATAATAGGTGTAGGGGCCTTATTTAGGATTAGTGTTAATAATTTAAAACTTGAGTTCAAAAATACCCCAAAGTTTAAAAGTTTGCACTTTCACCCACTCTTACTAAATCCCAAACCCACCCCAAAATAGCAAAAAACACTCCCTCCAAACACCCAAACATCCACAGCCGACTCCCCTACCACATTTCTCGTCCGCCGTCGCCGGCGACCTGCCGGTCGGTTTTTTTCACGTTTTGCTTCAATCTCAGCTCCCCCATGAAGAGTGAACCAACCTTTCCAACTACATTGGGCCCTTTCGATCAGATCTAGCATTTCCCAAATTTGATAAAATTTTGTAATTATTTCACCATTTTTTACGGGTATTCTCCCCTTTCCTTGCTCTGGTAAGTTTTCCTTAAGCTTTAAGTTGTTTAAATGGAACTGGGAAAAGCATTTTGTCGATTTTGCCTATTTTTCTCATCTGAGTTTTCTTCTGGTGAAACATCCGTCGTCAGTTTGCATGGATGTTTAAACATTTAATATGTTGTTTAAACAACATCCGTCCTCATGTTGCATGGATGTTTAAACATAACTTTTGATGTTTAAACAACATCCGTCCTCATGTTGCATGGATGTTTAAACATTACCTATGATGTTTAAACAGCATTCGTCCTCATGTTGCATGGATGTTTAAACATTACTTATGATGTTTAAACAGCATCCGTCCTCATATTGCATATATGTTTAAACATCTTGTGTTTTTATTGGATGCTTAAATCATAAGGATTTTCTACTTGAATTGCTTTATTCATCATCTGGCACATCTGATGAAACATCTGTAAAAATGTGTAAACATATATTTGATGTTGTGCACACTCTGTTATATGTTTAAACATAGTTATGTTTTTAATAATGAGATGTTCCAAACATCAGTCACAGTCAGTGAAACATCTATCATGATGTTTACACATTATGAATTCCTGACATAATGTTTGAAACATTACTATAATATTTCGTGTTCCTTGCTTTATATGATATGTATGCTAAATATAATACTATAACGACCTAATATATTTCTTTTTTTCATGTTTAGGACTCATTGACAATAAAATGGCGCCGGCATTAATAGGAGTGGATTATCTCGGTCAATGGGTGGAGAAGGCCAAATGTTATACTTGGGTTCCAGCGGTTAAAGAGTGTAGGCCGATTCTTGTGAGTAGGACCCAGGTTACCTATGCTGATTTGGTAGAGAAAATAATTCAACGTTGGGAGATAAGTGAGGATCCGAGGGATTTGTGTATTACGTACATGATGACCGTCGCAAAGCAAAAGACTGCCCCTTCTAGAATAAGGAATGATAATGATGTCTCTCTATTTATGGCCGACGTTGATGCCACTGGTGCTAGGCCAACTCTTAGAGTAAATGTGGTTCCTAGGTCGGAAGAATTATCAAATTCAAAACCAATGGAAAATCAGGGGGTGGAAGACGTTGGGGATGCTCCATTGAACATGGATGTGGCTGAAAAGGAGGAAGTAGGAGAAGCAGAACAAGGTGAAAGTGGGGTAGGTAATTCTGGACCTGCCATGAGTTCACTGCCATCACAACTGAGCAACGATCGCCAAGACGGCACTGGTTTTTACAAGGGCCAAACATTTGCGAACAAGCGTGAGTTGGTTGTGTTGTTGAAGTTGGCGGCAGTGAAGAAGCCTTTTTATTTCGAGACAGTGAAGAACAAGAAAAAAGTATATTGTGCTCGATGCATAGACAGGAATTGCCGTTGGTGGTTGCGAGCCATTAAGTATAAAAGTGGGGATGTTTTTTATATCACCGTTTACAATGGTGAGCACACCTGTGGCTCCTAGCATGCTAAAAGCCACCATCCGCACGCCACATGCGACGTCATTGGGGAGTACATGAAAAGTAGATTTATTGATGGCAAAGCACCGAGCACAAGAGATATTAAGAGAACAATTCTGGCAGATTTGGGTTGTAATATAAGCTATTGGAAATGTCTAAATGGAGGTAGTGTTGCAAAGAGCTTGGCAAGGGGGACATACGAATACGGTTATGCTTGTCTTGATGCATATTGTTTCATGATTAGGAAATTAAATGAAGGAAGCAAGACTGGACTGGTAACTGATGAGCGAGGGAGGTTTCTGTATATGTTTGTGTCTTATGGTGCCTGGATTAGGGGGTTTGCTACTATTAGAAAAGTCCTTGCAGTTGATGGGACTTTTTTGACTGGCCCATATGGAGGAGTTTTGTTGTCTGCTGTGGGACAGGATGCTGAGAATCACATTTATCCTGTTGCATTTTGTGTAGTTGACAAAGAGTGTGATGCCGCATATGAATACTTCTTTGAACAGTTGCTCGGTGTGATCCCCGATAGTGATGAGTTGTGCATTGTTTCTGATAGGCACAAAAGCATAGAAAAGGCTGTTTCCAAGTTTTTCCCTTCAGCTCATTATGGTTATTGCATTAGGCACCTTGGCGAGAACCTCCGCTCGACGTTTCATTGTGGAGATCTCCTTTCCAAATACTATTTGGCTGCAGAGGCATATCGTTTAAGTGAGTGTAAAACTCATTTTAAAGAAATTGAAACTTTGGATCCAAGGGTTGCCAAATATCTAGTGGAGAAAGTTGGGCTTCATAAGTAGAGCAGATGCCACTTTACTGGAAACAGGTCAGTAGAGAAAATACTGCTTAAACATGTTCTGTTTTTTTAAGACTTAGCTGAACTGCTAAACACATGGAAGATGTTTAATCTTTGTTCCATATGTGTGAAACACCAGAGTGATGTTTGAAACATTTAGCTTATGTTTGTGACAGCTGATTGATGTTTGGTACATTCTTAATAATGCTGATTTGTTTTGGCTTCTTGATTTCAACATCTGTTAGCATGTGTAAACATTATCTTGGATGTTTGACACTTAAAATAGATGTTTGAAACATTCTGATTGATGTTTAAATGTGTAGGCTTATCTTTTTTAAACATCTGAAGTAATGTTTAACCATTTTGTTTAGGGTTTAAAACATTTTATGGTGATGTTTGAAACATTCTATTAGATTACGATTTTTAAAATTTTGATGACTGCAACATTTGATGTTTCATAAATTTTTGTATATGTTTTTTAAGAGTTTCTTTCTTTACAAATATTGTAGGTATGCGGTGACAACTACAAATATTGCGGAGTCCGTTAATGCTATGTTTAGAGATGTGAAGGACTTCCCAATTGATGCCTTATTCACTGCTATCACTAAAAACTATGCTGAAAAGTTTCATCATAGGCGCATGGAATTTTTAGAGAGTTCCAACACATGTGTCAAAATGATTGAAGCTAAAATATCACTCAATAATTCACTCGGCAGCAAGCTTGTGGTCCACCAAAAGAATAACGTTGAATTTGATGTTTCTGGAGGTGGAACAACTGATAAAGATGCTACTGTGGATCTACATAACAAATCCTGTACCTGCAGGGAGTTTGATTACGACAAGATACCTTGTCGACATGCTATGGCAGCAATCCGGATGAAGTTTGGTGCAGATTATGGGAGAAGAATCTATGATTACACTTCTCCGTATTATTCTGTTGATTCTTACTTGCTTGCCTATGCAGAAACTGTCCATGCAGTCCCAGATGAAGAATTTTGGGAGGATTGTCCTACTGAGCTAGTTGAGAGTAGACCTTCCATCCCTTACGTGAAGCCCAAGCGTGGACGAAGGAGGATAAAAAGGATTCCATCAATTGGGGAACGATTTGCCTCGAGGAAGAATCGTTGCTTCATTTGCAAAAGGCTTGGCCATAAAAAAACAACCTGCCCAACTGTTACAAGACCTCCAGTTGTGAATGAAGAAGGAACAAGTGATGCTTTTTCAGTTTAAGACAATGCTTTATTTGGTGGCATGCTTTGAGACAATCTTTTTTGTTTGTAATGTTTGTTTAAGACAATGCTTTATCTATGATGACCGTCGTATGTAGTATTACATTGTCTCTATTTTTCTCAAAAGTCAAAACACGACCGTATCTGTATAAACACCGTTAGTATGGGCAAACATTTTAATTTTATGTGCGCAACATCCAAATAATGTGAAACATCTGATAGAATGCGCAGAACATCACTCCCTATTCTCAAACATATATCAATTATGTGAACAGTTGTTCAAATGTTTCAAACATAAGTAAATATGTAAACATATTATAAAATGCTTCAGATTCCACTTAATATATTAAACATCGTACCCGATGTTTACACACCACGATGATGTTTCAACATAACTGTGTATTGAAAGGTGTTCTCTTGTAACTGCCAATTTATCATAAGGTGCCTCTTCAAGTAAAAATGGTGACTTTTAAAAACCAAAATGACAGCCTATAAATACCCCAACACTATATGCAAATTTTCCATCACCAACAACTTCAATAGCATAAAAATGTCTGAAGCAGGATCAAACGACCCCTTGCAGGTTGCCAGTAGTGATCAGGCAGCACCAATACAGAATGCGCCACAAAGAGAACGACGAGGCGATATAATTGGGAAGTTGCAATTCTAAAGGACGACATGGCAGAGATGAATCGAGCCATGGAAACAGTACGAGCAGATTTATGGCGTTTAAGGTACAGGCACGCGAGGGATCACAGAAGGGTCATGCAAATAATTACACAAATTTTGGATGAACTGGACCTGGAGATTGAGGGCGGATGAAGTTTATGATATATTTTAAGTTGTTATGTATAATCTAATTTCCTTATTTAACGTTTTATTATTCTAAGTTTTATATACCATGTAATCTTGGTTATCCAACGTATAATGTATTGCATTAAGTTTTTATAATTAACTAGTCGATTTGTGTCTTCTTATTATGTGTAAGATGTGTCATTTTAGTATAAGAATTACAATATGTTACAAGAAGGCGGGATCTTAAACATTATCCTGCGTATAAATTTAAACATAACGTTGGCTGTGCTAACATCAAGTTAAATGTTGCAACAAAAAAACAGATGTGCCACATAACTTCAGATGTTTAAACACTACATGAGATGTTTATAAAAATTAAAACATATGAAGTCAATGTTGCAACATATTACTGTATGTTTACATAATGTTTAGAAATGATTCAAGGCAGAGTAAACAAAACATGACTTCAGATGTTTAAACACTACATGAGATGTTTATAAAAATTAAAACATATGAAGTCAATGTTGCAACATATTACTGTATGTTTACATAATGTTTAGAAATGATTCAAGGCAGAGTAAACAAAACATGACTTCAGATGTTTAAACACTACATGAGATGTTTATAAAAATTAAAACATATGAAGTCAATGTTGCAACATATTACTGTATGTTTACATAATGTTTAGAAATGATTCAAGGCAGAGAAAACAAAACATGACTTCAGATGTTTAAACACTACATGAGATGTTTATAAAAATTAAAACATATGAAGTCAATGTTGCAACATATTACTGTATGTTTACATAATGTTTAGAAATGATTCAAGGCAGAGAAAACAAAACATGACTTCAGATGTTTAAACACTACATGAGATGTTTATAAAAATTAAAACATATGAAGTCAATGTTGCAACATATTACTGTATGTTTACATAATGTTTAGAAATGATTCAAGGCAGAGTAAACAAAACATGACTTCAGATGTTTAAACACTACATGAGATGTTTATAAAAATTAAAACATATGAAGTCAATGTTGCAACATATTACTGTATGTTTACATAATGTTTAGAAATGATTCAAGGCAGAGTAAACAAAACATGACTTCAGATGTTTAAACACTACATGAGATGTTTATAAAAATTAAAACATATGAAGTCAATGTTGCAACATATTACTGTATGTTTACATAATGTTTAGAAATGATTCAAGGCAGAGTAAACAAAACATGACTTCAGATGTTTAAACACTACATGAGATGTTTATAAAAATTAAAACATATGAAGTCAATGTTGCAACATATTACTGTATGTTTACATAATGTTTAGAAATGATTCAAGGCAGAGAAAACAAAACATGACTTCAGATGTTTAAACACTACATGAGATGTTTATAAAAATTAAAACATATGAAGTCAATGTTGCAACATATTACTGTATGTTTACATAATGTTTAGAAATGATTCAAGGCAGAGTAAACAAAACATGACTTCAGATGTTTAAACACTACATGAGATGTTTATAAAAATTAAAACATATGAAGTCAATGTTGCAACATATTACTGTATGTTTACATAATGTTTAGAAATGATTCAAGGCAGAGAAAACAAAACATGACTTCAGATGTTTAAACACTACATGAGATGTTTATAAAAATTAAAACATATGAAGTCAATGTTGCAACATATTACTGTATGTTTACATAATGTTTAGAAATGATTCAAGGCAGAGAAAACAAAACATGACTTCAGATGTTTAAACACTACATGAGATGTTTATAAAAATTAAAACATATGAAGTCAATGTTGCAACATATTACTGTATGTTTACATAATGTTTAGAAATGATTCAAGGCAGAGAAAACAAAACATGACTTCAGATGTTTAAACACTACATGAGATGTTTATAAAAATTAAAACATATGAAGTCAATGTTGCAACATATTACTGTATGTTTACATAATGTTTAGAAATGATTCAAGGCAGAGAAAACAAAACATGACTTCAGATGTTTAAACACTACATGAGATGTTTATAAAAATTAAAACATATGAAGTCAATGTTGCAACATATTATTGTTGTGTTCACATATCAGGTACAAATTTTAACATTGTAATGAGATGTTTACACATCCACCAATATGCGTACACATAAACATAAATGTTTAAACATATCCATAACTGTTGGTTTATAGGAAAAAAAATTGAAGTAGATTCATATACCTGGTCCTCCAACTTGGTTTGCATACTCATCACCCCTTCTAGGTCTTTGTAGTTGTATTCATGACCAAGACAGAGCGGTGTCTTTTCCTCTTTCTTTTCTTCCAAAAAGGCATCCAGCGCCTCTCTTCGCTTCTTCCCTACAACTTTGTACATATCAACTTTTTTCATCACTTTTTTTCCCCTCTTTCTTCCACTAGTAAATGGAGATTTCAGAGCTCTCCCAGGGAACACAACTCTCTTGGCAGGCACTTGGTTCTTTGTCCAGTCCCTCACCTCCACAAGAACCTTCTCAATTGCATCCACTTTGTCCATTAACAACTTCTTCTCTTTTTTACATTGGGAGCATTTGCAGCTACACTCTCCTGTAGCATTACCCACTGCTTCCCTGCCACCTTCACCTCTCCTTACTGTCCCTCCCCTGCCACCTTCTTCTCTTCTTACTCCTTCAATCCTACCAACTTCCCTTCTAACAACTGCAGCCCTAGTATCTTCCCTTCTCTTGGCATATCCAAACAAATCACCTGCACTGCCACTATATTCTCTTCCAACATCTCCTAACAGATCAACTGCACCTCCACCACTGTATGCATTTAACATCGACCCACGGCTAAGAACAACATGTTCCATAGGGGTATTAGGTTCAGCATTTTCTTTCCTAAGCATTGTAACCCCCTTCATTTGTTGCATCAACCCATCAACCAATGCGTCCTCTACATCCTGGTATGGCACAAAGCCATCAAGAACATCCCTCAACTCCACAGGTGTAGGAACAAGGTAAGGGTGCACCTCCTGCAAAGAACATAAGTTAATATAAAGTAAATTTCAGCATCACTTCAAATGTTTGCAACATATGTAATATGTGCAAACACATAACGAAATGTTTACACATCTGAACTATGTTTCGAATGTGTTAAACACATAATATAATATTGAAACATTCATGCAAATGTTTCAACATTCATTATGATGTGATGAACATCTCAGAAATGTTTCAACATAATATTAAATGTGTAACTCATAAAAGTCAAAATGTAAAAGGGTGCCTTACTGGGGTCTCCACACGCTGAAATACTTGTTCAGGGTCTCTTTCAACTTTGTCAGATAACCAACGATGCATCCTTGGTACAGTCTTCTGTTCTGGATATTGCCTTAACCTAGCCGCAGGGATAGCCTCTAACACCCAGGCCATGAAGGCCCAGGGAAATCCATAAAGGTTATAGCTATTTTCTGGATTTCCAAGTGTTGCAAAATCCTTACCAAGATATGCTATCGTCAGTTCAAAGCTTTTTCTACCCCATGGGAACTTGTTAAATTCCTCGGGTCTGCTTGCCAAGCAAACAACATCTTCCTCAACACCACAACGGGTATCCTTTGCACATAAAACACCATGCACAAACCAAACCAAACACAAACTGAACTTCACATCTTTGTTTTTAATTTTAGCAGACTTTATCAATGTCATGATATGGTCACTTGAGGCAGCCTTCTTTTTGTCTTTCCCTGTCACCAAATCCCACAACTCTTTACCCTTCTCACGAACATCCTCTAAGTATTCTTTCGATGGAAACTCTGAACACCTCAGCTTAGTCATAAGTGCAAATTCAAGAAGACTAAAGCGTAAGGGCAACCCATGAAAATTGAACCATAACTCGTACTTCTTCTCACAAATAACCCTACGGAGTAGGACGTTGTGAACGAGCTTCGGAGCAAACAGTCCCTTCGGCATGCTAAGAAAGTGACCAAAACAGCTATTCCTAAATCTGTCCTCAAGTTTCAAATCCTTTAAACATTTACGCAATTCAGCCATCTTTCCTGAAATTGATGACCTTACAGTAATTTTCTTCGTCGTGAAAGCCGCATGCGTGTCCAACCAGGTAGGCAATACCATATCAGGCATGTCAGTTTTTACAATTGGGGCAACCTCATCAGATAAAACCACCTGCATCTAATATTTTATAAGTTAGGCAGATTGACAAGGGTAACGAGGAATAACAAATACTTGTTTCGAACATCCTTGCTATGTTTAAACATTTCTCAGTCATGATTATAACATCAGGGTGTATGTTTAAACATTTCGTACTTATGTTTACAACATCTGTGTGTATGTTTAAACATTTCGTACTTATGCTTAGAACATCGGGGTGTATGTTTACACATTTCGTACTTATGTTTAAACCATTAATGTGTCTGTGTGAAACATTTCATACATATGTTTAAACATCAATAGTGATGTTTAAAAAAAATAACGGTGTGCCACCATCTAAGAAGATGTTTTCACCACTATTCTTACCTCCATTGCATGTTCCCCTTCACCATCCTGAACTGCACATACTGTACTGGGCCTCTGCTCCACTGGTGACAAACCAGCTGTGGATTTCCTCGTCCTCCTCTGTAGTGTAGGAACTTCTTCCTGTTCTTCGTTCTCTCGACTCTGAGTAGGAGTAGATGCTTCTCCTCCTTCGGCAGAGCCTCTTTGTTCTCTGGATTTCATCGTACACCTCTGTAGAGTAGGAACAAGTTCTTCTTCTTCTTCGTCCCCTTCATTCTGAGTAGGAGTAGATGTTTCAACTTCTTCAACAGACCCCGACCCCGACCCTCTTTCATCATCACCTCCACTTCTGTTTCCCTCTTCATATTCAGATTGGTCCCTACTTAGATCACGACTATTGCTTGGGCTCAGAAAAGGAACCTGTACAAGCGAGGGTGCATCTCCAGCCCTGCCTTTCAGTCTTTTGCTGCGAGGAGATTCTTCATGTTCATCCATGTCAAGTCTTCTTTGCGTGTCAGCCGGCTGTTTCTTAGCCGCTGCCTTTACCAACCTCCTTCTTTTTGGTCCCATAATTTAATACCTGCAAACAGCGAACAATTAAACTAGTTCAACAAACACACAACTATTTTAAAAAAAAAAAAGTACAAGCCAAATCATTACGCATAAATTCACCATTTTAAAATTATAATGAATGTTTAAACATCCAACGTGGTGTTTAAAACATCATAAGTTATGTTTAAACATCATAAAAAATGTTTAAATATCACTGTAGAATGTTCAACCGTGAAATTGAAACATCTGAAGTGATGTTTAAACATTCATGTTAGTGTTTAACAACATATGCACTGATGTTGCAAACATCTACAATAATGTTTATGTCCAAATTATAAACATTTACGAATATGTTTAAACATTTAATTTAATGTTTAAAAATTCAAAACTCAAATGATAACGTCTTCTCCGGTTAAACAACCGGTGACATGAACAAACACCTCATATGATGTTTAAACACCACAAATAATACGCCAAAATATTTGAAAAAACAGTCGACGTTTTAAACATTTCATCTCCAAAATCAGTCCTTCCCGCTCAAAATCAACACTTCCTACACTAAAAACAACTCAGACACAAGCAAAATTCAAAAGGAAACCACCAGAAACAACCACGATTTTACGATAACCATTTTAGGGTTTTCATTCAAATACAAAGAGGAAAAACAAGAAAAAGTGATGATTTTATGGAGTATCATGCAATGTAGGTGTCGGAATATACTTACAATGGTTATCGGAGAAATAAGACGGCCGGAAAATTGAAGTCGTCGATTTTGTCGTGAAAATGGGGGTGTCTGGACGGAGGGGGATTTTGGGGAAGGGGAAATGTTTTGGGATTAGTGTGGGGAGTTGGGGATGTTTGAAAAATATGAAGGGGAGGTAGTGGGGGTAGTGGGGGTAGTGGGTAGTTTTTAAGTTTTAGGTTGAAATCCCCCCCCCCCACAAGTTTCTAAAATATTAATCTGCCCCCCACTTAAATTTTAACTACACTTAGTAAATAGAAGAAAGTGAAAAATAAAAGAGTGAAATGGAGAGGTCCCTTTTCTCAATTGGACACTTGAGGGGACCCTTTTGTGCCATTTTCTCAACTGACTCGTCTTTATTGGGACTTTGATAACTCCATATGCCGCATTATTGAGCCAACAATAACTGACTTCCAGCTAATTGTCAAATGAAGCTATCCATGCTTAAATTTCTAGCTCCAAAGCATATTTATTGAAGCAAAAAGTCCGGTCAATCAAGTCTACGTAGCATACTTGACTTTATCCCAAAGAGACAATAGTAGTATATGGTTAGGCTGAAAGGTTAGGCTGAAAGGTCAAAATTGAGGCTTATGGAGACTTTCAAAGGGAAAAAATCCAAAAAGTGAAATTTACGAAAGCTAATTTCTAACTGTTGAAAGTGAGATATTGAATTTACATACAAGTAGAATCATTTGATTTATTCTGAAATTGTTTTGCTGCCGTTTTTTAAATGAATACAAGTATTACAAAAAATGTTGAACCTTTTAGATATCTTCCCCCTTAGGCTATGTGAATGCAAATAACGACTTCACTTATTTATCTTTTTTGGGTCCAATTCTTTTATTTCTTTCTGATCACTCTAATAGTTACTCGTCCGTCAGGACCTTAAAGATAGTAGAAAGATTTTTTTGGCACAAACTTTCTTACGGACAATGACTTTATAAGATATTGTCTTTATTGTAAGATACAGAAAAAATAAATAATATTCTAATAAAGACAATAATGTAACCAAGATTGGATATACAATAATACGCTGAGGAAGGAGATTTGACCAAAACAATCTAAGCAATTTCAAGTTCAAGTAGTCTGCATTCTTTCAAAGAGTAGTATTAGAAGCATTGAAAACATGGATTCAGCACCTCTAAACGAGCTTGTTCTTGCAGCTCTGGCCATTGTAATTGTATTCTTGACCATTTTATGGTACAAATGGACATCAAATACATCACAATCCAGGTTGCCACCGGGGCCTCGTGGCCTTCCGATTGTTGGATATTTACCATTCATTCGACCCAAGTTGCATCAACAGCTTACAGAATTGTCTCAACAGTATGGTCCAATATACAAGCTGTGGCTTGGAAGCAAGCTTTGCATAGTGTTGAATTCACCATCCTTGATAAAAGAGGCGGTTCGTGATCAAGACTCTATTTTTGCCAACCATGACGCTTCAATTGCAGGATTGGTAGCCACATATGGTGGACAAGACATTGTATTTTCTCCCTATGGCTCCTACTGGCGTGGCATGCGCAAACTGTTTGTCAGGGAGATGCTAAGCAACAGGAACCTTGATGCTTGTTATAGTCATCGGAAAGACGAGGTCAGAAAGACAATCAGAAATGTGCATACCAAGATTGGCAACCCTGAAGAAGTTTTACAAACAGATACAGAGAAGCTTGTTTTTCTGCTGCTCTCCTTTTTTTTCTACATCAACTACAAGCTGCTTCCCCTCTATTTATAGTAGAGTATGAAAGACTAGTTCTACAGGTATTACAACTACTACATATAGTTGGAGACTAACTCCTCTTATTAAACGTGGCTACAGATATCTCTTAGGACAAGGATTTAGTCTCCTGGTGGAACTCACTTTCATCCCCCCTCAAGCTGGACGTTGGTAGTGACACAACTCCAAGCTTGCTTCTCAGAAACTGATATTGCTGCTTCGTAAGCGCTTTCGTAAAAATGTCAGCTACTTGACTCTTAGAAGGCACAAACTTTGTAACCATGGCACCTGCTGTAACTTTTTCTCTCACGAAATGGTAGTCTAATTCAACATGTTTGGTTCGAGCATGAAGAACAGGATTACTCGTCAGATGCAGGGCACTCATATTGTCCGAGTAAAGGACTGGTGGAGAAAAAAGTGAGACACCCAGGTGCCGCAAGAGATGGAGTATCCATGTAACTTCAGCAGCAAGGGAGGCTAACGCCCGATATTCAGCTTCCGCACTCGATTTTGCCACCGTGTGTTGTTTCTTTGAAGACTAAGAGATGCAATTTGCACCCAGGAAAACGCATAGACCAGTTGTGGACCTGCGAGTGATGGCACAACCTGCCCAATCGGCATCAGAAAAACCAACAACCTGCAATGAAGATTTGGATGTAATACGAAGTCCAAATTGGGCAGTCCCAGCGAGATAACGCAGTATGCGCTTCACACCTTGCCAGTGAACAGTAGTGGGAGCTTGCATAAATTGACAGACTTGATTGACTGCGTGAGTAAGATCAGGCCTTGTCAATGTCAGGTATTGAAGAGCTCCAACAGTACTCCTTGTTGGAATGTGGGAAGAGTCCCACATCGGTGAGAGAAAAGGGGCAAGATGCCCATATAAGCTTTGGACAATCCTCCATCCTTTGAGCTAGCTTTTGGGGTGTGAGTTAGGTCCAAGCTTATATGGGCGCCCATGTGTCTGTGGGTGCCCGTGTGATGGGCGGCCGAGTTTGTTGTGCCCGGGTGTGTGTGCGCTCGGTGCCGGATTTTATCATGGTATCAGAGCCAGGGAAAGACCCTGGCCCCCCCTTTGAGCACGTGGTCCACGGGCCACCCATGTGGGTATGGCTGGCCGTGCGGGGGGGTGTTGGAATGTGGGAAGAGTCCCACATCGGTGAGAGAAAAGGGGCAAGATGCCCATATAAGCTTTGGACAATCCTCCATCCTTTGAGCTAGCTTTTGGGGTGTGAGTTAGGTCCAAGCTTATATGGGCGCCCATGTGTCTGTGGGTGCCCGTGTGATGGGCGCCCGAGTTTGTTGTGCCCGGGTGTGTGTTCGCTCGGTGCCGGATTTTATCACTCCTATAATCAAATGAATCAACTGGTGTGCCTACTGTTGTGTGGAAATCATTTTTTTGTGAAAGTGGAGTATGCAGAGCACGAGAATATTGCATCATTGTCTTACGAAGGATGTCCTGGGCATACTTGGTTTGATTGAGGTAAATACCATCCTTATATGGAATAACCTCAATTCCTAGAATGAAATGGAGATCACCCAGGTCCTTTAATGCAAATTGAGTGCCTAGTTGAGAGATCAATGACTGAAGCAGGTTGGGATTATTTCCAGTTATCACAATATCATCAACGTACAGTAGTAGTATAATGACAGTTGTGTTGCTGCGAAGTACAAATAAAGAGGAGTCGGCATGACTTCCTTGAAATCCAAGATGAAGGAGAACTTCACTGAATCGTTGAAACCAAGCTTTTGGTGCCTGTTTCAAACCATATATAGCGCGTTGCAGTAGGCAGACATGATTAGGAGCTGTGGGATCCTTAAATCCTGGAGGTTGTTCCATGTATACAATTTCTTTAAGACGACCATGAAGAAAGGCATTTTTCACGTCAAGTTGTCGAAGGGGCCACTTACGAACTGTTGCTAAACTTAGAACAGTGCGAATGGTAGTGGCTTTAACAACAGGACTAAAGGTATCTTCAAAATCTAGACCTTCAATTTGATTGTACCCTTTTGCGACTAGGCGGGCTTTGAATCTGTCAATTGATCCATCTGCTTTCAATTTAGTCTTGAAAACCCACTTTGAGCCAACAATATTCATAGTAGGCTCGCGAGGTACAAGCCGCCAAGTGCCATTTTGAGATAAAGCCTCCATTTCCTCCTCCATTGCCTTCAACCAGTGAGGTTGGGATAGGGCCTCCTTAATGTTTCTTGGTTCACGACCGTCACATGAAACAGCAGCAGCAAGCAAGTTTAAACGCGCAGGTGGTTGTGGCAACGAGTTCGTCTTTGTCCTTGTGACCATGTGATGGGTATTCTCAAGGGATGAAGTGGTTGCCGGAATGGATCGATGATCCGTGAGATCAGTATCAAGATTAGTTCCGGGAATTTCTTCCAACTGTTGAAGTGGAGATCCTTCAACCAGTGAGGATGAGTGTGGACTATGCACAGCTTGTTGTGGATTGCCTTGAGAGGTGGTGGATGTTGGACTGGTTTCGGCCAATATGGGCTGATGCTCTTCATGTGAAGGAGCATCATTGTTGTTAGGATTTTCTTGCTCAGTATACACATATGGTACAGATGCATCATGGCTTTCCTCATTGTTGGTATCTCCCTTTAGTTCAGCAAATTCATTATAAGTTGATGAAGAAAAACTTTGACCTGTAGTATCCTGTGAAGAACTGGAAACAAAAGGTAAGCATTGCTCATCAAATATTACATGTCGGGATATATACACCTTTTTTGTTTGAGTATGATAGCACCTATATCCCTTATGTAAGGAACTATAACCAATAAATATACATGGAAAAGTCTTTGGTTGAAATTTATTGTTGTTGTATCCCCTTAAATGCGGAAAGCATCTACAACCAAAGATTTTCAAGCCACTGTAATCTGGTCTTTTTCCAAATAATTTTTGAAACGGAGCTTGCATCTTCAAAACAGGTGTAGGAAGTCTATTTATGAGATATACTGCAGTCATAAAAGCTTCAACCCATAGGTACAAAGGCACACATGCATTAAACAACAAGGTTAATCCAGTCTCAACTAGATGTCTGTGTTTTCTTTCGGCAACCCCGTTTTGCTCAGGTGTATGAGGGCATGACACTTGCCTTTGAATTCCACATTGCGTAAGATGATCAATAAGAGCTTGACTATTAAACTCTCCTCCTCCATCACATTGAAATATTTTTATTTTCTTTTCAAACTGATTTTCCACCAGCTTTTGAAAATTAACAAAGGTGGTGAAAAAATCTGATTTCTTCCTTAATGGATAGAACCAAGTATATTTTGTATGATCATCCACAAAGATCACATAATACTTTATGCCTTGAGGTGAAGTAACAGGTGAAGGACCCCATAAATCACAATGAATTTTGACAAGAGGCTCAGGCTCAAATTTATTTGAATTCTGAAAAGGTTGCTTACAACTTTTTCCCATTTGACATGCAGTGCAAACAGAAAAATTCTTGTTCCAACCACTAATTCTAACTAATCTATTCGAATGTAAAAAATGCAATGTCCTAGAGTTAGGATGCCCCAGCCTTTGATGCCAGACTTGATCGGATGCTTTATTTGAACGTACAGATGCTAGAGCTTGATGCACCTTTCCATCTGCATCATTGGAATCCAAGGCATATAAATCTCCTCTTCTACTCCCTTTTGCTAGTAAAATCCCTGTTTTCTTGTCCTTAACAATAAACTGAGAGTCAGTAAATTCCAAGAGACATTCATTGTCGCTTACAAGCTTACTCACAGATAACAAATTTTTCTTTAACTTAGGAACAACTAGAACATCTTTTAATTGTAATTTTGAACCTATATCCTTATTTCCAACATGTGTGATTCTGAGTCGTTTCCCATCACCTATCATGACTGAATCTGATCCTTCAAAAGGAATAGAATTATTCAAATTACCTGTTGTTTGTACCATGTGATGACTTGCCCCAGAATCCATGTAGAGGTTGTTGTCAGTTGGCTCATTGAAAGTTAAGGCTGAGAGTGCTTGTGGTGTTTCTTGTTGTGCCTGATAAGAATAATCCCACCTATAAAAACATGAAATTGCAGTGTGATTATTCCTACCACAGATCTGACATGGATTTGTTTGTGATGAAAAACTCCTCTGACTATTTGTTGGACTCCCAGATTGTCTTTGATTGTTGTAGTTGTTGGACTTAGGACCAAAACCGCCTCTTCCTCTAGCTTGTCCTCTTCCCCTGTATGAGTTTCCTCTACCTCTACCATAAGTTCCTTGTGTCTTTTGAGCTTGAAAAGCCATGGCTTGATCGACATGATCTTTTTCACCATCTTCTTCCCTCATATCGAATCCTCGCAGTGCATTAACAAATTGAGTGAACGTTGGGTATGGAGGCTTACCTAGCATCACAGTTCTCAGTGTCTTATACTTATTTCCAAGACCTTTTGCAAAGCATATAACTTTGTTGTCTTCATCCAATGGTTTGTGTATAGCAGCAAGGCTATCACAAATTCCCTTGAATTCTTTCACATATTCATCTACTGTCTTTGAGCCCATCTTGATACTTTGGAGTTGTTGCTTCAATTGGAACTCTTTATCCTTACTAGCTTGTAGGTAATTATCCTCAAGACTTTGCCATATTTCTTTGGCAGTATTGCAGCCGATGATGAGGAACATCGATTCCTCGGTCATCGTTCCAGTAAGCCAACTCCTAACCAAAACATCCTTTTCTTCCCATTCAAAGAATTTAGGGTTCGGGGTTTCTTCTCCTTTTTCTTTAGTATCAACACTTGGTGGTGGATCTTTGCTTATTATATCGCCAACCTTTAGTGTCTGCATCAATTGAGTGATTTGCGTTCTCCAAACTAGATAATTTGAAGGCTTGAGTTTTATGGGACATATGGCGATGAGTTGATGAAGAGATGCTGGAGAGAGAGAAAGAGTAGCGGGGGTTGTAACAGCCATTACAGCGTGAAATATGCTTCAGGATTTGGATTAAACTTGGTTAGAACCAAAGCTCTGATACCATGAAGAAGTTTTACAAACAGATACAGAGAAGCTTGTTTCTCTGCTGCTCTCCTTTTTTTTCTACATCAACTACAAGCTGCTTCCCCTCTATTTATAGTAGAGTATGAAAGACTAGTTCTACAGGTATTACAACTACTACATATAGTTGGAGACTAACTCCTCTTATTAAACGTGGCTACAGATATCTCTTAGGACAAGGATTTAGTCTCCTGGTGGAACTCACTTTCAAACCCCATTGACATTGGTGAGTTGGCTTTTCTAACTGAAATAAATGTCATCATTGGTATGATCTTTGGCAAAAGCTATGCAGTGGAGAAGGTTGGAGCTGAGTTCAGAACAATAGTAATGAAAATGCCTCAAGTGATAGGAAAACCAAACATATCAGATTTTTTCCCTGTACTTGAAAGATTTGATTTACAAGGAGTAAAGAAAGAGATAGAGGCTCTTGTGAAGTCGTTTGAGAGTATATTGGATCCTATTATAAATGAACATATGAAGATGCTTGCGGACAAAAGAGAGGGTGAAATCCAGGGGAATGAGAAGAAGGATTTTCTGCAGATCCTATTAGAGCTAATGGAGCAGGACACTGGGATATCAGTAGACTTTATGAAAATAAAGGCCATATTGGCGGTAATCTCCTTATATCTTTTCTCTAGCATTGTTTGTGTTCTCATACTTGGTTATCCTGAAATTCTATCATGTTGTTTTACCAGAAATAAGATCGAATATTTGACATTTGTCACAACCTCTTAATTAAGTTAACTGATCAGTTTGATCAAGAAAAATAAGAATACTTTTGAGTGATTAATTAAGACAGAATCAGTAATCAAGAAGCTTGAGTCCAATAACTAGCTAAAGTGGTCTTTAAAAAATGTACAACAATACCTGCAGGTAGGATCAAACATTTCTCAAATTCTGGCACCTTTCATTTTCCCTTACATCATGTATGTTTCTGCATTATGTAGGACATTATGATTGGTGGAACTGACACTACAATCACGATGGTCGAGTGGGTAATGGCGGAGCTTCTTAATAACGTGGAGATAATGGCGAAGGTGCAACAGGAATTGGAAGATGTTGTAGGGATAAACAACATTGTTGAAGAATCCCATTTACCAAAGTTGTGCTATCAATAGCAGTTTTACCATGCAGGATGGTCGTTGCCAAATTATCATACGAGGGTGGCAACGAGTTCAGGAGCAAGATGGCTTTATCTTCTTCCTCGATCCGTACTCCGAGGTTCGCCAGCTGCGTGATTAGTCCATTGAACACATTTAGATGTGACAAAAAATTCATACCTTCACCCATTTGTATGGCATATAACTGTTTCTTCAAGTACAATTTATTTGTCAGCGTCTTCGACATATATAGACTCTTCAACCTTGTCCATATTCCACGCGCAGTGTCTTCATCAGTGATGTTATTGACCACATCATCTGATAAGTGCAACCTAATTGCACTAGCCGCCTTTTCATCCATCTCCGCCCAAACCTCGAGCTTCATGGGTCCAGGCTTCTCTCCATCCAGTGCCTTCTATAATCCTTGTTGGATGAGAAGATCCTTCATCCTTCTTTGCCACATTGAGAAACCGCCATCTCCGTTAAATTTTGCTAACTCATACTTTACTCCTGACATATTTTCACCGAGTATAATACCGCCTGCCGTGAATAGTACACTACTAGAAATTGATTGATTTGCGTCACAGTTTGGAGACGGAATTCCCTCTCTAAAAGATGTTTGGAGACGGAATTCCGTCTCTGAGCGTCCTTCGCTTTTAAGCTCGTCGTTGGACAACTTGGAGACGGAATTCCGTCTCCAAGTGCAAAAGTCACTGCCACACTGACACATTCTTCCGTCTCCAAAAATGTGTCAGTGTGGCAGTGACTTTTGCACTTGGAGACGGAATTCCGTCTCCAAGCATTAAATAAAGTGGAATACAATATTTTCTTATATAAAATTCCGTCTGTTCCTCCAACATTTCACTTCTTACAACTAATTTAGTGATCCAATTTGCAAGTAGCTTTAGTCTCCTTTGGATATCTTCATGCTTAATTTGTACTCTTTCTAAGTAAAAAATAAAATGCCAATGCTATAACAGCTTGAATATAGAAATCTATTGTGACGATAATTAAGCACTAGAAGTCAAGAAATAAATCACTGGTAGAATAATCAAAACCACTTGAAAGTCTAATTGCAAGATGTTTTAAGTAGTTTATCTTGATAAACTAGTAAGTGTCACAGAGAAGACATAAAATGGTAGCTTAGAACAGACATGACATCTCTAGCCATCTCATGACGCCGTGTTAATTATGTTGAGCAATGGCAGAAGGAGCAAGTATTTTTATGGTGTTGCAATGGTGGGGAAATGGAATTTGAAATTAATGAAGTGTAGGGGAATTTTGGGGAGTGGGTGGGGCGTTGGGAGGAAAAAATGGAGAAAGTGTGAGTAGTGTGGGTATATATATAGGAAGGGTTTTGGAGGACTTTGGTGAAATTTTAAAGTATGGTGATAAATGCGGGAATTCGTAATTGTAGGCATTTTCTAAAGTGGATTGCAATTTTTAGCGTGACATCCGGTTTTACTGTAAAAATGTGTTAGGATTGGAGAGGGAATTCCGTCTCCAATCAAAAAGTAAAAAAATTGACCTTTTTTACTTTTTGATTGGAGAGGGAATTCCGTCTCCAATCAAAAAGTAAAAAAAATTGTACCTTTTTACTTTTTGATTGGAGAGGGAAATCCGTCTCCAATCAAAAAGTAAAAAAATTGTACCTTTTTTACATTTTGATTGGAGAGGGAATTCCGTCTCCAATCAAAAAGTAAAAAAACTTGTCAGGTGTTCCGTCTCCAATCCCTGACACCTTTTTTACTTTTTGATTGGAGAGGGAATTCCGTCTCCAACTTTTCCAATTTAATTTATTTTAACCGCAATACACTGATTGGAGGCGGAATTCACTCACTAACTGATTGGAGAGGGAATTCCGTCTCCAACCATTCTGTAGCTTTTTACTCTTTTTCTAGTAGTGGTATTTCTGTAAATGAACAACACCTGTGCTCTGATACTACTTGTTGGGAAAATTAACCCCCACATAGAAATAATATTCACGGTATAATAGCAACAATATTAACGGAGTATTGAAAATGCGGTAATCAACGAGAATAAAAATAATAACAAGGACACCAAGATTTTTACATGGAAAATCCTTCTGAACTAAGGGGAAAAATCCACGGCCCGAGAGGAGCAAATAATTCCACTATAGCAAGGACTTTTACACCGTGTAGTAAATACCACTACACACTCACAAAAGAAATAAACCTCTTTTGATTTTTTACCTTACTATAAAACCGCTCACACTCTCTATTTTTCCTCACAGAGTATTTTTCTACACTGTGTATGCTCTTTTACACTGTGTATCTCTCTAACACTCTTTGAAACTGGATACCTCAACTGAGGAACTAATGCCTCTATTTATAGTTGTAAAATGGCCTTGTGATGTCATGGCTTACATCACCGGATGCCAAAAAATTCAAACAAGTCTGCCAAATTTTGCAGACTTTCTATGGCACCGTCCAGCCAACTTGCTTCCAACATTTTGCATATTTTTCACATTTTGCATGGATGGGGCTGGATCCCACAACAAAATAGCACGTGCTGATGGGAGGATATATTGAACTAAAGATGTAAAGCCATTTCATTGTGAGGTGAACAATGATTAGCAGAAAGAATGATAATCTCATTTAAGATAGGAAATGACTTTTTGTGCACAAAACTTCTTAGGCTTGGATTCCCAAACTTCCAGGATAAAGACTTTTGGGAAGATATCTTTTACACATCAATAAGGAATAATACTTTAACCGAATTCTGTAAGTTATGGCCCACTTATTTATATTTGGTTTAATAAATTAATTAAATAATATTTACTAAATCCTAATTAAATATGGGAAGTTACTTGGTGGTTTTAAAACTACCCACTCCTTGGTGGTTTTAAAACTACCCACTCCCTCACATTGATGGAATGTGAAATTAAGTGCTCTTCTCATTTTAAAAGGGTCCTCTCTCTACCAATACTGATAACGTTTTCCATCAGACGTTTTCTTAAAGTTAAAGGAAAGAGGGAGATATCACCTTTTATCAAGAACAAAGAATTAAGGCTTCCGCTTCAAGTCAAGAGAACGTTATGGCAAATTCGGGTATGTTTTCTTGAATTACTATTTATGTGTTTGAATGTGAAAATCATTAAGTTCAACGTTCCTGAAATTATTGAAAACTCTTACATGTGGTATCCGAGCCAGGTTTAGGAACTAATGATTTTCCATTAAAAACTATTGTTTCCTCTCAATTTGTTAACCCTATTATGAAACATTAAGTTTCGTACTTGAAATTTACGGTTAGAAGTTTACTTCATGAAATCATCTCAAAACTGATTTGCTTTAAAGTTCTGATTATGCTTCGTTTTCTATTTGGAACATGATTTAAAAGTTTTGCTCGTTCCTGAAGTTTAAGTTTACTTCATGAAATATCAAATTTATATGAAGACACTAATGTTTAAAATAAATAAATAAATAAATTAGCTCTCCACTTGACAGCTTTTGAGCAATTATGGAATCATGATGTATGGATTACTATAAGGAAAGCTTATTTCGTTCACTGTTGTCAAACTATATTTAAAGGAAGAAAATACAATTTCTCTTGATTCTCCATAATAGCCTTATTTTCTGTCATGTTTCAGAATGGTTTGTGACCATGTAACTTTATAAATTATGGCATCCTCAATTTATTTCCAATTGCTAGATTCTATTCATCTAGTATTATCCTTATTGGAAAATCCTGGATGAACTTTATTTCATTTATTGGTTATGGAGATCCGATATAGGGAACAAATTATTGTTAAATTTTGTTGGAATTAAGTATGTATGATTCGTTAATCACCAAAGTGATCGAATCTTTATGAGATATTAATTCCAAGATAATAATTAAACTTATTCAATTACCCATTAATCTTGATGTTTATAAATGATACTATACATTATGGGTAAATTGTAGTTCATGGTTATAGAACATTTATGGATCGCCCAAAGGTTGATTAGTTTGTTCTTATAATCGTTGAACATTAAAGAGATAATTTAGATGTGCCATCAGTTTTGTTTATTTATCCAAAGATAGTAAATATTACTAATTGGTATATCTTAAAAATTATCAAATTATGTTAATTTATATTAAGCATCATAATGTCTAAAGTTAGTATTTTGGCGTTCTGCCCAAAGGTGAACATCAAGATACATTTAAAGTCTATATAAAATAATTTATGAATCTGATAGTATGTTTAGTTTATAACTCAAAGCATTAATAAACGAGCATATTCTATTTGCAGCACTTGCTCTTCATTCGCACTCTGCTTCTGTTACTACTTTTAACGGACTGAACTTCTCAGAGTGGTGCGAACAGATCAAATTCCATCTCGGAGTTTTGGATCTTGATGTTGCACTCTACACTGAGAAGCCAGCTGCTATTACTGCAACTAGCACCGCTGAAGAAAAGTCCTTTTTTAAGCAGTGGGACAGGTCTAACAGATTAAGCCTAATGTTCATGCGAATGAGTATTGCGGGCAACATTAAGTCTGCTCTTCCCAACACTGAAAGTGCCAAAGATCTTCTAAGACTTGTAGAAGAACGCTCTCAAACTGCTGACAAGTCTCTTGCTGGGACATTAATGGGTACTTTGACCACCATGAAGTTTGATGGTTCATGTACCATGCATGAGCATGTCATAGAAATGACAAATATAGCAGCAAGACTTAAGACTCTGGGAATGGAAGTTGATGAAAATTTCCTTGTGCAGTTCATCATTAACTCATTACCGTCTGAGTATGGTCCTTTCCAAATGAACTATAATACCATGAAAGACAAATGGAACGTGCATGAATTGCACGGAATGTTGGTTCAAGAGGAAACAAGGCTAAAGAACCAAGGAACCCACTCCATTAACCTTGTAGGTCATCAAGGAGCTGGAAAGAAATGAAAGAAGCATGTTAAGGGCAAACAGAGGAACCATAATGTTAGTGAGTCCTCTCATCAAGTACGTAAGAAGGAATTCGCAAGAATGATAAGTGTCATTTCTGTGGAAAATCTGGACACTTTCAGAAAGACTGCCTGAAACGTAAGGCATGGTTTGAGAAGAAAGGTAAGCCTTGTGCTTTTACGTGTCTCGAATCAAATTTAACTGAAGTTCCTTATAATACTTGGTGGATTGACTCTGGTTGTACTGTTCATGTTTCTAATACGATGCAGGGATTCCTTACAACCCAAACCATAAATCAGAATGAAAGATTTGTGTACATGGGGAATAGAGTGAAGGCTCCAGTTCAAGCTATCGGGACGTATCGTTTAATCCTAGATACTGGGCGTCACTTAGACTTATTTGAAACTTACTATGTACCTTCTATTTCTAGAAATTTAGTTTCTTTGTCTAAGTTAGACAAGTCTGGATACTCTTTTAATTTCGGTAATGGATGTTTTAGTTTGTTTAAGCATAATCATCTCATTGGTTCTGGTATTCTTTGTGATGGTTTATACAAACTGAATCTTGATAATCTGTTTGCTGAAACCCTCTTAACTCTGCATCATAAAGTTGGAACCAAACGTAGTTTGGTGAATGAACACTCTGCTTACTTGTGGCATAGACGTTTAGGTCACATATCTAAAGAAAGACTGAAAAGATTAGTTAAGAATGAAATCCTTCCAAATTTAGATTTTACAGACCTAAATATTTGTGTGGATTGTATTAAAGAAAAAAAAAAAAACAAAACACACAAAGAAAGGAGCCACAAGAAGCACACAGCTTCTTGAAATTATACACACTGATATCTGTGGTCCTTTTGATATTCCATCTTTCAGTAAGGAAAAGTACTTTATCACCTTTATTGATGACTTTTCACGTTATGGTTATGTCTATTTGTTGCACGAAAAATCTCAAGCAGTAAATACCTTAGAGGTATTTATTAATGAGGTTGAAAGGCAATTAGACAGAAAGGTGAAAATAATTAGGTCAGATAGAGGTGGTGAGTATTATGGAAGATATGATGAAACTGGAAAACACCCTGGTCCATTTGCTAAATTCCTCGAAAAGCGTGGCATATGTGCTCAATACACAATGCCTGGCACACCACAACAAAATGGTGTGGCAGAAAGGCGTAATCGTACACTAATTGAAATGGTTAGGAGTATGTTAAGTAATTCATATTTACCCGCTTCATTGTGGATGTATGCTTTAAAGACTGCCGTGTACTTACTAAATAGGGTTCCTAGTAAGGCAGTTCCAAAGACACCTTTTGAACTTTGGACTGGTAGGAAACCTAGTTTAAGGCACCTGCATGTTTGGGGCTGCCCGGCAGAAGTAAGAATTTATAATCCACAAGAAAAGAAACTGGATTCACGAACAATCAGTGGTTTCTTTATTGGTTATCCAGAAAAATCAAAGGGGTATAGATTTTATTGTCCTAACCATAGTACGAGAATTGTTGAAACTGAAAATGCTAGGTTCATTGAGAATGGTGAAGTTAGTGGGAGTGAAGAACCACGTAATGTGGAAATTAGGGAAGTTAAGGTGCAAATTCCTTTACCCTGTACTTCTACTAAAATTGTTGTTCCCGAAGTTGTTGTACCGCCTAACAACCAACAAGAACAACAAAATAATGATCCTGCTATTCATAATGAAAACATAATCAATGAACCTGCTGTAGACGTACCGCAAGAAGTAGCATTAAGAAAATCTCAAAGACAAAGGAGAAATGCTATTTCTGATGATTTTTGGTATATCTACACGAGTCAGAAATTGATCCGGAAATTGATTTGGATGATTTGGAAATCAATGATGATCCAGTTTCATTTTCACAGGCCATTGAAAGTAATAATTCTGATAAGTGGTTAGATGCTATGAAAGATGAGTTGAAATCCATGCAACATAATGAAGTTTGGGACCTTGTTGAATTACCAGAAGGTTGTAAAAGAGTCGGGTGTAAATGGGTCTTTAAGACCAAACGTGACTCAAATGGTAATATTGAACGTCACAAGGCCAGACTTGTTGCAAAAGGTTTCACTCAGAAACATGGTGTTGACTATACAGAGACATTTTCACCTGTCTCCCAAAAGGAGTCACTTAGAATTATAATGGCTTTGGTGGCTCATTATGACTTAGAGCTACATCAAATGGATGTGAAAACTGCCCTTCTGAATGGAAATTTAGAGGAAGAAGTTTACATGAATCAACCAGAGGGTTTTGAAATTAAAGAAAAGGAACACATGGTGTGTAAACTAAAGAGATCAATATACAGGCTTGAACAAGCTTCCCGACAATGGTATCTTAAGTTTCATGAAACTGTTGTCGCCTTTGGATTCAAGGAAAACATTCTTGACTGGTGTATATATCTAAAGGTCAGTGGGAGTATGTTTATAATTTTAGTCTTGTATGTTGATGATATCTTGCTTGCTACTAATGATCTTGGTATGATGCATGACACCAAGAAATTTCTCTCTAACAACTTTGAAATGAAAGATATGAGAGAGACAACCTATGTGATTGGGAAAGAAATATTCCGGGATAGATCACAAGGATTGTTGGGGTTGTCTCAAAAGGCCTATATTAATAAAGTTCTAAAAAGATTTAGAATGGAAAATTGTCATCAAGTCCCGTTCCAATCTAGAAAGGAGATAAATTAAATCTCAATTCAAAGAATTAATTCGAACGTAAGTAATGAAGTATATGCTCACTTATAGAAAATCTAATCATCTTGATATGGTTAGATATTCAGATTCAGATTATGCTGGCTGTGGCATGGTTTGAGGCCACAATTTAGACTTAGTGGCTGCGGAATGTTATTTCAGGACTTGGATTAGTCGACAATATTGCCATGTCGCTGAAAATTTATTGTGACAATTCCTCAGCAGTGTTCTTTGCTAAGAACGACAAATATAAGAAGGTGCTAAGTCAATAGACTTGAAATGTCTTGTCGTTAAAGAACACGTCCAGAAACATAAAGTGTCAATTGAAGATATTAGCACCAAAATTATGATTGCTGATCCTTTGACGAAAGGATTATCGCCCAAAGCATTTATGGATCATGTTTAAAGAATGGGCATTATTGACAGCAATGTATGAATTTATGTAAAGACTTATGATGTTTATGAGATTGACACTTTGAGCTCATTAATGTAAATGTTTTTGCATTACCTGCTTTTCTCTTGTATACATAACGTTGAGAATGACGATGACAGGTTTTAGCTTAGATAAAGATATTCTAAGCATTATTGTTGGACCATTATGTATTGAAGGTTGTGTTGGGTAATAAACTAATATTGTAGTACATGGAAGGGACTATGTCGAAAGTGATGTACAACCGCCATGACTCATATTGGTTGACTTATTCAATAACAATGAATAATGTGGGATTTAGTATTAACTGTGCACATGATGATTGAAATATTTATTAAACCATTAAGTGAATAATGAACGTGTGCCAAGTGGGAGAATGTAAGTTATGGCCCACTTATTTATATTTGGTTTAATAAATTAATTAAATAATATTTACTAAATCCTAATTAAATATGGGAAGTTACTTGGTGGTTTTAAAACTACCCACTCCTTGGTGGTTTTAAAACTACCCACTCCCTCACATTGATGGAATGTGAAATTAAGTGCTCTTCTCATTTTAAAAGGGTCCTCTCTCTACCAATACTGATAACGTTTTCCATCAGACGTTTTCTTAAAGTTAAAGGAAAGAGGGAGATATCACCTTTTATCAAGAACAAAGAATTAAGGCTTCCGCTTCAAGTCAAGAGAACGTTATGGCAAATTCGGGTATGTTTTCTTGAATTACTATTTATGTGTTTGAATGTGAAAATCATTAAGTTCAACGTTCCTGAAATTATTGAAAACTCTTACAAATTCTACCAGCTCTTACCCATAGTTTAGAATGGTGGTCATAATAACTCGGATGACGTGGATGACACACAGTGAATCTCTAAATAAGCCCATGAATCTTGGTGATGGACTGTGTGGTACTTAGTTCGAGGAGGAGATCGTTGGGTGATCGAACAAAGACTGACATTGGAGTTGACAATTAAGAGAAACTAAAAGAATACTCTTAATAGTTCGAGGCCCTTGGTCTGAAGCAGACATTATGTGTCTTTGGCTGGCTTAGCCAACAAGTGCCTAGATTATCAGATTCAATACTGTAGGATTTTTCTGAATAGGCAAAGTTGAGTGTTCTGAAAATGGCCAAGGGGTGAAAACAGGAAATAAAAAAGGAAGTTTGTAAAAGCTATTTTCCTAGCTTCTGAAAGTGAGAGATTGAAGTTCAACCAAAGTCATTTGTTTCCTATGAAAGTAGTGCACTGCCGTGTTCAACTAAATGTTGGAGTTCAAACAAGCTATCATTCTATTATTCTGAATTTGCTGCACTGCCGTGTTTAAACTGATAAAATCTTGCCTCAAAAGTCAAAAAAATGATCGTTGGGATCATTAGCTATCATGACAATGACCGTTGGGATCATTAGCTAGATAGATGTCTTTACTGCATAAAAGAAGAACAATGATTTAACAAAAACTGGATATATAGATTTTAAGCATGATTTCAGCACCTTATATTTCATTTTAAGATAGTAGAACCACACAAACTATGTTCCCTGTAAGCATGATTTCAGCACCTTTAAACGAGCTTGGTGTTGCAGCTCTCACAATTTTAGTTGTGCTCCTGACCATTCTATTGTACAAATGGACACCAAATATACCACACAAGGAAGAATCCCGATTGCCACCAGGGCCTCGTGGCCTTCCAATCGTGGGATATTTGCCATATCTCCGCCCCAATCTGCACCACCAGCTCACAGAATTGGCTCAGCGGTTTGGTCCAATTTACAAACTGTGGCTAGGGAGCAGACTCTGCATTGTATTAAATTCACCATCCTTAGCCAAAGAAGTGGTTTGTGATCAAGACTCTATATTTGCGAACCGTGACCCTCTTATTGCAGGATTAGCAGCCACATATGGTGGACTAGACATTGCATTTTCACCCTATGGCTCCCACTGGCGTGGAATGCGCAAACTATTTGTGAGGGAGATGCTGAGCAATAGGAACCTGGAAGCTTGTTATAGTCACAGGAAACACGAGATCAGAAAGGCCATCAGAAACGTGCATAACAAGATTGGCAACCCCATTGACATTGGCAACTTGGCTTTTGTAACTGAAATAAATGTAGTCATTAGTATGATCTTTGGCAGCAGTTTTGTAGAGGAGATGGAGAAGCATGTAACAGTTGGAACAAAGTTTAGGGAATTGGTGACAAAAATTCCTGTACTGATAGGAGAGCCAAACATATCTGACTTTTTCCCTGTGCTTGCCAGGTTTGATTTACAAGGAATAAAGAAACAGATGGAGGCTCTTTTGAAGTCGGTTGAAAGTATCTTGGATCCTTTGATACACGAACGGATGAAGATGCTTTCTGACAGAAGAGAGGGTGAAATCCAGGGGAATGGGAAGAAGGATTTTATACAGATCTTATTAGAGCTAATGGAGCAGAATGACACTGGGATATCAGTAGATTTGACGAAAATAAAGGCCATATTGATTGTAAGTTATAGCATCTCTATATCTTTAGTATATCATTGATTGATTGTCTCTTTATTTCTTTAACTTGTTACCAAATACCAGTTGAGGATTTAACGTCACTTGCAAACTTCTTAATCATGTTTACTCAATGAAGAATCAATGTGATCAAAAGTATTGAAGAAAAAATGAGAATACTTTTGAAACTCTAACTAAGATGACTTTTCAAAATGCTTGAATCGTATAACTAGCTAGCAGAAAAGAATAATTATGCTTCAATCACAAGCTAGAAGGAGTCATTTGGTCATTTGACTAGAAAATTGATGGCATATAAATCTCAGATATGATTAAAAGACTCCTAGAAAACATAATACCTTTGGTAAACGTACTAATGCAACTAAAACGTAGTGTCTACTAATAGGTATGTCTATAATCTTTTTCTACCTCTTATCTCATATTTAATGTCCGCGTGGATCCCAAGAGATGTAGCTCATTTAAAACAAATGTTCCATATGATTTTGGGTCTACCTTATCCCCTTTAACACCTTCACTCACCATTGTGTCGCACTTTTAGACCGCCACAAGTGGAGGCCGATGCAGGACATGAAATAACCATCTCAAGCAACTTTTTCTCATTTTATTCTCAATGAGTATCAAGTGCTACCTGCAACTTCTAAGGAACGTGGTCATTTATAATCCTGTTTAATCTTTTATAATTGCACGTCCATCTTATCAAGACTAATCTTGTAAATATGCTAGACCTAGCTAGCCTAGTATTAAAGATTATACATATATATATATTCCTAAATCCTAACATTGAGTGCCATGTAAATCAAACGCTATCAAATTGTAGCAGCGATTAAGCTCCCTTCCCCTGACCTTATATATGTTTCTGCTTTGTAGGACATTGTTGTTGGTGGAACTGACACTACGATCACCATGGTCGAGTGGGTAATGGCGGAGCTTCTGAATAATCCGGAGGCAATGAAAAAGGTGCAACAGGAATTGAAAGATGTCATAGGCATGAATAACATTGTTGAAGAATCCCATTTGCCGAAACTACACTATCTTGATGCAGCTGTAAAGGAGACGTTTCGTTTACATCCTGCATTACCACTGCTTGTCCCTAAGCGCCCCAGCCAAACTGCAATAGTAGGCGGATACACAATACCTGAGGGAACTAAAGTATTCTTGAATGTTTATGCTATTCATAGAGACCCTCAAGTGTGGGAAAGTCCACTGGAGTTCCAACCTGAGAGGTTCTTGAGTCAGTCTACAAATTTGAACTATGCTGGCACAAATTTCAAGTATCTTCCATTTGGATCAGGGAGGAGAATTTGTGCTGGCCTTCCCTTAGCTGAGAAAATGCTTATGTTTGTATTGGCTTCATTGCTGCATTCCTTTGATTGGAAGCTCCCAGAAGGTGAAGCAGTTGACCTTTCAGAAGGATTTGGGCTTGTCACCAAGATAAGCAAGAAGCTGTTCGCGATCCCAACTCCCAGGTTACCAAATCTAGATCTGTATTGATAAATTCAAGAAATTATAAGAAAGATGAATATAGCTTTTGAATAAAGGGGGCTTGACATGATTGCCCCCACTGGTTTTAGCATTTTATAGGATCAAAGTTACTGTAGATTGCATTTTAAATATATCTACGTACATTTAAAATAATGGTTTCATCAAAGGAGGATAACTTCATAAGATTCATTTCAGCCGTTCTGAATTGGTACTGGCGACAAGGTTGTTTTGCTGTGATTGCAGTTGCTTCATTTTAATATGTATGTGTCCTTGAGATACTCTGCCTGCAATATTATATGATGTTGCTCAATTGTGAAAATGGCCTTATGAACAGTCAAAATGTAACATGAAATCAGGAAGTTCTATTGTTCCATGTGAAAGGAAGAACAGATTAAGATTTTTGATTGGAAAAGGAAACATAAAGTGTCATTTGGTTACCCAAGTTAGCAGATTTACATCACAATTAAATTTTGCATCAATAGTTGGTTTTGGTTGAAATTTTTGGATTCCGTAGCAACTCTACTTACATTAGTTATTGCCATGACTCGCTCATTGTTTTATATTGAATTGAATTTGAAATAATAATACATGTATTACCACTTTATTTGGGATCCATTTCAAATTGATTCAATGGTTTCTATAGAGTTGGTACACATTAAGAACAGAAAACTCTTCTTTAACTCATGCAACTATGTGATTTGTCTTTCCAATTTAAAGTAATGATGCCTGCTGGCCTTTCTTGCCATAGTATCAACGAAGAAGATCTCGGTAGCGTCTCATTAATTTTTGAGTACTTTTATGTCAATGTGGAAAAACTGCCAACAGTGGAAACAAGAAATTAATAGGAAAATTTTAAAAGCTATTACCCTAGCTTCTAAAAGCAAGATATTGAATCACCAAAATCAGTGGCGGATCTAGAGGCAAGTCTATGGGTTCGCCGGACCCAGTAGCTTTTGCCTAAATCCCGTATTTGTATTTAAAATGCACTTAAAACGTATAAATTATTTATTCAAAATCCAGTAAATAAGAAGAAATATGGTCCAGAACCAGTAACATAAAATCTTGTATCCGCCTCTGATTAAAATGATTTGATACTGTGAAATAAGTGCATTGTCGTGTTTTGAATCGATGCAATACCACTTAAAATTTGAAGTTCAAACAAGCTACATCACCTTATTATTCTAAACTTGCTGCACTGCCGTGATCAAACTGATAGTCCCTCTGTCGCAATTTAAAGAGAGATTTTTAAAATTTGTAGTCTAAAACAAGCCATAAAAATATGTATAACTAGAAATCATTTTATAAAAGCAAAATGTTTCTACTTATAGAAAGACGACATTTTTAACAGATTAAAAAAAAATAGTGACATATCTATATCTATATTATTATATAAGCACGAAGACTTTAGCAAAATGTCATTCGCTTTTTTTACAATCCGTTAGTGACTTTTAGGATAGATAAAATCCTCATATACAAATAATTTAATTATTAAACCTCACGTAAAATGATTTTTCCAATCCCTAATTAATTAAACTTCACATCAAACAACTTTTCCAAAAGCAAAAACATTTCCAAACTTAGACTTCTAATTACTTACATATTTAGGTATTTGATACCTACTTAAATTGTAGAGATATTAATCGTTGTATAGTAGGAGACTCAGCCTAGCGTCGCCGCCTCAAGTTCACATCTTATAGTCTGTTTAGCATTGTTTCTCCAAAGCCAAATGTGTTGTTTTCTTCGAAAAGAATACTTTTTATTTTTTGGAATTTTGAGGCGTTTGACTTGCGAAAAATAGTACTTTTTGATAACAGCAAAAGCATTTTTTCTGCTGTTAGAAATAAGCTACAAATATCTGCTTCTTTCAAGAATCATAAGTAGGGGTGTCAATGGTTATTTAATAACCGACTGAACTGACCGAACTGAATCGTACGGAACTGATTATACGGTTATTTTTAGCAAAACCGTAGGTTCCTATATGAAATTATAACCAAACCGAGTAATTAGAGTAGGTTTTTAATTATATAAAGAAAATTGAAAAAATACCGAACCAAACTGAATAATATATATAAGCTTACCCGTAATAAAACCAAAATCCCAACTCTCAAAAGTCAATACATATTCTACTACTTGTCTAAGTGAAAGTGCTACTGACACTTATAAGAACAAGTATACATGTATCTTCACTTTGTTATCATTGCTTGTTGTCTACATCCATGGATTATTCTAGTAAATTAAAAGAGGGGAGTAAAATATTATCTAAAATATAGAAAGTTAACATAAGGTCCATTCCTTTTTAGGCTTAGTTAAAATAGGAAAAAATTAGACACTTATCCAAAAACTTATCCGCACCATAAACATGTTACGACCTCAAGAACTTTTTGTTTGTACCTTAAACTTGATACTTAGGAAAACAGTTAAATTTGTGAATGAGCCACAAGCATAATGACATATCGAAGAATGCAAAATAAAGTAAAAATTAAATTGCTTGAATATTGAAAAGAAAAATAGGATTCTTGTTGAATCTCAGCGTCACTACTAGAAAAAGACTGTTTTGCGACTCAGTTTGGAGAGGAAATTCCCTCTCTAAACAGGGTATAGAGAGAGAAAGTTGTCGCTGCACTATCATCGCTATTTGGCGCGTCGTTGAGCAAGTCACCCTCTCCAACAAAATAATTTCCAAAATTATATTTAGTATTTTGAGACGGAATACCCTCTCCAGCAAAATAATTTTCAAAATAATATTTCCATAGGCGAGGGTATTCCCTAGCTAAAATGCTTAAATTAATTATTTTTTTTTGCTTTAACGACGGTATTCACTCTCTAACTATATTAACCCTGCTAAATAAAAACGTTAGAAACTGGATGCAAAGCAGCCAAACCAAAATACGCCATTTCTATGGCGTTAAAAATAGTAATACAACATGTTTAACATAAAAACAAAGCCACCATGGGTAATTAAATAATTCTACATACTTGTTTCATCAGTAAGCATTCAACACGAACAAAAACTAAAGTGTTTAATTATTAACATGTTCGACAAACTTAACAAACCATGACACTACTCCGCCCGCTGGGAGGAGTCACTACCTTGATCCTTATCCCTCCAAATCTTTGCCACAATTTTTCAAACAAAATATAGGTGTATAGCCTTTTTGTTAAATTATTTTGCATATTAACTTTTTAATTAACTAACTAAATCAAACTCCCTAAATATTTTATGGATAGAGACATTTAATTTTTTTTAGGATGCTACATATAAAATAGTTAGCAAAAAATAGTTAATAAACTAAAATAGGCATTTACCTATATTACTACAAAAATAATTACCAAATAGGCATTGTCGCATCCTATTCTTACCCGAACCGGTTAAGGCTCGAAATAGGGCTCGACTTGTGGGTAACTCACGGGTAAAGACTTAGAGTCGCCACCTAACATATTTTTTAACTAGGCGTATTAGGGCACCTACTTTGTTTCTAGCCAATTTTAACAATTAACTCCGAAACTTAGTCTGCGAACTAGAAATTCTAGGTAAGAGGTTCAAGTTAACTCGAGATGAAGGGATTAGGCACCTCTCAAGCTCCACCAAATGTGGTTACCGGCCGGACTTTATAATTGGGATTCAAAGGAAAGGGTCAAGAGATTAAACTAAAAATTAAGCATGAAAGTCAAACGATATTTTAACTAAGAGAGTATTAGATTATGTTATGTCTAAAAGGGGTCAAAAGCTAGCAATAGTCAACACCACTCCAACTCCAAAAATAAATATTTCATGATACTATGTAGTTTATGTACGAAGTCATATGAGTAGAGAGAAATCCTTAGAATCCTCCATAAAGCCTCATTTCGAATGTAATACTTCACAAAAGAGAAAATTATTAGTAGAGGCGTGTGCCACCTTATTATCCTTGGTGACGAATTCAAATTGAGAAAATAATTAAATAACTTGACCAATAAATGAACTCAAATAAAGTATTTAAAAGAAGGCGGGATCAGGTATAAGCGAAGCGAAGAAGGGCCCAGTCCGATGTCATTTCCCTCTATTTTGCTTTGTATGATCAACAATCTTAAACGTAACAAAAGAAGTATTAGAATATTTTAGCTTGAAAATAGTATTTAACTCAAATTAATTTAGCGTCAATAATATAAATAAAGAATATTTTTCTGTCTTAGAAATATTGTTATTTGAAAACAACGCAAAGCTTAAAAAATAATCTAGTATTTAATTTTGAGAACATGCTAAATGGTTAAAGTCATTTTTTTCAAGAAAAAAATAGTAGACGTGGCGAATCTTTAAAACTCATAAGAGAGTGACATATCAAATCAAAACTGAGGGACTAACAAATTGCTTTAATATTATAAAGCTATATATGTATTCTTTATTCAAGAAGTCATTAGCTTGCCATTGTCATTGTTGAACCCCAAAAATTACCTCCCGAGAAAAGGGATAAATTCCGGAATATCAACAGGATGGACTAACTCTTTTGGAGTTTTTTGGAGTCGCCACCCAATTTAAGGAAAACAGGGAACCAAATTAACAAATGCGTGCAAAAACTCCGTTTTATAAAAAGACGGTCTTTCTTCCAGAGATTCTAAAAGTAACAGGTTTTATTAATTTCGGAAGAAAGTTTTTAAGGCACTTCCGAAATTCCGTAAAATACGGTTAATCCGACAGGTTTCCAAATCATTTGCAAAATATGCTTTTCTAGAAAATTTATCTAAAATAATTAATTGAAATAAAACTTGTTTATGAAAAATATTTTAATTTGCACGCATTTTGCTAAATGGCTTCAGTTTGCAATAAATTAAATAACGACTTCAAAAATAAAAGGCAATGAACATAAAGTAAAGCAATATACAAACAATCAAATATTATTGATAAATAAATATTCTACACATTTATTTGCATAAATATCTCTAAGTAAAGAAAGGCAAAGTTTAAGATAAAACCCGATAAATGGTCAACTCGCGGGAGCCTCGGTTTTTCTAAAATTTCTAGGTCTTATTTCTGAACGCTCGAGTCCGAATTCAATCCAAACGACTCCAATGCAACGGAAGTTAGCCAAAAAAAACGTTCCCAAATTTGTTCGTGCCAAGATGTACCTCGCAATAAAAATGAGAATTTAAACTAAATTAGTTCGATAATAAAGTGTAATAATTAATAAAATAAAATAACAATAATAAAGTAATAATAATAATAATAATAATAATAATAATAATAAAATAGAAAAGTATATATATATATATATATAATAATAAGAATAATAGAATAAATAATAATAATAATAATAATAATAGTAAAGGGGTGGTTTGTTTTTGCAAAATTTAGGCTCAGGTTTGTATGGCGCGTCGAATAGAGGCTCGGGATTTGGTACGGTTGCAAACACGGGGCCCGGGCCGTGTTGCCGTGCCAAAGTACCAAACCCACTACTCTATTCAACTTGCTTAGCGTTAAAATGCATTCATCATCGCCTTTTGCTTTAGGGACACGGGAACGGGACGGTTCAAGTGTAGTATCATGTTCAAAATCAGTCTCGAGGCCTCAATACGTGCATATGTATTTTTCATCGGCCAGGGGTGTAGTATCGAGTTCAAATCAGTCCATACGCCTCAAATTAAATTATTTTCATAGGCTTACGACATTAGCATAGTAATGTCAACATTGCCATCGTGGCTGCAACCTCGTTCAAACACCTGGAACAATTTGTCCAAATGCACTAGGAAAGTCAGTTTCTAATCCAACAGTGACATATAACAAACTCGCTTAAAGCAAACAATTATTCTCAAAGTCAAACTTCCAGAAACCAAGTCTTCTACTTTTCTCCAACAACAAAGCAAAGAGAAACCAGAGACAACTAGGCATCATCAAGCCAAAACGGAACAAAAGTCGGAACCCACAACAACTGCAGAGTGAATTTCAAAATGACCAGTACAAAATGTAACTGGTCAGACAACGGTGGTACATCAAAAGCTTCAACAGAAAGGGAGCGTCGCTAGTTAAGATGTCGGCGGAGCCGGTGGAGACAATAGAATCAAACAACTCGCCGGAGGTGGAGGAGCGACAACCGGTCGATTTCACGACGGCGTCACTACCACCCCACCTCTGCCTTTCCTTTGCATCTTTAATTTTCAGAGATAGGTAGCAAATAACAATGAGGTAATAAGGTCGCCGACGACGAGTTTTTTCCGGTAGGACCAAATATTTGGTTGTGATAATTTGAACCGCAATTCCAAAATCACCTCCGGCGAGATGAAGCAACAAACGCTGGGGTCAAGTCGTCCCCTCTCTCTCACTTGTTTTCCGATCTGTTACCCCCAGTGGTGGTGATGTCGATGGCCTTTCCCTTCCCTCGTCCCCAATCTCTCTGTGTGTGTATGTGGGTTTTGGATCTGTATTATTTCCCTAGTGATGGGGTGTGGGTGTAGAATGGAGAGGAAGACAAAGGGCGTATATGTCGTGAGGAAGAAGACCGGGGCTTGGGTTTTTGTATGTACTGTTTTTTTGTATGTTGAAGATAATGAATGAATAATGTGAGGATGGGGTTCTTGGTGAGTGGTTTTTGTGAGGGGGTGTGAGGGAGATGATTGTGAGGAGGGGTGTGAGGGAGATCAGATCTGAGGGGCACGGCTGCTGCCATAATAAAAATGGGTGTAGGGTTTTTGTATAAGGGGAAAGATTGGTAAATGATGGGTTGTGTGTGTGATTGATATGGGCTTTGCATAAATGATTCCTAAATTGCAATTTAAGAACGGATTTAGCTCTTTAATTAAATTAAATAATTAATTATATAATGCACTGCAAATGAAGGGATGACTTGCGATTTTGGTCATTTCCCTTTAAAATTAGCTATTTATTTACAATCTTCAAAATTGAACTTAATTATTAAAATTATTATACTTTTAATTAAAACCCGGGACAAAATTGGGTGTCAACAGCTGCCCCTCTTTACCCGGAAAGGATGAAAGAGTTTCCAGGGTAAAGAAGTTGACGTGAAACCCAATTTTGTCACGGTAAATCCAAGACTTCGATTCCTGGGATCAAAATGCAAGGCTTATAGACATGGCCGAACTTCGGTTTCCGAGTTGCCTACATATCTCGGGCTGAAAGAGAATCAGGCCATATGTAGTTCGACGCGATTTGAAAATCGAAGACGAGATAGTAGCGACTACTCAAGTGCGGGAAAAGAGGCTTGTAATCACCCATGTTATGAAAATGTGGTCGACAACACACCCATAAAGAGGGGTTTACACGGACATAGCTTCCACTGCACCTTGATAACCAAGCCATCTTGTCTCCAATCTCAAACCTCAGACTCAGGGTTAACAAGAGACTTACCTCTAGGGTGGATGGCTTATGCGGGTGCGATTTTTCAGGTCTTCGTTGACTAGTCTAGCTCATATCAACGATTGCCCCGGTTCGCTGCTAAGAAAAGCTTCATGTTATGCTCCAAATGCTGCTGCGGTGCTGCTAAAAATCCTGTAATAATCTCAACAAACGGTAAGCGTGCAACTGCTAATAAACTGTAATAATTGGAGTAGGAAATAGATAAAGTGATACAATTGTCAATGCGGGTTGCGGTATCATCGATAAGTTCTTCCTTCGATCAACTGACGAGGCGCTCCGCCCGGAGAACCTTTGAGCTGATCCTTATTACTCAAAGTAAAGCAAGCGCGATGCGATTTTGCTGCGGAATGTAAAGCAATGCGGGAGCAACTTGTCAAATCAACTGGTGAGACACTCCGCCCGGAGGGCCTCGGGGCTGACCTGTTATACTAAAAGTAAAGCAAGTCATAATATAAAGCAAGTGCAAAGGCATAATTGAAAGCAAGTGCGAGGCAATTTGAACATCTTGACAAATCAACTGGCAAGCCGGTCGGGCACGCAGCAAGGAGGGTCTTGGAATTGATTGTCTACAAATCAGCTGGTGATCCGGTCCGGCACAAAGCAAGGAGGGTCTCAAGGCTGACCTGTTATACTAAAAGTAAAGCAAGTCATAATATAAAGCAAGTGCAAAGGTATAATTGAAAGCAAGTGCAAAGGCATAATTGAAAGCAAGTGCAAAGGCATAATCGAAAGCAAGTGCAAGGCAATTTGAACATCTTGACAAATCAACTGGCAAGCCGGTCGGGCACGCAGCAAGGAGGGTCTTGGAATTGATTGTCTACAAATCAGCTGGTGATCCGGTCCGGCACAAAGCAAGGAGGGTCTCAGGGCTGACCTGTTATACTAAAAGTAAAGCAAGTCATAATATAAAGCAAGTGCAAAGGCATAATTGAAAGCAAGTGCAAAGGCATAATTGAAAGCAAGTGCAAAGGCATAATTGAAAGCAAGTGCAAGGCAATTTGAACATCTTGACAAATCAACTGGCAAGCCGGTCGGGCACGCAGCAAGGAGGGTCTTGGAATTGATTGTCTACAAATCAGCTGGTGATCCGGTCCGGCACAAAGCAAGGAGGGTCTCAGGGCTGACCTGTTATACTAAAAGTAAAGCAAGTCATAATATAAAGCAAGTGCAAAGGCATAATTGAAAGCAAGTGCAAAGGCATAATTGAAAGCAAGTGCAAGACAATTTAGCGTGAAATGTAAAGCAACGCTAAAGCGATTTAGCGAATCAACAGGTGCGAAAGTCCAACAAGAGAGAAGCCCCGCCTGGTGGTCAACCTGAAAAATGTAAAGCAAGACATCAATTTTAAAGCAAGTGCGACGACGTAATTTAAAGCAATTGCAAAGAAAAGCAATGCGGGAATGTAGAGCAATTCAAGAGCCATTTGGAGAATCAATAGGCGAGATAGTCCAACAAAGGGGATCCTCGTAGCCGATGGTCAACCTGAAAGGGTAAAGCAAGGCGTTAATTTTTTTTTTTTTTAAGCAAGTGCAAAGACATAATTCAAAGCAAGCGCGAAGCAAAGTAGTGCGGAAATGTAGTCAGTGCGATAGCCATTGATAAATCAATTGGCGAGACAATCCAGCAAGGATGGCCTTGTGCGGATTATCGCCTGAAACAAAACGATGCCCTATTTGGCTTAGTTTCGAAAACACAAAACAAGCCTCGGCTTCGTCGCCTATTAGGAATAAAAGTCACAGGGGTAGAAATGCCGCCTGTTCGGCAATAACTCATGACAAGGCATAATGCTTTAAGTCGTGAAAAAGGGCAATGCAACGCAATTTGCAAGGCAACTTTGGATGCGTTTTCCAATAATTGTTCATCCATAATGCGAAAGATCCTTTCATTGCAAGCTCTCATGTTCCTGCTCTCAAAGAAAAATTGTTAGCTTTGGGGAGGAAAGGGGAAGCATTTGATTTGTGCAGACTTCATCCTGATCTTGCTGCTTCTGCTGCTCCCTCGTCTTCATTTGACTTGGATTTGCAAATTGCTTTCAGAAACTTGGCTCATGAACTCAAATAGCATAGACTTTGAAAAAGAGAGGCAAGATAAAATATTTTAATGCAATATAGCAAGTGAAATAAGCATGCAAATGAAGTTAAAGATGCATTTCAAAAATTTGCCTTGACTTAAACATGTAACATATTTTAAAACAAACTGAACGTCCTTTGTCTTAGACTTTGCACTGTTTGCTTAACCAATTTCAAAATTCTTGCCAACTCATTTTAATACTCAACGTCGCTTCTTGCAAAATTCTGCCCCAGTTATAATCTTCCGCATCCTTAACTCGCTTTGCAAAAATTGCCCCAGTTGTCCTTCTTGGGGAAAAATGAAAACTTAAATGCTAAAGGGTCGAGCCCGATGAGGGACTCTACGTATCCCTCCTTGGGAATCAGACCGTGCGTAGTTCTGCATCGCTGCTTCAACGCCATATACCAACAAATAAAAGCTGCCCCAGTTGAAGTTCCAACAGATAGTGCGATATCCCAAGAGCGCAGACAATAACTTTTCAGTGCATCGCTTTCAATTTGTTCAGTTGCTTTGCCATACGTCACAAGTAAAGCTTTGGCAGGTTTATCAATTTTAGTTTTGAAATAGAAACAAATGCAAGCGTAAATAATATAATAAGAATGAGATGCATTTTATTTCAACTTTCATAAATTCAAAATGAGTTGATTCAGATTAACATAAGCTTTTAAGGTACAATGCAATTCAGGGCCTCAATCTGAATTAAAATTGAAAATAATGCTACTAAGTTCAATTGCCAAGTTCTTTCAAACAATGCCATTAGCTTCTGGTGCTGCATGGTTCACGAGCTAGAGCGTCCACCATCAATCAAATCTCGAATCCCTTGCATGGTGAATGGTCAGCCACTTCACAAATCCAACATTTGCTAAAGAGATAAACAAAACAAAAGAAACCTCAAGGGTAACTGTGTTAGTTTGCATGTCATTCGTAAGATTGCACACAAGCAAGCAACACCTAGTATTTAACGCATATTGGGCAAATAAAGCAAGGCAGGCAATTAACATTTTAACACAGCTCATGCTCTCCGCAGCCTCTGCACAAAATTCTAAACCCAAATGCCTAAAACCCGAAACAATCCGCCATAGCTTTTGCAAACATCCACACTCCTCCAAGCACGATTCCCAATTGCTTTACAACATCCAGGGAGAAATTTCCAACTGCCTCCACAATACCAGACTGCAAATCACGAAAGGCGCCAATTGGCCTTTCAAAATAAAACCTCACTGGTCCTCGGCTTTGGAAAAGCCTCTCAGCTTCCTAGGTTTTGCAAGGCTCACAGACCTTGTTCATAAGGCTCCTCACTGGTCCTCGGCTTTAATCAAACCTCTCAGTTTCCTAGGTAGCCAAGACCGCACCGGTCTTCAAGGAGGGACCCCACTGGTCATTCAAAGACACAGGGGCTTCGCTCTCCTAGTATGCGACAAGCATACATCAATTTTTACAAAGTTGCAGCTGGATAATCAACATAGGCGTGCACACACGCAAAGCCATTCACGAGAGGGACCCCACTGATCCTTTTAAAGACACCAGGGGCTTCGCCTCTTAGATCTCACTACACCAAGCCATCTCCAAAACACAAACCAACCAAATTTGCCAAACATTCCCCAAACTAAGGTGTATATGCATGCATGACCTAATCTCCTTCTAAGAGTGGGCTAACAGTTGAGGCTGATCAGACCTATACGGGATAAACCTGGCCCCATAAACCAGTAAAACCGGCCATGACAAAACCAGGCAAACCATATCCCAACTAACTTTGGTGACACGAAAGAAATTCAGAGACTTAGGAAGGACAATGCCCCTCCTGTATTATGGCCCGTCACGCGGGCCCCCCGTGATGAAATCGAGGAGATGAAAGAGAATTGACAGGCTCCATGAGGGAGGAAATATGAACGGAATGCAGATTATGCACAAATTAATATAATACATGCTTTATAAGGCAAACCAAACAAACAGATATAATAAAGCAAATAAATTAGGCATGCTAGTTGCAAACAATTGGAAACCTTTATGGTCAAAACCTTTATTGCTCCCCAGCGGAGTCGCCACGCTGTTGAACCCCAAAAATTACCCCCCGAGAAAAGGGATAAATTCCGGAATATCAACAGGATGGACTAACTCTTTTGGAGTTTTTTGGAGTCGCCGCCCAATTTAAGGAAAACAGGGAACCAAATTAACAAATGCGTGCAAAAACTCCGTTTTATAAAAAGACGGTCTTTCTTCCAGAGATTCTAAAAGTAACAGGTTTTATTAATTTCGGAAGAAAGTTTTTAAGGAACTTCCGAAATTCCGTAAAATACGGTTAATCCGACAGGTTTCCAAATCATTTGCAAAATATGCTTTTCTAGAAAATTTATCTAAAATAATTAATTGAAATAAAACTTGTTTATGAAAAATATTTTAATTTGCACGCATTTTGCTAAATGGCTTCAGTTTGCAATAAATTAAATAACGACTTCAAAAATAAAAGGCAATGAACATAAAGTAAAGCAATATACAAACAATCAAATATTATTGATAAATAAATATTCTACACATTTATTTGCATAAATATCTCTAAGTAAAGAAAGGCAAAGTTTAAGATAAAACCCGATAAATGGTCAACTCGCGGGAGCCTCGGTTTTTCTAAAATTTCTAGGTCTTATTTCTGAACGCTCGAGTCCGAATTCAATCCAAACGACTCCAATGCAACGGAAGTTAGCCAAAAAAAACGTTCCCGAATTTGTTCGTGCCAAGATGTACCTCGCAATAAAAATGAGAATTTAAACTAAATTAGTTCGATAATAAAGTGTAATAATTAATAAAATAAAATAACAATAATAAAGTAATAATAATAATAATAATAATAATAAAATAGAAAAGTATATATATATAATAATAATAATAATAGAATAAATAATAATAATAATAATAATAATAATAATAATAATAATAATAATAATAATAATAGTAAAGGGGTGGTTTGTTTTTGCAAAATTTAGGCTCAGGTTTGTATGGCGCGTCGAATAGAGGCTCGGGATTTGGTACGGTTGCAAACACGGGGCCCGGGCCGTGTTGCCGTGCCAAAGTACCAAACCCACTACTCTATTCAACTTGCTTAGCATTAAAATGCATTCATCATCGCCTTTTGCTTTAGGGACACGGGAACGGGACGGTTCAAGTGTAGTATCATGTTCAAAATCAGTCTCGAGGCCTCAATATGTGCATATGTATTTTTCATCGGCCAGGGGTGTAGTATCGAGTTCAAATCAGTCCATACGCCTCAAATTAAATTATTTTCATAGGCTTACGACATTAGCATAGTAATGTCAACATTGCCATCGTGGCTGCAACCTCGTTCAAACACCTGGAACAATTTGTCCAAATGCACTAGGAAAGTCAGTTTCTAATCCAACGGTGACATATAACAAACTTGCTTAAAGCAAACAATTATTCTCAAAGTCAAACTTCCAGAAACCAAGTCTTCTACTTTTCTCCAACAACAAAGCAAAGAGAAACCAGAGACAACTAGGCATCATCAAGCCAAAACGGAACAAAGGTCGGAACCCACAACAACTGCAGAGTGAATTTCAAAATGACCAGTACAAAATGTAACTGGTGAGACAACGGTGGTACATCAAAAGCTTCAACAGAAAGGGAGCGTCGCCAGTTAAGATGTCGGCGGAGCCGGTGGAGACAATAGAATCAAACAACTTGCCGGAGGTGGAGGAGCGACAACCGGTCGATTTCACGACGGCGTCACTACCACCCCACCTCTGCCTTTCCTTTGCATCTTTAATTTTCAGAGATAGGTAGCAAATAACAATGAGGTAATAAGGTCGCCGGCGACGAGTTTTTTCCGGTGGGACCAAACATTTGGTTGTGATAATTTGAACCGCAATTCCAAAATCACCTCCGGCGAGATGAAGCAACAAACGCTGGGGTCAAGTCGTCCCCTCTCTCTCACTTGTTTTCCGATCTGTTACCCCCAGTGGTGGTGATGTCGATGGCCTTTCCCTTCCCTCGTCCCCAATCTCTCTGTGTGTGTATGTGGGTTTTGGATCTGTATTATTTCCCTAGTGATGGGGGTGTGGGTGTAGAATGGAGAGGAAGACAAAGGGCGTATATGCCGTGAGGAAGAAGACCGGGGCTTGGGTTTTTGTATGTACTGTTTTTTTGTATGTTGAAGATAATGAATGAATAATGTGAGGATGGGGTTCTTGGTGAGTGGTTTTTGTGAGGGGGTGTGAGGGAGATGATTGTGAGGAGGGGTGTGAGGGAGATCAGATCTGAGGGGCACGGCTGCTGCCATAATAAAAATGGGTGTAGGGTTTTTGTATAAGGGGAAAGATTGGTAAATGATGGGTTGTGTGTGTGATTGATACGGGCTTTGCATAAATGATTCCTAAATTGCAATTTAAGAACGAATTTAGCTCTTTAATTAAATTAAACAATTAATTATATAATGCACTGCAAATGAAGGGATGACTTGCGATTTTGGTCATTTCCCTTTAAAATTAGCTATTTATTTACAATCTTCAAAATTGAACTTAATTATTAAAATTATTATACTTTTAATTAAAACCCGGGACAAAATTGGGTGTCAACAGTCATCATATCCCAAAACGTACTTGGCCTTAGGGCGACAACTACACTCAATCTTCATGCATTGAACCGTGTATGTCATGGTTGATCTTCCAGCCCCGTCTCTTTATCGTTGTGTACATGCAAGGAAGAAAAGGAAAAAAGAAATGGGTTGAGAGTATATCTATGCCTTGAAGTTATAAACGTAAAAAAAGAGTACATATTTCTTGAATTATATTAACAAAGCAGCAAGCATTGTTTTTCTTTTTTAACTCAGATTAAGTAACGAATACTTGGGTTTCATGTAATGCAATGAGGAATTGGCGCCTATAGTTTCCACAATCAAGGAAACAAATATTCTACACATATATTACTTTGTCCAAATTAAAAATAGGTAGAAAATGTTATCTTGACTACTTCTATAATTCACTTAACACAATCATGAAAGAAACAATTATATGGTTAAATTAAGTTTTCATAACATAAACTACAAATAACTTCACAGTATCTAAAAGAGTCATGATCAATAGAATAAAAGAAAGATACAACATGTTTCACATGAAAGCTCCATCGTCTAGACAAGTTCGCTAGTAATTTCCTAATTTTCCTAACAGTGAATGTCGCCGCTCCTTTTCTGATGTGGGTCGTCACAGGGGTTGATTCTATGGGTGTATCTTGGGGAGAAGAGTTTTTCTTGCTGAGGAAGAAGTAGAGATAGTATGTATTGTATTGTGTGTGTCGTGTATATGACTTGGGAGAAGAGAGGAAGTGTCTATATTTTGAATGTAAGTGATTATATGTAGAAGATGATGAATAGTAGGGGGGTATTTATAGTATTTTGAAAAAGAGTGGTTAAGAAAAATGGGAGGTGATTGGGGGATTTTGAATTAGAGTGAATCAAGGGAGAGATTGGATAAGATTTTTAATTTTGAATTCTTTCCAAAGTGGGGGAGGTAGGAGAGTGATTTAGGGAAGAGATTAGGAAAGAATTAATTGGGAGATTAGTGACTAAATAGGAAAAATATTTAATTGAATTTGAAAGATATTTTCTTTCAATATTTAAATAAAGAAGATGAATTTAGACCATATTTTATCTAGATTCAAGTAGAAATAGGAATCTTGAAATTAGGAAGAAAATGATTTAATGTAGGAAAATATATTTGGTTAAGTATTGTGTCTAGGTTCAACCGAAAATTTGAAAGAATTGAAATAAAGTGAAAAATATATTTTGGATAAGAAATTTGTAGAAAAAGTATGGTGCAAAATGAACGAATCTAGACGAACGCTTGTTTACATTCAAGACAAAGAGGGATTTTAAAATAATAGAAAAAGAAGTATTTTGGAATATAAAAAATAATTATAAGAATATTCAAGAGAATTCGAACTAAATGATAGGAATTGATTCCTAACGGAATAAATGTACCTAGACAGACTATTGTCTAGGTTCGTTGGAAAGTTTTCAAGATAAATGCTTTTAAAAGAAAGATTTGCACATATTTAAATTCAGAAAGAAACTCAAATATGACAAATCACGAGGTGGAAATGAATTGGCTAATATTTTACTTACAGGTGCTAATAAATAAAAATATTAATATATATGTATATTGTATAAACTGGGTGGACACATAGTAAAAATGCACACATAAAAGCAAATTGGAATATCAATTAAATTAATTAAGTATAAATATTCACAAATAATTAATAAATGCTATAAATGCACCAAAATTGCACAAACAATCACATTTTGACGAATAGCCTAAATGATGCAAAATTATGTACTCCCTCCGTTCCACTTTATTTGATGTTTTCCACTTTTCGAGAGTCAAGTTGACCAATTTTCAGATTCAAATTGAACTAGATTTAGTCAATATTTTAAAATTATAAATTAGATATTAAAAAACTACACGAAAAGTACTACAAGTTGCAATTCTTGTCATATTAATATGGTGAAGAAATATATCTCAAAATATTGGTCAAAGTTTACATTATTTGACTTTTAAAAAAGGAAAGTGATCAAATAAAATGAACCGGAGGGAGTAATATAGTCACATTTAAATATGTAATATATAAGTAGGGGATAACACACGTGAATGCATGCTTTCTAATGCATATTTTGAACAAATAGCCAAATTGCACCTATAAGTTGATTTATAGCCAATTTTAGAAAAAGGAGGGACAAAATTGGGTGTCAATAGGCATTTAACTAATTTACTACAAAAATACTTTGCACTTGAATATATGAAATTTTAAATTAAATATCAAATAATAAAAACAAATAAATAATTTAATTTAATAAACTGAAATTAAAATTTACCTTCAAGAATTAGTTGCCGGTGACTGGAAAACCTGTAAAATATTAAAAATTAAAATTTTTTAAATTAGGTAAATTTTAAGGTAAATGGGGAAATTTGGGACGGGATGAGAGAGTGGAAAAAATGGTGGGGTAGGGAATGGGGACGGGGGAACGGGAAGGGAAATTTTAAGGTGGGGTTGGGGAATGGGGACGGGGAAACGGGTAGAGGAAATTTTAAGGTGGGGTGGGGAATGGGGACGGGGAGAATCCTTACCAGATCCACTATATAGTTGGAGCTGTTGCCGCCGCGCAGAGGAGGGGAAAATGGGGCGGAGGGAGGGAGAGAGAGGGAGGGGATTTTTAATATATCGAATGTATATGCTGAAAGAGTATGTTGTATTATTTTGTTATACCCGGAAATAGAATTCCGTCTTCAATCAAAAAGTAAAAAAAGGATGTCAGGTGCTTGGCGACGGAATACCCTCTCTAGCACCTGACATCTTTATACCTTTTTTATTAGAAACGGAATTCCATCTCCAATTTTTTTAATTTTATTTTTTTAATAATTTGCTACAGTAAAACAAAGATTGGAGAGGAAACTCACTCACCAACCACTTGGCGAGTGAGTTCCCTCGCCAACTCTTTTGTATATTTTTCTTGTTTTTCTAGTAGTGCGTGTCCATTACAATGGGAGAGTGACCTTTTTGTAGGCTAAATTTTACCCCTGATATAACTATAATATAATACTTCGGGGCATTAGACTAAATAACATATTTGAATCTCAAAAAGAAAGAAAATAGAATGCAAGTTTTAAAAATGGAGTAGGAGGGGGCATTAAGGTTAATGAAGTTGAGCTCATTTAAAAGGCAAGTCTTTTACCCACCTCAATTTTTTTAGGGCTAATTACAAATATATACAATCCTAATATCAAAATTACAAAAAATAACAATATTATTCCACTTTACAAAAGATACCAACATTTTTTTACACATTGTATACAAAACTAACAAATTAGGATTTGTTTCTCCTTCTTCCTACTGTCCCCCTCCCACTGCTACCACCCCAGGCGGCGCTGCCGCCTAGTCACTGCCGGCCACCGCCGGCCGCCTGCCGAATTTTTTTTTTTTTGAATCTAAAAAATGAAATACACATAAATACACATATAAACATTGATTTTTCTTTGAAATTACAGTTGGAAAATACATATAAACAAAAATACATGTAAATACATAAAACAATGTGTTATACATACACTAAACGCACACATACATACACGGATCTACAGATCTACAAATTAAACATATAAATTTATGTGTGTGACACTTATTACTTGACATACACACAAAAACACATACAAAAATATAAAATATATACGCTGACATAGATGTTCATACAATGATATACGCATACATACACTTATGCACTTCATGTACATACACAAAAATACAGATTCATACACCAGTATAAAAACTAGACATACGATATGTTCCACATTCCAACAACTACCAACAACCACCAATAACCACCAACAACGGCCAAAGACATACACATACACAGGAATATACACATAAAAACAAAACAAAACAAAACAAAAGAAAATAAAAAAGGAAGGAGTAGAAGTAGATCTGAAACATACACACATATACACATATAAAATAAAAAAAGAAGAGGAGGATCAGATCTGAAACACGCCGGAAATAGAGATCGAAATCGCCACTGATGTAATGCAGCAGCGCCACTGCACTGCAGCAGCACCGGCGACGACGTCGTCCGGCAGTTTTGAAAGCAAACAACAGCAACAGAGGCACGGGGGGAGGGGGTGACGGTGGGAAGGTGAGTGGGTGGGTGGGTGGGGGAGATGAGAGAAAGAGAGAGGGAGAAATTAGGGTTTTGGATAGAGAGAGGAAGAAAATGAAAAATTGTATATTTTGTAAAATGTGAAAAGTATTGTTATGTAGGGTAATAATTTAAATATATCGGTATTTTATGTAATTAAGTGGTTTAGTATGTCTTTTAGCGTAATTTTCTCATTTTTTTATTTGCAAAAACACCCCATATATACTCCTAATAGGGTTTTTTTAGCTAAAATGGCTAAATTCTCCAAAAACAACACTCAGTAGCAGCCGCCACCCCATTTCTCCTTTCTTCTTCAACATCTTCTTGTTCCACATAAATACCGATTTACTATATGTATCATTGAAGTTACAACAACTTTTTTTTTAGGAAGAGATAGCACTAGAAATTGGTGCTTTTATTTTTTTTTAATATGCTATACAAATACCTCTTTTGTAATCTATTTTGGGTTTAAAATAGATGTACAAACAAAAGTAGTTGAGTTGCTATAGACAGACATAAAATTTTGGTGTTCCCATGGGTTATAGAAATAAAATTGTTGCTTTGATGATTACCTATATTAGTATCTCAATCTGTCATTTTTTCACATCATAATTTTGTTTTGTTTATATTTTACCTTCTATGATGTGGGTTTATGGATGCCCTTCATTTTGTCTAAAAGAATATACACTTATTATTGATTATTGATTCTACATTGCAACTGATTATTGATTCATTTTTTTTTTAATGAATGAAAAAAGTGGAACCTACATTTGCTCATTCTTCTACATCCATACAAGTCAAGAAAATTTTGGTTAAAACAATCTTTGTAGATTTGCTTCATATACAACTAGTGAATATTGTTTAAACAAATAATAGTTGATTGTTAATAAGCAACACACAGTTGTTTAAATTGTTGTTTACCTAGGAACACACCCTCTTCTGAACGATAGTAAGCAATACATGATTTTTTAAACAAACAATAGTTGTTTACACTAAATACAATTATTTAAACAAGTAGTACATATTGTTTACATATAGATAACTTACTTCTTTTGATATTTTGATGTAGGTTGTTTAAAACATAAACAATAAGTGATTAAAACAACCACTAGTTTTATTTACTCATGTTTAATTCTTCATTAAGTCATCAGATTATGTTCAATTATCATTAAATATTAACTTATTGAGTTGATAATAATTAAATATTAGACGAGTCATTCGAATGGTTGTTAAATCTTAACTTATTGATTTAATTGAATATCAACTGAATGGTCTTACTATTAATTTGACAATATCTTAATGATCTATTTCTAATCAGACATCAATGTAGTAATTTAACAAATAGTTAAACCTTAACTTATTGATTGAATAAAACTGAACTTCACTTTACTGGTTATATAATTAATATTGGGGGGGGGGGGGAGGGGGGGAGGGAGGGGGACATTCGGTACTTCGGTTCGGTACTTTGGTCTTCGATTCAGTTTGAAGTGTAGAATAACCCGTAATTTTTATACTTCAGTTCAGTTCGGTTTTTTAGTTCGGTACTTCGGTTCGGTACATCGGTGTTTCGGTTTAAACCAAAGTTTATGGCCCAAAAAAAAGTCCGAACAAGAAAATTTATAGCCTATAACTAACTAGGATAATTTGGTCCCCTCAACCACACCATAATTTGGTCTCACTTTCTCATTTCTTTCAATTTCTTTTAGCTTAAACCAAATTACTACTAAAAGTATGACTAATTACAGGAAATAAAACTATTCACCCCCTTCGTACAGTCTGGTATTATCATGGCGGAGCTACAATCAGTGAAAGTTGATACTGAAAAACTATAATCGTATATATAAGTCAAATAGGAGTATTACTTGATATTTATTAAATTTTGAAAATTCTTAAACACTCTTAGCAAAATTATTGATTTCGTCACTTGGCACTGATGTAATTTTGTAACGTCTCAATTTAGATAATTGTGCTATGAATGATTTTTACACTTGGACATTTCATATACCAGTCTAAGTATATTACAGCATAAACGAAACATGAGAATATAAATTATTTTAGGCAAATTCAACTTGTTTGAAGACTAAGACCTTAACGTTGATCATGACAATAACAGACATTTTGAAGGAAAAATAAGAAACTCTATTAATTTCTCGTTCTCAAATCAAGCATGTCACTTTTGGTCTCGGACCTTTTACAAACTATAATTTCGTTTGTAATGGTATAGATTGAGCATATTTAACTTTCAGACTTAGAGATTGTGCGGCTCTAATCAATCCATTAACAGACTTTATGTAACCTGGCTATGGTTTACTATAATACAAAAAGTAACGAACATTTAGGTACTTTCTCTATTCTGCAAAAGAAAAAATAGCAGAACCTTTAGTTAAATCAGTCAATATGTACAATCATGTTACTTACTGACAATGGGTAACTTAGGGATTTAGGAAATATATGGCATATGTAAAAAAAAAAAAAAAAAAAAAAAAACTTTGATTTTTTCGGGTCCTGAAATTCCGAGTTGCCCGAAATCGAAGACCGAACCGAAAAACCGAAGTTTCAAAATTTCTTGGACTGAACCGAACCAAAATACCGAATTAGTTCGGTTCGGTTCGGTATTTTGATCTTTTCGGTTTAGTGCCCACCCCTAATTAATATAATAATAACTTATTAATCTATTAGTAATTGAACACCAATATGGTGATATAATGGATAGTTAAATGTTAACTTATCGATTTGATTACAACTGAACATCAATTTAATAGTAATATAATTATTTTAATAATTGATTTAATACTAATTGAACATCAATTGAGTGCTTCAAAATTCTATGGATAGTTAAGCCTTATTTGATTACAATTGAATATTTTTTTACTGGTCATACAATTAGTTTAATAATTACTTATTAGTTATTGCTAATTGAACATCGATTGGGTGACTCGAATTTGGAGGGATAGTTAATCCTTAACTTATTGAGTTGATTACAACTGAACATAAATAAGTGGTTCTACTATTAATTTAATGATAACTTATTATTCTGTTGCTAATTCAATGTTAATGAGTGATTCGATGAATATTAGACCTTAGCTTATTGATTTGAGTACTATTCAATATCAATTGAGTGGTTCTACTATTAATTTAACGATGATTTTTTGATCTAATGGTAATTGAATATCAATTAAGTGGTCTACTATTAATCAGTAATAACTTATTTAATCAATACTACTAATTGAAAATCAATTAAGTGGCTAAACTATTAAATTAACAATAACTTATTGATAATGCTAATTGAGTATTTCTAATATTAATTTAATAATGAATGTGTGCTCTATATATTAACAACAAGAAGTTGTCGAAACAATGTTCTGTAGTTTATAATAAATAAACAATATTTGTTTAAACATGCTTTAGTTGTTTACAAATATTTGCAAGATACTTCTCTAAACAAATAATGATTGTTTAGGCAATTTCATGTTTTTTTCAATGAATAATGGATTAATATATAAGCAATCAAATATACACATACAAATACAATGGATTAACATATTTATAGAAAATACTAGAAAATATCTCATGCTAATAAAAATATTCAAAGCCAACACACAAAAATCTACAACCGCTAACAAGGGTTCCATTTTCTTCTCTTTGAATCTTACGCCGTTACCATGCAAGTTTTCCCATAGAGTAGTGCTTAGGTGATCGTTAAACATCAAAGCATATTTTCTTCCAATGTCCTAGCTCCCTAGCTAGCTACAGATGCTCCAAATTCGATTAAAAAGACCATTTCCTTCCTCATGTTTTGATTTCTTTGTCGTTTTATTTACATACGCAATCCTGTTAAAATTTTCAACAATACAACAAACAAATTATTTTCTCCTATTTTTTCACATGTAAACAACCACACATTGTATTGTAAATGTAAATAGATTATGGTAAATAGATTAGTTATGTAAATTGTATAGTGGGCCAAGCCCGTTAGGTTTACTTGGTCTCTAAGTTAGGTTTAGGGTTAGGTTTCTCTAGATTTCTTGTGTATAAATAGGGGACTCCCCTCATCAATGAAAGCAAGAGTTTTCACCCAAATATTATTTCTCTCGTGTGAGTGTGTTTGGTTTTACATGGTATCAGAGCCATCGTGAAACTCTTCAAATAGAAAAGTAATGGAGGTTCCAAAAGGTGATGTTGCAGCCGTACGGAAGACAATCTCTCCGTACGATATCACTTCGAATGATAATCCTGGTTTGATTATCACACAGGTCCAGTTGACCAGTGAAAACTATGAGGAGTGGGCGCGGTCGGTTAGAACGGCGCTGCGTGCAAGGAAGAAGTTTGGCTTTGTTGACGGGTCGATCAAGATGCCCGATGAAAAGTCGATAGATTATGAGGATTGGTGGACTATCAATTCTCTTCTGGTGTCGTGGATTAAGAATTCGATCGAGCCTACTCTTCGGACCACCATATCGCACATGGAAGTAGCGAAAGATCTGTGGGAGAGTATTCGAGAACGTTTCTCCGTGGGAAACGGACCTCGGATTCAGGAATTAAAAGCGGCTTTGGCCAGTTGTAAGCAAAAGGGATTGACTGTTGCTGCTTACTATGGAAAACTGGCTATGTTGTGGGAAGAACTAGGAAATTGTGATAAGTTTCCAACTTGCTCGTGTGGAAACTGCACTTGCAATCTAACGGTTGCACTGGAGAAGAAAAGGGAAGAAGATAGGGTTCACTTATTCCTTATGGGCCTGGATGAAAGTCTTTATGGAACTGTCCGTTCCAATCTCTTGGCTCAGGAACCGTTGCCATCGATGAATCAAGTCTACCAAAAGGTGGTCCAAGATGAACGGGTCAAAGGGATGGCACGAACTCAGGAAGAACGAGGAGAGGTGACGGCGTTTGCCGCACAACGATCACAACAGCCGAAGACAGGCTATAAGGAGTGTCACCTGTGTGATCGAGGAGGACATCCTCCGGAACGCTGCTATGAAGTCATTGGCTATCCGGAGGGGTGGGTGCATTATTCGAAGCAAGGCACTTCGAATGGAGGACGTGGTAGAGGAAGAGCTGAAGGTAACAGAGGTGGAAGAGGTCGTGGACATCAACAGTTTGGTTCGAATGCTGGTCGGGGACGTGGAAATAATCGAGCAAATTCGGCTCAAGCTGAGCTCGAGAATGGAGAAAACGGACACATGAGTGTGCCCGGGCAGACTAACCTGTCCGGAATAACAGGTGATCAGTTGCAGATGCTGTTCGATTTGCTGAAAAAGGAGAAGGCAAGTCCAAGTGAGCCAACGATCGGTAAGAAAACTCATCCTTCTTGGATTATTGACACGGGGGCGTCAAATCACATGACCGGTCAGATAGGTACTTTGGAGAATCTACGAACAATACCAAAGTGTCCGGTAGGTTTACCGAACGGAAGCAGTACGATGGCGACTCAGGAAGGATCCATAAGACTTAACGAAGACATGGTTCTTCACGGAGTGTTATATGTGCCCGAGATGACTTGCAACTTGATCTCTGTGTCTCAATTAATTAATCAAGTTGGTTGCAATGTAAATTTCACTAATGATTTGTGTGTTGTGCAGGACCGGGCTACGGGGAAGTTGATTGGAGCGGGTGAACAAAAGAACGGACTCTACTACTTTCGGACGATACCCGTGGTGAAAGCTGTGAAGGTCGGTGTAGTAGACTTATGGCATCAAAGATTGGGACATCCTTCGATGCAAGTAACAAAATCTCTTTCAGTCTTAGAAGATAGTGGGAAAGGTAGCTTAGAAGAAAAAGCATGTGATGTATGCCTTAGGGCAAAACAAACTAAAAATGTATTTCCTTCGAGTAATAATAAAGCTGCTGAACCTTTTGATTTAGTTCACTGTGACTTGTGGGGACCTTATAGAACTGAGTCTTCATGTGGTGCATCATATTTTTTAACTGTTGTTGATGATTGTTCACGAGGAGTATGGGTGTTCCTGTTAGTTGATAAGAAAGAGGTCGGACAAAAATTGAAGGGTTTCTTTGCAATGGTGGAGAGACAATTCAATAAACGGGTTAAGTGCGTTCGGAGTGATAATGGAACCGAATTTGTAAGTCTGAAGGGGTATTTTTTCGAACAAGGGATCTTGTTCCAAACTTCGTGTGTGGGGACACCCCAGCAAAACGGTAGAGTTGAACGGAAACATAGACATATCTTAAACGTAGCACGGGCGCTACGTTTTCAAGCTAATTTACCGATTGACTTCTGGGGAGAATGTGTGATGACGGCATGTTATTTGATTAACCGGACACCCACTAGGTTGTTGAATGGGAAGACTCCTTACGATATCTTGATGGGTGTGACACCGAACTACGATCATTTGAGGGTGTTCGGCTGCTTATGTTATGCTCGCAATCAAGGACGAACAAGTGACAAGTTTGAAAGTAGGAGTCGTCGATGTGTGTTTTTTGGGTTATCCAAATGGGAAGAAAGCGTGGAAAATGTATGATTTGGAGACAAAGGAGTTTGTGTTCTCGAGGGATGTGGTATTTTACGAACAGGAATTTCCATTTGCCTCCAAGGAGACTGATGCCGGAAAACGGACACAAGATACAGCTTCTGTCACCGTTGCATTGGAGGAGGAAGAGGAGAGTGTGCAAGGAAGGGGGGGTGTTGAACCCGAAGTCGTGACTCCGGTGATTGAACCCGAAGAGGCGACTCCGGAGGCGACACCGGAGGCTGAACCTGAGGTTGTTCCCGAAGTTGTACCCGAAGAGTTGGGTCGGGGAAAACGAACTAAGAAAGAGAATATCTTGCTGAGAGACTTTGTTACTAATACGGTCCAAAAGATGGGTCACCGGGTATCGTCCTGTGTTCGAAAGTCTGCTTGTTCATCTGTTTCTCAACAACCCTCTGGTAAGCCCTATCCTCTAGCACACTATGTCAATTGTGATAATTTCTCTTCGAAACATGTGAGTTTTCTTGCAGCTATAACGCAAGGACATGAGCCTAACTCCTATTCGGAGGCGGTAAAAAGTGACAAATGGAGAGCAGCCATGGGGGAAGAATTGAAGGCATTGGAAGCGAACAGAACCTGGGAGATAGTTCGCTTGCCTGCCGGGAAGAAGGCCCTCGGATGTCGATGGGTATACAAGATAAAGTACAACTCGGATGGAACTATTGAAAGGTACAAAGCAAGATTGGTGATTTTTGGAAATCACCAAATCGAAGGGGTTGATTATACGGAGACATTTGCACCGGTTGCAAAGATGGTGACTGTCCGAGTTTTCCTGGCCGTAGCAGCTGCCAAAAATTGGGAATTACATCAGATGGATGTGCACAATGCATTTTTGCATGGTGATCTTCACGAGGAGGTTTATATGAGATTGCCTCCGGGACATCGCCTGACGGGGAGAGGAGCTGTGTGTCGTCTTCGTAAATCATTGTATGGTTTAAAACAAGCTCCCCGATGTTGGTTTGCGAAGTTGTCTGCTGCACTTAAGCAATATGGGTTTCGACAATCATATTCGGATTATTCATTATTTACGATGAAGAAGGGAAATGTGCATTTAAATGTGCTTGTTTACGTGGATGATCTGATTATATCTGGTAATGATTCGAAGGCAATTCGAATTTTTAAGGTATATCTCTCGAAATGTTTCCATATGAAGGATTTAGGCGCCTTGAAATACTTCTTGGGAGTTGAAGTGGCAAGGGCTCCGAAAGGAATCTTCCTGTGTCAGAGGAAGTATGCATTGGATATCATATCGGAAGCAGGCTTGTTGGGGGCAAAACCGGTTGGTACACCGATAGAACAAAACCATCGCTTGGCACTTGCGACTGGTCGTTTTATCAAAGATCCTGAACGCTATCGGCGACTGGTTGGTAGATTGATTTACTTATGTTTTACGCGACCGGATTTGTCCTATAGTGTGCATGTGTTGTCACAATTCATGCAGAGTCCCCGTATTGAGCATATGGAAGCGGCACTCAGGGTTGTTCGATATTTGAAGGGCTGTCCGGGACAAGGCATTGTATTTTCTTCTCGGTGTGATCTGAGATTGTACGGGTGGTGTGACTCTGATTGGGCAGGCTGTCCGTTGACACGTCGGTCGTTAACAGGTTGGTATGTGTCGTTAGGGGATTCGCCGATATCTTGGAGAACGAAGAAGCAACAGATCGTGTCGAGGTCCTCCGCTGAGGCCGAATATAGGTCGATGGCGATGACTGTATGTGAATTAAAATGGTTGAAAGGGATCTTATGGAATCTTGGAATTGATCACGCTTCTCCGATGAATTTGAAGTGTGACAGTCAAGCTGCGTTACATATTGCTCGGAATCCTGTCTTTCATGAACGCACCAAACATATCGAAGTCGACTGTCATTTTGTTCGGAATGAAATCATCGGAGGAGTCATTCGTCCAAGCTATGTGCCTACGACCACGCAACTGGCTGATATTTTTACAAAAGCGCTGGGACGTGCCCAGTTCGAATTCTTCCTTAACAAGTTGGGCATAAGGAACCCTCACGCTCCAACTTGAGGGGGGGTATTGTAAATGTAAATAGATTATGGTAAATAGATTAGTTATGTAAATTGTATAGTGGGCCAAGCCCGTTAGGTTTACTTGGTCTCTAAGTTAGGTTTAGGGTTAGGTTTCTCTAGATTTCTTGTGTATAAATAGGGGACTCCCCTCATCAATGAAAGCAAGAGTTTTCACCCAAATATTATTTCTCTCGTGTGAGTGTGTTTGGTTTTACACATTGTTTAAAAACATGTGGTTGTTACGCATGGAAGCTAATGCAAGTTTAGATTTCATGTTTACAGACGACACCAGACCTGGCACATGTTCCATATATCAATAACCACATCTTTTTCAAAGATCATACAATAATTTTGGATCAAGAGAAAGCTAAAGAAAATAGTATGACTGCGCGAAGATTCATTCTAAATTTTCCTTAAGAAGGTCAGTAAAGCAGCTGGAAAAGAAAAAAAAAATGTAACTACGAACATCCTCAATTCATAAACACGATGGAGAAGCAAAAAAGAAACATCTAGTTCCAAAGCATATCACAAAATCGCAAGTAATGCTTCCAAAATTTGTGAAGAGAGTTCTGCCCCAACCTCCTAAATGTCCAACAAACACAATCCAGTTCAACAAAAAGCTCAAAGTAGTGTTTCGATAGTAGTAATTTGAACAAGCATTAAACTTGCGACATTTATAAATAATACTCTAAGTCATTTAAAGTAAAATCCTAGTATTTTGTACTCTAGCACATTTTTCTTGAACAATTTCTTTTAATGAAGGATAAAAAATCAAATCCTTGGCTAATGTTTTTAGAGTTATTTAGAAGTAATTTTCTAAATAACGTGACGAAGTCTTCAATGTTAGCAATCGGAGAAAGAAATAAACACACCACAGAGAGAACAAGAAAGAAGAGAGGAGATATTGAAAAAAGGAGACACTTCAGATCGTAGAGTTTTATTTGAATTTCCATTCTTATTATTTTTTATCCCAAACTTTTCGTATTTTTAATATAGCCCCATCTCCACATTTAATCCACTAACTAGTCAAAAGTAGTAAAAAGAAATGAAAAAAAAAATAAAAATCCCTTTAACTTCATAACTCAAATGGTACTTTCACCTCTTTCTTCTCTAATACTTCTACATATACCTGTCAATCGGGCCGGGCTAGCCCGGTACCGGACCGGACCGGACCGGTTCATTATAAGCGGTCCGGGTCAAGGAGGAAGCGGGCTGCGGGCCGAGCCGGGCTTAAGAAAAAAGACCGGTTAGCCCGGACCGGTAAAAGACCGGTCTTTGGCCCACGGTGGACCGGACCGGACCAGTTTTTTCATAAAAAAATAATACTATATATCGAGGGAAATTGAGGCATGTTTTTGCCAAGAATCATACAAAATATAATGTAGTATTTAGTCCCTTTTAGAATCCCTCAATATGCAATAGTACAAAGATATTTTTAGCTTCATTAAGTACAACGAATGAACATATTCATTTACTATTTTTTCATTGCTAATCAAGAATATATATTAATTAAGTATTTTATACAACTTATCTTCTTGGTTGTAAGAGAATTTGATAGTCTCAGTTTCTCACCCTTGAGTTGTAGTATTAAAGTTGTATCTATTTGACTAAGCGTACTATAGTAATGATGAGATAGTACTTACTTAAAATAATAACAATGATTTTTTACTTCATGAGTAGTCAAATTAACATAGTAATTAAACTTGGTTTCCATCAATGAATCAAAGTATATGATTCTCAAAATGTTTGATTCTTTTCACCTTCCTTCTCTTTTTATATAGGATTATATGTCCTTCCAATTGCAAGTACAAAGTGATAGGTTTAGCTAAAATATGAAAAAGAAAAAAAAACGGACCGGTCCGGTGCTTAATGGGTTAAGGGCCGAGCCGGGCTTCAAATTTTTGAAAAAAAGACCGGTTCGGACCGGACCGGTAATGGTCCGGACCGGTACCGGGACCGGTGAGCCGACTCTTAACGGGCCGGTCCGGGCCGGTCCTGGCCCAATTGACAGGTATTTCTACATGAGGTTTTCGGCCCATTATAAGGTAAATGCCCAAAATTTATCTTAAGTAGAGGTAAGATTTTATTAAAGGCGTATGAACAGTAAAAGTAAAGCTATCGACTCTGCGCCTGTGCATCTCGTGCGACCGTGGCTAAAGGGGCTGATGGGTTTTCTAGACCTTGTAGTGCCCATTGCTCTCATGGGCATACTTCGCTTGATCCATCTGGCATTTTACTCTCGTAATTATATGTGACGTAATTTTATCCACCGACTTTTAACTCCCTCCCAACCGAATTAGTATATCAAGACAATGACGTTTTTGGTGATAAATCAAACCCACGGTAGAAGAAATAAAATAAAGGAAGAAAGAGAAAAGATAGAAATTAATAAAAAGGCAAAAAAACATAAATGTAGAAAGAGAATAAAGTGAAAAAGAGAGGCAAATTCAATAAAATAATCATCTAGCTACAATTGAATTCTGCAAAGGAGTAGGTCCTGCAATGGGTTAGGCAAATGGCCATTAAATGCAAACTAACTTGTGAAATCAGCCCCCTCGCTCTTTACTTACTGAATTTCTAAATTTGTTAAGTAATAATTTAGAAAGCTATCTACTATTCCCTCCGTCCCATTTCAGATGTCACTTTCAATTTTTGCACGTTCATTAAGAAAATCAATAAATAAAGTATACTTCTATATTTTACTATGTTACCCCTATTTAATATATAACTATTAATTTTTTTTAGAACACCTTTAATAATTAAGGGTATATTTGAAAATAATGAGAAAAAATATCTTGAAATCCTAAAGCATCAACTAATTTGGGACAGACGAATATTGCTAAAGCGTCTAACTAATTTGGGATAGGGAGGGTACATTCAAATAGGTTAGGCAAATGCTAGACCCATTTACTTGTTGGGTAAACAAACATATATAGCCTTACACTTAAATACTCTAGCTAGAGACTTTTTCCAAAACTGCAAGCCTTTTAGTAACTTCTCTATTAATGATAAATACTCCTTCCGTCCTAAATTAGTTGATGCTTTAGCAAGATTCATTTGTCTCAAATTAGTTGACGCTTTAGGATTTCAAAATATTTTTTGCCAATTATTTCCAACTTGCCCTTAATAATTAAAAGAATTCTCAAAAAAATTAATAGTCAAACATTAAATAGGGATAATATCATAAAATATACACCATATTTAATGATTTTCTTAATGGACATAAAAAAGCTGAAGGTGTCAACTAAAATGGGATAGAGGGAGTAGGTTTTAAGCTAATTGTACTCTAAAAAAAAGGTAAAGTTACAGCAGAATGTAATCCCAAGAGAGATAAAATCATATTTTTACGTTATGTAGCACAGAACATCCTTGTGATTATCCAAATGTAAACCTACTTTGGCAAGCATTTTTTTCATCAATTGAAGATTTTTATTCAACCATAATCAATAACGTACATGTCAACCTTGTTTGGACTATATATAAGGCCAACTCTCTCAATGGTATACATTTTCCTCGCTAAGTACTTCATCTAAGGAAACCTATAATGGATAATCATTCAATGACTCTGATATACTCTTCTAATTACAATTATGTTGCTCTCTAATATGCAGTTCTAGCACTATATAGCTCTAATTATCTGCATAGTAGTCTTCCTTTTGTTCTGGAACCACCTGGTATTCCTCTCGATCCACACATGGTATATGTTAGCCGCAAAAAGAAATATTTACGGCAAGCATTTAACAACACTGAACCCAAAATTAGGGGCATCACAGCTACTCTTTTGTTACCTTATATATATCGGATATCATGAAAATATTAGAAAATACACGTATTATTATTTCACATTCTACCCCGTATAGTAATAATATATAGATTCATTTATAACTTATGCATGTATTATTAGTAAGGAAAAGTAAATTTTTAACCAAACAATGTATTAGATATGCTGAATTGAATGCATAGACTAAGCAGGTAAACCAAAGTATTGGTTCTGCTAAATTGTATGTAGGCATAATGTTTGTAACCAAACACAGTATTGCTTATGCTGAATCTTATACAGGGATTAGGACTCCTTGTACCCCCAACCAAATGGGCCCACATTGTTAATACTTGCATTACTAATATCTGCATTATTAATACCTGTATTACTAATACCTGCATTACTAATAAACGACCCCTTAATGTTTATATTATGAGGTGAAGGTAGAATGTGTTTAGTTTGTGTTTATTCTCCTATTGAATGTCTATGCCACAGTAAATTTTCCTATTATGTTAGGCAATTGCTAGGCCCAATTACTTACGCAAAGTCAACGAACAAAGGTCGAAATTTGCTAGTAAATTTAAGTGCAAGCTGTCCCTAGATTAGGCAAAATTGATAGGCCAAACATTTGGATCATTAGCTGGAAAGAAGTCTTTACCCTGGATATATATTATATCACATGCGCTCAGGGAAAGAGATTTGAGCTACAGATTTTAAGCCTACTTGATTTTGAGGTATTAGAACCACACAAACTATATTCCCAGTAAACATGATTTCAGCACCTTTAAACGAGCTTGGTCTTGCAGCTCTCACAATATCAGTTGTGCTCCTAACAATTCTATGGTACAAATGGCCAACAAATAAACCACACAAGAAAGAATCCCGATTGCCACCAGGGCCTCGTGGCCTTCCAATCGTTGGAAATTTGCCATTCCTCCGCCCCAATTTGCACCACCAGCTCACGGAATTGTCTCAACAATATGGTCCAATATACAAGCTGTGGCTAGGGAGCAGACTCTGCATTGTATTAAATTCACCATCCTTAGCCAAAGAAGTAGTTTGTGATCAAGACTCTATTTTTGCCAACCGTGACCCTCCTATTGCAGGATTTGCAGCTTCATATGGTGGACTAGACATTGCATTTTCACCCTATGGCTCCCACTGGCGTGGCATGCGCAAACTGTTTGTGAGGGAGATGCTAAGCAATAGAAACCTTGAGGCTACTTATAGTCATCGGAAAAACGAGGTCAGAAAGACAATAAGAAATGTCCATACAAAGTCTGGCAACCCCATTGATATTGGTCAATTGGCTTTTCTAACTGAAATAAATGTAGTCATTAGTATGCTCTTTGGCAGCAGTTTTGTAGAGAAGATGGAGAAGCATGCAACAGTTGGAGCAGAGTTTAGGGAATTGATGACGAAAATTCTTCAACTGATAGGAGAGCCAAACATATCAGACTTTTTCCCTAAGCTTGCCAGGTTTGATTTACAAGGAAGAAAGAAACAGATGGAGGCTCTTTTGAAGTCGGTTGAAAGTACCTTGGATCCTTTGATACACGAACGGATGGAGATGCTTTCGGACAGAAGAGAGGGTGAAATCCAGGGGAATGAGAAGAAGGATTTTATACAGATCTTATTAGAGCTAATGGAGCAGAATGACACTGGGATATCAGTAGATTTGACGAAAATAAAGGCCATATTGATGGTAAGCTATAGCATCTCTATATCTTTTGCATATCATTGATTGTCTCTTTATTTCTTTAACTTGTTACCAAATATAAGTTGAGGATTTAACGGTCACTTGCAAACTTCTTAATCATGTTTACAGAATGAAGAATCAACGTGTTCAAAAGTATTGAAGAAAAAATGAGATTACTTTTGAATTTCTAACTAAGATGACTTTTGAAGATGCTTGAAATGTATAACTACCTGGCATACAATAACAGCCACTCTTCAATTCTAAGCAAGAAGGGGTCGGCCATATATACATCCCAGATATGATTAAAGGACTCCTAAAAAGTATGAAACCTTTGGTAAACGTATTAACGCAACTAAAATATAGTCTCAACTAGTAGGTATGCATGTATTGATCTTTCTCTTCTCGTTATGCCATATTTAAGATCTGTGTCGATTCCATAAGATCGATATAGGTCTTTAAAGACAACTCTCTTCCATATGTTTTTAGGTCTACATTATCCCTTTTAACATCTTCCTCATCATTGTGTCGCACTTTTAGACCGGTGCAAGTGGAGGCCGATGCAGGACATGAATGAACTATCTCAAGCGACTTTTTTCATTTTATTCTTGATAAATGCTATTTGCACTTCTAACGAAAAGTGTGGCCATTAATGATCTTGTCTAATCCTTTAAGATCAGACATCCATCTTAGCTTGACTAATCTTGTGGATATATTGGACATAGCTAGCCTAGTTTAAAATTTATTTATACACATATATTCTTGACATACGTGGGACAAAGTGCGAGAAGCAAGGCAGCGATAATTCAGACATGCAAATACGAACAAACAAACGCTCCAATGAGGAGGTGCAAGGGGTTGCCAGTGCTAGGTCTACGAAGAGGACAGAATTGGGGCGAGGTGATTAGACAGGATATGGAACACCTCTAGATTACCGAGGACATTATCATATACTGTATATGAAAGCACAGAGGATGAGGATTAGGGTAGAATGTTAGATAGTAGTTGAGTGATTTCTTGCATATTAACATTATATGCTATTTCTATTTTATTCTTCATCTTTATTTTATTGCTATTGATGTTTTGTGTTTATCTCGATTGTCTTTAGTTTTTATGTCAGTATATTCTTTTACCATGGTATTTCATCTTATTTTTTTCAACCATATTTTTAAAAATATTTTTACCTAGTCGAGAGTCTATTGGATAATGTCTCTCCATCTTGGTGTGGGGGGTAAAGTCTGCGGACATCTCACCCTCCCCAAACCCCACTTGTTGGATAACACTGGGTGTGTTGTTATTGTTGTTGGGTATGTTGTTGTATATTGCTAACCTTGAATGCCATGCAACTCAAACACTGTCAAATTCTGGCAGCGATTAAGTTCCTTTACCCTAACCCCATATATGTTTATGCTTTGTAGGACATTGTGATTGGTGGAACTGAAACTACAATCACCACGATCGAGTGGGCAATAGCAGAGCTTCTGAAAAATCCAGAGATAATGACAAAGGTACAACAGGAATTGAAAGATGTCATAGGCATGAATAACATTGTTGAAGAATCCCATTTGCCAAAACTATACTATCTTGATGCCGTTGTAAAGGAGACGTTCCGTTTACACCCTCCATTACCACTGCTTGTCCCTAAGCGCCCCAGCCAAACTGCAATAGTAGGCGGATACACAATACCCGAGGGAACTAAAGTGTTATTGAATGTTTATGCAATTCATAGGGACCCTCGAGTGTGGGAAAGTCCATTGGAGTTCCAGCCTGAGAGGTTCTTGAGTCAGTCTACAAATTTGAACTATGCTGGCAATAGTTTCAAGTACATGCCATTCGGATCAGGGCGGAGAATTTGTGCTGCTATTCCCTTAGCGGAGAAAATGCTTATGTTTATTTTGGCTTCATTGTTGCATTCCTTTGATTGGAAACTCCAAGAGGGCGAAATAGTTGACCTTTCAGAACGATTTGGGATTGTCACCAAGATAAGCAAGAGGCTATTCGCGATCCCAACTCCCAGGTTACCACATCTAGAACTATATCAGTAAAACCAACAAAATTGTAAGATAAATAATGGGTCTTGACATTATTTCTATAACCCACTGGTGTAGTATTTATAAGATCCAAAGTGTAATATTTCAAGAAAAGTAATGAGGTTTGACAAATGTACCTTTGTTTTTAATATGTACACTTAATGTAATGATCTTACCAATGGAGGATAATTATATAGGATACTAGGTTGTTTACTTCTTTTTTAATCTATATCTGTTCTTGAGATACTCTGCCTGCAATGCATAGTAGTCCTTGTTAACGTTGCATTCAATTTAATGTGGAAACAAATACTCCTATTATACTTGGCATACGAGTGTTATAACAAAGTCGTAAGACTGTACTAAACGTGGAGATAAAATCAGGTGGAACCCCAACAACCAGTGGTACTTTCAAAGAAATTGACAGTTTTTAGCTTAAAAGTTTGACAATACAATTGGCACGAATCGATTAGAAAATCATTTTAGCATGGAGGATCATCAAGAACTAGCTGCTCATGAAAACCATTTTTCCAACCAAAAAGTTGCTTTGTTTTCCTTTTATACTATAAAACCAAGTGTAAAACTTTATAATCTGAAAATAATAACTGACTCGTCTTTATTGGGACTTTGATAACTCCATATGCCGCATTATTGAGCCAACAATAACTGACTTCCAGCTAATTGTCAAATGAAGCTATCCATGCTTAAATTTCTAGCTCCAAAGCATATTTATTGAAGCAAAAAGTCCGGTCAATCAAGTCTATGTAGTATACTTGACTTTATCCCAAAGAGACAATAGTATATGGTTAGGCTGAAAGGTCAAAATTGAGGCTTATGGAGACTTTCAAAGGGAAAAAATCCAAAAAGTGAAATTTACGAAAGCTAATTTCTAACTGTTGAAAGTGAGATATTGAATTTACATACAAGTAGAATCATTTGATTTATTCTGAAATTGTTTTGCTGCCGTTTTTTAAATGAATACAAGTGTTACAAAAAATGTTGAACCTTTTAGATATCTTCCCCCTTAGGCTATGTGAATGCAAATAACGACTTCACGTATTTATTTTTTTGGGTCCAATTCTTTTATTTCTTTCTGATCACTCTAATAGTTACTCGTCCGTCAGCACCTTAAAGATAGTAGCAAGATTTTTTTGGCACAAACTTTCTTACGGACAATGACTTTATAAGATATTGTCTTTATTGTAAGATACAGAAAAAATAAATAATATTCTAATAAAGACAATAATGTAACCAAGATTGGATATACAATAATACGCTGAGGAAGGAGATTTGAGCAAAACAATCTAAGCAATTTCAAGTTCAAGTAGTCTGCATTCTTTCAAAGAGTAGTATTAGAAGCATTGAAAACATGGATTCAGCACCTCTAAACGAGCTTGTTCTTGCAGCTCTGGTCATTGTAATTGTATTCTTGACCATTTTATGGTACAAATGGACATCAAATACATCACAATCCAGGTTGCCACCGGGGCCTCGTGGCCTTCCGATTGTTGGATATTTACCATTCATTCGACCCAAGTTGCATCAACAGCTTACAGAATTGTCTCAACAGTATGGTCCAATATACAAGCTGTGGCTTGGAAGCAAGCTTTGCATAGTGTTGAATTCACCATCCTTGATAAAAGAGGCGGTTCGTGATCAAGACTCTATTTTTGCCAACCATGACGCTTCAATTGCAGGATTGGTAGCCACATATGGTGGACAAGACATTGTATTTTCTCCCTATGGCTCCTACTGGCGTGGCATGCGCAAACTGTTTGTCAGGGAGATGCTAAGCAACAGGAACCTTGATGCTTGTTATAGTCATCGGAAAGACGAGGTCAGAAAGACAATCAGAAATGTGCATACCAAGATTGGCAACCCCATTGACATTGGTGAGTTGGCTTTTCTAACTGAAATAAATGTCATCATTGGTATGATCTTTGGCAAAAGCTATGCAGTGGAGAAGGTTGGAGCTGAGTTCAGAACAATAGTAATGAAAATGCCTCAAGTGATAGGAAAACCAAACATATCAGATTTTTTCCCTGTACTTGCAAGATTTGATTTACAAGGAGTAAAGAAAGAGATAGAGGCTATTGTGAAGTCGTTTGAGAGTATATTGGATCCTATTATAAATGAACATATGAAGATGCTTGCGGACAAAAGAGAGGGTGAAATCCAGGGGAATGAGAAGAAGGATTTTTTGCAGATCCTATTAGAGCTAATGGAGCAGGACACTGAGATATCAGTAGACTTTATGAAAATAAAGGCAATATTGGCGGTAATCTCCTTATATCTTTTCTCTAGCATTGTTTGTGTTCTCATACTTGGTTATCCTGAAATTCCATCATGTTGTTTTACCAGAAATAAGATCGAAGATTTGACATTTGTCACAACCTCTTAATTAAGTTAACTGATCAATTTGATCAAGAAAAATAAGAATACTTTTGAGTGATTAATTAAGACAGAATCAGTAATCAAGAAGCTTGAGTCCAATAACTAGCTAAAGTGGTCTTTAAAAAATGTACAACAATACCTACAGGTAGGATCAAACATTTCTCAAATTCTGGTACCTTTCATTTTCCCTTACATCATGTATGTTTCTGCATTATGTAGGACATTATGATTGGTGGAACTGACACTACAATCACGATGGTCGAGTGGGTAATGGCGGAGCTTCTTAATAGCGTGGAGATAATGGCGAAGGTGCAACAGGAATTGGAAGATGTTGTAGGGATAAACAACATTGTTGAAGAATCCCATTTACCAAAATTGTTCTATCTTGATGCAGTTTTAAAGGAGACGCTTCGTTTACACCCTGCATTACCACTGCTTATCCCTAGGTGCCCCAGCCAATCTGCAATACTAGGGGGATACACAATACCTGAGGGAACTAAAGTACTCTTGAATGTTTATGCAATCCATAGGGATCCTCAAGTGTGGGAAAGTCCATTGAAATTCCAGCCTGAAAGGTTCTTGAATCACTTCACGAATTTGGACTTTGCTGGCAATAACTTCAATTACCTTCCATTTGGATCAGGGAGGAGAGTTTGTGCTGGCCTTCCCTTAGCTGAGAAAATGCTTATGTTTGTGTTGGCTTCACTGTTGCATTCCTTTGATTGGAAACTACCAGAGGGAGAAAATCTTGACCTTTCAGAAGGATCTGGAAATGTTATCAAGAAAAGCAAGCCGCTATTCGGCATCCCTTCTCCCAGGTTATCAGATTTAGAACTCTATCAGTAAAACCAAGATGAGATATACACATTTTGAAGAATGGGGCTTGAAATCAATTTACCCCATTGGTTGTAATATTATACACAGTGAAATCCAAATTTGGCTATTGGTAAATGAAGCTCTATTCTGTGAAGGGACTAACTTCTCCATCATGGGATATATTTGATGTACATTTGTACCATAGAATTTTCAGGATCAAAATTGATATGGTAACAGCTGCAAGACCAAGCTCGTTTAACGGTATTGACATCATTCTTTCAGCTGTTCTAATACCTCAAAATGAAGTAGTTTTAAAGTATTTAGCTTAAACTCTCCCCCTGAGTATGTGAATAATATCCAATATTGTTAAATATACCGTTGTTATTGTTTGATGCGACAAAGACAATTTGTTTTTTAATTCGGGTTACCAGAACATCTGGTTTATGGGATTTAGCATGTCTAGTAGTTAAGAAATGTTGACTCTTCAGCTCTGTATCTTTACCAACTACAGTACCTAATTCTTGTGCTTTCTTCGGGCAAATTCAATAGTGGTCGAGCTTGTGTTGGTGCATGGTTGAATGCGACAACAAGCATATACTATGAAAAGGTAAAATTTAACTTACATACACTGATATTGCAAAAATTTATCTACACAATTGGCTACTAACAATTAGCTAACAGGTCCAGTCCAGGTAATGTTGCTAGCCTACTCCACTTGCCAGCGTTAGCTTCGTTTAAAGTACGTAATTACGAGATGAATTTGCAATTTAATATGGTATTAACAAATTAAAAATTATTGACAAGTAGTTGAAACTAACTACAATTCAGATTTTATTCATGAGATTGGAGACTAAGGTACCAAAGTACAAGTCTAGCTGCTATCATTTCTATAGTACGCACATCTGCAAGAGAAAGAACACAATTCATAGTGTAACTGATCATCAAGCAGAAGCAGTAGCTTTGCAATTTGGCAAGTCTTTTGGAGAATTAGGTGGAATCCTCAGAATTGGATTGCTCTCAAAGAAATTCACTGGCTTTATATCAAAGCTTGACGATACTGTTGGCATAATTGGAAAGTCTTCTTGGCATGGAATATGATGGAAACCTAATGTATACCATAGGACTATGTCTTTATTCTCAATTGGCCTGTCTCTGCAAAATAGAAAAGAAAAATATGTTACTCTGTTCACAGCCAATTCAACATTTCTACCTAAAATCAAGTAAAAGTATTAGAAGGGTATTTAAAAAATTTAACTTTTTGAAATGAAATGAGCATACAATTATATAGACTGTCACATCATGAACGATCACAATTATAAACTTCTATGCATTGACAGTTCATTTCATTATTTTATAGCGTTAGATTAAGTTAGTTGCAACAACATGCAATGCAACTAGCTATAGCAAATCTAATATAGTAACATGCAAAAATAAGAGTAAATAACATGTTAAAATACATCGAAAATCTTTATAGTGTCAGTCCGTCACTGTATATAAGTTAAATCATATATAGAGAATAGTGTGATTTACCTGTTAGCCCAAACAGCAAGAGTATCATCACCTTGACTTTGGTAAACAAAGAAGCCAGCAGCCCATTGCTCAGACTCATTATAAGGAGTGACCCAAATTTGGTTATTGGTAAAAGCACCTCTCTTCTGTGGAGGATCATCATGATCAAGTAAACTAGCAGCAGTTCCACCAGGAACCACTTTGTAACCAGCAGGGTTCCCAACTCTTGACTTCTTGTTAGGATTAATGACATGGAATTCTGAAGGATCATATAGCTTGAGCTTTATTTGTGCATCTTTTTCAGTTTTAGCTACATTCCTAACAGCTTTTAAATAACTTCTTCGTGGCGATTCGCCTGGAGAAGTCATCTCTTTCTGAAGATTTACCTAGTAGATAAAGTAGATTAACAAAATTAACTTGTGGTTCTTGTATAATAAAATTTGATAAATGACTTTTCATTAAGGTCTTCATCACGCTTTCAGGAACAAATATGTTTGTTCAGAAAACTTTTCCAAAACGTCAAATGTCACAAACTAACTCGACATTACCTTCACGAAAGAATTATTTGATCCGTCGATGTCCATGTCAAGATGGAAAGTTATATAGTGATCATGGATGACTCCTATTATGTTTTCAGATAATAGGGTACCATAAAGGTACTCATTTTGGTTCACTTGATCCATGTTCTCATAAGGAGTGCCTTTCACCATCAATATTCCACTTAGGCCAACCTATCATGACAAGTAAATAAAGATTGAAATATCTTTAGGATTAATATCGAAGGAATCTTATGAGGTAAGAAGAATCTTGACGAATTTGAGTTCAACTTGGAATTGATATTGAGATGTGACATATGACCAAAAAAGGTACTTGTGCAATTTCTGATAAGTCATTGTTTCTGAATTACAACAAAAAATTGATGTGATTGCTACCAATAATAGTCCAACATGCTGGTATTCTGGCATAATTCTTTGTCGATCTAACTTTATTTTGTGAAAAATAAAAGACTAAATTAATTTTTATTTTACTTGCACATATTAAAAAGAATAACAACATAGATAGAAAAATTAATATATTCAAGGGATTGTGCTACTAGTCTTTCAAATATCAGGAAATTTTGATTCAATACTTCATATTTGATTGAGGGTAATATAGTTCTAAAAGATAAGCCCCGTTTGTTCATAGTATTTAGGTAGAATTTGGAACTCTGATATTTGAAATATTACTTCAAATTTTTGTTTGTTCATAGGATTTGTGCAAAATTTGAAAATCAAAACATCAAATTCCCAAATTTTGGTTGAGAGTAGTATTTGGGAGATTTGAAAAAATTACTTTTTCACACTCACATAATGTCAATTTTTTTTCAAGTAAAAATATATGTTCAAACACAACTTCAAGTTCTAAAAACTATTTTTCAACTCAACTTCAAATACTCAAATTTCCAAGTTTCAACCAAACCTATGTCCAAACGCTAGCTAAATGTAACATATTTTTTGTATAGAGACCAAAACTATAATTTTGCCATAACCTAGGGCCCGAAAGTGCTACTCCTACTATCCATATACCAAAGATTATTATAATATTTTGAAATAAGAAAAATAGAATGATTGGTTGGTAGATATCAGATAAAGCAATTAATAACTTAGAATTAGTTTATGCTGCTTAGAATTATTGGACATTAAATGAAAACATTTCCATTTTTTTAACTTGACAATTAATGAGAGCGTATATAAATATAAAATTAGTGCTAACCTTAACCCGGATAAGTCCATCTGTTTGGAACTCCCAATCCACAATGTAATCATAGTTTGCCACTGACGCTGCCATTCTCACCACTAACGTCACCTTTGGCCTCACTTCTCGTATCTGTCCAAATTTTCATGCAAACGGAAACTTATAAATTACAAATATCAAAGATAACAACACCAAAAACAAAAGGGAAAGAACACTGACTCTGTGTTGACACATAGTAACATAGAGACAAATTAAAGTGGTTCCAACTAAAACCACTAAATATTAGGCAATGACAAAATATATTGTACTTGTCATGAAGTTACACAAACATAACTCCAAAAAGATTTCGATAATAGTTCATACTCCATTTTACTTACTAACTAGTACTACTGTCAGCGTATATAACTTACCGGCAAACCAGTAATGGGTGATTCCGCATGTCGCCATCCAATATCACCAGCATAGCTTTCAAATACACAAATCATATTGGAACGAACATATGGTGTTCCATCAGCTGCCACAAAAATACCATCCATATAATATGCATTACGTGGGCAATCATTAAGCGGGTCAAGTGGCATAGCTTGGAGCCCGAACCCGTATTCGCCCGCATCCATGTACGTTTTAAAATACCATGCATCTGATGGATCCATGTATGGTACAAACAACTCAGATGTAAACCCTTTATACATAACATTTCTCATTTTCCCGGTATCCGGATCCTGGACCATGACCCGGGATATAACCACCCCGGCTCTCGGGTCGGGTTTTAAGTGAAATTCCCAATTTGCCCATTTCACTAAATGGTTATCCTCTATAGTAAAACTTGGACCATTTGGTTGCTCTATAGATATTGGCTTGAGTAAATTCAGTTTTTGTGTGTTTTTAGTGGAGAAGCGATAGTCTGTATTAGCTGCCTTTGCAATTGGTATGTCCTTTCCTTCATCAACAATTTCTATAACTTCTTGGGTGTCTAAATCAAGAAGTACTGTTAGTCCTTCAATTGGCCTCATGTAGAAATTAACAGTGTCCTTCATTGTATAACATTGTACTTTGATGACTCTCCTTTTCTCCTCAACTTTCCCTGAAAATAAGAACAAAGCACCAATAAGCCGTTAAACGTACGTGTCTCCTGAAAATTTTTGAAATATAAAATAAAATTAGTTCTTCACATGTAGTAATACTTTTTTTATTATGTACTGTAATGTTTAGTACTTACTGATCAACTAATTCAAAATCGTTCGAATAAAGCTAATTAAAGGAAAAAACACTCACTTTATCCAATATCATGTTTAAAGAAAAATAGAACACCTTAATTGTAACGAAGAAGTAATTAAATAATAATTTCGTCATCAAAACTTCTAAAACAAGAAAATGGACGTACTTACCATACCAACCAGTGGAGACTGGCAAACAAGCAAGATCAGCCAAATCGACGCCACGCTGTATAATCGTACGGTTAAAATCAGAGCTAGCAAGTGGTGCCACAGTAGCCGTGATCATATCCTCGATTGTCAAGATCGGGTAACCCGACAGATTACCTGTATCACGTCGGGTTACCTGACCTGTCTCAATGTCCACCGTCAGCACGTGCACATCACCAAGTGCACGTGCAACAACTGACGCCTTCCTGCCAGGAAGGCGCTGACCTTTTTTCCAATTCAACACCACTTCTTTCTCTGGTTCTTCAAGAACCACTGAATGAAGCACATATCCCTTTATTTTAAAGTTCTCAATGGAGCTAACAATTTTTTTCACTTTTTGAATTTCTTGAATTGTTAGTGGATCTAATGGGTGATGGGGGACATCAGCATGGTGATTTTTGTCACTTTTTGATTGCTGAAGAAAATAAGGTCTTTTAGAAGTGCACCATGGACAGTCTAAAAGCTCAGCTGTGTGAGAAAGAGGAGATGGTAAGTTTAAAAAAGTGAAAATTAAGAGCAAAATTATGCTCATGAGAAAGAAGAGATAACGAAGGAAGTTTCTTCCTTCCATGGCTATAGTGATGTTTTGTTAGCTTTGTTGCTTTGGTTGTGGTAGCTAGCTATGGTGTTTAAATATACACACAGATAACAATAAATGATACTTACCTAGTGTGCATATGGACAAATAGAAAAATCAAAAACAACTGAGAAAAGGAAGAGAAAGATATTGTGGTTATTGAATACGACATGCAAACTTACGTATGGGAAATGAATAGATGTTTAACAGTACGTAGTAACTCCCTCCATTTCATTCATGTGACATGATTTAGAGTATGAAAGTTAAACGAACTACCTTTCAATATAAATTTGAATATAAAATCTTTTGACTCTCCAAATAAGAACTGTATGTCACATAAAGTGGTTATTAACTGTAATTTTAAAGGTTAAAACTTCGTCCATACACGTAATAATCTGACTATATATGCATGAAATTTAAGAGTGAAAGATGGAAAATTTTCAATATTGTAAACATGACATGAGATTTATGAGAATATGAGAGCATGTTAAAATTATATATGCATCTCATTTACCAAACCATTTTGAAATCAAGAAATTTTTCTTTTCTGATCAATATTTATGAAATTGACACCTTAGTCGCTTATAGATCCAGCCTTATCATTTAAGAATTTTTATATAAGAAATAACACCTTAGTCGCTTATAGATCCAATCTTATCATTTAGAAATTTTTATAGAAAAAATAGAAAGTCTAAAGTTGAATTATTTTTAAATATCAAAAAATGAATAAGATAACATTTTCTTTTCTGTATTCAGAATATCTGCCACTTGTTATTTCAAAAAGGAAACAAAATCAGTCACTTTCTTATGCTTACTCATTTAATTCGTTGTTTCTTCGCTCATGATAAAAAAGTTTAGTCATGTCTTCATCATAATATATTTTGTATCAAACTTTCCCAAGATTGTAATGTATATCTGCACAACTCGTCGTCATGAATCATGATGTGGTCGTCGGTTTTTGTGATATCGAATTGCCAGTTTGTCACTAATATTATTGCTATGGAAGTTTATGGATATTAATGAACATAATTCATGTGCTCACTAATTTCTTATTTTATTGATATTAGCCAGTATTAGATATATTGTCAATCAAGAAACAAATTTTAGCATTTGTGATTGAAATATGGCCAGTTTTTTAACAGCTTACCAATCGGATAGCTACTTCAGGGCTCTTAGATGAAAATAGCCACTCTTAAAGCATCTTACCAACTGAGTAGCCACTTTAAGTGCAATATTTAAATTTAGCCAGTTTTTGCAATGTAATTGAAATATTGTCACAACTTCAAAATGCTTAGTTTTGAATAAATTGACATAACATATATGGGTAGGAATTCTAAAAATTTAAACAATTACATTCGGTCCTATTTAGTTATCATAATTATTATGAATATTTGGACCAAAATATTCGCTAGTTTGTTTATAGCGTTGGGCCCGTGCTGGCACAGGTTTACTGTCACCTAGTTACTGTTTCTGCACTGTATCTAATTGTTTATGCATTATTTCGTCATTTCTGCAATAGTTTTGGATAGTTTTTGCGTTTCTGCACTATCTCTATATTGTGTCTCACTATATATTTACTATTTCTGCAGTATTTCAGACTGTTTCAGCCTTTATCTGCACTGTTTTTAACTGTTTTTCCAGATCCGGGAGGCGGCGAAGTCAGCCCTGCTGCAACAGTTGGGCCAATAGACGGTAGGGGGCGGCAAGGGGGAAGAATGTTAGGTGGAGGCTAGATTTTCCTGTATAGTTGTTTGTAGCAACTTGTATATAAAAAGTAGTTTTCCCACTTAGAGCAACCACAAATAGTTTTTGCGACAAATAGTTTTTGGAATCCTTAAACTGGAAAATGAAAAATATTGATTGTGGGCTCCGATAATGGAATCTTACCTAAGCTTGGTGCCAAAGATTCCGAAAAGAACCAATCACATGATCCACTAATGGGGCAACTTGCGTCTCGATTTCCAAACTTTGTGGAAATCCATGCATGCATGAATAACAAGAATGGAAAGCTGAGCAAGAAAAGTTTTCCATGAATTAGTGAATGCGATATTTATGACTCGTGAGTCGATAACTTTTTTACTCATAAATATTTTACTCATATTATAGAAAAGTGATCCTCGTTAAATTAAGTATATTAAATTCTTTTGCTTCAATATTTGTTTATTACGACACATTATTTCTGGTATATTTTTATCACTGGGCAGTTATTATTAATTTATTATTATTGTCTCCTACTCGTTCACAAACCTCGAGCTATTGGTCTGTTTTTCACTAGTAGCTCAGTTAAATGGGCAAAATTCACGAATAACCACTTTTGCCATTCATCTTTGGTTTGAAGCTATTTTTTTATTGATTTTGTATGAGAGACCACTTTTTAAAATTTCAATCCTTGTGGGCGGAAGTTCAAACCTTGTGGGCTGAACTTCATGCCTAATATATGAAGTTCAACATTTTTACCTAAAATCAAGTAAAAGTATTAGAAGGGTATTTAAAAATTTTAACTTTTTGAAAAGAAATGAGGACCGTCACATCATGAACGATCACAATACCAACCAGTGGAGACCGGCAAACAAGCAAGATCAGCCAAATCAACGCCACGCTGTATAATCGTACGGTTAAAGTTAGAGCTAGCAAGTGGTGCCACGGTAGCCGTATCATATCCTCTATCGCCAAGATCGGGTAACCCGACAAATTACCTGTGTCACGTCGGGTTACTCGACCCGTCTCAATGTCTACTGTGAGCACGTGCACATCATCAAGTGTACGTGCAACAACAGACGCCTTCTTGGCAGGAAGGCGCTGACCTTTTTTCCAATTCAACACCACATCTTTAATTTCTCTGGTTCTTCAAGAACCACAGAATGAAGGACATATCCTTTTATTTTAAAGTTCTCAATGGAGCTAACAATTTTTTTCACTTTTTGAATTTCTTGAATTGTTAGTGGGTCTAATGGGTGATGAGGGACATCAGCATAGTGATTTTTGTCACTTTTGGGTTGCTGAAGAATATAAGGTCTTTTAGAAGTGCACCATGGACAGCCTAAAAGCTCAGCTGTGTGAGAAAGAGGAGATGGTAAGTTTAAAAAAGTGAAAATTAAAAGCAAAATTATGCTCATGAGAAAGAAGAGATAACGAAGGAAGTTTCTTCCTTCCATGGCTATAGTGATATATGTTTTTGTTAAGTTTTGTTAGCTTTGTTGCTTTGGTTGTGGTAGCTAGTTATGGTGTTTAAATACACACACATATAACAAGAAATGATACTTACCTAGTGTGCATATAGACAAATAGAAAAATCAGAAACAACAGAGAAAAGGAAGAGAAAGATATTGTGGTTATTGAATACGACATGCAAACTTACGTATGGGAAATTAATAGATGTTTATTAGCAGTAGTTACTCCAACATTCATTTTACGTGACATGATTTAGAGTATGAAAGTTAAATGAACTACCTCTCAATATAAATTTGAATATAAAATTTTTAAATTTGTTGAATAAAAAATCTTTTGACTCTCCAATAAGAATTGTATGTCACATAAAGTGGTCATAAATTGTGATTTTAAAGGTTAAAACTTTGCCCATACACGCAATAATCTGACTATGCATGAAATTTAAGAGTGAAAGATAGAAAATTTTCAAAATTGTAAACATGACATGAGATTTATGAGAAAATGAGAGCATGTTAAAATTATATATGCATCTCATTTACCAAACCATTTTGAAATCAAGAAATTTTTCTTTTCTGATCAATATTTATGAAATTGACACCTTAGTCGCTTATAGATCCAATCTTATAATTTAGGAATTTTTATATAAGAAATAGAAAGTCTAAAGTTAAATTATTTTTAGACATTAAAAAATGAATAAGATGACTTTTTCTTTTCTCTATTAAAAATATCTGTCACTTGTTATTTCAAAAAGGAAACAAAATCCGTCACTTTCTTATGCTTACTCATTTAATTCGTTGTTTCTTAGCTCATGATAGAAAAGTTTAGTGCATGTCTTCATCATAATATATTGTATCAAACTTTCCCAAGATTGTAATGTATATCATCACACTCGTCATAATTCATGAATCATGAATATGTGGTCGTCGGTTTTTGTGATATCGAATTGTCAGACTGTCACCATTATTATTGCTATGTAGGTTTATATATGGATATTATAATGAACATAATTCGTGTTCGCTAATAATTTCTTATTTTACTGTATAGAATTGAAATACAAGAAATGTTTTTAAAATTTTATTTAGGAAGTTATATCTATTGTACATCTGCACATTCGTCATGAATCATGATGTGGTCGTTGTTATAAGAAGCAAATATATACTACGCACGTACTAGAACAATCTACTATTTTATTTGGTTTACATACAATTATTAAATTAAGAGCGGATTTTTAATTATTTTAAATGAAATTTTACTAACAAAAAAAACAGATAAATTTAATCACCTTTTCAGTATTAAGATGGACTGCATTAAATCTCAATGGTAAAAGAACGCCAAATGTGGACAGTAGTTTTGAACAACTCCAAATATAAAGTAAAACACTTACTTTTGATAGATAGAACGGAAAAGGGCCAAAATTGCCACTGAACTATACGGAAAGGTCTAAAAATGCCACCCGTTTAAAATAAGGTATGAACATGCCACTGCCGTTAATAGTTAGGTTCAAAAATGCCATTACTAAAATACAAAGGCTCAAAAATGCCATTTTCGTTGACGGAACTAATTTTGGTCTATTTTTCTTATTAAGTTAAATAACCAAAAATATAAAAAAAGAAAAGTTTCATTAAACCCCCAACCCCATACTCTTATTTTAGACCCACCCCAACCCTTTCATTATGTTTTACTATTACCTTACCCGTTTTATTTTTACCCCTTTCTCTCCCCCCATGTTAACACGAAAACCCTAATCCCAATTTCAATTTCAGCGTGCTAGGATTTGAAGGGGGAATAATCAATTTTTTGGTGAGTTACTTCCAATATAGGGTATATTTCATATCACATTTGAGCTTTTGTCAAAATGTCTAGTGGTTCAAGTTACTCATGTGGGACCTCAAGGAGGAGGTGCTATTGTGGAGTTAACGCCAACCATTTGACGGCATGGACAACTTATAATGCTGGAAGACGATTTTTCAAGTGTCCGAGGCCTGATGTAAGTGAATTTTTATTGGTTTTTCTTTGATTGAAGTTAGAGATAATTCTAGTGATTTATTTTTTTTCCAGAAAGAATCGTGTGGGTATTGGCAGTGGGATGACGAGGAAATGCCTTCTAGAGCTTTAGTTGTCATTAATTACTTGAAGAAGAAAAATGATGACGCCAAGTTAGAGAGAATTGCATTCCAAGCACAATTGACAGAGTTCGAGAGGTCTGCTAGTGTTGATGCAAAAAAAATTGCGATGTTAGAGCTGAAAGTGTTTCGCCAATGGATTTGTATTTTTACGTTGTTGGGGTGTTTTGCTGGAGCATGGCTGTTCAAATAAATTTTTGGTGTACGTAATGTGTGTGAAATTTCTACTAAATTTAGTGGAGGTCTGCTAGTGTTAATGCAGAATGTAGTAGCTTTATAGTAGTTTTTTAGTAATGAATAGAATGGTAAAAATTGTGAAACTTTTAACTATGGTATTTTCACTAATTTGATGCCAAAAGATTGATTAAATGGTGTCTGAAGTTATGGTCTGATTAATGACCCTCTTTCTGAAGTTATGGTTTCATTGATGACTATTTATTGAAGTTATGGTCTGTAGTTGTGGTTTCATTTGATGTATATATTTTGGCGTAAATATTGCTTATAAGTCGACAACCTGCTGGATAGTTAAGAGAGCTCTCTAGTTAAAAGGTCCAGTTAACATTTCTACATTTTCCACGTACAACAAACAAAGCAAATACAAATTGCACACAGCAAAAGAAAAAAGGACGAGCATCTACACAGAGATAGATCACATCTATCTACCAATACAACAAAAGAACTATGAATCTGCCAACAAAGTCCATAAGAAAATAACTAAGTTGAATGAGATAAGTCAAGTAACTATAAGCTTGCATAGGAAGTCAAAAGCTATGAAATTTAAAGAGTGTATAAAGAGACATACCATGTACCATGTAGGATTGCAGTGAAACAAAGATACTAATTACACTACCAGCTACTATAAGGACAAGCAAAGATAAAACATTACCAATGAATACATTCTTTGGAAAATTTTGAAGTGATTTTGGCACAGTAACGATAAGATTATATCTTCCAGTACTATGGGCTTAAACTAAAAAATCAAAGAACAATTACTGGCCAGCAATCTTAAGACACCTTAGGAATAGAATAAATCATCCCTTTTATGTTGCTAGAACACCAAAAACCAACAATAACAATCCGGCAACAATCTGCCAAAAAAACAACAATACCAATCTGGCAACAATCTGCCAAAAACCAACAATAATATTCAACTAAATTAAGATATGCATTCAAATATCCAATTCATTGTTTAATCATCAGGTGGTTAACCATCCACTTTTAACTAACAACATTAACACCAAATTTGATTAGAAACAAAACATAATTTAATTGATCTTAAACAAAAGTAATTAACCACCTATGATTAAAAGTCATAAACACTCCCAAAAAAAGTCTCAATGAGACTAAGTAGTAGCAGCTACTCTCTTTCCCTTCCTTGCCATTTGCCGGGCCCTTTTTTGCCTTGCTTGTCCTTGGAGCTGTTCTGTTGTAATTGTTGCCTTCCCCTTCCATAAAAGCTTGGTTGGTGAATAAGGAAGATCGATTGGTGTTGACACTCCAGATGCATCTCCAGTAAAATCAATCTTCCTAGTTCCAGTTGGAACACCTTGATTCTTCCTAGCTTCAAGCCTAACTTGTGATTCAGAAACAACATTAGGCCTGATTGTTGGATCTTCATCAGAGCCAACTTCACCATAAGCAACTTCTTGAGTATCATAACCAGCTTCTTGGGTTTCATCATTACCATCAAAGTCAGATTGTTGAGTCACAAAGTTAGATTCTGACTGTTGTGTTGCAACCTCAAGTTCCTGCTCCTCCATGGCATCAGGTTCTTCTTGTTGTTGTGACTGTTCAACATCAGTACTCTAGGACATAAAAAAAATTGTCAAGAAAAAAGATATGTTAAAAAATAGAATTCTGGGCAGTCTTAAAAAAAAAATACACTTACCAATTTGCAAGTCCTTATATTATGGTTCTCTCCTCCACAGATACTACAAGAAATAACTGTATCCCTTCTTGACACAACCCAAGCACCCTTCCTCTTTGTAGCCTCATCAGGCACCCTTGTTCTCTTAGTCCTAGGCCTGCCAACATGATTGACTACCTCTGGTGGCTCCATGGCTTGAAAAGGCTCTATCTTCCAAAAATTTTGGCCTCTCACAGGCTTTAGCTTGTGCTTGTAAATGAGGGAATATGCCTCTAAACTATAAAACCAGTGTATTTCAGAAACAGGGTCAATTTTTTGGTGCATCAATGCCCTAATGGCATGAGGACAAGGGATACCAGACAAGTCCCAAGTCCTGCAAGTGCACTTTTTTTGCTCTAAGTCTACAGTGTGTCTATCTTCCCCTTCAGAAACCTCATAACCATAATCACCATTAAACTCAATTCTACATTGATGTGCTATGTCCCTGAAATCTTTATACAATTTCATACATTGTGGACTAAAGTCAGATTTCCAACTCCTAATTTTCTCATCATGTTGTGCCAACATATTCATCACTTTCACCCTTGTTTCTTCTAACATCTTAATTATAGGTTTCTCTCTAGCTTCTAATATCCATGCATTAAAACTTTCGGTAAAATTGTTGTCCACCATTAAATTTTTGCACCTTGTATCAAAAAATGCTCTACACCAATACTGTGGTGGATACTTTACCAAATCCCTAGCAGACTCTTCAGACAACTTACCCAACTTTTTCAATTGGTCTTTAAATTCTTCATTGTATGTACTCCAAGCACTCCACCATAGCAGTTTCTTCATTTGTCCACTCCTCCACCTTTTGCACCAGTTTGCCTCAATATGCCTTACACACCATTTTTTATTGGCCTCTGGAAGTACACACTTCACAGCTTTTAAAAGACCCTGCAAAATCAAGAAAATATAATGCATCAGTCAAGAACACAATTATAAGATTAGAAAAAAAATTCAGAGTCTTTTACTTTTTGCATATCAAAAATGAAAGTCACTCCAATGCCATCACCCAGCTCTAAGGAATTCTTCAAATGCTCAAGGAACCATGTCCAAGTCCTGATTGTTTCTTTGTCTGCTACTGCCCAAGCCAATGGATAAAAACTATTCATTGAATCTTGAGCAACAGCTACCAGTAATTGTCCCAAGCATTTTCCCTTCAGGAATGTCCCATCTAAGCCAATCAGTGGCCTCAATCCACTTTTCCAACCATCTTTCAAGGCTTGGAAGCAAATATACATGCGCAAAAACTTTCTTTTACCCATTTCAAGAGCATCCTTGGAGATGTTTATCATAATATCACTTTCCGGATTAGACAATTTAAGTTCTTGGGCATAGGCTTCAAGCCTATTATAATCATCAAGGAAACTTCCTTCTAGCTTGTCAAGGGCCAACCCCTTAGCCCTCTTAAGCTTGGATTTATTCACATTCAGTTTTAAATCCACTTCTAATTCTCCTCTCATTTCCTTTACCTTGTATTTTGGATCGCCTTGAAGTTTGTTTTTGAAATAATAGGCTAATGTAGAAGCCTGTGCCCTAGGGTTGTTAAAACAATCATCACAGTCATGGGTTGAATTCAAAATTTTGATTTTGAACCCAAAACTCTTGCCATCCCTAGAAATATGGCATGAAAATGGGCAGCCTTTTTCACACTTATAAATAGATCTTGTTTTGTTAGATTTATAAACTTTTAACTTCTTTTTATTAGCCAATGCGTAAAAGTTTACAATCCTCCTAGCTTCTTGCAAATCCTTAAAGGTCATACCTTTTTCCAATTCTTTGAAGTTTTCTAACTTATCACCTACCTCTCTTCTCTTTTCCTGCCTAAAAGACTCAAGTTCATCAGAATTATAATCCTTACCAGACTTTTCATCATCCTTACACAGGCTGCCTTCACAATCACTACCAACTTCTACACCCACATTATTGGGGGCAGTAAGAATGGTAATGTCTGGGAGAAGAAGAGGCACATCATATTCATCAACAGCAAACATGTCTATGACCTTGAACTTTTCAGAGATTAAGCTCTTAAGGGACTCTACACCATCATCTCCCTCTATTGTAAAGTACATACCCGAAGGAGATAAACATACCAGTTGACTTACTTCAATAAATCCTAATTTTGAAGTAAACTCACCAGAAAGGTCTTTAAAATTCAGCAGTTGACAGTCAAAGTCATTCCAAGTGCGCAAAAAATTCTTTTTATACAGAATTTTAGGTGAAATAACCCAAGAGCTCCCGAAATTGAAATTGATGTCCACTTTTTCAGTCATCTTCACATGCACAGAAACAAAGCAACAAAGAAAACAAGAAGGGACCACTTCAGCAACATCAAGTAATGCAAATCCGACTTGGAATAAAAAAATCATAAAGCAACAAATATGCACAAGAAAGTACACAAATAAGGACATAAATTTAATGGTTTAAACAACTATTTTTACTCAAATGTAAACAAAATCAAACCCCAACCCCACATGAAATACAGAAATCAAACTCCAAACACGGATTATTTAATTACCTAAATAGGAAAAAAATATTATAAACCCTAATCCATAGTAAAGAACTAAAAGATAAACAATGATAAGCAAGATTACATACCTTTTTACATGAGATTATAGTGTTAATTTGGTTATGCTCTTCGAATTTAGCCTAATACTGAAATTGGGATTAGGGTTTTTAGTGTAATTTTAGGAGAGAGGGGGTAAAAATAAAATAGGTTAGGTAATAGTAAAAGCGTAATAAAAGGGTTGAGGTGGGTCTGAAATAAGAGTATAAAGTTGGGGGGGGGGGGAGTTTAATATTTTGTGGTTATTTAACTAAATAAGAAAAATAGACCAAAATTAGTTCCGTCAATGAAAATGGCATTTTTGAGCCTTTGTATTTTAGTAATGGCATTTTTGAATCTAACCATTAACGGCAGTGGCATGTTCATACCTTATTTTAAACGGGTGGCATTTTTAGACCTTTTCGTATAGTTCAGTGGCAATTTTGGTCCTTTTCCGTAGATAGAATAATCGTACCATTCATTTATCTTCCCAACTTCTCGTTTTGCTTAGGAGATGTAAAGTTAACTAATTATTCGTTTAAGTAATTCGAATTATAATTATAAGCGGAGTCAGGATTTAAATTATTGAGTTCGACCTAACCACCAAACCATCTAAATTCGCCCCTGATTATAATAAAGGAAAAAATATTAACCATTACATTATTTTGCAAAGAGAAAAGTACGTTCCTATTAAACGGGTACAACATATAGCGCTTTTTGTTATTTTAAAGGTTTATGGGAAAGTTATAAAAAGTAGATGGAAATATGACAACGAAGTGTAAGATGAGCTTCATAATCCTTACGTAGCCGATCATTAAGTTACACGTACTATTAAAAAAAATTACACTATTAGATAATCTTTACGGTAAGTATGCGCTATCCATCATGAAGTTAAGTCATACACAATAAGGACCTTACCTATTAATTTTTAAATTAAAAATCTCATTCATCATAAAATAGTTTTATCTACAAATATACTTTGGATGATATGATAATGTAAAAAATTATTTATACTGTCAATACGTATAATGTAAACACTTCCATCTATAGAAACTTCTTTATTGTGCCACTCACATTTTCGCAAGTTTTGATAGCGCTATCGACATGAGCCTTGCATCACCACAAGGAAAGGAAAAAAAGTATAACCCAGAAGAATAAAGATACAACAAATAACTAGCAAGCATGTGTTCTTTCTTTTCCATCAATATAAATATGTGTATACCATCGAAGGAGTGTGATGGAGATGATCAAATAGCTATAGATTTCAAGTTTTTATTGAAGAATTTCTTGATAGGAGCATATTATCTCCTAGGGTAAAAGACCGGACCGGTTCATTATAAGCGGTCCGGGACAAGGAGGAAGTGGGTTGTGAGCCGAGCCGGGCTTAAGAAAAAAAACCGATTAGCCCAGACCGGTAAAAGACCGGTCTTTGACCCACTGGTGGACCGGACCGATTTTTTCATAGCAAAATTATACTATATATCGAGAAAAATTGAGACATGCTTTTGCCAAGAATCATACAAAATATAATGTAGCATTTAGTCCCTTTTAGAATCCCTCAATATGCAATAGTATCAAAGATATTTTTAGCTTCATTAAGTACAACGAATGAACATATTCATTTACTATTTTTTTCATTGCTAATCAAGAACATATATTAATTAAGTATTTTATACAACTTATCTTCTTGATTGTAAGAGAATTTGATAGTCTCAGTTTCTCACCTTTGAGCTGTAGCATTAAAGTTGTATCTATTTGGCTAAGCGTACTATAGTAATGATGAGATAGTACTTACTTAAAATAATAACAGTAATCTTTTTCTTCATGAGTAGTGCATCAAATTAACATAGTGATTAAACTTGGTTTCCATCAATGAGTCAAAGTATATGATTCTCAAAATATTTGATCCTTTCTTCCCTGCTTTCACCTTCCTTCTCTTTTTATATAGGATTACATATCTTTCCAATTGTAAGTACAAAGTGATAGGCTTAGCTAAAATATGGAAACGAAAAAAGAAGGAAAAAAAATCGGACCGAACCAGTGCTTAATGGGCTAAGGGCCGAGCCGGACTTCAATTTTTTGAAAAAAAGACCGGTTCGGACCGGATCGGTAATGGTCCAGACCGGACCGGACCGATACTGGGACCGGTGAGCCGACTCTTAAAGGACCGATCCGGACCGGATCTGGCCCGAGTGACAGGTCTAGGAACAAGTCAAGAAATGCTATCTATGGATCACTGAAGATTCTACTTCATTAGGCTTTAATATCCTTAAAACGAATAAGATATTAATGCCACGACCATGGGCGTATCTATTCACACATTACCGATGTCATGCGACACCATTAAATCAAATTTTTTTGTTAAATATGTATATAAAATATTACTCCCTCTGTTCCAATTTATGTGGCAGCATTTTCTTATTCGTCTGTTCCAAAAAGAATGACAGCATTCTAAATTTGATAACAATTTAACTTCAAAATTACTACAGTTTTGTCATTACTGAAATGATTTATAACCACATAAATATCTTTGGCTTATTTTACACCACAAGTTTCAAAAGTCTTCCTTTATTTCTTAAACTTTGTGCCGAGTAAAACTATGACACATTAAATGGAATGGAGGGAGTAAGTAAAAGCAGAAAATTGCCTATAAAAACAGAGAATGACAACACTAAAATCAAAGGAATAGTAGTTGAGCTGGTATAAGCACATGCATTTTAATTGCGGAGTCCAAGTTTCAAATTCTAGCAGTGACAGCACCATACTTAATTTTTTTTAAACTATGTTCCGACACCACTAACGAAAATTCATGCGTACGCCACTGGCCACAACTTGAATAACGTTATCGCGCGCACCGCGGTTTTTCAATTGTACTTGTAATTTCAGCTTTCAATAAATTTTTCAACATCTGTCGGGTCACCTTTTCCTTTTTAACCCATATTTAAATTAGGTCCATCTATTTCAAATTTGTATAAAAACGTCTTATTTGGTGGGCAAAATTTGAAGCCATACTGGTTTAAGTAAAAACGAAGCATATTTACCGTCCCTCCGGCCTCCAAATGTAGTCTGCTTGATTACCTTTTTTTTTTGGTTTCTCATTCGGTGTTCAGTACCCTCATTGAAGCCAACGATAAATAAACAAATAGTTTTTGTAATCCTTAAACTGGAAAATAAAAAATATTGATTGTGGGATCCGATAATGGAATCTTACCTTGCCTATGCTTGGTGTCAAAGATTCCGAAGAGACCAATGACATGATCCACTAATGGGGCAACTTGCGTCTCGGTTTCCAAAATTTGTGGAATCCATGCATGCATGAATATATACAAGAGTGGAAAGCTGAGTAAGAAAAGTTTTCCATGAATTGGTGAATGCGATGTTTATGACTGGTGAGTCGATCACTGGTTTGATACTTTTCTATTTAAGTTTAGGTGAACCATACTTTTCTTTTTAGTTCGTTGCAAAAAAAAATTTCTTTTTAAATTTAAAAATAATTCAACTTCAAAATTATTACTGTTTGAATAATGAGATGATCTATAGATATACAAATACTCATCAATAATTTATTTTAAATCACAAATTCCAAAAATACTCTCTTCTTTATTAAATTTTATGTCAAGTAACAGATTCACATATCAAATACAGAGACTATTATGGAAAAGTGATCCTAGTCCTAGTAGTTAAATTAAATTTATGAAATTCTTTTGTTACTTCACTATTTGTTTATTACGACACATTATTTCATGAGAACAATATTATGAAGGTGTCATATTGTTTACTCCTAGTTTATACTATTTCTGGTATTTTCCTATTCAATATTATTATTATTATTATCTTCTTCGTCGTCGTCGTCTACTCATTCACAAACCTGGAGCTAATTAATGGTCGATTTTTCTCTATTAGATCAATTAATCCTATAATGAGATCTGTGCATCACATGATAGACGCGAATTCCCATTGCTTAACACAATTGTCGAGACAAAAAAAAAGTCAAATTTGAACTTAAGACTAGAAGGCTAGGTACAAGATCTGAAGTTAGGTTTACCCTGCGATTGTTACTTATAAGGAGTATTTATACTTATACAATTCAGAAATTTTAATTACAGAAAAATAGTAATATTATTGATATATATATATATATATATATATATATATATATATATATATATATATTGCTAAAAACAACTAGAAATGAAAAATACTTGTCTCTACTTTACATTCCTCTCCCTACTGCCCCTTCACCCTCCCCCCTTCCTTCCCTTCCCCTACCGCCGGCCTCCGTCACTACCGCCGGTCAGGCAAAAAAGTTGCCAGTAAATTGCAGAAATAGTCTACAACAGCACTGAAACAGTCTGGAACAATCTAAAAATGGCGCTGAAACATTATGAAATAAATAGTGTAGATACATAAAAATAAGAAGACAGCGAAGAAATAACTGAAATAATACATTAAGATACAATAATGATACACTAGAAACAATGGATACAATGCAGATACAATTTTGATACAGTGTTGATACAACGTTGATAAATGAAGAAAAATAACAAATATGAACTGAAATGTAGCAGATCTGACCGAAAATTCCATAAGTAACCAGAAAACAAAAGTTTCATTGAAAAACGCCACATCTTCATCGAAAACACCATACTTGAAGGAAATAAACCAAACTTGAAGTAAAATCATCATTATCTGATAAAAATGCTACGACAAATCTGAACGAAAACATCGGCTGCAGCAATGTGGGGGAAATGGTTCTGGAGGGGTAGTTAGGGAAGGACGTCGGAGCTCCGGCGTTAAAGGGGAGTAGGACTGGCGACGACTGGTTAGGAGGGAAGAGAGAGAAAAGAATAGCAATGGGAGAAGGATGCTAGGCGTTCTTCTCTTTTATTATGTTTTGTAATTATGTCCCTATTTTTTTATATTTTGTAAAAGAAAAGGTCTCTAAATTGAACTTTTGTGTAAATTTTCTTATTTATAAAGTGGTCAGGGCCTTGCATAGTTGTCCACAAACCTCTGGGCCTTTAAAAAGCGCATCCCAATCAGGCCATTCGTACACTTAGACCTCTTTTTGTTCGTGTTATTTTAGATTTTTCAATAATTTTGAAAATTATGCATCATTATTGAGAATTTTACATAAATAGGATATGTTATTGCTCGTATTAATTTTTCGATTCTCTTAAAAAAATCATTTACTCCCTCCGTTTCAAAAAGGATGAACCTATTTCTTTTTTAGTCTATTTCAAAAAGAATGACCTCTTTCTAAATTTGGAAAGAAATATTCACTTCTACTCATCCCTAGATGATTTGTAGCCACACAAATATCTATAACTTATTTTAGACCACAAATTTCAAAAGTCTTCTCTCTTTATTAAAATCCGTGCAAAGTCCAATGGGTTCATCTAAAGTGGAACGGAGGGAGTAACTGTCAATCGGGGAGCCAGAATGTGAAAGCAAACTACTAGCAATAGAAGTAGAGTTGTCGACTTGGGTCGGCCTGGCCTAACCCACCCAAAGCCTCGCAGGCCTGGAAGTTGGACAAACTGGAACGGGCTGGCCTGATATTTAGATGGGCCACCAAATGATGAGCACAACCCAGCCAAAAGAGGGCCAGGGCTGGGTCGGGCCGGCACTATCTTTTAAAATATTTTCTCTATAGTTTTTTTACTCTAAAAGTTAAACCAAAAAATGCAAATAACATAAAGTGTTACAAATATTATATAGTAACCAAGTTTCAAGTTCATAATTAAAGTATTGAACAATATATTTGTAAGATTTTTTAATGAATCATCGCGGCTGGGTCATAATACTCTACTGTAGTTTCTATCTGTAAGATTCTTTTATATATCACCTCTAACTTCTGAGTTGCACAGTAGTGTCTTGCAGAATAGTTGTTCAGCTTGAGGAATATTTGCCTATAAAAACTTAAGTGTGGTGGGTTTAGCTTTTCTCCTACTTTGTAGTTTCTTGTTGTTTTTTTCAATATTATTTGGAATTAAATAATTTATTTTAGTTTTTATCATCAAGCTGGCGGGTCGGTTCAGCCCAGTCTAGGTCAAGCCTCACGGGCTGGCGGGCGGGTTAGATTGGGCTAAAAAGTTTCGATCTTTAATGTGCTCGAAAAATCTTAACCCAGCCCTATCAAATATAGGGCTAAGTCGGGTCGGCCCTCAGGCCAAATCTCAAATGACGGCTCTAGACACAAGTCACGGCGAGTCCTGCGATTTACCATGATTTTCTAGCGGCTAAAGCACTAGCGAGTCGTGGGTATCACTAAAACTTTAGTATGAAATGTTCAGTAAAGTCTCGGTTACAAAATGTATGGCAAGCCCTAGCGAGTCGCCATAACTTTTATCACCAGGAATTTTAGTACACACTGGTGATTCACGATTGCGCACCAATATTGTTGGTAAAAATTCTGACCGATAAGAAGGAGTTTACCTAAGAGCTAAAGATGTTTAATCGGACTAAAAGTTAAAGAGACAATTACATTGAGAGACACCCCACTCATGAAATTACCAAAAAAGACCCATATTTTGCTACCTTACCCGACATAGCACCCTCCTCCCTTTTTTTAAATTTTTCTTTCACTCTATAGCACCCCCCTATTTAGAGAAAAAAAACCATAGCCCCCATTTTTCCTTTCTTCTCCTTCTCTCCTTCCCATTTTTCTCTCTTCTCTTCCCCATTAAACCTAACAGCGCCCCCCCAACCCTTCCACCACTGCCCCACCGGCATCCCATCTCCTCCAAGTCACCAACGCCGTCGCTGCCGTGGTCACCACCACCACCACCGTCGCTGCTTCTTCTTCTTCTTTTCATTTTTTTTTTCTTTTTTTGCTTTTTGAATAACAATATTGATTTTCGTTGTATATTCCGATCAAAACTCCGGTGAAGAGTTTATTTATCAAGTTTCTTCTTTTTCTTCACTTTTTCATCAAAATTCATTGAGATCTACTAGTTTTTGTTAAAACTTTTGTTTAGAGTTTAGATCTAGTGTTTTTCTTGTATAAAACTGTATATATCTTGGATTTTTGTTAAACATTTGTGTAAAATCTGCTTGGGGCACTGTTCAAAATTATTTTTGTGAGTTTATACACTTTTATATATTTTTATACAAGTTTATACAATTCTGTAAACGTGTATAAAAATATATAAATCTGTATATGTACGTATTGACAGTGAATAAAATGCATTCTATGCATTGTAAAATTATATAAAGTTGTATATGCGTGTATGAACAATGAATAAAATTGTTTAAATTTCAGATTTGTGCACTTTTTATGGATATATTTTTTGTGTATATTTTTGTATTTTCCTTCTTGCGTACACATTTTTCTATGTATTTACATGTATAATTTATTATTTTTATAGATTTAGATCTATAAAATTATCAAAAAATAATTATTTAAATAAATCCACAAATAAAATAAGCAAATCCGGCGAGATCCGGTGAATTTTTCATTTTCTGGCCGGGGGCGGCAGCGGTGGCAGCTCGGTTTCTGGTTGCGGGGCAGTGGTGGGGGAGGGTGAGGGAGTGGCTCCTAGGATTTTTAGTTTAAATGGGTGCTATGTTATGTAATTTTGAAAATAAGAGGGTGTTATGTTGTGTAATGTAAAAAATAAATGGGTATTATGGATGAAATGTGGCCCCTCATTTGTAATTTTATGCTGTGGGCTGCCTAGTTTTGAAAATTCCCCAAAGTTAAATGTGTAGTCTCCAGAAGGCCCACTTAAATTTCACATGAATAAGTAAAAATTTTGCGTGGGAGCTTGTTTGGCATGCGCTAATTGAATACTAGATACCAACGCAAAACTGTTTGAGAACTAGTCATCTTCGGACAAGTCCCAGTATTTTGAACATGTTAGTTCAAAGTCCCAGTATAAAATACTGGGATCACTTAAATACTAATCCCAGTATAAATTACTGAGACTTTGAACATGTTAGTTCAAAGTTCCAGTATTTTATTCTGGAACTTTTTATATAAAGCTCCAGGAACTAAATTCAGTATAAAATAATGGGACTTTTGAACATGTTAGTTCAAAGTCCCAGTATAAAATACTGAGACTAGTTTTGGGTGTTTGACAATGCTAATGGAGCGTAAGTGTGCGAGCGAATTTTTGGCTATTTCTCAATTAATTTTGAAACGGTGGATAAAACTCATTTAGTGCGTCCAAAAATGGCTACGCATCAAAATTTCACCATGAATAAACCCAAAAAATTTCACCGTATGCCCTCCAAAAGGAGCTGTTTTACAAAATTACCCGCACTAAGGAATGTTTTAGCGCCCTTATTTAGTCCGCAAGCCAAGACTTCAAGGCAAAAAATTTGTAAGTCTTGGCAATTGGCTATATTTCAAGGGCAAGTGCTGTTTTGCCAATACTTCAAGTTATATGGCGAGAATGCAGGAAAAACTGGAAGGGGCAAGTCTTGTCGTGCAAGTGTTGGAAAATCGAGCAGGGGTCAATGGCAAGTCTTGGCAATTGCCAAGACTTACGGCCTAGTGCGATAAATATTGCATATTGCCAATACTTGAAGGGATAAGTGTTAAAAAGCGGAAAAAATATAACGGGAAGTCTTGGCCCTGGATTTTTTTCATTAAATCTTAACGGGGGCATTTTTGCAAACCATCTCTTAACGCGGGCAAAAAGGCAAACCATTGCTTCCCGTATCATATTTTTGCAAATGAGCCGAATAAACCTAAATCTCAAATTTAGTTTGAGTGTCATCTGGGTTATTTACAAAATTATGACACCGGGGCAACGGGTTCACCTTTTTAACCCTTATAATAGTGGTTTAGTAAAAATGCAATCCGCTTGATTTAATGAATAAATTCTAGGCGGAAATATATATATATGAATCTTATAATGATGCTCATATCCCCGTCGTCTCTTTCTCCATAATAAGTATTGCTTAAGAGTCAGCACTTGTCTTTGGCTCCTCTTTCTTATGCAACACGTGCCCTTGAATCTCTTCTCACGTTTTTTTAGATAACTTGAAATTATTATTTACGGACGAAATCGAGTCCATTTTGTTAAAACCGTCTTAAACCGGAATAAATTCTTAGAACCAATCAATTTTAGGGACGGCTGGTGAGGAGTGCTAAATAAGTTCCATTATTAATAAAAGGTCTCCTATTCGAACTGGGAAAATGAAGTCAACCTTGACAAAGAGCACTATAATTCCAAGTTGTTTTGAAGTCAACGGAAAGTACGTGTTGAATTGAATCCACGAAGAAGAAAATGAAGAGTTGGTTAATCACCATAACTTTTGGTTTGTGCATCATTATCTTCTTCAAATGGCTCCTTTCAAAAACAAAGAAGCAGCAGCTTCCTCCTGGCCCTTTGGTAGTTCCCTTAATAGGCAACTTTTTATGGCTGCGACATTCCTACTTCGAACTCAATACAGTTTTAGGTAGCCTCAAGCTCAAATATGGTCCTCTCATAACTTTAAGAGTAGGAGGGTCTCGTCCTGCTATATTTGTCAACAACCACTCGTTATCCTATAGAGCCTTAATAGAGAAAGGTGCTATCTTTTCAGATCGCCCACAAGCTCTATTAATCACTAGCAAGATCCTTCATAGTAACCAACTTAATGTTAGCTTATCTTCTTATGGCCCAACTTGGCGCCTTCTTCGTCGTAATCTCACTTCCTTAGTTTTACATCATTCATCCATTATGGCTTACTCCAGTGAACGTAAACGGGTGCTCGAGATCCTCGTCCAACGTCTCGTTGACGAATCGAATGATTTGGGAGTCAAGGTGATTGATCATTTTCAGTATACTATGTTCTTTTTGCTTTCTATTATGTGTCTAGGAAACAACATACAGGAAAGTCAAATCAAAGATATGGAAACTATACAACGCAGATTGATTTTGAGTCATCCAAGATTCGCAGTTCTTAACTTGTTTCCTATGCTTGGTAAATTGTTTTTCCAAAATCGTTGGAAAGAGCTGATCCAATTGCGTGAGGATCAAGAAAATGTTTTGGTTCCTCTTATCAATGCTCGAATCAGCTCGAGAAAGGATGCTGATGATGAAGTTGTTGCTTATGTGGACACGCTGATGAATTTGGAATTACCTGGTGTACAAAGAAAGCTCAATGTTGGGGAAATGGTTACTCTTTGTGGAGAATTTCTTAATGCCGGGACAGATAGCACAGCCACTGCATTGCAGTGGATCATGGCCAACTTGGTGAAGTATCCTTATATTCAAGAAAAGCTTTATGAAGAAATTTCTGGGGTGGTTGGAGAAAAGGCTCGGATAGTTAACGAAGAGGATTTACATGCAATGCCATTCTTGAAAGCAGTGGTCTTGGAAGGCCTCAGAAGGCACCCACCAGGCCACTTCCTGCTGCCACATGCTGTGACAGAGGATACTGAATTGGGAGGTTACAAGATTCCAAAAAATGCTATAGTTAATTTCATGGTAGCGGATATGGGTTTGGATCCAAATGTATGGGAGCATCCCATGGAGTTCGATCCTGATAGGTTCTTGGAACAACAGATGTTTGATATAACAAGTAGCAAGGAGATCAAGATGATGCCATTTGGTGCAGGGAGGAGAATATGTCCTGGCTCTACTTTGGCATTGCTCCACTTAGAATTCTTTGTCGCTAACTTGGTTTGGTATTTCCAATGGAAGGCCATTGAGGGGGACACTGTGGATCTCACAGAGAAACAAGAGTTCACTGTTGTCCTGAAAAATCCACTGCGTGTTCGCCTAGAGCCAAGGGGCTAAGCTCAATTGAATTTCGTAGCTACAACCAGCTCAATCATCACCATAGTGATACCGCTGGATGTGAACTGTCATGGGTCATATTTGAAAAGTTTATTGACAAGTTTGTTATTTCTACTCGAGTCAGGTGCTGAGGTTGTTATCGGTAAACTATACCGAAAGTGTAATTACTTCCTGAAACTTTTAAAGCTAATCTCTATTTAAAATATGTTTTCTTGGTTAAACATTGATTTGCCAGAATTTGCTTGTGATGCATTTAGCTGGCTTCGAGCCTAGATACTGCAGTCACTTTATCTGCGGTACGGAGTAATTGTGTGGACTAATTCCCTATCCGAAAATTAGTTGTTTTTGGCATCAAGAAAAGAGTACATAAATGACTACTTTGATGCTCCAGTGTTTGTGCTTTGTCATAGCTCTGCCAGTGTTATCATATTATACACATTATGTTGGGATCTATAACGTAATTTGATAGTCTTGCACAAGGGAGGTGTCATCATGGAGGCAATTTGAGACAATCTTAACTAAAACCCAATTAGTCTTGTAGTATTGCCTTATCACTAAAGCTTAGTTCCTCTGTTATTTGTTGTTTCCATTCTGCTAGAAGTTTTCTGGATGACTATATGGTGCATAGGTCTATCTGGGAAAAAAATTCAGGGTACTTTGAGGTTGAATTGGAGGATAGATATACTTATGTAATGGACATTGCTAAAGTAGTAAAGTTTGTAAATGAGAATACAAATGTGCTGCAACAATTATTGATTCCACCCTGAAATGGGCAATTTTGATATTTGGTATTTGGATGGTAGCTGAATCAAAAGATTCATTTTAACAACGCAAAATGGGAAAAAAAAAAAAAAAAAAAAAAAAAAGAGAGAGTAACTCACAAGATAATATTTCCATTGGCTAACCGGATAGTTTTAAAAGCAGAAAAAAAATGCGTATTGGTGACATTAGAACTAAAATATTTACAAAACTCATAAAAGAAGGAAAAAAATGTATTGATGTATTAATGTGTTTAAATGAAAAACCAGTATTATGAATCAGAGGACTGACAAACAGGCAGGTCTTCATCAAAATTAGGCCTAGCTCGAAGAATTGGATTTCTTTCAAAGAAATTGACAGGCTTCAAATCAAAGCTAGAGGTAACAGTTGGCATAACTGGAAAATCTTCTTGACATGGTACATGATGAAATCCTAATGTATACCACAATACAATATCTTTCTCATCGATTGCACGATTTCTGTCAAATAAAAAAAAAATTGCATGATCATCATATCATAAGCTCAATACTTTAAGACTAGTAAAATTTTCTTTTTCATCATTTCTAAAGCAATTAAATGGCAGTGGCTACTTTGTAACCTCAGATCACAAGCTATAGATTGATCCAACAGTCTGTTCGTCGAAGAGAGTGTGTGTGTGTGTGTGTGTGTGTACTCAAGTCTGAATGGTTTTCTTGAAATAATTGTAATTGGAAATCTATATTAAGAAACTCATCGATCTAAAAAAAAATGGTTTAGTGCTCGATTCACACGTTGAAAAATGTTGGCAAAATATGCGTCTGGTGATTACTAGTGCAATTCTACATGTTATCACTTATCTTCTTAATTTTATGAGCTTTATACCAAAACTAAAAATACCATGTATTCATATAGTGATTTACTGTCTTTTGATGCTTTAACTAAGTGAACAATTTCAACCATATTTCTTCCATACCTGTTGGACCAAACAGCAAGTGTGTCTTCTCCTTTGCTCTGATAAACTAACAGCCCACCAGCCCATTGTTCAGATTTGTTGTATGGAGTTACCCATATCTGTACAAACAAAATTTACTTACAATAACAACACAAATATTTATTTCTAACCATAATGCAAAGAAAGTTGAAGATTTTCTAGAATGTACCTGGTTATTAGTGAAAGCACTTCTAATTTGAGGTGGATCATCAAGATCAAGTAAACTAGCTGCAGTACCTCTTGGAACAATTTTGTAGCCTGTTGGATTCCCCAATCTTGATTTCCTCAAAGGATTAATAAAATGAAATTCAGATGGTTCATAAAGCTTAAGCTTGATTTGAGCATCTTTCTCATTTTCAACTACTTGTCTTTTAGCTTTCCAAATACTTTTTCTTGGTGTTTTTCCTAATGTATTTTCTTCTTTCACAAGATCAACTTTGACAAATGAGTTTGTTGGGCCATCAATGTCCATATCCAAGTAATATGTTATGAAATGATCATGTGCTACACCAATCACATTCTCAGATACTAATGGATCAAACATGTCATTTTCTGTACTTTCTTGTGTTGTTCCTTTTACCATTAGCATTCCAGATAGGCCGACCTGTTTATGAATATAGAGATATATTTAGCAAATGTCTCTACATTAGCAGTCGATGGTCAAGAGATCACAATTTAAAAGACGAGCAAATGCTAACCTTAACGCGAATTAAACCATCCGTTTGAAATTCCCAATCGAAAATGTAATCATAATTGCCAACCGATGATACCATTCGAGCCACTAGAGTCACCTTTGGTCTTGCTTCTCTTATTTTCTCCTAATGAAAGATGCTATAAGACAATATCTTTCTTTTAATTTTAAACTAAAATCTATAGGCCATATAATAAGTATCCTTTTTGAAAATTTGTAATTTCTTACCTCAAAGCCATGAATAGGGAGATCAGAATGTCTCCAACTAATATCACCAGCATATCTTTCAAACACACAAATAATATTAGGCTGAACAAATGGTTTACCATCAGCAGTAACAAATAGCCCATCCATAAAGTATGAATTTCTTGGACAATCATTAAGTGGCACAAGTGACATAGCTGTTGCCCCAAGTCCAAATTCACCAGCATCCATATATGATCTAAAATACCAATTTTCATCAATGTCCATGTATGGCACAAATAATTCAGATGCAAATCCTTTGTACATTACACTTCTTGGTTCACCAGTTTCCGAGTCTCGAATTCGAGCTCTAGAAATGACTATTCCAGCTCTTTGGTCTGCCTTCAAGTGAAATTCCCAGTTGGCCCATTTGACAATGTGTCCATTTTCGATCGAAAAGCTTGGGCCCTTGGGCTGTTCCATTGAGATTGGATTTAGTGGTTCCATTTCTGGAGGCCTATCTTGTGACATGTATCTATAGTCTGTATTCTCACCCTTTGGTATTGGAATATTTGGACTTGTATCCAAAATTTTAATTACTTCACCTTTGTCAATATCAACAGTTACAATGAGACCTTCAATGGGCCTCATATAAAAACTAGGAGTACCTTGACTCGAATAACATCGAACTTTCATGATCCTTTTACCTTCTTCTTCGGGCCCAAACCAGCCCGAAGATGGTGTAGTGCAAACTAAATCCGAAAAGTTAACTCCTCTTGCCATGATAGCCTTATTGAACTCCTCATTGGACAATGTGGCCCGTAAAGCAACATGAACATCATCAATGGATATAGGTGGATAGCCCGATCCCGGATTTTGTACATGACTAATGACTTGGCCTAAGTTTAAGTCCACAATGAGCAAGTGAACTTGGTTATTTAACCATGTAATTACAAAGGCTCTTCTAGGGGGAAGAGGGTCACCATGTTTCCAATTTAAGACTTGTAACTTTTCAGGCTCATCTAGTGACAAAGAATGAATAGAAACAAATGAACCTAAGAAGGGCTTATAAGAAGAGATAATTATTTGAGCTTTGTTGATTTCTTGAATAGTTAGTGGATCTAAAGGGTGTGATGGGCTACTATCAAAACAGTTCTTGACTTTGTAAATTTGTGTTTCTAAGACTGAACCAAATTTGGTTTTCCTATTAGTCTTAGAAGTAGGTCGAAAATGATTCTTGGATGTCAAAAATAAGCTTGTTTTGTTTAGCTGAAACCATGAACTTGCAAGAAGGAAAATTACAATGGAGAAGAAGAAAGCTAAGCGGAAAATTGAAGAGGATTCCATGTGGCTCATGAATCTCAAAACACACTAACCTAGGAGTATGGTTTATTAAAAATGGAATATCATATGTGCTGACAATCTTGGAAGATGATATAGTATTATTTTTCTTATGCCTTATCTAAAGCTATTTTTAGTAAAGAGTGCGACTGAGGGTGCTAGAAAGAGCTATTACTACTCCCATGCAGATTGGCTTTGTTTACAACATGGTTTCTAAATGAAACATAATTGGATTTATCTAATATTTATTAATAGTGTACCCCGATTTTACTTTATCTATGTGATTTATCTGTTGTGGGAAATTATTTGTGTTATTTTCGATTTGCTAATTTCAGTAATAATAAATTATTGATAGTTATACTCTAAATTAATTACCTATAGCAAAACGACATGCTCATTAGCTGTCTCCTTGATTTTTTGCTTGGTGGATGCTTACAATATTTCCATGTTTTAATTTGTATGCACAAAAAGTACGCACAATTAATCAGTTCACTTTGAATCACAGAAATTACAAGTAAATTTTTATGATAAAAATAATAACAAATCTAACATCACGAATTAAATAACAGTATATAACTTGAAATCTTATTTCCAGTGGCAAACATTCAATATCATGATTCATGCAATTGATACAGATGAAAATGACTAAATTATATTCAACAAAAGAGCCTGTTTTAAATAAAGAGAAAATGTTGACTTGACGATGGCTTCAAGAGACTTGTAAAAATCCAAAACCACAGTTGAAAATCCTAGAATCTAGAACCTTGATTAGTATTTAAATAAGGAAATGTTGGTTCGTTAATTTTATATTCTTTTAAAAAAAAAACAATATGTAAGGGTGGTAACAGTTTGTGTCATACGCTACTTAAACTTATTTTGTTATGTACAGAGTTAGATCTCTATAATGATATTTCTTAGATGTTATAACGAGAATTATTATAAAGAACATATAATATTTTATAACACGAAAAAGTTGATTTCAAAAAAAAAAGAAAATATTGCTGTAGGAGATGATAATTATAGAAATGTCCGACTATAACACTACAAGAAAAAGGGGAAAATTGTGACAAAACCATTACAACTTAACTTTTGTGATGGATTTGTGACGGAAACGCGGATGTCGCAAAAGCTTTGTCGCACAAAAAGAAGTAATAAAAAAGTAATAAAGAATTGAAAAATCAGAAACAACATAGAAGTACTAAAGAAGAGAGAGATATTGTGGTTGCTGAATAGGACAGGCAAACTTACGTATGGGAGATGATAGATGTTCAACTAAAGTTACTCCAGTGGTTTCACTTTAATTGAAACATGAAATGACTTCACTATATGTTCAAATTTAGACATAGTACTTTTGATTAACTTTCCGTAAACACGGACACAACAAATAAACTATTGGGTGAAAATTCTTGCCTCTATTGATGAATAAATTCTCAATATATACAAGAAAAATAGTAAAACTCTAAAGTAGTCCCTAAACTATTCTTATTGGGTTTGGCCCAATATACAATTAACTTAATCCTAATTATATACACATTACACTAACACCCTATACATTTGCACTAATAACCTTTATTATATTTCAATACCCCCCCCCCCCTCCAAAGTTGGAGCATGAGGATTCCTAATGCCCAACCTGTTAAGAAAATATTCGAACTGTGCCCGTCCCAACGCCTTCGTGAAAATATCGGCAAGTTGTGTGGCCGTGGGTACATAGCTAGGACGTATAGTGCCTCCGATAATCTCATTCCGAACAAAGTGACAGTCAACTTCGATGTGTTCAGTGCGCTCGTGAAAGACAGGATTCCGAGCGATATGCAATGCTGCTTGACTGTCACACTTCAAATTTATCAGAGAATAGTGCTCGATTCCAAGGTTCCACAATATCCCCTTCAACCACTTTAACTCGCACATGATCATAGACATCGACTGATACTCTGCCTCCGCCGAAGACTAAGAAATAATATGTTGCTTCTTCGTCCGCCACGATATCGGTGAGTCTCCTAAAGACACATACCAACCAGTCAACGGACACCCCGCCCAATCGGAATCACATCATCCATACAAACGCAGATCACGCTGAGAACTCATTACAACGCCTTGGCCCGGACACCCTTTCAAGTATCAGACGACACGAAGTGCCGCTTCCTTATGCTCAACACGGGGATTCTGCATGAACTGTGACAACACATGCACTCTGTAGGACAAATTCGGACGTGTAACACACAGATAAATCAATCTCTCAATCAGTCTTCAACATTCGGGATCTTTGAAAAAATGACCAGTCGCAAGTGCCAACCGATGATTTTGCTCTATTGGTGTATCTACCAGTTTTACCTCCAACAAACCTGCCTCTGCGATGATATACAAAGCATACTTTCTCTGACACAAGAAAATACCTTTCGGACCCCTTGCCACTTCAACTCCCAAGAAATACTTCAAAGTGCCTAAATCTTTCATATAAAAGCATTTAGAGAGATTCAACTCAGAAATTCGAGTAACCGTCGAATCATTACCAAAGATAATCAAATCATCCACATAAACGAGCACATTCAATTGCAAATTTTCCTTCTTCATCGTAAATAATGAGTAATCCGAGTATGATTATCGGAACCCATATTTCTTGAGAGCGGCATACAACTTTGCAAACCAACACCGAGGAGCCTGCTTTAAACCATACATGGATTTTCGGAGGCGACACACAGTTCCTTTCTCATTCATTTGATGTCCCGGAGGCAATTTCATATATACTTCTTCACGAAGATCACCATGCAAAAATATATTGTGCACATCCATCTGATGCAATTCCCAACATTTTGCCGCGGACACAGCGAGAAAAACTCAAAAAACTCCCTCCACTTGATAATTCTCAAAAATCACCAGTCGTGCTTTGTACCGCTCAATGGTACTGTCTGAATTATGCTTGATCTTATACACCCATATGCAGCCGAGTGCCTTCTTACCCAGAAGTAAGCGTACAATTTTTCAAGTCATGTTTGCTTCCAATGCTTGAAACTCTTGCTGCATGGATGTTCTCCACTTTTCATCTCTCACCGCCTCCGAATATGAGGTAGGTTCATGTCCTTCCATTATAGCTGCAAGAAAATGCACATGCTTCAAAGAAAAATTATCGCCATTGACATAATGTACTAGAGGGTAGGGTTTACCGGAGGATTGTTGAGAAATGGATGAACAATCAGATTTTCAGACGCAGGACGATACCCGGTCACTCAACTTTTGGACCGTATTAGGAACGAAATCTCTCAACGAAATGTTCTCTCTCTTATTCCGCTTTCCACGACCCAATTCTTCTCCTAACACTTCGTCTTCCATGTGTCCGGGAGCAACATCAGGGTTTGGATCCCCATGATCCACCCCTTCATTCCCCAGAGTCATTTCTACTTGAGCGTCATTCTCCATTTATGCAACCCGGCTCGTGTATAGGCCCTTTACAAGGAGCCAAGAGAAGGAGTTGCAAGAGTTGAGGGCCGTGTTCTCAAAAGTGGAACTGTTGGGGTAGATATTGAAGGCTGCAGGATCTGTTTGCAAGCTCACTGCCTCAGAGTCAGAAATTACTTATCGCGATCGCGAAAGACATGACGCGATCACGCAAGAGCCAAGCAGTGTACAGCGCGAGCGCAAGGCTTCAGACGCGATCGCGCAGGAGCTGAAAAGGACTGAGGAGACTGCTCTTCGTGAACGCGCAACCTAGGCCGCGTTCGTGAAGCTCTAGTTGCTAATACATCGCGATCGCGAAGACGATGGCGCGATAGTGCTGTGGCGACAATCAGAATCCTATTTTAAGTTTAATGACTTTGTCTCAACCCACTTTAGGAGCAATTAAGGCATTTTTATGCCATGTTTATAAACTACTATTTAAACTCTTTTAGCCTCATTTGTTAGGGTTAGACTTGATGAATATTGATGATTGTAAAACATTGGCTAAAGCTTGTTGCTTAAGCATCTTGATTTTCTTGGTTTGCAATTGAATTCCAATTCAACTGAGGATCAAATAGTGTAGGTTCTTCTTGATTATTGTTTTAAGGGGGTGATTAGGCCTCACCTCCTAATTAATTTTCTTAATTCCAAATCAATCAATTTGGGTCTCACTTTTATCTCTTTTAATTTTCTTGTTATTTCCATTTCGTAGTTAGATTCCTATCATCAATGCCCCCTTACTCTTATGCTCTCCTCTTCTTCTTCCAATACTACGGTCGATGGGACCGTTTTATGATTTCGTTTTTCTCTCTCATCATTCTTTGATGCAAACAGAAACTTATTTTCATAAAACACCACATCTCTCGATATCAAAATTTTTTTTGCCTCCAAGTCATACACCCTCCAAGATTTCTTCCCATTTGGATACCCTAAGAATACACATTGATGGCTCCTACTCTTAAATTTATCACATGTTCCTCCTTGATTGTGAGCACAGTACAAGCATTCGAACACCCTCAAATGATCATAATTCGGTGTCACTCCTATCAAGACATCGTAAGGTATCTTACCATTCAATAACTTAGAGGACGCCCGATTGATTAGATAATAGGCCGTCATCACACATTCTTCCCAAAACTCGATCGGTAGATTAGCTTGAAATCTAAGCGCCCGTACTACCTTCAAGATATGTCGATGTTTTCGTTCAACCCTACCATTTTGCTGTGGTGTCCCTACACAATAAGTTTGGAACAAAATTCCTTGTTCAAGAAAAAACTCTTTCAGACTTATGAACTCGGTTCTGTTATCACTCCGGACGCACTTAACATATTTACTAAATTGTCGTTCCACCATCGCAAAGAAACCTTTTAACTTTTGTCCGACTTCTCTCTTATCGATTCACAAAAACACAAATACCCCTCGTGAACACTCATCGACAACAGTCAAGAAATATGACGCACCACATGACGATAAGGACCGCACAAATCACAATGAATTAAATCAAAAGGTTCGACAGCTTTATTATCACTTGAAGAAAATACATTCTTAGTTTGCTTTGCCCGAAGGCATAGATCACATGCTTTTTCTTCCAAGCTATCTTTCCTACTCATATCCTCTAGAACCGAAAGAGATTTGGTCACTTGTATCGAATGATGCCCTAACATTTGATGCCACAATTCCATCACTTGACCTTTATTGCCTTCACTAGGGGTATCATCCGAAAGTAGTAGAATCTGTCCTTTTGTTCACCCGCTCCAATCAACTACTAGTTTTTTGTTAAAATTTTTTTTAAAATATTTAGATCTAATGTTTTTCTTGAAAAAATTGTATAAATCTTGTATATTTGTTAAGCTTTTGTGTAAAAGATGTCCAAAATACTGGATAAATTCTTTTTTACGAATTTATACAATTTTATACATTTTAGTAAAGATTATACACTTCTTTAAACACTTATAAAGTTATATAAATCTGTATCTGTGTGTATATATAGTGAATAAATATAGTTTATACACTTTAGTAAATTTTTATAAAGCTGTAAAAATCTGTATACGCATGTATGAACAATGAATAAAGTTGTATAAATTTTAGATTTGTGCACTATTATGGATGTTTGTATAAAGTTTCCATTTTTTTATTTATTTTTTCTTCTTGTATACACATTTTTCTATGTATATACATGTAAAATTTATTATTTTTGATAGATTTGTGTGTATAAATTTATCAATAAACAATGATTTAAACAAAACCAGAAATAATAAAGTTCCGATGACATAAAATAAGCAATTCCGACGAGATCCGACTACTTTTCAGTTTTTCGACCATCGGCCACCGCTGGCCTGCGGCGCCGGCGGTAGGGTGGCCGGCGGCAAGTTCGTGGCGGGGGAGGGGGGAGAGTGGCATCTATGGTTTTTTATTTTGAGGGAGAGTTCAAAGGGGGTGCTATGCCATGTAATTTTTAAAATAAAGGGGTGTTATGTCATACAAGAAAAAATATGGCCCTTAATTTGTAAATTACTTGTTTTAAAATGCTACTTCTGAAAAAATCCCTTATGAACTTTTTAATTACATTCGAACCATTTAACAAAAAGGAAAAAAAAAACAGGTGCATGCGAATTGCATTGCTTTTGCATCCCCCAAACCAATTCCCATCTCCCACTTATAACAACTCCTTCATTCACACGCACCACTTATACACCTTCACTGCACTTCGTGTTGTTTCTTTGGAACAACCACTATGGTGAAGTATATTGTACCAAGAAATTGACGCTGAAATTGAACTAGTGCTTAATGAAGGTATCACAGTTTTCTTCTTCTTCTTCTTCTCTTTTTTTTTTTTTTTTTTTGAAGTTTGATTTTGATTTTGTGTGTGTGTGTGTTTTTATTTTGTTTTTATTTTTTGAAGCTGTCGGCGATGCTAATCCGATTTCGATAATTAACCAAAGAATCGAAGCTGAAAATGAACAGGTGGTTAATGAACAGGGGTGGCTCAGTAAAATTTGTGGCCTACAGCCAACACCTAATAAGATTGATAAGTTTTTATAATAGTATTCATGTATATTTTAAATTTAAAGTTCACTCTTTTAACTATTTGAATTGAAAATTACAAACTGATCTTTTTAAAAATTAATTTCTTTAAATAATTTTACTAATATAGACAAGTTTGATTAAGATAAATGAGTTAAAATTGTAAAATGCTAATATTAGTAATATGGTAAATATTTTTTTCAAGGTTTTACATTAAAAAAAATGAATTCAAATTTTTTATAGTAGAAATTTGTCCAATATTTTTGAACCTTTATTTACACTACTCAGATTTTCATATTCATAAATATGATTTTTGATAATTAGAATCAATGTAATGTACTGAAATAAATGATTACATTTTATTTACCTGAAAAAATAATTCTCATTATAAATAAATATAACTAATAACAAAGTTTTGGGAGTCTTAAACTCTTGGGGGATAAAGCGAAAGCTTTAGTGGTTATTGTTATTTCAGAAGTTGCTGGTGACACTAATCCTCAGATAGTTAATCATGAACAAATGGTTAATGAAGGTATATATTATTGTGTTTGTTATTATTTTGTTTAAGTTGTGTATTTTTTTACTGAATTATTGTTGTTTGACTCTTTGTAGAGCCCCTGTTTGACTGTTATATTCGCGGTCACATTAAGCAAAAAAATTTTACCGCTATGAGGAATCACTTCAGAAATGCTCACAAGAAATTGAAATTACAATGTAAGTACAGTGGGTGTCCTTTAAAATTTAAAAATGAAGCAACAAAGATGCAATATTTTAATGAACAACATAGCATAAAGTTGCGACATAAATTAGGTCGTTGTACTGAAATGTTGTTATAATGTGTGGTTGTTATAGAGAGGCTTGATTGTATTTTTTTTACATTCACATATAAAAAATTATTTTATATTAATGGAACTAACAACTTATCATACTTAAATTTAAGTGGATTCGACTATTTCCCAATTTAATTACATTCGAAAATTGAAACCATTTAACAAAGGGAAAAAAAAGGGTGCATGCGAATTGCATCGCTTTGCACCCCTCCCCCCCCCCCCCCCTCTTCGCCCCCTCCTTCAAACTAAGAATCTTCCGCCTATAATTCTTTACTCACACACACACCACTTACACATTTTCACTCTCATAATTTTCACTCTCATAATTTTTTCTGCAAAAATCTCTCCATCTTTGCATTATGGATGAAGACCAGGGTATATTTTTTCTTTCATTCACACATACAAACACACACGCACACGCATTTACAATATCGTTTTTCAATTTTTTTTGCAGTTAATTTATATTTTGTGATTGTTTTTTATTTTTTGGTGAACTATACAAAGAGTATATACACACACAGAGTACACACACATACAGTAACAAATAATCATCATTTACAGCTTAGATTTCACTTGAATCATTTTTAAATTTTTGTGCAGTTGATTATACTTTTTGTGTGATTGTTATTTTTGGTGAAGCTAACGAAATTGTCGACGGATTCGAACTTCTTCAAGGAACTGACACTGAAGTTGAAGTAGAGGTTACTGAAGGTATCACTGTTTGACTTTTTTTTTTTTTGAAGTTTGATTTTGATTTTTTTTTTTTTTTTTTTTTTGTGTATGGGGTTATTGTTATTTCAGAAGTTGCTGGTGACACTATTCCTAATTCGATAGTTAATCATGAACAAATGGTTGATGAAGGTATATATCATTGTGTTTGTTACGATTTTGTTTAAGTTGTGTATTTTTTTTACTGAATTGTTGTTGTTTGACTCTTTGTAGAGCCCATGTTTGACTGTTATATTTGCGGTTACATTAAACAAAAAACTTTTACCGCTATGAGGAATCATTTCAGAAACGCTCACGAGAAATTGAAACTACAATACAAGGACAGTGGGAGTCCTTTAAAATTTGAAAATGAAGCAGCAAAGATGCAACATTTTAATAAACAACATAGCATAAAGTTGCGATATAAATTAGGTCGTTGTACTAAAATGTTGTTATAATTAGTGGTTGTTATAGAGAGGCTTGACTGTATTTTTTTACATTCACATATAAAAAATTATTTTATATTAATTGGAACTAACAACTTATCATATTTAAATTTAATTGGATTTGACTATTTCCCAATTTAATTACATTCGAAAACCAAAACCATTTAACAAAGGAAAAAAAAAAAAAGGTGCATGGTAATTGCATCGCTTTGCACCCCCCCCCCCTGCCCCTCCCTCCAAACCAAGAATCTCCCGCTTATAGCTCTTCACTCACACACACCACTTATACATTTTCACTCTCATAATTTCTTCTGCAAAAATCTCTCCATATTTGCATTATGGATGAAGAACAGGGTATATTTTTTCTTTCATTCACACATACAAACACACACACACGCACACGCACACGCATTTACAATATCGTTTTTCAATTTTTTTTGCAGTTAATTTATATTTTGTGATTGTTTTTTATTTTTTGGTGAACTATACAAAGAGTATATACAAACACACAAAGAGTATGTATACACACACACACACACACACACACTTAATCATGATTTATACCTTAGATTTCACTTGAATCGTTTTAAAAATTTTTGCGCAGTTGATTTTATTTTTTGTGTGATTGTTATTTTTGGTGAAGTTAATGAAATTGTCGACGAACTTCTTCAAGGAATTGATGCTGAAGTTGAAGCAGAGGTTAATGAAGGTCTCACTGTTTGACTTTTTTTTTAGTTTGATTTTGATTTTTTTTTTGTGTGTGTGTGGGGGGGGGGGGGTTATTGTTATTTCAGAAGTTGCTGGTGACACTAATCCTAATCCGATAGTTAATCAAGGTAGATTGTGTTTGTTATGATTTTGTTTAAGTTGTGTATTTTTTTTACTGAATTGTTGTTGTTTAACTCTTTGTAGAGCCCCTGTTTGACTGTTATATTTGCGGTCACATTAAGCAAAAAACTTTTACCGCTATGAGGAATCACTTTAGAAATGCTCACAAGAAATTGAAACTACAATGCAAGGACAGTGGGTGTCCTTTAAAATTTGAAAATGAAGCAACAAAGATGCAACATTTTAATGAACAACATAGCATAAAGTTGCGACATAAATTAGGTCGTTGTACTGAAATGTTGTTATAATAAGTGATTGTTATAGAGAGGCTTGACTGTATTTTTTTACATTCACATATAAAAAATTATTTTATATTAATGGAACTAACAACTTATCATACTTAAATTTAATTGGATTCGACTATTTCCCAATTTAATTATATTCGAAAATCGAAACCATTTAACAAAGGAAAAAAAAAAGGTGCATGCGAATTGCATCGCTTTGAAACCCCCCTCTTTTCCCCTCCCCCAAACCAAGAATCCCCTGCCTATAACTCTTCACTCACACACACCACTTACACATTTTCACTCTCATAATTTTTTCTGCAAAAATCTCTCCATCTTTGCATTATGGATGAAGAACAGAGTATATTTTTCTTTCATTCACACATACAAACACACACACACGCACACGCATTTACAATATCATTTTTCAATTTTTTTGCAGTTAATTTATTTTTTGGTGAACTATACAAAGAGTATATACAAACACACAAAGAGTATGTATATATATATATATACACACACACACACACTTAATCATCATTTACAACTTAGATTTCACTTGAATCGTTTTAAAAATTTTGCGCAGTTGATTTTATTTTTTGTGTGATTGTTATTTTTGGTGAAGTTAACGAAATTGTCGACGAACTTCTTCAAGAAATTGATGTTGAAGTTGAAGCAGAGGTTAATGAATGTATCACTGTTTGACTTTTCTTCTTCTTCTTTTTTTTTTGAAGTTTGATTTTGATTTTTTTTTGTGTGTGGTTATTGTTATTTCAGAAGTTGCTGGTGACACTAATCCTAATCTGAAAGTTAATCAAGGTATATATCATTGTGTTTGTTTTGATTTTGTTTAAGTTGTGTATTTTTTTACTGAATTCTTGTTGTTTGACTCTTTGTAGAACCCTTGTTTGACCATTATATTTGCGGTCACATTAAGCAAAAAACTTTTACCGCTATGAGGAATCACTTCAGAAATTCTCACAAGAGATTGAAACTACAATGCAAGAACAGTAGGTGTCCTTTAAAATTTAAAAATAAAGCAACAAAGATGCAACATTTTAATGAACAACATAGCATAAAGTTGCGACATCGTTTTGACCAGCATCCATATATGATCTAAAGTACCAATTTTCATCAATATCCATATATGGAACAAATAATTCTGAAGCAAATCCTTTGTACATTACACTTCTTGGTTCACCAGTTTCTGAGTCTCGAATTCGAGCTCTAGAAATAACTATTCCAGCTCTTTGATCTGCCTTCAAGTGAAATTCCCAATTGGCCCATTTGACAATGTGTCCATTTTCAATCGAAAAGCTTGGGCCCTTGGGCTGTTCCATTGGGGGAAAGTGCACGAAAGGCCACTTTTGCCACTGGTCTTTGGGTACAGGCCACTATATTCAAAACATTTAGTTTGTAGCCACTTTCGCTTAAAAGATAGAACTTCAGTCCAGGAGCCGTATTGAAATTCAGTCCTTAAAGACAGAACTTCAGTCCAGGGCAATGTTGACTGAAGTTCCATCCTTAAAGATGGAACTTCAGTCAAGGCCATATTGACTGAAGTTCCATCCTTAAAGATGGAACCTCATATTGACTGACTGAAGTTCCATCTTTAAGGATGAAATTTCATATTGACTGAAGTTCCATTCTTAAAGATGGAACCTCATATTGACTGACTGAAGTTCCATCTTTAAAGATGGAACTTTATATTGACTGAAGTTCCATCCTTAAAGATGGAACTTCAGTCCAGGGCCATATGGACTGAACTTCAGTCAATGAACAAAACTTAAGTCAATGTTTATTTAGTAAAGACCCAAAAATGGCCTCTAGTGTAAGACCAAAGAAAATAGTGGCCTCAAACCAAATACCGGTGCTAAAAGTGGCCGCTGGGTGAAATTTTTACGTTCCATTGAGATTGGATTTAGTGGTTCCATTTCTGGTGGCCTATCTTGTGGCATATATCTATAGTCTGTATTCTCACCCCTTGGTATTGGAATTTTTGGACTTGTATCCAAAATTTTGATTACTTCACCTTTGTCAATATCAACAGTTACCATGAGACCTTAAATGGGCCTCATATAGAAACTAGGAGTACCTTGGCTCGAATAACATCGAACTTTCATGATTACTATCAAAAGTGTTCTTGACTTTGAAAATTTGTGTTTCTAAGACTGAACCGAATTTGGTTTTCCTAGTCTTAGAAGTTGGTTTAAAATTTCTCTTGGATGTCAAAAACAAGCATGTTTTGTTTAAATGAAACCATGAATTTGCAAGAAGAAAAATTATAATGGAGAAGAAAAAAGCTAAGCAAAAGATTGAAGAGGATTCCATGTGGCTCAATTTCAAAACACACTAACCTAGGAGTATGGCTTATTAAAAATGGAATATCATATGTGCTGACAATCTTGGAAGATGATATAGTATTATTTTTCTTATGCCTTATCTAAAGCTATTTTTAGTAGAGTGCGACTGAGGGTGCTAGAAAGAGCTATTACTACTCCCATGCAGATTGGCTTTGTTTACAACATGGTTTCTAAATGAAACATAATTGGATTTATCTAATATTTATTAATAGTGTACCCCGATTTTACTTTATCTATGTGATTTATCTGTTGTGGGAAATTATTTGTGTTATTTTCGATTTGCTAATTTCAGTAATAATAAATTATTGATAGTTATACTCTAAATTAATTACCTATAGCAAAACGACATGCTCATTAGCTGTCTCCTTGATTTTTTGCTTGGTGGATGCTTACAATATTTCCATGTTTTAATTTGTATGCACAAAAAGTACGCACAATTAATCAGTTCACTTTGAATCACATAAATTACAAGTATATTTTTATGATAAAAATAATAACAAATCTAACATCACGAATTAAATAACAGTATATAACTTGAAATCTTATTTCCAGTGGCAAACACTCAATGTGATATCATGATTCATGCAATTGATACAGATGAAAATAACTAAATTATATTCAACAAAAGAGCCTGTTTTAAATAAAGAGAAAATGTTGACTTGACGATAGCTTCAGGAGACTTGTAAAAATCCAAAACCAGAGTTGAAAATCCTAGAATCTAGAACCTTGATTGGTATTTAAATAAGGAAATGCTGGTTCGTTAATTTTATTTTCTTTTTTAAAAAAATAATAATATGTAAGGTTGGTAACAGTTTGTGTCATACGCTACTTAAACTTATTTTGTTATGTACAGAGTTAGATCTCTATAATGATATTTCTTAGATGTTATAACGAGAATTGTTATAAAGAACATATAATATTTTATAACACGAAAAAGTTGATTTCAAAAAAAAAAGGAAATATTGTTGTAGGAGATGATAATTATAGAAATGTCCGACTATAACACTACAAGAAAAAGGGGAAAATTGTGACAAAACCATTACAACTTAACTTTTGTGATGGATTTGTGACGGAAACGCGGATGTCGCAAAAGCTTTGGTCGCAATATCTTCTGATAGACAAAAAGAAGTAATAAAGAAGTAATAAAAAATTGAAAAATCAGAAACAACATAGAAGTAATAAAGAAGAGAGAGATATTGTGGTTGCTGAATAGGACATGCAAACTTACGTATGAGAGATGATAGATGTTCAACTAAGGTTACTCCAGTGGTTTCACCTTAATTGAAACATGAAATGACTTCACTATATGTTCAAATTTAGACATAGTACTTTTGATTAACTTTCCGTAAACACGGACAATACAAACAAATTTTTGGGTGAAAATTCTTGCCTCTATTGATGAATAAATTCTCTATATATACAAGAAAAATAGTAAAACTCTAAAGTAGTCCCTAAACTATTCTTAATGGGTTTGGCCCAATATACAATTAACTTAATTCTAATTATATACACATTACACTAACAGCCTATACATTTGCACTAATGACCTTTATTATATTTCAATACCCCCCCCCCCAGTTGGAGCATGAGGATTCCTAATGCCCAACCTGTTAAGAAAATATTCGAACTGTGCCCGTCCCAACGCCTTCGTGAAAATATCGGCAAGTTGTGTGGCCGTGTGTACATAGCTAGAACGTATAGTGCCTCCGATAATCTCATTCCGAACAAAGTAACAGTCAACTTCGATATGTTTAGTGCGCTCGTGAAAGACAGGATTCCGAGCGATATGCAATGCTGCTTGACTATCACACTTCAAATTTATCAGAGGATAGTGCTCGATTCCAAGGTTCCACAATATCCCTTTCAACCACTTTAACTCACACATGATCATAGCCATCGACTGATACTCTGCCTCCGCCGAAGACTAAGAAATAATATGTTGCTTCTTCATCCGCCACGATATCGGTGAGTCTCCTAAAGACACATACCAACCAGTCAACGGACACCCCGCCCAATCGGAATCACATCATCCATACAAACGCAGATCACACTGAGAACTCATTACAACGCCTTGGCCCGGACACCCTTTCAAGTATCGGACGACACGAAGTGCCGCTTCCATATACTCAACACGGGGACTCTGCATGAATTGTGACAACACATGCACTCTGTAGTACAAATTCGGATGTGTAACACACAGATAAATCAATCTCTCAATCAGTCTTCGAAATTCGGGATCTTTGAAAAAACGACCAGTCGCAAGTGCCAACCGATGATTTTGCTCTATTAGTGTATCTACCAGTTTTGCCCCCAACAAACATGCCTCTGCGATGATATCCAAAGCATATTTTCTCTGACAAAAGAAAATACCTTTCGGACCCTTTGCCACTTCAACTCCCAAGAAATACTTCAAAGTGCCTAAATCTTTCATATAAAAGCATTTAGAGAGATTCAACTCAGAAATTTGAGTAACCATCGAATCATTACCAAAAATAATCAAATCATCCACATAAACGAGCACATTCAATTGCAAACTTTCCTTCTTCATCGTAAATAATCAGTAATCCGAGTATGATTATCGGAACCCATATTTCTTGAGAGCGGCATACAACTTTGCAACCAACACCGAGGAGCTTGCTTTAAACCATACAAGGATTTTCGGAGGCGACACACAGTTCCTTTCTCATTCATTTGATGTCCCGGAGGCAATTTCATATATACTTCTTCACGAAGATCACCATGCAAAAATATATTGTGCACATCCATCTGATGCAATTCCCAATCTTTTGCCGCGGACACGCCGAGAAAAACTCAAAAAACTCCCTCCACTTGATGATTCTCAAAAATCACCAGTCGTGCTTTGTTCCGCTTAATGGTACTGTCTGAATTATGCTTGATCTTATACACCCATATGCAGCCGAGTGCCTTCTTACCCAGAAGTAAGCGTATAATTTTTCAAGTCATGTTTGCTTCCAATGCTTGAAACTCTTGCTGCATGGCTGTTCTCCACTTTTCATCTCTCACCGCCTCCGAATATGAGGTAGGCTCATGTCCTTCCATTATAGCTGCAAGAAAATGCACATGCTTCAAAGAAAAATTATCGCCATTGACATAATGTACTAGAGGGTAGGGTTTACCGGAGGATTGTTGAGAAATGGATGAACAATAAAATTTTCAGACGCAGGACGATAACCCGTCACTCAACTTTTGGACCGTATTAGTAACGAAATCTCTCAACAAAATGTTCTCTCTCTTATTCCGCTTTCTACAACCCAATTCTTCTGCTAACACTTCGTCTTCCATGTGTCCGGGAGCAACATCAGGGTTTGGATCCCCATGATCCACCCCTTCATTCCCCATAGTCATTTCTACTTGAGCGTCATTCTCCATTTATGCAACCCGGCTCGTGAATAGGCCCTTTACAAGGAGCCAAGAGAAGGAGTTGCAAGAGTTGCAGGTCGTGTTCTCAAAAGTGGAACTGTTGGGGCAGATACTGAAGGCTGCAAGATCTGTTTGCAAGCTCACTGCCTCAGAGTCAGAAATTACTTATCGCGATCGCGAAAGACATGACGCGATCACGCAAGAGCCAAGCAGTGTACAGCGCGATCGCGAGGCTTCAGACGCGATCGCGCAAGGAGCTGAAAAGGACTGAGGAGACTGCTCTTCATGAACGCGCAACCTAGGCCGCTTTCATGAAGCTCAGGTTGCTAATACATCGCGATCGCGAAGATGATGGCGAGATAGTGCTGTGGAGACAATCAGAATCCTATTTTAAGTTTAATGACTTTGTCTCAATCCACTTTAGGAGCAATTAAGGCATTTTTATGCCATGTTTAGAAACTACCATTTAAACTCTTTTAGCCTCATTTGCTAGGGTTAGACTTGATGAATATTGATGATTGTAAAACATTGGCTAAAGCTTGTTGCTTAAGCATCTTGATTTTCCTTGGTTTGCAATTGAATTCCAATTCAATTGAGGATCAAATAGTGTAGGTTCTTCTTGATTATTGTTTTAAGGGGGTGATTAGGCCTCACCTCCTAATTAATTTTCTTAATTCCAAATCAATCAATTTGTGTCTTACTTTTATCTCTTTTAATTTTCTTGTTATTTCCATTTCTTAGTTAGATTCCTATCATCAATGCCTCCTTACTCTTACGCTCTCCTCTTCTTCTTCCAATACTACGGTCGCTGGGACCGTTTTATGATTTCATTTTTTTCTCTCATCATTCTTTGATGCAAACAGAAACTTATTTTCATAAAACACCACATCTCTCGATATCAAAAATTTCTTTGCCTCCAAGTCATACACCCTCCAAGATTTCTTCCCATTTGGATACCCTAAGAATACACATCGATGGCTCCTACTCTCAAATTTATCACATGTTCCTCCTTGATTGTGAGCATAGGACAAGCATTCGAACACCCTTAAATGATCATAATTCGGTGTCACTCCTATCAAGACATCGTAAGGTGTCTTACCATTCAATAACTTAGAGGGCGCCCGATTGATTTGATAATAGGTCGTCATCACACATTCTTCCCAAAACTCGATAGGTAGATTAGCTTGAAATCTAAGCGCCCGTACTACCTTCAAGATATGTCGATGTTTTCGTTCGACCCTACCATTTTGCTGTGGTGTCCCTACACAATAAGTTTGGAACAAAATTCCTTGTTCAAGAAAAAACCCTTTCAGACTTATGAACTCGGTTTCGTTATCACTCCGGACGAACTTAACATATTTACTAAATTGTCGTTCTACCATAGCAAAGAAACCTTTTAACTTTTGTCCGACTTCTTTCTTATCGATTCACAAAAACATAAATACCCCTCGTGAACACTCATCGACAACAGTCAAGAAATATGACGCACCACATGACGATTCAATTCTATAAAGACCGCACAAATCACAATGAATTAAATCAAAAGGTTCGACAGCTTTATTATGCTTTCGTGCAGCTGTTGCGCCCTTGCTTCTTGCTTTAGAAAGATTGCTCGTTAGCTAGGCCGTTTTCAATAAGGCTTGCGCTAGGCGCTCACCTTTTTTGGCTGAGCCGTATCGTATCTTGCTGGTAATGGATTGATAGATCAAGCAGCAGCCTATTACAGAAGGAGCAGCTAAAGCAACTGACAGGAAACTTCCATTTTTTTTATTTTTAAGTAAGTAAGACCCTGTCGTCTTCCCTTTCGACATCCTCGTTGGGGCTCCGCGCACTGGGAAAAGGTTGATGCGACGGGAAACCGGCCACTAGTTACAAAGCTCCATATCGTATGTAGTGTAGAATCCAATCTGAAGCTCTTTCGAACAAGCGAGGAACGAGTGACCACAAGCTCCGCTTAAGAGACACCTTCAACCAACCGTAGAGATCAGGGGTGAGATATCAAAGTCGACCTCTTCGAAAGGACCAGGCGGCGATGAAGTATGAGTCTAAAACACTATATGCAGAGCTGCCTTAGCTCAACCCAGACACGAACTAATCCTTCTCTCTCTCTCGAATGTATGCCCAGTTTTCGTCGAATCTTTTTTATCACCTTAAAAAATAAACTGGAATTCCGTCTTGACATGATAAATAGTGATGCTTTCCTGCAGAGCGTAGTCCTCCCTGCAGCCTTGAAGCTAAACCTTCTCTACTTTAGAAGATAGACTGGAAGCAACCGAAGGATTCGTTATCGATCTAGGAAGCAGAGAGATATTATTATCTTATTAATAGGTTCCTTCGCTTGAGGGAAAGAGACAAAAAATAGTGTTTCTTTCCCCGGTATAACTATGACCGGCTATAAAGTTCGATTTGTGAGAGCTCTTTCGGCTCGGCTACTTTTTTTTTTAAGGTAAGCTAGGACCTTTAAACCGACAAAAGTAATAAAAAAAATGCCTATCTATAAAGCGAAAACCGTAAGCTCCCAAGCAGTGGGAGGAGCCAGGGCTCTGACCGCGTGCCTGTTGAAGAATGAGCCGGCGACTCATAGACAGTGGCTTGGTTAAGAGAACCCACCGGAGCCGTAGCGAAAGCGAGTTTCGGGCGATATCCGCTTTTGACTGATAGAAAGCATCTCTCTTTTGTCCCTCCTGACCGAACTCGCCAAAAAAATCACAATTGAAAAAGTTGTTCTTGCCGGGAGAGTAGCGTCGGAGACATCTTTATCTGAGGAGGAGGCTTCGTTGTCCGACTCCTCATAAATGATGGTTTTGGTTTAGGTTCAATCTTAGTTGTTTAGCTTAGGTCCATCAATCAATCTCTCATAAACCCCTAAGCTGAATCTATATGGGGCCGGCCTAAAATTCCTTGTAGTTGAGTCTTAAGTGTACTTTACTAAGAGTATGAAGGATCTAGTGGCCGTAATTATCTGTCCACTCAAGGCGTTGCAAGCAAATGGTTTTTGAAAAGCGTTAGAAATCGTGGTCAAAGCGCGCTCTTTCATCCATGCGCATGGTTCTTACTTTCATTTCCCCCCTCCTCACGTAGGAGCGCATCTTGTTTTCAAAGATGAGTTGTAGACACTTGAAGAAAATACATTCTTAGTTTGCTTTGCCCGAAGGCATAGATCACATGCTTTTTCTTCCAAGCTATCTTTCCTACTCATATCCTCTAGAACCGAAAGAGATTTGGTCACTTGTATCGAATGATGCCCTAACATTTGATGCCACAATTCCATCACTCGACCTTTATTGCCTTCACTAGGGGTATCATCCGAAAGTAGTAGAGTTTGTCCTTTTGTTCACCCGCTCCAATCAACTACTAGTTTTTTGTTAAAACTTTTTTTTTAATGTTTAGATCTAGTATTTTTCTGGTAAAAAATTGTATAAATCTTGTATATTTGTTAAGCTTTTGTGTAAAAGATGTCCAAAACACTGGATAAATTCTTTTTTACGAATTTATACAATTTTATACATTTTAGTAAAGATTATACACTTCTTTAAACACTTATAAAGTTATATAAATCTGTATATGTGTGTATATATAGTGAATAAACATAGTCTATACACTTTAGTAAATTTTTATAAAGCTGTAAAAATCTGTATACGCATATATTAACAATGAATAAAGTTGTATAAATTTTAGATTTGTGCACTATTATGGATGTTTGTATAAAGTTTCTATTTTTTTATTTTTTTGTATTTTTCTTCTTGTATACACATTTTTCTATGTATATACATGTAAAATTTATTATTTTTGATAGATTTGTGTGTATAAATTTATCAATAAACAATGATTTAAACAAAACCAGAAATAATAAAGTTCCGATGACATAAAATAAGCAATTCCGACGAGATCCGACTACTTTTCAGTTTTTTGACCATCGGCCACCGCTGGCCTTCGGCGCCGGCGGTAGGGTGGTCGGCGGCAAGTTCGTGGCGGGGGAGGGGGGAGAGTGGCATCTATGGTTTTTTATTTTGAGGGAGAGTTCAAAGGGGGTGCTATGCCATGTAATTTTTAAAATAAAGGTGTGTTATGTCATACAAGAAAACATATGGCCCTTAATTTGTAAATTACTAGTTTTTAAAATGCTATTTCTGAAAAAATCCCTTATGAACTTTTTAATTATATTCGAACCATTTAACAAAAAGAAAAAAAAAACAACAGGTGCATGCGAATTGCATTGCTTTTGCATCCCCAAACCAATTCCCATCTCCTGCTTATAACAACTCCTTCATTCACATGCACCACTTATACACCTTCACTGCACTTCGTGTTGTTTCTTTGGAACAACCACTATGGTGAAGTATATTGTACCAAGGAATTGACGCTGAAATTGAACTAGTGCTTAATGAAGGTATCACAGTTTTTTTCTTCTTCTTCTTCTTCTTTTTTTTTTTGAAGTTTGATTTTGATTTTGTGTGTATGTGTGTGTTTTTATTTTTTGAAGCTGTCGGCGATGCTAATCCGATTTCGATAATTAACCAAAGAATCGAAGAAGAAAATGAACAAGTGGTTAATGAACAGGGGTGGCTCAATAAAATTTGGGGCCTACAGCCAACACCTAATAAGATTCATAAGTTTTTATAATAGTATTCATGTATATTTTAAATTTAAAGTTCACTCTTTTAAATATTTGAATTGAAAACTACAAACTGATCTTTTTAAAAATTAATTTCTTTAAATAATTTTACTAATACAGACAAGTTTGATTAAGATAAATGAGTTAAAATTGTAAAATGCTAATATTAGTAATATGGTAAATATTTTTTTCAAGGTTTTACATTAAAAAAAAATGAATTCAAATTTTTTATACTAGAAATTTGTCCAATATTTTTGAACCTTTATTTAAACTGCTCAGATTTTCATATTCATAAATATGATTTTTGACAATTAGAATCAATGTAATGTACTGAAACAAATGATTACATTTTATTTACCTGAAAAAATAATTCTCATTATAAATAAATATAACTAATAATAAAGTTTTGGGAGTCTTAAACTCTTGGGGCTAAAGCGAAAGCTTTAGTGATTATTGTTATTTCAGAAGTTGCTGGTGACACTAATCCTAATCCGATAGTTAATCATGAACAAATGGTTAATGAAGGTATATATTATTGTGTTTGTTATTATTTTGTTTAAGTTGTGTATTTTTTTTACTGAATTATTGTTGTTTGACTCTTTGTAAAGCCCCTGTTTGACTGTTATATTCGCGGTCACATTAAGCAAAAAAATTTTACCGCTATGAGGAATCACTTCAATTAGAAATGCTCACAAGAAATTAAAATTACAATGCAAGTACAGTGGGTGTCCTTTAAAATTTAAAAATGAAGCAACAAAGATGCAACATTTTAATGAACAACATAGCATAAAGTTGCGACATAAATTAGGTCGTTGTACTGAAATGTTGTTATAATAAGTGTTTGTTATAGAGAGCCTTGACTGTATTTTTTTACATTCACATATAAAAAATTATTTTATATTAATGGAACTAACAACTTATCATACTTAAATTCGACTATTTCCCAATTTAATTATATTCGAAAATCGAAACCATTTAACTAAGGAAAAAAAAAAAGGTGCATTCGAATTGCATCGCTTTGCAACCCCCCCCCCCCCCTCTTTGCCCCTCCCCCAAACCAAGAATCCCCGCCTATAACTCTTCACTCACACACACTACTTACACATTTTTACTCTCATAATTTTCACTCTCATAATTTCTTCTGCAAAAATCTCTCCATCTTTGCATTATGGATGAAGACCAGGGTATATTTTTTCTTTCATTCATACATATACACACACACACACACGCACACATATTTACAATATCGTTTTTCAATTTTTTTTGCAGTTAATTTATTTTTTGTGATTGTTTTTTTTTTTTTGGTGAACTATACAAAGAGTATATATAAACACACAAAGAGTACACACACACGTACAGTAACAAATAATCATCATTTACAGCTTAGATTTCACTTGAATCATTTTAAATTTTTTGCGCAGTTGATTATACTTTTTGTGTGATTGTTATTTTTGGTGAAGCTAACGAAATTGTCGACGGATTCGAACTTCTTCAAGGAACTGACACTGAAGTTGAAGTAGAGGTTACTGAAGGTATCACTATTTGACTTTTTTATTTTTTTTTGAAGTTTGATTTTGATTTTTTTTGTGTATGGGGTTATTGTTATTTCAGAAGTTGCTGGTGACACTAATCCTAATTCGATAGTTAATCATGAACAAATGGTTCATGAAGGTATATATCATTGTGTTTGTTATGATTTTATTTAAGTTGTGTATTTTTTTTACTGAATTGTTGTTGTTTGACTCTTTGTAGAGCCCGTGTTTGACTGTTATATTTGCGGTCACATTAAACAAAAAACTTTTACCGCTATGAGAAATCACTTAAGAAATGCTCACAAGAAATTGAAACTACAATACAAGGACAGTGGGAGTCCTTTAAAATTTGAAAATGAAGCAGCAAAGATGCAACATTTTAATAAACAACATAGCATAAAGTTGCGACATAAATTAGGTCGCACTAAAATGTTGTTATAATGAGTGGTTGTTATAGAGAGGCTTGACTGTATTTTTTTACATTCACATATAAAAATTATTTTATATTAATGGAACTAAAAACTTATCATATTTAAATTTAATTGGATTTGACTATTTCCCAATTTAATTACATTCGAAAACCAAAACCATTTAACAAAGGAAAACAAAGGTGCATAGTAATTGCATCGCTTTGCACCCCTCCTTGCCCCTCCCTCCAAACCAAGAATCTCCCGCTTATAGCTCTTCACTCACACACACCACTTATACATTTTCACTCTCATAATTTCTTCTGCAAAAATCTCTCCATCTTTGCATTATGGATGAAGAACATGGTATATTTTTTCTTTCATTCACACATACAAACGCGCACACACGCACACGCATTTACAATATCGTTTTTCAATTTTTTTTGCAGTTAATTTATTTTTTGTGATTGTTTTTTATTTTTTGGTGAACTATACAAAGAGTATATACTAACACACAAAGAGTGTGTATATATATATATATATATATATATATATATATATATAGAGAGAGAGAGAGAGAGAGAGAGACACACACATGCTTAATCATCATTTATACCTTAGATTTCACTTGAATCGTTTTAAAATTTTTGCGCAGTTGATTTTATTTTTTGTGTGATTGTTATTTTTGGTGAAGTTAATGAAATTGTCGACGAACTTCTTCAAGGAATTGATGCTGAAGTTGAAGCAGAGGTTAATGAAGGTCTCACGGTTTGACTTTTTTTTTAGCTTGATTTTGATTTTTTTTTTTTTTGTGTATGGTTATTGTTATTTCAGAAGTTGCTGGTAACACTAATCCTAATCTGATAGTTAATCAAGATAGATTGTGTTTGTTATGGTTTTGTTTAAGTTGTGTATTTTTTTTACTGAATTGTTGTTGTTTGACTCTTTGTAGATCCCTGTTTGACTGTTATATTTGCGGTCACATTAAGCAAAAAACTTTTACCGCTATGAGGAATCACTTTAGAAATGCTCACAAGAAATTGAAACTACAATGCAAGGACAGTGGGTGTCCTTTAAAATTTGAAAATGAAGCAACAAAGATGCAACATTTTAATGAACAACATAGCATAAAGTTGCGACATAAATTAGGTCGTTGTACTGAAATGTTGTTATAATAAGTTGTTATTATAGAGAGGCTTGACTGTATTTTTTTACATTCACATATAAAAAATTATTTTATATTAATGGAACTAACAACTTATCATACTTAAATTTAATTGGATTCGACTATTTCCCAATTTAATTATATTCGAAAATCGAAACCATTAAACAAAGGGAAAAAAAAAACTTTGCCCCTCCCCCCAAACCAAGAATCCCCGCCTATAACTCTTCACTCACACACACCACTTACACATTTTCACTCTCATAATTTTCACTCTCATAATTTCTTCTGCAAAAATCTCTCCATCTTTGCATTATGGATGAAGAACAGGGTATATTTTTTCTTTCATTCACACATACAAACACACACACACACGCACGCACACGCATTTACAATATCGTTTTTCAATTTTTTTGCAGTTAATTTATTTTTTGTGATTGTTTTTTATTTTTTGGTGAACTATACAAAGAGTATATACAAACACACAAAGAGTATATATATATATATATACACACACACACACACACACATACACTTAATTATCATTTATACCTTAGATTTCACTTGAATCGTTTTAAAATTTTTGCGCAGTTGATTTTATTTTTTGTGTGATTGTTATTTTTGGTGAAGTTAACGAAATTGTCAACGAACTTCTTCAAGGAATTGATGCTGAAGTTGAAGCAGAGGTTAATGAAGGTATCACTGTTTGACTTTTTTTTTAGTTTGATTTTGATTTTGATTTTTTTTTTTTTTTTTTTGTGTGTGGTTATTGTTATTTCAGAAGTTGCTGGTGACACTAATCCTAATCCGATAGTTAATCAAGGTAGATTGTGTTTGTTATGATTTTGTTTAAGTTGTGTATTTTTTTGCTGAATTGTTGTTGTTTGACTCTTTGTAGAGCCCCTGTTTGACTGTTATATTTGCGGTCACATTAAGCAAAAAACTTTTACCGCTATGAGGAATCACTTCAGAAATATTCACAAGAAATTGAAACTACAATGCAAGGATAGTGGGTGTCCTTTAAAATTTGAAAATGAAGCACCAAAGATGCAACATTTTAATAAACAACATAGCATAAAGTTGCGACATAAATTAGATTGTTGTACTGAAATGTTGTTATAATAAGTGGTCGTTATAGAGAGGCTTAACTGTATTTTTTTACATTCACATATAAAAAATTATTTTATATTAATGGAACTAACAATTTATCATACTTAAATTTAATTGGATTCGACTATTTCCCAATTTAATTATATTCGAAAATCGAAATCATTTAACAAAGGAAAAAAAAAAAAAAAAAAAAAAAGGTGCATGCAAATTGCATCGCTTTGCAAACCCCCCCCCCCCCCCTCCCTCTTTGCCCCTTCCCCCAAACCATGAATCTCCCGCCTATAACTCTTCACTCACACACACCACTTACACATTTTCACTCTCATAATTTTTTCTTCAAAAATCTCTCCATCTTTGCATTATGGATGAAGAACAGAGTATATTTTTCTTTCATTCACACATACAAACACACACACGCACACGCATTTACAATATCATTTTTCAATTTTTTTACAGTTAATTTATTTTTTGTGATTGTTTTTATTTTTTGGTGAACTATACAAAGAGTATATACAAACACACAAAGAGTATGTATATATATATATATATATATATATATATATATATATATATATATATATATATATATATATATATATATACACACACACACACACACACACACACACACTTAATCATCATTTACAACTTAGATTTCACTTGAATCGTTTTAAAAATTTTGCGCAGTTGATTTTATTTTTTGTGTGATTGTTATTTTTGGTGAAGTTAACGAAATTGTCGACGAACTTCTTCAAGGAATTGATGTTGATGTTGAAGTTGAAGCAGAGGTTAATGAATGTATCACTGTTTGACTTTTCTTTTTTTTTTTTTTTTGGTTTGATTTTGATTTTTTTTTTTTTATGTGTGTGGTTATTGTTATTTCAGAAGTTGCTGGTGACACTAATCCTAATCGGATAGTTAATCAAGGTATATATCATGTTATTTGTTTTGATTTTGTTTAAGTTGTGTATTTATTTTTACTGAATTCTTGTTGTTTGACTTTTTGTAGAACCCTTGTTTGACCGTTATATTTGAGGTCACATTAAGCAAAAAACTTAGGGATTTTTACACATATATACAAAAATACACCCCTAATTACACAAAAATAGCAATATTTTTAAAATTACCAAACATAAAAATATTTTTTTATCACATTTCTTCAATAATCATCACATTTCATTTTTGATAACTACACTTACACTCCACTCTCCAAAAAACCCTAAAACACTTTCTCCCACTTCCTCTCCAAACAAACAGCCGCCACCCCCACCCCCTACCACCTCCAACGCCATCACCCCTGATCCTCCATTCAACCCTTTCTCCCTCTCTTACAACAAACAGAATATCCGCCTTCTTCAATCCTCTTAACCCATCTCCGGCTAGTTCGCCGGAAAATCTAACCAAGGGCACGCTTCGTCGGATCTTCTCTTCGTACAGGCGCTGGTATGGGCCTTCCCCGTCGGATCTTAGCGAAAAGGCATAGATTTGGTTTTCCCCTTCTTTTCTCCTTATTTTCTGTTTCTTTCTCGTCGTGTGAGCATGGAGTCACCGGCGTTTCTGTTACTTCCGGTGGCTATGGTTATTCCCGATCTGCGATGGAATGAAGGAATGAGATGGGTAACGATGGAACCTCCGGCTAAATGGCGGTGTAGCTTCAATAGTGACAGTGATGCTTAAAGGATTCTTATTTTTGGAATGGATTGGGATTAATGCAATGCTGATATTTGTATTGGGAGCACAAGGCATCTTTGTTGGTTTCATTTGTATAGTGACAGTATGATACAGTCTGAAACCGTTTCTGTTTCTTAAGAATTGTTCTCGTTTCTGTTTCTGTTTCTGTTTGTACAGATTTGTCAGATTAATAAATTTGAACTTTTATTTTCTATTGCTCACGACTGATGGCGTTGAAACAATACGATACAGTTTGAAACATCGTTGAAATATTGAAACAATTGTTGCAACAGTTTGATACATCTGAAACGACGTTGAAACAGTATGATACTGTCTGAAACGACATTGAAACAATCTGAAATAACTGTTGAAACAGTCTGATACGGTCTAAACCGGGAGTTGATACAGTGTAAAACAGTATGATACAGTCTGAAACGGGACTTGATATAGTTTAAAACAGTCTAAAACGAAGTTGATACAGTCTGAAACGAGACTTGATACAGTTTAAAACAGTTTGATACAGTCTGAAACAATATTGAAACACTATGATACGGTCTGAAACAGTCTGATACGGTCTGAAACGGGAGTTGATACAGTTTAAAATAGGCTGATACAATCTGAAACAGGAGTTGATACAATTTAAAACAGTTAGATACAATGCTGAAATGTACCGAAACAGTGCAGAAACAGTTTGATACGGTGCAGAAACAGTTTGATACGGTGCAGCAACAGTTTGATACGGTGCAGAAATAGTGAGATTCAACGAGATACATTGAGGATGGATGAGGAAAAGTGAAATTGGAGAAAATGAGAGGAGTAAAAGTGAAATTGGGGGAAATGGTAGGAGGAAAAGTGAAATAGGGGGAAATGGGAGGAGCAAAAGTGATAGTGGGGGAAATAGAAGGAAAAATGTAAAGGTTTGGTATGTTATGGAAAAATATTGCTATGGTTTTTCTATATTTGTAATTATCTTGTGTTTTCCTCTATATAGAGTAATTTTACTAAAATGTTGCTATATTTGGTAATTAAGCTCTAAAACTTGTACTTTTATGTAAAAAATCCAAAAACTTTTACCGCTATGAGGAATCACTTCAGAAATTCTCAGAAGAGATTGAAACTACAATGCAAGAACAGTGGGTGTCCTTTAAAATTTAAAAATAAAGGACAAAGATGCAATATTTTAATGAACAACATAGCATAAAGTTGCGACATCATTTTGACCAGCATCCATATATGATCTAAAGTACCAATTTTCATCAATATCCATATATGGAACAAATAATTCTGAAGCAAATCCTTTGTACATTACACTTCTTGGTTCACCAGTTTCCGAGTCTCCAATTCGAGCTCTAGAAGTAACTATTCCAGCTCTTTGATCTGCCTTCAAGTGAAATTCCTAGTTGGCCCATTTGACAATGTGTCCATTTTTTATCGAAAAGCTTGGGCCCTTGGGCTGTTCCATTGAGATTGGATTTAGTGGTTCCATTTCTAGTGGCCTATCTTGTGGCATCTATCTATAGTCTGTATTAAGGGTGGCTAACGGTCCGGTCAAACCGGACCGGACCGGAATCGGGCCGGAAACCGGCTCGGACCGGTTGAAACCGGACCGTTGGCCACTAACGGGCGCCGGGTCCGGTACCGAACCGGTGCCACGAAAAAAAACCGGACGGACCGGTAAAATTTTGGACCGGAACCGGCCGGACCGGACCGGTCAAAAAAAATAAGAAAAAAGAAAAATCTGTCTGTTTCTAGCCGTTGGGCAACGGCTCTTTTGACCCCATAGCCGTTGTCCAACGGCCAAAAACGGCCAAATACACCCCTCTACCACCCCATAACCACCCCTAACTATTTTTTTCTATAAATACCCCATTATTTCATCATATTTTTCACACAAATCTTCCAATTCTCTCTAATTCTCTCAAATTTTCTACAATATTGCTATTGTTCTACTTTGGCTATTTGTTAAAAATTTATAATTTGGCTACTTTATCAAGTTCTATTTGGAGTTTCTATCAAAGTTATATTTGGCTACTTGGTGAAGTTTATAAATATCAAGTATTGGGTTAATTGGAGGCGCTACGTGGTTGAAAATATCAATTTGGCTATTTTTGCAATTTTTCGATTATCAAGTATTCAACTAATTAATTGAAGTGGAGGCTCAAGTTTCAACTTCACCTCAATTATACGGTTATATTTGGTTGGTCGTTCCTACTTCTACTCTTTTATTATATTTTTGTCATATATATTTATTTTATTTGCTATTATTATGTCTCAACGAGGTTCAATTGGAACTAGTAGTGGGGGGCGGGCACGTGGTCGTAGGGGAGATAGGGGTAAAGAAATTGCTGGTAGTTCTAGTCGGAATACCCACATAGATGATTCTCAATATTATCATGATGTTAACGCTGATACCATACTTGAACACGAAATGTTAGAAACACGATATGGGAATCAAAGCGGGGGGGTTAATTTAGAAAAAAAACCTGAATTTCAAGCTATTCCACCCGAAGTTCAGTCTGACTTGCCTCCTGAACCTCCTACTAGAATACCGGCTAAACGTAAGGAAAGATCTGATGTGTGGGATTTTGCATCAAAGAATGTTGAAGCGCAGACGGCCTCTTGCGGGCTTTGTGATAAGGTGTGGGTTTTTAGAACTGGGGGTAATGAGGGTGGGACGGGTAAACTTAGGCAGCACTTACAAAAGAAACATCCTAAAGAATGGGCAAAGCGGGCGGGTGGTATATATTTAGGGACCGAACATGGGGGAGTAGCGCATGATCAATCTTCGGGTATCCAAGCAAGAATTAACCATTTAACAGGAGGGCTTCTTACTTATGATAAACAAAAGGATAGGGAAGAAATTGCTAAACTAGTTGCCCTCGAGGGTTTACCTTATAGTTTTCCTTCTTCTACTGGTTTTGTTCGTTATGTTCAGGTTGTATATAATCCCTCTTTTAGAGGTTTTCCAAGAACTACTGTTAAAAATGATATTATTAAATTTAAGAACGAATATCAGGATTATTTGCGATATATGTTTGATAACTTTGACACTAGAGTATGTCTTACTACGGATATGGGTCGTTCTACTAATGGATGTGATTATATTACTGTGACTATTCATTGGATAGATCCTGATTGGGTTTTTCAAAAACGTATTATTGCTTATAAAATTGTTGATGAACCACACACGGGAAATTATATTTGTAACAAAGTTTCATCAATTTGTCGTACGTACTGTTTGTCTAACAAATTTTTAGTATTACGGTAGATAATGCTACAAACAACACAGACGCACTTAGGAACTTGATACCTATTTTGAACCCTCATTTTCCTGAATTTTTTCATGTTAGGTGTGCATGTCATATTTACAACTTAGTAGTCAGAGATGGTCTTACCTTGTTTAACGACATTATCAAAAAGGTGCAGATAGCTATTACTTATATTTTTAGAAATAAAAACCAAGATAGAAGACGAGAATGGGAAAGAAAATGTGTAGAATTAGGAATGCCAGTTAGGAGAGTCCCAAAGGAAGTTTGTACTAGGTGGAACACTTTATATGAGGCATTGAATGTTGCTTATGAATATTGACTGCCTATTTCTCAAATGTATAATAAACATTTTCTGGAAATCTATCACCTTAAAGATGAGGATTGGCAAGTTGTTCAACATCTTCTTCAGTTTTTACGTAAATTTTATCAAGCTACTTTAGAATTTTCCGGTCAATATTATCCAACTACTCCTACCATGTTATATTATATAGCTGGAATATCGGAATTATTAAAAATGTATAAACAATATGCAGTTTACTTACCGGCTGTACAGTTAATGATTGAAAAGTTTAGAAAATATTTTTTTCCAATTCCTCCTCTTTTTTACATTGCTTCTGTGTTGCATCCTGCTTTTAAAATTAAGTTAACTGAACGACTTGTTAGAGAAGTATATGCAAATTTAGAAATTACTCCAGCTGAAATTGCTACTAACAAGTATCCAAGTGTAGACGAGGCTGTTGCTAAAGTTTATGCAGATATCATGGCTGTTTTTGCAAAGTATAGAGTTTGGGCAGACACTGCAGAGCCAACGGAACCAATACTATCCACCGGGCAAAGTTCTTCACAGGCAGGAGCAAGAATGCACACTTTTGGAGGACTTGACGAAAAGTTGCTTTCAGAACAGGACGAGTACGGAGAGGAATACAGCGAGTTCCAAGTGTATTTAATTCAATATCCAAAGAAACTTAACAACTTTGGAACTGCGAATTTGTTGGATTATTGGAAGAATCAAGAATCGCAATTTCCAATTCTTGCAAAAATGGCCCCGGATATATTAACAATTCAAGCTTCATCAGTTGCATCGAAAAGCGCTTTTAGCCAAGGAAGATTTCAAATTAGAGATCACAGATATTCGTTGAGAGAGGAGGCAATGGAGACAGGAGTTTTATTCAGGGATTGGATCAGAGCAGAGCGAAGAAACTTTGGTCTACCAGAACTTACTAAGGAAAGGGGCAGAGCATATATCGATCAAATTTTGAGCGACGGAACAAGTGAAGGGAGTCAAACCGGCAATGAAGAAGAAGAAGAAGACGAAGAACCAGAAGGAGATGATGAACAAGATCAACAACGGCCAGTTCCAAAAGAAAAGCCTACAACTATCCTCAAGAAACTAGCTAATATGTTTAAAAGAATGTAATTTTCTAAATAAGAATTTTGAATTTACAAGTTTGAAGTTTAGATGTAATTTGCACTACTTATATCTTAAACAATTCAATAAAATTGCTCCAAGTCTTGGAATTCAATCACAACTATTGTCTTCATACTTTTTATTTTTAATTTATAGTTTGCGCAAAAAATACTACAATTAATTACTAGTTTGTAAATTAGTTCAAATATTGAATTTTGAACTTAAAGAATTAATTCAAAATTTGAATTTACTAAAATTAATTCAAAGTTTGAATATTGAACTTAACAAATTAATTCAAAACTACAAGTTCAAATTATAAAAAATACTACAAGTTTTTTAATTCTAAGTTTAAACTTTAATATGTACAAGTAAAAACTAAATAATATTTTGTTGTAATATTTTTCAATGTTTCCACCACTTTAAATAAAACTCAATGGAAAAACGAAAAAAAAAAAAAAAAAAAACTTATTTGGGCCGAACTGCCGGACCGGCAGTTTGGGCCAACGGCTCTCTTTCAAATATAGCCGTTGGCCAACGGCCAAAAACGGCTATATTTGCCTATCACCCCCCTAAACGCCCCCCATACCCCCCAACCTATTTTTATCTATATATACCCTATTATTTCATCATTATATCACACAATTTAGCATTTTCTATCAATTTATCTCTCAAATTACTTTCAAAGGCTATTTTCTAAATTTCTTCCAAAATCCAAACAATTATAATGGCTGAAAATCAAGCTCCCGCTGCTCCCGGTCCTACTGAACGAAGACGTCGTTCTATAGTGTGGGAACTTATTATGAAAGATACTGAAACTCAGAAAGCTAAATGTAGCCTCTGTAACAAAGAGTGACAATTTTACACTGGCAAATACCATGGAGGGACGGGAAGGTTTATGAAACACTTAAAAAGAAATCACAAAACCGAATGGGATAGAATAAATGGCTTTATTCCGCGTGATTGAAAATTTGAGGAGATGGCTAAGGGAATATCTACTTCAATTATGTATTTTCGAATTTCTAGTTTATTTAGTATCTTTGTAATTTTTCGATTTCTAGTTTGTTTTGTCATTTCAATTATTTATTTCTCATTCAATAAACGTTTGTTTTGTTTCATAAACTTTACATTAATAAAGTAACAAACTAGAAGACGTCGGTCAATTATTTATTTCTCATTCAATAAACTTTACATTAATAAATTTTAAAATATAATTTACATAATTATTTTGTTTCATTAAAAAAATATAATTTACATAATTATCACAAATGATGTTTAAATAAATTGTTAATTTTTCAAATTTTAATTTTATTTGCCTAAAAAAAACAAAAAAAAAATTAAAAAAAACCGTTAACCGGCCGGACCGGACCGGTACCGACCGGCCTAACGGTCGCCGGAACCGGTTCCGATCCGGCACCAATGGTTGAAACCGGCATGGACCGGACCCCCGCCGGTTTTGAAATTTTTTTGGCCCGAAACCGGACTCCGGTACCGGTTCTGGACCGGACCGGACCGCTGGCCACCCTTAGTCTGTATTCTCACCCCTTGGTATTGGAATTTTTGGACTTGTATCCAAAATTTTGATTACTTCACCTTTGTCAATATCAACAGTTACAATGAGACCTTCAATGGGCCTCATATAGAAACTAGGAGTACCTTGGCTCGAATAACATCGAACTTTCATGACTACTATCAAAAGTGTTCTTGATTTTGAAAATTTGTGTTTCTAAGACTGAACCGAATTTGGTTTTCCTAGTCTTAGAAGTTGGCTGAAAATTTCTCTTGGATGTCAAAAACAAGCTTGTTTTGTTTAAATGAAACCATGAATTTGCAAGAAGAAAAATTATAATGGAGAAGAAAAAAGCTAAGCGAAAGATTGAAGAGGATTCCATGTGGCTCAATTTTAAAACACACTAACCTAGGAGTGTGGCTTATTAAAAATGGAATATCATATGTGCTGACAATTTTGGAAGATGATATTGTATTATTTTTCTTATGCCTTATCTAAAGCTATTTTTAGTAAAGAGTGCGACTGAGGGGTGCTAGAAAGAGCTATTACTACTCCCATGCAGATTGGCTTTGTTTACAACATGGTTTCTAAATGAAACATAATTGGATTTATCTAATATTTATTGATAGTGTACCCCGATTTTACTTTATCTATGTGATTTATCTGTTGTGGGAAATTATTTGTGTTATTTTCGATTTGCTAATTTCAGTAATAATAAATTATTGATAGTTATACTCTAAATTAATTACCTGTAGCAAAACGACATGCTCATTAGCTGTCTCCTTGATTTTTTGCTTGGTTGATGCTTACAATATTTCCATGAGTTTTAATTTAAATGCACAAAAAGTACGCACAATTAATCAGTTCACTTTAAATCACAGAAATTACAAGTAAATTTTTATGATAAAAATAATAACAAATCTAACATCACGAATTAAATAACAGTATATAACTTGAAATCTTATTTCCAGTGGCACACACTCAATGTGATATCATGATTCATGCAATTGATACAGACGAAAATGACTAAATTATATTCAACAAAAGAGCCTGTTTTAAATAAAGAGAAAATGTTGACTTGACGACGGCTTTGGGAGACTTGTAAAAATCCAAAACGACACTTGAATATCCTATAATGTAGAACCTTGATTGGTATTTAAATAAGGAAATGCTGGTTCGTTAATTTTTTTTTTTTTTAAAAAACATGTAAGGGTGGTAACAGTTTGTGTCATACGCTACTTAAACTTATTTTATTATGTACAGAGTTAGATCTCTATAATGATATTTTTTAGATGTTATAACGAGAATTGTTATAAAGAACATATAATATTTTATAACACGAAAAAGTTGATTTAAAAAAAAAGGAAATATTGTTGTAGGAGATGATAATTATAGAAATGTCCGACTATAACACTACAAGAAAAAGGGGGCAATTGTGACAAAACCATTACAACTTAACTTTTGTGATGGATTTGTGACGAAAACGCGGATGTCGCAAAAGATTTGGTTGCAATATTTTCTGATTTACAAAAAAAAGTAATAAAGAATTGAAAAGGAAGTAATAAAGAATTGAAATATCAGAAACAACATAGAAGTAATAAAGAAGAGAGAGATATTGTGGTTGTTGAATAGGACATGCAAACTTACGTATGGGAGATGATAGATGTTCAACTAAAGTTACTCCACTGGTTTCACTTTAATTGAAACATGAAATGACTTCACTATATATTCAAATTTAGACATGGTACTTTTGATTAACTTTCCATAAACACAGACACAATAAACAAACTTTTGGGTGAAAATTCTTTGCCTTTATTGATGAATAAATTCCCTATATATACAAGAAAAATAGTAAAACTCTAAAGTAGTCTCTAAGCTATTCTTAATGGGTTTGGCCCAATATACAATTAACTTAAGGGGAATTTACACTTCATGTCCACAAAAATAAATTATTTACGTGTTTGTGCCCAAAAAAAGTCAGTTTACATGGAATACCTATGCGCCCCATTTTATTTACAAAAATACCCATCCGCCCTATTTTATTTACACTATCTGCCCACTCCCCATTTTAACTATATATCGTGCAGTATTCTGTATACCTTTTTAGTATACTGTATACCGTTTTAGTATACCAAATTAATTATACTTCTTTATGGATTTGAGGGTATACTGTAAAGAGTATACCATGTCGGTATACTGTAAACTAGATAGGTATACAGAAGAAAATTCACTTAAAAGGCAGCGACACATATGCACTGTATACCTTCCATAGTATACTGTTAAGTTAGGTTGATGCATACGAAAGAAGTGGTCAAATAAGCACATATACCCCCTAGAGTATACCTCTATGGTATACACTGCTGAATTAGGTAGACCTTACAAGGAAAGAGAGAGTGTGTGTTTTAATAGAATGGGTATACAGTGTAAATAAGTTTGTGGGTAAAAATATAATGGGTATGGAGATGTAAATAAGTAGGGTTTGATGGGTATTTTTGTAAATTCCCCTTAACGTAATCCTAATTATATTCACATTACACTAACAACCTATACATTTGCATTAATAACCTTTATTATATTTCAATACCCCCACCCCCCAAGTTGGAGCATGAGGATTCCTAATGCCCAACCTGTTAAGAAAATATTCGAACTGTGCCCGTCCCAACGCCTTCGTGAAAATATCGGTAAGTTGTGTGGCCGTGGGTATATAGCTAGGACGTATAGTGCCTCCGATAATCTCATTCCGAACAAAGTGACAGTCAACTTCGATGTGTTTAGTGCGCTCGTGAAAGACAGGATTCCGAGCGATATGCAATGCTGCTTGACTGTCACACTTCAAATTTATCAGAGGATAGTGCTCGATTCCAAGGTTCCGCAATATCCCCTTCAACCACTTTAACTCGCACATGATCATAGCCATCGACTGATACTCTGCCTCCGCCGAAGACTAAGAAATAATATGTTGCTTCTTCGTCCGCCACGATATCGGTGAGTCTCCTAAAGACACATACCAACCAGTCAACGGACACCCCGCCCAATCGGAATCACATCATCCATACAAACGCAGATCACGCTGAGAAATCATTACCACGCCTTGGCCCGGACACCCTTTCAAGTAACGGACGACACGAAGTGCCGCTTCCATATGCTCAACACGGGGACTCTGCATGAATTGTGACAACACATGCACTCTGTAGGACAAATCCGGACGTGTAAAATATAGATAAATCAATCTCTCAATCAGTCTTCGAAATTCGGGATCTTTGAAAAAACGACCAGTCGCAAGTGTCAACTGATGATTTTGCTCTATTGGTGTACCTACCAGTTTTTCCCCCAACAAACCTGCCTCTGCGATGATATCCAAAGCATACTTTCACTAACCCAAGAAAATACCTTTCGGACCCCTTGCCACTTCAACTCCCAAGAAATACTTCAAAGTGTCTAAATCTTTCATATAAAAGCATTTAGAGAGATTCAACTCGAAAATTCGAGTAACCGTCGAATCATTACCAAAGATAATCAAATCATCCACATAAACGAGCACATTCAATTGCAAATTTTCCTTCTTCATCGTAAATAATGAGTAATCCGAGAATGATTATCGGAACCCATATTTCTTGAGAGCGGCATACAACTTTGCAAAACCAACACCGAGGAGCTTGCTTTAAACCATACAAGGATTTTTGGAGGCGACACGCAGTTCCTTTCTCATTCATTTGATGTCCCGGAGGTAATTTCATATATACTTCTTCACGAAGATCACCATGCAAAAATATATTGTTCACATCCATCTGATGCAATTCCCAACCTTTTGCCGCGGACACGGCGAGAAAAACTCGGACGGTCACCATCTTAGCGACCGGTTCAAATGTCTCCATGTAATCAACTCCCTCCACTTGATGATTCTCAAAAATCACCAGTCGTGCTTTGTACCGCTCAATGGTACTGTCTGAATTATGCTTGATCTTATACACCCATATGCAGCCGAGTGCCTTCTTACCCAGAAGTAAGCGTTTAATTTTTCAAGTCATGTTTGCTTCCAATGCTTGAAACTCTTGCTGCATGGCTGTTCTCCACTTTTCATCTCTCACCGCCTCCGAATATGAGGTAGGCTAATGTCCATCCATTATAGCTGCAAGAAAATGCACATGCTTCAAAGAAAAATTATCGCCAATGACATAATGTGCTAGAGGGTAGGGTTTACCGGAGGATTGTTGAGAAATAGATGAACAATCAGATTTTCAGATTCAGGACGATACTCGGTGACTCAACTTTTGGACCGTATTAGTAACGAAATCTCTCAACAAAATATTTTCTCTCTTATTCCGCTTTCCACAACCCAATTCTTCTGCTAACACTTCGTCTTCCATGTGTCCGGGAACAACATCAGGGTTTGGATCCTCATGATCCACCCCTTCATTCCCCAGAGTCATTTCTACTTGAGCGTCATTCTCCATTGATGCAACCCGGCTCGTGAATAGGCCTTTTACAAGGATCAAAGAGAAGGAGTTGCAAGAGTTGCAGGCCGTGTTCTCAAAAGTGGAACTGTTGGGGCAGATACTGGAGGCTGCAGGATCTATTCGCAAGCTCACTGCCTCAGAGTCAGAAATTACTTATCGCGATCACGAAAGACATGACGCGATCACGCAAGAGCCAAGCAGTGTACAGCGCGATCGCGAGGCTTCAGACGCGATCGCGCAAGGAGCTGAAAAGGACTGAGGAGACTGCTCTTCGTGAACGTGCAACCTAGGCCGCGTTCGTGAAGCTCTAGTTGCTAATACATCGCGATCGCGAAGATGATGGTGCGATAGTGCTGTGGCGACAATCAGAATCCTATTTTAAGTTTAATGACTTTGTCTCAACCCACTTTAGGAGCAATTAAGGCATTTTTATGCCATGTTTAGAAACTACTATTTAAACTCTTTTAGCCTCATTTGCTAGGGTTAGACTTGATGAATATTGATGATTGTAAAATATTGGCTAAAGCTTGTTGCTTAAGCATCTTTATTTTCCTTGGTTTGCAATTGAATTCCAATTCAATTGAGGATCAAATAGTATAAGTTCTTCTTGATTATTATTTTAAGGGATGATTAGGCCTCACCTCCTAATTAATTTCCTTTATTCCAAATCAATCAATTTGGGTCTTACTTTTATCTCTTTTAATTTTCTTGTTATTTCCATTTCGTAGTTAGATTCCTATCATCAATGCCTCCTTACTCTTACGCTCTCCTGTTTTTCTTCTAATACTACGGTCGCTGGGACCGTTTCATGATTTCGTTTCACTCTCATCATTCTTTGATGCAAACGGAAACTTATTTTCATAAAATACCACATCTCTCGATATCAAAAATTTCTTTGCCTCCAAGTCATACACCCTCCAAGATTTCTTCCCATTTGGATACCCTAAGAATACACATCGATGGCTCCTACTCTCAAATTTATCACACGTTCCTCCTTGATTGCAAGCATAGCACAAGCATTCGAACACCCTCAAATGATCATAATTCGGTGTCACTCCTATCAAGACATCGTAAGGTGTCTTACCATTCAATAACTTAGAGGGCGCCCGATTGATTAGATAATAGGCCATCATCACACATTCTTCCCAAAACTCGATCGGTAGATTAGCTTAAAATCTAAGCGCCCGTGCTACCTTCAAGATATGTCAATGTTTTCGTTCGACCCTACCATTTTGCTGTGGTGTCCGTACACAAGAAGTTTAGAACAAAATATCTCGTTAAAGAAAAACCCCTTTCAGACTTATGAACTCGGTTCCATTATCACTCCGGACGCACTTAACATATTTATTAAATTGTCGTTCCACCATCGCAAAGAAACCTTTTAAGTTTTGTCCAACTTCTTTCTTATCGATTCACAAAAACACAAATACCCCTCGTGAACACTCATCGACAACAGTCAAGAAATATGACGCACCACATGAATTAAATCAAAAGGTTCGACAGCTTTATTATCACTTGAAGAAGTACATTCTTAGTTTGTTTTGTCCAAAGGCATACATCACATGATTTTTCTTCCAAGCTATCTTTCCTACTCATATCTTCTAGAACCGAAAGAGATTTGGTCACTTGTATCGAATGATGCCCTAACCTTTGATGCCACAATTCCATCACTCGACATTTATTGCCTTCACTAGGGGTATCATTCGAAAGTAGTAGAGTCTGTCCTTTTGTTCACCCGCTCGAATCAACTACTAGCTTTTTGTTAAATTTTTTTTTTAATGTTTAGACCTAGTGTTTTTCTTGTAAAAAATTGTATAAATCTTATATATTTGTTAAGTTTTTGTGTAAAAGATGTCCAAAACACCGGATAAATTCTTTTTTACGAATTTATACAATTTTATATATTTTAGTAAAGATTATACACTTCTTTAAACACGTATAAAGTTATATAAATCTGTATATGTGTGTATATATAGTGAATAAACATAGTTTATACACTTTAGTAAATTTTTATAAAGCTGTAAAAATCTTTATACGCATGTATGAACAATGAATAAAGTTGTATAAATTTTAGATTTGTGCACTATTATGGATGTTTGTATAAAATTTCCATTTTTTTTTATTTTTTTTGTATTTTTCTTCTTGTATACGCATTTTTCTATGTATATACATGTAAAATTTATTATTTTTGATAGGTTTGTGTGTATAAATTTATGAATAAATAATGATTTAAACAAAACCAGAAATAATAAAGTTCTGGTGACATAAAATAAGCAATTTCGACGAGATCCGATTATTTTTCAGTTTTTCGACCATCGGCCACCGCTGGCCTGCGGCGCTGGCGGTAGGGTGGTTGGCGGCAAGTTAGTGGGCGGGGAGGGGGGAGAGTGGCATCTATGGTTTTTTATTTTGAGGGAGAGTTCAAAGGGGGGTGCTATGCCATGTAAGTTTTAAAATAAAAGGGTGTTATGTCATACAAGAAAAAATATGGCCCTTAATTTGTAAATTCCTTGCTTTTAAAATGCTATTTCTGAAAAAATCCCTTATGAACTTTTTAATTACATTCGAACCATTTAACAAAAAGAAAAAAAACAACATGTGCATGCGAATTGCATTGCTTTTGCATCCCCATACCAATTCCCATCTCCTGCTTATAACAATTCCTTCATTGAACACACCACTTATACACCTTCACTGCACTTCGAGTTGTTTCTTTGGAACAACCACTATGGTGAAGTATACTGTACTAAGAGATTGACGCTGAAATTGAACTAGTGCTTAATGAAGGTATCACAGTTTTCTTCTTCTTCTTTTTTTTTTTTAAAGTTTGATTTTGATTTTGTGTGTATGTGTGTGTTTTTATTTTGTTTTTATTTTTTGAAGCTGTCGGCGATGCTAATCCGATTTCGATAATTAATCAAAGAATCGAAGCTGAAAATGAACAAGTGGTTAATGAACATGGGTGGCTCAATAAAATTTGGGGCCTACAGCCAACACCTAATAAGATTCATAAGTTTTTATAATAGTATTCATGTATATTTTAAATTTAAAGTTCTCTCTTTTAATTATTTGAATTGAAAACTACAAACTGATCTTTTTAAAAATTAATTTTTTTAAATAATTTTACGAATATAGACAAGTTTGATTAAGATAAATGAGTTAAAATTGTAAAATGCTAATATTAGTAATATGGTAAATATTTTTTTTAAGGTTTTACATTAAAAAAATAAATTCAATTTTTTTATAGTAGAAAATTGTCCAATATTTTTGAACCTTTATTTAAACTACTCAGATTTTCATATTCATAACTATGATTTTTGATAATTAGAATCAACGTAATGTACTGAAACAAATGATTACATTTTATTTACCTGAAAAAATAATTCTCATTATAATTATAAATAAATATAACTAATAACAAAGTTTTGGGAGCCTTAAACTCTTGGGGGCCTAAAGCGAAAGCTTTAGTGGTTTTACCCTTGAGCCACCCTTAGCTTTAGTGGTTATGCCATGTAATTTTTAAAATAAAGGGGTGTTATGTCATACAAGAAAAAAATATGGCTATTAATTTGTAAATTCCTTGCTTTTAGAATGTTATTTCTGAAAAAAAACTCATATGAACTTTTTAATTACATTCGAACCATTTAACAAAAATAAAAAAATAAAAAAACAGGTGCATGCAAATTGCATCGCTTTGGCATCCTCACCCTCCCCCCTCCCCCAAACCAATTCACATCTCCCGCTTATAACAATTGCTTCACTCGCACACACCACTTATACATTTTCATTGCACTTCGTATTGTTTCTTTGGAACAACCATATGGTGAAGTATATTGTACCAAGGAATTGACGCTGAAGTTGAACTAGTGCTTAATGAAGGTATCACAGTTTTATTCGTCTTCTTCTTTTTCTTTTTTTTTTTTTTTTTTTTTTTGAAGTTTGATTTTGATTTTGTGTGTATGTGAGTGTTTTTATTTTTTGAAGTTGTCGGCGATGCTAATCTTATTTTGATAATTAACCAAAGAATCGAATCTGAAAATGAACAAGTGGTTAATGAATAATGAAGGCATCATTGTGTTTGGCTTCTGATTTTTTTAAAAATATTTTAATAGACAATTAACATAGGGTCTCGTGTATTTTTATACTGTACTGAATTACTTGTTGTTGTTGACTCTTTTCAAAGCCTCTATTTGGCTGTAACATTTGAAGTCACGCTAATCGGAAGACTTTTAGAGCTATGATGAACCACTTCCAAAATGCACACAAGCGAATGAAAATCTAATGTAAGGACAATGGCTGCCCATTAAAGTTTGCGAGTAAAGCGGTCATGATGCAACACTATAATGAATTACACAGCGGAAGGTTACATCATCGTTATCACGTTTCACCACGTTGAAAGTTCCACGTGTCCAATTATGAACAACTCTTGGGGGTTTTCTTCGAACTAGTTCTTTCTCCCTAGAATATTTGTTGAATTGGTTCATATATTTTTCTTCAAAGTGTAATTATTTTCTTTGAGATTGCAACTGTTGTTGGTGTACTATTGCTTGTTTAATTGTTATTACTCCAGCCCACCTGCCCAATATTAGGCAAGTACATCTATAGGTGCTTGGTCGGTTATTTAACTATTGTTACGAATTAGCTTAGGATAGACGTCAAAGGTGGAACTCGGCATTTTGCAAGTGGTCGTCTAGTTGAAGCAGTGTGACCGGGTTTCAAATAATCAATTTTGGTAGTTTTGAGTGTTAACAAGTACTTAAACCCTAGGTATAGAAGGAAACAAGGTATACACTTTGTTGCATTAAGCAGCATTTTCTGTGCAATATAAGATTAATACAAACGAAGAGCTCGCGTTAACAATCATGACATGTGTAGACATGTAAATTTTATTGGATTTAAATCCATGAAATAATATGGCTATTTGTTAAATTCAAGACAAATTGGTCCAAATAAATATTATGTGGCTAATTATTTAAATATAATAAAAGCCCAATCTTGAAAGGCTAGCCCAAATTAGCCTAAGGCCCAATGAATATAAGTTTTCCTAGAGGCCCAAAATGTGCCACGTGGCAAGTGACGTGGCGCCAAGTCAAATACAATAGCCAATTGGATCATGCCACACGTCAAATGATGTGGCAATCCAAGTCAAACCCCAAGACCAATAAAAATACGCCATATGGACATGTGACATGTTATGGCCAATCAAATACGGCCTAGTCACTGCTTAAATCTGATTGGCCGGTCCACGGGCCGAGGCCCGTCAGGGTTTCTTAGTGGCTACTCCACCCCATATCTATATAAAGGGGTCAAATCTCTCATTTGGAAGAAGAAGAAATCAGAAGCAAGAATCCATAACAAGAAGCAAGAAAGAGCTCGTGGATCAAAGCAAGAGATTTCTACAAAAGCTGCAAGCACTCAAATATTTCTCTACAAGTCCTAGAGATCAAGACGAAGATTCAAGATCAAGCTTCAAGCCCTTGAATCCAAGTACAAGTTCAAGATCAAGACCAAGACCAAGACCAAGTTCAAGATAAAGCTCCAAGCTCTTGAACTCATCAAGTCAAGATCAAGATCAAAATCCAAATCCAAGTCCAAACTTCAAGATCAAGCACAAAAGCCCTTGAAGTTATAGTTTGAAAAGACGAATCAGAGGAATCATAGAGATTGTAACACTCATATTTTGATAAATAAAATATATTGTTGCAATATTTTCCTGTCTCGATATTTATTTTCTTGACGCGAATTTAGTTGTTACAAATTCTGGCACGCCCAGTGGGACAATCTCTACCTTTCATCTCAACTTTTCAACTCACGAAGTTCAGCAACATTGAGATGGCTTCCAAGAACACCAACTCAAAATCTGTCATTGCGAAATCTGTCTGGCCTCATGACCTTGATGCCAATTCAAAGTTCTCTTCTGAGGTTCAAAGCTGCATGAATGCTACTAAGGGAAGCTTTGGACCAGTTACAAGAAACAAAGCAAACTTGATGGGGCAACAAGCACTTCAGGTGCCGCCCGCATCAACTCCAACTTTCGGTTCTTCATCTTCCAAAGGAGCAGAATCATCTACTGAGCCATTGAAAAAAGGGGAAAATATCGCTGAGATGGTTGAAAACACTTTGGCTCGACTTAGGCTCTGCAGATCCAGAAGTCCAGCAGCGAAGAAAGACGATGAAGTTTCAAGCATTGGGTCCTCTCCAACCACGCCGTTCGAGTCATTCCAGTCAAAGATCAATCTATGGGAGAATCCATGTTATTCTCCGTCATCTCCAACAGCAGTGCATGCCATGGCGACTAATGCTTTAACAGTGGAGGAACAACTTGCAAACTTGACAAAGGCGATTGATAACTTATCAAACTATGTCAAGGATCAAGACGCTCGCATCAACAAAATGGAAAGCATGATGGAGGGAGAATCTAGCCATGCACCAGGAAAACGTCCAGAAGTTCAAGAGGTGATTAATACTCCAGCTAAGCAAGTAACACCTGCTAAGGAAATCCAAGTTTCTGCTGATGGGGTGATTCAAATTGACCAACTGAAGGAGTTCATTATGGGAACAATCAAGGATAAGTACGAGGTTTCTTCCAAGTCTTCTCTTGCATATGAAAAGCCATACACCGCAAGAATTGATAGCCTGAAGATGCCCATCGGTTATCAACCCCCAAAATTTCAGCAGTTCGATGGCAAAGGAAACCCAAAGCAGCATGTGGCGCACTTCGTTGAGACATGCAACAATGCTGGAACCTACGGCGATTATCTCGTCAAGCAGTTCGTCCGTTCCCTCAAAGGGAATGCTTTCGATTGGTATACAGACCTTGAGTCTGGTTCAATTGATAGCTGGGAGCAGCTGGAACATGAGTTCCTCAATCGCTTTTACAGTACAAGGCGTACCGTAAGCATGATAGAGCTTACAAACACGCAACAACGAAAGGAAGAACCAGTCATTGACTTCATCAACCGATGGAGGAATGCAAGTCTCAACTGCAAAGATAGACTCAGTGAAGCTTCAGGAATTGAGATGTGCATTCAAGGTATGCATTGGGGGCTTCGCTACATCTTGCAAGGCATAAAGCCAAGGACTTTTGAAGAATTGGCGACACGTGCTCATGATATGGAACTGAGCATGGCCTCCACTGGAAAAGAAGGGCCGCCGGTCACCGAACCTCGCAAGGGAAAAGACAAGCAAGAAGTCAAGAAATGGAGCAAAGTGGTACCCAAGGTTGAAAGCAAAGAGTCCATGAATGTTGATGCCAAACCTGTGAAGTTCACCACAAAGTTCAGTAAGAAACAAAGTGTGAAGACGACTTCTTTCAAGGATAAGACAGGTCCGAAATCAACTTTGAGAGAGATGCAAGATAGGGAATACCCGTTCCTTGATTCTGATGTTCCCGTAATCTTCGATGAACTTCTGGAACTAAAGCTCATTGAGCTACCAGAAATGAAGCGTCCTAATGAAGCTGGAAGAACGGATGATCCAAACTACTGCAAGTACCATCGGCTTTTAGGTCACTCTCTTGAAAAATGTTTTGTCTTTAAGGACAAAGTCATGGAGTTGGCCGACAAAGGGGAGATTGTACTCGAAGATGAAAAGGAAAATGCAAACCAAGTTTCCATCACCTTTGGCTCACAAGACCCTATTGTAATCTGCAACTTCACTGAAGGATTCGAAGGGCAAGATGTCATGATCAAGTTTGGCGACTTCGAACCCGTTCCAGCAAAAGGATCATTTTCTCCCCCAAAGCTGTGTGAACAAAGTATGAAGAAAGCATCGCTCGAGGAAGATGATGATGGTTGGATATTGGTGACTAGACGGAGGCGTCGTAAGGCAAGCCCACGAGACGAACCAGCTGAGAAGCCAACAAGGAAGAAGATGGTAAGGAAGCCAAGGAAGCAAAAAGCAATCGGACGTCCACGAGAGGCAAAGGTGGAGGGTTACCATCACCAAAAGTCGCGTCAGCCAGTGACCCTAGAGGAGTTTTTACCAAGTTGGTTCCGCGTGAAGATCCCTAAAGATGATACGAAGGCGTTATGTTGTAATACTGATAAAGTAGAGGAGAGCAATGAAAGTCCAGAGCCATCTTCACCTGCGAAGTCAGAAAAACTCACTGAATCTACAGCCGGAGAAGCAAATACTTGTGAAGCAAAGATCACATTCACAAGTGATGATATCCTACTTGGGGAAGTTCCTCACAATCGTCCGTTGTTCATGGTTGGATATGTGAATGAACAAAGAGTGAATAGAATCTTGATTGATGGAGGATCCGGAATCAATATTCTGCCTATTCACACAATGAACGAACTTGGCATCTCAAGAGAGGATTTGATTGAAAGCCGTTTGATGATCCATGGATTCAATCAAGGGGGGCAAAGGGCCATAGGTGCTACAAAAATAGACCTCACTATTGGAGAAATGACTTCAAGCGCATGGTTGCATGTGATCGATGCAAAGACTTCCTATAACATCTTACTGGGAAGGCCGTGGATACACGAGAATAAAGTCGTTCCGTCCACTTATCACCAATGCCTTAAGTATCATGAAGATGGTATTGAGAAGAAAATCGTTGCTGATGACAAGCCATTCACTGAATCTGAAGCTCACTGTGCTGATGCTAAATTCTACTTGAAGAATATCGCGAATGAAGTCAGGGGTGATGACATCGCCAAAACATCGGATCCTAAGATTGCAATGAAGAAGGCTGAGATTGCAGCTGGGAAAGCAAAAGTTGTAGAGGATGAAGATAGAAGCCACTCTATTCAAAGGAAACCACATAAGCAATACTTTGCACCTTCAGGCAAGAAGACGGGATCTATGCTCCGCTACGTCCCAAAACTGAAGGAGAAGAAAGACCAATCATCCGACCTACAAAGTGACGTGCTGAATGGATTAACCCTTCCTATCAAGCGGCTTGATGCTTTGAAGTTATCTTCAAATTTGCTTGGAAAGTTTGTGGCCCGAAATCCGCCGGAGAATAGTGCACTCCCCACAAAGCGCACGAACGAGGGTTTTGATCCGAATGCTTATAAACTATTTGCAAAGGCTGGGTACGATCCCAACGAACCATCTAAGTTAGGGAAGCTCCTACCAGAAGGTTCAATGAAGAAATCACGGGAAGGCTTGGGCTTCGAAAAACCCCCACCAGTTCGCATCACTGTAAGGAGGGCAAGCATCAATTATATCGGTGCTGAGGATGAGTCTGTTCCTTCGAACAAAAGAAAGTCTGTCTTTGATCGGCTTGGAGAACCAGCTGCAAGAATTTCTGTCTTTAATAGATTGGGGCCATTGAAGAAGAGGAACAAGCTCCAAAAGGGTGATGTAAAGTCAAGGATAACCATTTCTCCTAACGCCCTAAACCTTTCAAGAGATTGCCAAAGTCTAATCCCTTCAAGGATGAAGCGTCAAGAAAAACTAGTAGTTTCATGTGGAGAAGTGTTAAAGGCAAGGACTCATACTATAGTCCACACAAAGGAGCGTGAGGAAGATGAAGAAAGTGTAGGATCTTCATATTATGTCGTTGCAGAAGAAGAGCGGAATGCTTTATATCCAAATAATGTCAACAATGAGTCGGAGGATATTTCCTGGTGTCACCACATATCTTTCAATGATGGAGATCTGCAGGAAGACGAAGATGCTAAAGATGCTCCACCTGAGCTTGAAGAAGGAGTGAAGGCGACAGTTGACGCATTGAAAGAAATCAACCTCGGCACAGATGAAGAACCAAGACCCACATATATAAGTGCTTTGCTGATGGAGGATGAAGAAAGTGCTTATGTAGAGCTGCTGAAAGAATATAGAGATGTCTTTGCTTGGAGCTACAAAGAGATGCCTGGTTTAGACCCCAAAGTAGCGGTTCATCATCTGGCAGTTAGAAATGGTGCTCGTCCTGTTAAGCAAAGCCAACGCCGCTTCAGGTCAGAGCTGGTACCCTTGATCGAGAACGAAGTCAACAAGCTTATTGAGGCTGGTTTTATTCGGGAAGTGAAGTATCCTACTTGGATTTCAAGTATAGTCCCTGTAAGGAAGAAAAATGGCCAAATTCGAGTTTGTGTTGATTTTAGAGATCTCAACAATGCATGTCCAAAGGATGAATTTCCACTCCCCATCCCAGAACTCATGATTGATGCCACTACTGGATATGAGGCAATGTCTTTTATGGATGGCTCATCTGGCTATAACCAGATTCGTATGTCTCCTAAGGATGAAGAACTCACAGCATTTCGAACTCCTAAAGGAATTTACTGCTACAAGGTGATGCCATTTGGCCTGAAGAATGCTGGAGCTACCTATCAAAGAGCTATGCAAAATATCTTCGACAACAAACTTCACAAAAGTGTCGAGTGCTATGTCGATGACTTGGTGGTGAAATCAAGAAACAAGGAGGATCACCTACAGGATTTGAGAACTGTGTTTGAACTACTGCGAAGATACCAACTTCGGATGAATCCTTTAAAGTGTGCATTCGGAGTTACTTCTGGTAAATTTCTTGGTTTCATTGTTCGACACCGAGGGATTGAAATTGATCAAGCTAAAGTCGATGCGATTTTGAAGATGCCTGAGCCTAGAAATATTCATGAGCTAAAGAGTCTACAAGGAAAGTTGGCGTATCTTAGGAGATTCATTTCAAATCTGGCCGGAAGATGTCAACCATTCAGCCGTCTTATGAAGAAAGGTGTCCCTTTCGAATGGGATCAAGCTTGCAGCAACGCATTCGAGAGCATCAAGTCGTACCTGATGAAACCTCCAGTTTTAGCTGCACCTATACCTGGAAAGCCGTTGATATTATATATTGCAGCGCAAGAAAGGTCTGTTGGGGCACTTTTGGCTCAAGAGAATAGTGAAGGGAAAGAAAATTCCCTTTACTACTTAAGTAGGATGATGACACCAAATGAGTTGAAGTACTTGCCTATTGAAAAGTTGTGTTTGGCGCTAGTCTTCTCTATTCAAAAGTTGAAGCATTACTTTCAAGCTCACGTCGTCCGACTCATTTCCAAAGCAAATCCTATAAAATTTGTGATGTCAAAACCAGTTCTTAGTGATCGTCTGGCGAGATGGTACCTCCAGTTTCAACAATTTGAGATTGTGTACGTCCCTCAAAAGGCGGTGAAAGGACAAGCTTTAGCGGACTTCTTGGCAGACCATCCGATACCCGATGATTGGGAGCTCACTGATGAATTACCTGATGAAGATGCAATGGTCGTCGAAGTTCAACCATCGTGGAAGATGTATTTCGATGGTGCTGCACGTCGTGATGGAGCTGGGGCTGGTATAGTTTTCGTAACTTCGGAAGGAGAGGTTTTCCCATATTCTTTCACGCTGATGCAACGTTGCTCTAATAACGTTGCAGAGTATCAAGCACTCATACTTGGTCTCGAAATGGCAGTCGACATGAAGCAGTTACAGTTGCAAGTATATGGAGACTCTAAATTGGTAATCAATCAGCTTCTGGGTAGCTATGAGGTAAGGAAACCAGAGCTACAACCCTATCACAGTTATGCACAGAAGTTAATAGGATGGCTTGGGGATGTGACTCTCCAGCATGTGCCGAGGAAGGAAAACAAGAAAGCTGATGCCTTAGCAGCTCTGGCGTCAACACTTACCTTGCCTGAACAGACGCAAGTTACTATCTGCCAAAAATGGGTAGTACCACCGTTTGATGAAGGCGTGGATGGTGAAAATGAACTTCAACGTCTTGTTGCTGTTTCCGAGGCTGAGAAGGAAGACTGGCGAAAACCAATAATTGATTACCTCAGTCACGGAACCCTTCCAGAAAATCAGAGAAGGAGAGCCGAAATCCGTCGTAGAGCACCCCGTTTCCTTTACTACAAGGACACTCTGTATAGAAGATCATTCGAGGGAGTACTTTTGCGATGTTTAGGAGATGATGAAACACTTCAAGCTCTGGAAGAAGCACACTCTGGGGTATGCGGATCACACCAGTCTGGGCCGAAGCTTCACTTCCATATAAAAAGGATGGGGTACTACTGGCCAACAATGGTGAAGGATTGCTTGGACCATGCTCGGCGATGCAAAGCTTGTCAGCTCCATGCAAACTTCATACATCAACCACCCGAAGTATTGCACCCAACAGTCGCGTCTTGGCCATTTGATGCTTGGGGACTAGACATTGTTGGACCATTGCCGAAGTCTTCTGAAGGACACGTGTTCATATTAGCTGCAACTGATTACTTCTCAAAATGGGCAGAAGCTGTCGCTCTCAAGGAAGTAAAGAAAGAGAAGGTTGCAAACTTCATCCGAGTGAACATTATTTACCGCTTCGGTATCCCTCGTTATATAATAACGGATAATGGCAAGCCATTTGATAATAGACTGATGAATAAAATTTGTGATCTATTTGGCTTCAAGCAGCGCAAATCTTCCATGTACAATGCTGCCGCCAATGGCCTAGCCGAAGCATTCAATAAGACCTTGTGCAATTTGCTTAATAAGGTTGTTGCCAAATCCAAGCGAGATTGGCATGAAAGGATGGAAGAAGCTTTATGGGCGTATAGGACAACTCATCGCACACCAACGCGAGCAACTCCTTACTCGCTTGTTTATGGAGTTGAAGCTGTGTTGCCGCTGGAGCGTCAAATACCATCCTTGAGACTTGCTCTCCAAGAAGGGCTCACTGATGAAGAAAATGCTCGCTTACGCCTTGAAGAGTTGGAGGCTCTCGATGAGAAAAGACTTGAAGCTCAGCAAAGCCTTGAATGTTATCAAGCTCGTCTATCTCGTGCTTTCAATAAAAAGGTTCGCCCGAGATCTTTCCAAGTTGGTGATCAAGTTCTTGCAGTAAGAAGGCCCATCATTACTTCCCATAAATCTGGGGGCAAGTTCACTGCAAAATGGGACGGACCGTATGTTGTGCAAGAAGTCTATACGAGTGGTGCTTATAAGCTTATTGATGCTGAAGGAAAAAGACTCGGTCCCATTAACGGGAAATTCTTGAAGAAATACTATCCTTGAAGTTGAAACGCTCCTCGACGCACGAGCCTAAACTGCAAGTTGACACGCTCCTAGAAGCACGAGCTTAAACTGCAAATCGCTACGCTCCTCAACGCACGAGCCTAAACTGCAAGTTGACATGCTCCTCGACGCACGAGCCTAAACTGCAAGTTGACATGCTCCTCAACGCACGAGCCTAAACTGCAAGTTGACACGCTCCTCGACGCACGAGCCTAAACTGCAAGTTGACATGCTCCTCGACGCACGAGCCTAAACTGCAAGTTGAAATGCTCCTCAACGCACGAGCCTAAACTGCAAGTTGAAACGCTCCTCGACGCACGAGCCTAAACTGCAAGTTGACACGCTCCTCGACGCACGAGCCTAAACTGCAAGTTGACACGCTCCTCGACGCACAAGCCTAAACTGCAAGTTGACATGCTCCTAGAAGCACGAGCCTAAACTGCAAGTTGACATGCTCCTAGAAGCACGAGCTTAAACTGCAAATCACTACGCTCCTTTGATGCATGAGCATAAACTGCATAAAACTCCTGGCCCGCAAGAGTCTAAACTGTGCACGGCCTTAAAAAAAAAATGTCCGCTAGGTTGAAAACCTCGAAAGAGGCGGCCTAGGCAAAAGTTAGGACAAAAAAAAAATAATAATAAATAAATAAATAAATAAAAACTTCTTCTACTATGAACTACGTAATGACTTGATCCTCTTCATCGAGGTACGTAGGCAGCTTAGAGCTCAAATTCTAAGTCCAGTCGCCCAAAATGAAGAAAAGTTATATCCCTTGTCAAGTTTCACATTGTTAGGTATAGCTTACAACCTAAAGAAAATATGACTACTTGTCAGGGTGTTTCAAATTCTGGGTATTACTATTCTAGGAAAGTTTAGAAAGACTCGGCTCAAGATATTAGATTTGTAGAGGGAGGATATCTCTTCTGCTCTCTCGTATACTTCAAGCATGACAAGTGAGAGATGACCCTCAGGATTCAAACATTGATGGTTTGATATGGGCAACCCTCCAAAGAAAAATGGTGGCTGTCCTTCACGCTACCAAGTCTTCATATTGGAGTCTTCGAATTGGTCAAGTCTTCAAGTGTGAGCCTTCAAATTCGCCAAAGTCTTCAGGCTACCAAGTCTTCATCTTGGAGTCTTCGAATTGGTCAAGTCTTCAAGTGTGAGTCTTCAAATTTGCCAAGTCTTCAAGTTGGAGTTTGTAGTCTTCAAGTTTGAGCCTTCAAATTCGCAAGTCTTCCAAGTCTTTAAGCTGGAATCTTCATATTCGCCAAGTTTTCAAGTTGGAGTTGGTCAAGTCTTCAAGTGGAATCTTCCTCAAAGCTGGAGTCTATAAATCTGCCAAGTCTTCAAGTTAGAGTCTTCAAATTTGCGAGTTTTTAAATTTGCAAGTCTTCTAGTTAGAGTCTTCAAATTTATCAAGTGTTCAAGTTGGAGTCTCCAAGTTTGTGTCTTCGAGTTGGAGTCTACAAACTTTAAATTTTCCAAGTCTTCAATTTGGAATCTTCATATTCGCCGAGTGTTCAAGCTGGAGTCTCCAAATTCTCCAAGTCTTCAAGCTGATGTCTTCAAATATATGTCAAGTCTTCAAGTTGGGGTCTTCAAGTTTGCCAAGTCTTCAAGTGGGATCTTCAAATTTGACAATCTTTCAAGTTAAGGTCTTCGACTCTTCCAAGTTTGACAAGTCTACAGGTTGAAGTCTTCAAGTCGGTGTCATTCAGGTACGGAAAGTCTTCAAAGTTGAAGTACTTAATTTAAAGAGCCTTCGAGTTTATCGAGTCTTGGGATGAGGTTTTCATATTTGCCGGTCTTCAAGTTGCTCTTCCAAATAAGTCTTCCATGGGATTTTCGTCGTTAAAGTGGGAGTGCGTTGCCACTCCAATCACCTTAAACTTGACTTTCCCACGAGTATCGCTCCAAATAAGTCTTCCATGGGATTGTCGTCGTTAAAGTGGGAGTGCGTTGCCACTCCAATCACCTTAAACTTGACTTTCCCACGAGTATCGCTCCAAATAAGTCTTCCATGGGATTGTCGTCGTTAAAGTTGGAGTGCGTTGCCACTCCAATCACCTTAAACTTGACTTTCCCACGAGTATCGCTCCAAATAAGTCTTTCATGGGATTGTCGTCGTTAAAGTGGGAGTGCGTTGCCACTCCAATCACCTTAAACTTGACTTTCCCACGAGTATCGCTCCAAATAAGTCTTCCATGGGATTGTCGTCGTTAAAGTGGGAGTGTGTTGCCACTCCAATCACCTTAAACTTGACTTTCCCACGAGTATCGCTCCAAATAAGTCTTCCATGGGATTGTCGTCGTTAAAGTGGGAGTGCGTTGCCACCCCAATCACCTTAAACTTGACGTTCCCATGAGTATCGCTCCCAAATAAGTCTTCAATGCGTTGTCCTCGTTAAAGTAAGGGTTGACTTCTTTAGAATCATCTTTTGGCCTACATAAAAGAAAAAGAAGAGCAAAGAAGAAAAAAAAAACACAAAAGGGAGAAAGTATCTTTACCTGACAAGAGAAGAAGAAAATTCAAGCTGCAGAAGTCCTCTTTTACTTGCTGGAAACAAAAAGAAAGAATGAATAAATAAAGTTACAAAAAAAAAAAGGGGGGGGGTGCAAGTTACGAAAAATAGGCGCGAAAAAAAAAAGGAAAAAAGAAAAAAAAAGAAAAAAGGAAGAAAAAAAAGAAGGGGGTTTTCAAGAAAGTGTTAATTTGTATAGAGTATTTCTCATACAACAAAAAGGAGCATAAAAGAATAAAAAATACTTGCCTCTGCAAAAGATATACTGAGGTGTTGCCTTCAAGCGAATTAAACAAATAAGGATCTCAGGGCTCTATTTATAGAGGAATAATTTAGTTGTGATCAAGTCCTAATTTATTATGAATTAGTAGCACTTATAGGAATCCAAACAGGACAAGGTATCCTATTCCAATTGACCAAAAAAACAAAAAAGAAAAAAAAAAAAAAAAAGCTACAGGCGGCTAAACAGTCGAACGTAATTGTGGGAGATTTTGATAAACAGCCATTTTGAAGATAGGCAACTGGAAAGTAGCCACTCCATGCAATTGTGGTGAATTTTGACCAACAGCCATTTTAAAGACAAGCAACTGGAAAGTAGCCATTTTTGGCGTACTTGTCTTCCTGATAAAGTAGCCATCTTGTAGGCTGTTCACTGGAAGATAGCCAACTTCGCACAACTTGCTAATCAAAAGGCCATTTTCTGGGCTGTTAATCAAGAATGACCTTATGACTAAACGAATTACTTCAAGCCTAGTCTTCGAGATGCCAACAAATTAATCTTCGACAAGCCTTGAAGTAGGGGACATTTGTAGACATGTAAATTTTATTGGATTTAAATCCATGAAATAATATGGCTATTTGTTAAATTCAAGACAAATTGGTCCAAATAAATATTATGTGGCTAATTATTTAAATATAATAAAAGCCCAATCTTGAAAGGCTAGCCCAAATTAGCCTAAGGCCCAATGAATATAAGTTTTCCTAGAGGCCCAAAATGTGCCACGTGGCAAGTGACGTGGCGCCAAGTCAAATACAATAGCCAATTGGATCATGCCACACGTCAAATGATGTGGCAATCCAAGTCAAACCCCAAGACCAATAAAAATACGCCATATGGACATGTGACATGTTATGGCCAATCAAATACGGCCTAGTCACTGCTTAAATCTGATTGGCCGGTCCACGGGCCGAGGCCCGTCAGGGTTTCTTAGTGGCTACTCCACCCCATATCTATATAAAGGGGTCAAATCTCTCATTTGGAAGAAGAAGAAATCAGAAGCAAGAATCCATAACAAGAAGCAAGAAAGAGCTCGTGGATCAAAGCAAGAGATTTCTACAAAAGCTGCAAGCACTCAAATATTTCTCTACAAGTCCTAGAGATCAAGACGAAGATTCAAGATCAAGCTTCAAGCCCTTGAATCCAAGTACAAGTTCAAGATCAAGACCAAGACCAAGACCAAGTTCAAGATAAAGCTCCAAGCTCTTGAACTCATCAAGTCAAGATCAAGATCAAAATCCAAATCCAAGTCCAAACTTCAAGATCAAGCACAAAAGCCCTTGAAGTTATAGTTTGAAAAGACGAATCAGAGGAATCATAGAGATTGTAACACTCATATTTTGATAAATAAAATATATTGTTGCAATATTTTCCTGTCTCGATATTTATTTTCTTGACGCGAATTTAGTTGTTACAACATGTTAATCCAAATTTAGACTACTCAAATAGTATTTGAGTTTGGAAGCTTCGGTTTATTGTTGGCATATTCGGACCTCAAGGTAGTACTAAGATAAAATACCATCACCGGCCAAAGGCCTAAGAAATTTCAAGTTTGAACTGCAATAAAATGACAATTCCCAAAATGCGTAAAACATATCAACTTTGAACTGTTAGACATGATCATGGATTTCTACAAACATCAGAGCATGTCAAACAAATCGATGTCTAAGCATCCAATACAACTTTCATGAAAAACCTGGCTGGGAAACAATAAGAATGGTACATATGGAGGATAGAAACTCGGGCACAACAAATTCGGGTCCCCATCACACGAGCACTCACGCATACACGGGCGCCCACATAAGCTTGGACCTAACTCACACCACATGAGCATCTTGCCCTCTCTTTTCCACCGATGTGGGACACATCCCCACACCACAACACACTTCAACACCCCCCCCCCCCCCGCACAGCCAGTCATACCCACATGGGTGGCCCGTGGACCACGTGCTCAAAGGGGGTTCCAACCGAAGACTTCCTACTTCGGGGCCAGGGTCTTTCCCTAGGCTCTGATACCATGATATCTCTTTCAACCACTTTAGTTCACACACAGTCATTGCCATCGGCCGATACTCTGCCTCCGCCGAAGACCTTGACACAATCTGTTGCTTTTTTATTCGCCACGATATCATTGAGTCCCCTAAAGATACATACCACCCAGTCAATGATCGACGTGTCAATGCACAACCTGCCCAATTGGAGTCACACTATCCATGCAATCGTAGATCACACTCAGAACTTAGTACGATGCCTTGTCCTGGACATCATTTCAAATATCAAACAACCCTAAGCGCCGCATCCATATGCTCAACACGGGGACTCTGCATAAACTATGACAACACATGCACACTATAGGACAAATCCGAACGTGTAAAACACAAGTAAATCAATCTTCCAACTAGTCTCCGAAAGCGTTCGGGATCTTTGATAAAACGACCAGGGGCAAGCACCAAACGATGGTTCTGCTCTATTGGTGCACCAACCGATTTTGCCCCCAACAAACCTGCTTCTGATATGATATCCAAAGCATACTTCCTCTGACACAAGAAGATCCCTTTCAGAGCCCTTGTAACTTCGACCCCCAAAAAATACTTCAAAGTACCTAAATTCTTCATATGAAAATATTTCAAGAGAAACAACTTGAAAATCTGAATTGCTCTCGAATCATTACTAGATATAATCAAATCATCTACATAAACAAGCACATTCAAACACACATTTCCTTTCTTAAGAGAGTAATCCGAATACGATTGTCGGAACCCATATTTCTTAAGAGCAGCCGACAACTTTGTGAAATCCTCATGCTCCAACTTGAGGGAGGGTATTAGAATATATTAGGGGTTATTAGTGCAATTATATAGGTAGGATAGGTTGTCCAAAGCTTATATGGGCATCTTGCCCTCCCTTTTCCACCGATGTGGGACACATTCCCACACCACAACACATTTCAACACCCCTCGCATGGCCAGCCATACCCACACATGGGTGGCCAGTGGACCACGTTCTCTTTTCAGCAGATGTGGGACACATTCCCACACCACAACACATTTCACACCCCCCCCCCCCCCCGCACGGCCAGCCATACCCACATGAGTGGCCCGTGGACCACATGCTCACAGGGGGTTCCAACCGAAGACAGACTTCCTGCTTCGGGGCCAGGGTCTATCCCTAAGCTCTGATACCATGATAAAATCGGACCCCAGGCCCACACACCCGGGCACAACAAACTCGGTCTTTCTCTAGGCTCAAAGGGTGGAGGATTGTCCAAAGCTTATATGGGCATCTTGCCCTCTCTTCTCCACCGATGTGGGACACATTCCCACATCACAACACACTTCAACAATATATATATATATACTAGTGTCTCGACACGTGCGTTGCACGTGTATGTCAAGTTATACAGATTGACGCTTTAGTAGAATTATGATTTATACTATCTTTATGGATTGTTACAATCTTGTCCAAAGTTATTGTAGTACCATCTCGTGTTATTGCATTAATAAAAATTATTGTATATTCATTCTAAGTTATACAAATTCTGTATTATGAACTATTATAATTACAATCATAAAAAATCATCTACCTCATCGAATATTGTAACCTTCAAAGTTAACAAAACTTTGATAATTTTTCTCATCAACAGAAAGATGTATATTTATATTGTCCCAAAATATGTACAGATTATTTTATTGATGTCAACAATAATTTTTAAGAGTTAGTTAATTTCTCCTTCATATGTATCACAACCTTGAAAATAATCCTACATATCCTTTGACATATGGCGCCAAATTGTATAGCAACAAACCAATTTCATTTGGTAAAATTAATAAGAAAAATTAACTCATGATCATATATTGATTCCAATCATGGCGTACATGCAAATAGAATAATATAATTTGAAATAATCACATAGGTAATAATAACTACCATAACATTTGTGTAGATATTGGATTTCCATATATCATAGCGAAATGTAAGACGGAGTAAAGTAAATAAGGTAAAATTTAATTTTGATGTCATTCTTCTCAAATCTTTCTTTTGATTTTGTGGTTTTGACCATCTTCATAAAAAGGATCGTCCGACCGGCCTCTTAAGACTTACATCGATAGTAGCCCCAGAGATCGGGCCTCTTAAGATTTACATTGATAGTAGCCCCAGAGATTAGGCGAGACCATCTGCATCTATATAGATGAAATAGATTGATCACTTTGAAGAAATTATTCTTTTGGTGTCAAGGAGTACTACTACCCTTAGATGATTGTGTTACTGAATTAAACAAATGGTATTACATAATATAGAACTTTATGTGAGAGCCAAGAGACAAGACTTTGTATGAAATTAAAGCCAAAGTGACGACCATATGGCTCGAAAAGTCCTAAAATTTGTATATTCTAAAAATTTCTCATTTTCAGATGTGGGAGCATGGGTATTCGAAGTTACCCTACATTCCTATTCATCAAGTTTCCCCAAAGATTCTCTAGACGGCTGAATGAGCAGCCAACAACATAATTCACAATAAGTTGGTCGATAAGGTACAAAAGTGCACTGTCATCATAAAATGTAAGTAAATTATCAAATCACTTTGTGATGACTATAAGTGAATAATGTAATAAGAACTACCTTCCAAAGAAAAGTTCAACAACCTATCAATCAAACTGTAATATTTTACTCCAGATTCACTAAAAAAATTATCTGAAATTAGTATTTTTAAGTAACCAAATATATTAGCTGTTAAATTGAACTTGATAGAAGAGGACATGCTAAGAAGCACAAGTAAAGCAAAAAAGTACAAAAGAAAAATTATGAGTATTATCTAAAATATTCACATCACATCAAAGTTATTTGGATTTTTGATTTTGCAACCCTGTTACTACTACCTTCTCCCTTCTTCAATTACTCCTATGTTATCTCCTACTCTACTCCTATGTTCCTATTCGTCTAAGTTTTCTATCCATTTAATACCCTTTCCTGTTTCCCCTCCCTCCAGCTGGCGTAACTCTATATTCATAAATCATAATCACCATTGACTTGGTTACAAATTCTTCTTGAACTGAGTACTTTCTGATTCCATAAAGTTGCATTTCTAGCTTTCCAGATGTGGTAGTTTAGAGCTGCGATCATCGCCATTGCAATTTGCGAAGTGTTTACACCTCTTTCCTTTCACTGCTCTTTCTACTATTTGCCATATCCCTTGCATTTCTAAGTTCCTGACGCCCACTGCTAGCCATCGCAGTAAAGTTAGGACGTATTATACAATCTGAAGGGCAACCTCACTCTGGGATTCCATTATGAATCCATATGCAACTTACTTCAACTTTGTGCCAAGAGAGAGCTTATCATCACAAATAACTATCACTGTGTCGCCGCATGAAATATCCATAAATTTAATCAACAACAATGTTTAGCCTATCAAATTATAGGCTGCCTAATTACTGTACATTCATATATCGCAGAACAAAGATGAAATTGCATATTTATATAGAAAAAAGACGCAATTTCTCCAAAACATACAAATTTAAGTTGCAAATAAATTCAATAAACTACCAAATTTAGCGAATACAACTATCTGAATATAACACAAATTTACTATAAATCAATCAAACTTCAAAACTAATAAATTTATGTTAGTAAATGAGGACGTCAAGAAGTTTCAAGACTTCGAAAATACTCTGTCAACAAATACATACCCCCTCAATGAAAGGATATTAACCATCATGCTATCATTTAAACTTTGGTACATATATCTGCCTTTTGAAATTTTACTGCTGAAATAGACGAAATCGAAAGAAGAATTTTTTAATAACTTTATCTTCTCTGTATGCTTCAGCGTGAACAATATCAATTGGGCCTTGGTAGAATTGTCTTCTCAAGGTTGATTGCTCTTTTCAAAGATAATATAGCCTCGTTTCTTCTATTTTTAATGCACACATGTGCATAATCTTCAGCTTTAACATGTACACCTATAAGAAAATTTATTTTAGTGCTAGTTAGCCGAGTCTTATCATTGGATATGAAACATTGAGTTGTAAGGGAAAAAATTCATATGGCAGCAGTGTTCAACATGCATACTAACACATCCATATGAAAAAAAAAAAAAAAGAAGAGAGAGAGATAGATGGAAGTCTGAGAACTATTGTTGGCATTTCCACGCGATGTCGCAAGTGCAATACATCTAGTACTGATCCACCAAGAAAGGAGTACTATAATTAATTCTAGAGGACAAACCCAAAGAGAGGATCTGTGAACTTACGAATCAAATTTGCTGGAGTTTTTAGCCGAATAATTGAAGCACTTGAATAGCATCAGCAACTCTAATAATCAATAAGGAAAGAAGAAAGTTACGTTTCAATTCACAGACACTAATTTTTTTTCCTCCGTGGGGTTTGGAACAGTATGATGTAATTTTATTTTGAATCCTTTGTTATTATTGAAGTATCACATCACACCTTTCAAAAGAATGACAATTCGAAGGAGCACAAGGTGGTTTTGTGTTAAGCGGTGGCCAGCATATGCGTCGCTTTGTTATTTGGCCGTTGTTATTGTTTTCTTTTTTAATTTGGAATTTTTAGATTTGACAAGGGCAAATGAGTAATCTGACTTTTGGCTTTATGGAGGATATGCTTTTATAGTAGTATGATGATTGACACACACACACACACCCCATCTTAAAGGGTCAGATGTACGCAATCTAACCTAATGCAAGAATTAGTGGTTATTTCCAAGGCTTGAACCCATGATCTATAGGTCATACAAAGACAATTTTACCGGTTGTTCCAAACCTCCCTTTCACAGTATGAAGTTTATCTTCTTTTTTTTTTTTAGTACGTCTTCCAAGATCAAAATATACTTGATGAACAATATAAGTTGGGAATGAGTAGTTTTTTCAAATACACAAATTGAAAGAATCAATTTTTAACAGGGAGTAATTTACTATGAATCATGATTGGGATAATCAAACTGGTCTACCATTGGATTAAAAATACAATCATAATTATGAATCACATATCTTTTACATAGCCATCAAAAATACCAAGGGAAGTGATTCAAATAGCAGTGAAATACTAAATGCATATGCATACCAAGTGCACAATTGAATATTGTTATAGTGCATATCAATTAAGCATACCAATTGCATAGATTGCATACTTATAAATTTACAAACTTTTCGCGATAGAAATATTAAACAAGGAAAAAAGCAGATAGCACAAAGGGGAATAAACATAGAAAAAGATACCATATTAAAGAATAATCATAAAGACACCAAAATTGGAAGAAGAGAGATGAAAGTATCTCACAAACAATAATGGCAAAGGTGAAGCTGTATCAGTGTTAAAATCCTTTAGTTTAGGTGATGCAATTATGGGTTTGCTGCTTATGTATTTTATTCTTAATTTTATTGCATTAAAGTTACTAAATTGTTTTCTTACATTAAAAATGTCATTTAAATTTTCGGTAAGTGTAAGCTTTAAAGAAGTCACTAAACTACGTTTTTAAAAAAAAAATAAAAAAATCACTTAACTTTATAGTAAGTATGCGTACCACATAAAGTTAATAATCAGAATCACACAGAAGAAAGTGCTACAACCTTTAGTAGCTTTCTATGATTCTAAGATACGTATGTCGAGTGATTTCATTGTTACATAAAAATTGTTTGGTGATTCTGAAGAAATAAAGTAAAAGCTGAATGGTTAGTTGATCATTCATGTAACTAACACAGTTAAACAAGTGAAGCATTACAGTGTTGAATCTTGAACCTTAATCATTATCTCTTGGTGCTAAATAATGTAAAGTATGCGATACCAATAGAACTTTTGATCAGTACTACTAAGGAACAAAATAATTGACATAAGTCATATTTAAATATGGCAAACTAGTAAGTTATGAACGTGTCAAATAAGCAACACGTACTCAAAAGATATAGAGCACTTAGCAGGTGATGACATAATGGATAACATTGTAGATAGACAACATTATTATTCGTTAGTGTAAATTGTAATAAGTGGATTTAGGCTTTTAGTTCGAAACGTCGAAAGGGAAAATGCTTTTCAACTATATAGTTAACCATCTCTGGAGTTGAAGCTTGCAATGGGAATAAAAGTTCATCAGTTGTGTAATTTAACCATCATATCTGAAGGATTCATATATGCCTATATCACAAAATCTATACTAAATAGATTATGTAAAATATTAATTAGAGTACTTATTTGTTCTCCTTATAAGCGCAAGCGGTAGGATCTTTACCACGGCTGGAATCGCTTGTCGTCGTGGTTGTCACCCAATATATTTAGTAGAGAGTAAGAGCAGTAGAGAAAGTAGTGTATTTTATAGTAGTGTATTTTATCTAAGCCTGTTACTTTATATATAATTAAATAATACAGTAGTTGTCATCTTATAGAAATTTATCAGATAACTTATCTTTTTACCTAGGTAGTCTTTAACAACACTCTTTTATGGGTGGATGGGGGCTGCATGTATCATGAATTCATGATCACCTTAAAAGTAACTTGCACTTTCAGTTTTCACAAAGTCATTATTTTATTAATTTTTTATAAGTAATGAAAAAGAATGAGAAGAAGAACTTTTTCTTTTTGTGGTCAACATTATTATTTTATCACCAATATTGTTCAAATAAATAAAAAGTTCAGCTAGTATGGAATATCAATGCATTCATTCCTATTTTTAAAAATATTTACAAGCAAAGTATAATACTACTATCTTTAAGTTATGTACAATTCAAGCTGAAAGTTTTGATTGTGTTAAACTATGGAGTACCTTTGACAAGAGTTACTGTATTTGTTTTTTTCCTCCACCATACTCCTATTACTCGACTAAGAAATAATAATTACTTGTAGTTTAGAACAACAAAATATGAATCTACATTTTTTATAGAACCTATAGCTTTATAGAAAGGACAATAAAGGAGGTTATTATTGTAAATAGGTTATTTGTGTAAATTGTAGTGTAGCTTAGACTAATTGTATATTGGGCCAAGCCCATTAGGAATTACTTAACCCCTAAGTTAGGTCTTTTAGGTACTTGTATATATAGGGCTATTGATTAATGAAAAAGGTGAGAAGTTCTTCACCCCAAATTTGTGTCTTGTTTATCAATTCTAACATGGTATCAGAGCCACCGCGCTGTTGATCGGAAAAGTGATCGGTATAATAAAACTTCTCTATAAAGTGTGAAGAAAGAGTGTGGTGATGGCGGTTCGAAGGGAAGGAGTTGGTGTCACTGTTGCTAGTGTTTGTATCGACGAGAGGAATGGTCCACGGCAAACGAGGTCATCGTGTGACAAGGAGTTCGATGTTGAAAAGGCAAGATTGTTTCAGACAATCTTGAGTGCTCTTAAGAAGAGAGGTTTCGGGAGCGAAACCATTCCGCTACCTGAAGATGGTCCAGTAGATATGTTAAATAAATAAGTGAAAAGTGATGCTCAATGACGGAGTGATCGGGAGAGAGTTGCAGTGAATAGAGCAACACTCTCCCGGAGAGGAGTGATGAATCGATGGAGAGGGGTAATGTGTCCGAATTGTGATAGTTCAGGGCATAATCCAAATTATTGCTATGAGGTTATCGGATATCCAAAATGGTGGAAATTTGGCTCACGAAATAAGAATGGGACTTGTGATCGAGTTACGGTGTCGTCAAGCTGTCGTGCAGAGACACGAGCAAACATGGCTCGTTCGGTGAATGAAGTTGGATTTGGACACTCTAGTGTGTCAGGATTGAGTAGTGAACAATTGCAGGTGTTGGTGAGTTTGTTGAATCAAAAGAAGTCGGACGCCGATCAAGTGAAAATTAAAACGACTAATAGTTCATGGATAATTAATACTGGAGCTTCGAATCATATGACCGGAGAATTAAATGTGTTGAGCGATTTACAGGATATTGTACAGTGTTCGGTGGGCTTGCCTGACGGAAGCAGTACCATGGCTACGAAGGAAGGGTCAACCCAACTTAATGAACACATGACCCTTCGAAATGTTCTTTATGTGCCTAGAATGACGTGCAATTTGATTTCGGTGTCTCAGTTAATCGATCAATATGATTGTGATGTGCAGTTTACTAGGGATATGTGTGTTGTGAAGGATAGGAACACGGGCAAGTTGATTGGCATGGGTAAACAAACGGATGGTTTGTACTACTTTCAGTCGGTGTCATCGGTGAAGGCTATGAAAGCGGATGTGTTGGATCTGTGTCACCAACGGTTGGGACATCCCTCTATTCAGGTAACGAATTCTCTCCCAATTCAAGAAATTAGGAATTGTAGCGGCAAGAAAAATGTGAAAGCATGTGATATATGTCATCGGGCAAAGCAGATTAGGAATGTGTTTCCATTGAGCGAGAATAGAGCCTCCGAGAGTTTTGAATTGTTACACTGTGACTTGTGGGGTCCGTATAGAACTGAAACTTCATGTGGTGCCTCATATTTTCTAACAATTATTGATGATTTTTCCCGAGCTGTGTGGGTATTTTTGTTGGTTGATAAGAAAGAGGTTGGACGAGCTTTGAAAGACTTCTTTGCAATGGTCGAAAGACAATTTCATAAATATGTCAAGATTGTCCGAAGTGATAATAGGACCGAGTTTATAAGTATGAAAGCCTATTTTCGGGAACAAGGAATTCTCTTTCAAACCTCGTGTGTAGGGACACCACTAAGGGTGTCTATTAGCCCGGTCCGGCCCGGTGCCGGTCCACCTGTGCCGGTCCGGTCCGGTCCGGTGCTTAAAAAAAAAAAAATTGCAATTGGCCCGGTCCCGGTCCGGTCGGCCGGTGCAGTTGCACCAATGCCGGAACGGAACCGGAACCGGCAGACGGAGTTGTGCCCGTCCCGGCCCGGTCCGGACCGGTTCGGTTCGGTTCCGTTTAATTTTTTTTTTTTCACATTATATTATTTATTGTTTAAAAAAATATTGGTAGACTAAAATCTAAATAAACAACACAAAACACACATATTATTCAACAATACACACATAGTACATTAAGTTGGAAAAAGGAAATGCATAAATAGAAAATAAAAACATAAAAATAGACTAGAAATTAGAAAAATACATAAATTTTAAACTTGTGCGACTCAATTATCACGTGGTTGCAGATATTTGCCACCATCACGAGCTGCCCATTCAGAGGCATGATGGTATTCCAAGTGTTTCTTAAACTTCATTGTCCCTCCAGTATTTGATCCATCTTCCCAATTCCAAAATCTCTGACAAAGAGTACATTGTGCTTTGCCGGTATCATTATTTTTCGTGATAAATTCCCAAACTTCGGATCGTTTAGTTCTTGTTGGACCACCAGACGGACCTGCTACATTAGCACCCTCAACTTGATTAGCATTATTTGCATTTGCTGCCATGTTGATAGAAAATTTAATAAAATAGCCTTTTGGTAGAAATTTTTGAAGAGAAATGAATAGAAAATATTGAATTGTGATTAATTTGATGAAAGATGGGAGTATTTATAGGAAAAATAGGTCAGGGAGGGGTGTAGGGGTGTTTATGGGTGTGTGGGTGGGAAAAATAGCCGTTTATGGCCGTTGCCAACGGCTATTTTTCAAAATGGAGCGGATTTGGAAAATGTTGGAAGTGGGCCGGTCCGGTCCGGTCCGGCCCGGTTTTGGCGCTTTCTTTAATTTTTTTTTTTTTTGTTTTTTGGTTATTTGTTTTGTTTAAATTTTAGTTTTATGTAATAATAACTTATATATTAATACTAGTAATCTAATAAACTAGTATTGCACTAAGAACTATTATGTAATGTAGTTTTTTAGTTTTATAAAAGTATAATTGAGTATTTTTCCAAACTTAGTAATCTAGCATAATGTAAGTAAATTATGATTTTTTCAAACTTAATACTAAGTTAGTAGTATTTAGTATTTAATAATGTAGTATTTAGTTTTTAGTATTTTAGTAGTTAGTAATGTAGTATTTTAGTATTTAGTTTTTAGTTTTTTAGTAGTTTAGTTTTTTAGTAGTTTAGTATTTAGTATTTTAGTATTTAGTATTTTAGTATTTTAGTATTTAGTTGTAACTATTTATTATTGAATTGCAAAGAGCCAAAGACTAAAGAGGTAACTTAATAGCAAAGAATAATTAAGAATATAACAAAGGATTTACATAATAGCAAGGCGTAACGCATTTTATTAAATAATGATTGATTTTTTTTTTTTTGCAAAGTACATAGATATTAAATTGCAAAAACTACATATTAATAAAAAAGCTTCTCATTTTCTGAATAATTTCGTCTGGCACCTCTGGAGGAACCGGTGGCAAAGAGTCATCTTCTTCATACTCAATTTCATTGTCCAAACTTCCATCACCTGATAAAATTTCGGATGTTGCTTCTCCATCGGCTAGTTCATCTTCTGCAAAGCCAAAATTTCTTCTCTCCGATCTAATCCAATCTCTGAATAATACGGCTGTCTCCATTGCTTCTTCCTTCAATGAATGTCTATGATCTCCAATTTGTAATCTTCCTTGGCTAAACGCGCTTTCTGAAGCAACAGATGATGCTTGAATAGTTAGAATATCCCGCGCCATTTTTCCTAAAACTGGAAACTGTGCTTGTTGATCCTTCCAAAATGGCAGTAGTTGCTCGCTTCCAAAATAATCAATATCCTTGCAAGCATGAAGTAGATAAACATCAAGCTCGTTGAACCCTCCGCTGCTACTCGACTGCCTGCTAGAAAGCCTTTGATTAAGGCTGGAAAAACTTCCCAATCCGGTTGCAGCTCTTTTGGGAGCCTGCGTTGAACTTGATCCAGCTCCACTTGGAACACTTGGAACAACATTATCAGCTGCACTCCTATACCTTTCATAAATCCGTTGGCAATCTGGAATTACCTGCGCACAGACTGTTTCTACACTTGGTGTTTCTTCGTCAGTAATTCTCAAAGTCCGATAAATTTCTCTAATTAGCATTTCCGTATTAAAACGTTTAAAGCATGGATGTAATACAGATGCAATGTAATAAAGTGGTGGAATCGGGAAAAAATATTTTTTAAATTTTTCAATCATTGCTTCTACCGCAACTTCATAACCAGACACTACTCTATAATCGTTAAGTAATTCTGATATTCCAGCTATAAAATACAACATGGTACAGATTGTAGGATAATATTGACCCGAAAATTCTTTAGTAGCATAAAAAAACTTTGCTAAAAAAAGGAGAAGACGCTCAACATTTTGCCAATCAGATTCTTCTAGGTGATACACTTCCGCCACTTTGCGATTAAAATAACTAGTAATAGGCACTCGTAAAGTGTAAGCAACGCTCAAAGAATCATATACAGTGTTCCACCTAGTTGCAACTTCCTTGGGAACTTTTCTAGGACCTATACCTTCTTTCACACACTCTATTTGAAAGTCCCTCCATCTATCCGGTTTTTTAGATTTAAAAATATAACTAATTGCGAGTCTAACCTTCATAATAGTAGGATCAAATAACTTAAGGCCATCTTTTACAACTAAATTATATATATGACATGCACATCTAACATGAAACAATTCTTCAAAAGGGGGATGCAATGCGGGTCTTAACTTACCAATAGCATAATCATTGTTTGCAGCATTATCAAGAGTTATACTTAAAATTTTATCACTAAGATAATACGCCTTACAAATATCAGAAACTTCTCTCTTAATAAATGCTCCCGTGTGTGGTTCATCGACAGCGGAATATGCTAAAATTCTTTTTTGCATTACCCAGTTAAGATCTATCCAATGACAAGTAACTGTTAAATACTCATACCCATTAACACCTTTACCCAAATCAGTAGTAAGACAAACTCTACAATCAAAGTGATAAAATATATATCGTAAATATTGTCTATATTCATTTTTAAATTTTATAATATCACTTCTAACCGTAGTTTTTGGAAAACCTTGAAAAGATGGATTATATACGGTTTGAATATAACGAATAAAACCTTGACAAGAAGCAAATGTAAAAGGTAAGCACTCTACCGCAATCATTTTTGCCATTTGTTCCCTATCTTTCTTTTTATCATAATGCATAAGCCCCCCCGTCACTGGGTTAATTTCCTGTTGGACTCCACTACCTTGCGATGGAGCCATTCTGTTCCCTGACCGAGGGCCACCCGGTCTCCTATCCCATTGGTCCTTATGATGGTTTTCTAAGTGTGTTCTCAACTTTCCCGTCCCACTATTATGGCTGCCGGTTTTAAAAGACCAAACTTTTTTACAAAGATTACATTTAGCGGTCTGCTCCGGAGCATTTTTAGTTATAAATTTCCACACATCCGATCTTTCGACTCGTCCCGCTGGTTCTCTACTAGGAGGCATAGGTGGTAATTCAGTTTCTTCAGGTTCACCTTGAAATTGACTAGTGGGTGTTTCATCATCTAAATTAGCCCCTTCGGTATTTTCTTGATATTGGGCCTCTAACAAATCATTATCTAGTGGTTGATCATAATTTATATCATGCATAAATTGCGAGTCATCTTCCTAAGTAAAATCATCTAGAAGAGAAGGGGCGCTAGAAGTACCAACTGGTCTTTTACCTAAAGCACGAGCCATTCTATCATCCCCCCTCGGTTAGAAGCACGTGATCTACGACCACTACCCGTAATTGATCTCCAAATTCTAGACATTTTTATAATTACTAAAATATGCTTCGAACAAATTACTAAAATATGCTACAAACAATAATAGTGCACAAAAATAAAATAGATAATAAAAAGTAAGAACGAGTTTACTTGATATCGTGAACTTAGAAGTGAAAGTTGAAACTTGACCGGAACCGTACCGAACAATATTTCCACTTTACTCCAAATAGTTTTTTGTAACGCAATTTAGCAAATAGCCTTTGTAGAAATAAGAGAGATTGATAGAGATTTAGAGAGAATATTTGAGAAATTGTGAATAAATTGGTGAAATATGATGGTATTTATAGAAAAAAAATAGGTTGGGGGGGTATGGGGGCGCCTAGGGGGGTGGGGGGGCTAAAATAGCCGTTTTTGGCCGTTGGGCCAACGGCTAACCTTGAAATAGCCGTTGCCCAACGGCTAGTTTTCGCAAGCCCATCAGCTCAGTCCGGTCCGGTCCGGTTCCGGTCCGGACCGGTCCGGTTCCGGTCCATTTTGGTCCGGTTCGTCCGGTCCAAACTGGTTCTGCCGAGACGGGAACGGACCGAATTTTTTTTTTCTTTTGGCCCGACTTGAGCCGGCTCCGATCCGGTCCGGACCGGTTTCCGGTCCGGTGCGTCCCGGCCCAAACCGGGTCAATAGACACCCTTAGACACCACAACAAAATGGAAGAGTTGAAAGAAAACATCGACATATTTTGAATGTAGCTCGGGCACTCCGATTTCAGGTACATTTGCCGATTGAATTTTGGGGAGAGTGTATAATGACAGCCGTTTATTTGATTAATCGAACGCCTTCATCGGTGTTGAATGGGAAGACACCATATGATGTTCTGATGCATGTGACACCGAATTACGATCACTTGAGAGTGTTCGGATGCTTGTGCTATGCACGCAATCACGGACGAATGCATGATAAGTTTGACAGCCGAAGTCGTCGATGTATATTTTTGGGGTATCCAAATGGGAAAAAGGCATGGAAGTTGTATGATCTGATACCAAAGAGTATTTCATGTCACGAGATGTTACATTCTATGAGAACGAGTTTCCGTTTGCACCAAAGGATGGTGTGAAAGAGAGTTTGAGTCCAAGTGTTGAGACTGATCAAGTGGATGAAGTTGCTGAAGAAGAGAACAGTTCCGGAATGAGGGGTGTATTGAGATTCCCCCAGTGCATGTTGTCGATGAAGCTCAAGTGGATGATGTATTGCATCCGGAAAATGAGGGGCCGAATCAAGATGGACACGTGGAAATGGAAGTGATGGATGAAGAATTGGGCCGAAGGAAGCGAACGAAGATAGAGAGTGTTCGTTTGCGTGACTATGTAACTAATACTGTTCGAAAACAGCGTCATCGTGTGTCGACCTGTGTTCGAAAATCAGATAGTTCACCCGAGCAGCGACATGCCTCGGGTGCGCCTTATCCGGTGGCACATTACGTTGACTGTGATAAATTTTTGAAGAAGCATGCGTACTTTCTTGCAGCCATAACGGAGGGACATGAACCGAGGTCATTTTCTGAAGCCGTGAAAGATGAAAAGTGGCGGACGGCTATGCAACAAGAGTTGCACGCTTTGGAAACGAACAAGACTTGGAAAATCGAGCACTTGCCTCCGGGAAAGAAGGCGCTCGGATGTCGATGGGTGTATAAGATTAAGTACAACTCTGATGGTACCGTTGAGCGGTACAAAACTAGGCTGGTGATCTTTGGTAATCATCAAGTTGAAGGAATTAACTACACGGAGACATTTGCACCGGTAGCTAAAATGGTGACTGTTTGTGTCTTCTTGGCGGTAGCTGCAGCTAATAATTGGGAATTACATCAGATGGATGTGCATAATGCTTTTCTACATGGTGATCTTCACGAGGAAGTATATATGAAGTTGCCTCCGGGGTATAAAAATGATGGGTCCGGCAAAGTGTGTCGTCTCCAAAAATCTTTGTATGGTTTGAATCAAGCTCCTCGTTGTTGGTTTGCAAAGTTATCGACAGCTCTAAAGAATTATGGTTTTCGATAATTATATTCTGATTATTCATTGTTTACGATGAAGAAGGGGAATGTGCAATTGAGTGTGCTTGTGTATGTGGATGATCTGATTATCTCCGGTAATGATCCAAAGGCAATACGACTCTTCAAGTTGTATCTATCTGTCTGTTTTCACATGAAAGATCTCGGACGATTGAAGTACTTTTTAGGAGTTGAAGTAGCAAGGGGTCCTAAAGGAATCTTCCTCTGTCAACGGAAGTATGCATTGGATATAATTTCGGAAGCTGGCTTGTTGGGTGCTCGACCGGCGGGCACACCGATGGAACAGAATCATCGGTTGGCGCTTGCACGTGGTCGATTCATGAAAAATCCAGAGAGTTATCGGAGATTGGTCGGACGCCTGATTTATCTATGCTTCACTCGTCCGGATTTGTCATATAGTGTTCATGTGTTGTCTCAGTTTATGCAATAACCACGAGTCGAGCACTGGGATGCAGCTCTTAGAGTTGTTCGTTACTTGAAAAGGTGTCCGGGACAAGGTATTGTGATGAGTTCGAAATATGATCTTCGTTTGAACGGTTGGTGTGACTCCGATTGGGCAGGGTGTCCGTTGACAGGTCGCTCGTTGACTGGTTGGTATGTGTCTTTAGGGGACTCACCGATATCATGGCGCACGAAGAAGCAACAAATTGTCTCACGATCTTCAGCGGAGGCAAAGTACCGATCGATGGCAATGACCGTGTGCGAGCTGAAGTGGTTGAAAGGGCTATTGTGGAGTCTTGGAATCGAGCACCATCGTTCGATAGATCTGCAGTGTGACAGTCAGGCAGCGATATATATTGCCCGTAATCTGGTATTTCACGAACGGACGAAGCACATTGAAGTAGATTGTCATTTTGTCCGTGATGCGATTGTTGGAGGGACCATACGTCCCGGACATGTGCCAACGGGCGCTCAATTGGCAGATATCTTTACCAAAGCACTGGGCCGAACACAATTTGATTATTTATTGAGCAAGTTGGGCATTCGAAACCCTCATGCTCCAACTTGAGGGGAGGGGGGGATAAAGGAGGTTATTATTGTAAATAGGTTATTTGTGTAAATTGTAGTGTAGCTTAGACTAATTGTATATTGGGCCAAGCTCATTAGGAATTACTTAACCCCTAAGTTAGGTCTTTTAGGTACTTGTATGGCTATTGATTAATGAAAAAGGTGATAAGTTCTTCACCCCAAATTTGTGTCTTGTTTATCAATTCTAACCGACAATATAACTTATGATTTACCGATATATTTTTCTTCGAAGTTTGTGTTTCATATTCGAATGGACTTAACGTACATGCATAATAGTGTAATTTAATATATTATCAAGTTGTTTATTTTATTTAGTAAATTATTAGTTCCTCTTTTTATCAAGTTTTATACTACACTCTCTTGGCTAACAACGACCTGAATGGCATTACTAGCTGTTGGGCGGATGGATCGGAGGTGGAATGGGGGTGGTGAGTGATATATACATAAGTACCTCTTTTTGTTAAGTTAGACTAATGCAAATTTGTTTCGTGTAATGGTGTAAGATCCATTAAAAAGTAATGCTTATTTCAAGCATCTTTATTTCTAGAATTTTAACCCGAAATCTATGATTAAAGGGGAGAATTTCATCTATCCACCACGATTCTAGGAAAACTTAAAATATCCGATATGACGTTAGAGTGGAGCAAATTCGGCTGAGGTGCAGTAGCACAAGTAGGAAAAAAAATCACATGTTTCTTATTACACATTTAAGGCACAATTATTGTACACATTAGCAAAATAAACATCTCGGTAAAATTAATTAGAACCATGATTCTGCGAAATATATTCACTTTAACACACAATGACTATTTAATGCAAAAGATCCTAACTCGACACACACAATAATTGTCATTAACAATTTATTAGTGCTTAACATTCGCGTTTACTCGGTCAAGAAATACAACAGATCTCCCTATGATTTAGTAGCTCCGTAGCCAAAGCTTATCCATACTTATACAAGTGACATGTTTTATGATTATTTTTATATCATTAATATATAAATTTTAAACTCAAATTTCAAAACAACCTATAGTTATGCTAAATACGTACACATTATCACACTCACTTTTTAACGGGATAAAGAAAATTAAATTTTTAAATGTTCCACAACCACAAACAACAATAACAATAACAATAACATACTCAATGTAATCTCACAAGTAGAGCTTGAGAGTAGTAGGGCATATCCTTATCCTGTGCAAGATAGAGATATTGTTTTCAATAGATCATTTTTAAAAAAAAAAACGTTCCACAAATAAACGACGGGGAATTTAACTTGTGAAGAGATAAAAAAAAAGATGGGAAAACAAAACTTTTCCTATTTTATTTCCTAAGATAAAGGAAGAAAAATAACAACAAATAAGATTACAGTATATCACGCGTTTCATTTACTCTTTTTCCAATCAAAAGTCAATAAAAGACTCATTCAATAATCTACCTTAAAAAAATCACTATAAAACAAACAAAAATTACACGCAATCAATTAAACTTTACACATTCCATGAATGTTTATATGGTAAAATTCATAGTATATTAATATACTACTAATACTATTGTCTTTTTACTTTCCCCATAACCCCCCCCCCCCCTTTCTTCTCCCCCTCACTCCGGCCCGAAACTTTGTTACAAAACCTCTACTTCTCATCAAACTCTCTAAAAACTCAAATTCTAAAAAGCCCAAATAAGCTTCAAAATTTTTGTTTCATTTTATGTAAACACCCAACAAGAACAAAAAATGACTCAATTGAAGCCTATTTTAACACATTTAGACTCTATTCCATCAACCCCAGGAAAGTTTAAGCCTGACAAATCATCACCCTATAGTCTTTATCGTCTCCGTTTTCACCCCACACTTTTTCCAAGATTTACACTTTGGTCTTTCCTCTTCATCTTTTTCATACTTTTATTCTTTTTTTTCTCTCCGCCAACAAACCCAACTTCCGGTACCAACCGGAGAAGCCTAAAAAACGCTATTTCACCACCTGTACATCTCGGCCCGAATTGGGAACGTCAGGTTCGGGCCTCGGCCCGAACGAGAAATAAGTCGGGCTTTACTGTTCTAGTCACTGGTGCTGCTGGTTTTGTGGGAACCCATGTCTCACTTGCTTTGAAAAGACGTGGTGATGGTGTTGTGGGCCTTGATAATTTCAATCATTACTATGATGTCGGGCTGAAAAAAGCCCGAATGGGCCTTGTTGAACGTTCAGGTATTTTTATTGTTGAAGGTGATATTAATGATGCTGTGTTGTTAAAGAAACTGTTTGAAACTGTTGCTTTTACACATGTCATGCATATGGCTGCACAAGCAGGTGTTAGATATGCAATGGTGAATCCTGGTTCATATATACATAGTAATGTTGCTGGTTTTGTTAGTTTACTTGAAGCTTGTAAGAATGCTAATCCTCAACCTAGTATAGTATGGGCCTCGTCGAGCTCCGTTTACGGATTGAATTCGAAAGTACCCTTTTCGGAAAAAGATAGGACTGATCAGCCTGCTAGTTTGTATGCAGCCACTAAAAAGGCTGGTGAAGAAATTGCTCATACTTATAATCATATACACGGGCTTTCGATAACTGGATTAAGGTTTTTCACTGTTTACGGGCCTTGGGGAAGGCCCGATATGGCGTATTATTTCTTTACGAAAGATATTTTGAGAGGGAAGGAAATTAAGATTTTTGAGACTTCTGATCATGGTAGTGTTGCTAGGGATTTTACTTATATTGATGATGTGGTAAAGGGTTGTTTGGCAGCATTGGATACTGCGAGAAAGAGTACGGGGAGTGGCGGGAAGAAAAAGGGTGCAGCCCAGTTAAGGATTTATAATTTGGGTAATACAAAGCCGGTGCCTGTTGGGAGACTTGTGAGTATTTTGGAGAAGTTGTTGAAGGTGAAGGCTAAAAAGAAGGTTTTGCAAATGCCGAGGAATGGGGATGTGCCTTTTACACATGCTAATATTACTTTGGCACATAAAGAGCTGGGATATAAGCCTACTACTGACTTGGAAGTCGGTTTAAAGAAGTTTGTGAAGTGGTATGTTAACTACTATGGTTCAAAGAAGAAGAGTGCGTGGTGAAATTCTTAGTCTTGGTGTTGCCCTCGTTCTCTAAGGTCTCCTGCTGCTTCTCTCAGCTGCCTTGATTCCTTTTGAATGCGTAGCTGATGCCTCTTAATTTGTTTGCCACATTGCTTTAGGTATTCTATTTGTAGGTGACCATTGTACATCCCGCTATTGCTACTATTAGAGCATGTTTGATCTATTGACTCTCTTAAGGTGGTTTGATGTGTCATTAACCACAATACTTTATACTTTAAATTTAGCTTGGGTTTATCTCATTTATCAGAACTGCTATAGAGAAGTCCATCTCTTTCCCTTTTAAGTTCAGTTTTGTCCACCCCGAATCAGTGTTAATATTCAAGAATGATGAAAACTAGACTATCAAAGAGGTTGCGATGAATTTTTTTATGTTGTTTGGGAGTTGAATACTTTTTATTTTCATGGTTGAATTGACTTGCGGCAGACCTATTTACTGGCTAGGATGCTTGATGTTTATTTGTACACCTTGCTTTTTGGTAATTGTATCTTCCCCGTGGACTCTGGGAGAGGGATTTGTTTCTCATGACCATTGTTTTGAATAGAGTCTGTAATTTGTGCATTTAGCTTTCCCAGGACAAAACAAGTGTACATTGTTGAACTCATCAATAATTGTGTGCCACTCTACATCTTCATCCATATTGGGATTCAACATCTTGTAGGAGTGCTTTCCTTTGAAAAAAGAAAATTTTGTTTCATTTAGTGAAAGTTGAGGTCTTTTTAGTGTTATACTTTCTCTGCCTGGTTCTGCATATTGCGATATCTATAGATTTTAGCATATGCGTCCTTTGATTTGTTTGCTAATTTTTTTTCATTAGATAGAAAAATCTTACGTTGTAGTCCTTTAGCCCCTTCATGTATCGAGCATCACGCTCTTTTCTTTTGTCTTCTAATTTTTTTTCATTTGTAAGAGAAGTCAAAATTGTAGTCTTTAGACCCATGTTTTTGTAAGACTTTGACGGCTATTGACCATTCTCTATGGTTTTGTCACCATCAGAGAAGGTGCTGGAAGCCTGGAACTAGTAGTGGAATATTATTCCTAAGGAATAGAAGTTGATCAACAAGAAAAAATCTAAGGAATAGAAATATTTGGTGGAAGAGTGTAAGGCTGCGAGATACACAAATCTGTTTTTGTGGCCAATTCTTGAAAGGACGTTTTAGGATCCTTCTACATTTTTAGGATGCTTTGCCTCTTAGGAAATTTTACTTTGAGCTGGCTGGTAAAGGAATTCTTCCTTTCTTTTAACTAGTTAGGCAACTGTTTGTTTGATAATATGCCAGATACGTACTAGTCTGGTGATGGCTGTTATTGTAGCACCTTGTCATGAGAAATAGAGAGCAGAATTTAAAGGGAAGAGCAGCGAGTACTGTTCGTTATCTGTTATTGTTGTAGATCCAGATCATGATTGTAATATGAACCCAATAACAAAAGAAGTGTTGTAGTATAGCTAGTCCTGTACTGATTCTTCCTTCCGTCCGAACAGACTGGTGGGCAACGAGAGACTCACTTATGTCTTAGATGAATCTTTAGCTGCGTCATTTTCTGCTATAACTCAATTATTGTTAGCTTGTGAGGAAATGATCCAAAAGTAACTACCTGAAGTCGTGATGTATGATTTTGGTGCTTTTTAATTACTGATAGCTAGTAATTAAAATGAACTCTTCTGGTTCATTTGTTCAAATAATGTATGCTTGAGGGATGACCTCCAGGTTGGTCGATGTGGAAGGGGATTGGTAGGAGTTGAGGAAATAACCGATGACTAGTATGATCTTCCTACTTTGTTAAGAAATGGAGGGATATATGTAAAGCTTCTTCAGCCCCTATGGAATTTTATGGGCAACGAAGATGTGTTTCTTTTGCTTCTTACCGCCTTTTTTTTTTTCGAGTCATGCACATGTTATAAGCTGTGTCCAAGAGAAGTTAGATCTGTTAGTTCCACTCCATCCTGTCTAGTGCCCAGTCATGCACTTTTAGTTTTAAATTTAGTACATTTTAGTCTTTCTGCAAGCCATCAAGTTCTAAGGACAGTCCTGTCCTGTTTGTTAGAAGTTAAGGAGAAAGAAGAGGGAATATTGACCAATCTAGCTCAAAACTAACTCTTCTAACTTTTTCTGGCTCCTTTTGTAAACCAACCATCTGTAAGTTGTCTTTTGTATTTCTGTTGTTGGGGTACATCTCATGCTAAACGTATTATAGTTGTCCGAAAAGAGAGAATTAAGAGTTCATTTTTTTCGCTGTTAATATATTCTATTGTCTTGAAGCATGTAGCTTTTGCACTAATCGCCGGGTTATGCTTCTGAACCATTGTAAATATCAGTTTTCATGTTCACATCATGGATCCTTTTGCATAGTATAGAATTTCAGCTCTTGTTTAGTTGCACTGACCGCCATATGCAGACACCCTTGGCAAGATTACTTTTGGATGTATCAATTAAGATGGAAGTGAAGCATTGTCATTGCCTCAAAAATTTTGGCTCATGCTTAAGCTTTTCAATATACAAAATTTGAAATTATACTACCATGTTTATTTTAGACACACAATCTTGATTTCCTTGAAAGTAAGTATAACTCTTCTATTGGACCTGATACGATTTTTATAAACTTTTGTTAGCTTTTTTGTTTGTTTCCCTTCCTCCTGTGCCTGTTTTGGAATTGACCAAAGGATTCGTGCCGAGAAGTCCCAATTTGGGAATAAAACACTTCTATCAAAGGTTACTCATTTTTTAGGGTTCGAACCCAAGAATTGTTAAGTATGAATGTGCACTTATCATTGTACCACAATCTTTTGTGGTAAAACCTTTTGATAGTTACATGAAGAGGAAGGGTAGTAATGATTTGTCGAGTAATGCCAATCATGTCAAATGTGTTGTTGTTTGCTTACTCTGTTGACTTATATTAGTCCTAAAACATCTAGTAGCCGTCATAAGACAAAAAGAAGTAATGGTTGTTAGAAAATTCAAACAAACGTTAAGGAAGTAAAGATGGATCATACTAGTAAATGTGTACTTTTCTAATCCTGTTGATTTTGGTAATGAGACTTAATCTAATCGCAAACGCAACGTAACACACGTTAGAATAATGTCAATGAAATTGGACAAAGGCAAGTATATCACTCAAACTAATTACATAATATTATGTATAGGTTTGTTAAAAATGTAGAGATGTTAGAATAATGTATGACCAGTGATGCTGATAATACATGAACTGTTTGTTCTGCTTTAGTGAAAATCCATCACTAATCTTGGACAACGTCAAGCTCCCGTTTGGACATGATTTGGGATTTGGGATTTGGAACTTGGGAAATAGAAATTTTATTTGGACATGCATTTTATTTGGAACAAAATTTGAAGTTTGTGAGGGATTTCCCAAAAAATCCCAAAAACTGGGTTCAACCAGTTTTTGAGATTTATTGAGAAATCCCAAAAAATACCCCCAAAAACTATAAACAAACGCTAGCTAAGACTCTCTCACTTAGAATATTATTGCATATGGTAGTGGTGCACATCAACAATAAGAAAAACAGAGAAACTCATTGAAAACTAATAAACCAATTTTCATACAATTAGAGCATGTGGTTTTTCCATTTCCCATGCTCCTTTGTTGAACACTTTAATTAAATAAATAAAGTATACCACATCTAACAGCTTAAACTTTTACTAGATGAGATGGTCACATAATTCAACATGGTCACATGAAATAGAATCAGACCAACACGTGAGTTGGGGCGTGTTGAACACTTTAAAGAATAAATAAAGTGTATCACACAATTCAACATCCTTTGTTGAGCGGCTATGAAAAAAAAAGTTTTTCTATTACTATGTAGTATGTATTGCGACATATTGTTCCAAATGAGTAGCTTAGCCAGCAATATAATATAATTAAGGATATTTAATCCTTTACATTTCTTCCAGTAATTTCTGATTAGAAAAAGTAACAATTTCTTTAGGTTCCCTATTTTTAGTTTTTACTGTTTTATAAATTGGAGTGTCAAAGTAAATTTTGCATACGATACTTGAACTAACGATTTATTACATTGAAGTACTTAAGCTAATTGTGTAACGTAGAATAACAAAGTAGAAAACCACACTTTTTGGTATCAATAATAGTTAATACTCCACAAATATACACAATTATAAATTTATCCAACTCACCCACCACTCTTTAAACTCAATTAAGCCAAAACCAATTCAATGACAACATAATAGAACTACTAATTTACTACTACTTAACTAATTTATTTTAATACCTTGTAGTTATCTTATCTTTCAAGTTATTAGTTTTATGACGGTACACAATGCATATAACTGCTTTTTGTAGATAATTTGGTACGCCTATACTTAAACATATAGACAGTACTCCTTCCGTCCCAAAAAAGATGTCATAGTTTAGAGTTTAAAATTTTTCATTCTGATCGCGAATTTGGACATACATTCTTCATATTTATTAAAATAAATTTTGCATATTTAGAGATTACATAAAAACACTGGATCAAATATAATTATTTTTTACACTCCAACTAGTAACTACGGTCTACGACATTATATTTAGAACGGATGAGAGAGGGACCCATCCCACGTGGTTGTCTTTGAGTTCGTGGGTGGCAATGGCATAGTTGATCCAATTCCTATTCATTATTACAATAATAACACAGCTCATTACATCTCTGTCTAAATTTCAATAGACTTCCAAAAAACCCTATATGAAATTTGTATACAACAAATTACTGTATTAGCTTAATTGATGGGTTATAATATATGGTTATGAGTGAAGGTAAATATAATCATAATAAGCAATGAAAGGAGGCGTCTTTTCGGCGCCTGGTGATTACATCTACTTTAAGTCTCAAGTTCCTCTTCACAAGATCCCTGTAAGCTTGTCCTTTTTATTCATAAAGTTTGATTCTGGGTATTTTTCTGATTTGGGTTTCTTTTATTTTTGCTCCTTTGTTTCTAATCTCAACTTGGTCAGCATCTTTATTGTATGATTTTAATGTATCTGATCATGTTGTGATTTACCCAATTTGGATTTAGTTATGTCTTACAGTTTGTGATCTGTTATATGTTGTTTTCTTGAATTTATTATGACTGTTAGGTGGCCAATGTAAATGAGTATGATATGTGTTCTTAGTAAGTTTCGAAAAAGATTGAATTTTGCTCCTTATAAATCCACTGAGTTCCTTCAAGTTGCTTAAAGTTCTCATTTTTCTTAAAGGTATCATTTTGAACTCTAAAACAACTTTGTCCTGACTTAGTATAGTGCTACCTTTATCACATTCAGTTTTCCGATATGTTGCTTGAATTGGTTCAGTTTCCCGTTTAGTTCCTCTCAATAGAATTTGCTCTTTTCCGGAAGTCTTGCTAGCATTGTTACCTTGTAGTTGGTCTGATTGGTTTGTATGTGAGTATTGTTGGAGGGTGAATGTGTTTTACTTTAAAGCGGAAGTTCTTTTTGCTACCAGTAGAATAGAGAAATCTATGTTTTTATTGAGATCCCTTTTTTCCCCAAAACCTTTGATCTTCAACTGCATTCTACTCTTTTTTGCTTGCATATAGATAACTTGGCTAATCGGAAAGCTACTTTCTTTTTTAATGAAGTAGATGGCTACTATATTGTAGTTGATGTTGTATCTTGACTTTGATCTTGGTATTAAATGCTTTTGCTCCTGGCAGTTATTATAAAGCCTGTGTTTAATTCTATCGATTTGACTTTGATTGTTGTTTCACTTAGTGAGAGTATGAAACGACGTTCTTGCGAGACCAATAGTGTCTAAATTTTGAGAATTTCATTCACAAACAAATACACCTAATAATGGTGATTGACATTCTTTAGATAGGTAATTGAGACGCATAAACGGACTCTCGGCCTCCTTGTTAAATGCATTGATATTCTTAACGTTCCATTCTGTAGATTGGGTCAAAGCAGTGGCGATATTATGATTTTGGTCCGAAAGCAGTTCCCCCACTTATTTGCCTCCCTGGCATAGCTGGAACTGCTGATGTATACTACAAACAGATCATGTCATTATCTATGAAGGTAGTGAGACAAACTCCTGATTCTTTTGCTTGTGCTTTTCTAGTTATTGCTGAATGTGTGTGTATCTGCTCTGAGAATGACAACAACGGTGAAGAAAGTGGCATATTTGTGACTGTTATCTCTTCACTATTAAACTCTAGCAACATAGTTCTCATTAATAAAATATTGACTAGTATTATAGTTAGAACGGATAATCTAAGGAACTTCATAGCACACTCGTATTACCTTCTTAATTACATAGTGTGTCAATTGGACGTGGCTTTTGATAAGAACAGTGAAATATGTTTCAATAGAAGCTCGGTAATGCTTCAAGTAGTTCTAACTACCGCAATGTAGGAATTGTAACAGAAGTTGCACTTCCTTTAGTGATTTCCTTATCAAACTAAGGTTTAGAATAGCACTTTGCTGCAATGAATCGTTGAAAACAGATGCTCACCCGATTGGCTTGCCTTCTCTACTACATGGGCTGATATCATATGAAACAATGACTAACAACCTCACAAAGCAAAATAGAACTTCCCATTTCTAAGTGATGTTAGAATCTCTTTCAACATATCTTTCAGGATTTAAACTAAGAAAATTCGCATACACAGGGGCTAATTGGTTCTCTCTGCATGTCAAAATCAATGTGGATATGTCTCTTTCCCATGATATATGGCTCCCGGCTAGTTTTCGCAAGACAGCCACCAATTCAACTGAAGGAAGCTAACTTTATTTTTCTTTCTCAGGGTTACCGTGTAATTTCTGTTGATATTCCACGCGTATGGAACAACCACGAGTGGATTCAAGCTTTCGAGAAGTTTCTTGATGCTATTGATGTTCATCATGTATGTTCCTTTTATCTCAGGAGCTTACTTTATGTTAGGTGTGCAATCTGACACGTCTTCTCTGTCTAGAAGAAAATCAATTTAGAATAGTAAGATGCGCCTTGCTGACTCTATTGGTTTCTGCATTTAGTTAGACAGGGTATGCAACAAGTACATATAATGATACATATATAAGTTTTTTTAACCAGTCACTTGTTTTATATGGGTTTGATATAGTGTTGAATCATGCATATTTTCAATGTTTCAAATAAAAACAGAAAATAAGGTCTGTTCATGATCAAGGGAGTAAGTGATGTATTAGACTTGCACTTTGACAGATTCATCTCTATGGAACAGCCCTTGGAGGCTTCTTAGCACAACTTTTTGCTCAGCATCGTCCCCGACGTGTTAGGTCGTTGGTACTTTCAAATACATTTGTGGAGACCACTAGTTTCTCAGCTGCAATGCCATGGGCTCCTATGTAAGTTTGTTTTAGATTATTTTTCATATCATAAGAGCTGCTAAATTGCTGTTATAACTCAAGTATGACTGATCTGCATCGATAGTTGCATCTTCTGCATCTATTTAACTTCACTATAGGTGATCTAGTGTCTTCTTATATATGTAACACATCGTAATACTTGCATCTCATTGTCTCTCTGATTTTATGATTTCTTAGTTCTTCATATTCTAAAAGGTATTTTTTCTTCTATTGTTGGTTTCCTACTGCAGTGTTGGTTGGGCTCCTTCTTTTATATTGAAGCGGCATGTGCTAAGTGGAATTCGTGATAGTCCCCAAGAACCCTTTATTGCAGACTCTGTAGATTTTGTTGTTTCTCAGGTAATTTTTAAGCTCAGACTATTGAAATATTAGAGTTGTTACTACTCTTACGACAGTTTTTGGAACATTCCTGTTTTCAGAATGTTGCCACTAGCAGTCTATTGTACTTAGCTCCTCCATATTTCTTTTGCTGCTTCAGAGTTGACCCAGTAGATGATTAGGCATCATATTTTTGTTTGTTCTTGATACCACAACTATTTGCTTGTAGGAAAGTGTTGAGTCACTTTTTCTTTTAACTCACGAAGTCAATTTTCATGCAGGTTGAGACACTCTCAAGAGAGGACTTGGGATCAAGATTGACATTGACAGCAGATGCTGCATCAGTTGGACCCCTTCTTCTTCCAGATACTTCCATCACCTTAATGGATGTATGTCTATACTCTAGAAACCCATATATTCGTTGAATTTCTATATACGTGTTAGTCGACATGCCCCAACTTTCTCATTTTTGTTTTGTGAGAGTTTCGACTATGAGGTGACAGAAAGATTTTTTTTTTTTAGTACATTATGCTGTTGGTACATCAGGTGTTATTTAATCCCCCTCTCTGGAAATTTAGGACATTAATCCATTCAAGTTAACTGATACCGCTGTATTATGTTGCTCTCATAATCCTTTGATTTCTTTCTTATCTCTGAGATGTGTTTATTCCAAAATTCATAGTAACCAAGATCATCATTTCTTGCTTGGAGACTGCGTTAGTATGAACTTTGAGCTATAGTAGTTCTAGTCTGTAGCTGTTGGTACAAAGATTTTGGTTTTCCACCTCTTTTCCAGTCATTTAGGAAACAGATTACTTGCTAAATGTCAAGGAATTATCCCTACACTATTATTTCCAATCTTTTCTCCTAGTTGACATTTCTCACAGTAAAAAGGAGACGACCACTTAGCTCTTCCTCACCTAGTGGGGTTTAGCAATGTTGGATCCAAGACCTAACCTCATAAATTTACAGTTACTTAGGGTCAACAAGCTGACAATCATCTTCAAAATTCTTTTCCATTAAAAGGTCAAATTTATGTATAAGCAGGAATTAAACTAGTTAACCGTCTAGGGGTAAGTGTGAGAGTTGGAGAACTCCTAACTCCCAAGGAAAATGGACCTGAGTGGAGTGGAACGGATATAGAGAATTCGTATATATGAGCCGAAGTGATTTAGACTTGAGCTGTCGTTAATTGATTGATATGTTTCTTCCACCAAAAAATAAAAGGAAAAAAGAAAAAAAGAAAAATGAAGATGTCAGCATACTAATGTAGATCATGGGCATCCTAGAGATCCTCTAATTTGTCTTAAAAAAAGAAATTAATTTTGTTTCGAATGATATGGATTCGAATAGAGCAGAATGTGGAGGATTCATATGACTAATTCCGACTAGTTTGGGATTGAGACGTAGTTGGTTGATTTATGTTATTGTCCTTTAGCAATGAGGCCAGTTTCTTTCTTACTATAGCCACTACTGATGGGCTGTTTCCTAATGCGCCATAATTTCTTCTGTGTGAAGACAAATGACTATTGTGCAACCCCTCAATCACTCAAAGACCAAGTGGGCGAAAGGTACCCTGGCGCAAGACAGGCATACTTGAAGAGTGGTGGTGATTTTCCATTTCTTTCACGGCCTGATGAAGTGAATCTTCATCTTCAGGTATAAACTACTTCTTGACACTTGTTCGTCCGAACCCATTAGAAAAAAAACTTGTTCATTTGAACTTCATAGGCAATCTGTGAAGTGTTTTTCAAAGATGATAATTTAATAAAAGCAATAGTTTGCAATTAAAATACTTTGATTGTATCTGCAATTGAACAGCTACACCTGAGACGTGTTGGTGTGGAAGCTCGACCTGACTTGATCCGTAGTGTTCCAAAGGATGACAGTGGTGGGAGTTCCAGTGAGCCAAACACTGGAAGAGAAGATGCTGATGATTCGTCAGAAAACGATAAAAGGGACTCGGAAGCTCCTTCTACCTCTGAAAGTGCAGATCCCCCCTTGGTTCCAGAAGCTACAGGTTCTCATAATTTAGACAGCCAATTCCTGAAAATGGCCAAACTCTCTGCCCACACCTGTGGATCCATCACACCTCCTTTACCTAATGCATTTTTCCATGACAAGCAGAACTTACTAGTCTCCATAGCTCTTCTAAATGTCACATGTGAGTTTTTGATGCTTAATTTGCTATCCTTTTACTTCGGCAACTGTACATTAACTGGAAATGTAACTGCAATGTAGACAGTCAATGGGGGAGAGTTTATTTTTGCCTTTTTCTTTACTTCTTTGTATATTATGGGTTGGAAAAGTGTCATTACAAAGAGACTATGCAAATTGAAGACTCGAGTTTGTGTTGGAAAATCTTTGTGGGTGAGATGACTATACAGTGTTGCAGTTTAAATTTTCGAGTTCCAAAATGTTAGATTCTGATAAAGCTTTTGATGTTAAAGTTTATGTTCATACTCTATATGGCTGCTGCCGAAAGAAAGTTTTGGATCTGTAGATTACATGGCTAACACAGGGGAGAATCCCATTTTGTTCTATTAAACTTTTGTAGCAATTATCTAATGTATTCACTATTTGAGTTTCTGCGAAGCCGAGTTCGGAAATTTTTGCAGTTTTTTCAAAGAATGGTAAACTTCTTGTGGAAAATGTCGAACTTAGTTTTTCATATATTGCAAGAACTCAACCCTCCCCCGGGTCTGTTTTGCGGCCACAGCATGGGTTATTGGAGTACTTTTTTCCTTGTAAGTAGGCTGCGTTTTTCTGATGAAAGTCCAACTTTGTGGGGATGCTGGAGTTTTCCTATTTAATGGTTTATAGTATGGCAAAGAATGGGAGCCTTGGAGCAACATAAAAGTTGTCACTGTTTGATTTTATATGTTACGAGTTCAAGCCGTGGAATCAGCCACTGATGCTTGCATCAAGGTAGACAGGCATCAGGTTAGGCTGTCTACATTACAATTCTCTGGGTTGTTTACGTATGGCAAAGAATGAGGATGAGAAGAGTATCATTGTACCCTTATGTTTCCTCAGTTGTAGTCTTATGGATATGCTTCTAACCTTTTTTATTACAGTCAAATTTAACCAGTATGAGAAAATGCAAAAAAAGAGGTTATTGCATTACATTCAAGTTGAAAACATAGCTTAGGCATATCTGCTTTTGCAAAAAAGGTTTGTGAAAGCGCTGCTTATTTGCCTTTTAAAAAGTTAATCTAAAGATGTCAGGCATGTCTTATAGTTAATGCGAAAATGCCAGTAATTTGTTAAAGTTCCAAATGCAAAATCCAAATTAGGGAGACAATCTTAGATCTAGAATCTATTCCTGAAATTCAATTGGGATATTTTTATATGAGTATCTGAGAACCTATGCTTGTATGTTATCGTATTCTTTTGGTTTTGAATAAAGGTATTTACCTCAAGTTTGGGAAGCATGGTTAATAAATAAATAAATGTTAAACAAACACCAACTTGAAATATATTTTCTGCAAGTTTTAAGAACACTGTCATGGACAATGACAAGGTTACTGCTATGGCAAGTAAAGCACATTGTGGTAGTTTAAAATGATTAACTAACAATACTAAATTAACATGTACGAGCATAGATTTTTGTACCAAATCAAGACTTAATTAGTTTCGTCACCCATTGGTTGCACTATATTTACCTAACATAGTGGGAATTGTCTAAAGCACTTTAAATACAGCTAGTTGGAATTTAAAAAAAAAAAAAAAGTTAGAGAAAATATAGAATGATGAAGGAAAAAAGTTAAAGAGAAACTATAGAAAATGAAGGAAGTGGATAACTCTCTGCTCACCAAGATTTATATAGAAGAAAAGAAATCATTTTGGTATTTTTTTATTTTTCTGGAATTTATAATATTTTTTATGATTTTCACTGACTTCATTAATAGTTGGCCTACATATTTGAGTGTCGGTATTATCGCTAATACTTGATTATTTAAATTGTACAACGTTTTAAACATCAAATCAGGAAGAAAGTAATTCGATAAGTCCATTTATGTGCCTCATTTTGCTTCCATAATTTAATTCTAGGAGGACCCAAAACTCCAACTAGTTTTGAACTTTCTAATTAGTAGTCTATTTAGTCAATTTTCAAGACCAATTCCATGAAATGTTCAACCCCTTTTTTCTATCTTTTTATATCAATCAAAGTCGTGAATGGTGGAGGGGAGATTTTTAGAAACATTAACAATGTTATATTAGCATCATCTTTTAATATTCATGACGATTATATGGACTCTTTAATTACTCTTTTAATGTTCGGTTTTTATTCATTTTTAGAGATGATTAGAAAGATGTAAATGCTAGCTATTGCTATATGGTGGTTGTGATGGAAACCTTTGTTAATGGACCAATTGAAAGTGACATTCTTGAAAAATATGTCTCTTTCTAATAAATCAAGTTGGTAATCTACTTTCTACATCTCCATCATTGAGGTTTTTTGAATTCCATCTAAAGTGAAAGGTAAATGGTAAAGGAAAAAAGAAAGGTGAAACATGATAATTCCTCACGTAAAAAGAAAATAAGAGTAAGGCCTTTTGTTTTCCTTTTTGAAAACAAATGAGCCTTTAATCTTCCACCCCTATAACTTTTTTAGTTCAAAATATTTTGATCAAATCTTAACCACATAAGTGTAGTGGATCTCGATATCTTCTTTTTTGCTTAGAATACGATGTGTCTTTAACACATAATTCATGAGTCGCACCGAATATGTAGTTTACTATTTTGAATGTTTCTTATGACCAGTTAAACAATTTATATACGTGACAACATAAATCGTAAATATATATCGACTGACAAACTAAAAATAAATGATCTACTAAGTTCATAAGTCAAAGTTGTTATGGACTAGTTATTTGATCTTCACATTGAATCTTGAGTATTACTAAGGATTATTTCTTGTTTTAATATTGAAAACCATGCAAGAACGACACTTAAAAGCAATGGTATTTAATTTTATGAATTTGAATGGTGTCATTTGCAAAATGTCAAAATCAGTGGCTCAATGTGACATTTATTTATTTAGCCCACTCTGCTTGAGTGCATTCTTGTGATTGCCAATAGTTGTCCTGTTTGCATATTTTTGGCAACAATACAAGAAAGACAACTAAAGTTTCTAATTACTTTTCTATGAAAGATCAATTAAAATGTAAAAGCTCATACAATTATTTTGTATTTGAGATATATTAGCCCCCCCCCCCCCCTTCCTTCCCTCCAAGAAAAACCACTGTCCCCCACCAATTATAGAAATATAATACTAGTTGTGAGTTCGAGTAAATTAAATATTTTTAGTTCGAAATTTATATGTGTATACATAAAAGAAAAACTTCTTAACTCTTAATAAGTACTAGTATTTTCAAATCTCAATTTTAAATTCTGAACTTGCTACTGCTAGCCCATCCTAATTAAGAAAGAGATAAATCATAGGGAATCCAAAGTTAAGAAAGTGATATGAACAAGATATGTATGGCAAGAATAATTCAACTCTTCCGACAAAAATATGATTTTTATTTTATAATAAATGTAATAAACTGCCAAAACATTCTGTTTGTTAAATCCAATATATTTAACATTTTTGTTATCAATCCTAAATTCTAAAAATTAAATACTCGTTCAAAGTACTGTCTAGAAGCAAGAGGGGCTCAAGGAGTCAACCCTACTAGTAAAAGTCAAAATTAGGTATCCAATTTGGACCTTAGCTAAGACTTGCAGTTCAATTTTCAACGATTAAATCGGCCTCAATTTCTGGAACCCTAGACAGCTAGACTTAGAGGATTTTCCTTATTAGATGTAGAAAGGATGGTAAGATTTCTCGTTCTTTTTTACAACAAAACAATTGAATGGTCCAAACCAACTAATTTCCTAGCTACATTTTGTATAATCGGTGTTTGACTGGATATAGAGCTCAGATATTTCTTTAACTCATATTTCATAGCAGCGGTTATTGAAGAAGGTTAATCTGATAACGAAGCATTTACTTTAATTAATTGTTGAAAGATAAACTGAAAAAAGGGTTGTAAAAATATACTCCATCCGTCTCAAATTATTTGTCCTCTTCACTTTTGCACGTTCCTTAAGAAATTATTAATGAGGGGGCTTATTGACTATTTTACCCACCTTATCATTCTCTCTTCAATAAATATTTTCTCTACTTGTATTTTCAAGAACAATAATTACTAAGGGTAAAATGAGAAAAATATAAAAAAAATTTACCTTGAACTCGTAACAGGACAATTATTTTGAGACGATCATTTTTAATAAGAAGACAAATATTTTGAGACAGATGCAGTAGATAGCTATATTGTGTAGAAGCCTCCTATTCCCAAACACTACATTCAAATGTTAGCAATTCCTAATCATTAAGAAATCCACTACCTATGAAATAGTGCCTCTTTCTTTTGGGAAAGTGGGGGTGGGAGCTGAAGCTGAAATTTTCAAAATTTGAATCATTGACATTTGACTGGAGTACAGGTTCATTAATAAGAAAGTTAGAAAACATAAATAAGAGGGAAGAAATAAATAGGAGCGTAGAATTATAATGGAAAAGGATTGATATTTCAGCATCAACCTCTTGGCTATGCTTCAACAATTAATTGGACCCAGAAATAACACACTGCATTTACATTTCTCAGTGTCCCCATGCCTGTGCTCATTCATCTTTTCCACAATGAGTACACATCGATCAGTTATTTTTCACTCATAACTATATATGCATAATGATATTGACCGTCCAGATTGTGGTAGGATGAATAAGATCTCTCTATCCTTAATCAGAGGTGTCAGATTCGAGTCCTGGAAATAAAAAAAAAATACTACTAGTAGGGAGCGCTTCCCCCAAAAATATGTCTTACGCGACGCGAATTTAAATTTGTCGGGAGTTCTAATGAGGGTGCCGAATATCGGATGAGAAACCACAAAAAATTATAGTAATAGTGAATATAGTGATATTTAAGCGTTTATCAACTTAAAACTTTAAATTCGCTACGCGTTCATGTTAGGTACAAAGATCACATGCATGCTCTTAAATACTTTAATACGTGTATGCTTTTGTAGGTATATTCAAATTCCATTTGGGTAAGACAACATACGTGAGTACTATCTGGCAATAACAGCTTTCAATTCTCTTGAATTAAATACTACTCCCAGTTTAAAAGATAATGAATTTTTTCGCTTTTTGTGAGTCAATTTGACTAATTTTTTAATCTATATTAGACTATAAATTAATATTTTCAAATAAAAATTTGCATATTCAAAAACTATACCAAAAGTACTATAAAATGCAACTCTTCCCATATTAAATATGATGAAAAAAATCTTAAATGGTTGGTCAAAGTTCATCCAATTTGACTCTCGAAAAGCGAAAATGTTCACCCAAACTGAAACGGATGGAGTACTAGTTTGTACGGCCGCAAATAGATAAAACGTTCACATTTAAGACAAGTTTGAATTGGAAAAAGGGAAAAGGCAATGACAGGGGAGTTGGCAATGAAAACAGAAAGTTTGAGAAACAATTATTCATATTAATAAATTAACATAAATTTTAATTTTAAGGAGTTACACAAAACATACTATTACCGTAATACAAGCTTCAACATTTTTCATATTAAATGTAGTGCCGGAATCAGTATTTTCATTTAGATTTTAAAGTATAAAGAATTAAATACAAAAGCAATCAAGAATAATTAATATATAATATACATTCATAGTAAAAAAAAGATTTAATAATTTATACAGTATAATCTTTTTATGAAGGGGTATCAATTAGTACACTTTCGTAAAGGATGGGTCAATCTGCCAATGCTAAAAATGATACTCGCCATCCCAATATTAGTTGAATAAAAAATTGAATTCGTTAAAGAAAATTTAATGTCTTAAAATAATAAGAAGTCATCTATTATTATTATTATTATTATTTTCAAGCCACCTTATTGCCCAATTAGCAAAGTCTTAATTAAGTAAGACTTTAATACTCTCTATTTTATTCATAGTAAAAATATTTTTCTTAAGTTGAATCGAAAACAATCGCTCTATTTTATTCAAACTAGAGGTAAATTTTGGTACACTCCATTCTTTCCGAACCTTGTCAAATAACACCGTGTATATTGTTGTTGTAGCCCTAATATATACTTATCAAATGCACCACCAAGGGTTGTGGTGGGATGGATATGATCCTTCCACCTTTAACCAGAGGTCTCGGGTTCGAGCTCTGGAAATGGAAAAAATCCAAATAAACCTTACGCGGCGTGAATTCGGATTAGTCGGGGCTGCAAGGATATCGGACACGGGATGGGAAATTAGCAAAAAAAAATACTCCCTCCGTTTCAAAAAGGATGAACCTATTACTATTTGAAGGGTCAAACAAGATTATGTTTGACCACATATCTTACAAATATTTTCTAACTATTTTGAATTGTTAACTATTGTGACTTATAGTATTTTTCATGTAGTTTCTAAATATGTGAATTTTATTTAAAAAAATTTAAAAATTCGATGTGCAAATTCCCGGTCAAAATTAGTCAATTTGATCTTCGTACTCCGCAAAGGTTCATCCAAAGTGGAACGGAGGTAGTACTTATCAAATGGGGAGGGTTAATACCCAAGAAAACATAGGAATGTGCATGCATGTGTCGGACACTAAGCTCAAAAGTCTTCGTACAGTATACTAAACTAACTACTCTCGTTTCCCCTTTTGACAATTCACACCAATATACTCCCATTTTCTTTCTCTTTCTCTGTAAAGCACCAAGCTCAACTATTCACTTCAATCCCAATGCAAAAACTAATTAGTTTTACACCAAAAAACTCATTAAAACCTTAACCATTCTCTTACTCTAAGAGATCACACAAAATTCAGCAAAATGCCTGCTTATTATAATTTCATTTTCACTATCTTTTCTATGTTTCTTGCATTTTCTTGCATGAAAACTACTAATGGAAATGCAGAAGTAAGAGCTTTAATGGAAATAAAATCAGCTTTGGATCCAGAAAACAAGCAACTTGCTTCATGGACAAGTAATGGTGAACCATGTAGTGGTTCATTTCTTGGTGTAGTGTGTAATGAACATCATAAAGTAGCAAATATTTCATTGCAGAATAGAGGACTTACTGGAAAGTTGACACCAGCTATTGCTGAGTTGAAGTGTCTTTCTGGTCTTTACTTGCATTATAATTTGTTAACAGGGGAGATACCTAAGGAACTTGGGAACTTGACTGAGTTGACTGATCTTTATCTCAATGTGAACAATCTTTCTGGTACTATTCCACCTGAACTTGGAAGCATGGCAAGTTTACAAGGTTTGTAGCCTTGTAATTAACATCCTTTTGTGCAAAGTTGGTTTTTGTTGGAAGAGCCGAGGGTCTATGTGAAACAGCTTCTCTATCTCACTTGAGATAGGGGTGAGGTCTGCGTATACCTCACCCCTCCCCAAACCTAACTTGTGAAATTATACTGGCTATGTTGTTGTTGTTGTTGTAATGGTTGTTGTTTCATTTCATTGGTTTTTATTGCTGAGTCTAAATTAATTAGGTAAGTATAGCAGAAAAGTTTCAAATTTTCTTAGAGATCTATGCATAGATTACATGAATAGATGGTGTTTAACTAAATTCCCTTTGTGGAAAAAGTACAATGTTTTGTATGCAACTATGTATATACATAAATTGTGTTATCACTTTAATTAGGGAAGCTTCAAGTATAGTTGCAAAGGTGGTTAAAAAATTACTTTAGGTCGAATGTCTGTTCATATTCCAAGCGTGACATTCTTGCATTTTTTTCGAATACTCTTATTAGAATTCCTGGCTCCGTTAGATTTTCTGATTGTGTTAAAGGACTCTGTGTGGATTGATGACTTTTTTGTTCATTCTAGTCTTCTAGGTTCCACCAATCCTATTTTTGGTCTTTAATTTTTTTTCTTTCCTCTTTCTACAATGAGATATGTCCTAAGATGATTTGGGCATTTTGTGGTTCTACAGTGCTGGAGTTGAGCTGTAACCAACTGACAGGAAGCATACCAACAGCTATTGGTTTCTTGAAAAAGTTGAGTGTTGTTGCAATGGAACATAACAGGTTAACAGGTGAAATTCCAGATAATTTAGGAGTCTTGGGAATGCTAAAAAGGCTTTACTTGGGATTCAATCAGCTCTCTGGTCCAATTCCATTAAAATTAGCTACTGCTCCTCAATTGGAAGTTCTTGAAGTACAGAATAATACCCTTACTGGAGTTGTTCCTCCAGGTTAGTCTTTTTTGCCTAGTTGCTTAGAAGTTCTAGTCTATTGAATGTGTTCTGATTGTAAAGTCCTTGTTTTCTTTTTCCGGTGTGCTGTTTTAAAGCTCTGAGAAGATTGAGTGGAAAATTCAATTATGAAAGCAATCCTGGTTTATGTGGTACTGGATTTACTTCATTGAGAGCTTGCACTGCCTGGGATAATGTTAATGTGAATCAAGTTGGTTCCAATGTACCAACCTTCAATAATAACGGCGTCCCTATAGATGTTCCAGAAACCGCTAACATTAGTCACTTGCATTGTAATCAAATTCATTGTTCAAGATCATCAAACTTTTCTCGAGCAATAATTATTGCTTCAGTGATTACAGTCATTGTCACATTGGTAGTTTCTATATTTTTCGGAGTATTGAGGAGAAGAAGGCTTAAGCAAAAAGTAGGGAACACAAGTGATGCATCTGATGATAGGCTTAGTACTCCTGATCAGACTAAGGAAATGTACAAAAGAAGCCCCTCTCCATTACTTACTGTAGAGTACTCATCAAATCATTGGGACCCTATGACCCCTGAAAAGAGTTGTGGTAGCATGTACTATGAGTTCTTGAATGGATACAAGTTCAATTTAGAAGAGGTTGAGTCTGCAACACAGCATTTTACGGAGTCAAATCTATTGGGAAGGAGCAACTTCTCTGCAGTTTATAGAGGAACTTTAAAAGATGGCTCTACGGTAGCTGTAAAAAGTATTAGTGTGACAAGCTGTAAGTCGGAGGAGACTGAGTTTATGGAAGGATTGAGCTTATTAACCTCACTGAAACATGAAAATCTTGTGAAACTAAGAGGTTTCTGTTGTTCAAAGGGAAGGGGTGAGTGCTTTTTAATATATGATTTTGCTTCTAAAGGGAACCTCTCTCGGTATCTTGATGTTGAAGAAAACAGCAGCCGTGTTCTTGACTGGTCTACAAGAGTTTCAATCATCAAGGGAATTGCTAAAGGTTGGTTTTCTTTATTTTTCTTCATCTCTGCATCTTAGTTTCTCTGTAACTTTCTCCGATAATTTTACATCTTGGTATACTCTAATATACACCATGCCAGAAACTGGTTGCCAATTACTGCTTTAATTGGAAAACACCAAGGGAAGTTGTAGGATATGTCCCTAGAACCAGATGAATATGTCCTCTTTACTGTTCCATAACCAGTGACTCTCATCAGATGAAAATGGAAGAAATGCACCATCACCATATTAACTTTTAGATATTTAGAAACAACACATATTTGAACTGAGTTTTAGTACAGTTAAGGTTTCTACTTAATAAAACTCTTACTGTGGTATATAGGTGAATGCTTTCAACTTACTGCATATATCGTCTTTGTGAAAGTCGCATCATATTTCCTTTTGACTGATATCATTGTGCTTCTATCCAACAGGTGTAGGATATCTGCATAGCTCTGAACCAGACAAACCTTCCATCATTCATCGAAACATATCTGTGGAGAAAGTCCTCCTTGATCAACAGTGCACTCCACTAATACTAGACTGTGGTTTACTAAAGCTACTTGCTGATGATGTTTTTTATTCAGCACTCAAGGTCAGTGCTGCATTAGGATACATGGCTCCTGAGTACATTACAACTGGCCGGTTCACAGAAAAGAGCGATGTATATGCATTTGGAGTAATTATCCTTCAAATGCTCTCTGGTAAAGGACTTCTTGATTGCTCAATGAGACTTGCAGCTGAATCATGCAACTTTGAGAATTTTATTGACCCCAATTTAAAGGGAAAGTTCTCTACAAGTGAGGCAACTATGTTAACTAAACTTGCAATAAGTTGCACCCTTGAGGATCCAGATAACAGGCCAAGTATGGTTGCAGTGAATGAAGAATTAAACAGGTCTAGTGGCGATTGAAATTGAAATCTATTTGTGGAAAGTTGCTGATGATATTAACCATAGGGAACAAGTGCCATAGAGATGCAGATGCAGTTTTTCTGTCTATTTATGTTATGCAACATCACCTGATCTTCTGTAAATAAAGAGACAGATGGACGGATTTTTCGGAAGGTTTGAACCAACTTCAGGGCAAAACTGAGACATTCCTTGGGTTCCTTGAGGTTCAGAAGAGAGAAAAGAAGTGAATAACTTGTACCATTATTTCATCCTTTGACAATATTTTAGTGTCTTTTTCCAGGACCAGTGTTCTTAATGTATGCATTCTTTCTACCGACTCTTCTTCTCATCATTAAAGATACTAAAGAAAAAGAATCAAATTAAAAGGCATTCCAAATCAAAATATTCATCTCTTTCGCAAAGACCATTAATCCACAACATGATTAAAAAAGATGCTACTGCTAAAGAAAGATAACTAGAGAATTAAACCGATTATTGACAAACCTCCTCAACTAAAAGGAAGAAAGATAATTCAGCAAGTCACTCAAAATTAGAGCAGCAAAAGAAACATTTTTTACTACAGCTGCAACACAAGTATAGTTTGTGATTGAACTTTAACTGTCAAAATTTTGGGATCACTAAGATTAATTTCCAGCTGCTTGGCGTACTACATGATCCTAACATCAATGTCTCTGCTAAATAGAAAGACATTGATATGGGACATACAACAGTAATTTATTTGTACATTTTACAATAATTTATTTGTGAAAAGTACTAAGCAACTACAACATGGCCTTCCTAAAGTACAAAACTGTCATATGATGAACAAGCTTTATTCCTATCTGCTCTTCATATCTAGTGAACTGGTAATCTATAATAAAGGAACTCTGAAACTAGGAAGCAGTTATTTGAAACTCTGACAGGGTGTGTGAGAAGCCAACAAATTGGATCACTCTATGCTGCAACAGTTTGTGCTTGTTGATCAAACAACCACTCAGCAGGCCACCACTCTGGTTTAGTTGCCTGGACCTTAACATCATCTGCACCTTGTATTATTAAAGAATCCTTAAATGCTTCATCTAAGCGCAGAAGACCCAACCCACGGCTTCCAAGTGCAGTTGTGACAGTTCCTGCTTTCTTCCCAGATGATGCATCAACTATTTCCGACTTAGGGGCAACTTTTTGTTCCATCTCTGATTTAGAAGGAGAAGCGTAACTTGTCAAGATTCTGAAATATTATGCAATATTGTTGAAAGCAATAAGAAAGCTACCTTTTCCACCGTCATTCACAAACTTAAGAGGAAGCAAACGTTTCCGAATGACCCCGCGATGATGTGTACGAGCAATGAGCTCTTGGCCCACATAGCATCCTTTATCAAAGCTTATTGCATTTAAACCAGCAAGATTGTACTCGAGTGGCATAGCTTCACCTGAAAACAAAATTACAGATCATAATAGTGATTCTCACAAACAAAAGAGAACTCCTACCATATTAGATAGTAATTGTATAATAGCGTCTCACAATTCCAACTTAGAAGTCCTTGTTAGGACACAAATTCTATGAGCTCGCTCAGGAGCTATTTCCCTACGTCTAGTTTTTCAAACACTCGGACATTCTCTGATATCTCGTGGAAAGAAGCTGAAAAGCCAGCAGAAAACAACTTATAATTCAAGAAATATTATAGATTAATCAAGCACCTTTAGGAATCTCAGCTGAGCCTTCTGCAACTCCCTTCTCTAACCTCCAGAGAAGATAGTTCTCTTCATTCGTCTCTTTATCTGCCTCAACCAAAGGTGCTGAAGCAAATTTGAAAATATATGAGCAGCGTGTACAACACTATGAGTAATATGGCATCTTCAAAAGGCAAAGGATTGTGCTTGATCATACACACATGAGTAATTAAATGACATGTCCAAGAATCCATTATACTAATTATGAGCTGAATTTGATCATAGTCAACTTATGCATGTAAGGGCCGCCCCAATGAAGGTGCAGATAATAAGTCAACACTGATCAGCACGATACAAAACTGAGACAACTTGTTGGTGGACCAGATGAGGAAAAGTACATATGGAGCTTTGGAAAGAAGATAACAAAGACTTACGTGTTGTATTGGATGGAAAAATGCCCCTGAATCCAAGGCAATCTAATCTGGGATCTCTATACCATTGCCACCCACAACCATTTCCTTGTGAAGATGACTTGCCAGATGCGTCAAACCCACCACCCCATCCAAGGGAGGCAGCATCAGGTTCTTCAGAGGATTTTTGGGCTAAATCGTGGCCAAACCTTTGCCAGCAACAAAAATCCTCACCCACACTCTCTATATTAACCTTAGACCTTAGCCGATACCTGCATAAACAGTACAGAACAAATCTTTAACAAGAGTCGAACCAATAATAAGTAACTGAGTAAAAGAAAATGAATCCCAATGGAGAAATTATTCAGATTTTGCCATTTCAAGCCCTCAACATTGTCATGTGAATTTATGCCTCATCCTCCTCCGTCAAGAAAAGAAAATGTACAAAAACAACCAAAAAAACAGATAATCATCCAGAGTCCCAGCTTTTCTTTGATTTTCTACTTCTTGTCGTAGTTGGTATATTAATACATTTGCAGGACAGAAATAACCAGGCAAACAAATGGGCTTGCACATCCTGTCCGCTGCTACAAATTAGCTTTAATCATACTAATTATCAAACGTCACCATTGTTCTTTGCTATGGTACTCATGTCATGTCTCTGACATTCCCTGCTTCTAATTTCTACTGTCCAAAATCCAAGTGAATCACCTTGTCACTTCAATTAATCAGCACAACTAACATCCCCAACTTCAAAGCAGTTAGTGAGCACTGGAACTGTAACATGAGAATCTTCAGCCTATAGGTAACTAAATAACTTGTTAAGGTCTACTCATGCACAGGAAATACAACCGCTCCGTTTAGGTTAGGACCTCCATACTTTCTAATTCCCCAGAAGGACTAACACTCAAACATTCCAAATCAGCATTTCAATTCCAGCTTATTACACAACGATTTTCAATGGCATCTTACATTTTAACTAAACTAATTAAACGTCAAGAACTATAATCTGTTAGGATGCAACCCTGACTGTTTTACCAGGTTAAGCTATATGATTAATAATGGGAGAGAGGAGGATATTCTACCGGATAGTTGAGGAACTTCCATCTGCTTTAGTTTTTCTCAATCACCGCTCCCTGCAATATCATAAAAACAGAGTTTTTCTGGCACGCTTATCCTCTAAAGACTACTAAAAACACAATGCCAAAAGATCCCATATAGGTATTCAAGCACAAACCCAACTAGTAATTCTTAATCAATCAACTTTGCCTCGATCCAAATTACTTAAGGTGGACTACAGAATCTACGTATCTATTTTGCTCTGTTCAGGTCCATCTCATTCCAACTGATTCTCAAACTTAAGAGTCATTAACACTAAGTAGCATTTCTAATCAAATAATGTGGGAATTTTGAAGATAATCCCCGCTAATACCGCACAGATACAAATAATTTTTACACTATCAAGTCACCTCTACCTATTATATCAGCTAATCTGCCTTGTATTCAAGATTATACGGCCAACATTTTAAGGAGAGCTACCATAAATATCATTTCGATAACCTGATGGTGTAAAAAATTGTTTACACTGACAGTGCACAAAACTTACTTAAACTCCGTCCGTAAAATAATAAACTACAATTCAGTAATTAAATGACATTCTCACTTTTTCAGAATCTGTAGGAGCTCATCCAATTCAGACCCATCAACATCCGCAAACACCTCCATCTCATCCGTCCCATGGCCCGGACCGGGCCCGGAACCGGAGCGATCGAGCTTCTCATCGGGCCTCGGGGGCCTATAAAGAAACATATCATACAAAAACCTCCCCTGTGCAGTCAACAGAGCAGCATACAGTGGCGGAACCTTAACAAAGGGTACATTAGTAGTTGCTAAATTGGTCCTATGATCATCATCACCTAGTGGGCCCCCCTCTAATCTCCGTACATCATTAGTAACAAGACCTTGAAGGAACTTAACGGTATCGGGTCCGGTAAATCGGATAACGGATCGGGTCTTGAGTAGTGATGCCATGGGCCCTGCATTTTCAAGCTGAGTAGTACAGAAGAATCTAGAAACTGATGGCCCGGTTAATTTGGGCTTTACGAATTGTTTGAAACGGTGCATTGTGGCCCGGCCCGGTTTGTAGTGGTGGTTTTGTGATGAGGGTAATGAAGATTGGCGGGTATTTTATGAAATGGAGGTGATGACACGTGGCGTTTGATAGTGCTACGTGGAGGTTTGAAAGTTAGGTGTTCGATGAAATACCTGAATGAGAGACAGAAAAGAGCGTGTTGTAACAAATGTCTATTTTTGAGTTTCTTTTGCAGATCTATTTTTAAGTTATTATATGTGAGAATATGTCGAATAATAAAATGTAAAATAAGGAGACAGGTTTTAGATAGGGATTAAATTATTTAAATTAAAATTGTCATTTTAGAGTAAGTGGAGTAATTTATATATAATTATCACTTTATTATTAGGCACTACTCCCTCCGGTCCAAAATAGTTGGTCATTTAGTCAATCTCACTTGGTCTAAATAGTTGGCCATTTAGAAAAATAAGACAAAACTAATGTTGTTTTTCCTTTAATACTCTTGCATAGTTAATGGCAATGTGAACAACTTCATTTATTTTTTCGAATCCCAATAAAAATTAACATAGTCAAATTACACTACAAGAAATACACTTTTTCAATTTTTTTAATAATTGTGCAAAAGTCAAAATGGCCAACTATTTTGGATCGGATGGAGTATTTAGATATTTCTAATATTATACTCCCTCTGTTTAAGTTTACTTGTCCAAATTCAACTTTGCACTATAACCAAGACAAAATAAGAAAAATTAAACATGACAAATCTACCCTTATTTATTATACTTTATTGTAGTTTCCAATTAATTGGAAAAAGATTTTGAAGAATTTGACCATTTAATGTCAAGGGTAAATTAGGAAGAACATAGCTAATTTTATCTTGAATTGCTAAAAGGACAAGTAAATTAAGAATTTGACTTTGCTAAATTTGGACAAGTAAACTTAAACGGAGAGAGTACTATCTCCATCCCACAATGGGTATGCATTTTCCACTTTTGCTTGTCCTTATTATTGAAGGGCAATTAGTCTTGTCATATATAATAATGAAATAAATAAGGGTAATGAGCTAAACTATATAATAGCAGGGGCGTAGGCACCCTATGCTGAAGGGTGTCACGGGACATCACTTCGCTAAAAATTTTTACTATTTATATATATATAAATATATAAAAAAATCATAAGATTTACCACAAATAAAGAAAATGACAGTGCTTGAAACACCATGGCTCACCGGTCTAGTGGTTAAACACCTTTAGAAATTTAGAACAGTGAGAATTTGAATCCCGCTTGTAGCACAACTTAGTTTTTTTTATCAAAATTTTCGAACGTTTATCATTTAAAGTAGGGATTGAACTCTCGACCTTCAAATTTTTTTTTAGAAATGACAGTGCTTACAAAAAATTCTGCGTTCGCCATTATATGATAGTTAATATTTTTTAATGACGTGAAAATAAAAAACTAAACACTTATAATAAGATGGAGGTACAGTAGTTTGCTGGTGACCATACGACCCCTTAGATACTATGGTAGAATTTATATGGCGCAATTAAGCATCAAAAAAAAAAAAAAAATCTGACGCTGAAATGGTTAATAAATACTACTTTTTGCTTTCTTTGGAGATCCCATATTCCAGTACTTTTAAGTATTGTCCACATCTAATTATTCATATACAGTAGTAATTCGTTGTTTTGTACTGTACTTCTTATTTAAATAATCAAGCAATCAATGTTACAAAAAAACGTTGATTAGTGGATTTAACAACACAAACACAAGTTGTGCAACATGGGTTAGGCTGTAGGAACTACTTATTGGGTCCCTAAGAATACATGCTTGCAAAGAGCCAATTAAAACTCTCAAGTATGGTTGTTTCAATTAGTATTTGCCTTCTTTTTCAAGCAAGACAATTCTGTGTACTGAAAACAACCAGATGTTTTCTTGTCAACTGACTTTTCTCAACTATGGTATTCAATATTTTAAATGTACTAAAACCATGGTAAACTTGGGTTATATATAGTACTCAATCAGTTTCCAATTACATCATGTTTGTTAGTTTCTTTGTTTGTGCTAATCCGATTACATAAAATAATTACAGCAAGTGAAATTATTATAACATAAGGTCCATTTCGGATAATTTAGTAATCTAATTTAACTTCTAAATGTCAATCATTACATCAACTTCTTGAGTGCTGCTTAAGTCTTAAAAAAACTGTATCCAGCAATATTTCTTAAAGAAACTGATAAGTAGGAGTAATTAACATCAGCATATATCAAGTGGGATTAGTCTATGATGATATGAGCGTTTAATCGCAGCGCAGTGTGCTGATAAGACAAAGACTGTTATAATTTTAAGTTTAATTTATAGGTGTAGAGTACTAAATGCATTCCTGATGACTTTGTTGGTAATGATCTTTAACTATTCCCTCCGCTCAATTAAGAATGACGTAGTTTGACTTGTGTCGGAATTTAAGAAATAAATAGTAATTTTTTAAATTTTATGGTCTAAAATAAGATATAAATAATTATATGGCTTAAATCATTTCATTAAAGATAAAATGAGAAGTTTAAATTTTTATTTTTTTTAAATTTAGAATTATATCATTCTTTTTAACACGAATTAATTAGAAAAAATGTCATTTTTTTTAAAATGGAGGGAGTAGTATCTATGTACCTATTTACGGGAAAAGAAAAGTATGTTAAAGTGTTAATTAATGAGATCCCAAACTCTCTAACCAGCTGAATCATATATATATATATATATATGTTTAGTCCAACTTGTTATAGCGTACAATAAGCATGTTACATTGTTATCATCACAGATTATTATATTTCATAGTATTTGATATTCATTGTAGCTTTTCACAATATAAGTAACAATTCAGTTTTCATTTTTCCTGCTCTTTATGTTGTCTTTACCTATGATACAAAACAAATCCAAGAAAAGACATGTACGTCGTCAAGATAATCTTCAACATCACAAGAGCCTTCGCATATATATCATTAAAATAAATAGAAGATAAAGATCATATAATTAGTCAAAAGCTGAAGTATTTGAGCTCGTTTTCAAATTATCATGAAATTAAAGTGGGTGCCATGACATACTTGTGTCTAGAACAATGTAAATGCTTGTATATGCACAGATATGAGAGTAGACTTCTCATTTCTCAACAAAAATATAGTTAAATTTTATTTATTTGGTATTATCTCTTTAACTATGTGTCGAATATATGTTGAGTGTAAAGAAAACTCACGTATACAATTGTGGTTATCTGCTTAAACATAACCAGGATAAGCTTGAGTTGTTGAAGTTCCGTACGACCACTGAAATAATCGATTACTATAAATTAGCTAATACGTGAAATATTCGGGTACTTCATGTATCGAAATCTATTGCTTTCATTATAGCTGACTTTATTGGAACTAAAATAGTCACTAAACCATCCGTGTATACAGTCAAAACATCTATAATAACGTCGTTTGTCCGAACCAGACGTTTTTTTGGTTGTTATAACCCAAATATTGTTATAAAGAATATACACACATCTTATGAAAAATAGGTCCTAAAGAAAATTTAAATTTTATAATAAAATATTGTTATAGAGGATGATTATTATAGAGGGGTGTAACTGTAGCGAAACATTTGAATAGTTTACTAAGTAGTACTATTTTAAGTTTGGAATACACAAATTTAAAAATAATTATATTAGTTTGAAATGTTCAAAAGTAGAGCAACGAATTGAAAATGACTTTTGAAATAATATTAATTGAATCGTTCAAATTACTAGTTTCAATCATTAGAGAGAACCAAACAGGTTTTGTGTCTGGATAGACTCTTGTTTACTACAATATTTTAACTTTAGAATTTGAAATTTCCCACAAGTATATACAAAAAATTAACGTGGCTAAACATATTTTATTGTCTTAATTCTTCACAAAACATGGTTGACTTTGAAGTACGGTATGATCAATGGACAAGAGAAAGTACGATGTCGTGGCGATCTAAGCCAACCAATAAGGAAGGAGTAGTTCATCTTTGAAGTCAATGCAATTTTCTGCTTAGAAATATTTGTATTTTGTTGGAACAAAATAATATATTAGTAAGACAAAGAAGAATAATCGGAATAATAACCTACGCGTTAACGTTGCTATTTCTTTTCTATTTTACTTTCTTAATCCTATTCTAGCCCACCGCGGTTTAAAACACGGCACATTTCGAATAAATGTAGAAATTGTCAACTGGTATATATATATTTCAAAATTAACTTTAATTCCAATAGTATATATGTATAGAAGAAATTCGGTAAATTTTATACCCATCTAGTCTTTTTATATGGGTGCTCAACTGCTCATAGTCCAGTATATTAGTTTTACAAAATTTTCTTAATAATTTTATATTGTATGATTGGGCGTTAATGGGTGCTCAAGCACCAACTTTTGATACATGAATCCGCTCATGTACTCCCTCCGTCCTAAATTAGTTGACGCTTTAGTAAGATTCATTTATTTCAAATTAGTTGACACTTTAAAATTTGAAGACATTTTTTGGCAATTCTTTCCAACTATGTCCATATTTAATAAAAGAGTATTTTTTTAAAAAACTTTAATAGTCTAATATTGAAAATGTGGCCAGCAGGGGTAAAATAGTAAAATACATATCCTATTTATTGATTTTTTAATGGGCGTGCAGAAGCTGAAGGCGTCAACTAATTTGGGACGGAGGGAGTATACATTAAGGAAAGGTTAGTACATCGATCCTCACACTTTAAAATTTACTACTAATAGTCTAGATTTACTTCTACCTCAAGGTCTTGATAGGAGTACTAATTCTACACAAAATGATCTTTCACAAACTGGTACGTACAGTATTTCTTTTCACTGAGACCAGGTGCATTAACTAGCAACAATGGAAAAAGTAAATTGGAACAAGCAAAGATTGAGCTGTCATTACAAATTATCGTGCCACATTTCATCACTACTGAGTACAATTCCTAAATACATCATTTAATACTAGCAAGTAGACAAAGATTTGCATTGGTTGCTTCTATTATCAGTCTCCGTATATATACATTTGCTTTTACAACTTGCACTCTGCAATAGTATTTCCCATCTAAGTACATTATTATGGTAGATTGAGTTTTTCTTCGTCTCTATCACTAGAATCTCTATCATGACTACCAACACTAAAAAATCTCCTAATAAACGCTGAATAAAAATTAAAATATTCTAGCATAACCAAACTTAATTTCAACTAATTTTCGGCCTATTTCACCTTTAACCACTTAGCTTTCATGATTTCCCATCTAAGAATCGATGTATGTAAAGATTAGTGTACAACATGAACAAATCATCTTGAGCAACTTTTGTCGTAAAATATATTCTCTATATAATAATATATATGCTACTTAGCACATTTTGTCAAAGGTTAGCAATTATAATATTGTCACAAATAATGATATTATTCTTTTTAGGACGGCATACATCTCCTTATAAAATTTCTATTTGGTGTAAGGGGGAGCTCGATTTAGTAGGGTCGCCAGGGGTTGAGACTTAGAGAGGACATTAGTGGGGGTCAAAAAGGCAAAAACTAAACAAGAGAAAGAAAGGCAAAAATCCACAGAAAAGCTAATACCACCACGTTGGAATTGCATGGAGTCGAATGTCAACTCTCTTGAAATTGACCTCTTCCTTTTTCTTAGCTTTCTAGAGGGTCACTTTATCTCTCACACATACTCTGTCCGTTTAAAATGGACGACACTATTTTCTATTAGTCCATAATTTTATATTTAAAAATATTTTTTAGTTGAAACTACTACTTTATTCTTAATAAAATGTTTTATAGTTACGTATTTATGTAAGGTCTTACCACATTTCTTAAACTCTACTTCAAGTCAAATTAAAACAACTATTTTGGAACCGGGAGGGGTATATAAAAGGCTATGTCATTTCATACTTCAGCGCTACCATAAGCTTCCAAATATTTGATCACACTATACTTTGCGGCAAAGAAAAGAACAACTTTTTCACCAAGATTTTAGCAACGCACCTCTTCTATATATATACAACAAAAACCCCATTTACACCATAAAGTTTCACAAGAAACAAATTTGAGAACGACTCTTATAAACAAAACAAAAAAGAGAAAAATGAAGTTAGTTTGGTCTCCAGAAAAAGCATCAAAAGCTTATATTGATACTGTTAAATCCGTAAGTACCATCATTTTAAACAATTCGCTATTCTTTTTTCCCCTTTTTTTATTCAAAGGTTATTGATTTTCTTGATTTTAAATGATTATACAGTGTGAAATATTTCAAGAATCAAGTGTAGCAGAGTTAATATCAGCTATGGCAGCAGGATGGGATGCAAAAATGATTGTAGAAACATGGTCAAAAGGTGGTGTTATGGCAACAAGTATTGGTTTAGCAGTTGCATGTCAAATTACAAGTGGTAGACATATATGTATAGTACCTGATGAAAATTCAAGATTAGAATATATAGATGCTATGGAACATGCAGGCATGTCACATGAAGTTTTTGTTGGAGAAAAAAATGTGGAAGGGTTGATGGGAATAGATTTTATGGTTGTGGATTGTAGGAGAAATGATTTTGGTAGAATATTAAAAGTTGCTAAGTTAGGACATAGAGGTGCAGTTTTAATATGTAAAAATGCAAGTTCAAGAATTGGTTCAAGTTTTAAGTGGCGAAGTGTACTTGATGGAAAATCAAGAATTGTACGGTCAGTTTTTTTGCCTGTGGGAAAAGGATTAGATATTGCTCATGTTGGAGCCACCGTGCACGGCGGAGGAAAAGGTGGTTCCGGTGGAAAGACGGAAAGTCGATGGATTAGACATTTTGATAGAGACTCAGGGGAAGAGTTTGTGATACGTAAGTGATGATGTCTATTTTCTTCAAGAAGATGGATTATTTTTTAAAATTGTCTTTTTCTTCATCTCTTCTCTTGTATTTATTCTCTTTTTTTTTTTTCTTTTGGGTTTTGTATAGAGATGATGAGTACAAAATTTTTGGATAATTATGGTGCTTTGATCTTGTTGATGATAGTGGTAACTTGTATAAATGGTCAGATTATTTTTGGATGAAATAGCAATTTGTTAATAGTTGTTACAAAATTGACCAGAGATTGATATTTTCTGACCTCATTTCCGTTACTTTTCCTGGTCTTTGAGAAAGGCAAATAGCAATAAATGCTTTTACAAGGTTGATAGTGTTTGGTAGAGTTTGGTACTAACTTTTTTGTTGTTTCTGAAATATCGCCTTCTAGCAAAACAAATGGGATGGGTGCATTTTAGACCAATAATTAAATGATGAGAATATTAGTCGGCATATTCCTGGTAATGTTGAGACAAATTCACCACTTCTGAGTTGATTTGTAGTATCATCCTATCTATTCGTTCTTGTGGAAAAACATGAATATACACTTTATCTACATCAACAACAACAACATACTCAGTATATCCCACAAGTGGGGTCTGGAGAGGGTGTGATGTACGCAGAACTTACCCCCACCAAGGTGGAGAGGTTTCCGATAGACCCCCGGCTAGGAAAAAGGATATTTTCGAAAACATATATAGAAATCAAGACAACAATACAATGCTAGAAAGTATGACAACGCTAAAGCATATCCAAAATAAACAGACACTTTATCTACGTCAATTCAGTGAATACATGAATGCATCTTTACATAGACTGTATTTTCCGTCACGCATCAGACTCAGAGTGAAGATCAATGCCAACAAAGATTCCCTCATTTTTTATAAGTAGAATCATTATCCCAAGTATGACTCTGAGTATCTCATACAAAACTAAATGTATACACAAAACCCGGGTACATACAAAAGACAGATGAATACGTTATTCTTCTTTTGTCTACTACACATATTGAGGCATATTACCTTATCCAGTATCAACATCTTCAGAAAGGAAACAAAGAGCAAAATCCTTGCTTTCAGTAATCATCTCCCAGCTTGAAGCTTAGGCCGGTCGGCAGTGTCTAGAACTATCTAGGATATAGTCTTATCAAGATGCCATCATCTGAAGGGCCTACATAGATTTATATACTAATTCCTCAGACCACGGCACTGCCATATTGTTTAAAAGTAGGACAAAGCGAATGATCAAAGCACCGAGATAATTTGACAGCATAGGCAGTGACTCGAGAAATCTGGCATGCAAATCTCGCGCTCTTGGAATCAATCCCAACTATCTTTACTTCTTCGCATAGCCTTCTTTTGTGATTGAGCCTTCTTATTGTCGAGTCGTTTGCGCTCCCCAATAGCAGCCCTTTTTTTGTATAGGGAAAAGGAGATTGGTCACAGAAAAGTAAGTTTGCATAAAATGCACGAAATTGGTATATAACAAGTGCATAACAAAGGCAATAGGTTTGAAGAGCGCTTACAACTTCGATATTCTTTTCACTTGCTCTTCAGATGGAGGTGGCGGTACATAGGAAGCAGCATCAATTATTTCCTGTAATATTGAGCTTAATGAGCAATTCATGGTAGACCTGTGTATTGAGGAAGAAATCTACTCACTGAAACTTCATATGACCCTCAAGGATGGACTTCTCCCATTCCAATTGATAGAAAGTGGAACAGTCATATAATGAATGTTCCTTATGAGTACCTGTAATTTACTCAAAGCATCTTCAATGTTACCCCTGAAAATAATCATAGCATGCAATCAGCTCAGTTGCCTTGATTAAGAAAACAAAGAAGAATAGGAAAGAGGCTAACTTCTGAGTTCTCGTCTTTGTTGAAGAGATGACAAGCTCTCCATCCTTATTTATCCGATTCTTTTCCTGTTTAGAATATTAAAAACTTAGCTATAGTGTCACCTGAGCTGCAATATATTAGATCACGATAAATATATGTGAACAGCAATAAATAACGCACAGCAAGAAGCATAGTGGCCTTTCCACTTGATAGCTTTTCCAATGGAACCGAAGAAATATGTCCCATCATCCCATAAAGCCTCGTTGATGTGCATGACAAAGAACAGTAATGGTGCTCAGCAATACAGCAAGTCCAGTAATCAGATACAGAAACTTGTACAACAAGCATCATAATCAGTATACTTCTATCACCTAATTATGGATCTAGAAGCATGCAGGAAAATTATCGGCATCTGGGAATGTATTATTGCAACCAGCTCATAGCTTAATGAAAACCATATATTTCTGAAAAAAGCAAAAGCAGTGGCATAGCCAGAAACTTTTCCAAGGGTGTTCAAACTTCAAAGAAAAAAAAATCGTTTTTCAAAATGTATAAGCTGGGTCTTGATCCTGGGTTGTTTAGCTAATTTTGAACACCCTACACGCTAGTACTATTAGTTGTGTCAAGGATGTTCAAAACGTAATATTTAGTCACAAATAGTTAAATTTAACCTACCTACACGGACCACCCTTCCACCAAGGTGGCTCTGCCATTGAGTGGCAGAGTGTCCCTTCAGACTATCACGTAATCATGATATATGAGCCATTTACTTCGTAATACCAATTAACGTCCATGATGGTAAATTAACAAAGAGCTAACTTGCTCTTCATAAAAACAAAGAGCTAACTTGCTGTCTATCTCTTTCTTTATCACAAACTCTTGTTGCAGGTGGTGTTAATTAGGAAGAACCAAGAACAACCTTTAACATTCAAATTACCGCTAGTTGGACAAAATAAAAACAGAGATGCTACCTGATCAAGACCACCAAGTTATATTTATAGAGAAAGCATAAACAGTCGGGTGTTAGCTCACCATTTGCAAAATCTTCTCTCTGACTCTCTCGCTTAACCAATAAGCATTGTTAACATTGAACCGCATATCCACCTTGGTATTTACTGTAAAGACAGAACTTCTTTCTTAAAAGAAGGAAATAAAAACTTAGAAGGCAATCTTAACTTCTAAAACAAGCTGCACCAGACCTTTATTGACATTTTGACCTCCAGGACCTCCACTTCTTGCAAAGTTAACAGTAACATGATCTGTACCAAAAAAAACAAAGAATATCATCACAAAAAGAATTTATTAGCCTTTCCATCTGTTCAATAATTTCAACTGATACAAGACATCCTGATCAACCTAAGCTGAATAATTTTATCAGAAGCATCACTTCTTACATGTGAAAAAATAAATCTAACTGAATGTCGAAAACACTAATATGTGATGAACAAGAGATCACTATTCTCGTTTTTTCATGATATATGAGCCATTCCTCTCCTCCTCTCATAGGAGTATGGTACCAAGATCTTTTATAGGACTGTATAAGATAGTTGCTTTGAGGAAATATGCATGAAAAAGAAAGCTTTTACTGAATTAGATAGTGCAAGTGGGTTTTCGCCTTTTCACTCAGTATAAGAGCCATATTAAGCTGTTCTGTACTGTAGCTGTTACAACTTAGTATATCCTAAGAAGTTAAAAAGGCATTCCAGGATAAGTTTAACTTGGCAATAGCATCTATAGTCCTACTCTACCTGTGATTCTAATCTGATTAATATCATCTCTCCTGTGGTCCTTAACATTGATATTTATGCTACAACATAGTCAATATCTGTATTAATGAGGATTCAGCATGAATTGAGCTTATTTCCTGTAACATTGACATTTATGCTACACCATATACAATATTTGTATTATGGGGATTCAATTTAAAATTTATACTGGCTGCAAGCCTACCAGAACCCTCCTCCTTTATCCGGAAGTGTTATGCTACTATATATATTCTCTCATTTTTATAATGTTAGTGTTGTCCGGACCAGCACACCTCGACTACTCCACTAGGTACCTGGCTACCTAGTAATTCATACCAGCACAAGTGTCGAGTAACTCTATCCACCAAGGCTCAATTGATTCATACTCTAGCAGTCTAAAGTACTTTGACATCCGTGGCTACTCTAGACAAATTTCCCTATTACCTACTCCCTCCGTCGCATTTTATGTGTCATAGTTTGAAACGACACAGAATTTCAGAAATGAAGTAAGACTTTTGAAACATGTGGTCTAAAATAAGACAGATATATTAAGGATAATAACTATGAAAGTTAAAATGTGGTCCCAAATTTAGAAGGCGGTCATTCTTTTCGAACGGACTAATAAGCAAATGTTGTCGCATAAATTGGAACGGAGTGAGTACTTCTCTATACTAGCAATTAGTCACTAAAAATGCACTAACTTTGCTTAATCCTATATAATTACAGGTGAAATTAAATCAAAATATAAAATTCAGGCATTTTCAGTAAATTGAAATTACCAAGAGTAATCTTAGGGATAGGATCATTGCCAGCAGCTTGAGCTCGTTCTGTGGCTTCATGTAACAGCTGTTTTACTTGAGCTAGCCGCGCCGGCGACTTTTTCCCGTCTCCGTCTGAAGCCGCCGCCGCACACGTGACGGGACTATAAGAGATGGAGCGTGATAGAAAAGGATAATGACTCACACTAAGGCTTATCGCCGGTAACGGCACCGGTGACACGTGGATGATGAAGCGAACTGTTGATGGCCGGAAAAGTTCCCGGACGAGAAAGTTTGTGGTGGTTCTCAGTGACGCCATTTTTTGGAGTGAAAATTAAAGCCCGGTGCTAAAATTGGTTATTTGAAGCAAAACCATCTCATATGTAATCTGCCATGTGGCCCATTTTGATGCAAAATTACTCCCTCCATCTCCTTTAATAAATCATTAATGAGGAAGGATTATTAACTATTTTACCCTTAAAATCCTAACTGAACAAATATTTTGGAATGACTATTTTTAGAAAGAAAAACAAATACTTTGAGACGGATGGAGTATTAATTTTTATCTTTTATATGATTATTTTGAAAAGAAGAGTATCTTGGAGCAACTGGTAAAGTTGTGTTTGTGTGACCTATAGGTAATGGGTTGATGCTTGCATTAGGTTAAGCTACGTATATCAGACCCTGCGTGAACGTGAGATACTTGCACACCGGGGCTGCCTTTTTTATGATTTTTGTGAAAAGACAGAAAAGGTAAGCTTGCGGCTAGCACTGTCTTGGTACCACAAAGTGTTCACAACTGTTAACACAGATGTTAATCCAAAAGTTTATTCTATTTTCTATTTACACCCTTTTTAGTCACGTTCATTTGATCAATTATTTTCTCAAAACTGGGTATATTATTTCTGTTTATTTGATATTGCACTCGCTCAGTCGCTTGGCTATTCAACATGTACGCATTGACATCATTATACACTAACTAATGTTCCCTTCAATTTGCAAGTGATCATGTATACACTAGCTCATGCTGCCTTAATGATCGTGTATTAGGCTGCGGCACCATTGATCAAGATACATCAAGTCCGATATCATAGCTAAATTGCCAAACGACGAACCACTCGCCACTGATATCGTCTCGCACCCATGACAATGATGTTACAAAAATGAAGATTTCTGTCCACCACTATTTGATTCATGGCTGATGGCACCATACTCCCCATCAACACTCACTTAAATAGCGGGTATTAATCCATGACCAGATGTGCAAAATAAAGGATAACCTATACTTAGAAAGCTGCAAAACATATTCAAGGGAGTACCTAATCATCCAAAATACAAGATAGTAGTTTTAGGTAATCGCGTTCAACATCTCCTACCACCCACGCATCCCAACAGTTGGATAAATTTACCACTACACTGCTAGCATGGCTATCCAATGATGCATGCGGGAAGATTTAGGGTACATAGATGCCAGAGTAGCAAAATACATGGCTAGAGCAGAGCAACTATACATGACTGCAAAATGAGTAGCAGCATCCAAAAATTCTAAGGCAGATCTTTTAACGTTTCTTTGCTTTCTCCTTACTGGTGGTGATCCTCGGTTTAACTGCAGAAGAACCCATCACATCCCCAGCATCAGTTCTCGGCCTTCGTGAATGCATTTGATGGGAAGGACCAGCTGCATTCCCTACTCCTGGTCCAAAGTTCCCTGGAAGATGAGATCTCTCTGTTGAAGGGAGTGCCCATCCACCCCTATTTGCACCAATCTGGGCACTGCTTCCAGACCCTAGAACAATAGGATGGGATATAAGAACACGAAACTTGCATCAGGCGCACAGGGACAACTATGACAAAGTTTGTAAACAGAGTCAAGCTAGGTTACAGATTGCATATACCATATGTTTATAGGTTGCATATAGCATAAGTCTACATAGGTCAAAACTCTCATCATTTATAAACAAGCATGACACCATCGGCGATAGCACACTGTATCATTCTTTCTTTTTCTTTTTTGAGAATGAAGCACACTGTATCATTCTCTCCCCCTCAAATGTGAATAAAAGAGAATGGACAGCTAGTTCAATGTTCAAACATCGCCATGAAAAATTAGGGGACATTTCAGTAATCCACACAAATGGGAATGGCATAAGATGTACAATTAACAGAGTCCACAATAACAAAAGTTCAAATTTTACAATGTTGGGAGAGCAAACAAAAATGATATATAGTTGCTTATCTTAGTAATCTTACCACCATCACCTTGTAAATTAAAGCCCCCATACAGGCCAGGTAGCTGATTTCTAGCTTTTCCTTTCCATTCTTCTTCAAATCCAGTAAGTTCATCTGGCAAAAAAATACCTTCAAATCAGAAGCAGTTCGCAGGCACCAATAAATGCGGACTCTAATTTAGTACTCACGTTCATTAAGGTTGTGGAGTGTCTGCATTGTGTCGACCCTACCATCCGAGTCGAGTTTCCGCAACACAGAATGACCCTATATTGACAAACTTCTATCAAGTTATTTAAGTATAAAAAATTACAGGAGTTGTAGACAGAATCAGAAAATGGTAAATTCCAGTTTTGCAACAACACCACACAATGCACACGCACCTTGTTCTGGATCCCCCTCAAAACTCTGTGATTTGCTTGACCAGTAGCTGAATTGGCTTCTTTACTTTCCTCAAATGTCAGCTGCAAATCCAAACAAATAATGAAAGATATGGCAAGGCCATAGCAAATGCAAGCTCCGTACTCCGTAGTCTTATAACTGCTTTAGTCAAAATCACTTACTCCATCGCTTCCAGTCCTCCTGGTTTTAGAAGAGGTATAATAGGTGCCATTTGCACCACCATAAGAAACGGTGGAGCTCTGAAAGCTAAAGCTACGCACTTGAGGGTGCTCTTCATTATTTATTCTCTGAAATTCATTATGGTAGACCATTTGCTTCCTCTTTCTCGCTGCAAAATAAATAGATCATTTCTCAACCAATATTAGATGCAGGCTAAGGAAGTTATCTACTCTGAAAGTGAAATATAACACCAGACTTTTCACAATCACAAAACTATGTTCACCTTCTGCTTCATCAGCTGGATGCTCAACGAAAGGCTCGGTACTTGGCCTATCATGCTTTCTTGTGTTCCGTTTTTGCACCTCTTTCGCAGTATCCTTTTCCTCCTCATCATCAGAGTGCAACTCCTCAATAATTGGACCCCTAGACCTAGGCTGCTGGAAGGGGACAGGCGGCTGCTGGAAGGGGACAGACGGCTGCTGTTCCAGAAATCCAGTCATGTTTGGGGCCATGAATGGGCCTCTGCCAGGACCAAAAGGGGTTGATTCAAATATGCCTCCAAATGGGCGTGTGAAGAAAGGATCATCAAATGGGTCTCTGCCTCCAAAAAAGCTAGAAAATAAGCTCCCCTGACCTCCGAATCCACCAAAACCACTGAAACTACCAAAAGGGCCGCCGAAATTGGAAAAAGGATCTCTTCCTCCCTGCATTTTCAACTTTTGTGCCTGAAAATTAACCGAAGGTAGCTTTGCCTCAGTAAAATGTACTATAGACAACAATATCTTTCTGCACAGTGGTGGAAAGAAGTAAGGTGAAATATGGTGGGAATATATCACATTGAAACCAAACAAGCCAAAGCATTTTACTATACACGGAGGGAAGAAGTGTTAGTACATATTCCACTAAGAAAACAGCAAGGACGTGAAATCACAGTAGTCTTTCTTCTCTCAAAACAAAAAATCACTTGGTATTGCAACCAGGGATAAAATTAAACACTGGACAGAAAAACACAAACGCCGCCAACCAGTTCTCCTTCAGTTCGAAACAAAACGAAAGACATATTAGACAATTAGCTAAAAGTTGGAGAGTGAAGTGGTGTGAATGAACCAACATAATGTGTTGATCCTAGCCGCATATAGATAGAACATATCAACATGAGCGGAAACGCCTCCCCGATCAAACAATCAATCAACAACACCTCAATCCAACAACTGCGGGTCAACAATGTAAGTCCTCTATACATTCTGCTTTATTTGGGCTTTTTCTATATATGTTCTTTATTTTGGCTAATTTAATACCAATACTGCTAACTAACTTGCTTTGTTAGGCACATTCAGGATCTTCTAAAGCCAAAGGTGCTCTAAATTTCCCAGTTATCTGTTGCCGGACCTAATTAGAGGTGTAACAACAACTAAATCCTCAATACAATTATCAATGTGGATACTTTGCTTCCATTGTGTTCCATTCTTGCCATCCATATTGATTCCTAGAGATCATAGATTGACTACCTTGTTCCCAAAGCACCTTCAATCCCACTTAATTGCAAAAAGAGGTTTTATCCTTTACGAGTGCTATTTGCACGCACTTCATAACTACACATGGGACTTAACATACTCTTCTACTAAAAACTCATCTCCTGGGTGGATTCTACCAATTGTGCATCATTCCTGTATCACTCCCCAAACCCAACCATCATGTTTTTATTTTATGTGTTACATTTGATCGACCGTTCTCTTGAAAGGCAAAACCAATAATCTAAATAACTAATCTTTAGCACCATTTTCATGTTCATTCTCACTTCACCTTTCATTCTTCCTATGGTAAGCTAAACAACAACATATACTCCATCTTGTTTCTAGTTATTGTAAAACCCATACGTCCTCTAGCATTAAAAAATTTACAACCTTCAGCAAATCCTCTAGTAAAATGCTAACTACTACACAAACCCCATAACGTTAAACTGTGAAAGATCATCAATTTACCAAATATAACAACACACTCAGTGATATCTCACAAGTGGAGTGTGTGCATATCTTATCCCACCAAGATGAAGAGCCTGTTTCCGATAGACCCTCGGCTAAAGAAAAACATTTTGAAAAAGATCATAACTTTATCATTTACTTCAATTGTGGTGATCATCAATTCAATCGCCATGATCACCTCAACATTTACAACAGTAGCATTTCATGCTTCAATTTACAGAAATTTCCCAAGCATAATATCACAAAAATAAAAAATCGATAATTATTTCACAAATTGAAAAAATTGAAACCCTAAACAGATCATAAAATTAAAGGAGAGTTACCTGTAAGGATCACAATAAGGGGGAAAAATTATCAATTTAGGATAAAATTTGGATGAGAGAATATAGATTTAGGAAATCAGAATTTTTTAGAGCTTTAATTAGTAGCGTAAATTAACCGACTATTTCGCGAGTATTATTCTAGTACGTGGCATCACAGCTATTGGGTGTGAGGCACATCTTTGATATTGGGCTGGGCTTTTGACAAACAAACTGAAATCTCTACAAAACTTCACATTAGACTAGTTCTAATAGTTTGTCCCCATTTAACATAGTTTTAGCAACACGGCATCCTGCTTCGTCCGTAGAGGCAACACTTTAAGTTCCGGAAAGTAGGGGGGGCGTTCGGTAATTCGGTTCGATTTTTTAAAATTTCGGTTCGGTATTTCGATTTTCGGTTCGGTTTGAAGTGTCGAAAACCCCATAATTTTTATACTTCGGTTCTGTTCGGTTTTTTTAGGTCGGTACTTCGTTTCGGTACATCGGTGTTTCGGTTTAAACCAAAGTTTATGGCAAAAAAAAAAAAAAAAGTTCGAACAAGAAAATTTATAGCCTATGACTAACTAGGTCCCCTCGACCACACCATAATTTGTTTTTCTCACGTTCTCATTTCTTTCAATTTCTTTTAGCTTAAACGAAATTAGTACTAAAAGTATGACTAATTACAGAAAATGAAACTATTCACTCCCATCGTACATTCTGGTAATATCATGGCGGAGCTACAATCATTGAAAGTTGATACTGAAAAACTATAATCATACTATTCTAAAAAGAGCCTATCACTCTTAGCAAAATATAAAAGACCATTTTGCCCCTGCAAAAATAAAAATAGAAAATTAGTATTCAATTGAAAATTTTACTAAAATAGAAAATAGAGCATAAAACAGAACCTCATCTGCCTAACTCTTCACTAGCCTAAACTCATCAGAAACACACACTACGTAAGCTTCCTAACTCCTCATCTGCCTAACTCTTCGCCTACCTAAACTCATCAGCTGCATAACTCCTCTGTTGCATAACCAAGCAAACTTTACGTTTTCTCCATTCTTTGAAGGTAGCCGCGGAGCCAAAGCGCCCTTTTCCCTTACTGCTAAATCATTTACCATGGGTTTACTCCACATTAATTCAAACTCATCCACAAGAAACTTCCGCCAAGTTATCAGATCTGTTTGGCTTCTCTTCTCCGTTTTCACCTCTGTGCAACTCCTGCTGACTTTCCACATTCGACAATTAATGTCTGCCTTCTTACAAATTCTAATACATATTATATAAGTTAGATATGTTTTGGTTTATTCTCAGTAGTTACCAATAGTTGCCGCAACCAGGTACCTTCGTTACATTGCACAATTGAATCGTCAATTTTGCTATAAATTTCACAAGCTATACTGATATTCAATTTGCTCCTCCAATTTTTCATGCAGCCTTCTTTGCGTTGTTCATCAGAAATTGGGTACAAAATCTGCACCTTTGCTTTTAGTTCAGTACAAATATTACTTATAGTTGCATAAACTTTGTCCTGTTGTCGTCGACTTTGCCAGCTAAAGTTGCATATCCTAGGTTACTTAAGCCACTTATTTCCCATAGTTTCTTCACTGTCGTCAATTAGATGACGTTGCAGGTTCAGTATCTTTTATTAATACAAGTGAAGATCCGCTTTATTTACATGTCCTTACTGTCATCAATTAGACGATGTTGCAGGTTTAGTATATTTTATTATTAAGTGCAGATCTGCTTTATTTACATGCCCTTGCGTTATGATTTATGTATATATAGTGCTTCGATTTGGTTCATAGACAGCGTGTGTCCCAATGGCGAGCGAGTTAGACCAGGGCAAACAATGCATACCTATTAGCGAATTGAAACCATTGCAAACTGAATGGCTTATTAAAGTCTTAGTGCTTCGCCGAGGCCCAAAAAGAGACTATAAAACCTCAAATGGCGAGGGTGTTATCAGATCGGTAATATTCGTCGATGAAGAGGTAATAGTCTTTGACTATTTTATACTGCTTACAAAATACCAACCACCCTCCCAACCTATGTAACAGTGTAGCATATTTGTCATATGACAGGGGACGAAAATACAAGGTACTCTTTTCAACGAGCAAATCGAATCATGGGAAGACTACTTCAAACCACTTCAGGCATATTACATCAAAGACGGGAAGATATTGACCCCAAAACCCAAGTACTTATCTGTGAATGCTGATGTTGAAATTTCGTTCCGCCAGCACACAAAGGTCACAGAATGTGACAGCGATTTTCTGACTCGAAACTTCGCCAATGGTTTCGTCTCTTTTGTTGAGGCTGCAAGGATGCCAATGGGGACTTTGTTTGGAAATAAGCAACAACCATTTATACGTAGTTTTGCCTACATTTATTGATACTTTTCTTCTACACTAATTAGATAATTTTTACAGATGTCATAGGCATTTTATTAGAAGTGAACGTACTAATGGGAGAAGGCCACAGCACAAGGCGTGAAGCAATAATCACCGATGACAGGTTGTACATATGATCTTGGCTTCCTGATTTTTGTTGCTACAGAATGCATCCATTTGACTTCAACATCCTCCCTTTGCTCATTCTGTTTAAATGCTTCAGTTTTAGCGATATACATATTCCCCACATACTATTTTCATTGTAGATATGACCGAAAAACAGTGACATTGTGGGGAGACTTGGCTGAAATTGAGGGCGCAGCGTTAGCGAGCTTTCAACATGACAACCCTGTTGTTCCCTTTTTTAATATTAGAGGCTCCATTTACCAAGGTCAAATGCTCACGGCCTACCGTATAGTTCCATTAGCTTCTAGACAAAATGAATGTTACACTTATAATTGTTCTCCCTGTTGTGCAGGTGAATTTGGACTTTCAACTACTCCAGTAAGCAGTGTGCTCCTGGAACCAACATTTGAAATAGCAGAAGATCTGCACAAGTGGTACGTCCATTTAAAAACGTGCTTACGCTTTTAATTCATATAAGTGTGCAATATCACCTGTGTTTGTGCTAAAAAATTTCCCTTCTCAGGCATAATGCCATGAAAGCTTGCAGCGTAGACATAAGGTCCATGCCAAGCAGACTAATGCAACAAACAAAGAAAGTCGCACTAAGCGATATAGTGAAAGGGATATCTGCCAATACGAAGGTATTTCCCACCCAACAAAAAACAATTGTCTGGTGTTAGTGCACTTTTTCCCCTAATCCAGTTTCTTGCATCCTCCAACTTGCAACAGGTAGCCTCCATTATGATCTTGAAATAGAATTTGCCGTTAGTCAAACTTAAACTCGGTTAATGAACAATTACGTGCAACCCCTGCTATGAGAAAATTAACGGGCAGAAATTTAGTACTTATTAATTTGTTGCTCCAAGATGGCCTGTTGTATCTAGCTGATAAGTTAGTTCTATGCAAATGGATTTAAATTACTCTGAGTTCCTTTCCTACATAATTAATACTATAGTGTAATGTCGAATATTTCACTTGCACTCCTGTGATTTTTTATGTTACTTGAACAACGAATATTCTTCATCTTCGAAAATATTAGAGATGCTTATCCTATTGTTTATGAGGATACCTTGAGGCCGCAAATTAAATTGTCAAAAGATCATATTTGCCAGTTACTCTTTCCATTGTAGCCGATTTTGATGTGTATGAAACTCTTGAATTCTTTATCCATAGGATCAGTACTATAGGTTCGTTGCGAACCTAATAGATATTATCAACATGGATGCTCTGTGGAATGCTGCGTGCAAAAAATGCTACAAGAAAGTAATTGTGAAAAAGTGCACTGCAAGTTGCGACTACTACAAAAAATAAGATATTGACTATGAGAACAGGTCAGCTACATTCCTTTTTTAAATGTGTTGTATGCAGATTTTTTTGTTTACAAACCACGTAAACTCTTTGTACAAGCTTTCTTTCCCTACCGTTAGTGATGCCAAAGGTGCAATCTTTTCACTTAAAGGTGGTTCTCCAAAATATATCAATGATGGTCTTGATTTCACACAAGTTATCAAAACTCTATGTCTGTCCACTTTCCACGCTTAAAGCTGTGAAGGACACTTAATAATATGTAGACTACAAGAGTGAGTAGATATTTTGTTATGTTTCAGTTTTGTTGTTGTATCTTCTGTTTTCCTTGGTTTCCTCTGTCTTACATGGATCTCCATAAATTTCTTCCTTTTTCCTCATTTTAATCAACTAGCAGATGTGCCTCTCTTCTCCTTTCAATTATTTATTTTGCAGCAAACTAATGAGTAGTGCCTATTGGATTGCGTTAACCATATTTCGATATAATGAATTCGCGATTGTATTTGCTTGTATGAACAATGTAGTAATTTTGCACTCCGGTAGGGATATATGTTCTTGGTATTTCATTATCGTTCAAAGCGTTCCTGGTGTGAGATATTTACTAATCAGCTAGCAGATGTGCCTCTCTTCTCCTTTCAATTATTTATTTTGCAGCAAACTAATGAGTAGTGCCTATTGGATTGCGTTAACCATATTTCGATATAATGAATTCGCGATTGTATTTGCTTGTATGAACAATGTAGTAATTTTGCACTCCGATAGGGATATATGTTCTTTGTATTACATTATCGTTCAAAGCGTTCGATTGGTACTTCATCACTTTGACCTCCACATCAATGTTGTCTTCCTAACATAAAGGGATTGAATATGCTTTGACCATTTTCAATATAGAATCCCTTAGAGTTCCTCATTTAGCAAACTTTTGCGATTCCTAAAACAATTTCCTTCGCATTTTATGTCTAGCATTTCAGGCTTATACCATCTGAGTAATCTTATCTCAAATTTAACTTCTCTTTTTCAGACCTTCTAATGAGAGTTTAATTTTTATTTTTTGGTGTGAGATATTTACTATGATGCTCTTCACTAGAGTAATGATGTCTAGAGACAAAATTTATAATGTTCGAGTTGCAGAGCTCTCGATTGGTACTTCATCACTTTGACCTCCACATCAATGTTGTCTTCCTAACATAAAGGGATTGAATATGCTTTGACCATTTTCAATATAGAATCCCTTATAGTTCCTCTCCTTCGCATTTTATATCTAGCATTTCAGGCTTATACCATCTGAATAATCTTATTTCAAATTTAACTTCTCTTTTTCAGACCTTCTAATGAGAGTTTAATTTTTTTTTTTTTGCTTACTGGAAACTGTTAGTTTTAAACATATTTTACAGCTTGCTTAGTACATGCAAGCAGTTTCAGCTTTTATCATTCTCTTCAGGTAGTAGCTAAGTATAACAGAACACTAATCCAAGTACTTTTGTAGGTTAATATTTTTCTTTATTTAATTAGCTAAATTGAACTAATATTCATTGTGAACACACCATATTGATATTTTGTTTCCATTGCTAAACTTACATGTGCAAATCCAGTGTCCATTTTTCAGTAAATTTTGAATGCCAGAAATTCTTCAACTTCAGGACAAGGGGGATACTGATTGAGCCTGAAGACAGAGCGACTTCTTTTGTCCATTAGAAGCTTACAGATTACATTACTTTGATTAATATTTAAGCCCTCTGCTAACATTTCATTAATCCTACATGTCATTTTCTTCATTGCTGACACATTATCACTTATTGCATCTCTGCAATAAAAATAACAACATCAACAACATATACTTAAAGCTGACTAATAACAGTTACTGTAAGGAACTCTGTTACTATATTTTACCGAACAGGTACCTGATTATTGCTTGCAAATTTCCTGTATTAGATATAGGATGAAGATTGTTGTCTCTGCTAAGGAAGTTGAAAATATTGCTCTTACACTGTTTGGGGGTGCACGATTCTTTGTTGGCTGTGACGTAAAGGAGTATATACAGTCAACATCTGAAAAGGTAAAAACTCTCATAAGTTTATGAAATATTCGCCTAATGCCTTATTGGCTTAAGGTTACTAAATCTTTACACTTAATAAACTTTCTTATTAACTGTACAGAATGAAAAATCAGAGTACTACCGCAAGATGGAGCAGAGCAAGGGTAAATTGTTCAGTTTTCTCATAAAGAATCCGCAAATTGTTCCTGTAGAAGACAAGAACAAGGATCTGATAGTTGAGGAGATGCACGAAGTTGAAAAGCTTGGTCCTGAAGAACTTGAAGCTGAACCTGCAGCAACAAAGCAAATACCCAAGAGGGCTATTATAAGTGCAGACACCAAGGCCGAAGACCATTCAGCAGTTGATAAGAAGCTTAAAGTGGAAATATTTTAGTTTGTTGCTTTTAATCAAAATGTTTTGGCCATGTTCTACAACAACTTCAACTGTAACAAGTTTAACCTAGATTAGTTATTAGTAGTCTGAACTAGAAAGTATCATCCCTTACTTTCCCTAAGAGAAACTTTAGCTGACAACGCTGCTACATTGTCATTTGCATTTTGATAATATTAAATTCAGTTATCTAAATTGTGTTTGTTGTATATTCTGTTACAGTGCACCTACAGTTATTTCTGGAAAATACTTGGCTTGCTTCAATCCAAATCACCAATACATCCTACTGTATAGGTAATAAATAATTTTATTTCACTAACACATGAGCCAAAACAACTATCCACCAACATATTGCAGTAAGATGTACTAATTTGTCACATAAATATTACAATATTACTTCCTAACATTCCATTATCTGATACAGGCCGTAACACAAGATAAAGAAATGGCAAAACAAGGTGCGTAATCCTTAAATAAATAGAAGTTATAACGTCTTCGAAACCTCACCTAATTAACTTTACCGCCTTAGATCAAAGGAAAATTGGAAAGCCTCAGCGGAAAAGTAAATCTTATGACACATCAACTACCTCCATGTCGAGCGAGGAAAGACACCCTACAGAAGAAGGCAACCCACATGGTACGTCTTACATAATGACTGAATTATCTCCATGACCAACCTAATCGATAGTGAATACTTACGATTATGCTTAATTATACATGTAGGTATTGATGGACAAACTATTACTGGTAACCAAAAACAAATTGAACGGACACCGAATCAACCAAATAAGACATTCTCAACAGGTTAGCTTTCATATCATTTAAGCTATGTATTTGTAACCCCTGTTTTAGTTGTAACTTTTTTTTATATATATAAATATATTGTTGTTAAAGAAGCATGATGACCAAAAATGAGAAATTGATAGAAAAATATTTGTAATAAAATTTATAGAAAAAACTTAATATCCATTTAATTTAAAAATTAATTTTTTTCATATACTTTCGACATGTATGGCTATTCTTTCCCAGGTTGGCCAGTTATGAAAGACTCTTCTTGATAGAAATTAAACCCGAATTACAATATTTTTGACATTTTCTATTTGTATATATTTGTCGTTTAAGTAATGGAAGGTGACATCTGAGCAAGAAAAGATAGCATTCTGCTAGGGAGAGAGAGCTAGCCTGTTCCAATACTTGAGTAGTAGTACTTATTATTTCTCTCTTCAAAGAAGTACATCTTTCACACATAGATTAATGTAACATTGCGAGAAATGTGAGTACAAATCAAAATTTAGTGCTATTATGTCTAGACTTTAAAGTAAATTCATACGAACTCATACAAGGAATACACCTAAGGACTATTGTGGGACATGATTTCTTACTTCATTGACTTAAAGTACATACGATTAATATTCCTCAATTTAACGAACTTATATTTAGCGAGTCAATCAAGGATATGATACTAGCTTAAATGGAGCGAAACGAATAGGGAGAATTCATATAGCCGATCTCAACTTGCTGGGATTAAATGGTAGTAGTTCTTTGTGGTAATCAAAGCTATAATACGGATCAGACAAAAAGAGAGAAGGGAAGGGGGAAACACTGAACTAAATAAGCCCACCACTCATGAAAATTCATTCTGTCCGTTTCACATATCCTGGACATACCAAGAATAAAATGAATCCAGCTACAAATCCTCAGCAAACACTATAACGTGTAATTCAAAGTAAATTGGACACCAGGAAAAAATAAAAGGAGAAGTTTACCAAACTCTAACTAAACAAAACACTCCGGACTATAGTTCCGCTAGCTAATTGGCTGCTGGTGACTTCCATAATCATTAGAAGCTGCCCCATAAGCTGCTCCAACAGCATACATGCTTGAATCTTGAGCTTGGAGTCAACCCAATTTGTCATTTGTTTTGCAGCAACTTCAAATTACAAATAACCCCGAGATAGATATTGATATTGCGTGCAATGTCTATCATATAAGTTTCGCTATCCAATTTGGTCTGTTATCAATTCACATTTTGATTTGAGCCAGACCAATCTACAATGATAAATAAATAAATAACCTTCCATTTTCATAAGTTTAGAGGAAGCTAAAATATAATTGAAATTTACACAGAAAAGCAAACCATGCTAAGTTTATCATTTACTCAATTAGGAGGAAAGTTTAATTTGCCAACTTCGGAGTGACATATTTGCTTCTTGAAAGCAACCATAAGGTATTTGACTCAAATGCTGAACATCATTAGAGATATGATGTGTCACTTTGTAACTTCACATCACATCTTATGATACCAAGCAGAAAACTTATAAGAAATTACCACGTAAAAAAAATTCATATCAACAATAGCACTGATGATAGCAAAGAAATTAAATCATGGTTTAGATTTTATCAACTTGCCTCTATCAATCATTTCTAATTGAAAGATTCTGATTATATCATTTAAACAAATTGTAAATCAAACCAATACATACTCATTAGCAATTAACTAAAAATCTTTGGCTCGAGAAAATAGGAGTAGCCAACTGGTAACAGAAAATATATGTCACGTTCCTCTATAGCTTACCAAACTGCCATAGAAAATCATTTCTTCTGCATCATTTAAGTCAACCATACGATGACAAATTGCGTATGCCGTTCTCATCTTTGCCTTAGACAATGGAAGACATATAGAACTGAATATGAGAGTTTCACATCATCTTTCGTGACTCTATAAGACATAAAAACTTAAGGCACTGATTATTGGAGAATTAGGAACCAATATATTTTTGAACAAACCAAAGAATCTCAGACGAAGATAAGAATCTGGGAAGCTTTTATCTATGTGACTTTCTATGGAAGTCCGTTTGTAGGTAAATCTTTTCAAGGGTTGCGACTCTTAATAAAAAGGTGCGGAGGCTGCTAACTTGAAAATATTTGTGGCTTACTATTTTTATAAGATATTGGGTATTTAGAACACTCCGCACTATAGTTCCACTAGCTAATTGGCTGCTGGTGACTTCCATAGCCACTAGAAGCTGCCCCATAAGGAGCTCCAGCAGCATACATGCTTGAATCTTGAGCTTCTGATGCACCATATCCGTAACCCCCATACTTTTGCTTTCCATAGTAACCCCCGTATTGATTACCAGAATCGTACCTTAACTGCAAGAAAGTAAACATAAGTTATATACAACAGGCATTTTTTAAAGAAGCCTCCTGAAAAAATAAAAGTAAGGAGAAGTTTCCCAAACTCTAACTAAACAGAACACTCCAAACTATAGTTCCGCGAGCTAATTGGCTGCTGGTGACTTCCATAGCCATTAGAAGCTGCCCCATAAGCTGCTCCACCAGCATATCTCTTTTAATAATTTATTATTGAGAGTTGGATGTACTACTTAAAATTTGATAAGTAATATGTGTTGTGCTATATAACCATCACTCATACACCTCCATTCGACACTCTCGGATAGTGCTAGAGTAGAATAGTCACTTTCTGCAGGTTTATATTAAGCCATCTATCCAAACACTCAAAAATTGAATTCATCACATCTTCTTTAAATAGGATATTTCCCGACAATTTGTTTCTACGCGCAGGAACTCTATAGTTATTTTACTAAACAATCTATTCTACTCTTTTGCCATTTTCTCTGCAACAGATTATACAATTGTTACTCCATGGTCCAAATATTTTCATATCATTTGCAACAAATATTCTTATACAATTTACTTCTGAGCTCCTTCTATTATGCCCCGACATTCTTGAATTCATCTCTTGCTGAATATACCGGCTTCTACTTAACGATTACGATCCATGCGCACCTCCCATCATTTCCAACAAATATTCTTATAAAATTTTCTACTGAGCTGCTTCTATTATGCCTTCTACTTAACGATTAGGATCCATGTCAATGAGAATAAGTTATTGTGCAACTCGACCATTGCTCGAAGTCGTGCATCCTCTCAAACTGAAGAACATTCAGGTGCTGCTCAAATTGAAGAACATTTCTCATTTGGGATACTTACTTTTTGACAAAATTCTTATACTCAACTAAATTGAAAAATTCTTCAAAACTACTAACACATCTATCCAAACACTCAAAAATTGAATTCATCACATCATATTTAAACAGAATAGTTCTCGACAATTTGTTTCTACGCGCAGGTACTCCATAGTTATTTTACTAAACAATCTGTTATACTCTTTTGTCATTTTTTCTGCAACAAATTTTACAATTGTTACTCCAGATCCAAATGTTTTCATATCTGTCACGACCCGTTTTCTGAACGAGTTATGACACGGCACCTGAGGACCAGGTGAACCAGACCTGCTAAACTTTTCATACATCTTTCAAAAACCCATAATAACCTAAATAAATAATAACTCTGCATCTTATAATAAATGTCAATATAACTTTAAAATACTTTAAGCGTTAAATCTTAAAATGTGCACCATAACCCTTCTAACTCATTGTCTATGAAGCCTCTAAAACTGGAAGACTGTCATATTGCACGAGACATGAAACCCTCGGCAATACTCAACTGAATAAATAAAATAAATAAAGGAACTAGTAAGGAAAACTGATATGTCTCCACTGAAAGCAAAGCGGAGCTCACCAACAACTGAGGATGTGAGGGAGAGTCCTAGCCTGTAGTCTGATCGCCTCTGTGACCTGCGTCTACGTTGACGAAGCCAACGTAGGTTCCAAGAAAAAGGAACGTGAGTAACGAATCGCTCGTCACCCAGTGAGTATCATCGACTCCCTCACTAAGGCCGGAACGAGAGTTAATAAAACATGAATGCGTAAACTTTACTTTAAGGCAACTAAAACATTAGATCAAAATAAACTTTTTAAATATTGCAAAATAGCTTATATTTTCTTTCTAGGGAGTACCACTCAAATCTGACATCTTTTCTTTCTTTCTCTTTCTAATCCCCGTGGCGTCCCACAGTTCAAAGTGTCTGACACGCTAGCATTCATTGCCCGACTATGGCAATATAATATAGTGCCCGACTATGGCACATACCTACCCTGTCATGGTAGTTTCGGGGTAAAACGCAACCCGACTATGGTCACGCTCCGCAGCCCGACTATGGCTACGAACAAGTTTACCCTTCTCAGAATTTAAGGTAGCTCCCAAAATATCTAAAATATTGCTTGGCACCAAAGGCCTCAAGTTGAACTTAAGCTTTCTTTTAAAATCTCATCATAACTTCATTAGCTTTCAAACACAATTAAATCTTAAATCATTTAATAATAATCATAGAATAACATAAATAATCTCATGAAATTGTACTCAAGTAAAGATATATGATCGGGATGTAAAGGAAGCTATGAAAAATATTTCTAGATACTTGATACTAAAGAACGACTTGGAAACGTTAATGGATAATGAACGTTTGCCCGCTCCAATCAAACGTACATTAACTTCTCTAAAGCAATTTATCACACACTTTAAATACATGCACTTTGTGAGAAAAGCACCTTAGAAAGGGTATATCTCAACTCACCTCGATTATTCCTCAAGCCTAAACGTAAGCTCCAATTCACGCACTTCACGTCACCCAACAACTACGATAACCACCAATTCGAGTAATTAATACCAAAGTTTCAATCTTTTCCCCAATTCAAGAATTTAGGTTCAACCATTAACTTTCTAGGTTTTGGGGTAAACTTTCTATTGATACAATATGCTAAAATAAAAGGTTCTTGTGTATAATCCTAATATAATCTGCACAAATTTTCCAAAGGAAACTTACCTCTACTTGTCTTCAGAGATTTGTTCGCCAAGTAGTTCTTAAGAACCAAGAATTTGCCTTCGTAAGACTGCTCTGCTTTGGTTTTACGAGAAAAGAGCATTCACTGATGTTTGGGTGAGTTTTGCCGTGATAGGCTCACTTTGAGCCAAAGAGTTTTCTTTTTTTTTTTATTTGCTCACTTGCTCCCTTTTTTCTTTGTTATTATATTATTAGTAACTTTTCTTTAATAACTTATTAGTTTAGCACTAGGAAAAGGAAAAAGGTCCAAAGTTCTACACTTTTTAATGCTACATTTTATGTATAGGATTTTGGCATTATACTGCCTTGCACACTTGGCTAAATTTAAAACTGGCTTTAGTTTTTGTCCTCTTTGTAATGTCTTCTTCCACTTTAAATATAATTAAATATTTGTACTTCATCCATAATAATTACTTTAACTTATTTTTCATACACTTCCTATTCGGACATCGTCATTATATAAAACGACTTTACGTAAATATTTTCCCATGACAATAAGTGTTCTAAAACTTCACAATTTTAAGGAACTTCACATTCTTCCCCCTTAAGATCATTCGTCCTCGAATGATTTTTATTCCTCACTCCTAGACCACTTTTCCATTACACCAACTTGCCAAATGTTCCAAAATTTGGCTAAGTGTTAGATTTCTTAAAAATTTCGGCAGAGTCTCCCCTGTAACTGGACTATCCGAAAAAATATCCCTGTCAGAAATACCACAACAACAACCCATACACCATAACAAGTCATCCATAGGCACTAATAATAGCTCAAAATAACCAATATCACTCCGGCAAGGAGGTAAATCCCAACAATAAATAAAACATGCTCCGGCAAGGAGCTAAACCACATAATATCTCATAATTAACTGGAAAAATTAAATATAAATTAAACCTTTATAGTTCACATACCTAGTTTTCCAAATAGATAGGGATACCTTTTCTTCATGTCTTCCTCAACCTCCCAGGTAGCCTCTTTTGAATTTTGACCACGCCACAATACTTTCACCGAAGCTATATCTTTTGTTCTTAACTTTCTGACTTGCCTATCAAAAATCTGGATTGGTACATCTTCGTAACTCAAGTCTGTATTAATTTCTATGGTGTTGGAAGGAATAACATGTGACTCATCATGGATGTACTTTCGTAACATAGACACGTAAAAAACAGGATGGACCGAAGATAACTCAACTGGCAAGGCTAACTCATAAGCCACATTACCCTTCTTGCTCAAAATTTCATAAGGTCCGATAAATCTAGGACTAAGCTTGCCCCTCTTACCGAACCTCATAACTCCCTTCATAGGTGACACTTTTAGGAATACCATATCGCCTACATTAAACTCTAAGTCTCTGTGCCTCTTATCAGAATAAGACTTTTGACGACTCTGAGCCGCTTTAAGCCTTTCTCTAATTATAAACAAACTCTGGGCCAAGTAACGACACCTCTACTGGTTCGAACCAACCCACTGGAGATCTACATCTACGCCCATATAGCGCCTCATACGGGGCCATCCCAATACTAGCCTGATAGCTGTTATTGTAGGCGAACTCAATGAGCGGCAAGTGATCATCCCAATTACCACCAAAATCTATAACACAAGCTCGCAGCATATCCTCGAGGGTCTGAATGGTCCTTTCTGCCCGACCATCAGTCTGCGGATGGAAAGCGGTGCTCAAGTTGACCTTGGTTCCCAACCTTTTTCTGGAAAGCTTGCCAAAAATGAGCGGTAAACTGCGGACCTCTGTCAGAGATAATCGAGACTGGGGTGCCATATAACCTAACAATTTCGTTGATATACAATTGAGCATACTGTTCTGCACTGTGTGTTGTCTTCACTGGCAGAAAATAAGCTGACTTTGTGAGTCTGTCTACAATCACCCAAATTGAGTCATGCTTACGGTACGTGCGAGGCAAGCCTACCACAAAATCCATATTTATCGCTTCCCATTTCCACTGTGGTATTTCTATATCCTGAAGTAGACCACCTGGTCGTTGATGCTCTGCCTTGACTGGCTGACAATTCAAACATTTAGCCACATACTCTGCTACTTGCTTCTTCATACCTTTCCACCAATACAAATCCTTCAAATCTTGATACATTTTAGTAGCACCTGGGTGAATAGAGTATCTCGAGTTGTGAGCTTCTTCCATGATGGCTTTTCTGAGGTCATCTACATCTGGTACACATAACCTGTCATTTAGCTTCAAAGCTCCATCGCTTCCAAGAGTGAAAGCGGTGATTTCTTTATTTCTGACTCCATCTTTTATTTTCACCAAATACGGATCCTCATCTTGCTTAGCCTTAACATATGCAATAAGTGATGAACGTGATAAGGCATAAGCAACCATATCTCCCCCTTCCGTCTCATCCAGTCTAATCCCGTCATTTGCCAGCTTTTGCACTTCTCGGCCTAACGGTCTCCTCTGAACTGATAAATGAGCTAAGACACTCATTGACTTTCTGCTGAGTGCGTCTGCTACAACATTAGCTTTGCCCGGATGGTAAAGGATATTGATGTCATAATCCTTCAACAGCTCGAGCCACCTTCTCTGCCTCAAATTTAACTCCTTTTGCTTGAAAATGTACTGGAGACTCTTATGGTCTGTATATATATTAGAATGCTCACCATACAAGTAGTGCCTCTATATTTTTAAAGCAAATACTACCGCTGCAAGCTCTAAGTCGTGTGTGGGGTAGTTCTTTTCGTGGTTTTTCAACTGCCTGGAAGCATAGGCAACAACCTTTCCTTCTTGCATAAGAACGCAACCAAGCCCTACTCTGGAGGCATCGCAATAAACTGTGAATCCACCCAAACCTGTCGGCAAGGTTAACACAGGTGCGGTGGTCAACCTCTTTTTCAATTCTTGAAAGCTCTGCTCGCATGCGTCTGACCACTGAAATTTAACTGCTTTCTAAGTCAGCTTGGTCAATGGTGCTGCAAGAGAAGAAAAACCCTCAACGAACCTCCTGTAGTAACCTGCCAAACCCAAGAAACTTCGAATTTCGGTCAGTGTTGTTGGCCTTGGCCAGTCCTTAACCGCTTCTATCTTCTGAGGATCTACCTTAATGCCTTCACTAGATACCACGTGGCCTAAGAATGCCACTGACTGGAGCCAAAATTCACATTTAGAAAACTTGGCATAAAGTTGATTCTCTTTCAAAGTCTGCAATGTTATCCTGAGATGCTCTGCATGTTCTTCCTTGCTTTTAGAATACACCAAAATATCGTCTATAAATACAATAATATAGGTGTCTAAGTATGGCTTGAAGACCCTGTTCATTAGGTCCATGAATGCTGCGGGTGCATTGGTCAACCCAAAGGACATCACTAAAAATTCATAATGCCCGTAGCGAGTCCTGAAGGCTGTCTTTGGGATGTCTTCTTCTCTGATTCTCAACTGGTGATACCCCGACCTCAAGTCTATCTTTGAGAAGTACTTTGCACCCTGAAGTTGGTCAAATAAGTCATCAATTCTAGGTAATGGATACTTGGTTTTAACCGTGACTTTGTTCAACTGCCGATAATCAATACACATTCTGAGAGACCAATCTTTCTTCTTGACAAACAGGACCGGGGCACCCCACGGTGACACACTCGGCCTGATGAAGCCCTTGTCAAGAAGATCTTTCAACTGCTCTTTCAATTCTTTAAGCTCTGCTGGGGCCATTCTATAGGGAGGAATAGATATGGGCTGAGTGCCTGGTACGAGGTCAATACCGAAGTCTATGATTCTTTCTGGAGGAAGTCCGGGAAGGTCATCTGGAAAAACTTCTGCAAAATCTCTAACAACCGGCACAGACTGAAGAGTAGGTGCCTCTGATTCTGCATTAATGATATGAGCCAAGTAGGCAACACAACCTTTACTTATCATCTTCTGTGCCTTAAGATAGGAAATAAATTTGCCCACTGGTGACGCTGAACTACCCTTCCATTCAAGGACCTCTTCATTTGGGAATTGAAACCTGACTATCTTAGCACAACAATCTAATGTGGCATGGCAAGAAGAAAGCCAATCCATACCCATGATTGCATCAAAGTCCACCATTTCTAACTCTATAAGATCAGCTATAGTATTGAGGCCTTGCACTGAGATTGTGCAACCCCTATAAACTCTCGTTGCTTTCACTGGCTCTCCAACTGGAGTAGATACTAAGAAGGACTCACTTAGATGTTCAGGTTCTAACCCGAGACTCGTAGCAAAATACGGAGTGACATAAGAATATGTAGAACCTGGATCAATCAAGACATATACATTCTGTGAGTAAACTTGAAGTATACCTGTAACAACTGCTGGAGAAGCCTCTGCACTCTGACGATCAAGTGTAGCATATAAGCGGGGTTGTCCCCCTCCCTGATGGACTGAGCCTGAACCTCTACCCGCCCCACGCGCAGCCTGATTCTGAGGGCCACGAGCTTGGGGTGGTGCAACTGCAGTAGCTGAAGAACCTGCTGGATGTGCTGCTCCCCTATCATAGGCTCGCTGCAACTTTGGGCAATTAAATTTGTAGTGTCCCTCTTCAAGACAATTGTAACAACCTCGAAAACCCAACTTGCACGGCCCTGAATGGCTCTTTTTACAATTACCACAAACATCACCATACTGTAGCTGCTGGTTGACACTTCCTTGACTCTGAATAGCTGGAGATTGAAAACTCTGATTTTGATTGGACCTACCCCCAAGGTTCTGATTCTGACGAGACTGATTCCCATAGTTCTGGTTCTTCTTGAAGTACGACCCACCACCTGACTGGTAAGAGGACTGAGCTGGTGCAGTTGTAGCCCTGTTAAATGAGCTCTTTCCTCCTCCCATTGAACCATTGTAACCGTTGGATGATCGGGCCCTCTTGTTATGGTAGCTTTCCTTTTCATCTCTTCTTTGATGTTTCTTCCTTTCCATGTGCTTAGCAAATCCCACAACAGAGGATAAAACTGACATACCTGCTGCTGCTGCCGCTGTAGTGTCCTGAATGTGAATACCCAATCCATTAACGAATCTATCAATCTTTGCCCTTTCTGTTGGAATCATATAGGGAGCGTACTTAGCCAACTTGATAAACTCCATCTGGTATTCTTCTACACTCATTGATCCCTGCTTAAGTTGCTCAAACTGGGTAGCCTTGGCTGCCTTATCTTCTTCTGGTATAAAGTTCATTGTGAATGCCTCCTCAAATTCCTCCCAAGTAGGTGGACCATAATCCTCATCTCTCTCTCTCTCTTTCCCATATCTCGAACCAAGTGCCTGCCGTACCATTCAGCTGGTAGGCAGCTAATTCAACAGCCTCATTATCGACTGCTTTCATCAACCGGAGTGCCCTTTTAACTTCCTCAAGCCATAACATTGCATCTTCACCAACCTTGGTACTGTAGAACTCTGGTGGTCTCAACTTGAGAAACTCGTGTGCCCTGGAGGTTATAGAACTTTCATGTCTGTTGCCCTGAGGTGGTGTCTCATTCTCCCTATGACCCTGAGTAGCCATGACTGTAGTAAACATCTCCATAGCCCCTCTCATTGCATTAAAAGCCTCACCCATCTCTGGTGGCAAGACAACATGAGCTGGAACAACAGGTGGGGGTGGCACTTGGTTCTGGTTAGCTTGCTCATCTATCTCAACCTGATCAACCTGCTCCTCTGGTTCAACCTGGGGCGCTGGAGTCTTCTTAGTTGGCTTTCCCTTCTTACTTTTCTTAGATTTACGCTGAGCCACCATAGCCGCAAGCGTTTCTTGATCAGCTGCTTGAGCTCTGGTGTTAGAATTTCGAGTACCAACCATTTCTGTGAATTAAAAAGAATGAATAGATTAGAAGGATTCTTAAAGTTAAGCTCTATTGCACGATCTAGAGTATGAAAGAAAGCGAGACTTTTCCTAAATGTCTGCAGCCTCTTGTTCATAAGTATGGCGCGCTTCATACCCATAAAAAAGACTCTACTGACACGGCTTCATAGACCCCTAGGACTCTCTACACCTCCATTCGACACTCTCGGATAGTGCTAGAGTAGAATAGTCACTTTCTGCAGGTTTATATTAAGCCATCTATCCAAACACTCAAAAATTGAATTCATCACATCTTCTTTAAATAGGATATTTCCCGACAATTTGTTTCTACGCGCAGGAACTCTATAGTTATTTTACTAAACAATCTATTCTACTCTTTTGCCATTTTCTCTGCAACAGATTATACAATTGTTACTCCATGGTCCAAATATTTTCATATCATTTGCAACAAATATTCTTATACAATTTACTTCTGAGCTCCTTCTATTATGCCCCGACATTCTTGAATTCATCTCTTGCTGAATATACCGGCTTCTACTTAACGATTACGATCCATGCGCACCTCCCATCATTTCCAACAAATATTCTTATAAAATTTTCTACTGAGCTGCTTCTATTATGCCTTCTACTTAACGATTAGGATCCATGTCAATGAGAATAAGTTATTGTGCAACTCGACCATTGCTCGAAGTCGTGCATCCTCTCAAACTGAAGAACATTCAGGTGCTGCTCAAATTGAAGAACATTTCTCATTTGGGATACTTACTTTTTGACAAAATTCTTATACTCAACTAAATTGAAAAATTCTTCAAAACTACTAACACATCTATCCAAACACTCAAAAATTGAATTCATCACATCATATTTAAACAGAATAGTTCTCGACAATTTGTTTCTACGCGCAGGTACTCCATAGTTATTTTACTAAACAATCTGTTATACTCTTTTGTCATTTTTTCTGCAACAAATTTTACAATTGTTACTCCAGATCCAAATGTTTTCATATCTGTCACGACCCGTTTTCTGAACGAGTTATGACACGGCACCTGAGGACCAGGTGAACCAGACCTGCTAAACTTTTCATACATCTTTCAAAAACCCATAATAACCTAAATAAATAATAACTCTGCATCTTATAATAAATGTCAATATAACTTTAAAATACTTTAAGCGTTAAATCTTAAAATGTGCACCATAACCCTTCTAACTCATTGTCTATGAAGCCTCTAAAACTGGAAGACTGTCATATTGCACGAGACATGAAACCCTCGGCAATACTCAACTGAATAAATAAAATAAATAAAGGAACTAGTAAGGAAAACTGATATGTCTCCACTGAAAGCAAAGCGGAGCTCACCAACAACTGAGGATGTGAGGGAGAGTCCTAGCCTGTAGTCTGATCGCCTCTGTGACCTGCGTCTACGTTGACGAAGCCAACGTAGGTTCCAAGAAAAAGGAACGTGAGTAACGAATCGCTCGTCACCCAGTGAGTATCATCGACTCCCTCACTAAGGCCGGAACGAGAGTTAATAAAACATGAATGCGTAAACTTTACTTTAAGGCAACTAAAACATTAGATCAAAATAAACTTTTTAAATATTGCAAAATAGCTTATATTTTCTTTCTAGGGAGTACCACTCAAATCTGACATCTTTTCTTTCTTTCTCTTTCTAATCCCCGTGGCGTCCCACAGTTCAAAGTGTCTGACACGCTAGCATTCATTGCCCGACTATGGCAATATAATATAGTGCCCGACTATGGCACATACCTACCCTGTCATGGTAGTTTCGGGGTAAAACGCAACCCGACTATGGTCACGCTCCGCAGCCCGACTATGGCTACGAACAAGTTTACCCTTCTCAGAATTTAAGGTAGCTCCCAAAATATCTAAAATATTGCTTGGCACCAAAGGCCTCAAGTTGAACTTAAGCTTTCTTTTAAAATCTCATCATAGCTTCATTAGCTTTCAAACACAATTAAATCTTGAATCATTTAATAATAATCATAGAATAACATAAATAATCTCATGAAATTGTACTCAAGTAAAGATATATGATCGGAATGTAAAGGAAGCTATGAAAAATATTTCTAGATACTTGATACTAAAGAACGACTTGGAAACGTTAATGGATAATGAACGTTTGCCCGCTCCAATCAAACGTACATTAACTTCTCTAAAGCAATTTATCACACACTTTAAATACATGCACTTTGTGAGAAAAGCACCTTAGAAAGGGTATATCTCAACTCACCTCGATTATTCCTCAAGCCTAAACGTAAGCTCCAATTCACGCACTTCACGTCACCCAACAACTACGATAACCACCAATTCGAGTAATTAATACCAAAGTTTCAATCTTTTCCCCAATTCAAGAATTTAGGTTCAACCATTAACTTTCTAGGTTTTGGGGTAAACTTTCTATTGATACAATATGCTAAAATAAAAGGTTCTTGTGTATAATCCTAATATAATCTGCACAAATTTTCCAAAGGAAACTTACCTCTACTTGTCTTCAGAGATTTGTTCGCCAAGTAGTTCTTAAGAACCAAGAATTTGCCTTCGTAAGACTGCTCTGCTTTGGTTTTACGAGAAAAGAGCATTCACTGATGTTTGGGTGAGTTTTGCCGTGATAGGCTCACTTTGAGCCAAAGAGTTTTTTTTTTTTTTTTTATTTGCTCACTTGCTCCCTTTTTTCTTTGTTATTATATTATTAGTAACTTTTCTTTAATAACTTATTAGTTTAGCACTAGGAAAAGGAAAAAGGTCCAAAGTTCTACACTTTTTAATGCTACATTTTATGTATAGGATTTTGGCATTATACTGCTTTGCACGCTTGGCTAAATTTAAAACTGGCTTTAGTTTTTGTCCTCTTTGTAATGTCTTCTTCCACTTTAAATATAATTAAATATTTGTACTTCATCCATAATAATTACTTTAACTTATTTTTCATACACTTCCTATTCGGACATCGTCATTATATAAAACGACTTTACGTAAATATTTTCCCATGACAATAAGTTTTCTAAAACTTCACAATTTTGAGGAACGTCACAATATCATTTGCAACAAATATTCTTATAAAATTTTCTTCTTAAATCCTGCTATTATGGCCAGAAATTCTTGAATTCATCTCTTGCTAAATATACCGGCTTCTACTTAACTATTAGGATCCACGCGCACCTCGCATCATTTTCAACAAATTATTCTTATAATATTTTCTTCTGAGCAGCTTCTATTATGCCCCCACAGTCTTGAATTAATCTCTTGCTAAATATACCTTCTTCTACTTAACAGTTAGGATCCACGCGCACCGCGCGTTCCCTGTACTAGTTGTATATATAAGTCAAATAGGAGTATTGCTTGATATTTATTAAATTTTGAAAATTCTTAAACACTCTTAGCAAAATTATTGGTTTCGTCACTTGGCACTGATGTAATTTTGTAACGTCTCAATTTAGATAATTGTGTTATGAATGATTTTTACACTGGGACATTTCATATACCAGTCTAAGTATATTATAGCAGAAACGAAACTTGAGAATATAAATTATTTTAATCGAATTCAACTTGTTTGACAACTAAGACTTTAACGTTGATCATGACAATAACAGACATTTTGAAGGAAAGATAAGAAACTCTATTAATTCCTTTTTCTCAAATCAAGCATGTCGTGCACTTTTGGTCTCACACCTTTTGCAAACTATAATTTCGTTTGCAATGGAATAGATTGAGCACATTTAACTTTCAGACTTAGAGATTGCGAGGCTCTAATCAATCCATTAACAGACTTTATGTAACCCGGCTATGGTTTACTATAATACAAAAAGTAACGAACATTTAGGTACTTTCTCTATTCTGCAAAATAAAAAATAGCAGAACCTTTAGTTAAATCAGTCAATATGTAGAATCATGTTACTTACTGACAATGGGTAACCTAGGGATTTAGGAAATATATGGCATATGTGTAAAAAAAAAAAAAAAAAAAACACTTCGGGTTTTTCGGTTTTTTCGGGTCCCGAAATTCCGGGTTGCCCGAAACCGAAAACCGAACCGAAAAATCGAAGTTTCAAAATTTCTTGGACCGAACCGAACCGAAATACTGAATTAGTTCGGTATTTCGGTTTTTTCGGTTTAGTGCCCACCCCTACCGGGAAAGTGATGCCTCTTAAAATGAGGTCAAGTTTGAAGTGTTTCCTGGGCAATACATCAAGTTATGTGGGAGAATGGAAAAGAGATTGAAAGGAACAAGTGTTACCTAGGCAACACTTATCTAGGAGAATATGAGTGCAAGTATTGCCTAAGAAAGAGGGATCAAGGCAAGTGCTTCTCTTAGACAATACTTACGGAGAAAGGAAGGGCTAGGAATTAGGATACGTGTGTCAGTATAAGATCCATAATATATTTCCGTCTGAAATCTTTTTCATTAAACGAAGCGGAGGTCATTTTTCCTAAAACACCGTTAAATGGGTCAAAAAGGTAAACCATTGCCTATGGTGTCATCGTTCTGCAATTACCCCTGAAATCTCCATAATGAAAGACCCAGCTCAGTTAATAAGTTTCAAAAAATATTTCACCTGATTTCCCCAAAATTAACTGGTTAAGGAGAGTTTTTTTCCGTTTAAGATGATTTCAGTAATATAGCATCCGCTTCGTCCGTATGCAGCACTTCAAGTTATTTGAAAGAAAGTAGGAACACGTCAAAGGGCAAGTGTTGCCTATGTAAGAATTTTTCAATGGTAGGTGTTGCCCAGGCAAGATTTCAATGGCAAGTGTTGCCTCGGCAACACTTTAAGTTATCTGAGAATATGGAGAAGATTCAAGGGCAAGTATTGTCCAAGTAAAAGGGGGTCAAAGGCAAGTATTGACTCTTAAGCAGTACTTATGTGAATGGGAGTGTAGAGATAAGGGTGTCATTGTAAGATTCATAGAGTTATTTCCGTCCGAAATTTATTCACTAAACCAATCGGATACCATATTTGTTAAACCATTATTACGCGGTTCAAAATGGAAAACCAGTTGCCCATTGTCATAGTTTTGTAAATAACCCAATAAGTTTTCAGGATATCATAAAGGAATATTGAAGTCAGATAGTTACTCTTCTGTTCCCGTTTATGTGGCAGCACTTCCTTACTAGTTTATTTAAAAAGGAATGATAACTTTCTAAATTTAAAAATTTTAATTTTAAATTTTCTACTATACCAATAATGAAATAATTTATAGTCACACAAATGTGTATGACTTATTTTAGACCACAACTCTGAAAAGTCTTCTTTTATTTATAAACTCCGTACCGATTCAAACTTTTCCATATAAAGTGGAACGGGGAATACATTTAAAGCGTTAAATGCTAATTGAAGAATAGCAAATGTGTAAAATAAATAGAAAATCCCACGTCTCAATGAAGAAATTTGATGAAAAATAAACATTGAAAATATTAGAGTACCGTTCAAGAGTTGAGTTATTCTTGAACTGAATATCGAAAAAAGCTTATGAAGTTTAAACTAACATTTTGATTCTGGAGTTCAAAAATCTTAAAGTTCAGTTTATACTTCAAAGTTTTATTTTGTGAAGCTCAGTTCAATCTCCAAGATAGTTTTGGACATCTCCAAAATCCTAACGTTTCCACATCCTCATACCTATTTAACTTAAAGTATTGCGTAAGGTAGCGCTCTCCCTCATCCGCCTAGGCAACATTTACCTTTGACTCTCCTGCCCAAGCAATACTTGTCATTGATCTCTTGCCTACATTCTCCTTGCTAATTCGAAGTGTCGTATATACAAAAGTAAGCATATGTTATTTTGCTAAAACAATATAAAATGAAGACAAAATTTCAAAGTCAGTCGATTTTGGGAACACCGAGTGCAAAAATTTTTGCACTTCGAAGTAGGAAAAGAGACAAAATACAACAGTTCAATCGTCAAATACTTTACTACTGACCAGTAAGTCAAATACTTATTTTTGTTTCCTTAAACTAAATTGAAATCCAACAAAATTTTATCATTTCATGACCACATCTACTTGGCACAAAAGCCATTCACATCCAAAATTAGAGCACATGGCAAAGATACTACCGAATTGTATTGTGTGATTGTAGTGACTAGTCAAAAATGATACTCCCTCCGTTCCCTTTATTTGTCGTAGTTCGAATTTCGAGGGTCAAACGAGTTTATCGCCGTAATTTTTATATATATTTTTTAAATATTTTGAGTTTTCAAATATGTAAATTTTATTTAAAAAAGGTTAAAGATTTTATATCCTGATTTTTTGTCAAATTTAAGAAGTTTGACTCACGAAACAGTAATTATGACAAACAAAATGGGACATAGGGAATATGAAGATATCTCGAATTCGAGCTTTGAAAACAAAGAATTTTCACAAACCATTATATCTACATCGATGGACTTACTTGATGCATGTAAATTCAGATTAATCGAATCAGTAAATTTTGAATATCAAACAACCTTTATTTTTTTTAAAAAAAAGTAGCAAATGAACTAGAAAGCAGACATGCCCGTGATCTTCTGGAACTGGTCAGCGTCTACTACTATAAATCAAGAAGGGACCACTTTACAAACATAGCCACAAAGACTGCTGGATCAAATTTCCTACAATCCCCATTAGTCTCATTTATTACTTTCACATGCCTTATTCCACCTATTTCATCTACCTGTTGTTTGCATTGGTTTCACCTTTTTTCTTCTTTTGCTTTTTGTATATGTTTGATGTATCCATTTCTGCCTATGAAATTTAATGAAGGGTAGCTGAAGGATTTAATTCTTGTAATCAATGCCACCACCAAAACACCTACTCTTGCTAGCTACTAGTACTACCACCTTATTTAATGTTGAGAATGACCAAACCAAACTCCTTTCAGTCTTTGTTTTTTCAGTTTTTGGGAGTAGTGTAAATTCAGGAAAAAAAAAGGTCATACTTTCATCTGCAATGGTTAATTGATTACTTTATAGGAACGTTATTCTTGCTTGTGTGAATTAATTGCAAAATGAAACACTTATGAGTGTAACACTCTTTGTTTGTCTTTAAACTGGCCCGACTCAGAATTTGAGCACGGCGAGAACACTACGAAATCTGTTGGCTAATGCACTCATTTAGTGTTTGCGACGGAGGGTGTCAAGTAACGTATATATACAGTTTCCAAGGTGTTTATACCTATAAAAGAAAATTCCGACGTCAATGGGTGTTGGTGCATCCAATCTTTCCACAGAGGTCCGCCTCTGGGTTTACCATTCAATTTTTTGAAATTTAAACTGAAAATGTTACTACTATAAAATTGTTACTATTAGACTGAAAATAAAATACTTAAGATTCATAAAATCTTGCAGCTTTGATTATCTTGTGTTTGATTTGAATCACTTATTTTCTTCAAGTAAAATCACATCCCCCAAAATTCATAGGTCTCTGTTGTGATGGACCATAAATGCTGCTTCCCTCTAATGCAGGGTGGCAGTTTGATGTTCTTCTCTAATGGCATTCTTTTGCATTCACATTTCACACTATTAACTCTTTTGGTACTTCATTCATTCTTTTGCTATTATGATGATTCCCATGCAAATCAAGAATATCTCTAATTGAATGAAAGATTTAATTTGTATCACTTTTTTGTGATCTTGCATTAATGTAATTAAAGTGAACCATAGCTCTCCTTACAACTGTCCTAAAACTCATCTATTAGATATTTTAATGTAAGATTATTGTACCACGGGAATTCACACAAATTCCATCTAGAAAATTAATGACCGAATCATAAGACACTATTATTAGGTAATGCCAATGTCAATTCCTTTGAGCTAAAATCATTTCCTATTTTTACATTTAGTTCTAAAAGTGGGACATTTCTTTTTCTTCTGCCATTTTGTATTAGGAAATGTGAAAGTGCGCATTTCTGTAAAAGAACATTGCGTAAAGCGACATTTGATTTTTTTTATAGATAAGGGTTTCATAAAATAAAAATATGGAAAAAAAAAAAGAAGCAAAGTGGTTGGTTAGGTGTAGGATGGTGGTAGTAAATGCAGGTGTGGGTGGTTACATAAGAAGAATGAAAAACATGATGCCATTACTAATTTTGGAGTTGATTTAATTATATATTGCAAAATGGTGTACATGATATGCTTGACATTATACGGCAGTGACTTTAGCAAAATGACAATGTGAAAAAATGGTAGGCCGGTACACAATGGTGTACATGATGCACAAAATATTTCGCATTCATGCAGGGTCCGAAAATGGCCCTACCTCAAGGGGCATGATGTATGTAGTCTAACTTTGTGCAAATATAAGTGACTAATTCAAAAACTTGAACAAATGACCTATAGGTCACACAAAAATAACTCTACCAGTTGCTCTAAGACTCCCCTTCTAAAATGACAATGTTAAACTTTAAAATTTCCCAACTGATAAGATGATTGAAGGTCCACCACCTTTAATTAAAAATCTCGATTTCGAAACATAACGGGATATAAAACTTCTTGGTAGAGAACATCTACCAGATGGTTAAACTGAATAAAAACTAGTGACTTTGAAAATTACAAAATCATGACGATATAAGGGCAGGCAATAGTTACTAATTTTGGCAAAAGTAATATTCATAGAATTTACACATGATGTTCTTTTTGGCTTCATTCAGTTCATAATTTAAGGGTAAAGAGACACATGCATTTAGGCAAAGATGTTTGTCTTCTGTAAAGTCCTATTGAATTGACGATTGCTGTGTCGTTGGAACTCAAAAGATTTTTATGAAATTTTGGCTGGTTTAAGGGAAGAAGATAAAGCCATGCATTTTGACCCAACAGGCAACTGAAACAAATTTGACATTTAGGTATGGTGGAAATGTAACTACAAGCCATTGTTCCTAGCTGTTTGTAATAGACAAATCCAAAAAACTTATCTTTCCCTTTTGGGAGATCATTGTCCTCATTTAATTACTCTAGATAAGGATGGACCTACCCTCCAACGCTGCCAATATATAGCATTTTTATACATACATGATGGGAAGAACTCGCATTAGGTTAAACTGCGTACGTTACATCTTTTGGGGTGGAACTCTTTCTCGGACCTTGCGTGAACGTGATATGCTTTGTGCACTGCGCTGTTTTTTCAGATGATAGGAAGAACTAATGTAGTTTTGTTTTTCAATTTGTTGCTTAATTTACAAAAATATCAAATAACTAGCAAGCAAGTGTTGTTAATAATTACTACTGGTATGTCCCAATTGCGTATCATGATCATGGTCTCAGTCTAAGTTCTTACTGCATAATTACAAAGATAAATAATTGAATCTTTTCTACTTCTTGTTTACTTGTAATACAACAAGATGAGTTTTAACTCTTTGTTTAACTTATTTCATGTTAACGTATTTCAGTGTCTCACCAAATGTACTCGAGTATTTATTTCTTCTAGCTGCCACTACATTTACCATGAAACAAGATTTTATTCCAATAAGAAAACACTATTGTTCTTTTCTATTTTTGGGTTAGTGTTAAATTCATGAATCAAAATTGCAACGTCGCACCTAATTGTGTTTTAATAGCACAGCAACAATAGATGCTTCTCTCCTTAATAGTAACTTGAAAACCAGATTAAGAGCTTGTTTGGCCAAGCTTCCGGGAAGCCAGAAGTGCTTATTATTCTCAAAAAGTGCTTATTTTAAAATTTTGGTGTGTTTGACCAAGCATTTAGAAAAAAATATTTTTGAATGGCAACAAAAGCTGTTTTTCTGGTGTGGGAAGAAGCTGAAAAAAGTAACTTCTTGAAAAAATAAGTGTTTTTGATTATTTGGGACAAGAATACTCATTTCAAACTTTCATATTTAATCAAATTAATATTATTATATATCCATTTTCGTAATTTGATAATTTTTTTAAATATTGGTCAAACACAATTTAATAACAAAAGCACTTCTCTAAAATTTGGTCAAACACAAACTGTTTATCTAACAAAAACACTTATTTGAAAAACACTTTTCAAAATAAGCTGATTTTGGCAGTTTGGCCAAACGGACCGAATGAATTTGAATTTTTATAGGCATTAGAGCACTACATAAATATGACGCCACGCTGGTACAAATAGCAAAGGGGATTCTCTAAAAACTAATTTTATAAATTACTAATATTTTAGACACAAAATGTCAAAAAATTTCATACAGCATGCATAAGTTGGTCAATGGAGCAACAAATGGTTGGTTATTCTATACGTATAAGATTACCAGGTCCTGTAACTATTTATCTTCTTGGTCAGGCTAAATATAATTTTCAATTAATAGTTTGGTTTCTATGTAATTTTCAAGGAAATTAAGTCAAATTAACAAGTGTTAGACATAAATTAATAATCTTTGAAGAGTTCAAAATAACTATTCCTCCCTAGGCAATCTAAAATCTAATTACTACTGATCTCATTTCCTTTTTACTTTTCTTTTTAAGTTTTCTATTCAAAATTGAATTCTGTACGTCTTTGTCAAACAATAAATTATTTAATTCTTAAAACGCACAAATGTAATTAGCAGTGGAGCAACAATAATCCTAGATTATGCAAGTTTCACAAAGTTAAACATTTAGGGAATGTTTGGTACGAGGAATTAGGATTATAATCCGGGGATAGAATTTGGAATTATATTTATTCCATATTTAGTATTAGGTATTAACTAATATTAGGACAAATTTTATGTCTAAATTGTGATATTAGTAATCCCACTCGCTTATCTACCAAACGACCCCTTGACATGATATTATGGGCAATTTACAAAACTATGACACCATAATGGTGGGTTGCCTCATTGACCCTGCTTAAAGTGATTTTGCAAGAATGACTCCGCTAACTTTAATAATTAATTTCGAACGGACAAAATTTTATATTGACGCCCGCATCCCTCCTCCCTTTTCTTCCGTATTCTCCCAGATAACTTGAAGTGTTGCACCGCCCTTCCTTTCTCATAGAGGCAGCACTTGACTTTGGCTCCCTCTTGCATAGGCAACACTTGCCCGTTTATCTCTTCCCACATTCTCCCAGATAAATTAAAGTGTTGTCGTAGCTGTACTTGTCCCTTTAATCTCCTCGTAGGCAACATTCGCCCTTTATATTTCTCGAAGAGATTGTCAATTATAACTTGAAGTGCTGCCTCCGAAACTATTTTGCTAAACCATTTTTAAGTGGAGACAAAAAATCATAATTCGCCCTTTATATTTCTCGAAGAGGCATCAGTTGTCAATTATAACTTGAAGTGTTGCCTCCGAAACCATTTTGCTAAACCATTTTTAAGTGGAGACAAAAAATCATAACCAGTATTATACGGGTACACCGATTAACTTTTTTTTTTTTTTTTTTTTGTGTGGATATTCTCAATACTTATTTTTTATCATTAGTTTAAACTTTTACTATAGTTAGACAAAACCTACTATTAAGTGGTGTCCAAATTGGAAAATGAGGGTAAAGAAAAATATTAAATGGAAATCTAAACTCATTTGACATTTGACTCATAAGTCATAACGAAGACCCAATTCAACATCAACAAGTGTAACGTACGTACCATATGTCACATAATAATAGACCTTCCTTAACTCCTAAAACACTCCCTATAGCGCGTGAGCTCATAAATTCTGACCTGGTAAATTCTGATTCTTCTGATTTTTCCACAACATAGGGTACTTTGTACTAGGGGGTGGGGTTGCAAGAAAATGAAATACTAGTATAATTTAAGATTTCAGAAATCAGAAAAATAAAAATAAGAACCTGCAAAAAACATGATTACAAGCCGACGAAATAACACTACCTTAAGAAAATGAATAGACTATGAAAAGAGAATGAAACTGCCCACATAACATCTTTATTAGATTGTCACAAAAGTACAATCTTTTTATATCATATTACAAACTTTTCTTTTTCATTTTAAGTCAATTTCAATGGCTAATTCTTCTTCATCTTCATCAAAATCTTCCATTTCTCCTCGTCATCCTCCTTTATTCACTCCTGTAAGTATACTCATTAATCTATTTTCTTATTTTCTCGTTTCGATATCTGGAACTCACTAGCACGACTAATTTGTATTCGCGTGACGTTTTTTTTGTGATGCAGATTGAAGAAGGGAATGAAGATGAGGAGTATTCACAAGGGAGGAGTAGCTATAGAGCAGAAACAACACCAAGTGAAGTTGAATATAGGCACCATCCAACACCATTACATCAACATTCAATAGAGAATAAAGGCAAAGGGTGTAACAAAAAGAGGTTAGAAAATGGAGACGACAAAGGAGTTTTGTGCAACAAGTGTAGGCCAAATAATAGAGAGAAAATCAGTGTGGTTCCATTGGATAATAAGAGTAATTCAATTACTAGTCCACATGGAAGTGGTATATTCAAATCAGTTTTATCAACTTTGGTTAAAAAAAGTCCAAGATTATCATCATCATCAGCAGAAGTTGAGTCATCTAATGGAGGGTCTAGAGAAGAACAATGGAAAATTGCAGTAGCTGAACTTTCACATAAGCTTATTCAAGCTACAAGAAAAAGAGATGAAGCTATTTTAGAAGCATCAAGATTGAAGTTTTCTATGGTTGAGCTTGAAAAAAAGTTAAACAAGCTTGAAATTTATTGTCACAATTTGAAATCAGGCCTTGAAGTTTGTAGCAACAATGTTAATTCTCAGTATCAAATGAATAAGTCACCTGGTCCAGTGAACTTTCAACGTGTCAAATTTGGTCAAGAAGATAAAGTTATTGAGCAATTTTTGGTTGTGGTTAGTGAAGCAAGGTCTTCTGTTAGGATTTTAAGTCGATCATTGACACTTCAGTTGAGACAAATTGGTACTAAAGTTTATGATCGTATAGCATTGCTTCTTCAACCATATGATATCAAGATTTCAATTTCAAGAAATCCAAGAGGGGTCATTGTGTATCTTGAAGCATTGTTGAGTAGAGCTTTTTATGAGGATTTTGAATCAGTTGGATACCAGAAGAGTTCTGTTAATCAAATCTTGAACCCCATTGATCGTTGCGAAGCGAATTTCGAGTTGTACAATCGTTTGAAGGATTTAACATGGGAGGAAGTTTTGAGCAAAGGAACAAGGTTTTACAGTGAAGAATTCAGTAAGTTTTGTGATAGGAAAATGAGTGAGATTGTTGCTATGTTAGGATGGAACCGTGCTTGGCCTGAACCACTTTTGCAAGCTTTTTTTGGTGCATCAAAAGCAGTGTGGTTAGTCCACTTATTGGCTAATTCACTGCACCCTGGATTGCCTATATTCAGAGTGGATAAAGATATGAAATTTGATTCAGTTTACATGGAAGATATGGGTGGAGATAAGGCTAAGAAGTTGGTCCCAGCCATGGTTCGAATCATGGTCACACCAGGGTTCTATGTCTATGACAATGTGGTCAAGTGCAAGGTGCTTTGCAGGTATAGTAATAGTATTAACAATGTTGTCATTAACAATGGTGGTATTGATCAAAATGGAATTTTGACACCATCACCTACATAACAAAACATGATAACAAGTACTTAGTATCATATAAAAATGTTTAGTTTCTTTTGGTGTACTTAGATTTTGAGGACTTTTCAAGCAAAGTGAAATATTTGGCGTTTTGTTATTGTAAGTTCTTGCATTGATTTACTCATTACTTGGTCAAATTGGTGGGTTTTCTTTATCAGACTTTTACTTGTTGGTTATTGGATTTTAACACCCTTTGGAATGAAAAGATAAGAGACAAAATTCCCTATAGAATCTCATAATTATGTGCAAACTAGATAGAAGGTACTCATTGTAAGTTGTGATGAATCCGTACTTTCTTGTGAGAGTATTGGACTTTTTTGAGTTGTTTCATTTCTTGTGGTACCTAAGCCAATACAAGAAAGTAGTAAAGTGAAAAAAGAGGCATAGGGTTCTCTTAAGTTTCAAAATAAGAAAAGGGGACAAATAATTAATTAACTCAAGTGAGGGCCAAATTGTAACATTTAAAACTTGTGGCCATCAAAAAAACTTCCGAAAATTACAAAAACGCCCCAAAATTCAAAAAATTTAAATTTTTTATTTTCCCTCCTTCCCACCTACTTCTACTTTCTCATCTATTCAAATCATTTCACTTTTATTTCTCTCTCTTTCTTCTTTCTCTCTCTTTTTCTTCTTCCTTCTCCTTCTTTCTTCTAGATTTCCTTTCAAATTTTATTTCACCACCATCCTTATTATTTTTCTTTCTTCTTGTTCTTCTTCGTCTCCATTTTCTTTTTTCCTCTTCGTATTCATTTTATTTTTTCTTCGTTCTTCTTCATCCCCGTTTCATAAATTTTCATATTTTTTTAGTTCTAATCATTTTACACATTTTTTCAGATCTGTAAAAATATTTTCTATATGTTTAAACAATTTTGAAGATGTTTTCACGTTTAGAAAAAATATGTACGCATCTCGTCAGACGTGTACACATATATTATATGTGTACACATCTCGGCAGATGTGTACACATATTATTATATGTGTACACATATTACGATAGATGTGTACACATATAATATATGTGTACAGATGTGTACACATATTACGATAGATGTGTACACGTATAATATATGTGTACACATATAATTATATGTGTACACATATATTATATGTGTACACATCTCGACTGATGTGTACATATCCTTTAATTAAAGTGGTGATGGGTGGTGGGGTGGTGGTGGAGGGTGGTAGAAGGTGGTTGTAGGTGGTGGAGGGTGGTAGGAGGTGGCGGTGGATTGTGGAGGGTGGTTGGAAGTAGTGGTGAGTGGTGGAAGATGGTAGAAGGTGGTGGTAGGTGGTGGAAGGTGGTAGTGGAGAGTGGTGGAGGGTGGTAATGGATGGGCAGAGGGGTGGGGGCGATGGGGGTGGGGGCTGGAGAGGAGAGATGAGAAGGTGGGGGCTTTGTGTAAATAAAAAAACTTGGGGGCTTTTAAAATATTAGTGATTAGTATTAATTTTAAAAGTGTCCCCCTCACCCAATTCTTAAAGACTTTGTCCCCTTTTCTTATTTAAGAGACTAGAAAGTCCCTCTCACCCACAAAACCCAAGTTACTTCTTGGTGTTATGAGTTGTTGTTGTCTTTGACAACCCCTCATCTAGGTTTCCTCATCCAGCAAAATTGTCTTATTGAGAACTTGCCGGGACCAATGCAGGTAGTCCAACTCACAATTTTTATTGAAATCACTTTCATAGATCCACAAATGATCTTATTTTTGTTGTTATAACTCATTATTTCACAGGCTATCTGCCCTTATCTTCTACCAACATATGCATTGAGTAATTTTGATTGTAAAAGTTTAGTTAGATAGAGAGAAAACATAATATTTGTCTCTATTGAAATTCGACCATGATTTCCATGATATGCGTCATTTACTGTTAGGTCAAACCTTTAATGCAATTGTTGTGCCTCTATCTTCTACCAACATATGTATTGATTAATTTTGATTGAGTGAAAACATAACATTTGTCTATATTAAAATTTGACCATGTTTCTTAACTATGATATGTGTCATTGACGGTTAGGTCAAACTTTTAATGCAATTATCCTGCCCCTATCTTCTACCAACATATGTATTGAGTAATTTTAGTTGTAAAAGTTTAGGTAGATAGAGAGAAAACATAACATTTGTCTCTATTGAAATTTGACCATGATTCCCATAATATGTGTCATTGACTGTTAGGTCAAACCTTTAATACAATTATCTCCATATATTATGACATCTAAGATTTACATATACAACAAACACTATCTGTTAAAGGGAAACGTTTTATCATAGACTTTTCTGTCCCTTTTCAAAACAGAATACGCGTTGAAAGTAATCTTTATCAGCACATCTTTATCCTTAATATGTTGATGATCTCTGATGTAAAACAAACATTTGTCCTAAGTTATGATGTATGCTCAAGTGTTCTATAAATAGTAAAGTTGGCCTCAAGAGGTTGTTGATACATTTTGATTAGTAATATATAGTTGACCACTTTCACATGTACAAAGTTTTCTTGGCTAGTTAGTGAATTGAAGTAAATTTCAGCTAGACATATGCTCTTTCATGTGACGTTACTTTTGCTAGGCACACTTGCTACATGGCATTTGCTTGACGTTCAAGATGAAGAATATAAGAAAGCCATTACCTCATGAGTCACGAGTTTAGTCTGATCTGCTTTCATATGATCGACACACTATTTTTGTCCCACCTAGTTTGTCATTATTTGACTCCAAAATAATATTTAAATGTTAACGTAACTTAAATTATAAGGAGATCAGAAGGAAGAAGTCTCAATTTTGATTAGTTAAATATAAAGTCTTGAAAGTAGATTAGATTAGAGATTGTATTGTTTGTTGATTTACAAAAAGTGAAATTGTTCTTGGAAGAGAGGAAAACGAAAATGATATGTCCTTGTGTCCTTTTCCCTCTTCCAATGAAAATGTTAATGTTAAAGATATCCCTTTGTTTCTGTGCCTCAGCTCATCTCTCAAATTACAAAGCAATTCAGCATGAATATGAACCATAACTTTGTTGACCCATCAGCACGAAATCTTGAAAGAATATAAACAACACTCTTCGTTGTGAAACTCGGACAACGTAAACTTGTGATGGACAACTTTGATCTTTTTTCTACCCTTGCTTTTGAAACAAGTGGCCAGATTCAAAATTCAATGGCAGAAAATAGCTATTTATTGCAAATAAACTTATATGGCTCGTTATCTCTTGCAACAAGGCTGAATTGCATAATTATGACACCATAGGTAATGGTTTTCCTTTTTGACCCCCATAAAGTAGTTTAGCAAAAATGGCCTCCACTTGGTTTAAGGAATAAACTCCGAACGAAAATACTTTTATGAATCTTATAATACACCCGTATTTTCGTCCTCTCTTTCTCTGTAAGTACTGCTTTAGAGGCAGCACCTGCCTTTGACCCTTTTGTTTTAGGCAACACTTGTTCTTGAATCTCACATTCTCCCAGATAAACTATTCCCTTAGTGTCGCATCAATTGCCCTTTCAAATCTCTTCCCACATTTTTTCAGATAACTTGAAGTGTTGTCTAGGCAACACTTGCTATTTGATCTCTTCTTAAGAGGGAGCACTTGCCTTGATAATTTGAAGTGTTGCCTACTGTCCAAAAGGAGATCATTTTTGCTAAAACCATGTTAAATGGGGACAAACGCTCAGAATCAGTCAATTTTGAGGACACCGGGTAAAAAATTTTGTTAATGCAATTCATATGTGAGCTGGAAGTGCACGAAGAACCAATTTTAGGTCTGTTGTTTTGGTGTTAGTCTGTTTTTTCAAATTATTTAGTTTTTAGCCACAAGTTTGAACTTTAAACCTTCATGTCTTAACTTCAAAATTCAAATTGTATTGGGTAAAATTTGTACGGTCACATGGCATCAGTAGTAAGGCCACTTGAAGATGACATGTCTCAAAGTTAAATACATCACTGAAGGCAAAAGAGCTCAAATAATACATTAAAGGCCAAACTAGCCCCGAGCAACTCACTTATGATGAATCAGTCACCGAGCGCAAGCTAAAGTTAACATTGGATTCCTAGTCTGGATAATTAGAAAATGACATATGTACCAGTACGTCAATACAAGGAATATAACGTGGTCGTACACTGATACCAACGTCCACAATCCCTAAAAAGATAGAACCTTATCCTGAAGGGGTCACGTCGCTGAATATGTTTAGAGAACCTCTAGGATTAGTAAGTGGTATACATATCTCTTGTATCTACACTTGTAGATAAATTACTCTCTTGTTGAATATTTTCACTATTATAAACGCGATTCAGCAAAGGAATATCAAGTCTTGCTTTCGCTCTTTGGAACTACAATAACATTTCCTTTACCTTTTACTTAGCTCATTGATTGTTTCCTTATGCTATTTATCTACGTTATTGTTATTGTTAACCAACACGGCAGTTGTTCAGATTGTTGACACCCAATTTTGTCCCTCCTATTTACAATTTTATCATACAAAACTTTGAAAAATGCAATTTTAATTTTTCAAACAAAACTGCATCAATTATCATGCATTTATCCATATTGCCAACGTCCTATCTGTATATATACGTATCTCAATGCGATTATATTACATAAATACGTCATTTAAGTCATTTTCAAAATACTTGCACGATTTTGTAACTATTTATACAATTTATATACTTAAATATCCATTTTACGATTATTTACATTCAATTAATATTACATAAATTCATTTATAATTATTTTAAGTCAATTATTATTTTTCCTAAGTCTATAATATTACTCCTTATATTTTTGTTAATTTTTCTCCTATTTATTAGCATTTTTAAGCTAATTATTGACCAAATATACTCTTATATACACAAGATATACAGCATATACACGCATAAATATATATAAAACACATACTACATATACACATCACTCTCTTAGGGACCCACACGCACACACATCAGCCCACACACTCATATGTGGCACACTTCTAGCCAATCATCCGTCCACATCATCTTCCACTAACTATTTCCTCACTTTTCCCATTTTTCCTTTAACCAAACACACCCCTTACCAAAAACAAACCCTAAAACACATTTCCCCTCTCCCCTCTCCTAAACTAGCGCCATCAGCCCCTTCCCCTCTCCCCCTTCGCCCAAAAACGCTGACCAAATACACCTCTCTCTCCACCGAAAATCCCCCGAATCCCGCCACCAATCACGCTAGCTCTCTGTTCACGTTCACGCCGCGTCTCTCTCTCTCTCTTTCTCGGCTCAACAAGGAAAACAAGAAAATCAAGTAGATTCTTGCAAATCCGAACCATTCAAGGCAAGTACCATAAAGATTATCAATGTTTATAAACGTACAAGGCAAGAGACGGACAATTTTTGAACTTGAACTTCGCAAATGGAGCAAAGATCGGACCGGGTTAGTCCGACCCGACCCGGACCCGAAATGGGTACCGTTTTTCCTTAGCTTTATGGTACTATTTTCGTTGTTTTAGTTTAATTTTGTTAACTTGTGCACCATCATTCTTTCATGATTAGAAAACATAGGAGATGCATATCTAGTTGATCCTATAATTTGTTTGTAGATCGACTGAAAATTAGTAAATTCTAAATGTTATTGAATAGATAAATATTTGTTAAATGCCTCATTGAACATTGATACTAAAACTGTGTAAATCTTGAAAAAAAAAATTGTTTAAACTAGTAAGACTTTGATTGGGATTTAACTAAGTACAAAATCAATGTTATTTGGAATATATTGAGTAATTAAATTCTGAAATATATACAAATTTCTAGAGAAAAAATCAGACTTTACCTCTTTCAAAATATGCCATTTTTAATTCCGAAAATTATTTAGTCAAATCTTATTTTGCTAAATTGATTCTGTCCTGATTTTTTGCTTGATTGACAGCCTTTTTTTTTTTGAATTTAACTTACTCCTTTCACACCTAGAAAATAGGATTCAGACTCCTACTCAAAACTATAAAAAGGGAGGCAGTCCTTCTCTTAAGACACACAGAGATACGCTAAAAATACTCAGCAAACTAGAACCTGTTTTCTTCTTTCAAGAAAAGTTCTCTACTGTTTTCTTGTTTGTTGATTTGGATTGAAATCATCGAGCTTACGTCTTTTCTTCACTTCATCTGTTGCTAAGGTATAAAATCCAGGAGTTGAAACCATGTGATTCCTAGTTTATTGATCTATCGCTTGTTACTGCTTATCACTTATTCTGGTTTGTTGCTTCACAAGGCTTGTCTGGCCATGTTCGGCCTTTACTTAACCTTCTTTCTTGCAGAGTATTATGGATAGCCATTAAGGTTATACCAAAGGTCTTTTCACAGGTTTTTAGACATGGTAACATGACCCGTAGAGGTCATACCTCGTATTAATTTTTTTGCAATTGGTTATTAACTCCATGAAGAGCTCTCAATAGTAGAATGATGGAGTTTGAAGGGACGAAGGCCCGACTTTTCTGTCTCTCTCTTATTTTTTTAAAGTGCAGATGTTGTTTATGCTCATAAAAACTATGTGTTGTATTTATAGCTTTGCCTAGACACCATGAGGTGCTAACAGAACTTGCACAGGGCTGTATGTATTCGAGGCTAAACAGGGGCCTTATTTTACCGTTTTTTTTTTAGTTTATTCGTGGTGAAATCTTTGGTTGGTTTATATGTATAAGTTCCTGAAGTTAAAATTGATGTTTAAGAGTAATCAAGTCCCATAACAGGTGTTATTTGGAATGTTTAAATTCTGGTTTTGTTGAGCAGGGCTTACTTTGTTAAATAGGGATGGAATTTTTGATTTTTGTTTAAAACAAAGGCTATTTTCGCGAACTGCCTCAATTGAGGCTTATTTCTGCAAAACAGAAAACTGCCAACAACATTTCTGTGAATCACGCAAGTTCTGAGATATTTTTTGAGTCAAGGGGTATTTCTCAAGTTCACCTCATTTAAGTCTTATTTATGCAAATCTTTCTTTTGGGCCAATGTTTTGAAAATTTAGGCTTGTTCTTTATAAACGTCTAAACACCTTTAACCACAAGCCTATTTTCTAAAAAATGTCACGCAAAACATTTTTTTTCCTCTCCAAGTTAATTAATAATTTGGAGGGGGAGTGAGGGCTTTATAAGGTCAAGCTCTACAAAAAAGATATATATATTTTTATAAACTTAAAATAAAAAGGCTAATTATGTGATTGATATGTGCTAGGTATTTACATTTTAAATTATGGGCATTTATATATATATATATATATATATATATATATATATATATATATATATAAAAGGCTAATTATGTGATTGATATGTGCTAGGTATTTACATTTTAAATTATGGGCATTTATATATATATATATATATATATATATATATATATATATATATATATATATATATATCTATTTATTACCCCGCTTTATGTATACATATATTAGAACTATTTATAAAGTTATAATCATGCAAATAATGGTGTGCATACTTTTATAGAGAATCCTCTATTTGATAAAGTTATATGCGATTTGAAATATATATATTTATGCAAATATTATGCGTGCATATTTTTAGAATTATTTACAAAGTATTAATATTTTTGAAAACGAAATGACCTCACATTAAGAGCCAATTGATATGGGTATTTTGACAATTAATATCAAAATATCACTCAAAATGGCTAACATCCCTTTAAGCATTATAATTCCTTTTGTTTTTGTTACTTAAGGAATTTCGTGCAATTTAGGGAAGTTTTCTTTTTTTTTAGAATGTGTGTATATTTTTGCAGTCCTTGTCTTTGGCCTAAACATATATTTTTTTTACAGAACCATTTTGTATTCATGGCATAAGCTAAAAATTTCGGCCTTTTTCTTAAAAGGGACAACTGTGTCGGATTACTTCTGCGAGAAAGTCGCCTAAATGGCCTACATGTGTAAAAGCCCAAAAAAGGAAATTGGGCGATGCCTTAGCAGTTTATTGTCCTCCTCCAATATTGCGTGGATAGCCATTTTTGCATTTAGTCTCGTTAAGGGTAGGAAATTGCATCTGTAGGGCCGTATTTGAAATCAGTCAGTGGGCTTGGCCCAGAAACGTAATGTTCAGAATTTTAAAAACACTGGAATGTTTATTTTGCGCAGCATGTTCTGTTTAAAGCTTGATTTTGATTTTGGCCTTATTTTCATTAAATTAAATTGTTTAAATCCGATTTACATTCCTAATCATTATTGCAACTTGTGTCCACATTTAACCTTGAGAATCATTAAAATGTCCTTTAGAAATCTTGCTTACATACTTAGTCTATAAATCCCAAAATTTTTAACTCGGCCGGGGAACCACTTTTAGTGGGACTCGGGAAGTGCCTAATACCTTCCTCCCGAGTCATAAGGACTTCTGACCTTAGAATCTCCGTTAGTACGACCTACCCGGAGTTAACTTTAGACACTTAGAAATTTAGGTGACCTGATACGCCTGTTATACAAATTTATTAGGTGGCGACTCCAAAACCGACTCAACCGAGTCACCCAGTCAAACCCGACCTTTTGAACTCGATCCGAGTTTCGAAAAAATAGGGTGCGACACAGATCTCTAGATTTAACAACCTAAAATATAAGACTAACTTGATACAATGCCTTGCTTTTCACCGACTCGATATGAAATCAATTGTTATTCAATTTTAGCATATACATAAACCTCTATTCTCAACTTCAAACATGGGCACATGCAACTTACAAATTCAAGCCTTCAGGTTTGAAGTTGGGCATAGCAACTTTCAACTTCAAACCTCCACACTAGAACTTCAGACATTGCCATATTCTTGATTGGAAAATGTGAACGACGTCAGAGAAGGAGTTTGTTAATGGGCGAATAGGGCCAAAGACCCAAAATACGCTGTTTTCGCACCAAAAAAACGTTACTAACTAAACCTAAATAGTGAAGGTAAAATAGGTCGCCATGCTAATTTTTTTACCACAAGTGAAGACTTGCTAAACTGTGAGTGACCTGCAAGGTGAGCCCAATAATTCTGTTACTTTCCTTTGTAACTAACATTTGTACAAGTCTAGTAACTTGCAAGTCTTTTCGGTATCATTTCTTAGAGCCTGTTTGGCCAAGCTTCGAGAGAGTCAGAGGTGTTTATTTTTCTCCAAAGGTACTTATTTTGAAATTTTGTGGTGTTTGGCCAAGCTTCTAGGGAAAATAAATGTCTTTGAGGAGCAGGAAAAATTGTTTTTCTGTTGTGGAGAAAGCTAAAAAGTAACTTCTAAAAAAAATAAGTATTTTGGATTATTTGGGACAAGAATATCCATTTCAAACTTCTATATTTAATCAAATTAATATATTATATATCCATTTTTGTAATTTGGTAATTTTTTCGAATATTGATCAAATACAAATTAATAATAAAAAACACTTCTCTAAAATTTGGGCAAATACAAATTGTTTATCTCGCAAAACACTTATTTGAAAAGCACTTTTGATAAAAAATACTTATCAAAATAAGCTGATTTTGACAGTTTGTATGTATATAACTAATCGTGACAACATGTATGTATGTATGTATGTAAAGTACAAATTGTTTTATAGTCAAATGGTCATATAACATGAACTAAAAATAGTACTAATATTATTTTTTTTCTTTTTACCGTGTAAATTTACCTTTCTTCAAAAACTTTAGGTGTAATAAAATGCAAGTCTCTACTTAAATAAAATGCCGACAAATGGAAGTCAAATTCAAATTTGAACTTTTCAAGCTCTCGTGTCATGAACAACTAATTTAAGATTTTTTGTGATAACAGCTTCATTGTTTTAACAACCAACACGATTTCACTTGTTACGCTATTTTTTTTTTCTACACAAGAATTCCTTTACTTTTTTCCACGTGAAGATATGAATGATTCCTTTTTTTTTTTTTAATACATGAATGATTCCTTAATGTTCTAGAATATGCATAAACTTAACCGTGTCTATAATAATACCATAACAAAAACTATACTTAACCGCGTATAGAATTTTCCGAATATGGCATTTTTTCTGAAACAATCAAAGCCAAGTGTTCCTATTCTCTAAAATTTCCTAAATAGGTCCACATATTCTTAGGACTTCTAATTATGAAACATTTATTATTTTCCTTATCGAAACAAAAGCTCCATAATGCTCAAGTCATTGCTAAAAAAGAATAACGAAATGTTACTTGTAAACAAAGGTATTTATATTTTTAGTGTAAGTTTCGAATTCATTTAAGTATTAATTGTATTCAAATAAGAAAACTCTAACATTACCGATCATATAAAAATACTATAAAACACAATTTCTACAATAAAAAATATTAACAATTCGAAAATGAAACAAAATTCGTTTATGCTCTTCAATTTAATATCACCCCTACTTATCATTCGAGGAATCAAGTAATTTTTCCTTAGATTAGAAAATTTTAAACACTTGTTAAGTACTCCATTTAATAATAAAAAGTTTAGTACTTATAAAATAAAGAAAACTAGGTGTACATAGCATCCCGCGTTCATGCAAGATTTGGAGAAGACCACATTTCAAGGAGTATGATATAAATAGCCCTATCCTGAGTGTTTTCACTACTTGTAATAAAGTTAAGACTTATAATAATACTTATTAACTAAAATTCAAATATATTAAAGTAAGAAATAAATGTTTGAATTAAGATCACAAATTAAATGATTTGACTATTATATTTTCAAACAGGCTAAATACCCGACCCGACCCGTTTAAAAATAAATAAAACTCGGGTCGTAAAAGTCGTGTAGCGTCGGAGAAAATTCAACTTTGGGCCTTTCAACAGTCAACGTTACCAAAATATTATTATTACGACTCATTTCTCTCTCTAAATTGTTAAACCCACTGAGAATTTCCAATTTTCGAATTTCCAAATTCTAATTTCTAATTTCGATCATAAAACGATCTATAAATAATTGATCCAAACAATTATTAAAAAACAATAGAGAAATTATAATTAACAAACTTTGTGTAATTGTTTGTTTACAAAATCAAATATGTCGATGTCTGATTCCGATACGTCGTCGCAGGGTAGCGATTATAAAAACATGCGGCAAGTTACGCGTGACAGTAAGTATTCAATTATCTTAATTTTTATTTACATTTTTGTATATAATTAGCATTTTAATTCAAATATTAGGGCATTATTATTAATTTGTCAGTGGAATAGAATTAATTGATCCAGCTTCTCTTTAATTAGGAGCCTCATATTTATATAGCTACTGAATTTTGCTATTTTTGATGAATTATATATTAGTATTGGAATGAAATGTGCCCGAATTAAGTAGACGCGATGTAAAGGATTTATATAGACGACCTCGACTAGCTTGGGATTGAAGGAGGTGTTATTAGTTGGCGACTTTCGAAGTGTAATGTAGGTCCAGAGCCAGTGGAAGAGATCACATTAAGTCATATTTTTTTACCAGTATTGCAATGAAATGTGCCCGAATTAAGTAGATGCTATATAAACTTTATAATAGATTAACATAAACTACTTGGATTAGCTTGGGATCGAGGCATAGTTAGAATCTAGTACCTTGAGTTTCGAATCGTGCCCTACTGGCCTCGGGGATGTCTCGTATATTTAAAAAAGAAAAATGTGGTATCTCGAGCTGATCAGTCATTAGTAGAGAATATTGCAATGAAGTATGCCCGAATTAAGTAGACGCGATATAAACTATATAAAGGATCAATATAGACTGGTTGGACTAGCTTGGGATTGAGGCATAGTTTGAATTTAGTACCTTGAGTTTGGAATCGTGCCCTACTGGCCTCGGGGATTTCTCGGTTAACAAAAAGAAAAATGTAGTATCTTGAACTGATCAGTCACTAGTAGAGAAGTTGTTCCTTGTCAGATTAAAGGAATTATCACATAAAAAAGAGGTGTCAAATGGCATTAATGCAAAAAATAGCTTTACCCAAGATTATTGTAAATCCTTAAGTTTGCTTGGTCGCTTTAGTATTCATGAGAGAAACCAAATTCTAATGAGCTGATTCCATATCTTTGATTTTGTTAACATTTAGTAGAAGCTTGTTGGTTCTATTTTAAGTTAGGAGCTATTGCAATAGGCAGGTAGATTTTTGGAAAAGACTGCTCGCATTCCTCTCCCGAGGTAGCTACTATCTTTTGTGCTTCTTAAGTCGATATTGACCTGAATATAAATAAGACGTTGGAAAAGGAAGCTCCCCTAACATAAGCACTCTTTTAGTCAAGTGATGCCTCTATTTCTGTTTGAGCAGAGCTTCCGGTAATTTAAAAACATAGGAATCAACTGTGCATTAATGAAAGCTTTGACTCTATATGTGTGTTACTTTCATCTTCTAATCGTTTCGAATTTTGTCTCCCGTATGACTACATATCAATCTTAACATCTCTATAACATTCATTTGGCAGACATACTATGCGTTAAGACTTCCATAGAACATTGTTGGTCTCAAAACTATTGTATCTGACTTACCATTCACCTTGTAGAATCTCACGCACTCGGATAAAACAATCCATTGGAGATGTGTTGAACCCGTTAGTGGAATTCTCTTGAATTCTAGCTCGAACAGTCTACTGGGGCAACTTTTCCTTGCTTTGTCTATGTACTCACAAGTATCTCCCATATCCCAAATCACATGTTCCAATATCCGATACTAGTGATATTGTCGGATGGGACGTGATTGACATCCAACCCGTATTACCGTCGAGTGAACCATGGCTTAGCTGGGATGCAAGTGAGGAGGTGCGGGAAGTTGGCAGTGCTAAGACTATGAAGAGGTAGAGAGAGGAAGAGTTGGATGAGGTGATTAGGCAGGACATCACACAGTTTCAGGTCACGACACAGTTTCAGGTCACAAAGACTTGATGGTAGATAAAGGAACATGGAGGTTGAGGATCGGATAGAAGATTAGAAGGCAGTTGAGTGTTTTCTCCCTTTTCTGTGGGAGAACATGGTTCTAGTGTGGAGTTTTACAGAACCTTATCAGTATTGTTGGTTTTTTTTTTTTTTTTTTTAATCTTATTCTTTGCTGTTACTAGTACTGTTGTTCATTTACCCTAGTTAGCCTTAATATTTTGATGCCACTGCTTTTCTTGTCCTTGATATTTCCAGCTTTGCATTTTATTCTTGTACTTTTTTCGTTTCCTTTTCCAAACCCGTTTTCGAAACTGTTTTCCTTGAGCCGAGGGTCTTTAGGAAAGAGCCACTTTACTTCACTCCAGGTAGGGGTAAGGTTTGCCTACACCTTACCCTCCCCACACCCCACTTGTGGGATCATACTGGGTGTGTTGCTGTTATAAATATTTGTCTAGTTAACCAAACTTTGTCGTTAAATATAGACTACTGTAATTGAACCCACTAACAAGTCATGAGGATCTGAATCCAGCTTGTCACGCCCCCAAACTGATTACAGTAATTCTTCTTCTACAGTAACAGGTGAAGAAGATGACCAACGTGATTACCACTAATGTTCTTCTTCTACAGTAAAAGGATGCTTGAGGCCTTGGCTCTCTTTTGTTCCTTTTTTTTAGTGTTGCTAGGCCGATATAAGGTTGTTGAAGGGGAAAAAATCAGTATGGGGTTGGGAGATGAGGGGGAAAGGGGGTAATCATTGTCCCGGCACAAGCAGAGGTGGAGTAAAGGGAGAAGGACAATCATAGTGGAGGGCAGAGAGCAAACCTGGGTTTGGACGTGTAGATAGAGTTGGAAGAAAAGAGGAGAGATAGAATTGAGAGAAGAAAAAAAAGGAAATATCTGTCAGCCTAGCACTACAAACGGATAGCTTACATCTATTTTGCTTCAGCATAGAATATATTCTGATCAAAAGCCAATGCATCTGCTGCTTATTTGGAGTAGCATGTATATTATATAAAATTGTATTCGTCTAACTCTTTCTTTTTTATGTACACGGTCAGTGTGGAAGTCAATGGATTCAATCACAACCATTACTTCTTAACTAGGTCCACCCAATCTCAAGCAGCAACTCACCCTTCTACAATTCAACTTCCGCACTATTTTATCCTTCTAGGTTAGGGAAACTCATCTTGAGCTAGGCCCTGATTCAATCATTTTAATTGAAAGTTTAAGCTTTCTTGACTATGGCAACCATTGCGACTATAACAAACTTGTGATTATGTGTCCATTATCCACCGAGTTTCGCACTGTGAGCCGCTCTCAGGGATTTCTCGGCTATCCAAAAAAAGAAAAAGGCTAAGCATCGAATCTCCAAGCGTATAAACCCATTTTAGTTTATGTGGTATGGGACTTCAAACTCCTGTATCCCATATGCTGCAGAGCTCATGCAACAAAGTTGCTATAGCGATGATATACATGTTAACCTTAATTGTCTGAGTGTATTACAACCGCCCTGTTTTTTGCCTGTTTAGCTCAACACTCCTGACTAAATGCATAGTTTCCTGTTCAATTTCCCTTTTTTCGTTGAAAGATTATTATTGAAATATGTTGCTTAAAGAAACAAAATTATCGAAATGTTGTTTTTTGATAAGTAAAGGTAAAACAGGAATAATTGAAATATGACTCAACTTTAGATGAGTGGCTCTAGAGGAATTTGTCAATGTTCAGTTGGGACATAGATTTTTTTTTTTTCCTTAAACTTCGATTAAAATACTGAGTTTAGTTTGCAATAGTAGGGAAAAGGTTCTTATTTTAGAGGTTCCTGCTTGTAGTTAATTAATGCACCCAGGATCTGCTCTAGATCTCCATCCAGTTAATCGTTTTCTATTATCTTTACAGATAGATTTTTCAAGTTGCACTATCATAGCCTTGTCTTGCACTTACGAGAAATACATGGTTAACTTTGTCTTTGTTAGCAACTAATGATGATCTCATGTTCCACCTTAGGAGTTTTTTCCTTGATCACTTATTTTCAATTGCTATAAAGTGTGTTTGTCTCATTTCTGTTATCAACCTCTTCCAACCACTTCCTTTTATTAATTGCAGGATTACTATATGAAATGCTCAGGTCTGCCAAGTCAAAAGACTCAAAGTCAGCATGGAAGGTACGGTATCTGTTTGAAAATATGGAAAATGCTTTGGTTTGCGAAATTTTTTACTGCAAATATATGTGGCCTTACATGAAAGCCTTTTCGTATTAATTCAATGCTATTAATTTCATGACTCATACATTTATGACACTGAACTAATTGTTTGAAGTATTCTTTAGGAACGAAAAATATTATTTAGGAGTTTTTTTATGTGAAAGATTTCATTGATCTCATTTATGGTACTAATAGTATAGTTTCGCCATCACACACCCTCCAACACAATCTACTACCTTTGAAGTTCCAAATAGTTTTTGATGCACTGCCACATGCTGCTACCGATTCATTTATGATGTGAGTTAATTCCAATATTTTTTTACCTTTTGGGTTTACAATGTTAGTTTGCTCGGGCCTCAGAAATTTTTATAATTGGACTCGTGTCCCCGTGGTGGGGTTATCAACTTTGTTTTGTTTACTATTGCTTGTCGTGGATCATTTTTATAATTTTATAAATTATAAATGTGTAAGAAGAATATATACCATGGGTAAGAAGGGGAGCCTTGGAGCAACTGGTAAAGTTATTTTCGTGTGACCCTTATGTCATGGGTTCAAGCCGTAGAAACAGCCACTGATCCTTGCATCAAGCTAGGGTGCGTACATCACACCCCTTGCAGTGCGGCCCTTACCCGTGTCTTGCGTGAATGCGGGATGCATTATGCACCAGACTGTCCTCTTTTCTTTTTTTTCCCCCCTCCTAAGAAGACTATACACCAAATCCTGACAAGGTGATGCCCTCACTTCCTCAAAGTGGCTGGAAATATTTCTGTTAAATTCCCTCAGAATACTGGTTGTAGAAACTTATAGACCACGCTTCTATGATCCTCTATCTTGCAGGTACTCATCATGGACAAACTAACAGTTAAAATAATGTCATACGCATGCAAGATGGCAGATATTACAGAGGAAGGAGTTTCATGTAAGTATTGGAAACAGTCTTTGGATATTCGTGTTGTACTTCTCTCTTTGATTTGCTACTTGATGAATTGAGTCATTAATGGTTGTTCATAAGTTTTACATGCTTTTATAGGCGAGACGTTCTTATGTATCTGTATATGGGCTTACACTGTTACACATACGAACGTTAAGTATTCATAGTTAAATTGAATAGGTGGCTCACAACATATTGTTAATTCTCTGTAGTATGCAAATCGTCTTGTTTTCCTCCTGGGTTTCTGTGGTCTTAAATGTTTTGCTAGAAGGTGTCCAATTTGATACTGGTAGTGTCACATAATGAATTAATGTAATAATGTTGGTGTTGTCCTGTAACAGGTCACGTCTCTTTTATTATTATTATTATCTTGACCTTTCCAACCTCTTCTCCTTTCCGGAAGATATTTCCCAATAGTGATCCTCCTTTTGTCATGTTGAATACAATGTGGTTTTTTATCTCCTTTCTCTTTCGTGTCCTTGTATTTTGGCAGGCTACATTTTCCAGTTTACCATACATAAAAAGTGCAAAATTATCTTATTCATATCATTTGTGTGTATTATTGTTTTTCCTCTGGAGCTGTAAGTGCAATCTTTATTTTCCTTTTGTTCTTTGATAATCGAGAAATCTCCGGGAGCAAGTGGCGCACTGTTTGGAACTAGGTGGAGAATTGGCCTGCTTCTCCACCCTTCTCCACTTTTATTTATGACAGGGTTTGAACCGGCGCATGCGCATAACCTACACATCGCGTGTTGTGGTCTTACTAGACCAAAGCCCTGGGGCAAGACCTTAAGTTGGACTGGAGGAACATGTAATATTGTCTGATGATGATAAATAATTGTGTATTGCTTTTGTATAGTAGTCAATTAACATGAATTTCATGGACAACGCCATATCATGTTGTTTTGTCAGTTGTTACTACTGTGTGGATGATTGTTTACGAAAACTGAACTTGAACCAGTGAAATAGTTATTGCTGTCTGCTGGATATTTAACCCCAAGGTTTGGGGTCCTGCATTCACTGGGCACCTCTCTTATGTTAAATTCTTTACTTAATCTTTAAAAACTTTTGTTTCCAATGTTCTCTGCAGTGGTTGAAGACATATACAGGCGACGGCAGCCGCTCCCCTCAATGGATGCTATATATTTCATCCAACCAACAAAAGAAAAGTACTGAGCTTCCTTTATATTTCTGTGTCTGACTTCCTTACATAGTTCAATCTTTCAGATTCTCTAGCAATTGTAGGTGCATGCTTTTACGTTGCAAATTAAGTATCCTTCATTTTCACCCTTAATGTGGTTCATTTGCAGCCTATCTTTTATAATATTTTTATTGATATACCCCCAATCTCTTCATCTTTTGCAAGTCAGGAGCTCCTTGAGTTACACCTTAACATATGCTGCTTCTTGCAAAAATTTGCACCTTATCTGTTATTTATTTATTCATTGTTAAATCAACCCGTGAATTCATGTTATATTTCATGTGAGAGTCAGTTAGAAATTTAGAGATTGAGGTATGTCGAGAAGTATGAATTCTGACACTGATCACAGAGAATATGGCTCTGTATCCTATCTGTGAATATTTTTTTCCCTTCCTTTTTGTTTTTCTTTCCTTTTGATAGGTAGTCTTGTCTATGAATTTACTCCGTGCAGAAGTTATCATGCAGTTTTTAGAGGGAACACGCAGATATTACGGGCAATCAGTTTAATCACTCTTATAAGCCCCGTTCAAATATCGCAAGCTCCATTTTAATAGAAGTTTTACCATTTTGTTTAGCTTCTTCTCCATTGGTGATCCGGGAATTTTCCTGTTATTTTTCTTCTGAGATTTCGATGTAGAAGGATAACTTTGTTGTGTTCTTGTCACTATTGTCAAAGATTATTGTAATACTATCAGTTGAAAGTTTTCTTGATAAATGCTGTTATTACTATACGAGCTCCTTTCTTCTTGTTATTAATATCTGTCTTGCTGTTTATCTTTAATCTTAGTATCTACTGGTGGCTTATCTGTGTTTTCTGTACAGAGATTTCTTTCTAACCTTTTCTTTGTTTGCAGTGTTGTAATGTTTCTATCAGACATGGCTGGAAAATCACCTTTGTACAGAAAGTACGTCCAGAAATATCAATCTAACTTTTTGAGTTCCATTCTGAATGCTTTTTGTCTTGGTCATGTAACCTTTTTTTTTTTTTTTGACAACTGTGCACTAGTTTTAACTGTGTCTGTGATAGAGAGGTCTTTCTGTATTATTTCTGCGAAGGCACTAACTGATGTTGTTGAAGGAAAGAAGTTACTTAACGTTCCTGTGTGATGAAAAAGAAAAATATTATTTATAGTTGGAGGACATCTTGAGAGAAGCATATGCTGATCCAAGTATAATATGAGAGAGCTTTTTCTCATTAAACCCTGTATGTCCAATATCTCTGAGAGTCTTTGTCTTGGAGCTTTTGTCTAGAGTAGTAAGTTTCAATCAGACCACCCTATGCAGTATTTAACCTAAAGATTTTTGCTTGTTGTGAAATATCGTGTTGTTTTCTACTGAAGTCGTGCCAACTTTGAGAAGGTAGTAGCCCACCTAATTAAAATTTTCTGCGAGAATCCCGCTGTTTAATAAGTCCACATTTAGACCTCCGACCTTTTCATGATGACCACTAGGTCTGACTGCATATATAGATATTTACGGCATTGGAAGATTGATGTTTATCTCAATCTGGTCTATTCTGTGTATCTTTAAAGCATTGATTGTCAAATTTTTAGCCTCTCTCTCTCTAAAGGTAGAGGGACACATGACTTTATCAAGTCAAGAGGGAAACATGAATATTCAGAAGTCAGACTTTGATTTGATTTTGCTACATTTTTTCTCCTTTCTCTCTCTCTCTCTCATTCTCTACTCTTCATTATTTATTTCCTTTTCAGGGCATTTGTCTTCTTTAGTTCACCTATTGCTAAAGAGTTGGTTAATTACATAAAGAGGGATTCAAGTGTTCTGTCTCGCATTGGTGCCTTAAGAGAGGTTATTATCCGTCTTTTGCAATCTTTTCTCAGGGTTAATTTTATCTCTATTGCTTTAATTGGTGTCACTGTTCTTATTGAGGGCTTTATCGTGCAGATGAACTTGGAGTTTTTTGCTGTTGACAGCCAGGTATGTGAAGATGCATCTCTCAATATGTCAAGAATTTGTGATTTCTCTGCTTTGATACCTGTGCTTAATTAGAGAATGTATGTTTTGAGGGATTTTCTTTTTGTGATATAGCAAACTTCTTAACCATAATATTTTTTTGGTAAGAAGGTATTTGAATGCAAGAGCTTTAAATTCTCTGGAGGTTGTTGAGAGTAGTGGTGCATGAGGTTGCGCAATGGACTGAGCCTTGTTCTTGATATTTTGGGTGAGCCTGAGTTAAAATAACATCAGTCTCTGGTGGATGTCATGATAGATCCAATTTTCAAAAAAAGGTCCAACGATTTTCTGACCATATCACCTTGGCTTCTAGACACCTTTGTCTTTTCGATGCAGTTATTGCACATATAAGTTATCACCTGGTTTGGAGCTTTTTCTTTTTTTGGGGAGGAAGGGGAGGGATGGGGGATTAACTGAGAAACTCCAACGGGCGAGCTAGTATTGGTTCAAAACTCAGTGGATATCCTCGATACTTTTTACATGCATTACTAGAATAGCATGAATAAATTTCAAAGATTATGGGCCTACCCAACACATCAGGCACTGGACTCTTACCAGTGTCAAAGCCCTGAGTACTGCAGTTTGAGCTTTTTCCAAAGTCATTTTCATTATAAAGTTGGGAAAAAATATCATTATGAAGAGAACATCCATATCTGATTTATGACCTCTTTCCTTACCTTGCATTTCTTAAACTTTCGAGGGGATCATCCACTTAGCTACTTGGAATGATTCAAACATGTAACAAAATGACATTGTTATGTATTTACGGTTTGACATCTGCCTTCTAGTTTTTCCAGTAACAGAATTGCAACAGTTCTTAATCTTTTCTTGCCAATCTGAATGAGTAATGAGATTCAAGAGGTGAATGTGGCCTTTCAGTACTGCAATTATAGGAACTCTTTTGTATAATTTGCTAATAGGGTCCCTATAGTTTGATAAACCATCTCTGTGAGATTTAATCGATTTATCACTTCCTTACACACACATATTACCTTATAGGCTTTTATCACCGATAATGAAAGGGCCCTTGAAGAACTTTTTGGAAATGATGAAGGTTCCCGGAAGGGTGACTTGTGTTTGAACGTGATGGCTACTCGTATAGCAACAGTTTTTGCTTCATTACGGGTAAGCATTAACATTTTGTTCGGTGGCTTTTGAGCACAAAGATGCTGTTGCTAAATTAACTTTCTACAGGAGTTCCCTTTTGTGCGCTACCGTGCTGCAAAATCGCTTGATCCTACAACCATGACAACTTTTCGGGATTTAATTCCTACAAAGCTTGCAGCTGCTGTTTGGAATTCGCTTACTAAGTATAAATCTTCTATTCCTCACTTCCCGCAGACAGAAACGTGCGAGTTGCTTATTGTGGATAGATCAGTAGACCAGGTTACAGTTGATCCATTCTCATGGTACACTCTTGTCTATTTTTCATTTTCTTGACATAGTTTTCTATTCCCCTCTGATTTACAGATTGCTCCTATTATACATGAGTGGACATATGACGCGATGTGTCATGACTTGTTAATCATGGAGGGGAATAAATATGTGCATGAGGTGAGTTTCCTTTAGACTCTCTCTCTCTCTCTTGAAAATGCTGTTGAATCTATTGTAAGAGGGACCTTTTATTGTACGGTTAGGTTCTTGGCAAAGCTGGTGGCCCTCCTGAGAAGAAAGAGGTTCTTTTGGAGGATCATGATCCTGTCTGGTTAGAGCTGCGCCACGCACATATTGCAGATGTACGTCTTGTCCATAACTAGTTTTTAAGTCACGGATAGAAGGTTCTTATGCTATCTCTAACCAGTAATTGGTTTGTCAGGCTAGTGAAAGGTTGCATGAGAAGATGACTAACTTTGTGTCAAAGAATAAAGCTGCCCAAATGCATCAAGGTTCAAGGTCTGTCTGCAATTTTTTGCAAATTATGAGACATTTTTCAAAATTTATTTCTCTTGAATGTGTATGCGAAAATACTTGATCATGATAATCTTCAAGAGGCGATATCTAGGATGCAAGTGACTCAGATTCTGGTTGATTTGGACAATAGGAGAGCTGAGAGTATATGCGAAATTGACCATCAAGTATGGAAACCATGGCCAAGTTTCATGAAGTGTACACCTGAAGCAGCTAAATTATAAGTAAAGATACTAATTTTTTTTATGGAAGAATTGGTATGTCAATGGCCGGCGATGAGCTGCTGCAGATCTTTAATCCACGAACTTTTTATTAACAAGTTGAAGACCTGTAGGGCTATTCTCATATACTAGAGAACATATATATGCCTTTATTTGTTGATTCTGTAAGAGAGTAAGTGTTTTCATTTCTTGCTGCTAGTTAATTGCAGTAAAAAAGATTGCAGCTTGAGTTCCCTTTTTTGATCTGGATAAACTGGAAATACCTTCAAGTCTGGACGTCCAGGCACAGCTGGTTTTTCTTTTCTTTAGCTTCTAACTGTGATAGGCTATGTTGTTCACTCCACTTCTTTCTCGAAATTGTAGAGACGGTGGTCAGTTATCTACTCGGGATTTGCAAAAGATGGTTCAGGCGTTACCTCAATACAGTGAACAAATAGAGAAGCTTTCCCTCCATGTTGATGTGAGTCTTCTGAAATTCCACCTGGTGGTTTCATTTTTGAACAGTCTAAATTTGATGCTTTGTCTACACTTCAGAGACATTGTTCCTTGCATTTGTGTTTTCTTTGGATAAGAGACTGTTTCTGTCATTCATTAAGCCTTATTATGGTGAAACTCTCTAGGCTCCTGCTGTCTTTGTAATTTTGTCATCTCTATTTTGGTATTGGTGGAAATGGCCGGTCATTTGAATGTGCATAGCATGGTTTCGCTAAGTTCGCCAAAGTTATAAGAGCTTTGCTACCAGTTTGGAAATAACAGAGAATTTGGAAGGAAAATGACTAAGTAAAGCTAATAGTTGATGAATTGCATCCAAAGTTTAAACACTTGTTTATTAAAAAATATACATGCATCTAGGATTCTATGTGGTTGTGGTTCATTTAATCCAGTTTACTCCATGGCCATAATTTATTTGTGACTTCATTTTGGGTTACTGAAAATGTTTGGGACATTTCTACAAAAATTATGTTCTCTAGATTTCACAAGTTCGTGGACAAATTTATCTAACATTTCAAATTTAAGCTGTGATAGTTTCCCCGCTGAAAAATATTAGTTTGCAACTATATTAACGTTATTCTACTTCTAGAAAATGCAAGTCAAATTAACCTTTTTTTTTTCCGTGCCTGGTCAAACTATCTTAAACAACATAAAATATGGGAGTGAAATATATTTGATGCACATCCATTCCCCTAAACAAGTGCCGGAAGAGATGATTTAATCTTCCAATAAATTCTTATTCTTGTGCTACTAAGGTGCCAGTCTGATTTCCATTTCAAAAGAGATGCAAGTCAGGTTAATTTGATTCTTACATCTAGTCAAACTCTCTTGTAAGATAAAAAAAAAATGGGAGAAGCATCTGTGAAACTTATCCAATATCCCTATCAAGTACCTGAAAAGATGATGGCTTCTTCTGATAAATGGCTGACACATCTTATTAAAAAAAAAGAAGAGAAAATGTATACATGCGCATCTTATTTCCATTTTGGTGGATTATTCTGATGCTCACACTCAGTCTTCCTTAAATGAATTGTAGAGGGGATCAATTGATTTTCGGTGCCTAGTACCACAGGTTGCTGAAAAGATCCATTGACCTTTGCAAGTATTGAACAAACTGTCATTTCTAGTACTTCGCTAGAATTGACAAAATATTTAGTGTGAGCTATGATTTTATTTTTGATTGCGATTGTTTAATTGTGATGTTGACTGGTGAGCGCACTTTGTGAGTAGCTGTAGTCACATTGTTTTTATGTGTACTTGTGGAATAACCTTAGCAGGTCATCGTTCACTTGAACACGTATGCGCATTGTATGTTTTATTTTAAATTTCCTATTAATTTAGAGTTTATGGATATGGTGGATAAAATCTTTCGTTACAGATGTGTTTAGTGTGGTTTGACAACCATTTTTTTTCTTTTCTTTTTTCCTTATCCAGATTGCTGGGAAGCTAAACAAAATTATCAATGAGTTAAGTCTAAAAGAAATTGGCGAATTAGAGCAGAACCTTGTTTTTGGAGATGCAGGAACGAAGGAGCTGATTAATTTTTTGAGGATTAAGCAGGTAGAGATTGTATAGGGTGTTAAACCTTCGTAACGTCTAAATCTGTTTATTTTGAGCAATTAACTTTGGTTCTTCAGGATGCGACACGGGAAAACAAGTTGCGCCTATTGATGATTTATGCGGCTACTCATCCAGAGAAGTTTGAAAGCGACCAACTCTCCAAGTTAATGGAGGTTGGTGATCTACTATTGTCATCTCTATTATCTTGATTCAAATAGGTATCACCTTATGTTGGAGACCTTGGGCGATCTGCTTACAGCTTGAAAATCTAAATAATGAGATAGCTACTGCACTTCTGCACCTTTTTGGACCACCCGCTTAGTGTTTCTAAATTCATTTACAAAAAAAAAAAAAAAAATCATTCCTTTTCAGGTGAATCTGTTATATTTAGAAAAGAATGGCTCCTTTCTATATTTCAAATTAATTTAACTTTAAACTTCCAATTTTACCGTGAATGACATATTTTCAAAACCTCATAAATGTCTTGGCATGTTTGAGACCACAAGTCCCAAAAGTTTTGATTTCTTAGACTCTGTGTAAAGTCTATCAGTGCCTTGAAAAATGAAACGGAAGGAGTATAATACTTTCTTAATGGTTGAAGATGCTGCTCCAAGTCTATGGTGACTATTTTGTACACATGCGCACTTACATTCTTATCCCTTTAGTTGGCGAGGTTGCCGCCAGATGATATGAATGCTGTGTACAATATGAGATTGCTGGAGGGATCATCAGAGAATAAAAAAAGCACACTTGGATCTTTCTCTCTCAAGTTTGACGTTCACAAGGTATATGATTGGTGTTGAATGGTTTTCATTGATGAGCTCCTTTTCACGTAGATTCCCTTCTTCTATTTCTTATGACAGAAGAAGCGTGCTGCGAGAAAAGACCGTAATGATGAAGCAGCTACATGGCAGTTGTCTCGTTTTTACCCTATGATAGAGGTATGCTAGTGGTCTGTTATGACACCATATGTATGGTTGGCTGATCTGATTATGTTTGGTTCTCATAGTTATTATATATGTAAAGCACTAAAGCCAATAAAGTGTCGAAAGGCTTGACAATACAGGTCCCTTCCATGTGCCTCTCTCGTTACATCACTCCCAACCACCCCACTCCCCCTGAAAAAAAAAAAAAAGAAGGAAAGAGGGATAGAACAAACATACTGCAAGCTGATTGATGAGTGATGAAAAGTGGTACATGATATTAGTTCACACTGCAAGAAGAAAATGTAATCTCGGAGTCCAGATCTGTAATTCATCACATTGATGGGTTGGGCCATTGGGTTGAGTCAGACTAGAGGATTTTCTGTTGGTTGAAGTAACTAACGAAAGCTACTCCAAAAATATGCAGGAACTTGTTGAAAAGCTCAACAAAGGGGAATTACCAAAGAATGATTATCCCTGCATGAATGATCCCAGTCCAACTTTCCATGGGACCTCTCAGTCTGCATCAGTACGAGCAAATCAAGTTCCAACTCCTCATTCAATGAGATCGAGAAGGACAGCTACATGGGCCCGCCCTCGAAATTCCGATGATGGATATTCAAGGTACATCTTATTGCGCCTCTCCATTATACGTCATGATACCATTTCTATGCCAGCGCTAGGCAATGATTGAAAGGACCTGCTGACTTTTCCTTTCACTATACATCTGCTTGCTGGCCCTACTTGGTAATATTGCACCTGAGGGGAGTATTAATCTGAATTCTTTCACTTAATTGTAGTGATTCAGTTCTGAGGCATGCATCAAGTGATTTCAAGAAAATGGGCCAACGTATATTTGTATTTATAGTTGGTGGGGCTACGCGGTCAGAGGTATTATTTTCACATACTTTACAATTTCCATTTAGGCTTTTCTTGGAAGGGATTTATAATGTTTTAATGTTTACATGCAATATGTGTTATTTCAAAGTTGTTTTCCTTTCTTTGGCTTTCAGTTGCGGGCTTGTCATAAGTTAACTACAAAGCTGAATAGAGAAGTAGTTCTAGGTTCATCCAGCCTCGATGATCCTCCACAATTCATCACGGTATGATACTTCATCTGCTTCTTCCCCTACTATCTCCTTTCTCTTTTCTCATTTGGGGTATGAAACTTTTGTTACTAACTGCAACTGATATCTTCAGTATGTAGTATGGCAGGTTTTTTTTTACCTTACAGTTACTGGTGTTGTTGTTTCCTACAGAAATGAAAGGCAATTGCTCTTTCTTTTGTGTTGCTTTATTGATATCAAAATTCTCTCTTTTTTTTTTCGGAGTCTTCGATAAGATCTGAGCTTTCCTGGATTGTATATCTTCTGTTTGCATTATTTTGGACCACAAACAATGTTTAGTAGTAAAACAACAGAAAATTTGAATCGTTTGGACTCCACAATTTGTTAGTTGGAAGCTACTTGTAGAGCATTGCTTATCCTACCTTTTCTAGTTCTACGTGCTGGAATGCCCACACTGACTAGTGATTGTTGACGTGCTGCAGAAATTAAAGCTCATGACTCTAGATGAGCTCTCATTGGATGACTTGCAGATCTAGAAAAAATTTGTGGCGAAGATGGCAAGCGAGTTCTCTTGTATCCAAGGCTAGCACTCCAATTGTAATCATATCAAACCCACGTTGATTCATTTCCATTTTTGACGTCTATTGTTAGATGTCCGGGCACACTGAAGGGTAAATACAAAGTTGCTGGAACATTCAGATTCCCTAGAATGTTAGGCCACAAGTTGTGCTTCATCAATGTGCCAAATAACTGGGGTTTTGGGTGCTTTGTTGTATCATTTTTTTAGGTCATATTCAGCACTTTCATTGTGTGTGTATAATATCTTTTTTTTTTTAAAAATGTAGAGGGCTCATTTTGGAAGAAAAATGCTACAAATTTGTGTTATCTCTAGATTTTTTTTAAATTTCCCTAATCCAACACCCCCCCCCCCCTTTAGAGATGCAAATAGTTTAAGCATTTGCTACCTTACAACTGGTTAAAGGAAAAAATGCGTTGTTGACAATGTCGACTTCAAGTCGGGAGTGAAGTATAGTTGATTGATTGATTTACTCCAGATTTTGATGGACAACGAAAGAGTTTTGATCTTGGAGTAAAGTGGATTATTATTCGTCTTTTTTTTGTTTATATATTCCAATATCTGGTCTTATATTAAGTTTCATGCTGGTTCTAGCTCTAACATGAAACTCTCATGTCAGGCATGGACGAGACATCATCACCAATCAATCTGTGGATTCAAGAAATATATACTAGTTTCGACAATATCCATGATAGAATCAATGAGTAATATACTTGACGTAATAACAAAGTATCTCCTGTTAATGTCTGGAAAAGATCCCAAGTTACGTAATCCAAAATGCAGATTATATATATGAGCACACTGACAATTTGAGACGTGGTTCTATGCCTTACTCTGAAAACTGGAAGTTAAAAGAGTTTAAAAACATGTCTTGAATATCCAGAAATGCATAACAATGAATCTTTCAAGGATCTCTAAATTTCGACTAATTTCTCCTCTAAACTTACAACATACCCAATGAGCTCCCACAAATGGAGTTTGAGAGGATGAGTTACGCAGATCTTACCTACTTTATCAGAGGTAGAGAGGTATTTCCAAAATTTCTCCTCTAAACCTATTTTAAACAAAATAATAGAGCCTTTAAAAATGCTAAGTACGTAGTTCTTTTGCCTTCTTGTCGAAAAGAGCTTCTGCTTTTCTTTTCTTGCTTTCACCTACTAGTCTCTTGACGTATGAAATGTATCCATCCACGTTGAATTTCCTCTTGCAACCTGCATAGTTCATGTACCGGATCTTCCCAAATACTGGACGCTCACGCCAACCCTGAAGGTGAAACATGAAAACTTCAGTAAAGGCTAATGAATGCAAACAAACATAAAAAGTAGCTTGGTGCACTAAACTTTCGTTATGCACAGGGTTGAAATACCAGATTACATTAGGTCTACTGCATACAGCTTTATCTTACATGTTGTATCAAACTCACAGATACACCTAGTATTTTGATTGTTGAGAGTAATTCATGATGGTGGTAACATTTCCTATTTAAATAATGCATAGCAATTGGTTTACAATTTCAGCCATAATATTTCCATGGTAGACAGGGGATAACTGCGTCTTAATATTTGGATAACAGCATGAGCAAGAAGTAATGGAAAATAGCACAATTCGTTCAATGTAATATTAAAGGGATTAAGCATGACACAGTAGGACCTGGTCGTGTACGCCACATATTGACCACATGCATCCAACATAGCCACTAGGATCCCTTCCATCTATGTGATACTGCAAGCAAGAAAGCAGACTCATTCATTCAGATCAGATCAGTAATATGCATCTTCAAAGGCAATCACTTCTGACACAATACCTTATCATTCAAATATATTGTGATTGCCAGAGCTTCTTCCGGCCCACTTGTCCATTCGAGTATCTTTTTAGCCCAATACATCCTGCAGAAAAAAAAAATTGCAATCTATAAATTTCTGTCTCTCTTTCTTTTTCCTATCTGGTTCAGGTCAAAGCAGTTGAATGAATGAGCCAGTACTTACTCAAAAAAAGAAGAAAGTTACTGAGGAAAAAAGAGCAGAGTAAAATCACAGCATTAGCAGTACTATAGTAGAAGATCCTAATCTCTTAGCGAATCAAACACAGAGAGCCATTCAAACATTTTACAGCATGAAAACAATAAGATAATAAAAGCTGACTTATTCTATACAGTTTTGCAGACATTTGATCCTTATTCACATTCACTAGAAAAGTGAGAAGCACCAAGAATTAGCAAACCCCCTGCAACTCATTATCGTTAATACGAGGTAAAAGAACCACCAATACGCATTCTTGTTTCAAGCCTCCAGTTAACGCCCTCAGACTTAACCCAATCACGCTCTGAATTCTTACACCAATACCTGAAAAGTCTATACAACTGCCAAAGGTTTGACAGAGCCCCTTCTTATTTTGTAGGTAATTGATCTATTCACTTCACAAATCACTTTTCCTCGAGATAATCTTTCCACCACTTTGTATCTGTTAAGATTGTTGTTCAGCATTTTCTGCTGCAAAATTTGAATCTGCTGCCAAATTAGTAGGTAACTATCTGAAGTTTTCCACTGCTTGCTGACGAACTAGAACGAGCTATTCACCAAATTACATATTCATTTCACCTCCTGTTTAATTTTCAACAAGAGATCTACATCCCTTTTTCTTTTGGCTAATAGATCTATTCACCAAAGTACCTTTTCATTTCTCTTCCTTTTGTAATGTTTAACGAGAAACCTACATCTCCTTTTTCTTTTGGCTGATAAGATCCAATATGGAAAAGCTAAACAATAACTAACTAACTCGTGCTTTGTCTATCACATTAGAAATCGAGCTACCCCAGACGTGTTCTCTTCCTATAACTGTTCAGGTGGAAAACTTATTACTTATTAAACATGTTCTAAACAGGATAAAAAGCAAACAGACACAATAACAGAATCAAGCATAGTTAAATGATGCAGAAGAGCAGATAATGCATCAGGGTGGAGTCACTGTAAGGAATTCAACTAGCAGGAACAGGACATAGATTCCCAGCAGCATTACTTGCCTCATAAAACCATGCATTTTTCCGTGATGAACCATCTCTAACTGAGACGCGTTCCACAGCTGAAACCCAAAAAGAACAAACTAATCAATTAACAAGTTGGAAAACATATTCGAATGCATAGCAAAAGAACTACATGAAAAGAAGACCAAGTCACTGCAAGATGTGAGGAGGAACCTGCAAGAAGCCTAGCAACAGGTGAAATACTAGTGCTATCCTAAGATGTTTAAACCAGACTACCAGATCGACAACTCTTCCCTCACTACCTAATATGATCACACATAGACACTACTTGTTAATGCAATAATTAAGATGGCAAGGTAATTTACGAGGTCTGCAGTTTGTGCCTTCTCCAATTGCTCTCGCCTGCAAAAGATCATATTCACTTCCAAATTCAATACCATATAAAGTAGTTACTAGAATCTTAAAACAAGCCTTTTGTTTCATCTTCAAATAAATTATCAAGATATAGACATATAGAGATTTGAAGAATAGATAGTTGAGAAGCTTATTCTTTTTCTTGCTTACTTTAGATCTACTGGAAAACAAATGAAAGCAATTTACTCACGTGTATATATGTTCACGCTTATCGGATGCATGTTCCATCAAGGTTTTACGTGCCCATTCCCATGCACCCAGTAATGAATCATATTGAGGCTGGTAATAGCAGAAGTTATCAGCAAGCTCTCTGCGCACAATCAATTCCTCCAGAAATGTGTCAACTGCCTGCATAAGCAGCGATTAACCAAATAAGCTTCATATCAGGATAGTGATAATGGATAGAAAATCAAGAGGCAACATCAAAACCTTATAGAAAATAGAACAGCTACTAAATTTCTAAATATGTTTGAGATACAGCACAACAACAGAGCTTATCTTATAGTCAGTGGGCCAATTGTACTAAAACTATGTTTTGGTTGTGGTGTAAAGAGGAGGGGTTGGAAGAGTGGAGTAAATTTGGACCAGTAAAGTTCATTTGCAGCATTTGATAAGGAAGTAATAGAAGAGATGAAGTGGAGAGGAGTATCGTCCATAATTCCCTCGAAAACAAAGGGAGGAACAATACCACTTTTATTTGAGATGAAATGGAGAGAGGGAGTATCCCTCCAAACCCCCAAAAACTGGAATGAAGGGAGGAACAATGCCACTTTAGTTTTCCATCCAACCATACAAGGTATTGGAAAAGAAAACCATCAATTCTTGACCTAAGTGAAGTAATCCACCCAATTTTCTCTCCTTTACCCTCAAAATTCTTTCCAGAAACCAATTATAGCGCAAGTGAGTTATCAATTGGCTCTATAGACTGAAGAAGTAACTTCATATTAAGCAGAATTATAGCACAAATGCAGAGAGATGGATAAAATTCCACAACCTGGGTATATAGTTTCCGAACTTTGTGTGCTTCTAAAGCACATCTCTGTGCTGATATCTGCCCAAAGTGCAAATAAGGAGAGAGACCAGAAAGTGCTTGCGTTTTCAGAGGGTTGTTCCGCTCTGTTGAATAATTCTTCAACCTGGTTGTCAGGAATCCACTTTTACTTCCCATTAGCACTTCCAATGCAGCATCCTCACCTGGTTCACACCATTCAAGTTCAGGAACTTCGGCTCCTTTCCTGGTGCACTTGTCAATTTATAGCATTTGTAGACTAAAATTAAAAAGATAACTAGATTGTTAGACCGGAGTCGATATCTGACCTTACAACATCTGCAATTAACTTTGCCCAATCTATTGGAGGGCTTGAGGAAGACCACTTAACCTTAGGAGGCCCTATTGCAGGTAATTCAATCAGATACTCAGGAAGCAGCTTATTTATTTTACCCCGTAGGGTTCTAGCACTGTATTCCAATTTATTTGATGCCACCCAAGAAGGAACGACATTGTGAGCATCAACCTCATGTATTGTTACCAATTCACTCACCCTCTCACAAATTTTTTCTTTCCAACTCCGAACATCCCTTAAAGGTGAGAAATCCGTTACTAAAAGAGAAGCTCCACATTCTTTCAGAAAATTCGGAATTGTATCTGCGGCTTCTCCCTGTTCAAGACAACCCATTGCACAAGGAGCTTAAAAAGCACTTCTAATAGGGACAAAGATATATGGAAAATGTATCATAGTAAAGATCAATACAACATATGCACCTAAAACATATGCATGTAAAACACTTTATACAACAGAAAGTGTATATACAACGTGATATTTGATCATAAGTAATCAGTCGATCAATACTCTCAATCGTAAACAAGTTGTGGTCAGCCAAATACATCTAAACCATTCATTTGTCTGTATTCGTGCTCATTTCATTCTAACACTAGTTAATAAATCTCACACTATTCCCTACTTCATCCAATATTTTTAAAAACAGCTTTCTACTTTACAGTAGCTGCTGTCTGCTACTCAAAAATAAACATCCTATATTAGATGAGAATTTAAGCTCTAAACTCGCACGAGATATAATAAGTATTATCTAAACATCATTACTTTTTTCCTAAACAAATTGCTGCTTCAACTTTAATATAATGATTTATGTAGTTCAGAAACCAAAACAAATACAACCCTCTGTCCCCGGTGGCGGACGCAGAAATTTTGCCAAGGGAAGTCAAAAAATAAAGTTGCTGTGCATAGGACTCGAACAAAGAACTTAAGTCATAAGTTTGATACCTCGTCACCACTTGGCTAAAGAATCTTTTGTTGCTAACCAAACTCAAAACTAGTATATATCCGTAAAAAAATAATGTTTTACCTATACGCGCAATCTAATTTTTCAAGGAACCTTGTCAGTCCGAATATATGTCACATTTTCCTATTTAGTTTGTTGAAAAAAGAATGACACATTGTAATATTCAAAAACAATTTAACTTCAAATCTCACATTAAACTGTTAACGAAATGCTTTACAGTCTGCAATCACACAAATATTTGTAGCTTATTTCGAACTACAAGTTTCAAAAGCATTTCTTTCTTAAACTCTGTGCACACACTTAGCACCATAACATAAAATGAACATTATTCAAGCAATTCATATTTAGAAAACTACAAAAAATAAATACTGCTCCCTCCATCTCAATTAACGTGACACACTATCTTTTTTGGCCAGTCCGAAAAAGAATGACACATTTTTATATTTAGTAACAATTTAACTTTACGAGATGATTCTCAACCACAGAAATTTCAATGATATATAATTTCTTATTTTTTAAACTCCGTACAAAGTCAAACTACTTCACATAAAATCGAACCGGATGAAGTATATTACCTGAAACAGGAAAAAAGGAATTTGAAGAGTATTTTCGACGTCACGGTGAAGCTTTTCAAGGCCTCTAAGCATAAACCCTAATTGTCTAGCTTTAGCACCTAAAAACTGATCAAACAAATTAAAAGCAATAGCTATTGGTATATTTGCTTTATTCGCTTGATCAACGGCGTGGATTAAAGCATAGTTATCTTTTATCCGTTGATCTCTAAACATCCAGTAAACTACGGGTCCGATTAACGGTCCTGATGATCCTTGTTTTAATACCCGGATCCGACCCGGTTGTACGACTGGGATTGTTGATGCCATGTCGGAAGTGCTAACGTGCGCCGGAGTGCGTAGGTTGATGGAAAAAGAAAGGAATGGTGAGGTTTGGGTTACCGTACAGGCGAGAGTTAATGGAGGGAAAAAAAGAAACGGTTAACGGTTGTGGTATTTGAATGGTACACGTAGTGTGTTCTGATTGGTTGGATTCGTTGACTTTAAATGTATCATTATCATTATTTGGGCCTATGATTTTAGACAAATTGAGTATGGTGAAAAATTTATAGAAATTTTTATGCAAGCAGCTAAATTATAAAAAAATATTGATATGATTGAAAAATTATAAAACATAACGATATTTGTATAAGTTTTACAAAAAAATACCATTTTCTCATTTCTCCTCCTCTCTAGCTTAAAACCTTAATTTTTCCTTCTCTTTCTCTCCCCTCCTCCACCCACCTTCCCGCCGTCCTCCCCTATCTGTTCCTCCGGCGAACCATGGCGAAGTGACGCTGCCACCGCTCGTTTTATACTCCCGTCGTCGTCCCGTTGTCGCTGCTCTGTCATTGGAGTGGTGGCGCTGCTGCTGCTACAGATTTGACGGCGCCGGAGCTGTTGGTTCCGGTCTGCTTCTTCTCCTTCTTTTTTTTTTTTAATAATTGTGTATATGTATATATCTATGTATGTCTCTGTATTTCGATGTATCTCCATATTTTGGTGATTACAATAGTTGTTGGTGGTTGTTTGAGTGGAAGTAAATGTATAGTTAGTTTTTCTACAAGTGTATGTATCTGTATGTTCGTGTATATACATGTATTTTTCAAACACATAAGTGTATGTATGTGTATATCACTGTATGAACGTGTATATCTGAGTATATATATTATATCTTTTATATGTACTTTTGTGTGTATGTCAAGTGTATGTGTGACATACATAAATTTGTATGTTTAATCTGTAGATCCGTAGATCCTTGTATGTATGTGTGTGTCTAGTATATGTATGTATATATATATATATATATATATATATATATATATATATATATTGTATATTTACATGTATTATTTGTTTATATGTATGTTGCAAGTGTACATTCAAAGAGAAATCAATGTGTATATGTGTATTTTATTTTTTAGATAAAAAAAAATCTGGTGGGAGGCCGGCGGCGGCGGTGACTAGCTAGGTGGCAGTAGTGGGTGGGGGGGAGGAGGGGCGGGGGGAGGCAGGAAGAAGAAATCCTAATTTTTTAGTTTTGTTGGAAATGTATATACCATGCAAAACAAATATTTGTATTTTTTTTTTGTAATTTTTGTAGCTAGAGTTGTATATTTTTGTAAAAAGCCAAAAAGTGATAACTAGTAATTTTTGCACATCGTAACTGAGTTTCATCCACTATTTCACAATTCATTCATAAATAACCAAATTTTTCTCCGCACGCTTATAGGCTATTGGCGTAGACAATACCCAGATTAGCCACAGTACAAACATCTGAGAATTTGAACTAAACTCAAGTAAAAAAAATCTGGAATCTTGTTCAAAGTTTCAAAAAAAATTTGGAGCTTCATATTTAAAGTCCCAGCGTTTTATACTGAGATTTTGAACATAACAGTATAAAATTACTGGGATTCATATTTAAGTGATCCTAATATAAAATACTTGAATTTTGAAATTTAGTGATCCCAATATTTTAGGATTTTTACGAATCTGACTAATCTTCAAAGAATTTTGCAGCACTAGTTGATTTTCATTTAGCTAGGTGCAAACAGACTACGGGGCCAAATCTTCACACTGAGTTGAGTCTAGACGTAAAAGTTGTAGGAAAACGAAACCCATAGGATGTGGTTTGAACTTTTGGCTCGGCTAAAAAAAATCTTATAAAAATTGTTTTAGCTCCAATTTATTTATAAAACTAGTGGCGGGAGAGCCCGTGCTGTGCACGGGCCCAATAATGTCTTCGAAAGTGTATTCTCTCTATCCCAATTTAAGTGTCTATATTTTTTTAGACTGTCCCAAAAATAGCGGCTCTTTCTATATTTGTTTACTCCTAAATTCCAAAATTTGTTTTGAAGCACAAGACTTAAAGACAATGACCCACATTGCACACATCTTTAATTTTATGTTACAAAATTTAAAAGTTTCCTTATTTTCTTAAACTCCGTGCTCAGTTTAACGCCGAAAGAATCCACTAATTCCGATCATCCCACACACACTTAAAATGGGATCGGTGGAGTATTAATTTTCTGCATTAGATACACAATCTATTCTAGTCTATGTGACGATATTTTTTAGTATGTTTATAAAATAATGATAAATTTTTAGGAACGATTTAATTTAAACTATCAATTTTATCCTTAATGATAAGCGTTTATAGCCACAAGTATTATAGAATGTTATATGATCATAAGTTTCAAAAGTCATCATTTTTTTCCTAATTAAACTCCATTCATATTCAAATTTTCATTTAAATTAGAATGGAGGAAGCTATAATTTGGCCTTAGATTATTTTTCTCTAATTTACTACTTAACTTCTATTTTAGTTTTGTTATGTTCAAAATGTTTTCTTAAAAAAGTACGACAATGCTATTTTGATATGTTCAAAAGTTGTTCATATGTTACAAAATTTGATGTACTATCCTAAACATCAATATCAGTGTTACAATTTTGATTTAAAATTAGCAACAACTGTGAAAAGAAAAATAGTCACAGCATAGATTTAATTCTCTTTTCTGCTGTCAAAAGAAGCTTTAACATTATGTGTTACAAAAGAATTGACAAAAGATAACATAAATTAACATAAGAACTCGGAGAAGAGACTTACATTGACGAAAGCAAAGCATCAGCCGGGGTCCTCAATTAGAAACACCAAAGTCAAATAAAAGCTCTCAAACTTCACTATATTTACTAAACAACGTGGAGACAAATACTGTAACAAACTCAATAATTGGGGTTATACTTAAATGGGGTCCACGTGAAAAGTTTATCTCTATTTCTAGGGGATGCTGTTGAATTATATATAAACCTCTTGGTTTTTATGTAGGCTCGTGGAAAGGTTCAACTCCCGATCCTTCTATGTACAATACTCTTCAGCTCATAAATAATAGATTTCCTAAACTGTCCCAAGCTGGACAACTGCCAGCACATGCCAAGTTCAACATAGAATTTAGTCATTTACTATTATGGATGTGCTCTATCTTAATTATTCGTCGGCAATTTTTTTTAAAGCGATTGGTTTGAGTTGATATTTTTTCAAGTACTTTGTAAAAATCAATAATATTCTAATTAATAGCGGTAATAAAGCTTTTTCGGTTGACAAGTGTTGGAGACTATCTCAGAATTTTACATATAGCACTGTAAATTCTATGATTTTTTTTTCATGTTAAACTACTTAAAAATTCATGAATTTCAATATAAATTTTGATTATGTTTTCATCTAACAACCTTAAAAGAGACAATTTATTTGGTAACCTATGCAAAAATGAATGTATATTTAATTTGCGATCCTAAAGTGGCAACTCGATTTTGCAAGATTGATTATTTTATAATTTATATAGCTTTGAAAGTGACTACTTAGTTTGTTACAAAGAGTGTCTATGTTTTCAATGAATAACTTTAAAGGTGGCTACCCAGTGGATATAACACATAAACTATGCAAAAGTTGGCCAAGTCTTCAACTGTAACCCAAATAGTGGCTATTTTATTCATGCGGTGGTGCCAACCCCAAGGGAGGACGACCCCAAGCTCGTCAACTCCCCTTTATATATACTAGTGGCGGGAGAGCCCGTGCTGTGCACGGGCCCAATAATGTCTTCAAAAGTGTATTCTCTCTACCCCAATTTAAGTGTCTATATTTTTTTAGACTGTCCCAAAAATAGCGGCTCTTTCTATATTTGTTTACTCTTAAATTCCAAAATTTGTTTTGAAGCACAAGACTTAAAGACAATGACCCACATTGCACACATCTTTAATTTTATGTTACAAAATTTAAAAGTTTCCTTATTTTCTTAAACTCCGTGCTCAGTTTAACGCCGAAAGAATCCACTAATTCCGATCATCCCACACACACTTAAAATGGGATCGGTGGAGTATTAATTTTCTGCATTAGATACACAATCTATTCTAGGCTATGTGACGATATTTTTTAGTATGTTTATAAAATAATGATAAATTTTTAGGAACGATTTAATTTAAACTATCAATTTTATCCTTAATGATAAGCGTTTATAGCCACAAGTATTATAGAATGTTATATGATCATAAGTTTCAAAAGTCATCATCTTTTTCCTAATTAAACTCCATTCATATTCAAATTTTCATTTAAATTAGAATGGAGGAAGCTATAATTTGGCCTTAGATTATTTTTCTCTAATTTACTACTTAACTTCTATTTTAGTTTTGTTATGTTCAAAATGTTTTCTTAAAAAAGTACGACAATGCTATTTTGATATGTTCAAAAGTTGTTCATATGTTACAAAATTTGATGTACTATTCTAAACATCAATATCAGTGTTACAATTTTGATTTAAAATTAGCAACAACTGTGAAAAGAAAAATAGTCACAACATAGATTTAATTCTCTTTTCTGCTGTCAAAAGAAGCTTTAACATTATGTGTTACAAAAGAATTGACAAAAGATAACATAAATTAACATAAGAACTCGGAGAAGAGACTTACATTGACGAAAGCAAAGCATCAGCCGGGGTCCTCAATTAGAAACACCAAAGTCAAATAAAAGCTCTCAAACTTCACTATATTTACTAAACAACGTGGAGACAAATACTGTAATAAACTCAATAATTGGGGTTATACTTAAACGGGGCCCACGTGAAAAGTTTATCTCTATTTCTAGGGGATGCTGTTGAATTATATATAAACCTCTTGGTTTTTATGTCGGCTCGTAGAAAGGTTCAACTCCCGATCCTTCTATGTACAATACTCTTCAGCTCATAAATAATAGATTTCCTAAACTGTCCCAAGCTGGACAACTGCCAGCACATGCCAAGTTCAACATAGAATTTAGTCATTTACTATTATGGATGTGCTCTATCTTAATTATTCGTCGGCAATTTTTTTTAAAGCGATTGGTTTGAGTTGATATTTTTTCAAGTACTTTGTAAAAATCAATAATATTCTAATTAATAGCGGTAATAATGCTTTTTCGGTTGACAAGTGTTGCAGACTATCTCAGAATTTTACATATAGCACTGTAAATTCTATGATTTTTTTTCATGTTAAACTACTTAAAAATTCATGAATTTCAATGTAAATTTTGATTATGTTTTCATCTAACAGCCTTAAAAGAGACAATTTATTTGGTAACCTATGCAAAAATGAATGTATATTTAATTTGCGATCCTAAAGTGGCAACTCGATTTTGCAAGATTGATTATTTTATAATTTATATAGCTTTGAAAGTGACTACTTAGTTTGTTACAAAGAGTGTCTATGTTTTCGATGAATAACTTTAAAGGTGACTACCCAGTGGATATAACACATAAACTATGCAAAAGTTGGCCAAGTCTTCAACTGTAACCCAAATAGTGGCTATTTTATTCATGCGGTGGTGCCAACCCCAAGGGAGGACGACCCCAAGCTCGTCAACTCCCCTTTATATATATGTAATGTAATGTGAGAGCATTTTTGCAAATATGTTTGGACATATTTTTGGTGAATATTTGAAGATGAATTTTTCTAAAACCAAAAAGTGATCTTGAAAAACAGATTTTTTTTTTTTACAAAAATTCAACTTTTTTCAAGTAAAATATATATCCGAACACAATTTCAACTTCCAACAATTATTTTTCAACTAAACTTAAAAAATTTATTTTTTTCAAGTTTCGACCAAATCTATGTCCAAACGCTAACTTAATTGTCCATTTGACATAACTGGTAGTTTAGCTTAATTGTCCATTAGATGTTTCATAAGTTGTACACAGTAAATATAGTTAACTTATTGCATTTTGGGACTAACTTTAAGTTATGACCGATTGACAATAAATACTATTAAAACTAATTTTAATTTCTGCACACGTGGCCATCTTTTAAACACTTTGTCGAGAGGGCCAGAAAGTTCGAACTAGCTCCTAATGACACAACTTTGACAAAAAGACAAAGCATTGCTTATGGTGTCATATTTCTGCAAATGATTTTGATTTAGATGCGTAGTCATTTTTGGATGCGCTAAATGAGGATTATCCACCATTTCAGAATTAATCGAGGAATAGCCACCACGCGCACATACACTCCATTAACATTGGCAAATACCTGGACTAATCCCAGATTCTTATACTGGGATTTTGAACTACACACGTTCAAAGTCTCATTATTTTATAATGGGAATCATGTTTATAGTCCTCTTGGTGCTTTATAAAGTCACTGTATAAAATACTAGGACTTTGAACTAACATGTTCAAAGTCCCAGTATAAAAACTGGGACTTGTCCGGAAGTGGTTAATTCTCAATAAATTTATTTTTAACAGCTACAAATCAATTAGCGCGCGCCAAACAGGCTCATATGCGAAATAAGTACTAAACTTTATTATATTTTTATTTTGGAAGCACAAAGATAAACAATTACATTTACTTCATTACATGCAGTTTGGAGAAGTTAATTAGTAAGTATATTCTAAAAGGTTACAACTAATGTGCAACATACCTGATGTGATAAGTTCGTGGTGTTATACTTCTATCCCATTCTTTTCTCTCGTTTTATTTTTCCTTATAGTTACCAATACAAAGCTAGTGTGGTACTTAATTAGTAGTATCAATCTTATCTTGGTTATTAGTATCAATCTTTTTGGCCACTATAGTAAAATGAGAAAAACCAAAAAGTGTAGAGGTTTTAAAAGTTGATGAGATAATTAAACTCAAATACATATTGAACTATTCAAGTCAATTGCGGAGAACTTGTAAAGGCACAAAATAATTAAGTAGTTGAATAGTTTAGCAAATGAGATCTATATATATCATTTTTCATATCATATGAAGTGGTAGCAAATTTCACGAGATTAAATCATGAAACTGGAGCTTTGATCGTTTAAGTTCAGATTCAAGTAATACATGATCATGCCCGTGACTAAATTAGATTTCTCAACGTTCATCTGACAAATTTGACTAGACAAAATCCATATAATTAGGAAGAAAAGTTGTTAGAGTTTCTTTATGTCATCTGCAATGATCATTTTCTGGTGCTCCTACTCCCGTTATCACAACTTTCTTCAGCAACTTACTACCACAACCAGTGGCGTAGCCAGAAATTCCTTTAAGGGTGTTCAAGCTTAAAAAATTTTACTAATATTTTAACCCAACTGATCCCGTATTGTTTAGCTAAATTTTACCACCCTACACAACTAGGCTAGCACTATTAGTTATGTCAAGGGTGTTCAAAATATAATATTTAGTCATAAATAGTTAAATTTAATCCACGTATAACGTAGAATTTTTTGGCAAAGGGTGATCAGGTGACGACCCTTGCCACCATGTGGCTCCGCCACTGCACAACAAGTCATAATTATATTTCTATTGAATAAAATCACTACCATAACAAGCTACGCTTACAAACCAAATCTTGGACTATAAAAAAAAAAACAGTCAAAAGATTCATCTTTATCAAACAATTACTAACACGGTAACTGATCTGACTAATTCGAATTCGTGCTGCCTAAAACGTATTATAAGAACGGGACTTCATATATATCAGAATATTTTTCATTCTTCAAGCTCAAACGTAAAATCTCATTAAGGGTGAAAAGAAGAGCTTCTTTTCTGACTGAATTTTGACATGAATATTAATTAGCAACACGAAACCACGTTTCAATTTGTTGAAGACAAATGATGAAGGCCAAAAGCTTAAAGCTCTAGCTATACTCCTTTATCCTTTCTTAGCGCTCAATCAACCATTATCATAATTTGATATGACCCTTTTCAACTTCTTATTTATAATATTAGTTTATTAGTTATATACTCACAAACCATCAAAACATGTAAAGCGTTAAGTTTCTCTCTTACTTTTTCTTTTTTAATTACCTTAATCTTGAGAGCTTCTCTCAGTACAGATTCAGCAACAAATACATTGTCACATGTAAATACTATAGCATAGTAGGCAGCTAAAGAAAATAATGGGGACCTAAACTTTAAATACAGCCAACATCTTTGTGGTAAGCAGCCCACTAAATCTTGAAATTATATACCACCAAATCTCCTTTAAATATCTTCTTGATGAAAAAAGACAATTATTTCCATCACATAATGATGTAGTTTGTCGTCCTACGACATTTGTGGCAGTACGAACGTATAATCTTTGCCTTTTCATTTGATTGGTACAACACATATTCAACTGTAGTGACATCGATTAAAGTCTAGTACATATATTATAAAAACCATTAATCTTTTATGAGATAGATTATTATACCACTAGCCGTGAATCAAGTATCATTTGAGTTTGTCCACTCTTTAAATGGTTGTATTTTGTTGACAAATTCTAAAAAGATTATATCGAGTGACTTTTTTAACTCTACGTGGCCGTTTGTCTATAGATTTGAAAAAATATTTGAAAAAAGAGTTTTTAAAGTTGAGTTGAAAAAAGGTATTTGGAAGTTGAAGTTGTGTTTGGACATACATTTCACTTGAAAAAAAGTAGAGTTTTGTGAGAGGGGAAAAAACTTTTTTTGAAAAACTTGAAAGTGCTATAAACCACTTTTTGGTTTTACAAAAACCGTTTTTCAAAAAAAGTTGAAAAAGTTACAAGATTTCATGGACAAATATGTTTTTCAAAAACTTTTTGAAAAAAAGCAAAAAAATAATTATGGACAAACGGGTCCTACGTATCTCATTTAAATTTGGCATATTATTCTGATGGGGAAACAGCTTCTCTTTGATTATTTTTATAGCAAGTATATATAGTACCAAGAAAAAACTCTCTTGATTTACAGTATATTTTATGAAATTTTTAGATATAAAAACTTATCTAAAAATATTGAAGAAATTAATATATGAACTTACACAAAATTCTTAAAAAATTTCGTCAGTCTTCTTGTGAGTGTGATTTCTACAGGATGTGGGTGCATCCGCTATAGTATAAATTTGATGGCCTCATGTTAGTATTCTACGCGTATTATAACATACCTATAACATTATTAATAAAATAGTAATAAAATCAAAAGTATGACCTAAGCCAGAAAAAGTGGAATTTAAACCAAAAAATAATGGATGCTCCATTTAAAGTATCATAATTGTGGATTTAACCCCCCTTTTAAGCAAAAGTGGATGCTCATTTGTCAACCTATATCATTAAATTAATGCTAGACCTACACATGTAAAAACTACTACTACTACTACTACTCCTACAAGCATTGAATTAGATAAACCCCTTTAAAAATTTGTACGAGCAAGCAGAAGCTGTCTTGCTTGAGAAATTAAAGTAATAAAGTCTCAAGTATAAAAGAACATGCATGATTAATGTTTAATCTAGAACGTGGAGTGTGGGGTATAATAATTAGCAGATGGAAACAAAAGGGAATGGCGATTTAATTTAGTGTATTAATTATAATAATGATAGCTACTTAGATGAAATTAGTAAAGGCAATAGCAGTAATAATTTGGTCTGTTGTTTGAGAAAGCTGTGTTCTAACTAAACTGTGTATTTTGAACTACCAGAACCCCATGTTACACTATGAGTATGTTTCCTAACTATCCAGCCATGACACAGAGATTCCCATGACTATTTCAATTTGTTTTTATATTACTATTAATTAAGATCATGGGTAAAATTCATGATACTTAACTATAGTTTTTTTACGCTAATTGACATACTAAACCACTTAATTACAAAAAATACCGATACTTTTAAATAATTACCCTACATACCAATATTTTTTCACATTATACAAAATATACAATTTTTCATTTCCTTTCTTCCATCTCTACCCAAAACCCTAACTTCTCCCTCTCTCTTTCTCTCCTCTCCTCCACCCACCCACCCCACCCTCCCGACGTTCCCCACCCCTCTCGCCGATCGCCGCCACTGGTTGCTCCACCGCGCGAATTGGAGCAGATCTGCTCCTCTTTTCCCATCTTCTCCTCTTTTTTTTTTCATTTTTTTTTTCATTTTGTACGTGTATATGTGTGTATTTTTATGTATACATATGTATTTTGTTAATACAAGTTCAGATCTGCAAGTGTATGTATCTGTATGTTCGTGTATATACATGTAATAATTTTCTGCACACAAGTGTATGTACGTGTATATCACTGTATGAACGTGTATATCACTGTATGAACGTGTATATCCAAGCATCTATTTGTATTTTTTTAATATTTTTGTGTGTATGTCAAGTAATAAATGTCACACACATAAATTTGTATGTTTCATTTGTAGATCTGTAGATTCTTGTATGTATGTGTGTGTTTAGTGTATGTAAAACACAATTTTTTTGTGTATTTACATGTATTTTTGTTTATATGTATTTTTCAACTTTAATTTAAAAAAAAATCAATGTTTATATGTGTATTTATGTGTATCTCATTTTTTAGATTCAAAAAAAAAAAAAAAAAACTGATGGTGAATGGCGGCGGCCGGCAGCGCCGCCGCCTGGGGTGGTAGCAGTGGGAGGGGGGACAATAGGAAGGTGGAACCCTAATTTATTAGTTTTGTTGATTTTTGTATATAATGTGTAAAAAAATATTTGTATTTTTTGTAAAATAGAATAATGTTGATATTTTTTGTAATTTTGGTGTTAAGATTGTATATATTTGTAAATTTCCCTAAAATATTCGGTACTGATAAGTTTTTATTCTCCCCCACCCTGGCCGGGCCCTTCCCTTATGCTTTTGAAATTTTCAAAACAACTTTTGGCATAAAAAAGGTAGAGACTAGAGAACCTTGGAGCTAAGTTAGAAACAATTATCTACTAGTATATTACAAGATTTAAGCATAATAGTGTCTACTAAACTTAATCACTTAATGTCTTTGATTCTTCTTTCTCCTCCGAAAAAATAGCTATAGTTTATATGCACTTTCTTGAATAGTCTTGTGTCAATTTAACTTAACAAACAAGAAATATAAAACTATAATATATTATGGTTCAGTTTGGGAATACATATATAGCAATTGAAATACCATTTTGGCAATAAATCAAAATGAGAAAAGAAAAAGTTTAAAAAAACAGCTGGCAGGAATCTGGTACTTATAAAGTGAGGTAACCAAAAGTAGGAACTGTTACGTCAAATGTGTACGGACATTGACATCTTGACCTATTGCCAGTGTATCATTGTCGTCTGAGCCATAACATAGTTGATTTAAACTTGAAAAAAATTATTTTTATTACAGTTGAAAATAATATTTAAAAGTAGAAATCGTGTTTGAATATGATATCTGTTTTTAAAAAAGAAAAGTTTTTGTGCGTGAAAAAACCTGTTTTCCACACTTACGACCAAACAATGTTTCATAAATAGCGTCAAATATTTTTGAACTATTTCAGAATAAATAGGAGTTACAAAATGCAGCAATTAGATTATCAAAAGTTATATCTTACTCGATGTTTATATTATACTTAATAGAGCTTTAGAAATTTGTTTCTTCGATCTGACAGATACGAAAAAGGGATTGTGAGGAAGAAAAATAGTTAAAATGAAATGATCTTCAACTTATTTCATCTATATTTCAAACAAAAAAAAATCTTTTCTAGTGGGATATTTTATGTAAAAAATGAACGTTACACAATTTCTCCAACCACTAGCTTAATCAATATAATTTTCAGCTGTTTAACTATTTATATAGTACTAATACCTTTTATAAAAGGTGACTTGTCTTGTACCCCAACACTGTAGAAGGTGAATCTTTTTGTATTACAACACTAGTTTAATTGATATTCGTGGTTAAAAATAGAGATACAGAATCATCAAAGTTCTGTTTTAAAAGATAATAAATGGATAAAGGAAGAAAAGATATTCTCTTAATACATATAAACAAATCTCCAACAAATCTCCTTAAGTAGATGTAATTATGACGAATGCAACCTCACCTAATATTTTTTACGTGCGACGTTCCAATATAAATATTGAAAGCTTTTATCTCCTATTTCTCCTCTCTTATCATTCATGGACTCACCCCAAACAATAATAAAACTCAAAATAACCAAAAGACCTGGAAACTGGAAGGTTTAATTAGTGGATTCTTAACATGAAATTTACGACTACTTTTTATGTGTGTTGGTGGAAGATGGATCACAATGTTAGATAGAAATAAATGTATTTGAGAAACTAGGGGCCATGTTGCTTGACTGGTGGAAGGTGTGGAACCTCTAATTTTGATAGTATATGGTCCCAATTAACATTGTCAAACATGTGATTTATATTACTTCTTGAGATTGTGAATGGTCACCCAATCACCATCACCTTATTAGGATGCCAAGAACCCTGGAACTGATCCTTGACCTAGCATATGGACACCCTTCCATACAATTCGCCTTTGTAATAATGTTGGATCCTCGAAATGGTTCTTTTATTATTGTATAGTTTGATTAATCAGGTCATCAGAAAATAAGGTCTAAATAGCTGGCGAAAAATATTTGCATGTCAATATCTTACAATTCAGCACCCAAAGGTGCGATCAAGTGATCAATTAAGTGGGTTTAAATCTTGAAAATGATCTATATTGTCCATGCAATTTTTTTCACTTTTTTTCAAAATATTTTTGAAAAATATGTTTGTCCATGAAATCTGGTGACTTTTTCAATTTTTTTTTTTGAAAAACAGTTTTCTCTTCTCACAAAACTCTACATTTTTTTTTTCAAGTGAAATATATGTCCAAACACGACTTCAACTTTCAAATATCATTTTTTAACTAAACTTCAAAAATTCTTTTTCAAATATTTTATAAAATCTTTGGCCACACGGCCACTAAATAGAGAGAAAAACTACGGCAAGTTCTTCTAAGTTTTGATAGGCAGATTTACTCCCGTACATGTATTAATACAACGTAGCAGGCATGTAGGTGAAATAATAGTACTCTATTAAATTTGTAAATGAGCGCTATATACGCAAGATGTAGAGGATGAAGGTGATACATATGGTTAATTATATTATAGCATTATTACTCTTAATTATTTCCATGTCTAATATTTCCTGCCTAAGCAAGTTAGCAAGGACTTGGTCTTTGATTGACTATAGCCTTATGGACCCTAACATAAATGCAAATTTAAACCCAGTACTCGTGAGTTGTGAACCAATTCTTCAAAATAATGTCCATTCACTCCAGCATTTTACGACCCAAATCATTTCTTTCAGCGTATCATCTTTTCCGAAATATGTTCCAGTAGCAATATAGATATTTAACACCTTGTTTGGATGGTTGTTACCCACTGTATTGTATTGTATTGTTACCAAGAGTACGACGTTTGTTCTGAATGTTACTCTAATTATTATTATATTGTACAGTTAAATCCATCATTACATAATGATGAAAATGGTCACTTATGTAACGACTGATTTGGTGTGATCGCGTCGTTATCTCTCTTTTCTTATCACCATGCCCTCACTTATTATTTAATATTTCGGTTTTACCATGCCTTATTATACCACATGAACAATATAGTCTATCCAAACGCTATACAATACGATACGATAAAATACAATACATTATGAGACGATAAGTAACAACCATCCAAACAGAGTGTAGTTTATGTTAATCTATTAATTTTCGATCAAGTGAAACATTTATAATATTTGAGGATGCTGGTGATATTTTCCTTTTTATCTAAATTAATTCTTCTATAACTAAATTCAAATATACACATTACTTTTCCAAAACAAATTCAAACGCCACCAATTTCAGTAGAACCTTAGGTATGGACCATGCATTTTCAGTAGTAGGTCTGCCATATGATAAACGTGGGAAGCCAGAGATTTCAGAGTCTCTATTCAGTTGGAGTAGAATGGAAACAAGTCTTCTGTCATTTAATGCAACGAAAATAATAAATTAAAGTAAGGTATTATATTTGAAAATCAAGATAAACTTATAGGAGTAAAAGCAATTTAGAATATATTTTCCATTCTCAAAATTCAAACGTAAAAATTATAATGAAGGGTGGAGAAATATTAATCAACCACTCCATTTAGTAGTAAACACGTAAGTTTAAAAGTTGTAAACATGAAATGAAAGATCCAACAAAAAGTAGAAGAAAAGAAAAAGAGCTTTTTAAAATTGGGGCAGCGTAATAAAGACGAAAGGAAATAGTTGGTCCCATTGTCACAAAGGCACAAAGAATACTGTACCATGTGAAACTACAGTAGAAAAATTTAATAAAAATGTACTATCATCCGTATCTTTCTTTTCCTTAAGAATATATCTTACTGTATTCCTCTTTTGCTTCTTATATTTATTTCCCATATTTATTCAAAAAGGACCTCACAAATGTCCATGAGTGTGACACCTTCCTTAGCCTAATTTGCTTATCTTGTACTAGGAAATAAATTTTGGACTATTGTGGGTAGCAAAGACATGTGATTCTCAAATTTCTCCATCTTTTACGGGGAAATATCTGAATTTTTCCGAGTGTATTCATCTGAAAATACAGAAAGTAAATATGAGAAATAGTGGATGAATTTGAATTTAACTTGTAAACAGAAAAATCATCCTCAAAACTATGACAATATCAATTCTCAAGCAAGCAAAAACATTGAAAGAACGTTCATTTTTTCTTTTTAAACCCTCAATTCATGAAGAAAAAGCTTTTAAATGGATGACTTAACGCCTAAAGATGGAAACTAAGGTTTAGTTTCAGACGAGGTATCCATCAAATTAGTCAAGATACAAGCAAGTTAATTTGAAACATATTATTACAAAAAAGAAAAAAAAAACACGTAGAGTTGGTTGATTAAAAGAGCCATTTGTTACTCCCTCCGTTCCATTTTATGTGTCATAGTTTGACTCGGCACAAAGTTTAAGAAATAAAAAAAGAATTTTGAAACTTGTGGTGTAAAATAAGCCAAAGAAGTTTGTGTGGTTGTAAATCATTTCAGTAATGGCAAAACTGTAATTTTGAAGTTAAATTGTTACCAAATTTAGAATGCTGTCATTCTTTTTGGAACAGACCAATAAAGAAATGCTGCCACATAAATTGGAACGGAGGGAGTACTATTTACTAGAAGCTGAGATCTTTTATTTTCCTTGTGAAACTTAACGTTGTATCTTAGGTGAAAAAAATAGTACTCCCTAGGTCAAGAATACGAGTACAAAAAGTGGCTAGAAAAAGAAATGATGACAGAGAAAAAAGGGAATTAGTAGATGATTACAAAGACATAGGGAGGAGAAAGGAATCTTGTAGAAAAGGGAAGAAATATTTGTCGTCCTGCAACAATGATTATACTTATTTTTTTAAAAAGCTTTGGTTAAAGAAGATGAGTGGAGTGAAGCATAACTATAAGTTTGAACCATTCAATTCAAAGTAGAACAGTAATGTTACGACATTAATGTTTGGTGAGCAGTCTGTTTTAGTATTTGGACAAAGGCATAACTAAACCTTGCCGACAGGAATTTATGTCTCTCCACTTAAATCTTAATCTTTAACCACATAGTATATGAATGACCATTGATAATCTTTTTCAAAAATTATGAATGACCATTGATAATCTTTTTCAAAAATTTTTGAACTTTTTAACTACTTCTTAAAGCTCAAAGGTGATTAGTTGAAATGTAGATTTGAATACTTTCTTCTTTTTTTTTTTTTTTTTTTTTTGTGATTCTGTTATGCAGCGACGACGGCCTTCGAACAAGAACGCATTCTGGTAGGAAGGCCGACCACTACATAAGTCGGCATCTGTCCAGGAGAGAAGCAAGCTACCTTTCTTTGATCCCTTTTTCGGGCAGGGATCCCCTCCTGCTTACCCACCCACCGTAAACTTGACTAAAAATTATTGACCTGATTAATTCAAATTCACTTTGAATAAACTAGCTAAGAACATAAGATGCTTTGACAAGCTATGCAAGATGGTAAGTGTGCATTCATTGTCTGCAATGTATTTCCGCCTATGGCAAAATTGGCTTAAAGATCATAGGAAATAATGTCCCTTTGTGAGGATTATCACTTCCAATGGTATCTTAATCTAACCACTGGCTAAACTAATCAGGTTTAAGAGTCCGCGATCATTAGTTTACATGTACTTATTTTATAATAGTGGTATTTGTACGCACCTCGACTATTACCATGTATATGCTACTGCCTACAAGTATAGACGCTGTAAAAGTTTACATGAAGATCACCTCTCGTGGCAAGTAGCAGCCCTCTTATTATTCAAGTTAAATGGTTCTTTATAACTCCACCTTTCTGAGTTTGCTCACAGTATCTGTCTCAGGCTCGATAAAGTAGAGTGTTTATAATAGCCTATCAGCCAGCGTAAAACTAGTCAATAAATAATGAATCTTCACAATGTACATAACTTGAGATGGATTTAAATGGAGAAACACAACCTACATGAACTCATATAGCCCATCCATAACCTGTTTTAGACTAGGACGTTGAAATGATACTTCACAGTCCCCCATTATTAGGAGGCCATTGTAAATTTTCTTTTCATCATTGAACATTATCATACCTCATTAATATTTTCCTATAAGTGGTATAAACAGCAAATGATCATTATGATACATCCTCTAACATTTTTCTTTAAGTGGTATAAACAAAGCATTATATAAGACTATTTAGCAAAGCCGCCTGCTGTTAAAAGATACTTAGCCTATGGAAAAAGAATGTCTCGTACGAAAATCAATCAATAGCCCTAGAAACCCCACAAAAAAAATGATAGGGATCAAAAAAGGAGGAAAAGGAAATATGCCTTTCCAATGGAGGGTATCTCTCTCATGGTGCTATCATACTAAAGATTAAGATAAGAAAGAAAGAACATAAGTTCTTTAAAGATGTCATGAAACTTATGTTAACAGCAATTGATGTGTGGTCACAGGATAAAATTTTGTTAAACAGCGACTACTTTACAAGAAAAAATCAAAAGACAAACATACAATCAAATCACAAAAGAGTATATATTTCTTTTGTTGTCATGAATACAAAGGTAAAGAGTACTTGACGAAAATGTGGGAGGCGCCAAGCTAAGTTAAACGCTAAGAATCAAAACGATATAACTTTAGAATATATGCAAATTATGATGAATATATCATTGAAAGATTAAAAAACCATGGTGAAATGCAGAAAAACTTTAACCATTACCGGGTAATGATGGTTTTTCATTAAAGTCATCTGGAACCAGCAAAAAATTAGTCAATCTTCGTTGCCACATCACTATCAAGCATCTCTTGTGTTGCTTCAAGCAGACAGAATTCTTCAACTTTGGGTCCTTTCACAACTTTTGTGCAATGATGGGGAGCATCATCCCATGACCCTGCATGAACATCACAACAAGCTTTGAAATGTTTTACAGGTGAAGTTACCCAAAGTTGATTTAACTTGAGAGACTTTTTCTCTCTCCAAAACAAACAATTTTTGGAAAGACTTCCACTTCATTCATGGTGGTGGTCCAATGAAAAGTGTCAGTTGTTGGAAGTGCTCTTCCAGCTATAAAGATCGATCAAAGGTCCTTGGGGCAAGGGGTTGTTGCCAAAGCTAGCAAATACCTTGTTGCATAGGCTCCATCAGTCTGAAACCTCAGTCCTTTTATCCGAGTGCTCTGGTTTGAAAATTCTGAATGATATCCTTTCTCCGATCATTTATCCTCTTCGGCTATTGTTTAACAGTTTTGCCAACCAAGCATCTCATGCTGGTCCATCCAGTGCAACTATGTCCTTGTCAAAATTAAAATGCTTGTGAATCAAGAAAAAATAAGTAGCATTGCACACAAGTCATACTTCAGTAGATAAATAGTAATGAATTCCTGTTGAAATAATAGTCAGTCAGAAGTTTGATAAAAGAAGAGTGCAAAATTTGCTCCGACCAATAAAAAGGAGTAGCATCTTATGTTCAAGAACACAACAAAAAAAAGTGGAATAAAACTGGAGCACAGAATACTAAGGTTGAAAACAAGTAAATAGATTGGTGGACAGTCATACATATAGTCTAATTTGGTCCAATTGATAAGCAGTTTTGACAGGTCAAAATAGCATGTTAACACCAATAGTAATAAGCTCTTCACAACAGCAATATTTTAGCACAGTTTGGATTCTCACCAACATGAGGAACAAGATTGCTCGCGGACCTTGCCAGAATGATGTTGAAAGCATGGATTGCCACCAGATCCAAAGATGGCGAATCAGCATTGGTACACAACCTACAATAAAACCTCATGCCATAATTTTTCAGGTTCCTCGTACAGGATATGATAGGCTACAACTTAAAGTCAAAGTTCTTCATTTGCCTCTTGGTGGCACACCCACACAATGTTGAATTAGCCAACCCTCTCACATCTATCAAGGGTGAACTGAACATGGTAACACTACTATAATGAATTGGAATTTGGGAGAGGAAAATGTAAATTGATCTTGAGAGGAAGACCTTTCAACAGATCATTCTAAAGGATCAGTTCAGTGTAACACTAACTTTTGGCTCAGCTTTGGACAAACTTTTATCTAGCAGAATTAGGTACTTTTCACTCTGAATGCTACCATTGAAGTAAGATCTGCAAATCTGTCAAAATGACTCCTTTAAGGTACCTTAATCTAAGATACAACTAAACAATGACTATGAACAGATAGTAGCTTTAAGGCAGAAACTGAAAGAACTTTCATCAAATTAAAAGGATCTATCCAAGAGTAAATTTCTGAACTTACAAGAGAAGGGAAACAAAAAACTTTTCCCTCTATATCACATATTATGAATTCAAACTACCTAAGAACAAAAGCAGCACAACACTTCTGTCCTGTAACTTCTCTCAATCAGCTTTCTCTTAGAAAGAAGCTGTTCTGCATACCACTGACTTTAATCCCCCATATCCAAACAACTACCAAAAATCATCTTAAGACTATCGAAAGAAGGCATGATAGTATGGAAAGAATTTCATTTCTTCGGAAAAAATTCCTACAAATGCAGTCATAAGGAAGAAAAAAGGTACACTACACAGAGGACGTATCAACAAAAACCTCATTTAGCACATCATCCTCGCTGTTTGACAGGGAAAAGAGCTCAGCATCTTTATCTTCATCATTAGAACAATCCCTCCTCTGAAGCTTTGAGTGAGCAGCAATAAATATCAACTTTTGAGCCTTGTCCATTCCCACTCTTGAATGGGAATGAGAATTCGCCCATCTCAAGAAAGACAAGTTGCACTTAAAACCACATGAACTAGCACGAAGGAAGATTAGCCTAACTGCCACCTTGCCAAGTGACTTAAATCCAGTGAGGTGAGTTTCCCACACTAGTCGACTACTTTGTGGATTTGCAAGTTTCATCTTTCCAGAGCCGGGATCCCTTTGCTTCATTTGTACAGCTTGAGCATATACCGGATCAAGTCCTTCGGTTCTCCATTTCATAAGCTCCATTAATGCAATGTGAGCCTCTTCCCTAGAGACAAGCCGTGTTATGAGCTTGTCCACATCTTTCTCTTGCTCTGGTGTGAGGCACTTAAATGGAGGTAAGTACTTGCCACTAGTGTCCCTAATCAGATAGAGGGGATCAAGTATAAAGGCAGCAGCCCAGGCAGGATGATAATTCTTGTTGAATCTCCTCTCAATTACCTTCTCTACAGGTCCCTCGGCAATGCGAAACTTTGAACACCAATCCTTCGCTTTCACCCTAAGCTCTTCCCAAAGAGGAAGGCACTGCCCTACACGTGGCTTCTCTGTCTGGATATCCTGCGTCATTGTCTTAATCAGCTTTACCAGTGAATGTACTGCTTCCAGTTCATTCCAAAAATGTGGGCTCCTCATCATCTCTTCGATATCCCTAGCATTTTGCTCCTCCATAGACAATATCTTATAGGATTCATCCAGCAATACCAATTGAAGTGCCCGTGCTGAGCTCAGTATATCCTCCACCAATGTGTACACAGGTCCAAAATCCGATCTTTCATAACCGTGCAACGGTACTCTCAGTAAACCAGCATGTCCATACTCCTGCAACTGATACTTGTGAAAACTATTTCGAACTTGAGACTTATTATTAATGAAATTTGCAAGGTTTAAGCAATTCTCAGTTACATTCTTGAACAAAGGAAGCTCCTTACCGAAATCCTTAATCAAACTATTAAACGCTTGATACTGACAAGAAACATTAACCATCCAATGATGCTGATTCTCTAAGTTCCTCAAAGCTTTGGCCTTAAACTTATCTGCAACTATACCAACACATTGGTGCAAACTGTTCCCACAAATTTCAGAAATGGTCTCCATAAAAATCTCCTCTGCATACTTAGACTGCACATATCCACTAGTAAACACTGCCCTTCTAAACACACTGGTCCCATTAGGAAGATTCACAGACAAATTAACCAAATTTTCATCACCAACATGACCATAATTCTTCGACTTCCAACCATCAGAAGCAATCTGAAAGAACATAGCATCACGAATCTTCGCCTCCGATTCAGCCTTAGCTTCCTCATACTTAATATCTAATCTTGAACCAGCAAGATCCCTCCTTGATATTGGCGGCAAACCAACTTGGCTGAGAAAAGACTTAAACTTTGGATGCTCAAGACTCGAAAACGAGACCGACCCACAACATTCATAAACCCAATCAGCAAGATAATCAAGTGCTGAATCAACCTGTGATTTACTCAATGTTGGACCAGGTGATGCTTTAGGACTTTTTAACTTCTTCACACTATCCTCTAACATAGCTAAAGCACCTAAATCCTCTTTACCACCCGATAACATCAAATGCTGCTGCGCATACACCGCTCCTCCTCCTCCACCACCACTACCCGGCGTACCACCACCACCACCACCAGTAGCAGCCACAATTGTCGTAGCCATTGACACAACAGGTGAATAAGCTAACTCTACTGCAAATCTTGATGGATCAACAATAGCTAATGGTGGAACTTGATATGAAGCTGTTGTCACATTCCCACCACTAACTCCACCAACCCCACCACCACCCGAACTACTCCCACCACGAACCCCACCACCACTACCACCACCAGAACTACTCCGTTTACGATGATTCTGACTCGGTACCGGAGTCAAGACAACACTAGTAGGCGCCACAGATGATATTGGTTTAGGACCAGAGTTAAAATTAGGACAAGTGCCTCTTTTTAAGTGTTCAGAAGCAGTTCTTGAAGGGTTAGAAGCTGAAAAAACAGCATCACATAAACTACAACGCAATTTAACAGCTTTAGGAAGTCCATTATCTGAATTATGAACTAAAATAGGTTCAAGATGAGCCCAATACCAAGCTCCTTTTCCTTTTACAGCTTTTGTCCTTACCATTACTAATCCTTCATACCTTTTATGCACTGCTTTAGCATTAAGTTCATCAGCACCACCACCTCCTCCTCCGCCGCCTACGGCGGAGTCTACGGTGGTTAAAGCTGTTGTTGTATTTGGTGCAGCTGCCATTTTTTGTTAAAAAAGAACAGCTCGATGCACAAAGCTTCTCGGTTCACACACAGTCCGAGGAAGGACAAATAATTAAAATGTAAAAAAACCCAAGTAATAAAAAAAGAACAGGTCGATGCACAAAGCACCTAGCACCGGTGTAAGTAATTAAAATGTACTAGTAAAAGTTATGGGTTAAAGTGTAATTTTGTGTTCTTAAGGGGCATTTGTGAACATGCAAAAAAATTTAGCCGGGAAATGTTGCCGGAAAAAGAAGGAAAGTGGGGTCCATTTTAGAAACTCCGGTGGAATTTTGAGAGAAAAAAAAAAGTGTTTTGGACTGAAGTGGTTGATGTATAGGAAGTTTTGGGTAGTTTGTGGAGTTTTTGAAAGTTTAGGGGCTGGAGTGTAGCCGGAAAATTTGCCGGAGAAGGAAAGAGAGTTATGTTTTTTTTTTTTTTAAGTGAAGAAGAAAGAGTGAGAGAGTTATTGTTTGACAAATGGAAACTTCTATGTTTTTAACACTTGCCCTTATTATCATGCCACTAAATAGTTTGTTTTCATAAAATGTTACATAAATTGAAACGTTTTATTTATTTATATTTTCATCACCGTATACAACAATATACTAATATGATCGCACAAGTAAAGTATAAGGATGATTAGATCTATTAGACCTTATCTCTACCTCGAGTAAAGTAGAGAGATTATTTTCAATAAACCATTGGCTTAAGAATAGAGTACGAATATAATATATGTATATAAAATAATGTTTATGAACTTAACCACATTCTGTATTTAGACTAAATTAATAAATATAAGATATATCATAGACATACAATTTATTATGATGTCCTTTTAAAAAATATATTTTTTTTTCAGCTTCTACTGAAAAGTTAAAAGACGACTTCTAATACTAGTTAAATGTACTTATTTTTTTACCATAAAACTGGCCAAATACATTCGCTTTCTAAATTAAAATAAGTGTTTTTCGTAAAAGTAAGACCTTTGAGCTTATAGATCTTGGCCAAACGAACTATTAATCAAATAGTCATTATAGTTAATGTAACAAAATGATTGTTTTAATAGGTGTGACAAAATTTTAAAGAACGCTTATTTTTTATTGGAGGAAGTTACTGTTAATTGTTAAAATTAAAGTGTTTGATTTGATATACACACTTCGGTGATTAAGAATTTACCCAAGGTTACTCTATGTTGTCCTTTTTTGTGTCACCTAGCTAAAATTTGGTCCAAAGATAATTATTAATTTAGATAACATTGAAGACATTAGTTAGGTTTTCCAAATCCATCTTATTCAGTAATAAATACCCCTACTAGTTAATGCTAAAAAATAATATCATAATAAATGTGCTAAAATTGTAAACAAAGATTTTGTCTGATACGTTGTGCTTTATGGAATGTTAGATTGGATAATTAACGTAAAAATAATTTATTATATTAAACTCAATAAGCATCAAATAATTTGAAAAACTTTAATTTGTTTCGGAAAGGAATTAATTCGAATTGGATGGGAATTTCACGTATATTTTGTGTATAAATTGTCAGGTGTAGTACTCATCATACATTTTTTCTAAGTTGTTCAGTTATGTAATTATCATGAAATTCCTACTTGTGTTTAGCATAAATGTCGTGTGACACATTACTATGTACTGATTATAAATTTTACTTGACTATAGTTTAGCTTATGATGTGAGAAAGTTGTTAGATTTACACATATCAATTTTGTAAATTTATAAAGAGTTACTATTTTCGACTATTTATCATTTTTGGACACATTATACACATTCATAGTATGTTAATCGTTTATGGCATTTTGTTGGTGGAGGAACCAGAAATTGAAAACAAGAGAATTTAAGACAATATAAAACTACATTACTAATATATATCAATGTTTTAAAACGCGGGAGCGCAAGGCGAGACATTTTACTTACAGCGGGGCGAGGCGTAAGCCTCGAGACGTAGGGCGTAAGCCTCATGAATCTATTTTTTTAATTAATTTTAATTAATAAATAGCATAATGAGTCAAAAAAATCAAAAATACATTAAAAAAGTTAAGAAAATTAAAATAAGAAAAAAAGATTATAGTAACAAACAATCTAACATTATTTACAAGTATAAGAAATTGAATAATGTTACAATTTTTATGAGACAAATAAACTATATTATCTTTCAAACAATTAAAAAATAAAATTTTGTTAATATTAAAGTGGATAAATAATAAAATTTATTACTATTATAATTTAAAACACTAATTCTTCATTGATAAATATAAATTGCTTCTAAATTGTAAAATAATTGACGTCTAATTTTGAGTGACAAAAATAAGACATGAAGATTAATAACAAGTGATGATATATACCTCGACTACGTATTTTCAGATTAAGTATACAAATAAAATGTCTCGTTAATTGAGCTACACTCAATTTCTCGATTTCTATAAATGAATACAACTTGTATCAATCATTTTAAAGAAAATTATGGATGAACAATCTTAATTAGGAAATTGGACAGATTATTTGTATAGATTCTATAAAGCGAGCCCCGAGCGTTGGGCGTTGGGCGTGCACTGGGCGCACTACCGAGCGCTTGAGGCGTAAGTTTCACGGATTTAAGCCCCGTTCAAAAGCCTCAGGGCGTTTTGCAAGTGCCCCGCCCCAGGGCGAGTCCCAAAATTGCCTTTTAAAACAGAGATATATATGTATGCCAAAAATTTTATTTACCTTTACTTAAAAGTGTAGTTTTCCGACGAGAAATTCAAAGGTAAAATCACTCAACCATTAACCCCTTTCACAGTCCTTCATTCCACACTTTTTGTTCTTTTATTGGGTAAAAGAGAATAAAAATTGTAATAAGGTAGAATTTAAATCATAACATTTCATATCAGGTGGATAAAACAAGATTAGGACTAGCTAGAATATTGTAGCATTCCATAAAAAGGAAACTTCTATTAATGTATATGATACTATTACAGTCGGTTGTGTTTATAAGCTCATTAATGGGTGTTTGATAACTCAAAAAATTATGAGCTTATAAGTACTTATGTGCTTAAAATAAGCCAAAAGTGAAAAGTTCAAATATCGTAACTTCTCAAAAGTAGCTTATACAATTTATGGCTTATAAACTACTAATAATAAGCTCACCCAACGGGCTAGTAATAAATTTGATCTTTCTTTGTAAGGAAGGGAACCAAATAAAATAAGTTCATAATTGAAAAGATTTGGCATATTATTAGCAAATCAATTAAGTGAAAATGAATCTCATGCTATATGGGAGCTCTGTGGGTTTGGTGAATGCCTCCTTTCTCTAGTTTGCTATTTTTTCTTTTAAATATCTCAACTTCAAATTCATCAAAATTTTCAAAAAATATAGTAATTTACTTCTAGTCTTTGTCATAGGCCTTTTTTAGTGGGGAAAAGGCTTGTGGGGGCAGGGAGAGTCCTTTTGTTGTTTGTTTGTTTGTTTTCGTGAATATTCTAATGGAGAGAAAATTTTGTCCTAATAATTTTTAATATATTTTTTAAGAAAAGATTTTTCTACTGTTAGCTAATTTGGATGTACTTTTTGTGCCTTGTTGTTCATGTGTTTGATAAAAACAAATAAAGACATGAAAAGGGCAACCTATGAATTTAATAAATTCCCACCAGTTATTGTTCATTTTCTTGGAGCATTGTTGACCAAAACCAGACAATAAAAAATGGCCAAAAAGTTCACCAAATCTATTTGCAATCAAACCCCACAATAAAAAAAAATTCCTAAAGCTGCTAAACTTGAGTTGGTGACATAAACAGTGGGAATTGATTTACTTGTAATTGACTTGGCTTCATGATCTTTTTATTTTTTTCTTTTTAAATTACACACGAGGAACCATTATTATGCTGAATATAATAAACTCTCACACTTTTCGATTTTCACCCCTTTTGCCCGGACATTAAATGATTAATGGTAACTTTGTGTAATGAAGAAGAAAACATCATATCAAAATCTACATTAAGTTAAATGAATTTGATTCTTGAAAATTCTGAAAAATTTACTCTCTAAATAAAAGATAGACTGAGATTGAACTTTGTTCTTTATAGTTCAATAGCAACTATAAGTGTATTTCGCCCTATCTTAAGTTGCGGTATAACTTTAAATACATTGACACTGGCTAACTCTTAAATAGGATTCCCAAGAGTGGATATTCGTGCACTTCGCCCATACTCGAGTTAATAATTGAACAGTCATTAACCTACTAAAATTTGGGTAGATCATGTTACAATGAGCTAATTTCGACCCCCAACCTGATTTAAAATATTTTTAAAAGTTATTTTTAACATAATTATACATTGATAGTATAATTCTTTTACACTATCAATATAATTTTAACAAATTATAACAATTTTTTTCATGAAGTTTTCTCAGTTACCAAATTATAATTACTAATAGACAATCACTTGTCAATTGCAATTGTATGTCATCTAATTTAATTTAATGGTGTAAAAGGAAGTATATCCAGTCAATGACAAAAGTTAAACCTTTCTAAAATTACGTCTGAGCTGTAACCCTTTAAATATGAGTAGGCCTTGCATAAATATTGCCAAACTAGAATGTCGAATAACCCAGATAGCACCTATGGATATTTTCTCACTTTCACCTTGTAACTACCGGTGTTCACGATTTGGTTTGGTTGGTTTTTGGTTAAAACCATAACCAAACTAATGTAATCGATTTTTAAATTGTTAAAATCAAATCAAACCAAATAAAAATTATATCCTTCGGTTTGGTTATTGTCGGTTTGGTTCGGATTATCGGATTTTGAGAAAAAATTAATAATAATAAATATATAAGAATGATAAAAAGAACTTTTTCTAAAAAAATAAATGATACAGAGAATTTGTCCTAAAAACGAATGATAAAAGAACTACAAGTATGTTTTTAGTCTTATAGTATTTTGAGCAACTTGAAATTTTAACCTAACGACATCTAAAATGTTGCACTCTTGCCACTACAGCATATCCTGGGGCAATTGATAATAAATATTTAGAACAAAAGAAAGAATTAAAGTATACTTATATTTACACGATGTTTCTGCTTTCGATATGTGTCATGACTCATGTATCAAGTTGAACATGCAATGGTTACTGAAAAGACGATGTATGTCAAATTTGCTTTGTCTTTAGACTTTATCTGTGCATTATGTGTCTGTAAGTCTGAATTTTTACCTAATCTAATATAATTATAAGTTTATCAAATGAAATGGACACCTTGGATTAAATGAGTTGGTTTCTTTTTAAAATGGACTTAAAAATTAGCCAGTAATTTGACTAAATGAGTGATTTCTTATTAAAATTGACTTAAAAGTTAGAAAAGTAAAATCTTATATAGTAAGTAACATTTAACCTACTACAAAATTTATTGAAAATGTATAAAATTCTTAAATTACATTATAAAAAGTTATTATATTAATATATATAATTTGTCGGTTCGGTTTAGTTATTGTTTCGGCTATTTTTCATGAAAACCAAACCAAATATTATCGGTTTTTAAAATTTAAAAATCAAACCAAACCTCCAAGAACGTATCGGTTATTTTAGTCAGTTTGATTTAATTTTTGATTTGATCAATTTTTAACCAAACTGTGAGCACCCTACTAGTAACTTTGGCACTGTATGCATGTAACTCTTTAAACTGACATAAATAGATGAAAATAAAAGTATGCATTGATTATTTGCTGAAGGGCTTATATATATACATTTAAGATTTCAAGAGTAAATTCATTTCCACTACTTTACTATAGGCAACAAATGTTTGACATTTCAGCAAAGGTTTATTTATTTGTTCTTGTTATTTCAAACGTTGGCATCATTGAACTTGCGCACTTACTGAGTTATAAGTAACTAGGGAATTTTCAAACATAACTTTTATGCCAAGTCTACATCAAAATCAATTTTTGGCTCCTATAAATGGAGAAACACCTATCCCCTTGAATAACATATCCCTTATTTATATCCTTTGACAAGACTTTTTACTGTGGACAAAATGAAAAGCTTGCTCTGTGTTATTATTATTATTTTTTTTTTTTACAAAATATAATTCCCAAATTACCGGTCAATAAGATTTTTAGGTTCCATTAGAGACAAAATTTGCTGACCTTTTTTTTCTTATCGTATGTGTTTGGTATGGTTCTTTTCAATTTATATTGTTTGTCAAAATTTTGAAAAACATTTTCACTAAGAAAATGAGTTTCGTAAAAATGAGGAAAATAACTCCTCAGTAGGAAAATTAAGTTATACAAATAGCATTCCATGCTGATTATCTCTACCGTACCCAAACATCCCTGATCCCACCCTACCACCCACAACCCCTAACAATTTGTATGGCATTCCTTCAATAATAGAGTAGTATCAATATATACAACTCTCCACAGGTTTCTAGATTTCATATCCATTTAACTAATCAAATATAGTATAAATATTGATGTGTTATTTTCTCTTTCAAATTGATAATTGTAACCTTTTTTTACCGTTCTTCCAGACATGACCGACCTCTAAATTACCGAGGACATGATCCTAGATAGGAAAGAGTGGAGGTCGAGGATTAGGGTAGAGGGATAGATATTAATCGAGCGATTTTTGGTATATTCTACTTTAAGCTTACTTTGAATCTTATTTTTATTGGTGTTTTCTGTTTATCTTGAATAATGTTTGAGTTCTTCCTAGCAGTATTTCATTCTATATATTTTGATATTGTCATCTTGCTTCTCTCAAAATATGTTTCTCACCGACGTTATTTAGTTGAGGGTTTATCGGAAACATCGGATAAGATTAAGAATGAAACCATTCGTGACAAGGTTGGGGTGGCCCCAGTGGCTGAGAAGATGCGAGAAGTAAGGCTGCGATGGTTCGGACACGTGAGCAGAAGGAGTGTAGATGCTCCTGTAGGGAGATGTGAGAGGTTGGAAGTGTTGGCTCTAAAGAGAGGTAGAGGTAAACCGAAGAAGAACTAGGCCGAGGTGATTACCGAGGACATGACCCTAGATAGGGGAGCATGTAGGTCGAGGATTAGGGTAGTAGGTTAGGTAGTAGTCGAGTCCCTTTTCCCATAGTAGCGCGAGGTAGTATTATGCATATATAGACGATTTACATTTTAGTCTTCGCATGGATATCTACTGTTATTATTTGTTTGTTTGGGATATACTTTAGTTTTAACATTCTCTTCAGCATGATAATACTGACCTGATTTTTAAAATAATTTGTTAAAATGCTTTCTACTATGTCTTTCCTAGCCGAGGGTCTATCGAAAACAGTCTCTCCACCTTGGTGGGGGTAAGGTCTGCGTACATCTCACCCTTCCAGACCTCACTTGTGGGATATACTGGGTATGCTCTTATTGTTGTTGTTGGTCTATCGGAAATAGCCTCTCCACTTTGGTGGAGATAAGATCTGTGTATATTTCACCCTCCCCAAATCCCATATTGGTGGGATATCACTGGATATGTTGTTGTTGTTTTTTTTTTTTTTTTATGGTTCTTCCAATAAAATAAAAGGAAGGGAGTAAGTTGAATATTTAGAAATCGACATTATGGTCGTTAACTGAGAAACATGATTACATATTCGAATTTTTCAGAAACTGTATAATTTACCTATGGATTCTATTTTTACATTGTGGGGGTAAAAGTGAAAAATAATAATGACAAAGTTGGTATACTATGTAAGATTCTAAGCCATGTGTATGGTTAAGATAGAGATGACAACATTCTTTGGAGATGTTTCCCAAGAGGAAGAAAAAAGAAAAAGGGAAAAGGAAAGCTAAGAATAAAGCCTAAGAAATAATGAGAAAAAAAAAAGAGTATGGTATGTGGATGTGTATAATTCTCCTTTCTTTTTAAAAGGTAGATTGAAAAAGGAATATGGGAGCCAATGAGTGAAGAAAGCAAAAAATAATGGGAAAGCCATCACCACATGATTTTTAAGACAATAAATCTTGCCGAGCCCTTTTCATTTTTTCTTCCACCTAGATCTCACTTCCTTTTTTCATTTGGACGTTTTCTTTACTTCGATTATTATAACATGATGTATTGCTTGTGTAGAAGAAACGGTTATGTAAAATTTCAAATTTATAGGTTCTGATTATGAAACAACAACGTCAAATGTTTATATTTAGATTTTGAATTTAATTTTTATATCTATTTAATGAATTTTTTTAATACATGTATGAAGTTAATTTAAATAGTAACTGAACCCGTATCCTGACCCTCACATCCACCTGTGTAAAAGTCTATGATCGATATTATATTAGAACGCTTTATTATTAATAGCTCTTACTTTTTGTAGCCAATATACACCAAACTAATTTAAAGTGTGTACAAATGATGCCATAGTGTATATAAATGATCTCCTTAGGTATATAGTATCTACGTTTAATTTTATGGTGTATACAATTAGTTTTCTTAGTTATACACAATGTATACACTCACTCTTTTCAGTTATATTCAGTGTATACACACTTCTTTTACAATGTATACATTTTTTAATATAATAAAATTGTGTATTTATCTAACCTTCCAACCCAAAAAAAATGAAGAAGGAGAGGAAATCCCGACGGTGGAGCATTATCAGCAGTTCGGCAGAGCAGTAGCAATCCAGCTGAGCGACGAAGCATATATGCGATGAAGAAGATCGGGGACGAAGCAGCGAAGCAGAAGAACCAGACGGAGGAAGCATATCTGTTGCAAACAGAGCAGCGGAGCAGCAGCGGCGACGTCGCCGGAGACTTTGGAGGAGGGAAGAGTGGACGGTGGCTGGAGGAAAGAGAAAGGAAGGGGGCGACGCCGACGAGAGAGAGGAAAAGAAGAAGGAAAAGATTAAAAAAGACTAGAATTTGAGTGACTACAAAAAATTAGGGGGGTTAGTTTGATATTTTTTTTTGAGTTTTTTTTTTTTTCAAAAAAAAAAATAAAAGAGGCTAAAAAAAATATATAAAAGGTGTTGGGTGGTTATGTAATGTTATTTTTTCAATTTAATATTCAAGAGAGGCAGAAAAAACTTTACCAATGAAATTCCATATTACTCTAACAAAAATTAAATTATGTAATTAATATTTTTGATCGTTTTATAGGCGACACATTATGATCTTGGGTATAGAACTTACAAGTTTGTTCCCCTATTTAGTAACAAATATTAGATGTTGTTCTATCTTGTAATACCTGACAAGCACACCTGAAGCAGAAATGAGGCTTTGGTTCATCATCAAATAACATGAGTCCTCTTGTTTCAAGAGGATTTAGTAAGATTAATGTATTTGTTAAAACAAATTAAGTAAATGACTGATACTAGAAAATGAATTCACTTTGTTTTTGATCAATTGACACAATGTCATCTGAAAATATGAGATGAAAATATTAGCAAATCACTGCATGATTTGCAATTTGGCCGTCATTGTCATGAAGAAGCAGTGGCTTATCTTTAATGAGAATAGGTATACCCATAGGCTATATGACCGAATCCATCCAAAATACTACTATGTACTCAAGAAAAATATCTGATCATATATACAAAGTATATGAGTAGAGTATATTTATATTAAGATCAAGGATTCCAATATATGCAAATTCTTCTCTCCAACAAAGCAAATAATTGGAAGGTTTGTGCTGGTCATCCAAATAGGTTAAGTTTCGCAGTTGCTTCAAGTGAAGTTCAAACCACTTTTAAATTCTTTTATGTGTAGGATTTATTCATAAAACAAGGATTTGTATCCTGGTTCGGCCCAATAAAGACAGGGAAATTTTAGAAATATAGACAAATGCATGAAGAGATTAACATAGCTAACTTGAACTTCAATAAGTTTAAATGAAAGGAAACCTCTTCATTCTTGTTTTTACAATATTGGCAAACTTGGGGTTTACTTTTTTCTAAGTACTAGCAGTATATTTCGATGACTAACTCCACGCCAATAGTAGAAAGTCTGAAATTAGAATTTGTGAAACTAAGATAAGACTCGTGATATTAAGGTTCAAAATTTTGAGATCTAAAGAATTGGACTGATCAATGTTTTGTGGCTTGAATTGATAGCTCTTGATTAACCTTCTTGTATCTCAAGTTGCAAATGTCATGATAGAATATCTAATCTGTTGTCAAATTTGTCAGCCATGTTGGCTCTAAATAATCAAGTTGTTAAGAAAGAAACATTAATCAGTCCCACTATGATCAATCACGTTTTTGTCACAGACTATTTTTCTGCATGGTTATACTAACCTAAAGTCATTTTGAAGCCGTTTATTTTGATATTCCAAACCATAATTAGTAACTAAAACGTATGCATGTTATCACCTTCTCACAAGTTTCTTGCAATCCAATATTATTTGAGAAACTTTTAGCTTAGGCTGATGCACATACCTTAGTTCGTTTTTATTTTAATAAATTTATCCACAAGGATTAATTAATTGTCCAAATGTCAAGATGTTATGATTATTTGTGATCACCTGAGATGCTGTTAACAATCTAAATGAACAGTTTTTCTAATTAGATCATCGGTGTTTGGTAAACCTTTAATATATACTTCAATAAGTTTTACTTTAACTTTAGTTAATTAAAATGAAAACTAAGCTGTTAGTACAGTAAAAGGTTAAAAAAAAAGTACGACCATATTAATAATTTCTTTATTATAGGAAACCCTAAAGTTGAATGGAGCATAGTAAGCATGGGTTACACTAGACTTGGGCATGAAAATGTTGGGAATGGGACTTTGGTGTACCATTTTAGATGCATAAATGGAATGACAAAAGCAGGTGAAATTGGGAGGGTGATTGATGACACAACCTGAAATTGAAATAGGCCATCACTCTCATCTATTGGTATAACAAAAATAAATTTGGAGTTGATTTTGTCTGCTCTTTTATTAGCAACCTGCGTCACTACCCAACCCACTACATACTCTCTCTTATATAATTGGTTACTATTATTACTCACTTACTTACTATGGAGTTTTTACAAAAAGGACGACATAACATTCAATAATACATTTGCCCATACTTGTACTTGTTAACGAATAGTTATATCAAGTCTACATCAAAACCCTTTAATTCAAACAAATAGGAAAAACCAAGAATTATTTGTGCTTTTTATTTGTATGTATCCTTCATAGGAGTAGTTCACTACATACTTCAATACACAAAAAAAAAAAAAAAAAAAGAAAGAAGAAATACTAAAAACACAAAATTCTTATATGGGCCGGGTAAAACCTTGGATGACCTTTTTGGGTTAGGTCGGCCCAGTAAGAAAAAGTTAGGGAAAATGTAAACGCCCACCGTGGGGCTCGAACCCACGACCACAAGGTTAAGAGCCTTGCGCTCTACCAACTGAGCTAGACGGGCTTGTTGTATTTGCTAATTGACGACTCATTAAAAGTGAAAATAATCAATTGATTGTAAAAATTTGTCGGTATAAACGTACTTTAACCATTTCTTACTATATTAATCCTGAAATTTTAAGAGGTAATGACCAATCCACCCATAGAAAATAGAATTGGTCAAAGTGAACTTAACTTGGGCTGATGTTTACATGGGTCAGAGCACATATATCCAATTTTTAAAGTGCCATTTAAATCATATCCTTGGTTATGGTTTTCTGTCCCTACTTAAGAAAAATTTAGCAAAACGACATCGGTAGGCAACACTTCACGTTATAAATTTACAAGTGTTCCCTCGGGGAAACACTTCAAGTGTAAATTGTAAGTGCTGCCTGCAAGGCGGCACTTCAAGTTATCTGGGGAGAATGTTGACAGAGATAAAAGGTCAAGTGCTGCCCCAGTGGGTGCACTTGTCAAGTTAGTGAGGTCATTCTTGTAAAACCACTTTAAACGAGGTCAATAAGGCAAACCATTACTTAAGGTGTCATAGTTTTGTAAATTTCCTGCTTGGATAACACTTTGTAAGACCCAACCACTTTGTGAATATCTGTCTCAGGATATGTCTATTTTCAAGCCCCCGACCTGCAGTTGAGTTCAACTTCAGTCCCTAGAAAGTTAAGGTCAACTTCAGTTGCTAGGACTGAAGTTTGCTTAACTTGAACTCTTTTGACTGAACTTCAATTTGCATGGACTCAAATTGGCCTTACTTCAGGTCCCGGGGCCTAAAGATTGGTGGTTAGGATTGAAAAAGCTCTAGGATGATGGCTGAGCCTAAAATAGCACTGGGAAAACAGGCTGCTGGGTGCTAATTCTACTATGTTTACAATCATTGGGCTGAAGTTATGGACCCGTTCTGAGTTTTGACTTGATATTAGGGACAATTATATTGAGAGACACCTCACTCATGAAAATTACCAAAAAAGACTCCTATTTTGCTACCTTACATGACATAGCACCCCCTCCCTTTTTTAAATTTTTTCTTTCACTCCATAGCACCCTATTTAAAGAAAAAAAACCCTAGCCCCCATTTTTCCTCTCTTCTCCTTCTCTCCTTCACATTTTTCTCTCTTCTCTTCCCCATCAAACCTAACGCCGCCGCTACCCCTCCCCCCAACCCTTCCACCACTGCCCCACCATCATCCCCTCTCCTCCAAGCCACTGACGTCGTGGTCACCACCACCGCTGCTTCTTCTTCGTCTTTTTTTTTTATAACAATGTCGATTTTCATTGTATATCTCGGTTAAAACTCCGGTGAGTTTGTTTTACAAAGTTGTTTATCATATTTCTTCTTCTTTTTTCACAATTTTCATAAGTATCCTTTGAGATCTACTTATTTTTTCTAAAAACTTTTTAGATCTAGTTTTTTCTTGTATAAAACTGTATAGATCTGGGATGTTTGTTAAGCTTTTGTGTAAAAGCTGCTCGAAGCACTGTTTAAAGTCAGTTTTGCGGGTTTATACAGTTTTATACATTTTTATACAAGTTTATATAATTCTGTAAACATGTATAAAAATGTATAAATCTGTATATGTGCGTATTGACAGTGTATAAACACATTCTATGCACTTTTATAAATTTGTATAAAGATGTATATGCGTGTATGGACAATGAATAAAGTTGTATAAATTTAGATTTGTACACTATTTATGGATGTTTGTATAAATTTTATGTTTTTTGTGTATATTTTTGTATTTTCTTTCTTGCATACACAATTTTCTATGTATTTACATGTATAAGTTATTATTTTGATAGATTTAGGTATATAAATTTATCAAAAAATAATTATTTAAGCAAATCCACAAATAAAATAAGCAAATCCGGTGAAATTTTCATTTTCCGGCCACCAGCCACCGCCGGCCGGCGGCAGCTCGGTTTCTGGTGGCGGGGCAGTGGTGGGAGAGGGTGATGGAGTGGCTCCTAGGGTTTTTAGTTTAAGTAGGTGCTATGTTATGTAATTTTGAAAATAAGGAGGTGCTATGTTGTGTAATTTAAAAATAAAGGGGTGCTATGGATGAAATGTGGCCCCTCATTTGTAATTTTGTGGTGTGGACTGCCTAGTTTTTTAGGAAAATTTACACTACATAACAACCCTAATTGCTTAATTACAAAACATAACAATACTTTTACACTATTTACCTAACATAACAATAGTTTTTCATATTTGTCATTTCCCTCCCCAAACATAAAACCCTAGTTCCTTCTCCCTCTCCCTCCTTCTCTCTCCTCCACCACCCACCCGCCGCCGCCACCCCCTTCCCTACTCCACCAACCAGTCGATCTGCTCCTCCAGGCAAAACCGTCACTGTGCTGCTGCTCCCCTGCTATTTCTTAGCTGCTGCCATTGTTTATTCCTCCACGTCTAATCGGTGATGCTGCTGCACCAGTGCAGCGGCGTCGCTCCTCTGCAGCGGCGCTGCTGCACTGCGCGGAAGCTTCTCCGATCTATGTATTTTCCGGCGAGTTTTGTGTCCTTCGATCTGTTTTTTTCTGTTCTGTATGTGTATGTATAATGTTGTATTTTGTGTATGCATACTCAAATTTCCTTCTTTTTTTCTTTTGTATATGTATATATGTGTATTTTTATGTATATATTTGTATTTTGCATATAGATATTCAGATCTGCTTCTTCTTTTTATTTTTGGTTTTTGGTTTTGTATGTGTGTTTTTTTGTATATACATGTATAAGAATGTATTTATGTGTATGTGTATATTTTGTTGTATAAATACATTAAAGTTTTTTTGAATATCTAGTTGTTTTTATTTGTATATTCGTTATGTTTATGTATTTTTTTGTATTTCAAGTGTTTGATATTGTTTTGTAAAGTTTTGTATTTAGTATATTTTTGTATTTTTAAGTATTTATGTGTATGAATGTGTTTTGTATAAAAAAACAAAAAAAAAAAGGACTTCCGGCAACCTACCACCGGCGGCTGGTGGCCGGCCGGCGGCGGCTGGCCGGCAGCCACTGGCGGCTGGCTTGGGAAGGTATAAATCCTGCATTTGTATGTTTTAATGGAGATTTGTATATAGAATGTAAAAAAACTATTGGTATGTTTTGTAAAGTGGAAAAGTATTGTTATTTTTTGTAAATATGGTGTTAGGGTTGTATAATTGTGTAAATCTCCCTTTTGAAAATTCCCCTTGATATTATGTGCAGCCCAATTGAGAGAGAAGTCAAAAGTATAACATATTTTCTTCAAGAGAAAATTACTCAATAAGCACATGAGTAGTATTTATTTACTTTTTCTAGCCCCATTTTTCACTCCCTTACTTTCTCTAGCCATTAGGTAATTTATAAATTAATTCACATATTTTATAAATTAATAAAAAAATTATCCCTTAATTTAAGGGTTTAGTTAATACTGATCTCATATTTGTTAATGTTATTTTAAGAATCAAAGACATGAATTATAATAGGAGTCTATTATTATTTTTTTTAAAAAACTCTTTATTGTTTCTTTCCTACTGCTAGTTAATAAAATATTTTCTTTCCAATAGGTAGTATGCGTAAGAACATATAATATTTTCATAAATATCAAATTCAACTTTTTTATATTTCTTTTCCCATTGCATATTTATTTATGTTTATATTTTAAATGTACAAAATGAATATTTCAAGAATTTATTCTTAATAGTTATAAAATAATAATGATTCAGTATATTACACACACACATATGGAGCATATTTTACTTATTTTTCTAATATTTAAATACATGATATTGTTTATGTACTATTTGTTTATGTACAATAAACAGTACATAGACAATAATATGTTACAATATTAAAATATTAGATATGCAAGTATTTTAGGAATACTTAAGAATGTTTATTTATATATCATTAATTGTATTTCATACAAAAAATATTTATCCTTTGTATTTAGGGATTAACCACAATTTGAAATATTAAATAATATCTAAATTTTTGATAAATTTACTAATTAAATAAATATTATATTCACAATTTGTTAATATATAAATATTAATTAAATATTAATATTAATATATAAATTCAAATTAAATAAATATTACATACACAATGTATTAAAATATTAAGTGATTAAATATTAGATACACAATATGTAATAAAAAAATATAAATATCATACATATATCGTATATCAAATAAATAATATTTAAATTATATTAATATCTAATAAATATTAATATATAAATTATTAATATTTTTATAAATATCTAATAAAATATATAACATATAAATATCATACATATATCGTGTATTAGATAAATATTAAAATATCATACATATATCGTGTATCTAATAAATATTAATATACAAAATAATAATATTTTTATAAATATACAATAAAATATATAAAATATTAATATCATAAATATATCGTGCATCTTTTAAATAAAAATACAAAAATTTCATACATATATGGTGTACCTAATAATATTAATAGATATAAAATAAATATTAAAGATCATACATATATTGTGTATCTAAAAAATATTATTATATAAAATAATAATTCAATAAATATTACATACATATGTTAAGATATTAAGTGATTAAATATTAAATATACGATATGTAATATATATTAAATATCTAATAAATAAATATTAATATTTACTATTTTAATACAATATATCACTATTTGAATATGGTGTATATTCAATATTTATTTATTTTAGTATTTGTTATTATTATTTTTAGGTGATATATTTTTTATTTATGTAAATATTAAATATGGCGACTAAAAGAAAAAAATAAAAAATAGTATTATGCAAATTCTTCTTTTTAGGTGATATATATTTTATTTTTTTAGCATTGATATATATCTTTTATTTAAGAAAAATATTATTATATAATTATTAACACTAGAATTTTTTTCTATTATTTTAGTGTAATATTGTGGCTACCAAAAGTAAGGGCTAAAGAATAGTAAATATTTTCATATGAGCTGCTATTTATGTAAAGAACCCCTTCTTCAAATGCACCAGAGTTCCTGTCGTTGCATTTAGTGCTATAATATGAACTATCCAAGTACTTTGAGTAAGGCTTTGGATTAACTGGTGCCAAGAAAAAACAAATATACTGCATAACTGATTATTTGGTAATTTTTTGGATTTTAATGAATTCATAACCTTTGACAAAGTTCAATTGACCCTAATTTTTGATGGATCCAGCATTTGCACAAAATCATTGGACACAAGACGTGTTTTCATCATTTATGACTTAACTATAGCTTGATCATCATTTTATGCCACTCTACTGCAACCAGGTGCTTCATGACTCACCCAGAAACTCAGAGTTTTTAAAGTACAGTACAAACAATAAGGAGCAGAGAATATGTATAACGAATCGCTTGTTTGTGAAGCCGAGGGCCAAGAAAGAGATGGTATAAGCCATGCACACCACTCTAAAAGCTCGATTATATAGATTCTTGCAATATAAGGTATGGAAGTAACAATTATCCTACGTTGATCATCAGTCTACTGCAATCATCCCCTTTTATCTAGACTTAACACGGTATAGTAAAAGCCTTCGGATTGAGGCGTAGCTGCGTGTGTGTGGGGGGGGGGGGGGGGGGAAGAGTCATCATATTCTTCTTTCCCTTGCTTTAAAAAGAAACTGCAGTTCTTAATCAGTGAATGGAATTCTGTGTAAAATATACTAGGATACCCTGCAATTCTATTAGACTTAAAAGATTCATGTAACTACTAATACTTTCACCAGAAAACAAATCCACTCTACATTCAACCTTTTGCCTGAACGTCGTCTTAGATATCTAGGCAAATCAGACCTATCTGGTGATGCAACATACTCTTAAGTTCATCCACTCAAGCTACAGGCTCAAGTTCATTTCACAATTAAAAAAGGATGCACGAATACTATCTGCAGTTCTGTACTAATCAAACTTAACATGTTGGCAAACAAAAGAAAGTTTGGAGTCCAAACACTCCCATAATACTACAAAGAGCGACCACTCTAATCTTATCTACTGCCTTAACACATTCTGAACAGCAGATGTGGTCAGCCTAAAACCAATGATGCTTCATAGAGTTTACCAGGCTATTCCATTGTACGGCCTCTGAAGATCTATGACTAGTCATCTTTGCAATCCTTCACAGACATCCCTGAAACTCCATTTTGTTCACCGTTGATCTTTGAGCCTTCCTTTAACTGAGGCAACACAACATAATCAGATCAAAAGGCATAAATCATTTTGACAAAAAAGCACGGATTAAAGACCTATGGTTTCATCCACTTTTAACATATGCAAGAGCTTATTAGTTTAACTATTAATCACCAGCAATAAGTCATTATCGGGATAGCCTTATGGTGTTTATGTAGTGAAAGATCCCAAACCCAGTTGAAATTTTGAAGATCCAAGGACCTCTTTCCTTAAAATCACTGAATAAAAAGCAGTACAGTATGCATTACCTGCTGGAGGACCTTCTTTTGATAGCGATAGCCCTGTGAGACAAGAAACAGCAAAGCGTAAGAATCCGTATGGTCACAAAAAGAATATGCTATAAGACAATAAACATCGACAATAACAAAATCACCTTGTCCGTTCCATAGATGTAATCGCAGTATGTGAAAACTGAAGCAAAGTTACTGTGACTGCTGCCCCCAACATAGTGATGGTAGTCATGATACTCTGGACCGCCGTAGAAGGGGATAAATTTTGTAAGAGTCCAAGGAAGGTCATATCTGATTAAAAATAATGAAAATAGATCTGTTAAAACACACTCCAAGCACCAAGCTTATCATGTTTGAAGTAGGGAGCAACACAGAAGCACTTCCAACATAAAACATAACCAATATGGCCAACAAAAGATGCACTAATGTAATGATGCAGTGATGTATGGCTAAGCTGCTAAAATAAGCCACAGTGAGTAAAAGGTAGAGATTGTTAAGAATATTTTGAAGACAAAAAATCCTTATCAGCTTTGTATGGCAGTGATCTGCATCAAAAGTAATAAATGTGAGCCAAGCATGCTGCATTGGTAAATCCTTTCCACAATGCCTATATGTTTATGGATCTGTTGCTCCAATGGGCTCTGTGAGCAAGTATAAATAAAAATCTAGATCTAATTGGGGGATCCGTAGTTCTAAGGGACCATTCCAGTGTAAGCTTGAGAATGCAAATTTTTACCATTACTAGCAGTCAAAGAGAAATAATCTCCTGAACAAAGAAACAAGCAAATTTGAAAATAAATAATCCCAGATTAAATGATTAGTAATGATTCATCTGCTGCTCCTAATTGCATTTCTGTACACAAATGATTAAACATAACTATGGTTCCAAAACTCTACTGCCTTCCCCTTTTGAGATGCTCAAAAATTGACTACGTTCACAGCGGACAGTCTCACCAATGACAAGTGGATCTGTTGCTTCTCAGCTCATATAATTCTTCTGCCAATAGTCTCCAATATTTAGTGTCAACAAATGATGAATCATTTAAGCTTCTTTTGACATTTTAGATGCTGAGCCTAAATAGGACTTGTTGAAATGAAGACCGACACTATGACTGAATCTTATTGCCTCATGACATTAAACCAATGAAGACCAGCATTGTACTTTAAGTTGTCTAATAAAAGTTCAACGAGATGCAATTTTAAGTATTAAGCATTAATAAAAATCTCCATGTTCTGATTATTGCATTACATCTTGCAATATCAGCTAAGGCAAGAAAAAAATATTTGAAAAAAAATCAAATATATTGTCACTGAGAGATCAAATTCTACCCCCAACACACTATTTTCATATTATTCAGGCAACAGCTAGTACTTATTACATGCATAGTACAACCCAGCAGATTGTTGATGTTTATTAAGTGGTATCAAGCACCTAACCTCAATATAGAAAAAAATTGCTCAACTCCAAATATTCACTAATGTAACTTGCTTAGTTGCTTTAAGTCCAATATAGATCATATCCAATGATGAAGTTGTACAAAGATTTCAGAAATATCAAGGGGGAAAGAAGGTGCATTCTACTTTGTCGACGTATATATTTGCAAGCATCTTCCATGAATAAGAAATGAGAATTCTTTCTTTCCTAAATCTGATTTGCTTGTACAGATTAAATAGTCAACTTTTTTCAAATTTTATAACAGAATATTAAAATCCTTGTCCTAAGTTTTACACAAAATGAACTGTTGTGTCTCCGACTTTACTTCCATCAGTGGTGGAGATACTCCACTTAATCATGACAGAAGGCCAAAGATCTAAAAAAAAATTGGGACCAACAATAGGAGATAAGAATAACTTTTTGAAAAGGTAGGGGATAAGAATAATTGGAAAGCAAGACATGCTTAGAGGAGCGCCAAAGCTTAAATCATTCAAGATGCTAGTATTAAGAAAATCTTGTTATTTAATTGACCGAATTCTGTTCCAAGGACAAATGATGTTTTGAATCACGATATAACTAAGCCTTAGATTCATGTGGAACAGAGGATGAAAGTTTATCTAGTGTGCCCATCCCCAGCTCCCAGATATAGCATGACAAACCCCTATGAATACAGTCAAGGCTAGTTGCTAAGACTATGCCCTCTTACAACTAAGTTAACTCTTCATAATTTTAACATACAAAACAAAATAGAAAAGAGATCTATATTTTTGCAATATCATTGACCTCTGGACTATTGATGGATTGCATCTCATTTACATGCAAGAACATGTTAACAGTAAAATCAGATGCTAAAAGCACCTTTTTACATGTCCATGATGCAGTTCACATTTTAGCTTAAAGTACCACAAGCTTACCATCCCCATCCACCAAAAGCAATAGAAATAAGCACAATGTACAAGGAAGGAAAAGAAAAAGGGAAAGGATCCATGTGGCAATTGAAAAACCGGAGAAAGAAAAGAACAAAAGAAGACAACTTTTAATCCTTCTATTATGCATTAAAGTTACTATTTCACTTTTAAGAAAGCTCATGCAATTCCCCATTCACTGCACCCAGATTAATCTAACGATTGCAAAAGCAAACAGTGAAGGAAAAAAAAGAATAAAGTGATAATTGTTACTGTTAACCCATCATTTGGTCAAATTATCATAAAATATAATCACACACTTAATCACCAAAAAAAGCAACTTTTAGTTTCTACTCCATAGTGTGAATTGTGAAAAGCAAAAAGAGCATGCGTGCATACCCACTGTGAGTCTCAATAGCCTCAATCTGTCTCAATCCAATCCACAACCAGAAGGTAATCATATGACCAGGCGCAATAGCGGGACCAAGAAATGAGGGAATTCCAAGAATCAAAATCTCTAGCCAGTGTGCATACGGCGCAGCATAGCCTATTGGAGCTGTGTATTCATGGTGAACCTTGTGAATATTCTCATAACCCCATTTGCCATGCAAGAACCTATGGATCCAATAGTTAAAGTAGTCCTCCACTATAAAGTATGTTCCCAGCTGCAACAAAATTTCCCACAACGACGGCAAGGGCAAGCTTGTTCTAATCCCAATCATCTACATTTCAACATTTCACAAACAACATCATAACGGGAATCTCATATTGAAATCCTATATCTAATACTAACACAGGATTAACAATTTTGACTTCCACACAGAAAACTCAATCAAACAACGACGAAAACAGCAACAACTACAATAAATCAACCACAAATTAGTTAGAGTTGAATCCTTGATATGCATGCAGAGGCGGATGTAGCATATTTGCTACGAGTTAACTAAACCCAACATTTTCAACAGAGTATGTATATCTACGCTAAAACTACTAAAATTTCAACAAATATCAAACTCCATACGCATAATTCGATAAGTACGATAAGTTCAATGGTAGAATTTTAAAGGCCAACCCCGTCGAGTTTAAATTTCGGATCCGCCTCTCTATCCATTCCACACTATTTGGACCTATTTCATTCCTACACTCAACAATATAAGGGGTACTCTTAACACTAACCATTCTCTATATTTTTCTACTAACAACTCAATCAAACACAACAACAACATACACAGTATTATCCCACAAGTGAGGTCGGGACTAAATCAAACACATTGCAACAAATGCACATAACATTAATGGTTATAATAAGAAAGATCAAACATGGTAATCTCAAATTAACATCATGGATCCAAGATTAATAAACAATTACAAAAAAGACATCTTTTTTACAAAACCCCATCAAACACATTGCAAAAAGACACCTTTTTTACATAACTATCCATATAGTACAAGAAAACACAGTCCGGTGCACAAAACATTCCGCGTAACGATAAAAAGTAAGAGAAAAAGGATAGTTACCTGAACTGAAGGGTAAGAAACAAGCTGAAGAGGACCAACAACAAGAATAAACATACGCATAACAGACTTATAACAACTGAACACATCAGACATTGAAAGATTGACTTTTGGTTGAATTTTATAAGACTGAATAAATCTTCTGAAAAAAAGTTCAAGAAACAAATAATAAAGAGGTACACAAGAAAAGATTAGAAATAAAAAAAGGATATTATGACAATAAAGAAAGTAATCAGATTTATTAGCAGAGTAATTAAACCAAATGGTTTCAGCAGTAGTAAGAGATCTTCCAATGGCAATTTCTGCCTCTTGGATAGTTTTAAAAGGCAACATTAGAAAAAAGTGGTTATTTGTGAAATGGGGTTATTGAAAAAGGGTTATTAGTGAAGCTTTGTTTTTTTGGTTATGGAAGACAGGTAAGAGAGAAAGAGATGGAGATTTATTTATTAAGAAGAGAGAAAGACAAGTGTGTTCATGTATGTGTTTTTATGAGGTTTTTGTTGGGTTCTGGTTAAGCTGCTATTTTCTGACTTATATATATTTGTCATGAGTTTATGGAATTACATCTGGCGGGCTAAATAGGACAAAATTATTAAAAAAAAAAAAAAAAAAAAAGGGGCTGCACTAATATTGGAGATTTTTTCAGATTTTCCACCCGGTAGGCGATGGCTGATACACGTGTTGGAACGACTAATTTGAATTCACGCATAAGATGATATTCGTGTTGGGCATGATTAATCAGAACTCTGGGCATAAGATGAAGTTATGTCCATTCTATAAGTAATCTTTAATGGTTAAATCGAGTATTTATTAGTCATTATCCTTAACATATGCTCCTAACTAGTTTTGGTGAACCTCAAATCTGCGACCTAAAATTTTCAATTCGAAAGGGTAAATATAATTAGATTATTTTTAGGGCTCATTTATGGAAATACCTATTTAAATCAAAATATTTATGCGCCCCTACCCATCAATTTCATATTTATCCGAAATATCAGAAACTATTTACCCGCCCTATCCATCCGGATTACAAATAATAATTTATGTAGTATATCATAAAGGGTCTGGGCGTATCCCTTGAAGGTATACAATGAAAATTGATAGACTGGGTATACCATAAGGTATACTCTGGAAAGACAATTTACTATAAAAAAATACAGTGAAAATGGGTAGATTATGTAATTACTTTGAATTTTATGGGCACGTAGTATAAAAATAACATATTTTATTGACTGTCAAATTATTGTAACTGGTATAAGTTAGTCAAATTCAGTGGCGGACACACCTTATATTAAGGATATGAATTGATACCCCTTCACCAAAAAATAAAACTGGATAGAAGGGTAATTTTTTTTGTTAATTATGTTTATATATCATTGTTGAGTCCGCTTAATTTTTTCGTATCTTTACTTGTTTATATTTAAATACCCGTTAGTAAAATTCCTGGGTACACTACTGGTTAAATTCCAAATGATTTGACAATTAAAATTTATATTAAAAAGTCACTCAACTTAGAGATAGGTATGAAAGGTGTAAATAGTTTATTTTTTTTCTAAAAAAAATGTTTTGAGTTTTCTTTTCTATTTTATGAGGATTACATATAACAACAAATGAATTAACAGTGGAATATGATAAGTACTTCTCCATCTTTAATCAGATGTAGGGATAGCAATTGGGGCGGGGGCGGGGCGACATAGAGGCCCAATAAATTTACTTGTTCTTTTCCCACTATTTTCTTATTTCACAATTAAGTTGAGGAAATAATGAAAATATTGTTCCACTGTTGGCTACTTAAGCTATTAATTAGTATAGTAAATACGTAAAACTTTTGAAATACTACAAATTTTTTTAAAAGCTTCAATTTCTTCAAGAAACAACAAAATTATCATATTTGAAAATTTCAATAGAAAAAAAGTTAGAAATATGTTAAATGGATTAAAAGTTAAAAGAAAAGTTCAATTTTGATGATAAAAAATAAAAAATAATGACTTAAAAGATAATTTAAGTGGGACGGGGCGGGACGGATCAAACGGGGCAGGGCAGGGCAGGGTGGAGCAAACGGGGCAGGGCAGGACGGGGCGGGTTGAAATTTGACAAAGACCAAATGGGACGGGGCGGGGCAGGGCAAAACTTTGGCAGGGGAACGGCTCAACCCGTCCCGCCCCATTGCCACTCCTAATCAGATGTTTCGGACAAATTTAGATTAGTTGAGTTCAAAACAGATTCGAACACCCGACGGATAAACCAAGAAAAATATCACAAGTGAAGGCTGTCAGTGCTACCAACTACTCCAAAGAGATCTGGAGAGCAGAGAATTACATTACAAACCCATGCCATAAGGCGTTAGGCAAGTAAACCATGGAATACCTTGACTTCATGTTTGAGCTGTTGCCCCACTTCATAAATTAATGACAAGAAGAAGCACATGATGATGCCAGTTTTTTAATGTCAAAAATTCGTGCCAAACAAGGCATCTTCTTCTAGCCTCGAGTTGGATATCAAAAACATCTGATTTGAATTGAAAAAAAAAAACAGTTAAAATGAATAAATAAATAGACTTTTATGTTATATAATAATAAAATCTAAGATGCTGGTTTTGAAAGGATCTTTACTTGATGTTTCGAGTTTAAAGTATAGGATGACTTGAAAGGATTTTGAGTTTTGCCTTTTAATGGATCATCGACATGAATTTACATTAACTTGGTCAGAAAAATCAGATATCGGATGCACAAAACGTGAATTAAATGTCAATTTAAAGACTATGTATGGATGGTCAATAAAATTTGATATATTGATCTTAAATTAGCCAAAGAAAAATAGATTTAGAGATAGAAATTATGAATTGTACTACTTGTCAAGTTTCTCTTGAAGAAAAACATGTGGAATACTATACAAGATCATCCTCTTAATGCAATTAATGAACATTGCAAACATTTGACACAAGTGAATAAGGTTAATTATCATTATTCATTACCAAACCAATGTGCATATTTCTTGGCTAACGAAGGTCAAGAACATGCAATTTTTTACTACTATTATGTAAGGACATTGCTTTATAAGCATGAAGTTTATTCTCCTGACATATTTAGTTGACATATATAATACGAAAATATTTCAAAAACAATAGTGGATATGCAGAAGTGAGAGACTTTTTCAACAAAGAAAGTGTATGTTGTTAGGAACTCTGCCTAAGGTGAATTGGAATGTAACAATTATGGCTGCCTAAATGTGTCTTCATCTTATTTTTGGTGATCCAAGATAGAGTCTATATATACCAAGAATAGATTGAGCCAGTAGGTATCAATATTGACCCCATGTGTTCTTTATACAATACTGAACCTGAGAGTATCCAACACTTGTAACTAATTAAGGACCCCTAGGAGTGACCTAACACATTGATCCCTCAGTTCAGGCAATTGCACCACACAGAATGATGGATAAGTCTTATTCATTATTGCAAATAGAATGCCAAAAATTATGTTCTTTATCAGAATATACTTCTTCGCACTTTGAAAAGATGCCATTACTATATTTCTACTGCTGATAAGTACTGCCAAAGTGAGGGTCACACGTTGGTTAATTAGCACAAGTTGTATTGTATGCCAAGTCTACAAGGTCGGGCCACAATCCGAAGAAACGTTTATATAGCGGAGGGTGTAATAAAAAGACCTTCAGAGTGATGGCCGCACACCAAAAGAAATTCTAATTCTATAATTGCTAAGTAATACTCTCCCCGTTCCAAAATGGATGACACTATTTTTTTTAGTCCGTTCCAAAAAGAATGACACAATTCTAACTTTTGAATAATTTTTGAGTTGAAACTACTACTTTACTTTTAATGAAATGCTTTATAGCCACATATTTATGTATGACTTATTTTGGACCACAAGTTCCAAAAATTTTAGCACATTTTTTAAACTCTGCTTCAAGTCAAACTATGACAACCATTTTGAAACGGATGGCGTATTAGATTTAGAATAGCTGTGATATTCAATTATTTTCCCAGAGTCACAACTGTACTCGTAGATAATGACAATCGTTTCAAAAGTTCGAATGACGTATGAGTCCATAATTCTACTAAGCTGTAAGTTGCTTTTGTTTGGTGAAACTTATTATCAGGCAAGTATTAGCGAAAAACAGAATTAGTTCACTATAAAAAGCTGGATTTTCACATACTGATTAAACTCAAACGTATTACTTAGAACAAACTAAATAATTAGTTCCATCAAGTCTGTACAAATTAAGCACATAGATCTTGAAATCCTTGAAGTATATATATAATCTCAATCATTGAATAAACTGTGTCTCAATTTGATTAGATAATTACTTGATCTATATGATAAGTTGGAATATTAAGAGGTCACAATTCCAACTCCTACTAATAATAAATTAGTAAGTACAATTTGTCCAGTTTTCCTAGCTTCTTGATAGTCTTAATTACTATATGTCCAAATAACTATCGTGCCATTTTCAATTATTTTTCGTTGAAAAACCTCTAAGTCTAATAACAACGTGCCATATATTTCTCTTGATTAAGATGTATAAATCTCATAACTAGGTTTTTTCATTTGAATGGGAATTTGACTGGTAATTTCTACGTAATAATATGAGTACTTTGCGTCATTATATTCATGCTCAAGATATCCCCATCTATGATGAGGATACAGTAACATTTCCTAATTGGTTAGATAGAAAAGTTCAAGATTTATATGCTATAGCTCATTAACAATCCTAGCTCATAGGTCTTTGATTATCGCAATCTTATAGATACACATAGGAGGTTAAGTACAATATCTCTCTTTATTGTTTAAAACACTAAATCATTCACTAAAGGCAATTGATTATTCTTGGATTCATATTGGCCAAAAAAAAAAAAAAAAAAACTGCGAGGATAAGAATAAATGGAAAAAAGAGGTTGTAAAAGATCAATCGAAGGGGCTAGCTAGCTTTCATTGACTGTACTGTGCTGAAACATAATAATGAGGTTTTTGAATGTGGTGAAGATGAAATAGATAATAGAGAGTCCCACACCTTAGTGCAAAGTTAAAACACATCTCAATCGCCTATTGCATGCTGTGTGCATAGAATCATGAATCATATGAAAATAGCAAAAGAGCAAACATTACGGCTCAATATTTCCAAATTTTCTTAGAATCGACTATATGATCAACTCCTTACACATATTCTATTCGTAGTTTTCATTTTATGTCCTAATCGTTCTAATGAGTACTTATTGAATGTTGCCCTCTCTGTTCCACAAAGGATGCCTTGATTCAAGTTTCAAGAATCAAGTGAGTTTTTCTTTGACCATAATATTTTTATATGTCTTTTAAATATTTTAAATTGTTTAGTATTGTGACTTATAGTACATTTTATGTAGTTTTTAAATATATAAATATTTTAAAAAATAATTATTATTATATGTCCAAATTCACGGTCAAAATGAAAGAGTTTGACTCTTGAAATCCGAAACATGTCATTCTGTAGAACAGAGGGAGTACTTATTTTTGTTTTGCCTTTAATTTCGTAAAATGTTCCTTATTTATTCGGGTTTGAGACCATTCTTGTTAAGCTTAGATTTGATATTTTACATATATGTGGAATTGTTAGTCAACAAATTAAAATAATTGTAATCATTTGACTTTCTTAAGTTTTCTTATCTGTGTATTAGTAGTCAGTCATAAATCAAAACGGTAATCATAGTTAGCTAGCATATCTACGTTTCCACTAATCACACGCATGAATCCTAATATAAAGAAAATTAAAGCAGTAAGTGGCTGTCTAATCATTTACAATCTCAGTGTAGAAGAGCATGCATGCAGGTTTGACATTACTTAGACCATGCTAGCCGTTGGACCATGAATTACACCCTGGTTAATTTACTGGTAATTATCTTTTTTCTTCTTTGTAAATTTCTTTTAGTTGGTTCTTTTCTTGATGGTTGGACAAGTAACAAGGGAAGAGAAACTACCCTGCCTTATAATGCGAACAATTCCTAATATTTTTCTTAACAAGTCCGTATCAGTCGTTAAGGTCATTTACAATGTTAATTGCAACCTTAGAGTTATGTAGGAACGTTTAAAAAAATTGTTGAAGAAAAGATATTGTGATGCAAGAAAAAGCTTGTTATCTAAACACATGAAACCTACCTAGCTAACACAAGCTTCATCAACAATTTGAACATTATGGGTTCAAATTCGAGATTCTACCCCAACTTATCTGATTTGCAAGGTTCAAAATATATATTTATATGGGATTCGAGATAAAATTATTCCGTTCAGATAAACCAATAAGTTATACTGTTGACCTGACATTAGGGTTTGGTCGGTATGCATTGCATGCATCAAAGACATTTGTCAGGTATATAAATATTAATTATTTAACCATGGTTTAGTAATACAAGTAATCATATATTTTCTCTTACTCTTGTTTTCTCCACCTTTTAAAAAAAAGGATTTTGAAAACATTAGTAGGAGTATTTGTTTACCGAATGTGAGTTTTTGGGCAGTTTTTAAAATGGAGTTCTTAAAATCTAAAAACTGATTTCCCACTCATAAAACTTTAATTTTTTTCAAGTGAAATGCATCTCCAAACACAATTCAACTTCCAAAAATTATTTTCTAATCCAACTTAAAAAACTCATGCTTTCTAGTTTCAACCAAATCTTTGTTCAAACGGTTAATTTATGATTCATGATCAATCTGACTTGGAGTAAATATCGAACTTGAGTAATTTTTTTCAATACTATGTTTCTTCAAAGTTTGAAGGAATGTGGTGATAGACTGATCGAGACCTGACTAGATGAGCACAAAGAGTGACCTTTAAAATTGATTGAATGTAGTAAGAAGACTGCTGAAAGGCACTGATATCTAATGATACAGCAGCAACAACAAAAAAAGCTGCATTTGCATTAAAGTGTAAAAGGCTAAAGGAAAGGGTAGACTTTGAGAAAAAAGGCATATATACTTGATCAAACTTTATCTCTTTCAGAAATTGAGCAAATCTGCAGTTCCCACTTTCTTTTTTCAATTCCTTCAAAGATAGAAAAGGTGAAAATGTGCAATGAGATATTATTGAGATCTCTAATCATGTCTTGGAGCCAACGATAGGGCATAATTTTGAAGAAGTGACATGGTCATCCAAAAAGTGACTTCCCAGTCCTTTTGTGATGATGATGTAATTCTTCTTAATGATTTGCAATCTAGACTAATGGACCTTCCTTTTACTGAATCTCCTATTATTTTCTACTTTTTTTTTTTGTCTTCATGTACATTATTTGGTTTTTTGGTTGGAGAAATAAAGGTAAATTATGCCAACTCAAGGACACTTCTACCCCAAAAGGACATATATGAAGCTAAGTGAAGAATCACCACATATGATAAGAATTTAGTCCAGCAATCAGTTTTGCCATCCCCATTTAGGTTTTAGCCAATAAATTTTTTTATTTTTCCTAGAAAAAGCCTATTTCGTGTCTTTGTCCTATTCTATCATTAAATAAACTCTTGTTATGCCCCAATTTCAAACATGAAGATTTCAAGTTAGAAGCTGCATGTGCCTATCTTCAAACATTCATGTTTGGAGTTGTTATGCCTAGGTTTGAAGGAAGGTTGGAAGTTGCTATAATTTGAAGTTGGAAGTTGCAAAGTTAAAAATCGCACATCAGTGACTAACAATAAATAGTTTTAAAAAATTTGCTAAAACCTAAATGAGGCGCCCAAAATAAGCTATTTGTAACCCCCCCCCCCCCCATTTTGTTGTGAAATGATCAGAATTGCCATTTAAAACAAGTTTTTGCGCGAAATAGACATCTTCGGCGCCATTATTACAATTTTAACCTCCATAAAAAAGTATTATAGAAATGACCCTCATCATAAAAAGTTGTTGGCGACTGCCAGAGGAAATCAGTATAGAATGATCTGGTGATCGCCAGAAACTTTCTTACGGAGGCTAAAATTTTGCTAATAAAGTGATCTAGATCTGGATAATCTGGTTATACTGATCTTGAGTAAGGGCGTGAGATGGTGCAGAAACAATGTTCATGATTTTTTATGTTTGGAAGCCTGCATTGTGTCACGACCTTAATATTGAACTAAGCGAATCGTGCGGCACTTGACAATTTTCTCACGACCTTGCTATATCAAGTCAGCCGAAACCACTAAGGATCGCTAAGAGAATGGAAATGAACAAGAAATAATTGCCAAAGGAAGCTTTTTATTATTTGGAAGATTGTTGTTGAATTGCTTGATGGTTTACAAATGAATGGCCCCTCTATTTATACTACTCACTTAGGGGCTAGTGTGCAAATATTAATTGTTTACAAGTCCCTCTCTAGAATCCTCCATATTTACAAATAAGTCTCATTCTAGAATAATTCACCTAGCTATAATATTCTAAGGCCTTCTAAAAGTCTTCCTAGCCAATCCATAACTATCTAGAATATTCCCAAGGGAATATCTCCATACTTCTCTAGAATATTCCATCAAGTGCTAGGCTCATTATCCATGTAAGCTTCCACATGGCAAAGCTATGGCCAAATGGCGCCTACGTGGCATAATGACATGGCGGGTCATCACAATTGGGTGCATGAATATATGGCATAAACCTCTGAGAATAGGATGGATTTGAATGTCCATTTGCTCTGAAGTCTGAGTGCCGAGTGAAGTGATTTTGACTTCTTGATGAATGAACTTCATTGTTGAAAACATTGTTGGCATATATTGTTGTTGTGTTTCTTGTTTCTTTTTAAGCTTGTGGCCTTCATGATATCCATGAAGTTTGTAGCAGTCATCCTGAGTATGACTTTTAGTTCCACAGTGTTCACATAAAACTAAAAGGCCTGGGAGTATAGCACACACTCTTTTAAGGATAATAGTTTTAGTCCTTTGCTGAAAACCTTTTGGCTCGGGCAGAATTTTTCAACCCTCAACGAGCTCCTCAACAAGCTATAATAAAGGTGAAATTATTTCTTGCTTTAGTCCTACGTTTTTTGGACACTTGATTATGCATGTTACTCAACACAATCAGAGATGTCTTCGAAGCTCTTCACTTAGGAATAGTTTAACTTTAATCAAATACTCAGTTATATATTTCATTAGTATTCCATATTCATTATTCCTAAGTAGTTTGGTGCATTATGTAAAGCACATTATCAAAGTATTAAATTTGCCTCAATTAGTGGTATTAGCATTGTATGATGCTCAATCCAATGAGGTGAATGCAGTGCTTGGGTATGTTGCTATCTTACCACTACTTAGTCATTATTTAGTACTAGCTAGCTCATATTGCATTCATAATTGTAAAAACTATATTTTTTTATTATTGTTTATTATTATTAATAAAATTAGCCACTAAGCTAGGTGCTTAGTTGTATTTGCTAAAAAAAAAAAAAAAAAACCCTTTTAGCTTAAACCTGTTATTAGTGACCTTATTACTTAGCAGAGCTGTGGATTCACTTGCTCCTGTTTCAACATTAATTCTAGAACTTGTACCAGCCTCTGACTCTTTACATTAAGTATCATGAGATATGTTCGATTAATACTCGGAAGAGGACTGATCATCAGTATTTGACTTTTATCATGATCGTAGGATTCATTCAGTCTTATTAGAAACTGCCACAATTTTTGCAGATGGAAATGTTCAACATACAACTCGGATACATGACAAGAACAAGATGGAGGAGAAATGAGCTTTACCATTAGTTTTATTTTTTATATTGGTAAAAATTATTTTAAGTAAACAAAATATTAGTAATTTATTTCAATACAGTACATTGGAATTAGGGAGTTCTTTTAAGTAAATAAAGCTCGATCTTTTGTCATTTCTATTGGTTTTAAGCCTATAGCTTCTCTCCTTAACCTACATAAGGTCGTCATTTTAAGCTCGGGATCAAAAGGTGCAAGGTTGTCGTCCTTTCTCTCCTTTGGCATCAAAGACCTACTACTTGAAACATCACAAGAAACAGAGGTGAAGCCAGGATTTAAAGTTTTGGGGTTCATAATTCTAGTCATTTTAAGTTAGGGGTTCTAAATTAATAATTAATATATATTAAATATTTTTTCAAGACAAATATACATGGTCTGACCAAAGTTACGAGGTTCGGCCGAACCCCTGCCCAAAAGGCTAGCTCCGCCCCTGACAAGAAACTCAAAACAAAATTTAAACCTGAATGAGAAATAATTAATCGATTAAAAAAAAGTAAATTATTTAATCCCCGGGAGTGGAGCCAAAAATTTGTTGCTCCAAACGCACACACAAGTATACGTGGGCGATAAGTAATAAAGTAGGGAGTTGAGTATCGTTCTCACAAAGACTATTTTTAAGCGACTGTATTCTAGCAAATAATTTCCTATAAACTATCCAATAATCTTTTGCAATTATGGTTGTGATTTTTACTAACTAAAGGAACAAAGATTAAAAGCAAGTAAATTAAACTAAGTAACCGGGAGCAAGTTGTGAGTTGTTATCAATAATAGAGAGACAGTCTAGAGTTATAGCGATAAACAATCCAATTGAGTCTACTTCTCGATTTCATAGATTGCTAAATAATATGTTTTATGTATTCGTGAAAACCTATCGATTATACGACTCTATGCAAGTTACTTTAACACCTATATTCTTATGGAATTTAAAAAGCATGCATTGATGAAGTTTGTAATTAGTTAAGCAAAGCGAATAGGTATATTCTATCCATATCCACAAATCAATTCTCTGATGCTCAGGTCACGATCAAACCATTTTTTATCTTATGTGTTCATATATTTTTTCTGGCGAGTTCAACTTATGAACTGTAGATATTGTTCAATATGTAGCTGTAAATTTATAGGTAGAAATCAACTTTCAAACATCAATCATCATGTAATTGTCCTAACTCCAGAACGATTAAATTAGCTACACATAGTCATTATAACAAAATAAAAATTCATATAAGAAAAATAAAATATTGTAGTAGATGAAAGAAACGTGTTCTTAACCAAATAGTTGCACAAAAAAATGTCTTCCCCGCTAAAAAAAAAAAGAAGAAGAGATTATAAGGTATTTATAATATTTACAAAGTACTAAGCAAAGTTAAACCAACTCCTAAACTAAATTGGAAAAATTGGGATAGTTAGATATGTGAGGATGTCTTAGGAGGTGCCGCTTCTAGAAAAGCTTCCACCTTCAGGTCTATCTTGGATGCTTTGTCTTCAGAACAACTTCCAAATTGTAAGGCTTTCTTGGATGCTTTGCCTGCAGAAAGCTTCGGGCACATTAGTTTGTCCTAGCCTTGCTTCCTAAAGTAATTTCCTCCATTTTGTTTATTCTTGCCTCGATTTCACCCAAATATTTTCTAAAATCACAAACACAATAAATGAGTGTCAGTATCACAATTATCACATAAAAGAAATTAATAAAGTACTAATATGTGAGGATATATTAAAGAAAAATAATCGATTCTCATCAAATATCATGTGTTTATAACCTAAGAAGGGTGCAATAGATAGGACTACGCCATATCTTGGAGTTAACCGGTTATCGAAAGTTAGATAGTTTCATCCAAATATGGATGTAAGATTTCACAAGAAGAGATGGCCTTCTTTTCTAGATCTTTTCCAACGTATAGGTCGAAAAATAGATGAAGACACTATAAAGCAATTATTTGATATCTTTTAATTAATTTGCACCGGTTGTAATTCACTACTCATTCAGAATGGTAAACAAATTAGCTTAGAAAATAATTACCCTTAGTTACTTTGGAATATCTAATTTGATCACCATTTATCAACAATTTCTTTAATTTATCACTCAAACTTTTTTATTTCTTTTTATATTTTAGTCCTCTGTAGTCTATTTTCACCATATTATAGGGCACACTATAGACGTCAAGTCAGTCACTCATTAGCCTAATTAACACTATAGAGAAAAAATCTTTGAAATGAATAAGTTAAATGCTAGCTAAAGATGAACCTCTTCCAAAACCTGCTCTCAGATGAAAATCCTATGCGTATCAAATTTTCTAAGGATTTTGATTCGGACCAACCCACCGACTCGGCTTCTTATATTTAAGGTGATTTGTGTATCTACCTTTCAAAAGAGGTAAGATCTGGTGAATCGGAAACAATTAATTAAGAATTCAAAACCTTTTTTATGGAACATGCATATGAATATGCGTGGATTATAATTTGAAACACAAATTACAAAACTAATAATGCACTAGATACATTAACAAGATAGGACAAAATCTAATATCGCCATAACATATCTTCCTTATCTTCTATTTCAACAACCAAGAGGGCTAGCTGCAGAGGATTACTATCATGCTAGTTTGTGTAAAAAGTTGAATTTGTGTGCGTGAGAAAGGGTGCAACAACATCATCTCTTTAGGCGTTCATGAGTGAATTAAGGTAAGACCACTAAATCTTCCACTATTTATAATTATAAGAGTTTTTTCGAGTGAACAAAATATTAATCATTTATTTTAATACACTACATTTGTTCTAGTTTTTAAAAATCTTATTGATTTATGTGAGTTTAATTTAGAGTTTTAAAATATTAGATAAAATTCTATTATGAAAAAACAAAATATTTCTTTAAAAAAGAAGGAAAGAATATTAAAACTCAAGAAAGAGATTTACCATATTATTAATGTCTTGACCATACAATCGTAGTTTCAATCAACTGTGTCCATTTATTTTTTTAAAGATATATTTGTAGAAATTAATTTAAAATGATTTGTATATAGTTTTGTATCTTAAAAGAATTAGAATCATAAACTTTAAATTAAAATGTATCTTGTAAACAACAAACTTTCGTTCCTAAAAATTATAATCAAGGTAGAAAAATATAGTTACAACAAATATTTGATTTCAATATGAAACAAAGTTACAATCTTTATATTCACCTTCGATTCTTCACAAAAGAAATATGAACAATATTTAAACTTGATTTGTACTTTAATTTAAGAGCTTGGAAAGATTGTTCTTGAATCTTCGCCATGAAGTTGAATTTGAGCTATTCGTCACGAACACTTGTATCATTGTAACGAATAGTAAAGTTGAATTCTTTACCACGACGAACTAACTTCTGCTCAACGTACTTTGAATCTTGAACTTTGAACACTTGAAATATTGACAGTTTTTAGAGAATTCGTAAACTTTTATTCACGAGCTCACTTCTGCTACTTGTTGCAAACTTCTGGTGCCTTTTTGCCTTATGAGGACCCCTATTTATATTTTGTAAGGAGTGGTCAAGCTGTGCCATTTGATTGGTCGATTTAAACTGACCAATCACATTCATCATGCATGTGACAAGTCCTGCACAATTGGCGCGATTCTATTAGTTATTTATATTTGCCTTGGTATGCCACCTATTTCTGACACAAGTCATGATTTTATTGGCTCATTTCTTTGACATAGACTGCCACATCATTTGACACGTGGCGTGAGTCTGGGCTTTAAGGTGGAAGAATAGCCATTTGGAATGGCCCTTTTGCAGAAATATGACACCATAAACAATGTTTGCCTTTTTGCCCGCTCTTAACATGGTTTTTGCAAATATGTCCCCATTAAATTTAATAAAAAAAATTTGGACAAAAACACCCTTGTCAAACGCTTGGTACGGAGCCAAGACTTGTCTTTGACCCCTCAATATTGTCCAACACTTGCCTCTTGAAGTGTTAGCAAAAGACAACACTTGGTCGTAAGTGTTGGCAAAGGCAACACTTTCCCCCCTTCCAATCTATTCCTAAATTTTCCCATATAACTTGAAGTGTTGGCAAGACAATATTTTTCCTTGACCTCTTACCTAAAAACCAACACCTGCAAATTTGTACCTTGAAGTCTTGGCCCCGTGCCAACATAAAGGTATTCTGCTAAAGCATTGTTAAGCAGGGACAGACTTGCAAAACTACTTCTTATTGAAGGCATCCGGTGAAATTTTTTAATTTGGACTTTAGGGTAATAAAGTGGGCTCATCATTTGTAGCCCAACTAAATGGGCTAGCCACTGCATTTGAGTATCTAAGTGATTTTGATGACTAGCAGTGTTTGAACTGCTTAAAGAGTAGCATCCAATAATTATAATTTTTTAGAAAAGTAGCCATATTTTAAAAATATGTATTTTTTTAAGACTATCCACAGAAAAAAATTATGAGAATTTGAACTAAACTCCAGGAAATTTTCTTGGGGTATAGCTCAAAATTCTAGGAAATTTTCTAAGAGCTTCAAATATGAAGTCCCACGAAATTTTACTAGGACTTTTGAACTAAAATTTTCAATGTCCTAGGAAAATGATTACGGGATTAAATTCTTACCGAACATCTTATCAAATCCATATAAAATATTGGACTATTATCTTGAATTTAATAGGGTTATTTACATAAGAGTTTTTTTACACAAATATACAAATTTTACCCTTTAATTCCAAAAAAAATAGCAATACTTTTTAAATTACACCACATATCAATATTTTTCATAGCACATTTTGTAATAATCAACCCATTTTACTTTTATTTCCCCAAATTATATATCTCACTTTACCTTCTCTCTCTTCCTCCCCTAGGTGATACACCCACGCCACGCCACCCCATCACCAAACCCCACGCCCACCACCCCAGTGCCATCACCCCTACCCCCACCCACCCCCACCAACCGCAGTGCCATATCAACAACAAAACCAGGAATCTCATCCATCAAATTCTGAAGAAGCCATTCCCGATTTGGGTTAAGGTTTACGCTGGATCTGGATTTGGTGTAGCATGGCGGCGGTAGCTGTGGATGGTGGTCCTAGACGACGGCGTAAATGATGTTGCAACGGTGATGGGGGATGGGCTAGAATGGTGTAAGAGAAATCGAGTTAAGGGAGGAGTGATGGAAAGTGGGAGAGAATTTAGATCGCGATGGGTGTTGATTATTTTTTCATATCATGGCTACTAGTACTAGTGCTACTGTCTCCGCTGGTGGATGAAAACGACGCTAAAGTTTGATCGGAGTTTGTGTTTTTCGATGGGTTTAGTAGTTGGAGGCTGTTTGTCATTGTCACAGCAATATCCCATGGCTTTAAGATGAAATGGGTGTAAGTGAGCATATGGAGTATTTGGCTAACGTGTGGACTAATGTACACCACGGGGTTTTTTTAGAGGAATTGAAAAAGAGGGAATTATGTACTGGAAACTGAAAAAGTACGATTAGAAGTTTCTGGAATTAAGATACAATGCAGAAACATGATAAAATAATGTTGAAACAGCTTGATACAATCTATAAATAGTTAGATACGGTGCAAAACAACATGAAAATAGTGTCGAAACATTATGATACAACCTATAAATAGTTAGATACGATGCAAAAACAGTTTGATACAGTGCTGAGCACAACCTGAAATAGTGCAGAAACAGTTTGATACAGTACTAAACACAACCTGAAACGGTGCAAAAATAATTTGATACAGTGTTGAACACAACCTGAAACGGTGCAGAAACAATTTGATACAGTTCGATACTGAGCAAAAATAATGCAGATACAGCGCTGAAACAGCCTAAAATAGCTAGTGAACAAGTCAGAAATAAAATGTAAAAAATAATATGAAACGATGCAAAAAAGGTGAAATAGTTTAGAAACAGTGAGAAACAACACACAAACGGGATGAAACAAATGCTAAAACAGTCTAGAAACAACTAAATATTGTCTTTAAATAGTTAGATACGGTGCAGAACAGTACAGATACAGTGAGATACGGAAAGATACAACGAGACACGAGGCGGTTAGTAGTTGAGAAACATCGAGATACGGTGAGATACAGCGAGATACAGTGAGGGTGGGATGAGAAAAAGTGAAATTGGGGGAAATGAGAGGAGTAAAAGTGAAATTGAGGGAAATGGTGGGAGGAAAAGTGAAATAGGGGGAAATGGGAGGAGCAAAAGTGATAGTGGGCCGGGGAAATAGGAGGAAGAATGTAAGGGTTTAGTATATTATGGGAAAATATTGCTATGTTTTTGCTATGTTTGTAATTAACTTGTGTTTTCCTCTATATAGAGTTATTTTGCTAAAATGTTGCTATGTTTGGTAATTAAGTTCTAAAAATTATACTTTTGTGTAAAAATTCCTTTACATAAACAACAGCTCATATAAACTTATTTACTATCTGTTAGCACTATTTTTTTTTTTTTTTGGTAAATAGTAGTTTCATTTAACCAAAAGTAAAATTTACAAAACAGTCAAGTGCTGACCATTTGATTCTCCTGTCAATTGACCTTACAAGACTAACTAGACTTGTAACTCCTACTTAGCTAATCTGTGAATACTCGTAGTTACAATGTCCTAATATATCCCACTTCCAGCTAAGGAAAGGAGTTCAGTGATTCTAATGGCTTTTTCCTCTTGATGTGCACATGAAGTGCTATCTCCATGCACAACTTGTCCTCATTGTCTATTAGCACTAACTTTGTATAGCCACAACACTAATCAAAAAATAAAGGAATATTAAATACTAGTATTGATATTTAGTATTTATTTTTTTCCTAAATTTAAGGGATATCATTCAATTCTAAATAATATGCATGAAATAAATTTGGTATATACCAACAGACATCAACTTCTAGGGACAATTTTTAGGCCTTTTTTTTTTTTTTTTTGCTTTTAGTTGCCATATTTAATATTTTACAAAAATAAAATACATATCACCTAAAAATAAGAATAATAAATATTAAAATAAATAAATATTGAATACACAATAGATATAAAGAGTGATATATTATGTCAAAATAGTAAAAAGATATGCAATACATAATATGTTAAACATATTAATTGAATAAATACTACATACACAATATGTTAAAATATTAAGTGATTAAATATCATATACATACAAAAAATTATGTACTTTAATATTTGTTTGTTAGATACACGATATGTATAATATTTAATATTTATTACATATCATGTATTTAATATTATTCAATTGATATTTTAATATATTATGTATGTACTATTTATTTAGTTAATATTTTATATACTAATATTGATTCAATTTTAAATAAAGTGGACAGAGGAGAAAAATGTGGTATATTGAATTATGTGTTAAAGTAGAAGAGGAATAGATGTGCATTGATTGTAATGCCATAAATAACGCACACTTAATTGCCTGAAATTTAGAGATTTAAAATATTTTGGGTCTTATCGTGATTTGTGATTAATCCCTAAATAGAAGGGATAAATAGTTAATATCTATCTGCATTTAAAATTATATAATTTAATTATTAAATATTTGAAAAAAAAAAAGCTGAATAGCTAGAGAAAGAAAGGAAATGGAAAGTGAGCTTAGGAACAATAAATAAGTACTATGAATGGGTATAGAAGGTAATTTTTACATTAATATTGGCCAAATTAATTTATGGACTTAAGTCAAATAAATTTTAAATGCTTACGTACATAAATATTATTGAAAAAATTATTATATCTTATTTTGGAGTTAAGCTTCTGATCTTATTGAATATTGAGCCACGTAAGTGAAAAGCCATTGAAAAATACACTCGCTCTGTAGCTTTTGGGGGAAAGACTGTAATTTTCTGGTTGGAAAGAGAGTAAAATTCTGGATAATCATTGTCTTTTCAGTGTCCAGCGTACTGAAGTAACACATTGAAATTCTCTTTGGTAGCAGCCTTCTCCAGGATTTACAAACAGCACCAAATACAACGAAATCCTCCATAATTGAAAAGTGAATTTGCTTTTAGTTTTGCTTAACAAGTACTTGAACTATATTCCAATTTGGAATATAACCTTGAATCCAAAATTTGACAGGTTCTTTATTTTGGAATCCTTATTCGCTAGTAATGTAGGAAGTTCTAACACTTAAAAGTCAATAGATTTTTACCTTATATGAATACTTTCCTTATTTGAATAGACGTAACATAACTAGAAAAACTTCATGTTATTCATCATTTCCAATATATTCACGAAGTCCTAATATTTAGAATGTTAAAGCCAACTAACATTTTGAACCTAGGACCAATGTTAAAGCCAACTAATATTTTGGACCACCTTTACCACTATAAATGAAATATATCTTATGTCAACGAGATTCGATAGTTTATACTTTATTTCTGGAGTACAATTTTTGGCAAATAGATTCAATTGAACCCCTTCATTTCATTGAGCTCCGCCGTTGCTTACAGGTATAGACTGGCATATTTTATTACTCCTACCTCAGAAAGATGAATGAAGTACTCTTTAGCAGTGTTTGAAAGCCATATTTGCTTATTGTAGATAGCTGCACTTAGCATTTAGCAAGGTTCTTATTTGAAGGTCAATTAATGTAGTCCTAAAACCCTTTACCTCTCTACTAATGAGTCTATGCATTTGGCAACAAGGATTTCTCCAGCTAGTGCATGCATAACCTTCATACTTGAAATCCTCCTCCTTTGGCAACTTCACTAAAGGCATAAAGACATGAAGGCCCTATTGACACCGCCACTTTCTTAATCGAAGCGAAGAATCCAGATAGCACGATAGGTTTCCATTGACAGAAGGCTAATGCTGAAGATACAGAAGATAATACACATAGTTTTTGCACTTCCTTTTATGTAAATCGCTCCTTAAATGAAGTGTACACCAGCTTGATCCTCAGGCCTCAACTGTCTAATGTCCTCATCATTGAGAGTTTTCTCCTTACCCTTCTTCAATAAATCATTCAACCAGAAATATGACATTATATTCTGCAAGATAATTCAAGCTTTGGCAGATGGAGTTACATTCTCCTTTGATTCAACTGTACTATGAACACTGATTTCATCTCCCAGCAGAGGTTCATAAGATTCATGGCCCTGTCCACTCAATATGAAAACTTAAACAATGGTAACAGCTTCAAATACTTTAGATACTCAATATGGTACTTGATCAAAATACTTCAGATACTCAAATTACGTGGAGCTGGAAGGAGAGACGAACGAGACAGCAAGATCAAATTAAAGAAGTAGAGTATATTAATATATCGAATATCACAAACTAAATCATTCAGAGGAAGTGCAATTAAAATTGATTAGAAACTGTTAAAATTTAAAAAAGAAGTAGACATTGACAAGATTACAAGCAAAGTGGAAAAGTAATTCCTAAACTAGAAGGACAATTCTTTTAATCTAGAACTAGAATGTCATGAAGGTAAGTGCAATCTCTTATTGATATCACAACGATGGTATAATCCAGGTTGGTGGGCAAATAGGATTAATGCCATTGCCATGATAAAAAGATTGAATTTTTCCATCTTCAAGACTGTAAGCTCTCACATCTCTACCACCTCCTTCGAGTCTAGGAAACAACACTCTCCAGTTATCGGTAAAATAGATGTGATCATGCTTCACCCCTATAAACTTAGAAGAGTCGATGGAAAATGATGCATTACGCCTCAAAAAAATTGCTCTTTCTCCTAAGGTTTTAATCTCTTTTGCTTCTCCTTTGATTACATCTAGTTCCCATACTCGAAATTTATATGTTTCATACCCATCATTAGGTCCACATGGTTCTACATATTCAGCAAATTGTGTAACAAATAATAGTGCACCAGACACTTGAACTAGGTAAAACAGAGTTTCTTGCTGCCATAATGAATCATCCTGTATCTGAACAACCAACCGCGGTGGTTCTACAACATGCTGAGTGTTTCTATGCCCTGCAACGTCGATAATCCAAACTTGACCAATACGAGCAACGACATAAAACTGACCATTAAAGTAGTGGATATCAGTAAAATCACCAATAGGTTGAGTTTCATCAAAATGAACTGTGGACCAACAATGATCACCAGGTCTCCAAAAAGCCAAATGAGTTTTAAGTCCATAATAGGAAATCATCAAAACATAATCAAATGTTACAGAAGGATTAGCAGATAACACAGCTAAATCAATTGTTATATAGTCATCACCATCATCATATTCGGATTGCAAATTTACTGATTCCCAATATTTCAAGCCAATATGTGAAGGAAGCTGAATTTGGGTACGTGAAAAAGTTTGCAATAATGTCATTTCTCCTTTACGTTGTATGGTGCAAAGCCATCCTAGTGTTGAAATACAAACTTATTGCAGACCATGGATCAGTCGACTTAGTTAGTTAGCCAGCCATGGATCAGTCGACTTAGTTAGTTAGCCAGCCAGCTGTAGTTAGTTAGCCAGCCAGCTGTAGTTAGTTAGTTGGTTAGTAGTGTAGTTAGTTGTCCAGTTGTATATAGTTAATTAATAGTGAGCTGTTACTTGGTTGCTAAGTAGTTAGAGTAGGTTAGTTAGTGCTTTCTATATATAGCCTTGTATACATTCATTTTCAGTTAATCAGAAAGTCTCATCTCCAAAATATCTTAGCTAGATTTCATTCCTCTGCATCAGTTCCATGAATTGTTCATGGTATCAGAGCCATTAGAATCTTCTAGATTCTTTTACAACGATCACTGAAATAGTCATGTATAGCACAAGCTTGATCATATACAACTTCCATGGCGAATGCACCAGCTCAAGTTGCAACAATGGAGAATCCAGAATTCATTGATGAAAAACAGAATCATCCCCTGTATCTGCATCCATCGGATACTCTAGGTTCAATCATAACCTCGATCCAGTTCACAGGTACTGAGAATTATTCACTTTGGAGTAGAGTGATGTTAATATCTCTGCGAGCTAAGAGTAAATTAGGGTTTGTATTAGGAACCTGTAAAAGGAGTGATTACGATGTTAGATATGAAGAACAGTGGGAGAAATGCAATGCATTCGTTTTATCGTGGATTATGAACACAGTTTCTAATGATTTACTTAGTGAAATTGTATATGCGACTAATGCTGCTGATGTTTGGGGAGATCTAAAGGAGCGATTTGATAAAATTGATGGATCAAGGATATACCAGATCCATCGTGAAATCTGCACAATTAATCAAGGGACTATGTCTGTTTCTGCTTATTTTTCAAAGCTAAGATTGCTATGGGATGAATTTGATGCTATCATACCCCACCAAACTGGGGATGTGAGAAATCTAAGATTTATGCAGATCACATTCAGTATCTAAGACTGTTTTCCTTTTTGATGGGCCTGAATGAGACATATGGACAAGCTCGAGGTCAGATTCTAATGATGAATCCCTTGCCTAATGTAAACAAGGCATATTCAATGGTTATCTCAGATGAGAGTCAGAAGATGACTGCAGGAACACATGTTAACAGTGATTTAAATGATCCTACTGCTCTTTATGCTGGAAAACCAGGTTACAAACCATATGACAAGAAGAACACTAGAGGGGGTTACAATCAGGATAATAGAAGAGGATCTGGTTATAAATCAAGAGGAAGGAATCCTAATCTCTGGTGTGACATCTGTCAAATCAAAGGCCATGACAAGGAGGGATGCTGGAAGGTGATTGGCTACCCTGATAATTACAGACCTAAAGGAAGAAACAACTATGGAGGTACAGGTGCAGGACAAGTAACTGCAAATCAATCCTTGGTGGAAAATACTTCAGGCAGTTCACAGCAATACACTGCAAGGAGTAGCCCTCACAATGCAGACAACATAGACAAGAGGACTTCAACTCAAGGTGTGCAGATGATGCCACCACAAGTATTCACTACAGAACAATACAATCAGCTGATGAGATTGCTTCAAAAGGAGGACAATAATGATAGCACAACATACATGGCAGGTATACTAGTTGATACTGTTCATTATGATGCTTTTCTAGTGAATAATGACAAAGGAAGAGCAAATGAATCATAGACTCAGGAGCTTCTAGTCATATGACCTCAGATTTAGGAGCACTCAGAAATGTGACATTACTGCGTAATGCTGAACAAAAAAATGTTCATCTACCAAATGGTCATATAACTTCAGTCTCACACAGTGGTAGCTATAAGCTTAATGAGAAGGAGTCATTGAAGGATGTGTTAGTAGTGCCAGAGTTCAAGTATGACCTACTCTCAGTGTCACAACTAACTAAACAATTAAAATGCTCGGTTACATTTTTCCCTGAGTTCTGTATATTTCAGGACCTCTCAAATGGGAAGGTGAAAGGGATTGGTAAAGAGAGCAATGGCTTGTACTTTCTACATGAGGAGTTGAGTGAGAGCAGAGGAAATAATAAAGAAGAACTGTTGACATCAAGAACAAGTCAAGCAGACACAGTACTTTGGCACAGAAGGCTGGGACATCCCTCTCCAAGTGTCTTGAAAAGGTTATTAGGAAATAAAGGAGTTGGTATTGAGCACAATTGTACAGTTTGTCCTTTAGCTAAGCAAACTAGGCTCCCTTTTCCATTAAGTAATTCTAGAAGTGCTGCAATTTTTGATTTGATACACATGGACGTATGGGGACCTTACAGAAGTCCTACTCATAATGGAAACAGATTTTTCTTGACATTGGTTGATGATTGTTCAAGGATGACTTGGGTATATTTGATCAGAATGAAAAATGATGTGTTCACTGTGCTAAAGAATTACTTTACTTTAATTAAAACTCAATTTGCTTGCTATGTGAAGAAGGTTAGGTCAGACAATGGAGGTGAGTTCTTTAATAAGGAGTGCAGACTATTGTTTGAATCACTGGGTATAGTTCATGAAAGCAGCTGCCCACACACTCCACAGCAGAATGGAGTGGTGGAAAGGAAACATAGGCACATTTTGGAGGTAGCAAGGGCATTGAGATTTCAAGGAAATCTCCCTATCAGGTTTTGGGGTGAGTGCATATTAACATCAGTTTAACTGATTAATCGACTGCCCACTATGGTTTTAGATGGGAGATCACCTTATGAAGTTTTTCATAAAGAGAAACCATCACTGGAACATTTGAGAATTATAGGCTGCTTGGGTTATGTCACCATTCTGCCAAAGGGCAACAAGTTTTCCCCAAGGGCATGTGCTTGTGTGTTACTAGGATATTCAGCTACTCAGAAAGGGTACATCCTATATGATCTGAGCAACAGAAAGTTGATAGTCAGCAGAGATGTGATGTTTAAGGAAAGCATATTTCCTTTTAGAACACATAGAGAGAAGTGTTCACCATTATTTCCTACACCATTAGCACAACTCAATATGGACTCAGGCTATGAACTACATAATATTCAAAGAATACAAGATGATCTTGACATGCAAATGATGGAACAGGATGACATTCATCAAGAACAAATGCAGAACATTGAAGAATAGATACATGATATAGAGGTGAATGATCATGCCCTTGATGAGTTTCAACTTGAAGAGGCAGAAGTAGTCCCTGACCGAGCACCAGCTCAACCAGCACCTCATCAGGAGCCAAGGAAGACTTCAAGAGTTACTAATCCACCTATATGGTTGCAGGATTATGTAACAAATACAGCAAACTCACAAGCACCATACTCTCTGGCTAACTATGTGACTTATGATCATGTTTCACCAACATGCAGGGCATATCTTGGAAAGTTCTCTGTTGACACTGAGCCCAGGTGCTATGAGGAAGCTGTAAAAGATCCAAGGTGGATACATGCAATGAAACAAGAGGTGCAAGCTCTAAAGGACAATGGTAACTGGAGGCTGGTGCAACTTCCAAAAGGAAAGTCAGCCATTGGATGCAAATGGGTGTACAAGATTAAGTATCAAGTAGATGGTCAAGTAGAAAGGTTTAAGGCAAGACTAGTGGCCAAGGGATACAGTCAAACTGAAGGAATAGACTACCAGGAGACATTCTCTCCTGTGGTTAAAATGGTAACAGTGAGAGCTGTAATTGCTCTTGCAGCATCTGAGCATTGGGATATATTTCAAATTGATGGCTTCAATGCTTTCCTGCAGGGAGACTTATATGAGGAAGTATATATGGAACTTCCAAAGGGGTTCTATCACCAGAAAGGCAATGTTGTATGCAGGCTTATAAAGTCAGGGACTACTCTCTCTTTACCAAAAGACAGGGAGAGAAGTTAGTTATCATTTTGGTATATATAGATGATCTGCTCATTACAAGGAATGATGATATACTGATTAAAGAGACAAAAGAGGTACTACACCAGCAATTTAAGATAAAAGACTTGGGAAAGCTCAAGTACTTCCTTGGCATAGAGTTCAGCAGATCAGAGAAGGGTATACTCATGAATCAGAGGAAGTATGCTCTTGAGTTGATTTCTGAGGCAGGTCTGGGAGCAGCTAAGCCAGCCATGACTCCAATGGAATGTAATGTGAAGCTGACTACTGTGGAGTATGACAACTGTATTAATGATGCATTGTTTCATGATGTGAATAAGTATCAGAGAATGATAGGGAAGCTGCTATATTTGACAATCACAAGACCAGACATAGCCTTCACTGTTCAGACTCTCAGCCAGTTCATGCAGAAACCTAAAATATCCCGCTGGAATGATGCTATGCGAGTGATCAGATACATTAAGGGACAACCAGGTCAAGGATTGTTGATGTCTTCTGGAAGAAGTAAAAGGGTGATTGGTTTTTGTGATGCAGACTGGGCTGCCTGCCCAAACACAAGAAGATCAGTCACAGGATACATGCTGAAGCTTGGTGAGTCCTTAATTTCATTCAGATCAAAGAAACAGGACACAGTTTCGAGGAGTTCTGCTGAAGCAGAATACAGAAGCTTAGCATCAGTAACTGCTGAAGTTGTATGGGTGACAGGTTTGCTGAAAGAGCTTGGAGTGAGGAACATTGGTGCAGTAACAATATATTGCGACAACAAGGCTGCTATTCAGATTGCAGCAAATCCTGTATTTCATGAGAGGACAAAGCATATTGAAATAGATTGTCATTTCATTCGTGAAAAGATACAAAGGGGAATGATCCGGACTGAGTATGTGCACACCAAGGATCAGGAAGCTGATATATTGACAAAAGGACTAGGGAGAGTTCAGCATGAATTTCTGTTGTCCAAGCTAGGAGTTTTGAATGTGTTCAATACACCTAGCTTGAGGAGGAGTATTGCAGACCATGGATCAGTCGACTTAGTTAGTTAGCCAGCCATGGATCAGTCGACTTAGTTAGTTAGCCAGCCAGCTGTAGTTAGTTAGTTGGTTAGTAGTGTAGTTAGTTGTCCAGCTGTATATAGTTAATTAATAGTGAGCTGTTACTTGGTTGCTAAGTAGTTAGAGTAGGTTAGTTAGTGCTTTCTATATATAGCCTTGTATACATTCATTTTCAGTTAATCAGAAAGTCTCCTCTCCAAAATATCTTAGCTAGGTTTCATTCCTCTGCACCAGTTCTATGAATTGTTCATCGTCCTTTAGCTTCCGGGAGAAATACTTTACGTGTAATTCTTTTTTTAGAAAGAGATTAAAATTCTCGATAATCGTCATTTTTATCAGGAGATAACATAAGCAATGGGACTTGTCGAGATAATATATTGAAATTTTCTATAGTAGCAGCATTGCGCCATGATTTACATACGGAATCGAATGTAACGAAATCTTCAATTATTGTAACGCGTTTTGCTATCTTAACAAGTAGATCGTGTGGAAGTTTTGACCAGTTCATCATGTTATCTTCCATGGTAAAGGAAAAAGCTAAACCGAATAATGAATGAGAGGTTTACGGAAATATTCATCAAAATTAAAATATTTATTCACCTCTACTCATAAGTGTCGTATTTACAAGTCATATCCATAAACTATTTACATATCCTGCCCATTTAGACTGGTATACTATTATTTATGCAGTATACCTTAAAGGTATATGCCCATATCTAAACTTGTATACTATAATTTATGCAATATACCTTAAAAATATACATTCATAAAGTATAACAAAATTATACAGTAATAAATGACTAGGTTGGGTAAATATTTTTAATTTCATGAGTAGTATAATTTTTAATGAGTAGGATTTATAAATACTTTAAATTTTGTGGATATATAGTGTAAATTACTTTTGGATTTTCCAGGGTTAGATTTTGAGATCAGAAAAAGTCAATTGCAAACTTCACGACCAATAGGACTGAGTTTTGTCTTTTGTTTGGTAGAAAATCTAGGAAAGACTGCTACTAATGTTTATTTTATTGATTTCTTTTTTATTTTGACGGTGACACATGATGACATTTTGTATAAAATAAAGAGGAGATTATATATATGACGAGACGAAAAACAAATCTTGGTCGGTGAGTGGTGACTGTCATTTTTCAAGTTTTGACTTTTGTAATTTTTTTTTTGGATATGTAATTTTAAAATACTCTAATTTGACTAACTTCAAAAAGGAATATGCTTAGACTCAAAACTTGTGCTTTAGATTAGTCAGAAAAAAAAATTTACTTTTTACACACATATAGTATAGTTTAATATTTACATCAAATAAGTAAATACAACGGACATATTTGGTGTATAAATTTTTACTCGTATGATCATTTAATCATAATTAAGTAATAAGTATCACCATTTTACTTTTAAATCTTATGATTAAGTACTCTCTTCGTTCCAAAAAAAAAAAATTATAATTTTCTTTAGTTTGTCCAATAATATATTTAAAATTTGAAAGCAATTTAATTTAAACTTTATAATTTAATTTTACTGAAATGATTTATGTATGTACAAGTATTTATTATTCATTTTAAACCACAAACTTGAAAAAGTTTCATTCTTAGTATAAGAAACTATTTCTCTTGATAAACACTAAACCAAGTACAGCAACACATGTAAAGATAAGTAGAACATCAATATTTAAAATAATTTAATTACATATTTATCACTTATTAGTATGTTACGATGTTGCAACTGTCATGTTACTTTGTCCTAATTGTCTTTTATCTGAAACCAAATATAAAAAGAGTACATTATATTTGAGTGCATTGCACATTCATTTTGAAATATTTGTTGGTACTTCGTTATTGATTTTATATTGGCTCCCCATCCCACGACAAAATATAAAAAATAGTACTAGAAGTTTGAATTTGAAATAAATAAACGACCTTTCGTGCAACTGTTAACCACCTTAAAATCCTAAAGCAACTGCCTCATTTATTTCTCAGCAACTTCCATTCTTGGCTTTTTTTCATTTCCTTTCCCTTTGCTTCCCATTCATACGTATTCACATATATACAAACTTCTATACACTGTATACAAAATACACTCTAATACATGCCACTTAACTCAACTACTTATATGTCAAACAACCATATCCAGAGAAAATTTCCGGTAAGCCGCCGGAGAGCTAGCAGCAGAGGTTTTAAACCATCACAGTCGCCGTCCGGTAATTATCGGAGGTATACACCCGGGCCAGTGCAGCGCCGATCATCGAAGCAGCACAGGGAGACTAATAAGATTCTTGAGAGGTGTAAATCAGAGCCTTGTATATTGAAAGTTGGTGTAGTTGACTTTGAAAAAGATGATCGCCGGTATGTTACGCCGTCGTTGGAAGTACTTTTCCGGCCACTAACTTGTTCGGATATATTCTTGTCTCCTGATTATCATATTTCTGAATCCCCACAGAGTTTTCAGGTACTTTATTCGAGGTATTTATTCGTTACCACGTGTTTATACCAAATTAAACAAACTAAAGAATGCGTATTGATTAAATGTTTATTACTATATGGAAAATACATGTTTCGAATTATTGGTTTAATGTAAATGCATGTGATTTTTTATTAACCATCTAGATCCTCCACTGATTACTTGAGGCGTTACTTGTTTGTTCATACATATTTTTATATACATTCATCCTAATTGAGTTTTGCTTGGAAAATGAGAAAAATGCTTATTTTAGAAGTAATGTTGACCTATAAAAAAAATAGGAAAATATAATCATTAGTGCAATGTTGTCTTGTTAATAAAGATTTAGTTGATTTATTACTATTACTACTTGAGTAATGATTCTTTGGATTGGCCTTTTGCAACTACTTACCTAAAAGGGGTGAGTATTGTGAAAGTATGGAGTTCAATGATTGAGAATTTATAATTAATGTCCATTTCCAAATTTGTAACGGGTGCATGAATGAATTAATAGAGTAAGATTATCGATTTTCTTCCCTATCAATCTTCAAATATATTACTCTCTTCATCCCATTTTAGTTGCTTTAGCTTAAAATAAAAAACTTTTCCAAAATGCTTGTCGCTTTGAAATTAAGACTAGATTTTTTAATTTTTCAATGATACCTTAAATGTTTAAAGAAGTAGGAATAGTTCTTTTTTAATACTGCTCAATTCTCAAAAAGCATCCATAGGAAAACTTAGTAAACTAAACTTTATACTATTTATTATTTTCTTAATGAGCATAAAAAGAGTTAAATGACAACTAAAATGAGACAAATAAAGTATCGAATAGTCTTCGTCCTTGATGTCTAAATTTTGTGAAAAAATATTTCAAATACAGGGGTACCAGAAGGAGGCAAAAGTTGTGGTTAATGTGACAGTTGAAGGTAGTCCAGGACCAGTGCGAACCATGGTCAAGTTGGGATCTAGTGTCGATGAGACAATAAGACTTGTCATAGACAAGTACAGTGAAGAAGGCCGCACTCCTCGTCTTGATAAAAATGTCGATTCATCGTTTCAATTGTACCAGTCTCACTTCAGTCTTCAAAGTAAGTCCTAACCACAACTTTACTATAGCTAAATTCTGGAGATATATGTATAAATTATAATAATCAAGGGTCCTAGACACCTCCGAATCTTTGTTGGGTTCAAGCTGCATCTTATTTATGTACTCCCTCCGTCCCAAATTGAGTATCTTACTTTCTTTTTTGGTGTGTCCCAAAATGAGTGCCTCTTTTTATATTAAGTAAGTTGACAATTTAAACATCCTACATGGCAGATTTAAAACCACAAATTCAAAGGACATTTTAGTACATTACACACATCTTTCATTTAGAACCACAAAATTGAAAAGTCTCTCTATATTTTTTAAATTCCGTGCCCAGTCAAACTATAAGACACTCAATTTGGGAGGGAGGGAGTAATGTTTATAAGACTAATATTGAATGTATCTAATCTCATGAGTGGTATTAAACAAATATTGGTGGGTTAGCTCTTTCTTTGTTGAAAGGTCATTCTCTTGTGCATGATGTAAGGTTAATTGGCTGATGAAACTTGAGATAATATATCACTGTCTCACATAGTAATTTGATCACGTTATTTAGATTGGCTAATGATATTGACTATCTAGTAAAAATAATGTTTGAATATTATAGTTGCCTTTTTGTCCTGTCTGGAAACGTCATGCTCCATGTTAAAGGTGGTAAATAAGTAGTGTAGCTATTTGTAAAGTTCGGCTTCTGATTTATCTTTTCCTTTCAAAAGTAAGTGTAAAAGATGTAATTTAAAGTTCTAGACGCTGAAAATACAAAATATTTTCACGATTAGATCACTAAAAGATAATTACAAGTGAATCTAGTAAAAAACATCTGTTTCATAGCCTACTGAAATTGATTGAACTATACCTGATAAATATTAATGGTTGAACTATATTTGCGTTTTGTGTTAGTATATGTCTTTCTTTTTCACTTTTTCTTCCTTTGAAAATTATCTCTTTTATTGATATTGTTATAGGCTTGAGCAAGACCGATGCGATTGGAGAATTTGGAAGCAGAACTTTTTATCTTCGAAGGAGTAATAGCAATGGAAGTAATGCAAGTAACCAAGAAATAGGAACAGAGATTGTTCCACTTAAGCCAAATTCGCATCTACTCGTTGTTCTCCATGGATTCTTTGCTCGCAAATTGAATAAAATAATTAGAAGAGCATGTAAGTTATGGAAATTCCTTGGTTGCATGCAGTGTTGTGGATGACACAAGAAAATTCATAGAAGCTTAATACTTGGCATTGCACTTCATAAGTTAGCTTTGCCACTATTCCTAGAGTAGCATAAGTATTAGATTTGCTACTCAACTTATTAAATCCTGTTTCGGAGAGATATTCCATGCATGTTACTTATAATTCTCCTTGAAGATTAATGACTTATTGTAACATCCATATATTTTTAGAGTAAAATGTTTGTAAGTTACAATCAAATAAGGAGTACTTGAAAGAAAAAATGTATTGGATTACCCAAAAGTGTAAACATGTCGTCTCTCATAATCGTCGTAAGGATTTTAAAAAGGTAATGTGTAGGGCTAAAATTAAATCAGGCACCTCCTTTAACTTTCATGCAAAATGGAGCTTTGACACCAGCTAGAGCAAGAATGGATGCTGGAATTCCCCACAAGGAATCACCACAGATGAGCCCAGAAGCCAAGGCAGGTCCAAAATCGTTTGCTTGCTGCTTACTCTTCAATTGCCAAAAGAATAGGATCAATGACCCAACACACATGTCAATGGCAAAGTATCCTCCAAGGTAAAATGGAATAGCCATGCACATTGGACTCGGAACAAAGCGATAAATCCTATACTTGGTCTCGTATTTCTGCAGTAGCTGAGTGAGTATGTTGATCACAATAGCAGCTACAAAGAACCAAACAGAGAGCCTGAGGCAATGCTTGGGGAGACTTCCAAAACCTTCCACGCCAAGAAGAGCGATTCCACGATACATTAAAGCATAGGGTGCAGGGTATGCACCTTCTGGATCCCCCAATCTATAGGCACTGTGGAAAATCCAGAAGACTAGAGGGGTTATCACACAGCCCATGGCAGTTCCAATGACTTGGCTAAAGAACATCGAACGAGGCGAAGTAAGTGTTAAGTAACCGGTCTTGAAATCTCCCATCAAGCCAGCAGCTGTATCTAGTACGCTCATCATTAAACCACAAGATGCAAGCCCAGCAATCACTCCACCATTTTGCAAACCAACCCAATAACTGAAGGTAAGGATTGCAATTTTTCCATAGTTTGAGGCCAGGGACCAATCAGTAAGGCCACTTCCATAAGAATTGCAGAAGGCCAAAACAGGAGCAATTAAATAGGCAACCAAAATGTGATACCATTTCAGTGAGTGGAAAATAAGTGGCACCACAAAGAGAGATATCAGTGCAATACAAATGTATCCGCAAATAGCTGCCCAGTTTGGGATCTGGTCTTTCAAGAAGTACTCATTTTGTCTTTCCTTGTCATAGTCTTCCAACTCTTCAGCTGAAGAATTTTCCTCCCCTGATTTCCTCGTTATGAAACTATGGATCGTGACCCCCAACATGTACACAAAATGGAAAAGACCATCTCCAAGCATCATGGAAATTGCGATAAAAACCCTGTATCCTTGGATACCATGAAGACTCGATGCAGACAAATCAGCAGAGTACCAGTCACCTTTCTTAGCTTCAATCATTGGCCACATGATAGCCCATGAGATTATGGCACCAATCAGCAATGAAACATTGACCATGTAGGGGCAAAGCATTCCAACTCCAACATATGTTGAGGAGAAATCAAAATAGAACCTTTTGGCGTAAGCATTGAAACCAAAGGTAGGCAAGCTACCAAAACCACAGCCATCTGCACGTGCAAATAGCCACTGAATAGCCCCAAATATAAAGCTGAAGCCAAACGATTTGAACAAGGCACCGACTTGTTTCTTGGCAAGCTTGGCTCCTTTAGGAGTGTGGAAACAGTTGATAAGGTATGCAGTTGCAGTTCCACTTGGATATGTCAACTTGTACTTCATTATCATCAACTTTCTTAGTGGGACAATTGAGAAAAGACCAGCAAAGCTCACAACAAGAAGATAGGGAAGCATCCAAGTAATAGCAAGCTTCTTAGTATTATATGGGGTATTTCCTGCATCTGCCTGAGCTGCTATGAATGGACTCATTCCCAACATATAACTCGCCGTCCCGCTGCTAAAAGCAATGCCAGAAGAAGCAACAACACAAGTTTGGATAACAGTATTCTCTTGCCTAGTAAAAGGCTGCTTCAAATACCCCAACTTTTCCAGAAGAGCAGTGTATGAACGAATCATAGCAAACCCCAAAAGTCCAGCCGCAACGTTAAGGGAAGGGATGACACCAGTCGTTAGATTCAGTTTGCAAACAATGAAGTTGAATACAACACTCAGAATGAAGCCAGTCACCATAGACCTCAACGTTATTTGGTTCTTCCATGGTGGTATATCTTCATCTTTGAATGCAAACTCTGTTGAAAGCTTGTTTCGTGTACCTCCACCCCACTCTATATCCTCTCCTGTTTCCAACATTGTATGTAATGTATGTATTGCACAATTCTCTTTCACTTTTTTGAAGAAAGATCCCAAAGAAGAAGCCAACCTATAAGAGAAGAGCCTAAAAAATAATTTCTCTCAAAATTTTATTAATCTCAACTTTATTTTCTACACCACAATAGAATAGCTAATAGCATCCCTATTTATAATAAGAGATAAAGTCTAATTTAACTTTAACTAGAAAACCTATTCTAATATGGTTTAACTAAAACCTAAACAGTCATGAATTAAAAAATATAGCAAATATCAAATCCTAAACAACTAAAGTTACATATATTAACTTTGAATTAGTCTTCAACATAATGTTGTGTTTATACGAGCTTAGACTTTTTTAAAACCATTTTCAAACATTGGGTACAAGTAAATAATTTCTACGTTCTGTGTTAGTAAAAGGTCCTGTAAATTTTTGGTGGAACAGGCAAGGTAGGGTAATTAATGGGGGTCCAATATTAACATTATGGCAAGTGATAATTTAGCAAAAACATGGGGGACACAACGTGAAAGGAGCAGCAACAGCTATTTCCTAGAAATTTCGCGCGCCATCACCATAGTACAAATCCATCAACTAAACTGATTTCATATGGCTATATCTGCCAAATATTTCATTATCATCAAGCCCCTCCATTTCTTACGTAAACATAATATAACTATATATCCAAACACAAACATCTCTACAATTCTAGAACATTAAAAATTCCTCGCACTAATAGTTTATGATAGTATATACTATCAAGTATCAACTGAATTATCTTCCATGAACCGTCGAGGCACCACCATGCATGGTGGCAGAGCACCACCAAGACTTGCGGACGCGCATACCAATCCGGCTGTTATGGTTGCTCCGGCCGGGGATGTCACAAGCACGAGCAGTGCTTTTGAGAAGCAGCAGAAGTTAACGAAGTCGTTGCTGAATGTGAATATTCAAAATAGTTTGGGACCGGTGCATGTGGTGATGTCGCCGGAGAATACCGTCGGAGAATTGATAAAGGTGGCGATTGAGATTTACGTGAAGGAGAAGCGGCGGCCTTTGTTGCCTAGTAATGATCCTCTTTGCTACGAGCTTCATTACTCACAGTTTAGTATGGAGAGTAAGATTCAACTTCCCACGAATTTTGCTAGCGTGTACTACTATAGTAATTACTTTAACTTATATACACTAAAAATTAGTTGTAGTCATATCACAAGTAACTCTCTACTATTATTAAAAATTAGTAGTAATATTTTGAGTACAAATGACAACATGTTAAAATAAGTTAAATTATACTGTTAGTGTATTACGTAGTATTACCAGAGTAGATATGTGCGTACTTGTCCTTAAATTATATACGAGTAGATTGTCTCTATGATCACTCAACTTTGGGTAATTGGCCACTATGGTTACTTATCTTTGCTTTGTCTTTTTATGGTCACTCAACTTTGCCGAAGTAGCTCCTATAGTCATCCAACACAGAAATCCTAAGGTCCGTTAAAATTTTGCTGACGTGGCAACTACAAAAATATTTTGGCAAGTTACATAAATAAAAAAAATTAAATTATTTAAGACCAACCCAATTAAAATTAAACCCCACCCAAGAGTTCTTGCTTGAGGTGCCCATTTTTCCAAAAAATGACTCATTTTTCTTTAAATCTATCAAGAAAGCTTTATGGTAACACATTTTCAACGTTAATTTCTTCACCTAATGAAAATCTGAGCACCCAAATGAAATTCGCCTCACTTAGCTCATTCACTTACAAATGAAACATAAACATACGAAGACTCATTCTTCTTAACTAGCCATCGAATCATCCTGAAGCTTTCCTCATTCTCTATTGTTGTTTTCATTCCATGAATAAGCTTTTTCGTAATTTTTAACTCTAATAACAAAGCGTCCGTTCACGTCAAGAATAGGCCGTTAAGGATGTACTTGCTTTTCCTTTTTTGCGTCTAGTGAACCTATAGGTGTGATCTTTTTCTTGTTTAGAGTTGACAGATAATCCACATACTTCCCTTCAATTTCATTACAAATATTGATCAAAATAATATCATGGGACATTGCAAACCTTAAAAGCAAAATTTGGTCCCAAGAAGTTGTTCATCTTGGCAACGAGTTGGAGTTGCTTTGCCGCATAATCCTTAAGAAAAATATCTGAGAATGCAAAATCTCTTGAACCAGTTTTGCTAAACAAAAATAGTATTATTTAAACAAACTGTGAAATACTATATAATAAATCAAAAATTTATGTCACTTCAATAAAAATTTCAGCTTATAGAAAGCGTCAAAAATCGCTAATTCGTTAAGGCCAGACATTAATTCATTTGGGTGCTCAGATTTTCATTAGGTGAAGAAATTAACGTTAAAAATGTGTTACCAGAAGGCTTTCTTGATAAATTTAAAGAAAAATGAGTCCTTTTTTGGAAAATTGGGCACCTCAAGTAAGAACTCGTGGGTGGGATTTAATTTTAATTGGGTTGGTCTTAAATAATTTAATTTTTTTCTATTTATGTAACTTGCCAAAATATTTTTGTAGTTGCCACGTCAGCAAAATTTTAATGGACGTTAGGATTTCTGTGTTCGATGACCATAGGAGCTACTTGGACAAAGTTGAGTGATCATAGAAAGACAAAGCAAAGATAAGTGACCATGGTGACCAATTACCCAAAGTTAAGTGACCATAGAAACACAAGCAAAGATAAGTGACCATGGTAGCCAATTACCCAAAGTTGAGTGACCATAGAGGCAATCAACTCAATTATCAATTATATATATATATATATATATATATATATATGTAATTTCTAGAAAATGTCCATATACAAAGAGAAGTTCACACTTATATTAAATTTTAGATCCTGCTCCGTATGTAAAGAATATAGTTGCATGTGTGCCCTATATCTAATTTATTTCATACTTGTTGCTATACTCCAATAGAAAAGTAATTATCAATTGAATTTCTGACATTTTGGATTCGGGCACAAGTGACACATTATTATCAGGATTAATTGGTTTCCCCAGCAGCAACGTGATAATCTTTAGCACATGTTAAAATTGCATAGCCACATGGTTAAGCGAAAAATGTTTTCTTCTATTGGCATCACTGTCATAAGAAATTAGTGTTATTTGATCGGGGGAAAATACGCAGGTTTAAGGAGAGAGGACAAACTGGTGAATTTGGGAGCTCGAAGTTTCTTTCTATGTCCAAAACCAAGCAGTGGTGTTAATTCCTCATGTACTGACAAAGCAAAGGAAATACCAAGATCTTCACTTCTGTTGGCAAAGCTCATGGATTTCGTACTCTAATTTTTTTACCTTGTTCTAAACAAGTAGGTTTTCTTTGGACTTATTGTTTTCCATTTAAAGGTGTCTCCTTTCCGATTGTTGAGAAAATTGATGTGCTAAATGAATGATCCTTGGGCTGTCAAAAAAATATTGGTTATACAATTAAAGTATGTTAAATCATTACGGGTTGAATAATCCATCACTTCGGACTATTTCTCTTACGCATTCTCAGCATCGTTATATGTTAGAAAAATCAACATCCATTCATTGCAATTTTTCAAGTGAAAATCTTCAAAGTTTATGTGCACATCACACACCAGATTGTTCAAAAACTTGTTAAACTCCACCATGTGAAGCCACACAGCCAAGAAGATCAAAGCTAACGCACTATATTAACTTATCTAATCGAGTATAATTATTTTTAAACAAATTAATACTTAACATAATTACTAACATAATGAGGCAATCATTAACAAACATGTAGAGCTTCTTGTGAGCATTATTAGTATGACGTGCAACTTTTATTTCTTGCGTAATCAATAGTTAAAGAATTCACGATTTTGAATTGAGTGATGATTAAAATGATGTGATGTTCCTTATAGTATGAAGAATCTCGTGAGGATCCAAGTTTGCCCTTCGGGGAAAAAATTACCGCTTTACTTTGGTCATAAAGTGCATTTGTGGAAAATTATAGTTACCAAATATACTCATTTAATATGTTTATTACAAATTTTTTAATACATATATATATAAGAATTGTGATATATGGGGAACTAGTATTAGATTATTTTTAATCAAATTTATATGAAAATTAAGAAATCAATAATGAAATTGAAAACAAATGTAATGATATGATCTTTATATTGCTGAGCTGACGAAGTTTCTAAGCCAAATAAAAAGTACTACGAGAGGGGTAATTGAACATATTTAGAAGGTTTAGATGCAATTATACCTATCAATCGGGTCAGGATCGGCTCTAGACCGGCCCGTTAAGAGTCGGTTCACGGTTTCAGTATCGGTATGGTCCGGTCTAAGCTGTTATCGATCTGGTTCGAACCAATCTTTTTTTCAAGAATTTTAAGCTCGGCTCGGCCCTAGCCCATTAAGCACCCATCCGGTCTGGTTATTTTTTGTTTTTTTTAATAATAGTTTTAATGCTTTCACAGGAGATTAACAAAACTAGCTCTAGAAGTTGCAAACATCTTTGTGTCATCTTCTATATGTGGTGTCTCGGTGAAGCATTAAATGTTATGGATATGGTTTTGTTCTGTGTTGTATTGTTATACATTATGCACGTAAAACTCACCTAAAACGTAATTCCCTGTTTGTTCAAATAGTAGTTCTAAAATCCTTTTCTTCAATTCGTTTCCATCTTTTCTGTAAATATAATCAAACTTTATCAAACATCTTGTGGATACTTAGTTTGTCTCCTTTCAAGGAGAGAACAAAAAAAGTTGAATTAGAGTACCTCATATCAAAGCAAACCAGCCAAATGTACTAAGCACCGAAACCGGTCCGATCCGGTCCACTGGTAGGCCAAAGACCGGTCTTTTACCGGTCCGGTCTAATCGATCTTTTTCTTAAGCCAAGACTTGTGGCTAAAGGCTACAAACAAAGGCATGGCATTGACTATGATGAAGTCTATGCACCTATTGCTCGCATAGAGACGATCCGACTGATTATCTCTTTGGCTGCACAAATGAAGTGGAAAATCCATCAACTAGATGTCAAGTCAGCCTTCTTGAATGGCTATCTTTAATAAGAAATCTATGTTGAGCAACCATTGGGCTTTGAGGTCAAAAACCATGAAGATAAAGTGCTTAGAATGAACAAAGCCTTATATGGATTGAAGCAGGCTCCAAGGGCGTGGAATAATCGCATCGACAAGTATTTTCAAGACAGTGGGTTTACCCGTTGTCTCCATGAATATGCTCTTTATATTAAATTTCATACTAATGGAGATATTTTACTTATCTGTCTTTATGTTGACGATCTTATCTTTACGGGGAATTACCCCAATTTATTTGGAGATTTCAAGAAAGCTATGTCCCGTGAGTTTGATATGACAGACATAGGGCTCATGTCATATTACCTGGGTCTGGAAGTGAAGCAGATGGAGGAAGGCATTTTCATATCTCAAGAAAGCTATACAAAAGAGATATTGGAGAAGTTCAAGATGTTTGATTGCAACCATGTAAACACACCAATGGAGAGTGGGACAAAGCTGTCAATTCCAAGTGGAAACTACAGTACTTCAACAATGAAGTATATTCAGCAATTCTCGATTTCAATCTCCTTTTTATATAGTTACCATTAAGTAATAGATTTATTTTATAAGATTTTCGTGGGCAATTGTTTGCGTTGGTCTTATAAAGTTTGTTCACTTCGAATAAAGGTTAGTCTCTTTATAGACTTATACTAAATAATCTCAATATAAAATTTAATTTAGTGTAGAATAATAGATAATAGTCAAGTATATATTTGAAGAAATGAATGAGCTTGAGTTTAACATTGAAATAATCTCAATATTTAGTATCATCTTATTTTTTGTTTTATGCATTCGCATCACTCTTTAGAAATGTAGTCTTGAGATTTTACATTTTAAAACGCTTCACATCCCTCATATTGCACATAAATCCTTTTTAGGCACCCTTCATCAAATATTCAACTGCAATATGATATTATTATTTATTTGTAATATAATTCACTTAGTTAAGATGTGATTAGTGTTTTGGTTTGATCACCTGAACATATCAGTTTTGTAAAGAAAATGATACATATGTTTCAATCTTATTGACTTGTATGTAAATATACAACTTTCTTTTAAGGTAATTTTAGATTACATCGAAAAATTGGTACGATACAAAATTTTTAAAATAACCGATCGAACCGAGCTGCTGACACCCCTAGTCAATGGGGCCTTTATGAGAACTTTTCCGCTGTTGCAGCTGGAAAACATGTTTATGATTGATATTTTCTTACCATATAGTTTAAATATAATCACTATTTTAATCTTTAATTGAGAATCTTAAAAATGGATAAATATGGACTAAAAAATATCCATTTAAGTTTTGTCTTAAAGTAAATAAATGGATCTCATAAGTCCACTTATCACATAATTAAGAACCTCATACAAGTATGACATAGCATGTGAGACATCTACATAAAATTTCTCGGCCTTTATGTCTTTATGCTTTAATGTTTTTAATGAAGTTGATCCTTAAGTAAGCTTACACTTGTTGCTAAAACAAAACAAAAATTGTTTTGCTTTGTAAATAGATTTTTTGTTTTCTTATCTAAACTTATTTTAGTGTTCTGTTTAATAAAAGAACACAATACTAATCGTGTTGTTCCCTGTGTTCGAAAAATATAAACAAAAGAAAATTCAAAACAAAACGTTAGTACGAAAATGATTCCGAGCCTACTGAATTCACAGTGTGTCCTTAAAAAATCTAATTCCCTTACTGTTGCCCAAGATTCACGGATTAATTCCTCCCAAGATAGATCGGAAACGTGCAGTAACGGTACTTCAAGCCGCAGAGTTATCGGTGAACTCAAAAAAACAGAGCAAATCACACTACTCTAATTTTTTGTTTGGAAAAATAATGCATGAAAAGTTTATGAGAGGAGATAGTTTTCATGAAAATTGGGGTCCTTTAATTTCAGAAAATGGCCAACTATTTATAGCTATCCAAGTGGAAAGGTGAAAAGGTGTGAAGTCATTTCAATAAAAAGGTGCAACGACACCATTTGTCCCCCCCCCCCCCCCCTCTCCCCCAAACAAATCCTAGTAAGGATTAAGGAACCATCGGTAAGAATTGTCTACTACATTCATGAGCACTGAATTTTCTTTTGCTAAGATAAAGTTTTATTTAAAAGGTACCAAGATGGTATAAGAGCCGTACATGAAAAATTACAGCTTTTCCATCAAGCAACTACAGATTCCCCTAACAACTGTAAGAATACCATATGACTAGAATAAATTATGCAGACACTTGTTTTTAACTCTAAGAAATGTGATTTCTTCTTCCTTCATGGCAAACTTTGTTTCTTTCCTGCCATATGGTCCAAATTAAACAAATGGAATCGTCTTCCAAATTTGTTTCTTGCTCTTTGAGACTTTTTGGCTTTGTCAGCATTCCAACTAGTTTTTAATGTATAGCATCTGATACTCAATGAAAAGCCTCTTCTCTTTAATATTATTCTGTGTTAAACAAGCTTGTCTAGCAGCACTCTATCCAAAATAGAGGAAAAATAGATGCCATGGACATAATATTTTCACGATTTCTTCAACCAGGCAAAATAGAGTTGCCGAATAACAGTCCTACGGCATGAAACTTTGCTTTCCAACATTATTGGAAGGAGTAATGTTTTTGAGTTCATAGGCTATAGTAAGTGCCATAAATATTCATGGCCATTATTCACATGAAAACTTAAACAATGAATAACAATTCCAAAAACTTGAGATAAACTTTATGCCAGTGCGCTATGCTCTGTATTTCTCATTGTCGAAAACATCTTGCAACTTATATTGATCTCTATTGCATTAGAGATGAAACACAACAAACTAAAATAAAGTGCACAAGGAGAAAAACTTTATTGTAGAAATTTTTGCGATCAATGATCTGATCCACTATCATAGAGCAACCCTGAATCCGACGGCCTTTTTACGATATACGAAAAAGGGCGACAAAATAGGCTTGGACCAGAGATTCTTGTGTAAACATTCAAGTTGATTATCGGGTTTCTAAACAACCATTGAACTCTGAAACCAATACCAATGTAGACATAAATATCACATAAAAGAGGTATATTTGCAACTAAATCATTCAGAGAAAGTGCCACTGAAATTCAACTCAAAAGTCTCCGTCAGACAAGATTACAACGAAGAGAATAAATAATTCTTTGAACTTTAAATTGATGAGGCAGGAAACATAAATAATGGCCAAAACTAAAGTACAGTTTTTAACTTAAATGTCATGAAGGTAAGTGCAATATTCCTGTTTTGATATCACAGAGACGGGATTACCCAAGTAGGTGGGCTAAAAGAACTAACGGATTTTCCAGGATAAACAGATTGAATTTTTTCATCTTCAATACTATAAGCCCCCATATCTCTACCATCCCCTCCTTCGTAGCGTTCCCATTTATCAGTAAAATAAATGTGATTAGGCTTAACTCCTACAGTAAACTTAGAAGTGTCGATGGCAAAGGATGCATTACGCCCCAAAAAAATTGCTTTGTCGCCCAATGTTTTAATCTCTTTTGCTTCTCCTTTAATTAAATCTAGTTCCCATGATAGAAATTTATAGGTCTTATACCTATGATCGGGTCCATCTGATTCCAAAGACTCGGCACATTGTGTAACAAATAATAGTGCACCTGATACTTCAACCAGATAGAGCAGAATCCCATACCTCCTTAATATATCATCCTGATCTATTTCAACAACCAAGCGGGGTGGCTTTAGAGGATTATTACAAGGATCAATAACCCAGACTTGGTCGGTACGAGCCACTATATAAAATTGTCCATCAAAGTAGTGGATATCTGTGACTTCAGAACATTTGAACGGTATTGTGGTCCAGCATAGGTCTCCAGGTCGCCAAAAACCAAAACAATATCGAAAACGCGCATAATATGAAATCATGAGAACATAGTCGGATGTTAGGGAAGGGCTAGCAGATAACACAGCAAAGTGGACGTGCACAAAGTCATCATCCCTATCTATTTCCAAGCTAGTACGAGGAGGGAGCTCGATTTGGGTACGTGAGAAAGGGTGCAACAATGTCATCTCTCCTGTACCTGTACCTGTATATTGCGCGGTGCAAAGCCATCCCTGTGTTGAAATACATTGTCGTCCTTTAGCTTCTGGGAGAAACACTCTGCGTGTAATTTTTTGCATGGATAGAGAGTAAAATTCTCTATAATCATCGTCTTTATCAGCAGCCAGCATAAGCAATGGGACTTGGGGATGGTATAACACGTTGAAATTATCTTTAGTAGCAGCACTTTGCCATGATTTACAAACAGCACCAAATACAAGGAAATCGTCAATTATTGTTAAACGCTTTGCTATCGTAACAAGTAGATCGTAAGGAAGTTCTGACCACTTCGCCATACCTAAAAAGTAGTAGTATAATAAAGGAGATTAATGAATTTGCTTTTGGTTTTGGTTTTTGGCTTCGAACATTTATATGTAGCCATGTAGGTGCTTAACAAGGTAAGTACTCTATTACTACTACAAAGTGGAGTACTATTCCTATATTCCAGTTATGGAATACTCTCTCTGTCCCACTTTGTTTGTCGTACTTTCCTTTTTAGTCTGTTCCAAAAAGATTGTCATACTTCTAAATTTGGTAATAATTCAACTCCAAACTTACTTTTTGACTCATTTATAGCCACACAAATATCCATGGCTTATTTTAGACCACAAGTTTCAAAAGTCTTCCTTACTTTATTAAACTTTGTGCCAAGTCAAACTATGACAAATAAATAGGGACGGAGGGAGTATGTAAAACCCAGTTCAAATTGCTTTTGGACTTGTCCCTTACAAATCAGAACGGTCTCCTGCTGGCGTAAACCTGGCAACTGGGCCACCGAAACCCTTTAACCGGACCCACGGTTTATTCTTGGAGCTTCATGACTTAATCTCTCGTCCTAAGCAGGGTATTCACAGTTTGGTTAAAAATCGATCCAAACTGAAAACTGAATCAAACTGATTAATATAATCGATATTTTATTGGTTTTGGTTTGGTTTGAATTTTAATTCTTAAAAATTGATTATATATGATTTCATTTTGGTTTAATAACAAATAACCGAAGAAATAACCAACGATTTGGTAAAAGAAAATACTTTTTAATATTAAATGATTAAAATATCCTTAAAATAAACAAAAGAAAAGAAAAAGATAATCTAGGACATTTCTTATTGAGAGTATTAGTGGAGATAAATAAACTATAAACTATAAAATGATAAAATCGTTGGTCAAACCATAACAGTTTTTAAGCAAAAAGTAATAAGTTGAGATTATCAGTTTGTGGATTTTGACCTTTAATTGTCAGCTTGTTTTGGGTTAAAGTTTTATTAAGCAGTGGCGCACGCAGGATTTTTTGTCAGTGGTGTCACTTTCAAATAGAGAGAACAGATCTAAAAATATTCTGAAGATCCCAATTAGCTTTCAAAGTCAAGGGTTTTATTTTAAGCGTAGTGCTCTTATTTTATACTTAGACATTTTACTGTTAAATTTAGTTAAAGATTTCATCTAGCATAAGTGGTTTTACACCTCTTAAATTTATTGAAGATATAAGGATCGATCCTCACTAACACCAAAATTTTTTAATCGAATAATAAAAGATTCACAAAAAGTCTAAGGATCGATCCTCACTAACACCAAAAAATTTTAATCGAATAATAAAAGATTTACAAAAAGTGATTAAAGTGCAATTAAGGGGATTCCATCTCACACACTACTAGAAATCGATGAAAAAGCTACAAAAAAGTTGGAGACGGAATTCCCTCTCCAATCAATTAGAGAGGGAATTCCGTCTCCAATCAGTGTTGGAATAAAAAATTAATTAAATTTTTTTAGTGTTGGAGACGGAATTCAGTCTCCAACCAAAAAGCAAAAAGCGTGTTAGTGATTGGAGACGGAATTTCGTCTCCAATCACTGACACGCTTTTTTGCTTTTTCCGTCTCCAACTCTAAAAATATACACTACCCATTCCTTCAGATTCATTATCACCCCCAAAAAACAAAACCCTCCCCACGCGTAAAACTCCCTGCCCCGACGAAACTTGCCCCTGCCCCGGTGAAATTACTCCCTCCTAAAATCGACAGCTTGATATGTTTCCTCTCAAGAAATGGCATTGAGCATCTTATTCTTCGATTCTTGAAGGAGAACCCATTGTAGTTGCCTTCGTCATTTTTCACATGTTCACAGATGATGCATTTGGCTCTCTATAATTGCTTAATTCATCCTCCTCCTGCCTTCAAAGGATTTAGGATGTTAGTTAGCCTAGAAATATATGGAGTCACAATTTCTTGAGTTGCTTAGAAGTTTAATTACTGGTAGTCCATTGCTCGAGCATTTTGTGCTGAAAATCTCAAGTATTTCGAGCCACATTCAAATCAATGCTCCCAAGTTGAGATCCTTTCACTTCCAAGGCATTAGAAAGTTTATTTCCTTAAAGAACACACCTCTTCTTGTGAAACTTTTACTTATGGGAATTGCAGGATCTTCTGCGAATGCAGGACCTAATGATCCTATCAAATATTTTGAGTCTTTTCCTGCTCTTGAGCATCTCTACTTGAACTACTATAGTTTCCAGGTAAATGTAATGACTTCATTTTAATGCTTTTTATATATATGTACCTTTTTTTGTGCTTCGAGTCATGCTGAGACATTTTCTTCTTAGTTCTTGACTGCAGGGTTAAGGGACATACCAGAAAAGCTTTCCAGTCCTCTTAATTGTTTAATTGGCCGTGATGGCTTTGTTTTATGTTAAACATGTATTTTATGTTAAACAAGTGATTTTTGGTTGCTTTGTACCGAATTTCTAGTGTTTTTATTTAGCAGGATTTATATAGTTAGAGACGGAATTCCGTCTCTAACCAACCAAAAAAAATTAAATTATTTTACTAGAGAGGGAATTCCGTCTCTAAACAACAAAAATAATTTTTAAATTTTTTACAACAGAGGGAATTCCGTCTCTAAACAATAAAAATAATATATACATTTTATGTTGGAGAGGGAATTTTCTCTCCAAATGCAAAAGTCAGTGCACACTGACACATTCTTGGAGACGGAATTCCGTCTCCAAGAATGTGTCGGTGTGTCAGTGACTTTTGCATTTGGAGACGGAATTCCATCTCCAAGTTGTCCAACGACGAGCGAAAAAGCGAAAGACGTGCAGAGACGGAATTCCGTCTCCAAACACCTTTTAGAGAGGGAATTCCGTCTCCAAACTGTGACGCAAATCAATCAATTTCTAGTAGTGACATCATAAAGGAGGATAGCTATACTCCCAACCACTGCATCTCCAAGACCCTTTAGTTCAACCAGTGTCACACTTCATTTTTGTAGCAATATATTGTAGTTTTTTCATTTATGTATATATACACTCGGTAAAAATTTTCGATGAAGCAGTGTCCCGTGATCCCCTACCCCTAAGGTAGTTTCGCCCATGTTCTTAAGTGTGTTTGGTACAAAGCAAATCATTTTTCGTGGAAAATATTTTCTACATAAAATATTTTTCTTGAATAATAACTACTCCCTCTATCCTAATTTATGTGCCATATTTTCCTTTTTGGTTTGTCTAAAAAAGAATGTCACATTTCCTTATTTGTCAACTATTTAATGCACTATCTCTATTTTACCCCCAGATCCTACTTACTTTAAAAGCCACAAATAACTTTTTGATTACTACAATCTTCTCTCTCTTACTTTTTCAAGGGTAAATCTGAATATTTACAAAGTCAACTTCTATTTCTTAAACTCCGTGTCAAGTCAAACACCGCCACATAAATTGGGACAAAGAGGTACTTTTTAACATATTTCTAGTGTTTGGTACCCAAATAATAAAAACGAATTTTTTTTCCTTCCATTTTCCCTATACTTCCCCCCAATACAAACCCCTACCCCACCCTTCCCACATTACCATCACCCTCTGCTAGCCTCCTTCAACCCCAATTCACCCCCTCACCCCACATCAACCACTCCATCCCTTCAACCTGTGGATGTGGTTTTCACCGCGATTCTTGGATCAAAGATCAGGGTTTACACCGGCGATGTAGGGGTGATGGGAGAAGTGGATTTCTCCTTTGAATCTTGGATCAAAATTTAAGTTTTATGCCGGCGAGGTTGGGGCGATGGGGGTTGCGGTTTTCACCGGCTAGGTTGGGGGATAGTTGGTGAGGCAGTCGACGGTGATCCTAGGAATGAAAATTAAGGTTTACACCATTCTGTGACGGTCAATAACGAAAATGGAAACAAAGAAGAATTTCTTGTCAGAAGACTTCAGCATCAGATCGACATGAGTTATTCGACATGAGTAATGTGCCGGCCATCGCTGGCGTTGGAACGGAGTAGTGTTCTGCTAACCATGTTATGTGAGAGAAAAGAGGGGAAAGGTCCCCATAAGTCTCAATAGAAGGATAGGGGACAAGACCAAGTCAAAGGGTAATTAGTTTAAGTGAGGGTTGAAGTGTATTGTTTAAAAACTTGTGGGTATAATTAAAAGTTTTCATATTTACGAAAACACCCCACTTTTCAAAAAATTTCAAAATTTTCATTTCCCCCTTCCCACCCACTTTTACATTCTCTTTCCTTATTCAAATCATTTCAAAATTTTATTTCTCTCTCTTCTCTTCTTTCTTCCTCTTTTTTCTTCTTCCTTTTCATTCTTTCTTCTAAATTTCTTATCAAATTCCATTTTATCACCATCTATGTTAGTTTTCTTTCTTCTTTTTCGTATCTATTTTGTTTCTTCTTCTTCATCCCCATTTTATTCTTTTTTCTTTTTTTTAATTCTAGTCATTTTATACATCTTTTTCAGATGTGTAAACATACTTTCTATGTATTTATACACTTTTGAAGATGTTTTTCACGGCTGAAAAAATTGTGTACACATCTTGTTTGTGTACACATCTAACGAGATGTTTACACGCTTTTATCATATATATATGTACATATATTATTATATGTGTACACATATAATATATGTGCACACATATATTATATGTACATGTGCACACATCTCGTCAGATGTGTACACATCTCGACTGATGTGTACACATCTTTTTATTAGAGTGGTGTAGGGTGGTGAGTGGTGGTGGAGGGTGGTAGAAGATGATGGTTGCTGGTGGAGAGTAATAAAAGGTGGTGGTGGGTAGTAGAGGGTGGTAGAATGTGGCGGTGAGTGGTGGAGGGTGGTGGTGGAATGGTGGATGGGCGGGGTGGGGAGGGGGTGGGGGCCGGATAGGGGGTAAGGGGTCGATGGGGTGGGTGATGAGAGGTGGGGGCTTTGTGTAAATAAAAAAATTTGAGGGGCTTTTAAAATGTTAGTTATTAGTACTAATCTTAAAAGTGTCTCTCTCACCTATTTTTCAAGACTTGAGTCCCCTATAACTAATAAAAGACTTGGGAGTCCTTCTCACCTAAAAATTCCATGTTATGTGGGGGTTAGGGTGTTGACTATCTTTTTAATTTGACAAAAACTTAATCAAGCTAAAAGAAAGCTTAAAAACTGATTTGGCCAACTTTTAAACCCACCCGATAGGCTCTTAGTGCTACAAAGATTGTCCGTGAAACTAAAGTGCGTAAAAAAATTGCTAGTAGCTGAGGGGCAACTATGTATCATGCCATAATATTATTAGTTGAATAAAATGAACATCTGATTATTCATTATAGAAGTTATAGTTCTCAAATATCTATACAGGTGAATTAGTTCTGCCAGTGATTTCTCCAAACACTACTAGAAATTATCAGTTTTGCGTCACAGTTTGGAGACGGAATTCTCTCTCTAAAAGGTGTTTGGAGACGGAATTCTGTCTCTGCGCGTCCTTCGCGAAAAAGTGCGTCGTTGGACAACTTGGAGATGGAAGTCCGTCTCCAAATGCAAAAGTCACTGGCACACTGACACATAATTCCGTCTCCAAGAATGTGTCAGTGCACCCTCTCCAAGCATTAATTAATTTTTTATTCCAACACTAATTGGAGACGGAATTCCCTCTCTAACTGATTGGAGAGGGAATTCCGTCTCCAACCTTTTTGTAGCTTTTTCATCGATTTCTAGCCGTGAAACAATAACTACCCCAATTCAACTTTTTGAACGCCAAAAACAGTTCTATTTTCTTCCATCAAAACGGAACGCCAATACAGTCATTTACTTATTTCGCTTGGGTGAAAAAATATGTTTTTATCTGCCCAACTAATTATATACTATAAATAGTAGAAAGTGTCGTTTTCCATCCTTTTCCAAGAAAACAAAAACACAATTTTCGCGATCAATGATCTGATCCACTATCATAGAGCAACCCTGAATCCGACGGCCTTTTTACGATAGTACGAAATAGGGGACAAAATAGGCTTGGACCGGAGATTCTTGTGTAAACATTCAAGTTGATAATCGGGTTTCTAAACAACCATTGAACTCTGAAACCAATACCAATGTAGACATAAATATCACATAAAAGAGGTATATTTGCAACTAAATCATTCAGAGAAAGTGCCACTGAAATTCAACTCAAAAGCCTCCGTCAGACAAGATTACAACGAAGAGAATAAATAATTCTTTGAACTTTAAATTGATGAGGCAGGAAACATAAATAATGGCCAAAACTAAAGTACAGTTTTTAACTTAAATGTCATGAAGGTAAGTGCAATATTCCTGTTTTGATATCACAGAGACGGGATTACCCAAGTAGGTGGGCTAAAAGAACTAACGGATTTTCCAGGATAAACAGATTGAATTTTTTCATCTTCAATACTATAAGCCCCCATATCTCTACCATCCCCTCCTTCGTAGCGTTCCCATTTATCAGTAAAATAAATGTGATTAGGCTTAACTCCTACAGTAAACTTAGAAGTGTCGATGGCAAAGGATGCATTACGCCCCAAAAAAATTGCTTTGTCGCCCAATGTTTTAATCTCTTTTGCTTCTCCTTTAATTAAATCTAGTTCCCATGATAGAAATTTATAGGTCTTATACCTATGATCGGGTCCATCTGATTCCAAAGACTCGGCACATTGTGTAACAAATAATAGTGCACCTGATACTTCAACCAGATAGAGCAGAATCCCATACCTCCTTAATATATCATCCTGATCTATTTCAACAACCAAGCGGGGTGGCTTTAGAGGATTATTACAAGGATCAATAACCCAGACTTGGTCGGTACGAGCCACTATATAAAATTGTCCATCAAAGTAGTGGATATCTGTGACTTCAGAACATTTGAACGGTATTGTGGTCCAGCATAGGTCTCCAGGTCGCCAAAAACCAAAACAATATCGAAAACGCGCATAATATGAAATCATGAGAACATAGTCGGATGTTAGGGAAGGGCTAGCAGATAACACAGCAAAGTGGACGTGCACAAAGTCATCATCCCTATCTATTTCCAAGCTAGTACGAGGAGGGAGCTCGATTTGGGTACGTGAGAAAGGGTGCAACAATGTCATCTCTCCTGTACCTGTACCTGTATATTGCGCGGTGCAAAGCCATCCCTGTGTTGAAATACATTGTCGTCCTTTAGCTTCTGGGAGAAACACTCTGCGTGTAATTTTTTGCATGGATAGAGAGTAAAATTCTCTATAATCATCGTCTTTATCAGCAGCCAGCATAAGCAATGGGACTTGGGGATGGTATAACACGTTGAAATTATCTTTAGTAGCAGCACTTTGCCATGATTTACAAACAGCACCAAATACAAGGAAATCGTCAATTATTGTTAAACGCTTTGCTATCGTAACAAGTAGATCGTAAGGAAGTTCTGACCACTTCGCCATACCTAAAAAGTACGAGTAGTATAATAAAGGAGAATAATAAATTTGCTTTTGGTTTTTGGCTTCGAACATTTATATGTAGCCATGTAGGTGCTTAACAAGGTAAGTACTCTATTACTACTACAAAGTGGAGTACTATTCCTATATTCCAGTTATGGAATATGTAAAACCCAGTTCAAATTGCTTTTGGACTTGTCCCTTACAAATCAGAACGGTCTCCTGCTGGCGTAAACCTGGCAACTGGGCCACCAAAACCCTTTAACCGGACCCACGGTTTATTCTTGGAGCTTCATGACTTAATCTCTCGTCCTAAGCAGGGTATTCACAGTTTGGTTAAAAATCGATCCAAACTGAAAACTGAATCAAACTGATTAATATAATCGATATTTTATTGGTTTTGGTTTGGTTTGAATTTTAATTCTTAAAAATTGATTATATATGATTTCATTTTGGTTTAATAACAAATAACCGAAGAAATAACCGACGATTTGGTAAAAGAAAATACTTTTTAATATTAAATGATTAAAATATTTTTAAAATAAATAAAAGAAAAGAAAAAGATAATCTAGGACATTTCTTATTGAGAGTATTAGTGGAGATAAATAAACTATAAACTATAAAATGATAAAATCGTTGGTCAAACCATAACAGTTTTTAAGCAAAAAGTAATAAGTTGAGATTATCAGTTTGTGGATTTTGACCTTTAATTGTCAGCTTGTTTTGGGTTAAAGTTTTATTAAGCAGTAGCGCACGCAGGATTTTTTGTCAGTGGTGTCACTTTCAAATAGAGACAACAGATCTAAAAATATTCTGAAGATCCCAATTAGCTTTCAAAGTCAAGGGTTTTATTTTAAGCGTAGTGCTCTTATTTTATACTTAGACATTTTACTGTTAAATTTAGTTAAAGATTTCATCTAGCGTAAGTGGTTTTACACCTCTTAAATTTATTATAGATATAAGGATCGATCCTCACTAACACCAAATTTTTTTAATCGAATAATAAAAGATTCACAAAAAGTCTAAGATCGATCCTCACTAACACCAAAAATTTTTAATCGAATAATAAAAGATTTACAAAAAGTGATTAAAGTGCAATTAAGGGGATTCCATCTCACACACTACTAGAAATCGATGAAAAAGCTACAAAAAGGTTGGAGACGGAATTCCCTCACCAATCAATTAGAGAGGGAATTTCGTCTCCAATCAGTGTTGGAATAAAAAATTAATTAAATTTTTTAGTGTAATTCCGTCTCCAACCAAAAAGCAAAAAAGCGTGTCAGTGATTGGAGACAGAATTCCGTCTCCAATCACTGACACGCTTTTTTGCTTTTTGGTTGGAGACGGAATTCCGTCTCCAACTCTAAAAATATACACTTCCCATTCTTTCAGATTCATTATCACCCCCAAAAAACAAAACCCTCCCCACGCGTAAAACTCCCTGCCCCGACGAAACTTGCCCCTGCCCCGGTGAAATTACTCCTTCCTAAAATCGACAGCTTGATATGTTTCCTCTCAAGAAATGGCATTGAGCATCTTATTCTTCGATTCTTGAAGGAGAACCCATTGTAGTTGCCTTCGTCATTTTTCACATGTTCACAGATGATGTATTTGGCTCTCTATAATTGCTTAATTCATCCTCCTCCTGCCTTCAAAGGATTTAGGATGTTAGTTAGCCTAGAAATATATGGAGTCACAATTTCTTGGGTTGCTTGGAAGTTTAATTGCTGGTAGTCTATTGCTCGAGCATTTTGTGCTGAAAATCTCAAGTATTTCGAGCCACATTCAAATCAATGCTCCCAAGTTGAGATCCTTTCACTTCCAAGGCATTAGAAAGTTTATTTCCTTAAAGAACACACCTCTTCTTGTGAAACTTTTACTTATGGGAATTGCAGGATCTTCTGCGAATGCAGGACCTAATGATCCTATCAAATATTTTGAGTCTTTTCCTGCTCTTGAGCATCTCTACTTGAACTACTATAGTTTCCAGGTAAATGTAATGACTTCATTTTAATGCTTTTTATATATATGTACCTTTTTTTGTGCTTCGAGTCATGCTGAGACATTTTCTTCTTAGTTCTTGAATGCAGGGTTAAGGGACATACCAGAAAAGCTTTCCAGTCCTCTTAATTGTTTAATTGGCCGTGATGGCTTTGTTTTATGTTAAACATGTATTTTATGTTAAACAAGTGATTTTTGGTTGCTTTGTACCGAATTTCTAGTGTTTTTATTTAGCAGGATTTATATAGTTAGAGACGGAATTCCGTCTCTAACCAACCAAAAAAAATTAAATTATTTTACTAGAGAGGGAATTCCGTCTCTAAACAACAAAAATAATTTTTAAATTTTTTACAACAGAGGGAATTCCGTCTCTAAACAATAAAAATAATATATACATTTTATGTTGGAGAGGGAATTTTCTCTCCAAATGCAAAAGTCAGTGCACACTGACACATTCTTGGAGACGGAATTCCGTCTCCAAGAATGTGTCGGTGTGTCAGTGACTTTTGCATTTGGAGACGGAATTCCATCTCCAAGTTGTCCAACGACGAGCGAAAAAGCGAAAGACGTGCAGAGACGGAATTCCGTCTCCAAACACCTTTTAGAGAGGGAATTCCGTCTCCAAACTGTGACGCAAATCAATCAATTTCTAGTAGTGACATCATAAAGGAGGATAGCTATACTCCCAACCACTGCATCTCCAAGACCCTTTAGTTCAACCAGTGTCACACTTCATTTTTGTAGCAATATATTGTAGTTTTTTCATTTATGTATATATACACTCGGTAAAAATTTTCGATGAAGCAGTGTCCCGTGATCCCCTACCCCTAAGGTAGTTTCGCCCATGTTCTTAAGTGTGTTTGGTACAAAGCAAATCATTTTTCGTGGAAAATATTTTCTACATAAAATATTTTTCTTGAATAATAACTACTCCCTCTATCCTAATTTATGTGCCATATTTTCCTTTTTGGTTTGTCTAAAAAAGAATGTCACATTTCCTTATTTGTCAACTATTTAATGCACTATCTCTATTTTACCCCCAGATCCTACTTACTTTAAAAGCCACAAATAACTTTTTGATTACTACAATCTTCTCTCTCTTACTTTTTCAAGGGTAAATTTGAATATTTACAAAGTCAACTTCTATTTCTTAAACTCCGTGTCAAGTCAAACACCGCCACATAAATTGGGACAAAGAGGTACTTTTTAACATATTTCTAGTGTTTGGTACCCAAATAATAAAAACGAATTTTTTTTCCTTCCATTTTCCCTATACTTCCCCCCAATACAAACCCCTACCCCACCCTTCCCACATTACCATCACCCTCTGCTAGCCTCCTTCAACCCCAATTCACCCCCTCACCCCACATCAACCACTCCATCCCTTCAACCTGTGGATGTGGTTTTCACCGCGATTCTTGGATCAAAGATCAGGGTTTACACCGGCGATGTAGGGGTGATGGGAGAAGTGGATTTCTCCTTTGAATCTTGGATCAAAATTTAAGTTTTATGCCGGCGAGGTTGGGGCGATGGGGGTTGCGGTTTTCACCGGCTAGGTTGGGGGATAGTTGGTGAGGCAGTCGACGGTGATCCTAGGAATGAAAATTAAGGTTTACACCATTCTGTGACGGTCAATAACGAAAATGGAAACAAAGAAGAATTTCTTGTCAGAAGACTTCAGCATCAGATCGACATGAGTTATTCGACATGAGTAATGTGCCGGCCATCGCTGGCGTTGGAACGGAGTAGTGTTCTGCTAACCATGTTATGTGAGAGAAAAGAGGGGAAAGGTCCCCATAAGTCTCAATAGAAGGATAGGGGACAAGACCAAGTCAAAGGGTAATTAGTTTAAGTGAGGGTTGAAGTGTATTGTTTAAAAACTTGTGGGTATAATTAAAAGTTTTCATATTTACGAAAACACCCCACTTTTCAAAAAATTTCAAAATTTTCATTTCCCCCTTCCCACCCACTTTTACATTCTCTTTCCTTATTCAAATCATTTCAAAATTTTATTTCTCTCTCTTCTCTTCTTTCTTCCTCTTTTTTCTTCTTCCTTTTCATTCTTTCTTCTAAATTTCTTATCAAATTCCATTTTATCACCATCTATGTTAGTTTTCTTTCTTCTTTTTCGTATCTATTTTGTTTCTTCTTCTTCATCCCCATTTTATTCTTTTTTCTTTTTTTTAATTCTAGTCATTTTATACATCTTTTTCAGATGTGTAAACATACTTTCTATGTATTTATACACTTTTGAAGATGTTTTTCACGGCTGAAAAAATTGTGTACACATCTTGTTTGTGTACACATCTAACGAGATGTTTACACGCTTTTATCATATATATATGTACATATATTATTATATGTGTACACATATAATATATGTGCACACATATATTATATGTACATGTGCACACATCTCGTCAGATGTGTACACATCTCGACTGATGTGTACACATCTTTTTATTAGAGTGGTGTAGGGTGGTGAGTGGTGGTGGAGGGTGGTAGAAGATGATGGTTGCTGGTGGAGAGTAATAAAAGGTGGTGGTGGGTAGTAGAGGGTGGTAGAATGTGGCGGTGAGTGGTGGAGGGTGGTGGTGGAATGGTGGATGGGCGGGGTGGGGAGGGGGTGGGGGCCGGATAGGGGGTAAGGGGTCGATGGGGTGGGTGATGAGAGGTGGGGGCTTTGTGTAAATAAAAAAATTTGAGGGGCTTTTAAAATGTTAGTTATTAGTACTAATCTTAAAAGTGTCTCTCTCACCTATTTTTCAAGACTTGAGTCCCCTATAACTAATAAAAGACTTGGGAGTCCTTCTCACCTAAAAATTCCATGTTATGTGGGGGTTAGGGTGTTGACTATCTTTTTAATTTGACAAAAACTTAATCAAGCTAAAAGAAAGCTTAAAAACTGATTTGGCCAACTTTTAAACCCACCCGATAGGCTCTTAGTGCTACAAAGATTGTCCGTGAAACTAAAGTGCGTAAAAAAATTGCTAGTAGCTGAGGGGCAACTATGTATCATGCCATAATATTATTAGTTGAATAAAATGAACATCTGATTATTCATTATAGAAGTTATAGTTCTCAAATATCTATACAGGTGAATTAGTTCTGCCAGTGATTTCTCCAAACACTACTAGAAATTATCAGTTTTGCGTCACAGTTTGGAGACGGAATTCTCTCTCTAAAAGGTGTTTGGAGACGGAATTCTGTCTCTGCGCGTCCTTCGCGAAAAAGTGCGTCGTTGGACAACTTGGAGATGGAAGTCCGTCTCCAAATGCAAAAGTCACTGGCACACTGACACATAATTCCGTCTCCAAGAATGTGTCAGTGCACCCTCTCCAAGCATTAATTAATTTTTTATTCCAACACTAATTGGAGACGGAATTCCCTCTCTAACTGATTGGAGAGGGAATTCCGTCTCCAACCTTTTTGTAGCTTTTTCATCGATTTCTAGCCGTGAAACAATAACTACCCCAATTCAACTTTTTGAACGCCAAAAACAGTTCTATTTTCTTCCATCAAAACGGAACGCCAATACAGTCATTTACTTATTTCGCTTGGGTGAAAAAATATGTTTTTATCTGCCCAACTAATTATATACTATAAATAGTAGAAAGTGTCGTTTTCCATCCTTTTCCAAGAAAACAAAAACACAATTTTCGCGATCAATGATCTGATCCACTATCATAGAGCAACCCTGAATCCGACGGCCTTTTTACGATAGTACGAAATAGGGGACAAAATAGGCTTGGACCGGAGATTCTTGTGTAAACATTCAAGTTGATAATCGGGTTTCTAAACAACCATTGAACTCTGAAACCAATACCAATGTAGACATAAATATCACATAAAAGAGGTATATTTGCAACTAAATCATTCAGAGAAAGTGCCACTGAAATTCAACTCAAAAGCCTCCGTCAGACAAGATTACAACGAAGAGAATAAATAATTCTTTGAACTTTAAATTGATGAGGCAGGAAACATAAATAATGGCCAAAACTAAAGTACAGTTTTTAACTTAAATGTCATGAAGGTAAGTGCAATATTCCTGTTTTGATATCACAGAGACGGGATTACCCAAGTAGGTGGGCTAAAAGAACTAACGGATTTTCCAGGATAAACAGATTGAATTTTTTCATCTTCAATACTATAAGCCCCCATATCTCTACCATCCCCTCCTTCGTAGCGTTCCCATTTATCAGTAAAATAAATGTGATTAGGCTTAACTCCTACAGTAAACTTAGAAGTGTCGATGGCAAAGGATGCATTACGCCCCAAAAAAATTGCTTTGTCGCCCAATGTTTTAATCTCTTTTGCTTCTCCTTTAATTAAATCTAGTTCCCATGATAGAAATTTATAGGTCTTATACCTATGATCGGGTCCATCTGATTCCAAAGACTCGGCACATTGTGTAACAAATAATAGTGCACCTGATACTTCAACCAGATAGAGCAGAATCCCATACCTCCTTAATATATCATCCTGATCTATTTCAACAACCAAGCGGGGTGGCTTTAGAGGATTATTACAAGGATCAATAACCCAGACTTGGTCGGTACGAGCCACTATATAAAATTGTCCATCAAAGTAGTGGATATCTGTGACTTCAGAACATTTGAACGGTATTGTGGTCCAGCATAGGTCTCCAGGTCGCCAAAAACCAAAACAATATCGAAAACGCGCATAATATGAAATCATGAGAACATAGTCGGATGTTAGGGAAGGGCTAGCAGATAACACAGCAAAGTGGACGTGCACAAAGTCATCATCCCTATCTATTTCCAAGCTAGTACGAGGAGGGAGCTCGATTTGGGTACGTGAGAAAGGGTGCAACAATGTCATCTCTCCTGTACCTGTACCTGTATATTGCGCGGTGCAAAGCCATCCCTGTGTTGAAATACATTGTCGTCCTTTAGCTTCTGGGAGAAACACTCTGCGTGTAATTTTTTGCATGGATAGAGAGTAAAATTCTCTATAATCATCGTCTTTATCAGCAGCCAGCATAAGCAATGGGACTTGGGGATGGTATAACACGTTGAAATTATCTTTAGTAGCAGCACTTTGCCATGATTTACAAACAGCACCAAATACAAGGAAATCGTCAATTATTGTTAAACGCTTTGCTATCGTAACAAGTAGATCGTAAGGAAGTTCTGACCACTTCGCCATACCTAAAAAGTAGTAGTATAATAAAGGAGATTAATGAATTTGCTTTTGGTTTTGGTTTTTGGCTTCGAACATTTATATGTAGCCATGTAGGTGCTTAACAAGGTAAGTACTCTATTACTACTACAAAGTGGAGTACTATTCCTATATTCCAGTTATGGAATATGTAAAACCCAGTTCAAATTGCTTTTGGACTTGTCCCTTACAAATCAGAACGGTCTCCTGCTGGCGTAAACCTGGCAACTGGGCCACCAAAACCCTTTAACCGGACCCACGGTTTATTCTTGGAGCTTCATGACTTAGCTAGGTTTGGACATAGATTTGGTTGAAACTTGGAAATTTGAGTTTTTGGAGTTGAGTTAAAAAATAATTTTTGGAATTTGAAGTTGTGTTTGGACATAGAATTTACTTGAAAAATAGTTAGTTTTGTGAGTAGTTTTTCAAATTTTCCAAAAAATGTCCAAAAACAGTCTTTGAGCACTTTTTGAGTTTTTGAGATTTTTTGGGAGAAGTTTTGATGAAATAGCATAAACAAATAGTTTTTCTCCCAAAAACTCTCAAAAAATGTCCCCAAAAACTATAAACAAACGGGGGCTTAATCTCTCGTCCTAAGCAGGGTATTCACAGTTTGGTTAAAAATCGATCCAAACTGAAAACTGAATCAAACTGATTAATATAATCGATATTTTATTGGTTTTGGTTTGGTTTGAATTTTAATTCTTAAAAATTGATTATATATGATTTCATTTTGGTTTAATAACAAATAACCGAAGAAATAACCAACGATTTGGTAAAAGAAAATACTTTTTAATATTAAATGATTAAAATATCCTTAACATAAACAAAAGAAAAGAAAAAGATAATCTAGGACATTTCTTATTGAGAGTATTAGTGGAGATAAATAAACTATAAACTATAAAATGATAAAATCGTTGGTCAAACCATAACAGTTTTTAAGCAAAAAGTAATAAGTTGAGATTATCAGTTTGTGGGTTTTGACCTTTAATTGTCAGCTTGTTTTGGGTTAAAGTTTTATTAAGCAGTGGCGCACGCAGGATTTTTTGTCAGTGGTGTCACTTTCAAATAGAGACAACAGATCTAAAAATATTCTGAAGATCCCAATTAGCTTTCAAAGTCAAGGGTTTTATTTTAAGCGTAATGCTCTTATTTTATACTTAGACATTTTACTGTTAAATTTAGTTAAAGATTTCATCTAGCATAAGTGGTTTTACACCTCTTAAATTTATTGAAGATCTAAGGATCGATCCTCACTAACACCAAATTTTTTTAATCGAATAATAAAAGATTCACAAAAAGTCTAAGGATCGATCCTCACTAACACCAAAAAATTTTAATCGAATAATAAAAGATTTACAAAAATTGATTAAAGTGCAATTAAGGGGATTCCATCTCACACACTACTAGAAATCGATGAAAAAGCTACAAAAAGGTTGGAGACGGAATTCCCTCTCCAATCAATTAGAGAGGGAATTCCGTCTCCAATCAGTGTTGGAATAAAAAATTAATTAAATTTTTTAGTGTTGAATTCCGTCTCCAACTCTAAAAATATACACTTCCCATTCTTTCAGATTCATTATCACCCCCAAAAAACAAAACCCTCCCCACGCGTAAAACTCCCTGCCCAGACGAAACTTGCCCCTGCCCCGGTGAAATTACTCCCTCCTAAAATCGACAGCTTGATATGTTTCCTCTCAAGAAATGGCATTGAGCATCTTATTCTTCGATTCTTGAAGGAGAACCCATTGTAGTTGCCTTCGTCATTTTTCACATGTTCACAGATGATGCATTTGGCTCTCTATAATTGCTTAATTCATTCTCCTCCTGCCTTCAAAGGATTTAGGATGTTAGTTAGCCTAGAAATATATGGAGTCACAATTTCTTGAGTTGCTTGGAAGTTTAATTGCTGGTAGTCCATTGCTCGAGCATTTTGTGCTGAAAATCTTAAGTATTTCGAGCCACATTCAAATCAATGCTCCCAAGTTGAGATCCTTTCACTTCCAAGGCATTAGAAAGTTTATTTCCTTTAAGAACACATCTCTTCTTGTGAAACTTTTACTTATGGGAATTGCAGGATCTTCTGCGAATGCATGACCTAATGATCCTATCAAATATTTTGAGTCTTTTCCTGCTCTTGAGCATCTCTACTTGAACTACTATAGTTTCCAGGTAAATGTAATGACTTCATTTTAATGCTTTTTATATATATATACCTTTTTATGTGCTTCGAGTCATGCTGAGACATTTTCTTCTTAGTTCTTTACTGCAGGGTTAATGGACATACCAGAAAAGCTTTCCAGTCCTCTTAATTATTTAATTGGCCGTGATGGCTTTGTTTTATGTTAAACATGTATTTTATGTTAAACAAGTGATTTTTGGTTGCTTTGTACCGAATTTCTAATGTTTTTATTTAGCAGGATTTATATAGTTAGAGACGGAATTCCGTCTCTAACCAACTAAAAAAAATTAAATTATTTTACTAGAGAGGGAATTCCGTCTCTAAACAACAAAAATAATTTTTAAATTTTTTACTAGAGAGGGAATTCCGTCTCTAAACAATAAAAATAATATATACATTTTATGTTGGAGACGGAATTTCCGTCTCCAAGAATGTGTCAGTGTGTCAGTGACTTTTGCATTTGGAGACGGAATTCCGTCTCCAAGTTGTCCAACGACGAGCGAAAAAGCGAAGGACGTGCAGAGACGGAATTCCGTCTCCAAACACCTTTTAGAGAGGGAATTCCGTCTCCAAACTGTGACGCAAATCAATCAATTTCTAGTAGTGACATCATAAAGGAGGATAGCTACACTCCCAACCACTGCATCTCCAAGACTCTTTAGTTCAACCAGTGTCACACTTCATTTTTGTAGCAATATATTGTAGTTTTTTCATTTATGTATATATACACTCGGTAAAAATTTTCGATGAAACAGTGTCCCGTGATCCCCTACCCCTAAGGTAGTTTCGCCCCTGTTCTTAAGTGTGTTTGGTACAAAGCAAATCATTTTTCGTGGAAAATATTTTCTACATAAAATATTTTTCTTGAATAATAACTACTCCCTCTATCCTAATTTATGTGTCATATTTTCCTTTTTGAAAGAAATAGATTGGAATTAGGGATGATTAAATTCACATAAAATCATCAATGCTTTACTTCATAATTGGCTAGAAAATTGCACTCAAAATGAATTTTATTCAAGTCTTTATGAATAATTCAGTCCAGTTTAATACTTAAATTTATACTCTTATGCCATATTTCTTATTTAGAGTTGCTAAAATTGAATGATGTTACCCTTATGCTCTTAGAATTTCAGATGGTCAAAAATGTTGCAAATTGGATGGACACTGAATTTTTGTATTAAAATCAGGTATGTACTCGTTATTATTCAGTTAATTTAGAAGTGCAAAGGCTATAGGTAACTTGTAATTAGGATAAAACCACTAAGTTTCCTAACCATATCCAAACTGCATAAGAGTCCCATCGAAGGAACAGTTCCCACTCTAAAAAGGTAACTTAAACAGCCTAACGGCTCTATTTCTCCGAGAGACTCCAGAGAGTCCATAACGGCTGCATGTCTTGATGAGGTAATACTGATAGTCTCACACTCAATCTCCACTACCAAATTCATTCTATAAATACACTCATTCTCTCTCATTATTCTTTCACTTCGCTCATAAACTGAATTCTCAAAATTTCAGAAAGAATAATCAATTATCTCTTAATTCGAATTGCTAGAATGTCTCTTTCTCCTAAAAATACTTCAACTGCACCCACTACTAAACAACCACAAAATCTCAACCCTCCTTCACCCATGGATACCACTGACCTAAACCCTGAAATTCCTGAAATAATCCCAGAAGTACCTGAACCTGAAATTCAGGGGGAAGGACCAGTTCCCACAGCTGAATCAATTGCTGAGTAGGTTGAGGATTTGTCAAGAGCTATGGTTCTGTATCAGTATCAGGTAAACTTTGCTTATCCCTTGAATGTCGCGGTAGATGAGGAAGAAAAGGGAGAGGGGTTTGAGGATGTTCCTGAGGGGGAAACTGTTAAAAAGTTGGAAGCACCCATGCATGGGTCATCGGGGTCTCCAAAGGTTGCTTTTAGAGCACCCATGGAGGATGTTATAGATGTTGATGAAGCTATAAGTGATAGTGATAGGCCTCTTGTTGATTTGATCAACATTAGGAGTTTGAAAAGAAAATTAGCTAGAAAGGGACCCATTGATGACCAAGTGACTGCTGAAATTGCTGCTAAGTTGAAGAAAATCAGTGACAGTTATAAGCCAGGGATTAAGAAGAAAGGAGAAAGTTCCTCCAAGACAAAAGAACCTGTTCCTTCTGTCTCAACCCCTGGTTCTGGGGTTAGGAGGACTAGAAGTGCTACTAAAGGTGCTGATGAAAACTTAGCTGCTGATTTGGAAAGAAGCAGAAAAGGGAAAGGAAAATAGGTTGTTGATCCTGTTGAAGAGGAGGAAGTGGAGGAGATAGAATTTGATGCTGTTGGTAAAGATGATGAGATGGCAGATGCTGAAGAGGTTGTGCCTCAGTCGAAGAAAAGAAAAGTTGCTCAAAGACGTGTGACAAGAAGTTCTGTGAAGGCTGCCGAAAAGTCTGCTAAAAGGACCAGGTCCTCCAAAAGAACTTTGGTGGATGAGAGTTCTGCTGATAGTGACAGTGATGAGTCCTTTGCTGAGGATGATAGTGAGAGTGAAGCTGAGGGAGAAGATGTGGTTCATTGTGTTCATGATGACATGCTGACTAGGAAAGTGTTGAAGGGAAGAGTATTATCTGATGTACAAGAAGAACTGAGAGTGAAGCTGAGGGAGAAGATGTGGTTCATTGTGTTCATGATGACATGCTGACTAGGAAAGTGTTGAAGGGAAGAGTATTATCTGATGTACAAGAAGAGTGTTGAAGGAATGCTATGGTTGCTGCAAAAACTGCATGCTCAGGGCTGGAGGGACATGGTCCTTCAGATTTCTGGTAGATGTGCAAAGGGGATGGTGCAGAAGTTCGACAAGAACTGCTCCATCAGAGGTGACAGAATTACTACCTCTGTTAATGATAATGTGATTATGTTTGACACTAGGGAACTTGGTGAGCTGTTGAGGATTCCTTTTACTGGGTATGACAATTATGTCAAGAAGGTATGGCCTGACTTGACAAACTTGCCAACTGATTTGGAGATCACTAGGAAGTTTACTGAGAATGAAGGGGAAGAAAAACCCAGGGCTGTGCAGAAAAGTGAGATGCACCCACAGCACCAAGTCTTATTCGAGTTTGTGAACAAAATTGTGATGCCAAGGCAGGAAAAAAGAGGAATTGCCTGTTTCATGGACCTGGTCCTTATGGAACTGTTGGACACTGTAAAGCAGATCAACTGGCCCAGTTTTATGATCCACCTGATAAAAAGGGTGATAGCTGGGAAGAGGAAGCATTCCTTGCCGTTTGGCTTCATCTTAACTGATGTGTTTGCAAAATTGAAGATACCCTTGGAAGGGTAGTAAAGGCTACTAAGAAGGAAAAGTTTGGATGTGCCACATTGATTAGTTGTGATTTGCCTGTTCAGGCTGATCCTCCACAGGTTGGTGTTGGGAGGCAGCCTTTGAACAACAAGGTGAGGGCACTGAGTCAACAAGTTGCTATCCAGGCTGCTGAAATAGCATGGTTGGAAGAGGATAAGAACTACTGGAAGGCAGAGGCAACAAAGGCAAAGGAGACCAATGAGGGAATGCTCAAGCAGATGTTTGAGTTGCTTAACAAGTCTCAGAGACCTGGTCCTTCCACATCCTGACCACCTTAGCCATAAGCCATCTTTTGTCCAGTGAGATTTAGCCTAGTCTAGTACCTTAGTTTTTTCCTTCTTTAGTCTTTGAATAATTCTGCAGTACTTGCTTGTATCCCCTGGTTTAACATTTTGATTAATGATGAATTGTCTTTGATGGCTAATATCATTATTTTGCAGTTGCTTTAATCTGATTTATGTTTGCATTTTGAGTTGCCTCAATGGCCATGTGCTGATTATTCTAACACTTGAATTATATTTTTTATGCAACCTTTTCAATGATGCCAAAAGGGGGAAGAGTAAGTCTGATTTTAGCATGAACTTATACCTAATTGAAAATCTGTTCCTTAATGATAAAGTCTCTACTGATTGATTGTTTTTTTTGAGCTTAAGTTGTACTTCAGGACATTAAGGATATGCAACTATGCTTATGAATTTGTCATCATCAAAAAGGGGGAAAATGTTAGCTTGGATAAGCTTGGAGTTTTGACTGATGACTGAGGAACGGATTCAAAGGACCTGTTCCTTTGAATCACTGCAGCTAAATAGATAATTCATGCAAAATCGTTTAAATTGAGATATTATTAATTATCCTAAAACTAATGTTTATCTTGGTAATTATGCAGGTCTAAACGGATACGAAAAGATTGCATAAAACAAAGGATAAAGGATAGAAGATCCGGATTCTAAAGAGTAGAATCCAATTAGGACTCAAACTCAAGGGAGCTTTGGAGTTCTAATTGATCAAGACTTCTTGGCTGCTGGAGCTATAAAACGTGGAGCATATCAGCCATAGAAGTGGGCACAAATACAGAGAGCATCGAGCAAAGCTAAAAAGAGTCATTAGCTTATTTGTGTAATCAGTTAGCTACAGTGGAACTAAGTTAGAACCTGTTCCTTAGATTGAATCTTGTAAAAGTTCAAGTCTTAGTTCAACTGTAGTAAGCAATAATCGAGTTGTAAACTTTCTGGTTCAAGTCGTGGACTTGACACAACTTCACTGATCGTGAGAAAGATCACTAAAGGATTAGAGTTAGTCCTAGGTTAGTAAGAAGGAGTCTTGTAACCAAGTGGGTCTTTTTACATAGTGAAGTTGAAATCCTACTTGAAAAGTAGGTCGTGGTTTTTTGATCCCGAGTCAAGGGGTTTTTCCACGCTAATATCTGGTGTTCATTTACTTACAGTTTTAATTCCGCACATAGTTTAGTAAAGGAACACATTTTAAGGAACTGGTCCTTAAAACAGTAAAAGTGGTGTATCGTGGGAAATATCAATTGGTATTAGAGCAGGTTATCCTTGAAAAGGCTAACACCTAGCATTAGATGAGTACATCACGAGAAAACAGTGAGGGTCAGTCAATGGTTAGAGCTCCTTTTTTCAATGGGAAATACTATTCATGGTGGAAGGAAAGGATGCGTGATCATCTTCAAGCTAAGCAGAGGACTATGAATTATGGGACATAGTAACTGAAGGTCCCATGATCCCAATGAAGAAGGATGCTGAGGGAAACGATGTTCCCAAAACCAGGAAAGAATGCAATGCTGAAGACATAAAGCAATGGGAAAAGAATGCAAAAGCTAGGAAGTGGCTTGTTGGTGGACTTAGTCCTGACGAATACACTAGAATCAGAGGGTATACCACTGCAAAAGAGATCTGGGATGCTCTGCAAGTTGCACACGAAGGAACAAGTCAGGTAAAAAGGTCTAGAGGTACACTTCTTTATGCTGAATATGAAAGTTTTAAGATGAAAGAAGAAGAGTCAATCTCTTAAATGTATACTAGATTTAATGCCATTGCTTCTGAACTTATTTCTTTGGGAAGGATTTTAACTGTGGAAGATAGAGTAGAAAAGATTCTAACTAGGGTTCTTCCAGATTCTTGGGAGATCAAAGCTTGTGCTATCATAGAAAGCAAAGATTTAACCACTCTATCCTTAGATGAGCTTATAGGCAATTTAAAGGCTTATGAACTAAGGAAAAAGGTTAAAAATATATGAGTACCAGTTAAAACTGAACCTAACCTAGCCTTGACTGCTGCTGATAAGATTATTGATGATAAGGAACTGGTCCTTATCGCTAAAAGTGTTCAAAAATATTTGATTAAGAAAAAGGCGATTAGGGTAGGTCTTCTAACATAAAACAGGCTGGAGAATGCCACAAATGTGGCAGCACGGAGCACTACATCAGCAGATGTCCAATTATGGAAGGAGAATGGAGGAAGAGATTTATTGAGGAAAGGAAAAAGGCTAGGGAACAGGTCCATAAGAAAAGTGGAAATCCCAAAGCAATGGTTGCAGGATGGCAAGACAGTGAAGACGAAATAACTGATGATGATCTGGATGAGGATCTTGCTCTAATGGCTCTTGGAGATTCAGAAAATGAAGAAGATGTTGTGATATTTGTTTCTAAACTTAAACAAGATGTAAAAAGCATGTCTTGAAAAAAATTGGTTAAGTATTTCATACTGTGCTAAATAAATTTAAATCTCTAAGGGATGGCAATCATCAACTGCATGATGAAATTGATTGTTTAGAAGCAGAATGCAAAGAGGAAATAATTAAAAATGATTTTCTGAAAAGAAAGATTAGCATGCTTGAGGAACAGGTCCTCACACTTGAAACAACTGTTCAAGAATTAGAAAATGTTAAAACAGTTGAGAAAGGTAAAGGTATTGCTAATTCTCATCAGATCATTGCTGAAGAGAAACTGAAAATCACAGTTGATGAACTGTGCAAAAAGGATGAGAAGATAAGATCTTTGGAAGAAGACTTGGTTAAAACAAAAATGGAGCTAAGAAAAACTGTAGAATGGAACAAGTCTTTTGAAGCACTAGAATGGTTACAGGAAAATCATAGTAGTAATAGGAAGGGTATTGGATTCATGAAAGCACAGTCTTCATCCAAATGGGATCAAAAGAGTAAGTACTTATTGTTGAACCCCAAAAATTACCCCCCGAAAAGGATAAATTCCGGAATATCGACAGGATGGACTAACTCTTTTGGAGTTTTTGGAGTCGCCACCCAATTTAAGGAAAACAGGGAACCAAATTAGCAAATGCGTGCAAAAACTCCGTTTTTTGGAAAAAGGCGATCTTTCTTTCAGAGATTCTAAAGGTAAGAGGTTTTATTAATTTCGGAAGAAGGTTTTTAAGGCACTTCCGAAATTCCGTGAAATACGGTTAATCCGGCAGGTTTCCAAATATTCGCAAAATTTGCTTTTCTAGAAAATTTATCTAAAATAATTAATTGAAATAAAACTTGTTTATGAAAAACTATTTTAATTTGCACGCATTTCGCTAATTTGCCCCAGTTTGCAATAAATTAAATAACGACTTCAAAAATAAAAGGCAATGAACATAAAGTAAAGCAATCAATCAAATAATCAGATATTATTGACAAATAAAATAATTCATACATTTTATTTACGTAAATGTCTAAGGAAAGAAATGCGAAGTTAAAGATAGAACCCGTGATATTGATCAACTCGCGGGAGTCTTGGTTTTTTCCTAAAATTCCTAAGTCTTATTTCTGAATGCTCGAGTCCGACTTCAATCCAAACGACTCCAATGCAACGGAAGTTAGCCCAAAAAAAACGTTCCCGAATTGCTCGTGCCAAGGTGTACCTCGCAATAAAAATGGGAATTTAAACTAAATTAGTTCGATAATAAAGTGTAATAATTAATAAAATAAAATAAAGTAATAATAATAATAATAATAATAATAATAATAATAAAAATAGAAAAATATATATATAATAATAATAATAATAATAATAATAATAATAATAATAATAATAATAATAATAATAATAATAGTAACGGGTTGTTTTGCAAAATTTAGGCTCAGGTGCGTATGGCGCGTCGAATAGAGGCTCGGGATTTGGTACGGTTGCAAACACGGAGCCCGGACCGTGTTGCCGTGCCAAAGCACCAAACCCACTACTCTATTCAACTTGCGTGGCATTAAAATGCACTCATCATCGCCTTTTGCTTTAGGGACACGGGAACGGGACGGATCGAGTGTAGTATCGTGTTCAAAATCCGTCAATTCATTATCCGTCAATTCCTTGTGTAGGCCTCAATACGTGTATACGTATCTTTCATTGGCCATTAGCGTAGCATTTGTCCAAATCAATTCAATATTCCGCGATATACCAAATTTATCCAAAACGGGTTCCTGCACTCAGAAAATCCAGTCAATGCATAACAGTCCAACTCAGAAAATCCAGTCAATGCATAACAGTCCAACAACATAGATTGATCAATCAAAGTTATAGCGAATTTCCACAATTGTACCAGAATAACCATGGGAATGCAATAAGCTAAACGGGTCAAGGGAATAACCCAGAAAACAGATCAGCCAAAGAAAATAACGAAAACCCAAAACTTATGCGAGTTGAAACAGAAACCAATCAAAGACCATAGGCAACAATGTCATCGCCGGCCAGAATCCGGGCATATTCTCCGATAAACAGCACAAACGGCGAGATGGAGGAGCGACCACCAGTGGATGGCGTCGCTGCAACCCCATCACCAATAGTTCACTTTCAATCGCAACCAAACAGAGATACAGAGAAACCAAATCTGCAATAAGCAAATTAGGGGAAAATACATAGCAATAACCAGTGGACACCCGATCGAACCCAAGAACAAATGAGGTAAAGGAACAGCAACGGTCAAGAACAGTGGAGGAGCAACAGCCAAGCCGAAGCGGCGTCACTTCAACTACACAACACCCTCATTTCCAATTTCGACCGCGAATCAACAAGAATCATAGAAGAAAACCGAGAATAGGGACCCTGACAAATGTGTTATAACACGAGGTCGATTAGATATGGGTGAGGTCCAAATCAGTGTGGGGTATGTATTGAAAGGAGAGGGGAGATCTGTTTGTGTGTTATGGATGGTGGTGTTTATGTGTTCCCCCACCAGCGAAGGTGTTTCCCTTTCCCCTTATCCCCGATCTCACTGCATAACGTGTGTGTGTGTGTGAATGATTTCTGGATATGTGTGTAGAGAGGAGGATAGGTTGAGGATGATGGGTTTTGTGGGAATGGTGAGTAATGGTCAATTTTTCGTGTAGTAGATCTGATTTGTGCAAGTAAAAAAAAGATGTTAAGGGAGATGAAGTGCCTCCTTTTCCTTGAGTGCCGCGGCTGATCCCCATGAAATGGGTCTAGGTTCTAGGGTTTTTTTTTTTTAGTGTCTATAAGATAATGGTGTAAGGAAGATGAAAATGGGTTTTTTAGTGACATATGGGCTTTGCATAAATGATCATAAATTGCAATTTAAGAACAAATTTAGCCCATTTAATTAAATTAAACAATTAATTATATAATGCACTGCAAATGAAGGGATGACTTGCGATTTTGGTCATTTCCCTTTAAAATTAGCTATTTATTTACAATCTTCAAAATTGAACTTAATTATTAAAATTATTATACTTTTAATTAAAATCCAGGACAAAATTGGGTGTCAACAGCTGCCCCTCTTTACCCGGAAAGGATGAAAGAGTTTCCAGGGTAAAGAAGTTGACGTGAAACCCAATTTTGTCACGGTAAAGCCAAGACTTCGATTCCTGGGATCAAAATGCGAGGCTTATGGACATGGCCGAGCTGCGGTTTCCGAGTTGCCTACATATCTCGGGCCGAAAGAGAATCAGGCCATATGTAGTTCGACGCGATTTGAATTATCGAAGACGAGATAGTAACGACTACTCAAGCGCGGGAAAAGAGGCTTGTAATCACCCAAGTTATGAAAATGTGGTCGACGACACACCCATAAAGAGGGGTTTACACGGACATAGCTTCCACTGCACCTCGATCACCGAGCCATCTTGTCTTTAATCTCAAACCTCAGACTCAGGGTTAACAAAACTTACCTCTAGGGTGGATGACTTATGCGGGTGCGATTCTTCAGGTCTTCGTTGACGAGTCTAGCTCATATCAACGATTGCCCAGTTCACCGCTAAGAAAAGCTCCACGTAATGCTCCAAATGCTGCTGCGGTGCTGCTAAAAATCCTGTAATAATCTCAACAAACGGTAAACGTGCAACTGCTGATAAACTGTAATAATTGGAATAAGAAATAAATAAAGTGATAACAAAAAATTGTAAATACGGGTGGTGATATCATCCAAAGTTCTTTCTTCGATCAACCGCCAAGATACTCCGCCCGGAGAACCTCTAAGTTGATCCTTATTCTGAAACAGTAAACCAAGATGATAAGTAAAGCAAGAACGAATTGTAAAATGCCAATATTGCAAGACAACCGACATCGCGAAACACTCCGAGAGCGGTGTTTCAGCCGACTTGTCTTAAACTATCATTAAATGCCAATATTGCAAGACAACCGACATCGCGAAAACACTCCGAAAGTGGTGTTTCAGCCGACTTGTCTTAGATTATCAATCTAATTTGAATATAAAATGCCAATATTGCAAGACAACCGACATCGCGAAAACACTCCGAAAGTGGTGTTTCAGCCGACTTGTCTTAAACTATCATTAAATGCCAATATTGCAAGACAACCGACATCGCGAAAACACTCCGAAAGTGGTGTTTCAGCCGACTTGTCTTAAACTATCGCGAGGTAAATTCTATTGCAATGTTAAGATGTTGAGAAAATAAAAGCGCCGCCTTTTCGGCAATAATCAAATATAATGCTTAGATGCCGCAAGAGTAAATTTGAATGATCTGCCAAGCGGAATCATATATGCTGTCAACTTGATTGGTGTTGCTTATATTGATAGTGGTGCAAAGTATTGAATGCTCCCTTCAGTTCATATTGAATCTGACGTTCAATTCCTGCAAATTTAAAGTAAATGCGTTAGAAAACGAGTGAATAATAAAGCAAAAGCTATAATGAAAAGGGAAGAAATATATTTGTTCTGCATATGCGACAAGGCGAATGATCTTTGAGAAACTGATGGTTGACGGTAGGAACAATAACAAAAGAGTCTTCAATTGATTATGATAGACTTCAAAACAAGGCCTCCAATTGCTTATGGTAGGCTTCAAGGCTTCAATGCTAATGAAGTCTTCGCTTGCTCACGATAGACTTGATGATAAGATCCCCCGATTGCTTACGGTAGGATCAATGATAAAAGAGCCTTCAATTGCTTATGATTGGCTTCAAAATAAGGCCTCCAATTGCTTATGGTAGGCATGACATAATGAAGTCTTCGCTTGCTCACGATAGACTTGATGATAAGATCCCCGATTGCTTACGGTAGGATCAATGATAAAAGAGCCTTCAATTGCTTATGATAGGCTTCAAAATAAGGCCTCCAATTGCTTATGGTAGGCATGACATAATGAAGTCTTCGCTTGCTCACGATAGACTTGATGATAAGATCCCCCGATTGCTTACGGTAGGATCAATGATAAAAGAGCCTTCAATTGCTTATGATAGGCTTCAAAATAAGGCCTCCAATTGTTTATGGTAGGCATGACATAATTTGTAAGTGCAAGCTGCAATATCTTTGATAAATTGTCTTCCCATCCACTGGCGAAGCAATAAAGCAAATGCGAAGGCATAGTGCAAGACATTTTCAACAATCTTGACAAATCAACTGGCAAGCCGGTCGGGCACGCAGCAAGGAGGGTCTTGGAATTGATTGTCTACAAATCAGCTGGTGATCCGGTCCGGCACAAAGCAAGGAGGGTCTCAGGGCTGACCTGTTATACTAAAAGTGAAGCAAGTCATAATATAAAGCAAGTGCAAAGGCATAATTGAAAGCAAGTGCAAAGGCATAATTGAAAGCAAGTGCAAAGCAATTTGAACATCTTGACGAATCAACTGGCAAGCCGGTCAGGCACGCAGCAAGGAGGGTCTTGGAATTGATTGTCAAACAAAATCAGCTGGCGAACCGGTCCGGCACGAAGCAAGGAGGGTCTCGGGGCTGACCTGTTATACTAAAAGTAAAGCAAGTCATAATATAAAGCAAGTGTAAAGGCATAATTGAAAGCAAGTGCAAGGAAATTTAGCGTGAAATGTAAAGCAACGCTAAAACGATTTAGCGAATCAACAGGCGCGAAAGTCCAACAAGAGAGAAGCCCCGCCTGGTGGTCAACCTGAAAAATGTAAAGCAAGGCATCAATTTTAAAGCAAGTGCGACGACGTAATTCAAAGCAATCGCAAAGAAAAGCAATGCGGGAATATAGAGCAATTCAAGAGCCATTTGGCGAATCAATAGGCGAGATTGTCCAACAAAGGGAATTCTCGTAGCCGATGGTCAACCTGAAAGGGTAAAGCAAGGCGTTAATTTTTGAAGCAAGTGCAAAGTAAACTAATGCAGAGATGTAGTCAGTGCGATAGCCATTGATAAATCAATTGGCGAGGCAATCCGGCAAGGATAGCCTTGAGCGGATTATAACTTGCAACACAGTGATGCCCTGTTTGGCTTAGTTTTGAAAACACAAAATGAGCCTCGGCTTTGTCGCCAATTAGGAATGAAAGTCATAGGGTAGAAATGCCGCCTGTTCGGCAATAACTCATGACAAAGCATAATGCTTTAAGTTATGAGGAGTCAATTTGAAGGCAATCATGGATTGCAATGCGTCTGGAATATTCATATTATCCTGCATGTCTTAATAAACTTATCAGCGACGTAAGGCCATTAAAATATGTATAACAAATGTATAAACGCCTCAGGAGGCTGCAAAATGTGATTAAGAAAGTGTAAAATATTAACACCTATTGAGTCCATAAAATTACGCCTTAGAGGCATTCAAATAATAAACACCTTCGAGGTGACATAAATACGCCTCCGGGGCAACAAAATAATGCCTTCGAGGCATGCAAATAATTAACACCTTCGAGGTGACACAAATACGCCTCCGGGGCAACAAAATAACGCCTTCGAGGCATTCAAATAATTAACACCTTCGAGGTGAGATAAAGACGCTTACCGGAAGCGTGAACACATAAAGACGCTTACCGGAAGCGTGAAATATAAAAGACGCTTATCGAAAGCGTAAACGCATGACTACGTTATACTCTTTGAACTCTTCCGCGGAGGAATGGTCTCGTCTGCAAAATAAAGTGAGCCCCCCAGGATCGACAATATCTGTAAATCATAAAAATGGAATGTTAGTAAGCGTTCTCATAAAACGAATGAGAAACGAAACAGATATGTTTAACAATTTGCAATAATGATGGGAAATAGAAATGCCGCCTTGCGGCAATGACTCATGATCGAGTCTCCCGTTTTCAACGGTAGGCTTCCTAAAAATAGCGCCTTCGATTGTTTACGATAGACTTGGAGTTGATACTTGTAAAATAAATGGTAGAATAGCCTGCAAAACAAAGTTTTAATTAAATTTGCATGGACAAGAAAATGTCAAAGATAAAGGAGATATAAAGTGAGAGTTCAAGCCGTCCGGCTTATATTGGTGAAGCCCTAAAGAGTTGAGTGCTATCCTTGAGAAAAACTGAGTTAATGCTTAATTCCTGCAAAGTGTAAAGTAAAGTTGTCAATAAAGCAATGAATTTTGATTAGGCAAGGGCAGAAATAGAGAGAAAATAAAATCATTTCGCGTATGCGATGAATCAGATAACGCTTCCAATCTCGGTCGGTTATCTTGGCAACATTATTTAATGTGTACGACAAATACTCTATGAGGAATTGATAGTTGCTAGTTTCCTCATCTTGTCGCTTTGAAAATTCCTGCACTCAAAGAAAAATCATTAGTTTTGGGAGGGAGGGGGAAGCGTTTGATTTGCAGACTTCATCCTGATCTTGCCGCTTTCGCTGCTTCCTCGTCTTCATTGGACTTGGATTTGCAAATTGCTTTCAGAAGCTTGGCTCATGAACTCAAATAGCATAGACTTTGAAAAATAGAGGCAAAATAAAATATTTTAATGCGCATGCAAATGAAGTCAAAGATGCATTTTGAAAATTTTGCCTTGACTTAAACTTGTGACATATTTTAAAACAAACAAAACGTCCTTTGCCTTAGACTTTGCACTGTTTGCTTAACCAATTTCAAAATTATTGCCAACTCATCTTTAATACCCAACGCCGCTTCTTGCAAAATTCTGCCCCAGTTATAATCTTCCGCATCCCTAACTCGGTTTGCAAAATTGCCCCAGTTGCTATCTTTTGCATTTCCAACTTATTTGCAAAAATTGCCCCAGTTGTCCCTCTTAAGGGAGAATAAAAATTTAAATGCTAAAGGGTCGAGCCCGATGGGGGAGCCTACGTATCCCTCCTTGGGAATCAGACCGTGCGTAGTTCTGCCACACTGCTTCAACGCCATACACCAACAAACAAAAGCTGCCCCAGTTGAAGTTCTAACAGATAGTGCGGTATCCAAAGAGCGCAGACAATAACTTTCAGTGCATCGATTTAAATTGTTCAGTTGTTTTGCCATACATTACAAGCAAAGCTTTGGCAAGTTTATCAATTTTAATTTTAAAATGGAAACAAATGCAAGCGTAAATAACATAATAAGAATGCGATGAACTTTATTTCAACTTCCATAAATTCAAAATGAGTTGATTCAGAATAACATAAGCTTTAAAGTTCAATGCAATTCAGGGCCTCAATCTGAATTAAAATTGAAAACAATGCTACTAAGTTCAATCGCCAAGTTCTTTCAAGCAATGCCATTAGCTTCTGGTACTGCACCGTTCACGAGCTAAAGCGTCTACCATCAATCATATCTCGAAACCTTTGCATGGTGGATGGTCTGCCACTTCGCAAATCCAACATTTGCTAGAGAAATAAACAAAACAAAGAAACCTGACAAAGGATAACTAAGATGGTTTGCATGTCATTCATAGGATTGCATACAAACAAGCAACACCTAGTATTTGACGCATTTTGAGCAAATAAAGCAAGGCAGGCAATTAACATTTCAACACAGCTCATGCTCTCCACAGTATCTGCACAAAATTCTAAACCCAAATGCCTAAGACCCGAAACAATCCTCCACAGCTTTCGCAAACATCCACACTCCTCCAAGCACAACTCCCAATTGATTCACAACATCCAGGGAGAAATTTCCAATTGCCTTCACAATACCAGACTGCAAATCATGAAAGGCGCCAATTGGCCTTTCAAAATAAAACCTCACTGGTCCTCGGCTTTAGACAAGCCTCTCAGCTTCCTAGGTTTTGCAAGGCTCACAGACCTTGTTCATAGGGCTCCTCACTGGTCCTCGGCTTTAATCAAGCCTCTCAGTTTCCTAGGTAGCCAAGACCGCACTGGTCTTCAAGGAGGGACCCCACTGGTCATTCAAAGACACAGGGGCTTCGCTCTCCTAGTATGCGACAAGCATACTTCAATTTTATAAAGTTGCAGCTGGATAATCAACATAGGCCTGCACACACGCAAAGCCATTCACGAGAGGGACCCCACTGATCCTTTTAAAGACACCAGGGGCTTCGCCTCTTAGATCTCACAACACCAGGCCATCTCCAAAACACAAACCAACCAAATCTGCCGAACTTTCCCCCAAACTAAGGCTTATAGGCATGCATGACCTAATCTCCTTCTAAGAGTGGGTTAACGGTTGAGGCTGATCAGACCTATGCGGGATAAACCTGGCCCCATAAACCAGTAAAACCGGCCATGACAAAACCAGGCAAACCATATCCCAACTAACTTTGGTGACACGAAAGAAATTCAGAGACTTAGGAAGGGCAATGCCCTTCCTGTATTATGGCCCGTCACGCGGGCCCCCCGTGATGAAATCGAGGAGGTGAAAGAGAATTGACAGGCTCCATGAGGGAGGAAATATGAACGGAACGCAGATTATGCACAAATTAATACAATGCATGCTTTATAAGGCAAACCAAACAAACAGATATAATAAAGCAAATAAATTAGGCATGCTAGTTGCAAACAATTGGAAACCTTTATGGTCAAAACCTTTATTGCTCCCCAGCAGAGTCGCCATGCTGTTGAACCCAAAAAATTACCCCCCGAAAAGGATAAATTCCGGAATATCGACAGGATGGACTAACTCTTTTGGAGTTTTTGGAGTCGCCACCCAATTTAAGGAAAACAGGGAACCAAATTAGCAAATGCGTGCAAAAACTCCGTTTTTTGGAAAAAGGCGATCTTTCTTTCAGAGATTCTAAAGGTAAGAGGTTTTATTAATTTCGGAAGAAGGTTTTTAAGGCACTTCCGAAATTCCGTGAAATACGGTTAATCCGGCAGGTTTCCAAATATTCGCAAAATTTGCTTTTCTAGAAAATTTATCTAAAATAATTAATTGAAATAAAACTTGTTTATGAAAAACTATTTTAATTTGCACGCATTTCGCTAATTTGCCCCAGTTTGCAATAAATTAAATAACGACTTCAAAAATAAAAGGCAATGAACATAAAGTAAAGCAATCAATCAAATAATCAGATATTATTGACAAATAAAATAATTCATACATTTTATTTACGTAAATGTCTAAGGAAAGAAATGCGAAGTTAAAGATAGAACCCGTGATATTGATCAACTCGCGGGAGTCTTGGTTTTTTCCTAAAATTCCTAAGTCTTATTTCTGAATGCTCGAGTCCGACTTCAATCCAAACGACTCCAATGCAACGGAAGTTAGCCCAAAAAAAACGTTCCCGAATTGCTCGTGCCAAGGTGTACCTCGCAATAAAAATGGGAATTTAAACTAAATTAGTTCGATAATAAAGTGTAATAATTAATAAAATAAAATAAAGTAATAATAATAATAATAATAATAATAATAAAAATAGAAAAATATATATATAATAATAATAATAATAATAATAATAATAATAATAATAATAATAATAATAGTAACGGGTTGTTTTGCAAAATTTAGGCTCAGGTGCGTATGGCGCGTCGAATAGAGGCTCGGGATTTGGTACGGTTGCAAACACGGAGCCCGGACCGTGTTGCCGTGCCAAAGCACCAAACCCACTACTCTATTCAACTTGCGTGGCATTAAAATGCACTCATCATCGCCTTTTGCTTTAGGGACACGGGAACGGGACGGATCGAGTGTAGTATCGTGTTCAAAATCCGTCAATTCATTATCCGTCAATTCCTTGTGTAGGCCTCAATACGTGTATACGTATCTTTCATTGGCCATTAGCGTAGCATTTGTCCAAATCAATTCAATATTCCGCGATATACCAAATTTATCCAAAACGGGTTCCTGCACTCAGAAAATCCAGTCAATGCATAACAGTCCAACTCAGAAAATCCAGTCAATGCATAACAGTCCAACAACATAGATTGATCAATCAAAGTTATAGCGAATTTCCACAATTGTACCAGAATAACCATGGGAATGCAATAAGCTAAACGGGTCAAGGGAATAACCCAGAAAACAGATCAGCCAAAGAAAATAACGAAAACCCAAAACTTATGCGAGTTGAAACAGAAACCAATCAAAGACCATAGGCAACAATGTCATCGCCGGCCAGAATCCGGGCATATTCTCCGATAAACAGCACAAACGGCGAGATGGAGGAGCGACCACCAGTGGATGGCGTCGCTGCAACCCCATCACCAATAGTTCACTTTCAATCGCAACCAAACAGAGATACAGAGAAACCAAATCTGCAATAAGCAAATTAGGGGAAAATACATAGCAATAACCAGTGGACACCCGATCGAACCCAAGAACAAATGAGGTAAAGGAACAGCAACGGTCAAGAACAGTGGAGGAGCAACAGCCAAGCCGAAGCGGCGTCACTTCAACTACACAACACCCTCATTTCCAATTTCGACCGCGAATCAACAAGAATCATAGAAGAAAACCGAGAATAGGGACCCTGACAAATGTGTTATAACACGAGGTCGATTAGATATGGGTGAGGTCCAAATCAGTGTGGGGTATGTATTGAAAGGAGAGGGGAGATCTGTTTGTGTGTTATGGATGGTGGTGTTTATGTGTTCCCCCACCAGCGAAGGTGTTTCCCTTTCCCCTTATCCCCGATCTCACTGCATAACGTGTGTGTGTGTGTGAATGATTTCTGGATATGTGTGTAGAGAGGAGGATAGGTTGAGGATGATGGGTTTTGTGGGAATGGTGAGTAATGGTCAATTTTTCGTGTAGTAGATCTGATTTGTGCAAGTAAAAAAAAGATGTTAAGGGAGATGAAGTGCCTCCTTTTCCTTGAGTGCCGCGGCTGATCCCCATGAAATGGGTCTAGGTTCTAGGGTTTTTTTTTTTTTTAGTGTCTATAAGAGTAAAAATTTAGTGTAGGGGCCTGTTTGGCGCGCGTTAATTGATTTGTAGCCGTCAATTACAAATTCGCTGAGAAATAGCCACCTCCGGACAAATCCCAGTATAAATACTGGGGCTTTGAACAAAACTTGTTCAAGGCCCCAGTATTTGTACTGGGGAAGCTTCAGTAAACTAACCCCAGTATAAATACTGGGGCTTTGAACAAGTTTTGTTCAAGGCCCCAGCATTTTGTTATGGAACTATGTATAAAGCTTCAGTCCCATAACAAAATGCTGGGGCTGTGAACAAAACTTGTTCAAAGCCCCAGCATTATTATGGGACTGAAGCTTTATATATAAAGTCTCATAACCCATAACAAAATGCTGGGGCTGTGAACAAAATTTGTTCAAAGCCCCATCATTTTGTTATGGGACTCAGCTTTATATATAAAGTCCCATAACAAAATACTTGGGTTTTGAACAAGTTTTGTTCAAAGCCCCAGTTTTTTGTTATGGGGCTAGTCTGGGGTGTTTTTCCAACGCTAATGGAGCTTAAGTGTGCGCGTGAATTTATGGCTATTCTTCAATGAATTTTGAAACGGTGGATAGTCCCCATTGAGCGCGTCCAAAAATGGCTAGTGATCAAAATTTCCCTCTATAAGATAATGGTGTAAGGAAGATGAAAATGGGTTTTTTAGTGACATATGGGCTTTGCATAAATGATCATAAATTGCAATTTAAGAACAAATTTAGCCCATTTAATTAAATTAAACAATTAATTATATAATGCACTGCAAATGAAGGGATGACTTGCGATTTTGGTCATTTCCCTTTAAAATTAGCTATTTATTTACAATCTTCAAAATTGAACTTAATTATTAAAATTATTATACTTTTAATTAAAATCCAGGACAAAATTGGGTGTCAACACTTATTATTTCCTGAAAACTGGCTATGCACTCATTGTGGGAACACTGGTCACCGGAAAGAAAATTGTCAATCTTTAAAAAGGGCTGACTAGATGAACAGGTCCTATAAACCTGTTCAAAATTCTGTGAGACAGAAGAATATGTCATATAAACCTGTTCAACATTCTGTAAGAAAGAAAACTGTTCACAAAAAGAAACCATTACCATTCTGGGCTAGGAGAGATCTGATTCATCCTTTTGCTAAAGGAAAGGAACCCAAACTAGTTTGGGTTCTTAAAATTAACTCCTAGCTTTCTTTTGCAGGCTAGAGTGAAGGAGATAAACAACAAATGGTACATGGACAGTAGTTGCTCAAGGCACATGACAGGACATAAGGAACTGTTCCTTTCACTCTCAGCCTTTCAAGGAGGAAGTGTTTCCTTCGGTAATGGTAAGAAAGGGGAAACCATAGGCATTGGAAAGGTAGGTAGGTCTGATTCACATTGTATAGACAATGTGTTTCTAGTAGATGGGCTGAAGCATTGCTTATTGAGTATATCTCAATTGTGTGACAAAGGTAATAATGCTAATTTCTCATCTACTGGATGCACAATGATTAACCAAACTTCTGGAGAGATTATTTTGCAGGAAAATAGGCATGGAAACATCTACAAAGTAGACTTGCTGACACTATCTAATAGAAGCTTGAGTTGCTTAAGTGTGGTGCAAAATGATCCCTTCCTATGGCACAAAAGACTAGGACATGCTAGTCTTTCACAATTGAACAAACTTGTGTCCAAGGATTTGTTGATAGGTCTTCCTAACATCAAGTTTAATGATGAAAAAGTATGTGAAGCATGTGCCAGGGGAAGCAGGTAAAATCCTCCTTCAAACCGAAGAAACAGGTAAGTACCACTAAACCTTTGGAACTGGTCCATATGGATTTATAATGAGAACAATGAGTCGTGGAGGTAAGAAGTATGTTATGGTATTGGTGGATGATTACTCCAGATTTACATGGACTATATTTCTTGCATCTAAAGAAGAAGCATTTAATGCATTTTCAATTTTTGCTAAGAAAGCTCAAAGAACTCTAGATAGTCATATTGTTGCCATTAGGTCAGATCATGGAACTGAATTTGAAAATCATATGTTTTTCAATTTTTGCAATGAAAATGGCATCAATCACAATTTTTCTTCACCAAGAACACCACAACAAAATGGTGTAGTGGAAAGGAAAAATAGGACTCTAGAGGAAATGGCAAGGACTGTTAATATCTGGAAATCTTCCACAAAATTTTTGGGCTGAGGCTATTAACACTGCATGCTATATAATAAATAGATGTATGACAAGGCCATTGATAGAAAAGACCCCATATGAATTGCTTAAGGGAAGAAAACCAAATATCTCTCATCTTAGGGCTTTTGGTTGCAAATGTTTTATACATAACAATGGGAAAGATGCCTTAGGAAAATTTGATCCTAGAAGTGATGAGGGAATATTTGTTGGTTATTCTTTAAATAGCAAATCTTATAGGGTGTTTAACAAGAAGACATTGAAAATTGAAGAAAGCATGCATGTTAAATTTGATGAAACTGACAGTCTCACTCAAGAACAGGTACTGGAGGACGAAGAAATTGGAATGCTGAAAGATTATGAACTTAATCCACAAATGCAGACTCTGGATATGAGAAGTGAACTGCAAGGAACTGTTCCTCAGGACAGAACTGAGAAGAGTGGCACTGAAACAGGGGGAACAAATAATGGTTCCACCTCACAAACTGGTAGTGCTACTCTATCAGGAAGTGTTCCTCAGCTGAGGACTTCTGACAATGGATTGACACCCAATCCTTACAAGTATCAAGGGTCACATCCTATGGATCAAATAATCTCAGATAAGACTGCTGGGATTCAAACTAGATCAGCAGTCAAAAATCACAATCTGTGTGCCTTTAGTGCTTTCCTATCTCTTGTGGAACCCAAAAATATGAAAGAAGCACTGAAGGACGCAGATTGGATTAATGCTATGCAGGAAGAATTGAATCAATTACAAAGGAGCCAAGTTTGGCATCTGGAACCCAAGCCAAAGAACAGGTCCATAATTGGAATAAAATGGGTTTTCAGAAACAAACTTGATGAGGATGGCATGGTAACAAGAAATAAGGCCAGGCTAGTTGTTCAGGGATATAGTCAAGAGGAGGGCATCGACTATGATGAGACTTTTGCTCCAGTTGCAAGACTGGAAGCAATAAGACTTCTTATAGTCTTTGCTATATACATGGAATTTACTCTACATCAAATGGATGTTAAGAGTGCATTTCTGAATGGTTACTTGAAAGAAGAAGTGTATGTCAAACAACCTCCAGGGTTTGAAAGTGAACAGTTCCCTGAACATATGTACAAGTTGGACAACGCCTTGTATGGGCTCAAGCAGGTACCAAGAGCAAGGTATGAAAGGCTATCAAAATTTCTACTCCAGCATGGATACAAAAGAGGTAAAATTGATAGCACATTATTTTTGAAAGAAAAAGGTAAGCATCTCTTAATTGTTCAAATATATGTAGATGATATAATTTTTGGTGCTACTTGTGAAAATTTAAGTAAGGAATTTGCAAACTTGATGGGGAGTGAGTTTGAGATGAGCATGATGGGTGAACTCAATGCCATAGTAGGTCGTAGTTTTTTGATCCCGAGTCAAGGGGTTTTTCCACGCTAATATCTGGTGTTCATTTACTTACAGTTTTAATTCCGCATATAGTTTAGTAAAGGAACTGTTGAAGTACATGATGTATACCATGCTAAAGTACCTGATTGAGCCATTCTTTGTACATAATACTATCCTTGTAATTAGTTAATAGTTTCTTTGTACATAATACTATCCTTGTGTTTTAGTTAATAGTTTTAGTTACTAGTTTGATTATATTGTAAATACTGATAGCTAGTGTGGCTAGTTTTAGTTTCAATATTCAGCCCAATGTTTTGGTTGGATATTTGGGCCATGTATAAATACTAGAGGCCCGGCCTCCTAATTAAGCAATTCATTTTCTTTCCTTCAGATTCCTGAAATTGCTCTTTCTTTCTCTCTCTGTATGAACCCTAGTTCCACTTTATCATCCCACTTTATTTCATGTTTGGGAACTTAACATGGTATCAGAGCAGGCGTTTTAAGATCGCCTCGATCTCCTCTATCATGTGGTGTTACCCGTGAGTCACTTTCACGGAGTATTTTCAGCGCCGTTTCACTTTCCGGCGACTTTGACGGTGTTTTTACGGCGGTTCTTCAGTTTGAGGGTGATTTTACGGCGATTCCTGTGGTTTGACGGTTCGGTTTCTGTCCTGATCTTCGATCTCCCTTCTTCCGTTCAGATCTAGGGTTTATACCAAAGGGACACACGTTTACACTTCGAATCCCGAAGTGCGGTGGTATTTTTTTTCTCCTAAGCCCTCTCTTTCATAATTTTAGGGTTTTAATTACTTTTCAGCAAATTATCATAGCTATTACTCTCTTCAAATTTTTTTAGGGTTTGTAATCTGATGTTAGATAGTATCACCCTGTAAACCTAGGGCTTATTTGATACTCGCTTCAGTTTTTTTTTTTTTAGCTATCATGACTACAACTCATACTAGTGCTCGAAACGTCTCCTCCTTAGATCCTTCTGATCCTCTCTATGTCCATCATTCGGACATCCCTGGTATCCCTCTTGTATCCACTCTGTACAATGGGAATGGATACAATGGGTGGAGGAGAAATATCCTCATGGCACTATCAGGAAGAAATAAGGTCGCTTTTATCAATGGGGATTGTACAAAACCCTCTAGTGATTTTGCTCTCCTTAGGCAATGGGAGAGATGCAATGACATAGTGACATCATGGATCCTAAACTCCATGACAAAAGAAATATCAGATAGTGTCATTGTATGTAATTCTGCAAGGGAAGTATGGACAGATATTGAAGAGAGGTTTGGGGGAATTAATGGGGTAAAGATTCTTGAATTGAAAAGACAGTTGGCTTTTGCCTCCCAAGGCTCACTTGATGTGGCCTCCTATTTCACAAAAATCAAATCTATTTGGGATGAGCTTAGCTTGGTATCCTCAAGTCATTCCATAGCTTGTTCTTGTGGGGCAAAGGCTGAGTTTCAGAAGGAATTGGATAATCAAAAACTCTACCAATTCCTAATGGGACTCAATGACACCTACATTGGAGTAAGGAGCAACATCCTAATGATGACTCCACTTCCAAGTGTGGGAACTGCCTATAATATGCTCATTTCTGATGAGCAGCAGAGACAGATGCAGCCTGGAGCTTCCTTTGTCTCAGAGTCTGCCTCATTCAATGCTGTCTCCAGTCAAAAGTTCAACCCCAGAGGGTATCAACAGAGAGTGAACTTTGACAGTCAAAAATCTCCATCTCAAAGAAACAACTCTCCCAGACAGTCCATTATTTGCCAATTCTGCAACATCCCTGGCCACCACATTGATAATTGCAACAAGAAAATGAGGGTTACTCCTTGCAATTATTGTGGTATTAATGGTCATACTGAAGATGGATGTTTTAAGAAGAATGGGTATCCTCCTGATTATAAATTTTCAAAGAACAGAAAGAGCTCTGCACATGCAGCAGGCCAATTGGAAGCTTCTGGAAATTGTTCCTCCACTCAGGAGATCCCAGCTTCTTCCAATGACTCCATGATCCCTATAACCAGGGGTCAGTACCAACAGCTTATTCATCTTCTCCAGCATTCCAACCTTTCAGCCCCTGCTTCCCAGGCACCTCATATCAGCTCTGCTCACTTTGCTGGTAAAGACTTGTCTGTTTCCTCTAATGCTTGTATGCTCTCTAGAGTAGGACAATCCTGTTGGATTATTGATTCTGGAGCAAGTGATCACATGACATCCAATGTGAACCTTTTATTTGATGTGAAACCCATTCCCATACCTTTCCTTGTTACCCTTCCAAATGGGTATAAAGTGAAGGTGACTTCTACTGGGAGTATATCTCTGGCTCCTCACCTTACCTTACACAATGTTCTTTACTTACCATCCTTCCAGTACAATCTCATATCTGTACATAAATTGATCTTACAATTACATTGTACAGTTGAGATCACTTCTGCTTCTTGTGTCATCCAGGCCCCTTCTCTGAGGAAGCCACTGGTTCTTGGTAAGCAAGACAGTGGGCTTTACAAGCTCTTGAGACCTGATGACACATCTACCTCTGTTGACAAAGTTCAGTCTAGTTTTTCTGTACATAGTTCCTCAAATACAAATGTTTTTCATTCCAGTATTGATAAGTCAATTTCTGCTTGTAACAATGCTTGTGATATAAATAAAATGGATGTTCTTTGGCACCATAGATTGGGACACATGCCATTCCATAGAATGAAATCTGTATCTTCCATCTCTCCCTTTTTATCTTCCAAACAGCTTTTTCACTGTGATATATGTCCCAAGGCAAGACAAGCTAGATTACCTTTTTCAAACAGCTCCATCAAGACTCTTGGACCTTTTCAGCTGATTCATGTTGACACCTGGGGTCCATATCACACACCTACTGCCAATGGCTATAGGTATTTTCTCACCATAGTGGATGACTTCACTAGAACTACCTGGACTCATTTGATGGGGTCAAAGAGCAATGCATTCCATCTACTTCAATCCTTTATTTCCATGGTCAAAACCCAGTTTAAACAATCTGTTCAGGTCGTTAGAAGTGATAATGCTCTGGAATTAGGAGGTTCCAATGCTGGTATCTCTTACTTTGCAGACTTAGGCATCATTCATCAAACTTCTTGCCCTCACTCCCCACAACAAAATGGGGTAGTGGAAAGGAAACACAAGCATCTCTTAGAGACATCTAGAGCACTTCTATTCCAGGCATCTCTCCCTGTTAAGTATTGGGGTGATTGCCTCTTAACTGCCACCTACCTGATCAACAGGTTTCCTTCCAGTTCTTTAAACAATGTTTCCCCTTTTGAAAAACTCTTTGGAACTGCACCCTCCTTATCCCATTTGAGGGTGTTTGGTTCCCTGTGCTATGGTACTGTTCCCAAACCCCACAGAGATAAGTTTCAACCAAGGGCAGTGCCCTGTGTGTTTCTTGGCTATCCTTTTGCTCAAAAAGGATACAAAGTCTTGAACCTTGACACTAAACTCACATTTGTTTCCAGAGATGTGGTCTTCCATGAAACAGTTTTTCCTTTCCACACTGATACACCTCCTTTGCAGCCTTCTTTCCCTCCTGATTTCAACTCCATGTCTTCTCCACCTGACTCAGTCTTTCCTGATCATCCTGCTCCTTCTTCTGATTCATCCATCTCTTCCCCTGCCTCACCTCCTCCCTCTACTCAAGCTCCTGAGCTTCCTCTACCTATCAGGAAATCCACCAGATCCTCTTCACAACCTTCCTATTTGAAGGACTATGTGTGCACTCTACCCCCTTCCACATGCTCCAGATCTGCTTTAACCTCCATTCTTTCTCCTCTTCCCACTATTCCTGAGCCCCAAACTTATCACCAGGCAGCTTCTCTTCCTGCTTGGCAAGCTGCCATGAGACAGGAATTTGCTGCTCTAGAGGCTAATAATACCTGGTCCATTGTCCCTCTTCCACCTGGTAAGAAACCCATTGGATGCAAATGGGTGTACAAGGTGAAGTACAAGGCTGATGGGTCTATTGAGAGGTACAAGGCAAGACTTGTAGTTAGGGGGGACACTCAGGTTCATGGGGTAGACTATTCTGAGACTTTCTCCCCAGTTGTCAAAATGAACACTGTCAAATGCTTGGTTGCAGTTGCTGTCAAGTCCCAATGGCCCCTTTATCAGTTAGATGTTAATAATGCATTTTTGCATGGTGACCTTTCTGAAGAGGTCTACATGAAGGTTCCCCCTGGACTGGTTATTGATGTTCCCTGCACAAACCCTCCTACACTGGTTGCTTGCAAGCTGCAGAAGAGCCTTTATGGACTTAAGCAGGCATCCAGACAATGGTATGCCAAGCTTGCTCAGTCCCTCCACTCTAAAGGCTACATATCTTCTCTTAATGATTATTCTGTCTTTGTTAGACATATTGGCTCCTCTCTTGTCATCCTAGCAGTTTATGTTGATGACATAATACTGACTGGGAATGACACCTCTGAGATCAATTCCCTCAAGGCTTTCCTTGATGATCAGTTTAAGATCAAGGACTTGGGCCACCTTAACTATTTTCTTGGTATTGAGGTGGTCACAGTTCCTGGTGGTCTTCATTTGTCTCAAAAGAAGTTTATAGCAGATCTGTTGGTTGAATTTAAGTGCTCTGATGTAAGTCCTGTTCTGGCTCCTCTGGACTTGACTGTGAAGTTGCAAGCTGAGCAGGGTACTCTGTTGCCTCATCCTGATATATATAGAAGTCTAGTGGGAAAGCTCAATTTCCTTGTCCACACTAGACCTGACCTGGGCTTTGCTGTTCAGCACCTGAGCCAGTTCTTAAAGGCTCCCAGACTGCCTCATATGCAGTCAGCTCTTCATGTCCTGAGGTATCTCAAAGGGGCATCTGACCATGGACTATTCTACAATGCTACCTCAGATTTCTCCATCTCTGCTTACTCTGACAGTGACTGGGCTGCTTGCCCTGACACAAGACGTTCTGTTACTGGTTTCTTTATTTTTCTTGGTGGTTCTCCCATTGCATGGAAAGCTAAGAAGCAGCCAGTGGTCTCCCTCTCTTCTGCTGAGGCAGAATACAGAGCCCTTAGCAAGGTTGTGGCTGAGTGTGCTTGGTTGGTCAGATTACTTGGTGACTTCTCTATTTTGGGCTTGACTCCTATTCATGTCTACTGTGACAGTCAGGCTGCTCTCCATATTGCTCGCAACCCTGTGTTTCATGAGCGTACCAAACACATCGAGGTTGATTGCCATTTTGTGCGAGGTAAGCTTATTGATGGCCTCGTGCACTTGTTCCATGTCTCCACTCATGACCAGCTTGCAGATATGATGACCAAGCCTTTGGGTGGTGCCATTCACCAGGAGTTTTTGCCCAAGTTGGGTGTTCAACCACCCTCCAACTTGAGGGGGGTGTTGAAGTACATGATGTATACCATGCTAAAGTACCTGATTGAGCCATTCTTTGTACATAATACTATCCTTGTAATTAGTTAATAGTTTCTTTGTACATAATACTATCCTTGTGTTTTAGTTAATAGTTTTAGTTACTAGTTTGATTATATTGTAAATACTGATAGCTAGTGTGGCTAGTTTTAGTTTCAATATTCAGCATATTTGGGCCATGTATAAATACTAGAGGCCCGGCCTCCTAATTAAGCAATTCATTTTCTTTCCTTCAGATTCCTGAAATTGCTCTTTCTTTCTCTCTCTGTATGAACCCTAGTTCCACTTTATCATCCCACTTTATTTCATGTTTGGGAACTTAACAGGAACACATTTTAAGAAACTGGTCCTTAAAACAGTAAAAGTGGTGTACCGTGGGAAATATCATTTTTGAAGAAAGATCCCAAAAGAAGAAGCCAACCTATAAGAGAAGAGCCTAAAAAATAATTTCTCTCAAAATTTTATTAATCTCAACTTTATTTTCTACACCACAATAGAATAGCTAATAGCATCTCTATTTATAATAAGAGATAAAGTCTACTTTAACTTTAACTAAAAAATCTATTCTAATATGGTTTAACTAAAACCTAAACAGTCATGAATTAAAAAATATAGCAAATATCAAATCCTAAACAACTAAAATTTCCTATATTAACTTTGAATTAGTCTTCAACATAATGTTGTGTTTATAGAGCTTAGACTTTTTAAATACCATTTTCAAACATTGGATACAAGTAAATAATTTCTATGTTCTGTGTTAACTTTGTTTCATCTTACATTCATATGGAGTAAAATGTCCTGTAAATTTTTGGTGGAACAGGCAAGGTAGGGTAATTAATGGGGGTCCAATATTAACATTATGGCAAGTGATAATTTAGCAAAACATGGGGGACACAACGTGAAAGGAGCAGCAACAGCTATTTCCTAGAAATTTCGCGCGCCATCACCATCGTACAAATCCATCAACTAAACTGATTTCATATGGCTATATCTGCAAATATTTCATTATCATCAAGCCCCTCCATTTCTTACGTAAACATAATATAACTATATATCCAAACACAAACATCTCTACAATTCTTGAACATTAAAAATTCCTCGCACTAATAGTTTATGATAGTATATACTATCAAGTATCAACCGAATTATCTTCCATGAACCGTCGTGGTACCACCATGCATGGTGGCAGAGCACCACCAAGACTTGCGGACGCGCATACCAATCCGGCTGTTATGGTTGCTCCGGCCGGAGATGTCTGTAACAAGTAAATTCTCGCGTCAAGAAATAAATAAATAATCAAGACAAGAAAATATTGTAACAACTGTAGTATTTGATTTCAATATATTATGAGTAGTACAATCTCTATAATTCCTCTGATTCGTCTTTTCAACTATAAATATTACAAGTAGAAATCCAAGGGCTTTTGAGCTCGATCCTGAATATCTTCCTTATAATGAATTTGTAGAAATAATCCAAGGGCTTTTGAGCTTGATCTTGAATATAATGAACTTGTAGAAATAATCCAAGGGCGTTGAGCTTGATCTTGAATCTTCCTTTTGATGAACTTGTAGAGAAATAAATAACTCCTTGAAGATTTATAGCAATTTGCAGCCTTTGATCCACGAGCTCCTTATTGCTTCTTGTTATGAGTTTCTTCCTCTGATTTCTGATGATCTACAAATGAGGGATTTGGCCCCTTTATATAGATGTGGGGTGGAGTAGCCACCAAGAAACCCTGACGGGCCAAGGCCCGTGGACTGGCCAATCAGATTTAAGCAGTGACAAGGCTCCACTTTATTGGCTAGAACTTGTCACTTGTCCACGTGGCGCATATTTATTGGCCTTTTGGACTTCACTTGGATCGCCATGTCATTTGGCATATGGCACGATCTTATTGGCTCTTTTATTTGACTTGACGCCACGTCACTTGACACGTGGCACTGGCTTGGGCCTTTAGGATTTATATTTGGGCTAACAAAGTGGGCTTATCATTTGTGGCCCAATGAAATTGGACTTTTATTAGTTTATCCAATAAAATTATACTAGCCCATTTTACATATTTGGACTAATATATCTTGAATTTAATAAGTAGCCAAATTATCTTACGGATTTGAATCCAATAAAATTTATTTGTCTACAAATGCCCCCTACTTCAAGGCTTGTCGGGGTTTAACTTGTTGACATCCTAAGACTAGGCTTGAAGTACCCAAAAAAAATCGGACATAATGCTGTAATTTACTCACACAAGATATACTATCTTGAAAGTGTGAATTTTAAAATGGCAACCAATATTTGAATGTAAAAATGTTAGATTTCCATGGCATCTATCATTACACTTATGTTTGCATTTAAAGGCTTCAAAACAAATGAACATTGACCATTAATATTGAATCCAAATCCATCAGCATATTTCGTGCAAACATCACTTTAATTAGTCATTGACTTTTCCAAGTAGATAAACACCACCGCCCTTTTTGGTGAATCCTTATAGGATTCTAAAACCTTTCCAACTCACAGTAAACTTTTGTCATCTTATCAACTTCGTAACTTATGCTCCAAGAAGCCGTATTTGAGTTCAAACTGGACACTGCATTTACAATTCTTGTAAAGGTTGAAGAGGGACTACATGCTGTCTCTCACGTCTATAAATAGCAGTACCATGCACATAGAGCATCACAAGAACGAGAAGTTTTTCTTGAACCAACTAGCAGTAGATTGAAATTTGCAGTCTTCTTTAACGGTAACTCTCATTCTCCTCATCTTTTATTTTGGCGTGTTTGCTTTTCTTTTGCTGAGTAGATTAAGATCTTTCCCACCAAGAGCCACCAGTGAATTGTTCTTGAATTGATTAGAAGACACGTAATAATGATTCGGGAATAAACTTGTACACTTTTAATGACTTTTTGTTCGATCCATCCTCTTTGGTGAAAACCATCAGTTGCTTCAGTACCATTGTTTTTTTTATGTATATAGCTTTGGTGGTAAAACTTTGTACTTTCAAGCCTATAACACTGAAGCACCATTGTTTTTTATGTATATAGCTTTGGAGATAAAACTTTGTACTTTCAAGCCTATAACACTTTAGATGGTCTTTCTGCATATTTCGTGTAATCCTTTGATGCTGTCCCTTTTATTTCTCTTGTTTACTTTAAATTGCCCTTTTATAACCTTTGTCTTGCTTCTTTCCTATATTTTGAAACAGGGAAGACGAGACTTTTGCCGCGACTTCGAACAGTAAGCTTCCCCCATTTTTTTTGTATCTTCGTTACTGCTCTTTTTTTTTTTGTATCTTTTGCAAGCCTCCATATTATAGTGAAGAGGCCGCCTCATCCGATAACGTGCAATGATGTCTTCTTTGGTGCAAGGAGACAAAACCTTTTAATGAAAACATATTCGTCAAGGAGATATATTTGTCAATGGCGTACGAAGACCAATCCTTTAACTGCACATGGAGATTTATTCGTCAAGGAGATATATTTGTTAATAGCGCACGAAGAGAAATCCTTTAACTGCACACGGAGATTTATTCGTCAAGGAGATATACTCGTCAATGGCACGCGTAGACAAATCCTTTAACTTCACATGGAGATTTATTCGTCAAGGAGATATATTTATCAATGACGTACATTATTGTATCCTCCATGGCGCAGCGACGCAGTCTTCTATGGCACGGAGACAATTGTCTTCTATGGCGCGAGGACATGACCTTCTTTAACGAACTTTGCTCCATTCGAACCACTAATTCTATACCCATTAAGATGACATCCTCACTTAATTATCAGCGATTATTATGCGACATTGTCTCTGATTATTTCCTATGCTTTGCACTAACATACTTATTATTATTTTTTTTTTTTTTTGTGTGTGCACAGCTCAAATATGGTTCACTTCAGAGATTCTGCTTCTTCCAGACCTAGGAGTCTCGTTATTTCAAACCACAGAGGTGACAAAATGGAGACTCGATTGTCAATTGACACACCACTAGTTGGGCAATATGCATCTACTTGGCCACCATTGACTGATCCATTCCCTTTACTGGATTGGACTCTTGAATACTGTAGTCGTCCTCCAAAGGCGTGGTCTCTTTGCTCTCCCAATCATCGCAACACCAATATTGCAAGTCCTCTTCCGTGCTTGGGACGATGAATCCTCAAAGGAGAAATCAATTGGAGTGACACTTTATCTTTCAACGGCGAATTCCACTTCATTCCTGGCTATTGGGAGTGGGCAGACGATGTCCTATGTAGATGCCAAAATACTTTGAAGGCTACTAATATTTATGATGCTGTATATGCTTCAATGTTTACGTATGATCGCAACACAAATATTATGCAAGCTTTTTACGAGGCGTGGTGTCCGCTTACAAATACTTTGCTTACTTCGCATGGGGAGCTATCCATATCTCTTTGGGATTTATATACGATTGGCGGTCTTCCTATGATAGGATTTCCTTATGAGGAGGCCGTCCCAAATACTGAGGAACTTACAAGAACAAATGACAAAGACAAAAGATTCCTTGCACTATCATGTGAGCACTTGTTTGACGCCTTCCATCAGCTTCAAGAGGGAGATAGCAACCCAACTGTCCCTGTGACTAAATGGATACAATTTTGGAGCAACAAAGCTACCAAGCACCATCAACCTCCATTAAGAAAAGAAAAGAAGGCTGTTCGTCCCAAGGCAACACATAATCCTTCTAAAGACATCAGCAAAGTTGTAGCCAATTGGACGAGCGCCGAAGAGGCATTATTTGCTAAACTTGGAGCTAAGGGCCATAAGAGAGACGAGACATACTTGGCTGCCTTTTTAGCCTGCTGGTTATGTACTTTTGTGCTACCTTCGAAGGGAGGCGATTTCATTCGGCCTGGGACTTTTAAAGTTGCGAGCTACCTAGCAGGCGGACGAAAAATTGGCCTTGCAGTCCCAGTCCTGGCTAGCATCTACAAAGGTTTAAATATGATATCAGAATGTTCGCAACTTGATTCTATTGATGTTTCCTTCCCAGCCCATTATTTGTATGGATGGTTGGCCCACTACTTCAAAACTCATTATGCGTTACCCAATGGACCGACTATTCCTCTTATGACTATATATTCGGGCGAATGTGGTGCCAAGTATTTTGAGAAAGATGAAGCGAGGACGCGTATTCACAAAGGTGATGTTGCTATATGGCTTTCTACAACGCCTGAAAGACTTAGCCCTTTTCATTATCATGATAACATCAGTGCGCAAGAGTTGGATACAATTTACTTCATGAGCCTTCGATCAAACTATCTTCCGCTGAGAGATGGCCACTCCTTCATTATTGAACCTTATAGTCCTCACCGTTTCAGCCGACAATTTGGTTTCCTTCAAGATGTCCCAGGTTATTTGATTCAGGATCTTCGCACGGCTTCTCTAGAAGAGGGGATTAGATTTGCAAGGCTTTGTGTGATGACCAACTCCAAATCAAGGGCAATTTTTCCTCCTGTCACATCCAGCATGAAAAAATCATATGCATCAATGCGGAAACATCATTCATCCAATTATACATCTTGGTGGAATAAGGTGCATGGAAGCTTTCTGGAAGATAATATACAATTCTTGGTGAATGCTGGTGGACCGACTATAAGTGCACCCTTAGAGGATATAGATCAAGAGCACAGCAAGGAGGTCATAGTGGTTGACGAGCCTCTTAATTTGAAGGTTAAACGCTCAGGACATCGTAAAGGCCAAGGAAAGGAACCCCAAGTTCCTACAGAGGTGCCAAAAGAAGAAATACTTGTTCAAGACCATCAAGGGGACAGCGAATTTCCTTCACTGAATGATCACGTCAAGGATGCTCAATCTCCAAACAAAAGATCATCCCAAGATAAAGATGGGAGCAGCAATGGAGATCGTTGTTGGAAGCATAAGAAAGCGCGTGTAGAAAAGCTGGAAGACACTAATGAAAGTGCGATTGAAGTTCATAGCACTGGAAGTCTTTCAAAGACACTGATAGTTTGCAGCGAAAAAGTAACGATTTCAAACTTCTCATTTTAAGCCATGATCAAACAACTTGGGTAATTAACTTTTCCTTTTATTTTTTTTTTTTTGTGCAGGAAAATGGTGCTGAACATTCTACTGCTAAGCTGGATGAAGAAGTATCTTCTGCTCGCCAAGATGGGGGTTTATCAAGGTCAATTTCTAATTCCAGCAAAGCTCCTCTCGCACCCTCAAAGTCAACTACCGGCATATCCATTTTTGAAGGAAGGAGCGTTGTCTTTAATCGAAAGAAGAAATATATTTATGGTCTTTGGGAAGACATCCGCGACAGCCTCTCTGAAATTAACTTAGACTCCATTTCGAAATTTGAGGAGGAGATCAAGCCAATTTTTGAAGAAATGCAGGAATCGAATATCACTGATTTTTCACCTTTGAAGAACTTGATGGACTCCTTTTTAGAGCTTGCTACTTCATATAATCAGGAACGATCCAACTTGGCTGATAGGACGAGCGAAGCTAAGAAGCTAGAACTACTTTCGGCTGCCAATGAACGTCTTAAATCATTCAAGTTAGAAGAAACTGAGAAGACTGAGTTAGTCTCTTCGAATCAAAAGTTGCTGACATCCACCAAGATTAAGCTGAAGAAACTACAAAAAGAGAAAAAGCGTCTTGAAGCCATTATCGAGGCTGCTCAAAAGGAGATTGAGGAGATCAAATCAAAAGCTTCATCGGTTGAGAATGAGATCTCTTCATATGATGGCATGGAGTTGCTGACTGCTGACGATACTGCTCATTTGGAAGAAAAGCTGGAGCGCGTAGAAGCTAGCCGCCAAGAGTTGATCCGCTACGAGTTATCTCTAGATTAGACTATGCACATCATTTTGTTTTGCTTTCTCTTTTATTGCAATTGATTAAATAGCAGTTATTTTCATCATAAATAAGATTCTCTTAGTGCCTTTGGATTATGTTGCTTCCCTTTGATTGCGCCTTTAATATTTTATTCTATACAGTACTGCGCACTTGTGATAGAAAATTCATATCTTGATGCATAAATGTCTGATTCAAGATAACTTCATCTTTATAAAAACAAGACTCGAAGACCTACGGGATACCCAAAATTCAGTTACAACCAATTTAAAGAGCGTTTTGGGTGAATTTTTGAATCTAGCGTTAATTTCTATCGCGTTCAGATCCTTCAGCGCTGCGTGATCCCACCAAAATATTCATAACTCAACGTAGGCGTATCCGAATCGCGAGAAGTTTAACTTTCTAGAAAATAGACTTCCAGAACTAAAATATATCCAAAATGTAGATGTATACCACTTAAGAATTATTTTAGATGAATTTTTGAAGTCAGCCTTTGATTTTCATCTCGTCCAGACTTGCATGCCTGCGCAACTTAGGCAAAATATTCATAACTTGTAGAATATGAGTTCAAATTACAAAGCGTTTAACTTTCTGGAATATAGACTTCAAAAACTAAGATATAACCAAAGTGCATATGTATACACCTTAAGAATTATTCTAGATGAATTTTTTGAAGTCAGCCTTTGATTTTCATCTCGTCCAGACTTGCATATTCGCGCAACTTAGGCAAAATATTCATAACTTGTAGAATATGAGTCCGAATTACAAGGCGTTTAACTTTCTAGAAAATAGACTTCAAGAGCTAAGATATTCAATGAATTTGTCTTGAAGAATGCTTTGATCTTGACTTTGGAATCTAACATAAGCTGCTATTAATCCGCCTTACTCCTTGGGGTCGCAAGCTTTGATAATAAAAACTTGACATTCAAATAGATGCATGGAGCAAGACATGGGAGAGAACTCTTTTCCTTCTTCCTCCTTCATATGTGAAGGAATTAAGATGGTATCATAACGTCATGCCGAACCCACCTTTTTGTATTTATACGACTGAACTTAGAATGAAACTCTAAGCTGCCTACGTACCTCGGTGAAGAGGATCAAGTCATTACGTAGTTCGGTACAAGTGGGTTTTTTTTTTTTTTTTTTTTTTTTTTGTCCTAACTTTTGCCTAGGCCGCCTCTTTCGAGGTTTTCAACTTAGCGGACTTTTTTTTTTTTTTTTTTTTTTGTGTGTGTCCTAACTTTTGCCTAGGCCGCCTCTTTCGAGGTTTTCAACCTAGCGGACTTTTATTTTTTTATTTGGCCGCGCACAGTTTATACTCTTGCGGGCTAGGAGTAACTTGCAGTTTATGCTCGTGCGTCAAGGAGCGATCTTCTTCATGGATAGTACCTCTTCAAGAATTTCCCATTAATGGGACCGATTCTTTTTCCTTTAGCATCAATAAGCTTATAAGCACCACTTGAATAGGCTTCTTGCACAACATACGGCCCGTCCCATTTTGCAGTGAACTTGCCCCCAGATTTATGGGAGGTGATGATGGGTCTTCTTAATGCAAGAACTTGATCACCAACTTGGAAGGACCTTTGGCGAACCTTTTTATTGAAGGCACGAGATAACCGAGCTTGGTAACATTCAAGACTTTGCTGAGCTTCAAGTCTTTTTTCATCAAGAGCCTCCAACTCTTCAAGGCGCAAGCGAGCATTTTCTTCATCAGTGAGCCCTTCTTGGATAGCAAGTCGCAGCGAGGGTATTTGACGCTCTAGTGGTAGAACTGCTTCAACCCCATAAACAAGTGAGTAGGGAGTTGCCTGCGTTGGCGTACGATGAGTCGTCCTGTATGCCCATAAAGCTTCTTCCATCCTATTATGCCAATCTCGCTTGGACTTGGAGACAACTTTACTCAACAAGTTGCACAAAGTCTTGTTGAATGCTTCGGCTAGACCATTAGCGGCAGCATTGTACATAGAAGACTTACGCTGCTTGAAGCCAAAGAAATCACAAATACTATTCATCAACCTAATGTCAAATGGCTTGCCATTATCCGTTATTATATAACGAGGAATACCAAAGCGGTAGATGATGTTTACTCGGATAAAGTTTGCAACCTTCTCTTTCTTCACTTCCTTAAGAGCAACGGCTTCTGCCCATTTCGAGAAGTAATCAGTTGCAGCCAAAATGAACAAGTGTCCTTCAGAAGACTTTGGCAATGGTCCGACAATGTCTAGCCCCCAAGCGTCAAATGGCCAAGATGCGACGGTTGGGTGTAACACTTCTGGTGGTTGATGTATAAAATTTGCATAAAAGTTGGAGATTCTACCACTAGAGCCTCCAACTCTTCAAGGCGCAAGCGAGCATTTTCTTCATCAGTGAGCCCTTCTTGGATAGCAAGTCGCAGCGAGGGTATTTGACGCTCTAGTGGTAGAACTGCTTCAACCCCATAAACAAGTGAGTAGGGAGTTGCCTGCGTTGGCGTACGATGAGTCGTCCTGTATGCCCATAAAGCTTCTTCCATCCTATTATGCCAATCTCGCTTGGACTTGGAGACAACTTTACTCAACAAGTTGCACAAAGTCTTGTTGAATGCTTCGGCTAGACCATTAGCGGCAGCATTGTACATAGAAGACTTACGCTGCTTGAAGCCAAAGAAATCACAAATACTATTCATCAACCTATTGTCAAATGGCTTGCCATTATCCGTTATTATATAACGAGGAATACCAAAGCGGTAGATGATGTTTACTCGGATAAAGTTTGCAACCTTCTCTTTCTTCACTTCCTTAAGAGCAACGGCTTCTGCCCATTTCGAGAAGTAATCAGTTGCAGCCAAAATGAACAAGTGTCCTTCAGAAGACTTTGGCAATGGTCCGACAATGTCTAGCCCCCAAGCGTCAAATGGCCAAGATGCGACGGTTGGGTGTAACACTTCTGGTGGTTGATGTATAAAATTTGCATGGAGCTGGCAAGCTTTGCATCTTCGAGCATAATCTAAGCAATCCTTTACCATCGTCGGCCAATAGTATCCCATCCTTTTTATGTGGAAGTGGAGTTTCGGTCCAGACTGGTGTGATCCACATACCCCATTATGCGCTTCTTGCATAGCTTGAAGTGTTTCATCATCCCCTAAACATCGCAAGAGCACTCCTTCAAATGATCTTCTATATAGAGTATCCTTGTAATAGAGGAAGCGTGGAGCTCGGCGGCGAATTTCAGTTCTCCTTCTTGGATTTTCTGGCAGTATCCCATGACTCAAGTAGTTAATGATAGGCTGCTTCCAGTCTTCCTCGTCGACTTCAGAAACGGCAACAAGATGTTGGAGATCATTCCTTTCAACCTCGTCATCATCTAAAGGTGGTACTACCTATTTTTGGCAGATAGTAACTTTCGTCTGATCCGGCAGGGCAAGTGTTGAAGCTAGATTGGCTAGGGCATCAGCTTTCTTATTCTCCCTCCTTGGCACATGCTGAAGAGTTACATCACCAAGCCATCCTATCAACTTCTGTGCATAATCGTGATAGGGACGCAACTCGGGCTTCTTTACCTCGTAACTACCCAGAAGCTGATTGATCACCAACTTAGAATCTCCAAAGACGTGCAACTACAATTGTTTCATGTCGACGGCCATTTCGAGCCCAAGTATGAGCGCTTGATACTCTGCGACATTATTGGAGCAATGTTGAGTCAAGGTGAAGGAATATGGCAATACTTCTTCTTGGGGCGTTACAAAAATTACTCAAGCACCAGCTCCATCACGATGTGAAGCTCCATCAAAGTACATCTTCCAAGATGGTTGAGCTTCGACGAACATTGCATCTTCATCAGGTAACTCATCAGTCAGCTCCCAACCATCAGGAATTGGATGATCTGCCAAAAAATCTGCCAGTGCTTGTCCTTTAACTGCCTTTTGAGAGATATATATAATCTCAAATTGTTGAAACTGGAGATACCATCTTGCCAATCGATCACTAAGGACGGGCTTTGACATGACAAACTTGATGGGATTTGCTCTAGAAACCAGTCGTACGACATGAGCTTGAAAGTAATGCTTCAACTTTTGAATGGAGAAGACTAGTGCCAAACATAACTTTTCGATTGGCGAATAGTTCAGCTCATTTGGTGTCATCATTCTACTCAAATAGTAAAGTGAATTTTCCTTTCCTTCACTATTTTCTTGAGCCAAAAGTGCCCCCACTGACTTTTCTTGTGCTGCAATATATAATATCAACGGTTTTCCAGGTATTGGAGCTGCTAGCACGGGAGGCTTCATCAAGTAGGACTTGATGCTCTCGAAGGCATTTCTGCAAGCTTGATCCCATTCGAAAGGAGTACCCTTCTTCATGAGACGACTGAATGGCTGACACCTCCCAGCTAGATTTGAGATGAATCTCCTAAGGTAAGCTAGCTTTCCTTGCAGACTTTTCAATTCATGGAGATTTCTGGGCTCGGGCATCTTTACAATTGCATCTACTTTCGCTTGATCAATTTCAATGCCTCGATGTCGTACGATAAAACCAAGAAATTTACCAGAAGTAACTCCAAATGCGCATTTCAAAGGATTCATTCGAAGTTGGTACTTTCGCAACAACTTGAACACCATTCTCAAATCTTGCAAGTGGTCCCCCTTTCTTTTAGATTTTACCACCAAGTCGTCAACGTAGCACTCTACATTCTTATGAAGCAAGTCATCAAAGATGTTCTGCATAGCTCTTTGGTAAGTCGCTCCAGCATTCTTCAAGCCAAAAGGCATCACCTTGTAGCAATAAATACCCTTAGGAGTTCGGAACGCCGTGAATTCTTCATCCTTAGGTGACATGCGAATTTGACTATAGCCGGAGGAGCCATCCATGAAAGACATAGCCTCATAACCAGTAGTGGCATCGATCATGAGTTCTGGGATAGGCAGCGGAAACTCATCTTTAGGACATGCATTATTGAGATCCCTAAAATCGACACAAACTCGAATTTGGCCATTCTTCTTCCTTACAGGAACTATGCTTGAAATCCATGTGGGGTACTTGACTTCGCGAATAAAACCAGCCTCAATGAGCTTGTTGACTTCCGCTTCAATCAAGGGGACCAAATCTGGCCTAAAGTGACGTTGGGCTTGTTTTACAGGACGAGCACCACTCTTGACTACCAAATGATGAACCGCCACTTTTGGGTCTAAACCAGGCATCTCTTTGTAACTCCAAGCGAAGACATCCTTGTACTCTTTCAACAGCTCCACATAAGCATTTTCTTCATCGGCTGCCAGCAAAGCACTTATATATGTAGGCCTTGAGTTTCCGTCTGTGCCAAGGTTAATTTCTTTCAATGCGTCAACTGTTGCCTTTACCCCCTCCTCTAGCTCAGGTGGAGCATCTGTAGCATCTTCTACTTCATGTGGATCATCATTGTTGAATGATATGTGGTGACAACAAGAAACATCCTCCAATTCATTCATGATCCCATTCGGAAATAGAACATCTACCTCTTCTAGTGCGATGATGTGATATGAAGATCCCACGCTTTCTCCATCTTCATCACGCTCCTTCGTGTGAACTATAGTATGAGTCTTGGCCTTTAGCACATTTCCGCACGAGACTATCAATTTTTCTTCGCGTCTCATTCTTGAAGGGATAAGACTCTGAAAATATCTAGAAGCGGCATGCACTTCCTCATTTTTAGATTTCCTTGGAGGCTTGTTCTTCTTTTTTAAAGGTCCCAATCTATTAAAGACAGAAGTTCTTGAAGATGGTTTTCCCAGCCGATCAAAGACGGAAGGCCTCTTGCTTGAAACTTCAGGCTCACCTTCAGCAGTGATGTAATTAACGTTCGCCCTTCTTATAGAGATACGAACCGGTGGAGGTTTCTCGTAACCCAAGCCTTCGCGTGATTTCTTCATGGTACCTTCAGGTAAAAGCTTCCCTAATGTAGATGGTTCATTGGGATCATATCCAGCCTTTGCAAACAACTTGTAAGCATTCGGATCAAACCCCTCATTTGTGCGCTTCGTAGGGAGTTCTTTATTTAGCGGTGGATTTTTAGCCACAAAACCACCAAGCAACTTTGAGGTTAGCTTCATTGCGTCAATTCGCCTAACGGGGAGAGTTAATCCTTTCAGCTGGTCACTTTGGAGATTAGATGACTGGCCTTCTTCTTTCTTCAATTTTGGAACGTAGCGGAGCGTAGTACTTATTTTCTTGCTTGAAGCTGCAACATTTGCTTTACGCACGTTACCTTGACTGAAGAGAATTGGATCTCCATCAGCTACAACTTTTGCTTTACCGGCTGCTACCTCATCCCTTTTAGCTGCGAGTTCGGCATCTTTGGTTGTTGCTTTGTTATCAACTTTTACACCACCCACGCCATTCTTCAAGTAGAATTTTGCATCAGCGAAGTGTGCCTCTACTTCGGTAAACGGCTTGTCATCGGCAACGACCGTCTTTTCGACTCCACCCTCATGATATTTTAGGCATTGGTGATAAGTGGACGGAACCACTTTGTTCTCATGTATCCAAGGCCTACCAAGTAAGATATTATATGAAGTCCTTGCGTCGATCACATGCATCCATGCGCTTGAAGTCATCTCCCCAATGGTGAGATCCATTTTTAAAGCTCCTATAGCCCTTTGCCCCCCTTGGTTGAATCCTTGAATCAACAGGCGACTTTGCGTTAGTTCTTCAGTAGAGATGCCAAGTTCCTTCAGCGTGCGGATAGGCAAGATGTTGACTCCAGATCCTCCATCAATTAAGATTCTATTCACTCTTTTCTCATCAACATAGCCAACCACAAATAAGGGACGATTATGAAAAGTCTCACCAAGTAGAATGTCATCGTTTGTGAAGGTGATCTTTGCTTCGCAAGTATTTGCTTCTTGGGAGATAGGCTCGATAGATTCTTCTGACTGCGTTGGTGGCAACAACTCTGAAGTTTCACTCTTCTCTTCTTCTTTATCAGCATTACAACACGAAGCCTTAGTATCACCCTTAGGAATATTCGTGCAAAACCAACTTGGAATAAATTCTTCCAAAGTCACAGGCTGACGCGACTTTTGATAGTGGAAAACCTCCATCTTTTCCTTTCGTGGACGTCGAATAGCATTTTGCTTTCTTGTCCTTTTCACCATCTTTTGCCTTGTAGGTTGCTCAGCTGATTCACTGCGTGACTTCATTTTGTTGCGCCTCCGCCGAGTCACTAGTATCCAACCTTCATCATCTCCTTGATCAGTTTGAGCTTCACCTTCTTCCGATGATGCTTGCTCCAAGCTCCACACATTGAGTTGTTGCGATTGGTTTATTAAGATAGGTTCAAAGTCGCCAAACTTGATCATGACTTCATTCCCTTCATATCCTTCAGTGAAGTTGCAGGTAATCACAGGGTCGTGCGAGCCAAAGAAGATAGAAACCTGGTTCACGTCTTCCTTCTCATCTTGCAGTTCAATCTTCCCTTCATTGGCCAATTCCATTATTTTATCTTTGAAGACGAAGCATTTCTCGAGTGAGTGCCCCACGAGTCGATGATACTTGCAATAATTCGGATCATTCGTCTTTCCAGCTTCATTGGGACGCTTCATCTCTGGTAGCTCAATGAACTTTAACTCCAGAAGTTCATCAAAAATTGCAGGAACATCGGAATCTAGGAATGGATATTCCCTTTCTTGCATCTCCTTTAAAGTCAGCTTTCGACTTGGCTTGTCCTTAAAAGAAGTTGCCTTCACGCTTTGCTTCTTGCTTACCTTTGTGGTGAACTTCAAAGGTGCAGCATCGATATTCATAGATTCTTTATTCTCGGCCTTGGGCGCCACCTTGCTCCATTTCTTGACTTCTTGCTTGTCTTTTCCTCTGCGAGATTCATAGACAGGCGGTCCTTCACTTCCACTGGAAGCGATGCTTAACTCCATATCATGAGCGCGTGTGGCCAACTCCTCAAAAGTCCTAGGCTTTATTCCTTGCAGGATGTAGCGGAGCCCCCAATGCATGCCTTGAATGCACATCTCAATTCCTGAAGCTTCACTGAGTCTATCTTTGCAGTTAAGACTTGCATGCCTCCATCGATTGATAAAATCAATAACTGGTTCTTCCTTTCGTTGGCGAGTATTCGTGAGCTCTATCATGCTCACAGTACGCCTTGTGCTATAAAAGCGATTGAGAAACTCATGCTCCAACTCCTCCCAACTATCAATAGAACCAGACTCGAGGTCCGTATACCAATCAAAGGCATTTCCCTTAAGGGAGCGAACAAATTGCTTGACAAGATAATCTCCATAAGTTCCAGCATTATTGCACGTTTCAACGAAATGCGCCACATGTTGCTTTGGATTTCCCTTGCCGTCAAACTGCTGGAATTTTGGGGGTTGATAACCAGCAGGCATTTTTAAGCTATCAATCCTTGCAGTGTATGGCTTTGCATATGCGAGAGAAGACTTTGAAGCAACCTCGTACTTATCCTTAATTGTCCCCATAATAATCTCCTTTAGCTGATCAATTGGAATCACTCCATCAGCAGAAACTTGGATTTCCTTAGCAGGTGTCGCTTGCTTTGCTGGAGTATTAATTATTTCTTGAACTTCTGGACGCTTCCCTGGCGCATGGCTAGATTCGCCCTCTATCATGCCTTCCATTTTGTTGATGCGAGCGTCTTGATCTTTGACATAGTTTGTCAAGCTATCAATCGCCTTTGCCAAGCTTGCAAGTTGTTCCTCCATCGTTAAAGTATTAGTCGCCATCGCTTGCACGGCTATTGGAGATGATGGAGAGTAGCATGAATTTTCCCACAGATTAATCCTTGATTTGCCTACGTCTGGCGGTGTGGTTGGAGATGATCCAGCACTCGAATCATCATCGCGTCCTTTCATGATTTTCTTCTTCGATCCAGAAACGCTAAGCCGAGCTAAAGTTCTTTCAACAATTTCAGCAATGCTGCTTTCTTCCTCCAATCCACCAGTAGAGGATCCAGCTCCTTTCGAAGATGAATAATTAAATGTTGGAGTCAATGTGGACGGCACTTGGAGTGCTTGTTGTCCAAACAAATTTGCTTTGTTCCTCGTAACTGGTCCAAAGCCTCCTTTAGTAGCATTCATGACGCTTTCAACTTCAGCGGAGAACTTAGAGTTGGCATCAAGATCATGAGGCCAAGCAGATTTTGCAGTAGCAGCAGCAGATTTTGAGTTGGTGTTCTTAGAAGCCATCTCAATGTTATTGAACTTTACGAGTTGAAAAGTTGAGATGAGAGGTAGAGATGGTCCCACTGGGCGTGCCAAAATTTGTAACAAGTAAATTCTCGCGTCAAGAAATAAATAAATAATCAAGACAAGAAAATATTGTAACAACTGTAGTATTTGATTTCAATATATTATGAGTAGTACAATCTCTATAATTCCTCTGATTCGTCTTTTCAACTATAAATATTACAAGTAGAAATCCAAGGGCTTTTGAGCTCGATCCTGAATATCTTCCTTATAATGAATTTGTAGAAATAATCCAAGGGCTTTTGAGCTTGATCTTGAATATAATGAACTTGTAGAAATAATCCAAGGGCGTTGAGCTTGATCTTGAATCTTCCTTTTGATGAACTTGTAGAGAAATAAATAACTCCTTGAAGATTTATAGCAATTTGCAGCCTTTGATCCACGAGCTCCTTATTGCTTCTTGTTATGAGTTTCTTCCTCTGATTTCTGATGATCTACAAATGAGGGATTTGGCCCCTTTATATAGATGTGGGGTGGAGTAGCCACCAAGAAACCCTGACGGGCCAAGGCCCGTGGACTGGCCAATCAGATTTAAGCAGTGACAAGGCTCCACTTTATTGGCTAGAACTTGTCACTTGTCCACGTGGCGCATATTTATTGGCCTTTTGGACTTCACTTGGATCGCCATGTCATTTGGCATATGGCACGATCTTATTGGCTCTTTTATTTGACTTGACGCCACGTCACTTGACACGTGGCACTGGCTTGGGCCTTTAGGATTTATATTTGGGCTAACAAAGTGGGCTTATCATTTGTGGCCCAATGAAATTGGACTTTTATTAGTTTATCCAATAAAATTATACTAGCCCATTTTACATATTTGGACTAATATATCTTGAATTTAATAAATAGCCAAATTATCTTACGGATTTGAATCCAATAAAATTTATTTGTCTACAATGTCATAAACACGAGCAGTACTTTTGAGAAGCAGCAGAAGCTAACAAAGCTGTTGTTGAATGTGAATATTCAGAATAGTTTGGGACCGGTGCATGTGGTGATGTTGCCGGAGAATACCGTCGGAGAACTGATAAAGGTGGCGATTGAGATTTACGTGAAGGAGAAGCGGCGGCCTTTGTTGCCTAGTAATGATCCTCTGTGTTACGAGCTTCATTACTCACAGTTTAGTATGGAGAGTAAGTTTCAAATTCCCACGAATATTGCTATCATGTACTAGTAATTACTCCCTGTTCCATTTTATTTGTCATACTTTCCTTATTTGTCTGTCCCAAAAAGATTGTCGTATTTCTAAATTTGGCAATAATTCAACTCTAAAGTTACTTTTTGACTCATTTATAGCCACACAAATATTCATGGCTTATTTTAGACCACAAGTTTCAAAAGTCTTCCTTACTTTATTAAACTTTGTGTCAAGTCAAACTACGACAAACAAATTGGGACGGATGGAGTACTTTAACTTATATACACTAAAAATTAGTTGTAATAAAAAAGATAACCACAAGTAAATCTACTACTATTATTATAATTAATAATTTGAATAAAACTGATTAACATGTTATAATAAGTTATAATGATAATTTATCAGTGTAGATATGCTCCGTATGTAATGAATATAATTGCATGTGTGCCCTATACCTAATTTATTTCGTTGTTGTTGCTAAGGGAAAAGGATTTATCAATTAAATTTCTGACATTTTGGATTCGCACACAAGTGATACATTATTATCAGGATAATTGGTTTCGCCTGCAGCAAAGTGACAATCTTTAGCACATGTTAAAATTGCATAGCCACATGGTTACGCGAAAAATGTTTTCTTCTATTGGAATCACTGTTATAAGAAATGAGTGTTATTTTGTTGGGAATAAATGCACAGGTTTAAGGAGAGAGGACAAACTGGTGAATTTGGGATCTCGAAGTTTCTTTCTATGTCCAAAACCAAGCAGTGGTGTTAATTCATCATGTACTGACAAAGCAAAGGAAATACCAAGATCACTTATGTTGGCAAAGCTCATGGATTTCGTACTCTAATTTTTATACCTTGTTCTAAACAAGTAGGTTTTCTTTTGACTTTTTTCTCTTTAATTTAAATGTATCTCCTCTCCGATTGTTGTGAAAATTGATGTGCTAACATTGGGTTGTCAACAAAATATTGGTTATACAATTAAAGTATGTTAAAATCACTGTGGGTTCTGATCAAGTCTTTTTTTAAAAAAAACAAATAAATACTTGTATAATGAGACAATCATTAACAAACATGTTAGAGTTTCTTGCGAGCATTATTAATATACTGGTGCAATTTTCTTGCGTTATCAGCAGTTAAAAGAATTCCTGATTTTGAATTGATTGATGATCAAAATGATGTGATGTTGCTTGTAGGTAATGGAGAATCTCTTAAGGATCCAAGTGTTAGCATCCAATAATTTCAAGGAACGTTGAACTTAATGATTTTCACATTCAAACACATAAATAGTAATTCAAGAAAACATACCCGAATTTGCTATAGCGTTCTCTTGACTTGAAGCGGAAGCCTTAATTCTTTGTTCTTGATAAAAGGTGATATCTCCCTCTTTCCTTTAACTTTAAGAAAACGTCTGATGGAAAACGTTCTCAGTATTGGTAGAGAGAGGACCCTTTTAAAATGAGAAGAGCACTTAATTTCACATTCCATCAATGTGAGGGAGTGGGTGGTTTTAAAACCACCAAGGAGTGGGTAGTTTTAAAACCACCAAGGAGTGGGTAGTTTTAAAACCACCAAGTAACTTCCCATATTTAATTAGGATTTAGTAAATATTATTTAATTTATTTATTAAACCAAATATAAATAAGTGTGCCATAACTTACATTCTCCCACTTGGCACACGTTCATTATTCACTTAATGGTTTAATAAATATTTCAGTCATCATGTGCACAGTTAATACTAAATCCCACATTATTCATCGTTATTGAATAAGTCAACCAATATGAGTCATGGCGGTTGTACATCACTTTCGACATAGTCCCTTCCATGTACTACAATATTAGTTTATTACCCAACACAACCTTCAATACATAATGGTCCAACAATAATGCTTAGAATATCTTTATCTAAGCTAAAACCTGTCTTCGTCATTCTCAACATTACGTATACAAGAGAAAAGCAGGTAATGCAGAAACATTTACATTAATGAGCTCAAAGTGTCAATCTCATAAACATCATAAGTCTTTCCATAAATTCATACATTGCTATCAATAATGCCCATTCTTTAAACATGATCCATAAATGCTTTGGGCGATAATCCTTTCGTCAAAGGATCAGCAATCATAATTTTGGTGCTAATATCTTCAATTGACACTTTATGTTTCTGGACATGTTCTTTAACGACAAGACATTTCAAGTCTATTGACTTAGCACCTTCTTATATTTGTCGTTCTTAGCAAAGAACACTGCTGAGGAATTGTCACAATAAATTTTCAGCGACATGGCAATATTGTCGACTAATCCAAGTCCTGAAATAACATTCCGCAGCCACTAAGTCTAAATTTTGGCCTCAAAGCATGCCACAGCCAGCATAATCTGAATCTGAATATCTAACCATATCAAGATGGTCAGATTTTCTATAAGTGAGCATATAATCTTTTGTTCCTTGCAAGTATCTCAATACTTTCTTTGCAGCTCTCCAATGATCCATTCCTGGATTGCTTTGATATCTGCCCAGCATTCCAACAGCAAAACTGATGTCTGGTATGGTACATGTCTGGGCATACATTAAGCTCCCAACTACGGATGCATAAGGAATATCTTTCATTCGCTTACATTCCAATTCATTCTTTGGACATTGATTGAGACTGAATTTATCTCCCTTCTGAATTGGAACGGGACTTGATGAGCAATTTTCCATTCTGAATCTCTCTAGAACTTTATTAATATAGGCCTTTTGAGACAACCCCAACAAACCTCGTGATCTATCCCGGAATATTTCTATCCCGATCACATAGGTTGCCTCTCCCATATCTTTCATTTCAAAGTTCTTAGAGAGAAATTTCTTGGTGTCATGCATCATACCAAGATCATTAGTAGCAAGCAAGATGTCATCAACATACAGGACTAATATTATAAACTTACTCCCACTGACCTTCAGATATATACACCGGTCAACGATGTTTTCCTTAAATTCAAAGGCGACAACAGTTTCATGAAACTTAAGATACCATTGTCGGGAAGCTTGTTTAAGCCCGTATATTGACTTCTTCAGTTTGCATACCATGTGTTCCTTTCCTTTAATTTCAAAACCCTCTGGTTGATTCATGTAAACTTCTTCCTCTAAATTTCCATTCAGAAAGGCAGTTTTCACATCCATTTGATGTAGCTCTAAGTCATAATGAGCCACTAAAGCCATTATAATTCTAAGTGAATCCTTTTTAGAGACAGGTGAAAATGTCTCTGTATAGTCAACGCCATGTTTCTGAGTGAAACCTTTGGCAACAAGTCTAGCCTTGTGACGTTCAATATTACCATTTGAGTCACGTTTGGTCTTAAAGACCCATTTACACCCGACTCTTTTGCAACCTTCTGGTAATTCAACAAGGTCCCAACTTTCATTATGTTGCATGGATTTCAACTCATCTTTCATAGCATCTAACCACTTATCAGAATTATTACTTTCAATGGCCTGTGAAAATGAAACTGGATCATCATTGATTTTCAAATCATCCAAATCAATTTCCGGATCAATTTCTGACTCATGTAGATATACCAAAAAATCATCAAAAATAGCATTTCTCCTTTGTCTTTGAGATTTTCTTAATGCTACTTCTTGCGGTACGTCTACAACAGGTTCATTGATTATGTTTTCATTATGAATAGCAGGATCATTATTTTGTTGTTCTTGTTGGTTGTTAGGCGGTACAACAACTTCGGGAACAACAATTTTAGTAGAAGTACAGGGTAAAGGAATTTGCACCTTAACTTCCCTAATTTCCACATTACGTGGTTCTTCACTCCCACTAACTTCACCATTCTCAATGAACCTATCATTTCCAGTTTCAACAATTCTCGTACTATGGTTAGGACAATAAAATCTATACCCCTTTGATTTTTCTGGATAACCAATAAAGAAACCACTGATTGTTCGTGAATCCCGTTTCTTTTCTTGTGGATTATAAATTCTTACTTCTGCCGGGCAGCCCCAAACATGTAGGTGCCTTAAACTAGGTTTCCTACCAGTCCAAAGTTCAAAGGTGTCTTTGGAACTGCCTTACTAGGAACCCTATTTAGTAAGTACACGGCAGTCTTTAAAGCATACATCCACAATGAAGCGGGTAAAGATGAATTACTTAACATACTCCTAACCATTTCAATTAGTGTACGATTACGTCTTTCTGCCACACCATTTTGTTGTGGTGTGCTAGGCATTGTGTATTGAGCACATATGCCACGCTTTTCGAGGAATTTAGCAAATGGACCAGGGTGTTGTCCAGTTTCATCATATCTTCCATAATACTCACCACCTCTATCTGACCTAATTATTTTCACCTTTCTGTCTAATTGCCTTTCAACCTCATTAATAAATACCTCTAAGATATTTACTGCTTGAGATTTTTCGTGCAACAAATAGACATAACCATAACGTGAAAAGTCATCAATAAAGGTGATAAAGTACTTTTCCTTACTGAAAGATGGAATATCAAAAGGACCACAGATATCAGTGTGTATAATTTCAAGAAGCTGTGTGCTTCTTGTGGCTCCTTTCTTTGTGTGTTTTGTTTGTTTTCCTTTAATACAATCCACACAAATATTTAGGTCTGTAAAATCTAAATCTGGAAGGATTTCATTCTTAACTAATCTTTCCAGTCTTTCTTTAGATATGTGACCTAAACGTCTATGCCACAAGTAAGCAGAGTGTTCATTCACCAAACTACGTTTGGTTCCAACTTTATGATGCAGAGTTAAGAGGGTTTCAGCAAACAGATTATCAAGATTCAGTTTGTATAAACCATCACAAAGAATACCAGAACCAATGAGATGATTATGCTTAAACAAACTAAAACATCCATTGCCGAAATTAAAAGAGTATCCAGTCTTGTCTAACTTAGACAAAGAAACTAAATTTCTAGAAATAGAAGGTACATAATAAGTTTCAAATAAGTCTAAGTGACGCCCAGTATCTAGGATTAAACGATAAGTCCCGATAGCTTGAACTGGAGCCTTCACCCTATTCCCCATGTACACAAATCTTTCATTCTGATTTATGGTTTGGGTTGTAAGGAATCCCTTTCTTCTCAAACCATGCCTTACGTTTCAGGCAGTCTTTCTGAAAGTGTCCAGGTTTTCCACAGAAACGACACTTGTCATTCTTATGTTCCTTCTTACGTACTTGATGAGAGGACTCACTAACATTATGGTTTCTCTGTTTGCCCTTAACATGCTTCTTTCCTTTCTTTCCAGCTCCTTGATGGCCTACAAGGTTAATGGAGTGGGTTCCTTGGTTCTTTAGCCTTGTCTCCTCCTGAACCAGCATTCCGTGCAATTCATGCACGTTCCATTTGTCTTTCATGGTATTATAGTTCATTTGGAAAGGACCATACTCAGACGGTAATGAGTTGATGATGAACTGCACAAGGAAATTTTCATCCACTTTCATTCCCAGAGTCTTAAGTCTTGCTGCTATGTTTGTCATTTCTATGACATGCTCATGCATGGTACGCGAACCATCAAACTTCATGGTGGTCAAAGTACCCATTAGAGTACCAGCAAGAGACTTGTCAGCAGTTTGAGAGCGTTCTTCTACAAGTCTTAGAAGCTCTTTGGCACTTTCAGTGTTGGGAAGAGCAGACTTAATGTTGCCCGCTATACTCATTCGTATGAACATTAGGCTTAATCTGTTAGACCTGTCCCACTGCTTAAAATAAGACTTTATTCAGCAGTGCTAGTTGCAGTAATAGCTGCTGGCTTCTCAGTGTAAAGTGCAACATCAAGATCTAAAACTCCGAGATGGAATTTGATCTGTTCGCACCACTCTGAGAAGTTCAGTCCGTTAAAAGCCGTAACAGAAGCAGAGTGCGAATGAAGAGCAAGTGCTGCATATAGAATATGCTCATTCTTTAACGCTTTGAGTTATAAACTAAACATATTATCAAATTCAGAAATGATTTTTACATAAGACTTTAGTGTATCTTGATGTTCACCTTTGGGCAGAACCCCAAAATACTAACTTTAGACATTATGATGCTTTATATAATTTAACATAATTTGGTAATTTTTAATGTACCCATTAATAATATTTACTATCTTTGGATAAATAAACAAAACTAATGGTACATCTAAATTATCCTTTTAACTTTTCACGATTATAAGAACAAACAATCAACCTTTGGGCGATTCATAAATGTCTTATAACCATGAGGTTCAATTTACCCAAAAGTATTATATCATTTATTAGCATCAAATTTAATGGGTAATTGAATATAAGTTCAATCATTTTGGAATTAATTATTCATAAAAGATTCGACCACTTTGGTGATTAACGAATCGTATATAATAATTCCAAATAAACTTTAACAATAATTTGTTCACTATAACGGATCTCCATAACCAATAAATGAAACAAAGTTCATCCAGGTTTTTCCAATAAGGATAATACTAAATGAATAGAATCTAGCAATTGGAAATAAATTGAGGATGCCATAATTTATAAAGTTACATGGTCACAAACCATTCTGAAACATGACAGAAAATAAGGCTATTATGGAGAATCAGGAGAAATTGTATTTTCTTCCTTTAAATTTAGTTTGACAACAGTGAACGAAATAACCTTTCCTTATAGTAATTCATACATCATGATTCCATAATTGCTCAAAAGCTGTCAAGTGGGGAGCTAATTTATTTATTTATTTTAAACATTAATGCCTTCATATAAATTTGATATTTCATGAAGTAAACTTAAACTTCAGGAACGAGCAAAACTTTTAAATCATGTTCCAAATAGAAAACGAAGCATAATCAGAACTTTAAAGCAAATCAGTTTTGAGATGTTTTCATGAAGTAAACTTCTAACCTTAAATTTCAAGTACGAAACCGAATTTTCATAATAGGGTTAACAAATTGAGAGGAAACGATAGTCAAAAACGGAAAATCATTAGTTCCTAAACCTGGCTCGGATACCACATGTTAGCATCCAATAATTTCAAGGAACGTTGAACTTAATGATTTTCACATTCAAACACATAAATAGTAATTCAAGAAAACATACCCGAATTTGCTATAGCGTTCTCTTGACTTGAAGCGGAAGCCTTAATTCTTTGTTCTTGATAAAAGGTGATATCTCCCTCTTTCCTTTAACTTTAAGAAAACGTCTGATGGAAAACGTTCTCAGTATTGGTAGAGAGAGGACCCTTTTAAAATGAGAAGAGCACTTAATTTCACATTCCATCAATGTGAGGGAGTGAGTGGTTTTAAAACCACCAAGGAGTGGGTAGTTTTAAAACCACCAAGGAGTGGGTAGTTTTAAAACCACCAAGTAACTTCCCATATTTAATTAGGATTTAGTAAATATTATTTAATTTATTTATTAAACCAAATATAAATAAGTGTGCCATAACTTACACCAAGTCCCTACGAGACCAAAGTTACAGCTTCACTTTGGTCATAAAGTGTATTTGTGACAAACTATATTTACTGAATGCATTCCACAATTATTATTTTTATTAAATATATTTATTGAATTTTTTAATACATTTATATAAGAATTCTAATATATGGAATTTTTAGATAGCTCTTTAGTAAAATTTATACGAGAATTAAGAAATTATGTTGAATTTGAAAAGAAATTTAATGATTTGATCTTTATACTGCAATCCAGTCATTGTTGTTGAGTTGGCGAAGTTTTTAAGCCAAATAGAAAGTATTGCAAAGGGGTAACTACACTTATTTGAGAAGGTTCAAATGCGATGTGATCTTTATTAGTGATGGTTCAATAATTCGGAGGCCTCGGTTGGATTGTCTTTATTGGAGGTCTTGGTGTAGCCAACCAAGTCTTTGGGTAGTCTTTAGGTATTAGTTTTGCTGGTTAATAGCAATCAGTTCGCATTTATTGCCAAAAAAATTATTATTATTAAAAAAAAGGACCGGATGGATACAAATAAAATTTATAGTCCGTTTGAGTTAGCTGATTTAAAGAGGCTAATAAGCATCAAGTGATGAAAAATAATTTTAGGCATTGAAGCTGAGTTTATAAATAAACAGTTACATGTTTGGATGGAAGTGCTGAGTCTGGTAATAAGCAGTTGACGTGTTTGGTGAAAATATGTTGATACGTACTTTTTTTTTTAATTAAAATAACTAAAATATCCTTCATGTTATTTTCCAAAAAAAAAAAAGTAAACATATTTTAAAATTAAAAATAAAAAATAACGATTATAAAGAGGGAGTTGAAAATTTTGTTTTGTTAATCATATTTCATCATTCCCTCTAAAATTGATCTTTTGAAGGATTTTGTTATGCAGCTTCAAATTGAATCGGAGGCTAGAAGGAGAAGGAACATTCATGTGGTGGATATGCCGAGCTTGATTACTCAGGCGAATATTCAGCTGGTTCGCTCTGATTGTAACTGGGGCCCCGAGGTGAGGGTTGGTATCCCTGCCCCAAGAGCCGAGTATGCGATCGAGTCGAGGGGCGTTCCTTCGTTTTCACTTATCCTTTCACGATCGGTTTCTCTCTCCCTATCCCCGAAGTATTGGATAATTTTTGTCGAACCTTCCAAGTGTGTATAGCCCAGATTGGACCTGGGGTATGGAGGCACATTCAGTGCCTCGAATTTTTGAGTAAATTAGCGGAGGTACTTTTTACCCTCGATCATCTCTTGTATCTGTTTTCCCCCACTCTTCACAAGGATGGAGTAGTTCAGCTCAACAAACGGGGCTCGTACTCGCTGATTACGAAAAGCAAGGATCTCGAGCACCGTGGGTGGAACGAGCGCTTCGTCCTCTTGCCCATCGATCTTCTCTCCTTGAAGCCTGATTTCCCCGAGCGGTGGAATCGAGCCCGCAAGTGTTTCCTTCTTCATTTATTTTCGTTTTACTTTTTCCCTTTTTTTACTCCTCGTTCTTGTCTCTTTAGTCGAGGTGGTCCCCATTTGGTTCAATGGGTTCAGGCTATTATCGATGCCAAACCTAGGCCAGAGAGGTCGTGGATGGTTTTGGCTGCTTTGGATGAGAACCAATGGGCATGTAAAAGGCATGGTGAGCTATTTTTTACCCAATCTTTAAGTCTGGTCTAGTTTTTCGAGGTCCTGTGCTTCAATGTCTCACTACCTCTTCTTTGTTGTAGGGCTCCCCAAGAGGGCGATCACCGCGCCGAATGAGAGGAAACGAAAGAGGGAGAGAAAGGACAAGAAGGAGGAGGTTCTTGAGGTTGGAGATGCCTTGAATGCCCTTGAAGATCTGATTGGAAACCTTTCGAGGGGGAAAGGTGGAAAGGAAAAAGATAAAGAGAAGAAAAATATGGCTCCCGATGGGTCACCGGACCTTGGGGCCAAAACAGGTCAAGTATCTTTCCTCTTGTTTTCACCTTTTATTTCTTTTGTTCCGTTTATCACCTCCTTCTTTTCTTCTTTCAGTCTTGAGGAAGGAGTTGTCCTCGGGGGAAACTCTGGAAGCAAAACGGGATGGATTTGAGCCTGCCCCATTTCCTGAGCTCACTCCTGATGACAAGGCAGAGCTAAGACAGGATGAAGTTGTGGTTCCCTCTACTCATGAACCTGAACCAGTTCAGGTTGCTGAAAAAGACATGGGGAACATTCATCCCCTCCCCCTCTTCGGAGACAAGGAAAGTGGACGAGGCTGGGCCATCTTGAGTGGGGGACAAGGCTCCTCGAGCCGCCTCCGAGCCTGCTCCTGATGCGTCTTCTTGGAGGCAGTTTCACTATATTGAAATTCCTTCAGAGCTTTGTCTCCTAGATGGCGACATCCAGGTTCCGATTAGCCTCCGTGGACTCTTGGGTCCTAAGGAATGCGATTGTCTTAAGGAATCTCACATTTCTGATTTGATGGTTGATGCTTTTCAGCATGCCATTCATGTATGCTTTCTCTAATTTTTCTATTCTGATTTTGCGTTTGCTTTCTTCTCTGATTTTTTAGAGATTTCTTTTGCAGTGTTTCTATCAGGGTTGCCGAGATAGAATGCAGTCGAGACGAAAAGCTTTGGCAGTTAAAGGCTGGATGGAGGCGAGAGCGAGCGAGTCTCGAGGCTCAAATGAGTGGTCTTAGAAAGGAGCTAACGAATGCAAGGCTCGAGTTGGAGCAAGCTAAAAATACTGCCAACAAGTCTGACCTCGAGATGACCAAATCCCTCGAGGCTAAATCTGACATTGAGGAGAAAATGACCCGTTTGAAGGAACTTTGTGATATTGAGCTGAAGAGAGTAAGGAACGAGGCTCAGTTAGCTATTAGTGAGAGGGCCAAGAAATTTCATGACGACTTAAAGCAAAAGCTGCTTAAGATGAATGAAATGGCTGCAGAGAAAGAGCAGTTGGCTAAGGAGAAGAGTCAACTCGAAAGCGAGGTTAAGTTTTTTAGAGGCAAGGCTGATTCTTTCTCCTCGAGGCGGATGATGAGGAGGACTCGGGCCAAAGTTGATAAAAATTGGGCCGTTATTCAAACGAGGCTAAAGACTCTGAAGGAGTGTTGCGACGGGGTTGACATTAATACCGAGATTGCCAAGGCCAAGAGCGATGCTGCCGTGGCCCAGAAGCTGATGGAAAATCTCCCTTCGAGCAGCGAGAGTTCAGACGAGGGAGATGGTGACTCTAAAGCGGAGGCTTAGAGTAGTGCTTTTGTTTTTTTTTTTTTTGGCTAAGGCCTTCGTGCCGTTTGCCTTGTAAATATTTGGGCCTTCGAGCCTTTTTATTAATGGAAATTCCCTTTATGGAAATATTGGCCCAATCGAGGCGACTGTACTCTTCATTGCGATTGAATAACACTCTCGTGTTATACGTTGTTCTCCTTGGATAGCTCTTACTCCCCATGGAGTTGGGAACTTGATCACTTGATGCAAAGTAGATGGCACAACCTCCATTTCATGGATCCAAGGTCTTCCAAGAATGACGTTGTAGGCTATGTCCTCGGCCATAACCTGGAAGGTAGTTTGCTTGTTCACTCCCTCTGTAGTAGTTGTGAGGGTTATTTCTCCCAAAGTCTTCTCGGTGGAGTTGTTGAACCCTGTTAGTATGGTCGCCTTTGTGATGACTAGGTCCTTTAACCACATCTTTTTTATCGCTCCATAGTTGATGATGTTCACCGAGCTACCTGGATCAACTAGAGCTCGTTTGACATTACAGTCATTGATCCTGAGCGTGATCACTGGTGCGTCGTGATGAGGGAACATCATCCCATCGCAATCTTCTTTGCTGAATACCATCTCTTTGCTCGACTCACCAACTCTTGCTCTTTTCTCCGCTGTAATGGATGATATCGCCACTTTCTTTGGTGCAGCAAAGTTTACTCCATTCACCTCCGAGCCCCAAGTGATGAAATTCACTACCCTCTTCAGTGACTGTGTTCGAGGTGGTTGCTATTCTCTTTTGTTCTTCGAGTAATTGTGCTTTCCTTTGTCGGTTAGGTACTCTGCTAGCACCCCTTCTTGAGCAAATGAGCCACCTCGAGACGCAATGCTTTACAATCTTCAGTTGCGTGCCCGTAGTCCATGTGAAACTCATAGTGCTGAGTTTTGTCTCTCTTGCTCGGGGGCGTTCTCATGTCTTTGGGTAGCCTCACTCCTTGGTCAGTCATTCCCTTGATCGCGTTCACCAGCTCGGAAGTGGATATATTGAAATTATAGTCAGAGATTCGAGGCAGATCTTTCTCCTTGGGTACCAAAGATGGGCCTGAGGATTTTTGGTTGGAGGATGATCCAACTTTCTCTCCGAGTCTTTGGCTCACGTGTTGATGCCCCCCGAGGCGTGGATTTGTATGCTACTTTTGGGCTCCGTGGTATGGCTCGTATCAATTTTTTGAATTCCCTCACGGCGCGTCGGCGCATCGAGAGGACTCGGATCGACCTTGGTAGGAATGGCCTCGTCCCATTCTTCTCCACTCCGCTTCCTCGAGCCTGATCTTTGTTGTGGCTCGGTCATGCAATTCGTCTCAAGTTCGAGCTTGTCACTGCTGGAGCTCTTTCTTCAACTCAGCCGCAGCCTCTGAATTGCTCACATTAAGGTTCTTTTCAAAAGCCATGACCGCCTAGCTGTCGTCTATTTTTGGTAGGTCCATCCTCTCAGCCTGAAAGCGCTCGAGGAAGTCCTTGATGGGCTCGAGGTATCCTTGTTTTACGTCAAAGATGTCTTCCTTTCTTTTGAGGATCTTTTGAGCCCCAGTGTGAGCTTTAATGAACATGTCCGCCAATTCATCGAAGCTGGAAATGGACTCAGAAGGGAGGAGCATGTACCAACGTAACGCCCCTTTTTCCAGGGTGTTGGCGAATTTTTTCAAGAACATGCATTTTTTTCAATTGGGGTTAAGTCGTTGCTTTTAACTATAGCCATGTATTCTGTAATGTGGTCAACTGGGTCCGTCGTCCCGTCATACTTCTTCAGAATTTATAATTTGAAATATTTTGGGACGGGTGCTAGAGCAGCTTCAGGCTTGAAGGGTAGTTGGCGACATTTTTCAATGTTCAGTTCTCGTTGGGGTTTGCGGACCCCTGGCACGTTTTCGAGTCATTTTTCCATGCTGGTCTCGAATTCCTTCTTCCACTTTTTGAAGTCAGACGCGACGCTCGTTTGAGACGTCGTGGGAGCTATAGTCCTCGAGACCCCAGACTAGATCCCATTCGGGAGTCCTCATGTATTTATTCCGACAGGAGTAGTGGTGTTGTTCCCTCCATTAAACATCATGAAGGGGACATCACCGAGGGCAAAGTGGACTCTCCCGTTCCCAGCGAGGGCTTGCAAAGAACTCCGAAATTGCTCATTAAATTGAGCTTGCGCGGCTACTTGAGCGGCGGCCTGCTCCCGCATTTGCAGTAATGAGTTTACCATGAACTGTTGGAAGGGGTCGCCAGAATTTGAGGATGTTGGTTCTGCTGCCAATGCTCCTACGGAAAGTGTCGGACCGATCGGTAGAGTGGATCCGCTTGGGAGCGTCAACCCAACTAACAGGGCTGAGGTGTTCGTTAGGATGAGGCTAACATGTGGTGTCGAGCCAGCTGGGTGTAATGGGATTCCACCATTGGTCTTGGTTGTACCCACTGTCTAGTCTGGCACTTGAAGGGTCATGTTGTCATTGCGGTGTCTGACATTTTATTTTTGGTGGAAGATCGAAGCTATGGACTTCGGAACAAACGTTATTACCAGTTCCCCACAGACGGCGCCAATTTGTGTTGGCCTAAATCAGGATAGGTCAACAAATCGAATTTGTATCGGGTTTAACTGGTAATTTGCTTGTATCGAAATGTTATTCGAGCTGGAACTGAGTTTAAACTAGATGAATTGCTTAAGAATATAAATGAGGCAAGAAATAAATCAAATGATAAAACGAGGCAACAAGTAAATAATAGAGTTGAATTTTCTCTCCATCGCCCCCTGTTGTTTACAAACGAATCCTATTTATAATCAGGAGAAAAAATGACGTTGTAAATATCATAATTGTGTCTTTATTGCCATTACTCCGTGTTTAATCTTGATTGACCCATGATCTTTCTCTTAAATGCTAAAGCAACGATCGACGGTTACAAAGATCAGCCCTCGTCTCCTGAGGTGCGACATCCGTTCGAGGTTACGAGATTTTCCTCGAGCTCAGTGCTTCGAGCTCACTTCCCCTCGTTTCCTAAGGCAATTTTTTGGGGCGAGGAACTATGCAGTCTCTCCTCGGGAGTTTGCCTCGTGGAGCAGTCTTCGTGTTACACTTCGAGGTCTTGCTCGAGACCTTGGTGATTTTTATCCAACTAGTCTCTGTGTACGTGCGTTGCATGTGTGCTCATACGAATGGGGAAAAACTTTTTAAAACTCGCGTGAAAATTTAAAAAAGGATGTGTTTGAGTAATTAAAAAATTAATGAAAAATTGCAAGCACAAAAATGATAAATTTTAATCGTATTAAGTTAACTTGATAAATGAAAAAAAATAAAGGTAGTCTTACAAATAGATGTATTTACAACTATGAAATAAAGAAAAATAGTCGAAGAAAATGCATGCACATAGCAATTCATTTTTAGCACAATAACATCATGTGACCTTTGACAATCCGACGAATGTCAAAATAGAGCGCATCATCTATTGATTAAGACTTTGGCTATTCATTTGTTGAAGATCACAAATATTGACACTAACTTAAATCTTTCTCATATTATGTTGTGGCTATTCTAAAACATACACACCAATATAATCTTGTCTTTTCTCGCATTCTTTTTATGCTTGTAGTGTATTTTTTTCTTCTGACAACTCACTTACTTCTCTTAATTCTAGTTCTATCCTTTTCATACTCTAATGGTCATTTATTTCTTCCTCATTGATCTCAATCTTTTCTGCATCAATTCTTTTCTTTGAAGTGCTAGAGACTTCATGAGATGAAATTAATGTGTGAGCTCATCTTGTATTGTATAGTAACTACTCAATTCTTTCTTTTAAGCCTTTCTATGTGCATTTGTGACATAAGTCTATACCATATCGTGCGCATAGCTAGCATTCTCAACACAAAAGTACCAAGTTTCATAGAGAACAAACATTGCAGTTACAAAATGTAGTATCCTACATTTCGATATTCTATGAGAAGTGTAAGAAATTACTTTCTCATCATAAGAGTTCTTTCCGAAAAAATAGATAGATAAAATTTTAGTAAAAATGTTACAACATAGTTTGATCGTATTGCTGGTAATGGTATGTAAAAATACAATTACATTGATAGATTAAATTTATCAAAAATACTTCTCGCTACTCTTTGACCATCTTTATCTCATCTAGTTATCCATAAATGATGTTATCAATCATGTAAGAAGAGCAACTTTAGACTCAGGAATAGTATACGAATATATCATTTGCAAGGAAGAACTTGTCCTCATAGTATAGGGAGCAACTTCAATCTGAGAACCTTGCAGTATAGAAAAAGAAAATGCATGAACATACTAAGAGAAGCCATGTAAAGGAAACTGAAATATACGAAACTTAATCATTTACTTATCTTTATTTGCTCATCTGATAATTTTTCTCTTTAACAACTGAATCAGCATCCTTTAGCGTAGTCCAATAAAATTTTATCTTAAGTACACGAAGTACCACTTATTAATTCAAGAAGCAAAAGAAAAATTTGAGAAAGACTCATATATGCAAAGAACTAGGAGTATATTTCTTGTTTAAATTATTCAAGTTAAATGACGTTATATTTGTGACACTTTGAAGCATTTAAGATATAATAAAAGAGAAAATAATTTAAGATTCTAGGAAGCAAGTATATTTAAAACACGTAAAAATATGTAATGACATAAAGGGAAGAAGGAAATAACCTCGATATGATCAAATATCTTAGAACTCCGCAGCACCACTAAAGTTCAACTTCCAAACTTCTTCTAACTTGTTGATGCTATATATACTTAATGCACAACTGAAATCTAAGGTAGTTGAAATAAGTGTTAGCTTTTTATTTTTACCGTGAGATTTTGGTAAAATTTTCTCTGTTTGTTTTTTATATATATAATTATTTGTATAATTAAAATTGTAATTTATTCAACTCGAGATATACTTGTGATAGGTAAAAAAGTTTATCAACATTTCATCAAAACCTTCATAATTTTAATGTAGGGCTTTCATAATTTTAATTCTTTCCAATAAGATAATGATTACAATGGCATCTGCGGAAATTAGAAAAAATAAATTAATTGAAACATGATGATATGAAACAAAATTAATTGATATCCGTCCAGTCTCTGCTCCATTCTCCTTTGCTTAAGAATAAAGTGATTTAGTTATCAACATTGTAAAATAATTAACAAAAATTGAATAGAAGTAGAAGAAGAACAAGGAAATTAATATTAAGAGAAGTTGAGCTTTGCAATAAGTAATATTATAATGATTGAAGATTTATACCCGCTCGAATATTGTAGCGCAGCCCTGTGATACTAATCACAGACCCAAGACTTCAGAGCTTATCTATGAGTCCAATGATTTATATATTTGATTGAAATTCCAACAGGCATGACACATTCTTTCTTCATCATCAAAGAACCAAACAGAAAAGGAACTACAAATAAACCTGCACAAAGAAAAAAAGTAAAAATTTTAGTATACCTCAATCGTTCATAAGATACTTCAATAGGATTCATATCCCTAATGTCATGTGAACGATGCTTCAATAAAATTCATATGGCATGATGCAATCTTGTTCATCATTGTGGGCGAGAAGAGTTTGCCCCTTGATTGTTCCCTTCTAATTCTAAAATATTTTTTTATGAGACAAAATCATGTAGGTGAATTCAAAGTCCTAGTGATTAGAAAAGATAAATATCACAAAACCAAATAATCATAGAAAAGATAAATATCATAACACTAAAAAATTATATCATGCTGATTAAATTAGTTTAGGCAAAAATATATATAGAATAGATTCCTCAAGGTGTAGAAATACGCACCCCTCAAACTTGGATTCCGTATAAATCATAATATCTTAGAAGCCTCTCTTCATTAATTTCTTGAATATATAGAAAACCTTTGTGATGCTATCAATTATCTCCGTGACTCAAAACAAAAGACATTATAAATACGGTAGGTCTCTTAAATTTGATATTGTCCCCTAATTTGGACTCAGAAAATATTAATCACCAAGTTATGATCCAAAATATACCTGTTATGCTATAAAAACTTAAGTGAATAGAGAGATAGAGTAATTCATTAGTCCAAAAAGAAGGAACAAAAAAGAGATATAAATAGCACTTAATTACATGAGTTTCTTCGAAACAAAGTTCTTCCCATGTTTCATCTAACATCCTTTTGTGAATCCCTAGAAATTTTTAAAAAGAGATTGAATATAATTCAATCAAATCTAAAATTAAAAACTTCAGTTTATCATTCTTATAAACTCGTATCATCAACAACATGCAAGTAAATAACAATCCATTAAATACAAAACTGGAAAGACCTAAAAAATTAACCAGTAAAAGAATTTACCAAAAATAATACTTTACATCAATTGTATTAAAGTTTACATGCAATATGAGATTAAAGAAATTTTATTAAGGAAAGAATGCAAGAAGAAAGAAAGATCACATTGAGACAAGACAAAAAAGTATATAGAGAGAAGAAACGTATTAAGAAGCAATATTGGAAAGGTATCTTAAATATAAATTTAATAGTGATCAAATTCAGTATTTGTGTCTACGAAGATGTAGAAAACTACTCTAGATCAAATTCCAAAATATTAGTAAAATTTAGACATACTGATATAGAATTCCTATTAAGTCTAAACATTGAAACCTAATACTTTGGTTGTATAATGTGTTGGGGGACGTGTATCAAAGTTTTGTGTGTTTAGGTTTTAGATAGAAAACTAACTGATTTGTGGTTATTTGTCACCTACTCAGGAAGGAGTTTGACCAAATATTTTGGTGAATAATTTTCCTGATTTTTTAAATAATTAAAATTAAGTATTATTATAACTAAAATTACAATTTAACCAACGTAAATGACAGTTACGAAGCGTAAAAAAGTCGAATGACATTTCACTAAAACCTTCGTGCTTTTATAATAGTATAGATGCAAAGGGTAAATAGATAAAATCGTTGGCAAACCATAGCAGCTTTTAAGGCAAAGCAATAAGTTGGGATTACCCGCTTTTTACCTTTAATTTTTAGCTTGTTTTGGCTTAAAATTTCTTGACTTATAAGCATCTTTTTAATTTGCCAATATCACCTAATCAAGTTAAAAGAAAGCTTAAAAACTTATTTGATCAACTTTTAAATTCACTTAAACAGGCTCTTAGCGCGACAAAGGTTGGTCCGGGAAACTAAAGCGCGTAAAAAAATTGCTAGTAACTGAGGAGGAAACTATGTATCATGCCATAATATTATTAGTAGAATAAAGTGATCATCTGCAAAGTGTCGTTTTCCATTATTTTCCAAGAAAACAAAAACACAATTATTGTGAGATCAAATACTGTAGTAGTGGAATCAGGCCCGGCTCAAATGCTAAGCCAATAAGGCAATGGCTTTGGGCGCCCAAAACGTTGGGGCCCCATTTTTTCCAAAATATATATATATTGTAAAAAAAAATGTTTGTATTCAATCCAACTAAAGAGAAATTTTAGGGAGATAATGTGTTCACTTTAACATGGGACATGTATATTTATGGAGGAGTGGAAGAATTTTTTTATTTTTTTGGTAATTTGTAGTATTCATATTTAGGTGTGTATCTTTTTTGTTGGCTAATTTATGTCCTAACAATTGCTTCCTATATTTAACTTTTTTTTCACAATTCTTATTCTTTTTTTAGTGAATATTCCGATTCTTCTAAATACAAACCTAAACTCCTTGCTTTCTACCAAATTTCTTCTTAGAAGTTACAAATATCAATATTTTCTTTTCGGTGTCTTCTTCAAAATTTTAAGCAATTGCAACAACGAATCATTATATTAAAGCAGCACCAACACTATTTTGATATTATTATATCAACTTATCAAATTTTCGAGTCAGGTTTTATTGTTCTAAGTTCTAACTTTATATTTTACTTTTTTCATTGAGAATTTGTCCTTGTTGATATTGTTACTTCTTAAGTATATATTCTTGTTTTAGTTATTATTAGAATTTATTCATTATAAATATATCAACTTGAAAATGTAAATGCGATTGTGCAAAAACACGAAAAAGGAGAAAACTTAAAGAAATAATTAAATCCCAAAAAGGAGCCCTTGATAGAGAAAATAAGTTAGGGCCTCGCCGTGAAATTTCGCTTTGGGCCCCCAATCTTGTTGAGACGGTCCTGAGTGGAATTGTGTACTTTTTGAGAAACAGGGTTTTGTTCTCTACGTATATCTTTTTGAGAAACAATTCAAGGTGCTATACTAATTATTTTAATTAGCTTCTTTGCGAAATGCATTGCAACTCGTTCAGTAAATAATTTTCCATAACTCTTCTGAATGGGATCAAATATAAGAAAGTTTAAGTATTATTTTTAATTCATGATCATATAATTAAGTTTATATGTCTTATATGAATCTTAACTAAGGGTGGCAAATGGGCGGATTGAGTCGAATTTGGACGGGTTAAGATGGGTTGTAGTTATACATGGGTCAAAACCCAACCCAATCCAAAGAGTAAATGGGCTAAAATAGGTTGGACTATGATGGGCTAAATAATGGGTTGGGTTGGGTTACTTACCATTTTTTACAAGGGAGAATTACAAATATATACAAACCTAACACTGAAATTACAAAAAATAACAATACTATATCACTTTACAAAAAATACCAATACTTTTTTTACATAATATATACAAAACTCATTTAAACCATACAAATTAAGGTTTTACCACTCTCCCTTCCCCACTGCTACAGTGATTTGGCGCTGCCACCAGATGCAGCCGGTCGCCGCCGGCCAGCCGCCGGTTGCCGGTGACCGGATTCTTTTTTTTTTGTTTTGAAATCTGAAAAAAGTTGTAGGTGCATAAACATACAAAAATACAATTTCATACTTCAAAAAACATTTGATTTGATCTATAAAAATACATAAACATACATAAAAATACTTTCATATTAAAAAAATAGATTTTGATCTATAAAAATACATAAACATACATTAAAACACTAAAAATATAAATGCATCACATATACAAACACATACAAAAAGGATTTAGATACATACAATACATTTAACACACACACACAGAGAAATACAAGTTTATACAAAAAAATATATAAATTGACATACAAAATATGTAGATTGAAATACACATACACAAATATACAATAAAATTACGTAGAGATTCAAAAAATTTAATTGTATTTGTAAACCAAAACATATACATACACATCAATACAAACTCATACATAAATATACACATCAATACACATTCAAAACAAAATAAAACATAAAAAAAAAAAGAAGAAGCAGATCGCCGGCGTAGAAGCTCCGACCACCGCTATAAGCAACAGATCTGGCGCCGCCCAGAGCAGAAGCGGAACCGCCGCCACTCCAGCGACGCCGCAACAACAGAGATGCACCAACAGTAGCAGCGCGCAGCAAAACACGAGGTGCCTTACCAGAAAAGACACCGGCTGGTCGCCGGAGAAAGAGGAAGGGCGGCGGACGGGCGGGTGGGTGGGTGGAGTGGAGAGAAAGAGAGAGAAAATTAGGGTTTTGTGTTAGGGAGGGAGGGAAATGAAGAAAATGGTATGTATTGTGATATATTTAAAAGTATCGTTATTTAGGGTAAATATTTAAAAGTATCGGTATTTTTTTGTAATTTAGCTATTAGGATTGTCATCTGATGTAAATTTTCCTTTTTACAATGTCATTATTATGAAAAGAAAAGTTTTTTGAACCACAACTAAATGAGTAACAATTGAAGCACACCAATTTACAAATAAAAAACATAAATATAATAGATCAACAACTTAAGCATTAAAAGCAAAAAAATAAATGAAAAAAATGAAAAAAAGAAGAAGAGGAAAATAGGGTTTTACATATTTCTTTCTAAAAAGAAAAAGAAAAAAAACTGTAAAATAATTTAGGCAAAATACATCGACATACCCTTAAAGTTGTCCACATTTTTCACTTTTACACTCCAACTTAAGTGTGTTCGATTTGAACACTTCAATCATATTTCGAATGTGTCATTTAGACACAAAATTAGTAGTCAGCCAAACACAACAAATGCATATAATACACACGTGAAGGTGACGAATAAGACATGGACACGTGGATTTAACTTAAAACAAATCAAATTTTTTTTTAAAAGGAAAAAGTAAAAGTCATTCCTTCATTGTTCATCAGTGCCTTCCGGGAAAAAGATTGTACATCCGCTGAAGGTTTTTCGAATTCAGATCGATCATCGAAATTAGCGGAATTCGCCACCACCATAAACAGTACCGCTGCTGCCGCCACCGTATCAGCGCCACAGTACAAGATTTTCACGGTGCTCGATACAAACACAGTGAAAAATCTTCCTATAATTGGTTTTCATGGCAGCAATTGGCCTGCCTGGTAATAAGGATTCCAACACTTACAAAATACCAGGGAATACAACAATTAAAAAGAAGTTTTTGAAACAAAAGGAAAAATTGAAAGAACTCCATCTTACGGTAAAGATTGGTGGTAAAGCAACAAACCGCTACTTTCTTGTCTTGTTATTAGTTTTCCATGTTAGAAGAAAGAATACAACAAAATAGTGATGACAATTTCGGTTGCTTTGATGCACTTTTTGGGGAAATTTTTGGCCAAAAAAAGAGCATTTCTTGGGCACTCACTACTGAAAAGAAACAACAGGAACAAGGATTTGTTGGTCCTATTGCATCTGAAGACTTTTTCTTCTCTGTTGTTCGCAATTGTATGTGATGATCCCCGGATTTTCTATTGTCGGTGAGGTAGATGATGTGTTAAAGACCATGAGGAAAAAGAAAGAGAAAATTAAAATAAAAAAGAAAATTGGTGTTCTCATGCTCTGAAAAGATTTTGTAATTCACACACTACGCCACATCATCAAATTGTGTCAAAATGACACATTCAAAATGTGGTTGAAGTATTCAAATGGAACAGACTTAAGTTGGAGTGGCAAAGTAAAAAATGTGGACAACTTTAAGGGGCTGTCGATGTGTTTTGCCAATAATTTAATGTATGGAACCTGTAAAAGAGTAGAAGAGTTACCTGAACTGAAGAAGACTAGGAAGAACAGGGAACTGGGAATGTGAGAATAGAAACGTTAGACTGGGAGTGAAAAGGGGTAGGTTAATTTGGGTAATAATGATGGGTTAATCTGGGTTGGTGAAAATTAATGGGTTAAGTTGGGTTAATCCAAATATGACTCATTCATATTTTATAACCAACCCAGCCCATTAAGATTTGGGCCAGTTGGGCTGGTCAAATGGGTTTGGGCTAAATATGTCACCCCTAATTTTAACGTATTATTTTTTTATGTCAACATTTTGTCTTTAATGTGCTATACACATCGGATTAGAGAACACTCAGATCACGTAGTAAGTAGGAATTAATTCTTGAATGCATATTGCTCAAGAGTTTGATGTAACTGTAAGTGGGCCCGACAGGCCACCATGGCAGATAGGGGTGGCATTTTTAGCCCAAACACATTTGACCAGCCTAACTGGCCCAGGTCTTAATGGGTTGGGTTGGTTATAAAATGGGAATGAGTCATATTTGGGTTAACCCAACTTAACCTATTAATTTTCACCAACCCAAATTAACCCATAATTATTACCCAAATTAACCCATCCATTGTTACTCATATTCTCACGTTTCTATTCTCACGTTCCCAGTTCCCTATTGTTGACACCCAATTTTGTCCCGAAAGTTTAATAGATATCTAATTATTTAAAATAAGGTCAATTTATAAATTTAAAAGTGAAACAATTGAAATCTTGATTAAAAAAAAAAGATAAAATCGCAATACCTAGCCTAATCCCTACCTACCCGTGCAATCCACCTCTTCTCCCCATTTTATCTTCAATTGAAGGGTAAATTCGTTCCTAATCTAAATAGCGGCCTGTTTCTGCAAACTAATACATATAACATATACACCCATACACTCACCCATTTTCATTTGTCCTGCCCGACCCAAAATCAGAAATCCCACAACGTTTCCCCAACTTTCCCCTCAGCCTTAATCCCTTCCCCTTTTTTTCCCAAATCGATCAGAAGCAGCCAAAATCCATGGCGTCATTGCCCTGGTCCCAGGGTGTCCTCACCCAAGCGGCATCGGATCGAACCCCTCTCTCCTCATTTTGTCCATTACTACTTTTGTGCTGGACGAATAGGGAGCGAGGAGGTGCAATCCACTTTTTCCATTCGTTCAGATCAAAGGTAAAGAATCTGCACCATTGATTCGAACAACCTTTTACTCAGTTTTTTTCTCTGATTAGCTCTTTGTTTCAAAGCCTATAAAGGCTTTAGTCCCACATCGAATATAGAGGGCCTTAGAACTCTCAGAACACCTATAAAAACCCCTTTGCACAGTGGAGAAAAGGGAGGGAATTTTTGGATTTGAATAGTCATTTTCGGCTCTAAAAAGTTCCTAGCAGTTAAGCATTTTTTTAGTTAAAATTTTATTTAAAGAGTTTGAGGTCTAGGTGGGTCTCCTCTGAGTTTACTTGGCTCGTCGAGGTGCTTGCGAAAACTCAGATCAGAGCCTCATCTCACTGCCCAAAAATAGGTCAGCTTTCTTCGTTTTGTAGATGCTATGTTTCTGATTAGTTTAATAACAATTGAAGTGGTTAGTATTAGCATTTGTTTCATAATTGGTTTTTTGGATTAGTACCAACCTAGGACTAAGTTAAAATAATTCGTTATTAAGTAATATGTTTGTATGTTAGCTTAGCTTAGAACTTAAGAAACTGTTGAAAATGGCACTGAAACTAAAATGCTTAAGTAACCCCATAACTGTTAACTGAACAAGTTATTTTAAAATTGGTTTTCATTTGGATAAAAGTTAATTGGTGTCTTAGTTTTGCCCTGTTTCTGCCTGTTGTTGTTTCTATTTGGGTATGTATGTTAAGTTGAGGGCATTGGAGTGGATTCGAATGGAGTTTTGTTCCCTGGATGTTTGGTGTTAGTATAGATATGTGAGGGAGTGTGGTTTGATTCTGTATAAAAGTATGCAGGTTGTTAGTTTGGTCCAGGTTTTGCTATGGAGAAGTGGGGATTGTTTCAGGTCAATTCACTATTTTTCAAGAAGTCTGCAGGTGCTTGGTGGATGTTCAGGTGGTATGAGGGTTAGTGTATGGTTGCTGCAAGTGTAGGAGTTATTTCCAGTATTGTAGGTGGTGTTCAGTAGTTGTCATGGTGATCTGCAGGTGTTTGGTTCAGGCAGAAGTGTGTGTGTTCTGATGCTCGGGTGTGTGTAGTCAATTCTCTTTAGTGATGAGTAGTTGTTCAGGTGTGAGAAACAGGGTGCAGGCTGCTGATCTAGTTTGAAGGTCGTTTCAGGATGTGTAGGCTGTTCGACACTGTCCTGGTGGTATGCAGAGGTGTGAAGGGGTTGTCTCTTGGTTTTGCAGGTGTAGGCGGTTAGGTATAGTAGTTTGCAAGGATATGCCAAGTGTTTCAAGTGGCTTCAAGGAGTTCTAGTAAAGTGTTCAAGTGTCTGTAATTGGTTAAGCAGAAGGTCTTGATATTGCAGGTGCTTTCGAGAGTTTAGTTTTAGTTTGTAGAGTTGTATAGGGTGGTTCAAGTAGCTAGGAGGCTGGTGCAGGCAGTGGAGGTGATGTTCAGTTGAGGTAGGATGTAATTTGCTTTCAGCCCTCTTCTGGCTTTCTTCCTATGTTGTTTCCTGCTGTTCTTGAGCTTATGCGGTCATAATGATGCAAGTTTAAGTCTATTCTAGGATGGTCGGATATGTTTGCAAGCCCTAGTTTAGTTCTGCCTTAGCTCATTGTTTTAATATCTTGTTCAGGTTCTAGCTTAGCTCATTCTCTTGTCTGGTAGCCCTTGTATTTTGTTCAAGCTCCCTCCAGTTCCTTCCTTATTTCTTGTACAGTTTTACTAGGTTTCCTTGAGTTGCTACTTTGTCTTGTATTAGTTAGTTCTCTCCTATTCTCTTCTCTTGCTTCTGGCTGTTTTATTAAAGTTCTAAAATTGGAATGGGATGTTTTAAGGGGTGAGGTGCAACCTTTTTCTTGAATTACAAACATGTTCTGCTTATAACTTTTTCCTTGGTTTGAACTCTATCTAAAACCAATTTTTTGGCTTGATTCTTGACACTGTCTTCCCATTAATGGCATCCTGTAAGTGGCTATTAGTTTAATAGGAAGAAGGAATTAAAGTAAGAGTTGCATCTGACCTTTGTTTTCTTTCACATGAACATTGGAAAATTAACGGCTTCTGGGGGCTGTTCTATGTTAGTTGGGCAATTACTATGTGATTTACTAACTAATTATTGTCCCTGATCTCCTATCTTAGTTTGTCTAGATTTAGTTAGGGAAGCTAAGTACTTATGTACTTGACATGCAACTTGGGATGATGTTTGGATATTTAAAAGGTTAAACTTAGTGCCACTTGAGAGAATTGGATGAATGATTAGCTTAGCTACTGTTTTTCTTGAATTATAATGCTTACTGGTGCCGTTTCTTTGAAGATTGCTAATCTGCTTGTTTAAATGTCTCCATTATATAGCCAGTTTTCCTGACTTCTCTCCTTTAGTGTATTTGATTCATGTGTATATGAGTACTAATCGTTTTCTAATCTTTATTTGCATAAACAATCTTGGGAACGAGTTTGGGCAAGACTCGTGAATTTAGGATGGCTTACGTTGCATCGGAGTCACGTGGGGTCGAGTTCGGGTTCAAGCTATCAAGAAGTGAAGACTATAGAAAATGATTTGTTGAGCCGCCCAATATAACTTAGGCTCATAGGCATAATTGTAAATAATTAAATAAATTCAAGGCTCCCGCGAGTTTTTCAAATTTCCGGGTTCTTCTTCTAAACCTCCTCTTTCCCTTTTATCCTTAGAAATTGCATGTCTATAGGAATTTCTCGTAGATAATTAATTGTTGTAGGATAATTTATTTGATTATTTATGAATGAATGAATATTTATTTGTTGAGTTATTTTTTTGTGAATATTTATTTCTTTAGAATTTCCATGTTCTTTAGAATTTCGAATATTTTAATTAAATAATGTGTGCAATTAAAATTCAAAAATAATAAAATAAGTAACTTTGTTTCAAATCCGTTGAATTGCAACTTCAGTTGAAATTTTCCACATTAACTGATTTTTCTATTTTTGCTAAAAAATTACATTTCATTTATAATTACATTTAAATTTCTTTAATGCATAATTTATTATAATTTTAAATTTAATTAATTTTAAAGCCTTTAAATTAAAATTCGCATTTATTTAGCTATTTTGTGAAAACTGAAGGATTAACCGTAATTTTACGGATTTTCGAAAGTGCTTTCAAAATAGAAACCTTCTTTCGAAAATAATTGAACCTCTTACTTAGAATCTCTGAAAAAGACCATTTTCCTTAAAACGGAGGAATTGCACGCATTATTTAATTAATTGGTTCTTAATTCTCCTAAATTAGGTTGCGACTCCAAAGAAAGCCCTTTGGAGTCCCGTATTGTTGAAATATACCTGAAACCTATCTTTTTCTTAAAAGAAAGGGTATTTTTTTTAGAGTTTAACATCTATTCTTCCTAAACATCACCAGTTCAGATAACTCTTCTACTCTTTTAATGGTTCCATACATTAAATTATTTTATAGTTTTTTTCTTCTTTTTTTTAAGAAAGAAATATGTAAAACCCTATTTTCCTCTTCTTCTTTTTTTCCTTTTTTTTTTTTGCTTTTAATGCTTAAGTTGCTGATCTATTATATTTATGTTTGTTATTTGTAAATTGTTTGCTTAAATTGTTACTCATTTAGTTGTGGTTCAAAAAGCTTTTCTTTTCATAATAATGACATTGTAAAAAATGGTAGGAAACCCAATCCAACCCATTATTTAGCCCATCATAACCCAACTCATTTTAACCCATTTACTCTTTGGGTTGGGTTTTAACCCATGTATAACTTCAACCCATCTTAACCCGCCCAAATTCGACCCAACCCGTCCATTTACTACCGCTAATTGCAAATTATTTTTTGTCCACTTTTAAAGAGATAGAAAAGCTCAGCTTTGTAAGCGAGTGACATCGTTTGTGTCTTTTCATATAATGCTTAGAAGAACGACGCCTTTGTGGTACAAAGATCAAGTCATTAGTAAATTTTCTCACAGCGAGTTTTAAAATTTTAATAGAATCTATATATATTTATAAATTGTACTATAACATAAGGTAAATCACAACTTTCATAATAAATGTAATAAATATTTAAACATTAAGAAAGGTCCAATAGAAATAACTCTATGTAATACTTCTAACCGGTTACCTATTCATGGATTGTTTCACGCGCACTATAAACATCTATGATGTACGTAAGGTTGTACCATAGGAATTGACCTTCTTTTCTAGCCCTTTTACAACATGTAGGTTGAGCATAGATACTAATACATGAATAAATCCTACATTAATTATAATAAAATAATTATTCAACACCTTCTAATTAACTTGCACTGGTTGTAAATAAATCACTACTCGAATGGTAGGGAAATTAGCTTAGTAATTGTGTACCCATAGTTAAGTTGAGATAACTCAATGTGGTGCTGCCCAAAAGTCTTTTAATTTATCAATCAAGTTTACTTTTTCCTTTATTACTTCAGGCCTCCTCCTCATCACCCTATAAATAGGGCAAAGAGGTAAGTCTTTATAACTCACTAGCCTTTAACAAAAGGAAAAAAAAACTCACTAGTCTAAAACACTACAGAGAAAAGAATCCACTCAAATTGAGATGGATAAGTTGAATGGAAAGCAAAGGAAGGCCTTACTCAGGAACCCACCTTCTTATGAAAACCCTTGGTGCATCAAACGTAACAAAGATTTTGATTCAATTAACGCACTAAGAACTCACAATGATGACAATTTAAATCATAAACTACAAGACATAGCAAACACATGTGATGGTTGTTCCAACAGGTTTGACAATAATGTGGAGTTGGCTGAGCACCATGAGCTCTTCGGGAATACCAATGCTTAAGTGGCATCCTGTAAGTGGCTGTTAGTTTAATAGGAAGAATGAATTAAAGTAGGAGTTGCATCTGACCTTTGTTTTCTTTCACATGAACATTGGAAAATTAACGGCTTCTAGGGGCTGTTCTATGTTAGTTGGGCAATTACTATGTGATTTACTAACTAATTATTGTCCCTGATCTCCTATCTTGGTTTGTCTAGATTTAGTTAGGGAAGCTAAGTACTTATGTACTTGACATACAACTTGGGATGATGTTTGGATGTTTAAAAGGTTAAACTTAGTGCCACTTGAGTGAATTGGATGAATGATTAGCTTAGCTACTGTTTTTTCTTGAATTATAATGTTTACTGGTGCCGTTTCCTTGAAGATTGCTAATCTGCTTGTTTAAATGTCTCCATTATATAGCCAGCTTTCCTAACTTCTCTCCTTTAGTGTATTTGATTCATATGTATATGAGTACTAATTGTTTTCTAATCTTTATTTGCATAAACAATCTTGGGAACGAGTTTGGGCAAGACTCGTGAATTTAGGATGGCTTACATTGCATCGGAGTCACGTGGGGTCGAGTTCGGGTTCAAGCTATCAAGAAGTGAAGACTATAGAAAATGCTTTGTTGAGCCGCCCAATATAACTTAGGCTCATGGGCATAGTTGTAAATAATTAAATAAATTCAAGGCTCCCGCGAGTTTTCCAAATTCCTGGGTTCTTCTTCTAAACCTCCTATTTCCTTATTATCCTTAAAAATTGCATGTCTATAGGAATTCCCCGTAGATAATTAATTGTTGTAGGATAATTTATTTGATTATTTATGAATGAATAAATATTTATTTGTTGAGTTATTTTTTTGTGAATATTTATTTCTTAAGAATTTCCATCTTCTTTAGAATTTTGAATATTTTAATTAAATAGTGTGTGCAATAAAATTCAAAAATAATAAAATAAGTAACTTTGTTTCAAATCCGTGGAATTGCAACTTCAGTTGAAATTTTCCACACTAACTGATTTTTTTATTTTTGCTAAAAAATTACATTTCATTTATAATCACATTTGAATTTCTTTAATGCATAGTTTATTATAATTTTAAATTTAATTAATTTTAAAGCCTTTAAATTAAAATTCACATTTATTTAGCTATTTTGTGAAAACCGAAGGATTAACCGTAATTTTACGGATTTTCGAAAGTGCTTTCAAAATAGAAACTTTCTTTCGAAAATAATTGAACTTCTTACTTAGAATCTCTTAAAAATACTATTTTTCTTAACACGGAGGAACTGCACGCACTATTTAATTAATTGGTTTCTAATTCACCTAAATTATGTGGCGACACCAAAGAAAGCCGTTTGGAGTCCCGTATTGTTGAAATATACCTGAAACCTATTTTTTTTCTTAAAAGAAAGGGTATTTTTTTTTTGTTCAACACCTATTCTTCCTAAACATCTCCAGTTCAGGTAACTCTTCTACTCTTTTACAGGTTCCATACATTAAATTATTTTATAGTTTTTTTTCTTCTTTTTTTTAAGAAAGAATCTTCTTTTCGTTTTTTTCATTTTTTCTTTTTTTGCTTTTAATGTTTAAGTTGTTGATCAATTATATTTATGTTTCTTATTTGTAAATTGTTTGCTTAAATTGTTACTCATTTAGTTGTGGTTCAAAAAGTTTTTCTTTTCATAATAATGACATTGTAAAAAATGGTAGGAAACCCAATCCAACCCATTATTTAGCCCATCATAACCCAACTCATTTTAATCCATTTACTCTTTGGGTTGGGTTTTAACCCATGTATAACTTCAACCCATCTTAACCCGCCCAAATTCGACCCAATCCGTCCATTTACTACCGCTAATTGCAAATTATTTTTTGTCCACTTTTAAAGAGATAGAAAAGCTCAGCTTTGGAAGCGAGTGACATGGCTTGTGTCTTTTCATATATTGCTTAGAAGAACGACGCCGTTGTGGTACAAAGATCAAGTCATTAGTAAATTTTCTCACAGCGAGTTTTAAAATTTTAATAGAATCTATATGTATTTATAAATTGTACTATAACATAAGGTAAATCACAGCTTTCATAATAAATGTAATGAATATTTAAACATCAAGAAAGGCCCAATAGAAATAACTCTACGTAATACTTCTAACCGGTTACCTATTTATGGATTGTTTCACGCGCACTATAAACATTTAGGATGTACGTAAGTTTGTACCATAGAAATTGACCTTCTTTTCTAGACCTTTTACAACATGTAGGTTGAACATAGATACTAATACATGAATAAATCCTACATTAATTATAATAAAATAATTATTCAATACCTTCTAATTAACTTGCACTGGTTGTAAATAAATCACTACTCGAATGGTAGGGAAATTAGCTTAGTAATTGTGTACTCATAGTTAAGTTGAGATAACTCAATGTGGTGCTGCCCAAAAGTCCTTTAATTTATCACTCAAATTTACTTTTTCCTTTATTACTTCAGACCTCCTCCTCATTACCCTATAAATAAGGCATAGAGGTAAGTCTTTATAACTCACTAGCCTTTAACAAAAGGAAAAAAAACTCACAAGCCTAAAACACTACAGAGAAAAGAATCCACTCAAATTGAGATGGATAAGCTGAATGCAAAGCAAAGGAGGGCCTTACTCAGGAACCCACCTTCTTATGGAAACCCTTGGTGCATCAAATGTAACAAAGGTTTTGATTCAATTAACGCACTAAGAACTCACAATAATAAAAATTTAAATCATAAACTACAAGACATAGCAAACACATATGATGGTTGTTCCAACAGGTTTGACAATAATGTGGAGTTAGCTGAGCACCATGAGCTCTTCGGGAATACCAATGCTTAAGTGGCATCCTGTAAGTGGCTGTTAGTTTAATAGGAAGAATGAATTAAAGTAGGAGTTGCATCTGACCTTTGTTTTCTTTCAAATGAACATTGGAAAATTGACGGCTTCTAGGGGCTGTTCTATGTTAGTTGGGCAATTACTATGTGATTTACTAACTAATTATTGTCCCTGATCTCCTATCTTGGTTTGTCTAGATTTAGTTAGGGAAGCTTAGTACTTATGTACTTGACATGCAACTTGGGATGATGTTTGAATGTTTAAAAGGTTAAACTTAGTGCCACTTGAGAGAATTGGATGAATGATTAGCTTAGCTACTGTTTTTCTTGAATTATAATGCTTACTGGTGTCGTTTCCTTGAAGATTGCTAATCTGCTTGTTTAAATGTCTCCATTATATAGCCAGCTTTCCTGACTTCTCTCCTTTAGTGTATATGATTCATATGTAAATGAGTACTAATCGTTTTCTAATTTTTATTTGCATAAACAATCTTGGGAACGAGTTTGGGCAAGACTCGTGAATTTAGGATGGCTTACGTTGCATCGGAGTCACGTGGGGTCGAGTTCGGGTTCAAGCTATCAAGAAGTGAAGACTATAGAAAATGCTTTGTTGAGCCGCCCAATATAACTTAGGCTCATGGGCATAGTTGTAAATAATTAAATAAATTCAAGGCTCCTGCGAGTTTTCCAAATTCCCGGGTTCTTCTTCTAAACCTCCTCTTTCCTTATTATCCTTAGAAATTGCATGTCTATAGGAATTCCTCGTAGATAATTAATTGTTGTAGGATAATTTATTTGATTATTTATGAATGAATGAATATTTATTTGTTGAGTTATTTTTTTGTGAATATTTATTTCTTTAGAATTTCCATCTTCTTTAGAATTTCGAATATTTTAATTAAATAGTGCGTGCAATTAAAATTTAAAAATAATAAAATAAGTAACTTTGTTTCAAATCCATTGAATTGCAACTTCAATTGAAATTTTCCATATTAACTGATTTTTCTATTTTTGCTAAAAAACTACATTTTATTTATAATCACATTTAAATTTCTTTAATGCATAGTTTATTATAATTTTAAATTTAATTAATTTTAAAGCCTTTAAATTAAAATTCGCATTTATTTAGCTATTTTGTGAAAATTGAAGGATTAACCGTAATTTTACGGATTTTCGAAAGTGCTTTCAAAATAGAAACCTTCTTTCGAAAATAATTGAACCTCTTACTTAGAATCTCTGAAAAAGACCATTTTCCTTAAAACGGAGAAATTGCACTCATTATTTAATTAATTGGTTCTTAATTCTCCTAAATTAGGTTGCGACTCCAAAAAAAGCCCTTTGGAGTCCCGTATTGTTGAAATATACCTGAAACCATCTTTTTCTTAAAAGAAAGGATATTTTTTTTGGGGTTCAACACCTATTCTTCCTAAACATCTACAGTTCAGGTAACTCTTCTACTCTTTTACAGGTTCTATACATTAAATTATTTTATAGTTTTTTTCCTTCTTTTTTAAGAAAGAAATATGTAAAACCCTATTTTCCTATTCTTCTTTTTTTCGTTTTTTCATTTTTTTTCTTTTAATGTTTAAGTTGCTGATCTATTATATTTATGCTTCTTATTTGTAAATTGTTTGCTTAAATTGTTACTCATTTAGTTGTGGTTCAAAAAGCTTTTCTTTTCATAATAATGACATTGTAAAAAATGGTAGGAAACTCAACCCAACCCATTATTTAGGCCATCATAATCCAACTCATTTTAACCCATTTACTCTTTGGGTTGGGTTGGGTTTTGACCATGTATAACTTCAAACCATCTTAACCCGTTCAAATTCGACCCAACCCACTCATTTGCCACCGCTAATTGCAAATTATTTTTTGTCCACTTTGAAAGAGATAGAAAAGCTCAGCTTTGGAAGCGAGTGACATGGCTTGTCTTTTCATATATTGCTTAGAAGAACGACGCCTTTGTAGTACAAAGATCAAGTCATTAGTAAATTTTCTCACAGCGAGTTTTAAAATTTTAATAAAATCTATATGTATTTATAAATTGTACTATAACATAAGGTAAATCACAGCTTTCATACTAAATGTAATGAATATTTAAACATCAAGAAAGGCCCAATAGAAATAACTCTACATAATACTTCTAACCGGTTATCTATTTATGGATTGTTTCACGCGCACTATAAACATCTAGGATGTGCGTAAGGTTGTACCATAATCACTTCGCATTATCTGGATCTAAAGAACCTATTTTCTTTAGTTATTTACTAGAGCAATTATGATCTGGAAGTCGATCCGGGGCAAGATGGTTATCGGTTCAAGAACGTAAGGTGTCCCTGCTTTTTCAGGGTAAGAAGGGGAGAACCAATAGTTCATTATCTAATGGATCTTTCCGTTCTAATACTCTATCCGAGAGTTATCAAAGAAGTAATTGAGTGAACCATTGACAGTAGTTCCACGGGCATCCGTTTATTTAGTTTTATCTTTTTTCCCACCTTCAGAAGAATAAAGTTGGAGTATTAGGCATCAAAATTTGGATATTTCTAGACGAAGAATAATTTTACTACTTGTCTTTCCTTTGTTTAAGAGAATATTTTTAGTGTAGAAAGTCTCAAATTCAGGATCTTCCGCTGCGCGAATTTCCTGAGAAACGAAGTCATAGGCACGTAGGTTCAGGGCTAGACCGACTACAAATCATTTATTAAATTTATCTAATATTTCTGAATTCTGAATTATGGTATGGGCGAACGGACGGGAAGTGGTGTTTCCAGTGGCGGACGGGTGGCATAAACTAAACCAATAATTAAGATAAGCACGAAAATGAAAGCTCCACAGGGTATGACTGATTAGCTGATGTTTCAAAATTTCGTAGAGGAGGTAAGATGGGCAGTTGGTCAGATCTAGTATGGATCGTACATGGACGCTCAAAGTCGTTCGAGCTTTTCCTGGGAGTATGGCATGGGTTACTTCAGCGCCGTAGCGCCTTAATTGAGATGAGACAGGAGATCCAATGCTTATTGACCTTCTTTTCTAGCCCTTTTACAACATGGAGGTTGAACATAGATACTAATACATGAATAAATCCTACATTAATTATAATAAAATAATTATTCAACACCTTCTAATTAACTTGCACTGATTGTAAATAAATCACTACTCGAATGGTAGGGAAATTAGCTTAGTAATTGTGTACCCATAGTTAAGTTGAGATAATTCAATGTGGTGCTGCCCAAAAGTCCTTTAATTTATCACTCAAGTTTACTTTTTCCTTTATTACTTCAGGCCTCCTCCTCATCACCCTATAAATAGGGCATAAAGGTAAGTCTTTATAACTCACTAGCCTTTAACAAAAGAAAAAAGAAAACTCACTAGCCTAAAACACTACAGAGAAAAGAATCCACTCAAATTGAGATGGATAAGCTGAATGCAAAGCAAAGGAGGGCCTTACTCAGAACCCTCCTTCTTATGAAAACCCTTGGTGCATCAAATATAACAAAGGTTTTGATTCAATTAACGCACTAAGAACTCACAATGATGACAATTTAAATCATAAACTACAAGACATAGCAAACACATGTGATGGTTGTTCCAACAGGTTTGACAATAATGTGGAGTTGGATGAGCACCATGAGCTCTTCGGGATTACCAATGCTTGAGAGAAGACATCTAAGATTTTAGTGTAGAAACAGTGGCGAAAACAACAATAATAATAATGACAATAGTAATAACAACAATAATTATAATAATGTACGACGAAAATATTGTTGAATATAATAACAGTAAAAAGATATAGTTAAATTGTCTCAACGTAGATATAGGGTGCTCTGAGTCGTGTTGGGCACTGTCCTAAAAAACTGTTTCAGCAGCCTGAAATGTTTCCTCAGGATAAAACAAGCCTTTCTTTATTATAGTAGAGGGATCATGAATCAGCAAAATTATTTATGTTAATCCAGTAAGTCACGGAGTGATAAAAGGAACTGAGGGAGCAATCCAAGTATGTATTTGAAAGAGTGGAACAATAACAGAAATAATGCTACTAATGATTAGTGAGATAAATAGACAAAAGAACTAATCATTAGCAATAACCTCCAAGTTTTAAAAATTGGGTAAATGACCTCCTCCTTTTTAATCATGATTAGGACTTAATCATCCTTTTAAAAAATAGAAATACCCAAATCCCCCAAGTTCTGAATATGACAAACTAGTCCATCTTCATAAATAATTTTTTTACCAAAAATAGAAAATTTCTCCACCTCGTTTTAGCTCGAAAACATACCAAATTCAGTATTTGAGTTCACAATTTGTTTCAAACTCTTACAAATCTTAGTTCCATCTTCCTTATTTCACTATCCATTTCATAGTTTTTGTTTGTAAGAAAGCTCGATAATTTTTTTATTTATTTCGGAGTAAAATCTTAATTTTTTGATTTTGTAAGGTATTTTGTCACTACATTTGATTGGGTTTAACTCTTTCGAGATACGTATTGTATTTTCTTCATCTAATAAGCTTTAAAAGCTCTATTTTGTTGCTTTGACGCTGCTCCATTAAAGGTCTGGTTTTCAGATCAGTGGTTTTCAGATCTAGTGTAATAGCTTATCATCAACCAATCATAGTCGATTGTAGACCTTATTGCAATTAATAGACCATTGATGGGGCCCTATGCATTAGTGAATGCTGATTTCTAGGATCAATGCGTGGAGATGGCAACATGTTTGCTTTACATTCCATGACAAGTGCAACATTACCTATTCTCTTAAAATTAGACGCTATGTATAACAAGTTAGTTAACAACGTCGTTGAACGTGGTTAATTAATTTGCTATCGACGCATGGTATCCATTAGATATATGCTTAATATTGCGTCTATAAGGGCGAAATAGTTCGTTCATTCATAAAATAATAGTAATATGTGTGCATTTCTCCTTGATGTCGCTAGTAATAACAGTAGACCTATTTTAAACATATTTATTGCAGAAAGGTTCAAACTTTTAATTTGAAACAATTAAAATAAATATATATTTAAAAGAATAATAGCACTTTACTAAATTAATAATTAACTATTGAAAGTTTATTAATAGATTATTGTAAAGAAAAAATAAGAAGGACTACATGTGAACACTTCAAATTTGATACCATAAAAGTAAATATATATTCATAAAAATACTAACACTTTACTAAATATATAAACAACTACCTATGGTTTATTCATAGATAATTACAGAATAAAAAACAGTTAATATTAAGAAGGATGACGCGTGTCCCTTTCAAATTTGATACAAAACAAAAATAAGCATACATTCAAATATCAGAAGGGATATCTCTGCATCGACATAATAATCTTTCTCATCAACCAATGACATGATGCCGTTTGATTAATAAAAGATATACATTCAAAGAAAAAACTAACACTTTACTAAATTAATAATCAACCGTTCTAGGTATATTACGCATGTCCCATAAAAATTGACATAAATAAACGTAAAGAATTATTTCAAAAAATACCAAGTTTGTGAACTTGATAAGCAACCGTCATAGGTATATTACTCCCCACCATAAAATAAAATAAAATAGAAAATTAACCAAGGACTAATGTGTCCTCTTAAAAACTGATATAAAAGAACTCAAAGAATTATTTGAGAAAAAATACCTAGTCTGCTAAGTTGATAATCAATCGTTCTGAGTATATTAATCCCGATTGTAAATTAGTAATAAATATAGAATAAAGACTACATGTGTCCTCTTAAAATTAATATAAAATAAAATATTACACGTATCAGCTCCTAATTTGATAAATAATAAAATATTGCACGTGTCTCCGTCCAACTATCCGGAGTGATATAGGTTGACAATCTACAAATTATAAGTTTATTATCGACGATATTGATTTAACATTTAATTGAGGTATTAGCACCGAGACATATGTGTAACAACCCTTAAACACTAAACAAAGATGTTAATAACATTTTGAGATGATATAAGCCATACAAGTAAATCAAAGCATCGCTTGCTTCTCACATTATGATCGTCCTCTATGTTTAGGGAATAAGGTCTTGTTCAACCACAACCTTAACATTTGCATACATTTATTACATATATAAACAACCCTTAAATATAATAATTAGATGTTAGTAATGTTGTGAGATAGTATTAATCCATACAAGTAAATCGAAGCATTGGTATCTTCTCACATTACTATCTTCTTCTATGTTTAGGGAACAAGGTCTTGTTTCTGCCATAACATTAATATTTGTATACATTATATGTATTTTATCAAATGTCATCCATTGTCAATGCTATTGATCATTATTATGGTACATTGTGCAAGAACTTTGTCATGTCAATAGTTTCCTATCAAATGACCCTTTTCTATTATTTAATATAAGTTTTTTATATTAAATTTTAGTAAAACCTTATCCGTATATGATCAACTTGACTAAGTTTGATCATCAAATACAGTGTAATTTTTGTGTCATTGATAATATACTTATTAAGCCACATCCATCGACGTGTACCCTAAACCCAAACTCGAAATCCCAAGCGCGTAGATCCTGGACCCTAAACCGCAAATTTCAAACCCTAAATGCCAAACGCGTGTGTGTTATATTCTCAACAGTAATAATAATAATAATAATAATAATAATAATAATAATAATAATAATAATAATAATAATAATAATAATAATAATAATAATAAATACATCACCTGATCGATAGGTGTACAATAGACTACAACCAGGTTGTGCATAGACTTTTTATTGAATTAATATTTAACTTAGTTTGTAAATAGAGCAAAGTTAAGTTGACGAGATATTATAATGGGCCACAATTAAGTAGTTAAGATGTTGCTTATTTATTAATTTAATGCTCAATATTTTAAATCAAATACATAGTTTCTAATAGTTGATAATCGAATGTCTACTTCTTGAGTGTAAACCACTCCTTAAATACTATTAGTGTTTCATAATCAACTATCTTCGTGATGGTCATTAAATAATAAATTGAGTAGTAGATAATTGATTAAGTATAAGGATTTTTTGGTTGAGTGTCGTTCAAGTTCGAATTAGGAATTTTAATGGAAGGTATTACATTGTAAATTGGATTAAATATTGGCGCAAGCCAAGTAAATGAAAGCATTCAAAATTTGTATAAACCAAAAGTCTTATTTAACTAACAATAATAACAATAATTTTAAAGCTTTCATTACTGAAAATTCTTTTTGATACATAAAAGATACAAGATTATACAGGGGCTCTTGGAAAAGTTGGAAGGGTGATGTAGTTTTCTTCTTGATCGATTATTCAGTACGTTAATTTTCAATCGATCAACTTGCATTTTATAACCTAAAGCAATAATTCAAGCACAACTAAATAGCTCTATCAACATCCATCTCGCTTTCAAGATTATTTTTCTAGTGCGACGGTAAGTGATAATTTCACTTGTCTTGGAATATCAAGTCAATATGTTGCCACCTCCACCAATTGATCTAAGAAATAGTATCCGCTACTACATAATTGCCCATCAATGGTCTACTAATTGTAATAAGTAAAGTCAATCATCGACAGGATTGGTTGATGAATTGTTACAGCAGATCTGAAAATCGAACCTCTAATGGAGCAACGTCAAAGCAACAAAACAGATCTTCTGAAACTTATTAGATGAAGAAAGCACAACGCATATCTCGAAGGAGCTATACCCAAGCCAATGCAGTGACAAAACACCCTGCAAAATCGAAAAATTGAAGATTTTTCTTCGAAAAAAAATAATGAATTGGAAAGAAAAAGAAACAAAATATAAAATAAATAGCGTTATCAACGTCCATCTCGCTTTCTATATTATTTTCTTAAAGGTGTTGCGAAGATAAGTAATAATTTCATTTATCTTGGAATGTCAAACCAACATATTGCTATCTCCGCCCATTGATCCAAGAAATTAGCACACATCACTGCATAGCTCCCATCAATGATCTATAAATTGTGATAAGGTCTACAATCGACTAGGATTGGTTGATGATAAATTGTTACAACAGATTTGAAATCACAGATCTGAAAACCAAACCTTTAATGGAGCAGCGTCAAAGCAACAAAACAGAGTTTTTGAAGCTTATTAGATGAAGAAAACACAACGCATACCTCGAAGAGCTAAACCCAAGCCAATATAGTAACAAAACACCTTTCAAAATCAAAAAATTCAAGTTTTTGCTCCGGAAAAAAAATAAATTGGAAAGCTTTTTGAACTGGAACGACGTGCTGGATATGGTGTGATGGGGGAGGCAAAAAATTATGGAAGAAGATGAAAGGGTTTCAAAAAAATTGTAAGAGAGAATGAAGAAACGATTTACAATGGTGAAGACCCATTTTTATTTTTGATTAAAAAAAATAATCCGTTTTTGAGCAATTTATATACTTTTCCACAAATTTCAAAATCACCCAAAAGTTTTTCTATTTCTAATTAGGCCTCCGACCCCCACTTAACCACACTTAAGATTTTTCTCCAATATAAATAAGTCAAAAAGAAAAGAAGAGGTCATTTATTTAAGTCAAGTTTTTGGAGGGTCTTTTAATTAAATCTTCTCAGTTTACGTAAAATTTTTGCCTAGAGGCCACTTTTTCCATTGGTGTTTAGTTTGAAGCCACTTTTTCTATTGGCTTTACATGAGAGGCCACTTTTTGGAACTTCAATCTTTGTGGGCTGAAGTTCAAACCCTGTGGGTTGAACTTCATACTTAAGTTATGAAGTTCAACTTCAATCCGTAAGGGTTGAACTTTTAGGCATAGATGCCCGTAAACTTCAACCCTTGTGAACCAAAGTTTGAACTTCAATCCTTGTGGTGAGCTGAAGTTAAACTTCAACCCTTGTGGGCTGAACTTGTGTGAAGTTTAACCCAAAAGGATTGAAGTTCTAAAAAGTGGTCTCTCATACAAAAGCAATAAAAAAGTGGCCTCAAACCAAAGACCCCTGGTAAAAATGGTCTCTCATGCACTTTCACGTTAGTTTACTCGCTATTGAATATTTGTTAATTTTGACGTTAACATTTAACGAGAGCTATGTAAAAAAAAAATTAACTAGAACCCACATTTGGAGCTACAACTTCTTTTTTTTTTTACAGTTTCTGCTATTATTTAAACTATTCTTCTATTGTGTCTTTATATGCATTGTTTGTTATCTTTTATGTTTAGTACATCTTTTGGTGTTGCATTTTCTGAGATTTGGCAAGTCTTTTTTGGTGTTTTTCATTAAATCCCTTTTACACAATTATCGTTAAATGTATAACAACTAAAGTTTAATAAATATTTGATAAAAACCAAAATATGTTCAATTTTACAAACTCAAAAAACTAAAACTGCTCGAGGGTAATTTATTAAGATTAAGAGATTTGAATCTGAATATACATCTAAATATTAAGATGTGGTATTAAGTTCTGAACATTGAATGATTAAGATCATTTGTTCTTCCAACATCTGAATATTTATAATTTATATTTATTATTTGATAGTTTATACATAGTATAAAATAGTTTAAATATTATATCTACGAGATATTAGATTGTAAGGTGGTGGTTTATGGTAGTATGACGGTGATGTCTGGTAGCAGTGATTGTTAGCAGTGTAGTGTTGGTGGTGGTTGTGTGATAGTGGTGGTTTGATGGTAGAGGTAGGTGGTAGTGACTAGCATTATTGGCGGTGGTAGGCAATGGTGGTGGTGGTGGTGCTTGGTAGTGAAGGTAGTTGTGTTTGTGGAGGTGGTTAGAATTGGTTGGCGACGGTGGTGGTGATTATTATGCTAATGGCGGTGGTAATGATAGTGATAGGTAATGGTGGTGGTTATTGTCATGGTCGAGGTGGTCGATGGTAGTAGTGATGGTTGCCAATTGTCATTAGTGGAAGTTGGTGGTGGTTAAGGAGTTGTAGTGGTAGAGGTGGCGGCGATGGTGGTGGTTAAGGAGTTGTAGTGGTAGAGGTAGCGGTGGTTAATAGAGATAATGGTAGTTGTTATGGTGGATGTTGTTGGTGTGGTAGTGATTGTAGCAATAGGTTATGATGGTAAAGATGGTTAGTTGATGACTAGTGGTGGAAGTGGTGGTGGTGGACTGGTGATGGTGGGTGGTGGTTGACATCAGTAGCGGTGGTGGTGGATACCGATTATGGTAGTACAGTAGTAGAGTTGTTGTAATATATGGAGGGCTGATGAACCTCTTAATGATATTAAAATTTTATTGATCTGAATTATACAGACCTATTAAGAGACATTAAGTGGTTAAATTTTAATAAAAATAATCGCACTTAATACGAGCTATACAAATTCAGACATCTATTAAATTCAAACAAATGAGGCATGTAACTATTTTAAACCTACTCCTAAACCTAAGGGATCAATTTTATCATCTCCTCGACCAAAACATTAAAAAAAAAAAAAAAAAAAAAGTTGTTTGCAGTAGTGGGTCAAATAGTAACCCGGGTTTTCAACCCAAGTACCCTTTCCCTATCCAGAAACCTCCTTATACTTTGCCCAAAACAAAACAAATTTCACACACTCTTCACAAAATAGCATCAATGGCAGTCACTCTTCCGACCACTTCTTCCTCGTATCTACACTCCACAACTAGACCCCCTCAGTGCTCTTTAAGGTACCCATTTCCCCCTTTCTGCCAAATTCAATTTACTTTTCTTGTATAAAAATAAAAAAGGGCAGCTCGGTGCGGAAAGCATCCCGGTGTAATAAAGTTTACATCTTTTTGTTGTTTTTCAGCTGTGCCAGCAAAGTTTTTGTGGGATTAAGAATCCAATCACCAAGTATGTGTTTTTACATCATGGTTTTATCTTATATTGTGTTTTCTTGATGTTTTAACTGGGTACTAATTTAACTGTTTGTTTGTTTCTTGATTAATTTTTAGCAGATTCTTTTGGGATTGCTACACCTAATGTAAATGTTGAATTTCACAATAGAGTTTACAAAAGTATCGAATCCGGGTAATCTTTTTGGATAATGCTGTGTTACTGTAATATATTATTTTGTTTATAGAGATGTTGAATGTAGAGATAAATGGCGTTGTTAGTTTTAGCAATTTAAGTTGAATGTTTTGGCCTTGGAACTGTATATGCTGGCTTCTGTAGAAAGGGGCGGAGACAGGATTTTATACAAGAATGTCACATATTGGATTTGAACCTGTGATCTAAAGCTAGTTTTGAACCCCCTATGTTACTTTACTAGAATTTTCTCTCATTTCAAGGGGTTTCAACAGCTTTTGTATAACCAAGAAACTAGTTTATGCCCTATTTACACAGTATAATTTTTCAGTCAAGTCCCGTAAGAGCAAGGTAGCTCCGCTGCAAATAGCATATCTTAATTTCTTTCTTCCTTCCTCCTTTCGCACCTAGGCATATTTTCTTTTAGTTCCTTGCTGTCCCTTAGGAGCGTAGTTTTGTGGCAGAGGAGGATGATGCAGGCTAGTTTAATGTGTGTGGGTGAGAAAAGGAGGGAGGGGGGGTGGGGGAGGGGGGGAGGGAAGAAGGTTGTCTTTGTATCTGGCTGTTGAGTTTTGTAAAGCATGAGCGTTGTTCTTTGTTCATGTTCATCTTGGAGCCATAATCCTTATCCCTGATACTAACAAAAATTTCCTTGAGAATGGGCTGGAAAGGCCTAGCGCCCTGAAAAAAGAACCACAAACGGCCTATATGATTTGACCTGAGGACAGTGGAATCCCTAACGGTAACAACCTTGCATATAGAATTTTAACTTGACAATTACTTGTTTAGAGCTATTTTTCCCTTTGCTGAGCTTTCTTTAATTGCCTGCTTTCTTGTTAATCCCACACTCTAGCGTTTCCATTGCTCAGCTTTGCTTCTCTTTGCTGCCTCATGCCATCTTTTTCAGTCTTCCACGTGTATTCTTTTGATCCTTCTTCATAAGTACCAAATATCCCCAGTTGAGTTCCTCATAATCCCTACTTGTAATCCTTGAAATCGTGTCTCTTTATCATTGACCCAAATCAGCAGCAAGGAGAGTTCAATGATCCGCTTTTATCTGTTTATTCCATCGATTTTATCTGAACGGCCTGATCATTGTCGTCCAATTATACTTGTTGATTGACTTGCCTGATTATTTTCGCTAGGCAAATTCCCATTCGGCTCCCCTAGGGGTATCATTTCCCCAGCCTATCTCCCTAAACTCCTTTCCCTTCTAAAGCTAACACTTAAATCCATGTACACTCTTCTCTCCTCGATGCCACCTCCTAAGTGCCTCTCTTATCTCTTTTTCATGTGAGCTTTATGAGTGCCTCCCACTTTTAGGTTCTGTCTTTCATGAACTTATATTTAACAGTAAGTCAGCATACTTAATGCCTATTATCAAATGTCAAATCTTTTCAAAGTAATTACTTTATCCAGCCAAAAAAAAAAAGAGGACGGCCGACTTAGATGAGTAGTAAACTAGTAATTTCCTCATTTTTAATTGATAGTCAGTTGCAAGCCTGCTTCAGATGAGTTTAAATGGGGAAACATGGTCGGTGAGGATTCACATAGCTGATCCAAACTTGTTAGGAACTGAGGCGAAATTTTTGTTGTAGTCACTAGCAAGCCTTTATCCCATCTTTTATTGTGCAGAACCCCCATTCTCCTTTGGTCTATGGGATGTTCATATATTTTTGCTTAAGTTTCTGTTGGCTGCTGCTTGTGTTTGTAACCTAACCAATTGTTCATAATTCCAGAACTAGAAACAGTAAAGCGACACGTGCACGAGTTGCGATGATGCCCATTGGCACACCAAGGGTGCCCTATAGAAATCCAACTGAGGGAACGTGGCAGTGGGTTGATTTGTGGAATGCTCTTGTAAGTAACATATCTTCAATTCTATGAAACTGGCAGAGTAACGCTTTCTTGATAGAGAAATTATTCTTTATAGCATTAATTGAAACGTCAAGATACAGAATCACTCTCAGTTCATTACTGGTTGTCACAGCCCATTCATTAGCTGAACCACTATTTTAATAGGACATTTCATTCTATTGAAGCTCACCTCGATACTTATGATCTAAAGCCCTTTACAGTGTGCTTTTGATGGCATTTCCTGTCCGATATTAACTTATTTTTGCTTGTTATTGGAGTGATAATTAATATTTTTGATCTGGAAAAAATTGTCACTGAATTCTTCTATGCAGTACCGTGAACGTGTTATCTTCATTGGACAACACATAGATGAAGAATTTAGCAACCAGATATTGGCAACAATGCTGTACCTTGACAGTATTGAGGATTCCAAGAAGCTTTATATGTATATCAATGGCCCTGGTGGTGATGTATGTTTTTCTATTGATTTTACTTTGTAATCAAAGATTCTCTTATTAGAGTCATCTTTTGAATTTGTGTTCAGACTGCTTCTTTCTTGTGGTATTTGCTTAAAAATAATTTTATTTACAGTTAACTCCAAGCATGGCCATCTACGACACAATGCAAAGCCTGAAAAGTCCTGTTGGCACTCACTGTGTGGGGTATGCCTATAATCTTGCCGGTTTTCTTCTTGCTGCTGGAGAAAAGGTACCATAGTTATCTCCTGATGATGTATGTGAAGGAAAACATGTGCTTTGGGACAATATATTTGTCTTCCTTAGACTAGCTTTTGGAGTTGTAGGTCGCTGGATTGTCTTATGCAAAGATGTGATTGACTTGACAGAGCATATTGATGAGATTTGCTTTCCTTTTGGCATTCTTTCTTCCCATCATTGTAGACTTGAAAAGAAATTTGCTGATATTAGCCACTTGTGATAGTATCCCAAGGAACTCTATTTGATGACAGTTCACTTCTCTTATTTAATTATTTTAGCCTAGAGGGAATTTGCCTGTTTATGAAATGGTCTTTCTCTTTCCCGGCCTCCATCAAGAGTTACGATCTGATCAAATCTCACGCAATTCTTATGTCTCATTTTCCTCCTTTTAGTTTTCAAAATGTTAGTCTTGGTCAAGATTTCATCAAAAAAAAAAAAATAATAAATAAAAAAAAATAAAAAATAAAAAACCAACAACAAAACAACTTAACCTCAGCCCAAACAAGTTGGGTGAGTTGTATGGAACTTCACTTACCATGTTTCCATTTTAATTCATTTCAAGCCAATCCTGAATTTGATCATGTTAAGTGAAGTTCCATACAACTCACCCAACTTGTTTACCACCCTTGTATCATCTTCTAAGACAAGTAGAGATTGCTTTGATTAGTTTCTTTTGTGAGTGATGTGATTGTGACTCCTGTTGTAAAGAGAAGGCCATATTTAACTTTTTGCCAATGCAACTAAAGCACAGTGTTACTGACAAATTTTCATTGTGAAGGGCAATCGATTTGCAATGCCTCTTTCAAGGATTGCTTTACAATCTCCAGCTGGAGCTGCACGTGGACAGGTTTGCCTCCATAGAAATTTGAGAGTAAATGCTTGTTTTGGATGATTTCTGACTCTACGTACATATACTTGCATCTTTGCCAGGCCGATGATATCCGTAATGAAGCAGATGAGCTTCTCAGAATTAGAGATTACCTTTTCAAGGAGTTGGCTGATAAGACGAGCCAGCCTGTTGAAAAGGTATATTTATCTTTCAGCTGAATTTAGATTATTAGCATACAGCCTCAAAGGATTATGCATAATTAGATTCCACCTAAAACTATTAGCTGCAATAGTTAGCACACCTAGCCATATTGCCTTTGAACGGACTCTGCATGTATATATTAAGCACTTTTTTTTTGTAAGTATATATGTTAAGCACTTCTAGAGTATGAGAAATTTGATCCTAATTTCTCCCATGCTGTGAAGTGTGATAAATTTAAACTCTGCATATCAAAAATGCCGATCATGGTAACAATTTATTGGTAACATGCAGATTCACAAGGATTTAGGTCGGTTGAAGCGATTCAATGCGCAAGAAGCTCTTGAATATGGTCTTATAGACCGTATAGTTAGGCCTCCCCGTATTAAGGCAGATGCTCCACGAAAGGATTCCACTGCTGGACTTGGTTAGTTGGTATGCCTCGTAAACAAAATGGTCGATGGTGGTTGTTTAGTTGTATTTCTTTTTTAAAATTAATCTACATATGGAGCTATTTTGATCTATTTATCCGAAAGAAAAATGTTTCTTTCCCCACCGAGAATGAAGAAAACTGGCTGCTAAGCTGTTGAAGTAAAAGAACTGGTCACCTCGGGGTAAATTCTATATGAAAAGTAGCTAGTTAAATATTGTCAACGTATTCCAATCCTTCTTATTTTTCCTCTGATCTTACAAATATTCTTTTATATCCTCTCATATTTGCTGTATGAACATTAAGCCTGAAGGAAAATATTAATGAGCCCCCTCCCCCCCCCCCCCCCCAAACCCATACTCAGGTACGTCACTGTTCTTGTAGGAGTAGGTTCTAAAAGGATTTTAACTTGAAATGATATTTTCATCAGACCAGATTCTTAAATCTTACTATAATGATTACCACATAATCATTGCTACAAGTGTATCCTATGTGAATATAGTTATTTGTAGGTTGTTACTAACATGTAACGATCAAGTAACATGTTCTTCCGTTGCCTGTCAACGCATAAAGGACAATATTGTTATCAAACGCAATATAGTAGAAAACATGATTTGAAAAGTATAGGGAATTGATTAATGAACACCTAATAAATGTTAACCTTGAAGATTTTTTCACATGAAAGGCTCCATCAAACTCACTTTCATTACATAAGAGTAAATATCACGATTGCACATGAAGCTCACTCTCGTGTGCTGAGTGCATTTGAGGCTTCCGGCTTAGCCTCGCACGACTAGAGCCTTGTTGGGTGCATTCCAGGCGAACATCCAGGTGCTTGAGGCTTAGCCTCGCAAGACGAGCCACACACGTTTGTCCAAGGGCGGATGAGTGGCTTGCCCCGGGTCGAGTCCCGATCCTACCTTTTAATGCAATGTTTTCCACATTCAGTATAACCTTGTAAGAAAATGGAATGGACATCTCAAGTATCGTGAACATAAATGGATGGATTGGGTCAAGGATTTTGATAGATCTAAAATAGAATCACAAAATTAAAATGGTCCAAAGTACAAACTGTGCCATGAAGGGAACTAGAAGAGGGGATGAATATGCCTGTTAAAACTAGACAAACCATTAGGCCTTAACTAAGATGAGATTCATTTCTGGAACCCATCATATATCTAAAATTCTACAGCCAAACACCAGAACAAGAAAGGCTATATCTAGAAAACTAGTTTGGATTACTGCACAGACCTCAGTGGACAATGACATGCTGGCCTAAGTTTACACACAAACAGCAAATAGAGGTGAGGAAGTTCAATGGGAACTTTGTTGAAGACATGCAATCCTTGTGGTTTACACAATCTAGTAAACCCCATTCAAGTTTTCACCTTATGCAGGTAAAGTTGCATTTATTTCAGCTGGTTTGTTCCTGGAATCGGGGGCCATCCCTGACCAATTATCTATATGGAAGGAAGAAGTTGACATAGTTGCTTTTACTGAAGAGTGATAAGGCTCTTCCATCTCTATAGTTGGTAGAGGAACAGCAATAACGGGCTCCGGTTTGTTTTTCTTGGTCTTTTGCTCATGCTGGTCTCCAGCAAGAAAACTGCCTACAACAATCTGATTAACAGCAACAAAGAAAGAAAGCCAAACGTCATTCATTCGAACAACTAATATTAATTCCAGATATACCTACTTTTCTCAAATAAGCATATAAAATTTCATGAATAAACAAGACTGAGTTTAGGCAAACCGATACCTGTACTGGACTGGCAGCTACTAATAGACCGGCAACTCCACCCCCAACAACACGTCCGTCGGGGCTTGCTAAAGAAACACTCATTCCACCAGTTCTGTTTCTCATTCCTCCCGTCTCCGATGGCATAAATGATCCGGTTAAAGTCAGTATCTCGAACCGGCCCTAAAGGAACAATGAAACGTGAAGGTTATACACAAAAATCTACCTTATGTTAACAGACGTCTACCTTGTATAATTAGTTTCAATGCAGTGGAGGAATTAGCTTCAGATGTCAAAACATGAGTCTGTGTCATCAGGAATTCATGCTTCATTTAAGACTACAAATCACTAAATTAGGCTTAGGGTTTCAAGAAGTTGGGACGCCACAAATATACATGAATCGTACAAGGCATGTTCTCCAATATAATAGTGGCAAGAAGAAATCAATAAAAACAGTAAGGTCAGGGCACCTTGCCTAAAAAAGGAAAGCAATAGTACAAATCAGATAAAAGGCCTCAGTCTGATTATTCATTTGACCAGATTTGGAATCACATAAGTAGATTGCATGGTTTTAAGTGCCTATGGGGCATGGAATCCAAAATTTTACTAAGATTGCAACAGCAATAAAACACCTAGTTTCAATCACCATGGACAAACTGGAGTAGATACAAATGAGTAACACGTTTCCAGCTTTTCAAATACTCTACTTTATTAAGGCAGCAGCAGGAATCAACTGACGCATCAGTTCATTTTGATTTTCTCTAACCTGGGTAAGTGGTTTCCCTTTTGATAAAACATATAAACTTGAGCTAGACGCAAGATGCACCGGAATAATAACTTTGAATAATGGGGAGAGCATGTAAGACATGAATAGAAGTATGTAAGAGCAAGCTGATCTTAAGCAGATATCCCATATTGACAGCAGTAGGTATGTAACAAAAAAAAAAGATTTTTTTTTCACATGTTTGAAACAAACATCACCTCAATCTGAAACACTAGTAGCACCCCCCCCCCCCCCCCCTCTCTATATCTGTCTATTGAACTTGTGCTGAATAAGATCAGCAGTTCTGGATTAACATCTTGTTTATTTCAATAAAGGTGAGAACTAAGCCTTCACAAGTAACTAACCAGTAACCAGTGGGAGAACATGCCATATTTGAGGCACTAGTAAATTTTGGCATGCAACTAAGTTTTTTCTACTGCATGATTGACTAAAAAGCAGAGAGTATGACATCTATTTGATTAGGAAAATATGTAGTCATCACTTATCAGAAGAAGATAATAATTTCACATATACAAGCAATGATGAAAGGTTAAGAGCAGTTCAATATGAGTGTCAAACAACATAAATCAGAAGATTAGCCATAGAAAGAAGAAAAACTAGTTGCAATACCTCATACGTCAATGTTCCACCAGAGGAGTCTGGTTGACGAAGTGTAACGCTTGAAATCACACCATTTGCTGAAAGAATGCATATTGCTCGAGGCCCTTGTTGGGAGAATGATATAACCTTCATGGTGACATCCTAGAGGAAGATGAAAAACCCAATTAGCAGTGCACATTCAGCTCGATATATAACAGTCAGCCAAACATTACTATGTCTATGTTTGCCTAGAGAAAATCCTGCCACTTAATGAAGTTTATATTTTCAGATATGGACTAAATACAGCACATCTTGTCCATTGATTTGGGGGGTTGGGGGAGGGAGGTGTTAGATTACTGTCACCATTTTTTTTTTGGTTAGGTTTACTGTCACTATTTGCTTATACAGCAGTCAGCACAATGCCTGCACCATGTATAGTTCCAGATTTAGAAATTTCTGAATTGACATCTGTCATCAAGTTTGATTCACACAAGAATCACAGGATAAGATACAATGGTAAAACTTAAATGCATGCTATACTAGCAATATAAACTGGGAAAGAATGCATGAAATACAAACTGAGAGAGCGTAAATGTTGTCTGTTATCATAAATGATATGCTAGATCCATAGCACCTTATTTATGCAGATTTAACTAAGTCACTGTAAAAATAGAACTTCCATATGTAGATCAAAGATTTACCTCTCCAGCATTTACGGTAATAATATGAGGCGTAAAATTAGCACCAACAGAGCACGAAACCCATTGACCTACAGAGAGAAATTCAAATATTAGTATTTTGACACAAAGCATTCAACCACAAAAGCATAATTCATGTTCATTGGGTAAGAAAAACAGGATTGGGATTTATTTTCTTTTTTTTGGTTCTTGTTGCGGATAAGGAAATTCTGGTATATGGCATCAAAATTTCATCACACAACAGAATCATGATTTTTCATAAATCCAACGGTGCCCCGAACACAAAAGCATTTATTTGATGACTGATGATCTTAATGATCTCTTACTATCTGCACACAAATTACTAATGACTTTTTTCGTAACCACAACTTACTCATGACTTATCTTTGGCAAGTCAGAAATAACTCAGTTAATTATGTCGTGAGACACCTCACAAAAATTATCGGGTCGATCCTCTCTGGAGAGAAGATTGTTTCAAAGAACTGGGCTTCTTCCACTGGTATCCACTAGAACATAATGAACCGACAAATCCCCAATTACTAAAAACTGACAGATGGGAAAAGAGGAAAAATCACTTCAATGCACATACGCAACCAGACGCAAACTGAAAAAAGACAAACAATAAAACCGAAAAAAAGGGCTGAGAGTCAAAGTAATTATGGCACCTAATATGAACAGTAAGAGAGAGAGCCACGTAGAAACACCGGAGTCGAGACAACAATTAGAGGTAAATTTCCAGGCAGGCATATAATGAAACGACAAATCCCAAATTACTTAAAACTGACACACGGGAAAAGAGGAAAAATCACTTTAATGCACATACGCAACCAGACGCAAACTGAAAAAAGAAAAACGATAAAACCCAGAAAAGGGCTGAGAGTCAGTAATTATGGCACCTAATATGATCAGTAATAGAGAAAGCCACGTAGAAACACCGGAGTCGAGACAACAATTAGAGGTAAATTTCCAGGCAGATCATAGAATCCAGATTCACACTACCATTTCCTTGTTGTTGTATTACTACTACTTAATAGGGGACATAACCTGGAATTCAAAAACAATTTACTTGGTAAAACTCCAACTAAAAGGTGAAAAAGTGCCACAATGACATCTACTAATTTTAAGATTCCACAAATTCCAGAAACCAACCAAAAATTACCACCTGACACTCAGAGCTATCCATTCACATCAAGATCATAGTTAAGGCATCTTTTCAACAGGCCCCACTTGAACAAACACCCTACACTACTTCCCAATAACTTCACAAAACCACACTCTTTTCAAAAGTCATGTTAGTCCAGTTTACGCGCACCTCAACTATTTCATATAGCTACCTGCTACAACTCTACTCAGTAAGACTTAAACAAACCTCATTGACCGCTAGCTCACACGCTCGGTGCAAACCACACACACTTAACAATTAAACACTAAAAACTAGTACTAATTAATTCCACTAAACATAAACAGATCTATAAAACAACATTAATTAATCAACATGCATATGTTAAAAAAGATTAGAACTTTACCTGAAGTATCTAAATCCACTTTAGTAGGCTGATGCTGAAGGGGTTTACTTGGTAAAGCAACAGGCCTAATTTTCCCTCGTTTCTCGGACGAAAAATCGATAACTGGTGATACTACTGGTGCAGATGATGAAATTGGCTTTGGTGATAAAACATTATTATGATTATTACAACTCCCATCAGGTCCATATTTTCTTGGTCTACCTCTTTTCTTTTTCACAGTCAAAGCAGTAGCTGTTGGTGATAAGCCAACAGCCATAGTAGTTGCTGGTGTTTGTGAGACAACAACAACCTGGGATGCTGTTGTTGGAACTGGTTGTGTAATAACAACTTGGTTAGTACTAGGATTCTCAGTAGTGGTCCTTGGTGCCACATGGTAAACTGATGGTGCTTCTGATCCCACTACTGTAACTCCACTATTCCCCTCCATAGCTTAACAATTTCACCAAGAAAATTTACTAAAAATTCTAAAAATAATTCCTTCTTCTTTTCTTCAAAACCTCATCATTTTCTGCAAAAATCTTGAAAAATAAAAAACAAGAAAATTTTAAGTCAAAAAAGCTCAAAAATAGAAATAAATAAAGCTAAATTACAGAAAATTTTGAAAAATTTTCTTTTCTTCTTTCTTCAAAACCCCATCATTTTCTACAAAATCTTGAATTTTTCAACCAAAAAAAAAAGTTGGAATTTTTAAAGCTGAAAAATAGAAAAAATTAAGCTTAATTATAGCTAATTTTAAGTACTTAACAAAAAGCAGAAAATTTTCTTTACTGCTTTCTTTAAAACCCCATCATTTTCCTACAAAAATCTTGATTTTTTCTTTTAAAAAATTAATTTTTAAAGCTTAAAAATAGAATAAATAAAGCTTAATTACTGCTAATATTTTTAAAGTTCTTACCAGAGCTAAGCAGAAAAGCTGAGAGTGTTCTTCAAAGTTTAAAATGAAGATGGAAAAGATTTCTTGAAATAACAAGTATTTTTTTGGAATTAAAGATTTAAATTTTGGGGAAAAGATTGAATTTTTGGGTTTATGAAGTGTTGAGAAAATGTGAAAAAATGGAGTTAAAAAAAAGCTAATTTGAGTTTCCTTGGTTTACTCAGTTTTGTCTGAAGTGTAATTAAAGGAAAATAAAAGTAATGATGAAAAAAGAGAATTTGAATATTAAATAATACTAGTAGTAATGTATTACTAATAATTAATTATAGAAAGAGAGGAAATTATGTATTTTGGTTAAGAAAATGATTTGGAGTCCGTTTTGGAAAAGAAAAGAAAAGAAAATAGGAGTAGTTGGGAAAAGTGAAATTAGGTTGTAAGGCATGAAGATAACCATCACTTTCTTTTTTACAAAAACAATAGAAAATAAAGAATATAAAAATAAGAAATAAATTATTGCTCAAACATGTTAGTACTTGTTAGTGACATAAACATTGCATCTGTATTTTTTTTAATAAGTCTCATCAATAATTAATAAGTACTATGCTTTTCTTGGTAGATACAGACAAAAAGGTACGAATATGAATGTGAAAAGCAGAAAAAATGAAGGATAAGAGGAAAATATAATTTGCCTTTTTTTTTAAGTATTGTTTCTAACTTTTCTGAATACTTCTGCTTTTTGCTAATCCTCCTTTTTCTTTTTACCTCATCCATGACTTGTATGTATGTACAGTACCATTTTTCCTATATAGTACAATATTTTACAACGTGCTCCTGTAGTTATAGAAATCCACTGCCTAAGTTGCTTTTTTTTAATCACCCGATATCTTATTGTACATGCTTTTGGCCCGAATAATATAAGTATACATTGAAAATTTTCATTTTAATTCTCAACACACATATTTGTATCTATTTTCGTGAATCAATTTGAATTCATGCATGAGCGATCGACAGCAGAAATCATTCATTTTTTGAGAAAGTTGGTAAAATAGTATGAAGACAAGAAAAGGGACTTACATATGATATGGTGTTTATTGACCTAAAGAAGGCGTACGACAAAGTCATCTAGAAGGTTTTGTGGATGTATATGTGGAATACATTAGATCGATCAAGGACATGTACGATGACACCAAGACCCGGGTGAGGATGGTGGGAGGAGACTCGGATCACTTCTCAGTCGAGATTGAGTTACATCAAGGGTCTGCGTTTAGCCCATTCGTATTTGCTCTGGTGATAGATAAATTAACTCGTAGTATTCGAGGAGAGATATCGTGGTGTATACTATTTGCAAATGACATTATCTTGTTGACGAGATATGCAGTGGTGTTAATGATAAGATGGAAGTGTGGAGGCAGACTCTAGAGTCAGGTTTCAGGCTGAGTAGGACGAAGACAGAGTACATGGAGTGCAAGTTTAATGACGCAACTCATGAGTTAGATGAGGAAGTAACGCTTAATACACATGTTATTCCAAAAAATAAAAGTTTCAAGTATCTTTAGTGGCGGATAAGTTCCGCCTACACTTAAGGATAAGTTCTATAAAATGGCGGTAAGACCAGCTATGCTGTATGGGGCTGAGTGCTGGCCAGTCAAGAACACCCACGTTCAGAAGATGCAAGTGGTTGCAATGAGGATGCTTGAATGGATGTGTGGGCATATAAAGAAAGCTAAGATTATGAATGAAGTCATACGGGACAAGGTGAGGGTGGCCTAAGTGGTGGTCAATATGCGGGAAGCAAGGCTGCGATGGTTTGGACATGTGAAAAAGAGGGGGTGCGGATGCCCCAGTGAGAGGTACGAAAGGTTGGCAGTACTGGATTTATGGAGAGGTAGAGGTAGACCAAAGAAGACTTGTGGCGAGGTTATTAGACGGGAGATGGCTCACCTCCAAATTACCGATGGCATGACCTTAGATAAGAGAATGTGGAGGTCGAAGACTAGGGTAGAAGGTTAGATAGGAGCGAAGACTGTCATATTATATATGTTATTTCTATTTTATTCTTTTGTCGTTATTGTGGGTGTGCCGTTTATCTTGGACAAGTCTTTAGTTTATGTCAACACTTCCTTTAATATGTTATTTGCATCTTAATTTGTTTCAAAACATGTTTTCAAATTATTTTTCACTAGTTGAAGGTCTCTCGAAAACAGCCTCTCCACCTTAATAGAGATAAGATATGTATACATCTCATCCTCCTCATACCCCACCTGTAGAACATCACTAAGTATATTGATTGTTGTAAAACTCGAAGGTGAAACTTCCTATTAAGGATTGACGATACTTTCTACGCACCATACCTCTTGGTGGTATTACCCTTTACTTTACTCCCCCTTTCTTTACTTTTTTTTTCCCTTTTTCAAAAGGGTTGGGCAGGGAAGGAAATTTTCTACTATTGTACTCCCTTCATCTCAAAGATAATGATGCTTATTTATCTATTTCTCTGAAAATAATGATACCTTTGAGAAATCATAACTAAATTCCTTTTACTTCTTAAATTGTAGTAATAGTGTTGTATAACATGAGACAAATGAATTATTTTTTCCAGCTTGATTGATTTTTCACTCTTAAAGTATTTCTTTACAATAACCTAAGACATTGCGAGAAAATCTTTTTTTTTTTCTTTGTGTAGGAATATCCTTTGAAGTTTCAAATTAGGGTTAATTGCAATGTCGCTCAATGGATATATTATAAGCAAAGCAATGCTCCTAGATTATACCAAAACTTTGTTTTCTTTAATAATGAATGGGTTGTAGCTGCAAACTAAAATGTTTAAATAATTCCAAGTTACTATCAATGTCACTGATGGCTTATACTTTAATTACCGGATGCTTTGGACACACATTTGCAACTTCTAGATAAATTATGAAACTGAAGATAATTTCAACATAATCTGATTTTTTATATATTGATAATGTAAGAAGTTTTTATACTATTAAATAGTTTATAATGAAGTATTAAATGAAATGAAGCGGGTATCCGATATCGATAATAAGAAAAGATTATGTTGTAGTATTAATGAAGTTTAAAGATATAGAGTATTTTGTTTAGGTATAAATCCACCTAGTGGACAGATCATAAATTAATTAAAGAACATAAGAATCTTTTTTATTTTTGAAAGAAGTTTAGATTGTTGTGAAATCAGACGAATAATATTATAAAAAGATTAGGCATGACTTCTTTCTCAAAGAAAGAGAAAGTTTAGATTTTTGTGAACAAGATGGATAATAATAATTTATTTTTACACTATTGTCTTTTGTCTATTTAAAAGATAAATTACAATTAATTTTAATGCTCCTACTTATATATTTAAAGAACAAAATTTTTTGGCTCATAGTGGGACCACATAAGTTGACCTAAGGCAAAGAAACACAAGAAGGTGATAATTGTAATGACACCCCCTATTTGGGGGAAATTGTTTGTCTTTAGTAAATTAAGAAATTGGCCTTTTCAAAAAAAAGTTAGATAATAACAAAATTTCCTTTCAAAATCATCAGGCGTTTGTTTATTTTCTGGTGGTGGATTTAAGAAACTCACATAAGCCACTTATTTAAGAAAATATATTTTGTACATATATAGGTGTGAATACTCGTATTTTAAAATATTTATCCTTTTCTGATCTCTTGGGTTATTGAACCTAGCTTAAAGCTTTTGCAAATTCCACATCATGGTTGCAAGTGGAAGGGAATAAAGAAAAACTTGACAAGCATTTGGTATTTTGATAACTTTGATTACCTCCTAGTTTAAAAAAAATTAAATACTCAATTATTACTTTGATTACCACTTGTCAAATTGGCATCCTTGTGTTTCCACTAGAATTATTTAAATTATAAATACTGCTATTATTATACATCATATAAACTTAATTGACTATCTATTAGCCCTACAACAACTCTGATAATAGATGGACAAAATATGAATAGATTAATGCACAATTCATATGTTCGGAAGATTGTTGTTTGGATATCCTTAAGATATAAGCTACAACTCCACCATGTATATATAACATAAATATTAATTAAGGACTCAAATTCGGTAAAGACCTGTATTTTGTATTTCAATGAAAATATTAGAGCAATTGGTAAAGTTGTCTTTGTGACACCTATATGCAGTGGCGGAGCCACCCTTGCCCAAGGGGGTTCAATTCGCCGGAAAATTGCACTGTGTATATGGGGTAAAATCATTTTTTTATACATTTCTACCATATATTGAACCCCTTGATACAAGACTAAGGTTTACTTTTTAAATTTTGAACCCTTTGTTGGAAATCGTACCTCCGCCCCTGCCTATATGTCACATGTTCAAGTCGTAAAAATAATCACCAATGCTTTCATCAGGTTATGCTACGTACATCACACCCCTTAGTGTGCGACCTTTCCCCAGACCTGCAAGAACACGAGATACTTTGTGCACCGGACTGTCATTTTTACTCTTATTTTGTATTCAAAATTCAAAGGTTAAAAGATGTTGATTATGTTACTAAACCTGAAGTAGTGTTGAAATAATTGCTATCTGGAAAAGTAAAGAAATTATTTAAATATGAAAATAGATGGATCATTGAGCGGAGTAAGATCAAGATGTAAATTTTGTCCATTTTTTATGGGGTAGGTAGAGGAGGAAAATTGCGTGGGGGTGAATTTCAACAAAGTGAATTAAAGAACAATATTGGTTGAGTCATCTTTTCTAAACCCAAAATCAGAATTGTCAAGGAAAAATTTACTGACATACACCAAATTTTCTAGGTTTACCCAAGGTAATCCATATTTGGTAAATAATCAGTCCTAGTAATTTTGAGCAATTACGCATTAAGAAAGTTATCCGTGGCTTTAGAGGTGTATTAACTTAGTGGCGGATCCAGAATTTGAAGGTCATGAGTGCTGATCACTCCCAAAACTCGTCCTAAAGAGGATAAGCGGTCGTTGCAAATATAACCCCGTTTAACAAGTTTGGGGTCGAATCCCACAGAAAGCAATGTCAAGTTCTAGTCACTTTAATAGCCAAAGATTCAAAGTTCAACAATATTGCTTCAAGTAATGAACTAATAATTTAACTAACAATTAACTAAGATCAACTAATGATAATAAAAATTGAACTTGCAGATGTTAAAAAGCCTAGGATAATAAATTTCCCAGTTACTGGTTTAGTCCTGAGTTCACTCCAAACTTGCACAAGATACTAATCTATTGGCCTTGAACTTAAACTTGTTCGCTAGAGTTTCCCAACTACTAACAACACCGTTCTTGAACTATTTTTCCCAAAATAATCAAGACCATTAAGAACTGTCCAATTTCAAGTCACAGTCGAATCACGATATCTCTATAATGACTATAAATCAGCTTATATAATCCCTTATCATAACCTGAAGTACTGTTATTTGACTGACCCTGACCCAAACGTCTTTCCCAAGATCATTCAAGCAAAAAGAGCGCAAACAATTACAGGCCTAACAATTGAATTCAATATAAACACAACTAAATAAATAGAATATTGTATCAATTGAATCTGGAGTTACTCAAAACTATCACAACAACGGGTTTATGTAAATCCTAGAGCAGGAATTTAGCCACTCATAATTGTATTAAACAACAATGAATTCATAGTCAAAACAACACCCATAGGGAAAGAGAATAAGATAAGTTAAGAAAAACTCTTTGATTCTTCAGTTCCAATGGATTTGATGCGTTTCCAAGCTCCAAAGTGCTTCAACAATGGTGGTCTAGCCTTCCCAGGTCAAGATAGGGACTGAAAATAGGTTAGAAAACCTTATAAATCTCGTGTCAAACTTGTGGACAAGTTTGTCCCTCGCCACTTTTCGCCAGAAACTTTGCCTCATGACTGGATCATGGCCTTACGATGCCTGGGCACGACCTCTTGTCTTCATATTTCATTCACAACTAATCCAACGCCTTGGCAACTAACAACGTGGCTCCTTGTTGGTTGATTTCACCATCAATTCACTTCGTTTTATTCCAAATCATCAACCTTTAACCGTTCTTCATGTTGCTTGAGTCCTACACTGTCAAAAACCCAATATAAACACAAAACACTAATATTAATGCTAAAACCGTCCACAAAACCACCCAAAACGTGAAGGATCTAATATTAAAATACACATTTTGTGGCCAAATATCAAGTGCTCACTTCCATTAATAAAAAGTTGCTAGGGTAATTTTCACAAATGGTCACACAACTATGGATGTTTTGCGTTAAAGTCACATAACTTTATTTTCTTACTGAAAAGTCACATTACTATTACCTTCATAACTAAATGGTCACAATAACAGGAAAATACAACTTCCGATAGACTTTTTGTATTTTTTTTTATTTTTACCATTTTTCCTTTTTTTGCACGAATAACCATTAACAAAAACAAAAAAATGAATATTTACCAATAGGCTCTTAATTAATTCTTTTACTTTATCATGATAGATTTTAGGAAAAAAAAAGTTTTAACCAGATTTACTACTTCTCTAGGAATGGAAGAATTTAGATGTTGTTATCATAATGATACGAAGCACTATAATGATAACAACATCTAAATTCTTCCATTCCTAGAGAAGTAGTAAATCTAAATCTTAATATATATATATATATATATATATATATATATATATATATATATATATATATATATATATATATATATATATATATATATATATTAAAATTAAATACGAAGCACTATAATGATAACAACATCTAAATTCTTCCATTCCTAGAGAAGTAGTAAATCTAAATCTTAAAATTAATGAAACAAAATGTTAGTGTAATTTTTTTATTCAATGTGATTCATTTTCAGAAGTCACATGCATGATCTACTTTTAGGCCATTTTATATAAGTAAGCATGACAATTGACTTCAAAATATTTTGTGCTGCTTGTACACTAAATTTATTTATTTTTTCAAATTTTTTTAAAAAAATAGAAGGATTATACACATATACATCGTGCTTAAGAACATATCTTTAAGGAAATCAACTCCTAAAATAACAACGTGAAAAATATATGGTTATAACATCTAGTTTGATTCATTTGAAAATTCAAATTTGCCTCTTCTCTTGAAAACATAGTATTTTTTGAACTTTAAAATTTATCCTCATAAAGTATAAAGGAAGTGAAGGAAAATCTAGACAAGAATGTATTGTTGAATCTCCATTTGTTTATTTTTTTTTATAGTTATTTGCTTTAAAAAAAAAGGTGAAAAAGGTAAAAAAAAAAAATAACAAATAAAAAAATTCCACCGGAACTAACACGTTCCGACTATTGTGACCATTTGGTTATGAAGGTAATAGTAATGTGACTTTTCGGTAAGAAAACAAAGTTGTGTGACTTTAACGCAAAAGATCCACAGTTATATGACCATTTGTGAAAATTACCCAAAGTTGCTACCTTATAAATGGATTATTTGCTTACATAAAAAACTGGATTCGAAGACAAGTTCTTGTAGTCGGGGGTCCCTAAGCTTCCAACACCAATGCTTCTACCAAAGCAGCCACCAATCATCTTGTTTACAAAGTGCTCGAACTAGTATGTATACAATTTTTAATATTTTCTATATATACATATGTCTATTTCGTGTCGAGTTCAATGAGTGCTCGAACACCCAATTTTTAACAATTAACATTTAAAATAAGAATACATATTGCTTAATCGTGATAAAATGATAAAATATATATCTAATATAGACATGCACCTTATAACTTTCATAAATTTGATGTGTGTTGGTTTAAATTTGATTAGGACAATAAATGGAGTTTATTTTGGGTTAACTAACAATTGTTTGTATCAAAGTCGTGAAATAACAAGAAATAACAGCAAAGGAAATTGAATAATAGTAAAGAGACAAAAAGTAAGTATTTTTTAATATATTTCTGGATGCTTGTACATAGTTTCCATGACAATTTATAGTCTACAAGAATAAAAAAGGCAATAAATGTGTTTAATGGTCATTACTCCACGTTCAATTATGGTCAGCCCATGATCTTCCTCTTAAATATTTATGTAACGGTCGACAGTTACAGAAGACAGAAACCCACTCGTCAAAGAGCAAAACTTCACCAAGGTGTAAGTTGCGTGCCTCGTGGTGGTTAACCTTCAGCCGCCCCGAACAATAACTTTTGGTCAAGATTCATACTTACCCGAAGCATCTAGCCTCGGAAACCGGACGAGCTTCTTCGAAGGGTTGTTTTCAAAAGACTCAACCAAACCACGTCACGAGCCCTAGTGCCGAATTTCGGCAAGTTTTTCCCCAATAGATGATGTAAACACTAAGGCTGTCTAATAGCCCGGTTTGCACCGGGCCGGACCGGACCGGCACGAACCGGCGCAAGCCGGGCCAAATATTTAAAAAAAAATAACGGCACGTTTCCGATCCGGCACCTCCAAAATGGACCGGATGGACCGGACCAAAGTGAACCAGAACCGGTCCGGACCGGACCGGTAGAATCTGGTGGGCTTTGTGCGAAAAATAGCCGTTGGGCAACGGCTATTTCACGCACAGCCGTTGGCCCAACGGCCAAAAACGGCTATTTTTTGCCCCCCCACCCCCTAGGCGCCCCCATACCCCCAACCTATTTTTTCTATAAATACCATCATATTTCATCAATTTATTCACAATTTCTCTAATATTCTCTCTAAATCTCTATCAATCTCTCTTATTTCTACAAATGCTATTTGCTAAATTGCATTACAAAAAAATATTTGGAGTGAAATGGAATATTGTTCGGTGCGGTTCCGGTCAAGTTTCAACTTTCACTTCCTAAGTTCTACAATCTACATTCTAAGTTCACGATATCAAGTAAACTCGTTCATACTTTTTATTATCTATTTTATTTTTGTGCAATATTATTGTTTGTAGCATATTTTAGTAATTTGTTTGAAGCATATTTTAGTAATTATAAAAATGTCTGGACTGTGGAGATCAATTACGGGTAGCGGTCGTAGATCACGTGCTTCTAACTGAGGGGAGGATGATAGACGTAGTCGTGCTTTAGGTAAAAGACCAGTTGGTACTTCTAGCGCTCCTTCTCTTCTAGATGATTTTACTCAGGAAAATGACTCGCAGTTTTTGCATGATATAAATTTTGATCAACCACTAGATAATGATATGTTAGAGACACAATATGAAGAAAATACCGAAGGGGCTAATTTAGATAATGAAACACCCACTAGTCAATTTCAAGGTGAACCTGAAGAAACTGAATTACCACCTATGCCTCCTAGTAGAGAACGATATGCACGACCCGAAAGATCGGATGTGTGGAAATTTATGACTAAAAATATTCCGGCTCAGACCGCTAAATGTAATATTTGTAAAAAAGTTTGGGATTTTAAAACCGGCAGCCATAATAGTGGGACGGGAAAGTTGAGAACACACTTAGAAAACCATCATAAGGATGAATGGGAAAGGAGGCCGGGTGGCCCTCGTTCAGGGAATAGAATGGCTCCATCGCAAGGTAGTGGAGTCCAACAGGAAATTAACCCAGTGACGGGGGGCTTATGCATTATGATAAAAAGAAAGATAGGGAACAAATGGTAAAAATGATTGCGGTAGAGTACTTACCTTTTACATTTGCTTCTTGTCAAGGTTTTATTCGTTATATTCAAACCGTATATAATCCATCTTTTCAAGGTTTTCCAAAAACTACGGTTAGAAGTGATATTATAAAATTTAAAAATGAATATAGACAATATTTACGATATATATTTTATCACTTTGATTGTAGAGTTTGTCTTACTACTGATTTGGGTCGTGGTGTTAATGGGTATGAGTATTTAACAGTTACTTGTCATTGGATAGATCTTAACTGGGTAATGCAAAAAAGAATTTTAGCATATTCCGCTGTCGATGAACCACACACGAGAGCATTTATTAAGAGAGAAGTTTCTGATATTTGTAGGGCGTATTTTATTAGTGACAAAATTTTAAGTATAACTCTTGATAATGCTGCAAACAATGATTTTGCTATTAGTAAGTTAAAACCCGCATTGCATCCCCCTTTTGAAGAATTGTTTCATGTTAGATGTGCATGTCATATATATAATTTAGTTGTAAAAGATGGCCTTAAGTTATTTGATCCTACTATTATGAATGTTAGACTCACAATTAGTTATATTTTTAAATCTAAAAAACCGGATAGATGGAGGGACTTTCAAGTAGAGTGTGTGAAAGAAGGTTTAAATCCTAGAAGAGTTCCCAAGGAAGTTTCAACTAGGTGGAACACTGTATATGACTCTTTGACTGTTGCTTACACTTTACGAGTGCCTATTACTAATTATTTTAATGGCAAAGTGGCTGAAGTGTATCACCTAGAAGAATCTGATTGGCAAAATATTGAGCGTCTTCTTCTTTTTTTAGCAAAGTTTTTTTATGCTACTAAAGAATTTTCCGGTCAATATTATCCTACAATCACTACCATGTTGTATTTTATAGCTGGAATAGCAGAATTACTTAACGATAGTAGTGCCTGGTTATGAAGTTGCGGTAGAAGCAATGATTGAAAAATTTTAAAAATATTTTTTTCCGATTCCACCACTTTATTACATTGCATCTGTATTACATCCATGTTTTAAACGTTTTAATACGGAAATGCTAATTAGAGAAATTTATCGGACTTTGAGAATTACTGATGAAGAAACACCAAGTGTAGAAACAGTTTGTGCAGAGGTAATTGTAGATTGCCAACGGATTTATGAAAGGTATAGGAGTGCAGCTGATAATGTTGTTCCAAGTATTCCAAGTGGAGCTGGATCAAGTTCAACGCAGACTCCCAAAAGAGCTGCAACCGGATTGGGAAGTTTTTTCAGCCTTAATCAAAGACTTTCAAGCAGGCATTCGAGTAGCAGCGGAGGGTTCAACGAGCTTGATGTTTATTTACTTCATGCTTGCAAGGAAGTTGATTATTTTGGAAGCGAGCAACTACTGCCATTTTGGAAGGATCAACAAGCACAGTTTCCAATTTTAGCAAAAATGGCGCGGGATATTCTAACTATTCAAGCATCATCTGTTGCTTCAGAAAGCGCGTTTAGCCAAGGAAGATTACAAATTGGAGATCATAGACATTCATTGAAGGAAGAAGCAATGGAGACGGCCGTATTATTCAGAGATTGGATTAGATCGGAGCGAAGAAATTTTGGATTTGCAGAAGATGAACTAGCCGATGTAGAAGCATCATCAGAAATTTTATCAGGCGATGGAAGTTTGGACAATGAAACTGATTATGAAGAAGATGACTCTTTGCCACCGCTTCCTCCAGAAGTGCCAGAAGAAATTATTCAGAAAATGAGAAGTTTTTTTATTAATATGTAGTTTTTGCAATTTAATATCTATGTACTTTGCAAAAAAAAAAAAAATCCAACCATTATTCAATAAAATGCGTTACGCCTTGCTATTAAGTAAATTATAATCTTTTGTTATATTCTCAATTATCCTTTGCTATTAAGTTACCTCTTTGCAATTCAATACTAAATACTAAATACTAAATACTAAATACTAAAATACTAAATACTAAATACTAAATACTAAATACTATTATACTACTAACTTAGTATTAAGTTTGAAAAAATAACAATTTACTTGCATTATACTAGATTACTAAGTTTGAAAAAAATACTCAATTATACTTTTACAATTTAATACTAAAATACTACATTACATAATAGTTAATATTTTAATACTAGATACTAGTATTATATATAAGTTATTACATAAAACAAAAATTTAAACAAAACAAATAACCAAAAAATAAAAAAAATAAAAAAATAAAGAAAACGACAAAACCGGGCCGGACCGGCCCACTGCAAAAATTGTCCAAATCCGCTCCCTTTTGAAAAATAGCCGTTGGCAACGGCCATAAACGGCTATTTTTTCCACTTCCACACCCATAAACGCCCCTACAGCCCTCCCTACCTATTTTTCCTATAAATACTCCCATATTTCATCAAATTAATCACAATTCAATATTTTCTATTCATTTCTCTTAAAAAAATTCTAACAAAAGGCTATTTTATTAAATTTTCTATCAACATGGCTGCAAATGCAAATAATGCTAATCAAGTTCAAGGTGCTACTACAGCAGGTCCGTCTGGTGGTCCAAGAAGAACTAAAAGATCCGAAGTTTGGGAATTTATCACAAAAAATCAAGATACCGGCAAAGCTCAATGTACTCTTTGTCAGAAACTTTGGAATTGGGATGATGAATCAAATACTGGAGGGACAATGAAGTTTAAGAGCCACTTGAAATACCATCATGCCTACGAATGGGCAACTCGTGATGGTGGCAAATATCTGCAACCACGTGATAATTGAGTGTTGAGTCGCAGAAGTTTAAAATTTATGTATTTTTCTAATTTCTAGTCTATTTTCATGTTTTTATTTTCTAATTATGCATTTCCATTTTCCAACTTAATGTACTATGTGTATTGTTGAATAATATGTGTGTTTTGTGTTGTTTATTTAGATTTTAGTCTACCAATATTTTTTTTTCTTCTATTTTAAACAATAAAAAATATAATTAAAACAAAAAAAAATCAACGAAACCGCACCGGACCGGACCGGGACCGGCACGACCGGACCGGGACCGGCACGATTCCGTTTGCCAGTTCCGGTTCCGCTTCCGATCAGGCATTGGTGCAACTGCACCGTTTGACCGGACCGGGACCGGACCGGGTTCGAGTTTTTTTTTTTTTTACTTTGCACCGGACCGGACCGGACCGGCACAGTCGCACCGGAACCGGGCCGGTGGACACCCTTAGTAAACACTTTGATAAAAGTAAATTTCCTCTCATGAGAGATGCTTCTATGTACAATCACTTTGGTGCATGCATGAACTGTCCGGCTTAATGTCTGCAAATGAATTACGTCTGTGGAATTATGTGTACGTTGGCATTGATCCTCATAAGCCAAGTTTTGGATCAACTCCAATGCATTTTTTTTGTTGGCTTATGATTAAATTCATTGCTTTGATCTAACAAATTAACATTACCGCTGTTTTGTTCCCTTGCTTTCTGGTGAAAAATTAGTCATCAAGTTGGCTTCTAAGAGAAGTTAAACCGCAGCAATGCATATATGTAAGTTTAACATGACGCGTGACAAGCATATTGAGTGCAGATAAGTTCTAGTACAATTTATTATGCAATAGTCTACAAATTTGCAATTTTTGTTGGAAGTATTTCCACTAAATTGTATTGATGATATCACAATCTTTTTTTTTTTGTTGCAATGTTTGGCGTCCCACTGTAATATTAACACTGAACTAGTAAAGTGAAAGATTAATCCCATTCCTATGCATGTTTTACACCACCTTTTTTTTTGGCATTATGTTGTAATATTAACACTAAACTTTTGTTACATGATATAAACTGAAGCTTCCATTGAGCTCGATCCATGGACAGTTGACAACCAAAGAATTTCACTATGTGCCTTTCATAGTGACTGGTTTTGAGAGTCTGCTCCCGTTTAATAATGTTTGGCAAAATACTCTCTTATGGCAAGGAGCCAACACTTCAAGTTACTAATTTGCAAGTGTTGCCTTTTAGGAAGAGGTCAAGTGGCAAGTTATCTAGGAGAATACAAGAAGAGATTGGAAGGGACAAGTGCTGTCTAGACAACACTTTTTCTTGGAGATGTGATATTCAAAAGCAAGTGTTGCCTAAGAAAGATGGGTCAAAGACAAGTGCTGCCTTTTAGGCAGTACTTACGATCAAGTGTTGCCCATGCAACACTTTCTCTGAGAGAATGTGAGATTCAAGGGACAAATGTTAGCTAAGAAAGAGGGGTCAAAAGGCAAGTGTTGGTTCCGGACCATAAGTTTCATAGGATATTTTCGTTCAAAATTTCTTTATTAAAATTAATAGGGAGCATTTTTGCAAATCACATTTATGTGGGGCAAAAAGGCAAATCATTGCTTATCATGTCATATTTCTGCAAATGAGACGTTAACTACATCTCAGTAAGTAAACTTTCACGGGCTCATTAGAAGCTCCCATTTGGGTGATAATAGGCAAAATTTTTCACCAGGTGCCACCATCCATAAGGAGTAGTTTTACAAGTTTGCCCTTATTTAACAATATTTTAGCAAAATATCCTTATGTTGGCATGAGGCAAAGACTTCATGGCACAAATTTACAAGTGTTGGCTTTTATGCAAGAGGCCAAGGGAAAGTGTTGTCTTGCCAATATTTCAAGTTATATGAGGAGAATACAGGAAGAGATTTGAAAGGGCAAGTGTTGCCTTTTGCCAACACTTACGATCAAGTGCTGGCAAGTGTTGTCTTTTGCCAACACTTCAGGGGCAAATATTGGCAAATAGACAGGGGTCAAAGGGCAAGTATTGGCCCCGTGCCAAGAGATTGACATGGGTATTTTTGTCCATAATTTTTTCATTAAATTTAACGGGAGCATATTGGCAAAACCCTATTAAACGTGAGCAAAAAGGCAAACCATTGCTTATGGTGCCATATTTATGCAAAAAATCCTAGGCCTATGGTTCGCCTGTCGATGTAATATGAGATTTTTGCCATGTATGTCCAGCGACTTTTATTTTAAACTAAAAATAGCCTTATTTAAAAATATTTACCTAAGCCGGCCATTTGGCTAAAAATATTTCAGCCGTATATACCCCAAGTTTGTCTACCCCATAGCCACAGTATACCCCAATGATATACGGTATCTTTTATTATATACATTTCTAGTATACGTATACCCCAGTGGTATACAAGTTTGATACTCCAATGGCATACCCTAATGTTGTGGCTGTGTGGCTACAAATTTTTTACACAAAACTTGGACCATGATAGGATAATATTTTAGTGTGGCTACCTGTTTTGAAAACTTCCCTATGTAATATAGTTGACCCAAAACCTAAGATTTGCGTACCTTAGGAAATATCCCAAGTACAAATTATTTACCACTTTTACTATAGGATCTTAGTTCTTTTTTTAGTCAAGTGAAGCTTAACTTGAACTGTAACTGATAGCTTCTTTCGTATTGCTGAAGATGAGTATTTCTAGATCAAGATATTGCAATATTAGTCAAGAAGTAGCTAAAGTTTGACAAAAAAAAATCACTATTATTGCATTGCCATGAGAAAGAAGATGGTATAATCTTGTATATTTGGGTTTTCTAAAAAAAAGAGTGCCAATAGTCACCAATAATTTTCCCATTGGTGTGTAATTATTTAAAAAATAAAAATACTCGACAAAAGGGAAAAAAAAGGGCAAATTACACTGTATATCAAATTAGGGATCTTTTTTTAAAAACATAGCAACATTTTACACATTTACCAAACATAGCAATACTTTTCCCAATGCTACCAAACATAGCATTTTTTAAAAAAACCCTACACCTACCTTTCCTCTCCCTTTCTCTCTCTTCCCTCTCTCTTCTCTCCCTCACCACCACCACCACCACCACCCCCACTGTTTATACCGCTGCCACCACCCCTCCCCCGTCGCCGGCAACCCATCCCCACCCATCCCCCATCCCCGTCGTCTTTCTCTCTTCCTCCGCCCCGATCCCGTCGTCTTCCTCCCTTCCCCACCCCGATCCCCGTCGTGTGCAGCTGATGGTGCTCCGGCGACGCCGGATCTGCTAGTGCAAAGCAGATCCGGTGAGATAGCAGCTGTGTAGGTGGTTTATTAGGTGTATATGGACTGTATAGCAGCTGTGTAGGTGGGGCTGCTGCGTTGCTCATTTCTTTTTTGGTTTTTTGAATTTTCCGGTGGGACACGGCGGAACCACGGTGGTTGTGGTGTATATTTGGTGTTTTGGGACTGTATGGAATGTATGCCGTGTGTATTTTCATTGTATGCCCGGTGTATGCACTGTATATACAGTGAATATACACCGGACATACAATGAATATATACTTGTCATACAATAAATATACAATCAGATTCGATTTTGTTGTTTGTGTGTATGTACGGTGAATGAACGTGCATACAATGACCATACAGTGTCTATACAGAGACTATACACACATACAATAAGTGTATGTGTGTGTATCCACCGTATTTTCACTATATATACAATGTATACATTGTCCATACACTGTTCATACAGTGAAATTACAAAAATATACACTGTCCATACACTGTCCATACATTGCGGGCGGTGGTTGATGGGCGGCGGTGGTGGCAGTGATGGGGGCTGGGGGCAGGGGGTGGTAGGAGGTGGATCTAGGCTTTTATCATCCTTTTGTTTGTGTTTTGCTATGTTTTGAAAAAAAAATGTTGCTATGTTTTGAAAATGGGAAAATGTTGACATTTTAGTGTAAGAAAAAATGTTAGTTTGTATAGTTTTGTGAATTGCCCGAAAAAAAATCAAAAACGGAAGTAGGATGAAATGGATCACGCACGTCTAATCGAATTCGGCTGAAGAAAATCTCAACAAAATGGGGAGATTTACAAAATTATGACACATAAGGGAATGATTTGGATTATTGACATCATCCAACAAAGTCTTTGGAAAATAACCTCTTCAGCATAAGTTTTATTTTGGTTTTTATGAAACGTCTAGAGCTCCTGGTCAATAGACAAAATTTTACGTATGCTTAATGGGCTATAAAAGCTATTTTTGTGAAATCAATTAGCAGGGCCAAAAGTTAAAACCACCCTTACGGCTGTCATGTTTCTGCAAGTTTCACATAAAATTGGGTAAAAATTTCGTGTAGGGGCCTGTTTGGCGTGCGCTAATTGATTTGTAGCCGTCAAAAACAAATTCGCTGACAAATAGCCACCTCCAGACAAATTCCAATATAAATACTGGGGCTTTGAACAAGTTTTGTTTAGAGCCCCAGTATTTATACTGGGAAGTTTTAGTAAACTAACCCCAGTATAAAATACTGGGGCTTTGAACAAGTTTTGTTCACAGCCCCAGCATTTTGTTATGGTTCAACCCACAAGGTTTGTCCAGGTACTAACATAGAATCTTTCCTTATAATATATTTTTTTCCTGTATTAGGATACGTTATACAATACTCCTTTTTCTTTCCAGTACTATTATAAGCCCTTATAACCAGGGAGTTTGGGAGTTTAACTAGAACCTAGATAGAATCTCCGGAATCAGAAGCTGCTATCTCTCGCTATGCTTTTATGAGTGGATTTGAAAGTGCGGCATAGCTCTCCTGAATTTTAGGTTCCAGTCATGAGATGACTTTTCCCTTACTCTTTTCATTCACAATCTCTCTCTGCCCGTTCCAGGATCTCTCGCTCGCCCTCAAAGACCAACTCTTCTGGAACAGGTTGGGAAAGCAAGAGAACGCTTCGCTCTTCCGCCCATAAAGATTGAAGTTCAAAAAAGTGGCCTCTCATGTAAGATCAATAAAAAAAGTGGCTTCAAACTAAATATCAATGATAAAAATGGCCTGTGGGTGAAAATTTTACCACATCAAGTTGTTGCATATAGTAGACACTTGCGGAGCTTTCATTTTACCTTTAGCCTCCATAGGAAAACTTTGTATTTTAGCTCTAATTTTCAGGTCCCGTAAAGGAATATTCTGACACATGCTAGACTTTAGTTCAAAATTTCCTGCCAATCATCTGGACCCGTCAAATATTTTTTTACTGAAGTTTGGTGATTGGGAATAAAAATGTAAGAGTTTACTGCAGTCATGTTTATACAAGTGCTAAGGAAAGTAATAGAAGAATGCTTTAATCAAACATAAGGCAGATTTATAGCAGGTTTTCTGACGTTAATATATGGGACCGATTTACTTTTAATTTTATTAAGAAAACCATATGAGAGAATTAACATGAGTTGTTACTTGTTAGATAAAATACCAGATATTAGAAAAATCAAATCTAGAGTCTACTTTGAGTATATTGGAACTACTTTTCCAAAAATTCTACTTAAATTGATACTATTAATTTGAAAAAGAATAACATGTGCAACATGCGACGATGGGACAATATCAAGAGCCAGCAATTTGGAGAAAAAAGCAAAGCGTATATAACACATTGGGAGCATCATTTTGTAAGAATATTCTTTACAAAATATACCTTATCATCACCACGTTTTCGTCAGCAAATTAAAGAAAATATATCCATCATCATTTACTAATTAAATGGAAACGAAAAAACGATAGAATAGTAAGATGCCAAACATAAGCATGTAAATGATTCCACTAATTGGCAAGAAATAGGAGAACCATGCTAACAATTTTGAATTGACAGCTACAAATTAATCACTCATAACAATATTTAGAATCTGGGATCCAAAGCCATCTCTTTTTCTGTAAATATGGCGGCTTTCTGAATTATTTTTTTCAACAATTAGTTAAAAGAATAAGTTAATAAAGGAATTGCCTAGGCATTGTATATATCTCCTCTAGCTTTGAAACTACCATATAGTTAAACAAAGATTAATTCTTCTTTTAAGATTTTACTTTGTAAAGTACTACAACAATCACTATCTCATTTAGTGCCTCTATTTTATGTTATAAAGGTGAAAAAATACTAATTAACATGGGCAAACCGGCAGGGAATACTCACGTTAGCCGATATAGTTGCTCAAGTTCCTAACAAAATCATAATTATTAACGATGACTATAACTAACGCCAATTTATATTGGAAAAACATAAAGTGCCGTATTATTCTTCACGAAGTTATTGCATCCTGTTAGGTAGCAAAGACTGAGGCGTAAATAAAGAATTGTTGTTTGAATATACATAGCCGCCACAATAATCTTTAACCCTATAAGTTGTTTTCATAATAACAAAGACAAAAGTGTTTCAATAAAAAAATGGGTATATAAAAGTTTAGTGAAAATGTATGTGTTTTTGGGGATAGATGGTGCTTTTTCAAAACCATGATTTATCTTTTCCTTATTGGAGGGTATCACAATATAAAAAGAACTAATTTGTAACTTAGCAAGTCGGCAACTTATAAGTAGCAAGTGATGAATGAATTCTTCGGCCCTTGAATAAAGCCACAAACAAGAATCATAGAAAATATTTGAACAGTGCAAAAAGTTTTGTTTGGAGGAATTTACTGGACACTTGTTACAAACTTCAAAATGGCATCCAACAATATAGGATATTCCATTAATTTAATATTCCGAATATGAAATGATTATATGCCATACAAAATGGTGTATATCTATAGCCTGCAATAATTCTATCTTAGTTGGTAGTGATTTTCTCAAAAACTTTGCCTTATTGTTTGTTTTATACTAGTTGGTAGTAAAGGATAATGCACATTAATTTTGAAACTAAGTTGAATGCCATTTAATTGGATTTTATACATTGTTTCAGTATTTGACAAAGTAACGGCCAAATTTCTGACTATAATATTATGAAATGGCCTTAATTAAGTCAAAAGGCACATATACGTTTAGCATTTTCAACTAAAGCTTCTTGTTCCTATGAAAATTTCTCATGATAATAAAATTCTATTTCACTTTCATTCCAAAGTGAGCCGATTTACAAGATCAGAAATCAATGCTCTATCTTAGCTTAATATTATTTCCAGATGTCATCTGTTAGCTGCAATCTCATCCAAGAAAAAAGAAAAGGTAAAAGAAACAAAAAAGAACTGAAACTTTTAGAACTCATAACACACCATGGTCTTTAGCTTCATGCATATTACAAGAACCAAATGATGGAGTACATATTTTGACATAAGTTTATAGTTACCCAAGCACAACCAAATACCGTCATTACTGTATGAATTATGTTATACCAAAAAAAAAAAAACGAACCTTTTAAAGTACTATTAGCGTAATGTAACTTGTTGATGATGACTCCTTTCAAGTTAGATTGACAGAAAAATGATATTTAAAATTTTAAATCATACAATTGAAATCAGCTTAAATGTTTTCAGCTTGGCTGGGTGGGATAATCGAGCCACGCTTTATATATTTTGTAAGTTCATAGGGACGAAATTAAGGACAACAAAATGGCAATGATATTTATATGTGCGTTTTGGAAATCTAATTTATGGAAGACCATTCTACGGGCATGTTCGTGAATGACAATCCATCTTTTTTTAAGAATAAAATGCACTACCCATGTCATGAAGATGCTTTTGTTTTTTCAATTGATTTTTGAATATCTAATTTAGATGCACTAAGATTACCAGTTTCACTTTGAGCGTTCTTTTCTCTTTTCCCTTATTGGTAAAAATTATCTATTGTAATTAATACAAAGCTAAAAGAAAATTAAATATAAATATCTTGTATTTGGTTAAAATTAAAATTCAAACCTTGGAAAATTAGCTCCTTTGCTGTTAATAAAATAGTGCTATTTTAGTCATTTTAACAGAAATAAGTGATATTAAGCACTTCTTTACCAAACACATCAATAACTTATTTCAAATTTCAGCATTTTTATCCAAACACGTAACTGCTTATTTTTAAAATAAGCTGAAGCACTTAAAAAGTGCTTTTAAGCACAAGTGTTTAAAAGTTTAAGCTAACCCAAACGAGCTCAAGGCTGTCTCTTCAAGGCCCCTTGCCATAGCCGCATTTTCCAAAGTGCCCATCCCGCACACTTAGACTGGACGACACTTATGCCACCCACACTTGGTACATTGCATTGTTTCCGCATCCCACTAGGCAGATATTAAGGCCAATATGCCAATGTGGTGCCATCGTCCCATGCCACGCCGATGTCTAATGTCTAGGAGCTAACACTAAGGGTCTGTTTGGAAAGCCACCTCGTAATTGGATTTGGTGTAATTATTAGTAATTACACAGTAGAGTATTTACGAAGTCCTGTTTGTCTGCCATAGTGTAATTACAGTGTAATTACAAGCATACCGTTTGGTTGCACAAGTGTAATTACACAGTTAGATCTTTTTAAAATTAAAAAATAGTAAAACTATTGTACCAAATCATTGTTCACATATTGTTTTGAAATTTACCTATCAATTTTGACTAAAAATGGATAGCATGCATGTGAAAAAAAAAATATATATATATATATATATATATATATATATATATATATATATATATATATATATATATATATATCCAACAACAAAATTCAAAATTATTGACATCACCCAATGTAAGTTATTTTTATTAATAGTCGTTCTTTCTAAGATCAAGAGACAAAGTTTCAAAAAACATTAGAGTACTAACACATTTAAGTAAAATAAAGAAGATAAAATTAAAAAAAATAACGAAGAAATAAAATTTGAGAAGTTACATGAGACCACAAAAAGTAAAGATACTTAAAAAGTGAAGAAAAAAAATAAATGAAAAAAAAATATGTAAAATAAATAATATACTTAAAACAAGAAATTAAAAAAAAAGGAAAAAAAAAAGATAATGTTGTAATTACCTAGGAAGAAAAGAAATTGCAAGAAGTAAATGTCGTAAAATGATAAGGAAAGGTATGAAAGAAAAAATAATGAACAAATATATGATATAGTCAAAAATAATATAAATTTAAAGTAAAAATAAAAAGAAATAAAAAAGGAAAAAGGTTACATGAAAGCGAAAAGTAAAGATAAGGAAATAAGAAGAAAAAATAAAAGAGACATGATGTTAAAAAATATATATATTTAATATAAAATAAAAAAAGAATAAGAAAATAACAAGAGAATAAACTTAAAATAAAAACAAAGATGATAGAAATTAAAAAGTAACCCTGTAATTATACTGTGTAATTACCAGCAATTCTCAGCTCCCCTAAGAATTTAAGAGTGTAATTACAAAGCCTCAATTACACCCAATTACTTGGTCTGCCAAACATATCAAACTGTGTAATTACATCCAATTACATTTAAATCTAATTACAGGGTAGCTTTCCAAACACCCCCTAAATGTTAATTACTCAAGATTGAGAGCATCTTGTCAAACATATAGCAACATCAGAGACTACAAAACATTGAAGAATCTAATTAGGTACATATGACAGAGAAAGGGATGTGAGGAGAGGACAAACACAACTCGTGAGTCCAACTTTTGGTCAAAGGATCACAATGTTCAAGTTTAGGTTAATGAGAGCTCAAATAATGTAGATTGCCATAGCTATCCGTGGGTACATATGCAAGAAGAAATAACTTATGAGATTATGACATAGCAACAACACATCATTAATCTGTGTACGCAAAGTGCAAAATGTTCAATTTTGAACTGTTTTTCAAAAGATGTTGTGGCTAATTAAACCCACACTGTTTACTTGACCAATGTGGTGTTTTTTTTTTTCCTGAAAGTAAATTGGCGTTATTACTACTAATAGAAAATAACAAGTCTTTAGACGTTATTTTCCTCCCAATTGGTTACCTCTCATTCCAAATTTACTATTTATTCACAGATCCCCTACCCTCACTTTAAAGTTCATAAAAACATCTAAATGTTTGTCTTCACACGCATTCAAATAAGTAAAGATTTCGCCCGGGAAGTCTATTTGGTTGGTGCTAATACCTCTCCAAATGAGTAGCTAAGTGAAAAAATTGCCCCAGTTTGGAAGTTTCAACCCTTGGGCGAGTTTTTCCACCCTAATTTGTTATTTGTCATCTTCATTCACTCCAAAGTCTAAATTTATTTGCCTCACTTTCTATAGTCATATGATATTGATTTTTTCTTTTTAATTCAGTGTCAAGACTTTATTACTTGTTTGAAAAGTACAAAATGAAGAAGGGAGGCTTGGCCTGACCTTCTTATCCGAGGTGATATGCAAAAGCAAACAATAAGAACTGAAACAAAAAGTATAATTTACCTTACAAAAAAGCATAACACTAACGGTGATTACTAGTAATAAAGGAAAGAATATTGCATCAAGAAACAGTATGATATTGATTGGCTTCATAATAATGGAAAGAGTATTGCATCAAGAAACAATATGATGATAATGCTTGCCCTTATAATAATGGAAAGAATATTGCATCAAGAAAACAGCGAAAATTACTTGTAATATTCTTGTTATGAGAATTAAGAGGATGAGCATACTAGCTACAATTCATAATATTCTAGCTGATGGTGAAGAAAAAATATTCTAAGATGAAGAAGATTTCCGAGGTGCAAAGGCTTTTTCTAGCTAGATTTTCTTTGTATTAAGTTTGCAGAAACGTGATTCTTTGGTGTCTGGCACAAGATTCCAAACTAAGCTTATTCCGAAAGACTTATCTTATGCCATGTAAAGTACTCCATATAAGAATAAGAATTAGGAAGTTTTATATTATGGCTTTAAATAACACAGAGCGGAATAATTAATTAACTATATTTCAAACTTTAATTTTAAAAAAATGCAAAGAGGAGAAGCCAAAAGTAGAAAAAACAACCATCCACGTAAAGATTATGAAAAAAAAAAAGGAAGTGTCATATTTATCACTGTAGCTTAAGCTTAAACTTTGAGGATTCTAATTATTAATAATAGTCAGTAAGGCCTTAAGAATAGTATGTTTCGGCAGATTATTCTGAAACGTTTTTTATACTTTCAGAATATGATTTTCAATTTTGTTGGGTAATTATTCACTTTTTCTAATAGTTGGAATTCACCGCCCATTTCCTTGGAGATCATAGAGTAAGATTATAATAGGTCAACTTTCAAGTTAATAAATATGGAATTTTAAAGTTAATAAATATGAACCAAATCTCCCCTTCCAAATTAGTTTGGAATCGAAAGGGTTTAAAATCTTCACGAATTAAGATGTTTTTTTTTTTTTTTTTTGCAATTAATCAATAAAGAATTTCATAACTCTTTTATTTCTCATAGTATAATCAACTTTTAATTTAATTTTATTCCAATATCAAAGAGTAATCTAGAAGATTCATATCTGACATTCATACTTGATTGATGCAAAGGTCTACATCACAAAGATACTAATCACATTGTCAGTATCTCGTACATATATAAGTTCGATGGCATACAAGAAATTATATTCACATGCAAAGTGGAAAGAAAAAGAGGAGAAGATGCCGTGGTAAATTCCTTGATAATTTCTTCTTTTACAAGTTGAAGGGACTTGCCATTTTTCAATAAAAGAAAATATTTTTATCATACCAATCCATACAAAGTTTGATTTAGATAGCTAGCATCACATCTAAGTGTCAAATTTAAATATTAAACAAATTTAAAGTTCTTGAAAATTTTAATTGCTATGTAGACATACAAATAAAGATTTCAAAGACCCCCATCCAGTTTTGCTTCACAATATTGAGCTCCCTAGTGGCTTGTAATTGTACGTCTCCATTCCTTATTTGGTTTCATCTTTTCGTTGTTAGCTAGCAACTTATCCTAGTGATGAACTAAATAATAACTTTTTGTGCATTTGCATTGATAACTACGTACTTATATGGAGGGCATTAGGAAAAGGGATTGAACGACAACGAAAATTCTTCCTTTTTAAGTTTATAACTATTCCTTCTTACTTACCCGTCAAAAGAAAGAGTAATTTCTTTTTCACTTGAACTAGCTGCGAAATATGAAAAAGCAGACAAAGATCATGAATCTAGCCTCGACCAAAAGACGTACATTGAAAGATGTAGAAGGGCATGGATCTAAAGAAAACATCGATAAAAAGCAAATGAAAACAATCTAACTTTTGAGACACTGGATACGAAAAAGCAAGAGCCAATTCTTCATCTTCTCATGAGGCTCCAAAATCAATACTTTGTTTTGGCCTTTTCACTTTTACTGCATGTAATCTAAATCCGATGTTATTAGCACGCTGAATACTTTACAATACGCTATACGCGATGCATTTTCTGATGCAAATTTCACGTGAAAATTATAAAATTGTTGTGTCTAGATTGTTTCAAGCTTTTTATGTACATGTAAATTTAAACTTCCTTTACATATCTAATTGGTATATATAATTCGTGTCGAAAACTTTGGGCTGAATCAATTAAATCCGCCTCATATATCAGCAGGTGGGTTCATGCAGGCATACCCTAAGGGCCATGTGGATATAGCATCATATTTTCTTTATTTCAGAGTCTAATATTTTGATTATGACAAAGTACACAAGAAAAAAACATCAATAACATTTAATTAATTATTTTACTATTTTTGTTTAATTTTTTTTTGCTACGAACATACTCATATAAAAGTTTAACTTGTTAGAGAAAGCATACATTTCGAGTTTGATTCTTTTTATGAGTCAAGAAATTATGGTAATGAGACTTTAATTCATCTATCAGGACCCGTACCAGACCACGTTGAATTGTATAACTCTCTAATCCATAACTTAGTTAAGTTGTCAGAGGGACCATTATTTATTTACTTAATTATGTCTCCAGCATAATGAGTTATGGAATTATACAAGAGAATGCAAATGCCCTAGATACTAGTAGTTGTATTAATCATATCATCCTAACTCTTGGTATTTTGGAACTAATTAATTTCCAAAAGTTTCTTTTGAGTTGGCCATTGATGTGAAAACAAGAATAACACATGTGCCACACGAGGCAACCATAAAGACGACGCCATTTTGGAGCTACAAAGCAAAGCACATCAACAACACTAAGAAGAGATCAAGCTTTCTTACCATTACGCCACCTTCACGTCAGCCAAGAAAGATATCCATTTATTATACTCCTAATGATAGTGAATAAAAGTTTAAATTCAAACTTAGTAAGGTATTTAAAATTCAGCGGCTTCCAAATAATTGGACCCCAAGCACATGACAACGTAACATCAAGAGAGACTACAAAACGTTTAAGAATCTTAGGTCGATACGACGGATAAGTGAAATTAGTGAGTATATATAAGACAAAGGTATTACTTTGGAAAAAAACTCGTTATGTTTAATAGTTTGGTCAAAGGTTCACAATGTCAAGTTTAGTCTTTATGAAATGTGAAAAAGTAAAACTCCATAGCTGTCCCATGTGGGTGCATATGCAAGAAAGAAAGAAATGAGTTTGAGATAATGACAGATTAACAACATGATGCAGATCACTGTTTCCCATTGTGTATACAAACTGCAAACTGTTATTTTGTTGAGCTGCTTTTCTAAATTTGCTACTGCCCCATCGCCTGTTTTCTTAACTAATGTTCTAGTTTGCCCTAGTCTTTACGGAAATAAATTGACGTTACGTTACAACTAAGAAAATAACAAGTCTTGGCAATATAAATTCGCCTACCATATATATATATATATATATATACGGCATACACCCCAATAGGGGTGTCAACGGTTCGGTTCGGTCGGTTTTTTCATGAAATTTATACCATACCAGTTTTTCGGTTACTCTATTATGCATAACCAAAATAAGACTTTTTAAAACCATCTCATTCATGTCGGTTTTCCTTTGGTTTCGGTTCAGTTCGGTTAATTTTTGGTAAATTTTTTTAGAACTCTATGGAGAGTCATATCATTATTAGAGTGTGCCATTTTTATGTAAAATACCTATAAATTTAATATAACACATAAAGTATGATTTAAGATAATATTTGAATAAATAATGACTCTTAAATGGTTGTAACTAATATTTAAGTACTCGACATATTCTCGTACTCCAGTATCGAGCCACAAGTGATTGTCACTCTCTACTAAGTAGATAATAGAATATGATACCATATACATGATTTAAGTAAAATTTATTTATAAGACAATTAATCAAAAGAACATTATTCTATAGTGATATTATAAAATCAATGAAGCAAAGACAAGAATTCTAAATAACACAAGTTGACAGATGTTGATTAAATATAATTCAAGAACTAGAATAATAAAAGATTAAGTATATGCTAAGGAAAATTTAAACGAGTAGAAAAATATTTGATATCCTGATCACTTAGTAGCTTGATTTATACTCAAGTTTATTGTTGCTCCCAACGCACACGCAAGTATACGTGGTCGACAAGTAATAAAGTGATAAGTAGAGTATCGTTCCCACGAGGACTATTCAGACTGAATCCCAGCAACAATTTTTTAAAAACTATTCAGGGATCTTTTTCCAATAGTGATGATTTTATTAACTAACGAACAGTAATTAAGAGGGTAAAAGTGAATTCAAACAATGGAGCAAAACTTGGTTGTTATCAGTAATAATGAGACGGTCCAGGGTCAGAGTTACGAACAATCCAGTTGAGTTTTCCAATTGATTCCACTTCTTAAATCCCGGGTTACTAACTAACAGAGTAAATGTACATGTGAAAACATTTCGATTCTTCACAGTCTATGCAGGCTATTTCAATCCCTATATGTCTATGGGTTGAATCACGTGCACGCATTAACGAATTCTGTAAATAGTTAAACTAGGCAAGCAAGTATATGTCTATCATACTCACAAATTGGTTCCCCGATGCCCGGGTTCACAAACTAGTCCTATTCTTTCTTATTACGTAATTAAATTCCCTCTTTCGAGTTCAATCTAAAAACCATAGATAATGCGTAATAATTGGGACCTGACAATTACACAAGTGAAATCAAGAAAGAATAAGTAACCCGTAATGGGATTAAATTAATGGGAATCAATCTTCAAACATCAACTTTCATGAAATACTCTAACCCTAGAACGATAGAATTAGCTACGCATACTCATAATAACAACACAAGGAATTGATGAAATAATAAAATAATGATGTAATAGATTAATGGAAGGAATAAAAACCCTTGTTCAAGATGTTATGAGCTCTCCAATTGCGAAAAATTCTGAACTCCCATAAAAAACTAAGTAAAGTACTATTTATAAGGTTTACAAACACCTAGTAATAAGTTAGACCGAAGCCTAGACGAAATAGGAAGTAAAAATCCGCACAAGGGGCGCTATAACGGGCGCCCCGCGCCCACGACCGCGCTAGGACGACCAGAACACGTCGAAATCTTCACGCTTTTGAGGCGCGGCACGTGAGAAATCGCGCCACAGGCTGGGCGCTTTGCCTCGCCACCTGTGGCGCCAGTGCAATTTCCTGTTTCCTTGCTCCTTTGCTCGCTTCGTGTTGTGCCTTCGTGTGCTCGATCCAATCCTCAATCAAAATCCAATCTTTTCTTGCTCGATCATGCTCTTTAAAGCTCCAATTGCACTGCATAACAACCTACATACACACGACATAAAATCAGTGCAAAACCACATTCATAAACTAGAAAACGCGCGAATACAGTATCCAAACATAAGGAAATATTAAGGAAATATAGGCATAAAATGCCAAACATCATTTATTAGTCGTACCAATTGATTTAGTTTATAAAAGTGCAGATGAGTTTGGTAGTTAGCACTTTCGGTGCTAATTAGTATATACAACATTGTGTTTCCATCACCTCAAGGTCCAAGACGTCGACTAAAAATAATTCCTTATATTTATTTTTAGACTCAACACATAAAACACACACACACACACACACAAACACATATATATATTGTGTGTGTGTATTATATATATATATATATATATATTGTGTGTGTATATATATATATGTGTGTGTGTGTGTGTGTGTGTGTGTGTGTGTGTGTGTGTAAACATATTCGGTTAGGTTCGGTATTTTTTCGATTTTTTTAATTTTTTTAATAAAACCTACCCTAATTATTCGGTACGGTTATAGAGTTATATTCAAACCATCAGTTTTGGTAAAAAATAACCTAAGAATCGGTTCGGTTCGGTACGGTTCAGTTAGTTAGGTCAGTTTTTCGAAAATCATTGACAGCCCTACACCCCAATTAGCTTCTCTTTTAACTTCTTTAATTTAGTGATCGAATTATTTCTTGCTCCAACTGTATTGGGTAAAAATCGGCTCACTATGAGTCGCCTAAGCAACATGATCTGACAGCGACCGAGCACGCGATGACAAGCTAGAGACCGAAGAAAGTGAGCAAATCACCGAAGTAAGGCACCGAGTAAGGAACCGAGGTCATCACCGAAGGCGAGCCGTAAGCTGAGCTTCGGTGACATTTACCTCGGACAAACAGCAAGGCTCCATCACCGAGGACATGGGACTTAGACCTCGGTGGATCACCTCGGGTCAAGCGGCTTTGCAGCCCACTACTTCAGCCCACTAACTCCTCCCATTAATGCCAAGAACGTGGGTTTAAGCATGACTGATGGTGGAGAACGTGGGCAAGGCCCCTTAGGCCTATAAATAGTACTTCATTTTGTATTATACGCATTGAGAAATACATATAGAAACTCTGCCCAAATTTGTACTCATCACGATATATTGAAATCAAGTTGTTTTCTTGCATTTACGCTTATTTCTCGAGTGGGAGGCTCGGGTAAAGAAATCGTATTTGATGACGACGATTGTGATAGGATGATGTTCCCTCATCACGATGTCTTGGTCATCATGTTGAGAATCAACGACTCCGATATTAAGCGAGTCTTGATTGACCTCAGTAGCTCGGTCAACATAATCAGCTACAGGGCCATTAAGAAGATGTGGCTCAAAGGGGAAGTAGTCCCCAAAGCAACGGTGTTGACTGGCTTTAACAACTCCACGGAGAAAACTTTGGATGAGATCACACTCAAACATTTGCTGAAGGAGTTAGCAAAGAAACACTGTTCTAAGTGTTGCCCGAGGACATTGCATACAATGTGATCCTCGGCAAGCCATGGATCCATTCCATGGAGGCTGTCCCCTCCACGCTGCATCAAGTGATCAAATTCCCTACGCCGTGGGGGATTCGATCAATAAAGGAAGAGCAACGAGTAGCGAGAGAATACTACTCGGTGGCGTTGAGAAGTGGAGTCACCCCGACCGGGCCAAAACAATAGCAACTAACGCAACCGGGATCAAACGAGGGGGTCCTCCGAGGAGAAGTTGAGAAGATCCCGGTGTGCGTTCATGAACCTCGGAAACAGAAAGCCGAGAACTTCACTATTGAAGAACTAGAGTCTTTCACCTTGTTGAAAGATTTTCTTGAAAGAAAGGTTTTCGTCGGTTCTGAGTTGGACCCAGAGTCACATTCAGACATGATTGGTATCGATCCAGAGATCATGACCCACAAGTTGAATGTAGACCCAAAATTCACCCCGGTGAAGCAGAAGAAAAGACCTCACGCCGGGGTTAAAAAGAAAGCGATCGAAGATGAAACCACAAAGTTGCAAAAAAATGGTTTCATAAGGGAGGTAAAATATCCCGAGTGGCTGGCTAATGTGGTCATCGTACCAAAGAAAAACGGCAAGTGGAGGATGTGCGTAGATTACACTGATTTGAACAAGGCTTGCCCAAAAGACTCCTACCCATTGCCACAAATTGACAGGTTAATAGACTCCACGGCTCGACACAAACTATTAACCTTTTTGGATGCTTATTCGGGCTACAACCAGATCCTCATGGACCCGAAGGACGAAGAGAAAACCTCGTTCATCACTGACCGAGGCACATTCTGCTATAAAGTGATGCCCTTCGGTCTGAAAAATGTTGGGGCAACGTATCAAAGGTTGGTGTGTCGCATGTTCAAGAAGAATATTGGAAAATCTATGGAGGTCTACATAGATGATATGCTCATCAAATCGATTCGAGTGGAGGATCATCTTAATCATTTGAGGGAAGCTTTTGCTGTTCTGAGACAATATGGCATGAAACTGAACCCTGAAAAGTGTGCCTTTGGTGTTGGGTCAGGCAAATTCTTGGGATTCATCGTCTCCAAACGAGGAATCGAAGCAAACCCAGATAAAATCAAAGCCATCGAGGAGATTCCCGAAGAGCTGACCGGGGTGCAAGAAGTTCTGCGCTTAACTGGCCGAGACGCTGCCTTGAGCCGATTCATCACAAGGTCCTCGGAGCGATGCCACAAATTCTTCTCTGTCTTGAGGAAGAACAATCACTTCGAATGGACACCGGAGTGTAAAGAAGCGTTGAAAGATCTGAAACGCTACCTGGCTAACGTGCCGTTGCTCGCCAAGCCAAAGGAGGGTGAAATATTGCTAGTTTACTTGGCTGTGTCCGAGGTGTCGGTCAGCGCGGTGCTGGTTTGGGAGGAAGATGGCAAGCAACAGCCCATCTACTATGTGAGCAAGACACTTCTCGATGCTGAAACCAGGTACCCACACTTGGAAAAACTAGCGCTTGCTTTAATTGTTACTGCCCGAAAACTACGACCTTATTTCCAATGTCACCCAATAGCAGTAGTTTCAACCTTCCCCTTGAGAAGTATATTGCATAAACCTGAGTTGTCGGGGAGGTTATCAAAATGGGCGGTAGAATTGAGCGAGTATGACATCACTTATCAGCCTCGAACTGCCATCAAATCCCAACTCTTTGCTGACTTCGTGGCTGATTTTAGTGTTGGGATTCTGCCGAAGCCGAAAAGGAGAACTCAATGTCGAAAGGAACAGCTTCAGGGTTGTGGATACTTCACACCGATGGGGAAACTAATTCCAAGAGTTCAGGATTTGGCATAGTGTTGAAAGCACCCACCGGAGAGAAAATCAGGCATTCGGTTCGGTTCAAAAAAGTGACCAACAACAAGGTCGAATACGAAGCGGCTCTGGCAGGCTTGGAGTTGGCTAAAGAAATGTGGGTGGAAAGAATCGAGTTGAGATGTGACTCACAGTTGGTAGTCAATCAAGTGCTCGACGAATACACTGCTCGAGAGCCCAGGATGCAGCTATTCTTGGACCGAGCACTGAGGATTTTGGCCCAATTCCAAGAATGGGGAATTAAACAAGTGCCTCGGGAGGAAAACACCGAAGCAGATGCCCTGGCAAACTTGGGTTCGACAGTCGATGAAGCCCACTCGGGGACTGATTCAGTGGTTCGGTTGTTATCTGCACAGATGAGAGAGATGAAGCTGCAAGTTAACTCGGTGGACCACAAATAGGATTGGCGGAGTAAGTATATCTCTTACTTCGACTCAGGGACTGTCCCTCAAGATAAAACGGAGGCCAAAAAGCTAACGACCCAAACGACTTCATATCATATGATCGAAGGTAATATGTACAAGAGATTGTATTGCGGCCCGATGACCAAGTGTTTGGGTCCAGAAGAGGCTAGATATGTGATGGCCGAGGTGCACGAAGGCGAGTGCGGTAACCACTCGGGGGGAAAGTCCTTGGTGCGCAAATTACTAAGAGCTGGGTATATTGGCCCACCATCAGCGCATATGCAAAGGCCTTCGTACAAAAATGTGATATGTGCCAACGCCACGCACGAATGATCCATCAACAAGCCGAACCTCTGCATTCGATCGTGTCACCATGGCCTTTCATGAAGTGGGGGATAGACATTGTTGGTCCCTTACCAAAAGGAAAAGGTGGTGTTCGATTCATACTGCTATTAACCGATTACTTCACAAAATGGGCGGAAGAAATAGCTCTCACCAAAGTCAAACAGAGGCAAGTAATCGATTTCATTAAGAAGAACGTCATCTATAGGTTCGGTGTCCCGAGGGAAATTGCTTGCGACAGTGGTAAACAGTTCATGGGAGCAGCCATCACTGATTTCTTCAAACAATGGGGGATCAAAAGAATTACCTCGACCCCCTATCATCCAAGCACCAATGGCCAAGCTGAGTCTTCGAATAGGATTATAATTGAAAATCTTAAGAAAAGACTCGATGAGAAAAAAAGCCCTTGGCCCGAAGAGTTGCCAGGCGTGTTGTGGGCCATGCAGACAACAGAAAAGAACAGCACCGGTGAGACTCCTTTCTCACTTGCTTATGGTATGGACTCTCTCATCCCCGTGGAGGTAGGAGAACCAAGTCTTCGGTACGCTCACACCACCGAGGATGCGAATCAGCAAGCCATGCGCATAGAGTTGGACTTGCTCGAGGAGAAAAGAGCGTTGGCTTTGGTTCGGCTAGTGGCTCAAAAAAGGCAGATCGAAGCATATCTCAACATGAAGGCCAAGCTTAGAGACTTTAAGGTTGGCGACTATGTGCTGAAGGCTACGAACCAATCAACGAAGGAAGAAAATGGGGGAAAGCTTATCGCAAACTGGGAAGGACCTTATAGAGTTAGAGCAATTGTTGGGAAAGGATCTTATCAAATTGAAGATCTGCAAGGTGTGCCCGAACCCTTAAATTGGAACATTTCCAATTTAAAGCAGTACTATTTCTCATCGAGGTAAATACTCCCTAATCTTTTTAAATTTGCCCACAGCCTCGAGCCGAATTACGCTCCTAGGGCTTCGGTCGAAACGTACTAACTTGCTCCTCGTTTCATTTTGGTTGACCTTTTCAGGAAGCAGATAAAACGATTTCCAGTGCTCGGATCTTCATCAAGATTCACACCCGAACACTGGGGGGGGGGGGAGTAAGAGGGCGAGTTGCAACCGAGGACGAAAATGCACCTCCCAACCGAAGTCCATCTATTTGACCACCGGGGACTGACACCCGAGAAATAGATTTAGTACATTGTAATTAAGCCCGGTAGTGGCATGCTATAAATTTTTGCGCCCAAGGTTTGCTTCGACTTGGCTTTAAAAGGCTTATTTTGGCTCGTTAGATATTATCAATGAAATAAACTCGATTCCACATCTATTTGTTTCTATAACTTTGCACCCCGAAGCTGCACTATATGCATCGACTCGAAGACGAGACGTCGTTCTAAGTTTGCATCTGTTTAATCCAATCTTGCAAGCGAGTATCTATTTTAAAGTGTTCGGTACATGCAAAAACTAACACTTAAAATGAAAGGTGCTAAGTCATTCCATTAACAAGCCCGAATGCTGAAAGTATTTACATCAAAAGAACCTTAAGGTCCAAAACATAAGAACAAAAAAGCCCGAAGGCTTACACTAGTGCAAAAAATGCTAACAGAAGACTAAGCCTCGGGAGCGTCGCCTCCATCCTCGGAGTCCCCCCCAGCATCTTCATCCTCTTCATCATCGTTTTCTTCTTCGTCCTCGCTCGAAGCCTCACTTGATGGGAGATCCTCAATAAGGGCCCGAGCTTGAGCCGCTTTCTCCTCGGCTTTAGCGATCTCCTCCTCCAAGTTAAGCTCCCCAGCGCGACATTGCTTGAGCAACCTCAATCGAGACTTGATGACGGCATATTTTTTGTCCAGCTCCGCCCTTTTGGTCCTGATCTTTGCCTTGGCCTTGCGATCAGCAACTTCCTCCCGAAGAGCTTCGACCTCGGCCTCACGAGCTGGGAGTTGGGAGATTTCACTCTCCAATCTCTGAAGATGGAGCATGTGGCTTCTCAATTGCTCATGATGCTTCTTGGCCATCTCCTCAAACTTGCCCCTAGCTTGAGCCAGCTCGGCATTAAGTCTAACAACTTCAGCATTCAGCCTCGAGCGCTCAACTCGAAATCCATCACCGAGGGCTCGAATTTTTGCTTCGGAGGCCGCCTCGGCTTCGAGCAAATCGGACTGGGACTTGGACAATTTAGCTTCCAAATCGGCTATTTGCGCCCTGAAGCTATCCTTCTGCTTGTCCCAAGCACGAGCCACGCGCTGCACCTCTTCATCCCTCGTAGTCTCGAGCTCAATAGCTCTCAACGATAAGACAAATCCCTGGGAGAAAGAGTATCAAATATCAGCATGAGTTAACATCCCAAAGTAGAATTGAAATCAAAAAATCAAAGCTTACTCTGAGAGCATTGGCGGTGAGGGTAGTGACTAGCTGAGCTGGAGAAAATGGCTACACAACCTTATCTTCTTCTGGACCGAGCAGGGGCATAAGGCTTAATATATCGCCTCGAGTGCTCGACAGCAAATTTGAAGAAGTTGGCACCTCGAGCTTTCAAAAAGACCCAACCGAGGATGAAACCCTTGTGGGTTCGGATTGCGCCCTAACCGCTCCAACTTCGGCTCCCCCCTCGGTAGCAGCAGACCCAGCCTCTCCAACTTTGGCTTTGCCCCTGGCCTTAGCGACCGCTGCCTCGGTTTCCAGCTCTTGATCCTCGAGGTCCACCACCTCGACCACTCCTCGAGTTACCAAGTCCGCAGAAACAACATCATCGGTCTCATCAATCACCCCTCTGCGCGATCCCGCCACCGCCTCAGGCCTTGTGGAAGCAGCCACCTCGATGCGAAGAGCTATAGAGCGAGAGGGTTTCTTGGAAACCGCCTTCTTTCTCTTCACACCTACGAAGAGCAGCATAGAAGAAACTTGAACAAGGAAGAGAAGAAAAGTGAAAACCAACAAGGCAACCAAAGATGACACTTACCTTTTGAGGACCCCTGGCCTGAGGATCCCTTTGAAGTCTTTGAAGCCTTCAATTCCTTCAAGTCGCCTACCAAGCCCACCACCGAAGCCAGCTCATCATCTGACTCGGTATCCTCATCATCCTTCTTTTCTCCTTTGCCCTTCTTCTTCTTGTCCTTCTTCGAGTTTGCGGCACGATTGGGGAAACCTATCACCGAGGGGAAAATGGTCAGTAACTAAAGCAAAAGTTATAAAACAACACAACAAGCAAAGCATCACAGAAAACTTACCATGCCTCTTACACTGCCAGCCAAACTCAAGAGCCATCTTCATCCACGTCCTCTGTGGACGCTCACGGACACCGATCACAACCCTCACCCATCCAGTTAGCCCCTAGGGAGGAACGATGGCGATCTTGTTGGCTGAAAAACAAAAATAAAGCGGGATTAGCCAACATAGATGAGGACCTCCGAGGAAGAAGTAAAAAGAAAAAATGCTCACGTGTGTTGTTCCATCGCTCTGGAAAATTGGGCTCAGCAGAGAGAACACTAGTCTCCAAGAGGACGTAGCATTCACTCCAGCCTCAGTCTCCATGGTCTTCGCTCTTGTGAAGGAGCCCATATTTGCCTCGGTTGTTTAAAGCCACAACCCCGGCCTTGTGATAGTATGGATAGTAAAGGGACAGGAGGTGTTGTAAGGTGAAGTCCACCCCGGATTTTGCGCTCAGCCAGTCCATGCATTGAACAACCCTCCACACGCCAGGGCCAAGCACAAGTCGTAAGCTCGGCAGAAGTCGTCAATAATTATGTGCACCGGAAGGGAAAAGCCGAGGGTGAAAGGATAGATATAAGCAAAAGAGAGCCCCTCCACGTGCTGGCAAACTCTGCTCATTGGATCGGGGATAATTACCTTCACCTCGGGCCCGAATCCACAATCCAACCGAACCCGCTCAATATGAGCTTGTGTTATGCGGGTCGGCGTTGTGTTTACCGGTATGTTTCTTTTCTTCTCCTCTTAATCTGCAGATTGCACTTGTAGTTTGAGGTCTTTGCCGTTGTCGAAGTGAGAGGGAATGATTTGGTGAGGCTCGAGCTCCTGCTCAAGGTGAATCAACGGGCTCGAGGGTCCCACCTCAGCAGTATTTCCACCTTCAACCTTGACCACGGCGTCGTCGCCCTCAGCTTCATCATCCCTATGGGTGACATCATCAGCGCGGCTGCTTCTATGACGTCATCACCCATAATGTCATCCTCCCCCTCTAAGCTGACGTCCTCATTTACCGTGCCGACATCGTGCCTAGCTCTTTCCTTACGCCGCTGGGAGCCACCAGCGCTAGAGGTCACCTCTCCACCACCCTCTGCCTCTATCACCTGCAACGCCGACACGGTGGTGATGAACTCACCACTGGATATAATGACGGCGTAGCATGAAACCTTTGTCCTCTCACCTGAGTCGCTCGAATCCTGCCTGGAATGGGTGGTAGACATGATTGTAGTTTGGGTTCAAAGATTTATTGAAGATGAGAATCAATCAGAGTAGATATGGAATTTTTTGCTCTTTTTTGTCACTGTTGTTTGCAGATGTTGAAAGTGAGAAGAAGAGTTTGCTGAGGAAATATTTATAGGTATGGAAGAGACAAGTGGCGAAGGAAGTCATCATTATAACGTTGGAGGAAGCAAAGAAAACGGCGTGACCTTTCGAACAACCAGTGAACAATTGACACGTGTCATTGAATAGTGATCTGAAAGGATGCGCACCGTTGACAAAATTTGAAACGCTTGGATAAGATCAAGCCACGTCACTCTCCCGCGAAATTTCACTCCAATCCTCGCTAACTTTGGTAATTTATCGAGGAGTGGGGGGACTATCTGTATTGAGTAAAAATCGGCTCACTATGAGTCGCCTCGGCAACATGATCTGACAGCGACCGAGCATGCGATGACAAGCTAGAGACCGAAGAAAGTGAGCAAATCACCGAAGTAAGGCACCGAGGTCATCACCGAAGGCGAGCCGTACGCTGAGCTTCGGTGACATTCACCTCGGACAAACAGCAAGACTCCATCACCGAGGACATGGGACTTGGACCTCGGTGGATCACCTCGGGTCAAGCGGCTTTGAAGTCCACTATTTCAGCCCACTAACTCCTCTCATTAATGCCAAGAACGTGGGTTTAAGCATGACTGATGGTGGAAACGTGGGCAAGGCCCCTTAGGCCTATAAATAGTACTTCATTTTGTATTATACGCATTGAAAAATACGTACAGAAACTCTGCCCAAATTTGTACTCATCACGATATATTGAAATCAAGTTGTTTTCTTGCATTTACGCTTATTTCTCGCATTGTCTTAACTTTGATACGAAGATTTGCTTATATTCTAGGGAAATTTTCAAAAATAGGCAGCACACTACCCAAAATTACAAACAGGAGGCCATATTTTTTTTTCATGCATGGCACCCATTCCTAAAATTACAAATTTTAGCACTCCTTCATAAAAAATACTCTAACTACCAAAATTTACCTTCCCCAGCCACTAAGCCACCGGCAAACACCTTCCCCCACCAATGGTGTCATTACTTTTTTGTATTTTACTGAATTTATGTTGTTTATTGCGTCTAAATCATTACTTTGGACAAGTTTATACACACAAATCTCCCTCTAAAAATTAAATTATACATGAATATACATATATAAATATGTAGCAATGAGAGAAATACAAAAATATACACAAAAAAAGTAAAAAATCATATAAACATCCTTAATATACAGATTTATTCACTCGCATATACACACTTATACAAATTTATACAATTTTATACACGTGTATAAATTTATATAAAATTGTATAAACTTGTATAAGCTTGCGGCGACCCCTATCTCGGGAAAAGGGTGACAGCTCGGGTAAGATTCGAAAATATGGGTCATTTTTAGTAATTTTCGTCCTTTGCTTGTCTTTTAGTGTAATTACCCCTATATTCTAACCCAAATTTGATTTGTGATCCTAAAACCGATTTAGGCCCATACACCAACCACCCTGCAGAAAGTCTAACTCTAAAGTTTAATTGGATATTGCGTCTGTTGTTTTTATTGAACTTTTAGATCATCATTCACAAGGTGTTTTGAAGCAATTTTCATGCATTTCGGCCTGGTTGTCCACAAGCTATTCAGATAATTTAGTAGTGTAATATTTCGACCCTCAGCAAATTATAACAATGACTTTTCATAATATATTGGCTTAATAATGGAAAATATTGCAGGAGAATAGGAAAATTATAGTAATTTTATTTGTTAACGGTGAACGAAGGGCATTGAACTATATGCATAATATTCTCGTTGATGAGAAGTTACAACTGCAAAGGTTTTCTTGATTTTCTTATTGAATTTTCCCAAACGTGACACAATATTGTTGTCTAGCACTGGATTCCTTTCACTGTTATCATGCTAATTCTGGTAGAATTTTGTAAGAGATGCCATATTGTACGTAAGAATAAGAATTGAGAAAGCTCTCTATTCTGATTCAAGAAAATCCTTTCTGTGGAATTGCTTTTATTAGATCTTCTTATTAAAAAAATTAAACTAAAAGAACAAAGTTTAATAAAATAGCGGTAGCAATAAGAAATTTCCACGTAACGCCTATTACCCAAATCGAAAAAACGCTAAGAGATGCATTACTTAACATTAAAGAAAGATAAGTGCACAGTGCCTAAAGAATCGTTCATATTTGAGAATAATATTTTAACGTAGGTTAATAAGATCTAGAGATTTGGAAGATATACTATCTATCGGCAAAATATTACTACTTGCAATTTATATGGTTTACAAAATAGAACTATCAATTCAAGAAATTCAAATTGTGTGAGCGCATCATGGACAATGGATCTTGGAATCTTGGTACTAAATCAACCACAAGATTTAGGTACGCGTAGCATGAATAATATAAGATGTGATTCAACATGGAATAATTTGTAACCATCATCGTGTTAAATATGGCTCTAATACAACAACAACAACAATATTATTCCAGTATCATCCGAAAAGTAGAATTCGAGGAAGGTGATATATATGCAAATCTCACCCCTACAAAGATAGAGAGGTTATTTCTCTAATATCATATTAAAAAAATGAATCTTGTAGATAACTCAACTTCAATAAAATTAGTTCGAAAGGTGATGATCCAAAGACTACGTGAAAAAGATCGATTTTCCCTTATCTCACCATTATGAAACTCAACGGGAAAAAGTACTACGGTGGTAATTTTTTCTATTAAGCTTTAACTACTAGTAAGGAATTTCATTATTCTTATAATCTTATAAACTTTGTGCGATCAAGTTGTGAATCAGTTTTATTCTCATTGCAAGAATCAATCTAGAAGATTGACATTCATGCTTGATTGATGCAAAGATCATTTTTCATAAAGATGCTAATTAATCACAGTGTTAGAATCTTAACTCTACCCTAGCTATTTGATAGGTCGACAAATTAAAAATTCAATTATTGCTTCAAGAAATTCACATGCATGTTAAGGGAAAAGAAAAGATGCCAAGAGAAATTCGTTTGAACTCCTACACAAGTGGTCGAAGAGCCCTTTTTACCCCATATTTTACGACGTTCTATTTTTATTTTTATTTTTATTGAAAGGAGAACTTTTATGTATTGTGTATATACTAGTAGTATGGTTCAATACAAAGAGGTACTGTTCAGACTTGAGAGTCCCCCCGAAATTTCTTCGAACCAAAGACCAAATAGCTTTTCTCTATATTCTTTTATTTTCTTCAGAAATCAGAAAAGGAAAAGAAATTTTGTTACCCACTCTTCAAGGAAACAAAGAAAAAATGAGTTCTCTTCTTACTCACTCTTGAAGAATTTCGCTTAATTATACATCAAATTCTTTTTTTTTTTTTTACATTACAATAGATTTAATATATTGTATCAAGTTACTTGTCTTACCTTCTATGTTTATTAATCTTAGTTATTATAAGTGGTTACTTGTAATTATTTTTCGATGATGATGTTATATCATGTCTAGAGAAGTTGAACTCATTTCTTTTTGATGGAACACAACTTGACTTTATTTTAAAAGGAAACATATAGAAAAACAGCAAAAAAGGGATTATGAATCTGCCTCGATCAAAAGAAATTAGAGGGAAACATGAAGAAGGGCATGAATCTTAAGAAAACCTAGAGACAAAGCAAAAGAAAACAAATGTAGCTTTTGGAATAGCTGTAGAAAACCCTTTTATGTGTTAAAGATATGAAAAGTAGAGCCAATCAGAAAAAAAAAGGGAAGCAAAGGTATTGTTTAGCTAATATTTATTTCTTCTACTTATATGCTTCATATCGATGCTTTGACTTGGGCTTTTCACTTTCACAGTTTCACTGCATGTGATCAGATTCCGATCTTCTCAATACCACGCCTTCCTCGGCGCATATGTTGGCTTATATCTTACCAGCTGCAGGTGGTTCATGCATGCATGGTCCAATACAACTATACGCTAGCTAGTATACTTTTTTTCTCGGGGGAATGCATTTACATTTTATAGGCATTTGGACATAGATTTTATTGTGGTAGCCGAAGCGGCAAATTCCCTTGCTCGTAGATATGAGATCAATGACTTAAGGAAAAGAAGATGCCGAGAGAAAGTCTTAGCCCTTAAAATACATTGCAAAGAGGGATCGAAGACAAAGATTTTTTTAGTCACGCATTTTCTTTCTGCTTTTTGATGGGTCTACTCCCTTAGCCTCTCAAACAAAACTTCTCCAATCGGCCTCTTTCTTCTCATTATTCTATCGGGCCTAGGGTACTACGGCCTTTCTTATTCCACTTTATCGAAATGTAGAGCAACGAAGTTGTGTTTGGACATACATTTCATTTAAAAAAATTGAAGGGATAAAAACATTTACCGGACAACTGAACCCCATCTCAAAACAATTTTACAAAAAATTATGGAGTATTATATTGCATGACCAAACAATATTTTGAATTTTTTGTTTTTTGAAACAATAATGAGCATATGAGATAGACAATAGTACGGCCTAGATTTGTGCACACTGGCAATCATATACTGCCATTGTTAATTTTATCACCAAAAACAAAGGCAATATACTATACTTGTTAAGCATAATTCTGCTAGTGAGTACTGTCATAGGTCCAACTTTAAGACAATATTTTTAAAATGCAGAAACTAGTTTAGTTTCACTAAAGGGAACGAGGAAATGTCCGTAGTGATGGCCTTTGCTATGTGTTTGTATTAACAAGAAAAAGAAAGACAAATTAGCCGTCTCGATTTATATAACCAGCTCTGCCAAACACTTTGCAAAATTCTCATTTGTTTAATTCATTTTTTGAAGACACAAATTTAATTTTATATTCTGGCTCTACAGGAACAATAAAACAAAACTAAGCACAAATGGACATTCAAAATTTATACATATATAGAATATGGCAGCTAGCAACTGGCGGCCTAAAGATATCGACTAATCACAAATAAACATTCAGAATCTATATATAGAATATGAAAGCAACTGGCCAAGATATCCAGTAGCCCCCCAACCCCCTTGGAATAATGAAATGTAAGTAACTCCAGCCACCAAGGTGATTATATATTTGTTTCTTCCGCTGTAAATTAGAAATTTATATGAATTTATAATCACGTTAAAAATAATTCTAGATGAGTTTAGTTTCTTCTCTGATTTTTCTTTTGGGACTTATACAACCAAAAACTTTCACCGCATGCCCTCTAAAAAGAGTGGTTTTGTAAAATTGTCCGCGCTAAGAAATGTGTTAGCAAAATGCTCTTATTTGGTCCGGAGCCAAGACTTCAAGGCAAAAATTTTGTAATTTTTGGCAATTGGCTATACTTCAAGGGCAAATACTGTTTTGCAAATACTTCAAGTTATATGGCGAGAATGCAGGGAAGACTGGAAGGAGCAAGTTTTGGCAAATTGCCAAGACTTAGACGAAGTGTGACAAGTGTTGCCTTTTGCTAACACTTGTCGTTCAAGTGTTGGCAAATCGAACAGGGGTCAAAGGCAAGTCTTGCCTTTTTGCCAAGACTTGCGGCCAAGTGCGGCAAGTATTGTCTTTTTCCAATACTTGAAGAGATAACTGTTGAAAAGCAGAAAAATATAACGGCAAGTCTTGACCCAGAATTTTTTTCATTAAACCTTAACAAAGGTATTTTTACAAACCATCTGTTAACGCGGGCAAAAAGACAAACCATTGCTTCCCGTGTCATATTTTTTGCAAATCAGCCCTTATACAACTGCAACAACAATGTCAACAACTTTGAAATTTCAAGAAAAAAGACGACTTCCAGAACCTGTTCGATATTTCTCTTTGATTCACAAGTTTTCAATTCAAATGTCGGTCTTACCTTTCCCTTTCAATAAGTTTTTGCTTGCTGTGAAAAAGTACTTGTCTTATTTCTTAAGTTATTAATTCATCCCACTTATAATAAAACTTTACCTCTAGTTACTCTAAAACTTAAACGTTAAGTACTATTTCTTCGAACCAAATTTGGTCAAGTCTTCACACCAGGAAACAGTGGGGTGACGCGGATTGGAAAAAACCAAAGTCATTGTGTCGTGGTCAGCAATATCATGCACATATAGTCAATCAATTTGAGAAAATTAAATCAACAATTTTTGTAGGACCTGAATTAAAATATAATATTTACAAAGACTAGATTCTTGTAGCAGTCTCTAAATGGACAATACCAAGAAACAAGGGCATCGAAAGTATAAACAACTAAGTCAAACATTAAGAGCTACTAAGATATAATAATAGCAACTATGTACAAATGTGTCCTGTCTAAAACCAATTTCTATGTCTTAAGAAATTATCATCTTCTTGTATCATTGCTTGCCAGCTTTGCCTTTCCCTCTAATATTCCACCAAACAAATTTATAACCACAAGCAAAACCCAACTAACATCCTTTTACCTCGTCATTGTTTTCTTCTCTTTTCCAATTGTTTCTAATTCTTGAAAATGGTGGGTATATGTGGACCCTTGTAACATCCAATTTCATGTATGTGTCTATCCTTATAGCCAACCAAGCTCCAACTATAAACAACTACTATCACCAAATCCCCTTTCTTTTTCAGTAATCTTTAAGCTATGTATGTACACATGCCCAACACCTAAGCTGGGACAATCTAGTATTTAATAATCTTTAAGAATATGACTTGATCAATCCTAAATTGTAAAGATTCTTTCTTACAATGCTGCCAAGTGAGAGTAACATTGCCCCACCTACACCCCCTGTGGGCTCTTCAGTCTCGGCCTTTTGATGATAGATCAGTGGTAATTCCTTCACTTTCAAGTCACTCAAGCCAATCTTTTGCCTAACACCATCAATGATCTTTGAATCAGCTGGATTTCCAATAGCATCTGTTACATAGAACACATTTAGAGCTGTTTCACTTGTTGTCGATATCTCAGCCCTTGTCACATTTAGACCATTTTCGCGGAAAGTTCGCGTTACATCAGCCAACAGCCCCTGTTTGTCTCTGGTGCACAACTCCAGTCTCACTCCCTGTAATCCAAATTCAAGTACTTAGAAGAAATGTAACATAGTTAAAAGTTGTTTTAAGACAGAAATTGGAAGCATCTGTAGTATACCTCAGATGCTCGTCTCTCGATTGCAGCTTGTAGACATAGAATCACACGTTGTTTTTCTGCTTCTGAACTAATTGGACTTCCATCTGTATGCCTAATGAAGAATTCCTGAGACAAGATTGTAACATAAGCTAAGCAAATCTGTACATTCCTTGAACATAATTAAAGAATACAGCAAAAGGCAAACACAGTTAGGTAAAAAGAATATATACCAAGTAAGCTCTGTCCCCTGCAGTATTAACTGTGGCATGGAACACAACATATTGCATATCCGTTAAGGTGCAAACGATATCAAACAGAAGCTTAGGTCGATCCTTGCAATTAAAATTTATCACAGAATAGCCCTTCTCCAAGCAATTCAATACGGACACAATAGGGTTATCGTTAGTCCTAATAATCGGCTTCCTTTCATAATCACGATCTGCAAACATCATCTGGTGAAGCCTTCTTTCTGTATGTGTAACAGCCATAGACACCGATGTTTTAGCACTACGAATATCATTATCCCCCTTAAGCACATTCCTCAAACGAGCCTCAATCGTGTCAATCTTCTCAGAGTCCTCAATCGGGGACCCTGAATCTCGTTCCTTAACATAAATCAACGATGCAATTCGACCATTGTGAGTCCACACCTTAGCTTCAACTACATTGCACTGTAAGTCCGATAGTACTGCAAAAACCTCCGATAATAATCCAACTCGATCCGTCCCGGTTAATTCTAGTGCTGTTAAACCATCAAAGCACTTTGCACTTGCAAAATGAATTGTCCCTAACGACTGTTCAAAAACACACAAAAAGGGAAAAATGATCAAAAACAGTCCAAAAATGTAAATATTTTTATTTTATGGCCATAAAATGCAATTATTTCAAAACATTTAAGTACCTGTTCAATGTAACTAATAACACTCTCGTCCGTTAATTTGTTACCATCCAAGTCAGTAACGTGAAACACTGTACATTAAAAACAAGTTGAAACGGCACAAATTAATACAAACAATTAATACTTTTTAACTAACGTGCGCCTGATGATATGCGCACTTTAGCAAAAAATCAAAAGGGGTTTCCTTAAATTGCGCTTACCGTCCATAAACCACCGACCGTCCGATGAAATATAAGCTTTTTTGATTGAAAGGTTTAGATCTGTAAGTACTTGAACTGCTTCTAGAAGAATTCCATGTTTTCTTGCACTATCGATCTTTAAAAAAAAAATACACACATAATTAAAAAATAAACCCAAAATTATTGGACTAATTAAAATAATAATACTAAGTCAAAAAATTAAAAGATGGTGACTTACCATAACCCTTGTGGAATTTGAACAACCAGCATTATCTATCATGACCCTGGAAAAAAAATACAGTGACAGAGACTATTCAGAATGGCTATTTTTTGAAATTTCAAAGTTGAAAATGGCCAAAACTTACAAAGAAAAGTCATAAGAGAAGTGAAAACTTGTAGAAGACTAGAGTAACGATAGTAACGTGAAAAGTAGTAAAAATAAAAATTAAACTGGACTATGATATTAGTAAACATAATTTCTCACTGATAATTTTGCAGGATTATACTGGGTATGTTGTTGTTGGTAGTGTCAAATAATAGGGGATTATACTGGGTATGTTGTTGTTGGTAGTGTCAAATAACACGGTATAAACACTTCAACAACAACATACTCGGTGTATTCCACTATCAGATGATATGTACGCAAATCTTACACACCGAGGTGGAAAAGCTGTTTCCGATAGACCCTCGGCTAAAGAAGACACCGCATAAACAATATTTTAAACAAAAAGTAGCCGGAGAATGTAAAGTAAGGGGACTAACCTTGGAGTAGTCATACGAAAAACAAGTTTTTCATATTCATCTAAATAAGCAGGCCACTCCATATTCTTGAAATTTCTCTTACAACTGAAACACTGAAGGGGGGTTGTCTAACTTTTTATAAACCCCAAGTTTGGTAATAAATCTTTGATAATTCTTAACCACAACAAACCCAAAAACAACTCCAATATTCTCGTTCTTTGATGAACAAGTCTTGTTCTTCTTCTTCTTCTTCTTGCACCGTGTATTTCTATGATGTTTTCTCTCTACAAAATCCAATTTTTCTCTCTCTTTTTTTCAAAAATAAAGCGTTTCTTGGTGGGTATTACACTATAATTTTCTCTCTCTAACAATTTCAAAGGTACCGCAAAGCACGCTTTGTTACTTTCTCACTATCCTCTCTCCTATTTATATACTCCTACCTTTATTATTTTTTTCCTAATTTAAATTGTAGTAGTACTTTTTTGTATTTAATGTTTTCTTTTATTTTATTTTATTATTAACCAAAGTTGTGGGTCCTGTGGCTACTGGTTGTTCCTAATTACCTACTAGAACTGACCTAATTTTTCAATGTCCTAGTCTAATTTTTTATAATTTTTATTTTTGAGATTTTGTTATGTTTACACTCCAAAAATAATGGAGTAATTTAATATCCATGTTGTAAATAAGATAACCAACTTAACTTCCATGTAAACCACATATATGGTGTTCTTATTATAATATATTATCGAATGAATTGAATTCGGTTTAATTACAAAAGCGAGCTAGAATAATAAATCGAATAATAAATTAGACACCAGAAAATATATGAAACTCAATAACAATTTAGTCAGTATCATCCCGTAAATAGGGTCTGAAAAAAGTGAGATGTACACAATTCTTACTGGGCAAAGAGCTGAGCCGGCTCGGAGCTCGGCTCGGCTCAGCTCGGACTATTTAAAGTTTGGCTCGGCTCGGATAAGCTCGGTCAAAGCTCAGATCAACTCGGTTAGCTTGATTACTAAAAACTTAGAATTTTACATTATATTTAATATTTTAATGCAATAATTAACAATTGATAAACTTGTACTTCTATCCTTATTTATGATTATGATCAAAAGAAAAAATTTAAAAATATTATTTTCTATATTACTAAGTATAGGAACACAAAATAATAAAGTCGGGCTCGAGCTCGGTCAAACTCTAGTAAAGCTCGGTTGAGCTCGGCTCGGGCTCGGCTCCGTATGATATAAAGTTCGGCTCTGCTCGGTAGCATAGTAAGCTCGGTTAGGCTCGGCTCGGGCTCGGCTCGCTCGCTCGATACCCAGGCCTACTCCCATCAACATGGAGAGCATATTTCCGATGGACCCTCAACTAGAAAATAAATGAGAACTCGTGATAAAAAATACTCCAGTATCTCTAAGGGAAGTATCTCAAAGGGAAGAAGACGTAACCCCACTTTCTTTCCGAGCCATCATAGTATAAGTTTTCATCGGGAAAAACGATCTTTTCGAGTGTCCAACAATCGTATCACCCGTCTGATTAGTTACGAAAGTTTTGATAACTATTGGGTTTGAAGTAATGCTAATACAACATTGCGATTTCAATCGTTTTATAATAAAATTTTGGCATTTTTATAATGTGAATGATATTTCTACAAAGAAAATGGAAAGATTATAAAATCGTGTCATAATAAGAAATGGAATGCCCTTTTAAATGCTTAAATGAATAGTAAGATAAGTCTTGTAATACATCCCATTCAATCGTCAAAAGAAGTAGTAATAGAGGAAAACCTTTCAATAATTGCCTAAATTATCCTAATTACATTATTTCCAATAAAATATCATCTCCTATTTTTTTCCTTTTCCATTGATAAAAAGGAAAAGTCAATAGAGCAAACAAATTAGAGAAGTATTTTCCAATTAAAGCTTTTTTCCATTTTTATCAAGCGTAAAGGGATTCTTGAGGAATATTCCAGCTAGCAAACTGGCATCTAGTGAGCTCAAATTAAACCTAATAAAACTGTCTAGTTAAAAACTTCATAATAAAACTGTCTAGTTAAACTCCAACTCCCCCCTCAACTATGAACAATGATCAAATCCCCCCCTTTTTTCAATAAACTTTTAAAAATTCCTACTTTACCCTTAAGATTATCAAACCTTTTAATTTTTTTCTATTTCATTAATATCATAATATATTTTATTCTATTCTAAACTTATATAACAAAAAAAATTATAATTAAAATAAAAAAGAGTGAATAATAATTAAAGCATAAAATTTAATGATTTCATTAATAAAATATATGAGGAGAATAAATTATAGAAATAATTTTACTTGTATTAGTACTTTACGAATAAAAAAATAAAACTCAAAGTTAATCTATTTCACAATAGAAAATAAAATTTTAATGCATGAAGTATTAGAGGAAATTATTGAAGATAGAAGTATATTCTATATAAAATAAATTTATTTATTTATATGAAATGAATTTTAAATAATTATGTAGATTATATTTCATCACAGAGGCAGACCCCACATAGTGGGTTAAGTGCACTGGTACTCGCCAGCTTGGCCAAACTTTCTGTATTTATGTGTTGATTTCCTTGAAAATAGACATATGTATTAAGGTGGCAACCATAGAACATAATTATTTTTGAGTGCATTGGTCAATTATGGTTGCAATACTTTCATCTTTTTTAGTGTACCCGCCATATTTTGAATTCTTCTGCTCTCTTGTTTATTTTATTTTTATTCATACATTATAAATAGTAGCACCCGTAACTTCCAATTCTTGAGTCCGCCTCTATTTCATAAATGATAACTAAAACGCAAAAAATCTATCTACACGATAGAGAATGAGAGAATATACTTTGTGGCAAATTCATATTTAAACATATTGATAATATTGATGAAATTAAATTATTTTCTAAATCTATAAATTATTTAAATTATAGGTAAAATATTTTGATTAAAAAATTATATATAAAAACATATCACATAGATGAGGTTTGAAAAATGGGAAGGACAAAATGGACATTGTATAGGATAAAGGGGGGAGTTTGATTATTGTTGATAGTTGAGGGGGGAGTTTGATTTTTAAACCAAAGTTGAGGGGTCAAAATGATTTTCACCCAAATACATTATTATATATTGTAAAATTTTAACTCTAAATTATAAAAAAACTTTAAAAGAAAATAAGAACAGTGACATTTCAATAGAGAGAGGCATTTTTTGGGTGGTTCGAATGTCCAGCTCTGAAGCCACGTAGACAGGTCTAAAAGGGGTACTTTGCGTGTTTTCCACTCAATAGAGGCCTAGTAATCTTTAGATCCATTGTGATGTGTCATGCCACGTGGCATAGAATTTTACTCCTATTTATTTTCTTTTTGTAAAGTTTAATTTGTTGGAGGAAATTTTTGAGCCGAGGATCTATCGGAAACAGCTTCTCCACTTTGGTAGGAGTAAATTATGCATACATCTCAACCCTCCTCAGACTTATTTCAGAGACGGATTCAGAATTTTAATTTTATGGGTTCTGGTTTATAACCCTTCTTCCTTACTGGATTCTGCATAGTTTATTTATACATATTGAATGAAATTTTTAACACAAATATAGTGTTTAATTAAAAATTACTGAGTTTCACCGAACCCGTAGCTGAATACCTAGATCGGCCATTACTTTATTTGTGGAGTTACACTGGGTACGTTGTTAACTAGTTGGACGAATGATTTGGGAAATTGGGGGCGATAATTAAGATGGCTTGTCTATTAAGTTGAGATTTGCCGACCAATATTATGACGTCCACACGTGACAACACACCCCCCATTTTTTTCTTTCTTTTGTCATTGTTTTCGGCTGGTCTTCTTGTACACTTTTTTTTGTTGCCCCCATTTTTATCTACCTTTTACCTTTTGTATACTTTTATCATGGTCTTTCTTCATAATATGTTGGTTCAGGGATCCATCAGTTGAATTCAATTCAATCACTGCTATTCAATTAGACTTCACATTTCATTGTTACTTATAAATTGATTCACATTATTACATGTTTGAATCACAATAACTGTTGTCCCACCTAATTGGATTTACCCTATTAGTTGGTAATAAAAATATGTATGTGCACTATATTTTTGTGTCAAATCAAGCAATTAATTTTAAAGGTCAACTATTAATTTTTTTTGTTTAAAGGTCAACTATTAAAGCAACTAAGTGAGAATACTTCGAGCTTAGATAACTGAATAGTCTTATTTTTAAGAGTTTAACTTATATATATTGACGGTGTAAATATTCTTTTACATTGTCGGCAAGTTAAAAGCCTATCACAACTAAATATTCAAGTATTTTTTGTCATGTTTTATATTTTCAAATTTAGTATTCCTTTTAAATAGCTAGATAGCTTCGAAAATTGATCAATAGTTGAGTCACATTGGAAGAATTGATCTTCAAGAATAATAATTACAAAAACTAGCATATAGTTGGTACTTGGTAACTTGACCAATAAAGCAATGACATAGACGTAACTTGGACAAATCATTAGTATAATTAAAGTTTAAATATAAAAACAGACAAAAATATTCAAAAATTTAGTTGTAATAGGCTTGTAATTAACCGAAGGTCAATTCTTCAATGGTGACTCAATTATTGGTTAATTTTTTAAGTTATGTTAGCTATTTAAAAGAAATATTAGGCTTGAAAATATTAAAACAAGCAAGAAATCTTAAAAAAATTTGCTTGTAATAAGCTTTAAATTAGCCGACGATGTAAAAAAAAAAAAAAGTTTATACCGTCGGTGTTTATTAGTTAAACTCTTTATCAAATTCGGGATTCTGATTCTGCTAACTGAATGCATGTTAAGGCTCAAATACTCTTAACCTTTGTGTGACGAGCTTTGACTGAATGCTTTCACTTAAAGAAATCGTCATTTCGAAAATATGATAGAATTTTAAATGGTTTTAGATGATCATTTGATTATATTTAATTGTCATTCTATTTTGAATCATAATGAAGCCAACAACGCATTCAAAAGGAAAAGAAAGGAAACTTTGTTAACGTGATTTTCAAAATTGTTGGTCTTTACGAAGTTCTTCACAAATTGTAACATTGATTTTAACAAAATATGACTAATTATTTGGCAGATCTTAGAATATCGGCTGGCATGTTGAAGATATTTACTTTCTAAATATATTCATTGCGTGACAGACGCTAAGAATAGACAAAATAAGAAATTATACCTTCTATAGAAGTTGAATTATTTTGTGATCAATTGGTTTACTAAGTTTTATTGCTGTCTTTTTGTGCACTAGTTTTAGTGATGAATTCATATTTCATGGTGTTATAAGAAACGATACGAAAAGATCCATTCTAACGTTGAACAAAAGTCGCACTAGGTGTAAACTCTCGTGTCTTAGTTATTTGAACATTTAAAAGGATTTCGTAACACTGATTGTTCCGGTAAGTGATACTAATACTAAACCATGTCAAGTTTTGAGATACTCCTTCCGTTCCGAAATAAATGTCATTATTTCCTTATTAATCCGTTCTAAAAATAATGACATAATTTTAAATTTGAAAATATTTTTGAGTTGAAACTACTACTTTACCCTTAACGAAATGTTTTATAGCTACATATTTATGTAGGACTTATTTTGGACCACAAGTTTCAAAAGTCTTACCACATTTCTTAAACTTTGTTTCAAGTCAAATTAATACAACTATTTTAAAACGAGGAAGTAATTGAATAGAGTTCCCCTTTATCTTTACAAGAACTAACCTCAACTATAATAAAAAACAATCGTATTTTTATCCTTGTGTATTTTTGTTTGGTCTCTGTGGCTTGTATTTAAGTACTTATTAAAACATCGTGCAGTGCGACTATATGCACAAATAATAATGATACAAAAATAATGAATCAAATCTTTGTTCATCTTCATTTACCAAGAAATTAAAATGATGCATGTATAACTTCTATCCAAAGCTAATTATATTAGCTTATGATTCAAGACACCATCTAAAAGAATAATGCGAGTAAGGGGTGGATAGAGAATGAGATGCTTATTAAGTTAAAAGTAATGCACCTAATCATACTTAACCAACAATTCTTTAGGTAACACAAGTTCATCTATTAAATCAAAGCTCAAATGGAGGTAAATGAGTTTGATTTTACATAATTTCTTTACAATTATCTGATTCGTATAACATCATGTTACTCGATTCGATCAGCATATAAAAATTATATTCTCAATATTTAATTACTATTCTATCCGCGACATTTCCACCGCCACCTAAATTAATGGCCCTCACCCCTTAAGTGTATTGTAATTTGTGACTATATGTATATTAAATTAATATAAAACATAAATGATTCATCACGATTAATAAACTTGTAAATAATGTGTGCCTCACCGTTGCACGTTCTAGTAATAAACTTTAGGTTTTACGTATATAGTCTCAATGACACCAATACCTAACTGGGAAAAGAGAAGTGACAGTATTAAAAGAATGAAACAGCTCCCATTTACTTCTTTTTCTTTGTCTGGTTGAAATAGTACCAAGTACGAATTCATTTCACTGCCCTAAATCACGTGATATGAAGGCGTTTTGGTCATCATGGCCAGTGAGAAATCTACATGTCCCTCTAGATATCCATATCTTTCTTATATTAACATATTTAAACATTAAGTGTTCGTTTGGTTCGGAGACAAGTTATACAGATATTAGTTATGCAGATATTAGTTATGTAGGTATTAGCAATCTAGATATTAGTTATGCAGGTATTATATCTTGATTAATGAATAATTTGTTGTACTAAAAAATTAGTATATATTTCAAAATTTATATTATGTTTTAATATTTTATTATTCAATAAATGTTTGTTTACTATTGAATAATAATGTAAAGAGATGTGAGGATATATTTGTCTTCTCATAAATTAATACCTGCATTATTAATACACACATTATTATTCCATCTTCTATGCCGCACAAAATAATACACAGATTCGCTCATTAGTTTATGTAGGTATTAATTAGTGTAAGTTTGTAAATTCAAACAAAACATTGTATTATTAGTGCAGATTTTTATACCTTGTTACAAAACAAATCAAACGCTGCGTTATATTGCGAGGGATTTAGTGCATGTATTAATTCTTTTGTGCGTCCAACTAAACGAGCACTAACGGATCTAAAATTTTGACATTCTGATTCTAAATAGTGATGATTTTGAAACTTATACTGTAATTATATAAATAATTTTTTATATAGATATATCGAGCTCAACTTCGATACATTGGATTCTGATGAATTCGCAAACCAATTGTTGAATCTCACAATGTATTTAAAACCTTTTAAATGTACATTGCAAGTTGGATATCTATAGCATTATTCAATTGGTCATGGCATACAACTTCACGAGCATTACTTGACATATATTCGTGGAAGCACGCAATTTACTCCAGCTGCAAGAATGCATAATTATAATTTTTATTGTCAGTCATGTATTGTAGCACGACGCCTTTAAAAATAATTCACTGATTACTGTTGAAAATTCTAATACAGTATCTGAGTAGTTGGTACAGTGCATGTCTATTATACTTTATTTAGATACACGTTCGTTCATGCCTAAATGGATGTAGTTTGAGTGTTTGACTAGTACGGAGTATCGAAATAGGAATATAATCTTTTCTAGTTAAATTTGCCGGTTGAAATAACAAAAAATGAAGTATTTATTGAAAAGATATTAAATTAGAACTAAAGTTAATTATTGGTCGAACTACTGCATTAAATTACTCCCTCTGTTCCAAAAAAAAAATTACATGTTTTGGATTTCGAGAGTCAAACGAATTTATTTTGATCATAAATTTGAACATATAATCTTCATATTTTTTAAAACGATATTTATATATTCAGAACTACATAAAAGTACTATAAGTCACAATAATTAATAATTCAAAATATTTAAAAGACATATAAAAATATTACGGTAAAAAATAAACTCGTTTGACTCTAGAAATCTGAAACATGACATCCATGGTGGAACCGATAGAGTTAACACTATACAAGCTCCATAACACCCAATTCATGTGAATGAAATCTTTGTGAGTTTGAGTAAAGAAAAGTATGTTTAACTAAAACTATCATATCTTCTTATCCATTAAGTTGTCTTTAAGTGATGGAGAATATCTTAAATTTCCAACATTTTCCAACTTTTGCTCTTAATGGAGAAAGGGATTAAAAAAAACACTCCTGATTAAAAAATTAAAAAATTTAAAATGTTGTGTCGCAAATAAGCCTAAAACATGGGTCCCAAGGAGCTGACCCACTTGTTCCGACAATCACGTGCATACCCTTCAGAAAACACGTTCCCTAATTGGTCATTTGTCTCTGCCATTTACTCGGACATGGCACGTCCTTAAAACAAAATCTTTTCATAAAACTTACTCACTCTGTCCCAGTTTATGTGGCAGTGTTTGACTTGACACGGAGTTTAAGAAATAGAAATTGACTTTATAAATATTCAAATTTACCCTTGAAAAAGTAAGAGAGAGAAGATTGTTGTAATAAAAAAATTGTTTGTGTCTTTTAAAGTAAGTAAGACCCAATAAGGATAAAATAGAGAAAGTGCATTAAATAGTTGACAAATAAGGAAGTGTGACATTCTTTTTGGGACAGACCAAAAATAAAAGTGTGACACATAAATTGGGACAGAGGGAGTATTAAACTAACAAGGAATTAAAATTGATCTTAACCATAAAGTCATAGTACATTTAGCTGATTTAAAAGTAAAAAGTCGAAGTATGATGTTCGTTATTTGAATGTCACTTAAGATAGAATGAAGATCATAAATTTCGTGTGTAACTAAACTGTAAAATTGATTGATTGAGAAAAGAATTGTTCTTTCAAAATTGATTAAAAGAAAATAGAATCATAATAATTGAAAAATAATTAATATTAATCTATACATTTATTTTGCGTGTAGTTACTAAAAGTAAAAAATTTAATTAAACATTGGCGATCAGAAGATCATAAAAATTCAAATCCATAACCTTATGTTTATCGTAGTTCTTTTGGCAACTACAATTACAACAACAACATACCCAGTATGTACCACCAGTAAAATCTGTGAAGGAAAAGATGTACGCAGACTTTACTACTACCAAAGTTGAGATGGCTTTTGGCAACTACAGTTACAAAGAAAATTTGCGGGAGTTGACTAAATATTGTTGCAGGCTTTAATTCAAAGCAAATGGCGGGAAGGAGGTGGCACAATCTATGTTCCCGCCAAATCGGACGGGTGGGGTTAACCATGTCATAAGAAAGAACTATATTTGGGACCCACTAAGATTTTTGACGTGGATATTACGATTCGGACGGCTTAAAGTAGTCTAGAATTTTACAAGAGGGCAAATAAATAAAAGGGATAATTGCCAAATGGCCATTGCTAAAGACCAAAGGGTACGTGGTAAGGGTGTCTAATAGCCCGGTCCGGTCCGGTGCCGGTCCACCTGTGCCGGTCCGGTCCGGTCCGGTGCTAACAAAAAAAAAAAAATTTCATTTGGTCCGGTCCCGGTCCGGTCGGCCGGTGCAGTTGCACCAATGCCGGAACGGAACCGGAACCGGCAGACGGAGTCGTGCCGGTCCCGGCCCGGTCCGGACCGGTTCGGTTCGGTTCCGTTTAATTTTTTTTTTTTTTTCACATTATATTATTTATTGTTTAAAAAAATATTGGTAGACTAAAATCTAAATAAACAACACAAAACACACATATTATTCAACAATACACACATAGTACATTAAGTTGGAAAAAGAAAATGCATAAATAGAAAATAAAAACATAAAAATAGACTAGAAATTAGAAAAACACATAAATTTTAAACTTCTGCGACTCAATTTTCACGTGGTTGCAGATATTTGCCACCATCACGAGCTGCCCATTCACTTGGAACAACATTATCAGCTGCACTCCTATACCTTTCATAAATCCGTTGGCAATCTGTAATTACCTGCGCACAAACTGTTTCTACACTTGGTGTTTCTTCGTCAGTAATTCTCAAAGTCCGATAAATTTCTCTAATTAGCATTTCCGTATTAAAACGTTTAAAACATGGATGTAATACAGATGCAATGTAATAAAGTGGTGGAATCGGGAAAAAATATTTTTTAAATTTTTCAATCATTGCTTCTACCGCAACTTCATAACCAGTCACTACTCTATAATCATTAAGTAATTCTGATATTCCAGCTATAAAATACAACATGGTAGTGATTGTAGGATAATATTGACCCGAAAATTCTTTAGTAGCATAAAAAAACTTTGCTAAAAAAAGGAGAAGACGCTCAACATTTTGCCAATCAGATTCTTCTAGGTGATATTCTACAGCCACTTTGCGATTAAAATAATTAGTAATAGGCACTCGTAAAGTGTAAGCAACATTCAAAGAGTCATATACAGTGTTCCACCTAGTTGCAACTTCCTTGGGAACCTTTCTAGGACCTATACCTTCTTTCACACACTCTACTTGAAAGTCCCTCCATCTATCCGGTTTTTTAGATTTAAAAATATAACTAATTGCGAGTCTAACCTTCATAATAGTAGGATCAAATAACTTAAGGCCATCTTTTACAACTAAATTATATATATGACATGCACATCTAACATGAAACAATTCTTCAAAAGGGGGATGCAATGCGGGTCTTAACTTACCAATAGCATAATCATTGTTTGCAGCATTATCAAGAGTTATACTTAAAATTTTATCACTAAGATAATACGCCTTACAAATATCCGAAACTTCTCTCTTAATAAATGATCCCGTGTGTGGTTCATCGACAGCGGAATATGCTAAAATTCTTTTTTGCATTACCCAGTTAAGATCTATCCAATGACAAGTAACTGTTAAATACTCATACCCATTAACACCACGACCCAAATCAGTAGTAAGACAAACTCTACAGTCAAAGTGATAAAATATATATCGTAAATATTGTCTATATTCATTTTTAAATTTTATAATATCACTTCGAACCGTAGTTTTTGGAAAACCTTGAAAAGATGGATTATATACGGTTTGAATATAACGAATAAAACCTTGACAAGAAGCAAATGTAAAAGGTAAGCACTCTACCGCAATTATTTTTGCCATTTGTTCCCTATCTTTCTTTTTATCATAATGCATAAGCCCCCCCGTCACTGGGTTAATTTCCTGTTGGACTCCACTACCTTGCGATGGAGCCATTCTGTTACCTGACCGAGGGCCACCCGGCCTCCTATCCCATTCATCCTTATGATGGTTTTCTAAGTGTGTTCTCAACTTTCCCGTCCCACTATTATGGCTGCCGGTTTTAAATGACCAAACTTTTTTACAAAGCTTACATTTAGCGGTCTGCTCCGGAGCATTTTTAGTTATAAATTTCCACACATCCGATCTTTCGACTCGTCCCGCTGGTTCTCTACTAGGAGGCATAGGTGGTAATTCATCTTCTTCAGGTTCACCTTGAAATTGACTAGTGGGTGTTTCATCATCTAAATTAGCCCCTTCGGTATTTTCTTGATATTGGGCCTCTAATAAATCATTATCTAGTGGTTGATCATAATTTATATCATGAAAAAATTGCGAGTCATCTTCCTGAGTAAAATCATCTAGAAGAGAAGGGGCGCTAGAAGTACCAACTGGTCTTTTACCTAAAGCACGAGCCATTCTATCATCCCCCCCTCGGTTAGAAGCACGTGATCTACGACCACTACCCGTAATTGATCTCCAAATTCTAGACATTTTTATAATTACTAAAATATGCTTCGAACAAATTACTAAAATATGCTACAAACAATAATAGTGCACAAAAATAAAATAGATGATAAAAAGTAAGAACGAGTTTACTTGATATCGTGAACTTAGAATGTAGAACTTAGAAGTGAAAGTTGAAACTTGACCGGAACCGCACCGAACAATATTTCCACTTTACTCCAAATAGTTTTTTGTAATGCAATTTAGCAAATAGCCTTTGTAGAAATAAGAGAGATTGATAGAGATTTAGAGAGAATATTTGAGAAATTGTGAATAAATTGGTGAAATGTGATGGTATTTATAGAAAAAAATAGGTTGGGGGGTATGGGGGCGCCTAGGGGGGTGGGGGGCTAAAATAGCCGTTTTTGGCCGTTGGGCCAACAGCTAAGCTTGAAATAGCCGTTGCCCAACGGCTATTTTTCGCTAAGCCCATCAGCCTCCGGTCCGGACCGGTCCGGTTCCGGTCCATTTTGGTCCGGTTCGTCCGGTCCAAAATGGTTCTGCCGAGACGGGAACGGACCGAATTTTTTTTTTTACTTTTGGCCCGGCTTGAACCGGTTCCGATCCGGTCCGGACAGGTTTCCGGTCCGGTCCGGTGCGTCCCGGCCCAAACCGGGTCAATAGACAGCCTTGTACGTGGTACGAGCTGATCTGTCGACTCGTGGATAGTGGCGAAGAACTCGGTATTCCATCCGTTTCAATTTATGTGAATTCATTTAATTTGACATATAATTTAATTAAAAAATAAATAATTTAAAATTCATGATCTAAAATAAATAATAGATGTTTATGTAATTATAAATTATCTCATTAAAAATAACAACAAAAGTTTGTTCCCAAATTTAGAATTATCTATTTGGAACAGATTAAAAATGAAATACGTTTAGTGGATTATAAAATCTTGCTTTTCTCTTCCTACTACTACCTTTTTCTGGATCTTTTGAGAACCCCGCCATTTCTGATTGTTTCCTCTTTTCATTTTTTCTTTTGACTGTTTAAACTCCTGGCGCGAAAACTTTAATATGAGCTGTTTTTGATCTTATTTTATTTTTTATACTAAGAACCGTAGCTACTCTATGTAAATGTAACATGTAGAATAACGTAAGCAAATTTTTCTGTCATATAATAAGATGATGAGTGAGTTGTGCTAGGTGATATTGTTTGATTTCGGCACAAAATAAGAGATTTTTAAAATTATATTTTTAAACATGTCATCATGATGCTATTAATATATTTAAAATGAACGTTGCATTAATGTTAAATAAAATTTTTAAAGATGAACTATTTTCAAATATATGAATATATATCTTTTGTCAACCGAATTAATAAAAAAATATGGTTACATAAAATGAAAAAGATAGAAGTGAATCTTTTGAAAATGCTTTACATAATTCAAAACAAATATGGGAGCGTGAAAGTAAAAATTAAGTGCGGCTAATTAAGATTGTAATTTGTGTTTAGTAAGAAAAATAAATGTTGAGAAGTTTATATTATCTCTTCTATTTCTTTGATATAAGGAAAAATTTAGTGGCGTATCATTTTCTCTTGATAGACTATGCCAAATCAAAGGGAGAAAGAAATGCCAAAGAATTGCAAGATGAAAAGTTTTTACAACAACTGAATATGGTTGAATAGACGAGATCATTTAAAATTTTAATCAAATAAATCGAGTTAGAAACTTGAGCATGAAAAAAAGTACTGAAAAAGGAGCAATATCTCTTTATATGGACCCAATACCGCGAATTCAAATTAATTATTTTTTTTTTAGAATGAATGTGGGTACCGAACCTCAAATAAAAAAAAAAATGACATAGAGAGTTCTTTGCCCTCCTAGAGGCCATACATAGTAAGTTGTAAACAAAGATAAAGTTTGAATTATAGGGACAAAATGTTGAAACGAGGGTCGTTATATTTGTTAATGGGAGTCGGGGGGCAAAATTCAAAAACAGGGGCGCCCTGTATTTTTCACCAATAGATAGGAAAGGGAACATGTCTCCGTATAATGCGACTAGAAAACATGCTTAGCAACAGTGATTTCTTGCAAATCTCACTTGATTTGACTTAATCTAATCTCTGTTACCTTATTCTAGAGATAATCCATCATTAGCCATGCAAATGTACGGTCCCACTGTCACACTATAGTCCTAATAATCAGCTACAATTCAATCAAATACTGTTTTAAGCAATTTGGCTTCCGAGTCACCCATTTGAGTCAAAACTTGAAAGAATATTGAAAATTGTTCTTTTCTACCACATAATACTTTTCTTCTTTTGTACCAGAGGAAGAGTATAAACGGTGATGTGTACAATACAATGAGTATTTTTACGTTTTAAAGTTGTATTGATGACTAATGAAATAGAATACCATGATCAAATAGAATGTTATATGAATTTGGATTAGAATGCATATTAGTCCATGCTGGTTTAGTTGACTTTTCCTCCTCTTCAATTATTCTTAAGAGGATTTAAGTTATATATAAAAATAGTGTGAGAGTTTTTGTTACAGTATGATATATGTAATTACTTTATAAATGATTCAATTGTGTAAATATTTTTAGAAATCTTGAGTACATAGAACAAAAAATTTGTTTCGTAAAACAGAAGGTTCCACATTGAAGATTTCAAAAATCAAATATTTTCCCCTGGTATTGACCTTAAAAGAAGATTAAGTTTCCTTATTATGCTAGTAATAACCTGTTGGTCAAAAGTATCAGCACGTGAAAGCGTTAGTCCACTTAAATAGTACTCTTATTATCAGTCTGAAAAGAACCAATATACAGCATGAGAATATTCTACTAATCTTTGGGAGGACTCTAGTAAGATTGTGGTGGGTTCCAGTTGTATGGAATTGCAAATAGGGGTGGCCAGCGGTCCGGTCCGGTCCGGAACCGGTACCGGAGTCCGGTTCCGGACCGGAACCGGGCCAAAAAAAATTCAAACCGGTGGAAGTCCGGTCTTACCGGTCCGGTCCATGCCGGTTTCAAATATTCGAGCCGGATCGGAACCGGTTCCGGCGACCGTTAGTCCGGTCGGTACCGGTCCGGTCCGGCAGGTTAACGGTTTTTTTGTTTTTTTTTTTTTTTTTTTAGGCAAATAAAACTAAAATTTGAAAAACTTAACAATTTATTTAAACATCATTTGTGATAATTAGGTAAATTATATTTTTTAATAAAACAAATTAACAAAATAATTATGTAAATTATATTTTAAAATTTATTAATGTATAGTTTATTGAATGAGAAATAAATAATTGAACGACGTCTTCTAGTTTGTTGCTTTATCAGTGTAAAGTTTATGAAACAAAACAAACGTTTATTGAATGAGAAATAGATAATTGAAATGACAAAACAAACTAGAAATCGAAAAATTACAAAGATACTAAATAAACTAGAAATTCGAAAATACATAATTGAAATAGATATTCCCTCAGCCATCTCTTCAAATTTTCAATCACGCGGAATAAAGCCATTTATTATATCCCATTCGGTTCTGTGTTTTTTTTTAAGTGTTGCCTAAACTTTCCCGTACCTCCATTGTTGGGTCCAGTGTAACTTTGCCACTCTTTGTTACAGATGCTACATTTAGCTTTCTGAGATTCAGTATCTTTTGTAATAAGTTCCCACACTATAGAACGACGTCTTCGTTCAGGAGGAGCGGGAGCAGCGGGAGCTTGATTTTCAGCCATTCTAATTGTTTGGAATTTGGAAGAAATTTAGAAAATAGCCTTTGAGAGTAATTTGAGAGATAAATAGATAGAAAATGGTAAATTGTGTGATATAATTATGAAATAATAGGGTATATATAGATAAAAATAGGTTGGGGGGTATGGGGGGCGTTTAGGGGGGTTGATAGGCAAATATAGCCGTTTTTGGCCGTTGGCCAACGGCTATATTTGAAAGAGAGCCGTTGGGCCAAACTGCCGGTCCGGTCCGGTCCGGTTCGGTCCGGTCCGGTCCGGCAGTTCGGCCCAAATAAGTTTTTTTTTTTTTTTTTTCCATTGAGTTTTATTTAAAGTGGTGGAAATTGGAAAGTGGAAACTTTGAAAAATATTACAACAAAATATTATTTAATTTTTACTTGTTATATTAAAGTTTAAACTTAGAATAAAAAAACTTGTAGTATTTTTTATAATTTGAACTTGTAGTTTTGAATTAATTTGTTAAGTTCAATATTCAAAGTTTCAAACTTTGAATTAATTTTAGTAAATTCAAATTCGCAATTAATTCTTTAAGTTCAAAATTCAATATTTGAACTAATTTACAAACTAGTAATTAATTGTAGTATTTTTTGCGCAAACTATAAATTAAAAATAAATAGTATGAAAACAATAGTTGTGATTGAATTCCAAGACTTGGAGCAATTTTATTGAATTGTTTAAGATATAAGAAGTGCAAATTACATCTAAACAAAAACTTGTAAATTCAAAATTCTTATTTAGAATATTACATTCTTTTAAACATATTAGCTAGTTTCTTGAGGACACTTGTAGGTTTTTCTTTTGGAACTGGCCGTTGTTGATCTTGTTCATCATCTCCTTCTGGTTCTTCGTCTTCTTCTTCTTCTTCATTGCCGGTTTGACTCCCTTCACTTGTTCCGTCGCTCAAAATTTGATCGATATATGCTCTGCCCCTTTCCTTAGTAAGTTCTGGTAGACCAAAGTTTCTTCGCTCTGCTCTTATCCAATCCCTGAATAAAACTCATGTCTCCATTGCCTCCTCTCTCAACGAATATCTGTGATCTCCAATTTGAAATCTTCCTTGGCTGAAAGCGCTTTCCGATGCAACTGATGAAGCTTGAATTGTTAATATATCCCGGGCCATTTTTGCAAGAATTGGAAATTGCGATTCTTGATTCTTCCAATAATCCAACAAATTCGCAGTTCCAAAGTTGTTAAGTTTCTTTGGATATTGAATTAAATACACTTGGAACTCGCTGTATTCCTCTCCGTACTCGTCCTGTTCTGAAAGCAACTTTTCGTCAAGTCCCCCAAAAGTGCGCATTCCTGCTCCTGCCTGTGAAGAACTTTGCCCGGTGGATAGTATTGGTTCCGTTGGCTCTGCAGTGTCTGCCCAAGCTCTATACTTTGCAAAAACAGCCACGGTATCTGCATAAACTTTAGCAACAGCCTCGTCTACACTTGGAAACTTGTTAGTAGCAATTTCCTCTGGAGTAATTTCTAAATTTGCATATACTTCTCTAACAAGTCGTTCAGTTAACTTAATTTTAAAAGCAGGATGCAACACAGAAGCAATGTAAAAAAGAGGAGGAATTGGAAAAAAATATTTTCTAAACTTTTCAATCATTAACTCTACAGCCGGTAAGTAAACTGCATATTGTTTATACATTTTCAATAATTCCGCTATTCCAGCTATATAATATAACATGGTAGGAGTAGTTGGATAATATTGACCGGAAAATTCTAAAGTAGCTTGATAAAATTTATGTAAAAACTGAAGAAGATGTTGAACAACTTGCCAATCCTCATCTTTAAGGTGATAGATTTCCATAAAATGTTTATTATACATTTGAGAAATAGGCAGTCTATATTCATAAGCGACTTTCAATGCCTCATATAAAGTGTTCCACCTAGTACAAACTTCCTTTGGGACTCTCCTAACTGGCATTCCTAATTCTACACATTTTCTTTCCCATTCTCGTCTTCTTTCTTGGTTTTTATTTCTAAAAATATAAGTAATAGCTATCTGCACCTTTTTAATACTGTCGTTAAACAAGGTAAGACCATCTCTTACTACTAAGTTGTAAATATGACATGCACACCTAACATGAAAAAATTCAGGAAAAGGAGGGTTCAAAATAGGTATCAAGTTCCTAAGTGCGTCTGTGTTGTTCGTAGCATTATCTACCGTAATACTAAAAACTTTGTTAGATAAAAAGTACGTACGACAAATTGATGAAACTTTGTTACAAATATAATTTCCCGTGTGTGGTTCATCAACAATTTTATAAGCAATAATACGTTTTTGAAAAACCCAATCAGGATCTATCCAATGACAAGTCACAGTAATATAATCACATCCATTAGTAGAACGACCCAAATCCGTAGTAAGACATACTCTAGTGTCAAAGTTATCAAACATATATCTCAAATAATCATGATATTCGTTCTTAAATCTAATAATATCATTTTTAACAGTAGTTCTTGGAAAACCTCTAAAAGAGGGATTATATACAGCCTGAACATAACGAACAAAACCAGTAGAAGAAGGAAACCTATAAGGTAAACCCTCGAGGGCAACTAGTTTAGCCATTTCTTCCCTATTCTTTTGTTTATCATAAGTAAGAAGCCCTCCTGTTAAATGGTTAATTCTTGCTTGGGTACCCGAAGATTGATCATGCGCTACTCCCCCATGTTCGGTCCCTAAATATATACCACCCGCCCGCGCTGCCCATTCTTTAGGATGTTTCTTCGCTAAGTGGGCCCTAAGTTTACCCGTCCCACCCTCATTACCCCCAGTTCTAAAAACCCACACCTTATCACAAAGGTCGCAGGAGGCCGTCTGCTCTGGAATATTCTTTGATGCAAAATCCCACACATCAGATCTTTCCTTACGTTTAGCAGGCATTCTAGTAGGAGGTTCAGGAGGCAAGTCTGACTGAACTTCGGGTGGACTAGCTTGAAATTCTGGTGTTTCTTCTAAATTAACCCCCCCGCTTGGATTCCCATATCGTGTTTCTAACATTTCGTGATCAAGTATGGTATCAGCGTTAACATCATGATAATATTGAGAATCATCTATGTGGGTATTCCGACTAGAACTACCAGCAATTTCTTTACCCCTATTTCCCCTACGACCACGTGCCCGCCCCCCACTACTAGTTCCAATTGAACCTCGTTGAGACATAATAATAGCAAATAAAATAAATATATATGACAAAAAAATAATAAAAGAGTAGAAGTAGGAACGACCAACAAAATATAACCGTATAATTGAGGTGAAGTTGAAACTTGAGCCTCCACTTCAATTAATTAGTTGAATACTTGATAATCGAAAAATTGCAAAAATAGCCAAATTGATATTTTCAACCACGTAGCGCCTCCAATTAACCCAATACTTGATATTTATAAATTTCACCAAGTAGCCCAATATAACTTTGATAGAAACTCCAAATAGAACTTGATAAAGTAGCCAAATTATATATTTTTAACAAATAGCCAAAGTAGAACAATAGCAATATTGTAGAAAATATGAGAGAATTAGAGAGAATTGGAAGATTTGTGTGAAAAATATGATGAAATAATGGGGTATTCATAGAAAAAAAATAGTTAGGGGTGGTTATGGGGTGGTAGAGGGGTGTTTTTGGCCGTTTTTGGCCGTTGGACAACGGCTATGGGTCAAAAGAGCCGTTGCCCAACGGCTAGAAATGGGCAGATTTTCTTATTTTTTTTTTAATTTTTTGACCGGTCCGGTCCGGCCGGTTCCGATCCGGTCCGGGCCGGTTCCGGTCTCATTTTTATCCGGTTCTCCCGGTTTTTTTTGCCACACCGGGTCGGTACCGGGATCGGGGGTCGTTAGTGGCCAACGGTCCGGTTTCAACCGGTCCGGACCGGTCCGAGCCGGTTTCCGGCCCGATTCCGGTCCGGTCCGGTCAAAACCGGACCGTTAGCCACCCCTAATTGCAAAGTGGCAACCTAGATCACCATCACAAGGCTTTCTTGTAAAGATTATAATGTGGGATCATATAAGTGGCTAACGAAACGTATTAAATTAGCAAAGGTACAAAATATGGGGTTTGTCTTGGCTTCCAAGAATAGAAGAGGGGTGGCATTTACTAACTTGTTGATAATATAATTGGGCAAACATTGTTGCCGGTAGTAGTAATTTCGTGTTGGTGACAAATTAAAGTTAAAGTCACTAAATTTGTTAACAACTTCTAATTGTGAACTTGACAAGAGATCGGCGGAGATAAAATTTTCAACAAGGGCTTCAAATTTTATAAAGTAAATTAAGACTTGTGTTAAGGGGTTCAATATATAGTATGTATATATAAAAAAAATTGATTTTATCAAATATACGCAATGTGATTTCCTGGCGAATTGAACCCCTTCACCTAAGGGCTAAGGGTGGCTCCGCTACTGCAAGGGAGAAATCTATGGTTGTCATTGTCTCTCTCACTTGTCATGGGAAGTTTTCATTCATTTTCATCATTTTAGATCCTTTCTTTCGGGGATTTGCTAGCTTTGCTTGCATAATTATTTGCATGTTTTTACCTCCAAAATATTTATAAGACCGACCAGTAAATTTGGAGCATGTCGTGCTTGGTTGATATAATGATATCTTTTTAGGTTTGAAAATGTAATTTAACTCTTAAACTCTTCAATTTATGCTAAATCTTAGTTTTATAGGGACAAGGATTTTGTAAGCATATTTAAATATCAGGAGCTTAAGTGTATTTTTTTTTTTCCTCAGATTTTGTGTATACTCAATATACCTTTGAAACAATGATAGTACGTAATTGTTATTGCCAAGTCCAATATCATGCATGTTGGTAAGGTATAGTTCGAGTTCTTAGACCCAATAGACCAGTTTATATAAAAAATAAAGGATCTATAAGTATGAAACACACAGCAAGTACTGTAGTATATGATGTGACAGTGAATCAAATAAATTGCAATCGGGAACTTGTAGATCTGGAAAGTTTTGCCTCATCAAATAGTTTAACACTTAACAGGAGTACAGTTTAGTAAGGTGCAAGATATAACTAAAGAAACCAAGCAAGAAGAAAGTGACACATGCATATGGAAGCTTAATAAATCAATAATCACAACAGCTGTCTCAGCTAGAATATGTTGGAAAAAGTGGTTGAATGAAAAGAAAAGACATCAACAACCTAACCATTTTACTTGTTAATATCTGGAACCTTATTGATTCCTAATTTCTTCAGTGCATCGAAAAAATATGGAGTATTTATCATGAATCATGATGAAGCTTTTGGAGATTGGACTATAATGTGACCTCCACGTCCAATGTCTCGAATTGTTTGATCATTTGATAAAATTTCATTAGGATCAAGGGTTTACTACTCCTATTATGCCTAAAAAAATTATAGGTGGAAAAAAGTGTATAACATTATACTCCCTCCGGTCCATATTATTTGATGTTTTGAGTGTTTTCACGTATATTAAGAAAATCAACTTTTTAGCATTAATTAGCAATTTAATTGACTATATTAGCCCTTATTCAAGCTATTACTACTTAGCATTTTGTTTAAAGTCATTTATTAGCAAGGGGTGACATTGTAAAATTCTATCTTGATTTTCGAAAAGATCAAATATTGTGGACAAAAAAAAATAGGCTAAAATATCAAATAAAGTGGACCGAAGGGAGTAATGACTCTGAGTCATCCTCGACCTATCAACTCGAACCTCGCCATTAGTAGGATGTTAGCATTACCTAACGATTAACTCTTTGAACAATTGAAATCACGTGGTTATATGAAACAATAAACATTTCATTTCAACTTAGGAATCAATGGAAAAAATTATAGGCAGGGGCTATGGGGGTAGATTATTTGATGGCTATATTAATTGGCTCTTCTCCTAATGCCTAACGCATGCATGTGTAATTCGTGGTGAAACCAAAGCCTTTTGTTTCAGGGGAGTTGTCACTTTCCAAAGAGTACTAACTTTGCTTAACTTACCAATTACTCCAATAAATGACTAAATCAATTCTCCTCCTCTTTTCAGCTTTCAACGGAGGTGTTAAAAGCTCTATAAACTTCAATGCACAAATAATTCGTTGTAGGCATTGGTGGCTCTGAAGCCTTTATGTATTACAGTCATAAATATGTTACACTCTTGTATAAAAGTTGCATGAGATTTGTAGACTGATCAAGTGGAGTTGGTTGTAATTGTGACAGGTTTCTCAAATGGATGATACAATTTTCACAATATACTCCCTCCGTTTCATTGTAGTTGACGCCTCCAGTTTTTTCACGCTTATTAAGAAAATTATTGACTAGGGTGTATATTTTACTCTATTATTCCTATTAATGTTTGACTATTAATTTTTTTGGAGAATTCTTTTATTTATTAAGGGTATAGTTGGAAAGAATTGACAAAAAAAGTTTTGAAATTATAAAGTATCAACTAATTTGGAACAAATGGTTATTGCTAAAATGTCAACTAATTTGGGACGAAGGAGTAGTCAATTAAGTACACTTTTAAAGTTGTCATACTTGGATTCTCACGAGAGTTTTAGCAACTCTATGACTGCGTATTTAATCGAGCATATATGACGGAGTCGCCCGTATTATGTGTTCATGTATTGGATAAAAATCATCGAGGTCTTGAGTAAGATCTCGAGGTGTAACACGAAGATCGCTCCACGAGGCGAACTCCCGAGGAGGGACTGCGTAGTTCCTCACCCCAGTAAATTGCCTCAGGAAATGAGGGGGTGTGAGCTCGAAGCACTAAGCTCGGAGAAAAACCTTGTAACCTCGAGCGGATGTCACACCTTGGGGCAACCTCTGTAACAGTCGACCGTTGCTCTAGCATTTAAGAGGAAGATCGTGGGTCAATCAAGATTAAACACGGAGTAATGGCCATAAAGGCACAATTATGATATCTACAACGTCACTTTTTCTCCTGATTATAAATAGGATTCGTTTGTAAACAACAGGACACGATCAATACAATATTCAACTCTACATCTCGTTTATCTTTTACAATATTTCTTGCCTCATTATTTTTCTAAAGCTTTTCATTCAGTTCGAATTCAACCTAGCTCAAACATCACTTTGATACAAGCAAATTACCAATTAAACCTATTACAAATTCGATTTGTTGTCATATCCTGATTTAGGCCTAACACAGTTCATAATTGCCCAATAGCGTTCCTTTAGCCTTTCAAAACAGCGCTTATATACATAAATGTAGGTGATTTGCTTCAGTATAGTAGCTTGAATAAAGGACTCTTGATCTTAAGGCATTTATCTTCTTATCAACAGCTCTGAAAATTTATGAGTAATCAATGATGGTCGGTACTAATTCTTTGAGCAAGTTGGTTCACGTGGGTGGAAAGCCAAATTATAATTACTATAAGCATCGGATTTTAATTTGCAGGTATAGCCTATAGGCTATAGGAATTAATGGAAAAACTAATTTATACTTGTGTGATTCGTGGAGAAACCCAAACCTTTCTTCTTAGGAAAATTATCACGTTCCAATAAGGACTATTAATTACTCCTACTAAGTAGTATCTTTTGCTTAACTCACTTCTAGATATGCATCTTCTAAATTAAATATAAGAACTTCCAGGACCAGCTAAATGGTTAATCAAATGTAACAACAGTCCCATTTTTCTCTGTTTTATATATGGAGATACTAATTAAAAGAGAAAATAATTTCTCATAACTAGTTACAACTTAAATAGAGAAAAAGATCACACTAATGTTCTGTGTTATAATGTGCAAAAAGATCGTATAACTGAAATGTATATCTTGAAATGAAAAATAAATTTATAAAAATTTCAACAGAACAAAAGAATATATACTCAAAAAGAAAAAAAAAAAAAAAAAGGACACGTGATTACAGTATGGTATATAAGATCTACCAAGAAATGGTTTCTACATGGGGCTAAATATGAGATATGGTAGGTGGTAGCACATGTTAAGATTTAGATGTCCCCAAATTCAAGAAATTAGCTTCATTTCAATGTTCTATCAAGACATTTGGCTTTTCACCTTCTTTGATTAAACAGAATAAACATTAAATAAAAAAAAAAAAAAAAAAAACCCCCAAAAACAGCAAATCAGTATGGTTAGATTGATATGTTGATTTTATATAATGGAGTAGTAGAATAAATAACTTTCAAAAATCTTGGAGATGTGATAGTCCAATCTTTAGTGGGGTACCATTTTTAAGTGAAATTCCAACCAAATTGGTTGAAATTCCAATCTTTAGAACTCTGTAGCTCTCAAAAATTTTACATCATGGCAATTGAGAATTTTTCGACATGATGTTGATGTTCCAGTGCCTTACTGGCTACACTTTCTTTTGCATGCAAAGGATTTTGAATCTTCTAAACCTTGATTTTTGTAATCTTAAGATGACTTCTTTCTTTTTAGCTGAAAAATTGGTCTGATCAATTTAAACTCCTGAGTAATTATGAGCTGTAGAACTCTTTCTACCGAAAAGTTCTATATAAAGGTAGAGGCGGATTCAGAATTTGAACTTTATGGATTCTAAATTTTAGAATAATGATCTCTATGTTAGTTACTGGATTCTCGACTTAATTTATGTATGCATTTAATGATTTTTTGAACACAAATACACTGTCTGCGCCAAATCTACTGGATTCCGCCGCACCCGCACCACACTCTCTGTATCCGCCCCTGTATAAAGGTGAAGGTCTCCCAACCATCCCACCCCTTAAATACCGACAAAGCACTTAAATATCGAAAACTATTCATACAAGTAATTTCTACCTCTGAATTTTTTTCTTCAAAAATTAGACATGGGAGGTCCTCAATTTCATTCTTTTTCTTTGGTCACAAGGCTAGATCTCAAGACCCCATTTTAGATCATCAAAAGGGCAGTAGAATGTTGAAAATTGAACCCACTGAGCCTTCCTATACAGGCATAATAATAGGGAACTGGCTGTTCTTGCTGCAACAATAAATTGGAGCAGTAAATGCTAGCAAAGATTGGTTGTTCCTTTTAGATTTTTTTTGGTTAGGTGTTATGCAGTTAACTGTTCGTTTAGTTTTCCAGTGAGTTGGAGTAAAACAACAGTACATTTGTTAGTTATTCCTTGCTAGGCTGCTATTTTTAGCTGAAATTGGGCAGGCTCATTTATTCCAATGACCCATCATTGAATTTTCATTCTCATTTTCTGTGTGTCCATATAGTAAATGAAGTACCATAATGAGTGATAGTGAACATTTTGCAAGTGTGCAACCAATTGGGCAGTTGCAAGCAAGATGAAGGGAAATATAAAGTGGCACACGTTAGTACCCTTTGCAAGAAAACAAATGTTGTGAAGTGCAATGGCACGCAACATAATCTAATTGTAAATATTTGACTTTATGATAGTAACATCTTACTAAAATCTATGGACCTTTCATATTGTACAGTATGTGTAGGCATCCTCTCCTTAATGCCCAAATGCTTACCCACTCATTCTTGTGTACAATCTCTATGTAAGTGTTTCAATTTTGGAAAGATCCAGGCCAAAAGTATTGACTACTACTACTACTTAACGAAAAAGTTTCACCCACACGCCATTTTTACCACTGGTATTTAGTTTGAAGCCACTTCTTTTATTGGTTACATGAGAGACCATTTTTTGGAACTTCAACCTTTGTAGGCTGAACTTTATGACTAAGTTATGAAGTTCAACTTCAATCCATCAGGACTGAACTTTTAGGCATAAATGCGTAAACTTCAACTCTTGTGGGCTGAAGTTGAACTTCAACCTTGTTGGCTGAACTTCACAGAACTTCACAGGCTGAATTTGTGTGAAGTTCAGCCCAAAGTGATTGAAGTTTCAAAAAGTGACTTCTCATGCAAGACCAATAAAAAAGGTAGCCTCAAACCAAAAACCACTGCCAAAAGTGGCCTTTGGTGCACTTCGCCCCTGCTTAACGGTACCAAGTGTGAATAGGGGTGATTTGCACGTATAGGCTCTTTCTTGGCGAAGTATATGTTTTCCATTTTTTTATTTTGCAAGAGTAGTTCCAATATTTAATTTCGACAAGCACCAAAAATTGTAAACAATTTCTTTGCAAGTTTTGGTGATTAGTCAAAGCTTTGAGTCACTGTTAAAAACTTACAATAAAGTTTTGGCGGATAAATCAACTGTGAACAAATGATATTCGACGGATCCATCAAACCTTGTGTGAATTTTACACACCCAACACCAGCAAAAACTTGACAAATGAGGCTATTCTTGCACATATGCTACACCGAGAGAGGCCCTAGCAAGTGAAATTTCTAAACTTGTAGCGAAAATCTTTGACTTACATTTCTTTTGTTCTTAAAAAGAAGAAAATATTGAATAGTAACCAGAGCTCAACGTTGAAAGATTCTGCTTGGCATATCTCCAGATTGTATCGCCTCCTCTCAATCAACTATTGGAATGATGTTAATTTCTTTCATTCCATGGAAGTGTTCAAGGAATACATTAAAGAAACCACTACAAATGACTAATCTGATCGCAAATTTGGAACCTCAGTTTCGGTTAAAAGAGATCATTAAAACAATAATCACCTCTTAATCCTCCGCAAATCCAGGTTCAGAAATTACATTCTTCAACTCTTTAGCTTTTTCATCATTGAAGCCCAACGTAGTCAATATCTTATAACCTGGTGATCCTTGTTGTGACCACACTCCAAGGAGCAAATGAGTAGTTGTAATCTCCCCATTGTCACCTGCATTGTCATAAATACCAAAAACCAAGAACTTGTTCACTCTCTTCTGCTCGGACAAACAAACATACTAATCCTCGAATTGATGTGTTTTCTAGTATATGGTTACATTTTTTACCATACAATAGCATAATTTTTCTCTTGCTAGTTCAACTAAATTCTAAAATTTACATCTCATACCATGCAAATTGCAAAAGGAGTTCAAAGTTTAAAGTACTTTACAACAAGAGAAACAATTATTCGACAAAGATTCAACTGTTATTGAATCCAAAACCACCATAAGTTGATTAATCAAACAAGGCTCCCGCAGATGGAAATTATGAAGAATTTATAAGCTAACCCCTTCTTCCCGTTTTATGTGAGAACTAGTGATTTCGATGGAGTTTAAAATATTAATGACTTGCATATATTCTATAGCAGCACAAGACGAAAATAATAAGTAATAGCTGAAAACTTGTGAAGGTTCTAGTAAAAATATCATCAATGGAATTGTCTGAGATATCCCAAAACAGAAAGTGTCATATAGTCAGATAACTGAAAGTGTCATAATAAGTAAGTTGATCTAAAATTGTTAAATGAATTTGAAATATCGAGACTTGTGAAGGTTCTAGTAAAAATATCATCAATGGAATTGTCTGAGATATCCCAAAACAGAAAGTGTCATATAGTCACATAACGATTACTCACAGCTAGGGTTAGGTTGTAACTACGGAGTTGAAAAGCAATGTGTTCTAAAGGATTTTCTCAATTTCCAAGTTCAGAATCTGCACTCTAAAAATTTTAGTTTCAGACTACTTTTTAATTTTGTCTTTATGCTCATCCTGTTAATTTTTAATTTTACCTGAGTAGAATAAACATTGAAACCATGCAATTCTATGTTAACTCTGCTCGTAGACTTTAAAAGTTTGATCCGACTTGGACCAAGCTAGATACAGCAAAAGTAGTTGATCCAGTGAAACCATTTTAGCCCACTATTTAGTTGGTTGAATGCAATACATGACCATGCGTAAACAAAGCCACGCATGGACAAGTTAGTGGTCTATTTGGCCAACTTAACTCAGCTGAGCTCCTAAAACAGTACTAAGCAAGCACTACAATTCCAAATTTGCTTTTACAAGCACCACCATGCTTGTGGACTGAAAGATCATTTCTCCCCGTGATTCATTTCAATATTTAACACGGTTAAAACAGGAATTTATGAGATACTTATGAATGCAGCAAGATGCACCTATCCAACTTTTGTGTGTGTATGTGTGTAGATTGAGTGGGAGTATGCACGTACTGCATTTGAGTTTTTCATCAAGCGCCCAATCAAGAGCTTTTTGTGCATCTTCAGTCAAAGGAGGATGCTCGGGACTGAAAAAGAACAAGTCACCTTTTCCAAGTACTTTGATAGTTTCTTCACGTACTTTAAATAGAGTAATGCTGTTTGCCCGCAAATATTTCGAAGCAAAATTTGTTCCTGCAAATGCCAAAAGGAAATAAATGTTCTAACATGATTACTGTGAGGAACAGATTGAACATTCATGGAAGCTACTTCACCAAACTAATGATATAAATACAGGATATATACTAGTTTTAGTAGATGAACATGTTACTGAAAATTAAAAAAAAAATCTGATGAAAGACCTCTTCTATCAATTAACCATCTTCCTTCTTATTTCTCTCCAATAAAAGTATATGCAGTCATAATCTCTAAAAGTTGCTTCTGTATTATCTGAACTATGTGTGTGGTGCAATGTGTTCATAAGAAATATAAGCTAAAATCCTAAGAATGACATTTCTCCCAACTTACTACTACTTCCACGTGCCACATTGCCCCAAAACATAAGCTAAATTCAAGGAATAACGTTTCCAATCAACTGCAATCTTGCGCACCAATTTTCTAAAGAGCAACTAATATCAGAAACCATAGCACTGATATAGTTCAGCTTAATAACCTCCCTATCCAGCTGGATTCTTTTCACACATTGGAAAACATTGTACATGTCACAATGTTTTTATAGCAGTGCTGTGTTCATTAAATGTATTACAATGTAAAATGGCTTTGGTAACCACATAATGTTGAATAAGTTGTCTGATTTGACCAGATTAATTATACAAATCTCAACAGAAGAGTGATTAGGACACAAACTACACTGGAGTTCCTAAAGCGACAACGCATTCTAGATATGCAAAACGAAACCTGAAGAACCTCTTCACCTTAAAATCTCTAGCACAAAATCCATTGTTATATAAGATATTTATTGCCATATTAAAGAATTAAGGACACCATGAAATTATCTACTTCTCTATTGTTTACTACTATTCAAATGTTAGTTTGAGTAATTAGCATCACAAGTAGTACCAAAACGTAAGAGCTTCTGTTCCATTGCAGGAAACCATACATCATCTCTACCAAAACAGCAAATATTTTCTAGTAAAGGGAAAGAAGGAACAAACCTTCAATCAATATCCCCATGATAAGAGCTTCTGTTCCAGTAGTTGGAAGTTTAAGTTTTCTAGCTTCCAATTCACCCATGGCAAATGATTTTATCGCCTTTGACGACCATCTAAAATTTCACTCACCCAATTCAAGATACCTCAAAACACATCCAAATATCAACCAATAAACAAACACAAGACTAATCAAAACAACCAATAACCAAATAAACTCCTCATTTACTGGGACACTCAGAAAAAAAAAATAGAAATACTCACTTTGGTATTTTCTCTGTAGAAACTGCAGTCTCTGGCTTCCTGCAATAACAGAATGAAGCAAAGGTGTCATTTTATAGCTTACTCATACAAATTTGATAAACCAAACAAATATAATACAATCAATCAATCAACTACCCATGAATCTAAATCAGTTGGTTCGGCTATATGAATACTACATTTGAGTCTATCTCATTTCAATACAATTTTTTTTAACGACGGTGATATCCAGGCCAGAGCTTGAGCGTATGCAGCTCGACTATTCAACCGAGTACCTTCTACCTCCCACCGGATAAAGGCTTTGGCAGATTGGAAGAAATCACTTTATCTCATTTCAATACAAAAAAGTCAATCTTTTAAGGCAAATTAGAGATTCTCTATATCATACACAGATAATTAGTTCAATTCCAGCTAATAGGTATGGTATTAAGTATTAACCAAAAAAGATACAATCAATCAATTATGCTTCAATCCAAGATTAGTTGAGTCAAGTATAAAAAGGGGCAGCCCAGTGCACAAAGCATCTCGCGTTCACGCAGGGTACCGAAAAGGATCGAACCCCAAAGGCTGTTAAATACACAACCTACTCTAATGCAAGCATAAGTGGTTGGGTCACGCGGGAACAACTTTTACAAGTTGCTCCAAGGCTCCCCTTCTAGTTGGGTCAACTATACGAATCCTATATTTGAGTTTATCTCAATTTAATATGACAACGGTGCCCGGGACAGCTTGCGCGCACCTCGACTATCCTACCAAGTACATGCTACCTCCCACCAGCACAGTTACCGGTAGTACCTCTACTCACCACGGCTTGGGCAGAAAGCACCTTATTTCATTTCAATACAAATAATTAATCTTTTAAAGCAAATTAGAGATTCTCTATTTCATACTGCATACACAATTAATTATTTAAACCAAAAAAAGGCACCAAGAAAGAAAATGAAAGCATCTTTACATGACATAAATCCAAGAACAAGTATTAATTAGGTGTGAAATTTACTTAGTTGGGAGGCTAAAAGAAACATTAGCTTTGATGGGACAATGTTTTGTAACAAATGGTTTGAAATTGTTGACTTGAAGACAGATTTTGATTGGAGTACCAAGAAAGTGACAATTATGCAAATTTTGAGGTTCCAATGGGTTTCTTGTACAAAGATATGAATTGGGTCTTTTGTAATTAAGCTGATTTATGATGCACTTTGAAGTGGCTGCTTCTGTGGAGAGAGCTTGAACTGCCATTTCTTGAAGCAAAGATTCTTTGCTCCAATTTGACAAAATGTGTTGAAAATTGGACTTTTCTTGGTGGGATGATGAGATGATAAGAAATGATGTTGTTAGATGAGTTTGGGCTTTTTGTGGTTTTTATGGGCTTAAGTAGAGCCCGGCCCATTATATGGTTGAAAATGCAAGAAATTTCACCCGGTCACAATTGACTGATTCTAAGAGTTTGTCCCCGTTTAACATGGTTTTAGGCACACTTCAAGTTACAACAATATATTTAGTGTTATCTCATAAGTAGGGTCTGGAGAGAATGAGATATACGTAGACTTTACCCTCATCAAAGTTGAGAGGTTATTTCCGATAGACTCGGCTAAAGAAAAACAACTTGGAACATGCTTACAAAGAAGGAACTTGATGAAAATACCATTGTAAAGAAAATACCGACTTAAAAACTAAAGATAAACGAGGTAAACACAAAACACCAACAATAATAAGAAACACTTCAAGTTATCTGAGAAAATTGAAGAGACTGAAGGGACAAGTATTGCCCATGCAATACTTTTATCTGGGTGAATGTGAGATTCAAGGGTAATTGTTGCTTAACAAAGAGGTGGTCAAAGGCGAGTGTTGTCTCTTAGGTAGTATTTACGAACGAAGGGAGGATGGGGATACGGCCGCCACTATAAGATTCATATAGATATTTCTATCCAGTATTTATTCATTAAGCCAAGTGGAGGTTTTTTTTTTTTTTTTTTTTTGCTAAACCACTATTACGGGTCAAAAAGGCAAATTATTGCCTATTGTGTCATAGTTCTGCAATTCTCCCCAGTATGAAATGAGGTTAGAATATACCGTAGTACTAACAACGTAGGAACGTGTTTACACTAAATCGTATCAACTGGTTAAAGAATTTAATGAGGTAATAATTGATATTTTGTTAATCGTGATTAAGTGAAAATTGTAGGTGTAAACACATTTATGTATCTACTTAGTTTGGGTAAGCACCTAATTAATGCAGGTAAGCTTTTACCCATGCGACAATTTGAAGTCCCGAACTCATGCACTGAATAGGGAAATTTTGATCACTAGCCATTTTTGTACGCGCTTAATGAAGACTATCCACCGTTTCAAAATTCATTCAAGAATAGTCAAAAATTCGCGCGCACACTTAAGCTCCATTAGCGTTTGAAAAACACCCCCAGACTAGTCCCATAACAAAATACTTGGGCTTTGAACAAGTTTTGTTCAAAGCCCAAGTATTTTGTTATGGGACTTTATATATAAAGCTTCAGTCTCATAACAAAATGATGGGGCTTTGAACAAGTTTTGTTCACAGTCCCAGCATTTTATTATGGGTTATGGGACTTTATATATAAAGCTTCAGTCCCATAAAAATGCTGGGGCTAGTTTGCTGAAGCTTCCCAGTATAAATACTGGGATTTGTCCGGAGGTGGCTATTTCTCAGCGAATTTGTTTTTGACGGCTACAAATCAATTAACGCGCGCCAAACAGGCCTCTGCACTAAATTTTTACGAATCTGCTAGGTGATGCAAACCAAAATAATCTAACTGGAAAGCAACAGATATAGTTGACTAAAGAAGAGAGAATGGTTCCTTTATTTTAGCTACCTTAGGCTATAGGACTTATACTAGCTCTAATATCCGAATTCAAAGGCCAGTTGACTAATAGCCTGTTTGGGATTGCTGCCAAAAACTGCTTATTTTGAGAAGTACTTTTGACATAAGTACTTTTTAAATAAGTACTTTTGGATAATAAGCAGTTTGTGTTTGGACAACTCATTGGAGAAGTACTTTTGATAAATAATTTGTGTTTGGTTAATCGTTACGAAAAGTACTTTTCAGTGTCAAATTACGAAAAGGACATCGAAGTTCATTTTACATTTGGATTAATAAAAACAAAAAAATAATTTTGAATATTTATCATAAAAGACTTTAATTAGAAAATTTATTTAGTTAAATGTAAAACATAACGTAAAAGATATAAATTTAAGCTATTGAACAACATAAAACATAGTTAAATCAAAGTGATAATGGAATTAGGAATTTCTAATAATCAATTGTTTTTAAAAGATGATTTAAAGAGTAAGACATCCTATATATGGTTGATAGTAATACCTAGAAATAAAAATTAGTCCTAGAAGAAGAAGATTTGTAAAAGTACGTAGTAGAAAAAAATAGGAAAAATAAAAATATAATTGTATTTTAAGAGAAATATGGTTAATTTATAAGGAATAATATGGTAAATATGAATTCTTGGTAAGGATATTTCTGTCTTGAAAAAATTAATAAACTGAAGCAGATATTTGTAGCTTCTCCCCAACAGCAGAAAAACTGCTTCTGCTTCTACCTAAAAGTACTTTTTTTTTGTTGCCAAACACCTCAAAATTCTAAAAAAAGTACTTTTGTTGAAAAAAAAAAAACTTTTGACTTTGGAGAAGCAATGTCAAACAGGCTATAAAGATTTAGTATTGATTCATGTTGATGTGCTTCTTGTAGGGGGAGTAAAAAAATTATCCACTTTATTATCCATGCAATCCGATTATCTGAAATGCAACTTTAATTGAGCCAAGTCTGTTATCTGGTCGTTAATCTATTTTGTTATTCTTCTTGTATTCTTTGAACTTGCCGAGTGCATATTTGGTAGTAGTACAAATGCATATTGAAGAATTTCTAACCTTATGGGTTCTAAATTTTAGGATAGTAATCTTGGCGTAAGTTCCTTGGCTTGGACAGGGCATTTAGTCCATGTTGGGCATTTAGTCCATGTTGCTATTCCTGCATCCAGAGGGGAGTACGTTCGGTGGAATAATTTCTTAGACGTATTACCGCATCCCCAAGGGTTAAGCCCACTTTTTACAGGTCAATGGAATCTTTATGCTCAAAACCCCGATTCAAGTAGTCATTTATTTGGTACCACCCAAGGGGCGGGAACTGCCATTCTAACTCTTCTCGGGGGATTCCATCCACAAACGCAAAGTTTATGGCTGACTGATATTAGCAAGTTACTGGTTCTCAACTTGATTTTTGTATATATTTAATAATTTTTTAAATATAAATACATTATTTGCGCAAAACCTACCGAATTCCGCCGAACCCGCTTCTCATGCTGTACATCTGCCACCTATAGGTTGTTAAGCTACAACTAGTTCATGTGCAGCAATTCTAAGTATTAACAAGGTAGTAAAAGAAGATATACATTTTTCATTAACCCTTGAGGATCGAAATAATAAAATTAACAGAGAAAATCAGAAACCCACTGATCTACTGATGATTCCAACAGACAATAGCACTATAGATGCTAGTAATTCCTGGCATGCAGTTCCAAAGGAATTAAGCATTTTTTGGATGACGCCGCATACAAACTAGGCAGTACACCAAAATTTTCTTCATTATCTACACAAAATAGCAATATAAATCAAGCATATGTTCACTCCCAAGCATTCACTCTACAAATACTCTGCCCTATTCTGTTTTACCCATAACTGGGTTATTCAATTTTGTACAATGATGTTCTCAACAATATGAGACAGAGCCTTGAATGAGTGATTGCTCCTTGTGTATATCAGCTATGTTAGTTTCCTGGCTTTCGACTTCCTTGCATTTGTGCGCTATATGTGCAGCTAGTAACACCAAGTGACAAATAATTGTCAAACTGTCTCCACTACGAGGTGATCCTATACAGGCGATAAGACTCTCACTGGATGCAAATGACCCTTGTTTGTGAGCAAAGAATCTCGGAAAACCCCTTCGCCTTCTCTATCCACATCCACCTCTCCAGACACACCAAGAAAGCAGTAGCTCATTGTAGCAAGAGGTCCTCATCTCGCTGCAAATGTTTAAGCCGCCTTTTTGCATATACAGTGATCAAAACCGTTGTAGCAACAGTGAAACTAAAACCAAGAACATTAATAATGATCTGTGGAGCTGATAAAAAACGTTGCTCTTGCGAAGCATCTGCCAGTGTCTTTATCAGGATGCCACTGCACAGGAAAATGGTAATCATAAGTTGGACGAAAACATATTCAGCAAATGGAAGTTTTACAAATGAACTTGAGGTGGAGCAGCAATGGCCAAAACAAAACCCTCCTAAAATTAGTAAAGGCCTATGTTGTTCAGTACAAAGGAAACGCAAAACCAAAGAATCAAAGACAAGCAGAGTCCCAAAACGTGAAAGGCAATAAAACTAATGCAGTAAAAATATGGAAATAGTTTTTGTATCAACAACTCTAGAAAAGAAAAGCCAGAAGAAGACACAGTCAACAATTTCTAAATTAAAGATACGCCAAATAATTCCCAGTCACAGGGCTGTTATTGTCTTCCCACTTTAAGGACGTTACTCGCTCAAATTCAATAGTCACATGAAGAACCATAGTGGTCAATGTGAATCTTTACAATTAACTATTGGTTGGGCTTCCATTGGCTTTGAAAACACTCCTAAGTGCTTAATTAGACTTGAAATCTTGAGGTTTTCCAACGGCCTCTCTGTGATATTGCAAGCAAAGAAAGACTGTATCTGAAGGTGTTCTTCCAACCCCCACCACATAAACAGGACCAAAAAAGAAAACTATTGCAAGAGAATATCTATGACAGCAAGTTATCTTTTAAAAAAAAAATGGAAGTATGAAAGCTTATGGTATCATCGTACATATAAAACCCTGCTTACGTCGATGATAAAATAGAACAATGAAGCAGGATAATAAATACTGCCCAAGACTAGGCCTTTTAGTTAAGCAACTGTCTTACTGCAAAACTATGTAGATCACAAAGAATTTTACTTTCTTCCCTGTCTTTTTCTTTAACGTCAATCAATTCATATGTTTGATAAAGGCATAGTTAGTATACAGAAAATTCGTAAGGCCCAACAACAGGAGGAAATAGCTTTTTTCACACAATTGAATTAGGTTATTCCATGTAGATCCTGCAATGACCTTCATTTGTAGAGAGTATACTATGTGCCTTTCAAATTTATAGGCACCTACGAGCATCACAAGAAAAAAAGAAAGGGAAATGCAAGCCAAACAATAGCATTAAACAAAGATATGCTGAAACATCAAACATGCTAGGAAAGCTAATGTGCGTAGCACATCAAAGTGCTACTTCAGCCCACCTAAAATGTTAACCAGTTTAATTATATATAACTTGGAGAAGGACAATCAACATTACTCTTCATATGCATATAATTGCTTCCACACAGATGAACAGATCCCAAACGAGAAACCATCATAGATATACAAGATTTGAAATAGATAGTTGTACAACCTCATCGAGCACAATGTTTTGCATTTTGGAATACGTACCTCTGAATGTTAAGTGTACAAGCTTCACATTAAGTCGGTCATCAGTCTTAGAAAAGGAGAATTGAGACAAGTTGACATTCTTATAGTCATGGATATTATTCATTCAGGAGAGTATCTAGATGTTCACACATACGATCCACTCACAAAGTTTGATTTTATTCCTTAGAAAACCAGATTGGGGAAAAGGAGAGGACAGGGACAGAGACATGGAGAAAACGAAGGGAGGACGGGGCTCATGCCTAATAGGCACTTTCCCAGTATAGTGCTGTCACAAGAAATACATCCACTGTTCAACTGTCGTGAACAAGAAAAGAAAGAGAACACTTACGTGTAAATTGTAACAAATATCTCTGGAACCATACCAACGAGTGTCCCCAGTAAATAAGGACCATACTTGACTCCAGTTGCCATTGCACAGTAATTATAGACGAGATACGGAAAAGGTGAAATCCTAATCAACGCGACAGCTCGAGCCTGATTAAACCAATTCCCTTCACCAGCTAGTCTTATAACAGAAGCATTTTTCGGGTATCTTTCTATCCAGCTCTGCAGGAGATAAAAGAAAGAGGCAATGTAATTTATTTAATTAAAAAAAAAAAAAAGCACAGAAAAGGACAGTGCAATAGGTCTATGAGAAAGTAAGGATATACATACTTGGATTCTGTGATGGAAAAGATGACCTATGAAATAAGGAAGAGATACACCTATAGGAACTGCTCCAATGATTAGGAGGAAACCATAACCGTAACCAAATGTCATACCAGCTACCCACATGGAGGGAGTAGAAGGTAAAAGCAGGGTTGGGAAAATTGCGACAGAAGCATAAACTAGAACTGCTAGTACTGGAGTACTGAATGTTCTTGTCTCCCAATTTAGTATGGGAATAATCTCCTGAAAAAGGAAAAACAACAGTCAGAAAATTGATAGGATCCATAACCATATAAACATGGTGATATGCATGACAATAAGTGCCATAACATCAGAATCAGCAGAGGGAAATACTGAAATAGTACAATGAGTGGATTTAACAGTCATTCAACCAATAACAACACCTAGTACTTTATATGCATTAGCTCTATTTCGTTTGATCTCATTCCAACACTAAATGAATGGAGTTAACCCAGTAATCCAATAACCTCAGAAACTTTTCATCTCCAACTCTTCCTCTTAGCTGCATCGAGCTCACCTACAGCTTTACATCAATTCTTCCACCTAAAGTACCAACTCTGGTCAGTACTCTAAATCCAAGTCACTTCCCTAATTCATCTCATACACGAGGAAATCAGTTTAATCAGGGGCCATTAACACAACAAAAAATTAACACACAATACTCTTTTTGTTTTTGGATAATGGTGGTCTCCGGCTAGCTTGTGCACACCTCGACTAATTCCACGGTATACCTGCTACCTCCCACAACATAGGTACCAACTAACTTTGTCCACCAAAGCCTAGACATATAGGAGCCATTAACATTAACACAGATGCTTTTTTGGATGCAACCTCGACTAATTCCACTGTGTACCTGCTACCTTCCACCACGTGCTAGGTAACTCTGCCCACAAAGGCTTAGGGCAGATGGGAAAAAATCACTCCAGAGGGCCTGAGACCTCATGGTTCTCCTCCCACTTCATTGACCACTATGCACATTTTACCAGCAACCTCTCTAGTTCTGCTGAAGCTTCAATAAGCTCACTTAATTTAACTAACCAATCATTTTTTTGTCCCCCTCAAAATTATAATTTGGGGATGAAAAGCATGAATGAATGCACTAATAAACAAATTAATCTCCATCAAATATTCACCAGCAACTATAAAGAACAGAACTTTCTCACATGCAACTAATAATATATACACAAATTCATAATTTAATTGGACATATATTTGCTGAAAAGCTAAGATCAATTAGACATCTGAACGGGAGACTTGGAGCAAAGGTAAAAGTTGTCTCGTTGTGACCTAAAGTCATGGGTTCAAGCCGTGGAATGAGCCACTGATTACAAAACACCGCAAACCCCAGACCGTACGTGATCGCGGATGCTTCGTGCACCGAACTACCTTTATAAGCTCAGTTAGACATCCGACATGCGTCTAACTCACACATCAGCTCCTTACACATCACGAGCTGAGCTCTTACCACTAGACTAAAGCCCGGGGCTAAACAGAAACATAATTCAATTGTATAATTCCCAAAAAATTAAGCTCAAACTAACCTTATCCATAAAGAAAGGTCCAACCCATTTGAAAAAAACAGCAGCTAACACTCCCACAAAGATCAGCAGCACCACAAGCTTAGCCCACCACCAAAGAGACCAACACCTACTACTACTACTACTATTACTGATTAGCCCTGAAGATGACCCACCCCCCATGCAACCCCCCTCCAATTCATCTCCCATCAATTTTACATAATCACCCTTCAAATCATTATCATTTTCACTTTTTAGCCCCAATAATGGTGCTGGCACAACCACCACCACCCTCCCTTCTTCCTCATCATTACCAACAAAAGTCATAATCAAGAATCAAACTTTAAATCAAGAATCAAAATTTTAATCAAAAATCCAAATACCAAGATGGGTTTTTCAATTAAAAATCAAGAATTTGATAATGGGTTGTTGAAATTTTAATCAAAATCAAAAACCCATATGGGGTTTTTTAAACAACAATTTTTTAAGGCCTAAAATGAAAGGGGGGCTGAAAATGGGTGCATTTGCGTAAAGACAAATTTATGCAAGTGTCTTACGTATGTGATTAAGTGATGATGGAAGATGAGGAATGAAGAAGAAAGGTAGATGAAAAGAGAAGCAATCAGTTATACTCCTGTAATGTAATGAACACAATTAAAATAACAAATAGGGGGTTTAAATATGTTTAAATATTTTAATCAATAAGATATTTTATTAAATTATGTTTATAAATTTGCACTAAGGGCACTTGCTGATAATTCAAGCTTTCGGCAGTTCTTTTAAATGAAATGACAAGATTACCCTTTATCCCTACTTCTCACTTTCCTACTCGAGGCAGTGGTAAGATCTGCATATGTGTTGTAGTATTCCAAAAATGATTATTCATTTATTCTAGTTTATGTAAATTTTTTTCGCTTTTTGAGAGTCAATCTAATTAATTATAAAAGTAAATTGGATCAGATTAATATAATATTTTAAGACTAAAATTTAGACAGTCAAAAGCTATAAGAAAAGTACTATACTCCTAAGTTGTAACTGTTCTCGTATTAATAGCAAAAATGCATATTTTAAAATGTTGGTTAAAGTTCATGCAATTTAACTTTCAAAAAATAAAAAGACGTATATAAATTAGAACGGGGGGTATTATATACGTCACATTAACAACAACAACTATGTCTAAATTCCAAACGAGTTAAGAATATGATACTATTATTACTTTAGAAGTCAAATAATTTTTCTTTCATTATAATTTTCTAATCATGATGACTAAGAGTAGTATGTTTTTATATAATTTACATTATACTCCCTCCGGTCCATATTATTTGATGTTTTGGGTGTTTTTACGCGTATTAAGAAAATCACTTTTTTAGCATTAATTAGCAATATAATTGATTATATTAGTCTTTATTCAAGCTATTATTACTTATCATTTTGTTTAAAGTCATTTATTAGCAAGGGGTGACATTATAAAATACCATCTTAATTTACGAAAAGAACAAATATTGTGGACAGAAAAAAAAAAAGCTAAAACATCAAATAAAATGGACGGGAGGAAGTATTACAACTTGAAAATGTCAATGTACATACAATTTTACTGCTTCGATCCTCGTGTTTTTTAATCCTATAATGAATGGGCACTCATTCAACATGAATGAAATGGAGGGAGTACTTGATTTTCACGTGAATTATTACCCTATGTTGAATGTGCATTCATTGAAGTAAAATTGAACTAGTTTAGTACCCGCGCGATGCGCGGAAAAGAAGCTTACTTAAAATACTCGTATTGGAAATGAAGAAGTGTCTGTACTATGCTTCATACCAGCAAATTCGGTAGACATATCAATCAATTCACTAACTACTTTCTAATCACAAGTAGTTATTAATCGAACTTCCAATTTACATTTATATGCTCTATGAAAGCAGAGTAATTTTATCAATATACAACTCTATCGGAAACCACCAAGGATGTATTAGCAAATAATTCAGTAGTCTTTGTATTGGTTCAGTTTAATATCATTTGTATTAGCACCGCTAACATATTTGCATAAAGTAATACAAAATGTTGTAGCATCTGTGAATTTTCTGCATATATCACTATTCTTAATGTGAACATCTCATTCCAGCATATTATGAAATGTTGTAAATTGCTCATGAACATAATAAATTAGAATCAGGAAAACTCCTGGTAAAGCAACGTGTACCAATGGAAATACCTTTAGTATGTGGTCCTGGCTTTGTAAATTTGGACTGATACGTTATACAAAATTTTTTGTTGCATATAAACATTTTGAAGTTTCTCTCTGTTGCATTGATTTTGAACAGAGGTTGTTCATTCCATAATCACTAAACTCGTGATTGTACTCTAAATCATACATTCTCTATTTCTATTGCTCCAGTTCATCTAATGCACTATGAACTTCCCAACATACATTATTACTTTGCAGAGTGCACAAACAGAACAAAGTTCTCAATATTTTATCTATACATGCGCAAATAAACTTACATCACACTTTAAATAAATATAATTTTATGCCTTAATGGCTACATTATAAAATATAACCTTGAATGCATACTGCAGTTCGTCGATGTGTTGGTTTATAAAAAAACGCTTATCATCTTCAAATAGTAGAAAGCAATAGATTGTGGTGATTTGATAAATGAAAGTCATACCTTATTTCGTTCTTGAGATTAATTATTTTTCCTTTAACAGAAGATTTTCACCCTGGACATAGTGCCTTCATAATCTATAAAGGTATGAAAATTGATTAATTGTCAAGTTATTTACTTTATAGGAAACTAAAAATTTTGGATAGAATTATGAAAACTTAGGTATAATTGTTGTCGAAGAAGCAAAAAAGCAGTAATCCAGTAAAAGGGAGATAGCAAGCAGGGATATAAAATGAGAAAGATTTAGCAAAGTGGCAATGCAAAGATCTTAAGAGATTAATTTGACACAAAAATTGATAATACGAAGTACCGAAGAAACATAACTTACGGTAAATAGCTTTTGGCCAAGCAAACAACCATTTTTTAGATCAACTATCTTGGATTATATCTTGATAAGTCATGGAAATGCCACAACGAAATGCTTTTTGTATCTCTAACATGTTAATTCTATCATTCAAAGTCAGATTTTTAGGAAATCATATTGTCCCTGTGGATTTAGGCTCCCTTGACAGTTCGCTTATTAAACTAATTCATGCTGAAGTTTCAGACGTCAGTTATGCCAAGATGCAGAGTTCTAGTGTTACATCAGGCACGAGAATGTGATAAAGGTTACGAAGAAAAGTACAACGACACTTCATTACCAAATTGATAACAATCTCTATGTACACCATTTCATATAGATTTTGTACTAACAACTTAAAATAAACTGTAGTAAAATGTCAAAACTATTTTCAAGAATATAAACTGAAACTGTAGCCCCAACTTTGTTATATACAACCAGTAGGACGACCTAATAAATTTCTCGCACTTCATAGAAGTAGCAAAAACAGCTGTCAGGCTGTAGCAAAGATAAAATTCTCCATGGACTAACATCTCATGCATCTAATCCACAGTCAGTATAGAAGCTTCAGTGTCAAAGTAAACCTTCTCCAACTGTTGGTGAAGCTACCACACATGGCAGTCCACTTGATAATGTCAATAGCTATTTTCATTTGCAACGTCTAAGAATCCTTCACCATTTGTGATAAGTTCAAAGAATTTGGATTCAGCCTGTTAAAATATAATGTAAGTGCATATATAAAATAAATTATTCAACTCACAATGGAGGTGCTCATATAATATTCCATTGAATGCATACTCAAAGACCATTATCCTTGTGAAGAGACTTCTCTCTCTGCTGTAACCTAGTAATTTTGCAGAGTTTTCACTATTTATTCTAGCCAATTCTACTACCTATGTTTGTAAATCTATAGAAGTTAGAGAAATCCATTAAGGACGAAAGCTTTTGGTATTTTTATCGGACATGAGAGCTTAGGCATCAGGCATGTATTATGAGGAAAGAGTAGGTCTCACATCTTTTTTGTAGATAAAGCTTTTAATAGGCTGCCCAGTGTTCTTTGACACAAAGGAAAATTACAACAATTTCAAGTCCGCACCTTTCATGGTTCCTTTTTAGACCAAGCCATCTGGTGAGGTCCAATAATGCTGCTAAAATCTTCAGAAGCTACCTCAAGTTTTTGTCTGCCATATCTAACTACATCTCAATATCTGTGTGATAATTATTTTCTATCAATAAAAATGTGAAGTAAAGTTATCGCTTCTGAAATTGTAATATATGAAAAAAGAACTAAGGCAATAAAGACTCAAGTAATACTCATAATAAAAGGCAACTCTTAACTATAGATGCCAAATTAAACTTGCAAGGTAATTTATTATATGGTCATTCTTACTTGTTGATTACTTCCAAGGGACGATACTTGGAGTTTTTCTCATGCACTTCCTAATGGCAGTTATAAGAGCCAGGAGGAGGAGAAAACCTACAATAAATATTTACTTTTTCACACCAATTTAAATTTTAAAGTAACTAATCTAACATAAAAAAACTAATTATTGTCTAAATTGCCAAGTGGCTTTGTACATACAATTTAATTCTGCCTGTACTGGTAATATATACTTAACAATTTTCAAATGAACCTTCAAAATCATGACCAAGCATAAGCCAGAAGTGACAGATCATTACTGTATGAAAATGATTGTCATAAAAAGCCAACATGAGTTCTTCTCAAGCAATATTGTCCTTTAATGATCAAATGATCAAAATATGATTGGAGAAAATGTGTAAGACATGAATTGACAGTGCAGAAAACATGGACATAGTAGGTAGTTGTAATTTTCGATTGGTACCTTATAAATAAATATAAGGGAGATCACAAACAACTTTCTTGTATTTACCAGTTTCTACTTCGAAAACCACACCAAGAAATTTTCCACTTTTATCAAATTCCACGTGCAATCCGGAACCTAAATGCTCAATTAAAATTTGATTCAATATCTAAGCCCTGAAATATGTTGAGATATACGAAGTTGTATCTCCAAACTTACATATATATATATGACGATAAATTTAAAAACTTTAAATATACCTTTTCAATTTTCATCCGGTAAAAGCAATTCAAGCGAGAATGTTTTGTCTGGTTTATCACGATCTGGGATCTGCCACTATTGCACTTCGAGTTCCATCGTCGACATTGAAATAAGATAAGTCCATACCCTATCATCAGTCAGCAGAATTAAAAAGGAATTGGAGAGATGAAAGATACAAATGCATGCATGTAGAAATTTACCAAAAGGATTATACCATATATACCTTTTCATTATGGTTCTATTTAAAGCAAAAACAATACATACAATACCTGGGTTTTGTGTTAGGTCCAATCATAAGTGCAAGTTGACGTAAAATATATAGTACAACAAAATGCATGCTGATCCATAAAGAGATCGACAGAATCTAAACTACAATCAGAGATGCAGATAAGCAAACTCTCCAATTGCAGACCTTTTCTACCATCCATAATCTTGACTTCATTCTCCAATTAATTCCAGGTTCTACCCTACCCACTTGGATTTTGTGTTGAAATTCATTCCATTTCTTTTTTCTTTCTTTCTGAAAAGAGAGAATTGGGGATCAATCATTTTGTAATAGATAAAGGACCCAAAATTCTCGTAAGAAGAAACCGTCCATCACTTGACCATGTAACTAAGCAGTTTTAAAACTGACATAGGAGAACGTGATTTATTCATCTAAATGTTTAGGTTTAAATATCAGTGTCTTTTAGTTTATCCTTTATATTTTTGTAAAAATTTATTTTGAAATTTAAATTACCTATTTCTTTATTACTGAAAAATAAGTAAAGTTTCCTTCAAAGGTAAAGATTCCTGAATCTACAAAAAATAAAACTCTTACCTTGCAATTCTCTACTTTATTTATCTTTCCAGAACACACTAATTTGAAAATTAAAATTACTACGTATCATTATTATGAAAAATTGGCAGGAACGTTTTATCAGTTTGAGAAGTAGTTTTCAGCTTTAAAGAAATATTTACTTTTTTCACACCAATTTAAATTTTAAAGTAACTAATCTAACTTAAAAAAACTAATTATTGTCTTAATTGCCAAGTGGCTTTGTAGTTGCTTGCCACTTGGCTTCATGTGGTGCTAGACTTTCTTGCTTTTAATATATAATAGATACGTAATAAATTAGTTATGTTTGTTGTCGTTAGGAAACACGCAAGAAAAAGTCATGATTCATGGCATATAAATGATGTATTTAGGAGTACTTAATGATAGTATTCTCTATCTAATTTCAATAGTTATAAATTACTATAATGAAACTCTCAACGCTAATGTATTTACTTAGATGCCAATTTAAACAATTACAACTTGAATTTCTACTATTCCATATATGAGAAAAGAAGAAATACCAAAAAGCATAAACTATTACGTAATGTTGCTGGTAGAAAGTTTGCACCCATCAGTTACAAGAATATTTTATTTGTTTCTTAGGTAATCCACCATTAACTAAATGTTTGTTTATAGTAGTGTGATAAACAATAGTTAACTCTAGCAACACTTCCATTCTATCGTCAGATCAATAGCTTAAGTCATCATTAATTTGAAAAAAAAAAATCTCATTAGTCAAAATATTTGCTTCTCAAGTTTCATCATTCGTACTAGTACTGTTTTTATATTTCAATTTTTAAGAGCGTCTTTATAGGTTTAAAAAAAAGGAAGCATAAGTTACTGTAGTGCTTACGTGTTTCTTGTCTAATCTTTGAATGAAATATAATTAAGATGTACGAATTAAATCCGTACAATCATTCGATATTATTTCGAATATATTATCCCATTTACATACTTTAGAAAGGTTAATGATGAAATAGAAGATTAGTACATGTTTTATAAAGTATTAGAACTTGTAATCTTTCTAGTGAAAAGTTATTTCACACACTATAAATTGAAAATGATAGTACAGAGCCAACATACATTTTCATTGAAGATGCGACATAAAGTTATGAAGTTGAGGACATATTATCCAAAATGTTTCACAAGTATTCTTAAACACTTTTTCCTTTTTATTAAGTTTCAAAGTCTTCTTATAGTATCTTAAAGAAAAGCTTAATTAAGTATTAACAAGTCACAATCTAAAACCTTGATGTACGAAGTCAAATCTCAACGATTTCATGGGCACTGGCTCACTGCTACTGAATTTGACTTGCTCTTTCTTATGTTAATTGTGTAATTAACAAAAAGATACTGCATCCGTTTCAAAAAAGATAAACCTATTAGATTTTGCACATAGTTTAATAAAGAAGAGAGACTTTTGAAATTTGTGGCGTAGATATTTGTGTGACTACGAATCATCTCATTAAAGATAAAAGTGAAAATTTATTTCCAAATTTAAAAAGAAATAATTTTTTTTTAAATCGACTAAAAAGAAAATAGGTACTGCTGACTATGAGACATTTCACTAACATAAAGGGGCATGATTGTCATTTGATTATCTTCTTCTTGACTTTTGTCCACTATCTTATTTTATCTCAAATAATCATTTGATAGTTGGTCCCTACCAATATTATAACAATTAATAATATGCTATAGAGGCAAAGTATAATCCTAAAAATGTTCCCCTGTCATTATCTTAAGCAACCTAAAAACGACGTCGTATAAGAACAGCTAAGTGACACAAATGACGCGCATTGGTTATATAGGACACGTGGCGTAACGTCTTCCATTTTTGCGTGCCAGTAAGGATACAGGTCTGTTTAACGGGAAGTTTGGTTTTGGGCCTTATGATTTGGGGCCCGCGATGGGCCCATCGGGCTTTATGAAAGACTTATGCTTTTTGTTTTTCTTTTTGTCGTGATTTCACCGCTACGACTGGAATTTCGTGCAGAGTTCCTATTTTGGGAACAGAGCAAAAAAGTGGAAAGAGAGATGGGATTGTATGTGCGTGCAGACGCGGATTTAAAATTTGTTATGATTCTAAATTTTTGTATAACGATCTTAAATATAAGTAATTGGGTTATTGATATATTTATTAATTTTTTTAATAAAAATATACTGTTTGTACTAAATTTACTGATAGGGGTGTACAAACCGAACCGAATAAAAAAAACTCAGTGATTTGGTTTGATTTGGTTCGGTTTTGGAAAAATAAAAACCGACATATTTGGTTTGGTTTTACCAAAAAAAATCGAACCGAACCCAAACCGAACTGATATTTTATAAATATTATTTTTAAACATTTATAGATAAAAAATATTCATTATGAACTTCTTTATATATGATTTTAAGGAAATTTTATATGGCATAGCACAAGTGAGTATTAAATACTAAATAAACACATACACTTTTTATTATAGTGTATAAACTTAAACTACTTATACTCCACATTTTCTAGCCACAAATTTGATAAAATCTTTAAGCAGTAGATGTGCTTTTTTTTTTTAAGAGAATGGATGATCAATTACATTAGCTCTCTTAATTAACATTTAAGTAATTATCTTCTATATATTATCAAGAATCAATATCACTAAATTATCATCTAAACACTAGCACACAAGCAACATACTACACGGTTGATTAAGGGAAAAAAATAAAACTAACTCAACTCGTTTATATCGCGCCTCTCCATTTTTAGTTTTTTAATTTACGCACATTATTTTTCATTGTCTTAATTATTAAGATGTATATGTAATTATTCTTGATGTCTAATTATCTATAAATAATATATATCGATAGTTGATTGTAAGAAATATTTGAAAGCAACACTTGCATATTTGTTGTAGAGACTTTATATAATAAAAATCGAAAAAACTGAAAAAATCGAGATTAAAAAAACCGACTTTATGTTGGTTTGGTTTGGTTTATAGATTTGAAAAATCGATATATTTGATTTGGTTTGGTTAATGGCAAAACCGAACCAAACCGCCCTATGTTCACCCCTACTTACTGGGTTCGGCAGAACCCGTCGTCCACACTCTACATCCGCCAATGTGTGTGAAGTTTACTGGAAATTGTGCCCTTATATATTGAAATCCAATGAAATATTGATAGGAGTTTTTGTTCTTCGAAATATGCCCTCAATTATTTTTCTTTATTAAACGAGGAGCTATTTGAAACAGTAATTAAGGTATGTTTATTTTTTATCTTACAGATTTTACTTGTAAAATTACACTGATGAATATGTTGTTGTTGTAATGAAATATTGACACGTGATATAGAGCTGAATTTGGTGGGCTAGTGGAACAATAAGCATGCAGCTTAAAAAAATGAGGAATGATTATGATAAATGGAGTAGTTAATCATAATTACTTGAAAATGAATTATTGATAATTAACATATAAAAAAGTGAAGGAATTATTGAGGTGAATTATGGTGAGAATAATCTGGCAACAACAGACATACCTGAAATTATTTTGGCTGAAAAAAAGAATAAATGAGAACAAAAGGAAAAGAAATGACAATAAAAGGAGTTGTCCCCTATATTAATCTCTTTTACCAAGTTCTTCTCTTTCCCATATATAAATTTATTATTATTATTATTATTATTATTATTATTATTATTATTATTATTTGGGTATTCACTTGCTTCAATCCGATACCTCTTCTGAACTGTGGATGAATTCCATATGTCCCACCCATCACATTCTCTGTAGAAGCAAACCAACTTAACAAAACATGTGGATAGTTTGAAAATGAAAGACTTGGATCAAGAGACCATAACATTATTGGTTCATATATCTTTTGTAAAAAGATCTTCTTTGAGTTGTTTTCATAAGAAATGGAGTATCTTTTAAGAGATTTAAAATTGATCGTGTTCTTAAAGATTTTCATAACTAAGGAAAATGAATTTTTCTTTTACAAATATGTTTTCCTTATTATTACAATATATTTAACATTTGACTTAAAGCGATTACATTACAAATAAATTGTAACCGAAGAAACACTTAATAATACTTTCATGATTAATTTCATGAATGGTTATGCAACTTCATATCGTTGCACTAACATCATAATATTGCACTACTTTCGAGAACCAACTCAGATTCATGCTTGAGTGATCAACTACGGAAGTCATTCATCTTTTGAGGAGGTTGGTATAACAATATAGGGATAAGAAAGTAGACTAACATATGGTGTATATTGACCTAGAGAAAGCTTATGACAAAGTCTCAAGAGAGGTTTTCTTGAGATGCTTGGACTCTAAAGGTGTACATGTGGCTTACATCAATGCGATTAAGGACATGTATGATGGAGCCAAGACCCGAGTGAGGACGGTAGGCGGAGACTCCGAACACTTTCCAGTAGAGATGGGGTTGCATCAGGGGTTAGCACCCCAAGGGGAGTTAACATGGAGTATCCATGGATGAATTAACATGGAGTATCCAAGGGGAGTTACCGTGGTGTATGTTATTTGCAAATGACATAGTCTTGGTTGACGAGACACGCGACGTAGTTAATGAAAAGTCAGAGGTTTGGAGACAGACTCTGGATTCAGAAGGTTTTAGGTTGAGCAGGACGAAAATGGAGTACATGGACTGCAAGTTTAGCGGTTCATCACATGATCCAGATGTGGAAGTAACGCTTGATACTCAAGTTATCCCCAAGAAAGGAAGCTTTAAGTATCTTGGTTCAATTCAGCCAGATGTTGAAGTAACGCTTGATATTCAAGTTATACCCATGAAAGGAAGCATAAAGTATCTTTGTTCAATTCTCCAAAGTAATGGTGAAATTGACGATGATGTCACACATCATATAAGGGCGGGGTAGATGAAGTGGAGGCTTGCCTCCGGTGTTCTTTGCGATAGTAAAGTGCCACCTAGACTTAAAGGTAAGTTCTATAGAGTGGTCATCAGACCAACTATGCTGTATAGAGCAGAATGTTACCAGTCAAGAACATACACGTTCGGAAGATGAGTGTACCGAAAATGAGGATACTTAGATGGATGTGTAGGCATACTAGGATGGATAAGATTAGGAACAAGGTCATTCGTGACAAGGTAGGAGTGACCTCGGTAGTGGACAAGGTGTGAGAAGCGAGGTTGCGATGGTTTGGCCATGTGAAGAAGAAGAGCGCAAGTGCACCAGTAAGGAGGTGCAAGGGGTTTACAGTGCTTAGTCTACAAAGAGGTAGAAGTAGACCGAAGAAGAATTGGGACGATGTGATTAGACATGACATGACTCATCTTTCGATCATCGAGGACATGATTCTAGATAGAAAAGTGTGGAGGTCGAGGATTAGGGTAGAAGGTTAGATAGTAGTCAATCGATTTATAGCTCATTAGTGTGAGTTTATTTGAGTATATACTATTTCTATCTTATTCTTCATCGTTGCTGCTTTACAAACTTATTTCCAAAACTGTCTTTCTTTAGTCGAGGGTCTATAGAAAACAATCTCTCTGTGTCGGTGAAGGTAAAGTCTACGTACAAGTCACCCTTCCCAGATCCTACTTGTGGAATAACACTAGATATATTGGTTGTTGTGCTGGTCAACAGAGAGGTAGAGGTAGACCGGAGAAGAATTGGGACGAGGTGATTAGACAGGAATATGGTCTGGATCCAGATCACCGAGGACATTGACCTTAGATAGGGGACGTGGAGGTCGAGGATTAGGGTAGAAGGTTAGATTATAGTCAAATATTTTTCCCTTATCAGATGTAGTACTATACTTATATAGATGATTTCCATTTTACTCTTCGGCTTTATATCTACTGCTATTATCTGTTTGTTGGATATGCTTTAGTTTTAGCATTCTCTATAACATGATATATTACTGGCTTGATTTTCAAAGGTGTTTTCTAATATGTAAGTCTATTGGAAATAGCCTCTCTACCTCGGTGGAGGTAAAGTCTGTGTACATCTCATCCTTCTCATACCCCCACTAATGGAATATTACCATACCCCACTTATGGGATACACTTGGTATGTTGTGTTGTTCTCAAGTTTTTTTGGGCAGAAAGGGTCTCACCTTTTCTTTTCCCTTTTCTTTTTATTCTAAGTAAAATTAGGGCTAATCATGGACCAAATTAGTATGTTTAAAACTTTATGGGCTGTAATTAAAAGTAACAAAACTTTTAAACTTCTTGGGATCAAAATTAAATACCACAATTTTTTAAAACAAATGAATAAAAATTCTCTCTTTTCTCTTCTTATTCATCATATCTACTTCATCTTCCCCCTCTTCTATTTTCTTTTCTTCACATTCTTCTCATTTTTTTCATCTTTCTCGTCATACTCTTCAACTACTTTTTGTTGTCTACGCAGTCATTTTCTTCTTCTTCTTCTTATGCGAAAAAAAAAAATTGAAGTGGGTTTAAAAATCCAAACATGATTTTTATGTAATTTTGGAGTGGATACTGTTTGAAATACTTGAGAATGGTATTTGGATCTTAAGTATAAAATTTAAGATAATTTGGTGTTAATTTGAGTTGCTTTGGATGAATTTTGAATAAAAATTCGCGGTTGAAATATTTTTTTTGAGGTGTTCGGAACATCTTCTGTCAGAATGTACGGAACATTTATTACGGTATTCGGAATATTTTCTATCGGAAAGTTCAGAACAACTGTCAGGGTGTTCGGAACATCTTCTATCATGATGTTCGAAACATCTCTGTCAGGATGTTGGATAGCATCTTTTATCTAGACGTTGAGATAAGATTTGAAATAAAAATATCATTTGATTTTTCGATCCTCAAAAATAAAAATAAGCAAGACTCAATCGATGAGTGACAAATAGAAAGCATAAGGAAAGCGACAATCATTAGACAGAATCAGTGCACCTACAAATTTTTTCAACATTCTTCCTTTTTTTAAAAAAAAAAAAAAGAAAAAATGGTAAAGTTAACTTCAGAAACCTTTCTCCTTATTTAGGATTATTTATCTTTAAGCGATGAACTCAAAAAAAAAAAGTACCAACATATTAAAGATGAAATGTCTTGATGGAGGTTCCTACCATCACTCAAGATGTTCGAAACATCCTTTGTGATGTTCCAACTATTAACTAAATTTAGAGAACTAAACTTAGAAAATTAATAAGTTTTTTCACACTTTTTCACACCCCAACTATCCAACTCGTCTATATACACTCATCTTATTCTCAAGATACCTTTTTGTATACACAACCCCTTAACAAATGCACCGGATTTTATAAATTCTATTTGTATAGACAACCTCCACAATCAACAATAACAATAACGATCAAATATTATCACACAATATACATAACCATCCTTGTGTGTTTATTTATTATTTTTTCTGAAGAAAAAAAAAAGATACTCAAGATGTTTCAAACATATTGAAAGTTTTGAATGACTACAAGTATGTTCTGAACTTCATGCGTGATGTCTGAAACTTCTTGTGAGATATTTCATTTTCCACCAATGTTTAAATATCTACCAGAGTGACTATAGATATTAAAATATTATGTACCATCATATGAATTAAATACTTATTTATGAGACATCAACTTGTGTATTTATATATATATATATATATATATATATATTTTACTCTGAAATAGAATGAAAAAGAAGTAGAGGATAATCAATTAATCTTTCTTGTAGGTATGTAATATATGAATAATCTTTCATAGTATATGGCTAAATATTAGCAGTTATAATTTTTTTATATTTTTATTTGAATGTTCATAATATATTTTAGATGTTCGAGACATCTTGAAAGAAGTTCAAAGAAAAGTGACGTTCGGAGTGCTATTACGATGTTCCAAACGTATTTGCTGAATGTTCAGACTTTGAATGGAGACAGAAGGGTCTCAAAACTAAATAATTTTTTTGAACATTTTCATCGAATTATTCCAACAGTTCGTTATACGGTATTTTCGCACATGTTCTCCTTTCAAGACAACATTTTCATACACAATTCTTGTACTCTATAAATGCTGCAAGCATTCACCATGAGTAATCTTCATGCATTCACCATGATAAATATTACAAGCATTCAAACATAGATTAAGGATTCAATTAAAACTTCTTTGTTTTTGTTTTATTACGAAAATTAGGGTCAATCAATAGAGCTACTTTTCCGTGTACTTTTCAAATTTTGAGCATATGTTCGGAACTTTCTTACACCGGTTCCCACGACTAATGTAGTATTCCAAATATATTGGACCCGTGAATAACACTTATACCGGGAGTGTGAGGATCTAAAGCTTGTAGTTTACTTCCAAAGGTAATAAAAATATATCTCACACCATTATACATCGATATTCTTTATTCTTTTCGTTTCTTCTTTTTCTACATCTGAAACAACTCATAGATATTTCCAACGTTTGCACAATATATGATCAACTGATAATGTTCAAGTGATAATTATAAAAGATTATCACTTAAAATAATCAATTATACAAGTTGGAGCGATAAATATAGATGATTATAACTTAATATGACCAACTATAAAAGATAGAGGCTAATAATCAAAGTTCTACTTAATATATTCAATAATACAAGCAAAAGTGATAACTATGAAAGATAATAATCTAATTATAACTTTAACTGTTCCGAATGACTTAATGGATGTGTCAAACATGAAGATCGATGTTCTGAACTTTTAAATAACAAACTCGAGCGACACTTAGACGTTTCGAATGCTTGAACAGTATTTAACCAATTATACAAGTTAAAGTGATATATCAAGATGTATAATCACTTAAAATGATCAATTATACAAGTTAGAGTGATTTATCGACATGATTATCACTTAAAATGATATTTTATACATGTTATAATGATAAATCTACAAGAATATCATTTAAAATGACTAAACATTCAAGTTATAGCGATAAATCAAGATGAATATCAACTAAAATGACCAAATATACAAGTTATAGTGATAAATCAAGATGAATATCAACTAAAATGACCAATTATACAAGTTAGAGTAATAATTATGAAATATTATTACTTAAAATGATCAATTATACAATTTAGAGTGATATATCTACAAGAATATCAACTAACATGATTAATTATAAGAGTTGGAGCGATAATATGAAAGATAATCACTTAAAATGGCATTTTATACATGTTATAGTGATAAATCTACAAAAATATCATTTAAAATGACTAAATATTAAAGTTATAGCGATAAATCAAGATGAATATCAACAAAATGACCAAATATACAAGTTATAGTGATAAATCAAGATGAATATCAACTAAAATGACCAATTATACAAGTTAGAGTGATAATTATGAAATATTATGTAACACCCCAGCTAAGGGTTAAGTGTCACACATCGGCATAACACATGAGAGATGCTGGGTATATGAGTTAACTGGCCTTAGACCCTAGTGACACGTTTTAAAGTCGTGCGGGCCTCGGCCCAAAGCGGACAGTATCACTAGCGGGCTTGGGTTGTTACAGATGGTATCAGAGCCACTCCGTGTCAGCCTTGTCGATGTGGGATAGAGTTCAGTGCTGAGCCTAGGCAAATTCCGGGAAGGCGGGGCAAACCTCAGCGAGGACGCTGAGTCCATAAGAGGGGGGTGTATGTAACACCCCAGCTAAGGGTTAAGTGTCCCACATCGGCATAACACAGGAGAGATGCTGGGTATATAAGTTAACTGGCCTTAGACCCTAGTGACGCATTTTAAAGCCGTGCGGGCCTAGGCCCAAAGCGGACAATATCACTAGCGGGCTTGGGCTGTTACACATTATCACTTAAAATGACCAATTATACAGTTTAAAATGATACATCTACAAGAATATCAACTAACATGATCTATTATACAAGATAGAGTGATAATTATAAATGACTATAACTCAAAATGACCATTTATACAAGTTAGAGTGATATATAAAGATGATTATTACCTAACATAACCATTTATACAAGTTGGAGTGATATATAAAGATGATTATCACTTAACACGACCAACTATACAAGTTATGGTGATAAATCTACAAGAATATCACTTAAAATGACCAGTTAGAGTGATATCTCAAGATGATTATCACTTAAAATGACAAGTCATACAAGTTAAAATGATATATCAAGATGATTATCACTTAAAATGAGCAATTATACAAATAAGAGTGATATATCAAGATGTATAATCACTTAAAATGACCAATTATACAAGTTAAAATGATATATCAAGATGAATATCAAATAAAATGACCAAATATACAAGTTATAATGAAAGTCAAGATAAATATCAACTAAAATGACTAATTATACAAGTTAGAATGATATATCAACATGGTTATTACTTAAAATGACCAATTATACATGTTATAGTGATAAATCTACAAGAATATCACTTAAAATGACCACACATACAAGTTATGGTGATAAATCAAGATGAATATCGACTAAAATGACCAATTATACAAGTTATAATGATAATAAAGATGAATGTCAACTAAAATGAACAATTATACAAGTTAGAGTGATACTTATGAAAAATTATCGCTTAAAATGACCAATTATACGATTTAGAGTGATAGACGATAAATTTATCAACTAACATGATCAATTATACACATTTAGAGAGATAATTGTGAAAGATTATCACATAAAATGACTAATTATACAAGTTAGAGTGATACATACAGATGATTATCACTTAACATGATCATTTATACAAGTTAAAGTGATAAATTTACAAAGATATCACTTAACATGACCAACTATACAAGTTATACAAATTTACAATTGCACAGGTTAGAGTGATAAATCTAAAAGAGAGGGAAAAAAAAAGGGAAAAAGGAGTGGAAAAATAGTGGAATTTCTACCCCAAATCTCCAGGTAATGATGTTAACTCATTATCTTAGCTTATTACGTGTGTTTGAATATATTTTTACGGTAAAAATAGGGATATTAGACATCGCCCTAATGACGTAAATTGATAGTTTAAAGGGTCAAATGGACCCCGATAATGAAATTGATTATATATTCGTAGGGCAACATATAAATGTAATTTATTTGGGGTTTGGTTATGTGACCTTAAACCCTGTACATAGGCCTGGCCTGCGTATTGCGTATGCGAATAGGGTATCAGGTTCCTAACTGGATTGCCCTAAAACATAAGGAATGAAGCCTTTAGCTTTATTTGATATAATTTTTCTGCTTATTGAATAGAGCGGGATCGTTTGGCAGCTAATCCAAAGGAAAAAAGCAGTGGTTGAGTAACAGGGCTAGCTTTGGAATACGGTAAGTGTTTATATCAATTTCTTTGGAGGCACCTGGCCTCGTGGATTTTCTACCACGTATTCCTTACGTGTGTAGCTGCCGATATGCGTACTCATTACGCCTTAGCTTTGGATTTACATCGTATATTATATGTTTTGTCCTATTGTTGGTATTGCATTGAGGATCTGAGCATTGTACCCTGGCTGTGAGTTGGCATCTGCTTTCCGGCTGTCGATGAGAATCCTGTGCCGGTGAAGGGTTATTATTGCATCACATTGCATTCATATGCATTACATTGCATATCATACTGAGTTCAGGAGTATTCTGCCTCAGCTTTACATTTTATCAGGTGCAGGAGTATTCCGCCCCAGGAGAGTGCAGGAGTATTCCGCCTCTGGTTTTGGTTAATATTATATCGGGTGCAGGAGTATTCCGCCCCAGGAGCAGGAGTATTCCGCTCCAGTTGGTTATCAGATTGGATTCCCCTCGAATGCAGGAGTATTCCGCTTCGGGATGGGATTACGGGCACATGCGACCCTTTGCATCACATTTCATTTCATTTCATCTCATTTCATACTATTGGGTAGACTTACGATACATGACTACTGTCCTGCTTATATGTACATTGCTTATTTGTTGATATGTTTCTGGCTCGTATCCCCAGTTGAGTTTATGGTTTCATACGTGTTTCCGGTTGTTATATGGCTCTGCCTTTTTATAATTTAAATAAAATGAATTTGGTCTTTTTCTCCCTGGCTAGCTATCCTATTCTTTGAGGTGGCTAGTCTGCCTCACTTATTGAGTCCTTTTGACTCACCCTTGTTTGTTGTTTGTTTCTTGTCTATCTATTTCGTTTCGGCAGGTTCGCTCCAGGATTGAGTTCGCCACGTTGTGAAGGAGCGAAGACGACTTCAGCTGTCAGGGTGAGCCAGCTTTTATTTTGAATGGCCACCAGTTTATTGGTTATTATTTCAGTTGCATTTTGCTCCCTTCAGGAGGTATCTGTCTTTTTTTGTACTCTTAGATGTCTAGTCTGGATAGCCCTAAACTTAGTATGTTGGGTAGTTAGCTGTAATTTTCTTTCGTACAGCTTAGAAGTGTCAATATGTCTGTGTGTTTTTTTAAGTCTTGTCCTTATTTATGAAGTATTTTTTTAAGTCTTGTCCTTATTTATGAACTATTATATTTATTTTCCCAATTTAATTGGTAAGGGTTCGGCCGACAGGTCTAGGGGAGGATGTCGGGTGCCCACACGGCCTAACCGGATTCTGGGTCGTGTCAGTTGGTATCAGAGCCCGGTTTAGAGTCTATCCAGACTAAGACAGTGTCTAGTAGAGTCTCGCTGATGGGTACGTAGACGTTCGTACTTATCTATGAGAGGCTATGATGGTATTTAGGATGTTTCACTTCCTTCATTTCTGATCGTGCGTCGGTCTAGGATGCAAAAGTATTTTTGTTAATTTGTTAATTCCTTCGTGGTAATTGTGAACCCTCGTGCAATAAATCAGCAAACGGTATGAGTTCAAGACGAAGTAGTCTAGCGTGGGGCTAGCACTGACGAAGCCCCGAGAGTTTTTTTTATCGTGCCGACGATCTAGTTACGGAGGTCCCAGCTGTACGAGCTCCCGATGGGCAAGGGGACAGGGCCTTGCAGTTTCCCTTGGCTCTCTACGATGCTTTACGAGAATCTTGGCGACGCAGATACCGTAAGAACCTATTAGTCGCTGGGCAGCCTATCAGGTTGCTGCATGTGCAGACGTTCGATCTCAGGGAGCTCCTTTTCTGGTTCTTAATATTGCTGCAGTAAATTATATTCCGGAGGTAGTATGTGTTGTACCTCTAATTGTTCTGGCTAGTTAGCCAGCCAAGGTATCAGTTAGGTCCGAGTGCTCAAAGAGGTTTCATTATTTTACGCGGTTGAACCTTCCGATATTCTTAAGAAATGCATCAGATAAACCTTGTAATTCTTTTTAAAATAAAATAATGTCAGCGTATCCTTCAGGCTTTTGATTATATCAAGCGGTATGGTGTTAATTATTCTTCTTTCCAGTTTCAAGGTCCAGCCCTGGATTGGTGGACTGCTCTTTTATTAGCTAACTTGGTTCGATTTTTCTTCTATATTCGTGGAAGAGTTCCTTTCGAGTAGCAAGCGAGATGAAAAGTGTTTCCAGTTTGAGTGGATTAGACAGGGTAGCCTGTTGGTTAGCCTGTTGGTGTTTCAGAATATGAGATTGAATTCTATAGAATGGCTGCATATGCATTAGAAATAGTTCATGAGCCTTTTGAGAGATTCAAAGATTTATTGATGACATTTCTTCTTCCTTGAGATCCCAGATGGCTCGAAAAATTGAGGTTGAGACTTCATTTGATGTCATTGTTGATATTGCTCAAAGGTATTAGGTATACCATAAGTTAGAGGGGGAAGAGTTAGAGCTGGAGAGCAAGAGATCTCGCGGCCCTGGTGGGCAACCATGGTACCTCATTTGGAGGTAAAAGTTCTGATTATTTTGGGAGGTCACTTTCCAGGTTATCTCAGCTTGTGTCACGTGATTCTTAGAGTGCGCCAGTAGTTCGTCAATATCAGACCCAATTTTTCTCTTTGTAGCTTTCAACAATCTATCCAGCTCCCATATTCAGCGAAAAGGTGTTATCATTGTCGTGAGACACATTGTCCTTTGAGGAATTTTTTTCATTACTCTGGAAAGTAGGCAGTCGTCCTTTCTCTCGTCATCTGGCACCTGCACAGTTGTAGGAATTTCATTTAAATTTTAATCAGTCAGAGAAATGCCACCATCCAGTAGAGGTTGAGAGTGTGGTGGCAGTGGTTTTTCAGAAAGTGATTGTCAGGGTAGTGGCTCAACTCAGCTGCAGGGGTAGTTCAATGAGCTGCCAGTCTGGCAGGATGCTGAGATATCCGATGTAGTAGACCCGTGTGTTTCTTCTTCCCTTATCTGTAAGTAAGATTTATCTTTCCGATCGATCTGGAAATGGTGTGTCTTATCATGTTTCGACGGTTTTCTTGGATATTGTCGTAATTAAGAATCTGTTGCGGTAGAGGGGTGAGTTTCTGATACGATTTATTCCTGGCATTTATGAGACCCTACTAGTTTATCTGATCTAAATATGAGAGATTTGACGGTGAGTATTGCTATTGCCTACTTGGCATCCTGTTATGCCACCTTGTTTTATTATGTCAAGTCATTTTACCTCTCTCATCGAAAATCAGCGTTGGTAGGATGATGGGATTCTTATTCGTCACCATCAGGAAGTGTCGTTGTTTCTTTCGGTCTAAAGTGGCTGGTAAGTAATGCTCTATCTATGTGTCTCCTCTTGGTTCGAGATTCTAATAGAGTCATGTTATTCTATGAGCTTGTCTTATATATAAAAGGGTATTCTGGTAAATTGTCAGAGTTTCCTTCTTATTGGGAGGTTAAATTGGTATGGATATTTTTCCATAAAGCTTATTTAATGTCTATCTCTTCAATTGCGATTCTTTGGCTTGCTTGACTCGGAAGTAGTCTAGCTTTGGTAGCCAAGCAAATAAGAAGATGAACTTCCTATAGATCCAATTATTTCTATCCTCGGTATGTTTCCATCTCTTCTTCGTCCGGCACTAGTGAGCTTGGGCGATTGGTAGCCGCTTGTGACGTTCCCTGTGTTGAGCCAGAGTACGTGTTATTGTAGCCAGGTAAGCATATTATTGTTTTGATATCAGTTTATCTGGGTATCTATTCCCATGTATAGTATAGTGTTGGTTCTGTTTTGCGGATCATCCAGTTTCAGGGAAAACTCTGCCGAAATTTTTATATAGAAGTACCATCCATCAGGCAGTGGTGTTTACGGCAAAGGTATGGAGTTGTGAACTCGAGAGTTGCAGCTATTTAGCAACTCGAAAAGGTAGTTGGTAGCTTAGGCCTGCCTCCGTACAACTTTTAACTAGATCTTCTTTCGTCTAGCGGACTGTGCGGAGATGAGTATTCCTATTCAAATAGCTGTATGAGTTTGTGCTTTAAGTGGAGGAGTCTTCCTCCAAATACTGAATGGTAATACTAGATCTCTAAGGCGTTGGTACCACTTTTGTCACGACTCAACCTAGGGCCACGACACTAAACCCACTAATAATCTACTAATGATAGAGATAAGATGGCGACCTGATCATATTTACGTACCGATCTGCAGAAAGTATAAAATCTTGGAAGATGACACGACTTTCACTTATTGGCAATTAGAATACTGAGCCACAAATTCTACTATGTCACACTTCATTCCGTCCCACCAATAAATCTGCTTAAGATTATGGTACATCTTAGTCGAACCTAGATGAACAGTGTATTTGGAATAATGTGCCTTTATCATAAACTGAATCTGCAACATCAGGAACACAAAGTCTATCTTTATACATGAAAACACCGTCAGTAGTGACCCTGTATAGTGACTTCGGTTTTCTTTTGGCTATCTGTCTGTATTCAACTAGAACTGGATCCTCATACTGACGCTGTTTTACTTCATGGAAATTTAGAGTTAAAGGTCTAGTGCAGCTTGTCGACAATCCATCATTGGTGTGTATATCTCTTTCAATCCTCAACTCTTTAAGAAGTTACTTTAGCATTATACGTGAACATGTAATCAACCTTGTTGCTGGTATTCTGCCTCAGCTGAAGGTCCAACTACAGATCTCTTTTATATTTACTTTTTCAAGTCATAATAATTCCAACTCAAAGACAACAGCCTGAGGTAGATGTTTAGTCTGAAGATCATTCTTGATCTACATCATACTATCCAGTAGCAGTTGTATGATCCTTATCTTTATACGATAGACCCACCTGTTCAAATGAACCTTTGACATACATTAGGATATGAGTAACTACATTCCTATAAGGAGCTTGCGGAACAACACTAACATCAACTGAGATGTTGCATAGTGCATTCGTAAAAATAATATAGCTTGCATAAAATCTTCTATAGTGAGTAGTAACAAGGTACTTCAAAAGCTTCCTCCTATTGTATCAAGCGTGAGCTAATTCTTAGTTCCATCGACCTGTTCTATATTGAAAGGTATATCGAAGAGGTAATTATCAGCTGAATCATGTTAACCCATTCAAAGTTCCGTGTATCATTGCTTCGAAAATGTAGAACTCTCTTCTCGTGATCGAAGAAGGATCAGCTTAGTTAGAATAAGTTGTGCAATGGTATTACCATATTATCCAGATATATTTTATTCCAAAAGTACGATGTGCGTAATATAATTCTGATCCTGTAATCAAGAGATAAGGTCCGTGGAGTAGCTTATGAAGGTCGTGCAAGTTCTTTTGTTATCTGTGCAAAATTTTTCTTTTGACTTAGGCTCGTTCGAGGACGAACGAGAGTTTAAGTGGAGGAGAATGAAACGATCTCGGTCAGTCGTTTCGGAAGTTAGGACTCCGATTGGTGTGCCGATAATTTTAAAATATTCGTAATGTTCATTAGGACCTGTCTGTAAAATTTGAGCTAAATCAGACCTCGTTTGGTAGGCATCGGAAGAAGGTTTCAGTTTTTATTGGCGATAAATATTAAAAAGAGATTTTCGAGCTCGGTTTTGCCGAATGAGCTCCGATTCGAAATCTGAAAGCGCCGTTAGGTTCGTATGATTATTTGTGATTTTTGTAAACTTTCGAAAGTGAATTTTGATGTTGTTCGGCTAGTTTCCGCCAAAATGCCGAAAGTTAAATAATTTGACTTCTTTTCATTTAAATTCGCATCTTGAGTTTCGGGAGTCTGATTTGAGATCCGTTTTCGCGAGTATGTTACATATATTTTGTATAACTTACTTGAAAAATTTGGGATCATTTCGACTTCTCCAGGGTTCTATTTTAATTTTAATCGTCGGAGCGATTTTATTATTATTTAAAAAAAAATTAAAAATTGAAAGTCGGTTAAGGGATTTGCTCCCTTATAATCAGTAGCTATGACACATGAACGCAGAAACATAATACAAATACAGTGAGAATAAAAATTAGAAAAGAGAGGGAAAAAAAAGGGAAAAAGGAGTGGAAAAATAGTGGAATTTCTACCCCAAATCTCCAGGTAATGATGTTAACTCATTATCTTAGCTTATTACGTGTGTTTAAATATATTTTTACGGTAAAAATAGGGATATTAGACATCGCCCTAATGACGTAAATTGATAGTTTAAAGGGTCAAATGGACCCCGATAATGAAATTGATTATATATTCGTACTCAGTGAGTTATGGGCAACATATAAATGTAATTTATTTGGGGTTTGGTTATGTGACCTTAAACCCTGTACATAGGCCTGACCTGCGTATTGCGTATGCGAATAGGGTATCAGGTTCCTAACTGGATTGCCCTAAAACATAAGGAATGAAGCCTTTAGCTTTATTTGATATAATTTTTCTGCTTATTGAATAGAGCGGGATCGTTTGGCAGCTAATCCAAAGGAAAAAAGCAGTGGTTGAGTAACAGGGCTAGCTTTGGAATACAGTAAGTGTTTATATCCATTTCTTTGGAGGCACCTGGCCTCGTGGATTTTCTACCACGTATTCCTTACGTGTGTAGCTGCCGATAGGCGTACTCATTACGCCTTAGCTTTGGATTTATATCGTATATTATATGTTTTGTCCTATTGTTGGTATTGCATTGAGGATCTGAGCATTGTACCCTGGCTGTGAGTTGGCATCTGCTTCCCGGCTGTCGATGAGAATCCTGTGCCGGTGAAGGGTTATTATTGCATCACATTGCATTCATATGCATTACATTGCATATCATACTGAGTTCAGGAGTATTCTGCCTCAGCTTTACATTTTATCAGGTGCAGGAGTATTCCGCCCCAGGAGAGTGCAGGAGTATTCCGCCTCTGGTTTTGGTTAATATTATATCGGGTGCAGGAGTATTCCGCCCCAGGAGCAGGAGTATTCCGCTCCAGTTGGTTATCAGATTGGATTCCCCTCGAATGCAGGAGTATTCCGCTTCGGGATGGGATTACGGGCACATGTGACCCTTTGCATCACATTTCATTTCATTTCATTTCACCTCATTTCATACTATTGGGTAGACTTACGATACATGACTACTGTCCTGCTTATATGTGCATTGCTTATTTGTTGATATGTTTCTGGCTCGTATCCCCAGTTGAGTTTATGGTTTCATACGTGTTTCCGGTTGTTATCTGGCTCTGCCTTTTTATAATTTAAATAAAATGAATTTGGTCTATCTATTTCTTTTCTCCCTGGCTAGCTATCCTATTCTTTGAGGTGGCTAGTCTGCCACACTTATTGAGTTCTTTTGACTCACCCTTGTTTGTTGTTTGTTTCTTGTCTATCTATTTCGTTTCGGCAGGTTCGCTCCAGGATTGAGTTCGCCACGTTGTGAAGGAGCGAAGACGATTTCAGCTGTCAGGGTGAGCCAGCTTTTATTCCGGATGGCCACCAGTTTATTGGTTATTATTTTAGTTGCATTTTGCTCCCTTCAGGAGGTATCTGTCTTCTTTTGTACTCTTAGATGTCTAGTCTGGATAGCCCTAAACTTAGTATGTTGGGTAGTTAGCTGTAATTTTCTTTCGTACAGCTTAGAAGTGTCAATATGTCTGTGTGTTTTTTTAAGTCTTGTCCATATTTATGAACTATTATATTTAGTTTCCTAATTTAATTGGTAAGGGTTCGGCCGACGGGTCTAGGGGAGGATGTCGGGTGCCCACACGGCCTAACTGGATTCCGGGTCGTGTCAGATGTCAAGTTTGATTTTTCAGGTGATTGTTTAGAAGCTTTTGAAACTCTTAAGGAGAAATTATCATCTGCCCCTGTAGTTGTATTCCCTGATTGGAGCCAACCTTTTGAAGTCATGTGCGATGCTAGTGATACAGCTGTTGGAGCTGTTTTAGGCCAGAGAAAAGATAGGATTTTTTGTCCCATATACTATGCCAGTAGGACTTTGAATGAAGCTCAGCTAAATTATGCCACAACAGAAAAAGAACTATTGGCAGTAATATTTGCTTTTGATAAGTTTCGTTCTTATTTGATGGGAACCAAGGTCACTGTTTTCACTGATCATGCGGCTTTAAAATACCTCTTAACAAAGAAAGATGCCCGACCTAGATTGTTAAGATGGATTTTACTTCTGCAAGAGTTTGACCTTGAAATAAAAGACAAAAAGGGAACCGAAAATCAAGTAGCTGACCATTTGTCTAGATTAGAGAACCCTCCTTCTGAGTCTTGTGAAATAAAAGAAGAATTCCCTGATGAACATATCTTTTCTGTCAGCTCAGTTGTGATTCAACCACCCTGGTTTGCAGACATTGCAAATTACTTGGTTGGAAAGTGGACACCCTAAGATCTCTCTTACCAACAAAGAAAAAAACTCATATCTGATGCTAAGCATTATCTGTGGAATAATCCTTACTTGTTTAAATATTGTGCAGATAATATTATTAGAAGGTGTGTGCCTGAAGAAGAAATGAGCAAGATTTTGCATCATTGCCATGATGGAGCGATTGGAGGCCATTATGCTGCAAATCGGACAGCCTTTAAAGTTTTGGAGGCTGGATTCTTCTGGCCAACACTTTTCAAAGACGCTCGTGCATATGTTGCACAATGTGACAGGTGTCAGAGAACAGGTAACATCACTAAAAGAGATGAAATGCCACTGCAATCAATTCAGGTATGTGAGATATTTGATGTCTAGGGTATAGATTTTATGGGACTGTTTGCTTCATCTCATTCATTCGAATATATCCTTGTGGCTGTTGATTATGTTTCACGATGGGTTGAAGCCATTCCCACAAGAAAGAATGATGCTCGAACTGTGTGCAATTTTCTCAGAAAAAATATTTTTACCAAATTTGGCACACCACGAGTTATCATTAGTGACCAAGGCACTCATTTCATGAATAGACAATTTGTTGCATTTCTATCAAATTATGGTGTAATTCACAAAACAGGAACACCATATCATGCACAAACTCAAGGGCAAGTTGAGGTGTCCAACCGCGAATTAAAAAGGATACTTGAAAAAATGGTTGGAATCTCAAGAAAAGATTGGGCTTTAAAATTAGATGATGCATTATGGGCATACCGAACGGCATTTAAAACGCCAATTGGAACATCCCCATATAGTTAGTCTTTGGAAAAGATTGCCATTTACCAGTCGAATTAGAACACAAAGCTTTTTGGGCATTAAAAGTACTGAATTTTGATTTAACATCTGCTGGTAAAAATAGATTTTTTCAGATTAATGAATTGGAAGAGTTGAGGCTGGAAGCTTATGAAAATGCCAAGATTTATAAAGAAAAAATAAAAAAATGGCATGACAACTTGATCCGACAAAAAAGCTTCAAAATTGGAGATCAGGTACTTCTGTACAATAGCTGACTCAGGCTATTTCCTGGAAAATTGAAATCCAGGTGGACAGGTCCTTACATGGTTACAGATGTCACTCCATATGGAGCAATTGAAATTCAACAGATTAATGGAGGAGACAAGTTTAAAGTCAATGGCCACAGGCTAAAATTGTATTTTGGAGGACATTTTGAGCAGCAACCATCAGTAACCATGATAGACTGATGAGTTTCACATTTACTATGTCGAGCTGGCGACATTAAACACAGAACTAAGGTTTCATACCCGTAGCCATTGAGGGTGAAGCAATGGAGCCTTATAAGTCCAACATAGATCTGACTAATTAAATGCTTAACCAATTGATCTGGTCAATATCCAGATTATTGTACAACCGGAACATCTCATGAAGACCTCTACAAAAACAGTGTCACCTAGACAGAAGTAACTCCATGGTGATCGGTATGCCTAAGTTACTGGTTGGTTAACCATTCAATTGTGCAAATCTAATCTTGGCACATGTAATTTTCTAGTTTATATTCAAACTAGGACCTTATGACTGTTAAGGTGTTAAAATAATCAGTCTATTACACATAGAATATGTGTTGTCATAGTTTCTTTCAAGCTTTCTTCTGTAATCATAATTTTGAAAGCCAAAAATATTTTTTTAATTATTAAGTAGTATTTTCTATTTTAATTATCCTAGTTTTTAAAAAAAAATCCTTTTACTCCCTTTCCACTCGTGTTGAAACGTGTTTTCATTCTGGAGAATGAAATGTTCAAGTGTGGGGGAGGATTATTCTGATTTATATATTTTAAATATAATATCTTCTTCTAAACTGTGACTTTTGTAGGTATTTAATTAACAACATAAATTCTTTACATTATGCTCAATATTATTTCTTTTTATTATTCACCATATATTTTTCCATGAACGGTTTTGATTTTGTGAAAACAGTAGCAAGCATCTTCGACTCAGGAAATCATTGGGATTGAGAAAAGTTATGATTACAAAAGCAGGAAGAATCAATAAACTTGGCTAGAACTTGCTCTAAATATTTTTGGAGGCGAAATAATGGATGACACTGATTTTTGAAAAATGAACTTAGGCCTTCTTTTATTCCCAATTCTAGCCTCTTTATTTTTCATCCAAATATACATATTTTTACCTCTTACAACCTTTTTAGCCTTGATCCTAATTTTTTTAACACCGTATTTCACTTTAAAAAAAAAAAAAGAAGAGAAAAAATATATATATTAGTCGTATATATGTATATATCTCTATATATACGCATAAAAATACACTTTCTTCCAGCAGTTAATGAGCACAAATTGATATCAACAAGAGGAAGAAGTACCCAAAAAAAAAAGAGAAAAAAAAAAGAAAAAAAGAAGAGAATATATGATTGTTAATGATATTGCAAAGGCAGGGAATGTAATAAGGAGGAGTGCTTAAAAAAAGGATGAAAATACTAAGAGCCAAGAAATGTTTGCTCAAAGTTGGAAGGAGAAAAGTCACTATAAATATATCCTTATCCTACCAGCCTATAGCCTGACATTATAAGCCAAGAAAAGTCTTAAAAGATTTTAAAAATTAGTGTTGTATCTATATTAATGGAGATAAACATGAAAAGCAAGCCTATGGACTCGGCTACGATACTTACTGAATAAGTGATCATAAATTTATCAATTCTGAAAGATTCAAGAGGCGAAGAATGCAAGCTTTTGTTGATCAAGTCAGAATTCAGACATAAGGTAAAAGATTTGGTGAATTTAGAAAGGATAATTGCATTGAACATAATGAGAGATATTTATTTTGAATAAATTTCATATCCTACAGAAGTCGTAATTTTTGAAGAAAATCATTTAAAAAAAAAATCTTTTTACTCGAGGACGAGCAAAAGTTCAAGTATGGGGGAATTTGATGAATATAATTTATTCATGTATTTTCTTATATAAAAATATATATTTTAAATAAAAGCATGAATAAATATATTCAATTCTCCTATATTTTCTAACAAATCTTGCAGAGAAAAAGAATACTTGGAAAGAGAAATATATTATGAATAAAGTAAATAAACAAAGGAAGAAGAGTTTTACGATGCAAGAAGAAGTCCATGACATGTCTTCCTCACTATGCAAGAAAGTTGTTACATATCTTGGCTATAATATTTGCTCCTTATTATACATCTTGGTAATATGGAATTACACATTTAATAAAAGAATGTGGAATTAAAGCAAATAAAGGAGCAAGGGAAGACCATCATTATGCAAAGACTTTCTAAACATATTTATCAATTGGCATTTTTCAAGACTCTACGTATTATGTCATTATGCAAGGAACTTGCTACACATCTTCATCAATTGGCATTTCAAGACTTAATGAAGAAGTATTCTTGTATAAATAGAGGACAACTCTCCCTTAGTTAGACACCAAGTAATAGAATAGCTATTCTACTCTCTTAAAAGCTTTGGTCTTTACTTTCTTTCTCTCTTGTAAGTTCCATATTTTCTAGAAGTATTGGCAATATTGTCAATAATATAAGTCTTTTCTTTTGTTCAAATACTCCATAATGGAGTAACTTCTTTTTGTTGGGATAATTGATAAAGCTTGATATATTTATAATACTTATCTCAGTTTTAATATATATTTGGCCTGAAATTTTCTATTTCACATTTTACACTGTGCGGAAATGTTGGTTTTATTATTCTTTACTATCACTTTTACATATTTTATCTCACGGTTATTATCATATTAATTTTTTAATTCTCACGGAGCAAAATTAATATGTGATAACTGATGAATAAAATAAGTAGAGTGAAAGTAAATTTTAGTAATCTACCATTTCAAGTCCGTAGTCTTGCTTCCCTCAGTTTTAATTCTCAAGGAGGAATTGTTGTAGGCAAGATTATTGATTTTTAGTAAAAATATTCTCACGAAGTTTTCACTACTTTTTAGCACAATTCAGGCAAGAAAAATATTTCGGTTTAACTGTCACTTGTTATAACTCAATTAATTTGCATAACCTCACGGAGTGTTATTAATTGATTATTTTCTTGTGAGCAAAATATAATTGAATTAGAAATAAGCAATTATTCTTTAGAGAAATATATGTCAAAATTAAGATTTTTATTATAAATATTATCAAGTGAATTCAATGATTCCCAACTCTTTTTAAATTGAAAATCTTCCACAAGTTATTTTGTTTTAGTTAAAGTTATTTAAAAGTTCAAAAACTCATTTTTCATCAATTTGATTCTCTCAAATAGTAGTTAGTATATTCAAAGTCTGTAGCATAGATTTCCCAATCTCTGTGGGACGATATCTTAAACTATACTATAATTTGACAAAGCACGAGCAGGAAAATCCTATACACTTTGGCCTCGTCAAAGTACCATACTCCCAATCACACAGTAAACATAGAACAACCTAATACACTGTTATTCATAAAGCTCCGACGTAGTCAGCACGCCTCTTTGGCAGCTACACACGTGAAGAATACGTGCGTAGAACATCCATAAAGGCTGAAGGCCGTCAAAGAAACAATGAAACCACTTACCTTTTAATCTCGGGTCGAATGGACTATTGAACAAACTCTTTTCCTTCTCAACACCTCCTGGATCCACTTTCTTCTAAGCCAAAGAAGATATATTGCATAAATAAGCGCTCACAAACTGAATCTCTAGCTATTAGCCGGAGATAGATTAAAATTACAAGAATGCCCCTGAGTCGGGCTTAGCCGAACACCCAGAAATTTTATATTTTCGGACTCCTCATACTCTCGTGAGTCCATATATATTATTTGATTGCATTTTTGGGTTCAATTCGACCCATTTCCCCAATTTCATAAACTTAGGGTTCTAACTTCAATTTCCTTCAACCCAACTCACGAAATACACTCTATAATCCTTGAATTAACCTAATCAAAAGATATAGGGATGATATCTGGTGATTATAGATGATTTGCTACCAGAATTGTAGCTTAGAACCGTTTGGAATTGATGGAATTGAGATAGAAACAAATCAGCTGGCATGGGTCATTTTAAACCCCTAAAACAACGGTGTTCGCGCCACCCAGGGCACCGGTGCACCAAACCTTCATCGCGTTCATGCTTTCGGGTTCAAAAACAAGCGCACACGCGCCCCCACGTGTGCCCAGAAGGTGCATAATTCTGCACCAGCACCTGTTGGTACTGCAATTTGGGTCCGAATATGACCCTACAAGGCTCGGAATGACCTCAAATTTTGTACACAAGTCATAAAACACTTTTTTGACATTCTCGTGGGGACAGATATCCATAGCTCAAGATGTGGGTCCCACGAAAAGAGGTCGATTTATTGACTTTCAGGACATTAGTGAAAACTATTCGAACAACTTCGCATTTCACTTCCGAAAGTTCTCAAAGGTTAAAAATGACCATGCAAAGCTAATGCAACCTTCGAATTTCGAATCAGAGCTCATTTGCTCAAATCGAGCTGGAAAACCTCTTTTAGGCTTTATCGACAATCGAAACAGAAACCTTCTAAAAAAACCTACCAAACAAGGTCTGAATCAGCTTAAATTTTGCAGAATTGTCCTAATGGACCTTATGGAGATATTAAGACTATCGACACATCAATCAGAGTCCTAACTCTCGAAATGACTGATCTAGGTTATTTCACCTACCCATACCCCTTCACCCCCAACCCTGCCCAACCCATCTCCCTTTACCCCACCCCTCATATTCCCACCCTATCGTTATACCCCTCACATGAATTCTCCTACCACCCCACCCCTCTTATTAAAAATACTTCTTATCATATGGTTAGGAAATTAATTTTTACCATTTAGTTATGGAACACTAGAAAATAAATATAAGAATGTTATAAATCCACATAATGTGGATGTCCATTGATGAACGGATTGTTCATTACTTTATCCGTTGAAATATATCATTAATTGATGTATCTATTAAATATGATATTTATTGTAACTCTAGAGTGATGTTCTTTATCCTATATAAATGGGTGTTCTTCACCTTGTAAAATACACAGATAAGAGAGTGAAATAATATCTATATCACTCCATATCATTGCTATTCCTTCTTATATTGTTACTGGTATTTTATATTTTATTTGCAACACGTTATCAGCACGAGACTCTGATCTTCCCTAGATTGAGTACCAGTTTCTTCCATCCATGAGTTTTTACTATGTCAAATTTATCAAAACTTGAATTTGTGGCACTTGATATTTCTGAAAAAAACTATTTGTCATGGGTGCTTGATGCCGAAATATATCTGGATGCCAAAGGTCTTGGTAATACTATTAAATAAGGAAATGAAACACCAAGCCAAGACAAGGCGAAAGCTATGATTTTCGTTCGCCATTATCTTGATGAAGGGTTAAAAATTGAATACTTAACCGTAAAAGATCCACTAGAACTGTGGACTAATTTGAAGGAACAATATGATCACTTGAAAGCTATGGTACTACCAAAGGCTCGTGATGAATGGATTTATTTACGGTTACAAGCTTTTAAGATCGTAACTGAATATAATTCGGTCGTCTTTAGAATAAGGTCTCAAATAAAATTATGTGGAGAACTTATTGATGATGATGCCTTATTGGAAAGTATTTATGGTATTACAGCAGCAGCACCGTGAAAAGGGATCCAAAATATATTCTAAGTTGATCTCATGCCTTGTGGTGGCTAAGCAACATAATTCCTTGCTAATAAAAAATCATGAAGCCTGTCTCACTGGATCTGCTCCATTCCCTAAGGTGAATGTGGGAGCATCAAATGCTCCATTTTTTAGGTGAATGTGGTAGCAACACATGATATGCCTGAAAAGAAGGCAAATTAATTAACATGGTAAAGGTCATAGTCGTGGGCATGGAAAGGGATGAATTAATAACCGCCGTCACGGTGGAAATAAAGCTGAGAATAATAAGGGTTCTCAAAATAATCCTTCAAAAGGCAAGGTTGATAATATATGCCAAACAATATTGTCGTATGCCCGAACATCTTGTCAAGCTTTATCAGGTTTTCCTCAAAAGAAATAAAAATAATGTGGAGGCATACTTGACCTTTCCGAATAATGATAATGGGACACATCTGGCACATCTTGCAAATAAGCATGATGATACTGAGGCGAACCTTGCATATAAAGATGATGTTTTCGAAGGCCTCACCGATATTACCTATTTAGAAGTTGGAGACTTCTTTGGAAAACATAACTAAAATATTGATGCAATCAATAACTGGGGAATAAAATAATAAGAAAGATTTATTTTATGTTTTAAAACTTTAATACTCTCTTTCATGTATTTGTTCTTTTTCAGTATTTCTCATTATGTATTTATTTTTTATGAAGAAAAAATAAAAATTTCCAGTCTTCTGTTGGATCCAAGATCAATAATAAAGATATATATATCTCTTTGATAGTGCTACAACGCACACAATTCTAAAAGATAAGAGATATTTCTCTTATTTAATTATGAAAGAAGCCAATGTTAATACAATAAGTGGTAGTACAAGATTGATTGAAAGCTCTAGAAAAGCCAAGTTATTACTATCCGGAGGAACATGTTTGGCTATTGATGAATCCTTATATTATAGTAAGTCTAAAAAATACGTCAAAACGGCTATCATATTGAGACAAACTGATGGAAAAATTGAATATCTTAATGTTACTACAGATGTCGAGTGAGAAATATGTGTTTGAAAAGCTCCCCGCTTTTTCCTCTGGCTTATACTACACAAGCATTGACAGCATTGAATCACATTCCATAGTAAATAAAACATTTACTAAATCAAATGAATTTATTATTTGGCATGACTGGTTGGACCATCCCAAATATAATATGACGCGAAATATAATTGAGAATTCACATGGGCATACATTGAAGAACAAAAAGATTCTTCAATTTAAAGAATTCTCTTGTGCTATCTGTTCTCATGGAAAATTAATTACTAGAGCAACTAAAGTTGGGACCACATTGTAATGTATAATTGGTAAGCTGATACGGCCAAACAATTGTACATAGATTCGGCATAATAAGTGCTATTCATAAATGACGATTTGAAGACTAAAATATTATAAATGGGATACGGTTAGGCAATTCGAATAGGTCGAAAGCAATTTCAAGCAATAAATAACTCATTTGTTCATTTTAACTCTTTTAAATTAGGAGATTTTGTTCGGGTGAAGTGCCTGCACAATTTAACTAATTTAAGTCGGAAGATTTTGTCGGATGAAGTGCCTGCGCAATCACATCTTGATTCGAGTTTCTACTTGAACGTATAAATTAATATCAAATAAAAGTGAAATAAACCAAGGCAAAATACGACAAACGATTTCAAAGAGTCAAAATGCGTCAATAAAAGCAACTGTGCTTGCACAGGACTCGAGGGTGCCTAATACCTTCCCGCGAGTCAACCGAGATCCTTACCCGGAACTCTGACGCAGACCATTTATGAGTCATAGGTGTTCTAGGTACACCAATTTGGTGACTTGGCACACCTTTAACTTGTCAAGTGGCGACTCCGAAATCTCTAAACAAATCGTGTACCTATCAACACCGTCACAGCCCTTTAAAAACAAATAGTTTTTTTTTTCTTTTTAGTGAAAAAAGGGGTCGTGACAGCTTGGCGACTCCGCTGGGGAAGAAAGTGAAAACTGAGAGTCTCAGGCTTTAATATTTGTCGCATTCGGCTTTGAACATTGTTTGTATATGTTGCCCTGAATGTTACTGCTTTGATATGTTTGAACTGTATATACACAACTGTCTTCTCTCGTACACCTCTGAGTCTTCTGGAACACTGCACACATGCATGCCAGTTTCGCTTCGGCGTCTGGAATTTCTGTCGTGTCTCAGGACACAAAAAGTTAACCCTTCTTAGGAGGAGGTGCGTTGGGTTAGGCCGTTAGACGTTGTCGACCGGTACTCCCGAGGCACTTCTAAATTCCCAGAAACTATAGAACATGAACCCATTGAGTCACCTAGAGTTGAACCTGTGCTTTTATCTAGGCCGATTTATTTGCATGTCATTAGACTTAGTGAGGTGCGGTACACCGGTACCGCACTTGTCTAGGCTGACTCCCTCGTGTTATAATGGGGGTCCACGTCCCTAAAAGACACATCATGAGCATATAATGTGTTACATTTGTTCTAGTCGAAGGGTTGTTATGCTGACCAATCACCGAGGGGCGAGAGCCAAATTTTGAAGAAGAAAAAAAAAAGGAAAATGATAGAAAAATTGGGTTTAGTCCCGTGTTTCGAAATATTTTTTGTTTAGTTGTCATTTTATGCCGTTATAATGGCGAATTTTTTCAAGAACTCTTAGAGTCTAATTTTGTGTCCGGGTTTGGTCCCAAGTGTTAGAAAATAATTTGTCATAATTTCGCGCCGTTATAATGGCGAAATTTTGGGACTTTTTTTTTTTGTGGTGGAATCTGTGTCCAAGTCTTGTCCCAAGTTTTGAAAATGAAGTATTCGGGTTTTGTGCCATCGAAATGGGATAATTTTTGAACCAATTGTATGTTTAATTAGTGTAACGTTTTGTGTCGAAGTAGTTATCGTGTCGTCATAATGGTCCGACTTTGTAAATACTCTAAGATTCATTTTCAAATTAGATCGAAGAGTTTGTTTCAAAAATCATTTGTGCCCCATCTTTACGATGTCGTAATGGCCGATTTTGAGATTGAAAATCGAAAAAATTATTAAACTAAAAAAAAATGAAGGTTCTGTTTCATAATTCGTTCTTAAGTTCAGTTTGAATCTTGGGTTGAGTTTTAATTTTTCATTAAAAAGAAATAAAATAAATGTTTTGGAAACCCACTTTATTTTGTTTGTTAAAGTCAAATTAGGGTAAGGACAATCAATTACGATTACTTGAATTGTATTTTGCTTTGTTCCTCGTGTAATAGTCTAAGTCTACTCAAATGTCGAGTCTCGTTATTTTCACAGTCTGATTGGACTCGCCTATTATCATGTCTGTCAGCTTATGTCTTTGGCTCGTGGGTCGCGTTAAACATTATTTTGAGTCGGTCTAGTATCGTTGTTAAAATCATGTTTGTTGAGTCAGAAAGGAATTTTGAAAAATCAAACAAATGAAAGAAAATTGAAAAAGGAAAAAAAAATTGTCTATTGAGTCGGTCTAGTGTTGTAAGTTTAAATTTGTCTATTACTTTGATGTAAGGGATATTCGAAAAAAAAAGAAAAGAGAAACTCCAAGCTCGTCTTTGTTTTAAATTACATGCCAGTTACAATTTTGGTCTGATTTTGCTCAAGGCACGTTGTAATCTTTCAGGGATACGACCGGTACACTCGGCTTACGCCGTCAACCGTTTCGGGATGACGCACAACAACCTTAGGCTTGCAATATGTGCTTCTTTTGTGCTAACCCGGTTTGTTTGCATTAGCTTTGGAATTTGGAGATTTGGTACGGAATTCTGGTATCATTCCACACATACACAACAGGATCAAAGGAACCCGTTACCATGTCATTTGATAAGGGAAACTCTGAGATCGGCGTCCATGAACTTCTGGTGCTGGAAAACATGAGGTTGACTGAAGAGGTCAAAAATCTGAAACAATTGGTGGCTGATATGTATATCGCCATGAACACGGGACAAGTTTGTTCTACCGTGCCAGTTAGTCTTCTAGGGCATGCCTCGACTGTCTTACATCAGGCGCAAGGCCCTACAGCTGAGGACCTGCAGTATTCTCCCGACTCTCCCTACTATAGCACAACAGATGTTATGAGAACCTCCCCAGCGTGTCCTCCGGCACCACCACCTCCGCCCAAACAGAGGTGTGCTTCACCCCTAGTCTCTGTTCCACCATTCACAGGCTTAGTTAGGATGGAGAGTCTTGGGAAGAAAGATGAAAGAGAACGAGGTCCAGGAAGGAGGGATGAGGAACGGTACAAACGGCTCCACTCACGCCCTCGAGCCTCACAGAAGCATCATTCGCAACACTACCCTTTACAAAATACAAAACATTCCATTACTCCGCTCCAAAAAGCGCGACCATATGCTCCAAAATTTTCATATCCGCAATGGACCGCGCCAGCCTCACAGCCCACATACCACACTCACCAAGCTCCACATAATCAATATCGGACTCCACCAAAATTTCCATATCGATCAAGGAGACCTTCTACTTTCATCCCAAGACCCAAATACAAGAAGGCGCGAGAAGAGAAAAAGAGAAAGCTCACGCCAATCGGGGAATCTTACACTAGTGTCTTCGAGAAGTTGCAGGCTTTGGATATGTTGAGGCCGATCTATGGGAATATGCATCCCACGGGAAAGGTTGATTATTCTCGCCGATGTGCTTACCATTCGGGCGCACCTGGGCATGACACAGAAGATTGCAACTATCTCAAAAGGGCAATCCAAGCTCTGATAGATAATGGTCAGATCCAAGTCGAGGTCTCAGATGCGCCAGATGTCAACCAGAACTCATTGCCCGTCCATGATGATGTGTATATGGTGGGAATGGTATGTGGAGAAGATTTGAGAGCTGAATCTGCAATGCCAATAGTACCTGTTGGTGATGTGTCAATTAGGGCTAACCAAATGCTTGTGACAGTGAACTGTGTTCCCGAAATTGTGCCAGGGGTGACAGACAGACTAAGGGTTGAAGAAATGAAGAAGATGAACATGCCTCTCAAGAAGCCAATTCCATATCTTACCGAGTCATTCATCAATCCCAAAGAAGTGAAGTCTACCCTGATGGGAGTTGGAGAAAATGAGGAAAAGCAGAAGATGTTGCCAGATTCAGGGAATTTCTTTGGTATCAGCATGGTGCATCCTCGTGAGGAGCTCAACAACGCATGAAAAACAGGAAACTGGTCTTGACTTGCAATTGAGTGACTGTGAAATGTTGTAGCTGGTTTTGCTAATCTTTCTGTGTACTTGGTTATTCAAGGGTTGTAACCCAAGTGCGTTATTTTTCTTATTTTGATGTTCAAACCCTTCTATCTTTAATTCAATGAAAAGCGAGATCTTTCTCTCGTCTCGACATTATTTCTCTTATTTTCTTTCTCGGTCTTGTTTTCCTAGTATTCTGTTTTTATGTTTTGTCGGCTTTAATAACATGACATGCATGCGGAATTTACGTCTTGATCTAAACACGCGCTCTGGCATTGTGAGCTATCTGAGTAGTAAAGAGGGATAAAAGAGGGAGCGAAATAAGTTGGGAATTAATCAATAGTCATCCGGTAAGGGAGATCGGTGAGGAGTTCAAAATCGTGCACGGTAGCTTCGACCGAATTTGAAATACCAATTTTGAGAACCATCATTGAAGTAGAAGTTGAGGACACGTGTGGATCAATCTAGGTCAATTCGTTGAAATCATTATTTGTGCGAGGCATTCTCGGGTCGGGATGACGAACGGCTTTCGTTTCTTCTACCCAAACACTATATCTTTTGTCAGTCCTTTTGTTGTTTTCTTTGGCCTATCCTCCCTTGGAATCAATTTGATGTGATTAAAGAAAAGGAAAGAAAAAAAAATCAAAAGAAAACAAAACAAAATCTACCTCAGCGGTAGAGCTACGTCTGACCTGATTCCTCTCAAAAGGATACGTAGGCAACCATTCGGGTGCGGTCATAATAGGGGAAAGTTCATTTTTTCCCTATTCCTCGTTGACGCAAAAGCTTGCCTCCAAGTTTGCGGCCAATGTCAAAAGAAATTCAAATCCCCAATGTATGCTAAACTGGGGCAGAAATTTGTTTTTATTTTATTTTAAAAAATAAAACAAAATAAAAACAAACTTCTATATTTTTGTACCATCTATTCATATGTTTCATGAGATATCAGTCTCGAAATCGAGGAAGAAGCTCAAAGTGCCCCAGTTTATCCTAAACTGGGGCAGAAGTTTAAGTTTATTTTTAAAAGAAAAGGAGAAAGTCAATTCCTTTCGCTTTCTTTGTGTTCGTCTCGGGGGAAAGTCTCAATATCCCTTATATTTGCATATTAGAAAATTCAAAAGATAATTCCTCGGTTTTTCAATAAATTGGGGCCTCAGTTAGTTATTATTTTAAAAGAAATGATTCCAAGGGTTGTAATATTTTACCAAGTCATTTCATGATATGCTTTCAAACCGCTCTTCAAACAAAAAAAAAAAAAAAGGGAATCCCCAATTTCCTAAACTGGGGGGAAACAAGTTTGTTTTATTTTCAAGAGCGGTGATTTCATAGTTTGTGATATTCATCTGATCGTCTCATGAGATGTTTCTGAGCTTTTATATTGAACCCCTTTCTTCATAGTCAAACCAAATCCAATATTATAGTCCAAATAAAAACCCTTCTGACCGATCATTGAGAATGTCAAGCCGAGTAGGGTATCAAGGGATAAGTTCTACGCTGTAAAGTCGCATTCTTATAAGCCGACAATCGCACTTGGGAGATGGGAGCATCAAGGTCATTAAAGGAGAAATTCTCCGGGGAATCAAGATAAAGGCCAAAATTGAAGGAAGAAAAGAAAGATGGGGTCGAGCATCAAGGAAAGATCGGAGGTCGATTGGGAAAGAGAGAAAAATGAAAGAAAGAAAAATAAGAGAGAAAGTAAAATGAAGTCTTGTCAGCGAAAACCTGAAAAGGCGCTGCAAGACAATAGTGAGTAAAAGAACAAAGAGAGAGGCTAGTCGGTGAAAACCCGAAAAGGCACTACTAGTCGAATGAGGGTCGTTAGATTTGCCATCAAACAAGATTGGGAAAGCTGGGTACAAAGTCATGGATGGACTATGTGAGCGGATTAAGAGTTGATTTCAAAATACATGTCGTGTTAATAAGGTCGTCATCTCTTCAGTCCTTTACCTCTCCCGTAAGGGACGTCATCATTTTTTCATCTTTTGGTTGGAAGCTTTTTCGTTTCCATCATTTTGTCTTGCTTCAGTTCGTTTCAGTTTCTCCAACATCAAACAAGCAAAGAAAGTTTTGCAAAACTTGTTATAGTTTCATAGTTGTACTAGAGCAAGTCAGGACCAACCTTGATAATTGGAGCCCAATGTTTCACATCGGCACAAAGTATGCCACACCAAGGAGTGTACCATGAAGGAGATCATCAAAGGATATGCAGATTTCAAGATGCAGTTAAATTTCAAATCAAAGCCTGCCAAGCAGCAATTTCAAGCTTTCAACAGTCAAAGCCCGCCCGAGCGGCAATTTCAAGTTTCAGCAATTTCATTCAAGTCAAAGCCCGTCAAAGCGGCAATTTCAATTTTCAAGTCAAAGCCCGTCAAAGCGGCAATTTCAACTTTCAAGTTAAAGCCCGCCCGAGCGGCAATTTCAAGTTTCAACAATTTCAGCGCTCCAGTCAAAGCCCGTCAAAGCGACAGTTTCAACTTTCAAGTTAAAGCCCGCCCAAGCGACAATTTCAAGTTTCAACAATTTCAGCATTCCAGTCAAAGCCCGTCAAAGCGGCAATTTTAATTTTTAAGTCAAGCCTGTCAAAGCGGCAATTTCAACTTTCAAGGCAAAGCCCGTCAAAGCGGCAATTTCAATTTCAAGTCAAAGCCCGTCAAAGCGGCAATTTCATTCAAGTCAAAGCCCGTCAAAACGACAATTTCATTCAAGTCAAAGTCCGTCAAAGCGGCAATTTCAACTTTCAAGTCAAAGCCCGTCAAAGCGGCAATTTCAACTTTCAAGGCAAAGCCCGTCAAAGCGGCAATTTCAACTTTCAAGTCAAAAGCCCGTCATAGCGGCAATTTCAACTTTCAAGTCAAAGCCCGTCAAAGCGGCAATTTCAACTTTCAAGTCAAAGCCCGTCAAAGCGGCAATTTCATTCAAGTCAAAGCCCGTCAAAGCGGCAATTTCAATTTTCAAGTCAAAGCCCGTCAAAGCGGCAATTTCAATTTTCAAGTCAAAGCCCGTCGAAGCGGCAATTTCAACTTTCAAGTCAAAGCCCGTCGAAGCGGCAATTTCAGCTTTCAAGTCAAAGCCCGCCCGAGCGGCAATTTCAAGTTTTCAAGACCCACTTGGTAGTGGGAGCTTCAGACCAGTTTATCAATTTGGGAAGCATGAAGAAGTTAGCTTAGGAATTGTAATCTTACATTTCAATGTTATAATTTCATTTTTCTTTGTAAAAGCAATGACCACCAGCCAGCCAGCCAACAACTAGCAACAAGTGACCAGCAGCAACGACTCTAGTGTGTCAAAAGTGTCTTGTGTAATTCCGGGTAAGTCTAGGAGCGTCGAGTCAGTCCCAGTTAATTCTGAAAGTGTCTAGAGTTAGTCTGTGTATGTGTAGAGAGTGCTTAGTGTTAGTCTAGAAGAGTCCAGTGTCTGTTTAAATGCGGTAGTCCCAGCTATCGCACGTGAGGAACTACACTGACCTGATTCCTTAGTCCGTGGATATGTAGGTAGCCTTGTTCTCGGTTAGAACCGAAATTCAGGGTACGGTCACCATTTTGCAAAGCATGCTCTCGGCTAGAACCGAAACGCCAAAATTAGTTGTCGATTACGTCTTTGTCCGAAAACTCTTCGTGTTCTCTAACAAAGAGGGGCAGCTGTAATCACCTAATTTTGGCATAAAATACAAAAAAAAAATTACGTAAAATAGTTGCGTTAAGTATTATGTGAATTCGGCCTGATTTACCGTTTTATTTGGCTAGTTTAGTTAATTAATTAGGAGAAAAAATATGAAAATAACCAAAAAATTACTTGTCAATTGTTCAATAATGATTTTACATTTTGATTGTGATTTGTGTGATTTTAGTGTTAGTTAATTGGGTATGTTTTAAATAATTTTTATGTTTAGTGGCTATTCGCAAAAGAACCAACCAGCCCAAATTGCCCCATCAACCCATATCCACTAGCTGACCCGGCCCATCTTCCCTTGTAATTCCAAATTCCCCCAATTTCCCCCGTACTCCAAAAATCAAATGGAGACAAAGAAAAGCCCTGCCCGTCGCCGCTAGACCGCCGTCGCCCACCATCGATGGCCACTTTCCGGCGGACAATTATACCTTCCTAGGCTCGCCGTGACCCCCTCTCTCCTAATATGGTGTCGATTTCTCCATTTTCTCACTCATTTGGTGTAAATCGAGGTTCAAAGGTTCGGTCAAATCCCTAACTCCGGTGACACCTCATTTTCCGGCCAAATCTTATGTCCACAGCTTCGTGGCACTCTCCTCTACACGATTTTAAGGTATTTCACAGTGAGAATCCCTCTTGGTTTCGTCTCCTTATCCGTCCCGTTTTTTCCATTTTGTCCCCGATGACGATTGGTTTTGTTATGCGAGTTAGGGGGTGGGACTGTTTTGTTTGGGGACTGAAGTAGTGTTGGCGTCGGGACTGTTTTAATGGTGATAGCAGTGGCTATGCCATGGCAAGGCACTTGGTGATCCGGGGGGCATCGAGATGATGATGATTCGAATGGTTTTTGATTGGTGAGACAGTGGCGCGGGGTGTGACTGTTTTGATGGACATGAGTCGAAGCAACGCAGTGAGGCTGTGATGTCGATTGTTTAGCGAGGCGACAGATTGGAGGCTGTGATGTGTGTGCGATGGGTTTGTGCGATAGTGAGGCGGTGTAAGGGCGTAGATGTGGCAGAGGTAATGAATTTCAGCTCGGGTTGTCACCAAGGCGTGCGTTTGATATCTTAGAAAATGCTGTGATGTTAACACTGGTTGATGACACGATGTTGAGGCAATGTTTTGTCCTTTGGCTTTGGTTGCTTGCACTTTGTCTCAATGGTGCTGCGATGACATTGAAAATGCATCGAGACTTAGCAAAAAGCGATGGCAACATGTCAAGCTGATCCAAGGAAGAAACAGCGATACAGAGGCCGTGATAGTGAAAATGGTGGTGAGGCAGCCTCGACAAGGCAGTGGTGGCGATGGGTTAAGAAAGTGGTACCTCACCCTTTTCCCTATGTGTTTTCCCTTTCCTCCCTAGTTTCCCATTTTCTATACTACTGCTTAGTGTATAGTTGTAAAAGATAAGAAAATGTTCAAAGTTTAATCCTTGACATGTGTGATCATGTAGTATCAATTCATATGCGTACCCTGTTGTTAGAAAGCTTGAACTCTATATACGAAATAATTACCTTTTGTTTGGTACAATGAAGTTTGTTGTCCAAAAGCGTCAAGTTATGTTATTGTGTTTAAGCTCAAGATTGATTAGTATTTAGTTAGTATGAAATTTGTTTAACTCGTCGTGATTAGAGGTATGTAAATGAGATCTGTTTTGCCGCGTCCGGATGGTCCAAGTCTTAGCATTAATTTTGATCATTTGCTTGAAATGCTGAATCGTGTATGTGTGCTGGTTTAAAATATGTGCCTGATGTGTTCTGGGTTCTGTTTGGATGAGTGTCGACATAATTTTATCTTTGTTCCAATGGCAGACCATGAGTTTGAACTTGTACCCTTGCTAATTGTTAGTGTTGTTAGACTTAAATTGTTTGTCTTACTCTTTAGCACAATAACAATTGTCTGCTTGAATTGGGTTTGTTTGGCTAGTCCAAGTCTAAAAATCTGTCCAAACATGTTAAGTTAGTGCCGAGCATAAATTTGTCTAGTGCCCGTGTGTGTTAAACTTGGAGATTTGATGCAGGTTTAGTTTAGAGTTTTCTTAGAATTGCTAGCTGGCAGAGGGTCTTAACATAGGATTCCTTTACTGCTCTTTAAAGTAGAAGCAAGAACATGTGAGTGTCCTTTTTACCCAAGTCAAAAGTCAAGGTGAAAGTGCATAAAGTGGCAGCATAGGGTCAGAGAATCTTTGCCATTTTGGTGCAAGTTTAGGCATGCCAAGTGAAATTTCAGAAAAGGTACAAGAGGGCACATGGGCTCTTTGTCTTTTATTCACCTACCTATTCTACCTGTGGCAATTTAAAGAGGATTTTTTCTCTTCATTAGGGGAGAAGACGAGAGATCTGGGAACTCTCAAAAAACTTGAGAGAAAGAACAATTCAGCAATATCCCACAAGTAAGATATGTTGAGGGGAGATATATGCAGAACTTACCGTCATTAAAGTGGAGAGATTATTTCTGATAGACACTCGGCTAGAGAAAAATAACTTTGAAAACATATTTAAAACAAAATAATATGCAAATACCATGATAAAGGAAATAATACGAAAATAAAAACTAAGAGTATCCAAGGTAAATTGAAGAAGATAGGCAAACACTGGTTATTTAAGCTTGTAGCCTTGCATTATCCAATTTGACACAAAAACGGAACTATTAATTGTTGCATGTCATGCAAAGGACTTCAAAAATACAATGATCAAGAGTCATGGAACTTCAAAAGACGTAGCTTTCCCCTTTAGATTTCAATATCTCTGACGCATTATAGGAGGTAATACTGGCTAGGTTTATTTTAAGGACGAAAACAAACTAATACCAGAATAGAAGCTTAGAAAAATACCTGGTGCCGGTGTATGATGCGAATCATGAGCATTAGGCCAATAGCATCAAAACTATTGGGAAGGATTGTACCGAAATGCTCATCAATTACTGAAAACGGGCCTGACAACACACAAATGAATATTATTAATCTCATTGAAAACACCAAGAATTTGCTTCCTCCTAGGAAATAAGCAATTGCAAATTTCAGCATGTATTGAAGGTCTTATGACGATAATCAAAATACAGAGTGGTAGAAGGCGATCTCAGCTTAATTTACAGATTAAGGGCAGCACAAGATATGGTAGATAGTCGGAAGAACTGCATTTTTCGCATTTTCAGATCGATTAGTCTGAATAACTGCATATACAGTTCTGTTAAACAAGGTGATCTGGAGTCAACAAGATACTTTTGATATCTGATTCTTATTTACAGACAAATACTCTAAGCTGCACAATCAATTTTTTTATCTGCAGCAAGGTGTATGACAAGGAAATATTCTCTCTAATTCACTACTTTTCATACCAGAGAAAATATCATAAAACATGGTCTGCTCTCCAAAGAAATCATCACAGAAGAGGTACCTAATCAAATAAAAGGAAAGTAAGTTAATACATATTTAACAAGGATAGCTACCACTATCTTTTAACAGTAAGAGAGCTATACTGTTTCAAAAGTGAGTTACAGAGCAGAAACTTGGAATTCAAATAGAGAAAATTGTAGAGTACTCAGAAGAAGCAGTGTCCATGAGCAGCTTGTGCAAACTCCTGAAAAGGACCTCATATGGATATTTTTTTGAGCTGGCTTCAGCTATATGTGGAATTAATGGAGCCTCATCAATCTCCTGAAAACAGTGGAGAATATATGCAATAAATACTTCATCTAATCGCTATGAACATTGCCACAAAATTTTCCTTATCAATGGGTGGACAAGATCAGACAAAAACAACCTGAAATGGTGCTTAAACAACCTGAAACGGTGCTGAAACAATACTGAAGCAGTCTGAATCAGCTGTTGAAACAGTCTGAAACAAAATGTAGAAAAAAATGTGAAACAACGCTGAAACAGCCTACAAAACAGCTAGAGAATCAGTCTAGAAACAATTAGATACAATACAGAAATATTTAGAAAGGGCGCTGAAACAGCTTGAAACAGTGCAGATACAACGAGATACAATTAGATACAAAGCAGAAATAGTGCAGATACAACGAGATACAACACCAAAACAGTTTGAAACAGCTAGTGAAACTGTTTGAAACAAAATATAAAAAATAATGTGAAACAACCGCAAAAAAGGTGAAATAGTTTAGAAATAGTGAGAAACAACGCATAATCAGGATAAGAGCTGAAACACGGCTCCTTCATTTCACACTCAAAAAATTTCAGATCTGAGAGCAAAACATAGTAGTCTTAGTAGTGAGAAAAGTGAGAAACTTGAGGGAGAGAAGATTAAAAATAGAGAGAAAAAAGGGAGTTTTAGGTAGTATAAATTCTGAGTTTAAAGTTAGACTAGAGAGGGACTGTCTAAAGGGGTATTTGTTGGTGTTGCCGTGCGTTTTCCTTCTTGGTGTGGGCTGGCTGTTTGGTCTCCTAAGTTGCTGAGGTTGCTAGTTTGGGTCTTGCTCAATTTGGGACACTAGGTATTTTCTCTTTAAATCTTGTATGAATTTACCACTATTTTGTGAATGAAACACTGCCATGATGAGAGCCTGGACCTTGATGAAATGCTTAGTTTATTACTTTAAAAGCCTGTTGCTATCTTAACTAGAAAGCAAGAATATTGTTAGTTACTTCTATGTATATTTTCTTTTATAAGTTGTGTGCTATAAAGCATGAAAGGAAATCTTGTGAATGGATGTTAAACAGGCTCATATGATTATTTGAATTTGTAAAGGTCAGGCATGTTTGAATGTTAACAACTATTTAAAGTGGACTTGGGAAATAGTTAAAATTGAAATAAGTAGACAAAACAGGACACTAAACGCAATCTGCCTTAATAAGTGAATACGTGCAATTTTGTTTAAGAAAAGTAGGTGGGCTGATTCACGACCTTGTTTACAAATCTGCAAGTTTGTTTAACATTGTGTAAAAAGGGATGACTTTGAAATGGTTAGGCAAAACTAGCATATTAATGCAAAGTTTAGTGGGTAAGCTGAAATGTACTTCTGTTCTACATTGTAATGTATAATTGGTAAGCTGATACGGCCAAACAATTGTACATAGATTCGGCATAATAAGTGCTATTCATAAACGACGATTTGAAGACTAAAATATTATAAATGGGATACGGTTAGGCAATTCGAATAGGTTGAAAGCAATTTAAAGCAATAAATAACTCATTTGTTCATTTTAACTCTTTTAAATTAGGAGATTTTGTTCGGGTGAAGTGCCTGCACAATTTAACTAATTTAAGTCGGAAGATTTTGTTCGGGTGAAGTGCCTGCGCAATCATATCTCGATTCGAGTTTCTAATTGAACGTATAAATTAATATCAAATAAAAGTGAAATAAACCAAGGCAAAATACGACAAACGATTTCAAAGAGTCGAAATGCGTCAATAAAAGCAACTGTGCTTGCACAGGACTCGAGGGTGCCTAACACCTTCCTGCGAGTCAACCGAGATCCTTACCCGGAACTCTGACGCAGACCATTTATGAGTCATAGGTGTTCTAGGTACACCACTTTGGTGACTTGGCACACCTTTAACTTGTCACGTGGCGACTCCGAAATCTCTAAATAAATCGTGTACCTCTATCAACACCGTCACAGCCCTTTAAAAACAAATAGTTTTTTTTTCTTTTTAGTGAAAAAAGGGGTCGTGACAGACTTCACTTGAAAAATATGAAGTTTTCGGACCAATCGTTCGAACACCTGAAGGTGTAAAGCCAGTAGGGTACAAATAGGTATTTGTGCGAAAATGAAACGAGAAAAATGAAGTTAGATATAAAGCACGACTTGACACAAAGATTTTTTCCAAAAACATGTCATTGGCTATATGGAGACATATTCTCCTGTGGTGGATGCAATCACTTTAAGGTACCTATGTCTGGCAGTGCAAGAAAAGCTTGAGATGCATCTAATGGATGTTGTCACAACCTATTTATATGACTCATTAGACAATGAAATTTTTATAAAAATCCCTGAAGGATTTTAAATGCCTGAAGCATTTAAAGGTTCCTGAGAAGCTTGTTCAGTAAAGCTTCAAAAATCCTTATACGGATTAAAATAATCGGGCCCGTATGTGGTATAACCGCCTTAGCGAATACCTATTGAAAGAAGGATATAAAAATGATCCAATTTATCCTCGTGTCTTTATAAAAAGGTCTGGACATGAAATTGTCATAATAGGTGTATATGTTGATGACTTGGATATTATTGGAACTCATGAAGCACTCTCAAATAATATGGAGTGTTTGATTGAAACGAAAGACCTTGGAAAGACTACTTTTCGTCTTGGTCTACAAATTGAGCATTTGAAAAAGAAATATTTCTTCATCAATCAACATATACTAAAAAGATTCGTGAGAGAGTTTACATGGAAAAATCACATTCGTTGAGCACCCCGATGGTTGTGAGGTCGCTTGATATAAATAATGATCCATTCCGACATTGTGAAAATGATGAAGAGTTTCTTGGCGCTGAAGTACCATATCTTAGTGCAATTGAAAATAGAGAGGGGAGAATCTGGAGAAGAGCTGAAACACGGCTCCTTCATTTCACACTCAAAAAATTTCAGATCTAAGAGCAAAACATAGTAGTCTTAGTAGTGAGAAAAGTGAGAAACTTGAGGGAGAGAAGATGAAAAATAGAGAGAAAAAAGGGAGTTTTAGGTGGTATAAATTCTGAGTTTAAAGTTAGACTAGAGAGGGACTGTCTAAAGGGGTATTTGTTGGTGTTGCTGTGCGTTTTCCTTCTTGGTGTGGGCTGGCTGTTTGGTCTCCTAAGTTGCTGAGGTTGCTAGTTTGGGTCTTGCTCAATTTGGGACACTAGGTATTTTCTCTTTAAATCTTGTATGAATTTACCACTATTTTGTGAATGAAACACTGCCATGATGAGAGCCTGGACCTTGATGAAATGCTTAGTTTATTACTTTGAAAGCCTGTTGCTATCTTAACTAGAAAGCAAGAATATTGTTAGTTACTTCTATGTATATTTTCTTTTATAAGTTGTGTGCTATAACGCATGAAAGGAAATCTTGTGAATGGATGTTAAACAGGCTCATATGATTATTTGAATTTGTAAAGGTCAGGCATATTTGTTTTTAAAGGGCTGTGACGGTGTTGATAGGTACACGATTTATTTAGAGATTTCGGAGTCGCCACTTGACAAGTTAAAGGTGTGCCAAGTCACCAAAGTGGTGTACCTAGAACACCTATGACTCATAAATGGTCTGCGTCAGAGTTCCGGGTAAGGATCTCGGTTGACTCGCAGGAAGGTGTTAGGCACCCTCGAGTCCTGTGCAAGCACAGTTGCTTTTATTGACGTATTTCGACTCTTTGAAATCGTTTGTCGTATTTTGCCTTGGTTTATTTCACTTTTATTTGATATTAATTTATACGTTCAAGTAGAAACTCGAATCGAGATATGATTGCGCAGGCACTTCACCCGAACAAAATCTTCCGACTTAAATTAGTTAAATTGTGCAGGCACTTCACCCGAACAAAATCTCCTAATTTAAAAGAGTTAAAATGAACAAATAAGTTATTTATTGCTTGAAATTGCTTTCAACCTATTCGAATTGCCTAACCGTATCCCATTTATAATATTTTAGTCTTCAAATCGTCGTTTATGAATAGCACTTATTATGCCGAATCTATGTACAATTGTTTGGCCGTATCAGCTTACCAATTATACATTACAATGTAGAACAGAAGTACATTTCAGCTTACCCACTAAACTTTGCATTAATATGCTAGTTTTGCCTAACCATTTCAAAGTCATCCCTTTTTACACAATGTTAAACAAACTTGCAGATTTGTAAACAAGGTCGTGAATCAGCCCACCTACTTTTCTTAAACAAAATTGCACGTGTACCCCACCCCCGCTCCCAAATTAAAGTTTGGCATATGTTTTGTAATCATTTTTCTACTTGGGTATCACACACTTGACAATATCTTAGTAAATCACTCATTTTCCGGAGAACTCTTTTCATGAAAAACATTTTTATTGAAAACATTTCCCTTCAGACCAAACACGCTCATAGAAATAGAGTTTCAAAATTTCTCCCTTTTTTTAAAAAAAAAACTTAAACATCATGCCAAGTCAAATGGCAATCAAATAAATTGAAACAAAAAGACTACTGGCAAATATCCCTAGATTTGTGTCATTTTGGAGAGCAAGAAATCTTATAACAACGATTAAAATAATGAAAAAGCTGAAAGGAATACAGGAGTAGCTTGGTGGCATAATAAACTCCTACAAATTGATCATTGTTCTTGATATATCATTACTAATAACATTTGCATTCACAAATACTGTTTATTAATAATGATATGCCAAGAACAAGATCATTTTGTAGCAACCTGTGTTAAATGTATCCACCCTTAATATTTCCTCAAAAAAACATTCAAAAACCTTACTGCAAATAAATCCTGAATCATGGCATATCATCAAACAAACAACGTAAATTATCTACATTGTTTGCACATAGAAATTAAAGAAGCATTTAGGAGATGCCATGACAAGAACTATTTGGAGTGGTTCTGATGGTTGGATTTGGTGTTGCTCAAGGAGTCCTTATGTAGGTGATTTGGAAGTCTTAGTAAGGTAAGTCAGTTAACTTACCATGATATAAATGGGTAACTTATTTATTAATTTAGCATTTAGGATAATTGACCAACTCAAAATCTACTTCATAGATTGCAAAATTATTTCCCTACTATTTTTTATTCATAGCCAATTCATTTATTGTGTTTATTAAAAAAAAAAAAAAAAAACAGGCATGTTTCACGTATTTAACTTTTTAAAAATATTATTCATTCTAATGATGTGGTAAGTATGTCATTAATCAGATCTTGAGTTTGATTGTTTGAGTCTTGAAAATAGAATCGCATTTAGCATAAAATACTTTACCCTCAAAGTGAGACTTACCAATGCGAGTCTCAATTATTCTGCCTCGAAATCAATACCGAATCAGAGTGGGACCTAAAAAGTATATAAAATCAGGAATGCAACGACCTGATACTTAGTGTTTATGCTTGTTCTTATGGATTTAGGATTATGTTATCCCAATATAAAAATAAAAAAAATTGAAAAGCTACTCGTTGTTACTTAAAAGATTCTTTTTCTATCATAATTTATAAATAATTTGAATTGCTAACTATTGTGACTAATAATAATTTTTTATTTAGTTTTTAAATATGTAATATTTTTTTTTTTTAAAAAAAATATTCTATGTGCGAATCTACTATCGGAGTAAAGAAGTTTTGACTCTTTGGAAGTGAAAAGCTTCCCATAAAATAAGCCAGAATAAACTTACATTTTCTCAATATTATTCATGCATACAATAATCTTAGAAATACCATGCATAAACAACCTAATATAAATTAATTAGATACGAGCTCGAATTGTTCGTTGTTCCGAGCCAACAACAGGGTATGTGGTTACAAACTCCCCAAATATTATGTCTTCCTCCAATGCATGTATTGTCTCTGAAGATTGGCAAACTTCAAGATTAATGCTCCCTCGTTCTACCCCAGGTGAGGAAACATAATAGCTCTCCCACTTTTCTTTGCTGTGATCTCTCTTTTGTCTTAAATGATCCTCTTCAATTCCAACTCTTTATTTTGCTAAAATGCGGAATATAAATTCATTAGAATACTTGGTTGAACAGATAGAGCCACGAGCGCAAGTTAGAAAAATAATGAAGGCTAATGGTCATAGAGTATACAAAAAAATAATACAACTTGCAATAAGTTGGTTAGAAATTATGTTACCCGAAATCGATAAATTATAGGAGTAGTAGTTAAGAGTAGTACTCATAGTTTTTAGAGTTAACTTTGGTGCTTTAATTTTAATTTTTTTTATGTGGTTTATTCTACTCTACTTAATTTATTCTTATTTTATATTCTTTATCTATTAAGTTGAGTTGTGGTATTCTTAGTCATATGCATTGAATACGAGCCGAAGAATAGAGTTACCATTACTATATTACACTCTAAATTAGACGCAAATTCAAATTAGTTGGTTAGAAACTAAAATAAAAAAACAAGAAAAATATTCAATGAACTGAAATTTATTTTGGTTCAATTTTCTGCTGCTTACTCTAAATAAGAAAACCTCTTTATCTCATCAAAAACCTCTTAATATATCACCAAAAAATCTCTTTTGCTATTAGCACTCATTTTTTAATTGTAAAAAAATATTTATATTTTAGATAACGACAAATTCATTAACCCATAACCTATCATAGCCTACCCTCTTTGGATCTAACTCAGTTAAAATGAGTATAAATATTTAAGAGCTCTAATCTATATCACCACGTAATTTCTTTCAACTAGCTCATCCTCAGAACAACAATGCTTAATATAATCATGTTATTGCAATATAATCTTCATGTTTTGACATAATTATTATTAATAAAATTATTAGGTCAATATGTGAGAACAATATTTATTTTATGCAATATTTTAAGAAAAAAGAGAAAAATTATATGAAATTAGAAAAGTGCCTATAAGTTTCAAATGAATTAAAATCTTCAAGCTTGTTGTAGACTGAGACTTTAGTTATCGGTTAAGATATTATTATTTTTTTGGTTACAAAATAAAAGGATTTTTACAATTAGAAAATGGATGTCGATATTAAAATCGGTTTTCTGCCGAGATATTAAGAGGTTTCTGGTGAAATAAAAGAGCTTTGGTGGTTTGTTACTTTATGAGTATTACTAGTGAAGGTTGACTCATGCTCCGCATGAGCCCAATGGATGTATAGCGTGATCCGAGATTTTCTTTTACAATGTGTTTTTGATTGTGAATGTATTTTAGCTTAACGATTATTAATAATTTTCATAATTTTATATAGTTCGTGAGAAACTAAAATAGGTATGTAATTGAATTTGTAATCTTTTTCTCACTTGTCTTCTTTGTTAGATACTACTATACTACAACATCAACAACAAATTCAGCAATATCCCACAAGTAAGATATGTTGAGGGGAGATATATGCAGAACTTACCGTCATTAAAGTGGAGAGATTATTTCTGATAGACACTCGGCTAGAGAAAAATAACTTTGAAAACATATTTAAAACAAAATAATATGCAAATACCATGATAAAGGAAATAATACGAAAATAAAAACTAAGAGTATCCAAGGTAAATTGAAGAAGATAGGCAAACACCTTGTTATTTAAGCTTGTAGCCTTGCATTATCCAATTTGACACAAAAACGGAACTATTAATTGTTGCATGTCATGCAAAGGACTTCAAAAATACAATGATCAAGAGTCATGGAACTTCAAAAGACGTAGCTTTCCCCTTTAGATTTCAATATCTCTGACGCATTATAGGAGGTAATACTGGCTAGGTTTATTTTAAGGACGAAAATAAACTAATACAAGAATAGAAGCTTAGAAAAATACCTGGTGCCGGTGTATGATGCGAATCATGAGCATTAGGCCAATAGCATCAAAACTATTGGGAAGGATTGTACCGAAATGCTCATAAATTACTGAAAACGGGCCTGACAACACACAAATGAATATTATTAATCTCATTGAAAACACCAAGAAGTTGCTTCCTCCTAGGAAATAAGCAATTGCAGATTTCAGCATGTATTGAAGGTCTTATGACGATAATCAAAATACAGAGTGGTAGAGGGCGATCTCAGCTTAATTTACAGATTAAGGGCAGCACAAGATATGGTAGATAGTCGGAAGAACTGCATTTTTCGCATTTTCAGATCGATTAGTCTGAATAACTGCATATACAGTTCTGTTAAACAAGGTGATCTGGAGTCAACAAGATACTTTTGATATCTGATTCTTATTTACAGACAAATACTCTAAGCTGCACAATCAATTTTTTTATCTGCAGCAAGGTGTATGACAAGGAAATATTCTCTCTAATTCACTACTTTTCATACCAGAGAAAATATCATAAAACATGGTCTGCTCTCCAAAGAAATCATCACAGAAGAGGTACCTAATCAAATAAAAGGAAAGTAAGTTAATACATATTTAACAAGGATAGCTACCACTATCTTTTAACAGTAAGAGAGCTATACTGTTTCAAAAGTGAGTTACAGAGCAGAAACTTGGAATTCAAATAGAGAAAATTGTAGAGTACTCAGAAGAAGCAGTGTCCATGAGCAGCTTGTGCAAACTCCTGAAAAGGACCTCATATGGATATTTTTTTGAGCTGGCTTCAGCTATATGTGGAATTAATGGAGCCTCATCAATCTCCTGAAAACAGTGGAGAATATATGCAATAAATACTTCATCTAATCGCTATGAACATTGCCACAAAATTTTCCTTATCAATGGGTGGACAAGATCAGACAAAAACAACCTGAAATGGTGCTTAAACAACCTGAAACGGTGCTGAAACAATACTGAAGCAGTCTGAATCAACTGTTGAAACAGTCTGAAAAAAATGTAGAAAAAAAATGTGAAACAACGCTGAAACAGCCTACAAAACAGCTAGAGAATCAGTCTAGAAACAATTAGATACAATACAGAAATATTTAGAAAGGGCGCTGAAACAGCTTGAAACAGTGCAGATACAACGAGATACAATTAGATACAAAGCAGAAATAGTGCAGATACAACGAGATACAACACCAAAACAGTTTGAAACAGCTAGTGAAACTGTTTGAAACAAAATATAAAAAATAATGTGAAACAACCGCAAAAAAGGTGAAATAGTTTAGAAATAGTGAGAAACGACGCATAATCAGGATGAAACAATGCTGAAATAGTCTAGAAACAGCTAGCTACGGTCTAGACATAGTTAGATACAGTGCAAAACAATGTAGATACTGCATACGATAAACTACATCGAGATATGAGGTGCCTAGTAGTTGAGATACAGCGAGATACGAGGTGGTTGGTAGTTGAGATACGACGAGATACGAGGTGGTTGGTAGTTGAGATGCATCGAGATACGAGGTGGTTGGTAGTTGAGATACAACGAGTTAAGCAAGCTACGAGGTGGTTGATAGTTGAGTTATAGAGAGATACGAGGTGGTTGGTAGTTGAAATACATCGAGATACGAGGTGATTGGTAGTTGAGATACAATGAAAATACGAAGTGGTTGGTAGTTGAGAAACATCGAGATTCAGTGAGATACAACGAGATACGACGTGGTTGAGGATGGAGGAGCAAAAGTGAAATTGGGGGAAATGGTGGGAGGAAAAGTGAAATTGTGGGAAATAGGAGGAAGAATGTAATATTTGCTATGTTATGCTATGTTTTGTAATTAACTTTTCTTTTCCTCTATATTGGGTTATTTTGTTAAAATATTAACATATTTTAAAAATAACTTCTAAAACTTGTATTTTTATATAAAAATTTCAAACTAAAATCCTCGCCATCTGTCGGTCGAGTGCTTCAAATTCTCGTAATAGGGGCCAAAATTTAAAATAAAAGAGCTGAAGTGTCCTATTTGTGTAAATCTCCTTTATCCAAGCGTGAAATTGTCCTTTTTTATGTCAGAATTCATCAGGCGATTAATTGACCAAGAACCACTCTTCCTCTCCGGCGAAATCCAATTGTAAGTTCCCTTTATCTTTCATAACACGAAATGCCCTAATTTCAATTTTGCCCTAATTTTGATTTCTAAATTCTTATGGTAGATTACTAATTGTGAGTTAAAATTGGTAGATTAAAAAAAAAAAAAGACTGATAATTGTTTCTGGTTCTTACTAGTGATTTGTGTCTGCTACAAGTATCTAATTGAGAATTAATGATAGATTTCTGAATATTTATATAAAAAAAAGAAAATTGAATATTTTGTACTTGTTTAAGTCGGTAGAGTTAAGCGTACTTGTGTTAGCAGGAGATAGAAGGTACTTGGTAGAATAGTCTAGGTGCGTGAAAGTTTGATCAGTTATATATTTCAAATCATTTACCTTAGGCTCTTGAGTTTGCGGAAGTAACGCTTGAGTTTAAATCCGTTTGTATCCTTAGGCTCTTGAGTTGTCATTACTATTCTAAACTTTCTTCAATAGTTACTACGTTAGGAAACTTATTAATCTAATATATTTGACCCTGAATTCCCAACTGGCTATGTTCCTTAAACTTGCAGCATATATATTTTACAGATACATGCAAATGTACATATATAGATATTCCTGAATTTTGTTGACACCCAATTTTGTCCCGAAGATCTTAATTAAAATCTAATTATTAAATTAAAGTTAATTTTTAAAAAAACCACGAATAATAATGACTATAAGAAAGGACTTCTATCTTATTGATACGAAGTAGTTTCTTTAAAAAAGTCAAAATTTATAAAGAAGTTTCAATTAACTTCTAAATGTCCCGAAACGACTTTGCAAAAAGCGACTTGAAATCTAAGTTCCATCTTATGGTGAGATACTCGGATTTTAAAGTTGAAATTAAGCAAGTGCTATTTATGCGCTATCACATACGAGTTGGCAAAGAAATTAGGACGATCAAATCGTTCCTTTTTCAAAAGAAAATGCGCTTTTGTTTTATTTTATTTTATTTTTAAAAATAATTAAAGCTTTTTAAATAAATTGTAAATCTTTTGAAAACTTCCTAAATTTAATTAGTTGAATTAATTAATAGTTCAATTAATTATTTTTAGAAAAAGCGCCTAAATATCACTTGCATATATTTTTGGAAATCTGTCGGATTAACCGTTTTTAACGGAATTTCGAAAGTGCCTTAAAAACCTTCTTTCGAAATTAGCAAAACCTCTTGCCTTTAGAATCTCTGAAATAAAGACCGTCTTTTTTATAAAAATGGAGTTTTGCACGCATTTTGTTTATCTGGTTCCCTGTTTTTCCTTAAATTGGGTGGTGACTCCAAAACTCCAAAAGAGTTAGTCCATCCTGTCGATATTCCTGAATTTTGTTGACACCCAATTTTGTCCCGAAGATCTTAATTAAAATCTAATTATTAAATTAAAGTTAATTTTTAAAAGTTTTTAAGAAAATATATTGACTTTAGAAGAAAGGTTAAATTATAAAGACGTAGTCTTAAAATTTAGCCTATTCACGTAATATTTCCATTTTTTTAACTTAGTTTCAAAATTAGGACCAATTTTGTTATCAATTTGCAAAATCAGCCCATTTATACAAATACCCTTGCACACACACCCACCCTTTTATTACCAATCTGTCGTTTTACAGCACGAAGTTACCTGATGTTCGCTGCCTAATCAGTTATTCCCCTTTCCCCAATTACCCAAAAAACCCGTTTTCCCTTCACCCCCAAGACCCGCGACCCATTTTTCAATTTCTCCCAACAATTTGAAATCAGATTGGCCCAAATCTCTAGTCCAAAACTCCACATCGTACAAGGACCTTATCCATTTTCTGTCCGTTAGGGGTCGTTTTGGGTATTTCCCACAACCTCTAGAACCCTAATGGGTGAGAGATAAAGAGCTGAAGTTGAAGGTAAGAAAGAGGGTTTGCTTTTACTTGTGTATATTTAAGGAGGTAATTGTTAAGAAGCCATCCATTTGAACTTGGTCTATCTCAATCTCAAATTCAAATGGGGAAAAACGATTTCTTGACCCCTAAGGCAATCGCCAACAGGATAAAAGCAAAGGGCCTGCAGAAGCTACGATGGTACTGTCAGATGTGCCAGAAACAATGTCGAGATGAAAATGGATTCAAGTGCCACTGCATGAGTGAGTCCCATCAACGTCAAATGGAAATCTTTGGTCAAAATCCTAATCGCATTGTTGGTGGCTACTCCGAGGAATTCGAGAGCTTATTCCTTGAGCATATGAAGCGTAGTCACCGCTTTAGTCGTGTTGCGGCAACTGTTGTGTACAATGAGTATATTGCTGATCGCCACCATGTCCATATGAATTCCACTCAATGGGCAACATTAACCGAGTTCGTCAAGTACTTGGGAAAAACTGGAAAGTGTAAAGTTGAAGAGACCCCGAAAGGGTGGTTTATTACCTATATTGATAGAGATTCAGAGACCCTCTTTAAGGAAGAAATGAAAAACAAGAGAATTAGGGCCGACCTAGCAGATGAAGAGAAGCAGGAAAGGGAGATTAAGAGGCAAATAGAGCGTGCAGAGGAGTTGATGTCTGGGGGAAATATGGATGGTCCGGAGCAGCAGTTGGAGTTGCAACCAAAACCCTTGGAGAAATTGGAGACTGATCAGAAAATCAAGTTAACATTAGGCTCATCAAAATCTATTGTGAAAGAGAGAGGAGAAAGCTCCAGAATCGTATTTGATGAGATAGATAATGAGAAAAGCGAAAGAGGTAACAAGGACAAAGAGAGAGGTGATAAGAATGGTAAAGGTGGAGGCAGATCTGTGTTGGATGAGTTAATGAGAGAGCAAGAGGAAGCAAAGGAGCGGAGTAATAGGAAAGATTACTGGGTATGCGAGGGGATAATTGTGAAAGTAATGAGTAAGGCTTTGGCTGACAAGGGGTACTATAAGCAAAAGGGTGTTATTCGCAAGGTTATTGATAAGTATGTTGGGGAGATTGAGATGCTTGAAAATAAGCATGTTTTAAGGGTTGATCAGGAAGAGCTTGAGACTGTAATTCCACAAATTGGAGGTCTTGTGAGGATAGTTAATGGTGCATATCGCGGATCAAATGCTAGACTGTTAGCAATTGATACAGATAACTTTTGTGCTAAAGTACAAATTGAGAGGGGAATATATGACGGGAAGATTCTAAAGGCAATAGATTATGAAGATATATCCAAATTGGCTCATTGACATGGATAAAGGATGCCGGAGGACTAATATTAGTCAAGAGACTTCTTGTTGGTGAGCCTATATAGCCTTAAAAGTTAACAATGGCTCTTTTTCTCTTCCAACGAATATCCAATAATTGTATGTTGTAATTGGAAGACAACTTGGTTAGATGTTGATCATACATTATTGCTGTTCCTGGATTTTTATAAATGATGGTTTTCTCTAACTTTCTTTAGTACTTCTGCCTTTTGTTTTTCGTGTTTTTGTTTTGATAAGTAGTCAATCATTTGTGATTCCACATGCTTATATGGTCGCTGATCCTGTCTATTAGGTACAATAGTGTTGTTTCACATCTCCAAGTTCAGCTTTATTTTATATAAGGAAAATGCTGTCCGTCCTTTCTTCAATCTGTTGTCCTGGGCGATATGCATGTTGCTCTGGAATTTCGCAAGTCACATGGTATGCAATCACTGAATGTTAGAACAACTTAAAAAAGAAAACCTTCCTATGGGATGGGGATGGGGATGGGTTTTGTTTCGGTGGTTTAATTTTCACAGAGAGGGAAAAAGGGTGGGGTAAGGTAGAAAAATTAGGCCATTTCAGAGAAACCCAGATGATAATTTGTTCGTTCTTTGTAATGGCTTCAAGAAACGTTCTTCAACAGCAAAATAGAGGTGAGGCACCAGTTCCTGCAGGGGCATTAAAGCAGAAGAATATGGCAGAGGCACCGCAACACGCTTGGTGATATTGGCAATCTGGTAACTATACGTGGGATCGAGGGGAAGCCATTTCCTCTGGTAAATCACCCCATAACGAGGAGCTTTTGTGCACAATTGCTGGCTAATGCACAATCAGCAGCTGATAACCAAAAGAAATCTATGGTCGTTAATGTGGACGGACCAATTGCTGCTAATGGATCTTTTCCAGTTAAAGCTGCAGCGCGTGCTTTTTTAACTCAGGTCAGCTTTCAAGACCATACTGCTCTAGCAGATATTAGCTGAACTCAGATCCCCACAATTATACTGGTGTATATCTACCTTGTTAGAGCAGGATTAACTTTTCCTCTTATATTTCCAGCAACTTTTCTTCCATGTTTGGTTAGACCTTGTGATTCTTAACCATTTTCGCCACCACTTTTGTAATTGGTTCAACAAAACAGAAGGAAATACTACCAATTTAATCAAGCTTGTGAATCCATCTCGCTTTCCAATGTGAACGTAGTGAGGCTGCTCTAAGTCATACCAATGCTAAATATCGAACATGCACTATGTGAACATAGTGATGCTACTCTAAGTCATAAAAATGCTAAATATGAACATGCACTCTGTGGTTCTGAAAAACAGCTCAAGATGCTGATTTATATCTTTTCTGCTGCATTTGCCCTTTCAAGTTTTCATTTTCTCTAGGAAAGTACATTACCTTATTTTCTTTTCTTTCCTTTTGTTTTAAGAGAGTTTTGATTTGTGGACTTAGCCTGCTAGTGAAAGAAGTGCTGCAAATCTTTTATGTGCATGAAGTAGACATGTAGCTAATCGTTTTAGTTATCGTGCTTTGTAGGTTGAGAACAGGAAATGTCGTTTTCAACTACAGGTACTATAATAATAAGTTGCAGAGAACAGAAGGTAAACTTAGTTCTTTATTATATGGTGAAATTATGTAACGTTTGACTTCATATTTTGCTGGTTCTATTCCATTTACCTGTGATATTGCCACCAAATTGGGCTTGAATTTACTGTGATATTGCCACCAAAGTGATATTTCATTTACTTTGGTATTGCTCTGGGTGGTGAGTTCCCGGTGCTTTTGAACTTACCCTAGACTCTATGTTGGCGATTTTTTTTGTGCAGTGTTTCTGTTATTTGGATGAATCTAAAATGATTCAAACAGGGTCCTTTTCCAGTTATAAAACATCAAATCAATTTTGTTCTTTACTTGAAAATATATTCATCTAGCCTAAACTGCATCCTAAACTCACTGGCGTTTTGTTACTTGGACATCTCACTTTACTTTGAAGTACTCTCCCTTACTTTACTGTATATGGATGCTTCATGTTGTCGGGTCATGCAAAGTGCAAACTAACTTCAAATTGTGAGTACAATCTCTTTGGCACAACATTAGAGTCTGGGCATTAGCCAAATTATTGCAGAACATGTATCTTTTTGAAATTGTAGCAGCAAGCAACTAAGAGTCTCCAACTTGCCACTCACATTTTGTTCTTTCCTATGTCAAACCGATCCATTTGAATTGTCACTATCATATACCAAGATCTATTCAGCTCTTGGTGTGAGTGCACAATAGCTAACTTTTGGAACGGTGAAATTGATGAGATTTACATTGCTTTCGTCCATATTCATAATATTCTTCTCTCTGCTCAAATTCCTTCCATAAACATATTACTTGTGCATGTTCAAGCTACTTAGTTTCTTGATTCTCTAAATTTGCAGTGACAGAGGACTTCACCTGTCCTTTCTGCTTGGTAAAGTGTGCCAGTTATAAGGTAAAGTCTGATATTCTTCTGATGTTTCTTAACAAAATGGAGCTATACCAGGATCAGTCAGAAATGGTTCTCTGGAGAAAATTTGATTTAGATTAATTAAATAATTGGTTTAATGTTTTGTATCTTTGCTTTTTGGTTGTAGGGTTTGAGATATCACTTACGCTCGTCCCATGATCTGTTCAACTTTGAATTTTGGGTTGGTAAACTTGAACAAGCTTCTAAAAAAAATTGTATTGTGTATTTTTTCCAGACTGTTAAATTTAATCTTGTATCATTTTTAGGTAAATGAAGAATATCAAGCTGTAAATGTATCGGTGAAAAGTGACATGTGGAGATCTGAGGTCAGCACATTTTCTTTTAACTGAGGAGTGAATTGAATATGGTTTATAATATCTGCTATTAAGCGTAAATCTGCTGCAACGTGTAGTAGTTTTCTTGATGACTGTAGGACATGGATTTTTAACTCTTCTTTTAGGTAATTTGGTTTTTGTGATCATGTCTGCAATTGACCTTCTAAGAAGCTTTACTCATTTCTTGATGGAAAAGAAAAGCAATGTAGTTTACTGGTGGACATTCTTTAATAAGGTCATGTCCTTTATTTGCAATACCTGGTTAGGTCTGCTTTCTATATAACATTGATTAGGCAAAGGTTTTAAAAGTCAGTTCTGTATCATTTAATTCATTCTGATACTTGAAATGCTTGACTACTCTTACTAATGCTTTATCTGAAATTAACTTTTTTTTTTTTTTTGTTTTTTTTTTGTTTTTTTGATTAAGTAAATGATTTTATAAATTATGAAGGGGAAAAATCCCCGTATACAAGCAGTATACTAAATGTAGAGAACCTACACCAGAATATAGTTCTCTACAAAAGATACCCAATCATCTATACACCTCATGGGTATACCAAAAAGAAACTAGGAAGAAAAGACTATGTTGCAAATTAACAAAACTACTCTCTACTCCTTCAAAAGCTCTCATTTTTCTCTTCTTCCAAAGTATCCACATAATGGCTCTGTTGCTCTTTTATCTGCTGTTCAGATTGGTGCTGATGGCGTTGATCCTAAGCAACAGACATTCTTCTTTTGGTATGTAGCCCTACCATTCAGTTTTTATTATAGCTATGTGATGTTATTTTGAGGGGTATGTTGTGATAGTCTACTGCTTTAACTGTAATCTATGCTCAGTTCAAAGCCATCAAGACGGAGGAAAAGGCAGGATTTAGATCAAAATTCAAAGCATGTGCACCCACTTGTTTTAGATTCAGATTTCCCTACATCAATGAATGAGCTCAATGACAAGATTAATGGTAATGATGACTCTTCTTTCATTTGTCCCATTGTATTCCTTGGATTGCTCATTTTGTTATAGTTTTGAGAGGTTGCATTTATGTTTATTCAACTTAGTTTTTGTGTCTCTTGGTAGAAGTGGTAGATCATGGTTTCTTAATGGATACATGTAAATGTAAATTCCTTGTTTTCAAAGTATCAAAAGCATCCTCCTTTTTTCATGTGAAAGGTGCATAGTTTCTGTCTGAAAGTGCAAAAGTGTTTGGTTCTTTTAGATATGGAACTTTCTAGGTGATCTTTTCCTTGCACAGTATGTGATAAAATTTATACCAATTATCTGCCTTTGGTAAGTGGTACCTGCTACTTCTTCACTGCATCACTCACTCATTGAAGATGTAGCAAATTATCCTGGTGGAATAATGATTCCATAAATTTGATACGTATAAAAATGTTACCAAAGGCACACATTTGCCATCTGCATTTGTAGATTTTTAAAAAGTCAAAAGTTAATGAGAGAAACATTAGTTGAAAGAAAACAGAAATATGGGTTATGGGAAGAAAATAGGAGAGTGGAAGCAAAATGGAAAAAACCACGCATTGAATGTTCTACCTTTTGAACCCTGTCTCTCCTTTTTATGGGGGTGGCAGGGATTGAAAGTATGAATTTAAGCTACATCAACCTCATCTCTCTCCCTTTTAATATTTTCGGTGGAGTTAAGATCTTTTACGCACCTATAGACGTGCTTATAAAGTTGAGGTTTTAACTTTTGCTTATTTTTTCTATCTTAAGTTTTTGTTCCTGTGTTGTAAAGGCAGAACTGCAGTGTGCCTAAGTAAAAGGTGAACAATCATCTCGACGCATAGCTGGGGTGTATCTTGAGACGCTGGGGTGCGTCCCAGATACATGACCTGTTCAATTTCCCCTCATAGTCCCTTAACCCTGGACTCAAATTCCACAATTAATAATCCGAAATGCAGAGTTCGAATATCTGCAAAATCAATTTTAGTGCTAATGCCCCCTCACTTGCTAACTCAGGTTCTTGGTTTGCAAAGTTAATTACAAAATTGCTTGATGGAAGAGGTGAAAATTTACCAAGTTAAAACGGAGTGCCATAATCCAATGGCATAATCTGGAAAGCATGTCTTTCTGCGTGCCAGCTGTTGGATGCCACAATCTTCTGTTTAATTAATACTCCAACTGTATAAACTAATTTTCTGTAAAGGGGTGGTTTTTTCTGTTATTCGTGAGACAATGTGAGTGTTGGTTTTTAGTTGGCGAACTTGGGATTTGCTTATATGCAAGAATAGAAGATGATGGGTTTCATCTGCTTAATTTAAGAATAGAAGATGATGGGTTTCATCTGCTTAATCTTTTTCTGGTAGAATTGATTTGCTTATGTAACAATTTATATCATGTTGATGTAGGTATACTGGTGGGCATAGAGAGATAATTAGCTTCTTACTGGAAAATTCGTATTCTGATGTGTCATACAACGTATATTGTAAACCGTTTCTCGTGGGGCCCTTAATTCTATGCTAGATGTATTTGTATAAAATAATCCTAAAAATTAGAGTTGATAAATTTTTCCCAGCTTTTGCATTTCTTTCGAAAATTTTACAGTTTACTTTAGATGGTTTTTTTTTTTTTTTTTTTTTTTTTTTTTTTTTTTTTTTTTGGTGTGACTTTTGCTTGTTTATTTGATCGATAATGTTAATGGGGCTTATGGCACACCCCACACTTGGTGAAATGCCCCTCCTTGTGTCCCCGCCTTATGGAACAATCATCTCTTTTGCCAGAAGTTACTATAGTTTACGGTGATGTACTGTCAGGAGCTTGTTTAGGAGCTTGTTTGCCAACCAACTGCTCTGGCTATGGCAGAATGTTTTCGAGTCTTCAAATTGTGAGTGTGAGGTCGCTTGATGTAAATAATGATCCATTCCGACATTGTGAAAATGATGAAGAGTTTCTTGGCACTGAAGTACCATATCTTAGTGCAATTGGTGCACTGATGTATCTTGCCAATAATACTCGACCATATATATCTCTCAATGTAAGCTTATTAGCAAGGTTTAGTTCTTCCCCAACACGAAGACACTTGAATGATATTAAGCATATATTCAGATACCTCCAAGGGACTATTGATAAGAGATTGTTTTATTCAAATGAATGCAAGTCACAATTAACTGGTTATGTAGATGCTGGATATTTATCTGATCCACATAGAGGACGCTCTCAAACAGGCTATCTATTTACATGTGGAGATACAACTATATCATGGCATTCAGTAAAACAAACTGTTGCTGCTATTTCTTCAAATCATGCAGAGATATTGGCCATTCATGAAGCAAGTCGTGAATGCATTTGGTTGAGATTGATGACTCAACATATTCAGAAAATGTACGGATTTTCTTTGCAAATGGGAATTCCAACTATATTATATGAAGACAATACTGCATGCATAGCTCAGCTGAAAGAAAGATATATCAAAGGAGACAGAATAAAGCACATTTTACCAAAATTCCTTTTAATGCAGGATATTCAAAATAGTGGTGAAATAGACATTCGACAACTACGCTCAAGTAATAAACTGACGGATTTGTTCACTAAAGCATTGCCAACCTTAACATTTGAGAAGTTTATATACAAGATTGAAATGCGTCGTCTCCGAGATATAAAGCAATGTCTTCATTAGGAGAGTAAAATACACGTTGCACTCTTTTTTCCTTGACCAAGGTTTTTCCCCATTGAATTTTCCTGGTAAGATTTTTAATAAGACAGCTCTAAATGCGTATCATAAGATGTATGTACTCTTTTTCTTTTACTAGGCTTTTTTCCCACATGGGTTTTCCTAGTAAGGTTTTAATGAGGCATGCTCTTTGTATAATAGACATCCAATGAGGAGTGTTATAAATCCACAGAATGTGGATGTCCATTCACGAATGGATTATTCATTACTTCATCCATTGAACTAGCTCATTAATTGATGTATCTATTAAAGATGACATTCAATTATTGTAACTCTAGAGTGATGTTCTCTATCCTATATAAACGCGTGTTCTCCACCTTGTGAAATACACAAACAAGAAAGTGAAATAATATCTATCTATCTCCATATCATTGCTATTCACTCTTATATTATTACTCATATTTAATATTTTATTTACAACAAAGAAGACATTTTTTTTTCAAAAATAAATTTTCATCTAGTGTTTGGACATATATTTGGTTGAAACATCAAAACATGAGTTTTTTTAAGTTGAGTTGAAAAATAACTTTTGGATCATGAATTTGTGTTTGGACATATATTTCACTTGAAAAAAAGTGAAAGTATTGTGAGTGGATTTTTCTTTTTTTGATTTTGTGAGAATTTGAAGATTTAGTTTTCAAATTGTACAAATTTTATAAACAAAGAATTGACATATTATTTGAAAAGACCTCTCAAATTTTAAAAGAGTTTTTTACACTATATACCCATAAAATTCAAAGTATTTACAAATCATACCCATTAAAAATTACACTACACATCATACTATATTAAAAGTGGGAATCCCTTAAGTAAAAAGTGAAAGACAAAAATACCCCTAAAAATTAAGTAACTACAATACTCTTCAAAATAAATAAACTATTAATTATCTCTCTTTTAAACTCCAAAATGCTAAAATGTCTCCATATTAGAGTTTTCTTTCAGACTATCACGTAGAATTTAATTCATATTTTTTGAACTTTTGCACTTCCTAAGAGTTGGATGCATTTTAAGTTTCTGCTCATTAACATCTACAGTCTTTGGAGTTCCTCTAAACTTTTCCTTACTATCAAAGGGCATCCCACTTTTTGACCTATCTTCATCCCCATGTTAATGATCTGACATGGTACATAAATGAGTAACCTTTTTAGCTACATTTTAAAGAAATGACAGACTGTATGTTTATTTTTTCTTGCTAGGCTTCTTGGTAAGCTTCTTCTATAGTTTAGCAAGCGCGTACTTATTTCATTTTTGGCACAAAAAACTTTACGCTATTTATTTTTACTTTCTTTATGTAGGTGTAGTCAATAATAACCTCAAAACTAATCTTTCTTTGTTTGGCAATGCGACGATATTTGATTTCATCTTAAGGAGTTGAATCAACAGTGAAATGAGAATGCTCGCACCAGTTTTTAGCAGATACATCGTTAATGTTGAAAGTAACTCTCCATAACAGTTGATGGAAAAGACATATTTTGATAAGTACGTGACTTTCGGCTTTGAACTTTAATTTGTATATACGCACGGATGCACCATTATATTAACAAGCTTCTCAAATAGGGTTAAATAGTTTCCTTTTGGAGACTATTAAAGCAGAGGAGAGTGTGGATATGATGAATTATGCATGAACAGCTTTATATTGATTAATCGAGCCTTTTTTTCTTCTTCTTCTTTTTATTGGTTTCTTTCCCTTCTCAAATCAAGAAAATTAGTAATGGAAAACAGAGCAGATAAATATTTACCTAATATCTCATATATGCAGATAAAATGGTTCAGTGATGAGATATAAGCTTTTCAAATAGAGCTACATAGTTCGCTTTTTATTTTTCTGTTAGTTTTGGTCAACCTATTTTCGTTTGATTTATGACATAATATTTGCAGTGATGCATATCAGGCACCAGACAATTGCTAATACTACGAATGTGCAAGCTTGTGTTAATATTTACACCTTATACCGACTTATCTAAATATGATAATCATTAATCATTTTTAAAAATTAACAAAATTATAACCAATAGCTAGGAATTTGAAGATTTTCAAAGACTTAAATGTAAATAGAAACTTAGTTTTAATACAAATCAAATAGGAAATTGTAGGTAGAGTTGATATGATGAGGAGCTCAAAGAAAGCATGTAAATGTAGGCAGTGGGTAGAGAATATATGTACTTAGTGGTTTTTCTTATTGAGGCATTTGCCAATGGTATAGCCAACCATGGTAAGTGTGCTCTTTAGGTGTAATGGTTTTGTTTTGCTATGGTAATCTTTTACAATTGTCATAAAAAAAAAAAATATAACAGATACGCAAATACTATCATCTATGTTGCTTTTTTAAAAAGTTTGTTCGTATTAATATAGACTACACGCGCGATGCGCGTGCGCAAAGACTAGTAAAATTAAAAATATTTATCAACCTATCCATTTATTACTGTATACCTTTGTTATACCTTATGGGTGTATACCTTTAAGGTATACTGCATAAATAATAATATATAAATATAGATGTGGCAGTATACCTTTAAGATATACAAGTCTAGATGGGTAGGACATGTAAATATTTTATGGGTAGAGCTTATAAATATGAAACTTATGGGTAGAAGTGGGTAAATATTTTGATTTTGATGGGTATTAAGGGAGCTCAATAAAAATTATATTAAGAGCCTGTTTGGGTGGGCTTATAAGCAGTTTATTTTAAGTGGCTTATAAGTCAAAAAGTGTCTTAAAAACCATTTTCTGAGAAGTTAGGATTTCCCAACTTTTCAAAAAGTGGGTTTTAAGCCACTTATGGCTTATAAGCTCAAATTTTTTTAAATTACCAAACATATTTTAATGTGCTTATAAGCTTATAAGTCACTTTTAAGCTCACTCAAACGGGCTCTAAGTAAAAACATATTTTTCTTGCCAAACACACCTTTCCGCTTTTGGCTCCGACATACACGCTCAGTTCTCAAATTTCGAACCCAAATTCTCTTTGGATCTCTTTCTCGGCTTCATATTCCAATTGTAAGTCTCCTTTTCCAGTAATTTTGAATTTTAAAGAAAGTTCAAATGATGTTCTTTTTTACACTTTTATCTTTTACCCCATGTTATGATAAATCCCCTAAACTTTTTGCTGGGATTTTGCTTTTGTTTATTAAAAAAGAAATAAAAATTCAATCTTGAACATTTATGTTAGAAAAAGGAAAAAATGGAGGCACCCCAAGATTAATTATTTGTTACCATAGTTTAGATGTTAGTTCTTGGGATGGAAAGTTCAAGTTTTGGATTGTTTAAATTTTAATCTGTTAGTTTAATGTGGCCCTTGAGTTAGTCTTGGCTTGTTAGAGAGACCTAGACTTGTTCAAGATTTTAAGTTAGTGGGAGTGGAGTCTCGGTTACACCGAGAGTGATATTGGTGGTGTTCAGCGTATCTAGAGGTGTCAATTATGACCCAAAAGTTTTTGACCCGCCCAGCCCTCCCAGAACTTCATGGGTTGTGCCCCAACTAATCTGATGATGGGCTAATAATTACCCGCCCAAAATAACCCATAAAAATTAGGAGCAAAAAGTTAGCCCATGAAATTCTCCTCACCGACCCATTTTATAGAAACAAAAAAATCTGTATGTGCCATTATTTTTGGGTAGCCACTCCCATTTACAACTCTCTTTGGCTGTAAATTTGCAGATATTGCATGCAAGAATGAAGAATATTTTTGCCTTAATACCTTATGTTATTACCTGTATAAGCAGACAAAAAATATTGTTGTTTGAGATACATCCTATTGGCTGTTTAGGTGACTTTATTTTTGGGCATAGAAAATTCAGAGTGATGGCATTCAATTTGTTCCTGTATTGCACTGACAAAGTTAAATTTCTTCATATAATTATTAATTGGATTTGATCTTAGTGATGCATCTGTTAACATTAGATTGTCGAGATCAATAGTCCCTCAGTTTGGTTGAGTTCAACACCAATGCAAGAATGAATTATATTCATTGAAAATAAGGTCAGGGCTTGGGTTTTCTAGAAATGACTCTTCTTTTTTATTGTACCAAAATGTAAACGGTAAGTATTGTGGGTCAAAGTTGGGCGGGTTGGGCATTGACCCGTTCCTTAGCCCATCTTGACCCGCTCATTATAACCCAAATAAATATTGGACGGGTCTATAACCCGCCCATTAATTTAATCAACCCATTTTGACCCGCCATAATTTAACCCAACCTGTCCATTTGACACCTCTAAGCGTATCATTATTTCGTTGGGTACCTACTATCTCCCATTAACCCAAGCACAAGGTAATTGCATAGTGTTTTGTGTCTCCTGTTCTTGCAAGTTCCCGTATACTCATGTATGTATGTGTGTATATGACTCGATTCAGTAAGGCCGTTATACAGATTTAGGTAATCAGTGTAAATGTTGGGAAAATGGGTGAAGGGACTACCTTCTCATAAGAAAAGAGGGGGAAGGGATAGAGAGAAAATAAGAGAGAAGATAGAATTAGTTTAATTTCATTGATACTCTAAGCCCTAGCTATTACATCATATATATAGAAGTTAATTAAGGAAAAGACAATTAAACCCTTAGCTCTATTTCACTCGTAACAATCCCTCCCTCTTCGGTTGGTGACAATGTTAACCAGGATCAAACGGAATTTGCAAGAAATTCATCATATGAATTCTTGACATTGGATCAATCATCCATGTAAGTTCAAAAATCAGCCTTTTCAGGTTAACAACAAACACAATAGGATTGTTCTCAATGTTTTCAATGGAGCCACCTGGATCAAATGGAGCTTTGATGTTTGCTCTTATTTTTCAGCCATAGATTTTGCAGAGAGCAAGTAGAATTCCCCAAACTAAGGCATCAAGTGTAACCAACCATTCATCCATATTTAATCTACCATATTGTCCCAAACAAAAGTCTTTTGTTGGATTCAGAAGCATGCACCCTTCTTCAACCCAAACTGAAAAATTATGATTAAAAAGAATCACAATCCAACATGGTTTCATGAAAGAAGGTTCCAATTGGTTGCAAGCATTAGTGACAACACCATCTGAAACTTTATAGCAGAATGTGCTTATTTCAAGCATAATGCAGTGTGTCATACCACCCAAACAATAAGACTTTCCAATGGCATACAAACCAAACAAACTGATGTTTTTATAATTAGTGTTAGAATTCATCATGCTCTCTGCTAGTACCTGTTGACACCGCTTCGAATTTCCATCTTCATTGCTCTCAAGAGTGTAATTTGAAATATTGTACTCCCTTCCAAAAATAGGCACCCTTTTTCATCCCAAACAAATAAGTTACAAATGAAAATGACAATACTAGAAGTTAATAGACCAAGACTGGTTTCGCAGTTCCCTTTTAACTGATACATCTCCAAGATACCATTTCCAATGTCAATTTGAATCACACTTGCAAACTGAGATGACAAGCTCGTCACTTCAAAAACTTGACCAGCTTTTAGGACAGACAATATAGCTTGAATTTGCTTACCAATCTTACTAAATTTGCCGAATGTCTCATTGATGTCATGTTTCCACTTACTATAAGTCTCAAGCACCACATGGATAAACGGAACCAATTTCTTCAGTCTCACGTTCAAGTGAAGGAATTGAACTGAGTGCTGAGATTTCACGTAATAAAGAAGGCTGAAATTTATATAACCAAGATATAGCAATAGATACCGCATCTTTGACTGCATCACCTGAAATAAGAATAGAAATTCTATCCTCATATTCAAATACTTTTGCGTTACCTAAAAGGGCCTTTTTTCTGCTTGCTTCCAAAGAATTCCTCATTCGTTTAAAAATGATTACCCATTTTTTGAGTGCAGCTTGTGAACAACCAACAGTTAAAGTAACATACGAGCCAATGGATCCATATCTCGTTTGGAAATCATACAGGTTGCCTCGTGGAAATTTTAGCTTACGGAACCGTGAGTTCTCTATCTCAGCAATCATCTTAGTGTCACCAGAATTCTTCCTTTGAATGTGCTTAAATATAACACTAACCTGCAATGTCGCATTAGGCTCAGAGATGGTAGGATGTCTGGCACGAATATAAATATGAGAATCCTCATAAGCAGCTGGGTTGTGCTCCAATCTCTTTGCTAATGAAGCAAGGAAATCTCGCACTAGAATATCCTTAGTTGCTGGTCCATTCACTATCCTCACACAATCAGGCTGTACAGTGATCTCTTCCTCTTTCTTAAGAAGCAAAGAGTACCCAACAGAGCCATAATCATAAAAGATAGGTCCACCGAACAAATATGCATCAATCAATTCAACAATTTCAGCACAAAAGGTCGTGCTCACATCACTCCAGTATGTTCCCATGATATGTGGATGGTGTTCCAAACCCAATTCTTTAGCATATCGTATCGCTGCGACAATATGAACATAAAACTCAAGAAAAACATCATAACCCTTTACATTGTTGTAACTCACTATAATCCAGGGAATGGTCCTTTTCTCAAATAGCTTGACTGCATTTTCCATTCCCAAATTCTTATAGCAAGCATCAAATGAATTTATATAGATTGTAGAGAGCATATCTGTACCAGGATCAAACGGGAACTTACGCAAAATACCGTGATAGTTCACATTTCCATATAACATACTTTTCATATAAACTTCTTTATTTGCAAACATTTGATCGAACAGGTAGGGAGTAACTTCCGTTTCCTCAAAATTCAGACATACCTCAGCAGTTTGAAAAACATAGGAGGTGCTCAAAGAAGGCTTGGGTAATCCAACAGCTCTAGTTTGACAACCCTTCCTTTTCCTTGTTCATACTGTCTCGTTTCTGTTAGAGATCAAATCTTCACTACCTGGAGATTTAACATCAGCTTCATTTTCAGTGAAAATAGGAGCTATAGACATATCTTCAAAATCCTCTGGTTCTGGCATTGTATCGAACAGCTTGGGAGCATCATCCATGACCTCACCTTCTCTGAAAAGTTCAACCAGGTACATGTCTTCCAAAGCATATGTATCACTCTCATTCTCCATAAAGAGTAGATATAAGAACATAGCTTCCAAAGTTTCAGCGGATTCTATTAGCATGAAATCTAAAAGAGAAGTCTCGAGTCAAATTTACTTTTGCCGAAGCACTGTAGACACAAGTGAAAATCTTCATGTTTTAGGCTATGATACCTACGGCTAGAGCAATCAATGGAACATGAGTTGCACTGGTATTCTGATTCTCCATATTTCACCAATGCTTTAGGGTCGAGTGTAAGGCTGTCTAATAGCCCGGTTTGGGCCGGGACGGACCGGAAACCGGACCGGACCGGAACCGGCTCAAACCGGGCCAAAAGTAAAAAAAAAAAATCGGCTCGTTCCCGTCTCGGCAGCACCAATTTGGACCGGACGAACCGGACCAAAATGGACCGGAACCGGACCGGACCGGACTGAAGGCTGATGGGCTTAGCGAAAAATAGCCGTTGGGCAACGGCTATTTCAAGCTTAGCCGTTGGCCCAACGGCCAAAAACGGCTATTTTAGCCCCCCCACCCCCCTAGGCGCCCCCATACCCCCCAACCTATTTTTTTCTATAAATACCATCATATTTCACCAATTTATTCACAATTTCTCTAATATTCTCTCTAAATCTCTATCAATCTCTCTTATTTCTACAAAGGCTATTTGCTAAATTGCATTACAAAAAACTATTTGGAGTAAAGTGGAAATATTGTTCGGTGCGGTTCCGGTCAAGTTTCAACTTTCACTTCCTAAGTTCTACATTCTAAGTTCACGATATCAAGTAAACTCGTTCTTACTTTTTATTATCTATTTTATTTTTGTGCACTATTATTGTTTGTAGCATATTTTAGTAATTTGTTTGAAGCATATTTTAGTAATTATAAAAATGTCTAGAATTTGGAGATCAATTACGGGTAGTGGTCGTAGATCACGTGCTTCTAACCGAGGGGGGGATGATAGAATGGCTCGTGCTTTAGGTAAAAGACCAGTTGGTACTTCTAGCGCCCCCTTCTCTTCTAGATGATTTTACTCAGGAAGATGACTCGCAATTTATGCATGATATAAATTATGATCAACCACTAGATAATGATTTGTTAGAGGCCCAATATCAAGAAAATACCGAAGGGGCTAATTTAGATGATGAAACACCCACTAGTCAATTTCAAGGTGAACCTGAAGAAACTGAATTACCACCTATGCCTCCTAGTAGAGAACCAGCGGGACGAGTCGAAAGATCGGATGTGTGGAGATTTATGACTAAAAATATTCCGGAGCAGACCGCTAAATGTAATATTTGTAGAAAAGTTTGGGCTTTTAAAACCGGCAGCCATAATAGTGGGACGGGAAAGTTGAGAACACACTTAGAAAACCATCATAAGGATGAATGGGATAGGAGGCCGGGTGGCCCTCGGTCAGGGAACAGAATGGCTCCATCGCAAGGTAGTGGAGTCCAACAGGAAATTAACCCAGTGACGGGGGGGCTTATGCATTATGATAAAAAGAAAGATAGGGAACAAATGGCAAAAATGATTGCGGTAGAGTGCTTACCTTTTACATTTGCTTCTTGTCAAGGTTTTATTCGTTATATTCAAACCGTATATAATCCATCTTTTCAAGGTTTTCCAAAAACTACGGTTAGAAGTGATATTATAAAATTTAAAAATGAATATAGACAATATTTACGATATATATATTATCACTTTGATTGTAGAGTTTGTTTTACTACTGATTTGGGTCGTGGTGTTAATGGGTATGAGTATTTAACAGTTACTTGTCATTGGATAGATCTTAACTGGGTAGTGCAAAAAAGAATTTTAGCATATTCCGCTGTCGATGAACCACACACGGGAGCATTTATTAAGAGAGAAGTTTCTGATATTTGTAAGGCGTATTATCTTAGTGATAAAATTTTAAGTATAACTCTTGATAATGCTCCAAACAATGATTATGCTATTGGTAAGTTAAGACCCGGATTGCATCCCCCTTTTGAAGAATTGTTTCATGTTAGATGTGCATGTCATATATATAATTTAGTTGTAAAAGATGGCCTTAAGTTATTTGATCCTACTATTATAAAGGTTAGACTCGCAATTAGTTATATTTTTAAATCTAAAAAACCGGATAGATGGAAGGACTTTCAAGTAGAGTGTGTGAAAGAAGGTATAGGTCCTAGAAAAGTTCCCAAGGAAGTTGCAACTAGGTGGAACACTGTATATGATTCTTTGAATGTTGCTTACACTTTACGAGTGCCTATTACTAGTTATTTTAATCGCAAAGTGGCGGAAGTGTATCACCTAGAAGAATCTGATTGGCAAAATGTTGAGCGTCTTCTCCTTTTTTTAGCAAAGTTTTTTTATGCTACTAAAGAACTTTCGGGTCAATATTATCCTACAATCACTACCATGTTGTATTTTATAGCTGGAATATCAGAATTACTTAACGATTATAGAGTAGTGCCTGGTTATGAAGTTGCGGTAGAAGCAATGATTGAAAAATTTAAAAAATATTTTTTCCCCATTCCACCACTTTATTATATTGCATCTGTATTACATCCATGTTTTAAACGTTTTAATACGGAAATGCTAATTAGAGAAATTTATCGGACTTTGAGAATTACTGACGAAGAAACACCAAGTGTAGAAACAGTCTGTGCGCAGGTAATTGCAGATTGCCAACGGATTTATGAAAGGTATAGGAGTGCAGCTGATAATGTTGTTCCAAGTGTTCCAAGTGGAGCTGGATCAAGTTCAACGCAGGCTCCCAAAAGAGCTGCAACCGGATTGAGAAGTTTTTCCAGCCTTAATCAAAGGCTTTCTAGCAGGCATTCGAGTAGCAGCGGAGGGTTCAACGAGCTTGATGTTTATCTACTTCATGCTTGCAAGGATGTTGATTATTTTGGAAGCGAGCAACTACTGCCATTTTGGAAGGATCAACAAGCACAGTTTCCAATTTTAGCAAAAATGGCGCGGGATATTCTAACTATTCAAGCATCATCTGTTGCTTCAAAAAGCGCGTTTAGCCAAGGAAGATTGCAAATTGGAGATCATAGACATTCATTGAAGGAAGAAGCAATGGAGACAGCCGTATTATTCAGAGATTGGATTAGATCGGAGAGAAGAAATTTTGGCTTTGCAGAAGATGAACTAGCCGATGGAGAAGCAGCATCCGAAATTTTATCAGGTGATGGAAGTTTGGACAATGAAACTGAGTATGAAGAAGATGACTCTTTGCCACCGGTTCCTCCAGAGGTGCCAGACGAAATTATTCAGAAAATGAGAAGCTTTTTTATTAATATGTAGTTTTTGCAAACTTTGCAAAAAAAAAAAAAAATCAATCATTATTTAATAAAATGCGTTACGCCTTGCTATTAAGTAAATCCTTTGTTATATTCTTAATTATCCTTTGCTATTAAGTTACCTCTTTAGTCATTGGCTCTTTGCAATTCAATACTAAATAGTAAAAACTAAATACTAAAATACTAAATACTAAACTACTAAAATACTAAAAACTAAATACTAAAATACTACATTACTAACTACTAAAATACTAAAAACTAAATACTACATTACTAAATACTAAATACTACTAACTTAGTATTAAGTTTGAAAAAATAATAATTTACTTACATTATGCTAGATTACTAAGTTTGGAAAAATACTCAATTATACTTTTATAAAACTAAAAAACTACATTACATAATAGTTCTTAGTGCAATACTAGTTTATTAGATTACTAGTATTAATATATAAGTTATTATTACATAAAACTAAAATTTAAACAAAACAAATAACCAAAAAACAAAAAAAAAAAATAAAGAAAGCGCCAAAACCGGGCCGGACCGGCCCACTGCCAACATTTCCCAAATCCGCTCCATTTTGAAAAATAGCCGTTGGCAACGGCCATAAACGGCTATTTTTCCCACCCACACACCCATAAACACCCCTACACCCCTCCCTGACCTATTTTTCCTATAAATACTCCCATATTTCATCAAATTAATCACAATTCAATATTTTCTATTCATTTCTCTTCAAAAATTTCTACCAAAAGGCTATTTTATTAAATTTTCTATCAACATGGCTGCAAATGCAAATAATGCTAATCAAGTTGAGGGTGCTAATGTAGCAGGTCCGTCTGGTGGTCCAACAAGAACTAAACGATCCGAAGTTTGGGAATTTATCACAAAACATAATGATACCGGTAAAGCACAATGTACTCTTTGTCAGAGATTTTGGAATTGGGAAGATGGATCAAATACTAATGGAGGGACAATGAAGTTTCAGAAACACTTGGAATACCATCATGCCTCTGAATGGGCAGCTCGTGATGGTGGCAAATATCTGCAACCACGTGATAATTGAGTCGCAGAAGTTTAAAATTTATGTATTTTTCTAATTTCTAGTCTATTTTTATGTTTTTATTTTCTATTTATGCATTTCCTTTTTCCAACTTAATGTACTATGTGTGTATTGTTGAATAATATGTGTGTTTTGTGTTGTTTATTTAGATTTTAGTCTACCAATATTTTTTTAAACAATAAATAATATAATGTGAAAAAAAAATTAAACGGAACCGAACCGACCCGGTCCGGACCGGGCCGGGACCGGCACGACTCCGTCTGCCGGTTCCGGTTCCGATCCGGCATTGGTGCAACTGCACCGGCCGACCGGACCGGGACCGGACCAATTGCAATTTTTTTTTTTGTTAGCACCGGACCGGCACAGGTGGACCGGCACCGGGCCGGACCGGGCTAATAGACACCCTTAGTCGAGTGGTTCCAAGTTATCATTTCCTTGGTCTTTGGAGCTGAAAGTTTCCTTAAGCTCCTTTAATGTCTTGTCGCAATGGGTCTGCCATTGCTCAGTTCTTTCTTGCCTTGCCTTCAATGAAGAAACTTCAGTTACTATTTTCTCCATCATGTCTTTGATTTTCTTTATATCGATTGATTTTCCAATCTACCGAGGATCAGGCTGCTCTGATACCATTATTACACAGATTTAGGTAAATCAGTGTAAACGTTGGGAAAAGGGGGTGAAGAGACTGCCTTCTCATAAGAAAAGAGGGGGAATGGATAGAGAGAAAATAAGAGATAAGATATAATTAGTTTAATTTAATTGATACTCTAAGCCCTAGCTATTACATTATAGGCCAAACGCATAAGCGACCCCTTAAACTTGTCTGAAACTTTCATTTTGACACTTAAACTAATGCTTGTTTCAATTTAGCACTTAAACCAGCCCACATTTGAACCATTTTAACACTTTTGGCTGACATGGCATATATTGTGCATTTCCCTTACCAAAAGGGCGCGTGAAAAAAATAAAGTACATCTGATGTCCAGCTATTAAGAAAAATACTCGTTCCAATTAATAAATTCCCCAATTCTTGAAACACTAACCCCATTCCAAATTTTAAGTTCTCTTACCCGTCTTCTTCCTTCCCCATTCCAATTAACTAATCTGCTCTTTCTACTTACCTCTTCATAAAAACATTTCTCTTTTTTCTTCTCTCCATCAACCGGTTGGCCGAAGCTTAAGCTTTGAAATGTCACATACATCTCAAAGCTCGGTGTCTCTTCAAGAGGAGCCGGACTTGTGTTGTTGCGGTAAAAATGCTAGATTGAAGACTTCAACAACTCCAAAAAATCCTGGACGCATGTCTATAGTTGTACAATCTCAAAAGTGGGTAACACTTTTCTTGATTAAAATCTGATTTATGTTTATTTTTTACTTTTTATTGTTGCTATTAATTGATACACTGGTTATGATTCATTGTTTTTAGAGTAATGGCGGATGCAATTACTTTAGGTGGTTTGATGGTCCAGTACCGGAACAAACCAGTGTAGTGGTGTCAGGGTTGTTGAGAAGGGCCACAGAAGCTGAAGCGGAGGCTAATCAACGATCAAGTCGAGTGATTTCTCATTTAATAAAGAGCTTAACAGTAGCTGAAAATGAGACTGATTTACTGAAGAAGAAATTGAAAGAAAGTGAAGAGGAGAATGATATACTAAAACAAAAATTGGAACAAGCTGAAACAGAGAGGGATTCCTTGAAAGTGAAATTCAAAGATGTGGAGGAAAGGACTTGGGAAGAAACCAAAGTCAAGAGGCTGCTACTTGGTTTTGCTTTGCTGCTTATTTTTTGGAAGCTAGTATTCTAATTTGCTATAGGTTGTTGTAGTGAACTGGAGGTGTAGTAGTATGTATAGGTGGTGAAGTTTAGTGTAGTGCTTGGTGTAGTATTTTGTCTATCCAATTACTTTTGTAGTGCTTTGTGTAGTTTTTGTCATTGCTTAGTTAAAGAAATGACATTGCTATCTTTTGTAGCGCTTTGTGTAGTATTTGCCATTGCTGAGTAAAAAAAATGGCATTTTTATGTGGACAAGATGTATTGACAATGTTTAAGTCAAATGGCATTTAGAGTGCTGCTCAAATTTATCTTTACTACAATTATGAGCAAAATTGATAGAACATTATCACAAATGAGCTCCAGAAGAAAAATTACATTGACATTATTGAGGTTTATATATTATAATTTGATTGAACTACATTTTGACCATATGGGTTGAAATTTGGGGTGACATGATGAAAGTAAGGGTCAGGTACCAATAAGCAGAACCATGTGCATTTTTTTTTTCAAAGAATTTGACTTGTGACCTTTAAGGTTACTAAAGATTACTCGCTGCCAGGTTAGTCCTAAATAAATTTTGCCTGCTAGGTCTTATTTTTAATTGATTTTTCTCAATCACTTATCAATTGGATATAGCTTCATAATAAATTGTGAAGTGATGGTCAGGTACCAATAAATTGTGACTTCACTTTTCATTTGCTTGTGCTACATATATAGCTTCATCCCTTATGTGTAGCAAATGTTTGCAACTCTGAGGTGCTGCATAACAAATTAAACATCAGGAAGAGAAATGGGCTTTCAGTCTTTCACCACTAATATACACATTAAGGAGAGCTTTCTACTAGTTCAGCTCTCTGTAAAGGTTAATTCAATTTCAAGCTTTCATTTCTCAACTAGCTTAGTAAGACTGAACATGAATAGGGATATGATCTTTGAATCTGCTTTTCAGCATTTTCGTCAGCAAATTCAAACGCATACTATATTAAACTGCTCTTGATTGAGCTCAAACCAGTCAAATACCATGTGCTGCTGCATATTACATAGTCAAAAAACAGAACTTGGTCCTAGATTATCAACTTGAAAGAACAATACAAACTGTTTGTTGTAGATTATATAGACAAAAATCGACAACAAAGTATTGCCCTAGACAAAACTACTTCTTGGAAGCTCCTAATCTTGATGAAGATGTACTTGTTCTTGAAGCATTCACTTGATTTCTCTTATTTGCTTTAATTTACTGCAACTGATTGGTGGTCACTGCATCTCTTCCATTCCATTTCAAGCCACGAGGCTTAAAACCAATATCAATATTGGTTCCAGAGGCACTCTTCACATTTGTTCCAAGTTGTAGAATTCTCTTACTTGATGTACCTGGCTGGAATTATCACTATTCCACAATACTGTGCACGTCTGAGCAATTTCTTTATTACCCTTCAATATTTTCCTTGCCATAGGTGCAATGTCGTCTATCCATGTTTCAGAAAATATGATCATGTCTACAGGTCTATACATTAATTTATGCCTAATAATCTTCTAACATGGTGATAATTGACTTATGCCTAGCCACTAAAAACCAAGAGTTAAAGATTTCGCACATATTATTTTCTACCACATCACACTTGACAAATATTTTAAAATAAGCAAAATGTGCCCACATCACACTTGACTTATGCCTTGCACCATACCTCTTTATTTATTTGAGCAAGTCCTCACAAATATCCTTACCTAGTTTGCCCATAGCTGCCATATCTTCTTTGAATTTGACGTCAAAACTAGACTTTAAACACCTCCAGAATTGGTTCCTTCTTTCTTCCCCTCTCCATGTAATGTGCCAGTTACTCCAAATGTGCCTAGCACACGTTATTTGTTCACAATTTGGAAACAATTCCCTGATTGCTGGAATCAATCCCTACACCACATAAAGAACATAATTAATTGCAGAAACCTATCTTCAAATTTTAAAAAAGCACAAGTCAAAAAAATAACTATTACCTTTTGCATGTCCGACATTACAGTCAGACCTTCACCACTGCCAAGTTGAAGATCATCAATAAACTATTGCAAGAACCAACTCCAGTTGTCCTTTGTCTCTTGATCCAGTCATAGAAACACTTTTCTTGTCGATTGCAACTCCATAAATATCACCCTCATTTAAGTGGTGAAATATTGTCTGTATGTACTCGTCCGAAATTGATAAGAGTTAACACTAAAGGAATAAAATAAAGAATATTAGGAAAAGGCAGAATATACATATAAAAGAATAAACTGAAAAAATCCTAACTTTAGTCCGACATAGATAAGAGTGAAATTTGAAGAAATCTAAAAAGGATTACTAGTAAAGGGAACATTCTCATACCCTACCCATCCAGTAAAGAATAATCCGAAAAATCCTAATTTTTAGTCAAATTTTCAACACAAAAAAGAATCTAAAGAATTAAAGAGGTAAAGTCACTTACAGTAAGACGATTCTTCATAAAAGTCAAGAAATCTGATATTCTTCGTCCGATTGTAAGCAAATCCAGCCTTTTGATCTACACTTTTAATCTCACGACATTGAGAGACAAAGGGGTAGATTTAACGGGTGATATTTTATATGGAAAGGGTTTTTTTCTTTTGTCCTTAAATAAAAGATGTTGTGATGTATTCCACGGTGGAATGCAATTAACAGGTGGAATTTTTTGTTTAGTCGTAATATCTGCGTCATAGAAACTGTTTACATGCGCTTAAGCTATACAGGAGCATGAGCCAAAAGTATTAAAATGGTTCAAATGTGGGCTGGTTTAAGTGCTAAATTGAAACAAGTCTTAGTTTAAGTGTCAAAATGAAAGTTTCGAACAAGTTTAGGGGGCCGCTTATGAGTTTGGCCTACATTATACTCCCTCCGTTTCAAAAAGGATGAACCTATTACTATTTGAAAGGTCAAACAAGATTATGTTTGACCACATGTCTTACAAATATTTTCTAACTATTTTGAATTGTTAACTATTGTGACTTATAGTATTTTTCATGTAGTTTCTAAATATATAAATTTTATTTCAAAAAATTTAAAAATTCGATGTGCAAATTCCCGGTCAAAATTAGTCAATTTGACCCTCGTACTCCGCAAAGGTTCATCCTTTTTGAAACGGAGGGAGTATATATATATATGTATATAGAAGTTAATTAAGAAAAAGATAATTAAACCCTCAGCTCTATTTAGGCAAATAAGAAGAAATTGCTAGTGTTTGTCTCCCATGGTTTCACCTTCATCAATACGTAACATCTACCACCGGTTAGAGATCTTAATAGTTAATATCTCTCTGTTTTTTTCTTTTTTCTTTGATGAAGTAGTTAACCTCTCTAATTAATGCATCTACAAAGATATTATTTGAGTTAGAGTTGTTTATGTATTCCACTTTTTCTGTAATTTTTTGTCTTGTATCAGGTAATTATTTGACTGCTGCGAAAAGGGAACGAAAGAGATGAGTGATTCAGTGGGGGGAGCTGATCCTTCAGTAACATCAGAAGCATCTAAAAGTAGTGGTTTTGATGCAAATCGAATTGCTGAAGTCAAAGCATGGCTTACTTGTCAATTTGATGCTGTGGGTAAAGATGTCCCTGATTTTGAGTACACTCCTCGAAGCATCGCTGAATTACACAAGATTGCCACTCTATCACAAGCCAAAACTCAAGCTGCTGTAATTGTTGCCAATGATTACCGTCAAAAAGCAGCCGAGTACAGGTCTCAAGGTCATAAAATTTTTCCTGTTTAAATTACTTGAGGTTCTTGTCTCAGTGAGCTGATTGTGTGTTTGTGATCAGCTGCAAGGATAAGAGAGATATTGGAGAGTGTCGGATTGGCCCAAGAAAGTTTACCATCTAATGTGGTTTCATCTGCACATGTTCTAGCAAAGGTTGCAAATTTGTTGGATATTAGGGATACTGAATTAAGTAGGTGGGTCACCCTTTATCTGCTAATTAATTTTTGAAAGCTCTCCTTTTAATTTCACTTCTTCTTACTGGGCAAAAACATTGTAGTTATCTTGTTGCAGTGGCTGATCTTTCTCTACGGAAAACAGCAGTAGAAGAGAAGAGAGCTACAGTGCAGCAGGAATCAAAAGTCCTTCTTGAGTACACTCGAAAGGCAATAGCAAGATTGACTTACTTGAAAAGGTAAATTCTTGGTTACACCTCTCTCGCTCCTCATGGAGTACTTCCTGGTGAATTTATTAGTGGATAGCAAAACATAGGGCTAATTTTCTAGCTTTGGGTTTTTGACTTCATGGCACTATCTTGGTGCAGTATGCTGTATCAAGAAATTAATACTATTACCATTTTATTTGAGTCTTTCAGTTAAGCAATGCCGGCCTTTCTTCTCTTAAGTGTTGTATGTGTTTTAGCAGAACACTTTCACAGCTTGAAGATGATATTGCTCCTTGCGAAGCACAGATGGAAAACTGGAAAACCAACTTGGCGATAATGGAGTCAAAAGAGCGGCAGTATTTGCAAGAGTATGGTTATTATAAGGTAAGTTTATCGTTTCTCTTGAATATCATTTCTGTGAATTTAAGGACTTCATTTTCTTCTCCATTTTATAGGACCAAGCTGTTATGAACTGTAGTATCTTAAGAGGGGTTATGAGGACATCGTTTAATGTAGTATATCTTGCAATTTTGTGGTTCTGTGGCTTCAAGTTTATGTTCATGACACATCCTTTCATAAAAAAAAAAAAAAAAAAAAACTAATTTTCATGCCTGTATATCTATATATGTGCATGTGTATATGTATGAATTTCACATAAAGTTGCATTTACTTTGTGAAGAATAATAGTATGATGCAAAAAAGTTTCTAGAGAAGATTCAATATCCTCAAGGTGATAGTCTGCAGCATTGTGGGTGAATCTGTTCCTTTTAAAATCTGCTTCTCTTCCTTTGTGCAACAGCTATATGAGTTTTGTTGGTACCATTTTCTTTAGTGACGACGAAGTTGTCAGGTGGTGGCTCTTCACATTTAATGCTACATGGATGTTAGGGTAAAGCCATGAATTGGCTGCATGTGACTTGTGAGGATCAGTGAAAATACTCTAGGTCTTTGCTTCTCTAATTTGAAATTCTAACCCTTCCTTTCTACCTAGTGGTGGACCAATGTGAGTGAAATAGTAGTTCAGTCATTGAAATTTTTGAACCTTAAAGAGAAAATGAAATAGAATTTTACTTATGGAATGGAAGAGTGGAAGTTATAGGAAACTTGGCTAAATAGTCATTGGGAAGTTGGAAGTCACATGGAAAAGAAGAGGGCTAATGATATAAATTTTCCTATTCGATTTTATATGGGGGACTTGTTCAAGATTATAATATCTAGAAATTATCGAGTAGATTGTATGAAGGTAATATAGCATTACAATGTGTTAGCCAATTTCGCTAGTTATTCGTCTTCATGAAAATCATTTGGATGTTTATGTAATAGCACTTTCTAAATTTTATTCCTCAGTGTTGAAGAGATTCTCCCCACTCCATCTAAGGGTTGATGGACAAAGTAATCGGCTACCTACATTGATAGGTGGTAAATGTAACCGGTGGATTAGTCGAGGTGCGAGCAAGTTGGAGTGGACACACTGCTATTAAGAAAATGAATATGCTAGAATCTTTATCGATTACTTGCTTCATACCTACATCCACACACTTGCTACACCACCATGGACAGAAGACCCAAAGTATTATTTTGGCGTGTGCAAGGGTGAATTTTGGTTGTCTTTATGGTGGACTATAGCACATGTCTGGGATTCAGTTGTTTCTTTTTTGGGGTATTGAAGCCGGCACTTATCTTTTAGTTGCATCGAGGGGATATAGAAGGAAATGGCAACAGAACCATAGCAACATGGTGTAAGCAAGTCAAGTTAGATCCAAGAATTTGTCAGTCCTGTCTAATGACAGATGATAAACGGTAAACACAACTTTTCCAAATAGACAGAATTACAAATGCAACTGCAACTCATAAATTCGCCAGTTAGATCCAAAAATTCGTCTGTCTAATGACAGATTATAAACAGTTCCAGCTGCTGTAAACAAAACTTTTCCAATTAGAAAGAATTTCGAAATGCAACGGTAATTCATAAAGTAAGTCCCTACGTAGGAGTTATGGCAGTTTGAGCATTCCATAACTATTACTACAGTAGATGTTATAAACCTTTATAGCAGGGGATTTTGTCAGCAAGGTCGCCCATTGGCGGACTGGTATTTTGTGCATGTCGGATGACCGAATGAATCAGAAGGAAGTACTTGTAGGAGCATAGACTAGGTACTTAATGGGCCCAAATTTATTCTTCTTTGGCGCAGCAATGCTCATCTTTCATCTTCTGTTATAAAAGCAGCTTCTGCTGCGAAAAATAATTTAGAGATGATCTGCCCATCAACACAGAATTTCTTCTGTAGGAAAACCATTTAATCCAAAATGGCTGAATCATTTTTTCTTCATAAGCTATAAGCTTCATTAATTTGAATGTACAAGTAGCACCTGATCATTATTTTGCCTTGTGTACACCTGAAACTGTCAAGTCGATTTTAAAAGATCTTTGGATGCAGGCAGTACTTAATCGTGTTGGTTACACTCCAGAGATTAGTCATGGTGTATTGGTTGAGATGGCAGAGCATAAGAAGGACTTGGAGAAGAAAACAAAACCAATTATTGATACTCTGAGGAGCTACCAAGACTTGCCTCCTGTAATTATTTCTAAATGTGACACGAGTTCGATTATTCTTCTCTCTTAATTTCTTGCTGTTGACTTTGAGACTTCCATCTGTAGGATAAAGCCTTGGCAGCATTGGCGATAGAGGACAAGAAAAGGCAGTATGCTGCTGCTGAGAAGTATCTTGAAGATGTGTTGCAGTCAGCTCTTGCCTCACAGTGAAGTATAATTGCTTTTCTGCAAATATTAGTTATGCATTCACTTCAGCTTTCAGTGCCTTGCCTACTAAAGGTTCGAGTGATTGAGATTGTGATTGATTCTCTTTTGACACTTGTTCTATTTGTTTTTTCTCTTTCTGTACGTCTCGTGATGGTGTATTCTCAAGATATTAGAAAGCTCTTACAATCGACTCATATGGTTTGTGGAATCTGAATGGAAAGAAAATGCTGGCAAAGCTCATTCTTTGGGAAACAGATCCTATTGTTCTTATTTTCCCCTTCAATCTCATTTATTGAGATTTTTCTATATATCTTTCTTGTTTCCTTTATATGACAAACTTGACTGAAAACTGATTGCAGTATCAAAAGATACGAGGTCACATGCATGACTTAGCTGGATCTTATCCACTTATCAAAAGAAAAATATAATGTAATCGGTTCTTATTCTAAAGATAGGAAAAGTAGAAGGAAAACAAAAACCTAGGGCTGATATTCAGATGTGCACATTTAGTGCATCTTCTAATTCTACTGATTTCTCAGTTGATATAGATGGATGAAGTTGGTATATCCATTCGTATCAGTCCAAGAAAACAAAATGAAAGAGATGAGTAACCAGAGAATTTTGAGAAAACAGTAGTTGACAAGTTTGTAATTCTCGATAAATTAAGCAAGCAATTGATGTTACTTGAACTAAAAAAAGCTGACCAGCTTCATGGTAATAAAACTCAAAAAAGTCATCAGCTTCAATTATCAGTGGAGGCATGTAGCATGTTCCTGATAAGAAGCTCCCTTCTCAACTCGTATCTTGTTTCGTTCTGGAAACACATCTTCCTATGACAACCAATTTGAGTCCAAGGTAAGCTCAAGCAAGAAGCTAAAAATGTCAGATTTTCAAATCAAAGGGGGTCAGGAGATGGGAAGAATAAGCATTTCTGGAGAAGCTTCTCAAATTACAGGATGCCGACCAATAAATGGATCATGCTCAACCACAAGGAAAATACAAAAAGTTCCATCATTATTGAGACAAGATGAGCACAACAAAACTGAATATGATCCCAAGGTGGTTTCGTTAGGCCCTTACCATCATGGAAAACCAGAGCTCAAGTTGGCAGAGGAGTTCAAGACTCAGGCCCTGCAGATGTTTGTTTCAGGTAGCTATAACAACATAGATTTCTTCTACGACAAAGTTCTTGAAGTAGTCGATGATGCTAGAAACTGTTATGTCCGAGGTTCTACAGATGCATACGATGATGCAGCATTTGCAAGAATGATGCTTCTCAATGCATGTTTTTTTATCAATCACATCGAGATAAGCTTATCAGACAAATCCGGCAAAGATCATGCAACAAGAGAGCATATTGGCATGTTAGTTTTGGCAACAACACTTCAGGATATGCTTTTGCTTGAGAATCAAATTCCATTCTGGATTCTAAAGCTCTTGATTACCTTGAGGTACAACAGAAGCAAAGCAGATGAATTGCTTAGCAATTTCTCAAACTATGTACTTTCAGGAGAATACAAGCAGAAAGAAAAGATGCCTGAAGATGACGAAGAGCCTATTCATTTTCTTGATGCGTTAAGGAGACTGCTTGTTTCTGAATGCAGTGAAGTTAATCAAACTTTTCATAGCTCCAAACTTGAAAGTGTCAGGAAAAGATCAAGAAGACCTACTGATGAAAGAAATGTGAAGAAATCTGTTCATTCATTTCGATCAGTTACAGAACTAAAAGCAAAGGGGATTTGCTTTAGACCAAGCTCTACTGATTCCCTGAAGGACATCAAATTCCAATCTTTTCACTTCTTTGGGCAGCTTGAACTCCCTACATCATGTGTTTCCATTTACATTAAGGTATTTTATCTAAATATAATAGCATACGAATTGTGTCCAAACAATGTGACAGACAGTGCTGTTTCGGCTTACATCAATTTCATGAAATCACTCATTGAGAGCCCCAGAGATGTCAAGGAGCTAAGAGAAAAACGGATACTTTTCAACATGCTAGGAAGTTGATGAAGAAGTGGCAAAAGTGTATAAAGAACTAAATACATATGGTGTGAACAATGTCCAGATTTATCAGGATGTCAGAGAGAAGATCCAGAAGCATTATGATAGCAGGGCAAAGACATGGATAGCTGAACTAAATCACTCGCAGTCCATGGAATGTTGTTGCTTTGCTAATTGCTTGCAGCTACTTTTCTACTTTGCTCGACATTTATGCAAACCTATTTCACAATTAACCCATCCATCAAGAAGTAACCCACTACCAGAATGTTCAAGAATGGTTAATTGTTCCATGAAAGAAACATGAACTACTGAAACATTAGTGGTGAGAGAGAGAGCTTACTTGATGGGAGTAAAAGAAAGAAAGGTGGAGAGAGTGGAATGAGCAAGTACTAGTTTTCTACACTTTCACGTAAGCAAATTTTTTAGACTGGTGGTTTAATTTTGTTTTTGTCTCTTTTGATAACAGTGATGTTCCTCGGTCAGCTTGAGCATCCACCTAACAACTCAAGGTACCGAGTAACTATGCTTTAGACTGGTCGGTTGATAAAACCGGAACTTTACTATTCCATATTATATGATCCCCTATTTCAAACAATTGTAATGGTTGTCTCCACCATGCATATGATGTTTCCTTAATTTCACCCCAAACTAGAATTGTCATTCATATTTTAAGTCTAAACATAGAAACTTAAAAGACCAGGTCACATTAATTCCTAGTACAGAATGTACTCTGTATGTAGAGAAGACAAAGAAGCAGAATTAGATCTGATCTTGATAACAGCTGTGGGCAGCTTTGAATCTGAATTCCACAAAATCATGTGACAAGCTAAACTAAGCAACAATCACATTAGTGTGTGTGTATACAAACATACATACACAGATGTGTGTGTGTATATATATTCCCTGCGTCCCATTTTAGTTGACACCTTTAGCTTTTTCACTCTCATTAATAAAATCATTAAATAACATGTATATTTTACTATGTTATCCATATTTAATGTTTGACTATTAACTTTTTTTGAGAATTCTTTTAATTATTAAAGGTATATAATTGGAAAGATCTAACAAATTTAGTCTTGAAATCCTAAAGTGACAACTAATTTGTGACACACTATTTTTTTTTAAAGTGACAACTAATTTGGGACGAAGGGAGTATAAATTTTGAAGTTAAGCCGTGCTTTGTTAGTTAGAATTTCTCGGCCCTTGCATTATTTCCAACTCCTACGGTTCCCAAAGTTCCCATTCAACTCCAAGACACTTGCACTTCATTCTAGTCACCAGAGACGGATGTATACACAAATATGCGGTTCACATGAACTTATGGTCCATCCACCAAACTAGATAAATTATGTATGTATTTTTAAAAAATATGTCTAATATGATGTTCGGGAACCCATTGTCTAAAAGATTTAACGGCTCACATGGTTAGGCGGCGGTTCACTTACTCTTAGAGCATGGACGGACTCCCACTTAGGATCCTTTGATGTCTTTTTTCCCCCTTCTATTACTTACATTGGTCCAACTTGTTTGTTTTTTACCTAAAAATAAAGCAAATTGCTCTATTGTTTTTCAAATGAAGTTTCTTTGTCAACTACCCTGGTGACACTGTAACCCGCCCGCGACAGTGATGAACCCATCCTCTCGAAATTCTAGATCCGCCTCTGCTAGTCATGCTACAAACATATATCCAACATTCTAATATATTAAACCATTCTCACTTTCCACCACATAAGACTGTCAATTTGAGTAACATGGAACATATAATTGAATTTAAAAGAGTAAAATCATTGACAAATTTGATGAAATAAATAATACCATGGCTTGCCCTTACATTCATTTAAAGATGTCATAACGAATTAACTGCAATGGAGTATTAGCTCTTATACCATTTCAAATAGTTTACTTGCAGTTTTCAGCTTGACAATATTCACAAGTACACAAATCTACTTTGTTTATAGCAAGGAGTACATCTTCCTTGGCTAAATGATTCATTTGTTCCAAGCTTAGGATGCCGTATGTTTACGTCATTCTCATAATTAGAAGTTGACTATTTGACACTAATGAGGATAAACAAATATTCTATTGAACTTGTGAACAACATCAAATACAATAAAACCATCATAGAAATAATCAATGCTATATCTTATTTGTGAAAAGTACAAATCCAAACCATGTTCATGAAGGAATAACTTAGCGACGATGATTTTGGATCACAAAAATTACCCAAATAGTTGTCCTTTTTATGGATAGTAAACTACCAGTAGAGAAATTGGAAGCTCGACATTCAATTTGTGTTGTTCCATTTCTTGTAGCCAGGAACCCATTTAGGACACCTAGGACTGAGGTAGCTGGACGCAACCCTAGAATTCAATAGCTCAACAAGGGGTGCAAATTTCAGACACCGGGATGTCTTGTATTGGTTCATGGAAGCACCTAAGCTGATGCAATAGTCCATAAGCTTGTCAAAAGCTCCACTATCCACTATCCTGATTTCTAGGGGCCCAATGGACTTGTAAAATGCACGGCCCTAGCGATAGTAGAAGTTTAGAGATTCTTCAATTGTTTTAGTTATAATAAATTGTTTTAAATTATAATAAATTGTTATACTGTTTAAAGAAGTGTTAAAATAACACAGAAATATTTAGTTACAACAAATTGTTATTATTTAGCCCTTGATAGTTGGCTCTAACAGTAGCCGTAGATCCCTTGGGCTCAACCTATAACTTTTTAATTGATATCTGACCCAATAGTTAAAGGATTCCAATGAAGCTTCCCACTCACAAGCTTACTGAAAGCAAAGCATTGCATACTTTCCTCATGATAGTCGATGCTTCTCCAAGATCCACTCTTTAGGCCATATATTTTGACCTCAACATAAGACGCCCGACAAATAAAACCCACTACCTTATAATCATCATTGCACTCATCATATCCAAAACCATATACAAAACAGTGGTTACCTAGTCGATGGATTCCATAAAAACAAACGGTTCGCCCCATTGGCAAGAAAAATCAACCCATTGGCAAGAAAAATCAACCCATTGACAGAACCGGCAAAAAGCAGTACTTTGGTCTTTCATGGGACATTTCAAGTCGGATACAGACTCAGAATCGTAAAGCAAAGACCTTAAAGAACAGTCCCTTAAAATGCACTTAGGGTTATCAAATTTATATAAGTTATGACATTTTGTCATAAAAGTCAAACAATTTGTTTTAACACTGTTGCACCCCGTGGTGCAACCGTACAAATATTGTTAAATAAATACATCTTTTAAAACTTACTATCCGCATTGTGGAATAGGTATGAGATAAATAAATACATCTTAGGCAAACTGATATGTGTGGGGATTAACCTATGGGAAGAGGACAAACATCCCAGTAAATGCAAAATCATAGGCAAACTCAGTTCTCAAAAAACACTACATACCAACTTCTTTGCGCTTCCAAAATCAAAAATCTTTAACTGATATGTGTGGGGATTAACCTGCATCAATAATTAAAACAAAAATACAACAGAGTTAGAATTAAGGTAAGAAGAATGAATGAAAAAAGAAAAGCATCTCAGCTAACCATGGAAATGGAAGTGCGGTGAACAGCTTAAAAAGACATGATCCAAATATGAGAACATTCTACAACAAAGACATTACTAAAACAATTCGTTATTTCTTGCGGGTGATGGACACCCTCATTGATAATAGACCATAGAGGAAACATTTGACTTGTACATTTGAAATTTGAAATTGCATCACCATCGTCGCCCAACCTGCCGTCTTCTTTTGCTATCTATCTGAAAAGGTATTATTCTACCTTTTTTATTTTCATGTCAGTCTTATTGGACCCTGTAGTGTAACTGGGTTTAAATTCTAGTGTTGTGGCGAGTGCTAATGCTCCAAATTTGTTGTTGTTTGTTTGTTTTTTTTTTTTTTTTTTTGCGAGTGTTAATCTCACCTACAAATTCTTGCAATTTTTTCAATCCCCTTGTATAAATTCACGGCTCATGTGGTTTCAACTTTAATACATATTGAATTACGATATTTTTAGAGTAATATGAATTATAGTCCTTTAAACTATATTTAATACATCTGTTTAATCTATTTTGTTCATATTTGATTTGGTATCAGAGCTTAGTTTGCAAATTTTTTCTATAACAATTTGTTATACATTGAAAAGATTTGTCATAACTAAATAAATTTGTTAATCCCTATTTTGTTGACTCATAATCCAATGGAGCTTCTAACACATTGTCAATATTGCTAATACGAAAATACAAAGCTTTAACCCTCTTATTTTGCTTGCTTCTCATTCTTTTTGCCTATTTCAGATTTACAAAAAATACAAAATCAAAAAGATTTTATCTCTATAGTTTTTACCAAGACAATACATTAATTTTAACACTTTTAACACTGATAGAAAAGAAAACAAGTTACCTCCACTGCAGCTTCTAAAAGGCAGCCATGAAAGTTCCTCCAGAGAAACCTCACTTTTTCAAACCCATTGTGCCAGGTTTCAAGCATGGCCTTGTGAGTAATATATATTTCCCATTACTTCATCTTCCTTTATAAGTATATACTAGTATAGAAGATCAAAAACATAATCTGTATGAATATTCTTTTATTAAATAATTAGCTAGAAAGTATTAGTCCTTTTACGTCCTAATAAAAGTTATGTATCAGAAAGATTTTGGGACTAAGCTTTTCTAACTGTATATATATTTCTTCTACTGCAGAAAATTCCTACAAGTTACTTGAAGTATTTAGAGGGATATGATCAACATGAACATGCAGTTCTAAGAAGGGCTGGTAATAAAGAGAAAGAATGGTCAGTGAAGCTGAACGGTTGGCGATTCGAAGAGGGCTGGGAAAAATTTGCAGAGGAGCATGATTTGCAACTGGAAGATGTTTTAGTATTTAGACATGAAGGATATATGAAGTTTGAGGTTTCTATCTTTGATTCAAATACTCATTGTAACAGAAAATATCCAGAAAATCAGCAACAAGAAGCAGCCCATATTACTGTTGAAGAAACTAACTTATTTCATGCTTGTGCTCTAATACAATTTTATACGACAAATTGTTTTAATGTACAACAAACTGTTGGAAATAACAAATTGTTTTATTTATGACAATCTGTTTTAATGTGAACAAATCTGTAAATAAATAAATACATCTTAGGCAAACTGATATATGTGGGGATTAACCTATGGGAAGAGGACAAACATCCCAGTAAATGCAAAATCATAGGCAAACTCAGTTCTAAAAAAACACTACATACCAACATATTTGCGCTTCCAAAATCAAAAATCTTTAACTGATATGTGTGGGGATTAACCTGCATCAATAATTAAAACAAAAATACAACTGATTTAGAATTAAGGTAAGAAGAATGAATGAAAAAAGAAAAGCATCTCAGCTAACCATGGAAATGGAAGTGCGGTGAACAGCTTAAAAAGACGTTATCCAAATATGAGAACATTCTACAACAAAGACATTACTAAAACAATTCGTTATTTCTTGCGGGTGATGGACACCCTCATTGATAATAGACCATAGAGGAAACATTTGACTTGTACATATGAAATTTGAAATTGCATCACCATCGTCGCCCAACCTGCCGTCTTCTTTTGCTATCTATCTGAAAAGGTATTATTCTACCTTTTTTATTTTCATGTCAGTCTTATTGGACCCTATGGTGTAACTGGGTTTAAATTCTAGTGTTGTGGCGAGTGCTAATGCTCCAAATTTGTTGTTGTTTGTTTGTTTGTTTTTTTTTTTTTTTTTGCGAGTGTTAATCTCACCTACAAATTCTTGCAATTTTTTCAATCCCCTTGTATAAATTCACGGCTCATGTGGTTTCAACTTTAATACATATTGAATTACGATATTTTTAGAGTAATATGAATTATAGTCCTTTAAACTATATTTAATACATCTGTTTAATCTATTTTGTTCATATTTGATTTGGTATCAGAGCTTAGTTTGCAAATTTTTTCTATAACAATTTGTTATACATTGAAAAGATTTGTCATAACTAAATAAATTTGTTAATCCCTATTTTGTGGACTCATAATCCAATGGAGCTTCTAACACATTGTCAATATTGCTAATACGAAAATACAAAGCTTTAACCCTCTTATTTTGCTTGCTTCTCATTCTTTTTGCCTATTTCAGATTTACTAAAAATACAAAATCAAAAAGATTTCATCTCTATAGTTTTTACCAAGACAATACATTAATTTGAACACTTTTAACACTGATAGAAAAGAAAACAAGTTACCTCCACTGCAGCTTCTAAAAGGCAGCCATGAAAGTTCCTCCAGAGAAACCTCACTTTTTCAAACCCATTGTGCCAGGTTTCAAGCATGGCCTTGTGAGTAATATATATTTCTCATTACTTCATCTTCCTTTATAAGTATATACTAGTATAGAAGATCAAAAACATAATCTGTATGAATATTCTTTTATTAAATAATTAGCTAGAAAGTATTAGTCCTTTTACGTCCTAATAAAAGTTATGTATCAGAAAGATTTTGGGACTAAGCTTTTCTAACTGTATATATATTTCTTCTACTGCAGAAAATTCCTACAAGTTACTTGAAGTATTTAGAGGGATATGATCAACATGAACATGCAGTTCTAAGAAGGGCTGGTAATAAAGAGAAAGAATGGCCAGTGAAGCTGAACGGTTGGCGATTCGAAGAGGGCTGGGAAAAATTTGCAGAGGAGCATGATTTGCAACTGGAAGATGTTTTAGTATTTAGACATGAAGGATATATGAAGTTTGAAGTTTTTATCTTTGATTCAGATACTCATTGTAACAGAAAATATCCAGAAAATCAGCAACAAGAAGCAGCCCATATTACTGTTGAAGAAACTAACTTATTTCATGCTTGTGCTCTACTACAATTTTATACGACAAATTGTTTTAATGTACAACAAACTGTTGGAAATAACAAATTGTTTTATTTATGACAATCTGTTTTAATATGAACAAATCTGTAAATAGGTCAAGCCTAGGGGCGGTATATCTAAGAAACTATTCACTCACCAGTCAAAGACATAGACACAAGACTACGATCTCTCTCCCTTCGCTCTGCATGAACCAAAGAAAGAAAATACCATAAAGGTGGACACACAAAAGTCAATTTAGGTGTTATTTTAACATATTTATAACTGTACAATAGTTACCTGTATATTAAACATTTTGTCATATCTAAAGGAATTTGTTATCTCCTAAGGCTGATGGACAGCCCTTTAACTATTGTGCATCAAGATTGAGCCCAACTATATCTCTCGTAGCCCACACAATTCTTTTAATATAATGTTATTTTAATATTTTTTAAAGAATATAACAGTTTGTCACACATTACATCATTTGGTCATATATAAAATAATTTGTTATTTCTAAAGGTTGATGGACAACCCTATAGCTATTGAGCTATATATTAATTCAAAAGTTATAAATCGAGCCCAGGGGGACACACAAAAAACACATGCTTGCTGTTATTTTAACATTTTTCAAAAAGTATAACAAGTTTAACTAAACATTTAGGTGTTATTTTAACAAACAGCAGTAGCAAAGTGGCCTTTGGAGAAATGTGGGGAAATTCCGCACCCTATGTAACATTTATTACATCTTTAACAGTTATTTTATAATAAAAACTTGCTATCACTAAACATTTTGGTGTTATTTTAACATTTCTCAAATAGTATAACTTTTTGTCATATACTACAACAACTTGTCATAGATTAAATAAGGGAAAATTTCATAACTAACCAAGTATCTTACATAGCCCTACTAGATAATAGACATATTAACATATATCAATGGCTAACCAAAATTGATGCTAAATAATAGGTACATGGATATCCTAACTTCTAAAAGATCTGCGTGAATATCTCCTAAATACTAGCGTCGATTGTGTTAACTATCAGCAGCCGAAAAATCTGCAAACTAATGGACGCGTGAAAATTCAGGACAGTATGCAAGGGATATGCATGCAATACCAACAAAACAGTTAAAAGAAAATAGTCAGGACTGTATGGAAATTCACTGTATATGCAAATATAAGGACTATATGCAAGGTATATGCATGAAATATTCCAGAAATATAAACATACTATTTAAATTAATTGACAATATGCTAGGTAAATATCAACAATATGCAAAAAATATAAAAGTAATATATAAATTCAGAGACAGTATGCAAGGTATACATGCAAAATATCAACATAAATAGTTAAAAGGAAATAGACAATACTGTCGTTTCTTTAGGCTAAAATTTAGTTTTTTAAAGACCGAAAATTTAGTACTTGAAAAAGGGAATAAATGTTAAGCGTGATATTACTTGAGAAGCGGGAAAATTTAGTAAATGCACACTTAATGAATATTCCAATTCCCATAATTGTAGGCACAGTAAAAGGAAGTTAAAAAGTTTTTAAAAATGGCTATTAAATGATAAGTAAATAAGTCTAAAAGTCTATTTGGAATAATTTAGATAAAATGTATCTATTTTCTGATAAACACCCTCCCAAATGTCTATATTGTGTAAAAATTCCATTAAATAATTTGTTATTTCCTAAGGCTGATGGACAATACTTTTAACTATTGAGCCAGATTTCAACTCAATAGTTATAGGTAGAGCCCAAGGGATCTATGGATACTATTGTAGCCCAACTATCAAGGGCTCTTATAGCCCTTGGTATCCCAAACTACCCTTTAACGATTGAGCGCAACTATGTCCTTGAGGTCAAAATATATAGTGTAAAGAGTGATTCAGTAATTGGAAGAACTAATTTTAGGTGGACACACAAAAGTCAATTTAGGTGTTATTTTAATATATTTATAACTGTACAATAGTTACTTGTATATTAAACATTTTGTCATATCTAAAGGAATTTGTTATTTCCTAAGGCTGATGGACAACCCTTTAACTATTGTGCATCAAGATTGAGCCCAACTATATCTTTCGTAGCCCACACAATTCTTTTAATATAATGTTATTTTAATATTTTTTAAATAATATAAAAGTTTGTCACACATTACATCATTTGGTCATATATAAAATAATTTGTTATTTCCAAAGGTTGATGGACAACCCTATAGCTATTGAGCTATATATTAATTCAAAAGTTATAAATCGAGTCCCTAGTTCCTTGTAGCTAGACGACTGCTCCAATACAATTCAGAATTACTTCAATATTATTGATCTAAACTCTCTGTATTTGTGCGTATCTTCAACAGCTGAAATGCTTCTCAATTTATAGCCTTGAGATCTTGAGACGTCTTGAGCAATTAGAACTCCAAAGTCCTTTAAGTGTTTAAGTCCTAATTGAACTCCTTGCTTATCTTCAAGCCTTATCCCAATCTTATGCAATCTTTTCTTATCTCGTACATTTCTGCATGATTATCAAGATAAATATTAGATTTTAGGATAACAATTTTACCGCTTTATTGATTTTGCATAATTATTTATTCAGCTGCAGTGATCCAAAGGAACATGTCCTTGGATCTGTTTCTTAGTCATCAGTCAAAACTCCAAGCTTATTCAAGCTAACATTTTCTCTCTTTTTGATGATGACAAACTCATAGACTTTGCTTCGTATCCTTAATGTTCTAAACCACAAGTTGTAACTTGAATGTAACATTAGCAGAAATCAATTTTATCATTAAGGATTAGGTTCTTAAACTGGTTATAAATATCACAAGCAAAATCATACTTACTCTTTCCTCTTTTGGCATCATTGAAAAGGTTGCATTAGTCAGAATTAATTAAGCAATAGAACAAGCAACTCATAGCCATTTAGGCAACTCAAAATGCAAGCAGAATCCAACAAAAAGCAGCTGCATGGAAATGATATTAGCCATCGAAGATATGACATCATAAGCAAAAAGATTTTCAACCAGGGGAAACAAACTAAGCAAGTACTAACTAGTCAAAAACTAAAGACAAGAAGACTAGGAAACTAGAACTAATCTAAATCCCACTGGACAAAAGATGACATTTTGGTTATGGGTTTCAGGTGGTGGAAGGAGCAAGTCCTTGAGACTTTTCCTGCAACAATTCAAACATCTTTTGAAGCATCCCTTCATTTGTTTCTTTTGCCTTAGCAGCTTCAGCTTTCCAAAAGTCCATTTCCTCCTCCAACCTCTTATTCTCAGCAGCTTACACACCAATTTGCTGCCTTAAAATCCTAACCTTATTGGTCAGTGGTCCCTTTGAAGTACCAATAACAGTAGCCTTAGCATTTACTGTCATGTCAAAACTGATCAGTGTAGCAGCTCCAAACCTTTCTTTTAAGGGTGTCCACCGACCCGGTCCGGTCCGGTTACGACGCTCCTTGCCCGGTCCGGACCGGTCTGGGTTAAAACTAAAAAAAATAATCGTTACCGGTCCGGTCTAACGGTGCAAGTGCACCACTTCCGTGTCGGAACCGGTACCGGTTCGGTTCGTGTGTATATATATATATATATATATATATATATATATATATATATATTTTTTTTTTTTAATTAATTTTTTTTATTTTTTGAAATAGATTAAAAAATTATTGTAGACAAAATAAACAACACAAAAATACATTTTATTCAACAATACGAAAATACATTAAGTTGGAAATACATAATTAAAGATTTAAAGTGACATACTAGAAAATAAAAACTAGAAAATAGACTAGAAAGTAGAAACTAGAAAAATACATAAATCATAGAAATTTCTCAAGTGCTTCATACCTTCTTCAACGACTCAATTTTCGCGCTCGCGCAGATATATTCCACCACCACGAGCAGCCCATTCGGGGCTATGTTGGTTTTGCAAGTGAGTCTTAAACTTCCCTGTCCCTCCATGATATGATCCAGATTGATAATTCCAAGTTTTCTTACAAAGAGTACACTGAGCAGTGCCAGTATCATGATTTTTCGTGATAAATTCCCAAACTTCGGATCTTCCAGTTCTTGGTTGGGAGGAAGTTTCAGCACCTTGAGCTTGAGTAGGATTATTTGCAGACATTTTGATAGAAAATTTAGAAAATAGTCTTTGATAGAAAATTTTAGAGAGAAATGAATAGAAAATATTGAATTGTGATTAATTTGATGAAATATGGGAGTATTTATAGGAAAAATAGGTTTGGGGGGGGGGGGAGGGGACTGTTGGGGCGTTTATGGGGGTGGGGGAGGGAAAAATAGTCGTTTATGGCCGTTGCCAACGGCTATTTTTCAAAAGGAAAAAGCTGAAATTTTTTGTTGGGCCGGTTCCGATCCGGTCCGGCCCGGTTTGGACGAATTATATATATATTATTTGAAAGTTGTTTTTGAATTTTAAATTAAGTATATGACTAAATAAAAATAATAAATATTTATAAATTAATAGCAGGCCCTATAACTTGTTATTTTTTATGTAGTTATACTACTAAGTATTTAGTATTTAGTATTTACTATTTAGTATTTTAGTATTTAGTATTTAAGTATTGAATTGCAAAAGTATAATTGAGAATATATAAAGAATGATAACTTAATAGCAAGGCATAACACTTGTTATTTTTTTTCAAAATAAATACTAAGTATTAAGTTAGTAGTATTTAGTATTTAAGTATTGAATTGCAAAAAGATATAACAAAGGATAATTGAGAATATATAAAGAATGATAACTTAATAGCAAGACATAACACTTATTATTTTTTTCAAAATAATACTAAGTATTAAGTTAGTAGTATTTAGTATTTAAGTATTTTCAACCAAACAAAAATATATTTAAGTATTGAATTGCAAAAAGATATAACAAAGGATAATTGAGAATATATAAAGAATGATAACTTAATAGCAAGACATAACACTTGTTATATTTTTCAAAATAAATACTAAGTATTAAGTTAGTAGTATTTAGTATTTAGCATTTAGTATTTACTATTTAGTATTTAGTATTGAATTGCAAAAAGATATAACAGAGGATAATTGAGAATATATAAAGAATGATAACTTAATAGCAAGACATTACACTTGTTATTTTTTTCAAAATAAATACTAAGTATTAAGTTAGTATTTAATATTTAGCATTTAATATTTACTATTTAGTATTGAGTATTTAAGTATTGAATTGCAAAAAAATATAACAAAGGATAATTGAGAATATATAAAGAATGATAACTTAATAGCAAGACATAACACTTGTTATTTTTTTCAAAATAAATACTAAGTATTAAGTTAGTATTTAGTATTTAGTATTTACTAGTTAGTATTTAAGTATTGAATTGCAAAAAGGTATAACAAAGGATAATTGAGAATATAACAAAGAATAATAACTTAATAGCAAGGCGTAACACATTTTATTGAATAATTTTTTTTTTTTGCAAAGTACATAGATATTAAATTGCAAAACTACATATTAATAAAAACACTTCTCATTTTCTGAATAATTTTTTCTGGCACTTCAGGATGAACCGGTGGCAAAGATTCATCTTCTTCATAATAATCTTCATTTTCCAAACTTCCACCAGCTGATAAGATTTCGGTTGAATATGCTGCATCTGCTTCTGGATTTTCTTCAGAAAATCCAAAATTTCTTCGCTCCGATCTAATCTAATCTCTGAATAATACGGCCATCTCTATTGCTTCTTCCTTCAATGAATGTCTATGATCTCCAATTTGTAATCTTTCTTGGCTAAACGCACTTTCTGAAGCAACTGATGATGCTTGAATTGTTAGAATATCCCGCACCATTTTTTCTAAAACTGGAAACTGTGCTTGTTGATCCTTCCAAAATTGCAGTAGTTGATCACTTCTAAAATACTCAATTTCCTTGCAACCATGAAGTAAATCAACATCAAGCTCGTTGAACCCTCCGCTACTCGATTGCCTGCTAGAAAGCCTTTGATTAAGGCTGGAAAAACTTCCCAATCCGGCTGCAGCTCTTTTACTCGCCTGCGTTGAGCTTGAACCAGCTCCACTTAGAACACTTGGAACAACATTATCAGCTGCACTCCTATATCTTTCATAAATCCGTTGGCAATCTAGAAATACATGCGTACAAGCTTGTTCTACACTTGGTGAGTTGGTGTTTCATCATCAGTAATTTCCGAACTCCGATAAATTTCTCTAATAAGCATTTCGGTATTAAACCATTTAAAACAGGGATGTAATTCAGAAGCAATGTAATAAAGTGGTGGAATAGGAAAAAAATATTTTTTAAATTTTTCAATCATTGCTTCTACGGCTTTTTCATAACCAGACACTTCTTTTATATTCGTTAAGTAATTCTGTTATTCCAACTATAAAATACAACATGGTAGTAACTGTAGGATAATATTGACCAGAAAATTCTTTAGTAGCATAAAAAACTTTTCTAAAAATATAAGAAGACTCTCAACAAGTTTCCAATCAGGTTCATCTAGGTGATACTCTACAACCACTTTGCCATTAAAATAACTAGTTATAGGCGCTCGTAAAGTGTAAGCAACAGACAAAGAGTCATATACAGTGTTCCACCTAGTTGAAACTTCCTTAGGAACTCTTCTAGGATGCAAACCTTCTTTCAAACACTCTACCTGAAAGTCCTTCCATCTATCCGATTTTTTAGATTTAAAAATATAACTAATTGCGAGTCTAACCTTCACAATAGTAGGATCAAATAACTTAAGGCCATCTTTTACAACTAAATTATATATATGACATGCACATCAAACATGAAACAATTCTTCAAAAGGGGGATGCAATACGGGTCTTAACTTACCAATAGCATAATCATTGTTTGAAGCATTATCAAGAGTTATACTTAAAATTTTGTCACTAATACAATACGCCTTACAAATATCAGTTATCTCTCTCTTAATAAATGTTCCCGTGTGTGGTTCATCGACACCGCTATATGCTAAAATTCTTTTTTGCATTACCCAGTTAGGATTTATCCAATGACAAGTAAGTGTTAAATAATCATACCCATTAACAACACGACCCAAATCAGTAGTAAGGCAAACTCTACAATCAAAGAGATAAAATATATATCGTAAATATTGTCTATATTCATTTTAAAATTTTATAATATCACTTCTAACCATAGTTTTTGGAAAACCTTGAAAAGATGGAGTATATACGGTTTGAATATAACGAACAAAACCTTGACAAGAAGCAAATATAAAAGGTAAGCACTCTACCGCAATTATTTTTGCCATTTGTTCCCTATCTTTTTTCTTATCATAATGCATAAGCCCTCCGTCACTGGGTTAATTTCCTGTTGAACTCCACTACCTTGAGATGGAGCCATTCTGTTCTCTGATCGAGTGACACCCGACCTCTTTTCCCATTCATCCTTATGATGGGTTTCTAAGTGTGTTCTCAACTTCCATGTCCCACCATGATGCTTGCCGGTTTTAAAATCTCAAACTTTTTTATAAAGATTACATTTAGCGATCTGAGCCGGAACATTTTTAGTCATAAACTTCCACACATCCGATCTTTCCGGTCGTGCCGCTGGTTCTCTACTAGGAGGCATAGGTGGTAATTCAGATTTAGTTTCTTCAGGTTCACCATGAAATTGACTAGTAGGTGTTTCATCATCTAAATTAACCCCTTCGGTATTTTCTTGATATTGTGCCTGTAACATATCATTATCCAATAGGTAATCAAAATCTACATCATGATAAAATTGCGTGTCATCTTCCTGGTAAAATCATCTAGATGAGAAGGAGTGCTAGAACTACCGATTGGTCTTTTACCTAGAGCACGACTACGTCTATCATCCCCTCCCCTCGGTTAGTAGAAAGTGATCTACGATCGCTACCCGAACGCCCAGTAAGTGCTCTCCACATTCCAGACATTATTATAAGTAAAGCAAACAAATAAATTACTAAAATATGCTAAAAATAATATTGCACAAAAATTAAAATAGATAATAAGAAGTAAGAACGAGTTTACTTGATGTCGCGTTAGAATTTAGAAGTGAAAGTTGAAACTTGACCGGAACCGCACCGAACAATTTTTCACTCCACTCCAAATATTTTTTGTAATGCAATTTAGAACTTAAACTCTTTTTGCGAGAGCAATTTTGAATTATTAGCAAATAGCCTTTGTAGAAATAAGAGAGATTGAGAGAGAGATTTAGAGAGAATATTAGAGAAACTGATGAAAAATTGTGGTATTTATAGAAAAAATAGGTTGGGGGTATGGGGGCTCCTTGGGGGGTGGGGGAGCAAAAAAGAGCCGTTTTGGCCGTCACCAACGGCTGTGGGTGAAAAGAGTCGTTGCCAATGGCTATATTTGCACAGCCCAACAAGTTTTTATTTTATTTTTCCGGTCCGGTCCAAATTGGTCCGGTTTGGGCTGTGCAAAATAGGGGTGACGGGTCGCTAAACGTGTCGTTTCAATTTTTTTTTAATTGGTCCAGTTTGCGCCGGTCCGGTACGGTGCAACCGGACCGCTGGACAACCTTACTTTCTTTCTTTGTAGCAGTTTTCACTTCCCTTAAATAAATGCCTCACTTGCCAACAAGTCAGTAAGAATGAATCCAAATGGAAGAGCATGCTTCTTCTTCCCTGTCACAACCCTTGTGATCAAATGCACCATAAACATGAGCCAATTAATTTGCTTCTCACTATCAAGCAATTCCATAAGGAGCAGGTCCAAGAAACTGGCTAGTCCTCTTTTTTCTTGCCTGGGAAACATGATTTTATTAACAAACTCAAACAGAAGTTGGTGCTTTGGTTGCATCTCACATTTTTCCACTGCACTTGGTTTCTCCTCTAGAGGATTCTCAGCAAACTTGCATGTGATCTCCAAGGAAGTAGGAAAATTTGTTAGGTCAGGCCAGTCACCCTCAATATAATCATCATAGCCCACAAAAAGGATATCAAACAGTTCACCTAATTCGTGTGCATCAAAGGAAATATACTTACCATTAACTGAACTGTTGATTCTGCCTTCATCAATAGAGCAGTTGAAAGGAATTCAACCACCTTATCTCTGGCCAACTTCCCTCTGATCTTAAGGACCATGTCTTTCCAGCCTTGTTTCTCCAATTTTTGCAACAACCAAACCATCCCCCTTCTTCCACATCAGCAAGCACCCTGCTTTTTAATAACTTTCTTTTGTCAAAGTCATTGTGCACAACCTTTCCAGCTGCCTAATCCTCCTCACTCTCACTTTCAGCCTCATCCCCTTTATTCTCAGCATCATCCTCATAATCAGTACTTTCATCATTCAAAGTTCTCTTAGAAGATCTTGTTCTCTTAGAAACAGAACCAGTACTAGAAGACCTCTCATCAGTCTTTGCAGACTTCCTTTGAGAAGTTTTTTTATTTTTTGGTCAAAGGAACAGTTTCTTCTACCTCCTCATCAGAGTCCTCAACTGGCACAACAAACTTAGGAACCTGTTTCTGTTTACCCTTCTTACTTTTCTCAAGAGCTTCAGACATTTTTGCATCAGTAGCTTTTACAGAACTTCTTGTTCTCCTAACCCCACCAGCAGGAGTCTGGGTAGAAGAAACAATTCCTTTACCCTTAGCAGAACTTTTCCCTTGGCTTTTCTTTTTAAGTCCAGGTTTATAGCTATCATTGATATTTTTAAGCCTAGCATTTATCTCAACAAGTTGTGTAGGATCAACAGGCCCCTATTTTGTTAACTTCCTCTTCAATCCCCTCACATTGATTAAATCAATTATGGGCATATCACTGTCACTAATGGCCTCATCAACATTCCCATTTCTACATCATCCATGGGTGCTCTAAAAGCAACCTCTGGAGACCCAGAAGACTCATGCATGGGAGCCTCTATACCTCTCACAGTCTCCTATTCACCCTCTTTCTCTGGTACAAACAAACTGCTATACTCCAAGTACTGCCTATGGACACTAGAAGGGGAGGGAGGACGGGTTAAATAGTGTCCTCCAATTTTCGCCCAAGAACCTGACTCTTAATCACAAGAACCCTGTTCTTGAATTATTGCCTCCACAAAAAATGCAAACACAGAAGTAAATAACAATCTAAAAGACACGGTGTTTTTACGTGGAAAACTCCTTGCTCAAGGGAGGAAAAAACCACGACCCACACTCTGGGATTTTGAAATAACTTCACTAACACAAAGAGCAAGTTTTAGATTACAAACTCTGAAACCAAAGGGCTACACTCTAGACCCTAATCACTCAACAAAACTAAAATCTAGCTTTACAAAGTAATCACTCAAAGTTTACCTATTACAATGGCTTCTAACATAAGCAGATATGTAATACAATCAAAACGTATAAACTGTGACAATTACAATCAAGAACCTAAACTGATTCACTTCTTTTGCTCTTGGTTCTTCATTGGTTGTCTTCAACAGTTATGTCACTTTAAGAGTTATTGAATTCGCCTTGTGTTTGCTCTCAACTCTCATGGTGAATAATTGAGATCGTGTGCCTCAATTACTTTCTTTTATATGGGATTTGTAACCCTAGCAGTGTTTCACTAAGAAACCTCGTAAACATAGCAAGTCCAGATTTTCCTGTGGTACTTTCCTTATTTATACTAACTCTTGTTCACACTTCAATGAGACAGCCCCGACACAACTTCTTTTAGTTGACTAGGATGCGTACAAGTTTACGCGCCACTACTCCTAATTCTACATGGATTTGCATTCCATAAAATCTTTTCGATCAGTCGTGCCCTTCTCACCAAGGACTAAGTTCTTCTACAAATCATTAAGTCCTTCGTTTGTCATTCTTCAAAACATCCAGCTCAACAAATTTCCCCTTTTTGATGATGATAAACAAATGTTGCCGAAGTACCTGTACATACAAACACCAATACACAAAAATAAAAATACACTTTGAAGGAATTTAAAATAGATGAGTTAGGTCACAAACATCCCAACAACATTTTTCCTTCTTCCCCCTTTTGGCATCATCGAAAAGATTCTAAAATCATGCAAGAATAAGTTAGTACAGTCCAGACTACAGCACAAGGAAACAAGGTAACTAAGAACACAATGAATAATCCAAGGGCCCAACTAGAACCAACAGTTATATAGAGAAAAACCACAAAACCAGAACAAGTAGTTTAAAATCAACAATCTAAGGCATAACATATATGGCTCACTTAGATACAGACCAGAACAGAAATTGTCTTAAATGTGCATCAGAAAGGAAGGATAGAGAAAATTTGAACAAGGAACTGCTCAAACAAGGTTTAAAGCTTGAAGTGCTTGACAAGTGCATCCAGGTTCTTGGTATATTTGGCTCTCTCAACAACCAGCTCAACCTGATGCCTTTTACACTCAATGGTCAAGCGATCAATTTCTTGATCCTTCAACTTCAAGTGATTCTTCAGCTTCTCATTTTCCTCATCCAGTTCCAACAGATGTTTCTCCAGTTCCTTCACAGCTGCTACAACTTCTTCTGAACCAAACTCCTCACTCTCATCATCTTTCTCCACTTTAATCTGCACAACACATTTGGATGCTCTCTTCTCCTTGAAGAAGTCACATGTCTTCAAGGCATGCATACCAAAAATCTGATGATGAGTGGCCTTCTTCCCATTTTTAAGAGGCACCCCAGAGTGCTTAAATACCTGCTGCAATAGATAGGAATTCACAAAAGAATGACCCTTCTTGTTAGTGTCTGCAATCCTCTTAATATGCCTTATGATCAACCCAGGCAAGTTAATTTTCACACCTCTATATAGCAGATCCATGTATGTCTGGTCCAATGCACAGGCCTCACTGTTCCTTTCACCTCTTGGCAACAGAAACCTATGTACAAACTCAAATAGTAACTGATGATCAGGTTCCATCTCCTTTTTCTCCACCTTTCTTTCTTTCCTGAGTCTCGGATTACCGGAGAACTTCTTGGTCACCTCTAGAGGAGTAACACCATCTGTTCTCTTTGGCCATTTCAACTTCAAGTACATGCAATAACCCTCAGTAGGTACCTCTAGGATCACTCCTAACTCTTCTCTTCTAAATTCAATCTCAATACCTCCAACCTCAGAGTAAACTCTCATTCCAACAACACTGCATTTCACATAAAATTCCCCCACTTCTTCAGTATACAGACATCTTCCTTCTTTAGAAAACAACTTAGTCCAACCTTGTGCATTCACCTTTTCCACCAAGGGTCTCATACTGGGCTCATTCAAATCACACCATACACTTCCATGCAACACTTGATGCTTAGCAAAAAAGACACCCCTGTCTACATCTTCTCTTTTTCCCTTATTCTTTTTTGAATCCTCAGAAGTTTCAAAATATGAGTCATCAGGATCCACAAAATGCCGATTCTCTGCACTGCTTTCTTTGTCATCAAGGGATTGTTTTCTCTTCTCTGCCTCTTTGTTCACTCTATTCTGTTCAACAAGTTTTTTAAGGGATGCTATTTGCTGTTTTAGTGCTGATCTCGTAGTCATCCTTCTAGGAACTACAGGTTCCTGCGCACTCACTGATTCAGATTGTGAAGCCTCCTCATCAATACTCTCATCCACCTGCTTGCTTTTTCCTACAAATTTTTCCCCTTTCATCAGCCTTCTTTTCTTGTTTTGATTTTGTTTCACTCACAAATACCACCTCATCTTGTTCTTCCTCTTCTATCTTCTCATCTTCTTCTCCAAACTTTCTTTTTGAAATTTTCTTTGAGATTTCCTCAGACTCCCTGGACTCCATATTATCTTTCACTCCCTCATTTTTCTTTTTAGATTCAGAATCTTTCCATTCCAGTTCTGCATCATCAGTTACCATGGGAACTGAAGAAGTAATAGGTCCTTCCTTAGATTCCTTACCAACTTTAGTAGAGCTTGGCTCACCCCCAACTACACCACTCACATCTTCTTTCATGCATTCTTTCTCTGAAGAAACAGTCTCCAAACTGGGTTGTTGACTGGGTCTTTTAGAGATTCCACCACTTCTTTGGCATGCAACTCTTTAATCACAACTTTCACATTTTCACTAGCTCTGACTAGAACCACATCAGTGATATTACTTTCTACTCTAGGTTCTACATGTTGTCTTTCCATACTTCCTTCCTTCTTTTCTATAGCCTTTCCCCTATCAATTTCGCTACCTGACTCCACTATACTAACATATTTTTTAATTATCTCATCCATTTCTGCTACTAATGTCTCTGTATTCAGTTTCCCAGGGCTTAAAGTAGATTCAGAAATAATAGTGCTAGCTTGAGTTAAGTCAGGTCTTACCTCTGCTGGGTGTGAATCCACGACCTTAGGGGAAATCGTCAGAGTTGTTGACTTAAGAATAGATTTCTTGGGTGCTTTCTTTTCAACCCTCTTCATGAACTTTTTCTTTGCTTTCACAATTCTTTCTGCCAAAGTGGTGGAACTAGCTTTAGGTTTCTTTGAAGGTTTCTGAGGGGTTTGTGTTTCTGGGGTCTTTGTGGGTGATGTTGACAACGATTGAGCTTGAGACATTATTGAAGATTTTGTGAGATTTTGGAGAGAAGGGTTTTGTTTTATGAAAATTTGTGGAGGGAGAAGGATAGAGAAATTTGTTATGAAGGATACTGATAAGGGTTTGCAATAATGGTGGATAAAAGCAAAACAACTTTTGAGTGTTTGGGGAACCGGGAAATCAGACGATGTGACGGTTATGGAGGAATTTTCATTAATATTTATGTGTTAGGTGGGGTAGGTTTGAATTTCAAATATGCAACTAATAAGGAATGTGTCCAAGGATATGGGAATGTTACACATATAAGAAAATATTGTGATGCACATCTAGAACAATTAGGTTTCAGTTACATGTATTCAAGAAAATAGTCACATAGTCGTACCTGGACATGATTCCTTGTTATATTTGTGGTTCCTCCTGTTACTTAGTAGGTTCTTTAGTGGGAACTCATTGGATATCACTCTGTAGACTTAGTTGACCATGTATGACCAATTATATAAGTTAGAGTGATATCTCAAGATGATTATCACTTAAAATGACAAATCATACAAGTTAGAATGATATATCAAGGTGATTATCACTTAAAATGACCAATTATACAAATAAGAGTGATATATCAAGACGTATAATCACTTAAAATGACCAATTATACAAGTTAGAATGATATATCAAGATGAATATCAAATAAAATGACCAAATATACAAGTTATAATGAAAGTCAAGATAAATATCAACTAAAATGACCAATTATACAAGTTAGAATGATATATCAACATGGTTATTACTTAAAATGACCAATTATACATGTTATAATGATAAATCTACAAGAATATCACTTAAAATGACCAAATATACAAGTTATGGTGATAAATCAAGATGAATATCGACTAAAATGACCAACTATACAAGTTATAATGATAATAAAGATGAATGTCAACTAAAATGAATAATTATACAAGTTAGAGTGATAATTATGAAAAGTTATCGCTTAAAATGACCAATTATACAATTTAGAGTGATAGATTATAAAAATATCAACTAACATGATCAATTATACACATTTAGAGAGATAATTGTGAAAGATTATCACATAAAATGACTAATTATACAAGTTAGAGTGATACATACAGATGATTATCACTTAACATGATCATTTATACAAGTTAAAGTGAAAAATTTACAAAGATATCACTTAACATGACCAACTATACAAGTTATAGTGATAAATCAAGTTGATTATCACTTAAAATTACAATTGCACAGGTTAGAGTGATAAATCTAAAAGATTATCTACCATTTGGTGGAGTTAAAGTGATAAATCTAGAAGATAAACACACTATACGTTCCGAACGACAAAAATGTTAAGCCCGAACTTGAAAAAGGTGTTCCGAATGTATTCACTTCCCAGGTTAGGGTTTAGGGTTTAGGGTCTAGGGTTGGGGTTTGGGGTAAACATGTTCGGAACAACTTTATAGATGTTTCTAAAGACTCGGGAAAGTATGCACGTCTAAAATTGAGCCAGCGTTTGTAACAGCTTATGCAAATGACTTAAACGACATAAGTATGTTTCGAAAAGGGAAATAAATATGCATATTAACGATAGTAACAACAAATAAATATACATAAATGAATTTGATTAGGTTTACAAATAGGACGAACATCCAATATACAAATTCAAGAATTTACAAGCTGCCTTGTATCTTCATTTCCTCTACGTTACATGGGGAATGTAGTCCTTTTGTGAACATATGTTTTGCAGATGCCATATTTATTTTTCCTCTGAAGTACTTCCCAACTGACAGATTAGCTTGGTTCTTCTCCTTCATGCCTTGGAGGTGCAGGCACTGAAAAAATTACCTCCTCAAGAGGGACCACCCATAATTCTTCTGGAAGAGCTAGATTGACAGGGATTGCATAGATAAGGATTATCATATGAGGAGACTAAATTCATACTTAGCCAACAACTTAACCTCAACTTGGGATGACAAAAGAAAATGTTTTAAGCCTTGATAAATCATAAATCATTTTTTAAACCTTGTCTTGGCTCCAGTAGAATAAGACAATAGGAACTAAGATATTTATACTAATCTATAAGTATATGATTAGTAAAACCATTGAAAACATGAAGTACAGAAATTTCTACTCCCACAATGCACCTAGCTCCGACAAGGTAGACTTTTCTTGAATTCTTGAATTCACTTTGCTACATAAATAATTGTGTTTCCCATTTGTCAGTACCAGCTACAAATTATTTTTGACAAACAACAAATGAAAATGTGGCAAATAATTTGTATAATAGTTCGACGGGTAAAATGTATAATTGCTAAACATCATGAGAGATAATCAAAATATCTGGCAGGATGTTAATAGTAACATATTTCTCGATGTGCACGATGTCTCTCTAGATATTCGAAGCATCTTGCCTATCAAGATGTTCAGGATGTTCGGAACATTTGTATTGATGTTCAAGATGTTTGGAACATCTGTCAGGATGTTTTAAGCGTCTCTCTGTCAGGATGTTCCGAACATCCTAAGAGATGTTCATCGCGCTGAGGAAAAATTTCAACATCGGTTTTAGTCTAAAATTAACCAAATCCAGTCCAAATTAAACTCCAAATCATCTCAAATTTTATATTCAACCTCTCACTACTATTCCCAACAATTCTAGATAACACCCACTTGAAAATAGTACAAAAATTTAGTTGATTTTTTAAAACCCATTTCAAAAACTTCAATATTTAATAATGATGAACATTCACAAATCTTCTTAACGAAGAATAAGAAATGGATATGTGTTATATTTCGTTTAGGATTGTTTAGATTGAAGAAACAATCATAAGATGAAGTGTAGAGTGAAGAAACAAGAAGAATGATACGAATAAGGATTTGAGAGGAAAAAATGGGGGAGAAGAGAGAGGGAAGGGCTGTTGTAGATGTAGGTTTATGACCAAATTTGACAAAAATGTGGCCCTTTATACTTAGACTATTGTGTAACATAAAAAATTTTGGGGTGAAAATATTATAATTAATATCATTAATTAAATGAGGACTCTACTTCATGATTAAAATTCCTTTTTCCATTCAAAAATAACTTGAGAGAGCATGTCATGCCAAACCAGAGTGTCTTTACCCCAACTACCAAGCGCCAAGTCCTGCAACTCCAGCGAGTACATCAAACAAACGGCTATGGCAGTTCCTACCTTAATCTTTGCCTCAAAATTGCCTCTTTTTCCCAAACCAAAACTAACCCAATTCACTTCAGCAGCTTCTATTTCCAAATTTTACCTATGTGCAAAGCAAAGTTCTCTATTTCAAGAACCTACCAAAATCAGCTCATCTCAAAACTTGAAACATGCAGCCACTGTTTTAGGATTCACTGGAATTGCTTTAGCTACATTAATGGTGGGACCAGCCACTGCCTCAGCTTCAGAATTAGCCATAATGGGTTCTTCTTTTCAATTCAATGAACCTTCTAATGCTCTTTCTTTACCTACCTGGGCTATTCATGTTTCAAGTGTTGTTGAATGGTATAATACTTTGCAATTTAGTATCTTTTTACTCTCTTGTCCCAATTTACTTAGCATATGAGTTTAGTATACATATAATGTACTCGAAGAGGAGCCTTGGAACAACTGGTAAAATTGTCTGGCCTACAGGTCATCGACATAGATTGTGTAGGCGCTTTCTCTACCCTTCGTGAAAGCATGATGCTTTATGCACTGGGCTACCCTATACATATAATATATATTCATTTGTCTCAACTCTCAATTTATATAACATAGTTTGACTGAGTACGAAGCTTAGAAAAGAAATGTATTATTTTGAATCTTGTTTCCCCGAAATATGCCATAACACTTGTATGATTATAAAATTTTGAGACCTGTGGTCTTAAACATGCTATAATAATTATGAGCTATAAAACGGAAATTTTAAGTTAAATTGTTTCAAATGTAGAAACGTGTTATTTTTTTTTTTGAACGAACCGATAAAAAATTGTGTTATTCTTTTTGGAACGGATGCAGTAGTTGAGAAGAATTGCAGTGTCTTTGTACTAAATAATTTGTTTTATGGCTAGAGTGCTTACATCAAGGTCTGTATTTATAAAAAGATTGCAACTTTTTAGCTTTTAGGACGGACAGAAAAGGAAAGCGTGTTAAATAAACTGGGACGAGGCAGTATATTTTCTGTGCTGAGTGAAATAACGCACTACTGTTTTGTTTAAAAGGGTTACTGCAATGGCTTTGGTTTGGCAGTATGGGGAGAAGTCTGGATATGAATCTTGGAAGGGACTCTCTTGGGGCATGGTAAGTAATGTTATTTTTAGAGTTTGTATAATCTTGAGCAGATTGATTCATCATGCGTAAAGTCATAATTTTGGTTATGTTTTGTGCTTTAACTTGGTGTGCTCTGAAATGTCTCTTCTTTACCATTAATCAGCCAATGAGGCGTAACACAAATGATACTTGTTTGAGGTTTTGTTACCAAAAGAGTCAGAGGTTCAACTCTCTTACCAGCAAAATATCTGTCTTTTCTCCAATTAATGTTCCTTATTTCTCCCACTATATATCGGTTATTGTTTGAAATTTAATATGTCTAAGAAACTGTTCGTGGGATATTGTTACACAATCACATTTTTGTATTCATTGATATTTGTGATGGTGTGTTTGTTTCAATCTATATAAGCTATTTTTGTAAAGACATATAATAGTAGGGTTTTAAACAGTTATGTTTTTCATATTATATATACCATCTCAGTTTGTGCATCGTTAGTGTGGAATGAGATAGCAGGCCAGTAGGCTTGAGGCCTTATGTGTTTTCGTCTGATCACTGTAGAGTGAGTTGAGATAGTATCAAACACTTGCATTGCAGGAGATGCAATTCTTGTAACAGTCAACCTCTCTGATATTAATGCATATATTTTCATTCTTGATGGTTATTTAGGACATGGTGAAGTGGTTAACATGGATCCTGAGACTGTCGCGATGCATGCTAGTTCCTTAGAAACAAAATTAGAGTTCTTCCTAAACAAAATTAGAGTTTACCACTTTAAGCTTTTAGATGAGGTTGTCGCGCGTTCAGTACCATTGTCCTTTTTTTCCTTTTGGGTGAAATCAAATGAGATCTAAGCCCTGGAGGTTTTGGAATGTTCAAAGGTTTCCACTTGCTACTGATACTGGTCCCTATTCTTCTTCCCGATGTTTTTTCCCCAATCATATATTGTCTTCTCAGTTTTCCACTCTTCTTAGCTCTTCAGCTGCTTATGAGTGCCACTTTTGGTTCTAGGTGCCCCTGCTAGGTGGAGCACTTTGTGCCTGCACATGGCACTTCTTTTACAACTCGGAGTCCCTTGAGGTTAGTAAATCAAATCTTGTATTTACTTATTGACAGGAAACTTCCCTTATGCAATGAATGTTACGAGAAAAAATGGTGGATAAAGAGAGTGGTTTTTTGTGAAAGCAGGGGAAGGGGGGGGGGGGGGGGGTTTCTATAATCACATTGATAAATTACTGAAAACTAGAGAAACTTATTTCAGGAATTTAACAATAACTCGTAATTACTTGCCAGCTTTCCATTTCTATTTGCTTGCAACGAGCCTTATTATTAACACAACTGAGCATTCGGGCAGGGAGGGTTCCTGTCCTTGCATAGTGACATTCTCTTTTAGTGAATATGAATTTAAACTATTGGTTGCATACACCATTGACAATTGATGTAATGACAAAGGGTTGTGATAAACTTGTAAACCTACACTAACTAATCTGGAAGTTATAGTTTGGAACAAGAAAAAACCTTTGAAGTAACGGCTTACTGCCTCAAAATTTTGTTGATTTCTCCTTCCACATTCAGTTGCTGGAAATAGTGAATCAAATTTTGATTTCAAGTATTCCTTATCTAATCTGGCTTTGATATATTCCCAAGAATTGGTATTCAAACCCTAAATACACATTCAGCTTCTCTCTGCTTATATATCATTTTTTCCCAATTAAATCATTTTTGGATATTCTTAGACAACAGCTATCTTGTTTTATGCTTTTAAATGACATGCATCGGATGCATGAGTTTCAGGTATTAGTGGCTCTACAAGCAGCTTTGACAGTTCTTGGTAATGTCACAATGTGCATCGCTGCATTCCGTATATACAGATTGTCACAGGAGCAATCAAAGAATTTATGAGCATTGAGTTTTCTGTACAAATTTCATCACTTATTCAGCTTCCTTATTTGCATGGTACTTCCATTCAATTCTTGTCGTCTCTTCTTCATGTTTGATTGAACTGAAAATTAATTCATTGACAGTGCTAATTGTCTTTGCAGAAGAGGAACATGGTGTGAGGAATTGTCACAAATTATATAGAATAACATGAAGTGGCTATTAAAGTATCTATTGATAGGAAGTAAAAAGTTTTTACCACCAACAAACCAGTGGGGATCGAGCTGTCCCTGGAAGAAATGATTCTACATTTCCAGTGGCCGGTGAGTTTGTCAAGATAGTTTCTTCACTTTAGCCTTTCCATTTCCATTGTTGTACATTCTTTAAACAGTTTCTTTTAGTCATCTTAGGATGGCAATTGTTCACTTTCTAAGAACTACTGTTGTTTATGTATTGTATTGCTGTTGTGTTGATGTATATGACAAAATGCTACTGCTAATAGCCTAATAGTAACTGGAAATACAACAACATAGTGATGTGCCTCTGTTATTGACCTCGATCGTATGACAATACTATCAATCAATCAACTATACTTCCCAAATTTGTTGGGGTTAGTTGTATGAATCTTTTGAAGCTATTCCATTTCATATGGCACGCAAGACTTCATGAAAGAAAAGAAAAACAAACTGAAGCTGACTTTTGTAAAATTGGTCATGATCGCGACCGGAGCCGGGGGGAGGGTTGTGGTGTGGTCTTTAATCACAAGGTCTTCAAATGTATGCCCTCATGCTGTAGTCTCAGCTGGTGACTCCATCTTAAACCTTGTCTGCTTAGAATAGAGGCTAAATGGTGAAACAGTTGTTTATAATATAAACCTTTTATGTAAGTAAGAATCCTAAGCAATTAGGTCAATGCATAGGGATGTGTCCTCCCTTTAATAATACCTTGAGGCCCAAAGTTAATTGAGTAATTTCAAATGGTATTATGATTCCAGAGGCCATTTTGTTGACCTTAGGCATAACTTTTTAGAGGCCAGTGTTACCAGTCCAAATGCACACCAACAAATTTGACTACTTGTTATTACTTCTTTAAGCACGTACAAAATTGACGTTAAACACTTTAATAAATTTTTTATAGAGTTTAAGTTTTGTGCACGGATAGTGTAAGAAATACTTACAAAATTATGTTAAATAAAAGGTAATTATAGGTAACTTCATTGAATAATATTGATTGATAACCTAGAACAAACGTAAATAAGTACATGATATAACCAGTTAAATTATGCCGACGATGTAAAAAAGTTTTAGATTTCAAAGTTTTAGACTGTAGTGGATATAATAACTTACATCATTTTATGTGAACCATCTTTTCTCTTTCTGTCTACATGATATTGAGAAACTAGGAATATGAACCCTTGACTTTTGCAAAGGAAAACTCAAAATCCTACCTAGTCCCAACTTGAGATATAATGACATTCTTAAAGTTTTTCCTTTAACATATTCAGGTGTTTAAGTTTTTCCTTTAACATATTCAGGTGTTTTATTATCAATGCAATGTGAACTGTTTGTTTGTAACTGCATTTGGATTTGATAAATTATTCTTTTGGTTTTTTCCATGTAAGTGTAGTTGTGTAGTATATGAAGATGATCAATTAAATATGCTTAATGTTGCCGTAGAGAAACAGACAGTCTCGAGCCAACAGCCCTGACTTTTGAGAAAGTGCACTTTTTTCTTATAGTTTTTAGTTAACCTCACGTGCTAAGAAGCTTCACAAAACTAACTTTTTTGGGAAAAAGAAAAAGGTTGTTTTTGGTTTGTAATTATGCAATACTACATTATCCTAAAGTACATTATTGGGGTCAAAACCAAGACTTACCTTTACTTTGCTTGTTAGAGCACTTCTCTCCCCATCTTTTCATGAACTCAAATGAGTAAATTAGCTTCCAGCTAGCATTTGGATTATCTTTAATCTGTAAACTAATGGTATTCTCATTGTGTTTCGAGTGAGCAAGTAGAGTGCGATAACCAATTAAGCTAGTTAGTGTTAAATATTGGACACTATTTCAAGAATATGTTGGCTTCGTTTCAATTCTCCAGACCCCACTTGTGGAATTACATTGAGCATGTTGTTGTCGTCTTTCTTCCAATTTTCCAATTGTTTCCTGCCTCGTTGTGCTTACATGCACCTCATGCCTAGCTGATGAAATACTAGTGTTTTGAGAAAACACTTCAACTGTTTTGAAATTCTAAGTAATGTCTATGAAGATCCACTACATGGTTGTTGCAGTTACTGATTGAAATTTCATATTCAGTATTTAAATTTAAGGTTTAAATCCCTCCAAATACCTTTCTTTTTGTTTTCTCCCCAATAACATTTGAGGGGAAAAAGTCTGGTCTACCTTTTATTTTTGATGCATCTAAAGGACCACAACATGCATACTATACTAAAAGTTTTGTCAGATTTAGTGTCCTTTAGTTTATTTTAGAAGTTTCACATATTCATCTGTTCTAACTCCTGAGCCGCTAGCTTCATTACTTTTTGGATTTATCATACCATTCAAAAGGAGAGAAGAAAAAGAACACTTGCTTTTGCAATGGTAACAGCCCAAAAAGTACATACTAATAAATGAAGAGGAACAAGTACTTGCAAGCCTTTTTGTTTTTCTCCTGGATCTGGTAGTCCAGAAATGAAACTACAAGGACACATTTATAGGGTCATATGGTAGAACCAATTCAGAAAAACCCGTTCTAGACAAGAATGGCTCTTCGTCAGCTAAACTTAAATGCACCGACGATATAAAGAATTTATGTGGACGCATAGTAGCATTTATTTTTATTTTTTATTTTTTAAACCCACCCCTTCCTCTCTCTCGGAACAAATAGCGGCCCTTCCACTTTTTGCTCATATGGTGACTCGAACCCTCAATCTACCATCTGAACAACCCTCACTTGTCCACGCATAAGTAGCATAAGACATGTATACATAATATATTATTTTTCATCCACTCTTTTCTCTCATTAATTTGATAGTGAGTTTATTCTCAATTTGGGAGAGGGAAGGGGTCTCTTCATTGACATTGTTGCTTATGAACAAGTAGGTTAAGGGTGTTAGAAACTCTATCAAACTGAGAAAACTTCTTCTGAAACTCAGACATCAAAGCAATGTTTTCTTGATGGAGGACATTGGCTCTCTTCCTCAATTTCTCATTCTCCTCTAAAATGCTCATATTCTCCATGTATAGCTTTAGGTTTCTCATTTCTATATCCTTCTTAGCTGCTTTTTCCTCACTTCTCTTCCTCCTGCAAAACCAAAATCACCCAATTTAATGAACTTTGAGCGTTCAACATATTTACACAATCACGTCATTTTTGTGAGATGATTATAAACCAATCTCTATATTGCGTATGAGTAACTATTGATTGAAGCTATACACTGTGACAGTGTAAAGAATGTTTACACCATCGGTGTAATTTGACCTGAGTAGTATAATTAGTTCTCACTCTACTTTTCGAGTTTCTATATTAGACTCGATAAGAAAAATTATTTACTATTGTATTTCAATTTTTACATGATAGTATATACAAATTATAAATTGTCGGTGCACAAAACTAAAATTCATTAATGCATAACCTAATAGAAATGAGTCTAGCATACTATAGGCCAACATGCATTGCTAATGTAAAAGAAGAAATTTACTGTCAAAGAACATAGCTTAAATCCTTAGATTAACTACAGACGAAACAAAAGACCATAACAACCTTAAAGAAATTGCGATCATAAACCAAGGTGATGATATAACAAAAGAGCACCAATCTTGTGTCAATACCTTGCTAGCCTAGAGAGCTTTGGTCGTTGTTTTTTCTGCATAGAAAAGCAAAGAGGACGTGACGTACTCCATTCTGTAGAAGCAGTAGAACTAATACACATTTCTTCCTTTTTCAGCTTTGTGTGTGTGTGTGTGTGTGTGTGTGTGTGTGTGTGTTTAAACTTGAACAAGCTAAGAGGAAGAGTGAGAGGAATGGAGGCTGTTGGATATAATGAAATGAATGAAAATTTTGAGTGGAAGTATATGAAGTGTGGTGAGATCCTATAAATAGGTGAAATTGTAGTTTTCAATATTATGAGCAATAAACATTACTTCCCATGTGGTGCCCTATGGCCAGCTTTTGTAAATTGTACACTACGGGAAATAAAGAGAGGAGTAGTGTTTGGGGGTGGGGGTTGGGGGCTAATTATATGAATTTTCAAGTATAGTAATGATGACTAGGGAACTCATGATTACAAAATAGCAGTAACCCATCTATTTCCATGAAGAAAAAGCCTTATAAGATGGATATGTCTCTCTCCCTTATTAACTCCGTTTCTTGTTTTCTATTTATTCATCTTATAGTATTTGGCGTATTTATGAATTTTTTGTCTATTTGTCATGTAGATGGAGAACTTATCTAAATATGCCAATGTTCACCTATCTTATTAGTACTTTTCTGTGTTCACCTACATATCCATGCATATAAATTGTGCACATTATTATTCTTGGCCACACCTGGTTGGCTGCTGTCATATTTCTCATAATAGGTAGTTATTTCTTATGATTTTTTTACTCCTTTGGATCTTAGATATAGGAATTTGCAATGAGCATGACAACTATCCTTTATTTCTATGGTTTGTTCTGGAACTGTATGACTAGAGAAGGTGTGAGATCATTAATCTGACAAATGAAGTACCGGAGTATATGTAAAGATTTTATGTTATATACTATGAACAAATACTTCAATGTTAACCTTATATTATACTAGTCTCTCGCCACGTGCGTTGCACGTGAATATCAAGTCGTATAGTACTTGATTTTGTAATTTAATTTGGAATGCTATACCAGCACACATTATTTTAAGTATGTAAAAAGAAAAATAGTAAAATTGATATTTAGATCGAAACAATATAATAACACTATTATGACGAATAGAACTTCAAAATCAAAATACGTATCTATTTCACTATCAGGAAAATCACTAATCTTTGGACATTATTATTTACGGAAAATGGTCAAAAATACCCTTAGCCTATTGAAAATTGTTTAATTTTACCCTTCGTCCACCTATGCGTCCCCAAATACCCCTACCGTTAAATTTTCGTTTAAAAATGCCCTAAAAACTAACGGCCAGTCCATGTGTGTATTTTGGGTCGCACCTAATCCTATTTGGCACAACATAAATGCTCCACGTGAATTTCCTATCTTAGTCAGCTTAACCCCAACTCAACTACTTAACTCTAATTCAAATACTAACCTAACCCAATCCAATACTATAACCCAACCCACGTAATAAACACTTCTCACCTCAAAACTTTAGCAATACACTCACTTATATTACAATATACTCCATTTTCAGCCTTTTTGTTTCTTCATCTCGGTCAAATTTTTTCCAAAATTTGAAGCCATATGTATGAGAAAAATCAGAAAGTTCAGGTGACCCATTTCAGCCTTGTAGATGTAGGTGTTGGATTATTATGACTCAATTAATGGCAAAGATAGATAATAATTTTGGACATAGATTTTTCAAATGTCCACGCAATAGTGTAACTATTTTGCTTGTCGATTAGTTTTGAAATATTGATCATATTATTATGTATATTGGTTTTTACATGTTGTTTTTAGGTTTTTTCTTGTTGGTATTGGGAATGGCATGACGAGTTTCCCCGCCAAGCTTCATCCGCTATTTCTGAACTAAAAAGCTCATTGGAGGATGTTCGTGAATAAAGGGATATGTTGAAGAAGATGATTGATGATATTGGAGTTGCAAAGTCTTCTGAATTGGTCAAAATGGATAAACTAAGAGAGAAAGTTAAGAGAATGAAGATCATTATCTTATTATCATTGGTTTTTTTAGTCGGGTATATAGTTGCCACTTGCCAGGATGGTTTCATTTAGGCTAATGGGGTGGGTTAGTATTGGATTGGGTTTGGTTATTATTTGAATTAGAGTTAAGTGGTTGATTTGGGGTTAAGCCGTGTGGAGCATTTATATTGTGCCAAATAGGATTAGGTGTGACCCACAATACACACATGGACTGACCGTTAGTTTTTGGGGCATTTTTAAGTGAAAATTTAACGGTAGGGGTACTTGGGGACTCATAGGTGGACGAAGGGTAAAATTAAACAATTTTCAATACGCTAGGGGTATATTTGACCATTTTCCGTATTATTTACTTCTTGAGCTATTATCGATATGCATTCGTTATTTTACCCAACACCAACTTGCATTAGTACTTTAAAATCTTTAACCCCCAAATCCCAATCACTCAATTTACCAATTAGTACTTTAAATTCTTTAGGTTCATCCTTCTGCAGTACTTAAAATATTTTTGTGTTAATTTAATTTATGTTAACTAAACTGGAACTTATTTTACATGTCTTCCTCTGATTAAAATACTTTCAAATTGTTAATATACTTAAAATGTAAACAAATTCTAATGTCCTAAAACCTTCTCAAAGGTTAATTGAATAATCGGTGAGAGTTGGGCATATCCTTATAAAGTATTCTAAGTAATAATATAGATCTTTGTTTTCCTTCATGCGAACAAATGCACGGAAAGGAACCACACAGAGTTCATGCTCATCTCTGTTATTTAATCTCCAAAATATACCAAGGTAAGAAACTAAATCAAAAACTTGTTATTGCTGTAGTAATTTATGGGTACTAATCTTAAGCAACATATGTAATGAAAAAAAAATAAAACCTACTTAAGCTAGCGCATACGAAATAATGAAAGTTACTTATATACCACGTCAATAATAATCATAAACTATAGTAATAAGTTACTTACATGAAAAAAGAAAAAAGAATTTGTACCCTTGTATCTTTTTCACCTACAGAACATGCCAAAACAATTCTACGCATCATTAATCCGTGTGAATAAGACGACATAGGCAGCTGCACTGAAGAATTGCTGTGGATTTTACGAAGGAATGTAAAATATTGGATAGTTTATCCATAAGTGAGATAAATACATCCAATTAATATTTCAAAAATATGATGTTGGAAATCAACTTACCAACAACTTTTTGGGGAGTACATTTCTTAACCTAAAAGATGATGTAGCCTTCAAGTATTTCTAGAATAATAAATGGTTTTATGGATAACTATAGAGTATAGAGAAGGATCGTTTCTTTTCTGAAGCAACATGATGATGGGACAATGGATAGTAAATTTACATGGTTAATGTTTAACTCTATAATTGCATTTATGTTATTCTTGCATAACTGAATTTCCACAACTCCAAAAACAAACGGTTGGTGACTTTTGTGAAAGGTTGTCAAATGGTCGTATAGGTCTTGTGAAGGGATGCTACTACTGAATGGCCATAATTTAGTGTTTTTCTTTAAAGTAGGGTATTTAGGATATTTAGAATATTTAGAAGAGCATTTTAGTAATCTGACTTTTCATGTTTTTGAGTACATGCTTTTATAGTAATATGATATGATATGATTAGGATCCCAGAATTAAATGATTTTCATGTTTTATACTATTAATTTAAGAAAATGTATTTGAATTCACGACGTTTTGTGGATCCTTTCCACACAATCAAAAATGTATTTTTCTCTCCCTTTTCCTTTTCTTAATTACATTTTGAATGTTGATGGAAATGATTCTTCCATCTTTAAAGACAGAAAGAAGACCAACTAGCTTTAGCCCTTATATTTATTAGGTTAAGAAATGTACTCCCCAAGGACATGAGAACTCTAGTTTAATTTGCAAAATCAGGATGAATATTAAATCTATAGTTCCACAATAACAATTCACGTAGGCTACATCTTACACAATATGTATAAGCATATAAGCAGTGAAATAGCTTTTTCATACAAAATAGATTAGCAGCTTAGCAGTTGATAATTTTGTCTCTTGTCCAAGTTGCATGTATGGTTCTTTAATATTCCACCTATCAGTCACCTACTAACCTACAGTATTGAGGTAGAAAAATGAACATTTTTTTCTTATAACAACCTTTTGGTAGCTAGCTAAGGCTTTCAATTATTATGCTGATGAAGTAATGATCAATTACTGGCAGTCAATTTAATTTATTATCAAACGTCTGGCATGGGAAGAAAAGGAATAGAGAAAAAACAATTTCTGTCCATTTTACAATTGAGTACTCATTTTTGGATTCATTCACAATTTCTCCTGCAGGGGAAAATTGGTATGGGACCAATAAGAAAAGATCCTAATACTACTACTAGTATTAGTTATATAGCTAGTCAGATGGTGGGGTTTTGTGGCTTTCTGACTTTAACATTTACGACCTTCCTCAGTACCACAACCCTTTCTAAAATCTTTCCAAGCACATCACTATACTGGAAAAAGATTAATACACACACCAATCACCATTATATCAAACGAGTGAATATATTACATATAGCTATAGTCTATTACGTTTGACTATTGCAATATAGGTGAAGAAGCACTTTCTACCAGAAATTTCTCCATCACATGACTCGAACCCGAAACTCTGATTAGGGTGGTGGGATCTCATACATTCTATTACATTCCTAAATTGTGATTGCGAATCAATTGAGGGTACAAGCTGGACTGATCTATTATGCAAACTCTGGCCTCTTTCAAATTAAAGTAAAGAACATTGTTGGAAGTAACATTAACATAAATAGAAATATGAAATTATCGATTCTCAATGTTTAAGCTCTACGTATACGTATATTTAAAGCTTTTGAGAATTTTCTAGTAATGACGGAAAATATTGGTATGAAATCTTAGTTAATGCATGATTGCACCTGGACTGGAGAATGGGGATTGGAGCTGTATATAGTGTACTGGTTGCAACTCCACATGTAGTACTTTCGATTCTCATCAAAGGACATCCTCTCTTCTATATCTTACTCTAGTATACATGGTTACACTATTGCCCAATTGCTGTCCAGCTTATCATTGAAGACAACACCCAATATCATCCGCTTAAACCGATTATTGAATATTGCAAATATCTATTGCAAGTTAACAAAGAGAATACTTGGACATGTTTGGAGGGTGGCAAACTAATGTGCTAATTATCTTGCTAATGAAGGACATCACCATGAAGAAGCTTTGATATAGTGGAGTAACGTATTTAATTAAGGACATGGTATGAACGTGTTTAGTATCTTTTTTTAATTTTTTCGATGTACCAAAAAAATATACACGGTTACACTCCTATCCAAAAAAGAAAGAAAAAAAATATAAGAAAAATAATTGCACTTGCCTATCCCTCAAACTCACGCTTTCAAGCTTCATCTTCACCTATCTATGGTTGTGAAATACATAAACATGAAAACTGTATAGTCAAGGTACATAATCTCTTTTTGTCATTTTTTTTCTTCGCTTCTTATTTGAAACTGCAGAATTCACTACCTAAATTGGCATAATACTTGCCAAAACCACAAGAATGAATTGTCGACTTTATTTTCGATAATAAAAATAACTCCGCATTATTATTGTCGAGTTACTTTAAAAAATATTCAACTAACAAACTCCGTCCAGAAAAAAAAAAATAACAAACTCCGTTAATGATCTGTCAGGAAAGTCAAATGTAGCTCAACATTGTAAAAGTTGAGTTGCTAATATTTTCAAAATAGCGACAGCATCGACTTATGACTAATTTGTAAAAAATGACTCCATTAGACTGTTGTGGCTATTTTGCAAAAAGCAGCAACTCGAGTTTTAAAATGAGTTAATTCCTAAAATGGTCACTGAACTAATGCAAATGATCTAAAAAAGTCACTTTGATTTGTTTGGGACAAAAATATCACTCAACTTATCCAAAGTACTTTTAAAAGTCATTCTCTTAAGTTGTGCATTAACGTTCATGAAAATACTAATGTGGCATTTTATTTTAGTTCTTTTTATTAAAACTTAAAAGTGGATCCGTCAACTATTTTATTAAAAAAAAATATTTCCAACTTATTTATTTATGAGAGACTCACATACTACCCGACCTAAGACCATCTTTTCTCTTTTAGTTTTTCTTTTTGCATTAGTAAGAATATTAATATTTTTCTTTAATTTTTATCTTTTCTCCATAATGGAGTAATTTTTCTTTGGTTGGGATACTAAGATGAAGCTTGATAATATTATTATAATAGATGTCTAAATTTTATTATCTTTTCGTGTTGAGATTCTTTCTTTATCATATTTATACACTAGATTTAACCATAATCTTTATCTTATTTCTTTCAATTCTAATTCTCACGGAGGAATCGACTCAAATAAGTTTATTGATTTAGTAAAAACTAATTGAAAGAGGTTTTTACTCATTTGGTGTACTCAACCGAAATACTTTTTGTTTAAAGCCATTACTTTAATTGCTTAATAGTATAAGCGAGAGTGGTGCTATTAATCAGTTATTGTTTAATGTCACTAACTTCAATAGATTAATAGTATAAGCGCAAGTGGTGCTATTATGAAATTGTTGTTACGTGGAGTGATTGAATTAGAAATAAGCAATTATTCTTTAAATAAGGTCTCTGCTTCACTGTTAATCAATTAATAGTATAAGCGCAAGTGGTGCTATTAATGGATTTCTTTTATATGATTTGGTTGAATTAGCAATAAGCGATCATTTCATTAAACAGAGAAATAAATAATAAAATTTTTTATTCTATTATAATAATATTATCTTGCAGATTCAGAATATCCCAACCTCTATCTTTTATTTAGAAAATCCAAAAATACTTATTATTTTTATTTTCAGTACTTAGAACTTATAATCAACTCTCCTTTCATCAACTTGATCCTCTCAAATAGTAACAAAGATAACATAAACCTGTAGCCTAGGTGATTCCAATCTCTGTGGGACGATATCTTAAACTATATTAGAATTTGACAAGCACGAACAGAAAAAAATCATATACACTTTGGACTCGTCACACGCAGTGCCGTTCTAACCGACCGCGCCCATTCCTCATAGTTTTCACTAGTCAACTGGACCTGTGTGATAATCAAACCAGGATTATTATCATTCGAAGTGATGTCGTACGGAGAGATGGTCTTCCGTACGACTGCAGCATCACCCTCCACTCCTTGGATAAGGCCTCCTCTACCAGCACCACCTATTGGAGCTGCCATTACTTTTCTACTTGAAGAGTTTCACGGTGGCTCTGATACCATGTAAAAATCGAACACACCAAACGAAAACCGAACACACTCAAACGAGAAATGAGTAAGTTTTGGGTGAAAACTCTTGTCTTTCATTAATGAAGGGAGTCTCATATTTATACAAGAGAAAACCTAAAAACCTAACTTAGGGAACAAGTAAAGCTTAATGGGCTTGGCCCAATATACAATTTACATAACTAACCTATTTATATATATATCTTATTTACAATAACCTTCATTACCTTACCCTTAAAAAATTCTACTAAAAATTTCTCACTATCACCTTTTTAAATGGTGTAGATATTGAAAACAAAAACAGACTGATTTTGCAATCACCTTTGCTTTTGCTGAGCCCATATGCTTGTCTCTATCACAAGCGTTTTTATCACTTCCACGAAGAATGATATGCTCATAGTTATTTTTGAACCTATTTGAAGAAGTAGCTTCATGTTATTGGAGGTCAATATTTTACTATAAGCAGATTGGATTTGAACAAGTCAGCACCATTTGTGGTCACCTAGTAGCCCAGGGCAACAAAAGTCGAATAGAACCCATCACTCCTGATTTGGGTAAGCAGGGGGTTGGGAACAAAGCAAAAGAGGGCAAATTACATCATTAATAAGCTCAGTGATGACTTGAGAAGACCTGTTTTGAGTCAAGTAGCATGTGGGTATTTCATAAATAAATAATTTGATATTTAAATAAAAATATTTGTTGGATTCAGTTTTAATAAAAAGAACTAAAATAAAGTAGTCTTAAGAAGACCCATTTTGGGTCAAGTAGTATGTGGGTATTGCATAAATAAATAACTTGGTATTTTAAGAAAAAGAAAATTAAAATATTTATTGGATTAACTTTTAATAAAAAGAACTAAAATATGCTGAAAAAAGAAAAAAAACTAAAATAAAATTCCATGTCAACATTTTTCGGTGACCTTTAACCCACCACAATTTAGGAGAATGACTTTTTAAGGTATTTTGGATAAGTTGAGTGATATTTTTGTCCCAAATCATAGGAAAGTGACTTTTTTAGATACTTATCAATAGTTTAGTGACCATTTTAGGAATTAACTCGTTTTAAAAGTGATTATATTAAACTTTTTTAACAGGTCATGAACGAGTTCATTACTTGATTTTTTTTTAAATAACTCGGCAATAATAATATTATCGAGTTACCCTTTTTTTCCCGAAAATAAATTAGACAATCTATTCTTGTGTTTTGAAAAGTATTGGAGGCATTGATCGCATTTGAATCTTCAATTAAGAATAACTTGTTTCACCTACACAAGATTCTTTGGTAACCCTATATAGGAAATTAGGGTCAGTAATAAGTCATGAATAAGAAGATATTTTATTTATTTATACTTTGGTTTTCCACTTAATGTTGGGTTCTTGCATTTAGTTCTGACTAAATCAAATTTCGTTAGAAAGTTCCATTTTAGAGTTAAAATATTCCCTATCAAAAATAATTTTATATTTAGAACTGTAACGTGAAACATTTGATTAAATGATATTTTAAGTTTTTCATTTGTTTGTGACATATGTGTCTTAGCTTGCATACTTATTATGACGGCTCTCCTCCCTAATGCTAAAACAAAGACTTCCATTTAAACAAGTCAACAAAGCAGCTTAAGTTGTTGATTACTTCTTAAACATATTTGCATGGACTAATCATAAAATTATCACAAAATCAAAGTCACAGCATAGGAGTCAATTAACTGGAGATACGTCAATGTCAACACGAGGGACCTTTGTTTTAGCCTCCTTTAAGCTTTATTAGATCTCTTTAGAGGTTTCAATAATCTATTGCTAGCTTTGAACCTTTTGCTTTATCTAGACCATTAAAGGGGAAGAAGGTGGCATTTGTTCAACACTCAAATACAATTTTCCCAACTTGTCTCCATCACTTCATTATAATCTGTTTGAACACAAATATCAAAGAGTCAAATTCAATATTGAGGACCCTTTGTTTTGAAACCCCATCTTAGATCTCCACCAATTCTCATGTATATTCGATGGCAACGTTATGATTACCAAGTGTGCATAAAACCAATAATAATTTGTACTATTAGGTTCAGCAAGAAGAAGAAAAAATGAAAACGGAAATGTAGAGAGAGGAAATTGGCTTAGCCATTTTTGCCACTTTGTTTACAAGTCTATATGCACTTGAAGGTACTCGTATCGTTATCGAGTATTCCCAAAACAATGACTTGCACTAGAAGTAGAACTTTACAATTTTTTAATAGTTTGCCTAAGATTATGGAACTAAATTATATCGTATTCCCCCTTTCAGTGTGCCACAAATAATAGATACATAGGCTCGATCAATTTTTTCGAATTGTTTTGTTGTTCTTGTATCTCTTAATTTATCTGATATTTGTCTATAGTCAACATAAATAAGCAAAGTTGAAATGAGTCGTCCTAATGAAGTGAATTTGTGTTGGAAGGTCTCCGAATGTCGAGCATCAAATGGAGTGAGAAGTACTTTAAGTATAGTTGTACGTTAAATAAATTCTTACATATTGATATGTCAAGCTTAATTTCCTTTTACGTACTGAAACTGTTGAAGGTGCCTTCACAAAAGATGGGAATTATATGCAGAAAAGCAATAATTAATGGTTGTGGCTTATATAATTGTCTGTCGCAAATACTGTACTAATAGAACATTAGCCTATTTAATGCGCAATTATTTGGGAAATAAATTGTATAGTGTACTTTTAGTTCAAATTTAAAGAGGGTATATTCCTAGATTAGCCTTACGATAGAATAATATTTTTCCATAAAATACTGTTTTTACTATGTCAATAGTAAAAGAACTACGTACACAATCGATTGAAAACAATATCCAGCATGAGTGGGACACAAACATGTAATCATGTTCTACACAAAGCACTAATTGATGGAGTTTTATTCAAGATTTAATTGCAGACGTCTGGAATTTACTATGTGTAACTTATTTGGCATAACTCTGTTCGTGTGAGTAATCACGTCCAAGTACACACCAAAGGATAACCGTCGGATGTAAATATATATAATCGGTAAGTATATTGAGTCTCGAGAAAGAACTAGCGAAGCTTCGAGTAAGAGTACCACAAATAGTGGTTCAAACTAGTAAAGTTCATAATCCTAAGAATAGAAAATGGTTTTGCACTAATTTTAACTCTAAATCTAAGAATTAGCAATTAAAGTAAGCACAAAGTGTGTAATTCAATAAAAGGAAATTTAAGAGTGTAAACTGCTAGAATAGTTTCCATCCAATGAGTAAAGTCTTTTCACTTAATTATAATGGGTGTGATTATGGTCGAGTCAATTTAAAGTAACCCCTAGAATCCGCCAGGCCTAAGAGAAGTCTACCTCGCTACGCATCGCCAGAGCCATAGTTTGACACATAAAGTACTAACTCATTGTTCCAAGAAAAGAGAACCTATCCCAAGTGACCTCTTTTAGATGAGTCAGGCAAATCTAGCCAACGTGACTCAAATCCTTGCTAGCTCTATTATCACAGGCCAATTAATCTTGCCAGAGTCTTTAATTAGTTAAATAGGCATTTAACACTCGTGTCGCGAGCACCAAAATTAAGAAGTTAAAGTGATAGAAGCTAGATAATCAAACCAAAGATAAAATAAGTGAATCATTGAATTTCAACTACTTTACCATGTTTATACCCCTAGTTATGAGTTTAGCTATTTATATTAGGGGTTGGAATCAAACTCATGTAACGAAATAAGGTAAGAATCATGTATTAATTATGGAAAAACAAGTTAAAGTTGCTTACAATTGAAGGAATCTTTCCAACATCTTGCCCAAAGTAGCTAATACTATGATATGGAATAGAATAGTAATAAAATTCTAGCACTTTATAATTATACTAGGTACATTTTAGAATGAAAAAACTGCCCATTTCAGGCTAGGTAGCCGCCTAAACACATGGGACAGTCGCCCTTTATGACGTTGGCTGACTTTACTTTGTTCTTTGCAGGTTAAGGTGGGGCACATATTCAAGAGGGTTGCCGCATGTTCTTTATTTTTTGTATTTGGGCGGCCCTTTCATTGGATGAGGCGGTTGCCTAATAGTGAGGAGTTAGGAACAGGAGACCATGCTACGGATGAGGCGGTCGTCTGTTCTTCAAAGGCGGGTCGTCCAGAAGTTGAGGTGAGACGCCCATCTTGAGCTCCAAAAATCCATGCTTATTGTTACTTTAGTTGGGCGACCACCCTGAGTTGGGGGTGGGGCACCCTACATTCCACCTGAAATTAATACTTTGGCTCAATTTTTTGCTCTTTTGGTTCCAATCTTCTTTCATTAACACTTGTAACCTGAAACCAAGCACAATATAATATTATACACATAAAATAACACTTTTGAATTCAAAAATAAAAGTAAAAGATAGTCTTAAAGTTGGTAAAATACCAACTTATCAATGAGCTTGCTTACATTGTGTTGTCGGTCGCAAGCTCGGGTAAGGAGGAGAGTTGTGGTAGGCCAACAAGCTAGCATAACATTTTTTCAATCATGACGAATCCCCATAATGCTCCTAATGATATGTATTGAACTTAAATGAAGAAGTCTATGAGGATTCATATAGCCGACCCCATGGGATTGAGGTTAAGTTGTTCATGTCGTTGTTGGAACTTATTTGGCATGAAGATAATTAAAATATATACAACTAATTAACCCTGTAAGAAATTTGTATATGATTGATGTTGTGCTAATAGAGAAATATGGTCTATGACGATTAATATAGCTGAGTCCAACTAGGTTTGGGTTTGAGGATTAGTTGTTCTTTTAGTTATTGCAACTTGGAAGAGGCGTAGTGTTTATCTCTCAATGAATTCGTAAAGTATTTGATACTGCAAGAGCGACGAATGAGTGATACCGCACATCTAGGCCGCATCCAACTCTTTAGGAAATTTGAAAAAATTCTCGGAAGGGCAACGAGCTTAGGTCTCAACGCCTCTCCATCACATCTGACTCTGGAACTTGGAAAACTTTTGGTGCGCCGCATCTATAACGTATCTAGGCAAAATTTCAGTAGATTTTAGGTGAAGGATAATTTTGTTTTGACAACTTTATTGTGATTTTAAGTTTAGGCATGAGTAGCCAAATAGTTATTCTAGGGTATTTGATGGAACTTATTGTTGGGTGAATTCATTTGACAAGTTTTTTATATTTAAGCCGTCTTGGATGATTTTATTTGTTCAACTACATGCTTCTTATAATTAGTTAAATAACCCTTAATTAGTCGTGACATTATACTTTGTATTACTCGGGAGAGATTACAGAGTTAGGTAGTTGTTGAATGACAACACTTCCAAGCAACTTATCGGAAGATAGCTGTGAGGATTTTAAAATGGAATTAAGAATAACAAAACTTTATTGTAATCTTTGTGAGTTGTTTGAATTATCAAATGGAGTTAGTTCTGGAGAATAATCAGGAAATTGTCATACTTAATTGGAAGGTCTGCTTGCGATAAATAGAGAACTTACGATCAATAGAGGAAAGAATGACTAGATTGTAGGAAACTTGTCAGTAATTCATCGAGATAATTGGGAAAATCTCTACCCTAGGCTTTTTACTCATTGATACACCTCTATCCTTTAGATTATTGTTTTCTTTTACTTTGAGTTAATACTTTAATTAGTAGTTTAATTAGTTAAAAATTCATAAAATTATTACGTTTAGAAATTGTTTGTTCTAGTTTACTTAGTGTATTATTTAGTTATAATCGGGCGTTAAGTTCTTTGTGGGATTCGACTCCAAACTTTACCGGATTATGTTTGCAATCGACTCTTTATCTTCTGAGGACGAGTTTTTGACGATAACGGTTTAGTTTGTGTCAACAGAAAATACCATTTTACTCCTCAATATAATAATTATTTACATACTAGTGCATAAATATTGTTTATATGCATCAACATAGAACTTAAGCCTATTCACCATAAGTATATTAAACACTCATCGTAAACAGCTTATTCACCACCATAAGTATATTAAACACTCATCGTAGACAAGTGCCTACGTAAGCTAATAATGCTATTTTGAAGTTTAGCATATCCACTCAAACCTTCACTTATTCTTCGTTTTAATAACTGCAACTACACATACACTATATACTGCAACATTATGTATGAGAGCTTGTACTATTTTGTCTATAGATCAATGAATCTCTTGTAGTCAACCATGAAATTAACTTCTCTACTTTTTTGCCATGTTCTTCTCCATCCTCAAGTGTCTGTCAACTTGGATTGGTACACCAATTATATGGCTTTCCGTTCACATGTAGCTTGTTACATCTAGTATTTTTTATCTAGTAGAGTTCGAGGTTCATTTACAATTACATCATCCGTCTCGCCAAAGTGAGAGTGGAATTTATCTTTTATTTTGTCATTCTTCATTCACTCGAATTTTTTTCATTTCATTAATTTTGTTTGGATCTCATCTTTACTCTGAAAAAAGGGGAGGAGAAGCTAAGGGGTCTTTTTAATTTAGTCGATCCCTCTTCTTATTGTTTATCCTCATTTTAGCATGCCCGCCTTTACATATTTCTTGAAGAAATTTACTTTTGTTTATCAAATTGTACCGATTTTCAACATTTTATATAAGGACTTTCATAAGAAACTAATGTTCATTATATATTTCATTCTCGTCGTACATTAACGCTACTTCTATTTTTATTTCTTCGGTATTTGCAAAGATATTTTTTTTATTTAAAAAAAAAAAAGACAGCTCAGTACACAAAGCATTCCGTGATCACGCAAAATTCGAGGTGAGCCCAGAGGCGGTCACAGAATTTGAGCATATTGGGGGCACCACTAATGCAAGTATCACGCTGTTCACACGGCTTTAACCATGACATAATTTGCAAAGATGTCTTGTGCTTTATTTTTAGATCTCTTATTTGTAAAATAAAAGATCATCTGAATTATACATATGATTGAGCAACTTTTCAAAAAAAAAAATGTTCTAATTTTGCGGGACATTGTTCCAAAGGAAAATGCCAGCAACTAGGTCCAGGGCATTCGATTGTCATAGTATTTGGACATGTTTCTTCTTCATTATAAACATCATAACTGCCCCTTCCCTTCTATCTCTTTCATAATGGCGATATTGATTTTGAGAGTCATGTATATGTAACTATTCAAAGTGTAAATTATTAGTACGTGTATACAACATGATAATGATTTGTCAAATATACAGTTCACTTGCAAGTTCTTTTTTTTTTCATGTATAAATACGTCTGACCTACCGCACTTTGTGTGTCAAGACAGTTCTGTTGTGTCCGTTTCTAGTTGATTGTTTTTGGATATGGAAGACGAGTGATGCGATCTTATGATACAGTTGGAAACAACTTTAAGTTTCTAAATACAGAGTACCATTAATTAACAGACCCATAGTTTTTTTTGTTTTTTTGTTTTTGTGTGTATATGATAACGCGCAATTGCATAATGTTAAAATGGAGGGAGTTTAAATGAAATAAAATCATTAGGTATGATTCATATAATCGACCCAATATATCGACATTAAGACATGTCAATCTCTAGCTCCATTAGTGTATTTGTGTTTGCGTGTGTATACACATGCAGCCAATTGAAGTTTTTCTCTTGTTGGTGGTCCATCGTCTACTACGTAGTTGACCACAATTTATTTTGTTTCTTTATGGATACATGATGTCGATAGTGAATGTGAGTTCTCAAGCAAAATATAAATTGAACTTTTGAAAGAATATTGTTACTTATACGAAGTTTAGATCGATTGAAAGGCCTGGTGAATCTGTGGTAGTTTACTACTTAAATCTTAAATTGTCTATCTCTACACAAGCAATCCATGAATTGCATCTTACGAAAGCTGTCAAAATGAAAATGTATTTTTGAAAAGAACATTGTACTAAATAAGGGATAGGGAATATATTTAGCATATATTTGTATGAGATAAAAAAATAAATTAGAAAAACAACACAGATATTTAATTTTTCTACAAGTTGTTAGTTTGCCAGACAAATAACAATACTCTAGCCCAGACGCTCTGTGCTTCGCTCAACTGAAAATAAACTCAATAGGGGCGAATTTGCAAAAATATGACACCATAAGCAATGGTTTGCCTTTTTGTCCGCACCAGATGTTTTATAAAAATGCCCCCGTTAAGATTTAATAAAAAAAATTTGGACGGAAATACCCCTGTCAAGTTTTTAAGTCGGAAGTAAGACTTGCCTTTATATCTCTCTGCTTTTCAACACTTATCCCTTCTAGTGTTGGCAAAAGGCAATACTTGTCGCACTTGGTCATAAGTCTTAGCAAAAGGCCAAGACTTGCATTTAACCCCTTTTTATTTGCCAACACTTACCCTTAAAGTATTGGCAAAAGGCAACGCTTGCCGCACTTGGTCGTAAGTCTTGACAATTGCTAAAACTTGCCCCTTCCAGTCTTTCCATGCATTCTCGTCATATAACTTGAAGTATTGGTTGCCGCACTTGGTCGTAAATCTTGGCAATTGCCAAAACTTGCCCCTTCCAATCTTTCCCTGCATTCTCGTGTAAAAATTTCGCGTAGGAGCCTGTTTGGCATGCGCTAATTGATTTGTAGCCGTCAAAAATAAATTCGCTGAGAAATAGCCACCTCCGGACAAGTCCCAGTAAATACTAGGGCTTTGAACAAGTTTTGTTCAAAGTCTAAGTATTTATACTAGGGGAAGCTTCAGTAAACTAGCCCCAGTATTTATACTGGGGCTTTGAACAAGTTTTGTTCAAAGCCCCAGCATTTTGTTATGGGACTTTGTATAAAGCTTCAGTCCCATAACAAAATGCTGGGGCTCTGAACAAGTTGGTATTCCCATAACAAAGATCTCATTAAAGGGATAAATCCCATTATTTTGTTATGGGATTATTTTGTTATGGGACTTCTTCAGCCCCATAACAAAATACTTGGGTTTTGAACAATTTTTGTTCAAATTTTTGTTCAAAGCCCAAGTATTTTGTTATGGGACTAGTCTGGGGTGTTTTTCCAACGCTAATGGAGCTTAAGTGTGCGCGCGAATTTTTGGCTATTCTTCAGCGAATTTTAAAACGGTGGATAGTCCCCAATGAGCGCGTCCAAAAATGGCTACGGATCAAAATTCTCTCATTCTCGTCGTATAACTTGAAGTATTGACAAAACAATACTTGCCTTTGAAGTTTTGGCAACTGCCAAGACTTACAAGAGTTTTGCCTTGAAGTCCTAGCTCCGAGAAAAAAAGATATTTTGCTAAAACATTTTTTAGCACGGATATTTTTGCAAAACCACTCCTTATGGGGTGAAGTTTTTTGCTCAATAGGCATTCCTTCATAATTTGCACGGAATAGACAAACACGTGGCTAGTCTCGAGGAATTAGATAGAGTATGAGTTTTACTTAAGAGATAGATATTTTTTTGGTTTTTTTCCCATGTAAAAATGTATTTTGCCCCTCAATATAAGTCCTAATCACCTCTAAATCTTTTCAATTCATCAACATTTCGTACACACTTAATATTACATAAGATTATTGATTTTATTGTAGCAAGTCGTGATGCATTATCGTTTTTGCAGTAACTCTTTCAAACTTGGTTGTGATTTACTAGCTCAAAAGGAGCAATATACACTAATTAGATGTAATAAGGACAGTGCAACAACAGTTCATTCTTTTCCAAATTTTTCTTAGAATTTAGTGATTATTCCAGCAACTTATGTTATTCCGCATTATTTTAGGTTACTTCAATAAAATGGAGATCTAATTACCTCTAACTTCTCCAATCGGTTAGGAATTAATTCTCATCAAATATGAAGCCTTGTTAGTATTTTAGTAGTAACTATCCTAATTCGGCAATGCTTTGTTTAGCTTGAAAAGAACAGCAGGTAGTAATTAGCTCTAATGAGGACAATGCGGCAAATTATGTTAGACTTTATAATAGAATGAGGGTCTAATTAGCTCTAACATCTCCTAATTTGTCTGGAATTCACTAATTAGTGTTTTGTAGTAAATCTTGCAATCCAATATTGTTTTAGTTGAGCTCAGACGGAGCAGCATGTAATAATTAATTTAACACTAAAAGGACAATGCAGTGCAGGTATTTTTGCCCGACCAATTTCTTTAAACCTAAAATGCTTAATTTTGTAAGACCAACACCTAATATTTTAAGGGGAAAAATACCCAAAACACCTTATGTAAAGATTTATTAGCTGTATTTACCCACTAACATAAAACATTCACAAAAATACCACTTCCTAAAGTTTTATACCTTATTTTTAAATAGTAATTTCAATAATACCACCTTTTGAGATAATCCTAAATCTAAGACCCCTAAATATACTAAATAACTCCCCCTCCCTGAAATAGCGTAAATACTACTACTTAATGTGATCTATATTAATATACTACTAATATAATATATATATTGATATACTAATAATATAATATATATTATTTAAGTATAATAATAATAATATATGTTGTTATTATATTATTGATATATGTTATATTATTAGTATATTATTATTTCTTGTATAGTAGACGAAATACAAAGTATTTGATTTCTATTTTCATAAAAAGTACTGCGGCTATAAACTAAAAGAACTAATACACCATAGTTGCATAACATATATACAATTGTTGTCTCTGAAAAGCTGTATTAATAAAAGACTAAAGGGATTGATATTAAGGAGCATTAGAGTAGAAATAGGAGTTATCAAATCTTTAGGAATTAGCATTAAGGAGTTACGCATAAACCCTCAAATATAGCATATGCGGATAATGAACTAACTGTAAATGTGGTATAGTTGTAATATGAAAATTGTACCATATTTGAGTGGTATTAAATGAAATTTACTTTTACATTATAGGTAGTTATGAAAAAAGGGATAATCACAAATATATACAACCCTAACACCAAAATTACAAAAAATAACAACATTATTCCAATTTACATAAAATACCAACATTTCTTTACACATTATATACAAAACCAACAAAATTAACAAATTAGGGTTCCTCCTTCTTCCTACTGCCCCCCCCACCTGCCACCACCCCAGGCGGCGGCGCCGCCTAGTCACCGCCGGCCGCCGCCGGCGGCCACCCACCGGATTTTTTTTTTTGTTTTTTTGTATCTAAAATATGAAATACACATATAAACATTGATTTCTCTTTGAAAATACACTTCCAACATACATAGAAACAAAAAATACATGTAAATACACAAAAAAATGTATTTTACATACACTAGACACACACATACATACAAGGATCTATGGATCTACAAATTAAACATACAATTTTATGTATGTCACACATACACTTGACATACACACAAAAACAAACACAAAACATACAATAGATGCTCAGATATACATGTCCATACAGTAACATACACGTTTATACACTTGTGTGCTGAAAAATATTACATGTATATACACGAACATACAGATACATACAGTTGCAGATCTGAATTTGAATGTGTATATTCAAATGCAAAAAAGAAGAAGGAGAAGAAGATCTGAACTTGTATTAACAAAATACATGTGTATACATAAAAATACACACATATACACGTACAAAATGAAAAAAAAAAAAGAGGAGAAGATGAAAAAAGAGGAGCAGATCTGCTCCAATGGCCGTGGTGGAGCAACGCAGCGGCGGCGACGGCGGAGCAGAGGCACGGGGGAGGGGGTGACGGCGGGAGGGTGGGGTGGGTGGGTGGAGGAGAGGAGAGAAAGAGAGAGGGAGAAGTTAGGGTTTTGGGTAGAGAGGGAAGAAAGGAAATGAAAAATTGTATATTTTGTAAAATGTGAAAAAGTGTTGGTATATAGGGTAATTATTTAAAAATATCGGTATTTTTTGTAATTAAGTGGTTTAGTATGTCAATTAGCGTAAAAATACCATGAAAAAATCCTTATTTTAAGACCAGGCACGAATTTATCTATTTCTGCAAATTAGCTGTCTTTCTTTGGGTAAATTTTACAAATAGCCACTTCGTATAGTGCTAAATAAGAATAGCAAGCATTTGTAAATTTTAGATCAATAGTCATAGCTGCTCAAACTCGAAAATAGTTCATGAATTTCAATTCAAATCATAGGTCAAAATAATGGTTTAAAGTAAAAATTATTAAATTTCAGAAAAAAATACAGAAGTTTACAAATTTTAATATTTTTTCCTGAAATTCAAGTTTTTTCACATTTTGAACTAAAATTCAGAAAAAATATTAAGTTTTAGTGGTTATGACTATTAATTTAAGACTTTATAAATATTGATTATTTCTTCTGGGACACAAATTTCACCTTTCTTTAATTAGTACGTGACTCCGCTTCTTTTAGCTAAATTCTAGGCTCATCAGTAAATCATCTTTTAGAACTCAACATTGGAGAGCTTACAGGTGAAATAAAACGATTCCATACCTAATGATCAGCAAACCATATCAACTTAACGTTACTAAAATTATTTATCACCCAAAAAAAAAAAAAAGGACAATATTGTCTTAAGTTTATGTGTTATACTTTTTCATTCAGTCGATTTTACAAAATAAAAATGACGTTTATATTTAGTAGCTCTTTGATTATAGCATTCTTGTGTTGTTTGCTCAGTTTTTTATAGAAATAACATGACACTTTTATTGGTCAAAATTAATCCGGACATATATTGTCATGTGTCCGATGATGTGGCAGTCTAGGAGTCTATTGTTACACCCTAACTCCTTAGCTATCTTCTCATCCAGAAAATTATGAGTACTCTTTGTGTCTATGAGTATGTTTAATGGTCTTTTCTGATGATAACCAGTTACCCTCAGAGTTTGATAAGCCAAGGATCCATTCATTGCTTGTAATGAGATAGCTACATCAGTGTTTTCTTCATGTTGTTCCCCTGTCCACTCAAGCTCATTTACCTCATTATCTGTCTCATGCACATCCATCTCTATGACCCATGATTCAAACCGAGGATGGGTATAACAAATTCGGCCAGACACCATACATAGAACACAAGACATCACCAGCTTAGTAAGACCGTTGGATTAATTATAATCGGGTACAACTCATTCAATTCCTCATTCAGACACTCAAGCTCCGAAAGAGAATCAATCGGTCACTTGAGTCGCTGGATTAATTATAATCGGGTACAACTCATTCGATTCCTCATTCAGACACTCAAGCTCCGAAAGAGAATCAATCGGTCACTTGAGTGGATAAGATTACTGTTTCAACTGACTCTGCTATTTTTACGAGGAAATCTTATCACGTCTCAACAGTCACCTGATCATGGTGAGACGTGGAAAAGTGGAGTTTTACTAGATTAAGAACTCTAGAGCTATAAATGTATCACTTTCCCCTCATTTAAAATTTTAACCCTTAGACACTCTTGTAACTCAACATACAATTATATACTCGTACTAGCTCTTATTTGTTGAGGTCGAAATAACATGGCGTCATGCGGAAGCTAACACATCAAATATTGATGACAATAAATCAGACATAAAAGAAGACATATATTAAAAGACGTTTTTTTAAAGTAGTTTGGCCAACAAGCCTACATATTTGGGAGAAAAGTCTCTCCTAAACAAAATTCTCCTAAGATTACATTGTGAAATTTGGTGGTGTGTTGTTGTGTTGTAGATATCATCTATTTATAGTTGTCAAAACTTCTTCTCCTAGAAAAAGATAGACATAAAAGGAGATATACTCTTATTAGAAGTCTTTTTCCTTCCTTTAACAAGGAGAGTACTAATAAGTTAAAAATTCAGGGCAAAACCCGAACAATTCTCCCTTTGGCCTGAATTTTGGACAAGATAATCTTTGTCTCTCTTATTCACATAATCTTCACACTGCTGCTTAGTTAAAAAGGGGCCCAAAACTGGGTTGAAACGAGTCCAAGAATGGATTAAAAATTGTATTGGTTAAAAGGAGTCATGCTTTAAAAATAAGTATGGTTAAAACTGACATTGGAGCCCATGCATAATAAATTAATTGACATGGGTTGAAAGTGACCCAAACATGGGTTAAAAAAGGTTTGTTTTAAAGATGCAGCAGCGGCATTATTGTTGAAAATATTGAAAATTTTTGTCTCCACAAGTAGCATCACAACTTTTTTGGATAAAAATCTTCATTATCGTCATATTGGTTGCGGCTAGAAGCCTAGAACGGACCCGCCTTGAACTTGTCTTCAACCTCATTAACCAGGCTCATCGAACCATTGGCTAACATAGCTCTGATACCACTTGTTAGAATCGAAATAACATGGCGTCATGCGGAAGCTAACACATCAAACATTGATGACAATAAATCAGGCATAAAAGAAGACGTTTATTTATAGTAGTTTGGCCAACAAGCCTACATATTTGGGAGAAAAGTTCCCCCTAAATAAAATTCTCCTAAGACTACATTGTGAAATTTGGTGGTGTGTTGTTGTGTTGTAGATATCATCTATTTACAGTTGTCAAAACTTCTTCTCCAAGAAAAAGATAGACATAAAAGGAGATATACTCCTATTAGAAGTCTTTTTCCTTTAATAAGGAGAGTCCTAATATGTTAAAAATTCAGGACAAAACTGTTACATTATTGTGGCCATTGCTGTTATTCTTCTCTTGTGGTGGATCACGACGAAGTTGCCACTGGAGCATGCATCGATTACTGAATAAGTTTATTATCATTTTTGCTTTATTTCTAATATTATCACTTTTATTACATCGTTCATACTTATCACTGCCATTACTTCTTTATCAATTGTTTATTTACTAATCTAAATGTCATAGTTTATATTAAGAACGCCTAGAATCTTGATATAAAGGATCACATGTGCTCTAAAAATTATAAATTTAATTGTTTAACATGAAAAGATTCTAGGTTAAATCTTCCAAAAAATATTCACCTTCACACATCAAAAATCTGAAAATAAAACACAAAAATCTTGCAATGTTACTTCTATTCAAACTATAAAGGGATACAATGAACTACACCCTCCATCCATTTTTACTTGTCTTCTTTTAGCTTTTCACACCTACCAAAAACTCATAAATAAATATGATGATTTTACTAATTTACCCTTATTAATTATTTTTTGAAACTTCAAATTTAACTATGATTTGGAGTAAATTCTACTTATCCTCCTCCACTTTATGAGTTTGGGAAACAATACCCTCTTCACCTTTTGAATGAGACGATAAACTCCCTTGATCCTAAATCAACAATAAAAAAATAAGTTGATCATGTACTATTTTGTTAAGGTCAAAACTAGCCTCTGCAAGTTATAATATATTACCTTTTTAAAAAAAAAAATGTATATTGAATATTGAGTACTTGAAAGTATTCAATAATATCGTATATAAATGTGTAACTTAAATTTCATTTAACTGCCTCAATATTTTGAAGTAAGGAGCATTAGTAGCTCATTCATCTTCCATGTGAAATGAGAAATTATATTTAAATTAATATTTTGATGTTGTTTATAAAATTATGAAATATCATGTCACCTTTAAATTATATTAGTAGTCAAAATTTTTATTTATTTTTTCATTATGATTACCAACGAATAATTTAATAAAATTAAACCCGACAATAGGTAAGGATGACATGAGATAGAATAGTATTTTTGCAGAAATTTATTAGTTTCATTAAATTTCAACAGTGACGATAGTGACAAAATGGACCGAGACATTTGTATTTGAGCTAGGATCTACGAAATTAAAACTCATAAAAGTAAAATGAGTTTCTTAATTTAAAAAAATAATAATGAAGGAGCAAAACAAGATACAAAATTTTAATTTTTTTATAATAATTTTTTAATTTAATCATTTAGAAAATAAATATCAAAATTCATCATATATTATTGAATGTCGTTTTTTACCTTTTAAAATGCATGTAATTGATAAACTTATTTTTAACCCTTGATCTAGGTTCATTGTCTCTTTCCAAAAGTGTAGGGGGGTATTGTTTCCCAAATTCAAAAGGTTTAGGGGATGTGGACTTTACTTTATGATTTGAAAATAAAGTTATTTAATGATATGGGTAAATTTTTAAAAAATTATTAAATAGCTCTTGATTATAAAAAATGACAAGTAAAATAGAAAAAAAATTCTCCTAAATTGGACTCTAAATTGGATAAGTAAAAATGAATAAAGTATTGTAAATAAAACTAAACTTGATACAATATTGAAAGGAGTAGCTAGAGAAATACGTAGAGAGAATTATATTTGAAGTATTTCTCATTCAAGTGTCTATTAAATGAGAAGACAAAACTCCTATTTATAGAAAAAATTTGCCTCTCAACATACAACAAACAAGTTGTCAAGTTGTCCAAGTTGATATACAACATGGATACAACTCATATACAACTAAGATACAACTAATACATAACTTTCTACAAGTGGTACACATTACACTTCTAGTGTAGGATAATTAATAATACATCCACATCATAATTTATCTACATGGTTTATAACACTCTCCCTTGGATGTTTAATTAATAAATAATGTGTCTCGTTAAAACCTTACTAAGAAAAAACCTAGCGGAAAAAATCCTAGTGAAGGAAAAAGAGTACACACATCTTTTAATACGCATTGCTTGCTGCCTCATTAAAAACTTTACCAGAAAAACCCAATGAGACAAAACCTTGGTTAAAGAAAAAAGAGTACATCGCGTATTTTACTCCCCCTGATAAAAACATCACTTAATATCTCGGAGACGACATATTCCAATCTTGTATACCAGCTTCTCAAATGTTGAGGTTGGCAATGACTTGGTAAACAGATCAGCCAAATTGTCAATTGAACGAATTTTTTGAACATTTATTTCACCATTCTTTTGAAGATCATGAGTGAAAAAGAATTTTGGTGAAATATGTTTTGTTCTGTCTCCTTTGATGTATCCTCCTTTAAGTTGTTCTATGCATGCAGTATTGTCTTCATACAATATTGTCGGGATCTTATTTTTCAATTGTAAACCACACATTTCCATAATACATTGAGACATTAATCTTAGCCAAACACATTTCCGACTTGTTTCATGAATAGCTATAATCTCTGCATGGTTTGAGGAAGTAGAAACTAGAGTCTGTTTTGTTGAGCGCCATGATATAGCTGTACCTCCACGTGTAAATAAATAACCTGTCTGGGATCGACCTTTATGTGGATCAGACAAAAATCATGCATCTGCATAACCAGTTAGTGGCAAATTGGATTTATTTGAGTAGAATAAACTCATATCAATTAATCCTCGTAGGTATCTGAATAAATGCTTGATACCATTCCAATGCCTTTGTGTCGGCAAAGAACTAAATCTTGCTAACAAGTTTACAGCGAAGACTATATCTAGTCTCGTATCATTTGTAAGATACATTAATGCTCCAATTGCACTAAGATATGGAGTTTCAGCACCAAGAATCTTTTCATCATTTTCATGAGGGCGAAATGGATCTTTATTTATTTCAAGCGATCTCACAACCATCGGGGTACTCAATGGATGAGATTTATCCATATAAAATCGCTTCAAAATATTTTCAGTATATGTTGATTGATGGATAAAAATTCCACTTGTCAAATGCTTTATTTGAAGGCCAAGACAAAATCTTGTCTTCCCAAGATCTTTTATTTCAAATTCTTTCTTTAAATAATTTACTGCTTTTGGAATCTCTGTAAGAGTTCCAACAATATTCAAATCATCAACATATACAACAATTATAACATACTCGGATCCAGATCATTTTATAAAGACATATGGGCATATTGGATCATTTCTGTACCCATCTTTCAACAGGTATTTGCTAAGGCGATTATACCACATTCGGCCGGATTGTTTCAACCCGTATAAGGATTTTTGAAGCTTTATTGAACAAGCTTCCTTAGAACCTTTATATGTTTCAGGCATTTTGAATCCTTCGGGGATTTTCATAAATATTTCATTGTCTAATGAGCCATAAAGATAGGCTGTGGCAACATCCATCAGGCGCATATCAAGTTTTTCATGCACTGCTAGACTTATAAGATATCTAAAGGTAATTGCATCCACCATAGGAGAATATGTCTCCATATAATCAATGCCAGGTCTTTGTGAAAAACCTTGTGCGACAAGTCGTGCTTTATATCTAACGACTTCATTTTTCTCATTTCGTTTACGCACAAATACCCATTTATACCCCACTGGCTTTACACCTTCAGGTGTTCGGACAATAGGTCTGAAAACTTCATGTTTTTCAAGTGAAGTCAATTCTGCTTGAATTGCATTTTTTAATTTTGGCCAATCATTTCTTTGTCTACATTCAAAGACAGATTTTGGTTCAAGATCCTCATCTTGTTGCATTATTTCAACAGCAACATTATAAGTAAAAATGTTGTCAATAATTATATTATTTCGGTTCCATCTTTTTTCTGTAGAGACATAATTTATTGAGATCTCTTCATTTTCATTATTTTCAGGTATCTGATCCTCATCCAATGAGTTCTTATTAACTGCAATGTCTCGAAACTCTTCTTGAGCAACTACTTCCATATATGACCATCTTGATCACTTGCTCCTTTTCTTTTTCGAGGATTTTTATCTTTGAAACCGAATGGTCTACCATGCTTCAAGTGTGGCTTAGACTCATTTGCATAAATAGATTGTCCTATTGGGACATCAACTCGAATTGGAGCATTTGCAGCTGGAATATGAGATTTAGTAATCCTTGATAGGTCGGTAAATGCATCTGGCAATTGATTTGCAATATTTTGCAAATATACTATCTTTTGAACTTCTAGTTCATATTGATTTGTACGAGGATCTAAATGAGATAATGTCAATGCATTCCAATCAATCTCCTTTTCAGACTGCTTTTTATCTCCCCCTAATGTTAGGAAAACTGATTCATCAAAATGGTAATCAGCAAATCTTGCCGTAACTAAATCTCCCGTTATTGGTTCAAGATATTTAATAATGGAGGGAGATTCATAGCCAACATATATTCCCAATCATCTTTGGGGACCCATCTTTGTGTGTTGTGGCGAAGCAATTAGAACATGTACCGCACATCCAAAAATTCTAAGATGGGAAATGTTTGGCTCCTGACCAAAAGCCAACTGTAATGGGGAGACTTTATGATAACTTGTTGGCCTGATGCGTACAAGTGCCGCTGCATGCAAAACAACATGTCCCCATACTAAAATGGGAAGTTTTGTTATCATAAGTAATGGTCTAGCTATTAATTGGAGGCGTTTGATAAATGATTCTGCTAGACCATTCTGTGTATGAACATGAGCAACAGGATGTTCAATTGTTATTCCAGTTGAGATACAATAATCATTAAAGGCTTGAGATGTGAACTCACCAGCATTATCAAGACGAATTGTTTTAATTGCATAATCTGGAAATTGTGCTCTTAATCTTATTATTTGAGCAAGCAATCTCGCAAATGCTAAGTTGTGAGTTGTTAACAAACACACATGTGACCATCTTGTTGATGCGTCTATTAAAACCATGAAATATCTAAATGGTCCACATGGTGGGTGAATAGGTCCACATGTATCACCTTGTATACGTTCCAGAAATGCAGGGGATTCAATCCCAACTTTAGTTACTGATGGTCTTATAATTAATTTTCCTTGAGAACATGCAACACAAGAGAATTCTTTAAATTGAAGAATCTTCTGGTTCTTCATTGAATGTCCATGTGAATTCTCAATTATTTTGCGCATCATATTAGAACCGGAATGGCCCAACCGGTCATGCCAAATTGTAAAATTATTTGGACTAGTAAACTTCTTGTTTACTATGGCATGTGATTCAGCCATGTTAATAGTTGTATAGTACAAACTGGAAGAATAAGTGGGCAATTTTTCATGCACATATTTCTTGCCCCACTTTATTGTAGTAATATAAAGATATTCAATGTTTCCATTATTTATAGTCTCAATATGATAGCCATTTTGGCGAATATCTTTGAAACTTAATAAGTTTCTTTGAGACTTACTACAATATAATGCTTCATCAATAGCCAAATGTGTTCCCCCAGGGAGTAATAAATTAGTTCTTCCGGAACTTTCAATTAATTTTGTACTACCAGATATTGTATTAACATTTGCTTCTTTCATTACCAAATAAGTGAAATATTTCTTGTCTTTTAAAATGGTATGTGTTGTAGCACTATACAGAAGACATATATCATCTTTATTCTTTGGTCCAACTGAAGATTGAGAAATTTTCATTTTCTTCATAAAGAAATAAGGAGTACATTAAAAGAAATGTAAAAGACTTACAATACCAAAAGTGCATAGAAATTAAACTAGAAATGTAGAAACTAATGACATATGATATCTTAGCAAAACATACTTAATGATAAATTAGTTCAAAATATAAAATGAAAAATAACATAATTGCATCTCTAGTAATATTATCAATCTTCAGTTATTATCCTCAAAGAAGTCTTCAGCTTCCAAACGAGTCAAATCTGCGAGGCCTTCAAAGTCATCATTTTTATATTCAAGACTTGCCTCAACATCATCAGGCTTGATTTCAATATTCACCTCATCATCATTATTTTTAAAAGTCAAATGTGCCTCCACATTATTTTGATTCTTTTTCAGGGAGGCTTGATATAGCCTAATAAAATGTTCAGGCGTACGGCAAAAATGTGCCTAATGACCATTCATGCCACATTGATGGCATATATTTTCTTTAATCTTTGAAGGATTATTTTGAGGACCCTTATAGTTCCCCTGTATTTTTGTTCCAGGATTACAATAGTTATTTCGTCCCTTGCCACATCCACGCCCGCGACCATGGCCACGACCACGACCGCGGTAATAATTTTGTCTTTTTTCAGACTTATCATGTGATGCTACAACATTCACTTCAGGGAATGGAACATATCCAGTAGGACGAACTTCATGATTTTTCATCAACAGATTATTATTCTGCTCACCCACAAGTAGGCATGTACTCAACTCAGAATATTTTTTAAAACCTCTTTCGCGGTATTGTTGTTGCAATACTATATTGGAGGCATGAAAAGTGAAAAGAGTTTTTTCCAATATGTTTCCATCAGTGATAGTCTCACCACATAATTTTAGCTGAGAAGTTATTCTGAAAACAACATAATTATAATCGCTTACAGTTTTATAATCTTGAAACCGTAAATGCATCCACTCATGTCGAGCTTTCGGTAATACCATAAGTCTCAAGTGGTCATATCGCTCCTTCAAATTATTCCATTATTCAAATGGATCTTTAACGATTAAATATTCAATTTTTAATCCTTCATCAAGATGATGGCGAAGGAAAATCATGGCTTTTGCCTTATCTTGGCTTGATGTTTTATTTGCCTTTTTGATAGTATCACCAAGACCATTTACATCAAGGTGTATCTCGGCATCAAGCACCCATGATAGATAATTCTTTCCGGATATGTCAAGTGCCACAAATTCAAGCTTTGATAAATTCGACATAGTGAAATACTATCAAACAAAATGAGTGGATTAGAAATAATAATTTTTTTTATCAGCATGAATATTACAATTTATATGACTATGGTAAGTTAATATGATGAGCAAAGTATTACACATGATTCTACTAATGAATTCATACGTCTTTAATGATTTTATCTTTAAGGTTTTACCACTATAAATTACAAGGTTTGAAATGAAATGTTAAGATTTATTTTCTAGTTATGAAATCATATGTGAGTGAATCAATAAGAATACCTCAAAGACAAGATGAGTGTTTCATGGATAGAAGTTAAAAATAGTCTCTAGTTTGTTACATATTTTAATTTAGACTATAGAGCTATAATAAATTCAAGATGTAGAAACATACCACAAATAAGGAAGAGATTGAAACTTATTTTGAAGAATATTAGAGCTTCGTGCTGATAACGTATTGTAAATAAAACTAAAATTGACACAATATTGAAAGGAGTAGCTAGAGAAATATGTAGAGAGAATTATATTTGAAGTATTTCTCATTCAAGTGTCTATTAAATGAGAAGACAAAACTCCTATTTATAGAAAAATTTTGCCTCTCAACATACAACATACAAGTTGTCAAGTTGTCCAAGTTGATATACAACATGGATACAACTCATATACAACTAAGATACAACTAATACATAACTTTCTACAAGTTGTACAAGTGGTACACATTACACTTCTAGTGTAGGATAATTAATAATACATCCACATTGTTATAAATCCACTTTATTGTGGATGACCACTCACTTCTCCACTACTTACTATACAATGAACCTTTTGTAGGTTACATATTTCTATTGATTATGGCACTTAATAGTTGTATTCTTTGGATGATCTTTCCATCCTATAAATTGTAATGTTCTTCACCATTGAAGAACACACTTGAATAGATGAATGGAATAGAACTCTTCCTTCTCCTCCTATAATTTTGTCTTGTTCTTGTCACTTTACTATTAATTTTACAACACGTTATCAGCACGAGTCTCTAATTACTTCCGTATTGTCACCATCTTCGAGTTTAGTTTCGGATCTTCAGATGTCCAAACGCCTAAACTTTAGTAACTGATGACTTTAGGAACTATGCACTTTGGCAGACTTTTAGTTTGAGGTGGTTTAGGTATGGATTCATTTTATAGTTGTATTAGGGACAGAGGATGAGGATAGCTATGATATCAAGAGGATGAACAAGGTAACAGAATCGAAGAGGTACGTCAATTTCCTAGATGTTCATTGAAATGTCTTTTACTGGTAGCACTCTTAAACAAATAAATAAAAATAATATCATGAATGATGAATTTCAACCGATCATATCTTTTACAATATCAGCTATTTAGCTAATGACATTACATGGCTAGTTCTAATTGATTAATTATTAATGGTTATTAAAGATATTACTCTATGTTACGGTAATTGTAATTTTTATTGATAAATCACATTATGAGTTAAGACACCCGTACTTATGTGGCAACCATACAGTGGAGCATCCAAATAAGTTATGTAAGTTTTCTTTTTGTCATCGATCATAACTTGGTCTCTTAAATTTTTGGTTTTTGACATATATAGTGGATTTCCCATGTAATACCGTGTATGTGTTTTTGACAAATTACAGGCTAAGAACATTATGAGATAATAAATCAATAGAACATGTGTTGGCTAATTATTTTTTATATTTTGCCAAATTTATAGTCATAGATTTTGAAGTATTACACAAGACATCTAAATGTGTCGTTATATTGATTGAGTAGACCTTTTCTGGCTTAGTATTTGGATCACAATCACAAGTATTGTTCAAATGCATGCTTAATTTTTTTTATCCTTAATTTGTGGTCTGGCAGAACGTCATGCAAAAGTTCTCTTTCTTGATTTTCATGTCAAATAGATGGTAGAATTTTATAAGATACTAATTTTGTATACAAAGTCTATCTAAATTGCTTAGACTGTTGAGAGTTTGCAGTTCGCAATCATATTTGGGAAGAATAAGTTTCGTAAAGCTTCCATCAGGTGAAGTACAAGTTATAAATATTTTTTTCTTTTTTACAGTTAAAACTATAAAAATCAAATATACCTTGATTTCTATCTCAGAGGAATATTGATTTGAAAATTGAATATACATGCAATCAATAATGAAAAGACTTAAGGTCTCAAATTTATTCATGAAATTACAATATTTTGATAAAGGAAAAGAATTACATGAAATATTGTGAAATTGATTTCATGCTTATGGCTCGTGACTTGTTATGCCATTTGTTGAGGTACGATATTGGGTGCATGTCCCAACAGATTATTGCTTAATGCACCTGTATAAGGGTGAGATACAATGTTGGTTAAGTCTCAACACATTATGGCCCAACACGCCTTTATGCGGTTAAAACATTCGGATAAGGTCCTAGTACACATAATGATGATTGAGGCAAACTAAAGTATTTTTGATAACATTATGAAGTCCGTTCACGGATAAGCTCCATTCATAGAGGTGAATGTGGGAGCAATATATGCTCCATTCCCTAAGATGAATGTGGGAGCAATATATGCTCCATTCCATAAAGTGAATGTGGGAGCAACACATGTTCCATTCATGAATGAGAATGTAGTAGCACATAATAGTACCTGAAAGAAGGCAAAATATCTTTATGTCTGAAAGAAGGCACAATATTTCATGTCTGAAAGAAGGCAAGTAATTTTATGTCTGAAATATGATAAAATAATTACCATAGTAGAGACTATGGTCGTGGACGTGGCAAGAGATGAAATAATAGCCATCATTGTAAAATAAATAAGAGAACAATAAGGGTTCTCAAAAGTAGCCGTTCAAACGGTAAATGTATCATATGAGTATGAGGCAAAGTCCAAATGATTATGGTCCATTCCCTGAAGTGAATGAGACAATTTATTATAAATTTTATTATAGACCCATTCCCAGAAGTGAATATGGCAATATGTGATAAAATATCAAAACTCACCTCCAGAAGAGGTTCGAGAAAGATGAATATGGACATGCCCATCATGGCTGATAAAATATCAAAACTCACCTCCTGAAGAGGTTCGAGAAAAATGAATATATCCTTTATTATGGCATAAATGGTCATTGGTCACGTACAGATCGTACGTAAAAAATTATGCATTATTGTGAATTACACAAGAGCAAGTAAAGAAGAAATCAATCTTGCCTATAATGATTTGACCATGAGAATAATAATATGATTTTCTTCTTAAAGGAGATATTCACCATATGGATGGTGTAATGAAATATATGGTAGTACAAAACTAATTGAGTGCTCCGAAAGAGCCAATTTATTACAACCTGGAGGAATGAGATTGATAAAATATTTTATAGTACGTTTCAAAAGAAACTTGTAAAGTTTCAAATACATTTGCCAAAATGGCTAAGAGACTAAAATTGATGGAAAGATATGAATATCTTTATATTACTACAAGAATGTCGGGTGAGAAATATGTGCTTAAAAGGCTCCCCGCCTCTTCCTCGAGTTTGTACTACACAAAATATAAGCGTGGTAAAATCATATGTGCATACCACAATAAACTTTCAGTTTATTGTTACAAAGTCCATGCTATAGTAAACCAGAAGTTTACTAGATGAATAACTTTATGAGTTGGCATGACCGGTTTGACCATCCCGGTTCAAATATGATGCACAAAATGTATAAATGAGAATTCGTATGGGTATATACTGAAGAATCAGGATTCTTTAAGAATTCTTTTTGTGATGTTTGTTCTCAAGATAAATAAATTATTGGACCAACTAAATTTGGGATCAGGATCCCGACACTTCTGGAATGTATAAAAGGTGAATATGGGCCCGTTCACCTGCCATGTGGACCATATAATTATTATAAATAGATGCATCTATGATATGGTCACATGTGCATTTTATTACAAACCCGCAATGGTACTTGCGAGGTTAAGTATTTGCTCAAATAAATCTAATTATGAGCATATTTCCAGATTATGCAATCAAGACAAGTTATCTTGATAATGTTGGCAAGCAGGTTTAGCATATTCATATATTTAAAGCCTCCAATTGCTAAACCATGCATATGAGAACAATGTTACCTAAATCAGGTATGAGGTATGGTATATTTATAAAGCAGGACTTGTGCACGACATGCCACAAAATGAATTCTCCCTCATAATTGGTTCAGGGTCAGGAACCAAATATTTTCCATCTAATAATTATAATATGCGGTATATTATCAATTGCTCCACCGCAACGCACAAAGATGGATCCCATATAAGGTTGGGAACGAATGTTAGTTTGGCTAACATTAGGGGGAGAAATTAATGCAGCTGAGGAATAAATAAATTAAATTATCATTTGATTATGATCCTCATATAAAGATAATGCAAGTCACTGCCAGACGCATTACTGACCCAAAGAAAAATATTATATTCCAGCTGCTAATGCTCCTGATGTCCTGGTGAGACAATCTATTTATATAAATGAGTCTAAGGCACGCCTGAAGCGTGGTAGACCATTCGGTTCCAAAGGTAAAAGTCCTTGAAAAAGGAAGGGAGCAAATATTTGAGATGATCAAATAAGGAGGCTGGGCTCTAAAATAGCCCACGACATAACACTTCATAAAACCTCATCAGGAGAGGTTTAGGTACCTGAAAATATTGAATATGAAGAGATCTCAATATGTTATGTCGGATTGGGAACCGAGATATGAAATTATCGTCGACGATATCTTACATATATTATAAGGCTCAATATTTATATGATTATGAGGATCTTGAGCTTAAGTCTGTTAGGAATACAGACATGAAATTATTGGCCTAAAATAGAAAAACGCATTCAAGCAAAAATTGGCTTCACTCGAGTGATGTGACATTTTTGGACCTATAGTCCGAACACCTGAAGGTACAAAACCAGTGGTGTACAAAAATATTTTTGTGCAAAAAATATTGATAATAATAAGTTGTTAAATATAAAGTACGACTTGAGGCACAAAGATCTGACATTGATTATATGGAGATGGAGCTATATTCTCCTTTGGTGGATGCAATCACCTTCAGGTATGTTGTATGTCTGGCAGTGCATGAAAGACTTGATATGCGTATGAATGTTGCAACGGCCTTTTATATGGCTCATTAAGCAACAATATATTTATCCTTGAAGGATTCAAAATCCTTGAAGCATGTAAAGGTTCCCGGGAAACCTATTCAATGAAGCTTCATAAATATTTATACGGATTAAAACAATCCGGCCACATGTGGTAAAATTGCATTTGCGAGCTTCTTGGTATTGAAATATTATATTTTAATGCAATTGGTGCATTGAAGTATCTTACCAAATATACTCCACTGGTTATAGCTTTTGTTATAAGCTTATTGGTAAGATTTAGTTCTTCCTCAATGTGAAGACATCAGAAAAATACATGGTATCTACTTGATCCACAAAGCCCGATATCAACTTGGTATTTATTTGTTGTGGTAGAATACCTATATTATGGAATTTTATAAAATCAATTGTTGCTGCTACATCTTCAATTTATGAAGAGATATATATATATGCGACAATATTGGTGATGAGATCAAGGACTCAAAATATTCAGCAACAGTGTGGTATTTCCTTTGAAGATGAAGATGCAACAATATTATATGAAATATTGCATGGATAATTTAGCTAAAATGGAGATACAACCAAAGGAGATGATTATTTAGCAAAATTACTTTCCAATGGTGATCTTCAAGAGAATTATGAAATTAATTCATTCGAGTGATAGTTTGATGGAAGTCGATGTCAACCTCAACTTTGAGAAGCTGATATATAAGATTGCAATATGTCGTCTTCAAGATGTTAAATGATGTTTTCATCAGGGGGAGTAAAGTACGCGCTGCACTCTTTTTCCCTAAACAAGGTTTTATCCCACTTGGGTTTTACTTGTAAGGTTTTTAATGAGGCAGTTCTCAATGCGTATTACATGATGTGTGTACTCTTTTTCCTTCACTAGGCTTTTTCCCACCGGATTTTTCCTAGTGAGGTTTTAACGAGGCACATTACCTTTCAAATGGTCATCCAAGGGGGTGTGTTATAAATCCACTTTATTGTGGATGACCACTCACTTCTCCACTACTTACTATACAATGAACCTTTTGTAGGTTACATATTTCTATTGATTATGGCACTTAATAGTTGTAACCTTTGGATGATCTTTCCATCCTATAAATTGTAATGTTCTTCACCATTGAAGAACACACTTGAATAGATGAATGGAATAGAACTCTTCCTTCTCCTCCTATAATTTTGTCTTGTTCTTGTCACTTTACTATTAATTTTACCACACACATTATAATTTATATGGTTTATAACATAAAGGAAGTATTATTATTGCTTAGAGGAATACATTGAACCATTGTTTTTTTTAAGACCATAACATTTAAAAGTATATCTCGTGTTTTGAAATTTTTTGTGTCAAATCAAATTATAAGATCACGAAGTGAATAAATAAGAGATACGTTCATAATTTTAAGGAAGCGTGCTATCCCCACATATGCAAGTATATAACATACAGTAATACTACGACATTTATGCGAATCAGAAAAAGAAAATGTAACGTGATTTTCTTTTGTGTCAGCATATCTCTTGGTTTCAGATAAGTATTGATCGACTGATAAATTATAGTACCTACTACAGTATCAAAGACAGAGACAAATCATCTTTCCACTGAATTGATAAATCCAGCGGCCCCTATTTTACGGTGTGCTGGTAGCAAGTACTAAAACCACTTCTCTACCGTAAAATACAAGTCACCGTCTTTTTAACCTAATCTCCAGCCCAATATTTCTTCAGTGGTACTTAATATTTTTTTTCTTCTGTTTAACTGGTTCTATTTTCATATCAGCTTACTCGTAACAAATACTTGTACAGGTATGTAGAGATCCTTTTACGCAAGCGTTTTTATTTTTGTACATTAGTTTAAGTTCTTTATTTTCTGGTATTAGTAGTTTGTTTTATTTGACTCTACTAGTATGTATTAAGTTAATAATGCATAGAGTTTTTTTCACTAAAATAAATGGTACACCGGAAATCATTTCTTAGAATCGCCTTATGAAAAAGATGGACAATTATTGTTTGTATAGAAATTAGTTTAAGTAATCCAAATTTAGAGCTAGAAAGGTAAAAAGAAAAAGAGAGGAAAAAAAACGGATCTTAATGAGTAGAATGGTGTGTCGAGAGATTTCGCGTTTGAGCCAAGTTCAGTTCAAGTTCAGTTCGACTATGAAAATAGAGTCCAATCGAGAGGAGCAATAGCTAGTATGCCAGCCTTTGAAAGAATCGAATTATGTAATGCGAATCTAAATTAATCTCAATTGAGACACACTGTCTTTTAAGGGAGCAATTAGTACTTTCATAATCAGTTAGTTCGAGAAGCTAGTAGAATCAGCTGTTTAAGATTCTTCTAGAAAGGTCATAGAATCATTTGCTTTTGCCAATTTCTCATCGAACTTGGTTATATATGTAATGTCATTCAAGTCCTTCCTTACTAAGTCCAAATACATTTGGTTTAGCCTTTTTTGACACAACTCATACGCGCATCTGAGGTTATTAACGTTATTTTCACACTTTGAACCTTCGACTCCTTTTCCTATTACAACTAGTTCTCCTTTCATGACTTTGAACTAGGAAAGCTTATCCGTGTCCATTATATTTACCAAAACAACCTTAACATAACACTATATTTTGACCATGTCATAAGGCTATTTATGTAATTAAACCAAATCCTACCGTCATTGGACTTATACTATTTGCTCTATATATACATTCCACCTAATATTGTGTTTCGCATAATCAAACTTCTTTCTCCTAATCAATTTTCTCTCAATTTGTGAATAAGGAATTATGGGTTCTGAAGCAAACAAGTTCAACGATGGAACAAGCTTCCAACCAACGGAGCCAACTTTATGTACAAACGGTTGTGGATTTTTTGGCACGGCTGCAACGATGGGTTTATGTTCAAAGTGTTATAGAGATATTAAGTTGAAGGAAGATCAAGAAACCATGGCTAAAGTAGCCATGGAGAAGCTTGTCATCGGAAAATCAAGATCGCCGCCGTCCACGGCGGTGGTGACGGCGGAGAAGGTGGTGGATACGGTAGTTGGCGGGAGTGATACTCCGAAGGATGACACGCACAAAACGAGAAGTGGTCCAAATAGGTGTTTGACTTGTAACAAGAAAGTAGGGGTAGTGGGATTTAAGTGCAGATGTGGTTGTACTTTCTGTGGGACCCATAGATACCCTGAACAGCATGGTTGTACCTTTGATTTTAAATCTAAGGGAAAAGAAGAGCTTGCTAAAGCTAATCCTGTAGTTAAGGCTGATAAAATTAATAGGTTCTGAATTGAATTATTTAGTTGGGGTTAGGATTTTTTTTTTTTTTAATTTTGTTTTGCTTAAATTTGTGGCGTTGGTTGGGTGTCGTGGAGAACAGGCTGGAAAGGTGGTAGGTTGGTTTTGGAATTTATGAATGTAATATACATTTCAAGTTATTTATGATTTCCTTCCAAGTTCCAATTGCTCAATAATTGATTGATTTGTTTATACATACATTCCTTGTAGTTCAAATCATTGGAAAAGATGTGGTCGAGTGCTTAATAAATTTCATTCGTGTTTTTAGCTGCATGGTCAATGAATTTCCTCGGCATATTATGTAAAGACAAAATACAACCTCGGCATATTATGTAAAGACAAAATACAACCTCTCCTTCTTGGCAAGATTTGAATACATCTCACGCTCCGGATATATATGGTATGGGTATGTTGGTTTGGATAATAAAATATAAAGTTGATTTATTTTTGAGTCCATAAATTAAGTTAAATTAAGGTGCTTGAGATAGATTTAAGATATATTTCGATTAAAGTAAATGAATGATGTCTGAAAGTTGTATTATAAGAAGAAATTTGAACGTCGTCTCAAATAACAATGGCTAGATTCAAGAACGACGATTAATCTTGAAGCACCTAATCTTAAATTTAATTCGAACAAAGAGGTCTCAATTTTCGGTAAGTGTTTTCATTCCTAAACTCTATTTACAAAAGTAAAAATAATTCAATAGAAAAATGAACTCATCTCTTGAGAAAATTTCTATTGGATTGTGCGCAAGGTGACATGGAGTCGGATGGTTTTCTTGTGCATATTCTCATGCACAACTTAGTTGGGGCACATGAAGATGCGCAACAATCTACACTTTGCACCCAATTATGTGCGCATTCTGACTGAGTGCACACGAGGTTATGCATAAGTCTAATGTCTTTCTTGCAATTGTCAAGCCTTCAAACAAGATATTCATTACATCAATCTTCATGGTGATTCTCTCATACACCTTTTAATCAAACCTTAAGGATCGAAAAGTTTGCCGATAAAGACAATGTGCTTCGTTTTCCTATCATATCAGGTGCATAAGGACGCACAATGTTCATAATTTGAACCTCTACCAATTTTCCAATAAGGGAAATCATTTAATTTAGACTTCACTTTCACCTTTCTTCAATTGATCTGGCATGTGCTTGTGAATTTTCATACTGCACGTAGATCAAATTTGCAACTAGATGAGGCAAGCTCAAATACACAATACAATTATTAGACGTTTTAAAATTAATTTTACCCCTTCAATTGTACCTATAACGTTCTCAATATAGAATTTGGCTAGCTTAATAGGCAAATATCGACTCTTTTGTAACTTCGATTGTTCTCTTTCTCTAAATAGCGATGTACAAGTGGCTAACTTTTCACCCTTATACTCTAGCATCACATGCCAGACAGATTTGCTGCAAATCATTAAGAAAATCTCGCCCATGATGGCCATTGGACATGGTGCCACTTAAGTTTTAATCTTGTTTTTTGTGTTTTGTGTATGAATTACATGCGTCAAAATTTAATATAGGTTTTGACAATCTAATCAAAAGTTCAATTATTTATATCTTGATGGATTCATCAGCACTTGCTTGTTAAAAATAGTGGTCACATATTTTGACGATTCATTAAAATTTTGAACAAATAAATTTTTGATGGATTTATTAATGCTTGATGAGATTGTCTACATCTTACGAACCATTCCGTCCGTCAAAACTTCAAAAATAGATTATTCTTAGCACAAATTTTAAAAATGAGATCAAAACATAAAAGGGGTCGTGCCAAATTTTCTGCCTTTAGTCTAACAAATCTTGGGCTTTGTTTCTAATGAAAGCATCCAGAATTAATGTTAGGAGTATGAAGTAATTCGAGTTCAATAGAATTGTGGTGAAAAACCCTAGAGCTCAGAGGAAAGATATGGCGACCTCACCGACGGAGAAATGGTCGGATATGAATAGGGCATCGAAATTGGCGGAGTTTCACAAAGTGTTTTTGCAGTTTTACATTCGGATTTTGCATTTAAAGAGAGAAAGAGTTGTGTGTGCGCGCGCGTGTGGCGATGGAAGTGAGAGTCGGAGCTCCGGATTCGTTGCTCCGCTTCCTTAAATAAAATATATTTGACTTAAATTTATGAAAAATAATGATAATATAATCTGGCCTAATTTAATTGCAAAACATGACAGAGTTTTTTTTTCTAACAATATTAATAAAAACGACCGGATGTGTATTTTTGTGTATGGGCAAAGTGAAGACATTCTGGCCTCAATTATTTGAAAAATATATAGAAAATTTTGGCTTGCTATATGAATGACTGTGACCGGATTATCGTGATTACTAAATATTAGCTCATGAAGTTATATTTTTGTGCGTGTGCGAAGTGAGGTCGTTCTTGTCTCATTTATTTTCACAATGAACATAATTTTTTGGTTCACTACATGAATAATCTGGCCTAATTTCTATTTTGTGTGTAAAGAGTAGGGTATTTCATAATTACAGCTTTATTAAATGTAAAAATACTCAATTTTTAAAGTTCATTTTTAACGTACTCAATCTTTCAAGACCAATTATAAATGTGATTATATCTGTAAATCTATCGTCTGCTAGAATATAGGCCCGAATGAGTTTAAAAGTAGAAAAACAAGTAAAAATTTCGCATAAGGGCCTGTTTGACGTGTACTAATTGATTTGTAGCCATCAAAAATAAATTCGCTGAGAAATAACCATTTCCGGACAAATCCCAGTATTTTATACTGGGACGTTGAACATAACATGTTCAAAGTTCCAGTATTTTATTATGGAATTTTATATAAAGCTTCAGTAAACTAACCCCATAACAAAATAATGGGACCTTTGAACATGTTAGTTCAAGGTCCCATTATTTTGTTATGGGACTTTAAATATAAATATTCAGTTCCATAACAAAAATATAAAGTCTCATAACAAAATAATGGGACCTTTGAACATGTTAGTTAAAGGTCACATTATTTTGTTATGGGACTTTATATATAAAGCTCCAGTCCCATAACAAAATAATAGGATCTTTGAACATGTTAGTTCACTGTTCCATTATTTTGTTATAGGACTTTATGTCCCATAACAAAAATATAAAGTCTCATAACAAAATAATGGGACCTTTGAACATGTTATAAGACATATAAAGTCTCATTATTTTGTTATGGGACTTTATATATAAAGCTTCAGTCCCATAACAAAATAATGGGACCTTTGAACATGTTAGTTCAAAGTCCCAGTATAAAATACCGAGACTAGTCTGGGGTGTTTTCCAACGCTAATGGAGCGTAAAATTGCGCGCGCGAATTTTTGGCTATTTCTCAATTAATTTTGAAACGGTGGATAAAACTCATTGAGCGCGTCCAAAAATGGCTACGCATCAAAATTTTCCGAAAAACAAGGTTGATTAGCAGAAATATGACACTATTAAGGAAATAAGACATTCTGGCCTCAGTTATTTGAAAAATATATAGAAAATTTTGGCTCACTATATGAATGATTGCGACCGGATTATCGTGATTACTAAATATTAGCTCATGAAGTTATATTTTTGTGGGTGTGCGAAGTGAGGCCGTTCTGTCTCATTTATTTTCACAATGAACATAATTTTTTTGTTCGCTGCATGAATAAGTACGATCAGATTAATTTCTATTTTGTGTGTAAAGAGCAGGGTATTTCATAATTACAGCTTTATTAAATGTAAAAATGCTCAATTTTTAAAGTCCATTTTAACGTACTCAATCTTTCAAGACCAATTATAAATGTGATTATATCTATAAATCTATCGTCTGTAAGAATATAGGCCCGAATGAGTTTAAACGTAGAAAAACGGTTTACCAAAGGATCGAGAAAATTCCCCTCCTTTTGGCGAATTTTACGGATCCTTAAAATCCATTTCGACCATCCTGCAAGTATAAATTTTGCGTAGGGGCCTCTTTGGCGCACACTAATTGATTTGTAGTCGTCAAAAATAAATTCGCTGAGAAATAGCCACCTCCGGACAAATTCCAGTATTTTATACTGGGCATGTTCAAAGTCCCAGTATTTTATTATGAGACTTTATATAAAGCTTCAGTAAACTAACCTCATAACAAAATAATGGGACCTTTGAACGTATATAAAGTCCCATAACAAAATAATGGGGCCTTTGAACATGTTAGTTCAAAGTCCCAGTATAAAATACCGAGACTAGTGTGGGGGTGTTTTCCAATGCTAATGGAGCGTAAGTGTGCGCGAATTTTTGGCTATTTCTTAATTAATTTTGAAACGGCAGATAAAACTCATTGAACGCGTCCAAAAATGGCTGCGCGTCAAAATTTCTCGAAAAACAAGGTTGATTTGCAGAAATATGACACTATAAGGAATGGTTTTCCTTTTTGCCCCCATATAATTAGTTCAGTAAAAATGCCCCCGCTAAGTTTAATTGATAAATTTCGAATAAAAATACCCCTATAAATACTATAATGACGCTCGTATCCCCGTCATCTCCTCTCTGTAAGTACTACATAAGAGGCAGCCCTTGCCTTTGAACCCTCTTTCTTAGGCAACACTTACTCTTTGAATCTCACATTCTCTCGGAGAAAGTGCTGACTGGGTAACACTTGGTAGTTAGTACTGCCTAAAAGGCGGCACTTGCCTTTGACCCATCTTTCCTAGGTAACACTTGCCCTTGAATCTCACATTCTCCCAAAAAAAGTGTTGCTTGGGAACACTGGCCCTTCCAATCTCTTCCTGCATTCTCTCATACAACTTAAAGTGTTGCTAGGCAACACTTGTCACTTGACCTCTTACTAAAAGGCAGCACTTGCAAATTGATAACTTGAAGTGTTGGCTCCAGAGCAAAAGAGAGTATTTTGCTAAAATCATGTTAAACGGGGCAAAACTCTCAAAATTAGTCATTATGGAGGGCACATAGTGAAATTTTTGGAAATATTAAATGAATGAATATTACAAAACGATGTACTATAGTGATTTTTTTTTTTAAAAAAAAAACGTATAATAACATGTTTGGCCAAGCTTTTCAGAAGCCAAAAGTGTTTTTGAAGAATTTTAAGGTGTTTAACCAAAAGTAAAAAGTACTTTTGAGAAGAATCAGTTTTTCTGCTGTTAGGGAGAAGCTACCAATTTCTGCTTCTCAAGCAGTTTATTAATTTTTCAAGACAAAAATATTTTTACCAAAAATATTTATTTACCATATTATTTTTAATTTTTTAACTAATATATCTCTCAAATGTAAATATTATTCTAATTGATTAAGAATTATATATATATATATATATATATATATATATATATATATATATATATATATATATATATATATATATATATATATATATATGTTTATATTTTAACTTAAACTAAATGAAAATAATAAAATTAAATTAAGTCTTTCAGAAAAAAATATTCAAATATTTTGTATGTTTAAATAATATTAGTTGCAAATTTTTCTTTCTCATAATTTGACACTCAAAAAGATTATTCAAACATATTTTGTTTAGAAAGTACACTTCTCAAATGAATTGGCCAATAAAAAATACTTATTCTTTAAAAGTACTTATTTGAAAACTACTTCTAATAAAAGTAGTTTTCAAAATTAGCAGTTTTGGTCAAATAAGTCTAATATGCATTCCTTCCGAAGAAGTTCTGTCATATATCATTTAAGAATACAATATTTAGACCCCCTTGAAAGTTATGTCATCTTTCACACGGTTTTCTTGCTATTCATATGGCCATATTATAAATTTTTAAAACAAGGCTGGTCATGCAACTTTTTTTTTTTTTTTTCAAGTTGTGACCGCATTAATACGTCTATACCTTTTTCAGCATGAACATGTACATCTGATTCATTACAAGTAACATCAAAAATTGTGTGGAGTAATAAGTACTTTTTTATTTTTAATTAAAAGTCTGAGTTCAAATATTAAAAAGTGGCCTTTAATAATGAGCGTTTTACCCTTGAATTAAAACTCCTTGGCACCAAATCCGTATTAATCGAACTCGAAAATGATAGATATTGGGTGGAAAAACGGAAAAAATAGATTAACTATAATAATTGATAAGTATAGATTTTGATCCCCTAATTGGTTTGAGTAGATACTACATATACTCTAAGTTCAAACTAACACTTATAATTTCGAAAAACATTAATCCGTGCCGCACAAAACTGAGGAACGACATAGTAAAAATATTTCTAATGACTTCTATAGGATGAGACAACATATAATTAACTATTACTAGTTGACACCTATCTTGTATTTCTCCGTTTGGGTGGGCTTATTTTAAGCAGCTTAAAATTAAAAAGTTACTTATAAGTAATTTTTAAAAAGTTAGAAAATCCTAACTTTTTATTTTTGGCTTTTTTTAAGTACAAAATTGCTTATAAGTATTTTATTTTTTTAGTTATCAAACACCAACTTTTTACTTAAAGGTACAGATATACTTTTAAGTATCTTTTTAAGCTTACCCAAACGGACTCTATATCTTGATCAAGAAGAGAAGAAATTAAAGGTCACTCTCTTACATATAGAGGCGTTTCTTTATTCAGACAGACGCTCTTTATTCAGAAAGGTCCTTCAAGTTACTTGCGTGATCTCCAAAAACTTCCATTGCTCGAATTATTGATCATATATATGGAGTAAGTTTTATCTTATCAAGAGGACCACTATCAATCAAGTACGAAACTTTAAAATGGAAGAGTCATAGTCCATGGAAGATCGGAGGGCAAGAAAATTAAAAATAGTCCCACAGGGCCTACAATGGTGTCATTAACAGCCTTTTTCTCCTTCTCTATCTCAAGCTGCTGGAGATTCCATACATGCACAATGGCTCAAGGAGTCACTGTACTAATTAAGAGTTCCCCTTTAATAAGTCATACGTAGCGTAAATCTGAATTATTGAGTTAATGGTTCTAGATTATCAAAAGTTATAAAAAGGAAGTTAATTATATGATCAACATGTGAAACGTCCATCAATAGTATCCTTGTTCAGCTTTCTTAAAGCTTTAATTTCCACCTATTCAACTTGAAAAAAAGATGATGGAAATTTCATGCTTTTAGTAGTCATGAGCTTAAATTTTAGAGAATGGACATTAAGTAGAAGGATTGTCCTTACATATTTTAAAGTGTCACAGGCTACTGTAGGAGTACCAGCTTATGGTATTTAATTTTGATTTTTTTGACTATCCCGCATTATCTTAAACTTATGAATTGAATCCTTAGATTAAAAAACAATTTTTAGTTATAGAACTCAGTAAGTCCGTACAAATAGCCTATTTGGGTGGGCTTATAAGCCGCTTATTTTAAGTAGCTTATAAGTCAAAAGTGGCTTATAGGCCATTTTTTGAGAAGTTAGGACACTTTGGCTTTTTTAAGCACATAAGGGCATATAAGCACATAAATTTTTAAGTTACCAAATATTTACTAATGAACTTATAAGTTTATAAGCCATTTTTAAGCTCACCCAAACGGGCTCTAAATCGTATGTGAACCATAACCAGGTTAGACGTGCAAGAGATGGTGATCGACTATGTAGTGTCACACATGAATACACTAATAAGGTTTTCTAGATGAGGTTTTAAAGAGTACTTTGGTTAAATGTAAAATGCTTCGACCTTGAAATGTTGGACAAATGGATATTGACTTTTGGTTCCTTAAATTGCATGCTTCAGCAAATTTATTTAAGTAAAATATGGACATGTGAAATTAATAAATGAGTATGAATCGAATCATTCAAATTTTACTTGAGTCAAGATGAGTTGAAATATTTATTTACATATTTTATTTTACAATCTGTTTAATTACCAATTAAAGTGGTCTCTGATCTTCTTTTCACAGAGAGAGAGAGAGAGAGAGAGAGAGAGAGAGAGAGAGAGAGAGAGAGAGAGAGAGAGAGAGAGAGAGAGAGAGAGAGAATGTATTAATGAAGTTTTTTGTAGGGGTCAATTAATCTATCAAGCCTAATTGATCTAACTTTTGCATGGATTAAGTAATTATGCTATGCTAAATTAACACACCAATAATGGATATTTTCCTAGTGACACACCTACCTAACTTTAGTAGACAAATCTTCCAAGAGCTGTGTGCTTGAGTAATATTTTGCAAATTAATTTTTTTTATTGAGTCTAAAATCTGCTTTTCTTTAAAAAAATCTCTCTTAAATCAGCTCTTACTCCTTGAAAACTCCTAGTTACTTTCAAGTACATATAATGAAGGCATCTAGAACTTTATTAAAACCTTTGTCAACTTTCTCAACTTCATATTTATTGCTTTCACTTCATAGGAAAGATATGTTCAAGGAGCCTTTATTATGGGGGGTTGGCTAGTTTATATGCAGAAGCAAGAGTCAGTACAGCTCCTCATAAAAGTAATGCATCACCATCACATTTTTTTCTTGCTTCAATAAGTTGGACCGAATCATCATAAGGGCTCCAAAATAAAAGAGAAAAAACTATCCACCTTTCAACTTTTTTTTGAACTTGTGTTTTTTAAATTAGATCACTTTTTGAAGTTTTTTCAAAATAGTTTTTTTCTACGTACAAAATTATATACTTTTTTTCAAAGTGAAATGTATGTCTGACAACACTTCATCTTTCAAATACAATATTATAACTCAATTTTAAAAATACTTTTTCATTTTTTTTTTGGGAGTTTATGGCCAAACGGCTACTAATTATCATAGTTATACAATAATTAATGGTAAAATATGTAGTCAGTTAGGTAGGAAATAAGGATTGAAAGAACATTTAACCTATCTGTCACACACATAAATGATTTGTTTCACAAATCACAATTCATTTGCCTTCAAAATCAATTCATACAAATGGTACATGTCTATCTTGTACTATCACCCACCGCGTTCATGGAATTATATATACCGTGCTAGACAAAGGAACATCTTTTAGAAGAATGTTTTATTCCTTATTCATGTATGTATCTTTTGTGTTTTTCCAAGTTTTTCAATATGAGCTACAACCATTTATATCTTGTCACGTGAATATCAATTTGAGATATTCTAATATCTAACCTAGTTTTCTATTTTATAATCTTGGTGCCCGGTGCATCTGTATACACTATTATTATTTCATCGATTACTCATCAGTTACAACATCCCACCAATACATTTAGAGAGTATTTCCGCACATCAAAACTTATATTGATTTCGATTAGTTCACCAAGCTACTGACCAAATCGTCAAAACATTTAATTTCAATGTGAAATCATATATTTCCTTATAATATTCTACATGTTAAAAGCTATACCACAATTACTGTATGACCTAAATTCGGTCACTTAAGTATGAAATTGAATTTGTATTTATAAACATACAAACAATCAAATGTATCAAAGCTAACGGCTAACGAATATGAAATCGGATTAATAACACACTATAAATTAAATAAATAATGAGCAAGAACACAATAAGTAGGCTTTATTGCTTTATATACTACTACAACAACAACATACCCAATATCATATCATAAGTGGGGTTTGAAGAGGGTGAGATGTACGCAGACCTTACTCCACCAAGATGGAGAGGTTGTTTTCCGATAGACTCTCTGCTAAAAGAAATACATTTTTGAAAATAAGTTTGTAAAGAAAAAAATAATATTAAAATACCCGTACAGGAAACACTGACATAAAAATTATATATAATCGAGGTAAACAACAAACATCAAACACCAATAGCAATAAAGGCAAAGACTAAGATAGAAATATCATATATTCAAAAAGAAACACACACTAGTATGACAAAAATGACTAATTTACTATCAAGCCATCTACCATAATCCTCGACCTCCACACTAGCCTATCTAGGTCCATGTCCTCGGTGATTTGAAGATGAGTCATGTCATGTATAATCACTTCTTCCTAGTTCTTTTTCGGTTTATCTCTACCTCTCTATAGACCCAGCACTGCCAACCCCTCACTATTATCAAAAGAGACAACAATTGAGCAGAGTTTCAGGTAATATATATGTGATATGTTACAAATGGAGAAATGAGGATATTTATAATAGTAAGAGAGCCAAAACAACCCCCATGTTTCATATTCAGACCACGTTCCCCATTGCATAACTTCTCGCACACGTTTCAAACCTCTAGTTGTGGAGAAGATACATGGATCCCTAAATCTTGCGGGTGGTTGAAGACATGGAGCTCATCAGCTTCATCTTTGCAGATACTCTGAGGCGCACTCGCCCGATAGATGTTGTGCAGATGCATTTCGTAGGAGCCTTTATCGTAAGATCTTCCAAATATTAATTTTCTGATATTCATCTCATTCTTGTAAGTTGCTTTTGGAGCTGCGACTCTTGGATCCTTCCTTTGTGGCGTTATGTCTGTATGCCACGTGTCCGTGCCAAATTACACCAATACAAGTACTAGCTAGTGATACTTAGTAATTTGATAATGCAACGTAGTTAAGAAAAAATTGTCCAATTCACCGAAAATTAAAATGACTCATAAAAAAAGACAAAATACAATATTTTATTTTTCGGATTCTAGCTATGCAGAAAGTGTTTAATGGAGTAGCTCGTAATCAAGAAAAAAACAGAGTTGTCTAAAGAAGCATCTGCATACATGCTAACTATATGTTCATATATTATCTGTGTTAGGTATATACTCCCATATTGTTTCACATAGTGGACCATACAAAAATTTGTACCTTGCGCTTGGTGGCTTGGTCTTGGTTCACCCGTGGCCTAGTTTATTAAAATCAATTCAACATTAGAGATTATATATGTCGATTTGTTAATTTACAAAAGGAGCATACTTTTCATATGTCGTGTTGTTGTTCCTAAGATTACAATGATTGGGGACGAAATATAAAAGAAAGCAGTAAATAAGAAAATAAAAATATTATCAGCAGTAATTAAAAAAGGAAAGTAGTGGCCCTCAACTTAGCTTTAATTTAAAAATGGCATGTAATTTGAATTTAATGGTCGAATCAAATGTCTTTCAAGGCAAATAGTAGCGAATTGGCGCCTTTCAAGTTTCAACTACTCCTATTTACCACTTTTTGCTAACAGTACACTTCTATTAGTCGACTAATCTTTATTTAAACTTTTCCCTCACTTTCTCGTTTTATGCAAAAAGCCTCTACAGCTGCAATACCATCTTGTAAAGCATCACCTATTGATATTCATCATTTTTACCAAAATGTTGCGTCTTTTTAAGGATATAAATACTTTAATATGTTAGACATTGGGGCTTTTGTTATATCAACATGATTTTGGATTTATGTCTATTTTACTTGTTAACCTGAATAAACAAAGTTTCCATTCAAATGCATGGTTATCGCAGACATAATAATGATAGTACTATTATTTATGAAATAATATATTGCTCAGTAAAGAGATTAAAATCATTTACCTAAAACTATTGTTTGATTATCTGATTCAAATTGTAGCATAGAAGTCAATTACTACTGTCCAGTGACCAGTTGACCTTCCCTACTTTCTTATTAACTGTGTGTATTAGAAAATATTTAAGCTTGTACTAGTACAATCTGTTAAGTACAATATAAAAACTTAAGAGAACAAACCGCAATTCAAATCACAAGACCGTTAAGAATCATGTGCAAAATGTTAAAGAAACAGAGCATAAGTAGTTAGCTAAATATACGGCACTAACAAATAGGCTACTTCAGTGAATCTTTGCACAAATACCTAGACAAATTTATTAGGAGTATTTACATAGTACTCCCTCCGTCCCATTTTAGTTGTCGCTTTCAGCTTTTGCACGCCCATTAAAAAAATTATTAAATATGGTGTGTATTTTACTATGTTACCCTTATTTAATATTTGATTATTAACTTTTTTGGAGAATTCTTTTAATTATTAAGGGTATAGTTGGAAAGAACTAGTAAATTTAGTCTTGAAATTCTAAAGAGACAACTAATTTGGGACAAATCATTTCTCCTAAAGTGACAACTAATTTGGGATGGAGGGAGTATATTCGAGAGCGGGATGTTTTGTGCACCGGGCAGCGAGCTGCCTTGTCCTTTTTTCTTATTCATGTATCCTAGTCGATTATACCTATACTATATTCGCTTCATTTTATAACGATTTTTGACTTGGTCCGTAGGAAAGTCGGACTATTGAAATTAGTGGTCTAAAATCATAAAAATTTGTATGACTGGAAATTATATTATTATGAAGGTAAAATCATTTATGCTTTAGAAAAATGACATTATTTTGAGATAGACTAACAAAGAAGATCTATCACATAAATTGAAACAAAAAAAATGTAACATATACTAAAAACAACAACAACAACATACCCAATTTATCTCACGAAGGATTCATATTCACATAACACAAATAGATTATTCAAATATAAATTAGAGAACTTACTTGTTCTCCTTATAAGCAGAAGCGGTATGATCTTGTACCGTGACTAGAATTACTGGCCGTAGGTGGTTGTCTTGACGGTGCAACCCCTTTATCCACGGTCTAAACACTAGTTTATTTGGTAGAGAGAAAGAAGAAGAGTCGTAGAGAAAGTACATTTATTTTATGTGAGCCTTTTACTGTATATATAACTAAATAATACAGACTACAGTAGTTGTCTCTTATAGGACTCTATACCGGATAGTCTTTAAGAGCACCCATTTATAGATGTACCCAATATATACTATGTATTATAGATATTATGTTACGTCAATATTCATTTATCGATTAAATATTGCTAAAAATACTAATGAGTGTTTATACCGTATTATTTTCCTACAAAAGAAAATACAAGAATTAAAGTTGAAGAAAGGAAAAATATCACATGACCCACCACTACAAAAACTCAATCACCCCACCCCCCCACCCCCACTCCCCACACACACACTCCCCATGACTCCCACGACCTTTTGAAAACTCCTCCATTTTTCAACACACTTAAATTTCCTCATCAAAACAACAAACAGAAGAAGAAGAAGAAAGTGAATTCTGGAATTTTCTAGAAGTAATGCGAAAATGTCTACAGTTTACAGAAATGGAAGTGCAGTTACTAAAGGAAGCTTACAAAAAGTAGATAATAATAATAGGCAATTTTCAATGAATAATAATTCAACTTCAAAATCAGCTTCTTTTAAATCCAAAACTTCCGGTCATGTTCCGGTTACCGGTCCTCGCCGTAAAAGTACTGGCTCTGTTAATAACTCTTCAGCTGGTTCAAGTAAAGATGATACTTCAAGTAAGTCAAATTTCACAATGCTTCTTCATTTTCGTAATTATTTTACTTAATTTCATTTAAATTTGATTTATTTTTCGTTTTTGTTAATTAATTCTCGAATAATTGCTTTTTTTTTTGAAGGATAATGTGAGAATTTTGTTAGTTATAGATATAGCTGTTTGATTAATCAGCTCATTGTGATTAGTTTAAGCATGAGAAAAAATGTCTTTTTAATAGCTGTAGTGTACGGGCCAGCTTGTGCGCACCTTAACTAATTGTTCCCATGGGGCACTAGTACCGTATCATAACTCTGTCCACTAAGGCTTGGACAGATGGGAAGGAATCATCTAGTGTTTTTGTCTCTGCTAGGATTTTAACCAAAGAGAAAATTTGCTCGTTTTTTTTCCTTTTACTTTTTAGAAGCATAGTAATGCGGGATAACTAACCAGATTGTTTTGTTTGTTGTAGTAATTGATTTGACCTAAGTTAGTTAGATTTTTTGGATTTATTATAGAATTTATGATGAATTTAAGCAATGAAAACAAGTGAATTACCAAGCTAAAGTTATATTAATCTCCTCAAAGATTTTATTTAATTTGGGAAAAAAGTTGATCTTTTTGCTCTTTTCTTTTAGTTTTTTAGCAACGATGTAAGAAACGAAGCACTTGATTTGTTAGGTGTGGTAGTTCTTTTTGTTAGGTAGATGAAGCTGTTATATTTATGAAGAGACTAAACAATTGGAAACATGTGACTGCAAAGGCAAAGCAGTATTAATTTCCTTCAGTTTATAGTCAATTTTGAAAAAAAAAAATTGAAATTATAATTGCTCATTTGTCATTGTTATATTTTGTGTATAATGTAAGAAAACTATGTCCTTAATTTTCTGAGGCGGATCCAGGATATAAACTTTATTCGTCCAACCTCTTGGTTCTTAACACGGAACTCATCGTATTTCCGAAATTAGGGGTTCAGAATTTGATATGTTGCAACTTTGGTGGGTTTTTCACGTATAGTATATAATTATGGTTCAATTGAATCCACAGAAATAGGCTCAATCTGCTTCTGCTTGAGTTGTTAGTTGTAATAGTAATAGATTTCTTCCACATGGTAGTTATGATTTAAGTTAGTTAAAATCAGCCGTGGAATTTAATTCTAGCATTTATGATGAGGTCTAAGCAAAGCTAAAATAGTTTTAACTATATTTTTGTTTCTGAAAAAATGATAGAGTTTGGTCACATTACTAGTTGGAATACTGAACTTTTTGTTTGAGGAACTTGAAATCTTATTCTGCATTTGCTAGTTATCTGTTCAGTTTTGTAATGGATAGAAAGGACAAGTATAAAGTAGCAAATAATTTTTACTTTTATATTAATTTTCTAGAATTAAAGTTTTCGGAGCTTTCTGTTTGCGTCGAAGAGAGTGTTCTAATTCACGCGTGAATCATACTTCTTGGAAATCAATCAACCAGACCTAAAATTAAAATTAACTAGGACATGAATCTTCTGTATCCCAATTTAATTCAGGTAATAGTAAAACTATTTGTTTGTGCTGCTGGCAACCTAGTGCAACCTTCCTCTTTTATGTGGCGAAACTTATATAGGCGGTGTTGAATGTTGATCATACGTTTGGAGCAATGCTTGAATCTTTTTACATAGGTGCTTTTGTTGAATTGAAGCTGAGAGGAGAAATCTGTGTTGCATTGTTCATTTTCCACAAGCCCTGTGAAAATATTTGATTAATCATGAAAGGGCTTATTTTACTGCTCTGCAACAGTTTTAGGACGTGTTAGAGTTGCAGTGAGACTGCGGCCTCGAAATGCAGAGGAGATGGTGTCTGATGCTGATTTTGCTGATTGTGTGGAGTTGCAGCCTGAGGTATTAGAAGTACACCTCTGCCTTTCTTGTCAATATAATATGAGCACTGTTGATTTTAATTCATTTCTTTTCTCATTTCCAGCTAAAAAGGCTTAAACTTCGAAGGAACAACTGGGATTCAGACACCTATGAATTCGATGAAGTGCTTACAGAATTTGCTTCACAGAAGCGTGTTTATGAAGTAGTTGCCAAGCCTGTTGTTGAGGTTGCCTACGAAGTCCTAGCAACTCTAGTTTTTAATCTTCCTATTTTATGAATGATCTGTTCATCTTCAGTGCATGCTTTTCTTTTACACCTTTGAAGAAGCATACTTTGAAAGCCAAAGCTCCACACTTCAGTTCTCCCAAGCGAGTTGTTGCCAAAGTTGGCACCTTTAGCCAAACATTCCTGAAAATACTTTAGGTCAAAGCACCTTAATGCCAAATACAGAAAACAACTTCTCTGGGTACCTTGCTTCTAAATTTTGTAAGATGTTCATCTGGCAAATAACGAAGTCCAACTGAGTAAAAACATTTCTGTAGTATCTTTTTTCTCCTCTTTAAAAGGAAACACAAGATCAATCCACTTGTGTAGCTTTCAAAATGTCTATTGACTCACTAATATTACTTTGTAACTTTTAATTAATTCCTTGCTCCCTAATATTGTGTTTTAGATTTGAAAAGTATCAAAATCTACATGGTTGACATTATCAAAAAGAAAAAAGAAAACAATCTACATGGTTGAGATTCTTGGCTGGTGATACCTCTTGTCTAAACTTTGTCTTTTTGTCCTTGAAGGCTAAAATTATCATACTTGTTAAGATGTTTCTACAAACAGTAACTGAGTTCTTAAGATTAAGCTCCGCCGGCTGGCACCTAAAATTTACTGTTGCCACTATTGCATGTCCAGAGATGGGTAATTTTGTATTCTTACATAATCACTTCTACGTGTATAATAAGGGGCTATTTTGTTCTTACACTGATCTAATTTCATATTAAGTTGCTCGGACGCTTCAAAGTAGCCGTTGCACCTGTGTCGGATCCTCCAGAAAATGCATTATTTTTGGACGATCCGACACACATCCAGCGACATTTTTGAAGAGTCCAAGCAACATAGGTTTCATATGGCGCTGTGCTTGCTCCATGTCTTTTGATAGGTGGCTCACTTTTCTCTGTAATATTTTTCCACCTTGCAGAGTGTTCTTGATGGTTATAATGGAACTGTCATGGCATACGGGCAGACTGGAACAGGAAAAACTTACACTCTTGGACGACTTGGAGAAGAGGACACTGCTGATCGGGGAATAATGGTTCGTGCAATGGAGGATATTCTTGCCGAAATAAAACCAGAGAATGATTCTGTCTCTGTCTCTTATTTTCAGGTTGGTTTTTCCTTCTAGCGAATTGAGATTCCCTTTTGTTCGAAACTTTTAATACTTTTGTCATTCCTTAATATCAGTGTCAAGTTTCTTTTGCATCTTTGGTTGTTTTATGCTTTTCTTTTCGACTCTAAGTTGTATAAAGTTTGGCTGGTTACCCGTCAATGCAGCTCTATATGGAGAGTATTCAAGATCTCCTGGACCCAGTGAACGACAACATATCAATTGTTGAAGATCCCAAAAGTGGAGATGTTTCTTTACCTGGGGCAACTACGGTGGATATCAGAGATCAGAAGAGTTTCCTTGAACTCCTTCGTCTGGGTGAAGCTCATCGTTTTGCTGCTAACACTAAATTAAACACAGAATCTTCACGAAGCCATGCTATACTGATGGTTAGAAGTGTCCCTCTCTTATGGGTTATGCATTTTTTTAATTTTAGGTTGTGAAATTACTGACAATGTCTTGACCAATGTCCTTGAGCTCTTACCAATAGAGATATCACTAAAGTTCACTGACTCAGAAACTTTTGTTTTTCATTGCAGGTACATGTCGAAAGGTCTGTAAAGGGAAGAGATTCTGCTATTTCATCTGAAAACGGGAGTACGTCTCAAACAGCTAAAGCATTCAAACCACCTGTTGTTAGGAAAAGCAAACTAGTTGTTGTGGATCTTGCTGGTTCTGAGCGCATAGACAAATCAGGTGTGCTATATTGATGGGCAAATGTACATACTGTAGCTTTTATTATGCGTCACCCAACTGGTTTTGTTTTTTCTCGCCGGTTTTTTTCCAAGATTTTACAGAATTATTCATACAACAACAAGAACAACTACGCCTCAGTCCCAAACAAGTTGTAATCAACCATAGAATTATTTATATCGTGTTTTAATGACAGTTAAAAGAATTCTGTTCCTTGACATGACTGATGCTAAGTAATTCCAAGGAGTTAAGTGAACCATTAATTTGGGGAGACTTCAATATTTGTGTTTTCCTTTCCAATCCGTTGCTCTCTAGCCAACTTAATTTTCTGTGTTTCTCCAAATAGAAGCTTAATTGGTCTCTTTTGATATTTATAATGCAAGTGACAGGAAGTGAAGCACATACACTGGAGGAAGCTAAGTCTATTAATCTCTCCTTGAGTGCATTAGGAAAATGTATCAACGCCTTGGCAGAGAACAGTGCTCATGTTCCAGTTCGTGACTCAAAGCTCACAAGGTTGCTTCGAGATTCATTTGGAGGTAAGGTACTATGTATAAAGTTTTTGAAGCTCATTCAGGGAAAGCAAACATAACTTAGCATGGTCCGAAATTTCAACCACTGCTCTTGAAAGCAAGGAAACGTTTTTAGGTATTCAATTAAGAGAGTGATGGACTTCTCTGTTGATTGTAGTTCTTGGAGGCTCAATTTCTGTACTGTGTGGTCTATAGTGAAATTAAGTATCATATCCCTATTTATACTTGAGCTTCATTAAAGTACTTTTGATACTAATATTCTTGCATTTCAATAAATTATCTTTAGCTGCATATAGATTTATTAGTATGATTACCCCCTACTTGATTTAAACACAGTATCCAACAACCAAAAGAACAAATAAACAGAACCAGAGAAATATAGGGGGTCACACCCTAGAATGGATTGGGGTCAGATTCTGAGATCCCCTTAAGCTGAAGCTCTTAAAACTGGGACAAAGGATACATGTCCTGGAAGTATAATAATACACTTTCAGCTCGAGTTATCTGTTACAAATGGCTTATATTTACTTTTTTTTTAGCAATACAACTTCGATGATGCACCTTTAGTTCTTGAATAAAAAGAAAACATCCTCAATATTTCAAGTCCAAGCTACATAGCTACATCCTGGAAAGCTCAGTCATAAAGATAACTTGCATCATTAGAGGTATGGAACAACACTTGTAAAGTCCCTTTTCAACAAGTTTTGGTTAAATTATCTGAAATCTTCTTCTTCAAAAGAGCTGCGTGCTGGTACATAAATCTATTCTTTGGTTAGGCAAGGTAATTCTCAATGTAATACTTAGACATTTGATTAAGTGATGCAAAAATTTCAGACTTATGCCAAGGGTAATCCCATTATAAATTTCTAACTGTGTCCATATTGAAGACATCACGATTTCTTTTCTGAATTGGTTCACTCAATTTATGTCACAGTATAGTAAAGTTCTTTAATTACTGAAAGATTTCACATCCTAATACCACCACCACCAACAACATACCAAGTGTGATCCTACGTGTGGGGTATGGGGAGGGTGAGGTGTACGCAGACTTTACTCCAACCTTTGTGAGAGGTAGAGAGGCTGTTTTCAAAAGACCCTAGACTAGATAAACCTAATACCACCATGAGGTTTATATAGTCTCTACCAGATACTACAATGAATTACTGGGTGGACCGATGTTTTGATCCAGTAAATCTTTTGGGCTCTCAAGATTGGTGTCTTTCATTCGGACTGTAGTTCATTCTTGAGAAACACTGCGTAACCTTACACTGACCATGAGATCTATGAAAGTAGTCTGCTGGTCATATCATTTGTTCAGCACTGTATAACCTTTGATGCATAATCTCATTGCCCTCTCATTTTGTTCTGGTATCCTAGTTATCATCTATCATAGACCATCACCCTGATATGCTAATTAATTTAAAAGGAACATTCTCATTGGATATTATGAATAGTGCATCACATTTTTATGTTCTCACAGGTACTGCAAGAACATCATTGGTTATCACAATTGGTCCATCCCCACGACATCGAGGAGAGACGGCAAGCACCATAATGTTTGGACAGAGGGTAATCAATTACCTCTATTTCTTCTCCCTTGGGAATTTAAATTTTATGATATAGCTAATGTTTTCTATTGTATCGATCCTTTCAGCAGCTTCACATAGGCTATGCTAACTCAGTTGTAATCTAATCTCTTGGGTTACTATTTTGAGATTATATCGTGGTAGTAGAAAGTGCCACCTAGACTTAATAAAATGTAAGTTTTATATAGTGATTGTTAGACCAGCTATGGTCAAGAATACACATTCAGAAGATGAGCGTAGCACAGATGACAATGCTTAGATGGATGTGTGACATTCTAGGATGGATAAAATTAAGAATGAGGTCATATGCGTCAAGGTGGGAGTGATGTCAATGGTGGAGAAGATGTGCGAAGCGCGGTTGCGATGGTTTGGACATATGAAAAGGAGGAACGTAGATGCTCCGGTGATGAGATGCGAGGGGTTGGCAATGCTAGCTCTACGGAGAGGTAGATGTAGAGGTAGAGCGAAGAAGATTTCGGCCGAGGTCATTAGGCATGACATGACCCACCTCTAGACTACCGAGAACATGACCCTAGATAGGAAAGTGTGGAGGTCGAGAATTAGGGTATAAAGCTAGATAGTAGTCGAGCAGTTTTTACTATATTAGCAGTAGTACTATTCCTATATATACTGTCTCTAGGGGTGGGCGTTCGGTTCTTCGGTTCGGTTTTTAGAAGTAGGAGTCCGTTACTTCGGTCTTCGGTTCGGTTTGAAGTGTAGAAAAGTCCGTAATTTTTATATTTCGGTTCGGTTCGGTTTTTTAGTTCGGTACTTCGGTTCGGTACTTCGGTGTTTCGGTTTAAACCAAAGTTTATAGCCAAAGAAAAAAAGACCGAACAAGAAAGGGAAAGGAAAGGCAAAGTACATACCTGTTCAAAGTCAAAAAAATAAGATTAACAAAAATACATCAAATTACCAAATATAAATGATTGAATACTCGTAATATCATATCGCGATGACTTAACATAAATGATTTATTCAAACTAAAGGGATGTTCAGCTAATTTATCATTTCCTAATGAATTTTTAGTTCAATTATTTAATTTTTTATATATGTTGCATTTAATCACTAATTAGACATTAAAATACAATAAGCAAAAAAGGGAAATTATATGAATCAATCTAGGAAATATACGTAATATGTAATGGTGGATGTTTTTTGTTAATGGTTTAAAAAAAAAAAAAAAAAAAAAAAAAAAACTTCGGGTTTTTTCGGAATTTCGGGGCCCGAAGTTCCGGGGAGCCCGAAACCGAAGACCGAACCGAAGACCGAAGTTCAAAAATTTCTAAGACCGAACCCGAACCGAAAAACCGAAAAACCGAACCCGAAGTACCGAATTAGTTCGGTTCGGTTCGGTATTTCGGTTTTTTCGGTTTTGTGCCCACCCCTAACTGTCTCTATCTGATTCTTCGTCTTTATTGCTATTGATATTTTATTTTTACCTTGGGTATTCTTTAGTTTTTATCAGTATTTCCCTTGACGCTTGATGTGGTATTTTCATCATATTTTTCAAATATGTTTTCAAAATGTGCTCTTTAGGCGAGGGTCTACTTGAAACAGCCTCTCCACCTTGGTGGGATAAGGTCTGCTTACATTTCACCCTCCCCCAACCCCACTTGTGGGATATCACTGGGTATGTTGTTGTTATCGTGCTAGTAGAAACTGTTTGCATGGGAACAAGAGAATATTAGCAAACTTCTCCTTTCCTTTTTCTGTTTTTTCACAAGCTAGGAGTTGGAGTAAATTATTTGTATTTTTGCAGGCTATGAAGGTGGAAAATATGTTGAAAATTAAGGAAGAGTTTGACTACAAAAGTTTGTCCAGAAGGCTTGAAATACAGCTAGACAAACAAATTGCAGAACATGAAAGGCAGCAGAAAGGATTTCAGGATGAGATTGAGAGGATTGCCCAAGAAGCTCAGATTAGAATAGCTGAGGCTGAAAAGGATTATGCAGTGGCATTGGAGGTAGGTACATGCTTCGTTTATTAGGTGACGACATCAATCTTATATAACATGCATTTTCACGTCAATTCGTTTTTATTTTATGTTTAATTATACATCATCAACTTTCTCCCTCCCAAATTTTCCATGATCATTTTTGGGGAAAAAACATATATGTAGTTAAATCCTCGGCAGAATACATGTTTTACCCATTCAACTTTGACCCAAATCCCGCTGACACACTTATTCTTCACGGGTATCCTTTTACACACTAAAGTTACATAAAGTGTAACTTTTACACACTAATTTGACCCAGGTTCACGAGAGTGTGGAACAACAGCAACAGGCGCGTGAAACCATCTTTAAATCCTATCTCAGTTATATCTAACTGTCCAAACACACAAAATTAATTGCTATTTTCCTATTTTTTTTAATAAATTGAGTCTTCTTCTTCCTCATATCCACTCAAACCCGATTTTTACACCTTTCATTACCAAAATTTGAGTTTAGTCTAAATTTTTGCCCAAATTTTGCTATATTTTTCTTATATATTTTCCTCTTCTCTTTTCACATTTATTTCTCATAATTGCAAATTTTAGGGTTTCAAAAAGAATAGAAAATTTTGTGAATTTTGATTTATTTTCTCATGTCGGGTATTGTTTTGTTATGTGGGTAATTTTTTAGGTTGGTAGAATATTAAGTGGGCAATTGAAACAACGGGTAGGGTAATTATTAGGTCGGGTTGGGATTTAAAATGATAAAAGACCCGATGGGTCTGGTTATTGTAGGTGCGTGTTTACACAGCTTGTTTATTTAATGAGGTATGGTCAAATTAGTGTGTAAAAGTTACACTTTATGTAACTTTAGTGTGTAAAAGGATACCCGTGAAGAATAAGTGTGTCAGCGGGATTTGGGTCAAAGTTGGATGGGTAAAACATGTATTCTGCCTTAAATCCTCCATAGGCCTTACTCTCATATAGCCTTTAGGAATATTCAACATATGCTATTCATTTAAGAGCTAACTATGTGTTTGCTAAAATCATGGGATTTCTTTTTTATTGAGTGATTTTAGAAATATTTTTTAGGTAACATCTTAACTAACAACCCCCAAATCTCTTATAATCCCAAATTGATTAATGACCATAATTAAGAAGCTTATCCCGTTATATCTTTACACAAATGTAAACTATAATTACAATTTTTTTTTTTCAATTTCGTGATTATTAGAGTTACCACTCCTTTTTTATGTTATACAAAGGTTATGCGTCTAATATACAAATCATCTCAACAATGCATTTCCATATGCACATATGGTATATTGGTATGTACTAAATATACGTCTTTATGAATCAAAGATGATATTAATAATATTAATCATCCAATTATTTTTCTCCTCATTCTATATTAAAATTTATATTTCTTTTCATTATTCATTTAATACACACAATATATATGAGAGAGATGTATAAAATCCTATTCCATTCCTTTAAAAAAAAAAAAAAAAACCAAAAGCAAAACTTGGCTCCATAATAGGAGCATCAGTTGGCTAAAATCACTGTATAAGTGATTTCTTGCGGATGTCAAGGGAAATGAAAAAAAAAACCCAAACATCTCATTGTTTTCTTTATAATTACACTTGTATTCTTTTTTTTTTGTTTTCAAATTATCCATAAATTATTAACATATTCTCTTTCACATGACATCATTTTATTAATTTTATTATTCATGCAGTATTCAGTTTTTATTCGTAAAGTATTCAGTTTTTTTATTCCTACAATATTCACATTTTTTTTTTTGTTCAAATAACATTCATTTTTTATTTATAAAGTATTCACGTTTTATTTATACCAATTAAAAAGATCATTGTAAAGACATAATTTATACTATTGACCATTATTAAAAATATATCACAAATACACCAAAGAGACATCAAGTGTACATGCTTGATATAATCGTTATATCTCAAATATACATAAACATCCCATGTATGCATAATTTATATGTCAAATATATAAGTTACCATCTCCATGTTTACAAAATTTAAACCATAAATATGCATTATATCAGCACTGTTCAAAAAACTTTGGATATACATTATGCATTTCTGTAAAATTTATACAAATATACGTTAAATATAATTGTATAAACACCAAACATATGGAGTCACACTATCATTAATGTGTTTGAATTTTTGAGTTACAAAAGTCACATACGGTACTTATAACAAAATTTCCCTATATTTAAGTTAAATGGAGTCATTAAGTGATAATGTGTAACTGTCAATAATTTATATGCATTTAAGGTAACTAAAATGTTCTATTGTTTCAGGAAAAACAGAGGTGCTAAGTTTTCATATTTTGTGGCTAGAAAATGTGTAATACACCTAGTAAATGTTTATAAATCAAAATAAGAAAGAAGTGTGTTTATTTATTGTTTAATGGTCTAATAGATGTTTATGTAGGGTAATTTTTCCATAATTTTTCTGTTTAAGTTATGTAGGTTTGCATCACCAGATTTTGTGCCTTGACCAGGATTTTCACTTTCATTGTCTCTCATCTCTTCTGTTTCCTTTCTTCCAACATCTGCAGAGGGAGAGGTTGCAGTACCAAAAAGATTATATGGATGCAATAAGCAAGCTAGAGGAGCAATGGGAAGCAAATAAGCAAAAGCATGAAAATGAAAAGGCCAAGGTGAGTTCAGAAGATATAGCATTGATATGACATCCAATGAATATGGAGGTACAGGTAACGAGTGACTTGTCATTTGTTGTTGCATATCCAATTAGCTTAATGATAGGATTCTACCTTAGGATTACACAATATTTTAATTGTTGATTTTATTAAAGAGTGACCAAGGTTGCTCCATGTAATTTGTGGGGTGGGTGAGAGTAGTGCATGCACCAAAAATGCTTTCTCTTTGTGCCTTTCGGGCCAACTTTGATTAGTACTGGAATAACAACTTGGGAAGAATATCCAACATCTTGATCTTGTACTTTCCAACAACACCAACTCTGAAACTGGAGTACAAGCTGATACTGTTCGAATTCATCCGTGTTGATGTTATGTACAGATTTTTTTTCAGCATATGCAACTATAGCATTTGTTGTTCACATATGAGGTTCTTCCTCTGAACTATTTAGTCCCAGAACTCCATTTTGATGCTCCTGTCTGTGATTCCTCATGCTCCTCCAAACCTATGAAATGGCCCTGCGTCAATGCTGAATATGTAACTTTGAAATTGCTTTCCTCTCATGTTCCAACTTCTAGTTCTATGATGGATTTAACTTTGCTTTGCTGTTCATTTCCCTCATCTGGCAGTCCTCAATGCTCTCCGCTTCTGTGGAACTTGCCGAGCTTAAGAAGAAGTTTGAAAATGAAGCTCTTTTACGGAAAGCTGCAGAAGAGGAAATTGACAATCTTAAAAGTCAACTAGCACAATGGAAAAGGTCAGAGGTAATGATTTGTCTGAGAAGTCTTCGGATCATTGTATGTTTCTTCATTGCAGCTTGTAAATTGCTGATGATGATCTGTGTGATGCCGTAGGCTGCTGGAAATTCTGAGATTTTAAAGCTGCGTGAATTGCTGGAAGATGAAGCATGTCAGAAAGCAAAGCTTGAAGAGGAAATTGCAGTACTACAAAGCCAGCTGTTGCAATTAAGTTTTGAAGCTGACGAGGTATAACAAATTTATCTTCAAATATGCTGAATTAATATTCCTGTGAAATCATTAGATTTATACACCATTACTTCCCATGGTGGACCATCAAAAAAGAAGGAAAAAAAATAGTTTAAAATTTAGAGCAGTTAAGATTAACTTACTCAAATTAAAGACATTATTTCATTTCTTAGACAAGGAGGAATCTTGATAGAGGAGGAACAGTAAAGCTGCCAGGCACTCTAGACTCTCCAATCCCTCCATATATACTTCAACAGCTGGGAGAATCAGGAGATGGCGAGAAAGCCTCGATGGCTAAACTCTTTGAACAAGGTGAGAGATTAACTTTATTCTAGGTATTGTTATCTATTCTTAGTTTTCTACTCCCTAATACAACTTACACTGTTTTCGTCAGTGGGTCTCCAAAAGATATTGTCATTGCTTGAATCTGAAGATGCCGATGTACAGATTCATGCAGTGAAAGTTGTGGCGAACCTGGCAGCTGAAGGTAGTGTTATGGGATATTCTTTCCAATGTTACATCTTACATACCTGTCTCGTGCTACTTGCAATCTGTAGTTTGTTGGGCATAGATACAATCTGCTTAATATCGATGTATATACCCTCTCAAATGTAGTTATACCTCATTAGCTTTCTTATTGTAGGATGGGTCTGGTTACTAGTTGCATGAAAGATAGGTTGTCAATGTTGTTTACGTGAGTCTCATAATGGAAATTATTTTGCATGGTCAAACTACTAGTACTCCCTAACCAAAGTTCCGTGTTAATTTTCTGGTTTTTGGATCTCTCTAAAACAGTGTCCACTTCCTAAGAAAGCAAGTTACATAGTCCATACTACTCAAACCCCACTTATTTAGATACCTCACAGTTCATAGTGGAGATTAGTCCTTATTTTCTTGTTGTGAAGTTCCTCCAAGCTAAAGGTTGAGGAATTAGCATGGAACCCAGTCAATCCAATTCATTAAGTAAAAAAAGTAGCCAATCCTAGCTATCGAAACCCTTTGACATAGACCTGATAAAGAGTAGCCCACAACTACCAAAAACCTAATCGATCAATACTAAAGAGAAATATTGAGAGAAGCAACCATAAATGATGCATGAAAAGGTTGAAACTAGAGAAATTCAAAAAAGAAAGTATCAAGTTTGTGAATGGTGATCTTTTCCCTATTTCAGAGGCAAACCAGGAAAAAATTGTAAAAGCTGGTGGTCTTAAGTCTCTGTTGACTCTTCTTAGAAGCTCCAATGATGAGACGATTCACAGAGTTGCAGCTGGTGCAATTGCAAATCTTGCTATGAACGGTGAGCTTTCCATCACCTCCCAACTAATAAATGTCACGAGTATAATATTTAAATTTGTACTGTTACTGTCCCAAGTCACTCTCTACTTAGTGAATCATTCTTTCAATTGGAACAGAGACAAATCAGGAGCTCATCATGTCTCAAGGAGGCATCAGTTTGTTGTCAGTCACAGCAGCCAACGCCCAAGATCCTCAAACCCTTCGCATGGTTGCTGGAGCACTTGCAAACCTCTGCGGGAATGGTATTATTTGTTGCCTTCAAAACTGAATGTTCTTAGCTATTATTTCTTTTTATTTTAAGTAATTGAGGAAGATAACATAAGAGCTGATACGGATTTGGTAATAGTCTTCTTTTTTGTGTCACCTTTAGACTGTTTCATTTAATGTGGAGCTGTAGTAATAAGCGTGTTAGCTTCTTCCAAACAGTGGAGAAATTTGTCCTTTCTAAACTTGTTTAATATGATCCCACCCCCAAACTGTCCCTCCCTCTAACACAAACTGTGAGAAAAGTTGAAAAGCAGGAAATAAATATTGCTCCATGAGAATATCTTTTATGAACATCCTTGATCAAGTCTACCTGCTTTTGAATCTAGTCATCGGTAATTGGATCCTGATGGTAGCATCTAATGGATCTTTTAACCTTTCACAGAAAAGTTACAAGCAAAGCTACGAGGTGAAGGTGGAGTCAAGGCATTACTAGGAATGGTCAGGAGCAGGCATCCTGATGTTCTGGCTCAAGTGGCTCGTGGAATCGCCAACTTTGCAAAATGTGAATCAAGAGCATACACTCAAGGTTAGTCATATACTGACTGGCTTTTCTGCCCCTTCTTTCTCAGTTCCTGCACCCCAAACATCCTCCAGAAAATATGTCACTGTGCTGTATTGAGTCAGTGTCATAGTTTTGCACTAGTCTTCACATACACAGAGTTCGGTGGTGAACTGCAGCTTGTGGTGAGAAAGAAGTCTCACCACTATAATTCTGTGGCACTATGAATGATCTTTACTATGACAGGAAGCAAGAGAGGGAAGTCTCTCCTTATTGAAGATGGAACACTTCCATGGATTGTACAGAATGCTAATAATGAAGCCTCGCCAATAAGGCGCCATATTGAGCTGGCACTCTGCCATTTAGCACAACATGGTAAATAGTTGGTCTGACTTTTTAGCTTTTATATTTTGCTTGAACCTATGAGAACTGTCGTGTAATGCTTAAACTTCTAATTACAGAGGTAAATGCAAAGGATATGATCAAGGGAGGTGCCTTATGGGAGCTCGTTCGTATATCGAAAGATTGTTCACGAGATGATATAAGGACTCTAGCATATCGCACGCTAACATCTAGCCCAAGTTTCCAGGCGGAATTGAAACGTCTGAGGATAGATTATGGTTGAACATTTCGCGTGAGAGCGAGTCAAGATGGTTTCAAATATGGAGATATAGTCATTAGCATAGATCGCCTGATTCTTTCACAAAAAAAGAAATGATTGTTCATCATCAAGAGGTGACATTGGTTTTCAATCCTCTTAAACTCTCGTTGAGATGCAGTGGCACTTAGGGTGACAAGTTTGCAACTAACATAAACACTTGATCTTGTAAATTTGCTTGAAATAGGTAGGTCTCACCGGATTAAGACCGATAGTAATGTAAAGCTTTGATTTATTTATTCATATATCAGATGAAGCGTGTAAAGATGTCATTTAATATTGATTCGTTAAGGTCCATTTGTTTACATCGTCAATTGTGTGAAATTATGCCTCTGTTTCCAAAAAACAAAAAAAGTAAAGGCATTTTTGTTAATTGATGGAGGTGTCATTTTCGTCCTTATTATTAATTGTTACCCTAAGGACCTCTTCTGTATTTGTCAAGGGCGTCGTTCGTTGTCGCCGCAGCCCAATTGGCCAATGACATCCTCCTAACACGGTTGCGTATTTGTGGTGTCAACGTTCTAATCCTAAAGAATATTTTATATGTTTATTGTCATCTTCTTCCTTTTTATCCGAAGTTTGATTGTGGTTTTTTTAGCATTTGAAATGTTCTGTTTGGGAGGTAGTGTTTGTCGAAGCTCCCCAAGACCCCAACTAGCCAAAGACCTCATTTCTCCCCCTTTCAGTCTTCAAGGGTTATTTTTCTTTCTTATGGGGATTAAAGAACGTAGTACCTTGTTGTATGAATGCATGCTAAACATAAAGGAAGCTAATCATATACAAAAGATAGGTTTTCTCTTCTCTTGAATTTTCTTTTTTGTGGACTAGGGCGAACGGATGTCACACCTATTTGTTCTAGTATTGAACTACATATATGAGTAGATCTTTTGCCAAGAAAACACGCACATCCCTTCAAATTTATTGGCATAAAGTAGTACTTGAATTCATATAAGTAATACTTATATTTGCTTAAATTTCTAAATACGTTGTTTTTATTCAATAGAGCGAGAATTTCTTTTAGGAGGACGTAAGTCTTGAGATGAAATCAAGTGACAAAGATGGACCACTAGACCACTACACACAATGGGACAATTGTCACTATCATTCCCCACCATAAATCCAACTAATAACACTTCTTGTATATTCACCCGACCATAGCACTATGGTGGATACCTTAATCCCATGAAACACACAACTCACAGTCGAATAAAAGTGTACTAACATAGGAAGCACGAAAACATGACTTACTTCCAATCATTTGCAGACCTAAATGAATGGACGCAGTTGGCAACGACCCCCCTTATTAGCTTCTAGGAATATATTATTTTTTGGTAATTCTTATAGGGCCCTTCAAAAAGAGTAGCTAGCAATGTCCGAAAATATCCACTAGATCTTTTAGATCAATCATACCAGAAATGCTTGCAGTCTAATCATATATAGCAGCTCGTCCTCTTTCGTTGAATTTAAACAACTTATTTAACAGCATTCTACAAGACCATGGGAGAATCCGCTTCAGATAACTACGTCTTTTCTATGCAACATCTGGAATAGCTATGAAATTTTTTTGAATGTATAGTCCAAGTTGAGAATTTAGCTACTATATCAACTAAATTCCTTCCCTATAAAAGAGTATACTTAATTATACCTTCTCTGGACATAAAGAAAACTATTAATGTAACCATAATAACAAACATCCAAGGTTTTTGCTCAAAGAATTAACGTTTAAGTCATACATATTGTTAGTATAAATAAATTTTTGTACAGTCATGTAATTAAAAGGATATTTTTAGGTAAGCTCCATTTTATGGAGGATGTGTAACCTTTACATATTATATCAGGTAAACTTGACCTGACAGTGTGAATTTTTTTTTTTACTCTTGTTAAAATAAGTTAAAACTTCGACAATCAGCTAAACATAGTCACTTCTTAAGTCAAACACATTGTATCATGAGTTTGTGAGCTAACTAAAAAAATGTGAATATGTTTCTTTTACTAGTAACATCTCAAATTACTAGTAGACTCTGAGATTACTTTCCTACTCCCCCGTGTTCAATAGAATGAGTGCTGCAAGCACAAGAAAGGAGAAAAGGAGTGGGGGGGGGGGGTGTAGGTGAATGATCATATTTTACAGAGAAAAAGCAAAAGCTGAAGAAGCCCTCAAGAAGTAAGAGAGAGAAAGAATGGATAAGGCTTTGAATCTCTCAAACTGAGAGATGCTGCATATTTCTACTACAACTACATGACTACACCTACATGGGATGTTGCACTAAAAGAAAGCAATATGGTGACTGGGGGAGTGTGTTGTGGGGAGCTATTGCTTTGGTGCAAAGAATCTGAGCTGTGTTTTCAATTTCAAGTTTAGAAGTAAGACTTCTTTGGAAAAATATGAACACATTGGAATTTTGCACATTTAGGGTGTAAAATTGATTTAGTACTATTAGATCATCTAGAAATAACTACAATATGAAATCATCGCAAAATAAATAGATCAATAACTTAGGAAATAAGACAAAGTTATCTACTATCACATGTTATAGGATTATAGAAAAGTTTTTACACTGTCAGTTTATATCTTAAATAAGTTTTGCAGGTTTCTTCCTCCCGCGCCCGTCGCCGCCCAGCCCGCGTTAGAGGGGGAAGATTAGCAATGCGGGAAAAGAAAGAGGGAGGTCTATTAGGGGATTAGAACAGAAAGCAAATCCACACTAGTGGGAGGTTGAACTCACTGACACACTGATACTATGAAATGATTTATACTCTATCTGGTCACTCAAAAGATATCAACAAATAATTAACCCTCTATAAAACTTCGATCTATAATCTTGAAAATAAACCATGTTATTTGCTACAACATGCAACGATGACTTAATAACGTAAAAGTTATTTACCATATTGATATATATAAGTAAAACACTAAACTAAATTCAGTTGCGAAAACCTAAATTCCTAGAATTTCTTCCAATTGACAGAGAGAAGGAGAGAGAAACATCAAAGACTGTGAGTTGAGCCAGACTCCAGTCCAGGCTAGACCAGACTGTATAACATAATGCTAGACGTTACTTTGCTTAATTTGTTGCCTCGAAAAAGAACTAAGTTCAGTAACTGATGCACGTGGAAACCAGTATCCAAATGTAACTCATATCTCCCTTCTTCGCACAAATAAACCCTAAATATTGTACCACTTGATGAAATTCTTGAAGAAAAGAATTACTAGAATTTAACTTAAGCGTATAAAACGGCCCATACCTCTCTTTCTGTCGTCAATTGTTAGCTACCAACCCATTTATAACCTCATTAATGAAGAAGAAGACTTCTTTTATGTGGTCAGCTAATTATATTTAATACAAGTACTATTATCAAGAAAAACATTGTCATTACACTATAACTATTGTATCATGATTATGGAATAATGATGTCCTTGCCTTCCAATCAAATGATGTATATAGTACTGCAAATTACAATCATGGTTTCAAGAAAATCATGGAATTTTGCATGTCTTTTCATTAGGAAAGAGTTGAATTAAGTTCATTTCATATAGGGAGTGTGCCAAGAATTATTATCATCATGGAAAATGGACTTCACCAATGAAACAGCGAATTAACAATGTTTTTCAGTTGATCAAATTACAGCAATATCATCATATCATAATTAATCAAACTCAAGTACAATCCATGAAAAACCTAAATGCAAATGCAACTAAACTCAAAAGTCATGTGATGTAATTGAAAGGAAAAAGAATTATGAAGAAACTTTCAAATACTCAACAACCTGAAAAAAAAAAAAAAAACCTTTTCCTAAAAATCATTGCTAGAGTTCTTGATAAGAAAGAAGAGTGAAATAGACACCAAAAGCTTAAGCTAATTAAATAAGAAAATTTAAGAGAAAATTAAGTTACCCCTTCTATGAATTTCAGCTAGTTAGAATGGTGTGCACATCATCCTTGCACAAGACCATGCTAATTAATCTCCGCCGTATTGTTCCAATTTTATCAGATGTCCCCGAATGAATCAACTAGTTAGAATGGAGGTCTCCCGGTTGCCCAATAGGGTTCAGAAGGTAACTGAATGGAATTCAGAAGATTTGGTGGCATCCCATGAAATAACGAAGGGTCCGCCATTAATTGTTGTTGTTGTTGCTGTTGTTGTTGTCCTTGTCCTTGTCCTCCTCCGACGGTTCCAGGAGGAGATCCAAGCGACCCTCCTGGAACCGGAAGTGGATTTTGATCATCTTCTTCTAAAGGAAGTCTTTCATAAGCAGCATTACTAAATGAAGCAGCCATAATCACAACTGGTCCAGAAGCCATAAGTGCACCTACCACACTACCACCAACAACTTGGCCTTGTCCACCAGCTAAATATATAGTCAATCCAGAAGCTGCTGGAGGAGCTGGTGGTGGAAGAAATGATCCAGCTAAGGATAAAATCTCAAAACGACCATGTAAAGTTACAATTGCACCTGGTGAAGCTGGTTGTCTTAAGTTAACATTAGTAACAATACCTGTTCCACTCATAATACACACACCTCTTTGTCTTCTCCTTGCAAAATTTGAAATACTCTCCATAATATCACAACCATCAGCAATTTCCATAACATGAGTTCTAAGAGCATTTGCACTATCTCTAGTGATGATAATTGGTGGCTTAGGTTTATTCTTGGATCCAGCTGGTCTTCCTCTAGGTCTTCTAGTGATCTCTCCTTCTCCTGACCCTGTTGTTGAAGATATAATTAAGAATATCAAGTAAATAAATATGTACTGTCTTTAACAGCTTAAAATTTTAGATGAGATGACTGCACAGTTCATCAATTTAATCAATAAAATCATGTACAACAATATACCTAATCCATCTTTTGAATCCCCATTTGAATTTTCATTATTGTTGTTGTTGTTGTCATCACGATCTCGCTTCTGGCCAGACATGTTTAGGCCACTAGTACCACTTTGTTCATCTTCTGAGGTTTGGTGGAATTGATGTAAGTTGAAATCTCTAGTATGGAAAGGAGGTGGGAGTGAATGGTTTACTTGATCCATATATACTTTAACTTCAATTCTACTACTTTCTTGGAATAGAAACCTTGAAGCCAAGAAATGAAAAATGGAAGCACAGGCAAGAGAATAGGTTGTAATGATTTGTAAAAATAGATAGTGGAAAGAGGAAGCTTAAAAAAGGAAGGGAGTAGACTTTGGGTTGTTGGTCTTATTTTTGTTTTCTTTTTTCTCTTTCTTGCTTTCTGGCTTTTTTTGAGGAGAGAGGGGTCTTGTGTTTATTGAATCAAGGTACTCATAGTCTTCATCATAAAGAGGAGGGAAAGTGGGAATTTGGGTGTCACCCACCAAGAATTCTCAGCTGAATTCACAAAACTCTTTAACATCAAACTATGAACACACTACTAGCTCTTCTCCTTATATATTTCTTCTTCTTGGTGAATCTTGAGGATACATAGTTTGTTACTTTTTTTGGAAAAGACTTTAGCTAGTAGCTGCTTTTGAGTTAGGGTTGGCTATAAACTTGGCTAGAGAAATGAGAGATTTAGATGGCGCATTATATGTAACTTTTTTTTTTTTTTTTTTTTTTTTTGGTTTTGGGCGGTGGATGGGTCCTCTATTTTTCTCTTTTCTCACTTCCCATGGTGTTTTATAAGGGAATCAATAAGCAATTTTAGTTTATTTATTTTACATATGATCAAGAACCCCATCCACCCTTTCATCAACCTTTTTTTGTCATTTTCTTTGGCCTGTCTCAATCAATTATAATTTCTTTCTTTTCCTTTGACCATGCAAATGGAAAAAAAAAAAGATCAAGAAAATAAAACATTTTTTCTTCTCTTCACATACGTTCAGATACTGATATTTGATTGGTTAAGGTTTTCTCATTTTCCTTTTTTGTTATCATATTATATTACTACTTCATGTTACACAATTCTTGCAGAGTCGCTTGGAGTTTGCTCTTATTCATATCTAAACTAACTGGTTTTGTGTTGGTTCAATAATTAATACAAAAATAATAAGAGAAAACCAAAATAAATGAAAATAAAAACTTTAAGAACATGGATCGTAGATACTAGAAATAAATCTTCTCTTTTTTTACCACCAAGACTAACATTCTAGTGGTAATTTGTGAGAGTTTCCTAATACAATAGTCGTGAGTTTAATTCTTGACTCACTGTTCCTCCTCTGGTTCTCCTAGTAGCTACTAGAGGTTCAAATGAAATTCTGAGAGAAATGAAGATAACTGAGGTGATAGTAACAAGATACTCCCTCCGTTCCAAAATAAGTGTCTATCTTTTCTTTTTAGTTTGTCCAAAAAAGAGTGCCTCTTTCCATATTTGGTAACTCTTTAATTCAAAAATTTGTTTTGGACCACAAGATTTAAAGACACCGGCACACATTATACACAACTTTAATTTTAAACCACATGATTCAAAAATCTTATCTATTTTTTTTTAATCTCCGCACCAAATCAAATACAGACACTCATTTTGGGATGGAGGGAGTAGTATGAAGTAAGGCTAGTAGCTGGCAAAATTAAATTGGAGAGTGTTAGTAGGATGGAAGAACGTGTGCATTTGTGTGCTTCTTTTTGGATGGGGTGAAGTGAATAGTGGTGGGCTGGTCAAGTTTAAATTTTTCCAAGAACCACATGCACCATATCTTCTGCAACCTTCTTATCTAGTCTTTTAATTTTCTCAAATTTAGTGTCCATAAGGGGTCCACCAAGTTTATGCAAGATTGACACGTGTCACCTCCCCCGCACACCACGCGTCTATTCGTTGAACTTCAATTACTATTGCCCTTTCCCCTTTGGGTCCTAAATGCCTCCCAATGATATTTCATCGCTTTGTGTATCTTTCCCTTACATACTGGTTTCATTAGTATAAATGTGTTAATCGATCAAAGGAGCAAAAAAAATGATTGTCATAGGCAGCATGACATTCTAATTTCCAGCTATTATATACTCGGAATGATGGTGAAAATTATTGTAATTTTGGCTACTTGAATGGAGAAGGTTAGATAGCGCAGAGAAAGTTATCTTTAAGAAAAAAACGATCCAAATGTTAGTTTAGAACCTCAAATTAAGTCGGGTAAAGATTGCAATGACTCTAATCCAACTGTCCAGCTATTGTTCGTATTCGTTTGACCCATTTAGTCAACCACAAGGTTTTTGGTCCTGCATTTTTGTACTCGGGGTTTAGCCCAAAAGATGCATCAATGTTGGAATTCTAAGCTTGCCCTTATATGCCTCGAACTTTCCCCTTTCATCTTGATTTTGGATTTACAAGTCTCATAAGGAATCCCTGTTCGAGTTCAACCGTCAATGGCCCATGGGATGTACACCTACAATGTATTCGTTTAGGTTTACCTCACAACATACTAGGGGAGGTACATACTGGCTTCGATACCACCTCTAACATATCTAAAACCGACTGTCAAAATATTGTCCACGATGTTTTGATCCCTCTAGGAATTGTCAGGGCTTTTGTGATTGACAATTTTGTCCCCTTGATCTTTAGTCAAAAAAGCAACTTAAATGTTGAATCTTGAGCTCACCCTTTTATCACATATGGCCCCTTGTCTTTCCCATTTCGATGTGAGATTTACCTAAGACAACTTCACACAACTTCATGAGACCATTAAGTTCAACCATCAATGGTCTTTATCTATGATATATCTGTCACGATCTATAAATCCAACTATCAAAGTATTGTCATTTTAGTCCACACGTGAATACCCCATGTAAAACCATAGTTTTCCTTCTTTACTTGTCTGTCTCCCACGAAACCCATAAGAGGCCGGTAATAGCTAGGTAGTACTCCCTCTGTTCCAAAATGATTGTCACAGTTCGGATTTCGAGAGTCAAGCGAGTTCATTTTGACCGTGAATTTAAACATATAATCTTTAAGTTTTTTTGTAACGATGTTCATATATTTAGAAACTACATAAAAAGTACTATAAGTCACAATAATTAATAATTCAAAATATTTAAAAGACATATAAAAATATTACGGTCAAAGCTAAACTCGTTTGACTCTCGAAATCCGAACTGTGACAATCTTTTTGGAACGGAGGGAGTATTTTTTTACTATCTAGAGTTATTGCATGCTTAAGAGATACTAGCATGAAAAGAGCCTATGACTATCAAGTTGCATTTACTATAAAAACAGATATTAATAGTCCATAAATATCTTTCCGACATGCATATATACAGTTGCTATATATAGTAAGAATAGAAAAATCAACCTCAAAGACATATTGCTAGCTGGCCAATAATGTTTGATCACTTCCTACGTTAATTAATATGTAACCTTACATGATAATTCCACTCATCTCTTCTAGCCCCAACCCACCCCTTTTGTGTATTTAACTCTAAGGAATTATTATAATTAAATAATCATGTTTTTCTAATTATGATTATATTTTGACCGTGTTAAACAGAGAATCTTATAGGTTGATAATGTAATCAAAACACGCGAAGTGATGTTCAATTGTTTATAATTCGACACAACGTATCAAAGTCAATGGGCGACCTTAAAAACACCTTAGTCCGATACAAGAGACAGAACATAATACGAGAGAGGTTTATCTAATGTTAGATATATGTAATCACCAATAATTGAAATAATTAATTAAATCGTTAAATTAGATTATTTGACTACCAACAAATGCAAATATTCTGTCTTCTGTTTCATTAACCACATTTTCTCTTCTTTATCCTTATTTCATTACCTAGAAATGTTAAAGAATCAGTAAAGAATGATCAATTGGCACAAGGTCTAAGTCTAATTTTAGAACCAAACCAAAGAAGGGTCATTTCAACTTGGAATATAGTTGAGTTTTTGTATAAATGAGAAGTCAGCTTGGACATTCATCGTGTATAAAATGGAACTTGTCATTACCAAAATGCATTTGCGGCCTAAATGCCATATCCTCCCCCATGTAACTTTGAACATGATGAGATTACATATTAACATCTAAGTTTCAAGTTTGAAACTCTCGATGGTGTACGTTGGATAAAACTTATTCATACCACGTGTTTACACCTGTGTATATTGACTTTAAAATTTGTGGTCTAAAATAAGCCATAAATAAAGATGTGGCTATAAAATATCTTATTAAGGGGGGCTTTCTTAGCTTTCGAACTTTGTTCCAACACCATCCACTTCATTCAACACCCCCGCACGCGGTGGGGCATTAACCTGTGCGCTCTGATATCATAATGGGGCAAGGACCTTTGAGCTCTGATACCAAAATAAATTCATATTTGGACACCTTCAGGCTTGGACCTAACTCTACCCCAAAAGCTAGCTCAAAGAGAGGAGGATTGTCCAAGCCTTATAAAAAGCTTTTTTGCCTTTCTTTTCACCGGTGTGGGATTTTGTCCCAACACCATCCACTTAATTCATTCAACAGTTACTAAATTAATTGTAATTTCAGTATAATTTTGTCCGAACCAAATGGGCCCTTACCATTTTCACCTGCTAGATAATAAATCAAAGGAAAAATTTATACGCATCGAATATTTATACCAAATTAATGAATGATAAGACAAATATTTTTCACATACAAATATAGTATCATTTAAGTATGGTCAAGTAACCAGCATTTAGGGATGTTCATGGGGCGGTACGGTTCGGATTTAAGCTTATCGGTAACGGTATATCAGTTAACGGTATGTAAAATAATACCGTACCAATAAGCTATCGGTTATCAGTTATCGGTTCTTAACGGTTCGGTAATCAGTACACCGAAGTAATGCGCGAATTCTCATTGGATGATTGTCAATGGTTAGTAGACAAATCATCTAAACAAACTAAGTAAACAAGTGCAATCAACAACCTATAAGTTAAAGTTGTAAATTAAGAGTTTAAATGACTTAATATACTAGTAATAAATAAAATAAAATATATAAAAATTATAAAAAAATACTTTATCGGTTATTGGTACGGTAACAGTAAAGAGATATAGAAACCGTTACCGTACCGATATTTTATCGGTATTAAAAATTAATACCTTTACCGAACCAATAACCATTATATTGATACCGTTATGCTTATTGGTAGCGGTAACGGTTCGGCTATCGGTACCGATTCGATTTTGCACACCCCTACCAGCATTGGTCTTAACTTTTAAGTAAAATTTTAATTTATTAATTTGGTGTAAATAACTAGTGCAACAGATATATTATGAACATGGGTTTCATTGCTTCAATATGAGAGAGCGTGCGTCCTTGCAGATATTGAAAGAAGACACGCGTAGGTTGCGCTGACAACTATTAGGTGTTGCAGTTGCCAGGCCACGAGCGACGTTCTCTTACACTCCTTGCACATCTTGTGTTTGATTGGGCAAAGACAACACTAACAGTTTTTTGCACTTTCCCTATTTATTTTTCTGCTTGGATTCTTTCTCTTCTTTCTGGTCCCTGCTCTCCTTAATCTTGTTATGTTACTTCAGTAACTAGCTCTAGGCTTTTTACACTTTCTCTCTTTCTTCCTGGCATGACCTCTTTTGGGTGAAATCCCATGCAACTAAAGATGCTCTTTGTCGGTTCACCCTCCTCTTGGCTAACACAAAAAAGGAGGAAGGTTTCGGTTAGTATAATTTTTGGTCCCAGTTTTCACAGTTAGTACTTATGTTATATTTCACCTCTTCGACTCGTAAATGTTACCAACCTCATCTTCCTTTGCTTCATGTCTCAGGGACCAATGACATGTGCATGTCAAATTGACTCATTGATTACGTACACACTTTGGGTCGTTTGGTTGGTGGGATTGGATTAACAATCCCGAAATTAAATTTGGGATTACAGTTATTCCACGTTTGGTTAGTGGGATTAAGTAATCCGGGATAGATTTTATACCACAAATATGGTACTATCTTATCCCATAGAAGGTGTGGGATTATTAATCCCGGAATTATAATCCCGGGATAAACTTAATCCCAAATTTATGGGATATCCCTTATTTTTAATCCCGCCAACCAAACGACCCCTTAGAGGCGAATGCATCTTGTTAAGCATATATGGTTCAATCGAACTCAGTAATTTTAACACAATTGACACATGAATATTAGTAAATATCCTAGATTCATATTTTTAAACTAAAATGTATGTAGTTCTAATAATTTTGAACCGGTCGATTGTCCAGGTTATATAATTCGTCTCTGTACACATCATACCCAACATCTCATGTATACTCTTATTTACAGAACCTAACTAGTGATACTCTTCCAAAATACTTGTAAATACTATTTACAGATTTGACATTCAATATATATATGTTAGCACTGTTGCGTTCATGAAGATTTTGGAGTGCCGATATATATACAGGTAGAGTTAGATTTATCTCTTAATCAGTGCCCTAATTAATAACTATAGGTAGGAGTATATACTTAGGCATAAACTTCCAAAAGACATGCAACTATATATCCATCAGAAGACAAGGAAACTCATGCACATGCACATTTGAGGTCTTCAAGAAGGCAGAGATAAGAGACTTCAGAAACTTTCAACAGCTAGCTTTAATTGCTAATGACGCTATTATATACTCCTAATTTCTGTCTTAATAAACCTTGTCGTTTTCTGTGGACATTAATCCATGTGTTATCTGACTATAATAAATAAATTCAAGCTACCATACGAGTTTTTATATATACACTGACAATATAAAGCTTCATTTTACATTACAATATAGTTTAACTTATAATAATAAGTTCGTCATTAGGTTTATCAGATTTTAAATAAATGTTTATTATAAACACTTACTTATAATTACCTTAATTAACTGATAGACCTGATAGTACATATATAGGATGAGGCTGGACAATCAGTCGGTAAAGAAGGAACAACAAAAGTGAGCTTAATTAAGTCCATGTGAAAGGCACCAAAATTTCTGCTTTCTTTTGTGGTGTACTGATGTTTGCATAACTTTCCTGAAAACTTAGTTATGGGTTTTTGAGATTAACAGATAATAATACTAGTAATTTAATGAAATGTCAATACTTTAAAACCAAGAAAGCGACAAAACTGAATGCATGTGACTGGTGGCTATCTGTTTGGAATCAATGCAATTATCACTAAACTTACTTAACTTTTTGGTTTGGTCAATTAGGTCACAAGTTCAACCCTATCTGTACTGCCAAATTTTTTAATTTGCTGTCAGTTCTGTCCCACTAGGACTCCAACAAGATGCCACTTCTTCCCTTGCCAATTAATGGCTTCCTCGAGTAATTAAAGCTTCATTAATAATTTCCATAAACGGGTTGTGGCTATTCCATCAAGTTTCTGAATAGCTCTGAAATAGGCTACACTTTATGGATTCATTTACTGTTCGATCGCGAAATTAAAAGAAAAGTTATTACTCCCGTTATCTTATTGTTAGAGACATTTATGTTCCTTGATTTTCTAAAATGACAAAATTATGTAAAAGCGGACACCTAAAAGCAGAGGCGGACCTAGCACCATTTTGCGAGGTACCGGCACCCAGGGGTGGCCTAAGCGAATTTGTGGCCTAAAGCCATGATTTAGTAGAGGCCTTAATATATTTTTTCAACTTTTCGAGATATATAGTTATTAATTATTTTTTAATCATGTTCTTCTAAAATTTCAACTATATATTGATCAATACATCTACTATATTTGCATTGAGATATTATTGGTATTAGGTAAGGCTTTATAAATTGTTTTTAAAAAAATTATTTATGTTGAGTCAACATTATATATTAGTTGTAAATACTAAGTTTTGAGCCATATATTTAGTAAATGTATTAAGTTTCAAAATTGTATATATCGATTTATGCCTAGAAATATTAGTGTAGAATTAAAATTGGTGAAATTTTGACTCCGAGTTTCACTATTACATTACAAATTTTTCAATATTTTGAATTAATATGGTAAAAGCACCCATCATTAAAATGATATAAACTTTCTTAATTTGATCAATCATTTAAAAATTTCAACAAAGTCCAAGAAATAAACATACAATACAAAACAACATAATAATAATAATAATTATATTAATCATAATTTTGAAAATTTTGGGGCCCTTAATAATTGGGGGCCTAAAGCAAAGGCTTTGGCGGCCTTGCCGGCACCCATATATATATATATATATATATATATATATATATATATATATATATATATATATATATATATATATATATATATATATACCTTCAAAATCTATATATTTTTATATTTTATTTGACATATTTATGTTAGATGCAGTAGTGTCCTTACTACGCTCAAATCAAATCCTGAATTTCCCTTGCATAAAAGACAAAAGGGAGTATCAGATTTAACTTTGTTCTGTTTTTTTCTCCTCTTCTACATATTTCAATGTATCCAAGTGACTACTTAAGATTAAAAATTGAAAAGGAAAAAAAAAAAAAAAAGAATCGTGCATTAATTTGTCTATCTAATCCAAAACAGTAGGGATGACTTGCCTTATTTTTAGCCCAGCTTGTAATTAAAGAACAGTAGCAACTTTTTAGCTCTTTATCGTTATGCACAATAGCTTGTGATAATTAATTAGCCAAAAAAGGTTATAAATTATAAGCAGATCATTCAGTTTGTGCATACCTTTATTTGGACCTCTATATTTCTTTTATTACTAGTAGCTTATATGATCTGCGCTTAATTAATTTGTGAAAGTCAAAGGAACAGTATCTTTCTAATTTGGTTACGTAAATGTTAAGTACTACTGCCTTAAAATACCAAATTATTTTGGGACACAGAGATAGAATTTTGTTCTATGTGAAGCACATAACCAATTTGACTATTTCCTAATTGGTGTACGGATGTCTTAATTAATTGGAGAGGGACTGTCTCTAGAAAATGTTATACGTATAGTCATAGATTAGCGTATCTTGTAAATAATCATCCAAGATTTCAACTCCTTCTACTTTATAAAATCTTGATTAAATATTAGTATTCGATTTGGCACAAAATCATGAATATCTAAACGACCTAATTTAACTATTTTTAACCAACACAACCAAGTGTTAATTTTGTACTTAATTTGGTACTATCAGCTAAAAGTTGATGTTTGTTTAATTTGTTCACGAAGTACTACTGTCTTTTTTCATTTCTTCTAGTACTGTCATTATATTATATATGTAGGAATCCTACTAGAAATATAGACTCCAGATCTCATGGACCCAACAAGATAAAATTCCTACCCTAATAATATCCAACCAAGACACTTTTATACTATAGATTACTGATTGAGTCCTTAACATACTCTAAATTAAGGTGTAGAATCTTTGTTCTTCATCCATACCCAAAACGTATCCACTCTGGTTAATTGTTTACTTCCACATTGCCAAGACATATATTTGGTATCATTAAATCCTCAAATCTAAGAAAAATATCGAGTAAGAAGATCCATGTGATGTAATTCACTAGTATAAATTTAATGTGCCACTAAATGGATTTGAAGGATCTTTCTCTAAAACTATCCTTATTGTCACCAGCAATTAAAATCAAAAACAAAGAAAGAAAAGATTAAAATGCAAGACAACGTATAGGAGAGGCATTATAAATCAAAGAAGAGGCCGGCCAATATCATTCTTCTTTAAACACCATTCCTTCTTTCTCCTCAGCGAATCAACTCAAAATTTCCTTTTACCAGTAAAATCTTAGGCTCAATAAGTACTTATACATGTGTAAAAAGATCATTTTGTTTATCTCCAAAATGTCTGTCTTCTCGATTGTAAAATTAAAAAAAGAAAATATGTTATAATTTGACTTGGAGAATATAAATAGTCATTTTTAAGTGTATCCTTACGATTTCAATCATTTATAGGCGCACCTTTGCAGATGCTGGTTACTTTGTCTATCTTTAGACCGTTGGGGTTGAAGTTCAAGTCATACTTTGTCTATCTTTAGACCGTTGGGGTTGAAGTTCAAGTCAAGTTAAGCTAACTTCAACCTTTTGGTTTGAAGTAAAAATCTAGTATTTTGCTTCTTTTTTTTTCTTCTTCAACAAAGATTTGAATTTAGTTTGAAGCTGAGCCAACTTCTCACTTTTGGTCTGAATTTGGTTCATTTTCAAACCAAAATTTAAATTGCATGAACTTCACATCATGAGTATTCAATTCCAGCCTTAATAGTTTGAAAGTGGATGACTACAGTTGCAAATAATTTTTAAAACATAGCTAAAAACTAATTGATATGAGTACAGTTGTCTACCTAGTTAAATTTTTATTCAAAAATATCTGGTCATTTACATACCTATGCAAAGTAACATTCTACTTTACACAAAAATAACAATATTATACCATTTTTAAAACATAGCAATATTTTTTAAAAATATAGCAATATTTATTTAAAAATATAGCAAATTACATAAAAAGACGGAAACCCTAAATTCCTTGGCTCACTCACTGCAGGCCCTCACCCCAGCCACTCCTCCGTCTGTTGTATGTCCATTATAGTGAATGTCCAATGTATTACTATGGTAAAACAGTGGACAACATTTAATTATCTCACCTTAAAACCGCCACCAAAAGAAGCATAAGCGCCACCAACCATAAAGAGAAGAAAAAGAAGAATAAGATGAAAATGAACTATGCATAGAGATATACAAGTGAAATACGAGAGATGCATAAGTGATACAATTGATATACATGAGAAACTATTTAGATAAAATTGTCATACAACTGACATACAATTACATTCAATTGACATACAATTTATATATAAATTTCATACAATTTAAGAAATTTCAGGTCTGCTCATTAAACTTGTTAGAGAATGAAAAAGTTAAACAATAAAGTTTCGTCATAGTTCAAGGCACTCTCCCGATTTCCTTTCAAATGAACCGCATTCCGCTAGATTCCATTCTAACAGCAGCGAACAAAAAAGTTTCACCAGATTTTGGCCTTGCTTCTACCAGCGGTCAGATATGGAACCACCGATGGAGAAGAAATGACAAGGGTGACACCCGACGCCGGAGAAAAAGAGCGTAATGACACCGAAACTAGGGCGCTGGTGATGGTGACACAGAACCATGCCGTAGCAGCATACGTTTAGGCTAGAGAAAGTAGCAATGGGGTTGAGCTGCCGGCGGACGTAGGTGAAGTGGCAAGTTCGACGGAGCAGCTGCTTGCCGGATAAAAAGGAGGAGGGCACCGGCGGCATAGAGAGAAGAGAGAGAAGATAGAATTAGGGTTTGCATAGCAATATTTTGTTTCTATTTTTGATTATATTTATAGCATTTTAAAAAAATATATTATAATATTTTGTAAAGTAGAAAAAATATCTATATATTTTTTTAAAATAAAATCCCTAGATTGACACCTTCCAAAATTATCCTATTATCCTATGCTAAAGAGCCCATGATCGGTGGATAAGATCGAGCGGACATGCTTTTTTTTTTTGGGAAGTGCAGAAATAATCACTTTTTGATTCATTGTTGAAGTTACTTTTAAAAAATTATTTAATTTTTAGCCACTTCTTAAACTTCGGCACTTCAGAACTTGTGGGCTGAACTTCAAATCTTCTAGTATGAAGTTGAACTTCAGACCTTCAGATCTTAACTTCAGACCTTCTATGCCTAAACTTCAGACGTAAAGATATTAAGTTGAACTTCATTCCTGAAGGTTTGAGGTTCAGCCCCCAAGGTCTGAAGTTCAAAAAATTCAGCCTTAAAGGCCAAAATTAAAAAAAGTAGCTAAACATTAAATAAATTTTAAAAATTAACTAAAAATTAAATGGCAAGGGAAAGTGGTTCCTTGGTCATGGGAAATTTTGATGCGTAGCCATTTTTGGACGCACTCAAAGAGTTTTATCCATCGTTTCAAAATTTATTGAGAAATAGCCAAAAATTCGCGCGCGCACTTACGCTCCATTAGCGTTGGAAAAACACCCCAGACTGGTCCCATAACAAAATACTGGGGCTTTTAACAAAACTTGTTCAAAGCCCCAGTATTTTGTTATGGGACTGAAGCTTTATACAAAGTCCCATAATAAAATAATCTCATAACAAAATAATGGGACCTTGAACTAACATGTTCAAAGGTCCCATTATTTTGTTATGTGACTTTATCCCATAACAAAATAATAGAATTTATCCCATAACAAAGGTCCCATCAAAGGGATAAATCCCATTATTTTGTTATGGGACTTTATATATAAAGCTTCAGTCCCATAACAAAATGCTTGGGCTTTGAACCAGTCCAGCATTTTGTTATGGGACTCAAGCTTTATACAAAGTCCAAAGCCCCAGTATTTTATACTGGGGTTAGTTTAATGAAGCTTCCCAGTATAAATACTGGAGCTTTGAATAAAAATTGTTCAAAGCCCCAGTATTTATACTGGGACTTGTTCGGAGGTGGCTATTTCTCAACGAATTTGTTTTTGACGGCTACAAATCAATTAACGCGCGCTACAGGCCCCTACGCGAAAATTTTTACCTTGGTCATTACCTGATTTCAGATTTACATAAATAGGATAGTTTTACGCTCCCTAACAATGTTGGTCCCCATAAGGAAATTCTTACATCAAAGCAAAGCTTTTGGCGATCGACTGATCTTACCTGTAGCAGCAGGATTTGTCAATTGCCAAAAGTTTTTCCATGGTGATTTCTAACGATTTTTAGAACTTTTTCCCAAGAGAGGCTAAAATTGTAAGAATTTTCTTATGGGGATCAAAACTAAGACGGCGGTGCTAGATGGCCAAGATCTTTTCAATTTGCGCAAAAACTTGTTACCTGATGCCCAATAGAATTTTAAGTTGGAATGTCCCTAACGATTAAATTTAGTACTAATGGAGGAACCTTTGCAAACATAGAAGTCATGTCGATCTACCAGGACCTTTCTTGGATCTTTTTAACTAATGTCTCGGCGATTCACCATGATGCTGCTAGATATACCTCCATGTTTCTGACTCAAAGGCTGTATTTGCAAAATTTCTTTTAGGGGGTTCAAATGTTAAACAGCAGTACTAAAATGTTATGTTTCTGCAAATCAGCCCTTCTTATACAAATGAATGTGGGAGAATTCGACAAGACAACAACTATGCAAAAAGTTTCAACGTATGCCCTCCATAAGGAGTGGTTTTACAAAATTACCCGTGCTAAGAAATGTTTTAGCAAAATGTCCTTATTTAGTCCGCAAGCCAAGACTTCAAAGCAAAAAATTTGTAAGTCTTGGCAATTGGCAATACTTCAAGGGCAAGTGTTGTTTTGCCCATACTTCAAATTATATGGCGAGAATGCAGGGAAAACTGGAAGGGGCAAGTCTTGACAATTGCCAAGACTTACGACGCAGTGCAGCAAGTGTTGCCTATTGCCAATACTTGTGGTGCAAGTGTTGGAAAATTGAGCAGGGGTCAATGGCAAGTCTTGGCAATTGCCAAGACTTACGGCCAAGTGCGGTAAGTATTGCCTATTGCCAATACTTGAAGGAATAAGTATTGAAAAGCGAAAAAATATAACGGGAAGTCTTGGCCCCGGATTTTTTTCATTAAATCTTAACGGGGGCATTTTTGTAAACCATCTCTTAGCGCGGGCAAAAAGGCAAACCATTGCTTCTCGTGTCATATTTTTTCAAATCCCCCAACTATGACACCGAAGGCAATGGTTTGCCCAACTCTCCTCTTTTAAAATGGTTTGTAAGAATGGCCTCCACTAACTTTAAGTAAGTATTATTTTCATAATAGCACTTGACCTTTTATCTCTTTTAATATTCTCCCAGATAACTAGAAGTGCTGCCCCGCAGAGGAAAATACCCCAATGAAATCTTATATTGACGCCTGCATCCCGCCATCCCTTTAAGTAAATATTGCCTCGTCCGTGGTAGCACTTGACATTTTATCTCTTTCAACATTCTCCCAGATAATTTGAAGTGATGCCCCGCCCTCCAAGATAACTTGAAGTGTTGCCTCAGCAGTACTTGCAAGTTGCATCTTTAGAGGGTGTTCGAATTGGCTTTTAAAAATATGCTTTTAAGCTAAAAGTCAAAAGCAAAAGCTGGGGAAGCCCAACTTTTAGCTTTTAGCTTTTTTTCCACTTTATTGGCTTAAAAACAAGTGCTTAAAAAGCACATTTTGCTTTTGCCAAACACTTCAAAAACTAAAAAAAGTGCTTAAAAGCTCTTTTGGCTTAAAAGCGTCTAAAATAAGCCAATCCAAACGGGCTCTTAATCTCTTCACAGGCAGCACTTGCCATTTATATATTTTCCGAAGAGACAACACTTGTCAAGTTATAACTTGAAGTGTTGTCTCCGTAGGCAGCACTTGTCAATTTATAACTTGAGAGTTGAAGTGTTATCCTCGGGGTCATTTTGCTAAATTATTTTTAAGTGAAGATAAAAAATCATAACCAGGAATAATGAGTACCTGTGGTAGAAATTTTTTGAATGAATTTATTTGGGACTTTAAAGAGAACATACAGGAAAGGTGAGGGAATTGAGCCCTCAAGTTGATTAAAAGGTGAAAGTTCAGATTATAGGTTAAACATTCCGTTTTCCTCTAATGTCTGATAAAGCACTAGAGAATTCAGACTCTAAAGTTGTAGTACGAGTGATTTGGAGTTCTTACATAATTACCCAAACAAAAGTTCTTGTTTTCTCATTTATAGATTATAACATAATTCAACTAGCACTTTAATAATTCCTAAAACTACCATGATGATCTAGCAAATGGAGTTTGTAACATATTTATGATAGCACCAAGTTTTACACGAAACTTTCAAAACTATGCAGGATATAGTAACACTTATCCCAAAAATTAATCTATGTTTCGTGTTAAATTTTACCAAGAGACAGACATATACAGAACGAGTTTTCCAACCAATGATTTCAGCAATCACTTGTAAAAATGATGGGACAAAGAAGAAAGGTCCACCTGTGCTTCCACTATGATTAGGAATCAATCGAAGCACCCACAAAAAACATATTTACGCTAGTGGGATTGGGGTGGAATTCTAGTTTTATACCTAGTTTTGTTCCAAAATGCTTGCAGATTATATACTAATTTTACCCAATTTCTGATTTTCTTTTATACCTTTGCAGATACTGCCCAAATAAATGGTTAGATACTTTGGTTTCCTAATACAGTTCTTCATTGTTCCTCTATTGTTTGTGTCATGATTTTGATGACACAAAATAATATTAGCACTTAAAAGACTTGTAGCCTGTTTGGCCAAGTTTTTGGGAAATTAAAAGTAAATTTTTCCCTTAAAAAAAGCACTTTGGAAGATATTTAAAGTGTTTGGCCAAGATAAAAAATTATTTTTAAGAAAAAACAAAAGCGGATCTTCTGTTATTGGGGAGAAGCCACAAAGTTTCTGCTTCTTACCTGAAGCTGAAGCAGTTTATTAATTTTTCGAGATAAAAACATCCTTATGATTTACCATACTATATTTAATTATTTTAACCGATATACTCTCAAATATAAATAAAATTTAGTTCACCGCTTACATCTTTTGGTTTAAGTCTTTCATAAAAAATACAATATTTAAATTTTTTTCTACATTTAAACAATATTAGTCGCAAAATGAATCTTATTACTACAAATTTTCTTAATTTGACACTCGAAAGTACTTTTTGTAAATATTATCCAAACATAATTTATTTAAAAAATCACTTCTCAAATGAATTGGTCAAACACAAACTACTTATTTCTTAAAAGCACTTATTTGAAAAATACCTTTCAAAATAAATAGTTTTTGGCGGCTTGGCCAAACAGGCTCTTACTAACCCTCAATGTCTACATTAAAACAATAAATACATATACGTATCTTTCAGAGAATTTAATTTATCGCTTAATTAAAATAAATTAATGGAATATAGTATTAATTTGTTCAAACATGTTTTCAAAAATATTCTTCTTTATATGAGGGTATCTGAAATAGCGTCTCCATCATGGTGGGGATAAGATTTACGTACATCTTATTCTCCCCATATCTCATTTGTGGGATAACACTGGATAAATTATTGTTGTAATATTGTACTAATATTGAGGGTCGATAAAAAAAATTAGTACAATATTAGAATAGGAACTTCGTAGCTATTATTGTTTTTGAAGTTATGATGGTATAAAGCTAATTAGAAACTTGGATTGCTTTATTTGGAAAAAAATGTTTCCTTCACATGGAATGATTTTATTGGGGCAGCTTTAAATTTGTGATGCTAATTCTTCTTGCTCTTAGGACCAAATGTCCTTAAGAAAGGGGTTACAATATATATGGACTTTTGGCCCCTCTCCTTGAAGTTGATGGGCACTTAAGATCTCTCTATTATTAAGACTTGCATTTGTTGTTCGGTGCTCAAACTTTTTCTCTCCCATATAACTGTTCTTCAAGGGAAAAAAAAAAAAAAAAAAAAAAAAAAAAAAAAAGAAGAAGAAGAAGAAGATTGAGTCAGTTACCATATACTAGAAGAGTTTGTTTAATAATTTTTAGAAGTTTGAAGTTCAATTTTCACTGGGTTCACTCTTTGCCTCTATTAAAGATTGAGGAGAGTGAAGTGTACGCAAACTTTAAACCTACTTTTAGTGTGGTAGAAAAACTATTTTTGATAAATCCTCAGAAGTGAGGTGTACGCAAACTTTACTCATAAATAAAGTTCTTTGTAACCCCACACTAGGATCTTCTTCCCCCGGAATAAGGAGAAGAAAATATATGCAGCATTTCATTACAATATGGCTTTTCATTTCTTTCTTCTTTTTTACGTGAAAGAGCTTAACACACATAAACAATGTATACATCAAACAACTAAACAGATAACATGTGTTTTCTTGCATAGTTAGTACTAATCACTTAGTATCCGAATATGATTATATTCCCTTAATTTCTTAACTGGTATATTTGTCTGGACTCTTTCGAGAAATTTAAGTTTTTTGGTTAAAAGAATGTCTTTATTAAAAAGAAACAGAATAAAACTTTTAAAATAGACAATTACGCGATCTAACACGTTTTTTGAGAACTTAGTTTAAAAATTTCTATTATTTCCAGACGGTAGTATCTTTATCTTTTATGGTTCTGATCAATTCATCTACAATATTCTAATAAAGCCATGTTTCTTAGTATATTTCCTTCGAGGCCATATTGTTCCAGTATATAAGCCTAAACAAAGGTATCGCCATTGGAATAACGGTACTTGTCACAAGTCTTTTAATCTTATTATATCCTTATTATTTTATTCTTTGATTGCATGATCTTGAGATCATTAGGAATCATTGCCATAAATTCTGCATTAGTTTGGGATAAAGAATTTCAATATTATCTCACTTTCCAGATAGTGTGTCCTTTAATACTTACTTATCCAACATCAATACTTATCCACACCGGGTGTTTACACCAAACAATGTTGAATTACCATAATTAGGTGATTTAATAATGTAAATATATGCATTAATTAATCATGGTTAGGCGATGAAACTCTATTTTCAAACACACGATATTCATACATTGGCTTGGTATATACACCCGGTGCGGATAAATTTTTACCCTTATCCAAAAAGGCTAAATCATCGATTTACTGGTAACCTATCTTTCAGTTCATTAAATAATCAAGACTAGCTAGTGCTCGCATACCTGATAAGCATCAAGCAACAAATTACAACCACCAGCTTTAAACTTTTGCCAATTGTTTTAATTTACACAGGAAATATATACCACTCAAAGAACTCAAAGTGGGCGGTCTCACATGTACATCGCCATTAATTAAATTAATATGGAATTTGTATTAACTATATTAATTTAACAAAAGATAACTCATTAGTTGAGGATCGCCAAAATTCATATGAGGATGCAACAATCTACTCCATCAACCAATATGGGAGGGTTGACATTAATTCGGAGAAAGCGAGAGAAAATACCGTATTGAGATTTTTATTAATGAGGTGTAAATAGAGAGAGATGTAGCCTTGCTTATTGTTTCCTTAGTATCGTAGTATGTCCTTAATTATGACTAACCAATTTGGGAGATAATTAGAAGAGCTTGACAGACTACGAGGTAAGATGTTCGTAACAATTCTTAACATACACACTTTCTTTCAAACACTTGTAACTTCATTCACAAGTTATTCGTTATTGTAGTTATTAAACAATACCAAATTTTTTGGTTTCTCATTCAGTATTTGATATTCGTATAGGACATGATAAATTAATTCGGATTCGTACCGGAAAGTTCCACTTTAAAAGTAAAGAGTCTGACAATTTCATTTCTAGAGCTCGAACCCCATATTCCTATTGAAGGATGGATGGAGGGGTAATTAACATAAAAGAAATCTAACTTGTTCTGGGAAGTATATGATTATTAGGAAGGACATACATGGTATGTTCAACGAACCACCTAATTAAGTAGTAGGTCCAAGATACAGTAATGCATTATGAAGGGAGGACAAGTGGAATGCAAAGTGACCATTATTGCATAACAAATAAAGAAAAATTTGTGATCTACATCTTTGAACGTCCTTTTCCCTTTAGCTTTGTAGTGCAGATTTTTGTTTTTATCGTTGAAAAGCTATCTAAGTGATAGTCAAGAGCCAATAATGACTAAGAATCTTATTTATTTACACAACTTTTTATTGTTCGTGAAGTGTTTATATTCTTTGTTGGCGTTTAGCTCGACCATCCGAAAACAACATATAGATCTCTGATATAACATTCAGTAACTAATTACTAGTATAGTATATAGTACTCCTAGTAAATGATTTAGCTACAAAAAGATTCAATTTTAGTTTGATTTAAACATGAATTCAAGTCATTTTTGTCACTCACAGGAGGCATCTTGGACAACTATATGTTTTCATATAAATTGATTGAAGGTCGAGCTTTGAAGTTATTGAGATTGTAAATAGAAATTATAGGCAGCTCACTATTTATCATGTACAAGTAGTTGATATGCAAGTAGTTAGGTTTCAGTTAGTTAGTTACTTTACCTTTGACTTGTTGACTTGTATAAATAGTGGTAGATATTTTTAGACATAGTCAGTTGGTTTATTTTTCTTAATGAGAATATCTGGAAGGTTCTCCTTCCAACTCCTTCTCTCCCATCTTTACTCTTCCACCGCCATTGTTAACTGACTCAAGCTTTCTTTCAGAGCTATTTTCAATTGTTAATATGGTATCAGAGCATGGTTGCAAGTGTTAACCAAGTCTCCATTTCTGTCTCTTCGATCGCGCACATTGAATGCGACGAAAATTAGGGTTTCTGACAAATTTGGGGGTTTTTCGGTGAATTTCTCTGGCGAGTTTTTTCCTTTTCGGCATCTATATCAGTACCAGTACATTTTTAGCTTTTTTGATTCCATCAATCCTTACAGCAGTTCTTCAGTTTTTTTTGAAATCATGGCTGAAAATCAGAGAAATCAAATTGTTGCAGACCCAAATAGTCCTTTGTATACGCACCCTTTCGACAATCCAGGTATTACACTTGTTCCCGTTCCCTTTGACGGTGTAGGCTATAGATCGTGGAGGAGAGGAGTGTTAAGGGCACTATCTGCTAAGAATAAAGTAGGTTTTATCAATGGAGAATGCGAGAAGCCGGGCCTAGAGGCGGCTGAGTTTCGTCAATGGGAGAGGTGTGACGATATGGTCACGTCATGGATTTTGAACTCCCTGTCCAAAGAAATTGCTGATAGTGTAGAGTATGCTGAAAATGCGGCTGAATTGTGGAGAGAATTAGAGGATCGCTATGATCAAACAAACGGTGCAAAGCTCTACCAGATTCAGAAAGAAATTAACGATTTAAGTCAGGGATCCATGGACATTACTAGATATTACACAAAGATGAAGAAACTTTGGGAAGAGCTTAATACCCTAAGTGCTAGTACTCAGTGTAAATGTCAGTGTATTTGTGGAGCTAAGGCAAATATGAACAAAGCAGAGCAAGATAGGAAATTAATTCAATTTTTAATGGGACTAAATGAAAGCTATACGGTGATTAGAGGGAGTATACTGATGATGAATCCGCTGCCATCTATTGCACAAGCTTTCTCACTCTTAGTTCAAGAGAAGAAACAAAGGGAGATACGACCTGGGAATCAATTGGCCATGGATTCAATTTCACTGAATGCAAGTGTTGCTAAATCAAACAATTTTAGGACAAATTATACATCAGGTAGACAGAATTACCCACAGGCTACTCCTAATAGGCAGGGTTATGGGTCAAATAGAAATACTAATGGATCAAACAGAAACAATGGAAGAGGCAAGCAACGACCTGTGTGTGACTACTGCAAGAAGATTGGGCATGTATTGGAGAACTGCTTCAAGCGACGTGATGACCTTGAACAACAGAACTCTCAGCCTGACAACTTTCAGATTGATAAAGGGAGAAGAGTTGCTGCAAATATGTATGATACAGGTGATGATACCAAGTCTGCGAACTACAAGGAAAGAGAAGGAAGATTCCAGGACCATGGACAGACCCTGCAGCAGCTAAGTAAGGAACAATACAATCAACTTCTCAACATGCTGGATAATTTCTGTGGCTCAAACATGGGAGATGAAATGAACGGTATCAACATGAACTCAGGAGCTGTAAACTTTGCAGGTATACTAGCTTGCTCCACTTCACTTGAATATGTTAATAAGCAGCCATGTAAATGTTTCAAATCAAGCCATGAGTTATGGATTTTGGACTCTGGAGCCACAAACCACATGACTTACAATAAATCACTATTGACTAACACCAGAAACTTGACTTATCCATTCTTAATCTCCTTACCAAATGGTTATAAGGTGAAGGTGACTATAATTGGAGATGTAGTCCTTAGTCCTGAAATTACTCTTAGGAAAGTCCTCTTTGTTCCTACATTCAAGTTCAATTTGATATCTGTTCATTCTCTAGCAGTACAGCTTAATTGTACTGTTGTGTTTACCAACTCTTCATGTCTTCTACAGGCCCCTTCACTGAAGAGGCCTCTGGAAATCGGTAAGTACAAAGGTGATCTGTACTTCTTTGGTACAAGTCAGTGCAGGTGCAGTAACATTTCAACCTCAGCCCCTTCTTCTTGTCGTTCTCTTGTTAATATGAATAATGTACAGTCACTTCTACCATGTACTGCATCTGTTTCAAGATTGAGTGATGGAAATGAAAATGAGAATTTTTTCTCTAATCTGTCTTTGCATAATAGAAACACTGTAGATTTTTTGTGGCATAGTAGGTTGGGACATGTACCTTTTGTTAAAATGAAAGGTATATCATCTATACCCACTTCTTTTGCCCAGAAACAACCTTTTGTCTGTCCCATTTGCCCAATGGCCAGACAGACCAGACTACCATTCCCACAAAGCACCTCAACCACTACTCAAATATTTGAACTGCTGCATGTTGATCTCTGGGGACCCTACCATGTTTCAACCCCATATAAACATAAATATTTCATTACCTTGGTGGATGATTATAGTAGAGCAACATGGACACACTTGCTAAGTAGCAAAAGTAATGCTCTACATGTCATCAAAGCTTTTGTCACAATGGTGAAGAATCAGTTCAACACCTCTGTAAAAATAATTAGAACTGACAATGGTCTGGAGTTCACTAGTTCTGAGTGTACTTTCTTTTTTCAGTCACAAGGTATTGCACACCACAAAACATGCCCATACACACCCCAACAAAATGGGGTGTTAGAGAGAAAACACAAATACTTACTGGAAACAGCTAGAGCATTATTGTACCAGTCAGGATTACCCCTTCAGTATTGGGGGGAATGTATACTCACATCCACATACTTGATCAATAGACTACCCTCATCCATTTTGAACAATAAATGTCCTTTTGAGCTGCTGTATAATAGAAAGCCAAATTATTTTCATTTAAGAGCCTTTGGGTGCCTTTGCTACCCTACCATTTTGAAGACTCACCGAGACAAGTTTGAACCTAGAACTTCACCATATGTGTTTGTAGGATACCCATTTGGAACAAAAGGATACAAAGTTCTCAACCTTGCCACAAAGAAAATACATGTTTCCAGGGATGTCTTGTTTCATGAGAATATCTTTCCATTTGCTTTAAAGTCTGTCTCTTCTAGCTCAACTCCTTTCCTGCCTTCCACTAATCAGTTTGTGCCAGATAATCCTTCTGATATTGCAGGACTAGTGAATGATCCTGGTACAAATGTCCTTCATAGTGTTGATAGTAGTTCTGAAATACCTGGGGCACATCACAATGACATGTCACCTGAGCCTTATTTCAACACTGATCCACATGACACCTCTGACTTCACCAGTTCCATTAGTCAAAGTCCTGTTCATCTTAGCAATTCAGATCCTACCGACCAGCAAGTTCCCCTGTTACCTGAAGTTAGACAATCCTCCAGGGCACACAAAGTACCCAGTTATTTGCAAGACTATGAGTATTCACTGCCCATACTACATCACACACAACCTGTAGAATCAGCCCCTAATCCTTCACTCAGTGCAAATAGCTTATCCACAGATACACACCATATTGCCCTTAGTGCACTCAGTCATGATAGTCAAAGGCTTGTGAGAAACATTTCACATGGTTGTGAACCATGTTCATATGAAGAAGCAGCTGTACACCCTGCTTGGCAAGCAGCCATGACACAGGAGTTTGAAGCTTTGTATGCCAACAACACGTGGGATTTGGTTCCACTCCCTGATGGTAAAAGGGCTATAGGATGTAGATGGGTGTACAAGATAAAGCACAAGGCTGATGGAAGCATAGAAAGATTCAAGGCAAGACTGGTTGTGAAGGGCTATACTCAACAAGCCGGCATCGACTATACAGAAACCTTCTCCCCAGTGGTGAAAATGACGACGGTTAGAGCTCTGGTTGGAACTGCAGTCAAAAAGGGCTGGGATGTTTTCCAGCTTGATGTAAATAATGCATTTCTCCATGGAGACTTGCATGAGGAGGTATATATGAAGGTCCCACCAGGATTAGTAGTTGATCATCCCAGTTTCGTTTGCAAGTTAAATAAATCACTCTATAGATTGAAGCAGGCAAGTAGACAGTGGTATGCCAAACTCACTGAGGCATTATATTCCAGAGGTTATAAGCACTCCCTGAATGATTACTCTCTTTTTTACAAGAAGGAGAATAGTTCTAGTGTTTTTGTAGCTGTGTATGTAGATGATGTGCTCCTAACAGGAACTGATATATCAGAAATTCAGTCATTAAAGAAGTTCCTTCATCATACATTCAAGATCAAAGATCTTGGGAAGCTGCACTATTTTCTGGGATTGGAGGTTTTGTACAGCAAGGCTGGTGTTCTCATATCACAGAGAAAGTTCACAATGGACTTGCTCAAGGAGTTTCATTGCTCAGACTTTACTTCTGTCTCTTCTCCTTTGGATCCAACAATTAAATTAAGAAATGATTAAGGGGCTATTCTTTCAGATCCAGCATATTACAGGAAACTCATAGGGAAACTAAATTTCTTAACCAACACCAGACTTGATATTGCCTTTAGTGTCCAACATTTGAGCCAGTACATGCAACAGCCCAGGGAACCTCATCTCAAAGCAGCCTTTCATGTACTTAGATACTTGCAGAAAGATCCTACTCTTGGGATTTTCCTATCCAACAGTCCAGACTATACACTAAGAGCATTTTGTGATTCTGATTGGGCCTCCTGTCCTGACTCAAGAAGGTCAGTTAGTGGCTACCTGGTACTTTTGGGGAACAGTCCCCTATGCTGGAAGTCCAAGAAGCAGTCAGTGGTATCTCTTTCCTCGGCAGAAGAAGAGTATAGGTCTCTCAGAAAAGTTGTGGGGGAGCTTGTGTGGTTGAGCAGATTACTTGCAGAGCTGACAGTACCAGTTTCCTTACCTATCTCAGTGTTCTGTGACAGTCAATCCGCTCTACAAATAGCTCGCAATCCTGTATTCCATGAACGCACCAAGCATATTGAGGTGGACTGCCATTTTGTGCGAGAAAAGCTTCAAGATGGTCTTGTTTACTTACATTACCTCCCCACTGAGGAGCAACTAGCTGATGCATTTACCAAGTCCCTGACTGGAGTCAAACATTCCTCATTCCTTCGCAAGTTGGCTGTGCGGTCTTCCTCACTCTCCAACTTGAGGGGGGGTATTGAGATTGTAAATAGAAATTATAGGCAGCTCACTATTTATCATGTACAAGTAGTTGATATGCAAGTAGTTAGGTTTCAGTTAGTTAGTTACTTTACCTTTGACTTGTTGACTTGTATAAATAGTGGTAGATATTTTTAGATATAGTCAGTTGGTTTATTTTCCTTAATGAGAATATCTGGAAGGTTCTCCTCCCAACTCCTTCTCTCCCATCTTTACTCTTCCACCGCCATTGTTAACTGACTCAAGCTTTCTTTCAGAGCTATTTTCAATTGTTAATAGAAGTACTCATGAAAATTTAGTGAATTCTCTTAAAGGAGGACCACACAGCATTATTTCTATACTCCTTTCAAAGATTAATAATGAATATCTATATTTCGTCTTTATGGTTTACCCTACTTCCCTATCATGTCTTATTCTATAACTTTTTGATATCCCACCTATTACAAACGGGATACCAAAGAGCTCAACGTACAGTGTTCTAATTTCCTTCTCTCTCGGGGGTGGGGGTGAGTGGGAATGATATTGTTGTGATAATTGCTATATTTTTCGAAAGAGTTTAAGTTATATACATACAAATTTTGCGCCAGCATAATTCAATTGATCATAGCATATTAATATTGTATTCTCTAAGTTATCATATCAAACTTGATATAGAAAGTTGTAGGTCAACTTAATAGAACAAAAATTCTTTTAATTAAATAAATAGTAAAGAAGAAGATATAATGGCATATTCCAACCCGCAAAGTAACCCCGTCAAAATATTTTGAACTTGTTAACTAGCTCAACCTACCTCGTATGATATTCGAATTTTTGTATTCAGAGGCCATAGCATTAATTTCTTTAGGGAAAAAGAAGATTTTTGCTATTTCGACTACTAATTAAACCAAAGAAGAAATGCAAATATGGATACATATTAATGGTGGCATGTACATTTTCTCCAGAAAAGTAGACATCTGGAGAAAAGGTAAGAGACACGTATAGAACTGGAGACTCAATTATATTATTAGTGCTTCACAGTCTTACTATTTATTTTTTCCACGGAACTTATCAAGATCGTAAGCTTAACACTCATTGTCTTTCATAAAGATTTCTGAGCCACAGGGCGGATGTAGAGTAGGGGTATCGAGTTCTGCAGAATTCGGTAGATTTTGCGCGTAACAGTGTATTTGTATTAAAAAAATTATTAAATATGTACAAAAATCAAGTCGAGAACCATTAACTTTCAGTTAATATCGTTATACTAAAATTTAGAACCCATAAAGTTCAAATTCTAGATCCGCCCTACTTTTTCTTCTTTCCATTAGCATCTTTCACCATATTAATTGATTTGCTTTTGCATTCTCATCTCGCACTATAAGCAGTATACAAGTACTGTTGAATTCATCACATGCTTTATTTCTTTATATAGAGCTTGACAGTGTAAATAGATTTTCCACTATTAATACAATATAGCCAGCTATAGTAAATAATTCTTCTATTTTTTTATTTATCTATACTTAATTAACTTGATGGTGTAAAAAATTTATATATATACTCACCGGTATACGAAATTTGAAGTACTGTTCTCTAATTGGTTTCTTTCCCAAATTGGCCGTTACTAAAAAGGTCATTCTTTTTGTGTCATCTTTTAGAAAACAAACGCTTCACGATATTCATCATGTCCCTCATGCACCTTATCATTCTTGTTTATTGATTTAATCATCAACTTTTATTGTTTATAAGATAAGAAGACGGGGCAATAGTTCAAAATAATTAAACCACTATCTTTGCAAATACATACCACAAACAATATGCCAACTTCACAAGAAAATGTGACACAAAAATGGCTTGCAACTCTCATGCAAAATGCCCTTTCAGAGCTAAAATTGCAAAAAGGAATACTATTTCCTTTGATGGCTATGAACTTCACATGGTTTGCAAAAACAGCCATCACAACTGCATTTCTTGGTAGGCTTGGAGATCTTTATTTAGCTGGTGGAACACTTGGTTTTACATTTGCTAATGTAACTGGATTCTCTGTTTTAAATGGTCTTTGTGGTGCTATGGAGCCAATATGTGGACAAGCATTTGGAGCCAAGAATTATAAGCTTCTTCACAAGACTCTTGTTATGGCAACTTTATTGTTACTATTAACTAGCCTGCCTATTTCTTTATTGTGGCTAAATGTTGATAAGATACTAATTCAGTTTGGCCAACAAGAAGACATTTCAATTGTGGCCAAGAAGTATATAGTTTATCTCCTACCTGATTTGGTTATTACAGCTTTATTATGTCCTTTGAAGGCTTATTTAAGTACACAAAATATTACAATCCCAATTATGCTGAGTTCAGCTCTAGCAGTTGCTTGTCATGTACCATTAAGCATGTTACTTTCAAGGACAAAAGGGCTAGTAGGAGTTTCCATGGCATATTGGATTACAGACTTCTTGATCATGATTTTGTTAGCTATTTATGTAGTGATCGTGGAGAATAGAAAAGGAGGGATGTGGAAAGAAGGAGGATGGTGGGATCAACGAATTCGCGATTGGATCAGACTACTCAAATTATGTGGACCATGTTGTGTTACAACTTGTCTTGAATGGTGGTGTTATGAAATCCTGGTTTTGTTAACAGGCCATCTCCCAAATGCTAAACAAGCAATTGGAGTTATAGCCATTGTGTTAAATTTTGATTATTTGCTCTTTTCTGTTATGCTTTCGTTATCAACGTGTGCATCCATTCGTGTGTCTAATGAGCTTGGTGCAGATAGTCCTGGCCCTGCTTATCGTGCAGCCTATGTATCGTTAGCTATGAGCATCGTTTCGGGTTTTCTTGGTGGTGCTGTTATGGCAGCCGCAAGAGGACTTTGGGGGCCATTGTTTAGTCATGACAAAGGGATAATAAATGGTGTCAAGAAAATGATGTTGTTAATGTCATTACTTGAAGTGGTTAATTTCCCTTTAGCAGTTTGTGGTGGAATTGTTCGGGGAACAGCTAGGCCATGGCTAGGAATGTATGCAAATATTAGTGGATTTTATCTATTAGCATTGCCATTAGGTGTTGTTTTGGCTTTCAAGGTTCATCTTGGTCTCACAGGATTGTTGACAGGATTTGTGGTTGGAGTAGCTGTTTGTTTGGCCTTGTTGTTGGTGTTTATTGCTAGGATTGATTGGGTTCAAGAAGCTGATAAAGCACAAGTTTTTGCTTGTAACCCTGAAGAAATAGCTAAAGATGATCGGAGTTCACAAGTTGTTTCAGAGTATGGTTCATGACTATAGATTTTGCTTTCAACTCGAACTATGTACGCATACTCAAAAAAATATATGTATAATAAGATCGCATTCATTCTGAACCAACCGATTCAAAATTTTGGATTCGTCTTTAAGACAAATGTTTCAGCAGTGTCACATGATTTTCCTCAAGATGAAAAGAGGGCTCTTCTTCATATCACCTTCAACCATCTTGATGAAGTCAAGAGGCTTAGAGGAGCATTGATTTAGATGAAACCAAAAATAATGAGAAGGCAAATCAATTCTGAAGAAAATACCTACTGTTGGTATACCTCTAGTCTTGTACTCAATTTAATTAGTCATGCTTGCATATCTAAATCCTAATTATTTTGTTGCACATCTCTAGTTCACTTCATATTATGTTGTATAACAAGCTTTCAGTTCAAGAATTAATACTAATATAGTACTTGAGATTATGCCTTTACCCCAAGAAAGATGGGTGTAAAGTATACATGACTTATATTGTAATCATACAAATTGACCATGAGTGCTTCTTGAAAATGATCATCAATACCAAAGCTTTTAGCTGTCCTCCCTGTTTCGACATAAATAAAGGATTCTTCATTTTGCAGCTAAGACAATGGTACAAATAGTTCTTGCAAAAACATAATATAAAAAAATAATAATAATAATAATAAAGAAACATATTCACTAGTCGCCAGGTTTGGACAAAAAGATTATTGTTGTAGAGATGATAACCCAAAATTGTCATTGGACAAAAGTGTAAAAATACTACGCGTTAAAAATATGGTGCTACGATGCCACTATTGTTATACTTTGAGTTCAGATTTACCATTATGTTTGAAAATGGAAATCATATTTCCTATTTTCTAATATCCAAAAATCTCAACAAATAGCATGTGGCCATTAAACCCGCCACCCATTACTCACTCTTTGGATTCAATATACTTTAAGTTTTTGCAAAAGATAGACAGATTTGGTGCTGCTGTTACAATTTGACCCAAGTAAGAAAACTCTTAAACAAATGGAAACCGTCCGGGAAAATGCCGGCGACTGCCAAAGAAAAACTCCTGGCAATTTTCAGGTCTTTGCTAATAAAAAAATTTGGTGAATGCTAAGAAATATCTTATAGGGGCTATTTTAATAAGAGTTTTCTAATGGGGGACAAATTCCACAACTGTCCTATTTCTGTAAATCACCTGTTATACGTTGGATTTTATGTTGCCAACAAAGGGTAGTTTAGATGACTAGTCAGTTTTCGCACCATTTATAAAGAATCAACTAATAATTACATACTTTTAGAAAAATAGTCAAATTTTAAAAAAACACCTTTTTTTGAAGACTATCCACAGCAAAAATCTCTAAGTATTTGAACTAAATCCCAACAAATTATGCTAGAGGTTAGTTAGGAAAATTTTGATGCGTAGCCATTTTTGGACGCGCTCAATAAGTTTTATCCACCGTTTCAAAATTAATTGAGAAATAGTCAAAAATTCGTGCGCACAGTTACGCTCCATTAGCGTTGGAAAACACCTCAGACTAGTCTCGGTATTTTATACTGAGATTTTGAACTAATATGTTCAAAGGTCTCATTATTTTATACTGGACTAAAGCTTTATATATAAAGTCTCATAACAAAATAATGGGTCTTTGAAGTTTGAACTATCATGTTCAAAGGTCCCATTATTTTATACTGGACTGAAGCTTTATATATAAAGTCACATAATAAAATATTGGGACTTTGAACTATCATGTTCAAAGGTCTCATTATATTATACTATGATTATTTTATTGAAACTTTATATAAAGTGTCATAATAAAATACTGGACTTGTCCGGATGTAGCTATTTCTCAGCGAATTTATTTTTGACGGCTACGGATCAATTAGCGCGCGCCAAACAGGGCTCTGCGCGAAATTTTTATGGTTAGTTCAATGTTCCAGGAAATTTTAATGGAGCTTCATATTTGAAGTCCCCAGTATTTGTTACTGGTAATTTTGAACTAAACTTTTCAAAGTCCAAGTAAAATTTACTGGGACTTGCTAAATATGACGTCCCATAAAATTTTACTTAGACTTTGAAAATTTTAGTTCTAAAGTCCAAGTAAAAAATAAATTTTTGCGTGTTCCTTAAATGAGGCTAGTCTTCTAATAGTTTTCAAACACTGGCTAGTTTTAATTTAGAGTGGTACAATTTAGCTACGGGGTAAAAAAAATTATGCAAGGGTAATTTTGATAACTAGCCAATTTCCACACCAGTTAAAGAGAATCAGCCAAAAATTCCAAACTTTTAGAAAAGTAGCCAGATTATAAAGACATGCATTTTTTTTTTTTTTGGGTTAAGACTAGCCACATGAAATTGGGAAATAGTGAGGGAAGGTTGTCTTAGGCATAACTTCAAGGCAATAATTAGCTAGGAGAATGTGAGTAGGAGTAAATGTTGTCATAGGCAGTACTTAAGAAGAAAGGGATGGCGGGAATATAGCGCGTCATCTACAATATTCATACGGGTATTTTCAACCAAAATTTATTTATTGAACAAAGCAGATATTATTTTTGCTAAACTACCGTTATCAAGGTCAAATGGGAAATCAATTACACGTGTCGTAGTTTTGTAAATATCCCTTGCTAATCTATCTTTGGTCACTTTGATGTGAAATTTAGGCTGGATAGACACTTTTATGAAGTTTTTGCGCGAGATGGACATTTTTACGTCGCTGCTATAATTTTGATTTCCAAAAAAAAACCTTATAAAAATAGCCTTTTTGGTGATTGCTAGACATTAGTATTAGCAAAGACCTGCCGCCGGCCATGCTGGAGATCGTCCTTGCAGTAGAAAAGTATGGTGGTGGCCAAAAAGGGCCATTTTTGTAAGACATCCTTTTTGGGGTTAAATACATGATAGGCGCTAGAAAGTGTCCTATTTATGCATATTTCCCTTTTTGTGGCGCCAAATGGACGGTACTTGCAAAGAATAGTCTCATACGCTCAAACTTTCGAGGACGTTATTTCTCGTGTGCAGTTCATAATCCTCTAAACAAAATGCTACATCTGCTCTATTTAGCTGAACTCCATTGACAATTTAGAGTGGCAGTTACACGGAATACACGAAAATGAGAGAATCAAAAGCCATAAAGTTACTGACACTTGCATGTAGCAATATTGTACAAGGTTCTTTTGATTAATCATACGTGCTAGACCAGGCATCATTCAACATAGGAAAAAATGTCGTTACGCCTTTTGAACATGATGAGCAAAAGTTGTAATAACCAATGAGTTGCCTGGTTTGTACGTAGCTTCAATGAAACACTTTTTGGACTGTTTCATCTTGCAGGATTTGTGACTTTGCCTTTGGATTAGACAGTCAAAACTAATCATAAGTTTCCTAAAATGATTTTTTCCAATGGGAAAGTGATAGTATTTTGACTATTGGCTGAACTAATGTTTCCCAATTACCTTACATTATATGTTACTTTAGTGACCTGCCAGTTGGAGGATGGTATCATTCTTTAAGGGTTCTTCTAGTCCAGTTGTGTAGGTCATGTTGAGGTTCTTGAATTTCCAAGGGGCTTTGTACCTTCACTACAAGACATGCACTCTTCGTCGCTAATTTTCTCAGAAATTTAATTGAGTAAAAAAATGTACTCTAATCTAATATTTAAGTTTTTACATGTGATAATCAACATCCGATTTGACATGGTATCTAAGCAAGGAAATATTCTCAATTCAATCTCACCCCACAAAATTTTAAAATAAAATTACATGTTTAGCTCATGAAAATAAGACATACGGGTCGAAATATAATTAATTAAGTAAAAGATATATTCTTCCGACGGATTTAAGTTTTTGGATGAGATTGTCTTACCTCATCTCATTACATTTGAAGCAGTTGGTGATGTGGTGTTTGTTTATGAAAAAAACATTGAATTTCAGTTTCGTTAAATAGGGGTAGTGTTTCAGTTTTAGAAAAAACTGAAAATTCATCAAAATCTATTTCACACTTCTCATTCCAAACGCCTAGTTCAAGTAGGCTGAAAATGAAATAATGGAATGGCAGTGGTTCATCCCATGCTGTGAAAGGGTTATACTAGTTGCATGTTTCAATATTTATTCACTATTCTTAAATGAAGTTTATATATTTAGTGAAGTAGTAATTATTTACCACAAAAAAAAAAAAAAAAAAAAAAAAAAAAGCCCTACTCTCACTCTTTGGGGTAGAAGGATCTTTTTGGATTCTAATGTCTAAGAAAGGAAATACTAATTGAACTTTTTAATTTCTCCTTAAGCAACTTCACTTATTTTCCAATTGCGTAAGATTCAAAGTACTTGATTATGTGATCTCCTATAGTCCTATGTGAGTAACTACAGGCCATTTCTAATTGTTTGATTTAGTTATGCAAGTTTGAATTATGTGCATTCCTCGGGGAAAGTGCACGAAAGGTCATTTTTGCCACTGGTTTTTGGGCACAGGCCACTAATATCAGAATATTTAGTTTGTAGCCACTTTCGTTTAAAAGATAGAACTTCAGTTCAGGGGCCGGATTGAAGTTCAGTCCTTAAAGATTGAACTTCAGTCCAGGGCCATATGGATTGAAGTTCACTCCTTAAAGACAGAACTTCAGTCCAGGGTCATGTTGACTGAAGTTCAGTCCTTAAAGATTGAACTTCAGTCCAGGGCCATATGGATTGAAGTTCACTCCTTAAAGACAGAACTTCAGTCCAGGGGCCGTATGGACTGAACTTAAGTCAATATTTATTTAGTAAAGGCCCAAAAATGGCTTCTAGTGTAAGACCAAAGAAAATACTGGCCTCAAACCAAATACCAGTATTAAAAGTGGCTGTTGGGCGAAATGTTTACTCATTCCTCTTAAAAGAGAAAAACAAAAGAAACAGATTTATCCCCCTCCCATATACTCCCTCCGTCTCAAATTATTTGTCATTTTTTTAAAAAAAATAGTTGTTTCAAAATATTTGTCCAGTTAGGATTTCAAGGTAAAAATTTTCATTTTTTTCCATTTTAGCCATAGTTGTAAATGTCTTGAAGACCACAAAGATCTCACTTGTTGGTTAATATTATAATTGTTCAAATACCAATGAAGATTAAATAAAGGTAAAATAGTCAATAAACCCCCCTTATTAATAATTTCTTAAAGGGCGCGTAAAAATGAAGAAGACAAATAATTTGAGACGGATGGAGTAATATATGCTTGAGCAAGCGTGAATGCTCATGCAATCAGTAGGTGAGTGGTCAATTCGTTTCTATTTAGAAAGAAATTATTGATTGCTTCGAGTGAGAGTTCTTTCCCATATGACCAGGCTTCAAAACTCATTCATCTTAAAAAGGAATAACACAAAGACATAGCAGTGATCAACAATTTCTATCTTAAATCATTTGTCACTTGTCGAGAAAAGAAAAACGTAAAGATGTACTAGGAGCCCGTTTGGGTGAGCTTAAAAGTGACTTATAAACTTATAAGCTCATTAATATATGTTTGATAATCTCAAAATTTTTGGACTTATAAGTCATAAGTTGCTTAAAAGTCAAGTCTTTTTTTGACTTATAAACCACTTAAAATAAGCTGCTTTTAAGCCCACCCAAACAAGCTCTAGATGTTCTGGATCTATAGAAAGGGATTATTCAAAAAAGAAAGAAGGAAACCTTAATTCAAATTTATCAGCTTGATATATAAGCTGATCTAAGCAAAAGTTAGACGTCTTACCAAGTTCACCTTAATCTAACTCCAAATAATTTTAAAAAAAACTCTAGATTATACGTCAAATATTAGTCTATTATTTCATTTCATGACCTAAAAACTTAAATATTTTTAACTGGTAAGTAAGGAAGATATGTTCAAATTCATGATCTTTTGACACATGCCCATTTGGACAAAAATATAAATAATTGAATTAACTCCGAGCATCCTCCAACACTGATGATAGAATTATTTTTAAATACTTAAATTCCTAAGGAACAGTGTTTGTTAACCTGTCTCTGTATCCTTCCTGTTCTTTTTGTTTCCATTTAATGCAAACTCATTTATTGCCTTAGCAAATTGACAAATTTGCTTAAAGTGTGACATTATTATACTATGGGAGAAAAATCATTGGCAGCAAAACTACCACTTAGAGGTTCAGCAACTCCGAACTGGCAACTCATTTATAAGCAGCCAGCACCTAGCATTAAAAAAAATACAAAATATAATACTAATGTTTAAGAAATGTTATTGGACTGATGTACTTAGTAAAATTCGGTTCACGTGAACCCGTAGTCCACCCACTAAACTAAATATATTATGTACATATTTTTCTAAATATGTCTAATATGATGTTTGGGAAGCCATGCTCTCAAAGATTAAATGGTTTATGTGGTCAGATGGTGGTTCACTTATTCATAGAAGCGTGGATCGACTCCCACTTAGGAGCCTTTAATGGTTCATGTGGTCACACTATAACCCCGGCCGTAATAATGGTGAACCCATACTTTCGAAATTCTAGATTCGCCTCTGGACTGACTAGGTAATATTTTTTCCTCAGCTAATTTTTTAAAATGGGAAAAAACTCTAAAAAAAAGAGGAATATGATATGAATAGATCCATCGTTCTTAATGGACAAATTTCTGGCAGGGAGCATTCTTTCTTACGGATCCTACACGATGCAAAATCGGATCAGTCAAGCCCGTATTTTTGAAAAATTATAAGGGGAATTTTCAAAACTAGGCAGTCCACAACACAAAATTACAAATGAGGGGCCACATTTCATCCATAGCACCCCTTTATTTTTATATTACACAACATAGCACCCCCTTATTTTCAAAATTACATAATATAGCACCGATTTAAACTAAAAATCCTAGGAGCCACTCCCTCACCCTCCCCCCACTGCCCCGCCACCAGAAACCGAGTGCCATCGCTGCCGCCGCCTTCCGACGGTGGCCGGCGGCCGAAAAATAAAAAATTCACCGGATCTCGCCGGATTTGCTTATTTTATTTGTGGATTTATTTAAATAATTATTTTTTGATAATTTTATACACCTAAATCTATCAAAATAATAAATTTCTTCATCAGTTGATTTGAGACAAGTTTATCATTGATATTGCAACCAACATCTACAAATTTTTTTATCATTGTTTATTTATTACTCCATTTATCAAGTCTTGTTTGCAGTTACTCGCTTACCGTTTGTTAAGTTTATTACAGGATTTTAGCAGCACCGCAGCAGCATTTGGAGCATAACGTGGAACTCTTTCTTAGCAGTGAACTGGGGCAATCGTTGATATGAGCTAGACTCATCTACATGTAAATACATAGAAAAATGTGTATGCAAGAAGGAAAATACAAAAATATACACAAAAAACATAAGTTTTATACAAAAAATCCATAAAAAGTGCACAAATCTGAAATTTATACAATTTTATTCATTGTTCATACACGCATATACAGCTTTATACAATTTTACAATGCATAGAATGTGTTTTATACACTGTCAATACGTACATATACAGATTTATACATTTTTATACACGTTTACAGAATTGTATAAACTTGTGAAAAAATGTATAAAAGTGTATAAACTCACAAAAGTAATTTTTAAACCGTGCCCCAAGCAAATTTTACACAAAAGCTTAACAAAAATCCAAGATCTATATAGTTTTATACAAGAAAAATACTAGATCTAAACATTAAACAAAAGTTTTAACAAAAAACTAGTAGATCTCAACGAATTTTTATGAAAAAAGTGAAGAAAAAGAAGAAACTTGATAAATAAACTCCTCACCGGAGTTTTGATCGGAATATACAACGAAAATCAATATTGTTATTCAAAAAGCAAAAAAAAAAAAACGAAAAGAAGAAGAAGAAGCAGCGACGGCGGTGGTGGTGGTGACCACGGCGGCGACGTCGTCAGTGGCTTGGAGGAGATGGGATGACGGTGGGGCAGTGGTGGAAGGGTTGGAGGGGGGCGGCGGCGCTGTTAGGTTTAATGGGGAAGAGAAGAGAGAAAAATGGGAAGGAGAGAAGGAGAAGAGAGAAAAAATGGGGGCTAAGATTTTTTTCTTTAAATAGGGGGGTGCTATAGAGTGAAAGAAAAATTTAAAAAAAGGAGGGGGTGCTATGTCGGGTAAGGTAGCAAAATAAGGGTCTTTTTTAGTAATTTTCATGAGTGAGGTGTCTCTCAATGTAATTGTCCCAAATTATAATGTTTATACTGAAAAAGCCTCGGAGCGTATTGAATAAAAGGAAAGAAAAATGATAAAATGAGAACATTTTAGTGGCATGTAAATCAAATTTCATGTTGTTTGATTCTTATTTGTATCTTTTGTGAAGTCAAACGTGTAAAAAGACAATTACTTTGAAACAGAAAGGAGTAATAACGGATACTAGATGTGGGCTTCAAAACAGAATATATAAAAAGTGAATAGCACAGTGATCAATAAAGTATATAAGAATATCAGATTTTGGATTGTTCTATTAATAGCATTACTCCATAATGCATGCAATTAAAGATATTCAATTTTGTCCATTCTTTTCTAGTACAGTTATACTCACACAGCTACATCCACCATTAGTTATTTTTTAATGATAAGTACACCTACTAAAAGAACAAACTGCAAATAAAATGACAAAATAAAGAAACTTGAGAAAAAACAAAAGTGGACCTTTTTTTTTTTTTGGAGTTCTTTCACAAAACTCCCTTTATAATAGGGATAGTAAATCCCGTGACCTAATTATACGAAATGTAACTCTTTTTTAGTGGCCTCCAAAACTATAAGCTATCGGTGGACATGATTTGATTGAAACTTAAAAATTTTGAGTTTTTAACGTTGAGTTGAAAAATAAATTCTTGGAACTTGAAATTGTGTTTGAACATATATTTTATATAAAGAAAAGTTGAAATTTTGTGATTGGAAAAAAAAAATCCCAATTTAAAGATTTTATTTTCAAATTTTGGACAAATTATATAAATAAACAAAACTTTGAAATATTATCTCAAATTTTGGTTTCAAATTTTATGAACAAACGGGTTAAGTTCTCACTTTTTAGAATAACTTTTCTTATGATCTTTAAAGACCAATGTTATCCAAACTAGTATTCAGAAGAAACATTGATGATCATTGTTTACATCTTCTACTGTTTATATATATGATCTGTTTATCTTCTATACATTGTCTTGATTGATGAAACATTACTAAAAATGAAAAAGACATTTGTTTTTTCCATCTCATTAGTACTTTTTATAATTTCCTCTCCTCCTTTGATAATGCATATTGGACCACCTTCTAGTTCTAGCGGGATGGTTGGAATTTTCCACCATTAACCAAAGAACTCGATTTAGATCCTAAAATACTACTAGAAATCAATGGTTTAATGAGGGAGAATGGTGAGGGACTTCCCTCTCTAAACGCGTGATGGAGAGGGAATTTCCTAGCAAGTGGTCCCTCGGAATACGGCTCGTAGCAGAGCATTTTTGGCGAGGGAATTCCTTCTCAAGCTGTTGTGTTAGTCCAATTTTCTTACTGTGTCAGATAATATACAGCTAAGGAATTCCCTCTCCAAATGCAGGAGAGAGAAAAATATTTTCTTCAACTTGGCGAGGGAATTCCTTCTCCAAGTGTGAAATATATTTGTTTATTCAGTTTTGGCTAGGGAATTGGAGAGGGAATTCCCTCTCCAAGTGTAAAAATTAAATATTTTTATTTCACTTGGCGAGGAAATTCCTTCTCCAAGTGTGAAATATATTTGTTTATTCAGTTTTGGCTTGGGAATTGGAGAGGGAATTCCCTCTCCAAGTATAAAAATTAAATATTTTTATTTCACTTGGCGAGGGAATTCCTTCTCCAAGTGTGAAATATATTTATTTATTCAGTTTTGGCTAGGGAATTGGAGAGGGAATTCCCTCTCCAAGCGTAAAAATTAAATATTTTTATTTCACTTTGCTAGGGAATTTCCTCTCCAATTTCATTAAAAATATTTTTAATAAGGCAATTGGAGAGGGAATTCCCTCTCCAAATATAGTGTACGCAAAAATCAGTAACCATACAAAAGCAGCACAACAACAACAGCATATAGAGCAAAAACAGCATATATGCATATATACCTGCGCATTCAAATCACCAGAGCACCCAAAATATTCTAAATACCACAATCAATCTAATCCGAACAATTAAACAAGTGTACACACATGTTTTATACCAACTAACACAAACAAATAAAACGCTAAAGTACTTACCAATCCTAAACACGTCCAACTTTCAAGTTTAATTCGATAGGAAAAACAACAAACTACCGAGGATCATTTTCATTTTCCCTCCCATAATATAGTTCGCCATCAAGGACTCCAATTTTGCCATCTTTTCACGGTCAGCTTGGCGTTCAAGATCTTGTTCGCCATCTGATTTTATACTAAGCAACCTAACTGCAACAGACAACTTAGAATGGGTCGCCCCCTCGTAAAATGGTCGACTAGCTTCTTCCAACTGCTCGTAAAAAAATTTTGCCTCGTCATTTGGTAACTCCTCACAAGTAGGTTGAGATGGTTCCCCTTGGTACATCCCACATGCATCATTTATCATATCATGCATAGGATAGTTATACCCAACATATGCACCGCTAACCCCTACATATTCATTTTGGTTGTTGACCTCATCGACACTAGGGTTAGACTCTCCATGTGCAGTCCACACTAAATAATTGGGCATAAATCTTTTTTTGTAAAGATGTAGAACAACGACATCTATTCGCTGCACGTTGCTACACTTGCATTTCAAGCAAGGGCATTTGATTTTATCATCTCCCATATATTCCGGGAGCAATTTAGCTTTAGAAATAAAGCGTTCAACCCCATCTACGAATGATTTCCGCAAACCCATATTTTCATAAAATCTATTATACATCCAACTACGATTTTCACCGGATTTCATCTACACAAATGGTATAAATAAATATATTTAAAAAAAGTCAATAAAGTATATCACTTTTACACTAGTTGTTTTTAAATTTTATTACTTTTGCTAATTAAATCTTCCCTCGATCACTAATCAACCACTATTATGCACAATTGAATTTTTCAATTACAATTATTTCCATATCATTCAAATTTGAGGGATAGTAATACTAAAAATTATTCAATAGTTTTCTAAGACTATATATTTCCAAATTATCTTTCTAAGGTTAAACTAAGGCTAAACAAGTATTTCTAAATTTTTTTAAATAAGGCTAAACAACTAATTCCAAATTATTTTACAACTACAATAACTTCCTAATTATATTTCTTTCTCAAATCACAATAATGATAACAATTCTCAAGCATTCATCCACAATATTATTTCACGAATTTATGTGATAAACTAATTCATTATAGGGTTTCATAACAATAACAATCATAGAAGCATAAAAAAGTGTAATAAAAATATTTACCTTAATGGGGATGAGCTTGCAATGGGTTGAACGGGAAAAAAATTAAAATCGCCGGGGAGAGGGCCGAGTTGGAGACGGGCAGCAATGGGGAAAGGGATTTTGTTTGGGGGAGAAGAGAGTTGTGTGTACTGTGTGTTTTGGCAAGGGGAAAGATGTAGTTTTTATTTACTACATGGAGAGCGGAGTCCCTCGCCATTTACCTGACATATCTGACTATTTTTACTGGAGAGGAAATTCCCTCTCCAATAAAAGCAGTGAAAATTGTAATTTTCTCTTTCCTGATTGGAGAGGAAATTCCCTTTCCAATCAGGAAAGAGAAAATTTTGTCCTGCAGGTTGGCGAGGGAATTCCCAAGCCGGTGTTAACTTTTTTATTTTAATCGTTCGGGCGAGTGAAAGTTCATGTTTTGGAGAAGAAATTTCCTCTCCAAACAGTCCCTCGGAATATTAGTTAATTCTAGTAGTGAAATATTAAAGAATTCTTTTAGTAGGGAGCGTTTATCTCCTTTGTTAGCCTACTCAAGACAAATTTGATTAGTTTAGCCAGTATGTTTCAAATAACGAACCACCTTTTGCTTCCAACACAGATTAAATATCTAATTTCACCCTAAGTTTGAACCTCCATTCCATAAAAAAAACAGTGTGTCTAAAATGAGGACAACATCATCTTTAGAACATTTTCTGGCACCAGAAATGTTTAATGTAGTAATTTTTTGTGATTATAGGTCAAAATGTTTAACTTTTCGCTAGGAGGGGGGGGGGGGGGGGGTCTTGAGAACTTTGTCAATTTTTTCATTTTGACGTAAAAGTACTCTTATAAGTACTTTACTGTCCAAGTGCTTCGTGTCTCTTGTGACCTTCTATGATATTCTCTTCGACTTTTAACAAATTGTCATATACTTTGTCATAATGTAACGGTTTAAATCTACTGTCCATTATTAACTCAATAATGTATATAGCAAATAAAATGAACCATAAAGAGAATGCACTAAAGATGTGAAAAAGCTTTTTCAACCTCAGGTAAATGTCCTTTGTTCCACCATGTTTTCTTGATTTTATTAGTAACATTTTATATTATATACTTTATTTTCTCTACCAAGTAGGGACTTTGTCTATTGGTAAGAGTACTTTTTGTCACATGACTTTGTCTAATAGTAAGAGTGCAACACGTGATATGTAGATTAGGTGCACGCCACAAGTTCAAATCTACCGAATTTTGAATCGAACGTTACGAATGGTTATACAAAAAAGAAAGGTGTAAAAGTAGCACAAAAAAATGATAAAAAAAGAAAGAAATTGTTGTGAGACAGATTGCATTAATCTTGACTAACCACAATAACTGCAAACCCCACACTTGCAAAAAGGGTGAAAGAAGAAGAAAACTTTTTTGAAGACTCATTCAATTCTACCTACATTTCTTTCTTAGGTATCCATCTATAAGGAAAGAGGATGGTTGTGTAGTGAATGTAACGGTGCCTTTGGTTGGTGAATGGAATAAATGCTTGTGTTCTTGAAATGAATCTGTATTGGAACAGAAGAGACCCTACATATGATGCAATTCTTCACTGTAGTGATAAGCCACATACAACCAGACAGATTGGCTTCTTCATTTGTTTGTTATCACTTTAAAAAATTAACTAAATACTAAAACTTGTTACTATAATTTACAACAACAACATATCCAGTATATACCACAAGTGGAGTCTGGGAATGGTGAGATGTACGTAGACGTTATCCCCACCAAGGTGAAAATGTTGTTTCCGATAGACCCTCGGTTAGGAAAGACAATATTAGAAAACAGTTTTGAAAACCAAGTTAGAATGTTAAAACTAAAGCATATCCAAAACAAACAGATAATAAACAGTAAATATAAAGGGGAAGACTATAATTTAATTAGAAATCATGGTAAACGTGAGACAACGGGAAAAGGGAGATTTTATAACTGAGAAATCTCCAACGATTAAATGTATATGGTTCGGAACTCTGTTGACAATGAATCCGACCCTTTATCTTCTGTGATTACATATCATATTTTTGTCTATAACACAGTTCGAATCATTAACATGTGTTTAACTCATACATATTATAGTTGTGCTCTTATTACTAGACCAAAGAAGGCTAATTCTAACATAGATAAATACACTAGACATACCGAGTTATTTAGAACATGTTTCACCAAGAGAATGTATACCCGATGAATAATTGAGGTGCGCGTAAACTGATCGAACACCATCCCGATTAAAAAAGGGGAGGGAGAAAGATGACCACGTGGAGACAACCGTCAAAATGTAGAGACTTTTGTTATGTTTAAGCATCATTACACAGTTGCTCTATTAAACTAACAAAACCAACCTCTTTTTCCAACCAAGCCAGGCATTTTCTCCTTACATTCCACTATAGTTTAGTACTACAACTATTACCACTTCAACTCTATATGCATGTCATTGCCAGCCAGCTCTAAAAATTTATTCATTTTTATTTAAGTCCACTTTCTTGAAAATCTTCATTTCATAGAATTTAGGGTTATTTTCTCAAACTCCAACACCTACCAACATATACAAAGTACCCAAAGTTCATAACTTTATTGTTTCTTTCAAGAAATTTAAGTTATACCCATTAATGTACTTTAATTTCTTTCTTGTTTTAAGCAAATACTACTAAAAAAAACAGCTCGGTGCGCAAAGTATTCCGCGTTGAAAATGCTCATGTTTAGTCAAGATAAAAATCTTGTTTTTTTAATAATTAGACCCCATTTTAGTAAAGTGATTAATGTGTTTGTAGAAGTAGAGATCAAGAATTTACAAGATTGGATCCAGCAATGATAATGCTGGAGTTGTTGTGTTTGGGAACATGAAAAAATTAGGTACATTTGTTCATTGTCTTGTTCTTGTTTGTTTGTTTGAGTTGGAATTTGTCTCTCCTATTACTGAAAAAGAGATCTTGCTTCAATTCAAGGGTAATATTACTAATGACCCTTTTAATAGTTTAGCTTCTTGGAATCCTATTGGAAGTCCTTGTATTGATTTTAGTGGTGTGTTTTGTAATTCTAATGGTAATGTAGTGAAGATTGTGTTATGGAATACTAGTCTTGGTGGTGTTCTTTCACCTGTGTTGGCGAAACTCAAGTCTTTGCGTATCCTCACGTTGTTCGGGAACCAATTTAGTGGCAATGTTCCTGTGGAGTATGGTGGGATTGAATCATTGTGGAAGGTTAACTTGAGTTCCAATGCTTTGTCAGGGTCAATTCCTGAATTTCTTGGGGATTTACCAAATATAAGGTTTCTTGATTTGTCAAGAAATTTATATCGTGGTGAGATTCCTGTGGCTTTGTTTATGAATTGTGAGAAAACAAGGTTCATTTCCTTGTCTCACAACAATCTATCAGGTCCAATTCCAGCTTCAATTGGAAACTGTCAGAGTCTTGAAGGGATAGACATATCTTTTAATGGTCTTAGTGGAAGTTTGCCTTCAGAAATTTGTGATATTCCAGGGCTAGTTTACTTGTCAGTGAGGAATAATGCTCTATCAGGAAGTGTTCGAGAGCAGGTTTCCCCGTGTCAAAGGTTGGAGCTTTTGGATCTTGGTAGCAATACGTTCACTGGTTTGGCTCCCTTTGAGGCTCTTGGATTGGTGAATCTTACATATTTCAATGTTTCAAATAATGGTTTTGAGGGCAAGATTGTTAACTCCGGGACTTGTAGTCAGAGACTGGAGGTGTTGGATGTTTCAAGGAATAACTTTTTTGGTGAAATTCCCTTGAGCATTTCAAAATGCAGTTCTCTGGAGTACTTGGACATGGCTTATAACAGGATTAATGGAAGTATCCCTACTGAGCTTGCAGATTTGAAAAGCCTTTTGGTTATTCGGTTGGGCAATAATTCATTAGGGGGCACAATCCCAGCCGAGCTTGGTAGCATCGAATGGCTTGCAGTTTTGGACCTGCATAATCTCACCCTATTTGGTGAAATCCCACATGATATTGGCAACTGCAAGCTTCTTCTTGAACTGTGAGTAATTACCATGTCTAGTTTAATTTGTTATATTTCATCATTGTTTTGAACTGGAATTGAACAGTCTAAAATTTGCTGCAGGGATCTATCTGGGAATCTTTTAGAAGGAGAAATACCACAGAATCTATACAACTTGTCAAACCTTGTATATCTTGACTTACATCATAACCAACTGAATGGAAGTATTCCATCAACTATTGGAAACTTGTCTAACTTGCACTTTTTGGATTTATCAGAAAATCTGCTGTCTGGTTCGATCCCTGTTACACTTGGGGATCTGCATAATTTAACTCATTTTAATGTATCTTACAACCTTCTATCTGGTGCTATACCCTCAATTGAGAGCATCCAGCAGTTTGGACCCTCGGCGTTTTTTCATAATAGTGGTCTTTGTGGTGCTCCTTTAGATGTTTCATGCTCTGCCGCTGGCACTACTACGGCTAAAGGGAAACCAAAATTGAGTGCCTCAGCTATTGTTGCTATTGTTGCTGCTGCAGTAATCCTTACAGGTGTTTGTTTGATAACCATCATCAATATGAAGGCTCGGCGGAGGAGGAGAAGAGAAGATGAAACAGTGATTGTGGAGAGCACTCCACTAGCTTCTACCGGTTCAAATGTCATTATTGGAAAGTTGGTTCTTTTCAGCAAGACTTTGCCTTCAAAATATGAGGATTGGGAAGCTGGCACAAAAGCCTTGCTAGACAAGGAGTCTTTGATTGGTGGGGGAACAATTGGATCGGTTTATAGGACTTCCTTTGAAGGTGGTGTATCAATTGCAGTGAAAAAGCTCGAGACGTTGGGGCGAATCAGAAATCAAGATGAATTTGAGCAGGAAATTGGTCGGTTAGGGAATCTTCAGCACCCCAATCTTGTTGCCTTACAAGGTTACTACTGGTCTTCTAGCATGCAGTTAATATTATCCGAGTTTGTTCCAAATGGAAACCTGTATGATAATTTACATGGACTTAATTATCCTGGAACCAGCACTGGTGCTGGTAATCCAGAATTGAATTGGCCAAGAAGGTTTCAGATAGCTCTAGGGACAGCTAGAGCCCTCACCTATCTTCACCATGATTGCAAACCTCCTGTCCTTCATCTTAATGTCAAGTCCACTAATATACTCCTGGACACAAACTATGAAGCCAAATTGAGTGATTATGGTCTTGGTAGGTTCCTTCCCCTGCTGGATAACTATGGACTAACCAAGTTTCACAATGCAGTCGGTTATGTTGCACCAGAGTTGGCGCAAAGTTTGAGACTAAGTGATAAATGTGACGTTTACAGTTTTGGGGTAATTCTACTGGAGTTGGTCACTGGGAGGAAACCAGTGGAGAGCCCAGTAGCAAATGAGGTGGTGGTCTTGTGTGAATATGTTAGAGGGCTGATAGAAAGGGGTGCTGCATCAGACTGTTTCGATAGAAGTTTGAGGGGCTTTGTAGAAAATGAGCTGATTCAGGTAATGAAGCTAGGCTTGATTTGTACTTCTGAAACACCTTCAAGAAGACCTAGCATGGCTGAGGTAGTGCAGGTTCTTGAGTCCATCAGGAATGGTTTGGGATCATAGTAAAGAATCAGTAGAGCCCTCAGACTATTCGAAACGGCCACTGTTCATAAAATGAGAAGAAAAGGTAGTAGTCTAGCTGGGATTGGATTTTGGGTTACAAGTGGAGTAATTAGGAGGTGGCAGCTTTTGGTACAAAGAAAGAAGATTCTTTTGTATTCGATTTGTGATTCTTTTAATCAATTGATCATTGTAAGTCTATAATAAAGCCATTCTTTTCCTGTAAGACGCCAAGTCATTTTGATAGTATATCATATGCAGGTGGACTACTTATTAAAACCATACAATCTTGCAATCCATTAACTGTTACCATTAAGTGAATAAGAATTACCAATTGATACCAGACCAAGTTGAAAAGCATTCAATCAGAGCTACAAATAAGCACTATGAGCCAGAAATTAACACATGGTCAGAGATAATTCAAACTACTGAAGAAAAGAGACCTTAAAGGGATGAAAGAAATCACTTCATTTATCGAATACCATTATCTATTGCTACCACAAGAATGAATGTGAATAAATAATGAGTTTGGTACATCTTCCTGTAACTATACAACAAGGGGAATAAAAAGAATAAGATTTCAGACCTTACTTATTGACTATGCACACTAAATTTGGAAATGAATCTCATTTTGATACCATTTCTACATGCTATAAGCTTGCGCTTGGATCAATGTTGACTGCTAATTAATGTATCTACACCGTCTAGAACCCAGAGGCAGGTCAAAATCCACAAACTGGGAGGAAGAATGCATTTTTGGACATGACAAAGAGGGAGAGGACCAAGTAACAGTTCAGGAATTTTCTGCATCACAAACTGGCATCTTTTGTTTTCTCTGCATTTACTTCCAATGCTGCATCCTGATCTCATTATCAGAGCATTGATAACACATGGATCCATTAAAATCACATAAAGTCACTGAAGTCATACCAATCAAAAAGATTTCTCACCTGTGACCCTCTAAGTCCCTGCAGAAGTTTTGGCTATGGTTGACTAGTGTAACGGATTATGTCATTCGCAACTTAACTCAGAGATTTACGCATCTCCAAAACTTTCTGGAGACGTTGCATAACTGTGGAAATATCCTTCTCATTTAAGGTCGTAAAACATAACCTGAACCACCCAGGTTCAACACAGTGACAGGAAGAACCAGGAGTTACATTGATCTTAGCTACATTTAGTAGCTTATCCCAAAGCTCAACTTCCCCCTTCTCATTATACGATCGAATTAACCTGCTCATGTCAGCCCAGCAGTAGAAGCCCCCGCTACTTTTGGTGCACTCAATTCCCAGTTGCTTCAATCCATGGACAAAGAGAGAATACATCCTTCTAAGCCTCTCTCTGTTCTTTTTGATAAATTGTTGCATAAACTTTGCATCTGATAGCATCTGGATGAGCAAATGCTGTGTTGGCACAGAAATGGATGAGAATCTTGTCAATCTTTTCGCAGCAGCTAGAACATTTTCGTTGCAAGAATAGATGACCCCCACCCTGAAACCAGGAAGAGAGAGGTCCTCAGATAGACCATACACAATGTGTATCCTGTTCCGGTCAAAATCATCAGAATCAATTATCTCTGTTATGCTGACAAACTCTTCACTTCCATAAGTCGACCCTGCCATGATTTCATTGGATATTACATGAATGTTTTTCTCTGCAGCAAAGTCTAAAAGGTTAAAAAGTGTCTCTCTAGTGAACAGGCCGCCCACAGGATTTGAGGGGTTGGAAATAATAATCCCTCGTACTTTAAGACCACGTTTCTTAGCTTGATTAAATGCTCGGTCAAGAGTATCGATGCTCAAGCTAAAGTTGTCTGAGCTGCGGCAAGGAACAGGTATAATCTCCACTCCAGTTCGCCATTTGACATCCCTATCAAGACTGCAGATGTGTTGAATTCACATTATACAATTAAAAAACAATGACCACAAGATTGAAACTTCTTTAGAGGAGAATAAAACTCACTCGGGATAATATGGTGCGGGAACAAGAAACGCATTTCCAGGATCAGCTAGGCAGAAGCTCAGTATCTCAAGTGCAGGAGTTGCACCAGCGGTAAGAACCATTTGTGAGGGGCTGAAGGACACTGATCTATCCACAGCTTGAGACATAAATCCTGCCACAGCCTGTATACAGGTGAAATTAGCAGGGGAAAACATGTAAAACCAATTCAAAGAGATACTACAAGTAACAACTTAAAACTTCTATGAACATAGTGGCTCAAGCGTAATTTCATATATAGCTGTTATACAATTCAAACCCACAAATAACAAGGTAACCCATCAGATCATCTCCCACCCATAGGATACCTGATGACAAATGTAGCCAGTCTATTTCAAAGAGGCCAAACTTGCCTTCCACATCTTCAACCGGTACTGCAAAACTAGCAATAGATCCTTTGACAGGTTACACCAAGATGAGTATAAAGGTGAATATTCATCACATAATAGCGCCACCTCTTAGAGCGACTGAGTCCGAATTTCACTATTAAGACTCTAGGCTTGCTAATAATGAAATCCGTGCAAAATAAAGCAGTTTAAAGTACTCTCAGTGCCGATAGTGTTGAATTTATAGCACATTATCCTTTTCCACATGATTGACAAACTTTTCAGAAGTTAATTGGCACCCTAAAAAAATAATGAAGCTTATTTGTTGCTTTCCCTTATGTTTGATGTACATTATAAACTTAGAAAGCTCAAGACCGTAGTATACCCTTGTATAGAATTGGTAAGTTTAAAATTGTCAAATACCATTGGGAGAGTCTATACAGATTACAGTTCTGCATCAATGCTGTAGCCATGGGTTCTTGTTATATTTAGAAGATAATTCCATCCACATTGGTATCTCATTGTCTTAATCCTATAAACTCTAATTTGAAATTAAAAGATGTCGTTAATATTAACCAAATTTCAAGTAAATTTTCGTTCAATTCCTTTTCTAGCCTGTACAAACTAACCATATCAACAACTACTAATTTACTATAAACAATAACCAAAGGAACAATAATCCCATAAACAAAAATATTCATTTTTCCATACAAATCAACAGAATATCAACAAATAAGTTACCAGTAGTGTGCAAGGAAAGATTAAAAAGCTTACCACTTTTAACTCCAACAACCCGTCAAATGGCTGATATGTAGCAATTCCACTTATACCCGAATCCTGATTCATCATCCATTTTGACACATTTTCGGCTAGCCATTCTTGAATTAAATCCAATGACAACTAAAACCATACAAAACATAAACAGTAAGCGTCAAAAAAACGAACAAAAGAAAGAAATGGAAACCAAAAAAAAAATCAATTCCCCAACAAAGGTAGTAGGCATTCGGCACTACGGAAAATCTACTATTTTAGTAAATCATATTCTGGATTAGTTTAAGGGTCAAGTATTGCCGGAATGAGTTTGGTCTAGTGTGTAAAAGTTCAGTATGTGATGCATGGGCTAGGTACATGTGCCTTAGTTAAAAGCATGTTATTTAAGTTGAGAAAAGTAGAGTGGTGGGCTCATTATCCACTGAGTTTTGAACCTTGCGCCAAAGGCCAATGATAATTCTCCATTATAAAAGAATTAACAGCTTGTTCGGATGGTTATTACCTATTGTATTATATCATATTGTTAATTCAAACAAAATGTTTGTTTTGAGTGTTACTTAAATTGTACTGTATATGATGAAACAACAAATTTATGTAACGATCGATTTGGTGTGATTGCATCATAAGTTCATTCTTCAAAATGCTAGTGAGTGGTATTATGAAACGATACAATCTATCCAAATATTGTACTAGTAACAAAAACAATAAAGTAGATACAATACAATACAATACAATACAATACGATATATTATGAAACGATACGTAACAACCATCAATATTAAACACATTTTACCTTGTTTTGAGCAAGACCAAGTTGAATAACACCATCAGGATTAATCAACTCATCATAAGGATCTTCACTAGCTTTTTTCAAACCGGCATCACAAGGACTACTCTCACTTTGTTTCGAAACAATACAATTAATTCTTGAAGACAACTGAACACCTCCCCTCGGTGATGACAATAAAGAACGTGATGACTGAACTCTATGTAACCCTGAAGACACTTCCGGCAAATGGGCATTCGCCTGTGCCGGAGATGATTCACCGCCGCCGTCGTCGCCGGAGGAGGAGCGGTTGCGTTTGAGGTAGAGTTGCCAGAAGTAGAAAAGAGCACAAGGTATAACTGAACCCAAGAAAAGACCACCTCCTCCACCTTGTACTACTCCTTGTAAGGGTACTATTACCCTCATCGCCGTCGTTGCTCCGCCACCAGCGCCGCCGTTGTTGTCGCCAGTTGAAATGGTTGTTGGTTTACGGTTTTCCCGGGACTTTGTCATAGTAGCTGTGACATGGTGGTGGAGGGGAATACGTCAGGTTGTCATAATATGACGTCAGTAGATGAGTGTGATTGGAGTAGTGGCGGCGGCGTTGTGGTGGTGGGAATGGTGGATGGACGGAGAGTACGAAGGGGAAGTGAGTGATGGAGAAAAAATGGTGGCAACAATTTTAGATGTATTTTTATTATCTCTACTATATTGTCCGCCTAATAGTTCAATTTTTTCTAATTCTTGTAGATGGGTTTTTGCCTTTTTTTTTTTAATTATTAAAAGAATTAAACTAAATAGTCGATCATTTGTGACAAGGTGGGAGTAGCATCAGTGACAGACAAGATGGGAGAAGCGACGCTGCGATGGTTTGGCCATGGGAGAAGAAGGGCACAGATGCTCCAGTGAGAAGGTGCGAGAGGTTGGTAGTGTTGGAGATACGGAAAGGTAGAGGTACACCAAGGAAGAATTGGGGCGAAGTGATTCGTCAGGACATGACTCACCTCCTGATCACCAAGGAGATAATACTTGATAAGAAAGCGTGGAGGTCGAAGATTATGGTAGAAGGTTAGGTAGTAATTGTGAGAGTTCTGTCTTAGTATCATTTGTATTATTTTATATACTTTGTTTATCGCATTCTGTGACTTTACTACTTTAATTGTTGGCTGTTTATCTTAGTTATCAGTGGTTTCTTTGACTATATTTTCTTGATCATTGGTAGTTTCATCTTATTTTTGCAAGCAGGTTTCGAAATATTTTTCCTTTAAGCCGAGGGTCTATCGGGAACAGCCTCTCCACTTTGGCGGAGGTAAGATCTGCGTACATCTCACCCTCTCAGACCACACTTATAAGACTACATTGGGTATGTTGTTGCTGTTGTACTCGATCATCCAATTGCTTAAATAAAAAAATAGCCGTCAAACTGATAGTACATGTATAATTCATGTATAATATGCGTTGAGTCGTGTATACTCACCAGTAATCTCTGTGTAAAAGCTAAGATATGTGAACAATGAATCCGATCAACTATTTAAGTAAAGATTTTTTTTTTTTTTTTTGTAATATTAAATCAAGTAAAATTTTCATTAAAATTCTATATATATGATTTTTCATGATTTGTCTTGCTTCCTTAGGAGAAAGTGATCTCCTTGATTACTTGCAACTTAGTAAAATGATTTTATAAATATTTCTTGTGCTATCTTTTTACTATTTTTTGTGAAAAAATCATATAATTAAACAGTTTTTGTAAAGATTATAATTTCAAATGGCCATCATTTTTTAATCTGTGATGACAACATAGTGTTAATCTAAGGAGTGTGATGTTGTTTAATGAGTTGAGATCCCAAAGTAAAGACAAGAATCAGGCTATCATTTGGTCATCAACAATCTTTGAAGACAAAAAAATCCAGCTTATTTTGTCATTTTACAATCTCCATCGTCAACCACAAAGCTAGAAATCCAAAGAAAGAACAATAAGCTACATGGGACCTGCATCTACCTTTTAATGGTCCTTCTAACATTTCAATGTCCCGTTTCCTTATCATCAAGATTCAAGAGCCATTCCTTATTGTAGATTGTAGAGACACAATTTCTAGCCACCAAGTGTCCACTCATTGTAATGAATGATTATCATACTATCCTATGTTTCAGTGGCTTGATATGATATGACATTTTTATAAGACATTATCAAAAGTGTAATTTAAAAATTTATGAAAATAACATAAGCAATTTTTGTAATGTCATATTTTTCTTGAATAAAAATAGCAAAAAATATCATTTCTATAGACCGGCGACCATATGCTGTTTTTTTAAACAAATAACGAGCTAGTTTTTTTCCTAGTTTATCAAGAATCGAAGCTATAACAATGTAAAAGTTGTATACATTGACAATATATTTAGATGAAAGACGACTTAAAAATGGGGTTGGTTACAACTTCACTTTATATACTTTAGGTGCAGGGTCCTAATATCAAAAGGTCATTTTCTCTTTCACTTTTTCATCTGGTCGCAAAAATATAAACAGAAAAAAAAAAAGTATGAATTGCATGGACAGAAATTGCAAAAATCTTGCTCGGTAAAATAGGATTTTGTTGAATACTTATAATATTTGCAATGAAAAACTAAAGGACTTATGAAATGTGTTGCTTGCTCTTTTTCGCTGGACTTTTATTCTCCTTTACTTTCAGCTTCATCTCCTCCTGCACTAGAAGTGAGGCGTTTTCAACATTCGAGACAACTCTTTTTTGTCCTCTACACTCCAAAGAAAAAATGTTACTACTTAAAAATTGCATTTTAAAATGTTGATTACCTGATCTATGTTTTTTTTTTTAAAGACTAAGGAACACTTTGGGTGGAGGTAGCAGGGAAAATTTTACAAAAATGATTGACTTCTATTGTTAACTCTCAAAGGAAAAGGGGGATGTAAAACCGAACACACTCACACAAGAGAAATAATATTTGGGTGAAAACTCTTGCTTTCATTGATGAGGGGAGTCCCCTATTTATACAAAAGAAATCTAGAGAAACCTAACCCTAAACCTAACTTAGAGACCAAGTAAACCCAACGGGCTTGGCCCACTATACAATTTACATAACTAATCTATTTACCATAAGCTATTTACATATATTCACCATACCCCCCCTCAAGTTGGAGTGTGAGGGTTCCTTATGCCCAACTTGTTAAGGAAGAATTCGAACTGGGCACGTCCCAGCGCCTTCGTAAAAATATCTGCAAGTTGCGTGGTCGTAGGCACATAGCTGGGACAAATGACTCCTCCGATGATTTCATTCCGAACAAAATGACAGTCGACTTCGATATGTTTAGTGCGTTCGTGAAAGACTGGATTCCGAGCAATATGTAACGCAGCTTGACTGTCACACTTCAGATTCATCGGAGAATCGTGATCAATTCCAAGGTTCCATAAAATCCCTTTCAACCACTTCAATTCACACACAGTCATCGCCATCGATCTATATTCTGCCTCAGCGGAGGACCTCGACACGATCTGTTGCTTCTTCGTTCTCCAAGATATCGGTGAGTCCCCTAACGACACATACCAACCTGTTAACGATCGACGTGTCAACGGACAGCCTGCCCAATCAGAGTCACACCACCCGTGCAATCTCAGATCACACTGAGAATGAAATACAATGCCTTTACCCGGACAGCCTTTCAAATATCGAACAACCCTGAGTGCCGCTTCCATATGCTCAATACGGGGACTCTGCATGAATTGCGACAGCACATGCACACTATAGGACAAATCTGGTCGTGTAAAACACAAGTAAATCAATCTTCCAACCAGTCGTCGATAGCGTTCAGGATCTTTGATAAAACGACCAGTCGCAAGTGCCAAGCGATGGTTTTGTTCTATCGGTGTACCAACCGGTTTTGCCCCCAACAAGCCTGTTTCCGATATGATATCCAATGCATACTTCCTCTGACACAGGAAGATTCCTTTCGGAGCCCTTGCCACTTCAACTCCCAAGAAATATTTCAAGGCACCTAAATCCTTCATATGGAAACATTTCGAGAGATATAACTTAAAAATTCGAATTGCCGTCGAATCATTACCAGATATAATCAGATCATCCACGTAAACAAGCACATTTAAATGCACATTTCCCTTCTTCATCGTAAATAATGAGTAATCCGAATATGATTGTCGAAACCCATATTGCTTAAGTGCAGCCGACAACTTCGCAAACCAACATCGGGGAGCTTGTTTTAAACCATACAATGATTTTCGAAGGCGGCACACAGCTCCTCTCCCCGTCATGCGATGTCCCGGAGGCAATTTCATATACACCTCCTCGTGAAGATCACCATGCAAGAATGCATTGTGCACATCCATCTGATGTAATTCCCAATTTTTGGCAGCTGCTACGGCCAGAAAAACTCGGACAGTCACCATCTTTGCAACCGGTGCAAATGTCTCCGTATAATCAACCCCTTCGATTTGGTGATTTCCAAAAATCACCAATCTTGCTTTGTACCTTTCAATAGTTCCATCCGAGTTGTACTTTATCTTGTATACCCATCGACATCCGAGGGCCTTCTTCCCTGTAGGCAAGCGAACTATCTCCCAGGTTCTGTTCGCTTCCAATGCCTTCAATTCTTCCCCCATGGCTGTTCTCCATTTGTCACTTTTTACCGCCTCCGAATAGGAGGTAGGCTCATGTCCTTGCGTTATAGCTGCAAGGAAAGTCACATGTTTCGAAGAGAAATTATCACAATTGACATAGTGTGCTAGAGGATAGGGCTTACCAGAGGGTTGTTGAGAAACAGATGAACAAGCAGACTTTCGAACACAGGACGATACCCGGTGACCCATCTTTTGGACCGTATTAGTAACAAAGTCTCTCAGCAAGGTATTTTCTTTCTTAGTTCGTTTTCCCCGACCCAACTCTTCGGGTTCAACTTCGGGAACAGCCTCAGGTTCAGCCTCCGGAGTCGCCTCTTCGGGTTCAATCACCGGAGTCACGACTTCGGGTTCAAGAGTCACGACTTCGGGTTCAACACCCCCCCTTCCTTGCACACTCTCCTCTTCCTCCTCCAATGCAACGGTGACAGAAGCCGTATCTTGTGTCCGTTTTTCGGCATCAGTCTCCTTGGAGGCAAATGGAAATTCCTTTTCGTAAAACACCACATCCCTCGAGAACACAAACTCCTTTGTCTCCAAATCATACATTTTCCAGGCTTTCTTCCCATTTGGATAACCCAAAAACACACACCGACGACTCCTACTTTCAAACTTGTCACCTGTTCGTCCTTGATTGCGAGCATAACATAAGCAACCGAACACCCTCAAATGATCATAATTCGGTGTCACACCCATCAAGATATCGTAAGGTGTCTTCCCATTCAACAACCTAGTGGGTGTCCGGTTAATCAAATAACATGCCGTCATCACACATTCTCCCCAGAAGTCAATCGGTAAATTAGCTTGAAAACGTAGCGCCCGTGCCACGTTCAAGATATGCCTATGTTTCCGTTCAACTCTACCATTTTGCTGGGGTGTCCCCACACACGAAGTTTGGAACAAGATCCCTTGTTCGAGAAAATACCCTTTCAGACTTACAAATTCGGTTCCATTATCACTCCGAACGCACTTAACCCGTTTATTGAATTGTCTCTCTACCATTGCAAAGAAACCCTTCAATTTTTGTCCGACCTCTTTCTTATCAACTAACAGGAACACCCATACTCCTCGTGAACAATCATCAACAACAGTTAAAAAATATGATGCACCACATGAAGACTCAGTTCTATAAGGACCCCACAAGTCACAGTGAACTAAATCGAAAGGTTCAGCAGCTTTATTATTACTCGAAGGAAATACATTTTTAGTTTGTTTTGCCCTAAGGCATACATCACATGCTTTTTCTTCTAAGCTACCTTTCCCACTATCTTCTAAGACTGAAAGAGATTTTGTTACTTGCATCGAAGGATGTCCCAATCTTTGATGCCATAAGTCTACCACATCGACCTTCACAGCCTTCACCACGGGTATTGTCCGAAAGTAGTAGAGTCCGTTCTTTTGTTCACCCGCTCCAATCAACTTCCCCGTAGCCCGGTCCTGCATAACACACAAATCATTAGTGAAATTTACATTGCAACCAACTTGATTAATTAATTGAGACACAAAAATCAAGTTGCAAGTCATCTCGGGCACATATAACACTCCGTGAAGAACCATGTCTTCGTTAAGTCTGATGGATCCTTCCTGAGTCGCCATCGTACTGCTTCCGTTCGGCAAGCCTACCGGACACTTTGGTATTGTTCGTAGATTCTCCAAAATACCTATCTGATCGGTCATGTGATTTGACGCCCCCGTGTCAATAATCCATGAAGGATGAGTTTTCTTACCGATCGATGGCTCACTTGGACTTGGCTTCTCCTTTTTCAGCAAATCAAACAACATCTGCAACTGATCACCTGTTATTCAGGACAGGTTGGTCTGTCCGGGCACACTCATGTGTCCGTTTTCTCCATTCTCGAGCTCAACTTGAGCAGCATTTGCTCGATTATTTCCACGTCCCCGACCAGCATTTGAACCAAACTGTTGATGTCCACGACCTCTTCCACCTTTGTTACCTTCAGCTCTTCCTCTACCTCGTCCTCCATTCGAAGTGCCTTGCTTCGGATAATGCACCCACCTCTCCGGATAGCCAATGACTTCATAGCAGCGTTCCGGAGGATGTCCTCCTCGATCACACAGGTGACACTCCTTATAGCCTGTCTTCGGTGGTTGTGATCGTTGTGCAGCAAACGCCGTCACCTCCCCTCGTTCTTCCTGAGTTCGTGCCATCCCTTTGACCCGTTCATCTTGGACTACCTTTTGGTAGACTTGATTCATCGATGGCAACGGCTCCTGAGCCAAGAGATTGGAACGGACAGTTCCATAAAGACTTTCATCCAGGCCCATAAGGAATAAGTGAACCCTATCTTCTTCCCTCTTCTTCTCCAATGCAACCGTTAGATTGCAAGTGCAGTTTCCACACGAGCAAGTTGGGAACTTATCACAATTTCCTAGTTCTTCCCACAACATAGCCAGCTTTCCATAGTAAGCAGCAACGGTTAATCCCCTTTCCTTACAACCGGCCAAAGCCGCTTTCAATTCCTGAATCCGAGGTCCGTTTCCCACGGAGAAACGTTCTCGAATACTCTCCCACAGATCTTTCGCTACTTCCATGTGCGATATGGTGGTCCGAAGAGTAGGCTCGATCGAATTCCTAATCCACGACACCAGAAGAGAATTGATAGTCCACCAATCCTCATAATCGATCGACTTTTCATCGGGCATCTTGATCGATCCGTCAACAAAACCAAACTTCTTTCTTGCACGCAGCGCGGTTCTAACCGACCGCGCCCATTCCTCATAGTTTTCACTGGTCAACTGGACCTGTGTGATAATCAAACCAGGATTATCATTCGATGTGATATCGTACGGAGAGATTGTTTTCCGTACGGTTGCAACATCACCTTTTGGAGCCTCCATTACTTTTCTATTTGAAGAGTTTCACGATGGCTCTGATACCATGTAAAACCGAACACACTCACACAGGAGAAATAATATTTGGGTGAAAACTCTTGCTTTCATTGATGAGGGGAGTCCCCTATTTATACAAAAGAAATCTAGAGAAACCTAACCCTAAACCTAACTTAGAGACCAAGTAAACCCAACGGGCTTGGCCCACTATACAATTTACATAACTAATCTATTTACCATAAGCTATTTACATATATTCACCATAGGGGACATGAATCTTGTATTAAGTTATTTAGAGCATTTTGAGTGCCGTCGTGATTTTGAATATTGTAGGTGTATAAAATTCGATAAGGTTAAGGAGACAATTTGTAAGGTGAGAGGGGAATGGAGACCGGGCCCAACGAGACCCTAGTGGGATTTTGAAAAAGTGTTGACATAGTAGATATCGAGTGGCTAAATCCTTAGGATAACAAAAATGTCCAAAGAATGGAGGTGGAGTACCATAATAACGTTGTATGGGAACGAGGATGATATTCAAAAATTGCAACAACTATAGAGTCATCAAACTACTAAGTCATACTATGAAAAATTGTGAAAGAGTGGTAGAGTGGTAGAGGAGGGTTGTAACTATTTGCGCGAACCAATTTAGATTAATGCCTGAGCGACCGGCTGCAGAAGCCATCCATCTTTCGAGGAGGTTTGTAGAGCAGTATAGGGATAAAAAAAGGGACTCACATATGGTGTTCGCTGACCTAGAAAAAGTTTGGAACAAAGTCACATGAGAGGTTTTGTGGAAATGCTTAAAGTCTATTGCGATTAAAGACATATATGATGGAGCCAAGACCCGAGTGAGAATGATAGGATGAGATTCAGAAAACTTACCAGCCGAGATGAGGTTACATTAGGAGTTAGCACTTAACTCATTTTTATTTGCTCTAGTGATGGATGAATTAATACAAAGTATCCAATTTGAGGTATCATGGCGTATGTTATTTGCATATGACATAATCTTGGTTAACGAGACAAACAACAGAGTTAATGATAAGCTGGAGGTTTAGAGACATACTATGGAGTCGAAAGGTTTCGGGCTAAACAAGACGAAAACGCAGTACATGTGCAAGTTTAGTAATGCACCACATAAGTGTGATGCTAAAATGACGCTTGAATACATAAGTCATCCCCAAAAAAAGTAGCTTCAAGTATCTTGGGTCAATACTACAAGGAAATTGAGAGATTGATGATGGTGTTGCACATTGTATAAGAATAGATTGGATGATATGCTCGCTTCCGGTGTCCTGTGTTAGAAAGTGCCACCAAGACTTAAATGTAAGTCTTATAGAGTTGTTATTGGATCAGCTATGTTGTATGGGGTTGAGTGTTGGACAATCAAGAACGCCCATGTTAAAAAGTCGCAAGTAGCCGAAATGAGCATGTTTAGATAGATGTGCAGACATACTAGAAAATATAAGATTAGGAACCAAGTCAAACAGGACAAGGTTGGAAGGTCTTCAGTGGTGGACAAGATGCAGGAAGCGAGGCTGAGGTGGTTCGAACATGTGCAAATGAGGAGCACATAAGCCCCAGTGATGAGGTACGAGAGGTTGGTTATGATGGGTCCATAGAGAAGTAGAGACAGAACAAGGAAGAATCGGCGTTAGATGATTATGCAAGACATGGCACAACTGCAGGTAACCGAGTACTTGACCTTAGATAGAAGTGCATGGAGGTGGAGGATTAAAGTAGAAGGCTAAAAGGAATTTGAGTGTTTCAAAATAGCAACTTGGCATTCACTCGACACTGAGTTCTCATTTGTCAATAAAAACTTGGGAACTTTTTTTCAAATAATATTTCAAATCTTTGTTTGTTTATAGGATTTGCTCAAAATTTGAAAACCAAAACTTCAAATTCCCAAAAACTGGTTGAGACTATTCGAGAGTTTGATAAAAAAATCAACTCACAAAACATCAATTTTTTCCCAAGTAAAATGTATATCCAAACACAACTTCAAGTTCCAAAAACTAATTTTCAACTCAACATCAAAAACTTATTTTTTCATGTTTCAACAAAATCTATATCCAAACGCTAGCTAAACTCCCGCTTGGACATAATTTTTGTAGACATTTTTCTAATATTATATTTGAAAACACTGCTTGTTTATGCAATTTGACAGTTTTAAAGGAGTTTTTCAAAATGAAATTTTCAATTTTCAAAAGTGGGTTAAACAGCTTTTTCAAAATTTTCAAGTTCTTACTCAGAAAACTTCATCATTTTTTTAAATAAATTATATGTCCAAACTAAATTTTAAGTTTCAAACTATTTAGCAACACAACTTCAGAAACTCATTTTTTTCAACTTTCAACCAAATCTAGCTAATAGTGCTAAGTTGTTACTTTGTAAGAAATGACTTTTTTAGTGGCTATTTAGCAAAAAAAGAAAACAAAGAAGAAAACAAAAAATTTCACCACGTGTACCCCATTATCCCTGGTTATGTATCTTTATCCCCACTAAGAAATGTTTTAGCAAAATGACCTTCTACCCATTTTTTATTGTATGAAAAGACTATTTTGTCCCTAACCAATATAAGCCTTAATTCTAATGGTTAGACACCTCTCTCTCTCTCTCTCTCTCTCTCTCTCTCTCTCTCTCTCTCTCTCTCTCTCTAATTAGGGTTCTACGCCTTGGTTAGTTTCCTTCTCCTTTCTTTTTCTTTGTTTAGTTCTCTGCGAATTTGTTATTTCCCTTTGTTAATGTTCATTGTTAATCCAATTTTTTAATTCCGTCAATGTTTAAATTTTATTATTAATCCGTAATGTTTATTCAATTTGTTATATGAAATTATTTTAGTTAGGTAGTTAATATAATTTTTAGCAAAGTATTGTCATTGCTCTATATTTTTCTTTTACTGCATATAGTGTTGCCCATAGGGCAACAGTTGACATAAGATTCAAGCATAAGTTCCATTGGTTCTTGCTTCTTTTTTTTTTCCAGAAACTGTTGCAACAATTGACATCATAACATCAAGCATGTGTTGTGTTTTGTATGAAAAGTGTATCTTTTCAGTTTGTGTTTTTGCAATTTTTGCTTTCTTGAATCATTAAATTTTATTGTTAATTGGTAATGTTTGTTATATTGTAGAATGTGTTATATGAAATATATTAATTATGTAGTTGATATAAATTTTTAGCAAAATGTTGGTGTTGCATTTTGTTTTCTTTTTGCTGTAGAAACTGTTGTCCACAAGGTAATATCTGAGATTATATTCAAGCATAAGTTCTGTTGGTTATCGTATTTTTATTTTCCTGTTGTTGTTGAAAATGTTACCCACATGACAATAGTTGACATAACATTCAAGCATAAGTTCTATTTGTAGAGAAAATGTTGTCTGTCAGGCTATGCGCTTAATGTTTAGTAATAGGTATTCTCTTTTTAGTTTTCTTTCTTTTTTTGATGTTGACATTACTTTTGTTGATTGTAGAGAAAAATTTTTTGCCCATTAAGATTGAGTTAATTATGGCGTGACATTGTATTTGTTGATTCAGTTTATATTGTTTTGTTCTATTTTTTGCATTCAGTCTTCCGTTAAATTTTGTGCAGGTATGATTGTGGTGCTTAGGTGTTTAAGTTTGTTGATTCAATAATGCATGGCAAATATGTTTCCAAGATAAAATGTACGCAGTTGAAAGATTGTCATTTTGATTTGGCTGCTAATCTGTGAAGTCATGCAAGGTCCAAGTCAAATGGTGGATATATATAACACTCCTATTGAGAAGATATGTGATGATTACCAAGACCATAATTCTCTTCTTTGTGAAGGAGTACTTGGAAAGCCTTTCTCTGTTGTATAAAAGTAATGAGGATGACTGAATTTTTAATGTGAATGATTGTGTTTTAGTTTATACGACTAAATGGTTTGTATGTAACAAATATTTATATTTTTAGCAATGTGAATGTCTTGGAATTTATAGAGTTTGATTGTATTTAGTGTTGAATATACATTTTCTTGTAAGCGCCTTATATGCATTGTGGCTTGTTTTTTAATATGTGCTTATATTTTATAAGCTTATGTTTTATGAGGGTAGTAACTCAATGCAAGTGGCTCGTAGAATTTGGTGAGAGGTAAGGGGTGAAGTGATGCCTATGCAACATCATTTCAAGTGTATTAGCTTTAGAAATTTGGGTAGGGGTGGAGGCAAAGTGTTGCATGTTAAAGGATCTGGTTTGTGAGGGTTGTAGGCCATATGCTGCCTGTCAGGCATCAACTTAAGGCATTTGACTGTGAGGTTTTGGTAAGGCTTTGCAGGCAACTGGTGCCTATTTGCCAACACTTGCATCTAAACAAAATGGTAGAGGGGATTAATGGAGAAATGAAGCTAAGACATATTGAATGCTTAGCTTGTGTTTTAGTGTTTGTTTGCATATTTTAAGCTTATTAAGCCTATGTAGCATTTTAATGAAATTGGAGATTGGGGGAATTTGGTGATGGTGGGGGTCAAGTGCTGTCTAGGAAGCATTTCAAAGGTATTTGGCTCGGGGAATTTGTTAAGAGGGTGGAGGTTAAGGGTTACCTAGGTAGCAACTTAATGGAATTGGCTAGAGGAATTTGGTGATGGGAATAGGCCAAGTGCTGCCTGAGCAGCTACTCAATGCAATTGCATGTGAGGATTTGGTAAGAATTGGCAGGCAACTGTTGCCTATTTACCAACACTTGCAGGCAAACACAATGATTGATGGGTTAAGGGAGAAATAAACGAAGACATATTGAATCAAAATATAATAAGACAAAAGAAAACAGTGTTCTTTAAAATGCCCTTCAAAATATATAAAAAAACATAATATTAAAAATATAATGACATGACAAAATAGCACTAATTTGCTGAAGTCGGTGGAATAGATTCATCGGTGATATTTAGTTCATAATTGTCGTTTATATGTCCTGTAAGCATCATCTCTCTGATTTGTTTGAGTACTTTAATGGACATTGTGATTCAAACTCCAATATTCTGCATCTAATTTTTCATTTCGTCATTCAGACTTGCTACGGCACTCTTCAAAATAGTACTCCGTGTTCCATTGCAAGCAATGTATATACATTTTGATTCCATCTAAATTATGCACGTAATGAAACAGTTACACGAGTTTAGAGTTTGTCGAATAGATTAACAAGATAGACACAAAACATTCAATTTTTGCTTTGTTTAGTGTTGTGCATAGGCGGTAGAGGTCGAATGACAACAAGTTGTAGAAACTTGTCTACATTTTTTTACTTAAAGTGATGGCCTTCGGCCACAACTTGTAGGCAAATTTGGTACAAAAGTTATAGCAAGTGAAGAAAAAGATTTTGCAAAATAACTAAAGTGTTGCCTGTTAGGCATCACATGTAGAGATTTCTCTACATGTTGTTTTGCACCAAACCTCCGAGTGCTATTGATAGAGCAATACTTAAAAGGCACCAGTTCAAGCTGTTGAACCCTCCCTTAAAAATAAATGCATAACAAGTATGCACCGGGATGTATTTTCAATAAAATGGGACTTCAAAGGGTTTCTTTGGAGTCGCCACCTAATTTAAGGATTATTAGGAACCTAAGGTTAACTAATGAGTGAAATTTATTCTTTAATTAAATGAAATTAAATTAAAAATCAGAGATTCTGAGTAAGTGGTTCTATTAAATCCGAAAGAAGGTCCCTTGCGGGAGCACTTTCGAAAATCCGCTAAATGCGGTTGATCCGGTGGTTTTCACGAATTTGTTAAAGATAATAGAATTAAATTTAACTAAGGATAATATAACTAAGATAAGGTTTTGGTTATGCCGATACTTAGATAAATAAATGATGAAATCTTAAGACTAATTAAATGGATAAATTACAACATGGTTAGTTGATTAGTTAATTAAATAAATAAAGGATAGATAAATTAAATAAATAAAAGAGATAAAGTAAAATACACTAAATAAATAATTAGATAAATAATAATTGATTAATTGATCTCTTAGGTAAATGGATAAATAAATAAATAGATAACTTAATTAAGTAAATTAATATATATTAATTTAATTAAGTAAAAGAATAAATTAATAATAATTGATTAAATAAGTAAATGAATAAATAAATAAATGATTAATTAAATTAAATAAATAAATAAGATTAATTAAATAAATATCGCATAATTAATCCGATTAATGAATAAATGAGTAGATAGATTAACAAATATTTAATAAATGGATAAATAAGTATAAATAATAGATGGAGATGTATAATTTAATTAAATTTTAATTTCTTTTGCACTCTATAATTAACCATGGATTACTATTAACTTAAACTAATTGGCGAGTCCCAAAGAAACATGATAAGCAATTATATAATCATTCCAAACATGCAATAAGTTAACAATTCAATAAAGCGACTATCATACCAAGCTTCTAACATGCAAATCCTAGTCCGGTTCAGGGCTTCCTAAAACATGCTTTCTAAAAGGAACGGGAAAGCGGGAGTTTGAGAAGGTAGAACCCGGAAGCTCAACTCAGTCATTGAGTCTTGAATTTAGAGATTTCGTTTTCTTTCTTTCTGTTTTTTCTTTTACATTTTCGGGGATATCAAGTCCCGAAAATGCGGAGCGGATCAAATAACTTCCAATGCATGTAGCCATCCCCATTTGTGAGTTTTATTTCAACTCGTCCCCGAAAGTGTACATGACAAGGAAAAAGAAGAGAGCAAAAGATTAGCATTCATTCTAATGCAATCGTAAGCAAATGCAATAACACGCACAAATCATAACACGCTCTATTACGGACTCCCGACACTAATCTATCCTATCGCCTACAATTCTCCACACCTTTACTAACTCCAACTACTCCCAAATAACAACTCCCAATTACTTTCACCATACCCGGGACGGACTTTCGATTGTTTCTCAATACCAGACTGCAAATGCTGAAAGGTGCCAATTGGCCTTTCAAAATAAACCTCACTGGTCTTCGGCTTTGGTCAAGCCTCTCAGTTTCCTCGGTTTTGCAAGGCTCACAGACCTCGCTCATAGGGCTCATCACTGGTTCTCGACTTTAATCAAGCCTCGCAGTTCATAGGTAGCCAAGACCGCACTGGTCTCCAAAGAGGGGCCCCACTAGTCATTTGAAGACGCATGGGCTTCACTCTCCTAGTATGCGACAAGCATACTTCATTTACCATAAATGCAACTGCTCAATCAATATCGGCCTGCACACACGCAAAGCCATTCCCGAGAGGGACCCCACTGATCTTTTAAAATCCCAGGGGCTTCACCTCTTAGTATGCAATTTACATACTCAAATCTCATCCTCATTCATACCTGCATCCCACCAACGCCCTGAACCATCACGGCATGCCAACAATTAATGAACAAAATTCTGTTGTAATCCAGACCCACTCTTACTCCCTCGAACAAGCAAGAATGAAATCCATATAGACTTGGTACCCTCGCTAAAACCAACTTGAACACTATCTGATCTCCTGCCTAAGCTCCCTAGAAAGCTCTGCACACACACACTTGCATACACAACCAAACACCTTCACACACACGCAACAGCACACACACAGAACTTCTAGACTTACTCTCATTAACTAACCACCAAGAACAACTATCTACACCACCAAGACAAACTACAAGAACTGACTGCAACACAATGCACACACCTCACATTCACCAAACCAACCTATTAATACTTCTACAAGCCAACAATCCTAGAAGTTGAACAAGCATGGGAACTAATCCGGGGAACACCCACAACATCCAGAATGCCCAGGCAAAGTGAAAACAAGCTGACAGTTAAAAGAACATGAAAAACTTGATAGAGAAACAGAACAGAGAGAACTTAACATGATCTTGATGAGCTAGAATATGCAAAAAAAAAAAAAAAAAAAGGAAAGAAAAATCCAGCAGAGCAAACTAATACAAGAGAAAACCATCAGAAACAGGAAGCAAACTACTTCTGCCCTGAATTCCCTCATATCTCACACCTGCACAAACACATGCCCACTACTGGCCAGACCAGCCTGAAAACTCCTTCACTGCCTGAACCAAAACACCAGACCTACCAGAACACCCAACCTTCACAGCTTAACAGACAATCCAGCTCTCTCTTGAGCCCCCTGACCTCACATAACACAGAGAGCACACCACTCACACCCTGCCTCCAAGCAAACTGCATCAACTACCAATTGAAACTTCCAGCTCCTGCACTAACTGCACACCACCTGAACCAAAACACAAACAAACTCTTCACCAAACTCACTCATCAGCAAACCTAAGCTAACTACTTGACACCTGAACCAGCACAAACAGCCTCCTATTCACCCTCACAGACTACTCACAAGCCACCTGAACAAGAAACAAGAAAACTGGAACTCACTCAAAACACCTAACAAGCCAAACTTCACTACCCTGAAGCATCTGCAGCACCAACTAAACCCTCTAAACAACAACAGACCCTTAAACCCTCCCAGAAACAAACCTTTCAACTGAACAGGGCAGGACCTTCACCTTCTTCACTGCCTGAACTACTCCCTCATACTCACCAACACCCTGAGCAGCCTCCAAAACCCCCTCACACTCCCTTCAACAACCCCAGACCACCATAGCACACTCAACCACCTTCAGAAACTCATCTCTGCCTGAACCACCACACACACACTGCACACTCTCACATTCACAAGTAGCTGCTACCAAAATCTCCCTAAGCTACACCCTCACACTCTTCCAAACCAAAGAAGAACCAGACATTTAACAAACACCTCCAAAAACCACCTGAACACCCTTTCTTCTTAATAAAAGTCAGCTTTACACCTTTCATACACAAAAAACTCAACTTTATGCAGCAAAGAACTTAATAAGTAGTTTTTATGCCAATTTTATCACCTCAAAACTAAAGGAACTAGATTTTAAGCTAATCAGTTTCAAGCATACATAAAGTTGTTGATTTTAAGCTCAAAGAAACATTCCTTGTCAAGTTTTAACAATGACTTAACCTTAACGACTGTAGGTTCATATTCGGATGAGAAAGAGTCACAAACTTATCAGAATTTTAACTATATTCACTTATCACATTTCAAACAAAATATTAGCACAAAGAAGCAGGGAGAACAGTAAAAACCTCACCTATTTTCGAGCAGTGACTAAGGCAAAGAAAATGAAGTTATCGACCCGAACTTTGAAGACGACGACAACGATGTAGTGATAATAACAGATAAACACCAGGAGCAAAACCAGGGAAAACAGAACCCTATTTGTATAGTTTGAAAGAAAAGTTGAACTCTAAAAATATTTTTTCTACTGCCGTTTTTTTAAGTAAAATTTTCAGAACCCTAAAAAATGATAGAGACTTACCAATATATAGTAGTAGGCTAGGGTTTCAGATTTTTGGCTCCAAGATTTTAATCCATGCCCAAATTCGTGATTTCCTTGTAGAACAAGGGTGAATTTAGTCAAATCCCTTAAGGATTGTACTGAATTCATCCTTGTCATCAAGGATTTGCCCGTTTGAAATCATCCACGGCTCAAATTGAAACTCGATTTGAAATGAACGAATAGGATTGGTCGAGTTCTTGTACGAAAAAGCAAAGAGGGAACGTGGGGGGGGGGGGACCAGTTTAGTACGAGTTCTTGGGGAAGGGATTAGGGTTAATCGGGTTTAAGGGAAATTGGGGAAGAGGGTATCGGGTTTTGCTGGAGTGGGAGTGAGAAATGGGTGTGATGTGTGTATGTCATGGATTGCACGGGTAAGCCAATTCTAAATGCAAAGAACGAAATTAGCCTCATTTTAGAATAAATTAAGGAAATTGAGGGGGTTGCACGAGTAGGCCTATTTTGGGCTTAGAAGCTATTTTAGCCTCTATTTTGAAATCAATTAGAAATCCGAATGGTTGCACACGTAGCCTAGATTTAGGTTGCGTAGCGCGATTTTAACCTTTTTCCCTCTAAAATGGTGAATTACTTTATAATTTTAAAATTGCCCCTTTGATTAAATTAATTAGACATTAAGTTAAAATATCGGGACAAAAGTGGGTGTCAACACAAGCGATAAAAAAATGCTGCCTAATAGGCAGCACATGTAGAGCTTCTCTACTTGCTGTTTTGAACCAGACCTCCAAGTGCTGCCCACAGGGCAACACATATAACTCACCACTTCATGCGATAAAAAGTACTGCTTATTAGGCAACACATATAGAGTTGATCTACAAGTAATTGTTTGCACAACAGCTGCAAGTGTTGCCCACAAGACAGTGAATGCATTGCAAACAAATGCCCATGAATAAGAGTTTAAAAAGTTTTTTCTGTTATTGATAATTTACAGAGATCATCTACAAGTTATTTCAAGTTAATTTAGGGCAAAGCAATATAGTTTCAACTAAATAAGAGTAATCAAAATTTCTATTCATAAATTTTTCAACAAATACATATTAAATTGCCGTGCATTCTCAGCTTCTTGGTCAGTGAGTGCCACTAGTTCTTCGTGTTGGTCAATAAGTTCAATCAAATTCCCTTGCTGTTGTTGGAACGTACCACTATCCTCTGTTTCATCCACAGGTGATGGGCATGTGTTACTGGTACTGCTACTTTTTTAGGATGTGTCATTTCTTCTAGTGAGCTCTACTATGAAACGGGACTCGCTGAAATGTTGATCATTGCTTAGCAGATACAAGCAAGTGTTCAGTTCTTGATCATTCGTCACTATCATTCCTTTGCTTGTATCCAGATTAGTGTCGAATCATATTTTTTGCTTCGGTGTCATCAGAGCTGCAATTCAGAGCATTAAAGATGTCCCTGTGAAGCGCATGGAAGGTACCACCATTTGTGACGAGAATTAGTTTCGTCTCATGATCCAGATACTTGTTGTTTTCACTCCATGTTCTATTGTAAGCAATGTATATGCATTTTGTTGCCATCTAAATTCTGCACGCATTGAAATGGTTACACGAGTTTAGACTTTGTTGAATAGATTAACGAGATATATAGACGTTGGAGGTTCACTGTAATAAGTAGGCACAAAGTAAAGTGTTGCCTGTTGTGCATCACATGTAGAGATCCCTATACATTTTTGTTTTGCACCAAACCTTCAAGTGTTGCCCACAAGGCAACACTTGAAAAGGCACATGCTATGCGTTCAAAACTGTTGCCTATTGGACGGCACATGTTGAGCTACTCTATATTTGAACCAGAGCTACTCTACATGTAGTGTGGCCCTGTGGGCAACACTTACGAGGCACCACTTTAGGCGATGAAAAGTGCTGCATATTAGGCAACACATGTAGAGTTTATCTAGCAGCAATTATTTGCAGTTCAACTGCAAGTGCTGCCCACGAGGCAGCGAGTGCATTACAAACACATTCCTTTGCAACAGATCTCAAAAAGCATTTTCTGTTAGTACCAATTAACATACATCATCTACAAGTTATTTCAAGTTAATTTAGGCAAAGCAATGCAGTTGCGACTAAATAAGAGTAATAATTTCTATTCGTAAGTTCTGCAACAATTACAGATTCAAAGTAATATAATTTTGTTTGCTGCAACTGAAAATCAATGTGACGTTAATTGCTGGTTATCTAGCAGTAGTTTTCAATCATTATCATCAAAATTCACAAATGGCTTTAGCTAATCTGTGATTATACAAAAACTAAACAAATTCTACGAATTTAAGATGAAATTATGCAAAATTTAATTTAAAAACTACATAAAATTAATGAAATATTGAAGAAACTTACATTTGAATCTTATTTTTTCTGGAAATTTTAGTTCTTAAGTTAATCAGTTGGAAGAGTAAAGGGACGGAAGGTCTGGAAATAAGTTGCAGAGTAAATGGAGGGAAGGTCTGGTTTATATCCCGTGTTTATATAATTTGTTCAGGGGCAATGTAGTCCAAAAAGATTCATTTAACTCAGAGAAGGTCACTCTTGCTAAACCACTCTTAGTGGGGTCAATTCGGCAAACCATTGCCTTAAGTGCCATAGTTTTGTCATTCTCCCAGAAGAAAAAAGCAGAGAATTTCACCGCGTGCCTTCCATAAGGAGTGATTTTGCAAAAATGCCCGCGCTAAAAAATATTTTAGCAAAATACTTTTTTTCGCCCGGAACCAAGACTCCAAGGCAAAAATCTTGTAAGTCTTGGCAATTGCCGAAACTTCGAAGACAAGTACTGTTTTGTCAATACTTCAAGTTATATGGCGAGAATGCAGGGAAAGACTGGATGAGCCAAATTTTGGCAATTGCCAAGACTTACGACCAAGTGCCGCAAGTGTTGCCTTTTGCCAACACTTTAAGAGTAAGTGTTGGCAAATAGAGAGGGGTCAAAGATAAGTCTTGGCGACCAAGTGCGACAAGTATTGCCTTTTGCCAACACTTGAAGGGATAAGTGTTGAAAAGTGGAGAGATATAAAGGCAAGTCTTGCTCCCGACCTAAAAACTAGGCAGGGGTATTTCTGTCCGGATTTTTTTTGCTAAACCTTCTGTTAGCACAGGCAAAAAGGCAAACTATTTGTTCCCGTAGCATATTTCTGCAAATCAGTCCACGAAGTTGCAATTCGGATTTTAAGTGCTGAGTTACAACTTACAAGTCAAATTTGTTAAAAATCATTGAATAATGTAACATCTCTATATTATTAGTATTATACTAGTAAATGACTTTAGAAAACATAAAATATCTTTATTTAGAGATTAAAGTTATCCAAAGCTGCTGAGGTAACAGAATCGCTCCAACACAAGCAAAAGATCCTCATGCATAAACAAAGTATATAAAATGATATCACACCTACTACCAAAACTTTCACTTGTCTAAACTATTATAGAATGTCCACAAGCATTAGGATCCAACTTTTTGTCAGTATCCAATTCTATGATTCCCTTTTATGCTTCAGTTTGACCAAGAGTTTTGTGCATGGCTAGATTTTAATGAATTTCTCGAACAAAATTATCTAAATAAGTTTAGAGTTAATCCCCAAAGTTAATTTTTTGTTATACGTAACACTAAACATAAGATAATAAGAGACCTATTATGAGATTTTTACCTATTACAAATTCACAATTTGCAAGAGTACTGTATTTGGGAATAATAATAATAATAATAATAATAATAATAATAATAATAATAATAATAATAATAATAATAATAGAGATTTAGCAGTTTTCTTGTTATTGGATAAATTATATCATATGTAATAGACTTAATGAAAGAAGCTATGGCCTCTAGAAAGAAGCTATGGCGCTCTGCTCTAGAGCAGTGGCAGATTTAGAAAAAAACCTATAGTTTCGGCGGAAACTCAATAGGTTTAGCGTAGACAGTACAATTTTGTTAAAACAATGATTAGATATGTACAAAAATCAAGCCGAGAATCCAATCACTTGTACTTGAGATTATTGTCCAGAAATTTAGAACCCATAAATAAGGTTCAAATCCCGAATCTGTCTCTGCTCTAGAGCCTGACTAATCTGGTTGCATGCCAAAAAGTTTCATTTGGGGAGATAAAACAAACTCTACTAAAGGCATTTTCATTCTTATAGCTAAAACTTGAAATCTCTAGTTAATGACCGATCAATACGACTATATCTTTGGTGATTTTTGACCATTATTGTCGCAAGTGCAAAAAATTGGTAAAGAAGAAAAACAAAAAGAAAAAGACAAAAGCAATAAGATAATACGAGTAGTGTGTAACTCTACTAACTGGAGTACAGTAGTAAAACCGTGGGGTAACTTTCTGATTTGAGTAGAGTAGTATCCAAGGTGACACCTTAACTGAGAAATAAATGCATATCTCTATCAATATATACTCAGAAAAAAGTGAATGTACCTTTTGAAATAGTAGTAGTACGAATCAGAAATTTTAACAACCAAATATAAATGCCAATTTTTCTATCTATAATGTAGCATAGTACATTTCTTGTATTAATTGTTGTAGTCATTACTCAATATTCTGATTTTACTTACAATCGAGTACAACCCTAGTAAATGCCTTAAACCTTTACAACCAAGACATGAATGGCCAAGTCGAAAAGTATTAGACTTTTTCCTTTATTTGGAGCTCAATATATTCAATTATACTGTACCACAATAAATGAGATTGCATGATTTAAAATCTACAATACATTTATGCTTTGCTGGAAATTTTAGATACACCAACCGTTTAAATTTTTATATAACTGGATTCTCATTTGAGAAGGGGCGCCTTGGAGCAACTGATAAAGCTGTCTTCATATGATTTAGAGGTCACGTATTATAGCAGTGCGTGGAAACATCTATTGATGCTTGCAGACATCACACTCCTTGAGGTGTGGCCCTTCCTCAGACTTTGAGTGAGCAAAATATTTTGTGCACGAGGTTGACTTTTTTTTTTTTTTTGTATTCGCAATATTCTAGCATTACATTACTTTTTTTTTTTCTAATGTTCATAAAGTTTAAGGATGCAATACATTCAATTACGATTTGTGGATTTTGGCATAATTTCTTTATCAATCTAACTTTTTAATAGTAATTGTGGATGCCAAGAACAGTATTCACCTGCCCAACCATAAAATCGAGTAAAGATAGAGCTACAATGAGCTCAATTCACCATTGGCAACTTAACTAGACTTTTCATTTTGTCTAAACAAAGACTCAACTTGTCTTCAAGGAATGAGATGTTGAGCATTCATCAGCCTATTGAGCATATATGCAAAGCAGTTGATAAAGATAGAGAAGTTACTTAGCTCCCGTTTGGACATAGTTTTTGGATGGATTTTTTGGGAGTTTTTGGGCCAAAAAGTGTTTGTTTATACTTTTTGAGCAAAATTTGTCCCGAAAATTACCAAAAACTCAAAAACTGGCCTTGAGCTGTTTTTGAGCCAAAAACTAACATTTACACGTCAAATTTCATTTTCATAAGAGCTCAAAGGCTCTTTTGAGCCAAAAAATTTGTTCCCAAAAAGTATGTCCAAACACTTTTTCATTTTCATATCAAACTTAAACCAAAAAGTGTTTCCCAAAAATTATTTGGGAATCTATGTCCAAACGCTAGCATATTCTCGACATATTAATCTTGCTACTTGTAATGTTTTAATGTCTTTTGGCAATTCTGCTGCAATCTTCGGATGCTATGTTGGCCAATGGCCATAATGCAGCTGCTGTAACTACTACTAATGTACTGATGCCTTAAGTATTACTCCATATTAATCTTCCAGTTACCAAAAAAAAAAAAACTAGACTTTTCATTTTGTCTTTAGTGATAATTTTTTATTAACTATAGAACAGTTACAGAGTAGAATATTAACAGTTGCAAGTAAAAGTTTTTATTTATTATTTAAATTAAGCACTCAATCGGGTAGGTTCATATAAATTGAGACAAATAGCGTAATTATCTAGTTTGTATCCGCAACATTCTATAATACTTCCTTAAAATAATACTAATAATATTTGTAATCGTCCACTTGAAAATAATACTAGTATACTACTCCCTCCGTTTCAATTTATGTGACAACATTTTCTTTTTAGTTTGTTCCAAAAAAGATGACATCATTCTAAATTTGCTAATAATCTAACTTCAAAATTACTCACTCCGGTCCATTTTAGTTGATAGGGTTGACTTTGCACACAACTTAAGAAATAATAAATAAGTATAGTATTTTTACTAATTTACCCTTTTATCTTCTTAGTATTTTTTAGAAAGAGCTACTAAAATTGAGTTGTTTGTATTTTTCAATAACATTTAATATTAGGGGTATTACAGGAAAAATATGATAAATTTTATCTTGATATTCTAAATTGACAAATATTTTGGATCTTCTATAAATGGAATATCTTACAACTAAAATGGACTAGAGGGAGTACAGTTTTGTAATTAATGAAATGATTTACAACCACACAAATATCTATGCCTCATATTAGATCATAAATTTTAAAAATATTTATTTATTTATTAAATTATGTTTCGAGTCAAACGGTGACACCAAAAATGGAATGGAGAGAATAGAGTATATTTCTCGTTTGAACTGGGAAGCTAGGGGCCCTCCCTCAGTTGAAGACCTGACAAAAGAACAAACCGTTAGGGCTAATATCGCAATTAATTTGAACCAGAGGGGTTAAAAGTGAACAAATGTCAAAATTCCCAGACTTACTTGACAGTTTTGAGCCGCCCGAAACAAAGCTCAAACTTCAATGAGAATTGCCTTTTCCCCCAAAGACAAATAAATTATCCTATTTGGCCCCCAAAATGACAATCCAATCCCTATCTCGTTTTAAATTTCAAAAATTTCAAAAATTCACACCACTGGCCTTATTATTTGGAACTTTTTGTTGAAAATTACTTGTCACTGCTCTACATGATTTTAGAATGATTTAATAGCTACTCTCCACTTTTAAAATTAAATGTATTCTGAACTAATGTAATATACTCCTGTTGGTTAATATATTTGATGAGTTATCAAATGGTAGCAAGTTTAGATTAATGCTATCTTTGATTATAATTCATTCTTAATTTACTGTTACACTAATAAAAGATTTGTAATTTCTTTCAACATTTTAAAAAAAATTAGTGCTCAAGTAAATAATTGAGTAATTTGAGAGTGATTGTTTCGAAAATAGGTTATGTAATTATTAGCTTTGGAAATAGCATACAATTACACCTTCCCCATACTGTTTTGCATGAGTTACTATTTTAAATAAGAAAAATATGTATAAAAAATGATGGTCGAAAGCAGTGACGTACACATGATTTTTCAGTGTTACTTTTTGTTTCTTTTCCAAAAGAGGTAACAATGCTAGCAGTGTTATCTTTAAAGAAGTTTTCTATTGTTTATAAATGGTTATAAAGAATTGTTATGTACTTCTTAAATCAGCAAGGTCGAAAGTTCAATCCCTATTATAAATGATAGACATTCAAAAAGTTTAATTTTAAAAGTTAAGTTGTGCTACAAGCACATTCAAATTGTCACAATTCTAGACCTTTTCAAGGTGCTTAACCGTTAGACCGCTTTCTTTAATTTGTTCTAAGCATTATGGTTTTTCATATATTTACAAACATAAACATAGTAATAAATTTTGGCGAAAAGGTGTCTCGTAACATCCCTTGCCATAAGGTGCCTACGTCTCCGGGTCGAAAGATGTGAAAGAAACTCATTACACCAAAGTCCATATAGAGCCCGTTTGGGTGAGCTTAAAAGTGATTTATAAACTTATAAGCCCATTAATATATATTTAGTAACTTAAAAAAATTTGGACTTATAAGCCATATGTGGCTAAGCTGCTTATAAGCTACCCAAACAGGCTCATAGTATTGGATTCAATCTAATTCCATGGTCGTTTTAACAACATATCTAGTGATATACTATAAATAAAGTCTGAGTATGATGAAATGTACACAAATCTTAACTATACAGGATGAAATGACTGTTTTCGATAGACCATCGTCAAAACTAATACTAATAATCCGTATATATCTTGATTTCTCACTACTGCTAAACGTTTCAAATTCATGTTGGCTTTGGGTTTAAAACAAGCGCCAAAATTATAAATTTCAAAGTTAAGTTTTTTACTTTTCAGTAGTCATATGAATTAAATGCATTTTACTAATAAATTATGAGTTAGATTAATAGTAAATGCAAAGATTCAATTCGAAATTAGAAAGACAAGGGCATTATCGTCAAATCACAAAAAATCGTAACGTTATATTTATCCCCCACCCAATCGGACCGCCCGTATCCAACTATTCAAAAATTTCGGATCTTTTTTCTCTGAACAAAATTCAGTCAGTCGCCGCTCACACTGTCACTTACTTGTTACATGACACTGACTACTCCTTTTTTAACAGCTCGAGATCATCGTTACTGTGTGTAAAAACACACTCACTGCGTGTTTTTTTTAAGGAGACTGTGTGGGAATGGAGGAAGAGATGGAAGATATGGTTGAGTATACGTTTACAGTAGTTGAAATTGACTTAGATTATGAATTTGATGCTCCTTTTTATTTTGATTTTACACGAGACGAGTCTTTTCCTGAAACTCAATTAGCTGAGTGTTGGTTTGAATCTGCTGGAAGTTATCCGCCTTCTCGTAAGTCATGTTTTTCTTCTTCTACCTTTTTGTTTTACTACTCGGAAGGTATCTGGTGGAATAGTCGAGGTGTCTGGTTACGATAAGATCAACTCTATCTCGTTTAAAAACCTACATTCAGTGGCGAATGCAGGATTTTTTGCAAGCAGCGTCATTTCTAAAAAAAAAGAAAAATTGAAGGTCGAGGGTTCAATCGCTACTTTAAATGATAAACGTTTTAAAATTTTGATTAAAAAAGCTAAGTTGTGCTACAAGCGGATTCAAACTCTCACAGTTCTAGACTTTCTAAAGGTGTTTAACCACTAGACCAGTGAACCATGGTATTTCAAACAGTGTCACTTTCTTTACTTGTACTAAATATTATGATTTTTTTTATATATTTTACATACATATACATAGTAAAAAATTTCGGCGGAGCGGTGTGCCCGTGACACCCCTTGGCATAGAGTGCCTACGCCCCCTGCCTACATTGTTAGATAGAGTATACACTTTTATTTACTTAATTATGTCTCAACGTGTCCATTCCAGTGTTATATTTCTCCTGTTAAATATTTAATTATTTTTGGAATTTCCAACATTTTTTTTGCTTTTCCTATTAGGTTAGGCTGCTACATCACACCCCTTGGGGTGAGACCCTTCCCCAGACCCTGCTTGAACGCGGAATGTTTTGTGCACTGGATTGTCCTTTTTTTATATATAAGCAAATTTCTAAATGATTTATCACCTTAAATAAATTTGTTTATAATTATGTTACTGCTATGGGAGCTTTGGTCTAATGGTAAGAGTTTAGCTTGTTATGTCTTGGTAAGACCGGGGGGTTGGGGGTTCCAGTTTTGAAACTGGGAGTTTAGGGTTCTAGTCTTTTTAAGTTAGGGGTTTCGGCATTAATAATTTGTGTATATTAAGTGATTTTTAAGGCAAAATACAAGGTTTGGACCAAAAATTTGAGGTTCAACCAAACTCCCGACTAGTATGCTAGCTCCACCCCTCAGTTAGGCACACGTTTCAGTTCGAATCTTGACGTTGACAAAAGCCTGATATTTACGTGGAGAAGGGTCGAGAGGTGGGCCCAGTATCCACCGATCAGTTGGCCATTGGGGATTTCTCGGTTATAAAAAGAATAAAAAATTGCTGCAATCCGCTATGCTATTTTCCTTGTAGCTACCATACTTCTGTTTGTAGTTTCTGGGTGTTCTTTGCTTTAATTTTGGTGATGGACTTGCTTAGTATGACTTAAGTTAAACCTTGTTCTAGTATAACTCTTGTATAAGTAAATTTGGACTCTACAGTATACGCCTGTTGGAATTACTAGTTACATACAAAAGCATTGTTTTTGAAGCTGTAGATGACTGATAGTGCATTTGTTTTCTGTTGTTTAAGCTTTTGTCACTAGGTTAATTATGAAGGAGGATGTCTTACCGGAAAGCATTAATGTTTCTCCGAAATCCAAAGTTGAGGAGAACATGAACTTGTCAGAGAGTGATTCTGATATTGAGTTCGAGCACGAGGCTCCTACTGTAGTGAAAGGTGTTTATGTTTGTTCTTTTAAAGTTATAATACCCGTAATCTTTTACTTTGAATTTCATGCTATATTGTCATACCTGAAATGTATCATGTTCTTTGCTTGAGCTTTGAGCATTTGATTTTAGAAGTTCATAAATCAATTTGGATCTTTCATATATGTATAAGTGTCCTATTAACTGAAAAAATTTACTAAACTCAAATGATGTTCACGTTATTATTCCTTGTTACCAGTTCTATCACTAATTTCAACCTTTGTCCAAAGCAACTTAATGCTGTAAATTCCTCAAACATTTCTGTTCGTTTGTGTGTATCAACAAGTTTACAAAAAGTTGAAGAGGAAGACTACTACCTTAATAGTTGCGTGTAATGAATACTGCTGCTTATAGCTTTATGCCTACATGCACTAAAGTTTTCTTTCTGATTTTGTCTTACAGAAGGCGAGAGGAATGATGCGGGAATTTCTGCTAATGCAGAGATTAGCAATGTTGAGAAACTTCTAAATGAACTGAGACAACTTCCGTCAGGTGCTTTCAGTTTACAGTTTGAATATCTAAATGTTCGTGTTTAATGTTTGGCCTTATGAAATATCTAGCAAATGATTAACATTGTACTCTTAAATTGAAAATTCGGTTTTGTGCTTTATGGCTCGAGTTGGTTCCTTAAACGATATGTAAATTAATAGACATTGCCAATGTTACATCTGTATTGCAATGCAACTATGACTACGTTTTGTGGTGTCTTTTCCTTTTTCTGATAGTTGCACATTTTCTTTGGTGCCATCAATTGGCAGGGCTGACATTCTACAATCACATGGCCAAAGATAACACAAAAGGTAAAACCAAGTGTCCAGGGAAGCCATCTCGTCCCAGGACCTCTACTCTCATGAAACCTACAGCAAGTCACTTAGCCAAACAAAATCCACCTCGTCCAATGGGTGAATCAAGGTCTGTACTAATCATGCTAGTATCTTTCGTTCCTAATTCATGCCTCTTCTGGGAGTTCCTGATATTCTTGAAATGCTCTGTTTTTAAGTGCCGAACAAAAAAATTATTGTAGTGCTTTTTAGGTGGTATTGCGAAATATTTCAAAGAGTGAGAAATCTGCAAATGATTAAACGGTGGAGATCTTTCTGAAGTGTTTTGTTGATTTTCCTTTTCACCTTTTTGTGAATTCTAAGCAGTATCTTGTCACTTTGCATGTAATTGGGTAGGACTTAGGACGCTGTTTGGTCATATAACAGTCCTCATTACTGGTCCTGCCAAATGCTTTACTAGTTTGTGATCTCTTCGAAACACTTCTTCTTCCTGGATGCCAGCTTGCAAGCATTCTTGGTTGAGAAAAGTAGAACAAATTCTGCTGTGATCGAGACTCAAGCTGCCAAGAGACAAAAGCTTGAGAGTGGTCATCTGCGGAAGGTATCTTTTGTGTGTTCTTCCCTATGAACTTTACTTCTCTTCCATTGGATTTTTCCATACTTATGATGAGGCTTAATAACTATTAATTGCTATGTTGCACTTAAGTGCTACCCTTCTCCCTTACCGGAGTCAACTTGGTGAATTATTGGAGTTAAACCTGCTGCTAATTAAGTAAATAAAATTTAAAAAGTAAGAATTTGCACGGAAGTATTACAAGTTGGAATTTTCGTCATTTCGAAATATTGTAATGGATGGAAAAGAATCTTAGACAAAGTTTAGTATTTTATTGTGGACGCAGACCATGACCCTCAAACTTGACCAAGTTAGTATTTTAGTGTTAAGTTCTGATTCCTTGTCTGTGGACTTTTGGTATCAGTCTGATGTTAGGTTGCTCCAAATCTTGATGAAAAATCTTTTTCTGCTTTACAGATTGCTGAAGCGAAGCCTGTGACCGATTTTGTTCATAAGGCACCTAAGCGAGTAAGTAGTTGCTTTCTGTTTATTGTCCCTCTGCTCATAAAAAGGCCATGAGATTTCCTTCTTGTGCCGTTATTGACTTTAAGTGCTCTATCTGTTATCATTCTTGTTGTCGGAATTTTGCTTACTGTTTTCATTTGAACATGTTTATGCTTTATATTTCCTTACCTATGACGGTCTTTGTTGATTTGAGTAGTTCAAAGTGCAAGCTCCCATATTTTTGCTTGAATGATCGCCTAGGAACCTATGCCTTAGTCTTCAACCATGGGCAGGCTCACCTTTAGTGGAAGAAGAATGTTTCTAGTATAAAAGTTATGTGGTTTAACCCTAAAGAACTTTTGGTGATGACTGGATCTAAGTTTTAGCTGGTGTTCAGATAGACATTATGAATGATTTGCAGGATGGAAAAGTAGATGGCAATAACAAATTGGCTAAGTCGAGGATTACTATTCCTAGAGAGCCTGAGCTTCAAACAACTCATAGAGCTCAAAGAGCAAGGTCAACTTCATTAACTGGTTTCAGTTATCTTATACTGTCTCTGAGGATTGTTATCAACGTGTCATCATGTCGTTACAATTTCAGGCCGAAAGCTAATGAGCACGCAGAAAATTTGCCGCCAACAGCCATCCGTAGATTCAAAGCTCTTCCATTGAATAGAAAAGTCAGTAAGCATAGTTTCTAATAGGCTATTACCTCATGTGCATGTTATTGATAACTGTGTACCTCACAGATCTTTGAAGGTCCGTCTTTGACTCCGAAAAGAAGTAATCCACAACTTCCACAGTTTCAAGTAAGGATCCAGACTGGTGTCTTTGCTTCTTGTCCGATCTTAAGATAACCAGCTTCATTCATATCATAGTGTCTGGCCCTTGGCTATCCGAATTAGAGGGTGTTTGGATTGGCTTTTTAAAAAAGTGTTTATATGCTTAAAGCTAAAAGAAGCCAAAAGTTGGAGAAACCCAACTTTTAGCTTTTTTGGCACTTTTTTGACTTAAAATCGGTGCTTAAAAGTACTTTTTTCTATTGGCAAACACCCCAAAAACTTAAAAAAGTGCTTAAAAGTCATTTTGGCTAAAAAGCGCTTAAAATAAGCCAATCCAAACAGCCTCTTAGTCATTTATATTCTGAATCTCAGTTAAATCATTGCTTGTAAGCATTATTCTCCAGCTAAGTCGTAAGTGCATTTAAGTTTCTCCCTTGATACATTGGTTTTCAGGAATTTCACCTGAAGACGTCAGAGAGAGCTGTGAAACAGCATCCAATCTTTTCAGCTTCTTCTGCCAATTCGGTTACTTCTGACAAGGTTGTATATCGGTTCTTAGCTTAATGACTTAACCAGCTAAATTGGAAAATAATAGTGGCAACAACCATCACAGATTTGGAAGCTTGTAGTGTTTCCCTTTTTTGGTGCCTTTTCCAGTTGTGGTTTTGCTAGCCTGGAAGATGGCATAATAGGACACTTCGGTAAAGTCAAGGTTCTGTTGTTGCAGGTGTTGCAGAAACAAAGTACTAATTCAACCATGGAATGTGGAAATAGAGATTATAAAAGGTGAATCCTCATATCCTTGTGGAATTGTAAATTTTGTGTTTGTGTGTGTGAGTGTGAAGTGGCCGCCTATGTTCTTATTGATACTCTATATTGTTTTCATTGTTAACAATTTTTTTTTTTTTTAGTTAAAAGTTTGATTATCAATGCTTGTAAATGTAAATTACATTAAGGTGGCTGACTAAGAATAGAACTTCTGTATATCAGAATCAACTTTGTAGAGCCTCGAAAGCAGGAGGAGTCTGCATCTGCCTACAACTTCAAAGCTCTCCCCCTTAATAAAAAGGTACGTTTAGAGTATCAGGAAAGACTTTACGTTAGAAGTTCTGGGAACTGACCAACAATTTGTTTTATACAAGATCCTATCAAGTAAAGGAGACATTGGAGTGTTCCGGAACACCAAGAGGGAAATCACAGTGCCAATGGTAATTCCAAAATGTTAGACTTCCAGTTGTTATTGTTATCTTTGAAATTCCAATAATGACGCATAAATTGCTTTGCCTCTGCCACAGGAGTTCAATTTTCGTACTGAAAAGAGGATTCATCATAATCCGCCAGTTGAAATGTTTAATAAGGTTGATTTTTACATCTTTCAGTTGGTGTACATTGTTTAGTGTTTCCTTTTGTACGCAACATTGCAGCTGTTACTGCAAAAAATTTTCCTCTTACGCTGTCGATCTTCAAATAGTGATAATCTGTCTTGGTTTATTATCAGCTATCTCTTACATCTGAGCCCCAACCAACTGGTGAAGTACAGTTGAAATCACAAAGACCATCTTTCCTTGGGTCAAAGGTTCCGCTTCTTTATCCTTTTATTTCTGATCTTATTTAGTTAACTTTGTCTGGATTTTTGATTTTGTACGTCTTTTTGGTATAAGGGCTCTAAAGAAAATAGATGGGGCGTTTTCCAACAAAACCATGAGGTAAGTACTGTTAAGCTGTGGCTGTTGCTTCCCAAGCTTTTTCTCCATTCATGTTTCTAATAGCCTTTTCAACTAGCAATATTTTCAGCATTCTATTTATGATGAACTTTAATTAGCTTTAAAATTCATCGTTTAGATAGTACACACGGAAAAGGGAAAACCTTCTTATAAAGCAAAGCCAAGTCAGTTTGGCAGTGATGTGGGGATGACTGAAGTTTGTCAAGTCTCAAACATCAACAGGTGCACAGTTTTGCTTTCCTTTATATATATATATATATATATATATATATATATATATATATATATATATATGATTGAACTTGTTCCATTAACCTATATTTGAATTCTTGTAGGAGTTTGGGCATTCGTTAGGGACAGACCATAACAAATTTCTTGATGGCCACATTTTTGCTTGATTCAAAAAGCAGACCAAGACGACGTAGCAACCAGTACATAACAATTGTCTGACATTGTCAAGTGTGTTCAGATATATACCAGTTTAAATTGTATGTAAAAATCAATTTATGCACATGTAATCAGTCAAATACGAATGACGATGTTAATTACCATGTCATCATGTGAATAAAAATGAGCAAGTGTTGTTTTAGTGGGAGCTGTTCAGTTTTATTCATCAATTTTCTTTGATTTAACTTTGTGTTATTTTCCAGGAGGAAATTTCGATCTAGCTTTTGAATGTTACATGCTAGGCAATTTGTATGTGACTTTGACATTATACTTGATGACCTTGTTAGATAATTGTCTGCTGGTTGCATACTACAATCTGGTTGCTCCAGATTGTCTCTGACACTTGATGATGGGAAATTCTTGAAACTAGATGTATTATGTATCAAATATTGACGAAATGAGACTAGTTTACAAATTTAATAGACTGCTTCTTTTGGCTAATTATGTTGAATTCCTTCAAACAGATGGATTACATTCCGACTGTAATGACTATGTAGTTGGAACTTGGAAGGACTACTTTAGACCTATTAATTGGTTCCTCTTTTTGGTCACTGTATTTGAAGTTGCTCATCCCCAATAGCAGCAATATCTTCTGTCTTCTCTCACACGCCTACAGGCCTAATTGCTTGAATATATATTGCTGCCAAGTACCATATTCTATATTTGTGCAGCACAAATATTGATTTGCTATCATTTATCCTCATCAGAGACAGATTCTTTGTCCCCTGAGTTATGTTTCCTTATTGATGTGACAAATGAAAGAGGGGACTGCTTTGTCCAACGCCTCATCAAAGGCTTCTTTTCCTTGCTGTATCTTTTCTTTGTTATGGCAATGGCAAGATCATTGGGGAACAGAGTTTGCCAGACAAAGCCATGAAGAAGAGTGGAGACAAATAATATGCAGACCATAGTTGTTGACATGAACGAAAGGGCCAATGCCAGACCCTTGCTTATGAAAGAAGGTACTTCCTCTGCATACTTAATGGTTGCTATAGAAGCTGTGGTCATCGGAAAAGTATATGACCACCATGCAACTGAAAATCTGCAAATAGTCAAGATGTTAGTAGTTATGGAGGGGAAAGACCACGCTTTTCACAAAGTTTATACACTGTAGTGTTCTGTTTTTGAGCAGAATTATGATGTTTCAAGGACAAGAAGTGACCTGAATCCTATGAAGAAATTGATACGTACGACCAATGATAAGTAGAGAAATAATGAAATGAAGTAGCAGGTTCTTGCCAAGCCATCAAATTCACCATAAATAGCACCCCAACCAATGCTGGCTGCAGCTGGAGTTGCAATGAACATGGAATAAACAGGGTGCAGTTCTTTAGGCAACGCTTCACTCGTTGGCAACCTTTGATATAATGTGACAAATACCACAAGATAATGTGCAAAGCCAATAGCCCACAAGAACTTGCCTGGCTCCTTCCATCCCACTTTGGCAGCCAAAATAGCTCCTACGAAATTCCCAATTACAGAGAGGTGAGAAGATGGATTGGCTACTTTACAAAGACGTCTTTTCCCTCCCGAAAGCCATTGGCCATAGATTTTGAGATTGAGGAAGAAGACTGGGGCCATGAAGATACACCAAACAGCAGGGTGAAGAGTTTCTGGTGCTAATTTGGGTGGTGTACCTATGGCTAAAAACATGCAGACAATCCATGGAGCGAAAAAGAAGTTGACCCTCACTGGGTGGAAATATTCTCTCTTAACAGCTTCAAAGTATAGTCCACATTTGAACATGTAGGTTGTAAAGACAGCAACAAGAATACCCAAGGCTAACAGCCAAATCACAAAGTTAATGAAAAGTGGAACATGAAGGAACTTGGTGGCAGGACTCATAGCAAGATTACGCCAGAGGATAGCTTGACTGCTAAGGCCTAGGCAAATACCAAAGCAACCAATTGGAAACCTGAGCAGGAAAGGCCATTGTTCATCTTTTGGAAGAAGAATGTCCTCAAAATCCTGCAGAAAATATGGTAATATTAAATAACAGCCCACTTTAACGTTTATGCATTGATAATACAAAAGAATTTTACACTATCAGGTCATCTAAAAGATAACATGTTACCGTTCATAAAAAGTAAGATTGTTAACCGAAAAAATAATGACATGTTACATGCTATAACTATTTATTGACATTGTTAGTGTATTAAGTTAAATTCGTAACAATTTTACGCATGCATCGTTGAAGTTTTGGAGATGAGAAAATACCTTGACTTGATCAAGTTCAGGTCCTCTAAGGGCATCAAAGTATCTACCAGCAGGAACACTCTTATTGACATTATCATCAAGTCCTCCTTTAACATTAGTATTGTTCTGTAGATCAATTCCACTTTCTTTTCTAAGTGGTATCTTAGAGCTTTGTCTAACAAGTGTAGATTTAGTCCTGAACATGTTAAAATCCCCTTTATTTCTTGCTTCAAGACCAGCTCCACTAGCTATACCAAATCCTCCAAAACTTTTCCCACTTCTTCCAAGTGCTACTTTTCTTTCATTTTTATCTTTTGATGTCTCTCCATTGAGTACAGAGAAGCCTGTCTCTAGTGAAACTTGTCTGCTAAATTTCCTTGGAGGCCTTTTTATTTCTCTATTTTTTGTTGGCTTGTTGAATCTCTTCTCTGATTTGTCATCCATTTTAGAAGTGTTATTGTTTTCTTCCTTGTCTTCTTCCTCTTCTTCTTCATGCAAGACATCATGGATATCAACAAAATGAGGATTCAGAGAAGTTGATCCTGCATTCATTTTTCCCCCTTCTCTAGTTAGCGATAAGTGGACGAAATATTATTCTTTATTTCCTGCTATAAGAAGCATAATTTTACGTGCATTTTTTATGGTACACGAGAAATATGAAAAAAGAACTTGTGTAGGTGGTGGTTATCAACTTGGATGATTTAAGTGGAAATAAAAGCTAGTGAATTCAAAAAAGTATGGTTGTTTAATGGGATTTCTCGTGAGGAAGACTTCAACAAGCAATTTGTGGTTTATAGAGACACCATTAGATGGAGGTATTCAATATGAAAATGTCTAGTTATATGGTTTGGGAAAAAGAAGTGATGCTATGCGTTTGAGAGATACTGTTTCTTGCATTTCACGGGTTTAAAGTCCAAAAGAAAGTGGCATTGGTTAATGGTAATGTGGACTAACCCCATATTTTGGCTGGCCTAGTATAAATGGTAATGGAGGATAAAATCTTGGTTACAATCACCAAGAGTTTAGTGAATGTTTGACTAACTTGTAAGTTGGTTTATAAGCTGATCAAACCAGCTTATAGACATTTTCGACTTATATATTATGTGTTTGATAGACATTAAAAGTACTTATAAACTGAAATCAAGCTAAATTCGTAAGTTGATATATAGTCCTCAACTAAGTATAGTTTTTCTGTTCACATGAACATTCAGTTTGACTATAAGATATTTATTTTTACATGTCCGATATCTTTAATAATATTTGAAATAATTTTCGTAAAAAGAAAACACCTCCATTTTATTTCCGATGTTCATATTTATACTTATAAAGATAGTATTTATTATTTTGTTAATATTTTTAAGAATATTTTAGTCATTTTAACAAGAAAAGTGTTGATAAATATGTCAACGGCTTATTATGAATTTGTGTTGTTTAAACATGTAAATAGCTTATTTATAAAATTACTTGTCATTTAAACAAGTTTTCAGTGCTTAAAGTGTAGTAGTTAATTTCAAATAGCTATGCCAAATAAATTCATAGCTTAGTAGTATTGGTCATAACTTTTCATACAATATACGTTCTAGAAACTTTCATTATCATTCTTAAATTTCCTGTCTTGTGTCCCTATGTAATAAATAAATTAAATAATCTTGGTTAGACATCACATAACCCCTGTGATATGGACTCCAAATTGTTCTCATTCATGGTCCCTTCAATGCTTGGCCAAAGCAGCAGCAACCAGTCTAGCCTCATGGTATGAGTGGCGAGATTTCACTTGCGAGTCCTTTTTCAGCACACACCTAATTATTAGGCATTGTTTTAGTGTGGGTTTACTATGAAAAAAAATTGTTTTTTAGGGAAAATATTTTCCAATAATAGTGTGTTTGCTACGGAGAAAATATTTTTTGAAAAAAAAAAATGAAATTGTTTTCAATCTTTGATCAGTCAAAATATCTAGAAATGTTTGCATGGCAAATGTTTTCTCGTAGGAGTGTGTTTGATATGGAGGAAAATATTTATGTTTGGTTGGTTAGGAAAACATTTTTCCTTGGAAACTATTTTCTTTACAAATTCAAAAAACAACTTTCTTTGTGCGATTAGGAAAAACAAGTTACATAAGTGGTATTCCACGCAAATGGTCTCCTCCTACCGCCCGAAACAACCCAACCTACGCCCACCCTGAACCACCGCCCACCACTTCTCCCCTGGTACACCTCGTACTGTTTGCCTATATTATAGTAACTAGATGCAGTGCCCGTGCTTCGCACGGGTGCTTGATGTTGTCGCGAATTTAGGATTAACTTTTAGAAAGTGCAAACATGGTAAATTTTAAACATGCCAAACCATCAAATCTGAAATCTAGAGTCTTGTGGTTGAGAACATCATAGGTAACCATAGTGAGAGGACTTTATGAACATGTACAAAAATACATAGTAGCCATAGTTATATAATTTAGGTATACATAATATCCCAAAGTTTGGAAATGCAAAGTATCTTCCGTTGTCCCCTTGATCATTTGTAGTTATCTTAGCTATCTTTCTTTCTCCCAAGTTGGCAATGACCCCTTGTCATTTCAAAATCAAGCGTAGTTGTTATCCTCCTGTCATTTCAAAACCAAGCATGGGGGATAGCTGATAGCTCTGCAAACCTGTTTTCAAATGATTAAATATTATTATTGCGCAGCCAACTAATTGTCAGGGAAGAAACATATGAATTCCAGATGTACTTGTAGTACAATTGCAAAACCCTTTCAAATAACAAAGAACCAGGGTCCCTCTTCCTTTCTTCTAATTACAGGAGAAAGGCACAAAATGTGTGCTCGTTTCAAGCTTAAAAAATTCCTAAATCTTCCAAACTTAGCTTTGGGAAACTGCATATGAATTGTACTCTCACAAATGCGGTAAACATGAAAGTATGGATTTCATAATTACAGGAAAAAATAATTGAAAAGAGCATATCTTCTATGAACGATAAATTGTAAAGATAGAATAAGAGTTCTATTTTATCATAAATTGCATTGTTGATTTGTTCGCCAAGGACTGCTTACTAATGAAGTTAACTCTCGTATCTTGTTTACTGCAAAGCAACAACATTTTTATTCCAAAACCAAAAAAAGCAATCAAGGAAATAGACACTAAAAAGAACATTTGGCACTTGAGCAGAGGTTTACCAAAAGGAAAGTGAATATCCACCTTATATCGTTGAAGTTGGGTTGGAATACCTGAAAGCTATCGTTGTGAACACTTCTGCTCAAATATTAACATGGTAAAATGGTAATTACAAATGTTTGTCATGGGCAGTTCTGGATTGTTTTTAGTTTGAACACTTCCCTTTTCATCATTTTCCAGACACTTGTTTAGTCTATAATTTCTTTTCAATGATTTCACTTCCATTTTACAAAGCTTTCTCCAAATAATTTCATTATGAGCTATTCTAGAACTTGCAGGCAATTTAGTCTTCTGCTAACTGATTCTAAACATGCATGTGAAGATTCTTATTTTGTCTTTCTCTCATTTATCCTGAGCATTTTGCTTTCCTTGGATTCTGGATTCATTTTAAAGTTTAGTTCGCATTTGTATGTGAAACATCTCTTAAAAGATTGAAGAAGAACTTGGAGTCACAGAGAAGCACAACACTCTCCTCCTTTCGACATTCAAGAGAATAGAGCATACCTAAACTCCTTTCCCATATAACTATCTCATGAACCCAAAAACTAAATAAAAACACATCCCAGCATACATCTATTATATAACAAATACTCCAACTGAATTCATTAAACATAATTTCAAACCATAAGGTCAAATCACATTCCTAATTACATTACAGATGATAAGTTTATCATTAATTTATAAGGACACATTGAACTAAGTTTGACTTTAAGCAATTAATAACGTTGCTCAAATCCAGTCAATAGGGAATACGGATTAGGTGTTTTGTGCATCAACATACTCTTTTTCAGAGTACCAAAAGAGTAAAAAGAAATCAGATTCTTCAAAGTAAAGCTGAGCGAAAAAGAAAGTAGGAAGAAGAACTCACAACAATGAAGCATTGGTGTCTGGTTAATATGACTATCTGGTTCATATGACTGTCTTACTGACTGATCATTCATCACCACAATAAAATACCTGACTGATCACCAGCACCCAAAAACGACTTCGTTTCCTGCAGCAGGTAATTCTTAAGAAGAAAAACATCGTTTCCTGCATCAGGTAATTCCTAGGAGGGAAACCGTGTTGATAAGACAGTAGTTCACTTCCTTCTTAGATGATTAACTTAGAGAATAAACAAAATAGAGTCATAGTTAAAATAAGTAGTACTATTTCTGATTTTATTACCTTCAAAATGTATATACAAATCAAAAAGGAAGAAGTGGCCTTCATTTTGTCTTCAGTGGAGTTGTTGGCTCCATTTTTTTTTTCATCTTCAGTGATCCAACTGCTTCAGGTGGAAATTCAATTTTTTCATCGGATAAGAGTACACAATCTTTCTTTCTCTTGCTGCCTTCGCCAGCGTCAGTCGAGGATCGGGCGGGAAAAGAGCAGGGAGCATTTGATTTTTCAACACATGAGATAACAAACAGTTTTCTAACTGAAGCAGGATTGCGCGCCAATGTTTTTTTCGCCTGAATTTTGAACAGTTTGTGAGAAAGGCGGCTTTGAATTTCTTGTAATGGCATGGGCTCTTTCTGTAAAAAATAGTATGGTGAGCTTATTAGCTTTAGTGACAGCACAACACTTAGATTTTGTTAGGCGAGCTTGTATTTAAGGCAAAAGTTAGATTTTGTATCTTGACTGAAACTATCTCATAAACCTCAGCTGCAGTAAGGCATAATATATTTTCTCCATCTCTGCCCATAATTATCCCAACTGTTGAGCCAGAGGCATCTTCAAGATCAACATCAAATCGAAACCTGTGGTAGTGTACAATTAAAATACTGATTTAATATAGCGGGGAAGAATTTGGTGAAAAATTAGAGTAGTTGCGACACTCATGTTAACGTAAAAACTACCTTGGAGTTAACATAGTTGTTTTCTTACACATCATGCTTTGTGCTCTGCCTCTTCCCCTCTATCAGAAGATTGCCTTGTGTGGAAGGTTGACTCTGAACTTCAGTCAATGGGAGGAATCCCCTTATCTAAGGTTCTTTATATGGCACTCTAAACTCTCTTTCTTACGCGAGACAGAAAGTCTAACTACCGAAGCTCTTTCAACTTGTCCTGTCTTTGGATAAGTATTGCGCTTAAGTCAGTTAACAAGATGATTTCCCTTATCACGGGCATCCTCACTTCTTGTCCACAACTTGAACACAGTAGAACATAGAAATTCTGATGGCTGGTTGGAATTGATATCTTCGCCTCGATGGAGAAAGTGTCACCCTGTTTTATGAGGATGGCAGTAAGTAGGTATTACAGCAATAACAAATAGGAAATTATGAACTTGGGAAAGAAGGTATGAACGTACATCCTGTTGTGACTGGGCATTTGCAATCGAGACTATTTCTTCATCCACAGGAACAGAGATGATAGGTGCAGACCTAGATCTAGATGTACTCCTGCTGGTGTAAGAGGCCAACATTTGTGTATTTTCCATTACCCTGTTCATATCAAAAAAGTCGTACGACGGTTGGAATAGTAATAATCAGAATGAATGAAAATGTAGTATACAGTTGCAAAAGTAATGTTCTACCATTCATGTAGTCGCTGACATTGTGGATATGGTGGATCGATCTGTATTGTTGTGTTGAATCTTGTTTGCAATGATTTACCTACAAAGGTGAAATGTGTATGAGAATTGCTAAAATCATATTGATTTTTGAATAATAAGATGGGTTATTGTCTGCGTTTGACTCACCATTGAATTCAGACACTCCGACACGCCTCGCAAGAATGACAGGATATTTCTTTAATTCTGTCAGGAGTTTCTTTCCTTTGCCTTCAATGATATCCGCTTCCCATATGGTAAATGTGAAAGGCTCTTTCCTGTTTCCACCAAAGATGGGTAATAGTATTAGTTGTGTTTACTTAAAGATAGATTAATATAATGAAGCTTGACTAATACACTTACAGAGGATCAATAACAATGAGTTCTAAAGCACGTGAGAGTAAGCTTTGTTGGCAGCGGCAACACATTTTCATCGGGGTCATTTTCTTTGACTGGGTCAATTATGGTCTTTATATCAATAACCCACTCATATTCATGAATTGGTCTTCCAAATTTCGAATCTGATGGTTGTACCCTCGCCCCTGTTATGAAATAGCTGCGGTACAGTTCAAACTTATATTTATCGAGAAACTTTGGGATATTTTCTCCATAAATACTTGCCTTTATTTGTTCTTCCTGTAAATATTCAACATACAACACATGTATAAGCAAATAAAATAGTTAAAGCCGTATGTAATGAAATGGATGGTTTGATAGCAATATACAGACCTGTTCATCTTGAAAGATCATATTCAGATATCTTAACTTTTTATTTTTGCTTATTCGCGGTCCACATTTATCCACAACTTGAATCTTGCAGGTCCAGTTGGATGTGTGAGGAGTAATTTCACATATACATAGTGGTTGTGCCATTATTGGCTGAAACCTGTAAAAATAAGTGAAAACATGCGAATAGAAAGAGTAGTAGTTATCCCATTAACACAAGGATTCAGCAGCATTTCGTGCATTACAATTTCATCCAAATTTCATAGCAATTCGTAAAATTATAATCACAATCATGAAAAGAAAATTACAACAAAATTTCCAATAATCACTGACATGCATATAAATATCGAACAAAAAGTTATTCAAATTGTATTCATGAGAAAATTCAATAGCCGAAGAAAGAATATAAACAAAAGATAACATAAAATTTTTCTATATAATAAAATGAATGAGTCAGAACAAGAAAACTCACCAGAGAAAGTGGGAGGGCGAAAAAGAGAGCAGAGAAGAAAATAAGTAATCAATTAGGGATTAGGGTTTATACTTTATTAATGGGTATGTGAATAGAAGGCAGGTTAGGTGTTTTACAGCTAAGTTTACACGTGTCCCAAAGGGGAGAACAAATTTGATAAGTCCCCATTATTGTTTGAGAGAGAGACCTTGGAGTGAAAATTTGGAAGAAAATTCTGGAAGAAATGGATACCAGAGGCAAAAGTCAGTGGAGCAGAGAACAGGCGTTAGTGGAGCAGAGAACACGCATTAATCTTTCAAGACTGAATGAAGGCAAAAATGAAGTAATATTTACCAGAATGCCCTTCGTCGTCCAAGGGAACTCACATTTCTATTATATAGTAATATAAATACTTTTAGGGGTCGTTTGGTAGCAAAGAGGTTTATCCCGAGATTGTTAATCCAACCTCCTATATGGGATAATTAATCCCAATTTTTTACATAAAAATTATACTAGTACCAATTAGTACTTCCTACCAAACATGGGATAATATAATCCATTATCCTTCCTACCAAACAACCCTTTAGGACTTTCAGCTTACTTACCAAAAATCAGATAGTCCCTCTAATCCAAATTGTTCATTTAGACTTCTCAAAATAATTATCCATTTATAAAAACAAGGAAGAGTTGATGCATTTTCTCAAATTTAGCCTTGCCATAACCAAATCACAATGTTAATTATTTCTATTTTAAAAGGGTTCGAAAAAAAATAAAGGGCAAAGAAGTAAAATATCCTCTTTAATTAATATATTTGAATAAATTTTTTAATGAGTGTGCTATATGAATAGTTATTTTGGACGGGAAGAAGTAATAAATAAAAGGAAAATTTACACCACATGATTATCCTAATAGCTTAATTACAAAAAATAATAATACTTTTTCAACATTTACAATACATAACGATAGTTTCCCTTAATTATCCTACATACTAATTTTATCATTTCCCACTCTCTCAAACATTAAACCCTAATTTCTCCCTCTCTCCTTCTCTCTCCTCCCTCCTCCACTCACCTGTCCAGCTGCCGCCTTCTTCCTCATCTTCGGCGACCAGATCCGCCACCTTCTTCCTCATCTCTGGCGACCAGATCCGCCACCTTCTTCCTCATCTCCGGCGACCAGATCCGCCACCTTCTTCCTGCTTTGATCGTGGCATGCTGCTTCTGCAGTGCAGCGGCGGTGCTGCTCAGCACTAATCCGATCTGCTACCTCTTTCCGGTGCTTTTCCGATCTGCTCCGGTCTGGTTCTTCTTTTATTTTTTTTTTCTTTTTTTGCTTTTGTATGTGCATGTATGTGTATGTTTATGTATAAAATTGTATTCATTTTTATATGTAATTGTATATTTTGTATATAAATGTTGATCTATAGTTTTTGTATGTGAATATGTAGTGTATATAAATGTATGTTGTTGTATGCTTGTGTATGTGTATGTCTACAGTAGAAAATTTTTTTGTATAGTATTTTTGTATAACTTTGTATGTTTTTGTATATATATTTTGTATGTTTGTGTATGATTCATTATGTATTGTTTCAAAATATTAATTTTTAGAAGTTTCATATGTATATACGTGTATATGTGTATTTGTTGAATGTTCCATTTTGAATATCCAAAAAAATAAAATAAAAAAAACTCCGGTGGGGTTGCTTGGCGGCTGACGGTGGCCGGCCGGCGGCGGAAAGTGGTGGCAGCAGCCCCATTGCAATGATGAGTGGAGAAGGTAGGAAGAGGGAGATGAAACCCTAAATTGTAGGTATTTTGTTGGAATTTGTATATGAAATGTAAGAAAAGCAATTGCTACATTTTGTAAAGTGAAAAAGTATCGGTATTTTTTGTAAATTTGACGTTAGGGTTGTATATATTTGTAATTGTCCCTAAATAAAAAAACTTGTAGAAAACATTTTTCTTTTTAGAAAACATTTTCCTTCTTACCAAATCCACCGTTACTTTGTAACATCATTCAGCAGCACATCCGAGACGACTTGGGAATCCATACTAACTTCCAGCTTAGGCATCTGATCACTACTAAAAAAACCGGAATTTTCGACTATTTCGACCGATTTTCGGTCGAACAAAAAAAATTGTCTTGTAGCTGTCGACCGAATTTCGGTCGAAATATCGGTCGACCCACGCGTTATTTTGTTCAGCAGAGCGCAGCCCCTTCTTCATTTTCTCCTTCTTCTCCAATTATCCCCCTCTCTCTCTAAACACCATAACCCACCCCCAAACGTGAAAAAACACAAAATCCACCATAACCCACCACCAAAATCAACACTTAAACACAATCTACCCTCCTAATCACTACCCATAACATCAAATTCAAGGTAAATTCTTAATTTTAGGGTTATTTTAATTACTTTGTAAAACTTGAACCCTAACTTTTTAACTGAATTTTTTTGTAGTTTTGAAGCATATAACCAGTGGGGAATCAATTGTAGGTGCTATAGGAGCATAAATCAACGTTTAGGTACTTTTTTTTTTGTTTTTATTTATTCCGAATTTAATTAACTTTTTAATTATTTTTTAACTTTGCATATTTAATGTTGCATATTTAGTTAATTATTAGTTAGCAAAGCTTATTGTATTAATTGTTGATGTTGAACAACTTGTTTGGTGTTGTTAGCTATTACAAAGTTAGGTTTGTGTTGTTTGGGATTGTTGTAGTTGTTGGTATTGTTTATTTTACTTCATAATACGTACACATAATATCTTCCAATGTACATATATTTGTGTGGAAGAACCAAAAACTGTTGCCAAATTTTTGTACTCGTACAAGTAAATGTGGACGTTGACTTGTCTAAGTTTCATGTTGTTTATTTTGTTTCACTTTTTTGACTTGTATATGGTTTTGGTCAAATAAAAAAGAAGAAACGACCAGCAAGGATTATATTCATCAAGGAGGATTGAGGAATGGGCTATTTGACCTTCCATCAGTGATTGCATAACAATCACACACTTCGGTTATATTTGAATCAAATATGTCCAGTCAACTAACACAAGAACTAAAATTGAAATAAAGCAATGAATCAAGGACCAGAACAAGTTATCTTTCCGGGTATTTTTCTTCTTTTGTATTGTGAATTGTCGAGCCAATGCATACATAACTTGACACCTCTAGTAAAGTAGAACTTTGATTTGTATCAATTGAGGATAGAGTTATAGAAGTCTTCATTTCATATTTTAAATGTTCACACAAGAGTGCAATAGAAATCTAAAAGATGCATCATTCTAGTTATCATAAGTTGGGTCATGATCAGAATTGGGTAGATCTTATTATGATGTATGTGCAGCGTTCAGTAAGTTATGAAATTGTTGTTACGGTGATGAGATTGGCCCGTTTATTCCAGTGAGAGGCCTTGGGTAAGGTGATTCGTTATTTCCATACCTATTTATTTTGTGTGCGGAAGAGTTGTCCATTTTCTTTTGAACTGTAAAAAGTTCAGGTGATATCAATGGTAGTCGAATTTGCTCATAGTATTCTTATTTTTTTTTAGGATGAATGTGTGTATTTAATCTATTTAACTGGACTATTTTTTTTCAATGAATGTGTGTATTTAATCTATTTAACCCGCCTAATTTTTTTTTCAATGAATGTGTGTATTTAATCTATTTAACCCGCCTATTTTTTTGTGCAATGAATGTGTTTATTTAATCTATTTAACCCGTCTAATTTTTTTGCAATGAATGTGTCAACAGGAATGAAGAATTTGTTTTCAGGAAAGAAGGGGAAAGGAAAGAATGTGGCAGCTGAGCCTTCACGTGAGCCGGCACAGCAGGAGACTCGTCCCCCTCTGGTGTTTTCAAGAAGGAAGGGGAAAGGAAAGGCAGGTGAGCCTTCAGGTGAGACGGCACAGGAAACTCCTACCTCTCAGGTGCCGCATCACCTTCCCACCGGAGCACCAGCAGCAAACAGTCCGGATTTTTTCAGGCCGCCCGGCATGTCCAGGGTGCCGCATTCGCTTCCCACAGGAGCACCTGCCGGATACAGTCCCGGTTTTTTCAGGCCACCTGGCATGCCTCAGAGCCATCCTGGTTGGAGGCATCACTTCAGTAGTTATGACATGACTGAGAGCCAGGACGGTCCATCCCAGGGCGTCCCCGGACTAGGCGATCCCACACAGTCCACTAGTACGTCTGGGTCGACTCAGCCGCCTTCCGACCCATCTAGCCCTACCTGCCCTTCGGTACAGCAGGAGATTCCTTACTATGATCCCAGATCGCCATATTACATCGGTGAGCCTGGCACTTGGGAAGACGGGCGTTTGATTATTTATCCCGAGGGGGATAAGAGGTAAGTATAGTATTTATGAAGTTCTTATCTATTTAGCAGTAAGCTTTTAAATATTAGTATTTCTATTAAACCGTCTGTTTTTTTACGTAGCTTTTGCCCCAACACTGATGCTACTCCTATGCTGACGAAATGCATGAAATCTCAATGGAAGGAATCATGGCCATCCTGGGGCGCTGTGCCCCCTCAAGTAAAGCAACAGATAATGCAAGCTTTTGAGGTGATAAATATGCATACGGTTTTCCACTGATAGCAGGTTTTCTTAATGATTATGTTTAAATAAAATATTTTGATGAATGGCTTGCAGGTTCAGTGTAAGTGGCATCCGGCTCTGGACTATAAAATCCGTTCTAACTTCCATAAGAAATGCGCGGAATTGTACAAGAACGCAATGTATGGTGCGCGCAAAAGAGGGAAAATGCCCGGCTTCCTCTATGATCCTCAATGGAGAGAGCTGCAGCAGTATTGGGATACGCCCGAATTTCAGGCCAAGAGCGAACAAGGGAAGAAAGCTCGGGCATCTACTAAGGGTGGATCGCTGCATACCGGTGGCGCAGTTAGCGCTGCGACGCAGAAGATGCGCTTGGTAAAGTAATTTAATTTATAAGAATTACTATAATAGTTTATTTTCTATCTAACTTGTTCTCTTCTTTAATTTGTAGGAAAAGGAACAAAATCGGACTATTCCACTCTCTGAAATGCACAAGATCCGCCATATAAAGAAAGATAAAAAGGGCGGAGAAACATGGGTCGAGCCCCGAGCACAAGAGGCCTGGGTAAGTACTTAAATTTAAACTAAACTCGCGCCAATCCTTCAAGTTTAAAACTTCATAGTTCTACCGTTCATATATTTATGTTTTTCAGGAAAAAGCTACAAAGGCCTATGAGGACTGGACCGCGACTCAGCAATCTGAATGCGGAAGCAGTACCCCAGTACCCCTAACGCTCGAGCAAGAAACCAACTTATGGTTGGAAGCGGTCGGAGGGGCGAAGAAGGGGTCAGCTTATGGCATTGGAACTCTGTATTTATCTGCCAAGCATAAATCGAACTATTTGGGCTCGTGTTCAAGTGCTCCTCCAAGCTCTGCTCCCGCTCCAGAAATGACTCGGATGCAAGCGGAGATCGAAGAACTGAGAAGACAAAATGAAGCTATGCGCTTAGCACAGGAGGCGCATCAGAGAGAAGTGCATGAAATGATGCGCGCATCACAGGAGGCGCATCAGAGAGAAATGCAAGAAATGATGCAAGAGCTCCTCAGGAACCAGAAAAAAGGCAAAGGAAAGCGTGATAGCTCGGGAAAGGGAAAGAGCAAGAGCAGACATCGCCACCATTCACCATCTCATTCTGATGACGGGTCTAGTTCGGCTTCTAGCCATTAGTAGTGAAAGTTGAACTTTAAACTGTTTGTTTAGTTTGTTTGAATATTGTAAAACATGAACGAATATTGAATGACTCCTTTCTATTGTTTGGCTTTGTTAGCGTTTATGAATGTCTTGTGACTGGTTTTTCTGCGTGTTTACAGGTGGTGTAGGCTAATTTCAGCTTTTATGTTGCAGGTAATTACAGGTGTTCGACCGAATTTCGGTCGAAAGTTGGTCAAAAAATAATACCAGCCTTTCGACCGAATTTCGGTCGAAATCCTGTTCGACCGAATTTCGGTCGATAGGCCTTCGACCGAAATTCGGTCGAACGTCGACCGAAAATCGACCGAATTTCGGTCGAAGAACATGGCACTTTAGTCCATGTTATTCGACCGAATTTCGGTCGAATGTCGGTCGACGTTCGACCGAATTTCAGTCGACGTTCGACCGAATTTCGGTCGAAGGCCTATTTTCGACCTTAATTTTTTCGACCACCACAATCGGTCGAAATACGGTCGATGCTTCGACCGAATTTCGACCGATTGGGCGGTCGAAAATCCCGGTTTTTTTAGTAGTGGATGTTTGTCCCGGCTAGTTGGGTTTTGGATTGACTATACTTGTACGTCTAAGATTTGGCCTCGACTAATTGAAAAGATGTGTATATTATACTAGAAACAACCAATTTTAATCTTAGTCATAACAAAATAAAGTGAATACATAGGATGCAATCATGATTACGTGAAAAATATGTGTATTAAATGATAAATATATGTGGACGCGCAATATTATCCAATTTCCTGATCCGGTATCAATATGGGAAGTGATCTGCATAGTTAAATACTTCATAAAATAGACGTGAAATAGTTATCTGAATATTAAAGTTAAAGAAATATTTTGTCTAACGATAAATCTCCAAATAGTAAATGGATCAACTTTTTTGGAGCCAAATGGAGTATATAAACTTTCTGCTCTATATGTGCACTTCATCAAGTATATTTTGCCATATGGATGATTTATCAAATCAGCATTATGAAAACCCTATGCGTGCATGAAGAATATGTGGCATTCGGCAAGAATATAATTGGCATAAAACCACAAGGTATAGCATGAACTAAAAAGCTTGATCAAGTCATTGTTAACATTTCACAAATTGTCAAGAATTATGTATAATGCCGCTATTAGCCGGCTGGCCACCAGCTTACTAGTAATTTTTAGCAATTAGTAACAACCTATAAATAGGTCCCTAGATTAATACCTTAAAATCATCAATAGTTTTCACAACAGAACTAGCTACGTATCACAGGTTTCTCAAATGGCCTCGAGAGCTTTCTTGATTGCACTAATTGTTGTTGCAATGGTTGCTGGTCCAGGTATGGCAACTGACCATTGGGTTGGTGATGACGAAGGTTGGAAACTCAACTTTGACTATAAAGTTTGGGCTGCCACCAAAGAGTTCCGCGTTGGAGATAAGCTCAGTAAGTTCGTTACAAGTTCATTTCATGGACAATCATTTAACTTTCTGTTTATTGCGCTAAAGTCATGACATTAACTTTTGCAATAAAAATATAACAAGTATGCCTATACATTAGAGTAAATTGAAAAAATGTCAAATTTGGCCTCGAAAACTCATGTTGGCTAAGTAGAGTTGTTTGCTACTTTAATAACTAACCTTACATATTATCCAATTCACACTTTTGTTTTTCCAATATTGAACCAAATTAATTTTGTGTTGCAGTCTTCAAGTACAAGGAAAAAGCTCACAATGTGTATAAAGCAGATCAAGGTGCATTCCAGAACTGCACACCAAGTAATGATGTTACACCCTTAACTACTGGAAATGATGTGATTCCTCTTAAAACACCAGGAAAGAAATGGTACATTTGTGGAGTAGGCAACCATTGTGCCCAAGGAATGAAACTTGCCATTAATGTTTTGCCTGAATTTGGATCTCCTTCTCCTGCACCTTCTTCTCCAAGTGGCCCTAGTACTTCAGCTACTTCTTGGCTTGGTCCTAATTCCAAATTTGTTGCTTTGATGGTTGCTACATTTGCCATGTTATTCATGATCATGACTTAAGAATAATTAGTTCGTGGCTGTGTCAAGGGGACGGGTGATATGAACCACTAATTCTTGTTTTTCTTGATTCGAGGGATGAAACAACGTATTATTTTGAGTTTACAAAGGTTTTGAGTAGTGCGGTAAATAAAGTAACGCTTGATTGTAACCTCTTTTTTTTTTTTTTGTTTGTGTTTGTTCATTGTTTATTTGCTGGTACTTTTTGTTTCTTCTTTTTTGACTTGGCATTGTTTTGTAGTGTAATACAATTATTTGGAAGGGGAATATTATGTTGCTTATTTATGTTCTCTCTCAATTTTTTATGACACATAAATGACTCAGAGGACCCCCCCCCCCCCCTCTCCCTCCCTCATTATATCATTACTTTCATCACATCTCATCAAGATCAAGAGCATTTATACCCACATTATACAATCACATGATCCATGGCCCCCTCCAAGTGGACTTTAAATATGCTTGTCTGTATTGGGATCTCACTATTGCACCATCTATTCCAAATGGCCCTGATTCACTTCAGCTCCCTTTGACATAATTGCTCCTTCCAAATTTGTTGCATCAATGGTTTCTGAATAGTGAATACCATGTTCTTGAAAATCTTGGCTTTAAGAGGGAGGACCTCCTTTTCTCTTTTCCTTTTCGTTCTTGGATATATATTGGTGTTTGATGGTCCCTCGAGGTGTATCTTGTTTAAGTACTCCCTTTGTTTCAAAATGGTTGTCATAGTTCGGATTTCGAGAGTCAAACGAGTTTAACTTTGACCGTAATATTTTTATGTCTTTTAAATATTTTGAATTATTAATTATTGTGACTTATAGTACTTTTTATGTAGTTTCTAAAAATATAAATATCGTTACAAAAAACTTAAAGATTATATATTTAAATTCGGTCAAAATGAACTCGTTTGACTCTCGAAATCCGAACTATGACAACCATTTTGGAACGAGTATTAGAGAATCATAATTCAAGGTGAAGTCTAATCAATGTTTCTAACAAAAAAGAAAAACAAAACAGATGTCTCCTTTTTTGTCTACAGTCAATCAGCTCATTGTTTGTTTACGTATCACCAAGTTTATGCAAAATGAATATAAATCTATTAACCCAATTGCTAAAGATAAAGGTCATTTGTTTACTCTGGTTCTTTCCAATAATTTTTTTTTCTTTCAGTGGAGTGGCTTAGCATACACGGAAAGGTTATGGAAGAATTTTATAGTCAAACAATACAAAATTTATTCTCCTAATATAGATTGTGTCCGAATCAACTAGCATAAATATCATTGCTAATACATGTTACCATCTACTAATATTATACATTTTTTTTAGTTTTTCACCCGGTGTCCGGTACCTTCACTACAGCCACGACTAATCTGGATTCGCGCCGCGTAGGCCTCATTCGGGGGAAAGCGCTCCCTACCAGTGATTTTTCAATACCCAAGATTCGAATCCAAGACCTCTGATCAAGAGAGAAGTAGCCCCATCCGCTACTAATATTATACCAAATAACTGTCCACAATGCTTAACGGGATAGAAAAATATCATTTCATGTTTAGTCTCTACCAGAAGAGTCAAACCTTATACCTTTATAATGGTAAAAATAAAATTGCATCTCTTATCAATATGATGATTTTCCCATTTATAGAATTATACTGGGTATATTATTGTTGTATCAACATAATAATTTAAGTAGAATACTAGTGGGTGGGATACATTTTAAATATAACATTTTTGTATTTAGGTGAGAGACAGCTTCTTTAAGTCGTCATGAAGTACCATTTGCGCCGAACACGCTATTAAAGAAAACAACTACCAACTCTTTAAAGCATTTTCATTATACCATCCAACACAACATCCTCTTATCATTTTGCTTTAGGTAGCTAACGATATGTTCCCACAAAAAGAGTAAAGCAAAAGTAAAGTAACACATATCTGATCTACTTTCATGTTATACTACTCTAAGAGTTGAACATTGTGAGGCCAAACAGTTAATGAAGTGGGTAAAATCATGAAAGATTTCTTGTATGACTAAGCGTTGATGTATAGAGTTATTCAGTACCTATATTGGTGAATAGCAGGTACCAGATGACGTAAGTTTACATGAATGATAACTAAACTTTGGCCAACGGGACCGACAAGCATGTTATAGCCTAAATTATCAGAAATGCAAACTCAACTCACACCATTATAGTAATCTCACTATGCTTTTCTACACAAATAGCTCACTTGAGAGTTGAGCCCTCATGGACAAAGATCTAGTCTTGTTTTTTAATAAGTTCTTCCAAAATCAAAAGGAAGCTTGAAAGCAGTATATCCATGTTACACTATATATCTTAGTGGCAGAGTTGTTTGTTTCACATGCTAGTGAGATAGAAGGTACTTGATGGAATAGTCGAGGAGCGTGCAATTGCAAATACAACTCAAACAACAAACATGATGCAAATGGTTGAGGTCATTCTACCTAAATGGATTCAAGCTGAAGGTTGTTAAATGAGATCCCAGTTTCCTTTCTTACCCAATAGTGACAGCAACATGTGAACTAAGATCCAATTATAAGACTTACCAATAGTGCAACCTATCATGACTATTTTTTCACCATAATTTTCCATGTAGTCATTTTCGAATACAAACAGGGACCTCAACAGATACAACATTTCAATCTATTCTTGCCAGGCAGAGCTATTAAAAGCAAAATGACCTTGTAGCATTTTGATAATACTATTAACACTAAAATGCTAGCTTAAGAATCATTTAAAGTTGAATAAAATGAACTTGTGTATGACAAAATATATTGGGGGACAATTCTCCCACCAAAATATTACACATAGAGAACAATATCTAAAGAATCAGTCTTTCTTTGTTCAAGTTGCATCAAAGGAGTATAAAATTACAGAAAGAGGAAAAGTAAAAGAGACAACTTTATTCTCTTAAACCACCCCTAATCAAGAACAATTATATAGAGAAAATAAAAAAAAGAGAGTGAATATTAAACTTTTTTCACCTTACCCCATCTTCTTTCCTATACAATAGAATATAATCCAATCACTTAACCTTCAACTCCCACCCTTAATCAATTTTAGAAAGAAGCATAGACCAAAGCAAAAACAAGAACTGCACCCATGGTAAATATTGTACCTTTGTGTTGCATATATCATCAATGTGCTATTACTTTAGACCTCTTCTTTGCCTCACTGTAAAGCACAACTCCCATTACTGTCACACCAAATCCTGTTATGCCCATAATGTTCACTGGATTTCTGAATATCAAAACTGAAACAACTGCAGCCACAGCAGCCTTAGCATTGCCCAAAACTTGCAGTGTCAAAGCACTTGTATGCTTAGTAACCAAGAAATTAGTCAAGTTAACCAAATAAGCAACTGTAGCATTACCAATCAACAAGAACACCATAAATCCATCACCCTTAGCTTTCTCAATTGTAACTGCTGTCACATTCCCCTCAATGTACAATGTAAACGGAAGCAAAATCATCGCGGCCATTGGCGCCATATACAACAACAGATTCATGGAGTGTAATTTCTCAGCTTCAGATGTTAACAACAGCCCTTGAACCACAGATTTCAATGCTCGTCCAGCGGTCGATCCAACACACATCAAGAATCCAAACAAATGGAACAATGGCTCACTATTACTAGCTAAAACAATGCCAAGAACCACTGGAACAAGTGCTAAATAAACCTCAGCTGATTCTTTCTTACAAGTAATCACAAAAGCAAATATTGCTGTAAAAAATGGAGTTGTAGCACCAATTGCTTGGTTAAAAGATACAGGCAAATACCTCAATGAAGTGTTCCCACAAACCACAGAGAAACAAAAGATTATACTCAATCCAAGAATCTTAAAGAACTGTTTCCTGCTATGTATCTGTTGAAATGGCACAATTTCAAGCCATTTTATGGCAACTAAACTATAACTAGCACATGACAACATATGCAACATGGTCAAGAAAATAGGGTATCTAAAACCATAAAAGCTCAACAGATACTTGTTTAACAACAACACACCAATATTTGACAAGTACCATGATGCAATAATAAGTGCAGTAAGTATATTTGGTGATACTAAAGAAGTTATACCACCATTTGAATATTGTTGTTGCCTTATTTCAGCAGTTGGTGTTACTGGCATGTCCAAGACTTGGTCATGTTGTGGTGATTCCAATCTTGGATTGCTTCCCCTTCTTGTTGTCCATGATTGTGCCTCCACCATTACAAAATACTCTCTCGACACGAGACAATTAAATAAATAAAGTGTGCTCTCGTTAGTTTGGTAACACTAAAGATTTGTTATAAGTATAATGTGTACTAGTTAAAAAAAAAATAAGACTATGGTATTTCAAGAAAATATAAGGGGTTGTGAGTATAGGCCTAATATGTTGAGATCTAAAGGAGGACAAGAAGATAGGGTAGTGTGTGTAATAAAGGTTGGTGGGAAATTTTGGGTTTTTGGATCTAATCTAAGGGTCAAGGGCTAGATTTGAAATGAAGAGTTGAATATGGTCCATTGGATTAAAATTTAATAATATAAAAAAATTAATATGATTATTGATAAGCAAAGTGTCGGTTCTATATTGGATGCTTTATGCTTTATGTACTGTAGCACGTGCTATGTAAGCGTGTGAGCTGTATTCATGGACCAATAGGAATTGTCTATCTACATTCCCCTATATTTTTGGCTACTTTTAGTGAAGAAGAATAGATTTGTAGACTTTGGTTGTAATTTCATAAATAAGTATGTGGTTAAATTAGTCAATTTTATGTCAATTTGTGTTGACAATGAAAACTCCTTTTTGTATGCTAATAAAGTTTGTATTCTTGTTGTAGCCAAATGGAAATACTACATATAATAAGACATAAGACACTGTCTACAAAGATATCAGGAAAGCTACTTGGATGTAAGTTTTTAATAAACTCAGATAAATTGTTCTTGAAGAAATTTTTATTATTACTAATAAAAATTAAATTGATATACAATGATATCAATTCATGTTAAATGAATGATGTAATGTCCTTTAGACTTTTTGTCTATGTTCCAATCAATGATTTTATACATATTTATTAATTTTTTTTCTTAAACTCCATGAAGGTTAAGATTGGCCATACAAAATGGGTTGGAGCCAGGATGTGGTAATTGGCAAGCTGGATTGTTGATTCAATAGAAACTTATTCGCATTAGGTGTTTACATCAAACCAATAAATGCATGCATGATATATGTTGGCGGCGCAGATGCTTCTCACACTTAACCATAGTTAATTAACATATATTTTTAAATTCCACAAATCACTTAATCATAGTAAATTCATATGTTTTAGTGTAATCACCGGGTGCCGTTAACTTTTTACATATTGGTTTAGGGTGAAATGACACAATCAAGGATCAAGCATACATTATAACATGCCTATTCAATTTTGCTGAACTAGAAAGGAAAGCCTAACTATTGTTAGAGCCTTCAATAGCAAGTAGGATCAATGATCATTGTCCTGTTACATTATGTTTCGGAATCAATTAATCCCTCAATACACAACAAAAATAATAGAGTATACAAGAAGCACAGATATTGCATGGATTCGAGGCCAAATCCCTTGAACAAAACCACATCTTTTCTTGAACCATTTTACTAGTTTATTGGTAGTGCAATAGAGAAACTGGTTGCATCTAGTTCAGAAATCTGATGAACTTGTCCTAATTCCATGGTGGTGCTGATGCTTTTACTAGTAGAACTAGACAGTTGCATATTGGAAGAAGCTGGTTTGACATGCTTTCTTGTATGGTGGCGTCCTCTGTGCATGTGTTTCTCACAATACTTGTGATTTTGGACAACACCTTTGCTACACCTCCATTTCTTGCCATCAGTTCTCCTACACCTCCTTGGTTCTGCTTCAGTGCCACTTTTGAAGTCCAAACACAAGCTGCCATACCCCATCGCTGCAGAAACAACAAATTTTTTATTTCATTCGTCTCATTTTATGTTGCGGATACTTGATTGTATACTAAATTGTGCTTACTGCCGACAATTAAATGAGTGGTGGTAAGAGTTTCATATGTCTTTTTATATTTCTCTTCTATAAAAATATTGATGTGAAACTAGTGCTAACAAGTTATGTCATTAATAATAAAATGTGAACGAATAAACTAGGACGATGACTCGATGAGAGTAATACATAGCCCCTACTCAACATTGGTACATGACATTTGATATGCACAAGAGAGATTTTAGAACATAGTGTACACTTTTGTGCTTCAATTATATAAGCGCATAATAACTTGGCAGTTTTTCATAGAAATGGAATGCTTAATTTGCTTATGAAAAGTCAACATGATCAAACTTTGAAATGAATCTTAAAGACAACATTCAATTAGACAAGGAGTAACACATCACTTAACATGTTAACTTATCAAATGAGTAAAAAGAACAATGAAAAATGGTAGATGGGCAAGGGGAAACTTACAATTAGGACAATTTTGACGAATACTATCATGAAGACCTTTGAAGGAGCAAGCAATAGACTTGCAAATAGGAATAATGAGATGTGAGGGAACAGGTAGCCCAGCTTCTATGTACTTGTAGATGATAAATTGTTGCTCTAGTTCTTGCCTTTGTAAGAATGTAAATCCATGTCCACTAGTAATAAATTTTGAGTAGCAACATTCATGATTTCCACCATGTTGGCTAAGTTCAAGATTCAGCCCAAGTTCAAGTAAGCCATCTCCATTTGACACTGCACACAAATAGCAAGAAGAATGAGAAAATTCAGATAGTTAAACTTTAAAATGTTTTATCTTTTGAAAGTAAAGAATACCACTAAAGTAGTCTTTTTTGCAAGAAATGTTAGGAGTTTTGAGTTCCATGGCATACTAGATTTTTTTGTACATTTTTGCCTTATACTATATAGTATATATATTCTTTGCTGCTCATATTGTGAGTTGTGCAATAGGGGATTCAGATAAAACAATGGAAACACTGGCATATACTGCAAGTCTTCTGACATGGTCAGAAATTTTGGCAGCTCTAATGGTTGGATTGTGGGCCTCTTTAACCTTTTTGATTTCTGTACCATATGTAACTAGACCAAGATAAACAGCTTGAAAACGAGAAAGGCTATACATTATGTGAAATATAACCTTGGAATATAAAGTACTTTAATGTATGGTAACATCATATACTTATTATTTAGATGACCGATTTCATACTTTCATAGTCTTTTTGCTTTTGTAATTTGCTCACTTCCATGATCTCATCTTTGAATTGGATGAGATCAATTTAGAAAATTATGAATACATTTCACTTCTAACATTGCTATTCCTAGAAGGCATATCGAAATTAAGAATTAATTCCTAAAATGGTCACTCAACTAATGCAAATGATCTAAAAAAGTCATTTTACTTTGGTTAGTGACAAAAATATCATTCAACTTATCCAAAGTATTTTTAAAAGTCATTCTCCCAAGTTGTGCATTAATATTCACCTGAAAATGTTGATGTGACATTATATTTTAGTTTTTTATTAAAAGTGGGCCCAACAACTATTTTAAATTAAAAAAAAAACTCCAATTTATTTATTTATGAGAGACACACATACTATCCGACCCAAAGTACATCTTTTTAAATGGTGATTTACAAAAATGCCCATCAAACCCTACTTATTTACATCTCCATACCCATTACATTTTTACCCACAAACTTATTTACACTGTATACTCATCCTTCTGTATACCTATCTAGTATACAGTATACTCCCATGGTATACTTGTTACACTATACTGTCAAATCCTTCTGTATACCTATCTAGTATACAGTATACTCCCATGGTATACTTGTTACACTATACTCTCAAATCCATAAAAGAAGTATACTTAATTTGGTATACTAAAAAAGTATACAATATAATGCAATGGTATACAGTTAAAATTGGGAGAGTGAGCACATAGTGTAAATAAAACATGCTAGATGGGCATTTTTGTAAATAAAATGAGGTGCATGGGTATTCCATATAAACTAATTTTTTTTGGGCACAAACACGTAAATAATTTATTTTTGTGGGCATGGAGTGTAAATTCCCCCTTTTTAAAAGGCAATCATTTATTTAAAAAAACTGAAGTAAAAATTCTCCTTATTTTATCACAAGACTACAAGATTTGACAGATTAGAATATTTAACAAGTGAGGAAGAAGTATGTTTATGTCTTTGTCATATTTTTATATGATTCAAAGGAAAATTAAACAACAATGAAAAGCTAAAATAATAGATGAAGCAGTCGTTAATACGAAACATCAATTACTTAAAGATTGTACTAGTTCAAGAACCAAGTTTTTATAACCAAGAAAGATTACCGTTATAACTTTCTAACAATTTTTTTTTGTCAAAATATCCTACCAAACCCTAGGATCACCATTGTCAACAAAAAAGAGCAACAAACAGCATAAGTTTTCTACATAATCAACTAAAAATAAAGTCCAAAATAATTCAATCTGAATTTTTGTAGGATTTCTTGTCTTCTTCTAGCAAACACATACTCCTTCATAACTTTTTTCTTATATTGTCTTCCTCCAATTGGTGGCAAGAAATAATTGTTTCATATTAACGGTTGCTTCGTTTGTTATTTTAGTTTTTTATTGTTGTTTCCCTTTAAATCATATAAAAATATGACAAAAATATAAATATACTTCTCCATCCCTTGTTAAATATTCGAATTTGTCCAATCTAGTAGTCTTGTACTAAAATAATAAAAATTTTGATTACTAATTTTTTTAACAAATGGTTGCCTTATAAAAAGATGGGTTTTGGGTCGGGTAGTATGTGAGTCTCTCATAAATAAATAAGTTGAGGTTTTTTTTTAATTATAATAGTTGATGGATCCACTTTTAATAAAAATAACTAAAATAAAATACCACATCAACATTTTCAGGTAAACATTAATGTACAACTTGGGAGAATGACTTTAAAGGTACTTTGGATAAGTTGGGTGATATTTTTGTCCCAAACCAAAATAAAGTGACTTTTTTAGATCATTTGTATTAGTTCAGTGACTATTTTAGAAATTAACTCTTGAAATTAATCATTATTCATTTCAAGAAGAAATAAGCTTCTATCAAACAATTTTTTTTCTTTAATTGACTTATTAAAGACTTAAAAAGCAAGATAAAAAAGACCTAAAAAATGTGTCAACGGTCAATTTGAAGAAGTAAATACATCATCAAAACAACCTTAATCAGATGTCTTAAATTCGATCATTAATTCACTCTTATCACGACAGTTTGAGTCATGATAATTGAGTCGTCTTCGCCTCCGGGTGCTAACAACACAAATCTAAATTAGTCGAGCTTGTATATTAGGTGGCAATAAAAAAACACAAAAAAAGAAAAGAAAAAAAATTTAATAGTAAGGTAGTTACTCATATGTCACCATATATTTATGCCTATATTTATCAAACTTTACAAAATTTTCTGTCCCCTCAAAATTGCACTAAAACTGCTGATTATTGCCACAAAATTTTAGTTCCTATAATTGAAAAATGGTCCAAAATTTTCCTATAATTTAAAAAAGAAACAAACTTTCTAATTCTTGCAGCGAAACTGCTGCTTTGAAGCTTATTCCAAAACCCAAGAAGCTTGGGACTCAAGTAAAAGCTCGTATTAAGGGTAAAGTTTCAATCTTTTCTATGTTGGTGTTTATGATTTTCCAATTTCTACTTGTAGTAATCAATGTTGTCTCATTTGTTATTCATAAAATTTGATGCCACCTATTGAAATACTAGTGTTTGTTCGGATAGAGTTACCCGATACATGTTCTGGTGAGGTAGCAAGTACTCGTGGAATTAGTCGAGGTGTGCGCAAACTGGTGTGGTCTGGACACCTTATGAAAAAAGAAATACAAGTGTTTCATCTGCTGCATGCTTCATGTTTGAAAAATGTTCTAAGAGAAATAATGTTGTTAGAAAGTTATATTTGCTGGACTACATCTCTTTTTGGGCATTCCCTTTATCTGTTTTTTTTTTTTTAAATAACGGTGGTCTCCGGGCCAGTTTATGCTTACCTCGACTGCTTCCACCAGTTACCTACTACCTCCCACCAGCAACATGTACGAGGTAACTCCACCCATCAAGGCTTGGATAAATGGTATTTTGGAGTTTTGCTCCTGATGTTACATTTTCATTTCAAGTTTCATTTGTCTGTTTAGTTCAATTCTCTTGTTGATTAGAGAAGCCTTAGATAGTAATTACAAAATTATTGTTGAAGAGTTCTATTAAGGGAATAATGCTAAGCCCCTTCCCTCTTTTATCCTAACTTACTAAGGGTATAATGGCAAAGTTTGAATATGCACGAAGTTTAAGAAATAAATGAAGACTTTTGACACTTGGGGTGATAGAGCATCCAATAACATTTATGTGGTATAAAAGCTTCTCATTAAGGTTCAAATGAGAAGAACTGTTTCTAATTTTAGAAAGTTGACATTCATTTTTGAACGGACTAAAAAAGAATATTTTCATATAAATTGGAACAGAGGGAGTAGATACTTTTATTTCCATGAAGCTGGCTCACTGGCATGAAAAATGTATGTCATTGAGGTGGTGGGTAACTTTTATAACCTTAATCTTGTACTTGAACTTGGAACAAATTTTGTGGTGATTAAAGTTCATTGATGAGACTTTGGCGGAAAATTACTGGGCTTTTATATAGTCCGTTATGCTTTAGCGTATTTAGCAGTATTTTATTTATTTATTGCTTGCAATGCTTGGTTTTGTAGTTGTGTATTTACATGATGGCAAAGAAAGCTGAATCTGTATTCCTTGAAGAATGGCTATGGAGCAACAGTGGCACCGATGAGAACTTAACGTTGAGGCATCCTTCTTCGGCATCAGCCCAAGTTATCATCCAAGCATGGGCTGATCTTAGGGACTCCCTTCAAAGTCAGTCCTTTCGTTCGAATCACCTCCAATCTCTACAGACACTCGTCAACGCTCAGTTCTCTCTTTATATTGCTGATCCACAAGCAAAGCTTCTGTTGTCTATTTTGTCCTCACAAAAAGTCTCCCTTCCACAGGAATCTTATCCTTTATTTGTCAGGCTTCTATACATTTGGGTTAGGAAGTCATCTAGACATTCTCATGGGGTCATTGATTCAGCGGTTGAAGTCCTCTTGCACCTCTTCTCTGGACATATTCATTCAAACCAAAGCTTATCTTTCTTCTCTGAAGGTGTTCTCCTCCTTGGCGCTCTTTCTTTTGTACCTTCAGCATCCGAAAAGTCTAAAACAGTCTGCTTGAAGTTGCTCTGCCAGCTCCTTGAAGAAGAATATAGATTGATACGCTTGTCTGAAAAGATTATTGCCAATGTTCTTGCAGGAATTGGTTATGCTCTATCTTCATCTGTGAACAGTTATTTTGTTAGAGTTCTAAGTTGTTTAATGGAATTATGGGATAAAGTTGATGGTCCTTCTGCTAGTTTATCTGATGGGCTAATGGTACTGCATCTGACTGAATGGAGTTTCTCAAATTTTATCAATTCCCGCTCTGCAGAGAAGATTGATCTATTCAGTAGAGAGGTATTGATAAATACACGACCAACATTCTCTTTGTTTGCTGTAGTCATGGCTGCTGCTGGAGTACTGAGAGTCATCAATAGATCTGAACAGAAAACATTAATGGAGCTAAAGACTTCTGCAGAGGAACGTTTCGAGATTATTGCAAGTGGTTTAGTTTCTAGTGCTAGAGATGCTGATTATGCAGCCATGGAGCCAATAAATTCCTTTCTGTTAAGGTGTATATCACTAGCTTTATCTAAAAGTGGGTCATTTTCTTATCAACGTCATGTGCTTCTATGCATCACAAAAGCTTTGTTGATTGAAATCTTCCCCTTGCCACGCCTTTATGTCAAAATCCATGAATCACCTTCTGGCAACTTGGTTGTCAATGAGGTCCAGCAGCATCTAGACAGCACTATTTTTAAGGAAGCGGGGGCCATAACTGGTGTTCTTTGCAATCAATATGTATTGGCTGACGAAGAAAACCGAAGTGCAGTAGAGGATATCATATGGAGTTACTGTCGGGATGTCTATATGTGGCATCGACAGGTTGCTTTGATGCTTCGAGATAGGGAGGAAATGCTATTAGGGAATCTAGAGAAAATTGCTGAATCTTCTTTCCTCATGGTTGTGTTCTTTGCCTTGGCAGTAACAAAGCACAAGTTAGGTTTAGGTGCTCCCCAAGAAATTCAATTGAGACTTTCAGTGAGGATATTGGTTGCATTTTCCTGTATGGAATATTTCCGCAGAATGCGTTTGCCAGAGTACATGGATACGATCAGAGCAGTTGTTACAAGGGTTCAGGAGAATGAATATGCCTGTATCTCATTCGTGGAATCTATTCCATCTTATGATGATTTGACAAATCAAGCTGGTTGTGACTTTTTCCTGCATGTTTTCTAATTGTCAGTACATTTGATGTATTTACAGTCTTTCACGAAACATCAACTTTTTCCTTTGCAGTACCTTCTAGCTTTCAGAAAATGGAATATCTATGGGCTACGGATGAAGTGCAGACTGCTCGGATCTTATTTTATCTGCGAGTTATTCCAACTTGCATCGAATGCATACCGGCCTCTGTATTCCGCAAGGTGCTGGCTCCAACCATGTTCCTGTATCCTTCATCCGATGCATAAATCTAGAAACAAATAAGAAAGTCAAACCTGGTACATTTTATGAATTTCCTTAATGCATTTAACTAGATACATGGGACATCCGACTGGAAAAATGGCTAAAGCCTCGCACTCAGTGTTCGTCGCTTTCATATCCTCTGAGAAGGATGCTGATCCAGATGAAAGAGTTTCCTTGAAGGAGCAACTTGTGTTTTATTATGTCAAGAGATCTTTAGAGGTAATAAAATCTATCAAAGTTGATCTCTGTGATGCTTGAACTTATTTTCTGATTTAACTGAAAGTTTAGGGATACCCTGGGGTTACTCCTTTTGAGGGAATGGCTTCTGGAGTTGTTGCACTGGTTAGACATCTGCCTGCTGGAAGCCCATCTATATTCTATTGCATCCACTCTCTTGTTGAAAAAGCTGATAGCCTTTGTAGTTCAGTAAACACTACTCCAGAAACTGATTTGTGGAAGAACTGGGATGGAGAGTTGGAGCCTTTCAAGAAGATATTAGATTTGCTCTTACGTCTCCTTTCTCTTGTTGATATACAGGTAAAAGTGGTTACAATGCATGCATGTCACAATGTGTTAAACTCTTCGATGGGGCAACCTAATGCTAGGCAGTTACAGTTCAAGCATATCAGACTTTGTGCATTGCATGGATAGCAAATATTCAATATAAGTGCTACTTCAGTTTAATAGTTCCACTTGTTTTTCTTCCCTCGTTTGAGAAATTGGGTAATGGGTATAAACTGTAAGAACACTTTCTGAAATTCTTTAGAAGCTTTGACAAATGGGACATATCGAGATTCTTTGACAATGCAAATGCTGATTTGTCTTAAGTTCCTTGATTTATACCTATGATGTCAATATAATGCTCTTGAAATGGTAAATACCAGTAGTTTACTTCTTTATTTGTCTCAGGTTCTGCCTAGTCTGATGAAGTTGCTCGCACAGTCGGTCATTCAATTACCTCCCAATGGCCAGGATATGATTCTCAATGAGTTGTATCAACATGTTGCCGAATCAGATGATGTTACACGGAAACCAACTCTGGTCTCATGGTCGCAGTCACTATCTTATCTTTGCCATCAAAATACTAGTAGCAAGAAATCAGCAAAAGGCACATCACAAGAAATACATGATTCTATGTCAGGGACTACAGATTCATTAAGCATGAATAAAATCAGTGCACGTCTATAGACAACTGAGGTACAATATCTATAGTGTCCTTCATGTCTTATTTCCCGGATCCATTCCAATTTGAAAGTTCCACTCCGAATTATCAGGATCTGTTACTAGCAATAAGTTCACCATGGCAATCCAGGGCCAATTCGACATCCAGCACCCAAGGGATGAGCTCTAACTGCGGCCTCCAAACTCAGTTTGTGAACCCACAAACCTGCTTGTTGTAAAATGTATCGGCTTCTTCCAGTGGCTGCATTAGATTTACCACTTGTTCATTCAGACTCTTGTGTGCTTTGAGATGGCAGGGACTCAAACTTGAATATCATATTCGGGGCAATGAAGCAAAAAGGAAGTATGCTGCAGGGTGAAGGTGCATTTTCTCTTTATGCCAAGCTTCTGGATGAGGAAATTGTGAGTACACATGGTCAGGCTCCCATTATCTTGGCTAATTCTTAGCTTAACTTGGAGTTTTGGGTTATGAAGAATCTCTGCCATTGCCCAACCTGTAGTGGATACTGGTGTCTCTTCCTCCACAGCAAATAAATGCTGGAAAAGATTGAAAATGTTGTAACATAGACATCTTTCTCAAAAAAATAAAATTAAAAATGTAATACATAGACATCATACAAGTTCAGGACCATATGATCTTGTGTTTGATTATACTGAATTAGGAAGAGCAAATTGATCAATTTTCAAGTTCAAGCATGAGATTGTCATATATCAAAATGTAAATTGTATAATTATGCTATTATTTGTTTGTCATAATTTGACTTGGCACAAAGTTTAATAAAAGAATGAAGTCTTTTAAAATTTGTATCTAAATGAAGTTATAAAATTTTTGGTGGCTATAAATGAGTGAAATGAGAAGGTTGGAGTTAATTATCTTCCAAATTTATAAATATGACAATTTATTTGGAATAAACTAATGAAAAAAATACAATAAACAAAATGGGACGAGGGAGTAGTTGATTTGAGCCTTCAAAGGTGGCACAAAGAGATCTTTTAAGATAGACACAAGTACTAGATCAAAGGTCGATATAAACCCAAGGCTAGTATTTAAGTGAAAAAGACTAGATAGACAACTCATTATGTACAAAATTTTAATGTATGTCACAAGTAGCAGATTTCTAAGTTAAAAAAAAGATGTATAAATAGTTGTTTGAGTTGAGTATATGGAACATTATTTGTGTTAAAAGCTATGTTGTTCGGATCCTTCAAAATGTCGCCACATTCGTATCGGATTCTAAAAAATACATTACTTTTAGAAGATCCAACAATATCGGATTCTAAAAAATACATTACTTTTGGAAGATCCGACAATATTTTTGGAGCAACATAGGTTAGAAGAAAACATCAAAATGTATCAGCAACATAGGCAGGAACAATGAGACTAGCAATGCCACGTTATGGAGTTCCATTGTTGAACCCTCTTTACAAATTCCCCTTCTCATTCTCTTCTTCTACTCTTTCCCCTAAAACCTTCTCTGTCAAAATGTCCACAACCCCATCTTCTCAAATTATGAATCTTCCCACTCAACTCAACCAACCAGTTTCCATTGTTGCTGCTCCAGGCATCTCTGATACCCAATTCAGGCAAGTCCCTCCACTTACTATTTCTTGGGTTTCTATTTTTAGCACTCCACTAATGTAATTTACTCTTAATACGGTATTTGCTACTCGTAAAGTTGTCTCCGTGGAAACAACCACTGATACTTATATCAGTCACATTCCTTAAGGTGTAGCCGTTTCTCGGACCCTGCATGAACATGGTGCTTAGTGCACCGGGCTGCCCTGAAAAAAAAGGAGCTTTTTTATGTTAAAGATTAAAAGTATTTTTCTTGACTTGGCTTTGGATTAAGTGAGCTGATTGGAAGTCCCTCCACTTGTTATATCTTTCTTTTTTCTTTTTGGGTTTCTAATTTTAGCGATAAACGAATGTAATTAGTCTTAATGTGGTACTTGTGCGTGAGGTTCTTGGAACTTTTTTCAAGAATGTGTAAAGAAGGAAGCCTTTTTATGTTAAAGATTAAAAAGCATGTTTCTTGGCATGGCTTTGGATTAAGTGAGCTGATTGGAAGTCCTTCCACTTGTTATATCTTTGTTTTTTCTTTCTGGGGTTCTATTTTTACTTTTTTAGCATTCAACTTGATTAATTCACGCTTCATATGAGCATCTTTGGGGAGGTGTTTAGAAGCTTTTCGAGATTGTTGACAAAAGGAAGCATTTTTATGTTAAAGATGAAGTATTTTCATGGTATTGCTTTGTATTTAGTAGGCAGCGAGCAGTTTGGAAGCATTTTTCTTTAGCACTCAACTTATTCAGGCTGTGTGAGCATGCTTACGTTGCCGGTTCCAAGCTCGGATAAAGGAGGATGGTAGCAGTTGGCCGGCAGCTACTGTAAAACTTCGCCAATTCTGGGCCTACTCCGACTTGCTTGGGATTGAGACGTAGTTGTTGTATTCGACTTATTCAGGCTTAATATTGGGATTTGTGGTTATATTTTGTGGAAGTTTTTCAGGAATTGGGAAAAGGTAGCATTTTTGTTTTAAAGGTTAAGCATTTTTCTTATTGTAGGAATGCTATTGAATCCTCATTGTTCAAGCAGTGGTTAAAGAACATTCAAACTGAAACCGGACTGCTGGCTAACGGAGCTATGTCTTTAAGACAAGTTCTTATTCAGGTCTCAATCTCAATCTGTTCTTTATAAGTATAGTAACCTTTCATTTTAGCTTCGATCAATTACATAGTTGGCTACTGAGTGCCTTAGAATACGGTTATAGCTCCGACAAACTGAGTTGCTAGAGCCCTTCTAAATTCAATCAACATTGGGCAATGCTGGAGGAATATGGACTATTTTTTGATCTTGACTGAAGCTGATGCTGCTTAACTATTTCTTCATTGAGTATGTTATGTCCAATTAGTAACATTTATATCAGACCAATGAATATCTGCCTGGTGTGGCTGTCAGTTGTGCCCCTTCCTGAAGTGGAAAAGAAGAAGCCTTTTTCATGTTAAGATCTTAAGTCTGCTTTTAATTCTTGCTACCTCAAGTGTTAAGTTTTAGCTTCACAACTGATTTTCCATTTATATGTTGGAACAGGGTGTAGATATGTTTGGAAAGCGTTTGGGTTTTCTAAAGTTCAAAGCAGATATTATTGATAAGGAAACTGGTCAAAAGGTATCTGAACAAAATCTCTCCACCCCTTGGATTATTCATTCAGTTGGGCAATGCATAGCTTCTCTTAAAGCGGTGGTAACTTCAACTTATTTGTTGATATTTGGTCTTTTTCCTAGTATCCTTGAACTATGGTAAGAACGCTACTCTTGATAGCTTCCCATTTCCAACTTGGAAATGATGTTTGTCTTCCATTTTCATTTGTAGCGTTGGTTGCAACAAGATTAGGTTCTTTCAAGTCACCATTGCTTCTTTTGTGTGCAGGTTCCTGGTATTGTCTTTGCACGGGGTCCAGCTGTTGCTGTGCTAATCCTATTGGATTCCGAGGGCGACACATATGCTGTGCTTACAGAACAGGTAATTTTCCAACTCTCATGTCCTCCATTTATATTATATTGAAAATTATCTCATAGTACTTATTAGTTTAAGAAAGTATGAAGGTTTTTACTCCGTAGTACCCTTAAACTCTTAAACGCATTCAAATTGTTTGAAAGGTTAGGGTTCCTGTTGGGAAGCTACTTTTGGAATTGCCAGCAGGAATGTTGGATGATGATCAAGGTGACTTTGCTGGAACAGCAGTTCGAGAGGTCTCTTTCTCCCTCTCTATCTTTTAGAGCGACAGGCTTTTCCCTTGTTTTTTTTCGTGGCTCAGCTCCCTAAAATGATATTATTATTGCATAATGAACTGGGGTCTCTTATTCTGTCCTTTTTTTGATAAGTAGATGAACTGGAAGTTTGTTCTTTTCTGAGCAGCTTCATAGAGTTCAGAAATCTTCTGATGTTTGTATATTCGTGAATTCCCTGATCCTTACAGATATATTATAACATTTGTTTTGCATATTTGACAACTTAGTTGCACTGTACTGTATGATGAAGTTCTGCTTTTGAATACTTGTGGATTTGAAAATGTATCTGTTTTTGCTTTTGGATGGCAAAATTGGAGACTTTGACACTGGTATTTGGCTGAACTTCCAATTTAAGTATTTGATCTATTTGTCTCAGGTTGAGGAAGAAATTGGAATACACCTGAATGTCCATGACATGGTCGACCTCACGGCTTTTCTCGATGAATCAACTGGGGGCAGAGTTTTCCCTTCTCCTGTATGCTACTTCCATCTTCTATAAGACTCAAAACTATCTTGACCACATGCTTTTCTGGACTTTGTATTTTAAGAACAAGAAAATGTTGAAATATTGGCGTAAATAAGTAACTTCTGAATTTCTGATAAAAATGAAAATGTAATTGTTATAGTAGCTTCTAGCGTAGTGTTGAAAGAACGTTGACATTTAATAGCATAATAGGATGTCTTGAAGATGGTAATCTCTGTTTCAAAGAATGAAACCTTTTATTATTATCTTTCTACCTTTATGGTTCTCTAACACTATTATATTCTGTTATTTTGCTGTTTTCTTCAATGTAGGGTGGCTGCGATGAGGAGATTAGTCTGTTTCTATACAGAGGAAATGTCAGTAAAGAGAAAATCGAACAACTGCAAGGGAAAGAAACAGGACTAAGGGACCATGGTGAGCTGATTAAGGTGCATGTGGTACCATACAATAAACTATGGCGTGCCACAGCTGATGCCAAGGCTCTGACTGCCATTGCCCTCTATGAGATGGCCAAAAGAGATGGGCTGCTTACAATGTAGTATGCTTTGAATAGGTGATGATCTATTTTAGATAAGTGACATCTCCATGTAGGCATCCTAGGTGAAAACTCCTGGCAATTTCATCTCTCGTTAGTTAGCTGAGGGTCTACCGGAAATAACCTCTCCACCTTGGTGGAGGTAAGATCTGCTTATATCTCACCCTCCTCAGACCCCACCTTGGTTTGGTTTGGTACGTTAGAACCAGAGGAAAGCTGTTTTGCATAGAACTAAGTCCTAAAAAAATAGAAAAGGGAGGGCCAAGATACTACGCCTAGCGGCTAGCATGGTTAAGAGAAGCCTGTGAACAATAATAAATGAAGTCTGTTACTACTATATTGTTTATCGTGTTCCTCGTATGGATAGCTAGTATCGCTGATTTTGCTTCTTATTGATTGATGCTCAAGTAGTTGTAATTACATGACATTGTTACTTGCTACGAGCTTATGATATTGATGAAAATGAATTATTACCATGCTGAAGTGTATATCAACAGTTAGATAATTTGATCCTTATGTAGTGTCATTAGTACAGTAAAAATTATGAAACATTAGGTAGACGAGATATTTGAGTAATTGAACAATATACAGAAGAGATGTTGAAGAGAGATCATTCAATTAGACAAAAAAACCATACAGCCTACATAGCTTGTAATTACGTCCAATTAACAAAGATGAATTCACGTGAAATATTCTAAAAGTTCATAACACCGTAAAAATGAGAATGACTAAGAAGAAAGCTAGTATCTTTCTTACAATCTATAGAACAAGAATTTGCAATTGCGAAAATTATTAGCAATCTCTAAATAAATTAATTATACATTGCAAAGACGTATATAAGTGAAAAAAAGATCATACATCGTGCAACTACCTTCATATCTTAATATCTCGGCAGAAAAAGGACCGCACCTCAATGAGTGTGATATATACAATCGTAAATATTTCCTCCCCGTAACAATAAATTTCTATTAAAATTTACTATTAATTTTTAAATTAGCTTGATTATTAATGTAAATACTTACAAAACCAAGAAAATACAGTATAAAACTAATCTCTCATATTTAAAGAGGATATACTTTTTTTAAAAAAAATTTGGGGGAATTGGGCCACCATGTTTATGAACAAAGAATAACTACCCTATTGTAAATTGAATGAGATGGATACTAAGTTGCTTTGGGAATTGGGCCTTTGGGTACTAAACAAACTGACCGAAAGTTTGATTACTACTCTTAGTTTTGCCCACATCGGCCTAAAAGAACCATGCGACACACTATATAATAAAAAAAGCAACATAATTGTTTGGCCAAGCTGATGCGCAAGCTTGGCCCTCAGGTGATGGACCATCTCTATGGGCTTCGGGACGGACCTACCGGCAGATTGGCCCAGGAGGGGTTTGGGTGTTGGATGTGTAGGTCAAAGGCGTGAGAGTCTGATTTGATGTTGCTCGCTCAACAAATGATAATAGGGCCGAAACACACCTCGTCTGGTTTGAGTCCAGCGCTCCTCCGTTAATGGGCCGACCCAAAAGGTTGCGAGTTTGGACTTGTTGTCCTGAAGTAGCCGCCACCACCACAATGGATGACATAGGGATGGAATCATCGCCTTTTTGTTTTATTGCCGACCCAAAAGGTTGCGAGTTTGGACTCGTTGTCCTGAAGTAGCCACCACCACAATGGATGACATAGGGATGGAATCATCACCTTTTTGTTTTATTTTTGTTTTTCCAAGAAATAAAAAAGTTGTAAAAATATTTGATGAGGTAATTTCTCCACGTAGAAGTTAAGCATTCAAATCTATAATCTTCACTAACAAGTTCATCTACTCCATTTGTGACAAAAAAATGAAAACAAGCTTATATACATGACACCTTTTTACATCAACTAAATACATCAACAATTCTTTAATTAAAATCGGATGGTGACTTACATAACGCAAAATACATTCACCAATTGTGGTGCTTATTTCAATATATCTAAGTTGATATGCATTAAGATCAAAGACTAATTACATTTACTTCAATTGTGAAAAAAAGAATACCTATTTATTTAATCACAATTTAACTATCACAACCCGCAACACAGGGGTAGCTTGATACTTAAAATGGAATGAAGAGAGTATCAAATATCATTAAAATAGAGTTTTTAGTAAATGCTTATACATAAAAGAATAATAAGTAGTATAGCTTTGTGAGAATGATCGATGTGAATTTTCGCATAGTAACTTGTTAGAACGGTATGTTTAGATTGTTTCAATCAATTCAAATTGCTTATCCACCGAGGGTGTATAGTACACACAATTAATCATAAAAGATGTGATAAAATTGGACGGACTCCATTCTTATTCATTGGTTATGTAATATTATGCCTTCAACAACTTCCCACATTTAAGTAACGAGACATATCCTTTGAAATCATTGCATAATCTTAGAATTAGAATTCATTTGTAGCACCATAACAAAGTAAATAGTAGTTTCAATAGAACAAAACACAGCCCACTTTTGCCAAGGAAATAATTCTAAGCTTTTATAACAGTACTATGATTTATCCAATTAAAAGTGCATCTCAATATGTGTTAACCGTTTATTGCACCTTACAAAAAAAAAAAAACTACATTTACAAGTGTATCTAGATTTCTTAGAATCCTTCATTTCCAGTGAGGAAGATAGAAATAAAAACCTCTCCTTCATTTCCAATAAATATATTCATATTGATCATCCATCAACTTGAACGTAAATTTCACGTGATCAACTTTATGCAAGAATAGCAAATCATAATCACTGATGTTATTCCTAAACTTAATATGCATTTCAATATCATCACAAAAAACAGTATCTACCCAAACATATATTTGGAGAATTATATTGGATTTCTCCAAATCTCACAATGCAAAATGGTAGTTGTAAACCCAATGCAACTGAAGTTTTAGACTTTTGTTGGATTTCATTTATCCTTTTCTGAAGTAATCCACTTGTTGGTCGCTTCATTCGAATTATTGGTTACTCTTTTCTTAATCCCACCTCTATAATTCTCCAAACAACTGTTAAGTGATTTGGAGATCAAAGCATAACCTTAAATTGGAATTTGACTTGAATTAGCAGCACCAAAACAAAGTAAAAAAAAATTTATTCTGCAGAAATCACTATTAACTTTCTCCAAGGCAAGAATTCTGTGCCTTTATAGTAGTATGATTTATCCAATAGCAAGTTATCTCAATAGGTGCCAACAGTTTGATGCATCCTTACAGAATGTCCTTTTTTAAGTACGGTATTTAAGTACTTGGTAATCTAACTTTTCACTTATAGGAGATAAAAAAAAGGTAAAAAATGATAAAGATGTTGTATACAAAGATAAAAAAGGCCTTAGATAGTATAGCTGTTCAAAGTTTGCTGGTGGCTTCACAGATGGTCGGTAAAAATGATACAGATGTGGTATACAACGATAAAAAAGGCGTGAGATAGTATAGCTGTTCAAAGTTTGTTGGTGGCTTCCCAGATGGTGGTACCATCACAAGTGCAAAGTTTCTTGTAGTTCTCACCAACACCTGCACTTCTAGCTATCACTGCTGCTTTAAGGCCTGGATCTGATTTGTCTTCAGTTGCATATATTGCTATAGCTCGGCCAATCAGGTCAGCAACTCTCAGCCTCTCTTTAGCACCAGAATAAAATGCCTCGCCTTTCTCATCAACTTCCAGTGTTCCCAGGTCACCGAGTGGCTGCAAAATGAAAAAAAAAACACACACACATCAAAAAGTTCAGCAAATTAACTGTGTGGTGCAACCTTTTTCAATATAATGTTTCAGAGGCACAGGAGTATGATATTACCGAGGAAACAGCTCTTATAGCGTCTTTTAAAGGATATATCCCAAACAACCACCTAATCTTGTTGACTCTCAACCTATAATAATTGGGGTAGACTGGAAAAAGATTGGGAGGCAACATTGGAAGTTTAGGAAGCTACTTTTTGCACAGGCTGTAAATAACTGTTCCCAGAAACATGAATTAACCAATCTTGCTTTAGCTACCAGTTTGCCAAACCAGTACCACATAAATATAAAACTCGTCATAAAGAAAGCAGTCAGGCATGCATCCCTGTGTGGGAGAAATGGCCGAACACTTCAGAACTAGATGAACTTATCAGGGCACTCAACATCTATCATTTATCCCCTTACATTAATTTTCTTTTCCATTATATATGAAGCAAAGCAAGGAGGACGAAAGTCGGAAATACCTAACCCTGTTAAATGCATCTTTCACCTTTCTAAATTGAACTCCCATCTCCTACTACCAGAAAAAGAAAGGAAAGGGGAGAACAAGAATATAGAGAAGAAGTGAACAGAGTACGGAAACAAGCTACAGAAACTTGTACATGATATTACTCAAAACCCACACAAGACAATCATACATTAGAACCTCATGCTCATCCATATACTTGGATCCTTCTGCACTCCAAAATAAGGAAATAAAATATCACAAGAAGCATGTGCTGACATCCATTTCAGCCATTGGCGGACAGACAGTAAGAAATAGTTTCACACGGTCTTAAAACAATAGCCAGTGTCCAGACAGTTCCCATTCCATAACTAACAGCTTGGACTAACATACATTTCATTGCACAGCTTGAAAGTATTTACCGTAGTTCAAAAACTAGACGCATCCGTAAGTGATATTAGTCGACTACCTGGCCCCATAAATAATGGATAAGCATACCGATCCTCACATTTTCTCTATGTAAGGACAATGCCTATACAGAATCCATGCCCGGGCCAGAAAAAGAAAATCACAGAGTTCACAGGAACAAGTGAATGTAACATATTTAATGTAAATCAGTCTATTTCTGTATAACTTACTGGGCTATACAATTCCCCAGTACTAGCTGCTCCCCTCGTCAAATCACCAAATTGGTTAATCGACCAAGCATGCTTTCCAGGTGACAATCCACTGAAGTTTGCTTCAATCCGAGTTAATTCCATATTTACTTGAGCCAAGCGAACAACACCAAAAATATCTGGCCCTTTGAATTCCGCAACAGCAGCAGATATAAGGAAATCTACAGGGCACATCAAACATATTTAACTATTATATACATCACATCAGAAAAAATAAAGCTGAACAAACCTTTAGGTTTGATCTCTCCTTTAGAGAGAACTGCATATGATCTCTCCTTTGCATTCTTTCACTCACTTCAGCACTAAAGACTAAAGAGGATCATTATATACTATGATCAAAGGCATACCTATTTCTGGTAGTGGAGATGTGAAGATATAATGCTTCAAAAGTTTTCTATACTAACTGACAAAACATGAGCCATACAACTAGCTTTTAAGATTGGAGCAATACCATCTGGAACTCCTTGTCCAATCAGTCGGGCTTTTCGACCTGTTTGTTCCAAGGCTTCACTCAGAGTCTTCACAGGCGAAGATCCAAGAACTCTCACCACTTGATTATCGAGGTCCACATCCACATTCTTAACCCCTAAAGCCACCAAAAGATTTTTTTTTTTCAATGCTATAACAAATTGATGAATAAAAGAGATCCTCATGCCAAGGCGTACTATCTCTACTTTTAGCACTTACCTTCAATAGTTTGCAATTTGCTCTTGACTGCCTTAACACAGCCTTGACACGACATGTCCACCATAAACTCTGTCTGTCATCAAGTTGTCAATACCATTAGTTTAGCGCCGAAAACAGCAACAATGCAACTCAATACTTATGAGACACATAACACATTAAATTAAACACAATATAAGCCCTCCACTCTCCCGAACCTAAAAGTTATCAACTCATAAAGAAACAAATAAAAACAACCAAAATAAGACCCTCTCCAATAACCTACAAAAAGGGTCTATCCGGACTCTAGTCCGACTTTGTGAAATGACTTGAGAGGTGTAGTATAAGCGGGAGCCGAAAGGCCACTACTTTTAACTTATTCCGTGAATCGGAAGCAGCGCACTGCCCCTCTTTTTGGACCCAAGCCGATGCGGGCGGAAGGCATAGTACCATTTAACAATTTAATCGCATTACAGCCAGCAAATTTAGCGTACCTAAACTATTAATCAAAGGGAAAATTCTCTTGTACTATCTACAAGATGATTCAAAAGCAAATATAAATATTTTTATTGACAAGTGAATATTGTTTGTAGCATCAATATATAAGGCTATGACCTATCTTCTTACATGTTAGTTAATCTTAGCTTGAAATTGTACTGCATTGTACCTTTCCTTAACTCAAATAATGTACTATTTGTTGCTGCACTATACAATGCTCTGCCCTGCTATCTTACACAACATATATTAGTTGATCAACCAAAAGCAGCAAAGAAAAAGATTAATATTGTACTACTACAATATTGTACCTTTCTTATCTCAAATGCTGTACTACAGATAGTACTATCCAAAGTACACAATTACCAAATTTACCATAATAAACACTTCTTCGCTAGTACAAGAATCCCTATTTATAGTAGGGATTTTATACTTCCTGAATAGTGGCTAGGTGCTTAAACAAAAAATACCCATTTCGTTTATTCCACAAATAACTATATATTATAATATGTGTCCAATAACTGTATTATCTATGTATCCGGACTAAAACGGCTATTTCTGTAAAGTTCCCGTTAAACAAATACTACTATTACATAGAACAATTTGCTAAAAAGGAACTTACCAACAACTCAGGCAAAACGCCACCGTTCTGCAAAACAAAAATCACAATAAATTAGAACAATTGCATCAATTTATATCCAAATAAATAATCACATTAAATTCATTTATCTCAATTTATTTGACACACTTTCTTTTATTAGTCTATTTACAAAAAGAACGACACATTTCTATATTTAAAAACAATTATACCTCGACAAAAGAAGGAGCATCCATATGAAGAGCTGACGGAGTCCTTGACTTTGCTAAATTCTTCGCGAAACTTAATTTGAGAATCGGATTTGAACTATAAATTGAGCTTAATTTTATATTTTTCGATAAGCGTTCAAAGTGTGAAGAAGAAGGGGAAATGGAAGAAATAGTAAAAGCAGCAGCTGGAATAATAACAGCAGCAGTAGCAATGGCTGTTGTTTTTGCAGTCACAATTGACCTCAAAATTCCCATTTTTTCACTAACTTTTTTATATTATAGTACAGTTTTTTTTGTTATTAGAGTAAAAGAGAGAGACGCAATAAGATTCTAGAATCATCTTTTTTTGGGCTATTCTTGCAATATTTTTCAAAAAAATGGCTAAATTCTGAGTGGTTAGCACAAATAGAACTTTTTGCGTAAAATGGATAAAATCTGGTGCTACTGTCACAGTTTTGGCCTCCATTCTAGAAAATTCTTACATTTTTAGCCTCGTTAGGAAAAAATTCTGGCTTGCCAGTAGTTGCAGAGGAAAGCTCCTGGCAGTCGCTTGAAGTCACCATGAAAAAACTCCTGGGATCTTCAGATTCTGGTGCAAGTAAGATGTGGCGATTGCCAAAAGCTTTTTTTATGGGGGCAACAGTTTTCTCATGGAAGCTAAAACTGTGACGGGATAGCAGAAATGCTATATCTTTGTAATTTTCACACAAATGAGCTACCTTTGTAAGTTTGTAAAAATTTCGCACACATGTCACTTTTTTTTTATTGATTTTGCATGAGATGACACTTTGTGGAACTCCAATCCTTGTGGGCTGAACTTCTCACCACAAGGGTTGAAGTTCAACTTCAGCCTACAAGGGTTGAAGTTTACGCATTCTATGCCTAAAAGTTCAGCCTTTGGGGGCTGAAGTTGAACTTAATACCTTAGGCATGAAGTTCAGTCCACAAGGTTTGAACTTCAGCCCACCACAAGGGTTGAAATTTACGCATTCTATGGCTAAAAGTTCAGCCCTTGGGGGGCTGAAGTTGAACTTCATACGTTAGGCATGAAGTTCAGTCCACAAAATTTGAATTTTAGCCCACAAAGATTGAAGTTCCAAAAAGTGGTATCTCATATAAAATTAATAAAAAAATAGCCTCAAACCAAAGATCACTGACAAAAATGGTTATTCTGCACTTACTCGTGTAAGTTTTTACCCAATAGTGTGTTGCGTCGAAGTGCACAGATAGCCACTTTTACCATTGTTATTAACAACCACTTTTTTGGAAAATATTTAACTTCCATCCATTTTATCTAATTCAATCCATCAGGACCGAATTTGGACTTCGTTTAACCCTATTCAGCCCCAAAATCCAAAACTTCAGATCTAATATCTCAACTTAGGCTAACAACAACAACAACATGCTCAGTGATTACCCACAAATAGAGTCTGAAGAGGATGAGATGTACGCAAACCTTACCCCATTAGAAAAATTGTTTTCAATAGACACTCAACTAAGGCCAACTTCACATAAAAAGAGCTGAAGTGGAGTCAACTTTAGTCTCAAAAATTTAAATTGGCCTCAACTTCAATCTTGAGACTCTTGACCGAAAACCATTAAGTAATAGGGCGTTGATGCCTGAGGTAATGGGTCAATGAAATAAAAGCGAAGGTGTTGGTGAGATGTTATATTCAATTTCAATGGATATGTTGCCCACTTGTAATATCAATAGAGACAAGTATTTAATAGGAAGTAGGGCATGCCAACAATGATAAGACCAAGTCCAATTTCCAGAAATGGGACTATATGTAAGTTCTAAAAATCACAATTTTGTAATTCAGGATTTTTAACGAATATATAAAAGAGACCATCCAATAAAAATGAGAACTAGGAAAACGTTCTACAAATATTGTGTAATGTCATTACTATCTTAAGACTATGAAAAACTTTCTAGAGAAACAGGTTCTACTAACATCAAATGTGAGCAATTTGGCACTTTATTATACATTTGAGATTTAAAGCATATCGTAAAAGAAAAGATAAACAAGAATTGCCAATCTTGTAATTTCAGCCGAGTAACAGTACAACTGCAATTGGACTTCTTACAGAGTGCCTATTAGAAGTCCACTTCAAGAATCCATCAACAACAGTACCACTGTCTGAAGTAGTTGGTGTCTTGGTAAAAGTCACTTGGTACGTTAACTTCTCGTTCAACTTAGAGAAGTTTAACTTGGATGGTTTAACTTTCACGGAGACTCCTTTTGGTGAAACTATCTCCACTTTGTAAGATGATACAGCGTCACCTACATTTGTCACAGTTCTGGTATATGTCTGAGGAGTTGATCCAAGTCTGATGGAAAATGAAGGATAATTTAGTTGCGCTTCAGGGATTCTATTCACCTCCAAGCAATTTACCTTGCGTTGTAACAATTTTCCTACCTCTCGATTTGCGTAGTTCAAACCACATAAATAAGGTACATATTCCTCAAATGGTGTATCATATACTAGTCCTGGATCATTTGCTCTCAATGCATTAACATGTCCTGCACCAATGGCAAAAATATCAGCAGGAAGGAGCCTTTCGTCTAGTATTGGATTCTTGGCAAGGTTTAACGTGTCAGTGGTTGTCATTATTGCTGATTTAATAGCAGCAGGAGACCAACTAGGATGTGTGCTCTTCAGCAAAGCTGCTATGCCACTAAGGTGAGGGCAAGACATTGAGGTTCCAGATATAACATTGAATGTAGATTTTGTGTTGTTCTTGTTATCCACGGAAGTAGGCCAAGCAGCAAGAACATTAACACCAGGACCAATTATATCAGGTTTCAAGATACGAGTTGCCACGCTTGGTCCTCGAGAAGAAAATGAAGCAACTATTGGGGCATTTTTATCTCCAATTATTGTTCCTTGGAATGTGATTGCAGCAACAGGGTTTGATGTTGAGTTCATATAGGCAAGAATTTTCTGTGCATCTGCATATGAAACATCCAATGCTGGAAGGACATGAGCATCAGCTGATTTAGTCACACCATCAAGCTCTTCATTGATGAGAATCATGCCAACACCTCCAGCATCCTTTACTGCTTGTCCTTTATCAACCCTTAGAACATTACCTGCCAAACACAAGACAATCTTACCTTTGATAGCAGGATCAGTTAGCGACCCTGGTCTGCAATAAGGGGCATCAAAGTCAGTTTCATTCTTTGCAGCATCATATAGAGTGAAGAATGTTGAGTTGGAAGTCTTTGGATGATAGGCAGATTCTCCAACAAATTCCTCTTTATTTCCAAGCTTAACAGTGGCCTTCAATATTCTATCATGAGTGCTGGCACCAACGGTGAGAATCCATGGTGCTTCATTTCCTACAGTGCGACTCTCTGGACCACTATTGCCTGCAGAACAACTTACAAGAATGCCTCTTTCTGTTGCACTATACGCCCCAAGAGCAATAGGGTCATCATGGAACGGTCTTGTACTTCCACCAAGTGACAGGGAAAGGATATCTACACCATCACCTATAGCTGCATCCATGGCAGCTAAAATATCACTGTCGGCACAACTATCAGAACATACCTTATATATGGCTATGTGGGCAAGAGGGGCAACACCAACTGCAGTACCATTGGCATTCCCAAAGACATTGGCACCTTTCACGAAAACTCCTGCAGCTGTGCCCGCCGTGTGGGTACCATGTCCATTATCATCTATCGGGGAACCAAGACTGCCGTAAGACCTGGCTCCTATGAGCTTGTTGTTACACTTGGTCGTGAAATTGGACTCACACACTCCTTTCCACTTAGCAGGTGGAGGAGGCATCCCAACGTCGCTAAACGAAGGATGATCAGGAAAAATTCCAGTGTCCAAAACTCCGATAATAACACCTTTTCCATAGTTGGAATCCTTCCATAAACCCATGTTCTGCTGCAGCCCGAGGAAGCTAGGAGTATGAGTAGTGTGCAAGGACAATATCCTCTGTGGTTGTGCAGAAACAAAGCCTTGTTTCTTCTCCATTTCCTTCACTTGTGCAGCAGTTAATCTTGCTGCAAAGCCTTTCATCACATTTCTGTAGGAATAGATCATGCTAGCTGCAGGCTCTTCATTTTCACTTAAGGTTGCTGTAGTTTTAGGCAAAAAAGAATGGTAATAGCTCTCTAAATCCATAGATGATTGAGTAGAAATTTGGTTTTCAGGGGATTCAACTTGGACTATATAAGTCTCTAAATCACTCTGAATACTAGGCCATGGGAAAGAGCAAAAAATGCAAAAGAGAATGATTTTGAAGAATGCCATTTCTGGCTGCAAATGTTAATTTACTTGGAAAATGAATTTGATGAACTTTTGAGTTTTGGAGCTACTATTTATAATACGTCGTCTTTGAACTATTCAAGTTCTTTATATTTTGCTCCACTTGCAAAATCAATTTTTGAAGCTTATTAATTGTTTTATCAATAGGACTGTAGGAGGCCTTTATTTTGGCTAGTGTCTTTATTCTGAACGAGACATGGATAGAACTCTAGTTGAACATTATGCTATAAATTGATTTTATCTTAATTAAAGAACATTCACTAAAAATTCGTTCTCATAATCCTTTTCAGTTCATCTGATGATACCTTAACTTTAAGTAAAATTTACATCCACCAAAAGTTGTGGTGGAGTTTGAAAAAAAGTTTCCCATTCTTAATTAGGAGTTCGATTTTGAACTTTTGGAATGAATTCACCTTTACTAGGACGCTTAACTTCTAAAGTAGAACTTCCTAACGTAAATCCAGATTAGTTTATCTCAAAGTGGATATCGAACACAATGTGGGATAAAAACCAAAAAAGACGAATATGCTTCCATGCAAGTTTAATTATATTTGGATACAATAAAAATGGCAATGCAACATAAATGGCCTAATTAACTAGCCCCACATACCTTTTCTTTTTTCAATTAAAAGCTGCGGATATTATTTCTAGAATTTAACTAATATACATCGACAGGATAAGGAAAAGTTTACACAAACAGGTTACTTTTACCTGATGTAGTAGGTAACTTGTTTTATTATCAAATTTTAAATCCCACTTTTGATGGGGATTACCTGTAGATAATATAGGGATGACCTGCTTGTATAAATTTTTTCTTACACCGACAGTGTATATTAGTTAAACTCTTATTTCTAAACGGAATTAGGGACATGCTTAGCAAACCAACTAGCTAGTCTGATGTTGAAGTGTGTAGTTGTTGTTGTTGACTTGAATTTGCAGCTACTCGTATTTGACATTTCTTTGGAGGCATGATTGATATAAAGTTATCCACAGTTGTAAAGGTAGTAACGGCACCAATAAATAATGGGCCACAGTACTATCAAATAGTATTAATGGTGAATATATATATGTTACTCCCTATAGGCTTTATAACAAAGCCTTCAGCTAGTAAATTTCTTTGTAACACTAACATATCAGAGATTGTATAATGAACTTTACAATTTATTTATCATTGTTTCAGATAAATCAATCTTTTAAAAGACAGCAAAGATTTTCAAACAGTCATGCCTTTAGCTAAGTTGTGAAATGGAACAAAATGAACCAAACAAGTGAATAATATAATGTTTAGGGATCAATTTAACAAAATTGGATGACCAACCAAACATGGATTGAATTGATGATGTGATTAATGGGATCAAGCGTCTGCAAATACTCGTCTAGTTCCTCGTTGCATCGTTTAAGAAGAAACAATTACAACCTTTTAAGATGAAGAAGAAGGAAAAAAAATTTCTTTTACAAGACATTTTTTATCCTAATTTTATGAGATTTCACCAATATATTGCCTTGGAATTGGTCAGAATTGATACAATCTGTTATTATCTTTGAAGTAGATGTTCTTAAATGCTAAAGTTACTTTTCCTATTTTTCCAAGTGGATAACAAGTCAGTTGCCAGTCAAAGACTCGGCGAGCATACAGTGAGACCAGTCCACTCTTTACTAATATGAGTCTGTTTGGGTGGGCTTATAGACAGCTTTTTTTAAATGGCTTATAAGTCAAAAAGTGACTTAAAAGCTACTTTTTGAGAAGTTAGGATTTCCAGTAGCTTTTTAGCCACTTATGACTTATAAGTCCAAAATTTTTTAAATTACCAAACATATATTAATGGGCTTATAAGCTTATAAGCCACTTTTAAGCTCATCCAAACGGGCTCTAAGTGTATCCCTTCGCAGAAAATTATGTTGTCTAGATCGAGTAGAATTTTTTTATATGTATTTATACTATATGTTGAATTTTCTTTAGTATTTTATATGCTTAATTCAATATATTTTGATATTTATTGGTAGAAGGTTATGTGAAGATGTTGTAGTCAATTTCGACGGATATTTCGTTTTTAACATGTTGCCAACTTGTGAGTGCAACAAAGAACACACATTTAATAGGAAAGCAGGGCTGCCAACAATGCTAAAGACCAAGTCCACTTTTCAGAAATGGGACCATAATTAGTCCCTGTGGTACAATTTTTATTAGAATGAATTAAAGTATTAAACACTACTATCACTTATGGGTGTCAAACGGGTAGGGGTCTACCCGTCAAAACCCGGACCCGGACTCATTAAAACCCGACCCCACCCGGACCCGCAAAAACCCGGACCCGAACCCGTAGACCCGCTAAAATACCCCTACCCGAACGGGTTTTTTTTTTCTTAACAAATACCCGTATCCGTTAAGACCCGTCAAAATTATGGGGTATTAATGGATATACCCGTACCCATACCCGTTAAAATAAACTGAGTAATAAAACTTGTACGTGGAGAGAAATGTATACACAAGTTTTCCACTCATGGTTTAATTTGTTTTGTGTCCATATTGTTAGTAGTAAAATATGTTCAAGAGAAACAAATTATTTATTTAATTAAAAAAATACTTTATATTCCATAATAAATCAACACTTTGAAGTTTGAATATATATTACTCTAATATGGTATAGAACTTCAACTATTAATTTCGATATATACCTCAGAAAATAAGCTACTTGGAGTCGGACAAAGTAATTATGGGATCGTATTTATTAGAAAATTACTTTGGACTTATAAAAATAAACCAGATTATATGGAAGCTGTATCAGATATCCGATTCTTGCAGCAATGGCCCGAGATGTTTTAGTTGTACCAGTTTCAACAGTTGCATCAGAAAGTGCATTTAGCCAAGGAAGACAAATGATAGGTGATACCCGCCACTCTTTGGGTAATAATGCTTTGGACGTTCTAGTTTGTTTACGAGACTGGATTAGATCGGAGCGAAGAAATCAAGGAATTGAAGACTCACTAGAACAAGATGATAACCTTGAAGAAATTTTGTTAAGTGATCAAGCACCATCAATGGCACCTACACCGGAGCATGATGAAAATGACATGGAAGAAATTACACAAAGAATTAGGTATATTTAAATTTGTAATTTGAATTTTCATTATAGTTTTGATGTTGCACTTTTTAAATTTGGAAGTTTAATATTTAAGACTTTAATAGTTCAAGTATCTTAAATAAAGTAACTCTTTGAGTTTTTCCTATTGATCTTTTTTTAATTTGTTTTAAGTATTTAAAATAATATTATTAAAAAATAAAATTATAACCCGTAGCCAAACCCGATTTGTTAAGACCCGACCCGTACCCCTACCCGCTAAAACCCGACCCGTACCCCTACCCGCTAAGACCCGAACCCGCACGGGTTTTTTTTTTCTAGCCGAAACCCGTATCCGTTAAAAACCCGTAATTTAAACCCGTACCCGACCCGTACCCGGAACCTGTGGGGTTACAATTTTACAACCCGAACCCGGACCCGTATACCCGTTTGACACCCATACTATCACTATAGTTTTGTTATATACCTTCCATCTCAAATAGATAAACAATGATCACCCATGAGTATAGTTATAATTTGAATAAGAAAATGTCTATAAAGATTTTATGTACCGAAATAATCTTATGTTTTATTTGACGAGATTAAGTTTTATATGCTGACAACTAAAATATTTCACACTATCGGGTGAGCTTTATCTGCTATGAATTTGTAGCTGATAACTTAGCTACTTTTAAGATTTCTTATTCCACTTTTTCGAAGGAATACTCACATTTTGAAATAAGTTGGATGACAAAGAACATTTTTAACATTTTTAATAGTTGTAAAGCTACAGAAATGAATACAACAACATATTCAGTGTAATCCCATAAATGGAATTTGCGGAAGGTGAGATATAAGCAAATTTAAACCTTATCAAGGTGGAGAACCTGTTTCCGATAGATCCTCAGCTAAAGAAAAATATTTTAAAAATATGTTTGAAAAAAAATACAAGATGAAAAATACTAAGATACATAAAATACTTACATATAAACTAACATTAACCAAGGTAAACAGATAATACCGACAACAATACAAACACAGAAATATGATAAGATAGCATACATAAGAATAATACAAATGTTAATATGCCCCAAATCTTTCGACTACTATCTGTCTTTCTAGCTTAATCCTCGACCTCCACACATTCTTACATTTCTGGTCATGTCCTCGGTGATATGTAAGTGTGCCATATCTTGTAATCACCTCGCCTCAATTCTTCTTCGGTCTACATCTAACTCTCTATAGACCTAGCACTGCAAGCCGCTCGACCTCCTTAATGGAGCATCTGTGCCCATCCTTTTCAATGTCTGAACTACCGTGGCCTCGATTCTTGCATTTTATCCACTACTGAGGCCACTTTTACCTTGTCGTGTATGACATCATTCTTGATCTTATCCATACCAGTATGCCACCACATATATCTAAGCATTCTCATCTTTGCCACGTTTATCTTTTGAATGTGTGTGTTCTTGACTGGCCAACACCCCGCCCCATACAACATAGCTAGTCTAACAACCACTCTATAAAACTTACCGTTGAGTCTAAGTGATACTTTCTTATCGCATAGGACATCAGAAGCGAGCATCCACTTTATCCAAATTGCCCCTATACGATGAGTGACATCATCATCAATTTTTTCATTATCTTGGAGGATTAAACCAAGATACTTGAAACTTTCTTTCTTAGGGATGACTTGCATATCAAACATCACTTCCAAACCTCTAACTTATCATTAACTCTGTTGCGCCTCTCGTCAACTAAGATTATGTCATCTACGAATAACATACACCAGGTACCTCCTCTTGAATACCCCGTGTTAATTCATCCATCACAAGAGAAACTAAGAACATACAAAGCATTGACCCCTGATGTAATCCTATCTCGACTGAAAAGTGAACTGAGTCTCCAACAACTGTTCTCGCTCGGGTCTTAGCACCATCATACATGTCCTTATCATTCTGACGTATGCCATATGAACACCTCTAATGAACTCAAAGCATTTCCACAAAATCTCCCTTGAAACATTATCATAGGCTTTTTCTAGGTCAATGAACACCATATGTAAGTTCATTTTTTTCTCTCTGCATTGTTCTACCAACCTCCTTAAAATATGGATGACTTCTATAGTCGATTGCGCAGACATAAATTCAAATTAATTTTCAGATATAGTTACATTCCTCCTCTTCCTCTTCTCTGCCACCTTCTCCGAAACAATCGACTAGGCTTTAAACACAACGATCAATTTTATTAATAATATTCAACCAAATAAAATGAAAAGTCTTTACCATATAAATAAAATATGACTTTGCAAGAATAAAATAATGATTAAGTAGCCTAATCGATGCCACTTGATAATAACAAAAGTGCATGAAAGACAATCCAAATAGCATTCCAAATATGTTCCGTTCTTTCTATTTTGCAAATAGTTCTCATGTCTCTTGAACATGTCAAGTTGCCTTTTGAATAAGTTATGAGTGATATGACGATCCATCTTGACATGAAAAGCATATCCAAATAGTCGCAAAGGAAGGTGCTGAAATGGATGTGCACAAGTTGGAGGCAATGACAGAGGGACTCCTGCTAAAAGCCTACCACTCTAGAGGTGATGGCACAGACGACGCCCACTTTTTCGAAAATTCTGTTTCATTTCTTGATGCGTCGCCCATGCCACCTTTTTTTGTTCGGATACAAATATTGATTGCTTAAAAAAATTGACATATTTAAAACTTCCTAAAATTATTTTAAATCAAATTTATAGTTTAGCATGTATGATGAATATTCAAAAAAAAAAAAAAAAAACATACTATTATATTTGTAAGTGCGTTTAGAAATAAACTTCCATCACCTAATCAAAAGTTCAAAACATTGAACAAATTTATGAGCTTTTTGTCCCAAAGAGAAAAAAATTCGTAAAGATGTGCGCATTTACTTTCGCATAAAAAGGAGGGTTAGTTCGTTGATCGGACATCTTGTTTTGCTTTGACGTTTCACTCAAAACTCATTTTAACAAAGTGATTCTGCTAAATAAAAAAAAGTGAGCATGAAATGTAACAAAGAAATATTCTAAAAAGAAACACGTTCACTATAATCGAACAAGAGTACTTTATGCACTTATTTTACATTTGAGACTGAAAATATTAATCCAAGTTTGATCCGTTGTTCATGGAAACGAAAAGATAACAAGAATTGCTAATATTGTAGTTTCATCAAACTAATAGTATAGCTGCAATTGGACTTCTTACAGAGTGCCTATTAGAAGTCCACTTCAAGAATCCCTCAACAATAGTACCATTAATTGAGCTATTTGATGTCTTGGAAAAAGTCACTTGGTAAGTTAACTTCTGGTTCAACTTAGAGAAGCTTAGCTTGGACGGGTTAATTTTAACAGCAACTCCTTTTGGTGAAACTATCTCCACCTTGTAAGATGATTTGGCATCTCCTACATTGGTCACAGTTCTGGAATATGTCTGAGGAGTTGATCTAAGTCTGATGGAAAATGAAGGATAATTTAGTTGCGCTTCAGGGATGCTTTTTACCTCCGAGCAATTCATCCTGCGTTGTAACAGGTAACCTACCTCCCGACTTGTGTAGTTCAAACCACATAAGTAAGGTATATAGTCCTCAAATGGTGTATCATAAATTAGTCCTGGATCATTTGCTCTCGATGGATTAACATGTCCTGCACCAATGGCAAAGATATCAGCAGGAAGGAGCCTTTCGTCAAGTATTGGATTCTTGGCAAGGTTTAATGTGTCTGTGGTTGTCATCATAGCTGACTTAATAGCAGCAGGAGACCAATTCGGATGTGCGCTCTTTAGCAAAGCAGCTATGCCACTAAGGTGTGGGCAAGACATTGAGGTTCCAGTCATAATATTGAATGCAGATTTTGTGTTCTCGCTGTTATCCACAGAGGTAGGCCAAGCACCAAGGATATTAACACCAGGACCAATTATGTCAGGTTTCAAGATTCCAGGACTTCCAACGCTTGGTCCTCGAGAAGAAAATGCAGCAACTATAGGAGCATTTTTATCTCCAATTATTGTTCCTTGGAAGGCGATTTCACCGACAGGGTTTGATGTTGAATTCATATAGGCAAAGATTTTCTGTCCATCTGCATAGGAAACATCCAATGCTGGAAGAACATGAGCTTTAGCTGATTTAGTCACACCATAATTTGGTTCATTGATGAGTATCATGCCAACACCTCCAGCATCCTTTATACCTTGTCCTTTACCATAAACCATGGTAGCAGCATCCTCCAGACACAGGACTATCTTTCCCTTAATTGCAGGGTCTTCGATCAAGCCTGGTATGCAGTACCGGGCTTCAAATATTTCGCTTTGGTTCTTTCCAGCATCAAATAGTGGAAAGAATTTTGAGTTGGAGGTATTTGGAGAATAAGCAGATTCTCCTTCAAATTCCTCTCCATTTCCAAGCTTGACAGTGGCCTTTAGTTTTCTATCAATAGTGCTGCCACCTACTGTGAGAATCCATGGGGCATCATTTATTACAGAGCCACTGGATGGACCGGTATTTCCTGCGGAGCAACTTACAAGAATTCCTCTTTCTGTTGCACTAAACGCACCGAGAGCAATATGGTCACTATGAAATTGAGGAACACTTTCTCCACCGATAGATAGGGAAAGAATATCTACACCATCATCTATAGCTGCATCCATGGCAGCTAAAACATCACTACCAGAACAAACATTAGACCAGCATGCGCTATAAATGGCTAAGTGGGCAAGAGGGGCAACACCAACTGCAGTGCCATTGGCATTCCCAAAGACATTGGCACCTTTCACAAATGCTCCTGCAGCAACACTCGCTGCGTGGGTACCATGTCCGTGTTCGGAAGAACTGTCGTAAAACCTGGCTCCTATGATCTTGTTGTTACACTTGGTTGCGAAATTGGACTCACAAACTCCCTTCCACTTGGCAGGTGGAGGAGGCATCCCAACGTCGCTAAACGAAGGATGGTCTGGAAAAATTCCGGTGTCTACAATTCCTATAATAACACCTTTTCCGTAGTTGGACTCCTTCCATAAACCCATGTTCTGTTGCAGCCCAAGGAAGCTAGGAGTATGGGTAGTGTGCAAGGAATATATCCTCTGTGGCTGTGCAGAGACAAAGCCTTGTTTTTTCTCCATTTCCTTCACATGAGCTGCAGTTAATCTTGCTGCAAAGCCCTTCATCACACTGTGATAGGAATAGATTATACTAGCTGCAGGCTCTTCATTTCCACTCAAGGTTGCTGTAGTTTTAGGCAAAAAAGAATGGTAATAGCTCTCTAAATCCATAGATGATGATTGAGTAGAAATATGGTTTTCAGGGGATTCAACTTGGACTATATAAGTCTCTAAATCACTCTGAATACTAAGCCATGGGAAAGAGCAAAAGATGCAAAAGAGAAGGATTCTGATGAATCCCATTGCTGCAAATGATATTGTACTTGGAAAGGGAGTTTGATGAATTTTAAGTAGTTTTATAACTATTATTTATATTACTTTGTCCTTGAACTATTCAAGTTCATTTTATTTTGCTCCACTTGCAAAATCAATTTGATTTTATGATCAATTGGAGGCCCTTATTAGTTTGACTAGTATCAATATTGTGAATGAAACTAGGATAGAACTCTCTAGTCTCTAGTTGAATAATATATGCTATAAATTGATTTTATCATAAAGACCATCCACTAACTTCGCTCTCATAATCCTCTTCATTTTATCTTATTATCTTATAAGTAAGACAATACATTACTTTGTAGTATATAATAAGTTTGGCCTAGCTAACCCCACAACCTTTTTTTCCTTCATTATCTGATGATGTCTTATAAGTGAGATGAATATGCTTCCATGATATTTCACCAATTTTTCCTTGGAATTGGTCAAAATTGATACAATCTGTTAGGTACAGTACTACTCCTTTGAAGTAGATGTTCTTAAATGCTAAAGGTCATAATTTTCCAAGTGGATAACTTGCAAGTTGCCAGAGACTCAGCAATCATAGTTTATGAAGCTGCCAATAATTGTTTGACCTATAGTTATACGTACAAAAACTCCTACATACTCTAGTTGTCAGCACTCAATAGATTTTGTAATGATATTTGAATTTTCGAGTTTTTTCAGCTGTTTAGCGATGACAGAAAAAAATATTTGATCTTCTCGTGAAGATTTAACTACGATACATGAGTAACATGACATGTAAATTTTGATTATATAATACTTCCATAACTCTACTTAAACAAAAGACGCTCATGTCCGTTTGCATGATCAAAGTTAGCTTCAATACAATCCTCTCGGCAAAATTATATTGTGTAAATAGAATATAATAAGTTAATAGTTTATATTCTACAGTAACACATAAAATTAATAAGTCACCAAAACCAAAATATGAAAACAAAATCAGTCTTTATTGACCTTACTATAAGTAATAGGAAGTTGACGCCTGTCGTAATGAGTCAACCAAATAAATAGGGAAGACCCTACTAAGGTTCTGGGAAGATGTATATATAGTTATCAATCATGTCGCACACTTGTGAATTCCACGTAGCCAAGTACTTAATAGCAAGTAGGTCCGTAGGACATGCTAAGGACCAAGTCCAGTTTCCAGAAAAAGGGACCAAATAATTATATAGTACTAGTAATAAATATCTAAAAAATCATAGTACTGTATAGTAAAAAAGTTTAGCGAGTGATTAGTAGTGTCGAGTTGTGAATTCTTCAGAGGATAAGTTATTTAGTACAAGTAGGACAACCAAGCTATCCAATTCCCAGAAATGGGACCATATTTAGGTCCACTGTCAGAGAAAAGAAACCATCACCATTGATTAGTTTAATAATTGACCCAACAAAGATCTTGTTTTTCATTTATTGATATCTTGTGTAATTTATACACCGACAGTTTATAGTATTTATTCTATTATTATATAGCACGCATTTGTCTTATTTTAACTAACAAACTCAATTTTTAATGACAGATTACATATACATATCTTTTGGATCATTTGATAGTGTATTATTTTTTGTACATTGATGGTGTACCATAAATTAAAGGGTTAATTTTATCGGTGGTCACTAAACTATTGTTTTATTATCACAAAATCACTTTTGTTTTATTTGTTACCCAAAAGTCACTCAACTTTGCTCCGGTCTACAACAAAGTCACTCAAGCCGGATTTTGTTTAAAACTTACCGGAAAAATGATGTGGCATCATTAATTAAAAATAATTAATTTTTCATCTATTAATCTAATTTCTTAACCCATTAATCTTATTCTACCCAACCCAAACACATTTTACTACTTCTTTTTTGCCACGTTATGCCAGGGATTTCACTACTTCTTATTTGCCACATTAAGCAAGGGAGCCACATTAGAAATATATTCAACTAACTGAAGATTAACAAGACAATCTAGTTTAACAGGACATTTCAAAGAAGTAATCTTCAGTTAGTTTCCAATTGAGACCTACTGAGTTGTTATTGTTATTGTATTATTGTCAGACACGTTATTTTTTTAAGGCTTTATATCTGTATGTCAATTATTTTTTAATGCAGTAAGCAAAAGCAAACCGACCTATAAATTAGAGTGTCATATCTTACATGAAGATATACAAATAACTATTTTATCAGTAAAAATTTTAAAATTTGATAAATATTATCTACCATATAATTGCTGGGGTACCAAGCAAACAACGAATAACCCAGAAAAATCGAAAGAAAGAAAAACTGAGAAAAAACAAAAACAAAAGTTCGACTTTGTTTGATATCAACTTATTTGGATGGTTGTTATCAGTTGTACCGTATCATACTGTTACTGTACTGTTACTATAAAATAATATTTGTATTAATTGTTATTTTAAAATTTTATTGTATCGTATCGTTAGTCCGTCGTTACATAACGATGAAGAGCCTATTTTATGTAATGACCGATTTGGTGTGAGCGCGTCGTTACCGTGTCTTTTTTCTCTCTTCTTCCCCTTAATATTCTCATATATTACCATTTATCTTATCTTTTTTATATTAACTCTATCTCGTATCTTATTATTTTCTTGGCGATATTGTAAATTCATTCTTCATTTACTAGTATGTTATATCATGAAACGACTGCAAACAATATAATCTATCAAAATGCTGAACTCAACAAAACATAACGTACAATACAATAGATACATTATGAAACCATATACATAACAACTGTCCAAACGAGCTGTTATTTTGGTTTTAAAATTTTAAAAAATCGACATAACTAGTTTGATTTCATAAATAAAAAATCGAACCAAACCGATCTAAGCTCGTTCATTTTTATTCATTCCTTGTTCCTCATTTCCCCTTTTTGCATAACCAATTTGCCTAACATTACTCAATTTGATTAACTAATTAATTCAATACGAAACATAAACAAAGAGAAATGACATCGGTATGAAATATTTATGCACGACGACGACGTAGTGAAATGTGTTTGGGTTGGGTAGAATAAGAATAATGGGTTAAGGAATTAGATTAATAGATGAAAAATTAATTAAGAAAATTATTTTTAATTAACGATGTCACATCATTTTTCCGGCAAGTTTTAAATAAAATCCGGCTTGAGTGACTTTGTTGTAGACCGGAGCAAAGTTGAGTGACTTTTGGGTAACAAATAAAACAAAAGTGACTTTGCGGTAATAAAACGATAGTTTAGTGACCAACAGTGAAATTAACTCTAAATTAAACTCATACTTCTTCCGGTCCATTTTAAGTATTACTTTTATCTTTTTAAAATAGTCTAAAATAAGTGTCATTTTACTAAATCGAGAAAATATGAGTTACTTTTTTCCCAACTTACTATTGATCATCCAATAGTATTTATTTCAATTGAAGAGAGATAGAGAGTAATATAGTCAAGTGACTCATTTATTAATTGTAATTGCCTAAATTTACTACAGTTTTTAAAGTGGATTTGAGGCTAAATGTGACATTTAAGTGGATTTGAGGTAGTATTTACCTACCAATGCTATATAAAACTATAAACATCGACATATGGAAAAACTTTTAAAGTGTTTATTTACATACTAATCCCAAGATACACACTCCCGCTTTGGTCAAATAGACCTCACAAATATGTTTCTTGAGTTATGCCATCAGCCCAAAAATGCTTATCATTTGACATGTTAGTTCGGACATTTTATTATCGTTTTGATATATCAGTTAAAGGTCATCCAAACAAGGTAATTTTGTAGTATAATACTCTCTTCGTCTACAATTTTATGTGACACACTTTCATTTTTTGTCTGTTCCAAAAAGAATGTCATATTTTCTTATTTAATAATAATTCAACTTTATGGATGATTCACATCCACACAAATTTTTATGGATTTATTGTAAACCATAAATTTCAAAAGTCTTTCCTATTTCTTAAACTCCGTATCAAGTTAAACTAACTCACATTATATGAGATGGAGGGAGTAAAAGATTGTTATTTTAAACAGCATAATTGCATGGAGAAATAGTTGTCTTCCTACGACGTATGATTAAAGCATTTAGAACTGAATAGCAACTAAATAAAAAAAACAATAGTACTAAACGTGTTCCACTATATATTATTACTAAACGTGAGTGCTTTACAAATCCTTTGCTCACGGAAAACTAAAAGATACTGTAATAGGAATTGCAATCTTGTAATTTCAGGATTCGCCTATCAGTGTAACTGCAATTGGACTTCTTACAGAGTGCCTATTAGAATTCCACTTCAAGAATCCCTCAACAACAGCAAATGATGAGCTCCCAGTTGTCCTGGAAAATGTCACTTGGTATGTTAACTTCTGGTTCAATTTGGAGAAATTCAACGTTGACGGATTAACTTTCACCGCAACTCCTTTTGGTGAAACTATCTCAACATTGTAAGATGATATAGCGTCACCAACATTGGTCACAGTTCTGGTATATGTCTGTGGAGAAAATCTAAGTCTGATGGAAAATGAAGGATAATTTAGTTGCGCTTCAGGTATACTTTTTACCTGGGAGCAACTCACCTTACGTTGTAACAAGTTACCTACCTCTCTATCTGTGTAGTTCAAACCACATAAATAAGGTACATAGTCCTTAAATGGTGTATCATAAATTAGTCCTGGATCACTAGCCCTCGATGGATTAACATGTCCTGCTCCAATGGCAAAGATATCGGCAGGAAGGAGCCTTTCGTCAAGTATTGGATTCTTGGCAAGGTTTAATGTGTCGGCAGTTGTCATCATTGCAGACTTAATAGCAGCTGGAGACCACTTAGGATGTGCGCTCTTCAGTAAAGCGGCAATGCCACTAAGGTGAGGGCAAGACATTGAAGTTCCTGCTTGAATACGGAATTGTGTGATTCTGAGGTCTTGCTCGAAGGGAGGCCAAGCAGCAAGGACATTAACACCAGGACCAATTATGTCAGGTTTCAAGATTCCTCGACTAGCTAAACTTGGTCCTCGAGATGAAAAATCAGCGACCATGGGAGCATTTTTATCTCCAAATGTTGTTCCTTGAAAGGTAATTGCAGCAACGGGGTTTGATGTCGAGTTTATATAGGCGCGAATTTTCTTTCCATCTGCATCTGAAACATCCAATGCTGGAAGAACATGAGGATCAGCTGATTTAGTGACACCTTCGCTTGGCGTATTGATGATAATCATGCCAGCTCCTCCAGCTTCCTTTACAGCTCGTCCTAGATCAGTCCTGCGAGGATTATCTTCTAGACACAAGACTATCTTACCTTTGACAGTTTCAGGGAAAGAGCCAAATCGGCAGAAAGGGGCATCTGGATCACTTGCATTCTGTGTAGGATCATATAGAGTGAAGAATGTTGAATTGGATGTCTTTGGTTGAAATGCTGTTTCTCCTTCAAATTCCATGTTATTTCCAAGCTTAATAGTGGCCTTTAGTTTTCGATCATGAGTGCTGGCACCTACCGTGAGAATCCACGGGGCATCACTTGTTACAGAGCCCCTGGATGGACCGTTATTGCCTGCAGAGCAACTCACAAGAATACCTCTTTTTGTTGCACGATATGCCCCAAGAGCAATAGGGTCACTATGGAATGGATTGCTAATTCCGCCGATAGACAGGGACATGATATCTACACCATCATCTATAGCTGAATCCATGGCAGCTAAAACATCACTTTCAAAACAACCACCAGCAAAGTTGCATACCTTATATGAGGCTATGTGAGCAAGAGGAGCAATACCAACTGCAGTGCCATTGGCAAGCCCAAGGTAGTTGGCACCTTTCACAAAAGTTCCTGCAGCTATGCTTGCTGAGCTGGTACCATGTCCATCAAAATCTGTGGGATCACCCTCGGAACTTCGGAAAGACCTGAATCCAATGATCTTGTTGTTACACTTGGTTAGATTGGACTCACACTTCCCTTTCCACTTAGCAGGCGGAGGAGGCATCCCAACGTCGCTAAACGAAGGATGATCAGGAAGTATTCCGGTGTCCAAGATTCCAATAATAACACCTTTTCCATGGTTGGACTCCTTCCATAAACCCATGTTTTGCCGCAGCCCAAGAAAGGTAGGAGTATGGGTAATGTGCAAGGACAGTGTCTTCTGTGGCTGTGCAGAAACAAAGCCTTGTTTCTTTGCCATTTCCTTCACTTGGGCAGCAGTTAATCTTGCTGCAAAGCCTTTCATCACATTTCTGTAGGAATAGATCATGCTAGCAGGCTCTTCATTTCCACTTAAAGTTTCTGTAGTTTTAGGCAAAAAAGAATGGTAATAGCTCTCTAAATCTATTTCTGATGATTGAGTAGAAACTTGGCTTTCAGGGGATTCAACTTGGATTAAATAAGTTTGTAAATCACTTTGAATACTAAGCCATGGGAAACAGCAAACAATGCAAAAAAGAAAGATTGTTAAGAATCTCATTGCTGTAAATGATGATGTACTTGGAAAGTGAATTTGATGAACTTTAGAATTTTGGAACTACTCTTTTTAACTTCGGTTCTCTGACTATTCAACTTCATTTTATTTTGCCCTACTTGCAAATCAACTTGTGAAGCTTATTACTCTCCCGTCTCAATTTAACTGTCTTAGTTTGATTGAATCGGTAGTTTATGAAATAAAACTGAGACTTTTTAACTTTGTGATTTTTAATTAAAAATGTATGTAATATACTAAAATATTCTTTGAACTTTGTGATTTTAAATTTGTATGATGTTTGAATTGTCAACTTACTAAATATAAAAAGAAACACTTTTTGAGACAAACAAAAAAAAAAAGCAAGACACTTAATAGTAATTATTTTATCCGAGGCCTTCATGTAATTTTGGTTAGTATTATTATTGTGAATGAGACAAGAGAAGAATTAGCTAAAAGACCCCTCAAAGTGTTGAATAAAAAGTTTAACCTTTCCATTTCTTTTTGACTTATTTTTGGAGAGAGAAAAACTTAAGTGGGTTTAAGTGGGGACCGGGGACTGGATTAGTACTCTTAGAAACTTGTGGGTGCAAAACAATAATTCCTTAGGGTGCAAAACATAAAAAAAACTTGTGAGCTCTTTTTGAAATAAAAAAAAGTACCCGGGTAATTTAAACAATAACGGATACTACATCTCCTCTGTTTGGTTGATCATACACCACTGCGTTCCATTCCAATTTTCACGCTCAACTTCTCCTATTTTCTCTTTATCAACTGCCTGCACGACTTCAACTGCTGTGAGTGTCTTTTTGGAGTTATTTAAAGGATCTCTGTGGGTTAAGCACATTATCGACGAACAGCATAAACAGGTACGCATCGAGATTTTGTTAGGGTTTTTATTTGAAATTTAACTTTGTATTTTCTACGATTAATGGCTATTCTGCATCTTTACATCTTGATTTCGGGCAATGGGTGTTGTTATTTTACCGGTTTATACGCAATTTTCGATTCTGGATTACGGTTTAATTTTTGGGGGTTTTTCTTTAACTTTCGTATTAAAATGTGGTTTGTGTAGGTGTAATTATTGGGGGTTTTTTCTTTAACTTTCGTTGTAAAATTGTGTTGTGTTTAGGTGATTAAATGCCTAGGGTAAAGCACGCCGTTCCTAAAGGAAAAGGTCCGCGAACTTGGGAACAGCGTAGAGCGGAGCTTTTAGAAGAGAGGAGAGCTAGGGAACAACATATAGGTACACGTAGGTGGTCCATGCGCAAAGCAGCACAAGAAGCTTGGGTGTCTGCGAACATCCCCTCAGATTTTGTCAAATGCAAAAGAAGAAGGGTGGAGGAAGAACATGATGACAGTGATGCCACATCAACTGATAAAGATGTTGGTGGTGGTCAAACAGAGGTGGGTGACAACTTGAGTTCAAAAGGTGCATCTGATGATACGTTTGATCAGATAGACAGATTTCAAGCTGAAGATAGAGTTGGTAGTAGTGCTGCTGCTGCAGCAAAAAGAAGAGGAAAAACTGTTGTGATTGATGATGATGATGATGATGAGGATGAGAATGATTATGGGGAGGCAAGTAGGAAGACTGATGGAGAGGAGGATCAGGCTGGTGATAGGGATGATGGAGTTGATAAAGAGGTCGATAGGGATCAGGCTGGTGAGAGGGATGATGGAGTTGATAAAGAGGGAGATGGGGATGATGAAGAGGATGTGCATCCTCTTGACAGATTAAGCATTCCACAGAAGGTGATTGACATTGATGTCAGTACCTTTAGGTTCAAAACCTGGTTGTCCAGGTTTGAATCATTTAATGCAAAGATCTCTGTGAGATCTTCACTGAAAAAATTTAATGACTTCAAGACCAAGCTGGCAAAAATGGGTCTTGAAAAGATGTTTAGGAGATCAGTTTTTGGGGATTTCTTAAACCTTTCTGAGAGCTGGACCTTCAATGGGCAGTTGGTGCACTCAGTGCTTTTGAGGACTATTAGACAGTCCAAGAAAAAACATGAGATGTGGTTCTTAATAGATGGTAAGCCAGTCTGTTTTGGCTTGAGGGAGTTCTACCTGATGACTGGCTTAAACTGTTGTCAAGAGCCAGATACCAAATTGAAGGCCAAGTGCTTGGCAAATGGTGAAGGATTTGTAGAGAAGGTCTGTGGTGGTGGGGATGTGAGGGCAGAAAATCTACTGTACTTGATGGAGCAGAGACAGTTCTCTAAGGAAGAGAAGCTGAAGTTGGCTCTCCTGTGGTTCCTCCATACTGTCCTGATGGCCAGGGACAAAACTAAAAATGTAGAGAAATGGTGGATCCAATGTGTGGATAACCTGGAATTTTTCAGCAAGTACCCCTGGGGCAGGCTTTGTTATGACCTGACAGTGGACTACCTCTACAATAAAGTGGATTTTGCGAAGACTCATCGACAGCATGTAGAGGGTAAAACTGCTGGTTATGCACTGTTTGGATTCCCATGGGCCTTCCTAGTAAGTATTGTTATTTTATTTTCCAGTTTATTAAGAATGATTGTGTGAAAACATAAGTAATGTAACTGTGGCATTCATGACAGGCATGGATATATGAGGCTGTGCCCTTGGTTGGCCATAATGCTGGGAAATCTGAACAGTCCCCCTTGCCAATCCCAAGGATGCTGAGGTGGCAGCATACAAGAAGAAATGTGGGAGATGCTGATGCAGGCCACCAAGGAGCCAGACAGGTATGTAACTATTCAATTTATTAATTATTTTTTCATTTAATGATTAATTCATTTATTAATTATTTTATCATTTGATGACAGTTTTTGCACCCTTTCTTGATACCAACAGTGCAAGAAGTTGAGGGTTGCAAAAAATTTGTCTTTCCTCATGCTGATGAGGTCGAGGATCCTGCATTGGACAGGGTAAGGGCTATGCTGGAGGGGGTCACTGGGATCAAGTACATTGTGGAGGAGTATGCTGAAGAAATGCACAAAACTGAAAGCCAGGAAGATAGGGTTGATGATGTTGATGATGGTGATGATGGTGGTGCTGGTTCTGGTGCTGGTGATGGTGTTGATGGTGGTAGCAGGGGAACTTGCAGGCACTGTGGGCATGTGCAAGGTGTTCTGACAAGAATGTTGGAGGTGAGTGAGGAGATTTTAAAATTGTTGAAAGAGAAGAAGGTGAACAGTGAAAGGAAAACAAAGTCCAGGAACTTGATGAAGAGGAAGCTGTTCAAGCAAAGGAAGCTTGTGAAGAGGAAAAAGAAAGGTATCTATCTTCATTTTAATGATAATTTAATTATTTTTGTCAGTTTCTAAGTATTTCCTTTTAGTTGTAGTGAATGAAGGGAATAATAATGAAGATAAGAATGAAGATGTGAGAGAAGCAGCTGCAGCAGTCGATGAAGAAGAAGAGGTTTTCCATGATGCTCAAGTTCATGGAGCAGATGAAGAGATGACTGTAGATGCTGCAGAAGCCAGAAATGAAGCTCAAGTTGATGAGGTCGATAAAGAGATGTCTGAAGAAGGAGACAATGCAGAGATTGATGAGGAAGCTAGAAATGAAGAGACTGTTGAAGAAAATCGCGAGACACAGGCGGCATTGCATGTGGATGAAGCTAATGTTGCTCTGAATGAAGTTCTTGCAAGTCTGAATGTTCAGTTTCCTTCAGAGAATATTGGAACAGATAATGTTTGACGGGTTCAGTATTAATGATTGGTTTCCTGGTTTTGTATAAGTTGAATGTTGAACTAGTAGTTTATGACAGTAGTTGATGGTTAACTGTAAACTTGTTAAGGTATATTTTATTGATGACAGTCTAGTATACTCTATTATGGGTTCTCCTCTATTATGGTTATCTCTGGTTATCACCTTATGAGTCATAGACAAGTGTATGGTGGCTGACCTTGTTTTTGGACATGAACTGTGGGTTTATTAATGCAGGGTACTTGTTAGGCTTATACTCATTTCATTCATTGTTCAATGTTTCAATTATGGTATGCAACTAATAACATATTTCTCCTTATGTGCTCGCAACTGAAACAATAACGAAGCTTTTATAACCAAAAAAAACAGAGCTTTCCCGACTACATTACAATATCGATGCTTTTATACAAAAACAACCAAATTATTGGCCTTAAGTTTATACAAAAACAGCCAAGTTATTGGCCTTTATACAAAAACGGCCAAGGTATTGGCCTTTAAACAAAAACGGCCAAACGATTGACCTTATGTTTACACTGCGTCAAAATAATAATACACATATCCGGATTATGAACAAAATTTACACACTGTCAAAATAATACACATACTAAAAGAAGCGAACTAATAGGAGATCCATTTAAAAACGGAGCAGATAACACAACCAGCTACCATCAACTTAATCAACACCTTCAGTCGATGACTCTTCTGCTCAGCTTCTTCCTTCTTCTTCTCAGCTTCTTTCAACTTCATTTCAGCATCCCTCAGCATGATTTTCAGAAAACTATTCTGCTCTTCACATTCACTCAGTAGTTGTCTCAGTAAAACACAGTTGTCTTCGGTATCCTTAAGCTTTCTAACCAGATTCCCAATCACACTCGATGCTGCTACAGGCAGTGGTCCACCATCAAACCACCGAAAGTAGTCGCACCCACCACTTGACTGCATTGTTTAACAAAACCCAAGAAAAAATCAGTACATTAACAAATAATCAAAAACAAAAACAGAAATATAATGTATGAGTAACACACCACCTTTGGAGTTTTACAACTCCAAAATCTGCGGCCAGGGTTTGTATTAGTGCGGGATGTCCTCAGCTTCGTGCTTTTGCCGCAGAAACAGATATCGGCTTCCTGGGCTACGTTGGAGCTGGACGAATCTTCACTCATGATGTTCTTTGAGTTGTTTGATTTTTCAGCTTGTGAAAGAGGGGTCGTGAAAGAGAAGGTTTTGAAGAATTGGGTGGGTTAGGTTAGAAATTGGGGGAAATTGGGGTTCTCTAGAAATTGTTTAGGGAATCGTTAAATCAGCGTTTATATATTTGGGGATTTGTTTTAAAATATTAAAGTTAATGGGGTTTAAGTGAGGCAGGAAATTTGGGCTCCATTTTCCGCTCAAACTTTTTGACTTTTACCTAAGCCACGTGACCAGGGGCGTGACGTGTTCCGTGTTTGGGTTCGGGGTTTGGGGATTTGGGGTTGGGGGTTTGGGTTTAGGGATAATCGACATATAGTAGTCGATAATCAGCTTTGTATCTTGAAAATTAACATATGGAATTATTCTCGAATCCAAGAATAGAAATTAGTATGCTTAACAAGAATAGACATAGTAGGCCTATATATACATGAGATTTCCCCTTATAGGCATCAATGAGTTGTTATAATGTACTAAATTGGTCAATAATACTCAAATGGGGTCCATATACCATCGCATATGGTGTAACAAGACATATGAGTCATAACACTAAGGCATTGCTTAACAAGAATAGACATAGTAGGCCTATATATACATGAGATTTCCCCTTGTAGGCATCAATGAGTTGTTATAATGTACTAAATTGGTCAATAATACTCAAATGGGGTCCATATACCATCGCATATGGTGTAACAAGACATATGAGTCATAACACTAAGGCATTGCTTAACAAGAATAGACATAGTAGGCCTATATATACATGAGATTTCCCCTTGTAGGCATCAATGAGTTGTTATAATGTACTAAATTGGTCAACAATACTCAAATGGGGTCCATATACCATCGCATATGGTGTAACAAGACATATGAGTCATAACACTAAGGCATTGCTTAACAAGAATAGACATAGTATGCCTATATATACATGAGATTTCCCCTTGTAGGCATCAATGAGTTGTTATAATGTACTAAATTGGTCAATAATACTCAAATGGGGTCCATATACCATCGCATATGGTGTAACAAGACATATGAGTCATAACACTAAGGCATTGCTTAACAAGAATAGACATAGTAGGCCTATATATACATGAGATTTCCCCTTGTAGGCATCAATGAGTTGTTATAATGTACTAAATTGGTCAACAATACTCAAATGGGGTCCATATACCATCGCATATGGTGTAACAAGACATATGAGTCATAACACTAAGGCATTGCTTAACAAGAATAGACATAGTAGGCCTATATATACATGAGATTTCCCCTTGTAGGCATCAATGAGTTGTTATAATGTACTAAATTGGTCAATAATACTCAAATGGGGTCCATATACCATCGCATATGGTGTAACAAGACATATGAGTCATAACACTAAGGCATTGCTTAACAAGAATAGACATAGTAGGCCTATATATACATGAGATTTCCCCTTGTAGGCATCAATGAGTTGTTATAATGTACTAAATTGGTCAATAATACTCAAATGGGGTCCATATACCATCACATATGGTATAACAAGACATATGAGTCATAACACTAAGGCATTGCTTAACAAGAATAGACATAATAGGCCTATATATACATGAGATTTTCCCTTGTAGGCATCAATGAGTTGTTATAATGTACTAAATTGGTCAATAATACTCAAATGGGGTCCATATACCATCACATATGGTGTAACAACACATTTTAGTCATGATTTTTTTGATTTTATTTGAAATTACACTAGGTCGATAATCAACCCTTTCGGGGTTGATTTGGTTAATAGTCGATTACCTTTGTCCAGTCAAGTCCCGACTTCAGAAAATTCTGCCATTACTTAAATATTTTTCGTATTACTTAATATTTATTTTATTTACATTTTCCAGCAAATATTATTATCGTAATTTATTACTACTTTACTTTTATCTTTTTCTATTTATATTTTTGTTTTTGGTCATTTTCTGATTATTTCCATTTTTGCGAACCTATCTATCGATTTATCTACTTGGTGTTGGTTGATTATACACCAAAATGGAGTACGGACAGTTGGTTAATAGTCGATTACCTTTGTCCAGTCAAGTCCCGACTTTTTATTTTTCTGATACGTTTCGCTTTTTCAGGAAATTCTCCCATTGACTTAAATATTTTTCGTATTACTTAATATTTATTTTATTTACATTTTCCAGTAAATTTCACTTTTTCTATTAATTAAATATTGTCGTAATTTATTATTTTACTTTTATCTTTTTTCTATTTATATTTTTATTTTTTCTCATATTCTGATTATTTCCATTTTTGCGAACCTATCTATCGATTTATCTACTTGGTGTTGGTTGATTATACACCAAAATGGAGTATGGACAGGTCATCAAGAATACGCAAAAAAAATGGGGGAGCGGGAAATTGAACGAGAAATTAAATGCACAATCAGAGTTAATAATAACCCAGGGGGCTTTTCATATATAATATTTTTAAAGAAAAGAGCAATCATAATGAAAACTCTTTTCTTTTTACATTTAAAAATTAAAAAAAAAACTAATTATTACGAGGGGAGGGGGGAGGGGTGATGTAGTTGTCCAGATCCTCCCCTGCTCGTTCCATGAGCACCCTCAACATCCTAGCAGTACGGCGGATGTTCATCTCCTGCCTCCTGCGATCATCACACAGGAGGCAGATAAGCCTGTCTATGTCAGCACGGATCAGCAGCACCTCTGGGTCGTTGTTCCTGAGAGTGACACTGCCATTGTTGTTGTTTCTGGTGGCACTTCCTGGAGCTCTTGCCATTATAAGATGTTTCTGATTCTTGATTTGTGTTGTGGATTGTTGCATCGAATGCCTCTATTTATAGGCTCCAAATCGATGCAACCTTTGGTGTTCCCAGAAAAAGAAAAGTCTCATCGTTTCAAGTGGCAATTATGAACAGCCACTTCGAGTCTCATCATTTCAAGTGGCAATTATGAACTGCCACTTCGTTTAACTCAATTCCGGCTGCTTTCAATGACGAGGCGCACGCGTCTATTAAATGTGTTCAATCACTTTATCAACTGCATTGGGTCAATTAATCTACGTTATTTTTTTTTTCAATAATCAACCCATATATTTTCTATTAATAAATGCGTTCAATCACTTTATCAACTGCATTGGGTCAATTAATCTACGTTATTTTTTTTTCAATAATCAACCCATATATTGTCTATTAATCGCAAATGTAAATACTCAACTGGTTGTAAGCATGTCCAACATTTGCTGAACTCAAATAATAGTCATTCTTATACAAAACACTTAAAATAGAAATAAAATACATTAACGAAACTATTACAATCAGTTCAAATTGTTCCAACAAATAACACAGTACCAAATTAAGACAACCACATCTAACACTACTTAAACACACCAAATTATCACAACTTAAGCTAATACACCAAATCAAAATTGCAAGGTTGATTATCAACCTCGTACCAAAGCAGGGCAGGTTGTCCTCTTATGGCCACTTCTCTTGCAGTTTGAACATCTATTTTGCCTCTTCCTTGAGAAAAAAGTTTCACCAACTGAGGGAAAACGATTAATTCTCCTTCTACCCTTTTTGGGATCGACCATCGGCGGAAGAATTCTTCTATGAACTACCTCTGGAGGAACCATCCATTCTTGCTCCGGTGGCATTGGATAAACATTTTCTTCATACGCACACATGTAAGTCTGATGCCTATAAAATGGACAAGTGTAATGGTACGCGCTAGCACCATATTCATCTCCATACCTTATCCTCAACACTGCAAACGCATGCTTGCATGGTATCTTGTCCAGGTCAAACTCCCTGCATGTACACATTCTGAAATGAAGATTGACAGTGTGGGATAGGCCATCTCCAACCACAGTGTACTTCGGTACTTCCACGCTCCCGCCTGCATGATAAGCAATCAATTTGTTTCCTTCAAGCATATTCTGATTCAATTTTGTTTCAGCACTGGGCACCAAAATGGTGTTGTGTTTCTTCATCTCCTCACGCCTCTCATTGAACTTGTCAGTAAACCTACGAGTAATAGCATTGCACAGTCCCAGGATGGGGTATTCTCTCTCGTCCTTGAACATTGCGTTGAGGGACTCGGAAAGGTTTGTCGTCATTACATCATACCTGTTTCCTGGAAAAAATGCTCTCGTCCACTTATGGAAGCCCACTTCATCCTTAAGACAAGCAGCTGCGGCAGGGCATTTTGACGCGAGCTGGTTAAAAGCATCGCTGAACACTTCAAAACGGTACGCCTTCGCAGCGGTGTAATAATCCTTCAAAAATGATCCACACTTGAACCTTACGCGCATGTTCTCAGCAAGATGCTTGGTGCAACAGCCATGAGATGCTAAGGTATACACCCTTCTAATCCCATTTGCTATGGCCTTGGCGCGATCGGAAATTATGCACAGGTCCGGTGTATTGGGGACTACGTGAGCCAGCTGTTCAAAAAAGAATTGCCATGAGCTATCGCACTCCTTATCTACCACACAGAAAGCCAATGGATAAATGTGGTTCTCCGTGTCCTGCGCGACAGCCGTCAATAAAACACCGCCGTAGGTGGACGATAAATGTGTCCCATCGACTGATATCACCTTCCTCATATATGTAAACCCTCTAACCCAAGCTCCGTAAGCTACAAAAAAATACTTGAACCTCCCCTGTTCATCAACCCTTAACCCAGTCTTGCTGCCAGGATTTAGGCTTTCCAACACAAAACTGTACGCATCTAAAATTGCGTAACTGTGCTCCGGACTGCCCCTAACTAAAGCCTTTGCAATTTCTCTTCCTTTCCAGCACTTCCAATAACTTACCTTACTATTCAGTTGTTGATCCAAAGCGCTCTTGATATCTTTTGTCGTCAACCCTTTGCCTTCAATAAACCTGTTCTTGAAATATTCTCCGATGACATCCGCTGAAGCATGTGGATGATGGCTTGGTAGATGTTGCACCCCACATGTGTGCTCTTTAAAGTATTTGGTGATCACAAACCTGTTGGAATTAACATACTTCATGGCGCGCACCATCCACCTGCAGCGCGCTTCTACACATGCCACGACATACAGGGATTTAGTACTCTTCTTTGTTTTGAATGTGAATGGCTTCTTCATTGAACCCATATTCAAAGCCACAACCAGGCTCTTCTTGGTATCGAAGGTTTTCCCAGTATGAAAACCTGTGCAATCATCAACCACATCACCCAAGTTGCTGCCTTGAGTGGGAGCAGATTCGGCAACACAGTTGCTCCCATTTACAGCGGGTTCTCCAACCTCTGGATCTTCAATAGCATTTTCTTCTTCACTATCCATATCACCAGCAGTTTCACCAACTCCAGCATCACTGCCATGATCACCCGTACTCTCATTGAATAGTGGTGGTCGTGGTGGTCTTGCAGAATCAGCTGCACCATTAGTGGCAGCATTTGAGCCTGCTTGAGAGCTCTCGCAAACAAATATCTTTAAAATAGGCCTGCTACCATTATTTCCAACATCGAGCATATAGATATGCAAATCATTATCATTTCTTATAAAAGAAAGAGCCACCTTACCCCTCGTAGGAGCAGCACTAAAAACATAGCTAATTGAAACCTCGCTGCGATGGCACGTTAAGTTGCCGCGATCAATTAATTGGTCAATTAACTGATCGTAGGTACATTCCAGATTTAATGCAATAGGGATTGTTGTCTTTGTCCTAGATTGCCAATTCCAGCATTTTGGGTTCTCAATCCATTCACCCATAAAGTCAGCACCTACTACTACGAAACCCCCCATCTACTTCAACGAAGTCGATGATCAACCGAATGTGGTCGATGGTCGATGAAATAATGCAGCAGTTCTGCAACAATGGCGAATGAATAAAAAACAGCTTGAACTTCTTACCAGTTGAAGAAATGAAAGGATGTATGTGCAAAGACGGAAGCCCAGACCAATTCACCTCAGATTTCCATCCACAGTACTCGCATCGAGACGTTACAGCCGCAACAAGAAATTTCAAGAAAAATGGGTTCCAAAAGATAAAACAGTTATAGATCGAGATGACGCAGTTCTTGATGGGAGAAATGGAGCAAAAAACGAAGCTCAAACAGCCATTGAAGGCGCAGGTGGTTCTGGGCGGGAAAGCTTGGAGGGAAGAAGAAGGCAGCTGGGGGTCTAGGGATTTTGGTGGGAAGATTTAATTGTTTTTTTGCTATTTTAGGTAAATAATAATTGTATATATAGTAGACCAAAGTGTAGTTTTTGTAACTTGGGGGCTGGGGGTTTGAGACTAGAGAACTTGGATAAGATCATTAGTGTTAAATGGTCATTAAGCAATTAAAGGGTTATACACCCAATTTTTAAGACTTGAGGGTTATTCCCTCTATTTCCTTCATTGCAGAGGTCTTTTAGCCAAGTCACCCATGAGACAAGGATAGAACTCTAGCTGAACAATAAGCTATATATATATATATATATATATATATATATATATATATATATATATATATATATATATATATAACCATTAAATCACTTTGTTCCAAATAATCTCTTTATAGGACAATAAATTATCGCCTACTAACCTCAGACATCTTTTTAATTAAAAGTTGTTGGTTATTAAATTTTCAGATATTGACATGTCTTTGGCAATGCATGATTGATACTGCTGTAAAGTTATCCATTGGCCTAGGTGGCGCTAATAAATAATGGGCCATAGTACTATCGGATATTCGAATAGTATAGTATTTTACTTATCTCTTTGTTTCATACTCCGCTGATGTTGTTTCAGATAAATCTCTCTTAATTTATGCCAAAACTTTCAATCAGAACCTTTAGAGCAACCATGGAGGCGAAAGGTTTCATGAAAGGGTCCGATACGGTCTATTTGTAACCACGCTCCGAATATACGAGACATAGAGCATCCATGGAGGCAAAGCTCACATACCCTATACCTTCAACCGCTCGCGAGATTTGGGATCCACCTCCAGCACGTACTTTACCCACAATCAAACCATTGAGAACATGTGTCCGAGGGAGCATAACGTGCATCAATGTAACGTGGGGGGATTATCTAGGTTCTCTTACTACTATAAATATCTCCCTTTTTCATTTGTAAAGGCATCACAAAAAGACTAGCCAAAATTCTGTCAAATTACACACTTGTCATTGTCAAGCTTTATATTACAACTTAATAATATCCCTTTTCCTTATTATTGATTGCTTATTGTTCATCTCATTACTGTTAAGTTAATTTAGAATGCATTTTGATTATGACAAAAAGAATGTGATACCTAAATCAGTCTATGTGCTTCTCGCAGATTTCGGACCCTATTGTTTGAGAATTGATTCTGTGGATCGTAAATTGATTGTCTTTCGGAGTCAGCTATGGAAAAGTTGATTGACAGCCGCTCTTCCCGTTGGTTTAGTTATTTCTCTTGCCTTATTCTCTGGAGATATTTATATCCCTAAGAGAATCAAATCTCTTGGGTCAAATCTCTCTAGCATCAGAATCTCGTCAATCTCTCTCAATCACATATCATCTAAGATTCTGCCTTGTTCTCCCGCAACGGTCTCCCTGCCTTGTTACTATTTATTCAAGTGTTTCTGAAGACCATCTTACGCTTCTAATTACAATCTACTATCTCTTAGTCTTTTACTTACAAACTGTACTCCTGAGAGTTTACGAGAGTTTTACAAGAAAAGAAAGAGAGATCGTGTAGTGAGGTAATAGTTGTGTCGCTGAAGTTTGGTCTGATTCTCTATAAATCAGACACCATCGTTAGTGGTGAGCGAAGTATCAAAAACCACCTGTGAGAAGACGTTTATGGTTAACGATAAACCATACTTGTATTTTTGTTTACTAAAGAGCTTGAAGAGAGATCACTCCCTTGTGACCCAAGGGGACTGGACTAGGAACCACTTTGGTTCTGAACCAGTATAAATACTCTGTGTCGTTCCTTACTCATTTACAGCATTTCTATTTCTGCATTAATCAGCTTTTATATTTCTAAGTCAACTTACGAATTGCTCAGTCGACTAAATTACAGCAGTTTTACAATTCACCCCCCTCTTGTGTTTATCAACTGGTATCAGAGCTTGGAATCACATTTTTGTTTTGCCTTACAGCAAGTGAGAAAAGATCATGTCATCACACGTTGTGAATGGGGCTCTTCTACAAGAGGGAACTTCTGCCACCCGACCTCCTTACTTTAATGGTAAGCATTACAATCATTGGAAGATTCGTATGGAAACATACATTAAATCGGTTGACTTTAAGGTCTGGCGTGTCATCAAGAAAGGCCCTTTTGATATTCCCGCCATCAAATCTGCCAAGAAAGAAGGAGATCCTCAGAATGCTCCTACTGATGTTGACATGGATGATTATACTGATGAACAACGTGAGATTATCCAACTCAACTACAAAGCTGTCAATATTCTTTACAACGCCATTAGTGGTGAAGAATATGAGAAAATCTCTAGTTGTGAAACAGCCAAAGAAATATGGGATAAACTAGAAGTTACATATGAAGGAACTAGCAAAGTGAAAGAAACAAGGAACAATCTTCTCGTATATGAGTACGAACTTTTCCAAATGAAAGATGGAGAATCTGCTGAAGATATGTTTACTAGGTTCAGCAAGATTGTCGGTGAACTTAAAGCGCTCGGAAAAATCTATTCCAATGGTGAGCAGATAAGAAAGATTCTAAGGAGTCTTCCTACAACCTGGCAACCCAAAGTCATAAATATTGAAAGCGGAGATCTTAACAAAATCTCCTATGACGAACTGAGAGGAGATCTGATTGCTTTTGAGAAAACTCATTTGAAACGCAATGTGTTGGAAGAAAAAAAGAAAACTGTAGCTTTCAATACTACAGTGGAGGAAGTCGACTACGATCAGGATATTGAAAAAGATGATATCCAAGAACAACTCGCTATGATGTCCAGAAACTTAAACGGACTTGTGAACCGAAGACGTCAATTCAGAAAAGGCAAAGTTCCTTTCAAGAAAGATCAAACCAGTTATAGAAATGAAGGCCGATGCTTCGAATGCGGCAAACAAGGTCACATTGCAACAAACTGCCCTGACGCAAAAAGGAAAGGCAGAAATAGATCTTACGCTGCATGGAGTGATGAAGATACTGCTGACACTGAACAAGAAGAAGCAGCTAACATTTGCTTCATGGCCTCAGATAACTCTACCAGCAGTGGAATCCAATCTAATGACTCGAGCGAGGTACGTTGCGAATTCTGTATTGAAAACTCTAGAAACCTTGATGAAGTCCTAGACGAGCTTGAGAAGGCTCTAAGGAAAATTAAGAAACTAAGCAAGGAAAAGGAAGAATGGGAAATGAAATTAGAAGTAGTTGAGACAGAAAACGAATTCTTAAAAGAAGAAATGAATCACATAAAACTTAAGCTTAACAGTTATAAAAGGTCTACTAGTCAAAGCTCAGCAGGGTCAAATAGCTTTTATAAATCTGCTAGATCCTCTACGTTTTCTAGAGAAACTAAAACTGTGCCTATTTGCTATCATTGCGGTGAACCTGGTCATGTATTTAAAAGATGTCAAAAGAGAAATCCTGGAAAATGGATTTGGAGACCCAAAACCAGAACTGAAGCAAGTACATCTAGAGCTAACCCTCAAGGACCCAAGCAAGCTTGGGTACCTAAACATATTTAAAAACCTTGTTTTGCAGGGACGCCACAAAGGATCAATAAAGATGGGAAAATGGTTTCTCGATAGTGGCTGCTCCCGTCATATGACTGGCGACAAACAACTGTTCAAATCTATAACTAAGATTGATGGAGGATCTGTTAAGTTTGGAGGAGATGCAAAAGGAAAGATCGTTGGCATTGGAATCATTTCCCTAAGTCCCTCCTGTGACATCAAGGAAGCATTCCTCGTCGATGGACTTAAACACAACCTCCTCAGTATCAGTCAACTTTGTGATTGAGGGTACAAGGTAAATTTTGAATCCAGTAGATGCATTATTCATGACACCAAAGGTAAGGTAGTTCTCTCCGGATCCAGGGAAAACAATATCTACGTTCTTAACAATGGTAAGGCTTCTACAGGTAAACACTTATGTCTTTCTTCCATTACCAATGACCCCTGGACATGGCATAGGAAATTAGGTCATGCCAGTATGTCTTTGATTGAGAAACTGTCTAAACAGGAACTAGTTATTGGACTACCAAAGCTTAACTTTTCAAAAAATCATATCTGCGATGCATGTCAGCTTGGTAAGCAAACTAGAACCTCTTTTAAAGGAAAAGATATTGTGTCTACCTCTAACCCCTTAGAACTATTACATATGGACCTGTTTGGTCCAACTAGAACTGCTAGTATCGGAGGTAAAAGATATGCTTTTGTGATTGTTGATGATTACTCTCGTTTTACTTGGGTTATGTTTTTATCTCATAAAGATGATGCATTTAAAAGTTTTGAAGTTTTCTGCAAAAAAGTTCAAAGAGAGAAAGGTTACTACATATCCACTATCAGAAGTGATCATGGAGGGGAATTCGAAAGCAAAGTTTTTGAAGATTTCTGTAATTCTCATGGATTCACTCACAATTTCTCTTCTCCTCGAACTCCTCAACAAAATGGTGTTGTAGAAAGGAAGAATCGCACTCTTCAAGACATGGCCAGAACTATGTTAGTTGAACACTCTCTTCCAAATCATTTTTGGGCTGAAGCTGTAAGTACTGCATGTCATATTTTAAATAGATGTCTCATTCGTCCTATCCTTCATAAAACTCCCTACTAACTTTGGAAAGGCAAGAGACCAAATATTAGTTATTTTCATCCCTTTGGTTGTAAATGCTTTATTCATAACAATGGTAAAGATAATCTTGGTAAGTTTGATCCACGTAGTGATGAAGGTATTTTCTTAGGATACTCTAACACTAGCAGATCATATAGAGTATTTAATAAGAGAACCTTAACAGTTGAAGAATCCATGCATGTTGTATTTGATGATTCCTTGATCCATGTCGAGAAAGGTAATAACGCAGATGACGACGAAGTTGGACCAACTCCATCCAGTCCCTCAGAAACTACAGTGACAACCCTTGAGTCTCTTAATCCTCAAATCCAGGAGGCTGAGGATTCAGACTCAACTCCAGAACAGACTAAGTCAACTTCACAGCTCAAAGAACTGGAAGTGGTCGTGCCAAATGAATGGAGGAGTGATCCCGATTATCCACAGAAATATATCATTGGGGATCCACGAGAAGGTATGAAAATGAGAAACTCACTTAAATCTAATCTGGCTTTCATCTCACAGATAGAACCAAAGAAGATAGATGAAGCTCTTCAAGATGAATCTTGGGTTCTTGCCATGAAAGAAGAGCTCGATCAATTTGAGAGAAACCAGGTGTGGGAGCTCGTTCCTAGACCCAAAGGAAAATCTGTTATTGGTACCAAATGGGTGTTCAGAAACAAACTCAATGAAGAAGGTAAAGTGGTAAGAAACAAGGCTCGTCTAGTGGCTCAAGGCTACTCTCAGATAGAGGGAGTCGACTACGACGAGACATTTGCTCCTGTTGCTAGACTTGAATCTATTCGCATGCTTCTAGCTTTCGCCTCTTTCAAACAATTTAAACTTTTTCAAATGGATGTGAAAAGTGCTTTCCTAAATGGGTTTATTAAAAAAGAAGTTTTTGTCAAACAACCTCCAGGTTTTGAAAATCCTAAATTCCCTCATCATGTGTTCAAGCTTTCCAAAGCTTTTTATGGTCTTAAACAAGCACCTCGTGCTTGGTATGAAAGACTAAGCTCATTCTTATTATCACACGGATTTTCTAGAGGAAAAAGTGATAAAACCCTTTTTTATACAAAAAACCTCCTCTGACATTCTTATTATTCAAATTTACGTTGATGATATCATTTTTGGTAGCACTAGTCCAGAATTATGCAAGAAATTTGAAGTGCTTATGCAGGGGGAGTTTGAAATGAGCTTGATGGGAGAACTCACGTTCTTCCTCGGACTCCAGATCAAACAATATGAAAATGGCATCTTTATTTGTCAATCTAAATATACCAAAGAACTTATTGTTAAGTTTGGAATGAATGATGCAAATCCTGCTAAAACTCCCATGAGCCCGGCTACACATCTGGTAAGTGACTCAAAAGGTACAAGTATCAATGCTTCACTTTATCGAGGTATGATTGGATCACTACTCTACTTAACTGCTAGTCGACCAGACATAATGCTTTCTGTATGTAAATGTGCTCGCTTTCAGTCAGCTCCCAAAGTATCTCATCTTACTGCAGTTAAAAGAATCCTTCGTTATCTTGTTGGCACAGTTAACTATGGCTTATGGTATCCTCGCACGAATTTCTTTGATCTTATTGGTTTTTCAGACGCTGACTATGCAGGTGACAGGGTTGATAGAAAAAGCACCAGTGGTGCAAGTTTTTTTCTCGGGAAATCTCTTGTTTCTTGGCACAGCAAGAAATAGGACTGTACTGCTCTTTCTACAGCTGAATCTGAATATGTTGCTCTAGGACATTGTTGCACTCAACTCCTTTGGATGGGCAGACAGCTCTCTGATTATAACTTATTTTTTAAACCCATTCCCATGCTATGTGATAATACTAGTGCAATTGAACTTTCCTACAATCCAGTTGATCATCCTAGGACTAAGAATATTGATGTTCGTTATCATTTTATTAGGGATCATGTTCAGGATGGTGATGTTGATATTGCCTTTGTTAGCACTGATTTTCAATTAGCTGATATTTTCACAAAACCTCTTTTAGAAGAACGATTTTGTGCTCTACGTGACTTGCTTGGAATTTGCCTGATCCTTCTTAATTTCCCTCAGTTTATTACCTTAAGTATATTTGTATTTTTCTTACCAGACTCTCTTAATTTTTTAATGCTTATTTTACTATGTCATTATTACCTTTTACTCTTTCACTTGTCATTATTACTGCCTTTAGTTGAAAAGCTGTCAGGCGGCGTGGGAAACGGTTTCCAAGGGTCTGCGTCCTGTCCTTTCCTCTCCATCAGCCATCACGTCTCTTCAGTTCATCTACCACTCACACGATACCCCTTCCATTCCCATTCCTTTTTTTTTAACTTCTCCACTCCCCCAAATTCACTTCATCTCTTTCCCTCTCCTCAAAATACCTCCATTAAAATGGCTCGCAAAACATCATTCTCTGCACGCCGAAGCCAGCGCACTAAATCAAAACCACCCACCACATCTACCACTCCGGTTCCGGTGGAATCCGACCACTCTGAAAACACCATGTCCACTTATCAAAGTCCAAACAGAAACCCTATTTCTTCTAAGAAAGCCGATAAAAGACCCATGCAATCCCCTGATGACGAATGTGTTAAGAGGCCTAAGAAAGAATTTTCTCTTGCTGATTTGGATGAAACCCTAGATTTCTGGAATGCTTCTGCGTGTGAAAAGCTTGTCGCTCTTAAGGACAAACCTCTGGCTCATGGTAGACTTGTGGACTTGGAGGCTATGGATTCTCTCAATTGCTCTCTGATTCCATGGTTTGCTGCTCAGGACTGGTCAAGTTTCTTCTCTGCCGAACCTGTTGACATCCCTGAGGATCTGGTAAGGCTATTCTATGCTAGTCTCCGTCCCTGTTCTTCTGGTGGGTTTGAAACAATGGTGTTGAACACTCGCATTATTATTACTAAAGCTATTCTCTGCCGCATTCTGGGCTGTAAGTCTTCTGGTTACTCTGACTTTTTTAAAATCTCCTGGCCTGCTGATTTTGAGGTCTCGTTTGACCAGGCCAAGACCTTTCTATCTGATAAGACTGATATTCCTGAAGGGCAACTAGGCCCCCTAGACCTATCTTTTGAAATGCGTGTACTTGCCCATATTGTTGGCACTACCTCGCTTCCTCGGACTGGATCTCTTAGTTCTCTGTCTCAACGTGACACCCTGATTGTCTATTGTCTGGTCACTAAGAAGAAATTTGATTTAGCTACCTGGATTATTGAATACATGCTTGAAAGTACTGCTGAATGTGCATCTCTTCCATATGGCATCCTCATCACTCGTATCTTGCATTTTATAAAGTGAATATCTCTGAGTGGAAAACCTTCTCTTTAACTGCTTGTTACAATTCCCGCACTTTTGCTTCAATGGGGTATGTTCATCTTAATGACTCATGGGTTCGTAAGGAACCAAAATCCCCCAAGCCTGTTGATGATATTGCTGGTCCTTCTAAGGCTTCTGCTCCAGTTGAAACTGAGCCTGCAGGTAAGTTCAAAGATGCTCTGGCTGATGTCAATGACCTGTTGCTGAGTTTGCACTACAAAAGTGAAAAGGCCTTTGAGGATATTGCTGAACTTAAGTTGGATGTAGGTAGATTCTCTCTTAAACTTGATAATGCTGTCACAGACTCTGCTGCTGCCTTAAGGCAGGTGCATGCTCGTATTGATGCTGTCTCTACAGATGTTCAAGCCAGAATCACTGCCATGTCCACTGATGTTCAGACTAAGCTGGACCGTATGACTGACAATGTTGTGAACACTCTCACTTATTTTCTTGCTCCTCGCTAAATTTAACTCGTTGGGTCTATAATATTCAGGACAACTTAGCACTGATGTGCTTATTTTTGATTGCTCCTTTTTGGTTGATGCCAAGGGGGAGAACAGACTTTAGTTTGGTTATGTGAATATTGAATTATCCTGTCTATGCTTTATGTCTTTTGTTTAAAGGGTAACTCACTCAGGGGGAGTCAACTAACCTCCCTACTCTGTTGCCTATCAAAACTGAGATAACACTCAGGGGGAGCTAGCACACTCAGGGGGAGTCAGCTATCAGCGTCGAACAGTCGACTTCAGAAACAAAGGGAAGTATCCTAGCACATTCACTCTCTCACTTTTTGTCATCACCAAAAAGGGAGAGATTGTTAAGTTAATTTAGAATACATTTTGATTATGACAAAAAGAATGTGATACCTAAATCAGTCTATGTGCTTCTCGCAGGTTTCGGACCCTATTGTTTGAGAATTGATTCTGTGGATCGTAAATTGATTGTCTTTCGGAGTCAGCTATGGAAAGGTTGATTGACAGCCGCTCTTCCCGTTGGTTTAGTTATTGCTCTTGCCTTATTCTCTGGAGATATTTATATCCCTAAGAGAACCAAATCTCTTGGGTCAAATCTCTCTAGCATCAGAATCTCGTCAATCTCTCTCAATCACATCTCATCCAAGATTCTGCCTTGTTCTCCCGCAACGGTCTCCCTGCCTTGTTACTATTTGTTCTCCCGCATCGGGTTTTTCTTTGTTAACATCAAACCAAACCTAATATGTCGGTTTTTTTTTCTTCCAACACCAAACCAAATCAAACCAAACCACTAGTCGGGTTTTTCTTCGGTTTGGTTTGGTTTATCGGTTTGGTGCGGTTCGCCGGTTTGATTTGTACACCCCTACTTAAGACTATGAACAACTTTCTAGAGAAACAGGTTCTACTAACATCAAATGTGAGCAATTTGTCATACATTTGAGATTGAAAGCATTAATACAAGAAGTCTGTGGTTCATCGTAACAGAAAAGATAAACAAGAATTGCCAATCTTGTAATTTTAGTCGAGTAACAGTACAACTGCAATTGGACTTCTTACAGAGTGCCTATTAGAAGTCCATTTCAAGGATCCCTCAACAACAGTACCACTTTCTGAGGTATTTGTTGTCTTGGAAAAAGTCACTTGGTACGTTAACTTCTCGTTCAACTTAGAGAAGTTTAACTTGGATGGTTTAACTTTCACGGAAACTCCTTTTGGTGAAACTATCTGCACTTTGTAAGATGACTTGGCGTCTCCTACATTGGTCACAGTTCTTGTAAAATTCTGAGGAGTTGATCTAAGTCTGATGGAAAATGAAGGATAATTTAGTTGCGCTTCAGGGATTCTATTCACCTCCAAGCAATTTACCTTGCGTTGTAACAATTTTCCTACCTCTCGATTTGCGTAGTTCAAACCACATAAATAAGGTATATATTCCTCAAATGGTGTATCATATACTAGTCCTGGATCATTTGCTCTCAATGCATTAACATGTCCTGCACCAATGGCAAAAATATCAGCAGGAAGGAGCCTTTCGTCTAGTATTGGATTCTTGGCAAGGTTTAACGTGTCAGTGGTTGTCATTATTGCTGATTTAATAGCAGCAGGAGACCAACTAGGATGTGTGCTCTTCAGCAAAGCTGCTATGCCACTAAGGTGAGGGCAAGACATTGAGGTTCCAGATATAACATTGAATGTAGATTTTGTGTTGTTCTTGTTATCCACGGAAGTAGGCCAAGCAGCAAGAACATTAACACCAGGACCAATTATATCAGGTTTCAAGATACCACGACTTGCCACGCTTGGTCCTCGAGAAGAAAATGAAGCAACTATTGGAGCATTTTTATCTCCAATTATTGTTCCTTGGAATGTGATTGCAGCAACAGGGTTTGATGTTGAGTTCATATAGGCAAGAATTTTCTGTGCATCTGCATATGAAACATCCAATGCTGGAAGGACATGAGCATCAGCTGATTTAGTCACACCATCATGCTCTTCATTGATGAGAATCATGCCAACACCTCCAGCATCCTTTACTGCTTGTCCTTTATCAACCCTTAGAACATTACCTTCCAAACACAAGACAATCTTACCTTTGATAGCAGGGTCAGTTAGCGACCCTGGTCTGCAATAAGGGGCATCAAAGTCAGTTTCATTCTTTGCAGGATCAAATAGAGTGAAGAATGTTGAGTTTGAAGTCTTTGGATGATAGGCAGATTCTCCAACAAATTCCTCTTTATTTCCAAGCTTAACAGTGGCCTTCAATATTCTATCATGAGTGCTGGCACCAACAGTGAGAATCCACGGTGCTTCATTTCCTACAGAGCGACTCTCTGGACCACTATTGCCTGCAGAACAACTTACAAGAATGCCTCTTTCTGTTGCACTATACGCCCCAAGAGCAATAGGGTCATCATGGAACGGTCTTGTACTTCCACCAAGTGACAGGGAAAGGATATCTACACCATCACCTATAGCTGCATCCATGGCAGCTAAAATATCACTGTCGGCACAACTATCAGAACATACCTTATACATGGCTATGTGGGCAAGAGGGGCAACACCAACTGCAGTACCATTGGCATTCCCAAAGACATTGGCACCTTTCACGAAAACTCCTGCAGCTGTGCCCGCCGTGTGGGTACCATGTCCATTATCATCTATCGGGGAACCAGGACTGCCGTAAGACCTGGCTCCTATGAGCTTGTTGTTACACTTGGTCGTGAAATTGGACTCACACACTCCTTTCCACTTAGCAGGTGGAGGAGGCATCCCAACGTCGCTAAACGAAGGATGATCAGGAAAAATTCCAGTGTCCAAAACTCCGATAATAACACCTTTTCCATAGTTGGAATCCTTCCATAAACCCATGTTCTGCTGCAGCCCGAGGAAGCTAGGAGTATGAGTAGTGTGCAAGGACAATATCCTCTGTGGTTGTGCAGAAACAAAGCCTTGTTTCTTCTCCATTTCCTTCACTTGAGCTGCAGTTAATCTTGCTGCAAACCCTTTCATCACATTGTGATAGGAATATACCATGCTGGCTGCAGGCTCTTCATTTTCACTTAAGGTTGTTGTAGTTTTAGGCAAAAAAGAATGGTAATAGGTCTCTAAATCCATAGATGATGATTGAGTTGAAATTTGGTTTTCAGGGGATTCAACTTGGACTATATAAGTCTCTAAATCACTCTGAATACTAGGCCATGGGAAAGAGCAAAAAATGCAAAAGAGAAGGATTTTGACAAATGCCATTTCTGGCTGCAAATGTTAATTTACTTGGAAAATGAATTTGATGAACTTTTGAGATTTGGAGCTACTATTTATAATACGTCGTCTTTGAACTATTCAAGTTCGTTATATTTTGCTCCACTTGCAAAATCAATTTTTGAGGCTTATTAATTGTTTTATCAATAGGACTGTAGGAGGCCTTTATTTTGGCTAGTGTCTTTATTCTGAACGAGACATGGATAGAACTCTAGTTGAACATTATGCTATAAATTGATTTTATCTTAATTAAAGAACATTCACTAAAAATTCGTTCTCATAATCCTTTTCTGTTCATCTGATGATATCTTAACTTTAAGTAAAATTTACATCCACCAAAAGTTGTGGTGGAGTTTGAAAAAAAGTTTCCTATTCTTAATTAGGAGTTCGATTTTGAACTTTTGGAATGAAGTCGCCTTTACTAGGACGCTTAACTTCTATAGTAGAACTTCCCAGCTAAATCCAGATTAGTTTGTCTCAAAGTGGATATCGAACACAATGTGGGATAAAAACCAAAAAAAACGAATATGCTTCCATGCAAGTTTAATTATATTTGGATACAATAAAAATGGCAATGCAACATAAATGGCCTAATTAACTAGCCCCACATACCTTTTCTTTTTTCAATTAAAAGCTGCGGATATTATTTCTAGAATTTAATTAATATACATCGACAGTGTAAGGAAAAGTTTACACAAACAGGTTACTTTTACCTGATGTAGTAGGTAACTTGTTTTATTATCAAATTTTAAATCCCACTTTTGATGGGGATTACCTGTAGATAATATAGGGATGACCTGCTTGTATAAATTTTTTCTTACACCGACAGTGTATATTAGTTAAACTCTTATTTCTAAACGGAATTAGGGACATGCTTAGCAAACCAACTAGCTAGTCTGATGTTGAAGTGTGTAGTTGTTGTTGTTGACTTGAATTTGCAGCTACTCGTATTTGACATTTCTTTGGAGGCATGATTGATATGAAGTTATCCACCGTTGTAAAGGTAGTAACGACACCAATAAATAATGGGCCACAATACTATCAAATACTCCATCCGTCCCAAAATGAGTGTCTACCTTTTCTTTTTTGTTTGTCCTAAAATGAGTCTCTTTTCTTTTATGGCAACTCTTTAAATCTAAGATTTGTTTTGGACCATAGGATTTAAAGACACTGGCCCACATTACACACACCTTTCATTTTAAACCACCGAATTTTAAAGTCTTCCTTATTTTCTTAAACTCTATGCCCGGTAAAACCCAGATACTCATTTTGGGACGGAGGAAGTAGTATTAATGGTGAATATATGTTACTCCCTATAGGCTTTATAATAAAGCCTTCAGCTAGTAAATTTCTTTGTAACACTAACATATCAGAGATTGTATAATGAACTTTACAATTTATTTATCTTTGTTTCAGATAAATCAATCTTTTAAAAGACGGCAAAAAATTTCAAACAGTCATGCCTTTAGCTAAGTTGTGAAATGGAATAAAATGAACCAAACAAGTGAATAATATAATGTTTAGGGATCAATTTAACAAAATTGGATGACCAACCAAACATGGATTGAATTGATGATGTGATTAATGGGATCAAGCGTCTGCAGATACTCGTCTAGCTTCTCGTTGCATCATTTTAGAAGAAACAATCACAACCCTTTAAGATGAAGAAGAAGGAAAAAAAATTTCTTTTACAAGACATTTTTTATCCTAATTTTATGAGATTTCACCAATATATTGCCTTGGAATTGGTCAAAATTGATACAATCTGTTATTATCTTTGAAGTAGATGTTCTTTAATGCTAAAGTTACTTTTCCTATTTTTCCAAGTGGATAACAAGTCAGTTGCCAGTCAAAGACTCGGCGAGCATACAGTGAGACCAGTCCACTCTTTACTAACAGCACGTTTGGTATGAGGGATTATCAAAGTTATCCCAGTATAAAAATTGAGATTAAATTTATCCCTTGTCTGGTAGATGGGATAAGCTAAAACTGGTATTAAACTAGTACCAAAATTATGGGATTAGTAATCTCCCATCCTATATGGGATTATTTATCCTAAGATTACTAATACTTGGATAAAGTGAGGAAATGACAAAACTACCCCTCTTCTATATATCAAAATATCAGTACCTACTTTTTCCCAAATCACAAGCCCTAATCCAAATAGCAGAGGATGAATATGTAAGATTGTTAGCTTCTGTAATTTTTGATGTGAAATGCCCATAAACTTCTGGAATTGATTATGATTGTGGGCTACATCTGTTGTTTTTTAGAAATGTTGTACTCCTATGTAACAACTTATAGCTTCAATATTATTTATGTTCATTTTGTTAAATTAGGTTCTATTGCTGCTTATCTTCTTCAATCTTTTGTTAAGGACAGTCAAGGATAAAATTGAAAATAAAAATTTATCCAAGTTTATCTACATTCACACCAAACACATGTCTTGGATTATAGACAGTATATCCTATTTTTAATCCAATGAACCAAACACAGTACTAGGTATTATATAATCCAGGGATTATTAATCCCAGAATTATAATAACTCCCTTTGCTACCAAACGACTCCTAAGTGTATCCCTTCGCAGAAAATTATGTTGTCTAGATCGAGTAGAATTTTTTTATATGGATTTATACTATATGTTGAATTTTCTTTAGTATTTTATATGCTTAATTCAATATATTTTGATATTTATTGGTAGAAGGTTATGTGAAGATGTTGTAGTCAATTTCGACGGATATTTCGTTTTTAACATGTTGCCAACTTGTGAGTGCAACAAAGAACACACATTTAATAGGAAAGCAGGGATGCCAACAATGCTAAAGACCAAGTCCAATTTTCAGAAATGGGACCATAATTAGTCCCTGTGGTACAATTTGTATTAGAATGAATTAGACACTACTACCACTTTAGTTTTGTTATATTCCTTCCATCTCAAATAGATAAACAATGATCACCCATGAGTATAGTTATAATTTGAATAAGAAAATGTCTATAAAGATTTTATGTACCGAAATAATCTTATGTTTTATTTGACGAGATTAAGTTTTATATGCTGACAGCTAAAATATTTCACACTATCGGGTGAGCTTTATCTGCTATGAATTTGTAGCTGATAACTTAGCTACTTTTAAGATTTCTTATTCCACTTTTTCGAAGGATTACTCACATTTTGAAATAAGTTGGATGACAAAGAACATTTTTAATAGTTGTAAAGCTACAGAAATGAATACAACAATATATTCAGTGTAATCCCATAAATGGAGTTTGCGGAGGGTGAGATATAAGCAAATTTAAACCTTATCAAGGTAGAGAACCTGTTTCCGATAGATCCTCAGCTAAAGAAAAATATTTTAAAAATATGTTTGAAAAAAATACAAGATACATAAAATACTTACATATAAACTAACGTTAACCAAGGTAAACAGATAATACCGACAACAATACAAACACAGAAATACGATAAAAATAGCATACATAATAATAATACAAATGTTAATATGCCCCAAATCTTTCGACTACTATATGTTTTTCTAGCCTAATTCTCGACCTCCACACATTCTTACATTTCTGGTCATGTCCTCGGTGATATGTAAGTGTGCCATATCTTGTAATCACCTCGCCTCAATTCTTCTTCGGTCTACATCTAACTCTCTATAGACCTAGCACTGCAAGCCGCTCGACCTCCTTAATGGAGCATCTGTGCCCATCCTTTTCAATGTCTCAACTACCGCGGCCTCGATTCTTGCATTTTATCCACCACTGAGGCCACTTTTACCTTGTCGTGTATGACATCATTCTTGATCTTATCCATACCAGTGTGCCACCACATATATCTAAGCATTCACATCTTTGCCACGTTTATCTTTTGAATGTGTGTGTTCTTGACTGGCCAACACCCCGCCCCATACAACATAGCTAGTCTAACAACCACTCTATAAAACTTACCGTTGAGTCTAAGTGATACTTTCTTATCGCATAGGACATCAGAAGCGAGCATCCACTTTATCCAACTTGCCCCTATATGATGAGTGATATCATCATCAATTTTTCCATTACCTTGGAGGATTAAACCAAGATACTTGAAACTTTCTTTCTTAGGGATGACTTGCATATCAAACATCACTTCCAAACCTCTAACTTATCATTAACTCTGTTGCGCCTCTCGTCGACTAAGATTATGTCATCTACGAATAGCAGACACCAGGTACCTCCTCTTGAATACCCCATGTTAATTCATCCATCACAAGAGAAACTAAGAACATACAAAGCATTGACCCCTGATGTAATCCTATCTCGACTGAAAAGTGATCTGAGTCTCCAACAACTGTTCTCGCTCGGGTCTTAGCACCATCATACATGTCCTTATCATTCTGACGTATGCCATATGAACACCTCTAATGAACTCAAAGCATTTCCACAAAATCTCCCTTGAAACATTATCATAGGCTTTTTCTAGGTCAATGAACACCATATGTAAGTTCATTTTTTTCTCTCTGCATTGTTCTACCAACCTCCTTAAAATATGAATGACTTCTATAGTCGATTGCGCAGACATAAATTCAAATTAATTTTCAGATATAGTTACATTCCTCCTCTTCCTCTTCTTCTGCCACCCTCTCCGAAACAATCGACTAGGCTTTAAACACAACGATCAATTTTATTAATAATGTTCAACCAAATAAAATGAAAAGTCTTTATAATATAAATAAAATATGACTTTGCAAGAATAAAATAATGATTAAGTAGCCTAATCGATGCCACTTGATAATAACAAAAGTGCATGAAAGACAATCCAAATAGCATTCCAAATATGTTTCTTTCTATTTTGCAAATAGTTCTCATGTCTCTTGAACATGTCAAGTTGCCTTTTGAATAAGTTGTGAGTGATATGACGATCCATCTTGACATGAAAAACATTGATCCAAATAGCCGCAAAGGAAGGTGCTGAAATGGATGTGCATAAGTTGGAGGCAATGACAGAGGGACTCCTGCTAAAGCCTACCACTCTAGAGGTGATGGCACAGACGTCGCCCATGCCACCTTTTTTTGTTCGGATACAAATATTGATTGCTTAAAAAAATTGACATATTTAAAACTTCCTAAAATTATTTTAAATCAAATTTATAGTTTAGCATGTATGATGAATATTCAAAAAAAAAAAAAAAAACTATTATATTTGTAAGTGCGTTTAGAAATAAACTTCCATCACCTAATCAAAAGTTCAAAACATTGAACAAATTTATGAGCTTTTTGTCCCAAAGAGAAAAAAATTCGCAAAGATGTGCACATTTACTTTCGCATAAAAAGGAGGGTTAGTTCGGAAATCGGACATCTTGTTTTGTCTTTGATGTTTCAGTCAAAACTCATTTTAACAAAGCGATTCTATCAAATAAAAAAAAGTGAGCATGAAAAGTAACAAAGAAATATTCTAAAAAGAAACACGTTCACTATAATCGAATAAGAGTACTTTATGCACTTATTCTACATTTGAGATTGAAAATATTAATCCAAGTTATTGTAGTTTCATCAAACTAATAGTATAGCTGCAATTGGACTTCTTACAGAGTGTCTATTAGAAGTCCACTTCAAGAATCCCTGAACAATAGTACCATTAATTGAGCTATTTGATGTCTTGGAAAAAGTCACTTGGTAAGTTAACTTCTGGTTCAACTTGGAGAAGGTTAGCTTGGAGGGGTTAATTTTAACAGCAACTCCTTTTGGTGAAACTATCTCCACCTTGTAAGATGATTTGGCATCTCCTACATTGGTCACAGTTCTGGAATATGTCTGAGGAGTTGATCTAAGTCTGATGGAAAATGAAGGATAATTTAGTTGCGCTTCAGGGATGCTTTTTACCTCCGAGCAATTCATCCTGCGTTGAAACAAGTAACCTACCTCCCGACTTGTGTAGTTCAAACCACATAAATAAGGTATATAGTCCTCAAATGGTGTATCATAAATTAGTCCGGGATCATTTGCTCTCGATGGATTAACATGTCCTGCGCCAATGGCAAAGATATCAGCAGGAAGGAGCCTTTCGTCAAGTATTGGATTCTTGGCAAGGTTTAATGTGTCTGTGGTTGTCATCATAGCTGACTTAATAGCAGCAGGAGACCAATTTGGATGTGCGCTCTTTAGCAAAGCAGCTACGCCACTAAGGTGTGGGCAAGACATTGAGGTTCCAGTCATAATATTGAATGCAGATTTTGTGTTCTCGCTGTTATCCACAGAGGTAGGCCAAGCACCAAGGATATTAACACCAGGACCAATTATGTCAGGTTTCAAGATTCCAGGACTTCCAACGCTTGGTCCTCGAGAAGAAAATGCAGCAACTATAGGAGCAGTTTTATCTCCAATTATTGTTCCTTGGAAGGTGATTTCACCAACAGGGTTTGATGTTGAATTCATATAGGCAAAGATTTTCTGTCCATCTGCATAGGAAACATCCAATGCTGGAAGAACATGAGCTTTAGCTGATTTAGTCACACCATAATTTGGTTCATTGATGAGTATCATGCCAACACCTCCAGCATCCTTTATACCTTGTCCTTTACTATAAACCATGGTAGCAGCATCCTCCAGACACAGGACTATCTTTCCCTTAATTGCAGGGTCTTCGATCAAGCCTGGTATGCAGTACCGGGCTTCAAATATTTCGCTTTGGTTCTTTCCAGCATCAAATAGTGGAAAGAATTTTGAGTTGGAGGTATTTGGAGAATAAGCAGATTCTCCTTCAAATTCCTCTCCATTTCCAAGCTTGACAGTGGCCTTTAGTTTTCTATCAATAGTGCTGCCACCTACTGTGAGAATCCATGGGGCATCATTTATTACAGAGCCACTGGATGGACCGGTATTTCCTGCGGAGCAACTTACAAGAATTCCTCTTTCTGTTGCACTAAACGCACCGAGAGCAATATGGTCACTATGAAATTGAGGAACACTTTCTCCACCGATAGATAGGGAAAGAATATCTACACCATCATCTATAGCTGCATCCATGGCAGCTAAAACATCACTACCAGAACAAACATTAGACCAGCATGCGCTATAAATGGCTAAGTGGGCAAGAGGGGCAACACCAACTGCAGTGCCATTGGCATTCCCAAAGACATTGGCACCTTTCACAAATGCTCCTGCAGCAACACTCGCTGCGTGGGTACCATGTCCGTGTTCGGAAGAACTGTCGTAAAACCTGGCTCCTATGATCTTGTTGTTACACTTGGTTGCGAAATTGGACTCACAAACTCCCTTCCACTTGGCGGGTGGAGGAGGCATCCCAACGTCGCTAAACGAAGGATGGTCTGGAAAAATTCCGGTGTCTACAATTCCTATAATAACACCTTTTCCGTAGTTGGACTCCTTCCAGAAACCCATGTTCTGTTGCAGCCCAAGGAAGCTAGGAGTATGGGTAGTGTGCAAGGAATATATCCTCTGTGGCTGTGCAGAGACAAAGCCTTGTTTTTTCTCCATTTCCTTCACATGAGCTGCAGTTAATCTTGCTGCAAAGCCCTTCATTACACTGTGATAGGAATAGATTATACTAGCTGCAGGCTCTTCATTTCCACTTAAGGTTTTAGGCAAAAAAGAATGGTAATAGCTCTCTAAATCCATAGATGATGATTGAGTAGAAATATGGTTTTCAGGGGATTCAACTTGGACTATATAAGTCTCTAAATCACTCTGAATACTAAGCCATGGGAAAGAGCAAAAGATGCAAAAGAGAAGGATTTTAATGAATCCCATTGCTGCAAATGATATTGTACTAAGAAAGTGAGTTTGATGAATTTTAAGTTATAGTTTTATAGCTATTATTTATATTACTTTGTCCTTGAACTATTCAAGTTCATTTTATTTTGCTCCACTTGCAAAATCAATTTGATTTTATGATCAATTGGAGGCCCATATTAGTTTGACTAGTATCAATATTGTGAATGAGACTAGGATAGAACTCTTTAGTCTCTAGTTGAACAATATATGCTATAAATTGATTTTATCATAAAGACCATCCACTAACTTCGCTCTCATAATCCTCTTCATTTTATCTTATTATCTTATAAGTAAGACAATAAATTACTTTGTAGTATATAATAAGTTTGGCCTAGCTAACCCCACAATCTTTTTTCCCTTCATTTATCTGATGATGTCTTATAAGTAAGATGAATATGCTTCCATGATATTTCACCATTTTTTCCTTGGAATTGGTCAAAATTGATACAATCTGTTAGGTACAGTACTAGTTTTGAAGTAGATGTTCTTAAATGCTAAAGGTCATTTTTTTCCAAGTGGATAACTTGCTAGTTGCCAGAGACTCAGCAATCATAGTTTATGAAGCTGCCAATAATTGTTGACCTATAGTTATACGTACAAAAACTCCTACATACTCTAGTTGTAGGCAGTCAATAGATTTTGTAATGATACTATTTGAATTTTCGAGTTTTTTCAGCTGTTTAGCGATGACAGAATCTTCTCGTGAAGATTTAACTACTATACATGAGTAACATGACATGTAAATTTTGATTATATAATACTTCCATAACTCTACTTAAACAAAAGGTGCTTATGTCCGTTTGCATGGGTGAAGTTAGCTTGTTACAAGAGGTTCAATTCAATCTTCTTCGCGACAAAATTATATTGTGCAAATAAGATATAAACCAGTTTGATAAGTTAGCAGTTTATATTCTAACACCTAAAATTAATAAGTCACCAAAACCAAAATATGAAAACAAAATCTGTCTTTATTGACCTTACTATAAGTAATATAGTAGGAAGTTGACGCCTGTCGTAATGGGTCAACCAAATAAATAGGGAAGACCCTACTAAGGTTCTGGGAAGATGTATACTATTACTAGTTATCAATCATGTTGCACACTTGTGAATTCCACGTAGCCAAGTACTTAATAGCAAGTAGGTCCTAGGACATGCTAAGGACCAAGTTCAGTTTCCAGAAAAAGGGACCAAATAATTATATAGTACTAATAAATATCTAAAAAACGTTCACAGTACTATATAGTAAAATAGTTTAGTGAGTGATTAGTAGTGTCGACAAGGCGACAACGACAAGAACGAGAATAGGGAAAGCACAGAAGAATGTCAAATTAATTGGGAAAAGGAGAACTGAATTTAGCTCTAGAATTGTGAAATTTTGTTGACAAGAGAATCGGTTTGATAAGGATTAAGGAACTGTTTAAATTTCAACCTAAAATTAATAAGTCACCAAGCAACAATAAAAGAAGAAAACCAACTTTATTGATCACCTAATTAAATGAGTTATGAGCTTAAGTTGTTAACGTGCACAATCAAGTCAATAAAAGGTAATAAGAATTGACTAGTAACTCTATATAATAAGCAACAATTGATAATTCAGAATAAAGAATAAATAACATGTTATATCTGATTAAACAACTTAAGATGATGCAAAGAAATTACACTGTAATGTAGTATAACTTAAAGTCATATGTAACAGGGTGGCGATGCCTAGTTAAATAGGGGCGACCCTATTATGAGGTTTTGGGAAGATGTTAGCATTCAATTTGGATGCACATATAGTTTCTGAACTATTGTCGACTTTGTGAATTCTCCAGAGGATAAGGTATCTACTACAAGTAGGACAACGATGCTGTCGACTTGTGAATTACGCTAAACGCCGAGTCCAATTCCAAAATGGGACCATATTTAAGTCCCCTGTCAAAAAAAGAAACCATCACCATTGATTAGTTATAATTTGACTAAAATAAAGATCTTGTTTTTTATTTATTGATATCTTAGTGTAATTTTATACACCGACAGTTATAGTGTTTTTTTAATTACTAGTCTCTGGGTACGCGTTTTACGCGTGTTATCTATTCAAATATGCATAATTTTGAAATATAAAAGTTATAAGATAAAAAACAAAGAAAGAACTATGAGGTTTTTTAAATATAATCACATTTTGCTCAATAGAAGAATAAGTTTGAAATATATTATGTGCTTTGTATGCTCAATAGAGGAATAAGTTTGAAATATATTCTGTTGCTTTGTATTGTAGTATATCAATGGTAGAACCATACAGATAGAAGACTTCTATTAAAGGTGAAATCAAATATCTAACGGTATACTTCTATCATGATTGCAATCTATATAGCTAAAATGTTTCTTCAAAACTGCAGTTCGGTTGCTGCAGGACTCCTTTGCTGAAATTGAAACTCCATGCATATAAGTATATACAATGTCGAAATTAAAGAAAATAATTAGTAGTATTTAATTAGTTTTAGTATTAATTAACTTCAAAATCCTAAATATTAAAAAATAATTAAAGAAGAAGATAAGAGTAATACATAGGAGCTGCCAAAAAAAGTAAATTGATAAAACATATAAAATATAAATATAAAAGCATTTACAATTACATCTAAAGTACAGAAAAAATATTTATCAAATACAAGATGAAATGAACATAAAGAAAGAAGAAAACTTACCTAATATATACTATGCTTTGGCCTGAAAAGTAAAAAGAATCCATTAGTAGTGGATTTGTAGACAAATTTAATGTAAGAGGTAAAAGAGATTCTTCAAAGTGTTCATGTCCATGAAAAGTATTATGACTTTGGAATTTCAATACAAGCAGAATAGAATATTCCGTCAGAGAAAAAAATCACGTCATTATTTCATAAAAATACAACAATTCTAATACAATTTGCTAAAGCGCTTACAAAGGGGAAAAATTGACCAAAAATTTATCATTAAGGCTTCTGCTTTTAATCAACATTTAGATCAAAGTCACATGTACTCTAAGCATGGACCTTGTCACACGAGTTGATGTCAAAAGAACTATCATTATTGGTATATCTGAATAACTCGAACTAAACAATCCTATCTAAAGGTGTCAATACAATCACAAAAGAAACTCGAAAATCAATATATAAAATTTCATAGATATATTGCACATTCATAAAATACTTATATCATGTGTATTATGATAAAATAATTAGTGCTGCTGTATGGTAACATTTTTTGGCATCTCTGAATAATCTGAACTTAAACTTAACAATCTCAGCTTACATGAAAGATGGTGCAATGAAAGTTTAGAAAAATACCGAAGAAAAAAAGGCGGAAGAAAAACTTTTTAAAGTTTAAACCAATATATATATATATATATATATATATATATATATATATATATATATATATATATATATACCACATAAGCTCCTTTAAATGTTGCAATTATCGTCTTTTTTTGTGAGTATATATACTTGTGAGGATGATGCCTTAATTATCATAGAAGTCTAATCATATTGAATTTCAATAAAACTGAATTTGAATATGAATGGATTTAATCCAACACTGATCACGATTTATGCGGAAACTCAGTTGACGTAAAAGTCTAATTCGGTGACATCTAAATACATAGCCTATTGAATTTCATTTATAATATGTATTTAGGGTGGGATTTAATGATCATTAAATTAGCAAATTTACAATTATATCCAACTTAAAACTACTTATGGAGGGTAAAAAAGTCGGGTGACATTTCGCTAAGGCCCTCGTGCTTTTAGAATAGTATAGATGATATTATCTTTACCTTAATTTATCTTATTTTAAATAACAGACTCAATTTTTAATGGCGGATACCTATAGATATCTTTTGGGCCATTTGATAATGTAACTTTTTTTTTTTAACATTGATAGTGTACCATAACTTAAAGTCATACTTCCTTCGGTCCATTTTAAGTCACTTATAGCTTTTTAAAATAGTCCAAAATAAGTGTTACTTTACTAAATCGAGAAAGTATCAATTATTTTTTTCCAACTTTCTATTGCTCATTCAATAGGAGTAGTATTTATTTCTGTTAGTTTAGAGTACACCCGACACAAGAGGGGGGTGAATTGGGTCGATGACGATTTTTGCCTCTTTTTAAATTTTAGACTAAGTTAGAACAGCTCACTTGGAACAGTTCCTATGGGTATTCCAACTGCAGTTTAACAGAGCAATGAAAGAGCAAAAATAGACAAAGCACATGCGATTTTAACATGGAAAACACCCTGGCTCAAAGGTGTAAAAAACCACGACCCACACCCCTGTGGGAATTTCAACCAATTCACTGAACTCACGAGCCAAAACCGGATTACAAAAGTAACCCCAAGGACTTAACTCTAAGCTCTTACACAACAATCCTAGACTGTTGCTACCCTTCCAAATTACCCTAGCTTGGAACACAAAGAACTTAACTCTAAGCTCTTTACCCAATGGAATTTTAACTCTAGATTACAATCTCAAAAAGTGCTTCTTATAAGCTGAACGAGATTACACTTTAATGCCTAATACATGAACTAAGAACTGGACTCAAACTATTTTAAATGACTTGATGAAACACTTGTCCAGACTGTTCCAACGCCCGTTCCAACTGCTTCAAACTTTTATCTCTTGTACGCTCAATTTCTCTTTTTTCGCTGAAGTGTTTGGATGCTTACTCTCCATATGTACGTGGACTTCTTTTATAGATAAAGACCTGATAAGTAAAATAAAGTCCAAGTATGTTAGAGATAAACATATAACATTTATTCTAATTCCTTCTCCTTATCACTTTGGGATTTCTTTGAATCCTACTCCAACTCTAATTCTCTCAAGCGAAATCCTGTAGAAATCAAATATCCAAAAAATCTTATCCAAAACACTTAGTTTAATCCATAAGTCAGCCATACAACAATTTCACCAAAATTAGCAATTAATTTATATTCACCAACAATTAGTTACACAAATAATGCCTCAATTTATTCAATGTAACAAGTACATTTTATTTATTATTATCATCAAAACATCATTTACTTAACAAATTCCCCCTTTTTTATGATGACAAACAAAATGTGCTTGTTTCACTTTGATAATCACAACAACCTCACTTTAAGACATTTAAGGATCAAGAACAAGGAATATTATTTATCTAATCATGCATAATAATTCTTCTCCTTTTTGCCAAACTCATTTATTACCAAAAGCACATACAAGTAAGGGACAATAAGATAAAATTTAAGTGGAGTATTTGTCAGTGATATACATAACCTAAGCACAAGCACATATTACTCTTCCCCCTTTTGGCATCATCGAAAAGCATCAACTACTGTCAAAACCAACAATGCAAAATATATGGATAATCAATTATGTCACACCCCTCGCCACTGGGGCTGCAACTCATGTAAGCATAAGCGTAAATTCCTCAAGTATTGATACTAAATGATATTGGCCATCCTGCTTGAAATCACACTTCATCAAAACAATCCATAAAGGACAAAGCCAAATTTGTACCAGTTAAGCTTACAAAATGCTAAATGCATAACCTTATTCATAGGATTTAAAAAAAGAATATAAGGTAAAGGAACAAGGCACTGAACAGGTTCAAGACTGGGCTAGTACGGGTGTGATGTTGAGAAAAGAGTTAAGAGTCTCTAGTGGTGCTTGGCTCATGTTTCCCTCTTACTTTCAGCTCTTGCTCAATTTTGAAAATATAGGATAGCAAAGTTTCATTCTCCTCCATAAGAATAGCCAACCAATTCTCTAAAATATTAATTCGAACATTCACATTAGAGATGGCTATTGGATCACTAGTAGAACCAGGTCTATAACCTGTTCCATCTTCTTTGCAGCTCATGATCTTGACAATAGATATGAGACATTTGTCTCAAACGAAATTTGCATCAAACATCTCCTCCACATAATAAAATTATCACACTCATCAAAATACTCATTTCCTTTTTTTTTTGTTCCCCCTCAACCTTAGGCTCCTTCACATTTATTCAAATGAGATTGTCTCCTATTATTTTCAGATTTGCAACTTTGTCTTTGGAAGTTCTGCTAGACAAAACCAAAGGGAGTGGAGGTATGAAAAAAATGAAAGAACATGCTCATCATTTTTTTTAAGGGATGATAACTTTTAACCAAAATTGGATATGGGCTGGTTATGAAAAATTGTAATGAACAATTATATGCACAAGCCATATTTTGGAGGTACAGATCTAGAACAGTTTAAAACTCATTTATCCTCTATTTCATGCTTTAAAAACTGTGAATCAATCAAAGAGAATAAGGGCAATATCATTAGATCTCAACGAGAAAAATAATGAACTCATGACATGAGAGCATGCATGTTACAATACAAGAATTGTGTTAGACACTGCTTTTTTTTAAATATTTATGCATTGATAGAGATCGAAGAATGACACCTCCTAGCCAATCATTGGAAAAAAAAAATACACCATGCACTCAAGTAAATATAATCATGCCAAGATCCAATTTATTTACCTCAAGATGTCCTCCACTTAGTGTTTTAGCAACAATGTCAGCAACTTTTTTTTAAACACAGCTGAGGTGCCGAGGACGTGAATTTTATGCTTGCAGGGTCTAGTTGTGAGTTGATGTGTAAGGATCATTTCTAGAACAGGGGTTGGAACTGTTTCAACAAGTGTTGTTCCATTTGTTCTTCCCCCTGATTGTTCCAGAATATGCCCAGGTTCAGAAGAACCTGTTCCAAGACATGTTCCTTCGTGTTGGACATTCATGGCATCCTCCTCACTTAAAGTTCGATAAAGACCAATCTGAAAGCATTATCCTACACACTGTTTTCAGCTAAAGAATTAAGAAAATCAGTTGTACAACTTCTCAAAATATTGTCATTCACAATTTTGCAACAACTATGAAAATCAACTTTGTTCCTATGGTCACATGATTGTGAAATATGCAACAATTTAATTTTAAAACTTTAACCAATAAAGAATGGAAGCGTGACTTACCTTTCTTACCTATATCAAATGTCACACTTCCTTTATTGAAGGCCGTTAGTAAGAGGAATTTTATTTTACTCTAATAATAAGCTTCAAGCAACCACTAACCAAGTAATATAATTGGTTGCTCCCTCTCACATTAGCCTGCAAAACTAGATTAAGTGTTAGACTTAGGAATCCAAACCTTTTTGGGTCCCTTTCCTTGAGAAACAGGAAACATCGCATCTTTTCTAACCCATCTAACAATATTTTCAATTTTATCAAGAGCCTTGATTCTAGCTAAACATTCATACCTGTAGTGACCAGTGTGTCCACAATGAGTACATAAGCGATATTCAGGTAAATTAACATATTTTCTATTGGTATCCCATTTAACCTGATCACTTTTGTAACCCAGAACACTACGACTCCTACTTTGATGTTCAGTTAACTAATTTAAAGCTTTATTGGACTTGTTCCACCTTTTGATCATATCAAGTTCATTGCTCACAATTTTTAAATTTTCTTGAAGCTCTTTATTCTTTTCAATTTCATGATTCAACTCCCCTTTCAAAGTATTCATATCAGATTCAAAACTTACTTGAAAATTGCTCACTTGACTCTTGCTCACAGATAGAGATTTTTTAAGTTCATAAATTTCAGCATTCATAGATGAAACAGTTCCATCCAATTTACATATTTCTTCTTTGAGTGCCTTATTAGCCTTTTCAAGTTTGGTTTTATTTCTTTGCAAATATTTGCAATCAGATTTCAAACTTGATACTACAGCAGCTAAATCATTTCTCTCAGTACTCACAATTTGAAATTCATCCATTAAAGAAAGCAAAAGATCAACTACTTTACTTTTGGATAAATAATGAACTTTTTCATTAAGTTGAGTGAGCATTACCTCTGAGGATTTATCATCTGATTCGGAGTCACTTTTGGCCATTAAAGTAAATACATCACTTTCATCTTCACAATCTGATTCTTCACTAGTCAAAGAGTCTCCCAAGAGTGCAATCATGGATTTCTTGAAGCTTTTGTTGGATAATTTCTGCTGCCTCTTAGAACAGCCTCTGGAACGTTTCATCATTGGTTCATCCTCAACTAGAGCATTCTTCCCAATTTCACAAGTATGCAGATTACTTTCATGAGTTGACTTTAGAGAATCCCAAATTTCTTTTGCAGTGGCACATTGAGAAATTCGGTTGAACTCATTAAGTCCAAGACCAAAATAAAGTATTTTGGTCGCCTTAGCATTCTTACTGAGCATTTTGAGATCATCTTGATTAAATTCATCTTTAGATTTTGGAATCTCTGTGCCTGTACTATCAGTTTTGGTAGGAACCATGGGTCCTTCAGTGATGATTTGCCATAACTGATAGTCTTCTGCTTGTAAGAAGATCTCCCTGCGAGCTTTCCACCACTTATAATTTTGACCGTCAAATAATGGAGGCCTAGTAATGGATTGACCCTCTAGTAGTTCTATTGGTGCACTCATTTTAAGGATCTCTCAAAGGTGTTAGCCTAGATATGAGACATCCGCTCTGATACCAATTGTTAGTTTAGAGTACACTCGACACAAGAGGGGAGGTGAATTGGGTCGATAACGATTTTTGCCTCTTTTTAAATTTTAGACCAAGTTAGAACAGCTCACTTGGAACAGTTCATATGGGTGTTCCAGCTGTAGTTTAACAAAGCAATGAAAGAGCAAAAATAGACAAAGCACACGCGATTTTAACGTGGAAAACACCCTGACTCAAAGGTGCCAAAAACCACGACTCATACCCCTGTGGAAATTTCAACCAATTCACTAAACTCACGAGCCAAAATTGGATGGAAGAGAGATAGAGAGTAGTATAGTCAAATGACTTATTCATTAACTGTAATTACCTAAATGTACTACACTTCTTAAAGTGCACTCCTTTAACGGTATCTAAATGTAACACTTAAATGGATTGAAGGGAGTATTTACCAGTGCCTATATAAAGCTGATAAATATTGACATATGGAAAAACTTTTAAAGTGTTTATTTACATACTAATCCCAAGACGCACGCTCCCGCTTTGGTCAAATAAACCTCGCAAATATGTTTCTTGAATGATGCCATCAGCCCAAAAATACTTATTATGTGAACCTGTGTTGTGTTTTATAAAACTAGTTTTACATTATCATCTCTCATTTCAATGTTAGATTTGCTAAAACTAGTTTTACATTATCATCTCTCATTTCAATGTTAGATTTGCTAAAGGTATCATACGCACCCATTCTTCTTCAGAAGCTATCAGCCACGAAGTATGCTTGTCATTCTATTTGACATGCCCTCCTCCATGGGTATAACTAATACTCCATTGATCAACGTAAAGTTTAGGGTATTTTACGAATATCAAGAAGAAAAAAAGAAAGAAAAAATCATACTCAACTGTTTATTCTCAACGTTTAAAGAAATTTTAACCACAAGAAGGATACATTTGCTAAATACTTCTGATGAACCATCATTAGTAATATCATCAAAATTACATTAACAACGTACTTTACGTGTTTTTCGTCCCAAAAGAAAAAAAATCCTAAACATGTCCACATTTACTTTCGAGAAAAAAGATGTAGTTAGTTCGGACATTTTGTTATTGTCTTGATATATTAGTTAAAGGTCATTTAAACAAGGTGATTTTGTAGTATAATACTCCTTCCGTCCTATTTTATGCGACACACTTTCCTTTTTGATCTGTCGCAAAAAGAATGACACATTTTTTTATTTAGTCAAATTTCTATGGGTTTGTTTTAAACCATAAATTTCAAAAGTCTTTCTTATTTCTTAAATTCCTTATCAAGTCAAACTAACTCACATAATATGGGACGGAGGGAGTAAAAGATTGATATTTTAAACAGCATAATTGCATGGAGAAATTAGTTGTCTTCCTACGACGTATGATTAAAGCATTTAGAACTGACTAAATAAAAAAACAAAGGGGATAAAAAGTAGTAACAAAAACATTACTGAGAAGAAACATGTTCCACTATATATATTATTACTAAACGTGAGTGCTTTATGCACTTATTATACATTAGTACAAATCCTTTGCTCAGGGGAAACTAAAAGATACTGTAACAGGAATTGCAATCTTGTAATTTCATGATTCGCGTATCAGTATAACTGCAATTGGACTTCTTACAGAGTGCCTATTAGAATTCCACTTCAAGAATCCCTCAACAGTACCACTCTGTGAGGCATTCCCAGTTATCCTGGAAAAAGTCACTTGGTATGTTAACTTCTGGTTCAATTTGGAGAAATTCAACGTTGACGGATTAACCTTCACCGTAACTCCTTTTGGTGAAACTATCTCAACATTGTAAGATGATATAGCGTCACCAACATTGGTCACAGTTCTGGTATATGTCTGTGGAGAAAATCTAAGTCTGATGGAAAATGAAGGATAATTTAGTTGCGCTTCAGGTATACTTTTTACCTGGGAGCAACTCACCTTACGTTGTAACAAGTTACCTACCTCTCTATCTGTGTAGTTCAAACCACATAAATAAGGTACATAGTCCTTAAATGGTGTATCATAAATTAGTCCTGGATCACTAGCCCTCAATGGATTAACATGTCCTGCTCCAATGGCAAAGATATCAGCAGGAAGGAGCCTTTCGTCTAGTATTGGATTCTTGGCAAGGTTTAATGTGTCGGCAGTTGTCATCATTGCAGACTTAATAGCAGCTGGAGACCACTTAGGATGTGCGCTCTTCAGTAAAGCGGCTATGCCACTAAGGTGAGGGCAAGACATTGAAGTTCCTGCTTGAATACGGAATTGTGTGATTCTGAGGTCTTGCTCGAAGGGAGGCCAAGCAGCAAGGACATTAACACCAGGACCAATTATGTCAGGTTTCAAGATTCCTCGACTAGCTAAACTTGGTCCTCGAGATGAAAAATCAGCGACCATGGGAGCATTTTTATCTCCAAATGTTGTTCCTTGAAAGGTAATTGCAGCAACGGGGTTTGATGTTGAGTTTATATAGGCGCGAATTTTCTTTCCATCTGCATCTGAAACATCCAATGCTGGAAGAACATGAGGATCAGCTGATTTAGTGACACCTTCGCTTGGCGTATTGATGATAATCATGCCAGCTCCTCCAGCTTCCTTTACAGCTCGTCCTAGATCAGTCCTGCGAGGATTATCTTCTAGACACAAGACTATCTTACCTTTGACAGTGTCAGGGAACGAGCCAAATCGGCAGAAAGGGGCATCTGGATCACTTGCATTCTGTGCAGGATCAAATAGAGGGAAGAATGTTGAATTGGATGTCTTTGGCTGAAATGCTGTTTCTCCTTCAAATTCCATGTTATTTCCAAGCTTAACAGTGGCCTTTAGTTTTCGATCATGAGTGCTGGCACCTACCGTGAGAATCCACGGGGCATCACTTGTTACAGAGCCCCTGGATGGACCGTTATTGCCTGCAGAGCAACTCACAAGAATACCTCTTTTTGTTGCACGATATGCTCCAAGAGCAATAGGGTCACTATGGAATGGATTGCTAATTCCGCCGATAGACAGGGACATGATATCTACACCATCATCTATAGCTGAATCCATGGCAGCTAAAACATCACTTTCAAAACAACCAAAGTTGCATACCTTATATGAGGCTATGTGAGCAAGAGGAGCAATACCAACTGCAGTGCCATTGGCAAGCCCAAGGTAGTTGGCACCTTTCACAAAAGTTCCTGCAGCTATGCTTGCAGAGCTGGTACCATGTCCATCAAAATCTGTGGGATCACCCTCGGAACTTCGGAAAGACCTGACTCCAATGATCTTGTTGTTACACTTGGTTAAATTGGACTCACACTTCCCTTTCCACTTAGCAGGCGGAGGAGGCATCCCTACGTCGCTAAATGAAGGATGGTCAGGAAGTATTCCAGTGTCCAAGATTCCAATAATAACACCTTTTCCATGGTTGGACTCCTTCCATAAACCCATGTTTTGCCGCAGCCCAAGAAAGGTAGGAGTATGGGTAATGTGCAAGGACAGTGTCTTCTGTGGCTGTGCAGAGACAAAGCCTTGTTTCTTTGCCATTTCCTTCACTTGGGCAGCAGTTAATCTTGCTGCAAAGCCTTTCATCACATTTCTGTAGGAATAGATCATGCTAGCAGGCTCCTCATTTCCACTTAAGTTTTCTGTAGTTTTAGGCAAGAAAGAATGGTAATAACTCTCTAAATCTATAGATGATGATTGAGTAGAAATTTGTTTTTCAGGGGATTCAACTTGGATTAAATAAGTTTCTAAATCACTCTGAACACTAAGCCATGGGAAAGAGCAAACAATGCAAAAAAGAAAGATTGTTAAGAATCTCATTGCTGTAAATGATGATGTACTTGGAAAGTAAATTTGATGAACTTTAGAAATTTGGAACTACTATTTATAACTTCGGTTCTCTACTATTCAACTTCATTTTATTTTGCCCCGCTTGCAACATCAACTTGGGTAGCTGATTACTCTCTCAATCTCATTTTAAGTGTCTTAGTTTGACTGAGTCTGTAGTTTAAGAAATAAAGCTGAGATTTTTTAATTTTGTGATTTTTAATTAAAAATGTGTCTAATATACTAAAATATCTTTTAAATTTGTGATTTTAAATTTGTCATATATGATGTTTGAATTGTCAACTTTCTAAATATAAAAAGAGACCTTTTTATGACAAACCAAAAAAGAAAGTAAGACCCTTAATAATTATTATATCCGAGGCCTTCATGTAATTTTGGTTAGTGTTGTTCTTGTGAATGAGACAAGGATAGAACTCTAGCTGAACAATAAGCTATATATATATATTAACAATTAAATCACTTTGTTCCAAATAATCTCTTTATAGGACAATAAATTATCGCCTACTAACCTCAGACATCTTTTTAAAATTTTCAGATATTGACATATTTTTGGCAATGCATGATTGATACTGCTGTAAAGTTATCCATTGGCCTAGGTAGCGCCAATAAATAATGGGCCATAGTACTATCGGATATTCGAATAGTATCAATGATATTTTACTTATCTCTTTGTTTCATACTCAGTTAATGTGATGTTTATTGTATACTTATATTAAGGTATGAAACAATACGTCGATTTTTCTGAATGTTGTTTCAGATAAATCTCTCTTAATTTACGCCAAAACTTTCAATCAGAACTGTATGGGCCTAAATCAGTTTTAGGACAACAAATCGAATTTGGATTCGAATATAAGCAATTCTTCGTATCAAAGTTGAATAAATACACGAAAGAGACGTAAATGCGGAAGAATAGCTATATTCCAATATATGATTGTGGGTACAAATTTGGGCAGAGTTTCAGTATATATTTCTGGATGCCTATGATACAAAATGAACTACTATTTATAGGCCTAAGAGCCTTGCCCACGTTCTCCACCATCAGCTAGTGCATTGTCCCACGATCTTGACACTAAATGGAGAAGTTAGTGGGGTGAAGTAGTGGGCTGCAAAGCCGCGGGAACCGGGGGGATTTACCGAGGCGCGAATAAATGACCTCGGTGGTGACGCCCCGCTGTTCGACCGAGGTGGCTGCTACCGAAGCTCAACTTACGGCTCGCCTTCGGTAGCGGCCTCGGTGCCATGGCCTCGGCGGTTTGTTCAGTCGCTTCGGCGCTTGTCTTGTTGGCACGTGTTCGGTTGTTACGATTTGCATGACCGAGGAGAAATCATCGCGGGTCGGTTTTTACCCAATACAGATAGTCCCCCCACTCCTCGGTCACCTACCGAGGTTACCGAGGAGTGGAATGAAGTTTAGCAGGAAAGTGACGTGGCTCGATCTTATCCAAGTATTTCAAAATTTTGTCAACGGTGTGCGTCTCTTCAGGTCACTTCTCAGTGACACGCGTCACCCACTCGTTGGCCCTTTGAACGGTCACACCGTATTCCTTGGCTTCTCCCAACGTTACAATGATGACCCCCTGCCACTTGCTATTTCAAAACCTATAAATACTTCCCCGTTAGATTCTTTTTCTCACTTTTAACTTCTTGTGAACAACAGTGTTGAGAGCAAAATTTCCATATTTTCTTCAACAAGCTTTCATCTTCGCGAGATTATACATTTCAGATTCCAATCATGTCAACCACTCAGTCTAGACAAGATTCAAGCAACTCAGGCGAAAGGGTGCGAGTTCCGCCCTTGGCTATGGCCACTGCTAGTGGCGATGCTACTGCTGCCGCGCCGGCGGTCCCAACAATGGCGGCGGAGGGTGGAGAGGTGTCTTCCGATGTTGGGGGCCCTAAACGCCGTAAGGCTAGGGCCATGCGTAACTTGGCAGTGGAGGAGGAGGCCGATATCGGGGAGGATGACGTCGTGCTTGACGACGTCATGATGAGCAGCTTTAGTAACGCCCTTCTCCGAGGTGACGATGACGGAGGTGATGGTGAAGGTGATGATGCCGAGGGCGATGATGCCGTGGGCTAGACCGAGGGCTGCAACGTCGCCGAGGGGGGATCTTCTGGACCGATGATTCCCATCGAACAAGAGCTCGAGCCTCATCAGATAATCCCCTCCCACTTTGATAATAGAGAGGACTTAAAACTGCAAGCTCAAACGGCCGACCAGGAGGAAAAAAATAGGAATATTCCTGTGAACACCACACCGACCCGCATAACTCAAGCTCATATTGAGCGGGTTCGGAGGGAATACCGATTCGAGCCCGAGGTGAAAGTGATCATACCGGATCCAACAAGCCGAGTATGCCACCATATCGAGGGGATTTCTTTTGCTTACACTTATCCTTTCACCCTCGATTTCTCCCTCCCGGTGCACAGAGTTATTGATTATTTTTGCCGGGCCTACAATTTATGCTTGGCCCCGGCGTCTGGAGGGTCGTTCAGTGCATAGACTGGATGAGCAGGGAGGCGGGGGTAGACTTCACCTTTCAACACCTCATTTCACTTTACTACCCTTACTTTCACAAGGCTGGGGTTGTAGCTCTGAACAACCGAGGTAAATTTTCTCTTCTTCATAAGAGTGAGGACCACGGAGACCGGGGCTGGAGCGATCGGTACATCTTGTTGGAGACAAGTGTTCTATCCACTGAGCCTAATTTCCCCGAGCGGTGGAATAACACACGTAAGTACTCTTCTCTTTGCATTTCTCTCCTCGGTGCTTTGTTCATATTAACTGATCTCGCCTTCTTGTTATATCTTCAGCCAACAAGGTTGACATCGAGCCCCCTGAGGGTTTGACTGAATGGGTCAAAGCGGTGACCGGGGTCCGCAAACGCCCCGTTAGGACATGGATGAAGATGGCTGCCGAATTCGGTTGGCAATGTAAAAGGCATGGTAAGTTTTTGATGATGCTTTATTTGGTGGGTCACTTTGAGATTTTGGTTTCGCCTTGCTAACTTTCCTTCCCTCGGCACTAGGTTTTCCAAACCGTGTCGTTAACACCAAAAAAAGCAAGAAGAAGAAGAAGGAGGAGAAAAAGGCGAAACATGGGGAGGAGACCGAGTCAGATGATGATCTGGCTGCGGTGGCTGGAGAATACAAGGAGCTGAAGGCTTCAAAATCTTCCAAGGGAGCCCCCGGCCAAGGGACTTCCAAAGGTAATACTCATCCTCGGTTGACCTCATCGGATATCGTTCTTTTCTCTACTTCGTCGTCCTGATTTCTTCCATTAATATAGGTGTGAAGAGGAAGAGGGCCACTACCAAGAAATCCTCTCGCTCGGTGGTTCCTCGCACCGAGGCTGAAATCCCTCCTCAACCCAAGGCGGCAGTCGAGCGGCGTCAATGATTGATTGATGAGCCTGATAACGCAACTGCTGAGGCTTTGGTTCAACGGGGTGTTGAGCTCATTGACCTCGAGGGCCAGGAGCCTGAATCCGAGGTGGCAGTTGCCAAAGCTAAGGGCAAGGCCAAAGTCGCGGAGGCTGGCACTGCCGCATTTGAAGAGGGAGTTGGCACCGGGGCGGTTAGATCACAATCCGAGTCCGCGAGGATTTCATCCTCGGTGGGGTCTTATCGGAGACTTGAAGTGCTGATTTCCTCAAATTTGCTAGCTTGCATCCGGGGCTACATCTTAAGCCTCATGCCTTTGTTGGGGCCGATCGAGAATAAGGTTGTGCAAGAGTTTTCCTCTGGCCAACTATACAACACCATGGCCGCCAATGCTATGAGAGTAAGTCTCACCACATTTGAATTGACAAATTTCTTTTCATCTTTACCTTTGGTTCGCAGCTGAGTCTGATTTTTTGGTTACTTTTGCTCAGAGTTTCATTCTGTCGATGAGGGCCACGAGGTTGAGTCCTCGAGGACTGAGGAGGTTCGGCGCGTGGCTCGCCTATGGGACAAGCAAAGGGACAACTTCAACGCATAAATAGCTTTACTGAAAGCTGACTTGTCCAAGTCCCAGTCCGACCTGCGCGAAGCCGAGGCGGCTTCCGAAGCCAAGATCAAAGTCCCCGGTGATGGCTTCCAAGTTGAGCGCTCGAGGCTGGAGGACGAAGCCGCGAGGCTAAGAGCAGAGTTGGCCCAAACAAAGACCGAGGCTGTGAATATGGCCAAAAAGCATCACGAACAGCTGAAGAATCATCTGCTCCATGTCAAGAAGCTGGAGAGTGAGAACTCCAAGCTTTCGGCTAAAGATGCTAAGATCGAAGCCCTTCATGATGAGATTGCTGATCGAAAGAGTAGGGCTGCATTCAAGGTCAAGAGTAAGGCTGTCTAATAGCCCGGTTTGGGCCGGGACGGACCGGACCGGACCGAAAACCGGTCCGGACCGGTCCGGAACCGGCGAAAACCGGGCCAAAAGTAAAAAAAAAAAATCGTTTCGTTTCCGGCTCGGCAGCACCAAAATGGACCGGACGAACCGGACCGGATAGGCTGATGGGCTTGTGCGAAAATAGCCGTTGGGAAACGGCTATTTCACTCACAGCCGTTGGCCCAACGGCAAAAAACGGCTAGTTTGTGCCCCCCACCCCCCTAGGTGCCCCCATACCCCCCCAACCTTTTTTTCTATAAATACCATCATATTTCATCAATTTATTCACAATTTCTCTAATATTCTCTCTAAATCTCTATCAACATCTCTTATTTCTACAAAGGGCTATTTGCTAAATTGCATTACAAAAAAATATTTGGAGTAAAGTGGAAATATTGTTCGGTGCTGTTCCGGTCAAGTTTCAACTTTCACTTCCTAAGTTCTACATTCTAAGTTCACGATATCAAGTAAACTCGTTCTTACTTTTTATTATCTATTTTATTTTTGTGCACTATTGTAGCATATTTTAGTAATTTGTTTGAAGCATATTTTAGTAATTATAAAAATGTCTAGAATTTGGAGATCAATTACGGGTAGTGGTCGTAGATCACGTGCTTCTAACCGAGGGGGGATGATAGAATGGTTCGTGCTTTAGGTAAAAAACCAGTTGGTACTTCTAGCGCCCCGCCCCCTTCTCTTCTAGATGATTTTACTCAGGAAGATGACTCGCAATTTTTTCATGATATAAATTATGATCAACCACTAGATAATGATTTGTTAGAGACCCAATATCAAGAAAATACCGAAGGGGCTAATTTAGATGATGAAACACCCACTAGTCAATTTCAAGGTGAACCTGAAGAAACTGAATTACCACCTATGCCTCCTAGTAGAGAACCAGCGGTACGACAGGAAAGATCGGATGTGTGGAAATTTATGATTGAAAATGTTCCGGATCAGACCGCTAAATGTAATATTTGTAAAAAAGTTTGGGCTTTTAAAACCGGCAGCCATAATAGTGGGACGGGAAAGTTGAGAACACACTTAGAAGACCATCATAAGGATGAATGGGAGAGGAGGCCGGGTGGCCCTCGTTCAGGCCATAGAATGGCTCCATCGCAAGGTAGTGGAGTCCAACAGGAAATTAACCCAGTGACGGGGGGCTTATGCATTATGATAAAAAGAAAGATAGGGAACAAATGGCAAAAATGATTGCGGTAGAGTGCTTACCTTTTACATTTGCTTCTTGTCAAGGTTTTATTCGTTATATTAAAACTGTATATAATCCATCTTTTCTAGGTTTTCCAAAAACTACGGTTAGAAGTGATATTATAAAATTTAAAAATGAATATAGACAATATTTACGATATATATTTTATCACTTTTATTGTAGAGTTTGTCTAACTACTGATTTGGGTAAAGGTGTTAATGGGTATGAGTATCTAACAGTTACTTGTCATTGGATAGATCTTAACTGGGTAATGCAAAAAAGAATTATAGCATATTCTGCTGTCGATGAACCACACACGGGAGCATTTATTAAGAGAGAAGTTTCAGATATTTGTTGGGCGTATTTTATTAGTGACAAAATTTTAAGTATAACTCTTGATAATGCTGCAAACAATGATTTTGCTATTGCTAAGTTAAGACCCGCATTGCATCCCCCTTTTGAAGAATTGTTTCATGTTAGATGTGCATGTCATATATATAATTTAGTTGTAAAAGATGGTCTTCAGTTATTTGAGCCTACTATTATGAAGGTTAGACTCGCAATTAGTTATATTTTTAAATCTAAAAAACCGGATAGATGGAGGGACTTTCAAGTAGAGTGTGTGAAAGAAGGTTTAACTCCTAGAAAAGTTCCCAAGGAAGTTTCAACTAGGTGGAACACTGTATATGACTCTTTGGTTGTTACTTACAGTTTACGAGTGCCTATTACAAATTATTTTAATGGCAAAGTGTCTGAAGTGTATCACCTAGAAGACTCTGATTGGAAAAATGTTGAGCGTCTTCTTATTTTTTTAGAAAAGTTTTTTTATGCTACTAAAGAATTTTCCGGTCAATATTATCCTACAATCACTACCATGTTGTATTTTATAGCTGGAATAGCAGAATTACTTAACGATTATAGAGTAGTGCCTGGTTATGAAGTTGCGGTAGAAGCAATGATTGAAAAATTTAAAAAATATTTTTTCCCGATTCCACCACTTTATTACATTGCATTTGTATTACATCCATGTTTTAAACGTTTTAATACGGAAATGCTAATTAGAGAAATTTATCGGACTTTGAGAATTACTGATGAAGAAACACCAAGTGTAGAAACAGTTTGTGCGCAGGTAATTGTAGATTGCCAACGGATTTATGAAAGGTATAGGAGTGCAGCTGATAATGTTGTTCCAAGTGTTCCAAGTGGAGCTGGATCAAGTTCAACGCAGGCTTCCAAAAGAGCTGCAACCGGATTGGGATATTTTTCCAGCCTTAATCAAAGGCTTTCTAGCAGGCAATCGAGTAGCAGCGGAGGGTTCAACGAGCTTGATGTTTATTTACTTCATGCTTGCAAGGAAATTGATTATTTTGGAAGCAATCAACTACTGCCATTTTGGAAGGATCAACAAGCACAGTTTCCAGTTTTAGGAAAAATGGCGCGGGATATTCTAACTATTCAAGCATCATCTGTTGCTTCAGAAAGCGCGTTTAGCCAAGGAAGATTACAAATTGGAGATCATAGACATTCATTGAAGGAAGAAGCAATGGAGACGGCCGTATTATTCAGAGATTGGATTAGATCGGAGCGAAGAAATTTTGGATTTGCAGAAGATGAACTAGCCGATGCAGAAGCATCATCAGAAATTTTATCAGGCGATGGAAGTTTGGACAATGAAACTGATTATGAAGTAGATGACTCTTTGCCACTGCTTCCTCCAGAGGTGCCAGAAGAAATTATTCAGAAAATGAGAAGTTTTTTTATTAATATGTAGTTTTTGCAATTTAATATCTATGTACTTTGCAAAAAAAAAAATTCAACCGTTATTCAATAAAATGCGTTACGCCTTGCTATTAAGTAAATTATAATCCTTTGTTATATTCTCAATTATCCTTTGCTATTAAGTTACCTCTTTGCAATTCAATACTAAATACTAAATAGTAAATATTAATACTAAATACTAAAGACTAAATAGTAAATAGTTAAATACTAAATACTAAATACTAAATAATAAAAACTAAATACTACATACTAAATACTAAATACTAAATACTAAAATACTACATTATACTTGATTACTAAGTTTGAAAAAATAACAATTTACTTACATTATACTAGATTACTAACTTAGTAATACTAAGTTTGAAAAAATACTCAATTATACTTTTATAAATACTAAAATACTACATTACATAATAGTTCATATTTTAATAATAGATTAGTAGTATTAAATATTTATATATAAGTTATTACATAAAACTAAAATTTAAACAAAACAAATAACCAAAAAACAAAAAAAAAAAAAAAAGAACACGACCAAACCGGGCCGGACCGGCCCACTACAAACATTGTCCAAATCCGTTCCATTTTGAAAAATAGCCGTTGGCAACGGCCATAAACGGCTATTTTTCACACCCACACACCCATATACACCCCTACAGCCCTCCCTTACCTATTTTTCCTATAAATACTCCCATATTTCATCAAATTAATCACAATTCAATATTTTCTATTCATTTCTCTTCAAAAATTTCTAACAAAAGGCTATTTTATTAAATTTTCTATCAACATGGCTGGAAATGCAAATAATGCTAATCAAGTTCAAGGTGCTACGACAGCAGGTCCGTCTGTTGGTCCAAAAAGAACTAACAGATCCGAAGTTTGGGAATTTATCACAAAAAATAATGATACCGGCAAAGCTCAATGTACTCTTTGTCAGAAAATTTGGAATTGGGATGATGAATTAAAAACTGGAGGGACAACGCGGTTTAAGAGCCACTTGGAATACCATCATGCCTACGAATGGGCAACTCGTGATGGTGGCAAATATCTGCAACCACGTGATAATTGAGTGTTGAGTCGCAGAAGTTTAAAATTTATGTATTTTTCTAATTTCTAGTCTATTTTCATGTTTTTATTTTCTAATTATGCATCTCCATTTTCCAACGTAATGTACTATGTGTGTATTGTTGAATAATATGTGTGTTTTGTGTTGTTTATTTAGATTTTAGTCTACCAATATTTTTTCAACTTCTATTTTAAACAATAAAAAATATAATGTGATAGTCTACCAATATTTTTTCAACTTCTATTTTAAACAATAAAAAATATAATGTGATAGTCTACCAATATTTTTTTAACTTCTATTTTAAACAATAAAAAATATAATGTGAAACAAAAAAAAAAAATAAACGGAACCGAACCGAACCGGGCCGGACCGGACCGGAACCGGCACGATTCCGTTTGCAATTCTTTTGATCCTTGGGTGATAAGGAGTCGAGGCAATTCTTTTGATCCTCCACTGCTTGAAGAAATCAGTGATAGCTGCCCCCATTAATTGTTTACCGTTGTCACAAGCAATTTCTCTTGGGACGCCGAACCTGTAGATGATGTTCTTTTTGATGAAGTCGATTACTTGTTTTTGCTTTACCTCGGTGAGAGCCGCTGCTTCCACCCATTTTGTGAAGTAATCGGTTAACACTAAGATAAAACGAACACCACCCTTTCCCTTGGGCAATGGTCCAACAATGTCCATTCCCCATGTCATGAAGGGCCATGGTGATACCACTGAATGTAGAGGCTCGGCCTGTTGGTGGATCATCCGCCCATGGCGTTGGCACTTGTCACATTTCTGCACGAAGGCCTTCGCATCGGCACTGATTGTGGGCCAATAATACCCAGCTCTTAATAGTTTACGCACCAAGGGCTTTCCCTCCGAGTGGTTGCCACACTCTCCTTCGTGCACTTCGGCCATAACGTATCTTGCCTCATCGGGACCCAAACACTTGGCCATTGGGCCGTAATATAACCTTTTGTATAGGTTACCCTCGATCAGGTGGTACCAGGCTGCTTGGGTCCTTAACTTCTTTGCTTCCTTTTTGTCTTGGGGGACAGTCCCCGAGTCGAAGTAGGAGATGAACTTACTTCGCCAATCCCATCGGTTGTCCACTGAGTTGAATTGCAACTTCATCTCCCTTATTTGTGCGGACAGCAGCCGAACCACCGAGTCAGTCCCCGAGTGAGCTTCATCGATCGCCGAACTAAGATTTGCTAAAGCATCAGCCTCGGTATTTTCCTCCCGAGGTACTTGTTTAACTTGTCATTCTTGGAATCGGGCCAAGATCCTTTGTGCTCGATCCAAGTATAATTGCATTCTGGGCTCCCGAGCCGTATAATCACCGAGGACCTGGTTCACTACCAACTATGAATCGCACCTCAGTTCGATTCTTTCAACCCCCATTTCCTTGGCCAGCTCCAAACCCGCTAAAGCTGCCTCATATTCTGCCTCGTTGTTGGTTACTTTCTTGAACTGAACCGAGTGCCTGACTTTCTCCCCGGTGGGTGCCCTCAAGACTATGCCTAACCCTGAGCCTTTGGAGTTTGTTGCTCCATCGGTGTAAAGTATCCATAGTCCCGAGGAGGTTCCTTTTGCTATGGAATTTTCCTTTTCCGCCTCGGGCAAAATCCCAACTCTAAAGTCGGCTACGAAGTCGGCTAGGACTTGGGACTTAATGGCTGTCCGAGATTGATAGGTGATATCATACTCGCTCAACTCTACCACCCACTTTGATAACCTCCCCGATAACTCTGGTTTATGCAATATACTCCTTAAAGGGAAGGTTGAGACTATCGCTATCGGGTGACATTGGAAATAGGGTCGTAGTTTCCGAGCAGTAACAAGCAAAGCAAGTGCTAATTTTTCCAAGTGTGGATACCTGGTTTCAGCGTCGAGGAGTGTCTTGCTTACATAGTAGATGGGCAGTTGCTTGCCATCTTCTTCCCGAACCAGCACAGCGCTGACAGAAATCTCGGACACGGCCAGGTAGACCAGCAAGGTTTCACCTTCTTTTGGCTTAGCAAGCAACGGTGCGTTAGCTAAGTATAGCTTCAAATCTTTCAACGCTTGTTTACACTCCGGTGTCCATTCGAAGTGATTGTTTTTTCTCAAAACGGAGAAGAACTTGTGGCATCGCTCCGAGGACCTAGAGATAAACCGACTCAAGGCGGCGACTCGGCCAGTCAAGCGTTGAACCTTTTTCACCCTGATTAGCTCCTCGGGGATCTCTTCAATAGCTTTGATTTTGTCAGGGTTGGCCTCGATGCCCCGTTCAGAGACAATGAATCCCAAGAATTTGCCTGATCCAACGCCGAAGGCGCACTTCTCAGGATTCAGTTTCATGCCGTATTGCCTCAAAACAGCAAAGGCCTCCCTCAGATGATTCAAATGATCCTCCATTCGAATCGATTTGATGAGCATATCATCTATGTAGACCTCCATAGACTTCCCGATATACTCCTTAAACATGCGACATACCAGCCTTTGGTAAGTCGCCCCGGCGTTCTTCAAACCGAAGGGCATCACCTTATAGCAGAAAGTACCTCGGTCAGTGATGAACGAGGTCTTCTCTTCGTCCTTCGGGTCCATGAGGATCTGATTATAGCCCGAATATGCATCCAAGAAGGTCAATAGTTTGTGTCCAGCAGTGGAATCTATTAACCTGTCAATTGTGGCAAGGGGTACGAGTCTTTGGGGCAAGCTTTGTTCAAGTCAGTGTAGTCTACACACATTCTCCACTTTCCATTCTTCTTCGGCACGACCACCACATTGGCCAGCCATTCGGGGTATTTCACCTCTCTTATGAAACCATTTTCTTGCAATATTGTGGTTTCATCTTCGATTGCTCTCTTTTTAACCCCGGTGTGAGGTCTCTTTTTCTGCTTCACCAGGGTGAACTTTGGGTCCACATTCAGCTTGTGGGTCATGATCTCCGGATCGATACCAGTCATGTCTGAATGTGACCAGGCGAAGCAATCGTTGTTGGACTTTAAAACTTCGATAATTGCCTTTTTCGACTCCGGGTCCAACTCCGAGCCGGTGTATACTTTTCTCTCTGGAAAATCTTTCAATAGGGCGAAAGAGTCCAGTTCTTCAATGGTGGAGTCCTCGGCCTTTTGCTTCCGAGGCTCTTGAACGTATGCCGGGATCTTTTCTATCTCATCTTGGAGGTTCGCCTCGCTTGATCCCGGTTGCGTTGATTGCTATTTCTTTGGCCCGTTCGGGGCGACTCCGCTTTTCAAAGCGACCGAGTAGCACTCTCTCGCTACTCGCTGTTCTCCTTTTATCGACCGAACCCGCCAAGGTGTAGGGAATTTGATCACTTGATGCAGCGTCGAAGGAACAGCTTCCATGGCATGGATCCATGGCCTTCCGAGAATCACATTATAGGCAAGATCCTCGGGCATCACCTGGAACAATGTTTCTTTGCTAACTCCCTCGGCGAATGTTTTGAGTGTAATTTCACACAACGTCTTCTCTGTGGAGTTGTTGAAGCCTGCTAACACTGTCACTTTGGGAACGACTTCTCCTTTGAGCCACATCTTCTTAACGGCCCCGTAGCTGATTATGTTGACTGAGCTACCGGGGTCGATCAAGACTCGCTTGATGTCGGAGTCATTGATTCTCAGCATGATGACTAGTGCATCGTGGTGGGGGAACATCATCCCGTCACAGTCATCGTCGTCGAACACGATTTCTTTGCCCGAGCCTCCAACTTGGGTTCTCTTCTCCATCGTGATCGAAAGTTTGGAGAACTTCTTCGCAGCCGCAAAGTTCACCCCGTGCACTTCTGACCCCCCGGTAATGACATTCACTACTCTCTCCGGGGGTGGAGCCCGAGGTGGTTGCCCATCACCTCGGTTCTTGGAGAAATTGTCTTTCCCCTTGTCAGTAAGGAACTCGGCCAAGACTCCTTTTTTCAACAGGTGAGCTACCTCGAGGCGCAAGACTTTGCAATCCTCGGTCCTGTGGCCGTAATCTGCATGGAACTCGCAACGCAAATTATGATCTCTTTTGTCCGCCGGGGTCCTCATATCCTTGGGAACCCTCACCCCGGCAGTCCCTTTGACTACATTGACCAGCTCCAAGGTCGATATGTTGAAGTTGTAGTCTTGGATCCGAGGTAGATCCTTTTTTGCGGTCGAAGCTGGGCTTGAGGGATTCCTTTGGTTCGTGTTGGGTTGAACCTTCCCTCCGAGCCTTTGGCTTATGTGTGAGCTAGGATATGAATTACCAAAGGAATTTCCCAGCCTTTGGCTGACATGCTGCCTTGTCGAGGTATATGGCTCATACCTCCCCTTCGGATTGTTTCGCGACTCCTTGGCGCGGTGCGAAGATTCGCCTCGGTTTCTTTGATGATAACCTCGGCCTTTGAATTCAGCCTCCTCAAATCTAATTTTGGAGTAAGTGCGCTTGTGCAGGTCCTTCCATGTCAGGACCTGATATTGCTTGAGTTCTTTTCGCAATTCAGCGGCAGCGTCAGAATTGCGAATATTGATACCTTTTTCAAATGCCATGATGGCCAAGGTATCGTCCATCCGAGGTAATTCCATGCGTTCGGCGTGGAATCGCTCAAGAAATTCTTTCAGAGGCTCACCGGGTTGTTGTTTCACTTCGCATATATCCTCCTTCCTTTGGAGGATCTTTTGTGCCCCGGTGTGCGCCTTGACGAAGGCACTAGACATTTCCTTAAAGGTGGAAATCGACCCCGCTGGCAAGCACATATACCAACGTAGAGCCCCTTCTCCAGGGACTCGCCAAATTTCTTCAAGAACATCGACTCGAGCTCTATAGCCGTTAGGTCGTTGCTCTTCACCATTGCCATGTATTCTCTCACGTGTTCTCTGGGATCGGTGGTCCCATCATATTTCTTTAAAAATATGAGTTTGAAGTTCTTGGGGGTTGGGGCTGGAGCCGCTTCGGGCTTGAAGGGTAGCTCCCTGTATTGATCAATATCGAAGTCATCTTCCTCCTTTGTTACCCCCGGCACGCCCTCGAGGCGCTTTTCCACGCGCGCCTCGATGCGAGCCTCAATCTCCCTGGTCAATTTTTCGACATCGACCGAGGATGTTGTTTCGGCCACGGTGGGAATCGTCCCGACGTGTGGAGTTGTAGTTGGATTATTTCCCGAGCCCCCAGACGTGGCTCCATTGGGAGGTCCCCCTATTATCGCGCCCGTAGGAACGAAGGGCGGGATGCCTCCTCCAAGAGCCGAAGGCTGGGTGCTGTTCGGTGCGGCACTGTTCCTCGCTTCCAACGAAGCGCGGAACTCGGCGTTAATGATAGCTTGCTCATCCTGTCTGGTTTGGAGAGCTCTTAACGTAGTGACAACATAAATCTGGAACTCTTCAGTTGTCATTGGCAAGACGGGCTGTTGGTTCAACGGAACGCCAGTTCGCTCACTATTGTTATCGCCATTATCAGCCATAACGTTGTTGAATCGTAAGCTTTGATGAAAAACGGACGTGAAACTTTGGAACAAAGCGTTTCTGCTTATATCCCCACAGACGGCGCCAATTTGTATGAGCCTAAATCAGTTTTAGGACAACAAATCGAATTTGGATTCGAATATAAGCAATTCTTCATATCAAAGTTGAATAAATACACGAAAGAGACGTAAATGCGGAAGAATAACTGTATTCCAATATATGATTGTGGGTACAAATTTGGGCAGAGTTTCAGTATATATTTCTGGATGCCTATGATACAAAATGAACTACTATTTATAGGCCTAAGAGCCTTGCCCACGTTCTCCACCATCAGCTAGTGCATTGTCCCACGATCTTGACACTAAATGGAGAAGTTAGTGGGGTGAAGTAGTGGCCTGCAAAGCAGCGGGAACCGGGGGGATTTGCCGAGGCGCGAATAAATGACCTCGGTGGTGACGCCCCGCTGTTCGACCGAGGTGGCTGCTACCGAAGCTCAACTTACGGCTCGCCTTCGGTAGCGGCCTCGGTGCCATGGCCTCGGCGGTTTGTTCAGTCGCTTCGGCGCTGGTCTTGTTGGCACGTGTTCGGTTGTTAAGATTTGCATGACCGAGGCGAATCATCGTGGGTCGGTTTTTACCCAATACAAGAACCTTTAGAGCATCCATGGAGGCGAAAGGTTTCATGAAAGGGTCTGATACTGTCTATTTGTAACCACGCTCCGAATATACGAGACATAGAGCATCCATGGAGGCGAAGCTCACGGAACCTATACCGTTAACCACTCGCGAGATTTGGAATCCACCTTCGGCACGTACTTTACCCACAATCAAACCATTGAGAACATGTGTCCGAGGGAGCATAACGTGGGAAGTGGGAACGTGCATCAATGTAACGTGGGGGGATTATCTAGGTTCTCTTACTACTATAAATATCTTACTTTCCCATTTGTGTAAAGCATCACAAAAAGACTAGCCGAAATTATGTCAAATTACATACTCATTGCGAAATGTTATATTACAACTTAATAATATCCATTTTCCTTATTATTGATTGATTATTGTTCATCTCATTATCTACGTACGAATCCATATTGCTTAGCTTTTGATCTTGATACTATAAATGATTGTAACCTCAAAAATACAAATTCAATTGTTAGCCTAAACATTCAAATTTAGGCAGTACACATTATATATCTTAACCAATTTTACTCATATGCAAGTGCAACAGTTAGAAATGATCACCACGACACAACCCTTCAGAAGTTAAAAAGGAAAAAAAGGAAAAGAGGAAAGCTTCTTCTACCAAACTCTATTATCCTTTTATGAGAATCCACCGATATTTCCTTGGAATTGATCAAAATTGAAACAATCTGTTAAATATCAAGCTTTTATTTAAGTAGATGTGGCTATATGCCAACGTTCCCAATGTTTGTCAAGTGGATAACTTAGCCAGTTGCCAGAGACTGAGTAATCATAGTTCTCCAGCTAGCTAGCAAAGAGGGTCCATTGTTATTTATGAACCTATCAATAAGTATCGACCTTTACATTCTAAGTAATACTACTAACTTTCGTTCCAATAGTAATAGCATAATTTTCTTATTAGTATATTACAAAAGAAATGAAACAATTTTAGATTTAGAAGTTATTTAACTTCAAACCTACTATTTTAATCTTAATGAGATTTTTACAGCCATACAATTATCTATAATTTATTTTAAAACATAAATTTTAAAAGTCTTTTCCTATTTATTAAATTTCGATTCAAACTATGACATTCTTTGTAGAGTTGAGAGTGTAGACCGAAAAATGAACTTAAACTGACTGAGGAATTTTTTTTTTTTTTAGCAATTATGTAACGTTTCAAAAAGAGGACAAGATTTTCATATTACTTGAAAAGAGATACGTGAATATTAAACACTTCTTGAAATTATGAAATTGTGTGGATATATAACGAACAACACAGCTTGATAAGTTAACTTTTTTATATTGAGTACCTTAAATAAATAAATAAGTCAGCAAACCAAAATTTAAAAAGAAAATCAGTCGTCTTTGTTGACCTATTAATGTACTTGCCTGTCCTTACAGTCAACCAAATCAATAGGGCAAACCCTACTAAGGTTCTGGGAAGATGTATGTATATTTAACATAGTTGGATAAAGTCATCAATCATGTTGCACCCTTGTGCTACAGAGAAAAGTTGTATGGGACTAAATCGTTTTTAGGTACACAAATAAATTTCGGATTCGGATACAAGCAATTCTTCGTATCAAAGTTACAATAATGCGGGAAAAGATACAAAATACGAGAATGTAAAAGGTATTTCAATATATGGACGTTGAATACAAATTTGGGCAGAGTTTCAGTATAAATTTCTGGATCCCTATTACATGAAATGAACAGCTATTTATAGAGGTAAGTCTCGTCCACGATCTCCACCATCAGCTGCCATGTTGCCCCACGATCTGGAGGGGTAGTGGCTGAGTTAGTGGGGTGAGGTAGTGGGCTGCAAAGCCGGAAGAACCGAGGGGATCCACCGAGGTGAGAGTTTGACGCCCTCGGTGGCTTGGCCCTGTTGCTTGACCGAGGTGATGGCTACCGAAGCTCGGCACGCGGCCCGCCTTCGGTGACGCATCTTCGGTTATAAGACCTCGGCGATATGCTCAATCGCTTCGGCGATCATTTAGTCGGGACGTGTTCGGTCGTTAAGATGTGCATGACCGGGGCAGATCACCGCGGGTCGATTTTTACCCAATACAGATAGTCCCCCCACTCCTCGATCAGCTACCGAGGTGACCGAGGAGTGGAATGAAGTTTTAGCGGGAAAGCGACGTGGCTTGATCCTATCCAAGCGTTTCAAATTCGGCCAACGGGTCGCGTCCCATCAGGTCATTTCTCACGGACACGTGGCGTTGATCCATCGGTCGCTTGAACTGTCGCGCCGTATTCTTCATTTTTCCCAACGTTATAATGATGACGATGACGTCATCCTCTTTCAGAATTCCATACCTATAAAAGGGGGCTGTTCATCAAGCTTCTTTTTCACTTTGTCTTGAGCTATCAACAGTACAAAAAAGGAAAATCTCATAATTCTTTCAAAACTCTTCCAAGTTTCCGATCAACAGTGAGAATTCAGCCCTTATTTCCGTCATCATGTCTACAACGATTTCTCGACAAGATTCAAGCGATTCTGGTGAGAGAGTGCAAATCCCACCTACGGCCGCAGCTGCTCCTAGTGGTGACGCCACCGCTGCTGCGCTAGTAACCACCGCGGCCGTGGTTGAAAGCGGCGAAGTATCATCGGGCGTTGGGGGCGTGAGACGCCGTAAAATGAGAGCCATGCGTCAGCTGGCGGTGGAGGAGGAGGAGGTCGCCTCAGGTGAGGACGACGCCGTGCTAGACGACGCCGGTCTACGCAATTTCAGCGATGCCCTCCTTAGAGATGATGACGATGGAGGGGATGGTGAAGAGGTTGGCGCCGAGGGCATAGGTGCCGAGGGCGTAGAGGTTGCCGAGGGGGGATCCACGGGGCCATCCATTCCCCTCGAGCAGGAGCTCGAGCCTCATCAAATAATCCCCTCCCACTTTGATAATACTAAGGATTTGAAGCTGCAAGCTCAAACGGCCGATCAGGAGGAGAAGAATAGGAATAACACCACCCCGACCCGCATAACTCAAGCTCACATAGAGCGGGTTCGGAGGGAATGTCGTTTTGGGCCCGAGGTGAAGGTCATCATCCCCGACCCCACGAGTAGGGTGTGCCACAACATCGAGGGGATGTCCTTTGCTTACACTTATCCCTTCACCCTCGGCTTCTCCCTCCCAGTCCATAGGGTGATCGATGAATTCTGCCGGGCCTACAACTTATGCCTAGCTCAACTTGGCCCCGGCGTCTGGAGGGTAGTCCAATGCCTGGATTGGTTAAGCACGAAAGCCAAAGTGGACTTCACCTTCCAACACCTTATTTCAATATACTACCCCTATTTTCACAAGGCCGGGGTTGTGGCGCTGAACAACCGAGGCAAGTTTGCCCTTCTCCACAAAAGTGAGGATCATGGGGACCGGGGCTGGTGTGACAGATACATTTTGCTGGAAACCAAGGTCTTGTCCGCCGAGCCTGATTTCCCCGAGCGGTGGAACAACACGCGTAAGTACACCTCCTATTTCATCTTACTCCTCAGTTGTTAGCTTGCCTAACTAACTTCGCTTTTTGCTATTTCTTCAGCCAACAAAGTGGACATCGTGCCCCCGGCGGATTTAACGGCGTGGGTCAAGGCAATGACCGGGGCTCGTGTCCGCCCCGAGAGGACGTGGATGAAAATGGCGGCCGAATTTGGTTGGCAGTGTAAGAGGCATGGTGAGTTTTGATAGCGTTTTGATAGTGGGTAACTTTGGGATCGACTATTTTCCTGACTTTCTCTCCTTCGGTGCTAGGTTTTCCAAACCGTGCTATTAACACCAAAAAGAGTAAGAAGAAAAAGAAGGAAGAGAAGAAAAAAGATGATGAAGAGACCGAGTCAGATGATGATCTGGCTGCGGTGGCCGGGGAATACAAGGGATTGAAGGCTTCCAAGTCTTCAAAAACCTCAAAGGGAGCCCCCGATCAAGGAACTTCAAAAGGTAACACTTCTCTTCGATCCCATCATGACCTTCCATTCCTTTTCCGTATTAATAGCTTCAATTTCTTCTTCCGTTGTAGGTGTGAAGAGGAAGAGGGCCGCCTCGAAGAAGCCGTCTCGCCCGGTGGCTCCTCGCGCCGAGGCAGAGACTCCTCACCAACCCGAAGCGGTGGCTGAAAAACACCGAGGATTAGTGGACGAGCCCGAGGATGAAGCAGTCGCCGAAGTGTGGGCTCGGGGGGAGGTCGATGTCATCGATCTTGAACGCCAAGAAGTGGTGACTGAAGCCGCTGCGGAGAAAGCCAAAGGCAAGGCCAAAGTCACCGAGGCGAGTGCAGCCGCGCCTGGAGAACAAACTGAAGCTGGGGCAGTAAGGGCGCACTCCGAGCCCGCGAGGATTTCCTCCTCGGTGGGGTCTTATCGAAAGCTTGAGGTGCCCACTTCCTCGAATCTGCTAGCTTGCAGCCACGAGGACCTTTTGAGCCTCACCCCCTTGATGGGGGCCACCGAGGACAAAATCATGCAGTCGTTTGTCCCAGGTCAGCTGTATAGCACCATGGCCGCCAACGCAGTGAGGGTAATTCACTAACTTTTGAAAAAAGATTTTGATTCTTGTTCTTACCTTCGGGCTCTTTCTGACTTCGGCTCATTTTGCTTTGCTCAGGGTTTCATCCTCTCCTTAAAGGCTGTCGAGGTGGAATCTGCGCGGTCCGCCGAGGTTCGGCGTGTATCTCGCCTATGGGACCAGCAAAGGGACAAGTTCAAGGCCCAGATAGCATCATTGAAAGTTGATTTGGCCAAGTCCCAGGCCGATCTGCGCGAAGCCGAGGCAAACTCTGAGGCCAAGATCAAGATCCTCGGTGATGATTTTCAAGCGGAACGCTCGAGGCTGGGAGAGGAAGTCGCGAGGTTGAGTGGTGAGCTAACACGAACCAAAACCGAGGCGATTAACATGGCCAAGAAGCATCAAGAGCAGTTGAAAGATCACTTGCTTCACATCAAGAAGCTAGAGGGCGGGACTTCCAAACTTTCAGCCAAAGATGCTCAGATCGCGGCTTTGAAAGATGAAATCGCGGCCCGAAAGGATAAAGCTACACTCAAGGTGAAAAGGGCCGAGCTCGACAAACGGTGGGCCATCATCAAATCTCGGTTAAGGTTGCTCAAGCGGTGTCGTGCCGGGGAGCTGAACCTGGATGAGGAGATTGAGAAAGCCGAGGTCAAAGCGACCGAAGCTCAAGCTATCATCGACGATCTTCCTTCAAGTGAGGCCTCGAGCGGCGATGATGAGGAAGAAGAAGATGAAGAGGCCGAAGGGGGCTCCGAGGATGGAGGAAATTCTCCCGAGGCATGAGTTGTTTTAGCGCTTCTTTTGTAAGCCATCGTGCTTTTTAAGTCTGTATTTTGGACCTTCGGGTCTTTTTGAGTGTAAATATTCAGCCTTCGGGCTTTTAATGAAAGTGTTTGCATCTTGTGTGATGGCCTTTTAAGTATACCGGACGTTTTGATGCAAACTTTAATTAAATCTTGCAAGATGTAAACAATATTTGACCGATGTAAACCTAGGACGACGTCTCGCCCTCGGGTCGACGCATTGCGCGGCTTCAAAATGTTATTCACACAGATAAAATGAGTGCAACCGAAGTCGATTTCATTGACATCAACGAGCCAAAAGGCTATGTACATAACACCAAGCCGAAACGGGCCTTGGGCAAAATTTCAAAAATAAAAGCTAACTGGCAACACGCCGCTACGCCGCTACCGGGCTGATTTACAATGTACTAAATCTAGTCCCCGGTTGTCGGATAGATAAGCTTCGGTTGGGGAGGCTCGATGTCGACCTCGATATCAACCCTTCTCACTCCCCCCCAGTGTTCGGTTGTGAATCTTGATGAAGATCCGAGCACTGGAATCGGTTCGTTTCGCTTCCTGAAAAGGTCAAGCAAAAAGGCGGAACGAGGAGTAAGTTAGTACATTTTCTATTGATGCCATGGGAGTGCTGTTCGGCTCGGGGCTGTTTGATTTAAAAGAGTTGGAAGATATTTACCTCAGTTAGAAGTAGTATCGCTTCAAGTTGGAGATGATCCAATTCAGAGGTTCGGGTTCTCCTTGCAAACTTTCGATCTGATAAGAGCCTTTTCCAACAATTGCCTTGACTCTATAAGGTCCTTCCCAATTTGCGATGAGCTTTCCCCCGTTTTCTTCTTTGGTTGATTGATTCACGGTTTTCAACACATAATCTCCAACCTTGAAATCCCTGAACTTGGCTTTCCTGTTGAGATACGCTTCGATCTGCCTTTTTTGAGCAACTAACCGAACTAAAGCTAGTTCTCTTTTCTCCTCGAGCAGGTCCAACTCAATGCGCATTGCTTCCTGATTTGCGTCCTCGGTCGTATGGGCGTACCGAAGGCTTGGTTCGCCCACCTCCACGGGAATGAGTGAGTCCATGCCATAAGCCAATGAAAAGGGAGTCTCCCCGGTACTGCTCTTCTCAGTTGTTCGCATGGCCCATAGAACCCCATGCAGCTCCTCGGGCCAAGGTCCTTTTTTCTCGTCAAGCCTTTTCTTAAGATTCTCAATTATGATCCTGTTTGAAGATTCGGCTTGGCCATTAGCACTTGGATGATAAGGAGTCGAAGCTATTCTCTTGATCCCCCATTGCTTGAAGAAGTTGGTGATAAGAGTCCCCATGAATTGTTTGCCATTGTCGCAAGCAATTTCTCTTGGGACGCCGAACCTGTAGATGATGTTCTTCTTGATGAAGTCGATTACTTGCTTTTGCTTAACCTCGGTGAGAGCCGCTGCTTCCACCCATTTGGTGAAGTAATCAGTCAACACTAAGATGAAACGAACACCACCTTTTCCCTTGGGCAATGGTCCAACAACGTCCATTCCCCATTTCATGAAAGGCCATGGCGACACCACCGAATGAAGAGGCTCGGCCTGTTGGTGGATAAGTCGCCCATGGCGTTGGCACTTGTCACATTTTTGCACAAAAGCCCTCACATCGGTGCTAATTGTGGGCCAGTAATACCCAGCTCTTAATAACTTGCGTACCAAGGCTTTTGCCCCCGAGTGATTGCCACACTCGCCTTCGTGCACTTCAGCCATCACATATCGTGCCTCGTCGGGACCCAAACATTTGGCCATCGGGCCGCAATACAACCTTTTGTATAGATTGCCCTCGATCATGTGATACGAGGCTGCTTGAGTTCTTAACTTCTTCGCTTGTTTCTTATCTTGGGGGACAGTCCCCGAGTCGAAGTAGGAGATGAACTTACTCCGCCAATCCCATCGGTTGTCCACTGAATTGACTTGCAGTTTCATTTCTCTCATCTGTGCAGATAATAGCCGAACCACCGAGTCAGTCCCCGAGTGAGCTTCATCAATAGCCGAACCCAGATTCGCCAAGGCATCAGCCTCGGTATTCTCCTCCCGAGGCACCTGTTTAATTTGCCATTCTTGGAATTGGGTTAAGATCCTTTGTGCCCGATCCAAGTATAATTGCATTCTGGGCTCACGAGCCGTATAGTCACCGAGGATTTGGTTTACCACCAACTGAGAATCACACCTCAATTCGATTCTTTCAACCCCCATTTCTTTGGCCAACTCTAAGCCTGCTAAAGCCGCCTCATATTCTGCCTCGTTGTTGGTTACTTTTTTGAACCGAATCGAGTGCCTGACTTTCTCCCCGGTGGGTGCTTTCAAAACTATGCCTAACCCCGAACCTTTGGAATTTGTTGCTCCATCGGTATAGAGTATCCATAGGCCCGGGGTTGTTCCTCTAGCTTCGGCGTTCTCTTTTTCAGCCTCGGGCAAGATTCCAACACTAAAGTCTGCCACGAAGTCCGCCAAGACTTGGGACTTAATGGCGGTCCGGGGCTGATAGGAGATGTCATATTCACTTAGCTCTACCGCCCATTTTGATAACCTCCCCGACAACTCTGGTTTATGCAAAATATTTCTCAAAGGGAAGGTTGAGACTACGGCTATTGGATGGCATTGAAAATAGGGGCGTAGTTTCCGAGCGGTAACAAGTAAAGCAAGAGCTAGTTTTTCCAGGTGTGGATACCTGGTTTCAGCGTCGAGGAGTGTTTTGCTCACGTAGTAAATGGGCTGCTGCTTGCCATCTTCTTCTCGAACCAGCACAGCACTTACTGATACCTCGGACACTGCTAAATAGACTAGCAATGTTTCACCTTCTTTTGGCTTGGCAAGCAACGGTGCGTTAGCCAAATATTGTTTCAAGTCTTTCAGCGCTTGTTTGCACTCCGGTGTCCATTCGAAGTGAGTGTTTTTTCTCAAGACGGAGAAGAACTTGTGGCATCGATTCGAGGACCTTGAGATGAAACGACTCAAGGCAGCGACTCGGCCAGTCAAGCGTTGAACTTCTTTCACCCCGGTTAACTCCTCGGGGATTTCCTCAATAGCTCTGATTTTGTCGGGATTAGCCTCGATGCCTCGTTCGGAGACAATGAATCCCAAGAATTTGCCAGACCCAACGCCGAAGGCGCACTTTTCAGGATTCAACTTCATGCCGTATTGTCTCAGCACAGCAAAGGCTTCCCTAAGATGATTTAAGTGATCCTCTATTCGGATCGACTTGATGAGCATGTCGTCTATGTAAACCTCCATAGACTTCCCAATATATTCCTTAAACATGCGACATACCAGCCTTTGGTAGGTCGCCCCGGCGTTCTTGAGACCGAAGGGCATGACTTTGTAACAGAAGGTACCTCGGTCAGTGATGAACGAGGTCTTTTCTTCGTCCTCGGGGTCCATGAGGATCTGATTGTAGCCCGAATACACATCCAAGAAGGTTAACAGTTTGTGTCCAGCCGTGGAGTCTATTAACCTGTCGATTTGTGGCAGTGGATAAGAATCTTTGGGGCAAGCTTTATTCAGATCGGTGTAGTCCACACACATTCTCCACTTGCCATTTTTCTTCGGCACAACCACCACATTTGCCAGCCATTCGGGATACTTGACCTCTCTTATGAAACCATTTTCTTGCAGCTTTGTGGTTTCATCTTCAATCGCCTTCTTTTTCACCCCGGCGTGAGGTCTCTTCTTCTGTTTCACCGGGGTGAATTTTGGATCTACATTCAGCTTGTGAGTCATGATCTCTGGATCGATACCCGTCATGTCTGAATGAGCCCAAGCAAAGCAGTCATGGTTGGACCTTAAGACTTCTATGATCGCCTCTTTCGACTTCGGGTCCAACTCCGAGCCGATGTGTACTTTCCTCTCTGGGAACTCTTTCAAGAGAGTGAAAGAGTCCAGGTCTTCGATGGTGGAGTCCTCGGCCTTTTGCTTCCGAGGCTCTTGCACACATGCCGGGATCTTTTCAATTCCACTTTGGAGGTTCGCCTCGCTTGACCCCGGCTGCGTTGGTTGCTATTTCTTTGGCCCACCCGGGGCGACTCCACTCTTTAATGCGACCGAGTAGCATTCCCTTGCTACCCGCTGTTCCCCTTTAATTGATCGAACTCCCCAAGGCGTTGGGAATTTGATCACTTGGTGCAAAGTGGAAGGAACAGCTTCCATGGAGTGGATCCATGGTCTTCCGAGGATCACATTGTAAGCCAGATCCTCGGGCATAACTTGAAACAGTGTCTCTTTAGTGACACCCTCGGCGAATGTCTTTAGCGTGATTTCACCCAACGTCTTCTCTGTTGAGTTGTTAAAACCAGCCAACACTGTTGATTTGGGGACGATTTCCCCTTTTAGCCACATCTGCTTCACGGCCCCGTAGCTGATGATATTCACTGAGCTGCCGGGGTCAATCAAAACCCTCTTGATGTCGGCGTTGTTAATTCTTAACATGATGACCAGAGCATCGTGATGGGGGAACATCATCCCGTCGCAGTCATCTTCATCGAACACGATGTCCTTGCCCGATCCTCCTACTCGGGTCCTCTTCTCCATGGTGATGGAGAGCTTAGCAAACTTTTTGGCTGCGGCGAAGTTTACGCCGTTGACTTCTGACCCCCCGGTAATGACGTTGACTACTCTCTCCGGAGGGGGGGCCCGAGGTGGTTGCCCATCACCTCGATTCTTTGAAAAATTATCTTTGCCTTTGTCAGTGAGGAATTCAGCCAAAACTCCCTTTTTAAGCAAGTGTGCAACTTCGAGGCGCAAAGCTTTGCAATCCTCGGTTCTGTGGCCATAATCTGCGTGGAATTCACAATGCAGATTGTGGTCCCTTTTGTCTGCCGGGGTCCTCATATCTTTGGGAACCCTGACCCCGGGTGTCCCCTTGACGATATCGACCAGCTCCGAGGTCGATATACTGAAATTATAGTCCTTGATCCGAGGAAGATCTTTTCTTGGGACCGAAGCGGAGCTCGAGGGATTCCTTTGGTTCAGGTGGGTTTGAACCTTCCCTCCGAGCCTTTGGCTTACGTGAGAGGTTGGGTGTGAGTTGCTGGGATTGTTTCCCAACCTTTGACTAACATGTTGCCTCGGGGAGGTGTAAGGCTCGTACCTCCCCTTTGAATTGTTACGCGGCGCCTCGGCGCGGTTTGAATTGTCACCTCGGTTGCTATAGCTGTAACCTCGGTTTTGAATTCCGCTTCCTCCAATCTGATTTTGGAGTAAGCGCGTCTATGCAAGTCCTCCCATGTCAGGACCTGATACTGCTGCAATTCCTTGCGCAATTCAGCCGCAGCGCTAGAATTGCGGCTGTTGATGCCTTTTTCAAAGGCCATGATGGCCAGGGTGTCGTCCATCCGAGGCAATTCCATGCGCTCGGCGTGGAATCGCTCGAGGAATTCTTTAAGGGGCTCGCCGGGCCATTGTTTCACCTCGTATATATCCTCCTTCCTCTGGAGGATCTTCTGTGCGCCGGTATGAGCCTTGACGAAGGCGCTGGATAGTTCTTTGAACGAGGAGATTGACCCCGGTGGCAAGCATAGATACCACCGAAGGGCACCTTTTTCTAACGAACTACCAAACTTCTTTAGAAACATGGACTCGAGCTGTGTGGACGTCAAGTCGTTGCTCTTTACCATGGACATGTATTCCCTGACATGCTCCTTGGGGTCAGTTGTCCCATCATACTTTTTGAGGAATGTGAGTTTGAAGCCCGCGTGGGTTGGAGCGGGTGCTGCTTCGGGCTTATAGGGCTGCTCCCTATACTGCTCAATGTCAAGATCATCTTCCTCTTTGCTTATCACCGGTACGCGCTCGAGGCGCTTTTCAACGCGCGCCTCGATGCGTGCCTCGATCTCTCTACTAATCCTCTCTACGTCGACCGAGGACGTTGTCTCAGCCACGGTGGGAACCGTCCCGAAGTGTGGCGTGGAAGATGGATTAGTCCCCGAGCCCCCAGACGTGGCTCCATTGCGAGGTCCCCCTATTATCGCGCCCGTAGGAACGAAGGGCGGGATGCCTCCACCAGGAGCCGCGGGCTGAGTGCCGTTTGGGGCGGCGCTATTCCTTGCCTCTAACGAGGCACGAAGTTCAGCGTTGATGCTTGCTTGCTCATCCTGTTTGGTTTGGAGAGCTCTTAACATTGTGACAACATACATTTGAAACTCTTCTGTTGTCATTGGGGCAATGGGCTGCTGGTTCAGCGGAACGCCAGCCCGATCACCGTTATTACCACCGTTATCGTTATCAGCCATAACGTCAAATCGGAAATTCTTGACAGAAAATGAAAGCGGAACTTTGGAACAAAGCGTTACTGCTTATATCCCCACAGACGGCGCCAATTTGTATGGGCCTAAATCGTTTTTAGGTACACAAATAAATTTCGGATTCGGATACAAGCAATTCTTCGTATCAAAGTTGCAATAATGCGGGAAAAGATACAAAATACGAGAATGTAAAAGGTATTTCAATATATGGACGTTGAATACAAATTTGGGCAGAGTTTCAGTATAAATTTCTGGATCCCTATTACATGAAATGAACAGCTATTTATAGAGGTAAGTCTCGTCCACGATCTCCACCATCAGCTGCCATGTTGCCCCACGATCTGGAGGGGTAGTGGCTGAGTTAGTGGGGTGAGGTAGTGGGCTGCAAAGCCGGAAGAACCGAGGGGATCCACTGAGGTGAGAGTTTGACGCCCTCGGTGGCTTGGCCCTGTTGCTTGACCGAGGTGATGGCTACCGAAGCTCGGCACGCGGCCCGCCTTCGGTGACGCATCTTCGGTTATAAGACCTCGGCGATATGCTCAATCGCCTCGGCGATCATTTAGTCGGGACGTGTTCGGTCGTTAAGATGTGCATGACCGGGGCAGATCACCGCGGGTCGATTTTTACCCAATACAAAAGTATATGTAGGATATATGTTATAAATACCAAAAGTCCAATTTCCAGAAAAGGGGCCAACCAATGAATGCTTAAGTTTTTTTTCTTGTGAATTTTTTTAAGAACTTGAATTTTTATTAAACTATAAAAGGTATAATAAATCATAATTTTGTACTTTGATATATATAAGAAATATCTGAAAAAATCGTAGTAAAAGAAACCAATTGAAGCCATTTTCAAACAAAGAAGAAAAGGGATGGAATTCAAGCCAGCAAAGGAATGAAGTAAGGCACGGGAAAACTTCTTAAAATATTCTATATACGTAGGCAGGAACACGGAAGGGGCCCTTCGAGTTGGCCACGGGGTAACAACCTCTGACCCCCCACACCATTGCGACAGGAGGGAACAGGACTTGGAGCCCGAATAAATCTTCCGATGAGGAGTTTGAAGCGCCCGGAAGAGGAAGTGAAATTGGAATAAAGCCTCTTGCTAGAGGATTCTATCGATCTGGTCCCGTCAGCTGCGGAGTCCGCCTTCCCTTGAAAACACCTCCAGAGGGGAAGGTTAAAGTTCAGTTGCTGAATTAATAGTATCGATAAGAACATGGAACGGGAAAACCACCCTGTCCCGAGCCCCTTGTATATTGCATCTGTTACTGCTATGAATTTTTCTAGAGTGAATAATTAACCGTTTATTTTTAGGAGTCTGGCATTTGATTTACTAAAATATTCAGATTTTAATCCTAGGAGGAGTCTTATACTTTAGTTGTAGGACTCTATTACTTTGATTTTAATGGTTATATATATAAAGTAATATCGTTAAAGTATTTTTAAGACAAAATTTTCAATTATAATTTTAATCAATTTTACTACCTCATATTTTAAAAACTCCTGACAATGGTATCAGAAACAGGTTCTATTAATCTTAGGGATCTGTGAGTTTATTAAAAATGAGAAAGAACAATTTTAATCCATTTTTAATATGTACCTATTTTCAACTCATTTTTAACTTTGCTTATTTTAGTGCAAATCAAATATTAACCAATATCAATTTTTAACTTATTTTCAACCCATATCAACTTTTCTCCTATAAATATTTTTAGCCCATATCAATTTTATTCCATGCATACTTTCAACTATATCAATTTTTAACCAGTGCCTTATTTTTTGCTATGGCAAAGAACAATCTCCTTTTCAATGCCGACAAATTTTCACTATAGCTATCAAATTTGATTAGTGAAGATGAAATCTTACATTGAAATCTATGTTTTAGGGGATGTTTGTGATGGAAGAAAAAATACTCCAAACAACTTTTTTGTAAATCCTACAGTTGTCAAAATTAAAGTACTACATCCGAAAGAGCTTTGAAACAAAGACAAGGTTAATGGCAGTGCTTTATGCACAAAATCAAAAGAAGAAAACGAAAGAAGAAGAAAGTGTCATGTTACAGAAGCGTTCAACTTCAAAAAACATTCAAAAGAATCCACATGCACAAACTGCCAAAGAAAAAATTGAGTAATTTTTTTTAAACTGCTTCTACAAGCTACAGAAGCAAGGAGGAGTGCTGGATATTACTCTTATTAGTTTAATAGTTTACTCAAAAATTACTCAATGAATTGGTTGATTGAAATTGCGGGATAAATAAATGTTATAGATGATGAATCAATTTCTTTTATATGTCTATCACTTTATCTTTGTTATAGGTTTTTCTAGAATAATAATTAGTTTTTTAGTTGTACTATGAGTCTAGCATTTGATTTGGTTGGGATGGTTCCTCGTGGAACATCCCAAATGCATCATTAATCATTTCATGCATTTGATTATTACGAGACCATTGTCAACATACGAACTACCACTACTAAAAATCACTGCTTTTCAGACCGTAAATTTCCCACCGAAAGTCGGTCGAAAGAGTCTGTCCGACCGAATCGGTGGGACAATTCAACTGATTTATATTAAATATTTTTTTTTTATTTTGTCCGACCGAAGCGGTCTGGACCTAATTAAATTTTTTTTTTATTTTGTTCGACCGCTTCGGTCGAAAACCCCGTAATTATACCCGACTCCTTCCCATTTCAGCTCATTTTTCTCTCCCTTCATACAAAAAAAAAAAACCCGACCCCCAAACCCCAAATACACAAATCAACGGTCCCCAACCCCCAAATCTACCAATTTCTCCATCAAATCTCCATCTAATCCATCAATTGGTAAGTTTTTCCCAATTTCACTATCTTCTTTAAATTTTTTCCTTTAATTTCACAAACCCTAACACCCAATTTTTGTTTTTTCATAAACACGCAGATCTGGGGCCACCACCTTAGGCAGCAGCACCGGCGGACCATCGGCGGACCACCAGTTGTTACTCCCAAACGCACACGCAAGTATACGCGGTCGCCAAGTAATAAAGTGACAAAGTCGAGTGTCGATCCCACGAGGACTGTGCAGACTAAAACTTAGTAAACAATTTCTACAAACTATCCAGGGGTCTTGTTCTTTAATGGTGAGAGTTTTTGTAACCAAAAAGCAGTAATTAAAGTGCCAGATGTGTAGTCAAGCAATGGTGCAAACTTTGGGTGTTATCAATATTAAGGAGGCGGTCCAGGATCAGAGTTACGAACAATCCAGTTGATGTATTCAATTGATTCCACTTCTTAAATCCCGGGTTACTAACTGACAGAGTAATTGTAATTATGAAAACCTTTCAGTTATTCACAATCTATGCAAGCTACTTCAATCCCTATATGTCTATGGGTTAAATCACATGCACGCATTAACGATCTCTGTAAATGAGTTAAACTAGGCAAGCAAGTATATGTCTACCCTACTCGCGAATTGGTTCCCCGATGCCCGGGTTCACAAACTAGTTCTATTCTTTCTTATTACGTAATTAGATTCTCTCTTTCGAGTTCAACCCAAAAACCATAGATAATGCATAATTATCGAGCTCTTAACAATTATACAAGTAAAATCAAGAAAGAATAAGTAACCCGTTATGGGATTCAATTAATGGGAATCAATCTTCAACAATCAACTTTCATGTAAAACTCTAACCCCAGAACGTAAGGAAATTAGCCACACATATTCATAATCACAAGGCAAAGATTTGATGTAATAATGAATTAATTGATGAAATAGATGAAAGAATTAAGAATCACCCTTGTTCAATGAAGTATGTAGCTCTCAATATTGCCCAAAGTCAAGAACTTCTTACAAAAACTAAGTAATAAACTATTTATAATGTTTCCAAACCCTTGGTAATAAGTTAGACCCAAAACTAGAAGGAGTAGGGAGTAAAATCGCGCAAAAGGGGCGCTACAACGGGCGCCCCGCGCCCCAAAAAGCGTGCAATCGACCAGAGGACGCCACCAGCTTCGTGCCTTGGCCATGCGGCGCGCCCTGAACCGCGCTAGCCACCTCGCGCTATAGGCTGCGCGGCGCGGGGGCTGTAGCGCCAAGTCAAAATGCTCTTCTTTCGCTCCAAAACTCGGCTCGTGTCGTGCCTTTGTGTGCTCAATCAAACCTTCAAACATCCTCCAACCAATTCATGCTCAATCAAGCCTCGAAATGCTCCAAATGCCTCGCGTAACAACCTACACACGCACAACACAACATTAGTGTAAAATCACATCCACAAGCTACCAAACAAGTGCAAAACAAGCTCAAATGTGCGGAAATATTAAGGAAAAGTAGGCATAAAATGCCAAACATCACCACCCCACACTTGAACCTTTGCTCGCCCTCGAGCAAGTCGCATCTAACTCCCCCAACCTAGGTAAAACAGGTCTGCCTATGACTATGGTTGATACCGACCATTGAACCAAAGCGCACATGACTACCATGGATCCACAACATGCCAATAATTTACCAAAACCAAAAACATGCGAACAACCACCCCAAAATAGCTCAAATGCACATACTCAACTCAATACAACCATGCTCCCACAAAATCACACCTATCTACTCAACCAAGAGCCATCAACTTTACCTATTTCATGCAAATCACGTGCCCTCACCAATATGAAAGAGAATGCCCCCCAAAGATCACACACAAAAACCAATATCATGAATAGAACGGGGGCAATAACAAATGAATCACTCACTCTCATGAAAGGCTCACATGTCACACACAACGTACCATAGGCTTGCCCGTAGTGTAGGACTCCACTAATGTAGGCTCACTCCAATCGGGATTAACTAGGACTTTAGAAAGGTCGTAATGTAGGCTAAGGTGCGGGTAGGATACATATGGGTAATAGTGACTACCTCCCTAAGCACTTTTAATACATCACACTTAATTTCAAGCACAAGTCTCAATAAACCACCCAATCACAAGTATCACACATACACCTTCTCAATAAGTAGCATATTTTCTTTTCAATCACACACTAGCAAGGAAGGGATATCTTTCTCTTTTTTTTTTCTTCTTCACAATTTTTTCTTTTCAATTTTGCTATTTTTTCTTTTCTTTTTCATTCCATTTTTTTCAATTTTATCAACTTCCAACCTTGCCAATGTTTTTCACTACTTCACAATTTTCACAAATATTCCCCTTCATTAACTCCACTCAAAAGTCTCCCAACATTCAACCACAACTCCAATCATCTACACAATATCAATAAAGTGCTTAAGGAGTAAGGGCCAAAAGAGTCAATTAAGAACAAATGGGTAGGCTCGGGGTGTGGGTGCCAACAAAAAGGGTCAATTCAAATCACAACACAATTTTTCAAGGTATATATGTAAGGGTAGGCAAGTAAAAGAAGGCCTTGTATCATCTCCCGACTAGAGCAAACCTAGGATTTCGCTTTGCACACACACGGGGCAAGTTCTAGACATTAATATGCAGCATGGAGCAACAAAAATATGCCTCACAACACACATTGCACGTAATCCACACAAAAAGGCTCCATCAACAACTCTCAACCAAGCTTCTAGAATGCAACTTGTGGAAATTTAAGCACTTATGCACAAAGGTTAACAATCAAGTCAAGCAAGCGGACTCAAGCATCTCAAGGGGGTTGTTCCATTTTTTCCTCTAGGCATGCATCAAATTAAAACCAAGGACACCACAAATAGCACATGCAATCAAGTCCAAGTCCACCGGTATCAAACAAATCAAAGGCACCTAGCATTCCACCTAGTTCCTACGCCTAGGGTCATCTATAACTAACTATCCTAATCCTAAAAATAAAAACTACCCGGTTAAAAGGCCTCCCCGTGGAAAAGAACCGTGGCCAAAAGAAAAACCACGGGGCGGATGATATGTACCACTAATAAAACTAAAAGGAAAATCTTTTTGGAATTTTTCATTGGTTTTCTAATTTTTTTTTCATTTTTTCATATATTAAAGCAAGAAATAAATCAAAACAAAGTCAAGTAACAAAAGAAAAAGTCCTAAGGTACATGCATCCTAAACCTCAAAAATAAAAACTAGATAAAGGGCAGTACCCCACCCCACACTTAAACTAAGCAATGTCCCAGTGCGACAAAGAAGTAAGTGCAAAAGTAAGAGTACAAGAAAACTGCCCTGAACTCCGGTGGTGCGCAGGAGTGCGGACCTAGGCCTTCTCCTCATCATCAGTAGTATACTCACTATCCGGATCATTGGCCACAACATCTGAGTCAGTGTTCTCATCCTCCCGCGGATCCACCGTTCTAGCCTCAACCTCGCCCAGCAGGACCTTCGAGGTCTCCAAGAGCGGGACCTTGCGGTCAATAGCAGTCAAATCAACGCCCGACTGACGGGCCATAGCCTCCATCATCAAGTACTGACGCGCAGTCAAGTTGGCGTCTGCCTCCCGCCACTCGTCTGCCGTCAGCTTCACCGATGCCGTGGTGATCACCCCCTTGACCGAAGCAATGTCAAAAGGCTTCCCTATATCAGGGACAATGCGATCCCCAACCTCATCTACGGGGACGCCTGCCTTCTCTAAGTAACGGGTCAAGAGGTTCCCAAAGTACAACCTACTACAATGTTTTTCTTGCCTTTGCGCTTTCATCATTCTCAACATGTAGTATCCAATATTCACCGGCCTCCCGGTCATGAAAAAGTACACCATGCACGCCCGAGTCTTAGTGACCTCGGAGTAATGGGAACATGGTAGAATCCGTGCATTTATGAACCTCATCCATACACACGCCGGCTTGAGAAACTGGGAGAAATGCATAAACTTGTGTCTCCCAGTCGCTCCTCGCCCCCACTTATGCGTGGATCCCTTGCCACACAAGGTCTCCCGCAAGGCCGTGTAATCCGGTTTCCTGATGTACCTCCTCAGCTCATCATAATCGGGGTCAGCTACCCCCAAGAAGGCATTCAATGCCGAAGGATCCAGTTTCACCTTCACTCCCCTAACCGTCACCATGTCATCATCTCTCCACACCTCATCGGGCTCCCAGTTAGCATAAAGTTCTTGGACCATGTCCAAGTTGGCGTGCCCCGGACTCTCAAACACTGAGTCCCACTTGAGGGCAATGATCTGCTCGGCCACACTCCTAAACTTTTGTAGCACCGGCCGTTTATCAATTTCTTGCTCGGGTATGTACCCTGCAAGCCGTACATTCTTGTACCATGTTTGGCAATCCCCCTTCTTTACAAAAGGGAGGCCATACCGGGTCTTACCTCCGGGACGTGGTATCGGCACCGCGTCCTTTGGAATCTTGGCTTTTGCCTTTGCCTTGGGCTTGGCCGGTGCCTTGCCCTTTTGAGTTGTGGAAGAAGGCCCGGCTTGAGTTGCTCTCCTCGGGCCCGAGGTGGCTGAGGAACTAGCTTTATGCAGGGTAGCGACCATGGTACCTACACAAACACAAAGACCAACGAGAGACGTATAGTTAAGTATCAAAAAAACACAATTCAAGCTCAAGGGTACCACCCCACACTTATCACACACTCAATGTGTCAATCACTCAACTCAATGGCACGAGCAACCCCACACTTGAACAAAACTAGCCTTGGGCAAGAGATGCCACGTTTCGAATTTTTAAAATCAAGCTAGTGTGGGTGCCTCATGATCCATTCTAGTGTGTATGCATCACCTAATGTTCATAGTAAGCCTAAGGAATGCATTGCTACTCAAGAATTCACAATGTCATTGATATTTCATCTTTGAGGCTTTTTCACAAACACCTAGTGTGCACAACTTTGAACTAGCAATTTCAATGGAATTTGTAATGTGCCAACCCTCCCAATTTGTTGGGAGATCTCTTTTTTACAAGTCACAAGTTCTATATTAAGCATTATAGACAATTAAGCATCTCAAGATTGAATTTTTATGAAAAAGCTTGTAACTAGCTAAGAGAATCACCCATGAGCACTAATGAATATAACTTACATGTTATTGAGAAGGAAGAGTAGTAATGTACTTACTTGAAGGTGTTAGAAGTGATTGCACAAGATTTGGGATGAGTTCAATTGTTGCTAGTGAATTAGTGTGTGATTAGAGAGAATTTGGAGTGAAAGTAATGAAGAAATAGTGTTAGGAATCGGGGTTATAGGGGTGGGGAATTAAAGAATTTCGGGTCAAACCCGTTGACCCGCATTTTGAACCAACAATCTGGCCTTGCGCGATAAGCCTTGCGCCGCAGGCCAACCGCGTGCTGCTTTTTTAATTCGCTGCCAAGCTCAGCGCGGTGGGAGGCGCGGGGCGCTCCCAACCGCGCCAAGCTTTTTGCTTCAGCTCTTTTTCTCGCGCGTTGGGTGGCGTGGGGCACTCCCGAACGCGCCCAAGCACGTTTTTTCGCACCGATTTTTAATTCTAAGTACAAACCCAAGCGTGGGACATGTCTCGAGACGTCCCATACCCCTCAATGCATTCATTACACCTTGTTTAGCTCACCCGATTCCTGCAAAAACGACACACAAAAACAACAACTACGTGACACTATAAAATGAAAAAAAATCCTAAACTATTACAAGTACAAACTCGGGTTGCCTCCCGAGAAGCGCCTTATTTAACGTCGTGGCACGACGGGTATAAATCAAGGGTCCCTCAAAGTAATTGAAGTGCGGTGATTCACCGCACCTCCCCAATAATGTTTCACCCGTTGACCATTAACCAAAAATGTGTTCTCAGACTCTGGGGCTCTCAATTCAACCGCTCCATGTGCGGTAACCCGAACAACTTCAAAAGGCGCCGACCATCTCGTCTTCAACTTGCCCGGAAATAATTTCAACCTCGAGTTGAACAACAATACAAGCTGCCCGGGCTCAAAAGAACGACGCTCAATGTGCTTATCATGCCATTTCTTGGTCTGTTCCTTATATAATTTCGCATTTTCATACGCATGGAAACGGAACTCTTCAAGTTCATGCAATTGGAGCATCCTCTTCTCACCCGCTAAGGCCATATCAAGGTTGAGCTTTTGAATTTCCCAATACGCCTTATGCTCTAATTCAACCGGCAAGTGACAAGCCTTACCATAAACAAGCCTATGTGGAGAGGTTCCAATAGGTGTTTTGAAAGCAGTTCGGTAGGCCCAGAGAGCATCATCTAACTTCATAGCCCAATCCTTCCTCGAGGCATTCACAGTCTTCTCAAGGATTTGCTTGATCTCTCTATTAGACACTTCCACTTGGCCACTAGTTTGGGGATGATAAGCAGTAGCCACCTTGTGGCGAACCCCATACTTAGCCAATAACTTATTGAACAACCGGTTGCAAAAATGCGTACCTTCATCACTGATGTCCCAAAACGAGTGAAAATATTCTTCTTCACGAACTTCACCACCACACTCGCATCATTTGTAGGAAGTGCAATGGCCTCCACCCATTTAGATACATAATCAACTGCTACAAGGATGTATTTATTGCCCATAAAAGGTGGGAATAGACCCATAAAATCAATACCCCAACAATCAAACAGCTCAATCTCCAAGATATTGTTCAAAGGTATCTCGTGACGCCTAGTAATGGTACCCGTTCTTTGGCAACGATCACATTGCTTCACTAATACATGAGCATCTTTAAATAAAGTAGGCCAAAAGAAACCAGATTGAAGTACCTTTGCAGCTGTTCGATCTCCACCAAGGTGGCCACCATAAGGAGAGGAATGGCAGCTCTGTAGAATCGGCTCTACTTCTTCCCTTGGAACACATCTCCTAGCTAGTTGATCAACTCCTATCTTGTACAAATAGGGCTCATCCCACACATAAAACCTGCTCTCATGAAGGAGTTTACGCTTCTGCTCAGCAGTTGCCCCAGGGGGATACACATTACTCACAAGTAAATTTACCATGTCAGCATACCATGGCACCTCAGCTGCATCAAGAGCAAAAAGTTGCTCATCAGGAAATACATCTTTAATCTCAGGCCCTTCATCTACATGATCTCTATTCTCCAGCCTTGACAAATGATCAGCTACTTGATTCTCAGTCCCCTTGCGATCTCGAATTTCAACATCAAACTCTTGCAGTAGGAGAACCCATCTAATAAGTCTAGGCTTGGAGTCCTTCTTTTCAAACAAATACCGGATTGCGGCATGATCAGTGTAAACAACAACACGAGTGCCAACCAAATAAGATCTAAATTTATCAAAAGCATAAACCACGGCTAGCAAATCCTTCTCAGTGGTGGTATAATTAGACTGGGCTGCATCAAGCGTCTTGCTTGCATAATAAATGGAGTGAAAAATTCTTCCAATTCTTTGGCCTAGAACAGCCCCAATAGCATTGTCACTCGCATCACACATTAATTCAAACGGCAAAGACCAGTCAGGAGCAATGATGATTGGTGCAGTCACCAACCTTTTCTTCAACTCTTCAAACGCCTTGAGACAAGCATCATCAAACACAAATTTCACATCCTTCTCCAACAATTTGCACAAAGGAGTGGAAATTTTGGAGAAGTCCTTTATGAACCGTCTATAGAACCCTGCATGTCCCAAGAAACTACGCACCCCCTTAACAGAGATAGGTGGTGGTAATTTCTCAATAGCCTCAATTTTTGCCTTGTCAACCTCAATCCCTTGCTTTGACACCTTGTGCCCAAGTACTATGCCTTCTTGAACCATAAAGTGACATTTTTCCCAATTCAGCACCAGATTTGTTTCTTCACAACGGCTCAGCACAGCATCAAGATTTTTCAAGAATTCATCAAAAGAGTCACCAACCACTGAGAAGTCATCCATAAATACCTCCACAAATTTTTCCACCATATCAGTGAAAATAGCCATCATGCACCGCTGAAAAGTCCCTGGGGCATTACACAAACCAAATGGCATCCTTCTAAATGCATAGGTGCCATATGGACAAGTGAATGTAGTCTTCTCTTGGTCTTCAGGGGCTATCACAATTTGATTGTAGCCCGAATACCCATCTAAGAAACAGTAATACTCATGGCCTGCAAGTCTATCTAGCATCTGATCAATAAAAGGGAGCGGGAAGTGATCTTTCCTGGTGGCTTTGTTCAGCTTCCTATAATCAATGCAAATTCGCCACCCCGTGACTGTTCTTGTAGGAATCAACTCATTATGCTCATTCTTCACCACTGTCATGCCCCCCTTCTTAGGAACACATTGCACTGGACTCACCCACTTGCTGTCAGAGATAGGAAAAATAATGCCAGCATCCAGCCACTTGATAACTTCTTTCTTCACCACCTCCTTCATGATTGGATTTAGCCTCCTCTGCTGCTCTATGGATGGCTTATGATCTTCCTCCAAGAGGATTTTATGCATACAGAAAGAAGGACTAATCCCTCTAATATCAGCAATATTCCAGCCAATAGCTCTCTTGCGCTCTCGCAATACCCGCAACACCTTCTCAACCTGCACATCAGACAACAAAGAAGAAAGGATCACGGGCAAAGTATTACCTTCACCCAAATAAGCATAACGTAAATGTGCGGGTAAAGGTTTGAGCTCAAGATTAGGAGCTTTCTCAATAGACGGTTTAGCAGGAGCTAAGGTCAACGGTCTATCAAGCTCCTCAAATTTCTTCCACCCTGGGATGAATCTACCCTGCATATTAAGAACCTCCACATATTCTTCAGTATCTTCATCCTTCAGGATATCATCATCATCACACAAGAGTGCCCTTTCTAAAGAATCAACATTAGAAGCCAAGAATGACCTCTCATCAGCAGTCAACTCATCATCTATCACTTTTACCATGGACAACTCACTACAACAATTCAGGCTTTCTATGGCGACAAAAGTCGCCACTAAAAATGGACAAATCGCCACAGAAAGTCTTTTGTGGCGATCTGTGGGTCGTTGGCTATAGTCAGTGGCTGATACTTATTGGTGGCGACATACAATAGTCGCCACCAAAAAAGATCTTTTGGTGGTGACTCTAGTCGCAACGTAAAACTATTCACAAATGTGTTTCCGAAAAAGTCGCCACCAAAGAAGAAACCTTTAGTTGTGACATAGTCGCCACAAAAAGATTTCACTGGCGACATTCTAGTTGCCACAGATAGGTGTTAGCTTTTGTTGCAGGTACGGTCGCTACTAATCTTAATATCCGTGGCAACTTCAGTCGCCACTAAAGCCCCTATTTTGTTGGAAAAAAAATAATAGGAAGATTTATTCCTATTAATTTTCTTGATAATAAATTATAACAAACACCTCTAAATATACTAAAAAGAAATAATTAATATATTGAGAAACTTTTCATTATCAAATACTCCTAGTATACTACAACAAAATTACAACACTTCGAAATACATTATAATTGTGTATACAAATTAAAAAAAATTAAATGTCTTCAAACTTCTCGGATAACATCAATTTCCTTGTTAAGAAATCTTGTCCCTGCAATTTTAAGAAAACAAATACAAATGATTATTTTGATAATCCTAAAACGTGAAGTAAAAGGAAAAATATAGGAGAAATAATCATTTACATTTGATTTGTGTTTAAGATATTTAATATTAAAAGGAACAGACTTGGTGTAATCAGGATTCATATCAACCATAACATAACACATAATTTTACTACACATGGTTATATTTCACAATCCATGCCGAACATCTTTAGAATAGGAATAGAAAGTCAACAAATAACAGGAGCAAGTCCAAGAGCCACTAAATAATGATTCACCTATAAAAAAAATCTATATGTGCCTCTATTGGAATATGCCATCTCTATTTAACTCTCTTTGATTTGAGGTTGTGTAAAACATTTTCTATTAGTAGAATCATGCCACGTACTCAAAGAAACAAGTAATTTTAATAAATAGATAACAAGAATAAACAGATCAAATGATCACTTTCAAGTAAACACAAGATTTCTAGATAATCATATGACTAATTAAGATAAATGCCCAAACATACAGTAAAAACAGCCTCAAGAAAATGTAGGAAGATCAAGTTGAAATTACTTAAACAATAAAGCAAAGAGGCGATGAAGAAGTAAAAAATCAAGCCAAATCGAAAACAACCAATAAACATCGATAAAGTATATCACATTCGGAAGGAATAACATGTCACTGACCTAGCCAAATAAGCTTAAATAATCGAAACAAAAATATACTTCCAACAGGTATAAGAGACTCAAGTGAAAAAGTTTTATCTACCAGTTCAAAATATTTGTGATCTTCCCATTCATTCAGGAACAACTTTCTATTCCTCTACTATACTCAAAAGTCTTCCTATACGAATCATAACTATATAGCACCTTAAACGTATGCTGACATGTATGTTTGTTTTTGTTTGAATAACTTCAAAGAAGGGGAGCAGTCATAGGAAAAGCGATTACACATAGAGGCATAGATACTTGCATAATTCATGAAATAAGTAAGCTTGAAATTATTTATATAGATAGGTTTAAGCTGTTATGCTCTTTACAATGACAATGACCTAAAATGTGAGATATGGGCCTCTCATAATTACTTGGATGATAACAGCTGTAAGAGACCAGTTTTCGTGTAAAAGCATTTGATAGCTTTATATCTTCCGTGAGACTCTAGGAACACTGGCCTAAACAATTGCAGTAAGAGTGATTAAACAAACTAGTCTCTTTTTAAAAATTGTATTTAATCTTAGTATTTTCATAAGATTTACCCATGTTATATATCAAGAAACAACATATCAAGATAGCAAAGAAAAATTACATTGAATAATAAGTACTACACTAGTTAAACTATGAGATATTGATAAAGAGTCGCTTTTATCTTTGGAAAAGATCCTTTCTACAGCAGACATAAAAGTGGTGCAAAGATCATCGACCAAAACAAACCCCTGCAACTTTTATTAGTATAAAAGAAATTTGCTATATGTCAAGAAATTAAAACTTGAAATGCCCAAATTTACAGGAAAAGGAGCCTCAAGAATCTATAGGAAGATAAAGTTAATGTTACAGAGATAGTGAAGCAAAGAGGGCGATGAATAAGTCAGATAGCAAGCCAAATTAAAAATAACCAACACACGTCGACAAAGAAAAATCACATCCTCAAGGAATAATAGGTCATAATATAGTCTAATAAGCTTAAATAATTGAAACAAATATATACTTACGACAAGATAATGGACTCGAGCGAACAACTTATTTACCAATGCAAAATAATTGTAGTCTTTTTAGCCATTCAAGCACAACTATCAGTATCTCTACTAATTTTCAAAACTCTATGTTTTTTCTTTTCTTAGTACAACTTCAAAGGAGGGGAGTGGTCATAGCAGAAGAGAATACATATAGAGGCACAAATACCTATTCATTAAATAAGATTGACATTACTTATATAGACAGGCTTAAGTTGGTATGCTTTTAATGAAAATTGAATTTCACAATTGTAACAGACTCGTGCTCACGAATAAGACATTAGATAGCTTTATATTTATTTGTGTGACTCTTGGAATAATGGGTTGGAAAATTGTTGCAAGTGTGACATCTAAAATAGTATATTTTCAAAAATTGTGTTTAATCTTAATATCTCCATAAGATTCACTCATATAGTAAATCAAGAAACAACAGACCAAGATACTAAAGGAAAATATCTTTACATTGAATAGTGAGTACATTAGCACTTTCAGTAAGGTGAAGGATCTGAGATAACAGATAATTCTTGCTAACAACCCCAACATTGAAAGACAAAAGACACTAAACAAACATGTCCAAATGATAGACATAGCCAGACAAAAGGCTTATACTTTTACTATGAACACAAACAAAAGACATTTAACAAATAGGTCGTGCAAGAAATGCAAACTATTGTATTCTCATTGTATCCATTTCCAGAATAATAACAAAATTACAAAATTAGTGTACCAGAAATAATTTTCATCAATTAAACTTAATTAGGTCCGAGATAACTTGGAAAACATACCAAGATTGAACTAACCAATACTACAGAAGATAGATTTAAGGATCATAGAGCAAATAGATTAGTTAATTTCTCAAATAACCAGTTGGTATCAACTCCAATTGAACATTAACAAAAGGGAAAAATAGAAGCAATCAGTGTCCCCATTCATTCAGTTATCATTTGAAAAAAAAAATAGAAAGGGATTCAATATTACAGTACTGAAACTAAGGCTTGAAATAATAAAAAATTATCTCAAAAAAAGAATCAGAGTCGGTTCACCTCAATAATGAAATTAGGGTTTCAAAAACATATGAAGAGAAATATAAATCTTAAAAAAATGAGAAACAATTGTGAAAAAGGTGAAATTACTGACATGAATTGGCGAGTTTGAAGGAATTGCCAGCTTTAACATCATTGCATGTCGTATTTGGAGCCTAAGAGTCCATATCCACTGAGATTCTTCTTACAAGATAGGCTGAACAGCGGCGGAGTCACATGGTACTTGAAAAGAAGGGTTTCGCAAGAGATATAGTGGTTTTTTAATTCTTCCAAAGAGGGAAAGATAATAAAAAGATTGACAAATTTTATTTAAGGTTACAGAGAAAAATAATAATTTAGTTTTCTTTTCTTGCAGAGTATTGTCAAGTCTAATTCTGAAACAAATGAATTCAAAAAAGCTACAAGTTTCGTGGTGGACTAATCGCCACAAGTGATCTTTGTAGCATTGAAAATAAAATTTGGTATATATTTGTGGTGACCCTAATATAATTGCCACCAAATTAATCACTTTTTGTAGCGATTCTTGCGAGTCGCCATGAAATATTACCTTTTTAGTGCAACATAATCAGTCGCGGCTAAAAATATTACATTTTGTGGCAACTATGATAAGTCGCCACGTATACCCTTATTTTTTGTGGCGACTACAACTATCGCCACCAAACTTCGTGACGAAAAATCACATTTCTTGTAGTGACTCTTCATAATGGGAAGGAAGCTGGGTAGCTCTGAACACATTAAACACAGCTTCTTCCCCATTTACCTTCATGATCATCTTACCAGCTCTGACTCGAATAACAACATCAGCAGTAGCCAGAAATCCTCTTCCCAAGATGAGAGGAACCTCAGGGTCAGCTTCATAATCAAGAATAATAAAATCAACGGGTAATATGAACTGACCCACTTGTACGAGCACATCCTCAATAATCCCCTCGGGGCATCTCAAAGATCTATCAGCAAGCTGCAAGGTCACAGTAGTGGGTCATGGCTCACCCAGGCCCAGCTTCCTAAAGACTGAAGAAGGCATCAAATTCACACTAGCGCCCAAATCACATAAAGCACGACCCACCTCATGTTCCCCAATTTTCAAAGGGATGGTAAAACTGCCCGGGTCCTTCAATTTCTGCGGAAGCTTGCTTCTAACTCTGGAACTGCACTCCTCAGTAAGTGCCACTGTCTCAAACTCAGTCAATCTTCTCTTGTTAGCAACAATATCCTTGATGTATTTAGCATATTTGGGAACATCCCGCAAAAGCTCCACCAAAGGAATATTTACCTGAATTTGACTCAAGATCTCCAAAAATTTCTTGCATGCTGCATCAACTTTCTGCTTCTGAAGTCTCTGAGGGAAAGGTGGTGGTGGTCTCACAATAGCAGACTCGGGCTGCTTTGCTATCACTTTTTCTGATTCTTTCTCCACTTCCCTATCAGCATTTGGCTCTAACTCACCAACAAGCTTCTTTGGCTTTGGGGGAACTTCTTCCAAAGCTCTTCCATTCCTCAAAGTAACTGCTTGCACAAATTCTCTAGGATTCTTCTCTGTATCACTCGGTAAAGCACCCCGAGGTCTATTATTTTGTGCTTCAGCTAGCTGCCCCAATTGCCTCTCAAGATCTTTCTGCGCATTGCTCAAATCTTTAATTGTCTGTGCCTGAGATGCTGAATCATCCATGAGCTTTTGCTGCCCTGCAAGAATTTTTTTAAGCATATCCTCAACTGAACTAGACTGCTGTGGCTGACTCTGCGACTGTGACCCCTGCTGTGGTGCATTTTGGGATCTCTCATTGCCTTGAGGCTGATCACGATTATCCCTCCAAGAAAAATTTGGGTGACTACGCCAACCCGTGTTGTAGCTGTTACCATATTGATTGCGATTCTGGCCCTGTGATCTATTCTGATTACCCACATAATATACTGACTCAGGATTAGATGGACAGACGTCAGTGGCATGATCCTCTCCACAAACCTCACAAAAAGTCTGAATTTGTTGCACTGGAGCTGCTGGTTGTTGAGTCTGCGATAAAGTTAGCTTGCTGATTTGATTGGAAATAACATCCATTTTCGCCCTTAGCTCTGAAACTGCATCTAATTGAAGTACCCCAGCAGACTTCTGCGTAATAGCTCTACCAACACCCTGCCAATCAGGATTGCTCTGCGAAAACTTGTCAAGCAACTCATAAATTTGATCAAAGTTTAAAGCCAGTACTTGACCTCCAGCAGCAGCATCTACCACAATCTTCGTGTGTGCATTCAACCCCTCAACAAAAGTGTGTGCAATAACCTCATTGGATTGGTTGTGGTGTGGACAATCCCTCAATAGAGCCTTAAATCTCTCCCAGGCTGAGTACAAAGATTCTCCGTCTAATTGTCTGAATGACATGATTTCACTCCTCAGCCGGGCTGTCTTAGCAGACGGATAAAATTTAGCCAAGAATTTCTTAGCCAAGTCCTCCCAAGTAGTGATAGACCCAGGCTTCTCAGCCTTTAACCACTTCCTTGCTGTCCCTATCAATAAAAATGGGAACAAGGTCAAACGAACATAATCAGTAGGCACACCCGTTGGTGTATAAGTATCACTGATCTCCAGAAAATTTTGAATGTGTTGCTGTGGATCCTCATGAAGTAATCCAGCATATTGCCCCGTCACATGCAGCAACTGAATCATGCCGGGCTTGATCTCAAAGTTTCCAGTAATAGCAGGCTTCACAATACTAGACTCCACCCCCTTCAGACTAGGGAGAGCCACATCTCGCACTGCTATTGCTTGTTCTTCTGCCATTTCAATAGGTATAGAAGCAGGTACGATTGCTAGTGCTTCTCAATCTACTGCTTCCTTTCTTAACCTTCTCAAGGTTCTTTCAGGCTCGGGATCAAAAGGTGCGAGTGGTTCGTCCTTCTTATTCCTTTGCATGCAAAAACCTGTAGCCTGAAATAGCACAAGACACTCAACAAAAAATTAAACCTGAATAGAAATTAAGTAATCGTTCAAAAAGAAATTAGTCCGTAATAGTCCCCGGCAACGGCGCCAAAAACTTGTTGCTCCCAAACGCACACGCAAGTATACGCGGTCGCCAAGTAATAAAGTGACAAAGTCGAGTGTCGATCCCACGAGGACTGTGCAGACTAAAACTTAGTAACCAATTTCTACAAACTATCCAGGGGTCTTGTTCTTTAATGGTGAGAGTTTTTGTAACCAAAAAGGAGTAATTAAAGTGCCAGATGTGTAGTCAAGCAATGGTGCAAACTTTGGGTGTTATCAATATTAAGGAGGCGGTCCAGGGTCAGAGTTACGAACAATCCAGTTGATGTATTCAATTGATTCCACTTCTTAAATCCCGGGTTACTAACTGACAGAGTAATTGTAATTATGAAAACCTTTCAGTTATTCACAATCTATGCAAGCTACTTCAATCCCTATATGTCTATGGGTTAAATCACATGCACGCATTAACGATCTCTGTAAATGAGTTAAACTAGGCAAGCAAGTATATGTCTATCCTACTCGCGAATTGGTTCCCCGATGCCCGGGTTCACAAACTAGTTCTATTCTTTCTTATTACGTAATTAGATTCTCTCTTTCGAGTTCAACCCAAAAACCATAGATAATGCATAATTATCGAGCTCTTAACAATTATACAAGTGAAATCAAGAAAGAATAAGTAACCCGTTATGGGATTCAATTAATGGGAATCAATCTTCAACAATCAACTTTCATGTAAAACTCTAACCCCAGAACGTAAGGAAATTAGCCACACATATTCATAATCACAAGGCAAAGATTTGATGTAATAATGAATTAATTGATGAAATAGATGAAAGAATTAAGAATCACCCTTGTTCAATGAAGTATGTAGCTCTCAATATTGCCCAAAGTCAAGAACTCCTTACAAAAACTAAGTAATAAACTATTTATAATGTTTCCAAACCCTTGGTAATAAGTTAGACCCAAAACTAGAAGGAGTAGGGAGTAAAATCGCGCATAAGGGGCGCTACAACGGGCGCCCCGCGCCCCGAAAAGCGTGCAAACGACCAGAGGACGCCACCAGCTTCGTGCCTTGGCCATGCGGCGCGCCCTGAACCGCGCTAGCCACCTCGCGCTATAGGCTGCGCGGCGCGGGGGCTGTAGCGCCAAGCCAAAATGCTCTTCTTTCGCTCCAAAACTCGGCTCGTGTCGTGCCTTTGTGTGCTCAATCAAACCTTCAAACATCCTCCAACCAATTCATGCTCAATCAAGCCTCGAAACGCTCCAAATGCCTCGCGTAACAACCTACACACGCACAACACAACATTAGTGTAAAATCACATTCACAAGCTACCAAACAAGTGCAAAACAAGCTCAAATGTGCGGAAATATTAAGGAAAAGTAGGCATAAAATGCCAAACATCACCAGCTGAGGCGGCACCACCAGCTGCGGCGGCATCACTGAATTTTAGCATTTTACACAGGTTTTTTTTGTTTTTTTAAATAAATTAAAGGTTTGGTGATTAGTTTGAATGATAGATAATTATTGGATTAGTGTGTGTGCTCGTTATTTTAAAGAAATTTTTGGGAGTTGTTTGGCCTTTCCTTTAGTTACTATTATTATATATATTTTCCTACACACTATACATATTGATTTGGTATTGATTTTGGGGTGGTTGTTAGAATTAAAGTTGGTTTGGTGTTGTTATTGATTTGGTATTGGTTTTGAAGATGTCGAAATTGGTTTGGTGTTGTTATTGAATATTGTTTGGGGTTGTTGTTTTGGTATTGGTTTTGGAGATGTTGGCTTTGAAATTGTGGTTTGGAATGTGTTGAATGACTTGTGAAACTTTGAAACCATTAGTTGGGGGAAGCAAAAATTCATGAAAATTGTAATGTGCACTTGAAGTTGGGTTAGGCTTGAAGTTGTAATCTTGTATAATTGTGACCTTGAACCTTGAACTTGCATATTGGTGCTATAGCTAGTTGGTGCTTGAACTTGAACCTTGAACCTTGTGACCTTGCTATAGAAATACAAATTGGTGCTTGAACTTGAACCTTGTGACCTTGCTATAGAAATACAAATTGGTGCTTGAACTTGAACCTTGTGACCTTGCTCTTGAACTTGCTGTAGCTAGTTGCTCGGAATTGATATCATGAATTGAGATTAGTAGTTTGGGGGTTGTATGAGCATGTTTAGAGACTTGTAATATATTGAAATCTTGTAGTGAACAAGTAGGTTCTTTTTATCTACTAAATTGCTAAAGTTTGAATCTTGTTAACCATTTACAAGTAATAGGATACTTGTTTTACAAAGGGTGAAAATATGGAACTTTCATATCCTAAAGATAGCAAATGAACTAGTATCACACTTAACAATAATTTAATAGACATTAGCTATAAATAATATAGTAGCTAAACAACTTAAAATATCTTATTTTGTAAATTGATTTATATGAAATAAACTATTTTTAAATATCCATTTTGTAATATTTGATTCTATTTTATTTCAAAGAAATAGATATAAGTTGCAAATGAGAAGTGCTATTAATTACTAAATGATAATCCTAGAGAATAAATTAGTTAATAATATAAAAGTAAAGAAGAAGAGAATAGCAAAAAATTGATGAAATATTTTTAACCATTTGTTTAGAATGAAATATTTATTTTATAAAGGGAAAAATATAGAACTTTCTCGTAGCATAAATTGTAAGTAAATGAACTACTATCACACTTAAATAACTTAAGAGACATTAGCTTTAAGTAATATAGTAGTTACACAATTTAAAATGGCTTAATTATTTTCGTAAATTTATTTAAATGAAATAAATTATTTTTAAATATTCATTGTTTAATCTTTTATTTTAGTTCATTTGATTCTTGAGAAGTGTTACTAATTACTAAATGATAATCTTAGAGAATAGATTAGTTAGTAATATAAAAGTAATTGACTTAGAAAATTATACAATTACTTAATCTTATAAAAATTGGTAGAGTATCAAAGTAATTTTCTTTTAATCTTATCAATTGAATATGTTTCTCAAACTTGCAATGTTTGCGTAGATATGGAATATGGAAGCCGTAGTTAGATGTATAATAGAAATAATCCCGGGCGGCGGGGGATGAGGGAAGAATTTGCTATAGGTGTTGCAGAATTTATTGCTAAGGAAAAAACACATGATGATTTTATAAGGAATGGCTAGATTAAGTGTCCTTGTGTGAAATGTAAGTGCACAAAAGGAAAGAATTTGGATGATGTAGAAATGCATCTTTATGATAAGGGTTTTATGCCAAATTATTTTGTTTGAGTTTATCATGGAGAGTCTCGTGAGATGCGCAATGATGTTAATTTTAAAAATGTTTGTGGCGGTGGGAGTGGTCAATTTGTGAATACTGATCTTGATAATTATCGAATGAACGATATGGTTAATGATGCCTTTGGGATGTACCCGGATGAGCCATCGCAACTAGGTACATCGCAGCCAAATATTGAGCACGTTCCCAATGATAAGGCAAAGCCCTTCTATAAACGGTTGGAGGAAGCTAGTCGTCCATTGTATGAAGGCTCGGTGCATTCCAAGTTGTCAGTTGATGTTAGATTGTTAAGTATTAAATCCGATTTTATTATATCTCAAGCAGCCATGGATTTCATCATTGGCCTTATGAATGAACTCAATCCGACTAACATGGCATTACCAACTGATTATTACCACACTAAGAAGTTGGTTTCCACGTTAGGCCTTTCTGTACAGAGAATTCATTGTTGTGCCGACGGTTGCATGTTGTTTTATAAAGATGATGCAGAACGACATACTTGTAAATTCTGTGAGGCGCCTCGTTGCAAGGCAGTTCTAAATTCTAAAAAGAAGCTGATCCCTGTTAAGTCGATGCATTGCTTACCCCTTATACCTAGGTTAAAGAGGTTGTATGCGTCGATGAGCTCTTCTCCTCATATGAGATGGCACCATGATCGTACAAAGCAGCCAGACATTCTAAGCCATCCGTCAGATGGTGAGGCATGGAAACAGTTTGATCAGGTGTATCCGTTATTTGCTAGTGAACCAAGAAACATAAGGTTGGGTCTATGTTCAGATGGGTTCACTCCTTTTGATGTCTCGTCTACGCCCTATTCTTGTTGGCCCGTATTTGTCACTCCGTACAATCTTCCGCCCGAAATGTGCATGACTAGTCCTTATCTGTTTTTGAATTGCATAATCCTGGGTCCACATAACCTGAAAGCCTCGATTGATGTATTTTTGCAGCCTTTGATTGATGAGTTAAAGTTATGTGGCATGAAGGTGTTGAAATATATGATATATCAACGAAACAGAACTTTCAACTGCGTGCTTCTTTGATGTGGACTATAAATGACTTTTCAGCTTATGGAATATTGTCTGGGTGGTCCACTGCAAGTAAGCTCTCTTGCCCTTATTGTATGGAAGATACAAAAGCCTTCACTTTGAAAAATGGCGGTAAGAAATATGGGATAGGGTTAAGGAATACTCTAAGGTAACTGACTAACGGCCATCTAAAGCTCCTGGTTATGGTATTGATCATAATTGGACTAAACAAAGTATCTTCTGGGAGTTGCCTTATTGGAAGGATAATCTTCTTCGACATAATCTGGATCCCATGCATATTGAGAAGAATTTTTTCGAGGCTGTCTTTAATACTGTGATGGATGTCAGGAACAAGACAAAGGATAACGTGAAGGCCATGTTGGACCTTCAGAAACTTTGTAGGCGACCTGAGTTACACGTATCTCAAGTAGGCAACACGATTTGGCTGCTCAAGGCTAGTTACACATTCGGATTGGATGAGAGAAGAATGATTTGTGAATGGGTAAATAATTTGAGGATGCCTGATGGATATGCGTCAAACCTAGAAAGGTGTGTTGATATGACAGATGGAAAGTTGACTCACATGAAAAGCTACGATTGTCACATCTTCATGGAAAACTTGCTCCCAATTGCATTCAATGGCTTGCTTGATAAAGTTTTGAAACCCCTTACAGAGACGAGCCTATTTTTTAAGGAGCTGTGTTCTAAGACATTGAAGGAAGAGAATCTTAAGTCTTAGGAAAGTAACTTTCCTGTTGTTGCGACTAAGTTGACAAAAATCTTTTCCCTGGGTTCTTTAATGTAATGGAGCATCTTCCAATTCACCTCGCGAAAGAGGCACGCACTGTAGATGGATGTACCCTTTCGAGAGGTAAGGTTCCTTCTCTTACTCAGTAGCTTTGTTTTTTAATTCATCTTAAGTAAATTAATTAATACAATGAGTTTGCAGAATTATTGGCAAGTGTAAGCGGGACGTGAAAAATAGGAACCAAATTGAGGGGTCAATATGTGAGACATATCTGGCTAGAGAAACTTCTCATTTCTGTTCATATTATTTCGATCAGAATGTGCCATGTTTGCGGAACAAGCCGGATCGGCATGATGTCGGAGACAACAATGATCCGAATTACCCACTATTATCTATATTCAATCAACCTGGGAGAGGAAAGTTAACGACTGAAGTATGCAAGTTCACTGACTGGGACAGAAAAGCAGCTACAACACATGTGTTGTTGAATTGTCCCGAGGTCACGTCTTTTTACAAGTATGATTTATTTTACATTTACACCTAACATTCAAGTTTCATCATTATTCTAACTAACGAGAATTTTTTTGGTGCATCATCCAGTCACTTTGTTGGTGTTTTTGGTGCTGATGCTGTTTATGAAAAATTTTCAGATTAGTTTAGAGAATTATTAATAATTCAGTTAAGTTTTACTTATGTTTAAATCTAATATTTTTAATTATTTCAGACAAATTGTAAGTGGCATGTTGCCTTTGATAGCGTTATCCGAAGTAATTTTCTCAAAAAATGCGTTGATCTAGTCAAGGGCTCCATGTATACTTGTCGGGATAGAATACAGAAGCCCGATTGGATATTTGAGCCTCAGTGGCTACAACTGCTGAAATACTGGGAGAGTGATGAATTCAAGAAGAGAAGGGCCAAAGGAAAGGCAGCGCGAGCCTCCGAAAAAGGTGGATCGCTGCACACCGGGGGCTCAGTTAGTTGCGCGACTTAGCGGATGCTGATCCACGCTCAATCCTACACCTTTAATGGTGAGGGGCGGTCGTCAAAATATAATACCCGATATGAGTCGGGGTCGATTTTCCAAGGGAACTAGCTCGTCAAGTAAGAGAGTCGCAAATAGAAAGTCAAATGAAGTTTAATATTGAGTCCTAGAGATGGAATTTGTTTAAAGTGACACTACAATTAACTACAATGCATACAAATTAAACAAGTAAGTTGATTCAATATTACGAGACTAGGGGTGCAAACAACTAATATTGATTTCCAACCAACGGGTGTCTTCCCTTCACTTTCCCAACTCAAATATAATTATGGTCGAGTATTCAGATTGTGATCTCTAGAATCCTTCCGGCCTAGAAGAGATCTTTCACAACCCGCTCGTCAAAGCCTTAGTTGAATAATCAAGCGCTACTCAAAGACCCAAGGAAAAGAGACCTCTTCTGAGCGTAACTCCTTTTAGATGAGTTAGTCTATATAAATAGCCTATCAACTCAAATCCTCGCCAACTCCACTATTCTACACTAGTTAATCTCTTCCGAGTCTTTAACTAGCAATGTAGACAAGAAATCCCAAATATCATGGATTTAGGGATTTTGATGTTATTGTAATGAGGAGTTGGATAATTGTTACTCGTGTTATAATTAGTGAAATGGAACAACACCCATTGATTTTCTATCACTATAGCCTATTTACACCCCTAGTTATGAATTTAGCTACTCATAACTAGGGTTTGAATCAAAGCAATGAAGATGTAATGAAATGATGAAATCATGTTAAACATGAGTTTTGAATTGATATATCGAATAAGATTCAAAGTTACAAGATTGGAAGCTTACAAAGTGATGTTAAGACTCATACTTAGCTCCCAAAATCGCCCCAAAATGTAGAGTAAAATGTAGTATATGTAATATCTAATGTCTTTGTTAAACCCTAGCTTTTACTATTTATACAAGCTGAGAAAATGCAGTCACAGAGGCTGAGGCGGAGCGCCTCAAAAGGTAGGCGGAGCGCCTCTTTCTGGGCTTCAAAGTGTTGAGCTTCAGGTCCTTGTTGAGGCGCCCGCCTCATGATTTAGGCGGAGCGCCCCATGCATTCTTGCTCTCTGTATTTTGCTAGGCGGAGCGCCTCAAATTTTAGGCGGAGCGCCTCATGAAAACTTGCTCTCTGTATTTTGTTAGGCGGAGCGCCTCACACTTTAGGCGGAGCGCCTCATGAAAACTTGCTCTCTGTATTTTTGTTAGGCGCTTCGCCTCAAATTCTAGGCGGAGCGCCTCATGCTGTGATTCAAGATCTTCATACTTTGGCTTCAATTCTTGCTTTTGAACTTCAATCTTCAACCATTGCTTGAACATACTCATTAAAACCTGAAACTAAGCAATTACGGCATTAAACAACACTAAACGTTGCTTTTGGATTCAAAAACAAAAGCTTAAAGTAGTCTTTAAGTTGGTAAAATACCAACTTATCGGATGCTATTGGTAAAAATCTTTAATTTATATATATATATTATTTTTAATGTAACTCTTGTTAATTTTCTATCTAACTTGTCCTCTTCTAATATTTGTAGGAAAAGAAAGAAGGGCGGACAGTACCTGTGCCCGAAATATTTAAGACTAGACATATTTACACTACTAAAAAAGGGGAAGAAGTCTGGGTCGAGCCGCGCGCTAAAGAGTTGTGGGTAAGTTATTAAATTCAAACTTCTTTGTATAATCCTTCAATATTTATACATCTAATTTTTATTATTAATTTTTTTTTCAGGAAAAGGCTTCAGCGGCTTATAAAGCAAGGTTGGTAAGTCAAGCATCCGAGTGTGGAAGTAGTACCCTAGCTCCAATGACACTTGAGGAGGAAACCACACTATGGTTGGAGGTGAATGGAGGGGTAAAGAAGGGATGTGCTTACGGTCTTGGATCGCAGTATGCCTCGGATCGTTTGAATCCAGGTTTGTTTGGCTCTTACACTCCTACTCGCTCAGTTAATCCATCCGTGGAAGCTCGACTACTCAATGAAATTGAAGAGCTTAAGAGAAAGAGCGAAGAAGAACGTTTGCGCAATGAGGCTAATATGAATGCCATGCAGGAAATGATGCAAAATTGGATGGCTAGTCATTCTGAGAAGGGAAAGAAAAAAGACAAGGGCAAGAGGAAGAGGAGTAGAAGGAGCAGGGGGAAAGGCAAGACCAAACGTCGATACAGATCGTCGTCTGAGTCTGGATCCGAGTCTAGTTCTGAGGCAACCGAGTAGTATGATGGATTGTTCATGATGTTAGACATGTGTTAGACTTGTGGATAGTTTTTGTTAAGCTTCTTTGATGATTGTAAGACTTGTAGTTGATTTGTTTGTCTTTTTTTATCGTTGTGAAGTCTTGAAATTATGTATTTTGTTAGACTTTTAGTTTAAAGTCAACTTCAGACTAATATTAAGGCTTGGTGAAGCCTATTGTTTATATGGTGCTGGTATTTTCTGCGTTTACAGGTGGTGTAGCTCTAATTACAACTTTTATATTGTAGGTTTTCGACCGAAATTTCGACCTACTCGGTCGAAAAATTGAAATTTTTTTTCTAGAAAATCATCTGTTCGACCGATTCGGTCGAACAGATGAATTTTTGAAATTTTTTTTATTCATCTTTTCGATCGAAGCGGTCGAACAGATGAATATTTATTTTTCCAAAAATTCATCTGTTCGACCGCTTTCCCACCGAATGGCGGTCAAATGTTTGAACGAAGCGGTCGAACAGACTTCTCCGACCACCAAATCTTCGACCACCTGTTTTGGTCGATCATCGGTCGGCTGTTCGACCGTTATCCGACCGTTTGGGTGATCGAAAAACCCCTGATTTTTAGTAGTGTACTCGCACCGGCATATACATTCTCTATATTGACACTAGGATCAAACTCTCCATGTGCAGTCCATACACAATAATTTGGCATAAAACCTTTGGTACAGCCCTTATTTTTAAGATATAGCACCTCAAACATAGTTTACAACTGAGGGGCTATTTTTTTTTTCTTACATGCATAGTACAACCCTTATTTGTAAGATATAGGCTCTCCCCAAAAAACCTAGCTGCCTCTGCCCAAGAGCCGGCCAGCTGCATGATCTATTCCTATTTTAATGTTATGAATGGCTTTGCAGCAAGATTAACTGCTGCTCCAAGTGAAGGAAATGGAGAAGAAACAAGGCTTTGTTTCTGGACAACCACAGTGGATACTACCTTTGCACTCTATACATACTTCGAACTTCCTTGGGTTGCAGCCGAACATGGGTATATGGAAGGAATCCAACTATGGAAAGGGTGTGATAATCAGTGTTTTGGACACTGGATTTTTTCCTGATCATCCTTCGTTTAGCGATGTTGGGATGCCTCCTCCGCCTGCTAAGTGGAAAGGAGTGTGTGAGTCCACTTTTAAGAGCAAATGTAAACAACAAGCTCATAGGAGCCAGGTCTTACGACAGTATTCACCAAATTGCCACTCCGAATGATAGAGATGGACATGGTACCAACGCAACGGGTACAGCTGCTGGAGCATTTGTGGAAGGTGCCAATGTCTTTGAGAATGCCAATGGTACTGCAGTTGTTGTTGCCCCAATTGCCCACTTAGCCATATATAAAGTATGCTGGTCTAATAACTGTGCTGGCAGTGATATTTTAGCTGCCATGGATCATAGATGCAGATGTAGAAGATTGTGTGGATATTCTTTCCATGTCTATTGGAGGAGATTTTATTTAACCATTTCATAGTAACTATAATGCTCTCGGCCGTTTAGTGCAACGAAGAGAGGGATTCTTGTAAGTTGCTCTGCAGGCAATAATGGTCCACCCAGAGGCTCTGTAGAAAATGATGCCCCGTGGATTCTTACAGTAGGTTGCAGTACTCCTGATAGAAAACTAAAGGCCACTGTAAAGCTTGGAAATGAAGAGGAATTCGAAGGAGAATTTTCTTATCAGCCGAAGACCTCCAACTCAACGTTTTTCACTCGATCTATATGATGCTAGAAAGAATGCAAGTAACCCATTTGATGTCGCATACTGCAGCTTTGACTTGTTCATTGACCTTGCTATCAAAGGTAAGATAGTCTTGTGCCTTGTAGCAGAGGCGGAACTAGGCATTGGGAAGGGGGTTTAACCCCCCTTCGTCGAATGATTACACTGCACAAATAGGGTAAAAACGAGAATTTTTGGTAATATACATACTATCTAAGTTACTCGGACTCGGGTACGAGTATCCGACACCGGTACGGAAGTAGAGGTTGGATTCGGCAAAATCTAAATTTAGAGATTCGGGGGTATGGATATGGGCACGGATACGGGCACAAGGATCCAGCTAAAAAAAACTCAAAATTCTAAAAATAAAGCCATAATCCTTAATTTCAATTCTTCCTAAAGACAAAAGATGAAATAAAGACAAAAACACTATAAATTTCTGCATAATTTTGAAGGTATGTCATTTCCAATGTCTTTCGCTTTGTAATAATTTTATCTTTGATAGTCTATTTGTCAAAAAAATTCTTCAATTTTTTCTATGGATTTTGGCCAAAGTATCAATTTGTGTTTGATCACATCCGGTGTGAATTCGATGTTCTATCCGTGAAGAGTCCGAGTAACTTAGCATACTATTGAACCCCCTTAATACAAGGGAAATTGCTAGTAAAGTGATGAAGGGGTTCAAGAATTACTTTAGGTCACGAGTTCAAATCCCAAATGCAATATTCTAATATTTTTTGAACCCCTTCCATTAATTTCTAGCTTTGGCCCTGTCCGGAAGATATTTCTAGTGGCGCGGTTTTTCAAGGACAAAATGTAAAGGATGCTGGAGGTGTTGGCATGATTCTCGTCAATGAACCGAAATGTGGTGTGACTAAATCAGATGCTCATGTTCTTCCAGCAATTGATGTTTCATATGCAGATGGAATGAAAATTCTCTCCTACATGAATTTAACGTCCAATCCTGTTGCTGCAATCACATTCCAAGGAACGATAATTGGAGATAAAAATGCTCATATAGTCGCTTCATTTTCTTCTCGAGGACCTAGCAAAGAATGTCCTGGAATCTTGAAACCTGACATAATTGGTCCTGGTGTGAATGTCCTTTCTGCTTTCAATGTTATGTCAGGATCCTCAATGTCTTGCCCTCACCTTAGTGGCATAGCAGCTTCGCTGAAGAGCACATCCTAATTGGTCTCCAGCAGCTAATAAGTCTGCAATGATGACAACAACGGACACATGAAACCTTGACGAGAATCCAATACTAGATGAAAGGCTGCTTCCTTCTGAGATCTTTGACATTGGTGCGGGAAAAGTCAATCCATCGAGAGCAAATGATTCAGGACTAACTTATGATACACCATTTGAGGACTACGTACCTTATTTATGTGGTTTGAGCTAACAAATCGAGAGGTAGGTGAACTGTTACAACACAAGGTGAATTGCTCGGAGGTGAAAAGTACCTCTGAAGCGCGACTAAAATATCCTTCATTTTCCATCATAATGATCAACTCCTCAGACATATACCAGAACTGTGACCAACGTAGGAGACGCCAAATCGTCGTACAAGGTGGAGATAGTTTCCCCAAAAGGAGTTGCCTGAATGTTAAACCATCCAAGCTAAATTTTTCCAAGTTGAACCAGAAGTTAACCTACCAAGTAACCTTTCCCAAGAGAACAAATAGCTCAATCAATAATATTGTTGTTCAGGGATTTTTGAAGTGGAGTTCTAACAGGCACTCTGTAAGAAGTCCAATTGCAGCTTTTCTGTTTGCTCATGAAACTACAAGATTGTCAATTCTTGATATCTTTTATTTTTCCATGAACAATAACAATATAAGTGCATAAAGTACACTAAACTGCAACAGTTTGTCTGATATTTGTCAAATATCCTAAACTACAATTATGATTTATATTCTTTTTGTAACATCCATGCTAGAGGGCGGTCAACTTTTATTAGTTTTATGGCATCGGTAAAATATGAGTTTAATAAGTTATCATCAATGGGAAAAAATTTACACTATTAATGACCATAAACAATGAGATTTGTAAATAAGACTGCTATAATTTGTAAAAGTAACCTAAATAAGACAAGGTGTCTACCACTCCATAAGTAAAGGTAAGCTGATGTGTAAAAATACTTTACACATATAATTTAAAACTTAAAATAACACAAGATATCCATAGATAAAACACGAGATCTTGGTAGCATCATTTTTTAATTCAAATTATAACTAATTATAGGTGATCATTGTTTTGTTTTTTAATTTTTTTTATTTTTTCTATTTGAGATGGAGGGAGTCTAACAAAACTAAAGAAATGTTTAATCTCATGCTGATACAAAGTGTACCACAAGGAACTTGGGTAAATGACAAAACTATGACACTTAAGGCAATGGTTTGCCTAATTGACTCCATTAGGAGTGGTTTAGCAGGAATGGCCTTCTTTAAGTTAAATGAATCTTTTTGGACTAAATTACCCCTGAACAAATCATATAAACACAACATATAAACCATACATTCCCTCCATTAACTCTGCAACTTATTTCCAGACCTTCGTCCCTTTACTCTTCCAACTGATTAACCTAAGAACTCAAATTTCCGGAAAAAAGAAGATTCAAATGTAAGTTTCTTCAATATTTCATTAATTTTACGTAGTTTTTAAATTAAATTTTGCATAATTTCATCATAAATTCGTGGAATTTGTTTAGTTTTTATATAATCACAGATTAGCTAATGCGATTTGTGAATTTTGATGATAATGATTGAAAACTACTGCTAGATAACCAGCAATTAACGTCACATTGATTTTCAGTTACTGTAAAAAAAATTTATATTACTTTGAATCTGTATTTGCTGCAGAATTTACGAATAGAAATTGCAATTACTCTTATTTAGTTGCAACTGCATTGCTTTGCCTAAATTAACTTGAAATAACTTGTAGATGATGTATGTTAATTGGTGCTAACGGAATAAGCTTTTTAAGATCTGTTTCAATGTAATGTATTTGTAATGCACTCGCTGCCTTGTGGCCAGCACTTGCAGTTGAACTGCAAACAATTGCTGCTACATAAACTCTACATGTGTTGCCTAATATGCAACACTTTTCATCGCCTGAAGTGGTGCCTTGTAAGTGTTGCCCACAGGGCCACACTGCATGTAGAGTAGCTCTGGTTCAAATGTAGAGTAGCTCTACATGTGCTGCTTAATAGGCAGCAGTTTCTAATGCATAGTAAGTGTCTTTTCAAGTGTTGCCTTGTGGGCAACACTTGAAGGTTTGGTGCAAAACAAAATGTAGAGAGATCTGTACATGTGATGCATAACAGGCAGCACTTTACGTGTGTACTAAATTGCCCCACAAGTTGTGGCTTCTTGTTGCCAGTCAACCTCCAACGCCTACGTACACCACTAAACAAAGCAAAAATTGAATGTTTGCGTCTATATATCTCGTTAATCTATTGAACAAACTCTAAACTCGTGTAACCTTTTGAATGCGTGCAGAATTTAGATGGCAACAAAATACATATACATTGCTTACAATGGAACATGGAGCGCTATTTTGAAGAGCGGCGTAGAAAGTCTGATTGACAAAATTAGAGAGATGGTGCTTACAAGACGTATAAACGATGATTGGCGGACCAAATATCATCCACGAATCTACTCCAACGGCTTCACCATATTAGCATTAGTTTGTCATGTCACTATGTTTTTTAATATAGTGTTTTGTTAGATATTTTGAAGCACATTTTAAAGAACAATTTATTGCTTTTGTCTTATTGTATTTTCATTCAATATGTCTTGGCTTCATTTCTTCATTAACCCCTCCATCATTGTGTTTTCCTGTGAGTGTTGGCTAATCGGCAAGAGTTGTTCGCTAACCCTTACCAAATCCTCACAAGCAATTGCCTTGACTTGCTGCCTAGGCAGCACTTGGCCTCCCCTCCCCTCTACCCTCTCCCCTCAAACTAAATTCCCCTAGCCAATTCTATTAAGTTTCTGCTTGGCAGCACTTGGCCTCCACCTCCCCTCCCCCCACCAATATCCTTGAAATGCTTCCTAGGCAGCACTTTTCCACAACACGTCACAATTTCTACCACATAATAGCAGTAAAGTATTGACTCCCAACCAGTACTTCCAAGTTCCAACCCCTTTCAACATACTCAATCCTAGACCCAATAGTCATAAAGTGTTGCCTAGATAACATTTCCTACACTATGTCACAAATTTTCCAACGCAATAGCCTGAAAAGGTTGCTTCATAGGCAGCACTTCCCAACCCTTACCACATAAGCAAACCCCCTACACAAACAGTTTTAAAAATACAGCCTCTCAGGCAGCATCTTGTCTTCACCACACCCCAAATTATCTCACACAAGAACCTTGGAATGTTGCCTTTCAGGCAACACATAGAGATTAACAACTAACAAAATTCTCAAACACAAACATTTATGAGTTATTGTGTAGGCAACACTTCACCTAAACCTTTGATAAGTCACAAGTCCCCCCTCCCCAACCCCAACAAGATTAATGTCTAGCTAAAATTAACAATATGTAACATGTAATAATGCTTAAAAATATAAATATTAACATTAATATAGTGTAACAAAATACAAATTCAAATGTAAAATAAAAGAAGGACAAAGTCTAAAAAATCTGTTGTAGCATTACAAAACTACATAGAATCTAAAACAAAAGGTCTTTCCAAATCTTTTGCCGTACAAAATTTCTCGATCTCCATATTAGTAGATGGTGTATTTGACACAACATCTTGTGACTCACGATACAAACGTAACAATGGCATATCAAAATCATCAGCCAATCCACATTTTTTCTTTTTCCTAGCAACGACGTCCACTGGTTGGTTCCACGTCGTCTATAGATTGCAATTGATAAGGTTCACTACACATAACCTGAAAAAACAAACCACAACACTGAAAACCATAGGAAAATAATAATAACAACAAAATTAGCACAATACGTATGTGAAATCATTATGCAATCACAAGGTTCCAAGAAACATTCACATCATCCAACTCCATAAATTTTTCAAAAGGCCACTTTTCAACATCATCATCTGACGATCAAACAGAATCGTACTAACCAAACTAGTATACTTCACGTACTAACCAAACTAGTATACTTCATATCACCATCCAAACAACCCCTGGCATCAAACTAATGATCAAACTTAAAGAACTGATCTCCTTCCTATGACACAAAAAAAAAAATATACAGTTAATCCACCTACAAAGTTAACATTTATATGAAAATAAAAATAATAATAAAGGAAAGATAACATACATTACGACACACCATAATGAACTCACACTAACAAATTTTCCTGTACAATAAAAAATGTAATGTCAACATCACAAAAAGAAACAAAATAAAAAAAAAAGAGAATACCTACTACTAAACAATAAGCAAAGCACAGCTGATAGGCTGCAGCTTCCCTAAAACAGAACTTATGATTACGTGCTGTGTCAATTGTTGCCCCGTGGGCAACAGTTTCTACAGCAAAAAGAAAACAAATTGCAATAGCCAACAGAACTTATGCTTGAATGTTATGTCAACTGTTGCCCTGTGGGCAACCGTTTCTACAGCAAAAGGAAAATAAAGTGAAACACCAACACTTTGCTAAAATTACATCAACTACGTAATTAATATAATTTCATATAAGATATTAAACAGTAGTACTTATTAAACAATATTAAACAAATATTACTGATTAGCAATAAAATTTAATGATTGACGGAAGCAAAAATTAGATTACTAATAAAAATCAACAAAGAAAAAAAATAAAACTTCAAAAAGATGTAGAGAGAAACTAACCCAGATGAAGAATCATATAACACGAAGAACCCTAATTCATAAAGGAAAGGATGAGAAAAGAGAGAGAAGAGAAGGGGCTGCGCAAACCACTTCCAATCTGCCTATGCATTGCTCCTCTTGTTTTCAGGGACAAAAGAGTCTTTTCATATGTTTAAAACTAAGTAGGAGATCATTTTGTTAAAATATTTTTAAGTGAGGACAAAAAAACATAACCAGTCATAGGAGGGTACACTTAGTGAAATTTTTTGCAAGGAACTTAAATATGGTGTCCCATTTGTAGGAATTGGACTGAGTCTTGATCATGGTTGTCCTACTTGTACTAAATACTTGACCATCGTAGAATTCACTAGTGGGCAACATTTCTGAAACTATATCTCCAGCGAAATTGAATGCGACATCTTCTGCCCAGCTTATTCCTCAAGCTCCCTCTAGCATATCCTGTATGATCAATTTGATAATTGCTTCAACTTGCCTCCTCTTGCTTTAAAATATTACTTGATTCCTCTCTTGCCTAAATAGATAGTTGCAGCAGTGTAATTCTGTAAATAGTAGCTGTTATACTCTTACCTCTACAAAAAAATTTCAAACCATTATTTATTAGTGGCATTACTATCTTTAAATCTGTGCACAACTTTACGGCATCACTCAAATATATCTCACACCACTTAAAAGTATTTCTACACATTATATGTTATATATAACTCTTTTTTACCTTCGACTATCAATAGTGCTAAACTTTGTTTGCACCCTGACAGTTAAAAAGAGAGTGTAAGTGGAGTTCTAGTGACTAGTGAATCTCTAGGATAATTGATTTCTATAATTCACATTCTCTAGGATGTGAACCTAAATTTGGTCCACATTTGCACTCACTGGTATAAAGTCTTGGTCCTCGCGAGTCGCTCATTCACACTTTTAGTTGTGTCTTTTTCGTTTCCTTATCTTTTAGTATATTTTTTCTTCCAATTTTTTTTCCACACAATACTGTAATGGAAGTAAGGACCGGGTCTAATGATTAAACAATTGAAAAAGTTATCATAGCGAGCTTAACCTGTAAAGACCGGCCAAAACATGAACTCCTTTGGGTAGATGCTTAACTATTTTGATTGAATTTGTAAATGGAGAAAAAGAGGAAAGGAGGTAAAAGTGAATACTACATGTTAATGTTATGCAGCAATTATATATAACTAAAGAAATGTATCTGAGATGATTAACAAATGAACGAATCATTGTACATGAATTACTTATTTGAAAGTGCATTTTTTGCCTTTAAACAATTTAATTGATGTATTGCTATGCATTCATATGTAACCTTTTATCTCGCATAATATGATATATATATTCATGCATGACTTACTATAGGTATTATTTAATATCGTCAGTTGAACACTACATTAGTTATCAACACTTAGTTTTTTTCTTATGCAGTACATTAACGAAACAATGTATTCTATTATTATTATTATTATTATTATTATTATTATTATTATTATTATTATTATTATGTTGTGACTAAAGACTAATTGTTCCAATACTCTTATCACAATGGTTTGGACTTCGGACTTCGAAATGTATTAAAAACCTCAAGAAGTTTGTTGATAACATACAGCTTGATTGAGAAGAATAAGTCGATCACCAAAACCAAAATAAAAATCAAAGGCTGTCTTCGCTGACCTGAAAAATTAATTTGGACGTCGCTGTTCGACATGTTAATGGGTCAAGGAAATTAATTACTCCAATAAAGAAATTAAACGCTATGAGTTTCTGGGAAGATGTTGTATTTAATGTTTGATGGACAGGTTCTCTAACATGTTGCCCAAGTTGAGAAATTTTAACAGCCAAGTATCGAATTATTGGAAGTAGGGAATGCCAAAAAAGAGAAAGTCTAGTTTCAAGAATTAAAGGAGACCAAATTAGTAACATCATGATTTATGGTAGTACAAGTGTTACAAGAAATTTTAGTTATGCCACAAGGAGTAAGTCTTTAGTTATGTTCTAATATTCACAAAAACAAGAAATAGGAAAAGCATTGGTACTATTTTTTGATAGTGTGGCCTACATTATTTATTGGTGCCTTCACTACCTTTACCCTACATGGTTCTTTTTCCACACTAATGGTGTTAACCAAAATAAGGGGCTATTGTATTGATTAAACAATTAAATTTCACAGAGTGACTTTAACGCATAATGACAAGATTAAAGACTCGTTGATTTTGCAAGTGGAGGAAAACAAAGTCATGAACGTGAATAGTTAAAGATAAAGCATTATATATAGGCAGTAGAGCCAAAACATATAAGTTCATCAATACATCAACAGTTCTTGAAAATCCTTAGCCCATTTGCAGCAATGGGATTCTTGAAAATCATTCTTTTTAGCATACTTTGCTTTTTCCCATGGCCTAGTATTCAGAGTGATTTAGAGACTTATGTAGTCCAAGTTGAATCCCCTGAAAACCAAATTTCTACTCAATCATCATCTATGGATTTGGAGACCTATTACCATTCATTTTTGCCTAAAACTACAGCAACCTTAAGTGAAAATGAAGAGCCTGCAGCTAGCATGATCTATTCCTATCACAATGTGATGAAAGGCTTTGCAGCAAGACTAACTGCAACGCAAGTGAAGGAAATGGAGAAGAAACAAGGATTTGTTTCTGCAAAACCACAGAGGATACTACCCTTGCATACTACACATACTCCGAACTTCCTCGGGTTGCAGCAAAACATGGGTATATGGAAGGAATCCAACTACGGAAAGGGCGTGATCATTGGAGTTTTGGACACTGGAATTTTTCCTGATCATCCTTCATTTAGCGATGTCGGGATGCCTCCTCCGCCTGCTAAGTGGAAAGGAGAGTGTGAGTCCAGTTTCAGAACCAAGTGTAACAACAAGCTGATTGGAGCCAGGTCTTACCAACTTGCCAATGGTTCCCTGACAGATGACAGTGGACATGGTACTCATACAGCGAGCACAGCTGCAGGAGCTTTTGTGAAAGGTGCCAATGTCTTTGGGAATGCCAATGGCACTGCAGTTGGTGTTGCCCCTCTTGCTCACTTAGCCATATATAAGGTATGCACATCTGATGGTTGTGCCGAGAGTGATATTTTAGCTGCTATGGATGCTGCTATAGATGATGGTGTCGATATCCTTTCCCTGTCACTTGGTGGAAGTACAACACCATTCCATGATGACCCTATTGCTCTTGGGGCGTATAGTGCAACAGAAAGAGGTATTCTTGTAAGTTGTGCTGCAGGCAATAGTGGTCCATTCAGTGGGAGTGTAGGAAATGAAGCCCCGTGGATTCTCACAGTAGGCGCCAGCACTCTTGATAGAAAGCTAAAGGCCACTGTTAAGCTTGGAAATAATGAGGAATTTGAAGGAGAATCTGCTTATCGCCCAAAGAATTCCAACTCAGCATTCATCACTCTATTTGATGCTGGAAAAAATGCGAGTGATGAAATTAATACCCCTTATTGCGCACCAGGATCGTTAGCTGACCCTTCAATTAAAGGAAAGATAGTTTTGTGTCTCGAAGGGGGTGGTCCTCGCAGGGTTCAAAAAGGACAAGCTGTAAAGGACGCTGGAGGTGTTGGCATGATTATCATCAATCGACCACGTGCAGGTGTCACTAAATCAGCCGATGCTCATGTCCTTCCAGCATTGGATATTTCAGCTGCAGATGGATCAAAAGTATTTGCCTATATGAACTCAACATCAAAGCCTGTTGCTACAATCACGTTCCAAGGAACAATAATTGGATATAAAAATGCGCCCATGGTTGCATCATTTTCTTCTCGAGGACCAAGTGTAGCCAGCCCTGGCATCTTGAAACCTGACATAATTGGTCCTGGTGTTAATATCCTTGCTGCTTGGCCGACCTCTGTTGATGACAACAAAAACACAATATCTACATTCAATCTGATATCAGGCACCTCAATGTCTTGCCCTCACCTCAGTGGCATAGCAGCTTTGCTGAAGAGCGCACATCCTAAGTGGTCTCCAGCTGCTATTAAGTCTGCAATGATGACAACTGCCGACACATTAAACCTTGCCGAGAATCCAATACTAGACGAAAGGCTCCTTCCTGCTGATATCTTTGCCATCGGTGCTGGACATGTTAATCCATTAAGAGCAAATGATCCAGGACTAATTTATGATACACCGTTTGAGGACTACGTATCTTATTTATGTGGTTTGAACTACACAAATAGAGAGGTCGGTAACTTGTTACAGCGCAAGATGAGTTGCTCAGAGGTGAAAAGTATACCTGAAGCGCAACTAAATTATCCTTCATTTTCCATCACACTTAGTTCAACTCCACAGACATATACCAGAACTGTGACCAATGTAGGTGACGCTATATCATCTTACAATGTGGAGATAGCTTCACCAAAAGGAGTTGCGGTGAAAGTTAATCCGTCGAAGTTAAATTTCTCCAAATTGAACCAGAAGTTAACATACCAAGTGACTTTTTCCAAGACAACAAATAGCTCAAACAGTAATGATGTTGTTCAAGGATTCTTGAAGTGGACTTCTAATAGGCACTCAGTAAGAAGTCCAATTGCTGTAGTGTTTGTCTAATGAAATTGCAAGATTGGAAAATCTTGTTATTTTCTTCTTTCCTTTTTTTTTTTTTTTTGGTTACATGAGCACATACTAGTATTATAGTGCTTTCAATCTCAATTGTAGAACAAGTGTAGAAGGTACTCAAATTTTGTTATATGGTATGTTGCTGGTTTCAGTATATGATTTATGTTACATTCTCATACTCACTTTTTAATTTAGTTAATGGTCCTTGTTATCTTTTTATCAGTACTGAATGCTTCAATGATTGGTTCATAGCTGAATGACAACGATAATAATCAGTAGCACAAAAATATCCTGTTTCTATAATTCCATTTTACGTGCAGCCACTTATTGAATTTTTTTGCAACACACCCTGTTTAACAAAATCGGTTATAATAATCATTTTTCTTTTCTTCAGAGTTGGCTCAACTTCAGTTCTTTTCCTCTGAAGTTGAACTACGTTTTGTCCCGAGGAACGAAGTTGGCCTCATTTCAAGTCTCGGGTTTGAAGTTAAGTGGTTATGCTTGCAAAAAATATATAATGAAGATATTTACAAGACCATGACACTGGGGCAACTGTTGTGTCTTTATGACTCCAGTAACACTGTTTTAGCAAAAGTAACTTCTGCTCAATTTAGTGATTAAATTTCAGACAAAAATACTATTATGAATTTTATAATAGCGCTCATATCCCGCCCTCCGTTCCTTGTAAGTACTGCTTAAGCAGTGGTGGATCCACAATTTTTGTTAAGGGGTATTAAAATATAAACAAGTCAACATACTAAGAAATTAAGGGGACTCAACATATAGTGTACATGTATAATATATTTTTTTTTTACCTATTTATGTAGTGTAATTTTTCCGTGAAGGATATCCCTTCAATAGTCTTACGTCCGCCCCTGTGCCTAAGAGGCAACACTTGCCTTTGACCCCCTCTTGCCCTTGAATCTCTTACTATATTCTCCCAGATAACTTGAAGTGTTGCATATGCAGTACTCGCCGTTGAAAAATTCTTGCATAGGAAATACTTGCTCTTTGACCTCTTCACTCGTTCTTTCAGATAACTTGAAGTACTACATATAGACAAAGTGGAGGCTAATTTTCTAAAACCATCTTAAATAGGGATAAACTCTTAGAACCAATCAAAGTTGAAGACATCGAGTGATCGCCAGGCCTTTGCTAATAGAAATATGTGGGGATCGCCAAAAAACTGCTATATTTTATAAGATTTTCTTATGGAGGTTAAAATTATAGCAGTGGTGCCAAAAGTGTCCATCTAGCTCAAAAAGTTCTTTCAAAGCGGTAAAAATTAGGCAGCCAGTTTTGCCATTCTCATTTAGATTTTAGCCAGTAATTTTTTTTATTTATAAAAACAACCTATTTCGGGTCTTTGCCCTATTTCCCCATTAAAAGCTCTTGCTCTTGAATATTTGAAGTTTGACATAGTAATTTCTAACATCAAACCATAACAACTTCCAACTTCAGACATACCTTCAAACCTAGATATAACAACTTCAATCCGTTAAGCATATGACCTGAAGTTGGACAGAGTAACTTCCAATATCAAACCTTCCGTACTTAACTTCAACCCTGAAGTCGGAAGTTTACTCATTAAAGGATTGAAGTTTATACTAGTAGTTAAAATTTAAATAGTCTTAAAAATTTTGCTAAAGGTTAAATGGCACGTCCAAAATAGGCTATTTGTGAACTTCTCCCTTCAAAACTCGATTTTTGGGCTTTTACCCAAATGATAAGATTAAAGGGGAATTTACACTCCATACCCATAAAAATAAATTATTTACGTGTTTGTGCCCAAAAAAAATTAGTTTACATGGAATACCCATGCACCTCATTTTATTTACAAAAATGCCCATCTAGCATGTTTTATTTACACTATGTGCCCACCCTCCCAATTTTAACCGTATACCATTGCATTATATTGTATACCTTTTTAGTATACCAAATTCTATGGATTTGAGAGTATAGTGTAACAAGTATACCATGGGAGTATACTGTATACCTGATAGTATACAGAAGGATTTGAGAGTATAGTGTAACAAGTATACCATGGGAGTATACTGTATACTAGATAGGTATACAGAAGGATGGGTATACAGTGTAAATAAGTTTGTGGGTAAAAATGTAATGGGTATGGAGATGTAAATAAGTAGGGTTTGATGGGCATTTTTGTAAATCCCCCAAGATTAAAAATAGGGATTTTTACCCCACGTAAACACTTAGAATAGGTTTCAACTTTTAGTAAACATACTTTTACTTTCATTTCTTTTCTTTGCCAGTTACCTTATTTAAACTTTTTAATATTTTTATTTATTGTATTGAAATAGTCATTTACCTAAGCCTGAATTTTAGGAGTATAAAGCTTCTTTGTTTAACGTAAATCTATCTAGTAGTTAAAACAATTTCCTTGTTTAACTTTTCTTCTAATACTAGTAAAACTCAATTACTTTCCTATCATTAAGTTTTTCCCTAAATCCAGGTTATCATTCATATCTCAATGATTCTTTTGAACTGACTACATATCAACAAAATTCTATTGAATTTAATATCTTTTAGAAATTCAAATATTATTATCATTCATATCTCTAAGATTCTTTTGACATATCTACAAATTTCTATTGAATTTGATATTTTTTAGACACTCAAATTATTATTCGTTACAAGCAACTCCAATACATAAATATGCAACACAAACACACAAACATATATATTATACTTATATCACCAATATTATATCTATATATCATTAATAGTTGTTGTATATCTATATAATATGTTATTATTTATCATGTATGCATCTAATATTTATGATATATTATTTTGTGTTTTCACATATTACAAAGATATGTAGTATGGTATATATTTAATATTCTACATATATACTTTTTATTAGTGAATTACTTAAATATTTTAACGTATATTAATTTATTATTTATCATGTATCCATCTAATATTTGCAACTTATTATTCTTGTTCCATGTATTATTAATATGATATGTAGTCTGTATTTATTTAATATTTTATGTTTTTTATAATTAGCAATTAGTCACCTAATATATCTTTAAAGTTCAAAATTGTATCTTTTTGTGGAATAATGACTAACTAGTTTTGTGGAAAAATTATGGGTTTGTGTGTTATAAGATTAGAAAGGATAACACCCTTATATTTCAGATTCCATGAATTTAGCATTTTAGAGATCGTGTCCCTTATTGATTCCTTAATAATAGGTGCTAATTATTAATAGATTTTCTTTTTTTGGATAATTATTTTTGTCCAAAATTATTAAAACTTATGGCTAGAATTTGTTAGGGTTAATGAAAAGTAATTTAGTGTTTATGGACGGCCAATTATGTTTTTTGCCCTTAAAAATATGGAGGATTTACAAAAATGCCCATCAAACCATACTTATTTACATCTCCATACCCATTACAGTTTTACCCACAAACTTATTTACACTGTATACCCATCCTTTTGTATACTTATCTAGTATACAGTATACTCCCATGGTATACTTGTTACACTATACTCTCAAGTCCATCTGTATACCTATCTAGTATACAGTATACTCCCGTGGTATACTTGTTACACTATACTCTCAAGTCCTTCTGTATACCTATCTAGTATACAGTATACTCCCATGGTATACTTGTTACATACTCTCAAATCCATAAAAGAAGTATACTTAATTTGGTATACTAAAAAGGTATACAATATAATGCAAATAGTATACCGTTAAAATTGGGCGGGTGGGCACATAGTATAAATAAAACAGACCATATGGGCATTTTTGTAAATAAAATGAGGTGCATGGATATTCCATGTAAACTAATTTTTTTGGGGCACGAACACGTAAATAATTTATTTTTGTGGGCATGGAGTGTAAATTCCCCTAAAAATATTTCACCACGTGCCCTCCATGAGGAGTGTTTTGAAAAAATGACCGCGCTAAGCAATGTTTTAGCAAAATATTCTTTTTAGCCCGGAGCCAATACTTCAAGATAAAAATCTTGTAAGTCTTGGCAATTGCCAATACTTCAAGGACAAGTACTGTTTTGCCAATACTTCCAGTTATATGGCGAGAATGCAGAGAAAGACTGGAAGGGGCAAGTCTTTGCAATTTCCAAGACTTACGACCAAGTGCGGCAAGTGTTGCCTTTTGCCAACACTTACAAGCAAGTGCGATAAGTATTTCCTTTTGCCAGCACTTGAAGGGAGAAATGTTGAAAAGTAGAGAGGTGTAAAGGCAAGTCTTGGCCCAGACCTAAAAACTTGACAGGGGTATTTTCGTCCGAATTTTTTTAATTAAACCTTAATGGGAATATTTTTATAAAACTCCCGTTAGCGTGGACAAAAAGGCAAACCATTGCTTATGGTGTCATATTTTTGCAAATAGGCCGATAAGATTGACCAGACAAAATGGTTGTAATATGATATTTCTTAGCCTCTCTAATTGTTAATGTTCTTCGAAGACACTGTTTTGTCACTGGAGCATCTGCGCCCTCCTCTTCAAATGTTCGTACAATTACCAGCCTCGATGTCCGTATTTTATCCACCATAGAGGCCATTTCTACCTTATCCCCCATATTTTTTATTAACACAGTTTTATGTTTTCATGCTCAAAGAAAATAAGTTTTTAAAGAAAAAATCAAATAGTTTGATTGATTCAATTTGTTGACAATAATATAAAATAACATATATGAACAACTCATAATCACACTTAATATTTCAAATTTACAGAAAATCATTACGACTAATTATCCATAAGATGATTTTTGAATGAAGTTAGTCCATTATGTTTTATAAATTATTAGTTTAGGTTACTAACATATGTATCATTACCTAGTATCAAGGAGACGACTACGTCATAGTAATATAGGAAAAAGAATAATGGAGTGTGTCAACTTTGGAAATGATAATCCAATTCAGTGCAAAATATGAAGTCTTAAAACATGGAGTACTTTTCTTTGGTTCACCTGAATTGACAAGAACTTTTAGCCAGCAGAGGAACTTAGCAGGTTTCCTTAATCAATGATTCATGTTATAATCGTAATCTCAACCCTCCGTTCCATAATAGATGACATGTTTCGGATGTCGAGAGTCAAATGAGTTTATCTTTGATCGTAATATTTTCATATATCTTTTAAGTATTTTAAATTATTGATTATTGTGACTTATAATACTTTTTATGTAGTTTCCAAATATATAAATATCGTTCGAAAAAATATAAAAATTATATGTTCAAATTTGCGGTCAAAATGAACTTGTTTGACTCTCGAAATCCGAAACATATCATCCTTTTTGGAACAGAGGGAATATATTCTAATTTTGTCTTTGATCCAGTATCATGAATTATATAGTTACTACTTTTTCGGGGACATTGATTTTTGAGTATCTAGAAATTAACTATGCCATAGTAAATGTAGTTGTTCTAAGATTTCTTAGTTAGGCTCATCATACGAATAACGTTAATTCAGTTAATGAATAGTGCGTTGTGTTACATTTGAAAACGCCCTAAACAAGATAGCTCATGCTTTAGCAAAGGAAAGTGCCCGTTCTGCTGTTTCTCAAGATGTTGTCTCTTTTGTTAATTCTCCTATTTTCTTGTTATCATAGCTTAATAAGGATAGGAGGGGTTTAGTCTTCTCAAATAAAAAAATTTCTAAATTGGTATGTAATAAGTTAGCCAGACTAGGAAATCTATGTGCTGTTACTTCTGAACACTGTAATGTCTTTAAGTATCTAATGACGTGTTATCGTTTTTACCAAAAAAAAGAAAAAAAAAACGCCCTAAACAGTTATAGAACAAATACTTTTATACTTTTATTTATTTTAGTTTTAAGCCTTAGAAATTAAAAGAAATTTCCAAAGGGATTTAAGAAGAAAGAAGAGAAAAAATTTAGACTGAATCAGTCTAGAGAACTATTTTCCACCATTAGACAAGTCATTGTATTTTCATATAATTCTATCATGAAGAGGTCAGTTGCAATGTCTCTTTCTCATACCTTTTTTTTTTTTTTAAATAGTTTACTTCTAATAAAGTAAAAAAATAAAACATGTTGCCTTGGTTGAAGATTAGGTTATGACTTTTGGAGAATATAAATAACACTTGATCATTGATGATACTGTCACGTTTGATTTTTTCTTGGAAATACATTATTATTGATAATTAGATGCTGGATAATTACAGGTCTTAAGTGAAAAGAAAACAATGTACTTAACTAATTAAGTTAACTTGCAGCTCTGAAACAGGAGTTTAAGCAGTAAAAAAAGATGTTGTGTTCTTCCAAGCATTTAAGCAAACTGAAATCAAGAAGGTACCAAATATTTTTCAATTAAAAAAAATGGTAATGCTTGAATTTGTCAATAACTTATAGTTAGCATATCTTCATTATAGAAATAACTGCGATTAGATGACAACGCGCAACACACACCTCGAATAGAGATATGAACGGTCGTCGCAATACAATTTACCCAACAAGGAGTCGGGGTCGAATCCACAAGGAACAACGTGATGCGATCAAAGTAGTGGAGGAACTAAACCTATTTGACAAAGCCAAACTAGGATAACGAGTTGATGGAACGATATAACAACTACAAACTACACTACGAAAGCAAGTAAAGGTGATCTATGGCCTTCTCGCAACCAAGGAAAGCAAGTTTTGAGCCTAGGATTCAATTATAGCACGAGGTTTATATATTATGGCCGAGTCGTTCTAATGTAATCCCTAGAATCCTTCCGGCCTAGAAGGGATTTACCTCAACGGCGCTCGTCAAAGCCATGGTTGAGCTTATAAAGCACTACCCATTACCCGAGGAAAGAAGACCTCTTCCGAGCGTAACTTCTTTTAGATGAGTTAGTCTATGAAATAGCCTATCAACCTAAATCCTCGCTAGCTTCACTATTCTACGCTAACTAATCTCTCCCGAGTCTTTAATTAGCAAAGTAGACATGTAACTTTAGCGTCATGAGCATTAAAGTTAAACAACCAAAACAATAGAAGCTAGATAATCAAAACCCACATATATAAAATCCTAGTCATGAAATATATTTATAAAATCATGTTCATAACATCAACTAACCAAATGTAGCACACAAATCAAAGAAATAAAGAAAGGGATAAAGAATTGCTCATTTGAAGTACACCCAATCTTTAATCTCCAAGGTGTGTTGATGATTCTTGCTCCCAAAGTTTGGAAAAGTAGTCAAAGATAGATAAAAATGTAGACTAATACTACTTATATGTTGCCAAAACTAAATACCATGTTTTTCCATAATTCTCCCTAAGTTAGAATGAAGTTACAAGTAAATTTTCACGCCATAGCCACCCTGGTACTGAAGTTCACCCGCTAGCCACTTTTTCGCTGCTCAACTTAGTCACTGTTTCACGCATAGTCACTTTTCTGCTGCGTTTTTGACAGACTAGCCAGTTTTCTTCTTTTTCTTTATCTTGGCTTCTTTTTAACTTGTTTCTTCCATCACTCTTCTTCAAACATATTCAACCTACAAAATGCAACAAAACCATGATAAGTGCACTTATTTCATCAATTTAACACAACAATAGCTCAAGTACAAGTATGTAATGTGTGGTATTTTAGCCACACATCACACCCCCAAACTTAAACTATTGCTTGTCCTCAAGCAAAGTACACACAACTAAATTCCCAATTGCATTTCAATCTATTCATGCACCTTTTTACTAAAGCCACAACAAGTCAAAACCCGTTTAAAGTTCAATAACTAATGACATTGGTTGGTGCCAACAATTAAGCCAAGCCATGTGAGCATAACTTTCTTATATACAAAACACCAAAGAAGGCATACATGCCATGACACAAGATTTTCAAAGTTTGCCTCTTCGTCACAAAAGTTCACCTCTTTGCTTTACTCACCTCAATTGAAAAGTGAAACACAAATCTTCAACTCAACTTCACAAGTGCCCTCACCACTCAAGAGAATATCCCAACCACAAAAATACAATGACAACACAAATGGGATTAATGATAGGAAGAATTCACTCACTCTCTCAAAAGAAGTTCATCATGCACACTAAAGATCCATAGGCTTGCCCTTCGTGTACCTCTCCACTAATATAGGAATGCTTGACCCGAAATCAATTAGGACTTGTTAGGGTTGTAATGTAGGCTTTTGGTCAAAGGTGGGGTAAAATATGGGCAAATAGTGACTACGCACCTCCTTGAGCACTACACCGTACAAAAATTAAGGAACACTTCATTTTTCTTGCACTTACACCTTGCTAAATCGAAGATTATACACTAATCTTTCTCCTCTTTATTCATCAATTCTCTTTTTCTTCTTTTTCTTTCTTTTCTTTCACTTGCTTCTTTTTGTTTCTTTTCTCTTTTTTTTTTTTATTCAACTCACTTTTGTTGCTCTTTCTTTTCATTTCTTTTCTTTTGATTTTCATTAACTTCCACACTTTCACCATAACTCGTGCCACCCCCAAACTTAGGCTTTTGCTTAAGTTGCACGTCTTTCAATGCACTCAAGGAGGTAGGGCCAAAAAGAGGGTTAGTGCTTTAAGCACTTAGAATTGGTCCGGGTTAATAATGTGGTTGCCAAAAGAAAGGATATTAAGCTCAAAGGGGTTGACTAAGGATATAATGCAAGGGTAGGCTTTTTAGATTACTGAGCGGGCCAAAGAAAGCCTAAAATCATTTTTCAAGTCAAGCATCACCTAGGATTTCGCCTCGAAGCACACTTAGGGCAAGTTCTAGATCAAGAAGCACACACATGAACACACCAAAAACTCACCACACATGGCACAAGTAGAGCAAGGAAGACGAGTATATTCAAGTCCCAATCAAAGGCAATTAAGCATCCAAAGTTTACTCATAGCCTAATGAGAGCTAATTAGTGACATAAGAGCCAAAAGTTGAACTTAAAGATCATAGCACAATTCACCAACTAAATTTTCCTATTCATTTTTCAAAACAAGCTCACATGACAAGGATTAAATAATGGTGGAACCAAACATGCCAAAAATTGGCCAAGGGACAAAAATCCACAACTACTACTATACTACTATTACTACTAATTAAATTCTAAAGATGCCCGGTTCACCACAATTACTTCCTTGGAAAAGAACCATGGCCAAGAAAAACCAAGGAGGTTATTTCAAAATTTTTGTACAAAAATTGTATTTACAATGAAAAGGGTTGTTCGGACCCAAATGAGGCTTTCGCACCCAAGTGGGATGCCTACGTATCACACAAAGGTAAATCAGATAAAAAGAAGCAACATCCCAAGCGTAGTTCATGGGAGTACTTTTTGTTTTTGACAGTTTTTCTCATTTTCCATTTTTTTTTTCTTTTTCTTATAACATAATACTATCTAAGAACGCAAATTAAACTAATAAATAAGAATGACATGTTACTATCAAAAACATACTAATACATAATGAGAAATGCTCAAAAGAAAGATCAATTCTACAAAATTTATCAAGTTAAAGTCATCAAATCACAATCAAGAAGTCACATCATTCCTAAACAAATAAGCTCCTCCCCCCAACTTAAAATGTTGCCTTGCCCTCAAGGGAACTAAACATTAAAGATAAAGTTTAAGGGGCTCCCTGGAAATGTGTCTCAAGGGATTTGTCTTGTTTTCCCTTCCTTCTTCCATTCCTTGAGTTTACTGTCCCATTTTCCATGTCCTTGAGTAAGCTTCACAATCTCTGCCCTTTCTCTTCTTTTGATTCCTTGCCTATGCACTCTCTGCTTCTTCCTTTTCCATTTCATCTTGAAGTGTTTGAGTCTGCTGCTCATCTACTTTGAAAACCCGAACCAATTTAAGTACCTTTTATGTATCAGCAGGATCAACAACAATTCAGCTCTAATAAGGGCTGCAGTACTGAGTGCATCATAGCATCATACAGAACCAGAAAGGTTTCAGGAACATTGGCACTTAGTAACAAAAAGAATGACTTTTCCAACAAAAATTGCATTTTGAGCAGAAATAATAACCAGCAGAAGCAAGCAGAAACTGCAGTATGAGCACCATAAGCAGAACAGGAGTAACAACAGTCAGACATATGAGCTACAGCTGATAATATCAGCAGATCAAATAGCAATTAGCAGCAGCAGATAGTAGCCGGATGCAGTACCCCAGTACTAATTAGGTCTGCTTTTCATGCAAAGACCAGTAGTAGATGCAGAGCAGAGAGTGATACTTGAACAGAGCATTAAGGAGCAGAATTTTTTAGCGAGCAAGTGTATCAGCAGTATGTTATAGCAGCCCAGAAAACACATCAGCTTAATAATGACTAGAGAGCAGAAGTAGAAATGACAACATCATCAAGCACCATAAACAATCATCCTAAGTCCCTTTAGCTAGAAGCTAGATCAATTCCCATTAGCTAGTGGTACTGCAGTAGTGTATTCATCATAATTTGAACTTCAGAGAACAGAGCAAAAACAGTACTGCATTACTGAATTCAGGTTCAAGTGCATCATGTAGTAGCTACCGAGTAAGTTATAAAACACTAAGCTTTTGTAAGATCAATGCACAGATGAAGAAGGGCACCAGGTTTAAATTCAAGACAGCCCATGGTGAAATCCAATTAATTAACCCAAAGAACTTCAATGGATAGTGCAAACTTGATGCTGACTTAGCATTAAAACACAGTAAAACTATTTTAGCACACAAGGTATATGCAATCAAACTCATTTTTCTCAACAATTCAGACTGGTATCTCGTCAAGCACTTGAACAGTACAAATTCACCTTATGTGGTGAAGAAGAATCAATGGACAAAGATTACTCAGATTTTACCTTGTTCAGCAATTAGTTCACAATTTCACTAGCTTTGGTACAAAGGGAAGTGCTCAAAACAGTCTCGGATCTATTCTTAAACATGGACGTCCAATAAGCAGCTCTAAATATTGCACAAAAATACAAGACTTGAGGCATTTTATTCAACTGAAGCATACATTATAAGTCCACACATTCATCCATGCTCTATCCTATCCTTATCTTCATGTTTGCTTTCATAGCACCCTTCAATAACCAAGCAAGACAGACTCAAACATTGGTAATTCACAACTGTTAATGACGATTAAAAGGGACAAAACAGTGGTCAGCATGTAAGCTCTCATTCAGGCATTTCATCGAGCACTTGAAGTGCACGACAGCTTTGTTCAAAGGCTAGGCGCTTAGGGTACATTAGACTTCCCCCAATTTTTCTCAACAGAACCAGCATACAACTACCAGAATTACTCAAACCAACCCTCACCAATTCATCAACCAAAACTCACCAAATGATCAGACTTAATAGAGGGGAAGCGACGGGCTTCAGGGGTTGGGATTTTGTGACGGGGGCAGAAATATCAAGCGAGGAGGAGAGACAGGAGAAAGCGATTTACCTGAGCGACGACGCGACTGGCAGAGCTGTGACAACGATGATAATGCAGCAGCGGCGAAGGGTGGTGGTGAAACAGTATCAACAGTGGCAGAGGTGATGGCGAAAATTGACGGGGATTGGGAAGGTGATGGACGGATTGATAAGGAGAAGATTCATACCTGAGTTGCTGAAGTTGACGTGTTTCTGCTCATTGGCGGTGTCGTGGTGGTGATTGGAGGTGCGGCAGTGGTGAGGGAAAGCGAGGGAATTGGGAATTTGCGTGGGAATTGGGATGAAGAAGAATTGAGAACAGAGGAGAGAGAAAGGGAACTTACCTGGGTCTCCGGTGGAGATGGTGGCCGGAATTGGTAACTGAATGGTGATCGGAGCTGGTGGCGTGGTGACTGTGAGGTGTAAGGTCTCACGTTTGTGAATGACTGTGTGTGAAAGTGAAGGTTAATACCATTCTGAACCAAAGGGCGGAGCGCCCTTTTTGTAAGGCGGGTCGCCCAAATACAGATACAGAGAGTGATCTGAAGCAGTTTTGAACACACTGTGATAGTTCAATTTTCCAAATTCTGTCCGAATGAAGTCTGAAAATCCTAAAACTTGGTAAAATGATCAAAAACAATAAAATAAATTAATCTATGAATTCAAAATGTAAAAATTAAATAATATTTGAAAACGCTTGGGTTGCCTCCCAAGAAGCGCCACATTTAACGTCGTGGCACGACGAGTACCAAAATCACACTTTTCTCTCCATTTTGTAAATGTGAATTGTCTCCCCAATTTTGAATCAAGTTTTTCATTGTGCTCCCGGGGTGGTGGTACGAACTTCAAAGTTCCAAAGGCCGAATACTTCATTTTGCACTTCTTGGCTTTCAAGTGAGAGATGTCATTTTGTCTCCTTGGCGTGGCAAATTCAACAATATACCCATTTTGCTCATCAATGCCAAAATCATCCAAAAGTGCTTGTTCTTCCACTTCCGTTGCATCATCAACACAAAGATTTGAGAAGTGAAATGAATGAGGTCTAACCCTTTTCAACACCGATTGGGCACCAAGCTTGACATTCTCCTCTTTGATGGTATTAGAGTCTTCATCACAAGAGTTCTTCATTTCCGCTCTAGACTCCAACACAAATTTCTTGCTCACGGCATCATTACCAAATATCTTGAAGATGTGATCACTTCCATGAGTTTCCATGATTTGACTTGTGCTCTCTTCCACAAATTCGCTCATTTCTAGCATATCATTCACGATTTCTTCATGTTGAGCCTTGGAAGCTTCAACCATTTCATGCACTAGAATTTTCAAGACACGAGCTTCAAGATCAAAGTGGTTCACTCTTTGTCCTAGTTTTTCCTTTTCATGTTCGAGATCCCAACCTTTTACATTTAAGTCATGAAGGCATGCTTCATGGACTTTCATTTTTCGAGCTTGATCTCGGAGCCAAGCTCGGCTCACAATTTCTTCTTCATCCCAATTGTGCTTTTCTTCAATAATTCTTTCTTGATATTCAAGCACATCTTCAATGGAGGATTCTTCTTGGAACTCAACCTCATCTTCCATGTAGAACCTTTGTTGAGATTTGGCAACACCCTTAGCTTGTTGATCATTGAAAGTGTCAACCAATTGGCTCAATTGAGTCTCCAAGTTGTGAATTGCCAAGCCATTTTGACGGATCGTTTCGGCATTCTCACAATGGTTTTTAAGTATTTGCTCCATCAAGTGTTCCAATCTTTCATTTTCATTGCATTCATCTTGCGAAGTCGATAGGTCCATCTCTTCTTGGAACTTCTCTTGGATGCCTTGCCACTCGGGTTCAAGCTCCATGCTCATGTTTGCATTTGCCCTATCAAACTCGTAAGAATCATTAGCATCATTATAAAAATCATTGGGAGAAGAATAAGGAATATTAGGACAACCGTCCCAATGGCCATTTTGACCCCCACACTCATGACATATGTCCCACTCAAAGGGTTGAGAAGGTGCGCACAACTCGCCCCCGGAAGCAATTTGACAATCTTGCCAATGGTGAGGTCCGCCACAATAAGGACAAGGGTCACTCATGTATGGATTTTCAATATGGGACCAATTTTGGTTCCATGATGCCATTTCAAGATAGTTACCACTAATCTAACCTAACTAGTTAATGCAAGTAAACACCACACACAAACAAATATTTACAATTTACAAAGAACATTACTACTATTCACAATTTTAACAAGAACGGTTTACAAAGTTTGGAACTAAGCCAACTAGCTCAACTCCTCAAACTACTCTAATACGCCAATTGTTCCCCGGCAACGGCGCCAATTTTGACAACGCGCAACACACACCTCGAATAGAGATATGAACGGTCGTCGCAATACAATTTACCCAACAAGGAGTCGGGGTCGAATCCACAAGGAACAACGTGATGCGATCAAAGTAGTGGAGGAACTAAACCTATTTGACAAAGCCAAACTAGGATAACGAGTTGATGGAACGATATAACAACTACAAACTACACTACGAAAGCAAGTAAAGGTGATCTATGGCCTTCTCGCAACCAAGGAAAGCAAGTTTTGAGCCTAGGATTCAATTATAGCACGGGGTTTATATATTATGGCCGAGTCGTTCTAATGTAATCCCTAGAATCCTTCCGGCCTAGAAGGGATTTACCTCAACGGCGCTCGTCAAAGCCATGGTTGAGCTTATAAAGCACTACCCATTACCCGAGGAAAGAAGACCTCTTCCGAGCGTAACTTCTTTTAGATGAGTTAGTCTATGAAATAGCCTATCAACCCAAATCCTCGCTAGCTTCACTATTCTACGCTAACTAATCTCTCCCGAGTCTTTAATTAGCAAAGTAGACATGTAACTTTAGCGTCATGAGCATTAAAGTTAAACAACCAAAACAATAGAAGCTAGATAATCAAAACCCACATATATAAAATCCTAGTCATGAAATATATTTATAAAATCATGTTCATAACATCAACTAACCAAATGTAGCACACAAATCAAAGAAATAAAGAAAGGGATAAAGAATTGCTCATTTGAAGTACACCCAATCTTTAATCTCCAAGGTGTGTTGATGATTCTTGCTCCCAAAGTTTGGAAAAGTAGCCAAAGATAGATAAAAATGTAGACTAATACTACTTATATGTTGCCAAAACTAAATACCATGTTTTTCCATAATTCTCCCTAAGTTAGAATGAAGTTACAAGTAAATTTTCACGCCATAGCCACCCTGGTACTGAAGTTCACCCGCTAGCCAATTTTTCGCTGCTCAACTTAGTCACTGTTTCACGCATAGTCACTTTTCTGCTGCGTTTTTGACAGACTAGCCAGTTTTCTTCTTTTTCTTTATCTTGGCTTCTTTTTAACTTGTTTCTTCCATCACTCTTCTTCAAACATATTCAACCTACAAAATGCAACAAAACCATGATAAGTGCACTTATTTCATCAATTTAACACAACAATAGCTCAAGTACAAGTATGTAATGTGTGGTATTTTAGCCACACATCATTAGATCCGTTGGGATCCTTGATTATCTTTATCCTCGATAATCACTTGTTCAACTTATTCAACTTTGCTGCATATGACCTATTATAGGAGAAAACGCTTCATATCATAGATTTGTTCGTTCCCAAAACTTAAAATTAAACTAATACATCTAGTTAAAGGTAGAAGTATCACCTTCATCTCATCACACTCATTGTATGTGGTTTAATAGATCTTTTTATTTGGACTGACTCTTAAAGAATTTTCAATTAAATCCAAATTAGACTACAAAATAAAATTTGGGATTGAAGTACATCGAACTTCCAAAAGGATAACTTAATCAACATTATAATTTAAATAGACATAAAATAGAGAATGTATGTGTATATGGAAATTTGGTGCAAAAGCTAATAAACATTATTATTGTTAGGGCTTCTTTCATTATCTCACCATTGATTAAGAGGGGAAAATAATTACTTGCACAATTGCAACAGATGGAAAAGGCTAATGGTGAACTGTTAGTTCTACATTTTATTTACTGTTCAAGCTTCCCTTCTGGAAGACTGGAAGATGCATGCAATTTACCGTGACTCGTACGGAGTTATAATTAGTTTTGTTTATTCAAATTTCTATCTAAAAAATAGATTTAGGAACAAATGGTTAGTCAGATAATTAATTAATGCACCAAAAGTGTCGACGCAAGTAACATTAATGTCTTTACAAGTACCATATCAAACAGTGTACTTAAAGGATTAATTGAGGTGCACACAAGCTGATTAGAACACTATTGTGTTAAAAAAGGTATATTGCGACTTCTTCGTTTGTCTGTTGTTGCTATACCAAGTTCATTCTCAAAGTGAAGTTAAATAAAATCAAGTCGGTTTAGCGTGTAGATGACCAATTCACTTTCTTTTTTTCTATTTAACTCAAGAATCTCCAGGCATGACTAGTTCACTTAACTAAAATATAAAGCTTCTGACTTGCAAATAAAAAATACTTCCAGGAATTGTATATATACCCTTTCAATATTCTTGAACTCTCACCAAAAACCTTAGCCAAATATATCATTTTTCTAACTTGATCCATCCCTTTATACACATAATCCAAACTCATAAGCACATATAACAGCTCTTTCACTAGTATTAAAGTTGTCATGGCTCAATACAAGTTAACTCTCACAATAATTTGCATCATTTGTGTATTCTATTCATTCACTACTAATGCAACTGAAGACCCTGATTATCGAAGGCCTGAAGAAGAACAAAGCGATTCAGAAGTCTATATTGTTCATTGTGAGTTCGCTGATCATGAGGGAACTTCTGCTAGATCATATCAAGATTTAGATAGCTGGTATCTATCTTTCTTGCCTGCAACAACAGATAGCTCTCGTCAGGCACCACGATTGGTTTATTCCTATCACAATGTTCTAACAGGTTTTGCAGCTAGATTATCACCAGATGATCTAAAGGAAATGGAGAAAATGGAAGGATTTATTTCTGCACGCCCCGAAAGGAAACTTGATTTATACACCACACATAGTCTTAATTTCATGGGGCTGAATCAGAACATGGGGTTCTGGAATGACTCAAATTATGGGAAAGGTGTGATCATTGGAGTCATTGACACAGGAATTTTCCCCGACCACCCTTCATTTAGCGATGATGGGATGCCTCCTCCGCCTGCTAAATGGAAGGGTAAGTGTGAATCTGATGCCACAAAGTGTAACAACAAGCTCATCGGAGCGAGGTCCTTTGAGTCCTCATGGGACGGGACACCATGGGATGACGACGGACATGGTACACATACTGCTAGCACTGCTGCTGGAAATTTTGTTCCAGGTGCTAATATATTTGGCAATGCTAATGGCACTGCAGCGGGCGTTGCACCTCTTGCTCATCTTGCCATTTACAAAGTGTGTTCTTCTATCAGTTGTTCTGAGAGTGACACTTTGGCTGCAATGGATATGGCTATTGAAGATGGTGTTGACGTCCTTTCACTTTCACTTGGAAAACTTACTAATAATTTCTATACGGACAACATTGCAATTGGTGCCTTTAGTGCAATGGAAAAGGGAATTTTTGTCAGCTGCGCTGCTGGAAATTCAGGACCATTCAATTTCTCGTTGTCTAATGAAGCACCCTGGATTCTGACAGTTGGTGCAAGCACCATTGACAGGAAAATAAAGGCCACTGCTATGCTTGGAGACAATCAAGAATTGGATGGGGAATCAGCTTTTCAACCAAAAGACTTTCTGCCAACACTTTTACCTCTTGTCGATGCTGGAGCCATCAATGCTAGTGATTTTGATGCTAAATATTGTACGGCTGATTCCCTAAACAACACTAATGTCATGGGAAAGATAGTGTTGTGTGAGATTGGTCTAACAACACGAGTTGAGAAAGGAGAGGCAGTGAAGGCGGCTGGTGGTGCTGCCATGATTATAGCCAGTACACCAGGCCTGGCTAACACAACATTAGCCGAAGCACATGTCCTGCCCGTGGCACACGTTAGCTATGCTGATGGTCTCAAAATCAAAGAGTATATAAACACAACATTAATCCCTACTGCCACAATAGTGTTCAAGGGAACCATAATCGGAGATGATCGTGCTCCAGTGGTTGCTGGATTCTCTTCCAGGGGTCCAAATTATGCAAGTCCTGGAATTCTAAAACCAGACATTATTGGTCCTGGGGTTAACATACTAGCAGCTTGGCATGTTCCCTTGGAGAACAACACGAACACAAACTCTCCGTTCAACATGATCTCAGGCACCTCAATGTCTTGTCCTCATCTAAGTGGAGTTGCAGCATTACTAAAGAGTTCTCACCCTGATTGGTCTCCAGCTGCAATTAAGTCTGCAATTATGACAACAGCCGATACTTTGAACCTTGGGTTGAACATCATCGAGGATGAAACGTACCTTCCAGCAAATGTCTTTGCCATGGGTGCAGGCCATGTTAATCCATCAAGAGCAAACGATCCCGGCCTAATATATGACATAGAACCAGCTGATTATATATCTTATTTATGTGGTTTAGGTTACACAGATAGAGAAGTTGGGATCTTTTCGCAGCGCAAAATTAAATGTGCTGAAGTTACTAGCATCTTAGAAGGTCAACTAAATTATCCTTCGTTTTCAATTCGAGTCAACTTCAGCTTCAGCTCAACACCTCAAAATTTTTCAAGAACTGTGACAAATGTAGGACAAGCCTACTCAATATACAAAGTTGAAATTGATTCACCACTAGGTATGGATGTGAAAGTTGAGCCTACTACACTTGTTTTTTCAGAGGTTAACCAAAAATTGAGCTATCAAGTGACATTTACTCCATTGCCTACTCAACCAAGTACAAGTTATCAGCAAGGATCTATCAGATGGATTTCTGAAAAGTATACTGCTAGGAGCCCAATTGCAGTAAGATTCCCCGTGTTCTGAAAAGGAGAATGAAGGAGCTCTACATGACATGCTGATCAAGAATTTTCATTTGTAATAAAAACCATTACCTTAGTATTTATGCTTAATGGTATGATGTTAACTTCTGTTTGTTATTGAGTGTACTTAATCATGTATCTTAGGATGTAAATATATGTTCTTTTTTCTTTACTTAATACAACTAATAACAGGTTAAATCATGAAGGTATCAAAGTCTGGCTGTTTTTATTTCAACTTGCTTCATTTGGTTATGTGCGAGTCATTACACCGTTGAACACTATCATCTATTCTAAGCCCAGGGGTTGTTTTATTGGTGTAGTCATTCAATACTCAGTATCCACTAGCCAACTGATTTGAATCTCGCACTGCATAGGGGCCTATTAAAGGATAAGTCTTCCTATCAAGAAATTCTCCATTTTCTTGGCTTGAACTCGAGAATCATCTATCCACCACTTCTATCGGATAATTTTTATGGGTCATCCAACTTAACATTCATTACACAAAATTCAGTTTTCTTAGTTTTGTTACCGAAAAGTCATCTAACTTACCTTTCATTACGCAAAGATCACTTTTTTGTTTGTTACCCAAAAGTTATCTAATTTATCTCTAGTATATGCTTAAGCCCTCATGGTCGGATTTAAAAAAGAAAAGTGGCCAAAATATGAGGTGGCATATGAATATTGCTAATTATATGTATTTGTGAGTCACATGATGGGTAACTAATAAATGGGTCATTACAATAACCCATATAATTAGGCCTGGCATAGAGCTATGTCGGCTTAGAGCTTGGATCGATTGCGTTTAGCTCGACTCTGTTTTGCTCTTTGTCTATACGATTTTATTCTTGTTCTATTGCTCAAAATACAAAATTGAAATGTTAGAGCAAATATTTTTCAATAAATATTAATCAAGTCATTTCAACATCCCTTAAAAATTGTGGTAAGTAAAAATTTGACAAATCAATTATTATGGAGGATTTCTTTTTTCTTTTTTAGTTTATCACCCGGAGTCTAGTACCCGTGTTGTGGCTCGGCTATAAGTGAGAAGGAGAAAAAGGTACAATAAAGGTCAATCATGAAAGAATACTAGACTTGTACCGATCAATGCGCATGTCCACATAATAATGTTATGAAAGAATTTAGTAGTAGACATTGGAAATGTACATGCAAATATGCGTCTTATCAATTGATTCTCTTAGTAGTTGCCAATGAAGCAAAAGCCAAAGTTGACTCTTAGATTTATGGTTGGCAATAAAGTCTCTCTTAAGAATACCAATTCAGAATTTAGAAGTTGACTTTGGATTATATTAATGAAGTTTTTTCAATAGCTTGTAGATTACAGCATCTGTTCGTATATATGTCGACCCTATTTTATATAAGTCAAGATTTTCTTACAAAGATATAGACCCAGAATCAAACAGATTAGTCGAGTGCTCGCTACAAGCAAGCATATCTGAGGCAGAATTGAACTATCCTTCCTTCTCCATTTTACTTGGACCACAAGCTCAGAACTATACAAGAATAGTTACAAATGTTGGTGATGCAATCATAGCTTATGTTGTTACTATCATTCATATTTAAGGAGTCGTTATAGCTGTTGAGCCTGCGACGATTGTCTTCATCAAGGTGTACTAACAAGCAACATATACAGTTTCTTTTACCCAATCAGATGATTATAACTACCGTTTTGTTCAAGGAGCTATACCATGGATCTCTAACAAGTATGTTTTCAGAAGTCCAATCTCTGTTAAATTAGAATAAAGGGTTACCAGGAGATTCTATAAAAGTAGACTTCTGACTCCCATTTGCCATAGAAGCTTTCACAAGCCTAATGAAAATTAGCTCGAATGGGTTGGAAAAGGACAAGCAAAACTGATCCCGGCGCATGATTAGCAAGGCTTGCTAACATGCGTGGGCTCGAAACACAATGCCTCGAAAAAAGAATACTCTGATTCCGACGGAGACATAGACCACACCTGAACCTGAAGTAATTAGAACAGCTCCTCCATTAACTTTTGGTAGCTTCTTACCTCCGATCTTCTCTATTCCTGAACATGGGGAACCTGGGAAAATCAAGCAACCAAAGGAAGAAGGACATAGAACGAGAGCAAAAGAAGACTCAGTTGCGCGACAACTCCACTTCTCTGAAGCTGAGGACTCTACTCACCTATCCCCTGAAGATGTTAAACCGATGAGAGGTAATCTCTCTGCCAAAAAAGGTTTACCCTTATCTTATGTACCTCCGGTTTCTAGAGATGGGAAAATCGTTGTTAAAATTGAGAATGATGATATTAAAAACCAATCGGAGTATTGGAAATCAGCTCTAATTGGTTATGTCATCGGGGACATCCCATATGTTAGTTCCATTGAAGCATATGTGACACGATCCAAAATCCGGTTAGGCCGTGCGGGCACCCGACATCCTCTCCTAGACCCGTCGGGCGAACCCTTACCAATTAAATTAGGAAAATAAATATAACAGTTCATAAATAAGGACATGACTTTAAAAAAAACACAGACATACTGACACCTCTAAGCTGTACGAAAGAAATTACAGCTGACTACCCAACATACTAGGTTTAGGGCTATCCAGACTAGACATCTAAGAGTACAAGAGAAGATAGATACCTCCTGAAGGGAGCAAAATGCAACTAAAATAATAAACAATAAACTGGTGGCCATCCGGAATAAAAGCTGGCTCACCCTGACAGCTGAAGTCGTCTTCGCTCCTTCACCACGTGGCAAACTCAATCCTGGAGTGAACTTGCCGGAACGAAATAGATAGACAAAAGCAAACAACAAACAAGGGTGAGTCAAAAGGACTCAATAAGTGGGGCAGACTAGTCACCTCAAAGAATAGGATAGCTAGCTAGGGAAAAGAAACAGATAAACTAAATTCCTCTTATTTAAATTATAAAAAGACAGAGCCAGATAACAACCGGAAACACGTATGAAACCATAAACCCAACTGGGGATACGAGCTAGAAACATATCAACAAATAAGCAATGCTTATATAAGCAGGACAGTAGTCATGTATCGTAAGTCTACCCAATGGTATGAAATGAGATGAAATGAAATGAAATGAAATGTGATACAAAGGGTCACATGTGCCCGTAATCCCATCCCGAAGCGGAATACCCCTGCATTCGAGGGGAATCCAATATGATAACCAACTGGAGCAGAATACTCCTGCACCCGATATAATATAAACCAGAGGCAGAATACTCCTGCACTCTCTTGGGGCGGAATACTCCTGCACCAAATATAATGTAAAGCTGAGGCGGAATACTCCTGCACTCTCCTGGGGCGGAATTCTCCTACCCTCAATATGATACAATGGAGCAGAATACTCCTCCTCCTGGGGCGGAATACTCCTACCCTCAATATGATACAATGGAGTGGAATACTCCTGCTCCTGGGACGGAATACTCCTGCACCCAATATGATATGCAATGTAATGCATATGAATGACATATAATGCATATGAATGCAATGTGATGCAATAATAACCCTTCACTGACGCGGGACTCTCATCGACAGCCGGGAAGTAGATGCCAACTTACAGCCAGAGTACAATGCTCAGTTCCTCAATGCAATACCAACAACAGCACATAACATATAATACACAATGTAAATCCAAAGCTAAGGCGTAAGGAGTACGCCTATCGGCAGCTACACACGTAAGGAACACGTGGTAGAAAATCCACGAGGCCAGGTGCATCCAAAGAAATGAATATAAACACTTACCTCTTCCAAAAGTTAGTACGGCTTATCAACAACCGCTTTATCCTTTGGTTTCCTTGTCAAACGATCCCACTCTATTCAATAAGCAAAAAATATATATCAATTTAGGCTAAAGGCTTTATTCCTCACATCTTAGGGCAATCCGGTTAGGAACTTGATACCCTCGCGACCGGACTCTGTGTCCAATGTCCAGCCTCTATGGGGGACTTCAAATCACATATAACATGATCATAATATAAGTATAAGCATGTATGAGGCATAACACATGTGGCAACAATAGATATGGACTCAAAGGAATGAGAAGAAAACTCTGGATAGAATTATAGACACAACCTAAAATTCAGAATTTGTCTCTCTCTTTGAATTTCCATAAAATTTTCGGCAGAGTTTCCCCTGAAACTGGATGATCCGCAAAACAGAACCAGCACTATACTATATACGGGAATGGATACCCGGATAAACTGATAACATAAATATGGTAAACGGATAACAAGATGAGACAACTGGATGACATAACAAATCCGCAGGTAGAATGTCCGGACAACACCACTGTCCTGATTTTCAACATAATTTCTAGAGTGTAGATCAAAGTTATAGACTTCATAGTCTTCATGAGAGTTTTAGATATATGTCTTAGGGTTCTGGAGATTCTTAAATCATCTAAATATCAATTTTGTACGAGGAGTTATGATCAATATACTAACAACAGTCCAAAGATCAAAACAATTTTCCAGATTTTGAAACGTTTTGTCTTGCTGATTTGGACGTTTTTCACCTTAGATTTTAGTACCAAATTAAGTATATACAAGGTTTTCTTGGTACCATACAAGTTTCTCAGAAGAAATACTAAGTTTAGAACTAAGAAAACCTTTAAAAGCTAAAAGATACATGCCTTGCCAAAAGAAAGGTTTAGCCTTACATACCTTTGATGTTTCTTGCTTCTAAACCTTGTTTCCCTTGAATTCAACACCTTCTAAAGTTTAAACAAGCTATAATACAACATTTAGGTACTTTACTTAGCCATGAAGTAATTCTAAAACTCAAGCTATAGACGAAATTGAAGGTAGCATTCCGTTACCTTAATCGCGTAGAACATTTTGACGCAATCTGTCTTCAATTTCGAGTTACGATCGACGTCCTTCCTTCAAAATCATAAAAGGTGCTTAAACCTTCAACAACACACTGTTTCTATCGTTTATATTCTGTAAAATGACGAAAATAAGACATGTTTTTCCTTTTATACTCGAAACATTTCAGTTCTAGCCCTCTTTTGCGCTTATGTCTCTTTTTCTAGCTTGACTTCTGATGCTCATATCTTTTTATCTATATGTTGTATGAATAAAACATCAAAAGTGTTGGAAACTACACTCCAAGACCTTCAATTTGGTATATGATATGTCCCCAAAAGACTTCATATAACACACGAAATTAATTGCTGAAAAAGCTTCGTTACAAGGCAATTCCTTAGTCGGTTTTTCCGCAACTTAAATCCGACTTTTCCGAAACTTTATATTCAATATATAAACATCTTATATGGTAATATTATGACTTTAAACTCACTTAAATCATTCTTAACATGTCATTAGAATGATATACGTCACTTTGGACATACGGGGTATAACAATCTTCCCCCGTTAGGAACATTCGTCCTCGAATGTTAAATGAAGTACGTAGAAGCATTAAGCAACGATCTGTTACATACTTGTAGTAGTAAAGAGATGTGAAAGGTCAAATTATTTAAATTTCGGCATTTTAGCAGAAGCTAGCCGAATAACCTCGAAATTCACTTTCGAAAAAGTACAAAAGTCACAAATAATCATACGAACCTAACAGCGCTTTCGGATTTTGAATCGGAGCTAGTTCACCAAAACCGAGCTTGAAAATCTCTTTTTTTGTATTTATCGACAATAAAAACTGAAACCTTCTTCCGATGGCTACAAAACGAGGTCTGATTTAGCTCAAATTTTACAGACAGATCCTAATGGACATTACGAAGTTTTTTTTAATTACCGGCACGCCAATCGGAGTCCTAAATTCCGAAACGACTAACCAAGGTCGTTTCAATATGTTACTGCAGTTTGGGGGTTTGTAGCTAAACCTCAGATCCTAGCTCATGACACTGGTTATTTTATCTTTAAATTTGAGTCTGAGGATGATTGTGACTCGTCCTCCAATCTGGCCCATACACTTTCCAAAATAAAACACTAATTCTGCAAAATTGGGAGATTGACTTCAAATTTGACCCAACCTGTTCAACTGTTATATTTTTTTGGTTCATTTTCCCCATCTTTTGATTGGATATTGGTCAGCTGATGCTCTGAGTAAGGTGGCAAGTGCAATTGGACGGCCTATGCACACTGATATGGTCACTGCAAATATGGAGAGAATTTCATTTGCCAGGGTATTGGTGGAGGTGGATTTTTCTACACCTCTAATTGATTTCATTGAGATTGATACCCCAACAGGAACTATCACTGAAGTAGTTGATTATGACTGGAGACCTCAATTCTGCACAGAATGCATTAAATTTGGTCATACCAGCTCTAACTGCTGGAGCAAGGAACAAGGAACATGAAGAAATTCTCTAAAGAAATAGAAGGAGGAAACCAGTGCCAAGGATGAGTGGCAGACTTAGAATCAACAGGAGAAACCTGATGAAGCCCCTATGGTTGAACCAGTCAACAAAGCTATTGAAGAATCTAGTATAGTGCCAGTCATCAAAACTGGACCAGAACATGTAGATATGATGGGTAAACAGGATACTTTCAATACTGATGTTGTCTTGCATAGAGAAAGTGTTGCTAGCATTCCACTGACTAATAGATTTGGTGCTATAAGAGATCCAGTCCACAACTCTTCCTTTCAGCAACCTTATCAACCTCCATGATTCTGGTCACCTAGAACATGAGAGGTCTTAATAGGCCCTTTAAGCAGAAAGAGCTGAGGCTTTTTCTTGTTAAGAATAAAGTAGATTATACAGCATGCTTAGAAACCAGAGTTAAAGAAAATAAAGCAACAAAAATAGCTTCCTTTGTTGCAAGAGATTGCAATACTTGTTTCAACTATGCTGCTGCAAGGAATGGCAGAATCTGGTTACTTTGGAGAAGACACATTCAGGTGCGGGTCCTAGTTGTCACAACACAACACATTCATTGCTTCATTGAGGTGGGTTCATTCTCTTCATACTTCACTGTTGTTTATGGTTATAATGATGCTGCTGATAGAACCCAATTATGTGATGACCTCTCTAATCAGCAAGTTCCAAGTCAAGAACCCTGGTTGATTAGAAGGGATTTCAATTGTGTCCTTACTTCTAAGGATAAAATTGGTGCTCCTGTGACCCAGGCAGAGGCTCAAGACTTCCAGCAGTGCATTGATACACTACAATTGACTACCCTGAGATCAATAGGAAGACACTTCACTTAGTGTAATAAACAAGATATTAGCAGGAGAGTACACACTAAGATTGATTGGGCCTTTGGTAACTTCCAATGGATATAACAGTATGGGCATATAGAGGTTGACTTCATGCTCCCTGGTATGTCTGATCATTCCTCTGTGCTATTCAAATACTCTTCCCCCATGAGAGAGATACACCCTAAGCCCTTCAAGATGTTTGCTACTGTAATGCTCCATATAGAGTTTGGTGATAAAGTTAAAGATATCTGGCAACAACATCTACATAATGACCCTATCCAGAGGTCATAGATGAAACTCAAAACCCTGAGACAAGAACTGAAAGATATAAATGCTTACATGGCTTCTTACAAGCAGAAACTAAATGTTGCTACACAATCACTAGAACTCACTCAGATCCAACTGTCAACAGACATTTATTCTCAAGACCTTGTAGACCAAGAAAGAGCAGTTTTGGGAGAAATTGAAAAACGGAGTAAGGCTGAGAAGTTGGTCTATAGACAGAAGTCAAGAGCCTTATGGATTGAAGGTGGAGATGCTAATACTAGTTACTTCCATGCACAATGGAAAATGAGAGTAAGCAAGAATACTATAACCTCAATCTATAGTTCTTGTGGATTGAAGCTGACAGATCTTATCCAAATAGAATAGGAATTTGTATCTTTCTTTACAGGGTTGATGGGGAAATGTGCCAATGAACTGCCTATGCCAAATATGCAATTATAAAGAAAGGTGCTTGTCTATCTGTTGAGCAACAAAGGAACCTATGCAGAGACGTTACTGAAATCGAAATCTTCACTGCAATTAAAGAGATGTCCTCTGACAAGGCCCCTGGTGTTGATGGATTCCCTATAGAATTCTATAAGCAGCAATGGAAAATGTTAGAGAGGATACAATCCAGGTTTTGCAACACTTCTTCCTCACAGGGAAAATAAATGAGCTATTAATTGCACTGCAGTTACTCTTATCCCTAAAGTCCCATCACCTTCTCAGGTTAAGGACTTTAGGCCTATTACATGCTGTAGAACCTTATATAAAATCATTGCAAAAATTATAACTTTGAGAATAAAGGAAGTAATTGGGGGCCTAATCAGTCTATCCCAATCAGCCTTTGTAGGTGGCAGAAGCATAATGGACAATATTCTCTTTAGCCATGAGCTTCTAAAAGGCTACGCTAGAAAGGGCATATCCCCTAGATGTGTGTTGCAGGTAGATCTGAGGAAAGTTTATGACACCTTAGAATGACCCTTCTTAAATAGATTGCTATTGGAGCTAGGATTTCCCTACAAATTCACCCAATAGATCATGGAATGTGTATCCTCTGTATCATATTCCTTGGTCTTGAATGGTGGATTAACCAAGCCCTTTACTGCTAAGAGGGGCATCAAACAGGGAAATTCAATGTCACCTCTTCTCTTTGTGATAACAATGGAATATCTGCATAGAGAAATACATAAATTGATTTTTGTGGGTGATTTCAACTTCTATCCAAGATGCAGAAAGCTAGGAGTCACTCATATATGCTTTGCAGATGACCTTATGATGTTTTGTAGAGCTGATATCCAGTATGTTCATATCCTCCATGACACTTTTCTGTGCTGAAGTATCAAACACAGTGAAACAAGACATACTACAGCTTCTGGGCTATACAGAGGGAACCCTGTCTTTCAGATACTTAGGTGTTCTCTTCTCATAAAAAAAGCTCACTTCAGCTCAATACTATCCCTTGATTGAGAAAGCCACTACTAGAATTAGATGTTGGTCAGCTAGACTATTATCTTATGTAGGTAGACAATTAAAGCAGTCATATTTGGTATACAATTTTACTGGGCTCAACTGTTCATACTTCCAAAGAAGGTTATGAAAATAGTGGATGCTTTCTGTAGATCCTTCCTCAAGTCAGGGAAAGCCACAATCACAAAGAAAGCTCATGTGGCTTGGGATTGAGTATGCTTACCTTATTCAGCTGAGGCCTAAATGTTCTCAACTTAGTCCTATGGAACAAAGCAGCAGTGGTGAAACATCTTTGGGTTGCAAATCTGAAAAAAGACACATTATGGATCAAATGGATCCATAGCTATTATGTAAAGAGGAATTCACTTGAGAGCTATGATATACCCAAGAATGCTGCTTGGGAAACAAGGAAGATCATAGAGTCCAGGAAACTGGTGGCACACCTTCAAGGTGACTTAGCCAGTAAACTTGCTTCAACTCAGGGTGGTGACAGGTTTTCTATAAAGAAGATGTATCAATTTCTACTACCATCTTATGCTAGAGTTTAGTGGAGGAGTGTAGCATTGCATAGTGACATTCATCCTAAGTTCAAGTTCATCTTATGGCTTGCACCCTATCAAAGATTGCCTACTGTTGATAGGCTATTGAAATATGGCATTCAGGTTTCTCTGCCTTGTGCATTCTGTGGTGACCCTGTTGAAACATTTGAACATCTTTTCTTTAATTGCTCTATCACTAGATGTTTATGGAGTAGAATTCTGCATTGGCTGGGATGCTCAAGGGGAGTTAGCACCTAGGATGAAGAAGTTGCATGGACCAGTCACAAGGCTAGAAGTAAAGCTGGTCAAAACTCAATTATAGTATGCAACTTTGGTACCCTGGCGTACTTCATTTGGAGAGAAAGGAATAACATTAGATTCAATCGGGGAAGACTTGATGCAGAACAACTATGCGAAGAGCTGGCTATTCATATCCACATCAGAGGAGCAGCTTTCAACAAATGGCCTGCTACACTGGAATCTTTAGCGCATAGTTTATAGCTGATAAGTAGAATACATATGGAAGCTTGTATTTTCTATTTTAGTTCATTGTTTCTAGTATAGTATAGTGTCAGCATAGTCCCAGCTAGGAGAGGCAGGTGGTCGGCACTTGCTTGAAATGTATTGACAATTTTGGTTAATAAAATTCCTTGTTTACCCAAAAAAAAAAAAAAGAGCTCGAATGTGACATCAAAATTGCCTTATGTTTACTCAACTATGACTTCCATCATATTATAAGCCCACTATAAATAATTTAGCGAAATTTTTATATATGTCCTAAACAAGATAGGCTAAGAATCCAGTTTCAGAACAAGATAGGCTAAAACTGGTCGAGGTTAAATCCTGAATCCTCCACTACTTAGGAAGTATACTTATGCCCTCCCGTCTTATCCTCTGCCACTGTCAATCTCATTCAGTTATTCTATTTAAAAAAATCTACTCTCAACAGAAAAGCTTTAGCAAAATACATCTTCTTCAAATTTTTTCTTCATTTTTAGAAGACAATCCTAACCAATTACTCTATCTTTATTTCATGTCCTGCTATCTTGAAAATTGACATTATTAGTCCTGGTGGCATTGTTCTAGCAGCATGTATGTTTTGGTGAAGATATATAGCACCACCACAATTGTAGACACTAGACACTTCAATGTCTTGCCCACATCTTTGTAGCGTAGCTGCATTTTCTTAAAATTGTTTGTTCCTCGGAAAACATAGTATATTTCTAAAAATAATATCTAAGTGCTGACCAGAGTGGTAATATGAAGTTAAGACTTGAAATAATCATGAAGGAAAATGTTTTAGCCTAAACAAACACTAGGAATTAAATGATATTAGCAAGAGAGCATTTTGCGTCGTACTATCTCGCTGATATAATTTGACACAGATGCAGCATGAGCAGGTCACATAAACCCGTAAAAAAATTGATACAGAATTTATCAATGACATTGAACCAAATTTTTATGCAAATGTAAGTGAAGAGGATTGTGAAATCTAATAGGGGGCGCTTTCCTTTCAAGAGAGTCACACGACGCAAATTTAGATTAGTGTGAACCACATATAAAATTCAAACAAAAATTACGCAGAAAATACGCAAGGGCAATCTAGGAAGTGTTGGTGGGGTAGGTGTTCTTGGGTACTTTGGTGGCACCATGATTGTGGCATTTTCCTGTTTCTTTTAGCAACTGTGTTCTAACAATTTTGCAGAAGCACGGGCTATATTAATGAGCATAAGATCTATATATATATATATATATATATATATATATATATATATATGTTGTGTGTGTATATGTACTCTCTCCGTCCCAATTTAATTGTCACTTTAGCAAAAAAATTTGTTCCAATATAGTTGTTTCTTTACGATTTCAAGATTAAAATTATTAGTCATTTTACCCTTAATTATTAAAATAATTCTCAAAAAAATTTAATAGTCAAACATCATATAGAGGTGATTACACACGTTATTTAACAGTTTTCTTATTGGACGTGAAAAAGCTGAAGATGATAACTAATTTGGGACGGAGGAGTATAATATTGACGTTTACGCCATTGTTTAGCCGCCCAAGCACCTGTTTCACTTAAGGGCATACTAAATTGGCAATTAATTCCATAAGCTTTATCAGGAGTCTAACTTCTATAATCTTCGAGTGAGAATAACAACTGTGACACCCCAGCTAAGGATTAAATATCCTACATCGGCATAACACTTGAGAGATTTTGGGTATATAAGTAAGCATCCTTAGATCCTAATGACATGTTTTAAAGCCGTGGGGGCCTAGTCCCAAAGTGGACAGTATCACTAGCGGGCTTGGGCTGTTACAGATGGTATCAGAGCCACTTAGGAAAATTTCGGGTACGCGGGGCAAACCTCAGTGCTGAGTATAGGTAAATCCCGGGTACGGAGGGCAACCTCAGCGAGGACACCTCACTGTTGAGTCTAGGAGAAACCTCAGCGAGACACATGACAGATGCTGAGTATATAAGTATACATGTTAAACCCTAATGATGTGTTTTAAAGTCGTGCGAGCCTAGGCTCAAAGCGGACAGTATCACTAGCGGGCTTGAGCTATTACAACAACTAGGAGCTAGTTCCATGCATGATGATTGACATGTTGGTATTTTGCGTATATTTGCAACTCTTTTAGACTAGCTTTAACGTCCTAAAAGCCTTATTCTTTGAGTGAATCTTATGTTTATCTCCATGTTTCAGGGTATCAAAGAGAATTAGTATTCAAAGCCAAAAGAATGAAGAAAAGAATAAAACAAGTGCACTTTGGCTACATTTTGAAGAATAAAGAGATAGGGCAGCAGCTTGATCGGCGACTCGCCAAATCACTGGCTGAAGGAGGAAAGAATTCAAGAGCTCATCAAGTTCCATGGAAGCAAAGAGGCGAACCGCCGATTGATTTGCTAAAGGAATTATGCGACACCGCAGAAGTAGATGTGGTTCCGCGGGTCATCACAGTATGCTCAAGACATCTGTGGATTACTGAAGTTGGCCGCCGCTGAACTTGCGACCCGTCAGACCTGCACCGCAGAACAAGATAAAAGAGGAGTTAAGACTAGCCGGCGCCCGCGCACTTCATTATGCGGCTCGCTGAATGACCGGCGGTCTAGCGTAAAACAGGGCAAAATGGAAAACTTATAAATATTAGTCTAGTTTTCAAGCCCATGCCTATAAATAGGTTGTTATGCCTCCAAGAAAAGGGACATTTTTCTGCTTAGAATACACTTTATTATATTTTTTAATATTCTTAGAGGCTAAAGAAGGGTTCTAACTTGAATCTTTTGTAAGGATTTCATTTCTTAATCTAATTCTTCATATGATTCTTGCCATTTCATCTCTTACTATGTGTGTATTAGACCCTAGTATGAGTAGCTAACCTCATGCTAAGGGTTTATTTATGATGACTTGATTGTTTTAACTTAAAAATTGCTTTTTAATCTTGCATAATCTATGGATTAAGGTGAATCTAGTTCTCTATCGTACTTTTCTTGACTAGGGTTTGAGGCACGGCCGTACTTGAACCTAACCCTACTTTGCTTTCATCACCCTAACGTGGTTGAAGGTGTAGGTTAATGAAAACTAGCGAGAACTTGGGTTACATTGGCTATGGCCTACCTCATCTAAAGGAAAAGATGCAAAAATGTCATTCTCACTCGGGTCCTTGGACTAGGGTTTCTCGCGCCTCATTATTGACCCTAACGGGCTTGATGAGGTAAATCCTCTCTATCTCTAATGGGTTTTGAGGAATAAAATCGAGATCTGACCATTGATGTTACCCATATAATTTGTAAGGTTAAAGCAAGAATTTAAGTAAAAGAGTCTTGTCGGAATGAGTGTACCCCTAGCCCATTCTCTATATTTACATCCATTTTTAAGTGTTGAAGTTAGTTGTATGCCTTTAGTGTTAATCATTAATTGTAGCTGTAGTTAATTATATTTCTATCAATTTATACTTAGGAATATAAGAACAATTCGTAGAACTCGTCACTATTCAATCTAAGACTAATAGATTACAAGCTAGCTCCCTGAGGAAATCGACCCCAATTTAGTTGGGTACTACTATCTTTGACGAGCACCCCACATCTTTATATGTGAGTGGATTGAGCGTGGATCAATAATTACATTATCCATTTTTTTTTTATAAGATTTCAACTATATATGTCTTCTGTAGTATACTTTCTTTCTTCTTTTTTTTTAAGCAAAGGGGTGCTTAGTGACTAATTTTATTAATAATAATATCACATTAACAATACAAAAAGGGGGGCTAGGCCTTAGCTTATTATTCCTAATGAGGCACAACCTCAACTAGCTAACAAGTATGTAAAAAGAAAGAACTCGAGAGCACTAGATACATTGTGATCATCATAGAGTCTATTATGAACTCTATAATGATATTACAAATAATAATACTAATAAAATAAAGAAAAATACAAGTAAGCAAGAAAGTGCAAGTAAATGTCTCCTTGTTCATGCAAGTGAATTGATGTAATGCTTGTAGCCCGCTCAAATTCTGAAAACCATCTTGCTTATCTTGAAAAATTAACTTATTTTTCCAATTATCCAAAAAACTCATCAATACCTATATGACTTCTTGGATTATTTTTTTTTACATTGTATGGACGCTTCATCTTATAAAATCTCTAATTTATTATCTTTTTGGCATAATTAGTAGCCAGATGTTTTTAATTTATCTGAAAATGTGGATGAAATTACATATAAATTGTAGCCAGATGGATCAACTAAAGTATGCCAGGGTCATATAGCGTGGATCTCAAACATTTTGCTCAAGCTGTATCAAAGGCTTCCCCAATGGTTGGGGGCCAGGTGAAGGAGGGCGAGAGTGAGAGTTAGAATGAGATTAGGGTTTGGTGCGAGAGAGAGAGAAATATCATATTTTTCCTAAAATTATATTTTTCGTAATAAGTTTAATTAAAATAGTCGTTGTATTTTGAACTTTTTTTTAAAAAATATGGTTTGTTGTGTAATAAAGATCGCTATAGCACCAACTGTTTAAAAATCTCAATCAGATATTTTTTTCACCTCTTTAAATGTTACTAATAATCTTCGGAGACTCTAAAATTATGTAGTATTAAAATATTATGACTAAACTGATCAGATAGCAACCTTAATCCAAACGTTTAAAGAAATTTTAGGCTTTCTTGCTTAACGCATTTGTATTTGTAGACTGAATCAGTACAAAGCACTTTTCCACCATTACACAAGTCATTGTATCTTCATCTATCTTTAAGAGGTCAGATGTAAGGTCTCTTTCTCATATTTCCTGTTTGTATAGTTTACTTCTAATAAATTTTTAAAATAAAACATGTTGCCCTGTTGAAGAATATAAATAACACTTTATTGATGATACTGTCACGTTTGATTTTTTCTTGGAAATGCACTATAACTGATAATTAGATGCTAGATAATTACATGTATACTGAAGTGAAAAGAAAACAAAGTACTTAACTAAGTTAACTTGCAGCCTTGAAACAGTAGTTTAAGTAGACTGTTTGCCAAGGATTTAAGCAAACTGAAATCAAGAAGGTATCAAACATGTTTCAATCAAAACAAAAGGCCAAAGTGGTAAAGCTTGAACTTGTCAATAACTTATAACTAGCAAATCTTCATTATAGAAGTAACTAACATCAGATCTATCGGGTTTTACCCATTTTCTTCGGCATAATCATTTGCTAATCAGGCTTCGCGCCATGTAAGGCCATTATAGGGAAAGTGCTTTGAGTAATTTTAGAAAATTGGTGCAAAAGCTAATAACATTATTGTTATTCCTTCTTTCATTATCTCACGGTTCATAAAGATTCCAATCTAAGGCCTTTTATTTCAACATTTTAAATATAACTCTCTTTCCTTCTGGAAGACATTCTTATTTTCACAAAAATTATAGTCGTCTGGAGTCTTTATTCAAACACTGTAAGTACAAGATGGCATTCTTATTTTCACACCTGAAGTTTAAGTATATTGCCTTGGTAAGAATCTGGAGATCACATTCCAACTTCAACAAGTGTTGTCCCTTCTGGTCCAACCTTTGTGAGCAAGATTACAGTGGTAAACTGTACCTGTAGGTTGGACAAGTTGTCCGGTGAATTAGTTGAGGTGCATACAAGTTGGCCTGACAATACTATATAAAATGAAAATGTATATTGTGGGATGACTCCTTCATATAAATTATGTTGCTATATCTAGTTCATTTCTCAAAGAGAAGTTAAATAATATTAAGTCGGTTTAGAGTGTAGATGACCAAATCACTTTCTTTTTTTCTATTTAATTCAAGAATCTCCAGGCATGACTAGTTCACTTCTCTAAAAATATAAAGCTTCTGACTTGCAAATAAAAAATTCTTCCAGGAATTGTATATATACCCTTTCAATATTCTTGAACTCTCACCAAAAACCTTAGGCAAATACATCCCATTATACACATAATCCAAACTCATACGCACAAATAACAGCTCTTTCACTAGCACTAAGTTGTCATGGCTCCATACAGGTTAACTCTCACAATAATTTGCATTATTTGTGTATTCTCTTCATTCACTACTAATGCAACTGAAGACCCTGACAATCGAAGGCCTGAAGAAGAACAAAGCGAATCACAAGTCTATATTGTTCATTGTGAGTTCCCTGATCGTGAGGGATCTGCTGCTAGATCATATCAAGATTTAGATAGTTGGTATCTTTCTTTCTTGCCTGCACCAACAGATAACTCTCGTCAGGCACCACAATTGATTTATTCCTATCACAACGTTCTAACAGGTTTTGCGGCTAAGTTATCACCAGAAGATCTAAAGGAAATGGAGAAAATGGAAGGATTTATTTCTGCACGCCCCGAAAGGACACTTGATTTATACACCACACATAGTCTCAATTTCATGGGGCTGAACCAGAACATGGGGTTCTGGAATGACTCAAACTATGGGAAAGGTGTGATCATTGGAGTCATTGACACAGGGATTTTCCCCGACCACCCTTCATTTAGCGATGATGGGATGCCTCCTCCGCCTGCTAAATGGAAGGGTAAGTGTGAATCTGATGCCACAAAGTGTAACAACAAGCTCATTGGAGCGAGGTCCTTTGAGTCCTCATGGGATGGGACACCATGGGATGACGTTGGACATGGTACACATACTGCTAGCACGGCTGCTGGAAATTTTGTTCCAGGTGCTAATATATTTGGCAATGCTAATGGCACTGCAGCGGGCGTTGCACCTCTTGCTCATCTTGCCATTTACAAAGTGTGCTCTTCTTTCGGTTGTTCTGAGAGTGACGTTTTGGCTGCAATGGATATGGCTATTGAAGATGGTGTTGACGTGCTTTCACTTTCACTTGGAAAACTTACTAATAATTACTATACGGACAACATTGCTATTGGTGCCTTTAGTGCAATGGAAAAGGGAATTTTTGTCAGCTGTGCTGCTGGAAATTCAGGACCATTCAATTTCTCATTGTCTAATGAAGCACCCTGGATTCTAACAGTTGGTGCGAGCACTACTGACAGGAAAATAAAGGCCACTGCTGTGCTTGGAGACAATCAAGAATTGGATGGGGAATCAGCTTTTCAACCAAAAGATTTTCCACCAACACTTTTACCTCTTGTCTATCCTGGAGCCATCAATGCTAGTGATTTTGATGCTAAATATTGTACCCCTGATTCCTTAAACAACACTAATGTCGTGGGAAAAGTAGTGTTGTGTGATATGGGTCTAATAAGACGATCTATCAAAGGAGAAGCAGTGAAGGCGGCTGGTGGTGCTGCCATGATTATAGCCAGTACACCAGGCCTGGCTAACACAACATTAGCCGAAGCACATGTCCTGCCCGTGGCACATGTTAGCTATGCTGATGGCCTAAAAATCAAAGAGTACATAAACACATCTTTAACCCCTACCGCCACAATTGTGTTCAAGGGAACCATAATCGGAGATGTTCGTGCTCCAGTGGTTGCTGGATTCTCTTCCAGGGGTCCAAATTATGCAAGTCCTGGAATTCTAAAACCAGACATTATTGGTCCTGGTGTTAACATACTAGCAGCTTGGCATGTTCCCTTGGAGAACAACACGAACACAAACTCTCCGTTCAACATGATCTCAGGCACCTCAATGTCTTGTCCTCATCTAAGTGGAGTTGCAGCATTACTAAAGAGTTCTCACCCTGATTGGTCTCCAGCTGCAATTAAGTCAGCAATTATGACAACAGCCGATACTTTAAACCTCGGATTGAACATCATCGAGGATGAAACGTACCTTCCAGCAAATGCCTTTGCCACGGGTGCAGGCCACGTTAATCCATCAAGAGCAAATGATCCCGGCCTAATATATGACATTGAACCAGCTGACTACATATCTTTCCTATGTGGTTTAGGTTACACAGATAGACAAGTTGGGATCTTTTTGCAGCGCAAATTCAAATGTGCTGAAATTACTAGCATCTTAGAAGGTCAACTAAATTATCCTTCGTTTTCAATTCGAGTCAGCTTCAGCTTAACACCTCAAAATTTTTCAAGAACTGTGACAAATGTGGGACAAGCCAACTCAATATACAAAGTTGAAATTGATTCACCACTAGGTATGGATGTAACAGTTGAGCCAACTACACTTGTTTTTTCAGAGGTGAACCAAAAGTTGAGCTATCAAGTGACATTTACTCCGTTGGCTACTCAACCAAGTACAAGTTATCAGCAAGGATCTATCAGATGGGTTTCTGAAAAGTATACTGTCAGGAGCCCAATTGCTGCAAGATTCCCCGTGTTCTGAAAAGGGAAATGAAGGAGCTCTAAGTGACATGCTGATCAAGAATTTTCATTATAATAAAACCGTTACCACAGTATTTATGCTTAATGGTATGATGTAACTTTTGTTTGTTATTGAGTGTACATGTAACGTACGATGTAAATATATGTTCTTTTCTTTTTTCTTTTTTGTTTTTTTGATACAACTAATAACCGATTGAATGTATTGAAATCGACTGTCTTTATTTCAACTTGCTTCATTTGGACATGTGCTAGTCATTCCACTGTTTAACACTATACTCACTACTAGGCCTGGGCATCGAGCCGAGCCCAAACGAGCCGAGCCGAGCCCGATTTGACCGAATCCGAACCGAGCTCGAGCCGAGGTTGAGTCGACTTTTTTCGTGGGTCCCCATACTTAATAATATAAGAAATTATATTTAAATTGTTCTTTTGATCATAACCATAAATAAGGATAGAAGTACTAGTTTATCAATTGTTAACTATTGTATTACAATATTAAATATCACGTAGACTTCAAATATATTTGGTAATTGAACCTAATAATATAGCTTGAACTAGACAATTTGGTCTAAGGATAAAGGAATCTCAATTATTGGTGGTCTCTGAGGCCAAAGCGGTTTACATTGTTTTTGGGAAAAAATTCCAATAGTGTTTCATCTCCTCTCATTTACAAAAACAAATTTATGTGGTCTATTTTTTTTTTTTTAAATACGATTTTATTCGTGTTCTAGTGCTTAACAATACAAAACTGAAATGTTACACCAAATATTTTTCAATAAATATACATCAACTTATAGTTTCAGCAATTCCCTTGAGAATCGTGGTAAGTCAAATTTTGACAAATCAATTATTATGGAGGATAATTTTTTTAATTTACCATTCGGTGTTTGGTACGTAATCGCTTTGTTGCTCGACTATTATTGAGGATAATACCTACTAAAACTAAAAAGGAGAAAAAGGTACAATAAAAGATAATCATGGAGGAAATTTAAGACTTGGACCGAGCAATGCGCATGCCCACATGATATTGTTATGAATGAATTTAGAAGTTGACACTGAAAATGTACACTGCAAATAGTAGTTGCCAATGAAGCAAAATCCAAGTTGACTCTTAGTTTTATGGTTGGAAAGAAAGTTTCACTTAGGAACTCCTTCCTTTTGTGAAGTTTCTTCAATACCTTCAGAATTTAGAAGTTGACTTTGGAATATATTTGTGAAGTTTCTTCAGTAACTTGTAAATTAGAGCTTCTAGCTAATTCGTATATATGTCGATCCTATTTTACATAATTTAAGAGAAATGGAGGTTTTTCAGGGTTGCTGGATCGAGTAGTTTCCTTCTGACGGATTAATTGTTGAGGGATATATATACCGCTCAAGGGAAAAAACAAAAGTTGCCTCAAGATCAGAAATTATACTCTCAATTTTCAATTATATCACTCTCCTTCACTCTAAGAAGAATACTGTTTTCAAACAACGAGATACCCAGTATAGTACTGTATTTTCCAAAAATGTATCAGGTTTTACAATTAAATTTATATTTAGTTGAGTCTAAGGCGACCGTTTATATCTCAATTCGACCCGATTGATATGCAGCTTACGTTAGTGGAACAATTGAATTTTAACGGTTTAATTCGAAAGCAGGTAATATATCGATGTCAAAGATGCATGTCAAAGATGCAAATTCGATGTCAGATATTACTTAACGATGTCAAGCTCAAATAAACAGTTCGAAGGCTAGTACGAACAGACGAATTCGAAAGAAATTTCGAGTCGACAATTTACGATGAAATGATTCTGTCCTAATTAGATGCACGGATTCGATTAACTACGATGATAACAACAGATTCAACGATGATGATGAATACGATGACAAGTGAACGTAATATGATAACGAATGAATGCAATATAAATTTATCTGATCGGGCAATAATGTGATAAAGTAAATGACTACAATGTATTCGAGATAATTTAACAATGAGCAGATTGACGAACTAGATTATGCGATCGGAATGACGAAAACAAATCGATAAGATTGAGAGTAGCGAAATAATGAATGAATCAAATAATAAATAAAGCAGATATCAACTAAAACAAGCAATCGACAGAAATAATTAAAGCGGTAAAAGCTTATTGTGTTGAAGAGCCGAAGGATGGTGCTTCAAATGAAAGAGATGATCCTTCTTCCACGTTTGAACCAAGCCACGACTGAATTTGGTACAAGGATTGTGCTAACAGCGACAATAATTCTATGTATGTTGAAAGAACAAAGCAAAAATAATTGGGTGGCTGAATAAAGATTGAGAATAATGCTGCTTCAGATGTCTCAATAATCGTCCCCTCAAATTAGAGTACAAAGACTTATTTATAGGTTGAAATGATGAAGAGTTTCAACCCTAGAAGAATTTCACTCTCCCACGTTTCTCTTCCAGTAGTTGCACGTTTTAACCCACTTTCTCTGAATCCGCTAAATTCGTTCCGATAAATTTGGGATAAGGACAACTGCGTTATCCATTGGAAGGCCGTCTTCGAAAATATCCGATCGCGATGAGCACATAATCGATCATGGAAGTGAACGAAACCATTTCTTTCCCGATCACAACGATTTCGAAGTCAACTAATGTCTCTTCATAAAACCAAAATCGATGACTATGATCGAACAGAAATCGACCAGTACAAGTACCACAAGTGGGGTCTGGGTTAACATAAACTTCAAAGTTTACTCTTAAGATAAACTTTTATTGTTATACTAATGTTATGACATATTAAATATTAAGTTTCGCAAACACGCAAATGTTATGAGATGCTGTTGGAGAATGAAATTAAAGAAGGAAACTGAAAAGAGAGTATTTTGAAGTCTGCTTAATTGCCTTGTGAAAAACTGCAGCAGGGGCCTTTTAAATAGGCTTACAACTAACTAAACTTAGCTAAAAATAAGCAAATAACTAAGAGAAAGTGGATAAACATGTTCCCACTAATTCTACCATGATCCACTACAAAATAGCCAACTAACACATAATGCTAAGTTACTAAACAAACACTAAATTTACCGATGCTAGAAATCAGGGACTAAGCTGTCACTTTGAAGCATTAATCAACACTCCCCCTTGCTTCAAAGCTTGTCACTCCCATATGTAATCTGAAGTACTCGCGCTTGCCAACGGGAAGTGCTTTGGTTAGAACATCAGCAACTTGTTCATTTGTGCCACAATGCTTCCACTTGATACCAGATCTCGGATGAAATGGTACCGAATGTCGATATTCTTTGTCCTGCTGTGAAATGCCGGATTCTTTGTCATTGCAATAGATGCTTTGTTGTCACAGAAAATTTCAGTTGCAGCAGCTTGCTGTTGAAACCTTCTTAGCCAAACGACTTGACAAGCTGATGCAGTGGCAGCAACATATTCTGCCTCGGATGACGACAAGGCCACAATTTCTTGCTTCTTCGAACTCCAGGATATAGCACCTGAGCCAAGAGAGAAAATATATCCAGATATACTCTTTCTATCATCTAGACAACCTGCCCAATCACTATCAGTGAAACCAAACAATCTGAAATCTGATATTTTAGAGTACCAAATGCCATAATCAACAGTTCCGGCAACATATCGCAAAATCCACTTTATAGCCCCAAAATGATGCTTTGTTGGGTTATGCATGAATCTGGAAACCACACTAACAGAAAACGATATGTCAGGCCTAGTGTGAGATAAATAATTCAGACCACCAACTATGCTTCTAAAGCATCGGGCATTCGCCAAACCTGTACCATCATCAGATATGAGCTTCTCATTCACATTCATAGGTGTAGAAGCCATCTTACAACCTAACATATTGAATCTCCTAAGAAGGTCAGTTGCATATTTTCTTTGCGAGACAAAAATGCCATCTAAACTTTTTTCAACCTCAAGACCAAGAAAATAGTGCAACAACCCCAAGTCTGTCATTTCAAATTTTTTCATCATGAAAGACTTAAATTCAGCGATAAGAGATTCACAAGAGCCCATATAAATCATATCATCTACATAAAGGCACACCACCAAGAAATCAGTTTTACCTTGCTTCTTTACGTAGAGAGTTGGCTCATTTTTGCTTCTTTCAAATCCTTTTTCCAGAAAATAAGAATCAATCTTACTGTACCATGCTCACGGGGCTTGCTTTAGGCCATATAAAGCCTTTTTTAACCTGTACACTTTACTTTCTTCTCCGGTTATGACAAAGCCTTCAGGTTGAGCAACATAAACTTCTTCTTCCAACTCTCCATTCAAGAAGGCCGACTTGACATCAAACTGGTACACAGGCCAAGAAAGTTGAGCAGCAAGAGCTAAGAGAGTTCTTACCGTTTCAAAACGTGCTACATGAGAGAATGTTTCATCAAAGTCAACTCCTTGTTGTTGAGCGTACCCTTTTGCAACTAACCGAGCTTTGTGCTTCTGAACCGTTCCATCAGCTTGGTACTTTGTGCGATACACCCATTTCAGGTCAATAACATTCTTTCCCTCCGGCAAGTCAACCAATTCCCAGGTTTCATTCTTTTGGATAGCATTCATCTCTTCCACTATTGCTTGCTGCCACTCTTCTTTTTCAGCTGCTTCGCCAAAGTGTATGGGATCTGAAATAGTAAGAGCAAATTGACAAGAAGTAAACATGTTACTAGAATATCTGGGATTTGGTTTCTTCTCCCTTGTTGACCTTCTTAGTTGAATTGGCTCTGTTGAAGTCTCTTTTCAAGTTCTTCAGGTGGTGCTGGTGCTAAAGCTTCAGCGACAGGTGTCTCGGATTCACTTTCAGGGACTAGAGACTTTAGTGGTGCAGAAGTAATGATATCATTCCAAGCCCAAGATTCTGTTTCATTGAACTTGACATCCCTGCTTATAATAACTTTTCCACTCATCGGGTTATATAGCTTATACGCTTTGGATTGAGTACTATAACCCACAAAAATGCATTTTTCTGATTTTACATCAAGTTTATGACGAGATGGAGAAGTATCCAAGCATATGCTAAACAACCAAAAATTTTCATATGGCTTACCCGCGGCTTCCTGCCCTTCCAAGCTTCATGTGGGGTTCGATTCATAACTGCCTTTATCGGTGAGATATTGAGAAGATACACCGATGTCGCTACTGCTTCTGCCCAAAATTTCTTTGGAAGATCTACTGCTTTCATCATGCTTCGGGCCATTTCAACCACTGTTCGATTCTTTCACTCGGCTACTCCATTTTGCTCCGGTGTGCGTGGTACTGTCAACTCTCTGTGAATACCATTTTTTTCACAAAAGTCATTAAATTCATTAGAAGTAAATTCACCAACTCTATCCGAACGGAGAGCCTTTATGGAATACCCACTTTGCTTCTCTACTAGCGCCTTGAATTTCCTGAAATTCTCAAAAGTTTCAGATTTGAATTTCAAGAAATAAACCCAACTCATTCGACTATAGTCATCAGTGAACAACAAAAAATAGCGACTTCCACCCAAGGATTCAACACTCATTGGACCACAAACATCAGCATGCACCAATTCAAGGCAGCTTGATACTCTCCAAGCCTTGTTAACGGGAAATGAGATTCTACTTTGCTTCCCATAGACACACCCTTCACAAAAGTCAAGACCATCTATTTTAGGCAACCCAATAACCATATTTTATTGACCCAACAGTTTCAGCCCTTTAACATTCAGATGCCCATACCTTAGATGCCACAAGTTTGGGTCATTAGTTTTAGCAACTAAAGCACAACTTTTTTAACCAGAGACTTCTAAAGGAAACATTTTATTTTGTGTCGTACTAATGTTGACAATGTTTTGCCCCGATTTCTTATCATAAACAGAGCAACAACCATCATCAAACACAATAGAATAACCACCATTCATCAATTGTTCAACACTTAACAGATTATGAGCTAAGTTTGGAACATACTGCACATCGTGGAGAAGCTTTACATTAACTTGTGTGGTTTCAATGTCAATTGTACCTTTTCCTTCAACCTTCATTCCTTGTTGTCTCCAAGTCGAACCTCACTTTCGTCAAGTTCTTTAAACAGCGACCTTGTTCCGGACATATGGTTTGAGCACCCACTGTCCATGAACCACAGTTCATTAAGAGTGACATCATTGGTTCCAGATTGGGTCATGAACAACTTACTGCCCTCTTCAGCTTCCTCTGTAAAATTTGCCTGCTTTTGCTCATCTCTCTGCTTGGTCTAACAATCAGCTTCTATATGGCCCACATTCTTGCAATATCGACATTGAATATTGTTTTTGTCTTGACGTTGATCACCAAATTGGCCTCTTCCTCTGCCGCTGCCACGACCTCGACCACAATGGCCGCCTCTTCCTTTTCCTCTGCCACTTGAAAATTCTGATTTTCCTTTGTTAAGAGGCTTCCCCTTCACCTGAAAAACTTTTTCCTCCACTTTTTCATAGGACCTACTGATCAAAAATGTAAGTAGAAAGGTCCTTAGACATTTCAATTGCAGCAACAACATGATCAAAGCTTTTTGTTAAACTTCTCAATACCTTACTCACAACAGTTTCATTACTAACACTTTCACCATATGTTTTCATATGATTAACAATTCCAGACACCCTAGACATAAATTCTTGCACAGGTTCTTTTTCTTTCATGGCTAAGGTTTCAAATTCACGACGAAGTGTTTGTAATTTCACTGTAATTACCTTCTTGTCGCCCAAATACTCTTGCTTTAGAGTCTCCCAAGCTTGATTGGAGGTTGTTGCAGTTGCAATTCTGGGAAAAATTTCATCATAGTGCTGATTGGATGAGAAATAGTGTCTTCGCATCTTTCTTGCGAGTTTCCCGCAATTGTTGGTCGGGTTGAGCCGGTGCTGGATTTGGCTCAACATATCCCGTCTCCACCAAATCCCATAGCTCCTGAGATTTGAACATTGTCTTCATTTTGAGACTCCAAAGGTGATATTTTTCCCCTTTAAATATCGGAATCATAGGCTGAGATGAAGAATTTGCGTTGTTGTTTGCCATGACTTCTTCTCAATTTCGTGTCTCTCACTGGACTTTTCTCGAGTTTTACTGAACTTGGCTCTGATACCACACTATTGTTGGAGAATGAATTAAAGAAGGAAACTGAAAAGAGAGTATTTTGAAGTCTGCTTAATTGCCTTGTAAAAAACTGCAGCAGGGGCCTTTTAAATAGGCTTACAACTAACTAAACTTAGCTAAAAATAAGCAAATAACTAAGAGAAAGTGGATAAACATGTTCTCACTAATTCTACCATGATCCACTACAAAATAGCCAACTAACACATAATGCTAAGTTACTAAACAAACACTAAATTTACTGATGCTAGAAATCAGGAACTAAGTTGTCACTTTGAAGCATTAATCAACAGATGCATCGGTGAACAAATGCTTACGCATTAATTGTTTGGCCGCCCAAGCACCTGCTTCACTAAAATGGCGATTTCTTCCACACCAATTGTCAGGATATAATCTTCGAGTGAGAATGACAACTTGCTAGGACTTCCGATTCATGATCCTTTGCTTAGCTCGATGGAAAGCATCAAAATAATCACATAAATTATTGAAACTGACAGACTGAAGTTCTGAAATGAAAGACAAACGACTAAAAGAAACATGACCAAGGCGTTGATGCCACAAAACAGTTTGGTCTTTATTTGACAGAAAAGTTGAAATTGGTGCTTGATTTTGGAAGTAATAAAGGTCGTTATTCAGTTTACCCATCAGCTTCCTCGTGGTAAGGTCCTACAAAACACAAAAGGAAGGGAACAGATGAGCAACACAATTCAATGTTTGTGTTAGTTTACTGATGGAAACAAGATTGCAAGCAAAAGTAGGCACATGTAACACATGATTTAAGGTTATTGAAGAATTAAGAGCCACATCTCCATAAGTATCAGCAGCCACAGATGAACCATTCGGAATAGTTATACTAGAATCAACCAGAAGGTTCCTTTCATTAGCTAAAAAATTCCTTTGACAAGTCATATGATCGGATTCTCCCGAATCTAATATCCATTCAAAATTTGTTACAGGAAAGGTAACAGCCTTACCAGCAAAATTGGCCATTGAATTGATACCCTTGGAGTTATCGAGGCTTAAAAGAGAAATAAGCTGATTATATTGTTCCTTTGTCAAACCACTAACTGGAGAGGATTCCACACGTTCCATTTCTGATGTTTGACTCGAATTAGCTGACTTACCTTTTCCTTTACTGTTCTTTTCCCACCAATCTGGATAACCATGTATCTCAAAGCATGTCTCCTTGGTGTGTCGTGACCGTTTACAGTGATCACAAAATAGTTTGGACACATCACGATTACTTGTCAACTTTCGAGAGTTGGATGGCTTGGTGTTTTCTATTGAAGCAAATGTTGCCCTTCCAGTAAAATTATTCCTTTTGCTTGTAGTAAGTTTCTGTTGTCATTCTTCCTATGAAACTAATCCATAGACACGAGCTAGAGTTTGTAATGGTTCACTATTTAAAATTTGAGATCGAACAACATTGAACTTGTCATTCAGTCCCATAAGAAATTGGTGAACCTTTTCCTTTTCTCTTTCTGTTGCATATTCCTTGATGGCACAATAAGTGCAGTTTGGTAATTGGGAATATGAACCATACTCATCCCATAATCCCTTCAATTTGGTGTAGTAAGCACTCACAGTGATCTTGCATATTCACGATCTTCATCTTTAACTGGTGCACACGAGGAACATTTCCTTGTGAGAATCGCTTCTTTAAATCCTTCCAAAGTTCTTCTGCTATATCAAAAAATGCTACACTATTATGAAGAGAGGGATGAGCGAGTTAAAAAGCCAAGAGATCACCATAGAATTTCCCTTAATCTAGGCAGCTTCATTTGCCGAATTTGTTGCAGGTCGCGAAAGGCTACCATCAACAAAGCCGAACTTTGATTTAGCCAACAAGGCATTCGTCATGGCCCTCCGCCATGTCGAGTATTTATCTTGTGTGAGCAAACATGTCACCAGAGAAACTCCAGGATTGTCAGTTGGTTGCAGCATATATGGAGAATTGGCTGATGCATCGTTATTGTTAATATTCTCTGTCATTTTGATATCTGATAAATTTTACTCCCGCTCTGATACCATGATAATTTTGGTAAAAGATGAGCAATCGTTATATTGAATTCAAAGAGCAAGGTGCTCTTTTTTTAGGTACAAAGTGTAGGGATATATATTACAGCAGATAAAACACTCCAATATGACTACAAACTCTGTACACAAAATCTGCTTAAGCTAAATTCAAATCCATGTTTATATCTAACTAACTACTTTATCTCTAATTATTAAACATGCTATTAGAATGTTCTACGTATTAGTCAGAGTGGAGCTAGTTCCTTGATTGCATTGTATTGTAATCTAAACTTGCTCAGTTTCCTTGAGTGAACGTATAAATTCCAAGAGTATTGGGTCGTGGTTTTTGATCCCTTGAGCAAGGATTTTTCCACGTAAAAATCTTCGTATTCTTTACGTTTCTGCATTGTGTTAAGTTTCAGAGATAGGTGAAACTTGTAAGGAACCTGGTTCTTTGTGAGTTAGGTGAATAAAGCAAAAATAAGTTTTATGAATTTGAAAATCAGGTAAGGACACTATTCACTCCCTGTAGTGTCTTATGAAGGTGAACCAGGTGCAACACACACATCTTTGTAGCGTAGCTGCATTTTCTTATTACTGTTTGTTCCTCGGAAAACATAGTATATTTCTAAAAATAATATCTAAGTGTTGGCCAGAGTAGTAATATGAAGTTAAGATCTGAAATAACCATGAAGGAAAATGTTTTAGCCTAATATGAGAAAAGTCATTTTCCTCTTTATGAAGAAAAATGTTTTCCTTGAAAGTATTCTGATAATATTCAGGTAATTAAACACTAGGAAATTAAATAATAATATCAAAGAGCATTTTGCGTCGTACTATCTCGCTGATAAAATTTGACAGAGACGCAGCCTGTGCAGGTCACATAAACCCGTCAAAAAAATAGATATAGGATTTATCAATGACATTGAACCAAATGTTTACGCAAATGTAAGGGAGGAGGATTGTGCAATTTGATAGCGGGCGCTTCCCTTTCAAGAAAGTCACGGGACACAAATTTAGATTAGTTTGAACCACATTTTAAATTCAAACAAAAATTACGCAGAAAACACGCAAGGGCAATCCAGGAAGTGATGGTGGAGTAGGTGTTCTTGGTTACTCTGGTGGTACCATGATTGTGGCATTTTCCTATTTCTTTTGGCAACTGTGTTCTAACAACTTTGCAGAAGCACTGGCTATATTAATGGGCATAAAATCTTTACTTATATATATGTCGTGTGTGTATCTGTACTCCTCCATCTCAATTTAGTTGTCACTTTAGCAAAAAGGATTTGTTTCAATTTAGTTATCTCTTTAGGATTTCAAGACTAAAATTATTAGTCCTTTTACCCTTAATTATTAAAATAATTCTCAACAAAATTTAATAGTCAAATATCATATAGAGGTAATTACACACTCTATTTAACGATTTTCTTAATGGACGTTAAAAAGCTGAAGATAACAATTAATTTGGGACGCGGGAGTATAATATTGATGTTTACGCCATTGTTTAGTGGCCCAAGCACCTGTTTCACTTAGGGGCATACTAAATTGGCGATTAATTCCATAAGCTTTGTCAGGAGTCTAACTTCTATAATCTTCGAGCGAGAATAACAACTGTGACACCCCATCTAAGGATTAAGTATCCTACATCGGCATAACACAGAAGAGATTATGAGTATATAATGAAGCATCCCTTAGATTTTAGTGACGCGTTTTAAAGCCGTGTGGGCCTAGTCCCAAAGCGAACAGTATCACTAGCGGGCTTGGGCTATTACAGATGGTATCAGAGTCACTTAGGCAAATCTTGGACACGCGGGATAAACCTCAGCAAGGACACCTCAGAGTTGAGTCTAGGAGAAATCTCAGCGAGGCACATGAGAGATGATGGGTATATAAGTATACATCTCTTAAATCCTAATGATGCATTTTAAAGGTGTGCGGCCCTAGGCTCAAAGCGTACAGTATCACTAGCGAGCTTGGGCTGTTACAACAACTAGAGCTAGTTCCATGCATGATGATTACATTATCAATTTTTTTTTATAAGATTTCAACTATATATGTCTTCAATAGTATACTTTAACTAAGATTTCTTGGATTTTATTTTTACATTGTATGGACGCTTCATCTTATAAAATCTCTAATTTATTATCTTTTCGGCATAATTAGTAGCCAGATGTTTTAATTTATCTGAAAATGTGGATGAAATTACATATAGATTGTAGCCAGATGGATCAACTAAAGTATGCTAGGGTCATATAGCATGGATCTCAAACATTTTGCTCAAGCTGTATATAACTGCTGTCAAAGGTTTCCCCAATGGTTGGCGGCTGGGTGAAGGAGGGTGAGAGTGAGAGTTAGAAAGAGATTATCCTATTTTTCCTAAAATTATATGTTTTGCAATAAATATGAAAGAGTCTATGTTTTGAATTTTTGAAAAAAGGATCGGTTTGTTGGGAAATAAAGATCGTTATAGCATCAACTGGCATAAAAATCTCAAGGTGCTAACTTTAAATGTTAATAATCTTCGGAGACACTAAGCCCCGTTTGTTTATAGTTTTTGGGAACACACTACTAGAAATCACGCGTTTAACGAGGGAGAATGGCGAGGGACTTCCCTCTCCGAACGCGTGATGGAGAGGGAAGTCCCTAGCAAGTGGTCCCTCGAAATTTGGCTCGTAGCAGAGCATTTTTGGCGAGGGAATGGCTTAGCAAGCTGTTATGTAGGCTCAATCTTGTATATTGTGTCAGATTAATACTGCTAAGGATTTTCCTCGCCAAATACAGGAGAGAGAAATTTTTTTACTGCACTTTAGCTAGGGAATTCCCTCTCCAAGTATAAAAATTATATATTTTTAATTCACTTTGGCTAGGGAATTCCCTCTCGAAGTACAATAAAAATATTTTTACCATAACACTTGGCTAGGGAGTTCCCTCGCCAAGCGTAGTATACCTGAAACACAAAAATCAGTAACATGATACAAAGCAGCACAGCAACAACAACAGCATAACAAAGCAATTACAGCAGCACCAAGAATTCACAACATACATAGCACAGAATTACACAGCACCACCATTACAGTGTCACCACAACCTGGCTAACATGCATACTTGTTTCATATCAACTAACACAAACAAATAAAACACTAAAATAATTCTTAATAGTACTAAACACGTCCCACTTTTAAGTTTAATTCGACACAAAAATAACAAACTACCGAGAATCATTAATAGTGATATGGAAGAAATATGTCTAATATTTTTTGTATTGATTTCTTTTTTCTTCAACATCTTCATCTAAGTCCAACTCCGGTAAATCGACATCTTCATCCAAGTCCGATTCCGGTACCATATCAATTGAATCTTCAATCGTATCTTGAACGATTTCAATTGAGTCTTCGATTGACTCTTGAGCAATATCAATTGAGTCTTTGAGGTTGATATCCATAATAGATCTTGACGGAGGGGCTGTAAATTTTGAAAAAAAGTTAAACCCGTTTAGGTTTAAATTTTACCAAAAAAAGTGAAAAAGAAGACGGGAAAAACTTACCAAACTTACCTTACGATGGGTTGACGGAAAAATAAAAATGGAGTCGCCGGAGTAAGTGGCATCGACGGTGTTGCAGTAAAGGAGACGACGAGACAGTGAGGGAGATGTGTTTTGTTTGGTGTGGAGTGTGCAATATATTACATACACTGAAGGAGTATAAAATTCTTGTTTTTGCTTGGCGAGGGAACTCCCAAGCTGGTTTTTTTATTTTTTATTTTTAAATTTTGGAGAGGAAATTCCCAATCCGTGTAGGAAGGAGAAATTTTAAATTTTTTGCACTGGCGAGGGAATTCCCAAGCCAATGTCAAAATTTGTTTGGGATGAGTTCTGTGTAGCGTATGCGATTTGTTCTGTGAAAGGAGTATAAGTTTTATTTACAACACTGCTAAGGAATTCCCTAGCAAATCACCTGACACATCTGCAGCATTTTTATTGGCGAGTGAATTCCCAAGCCAATCAGGAAAGAGAAATTTTTCTTCTTTTCCTTGGCGAGGGAACTCCCATGCCATTATTTTTTTTTTTAAAATAATTTTGGCGAGGGAATTCCCAAGCAGTGTACGAGAGAGAAATTTTTAATTTTATGCACTGGCGAGGGAATTCCCAAGCCAACGTCAATTTTTTTTTTTTTTTAATTTTTGGCGAGAGAAAGTACTTGTTTGGCGAGGGAATTCCTTCTCCATTTTTTGGCTTGGGAATTCCCTCGCCAAACGGTCCCTCGGAATAACCTTTATTTCTAGTAGTGACACTTTTTGGAAGTTTTTGGGAGAAAAACTGTTTGTTTATGCTATTTGAGAAAAAGTTCTCCCAAAAACTCTCAAAAAGACTCTTTTTAAGCCAAAAAACTAACATTTACACATCAAATTTCATTTTCACAAGAGTTTAAAGGCTCTTTTGAGCCAAAAAATTTGTTCCCAAAAAGTATGTCCAAACACTTTTTCATTTTCATATCAAACTTCATCCAAAAAGTGTTTCCCAAAAACTATTTGGAAATCTATGTCCAAACGCTAGCTAAAATTTTGTAGTATTAAAGTATTATGACTAAACTGATCAGATAGCAACCTTAAGCCAAACGTTTAAAGAAATTTTAGGCTTTCTTGCTTAACGCATTTGTATTTCTAGACTGAATCAGTGCACACTACAAAGCACTTTTTTCCACCATTAGACAAGTCATTGTATCTTCATCTATGTTGAAGAGGTCACGTGTAAGGGCTCTTTCTCATACTTCCTGTTAGTATAGTTTACTTCTAATAAATTTTTAAAATAAAACATGTTGCCCCGTTGAAGAAATAAGTTATGACTTCTCGAGAATATAAATAACACTTTATTGATGATACTGTCACGTTTGATTTTTTCTTGGAAATGCACTATAATTGATAATTAGATGCTAGATAATTACATACACCTGTCAAAATGACTTCTATATCCTTTCATCTATAACCTGTCATATTTTACTTAACCCTATAAATGACCTAGATTAGACAGTAATTTACTATTTTAACTCTATTAGTGCCATTGTGGTCAAAATGAGTGTGGTCAAAAGACCTTTTCGCTTAACTAAGTTAACTTGCAGCCTTGAAACAGTAGTTTAAGTAGACAAGAACAATACAGTGTTCTTCCATGTTTGCCAAGGATTTAAGCAAACTGAAATCAAGAAGGTATTAAACATGTTTCAATCAATACAAAAAGCCAAAGTGGTAAAGCTTGAACTTGTCAATAACTTATAGCTAGCATATCTTCATTATAGAAGTAACTAACATCAGATCAATCGGGATCCTTCAATATCCTTATCCATTTTCTTCGGTATAATCATTTGCTAATCCAGCTTGCGCCATGTAAGGCCATTATAGGGAAAGTGCTTTGAGTAATTTTAGAAAATTGGTGCAAAAGCTAATAACATTATTGTTATTCCTTCTTTCATTATCTCACGGTTCATAAAGATGCCAATCTAGGCCTTTTATTTCTACATTTTAAATACCACTCACTCTTTCCTTCTGGAAGACATTCTTATTTTCACAAAAATTATAGTCGTCTGGAGTCTTTATTCAAACACTGTAATTACAAGATGGCATTCTTATTTTCACACCTGAAGTTTAAGTATATTGCCTTGGTAAGAATCTGGAGATCACATTCCAACTTCAACAACAAGTGTTGTCCCTTCTGGTCCAACCTTTGTGAGCAAGATTACAGTGGTAAACTGTACCTGTAGGTTGGATAAGTTGTCCGGTGAATTAGTTGAGGTGCATACAAGTTGGCCTGGCAATACTATATGAAATGAAAATGTATATTGTGGGATGGCTAGCTCCTTCATATAAATTATGTTGCTATATCTAGTTCATTTCTCAAAGAGAAGTTAAATAATATTAAGTCGGTTTAGAGTGTAGATGACCAAATCACTTTCTTATTTTCTATTTAATTCAAGAATCTCCAGGCATGACTAGTTCACTTCTCTAAAATGTAAAGCTTCTGACTTGCAAATAAAAAATACTTCAAAAAAATTGTATATATACTTCCAAAATTCCAGAACTCTCATCAAAATCCTTGGGCAAATACATTATTTTTCTAACTTCATCCATCCCATTATACACATAAGCACAAATAACAGTTCTTTCACTAGCACTAAGTTGTCATGGCTCCATACAGGTTAACTCTCACAATAATTTGCATTATTTGTGTATTCTCTTCATTCACTACTAATGCAACTGAAGACCCTGACAATCGAAGGCCTGAAGAAGAACAAGGCGATTCACAAGTCTATATTGTTCATTGTGAGTTCCCTGATCGTGAAGGAGCTGCTGTTATATCACATCAAGATTTAGATAGTTGGTATCTTTCTTTCTTGCCTGCAACTACAGATAGCTCTCGTCAGGCACCACGATTGATCTATTCCTATCACGATGTTCTAACAGGTTTTGCAGCTAAGTTATCACCAGATGATCTAAAGGAAATGGAGAAAATGGAAGGATTTATTTCTGCACGCCCTGAAATGAAACTTGATTTATACACCACACATAGTCAAAATTTCATGGGGTTGCACCAGAACATGGGGTTCTGGAACGACTCTAATTATGGGAAAGGTGTGATCATTGGATTCATTGATGGAGGAATTTTCCCAGACCACCCTTCATTTAGCGATGATGGGATGCCTCCTCCACCTGCTAAATGGAAGGGTAAATGTGAATCTGATGTCACAAAGTGTAACAACAAGCTCATTGGAGCGAGGTACTTTAATTCATCATTTGACGGGCCCGGGACACCATGGGACGAAGAAGGACATGGTACACATACTGCTAGCACGGCTGCTGGAAATTTTGTGTCAGGTGCTAATATATTTGGCAATGCTAATGGCACTGCTTCAGGCGTTGCTCCTCTTGCTCATATTGCCATTTACAAAGCGTGCTCTGCTAACAGATGTTCTGAGAGTGACACTTTGGCTGCAATAGATATGGCTATTGAAGATGGAGTCGACGTGCTCTCGCTTTCCATTGGAAAATTTAGTACTAATTACTATACGAACAACATTGCTATTGGTGCCTTTAGTGCAGTGGAAAAGGGTATTTTTGTCAGCTGTGCTGCTGCAAATTCAGGACCATTAAATTACTCATTGGTTAATGAAGCACCCTGGATTCTAACAGTTGGTGCGAGCACTATTGACAGGAAAATAAAGGCCACTGCTGTGCTTGGAGACAATCAAGAATTGGATGGGGAATCAGCTTTTCAACCCAAAGATTTTCCACCAACACTTTTACCTCTTGTCTATCCTGGAGCCATCAATGCTAGTGATTTTTATGCTAAATATTGTGATCCTGATTCATTGAAAAACATAAATGTCATGGGAAAGATAGTGTTGTGTGAGACTGATTTAACAACACGAGTGACCAAAGGAGAGGCAGTGAAGGCAGCTGGTGGTGCTGCCGTGATTTTAGTTGGTAGGCCAGGCTGGGCTAACACAACAATAGCCATAGCACAGTTACTGCCCGCGACATATGTTAGCTATGCTGATGGCCTAAAAATCAAAGAGTACATAAACACAACATTAACCCCTACCGCCACAATTGTCTTCAAGGGAACCATAATCGGAGATGATCGTGCTCCAGTGGTTGCTGGATTCTCTTCCAGGGGTCCAAATTCTGCAAGTCCTGGAATTCTAAAACCAGACATTATTGGTCCTGGTGTTAACATCCTAGCAGCTTGGCCTGTTCCCTTGGAGAACAACACGAACACAAACTCTCCGTTCAAAATGATCTCGGGCACCTCAATGTCTTGTCCTTATCTAAGTGGTGTTGCAGCATTACTGAAAAGTGTCCACCCTGATTGGTCTCCAGCTGCTATTAAGTCGGCAATAATAACAACAGCCGATACTTTAAACCTCGGATTGAGCATCATCGAGGATGAAAGGTACCTTCCAGCAAATGTCTTTGCCACAGGTGCAGGGCATGTTAATCCATCCAGAGCAAATGATCCCGGCCTAATATATGACATTGAACCAGCTGACTACATATCTTTTCTATGTGGTTTAGGTTACACAGATGAACAAGTTGGGATCTTTTTGAAGCGCAAAATTAAATGTGCTGAAATTACTAGCATCTTAGAAGGTCAACTAAATTATCCATCATTTTCCATTCAAGTCGGCTTATTCAGCTCAACACCTCAAAATTATTCAAGAACTGTGACAAATGTAGGACAAGCCAACTCAATATACAATGTTGAAATTGATTCACCACCAGGTATGGATGTAACAGTTGAGCCAACTACACTTGTTTTTACAGAGGTGAACCAAAAATTGAGCTATCAAGTGACATTTACTCCGTTGCCTACTCAATCAAGTACAAGTTATCAGCAAGGATCTATCAGATGGGTTTCTGAAAAGTATATTGTTAGGAGCCCAATTGCTGTAATATTCCCCGGGTTCTGAAAAGGGAAATGAAGGAGCTCTAAGTGACATGCTGATCAAGAATTTTCATTTGTAATAAAACCATTACTTTAGTATTTTGGTTTGCTAGAGTGTACTTAATCATGTATGTCTATATATGTTATTTTCTCTTTTTGTAATACAACTAACAACATGTTGAATGTATCAAAGTCGACTGTTCTTGTATTGGGTTAAATTCGTCGTCACCAAAGTTGGTGACTGAGCATCCACGTAGGACAACGCACAGATGACACGTGGCTATGAAGGGACACAAAGGCAACGGATAGAATCAAAGATGAACAGTTATAACGGATAGATGAACAGTTACCACGGCCAGAACAGTCGCAACTCATCATCAAGCAGATTCAAAATAGAAGCCTTATCTTTAAGCAATGTAACTGCTCAATCAGGGAGTTGCAACTGCTCGCGAACAGGCACTTAGTCATCTATATATTGTAATTCAAGTCACAAGCATTGTATGAAATTTATCTATCTCTGAACACACATCTGTACTCCAATTATCAATACACGATTCTTTACCTTTTGACTATACTTATTACTTCTACTAGCAATCAAGCGATCTCATTTATTGCTCCACTGTTCGAATATCGTAAAGAGTACGAGGAAAGAATCTGATCAAGTCTATACGACCTGAATACGGTTCCTTCTATTTAATCTTCATTTATTACATCGCATTAATTGTGTCTTTATTTCCTTACCTTTACTGCAATCATTTATTTTATGCATTTATTTCCTCCACATTCTCCATAGACATTTATATCTGTTCCTATTGAGCATTTAATCTTGATTATTGATCGTGACTCCGCTTTATAAATTTAATTGTGAATTAACCTAATAAACGAAATTACGGTTAAACAATTTGGCGACCACAGTGGGAGCCGGTCAATAACTTCCGTAGGTTAATTGCTTACCATATTTTATTTTTTCGCTATTCTTCTTGCTCGTTGGCTCTCCCCGTTTTCTTTTTGAAATGGCAGATAACAACTCACACAACAACGCCCTCATCGACGGGCAACAAAACCTTAACGCTGCGGAGCAAGTAGACTTGAATCCGGCCGGGGACGAGCAGCAAGATGTTCCTGCAGACGACAACGTAATCCCCATCGCGGAGGACGAGAACGTGCTCCCAGCAGAACAGGAAAACGAGCACAGCCAGCAGAGTAGCAGACATAGCCACCTTCCTGGCCGGAGAAACTCCGATCAAGGGCCTGGAGGACCCAGAAGACCCAACGATCCTGGGAATTCAAGGAATTCTCGAGATGCTGTCCTTGAATTCATACGACAACAGGCTGAAATCAACAGGCAAATACGGGAAGCTATCGACAGCCTGCGAGGACAAAACCTGCCAAACGCAGGAAATCCAAGGGATGCTTCACCGTCCCATGCCTCGAGGCGCGCTGAAAATCAGAATGCAGGATCAGCGGTGCCAACGGAAATGAGCGAGGTCATGGAAGCCCTTACTAGGCAGTTCAAAGAAAGTCAAGAGGCCCTACAACGCTCTCTACACGAGAGGATCGATCAGATCCCTGGCGCACCACCCACTTTGAAGAAAATTGACGTTCAACGGTATACTCAAAGGCCTTGGAGGAAAGAAGCGGCACCAAAGGCAATACCTAAAACATTCAAAATGCCAAACATACCAAGATACCGGGGAACAACTGACCCCAACGACCACTTGATGATGTTTAGCAATTTCATAAAAGCAAGCGATCTCACCGACGAGGAGATCGAGTCAGTACAATTGAAGAAATTCGTAGAGACATTGGCAGATGGCGCTCTACGATGGTACTCAATGCTGCCACCAAATTCAATAGGATCTTTTGCCGAGATGGCAGAGTTGTTTGTCAAAGCACACACAGGCGCTCAGAAAACAGAATCAAGAGTTGAAGACATCTTTGAAATCAAACAACTACCCGGGGAGTCTCTCCGGAAGTATGTGGATCGCTTTCAGCGTGAACGCATGTTGCTACCCAAAGTTCCAGATTGATGGGCGGCTATTGCATTCACTAACAGCTTGGACGTCAAGAGTTCTGAAGCGACCAGACGATTGTATGAATCCTTGCGAGAATATCTTGCAGCGAACTGGTCGGATGTCTACAATCGTTATAATTCAAAGGTACGTATAGACGAAGATAAATTGATTGGCACAGGTGCCCGGGGACGGAGCCAGGCTCGCACCAGCGGCGCTGGGGGAAAGATCGAGACAGATAAACCAGACGCACGGCACGAGCCATACCCCAATCGGTCGCGTAACAACTCAAATGGACGCGGTCGTAACAACAAAGACCTTGCAAGGGGCAGTGATTCCGCTTCAACTTCTAGTGGACTTCCAACCCTGCCCGTTTTCACTATCGGAGCAGTCGAACTTGTAGCAGTGCTTGAGGGGATGAGTGAAAAAGTCAAATGGCCTAAAGATATGAGGGGTGACCCCAGCAAGCGCAGCAAAAACTTGTGGTGCGAATTTCATCGCGATCACGGCCACACAACGGATGACTGCAAGGCTCTAAGGTACGAGGTCGCTAACTTATTGAAACAGGGCTATCTCAAGGAGTTCTTGACAGAGAAAGGGAAGCAAACTCACACAAAGGCCCAGCAAAGTAAATCAGAGCCTCCCCGAGCATCATCTCCAAAGATGACAGTCAACGTCATCTCTGGTGGTATTGAGGTTGATGCAGTCACATACACCGCAAAGAAGTACGCCAAAGTATCTATTACGAAGACCAAACGGCCACGACTCGAGGATACAATAACTTTTGAAGAAACAGATGCAGATGGCTTGCAATTTCCTCACATAGATGCCTTGGTGATCACATTACGAGTGGAAGAGTTTGATGTCAAAAGGGTACTCGTTGATCCAGGCAGTTCAGCGAACATCATATTATCTCGGGTCGTGCAGGAGTTGAAATTATACAATGAGATCATACCAATTTCTCGTGTTCTCTCGGGATTTAACAATTCCAGCGAGAAGACGTTAGGGGAAATTACTTTGACGACCCTGGTCGAAGGCGTTAAGAGACGAACAACGTTTCACGTCGTTGATGGGGACATGGCCTACAACATAATCCTTGGGAGGCCATGGATACACGATGTGCAAGCAGTCCCGTCAACATATCATCAAGTAATGAAATTCCCTTCAGAATGGGGGATACGGGAAGTTCGGGGGGAGCAGCGTTGCGCTAGAGATTGCTACTCAGTTGCATTCAAGCTCCCCGAGGAGGCAAAATAGCAATCAAAGAACCCGGGATCAGAGCCAAACGATGAAGCATCAGACTACCAGGTCCCGGAGTTCATATCAAAGTTGGACGCACGAGGAGAGTACGCGCCGACTATCGAAGCTTTAGAACCAGAAGAACTTTTCGACAGCATGCCTGAAAGAAAAGTATATTTGGGAGCAGAGATAAACAAAGACTTACGCAAAGATATCTTGCACTTCCTCAAGGAGCAGCACACCACTTTTGCGTGGTCACATGCAGATATGACAGGAATCTCCCCGGAGATTATTTGTCATAAGTTGAACGTGGATCCGTACCATCGCCCGGTAAAGCAAAAGAAGCGCCAACAAGGAGCATTCAGGAATCAGATCATAAATGACGAAGTTGACCGCTTGCTCAAGATTGGCTCCGTCCGAGAAGTCAAGTATCCAGATTGGCTGGCCAATGTGGTCGTAGTGGCAAAGAAAAATGGCAAGTGGAGGGTCTGCATCGACTTCACTGACTTGAACAAAGCCTGCCCGAAAGATTCTTATCCACTACCTCAGATTGACCAACTAATCGATGCGACAGCCGGGCACGAAGTGCTTACATTCCTTGACGCATATTCAGGCTATAACCAGATCTTAATGGATCCCAACGACCAGGAGAAAACCTCCTTCATTACTTGCCGAGGTACGTATTGCTATAAAGTAATGCCTTTTGGACTTAAAAATGCAGGTGCGACTTACCAACGATTAGTCAACCGGATGTTTCACGACCACATTGGCAAAACCATGGAGGTCTACATTGACGACATGTTGATCAAGTCCAAACGGGCGGAGGATCACTTAACACATTTGAAGGAGGCCTTTCGAATCCTTGATCAGTACAACATGAAACTCAACCCGGAGAAATGTGCATTTGGAGTGGGTTCAGGGAAGTTTCTCGGTTTCATCGTCTCCCAGCGAGGGATCGAGGTTAACCCCGCCCAGATAAAAGCCATAGAAGCCATCCCCGACGTACTTTATAACAGAAAAGACGTAATGCGGCTAACCGGAAGAGTAGCAGCACTAAGGAGATTCATTTCTCGCTCATCTGATCGATGCAAGAGGTTCTTCGACGTGTTGAAGCAGAACAAGGAGTTCGATTGGACCCCTGAATGTCAGCAAGCACTTAAGGATTTGAAGCGATACTTGTCAAACCCGCCTTTACTCTCAACACCCCAACCAGGTGAACAACTACTACTCTACCTGGCCGTGTCTGAATCTGCGGTAAGTGCAGTACTGGTTCGAGAAGACAAAGGTAAGCAACTTCCAATTTATTACATTAGCAAATCCTTATTAGATGCCGAAACTCGCTATCAACCTTTGGAAAAATTAGCACTAGCCTTGGTAATCGCTGCCCGTAAATTAAGACCTTATTTTCAAAGTCATTCAATAGCTGTAGTTACTACCTTCCCTTTACGAAATATCTTGCATAAACCTGAATTCTCGGGCAGGTTAGTAAAGTGGGCAGTAGAATTAAGTGAGTTTGATATATCTTATCAACCCCGAGTAGCCATAAAATCTCAGGCTCTAGCAGATTTTATTGCAGATTTTAGCGCTACTATGTACCCTGACGCTCAGCGTGAGGCGGTTCTTTTCGCCGGATCGGAGTCAGGGACGTGGACCTTACACACTGACGGGTCCTCGAGTGTTAAAGGATCAGGATTAGGTTTGGTCCTTACCACTCCCTCGGGGGAGACCATTAGACAGGCCATAAAATGTCCCTTTATTACAAATAATGAGGCCGAGTATGAGGCCGTAATTGCAGGGTTAAAATTGGCTCGAGAATATGGAGCAGACAAAATTCACCTTAAGAGTGACTCTGCCCTGGTTGTCAATCAAATAAATGGTGGCTTCGTAGCAAGGGAGTCTCGTATGCAGAGGTATCTTGCCCGAGTCACTGGTTTGCTAGCACAATTCGACAATTGGGAAGCCACACAGATCCCACGAGAAGAGAATCACGAGGCTGATGCCTTGGCAAATCTGGGGTCGGTGGCAGAAATTGGAACAACAGGTTCAGTGGCCGTGGCTCATCTTCTATGCACGACAATCGATAAAGATGCAATGGAGGTCAACACGACCAGTCTAACTTGGGATTGGAGGAATGAAATAATCAATTATATACTACATGGAACCTTACCATCAGACGTTAAGGCTGCTCGAAAACTAAGGATAAAAGCTGCCAGGTATACAATTTTGGATGATATTCTTTATCGTAAGACTTTTGCAGGCCCACTCGCCAAGTGTCTAGGTCCCAGCCAAACTGAGTATGTGATGAGGGAAGTTCACGAAGGCTGTTGTGGAAACCACTTGGGAGGCAAGGCGCTTGCACGGAAGCTTATACGGGCAGGCTATTATTGGGACAAAATGGAAAAAGATACCAACGAGTTTGTCAAGAAATGTGACAAGTGCCAAAGGTTTGCACATCTCCTCCATCAACCAGCAGAGCCCTTGCATTCAATTATTTCTCCGTGGCCGTTTATGAAATGGGGAATGGATATCGTTGGGCCACTACCCACTGCACCTAGAGGGGTACGTTTCTTGTTAATTATCACTGATTATTTTACAAAGTGGGTCGAGGCTGCAGCATACTCAAAGATACGTCAAACGGAAGTAATTGATTTCCTTTGGCGCTATGTCATTTGTCGCTTCGGAGCACCCAAAGAAATTGTCATGGATAATGGCCCTCAGTTCGTTGGTCAGAAAGTCACAAGGTTCCTTGAGGATCTGCATATTAAAAGGATAACCTCTTCCCCATATCATCCAGCGGCAAACGGGCAGGCAGAATCAACCAACAAGATAATAATAGATTCTCTCAAAAAACGTCTCGAGCAGGCCAAAGGGTGTTGGGTAGAAGAACTCCCCGGGGTTCTTTGGGCATATAGAACAACCACAAAAATGAGCACCGGGGAGACGCCTTATTCCTTAGTGTATGGTTCTGATGCATTGATTCCAGTCGAAATCGGCGAGCCAAGTCTACGATATGCTCATGCAACTGAGAAAACTAATTCAATCAACCTCTCCGAGGAATTGGATTTCCTGGAGGAACGCAGAGAATTAGCACTTATACGGGTAGTAGCTCAGAAAGAAAGGATAGAACAGTATTATAATCGGGGACTTAGGCTGCGCAACTTTGAATTCGGGGACTTTGTATTGCGTAAAGTCTCCTAGAATACGCAAGAAGCAAACGTCGGCAAACTTGGTCCAAACTGGGAAGGTCCCTACAAGGTGGTTGCATCCGCTGGTAAGGGCTCGTATCGTTTGGCACGACCAGATGGGTCGCTTCTCCCCAGCAGCTGGAACGTGATCCACCTAAAGAGGTACTACTTCTGAGTAGTACGTGGGTTAGTGCCTCTGTCCATTCTTTGTTGCTTACTTATTATTGTTTCCTTTTAAGTTATTCTGTGTTCTTACCCTTGTCTAAATGGTACTAACGGTCTTCAAAAGGCCAGATCCGTTTAGCTCAACTGGTAGAGCTCGAAGTCCTCGTGCTTCGCGGCTGTGGGTTCAAATCCCACAACAGACACACTCCTCTTTTGGTTGTATGTGTTCCTTGATTCAACGTCTCACCCATTGTCTTTTTATGTCTAAAATTGCAGAATTTCAACATAAAAACAGGGGGTGGCGAGGGCCCCAGTAGGCCAAAACCCCGGCTAACATGAGTGATCTTCAAGCAGAACAAGGTCATGATCATTTGCCAAGTCCACAACTGAGCAAAATCAAGTAAGTTCAATAGAACTGTTTTACTTGCGCTATGTTAGCTATGTTATTTTTACATTTTGCGGCCAAGTATTCGCCCAAATTCTATAACGTTACGACCAAACAATCTTGTGTCTTGGTCGTTGGGTTTCTTATCCTTTTCAATAGAAATAACAGGATAGAACTCAATTTACAAAATTTTTACTCAAGTAACACAATTTTTTTCGCGAAAACTTTCAATTGTCAAATATGATAAGCAAAGTTTATCGCAAGGCCATCTAATACGGCCAGATTTCAGTCAACCTAAACGGCCTGGTTTCGTCCAGCCCAGGGGCCTGATTTCATTCATCCTAACTAAGGGCAACTTAACCTAGTTATGATCAAATTTTATTTCAAAACATCTGCGCAGATTAACACCAAAAAGGGAACTCAGACACTAGGATTTGAAATATAATTCTGACTTCTGAAAACCTTACTAAATAACAGATATCAACGTCATTCACATAAGCAGGACTTAAGACCAAAAATGGTCATCAAGCCTCGCCAAGTCAAACAAAGAAACAATCAAAATGGACATTCATTCACAAGTGTTCAAAGTTAACAACATTCAGTAGAAATTTACAAGAAGGACCAGATAAGGCTTTAATCATCATTTGGGCCAGGATCTCGACCTGATGCACTAGCTCCATCAGTCGGATCCCCACCCAAATCTTCATCTTCATTGTCCTCACTGCCTTCATCGTCCTCTTCATCATCGTCGTCATCAGCTCCCACCTCCATGCCCAAGGCCTGCTTGACACTAATAATAGTCGCTATGGTCTGGTCGAGGACTGAGTCAACGTCAATTTGGCCGCGCTGCATTTGGATGAGCAACTTCTTCTTGGCTTCGAGGGCTTCCAGTTTAGATTCAATTGTATAACGATCCCTCAAATTTGCCAAATCCATCCTCAGTTGCTCTTGGATCCTTGCCGACTCCTCAGCCCGATTCTTAACCTCTTGAAGTTCTCCTCGAGCAGCCTGAGATTCAGCTTCAGCCTTGTTCATGTTTCTCAACATCAAGTCAGAAGCGCTACAGATGCTCTCCAGAGTAACTTCCTTCATGTTAAGTTCATGGGCAAGTTGGGAGATCTGACGACCTTGCTCATCCATCTTGGCTTTCAGGTCTTCAAAGGAGAGCGTAAACCCTTCCTTATCAGCCAGAAGACGGTCCCTCTCCTCGAGGAGGGCGTGTACCTTGTCGTTGGCCTCAGTGTTGGATTTCTCCAACCTGTCTATCTTGTCCTCAAAAAAGCCACGCCTCCCTTCCAGGACCCGCTTCTCCTTGACCAGAGCCTGTTTCTCCTCCTCTAAGGCCTGATTGACCTGAAGAGCCTCCAAAAGGTCTTTCTTCAGGCCAAGGACTTGTTCCTGATTATTCAACCTGGAGCGGAGCATGAGCTCGGTAGCCATCATACTCGCCTGGCAACAAGTAAAAAATACGCAGATAGTTAAGACTAAGGTTTCTGATAAAAATAAAGGGAGTAAAAGAAGGAAACATTACCCGAGCAGTGTCTTCAGCAATTGCATAAGCCAGCTGCTCATCGTTCATGCTACGCATGTTCCACTCTTCGCGAGGGCCGATCAGGTTGGACGTCACCTTGACCAAGTGGCCAGGCTTCGTCAGAAAATCCGTGTCTGGAGGGATGATGAAGTCACACTCCCTCATGCACGGCCTGGGCTCCCTCGCTTGTTCCAAAGGATAGTTGGGGCCAAATTTGTGGCGAATACCTTTAACGGAGTACGCCCCAATCGTTCCTCCCAAAGATACTCGCCTGGTAAGCCTAGTGCGAGAAACCTCGACGTCGCCTGTCTCGTCGAGGCCCAGAGTATCGCACTCTTGCAGATAAACTGGCGCTACCCCATCAGCAGCCAAGTTCATCATGTCTTTATTGTAAAAGACCTGGGGTTCAGCCTCCCCCCCAGCCTTCCTCTCATCACCAACCTCCTCATCTTTCTCCTCGTCCTCCTCTCTCATCGGCTCCTTGCCTGGACGCCTGCGGCTGGCTTGCTTTGGCTCACCTTGTTGACTACCAGCCTGCTCAGGCTCGTCCGGCTTTAGGTCCTCAGGAAAGAATGCAAAACTCTCATGCACTCTTTCTTCCCCTATCTCCCCAGTCCCATCTCCTTCCCTCTCATCAACTCGGGGACTCTCCTCAAAAGCATAAGAGGAGGTCTCCACCTCCTTCCCCTTATCACCCCGAAGAGGTGCCCTCCTCCTTCGAGTCAAGCTCACATCGGGAGCCTCTGAATCTGAGATGTCAAATATTATAGGCTCAGCAGATTCAGGGGCGGCCGCCGAGCTTTTAACACTTTCTTGCCCAGCCTTGGGCGTCTCAGCAGCAGCGACAGTGGCTTCAACTGTTTTCTCAGAAGACTGAGGGGTCTTACGAGCTGTCCTTTTCTTCTTTTTAGGTTTACTCTTTTCAGAGTCAGTTTGTTTTCTCTTCAAACTCGCAAAGACCTCCTCGCCACCTTCCCTGGCTTTAACAGCTGCAGCAGTCTGGAGAATAGCAGCTGCCTCCTCGTTGATCTCAGCCACGGGGTCAACACTCTCCACCACAGGAGGAGGAGCAGGAAAGTAACTACCACTAGCACCTAAACCTGGGGATACATCCATGTTAATACCCTGACGAATTCAGCATAAATTAACAGGGAGTTGAGTAATCGGCTTACCATGGGTGCTAGGGTTCGACAATTTCTTGTCAGAAGCATAGTGAGACCACTGCCTCTGCTCGTGGGTGAAAGCCGCCAAAATGGGTTCAACCCAAGCAGACAATTCCTCCTCCGAAATCAGGCCGTCGTAAGGAGTCTTGTCAGCTAACCAATAAAGAGTAAAGGTCAGAAGGTACAAATACGTAAAAAGTATTTAACACAAAAACTCGGGGACTTACGAGTTTTGTTCCACACTTCGCGGAGATTAGTTTTGCTGCCACGTGCGAGGAGTCTGGACTGCACGTAAACATACCTGTGCATCCAACCCCTATCCCCTGTATCTCCAGAATTGTGCACTAAAGCTTTCCTTCCTCTCATACGGGCGTTAATATACCCATCCCTTGCAACCTGAAGGCTACACAAAGAGATAAAATGCTTAAATTCAAAATCCTGCTCGGTTTCATCAGCAAACCATTGTAGCAGGGAAACAATCCTATAAATGCTTGGACACAGCTGCCCCGGGCAGAGGAGGTAGTATTTACAAATGTCCTCTATGACAGGGTGCAGTGGCAGCGTATGACCTATCGTAAATGGATACGTAGATATGGCTGTCCATCCCCTTCTCGCAGAGGTGATATTTTCCGTTGGGGAGGGGCAAGAAATCGCAACATTGTCATCCCAACCACAGTCCTCCTTAACCCTAGGCAAGAGGTCAGGGGTGATTGAACTTTTAAACCGGCTTGAAGGCCACGACCTTATATTGCCGTAATGACTGAAAGAGCTAATTGAACAGTCATTTTCAAGGCTCCCCCAAAGTTTTGGAATCACATCAGCAACAGAAGTGGAGGAACTTGTGGATTGACCACCTGCTGCTGAAGAAGTACTAGCCGCGGCGTCTATATTCAAACTTTTCTTAGCTTTTGGAGACATTTGAATTAGAGGATTGGAAGAGTTTTTGCGTTTCGGAAGGTTTTAGAAAGGTGTTTTGACGCTTTGAAGGTATGAATGAGATTTGGAATGAAGTAAAAAGTTCTCAAGATGGGCGGAAGTCATATTTATAGGGTTAGCCAGACCCGACCCGCACCTACACGTGTCAAGCGTTCGTGCAAGAGTTAAACCCAGCCACTAAAATATAAAATAATAAAAATGGCGGTTTTTCGCCTTGGGACGTGCGAGACGTGAGTAGGCGCAGTATAATTATCATTCCTGCAGTCTCGGAACACGCAACAGTCACTTTTTCAGTAAAAAGTGGAGCGGAATTGACAGCTTGCACGTTTTGTCTTTAGCAGAGCATTTAATGCCTGTACTAATAGGATGCCAGTTAAATCAAAAGCTCTTGAGAAAGCATTTAATGCTTATACTGATGGGACGACGATCAACTCAGCGGGCAGCATCCTGTAAGGATTCAAGTGTGTTACCTAAGGAAGATTCAAAAGAGTTCTTTCCCGCTCAAAATTCGTTTTCCACTCCTCGACCAGATTCTCTGCCCGAGTAGTGCGGGGACTATCTGTATTGGGTTAAATTCGTCGTCACCAAAGTTGGTGACTGAGCATCCACGTAGGACAACGCACAGATGACACGTGGCTATGAAGGGACACAAAGGCAACGGATAGAATCAAAGATGAACAGTTATAACGGATAGATGAACAGTTACCACGGCCAGAACAGTCGCAACTCATCATCAAGCAGATTCAAAATAGAAGCCTTATCTTTAAGCAACGTAACTGCTCAATCAGGGAGTTGCAACTGCTCGCGAACGGGCACTTAGTCATCTATATATTGTAATTCAAGTCACAAGCATTGTATGAAATTTATCTATCTCTGAACACACATCTGTACTCCAATTATCAATACACGATTCTTTACCTTTTGACTATACTTATTACTTCTACTAGCAATCAAGCGATCTCATTTATTGCTCCACTGTTCGAATATCGTAAAGAGTACGAGGAAAGAATCTGATCAAGTCTATACGACCTGAATACGGTTCCTTCTATTTAATCTTCATTTATTACATCGCATTAATTGTGTCTTTATTTCCTTACCTTTACTGCAATCATTTATTTTATGCATTTATTTCCTCCACATTCTCCATAGACATTTATATCTGTTCCTATTGAGCATTTAATCTTGATTATTGATCGTGACTCCGCTTTATAAATTTAATTGTGAATTAACCTAATAAACGAAATTACGGTTAAACAGTTCTATGAAACAAATTTATGGAGTCTGTTTTTCTTTTTGTCTATACGATTTTATTCTTTTTCTAGTGCTCTACAATACAAAAGTGAAATGTTGCACCAAATTATCAATTGATTCTTTTAGTAATTTACCCCCTCTACTATTTTTTATTGTTTCAACTTACCCTTCGTTATACAATTCGGCCATCCATGCCTTTCCCATTATACTATTAATCAAAACTACCCATATTTTTAACGGAGGGACACGTGGCGAGCATAAGAACTCAAATCTAGCCCCACTTAAAATATCCGGATCCATTTATTAACAACCCCAATTTTAACCCGACCCACAAACACCAAATACACGGTTGGATTAGTTCTGATTGACTTTCTTCAACTTCTTCCTCTTTCTTGCATATAAGAGTCCAAGGTCACCGAAAATCATTCTCAGTTGCCAGTATTTTGTTTCTCATGGCACTCAACTGATTTATCTTTTCAACTAATGGTGCCATATATAAGTAACAATTTATCAATCTTTCGTTCTATTCTCGGATCTAGCCGGAGGTTGAAACTACCAAAATACACGTTTGAATATTCACTTATTGCATTCAAAGGTCACCGGAAATCATGGTGTCACCCTCATCATCGGCGGCGCCGGAGCAACGAGAAGCAAATTTTTTAGCTTATTCAACTAGAGCTCTTCATACCTATTCTCCAAAAATCACTATTTCTTTCTAATCCTCAATTTAATTCCATATCCCTTCACTCCCTTCGTGTAACTATTAAGGCACAAACGGTAACTTTTTGCTTATACGTGCTCTATTTATAATTTTGTGAACTTTCTTGAAACACACACTTGATTTTCTACAAAAGTTTGGAACTTTATTGATTTTTTGGGTTTCCTCTTTTGCTATTTCAGTTAGTTCATGGAGATATATTATGATTTTTACACTTGAAAATTTTTTTCTGGTATCACCCATAAGTGGGTTTGTAGCAAAAGCTGAAAATTTTCATGTAAATTTGGATTTTCCATTTCTCTTTTTTATGAATGCTGGAGCTGCTATGATTTTTTACTTTTGAAATACTTTTTTCATCATCCCCAAAAAGTGAGTTTTAGCAAAAAATAGAATTTTCTTGAATTTTTATGTATCCCATTGTTGTGGTTACAGTGAATATTGGTTGGGATTAATGGAGGAGGGGATGGTTCTGTTGTGTGGGTTGCTTATGGTGGTATATGGATAGAGAAAATTGTTGAGGATTCAGTCGGAGGGGAGGGGGTGAGGGGGGTATAAATCGGGTTTAAATTGGATGGGGCTATCCAAACAAAACGGGTATTAAAATTGGGTGTGGGTTTGAGTCCTTATGCTCGCCACGTGTCCCTCCGTTAATAATAGGGGTAATTCTGATTAATAGTATAATGGGAAGGGCATGGATGACCGAATTGTATAACGAAGGGTAAGCTGAAACAATAAAAAATAGTAGAGACAGATGACCAACACTAAGTGTCGATCATCACTAATCCTGCTGATAATCTGCTAACCATGAATATAACTGATAAACAGAATGAACATAAACCAAACTGATAAGGATTATGCAATGCAAAAAGCTGACAAGGCTAACATAAGCTGACATACATAACATACTGACAGAACCACACAGGGACATATCTACAGGCCTCTAAGAGTGCTGAACTGAATATACAAAGGACGGGACAAGGCCCCGCTATACCCAAGCTGGCTGACTGTACACATACCAAAAGATAAGTAACTCCGGGAGTAAGCGGAGTGACTCCAATGGCTGATAGATGGCCTACTAACATGGTCCAAGCATTGATCTACCTGCACCTGCGCGGCATGAAACACAGCGCCCCAGAAAAGGGCGTGAGTACGATATGTACCAAGTATGTAAGGCATGAGCATATAATATATTATAGCTGAATGAAACTGTAAGGCTGGAATATAGATATGTAAATATGAGCTGGAGCATAGCAATATAGCTGGAAATCTGAAGAACGTACTAAACATGAACTGAATATAAACTGAAGTCTAGCTGATTCTGGAACTGAAGACTGAGCTGAACTATACTGATAAATAACTGTAATATAACTGATAACTGGTTACTAGAAACTGGATTTGATAGCTGTCAACTGATATTGGTGCTAAGAACTGGTGACTGATAACTGGTACTGAGCTAAAACTGAGCTGTTATCTGAACTGGTACTTGTCTGGTGTTATGGGCTATATCCCCCCAAATCAGGAAACTGAACATCTGAACTAGTACCTGTCTGGTGTTATGGGCTGTATCCCCCCAAATCAGGTAACTGATAAACTGAACTAGTACTTGTCTGGTGTTATGGGCTGTATCCCCCCAAATCAGGTAACTGAAAAACTGGACTAGCCTCATGTATAATCATGCAGTGCATACTGTGGCTATATACGCGTATATAACAAACCTGGCAGGTGTTATGGGCTATGTCCCCCCCCCAGCCAATAATATCTAGTCTCTCTGGTCAGAGTGTGTGAATGACACCCGGTCACACTAGGTGTTTCAACTCCCGCCTGAACCAGAGGGGTCGTATCCCCCAGACGGGTAGTATCACACGCAACCGGATTGTGTGTCCAATGTCCAGCTTCTATGGGGGACTCCAAATCACACATAACATGATCACAATATAAGCATAAGCATGTATGAGGCATAACACATGTGGCAACAACATATATGGACTCAAAGGAATGATAAGAAAACTCTGGATGGAATTATACACATAACGTGAAACTTAGAATTTGTCTAACTTTTTGATTTTTATAAAAATTTCGACATAGTTTCCTCTGAAACTGGATGATCCGCAAAAACAGAACCAGCACTATACTATACACGGAAATAGATATCCGGATAAACTGATAACATAAACATGTTAAACGGATAACAAGATGAGACAACTAGATGACATAACAAATCCGCAGATAGAATGTCTGGACAGCATCACTGTCCTTATTTTCAACCTAATTTTCAGAGTGTAGATCAAAGTTATAGACTTTATGGTCTCATGAAAGTTGTAGATATATGTCTTAGGATTCTGGGGATTCTTAAAGAATCTTAATATCAATTTTGTATAAGGAGTTATGATCAATATACTAGCAGCTGTCAAAAGATCAAAATGATTTTTCAGATTTTGAAACGTTTTGTCTTGCTGATTCGGATGTCTTTCACCTTGGATTTTTCGTACCAAATTAAGTATATACAAGGTTTAGAAGCAAGAAATATCAAAGGTATGTAAGACTAAACCTTTCTTTTGGCAAGGCATGTATCTTTTAGCTTCTGAAGCTTTTCTTAGTTACAAACTTTAATTTGGCAATGGAGTTTCATTTAGGAACTCCTCTCCCTTTTGTTGACATCATGAAAGGAGATACCAATTCAGAATTTACAAGTTGACTTTGGAATATATTTGTGAAGTTTCTTCAATAACTTGTAAATTACAGCATTTAATTCATATATATATGTTGATACTATTTTACATTATTTAAGAAAAATGAAGGTTCTTCAGGGTTGCTCGATCGAGTAGTTCCCCTTCTGTAAATTCATGATTTTCTTACAAAGAAATAGACCCATATTCTGATGGATTAATTGTTGAGAGATATACTGCTCAAGGGAAAAACAAAAGTTACTTCAAGATCAGAAATTCAACTCTCTCAAACACATTACATTGGTAAAGTGACAAGTACTATTGAACGGAACAGAATTAATCAATATATGGAATTCTGAACAAAAATGGTAACCTAGCTAATTGTTCAATAATCAGTCCTCAAACCTATACAAGGGGGTCGTCACACTGTCGCTACCTGAGTTATATAGCTGATTGCGAGAACTTAAAATTCAAATTTTTACTCTTAAAGATAAAACTTTTATAGTTACACTTATACTATTGTCCTGACATATTTAAGACTACAAGTTTTAAAAGTTTACCGACCTAATATTATGCGATGTATTAGTGAAAACAACTCTCGCACTAATTAAATTGATGTTTACCTTAATCTATTTCATTTTAGCTCGGCTCGTTTCAAAATTCGGCTCGACTCGGCTCGGCCTCATTCAATATTCAGCTCGGCTCGGTCAAAGCTCATTTCCAGCAATGATGCATTTTTTTCTAGCTTACAAGCTTAAAGTATGAAATTGTCAAACACTAGAAAAGCTAGGTTGAGCTCTGCTTAGGATCAGCTCGGGCTCGGGCTCGGGCTCGGCTCTGTAGTATAGTAAGCTCGGTTAGGCTCGGCTTGGGCTCGGCTCGGGCTTGGCTCGCTCGCTCGATCGATGCCCAGGCCTAGTTATCATATAAACTGAGTGAGAATGACAACTTTCTAGGACTTGCCCTTTATGATCCAATTTTTATAATCTTTCAATTGTATTTGTTCGCAATGTCCATTGTATGTGTTGTTATGCTTCATCTGATACAAAATCCAATGTTTTTTTTGGTTGGTTGCATTTCGTGTTTGTGAATGGAACAAAAAGAAATTTTAAGGATCGTATTTCATCAAATAGGAAATGGTCAAATATACTCCTAACGTATTGGAAATTGTTCTATTTTACCCTTCGACCACCTATGTGACCTAAATATCCCTACCGTTAATTTTTTGTCACAATATACCCCAAAAACTAACGCCCAGGCCACCTGTGTATTGTGGGTCACGCCTAATCCTATTTGGCACAACTTAACTGGTACACGTGGATTACTAATCCTAGTAGCCTAACCCACCTAACCCAACAATACTAGTATCAAACAACATCATTGCATATACAAAACTAGAATAACAAGGGTGTTATCAAAACAGGACCTCATATGAGGGTAATTATATATATATATTTTTTCAATTGTATCTTTGTCTTTAACATAAAATGCCAGGAATGAGATCAATGAAATACATAATTCTATATTATTTTGGTCTCCTAAAATCATAATTTTTCCGGTTTACTTCCTATCTTATTATGATGTTTTTCATCCTAAAATACAACTACTTGATCTCTAGTAAGCCGGCTGTCACATATGTTTTTGTCATCCTAGCTACCTTGGCTTATCATATCCTTCTTCCTTCAACTCATAGTATACTTAGCCTGTTCCGTAAGTTCATTTTATCCAAAACCCAACCTTCTGTAGGTGTTGTATAATGATTGAAAGACCAACCATGGCTTGCATTTTAATCTTTTCAATTGCTTTCTTGTTGAGTTTTCATTTGACTAATGCACAACATCAAGCCAATTTGCAAACTTACATTGTCCATGTAAACAAGCCTGCTGCCCGTGTTATGGCTAATTCAGTTGATCTGGAAAGCTACTATAACTCTTTTTTACCGGTAGCAATTGCTGGTTCGGAGAAGCCATCACGCATTATTCACTCCTATCACCATGTGGCCAGTGGCTTTGCAGCCAGATTGACAGAGGAGGAGGTAAAAGAAATTGAAAAGAAAGAGGGTTTTGTGTATGCAAGGCCTGAGAAGATTTTGACTTTACATACAACACATACTCCAAACTTCTTGGGCTTGTACCAGAATATGGGGCTTTGGCAAGAATCAAATTATGGTAAGGGTGTGATCATTGGGCTTCTGGACACGGGGATTACTCCAGAGCATCCATCTTTCGGTGATGATAACATGCCACCTCCACCAGCAAAATGGAAAGGGAGATGTGAATTCACAGGAAATGTTACGTGTAACAAGAAGCTCATTGGAGCGAGGAATTTTGTCAGAGGATCAACTGACTCGCCATATGAGAAGGGAGGCCATGGCACACTTACTTCAAGCACAGCTGCAGGAAACTTTATTGATGATGCAAATGCATTTGGTAATGCCAATGGCACAGCTGCCGGCATGGCCCCTCTTGCACACATTGCCATGTACAAGGTGTGCTCCAGTATTGGTTGTATAGATGTTGACATATTGGCTGGAATTGATGCTGCAATAGACGATGGTGTTGATGTGCTCTCTCTTTCCATTGGTGGATATACCGCTCCTTTTTATGATGATGGTATTGCCATTGGCGCCTTTGCTGCAATCCAAAATGGTATCTTCATGACAGCTTCTGCTGGTAATGATGGTCCACTCAATGCAACATTATCAAATGAGGCCCCTTGGATGCTCACAGTTGGCGCTAGCACCCACGATAGGAAGATAGTAGCGACAGCTCTGCTAGGAAATGGAAAAGAATATGATGGTGAATCGGCATTTCAGCCTGCAGATTTTCCTCATACCTTATTCCCCTTGGTATACCCTGGCATGTTCGATCAAAAAGCCGCATTTTGTTCATCAGGGTCACTAAACAACAGTGATGTTAAAGGCAAGGTTGTCGTCTGTGACAAAGGTGGTGATGTAGCAAGACTTGAAAAAGGCGAAGCAGTAAAGGATGCTGGTGGTGCTGCCATAATTATTGCCAATCTAGAGATTGATGGAGATAGTGTTTTAGTTGATACTTTTCATTTGCTTCCTGCAATCATTATGGGTTATACTGAAGGAGAAATGATTAAAGCCTACATAAACTCAACCTTAATGCCTTCGGCTGGAATTCTTTTCAACGGCACAAGGATAGGCTTTAAGAGTGCACCATCTGTAACATCTTTTTCCTCCAGGGGCCCGAATCGTGCAAGTCCAGGCATAGTCAAACCAGACATTATCGGTCCTGGACTGAACATCCTTGCTGCTACATGGCCCCTCTCAATGGCGAACAAAACTGGCACTGATTCAATATTTCAGATTATCTCGGGTACCTCAATATCATGTCCTCACCTTAGTGGCATTGTGGCTTTGCTTAAAAGTGTACACCCTGATTGGTCACCAGCTACTATTAAATCTGCGATAATGACTACAGCTGATCAATTCAACCTTGAAGGCCAACCCATCCTTGATGAGAGGAAACTACCGGCTGATATCTTTGCCATTGGTGCTGGCCATGTTAACCCATCAAAAGCAAGTGATCCAGGACTTATTTATGACATCCAACCGCATAACTACATCCAGTATCTATGTGGTCTTGGCTACACAGAAAAAGAGATTGGGCTCATTGTGCAGCAAACTGTCACGTGCTCGCTACAAGGAAGCACATCTGAGGCAGAACTGAACTATCCTTCTTTCTCCATTTTACTTGGACCTCAGGTTCAAAACTATTCAAGAACAGTTACAAATGTTGGTGATGCAAGCTCAAATTATGTCGTTAACATCACTCAAATTCAAGGAGACGATATAGTTGTTGAGCCTGCCACGCTTGTCTTCACCAAAGTGTACCAACAGGCAACATATACAGTTTCTTTCACCCAATCAGGCGATATCACCGACCGTTTTGTTCAAGGAGCTATATCATGGATCTCTAACAAGTATGTTGTCAGAAGTCCAATCTCTGTTAAATTAGAATAAGGGGCACCAGGACATCTGGAAGTGTTTGACTTCCATTTCCCATAATGGCTTCCTAAGCCTAATGAAAATTAGCCCGAATATGATATCTAAATTTGTTTATAAAAATTGGATCATTGGTATTTTTTCTAAAAGTAATATCAAAGTGTTGGTTAGAGTAGTAATATGAAGTTAAGAGTTGACATGAAGTAAACAATTCCAGTCGAAATATATGAAAAGTCATTTTCCTCCTTTTGATGAAACATGTTTTCCTTGAAAAGTATTCTAACAATAATTAGGTAATCAAACACCATGAAATGAAATGATATTATCGAGACCACATTTGCGTTGTAATCGTACCAAACACTATTAGTATCATAAACCCGTCACAAACAATTTAAACAGGACTTATCAATGACATTGATCCAAATGATTATGCAAAATGCAAGTGAGGAGGATTGTACAACCTGTCAGGGTGTCACCTGGTAGGGAACGCTTCCCTTTTTAACACGGCCATGCAACGGGAATTTGGATTATGTAGGGTTCTAGGGTTCAACCTCCACACTTTAATGAATTGAAATCAAGAACTCAAGAATCAACTCAACTTTTATTTAATGAATCAATGATACAATCAGCAATCAAATTGATTACTAACCCTAATATGAGACTAAGAACTGAATTGGGGAAGGGAAGAGAATTACAGAGGGAAGAGGGAAGAATTTGGGAAGAGAAATGAGGAAGAAGAAGACTTCACAAACTGATTCTCTCTCCTCGTCAGCTTGTTAGTTATAACTAACAACTCTCAACTAACTCCCTCCTCTCTAATCCTGGCCATTGGACTACATTAATGAGAATCTAATCCTAGCCGTCCACGTGTCCTATTTACTTCCCCTCCTAACTGACTTTTAAACATACTTCCTCCTATCGAATCCTTATAGCTACTTCATTACATTCCCCGTCGCTTCAAAACATCCTTGTCCTCAAGGATGAGGATCAAAATCTGGAAATTTAGCCTTGAGAAAGTCGTAGTCCTCCCACGTGGCATCTTCAGGAGGCAGGTTGCTCCACTGAACTAACACCTTAACAGCAGCAGCATTCCCACGCTTGACCATTTGTCTTTGTAAAATTGCCACTGGCTTGACTAGGAACTGGCCTTCTGCATTAGTTGTAGGCAACGTGGTCTGGGGTACAATGTGCTGGCCAACCTTCTTCTTTAACAATGAAACATGGAACACAGGGTGGATCCTGCTGGTAGGAGGAAGATCCAGTCTATAAGCGACTTTACCAATCCTCTCTATTACTCTGTAAGGTCCATAGAACTTAGAGCTTAGCTTTAAATTTCTTCTCAAAGCAAGTGATGATTGTCTGTAGGGTTGTAGCTTCAAGAATACCATGTCACCCACTGCAAATTCCCTTTCAGACCTTCTCCTATCAGCAAATAGCTTCATCCTTTCTTGAGCCTTTACCAATTGATCCTTCAGTAGTTGCTGCATTTGTTGTCTTGTTTGTACCACATCTTCTGCAGCTGGAGCCTTAGCTTCCAGCATTGGACCCAATGAAAGCTGGGGTGGAGTATAGCCATAGAGTGCCTCAAATGGTGTGCAGTGCAGGCTAGAGTGGAAGTTGGAATTGTACCACCATTCGGCCATAGGCAACCATTGCTTCCACTGCACTGGTCTGCTAGAAGTCATACACCTGAGATAGGTTTCTAAACATTTATTGACCCTTTCAGTTTGGCCATCTGTCTGAGGGTGGTAAGCTGTGCTATACAACAATTTGGTTCCTACTAGTCTGAATAGTTCTTTCCAGAAGTTGCTTAAGAATACCTTGTCTCTGTCAGACACAATAGACTCTGGGAACCCATGCAGGGTGTGCACTCGTTTGAGGAAAACCTGTGCTACCTTAACTGCAGTATAGGGGTGTGATAATGCCATGAAGTGGGCAAACTTGGTCATTCTGTCCACCACCACAAAGATCACCTCCCTACCTCTTGATCTAGGAAGTCCTTCAATGAAATCCATGCTTATGTGCCTCCATGCTTGATCAGGAATGGGCAAAGGTTGCAGCAGACCTGGGTACTGAATGTGCTCATCTTTGTTTCTCTGGCAGATATCACAGTGCTGGATGTGCTCAATGACCATAGCTCTCATTCCAGGCCAATAGAACACACTTGATAGCCTTTGATAAGTTGCCTGCTGTCCCGAATGACCCCCAATAGCTGACTCATGGAATGACCTGAGCAATTGTTGCCTAAGATCTCCTGTAGAGCCAATGTAGACCTTCCCTTTTCTTTTCAGCACACCCCCTGAGTAATAGTATATGTTAGGGCCTTGTTGTGTTACTGTTAGCTGGGTAATAAGCTCCTTAGCTTCAGAGTCATCTGTATAGCTAGTATTGACTTCTTGCATCCATAATGGAACAGTAACAGTGATAGCATGTACAGTGGCTTCAGTGCAGTCAATCTCCTGTCTTCTAGAGAGTGCATCAGCTACTCTATTTTCAGCCCCTTTCTTGTACTGAATTTCATAATCAAGACCCAATAATTTTGTGAGGCCCTTCTGTTGTATAGCTGAAGTTACCCTTTGTTCAAGTAAAAACTTGAGGCTGTGATGGTCAGTTTTGATCACAAAGTGCTTGTACTGGAGGTAATGCCTCCATTTGTCTACTGCATTCAGTAAGGCCATGAATTCCTTTTCATAGATGGACTTGCCCCAATGCTTAGGGGCCAATACTTTGCTAAGATAGGCAATAGGCCTATTCTGCTGCATCAATACAGCACCAATACCAGTGTGGCAGGCATCTGTTTCTACTATAAATTCCTGCTCAAAATCAGGAAGGGCAAGAACTGGTGTAGTGGCCATGGCCTGCTTCAAGTTGTTGAAAGCAGTCTGAGCTTGTTCATTCCACTGAAATGCATTCTTTTTAAGGAGCTCAGTTAGTGGTCTGCTTATACTCCCATAGTTAGCTACATATTTCCTGTAATAACCAGTCAATCCCAGAAAACCTCTTAATGCCTTAATGCTGGTAGGTCTTGGCCAATCTAGCATAGCCTGAACCTTAGTAGGTTCAGTGGAAACCCCCTCTGCACTTATCACATGACCAAGATATTCTACCTGTGATTGCCCAAAGGAACATTTTGACCTCTTTGCCCAGAGTGTATTGTTTCTCAGTGTCTGGAAAACAACTTCTAGGTGCTGTAAGTGCTGGTCCATATCCTTGCTGTATATCAGTATATCATCAAAAAATACCAGCACAAACTTCCTCAGGAAGGGTTGGAAGACCTGATTCATCAATGCTTGAAATGTGGCTGGGGCATTAGTTAAGCCAAAAGGCATTACTCTAAATTCATAGTGCCCCATATGAGTCCTGAAAGCAGTCTTATATACATCTTCCTCTTTCATTCTAATCTGGTGATAGCCAGCTCTTAGATCAATTTTGGAAAACAAGGAAGAGCCATAGAGTTCATCTAGTAGGTCATCTACCATGGGTATAGGGTACTTGTCTTTAACAGTGATACTGTTTAGTCCTCTATAGTCAACACAGAACCTCCAAGAGCCATCCTTCTTTTTGACAAGCAGTACTGGTGAAGAGAATGGTAATTGGCTGTGCTGAATGGTTCCTTGTTGTAACATATCACTAACCTGCTTCTCCATTTCATTCTTTTGGTAGTGGTTATATCTGTAGGGTCTCAAACTGACAGGTTTGGCATTTGGTAGTAAAGGAATGGCATGATCAGCTTGTCTAGGTGGGGGTAATGATTTAGGTTCTTGGAAGATATCATCATAGGCTTGTAACAGGTTTTGGAGAGGCTGGTCATGCTTTTGGAGAGGCTGGTCATGCTTTTGCATCTGTGTACTTTCTGCTGCACTAATCATGAATAGATGTGCCATCATGGTCTGACCTTTTCTGATCAGTTTGCCCATAGCACTCCCACTGATAATACTGAGTTCTCCCTTCTCTTTCATACCCTGTAATTGTACCCTCTTGCTACCCTGATGAACAGTCACTCTATTCTTGATGAAATCAAAGGTGACAGGGTTGTGTGTTTTCATCCAATCTGCTCCTAATATCATATCACACCCACCCAACTTAATGATCCTGAGGTCATCCTGAAACCTCATTCCTTCCATCAGCCAAGTAAAGCCAGCACAGCAAGAGTTGCTAAGCATGTAATTACCATCAGCTACAGTCACTCTAATGGGATAGCAATAGGCTGGTGTATAACCGGTTTCTTTTACAGTTTGAACATCAATAAAACTGTGTGTGCTACCTGTGTCAATGAGGATGGTCAACTCTCTTCTCTTAGTAGAGCCTTTCACCTTGATGGTGTTCACTCCATTATTGCTACCAAGTAGGGCATTTAGACAGACACCCTCCTGTACTTCTTCTTCTACACTATCATCAGAAGTCATAGGACCTTGCAGTTCTTCAATTTCTTCCTGTTCCTCCACCCATTGACCAGTTTCTCCTATGATGCAATGTAGTTGCTGTAGCTTGCACTGATGGCCTGGTATGAATTTTTCTCCACATTTAAAACAAAGTTTGTTTGCCCTCCTGTAATCATATGTCTCCTGACTTAGCCTAATGGGATTAGCCCTGGGAGCTGCAGTCAGTGGCTTCCTGTTCTGCATTCCGACACTGGTGCTCCTATTCTCATCCTTTTCTTTAGACACTTCAATAGCCCTTTCCTGCATTCTAGCCTGCTCAACAGCATCCTTCAGAGATTTGGGTTTGAAAAGTTTAATGGCATACTTAATTTCTCTCTTTAATCCCCCAACAAAATGAGACAGAAAGTGGGCTTCATTCAGGGCAGGATTCCTAATGATCATCTCAGCCCTCATGTCTTCAAACTTAGTTAGGTAAGCTTCTACTGTGGTTGTCTGTTTAAGGTTCTGAAACTCCTCCACTATATCTTCTAAGGGGTTTGTGCCAAATCTTACACTTATCTCTTCTTTGAACTCATTCCATGACACAACACCATTACTTAACAGAAATGAATGGTACCAAGTCTCAGCCCTGCCATCAAGATATAGTACAGCTATTTCTAACATTTGAGGCTCAGCAATCTTATATAGTTGAAAGTACCTTTCGCATTTTCTAATCCAGACTTTAGGTTCTACACCATTAAAATGAGGAAAATCAAGTTTAGGAGCCTGTAACTGCAAACCTGGGACCCCTCTAATTTGCCTTTGTTCTTGCTGCAGAACTGTTCCCAATTGTTGTTGTACTGCTCCATTTTCTTGTGCTGGCATGGGAAGTAACCCATTCCCTTGGTGGTTGTTGTTGTCTCCATTATTCTGCTTCTGTTCCAGTGCTGTCAATTTCTCTATGATCATCTCAAGTGTTCCTTGGATCCCGGTCAACTGTTCATCATGCTTTGCCAACTTTTCATCCATAGATTTCATTCTTGTTCCTTCCGCCATTGTTAGACGTGCACAGCTCGTGGTTTGTTCTGGCTCTGATACCAATTGTAGGGTTCTAGGGTTCAACCTCCACACTTTAATGAATTGAAATCAAGAACTCAAGAATCAACTCAACTTTTATTTAATGAATCAATGATACAATCAGCAATCAAATTGATTACTAACCCTAATATGAGACTAAGAACTGAATTGGGGAAGGGAAGAGAATTACAGAGGGAAGAGGGAAGAATTTGGGAAGAGAAATGAGGAAGAAGAAGACTTCACAAACTGATTCTCTCTCCTCGTCAGCTTGTTAGTTATAACTAACAACTCTCAACTAACTCCCTCCTCTCTAATCCTGGCCATTGGACTACATTAATGAGAATCTAATCCTAGCCGTCCACGTGTCCTATTTACTTCCCCTCCTAACTGACTTTTAAACATACTTCCTCCTATCGAATCCTTATAGCTACTTCATTACAGATTAGTAGGTCTAGTGGAATGAAATATTAAATTCAAACAAAAATTATCCAGAAAGGGCAATCCAGGAAGTGCAGGAGGGGGGGTGTTCTTGAGGACTCTGGTGGCAACATGATTGTGGCATTTTCTTATTTCTTTTAGCAACTGTGTTCTTACTATTTTGCAGAAGCAATGACTATGTTAAAGGGTATAAAATCTTTACTTTTAAATGTGTGCGGCGCATATATATATTGACCTTTGCGCCATTGTCTAGCAGCCCAAACACCTGTTTCACTTAAGGTTATATAGTACTAAAATTGGCGATTACTACCATAACCTTTGTCAGGAGCCTAAGTTCTATAATTTTCGAGCGATAATAACAACTATTAGGAGCTAGTTCCCATGCATGATGATTACATTATCCATTTTTTATAAGCTTTCAATTATATCTACTTTCAATAGTACTATACTTAAAGTTCTTGGATTTATTTTTCATTGTATCGATAGTTACACTTCATCTGATATAAAACTCTAATTTATTATCTTTTCGGCATTATTAGTAGCCAGATGGATCTACTAATGTTTGCCAGGGTCATATAGCTAGCTTGGTTGCTTTTTTTTTTTTTTTTTTTGTTGCATAATCATGTTTGTGAATGAAAAATTCAAAACATTATAATAGCTAAATTTACATAAATTGTTAAAGAAAAAAGAAAAATTTAAGGACCTATAAAAGGATTTTCAACTTATAAAGTACGGAGGAAATGGTGATTGTATTTATTTAATTCTCAAGTATATCGTACATTGAAGAGTCCTCTCTCAATTCTCACTGAGAAAAAGCAACTAGTATGAGTGTAATTACAAGTATGGTATTTTTAATTTAACATAAGATGCCAGGAAGGGGATACTGACAAACTCATTTTTGATCATTAGTGACTACTTTCAGATGATTACTGATTGAGCTAATAATTTTAATCAACCAGTTAAACAAACAATTGAAAGTCTATTCATGACTAACTATGAATACATGATTAGAAAATGCAGTTGGATTGTTGGGATTAAGAAATATCCAATGCTGCATTTCCAATATAATATATCTTGCCTTAACACCAGAGTTATCGCCTTAGACGACAATATCAATTTTTGTTTCCACAAAAATCCAAGTTTCTGGTTCAGTTCATATACCTTCTTACAGATATTTCTCCCTTAATCATAAGATGCAACAACTTTGTTGATAGGCCGGCTGTCTTAGAAACCGATGTTTTTGTTTTCTTACATTGGTTTGTCACATTCTTCTTAGTTCCCTCAGCTCATAGTATATATAGCCTGTTCCTTAAGTTCAGATTATCCAGAACCAAACCTTCTCTAGGTGTTGTATAATGATACAAAGACCAACCATGACTTGCATTTGTATCTTTTCTATTGCTTTCTTGTTGAGTTTCCATTTGACTACTGCTCAACGTTCAACCGGTTTGCAAACTTACATTGTCCATGTAGATAAGCCTGATGCCCAAGTTTTAGCTAATTCAGCTGATCTAGAAAGCTACTACAACTCCTTTTTACCAGCAACAGTTTCTGGTTCGGAGGTGCCATCACGCATTATTCATTCCTATCACCATGTGGCTACGGGCTTTGCAGCAAAATTATCAGGTGAGGAGGTAAAAGAAATGGAAAAGAAAGCTGGTTTTGTGTCGGCAAAGCTTGAGAAGGTTTTGACTTTGCATACAACACATACTCCAAATTTCTTGGGGTTATACCAGAATATGGGGTTTTGGCAAGAATCAAACTATGGTAAGGGTGTGATTATTGGGCTTCTGGACACTGGGATTACTCCAGGGCATCCATCATTTAGTGATGTTAACATGCCATCTCCTCCGGCAAAATGGAAAGGGAAATGCGAGTTCACAGGAAACGCAACGTGTAACAAGAAGATTATTGGTGCCAGGAATTTTATAAGTGGTTCAGGTGTTCCACCAACTGATGAGGAAGGCCATGGAACACATACTGCTAGCACGGCTGCTGGTAACTTTGTTAATGATGCAAATGTGTTTGGAAATGCCAATGGCACAGCAGTCGGCATGGCCCCTCTTGCCCACATTGCCATGTACAAGGTGTGTTCAGAAGACGGTTGTTCAGATGCTGACATACTGGCTGCATTGGATGCAGCAATAGACGATGGTGTTGATGTTCTCTCTCTTTCCCTTGGTGGATATTCTGATCCTTTTTATTATGATAATATTGCCATTGGTGCTTTTGCAGCAATCCGAAAGGGTATCTTCGTGAGCGCTTCTGCTGGAAATGATGGTCCATTGAATTCTACATTATCTAATGAGGCCCCTTGGATTCTCACGGTTGGCGCTAGCACTCATGATAGGAAGATAGTAGCAACAGCTGTGCTAGGAAATGGACAACAATATGATGGTGAATCGGCTTTTCAGCCCGCAGATTTTCCTCATACCTTATTGCCCTTGGTATACCCTGGCACGTCTGATGAAGAGGCTGCATTTTGTTCATCAGGATCACTAGACAAATTTGATGTTAAAGGCAAAGTTGTCGTGTGTGACAGAGGTGGTGATGTAGCAAGACTTGAAAAAAGCCAAACAGTAAAGGATGCTGGTGGTGCTGCCATGATTCTTGCCAATCTAGAGATTGATGGAGAGGGCACTTTTGCTGATGCTCATGTCCTTCCCGCGACACATGTAGGTTATGCTGCAGGAGAAATGATTAAGTCCTACATAAACTCAACCTCCACACCCACGGCAGGAATCCTTTTCAAAGGCACAATCATAGGCTTTAAGAGTTCACCCTCTGTATCATCTTTTTCTTCCAGGGGTCCCAACTTGGCAAGTCCAGGCATAGTCAAGCCAGACATTATCGGTCCTGGAGTGAACATCCTTGCTGCATGGCCCGTCTCAGTGGAGAACAAAACTGGCACCGATCTGACATTTAACATCATCTCGGGAACCTCGATGTCCTGTCCTCACCTTAGTGGCATTGTGGCATTGCTCAAAAGTGCACACCCTGACTGGTCACCAGCTGCTATTAAATCTGCGATAATGACTTCAGCTGATCAATCAAACCTCGAAGGTCAACCCATCCTTGATGAGAGGAATCTACCTGCTGATATTTTCGCCACTGGTGCTGGCCATGTAAACCCATCAAAAGCAAGTGATCCAGGACTTATTTATGACATCCAACTGGAGGACTACATCCAGTATTTATGTGGTCTTGGCTATAGAGAAAAAGATATTGGGCTCATTGTGCAGGAAACTGTCAAGTGTGAATCAAGCATATCTGAAGCAGAACTAAACTATCCGTCCTTCTCCATTATACTTGGACCTAAGACTCAAAACTATACAAGAACAGTTACAAATGTTGGTGATGCAAGCTCAACTTACACGGTTAACATCGCTAAGACTCAAGGAGTCGACATAGTTGTCGAGCCTGCCACGCTTGTCTTCACCAAGATGTACCAACAGGCAACATATACAGTTTCTTTTACCCAATCAGGCGATTTCACCGACCGTTTTGTTCAAGGAGCTATATCATGGAGCTCTAACGAGTATGTAGTGAGAAGCCCAATCTCTGTTAAATTGGAATAAGGGGCTACGAAGATGCTCTGGAAGTGGACTTCTAATTCCCATTTTCCACACAAATTGCTCTATCTTCGTTTCTGTAATAATAGTAGGTTGCAGCTTTTCTGAACAGCTGAAGACTACAAAAATGTTGTTTTTAGTGCGACTTTATTATATTTGATATGATATGCAGTTCAACATAGAGATGGTTGAGGAGATCCCAACATTGCAAGTGTCAAAAGCAAGAAAATTGTCTTCAATTGAGAAGGAAAAACATTAGTCTTTTATTACTCTTTCCTGATTATCCTAAAACAATAAAATGGAGATCAAGAATATTTCAATCTTCTGAATATTGTTAGGGCATGGATAATATCGAAATTCGATTAAGCACTCAATAAAAGAAAGTTCATATAATAGTCAATTATGTTTACATAAATGATGTCTCAACTTTCAAGAGCAAGGGATGTTAAGGAAGAAAATTTCTGGTTTATTAACCAAAAAAAAGGAAGTTGGTAAGTTGGTGAATATAATTTAATTGCTAATTTTGGTGAAATTATTGTATGGCTGACTTATGGATTAAGCTAAGTATTCTTGATAAGATTCTTTAGCTATTTGATTATCTGCAGGATTTGGAGAATGAAGTAGAGTTGGAGTAGAACTCTATGAAATCCAAAATGATAAGGAAAAGGGATTAGAATTAAAGCTATATGGTTATCCCTAATATACTTAGACTTTGTTTTACTTATCAGGTCTTTATCTATAAAAGAGCTCCATGTACATATTGAGAGAGGGTGCCCAAACACTTCAGCACAAAAGAGAAATTGAGCGTACAAGAGAGAAAAGTTCTGAAGCAGTTGGAACGGGCGTTGGAACAGTCTGGACAAGTGTTTCATCAAGTCATTTAAAATAGTTTGAGTCCAGTTCTTAGTTCATGTATTAGGCACTAAAGTGTAATCTCGTTCAGCTTATAAGAAGCACTTTTTGAGGTTGTAATCTAGAGTTAAAATCTCATTGGGTAAAGAGCTTATAGTTAAGTTCTTTGTGTTCCAAACTAGAGTAGTTTGGAAGGGTAGCAACAGTCTAGGATTGTTGTGTAAGGGCTTAGAGTTAGGTCCTTGGGGTTACCTTTGTAATCCGGTTTTGGTTTGTGAGTTTAGTGGATTGGTTGAAATTCCCACAGGGGTGTGGGTCGTGGTTTTTTTACATCTTTGAGTCAGGGTGTTTTTCACGTTAAAATCACGTGTGCCTTATCTATTTTTGTTCTTTAGTTGCTTTGTTAAACTGCAGTTGGAACACCCGTAGGAACTGTTTCAAGTAAGCTGTTCCAACAAGTCAAGAAACTTAGTTTAAAGTTTAAAAAGAGGCAAAATCGTTATTGACCCAATTCACCCCCTCTCCCCTTGTGTCGAGTGTACTCTAAACTAACAATTGGTATCAGAGCGGGTGTCTCATATCTAGGCTAACACCTTTGAGAGATCCTTAAAATGAGTGCACCAATAGGACTACTAGAAGGTCAATCCATCACTAGGCCTCTATTATTTGACGGTCAAAATTATAAGTGGTGGAAAGCTCGCATGGAGATCTTCTTACAAGCAGAAGACTATCAGTTATGGCAAATCATTACTGAAGGACCCATGGTTCCTACCAAAACAGATAATACAGGCAAAGAGGTACCAAAATCTAAAGATGAATTTAATCAAGATGATCTCAAAATGCTCGATAAGAATACAAAGGCAATTAAAATACTTTATTTTGGTCTTGGACTTAATGAGTTCAACCGAATCTCTGAATGCGCCAATGCAAAAGAAATTTGGGATTCTCTAAAGTCAACACATGAAGGTAATCTGCATACTTGTGATATTGGGAAGAATGCTCAAGTAGAGAATGAATCAATGATGGAATGTTCCAGAGATTGTTCCAAGAGGCAGCAGAAATCATCCAACAAAAATTTCAAGAAAGCCATTATTTCACTCTTGGGAGACTCTTTGACTAGTGAAGAATCAGAAGGTGAAGATGAAAGTGATGTGTTTGCTTTAATGGCCAAAAGTGACTCTGAATCAGATGATGAATCCTCAGAAGTAATGCTCACTCAACTTAAAGAAAAAGTTCATTATTTATCCAAAAGTAAAGTAGTTAATCTTTTATTTTCTTTAATGGATGAATTTCAAAATATGAGTGCTGAGAGAAATGATTTAGCTACTGTAGTATCAAGTTTGAAATCTGATTGCAAATGTTTGCAAAGAAACAAAACCGAACTTGAAAAGGCTAATAAGGCACTCAAAGAAGGAATATGTAAATTTTATGGAACTGTTTCATCTATGAATGCTGAAATTTATGAACTTAAGAAATCTCTATCTGTAAGCAAGAGTCAAGTGAGCACTTGTCAAGTAAGTTTTGAATCTGATATGAATACTTTGAAAGGGGAGTTAAGTCATGAAATTGAAAAGAATAAAGAGCTTCAAGAAAATTTAAAAATTGTGAGCAATGAACTTGCTATGATCAAAAGGTGGAACAAGTCCAATGAAGCTTTAAATTAGTTAACTGAACATCAAAGTAGGAGTCGTAGTGGTCTGGGTTACAAAAGTGATCAGGTTAAATGGGATACCAATAGAAAATATGTTAATTTACCTGAATATCGCTTATGTACTCTTTGTGGACACACTGGTCACTACAGGTATGAATGTTTAGCTAGAATCAAGGCTCTTGAAAAAATTGGAAATATTGTTAGATGGGTTAGAAAAGATATGATGTTTCCTGTTTCTCAAGGAAAGGGACCCAAGAAGGTTTGGGTTCCTAAGTCTAATGCTTAATCTAGTTTTGCAGACTAAGGTGAGAGGGAGCAACCAATTATGTTACTTGGTTAGTGGTTGCTTGAAGCTAATTATTGGAGTATAATAAAATTCCTCTCACTGACAGCTTTCAATGAAGGGTGTGGCATTTGGAGAAGGTAAGAAAGGTAAATCTTTGATATAGGCAAGAAAGTAAGTCACTCTTCCATTATTTATAGGTTAAAGTTTAAAAATTAATTTGTTGAATATTTCACAATTATGTGACCCTAGGAATAAAGTTGATTTTCATAGTTGTTGCAAAATTGTGAATGTTAATATTTTGAGAAATTGTTCAAGTAATATTTCTAATGCTTTAACTGAAAAGGATCCCACAAATGTCGAGCCCGAAGGAACAGGTCTTGGAACAGGTCGTTCTAAACCTGGGCACAATCTGGAATAATTAGAGGGAAGAAAAAAAATGGAACAAACCTTGTTGAGACAGTTCAAAGCCCTGTTCTAGATCCTGAACTGAAAGATTAAAATAAGGACCCCACCCATCAACTCACAAAAACTCACATCATCTGAATTTCAATAGGTATAATTTTGATTTTTAGGCATGTTGATGTTGGTTATGTTGAGTTCTTGTTTGACCAATGTTGCACTACAGGTATGTCATTCTTTCTATATCTTGTTTAGTGTTTTATATAATAAAAAAAGAGTTGCTAACATTGTTGCTAAAGCACTAAGTGGAGGACATCTCGAAGTAATTAAATTGGATCTTGGCATGAATATATATACTTGAGTACATGGTGTATTTCTTTTTCCCCAATGATTGGCTAGGAGGTGTCATTCGATCTCTATCAATGCATAAATATTTTTTTTTTAAAAGTGTCTAACTCAATTCTTGTGCTGTAACATGCATGCTCTCATGTTATGATTTCATTATTTTTCTCGTTGAGATCTAATGATATTGCCCTTATTTTCTTTGATTGATTCACAGTTTTTAAAGCATGGAATAGAGGATAAATGAGTTTTAAACTGTTCCTAGATCTGTACCTCCAAAATATGGCTTGTGCATATAATTGTTCATTTCAATTTCTCATAACCAGCCCATATCCACTTTTTGTTAAAAGTTATCATCCCTTAAAAAGTGATGAGCATGTTCTTATTTCATCTTTTTTCATACCTCCGCACTCCCTTTGGTTTGACCTTGAAGAACTTTCAAAGGTAAAAGTTGAAAATGTGAAAATGATAGGAGCCAACCTAACTTGCATGGTGTTGAGGAGCCTAAGGTTGATGGGGAATTTTTTTTAAAAAAAAGAAGGCAATGAAGAAAAGTTAAAAAATGGAGGGTAAAATAAAATAAAATAAAATAAAATGAAGGAGTGTTTTGATGGAAGAGAGTGGTAATTGATATGAATGTGAAGTGTGATCCAAAATCCTTTGAGACTCATGTTATAAATTCCTTGCCAAGGTCATGAGATTTATACATAGATGATGGAACAGGTGATGGACCTGGTTCTACTAGTGTTCTATTGTCATCTCTAATATTATTTTAGAGAATTGGTTGGGTATTCTTATGGAGGAGAATGAAACTTTGATATCCTATGTTTTCAGCATTGAGCAAGAGTTGAAAGTAAGAGGGGAACATAAGCCAAGCACCACTAGAAACTCTTCACTCTTTTCTCAACATCACACCCATACTAGCCCAGTCTTGAACCTGTTCAATGCCTTATTCCTTAACCTTATATTTTTTTTTAAAATCCTATGAACAAGGTATGCAGTAAGCATTTTTATTTTGGGCTTGAAAGCTTAACTGGTACAGATTTGGCTTTGTCCTTTGTTGGTTGTTTTGATGAATTATGATTTCAAGCAGGATGACCAATATCATTTAGTATCAATACTTGAGGAATTTATGCTTATGCTTATATGAGTTACTGCCCTAGTGGCGATGGGTGTGACATACTTGATTATCCAAACATTTTGCATTGTTGGTTTTGACAGTAGTTGATGCTTTTCGATGATGCCAAAAGGGGGAAGAGTAATATGTGCTTGTGCTTAGGTTATGTATATCACTGACAAATATTCCACTTTAGTTTTGTCTCATTGTCCCTTACTTGTATGTGCTTTTGGTAATAAATGAGTTTGGCAAAAAGGGGGAAGAAACATTATGTCTGTTTAGATAAAAGGGGAAGAAACATTATGTGTGCTTAAATAAATAAATTCCTTGTTTAGATCCTTAACTAACTTAAGTAAGATTGTTGTTATTATCAAAGTGAAACAAGTACATTTTGTTTGTCATCATCAAAAAGAGGGAATTTGTTGAGTATATGATGTTTTGCTTAAAATAAATAAAATGTACTTGTTACATTGAATTAATTAAGACCTTATTTGTGGAACTAGTTTTTCTTGAATTATTGGTAAGTTGGTGAATATAATTTAATTGCTAATTTTGATGAAATTATTGTATGGCTGACTTATGGATTAAGCTAAGTATTCTTGATAAGATTCTTTAGCTATTTGATTATCTGCAGGATTTGGAGAATGAAGTAGAGTTGGAGTAGAACTCTATGAAATCCAAAATGATAAGGAAAAGGGATTAGAATTAAAGCTATATGGTTATCCCTAATATACTTAGACTTTGTTTTACTTATCAGGTCTTTATCTATAAATGAGCTCCATGTACATATTGAGAGAGGGCGCCCAAACACTTCAGCACAAAAGAGAAATTGAGCGTACAAGAGAGAAAAGTTCTGAAGCAGTTGGAACGGGCGTTGGAACAGTCTGGACAAGTGTTTCATCAAGTCATTTAAAATAGTTTGAGTCCAGTTCTTAGTTCATGTATTAGGCACTAAAGTGTAATCTCGTTCAGCTTATAAGAAGCACTTTTTGAGGTTGTAATCTAGAGTTAAAATCTCATTGGGTAAAGAGATTAGAGTTAAGTTCTTTGTGTTCCAAACTAGGGTAGTTTGGAAGGGTAGCAACAGTCTAGGATTGTTGTGTAAGGGCTTAGAGTTAGCTCCTTGAGGTTACCTTTGTAATCGAGTTTTGGCTCGTGAGTTTAGTGGATTGGTTGAAATTCCCACAAGGGTGTGGGTCGTGGTTTTTTACACCTTTGATCCAGGGTGTTTTCCACGTTAAAATCGCGTGTACCTTATCTATTTTTGTTCTTTAATTGCTTTGTTAAACTACAGTTGGAACACCCGTAGGAACTGTTTCAAGTAAGCTGTTCCAACTTGTCAAGAAACTTAGTTTAAAGTTTAAAAAGAGGCAAAATCGTTATCGACCCAATTCACCCCCCTCTTTTGTCGAGTGTACTCTAAACTAACAAGTGTGAATATGTACAATTTCCACGAGGGAACAAAATACAACTAACAAAAGATAACAAAACCTGGCAGCCACCACAGACAAGTGTTGGATCACCACATACAGCTGGATGGTCCTTGCTCCTCAGTTACATATCGAACTCGAGTCTGGTGCACAATCTCTCGTAATAGATAAACAACAAAAGGAACAAACAAGGGGTGAATCGAAAGAACTCAATAAGTGAAGGCTAGTTAGCAACCCCGAACGACAGCTAAGCTAATCACTAAAAGCAAGTCCAGCCAAGTCCAAGCAACATATAAGAAATGCAACGATTCCATGCAACACATAAATCAAGAACAACAAATAGATGATATGAAATGCAATGTAGTGCAATATGATACAATGCAATATGATGGGTCACATGTGCCAAAACCCCTTATCGGAGCAGCATCCTCAAAGCATCCGGAGGATGCATGAACTGGCGTAGACTCCTCAATGCTAACTGGTATACTGAATGCATCACACAACCTGGTTGCGTTTAGTATGATAGCACAACCAGCAATGATGGATTTATAATAACTAGTTTCTCGACACGTGCAGCACACTATTTTGAAGAGTTATGGTTCATACTATATATTTCCCAAAGGTTACTACACACTTTTGTAGAATTAAATCCTAGTATCATATCAAGTTATTGCATTATTAAAAGTCATCGAATTTCATTCTGAATTGATATTTCATTAGAAGTTTTTCTATTTATATATATGTGAACTATTATCATCATCCAAAATTATCTATCTCCGACCATTTCGTGGATTTTAACTTTATTTTCAAGGGATACTTAATTTTTGTGACGCTTAAAACTATCAAAACATTGACCATTTAATTTCGCATCAAAAGAATATATGTATATTTGTTGTACCAATTATTTTCATGATCTAAAGAATAATTTTCAAGTATTAGTGTTAAGTTCTACTTTATGTACATCACAACCTTGAATATATCCGTCCACATCTTTTCACTCCACACTGAGGCTCCAACTTAGATATTCCAGATGTGAAGATGATTTGGAAAAGAAGGTAAGGGGACTTAAGAAGATAGGTTCTTAATTGTTGTGTCTATTCGTCAAAAGGTTTTAGCTTTTTATTTTTTTTAATGGATATTGACTTGTAGTATATGCCAAGCAAGATACTCACCCACTAAATAATACTAGAATTTATGTTAGAAACTCACTTATTTTCTTATGGAAACATTTTCGTAAGCCCACCCTATAGGATGAAAGAGTGTCAAACATATTAGTGGATGTGGCTTTATTTGAACTTTAGAAAACATTATTACTCACATGTCACTCCAATGCATCTTCCAAGTTTCAAGAATATCATTTTCACTAGTAAAACATGTCACTCCAAAGCATCTTCCAAATTTCAAGAATATCATTTACACTACTAAAGTTGAATATAATGGTGGCTATAGGCGGCTAAAAATGTTCTCCCCCAACCTACTTTTTAAATTGTTGAGATTGGTTATTGACGCCAATTAATGGAAAGGAAGGCACGCACTTGGATAAAAGTATCTACCATATCCCAGGTCTGTTGACAAACATAGACAGTGACCATCTTAGCGAACTAAAAAATTGATGGACCTATCAAAGTTTTCTTACCCTACATAGTACTCTTAGAGTTTAAATAATAGACGTAGTCATAATAAATAAAAAAAATTGTACTACCACCTTACTGATCATATGATACATAGGAATGGGGTGTACCAAAATAACCCGAGAACCAAGTCAAAACGAGACAAAAAGAAATGAACTAGTGATTTGGTTTGCTTGGCTCCGGTGTTGAAATTCTTGATTTTGTTAGATATTTATAAGAATAAAGCCAAACTGAAACTATAGCAAACCGACTATTTCTTAACCTTCAGTTAAACTAAGTGAGCTATTTTAGTCCTTTTACTAACAACAAGCAAACCAGTTACTATTATCAACGCAACTTCGGGCATTACACCCAAAATTACTTTTTGCTTGCAGGTGTTAGTCATTTTCCCGGTTTTCTTCTTGCCTTTAACAAATAATGGGGTTTTTTGAAACAATAAAAAGATTCAGTTATCTTTATAGGTACTCATAACCATATTTTGATACAAAAGTTAAAAAAGTGAAAAAGAGCCTATCTATCATGAAACCGTTGTAAGCATATTTCTGAAAATGTCAAGAGCATAAAATCTTTCTTTATAACCAGAGCTAATTTTGTTTCTAAAAAAAAAGTGAAAGATGATGAAATAATATCAACTAGTATTCAGTTATCCTTATAAATAAATAAGTTTTAATCTATTTCATAGTTTTCAATATTTTGACTAGTTACTCGAGAGAAAAGAGGGAAAAGGTCCCCTCAAGTCTCAATAGGACAAGACCAAATCAACCTTTAATTAATTTAAGTGATGACTGAAGTGTAGTACTTAAAAAATTGTGGGCAAAATAAATATTTTCGGATTTATAAAAACACCCCAATTTTCAAATTTTCAATCTCCCTTCTTCCCACCTACTTTTACACTCTCTCTCATATTTCAAATTATTTCAAACTTAATTCTCTCTCTTCTCTTCTTTCTCTCTCTTTTTTTCTTCTTCCTTCTTCTTCTTTCTTCTAGATTTCTTTTCAAATTTTATTTCATCACCATCCACGTTATTTTTTCTTTCTTGTTCTTCGTATCAATTTTATTTTTTCTTTGTTCTTCTCCATTTTCTTCCTCTTCATCCCCGTTTCATTTTTTTAAAGTTTTTTTTTAAATTCTAGTCGTTTTACACATCTTTTCGGATGTGTAAACATATTTTCTATATGTTTATACAATTTTGGAGATGTTTTCACGACTGAAAAAGATGTGTACACATCTCGTACACATATAATAATATGCGTACACATCAGACGAGATGTGTACACATATTATTATATGTGTACGAGATGTGTACACATCTTAATTATATGTGTATACATCTCGACTGATGTGTACACATCCTTTTATTGGAGTGGTTGAGGGTGGTGGGTGGTGGTGGAGGGTGGTGGTTGCTGGTGGAGGGTAATAGAAAGTGGTGGTGGGTAGTGGAGGGTGGTAGGAGGTGGTAGAAAGTGGCGGTGAGTGGTGGAGGGTGGTGGTGGAATAGTGGATGGGCGTGAGAGGGGGAGGGGGTGATGGGTTTGGGGGCCGGATGGGGGGTAAGGGTCGATGGGGTAGGTGATGAAAGGTGGGGCTTCGTGTAAATAAAAAAACTTGAGGGGCTTTTAAAATGTTAGTAATTAGTACTAATCTTAAAAGTGTCCCTTTTAGCTATTTTTTGAGACTTGAGTCCCAAAAAACTATTTAAAGACTTAGGAATCTCTCTCACGCAAAAATCCCTAGTTACTTGGGATTTTTGGGTGAGAGAGACTAATAAATCTTTAAATAATTTTTTGGGACTCAAGTCTCAAAAAATAGGTAAAAGGGACACTTTTAACATTAGTACTAATTACTAACATTTTAAAAGTCCCTCGAGTTTTTTTATTAACACGAAGAATCCACCTCTCATCAGCCACCCCCATCGACCCTTACCTCCATCCGGCCCCCACCCCCATCCAACCCCACCCCCTCCCCCGCCCATCCAACATTCCACCACCACCCTCCACCACTCACCGCCTCCTTTTACCATCCCTCCACCACTCACCACCACCTTCTACCACCATCCACCATCCACCACCACCTTCTACCACTCTTACCACCAACCACCACCTCTCTACCACCCTCGACCATCACCCTCCACCATTCTAATAAAAGATGTGTATACATCAATCGAGATGTGTGCACATATTATCATATGTGTACACCCTCACTTGTACAAATTATTATTTGTGTACACATATACATATTTATATGTGTACACATTTGACGAGATGTGTACACATTTTTTTCAGCCGTGAAAACGTCTCCAAAAGTGTATAAACATATAGAAAATATGTTTACACATCTGAAAAGATGTATAAAATGACTAGAATTAAAAAAAAAGTATGAAACGGAGATGAAGAAGAAGAAAAAACAAAATTGATTCGAAAAAGAAGAAAGAAAAATAACATGGATGGTAATAAAATGGAATTTGAAAAGAAATTTAGAAGAAAGAATGAAAAGGAAGAAGAAAAAAGAGGAAGAAAGAAGAGAAGAGAGAGAAATAAAATTTGAAATGATTTGAATAAGGAAAGAGAGTGTAAAAGTAGGTGGGAATGAGGAAATGAAATATTTGAATTTTTTTGAAAAGTTGGGCGTTTTTGTAAATATAAAAACTTTTTATTGTACCCATAAAAAGTTGGGCGTATTATTAAACAATACACTCAAATCCCCATTTAGACTAATTATCTTTTGACTTGTCTTGTCCCATATCCTTCTATTGAGACTTATGGGGACCTTTTGCCTGTTTATTCTCTAGTTACTTCAGTCTCGACTGTCTTTGCTTGTGATATCCCAGTTTTTAACTAATTAAATCAAGTATCAGAACCAAGGGTTTTCTATTTTCAGTTAAGAAATCTTTGGTACATGTCTTTGTCAAGAACCCACATTTGTGGTACCTTTGGTACATGTGTAATATGATTAAAAACTGTTCTATTTTCAGTTAAGATACTTTTATCAAACCAAACAAGAACCATGCGCTGAACGTTAGTTAAACTGATACTTGGACAATGACTTCACGCAGATTCCAAGGTTGTCATTTTCCCACTTTTTTAGTAAAACACCATCCTTCCATGAATAAATGCAAAGTTCTCTGAATTAGTAAAATAATAGAACCCTAATAATTTTAGGTATAGTTATTATTGTAAATAAGATTTATTTTATGTAAATTATATAGTCTAGACCAATGTATATTGGGCCAAGCCCATTAGGAGTGACTTAGGGAGTAAATTAGGTTTTTAGTTTTACACTTGTATATATAGACTTATTCATTAATAGAAAAGGTGAGAGGTTCTTCACTCAAATTTGTGTCTTGCTTTATCAATTAAAACATGGTATCAGAGCCTAGAGAAAGACCCTAGCCCCAAAGCAGAAAGACTGTCTTCGGTTGGAACCCCCTTTGAGCACGTGGTCCACGGGCCACCCATATGGGTATGGCTGGCCGTGCGGGGAGGTGTTGAAAGGTGTTGTGGTATGGGAATGTGTCCCACATCGGTGGAAAAGAGAGGGCAAGATGCCCATATAAGCTTTGGACAATCCTCCACCCTTTGAGCTAGCTTTTTGGGTGTGAATTAGGTCCAATCTTATGTGGGCGCCCGTGTGTGCGTGGGTGCCTGTGTGATGGGCGCCCGAGTTTGTTGTGCCCGGGTGTATGGGCCCGGGACCCGATTTTATCACTAACATTATGATTGACGAACACTAATATCAAGATATAAATTTCGGCTATTTATTAGAAGAAATGTTCAGAAGATGTTCACCTTCACAATATTTTCTATAATCAAATATGCATTATTATGACTCATTAATTATATAAATTTTCATCAATCGTTATTTCTATTGATGAATCGTATAAGTTTTATCAATCATATGTTATAGAATTTTAAGGGTCAACAATGATAATAAGGGGATTTGACACATGATTTTCGTAAAAATTGTTAGCTGAGCTCCGCATCTCTCATTAGGTATTTTGTGCCTTGCTCAAGGTAAGAACCGGACGAGTACCAGAAAAATCATTTAAAATAGAGCTTTATGTGAGTCACCCGTGCAATCCAATGTGTTGCAAAAATACACATCACAGGTTATAGCCACCGTTAATTTTATCTAAAGGTGGCAAATGAATGAGTTGGGTAAAAATTGGGCGGGTCAAATTGGGTTAAACCATTAAATGGGTAAAAATCCAACCCAACCTAAAATATACTTGAGCTAAGATGGATTGGGTCAAGATAGGTTAAATAATGGGTTATAGTCTAACCCACCCAACTTGACCCATCAATTTTACAATTTTAAATTTACATTCCATCCTTCTATATTAATACAAAAGACTTATAACATAAAGAAAATGATGATTTGAATGCATTGTTGAATAAAAATTGACCATACTAATTTTACTTAGTCAATATAAAAAATAAAATAAGCTAATATTGAATATTTCATGGGTCAAGTTGGGCATGATCATGGATCAAGTTGGGTTGTTGATTTTTGATGGGCTAACTTGGGTATAACCCAAAATCAACCCATCATCAAAATCAACTAACTCAAACCCATAAAAACTTGGGCGGATTGGGTTGGTCAAATGGGTTTGGGACAATTTTGCCACCTCTAATTTTATCTATACAAGATTTGTTCTCTTTTAACATTGGGAATCTAACAATGTTTGTCGCATCGATCTTTATCCAATATCTTTCCATGTTTTATGTGTCGATATTACTGGTTTTTAATTTGGTCTGCTTTGAATTTGCGTATCTCAAAAAGAGTATGTTCAACTAACAGTCATACACACGAAGTAAAAATTATGGTGTTTAGCCTTATGCCTTTAAAAGAAAAACAAAATAGCATGCATGTTGCGGTCCAGAGTATATATAAATGTTTGAATATTGTGGGCAATGTAATTCAGTGTTTCAGATAGGAATCGGGCCAAGAAAAAATATAGAAAATTATTCGTATCAAAGCCACAAAAGAGGCAAAAATTGAACAAGGACAACGAGACAAGAGATTAGAAGTAAAATATAAGTGCATTTGATATATTTCTGGATGCTTTAAATAATCTTTACATGGCTATTTATAGCTTTCAGGGACGTGGGAAATATTTAATGGCCATTACTCCATATTTAATCGTACTCCACCCATGATTTCCTCATTTAATATGTGGACAACGGTTGACAGTTACAAAAGCAAGGGCCCACGTTAATGGATATTCAAACTTGTATATGCCCAACAAGATACTCACCCACTAAATATCACAATTTATGTTAGAAACTCACTTATTTTCTTATTGAAACATTTTCGTAAGCCCACCCTATAGGATGACAGAGTGTCAAACATATTAGTGGATGTGGCTTTATTTAAACTTTAGAAAACATTATTACTCACATGTCACTCCAATGCATCTTCCAAGTTTCAAGAATATTATTTTCACTAGTAAAACATGTCACTCCAAAGCATCTTCCAAATTTCAAGAATATCATTTACACTACTAAAGTTGAATATAATGGTGGCTATAGGCGGCTAAAAATGTTCTCCCCCAACCTACTTTTTAAATTGTTGAGATTGGTTATTGACGCCAATTAATGGAAAGGAAGGCACGCACTTGGATAAAAGTATCTACCATATCCCAGGTCTGTTGACAAACATAGACAGTGACCATCTTAGCGAACTAAAAAATTGATGGACCTATCAAAGTTTTCTTACCCTACATAGTACTCTTAGAGTTTAAATAATAGACGTAGTCATAATAAATAAAAAAAATTGTACTACCACCTTACTGATCATATGATACATAGGAATGGGGTGTACCAAAATAACCCGAGAACCAAGTCAAAACGAGACAAAAAGAAATGAACTAGTGATTTGGTTTGCTTGGCTCTGGTGTTGAAATTCTTGATTTTGTTAGATATTTATAAGAATAAAGCCAAACTGAAACTATAGCAAACCGACTATTTCTTAACCTTCAGTTAAACTAAGTGAGCTATTTTAGTCCTTTTACTAACAACAAACAAACCAGTTACTATTATCAACGCAACTTCGGGCATTACACCCAAAATTACTTTTTGCTTGCAGGTGTTAGTCATTTTCCCGGTTTTCTTTTTGCCTTTAACAAATAATAGGGTTTTTTGAAACAATAAAAAGATTCAGTTATCTTTATAGGTACTCATAACCATATTTTGATACAAAAGTTAAAAAAGCGAAAAAGAGCCTATCTATCATGATACCGTTGTAAGCATATTTCTAAAAATGTCAAGATCATAAAATCTTTCTTTATAACCAGAGCTAACTTTTTTCCTAAAAAAAAAGTGAAAGATGATGAAATAATATCAACTAGTATTCAGTTATCCTTATAAATAAATAAGTTTTAATCTATTTCATAGTTTTCAATATTTTGACTAGTTACTTGAGAGAAACGAGGGGAAAGGTCAAGTCTCAATAAAAGAATATAGGACAAGACCAAATCAACCTTTAATTAATTTAAGTGATGACTGAAGTGTAGTACTTAAAAAATTGTGGGCAAAATAAATATTTTCGGATTTACAAAAACACTCTAATTTTTAAATTTTCAATCTCCCTCCTTCCCACCTACTTTTACACTCTCTCTCATATTTCAAATTATTTCAAACTTAATTCTCTCTCTTCTCTTCTTTCTCTCTCTTTTTTTCTTCTTCCTTCTTCTTCTTTCTTCTAGATTTCTTTTCAAATTTTATTTCATCACCATCCACGTTATTTTTTCTTTCTTGTTCTTCGTATCAATTTTATTTTTTTTTAAGTTTTTTTTTTTAATTCTAGTCGTTTTACACATCTTTTCGGATCTGTAAACATATTTTCTATATGTTTATACAATTTTGGATATATTTTCACGACTGAAAAAGATGTGTACACATCTCGTCTGATGTGTACACATCCTTTTATTAGAGTGGTTGAGGGTGGTGGGGTGGTGGTGGAGGGTGGTGGAGGGTAATAGAAGGTGATGGTGGCTAGTGGAGGGTGGTAGGAGGTGGTAGAAAGTGGCGGTGAGTGGTGGAGGGTGGTGGTGGAATAGTGGATGGGCGAGAAAGGGGGAGGGGTGATGGGTTTGGGAGCCGGATGGGGGGTAAGGGTCGATGGGGGTGGGTGATGAAAGGTGGGGGCTTCGTGCAAATAAAAAAACTTGAGGGGCTTTTAAAATGTTAGTAATAAGTACTAATCTTAAAAGTGTCCCTTTTAGCTATTTTTTGAGACTTGAGTCCCAAAAAACTATTTAAAGACTTAGGAATCTCTCTCACCCAAAAATCCCTAGTTACTTGAGATTTTTGGATGAGAGAGACTCATAAGTCTTTAAATAATTTTTTAGGACTCAAGTCGCAAAAACTAGGTAAAAGGGGCACGTTTAAGATTAGTACTAATTACTAACATTTTAAAAGCCCCTCGAGTTTTTTTATTTACACGAAGCATCCACCTCTCATCACCCGCCCCCCATCGACCCTTACCCCCCATCTAGCCCCCACCCCTTCCCCCGCCCATCCACCATTCCACCACCACCCTCCACCACTCACCGCCACCTTTTACCATCCCTCCACCACTCACTACCACCTTCTACCACTATTCACCATCCACCACCACCAACCACCACCTCTCTACCACCCTCCACCATTCTAATAAAAGATGTGTACACATCAATCGAGATGTGTGCACATATTATCATATCTGACGAGATGTGTACACATTTTTTCCAGCCGTGAAAACGTCTCCAAAAGTGTATAAACATATAGAAAATATGTTTACACATCTGAAAAGATGTATAAAATGACTAGAATTAAAAAAAAAATTAAAAAAGTATGAAACGGAGATGAAGAAGAAGAAAAAACAAAATTGATTCGAAAAAGAAGAAAGAAAAATAACATGGATGGTGATAAAATGGAATTTGAAAAGAAATTTAGAAGAAAAAATGAAAAGGAAGACGAAAAAAGAGGAAGAAAGAAGAGAAGAGAGAGAAATAAAATTTGAAATGATTTGAATAAGGAAAGAGAGTGTAAAAGTAGGTGGGAATGAGGAAATCAAATATTTGATTTTTTTGAAAAGTTGGGCGTTTTTTGTAAATATGAAAACTTTTTATATACCCATAAAAAGTTGGGCATATTAAACTGTACACTTCAATCCCCACTTAGACTAATTATCTTTTGACTTGGTCTTGTCCCCTATCCTTCTATTGAGACTTATGGGGACCTTTCGCCTCTTTTTTCTCTAGTTACTTCTGTCTCGGCTGTCTTTGCATGTGATATTCCAGTTTTTAACTAATTAAACCAAGGGTTTTCTATTTTCAGTTAAGAAATCTTTGGTACATGTCTTTATCAAGAAACCACATTTGTGGTACCTTTGGTACATGTCTAATATGATTAAAAACTGTTCTATTTTCAGTTAAGATACTTTTATCCAACCAAACAAGAACCATGTGCTGAACGCTAGTTAAACTGATACTTGGACAATGACTTGACGCAGATTCCAAGGTTGTCATTTTCTCACTTTTTAGTAAAACACCATCCTTCCATGAATAAATGCAAAGTTCTCTAAATTAGTAAAATAATAGAACTCTAATAATTTTAGGTATAGTTATTATTATAAATAAGATTTATTTTATGTAAATTATATAGTCTAGACCAATATTTATTGGGCCAAGCCCATTAGGAGTGATTTAGGGAGTAAATTAGGTTTTAAGTTTTACACTTGTATATATAGACTTATTCATTAATAGAAAAGGCGAGAGGTTCTTCACTCAAATTTGTGCTTTGCTTTATCAATTAAAACATGGTATCAGAGCCTAGAGAAAGACCCTGGCCCCAAAGCAGAAAGACTGTCTTCGGTTGGAACCCCCTTTGAGCACGTGGTCCACGGGCCACCCATATGGGTATGGCTGGCCGTGCGGGGAGGTGTTGAAAGGTGTTGTGGTGTGGGAATGTATCCCACATCGGTGGAAAAGAGAGGGCAAGATGCCCATATAAGCTTTGGACAATCCTCCACCCTTTGAGCTAGCTTTTTGGGTGTGAATTAGGTCCAAGCTTATGTGGGCGCCCGTGTGTGCGTGGGTGCCTGTGTGATGGGCGCCCGAGTTTGTTGTGCCCGGGTATGGGCCCGGGACCCGATTTTATCACTAACATTATGATTGACGAACACTAATATCAAGATATAAATTTCGGCTATTTATTAGAAGAAATGTTCAGAAGATGTTCACCTTCACAATGTTTTCTATCATCAAATATGCATTATTATGACTCATTAATTATATAAATTTTCATCAATCGTTATTTCTATTGATGAATCGTATAAGTTTTATCAATCATATGTTATAGAATTTTAAGGGTCAACAATGATAATAAGGGGATTTGACACATGATTTTCGTAAAAATTGTTAGCTGAGCTCCGCATCTCTCATTAGGCATTTTGTGCCTTGTTGAGGGTAAGCACCGGACGAGTACCAGAAAAGCCATTTAAAACAGAGCATTATGTGAGTCACCGGTGCAATCCAATGTGTTGTAAAAATACACATCACAGGTTATAACCACCGTTAATTTTATCTAGAGGTGGCAAATGAACGAGTTGTGTAAAAATTGGGCGGGTCAAATTAGGTTAAACCATTAAATGGGTAAAAATTCAACCCAACCTAAAATGTACTTGGGCTAAGATGGGTTAAACAATGGGTTATAGTCTAACCCACCCAACTTGACCCATCAATTTTACAATTTCAAATTTACATTCCATCATTCTATATTAATACAAAAGACTTATAACATAAAGAAAATGATGATTTGAATGCATTGTTGAAAAAAAATTGACCATACTAATTTTACTTGGTCAATATAAAAAATAAAATAAGCTAATATTGAATATTTCATGGGTCAAGTTGGGCATGATCATGGGTCAAGTTGGGTTGTTGATTTTTGATGGGCTGACTTGGTATAACCCAAAATCAACCCATCATCAAAATCATCTAACCCAAACCCATAAAAACTTGGGCGGATTGGGTTGGTCAAATAGGTTTGGGTCAATTTCGCCACCCCTAATTTTATCTTTACAAGATTTGTTCTCTTTTAACATTGGGAATCTAACAATGTTTGTCGCATCGATCTTTATCCAATATCTTTCCATGTTTTATGTGTCAATATTATTGGTATTAATTTGGTCTGTTTTGAATTTGCGTAGCTCAAAAAGAGTATGTTCAACTAACAGTCATACACACCAAGTAAAAATTATGGTGTTTAGCCTTATGCCTTTAAAAGAAAAACAAAATGGCATGCATGTTGCGGTCCAGAGTATATATAAATGTTTGAATTTTGTGGGCAATGCAATTCAGTGTTTTAGATAGTAATCAGGCCAAGAAAAAACATAGGAAATTATTCGCATTAAAGCCACAAAAGAGGCAAGAAATTGAACTAGCAATTATTCGTATCAAAACCACAAAAGAAGCAAGAAATTGAACAAGGACAACGAGACAAGAGATTAGAAGTAAAATATAAGTGCATTTGATATATTTCTGGATGTTTTAAATAATCTTTACATGGCTATTTATAGCTTTCAGGGGCGAGGGCAACATTTTCTACACTTAATGGTTATTACATATTTAATCGTGATCTACCCATGATCTTCTCATTTAATATGTGGGCAACGGTTGACAATTACAAAAGCGAGGGCCCACGTTAATTGATATTCAAACTTGTATATGCCAAGCAAGATACTCACCCACTAAATATCACAATTTATGTTAGAAACTCACTTATTTTCTTATGGAAACATTTTCGTAAGCCCACCATATAGGATGAAAGAGTGTCAAACATATTAGTGGAGATGTTGTAGATGTGGCTTTATTTGAACTTTAAACAACATTATTACTCACATGTCACTCCAATGCATCTTCCAAGTTTCAAGAATATCATTTTCACTTGTAAAACATGTCACTCCAAAGCATCTTCCAAGTTTCAAGAATATCATTTACACTACTAAAGTTGAATATAATGGTGGCTATAGGCTGCTAAAAATGTTCTCCCTCCAACCTACTTTTTAAATTGTTAGAGATTGGTTATTGATGCCAATTAATGGAAAGGAAGGCACGCACTTGGATAAATGTTTCTACCATATCCCAGGTCTGTTGACAAACATAGACAATGACCATCTTAACGAATTAAAAAATTGATGGACCTATCAAAGTTTTCTTACCCTACATAGTACTCTTAGAGTTTAAATAATATATGTAGTCATAATAAATAAATAAAATTGTACTACCACCTTACTCATATAATACATAGGAATAGGGTGTACCAAAATAACCCGAGAACCAAATCAAAACAAGACAAAAAGAAAATGACATGCATGTCGCGGTCCAGAGTATCGATAAATGTTTGAATTTAGTCGTTTATCCGATTTTCATTGTCCTTTAATAAACAATGGGATTTTTGGAACAATAAAAAGATTCAATTATCTTTATTGGTACAAATATCCATATTTTGATACAAAAGTGAAAAAAGTGAAAAAGAGCCTATCTCTCATGATACCGTTTTAAGCATATTTCTAAAATAAGTGTAGCGCGATGGCATATCGCCTCTTTGAACTCTCCCTCAAAATAAAAATAAGTATTTTGTGCACATATATTGAAAATGTTGTGCTGGAGTTGATGGAGTGCACAAAATAATTGTGCACAAAACACTTGTTGTGCACTTATTTTGTGCAGAACAACTTATTTTGTGCACAAAGTGATGCAGTTTCAGCCAAAAATCAGCTCATCCAAGGACAACGGTTCTGAAGGCGACGCTTTCATTACAGCTTTGCCAAAACAGTAGAGGTAAAATTGTGGGAGGTGATCACCCGGCGTCACCTGCAATACAGCGTCCAGTTTTGCCAGTTTCAACTGGGAAGGAGGTAGATGCTATTGCTTCAATTGAAAATCATGAAATCAAGGTATGCCAAGAAAATAGATCATAAAAAACAATTTCCTCGCAAACTCTTAGTTTTGAAAAACAACTTGAATATGGTACTGGTCATGGTGTGAACATGTTGATTCCTACTTCACAGCTTGAACTCATGTGCAAAGGTCTTAATGATAATGTTGGAGAATTGGCTAGTGCCAAGGCATCAAATTTTATCAATGAGTTTTTTATAATAATCTAGAGCAAACTGGGAGAGGTAGCATATCTGGTCTTCATAATGCTTTAATTAATGTTGAAGTAGATTATGCTGACTCGGTTCATGATGTTGATACAAAATATGTGTCTGATTCTGATGAGTCACAGGGTAAGGAGCAGGAAGGGGCAAGAAGTGCTAGGAGTTGGGCAAATATGGTGGAGGAGGATGAACAGGTAGCACAAAAGACCCCAGGTAGTACTTTGAAAGCTACGACACCAGAGTTTATTCCTTTTCAATTGGCTAATGTTAGCCCGGTGAACACAATCCAAAAGATATCGAGGGGGTCATGGGTAGATCCATTGGCTGCAGAGCAATTTGAGCCAAATCCTTTGATCCCACGTAATAAGATTGAAGAAGAAAGCAAGGAGGTTGACATTGGTGAAGACTTATAGGAAGATGAGCAAGCACTGATGGATGATGCTGGAGAGAGGGCAGCCAGAGCGGCTGACATTTCACCCAGGAAACCAAGGAAGAAGGCTCACAGAAGAACAACAAGTGATGATACCACGACTACAGGTAGAACAAACCCTCCAAGGGTTGCAAAAGATGTGTTTAAATCATATAGGTATTGATGAGTTTTTTAGGTAATTGGGAAAACAAGTTAATTTTTCAAGAAGAGCAAGATGGTTTTCAGAATTTGAGCGGGCTACAAGCATTACATCAATTCACTTGCATGAAGAAGGAGGCATTTAGTTGCACTTTCTTATTATTTGTAATATCATTATAGAGTTCATAATAGACTCTATGATGATCACAAAGTATCTAGTATTCTCGAGTTCTTTCTTTTTACATAGTTGTTAGCTAGTTGAGGTTGTGCCTCATTAGGAATAATAAGGTAAGGCTTAGCCCCCCTTATTTGTATTATTCTGATTGAGGTAGTATTATTATTAATAAAATTAGTCACTAAACACCCTGCTTAGTGACCTAAATTTTCTCAAAATAGTCATGCTAATTTGCTAGGATTTTCGTCGAATTTGCCTAGAATTTTAGTTTTTATTTTAGCTAAAATCTATAATTAATTGGGAAGGAAAAAAAATGAAAATTACAAAAAAAATAAAAAATTACTTGTTTTGTGTTAACAGTGGCTTTACGTTTTGATTGTGATAAGATTGCATCTTGTGTGGGTTCAATTTTAGTTAATTGTATATGTTTTAAATAGTTTTGAATTTTTTTAATGGCTGTTTGTAAATTAAGGAAAAGAGCCAACTGGCCCACTCCTTAACCCCAAAATACACGTCCAAGCCCAGAGTATAAAAACTCTCCAATCCATCCAGCTGCGATGGCTTAGAGTGGGTGTATGTCGCAGCTTTGGTTCGTAGATGCTATGTGATGGCAAAGGCGAGGCAGCTTCATTTGTGTGTTATTGGCAGCGGGTTAGACGAATTTTAAGCTCTTGTTTCCTTTCCTTCTAGCTCAGTTTTAGTTTATGATTTAGTTTCGTTGGATTGTTCAGCATTGGTGTGAAAAATAAGATCATGTGAATGTTTGGACATATGTTGTAACTGGAATATATGCATTTCTTCATATGTTTCACTTGTTTAGCTAGGCTTAGTATGTGTAGATATGTAGGTATGCTTGTGTAAAAAAATGAATCACCCTATGTTGAGCATGATATTCGGCCAGTCATATTATAAACTTGCTTAGTCCGAGGTTCCGAATTCTGTTTAAACATGAAGTCTTGTTATTAAGCATTGGCTCATTGATCATCATGTTAAATTTTGTCTTGGCTTTTGTGGTTCAGAGTTTAAGCATGAATGTTTAAGCCTGAAATCATTTTGCTGTTTCTAGTGAAAGTCCTCTAAAACTGTTTGTTAAGTTTGCCTAAGTATAAATTGGATGTTCTTGTTCCTCATTTGGATGAAACAGGAGCTTTGTTTCTTGCTGTAAAAAAATCACAGAGGGATCATTGCTAAGTCTTGTTAGTATTTGTTTAGTTAAGCTTTCTCGGAATCATAGAATAGATAGCTTGGATTTGGTCCTTTTTTATTTTCAAGTCTTTTGGAATAAGTTTTAAAATCTGCAAGTTTTACTGAATGGAATCAAAAGAATCAAATAGTAAGACAAAAGAAATAACCAAAATAGCATTGTTCAGCTTTTGCTGCTTTTTGAGACATGAAAATGGAAATTCTCAGCTTTGGCATTAAATGGCTTGGGGCTTTGCACCCAACAGCCACATTTTTCCTCCATTTTTCACCTCATTTTCCCCTTCTTTCCATTTATATAAGCTGCCACTTCTCTTCACTTTACATACCAACTATCTCTCTTAAAAAACACTTCACATCTGAAAAAGAGCAAAAACCAGATCTGAAAAATTGAGAGCTTGAGAAAAAGAAAAACTTGAGAGAACAAAAATAAGGAAAGAGTGAACAAAAACTGGTTCGTTGTTGCTTGCTGCTGGTTTGAGGCTGTTTGCTCTGGGTCTTTCATTGCCATTTTATATTAGCTTGAGGACATTTGCACACTAGGTAAACAAAAAAATTTCATTTGTACCTTTATTTATTTTGTTGTGTAAAATCAGCATTGTTCAAGTCTTAAAAAGGTCTTCTTGTTATGTTAGTTTATAAATTTGTTGATGTGTTAAAAAGGTTTTTTTTTTAAAAAAAAAAACTCAATCATAGTTTAGCGTGGTTCCTTTATCTTTACTAGTTCATGTATATTCTTAAACAAAATTTAAGGAAAGTGACTAAAATCCCTTTGCAAAAACAAGAAAAATGGAAGCACAAAGTAAAGTTTGAGATGTGTTTGCAAAAAATGAGTTATTATTATTTCTTGCATGAAAAATACAGCCCTCTTTTAAAACTGGACATGTGATGAAAAACCTGTAGGTGAAAGTTGTAAGAGTTTTTCGTGTTATTTTGACCAGAGGCCACTATTACATGTGCTGAGTGAGAATCAGCCACAGTTTCAAATTTTTTTGAAGTTTAGCCATTTTAATAATAGTTGGACAAAAAACCCTTCTTGCCTGCTTTACTTCCTCACGCCAACTGTGCTATTGCTGTATAACTTCAATAATATCCAAGCAAACAAAAGAAAATCCAACCGTTCAATCAACATAATAAATGAATGAAGGACATTGCAAATTCCACCTTTCAATCAACATAACAAAAAAAACCAAGAATATTACACCAATTCTACAAAAAAAGTTGATATAAGATTAATATCCTCACAAGGAATAGAAACTCAGCTCAAACACAAAATAAATAAAATTAACCTGCTTCAATTTTCATATAGTCTCGGACATTCGACCTTAAATTTGAAAGGGAACTTTACAAATAATAAGTAACAAAATCCAGCATAATATCCTAGAGTCTGAACTTGAAGAAGTGAAAAGTCAAGAAATTTCACTCAAGAAAATTATAGTGGACTTTTAATATTAACGAAGTGAAAATTCCAGAAAATTTTCCTGAACTTTTTAACATTGAACAAGTGAAAATTCCAAAAATTTATCCTGGACTTTTAACATTGAATTTTACATTGAATTTGTGAAAATTCCAGAAAATTATTTTGGACTTTTAACATTGAAGAAGCGAAAATTCCAGAAATTTATACTGGACATTTAACATTGAAGAAATGAAGAAGCGAAAATTCCAGAAATTTATACTGAACTTTTAACATTAAACAAGTGAAAACTCCATGAAATTATCCAAAAGCTTGAACTTAAAGAAGTGAAAATCTTAGAAAACTATCCTGAAGTTCGAACTTGAAAAAAGTAAAAATCCCAGAAACCTATGCTGAAATTTAAAGCTCTAGATTGATGAGCCATGGCGGGAGAGGAGAAAGCATAGCAAGAAGTGGATGCTTCTTTAAGGCTTCTCAAATATAGGATTTTGTTTTATCTTAAGTTTGCGTTTCAACTTTTAGTGGGGAGAGGGAGATTATTTTGCAGAGAGAATGTGTTTAGAATTCCAAGAAAATTAACAAATTTGGAGGCAAGGATATTTTTGTCTTTTCTCTTATATTTTATAGAAGAACTAGCTATTTCTCAATTAACTTGGTAGTTCTAGCTAAATCTTTTTAAGTGATGGTAAAACTAGCCACACAGTCAAATTTTTACTAGTCTCAGTATTTTGTATTGGGATCTTGAACTGTTCAAAGTCACATTATTTTATATTTAGATTATTCATGTTCAATGTCACTGGAGCTTTATATATAAAGTCTCAATATTTTATATTGGATTAGTGTTTAAATGATCTCAGTATAAAATATTGAGACTTTAAACATATTACTTCAAAGTCCAATATAAAATCTAAAATCTAGGTTCAAAATGTTTGAGGGGTTGAAGAGCTACAATATTAGTGCATCTAGGAAATAATTTTGGCTAGAGTATAATTAGGATTCAAATAGCCTTTAATAGATTTTTATTATAAATTATTTTACTTATTATATAAATATATAAAAACTTATTATTGTTATCTTTAAATTTACAATAATGCACAAAATTTAAACTCCACTAATATGAGGACCCCGATAACTAATGTGTTAAACTACTAGTTAAACTGGGAAATTTTGATCACTAGCCATTTTTGGACGCGCTCAATGGGGACTATCCACCGTTTCAAAATTCATTGAAGAATAGCCAAAAATTCGCGTACACACTTAAGCTCCATTAGCGTTGGAAAAACACCCCAGACTAGCCCCATAACAAAAAACTGGGGCTTTGAACAAAACTTGTTCAAAGCCCAAGTATTTTGTTATGGGACTTTATATATAAAGCTGAGTCCCATAACAAAATGATGGGGCTTTGAACAAGTTTTGTTCACAGCCCCAGCATTTTGTTATGGGTTATGAGACTTTATATATAAAGCTTCAGTCTCATAATAATGCTGGGGCTTTGAACAAGTTTTGTTCACAGCCCCAGCATTTTGTTATGGGACCGAAGCTTTATACATAGTCCCATAACAAAATGCTGGGGCCTTGAACAAAACTTGTTCAAAGCCCCAGTATTTATACTGGGGAAGCTTCAGTATACTGGGGCCTTGAACAAGTTTTGTTCAAAGCCCCAGTATTTATACTGGGATTTGTCCGGAGGTGGTTATTTCTCAGCGAATTTGTTTTTGACGGCTACAAATCAATTAACGCGCGCCAAGCAGGCTCCTACACTAAATTTTTACAGTTAAACTGACAACTAATATTAGCTAGTCATTTCAAAATTCCAAAACATACCAATACATTCAAACAATACTAGGCTTGGAAAAGAAAGAAAAAAGGTAAAGTTTTGATATACTTCGAAAATGACTTCACGCACGTTCCATGTTGTCATTTTCCGAAGAATAAGTAGTTTCCTTAAGAAAAAAAAGATTCTTTTCTCGAAAAAACCAACCATTCAAGTCAAGCAATTTTAGGAATATCAAAAAATATGTTTAAGAAGTGTTTAACATTTAAGTCAATCAATTTTTAATTTAAATAAGAAAACATGCCTAATAATAAGTTAGATATTTAAAAATATTTACCAGTGAAAAGGCTGCACACTTGTGTCTACCAAGATCATTGGATAACATAGATGTTAAAGGTAAGGTTGTATTGTGTGATAGTGGTGTGCAGGGTATAACGTGATATGATCCTAAACTAGAAATTGGGAAATAACAAGAAAATTAAAGAGATAAATTAAAAGTAAGACCCAATTTGAATTGATTTCGAATTAAGTAAGTGGATTAGGAAAAAGTGGCCTAATCACCCTATCAAGACAACAACCCAAAAAAACCTATACTATTTAGCCCTCAACTGAATCAACATTCAATTGCAAACCAAGAAAATAAAGTGCTCAAGCAACATGCTTAGCCATTGTTCATTCACAATCATATTCATCATCAAAGTCTAACTAATGAATAAACCCCTCTATTAGCCTATTTATAGTGGATATTAAATACAATGAAGGAATGGACTAAATAGCCCTTAATTGTTGATTCTACCAAGCTGCCCAGACGTCCTTCATCGCGATCGCGCCTGGTGAGCTGAAGCTTCTTCGCGATCGCGTTGGACTCTACGTGACCGCGCACTGGCATGAATCGCTTCATCGCAATCGCCCTGCTATGCTCGCGATACGCAGTTGAGCTAGCTGTCTTTACGCGATCGTGACTCTTGCTTCGTGATAGCGTTGGAGCAAATTCTAGTAGGCTTTCATTTGCTTGATTCTTGGCTTCCAAGCCCTTTTGAAGCATTCCAAGCTTCGGATGTTCAGCATGAACCCTCCCTGGCTTCGAGTACTCATCCGAATCATATCATAACGTCTCAAGGCCAAACAGTAAAAGACGTGGGTGGTGTCACCATAATTCTCGTCAACGGAGAGAAGTTTGGCGCTAACATTGATGATGATATTTAGGTCCTTCCATCTACAAAACTAGATTATGCAGGAAGAGAAAAAGTTAAAGCGTGCATCGACTCATCTTTCACCCCCTATAGCAGCAGTCGAATTCAAGGGAACAATGAGGCTATATGGATGCACCATATGTGGCATATTTTTCCTCCAGGACCCCAGCCTTGAAAGTCCAGGCATTCTCAAGCCTGACATCATTAGCTCGGGAGTAAATATTGTTGTTGCGTGGCATGTCTAATTGGAGAATAAAACAAGCACTTAGTCGACATTTAATATCATTTCTGGCACCTCAATGTCGTGCCCCACCTGAGTGGCATTTTAGCTCTGATCAAGAGTGCACACCCAGATTAGTCACCAGCTGCAATTAAATCTCTCAATTTTCCAGTAGCAAGACTATGTTCTATGTAGTACATCATACAAACTTGACTTTCTTCCTTCTTCTGCCTTACTTCTTCTTGCTCTTGTTATAATCTCGATTACTATTTTTTTTTTTAATTTCAGTTGCTTTCTTGACACTGAATTTTTATAGCCTTGCTCAACATTCGACCAGTACATTGCATACTTACACTGTACATGTAAGTAAGCCTTGTTGACACTCAATTTTGTCCCCAAAAATCTTAATTAATGTTAATTATCTAAATAAAAGTCAATTTCAAAATTTTAAAAGTGAATTAATGAAACTTGGAAGAAAGGCTAAGTTTCGCAAAGTATAGCTCAATTTCAGGCTACCCGTGCAACCCCTTCAATTTCCAATTAACCAAAGAAAGGGCTAATCTTATTCCTATATCTTAAATTCAGCCTAGACATGGTACAATTTAACTTAAAAAATGGGCTAAATATGCAAGCCCATCCCATTCCAGCCTATCCCGTGCAAACAATACATATACATGTTATACTCCCTTTACCCATTTCAGTTTCCCTAACCCAAAACCCGCTTTCCCCTTATCAGGAACCCTAGATCCCAAAATCGCCGTCACCCTCTCCATTTCCTTTTCCGGCAACACCACCCCTTCGGTCCCCACTTCCCTTGTCATCCCTGATAAGGAAAAAATCCCATTCAACCACGACCTTTTTCGTTTTCCCCCAAAACCCGAGCCCCACAGTGTGCAAGTTCGATCTCACACGTCCAATTCTTTCTCCTATCAACCATCAACGGTTCGGATCGAAGATGATAAACGGATTTGAATTCAAAATCAGAAAAAAAAGAGAATATTCGATTAGATTCGATTTTCTCTTTTCTTTTTGATTTTTCTTTTCAAAATCCGGGTAAAGGAGACAAAAATCGAACGTTGAAAAGGTATGAGGTAAGGTCATACTGGTCTTTTCATTCTAGGTCGAAAACCCTAGAGAAGTTTCCCTATAAATATATGCTTAAGTTCAGTTTTTAGGGGGAGAGGTTTTTGGATAACATAGAAACGGCAGCATCCAAACTTTAAAAAAATTTCTTCAGTTTTTTTTTAAGTTCAAGAAGTGTTGCTACTGTTTCTGCATTTGTCTTGTGTTATCGCTTCATTAGTTGTATCGTCGCTTCACCTTTCAAGTCGTCAACCTCGTCTTCGCATTTATTCGAGTCGCTTTTCTTCTAATCCGCACCCTGGCTCGCTGCGCCGAAGCAGGTAAAACTTCGACCTCTCATAGTTTCCTTATTTTTTTTTACTTGCTAAGTTCTGCTTTGTTTTATTTAGTATACAGTGAATGTTTACTGTTTCTGCTATTATGAGCATGATCTGATGTCAAAGATATTAACTTTATGTCATTTAGTTTTAGCTTTCGACAGTCATGAGGCACTAAGTGATTATAATACCTCATCTTGCTTAAGCTTAGTTTGATACCTTTCCTTGTTTATGTTGAGTTTTGTTATTGTTATTATGCTGCTGGTTCTGAAGTAGAATAAAGGAGGTAGAAGTTTGTTTCCCAGTGCTGCAGTTAATGTAGAAGTTTGTATGTTGGTTTGCGAGTGGTGTGGAGAGTTCATCGTATGGTTTTTGGTCTGATAGAAGAGAGGGAGTATAGGGGTTCCAGTGTGTATTGGGAGTTTAGGTGGTTTAGCAGTTTTGCAGGTGTCAGTGAGGTGCAGGGGTGTGTTTGGTATTTGAAGGAAGTGGTGCAGGGAGTTAGAATCAATCCAAAGAGGTGCAGTGGTGGGTTTATGTATCCAGGGGCCTGATTTGGTTCTGGTAAAGTCAGGGTATTGGTTTCAGTTGTTGTTTGGTTTTGGTAGTTGTAGTTCAGGTGTATGTGGAGTAAGTTTAGGAGGATGCTGTATCGTTTGTTTAGTGCAGGTTCCATTTTAGTTTAGTTCAGATTTAATTGTTTGTAGGTGGTGCAGGTGTGTGTAGGTGGTGAAGGGGTTGTTTTGAGTGCAGATGGTCTTGTGCGTGTAGAATGGTAGGAGCTGCATTTGTTTTGGTGGTAGTGAGGGCAGTAAAAGGGGAGTTAGGCTCATGTCTGTTAGAAGAAGTGAGGGGCGAAGTTCCGGTCATTTCAAGTTTGCAAGGAGAGTCATTTGTTGTCCTGGTAGTGGCTGTTAAAAGTGGAGTCGAGGAGTTAGCACATAGGATGTTTGTTTAAGTGGTTCTGCAGGTTTAGGAAATCTGATAGAGGGTTGAAGTGGTCTGGTTTGTCTTGTAGAAAGGCTGTTCCCTTTTGTTTCTATACAAACATTTTCTTGAGTCCTCACAATGATGTCTGAATAGATTGTTAATCAGGGAAAGTGAAATTTAACACAAATCTGAAAAGCATTAGATCTGATATGAATCTGATCACGTTACAGCAATAGTCTTCAAGTTGTAATGTGCTTCAGCATCCAGTGAACCATAATTTATCAAAATATACTGCAGATCAGAACCTGGATTCACTTTGCTTTGAGAATGTACAAAAAAGTTCTAGTTTTGTGCCTCCTTTACCTGTTCAAACCATACGGGCATCGGATTATAGAGAAAGTAACATTAAAGTTAAGCTCCACATTGATTACAGTTCACACGCTTCTTCTAGAACAAAAACAGATCCGGGAAATTAGTGTAGTGGACAGAGACTTTTTTTTTAAAAAGAAGTCTGGTACTGCATAAAGTTCCATAAGGGAAAAAGCTGTCTAGAATGAGTTACCATTAATCTCTGTAGACATCCCTATTAAATAATGTGGTGTAGATAAAAGTTCTTACTAATACACTTCTAGGATGAAATGAAGCTCAAAATTGACCTGTTTTTGGAGTAGTTAAAGGGCCAGGTGAGTAATGGTAAGGCTTCCTAAATGAGGTATTGAAGTTTAGTCTCCTGTTGTAGGATTTATTCCTTTAGTTAACTGTTCTGTTTTAAAAAATAGTCTTTATCCTTTGTTAATAAATTGTTAGCTTCTGAATTTTGTCTAAGCAATGAGTTAATATGGGATAATATCAAAGAAATAATCTTGTTGCCTCTTGAAAATTTTGATTAGAAGGGTTAAGGATTCAGATTAAAAAATTGAGTGAAAGACCATCTAACTTGGTAATCCTGAAATGTTGTCTTCCTATGTTGGTTCCTTTTTATGATTCAGTAAAGTTTTGGGTGTCTGCGAAGAAAAGAGAAGCTGATGTAGCATGATTTAGGCATAGGCCTTGGTGGTTTCTCTCATTGTTCATAATTATAGTATAATCCTTAATAAAATCACCATTGCTGAGTATTTGTCTAGTAAGTTAAGGTTGAAAATAGACATTTGCCTGCTCTTTACGTGCCTCAAGGACCATAAACATATTTTGCTTTTCTATGACCCTTTAGTAAAGTCAGCTCTCTCTCCCTCTAAATATCTTGAGGCTATAAGCCAAATGTGATCCAAATTGATGATTAATAGTATGATGAGGAAACAGTTCGCTGTATGCATTCCCGCTATTGAAATCTTTGGTTCGGTTTCATGAGTTATTTATTTTACATTGAGTTACTTTATCAATTTGTGTTGCTTACCCTTTTTCTAATCTTGATCTCTTTCTCTTCACATGGGATGCGCTTGGAATTGCAACGAGTTTTAAAACTCAATGCGCTTTCTTGGGATTAAGCTTATTTGGATCGTTGCACACCGCTAGCATCATTTCCAAGGCCCTGTTAATAAGTTGCTATCAAGGCTCAAATGACGAGTTTGCATTCCGGGTTCCATCTTCTAAACTCTTTCTCTCCCGCCCCTTTAGAAAACATGTTATAGGATCCCTGTAAACCGGACTAGGACTTTGCATGCTAGAAGCTTGATAGGATAGTCGCTTTATTAAATTATTATCTTATCGCATGTTTAGAATTGCTTATCCCGTTTCTTTGGGACGCGCCAATTAGTTTAAGGTATTAAGGACCGTTTGTCAATTAATGAGTGCAAATTAAAATTCAATTAAATTTGTATCTTTATTTTGTCATTATTTGTATTTAAATTATTTATTTATCAATTTACTTATTTTATTAAATATTAAGTTATTTATTTATTTAATTATTATTTATTTATTTATTTATTATCTATTTACTTATTTATTTATTTACTGATTATTTACTTCTTTATTTATTTATCCTATTTTTTAAAAATATCTAAGTTATTTATTTTATCAAAATTCGTGAAAACCGTCGGATTAACCGCTTTTAGCAGATTTTTGAAAGTGCTCTTTTAATAAAAAAGACCTTTCGAAAATAAAAGAACCACTTACCTAGAATCTCTAAAAATATTTTTCCTTTTAAAATAAGGAAGAAATGCACTCATTAATTAACTCTTGGTTCCTAATAATCCTTAAATTAGGTGGCGACTCCAAAGAAGCCCTTCGGAGTCTCCATTTTATTGACAACTAGAAAATTGGACCGCGCATCGCGCGGTTGTGAAAGTCCTGCTTAATCTAATGGTATGATCTTTTTCAATTAGTTGAATATTAAGAAGACCTAGAAAGTAGATTCATGTAAACACCAATAGTATTGAGAATATTCCAACTTAAATTAAATGAGAATTAGATCATTTTGTATTCTGTGTTTCATAATATTTTCGTTTCTAGATGTAGTTTTCTGTCGCTGTGTTAATCGATCATTTATAAGAATCAAGGGTATTTACTTTGCAGAAACCTTATTGATGTGAAGATTTTCTAAAATCAATCTCGTTGTAATAATGATGAATATAGATAATGCGAAGATTTAACTTGCAATTGATGCACATTTGACTCACTTATTAAGATAATTTACATAATAAAAATGGAGGGGAATTTGAAAAAGATGGATTAATAATAATAGACCCTTAAAATACTTTACAGTTCAGAATAGGAAAGATTGTAGAAATTAAACTTTGAAACATTTCTTCTCACATAAACAGACTTTGTGGTTGGAGTAGTTACTGCACTCCCAACGTAAAGCATTTGTTTTCCTTAACTGATAGACAATTCTAATAGGGCAAAGATTTACCCACACTCGATGTATGCACCAAACCATATCAATTAACTTTGGGTAAGTGATTTAATAAGGTGAAAAGATGATAATTAACTATGGTTAAGAGAGAGAAGCATGTATGCCAACACATGTTATGCATGTGTTGGATTGATGCATACACCCGGTGTGGGTAAATTTTTTTCAATTAATAGCAAGTAATTCACTATAAAAGGAAGAAAATATATAGTTTATTAAAAATGGAGAAATTTGACGAATTGAATGAGAAGAAGAAAGGGAGCGAAAATTGCTCTACGTAGAGAGTTCAAAAGTTGTTCTCTATGCTGTTTAACTAAACAGAGAACCTCCTGAAATAAAAATAACAAACATAAATTATAGATATTGTAAAATGAAAGAAAAAAGATTAAAAATTAAAAAATGCGATGATCGAATGATATAATTACATGTACTCTCATTAAGCAATATATAAGCGATAACCTGTGGCTCCAATTCTCAATTGTTCATAAAGCCCGTCAGTTTGAATCAACTTCAACTTGATGAATATTATTGATATCCCTATTTTTCAAAATATCATACTATTTCCTATAAAAAAATAAAAACCAAAAAAAATCATTACTACAGAATTATATATAGTACCTAAATTTTTTCTTAAAAAATTAATTATAATAACATGATGTATATTGGTCGGGGGCATTTTCAAAAATCATAGGTTTCAATCGTATTAAGATCTCCTCATTTACCTTTTTTTAGTCAAAGATGCTTACATCTCCAAAACATAATAATTTGGAATCAACAAAATATCAGTAAGGTTCTAAGATCAGAAGAGAGAGAGAGAGAGTAACAAATAGTTAGATGGTGTGTATTATAATAGTTGCATAAATTTTTTTTAAAGTTTCAACAAAAAAGAAAAGAAGACACGAACAAATTAATAAAGCTAGTCTCTCAAATGAGGGCAAACTTGTCGTCTTTAGTCTTACTTGGTCTCGCATAAAGCCATTATGGAGACAAAAATGAATGTTACCAGTTTACCATCCACCATTGCTTGATCTAAAGAAAAAGCCAACCAAGATACGCAGCATAAAATTAGTATTAAAAAGTAAAATTTAGAATAGCAAAGCAGCAATGATGCTTTTTCAAAAGTTTTTGATGAGGATACATAATCTACATGTAAACACAATTAAAGAAAGTGAACGATCTACCATTTGAATCGTCAATCGACATCATGAATGCTTTATCATTATCATTAGGGTCTGTAGGCACAGAGGGATAAAATAAAGAAGATCAGTGATTTGAGAGACAATGAACGATGAAAGCATAAGGATTTAACTTTGTCTTGTATATTGGAGGGGGGACGATGAAAAAACATAGAAATTTATATGCATTAGCTATCAACTTTAACACATAGGAGAATAGTAACGCCTCCTCCTAAAATTTTATTTTCGATCGTGCTGATAAAAGTGCAGATCGAGGAGGGAGACTATGATTATTTGTGCTAACCTGGAACCATTCTTTGGGATTTTATAGGTGAACTTAGAAGTAGTGTCAACATAGTAAATGAGCCGTTTTAGTCGTTTCTATTCTATGGAGGTAATGGCCTAATGAGGTATACGTTTTGGTTTAATTCTTTATTATGATTAGTTATTCCCCAAGATTAATAAGCAATAAGTGCTAATTATGCACGTAATGCCCAACAGTTTCCCGCCTTTTGTGTATATCTCTTCAGCAGCTAATCATTTATTCAACTTAGGAAAGCCAAATAGTAGAAATTTTGGAATAATGAGAGGAACATTGTTTTCTTCACATTTTCAAGTGAATAGTGGCCATAGAGGCATGCCACATCACTTATCTATAGTTCTCAATTAGTATATATATAGATATAGATATAGATATAGATATAGATACATCCCGATGCATACTTGTGTGCATTTTTGGGAGGGTTCAACAAGCCCACTGCCCAAATGAAAGTTTTAGTTACCATGAAAAGCTACTACACCTTCTTTTTACCAATACTAGTGTATGTTAGTCTAGAGCAGCTGTCAACACGCATTCTTTATTTTTATCACCACGTCGCTACTGGATTTACAGCCAAATTAACAGCCGATGAAGTGAAGGAAATGGAGAAGGACGAGTATGTCTCGGTGAGCCTAGAAAAAGTATGGCCTCTTATATACTACATATGCTCCCAATTTCCTAGGGTTGTACCAAAACATGGGGTTTTGGCAAGAGTCCAATTACGGGAAGAGCATTATTATTGGGGTGTTAGACAGTGATATTACACCCTACTATCCCTCTTTCAATAATAATAACATTCAACCTCCACCACCAAAATAGAAAGGGAAATGAGTTCACCGGACAAACAACGTGTATCAACAAACGCATCGGTGCAAGGAGCTTAATGAGTAGTACATATACTGTAAGCTCATCTTCTGGCAAATTTGTTGAGAATGCAAACATGTTTGGCTATGCCAACGCCACAACAGCTGGCATGGCTCATCTTGTGCACATTGCTATGTACAAGGTGAGTTCGACTGAAATTTGTTGTCTTTATGCTTCAATCTTGGCTGTAGTAGATGCTACAATTGACGATGGCGTAGGTGTGCTCTTTATCTCCTTCGGTGCATCTTATGTGGACTTTTATTCTGATCCTATTGCAATAGGCTCTTTTACTGCAGTTCAAAAGGGAATTATTATGATTGGCTCTGTTGCTAATAAAAGTCTAGTCAGTTCTACATAGTCTAACGAATTACTTTGGATTCTCACTATTTGTGCTAGCAGTCATGAAAGAAAGCTAGTAGCGACAGCCGTTCTAGGAAATGGGGAAGCTTGCGATGGAGAGTCACTTGTCCACCAAAAGACTTCCCTCGTATCTTCTTTCCCTTGGTATATCATATGGATGAAAAGGCTACAGATTTGTGTCTTCCAAGATCATTGGATAACATAGATCTTAAAGGCAAGGTTGTATTGTCGATAGTGGTGTGCAGGGTATAACTTCTCAAGGCCAAACATTAAAAGACGCGGGTGGTGTCGCCATGATTCTCGTCAACAGAGAAATGTTTGGCGCTAACATTGTTGATGATATTCAGGTCCTTCCATTAACAAAACTAGATTATGCAGGAGTAGAAAAAATTAAAGTATATATCGACTCATCCTTCTCCCCTATTGCAGCATCGAATTCAAGGAAACAAGGATAGGCTATATGGATGCACCATCTGTGGCATATTTTTCCTCCATGGGTCTCATTCTTGAAAGTCCATGCATCCTCAAGCCTGACATCATTTGCCCGGGAGTAAATATTCTTGTTGCGTGGCATGTCTCATTAGAGAATATAATAGGCACTTACTCGACATTTAATATCATTTCTGGCACCTTAATATCGTGCCCCCACCCGAGTGGCATTTCAGCTTTGCTCAAGAGTGCATGCCCAGATTGGTCACCAGCCGCAATTAAATCTGCAACTATCACTACTGTTGATCAAACCAAGCTAGAGGGACAGCCCATCCTTGATGAAAGGAAACTTCCTGATGATGTCTTCGCCATTGATGCCGGCCATGTGAATCCATAAAAAACAAGCAATCTTGGGCTTATTTATGATATCTAGCTGGTCAACTTTATTCAGCATCCGTGTGGCCTTGGCTACAAAGATAAAGAGACCGCACTAATTGCGAATCATAGTGCCAACTGACCGCACTAATTGCGAATCATAGTGCCAACTGACCGCACTAATTGCGAATCATAGTGCCAACTGCTCACTGCTTTCGAGCATATCAAAGGCAGATCATAATGTCTCACATGCCATGTTATACTTGTGTGAAGCATTCCTTTACTTGACGAGTGGACAAACGTGAATCCCACATGTCAATCAATTAAAACTAAATTTAAAAAGACTTTCTCTCACTAATACCAATTTTTCTTCTTCCTTGTTCCATTCTTTATTCATCCGCCATTACATAATATATAGCAAGGTCAACCCGACCTGCTTCTCCATCAGTTAGCTCTCCTACTATGTACACTTCCACTGCCACTTTATTCATGAATTAAAGCACCTTTTTAGTCTCTAAGATCCTGTAGCAGCTCCTCAAGTTTTTCAGTAGCATGACTATGTTCTAGGTAGTACATCTTACCAACTTGAACTTTCTTTGATTTCCCTTTCTTCCTTTCTTCCTTCTTCCTTCTTCTGCCTTCCTTCTTCTGCCTCTTGTTATAATCACAATATCTTGCCTTTTTTGTTAACCTCCGTTGCTTTCTTGACACAAAATTTTTATAGCCTTGCTCAACATTCGACCAGTATATTGCATACTTACATTGTACATGTATGTAAGCCCACTGCCTCAGTGGAAGATTTAACTACCATGAAAAGCTACTACACTTCCTTTTTACCAGTACTCGTGAATGTTAGTTCAGAGGAGCCGTCAACACGCATTCGTCATTTTTATCACTACGTCGCTATTGGATTTGTAGCCAAATTACCTGCCAGTAAAGTGAAGGAAATGGAGAAGAAAGACGGATTTGTCTCGGTGAGGCTAGAAAAAGTATGGCCTCTATATACATCACACTCTCCCAATTTCTTGGGGCTGTACCAAAACATGGGGTTTTGGCAAGAGTCCAAGTACGGGAAGGGCATTATTATTGGGGTGCTAGATAGTGGTATTACACCCTACGATCCCTCTTTCAATGATAATAACATTCCACCTCCACCAACAAAATAGAAAGGGAAATGTGAGTTCACTGGACAAACAACGTGGATCAACAAACTCATTGGTGCAAGGAACTTAAAGAGTAGTTCCAGTGATCCATCATTTGATAGAAGCGGTCATGATACACATACTCCAAGCATAGTTGCTGGAAGTTTTGTTTAGAATGCAAACATGTTTTGCAATGCCAACGACACAGCGGCTCTCATAGCTCATCTTGCGCACATTGTTATGTATAAGGTGTGTTCGACTGAAATTGGTTGTCCTGATGTTGCCATCTTGGCTGCAGTAGATGCTGCAATTGGTGATGGCGTAGATGTGCTCTCTATCTCCCTCTGTGCATCTTTATTGGTCTTTTATTGTGATCCTATTGCAATAGGCTTATTTTCTGCAATTGAAAAGTGTTGTGATTGGCTCTGCTGGTAATAAAGGTCTATTAAAGTCTACATTGTCGAACGAAGGACCCTCGATTCTCACTGTTGGTGCTAGTACTCATGATAGAAAACTAGTAGCAACAGGCGTTCTAGGAAATGGGGAAGCTCTCGATGGCGAGTAACTTGCCCAACCAAAAGACTTCCCTCGTATCTTCTTTCCCTTGGTATATCCTATGGGTGAAAAGGATGCACACTTGTATCTATTAGGATCATTGGATAACATAGATATTAAAGGCAAGGTCGTGTTGTTGGATAGTGGTGTGCAGGGTATAACTTCTCAAGGCCAAACAGTAAAAGACACCATTAGTGACGCCATGATTCTCATCAAAAGAGAGAAGTTTGGCACTAACATTGTTGATGATATTCAGGTCCTTCCATCAACAAAACTAGATTATGCAGGAGGAGAAAAACTTAAAGTATATATCGACTCATCCTTCACCCCTTTAGCAGCAACCAAATTCAACGGAACAAGGATAGGCTATATGGATGCACCATCTGTGGCATATTTTTCCTCCAAAGCCCAAGCCTTGATAGTCCAGGCATCCTCAAGCCTGACATCATTGGCCGGGGAGTAAATATTCTTGTTGCGTGGCATGTCTCATTGGAGAATATAATAGGCACATACTCGACATTTAATATCATTTTCGGTACCTCAATGTCGTGCCCTCACCTGAGTAGTATTGCAACTCTGATCAAGAGTGCACACCCAGATTGGTCACCAGCTGCAATTGAATCCGCAATTATGACTAAGTTGATCAAACCAACCTCGAGGGTCAGCCCATCCTTGATGAAAGGAAACTTCCTGCTGATGTCTTCGCCATTGATGTCGGCCATGTGAATCCATCAAAAGTAAGCAATCTCGGGCTTATTTATGATATCCTGCTTGTCAACCATTCAGTATATGTGTGGCCTTTGGTACAAAGGAAAAGAGATCGCACTGCGAATCACAGTGCCAACTGCTTACTGCTTTCGTGCATATCTGAGGCAAATCTTAATGCCTCACATGCCATGTAATACTTGTGCGAAGCATTCCTTTACTTGACAAGTGGACACACGTATATCCCAGATGGCAATCAATTAAATCTGAATTTAGAAAGACTTTCTCTCACTAATACCAATTTATCTTCTTCCTTGTTCCATTCTTTATTTCATCCGCTAATACTTTATATATAGCAAGGTCAACCTGACCTGCTTCTCCATCAGTTATCTCTCGTACTACATATACTTCCATTGCCACTTTATTCATGAACTAATGCGCCTTTTTATTCTCTATGATCTCGTAGCAGCTCCTCAATTTACAAGCAGCATGACTATGACTACAGGGAAATCAAAGAAAGTTCAAGTTTTTTTAGATGTACTACGTAGAACATAGTCATGCTACCGGAAAATTAAGGAGCTGCTACAGGATCTTAGAGAATAAAAAGGTGCATTTAGTTCATGAATAAAGTGGCAATGGATTTATATGTAGTATGAGCGCTAACTGATGGATAAGCAAGTTGGGTTGACCTTCCTATATCTAATGTAATGGCGGATGAAATAAAGAATGGAACAAAGAAGAAGATAAATTGGTATTAGTGAGAGAAAGTCTTCTAAATTTAGTTTTAATTGAGAGTTGTCAAGTAAAGGATTGCTTCACACAAGTATGACATGACATGTGAGGCATTAAGATCTCCCTAATATATGCACAAAAGCAGTGAGCAGTTGGCATTGTGATTTACAATTAGTGTGATCTCTTTTTCTTTGTAGCCAAGGCCACACAAATACTGAATGTATTGACCAACTGCATATCATAAATAAGAACGGGATTGCTTGCTTTTGATGGATTCACATGGCTAGCATCAATGGCGAAGACATCATTAGGAAGTTTTCTTTCATCAAGGATAGGCTGACCCTCGAGGTGTGTTTGACCAACCGTAATCATAATTGCGGATTTAATTGAAGCTGGTAAGCAATCTGGGTGTGCACTCTTGATCGGAGCCGCAATGCCACTTAGGTGGGGGTATGACATTGAGGTGCCATAAATGAAATTAAATGTTGAGTATGTGGCTGTTATATTCTTTAATGAGACATGCCATGTAGCAAGAATATTTACTCCCGACCCGATGATGTCAGGCTTGAGGATGCTTGGATTTTCAAGGCTTGGGCCCCTGGAGGAAAAATATGTTGCAAATGGTGCATCCATATAGTCTATCCTTGTTCCCATGAATTCGACTGCTGCTATAGGGGTGACGGATGAGTCGATATATGCATTAATTTTTTCTGCTCCTGCATTATCTTGTTTTGTTGATGGAATAACCTACTCTCTGTTGACGAGAATCATGACGACATTACCCACGTGTTTTACTATTTAGCCTTGAGAAGTTAGACCATACACACCACTATCGCACAACACAACCTTGCCTTTAACATCTATGTTATCCAATGATCCTGGTAGACACAAGTCTCCAGCCTTTTCACCCATAGGATATACCAAGGAAAAGAAGATACGAGGAAAGTCTTTTGGTTGGACAAGTGACTCGCCATCGTAAGCTTCCCTATTTCCTAGAATGGCTCTCGCTTCTAGCTTTCTATCATGAGTGCTAGCACCAGCGATAAGAATCTAGGGTGTGTCGTAGAAAATGTAAAACTGAATGGACCTTTATTACCAGCAGAGCCAATCACAATAATTCCCTTTTGAATTGCAGCAAAAGAGCCTATTGCAATAGGATCGGAATAAAAGGTCGAAGAAGATGTATCGCGTGAGATAGAGAGAACATCTACGCCATCGTCAATTGCAGCATCTACTTCTGCCAAGATGGCAATATTAGGACAACTAATTTCAGTCGAACACACCTTATACATAGCAATGTGCACAAGAGGAGCCATACCAGCTGCTGTGCCGTTGGCATTGCCAAACATGTTTGCATTATCAACAAAATTTCCAGCAGCTGTGCTTGCAGTATGTGTACCATGACCGCTTCTACCAAATGGTGGATCAATAGGACTTCTCATTAAGTTCCTTGCACCAATGAGTTTGTTCATACATATTTGTTCGATGAACTCACGTTTCCCTTTCCATTTTGCTGGTGGAGGTGGAATGCTATTATCATTGAAAGAGGGATCGTAGGGTGTAATACCACTATCTAACACCCCAGTAATAATGCCCTTTTTGTAATTGGACTCTTGTCAAAACCCCATGTTTTGGTACGGCCCCAGAAAATGGGGAGTGTGTGTTGAATGTAGAGGCCACACTTTTTCTAGCCTCGCCGAGACAAACCCGTCCTTCTTCTTTATTTCCTTTACTTCATCGATAGATAATTTGGGTGCAAATCCAGTAGCGACATGGTGATAAAAATGAAGAATGTTGTTGACGGCTCCTCCGGACTGATATCACTAGTACTGGTAAAAATGAAGTGTAGTAGCTTTCCATGGTAGTTAAATCTTCCATTTGGGCAGTGAACTTACTTACATGTACAATGTAAGTATGCAATGTAATGATCGAATGTTGAGCAAGACTATAAAAGTTCAGTGTCAAGTAAGGAACAGAGGTTAAAAAAAGGCAAGTCATTCTGATTATAACAAGAGCAAGAAGAAGGAAGAAAGGGAATTCAAAGAAAGTTCAAGTTTTTAAGATGTTCTATGTAGAACATAGTCATGCTACAGGAAATATGAGGAGTTGCTACAGAATCTTTAAGACTAAAAAGGTGCATTAATTCATGAATAAAGTGGCAATAGAAGTATACGTAGTAGGAGAACTAACTGATGGAGAAGCAGGTTGGGTTGACCTTGCTATATATAATGTAATGGTGGATGAAATAAATAATGGAACAAGGAAGAAGATAAATCGGTATTAGTGAGAGAAAGTCTTTCTAAATTTAGTTTTAATTGCTTGATATGTGGGATTCACGTCCGTCAAGTTGTCAAGTCATGGAATGCTTCACACAACTATGACATAGCATGTGAGGCATTAAGATCTGCCTTTGATATGCTCGAAAGATACTGAATGTAGTTGACCAGCTGGATATCATAAATAAGCCCGGGATTGCTTACTTTTGATGGGACCACATGGCCGAAATTAATGGCAAGGACATCAACATGAAGTTTCCTATCATCAAGGATGGGCTGACCCTCGAGGTTGGTCTGATCAACTATAGTCATAATTACAGATTTAATTGTAGCTGGTGACCAATCAAGGTGTGCACTCTTGATCAGAGTTGCAATGCCGATCAGGTGGGGGCACGACATTGAGGTATCAGAAATGATAATAAATATCGAGTATGTGCCTATTATATTCTCCAATGAGACATGCCACGCAGCAATATTTACTCTTAATCTAATGGTGTCAGGCTTGAAGACGCCTGGACTTTCAAGGCTCGGGCCCATGGAGGAAAAATATGCCACAGATTGTGCATCCATATATCCTATTCTTGTTCCCTTGAATTCGATTGCTGCAATAAGGGTGAAGGATGAGTTGATATATACTTTATTTTTTTTCTACTCCTGCATAATCTAGTTTTGTTAATGGAAGGACCTGAATATCATCAACAATGTTAGCGCTAAATTTTTCTCTATTGACGAGAATCATGGTGACACCACCCGCTTCTTTTATAGTTTGGCCTAGAGAAGTTATACCCTGCACACCACTATCGACAACAGAACCTTGCCTTTAATATCTATGTTATCCAATTATCCTGGTAGACACAAATCTACAGCCTTTTTACCCATATGATATACCAAGAGAAAGAAGATACGAGGGAAGTCTTTTGGTTGGAAAAATGACTCTCCATCGTAAGCTTCCCCATTTATTAAAATGATTGTTGCTAATAGCTTTCTTTCATGAGTGCTAGCATAAATAGTGAGAATCTAGAGTGATTTATTAGACAATGTAAAACTGAATGGACCTTTATTACCAGCAAAGCCAATCACAATAATTCCCTTTTGAATTGTAGCAAAAGGGTCTGTTGCAATAGGATCATAATAAAAGGCCAAAGAAGATGCATCGAGGGAGATACAGAGCACATCTATGCAATCGTCAACTGCAGCATCTATTGCAGCCAAGTTGGCAGCATCATGACAACTAATTTTAGTCGAACACACCTTATACATAGCAATGTGTGCAAGAGGACCAATGCTAGTTGTTGTGCCGTTGGCATTGCCAAACATGTTTGCATTATCAACAAAATTTCCAGCAGTTGTGCTTGCAGTACTTGTACCATGACTGCTTCTATCAAATGATGGATCACTGGAACTACTCCTTAGGATCCTTGCAATAATGAGTTTGTTGATACATATTGTTTTTTCCTTTCCATTTTGCTAGTGGAGGTGGAATATTATTATTATTATTATTATTATTATTATTATTATTATTATTATTATTATTATTATTATTATTGAAAGAGGGACAGTATGGTGTAATACCACAGCCTAACACCCTAACAGTAACACCTTTCTCGTAATTGGGCTCTTGCCAAAACCCCACGTTTTGGTATATCCCCAGGAAATTGGGAGTGTGTATTGTATGTAGAGGCCATACATTTTCTAGCCTCGCCGAGACAAACCTGTCATTCTTCTTCATTTCCTCCACTTCATCGCCAGATAATTTGGCTGCAAATCCAGTAGCGACGTGGTGATAAAAATGAAAAATACGTGTTGATGGCTCCTCGGGACTAACATTCACTAGTACTGGTAAAAAGGAAGTGTAGTAGTTTTCCATGACAGCTAAATCTTCTATTTGGGTAGTGGGCTTACTTACATGTACAATATAAGTATGCAATTGTACTGGTCGAATGTTGAGCAAGACTATATAAATTCAGTGTCAAGAAAGCAATGAGGGTTTAAAGAAAGGCAAGTCATTGTAATTATAACAAGAGCAAGAACAAGGAAGGCAAAAGAAGGAAGAAAGGGAAATCGAAGAAAGTTCAAGTTTGTAAGATGTCCTACGTAGAACATAGTCATGCTACTGGAAAGACAGCAAAGGTACTTGAATGTGGTTTCTTTTGGCCTACTTTTGTACAAAGATCTTTATGATGACACAAAGAGTTGTGACTAATGTCAAAGAACGGAGGGAATCTCAAGAAGGCATGAAATGCCCCAAAACCCCATTATGGAAGTTGAACTCTTTGATGTATGGGGAATCAATTTCATGAGTCCTTTTCCAAGTTCTTATGGTATGAAGCACACCATTGTGGCGGTTGACTATGTATCTAAATGGGTTGAGGCAATGGCCTTACCGAACAATGAAGCTAGAAGTGTCACCGTATTCCTCAAGAAAAGCATTTTTACAAGATTTGGCACCCCTCGCACCATCATAAGTGATGGGGGAACCCACTTTTGCAATCGGGTCTTTAGCTCTTTGTTGGAGAAATATGGGGTAAGACACAAGGTTGCTACACCTTATAATCCCCAAAGGAGTGGTCAAGTGGAAGTGTCAAATCGAGAGATCAAGCAAATTCAAGCCAAATCGGTTAATGTGAACCAGACGGATTGGTCCAAAAAGTTGGATGATGCCTTATGGGCATATCGCACGACATATAAGACTCCAATTGAGATGTCACCGTTCCTGTTAGTCTTTGGCAAAGCTTGTTATCTCCCCATGGAGTTGAAACATAAAGCTCTTTGGGCGTTGAAAAAGCTCAACATGAATTGGGAAGAAGCTTCCAAATCCCGGGTGGAGAAGTTGCATGAACTTGAGGAAATGAGATTTATTGCCTATTGTCACGCCCTAAAAATTAACTCTGAAGGTTTATTATTTAAAGGATGTGACTGGTGTTAAAAAAGGTACACAATTATTTTTTTAGAAATTTCGGAGTCGCCACTTGACAAGTTAAAGGTGTGCCAAGTCACCAAAGTGGTGTACCTGAAACCCCCTTGACTCGTCTAATGGTCTGCGTCAGATATTTTGAGTAAAGTCCTCAATTGACTCTCGGGAATGTATTAGGCACTCTCGAGTCCTGTGCCAAGCACAATTGCTTTATTGTCGCATTTTTTTAAAATTCATTAAATATGACTGTATTATTAAAGCCGTTATTTAAAGTATTGTTTAACCAAAAATTGTATTAAGTAACCTGTTGGGTATACCTTAGCACATTGATTTTTCTTGATTTAATTTTCTTTTTATTTAATTTCTCTTTTCGCCTAATAAGCAGACCACAAGTCATACTTATTATTACGCTTACTCGTGTTTTACTTTCCATTATTAAATAATAGTTTGAGAAGAAAAAAAAAGTTTAACGAGTAGTATGATTGAAGTCCAAAATAATTCTATAAAATGATGGCCACTTATTAAAATGAAGCTTTATCATGCAAAATGATTGTGTGATCGGCCGACTTTGCAAAAGATCGGCACATAACTATTTATCTATTCCAATGAGAAGATTTGCACGCGCTCCATTTTACTTTCCATTTTTTCAGAGAAAAACGATGCTTGAATCTTAAGTTTTAAGTTTGAATAAATCTGTCCAATTTTGCCTAGATTTGCACAAATGATTTCGGCTATAGTTCTTAATGTAAACTATGGCCTAAGCTTGGCTAATACATCTTACCACCCAAAAGGAATGGAGCAGCTCCCATGGCTCGTTACTTACAAAGTTTCCCTTTTATTTAATTAAAATAACAAGCAGTAGTGTGAGGTAATAGATTAACAGATGCGAGACAACATCAACAATCATACATTTGGAGATTTGCACTTGTGTCCTATTTTGCCAATACATTTCATCTTTGTCCCTGTTAGCTAATAGAAAAAACTTTACATGACCAAACTGCTTTTATTATATTCCTCTTCCAAAATATGTCCATCTATAGTTTGCATTGCAGTGTTTTGTCTGGAAAAGGATCCTGGACCGGCTCAATTACTTTCCCTATTAGTTTTAGCGTAGTGTTTTCAAAGATGTAACTAGAAGATGGAACTCTAGAGTTCTTTTTTTTGTTAGTTATTATAGTTATACTTTGGTTATTTTTATAGCTCCAGCTCTAGAGTAAAAAAGAGTTGGTCTGTGTATAATGTTACTACTTGTTGGGTTGAGTAATAAAAGTTTTATTTCGACCAAAAAAAATAGACAATAGACTGTGTTAATCATTTATTGATTATTAACTTTATTTTCTAATATGATAATTAATAGTATTCACTTTAATATGATTCGGCTGTAATATTAAAACATAAGAAACATCAAGTCCTTATGTACTGTATAAACTTATATGAGGTATTTGTAAATTGGTTAAATCAACTAATGTTGTCGAAGAAATCTCACAAGCATGCTTAAAGTTTTCCAAGTTTCTACAATATAATTGAAATCGCTAGATTGTCAAATATAAGTACCAGGAAGTAATATATTATAGTTCGTTTACATTCACATATTAACATGTTTTTTCGTTTTAGATTATTCAATTTTTTATTCTAGATTCATCTTGGGTATTCAACAAAGAATACTTTTATTCAATGTTTGAAAGAAAAAATTTACTGTTGAATTTACAATAATACTAGTCAAACTATTATTCTTATATGAATAAGAATAACATACATTCTCCATTTGAACTACTAATCCAAATGGCACTTCATCCTCTGTTAATAACGTAGTCAATTCAAATTTCTGAAACATACCAATACAATCATACAATAATAAGATGGAAAATAGTACTAAATGGTAACTTTGGGAAATGGCGCCATGCTTTCCAGGTCGTCTCCCCACTTTTTTGAAGGACGAAACATTCCTTAAAAGATAAAGATTCTTTTGTTGCTGAAAAATTTGTCTACTTGCTTTCTATGAAATTATTATGAGATTGAGAGGCTCATAAATATTTAGAGCTTAACTTAATAACATAAACAACAAGCAGTTTTGTGTTTTAATATCAATTGCTAAATCCCTTAACTAGTCTTGCTTCCCATACAAAAATGTACTTAAAAGAAAGTACAATTATCATATTATGTAAATTGAAATAAAACCGGGGTGAGACAAACTTTGAAGGGAAAACATTAGCAAATTCCAAAATTTGAAAGAAATTACAGATTGGTGCCTTTTAGATTATTTTCTCTGAAGAAGAGAGCACCAAAGAAACCAAAAATTTGGATTAGAGAAAGAGAAGAAAAGAAACTGATTAACCAAGTGCATAGACTTAACCAGGGACCATTGTAAGCTCGTGCACAACAAAGTCCTACGTATAAACCATAACTCTGTATGAGTATTTCAACTTTTCTTCTATTCCCTCCGTTCCAAATTACTTGTCATGGTTCAGATTTCGAGAGTTAAACGAGTTTATTTTGACCGTGAATTTAAACACATAATCTTTAAGTTTTTTATAACGATGTTTATATATTTAGAAACTACATAAAAAATACTATAAGTCACAATAATTAATAATTCAAAATATTTAAAAGACATGATGAAAATATTACCGTCAAAGTTAAACTTGTTTGACTCTCGAAATCCGAACTATGACAATCATTTTGGAACGGAGGGAGTACTATATAAACGTCGAAAGGGTGGCAGCTTATCTAAATGATACAAATAGCTGTCCAAGTTGTACCGTAAATGTGGCATTTAGTAATTGGTTCTTTCGCTTTATTATCTAAAGGTTTATAGCCAAAGCGTGCATATGTATTGATATTGTGTACAACACACCCATCCTTTGGACGTTTATATATAGAATTATTGCTTCTTCATTGTGCTGTAAGCAAACTTGTAGTAGTTCTCATTTTCATTTCACTCTCCTCAGTTTGCCTCTTCTGATTCTCTCAGCTTACTCTTGTTCACTCTCTGGTGGATTATATTCTTCTTATTATTCCTATAAATTTGACGGTTCTCCATTTGAATAACATCACAAACAGCTTGAAAATGGAGAAAATAATAGTCATGTTTTTTCTTGGTTTTCTATTTCTTTCTCCATCCACAGCGGTTAGGAATTATCCTCCTTGTCTCTCTTGCGGCTGCCATGGCAATGGATGCAGCATACCAGGAGATAACATCACATATGAGTGGCCAAATTTGGTAGGAGTCGAGATCTTTAAAGCAAAAGCCATAGTAGAAGCCACCAATCCTAATGTTGTTGGTGTCGTGCAACCAGATCCTAGTTGTGTTCGTCCTTTTGATATATGTTGCAATCGTGTGTGGCTTTGCCCTGATGCCAATAAACTTGTTAGATTAATACCAGAGGTCGGGTAATAAATTAAACATCGTTAAAGCAAGTTGATCATTTTGTTTTTGTTTTTAAGATATCTGACAATTGACTCTTGCAATGGATCGATGATGTTATCTTACAATGTCCTTTTTGTTGCACCTTATTTTTTCCTTTTTCTTTAATCGTAGTAAGTTATCTACAGACACATAATAAAAAAACTACAACATACCCATAGCTGCGTCATAGAAGTTATGGAGTTTCAGAACTAAGAGTATTATAGAAGACATGTTCGAAGAAAAATAGTATAAGAAATTATTATAATTAATGTCCACAAGTAAAACCAACTGCAGCTCAAAATGTCACGGTATCAAATCAAAATTTTTGTTTCGATATAAGCAAAGGTTTTGAAAGACGAAGAGAGAAATTTCACAATTTGTTAACTCACTGTTTTCCTTTTTTTGTTGATCACCATCAGTCCACTGATATCTGGATTAAGAGCCTGATTGGTCAAATTTTTGAAAACTGCTTATTTTTAAAAGTATTTTTCTCCAAAAGTTTTTCGTAAAAGTACTTTTGAAAAGTCGTAGTTTGTGTTTGGCCAACTCATTTGAAAATCATTGTTGTCAATAGTTGAGTAGTAATTTGTATTGGCAAAAATTTTGAAAAAGTGCTCTTTAGTGTTAATTTACGAGTAAGTACATATAAAAATTTACTTTACAATTATTAACTAGATTAAATTTGTTAACTAGGAGTATTTTATTACCAAGGATTATATTTAACTTTTTTATATATTTTTAAAAGTAGAGCATTTATAATTGTTTATTCTAATTCATACCTTAAAAAAGATGCAATTTGATTCAAAGCTTCCAACAATAATTATGCAGGTGTGCGTAGAAGAAAAAAAATTTAATGTACTATTCATATATTATAATCATTAGCAAAAAATAAATAGACGTAATTAGGTAAATAAGTGTTAATAGTAAGGGTATTTTTGGAATGACAAAAATTTAAAACAACTTTTGCTTCTGATTTTTGGGAAAAACTACTTTTCCCAGCTTCTTTCCCACAACACAAAAATAGCTTCTGGTATCACTCAAAAGCACTTATTTTTTTTTCCTAAAAGCTCGGCCAAATACCTCAATCTTTCAAAATAAGCACGTTTAGAGAAAAATAAGCATTGTTGGCTCTTCAAAAGCTTGGTCAAAAAAATTAATATTCTCACATATTAGTAAACTAAAAATATTAATGACATTAAAATATTAACTAAAAAATAATTATTTTGGCTTACCATAAATTTTCATTAACTTTATATAAGGCATTTAACAAATTCACCCCGCATCCCCTATTGTTCATAGAAATTGAAAGTAGTATTTGAAATATTACTTCAAAATTTTTATTTGTTCAAAAGATTTGTGCAAAATTTGAAACCAAAACTTTTACCCCAAATTCTAGTTGAGAGTAGTACTTGAGAGATTTGGGAAAAAAACTTTTTCACACACACAAACTTCAACTTGTTTTTTCAAGTGAAATGTATGTCAAAATACAACTTCAACTTCTAAAAAATATTGTTTTCTTCAACTTCAAATACTCAAATTTTTAAGTTTTAAACAAATATGTGTACAAAAGCTAGCTTAGTTAGTGAACTTTTCTGGCCAAGCAGTGTTGAATAAGACCACTTGCATTGTTGACCTACCAAAAAGTTTTAGTGTGAGAAGCTCCATACTCTCTCTAATCCATTCCCTCTTCTAGCACTCTACTTTCATTAACTCCTCCACTATGCATCCAAATCATAAATCTACTTCCACTACTATGCACCATCTAATACCTCCTAAACCTCTAGATCCACTAGACACTATCGAGAACCCAACAATAAATGCTAAACCTACATACTGCGAGAAATTGATTCAGCCTATTGCCAAATCGTGCCTCATTCCTTCTTCTTCACTCTTATATCCATCATCACCCTCACATACCCTCATGCAAAATCAACCAGTCGATGAGGATGGCTCCTTTGACAAAATTTCACTCTCACAGGAAGAAAGACAGCGAATTTACTCCCCATGGGCAAATTCAGTGATCATAAAACTTCAAGGAAAAAGGCTGCACCATCAATATTTATTTGATAAGCTTACCAAATTATGGTGTCTTATGAAAGATTTTCCATTGATCGATCTTGGGGAGGACTTTAATGTGGCAAAATTTAATAGACATGAGAGTCTACATAAGGTACTCACCGAGGGACCTTGGTTTATAAATGGCTTCTTCTTATCTACAAGATGTTGGGAGCCAAACTTTGTAGCAACTGAATTTAAGTTAATGTCAACCGCAATTTGGGTCAGATTACCAAATCTACCAACTGAATTTTTTGATGAAGGTATCCTAAAAAAATTGGTAGTCGCATTGAAAAACTTTTAAAAGTTGATTTCAAAACTTCAACAGCTTTGAGAGCTAGATATGCACAATTATGTGTTGAAGTTCCTCTAGATAGTCATCTCAGAAGCTACATTTATATTGAGCATCACAAACAAAATATTATATATGACGCTGAAAAATTTCTATGTAAGAAATGTGGTTGTTTGAGTCATCTTCAAGAGCTTTGTTCTTACAATTCTACTACCTTAAACTCTCCTAATCCAGATTACCCTACTCATCAACCACAACAAAAACTTAAAACAGAAGAGGGGGAGCTTGAGTGGAAAGCTGTGATTTTCAATAAAAAGAAAAAAGTGTCCATATTTAAATCCAGTGAGCCAGTCTATAATTCTTCAGCTAGGAAACCTAATTCTATAGCTCAGTCCAGCCATGCAGTAGGCTATTCTCCAAGTAAGTCCCCTAAACAATTTTATCAAAAAAAGTCGATATTAATTAAGGAATCCCTAAATAAATTTAATGCTTTGCAATTCTCTAATTTAGATTTAGGTGATAATAATATTGCGCATGACAATGTTACTAATGATTCTCCTCCTTTGTCTTTAGTCAAGAAGCTTTTGCAAAATTCTAGAACCCCGATGTGGCAATCGACGTGGCATCTCCTATGGATTTATATGATGACTTGTCACAACCTTTAAACCAAAATGCGGACAGGTTTTCTACTCCTAAAAATACTAATGACACTACTTAAAGTTCCTTACCCCTTAACTCTAATTTCATAACTCCACCTAAAAATTGTAAAATCCATGTGCCGACCAAACCAACCAATCACCCCTTTGACAATGATTTCCTTCCTCAGTCAAGCTTAACTCTCTTACACGCGACTAACTCCTCTACCAAAAGTCACACGCAACTGGCCATGCAACCCTTAACTAACTCTACTCCCCCCCCCCCCCAAACATCTCCATCGCCTATATCTAATCATGGGAAATCTACTACTACAAATGCTTCGAAAAAAATCTCGAACCATAATAAATCAGCTACTGAAGGAACATTCACTCAACAAGAAATCAAAAATCATGAATTCACAAAATCCACCACCACCACCTCACGATCAATTACCAATGGAACAACCACTCATTTTCACTCTTCCTCCAGCCCAAAATCAAGTGCCCCAATCATGGTTGGAGTCGACGTTATGGGGCCAAGTCCTCACAATTCCAATGGATCTGAATGGACAACCTGCTCTTGTGGTGATACAAAATCCTCAATACTTTGCTCTCATTGTCAGCGAGGGCATGCACATGACGATGAACAACTATATGAACAACACATGGCCACACTTTCTCCAAAGGATGCACCACCAAGTCCCTTCACTAATGGACCTTCCTTTTTTCCCACAAAGGGTACTATCTCCACAAAGCCCTATCTTCATTCCATATGATCTGGCGATGAATCAACCTCTCTTCACCTTTGTGGAGTTGAACGGGGCTCACAATCACTTGAACATGCATGTGCCACCTCCACCACCAAATCAACCTCACATGCAGCCCCCCATGCAAATAGAAGCACCTCCTCCAGTTCCATCGAACTCTCCTCGACGCCATCTCAATCAACAAGAACAAGGAAAAGGAGAGAGAGACCCCCTGGACTTACTCGCACCAAGGGTGAGGGAGAGTCACACGGAATTTGTAAACCTAGGAGAAATAGCAATTTAACTATTCAAGGAATGCATCGACAAAAAAGTCATCTTACAAGGTCATCAAGCACTCTACAAGTGCTCCCTGGACGTGAGGGCCCCAGCCAATAGGAGAGCGGTGAAGTATGCTATAGTCTTCAACCCAACCTTGAGGACTGACCCTGACTTAGATTTGGAAGTGAACCAAAACTCAAACCCTAATATGGATAAATAAATTAACATTATTATTTGGAACGTAAGAGGTGCTAACAATACTAATTTTCATAGAAATTTCGATGCTCTCCTAGCTATTCATAAACCTGCAGTTGTGGCTCTCCTTGAGTCTAAAATGGAGGATCACTATGACCTTAGGGTTCGTTTTGATTTTTCTGACTATACTGAGATACCAGCTGAAGGTCGATCGAGTGGGGTAGTCTTACTCTGGAATAATGAAGTGGTAAGTGTTAATGACATTCCAATCTGAGGTAATGAGGTGCATGCAATGATAAAGGTAATCTATCGTCCTTTTAATTATCCTTGGCTTTTTTCTTCAATATATGCTAGTAATTCTTACATAAATAGACTTTCATTATGGCATGACCTTCAAAATATTTATGACTCCTATAAAGGTCCATGGTTAGTAGGAGGTGACTAACCAGATTTTATCTCAAAATGATAAGTGGGGAGGTCGACCTATAAATAATGCTAGTGCTAATCATTTCTGGTCTTGCATAAATTATTGTAATCTAGTTGATCTTAGATGTAAAGGACCTAAGTATACTAGGTCAAATCATCACAAAAATAAAGGAGGTCTTATAATGGAGCGTCTGAATCGTTGCCTGGCAAACAATGAATGGATTACCATGTTTAAAGATGCCTCCATCATCCACCTCCCAAAGACCTATAGTGACCATAATCCTATTCTTATTAGTCTTAATAATGTATCTCATGCTGCTAGTCGAAGACCTTTTAGGCTAGAATCCATGTGGACATCTCACCCCGACTTTATTAATGTCGTCAAGCATGCCTGGTCTAATAGGAATTTACATGATGCTACAAAAAAATTTTCGGAAGATATAGTGCACTGAAACAAACATGTCTTTGGGAATATTTTTTGAAATAAAACAAAACTTCTAGCTCGTTTAAATGGCATTCAATCATCTCCTAACTATGCTACTAGTATTTTTCTCCAAAACTTAGAGTCACAATTAGTTCTTGATTATAACAATATTTTAAAAAATGAAAAAGAATTTTGGCTTCTCAAATCTCGAATTGATTGACTAAATTACGGTGATGCTAATACAAAGTTTTTTCATGTTTCAACTCTTAATCGTAGAAGGAAAAATCGTATTGTTTACTTTCATGATGACAATGGTAACCAAATTTTTAATCCTGATGATGTCTCAAATCATATAACTGGTTGCTTTAGCAAAATGTTTACCACTAGTCACTCTTCTACCACACTTAACTCTATTACTACTGCTTCTTCGTGGTTTTCAAAAGCTAATCTCTCAATTTTGGATAAACCTCTAGCTGATGAGGAAATTACAAAAGCTATTTTTTCTTTTAAATCCTATAAAGCCCCAGTCCCCGATGGTTTCCACCCTTTCTTTTATCAGCGCTATTGGGACATAGTTGGTCCTTCTGTTAAAGATTTTTGTCACAAAGTTTTCTATGAGAGCACAATCCCTCAAGATTGTAACTCTACTTTAATTTGTCTTATTCCTAAATTTAATAATGCTGTGCACTTAAAGAATTTTAGACCTATTGGTCTTTGCAACACCATATATAAAATTATTATAAAAATCATCTCAAACCGCATCAAACCTCACCTAGATGATCTTATAAGCCCATGCCAGGCTAGTTTCATTAAAAATAGGAGAGCTTCTGATAATGTTATCATTATTCAGGAACTTATCCAAAAATTTGCTCGAATGAAAGGGAAAAAGGGTGAAATGATCATTAAAATTGATCTTGAAAAGGCTTTTGATAGGATTGAATGGTCCTTTATCCGCAATATGCTAGTTTTTTTTAAATTTCCCAACTAATTTTATCTTGTGTTACAACTTCTAGCATTTCGATTTTGATTAATGGTGCTAAAACTGATAAATTTTTTCCTACTAGAGGCATTCGTCAAGGTGACCTGATGTCACCTTATCTCTTTATCCCTTTTATTAGTACTTCTCTCAATTTACATAAATCACCAAGTTGACATGAATCTTTGGGACCCTATTACTGTATCTCCTAAAGGCCCTAGCCTCTCTCACCTTATCTTTGCCGATGACCTAACTTTCATGGCTAAGGCAAATGATAAATCTGCCTACGTGATTCAAGATACTCTAGCCATGTTTTAAAATTTGTCAGGAGCCAAGATTAACAGCTCAAAATCTAGGATCATTTTCTCAAAAAATTTTGACTCTCACCAGGCTGCTCACCTAGGCTCTATCCTTGACTTTAAGATTGGTCACCGCTTTGAAAAATATTTAGGCTTCCCCATCTTGACCCATAAGCCTAAACATAATGACTACCAATTCTTAGTAGATAATTTCAAATCTAGACTTTCAAACTGGAAAGTGAACCTTCTTACTCTAGCTGATAGAACTACATTGGTTTGTTCAACCCTTAATACCCTACCAAATCATATCATGCAACTAAATCAACTTCCCAGAAAAATCCTAAAAGTTTTTGATAAGATCCAAAATAATTTTGTCCGGGGAACGACTGATAGTAAAAGAAAGATTCATCTTCTCTCTTGGGACACTATTACTAAACCAAAGCAGTTTGGAGGCCTCTTTATTACCAAAGCTCATGTTAAAAACAAAGCTCTCCTTATTGGTCTTTCTTGGAGATTCCTTACGACTCCTAAGTCTCTTTGGACTCAAATTCTTAGTGCTAAATATATCCATAAACGTCCCTCAAAATGCCAATCTTTTATTTGGAATAATATTGCCAGAGGTTTACTTTTCTGTTATGAGAATACTCATTGGGTGTTAGGGAATGGTGCTAATATCTTATTATGGGAAAATTCTTGGCTTCCTAATAGAAATTCAATTCGTAGTCTCATTAGTGGCCCTCTAACCCTAGCTGAGACTAGAACTAAGGTCTGTGAGGTGTATAACAATAATACGTGGGACTTCTCCAAAATCTCTTTCGACCTTCCAACCCATATCAAAGACATTTTTCTCTCAACCCCTGCTCCTACTGGCTCCTTAGAGCATGACTACCCCCATTTGGAGACTTAATGACAATGGAATCTTTTCACTAAAGTCAACCTATAAAATTATTCTCTCCTATGCTCCTATTGATAATGAATTTAGGTGGTTATGGGATATCGACACTCCACGCAAAATTCAATTCTTTCTATGGCAGTGTCGGCACAATAGGCTTCCATGTAGGTCCTATCTTAATATGATAGGAATTAATATTGACCCTATTTGCCCTATGTGTAAGCTTGAACCGGAATCTTTATTTCACATTTTTTGGAATTGCACCATAGCTTAAAAAATTTGGTCCAACTACAATATCACTATTAATGCTATAGATACTCACAATTGGCTTAAGACCCTAAGAGAAAGTTCCCCACTCCTGAATTCTAAATTTTATTCATGGCTCGAATTCTTATCTTTTGCATTGTGGGGTTTATGGCTTAATCGCAATCATAATAATATCCATAATCTTAATAACCATCTAAGTTGTACTAAAGTTCAACATAATATAATTGAATACAAATTACTCACCTCAAGTGAACCTACTTTTGCTCGTACTAGAAATATTAAAGTTGCATGGCACCCCCTTAATACTAACTACTTTAAGCTGAATATCGATGGTTCTTATCATTAAAATTCCAATAAGGCTAGCATGGGTGGTGTCTTTAGAAATAGACAGGGGGATTGGATTCTTAGTTTTCACTCATCTCTTCTTGCATTAAATCATACCCATGCCGAGCTTTCAGCACTAGCTTATGGACTATCCTTAGGCCTTGATCAAAACCTTATGCCCTTAGAAGTTGAAACGGACTCCACAGAAGTCCTAAACCTACTAGAAAATCCCACTACTACTTATTTACGTACCATTGATCATACATTGCAGGTCACTGATAATGAAGCTGGGGATGTCGCAAATCAGGCATAACTTCCGTCAAGGAAACAAAGTTGCACATCTATTGGCCAGGAGAGCTCCTGGACAGTTCAATAATCATATCAAAAAATATTATGCAATGCCACCACATTTTATTTATCAAGCTTTGCTGGATGATAGTGTGGGCAATTTTTCTATGTTAAAAATTTTGGAAAGCACTTGTAAGGATCTACTCTAGGTAATCTAAATGTAATGAATATTTCTCATCTACCTAGTAGGAACCTATCTCTAATTAGTAGGAACTTATGTAACCTAAGTCATGCAATGCCCCTAATTAAGCAGCCACATGAACTCTCTTTGTAACCCACCGTAATTTTATTAATGCATATCATGTTATTATAAAAAATAAAAAAGACCACTTGCATTGCATCATACAAGGTGTATATGCCACTCGGAATATATCAATTTATTGCGACAACGGATGGTTCCTAGCTACTCTAGGTAATCTAAATGTAATGAATATTTCTCATCTACCTAGTAGGAACCTATCTCTAATTAGTAGGAACTTATGTAACTTAAGTCATGCAATGCCCCTAATTAAGCAGCCGCATGAACTCTCTTTGTAACCCACCGTAATTTTATTAATGCATATCATGTTACTATAAAAAAAAAAAAAAGACCACTTGCATTGCATTATACAAGGTGTATATGCCACTCGGAATATATCAATTTGTTGCGGCAACGGATGGTTCCTAAAAGATGATAAATAGGTGTAAATATATACGTTACAAAATTTGGAGATACATTCAACAAAGCAAATATAATTGGGCAATTTTCAAAAATACTCATACATCTCATCTTATTTACAAGGCTCTATCCATTACATTAATACCCATAACTTATTTACTTCCTATACCCATTAGCTAATTACTTCCTTATTTTGAGGCATAAAACAAGAAATTCAAGTCTCTCTCACTCCTAATATCTTTTATTATTTATTCTCTTTTCCTTTTGTCATTCTTTTATTATTTTTTTCTCTTTTTACGTTTTAACTCTTCTTCTTTTTTTCTTTTTTCTTTCTTTTTTCTTTCTCCTTTTATAGCACTATTCATGTCTCCCCATTTTTTTATTTTTTTTATTTATTTTCTTTCTGCGTAATCTTATTACACTCAATTTTTTTTCTTTTTTCTTCTTTCTCAAAAAAGGTATACTTTGTTCAAAAACACAAAAACTTAAATATTTATTTGCTCGATAGCATCGCACACGTTAGTCCAAAACATAAAATGATATACCAAAAGAGTATACAACATATCAAAAAGATGTACTTATATAAGTTTAATAAAAAAATTAAAATATATATGTATTCTAAAACGTCTCGCACTTTGATCCAACCATAACAAGGCAAACAAGCTATACCAAAAGACTATATAGTATACCGGAAGAGTATACAATATACCAAAAAAGTATACTTTGTTCAAAACAACAAAAACTGAAATATTTATTCACTCGGTAGCATCGGACACTTTGATCCAAACACAAAAGGGTATACTGGAAGAGTATACAGTATACCAAAAGGGTATACTTTGTTCAAAACAACAAAAATTGAAATTTTTATTCGCTCAGTAGCATCGCACACTCTGATCCAAACACAAAAGGGTATACCGGAAGAGTATACAGTATACCAAAAGAGTATACTTTATTCAAAACAATAAAAATTGAAATATTTATTCGCTCGGTAGCATCACACACTTTGATCCAAATACAAATGGCTATACCGGAAGAATACAATATACCAAAAGGGTATACTTTGTTCAAAACAACAAAAACTGAAATATTTATTCGTTCGATTGCATCGCACACTTTGATCCGAACACAAAAGGGTATACTGAAAGAGTATACAGTATACCAAAAGGGTATACTTTGTTCAAAACAATAAAAACTAAAATATTTATTCGCTCGGTAGAATCGCACACTTTGATCCAAACACAAAAGAGTATACTGGAAGAGTATACAGTATACCAAAAGGGTATACTTTGTTCAAAATAATAAAAACTGAAATGTTTATTCGCTCGGTAGCATCGCACACTTTGATCCGAACATACAAGAGTATACCAGAAGAGTATACAGTATACCAAAAGGGTATACTTTGTTCAAAATAACAAAAACCGAAATATTTATTCGCTCGGTAGCATCACACAAACAGGTATACCGGAAGAGTATACAGTATACTAAAAGGGTATACTTTGTTCAAAACAATAAAAACTCAATTATTTATTCGCTCAGTAGCATCGCACTCTTTGATCCAAATACAAAAGGGTATACCGGAAGAGTATATAGTTTACTAAAAGGGTATACAACGTTCAAAACAACAAAACTTAAATGTTCGATAGCATCACACACTTTGATAGGGTATACCAAAAGAGTATACAATATCTAAAAAATGTCTAATTCATCAATAATAATAAAAATTAAAATATCTATGTGTTCAGCGATATTTCGCACTTTGATCTGAACATAACAAAGTATATCAAAAGAGTATATAGTATACCTAAAAGGTATACAACAATAACAAAAAATTGAAGTATACTATTTCAAAACATAGAATTCTTCAAAGAAAAAATAACCTTGTATACTGTAAAAGTATACGATATACTCTAATGGTATACAATGATTTTTTTTTTTTTTGCAATATACTGTTTCAAATCACATCATTTTTCAAAAGTATAAATAACATTGTATACTGTAAAAGTATATAACATACTCCAAGGGTATACAATACTGTTTCAAATCACATCATTTTTCAAAGGCATAAATAATATTGTATACTATAAAAGTATACAGTATACTCCAAAAGTATACAATATATCCCAAGGGTATACAATGATAACCAAAAATTGAAGTATACTATTTCAAAACATAGTATTATTTAAAGAAAAAATAACACTATATACCATAAAAAGTATAAATTGAACAGGGAACACTCTTTCTAGACGTGCCAATGCCCATGTTAAGCACGAGTTCAACAACTTGAAGTGGAGTACTGATCAACTAAATCTTCAAAATAGTCCTAATTTGCATTTGTTTGTTTGGCACCTTCGACAGAGAACCAGCAGAAAACTTGAATATCTACATAAATTGGACAAAGAAAGCTCATTTAGTCAAGTGAAACATTTAAGCAAGACATGAGTCAATAAAAATAGACCTAGAATTGCTAATAAAGCAGAGAAATTAAGGAAGACACAATATGAGTTGTAGGAGCATCCAAAGATTTCTGGCACAACTAATGCAACGTCTTTATTTGAAATTACATAAAACACTCTATCTTATTAGTTTAGTTGTTGAATAACTAATCTGATGTTTAGCTTTCAGTAGTGTTTGGTTTACAACATTAAACTATCCTAGTTTCCACATAATGAGGGGAAGGGGGGGTGAATGGGAAAGAGGGATATTATATTGGTAGATTAAATTAAATAAAGACGCGCTAGCATTGTACTGGGCAACCACATCTTTCAAAGTTTCATGAATTATTGAAGGCAAGACTCTTATTATAGTTTTCACCAGGAGTTCGGTAAACAATGGGCATCTGGTCTGTAACTGAACGAGCGAGAACTCTAAGAAGTTCAATATATGAGGAAAACAATATGTTAAATCACGGACACGTTCATGCTATAACAAAGATAAAACGACAAAAGGTATACCATTAGAGTATATATTATATCATAAAGGTATACTGTGTTTAAAACAACTAGTATCAATATCCATTTGTTCGATAGTAGCTCATATTTTTTGATCAAAATACAAAAAAGGTATACAATAATTAGATGTAACTTCATAAACTGAGCAAAAGAACGAAGCTGGACACACAACCAAACACTTTAACTAACTTCAACAACCATACTAATTAGGAAAAATGAAACAGAACATTGAATTGGACATATAGCCATGGATCACTTTTTAAAATACAGACAAACTATCAACAATCTAAACCAAATCTTTATCGCACATGCCTGATATATCCAGGTTCAACACAAACAACCAAAGATAATGGCTAAGATGGAACAATATGCATATCACAGACTTAACAAAACAAGATAAGATAAATAAAGCTATAAAATGGATTCCTTCATTAAAGAAAACCATCTGACAAACTTTATAAGGGCATTTTAAACAAACCACACTTTATTCTTAAACTTCTTTTAGCATTCTCCAAGTTAAAATAGGTTTTTCAAAGAATAACACAGACTGATTCATTTGAGGGCTTATAAACTTGTGGTCATGCCTTGAATAGAAGCCCCCACATATGTCCTCACCTACAAATGAAACAATTGCTCCCCTTCCCAAAACGTTGTTTAAAGTCTTGTTTGTATTGAGGTTGTGGAGCTTCTCCAGTTAAGCAATACGGAGTGGTTACCTTATCACTTTTTACATCAGTAACCAATCCAAATGAATGTTCACATTTATCTTTGAACCAACAGTCTGAGCATCAAAGTTATCTCCAACTCCAGAACTAGGCTCTGCCACCAGCATTAAAACAATACCATTCAACTTGCTCTCGTAAATGTTTTTTTTTCTTTCAAATCGTTAGACCAAGTAAGTTGTTGTTTTCAGGTCACACTTACCAGTTCCAGTGTGGGGTTAGGCATAGACCCCAACCTGTATATAAATAGCAACATAAATTAAAATACAATGGAGGGGGACATAAACCTTATCTTTGAAGCTATGATGGTAACCTATGGGAAAGGGAGTAGAGTGTAGCATCAAGGACCTTCCCACTAGCCTAGGATAGGTGAAACACCTATATACAAAAAGAACCTAGGATGATAAGTGAGGGAGACTCTCCTTTACAAAAAAAAAAAGGCTATATTACGAGTTAATTAATCTAATGAACTAAAAATGGTGGTATATAAGTCTTCATTTTGGCTATCACTTAGAAGTAGTGATAGCCATATTGAAGAGAGTACCATGCCCATCAAAAGGTGTGGGAACATAAACATGAATGATGGTTCTTCCAACAATGTTGACAGTAGCAGAAATATGAAGCAGCAGCAGCATGAAACAGAGATAAATATAACAGGAACAACTGCAAGAGTGAAGCAGAGAGTAAGTAGCAGTAGCAATTTCCTACTGAAGTGCAGCCTGTAGTTGAGTAACATGGTTTAGGACTTCCCCAGTTTGCCTCCCAAGATAACCCTTTTGTGGGAGCACCAGCCGCCAGGTATTTTTGTAGATAATATAGTACAAGTTAACTTAGTATAGTGTAGTTGTCCTTTGTAGAGAAATATAGTACAAGTAGTTCATTTAATCAAAAAGTAGTTCTGTAAAAAAATATTAGACAAGCTTCAGGCAATGTTGACATTACCTATTGAACATAATTAAGATCCTTATGAGATTGTATCCCTTTTTTTTTTTGCGCTCCCTTGGCGAATTTTATTACTTAATATATCAACTTCCCATTTAGAAAAGTTGGTGGTATTAGATTTATTGGTCATTGTGTATCAGGAATTTATTATGTATTTCATAAATTAGTGAACATGCACATGTCATTCGGATTTGTGTTATAGTAACATCAAATTTTTTAGTTATCCATGTAAATCATACGTAGTAATACAAAAACAGTCATCGATATAAACCAACCAAGAGATGAAATAAATTAAATTAAAGGAATTATCCATTTATTCAGTGGTCAACTTTCAATGTTATAGATATAGTGGAAAGCACACTCTAGTGTTACACCTGGATGGTTAACTTGGCACATCAAGCATATGGTTAATAAAAATTATTAAACTAGTGTATGCACCCAGACTCGGACCAACATTACATAACAATCAACTTCTGGACCCTAACTAATTTCTAGTTGACTATATTTTGAGAAGGATACACAACACTGCACATTACTCTAAAAGCATCACCTATTCTACAAGCAACAAATGGAACAAATACCTAGTCAAGAAGGCTAAAAAGCTACTCTCAAATGTGTGACCAAACTAAATAGTCATTCCAGTTTCGACTATGCGGTGATGAAAGTCCAAATCTTCTTCCCAATAGAGACTTCACCCGGATGTTCAATCTCTTCCTCATCACTCCCATTATCATCACCATCACCACCCCTTCCCCCTCTACATCCATACCAATGAGTAGCAATTTCCAACAATATTGTCAGTAGCAGAAATATGAAGCAGCAACAACATGAAACAGAGACAGACATAACAACAACATCAGCAAAAGTGAAGCAGAGAGTAAGTAGCAGTAGTCATTTCCTACTGAAGTGCAAATATAGAAATTAATTATAGAATATAGAAAAGATATCATGATATATTGTGAATGTTCGCATTTCAGTCCATAATAAAACAGTGTCTTGCTCTGTCAACTAACATCTTTTAATATCCTAATTGTAGAATCAATATTCTTAGACTACAAGCTCAGGTACCGGATTCACAGAATTGAATCATAAATATACCCAAAAAAAAGGTTCGATTTTGTACTTAATTGTGTTCCTTTTTTTAAGAGGAGAAAGCTTACATATGAAATTGATCAGCTCAAAAGAGACGATAAAGATCAAGATGATATTATAATCAATCTAAACAAGCTCGTGAGTCAAAACTCAGCATCAATCCAATCAACTCAATTCCTTCAAAATTGAAGATAAAAACACATGGATATTGAAATCTCGTAACTTTCAATCCAATTAATCAACTAAACAAGGGGCAGAGGAGACATGACAACACATAAAGCTCCCAAAAGCAAAAAAAAAAAAAAAAAAAAAAATGAAAAGGGGCAAAGGAGAAGAGCCGAGAGAGTGGAAAGGTTTCATGAAAAAATACCTTCCGAAATGTGTAGAGGAGACCGAATCGATGTGGTTGATCTATGGCTTGACCGTAGCTGAGAGGGGTCGCCAGAGTTAGGGTTTCGACGACCCTTTAAGCCTCGATCTACGGTGGAGCAGCAGCTTTCTGAGGAAACGGAGGTGCGGAATGGAGAGAAGGTAAGGAGAGGAGTCCATCAGTGTAAAATTTTTGGCCGGAAGGACGGTTAGCCGTCGCCGGCGACGGAGCTCCGACGATCGGTGGAGAATTGACAGGTTTGGGAATTGATGAACCAAAAATATGTACTGTGAAATGAGGATACATGGGTAGATATGTAAATTTTTATCCTAGAGTGGGTACATAGGTAAATATTTATATCAAAATAGGCATAGAGTGGAAGAAAGTTTATAATGGGTAAAAATATGTAATATTTTATAAAGTGTGGGCATGTGGTGTAAAAATCCCAATATAATTTAGGTGGCAGATGTGAATATATATTATAAAATTTGAAAAATCAACAAAGGAATTAAATTAATAAAAATATATGTGAACATATTACTACAAATTATGGAAATACTTTAATCAAAGGAAATAAATTGAATAAAGATAGATGTGAACACACATATTACAAAATCGGGAAATATATAAAAGTAAATAAATTAATAAAATCACAGAGTTGTTATGGTTATAATATAATAGCAATATAGACTGTTTTGAATCATTTATTGATGAATAACTTTATTTTCTAACATGATAATTTTCACTTTAATCTGATTCAGCTGTAACATTAAAACATAAGAAACATTAAGTCCTTCCATACTATAAACTTATATGAGGTATTTGTAAATTGGTTAAATCAACTAATGTTGTCGAAGAAATCTAAAAAACATGCTTAAAGTTTTTCATGTTTCTACAATATAATAATTGAAATCACTAGCTTTATAGTTCTTTTACGTTCACATATTAACATGTTTTTTCGTTTTAGATTAGGTAATTATTCTTCGGTATCCAACAAAGAATATTTTTTGCAATGTTGAAAGAAAAAATTTACTGTTAAATTTACAATAATACTAGTCAAACAATTAATCTTATATGAATAAGAATAACATACGTTCGCCGTTCGTTCCTCAAGGAAACATCTTTGTTGAACCACAAGTTTTCCGTCGTACTTAATTAATAATTTGATGCTTGGATCAAACAGGTTACAATATGAACATACATATTGCAAAATCTGGAAATACATTCAAAGAAGGAAAATAACATTAATAGAAGGTAACAGGTGAGAACATATGTACTACAAAATTTGAACAAAGGAAATAAATTCAATAAAAGGTGTGCACATATATAGTATTACAAAATCTTAAAATACATTCAACAAAGGAAATAAAATCAATTAAAGGTGTTAGAATATCTCTAGTACTAGCTTCGTGGATTATAAATATGGTGAATTAACCATGTATCTTGACATCCTTGAAAAATTGAAGTTCATTCTTCCATTTTTGAAACATCACAAAATAGTCCAAATTAACTAAAATGGAGAAAATAATAATCATATTTTCTCTTGGTTTTCTATTTCTTTCTCAATCTATGGCCGCTCAATACCCTCCTTGTATAACTTGTGATTGTACTGGCAACCGTTGCAAAAAACCAGGAGATAATATTACATATGAGTGGCCAAATTTGATAGGAGTTGAGATCATGAAAGCTAAAGAAGTAGTTGAAAGCACAAATCCTAATATTGTTGGTGTCCCACTACCAGATTCTGAATGTATTCGTCTACATAATGTATGTTGCAACCGTGTGTGGCTTTGCCCAGATGCAAATGGCCTTGTTAGAGAAACGCCAGTGGTTGGATGATAAATCCCATTGAGAGATAAACCATCCATTTTTGTTAGAAAATTATTGCTAGTAACTTAGAATTTATAATGTCACCGTCACTTCTTGTTTAAGCTATACGCAACACCACATGTGACCATTTATTGTTATAATTTACGTACAATTTTATTCAATATATGGTTATATTATATACAATGTTTATTTAGATTGTTGGTCTGCCATTATATATTTAGTATGGATATGCTTTAGTTCTATTATTTTCTAGGTGTTCTTTCTATCTTATTTTTCAAACGTGTTCTGTAAATGTTTCTCCTTTACTGGAGACAACATCTCCACCTTGATGGGGATCAGATATGTTCATCTCATCCACGCGTGAAATAAAACTGGGTGTGTTTTTGTTGTTGTCTGCCATTGAAATTACAAATTTAAAGTGCCGCCAAGAAAAGCAGCAAATCGTCAAAAACCCTCAATCTCCAATTTTGTTTTATGGAATAAATGATTTGATTAATCGTCAAGATTGAAACTTTTCATGAGTAGCAATTAGAACAACTAAAGTGTAACACTTTCTTATGTTGTACAATATTTTTCTTGGGTAAAGAGCTGCTGATATAATAACATCAACTTTACAATAGCGAAAGGAAACACAGTTTTTGCTACGGCTTATTTAATGGGAAGAAGAGTTCAGAAGTTTGCATGTTGTATATATGCATAGTTCCAGAGGGATATTTTCTCTAATAAAACTCTTGGGTTTGAATGGTGCAATGGGTTCCGAGGAATTTGTATGGGAGAATTACACAACTATGATACCTCAGGCAATGATTTTTCTAACTGACATCCTTAAAACAGGGACGGATTCAGGATTTTAAGGTAGCGGGTGCCACTCTTTATATCTGCACTTAGACACAACAATCAAGGAAGGACGTATCGGTGCGGTAATATATTCGTTTTGGGTGAGCTTATTTTAAGTAGCTTAAAAGCCAAAAATTGCTTATAAACTACTTTGGAGAAGTTAGGATTTACTTTTGGCTTATTTTAAGCACATAAGTGTTTATAAGCTCATGATTTTTTATGTTACCAAACACCCATTAATCATATCATCATACTATACTAAATGAGTCTATCACTTAAGCAAAATGTAAAAGACCTAAATGCCCCTGCAGCCTTAAAAAATTACTATTAATGTAGCTCCTTGGATTACCGTGCATTCATTTCATGCAACTTTTTCATCTTCCACATTTTGTTACTAAAAATGTACTGTATATATACAGATTATCAATGACCTTTGGAATGTCTTTTCCATCTCAGTTTCCAATGACTATTAATGCACATTATGTGTTGCATATGAACAGCCCAATCATCCACTCTATTTATTCTCTAAATAAATCATGACGGACAAACAAATTAATTCAACAATTCTTCTGGTTCATCTTCAGCACGCGACATTTCAAGTAAACTTACGCTTTCTTCTGTAACTTTTCTTTCTGATTTGCTGCTTCACCAAGTTACTTTTCATTGTCAATTAGCACTGGTCACTAAATTTCTTGATATGTTGCTTGGATTATATCTTTTTGATCTTTCTTCATATATTGTTGTGTAAATTCAATTCCTATGTTTATTAAAATTTTGCTATACGATACAATCTTTTATTCAATCATATGATTCTTACTTTTTTGTTGCTGAAATAATGTCCTTTTTGTTCTTTTCTTTTGGTAAGTAAGTTTTGCCAGAAGGCTTGTGTTATGAACTACACTGGTTGGACTAAAGGAGTGGACCCAATTGAAAAGTTGTTAAGTTGCCGTTGGGATCCTGATTAAATAAGAACAATGTCTTTATTTTCTTAGTTAGTTTTCTTAGAGTAATTTTGGAATCTCCCTCCCTTCTTTATTTTCTCTTTTATTACTACCTTTGGTTGTAAGAATGGAGATGTATTCTTCTATCAATAGCTATTATTCCAATTATCCATTGCAATGCAGTTCACCTTCACAATGCCTTGTATTATATTAAAAGTGAGAATCTCTTTATTATTAGTCAGATTACTTAAATTGTCATATTAATCATTTAGGTTACTAAAATACCCCCTTAATATTTTTCAATTGTATTATAATTGTTAATAGTTTATATTCAAATTAATTCCTACAAGGTTATAAAGCCTGCTTTAAATTTTAAAGTTTGTATTGGTATTTGCATAGTATAACTGAGGACTTGCTATATGTTGCTAAGTTTTTATCTTTTAATTTTATTTTGTTGCTCAAAAACATTTTTTAATGATAGTTATTGTACAGTTTTTCAAAAATTTTGTATTACTTTTAAGGACACACGCGCGTCGCGCGTGTCCAAAACTAGTTGACTTATAAGCACATATGTGCTTTTAAGCCACTTTTAAGCTTACCCAAACGGACTCTAAGTCTTTTATACATAATAAACAAATAAGTTCGATTTAATTATTATTTTTTACGCTTTAAATTTATTTTATGGAACAAAGTTGCAAAAGAAAAAGAAAAGTGATGAAGGAGAGCATCCAATTAATTTTTTTTTAAAAGTAACTTAATTATTCTATATATTCAGTATTTGACTAGATTAATTTACCTTCAATAATTTTAAATTAAAAATTTCTTTAACTGTCAAGTTTAATGATAATTTTTTGCACAACAAAAGCTTCAAATTTTGACCTATGAGATTCAGCTGAAAAGGTCTCCTAATCAAGCCACTTAATTTTTCAAAATCCAATAGAAGATATACTTTAATTAATTTTCATTTGTATAGATTAACATAGAAAATATTATACATTAATTCATAATATTAACAAAATAAGTTACTCATGAAATAGGATAATTATGCTAGAAAGAGGGAGAGGTTTAGGCATTTAACAAGTAAAAGGAAATAAATTGCAAAAGGAGAAAAATGAAAGGAAGAAAATATAGGACACCTAGGGAATAATTGGGCTACGAACAAGGAAAAGGCAAAAAGAAGAAATAGAAGAAAAATTAAAAAAAAGAAGAAGGCAAAAGGCAGACAAAACAAAGGAAGGTCAAGCGCCCCAATTGGGGATTGATCTTGGATACCACTCCAACACAAGGCTTTAAAACTAGTGCTCAACCACGGCACCTACGCATCCTTTAGTGTAGTGGGTGCCACTTATAGTCAAAGTTAACTTATATTTATAAAATACGTAAAAACACGTGGTCAAAGAAACCGCTCGTAGACTCTCCAAATAGTAACTGTGTCACATAAATTAGAACGAATGGGGGACGGGGGAGTAAATAAAAAAAAGGGAAAATTAAGGGAATTTACTTCGGAAAAGACGTCAAGAGCTGAAGGAAGCAAAGATGAAGAAGAAGGGTTAGGGCTAATAAAGGGTTTGTAACGGTTCCGCGAACGTCGTTTGGTTCATCTTCAGAAGATGAATTCTCGTACTAAATTTGTTGTTCTTCTTGTTCTTCTTCCTCGGGTGATGAGTAGCCTTGTATTAGCGACAGACTCATTGTTTAACGGATCTGAAAAATACGGCTACAATTGCAAAATTGTCCAAAGCTGTTTGGCCAATATATGTAAAAGGTGTTTATTTTTATGTTCTATCGGAAACGGTCTCTCCATCTATTGTTGATTCTGATAGATGTACTTAAAGTATAACACATGAAATAAGAAAATATATGTATATGTTAAAGTGTTCCAAAGAGGATGATGATTAGAACAAATAATAGAAAAGGAAAAGAAGGAGATGTTTATATTTATAGTTGAGAGACAAATTAGTTAAATTAAAAAAAGTTATCAAATATGAAAAGAGATATTTTTTTTTTTGGGACGGACTAAAGAGAAAAAATATATACTTAAATTGGGACAGAGTAAGTAGTAAATACCAATTTTGATATTTATTTCTTCAAAAAGTAAAAACGTTTGCTTATGTTTCTAGGAAGAAATTGTAACTTATCTCAATCAGGAAAAACTACCCCTTCTTTTTTACGCAAACAACTCAAATTTTTTAAAAAGTGATTTTCTGAAAATAATCTTTTCTAGCTCCCCAGAAGATTATTCAAATACTTTTAGAGTTTAAAATTTACTCCTTTGAAGTATGAAGCACATAAAAGTTGTCTATACCTATAATGCAAAATGTAATGTTGCTGCCCAGGATCGAACTGGGGACCTTCAGTGTGTAAGACTGACGTGATAACCACTACACCACAGCAACTTGTTATTAGAGTTAAACAAAATACATTTAAATTTTAATTCAATGAAAATTATAAAATAGTCGTATAACAATAATGGAGTATAAGATGTCTTATATTAGTACTAGCGGGAGAGAGCCCGGGCCCAAGCGTCGTACAAATGTTGATTTTTTACAAATAGGATGTTTCAGCACTGGTGTTTAACTTTTAATCCTCCTTAAAAAATTGTTTAACTTAAAGCTTATATCGGCATAATTTGGAGCATTTCCTAGCAGATCTCGAGGAATTTGCTAAATTTTCTTTGCTACATCTGGAATGGCTATAATATTAAGAGTTGAAAATATTTAAACTATATACGTAGACATTCTTTTGAAAAGGATTATTTTCCAATAAGTTTGTTTCTTTACTTACTACAAGCATATATCTTAATGTGAACTTATTTTCAGCTTCAAGTATTTGATTAGCTATTACAGTTAGTAATTAAATAGTTCTGCTCAATCAAGACATTTAAGTCTTTGATCTTTGGACTACTTTGATGTCCCTAGTTTAATTTGGTTGCAATTACTGCGTATGTATCTACATAGTAATTTCTTTTATAGTCTTCTCATTCCATAATATTGTTCTGGCTATAAATAATTTATTTGAGTCAAATTATTTTATAAATGCATAATTTGTTTAGAAAAATCTTATCCTGGTGTACAAAATATTCCGCATTCACACAAGTTCTAGGATGGACCGCACCCCAAGAGATGTGATGATGTAGGAAGCCTAATCTGATGCAAATATTAGCGACAGTTTTCACAGCTCGAACCAATAACTTATAGGTTACACAAAGATAACTTTATCAATTGCTTTAGACTAATTAACGGTTATCAAACTCAAAAATTTAATGATAAAATTGTTATAATATACTGTGGGATATGAATTGAGTTTTTAGACAAAGTTGGACGGAATGAGACTTCAAGCTTTTTATGAAATACATTGTCGAGTAACTTCCTGACAGCCAAATGACTTTTGCTCTTCTAGTAATTAATTTAGTGATTTTTAACTAAATCAAAACATAGATATATACTATTAGAAAATAATTGGCATATTCAGAGACATACTATGATGTGATAGTAAAAGGACTTCGACAGCAACACTATACTAACATAATAATATTAAAACTCTTAAAATGTAAAATAAGATTACAATTGCTTACAAATAAAATCACAAATATATTGCCGAAAATTACAAAGGGAAGAAATGAAGAATGACTACACAAACTACTGTAGGAGTTAGGTATCGGCGCGTGTAGGACGTGGCTTTCAAAACAGAGCAAGAAAAAGCTGCCTTGTCTTTTTAACATGATATCAGACATTGCTACTTTTTGAATCAGTAAAAAGGTTTCTAAAATTTACTCAATTTACAGAGATACCAGTGGTACAACAGTCTAACTTGAAATTTTGGAAATACCCTTAAGGTAAGCAGGCATGTTGACGGAGAGGTGTTTGCTATTCCCTCTTGGCACCCGGTACCTATGCCGTAGGTCTGCCCCTGGCTTAAAATGGTTTGCAAGAATGACCTTCACTAACTTTAAGTAAGTACATTACACTAGACAACACTTGACCTTTTATAATTTGAAATGTTACCTACTGACGGGAATAACCCTACGAAAATTTTATATTGACGTCTGCATCCCGTCATTTCTTTTAAGTAAGTGCTGTCCCCGTGGTAGCATTTGATATTTTATCTCTTTCAACATTCTCCGCAGATAACTTGAAGTATTACTTTATAGACAGCACTTGTAACACTTGTCAATCCCTTTAAAGCAAGTGTTGCCCCTATGGTAGCACTTGACCTTCTATCTCTTTCAACATTCTCTCAGATAACTTGAAGTGCTACCCCGCAGGCAGCACTTGCCCTTTATATTTTTCGAAGAGGCAGTTTATACCTTAAAGTGCTACACCCGTGGTAGCACTTTTCAATTTATAACTTGAAGTGCCGACTCCAAAGCCATTTTACTAAACTATTCTTAAGTGGAGATAAAAAATCATAATCAAATATAAGGGGTACATGTAGTGAAATTTTTTGAATTTGGTTGGCCCATATCAAGAGCTGATGTTATACTTTTAGCCTCCACTAGAAAGGTCTTATAACTTTAGTCCCCGTTAGGAATAGTACCTGGCGACCATCGGAGCAAAACTCTCGCTTGATCTTGCTGCTAGTAATATTTGGCGATGCCAAGAACTTGTCTTATGAGTAAAAATTTCGCGTAGGGGCTGTTTGGCGCGCGCTAATTGATTTGTAGCCGTCAAAAACAAATTCGCTAAGAAATAGCCACCTCCGGACAAGTCCCAGTATTTTATTATGGGACTTTATATAAAGCTTCAGTGAACTAACCCCAGTATAAAATAAACTTGTTCAAAGCCCCAATATTTTGTTATGGGACTGAAGCTTTATATATAAAGTCTCATAACAAAATAATGGGACCTTTGAACATGTTAGTTCAAGGTCAAGGTCCCATTATTTTGTTATGGGACTTTATATATAAAGCTTCAGTCCCATAACAAAATAATGGGACATTTGTTATGGGATAAATCCCAGTTTTTTGTTATGGGACTGAAGCTTTATGTATAAAGTCTCGTAATAAAATAATGGGGCTTTGAACAAAACTTGTTCAAAGCCCCAGTATTTTATACCGAGACTAGTCTGGGGTATTTTCCAACGCTAATGGAGCGCAAGTATACGCACGAATTTTTGGCTATTTCTCAATTAATTTTGAAATGGTGAATAAAACTCATTGAGTGCGTCCAAAAATGGCTACACATCAAAATTTCCCGTCTTATGAGGACCTAAGTTGTAAGACTTTTCTTATGGGCTAAGTATGAGACGGGGCACTGGAGTGTTTTATTTCTATAAATCACTCATAAATAAGAAGTTAAGTTCAACAAAGTTGTTGCGCCTCAACACTAAATAAATTAGGGTCAACTATATATCCTCAATTACATGTTATTTCATTTAACTCATCCCACGCCAATGATATGCAACTTTTTAAAAAAAAGGTTCCTAGAAGTTCGTATAAATCGTACAAAAATTAAACGATCCCCGAGAGCACATGACATAAAGTAGCAGTGCTAACATGAATAAAATATATTCTCAACTAATATCTCTTTCTTTTGTTGTGCTTTATCTTTCTTCTAAGTCTACATGGATCCCAAGAGATTGTGTGTATGGCTGAGTAAGTTCAGTAAGATACTGTAAATTGGAAACTTCTTAGTAGAAAAAAGATTTTAAAGTGTATAGTTTCTATTCATTCATTTTAGTGATCTGTTACTTAAGCTGGTAAAATAAGTGTCGTAGCAAGAGGCAATGTGCATAACATGGTTATTTACTCGGGCATGTGGAAAATGAGTAGGATTGAGGCCTTTGGTTCCAGCTTTGCCTACACTTGAAAGACGATGAAGCCTAATGTTTCATTTTCTTTCCATTCAACAATCATGATATATTTTGCCATTAACAGTGATGTTCTGATTCTTTGCTGTGCTTTAACAAAAGATACACCACAAATATAATTACAAGACTCTGTGAGTTGCTTGCACCTCTTCCACGACTAATTATTGGGGTGGGGTAGATGAAGTGTATTAAAAGCTGCTCTTATTATTTTACATATACAAGTACACTTATAAGTAGGGGCGGATCCAGGATTTAGGAATACAGGGTGCCGCACTACTTGAATATCGACGATTTACATTCACATGGTCTAAATAGGGCATAAATTTTAGGTTTCTGCTGGTTCATTTTAACGGAAAGTTCTGACAAAAAATGAACTTCCATCTTTGATTAAACAAGAGAATGAATAATCTGGACTGAAAAAATAGTACTCCCTCCATCTCGTTTTAATTATCCTTCTTATTACAAATATTCGTCTCAAATTATTTATCCATTTAGTAGTTCAAGGCAAAATTAACTATTTTTTCGCATTTTGTCCATAGTATTAATTGATCTTAAAAGTAGAAATAAGAGTTAACATTTATTGAATACAGAATAATATGGTAGGTAAAATAGTTAAAAATACCTTATCATTAATACTATTTTAAGGAACATGTAAAAATAAATGAAATAAATAAAATGAGACCGAGTGAATAATACAGTATAAGTGTAAATTCTCTTTCAAATTTAATACTGCTCGACACTATGGACTGAGATGAGCATTGACAATCACGACTTCACGAGGTTGACTTGAATGCGACTGTCTTTAACACCTAGTTTGGATTGTTGTTCCTATTGTATTACTACATTATTATTACTTTATTAAATTTTATTCTATCGTATTTAATAAAATCATCATTACGTAGTGATAAAAAGTATCATATTATAAAGATTGACTTGATCGACTTTTTAAATTTTGTTTCCTATCATGCCTTTATTATTTCGTCTCAATATATGCAACACAATTTTCTTATAAGTTTATTAAAACAAGAACATATTTTCTATGTTTTGAGTGAATTTAATTTTATTTATGTGTAACAAACGGTGCGTTTAACACCATAAATTTGAAAATTTTTTATTTCTTTTTTAAATAATGCGTCAAGCAAGAGTATATCACATAAATGAAAAGAAGAAAATATTAGTTTCACCTTTTGACCCTGCTCTTTTATACTCCCTCCATTTATGTTTACTTGTCCAAATTTACCAAAGTCAAATTTTAAGTTTATTTGTCCTTTTACCAATTCAAGATAAAATTGGCTATGTTTTTCCTAATTTACCTTGATATTAACTAGTTTGTACTTTTCAAAATCCCTTCCCAATTAAATACCTTGTACTTTTCAAGTATAATTAATAAGAATATATTTGTCAAGTTTAAATTTTTTTATTTTTTCTTGGTGAAAGTGAAAAGCTGAAAGTGGACAAGTAAACATAAACGGATAGAGTATTAACTCTCTCCATTATTCTACTTTTTCTTCATTATATATTGTAACTTGTAAGCTTATTCATGTGTGACATTAATAAACTCATTTGCACTATTCAATCATTCAATCATTGTATTCAATTTATCGAAACATAGTATTCCGAAAATATTATAATAAGACCGATTATGAATCAATACATAACAATCATCCAAATAAGAGACGTCTAAAAGCAAAAAAAAACATAGAAAGAAAGTAAAACATGGCTTTTTCCGACCAGCAACAAGTACCAGATACAACCAACGACCGACTCCTCCTCCTCCACCGTATACCAAGATTCAAAACATTTTTTTTACCCAAGCTCCAAACCCGGTTCCGAATCCTCGACCCGTTAGCCGAACCCGGATCCGACCCATCGTTCTTACCACTTTCCAAATCAGTTCGGGTCATGTTAACTGTGGGTCCCACTCCAGTAACTACAGAAACCTTAAATAAGTACCCTTGTTTAGAATGTATAGTGGGTACTAGTGCTGGATTTGATCATTTTGACCTCGATGAATGTCGCCGCCGTGGCATACGTGTCACCACCGCCGGTGATTCTTTCTCCGATGATGTTGCTGATTTCGCTGTTGGGTTGTTAATTGATGTTCTCCGTCGTGTCTCTGCTGCTGACCGGTTTATTCGGGCAGGTTCTTGGAATGTTAATGGAGAGTTTCCCCTCGGGTTTAAGGTTAGTTTTGTCTTTTTATATGCTCCGTTTTAGTTTATGTGAAGCTACTCGACTTGACACGAAGTTTATATTTAATAAATGAAAACTTTAGAAATTTGTGCGGACTAAATCATCTCTTTATTATACTATTCCCTCCGATCCAATTTAGGTGGAGGTAGTTGATAGGGCACGGAATTTAAGTTTGATAAATGAAAAATTTTAAAAATATAGAAATTTGTGTGCGAATTATTTCATAAAGTTAAGTTGTTAGTACTAAATATATAAATGAGTCATTTTGTTTATAATCTGTTTTTCTTAAAGTTAAAATATTTAGATTCTTGATTTCTCCAATGCGTTTTAAAATTGATTAGATTACTGACTTTCGAAAAGTAGCAACTGGGAACAATATTGAAAAGTGTGTCTTACTTTAAATTATTTGGCTAGTTTAGAATATCTAAAAATAATGAGCTGCTGATATAAAAATATCAAATGTAATAAGGTCAAATTTTATATTGCACAGTTCCTAAAGGGTATTCTCTATTGACTAGTGGGTCTGAGTAGAGTGTAATAGATTCACATGATTTATATAGCCGATCTTAAGTAGCCGGGGATTGAAGAGTAGTTTATTGATTTTTAAAATTAACATTTGTGCATAACATTAGAAGTTGAGTTCCACTTTTAAAATGTTGAATACATCGACGACTTTTTTAATTTGTCAAGATTTTTATTTAGACACCTTATTAAGGTTGTTTGACCCATTGAACCCCTTATATATGTTCAAACTGTGTGTATTAAACACTTATTGCTTACATGCCCATGTGTGTGAGAGGCCATATTTTTTAGCACAACTGACGCCAAAGTTTTCCTCTTTTTTTTTTTGGTTATTTTCCATGTGTCACGTTTTGATTCACTTATTTTTTTCCATGTCATCTTGCCTGAGATCCACAAGTACTCTTTTCTTGGAGATTGTTAGTTAAGTGTTCAATAGGTCGGACCGTTAGATAAGGTGTCTAAATAAAAAATATTTAGCAAGCTAAGAGGAGCCGTCGATGTATTGAGCCTTTTAAAAAAGAAATTAAGCTCAACTAGAATATTGGATATTGTAAAATGTAAACTTAAGTAGAAAATAGATATCCTCGTGTGAGGTTTCTATATCATTTCTCTGAAGTGTGAAGTGCTACTTAAGCTGGTAAAGGAGTTGTGGCAACCGGCAAGAGGACAATGTACATAACATGGTTTTCTACACAGGTCGGAGGAAAACGAGTGGGGATTGTAGGTTTGGGGAGCATTGGTTCAAGGGTCAGTAGGAGACTTGAGGCCTTCGGCTGCAGCATTGCCTACACTTCTAAGAGGATGAAGCACAATGTCTCATTTCCTTTCTATTCTAATATTCATGATCTCGCCATTAACAGTGATGTTCTGATTCTTTGCTGTGCTTTAACAAAAGAAACACACCACATAATTGACAAGGGGGTGCTGACTGCCCTAGGGAAGGAAGGTGTTATCATAAATGTTGGACGAGGGGCGCTCGTTGATGAGAAGATATTGGTGCAGTTTCTGAAGAGAGGTGAGATTAGAGGTGCGGGTCTTGATGTTTATGAAAATGAACCCCATGTCCCGGAGGAATTGTTCGGGTTGGATAATGTGGTGCTGTCTCCGCATATTGCTGTTTTAACTCCCGAGTCTTTTGAAGCACTAGAAGAACTATTTACTTACAACTTAGAAGCTTTCTTTTCAAATAAACCCTTGCGGGCACAAATCGAGTTTGAATGATGGTAATTTCTGCTAAACATGTAATATTAAAGTATACATTGGTCTACGAGAGATTTACTGTTATGGCCAACTTCATTATGGTTATGTTTCTGCACCAAGTTGAGCAGCATTTACTCTCCAAAAAGAAATGCTGAACATGAGAAGAAATAATGAAGTATGTGCAGTTACCCTATGCAGCATCGTTGACTAATGTGATAATACTCCCTGCTCTTTTTAATGAATTGTAGTTTATTGATGAAAGCATCCAGGGGATGCAGAGCAGTTCAAGAACTGGTGCAGCTCCTATACAGGCAGGATAATATTTCTTGAAATTTAATGGGTATGCTTTACTAAAATGAAAACATTGCAGAGTACACAGATTCGGGGATCACTCGTGACTTCAACACATCATCAAAAACATGAAAAACTTCTTCATATTAAGCCATCAAACTATGACAGCAAGAGAAACTATTTAGATTCTTCAGCAGCAACATCCTGATTATTCTCCTTGAAGACTTTGTTCTCAGCAGCGGCACCCTGTCCATCCTCCTTGATATCTTTGTGCTCAGCAGGGCCACACTGTTCATCCTCCTTGATGTCTTTATTCTCAGCAACAGCATCCTGATTATCCTTCTTGAGGACCTTATGTTCAGCAGCAGTATCCAGTTCATCCTCTTTGAAGACTTTGTGTTCAACAGCGGCATCCTTGTCATCCTTCCTGAAGAGCTTGTGTGCCATATGCTGTGCAAAGGTGCGAGGTGGGAATCGAGGTGGCTCAGCCTCAGTGACAGTCTCAGGTAGGGGCTTAAGGATGATCTTCTCCTTAGGTGGCTCGCAGAAAATGGCCCATGAGATCCTTACTTTCTCTTTATTCACAACCCCTCTATGAAGGATGCTCTTGTACTTTCCATTGCTTAGGATTTCAATGGTGTCCCCTATGTGCATGATGATAGAATTAGGCACACACTTAGCAGTTACCCACTGGCCTTCATAGAAGAGTTGCAAGCCGGGCACCATATTGTGGAGGATGAAAGTCAGTGCGCTGACATCTGTATGAGCTTCGACGCCAAGTGCTAGTTCTGGTTGGGGGCACTTGGGATAGTAGTTAATCTTCATTTGAAGCAGCAGATCCTCCATGCCTCCAACTTCCTTCTCTAGTCTTCCTTCTTCCAGCCCCAGCCCAATAGAAAGCACTGTCAAAATCTTTGTTGCTAGGGCCCTGATCTGCTTGGCATATTCACTTGTTGCTGGACTGCAAAATGGAAATGTTGTAGCACAAACAACTAGAGATATTTTGAATAGAAGATCGAAAAATCTACAATCATGAAATTATCTAAGCAGCTTACGTGTAGTCAGTAGGATTTTTAGGCCAGATGGACAAGTCGCGCTTGTCTTCAGGGAAAGCACAATGGAAGAAATAATCCTCCCACTCAAGCTGACCACAAGCACTATTTGCTAGCTTGCTGCCGTAGCCTTGGACATTGCCATTGGCTTGGTCATTAGCATACTTCTCCTTTTCTTCAACAGGTTGATCAAAGAAGGTCTCTCCAGCAACCTTGACACGATTGATTAGCTCATCGGATATGCCATGATTCACAAGGTGCATGACACCCCATTCCATGGCTGCTTTCTTCAACTCCTGGTGGCATTTCTCGCGAATCTCCTTGTCCTCGGAGTCAATTTCTTTCAAATCAATTGTTGGTACTTGAGGCCCTTCATCTTTCTTCTCTTCCTCGAAGATGTTTCCGATTCCATTCAACTCTTCTTGTGGCCTCACATACTCCTTAGGGATGGCCTGGATTCCACTTTTAGCCAAGCTTTCAACTCTTGAAGGAGTTGTAACTACTGCATTCACCATCTCTGTATGAATATTTCCTTCTCTTGCTTTTTCTTTCTTCCTTCTTATTAGAGTTTGGTAATCTCGTCGAGATTTATATCATTGATTGCAAAATGGGTAGGTGTTCTTGAGTTGACTGGAAAGTAGCTTAAAATTCTTGCATAGCTCATGTTTTGTGTAGAATTCAACAACCAAGCATGCACGTGATTCATAACTAACCTGGATTTGTAAGGTTTTTATCACACGTTTTAACTAGTTAAGTATAGTTCTACTTCTCAAAGTCGATGCCAGGACTAGAATGGTAGTTGGCTACACAATTTTTATGATGTTATCCTTAGACAAACGACTGGTGGCTGGGAACTGTGTTTTATATCATGGCTATATTATGTCCCTTTAAGTTCTAAGCACCCCCTTAAAAGACATCTAATAGCCTTAATTATAACAATATCTGTTTATACCTTTTATCTTTTCTCAAACATCTCACTTAATTGACACTATTAGGTTGGACAATAGGGGTAGCTTTGGAAAAAAGTTAATAAATGGTCTCTTTTTTCTTTTATAAGTTAAATATGATTCTCAATGTGCGGTCCTTCCCGGAACTCTGTATGAATGACGAATGCTTTATGCATTTTTTTAGTCGGTCAAATTGTTGTTACGCTTTGATATATGTAATTTAGTTGGACAAAGTAACTCTTATCCATCATGGCCAAGATACATCCTATGCATTTAATAGAGTGCTAGAAATCACATCAAGACGTAAACATATTGAGCAGAAACGAGTTCAAAGTTTCCAAAATAGGATCTGAGTGTACAAACTTACGTAGTGTGTTTGACCATCACTATTACTTTAATGGAGGAAGTTGTTCTGAGGTGGAACTTTATCATTTGGGTATTCGTAAAGAAGAAAACTAGTGAACAGTTTTGAGTAATTCTCTTTAATGAATGAGCTTCACTAAAATTTGAAAATCTGATTCAATTTCTGACGGACAAGTCCTCATAACTTGAGAACCAAGAATACATGTTATATTATCCTTTTACAAATGCAATGGAGTAAATAAATGGAATTACTTATAATCCAAGCTCCTCAACTGAAATTGAAGCCAAGGGTTCCAACTTTATGTTACACACAAATAGACGTAGAATTTGTAATTCAACTGGTATTGAGAACTTATGAGAATTCGTATTTGAAATAAAGACGAAACATACTACTCCTAGTAGCTTATTTTTTCTATCAACGTGGCTATGAAGGACAAGCTTATTCAATAGCTCTGTTGGTGAGTAGTAGCAAGTATTTAATGGAAATAGTGAGGAGCGCTCAAGTTAACTCGAATGATGCGGTTATTAAAGTTAATTTATATGACATAATTTAATTAAGCATGAAATTTAAGAAAAAAAATATGAAATTTAAGAAAGAATATTTTTAAAACTTGTGATATGAAATATACCTTAATATTATGATTGTAAAGATATCATAACGTCTTGTGTAGTTATACAAGATTCACATTAAGGATAAAGACGGGAGGGTCAATTTTTCTAAATTTAAATATATGTCATTCATATTTGAACCAATTAATAATTAAATTGTGTCATTCGAAGTAATCGAAATCGAACTATAGGAGAACCCAAGCACAATTCCATTTGTCCAATAAGAATTACAGCAAGATATATGTTGCTGGATGGAACAAATCCCACGTGCAAACACATGAACAGAACAAGCCTCCACATGTCAACCAAATGTATGATCCTAGATTCTGGTATTGAACTATAGTATGCTGACATGTTAGATCCTGTAAACATCAAAATTAAAACTAAGAAGATTATTTTGTTGTAATGTAAATAAAGACAGAAAACAATTAATTTCCCTCCACACAATAGCCTTATCTTGATTTTTTCATTTGTTGCCATTCTCTCCTTTCTCTAACCATAACAACCACATTTCCATTTCACAAGATTTTCCACAATGCACACATTTTTGCTACTACTTCCACTTTCATTTCACTTGTGCACTTTCCAATTTTGTTGCTACAACAAATGGCCACCAAACTTGGCTTCAGTATAACAAGTCCTAAACTTTTTAATGCACCTTTTAAAAGACCAATAGTTTCTTCAGTACCTGCTGCTTCACCTTCTGCACCAAGGCTCCCTTTTCCTGCCAGCAAATTGGTGTCTATTCGAAAAAGATTGTTAGTTCTTTCCCCTAAGGCTACTACTGACCAGCCAGGTTAGTCTTTATAGTTGTCATCTTTGCTTCTACTTTTTGTGATCACAAGAAGTATATATTCAAGATTTTACTTACTGTACTACTTCCTTTGTGGTCGTATGTTAGAACTTAGTATTCATATAGATATTTCATTAGTGACACAAGGTTCGAAACTGAAACTCGGTGGATAATGAGTCTGTCCATCTATCCTTCTCCACTTAAATACTAGACGTTTGTCTGCGACAAGATTCAAACCCGTTACGTGTGCATAACTTACAAATTATGTGCTACACTCTAACACTCTATTGTCTTTTACTAATTGTTGTAATTATTTACTACTAGTTGTTTATTGTGTTAGTTCAATGGTTTGTTGGAAGGAGAGTTTTGGAGCAACTGGTAAAGTTGTCTCCATGCGACCTATAGGTCACGGGTTCAAACCGTGGAAATAGCCATTGATACTTGCATCAAGGTAGGCTGTGAACATCACACCCCTTCGGATGTGGCCCTTCCCGGACCCTGCATGATTTGTGTACGGGGCTGCCCTTTTTTTCAATGGTTTGTTGAGAATATGAGATGAAACTATAGTATGTGAAGTAAATGATTACATCATAGATCAAAGAAGAAAAAGTATAGGGAAATGTAGACTCTTTTAGAACTAGTCCTATTTAGTTACTACTGGAAAAGAGAGCAGATAAATAGGAGTACTTGTAAGAGGTACTATAAGAGTGTAAAAGTTCAATATTTCCACTCTGATTCCAAGATGTCCCTTCGATTTTGTTTCATTAGGAAGTTAAGACCTAAAAGATAAATTCTGTTTTTTAGTCCTTTTACAAAGTTTTAAATCATGCCACTGCGACGCAGGATTCTTAAATTGTGAATCACTATGTAAGGAACACCAGCAAGGTTTAAGAAAGAGTTGTTATGCCACTGTCTCTCTTCTATTCATATAGTTTCAACAAAACAACAAACTTCCTTGCACCTTCAACTTTTGGTTCATCAAAGCTTTTATCACCCCCAAGTTTACTAAGTTTCACTAGATCATTTTAGGTTCAAGGGAAACACAGAACGTTTATGAGGAGAGAGACAGCGATGAGGTCAATATTTTCAATAAGCATAGGGTTGATAATGCAAACTGAAATATACGTCTGTAAAGCTCCTTTTAAAAATATTTTTTTGGCTCTTATCCAAATTCTTCATGTTATGGTGAGGTATACCGCTTCACATATACAAAACTCACCTTTGCTTTCAGGTCAGGTCCAAGGAGATGAGGCTGAAGACAGTAAAATTTTGCAGTATTGTAGCCTTGACAGGAAAGAGAAAAAATCTATGGGGGAAATGGAACAAGAGTTTCTTCAAGCACTACAAGTAACGAAGCAAAGTTTTTCTATTCCATTCCCCTGATATTTTCTCTTTTTATGATGAATGACGCTTGTGTATGCCGTTTATCTTACTGCTTTTTCACTCACATTGTAACGAAACTGAATGCCTTTGTCTTGGTGTACCACAGTCTTTCTATTATGAAGGAAAGGCAATCATGTCAAATGAGGAATTTGATAACCTCAAGGAAGAATTAATGTGGGAAGGGAGCAGCGTTGTGATGCTAAGTATGGAGTAATTTCATTTTAATTGTCAAAACTTTTGCGATATTCTTAGGTAGCTAAACTAACAGCAATTCCTCACAATGCAGGTGGTGATGAACAGAGGTTTTTGGAAGCTTCTATGGCTTATGTATCTGGGAACCCGATTATGACAGATAAAGAGTTTGACAAGTTGAAATTGAAACTTAAGGTGCTTGCCCATTGATCAATCATATTCTAGTAGTAGTGCTTAATAATTGGCACACCACAAGAGTAAGACTAATTGTTATTTTGACACCAATGGCTAAATGAAGGAACATCAACAATTATCTGCTACTTTCTTTCCGTGTTAATTAATATTGGGTTATTCATATCTCAATTAAGTCTCCCTGTGAACATGGCCATACCAAAAATATTATGCTACTTTTCTTTCTTGTTCTCTTATTTTTCTTTTTGATATATAAAGTATGTTACTCTTATGCCGTTTTCTAAATTTTTTGTATTTTTCATCTCTTAATTTCTAGATGGATGGCAGTGATATTGTCGTTGAGGGTCCACGGTGCAGTCTCCGTAGTAGAAAGGTTCGTCCTTCAGTTTTGCATTTGCACTATGAGGACATTCTAGGTTTTGACATTGTGTATCCTCAAATATATGCCTTTGATCAAATTTACTTCCTACAGGTTTATAGCGACCTCTATGTTGATTATCTGAGGATGTTCTTGCTAAATGTTCCAGCAGCTGTTGTTGCACTTGGATTGTAAGTAGCATTTCTGTCTCTCTCAATAGTCAATACTCAAACTTCATAATTGGATTGTTTGCTTAGCTTCATATGCCACGTTCTGTCCATTTCTAAGAATGATAGTAACGTTTAAAGTAATCACAAAAATTTGTTACTTGAGCTTTTAAGAACTAAAAAGGGTAAGGGAAAAAACTTCCATTAAAAAGTATAAAGGTGGTCGCTTTCTCACGTTTGCATTTATAATGCCATTTTACACACTTCTTGGTAACTGGAAAACATTGTGAAACAGTGAGTAAAATAGAAGCACAGACACCCAACTTCTAAAAGAAGTTGTGATTAGCTCTCTGTTTAAAGTTTTTTCGGCCTGATCCTTATGTTTCTATCAATTTTATAGAATTGTCTTTAAAACTTTTAAACTAGTCTCTTGATGATCGCCACACTTCGTGGCCAAAGGAAAGGAAAATGATAGCACCATTTATATTAGTGTCAGTTCACAAAGCAACAAGCCAATTTCTTTACTAAGGTTTATTTGGCTACCATTGCAGGTTTTTCTTCCTCGATGATGTGACTGGATTTGAGATCACTTATCTTTTGGAGGTAAGAAGATTTCATTGCCATGTGTTGTTCTTCTCTTTTTCTCCTTAGTCAAAGTGATCAAGTATTCCATAGTACTTGGTCAAGAGGTTGTGAATTTTCATTAGCTATAACTTAGTGACAGAAAATTGGAAGATCTCAAAGCATGACACAACTAACATGGAAGGTCATTCTGGATGGACTAGAAATAACATAGCTGAATATCTCTGAATAGATTAATCAAGGAAATGTATGATAAGTTGGGAGTTCAAACTACTTTCTCAAAAGGATTTATAGTACGAGCAGTGTTAGTAATTACTCCTAATCTTTGTGAGAGGACTTAGTCACTGTTACATTTATGTCTGGATATGTGCTACCATATCAGTATTCATGTAAATAAACCTTATTTTTCTTTCATATGACCACAAATTGATCTTCATTTTTCTGCAGTTGTCATATTTTACTAACCGTTGGTAAAGGAAAAAGAACTGTTCATTCTATGACCTGTCTATGAGGTGGCAGTTTGGATGTCATATGTGTTTGTGATCCAAAAATATGCATGTGTTTGTGATCCAAAAGGAAACTCATATGCACGTGTTTGTGATCCTCTGACTTATGCTTTTTCTCCTTAAACTAAAAATGATGCTGTGATTCGTATATTTGCAGCTTCCCGAGCCGTTCAGTTTCATTTTCACGTGGTTTGCTGCTTTGCCCTTCATATTGTGGCTATCCTTTACGATTACAAATACTATTGTCAAAGACTTTCTGATCTTAAAGGTATAAGTTCATAAGCTTGCTGAATGATGACGTAACTGTATGTTAATATCGATTGTATCAATTTGAGATTAATGCATGATAACCTTAAATTTCAGGGCCCCTGTCCAAATTGCGGAACAGAGAACACTTCCTTCTTCGGTACCATATTATCTGTGTCTAGTGGTGGTAACACCAACAAAGTGAAATGCTCAAAGTAAGTTGAAAAATGTCTTCAACAGATTCTTATCTCATCTTTCTCTACTTGATCTCTCTCTCCATAGTCTAACCATTACTATAATCTCTCTCAGTTGTGGTACCGAGATGGTCTATGATTCAGGCACACGCTTAATCACATTACCCGAAGGAAGTACTGCATGATTCTAGGTACCGATACTCTGTTAAATTACTTAACGACTAACAGTAGACATTATCATCTACTATGTATGTTCTAGCCATGTCTTTGTTCAACCATTTAGACTTTATCATTTGCCATGTGGTATAGACAGATACTCTTTCATATGGAGACAAAACTATTAAACCTTCTGGTCGTTGACGAACTATACTTGTAAGTGCAGGGAGAGTGTATGTGAGAGACATCTGCAAACAGATTGCACTAACACCAGGTGCATGGGAAGAGATCATATCATGTGTACATGAGGGCAATATGTTAAAATAAAACCATTTGCTATGTTATTTAAATGGTGGATGCTTTGCAACTTGCAGCTTGTCAACAAATAGTTATGTTTGTATATACCACAGGCAAAATTTAACACATTTTAAGCACAGTAGATCATGAATGTTTTGATGCAGATTATCAAACATCTTGAATAGAGTTGAATCCTTTCTTCAGCTTCCCTTGCTTGGATGCAGCATAATGGTTAAAATATCTTCGACAGTCAATGGCTGATCCAACCATGGGTTTGTGGGCAGAACCTAGTGTTTCTGGGTAGAACTTTGTATATATGCGTGCGAAAAATAAATATAAATAGAGTTAGATATATATTTTAGAAATCACTCTCTCAACTCATAATGTGCAACATAATTTTCTATCTGCCACTATCAACATTTAATACTCATCGAGACGGAAAAAAAAAATAGAAACATTAACTAATGAGTATAAGTTTTGTGCACTAACAGTAGATATATAATTTTTTACGCTATTAGTCACCCAAGATATACGTACAATCCTCCATAAAAAGTGGCGTTTTAGACTTTGCAAAATAAGATAGGTTACTTATAACATGTAGGGTTGTCAACGGTTCGGTTCGGTCGATTTTTTCATGAAATTTATACCATACCAATTTTTCGGTTACTCTATTATGCATAACCAAAATAAGACTTTTCAAAACCGTCCCATTCATGTCGGTTTTCCTTCGGTTTCGGTTCGGTTCGGTTAATTTTCGGTAAATTTTTTTGAACTCTATGGTAGAGCCGTACCATTATTAGAATATGCCAATTTTATGTAAAATACCTATAATTTTAATATAACACATAAAGTATAGTTTAAGATAATATTTGGATAAATAATAACTCTTAAGTGTCTGTAACCAATATTTAAGTACTCGACATATTTTCGTTCTCTAATATCGAGCTGCAAGTGATTGACACTCTATATTAAGTGGATAATAGAACACGGTACCATATACATGACTTTGGTAAAATTTATTTATAATACAATTAATCAAAAGAACATTATTCTATAGTGATATTATAAAATCAATGAAGCAAAGATAAAAGAATTCTAAATAACATGAGTTGATAGATATTGATTAAATATAACTCAAGAAGTAGGATAATAAAAGATTAAGTATATGATAAGAGAAATTTAAAAGGGTAGAAAAATATTTGATATCTTGGTCACTTAGTAGCTTGATTATGCTCAAGTTTATTAGTCGTGCCAATTGATTTAGTTTCAACAAGATTGTATGAATGCAGATGAGTTTGGTAGTTTGCACTTTCAGTGCTAATTAGTATATGAAATGTTATTTTTCCATCATCTCAAGGTCCAAGACCTAGACTAAAAAAGTTTGTTTATATTTATTTTTAGACTTAACACATAAAACATATATATATATATTGTGTGTGTATTTTATATTCGGTTCGGTTCGGTATTTTTTCGATTTTTTTTATTTTACGAAAAAACCTACCCTAATTATTCGGTACGGTTATAGAGTTATATTCAAACCATCGGTTTTGGTAAAAATAACCTAAAAATCGGTTCGGTTCGGTCGGTTAGGTCGGTTTTTCATAAACCATTGACACCCCTAAATTAACATGTAAATATGATTTGATAATGTGTGTGTGTGTATATATATATATATATATATATATATATATATATATATATATATATATATATATATATATATATATATATATCCGATCAGTGCATAAAATTAAAATACTTAGTTTATTGCACCGAACTTTGATATTGTCCTGATTTCCCCTCTCACTTCTACCAACCATTCATACTAAACACTCTCCTCAGATAATTTTCTTAATTAATGATTCCTTTTATAACTCTTCAAGTTTTCATGAAGTTGTTTGTCAAAGGCCAATGCAACTAATCATAACAATTCAGACAATTCAATCAGAATCAAGTTTAAGTTCAATGTCAGCCTACATTCTTAGAACATTTTTATTATTAAGAAATGAGGAATCGAAAAAACAGTACGGTGGGCTAAGCACAATAGCATAAAACCTGCTCGCACGTTGCCAAAAACAAATCTAACAAACCTCGTAGTTTGTTTACGTGGTAGAAAGATAATAAAATTATAGAATAAAATAGTTGACTTAAAAGCCTAAATGTTCGTGGGGGCACGAAGGCTACATATTCTTAACCTTAGGCACAAACTATAAAAGGCCTAAGTTACAAGTCAATTAAAACATAACAAAATTAAGTGTAACATTTCATTCTTAGCAAGAGCTGAAGAGAAACAAACAACTATGGCATCTTTCAATTGCGGATGGAATTTGAGTGTCTTCCTCATTGTGACATTGGCACTTATTCACCAAGCAATGGCTGCAGGCTACTATACCACCCTTAGCACTACTAGGTTTCACGCTTTGCCATGGAAGCTAGCTCATGCAACGTTCTATGGAGACGAAACTGCTTCTGAGACAATGGGTGCGTTACACTACTCAATTAATTATCCCTCGATGCAAATTAGTTGGAATCAGTTTTATGAATCCTTCATCATATTTTGATTATTTTTACACTAGACAACTAACCAACCATATATAACATTCCTCCTTATGAACATTGCTTATTCTTTAAAGCATTCACCTTATATATACTCAGCAATACAAAAAAAAAAAAAATTACTACATTATTAGTGCATGTAACCTATTGTAGCATATGTAACAGTATCTTATTTTTCAGATTACTAATTCCACTTGTTCTTTTTGCAGGCGGAGCTTGTGGCTATGGAAACTTGTTTAATTCTGGTTATGGAACAGCGACAGCAGCATTGAGCACAGTGCTATTTGGCAATGGATATTCATGTGGGCAATGTTTCCAAATAAAATGTGTGAATTCACCCTATTGCTATAAAGGGTATCCCTTCACCACCATTACAGCCACCAACCTCTGCCCACCCAATTGGTCCGAGGACTCCAACCATGGTGGCTGGTGCAACCCACCACGTGAACACTTTGACATGTCTAAACCTGCTTTCATGAAGATTGCTCAATGGAAGGCTGGCATTGTCCCTGTTATGTATCGCAGGTATGTTACAACATTTAACACGTTACAATATGCTATAACAGGTAAAATTATACTATTGATAATGTAAAAGCTCTTTTGTATCATTTCTTGCCTCTAAGTCTAATATGGTCTACTACTTCTTGATTGTAGGGTGCCTTGCATTAGGAAAGGCGGGATCAGGTTCGCGTTCCAAGGAAACGGCTACTGGTTATTGGTATACGTGATGAACGTCGCTGGAGGTGGCGATTTGGCAACCTTGTGGGTGAAGGGAAGCAAAACAGGGTGGATGAAAATGAGTCATAACTGGGGAGCATCATATCAGGCATTTGCAACTCTTAGTGGCCAATCTCTTTCTTTTAAGCTCACTTCCTATACAGATCATGAGACTATTATAGCTTACAATGTTGCACCCTCTAATTGGCACGTGGGCATGACTTACCAAGCCAAGGTCAACTTCCATTAATCATGTTAGTCAAACATTAGTTAATGTAGATTAGTCGGGTCAGTGGGTTTTAAAGATTTCCCGCTAACTTTTGTGAAAGTGTGAGCCTCGGCCAATGGCAACACTTCTTGGCTTATTTTCTTTTCTATTTGTCACTATGTAGGCGCCCTTTACAGGAGAGGTGCTGTGGTTTTCTTTCTCCAAAGGTCATGCTGTAGTTTTAACATCATCCTTTAAGTTCTATTTGCAATCTTGTACCTAGTCTTTCACTGATGAAAAGGTACATTTCTTGTGCGACTGAAATAGAACAATAATATGATTATATTTACTATCATTTCTTTTTCAAGTTTTTGATGCTTCTAGCCGTGTAACTCCAATTAGTGAAAAATAAAGACAACCATTTATGTCATGGCTAAGGAGATAACAATGTTCTGTTTGACCGTAGAAGATGAGTAGGCAGAAAGGAATACACAAAGCATATCCACTAAAAATCTGTTCTCCTCTAATCATAACCATTGGTTTCTCTTCTAAGGAAGCGAAATTATCAAGAGAAAATTATTAAATACTTGGGATGTATGACAATTGAGAAACAAAATTAAGCATAATAATGTAGTTCCGCATTTAGAAAGATTGACTTGTTATAAACTGAACGTATCCATTATGAATGAACCTGCATAAACAATTACAAAATATATAAGAAATTGGAACTTATTTACAAAACATAGCACAATAAAATCCTAGCCTCTAGAAAAGATAAGGCGCTCAACAAAAGATATATTTTCCCAACATATATATAGAAGACTCAGGGCGCATTAGAAAAGATACTTCGCACAACAAAAAAAGATATAATTGGCTATTTTGTAGAAAAAAATATGATATGTTTTGAAAATACCTAAGTACTGCTGTTTTATAAACCTCTACACTTGTATTTATACGTAAATAGCTCAAAACGATATTTATAGATAGGGGTGTTCCTAGTTCGGTTTGAGTCGGTTATCCTGTAAAAGAAAGCCAAACCAATTAAGTCAGTTTCAAGTACTTAAATCAAATCAAACCAATTAAGTCGGTTTTTCACCATTTCAATTTTTGTCAATTTTGTCGGTTATTTCAATTTGTTCAGTTTTTTGTCTAAATATATGACAAATACTTCTGAAGATCAAACATATATTCTAGTGACATTATCCACCATAACACACACACGCCAAGTACTTTCTAGAAAACTATATATGTAATCAAGTTACATATGTAGCTTCAACATCTAGCCATTTCAAAGGACCTTGATCAAGCTTTTTACACGTGCAAATAATTGATGAGATGTCATTACCAAGATATCTTGATGATATTGAATTAACAAACGGTGAATGATTGAAAGATTACAAGACAAGTTGTTTTTAACTTTAAATACAGTATTTGACTTGTCAAAATAAAGAATAGAATTCAAACTAGAATACAATGGTAAAAATATAAAGGCGAGGAATTAGACTAGAATTCAAGAGTGCAAAAGATCAACATATAGTGTAAATTTTTAAAATACTATTACATAAAAATACACATAATTATATATGTAATATAATTTTTAAGTAGGTACGTATTTAATCTGCAGTTTGGTTCGGTATTTCGGCTATTTATTTCTTAAATTAAAACCAAACCAAGTTTTATTGATTTTTGATACTAAAAATCAAAGCAAGATCAAACCTAGAAAATGTTGGTTTTTGTCCTCCGATTTGACTCAATTTTTGACGTGGTTCGATTTTCCTTTTCCCATGAATACCCTTAAGTAGAGGTGTTCATAGTTTGGTTAAAAATCGACCCAAATCGAAAACCAAATCAAACCAATTAAAATAACCAATATTTTATTGGTTTTGATTTGGTTTGATTTTTAATTTTTAAAAATCGATAGTATTTTGTTTGGTTTTGGTTTTACATAAAATAACCGAAGAAATAACCAAACGGAACCAATATATTATATATATCATTTATATACATACATACATACATACATACATACATACATACATACATACATACATATATATATACATACATACATTTTAATTTAAGTTTTCTACATCTTTTCAATAAGACTTGTAGTAGAGTAGATTAATTGGACTTAACTTATTTATTCTTAAGTCCAATAAGAAACTAACAAGGCAATCAACTTAGTTAAAACAAGGACTTTTTACAAAAATATACCACCTTAACTACAAATGTTACAGAATACCAATATTATATACTTTACAAAATATACCAATATTTTTTATTACATGCTATATACAAATACCAACAAAACAAACAAATTAGGGTTTGTTCCTTCTTCTTCCTGCTGCCACCCCCGTCGGCGCTGCCACCCATTCACCGCCGGCAGCCACCGGCCAGTTGCCGGATTTTTTTTTTTGTTTTTTTTATCTAAAAAATGAGATACACAAAAATATGCATATATACATTGATTTTTTGAGAAATTACAATTATAAAATACGTATAAAGAAAAAATACATGTATATACAAAAAAAAATGTTATGCATACAATAGACACACACATACATACAAGGATCTACAGATCTACGAATTAAACATACAAATTTATGTGTGTCACACTTACACTTGACATACACACACAAAAACATATAAAAAATATAATATATACTCAGACATACACGTTTATACACTTGTGTGCTTGAAAAAATATTCAGCAACATACACAAAAATACAGCTTCATACACCCATATAAAAGTAGACATACACTTTGTTCCACCTTCAAAAAACCACCAACACACACCCATACACAAAAATACAAATGTATACATGTATATACACATACAAAACAAAACAAAACAAAAAAGGAGAAGAAACAGATCGGAGCTCCGGCACTCATCGCCGGAGCAGTCACGCAACAAACAGCCACCACCGCGCAGCAGCAGCCACCACACAACAGCCACCGCACAGCAGCAGCCACGACGCAGTAGCCACCACCACGCATCAGCAAATCAGAGAAAAAGGTAGTAGATCGGAGTAGCTACTCGATGGTGGAGCAGCTACTCGGCGGCGGCGGCGGTGGACAGGGCTGATGGCGAGTGGGTAGAGGAGGGAGAGAAAGAGAGTGGGAGAAGTTAGGGTTTTGGGTTAGAGAGAAGGAAAAATGATAAAATGACATGTTTTGTAAAAATTATACAAATGTCGTTATTTTTTGTAATTTCTCAATAATGTCGGTATTTTTTGTAATTTAGCTACTTAGTGTGTCAATTAGCGTAAAAACTTCTAAAAACAAGGTGATCCATTTCTAGTAAACAAGGTTCTCACATATTTCTATTACTTATGATTTTGTATAATCACTCATGTCCGCCAGTAACTAGTGGCTCTCGGTTAGAACTTTACTTGCATAAAAGTGTGGATGAATGATAATTACCATTTCGACTTGTATATGAACATGATATGTTATTCCTCATGATATGATAGTATCATTAATAAGAAAAAGCTTGGTAGATGGCCTGACTAGCAGCCGATAAATTTGTTTTGCAATAAAACATGATACGCAATTTTTAGTATTTTTTGAATTACTAATATTTCCTTTCTATTACATATGTGAGCGTTTCAAGTAAACAAAAAATATTTATGGTTCTCTTTATCATTCTTTTTAAGAATAGTTCTCTTTCTCATTTTTCTTACGTTCATTGCTATTTTGGTTGTAAAAAATTGATAAAATCGAACCAAACTGAAATCAAGCTGACAGTATCCAAATTGTTGGTTTTAATTTTACTTGATTTGATTTTAAGAATTTAAAAACTAATTAAATTGATTTGATTATAGTTTTGATAAAAAATCAATCAAACTGAACCGTGAACACTCCTACCCCTAAGTTTAAATTGAGTTAAATATACATTTCAGGATTTGATCTCTCAACTCATATCCACATCATTATTTTAGCTATGCCCATCTCCATATTTAATACTCTTGGAGGAAAAAAAAATAGAAAAAAAAATTAACGAGTTTAAGTTTTGTGCAAGTATATATAATTTTTTATACTATCACATCATTTAAAATGTACTTATTTATAAACACTCAACAAGAAGTGGGATTCGAGGATTTTCAAAAATATAAAGGCTAATTTTAACAACGTATAAATATGACCTGATAATGTCAGATTTATATACACGATCTGTGTACAAATTTAAATCCTTAAATTATTGCACCGATCTTGAAATTGTCCTGATTTTCCTCTCACACTTCTACCAGCCATGTCTCCATGCATACCAAACGCTCCTCCTAATATTTTCTTAATTAATAATTCCTTATATACTTTTCAAGTTTCCTTGAAGCTATTTGTCAAAAGGCCATGCAACTGATTGTAACAATTCAGAGAATTCAATTAGAATCAAATTTAAGTTCAATGTCAGCCTACATTCTTAGAACATTTTAATTATTAAGAAATGAGGAATCGATAAAACTGTACGGCGGGCTAAGTACAATAGCTAAAACCTGCTCGCACGTTGCCAAAAACAAATCTAACAAACCTCGTAGTTTGTTTACGTGGTAGAAAGATAATAAAATTATAGAATAAAATAGTTGACTTAAAAGCCTAAAAGGTTCGTGGGGGCACGAAGGCTACATATTCTTATCCTTAGGCACAAACTATAAAACGCCTAAGTTGCAAGTCAATTAAGACATAACAAAATTAAGTGTAACATTTCATTCTTAGCAAAAGCTGAAGAGAAAGAAACAACTATGGCATCTTTCAACTGCGGATGGAATTTGAGTGTCTTCCTCACTGTGACATTGGCACTTATTCACCAAGCAATGGCTGCAGGCTACTATACCACCCTTAGCACTACTAGGTTTCACGCTTTGCCATGGAAGCTAGCTCATGCAACGTTCTATGGAGACGAGACTGCTTCTGAGACAATGGGTGCGTTACACTAGTCAATTATTTATCCCTCGATACAAATTAGTTGGAATCAGTTATATGAATCCTTCATCATATTTTGATTATTTTTACACTAGACAACTAACCAACCATGTATAACATTCCTCCTTATGAACGTTGCTTATTCTTTAAAGCATTCACCTTATATATACTGGCAATACAAAAAAAAAAAAAAAAAAAAATTACTACATTATTAGTAATTCCACTTGTTCTTTTTGCAGGCGGAGCTTGTGGATATGGAAACTTGTTTAATTCTGGTTATGGAACAGCGACAGCAGCATTGAGCACAGTGCTATTTGGCAATGGATATTCATGTGGGCAATGTTTCCAAATAAAATGTGTGAATTCACCCTATTGCTATAAAGGGTATCCCTTCACCACCATTACAGCCACCAATCTCTGCCCACCCAATTGGTCCGAGGACTCCAACCATGGTGGCTGGTGCAACCCACCACGTGAACACTTTGACATGTCTAAACCTGCTTTCATGAAGATTGCTCAATGGAAGGCTGGCATTGTCCCCGTTATGTATCGCAGGTATGTTACAATATATATTTAACATGTTACAATCTGTTATAACATATAAAATTACACTGATAGTGTGAAAGCTCTTTTGTATCATTTCTTGCCGCTAATATGGTCTACTACTTCTTGATTGTAGGGTGCCTTGCATTAGGAAAGGAGGGATCAGGTTCGCGTTCCAAGGAAACGGCTACTGGTTATTGGTATACGTGATGAACGTCGCTGGAGGTGGCGATTTGGCAACCCTGTGGGTGAAGGGAAGCAAAACAGGGTGGATGAAAATGAGTCATAACTGGGGAGCATCATATCAGGCATTTGCAACTCTTAGTGGCCAATCTCTTTCTTTCAAGCTCACTTCCTATACAGATCATGAGACTATTATAGCTTACAATGTTGCACCCTCTAACTGGCATGTGGGCATGACATACCAAGCCAAGGTCAACTTCCATTAATCATGTTAGTAGACCATTAGCTAATATAGATTAGTCGGGTCAGTAGGTTTTTAAAGACTTCCCGCTAATATTTGTGGAAGTCCTGAGCAATGGCAACACTTCTTGGCTTATTTTCTTTTCTTTTTGTCCACTTTCACTATCTAGGCGCCCTTTGAAGGAGAGGTGCTGTGGTTTTCTTTATCCTAAGGCAATGCTGTAGTTTTTAAAGCAGCCTTTAAGTTCTATTTGCAATCTTGTACATTTCTTGTACGACCGAAATAGAACAATAATATGATTATATTTACTGTCATATATTTTTCAAGTGTTTTGTAGCCGTGCGACTCCAATTAGTGAAAAATAAAGACAACCATTTATGTCATGGCTAAGGAGATTCATACCAACGCAAATTCTAGCAAGAATGGATGAAAACAGTGTTCTGTTTGACCGTAGAAGATAAGTAGGCAGAACCGCAGAAAGGAATACATTAAGTATCCACTAAAAATCTTTTCTCCTCTAATCATTTCCATTTGGTTTCTCTTCTAAGGAAGTCAATATGAAATTATCAAGAGAAATTTATTAAATACTTGGGATGTATGACAATTGAAAAACAAAATTAAGCATAATAATCTAGTTCGGCATTTAGAAAGATTGTCTTCTTATAAACTGAATGTATCCATTATGAATGAACCTGCATAAACAATTACAAAATATATAGGAAATTGGAACTTATTCACAAAACATAGCACAATAAAAAACCCTAGCCTCTAGAAAAGATAAGGCCCTCAACAAAAAATATATTTTTCCCAATGTAGAAGACTCAGGGGCGCATTAGAAAAGATACTTTGCACAACAGAAAAAATACAATTGCCTATTTTGTCGAAAATATGTTTTGAAAATACCAAAATGATGCTATTTTATAAGCCTCTACACTAAAAGAGAGAAAGACTGCCTTTTCTCTAAATCTGTTCAACTCCCATCAATAACTACTGCAAGGAATTCCCATACCACTTTAATGGAAACCCAACCATTTGAGACGGTCACAATTCCATCTAAACCGCATGATCTTTTACTTGTTGATCATACCAATAATCAAAAAGACTCCTTCAAACAAAAACTACTCACATTTTAAAAGTTCTGCGATCCATCTCCACAGAATGCAAACTCCATTACTCCATTTGAAGATTATATGCATATTTCTCAGGGATCATCTATTCAAGCTGTATGTAACCAAATGGATGGGATCTAACTATCTCAGGAAGATAAAGATCGGATCACTACTAAAAAAACCGGTATTTCCGACCGCCCAATCGGTCGAAATTCGGTCGACCGTATTTCGACCGATTGTGGTGGTCGACCAAATTACGGTCGAAAGTCTGGTAATATTTTTTGACCAACTTTCGACCGAAAGTCGGTCAAAAACCTGTAAAAACCTGCAACATAAAAGCTGAAATTAGCCCTACACCACCTGTAAATTCAGCAACACGCAGAAAAACCAGACAAAACACATTCATAAACGCTATTCAAACTTGGCTAACAAAGCCAAACAATAGAAAGGAGTCTTTCAACATTAGTTCAAGTTTTACAATATTCAAACAAACTAAACAAACAATTTAAAGTTCAACAATCACTACTACTGGCTAGAAACCGAACTAGACCCGGCATCAGACTGAGACGGTGAATGGTGGCGATGTCTGCTCCTGCTCTTGCTCTTTCCCTTTTCCGAGCTATCACGCTTTTCTTTGCCTTTTTTTTGGTTCCTGGGGAGCTCTTGCATCATTTCATGCACTTCTCTCTGATGCGCCTCCTGTGCTAAGCGCATAGCTTCATTTTGTCTTCTCAGGTCTTCGATCTCCGCTTGCATCCGAGTCATTTCTGGAGTGGGAGCAGAGCTTGGAGGAGCAGATGAACACGAGCCCAAATAGTTCGATTTATGCTTGGCAGATGAAAACAGAGTTCCAATGCCATAAGCTGACCCCTTCTTCAACCCTCCGACCGCTTCCAACCATAAGTTGGTTTCCTGCTCGAGCGTTAGCGGTACTGGGGTACTGCTTCCGCATTCAGATTGCTGAGTCGCGGTCCAGTCCTCAAGGGCCTTTGTAGCTCTTTCCTGAAAAACAGAAATATATCAACGGTACAACTATGAAGTTTTAAAGTTGAAGGATTGGCGCGACTTTAGTTTAAATTTAATTACTTACCCAGGTCTCTTGTGCGCGGGGCTCGACCCATGTTTCTTCGCCCTTTTTATCTTTCTTGATATGGCGGATCTTGTGCATTTCAGAGAGTGGAATAGTCCGATTTTCTTGCTTTTCCTACAAATTAAAGAAGAGATCAATTTAGATAAAAAATAAGCTATTATATTAATTCTTATAAATTAAATTACTTTACCAAGCGCATCTTCTGCGTCGCAGCGCTAACTGCGCCACCGGTATGCAGCGATCCACCCTTACTAGATGCCCGCGCTTTCTTCCCTTGTTCGCTCTTCTTCTGAAATTCGGGAGTATCCCAATATTGCTGCAGCTCTCTCCATTGATGATCATAGAGGAAGCCGGGCATTTTTCCTCTTTTGCGCGCATTATACATTGCGTTCTTGTATAAATCCCCGCATTTTTTAAGGAAGTTAGAACGGACTTTATAGTCCAGAGCCGGATGCCACTTACACTGAACCTGTAATATTCATCAAAATATTTTATTTAAACATAATCATTAAGAAAATCTGCAATTAGTGATAAACCGTATGCATATTTATCACCTCAAAAGCTTGCATTATCCGTTGCTTTACTTGAGGGGGCACAGCGCCCCAGGATGGCCATGATTCCTTCCATTGAGATTTCATGCATTTTGTCACCATAGGAGTAGCATCAGTGTTGGGGCAAAAGCTACGTAAAAAAACAGACGGGTTAATAGAAATACTAACATTTAAAAGCTTACTGCTAAATAGATAAGAACTTCAAAAATACTACACTCACCTGTTATCCCCATCGGGATAAAAAATCAAACGCCCGTCTTCCCAAGTGCCAGGCTCACCGATGTAATATGGCGATCTCCGATCATAGTAAGGAATCTCCTGCTGTACCGAAGGGCAGGTAGGGCTAGATGGGTCGGAAGGCGGCTGAGTCGACCCAGACAGACTAGTGGACGGTGTGGGATCGCCTAGTCTGGGAACGCCCTGGGATGGACCGGCCTGGGTCTCAGTCATGTCATAGCTACTGAAGTGATGCCTCCAACCAGGATGGTTCTGAGACATGCCAGGTGGCCTGAAAAACTCTGGACTGTATCCGGCAGGTGCTCCTGTAGGAAGCGAATGCGGCACCTGAGGCATGCCGGGCGGCCGGAAAAAATCTGGACTGTATCCTACAGGTGCTCCTGTGGGAAGGTGATGCGGCACCTGAGAGGTAGGAGTGTCCTGTGCCGGCTCACCTAAAGGCTCACCTGCCTTTTTAGGCCCCTTCCTTCTTGTAAACACTTTCTTCATACCTGTTGACAAATTCATTGCACAAAAATTAGGCGGGTTAGATAGATTAAATAAACACATTCATTGCACAAAAATTAGACAGGTTAAATAGATTAAATAAACACATTCATTGCACAAAAATTAGACAGGTTAAATAGATTAAATAAACACATTCATTGCACAAAAATTAGAATACAAATATCTTCTTATGTTTATAATTATATAAGTACATTAAACTAGCCTATTAAAAAAACAAAAGATCAAAGTACATATAAGGTCAATCCTCATCATCAGTCAATTCTTCTTCCTCATCCTCATCGTTAACTTCTTCTTCATCTGTATATTCATCATCATCATTTGCCCTTGAAGCTCTTTCTCCAAAATTAACTGGGTTTTTTCCTCGACTAGCTACAGATGCATCTAACTGCTCATATATGCCATCAATATGTTGCAACTGGTCAGCTAGTTCATTGTCCGCTATCAATGGAACGGTTGAGACCTCGTTCTGGTATGCAACATCTAAAAGATCAGGGACTTCAACTAATCCCACCGGTTTTCCTTTTATAACTGCCCACCAATGGGCTTTGGCCTTTGATGTTGCTGGGTTCTTTGTCCGAGGGTAAGGAACAAACCGCACTTGCTTTACTTTCTGGGCAATGATGAAAGGATCATAGTGTCCATATGACCTTTTGTGATTAACCTCGACTAACTTAGAAGACGGGTCTACCCTTGTACCTCTGTTACTGGGATCAAACCACTTGCACCGGAAAAGAACTAATTTCTTACGAGGCCACCCGACACTATACTCAACCTCTAACATCTCCTCAATCACACCGTAGTACTCAAAGTCACCCCCTTGATCACCGGTTCCTACTTTCACGGACACACCAGAGTTGTATGTTTTCTTACCCTCTGACCGCTGCTTTATATGAAACTTGTACCCATTTACAAAGTACATATTCATCCTTTTGTATTTGTAATATGGGCCATGGCATATATCTCGCAGAAAATCAAAGGTGATGCCATTCACCGGATTGTTCACCTATATAAAAATTTAATGTAGATGTGTAAGTAAATATTTTTAGCTAAAGATAAGGAATATTTAAGAGTTTGTTAACCACTTACAAATTCTGTAAACCAATTTGTAAAATTTTCATAAACTTCCGCATCACCGAACTCAGCAACAAAGTGACTGCATTATGAGCCAAGAAAATACAGGTTAGTCCGAATATACTTATAATACGGCGAATATTAGGCAGTATTGTTAAAATACAACATACTTGTAATAAGGCGTGACCTCGGGACAGTTCAACAACACATGTGTTGTTGCTACCTTCCTGTCCTGTTCGTTGAGCTGACATACTTCGGAAGATGTATTTCCCCTGCCTGGTTGATTGAATACAGAGAACGCTGGGTAGCTGGGATCATTATTATTGCCCATATCATGCCGATCCGGCCTAGTGCGCAAACATGGAACATCCTTGTCGAAGTAGTAAGAGCAAAAATGCGAAGTTTCTCTAGCCAGATATGCCTCGCATATTGACCCCTCGATTTGGTTCCTGTTTTTCACGTCCCTTTTACACTTACCAATAATTCTGCAATAATTATTGTGTTAGTGGAATTAAGTTGGATTAATTAAAAAAATAAAAGTTACTAAGATATGGAAGCTTACCTCTCGAAAGGGTACATCCATCTGCAGTGCACCGGGCCTCCTAGCCGAGCCTCTTCAGCTAGGTGAATCGGTAGATGCTCCATCACGTTAAAGAACCCGGGGGAAAAGATCTTTGTCAGCTTAGTGGCGACTACAGGAAAGTTCTGCTCCAACAGGTTAAGGTTCTCTTCCTTCAATGTCTTGCTGCAAAGTTCTTTAAAAAATAGGCTCGTCTCCGTTAGCGGTTTCAAAACTTTATCAGGCAAGCCATTGAATGCAATTGGGAGCAAGTTTTCCATGAAGATGTGACAGTCGTGGCTTTTCATGTGATGCAGTTTCCCACCATTAATATCAACACACCTTTCTAGGTTTGAAGCATAACCATCAGGCATCCTCAAATTACTCACCCACTCACAAATCATCCTTCGCTCATCCTCATCGAATGTATAACAAGCCTTTGGCATGAACATGTTGTTGCCTTCTTGGATTACCTGCAACTCAGGTCGCCTACAAAGTAGCTGTAGGTCCAACCGCGCCTTAAGTTGTCCTTTGTCTTGCCCCGGACATCCATCACAGTATTAAGGATGGCCTCGAAAAAATTCTTCTCAATATGCATTGGATCCAGATTATGGCGAAGAAGATTATCCTTCCAGTAAGGCAACTCCCAGAAAATGCTCTGTTTAGTCCAGTTATGTTCAACCCCATAACCAGGTGCTCTAGATGGCAGTTGTTCAGTTACCTTAGGAATTAAATATTGTGTTAGTGGAATTAAGTTGGAATAATTCTGCAATAATTAGATGGCAGTTGTTCAGTTACCTTAAGAAGCTCCTTGACCCTGTCCCATATCTCGATGCCTGATAACCTGCGCGGGGGCTCCTCAAAATCAGACTGATTCTTCATAAATGCGCTAGTGTTACTCCTGAAAGGATGGTCCATTGGCAAGAATCGACGGCAACAGTCGAACCATGTGCATTTGCCTCCATATTTCAACGTGAAGGCTTTTGTATCTTCCATACAGTAAGGGCAAGCGAGCTTACCTGCTGTGGACCACCCAGACAACATCCCATAAGCTGGAAAGTCATTTATAGTCCACATCAAAGAAGCACGCATTTGGAAGTTCTGTTTCGTTGATATATCATAAGTCTCAACTCCTTCATGCCAAAGTATCTGCAACTCATCAAGCAAAGGCTGCAAATATACATCAATAGAGGCTTTCGGGATATGTGGACCCGGTATTATACAATTCAAAAAGAGATAAGGACTGGTCATGCACATTCCAGGAGGTAGGTTGTAAGGAGTGACAAATACGGGCCAACAAGAATAGGGCGTAGAGGAGACATCAAACGGGGTGAACCCATCAGAACATAGACCCAACCTTACATTCCTTGGCTCACTAGCAAATGCCGGATACACTCGATCAAAGTGTTTCCATGCCTCCTCATCAGATGGATGGGATAGAATACCCGGCACCTTGGTACGGTCATGATGCCATCTCATGTGTGGAGCAGAACTCATCGAAGCATACAACCTCTTTAACCGTGGTATAAGGGGCAAGTAATGCATCCACTTAACAGGCTTCGGCTTCTTTTTAGGATCTGGCTCAGGCTTGTACCGGGGCTCCTCACAAAATGTACATGTCTGCAGGTCTGCATCATCCTTATAATACAACATGCAGCCATTAACACAACAATGAATCTTCTCTGCAGAAAGCCCCAACGAGGAAACCAACTTCTTAGTGTAGTAATAAGTAGTTGGTAAGGCCATATTTGTCGGATTTAGTTCATTCATAAGGGCAATGATGGAATCTATGGCAGCTTGAGATATACTAAAATCTGATTTGATACTCATCAATCTAACAGCAACCGACAACTGAGAATGCACCGAGCCCTCATAAAATGGACGACTTGTTTCCTCCAACCGTTCATAGAACTGATTTGCCTCGGCATTGGGAATGTGCTCAATGTTTGGCTGTGATGTATCCGGCTGAAGGGGATCATTAGCCGGGTACATCCCAAAAGCATTATTCACCATATCTTCCATTCTATACCCGGTTGCTTGATCTGGTTCCACAACCGGAGAACTCCTAGCGCCATGAATATTTTTAAGATTTTGAAGTTGCTGCTGCAAGTCCCAAGGCTCTCCATGATTATACCAAACGTAATAATTTGGCATAAACCCCTTCTTATACAAATGTAACTCGACATTCTCCAAATCTTGTATCTTTACACATTCGCATTTTTCACATGGACACCTAATTTTGCCATGCCTTAAATAATCGTCTGTGTTGCGGGCTACATCAAGAAATTCCATAACTCCCGCTACAAACGAAGGCCTCAACCCCCGCCGCTCGGGAAAGTTTCTATTATCCATCCACAGACGACGACGATTAATGTCCATATCTACACAAACATTGCAAGATTGAGAAACAATATGTATGATTTTTTATATTAGTTTGCCACTTTTTTTTTTTAAATCACTTTAGCAAGATTAATGTCGTCGGGTTTGTTAATGCAAGCAACTTGTTTGATGAAATGCCCCAAAGAAACAATATTATCTAATAACACCCTATTAATTAATATTATCAAAGCAATTCAAACCAACAAAAGCTTATTTGTTTTAGGCATAACATGTTCATCTTCTCAACAATACCAAGGCAACAACACATTACGAACAACACTACCAAACAATACCAACAACTACAACAATCCCAAACAACACAAACCTAACTTTATAATAGCTAACAATACCAAACAAGTTGTTCAACATCAACAATAACTACAATAAAGTTTGCTAACTAATAATTAACTAAATATGCAACATTATAGGCCAAAGTTAAAAAATAATTAAAAAATTAATTAAATTCGGATTAAATAAAAGCAAAAAAAAACGTACCTAGACGTTGATTTATGCTCCAATAGCACCTACTAATGATTCCCCACTAGTTATATGCTTCAAAACTACAAAAAAATTGAGTTAAAAAGTTAGGGTTCAAGTTTTACAAAGTAATTAAAATAACCCTAAAATTAAGAATTTACCTTGAATTTGTTGTTATGGGTAGTGATTAGGAGGGTAGATTGTGTTTAAGTGTTGATTTTGGGGGCGGGTTATGGTGGTTTTCGGATTTTTCACGTTTGGGGGTGGGTTATGGTGTTTAGAGAGAGTTAGTGATAATTGGGGAAGAAGATAACAATGAAGAAGGGGCTGCTTGCTGAAGTTATATCGGGTGGGTCGACCGACCTGTCTCGGTCGACAGCTACAAAAAATTATTTTGTTCGACCGAAAATCGGTCGAACACCTATTTCGACCGATTTTCGGTCGAACAGTTTTGACCAGATTTTCGAAATAGGTGTTCGACCGATTTTCGGTCGAACTCTGGTAGTCGAAAAATCCGGTTTTTTTAGTAATGGATATATGCTCTATGGAGGTACTCCTTGATTATTAAACTCTTTGGTAAACGAATCAACCATGCTTATCTAAAGGTAAAAGTAACTGATCTATGGAAGCCAACTGAAGATATAGTTTTAATAGATTTAGACTTTGACATTATATTGTAAAATTTAAAGAAGAAAATAATATGAATAAAGTCTTAACATATGGTCCATGGTTTGTTAATGTCTTCTTTCCGACAATAAGGCGATGGGACCCTAACTTTGTAGCTAGTAATGCGAATTCATTAACATCAGCAGTGTGGGTCAGATTCTCTCAACTTCCTACAGAGTTTTATGATGGAATTATTCTCACTAAAATAGGTAATGCTTTAGGTAAACTGTTAAAGATATATTTTTGCACAAGTACGGCCTTAAGAGGTAGGTATGCACGATTATACATTGAAGTTTCTTTGCACAATCCGGTCAAATCCTTTTTAATGATTGGCACACATAAACAACAGGTGCTATATGAAGGTAATGGTCTCCTTTGTACCAATTGTGGTTTTTTAGGCCACCATGTTACTAGTTGTAATGCTAAACCTTTATCTTCACAAGTTATATCACTGGAAAATTCATATGCTAGCTAGGTCTAAAAATGAAGTTCCTGTCCAAAGTTGTTTACCAAACACAGAGCAGCAGCTGGAGATGCCATGGCAAACTGTTCAGTTTCCAAGAAGAAAATGTCTACCAAAGGGTACTTCTACATCTTCTACTAAGCCTACTGTTGTCCAAACAGGTATTCCTCCATCTATTAACTCTTCAGCAGGTAAGTTTTTATATGATAAAAAATCTTCTACCTATAGAATAAAAAATAATAGTCCTATAGTTGTTGGGGATATTGTTCATGACAAAAGTACTTCCTCTTTACCACTGCCTTTGTCCAACTCAGCAGATCATTCTAAAAAAAAAGTTTTGGATTCTAGTCCTTTACATACAAAATCTATTACTCAGACTTCAAATAATAAATTTCATACTCTTTCTAATCTAGTGGAAGATATGGCTGCTACTCCTACTATATCCAATGAAATTACTCTATCCCCAAAAAGTAATCTTTTGTCCCTTCATAATGATGTGACACGTGTTAAAAACGTGTCAACACACAAAGTAGGCCATTACTCCCAATCATTGAGTTGCCCTGCCAAAGTGCATTTACAAGTTAAAACTAATGTAAATAATTCTATAAAACCAATGTTAGCCAACTCATCACCACATGCAAATATTGATAATTCTCAAACTGACAACTCATCTAAAACTAATATTATTACCTTACAAATGGCCGACCCTATTGGCCAAGTGGATATGCAGCTTCCTCATTCGCCTAAGGAGAATGATAGCTTAAAACCCTTGCCCAATCCAACTGCTCCCATGCAAATCGATGAACAAGCAAAATATTATCACTACAACCAAGATATCACCTTAGATAACTTACATAACTCCTATATCTCTAATGTTTCCTCAGCAACAACGTCTCTATCGAAGGAGAGTAGTACTGATACCAGTCTTGAGAAGGCTTCCTCCATAAAGAATGGCCAACAACAACATACCACCTCCAAACTTCAACCCACTGCCACCACCGCCCATGATCTTTGCTACTCCTCCATTACCACCTTATCATCAACCAATCTCTTGGCTAGAACAATCACTGATAGGACGTGCAGCATCCTTCAATATGGACCTCAATGGTCAAGAAATAATTCTCCTACTGCAGAACCACAGGTTCCTGGCTCAGTTGATAACAGAAGGGATGTGTTTGGCCATGGAGAACTACATCAACCATCTTTGGATGATGAATGTTCTCGATACATTGGCTCCAGCTCTAACTGCAGCCTTATTCCCAAACAATCACTGGAACTTTCCCAATCACCACAACCTGCCTCCAATGTTCAATCCTCTTCCAAACCTACCCTTCTTTCCACCAATGGATTTGAATGCTCCACCTCTTTTCTTTCAATGGGAACCACAGCCAGTCAACTCACTACCACCAATGGACCCACCCAATCCATCCATGCAACCACCAATGAACAACCAGGACTAACCCATGAACCCCCCAATGGTACCCCAGGAACAACCAATCATGAATCAATCACAAGTCCCTCAACAGGAGGAACCCCAAGAGGAGATAGTGAATCAGCAGGATGCATCCACTCCAGTACAGGATCAAAGGATCCAAAGCTAAAATGATGCTTAAGATTGATTTAGAAAAAGCCTTTGACAGACTAGAATTGTCTTTTATCCATTGGATTCTTTTATATTTTAAGTTCCCACCCAATATTATTAAATTGATACTTCATGTATCTCTACTAGTACTATTGCTATAATGGTGAATGGTACATTGACTGAGTATTTTTCCCCATCTAGAGGTATTAGACAGGGCGATCCTATATCTCTCTATATTTTCATCCTCTGCATGAAACTTCTTTCCAACCTTATTAACCACTATGTTGATTATAATTTATGGGATCCCATCCAAATTTCTCCTAATGGACCTCCTATTACTCATCTCTTTATGCAGATGATTTGACTATTATGACTGAAGCAAATCCTAAATCAGCATCTTCTATTGATCAATGCATTACCTTGTTCTGTAAGCTATCTGGACAGAGAATCAATACTAACAAAACTAGGTTGATCTATTCTTTCAGCTATCTCCCTAGTGTTAGACAGTCTATAAATTCTATTCTTCCATATAATAATTCTACTTCTTTTGAAAAATACTTAGGGTTCCCTATCCTAAACAAAAACCCTAGGCCATCTGATTTCCAATATATAATTGATAATTTATCCACAAGACTCTCTTCTTGGAAATCAAATTTTTTTAACCTTAGCTGGAAGGCTCACTTTAGCTAAGGCCACTCTCAATGCAATCCCTATTCATACTATGCAATATCACCTTCTCCCAAAGAAAACTTTATACTTAATTGATAAGATTCAAAGAGATTTTATTTGGGGTTCTACTGCAAACCAAAGGAAAATACATTATATTGGCTGGGATACTAATACACTCCCTAAATCTCAAGGAGGGCTAGGCCTTAGACAAGACGACCATAAAAATTTGGCTATGTTGGCAAGTCTGGCCTGGAGAATGTTCCTTAATCCATCCTATCTATGGGCATCTACACTTGCTCAGAAATATAAGTTAAATAGAAGACCATCTCCACCCTCTTTCATTTCGAAAAATGTTCAAAAAGGGTGGCATATTTGTAACCAAGTATTTGGCTGGTACTTAGAAAAAGGTGACTCTATCAATTTTTGGTATGATAGATGGCTCCCAAACCTATCCAAAATGTGCTCCTTAAGAGCTAACATATCTGGTCCTTTAACCCAAGAAGAAGAAAATTTCACAGTTTCCCAAATGAAAGATCATACATCTTGGAATTTTCATTTGTTATCTTTTGACCTTCCTGCCCATATTCACAACTCAATAAATAACATGATTACTCCTCATCAAGAGTTTCATAAGGTTACTCCATTTTGGAAACTGACACCAAATGGAATTTTTAATACCAAGTCTGTTATCAATTAATCCAACCACTTTCTCCTATAACAGTTGATTTTAATTGGATTTGAAATCTGGTAACTCTGCCTAAAATTAAAAATTTACTTTGGCAAATCCAACATAATAAATTACATTCTAAAAATTATCTATTTTGTTTGGGGTTACTCACAGACTCACAATGCTATCATTGTGATGATGTTGAGACTATTGAGCATATATTCTTATTCTGTCCTCTAACCACTTCCTTTTGGAATGAACTAAACATTTCCCCCCACTCCTTGCCTGAACAGCCTCATTGGCTTCATGCATTATGGACTTCATACTCAGATCACGAGTTACCAAGTCATCATATAAATTGGTCTGACTTTTTTCCATTTGCCATTTGGCATCTTTGGATTACTAGAAATAATAACATCCATCAGAATGCCCTCAGAACTCCATCTACTCAGCATGCCATTATGAATGCACTGGAGTTTAAATTTTCAACAAATAAAATTCGTACTCCCAAACATAAAATTACACTCTTTTTCACATGGTTGCCACCTCCTATTATGATTTTGAAACTAAATATTGATGGTGCTTTTAATCCCTCGACAAAAAAGGGAGGAATATGTGGGATATTTCGAAACAATAAGGGTGAATGGATCCTTGGTTTTTCCATGCAGCTTATGGGTTCTTCCCACATTTTTATGGAGTTAATGGCCCTACACACGGGTCTTCATCTTGCTGTGGATCACGGTTTTAATTCTCTTGAAATAGATACTGACTCGATTGAGGTTCTTCAAATTCTTGAACATAATAATGCTCTATATACTAACATACTTCGTGACTACAGGTACATACTCTAGAGACTGGGGAACCAGTGGTTCGGCATAGCTTCAGGGAAGTAAATAGAGTTGCTCACTTTTTGGCTCAACAAGCTCTCCAACTTCCTGCAGCAAATCAGTTGCAAACTTATGCCCAGATGCTCGAGCTTGTTAATGAAGCAACTCTTTATGACATAGAAGCTACTATCTATTATAGAACTATCTCAGTTAATGCTTGTAATATATTAGGTACTTCTGGTAATATAGCTGCTATACAATCTGCTAATCTAGCTGCTGCCACTATGGCATCTACTGTTGTTTGTGCTCCTAGCATAACTAATGTACAAATTTGGTAATTATATAATATAATCTCCAGTTTACCCTAAAAAAAAAAGCCTCTACACTTGAATCTATGCGTAAATAGTTCAAAACGATATTAATAGATAGGGGTGTTCCTAGTTCGATTTGAGTCGATTTTCCTCTAAAAGGAAGTCAAATCAATTATGTCAGTTTCAAGTACTTAAACCAAATCAAACCAATTAAGACAGTTTTTCACCAGTTAAAATTTTGTTAGTTTTATAGGTTATTTCAGTTTGTTTAATTATTTATCATTTTCTTTTTTTCTGTCTAAATATGTGACATATATTTCCAAAGATCAAACATATATTCTAGTGACATTATCCACCATAACACACACAAGCCAACTACTTTCTAGAAAACTATATATGAAATCAAGTTACATACGTAGCTTCAACATCTGACCATTTCAAACGACCTTGATGAAGCTTTTTACACGTGTAAATAATTACAGAGCTGTCACTACCAAGATATCTTGATGATATTGAATTAACAAATGATGAATGATTGAAGGACTACAAGACAAGTTATTTTTAACATAAAATAGAGTATTTGAGTTATTAAAATAAAGACTAGAAAACAAAGGCAAAAATATTAAGGAGAAAAACTAGACTAGAATTCAAGAGTGCAAAAGATTAACATATCGTGTAAATTTTTAAAATTTTATATAAAAATATACATAATTATATACGTAATATAATTTTTAAGTAGGTATTTATCTAATTTATTTGGTTATTTCGGCTATTTATCTTTTAAATTAAAACCAAACCGAATTTTATCGTTTTTCATGAACACCTAGGTAGGGGGTTCACGATGGTTAAAAACCGACCTAAACCGACAATCGAACCAAACCAATTAAACTAATCGATACTTTATTGGTTTTGGTTTGGATTGGTTTTTAACTTTTAAAAAACGATAATATTTTGTTTGGCTTCGGTTTTACAAAAGCTAATCGAAGAAATAACAAAACTGAACAAGGCTTATAGTAGAGGAAATGAATTGGACTTAACTAATTGTATTCTTAAGCCCAACAAGAATTTAACAAGACACCAACTTAGTAAAAATAAGGTGATCCATTTGTAGCAAACAAGGTTCTCACATCTTTGTATTACTTATGATTTTATAATCACTCTTGTCCGCCAGTAACTAGTGGCTCTTGGTTAGAGTTTTACTTGCATAAAAGTGTGGATGAATTGAAATTATCATTTCGACTTGTATATGAACATGATATGTTATTGCTCATGATAGGATAATATCATTAATAAGAAAAGGCTTGGTAGATGACCTGATTAGCAGCAGATAAATTTGTTTTGCATTATTCCGCTACTCTTAATGATTAGTAAGCTTGGCAGATTACTAATATTTCCTTTATATTACATATGTGAGCGTTTCAAGTAAATAAAAAGTATTTATAATCCTCTTTATCATTCTTTTTAAGGATAGTTCTCTTTATCTTTTTTTTACTATCATTGCTATTTTGGTTGTAAAAAACTGATAAATCGAACCAGACAGAAATCAAATGAACAGTTGGTTTGGTTTTAAGAATTTAAAAACTAATTAAATTGATTTGGTTATGTTTTTGATAAAATATCAATCAAACCGAACAGTGACACTCCTAACCCTAAGTATAGATTGAGTTAAATATACATTTCAGAATTTGATCTCTCAACTCAAATCCACGTCATTATTTTAGCTATGCTTATATCCACATTTAATACTCTTGGAGGGAAAAAAATGAAAGATAAATTAACAAATTTAAGTTTTGTGCACGTATATATAAATTTTTACACTATCAGGTCATCTAAAATATATTTATAAACACTCAATAAGTAGTGGGATTCAAGGATTTTAAAAAATAAAAAGGCTAATTTTAACAACGAATAAATATGACCTGATAGTGTAAAAATCATATATGAGTGTACAAATTTAAATCCTTAGATTATTGCACCGAACTTGAAATTGTCCTGATTTTCCTCTCCCACTTCTACCAGCCATGTCTCCATGCATACCAAACGCTCTTCTCCTAATATTTTCTTAATTAATAATTCCTTAGATACTCTTCAAGTTTTCTTGAAGTTATTTGTCAAAAGGTCATGCAACTGATTGTTTGTAACAATTCAGAGAATTCAATTAGAATCAAATTTAAGTTCAATGTCAGCCTACATTCTTAGAACATTTTAATTATTAAGAAATGAGGAATCAATAGCTAAAACCTGCTCGCACGTTGCCAAAAACATATCTAACAAACCTTTAGTTTGTTTACGTGGTATAAATATAATAAATTTTAAAACAGTTGACTTAAAAGCCTAACATGTTCGTGGGGGCACGAAGGCTACATATGCTTATCCCTTAAAGACAAACTATAAAAAGCCTAAGCTGCAAGTCAATTAAGACATAACAAAATTAAGTGTAACATTTCATTCTTAGCAAGAGCTGAAGAGAAACCAACAACTATGGCATCTTTCAACTGCAGATGGAGCTTGAATTTCTTCCTCATTGTGACATTGGCACTTATTCACCAAGCAATGGCTGCAGGCTACTATACAACCCTTAGCACTACTAGGTTTCACGCTTTGCCATGGAAGCTAGCTCATGCCACGTTCTACGGAGACGAGACTGCTTCTGAGACAATGGGTGCGTTACACTAGTCAATTAATGATCTCTTGATCCAAATTAGTTGGAATCAGTTATATGAATCCTTCATCGTGTTTTGATTATTTTTACAATAGACAACTAAGCAACCATATATAACATTCCTCCTTTATCCGTGATGGGTACATGCTACGCTTTGCACATAGTCGTAGTTACACAACTTATGAACATTGTTTATATTCTTTAAAATATCACCTTATATATACCGGCAATACAAAAAATATAACGGCAATAAAAAAAAATACATTATTTGTGCTTGTAACCTATTGTAGTATGTAATGGTATCTTATTTTTCAAGTTACTAATTCTATTTGTTCCTTTTGCAGGTGGAGCTTGTGGATATGGAAACTTGTTTAATTCTGGTTATGGAACAGCGACAGCAGCATTAAGTACAGTGCTATTTGGCAATGGATATTCATGTGGGCAATGTTTCCAAATAAAATGTGTGAATTCACCCTATTGCTATAAAGGGTATCCCTTCACCACCATTACAGCCACCAATCTCTGCCCTCCCAATTGGTCCCAGGACTCCAACCATGGTGGCTGGTGCAATCCACCACGTGAACACTTTGACATGTCTAAACCTGCTTTCATGAAGATTGCTCAATGGAAGGCTGGCATTGTCCCGGTTATGTATCGCAGGTACGTTACAACATTTAACACGTTACAATCTGTTATAACAGGTAAAATTACACTGATACTGTGAAAGCTCTTTTGTATCATTTCTTGCCGCTAACATAGTCTACTACTTCTTGATTGTAGGGTGCCTTGCATTAGGAAAGGAGGGATCAGGTTCGCGTTCCAAGGAAACGGCTACTGGTTATTGGTATACGTGATGAACGTCGCTGGAGGTGGCGATTTGGCAACCCTATGGGTGAAAGGAAGCAAAACAGGGTGGATGAAAATGAGTCATAACTGGGGAGCATCATATCAGGCATTTGCAACTCTTAGTGGCCAATCTCTTTCTTTCAAGCTCACTTCCTATACAAGTCATGAGACTATTGTTGCTTACAATGTTGCACCCTCTAATTGGCATGTAGGCATGACTTACCAAGCCAAGGTCAACTTCCATTAGTCCTGTATATTAAACATTGATTAAAGTGGATTAGTCGGGTCAGTGAACTTGAGTACTTCCTAGAAGACTTAATCTTCTGGAAGTCTCAAGCATCAACCAATGGCTAATGTAGATTAGTCGGGTCGGTAGGTTTTGAAGACTTCCCGCAAACTTTTTGTGGAAGTCCTGAGCCTCGACAAAAGGCAAGACTTCTTGTCTTATTTTCTTTTTCTTTTTTCCCTTTCACTATCTAGGCGCCCTTTGCAGGAGAGGTGCTGTGGTTTTCTTTCTCCAAAGGTCATGCTATAGTTTTTACAGCAGCCTTAAAGTTCTACTTGCAATCTTGTACTTAGTCTTTCACTGATGAAAGGAATGTACATTTCTTGTGCGACTGAAATAGAACAATAATATGATTATATTTACTATCATTTCTTTTTCAAGTTTTTGATGCTTCTAGCCGTGGAACTCCAATTAGTGAAAAATAAAGACAACCATTTATGTCATGGCTAAGGAGATAACAATGTTCTGTTTGACCGTAGAAGATGAGTAGGCAGAAAGGAATACACAAAGTATATCCACTAAAAATCTGTTCTCCTCTAATCATAACCATTGGTTTCTCTTCTAAGGAAGTCAATATGAAATTATCAAAGATAAAATTATTAAATACTTTGGATGTATGACAATTGAGAAACAAAATTAAGCATAGTAATCTAGTTCCGCATTTAGAAAGATTGTCTTCTTATAAACTGAATGTATCCATTATGAATGAACCTGCATAAACAATTACAAAATATATAGGAAATTGGAACTTATTTACACTGCATAAACAATTACACTGCATAAACCGTTGTTCAATGAAGTATGGTGCTCAACAATTGCTCCAAAGTCTGAACCTCTCTCAAAAACTAAGTAAAAGAGTATTTATAATATTTACAAAAACCTAGCATTTAGTTACGCCTAAGCCTAGACGAAATAGGACTTCCAAAAACGTTCCAGGGGCGCTATAGTTGGCGCCCCGCGCCTCAAAACGCGCGCAACAAGGCAGAGTCTGTCGAATCTCGCACGCAACGGCCACGGCCCGTACCACAAAGCGCGCCAGGACGCTGGGCGCTATGGCTGGCGCGGCGCGCCACCAAACGCGCCAGGTCATTTCCAGTTTTCCTTGCTCCGTAGCTCGCTTCGTTCCGTGCCTTCGCGTGCTCGATCCAATTCCAGCCTTTTCTTGCTCGAACATGCTCTTTAAAGCTTCAATTGCACTTCATAACAACCTACAATCATACGACACAAAATCAGTGCAAAATCACATTCGTTAACTAGAAAACGGGCGAATAAAGTACTCAAACGTGAGGAAATATTAAGGAAATATAGGCATAAAATGCCAAACATCACCACCCCACACTTGAACCTTTGCTTGCCCTCGAGCAATTACAAATAACTTCCCAACCTAGGTAGAACAGGTCTGCCTATGACTATGGTTGATACCGACCATTGAACGAGTGCACACATGACTACTATGGGTCCAACAAACATGCCAACAATTTATCAAACATCAAAACACGCGAACAACCACCCCAAGAAAACTCAAATGCACAAACTCGACTCATTGCAACCATGCTCCCACAAAGTCACACCTATCTGCTCAACCAAAAAGCCACGACTTCACCTATCTCATGCAAACCATGTGCCCTCACCAAACATTGAAGCAAGAGAGTGTCCCCCAAATATCACACACAAAAATGAATATCAAGAATAGAACGGGGACAATAGCATAGAAAGAATTCACTCACTCTCATGAAAAGCTCACATGTCACACATGATGTACCATAGGCTTGTCCATAGTGTAGGACTCCACTAATGTAGGCTCACTCCAGTCGGGATTAACTAGGACTTTAAAGGGTTGTAATGTAGGCTAAGGGGCTGGTAGGATACATATGGATCATAGTGACTACCTCCCTAAGCACTTTAATACATCACATTCAATTTAAGCACATATCTCATCAAAGCCAACAACCACTTCACCCAACCAACAAATTTTTCCTTCACACACCTTTTCTACAAAGTAGTAATTTCTCTTTTAAGCACATACTAGCAAGGAAGGATGGATATTCTTTTCTCTTTTTTTCAATTCAACTTTTCTTCCTCTTTTTCTCTTTTTTTTTTCTTTTTCTTTTTCAATTCAATTCACTCCAAACCTTGCTAATGTTCTTTTTTCAACTACTTCTCAAGTTACCACATATCCCCCTCATTGGTTCCACTCAAAAACCTCCGAATACTTTAACCACAACTCCACAATAATATAAAATTATCAATTAAAGTGCTTAAGGAGTAAAGGGTCAAAAGAAAGCAATTTAGAACAAGTGGGTAGGCTCGCGGTGTGGGTGCCAACAAAAAGGTCAATATGGTCACAAACAAGTCCAAGGTGCATATAAAAGGGTAGGCAATTCAAGGTAAAAGGCTTATCTAAGAAGGCCTGTATCATCTCCCGACTAGAGCAAACCTAGGATTTCGCTTTGCACACACACGGGGCAAGTTCTAGACACCAATATGCAACATGGAGTACAATAGAATACGCCTCACAATACATATTGCACACAGTCCACACAAAATGGCTCCATCACAACTCTTAATCAAGCAAATAGGATGCAACTTGTGGAAAATTAAGCACTAATGCACAAAGGTTCACAACAAAGTCAAGTGAGTGGACTCAAGCATCTCAAGGGGGTCATTCCATTTTTTCTAGGCATGCATCACAATTTAAAACCAAAAGACACCACAAATAGCACATGCAATAAGTTCAAGTCCACCGGTATCAAACAAATCAAAGGCACCTAGCATTCTACCTAATTCTTCCGTCTAGGGCCACCTAACAACTAATACTATACTAATCCTAAAAAGAAAGAAAATAAAAAACTACCCGGTTCAAAGGCCTCCCCGTGAAAAAGAACCGAGGCCATAAGAAAAACCACGGGGTGGATGACATGTACCACTAATTAAAACTAAAAAGAAAATCTTTTTGGAATTTTTCATTGGTTTTCTAATTTTTTTTCTCATTTTTATTTATTAAAGCAAGAAATAAATAAAAATAACGTCAAATGACAAAATTAAAAATTGCTAAAATTAAATTCCTAAGGGTACAATCATCCATAACCTCAAAATTTTGGAAGTTACCCCACCCTACACTTAAAATCAAGCAGTGTCCTCAGTGCGAACAAAAAATAAAGTGCGAGAGTAAAAGAAACTTCCCTGAAGGCCAAACGACATAGCCTTTGGCGCTAGCAGTGGCACCATCTCCGTTACGAACCCAACAAGCGTCCGTAGAGCAAGGGGTACTCAGACTTCCCCCAATATGTCGTCATTTGAATGCATTGGGTCGAAAAACGGGTCACTGGTCAAAACCCGGTTTGAACCGAAAAAAAAATGTTTACTTGGCGCCATACCCAGCGCGCGCGTGCCTATAGCGCCCAAGAATCTGCGCTCAGTGGTTGTTTCGGCGCGTTGGGAGGCGTGGGGCGCTCCCAAACGCGCCCGGGTTATTTTTTTCGTACCGAATTTTTATTCCAAGCGCGATGCCTCAAAGCGCCCCAGATCCCAGATGAGGTCCTTTTCGAACGAGATGTAGGGTGACGTTCCTTCAAGTGGCAAACCGAACCAAAATATATCGACTACATCTCGTTTAGCACTCCCGACACCTACAAAAACGACAAAACAAAACAAAAACTACGTGACACTATAACACACAAAACAACTAAACTATTACAAGTACAAACTCGGGTTGCCTCCCGAGAAGCGCCTTATTTAACGTCGTGGCACGACGACACTTTTAGCTCACTTCCAGCATTTATGTCTTCTCTTCTTACGACGAACCTTTGCTTTCTTCCTTTCTTTGAGAGAACCCATCTTCAACTTCACATGTGATATGCCATTGCTATCTTGTTCCACATTCTGCTCACACACGTCATTTGGTTTACTTCCATGTTCTTGTTTGACATATTCGATCATAGAGCACTCTTCAACCTTAGTTATGTGCTCCTTCTCATTATAAGCCTTGAAAGTAACCTTTTCTCCATGCGCTCTAACAGTCATCTCTCCCAGCTCCATGTCAATAATTGCCTTCGAGGTGACTAAGAATGGTCTCCCCAAAATGATTGGAGCTTCTCGGTCCTCTTCGTAATCTAGGACTACAAAATCAGCAGAGAATGTAAACTTACCAACTTTAAGCAACACATCCTCCAACTTACCATCAGGGTGAGTGAGTGACCCATCCGTCATCTTAAGAGTAACTGATGAGGGCTTGATTGCTCCTAGCCCTAACCTTTTGCAAACAGATAGAGGCATGAGATTTATGCTCGCACCCAGATCACACAATGCACCAGTGATATTATGCCCTCCAATGGTGCAAGGAATAATAAACCTCCCAGGATCTTGAAGTTTTGGAGGTAGCTTGCTCAAGATTGTGCTACACTCCTCGACTAACTCAACTGTATCTATCTCTTGAGGCTTTTTCTTCTTGACTAAAATCTCTTTTAAGAACTTCACAAAGGATGGCATCAATTCAAACACATCAGTCAAAGGAATGTTAACTTGAAGCTCTTTCAACATACTCACAAATTTTTGATACTGGGCCACATCCTTCGATGGTATAAGTCTCTGCGGGAATGGTGGAGGCGGCAGAGGTGCCTCCTTTTTTCTCTTCTTTCTTCTTTACCTTCTCCACTTTTTCAACTTTTTCTATTTCAGCTCTCTCCTCAGACTTGGCCATCAGCTCTCCACCTTCAATTAAAGTCACTGCAAGACATTGCTCAGGCCCTTTTCTAACAGTACTCGATCCAGCATCACTAGGGGGTGCTCCATGTTGTCTAGAACTTGTAGCGCCCACCAATTGCCCCAACTGGTGCTCCAAGTTCTTTTAAGCATTGACAAGATCTTGTATGGCATGTGCATGGGCTGCAGTGTCAGCTATCATTCTCTGCTGGCCTGCCATTATCTGCTTCAGCATATCTTCAACTGAATTGCTAACATGCTGTGGTGGAGCTGGAAGTGGTTGGTAATTATTTGGGGCTCTCATATTGCCTTGATAATAAGCATTACCAAACTGATTTTGACCCTGCGGCCTGTTTTGATTACCCACGTAATAAACTGACTCTGGATTAGAGGAGCAAACCTCTGTAGCATGATCTTGACCACAAACATCACAAAAACTCTGGAGTTGTTGCACTGGAGCTACTTGTTGTTGAGTCTGCAGCAGAGCTAACTTGCTAATTTGATTAGAAATAGCATCTATCTTCGCCCTCAGCTCTGAAACTGCATCTAACTGAAGTACCCCCAGCAGATTTCTATGTAGTAGCTCTACCATCTCCCTGCCAATCAGGATTGCTCTGCGAAAACTTGTCTAGTAATTCATAGATCTGGTCAAAGTTTAAGGCAAGTACTTGGCCTCCAGCAGCAGCATCTACCACGATCTTAGTATGCGCAGTCAATCCCTCAACAAAAGTGTGGGCCAACACCTCATTAGACTGGTTGTGGTGCGGGCAATCTCTCAACAATGACTTGAATCTTTCCCAGGCTGAATACAAGGATTCTCCATCTCTTTGTCTAAAAGACATAATCTCACTCCTTATTCTAGCTGTTTTGGCAGATGGATAGAATTTAGCCAAAAATTTCTTAGCTAAAGCATCCCAAGTAGTGATAAACCCAGGCTTTTCTGCCTTTAACCACTTCTTTGCTGCCCCGATCAATGAAAAGGGGAAGAGTATCAATCGAATATGATCAGTTGAGACCCCTGCTGATGTGTATGTGTCACTAATCTCCAAGAAATTCTGGATATGTTGTTGTGGATCCTCGCTAAGTAATCCAGCAAATTGTCCAGTCGCATGTAGTAGTTGTATCATGCCGGACTTAATCTCAAAATTTCCAGTAATTTCAGGCTTAACTATGCTCGAGGCTACTCCCTCCAGACTGGGGAGAGCAACATCTCGCACAGCTAAAGCTCGTTCTGCTGCCATTCCTACAGAAAAAGATTAAGGGAAACATAATACCTGAAACAGCACAAGAAACTCAAAACAAAAATTAAACCTGAATAGAAAATAACAAATCGTCTAAAAAGAAAACAGTCAATTATTTAGTCCCCGGCAACGGCGCCAAAAACTTGTTGCTCCCAACGCACACGCAAGTATAGGTGGTCGACAAGTAATAAAGTGATAAGTAGAGTATCGTTCCTACGAGGACTATTCAGACTGAACTCCTAACAAACAATTTCTTAACAACTATTCAGGGATCTTTTCCAATAGGGAGAATATTATCAACTAAAGAACAGTAATTTAAATGGTGGAAATTCAGTCAAACAATGGAGCAAACTTTGATTGTAAACAATATTAATGAGATGGTCCAGGGTCAGAGCTACGACCAATCAAGTTGAGTTTTCCAATTGATTCCACTCCTCGAATCCCGGATTACTAACTAACATGTTATTGTACCCGTGAAAACCTTTCGATTCTTCACGGTCTATGCAGGCTACTCCAATCCCTATATGTCTATGGGTTGAATCACGTGCACGTATTAACAAACTCTGTGATTAGTTAAGCTAGGCGAGCAAGTATATGTCTATCCTACTCACAAATTGGTTCCCCGATGCCTAGGTTCACAATCTAGCCCTACTCTTTCTTATCGCGTTCATAAATTCCCTCTTTCGAGTTCAATCTAAAAACCATAGATAATGCCTAATTATCGGGCCCTAATAATTAAACAAGTGAAATCAAGAAAGAATAAATAATCCGTTATGGGATTCAATATGTGGAATTCAATCTTCAAACATCAACCTTCATGAAACGCTCTAACCCTAGAACGAAGAATTTATCCATGCATACTCATAATCACAAGACAATGATTTGATGAAATAATGATGAAATAATTAATAGATGAAAGAATAGGAATTAAACCCTTGTTCAATGAAGTATGGTGCTCAACAATTGCTCCAAAGTCTGAACCTCTCTCAAAAACTAAGTAAAAGAGTATTTATAATGTTTACAAAAACCTAGCAATTAGTTACGCCTAAGCCTAGACGAAATAGGACTTCCAAAAACGCTCCAGGGGCGCTATAGCTGGCGCCCTGCGCCTCAAAACGCGCGCAACAAGGCAGAGTCCGTCGAATCTCGCACGCAACGGCCACGCCCTGCGCCACAAAACGCGCCAGGCTATTTCCAGTACTTGTCCGGAGGTGACTATTTCTCAGCGAATTAGTTTTTGATGGCTACGGATCAATTAGCGCGCGCCAAACAGGACCCTAAGCGAAATTTTTACAACATAGCACAATAAAAAATCCTAGCCTCTAGAACAGATAAGGCTCAACAAAAAATATATTTTTCCCAAGAGAGAAGACTCGGAGCGCAATTAAAAAAATACTCACAGAAAAGATACTTCACGTAACATAAAAGATACAATTGCCTATTTTGTAGAAATAAATATCGATATGTTTTGAAAATACCAAAATGTTGCTATTTTATAAGCCTCTATACTTGTATCGGTACGTAAATAACTAAAAACGTCATTTATAAATAGGGGCTAGTTCTATTTGAGTCGGTTTTTCTCTAAAAGAAAGCCAAACCAATTAAGTCAGTTTCAAGTGCTTAAACCAAATCAGACCAATTAAGTCGGTTTTTAACCAGTTCAATTTTTGTCAGTTTTGTCGATTATTTTAGTTTGTTCAGTTTTTTGTCGTTCTTTTTTTTTTTTTGTCTAAATATGTGACATATACTTCCAAAGATCAAACATATATTCTAGTGACATTATCAACCATAACACACACAAGCCAAGTACTTTCTAGAAAACTATATATGTATTCAAGTTACAAACATAGCTTGAACATCCAACCATTTCAAAGGACCTTGATTAAGCTTTTTACACGTTCAAATAATTGAAGAGCTGTCATTACCAAGATATCTTGATGATATTGAATTAACAAACGATGAATGATTGAAGGACCACAGACAAGTTATTTCTAACTTAAAATAGAGTATTTGACTGATAAAAATAAAGACTATAATTCAAACTAGAATACAAAGGTAAAAATATAAAGGTGAGGAACTAGACTAAAATTCAAGAGTGCAAAAGATTAACATATAGTGTAAATTTTTAAAATTTTGCATAAACATACACATATTATATACATAATATAATTTTTAAGTAGGTATTTATCAAATCTGTTTGGCTCGGTTATTTCGACTATTTATTTCTTAAAATCAAAACCAAACTAATTTTTTTCGAGTTTTGAAACTAAAAGTCAAAACAAGATCAAACCTAAAAAATGTTGGTGTCCTCCGGTTTGACTCAATTTTCGATGTGGTTCGATTTTCCGTTTCCCATGAACACCCTTAAGTGTATATATAGATATATATAGTTTAATTTAAGTTTTCTTTATCTTTTCAACAAGACTTGGTAGAGTAAATGAATTGGGTTTAACTAATTATATTCTTAAGCACAACAAGAATCTAACAAGGCAACAACTTATTAGTAAAAATATGGTGATTCATTTGCAGTAAATAAGATTCACACATCTTTGTATTACTAATGATTTAGTATAATCCCTTCTGTCGGCCAGTAACTAGTGGCCCTCAATTAGAATTTTACTTGCATAAAAGTGTGGATGAATTGTAATTACCATTTCGACTTGTATATGAACATGATATGTTATATATTGCTCATGATAGGATAACATCATTAATAAGAAAAAGCTTACAGATGCCTTGACTAGCCGCATATAAATTTGTTATGCATTATTCCGCTTTTCTTAATGATATGCAAAATATGATACACAATTTTTGGTGTTTGTTGAATTGCTAATATTTCTTTTCTATTGCATATGTGAGCGTTTCAAGTGAATAAAAATATATTTATGGTCCTCTTTATCATTCTTTTTTAAGAATAGTTCTCTTTATCATTTTTCTTACGTTATTGTTGTTTTGGTTGTAAAAATCAGATAAATCAAATCAAACCAAACCGAAATCAAATAGATATTTTAACAAAACCAAACCAAAATCAAATCGATGGTTTTAAGAATTTAAAAATCAGTTAAATTGATTTGGTTATGCTTTTGATAAAAAATCAACCAAATCGAACCGTGAATACTCCTACCCCTAAGTATAGATTGAGTTAAATATACATTTCAGAATTTGATCTCTCAACTCATATTCACTTCATTATTTTAGCTATGCCCATATCCACATTTAATACTCTTGGAGGGAAAAAAAGGGAAAGATAAATTAACGAGTTTAAGTTTTCTGCAAGTATGCATAATTTTTTACACTATCAGGTCATTTAAAATATATTTATAAGGGCAATTTAAAAGTATACAATCTAACATTCTTTTATACGCAAAAATGTCAATATTATCCAATTTTCAAAACGTAGCAAAAAAAATTCAATACATAGCAAAAATATATAAAAGGGTGCTAAAACCCTAAATCTTCCTCCTACCACCCCCTATCACTACCACTGCCTCCGGCCATCGTCCACCAAAAAATGTTGTTTAATGTTATTATTTTTGTATATGTTGTGTATTTTCATTGTATGCACATGTATATTCTTTGTATGCACAGTGTAAATACAGTAGGCATACACAAAGTAGGTTGTGATGTGTTGTTTGTATATTCTTTGTATGGTTAGTGTATGTAAAGTGTGTGAATGTTCATACGTAGGCCATACACAACATATACAATGATAAATAAAACATACACTTATACGTATTGCATGTAAAATGTATGCCCAGCGTATGTTCGGTGACATACATAGAGTATACGCATGACATACAATTTTTTTGCCTCCACCACCACCAACAACCACCGTGGATCACTGAGAACCAAAAAACAAAACATACATATATACGTGTTGTATGTAAAGTATATACCCAGTGTATGTACGGGACATACATGGGGTATACGTATTACATACAATTTCTTTGCCTCTAAACCACCACCAACAACCACCGTATACCACCGGAGAACCCAAAAAAAAAGTCAGATCTGTTGGAAAAGGTGTCGGCGACTGGAGCGGGACAGATCTGGAGAAACGCCACACATCAAGGGCCGACAACGGAGCAACCGGAGCTCTGTCGCCGGCCAAAACAACAGCAAACAGACGCAGCAGAATAGGGAACGAACAATAGTAGAGCTCCCGTCGCAGGCGATGATGGAGGCTGTCGAGGGAACGACGGAGACAATGGTGTAGGTAAGGTCGTTGGCGATGGGGAGGGGCAGCAATGGTGGTCGGAAAAATAGTAGGTGGGGAGAGAGAAGAGAAAGAGAAGAGTAAGAAGGAAAACTAGGGATTTTTTTAATTGTGCTATATTTGATAGCATTTCTAAAAATGTTGCTACGTTTGATAAAATAATAAAATATTGCTATGTTTTTAAAAAAGATCTCTACATTGACACTATGTGTAATTTTCCATATTTATAAACACTCAATAAGAAGTGGGATTCGAGGATTTTGAAAAATATAAAGGCTAATTTTAATAATAGACAAATATGACATGATAGTGTAAAAATTATATTCATTACTGTACTAATTTAAATCCTTAAATAAGTGCACCGAACTTGAAATTGTTCTGATTTTCCTCTCCCACTTCTACCAGCCATGTCTCCATGCATACCAAACGCTCTTCTCCTAATATTTTCTTAATTAATAATTCCTTATATACTTTTCAAGTTTTCTTGAAGCTATTTGTCAAAAGGCCATGCAACTGATTGTAACAATTCAGAGAATTCAATTAGAATCAAATTTAATTTCAATGTCAGCCTACATTCTTAGAACATTTTAATTATTAAGAAATGAGGAATCGAGAAAACTGTACGGTGGGTTAAGTACAATAGCTAAAACCTGCTCGCACGTTGCAAAAAACATATCTATCAAACCTTTAGTTTGTTTAACATATAAATATAATAAATTTTAAAACATAACAGTTGACTTAAAACCCTAACATGTTCGTGGGTGCACGAAGGCTACATATGCTTATCCCTTAAACACAAACTATAAAAGGCCTAAGTTTCAAGTCAATTAAGACATAACAAAAATTGTTAAACGTGTAACATTTCATTCCTTAGGAAGAGCAAAAGAGAAACAACTATGGCATCTTTCAACTGCAGATGGAATTTATTAATTCTCGGTCCAAATTAGTTGGAATCAGTTATATGAATCCTTCATTATATTTTAATTATGTTTACTCTAGACAACTAACAAACCATAACATTCCTCCTTTATCTGTGATCTGTACAAGCTATGATTTGCACATAGGTGTAATTACACAACTTATGAACATTGCTTATATTCTTTAAAGGGTTCACCTTATATATACTGGCAATACAAACAAAAAAAAAAATATTAGTGTTTGTAACCTATTGCAGTATGTAACAGTATCTTATTTTTCAGGTTACTAATTCCATTTGCTTTTTCTTCGCAGGTGGAGCTTGTGGATATGGAAACTTGTTTAATTCTGGTTATGGCACAGCGACAGCAGCATTAAGCACAGTGCTTTTTGGCAATGGATATTCATGTGGGCAATGTTTCCAAATAAAATGTGTAAATTCACCCTATTGCTATAAAGGGTATCCCTTCACCACCATTACAGCCACCAACCTCTGCCCTCCCAATTGGTCCCAGGACTCCAACCATGGTGGCTGGTGCAATCCACCACGTGAACATTTTGACATGTCTAAACCTGCTTTCATGAAGATTGCTCAATGGAAGGCTGGCATTGTCCCTGTTATGTATCGCAGGTACGTTACAACATTTAACACGTTACAATATGTTATAACAGGTAAAATTACATTGATAGTGTGAAAGCTCTTTTGTATCATTTCTTGCCGCTAATATGGTCTACCACTTCTTGATTGTAGGGTGCCTTGCATTAGGAAAGGCGGGATCAGGTTCGCGTTCCAAGGAAACGGCTACTGGTTATTGGTATACGTGATGAACGTCGCTGGAGGTGGCGATTTGGCAACCCTATGGGTGAAAGGAAGCAAAACAGGGTGGATGAAAATGAGTCATAACTGGGGAGCATCATATCAGGCATTTGCAACTCTTAGTGGCCAATCTCTTTCTTTCAAGCTCACTTCCTATACAGATCATGAGACTATTATAGCTTACAATGTTGCACCCTCTAATTGGCATGTAGGCATGACTTACCAAGCCAAGGTCAACTTCCATTAGTCATGTATATTAAACATTGATTAAAGTAATTAGTCGGGTCAGTGAACTTGAGTACTTCCTAGTAAGTCTTCTGGAAGTCCCAATCATCAACCAATGACTAATGTAGATTAGTCGGGTCAGTAGGTTTTGAAGATTTCCCGCTAACTTTTGTGGAAGTCCTGAGCCTCGACCAAAGGCAAGTCTTCTTGTCTTATTTTCTTTTTCTTTTTTCCCTTTCACTATCTAGGCGCCCTTTGCAGGAGAGGTGCTGTGGTTTTCTTTCTCCAAAGGTCATGCTATAGTTTTTACAGCAGCCTTAAAGTTCTACTTGCAATCTTGTACTTAGTCTTTCACTGATGAAAGGAATGTACATTTCTTGTACGACTGAAATTGAACAATAATATGATTATAATTACTATCATTTCTTTTTCAAGTTTTGTATGCATGTCTAATAAGTATTTTGTGCTTCTAGCCGTGGAACTCCACTTAGTGAAAAAAGACAACCATTTAAGTCATGGTTAAGGAGATTCATACCAAACCAAATTCTAGCAATAATGGATGAAAACAATATTCTGTTTGACCGAAGATAAGTAGGCAAAGTATCCACTAAAAATATTTTCTCCTTTAATCATAACCAATGGTTTCTCTTCTAAAGAAGTCAATATGAACTTATCAAGCGAAAATTATTAAATACTTGGGATGTATGACAATTGAGAAACAAAATTAAGCATAATAATCTAGTTCAGCATATAGAAAGATTGTCTTCTTATAAACTGAATGTATCCATTATGAATGAACCTTCATCATATTTTCCAAACCAACAACACCTAGTAGTAAATAAAATTAAATTCCATAACTTAATAATTAACTAAGTTGAGAGCTCTGTGACTGATTTTAGAGAATGTCAAACAATAATTAAAGGGGAATTAAAAGATTAGAAGAATAGAAGTATTCAATTTGATGAATGGCTCCAAGTTGTCAAATAAAATAAAAGAAGGCAAAAGTAGGGACCCTCATGCAACACAACTTTGCATAGTTGCCTTCATCTCACTCCTTAAGCACGCCTCTTTCTTTTGGTTGCACTTTTTTGACATGAATTGCCATCATCATCATCTCCACACCCCTCTCAAAATCATTCCTCCAGCCTTTGTCACCTTACTCCCTATTCCCCTTATATTTTATATCAACCCCAGAAAAGATAAGTGAAAAGTTGCATTACTTTCAAATCTAGATGTTAAAGTTACAGCTCATTTTCCCTCAAAAGTTGGTCAAAATTTCAACAGAAAGTATACGTTCAGAAAATCAAACTAAAGTAGGAACTTTATTTCAAGATGCCTAGGAGATTAGCCTAGTAGTGGGAGCGCAACGCCTGATATGAGGATTAGATGCACGCTACGAGTTTCAATCTTTCTATAGACAAAAGCATGATATTTAAGTAAAAAAGTGTAGAAGAGCATGCCCGTATCAACCGGGTGCTCGGATCATGTGCCACTTTTCCCTTGAGAATTTCCTAAGTTATCAAAAAAGAACTTTATTTCAAGATTATGCCCCCTAGTCTACCCTTAGAGTGGGGGAAGGGGAAAGAGGAAAAGAAAAGAAAGACACTACAATAGCCTTATATTGCCTGAAAAAAAACATATTATGACAAAAACTTCACATAGTACTTCCTCTTTTCTCCAACTTTTCTCTCTGGCCCTAAGAAAGCCAATTATCTCCAACCTATCTGTTTCCAATCCCAGATTGTTTTTACCATCTGAAGTACAAAAGCTAGCCTCTCTATTTACCTTTTGATGATCAATGCTAGAAAGAGTACAAGAAGCTACACTCCATTAGGCATTTCCTTCTTCAGATGGGCTCATTTCTTTGTCTAACTTTGACATTACTTTCATTGGCATTCACCGCGACCCTTTCAAGTCAAGCACAAGGCATCAAATCAGCACGACTTCTTGATCTCGTTCTCAGAGACTACACGTTTCGATCTTACAACACCAAGCACTTTAAAACAGCAAAAATAAACGCGATACATTTACCAGCCAACCTCTCAGGGATTAAAGTCGATTCAGCTAGATATCGATGTGGTAGTCTAACAAGGTATGGTGCCAAAATCAAAGAATTCAACTTGCCTGTTGGAGTTAGTATCCAACATTGTGCTGAAAGAGTACTCATAGTTAGACAAAATCTTGGATCCAATTGGTCTTCTATATACTATGACAATTATGAGTTATCAGGATATCAACTCATTTCACCTGTGCTAGGCCTACTAGCATACAATGCTGGTGATGATATGGTAACTACTACAACCCCTTTTGAGCTTGGAATTCAATCTGATAAAATTCCAATCATTATTGATTTTAGCAACACAACAAGGCTAGTAAATGCTACTAGTACACCAGGGATTATACCATTATGTGCTAGCTTTGAGCGCGGTGGAGAGGTAACACTAACAAAACAAGTCTCAGAAAATGTTTGTAATGCAAAAAAACAAGGACACTTTGGTTTAGTCATTGAGTCACCTCTATTGCCATTAAGAAAAAGAGAAAGTAAATGGAAATTAGCCATTGGAAGCTCGATTGGAGCTGCATTAGGCGCTTTTCTTATAGGTTTGCTTTTGATTGCAATATTTGTGAAGGTGAAGAAGAAAGCAAGAATGGAAGAATTGGTTAGAAGAGCTTATGAAGAAGAAGCATTACAAGTTTCTATGGTTGGACATGTAAGAGCTCCAACTGCAGCTGGTACTAGGACTGTTCCAACAATTGAGCAAGAGTATAATCCTCATATATGATACTTCAATTAATTTAGCATATTTCTTGTTTATGAATCATTCTTTTTGTAAGCTGAAAATCTTTGAATTATGTACTGATAAATTGAGCTTAATTAGTCCTGGAAATAGATTAAATGCTGACCATTAATTGTTCCATCTGTGTTCTAAGTTGTCTTACATTAGAGATTTAGACAATGTATTCACTAGTAGTATGTAAATTGTTTGCCTTATCAATTTCAACTTTTTATAGTAAGTCAAAGTGGCAACATGGAAAATTGAGTTAAAGCTTGATATAAACGGTTAAATTGCATTGTTAGTACAATAATTTGTTTTACAATGTTAATATACATAATTTGAAACTTAAAACACAAAATGTGAAAAGGCATATACTCCAATATGGGGTTTGGATTGGACTTTAGACTATGGGATTAACAAAATGATGCACCATAATTATGAAAACAGAAAAGTTGGAGTAGACAAACTTTAAAAAGAAGGCATGACATGCTAAGCAATCATGAACCACTGTGATCAACATATAAAGTGTACATGAACATGACCAATAGATTGGTCAGTTGGACAAATTGAGAGTCAAATGTACGAAATTTGATAATGCTTGAATGAAATTGATATAGTAGCATATAATAACAGGACAAGAGATGCTTTTCCTTTCTATTTCAAATGCCTTTTTTAAACCCTTGGAAAGATTCCTCAATCAATTACTCATTCCATTCCAAAATGGTAAAAACTTACCGGTATTTACACCCAATGTAGTTAAGTTAACCATGAAAGATAAACTAAGGTAAATAATAATTATTTTAATAAATAAAAAAATTAAAAAAGGAATAAAACTCAAAGCTTAATTTAGGGTTGCCTAACCATTACCGTAAGCTCCATCACAGTTACAATTCTTTCGTTTTTCTTCTAGCTTTGCTAAAATTTTATTTTTATTTTCTTTCCTCATTCTTTAAATTTATACCCCAAAAAGTATTAAGGCGTAATCCCAATAGTAGAACGTTGGTGGGAGTTGAGATTAAGAGCATTTGACATATAACAGGTTAGTAACAAAGTTCTCCAAGTAAATTACATGTTGGAAGAATTAAAACTATAATATGGAGTCAAACAAAAATCTTGCATGTTCAGTGCATGGGGAAAGTCCATATACTTGCTGGATGTTAGAAACTATGATTACTTCTGCACGTAGAATACAAAACTTTGCATGTTTTGATTATACATCTATGAAATTTATTTGTTTTCAATTATAATTAGTTTGCTCTTTTTATAGTTTGTTACATGAACTTGAGTTGATTTTGAGTATAGGCTGCATATATTTTCTTTTATTTTTTTTTTCTGTGATTATACATGTTACAAAAACTTAGACTTTTCTTTTGAAATATCAGAATGTCAACTATTGATAAGACAAATAATATTAAGGATCATGAAGAAGTATTAGAAGATATCGACATTGAGGAAAAGGATGAGAAAGAGGAAGTTTCAGAAAATTTTATTATTGAATTAGAAGGAAAAATGAAAAACCAAATTGTGAAGGATGAGAATGAAGCTTATGACTTATATTGTGAATATGCACATTCCAAAGGCTTTAGTGTAAGAAAGGATAAACAATATTATTTTCAAGGTAGCGGGGTGCTTAGAGAAAAATGTTTTGTGTGTTATAGGCATGGGGAGAAAGATGAGAGGCAAAGAAAATCTAGTAAGACATCTTGCAGTCACATAGACACGCGATCAAAGTGCCCAGCAATGATAAGCTTTAAGCGACAATATCCTGATAGTCCTTTTATGGTTGACAGATTTATTAGAGAGCATAACCATGAAATGACCTCCCCAAAAAAAAGACATTTGTTAAGATCTGCTCGTGCAGTAACTAAAACCAAAGGACTAGTCATTGAAAATATGGTTAACGCCGGTATAAAGCCGACGGCAACGTATTCTTATTTGGCACAAGAAGCTGGAGGGGCTGATGTTTTAGGCTATTCAAAAAAAGATTATTTCAATTTTATAAGCCAACTGATGAAATCTAAGGTAGAAGCTGGAGATGCTCAAAGTGTTGTTAATGCATTTAATGATAGACAAGCTAATGAGACGCTATTTTATTGGGACGTACAACTTGATTCTGAAGGGCGTATAGCTAACTTTTTTTGGAGAGATGGTCGATCCCGAATTGATTATGATATTTTTGGTGATGTCGTGTCTTTTGATACTACATATAGAACTAACAAGTATCGTATGATTTGTGCACCGTTTATTGGAATAAATCATCATTGGCAGAATACAATTTTTGGTTGTGCTTTTTTATCGGATGAGTCGGCTGAATCTTTTAAATGGTTATTCTCTACATTTTTAAAGTCAATGGGAGGTATTGCCCCGCGAACTATTATAACTGATCAAGCTCAATCAATGGCAATTGCTATTAGAGAAGTAATGTCTGACACTAGGCATAGATTGTGTCAATGGCACATATCTCAGAATGCGCCATCTCATCTGGGCTCACTTAAAAATGATAAAGGTTTTTCTAAACTTTTTAATAAGTGTATGTCTGAATGTGATTCCATTCTTGAATTTGAAGAAACATGGAAGACAATGCTTACAGTGTACAATGTAGAAGAACATGGGTGGCTGAAAAGACTTTATAATATTCGACACATGTGGTCTACAGCTTTTAATAATGATATTTTTGGTGCTGGGTTGAAAGCCACATCTCGAAGTGAAACTACTAATCATGTACTAAATGGGCTTGGAGATTTAAGCACTCATTTACATACATTTATGACTAATTATGAGAAAAATGTAGTAAATAAGTGGCGGTTGAATGAAGAACATGAAGACTTCAACTGTAAACATGGTAAGCCTAGTCTTGCCGTTAAAGATAGTCCGATCTTAACTCAAGTTTCTGCAATTTACACTCACAAGATTTATAATATGTTTGAGAAAGAATTTCTTAAAGGAGCTGGGGCATGTTTTATTGAGGCACAAGTATATTGTGATGGTCAAGTGTCCAAATACGAAGTAAGAATGCATAATTCAAGCAAAAGTTGGTTTGTTGAGTTGGATCCTGTTACTTTACATGTAACATGCACTTGCAAGAAGTTTGAATCCGTGGGTATTTTATGTGCACATTGTCTGCTGATTTTTACTTTCAATAAAGTGTGTAAAATTCCTGAGAAATATATTTTGAAGAGATGGACTAAGGATGTGTGGAAAAGAATTAAAAATTTGCCAAGTAAGAGTTGTTCTACCAACGGAAGTTTAGAATCTGAAATTGTGTACACTAATAGAGTGATGCAGACTTGTTATAATCTTGTTCATCTTAGCAAATCTCATCTGGAATGTCGAGAAATTGTGCAGAGACATCTAGACGATGCTTCAGTTGAGTTGTATGATTATCTAGGAAAATTGAACAGTAATGGTGTCCATATTTCAACAAAAAATGGTAAGGACATAGAAGATAGGGTATTGGACCCTCTTTATGTAAGAGCACCAGGTGTCAGCAAAGAGCGTATTCAGAGTCACTGGGAGAAACCTAAAAAGAGAAAATCCTCAACCAAGTATTCGTGGGAGAACTAGTAAGTATTATACAAGGACTATGGGCACTTAGTTTTATTATTTGCAACAATTATTTAGCCTTGTTTATTTGTTTGTTTGTAGAAAAATCTCAAGAAGCTACTGCACCACAAGTAAACAGGATGTTTGAGGACAATGCATATACTCCGCAAAAAGAAACATCACCTTTACGAGAAGTCAATGCGCAAGTTAGTTTTCTGTTAACTTTTTGATGTAAAGTTTTGTATGTTATATAATTGTTTCATATTGTTAACCAACCTTGAATTTTGTTTTTGGTAAGGAGGCTGCTTCTGATTTAGAATTGGATGAATCAAATGTATCATTTTTAACCTTGTTACAAGGTCATGTTGAGAATACAACACAGGTAATCGATTTGCTCCGGCTATCTGGTACTTTCTTGTATAGAAATAGTGCAATTAAGATATGATCAGTATATATTCGAAAAGTTCTCCTTTTTCTAAATCTTTTATTTATAATTGTGAAGCAAGCATTTTCTGGTGCATGGAGACCGGGGCCAGCGTACAATTGATAAGTTATGATGTCAACTATTTGGTGATATTTGCATTGACGAATACATTTTTGGAAAGCTTGGGAAGCCATTGGTTGTTTTTGAATATGGATCATTCTTCCTGATTCATTGGATACGGTTTTCTCTTTGTAACATTTAAGAAAGAGAAGCTAGTTAATTGAACTATGTTCCTTTCTCTCTTAAATAGTAGCATCTGCATATTTGCACAAAACACTTTATTGTGTAAGTGACTAGTAGAAACGATTGATTCCTTCGGGTAAAGCAAACAATGATATAGTCAAAGTTGTGTTCTTGGATTACTTTTAGTACTTGTCAAGCTTATGAATGAAGATGCTCCTGAAGCTAGCTTTTCGCTGAGTTTCTATTCTAATAGCGAAAATTTTCATAAAGCTGGACAACGTCATGTCGCAAAGATTAAGTTGAGTTTATATTTTGAATGATACATTTGAAAAACTAATGCATTGTATTCATCAAAAAGTCACTGATAGTGTATATTCTAGAGACAATTTTTGTACAAAATTACTAATGAATATCTTTTTATTAATCTATGAAAAAAGAAAGGACGGAATATATAACTTTTCGCATATTATTAAGATTTTAATTTTAATAGATTTCCTTAAAATCTTTAAGATTTGAGAAATCCTGAAAGAACATCTCCTTATCTTTAGTTGAGTTGGTAAATGTACCAAGCTTTATTGTCTTCAATAAAGTTGGAAAATGTTTGATGTTTAAATTATAAGTTATTGCAACAGTTCATATGGCCTTTTTAAATGAGTTCAGTGGACTCCCAAAGCACGGTACTGTAATTTGACGACGTAAAGAATATCATGGGGAGCTGCAAAAAATTAGGATAATTAAGTATTTTAGTTAATATTTATGTTGTATGAAAAATATATGGTGTTAACCATGGTTAAGTATTAATTATTATAATTAAATAACTAGACACATGTCATTTATTTATTGGCCGGGTGTAAACACCCGGTGCGGGTAAGTTTTTACCTTCCAAAATGGTTGTCATAGTTTGACTTGGAGCGGAGTTTAAGAAATGTGGTAAGACTTTTGGAACTTGTAGTCTAAAATAAGCACTATTTAAATATGTGGCTCTAAAATATTTCATTAAGGATAAAGTAGTAGTTTCAACTCAAAAATATTTTTAAATTTAAAATTGTGTCATCTTTTTTTAAATTAATTAATAAAGAAATAGTGTCATTCATTTTGGAACAGATGGAATACTCTATTAGTATGTCAAGTGTCAACTAACTACTAGTAGTATCAATTTATTCCATATACAGCTTACCTTACCAAATCTTTAAATCCGAAACGGCACACCAAACATGCACTTATATTGATTTCACAAAGAGATTCTTAGAATACAAAACTAATATTTTGCTCCACGCCAAGAAAAATAAGGATTTTCTTGCTGGCAATATTTTGTTGTCAATTGGTTAAACATGAGGAGGAGATGTGAGTAAATATATAACAATTCAAGATCATTGAATTAAAAGCCACCATCTGATGAGCCCTATGATTACAGACTCATTGGCAAAAAATTTCACCGTATGCCTTTTATAAGGAGTGGTTTTACAAAATTACCTGTGCTAAGGAATATTTTAGCAAAATACCCTTATTTAGTCTGCAAGCCAAGACTTCAAGGCAAAAAATTTGTAAGTCTTGGCAATTGGCTATACTTCAAGGGCGAGTACTGTTTTGCCAATACTTCAAATTATATGGCGAGAATGCAGGGAAAACTGGAAAGGGCAAGTCTTGACAATTGCCAAGACTTACGACGCAGTGCAACAAGTGTTGCCTATTGCCAATATTTGTCGTGCAAGTATTGGAAAATCGAGCAGGGGTCAATGACAAGTCTTGACCATTGCCAAGACTTACGGCCTAGTGTGGCAAGTATTGATTATTGTCAATACTTAAAAGGATAAGTGTTGAAAAGCGGAAAAATATAACGGAAAGTCTTGGCCCGAGATTTTTTTCATTAAATCTTAACGGGGGCATTTTTGCAAACCATCTCTTAACGAGGGCAAAAAGGCAAACCATTGCTTCCCGTGTCATATTTTTGCAAATGAGCCGACTCATAGGCCTATGACAGAACCTACACTACTATCAAGCCATATCGCTACACGAAATCGAGCCTAACTTAGATTCGATAAACTAGTTTCCGCGCGTGCTGGACAGAGAGCCGTCGTCAGGGGAAACTCCTAGCGATGCACACGTCCTACTGCTAGTAAAATCCGACGATCGCCAAGAGTTTTTCCTGACAAGAACTAAAAATATAAGAGCTCTCTTAGAAGAACCAATTCTATGAGCCAAAAGTCTCCTTTATGTTAATTTTCCATTGATAAGAGGCTAAAGTCAGGTTCACCAACTATATTCTTTAGATCATTTTATATAATCAAATAGTTAAGTTAATGTTAAATCTACATTAAAGATAATTTCCAACCGAATATAATCAATATATGTTAAAAGTTTAATATGCATGACTGATATATTATCATTCATTTGTTTAGTATACACATTTACATGAAAAATCTACATTTATAATAATCTCCAACCAGATATACTCAATACATGATAGAAGTTTAATATATATGCATGATAGATATGTTATGATTCATTTGCTTAGTATAAACACTTGATACGAATGCATCAAACTCCTCCTTCCACTTCTTTTTAACAATTGGAGTATTTACTTTTTTCCTAATACCACAACCGTGTATTGCACCAATTCCTTTTTTAATTAGGAAATACTCAACGACCCAAAAATATAATTTTTAAATGTAAGTTATATGTATAAGTTCGTATAAACTGCACCCTTATTTGCTTTGAAAACTCTTGATTCTCCACAAATTTTAATTAATGCAATTAATAAGAAAGAATAATTCTCTTCACTTATTCTTTGTGATAACAAGTTCATGCAAAGAACAAATACAGTTGTCAAAGACAGCACATACTTGAGCTCATCCTATAAAAAAATTCAAAACAAACCGATGGCTTTTATTACTACAAGCAATTGACCCCAACAAATATCTTTTGGTTTTCTTTACTAAATCAGCATACTAGACATGGTGCTTGTCAAGTCAACCATTTCTTTCCCATTGTATTCGATTTATGTCTAATTTTTAAGGTTTTTTTTATGGTTGCTTAGTTATTTACTTGAATCATAGTTTCCATCTCCCAATCCTTAGCCATAAGTTCTGCCTCATAAAAAAAATATTTGTGTTTGCTCAATCACAAGTCAATACAATCAAAATTCTTACTCAATGAGTAAAACATTACACTATCTTCAATATTGTAACCTCTTCAAATGTCAAACTCTTACCTTATATAGTCAAACTTACTCGCACATTATACAATTTATGCATGACGGCCAACGTAGATCATTTTTTTAAAGATTTTGTTAGTTGAGCTAAAAATTCAAAACCACCCTTATTAGTATCCTATTTCTGCAATTTATTGTATACATGCATTAAGCTCTTTTTATTTCCGATTCCTTTTAACAATGGACTATTTAATAGGGTTTTTTACACAAATATACAAATTTTCACCCTTAATTACAAAAAAATAGCAATATTTCTCTAATTAACACATTTAACAATAATTTAACACATTTCACTTTCACTTCCCATTTTTCCCAAATTAAAAATTTTCTCACTTACTCTCTCTTTCTCCCATCACCCCCACACCTACCCCCCACCACCCCAATGCCATAACCCTCATCCTAACACCATCACCATCACCCCACCACCATAACCCCCACCACCCCAGCGCCATCACCCCTTCCCCCGTTTCTATTTGGTTCTCTGTTTATATGAATTGTTGTAGGAAATTTGAGCGTGGGGAGGGAGGCAGTTAATTTCTCTATTTCATGTATTCATATATCAATATGTACGTCTCTGAGGTTACATAACAGGTCGATCACTAAAAAAAAAATCAGTACTCCCTCCGTCCCAATTTATGTGGCACCATTTCCTTTTTTGTTTGTCCCAAAATAAGTGGCACCTTTCCTTATTTGACAACTATTTAATACATCATCTCTATTTTACCCTTGTTGGGCCCTACATACTTTTAAACCTACTAACAACTTTTTTATTACTCAAATCTTCTCTCTTACTTTTTCAAGGGTAAAATTGATACTTAACAAGGTCAACTTCTCTTTTCTTAAACTCCGTGCCCGGTCAAATGGTGCCACATAAATTGGGACGGAGGGAGTATTATACTGTTCATAAGAAGAACTGCAGAGATTCTTTATACCTCAAATAAGATTTCGAGTTCCTTCATGAAAAGGCACCAACAACAAATGGTATAATAGTTCCATCACATAGTACGAGTAAATTCTTTTTTATTCACCTGAATTTTGACAATGAGTTATATAAGTTTGTTTGTACTAATCTATCAACAAAAAGCTTTCTGACAACAAATCATGTTCTCCAGATGCTTTGCTTTCTGTGGAGACGGCCCAACTTGCAGACAAATAATCACCAAATGCTCAAACTGCATCCATTTAACTAGAAATGCTGCAGAAACAGTTGAAAGGGTGCAGAAACAGTTTGATACGGTGCTGCAGAAACAGTTGAAACGGTGCAGAAACAGTTAGATACGGTGCTGCAGAAACAGTTGAAACGGTACAGAAACAGTTAGATACGGTGCTGCAGAAACAGTTGAAACGGTGCAGAAATAGTTAGATACGGTGCTGCAGAAACAGTTAGATACGGTGCTGCAGAAACAGTTAGATACGGTGCTGCAGAAACAGTTAGAAACAGTTGAAACGGTGCAGAAACAGTTAGATACGGTGCTAAGAAACAGTTGAAACGGTACAGAAACAGTTAGATACGGTGCTGCAGAAACAGTTGAAACGGTGCAAAAATAGTTAGATACGGTGCTGCAGAAACAGTTGAAATGCTGCAGAAACAGTTAGATACGGTGCTGCAGAAACAGTTAGATACGGTGCTGCAGAAACAGTTGAAATGGTGCAGAAACAGTTAGATACGATGCTGCAGAAACATTTAGATACGGTGCTGCAGAAACAGTTGAAACGGTGCAGAAACAGTTGAGATACGGTGAGATACAACGAGATACATCGAGGATGGGATAAGGAAAAGTGAAATTGGAGGAAATGATAGGAATAAAAGTGAAATTGGGGGAAATGGTGGGAGGAAAAGTGAAATAGGGAGAAATGGGAGGAGCAAAAATGATAGTGGGGGAAATAGCAGGAAGAATGTAAGGGTTTGGAATGTTATGGGAAAATATTGCTATATTTTTGCTATATTTGTAATTAACTTTTGTTTTCCTCTATATAGGATTATTTTGCTAAAATGTTGCTATGTTTGGTAATTAAGTTCTAAAACTTGTACTTTTATATAAAAAATCCTATTTACTTTGGGGGGAAGTGCATGAATAGCCTACTTTAGGCATACCATTTAAGGTAGCTAGTTAGTTCTTTAAAATTATGTAATTTTTAGTTGCTTATTGAACTTCACAGCTTCATGTCTTAACTCCAAACCTTCTGGCTTCATGTTCAACTTCAGACCTTGATCTGGTCTTAATTTCAAATCTTCATATCTTTAACTTTTGAAATTACTTACAGGAGGTTTGAAGTTCAGTATAATGATAAAAAAAATTAAATAAATTTGAAAATTTGCCTAAAACCTAACTACCACACCTTAAATAGACTCGTAGGTGTAATTTTTACATTTACCCAATTCCTTTCCTACTTTGGACTCACCTCAATTTTCCCGCAAAACCCTTCCATACAGTTAATAAATTCCCGGGAAATCTTTTTACCACTTACATAGTACAACAAACAACATTAAACACAACAACAAAATAAAAAAAACATCATAACAAACAAACAAATAAACACATTAAATAACAACTTTTACACAAAATATTATCAACCTTAGATCTCTTTCTTCTTCTTCTTCTTCTTCCACATTCTTGAATCTTACAATGGAAAATCCCAGCTCATCATCAACAAATAATAATACCCAAAATACCCCTACACTTTCTCCAAAAACCCCATCAAGAACCAACCAAAACAAGAACAATTTAATAAACTCATATCATCCATCACCTTCAAGAACAATTTATAGTGACCGTTTTATCCCTAGTAGATCTTCATCAAATTTTGCACTTTTTGATCTCCCTTTAATTAACAACAATTCATCTAATTCTAATTCTGATCAAGATTCTACTACTAATGTTTATACTTCTTTGCTTCGTTCTGCTTTATTCGGGTCTGATTTCGGGTCGGGTTTGTCACCCGCTACACCGGAGAAATTGTACGGTTTGAGTTCAAGAAATGGACAGGTTTATAGACCCAATTGTAATATTTTTCGGTTTAAAACTGAGACCCGGCAATCTTTGCAGTCGTTATCGCCTTTTGGGTTTGATGATCATGTTCCCGGGTTTAGTCCTAGCCCCGTTAAAGCGACACGGAAAGTACCACGATCGCCTTTTAAGGTAATGATTTTTGTTGGATTTGTTGTTTGGGTTTTTTGTATGAATGTTAAATGTTGTGTATTTGATCCCCTTTGGGCGTTTCTTGTTATCAGAACTAGTTTGTCATTGGGGGCGTAGTTTAAGTTGTAGTGGGCGTAGGGTGTTGGTCTAGTGGTAAGAAGTCAGCTCGTGATGTGTTGGTTAGGCGTATGTTACTGGTTTGAACTATGTGGTACACGCAAAAAAGCTCACTTTTTTGGAATGTGTTTTACTTGCTACTAGAACTAGTTTGTGATTGGGGAGTAATTTAAGTTGTAGTGGTTGTAGGGTGTTGGTCTAGTGGTAAGAACTCAGCTCGTGATGTGCTGGTTAGGTGTATGTTATAGGTTGAACAATGTGGTACACGTAAATGCTCAATTTTTTTGGAATGTGTGTTACTTGATATTCGAACTAGTTTGTGATTGGGGCATAATTTGAGATGTAGTGGCCTCTCGGGGTTTTGGTCTAGTGGTAAGGACTCAGCTCATGATGTGTTGGTTAGGTGTATGTCAAGAGTTGAACAATGTGCTACCGGCAAAAGTCTTGGTATTTAGTGGAGAGAAGGGTAGAGGAGCGGGTACATTATCAACTGAGTTTAGAATCATGAGACAATGGCCTTAGAGGATATATTAGTTATTGTTAGAGTGGGTTAGCATCCCACATTAGTTGGGGAACGGGTTGGTTGTTCCTTTTATATGGATTTAGGTAATCCTCCTCCCTTGAGCTAGCTTTTGAGGTTTAGTTAGCCCCAAATGTTCGTTTCTTTACAGTTAATCGAAAATTTTGTTTGTAATGCTTTTGTTTGGGTACTCAACGTGGGATCTTTGAGGTTATTTTAGTGTGGGAAAAAGATTTGATTTTCAGCTGAGAAGGTTTATGTTAACGGCTTGTTTTGTTTTTGTTAGGTATTGGATGCACCCGCACTGCAAGATGATTTTTATCTGAACCTTGTGGACTGGTCTCCGAATAATGTGTTAGCTGTGGGGCTAGGGAGCTGTGTGTATCTATGGCATGCGTCTAGTAGCAAGGTGAGTTTTGGTTCTGATGATCTTTTTTCTTTATTGGCGTGAATTTAGCCCTCTTGGTTGATCATATGTATTTCGGACTGTAGATCATTTAATTCTACTGGAATGCTATATGCAGGTAGTGAAGTTGTGTGACCTGGGAGTTGATGATAGTGTTAGTTCAGTTGGTTGGGCACTACGGGGTACACATCTTGCTGTTGGAACAAGTAATGGGAAAGTCCAGGTGAGATTTTCAACTTGTTTTACTTCATTTCATATGCATATGCCCGCTTAATCTAGCATTTCTTCTGCTCATTAGGTTCAGTGTGTACACCCTTGTGTCAAAAACACAAGGTTTGTCCAAAGGAAAGTGCATACCCCAGCACTAGCGTTATTGTCATTGCTTGAAACTAAAATATACTAGAATTGAAAAAAAATCAATTGAGTTACCGACATATTGGTTGAAGATTATAGGACATCTTAGTAATGTTATTTAACTGGTTTAAACATCCTTCTGCATAGTTATGGGATGCTTCTCGTTGTAAGAGGATAAGAACGATGGAGGGACATCGATTACGAGTTGGTGCACTGGCTTGGAGCTCATCCACACTGTCTTCAGGAAGCCGAGATAAGAGTATTCTTCAGCGTGATATACGTGCTCAAGAAGATTATGTCAGTAAGCTGAGTGGTCATAAATCAGAGGTGAGGTTCACTTCTTGTCGCTTGGTTAACATTTTGTTCTTTTTGGACTTTGTTTCTCCTTTTGCTGCTTCTTAATAGCAACTACCTTTTTCAGGTTTGTGGGCTCAAATGGTCGTATGATAGCCGTGAATTAGCTTCAGGTGGAAATGATAACAGGGTATGTGGTTAATTTCTTGAACTTTTTTTTTTATGCTTTATGGATATGATTGTTTGCATTTTAGTTGACTGAAAGTAAATCTCGATGTCCAGCTTTTTGTATGGAACAACCATTCAACACAACCCGTGCTGAAATACTGTGAGCATACTGCCGCTGTAAAGGCTATTGCATGGTCTCCCCATCTTCATGGGCTCCTAGCTTCAGGTGGTGGCACGGCTGATAGATGCATTCGATTTTGGAATACCACCACTAACACGCATCTCAGTTGCATGGACACTGGCAGTCAGGTATTCCCCAGTTATAGCATTTGATACCACTTCTAATTTTCTGCTTGCCTGTTCATGCTTGCTCATTCAATAAGTTCTTTTGGCTACCTAATTATATTCTCAGAAGACCAACTTGCTGTACCTCCCTATTTTTCATTTTCAACTTGGTAGTAGCTGGAAACTTGTTTGATTCATTTGAAGAGCAGAACAAAGCGACCACTAGGTCAATGAGCAATATTACATATTTTATGCCAGGACAAGGCTAAATTAGTGAATGCTTTTCCTTTTTCTTTTTTTGTATCTTTGTTAAATTGAGCAGAATATTTACTGTCTCTTAAAGAGAACAATAATTTTACCAAAAGAAGATGTAGAGCACACAATAAGAGTAAGTGAGAGAGAAACTTTGCTAGAGGAAGGTAACCACCTCTTTTCCAATAAAAACTTGAGCATTCAGTAGTCAATCAAGTTTACCAATTTACTTGGATAGGGAAGCGCTAACAGAAATTCTGGCTTTTCAAGTACTGTTGACCTCTTTTTGTGAGATTCATCTGAATTTTACTAACTGACATCAAACATTTTCAAGATTCTTGATTTACCTTTAAAATCAACTCAAAAATTGTATTGGAAATATCACCATTAGTCAATTATGATGTTAGTTTTTGGTTCATAATTATAAGAATGGTTAATTTCAAGGGTGATGCTATTGCCAATTTGCCACATCTTATCTTGCCTCTCTATTCCTTTTTTTATTAAGGAAGGCGTACATTAAATTTACTTCCTAAACTTAAACATCAGACTCGTCGAAACATCTGGCATCCCTCTTGTTACCACTCACTCCCAACCCTCCCACATGAAAAATTAGAAACACGCTTGACCTGAGTTTCTAACCTCTTAACATATTCTGAACGAGCATATGATACTAAAGCACAAGACCTGCATTAATCTAATCCTGATGTTGGCAGTCAGTAACATATCTCAGGTTGTTCAAGATAAGAATTAGTTAGACTGTTGCCATGGGATCTGTAAGCCTGTCAGACAATGTCATGATTGTCATCTATTTGCTAGTTTAGATTTTCTTGTGTTGCTTCGGATTTTAAAAAAACAAATAAACTTTGTTTTCGTGTGTGTGTGTGTGTAAAAGAGAGAGAGAGAGAGAGGGGTCCTAATTATAGATGAAACTTCTTGAAATCTTTGAATATGTGCTGAAACTTCCAATAGTACTAGAGTAGAGAGAGGAAAAGAAACGAGAAAGGGAAAGGGAGGAGTAAATGGATCATACCAATTGTAAACGAAGTTTTGTAAGTGTGGATGCTAATTCCAACAAAGCCGGCAAAGGGCATGGACAGCGTGAAAGATGTAGATACGATAGAATTTAGGAATAATAGACATAAAAAGGAAGGAAAGTAGTAAAGTTCTTATTCGGAGAAGTGTGCCTGAGCTCTTGTAAGTACGATGTCAACAAAACTGTAATGAAATGTTACATAGGAATTACAAATGAAAACTAAGGTTATCCCCTCTTACAAAAGATGGAAAGGCTCCTCTATAGTTGTTGCATCCAATTACCCAAATAAAAAGGAGGGTAGTGGTTGAGAGGAGAGTGAAGCCGCATCACCTGCATTGGAAGTAAATGAAATAATTGTAAGTCAATATTTGCCGCCGCTGTCTTAGCCTTGGGCTTAGCTGGTCAAGGCTGATGGTATCTCAAGCTATACTAAAGCTCTTATGCATGTTGTAGATCAGTTTTATGTGTTTTTCTGCGTAGTTGATGCCTTTAGAATCCTTAGCATTTAGTGAATGATGTTGCTGCAAATAAAAATGCAAAAGGTGCTTTCGCCTTCAAATTGTACTTATCCTGAAAATTAGTGATTCACCATGCAAATTATGAGGAATTAAAACTAGGACTTTCCCTTTTATATTTGGATGGGGGTTGAAACTGGAATTGTACAGACCCACTAACAGAGTAACAGACACATTGTGTATCTAGAAACTGAGTTAAGCATTGTAAATGGTGGCTTCAGTCAGGAAAGACCCATCATAGACACCAGGGGTGTCAAAATTCCAGATTGTTGCTCTTTTTAACCCCCTTAAATGCCAGTACACTAATAAATTAGGGAAGTAGCTTTGAGAGATCATAATGGTTACCCAGGATATTGATCAAAGGAGTAAAACTAATTTTCATCAAGTACTTGTCTCTAGGCGGTTTTGACTGTTCATATTTGCAGCTGCAAAATTTCTGATACACTAACTCTGTCGATCCTTTGGCAGGTCTGCAATCTTGTGTGGTCCAAGAATGTCAATGAATTAGTCAGCACTCATGGTTACTCTCAAAACCAAATAATAGTCTGGAGATATCCGACAATGTCAAAGGTACATCAAACTGCTGTTGTCTTTCTTCTGCCTTAGCTGCAAAAATTACAGGGATAGACATTCATTTGTTTGATATACTGTTCTTTTATTAACTTGGTCACAAATTCTGTTGCTGATAATGCAGATAGCTACTCTGACAGGCCATACGTATCGAGTCTTATATCTTGCTATCTCTCCAGATGGACAGGTATCTTAGCAGAAATTGTTCATTTGTCTAATTCATTTCTTTATACTTTTCAAAGTGCAACAGCAGCTTCGTTTTCCTTAGGCTTGTAATTCTAATTGTTGTCATAATCCCTGCAGACAATCGTAACGGGAGCAGGAGATGAAACACTTCGGTTCTGGAACGTTTTCCCTTCTCCTAAATCTCAGGTAACCTTCATGTTAAGAGACTAGAAATGTTAGTTGCTTCTTGGGTACATTCATCATTAAGGTTTTAGAAAAGGCGAAATCATCTCACATTATGAATAATCTGATCCGTGCAGAACACAGAGACTGAAATTGGTGCGTCTTCACTTGGTAGAACTCAGATCAGGTGACAAACTGTAATTATTTATCCTGCCCAAAAATTGTTTCATCACGAAATACAAGCAGTGCAGTGAAGGCACCACCTTTTCTGTTTGATGGAATGGCAAGAAATTGCAGGAAGCTGGGAGGCTAAACATGCAACTGATCCCAGATGATCTCTGTCATCTTGCAATTTATTTAAGTCTATTGTTATCTTTTTTTTCCACAAGTGTAAAGTGCAGATGTTATTTATTCTCATTAACATCTCTCTGTAATATAAAAGGAGAGTAGAGATGTTTTATCCTCAGAGGACATATTGTAAGGGAAACCTTAGTATCATTGCTGTACATAGATGTTAGTTTTCCTCGGATTTATGATTTCATGCTGAGCAAGATTTCCATATGTTGTAAAGAAATCTAATTTATTAATTTATTTATTTTTGATAACCGAAAAATTCCCTAGTTGCAACTGTGCACGATATGAAACTCGGTGGATAAAGAAGTCTGCTTTATTCCTTTACCTTTTATCTCCTGTGGATCTTTTCCTGATTAGTTATGCTTTTAATATGGCTCATTTCAAATAGATTTGAGCAATGATAATGCAAGATAACTGAACCACTCTGCTTTCTTTAAAGTACGCTATGCAGATTCCTTTGGTTGCAAAACTAGGGGAAAAGCTAAAATCATGAAAAAAAAACATAACTAGTCACAAGACTCACAACCCAACTTACTAGAATTGTCTAATACACAACCATTATATATCACCATCCTGAATCTAATGTCTTTTTTTGTCCCTAATCATGGCTTCTGAAGTATGTACATTTCCAATAAACAAATAATCCTCCTTTCATAGCTCCTGTACTACCACACCAACAATAACAACTATGTTTCGATCCCAAATAAGTTGACGATCGATGTAACGCGTGCCTACACGTCGGTATATAATGATAATTAATTACTTACATAAATCACATAAACTAACAGAATCATCTCTTTTAACTTTGCTGCTCTTGCAAGCCTTGGATGGGCCCATTGTCCCCATCATCTGGTCCAGAGATATCAGAGGGCCAAGGGATCAAACTCATTGGAGGGAAGCAACATGTACAAGCCTCTTGACAAGGCTTTGGTAAATCCCAGTTGTTATTGCTTGTGGTACTTGTATTTCCCATTTCCCCACCTACCCCACCAGAAGATGAGGGTGAGGCTGCTTCTTTAAGTGGACCCCAACACTCTACTTTGTTGAATTCTTGAATGTTTGAGTGAAAGTAAACCCAAACTAAAGCATCTTGTAACTCTGGATAATTATTTAGCAAATTCCCATCTCCATAAACAAAAGCCTTCAGAACCTAATGCACATAAAAATAAATAAAATTTCATAATAATGTCTATTATATAGCAAATATGATACTAATAAATTTATAAACTTACCACTGGGAGTTCTTTGCAGAAGATGTAATATCTGAGCCTAGCAAACATGTCTAACAAGAAATGGCCTCCACTAATGTGACAATGGACATGAAGTGACATCTTCCCTTTAACTTTCTTCCATTCTGCAACCACTTCATCCCTCTGCAATTTATTATACCACCCTTGCAACTGCAAATCAAAAACCCAATTTCCTCTTTTCTCTTAATTTTCTCATTGAAGTTTCTATTAAATATACCAAAAGACAGAAAGATCAGTCTAAAGGCGCATTCAAGATTTAAAGGCACCTCTTAAAAGAGCCGGACGGAGTGTAGTTTACTCCATTAAAATGAAAATACTTAGAACCATTATTTTCAACATGGAGCATAAATATACATGAAAGATTACTAAACTTCCAACAAACATTAAATTTCGATTCACTGGTAAAAATTTAAAGATTTAATTCATCAAATTTATTGCTGGATCCGCCTCTCTCTTAGTAATATATTTACATTTACCCTATTATCAAAATTTTCTTCAAAATTCCTATATTAGTTACTGCTAAAGTCCTAGACAGTTAAAGACGTGCACCCACTCTTTATATGCTACAATTTTCATCTCTGATTCATAGATGAATAACAATTTACCCAAGCAAGTAATTGATCATGGACCTCCAAAATATTATGCCTTCAAATTTACACTAAAAAATTATTTCAAGATTCAATAACCACAAAACTATTACTGCCAAGCAACCGGTGCACATATCATCCCGTATTTCATTCAAGGTCCGGGACCATACGCAGTCTACCATGCAAGCATTAGTGGCTGTTTATACAGAACCGATATAGGTCACACAAAACTATTACTACCACTAAGGTAATTTTCCCTGTATTCTTCTGTTTTACCCTCAGCAGTATGAAGAACAAAAAGAACATGAATCATAAGGTTAATAAAGAGGAATATTACCTGAGAATTATTGATGGTTTGAGAGATTGCCAAAGTGAGCTTAGAAGTAACATCACTATGAGTTAGTGTATATGTTCTTGGCAACTTTCCTGGATGTTTTTTCTCATCAACTCCTAAAAAAAGAACCTTCAGCTTTGATGCTTCAAATATTGATGGTCCAAATAACCTTGCCACCTATTAATTAATCACACAAGTATTAACAACAAATAAACTATTATGTTGTAAAATAAATAATGGACTAAACAATATGTGAATATTAAAATATTGAAAAGCAAAAGAAGAAGATTACAGGGACTATGGATTGATTCTTGTTGGACTTTCTTCTAGTTTTGTATATAAAAATAGAGCTTTGTTTTTCAGTGTTGAACTTAGATGGAACAATTAAAGAAGTTGTTAAAGTTCCCATCTTAGACACACTGAAGTTGTAGCTAATGATCTCCTTGAATCTTGGAGCTCCAATATTTCAGGCAAAATAATATTATGATCAATCTTCAATATTTAAAAGTAAAAGTTAGGTGTTTGAAAAAGTTGGCAAAGAGTAAGGAGGAAATTAGTTGGAATAATTTGTTGCTTTTGCTTCACTTATTTTTTTGCTTTACTTATGTGTTAGGCTTTGGAGACTTTGAAGATTGGCATTCGTACGTGTAATAGTAGGAGAGAGATGTGGAAAATGCTGGAAAGAGCCAAAAAAGACAGGACACAATGGTTGGAATTGCGTATAGAGTGTTGAAATTAGAATAAATGGTATGAGGTGTTAATGATGATTGCTTATACCAGCTTCTAAGTTGTGATGTAACCATTTTGACTTATTGGGTACGTGGTGAAATGGGTGAGATCCCTTAACTCTTAATTAAAGATCTCATATTCGAGGATTGTGAATAAATAAATTTCTGATAGTAAATATTTTCTTTTCTTTAATAAACTTGACGTGGTATGAATTTAAATTAGTCGGATTATTGGATACTGAATACTGGATAATTCGGAAACACTTTTCTTTAAGTTGGCTACCGGATTTATTAGTAAAGATTTGCTGTATGATTAAGGTATATACACGTTAGTGTTGATGGAGTATATAACTACTGTCCAGTCGCATTCTTACTAGTTTTATGTTCTCATTCTTATTAGAGTATCATTTAGTATTTGTGGTGGTGAGACAGGGAAGTTTGGTATACCTGAAGAAAAGTTTCAGAAAGTATCCAAAAATCAATTAATATATCAAAACATTATCGATCTCCTTGTGAAAGGGTTGAGTATGAACAAAAATAAGCATGGTGTGATTAATGGTATTTAAGAAAGATATACATACCATGATTTAAAGATTTATCGGACAAATCATTAGGTTATCGAATTTATATTATCCATATATATATTAAAAGGCATGTAGTAGCTACTAAAAATTAGTCTAGTGACATATCAAGAAAAAAACCATCTGTAATTTTTTAGGACAAAGTAGTTATTATTTGAATTTTTGTTAGAATATAACCATTTTTTAAACCATTTTTAATTGTTAATTTTTCAAATTTAAAATGTTAGTTACTTTTCAAATTAAAAATAAAAGATGGAAAAAATGATAAATAATAAAGAGCTAGACAAATAGATGGTTAACTTGACAACGTAGATAACTATCAAAAAAATATAAATTTTTATATCTATATATTATTAAAAGAATGTAGTAGCCATTAATAATTAGCCAAGTGTCACAACATGATTGCAACACCTGTTGTAAGTTAGGACAAACATTAACTAAATTCGGGCAAATTTGTAACTAATTAGTTAAATGGTTAATTTGTTAATGGAAGAATTTGAATTTGATTTTAAAATATAAACAAACACGAAGTCCCCATCTTTTGCACGATAGCAGTAGTTTAAACCAACTTTTCCTAAAAATTCTCCCATTGAAAAAGAAAACTAAATTTCAGTTTTGAAAAGATAATGCATAAGCACAACTGCTTCGATTATTTTTTTTTTGTTTAAAAAAATAAGAACAAAGATAAAGATAAAGAAGAGATAAACATAAATAACGACGAGACAAAAACTAGACAGATTAATTCGGTAGTTAACTTGACAATCGAATTGAGATAGCTATCAACAGTTTAAATTTAAAATAAAAAAATGAGATAACTACCGGGTTAATTTGGCAATTGAATTTGGATAAAGATCAGGAAAAAAAATTGGAATAACAACTGATATTTATATTCAGAGACGTGGGAGTGGGAGACGTGGAAGTTGCATGCAAAGTTGGAGACTAAAAATTCTTCATTGTGATTCATAAACCAGAATACAAATCATTTTTATTCTTACTGTTTCAGATCTTCTCTAATGGCACTATTACCAGCAAGAAAGAGTTGGTAAGAAAATTTAACAAGAAGAATGTATGTTGCTTCAGTTTCTGCCTCTGCAATATACTATGGAAATTGTATTTAGATTGTGGCTAATATACATTTTATCCGATAGATGTATTCATGAGAAATTATGGCCATAGACTTATTCGGATAAAATAATCGTGTGTTCATAAACAGAAATAACATGACGTTGGAGTAATTTGCATCTAAAGTTCGTACATTTCAAAGAGGATTCACGAGCAACCCAAGTTTTATCCAGATAAAGTTTCAATTGTCAACTCATGTCACGTTTACTTAAAAACTAAATTATCACATTGTTCTTTCTTGACCTTGAAAAATGTTTAATGGACAATGTATTTATCAAAGAACCTAATGTTTAATGTGCTGTATTTGCAATTCAAATGACCAAATTTTTCTAAGAACCTACTGGTGTGCACTGACTAAGACCTTGAAAACGTATTCTATCATCTCCTCGATCTTTTCATCATGAAGATGATTGTCGGTATGATATCTTGGTTTATCAAAGGACGTCACTATGGAGCAGGTTAGTCATTCCATTCTTCTCTATGTTCAATTTATACTCTAGTTATTATCATTATTATTTTTCAAATATATTTATCCCTAAAATAAGAATAGTTCTCAATCTGTTAAAAATATACAAGAGATTAATTACGATTAAGAAAAAGTAAGAGGCGTCATAGTTAATCTTTTATAAATTTATCATTCAAATTTTTGAAGAGTTGCTTCTTCTCCCTCTTTTTGTTTTATACATCATTTAGCTCGGTAGAAATTTGATTACAGAATAGATGAGCCTTTATGCACCAATAATACAAAACAGAAAGACACTATCTTCTTGCATTAACTACTTAACGTCAATTTAAGCTGATGTTATAAAAGATTGTTACATGATTTTTGGTTTTAACATGATTGAGCCTTATAAATCTCTATTCAGAGTAGTGTGTAATTGTTTAGGTTGATACATGTCTATCAAATTAAAGTATTTGACAAAGCTACACTCTTGGTGGTGCCTTCACGAATTAGTAGCTCTTCCAGGATCTAGGCTCCGATGAGGTACGTTAGTTATAATCGTCTAAGCATTGAGTTGTGTATTTGGTTTCCTTATAAAGTTTCTTTTATCTACTTTGAATATACCAATTGAGGAAATTATTTAAAGAATTTATACTCTTGCTATGCATGTCAAGAAATGTTTTAGTTATGTAGTAAAGAAATTAATTGTCTTGTATTTTTCGTATCGAATTTTTATTGGTACATGACAAATACTTCCTAAATCTTCTGGCATGCTATTACTTGGCTATGAAGGTAGTACTATCTGAAGATTTGCTAATGTCTTTTTTTAAATTTAGAATATGGAATAACATAATTTACACTTGGGTATTTTGTTTTCCTTTCGTACTACATTATTTATCTTAGTGATTATTTAGAAACTGATTATAGAGGAGAGTTCTTTTTTTTTCTTCTTGATCAGTATCTTTAGTTTTATAAATTACTCAATTGATGGTAGTAATTTGACAAATAAATTTTGAAATTTGAAAAATATATTTCTCTCTCGATACAACATATTTAACAATTTTTTGTCCTATATATGACAATTCATTGGGTGAAGGAATTTAGTTGATGTTCTTTGTTGTTTTTCATGTAAAATTTTAAGTCGAATTCGTCTTCATATTCACGACCATTTTCATGGAAATAGAAATTTCCCAACTTGAGTAGCCAATGTTTTGGGAACTTATAATCACTTCTGGGATATTTCCTCAGTGAAATGAGGTATGTTAATTACAATATTTTATGCATAGATTTTGTGTACTGCCTTGGGAAATTCTTTATCTACTTTTGAAACTCGGTATTGTTACTTATACTAATTTTTTTTATAACGTATTTTGTGTGCTTTACAATGCAGATAGATGGAGAGTTCTCAAAAATTTAAAAATAATGAATGCAAACAAGAGAACACAAGTTACTTATTATGGTTAATGCATACGAAAAGGAGTCTACGTCAACAACTTATATGGTGTGAAGCATGAAAACAGATAATGTCTGCCTTAATGATAGCAAGCATAGTATTAAATTTTTTTATTTCAAGTCAGATTTTTTAAAGTAAGCTCTTAATGGCTAATGTTAGTTTTGATATTGTAACAAATTACAACCTGCAAAGGTGAGACGATGAGTCATATTCTTTTTTACTTGGAGGAAACTGGGTTTGCCATACATTTGCAAATTTTGAAAGAGGTTGTTAGATAGGAAGTTGCTTCTATATATCAACTATTGACATGAACGCTTATTATATTTTACACGTTCGAAACAAAAAAAAATCATTCATTGGATTGTATATATTGTCAATACTTCTATGGTCATATTTGATTGTGCTTGATGGCATATAAGAGGAAGCTTGAGTTTTGCAAAATAATAACTTTTAGATTTGGTTTTCACAATCAAGTCCTTGATTAGTTGTATTATCATCTTAGAATATGCTTAAAGTTTTATATATCTCCTTTATCTTCTTTTTTTTTCCTCATGATTGTAATAGTATATGTTTTGAGTTGAAATGCTATTAGCACTACGGTATCTGGACGTTTAAAGATTATGCATCTCTATATTTGACATTGTTCATGGTATTATAGTATTGGGGTGTTTAAAGACTATGCATCTCTATATTTGACATTGTTCATGGTACGGTAAAACTTACCCACATCAGGTGTATGCACCAAACTACATCAATTAATCACGTGTAAATAATTTAATAAGGTGAAAAGATGTGTTAATTAACAATAGTTAAGAGAGAAAAACATAGATGCCAACACATGTCATGCATGTATTGAATTGGTGCGTACACCCGGTATGATTTCTCAAAGTTTAAAGATTATGCATTTCTATTCTTTATTTTACATTATTCATGGTACAATGTAAGAGAAATATGTAAACACGTGAGTTTGGACAAGTAGACGGCAATGTGAACTATACTATATTATATAGCTTTTACGCATAAAGTTGTCTTATTTTTCTATTCATATAGTTTCTTTCTCAAGAATAGATCTGTTGCATCTCGACTAAATATTAGTTTGAATCTGTTTTTCATATAAATAGTATTTTTTATTATATTATTATTTTAAATTGTCAATTCATATTATTTCACAAACTATATGGTCTTTGAAATATTTGTATTACAAATTATATGATTATTTTGTATTTTCAAAATTTTTGTCTATTGAACGAATGCATCATTAATTGGTTCCATACTTTCTTATTATGGTATCGTCTAGGAAATAAGTTTCAACCATAAAAAATACCAAAATCATATCACAATTTTCTATTTGCTACGATTAGTTTTTATTGATTTCAACCGCGCATCGCGCGGGTACTATACTAGTAGTATTATAACAGAAAATTTATCAAACTAGTTTTCTGAACCATAAATTAAGATATTTTTGTAGTTAATCAAGACATGAACATGATTCTATTAAAAGAGCTTTAGATTTAATTACTAGATTATTGGCAAAAACTTAGCAATCACATTGTGTGGTTACAATGTCACACATCAGACATTTCTATAGGATTTTTTTTTTTGGCAAATTAGCAGGTTTGAAAACGTGATTGAACTACGTGGGTTCTACATAGCCTGGAGAGGTCGGCATATTATTTGTTGCTGTGCCATTGGTACAGTTCATATGTAGAATTATTTATCCATGTTTTTCTTTCTTTAGAAAAATAAAGGATGTTTCTTAAGGAAAAGTACATCCCAACAAGCAGCAGATTTTAACTCAAATAATTGGAGTATCACTGCATTCATTACTTAGGACGAAGGGTTAGAATTGCCGCTCGACTATTAAAAAATGTCCAATTATGCTGCACGTTAAAAATATGATATTAATATACGACTGTCATTACAGTTTTTGCTCAAAAAATGCCATTATGTAGTATAACTTTTAATTGCCATTATTTTTATGGAACCCATTTATTCTAATATTATATTTTTGAAAAATACTACAAATTTCCTAGAAAGCCACCTGGCCTTTTTTTTTTTAAGCAAAGGTCACTAAGCACACTGCTTAGTGACTATTTTTTTTTTTAATTAATAGGAGTAATAAAAACCTCAAAACAGAAGAGTACAAGTAAGGAGGGTTAGGCCTTACCTTACAATTCCTAATGAGGCAGATCCTCCACTATCTAAGAACTATGTAAAAAATAAGAACTCAAAATAATTAAAAATAAGATGACCATCATAGAGCTTATATTGTACTCTATGATGATATTGCATAAGTGAATACTAAAATAATATAGAACAATACAATCATGAGGAATGCCTCCTTTTTCGCGCAAGTGACTTGAAGTTATGCTTGTAGCCTGCTCAAATTCTGAAAACCATCTTGCTCCTCTTGAACAATCAACTTGCTTTCCCACTTATCCAATGTTTATATGATTTAACCATATTTTTTGCAACCCTTGGAGGGCTTGTTCTACCTGTAGTCGTGGTATCGTCACTTGTTGTTCTTCTGTGAGCCTTCTTCCTTGGTTTCCTTGGTGAGATGTCAGCCGCCCTAGCTGCCCTCTCTCTAGCATCATCCATCAGTGCATGCTCATCATCTTCTAAGTCCTCCCCAATATCAACCTCCTTGCTTTCTTCTTCAGTCTTATGATGTGGGATCAAAGGATTTGGCTCAAATTGCTTTGCAGTCAATGGACCTAACCATGAACCCCCAGGCTTCTTTTGGCTTGTGATTATCGGGCTTACATTAGCCAAATGAGAAGGAACAAACGCCGGAGCAGTAGCTTTCAAACTACTACTTGGAGTTTTTTGTATAACTTGTTCTTCCCCATCCACTATGTCAGCCAATTTTCTAGTACTTGTTGCACCTTTCTGCTCCTCTTTGGACGTAAAAATAGCATCATCCTCATCCACTGCCTGTGAAGTATTTTCATCTGAAGAATTATCTACAAAATTTGGAAGTGCGGGATCATGTTCAACATTAATGAGAGCATTATGATCACCCAATACACGGGCTCTCTCATATTGCTCTAAATTTCTACCAAAAAATTCCATAACAAAATCTGCAGCTTGCTCGTTGGCTAAATCACCTAAAACACTTTTAGAACCTTTGCACATAAGTTCCAATTGTGAAGTAGGTGTAAGCGTAGTTTCTCCATAAACAGGACCATGTTCAGCTCCTTTTCTTTTAAAACTATGAGCCTGCGAAGTATTCAGTTTGAAGCTTTATTTTTTGTATATATCCCAGTAACAATGTTTTCAGCTGTAGGAAGTAACTTCACAACATCATGTTGAGCTAACAATGCTGCTTCCTTATCTCCTACATGTAGTTCACTGATTTGGCAAGGCGATACAGTAGGCATCGTCCTTGCTAACGCCTGCTGCAAAACATTCGTAGCAACCCCAACTCTTGTCATCTCAAGTTTCTTCGACTCATTATTTGATTCCAATGACTTGAAAGAGTTTGTAGTAATCACCCGATGGCCCTTAGAAATAGGAGATGGAGTTTTTTGTGATTGAGAGGGCGCTGCATTAGTTGGAGAACCAATTCGTAACCCACTCCTCTTATTTTTTCCAACAACATCCCACTCTCCCTTGGTTGAATTAGCAATACCCTTTTCATTATTATTGCAATTAATCACAGCCCCATTCAACTCTCCATCACCCTCTTTATGGTTAGGAGCAGCCCCAGTGGTTAACACTATAGCACGATGCACTCCAGGCAGCTTCATATGCGACGTAGAAGGCTTCTCCAACACTGCAGCAGTCGCAGCTTCAATTTCCCAGCTGATCCAGCATGCTGCTTCACTAAAGTTGCCTCACATGCGTCGTTTTTTCCATTCCTATTGACATCCAAACCAAGCTGTAAACGATCATCTCTGGTGTGCTTAATAACCTGATATCTCATACAATTCAAATCAACAATATTTGTCTCAGCTTCCTCTTGCAAACACCCACGACTAAGCTGCCCAGCAATGAAACATTGGAACCATTCCATTAGGTGTTTCAACAGACTCCATAGTTGTTGCATCAACCGTTTTTGTCAGCCTGTTTTTGTTTAATTTAGCCCTTAATCCCCTTGAAATTTTTCAGTTTCAATAGATTCTTTATTGATGACTGAAATATTCAAGCGACAAACATTATCATCATGTCCTTGGTGCTTACAAGTTGTACAATACTTTGGCAAATTGTTATAAATAATTTCCTAGGAGCGCACACTTATTTTTTCAGTTTTTTCATCAACAAACTGAAGATTGATTTTATTGGGATGGTCATTTAATAAATCAAGGATTATCTTTACCCTAGTTGTATTTGGGCTGAGCGATCCTGTGTAGCTTTGTCAATTGCTATAGGTCTACCCACAGCAGCCGCTATAGATAATAATGAGATTTTTGCAAACAAGTTGGTAGGTAAATAAGGAAGTGAAATTCATATAGCAGCCATAGAAGTTCATCCCTAGGATTGAAACTTTGCGACCATGGAAACATTCTATATGAAAATTGTTCGCTTCAACATTGTATATAACCAAACGACTTAGATAAAGCGTTCACAAAATCCTCATAAGTCACAAACCTAATCAACAAATGTCTAAATTCAAGTTGCCCAATTAAACAATGATATTTGATACCAAATTTTTATAGAACAACTTTCCTCAACTTTTGAAGATCTGGTTTTCCATATGAAAACTTCAAAATCACTGCTAGATGAAGCTCGTCCTCCTTAAAAAAATCATCTAATTGCCCAAAAAGAAAGTCTAAAGTTGGTTTTTCATGAATATATTCAAAAGGTTTTGATGGTGTTTTGGTTATAGGTTGGTTTGATGATTGGGGTTGTATTTTAGAAGCATATGAGATATTTTTTGGAGGCTCTCCCACAGCTTGGGGCTGGGGAGAGGCCGAAGCAGCCATGGCTGCCCTAGTTCGCCATTCTCTAAGGAGAAGAGAGAGGAGAGAACATTTTTTTTCTTACCTGGCCATTAAAATACCCACTCCAACCTAATTTGCAAACCCACCCACCCACACCCTCGCTTTTACTAATACAAGTATTATATTCGACTCCAAATATACAAATATATTCGGAATATATATACCAAAATCATCCCATTCTTATGTGGGAAAAAAAAAAGATTATTCAGAAATTCTATAGAAATAAATTTCTTCAAAATTTGTGAAAACTAAGAAATAATAGTAGAAAAAGAGAAGAAATGAGTGTTTGATATTTTCACATCCGAGGTCGAGCTCAGTTTTTCTCGTATGATCTTTTTGACAATTACGAAATAGTTTATAAAAAAGAAATATTTAAAATTAGAATAAATAATTTTCGGCTGAAATAATGGCATTTTTTTGTCGAAAGTTATACATAATACTATTTTTTAGCCGAAAGTGTTACAACGGTGGCATATTAGCACCATATTTTAACGCGTGATATAATTAAATTTTTTTTGATAGTCCAATGGCAATTTTGGCCCTTCGTCCTTTCTGAGATGTCTTTTATTTTTTATGACAATCATTAATAATTAATTACACTAATCATGTAACCCAACAATCATTTGCAACAATTACAATGCCACAATCCTAAATAAGTTGAGGCAGCAACAAAATTATCATATCTTTCTACTTATACTCAACTTATTCACCATGATACCATATGGAAATAAAAGCAGAAAAAAGGTTAATCCTTTATTACTGGAATGAGCGTTGGTAGATGGGCCTATTGCTCCCATTGACCCTACCATCAGGCCCAGAGATATCAGATGTTGAAGTAGGCCCAGGGATCAGGCTTCTTGAGGGGAAGCAACATGTGCAAGATTCTTGACAAGGCTGTGGTAAATTCGTGTTGCAATTGATTGTACTACTTATCTTTTTCTGGGCTGCCTCTATGAGTGGACCCAAGCACATAATTTTGTTGAATTCTTGAATGTGTGACTGGAAATAAACCCAAACTAGAGCTTCTTGCAACTCTGGGTGATTATTTAACAAATTCCCATCTCCATGAACAAAAGCCTCTAGAACCTGATGAGTGCAAACATATATAAGTGTTGTACATTTAGAAAATGAAAAAAAACATAGTAGTGATAACTTGTAAAAGCTTACCACAGGGAGTTCTTTGCAGAAGATGTAATATCTGAGTCTAGCACACAAGTCTAACAAGAAATGGCCTCCACTAATGTGACAATGGACATGAAGTGACATCTTCCCTTTAACTTTCTTCCATTCTGCAAGCACTTCATCTCTTTGCAATCTATTATACCACCCTTGCAACTGCAAATCAAAAACCCAATTTTCTATTTTGTCTTAATTTTCTCAATGAAGTTTCTACTAAATAAAAATGTACCAAAAGTAGATCAGTGATCAATGAAGATTAATCCATTTAAAGAATTGAATATGGTATTGCAAAATGTTTGTAACAGTCTAGGTTCAGTTGTTAAGGTATTGTCCACTCTAGCCCAACATTTTAGGTTTCACGGTTGTGGACAATAAATTTGCTCCTGAAAAATAATCAAGACAAAAAGTATCCAAAAGTAAAATTTGATTTATCAACAAAAAAAAAAAAAAAATGATGGTTACAATCTCTAAAATATCTAAATTAAAGATGTAATCCTCTAAAATGATTCGAGCTCAACTGATAGTGGTCTCTAGGCTGTTACACGTACCCTCAAAGACTCAGAACCCTTGTTGAGGTTTGTCTCGCAAACATTTTAGGAGAGGTATCAATTGTATACCTCTTGTAACTATCCTGGCTCAATAGTCTAAGGTTTTGTACCCTTGGATTTTGATCCAAAAGGCGCATTGACAGTTGAATTCTTGACTAAGGCAAATTTCATAACAAACCCTCAACCGCCAGTGGTCCATGATCTATAACACCTGATGACCATATTATGCTCCAAATTTACACTAAGAACCATCCCAAGAAACAACATTTCCAAACTTACTATTAAAAGAATCTTCCCATGTATACATGCAGAACACCAAAATAAAAACATGATAAAGTCTGATCAGGTTAGTGAAAGGGGCTTACCTGAGAGTTATTGATGGTTTGAGAGATGGCCAAAGTGAGTTTAGAGGTAATATCACAATGAGTCAATGTGTATGTTCTTGGAAGATTTCCTGGATGCTTTTCCTCATCAACTCCTAAGAAAAGAACCCTCAGCTTTGAAGCTTCAAATATAGCTGGTTCGAGTAACCTGGCCACCTAATAATCAATCATACAGCAGAAAAACAAATAAACTTGTAAGTCATTGTTGCATTAATACATTAACAAGTTCCTTTCAGCTGACTTACAAGCAAAATTAGAAGGATAAAAATGAGAGTGAATTAAGAATATTACTGGAACTATGGAATGATTCTTCTTGGACCACCTTTTGGCTGTGTATAAATAAATAGAGCTCTGTTTTTCAAAATTGAGCTTAGATGAAACCACCACTAGAGAAGTTGACAAAGTTCCCATGTCAGTTAATCAACTTGAAGATATATGTGAGAATCAAGAAGATGAGGCTGGGGTATTAAACCTTTTTCGTCGTGGAGCTCAATATTTTAAGAAAATTGTCAAGATATAAGTTTGATCATACTCTCATATTTGTAGAAGTACAAGTTAATAAATAGAAGTGTGTCATGCCCCTGAATGAAGGAATGTCACCATCTACTTGAGTTAATAATCAAGATAGACTGTGTACAACTACATGTATTAATTAGGAAAATAGAACAGTACATCCACACCCCTTAATTTATTCATACTTTGATACTAATACTCAAGAGAGGCAAATACATTTACATATACCATCAAACCTGGTTATATCAGTCCCTCATTATAGCAGCATTTTAGTATAACAACCTTAGTTTATGCAGAATCAATTTTTCATATTATATTCTACCTCTCTGTTACATCATTCTACTATAACAACAATGACGTTCATTCTAGCGGTACACTCTTTATAAAATTACTTCTCTATTATAGTCATACTCAAATATTGTGTAATACTATATTTAAAAAAAAAATATATTATGTATAAAGATAAAATACAAAATATTTATGGTTATCATTCTTACCATAAATATATTACTTTTTTACATTTGTACCATAAAAATATTTTTGAAAAAATTATATGAATAGTAACTTAAACGGTAAGTTGAACATTGGATGCAACCTATTATCTAAAATGACAACAAGTTCAACTTACGACAAGCAATCAATACTCTTGTAGAACCATGGAATGATGTCAAGACCTGATATTTGGTGATATATACCTATATTTTCTTAATATTTACTTGTATTTGTAGTACTTTACTCGTTCCTTTTATGTTATACTTATGGTTTTGCACTCATTTTTCGTAATATTGCTTGTAGGGCTTGCACAAGTGTAAACGAAGCAAGAATTATGAAATCGAGCAAGAAATAATGATTCGACGAGAGGAGTTGATTGACTTAGCAAAATGTGAGATATGTTGTTAGAAGGCAAGACTATGGTGCAAGTTGTATATCTGTCACAGCTTCAGACTATGGAAGGTTGTTTCGCAGGTGACGCCTTTAACATAGCCTTCACTATCGAGGGTCGTTTGACATGCGGCGTCCAGAGAAAGCCTTTGTAGATTTGGGCACCACTTTTGTCTAGGTTATACCAGAGGCGGCACCTTCAGAACAGCATGAAGCCTGGCGACCCAACTTTTCCAACTTAGTCTAGGAGTTGGTTTAACTTAGCCTAGTACTTTGTAAACATTATAAATACATTATAACTTAGTCTTTTAAAGGAGTTCGACGTGGAGGAGAGCAAAGGAACCCTAGATGTCTTCTAAACGAATTTTTCTCTCTTTCTCTTATCTTCTCTTTAATTCTATAGTTTGTTCGTTCTAGAGTTAGGGCAAATACATGAAGGTTGATGTTTGAAAGTTGATTTCTACCTATTGGTTTACCATTACAGATTATTTATTCTTTCTTGAGCTTAATTATTTGGTTATTAGTCCCCGATAATTGAACACTATCTGCGGTTTATAAGTTGAACTCGACAGAGGAAATTTATGAACGCACATAAGAAAGAATAGGGCTTGATTGTGAACATGGGCATCAGAGAATCGATTTGCGAGTAGGATAGACATATACATGTTCGCGTTGCTTAGCTAAATACAAAGTTCTTTAATGCATGCATGTGATTTAATACCATAGAAATATAGGCCTTAGAGTAACTTGCATAGAGTCGTGAAGAGTCGGCAGGTTTTCACGAGTATATTTAACATGTTAGTTAGCAATCTAGGAAACCAAGAAGTATAATCAACTGAAAAACTCAACTGGATTGTTTGTCGTTCTGACTCTGGACCGTTTCTCTCTTATTGATAACAACTCTCGAATACTTGATTTCTTTTAATTATTTGTTTTTAATTATTATTTCTTTTAGTTAGTAAAAGCACAACCACTATTGAAAAAGATCTCTGAATAGGTTGTAGGAAATTATTTGTTAGAATACAATCGATAACAATAGTCTTTGTGGGACGATACTTGATCTTATCACTTTATTACTTGTCGACCACATATACTTGCATGTGCGTTTTGGAGCAACAAGACCTCTACCATTTTCTATTGTTAGAAAAATACCGGCATTCTACCTAATAACGAAAATTTAGAACTTGTTGAGGATGTTGGTAGAGTGCCATCACTTATAGCCCAAATTTCATCTCATAACACCAATCAAGTAATGGATGCTACCACTTATAAATATAGAGTTTGCCGCAACAGTTCTAATCCTTGAAATCTACACTGATGAAGAGATTATTGCACAAGTCAATAGAGTGGAAGAACAAGAGACAACAGGGGAAGAAGGTGACACTGAAAGTGCTGATGAAGAGCATCAACCTACTCTACTTGGTTTGAGATAGAAGAGTCAACTATTAAGCTATTAGACAACCTTCAAGAGAAAACTATTGGATACCCTTTTGCTGAAAGTTTGGACAAAAATCTTCATCAATTCAAGCGTTATATTGTCATTAAGAGACTGAAATTTACGAAACAACCTACAATTGTAGAATTCTTACGTTAAACTTATTTTTTTCAATTTTCAATTAATTTTTAATGCATTGTTCCTTAGATTGGTATGGTATAACTAGTTATGAATTTACTAATAATGTATTAATTTTTACTTTTTATAATTAATGAAAGATGAAAATCTATTTAGATTTTTAATTTAACGTGTATTTTATTTTCATTTATAACATAAAAAATATAAAAAAATTCGTACTTTTTGGTTATAACAACTAAATGAAATCAAAACGTCAAATGTCGGTATATACATGTAACAACGCCTCACTAAAACAGCCATGAAAGTTTCAGATAAATGCTGCCACTATAACGAAGTTTGACTGTAATCACAAAGTATGATTAAAATATGCACGTAGACAAATAGTAGATTCCACGCGCCTTTATGAGGGGATGTAAATAATAATAATAATAATAATAATAATAATAATAATAATAATAATAATAATAATAATAATAATCAAGATAATCACAACGTATAATTGGGGTAAACATTAAGTTGTTAATTGGGATATACAATTAGATATCTAGTACAAGTTAGGTGTTGGCAAAAGTTGACAAAGGTTAGTAGCATTGATAAGGCAAAACTTTGTGGGCTAGTGTTGCCTAATCTTGGATTAGTTTGATCACTTAGAGCCTGTTCGGCCAAGCTGCCAAAAACTGCTTATTTTGAAAAGTATTTTTGTTAGAAGTACTTATCAGACAGGTACTTTTGAAGAATAAACAGTTTGTGTTTGGCCAACTCATTTGAAAAGTGCTTTTCTAAATAATTTGTATTTGGATAATCTTTAGAAAAAGTGCTTTTAAGTGTCTAATTACGAAAAAGTGTAGTACTAAGATTCAATATGCGACTAATATTATTTAAACATATAAAATATTTAAATATTTTTTAATAAAAGTGTTAATTTAATTTTTTATTTTCTTTTAGTTTAAATATAAAATATATTATAAAAATATATACTGTGATTTTTAATCAATAGAAATAATGTTACACCAAAGGAGGGAAACAGAAAATAAAATTTTATTTATATTTGAGAGATATATTGGTTAAAATAATTAAATATAGTATGGTAAATAAATATTTTTAGTAAGGATATTTTTGTCTTAAAAAATTAATAATCTGCTTCTGGTTCTGGTTCTGCTTCTGGGGGAGAAGCAGAAATTTGTAGCTTCTCCCCAACAATAGAAGCCTGCTTCTGCTTCTTCACAAAAATACTTTTTTATTTTGGCCAACCACAACAAAATTCTTCAAAAACACTTTTTTCTTGAAAAAAGTACTTTTGGTTTCTGAGAAGCTTAGCCAAACACACTATTAATTGAGTTAATTTGTTGCTTTTACTAGATGCATTAGGCTTTGGAGACTTTGAAGATTTACATTTAATAATGTGTGCAATTACGTGTTAAACCCTTGTGAGGAGAGAGAGGGAGAGAGTGAAAGCAGAAAGATGTATAGAAGATTGAAAGATCAAACAATATTTTTGCATTATTGAGTGTTGTAATTAGAAGAGAGAAGGAACTGAAGAGTACTTAAAGATTGATTTGCTTAAAGAGGCTTATAACTTGAAGAATACTACTCCATCCGTTCCAAAATGGTTGTCATAGTTCGGATTTCAAGAGTCAAACGAGTTTAACTTTGACCATAATATTTTCATATGTCTTTTAAATATTTTGAATTATTAATTATTATGACTTATAGTACTTTTTATGTAGTTTCTAAATATATAAACATCGTTACAAAAAACTTAAAAATTATATGTTTAAATTCACGGTCAAAATGAACTCGTTTGACTCTCGAAATCCGAACTATGACAACCATTTTGGAACGGAGGGAGTATAAATCAAACTTGTCGGTGCTAGTTTTATTAGAGTACTATTACGAGGTTATTGTCTTGATCCAAATATTACACATGAACAATGTGAATCAGGATGCCAGCAATGACATTTTTGTTTTTTTGTTTTTTTTGTTTTTGTGCCAGCAATGATATAAATCAGGAAACGTGATTTTTTTTTCTTCTTATGTATTATTAACGGGACGCTGTCAGGTTGTATTATAGGCGTTGTCCCTGGACATCATTGTTGGCTAACATTTCATGGTTGAGATCAGTGACAGAAAAATGTAAAAGGAAAGTTCAGCAGACCGAGCCAAAGCATGGCACTTGGGAGATAAGTGGTTGGAGAAGCTTGGTGAGGGAAAAAAAAAAGATAAAAGAGAAAATTGACGAGTAGGGGATCCGTATATGTTGTTCTGGTCGATTAGAAGGTGCAGAAATAGCTAGAATTGAATGCGGAAAGTATGGAAAAACATCTCGTAATGTAATCGCACCAATTATTTACGCCTAATATAACGCATGACTTATACATATACTTTTATCACTATCTCACCCTTGATCTCTACCAAAACCTCATATCCCTATTTTTCACAGGGCAAAGATCTACTAACTCTAATTTGTATTTGGTAAAAGACCCAAAACGCAATTATGACACTATTCAGGACAAAATATTCTTACTTAATTAGCACATAAACTTTGAAATGTTTCTAATTAAGTCTTTAGTTGGCCTAAAAATATCTGCATACTACTATTTCCTTTCTTCTGATAGATAAATTGAGTTTCCCATGCCACATTCTAAACGTGTCCAGGTTTTTTAAGTCATTGCTAAAACAGTTGAAAATGGATAAAACTAATCTTTTTAGCAACACTTCAAAATACAAGATTTATTTGCAAAAAGATCATCCAACTTATAATCTTTCTGCAGTAAAGTCAGTAAATTAATCTTAGTTAATTTTGCTAGTGTTGCTCAGAAAATAAATTCGAACAACCCACCAGATTACATAAATTATTGAAAGAAACCAACAAGGAATATAACTCATCAATTAATAAAAAGAAACCAATAAAAAGGAAAAAGATAAGTGTATATACATTTCTCTTAGGAGAACTATCATTTGCATCATTTTGATATTATTAAGCATGACTGACAGGAACCAAAAAAAAAAAAAAAAAAATGATAACCATATTGGCAGTCATTTAGTTTTTACTAGAACTCTATAAATTACTGTGTAATACAGTTTTCACAGTTGAGAAAAGTTAATGGGAGCTTTGTCTTTGAGGAAGTCCAATGAAGAGCTGTGTCTCTACTTCCATTCTTTGTCTTCCAGGATCTTCCTCTTCCTGAGGAACTATTGTCAAAGGCAGCGGTAGCATCTCACACTGAAGAAGAAAATATGTAATTTTTATAATTAGGGTTAATTCTTCTTGTAATATGCAGTACATAAAATAGGACAACAACAGCATACCGTGTATCCACAAGTGGGGTCTGTGAGATATACGCAGATCTTATATGTATGGATCCGTTGTGCTTCAACCTATCACTACTTTCCTTATTAGCTAGTGGTAGATAGTATGGTCACCACTATTATTAATCTAACGGTTGACAATATTGATCTACCACACGCAAATATCGTGCTAAACTTTTTACAGTGTTAATAACTACTACTCCCTCCGTTTCAATTTATGTTGCAGCATTTCCTTATTCATCTGTTCCAAAAAGAATGGCAGCATTCTAAATTTAGTAACAATTTAACTTCAAAATTACAGTTTTGTCATTACTGAAATGATTTACAACCACACAATCATCTTTGTCTCATTTTACACCACAAGTTTCAAAAGTCTTCCTTTATTTCTTAAACTTTGTGCCGAATCAAACTATGACACATAAAATAGAACGAGGGAGTATATATATACTATATATGAAGAATGTAAACTACCATAGAAGTTGTAATTTCAGACCTTATGATGGGAATTAAATGGTACATTTCTAATACTTTTCAAAACAACTGTCAGTAATTATTTCATTGCTTAACTTTGTAGACCACATAAGCCCTAAGTCTCCATATCATAAACCTCTAACCTATAGTCCCCTCAATTTCTTCTACAAAGTAGCTAGCCACAATACACCACGTGACAATTAGTTCATTGCCAATCCAATTGGTTCACAACCAGGAATGGATGTTGCAAGAGATAGGGATAATTAATGAGTTGTGGACGTGATAAACCGATGATCTGCGCAGGTTTAGTATCGATGTTGATAGGGGACCTAATACATAGACAGACTATCTAATTCTTTTGTTTCCCTAATATATATCAGTAGACTCAATAATGATATTCGGGTTAATTAGTTTACGTGCACATCAACCCTTCTATCAAGTGATTACAACCTCACACTAGCACAAATATCAAATAAGTAGCCATCAATACATGATAAAAAAAGTACTAATCCGAAAAATATCTCACCCTTTTCCGCAAGTCTGCATTTTGCTTCATTAGGATTTTTTCCTGTGACAAGAGAAACATTATAAGCCAATTGGTTCAACTCAATCTGATTTTTATGGATATCACACACTTTTATGGCATGTACATACCTCTTCCTTTAGGTGAGCAATCTGTTCCCTGAATAACTGGTTCTGAAATAAAACCAAAAAAAAAAAAATTGTAGGTTCAATAAAGCGTCATTGGTTATGCATTAGGGAAGGGGTAATGAAAAAAGAGTTTAACTCATATACACAAATAATGCCATCGTAAAGAAGTTCAACATTATCAATGTAGTTATACCTGCTACAACAGATTATTTTACTATCTTTACCAGTTCATGTATGCTATAGAATTCGTTTCACACTAACCGTGCATATTAGTTAAACTCCATTCACATAGGTATTTGCGCATGCGTGTAAAGAGAGAGAGAGAGAGAATTACACACCTTTCTTGCCCTAATGTTGCTTAAACTTTTCTCCAATTGTTCTTCTACCTGTTGAAGTTCATCAAAGGAGGAAGAATCTAAACCTTGTCCTAAAAGCTTTCTGCATAAATGCACAAAAAAAAAAAAAAAAAGAATTCAGTTCCATTTGATGGTTTTGTTCTGGAATGTCCACGTATATTGACCTATACCATGAAAACTAAGAGAACCTTTTAGAGTCTTCAAGATGCTCGAGCTTTCTAGTCATTGTTGCAACCTCCTCTTTCAAATGCTGCTCAAAATATTGGAGTGTTTCTCAGTTAAACCAAATAAGAAAAAAGAAAAAAACACTAATAGGAGACTCATATCAACAGCAATAGAAAAAGTAGGAATACATTAGACAAATGGATATCAACACAATGATTATAAGTACGCTGATCATTACTATATAGTATTTAATTAAAAGGGAGAAGGTTTAATTATACCTTTGCAATATCCGAATTGTCTTTTATTTGCCCATCGTCTAACTTTTGGCCTATGAGGGGCAACTGTTATCTTTTATCTCAAATATGCCTCTCCCACACCATGAAACAATTGGTTTAATATGGTGAAAGCCACACACATATATAAGCGTTCTCTTCTCTCAAGCACTCTCGGACTAATCTTCTTGCTGGATTTTTCAACAGATGATGATATCGTCCACTCCTATTTTGATGCGCTTAAAGAAAAGGAAGTCCCTTGAGTTTGTGATCAAAGGCGGCCAAATATGAGATAGGTTACAGCTATGGCTAATTCCGCAATGTTGAACCCACGAGATTACAATACGTTGCTCTTTATACAGGAGCTCTGGCTGAATATTTTGTGTGTAGTGAATGATACACTTTAATCATTTATGATGATCTCTCCAATTAAAAGGGAAAGGTTTAATTATACCTTTGCAATATTCGATCTGTCTTACATTTGCCCATCGTTTAACTTTTGGTTCATAAGGGACTACCATTATCTTTTATCTCAAATGTGCCCCTCCATCTAATGGTTTTCACCATAAAACAATTGGTCTATTATTCCCCTCCATTTATCTGGCTCTATTGTGACCAATTATTAGTGCCAAGTTGGAGAATTGTTAGTGAGAGGAGCACATTTAAGGCGAAAGATAAAATAAAAGCTCTTGTGGATTGAAAGGTAAACGGAGGATAAATGTAAGACAAATATAATACATTTGATATATAGAGAGTTAAGGACAATGTTGTTCGTTTATTTTACTTTCTTAGTAAGTTAAAAGATAACAAAGGGAATAAGCACATAAATTAAACCAACTACATAAATTTTTCTATGTAAGAAATTAGTTCTTAGAAACTAAGTAGTATAAACCTAGCCCTTTCCTTAGAGACAACAGGTAACACCAACTTAGTTTGCATAAACATTTCAATTGGACGATGTATTCCTTGTTAGCTCAAATGTTTCACTTTTACCTTTGTGAGTTTTGATGATAAAAAAATCTGAGCTTAAATTGTAACCAATTGAAATGAATAGTGATTCTTGGCATTTTACTTGCAGATTTTGATTGACTAAGAGCTGAAGATTGATACGATGCTAGGAACATTACGAGCAACAAAACCAAAGATTACAGACGGAAGGATTCAATTCTAATGTGAGAAGCTGGAACTGGAAATTATTCAAGGCTGAGGAATTTTGAATAATAAGACTTGCATGGAATTAAAGATCTTATACCAAGCATAATGTAAGGAAGGTTGAAGAATAATGAAGATTTGGATTTATAAATATATACTCCTATATGGCAAGAGACAAGGAGAAGAATATGAAGACAAAGAGACAAGACACAACATTCAAATTTCAAAACCTATTCTCTTTTACTTAACTAGTTCATTTCTCATACGGACACTAATTATGCTTTGTACTAAAATTGCTAATCCTAAATGTTAAGGGTTGAAAAACATCTGTTTCGTTTTGTTGATAGATTGAGAGAACTCCAAGTCTTGGTAATAGGAGGAGAAAATGCACGTTAAAAATACACACATTGCTTGTAACCAAGAAAAGCAAGTTGATTTAGTGGAATCCCTTGAAAAAGGGAGAGTTGATTATGTACAACAATCATGATTAACCAAGATAAAAATCTGAGTTTACCTCCCTGGTAATTGCTTCATTATAATCGTTTGATTTCTAAGTTATTTAAATTGTTTCTGCAAGATCTTCCAAAGCCAATTAAAGTTTCCTAAATTTGCTGATCCAATTTAAGAAATTCAAATTTTAGTCAAGTCTAATCTTTAGTAGTCTTATTTCCACAAAACTTTACAAAATTAAGAAACACTCAATTCATCCTCTCATGTGTGTGTTTTACCATTTGTATATAGTAACAGAATACAAAAAAGAAAAGGATATGCTAACCTCAGAAGTTTGTTCAGCAGTCTTTCTGTTGTGTGCCAGATACTTGTCATTCTTCTGGTAACGTTCTATCGTCTTGTTAGTACTATAATGAAAAATGGAACAGAATAAGAATTTGCTTGTAATAACTCTCCACCATGTTAAAGTGTAACAAAATGAGATTGTATAGCAATAAGTTGCTAAACTATTGAGAGAATCTCACTAGTTTTCATTGTATGAAGTGAAAATCCAAATGGACTCCGATCCACACAATGTAGTGCTTCCATGTTATGTTATTCACGCTCAATGTATTAGCCATGTGTGTCATTTCTCATTGAAGGAAAAAGTGAATTATCCTCCCGTTCTCATATCACTTGGAAGATAAAATAATTCCAGCCGGATGATCAGTTTTAATTTGAATCAGGTTAAACAGTTGCAATATTTGGAATGAGCAAAATGTATTGATATGTGATCTAAAAAATGGTAAACCAAACATTTATGAGTAGAGAGTACATACTATATCAGCCAAAACTAATAGTACTATGTTCCATCCCATCTTTTTAAACACTATTTGGAAGCTTAACAATGGAAACTATTACAAGGTTATGAGTTAGAAACTTAAAATGCGAAAGAGAAAACACACTCTTGCCGATGAGGCTTGTGAAAGCAAACCAAACTGCAGTGGAAGGAACCATCAAGGGTAATATGAAAGCTGAATCTTGCATAAGGCGCATAACTCAACCCAAAAGCTAGCTTAAGAGGTGAGGCCCAAGACCATAAAAGGAGAGCTCTCATCCCTTAAAAAAGTCGATGTGGCAGTCACACCCCCCCCCCCCCTCCCCACGTGCATGTCTAAGTCTAGCAACTGGTGTGTGGACAACATAATATAGGAATGTCCAACGTCGGTAACGTCGGTAAACAAAGAATTGAAGTAGGACTGGACCTGATACTGTATAAAGAATATAGAATATGCTCTAAGTGAACCTCCAAGAGGTAAAAAGGATTTCTCAACATCATACAAAGAGACCTACATCACTTAAAGAGCCGATGCGGGACTCGACTGACTTCTCCCTCCAAATAACTTTATGTAAAAATTTAGGTGTACTTATTTCATATGAATAGGAAGTGTAACAAGAATAAATATATTAGTAATGCTAACTCTTAACTTTGATATATATTGCGATCCAATAAGCATAACAATTCATGAATATCATAGGTAGGATAGCAATCTAGATTTGTATATTGTTAGTTCACCATATAATCTTACTTACATTATAATTATTGCATAACTAGTTTTTATACCAAACAACAATCTTTAGTACAAAATACCAAGAATATTTCGCTCTTGTATAAAGACCAGCTTGTAGCATAATGCACATATACAAAATGAAGGTTTTTAAGGACATAAAAGGATTCATGAATAAGAAAATGAACAATAATGAATCATGAAAGTCCTCGAGTGAGGAGAAAATCTGTTGTAACTTGTAAGTAGCCTTTAAGAAGTTGATTTTTGATTGTCCGACATCACTACGGTACTATAATGCAATGCAATCCAAGTACTGAAAAATTGGTCAGTATAAATAGTTGTATTAGGTGCTAGAGGATACATATATATTTGCTATCACTTCAAAGATCAGTAGTACTCTTACTACTCCATTTACTTTGTGAAAGAAATTGCTTAAGAGAAGTTAAAAGATCCATTGGCATTAGTATCAAGTCATCAAGAACATATATAAACAGGCAAAAGTGGGTGGGGTATTGGGAATAACGATTGCTTGTAAGTACAAGTACAACTTTCATTTCTAATTTAAGCAATTTTATAGTAACAAGAAAATGGCACCACTGCTCCCAACTCCCAAGTGGCAAGTACCATGTTGCCACATACATCAAAAATGTGTTTACTTCTTTGCAGAATACTCCTTGTATTATAGAGATCTTAATTCGTCTAGAATTTGTACATTATTCAGCTTATCAAGATTACAGGATTCTAAATATAGAATTTAAGTTACGTACATACATCATCAACGGTATGAAGATTTTTGTATTAGGTATAGAGATTTGTGAACTGTAAGATTGAATTGTTTTTCTTACATTATGATTGCATAGAATTTAAATCTAAAATAAGTACTCCACTAATTAATGTAGTTTCATGTACGGATTCATTTGGAAGAAGAGGGGAATAGAGTCGTATAAATCATACAAAGAAACAAATTAGATTATATTAGCAACACACCACTACATATTTTTTTTGAGGGGTATAAGTAACTAATGGACTGATGGAGAAATATCAAGAAAACTTATAATGTAGGAACAAGCAAGAAGGGACCCTTTTAGTCGGATAAAGCCTGTGATCATTGTACTTGGTACTTGTTACATTTAATGTAATTGTCTGAAATTTGGGTAAATCATAAATTTAAGTTGGTATATACACATACAATTACAAGAAAAAGCAGTAAAATGGTATCTATATACTAGTAAATACATAATGACTTAAGAGAAGATGAAGAACAAATATATGTACCTGGAACTTGAGAACTCATAAAGCTTTCCTTTTGGAGAAAAAACTATAAGGGAGACTTCTGCATCACATAGAACTGAAAGCTCAAAAGCTTTTTTTAGAAGCCCACTTCTTCTTTTTGAGAAGGTCACTTGCCTGCTTGTTGCATTTTCAATTCTTTTCAGCTGAGTTTTTCCTCTCACCATTCTTAATTCTTTCAAGTAAATATCTTAAAGACCTCAGCTGGAACTTGGAAAAAAGGACTAAGATTTCAACAGTAATTACGACGTTTCAATCCCAAGCTAGTTGGAATTAAACTTAGAAGAAGAAAGGATTGAAAAGACCAAGATTTCAACAACAATTACTATGTTTCAATCTCGAGCTAGTTGAGGTCGGCTTTATGAAACTACTTCCAATCCCAAGCTGGTTGAGGTCGGCTTGGTATGAAAATTAACACGAAGATTTCCAAAAAGTGAAAATCAGAAATATTATGAACTTCTAAAGTGTCTCAACTTTAGAAAATACAAAATAATTCAAGAAAACTGAAAAAAGAAAGATTCAAATCCTTGTAGAAGATAAGATTATTGATCCAACAAGAAGAAAAATAGACCAAAAAAATCTTTTATGGGTGTCTAGATCTGGAAGATTGAACAAGGAAAAACAAAGAAAACCCTAACAAGACAAAAATGAGCACATCTTGTTTTGTGTTTTACTATTTTTATCTTTGCCTGTGATGAGAGGATATAAATAGAGGAATGATTAAGGAAAGACTTGTAAGAACCAAAACCTCATCTATTTTCTTCTTTTGGTAAACTTGCAAGAAACACTAAATTAGACAAACAGACAACCCGAAAAAAGAAATAAATTCCAATATTACTAGTAATAGTATAGTATATGGTAGGAAACAAGTGGGGGAATTATTTAATTTGCCTTTTTAATATGATTCGATAGTGAAGCCTATAGGGACCATTTAGGGCAACATTAATCTTGATGCTACTCTATTGGTATCCGAGTTACCCTCAATTATCTTACTTGAGTACATATTACTTTCCACATTGTAATGGTATAAATTAGAGATTTTAGTCTGCCCACTAAAATTTAGAGCCTGTTTGGCCAAGCTGTCAAAATCAGCTTATATTAAGAAGTGTTTTTTTTATCAAAAGTACTTTTCAAATAAGTGCTTTGTGAGATAAGTAATTTGTGTTTGGCCAAATTTTAGAGAAGTGCTTTTGTTATTAGTTTGTGTTTGACCAATATTTAAACAAATTACCAATTTACAAAAATGGAAATATATATATATATATATATATATATATATATATATATATATATATATATATATTTGATTAAATATGGAAGTTTGAAATTGGTATTCTTGTCCCAAATAATCAAAAGTACTTATTTTTTCAAGAATCTACTTTTATCAGCTTCTTCCCCACAGCAGAAAAACAGCTTCTGTTGCCACTCAAAAACACTTATTTTTCACTAGAAGCTTAGCCAAACACCCCAAAATTTTAAAATAAACACTTTTTGAGAAAAATAAGCACTTCTTGCTCCCCAGAAGCTTGGCCAAACAGGATCTTAATCAAATGAGAAGAATCATTTTTCTTCTTTTCGCTTTTATTTAAAGTTAAACTCTTGATCTCTCATCAAATTTTTATCTCATTTTCTCATTGATAATTAGGTCACGTAAACTTAGCTCCCCTATATTTATAAAATTTGGGAGCACTTTTCAAATATTTTTTGGAAAATTTTGTTTGGACATATTTTTTGACCAATTTTTGGTGAACTATTGAAAATAGATTTTCAAAAACCAAAAAGTGGTCAAGACCATTTTTTTTTTAGAGTTTTTGGGAAAAAAAAATTCACTTACAAAACTTCAACTTTTTTCAAGTAAACGTATATTCACACACAACTTCAAGTTCTAAAAATTACTTTCAACTCAATTTCAAAAACTCATTTTTTCAAGTTTCAACCAAATCTATGTCCAAACGCTAGCTTAGTGAAAGAAAACTATATAGTAACATTTGTTTGAAATTTCCCGTTTACATACAGTATATAGTAGTCTTTATTTTTTGTATAATCTCTTTTCATTACAATCCTTAAAGAAGATTAAAATATCTGAAAATTAAGAAATTCGCTCATATGTTTTATCTGAGGTGATAATCACTTCATTGCACATCAAATTTTTGTACTTCTCCTAATCAAAATGCCTGAAACTCTTATTTTTCTTTTTCCAAAGTTCCTCAGAGAAGGGAGTTTGGGCATGACAGTACTTTGTGACCTCAACTTTTTCCTTTTTAGGCTGGGAATTACTTTTCACTATATTCTAAAATTATGAAGTTGGTCTTTACACAATTATGCCATGGTTGATTCTTTTTTAAACGAACGAACAATTAAGTTCAGAGGGTGTCTTTTTTTGTGGCCTTAGATCCTCCAATTAATTTGGTTCGGTACTCCAGCTCTTACATTAATTTTCCTATAAGCTAAATGTACTGAAATATAAAATGTTTAGCTCAAACAATGGAATTTAAGATATTTAGCCGAAGATCATCTCAAAATCGTCTTTAAAAGCTAAGTACAGAATATGTAATTGTGCATTTCCTTTTTTTCAAATATTTAAAATTCCTGAACAAGAACGTTTGATTAGATTATACACATTCTACGATATTTTGGAATTTTATTATCAAATAGTTGGTGCGCCATAGCAGAACCAAAAGGACCTACCAGTTAGAAATCATTATTTAGATACATCATTGCACTTTCAAAGTAGTTTAATCTCTTATGCCATTTGCACCTTCTTCTTCTTTTCTTTTTTTTCTTTTTTCTGAACATCTACCAAGATTTCATAATTAAATTAAAAGGGGGTATTTCACTATTTCATGAAAGAGGAGGATAAAAAAATTTGAGAAGATTTAATTTATATGCACAGTGTAAAAAAGAATTACACTATCAATGAATCAACCTACCACAACAATTTTGTTACTCATATATCTTAATTTATCAGTCTTATTTTTCTTTTAAATCAGTTTAAAAAAGATACCACATTTCTTAAATTTTAACCTTCTACTCTTTCAATGGCACATAGAAATGATATAATACGTTGAAGAGCACATCATGCACTTTGTATTTTTGACATGTTATATTATAACTTATACACATATCTAATTAAATGCAAATCCAAAAATTGTAGGAGTAGTATTTAAGTTCTTAAAATCCATATAAAGTCAAATAAGACGCAATAAAAAAAATTCATTCCGTCATTACTAGTGTTTATGGTAGAATTTTATATGTAATTTTATTGTATAAATACTACAACAACAACAACAGCATAAACATACTCAGTCTATATTCCATAAATGGGGTCGGAAAAAGATGAGATGTACGCAGATATTATTCCAATCAAGATGGAGAGGCTGTTTCTGGTAGACACTATTTATGCAAGTTCCTCAGTTCGAAAATTATAAAGGACACTACCAAAGAAATGGATTCTTTTTATAGTAGGGAATAAGGTTTTGATGGACTCTGTGGTCACCAGTGCAGAGTTTATTTTAGTTTGTCCGTACAATATTTTTAGATTGTCAACATCGGTCCGTACGAGGGGCTATGTGATTAGCTACTTACACGAAGCCACGTCACATTAAAATAAAGCTACTTCACGTGGCTTGTCCTTCTCTGTGGCGTGTTTTGCTGGTTTTAACTTTTCTCCTTTTTATTAAATTCTTTTTCTTTTATTGGCCCTTCTTTCTCCAGTACTTCACAGATATTTTAAAAAACTGATATATATATATATATATATATATATATATACATATATATATATATATGCAGTTTAATATGAAGAATAACTTGTCACTAAACCAAAGAAAGGTGTAATTGTCCTTTTCTTTTGTTCCATCCGGCATGTATTTGTATTGGAATCTCGATTAATTTCAATATGCGTCACAAATAACCTACTGATATCCCCTATTAAAAGTGAAGGAATTAATATTCATTTCACCACGGTGAACCACTATATACCAATTGCTTAAGGGGTCTTTTAGTTACTGGAATTAGAAATATAATCAATATTATTTTATATTACATTTCGTTGATATTGTAATCTAAAATAACTCGTACATTTGTAATTTCATATTGCAATCTTGATGTTATATTGTATGCTCATTCAACATTAAATAATAAGCACCTAAAGACTAATATAACTTTAATTTCATCTTTGTATTATTTAGTTACTTTACAAACTGATAAATTTGTTACGCCCAACTTTACTATAATAAATCTAGCATCGATCCACCTAGAAAGCATATGCTCTACAAACTCTAGTAGGAGTAATTGGACGGCGATCAAACGACACCTTAGATTTATGTATTTGCACTATGAAGGTCAGTATTTTCGTTGTGAATTCAAAATCTGAACATTGACGAGTAGTTGGTTGCAGAGTGAACTGTTTCAGGGTTATAATTCTAAGCTACACTCATGTAGGCATGTTAATTTTATTGGATTTAAATCCATAAAAGAATTTGGATTATATTAAATTCAAGATTTATTAATCCAAGATCTATGTCACGTGTCAAATGATGTGGGGCCAAGCCAAACCAAGGACCAGTGAAATCATGATATGTGTATAAATGATATAGCATGTCTAATCAAATTAATAGCCAATCAAAACTATCCAAGTGTCCAATATCACATGTTTTGGCCAATTAAATTCATTCTTATCATATAGCTTTTGTGATATGCTTGATGACTCAAGTGGACCAATCAAATCAAAGTAAGTCCCTTCCCCTACAACTATAAATAGAGGTGTTACATAACTCTGGAAAATATATTCAGAAGTTGGTACCATCCACCAGTGGAGAAATCAAGGAGGAGATACATAGAAGTCTTCTCTTCTGCCAGAGATCAAGAAGCATTCCATACATCAAGAAGCCTCCCTCCTGGCTATGACCAAGAAGTCTTCTATAAATCACAAAACCTATCTCTCCTGGCTGTGATCAAGAAGTCTTTCCATCCATATTTTACCACATATTCAAGAACAAGCTCTCAAGTCCTTGAATCAAATCAAATCCATCAATTTCAATCCACATATTCAAGAACAAGCTTTCAAGTCCTTGAATCAAATCAAATCCATCAATTTCAAGAACAAGCTCTCAAGCCCTTAAATCAAATCAAGTCAAATCCACATATTCAAGATCAAGTTCAAAAGCCCTTGAATCAAATCAAATCCATAAGTTCGAGATCAAGCTCTAGCGCCCTCGAATCAAATCCGTGAAGAGTAGAATCAGAGGATTACACCTTAGATTTAAGATTTTCTAGAGATTGTAACCCGCATTATTTCTATAAATTAATATATTACTTGTGGATATTTTTCTTGTCTCGATTATTTTCAGGTAACAAACTTATTGTCTACAATGAGATAACAATTTCAGAATTATAATTTCATATCCTACAACCTTATTCATCCAACCAAACGGTTTTTTAAATTACATTTCTGCATATTTAGAAATCAAGTAGGAGTAACAAGTATTATAGACAATAATATTGTTTTAACAATTATAAGCACCGTGTATATGTTTTAAAAAACGTAGTGAAAGAAAAGATATTTAACAATGTCATACAAAATAGAAAATTAAAGGTATAGTTTCATTTTTTTTTTTTTTTGTACATTTTCCATGTGAAAAACGCTTTTTGAATATTTTAATGGACCGTCATCTCAGCATAAATTGGTTGTTAAGTCTTTATGAGTCTTAACGTCTTTTTCACCTGCATTAAATAAGAGGAAATAATGGTTAACTACCGCAGCCTCAATGTTTAAACAGAAACTAAGGCACCTACAAAGTTCAATGAATTTCTCGAGTAAAAGCATCTTTCCATATGAAGTTTTTTAAGGTATTGTTGTCCAACTTCATACAATACCCCAAACTTTTTAACCTCCACTTAACATCGTTAGTTTTTAGATGAAAATTTAGACACAGAAATTATGCCTTACCCTTGCATATGACCTGTACCAGCATTATTCAGAACTCGAAACTGGTAAATTTTTTGTAAATCGTCTTAGAGAGAATAAATCAAACATTAGTTGGTTGTAGTTCGAGCCATGAGAATAGAGTCGTCGTTGGTATGTAGCGTTTACCTCTCAAAATGGGACTTCCAGACGCAAACCTAGATTAGTCCAAAACCACCGGGCTGGAAAAAAAAATCAAAAAATATACCCCTTACCTCTAATATGCACTAAAATTTCAGTCCTTTTAATATAACACTATTAATTAGCTTTACTTTGATTTAACTAGAATTGTTATAGAATTGATTTAGTTTTTCTTTTTAGCCCATTAACAGTGACATTTATGAAACTCTTACTTCATTTTCAGTTAGAAATTTTGGTTATAATTTTGACTATGAAATATCTGTTGAGTGTTGACTATAAGGCCCCGCCAGATTTAAAGCCCATAATTAGCAGATTTCAGGTTTTTTCAGTTGTAAAAATTTAGTGTAGGGGCCTGTTTGGCGCGCGTTAATTGATTTGTAGCCGTCAATTACAAATTCGCTGAGAAATAGCCACCTCCGGACAAATCCAGTATAAATACTGGGGCTTTGAACAAAACTTGTTCAAGGCCCCAGTATTTGTACTGGGGAAGCTTCAGTAAACTAACCCCAGTATAAATACTGGGGCTTTGAACAAGTTTTGTTCAAGGCCCCAGCATTTTGTTATGGGACTATGTATAAAGCTTCAGTCCCATAACAAAATGCTGGGGCTGTGAACAAAACTTGTTCAAAGCCCCAGCATTATTATGGGACTGAAGCTTTATATATAAAGTCTCATAACCCATAACAAAATGCTGGGGTTGTGAACAAAATTTGTTCAAAGCCCCATCATTTTGTTATGGGACTCAGCTTTATATATAAAGTCCCATAACAAAATACTTGGGCTTTGAACAAGTTTTGTTCAAAGCCCCAGTTTTTTGTTATGGGGCTAGTCTGGGGTGTTTTTCCAACGCTAATGGAGCTTAAGTGTGCGCGCGAATTTTTGGCTATTCTTCAATGAATTTTGAAACGGTGGATAGTCCCCATTGAGCGCGTCCAAAAATGGCTAGTGATCAAAATTTCCCTTTTCAGTTTGCTGTCAATTGGGCCCATGCCAATATCCGATAGCTACTACTCAGCTAGTCCATGAACTTGTGTTCCAGCTTTCAACAGCAAATCACTTTGTAGTATTAGTAAAGTAGTACTTTCCTATAATGCATAGGCTTGCACTTTCCGTAAGAGGTGTAAATTTATTATCATAAATAATATTTTCTCCGTCCCAAAAAGAATGATCGTATTTTTTTAAGTCAGTCTAAAAAAGACAAACACTTTCTAAAATTAGTAATAATTTTACTTTATGAGATGATTCACAACTATACAAATTTATATGACTTGTTTTAAACCACAAATTTCGAAAGTCTTCATGCCTTTCGTAAACTTCAAGCTCGGTTAAATTATGTCGTTCTTTTTTTAACGGAGGGAGGGAGTATACAATTCAAGCACTTGTAAAATGCATATTATATGCGAGTTATTAAGTCCATCGTTAATCTATGCGACTTGTAAAAACACATCCTAAATGCGGTAAATGGGACTTGTTACGTTGGTCTTGTACGGTAAATATTATAAATACTGCATGAACTCTTTGATTTAAAAATATAATGTTTTAAATGTGGCATCATCAAATTCGTACTTTCTTAAAGTACGAGTTATTATTTTGATAAAAATATTTTTATTTCTATTTTTCAGAGTTGTCTTAGTTAAAGTGATTTTTGAACACCAGACATATATGGTTGGGGATACTAACCCAATAAGCATTAATTATTACTCGTAAAATTATTATACACATCCAATGTCCAAAAAAATATAGGAAAAAATAACTAACACCGCTTGAAAATAAAGTATAAAAACAATAACTCCATCAGTCACGATGTTAAGGAATGCAGTATTACATATGAGTCATCGAGGGCAGTTTAGTAATTACCAGCAGTTCCGGAAGTTAGTTACAAAGTTAGTTAAGAGGATTAGTTAGAAGTTAGTTAATTGAGCTAAGATAAGAGTTGTATAAATAGCTCCTCTTGTATACATTGTAATCAGTTTTGTATAATCAAAGTATTACATTTTCCTCTCCTCTCATCTTCTCCACTCAATCCTTCTTCTCCTCTCAAGATTAGGGTTCATAAGATACCCTTTCTTAGCATGGTATCAGAGCAAGAACCAGAGATTCTGGTTGCATTTTGTCGATTCTGAAAATCACGGAAGTTCCATTCTTTTTCTTCTTCTGCATATTCCGCTGCCAAATTTCTTTCAAGATTCCTCAAGAATTCAACACAAATGGCCAACAATGGAGTCACAGCTGATGGTGCAAACACTGCATAAATCTTGGATCATAATCACCCTCTTTATCTTCACTCGAATGATGTAAGTGGTATATAACTCATTTCTACTCAACTAACTAGAACTGAAAACTATTCACTTTGGAGTAGATCTATGAGAACTGCCTTGTTAGGTCGAAATAAACTAGGCTTAGTTGATGGAACTTGTCTTAAAGAAAATTATCCAGAAAACTTATGGACTCAATGGGAAAGGTATAATGCTATTGTCTTGTCTTGGTTAATGAATGTTGTGACTAGTAATCTGCTATGAGGGATTGTGTATGCTTCAAATGCTCAGGTTGTATGGGAAGATCTGAAAGAAAGATTTGACAAAGTTAATGATTCAAGAACCTTTAGCATCCACAAAGAAATAGCTACTCTAACCCAAGGAACCAATTATGTTTCTGGATATTACACCAAACTGAAAGACTTATGGGATGAGTTTGAAGCCCTTGTACCAGCTCCAGGCTGTGATTGTGTGAAATCTAAAGATTTTAAATTGTACCTTCAAAGGCAAAAGTTGTATCAATTCTTGATGGGGCTAAATGACTCTTACCTGCAAGCTAGGAGTCAAATTCTGCTTATGAATCCTCTGCCTATAGTGAATCAAGCCTATGCTATGATCATGAGTGATGAGAGTCAAAAGGGTGTTACAAGTATCTTAGGTGCTGCACCTGTGATTAGCAATGTAGAAAATACAGTTATGTAATCAAAAGCTGGTGGAAATCAGAGATGGCCTAAGAGGAAATACCCCAACAAAGAGAGTATGTACTGTGATCTGTGTGACTTAAAGAATCATAACAGGGAAAACTGCTACAAAATAATTGGTTATCCAGACAAGAAAAGAAAAGGATATCATGGGAGTTCCTCAGCACATAATGCAGTAGCAGACCCTGAGACAGTGCAGATGAAAACTGGTGAAGCAGGATACCACTCACTCAATCTCACAAAGGAGCAATATGAGCAGATTTTGTAGGTGCTAGGAAACAACAATGCCTCATCCTTCTCTGCTGCAAACATTGCAGGTATCAGTAGTGCATTGTTAGCTTCAACTAATTCACAAGATTGGATTATAGACACAGGGGCCACAAATCATATGGTGGCTGATATTAGTCTGCTAGATAAGTCAAAACTAGTGAGAAGTGCAGTGCCAAAGAAGGTACATCTACCTAATGGTGATGTAGCCTGTGTTACTCACACCAGTTCTAGCTCTATCTCTGACAGAACAACAATGGACAATGTGTTTCACTTACCTCAATTTAAGTACAATCTACTTTCAGTTTCTAAGATCACCAAAGAATTAGGTTGCTCAGTCACTTTCTATCCAACCTTTTATGTGTTCCAGGATCTCTCCAGTGGGAAGGTGAAGGAGATTGGTAAAGAAAATGATGGTCTATATCTGTTAGTGAATAAAGCAAGTCAAGAGAAACAAGGTGTTAGCTGTTCAGTCACAGAAGAAGTAGATATAAATCTATGGCACATAAGACTTGGGCATATGTCAACTACAGTACTGAAGAAGATCTTGACAGTAGGAACTGAATGTATTAGAAGTGTTGTTGATAAGTGTAGTGTATGTCCTTGTGCAAAGCAAACTAGAATTCCATTTCCTGCTGGTACAGTTAGAAGTATTAACTGCTTTGATTTGCTTCATGTTGATGTATGGGGTCCTTATAAACATGCTACAATTGCTGGACACAAGTATTTTCTCACTGTGGTCGATGACAAATCAAGAATGACTTGGATTTTTCTATTAAAGCTTAAGTCTGATGCCTGTGTAGCTCTGCAACAGTTTCTTGTTTATGTTTATACTCAATTTGATAAAAGAGTCAAGGTCATTAGGACAGACAATGGTGCTGAATTCATTAATTCAGTCTGTGATGCCTTGTTTAAAAGTTTGGGAATACTACACTAAAGAACCTGTGTATACACCCCTCAGCAAAATGGTGTAGCTGAAAGGAAACACAGGCACATTCTAGAGGTCACAAGAGCCATCAGGTTCCAAGCCCATATACCTCTCAAATTCTGGGGACACTGTGTGTTGGCTGCTGTTTATCTTATCAACAGGATGCCATCCACAATCTTGGCAAATGTCTCTCACTATGAAGTTCTATATGCTAAGAAACCTTCATTGACACACCTAAGAGTGATAGGCTGCCTAAGCTATGCTAAAATACCAACAGAAACTGACAAGCTAATGCCTAGGTCAAGGCCTGCAATTCTTATGGGATTCTCAGAAACTCAGAAAGGGTACATATTGTATGATCAAGATAGCAACACCTTCTTTGTAAACAGAGATGTGACATTTAGAGAGGATGTGTTTCCTTTTAAGAGTGAAAAATCTTCTCCACCTATATTTGCAGACACACTTGCTGGTTATACTTTAGAAGAATCACCTGACTCATACACTCAAAATGCAGCATCTCAGCCTGACCACTCACAAGAAATGAATGAAGGCATGGTAGAACCAGAAGTATCTGATATAATTCCTGCAGAACAGCCTGACATAGTGGAAGAGCAACAACCAGTTCCTGAACCTATCATTCAAATAAACCAATTACAACAACAACAAGTACTCACAAACAATAGACCTTCCAGAACTAAGAACCCACCAGTCTGGCTGAAAGACTTCATCTTTCTATCAATACACAAAGATGTACCTTATGCCATGAACCAATATCTCTCCTATGATCAACTCAATCCTAAATACCAAGCTTACATTGCAACATTCTCTTCTATTACAGAACCTAAGTCCTATGCTGAAGCTGCTGCAGATCCCAGATGGGTAGAAGCAATGCAAGCAGAAGTACATGCACTTGAAGATAATCACACCTAGAGAATAGTCACTCTACCAAAAGGGAAGAAACCTATTGGCTGCAAGTGGATATACAAGATAAAGTATAAAGCCTCTGAAGAAATAGAAAGGTTCAAAGCAAGGTTGGTGGCTAAAGGCTATAGTCAAAAGGAAGGGATTGACTATCAAGAAACATTTAGTCCAGTAGTCAAAATGGTCACTGTAAGAACTGTTCTTTCAATAGCAGCATCAAGACATTGGCATATCCATCATATAGATGTCTATAATGCCTCCCTACAGGGTAATTTATATGATGAGATATACATGCAGTTACTACAGGGATTTAAAAGTCAGGGAGAGAATCAAGTGTGCAGACTTGTTAAATCCTTGTATGGCCTAAAACAGGCTCCTAGACAGTGGAATTCCAAGCTATCTCAAGCTCTGCTGAAGTTCAGGTTTGTTCAAAGCAAACTGGATCACTCTCTTTACATCAGGAAGTCTAGTGATGGAATGGTCATAATCCTGGTCTATGTTGATGATATGCTAATCACTGGTACTAGCCTACAGCTAATTAAAGAGACCAAAGCTACTCTACAACAGGCCTTTAAGATGAAAGACTTGGGTGAGCTAAAGTATTTCTTAGGATTTGAATTTGCTAGATCTACTCAAGGAATTCTAGTGCATCAGAGAAAGTATGCATTAGAGCTCATATCTGAAGCAGGTATTAGCGCTGCAAAGCCAATGAGCACTCCTATGGAACTAAACCTGAAGCTGACTACTAAAGAATATGATGATCATGTGAGACACAAAATTGGTAAGCCAACCAATGACAAGCTGCTATCTGATCCTAGCTCTTATCAGAGACTGATGGGAAAGTTACTTTACCTCACTATAACTAGACCAGACATTACATACAGTGTTCAGACACTTAGTCAGTTTCTTCAGCAACCAAAACAGTCACACATGGAAGCTGCACTAAGAATTGTAAGGTATGTGAAGGCACAACCTGGTCAAGGAGTTCTGTTGTCAAGTCAGCCTATACATACAGTGAGTGCCTATTGTGATGCTGACTGGCCAGCATGCACATTCTCAAGAAGATCTATAATAGGCTATACGATCAAAATAGGTCACTCTCTTGTCTCTTGGAGATCAAAGAAACAAACAACAGTATCCAGAAGTTTAGCTGAATCTTGAAGCTCTTTCTCTAAAAGAATTTTCATAAATTCTTTTGTAATAAGAGTTTGTCATTAACCAAAAATTACCTTTTCTGCAGAACTAACATGGCTTGTAGGACTGATTAGAGAAATAGGAGTTCAAATTGAATTCCCTGTAAGAGTGCACACTGACAGCAAAGCTGCCATTCAAATAGCAGCCAACCCAGTGTTCCATGAAAGGACAAAGCATATAGAAATAGACTGCCATTTTATTAGAGAAAAGATTCAGCAAGGGTTAATCCAGACTGACTATGTTCCAACTATAGAACAACCAGCTGATATCCTAACTAAAGCACTGAATAGAGTCCAACATGCATATCTGAGTTCCAAGCTAGGTATGCTCAACATTTTCACACCACCTAGCTTGAGGGGGAGTGTTAAGGAATGCAGTATTACATATGAGTCATCGAGGGCAGTTTAGTAATTACCAGCAGTTCCGGAAGTTAGTTACAAAGTTAGTTAAGACGATTAGTTAGAAGTTAGTTAATTGAGCTAAGATAAGAGTTGTATAAATAGCTCCTCTTGTATACATTGTAATCAGTTTTGTATAATCAAAGTATTACATTTTCCTCTCCTCTCATCTTCTCCACTCAATCCTTCTTCTCCTCTCAAGATTAGGGTTCATAAGATACCCTTTCTTAGCACACGATTTGGATTCTTTTGAGCTGAAAACATGTACATCCATGGATTGAGAGAAACTTTGACGAATAGCCTTTGTGAGAGCCTTTATCGACGAACAATTCGTTTAGAAAAGTTCATGGAGTTGAGTTCCAAAAAAAATGTTGGAGTTTAATTTGTTCATAGGATTTATCCAAATTTTAAAAAATAAAACTTCAAAAACTATTTTTCAGTTCAACGCCAAAAGCACAATTTTTCAAGTTTCAACCAAATCTATGTCCAAACACTAGCAAAATATCTTGGAGTGTGAACTTCAATAAAAAATCATGATTCCCAAAAGTTTGAGCGACTGCGACTTTTTAAAACTTTGCGAGCATTGAATATTCATTGACTAGCGTTATAAAAAGTGGCTACTCAGCCTAAATTTCAGTAGGATTGGACCAGTATTTGGGCTTGGGTTTTTTACACAAATATACAAATTTTCACCCTTAATTACATAAAAATAGCAATATTTTTCTAATTACAATGCATGACAATATTTTTCCTAGCAAAATGGCAATGTATAAATAGTTCATTCCAATATTTTTTTAGCACATTTCATTTCCTCTAAAAATAATTTCACACCCTATTTCACTTCCCCCAAAAAAATCTCCTCCATTTCTTCCTTTACCAGCCCTAATCGTCTCCAACAACAGCCGCCAACAAAAATCTCCTCCGCCCTCGACTGCCGCGACAACCCTAACCTTGAAACTTTCCTCCACCTCATTGTCTGGTTTAACGACGTGTTCGCCGTCAGCAACAGAACGCCACCATATTCTGTGAAACAACGTGTTCGCCGCCAGCTTTACCGTGAAACGCCGCTAGCTTTACCGTGAAACGCCGCAAGGTGGAACTCGTTTTAGAAGGCGATTGTTGTACATCTCTTCTCCAGTGGATCTTTCCGGTGTGACCCTCTGATTCCGCTGATTTTCCAGCAACAGTAAAGTTGGCCGGTGGCGTGACCGTGATGACAGTTGGCATCACTGTGATGCTGCTTTAGTGGTACTTTAGAGACGATGACGGAACAGCTATTTGGGACAAGATTTGCTAGCGTGACTTTTCTATAATGGCAAAACCAATTTTTTAATTTACTTTATTACAGTAGTATGTTTATCCATTTTTTTGGGTCGAATTTGGTGTTTGAGAATGAAATCAGATCCACCATATGTTGTTGTTATTTTCTGGTTTTCAGTTGTTAAAACAGATCACGCAATTAGCATTAGTTTTGTTTGTTAACCTCTTTTTTAATGTGTTGGTGCTGTGTCAATCTCAAACAGCTGTTGAAACAGTCTGAAACGGGCGTTGAAACAGTATGATACAATCTGAAACGGTGTTGAAAAAATTTGAAACAACTTTGAAACAGTCTGATACAGTCTAGAAAATAATTAGATACGGTGCAAAACAACCTGAAACGGTGCTGAAACAATCTGAAACAGTGCTGAAATAGCGTTGATACAGTGAGATACAGTTTGAAACATCGTTGAAACATTGAAACAATTGTTGCAACAGTTTGATACATCTGAAACGATGTTAAAACAGTATGATACTGTATGAAACGACATTGAAAAAATCTGAAATAACTGTTGAAACAGTCTGATACGGTCTAAAACAGGAGTTGATACAGTTTAAAACATTATGATACAGTCTGAAATGGGACTTGATACAGTTTAAAACAGTCCGATACAGTCTGAAACGGAGTTGATACAGTCTGAAACGAGACTTGATACAATTAGATACGGTGCTGTAAAAACAGTTGAAACAGTGCAGAAACGGTGCAGAAACAGTTGAAACGGTGCATAAACGGTTAGATACGGTGCTGCAGAAACAGTTGAAACGGTGCTGAAACAGTTAGATACGGTTGAAACGGTGCAGAAACTGTTTAGATACGGTGCTGCAGAAACAGTTGAAACGGTGCAGAAACAATTGAGATACGGTGAGATACAACGAGATACATCGAGGATGGGATGAGGAAAAGTGAAATTAGAGGAAATGGTGGGAATAAAAGTGAAATTGGGGGAAATGGTGGGAGGAAAAGAGAAATTGGGGGAAATGGTGGGAGGAAAAGTGAAATAGGGAGAAATGAGAGGAGCAAAAATAATAGTGGGGAAAATAGGAGGAAGAATGTAAGGGTTTTGTATGTTATGGGAAAATATTGTTATGTTTTTGCTATATTTGTAATTAACTTATATTTTCCTCTATATAGGGTTATTTTGCTAAAATGTTGCTATGTTTGGTAATTAAGTTCAAAAACTTGTACTTTTATGTGAAAAATCCTTTGGGCTTTCACCTACGCAATTTAATGGGTGATTTGCACTAACGACCACTATAAGGGGTGATGTTGAACTTTTGGCCCCACTTAAAAGAATCTTCAAGAAATTATCAATGTTTCCAATCGGTCATAAGGCGTGAGTATAAATTAAATTTGCCTCTGAGACAGGAGTTTGGGACATTCAATAAGTAAGCGACGATGAACTTGCTCAACTGACCATAAATTTTGCCGCACATGCAAAAGTTGTATGTATTGCTCAATTATTCAGGAGCCAACACAATTGAAACTCATCGCTAGACTCCTACGCAATAGAAACACATTAGATTATATAATTTCTTGAAATTTTCTGAACTCATGCCTTAATGGCAAAACAACGTTATGCGAATACTGCAACTAGAACTTATGGCGAATAGGCAACAACTATTTTTTTTAAGCATTTTTTTAAATGGGATCAAAAGTTCAAGATCACCTGGGCGTCCTTTTTTTTTCATTGTCATTGGTAAATAGTTTTAGTTTCTCGTTTGCCCTGTGGCTCCTACCTTTATGGGCTTAGCGACAGCTTATGGGTGATTACGAGGACAATTCTAGTGCCTTGTCTCTCAGGTTTGGCTCCTGTAAGAAAAGTCTTGGCTCGTGTAAGAAAAGTCTTATAAATTTTACCCATAAGAAAGTTCATATGTTGCAGAAGTCTTCCTTTGATAAATTAATAACCTACAAAGTAAATTAAGTAGTTTTATACGTGGGTAATTGTCATTATTACATTGTACATGCTTATAAGTTAAACAAATGAAAGGGCGCATATACAAGCTTGTGCTGCTTAATTACCTAACCCAAAATCGAATCTAAGTCAGAAGCGGATTCAGGATTTTAAGTTTGTGGGTTCTACACTATAATTTTTTTGGCTTAATGAGTTCTGCATAGGTTATTTATACATATTAAGTAAAAATTTTAACACAAATATAAGGTCTAAATTAAAATAAATTAAAATTACTGGATTCGACCAAATCCGTCGGCGGGCTACTAGATCGGCCCTGACCTAAGTCACATTAGTATTAGTAGTATCAATTAATAAAGTGCTCACTGCGATTTTCTATAGAAAAAAAGCATAAAAGATAAACAGTACTTTGAATACCAACTGCTTATTTAATTGGTTTAAAGTTGGATTAGTTGGTGTCATGTATTGGAAGTAGGGTTTTAATGACGACTTTAGCTTGAGCACCGTCCTATTGTTATTTTTGTTATCTTCCATTAAGCAACATTAAATTACTTACTATATACATCTACATATATCATTTCTTTTTATTTTTCTCCTTCTAACAGTTTTAGTGGTTACTTACGTCTAAGATTTTGAATATTTTAGTCTCTTTTCTTGAATCTAGTGCTAGAACAACAATAATTATGCTCCAATACCAATTAAATTCATGACCTCTTACATTGAATGATACAACTATTTTACCAAAAAAAAAAAAAGAATGATACAACTATGAGAAAAACTTCTCTGCAGCACTCAATAGTCCCCAGGGCGGCTAAAATTTTAGGAGGATGGGTTCACTATAGTTAAGGGCGGAGTGATATCATCTCAAGAGTAGTCGGCAAACAATCATCGTCAAATTTTTATTTTTCTGTATATAGGTCAAATATCATTTTATATGACAATATATTAAGAAAAAAAATATTAAAGGACATTTAAATGGAGATTGATCCCTACGCCTGAGCATAAGTGAACCATCATTTGACCAAGTGAACTATTTTAGTTTTTAAAGCATGGGTTCACAAATATTATATTGGACATATTTTAAAAAAATATGTATATAATATACCTAGTTTCGTGGAGAGTGCATGGGTTCACGTGAACCGTGATTTACACAGCAAATCCACCCCTGAGTCATAGAAAACTATACTAGTTTATTGTGACGGGTGATATGATTAATGTGTCAATTAACTATGATTAACTAATAGTAACAATTCATACCTCAAAGTAATGAGTAATAATATATTTCGTTATATTCTTTTGTAGTTCGTGTGTGTTTTAGTCTTTTGTCGTTAATCACGGTTGCAATTTTATTAATCTTTTTTTTAATCAATGTCCGCCCTACGTACGTCGAAAACCTAAGTGCAGATAAAAAAAATCATTCTTTATCTTAGGAAATCCCTCAAATGACATCAAGAAAAATAATTATATTGATTTGGGTTATACTCCTATTACTAAAAGGAAGCTGCAAATTTCATTCATGTCCCACCACCCACTCAAAAGGAAAGGAAGAAACTCGCAATAAATTATTAACTGAATACGTAGTCCTGAACTTGATATACAACTCAATGTTCAAAATGTTAATAATTCTAATGTTAACTAATATCACAAGTTCGAAATTTAGTTGTTTTTGGATCTGGCTAATTTGTTTACTTTTTATACACAAGCAACACATAAAGTAAGACTTCCTAAAAATATCGCATGTTTCACCTCAACAATTTAGATAGAGCGTCTCACGTAAATGGATGCTTTAAAGATTATGGTGATATATGTTGGAGCACCACACAAGTTCACACAGAGTTTCAGAATACACAAAATACCATTTTTAGCATATGAAAAGTTATCTCAACTTTTTTAGGATAGAGAGACATCTAAATTATACAACACGTTATGTTATTTATCTTTTCTTTAGACTTGTGCACACCTTTATAATTGAAAGGAAAGATAGCTTAATCGCTTAAGAAAAAATTCAAATTAAAATCCTTAATCAAGGAGCAAAAGTTATAAACGAATCTTGATTACACCTAATCATAGACATAACAGCCACGATTTATGCAATTTTGGGTTAATTATTGCAAATTAACTTCCTGGTTTTCGACTTTTTTGTATATAGTTGTACGCTTTTATCAATCTCTCCTTTCCGTATAGAACTTTGAAATAAAAGGCATGCTTGCACAAGACTTAATGATAGACTGACCAAGAAAACATATATAGAGAACAATTTAAGATTTAAAAAACCTTACTCATACTATTTACATTAACTAAATGAATGTCAAATGAATGCATGACATGTAACTAAGTTATGCATTCGTTTTTTGTTTCCTTCATCTTTCATTTAACAACAACAACATATCAAATGATACTCACCAGCGTTGGGGTCTAGAAACTGTGCGATGTACGGAGACCTTACCTCTATCAAAGTGGAGAGACTGTTTTCTATAGATCCTCAGCTAAAATAAATATATTTTTGAAAGCATGTTAGAGATAAAATATGAAGGAACTAACATAAATACTGACATAAAAGCTAAACAATATCCAAAATAGATAGAAAACAACTATAGCTATGAAGTCAAGGAATAAAATAGACATAGTATGTATATGGGGAATACTACTACTAATAATATGATAGAAAACACTCAACTACTAACCTTCTACCCTAATCCTCGACTTCCACGCTTTCCTATCTAGAGTTATATATGTCATCGGTAATCTGGAGGTGAGCTATATCCTGTCTAATCACCTCGATATACTCAGCACTGCCAACTCTTCACACTTCCTCACTAGGGCATCTATGTTTCTCCTCATTTTCACATATTTTAACCATCGCAGCCTCATTTCTTGCATCTTGTCCACCACTGAAACCAATCCCACCTCTTCGCTTATGACCTCGTTCCTAATCTTATTCGTCCTAGTACTCCCACGTCTATCTAAACATTCTCATCTCTATTACGCTCATCTTCTGAATATGTTTAATTTATTTTTGACTGGCCAATAGTCTACCCCATACAACAAAGCTGGTATAACGACCACTTTATAGAACTTACCTTTTAGTCAAGGTGAAATTTTCTTATCTCATAGGATATCGGTAGCGAGCCTCCACTTCATCCAACATGCCCTTATACGATGCGTGATGTCATCGTCAATTTTTCCATTGTCTTGAAGGATTTAATTTTTTGGGGATGACTTGTATGTCAAGCGCCACTTTTACATTTGACTTATTAGATGCATCTCTAAACTTGCACTTGATATACTTTGTTTTAGTCATGCTCAGCTTGAAACCCTCAGGCTCTAGGTTTTGTCTCTAAACAACTAGCTTAGCATTTACTCCACCGCGTGTCTCGTCCGCAAAAACTATATCGCATGCAAATAATATACACCATGGCATCCCCCTGAATACTCCTTGTGAATTCATCTATCACTGGTATAAATAAAAACGGGGTACGCGCCGACCTCTGATGACCTCATCTCGCCCGAGAAATGCTCTGAGTCTCTTACTGTTCTTACTCGAGTCTTGGCTCCATCGTACATGTCCTTACTAGCTCTTACGTATTCCACAGGTACACCTTTCGACTCCATGCATCTCCACAGAACCTCCATTGGGACTTTATCATAAGGCTTTTCTAGGTTAATGAACACCATGTGTAAGTCCATTTTCTTGTCCTTATACTACTCCACCAACCTTCTCAGAAGATGGATGACTTTCGTAGTCGACCTCCCCAGCATGAACCCGAATTAATTCTCAGAAATAGTCACTTCCCTCTTCATCCGCTTCTCTACCATCCTCTCCCAAATTTTTATAATACAGCTTAGTAGTTTGATACTCCTATAATTGTTGCAACTTTGAATATCACCATTATTCTTGTACAGTAATATCATGATACTCCACCTCAATTCTTTGCATTTTTACTATTCTAAGAATGACATTAAACAATCTAGTGAACCACTCCAAACTTGATATGCTTGCATTCTTCCAAAACTCCACTGGCATAACATAGGCTAGACGCAAAATGTTTCATTTGCGATTATACTTATGTGAAAAATTTCTAATTACCAACGACCCCTTTAACTTCAATTAATTTACTTCACCGACCCAACATAAAGAAAAAATGTAAAATAGTAGTCCGCAGAAGAAATGTTCCCTTATACCTTCGTAAATTTCCCCTTCAATTTCCATTTACATACAACACTTTCACTTCTTGAAATCTAATTCTGAAAATCTCACAATCTTAGCCTATAAGCCAACTATATGTCATATTATAGCCATAATATATATCAATAAATTGAATAAAAAACTTGAAACTATGGAATCTTTAATGCCAAATTCTCAATTGGAAGAAGGGAAAAGAGAAGAAGATCAAGAAAGTACAAAAGAAATGGTGCATAAGACTAAAGTAATTCAATTCTTGGGCAGAACTACACCTATTATTCTTCAAAATGATAATGGCCCATGTCCACTTCTTGCAATATGTAAGTTTCCCTTTTGATAAAGACCCTTTTGTTGGTTTTTTGATTTGTATATTGAATTGTGAAAGATTGGATTTTTTCTGAGGGTCTATAGGAAACAGTCTCTCTACTTCACTCGAGGTAGGAGTATGTGTTGTTGTTGTTGTTGTTGTGAAAGATAGGATTTTTATTGAGTTTTTGTATGATGGAATTTGCAAGAAGTGTGTTTAGATTGGTGAGAGATTTGAATGGTAAAGGATTTATGGTTTTAGACGGGGGCGGATCCATAATAGAAGTTATGGATAGTAGTTTTGGCTCAGACTCTGTATATGTATTAAGAAATCTACTATATATGTACTAATAGTTCGAACCAGAAAAATGGTCTGTGGGTTAAGTGGCATCCAGAACCCGTAGAGTTTAAATCTTGAATTCGACTATGGTGTTAGAGAAACCCCTGTAGAGTCGAAATAGATATTGAATGTATTATTTGATAAAGACCCTTTTTTGGTTCTTTAATTATGTTTGTAGAAAGATGGGATTTTTATTGAGTTTTTGTATGGTGGAATTTTGCAAGAAGTGTTGATAGATTGGTGAGAGATTTTGTGTTGTAAAGGATTTATGATTTTAGATAAGGGGGATGCACGTAGAAGTTACGAGCAGTAGTTTTGGCTTAGACTCTGAATAAGTATTGAGAAATGATTTAAGTTTTGTGCACCGTTAGTGTACACAATCGGATTGTCTGAGAGATATTTATAAGTAACCCTCCATAAAAAGTGGGATTCGAGATCGTGAAAAATAAGGTAGGTTAGTTATTACAACAGATAGATGTGACCCTTGGCTGTGCGCGAGAATTAAATCCTTAAGAGATTTACTACATGTGTACAAATATTACATTTCGAATTAGTAAGTCAAATGATCAGTGGGTTTAGTGGCATCCTGAACCCATAGAGTTCAGTTCTTGGATTCGCCTATGGTTTTAGAGAACCCCTGTAGAGCGAAATAGATATTATATAGAGGAGTTATATAGCAGATCTGTACTAGTTTGGGATTGAGGAATAGCTGTTGTTGTTGTGAAAAGAAACAGTATAGTTTTAAACTTTTAATGTTACCCTTGTATGGTATGAGGGTTGACTATATGATTAGCGTAGTAACCTGAAAATGGTCAGCACAAGATAGAAGTCTGCATATTTTAATTATGATGCTTACTGAATCTTCTTTCGGATCTGAATTGTAGCTTGTGCTGCTCCGGTTTGTAGGAGAGAGACCAAATTAAGCCAAATGAAAGTGAAACTGAAATAAAGAGAATTTGGAAAGAAAAGTTAATAAAGTCGAAAATGCTTGAAAGTTTTACCATTTGCACCAATTGATCAACAATTATAGTAATATTAATGTTTTCAAATGCGAGAAATGCAAAAAAAGTGGGAAGGTCCATGGGACTTGAAGCAAGATGCGAGAAGTGAAACACAGACTTTTTAGGAGTGAAGCGTACAGTTCGCGACATTAGAAAGTACCAAACATATATAAATTAGTACTATAATGATCACATTTTTCAATTGAAATAACTAATTTTATATCCAATATACAATAATGCCTATATTAATGCAACTCTTCAAAATTGAGATTCGAAGAATCGACTGCTTGTAGTTGGATTTATTGTGCCTGTCATTGTTTGAAGCACTATACTTCTATGAAGCGCATGAATTCACTCATCAAGCGATGATCCTCGCTTCGCATCGCTTCGTTGCTTTAAATGCCAAAGCGATGGCATTTAACAACACTAAGCGATACATAAAGACTAGATTTGTAGGGAATTGGCTGATGAGTGATTGGTTATAACCAACTTTGTCACGAGGGACTTCACTGCAAATAAACAAAGTGATATTAAACGTGAATGTAAAAACATAAAGCAATGACTTCAGTGATCTAACAATTATGTTCCTTTCCTAAATCGTAAGGATACAGCTCCTGTATAATACACCCATCTCCCTTGAAGAACTTGAGGTATAATAATTGAACATGGGAAAATGTGGCTGTACAAACACTTGGTCCTAGCCTTTTATAGCAAGAGATATGCGTAGTGCACTAAAATTTCTGTCAGAATGGAGTTTCGCCATGCTTCTGTCAAAAATAGTGGGGAAAAAGATACTGAAAGAACTTGAAGTTTGCTTATTTTGAAAAAAATAAAAATATTCGAGTTGCCTGAGTAGTGACACTGAATAGTGAACGATCATCGGCAGCTAAATTTTGGTGTAGCTTGAATCGGCAGCTATAGAGTAATTGAAGATTTGCCTAAATGATGGCCAGACAAGACCATCTGTTGGTAGGTGGAAGCTACTATCTCTACCAGCGTTGTAGATATTGTGAGAATTTGTTAATGGAGAGAAGATGGAGAAAAATATCTCGGCGTGATTGGTATTTAACATACTCAAGAGTTTTCCTTAAATAGGAGATTTGAGTAACATGAAATAAGAATGCTTTCTACTTCTGGGCTTGGGCTTCCTAATTATTAATTTATTATGACATAATCCCTTATGATTCTCTTTAACATTTAACACATCTCATCAAATTCAAGGCGGTAAAACAACTTGAATTTGCTTATTTGGAAAGAACGAATGAGCTGAGGATTAACTGATATGCACTCGACCAAAAATCCTCTTCTTGGTTGAACGCAGAGCTGCAGTAACTCAAAAGTTATGTGGTTAGAAATCGGCAAAGGAATTCATTTTCTCGTGATAAATGATATGCATTTCGATCTTGTACATAATAGTCATTTCTTTCACCATGTCGTTAACCACTTTGCTTGAAAAACTATGCAAAATAATTTCACTTATACTCGAGAATCAATTTGTGTCTATGATATGAAGCTTTGCCATCTGTGTGACAGGTAATTTACTATTGTTGAAGAACAACTTGAACTTGAGTCCTGATATTCCTGAGGTTTCACAGGAGAAATTGCTTTCTCTCGTTGCTGAGCGGTTGATAGATTCAAACAGTAATGTCAATGTAATTTGCTTGCCTTTATGAATAGGCTTTCTGTTCCTTTTCATTTTGTAAGGTTTAGATGAGTTTCGTGTTATTTAATTTTCCAGTAAAATTGGGTCTCTCTTTACTGAATTTGAGGTAATTGGAGCATTTTTAATTGCTGTCCAGGACAAAGATGCAGGATATGTTGAAAATCAGCAACAGAATATTGCTGACGCAATTGATTTGCTTCCTAGACTTGCCACTGGCATTGATGTAAATATAAAGTTCAGGAGGTAGAAACTTTTTGCTCTTTTTGATTGCTTTTGTTCATCCTACGCACGCACAGGGATACTTGTATGTTTCCAGTTTGTGGTTATGATGAAATACTTGTCTTGTTTGGCAGAATTGATGACTTTGAGTTCACTCGTGAATGTGCAATTTTTGATCTTTTGGATATTCCACTTTATCATGGTTGGATAGTTGATCCCCAGGTATGAGTTTGGCCACATACCATAAGTTGCTTATCAAGCTAGCTTCTTTTTTTTTTTTTCTTTTTCCTAAATCAATATTCCTATTATAGTTCATCTCCATTTTATGCATGAATCAGATGAATTTCTTGATGTCCTGTTCTAGTTAAAAGTCCTGGGAAAACTAATGTTAGTATGAACTATAATTATGCACAACTCATTTTGGCCTCTGAATTCCGATGATCTAACATTTATTACCTGTAACTCAGATGTGTATAACATAGAAAAATGAAGACCGAGATCTCATCAACGATAATTTTTTTAACCTTAGAAGTTGCTACGATGAGGCTGTTTCATTGACCATTTGCCTAATAGTTGTTTGTTAGTTGTAAGTTTAACAAACTGTTGCAACAATTTTTTATGGTGAATTATTTTATGAGAAGAGTTATCAACTTGTTCCAGGACCATGATACTGCAACTGCAATTGGATCAAAATCGTATAATACCCTGATGGGGGAGCTTGTTGCCCTTGAAACCCAAAATATGGACACTGGGAATAAGAGAAATTCTGAAGATGATTCTGTTGATTTTGCTGCTGCTACAACTGCAGCACTAGGGGTACCTTCTCCATGCCTCTCAAGGGGGAGATCATTTGATGATTCTCCTATTTCTATCACAGATCACCATACAGAAAGAAAAGGAGATATTGAAGAAGAAGCAGAGCTATTGAGAGCCCTTCAACTATCCGAGGGTGAAAAAGAAACTTCATCAGTAGAAACTGATGGAATAAATTCTTTAAGTGAGATGGGAAATTTAAAGTGTCCAGAGCGGGTGGTTCTTACTAAAACAGCACAAGTAAGTGCAGTTGAGACGCAACCGGTATTGCAGCATGAAGCACTGATATCCAAAGAAGAGTTAGTTTCTAACAATAGCGAAATATCTGGTGATGCAAATCCAAACAGTTCCCAGTTAGCCCCTGGAGCAGCTGTTAATTCCTTGTTGAAAATTGATCAGCAAATGCCTATCAAAGAACTTGGAAATGTAAAACTGCTGGCTGGAAATGGAAGCGTGCCTCTTGAGCCTGGACAAGTTTCTTCATCTTCCTGTGTAAACCATGAGCATCTTTCTGGAGGTTCAAATGGCATTCAGGGAACATGCACTATCACTGGAGATGAGAATTTGGCTGAACCTAATCAAGTTGGCTCTGGTGCATTTGATTCGTCTAGTTCCTCGATACCATCTGCAGTCTCAGGTACATCGGCTGGCAGACAACATGACGTAAATGAATCTGAAGCCTTTAATTCTTCGATCGATGGTGATGAACCCATTTATGAAGGAGAAGATTGCATATTGGAGTCAGCAACCACAAGTTACCAAAGTCGAGAGCCTATGTATGAAGGTGAGGTGGTTCTTGCGGAACAAGTGAATGGAGGCAGTAGAGATGTGCCTGAGACAGTTGCGAAGTGTGAAATTACACAGAGAGAAGGTGAGAAATTTTTTTGTATGAATTAATCAGGCAACTCAGCTGCTCTTGTGTAGGATGAATGTCTTCCTTGAGACCCGTCCAAAAAATGTCTTCATTCACCTGATTGTTTTTCATTTCGTTCATGCATTCAGCATTTTTTACTATCCTCGTCAGTTTAAGTAGAACACTATGTTTACTCTTCTTAATTCTCATTAGGGGAACTGGTGAGGAGCTTTCTGAAAAACAGTGCGAGTCAGTTAACGATCTACGGGTATGCTGTCTTTTCCGGTTACAAGTTAATTCTCCCGTTCAGACTGTAATATTGTGTTTGCTGGTAGTAATAGAATCCTCTTTTATTCCTTTTTTTTTTTTCCTGTGCAGACTATTTTCCTTGCAAGAGGGTTTGAAAGAGCGGGAACTTTGTGTTTTCTTCAGGAATAATCACTTCAATACCATGTTTAAGGTGTGATTGGCTTCCTTTATTGTTTTACTTGCGGATGATATTATATCATTTTTATCTGTTTTATATTGGGGTAGAATAATTTCCTATGAATCATGTGTCCACCACTTCTTAAATTTTCGGGGCATAAATACTAATGTCAGCTTATTTGCAGTTTGAAGGCGAATTATATATTTTGGCAACCGACCAGGGATATATAAATCAACCTGATTTGGTATGGGAGAAACTCAATGAGGTAAGAAGTGCGCCTTTTCATATTTTACCTTGGATTTAACTGTAGTTTGAGTGAGTTTTCATCCTGAAATTTTCCTCCCAGAATTGTGTGTTGAATCTCTGTTTTCGCTGATACATTTGCAACTGGTAGTTTCCCATTCCGCTGATCTTTAACTAAACTTTAGAGTAGAAAGTATTCTATTTTATATGCTTAAATCTAGCACCTGTTTCAGCATTTGAAATTAGAGTAGCAAAATCTGGTGGTATAATAATTCTTATTCATAAGAGAAATACTTTAGTCATGCTAGGAAAGAACCACCATATACAAGTAGTATTGCTACATGTAGAGAGATTACGCCAACAGGTAATTTATTAATTTTTTTTGGTAAGGTAAACTGGTGATATAAGAAACAGCAACAAGGATATAGTTTGCTGCAACACTGTTCCCGTGGTATTTTCTACTTTTCTATCTCAGGCTGTTCCAAAACTTATCACTCTTTCCTTCCGTTTTTAGGCGTCCTACATTAGATTGGAGATGGTTATTTGGTAAGGCAAACTTTCTTTCTATCTAAATAGATGTTGGTCCGAAATTGAGGCCACCATTTGCATCTTTTGGTATGGAAGTTACTCCGATAACGGATAAACCCTTTTGAGGATAACATATTGAAAAAGTAATGGAGTACCAATAAACAAAAGGAAGAGTTATTGAAGAAGTATTGAAAGAAGAAGAATTTCTTTTAACTTCAATAAAGGAGTAGGATTTTTTTTTTTTAAAGGATATTAGACATTATGAAGCAAGCCAGGAAAGGAAAATTGACCTGCTTATATGAATAAAGGAAGTATTATCGTCTGAAACTCAATACACGCTATGAAGCAAGGTTTATTAGCCAGGTGACGAACAGCTACGCTTTATTCCCCTGTTTGCTAAGCACATTTTATTTGGTATATCTGGAAGTGTCAAATTGCATCAATATTTTTTCCATTATACTGTTATCGACGTAGTTGCTATACTTTTGCATGTCTTGTTTGCAGAAAGTTACTGCATTATTACTTGCTTGCATTGCCTATTAATTCTGGGTTCTCAATGTTCCCCAGGTGAATGGAGACACGATATATGTGACTGGCAACTTCAAGGAGTTCAAGGTTGAAGATCCTGCCAACACCACATGGGATCAACAGAGCGCTATGGCCAGTACTGCAGTATGTAATTCTTTGCTTGTATAGAATGTTAATGGTTGTACTAATGGCATTTGTGAAACTTACTTCTGTTGTTTTTCTTAGGACTATCTGGCAAACATGGACAATTCAGGACAAGGGCATTCAAATTTCAAGTAATAATCTAATATTTACCCGTCTTCTTTTTTAATATATTAACATGAGAATGGAACCTTGCTGATCAGATGCTGTATCAGGAAGATGAGAACTATTTTCTTTGCTTAGTTCTCTCTTTTTCTAATTGACAAGCAGCGGTTTCCACCAGTCTGTCTGCTGATATTTTAACTTTTGCCTTGATTGGTAGTTAAAATTAGGCGGGGAAAATCCTGTTCTAGCGTCAGACCCTTTCTATTCTATGTCGACAAAAATGTTTTCATCGGCTGGAGTGGATGACGCGTTTCAGTTACAAAGTAGTGGGAAACGTTAATTTGGTTTTAACTGTAACAGTAACTTCGTTTATGAAACTCAACTTTTCGGATGCTTTTAAGTTGATATGCTTGTATTGCAACACAAGGTGATGGATGTATATTTTTGCTGATCATTGTTTGCAGTTCCGATTTACAATTGGCAATAGCGCTTCAGCAACAGGAATTTGAGCAACAACAGACAGCTCAGAGAAATCAAAACCCCCAGCAACAACCAGCTGTAAATGGTGCGTCAAGGTTGATAACTGGTCCTCAGGTAGGCTCGAAAACTTCTGATATTCATTCTTCTGAACGCGCTTTCCTGTTTTAGTTTTACATATTTGATAGCTCTCGACTTAATAACTTTTCGATTAGTGGACTAGGTCACGATATGAAGTGGCGTCTACAATCAGCGATTTAGTATTCTAAGAGAGTGAATTGCTTTCTACAGGTACCAAGGAGCAAACCTACATCGTCGTCTAGCAGGCCAGAGACGCCTAAATCATCAAAAGACACCAAGTGTATTGTGATGTAAAGACTGCATCATTAAGCGTGTTTGTGAATTAGCTCATCTTTTTTCCTTCTAATCACTCTCATGTTGATCAAGTAAAACACATTTTAATTCAAGTTGTAGTTTTAACTTTTTGTATAGAACGTATATATGGGGGGCATTTCTGGTTATGGTTAAGCCAAGATCCTTCTTTCTACACAGCTTAGATGCTACAACTTATATATATCTGCTCCTTTTTCTGTTGAACTGTCTGTTTGTTTGGTGCTATTTAGAGGAAATTGAGTCAAGATTCTTTGGACCCAAGATAGTACATAACGTCTAAGACTCCCATACAAGAAAGTAAAGTGTTTTGTCTAAAACTCACTGTTTTAGAGCTTTGTATTTCAATTCCATCTTCTCTTATACCAATAGGGAGTGAGGTGAAATGTGCGCAAACTAGTTCGACACGACTATCATTAAAAAAAAAAATCTGAGTATGCCATGCCAAGTTAAATGTGCGTAAAATAGTATTCACAAGATTGGGTCGTACAATGAGTCGTTCACTAAGTTAAGGTGTGTAATTGGAACTTCTTTGCAAATTAGTTCACTAAGTTAAGGTGTGTAATTGGAACTTCTTTGCAAATTAGGTGGCGGGTTATTTGATGAAGCTTTTTACAAAATGTTGAAGTTGAGGATGCATCATTTACAGTTTTACATCATAATTGCTACTGGTGTCCCATAATTACTAGTTAGAGTGCAACTTAGCATCTTTTATACTCCATCCGTCCCAAATTAGTCGGCGCTTTTTCAAATTAATTGACACTTTAGGATTTCAAGATATTTTTTCATTCCAAGTATACCCTTAATATTAAATGTATTCTAAAAAAAAATTAATAGTCATATATTAAATAGGATAATATAGTAAAATATATACTTTATTTATTGATTTTCTTAATGGGCGTGCAAGAGCTGAAAGTAACAACTAAAACAGCACGGAGGGAGTACAACCTAATAAGTCAAATTTGGATTTTTATTACAAGATTAAAGGAGCTTAATGGTTTTGGTTAAAGATAATTGACTTTGAGGGTGTCATTAATTGAAGGAGGCAAAAGAAAGCAAAAGGGAAGATATTAAATTCATAGGGCAGATAAAAGAAAGTGAAAAGTCAGGATATGTGGGGATTATGAAAGGGACAATACCCCTCCCTCCATTCCCCCCCCCCTACAAATCCTAATTTTATTTTCTTTTCAAAAATAAAGGAATTTATTGTATTGGGGACCATACTACCCCTTTGTCTAAATCTTTGGACTGAGAATATGACAACCCTACAGCTATGATGTTAACCCCACCACCCGCTCCTTCAACTAACAATTAAGTACTTTTTTTTTTATTTCCCACCCGATGTCCAGTACTCTCATTGGAGCCCGACTAATCTGGATTCGCGCCGCGTAGGGCCCCGTTCGGGGGCAAGCACTCCCTACCAGTGATTTTTCACAACCTAGGGCTCGAATCCGAGACCTCTGGTTAAGGAAGGAGTAGTCCCATCCACTACACCACATCACTTGGTGGTCAACTAACATTTACTGTTCACTATGCACTGCTATATACTCCCTCCGTCCCATTTTAGTTGTCATTTTTAGCTTTTGCATGCCCATTAAGAAAATCAATAAATAGAGTATACATTTTACTATGCTACCCCTATTTAATATATGACTATTAAATTTTTTTTTGAGAATATCTTTAATAATTAAGGGTATACTTGGGAATAATCAGTAAAAAATATCTTGAAATCCTAAAGCGTCAACTAATTTGGGACAAACGAATCTTGCTAAAGCGTCAACTAATTTGGGACGGAGGGAGTATTTTGTTTTGTTTTCATACAAATTTTGCTTTCAATTGCTTTTGAATTTAATGGTTACCTATTTTGTTGAAATTGGCAATTTATGAATCCTCAGCTAAAAGATTTCTCGTACGAAAGTGCTTATGGCAGTCCGGTGCACAAAACATCTCGCATTTACGCAGGATCCGGAGAAGGCCCCAGGAGTGTGATGTACGCAACCTAACCTTATGCTTCCTTATGCAAGCATAAGTGGCTGTTTCCAAACTTGAACCCATGACCTATAGGTCACACGAAGACAACTTTACTAGTTGCTCCAAGGCTCCCATTCGAAGGATAGATTATAATATAAAAATTTATTAGCGTTAAATATTAAGTGTATCGACTTTTTTGTTTGTTACGTAGAAAAGAAAATGTCAAACAAAATAGTAAGCAACACCGTTTCTTCCTCTTTCTTACCATCAGAGCAATCTTCTCTTATGAACTTCGCCACACGCCTAAAAATCAAGATTTTGTAAGAAAAGAGTCCTAGTATTATTTTTGCTTTTGGAGAAACTCGACCAAATATGGTTGGGTCCAATTTGAAATGATTCCAAACTGACCATAGCCTGTTGAATTTAGTCTTGGTTTATTTTTGGAATTTTTTTGGGGGTCAAGTCATGTGTTCTGGTTTTATGAAAACACCTTTGGAAGAAAATCGAAATAAAAGATGAGTTTTGTTTAGATTACCAAAAAAAAAAAATTACTTTACTAACCTGACTTTGAAAATACAAATGGCTTTTTGCAAGAATAGCACAAAACATAGAAGTTTGCAAATACTGTTTTTTTAATTCGCAAACTCAAACAAACACGAATATATGGAATCATTTTCTAAAAAATCAAGCAATCATTTAGAACCAAAAAAGTTGGTTGAGGATTAAAAAGAGATAATTTTGGATTTTTAAAGGCTAATTATCAGATAATTGGTTTTGTAGAGTGATTGCTTTATAATAGTTCCAAACATCATCAATGATCACGGCCTTTTTGAATCGACCATTATTCAACCACGGAATTTAAGTGTTTGTACATTTTTAGAAACTCTAATCATGACATTATATTATTCTGTTTTTACAAGTCATTAAAGGAAAAGACTAGCATAAAGTTACTGCATTAAAGATAAAAAAGATCATTACATGCTTTATGTTATTGGTCTTCTGAAAAATAAAATAAAAATTTCTAAATTATCACAAGAAATCTTTGAAAAGAGTTATTGTTGTGAGCACCTCTCCCACATTGATAAAAAAGAGAGATGTTAAATGCTAATGGGTTTATAGGCTAAATGAGCTCTCCCACCTACTAGATTAGTCTTTTGGGTTGAGCTCTCCTGCATGGTTTATAACATTGGTGATCGCGTTGAGAGTTTACGCTTGGGGTCCGCAATTCGGAGCGGTGGTCTACTCCAGAAGTGGTGACCTAGGCCAAAGAGGGGTACTAGCCGTTACCAACTGGGCACCCGTGACCAACAGGATACTCGGAGTGGTGGCCTAGACCCAAGAGGAGTGCCAGTCGTGACCAACTGGGCAACCGTGCCCAACAAGGTCGTTGGTCTTCAAGCGTAGGCGATTGTTGTGAACACCTCTCTCACATTGATAAAAAAGAGAGATGTTAATGAGTTTATAGACAAAACGGCTCTCCTACCTACTAAACTAGTTTTTTGGGTTGGACTCTCCTATTTGGTCTAAAATAAGACATAGATTTTTGTGTGGTTGTATATGTAAATCATTTCATTGATGGAAATATTGTAATTTTAAAGTTAAATCGTTACGAAATTTAGAATGTTGCCATTCTTCCTCGAACAGACTAATAAAAAAATAATATCACATAAATTTGAACAGAGAAATTAGTAAGGAACCATTATTGTAACTACATATACAAATTCGATTGATTTAGAGTGATTGCTAATGCAAGTTTTCACTTCCTAAGTTCTACGTAATAACTTTAGCTATCCTAATAGTTCCCTTGTATAAAAATGGAAGTTCTCACTGTTCTAAAAAATTCTTAAACAGAATTATAATTTGAGTAGGTAGGAACATCAGAACTTAAAAATAATTAAATACTTCCAAAGAAGTTCTCCTTCAATAATTTTATATTTCTACCTAAATAAAACTATAGAAACTTGCATGGCGTGCTTTAAAATCCACTATTCGATATCAATGAATACTTTTATCCTTTTAAGTCGTGATCAATTCACTCTTTGAGACATATATAACCACGTATATGTGAAAACTTTTCAGATACATCATACATGTAAGTGAATAATTGCTACACAAGAAATACTTTATTTGGAAATATAGAGCCCGTTTGGTGAGTTTAAAAGTGATTTATAAATTTATAAGCTCATTAATATATATAACTGATCAATTCACTGCTCATGGTGCACGTAATGAAGGAAAATTGAAAGCAAAAAAATGAGAAAAATTAAACCGCATGAAAAGCATCCGTAGCAACAAAGTTTAAGTTTGAGATAATTCTTAGGAATACATCAAAATAGTAATGTTAGTTGCTGTTAGTTTTGCTCTTTAATTTTGGGTGGCTGGGCATCATACTTGTTCGATCTATTGGAATACCAATATAAACTTCATTATACGTTACTCTCTCCGTTCCAAAATAGATGACACTATTTTCTTATTAATTCGTTCAAAAAAGAATGACACAATTCTAAATTTGAAAATATTTTTGAGTTGAAACTACTACTTTACCATTAATGAAATGCTTTATAGCCACATATTTATGTATGACTTATTTTAGACCACAAATTCCAAAAATCTTACCATATTTTTTAAACTCCGCTCCAAGTTAAACTATGACAACCATTTTGGAATGGAGGGAGTATAACTTTGGACATAAAATTGGTTTATATTGGTTTTTTGTTGTAATCCAAACCAAAGACTAGAAAACTTGTAGGGGTCGTTTGGTAGCACATGGAATTATCTCGGGATTAACAATCCCCCCACCTCTCATGTGGGATAGCTATTCCCACAATTTTTGTGTAAAATTGGTACTAGTATTAACTAATACCTCAAATCAAATATGGAATAAGAATAGTCCCAAATTATATACCGGGATTATAATTCTTATCCTGGCTACCAAACGACCCGTAGGGTTCTTGTATATAGATTGTAGACGACATTATATTCAATAATACAATTAATCTTAGAGAAATCCTCTACCTCTTGCTAGTTGCTACCCAACATTATCTTGACATAAACTATTATTCCTTGCATGCTCCGCTACTTCACCACATAAACCAAATTACCAAACACAGAAGAAAAGGTTTGACTTATCTTTCTGTACTTTCATGTTGCTTACTCCTAAATCAATAGTGAAGTACAAAGATTATTTTATCTAATCAGTGCCTTCTATTTTAGGAATATCAATATCTTGGAGGGTGGGGTGAATACTTCAACATCTACCACAAACGGACCTTATTAGAAATATTTAACAAACCCTGTGGAACAACCTTTAATATCTAGGAATAGCAACAAGGCTAGGGACTTCAATATTTGTTTACTAAGTTCATTTCAAAAAAGTCAAAAAACAAAATTTAATTTCATATTACGGATTAAAGAATCATATTTCGAGTTGCAATCCCAATCAAGGAAATAATTTCTTATGCATTCTTACCGGTTGAATAAAAAAAATGACCATACAAAAATCTCTTATGTTATCTTTTTAATAATCTTTTGTGAGACTAAAATTGTAACTTTAAAAACTACGAGACCAAATCTCTGTCGTCCATCCTTCAAATTAAACTATTAAGCATTGTTGAACAATGAAGGGATGTATAAAATAACATGACTCGAGTTGCCACATCCATCCTTCTTATCAGAGATTAGCAAGGGTTAAAATAGCTAAAGAACAGCTTTCCTACTTTGTTGATGGAACAAAAAATATTGTTTGTGGTGGGATGGATAGGATCTCATCATACTTAACCAGAAGTTTCGCATTCGAGCCTTGAGAATAGAAAAAAATCTGATAGGCAGCCCAAAAAATGGGCCTTACGCGGTGCGAATCCAAATTAATCGGGGCTCCAATGAAGATACTAAATACCGAGTGGAAAATAAAAAAAACAAAAGGCTAATAAGTTCAATCCCGAAGCATTGGGTTCCGTCGAACCCCAAACTCATTGTTGAACCTGCCCCTACTTAAAATGAGTCATTTAATTTTCATTTATTAGAAAAAAATGTTATGATAAAGAACGATATTTCTGTTAGATTTTTTTTATTAAATATTACTTAAATGTTATGGGCTTAATTTTATTGGGCCACACATAATAATAATAATAATAATTAAAAAAAGGTTTTTTTACACAAATATACAAATTTGTACCTCAAATTACAAAAAAATAGCAATATTTTTCAAATTACACCACATAGTAATATTTTTTCTATCACATTTCATTTTTCATTGTCTTTGTTAAACAAACATTTCATTTCATTTTACCCCTCACTGCCAAAACTCCAAGACCTGCTCCGTCTTTGATGCCACTACATCCGACCCGACCCCAATCTGCCGTCCTCAATCGCCACCATTTCTGCTCCGTCCTCGATCGCCGCCACTTCAACTCCCTGATGTCACTGCCTTGATCTGTTTCTCTTTGTAGCCTTCGCCTTTCTCAATCCACTTTTATCACCGGTTTTTCGGTGGTGGTTGCTTAGACAGAGACATGGAGGGATTAGCTCTAAGAAGAATAGTCAGATTTATTATCTCTGAAAATTAACAATTTGATGCTTTTGTTGACTCCTGTTTCATAGTAGATGTTTAGGTTGCTGTACATGGAGAGGATTTCTTGAGTTTTTCAATAAGAAACACGCAGAAACCATTGTTAGCCTTAAGAAATTGTATCCAGATCTTGAGAAATGCTTGTACTTTGACCTGAGCTCTGGAAGTCATATTGTATATTATGAGCTATTGAACCAGCGGTTCAATTGGATATTGTGGGTTTTAAAATTTAATCAATATTACTCATTACTTTATTCTGTGATTGGTAAGTTCTGGATGAAAAGGCACTTGTGCTAGTATTTGATTACCCTTGTAATAAGTATCTTCTCGAAGTAGTAGCTTTGGTGTTCCTATATCTGATACATTTTCAATTCAATTATTTTGATTTGCCATCGACGTTTCTCACCATCTGTGATGAGTCAACACCAAGACTTAGTAAAGCAATGTGTTGTGTCCAGAAGAAGTTTCATTCTTTGAGAACAGTATGATACAGTCTATAAATAGTTAGATACGGTGAAAAATAGTCTGAAACGGCGCTGAAGCAGTCTGAAACGATGCAAAAACAGTTTGAAACGATGTTGAACAGTTTGAAAACGGTGCAGAAACAATTTGATACAGTGCTGAAAACAACGTGAAACGGTGCAGAAACAGTTTGATACAGTGCTGAAAACAACGTGAAACGGTGCAGAAACAGTTTGATACAGTGCTGCAGAAACAGTTGATACGGTGCAGAAACAGTTGATACGGTGCAGAAACAGTTAGATACAGTGCTGAAATGAACCGAAACGGTGCAGAAACAGTCAGATACAGTGCTGCAGAAACAGTTTGATACGGTGCAGAAACAGTTTGATACGGTGCAAAAATAGTTGATACAGTGCTGCAGAAACAGTTTGATACGGTGCAGAAATAGTTTGATACGGTGCAGAAACAGTTTGATACGGTGCAGAAACAGTTGATACTGTGCTGAAATGAACTGAAACGGTGCAGAAACAATTAGATACAGTGAGATACAACGAGATACGGTGAGATACAACGAGATACATTGAGGATGGGATGAGGAAAAGTGAAATTGGGGTAAATGGGAGGAGTAAAAGTGAAATTGAGAAAATAGTGGAAGTAAAAGTGAAATAGGGGGAAATGGGAGGAGCAAAAGTGATAGTGGGAGAAATAGGAGGAAGAATGTAAGGGTTTAGTATGTTATGGAAAATATTGCTATGTTTTGCTATGTTTGTAATTAACTTGTGTTTTCCTCGAAATAGGGTAATTTTGCTAAAATGTTGCTATGTTTGGTAATTAAGTTCTAAAAATTGTACTTTTGTGTAAAAATTCCTTAAAAAAAGGGACACTTACAAAAATACCCACAAAACCTAAAATAATTACAGCCACTACCCACTACTTTCAAATATTACACGACCTACCCACTAAACTATTTACCCACTCTACCCATCCAGACTTATATACCATAGTTTATGCAGTATACCATAAAGATATACACATATAAGGTATAACAAAGATATACAGTAATAAATGGCCCTCCAGACTTTTATACCATAATTTATGCAGTATACCTTAAAGGTATACATCTATAAGACATAACAAAGGTATACAATAATAAATGGGTAGATTAGGTAAATACTTTTAGTTTTATGGGTGGTATAATTTTTAATGGGTATGACTTGTAAATACTTTAAATTTTATGGGTGTAAAGTGTAAAAATCCCTAAAAAAAATCTAACATTCTCCCACTTGGCCCAATAACTACACGACAATAATATTCAATGACATAAACATCAGTTGCGCATAGAACAAATCTTTTCTTAATGTCCATCATACATACCACAAAATGACAAAATGCTGAATGCGAGTCACGGCGGTTACACATAAATATTCTACATATTTCCTTCCATGTACAACACTAGCACCTTACCATACCTGGTTCATAAGGTATAAAATATTTCATTATGGTCCACAATAATGTCTCACTGAGACTTATCCTATTATATCTCAAAACAATAATGTGTACACCATTTCGAGTAACAGGAAATTCATTAATGTATGTTAGAAACACATAAATGAGCTCGTAGTGTCAAAACAATATAAGTACATCAATCATAAATACAACCAAGACCCATTCTAATAACATATTCTTTAAATGCTTTTGGCACTAAACCTTTCGTTAACGGATCTGTAATCATGAGATCAGTTCTAATATTCTCAATTGTCACTACTTGTGTTTTAACCTCTTCCTTGAGGACAAGGTACTTTAAATCTATAGGTTTTGCACCTTTAGAGTACCTGTAATTCTTGGCGAAGAATACTGCCGAAGTATTGTCATAATAAAGTTTCAGCGGCTTGCTAATGGTGTCGGCAACCCTAAGTCTTGAAATAAAGTTCCTCAGCTATTTTGCATGATTTGTGGCTTCAAAGCATGCCACAAATTCTGCTGCCATGGTGGATCCAGCAGTTAATTCCTATTTGGCACTTTTCCACGATATTGCTCCTTCAGCTAATAGGAACACATATCCAAAAGTGGACTTTCTAGTGTCAACACATCTACCATAGTCTGAATTTGAGTATCCAATCACTTCTAAATGATTTGATCTCCTATACGTGAGCATGTAATCCTTTGTTCCTTTCAGATACTTCAAAACCTTCTTTGCAGCTCTCCAATGGTTAATTTCTGGATTATTTTGATATCTGCCCAGCATCCCAACCGCAAAACTAATATCTGGTCTTGTGCAGGTTTGAGCATACATCAAACTGCAAATAATAGAGGAATAAGGAATTGACTCCATTTCTTTTCGTTCTACATAATTTTTAGGACATTGCTCGAGACTAAATTTGTCCCCTTTCTGAATTGGAACAATTCCTCTAGAATAATTGCTCATATTAAATCTCTCTAAAATTTTGTCGATATAGCCTTTTTGAGACAGTCCCAAAAGTCCTTGTGATCTATCACGGAATATTTCTATCCCTATCACATAAGATGCCTCACCCATATCTTTCATTTCAAAATTCTTAGAGAGAAAATCCTTAGTCTCACGCAATATGCCTAAATCATTAGCAGCAAGTAGGATGTCATCAATATATAGGACTAAGAATATAAACTTGCTCACACTGATCTTATGGTATATACATCGATCAACGATATTTTCAATAAACCCAAAAGATCTTATGGTATTATTAAACTTAAAATACCATTGTCGTGAGGCTTGTTTGAGTCCATATATTGACTTCTTTAGCTTACATACCATTTGACCTTTTCCTTCAATTTTGAAACCCTCGGGTTGGTCCATATACACTTCTTCTTCAAGGTGTCAATTAAGAAAGGCGGTTTTCACATCCATTTGGTGTAACTCTAAATCATAATGAGCCACCAAAGCCATAATAATTCTTAACGAGTCTTTTGCTGAGACCGGTGAAAAGGTCTCATTATAATCAATACCATATTGTTGAGTATAAACCTTGGCAACAAGTCTTGCTTTATATCATTCGATATTGCCCTTTGAATCGCGTTTGGTCTCAAAGACCCATCTACACTCGATTCTTTTAGAACCTTTTGGCAATTCGATGAGATCCCAAATTTTATTCTATTCCATGGATTTTAACTCTTCTTTCATGGCATCAATCCATTTTTCAGACTCACTACTTTCAATGGCTTGTGAAAACGAAACCGGGTCTTTATCAAGTCCAATGTCAAAATCTGTCTCTTGTAAATAAACCACATAATTATCTGAAATAGCCGATCTTCTTTTTCTTTGAGATTTTCTTAATGGGATTCCTTATGGTTCATTATTGTCAGGTACTGGTTCGTTAGCTTCTTCATGAAGTGCTAAATCCAAATGGTGTTCATTGTTGTCTAATTGTTCTTGGACTACTGGAACAACATTTATCAAAGGTGTGGAAGTAGGCACATTTAAGGGCAATGAAACATTTTCCCTAACCCCATTTAATTCCACACTTTGACTTTCAACACTCCCACTAGTTTCACCATTCTCAATGAACCTTGCATTTCCGGGTTCAACAATCCTCGAACTATGATTAGGACAATAAAACTTAAAACCTTTAGATTTCTCTGCGTAATCAATAAAGTAACCACTTATCGTTCGAGAATCTAATTTCTTTTCATGTGGATTATAAATTCTAGCTTCCGCTGGGCAACTCCAAACATGCAGGTGCCTTAAACTAGGTTTCCTTCCAGTCCACAGTTCAAAAGGGGTTTTCGGAACTGCCTTACTAAGATCCCTGTTTAACAAATATGCAGCGGTTTTAAGAGCATACATCCACAAAGATTTGGGTAATGAGGAGTTACTCATCATACTCCTAACCATTTCAATAAGTGTCCGATTACGCCTTTCTGCAACACCATTTTGTTGAGGTGTCCCTGGCATAGTATACTGTGCACATATGCCATGTTCCTCAAGGAACTTTGCAAATGGACCTGGACATTGTCCTGATTCATAATGAGGAACTTTGCAAATGGACCTGGACATTGTCCTGATTCATTATATTTTTCATAATATTCACCGCCCCTATCAGACCTAATGATTTTCACCTTTTTGTCTAATTGTCTTTCAACCTCATTAACATACACCTTAAGAGCGTCCGTAGCTTGAGATTTTTCCTTTAACAAATAAAAAAATCCGTAACGTGAAAAATCATCAATGAAAGTGATAAAATATTTTTCTCCACCAAAAGATGGAACATCAAAGGGTCCATAAATGTCGGTGCGTATAATTTCATGAAGCTGGGTGCTTCTTGTGACACCTTTCTTACTATGTTTAGTTTGCTTTCCCTTAATGCAATCCAAACATATGTTAAGATCGGTAAAATCTAGATTCGGAAGAATCTCATTCTTAACTAATCTTTCTAACCTTTCTTTGAAAACATGACCCAAACGTCTATGCCATAAGTAAGTAGATTTTTCATCAAGTGAAATACGTTTAATTCCTATATTATGTTGCACAGTAAAGAGGGATTCAGAAAAATTATTATCAAGTTTCAATTTATATAAACATCAACCAGAACACCAGAACCATAAAGAACAGTATTCTTAGATAAATTGAAACATCCATATCCAAACTTAAAATTAAATCCAGAAACATCAAGTCTTGAAAGAGAAATCAAATTTCTAAAAATTGAAGGTACATAAAGGGTCTATAAAAGATCAAGGTGATGTCCATTCTCCAAGATCAGACGGTAAGTCCCTATGCCTTCAATTGGAATCTTCATGCGGTTTCCCATGAACAAGAAATCTTCATTTGGATTTGTGGTTCGGATCGTAAGGAATCCCTGCAACATAGTGGATACATGAGTAGTTGCACCAGAATCAAGCCGCTGAAACTTTATTGTGACAATACCTCAACAGTATTCTTCGCCAAGAATGACAGGTACTCTAAAGGTGCAAAACCTATAGATTTAAAGTACCTTGTCCTCAAGGAAGAGGTTAAAACACAAGTAGTGACAATTGAGAATATTAGAACTGATCTCATGATTGCAGATTCGTTAACGAAAGGTTTACAGCCAAAGGCATTTAAAGAACATGTTATTAGAATGGGTCTTGGTTGTATTTATAATTGATGTACTTATATTGTTTTGACACTACGAGCTCATTTATGTGTTTCTAACATACATTAATGAATTTCCTGTTACTCGTAATGGTGTACACATTATTGTTTTGAGATATAACAGGATAAGTCTCAGTGAGACATTATTGTGGACCATAATGAAATATTTTATAGCTTATGAACCAGGTATGGTAAGGTGCTAGTGTTGTAGTACATGGAAGAAAATATGTAGAATATTTATGTGTAACCGCCATGACTCGCATTCAGCATTTTGTCATATTGTGGTATGTATGATGGACATTAAGAAAAGATTTGTTCTATGCGCAACTGATGTTTATGTCATTGAATATTATTGTTGTTTGGTTATAGGGCCAAGTGGGAGAATGTTAGTTTTTTTTTTTAGAAAACCTATTTCTTCACGCTTCCGTTAATGACCTCCGCTATAGGTATATCTACTTATCTCCGTAAAATTATTGTGTTCAAGATGCTGAGTTTAGTACATGAATTGTTTATGTGCTATAAATTAATGAGATAATAGTCAAAACCCCCCCTAAACTATCACTTTTTTTTTAGTTTCATACTTAAACTATGGGTTGGTCACGCTACCCCCCCTGAACTATCCATTTTCATATTCAAAACCCCCCTGCAGTGCCAAGTGGCATGGAAGGTGACTTCACTCTCTTTGTAGAGCATCCATACAATTAATTTTTTAAAGTAGTTGTTCTTATTTCTTATTTGATCTTTTTTTTAAAAAAAATTATTAATTTTTTCTTTTAATTTTCCGTGAAAATCAAAAATCTTTACCTTACTTGAAAACCCATATTTCTAAAATAATAAATATTAACCAACAATAGTAAATTTAATTATTATATAGAACTGAATTTACTCAACTATAATAAACTCAATTGAGAACTTGCGTATTAAAATATTAAAATGATACAATGTATGTTATGGGTTATGTCTTTTTAATTAAAATGACCATTATTGAGAAAATTTAGTTGTAAATTATACAACAGAATATATCACATTTGATTAAATTATTTTTAGTATTCTTATTATTCTAAGGTTAATGGGTCTCAATTAGTTTATTGTTATTGGCAAAAAAAAAAGAGTTATGAAGAAGAAAATAATTAATTAGAAAAGAAGAAAGGAAAAAGACAAAAATAAGTAATAAATAAGTAAAAGCATATTTAAATTTTAGAAATTGAAAAGAAATGCCACATGGATGCTTTTTATTGGTCTACTTTATTTTTCCACACACAACAAAGAGAGTGAAGTCACTTTCCATGCCACTTGGCACTGCAGGGGGGTTTTGAATATGAAAATTTATAGTCCAGGGGGGGTAGCGTGACCAACCCATAGTTTAAGTATGAAACTAACAAAAAAGTGATAGTTTAGGGGGGTTTTTGACTATTATCTCTAAATTAATTTACAATTTCAGAAACATATATAATGTGACATACGTGTGTGTATATGTGACATAGTAGTATTTAGTAGGTAGGAGGTCATGTGTGGCCTAACCAATTGTTAACACATGGGATTTTGTTTTTCCCTGTGCAGGACCGGCTGGTACACAAGTTCTAATGGCGTAGAAAATAGACTTAACCTGAAAAATCAAATAATGACAGCTCAACTCCTTTAACATTTCCCTTTGTCTAATGGTTTTTCCTTTTCGTAATTAATACACGTTTGGAAATTATCACTACGTTATTTTGACATTCAATACGAAAGCTAGCTAACTTTGTTGGCTTGATTTCAAATATTAAAAGAAGTTAAAGTTAAGCTAATCATGGTACATATAAACTAATTTCGCGGTTCATTCCGTTTTATACTGCTAACTTTTTTTTGGTTCGTCAAAAAAAAAAAAATTAGTCAATATTGAATTTCGCATTTTACCTTTAATAATATGTTTTTGTAGTCACAAAAATCTCATTGTAGATTTATGATTATAAGCTTCAAAAGCAAGGGCGAATATAGTGTATATCTTACGGGTTCATCCGAACATAGTAACTTTGGCTCACATTGTACACGATATTTAAGCGCAATCTTGATTTTACCCTACACCAAAATTCATTCTTTGATTTCTTTCAACCCTATTATATTTAGGGAACCCTCTTTCAACAGACAAAAAAGTACATAGTGAAGGTGTTTGGTACATTGGATGAGGGATTAATCGTAGTGTGAAAGTATAATTTCCTTGACATCAAAATTATCAAAAGAAGATAACCCCAAAGTCAAACATAAAAATGAAATGTTTCTAAACAGTAGGAAGTAGAGCTACAATGGCCACATAAAAAATAATTAAATAAACTTCTTCTAGAGTTAGGTTCAATTAAATATCATGCTTAAAGAATACCCCAATTCATCTAATATGCTATCACCTAATCCTACCAATAACCTTATCTTAATCAAGATTAGTGTCGATTACTCTATTTTTAATATATAGCCATCTTAATCAACAAGACAAAATTACAAAAATACAAAAATCTCCCTCAAAATGTCAGGCCACAGATATATGCAGCTTTATCTATGATCTCATTACCGACGTTTTCTCTTCTTCATTCCCTTTCACAGTAATGATTCCATTGATGCTTCTTCTTACACTTTCTGTTTTTTTTCCTCTCTATCAATATATAGTATAACACTTTTTCCAAGACAACCAAAAAAGCAATCAAATTTTCAGATAATAACCACTTCTTTTTTTCATTTTCTTTGGACATGTTAAATCTATAACTTGTCAGAATAAGTTCAGAAAGTTATGTAACTTCAGATCCCAATATATATATATCACTTCACCAATAGTATACAAACTGCTTACTTTATAATTTTCCTCATCTTGAAAACCAAACATCCAAAAATACACACATCATATCATATCATATTATTAAGTACATAAAAGATTCTTTCTTTTATAGTGGTCCTCCTGATCATCAAAAACTCAATATTATTTCTTTCAAGAAAATGCAAGAACAAGGTATAGGACTTATGGGGTCTAATGGACTTGGTGGTATAGGACATGATGTATCATCAATGGTGATTACAGATGATTATTCAAGACAATTAAAAGGAGAAATTGCTACACATCCTTTGTATGAACAGTTACTTTCAGCTCATGTAGCATGTTTAAGAGTTGCTACACCTATTGATCAGTTACCACTTATTGATGCTCAGCTTTCTCAGTCTCATCATTTGTTAAGGTCTTATGCTGCTTCTCAACAACAACAACAACAACCTGTTCATTCTTTTTCTCCTCATGATAGACAAGAACTTGACAACTTCTTGGTAAGTTTTCAATGAATTTGCCTCAGTTTCTTGAATTTTGTATGAAGATTTTATATCTGAAATGGTAACTGTACGTATTTTTGTGACACAGGCACAATATTTGTTAGTTTTGTGTTCTTTTAAAGAACAGCTTCAGCAACATGTTAGAGTCCATGCTGTTGAAGCTGTTATGGCCTGCCGTGAAATTGAGCAGAATTTACAAGCTCTTACTGGTAAGTAGTACTGTATTTTTATTTTTAATTTACATCTTAGTATTTTGATGAATTTTACACTATCGAGTCATCTTAAGTTTAACTACTGGTCCGAAAAGTTAGGTTTGCTCTAGTGGTGGTTCAGCACCTCAGCCACCTCTACCCTCGATCTTAGGTCCAAAGTTTTACTCACGATCTTAGGTCCAAAGTTCGAGTCACTCTAATGTATAACTACTGGTCCGAAAAGTTAGGATTGCTCTAGTGGTGGTTGAGCACCTCTACTCTCGATCTTAGGTGCAAAGTTCGAGTTACGATCTTAGGTCCAAAGTTCGAGTCATGTTGTAGGTGAAGTGTGTAAACGCCGTTAATCCTTCTAAAGAAGGTTGACAAAAAGTATATCTACCGGTCCATAACAAGTGGAGTGAGTTACTTGAAAAAGCAGGCAACTTGCTACTCCATTATACACCGACAATATAAAAATTATTTACATGGTCAATATTTTTAGTTAAATCCCTATGTTTTTATACATATTGCATCTGAACAAAACATGATATACCTGTGTACAATGAAGGGAAATATGTGAAGCTAACTAATGTTTTTATGTGGTTAATTGAGTGAATCAATTCTGGTATGATGCTTAGGATAATTAAAGGAATTTGGGGTTCTTAACCATACAAGTTTGAGAGTTGGGTGGTAGTGGGACCTAGAAAGGAACTGGAATACATTGTAGGTGGAGAGTTTAGTTGGTTGAAGGAACAAAGAATAGCAACAAACCAATGACACTAACAACTGATGATTGATGAGTGGTTGCATTAGAATATTTGGTGTCTAGAAGACTTTGTTCTAAATTTGTTTGTGACTTGTGATTCACTGCTTGGAATTAATCTAACAAAGATGATGTGGGATTGTTAGCATTTGTGTATAAAATATGGTAATTGTACAAACAAAATTAGTGTCACCCACCAAATTATAAAGAACCTAGGTTATACTTGATGATTATGTTATTTTGTAAAACAATGGATTTTCAACATGAGTTTGCTACTGATATATTCTCCTTCCTCCACCACATTTTGTTTAGTAATAAAAGGGAACTCATGTCAATTTTGTAGCCTATTGATATGGAGTAGGATGTTTGTAAAGGATCTCTTTTATTCTTGAAGCTTACTCATATACTATTAGTCTCAATACTCCTTATCAAGAAAGACTAGATCAACAACTAAAATAAGTTTAAGAATAAAAGAGATTTTTTAAATTTGTGATTATAAAACATTCTTGTACGGCTACAAAAGTTTTCCTTAATGGTAAACATGAGAGTTTGAGCTAAGCTTTTACTAATTTTAGAAAGTTGTCATTCATTTTTTTTAACGGATTAAGAAAAACATGAAAATGCTGTTATCTAAACTGGAACATATATAGTGAATAGTAAAAATCACCACTTTTCAGTTGATCTTTATTGAGCTAGTCAAGGGTTTCCCATAAGAAAAATTCACGACCTTTGCCTTTGAGACTAACTTCTATTCACGGATGGTAGGGGTGTTCATGGGGCGGTACAGTTCGGATTTGAGCTTATCGGTAACGGTATATCAGTTAACGGTATGTAATTATGTAAAACCAATACCGTAACAATAAGTTATCGATTATCAGTTCTTAACGGTTCGGTAATTAACGGTTCGGCAACCGGTACACCAAAGTAATGTGCGAATTCTCGGTGGATAGTTGTCATAGGTAAGATTTTTTCATTACTATGAACAACCACTAAAGTAACAGACAAACTATCCAAACAAATTAAGTAAATAAGTGCAATCAACAAGTCTTAACAATCTGCTAACATAACACAAAAAAATAAAATAGAAAAGATAAGATAAGAAAGTCTGATCAATGACCCGAGAAAGCAAAATCAATTATAAAATGGGTCATGCCCTATAGTTAAAGTATATGAGTATTGACACATAACCATCAATAATAATAATAATTTAAGTTTAATCTATAAATTAAAGTTGTAAATTAAAATTTAAATGACTTAATATACTACTAACAAATAAAATAAAATATATAAAAATTTAAAAAAAATACCTTATCGGTTATCGGTACGGTAACGGTAAAGAGATATAGAAACCGCTACCGTACCGATATCTTATCGGTATTGAAAATTAATACCATTACCGAATCAATAACCGTTATACCGATACCGTTAAGCTTATCGGTAGCGGTAACGGTTCGGCTAACGGTACCGGTTCGGTTTTGCACACCCCTAACGGATGGTGTAAAAAATAATTACACAATATAGTCATTTATAAGATAATAATAGAAAATTATTTACAACAAAGCTTCATTATGATATACTCCCTCCGATCCAAAATAATTGATCACTTTCCTTTTTTAAAAGCCAAACAATGTAAACTTTGACCAACATTTTGAGATATATTTCTTCATCATATTGATATGAAAAGAATTGCAACTTGTAGTACTTTTCATGTAGTTTTTTAATATATAAATTATAATTTTATAATATTGAATAAATCTAGTTCAATTTAACTCCAAAGATTGGTCAACTTGATTCTCGAAAAGTGAAATCTATCAACTAAAATGGACCGGAGGGAGTAACTTGTTATAGTAGGTTAAACTATAATGATTGGTTAAAAATTAATCTATACATTGTTAGCTTATATAACTTAATTTTTATTCCTTAACCATTAACCCCATTTACAAAAAGGATTCAACTTGTATACATGGACAATGTCTCAGTTTTTTTTTTTTCTTGTTGTGAGGAGCTCAATCAATTTTATAGTAAAATACACAAGTACGAACATATTTATGAAATATCAATAGTTCCAATTATATACTATATATCTTCAACTGCAGTAGCTTTCCAATCATGGGGGCCGTACCATATGTTTTAGCAAGAATAGCTGAAATATACATTTAAATTTACATGTGACAGAAGTTGGCACTTGGCATGTCATTTAACATCCTTGCGAAACTATACAGAAGAAAGGGTCAACAACATTATGTATTTTGTAATGTAGTAAAATAATGTAAAACAACAAAGGGCAGTCCGGTGCACAAATTATCACGCGTTCATTCAGTGTCCGAGGAAGGACCGCACCTCAAGGGGTATGATGTACAACCTAGCCTAATGCAAGCATTAATGGCTGTTGAACCCGTGATGTATAGGTCATATGAAAATAACTTTACGGGTTGTTCCAAGGCTCCCCTCCAATATACAACGTGAAAGAACATTGCATATATCAAGAACAACTTTGGACTGTTTTGTTTCATTTAGAAACTGTATCATGTGAACGTTCATATGAATTCTTGTGACCTTCTCATAGGCAGTGTCCTCGCATGTAGTATTTTTCAAATCTAACCAACGTATCATAGCTGTTTCGGAATAATATTTGGTAAAAATTCGAAAAACATTTAAAGTTGATGTCGAAAAAGAATATTTGGAAGTTGAAATTGTGCTTGAATATAAATTTCAGTTGAAAAAAAAAATTGTAGCTTTGTGAGTAAAATACTGCTCAAGCAACTTTTCTAATCTTTCACTAGCATTAATTTGAAGTACTGATGATGAAATGATCACTTGAAGATTTCAGTATTTACAAATACTGAGAAATGATTAGTACTATATGTAAGCTTTTTGCATGTAAAAAGCAATAAATTAATAAGACTACTAGCTGCCAAGTAGTATTTACTTTGTTAAGAATGTGCATTAATCAGGTTTAAGAAGTGTTGAATGCTGCATCAAGTTTTCTATATTACCACCTGCTTTTTTATCAGTGTTGTAAACACAAATAAGAGGTTAAAGTATAGGAGATTATGGACTATTATTGAAGTTAACTGAAATGTATATCCACATTTTTTTTTGCTCCTCAGGAGCAACACTTGGAGAAGGATCAGGTGCTACAATGTCTGATGATGAGGATGAGCTACAGATGGATTTTTCCTTAGATCAATCAGGAGGTGATGCTCATGACTTGATGGGATTTGGTCTTCCAACTGAATCTGAAAGGTCCCTTATGGAGAGAGTCAGACAGGAATTAAAGATTGAGCTCAAACAGGTGACTTTAAAATACATATCATTCAAAACTTGCACATCAGCAAGTCAATAGAGTATGTCATTTTGCTCGCGTATCAAAAGAATGAGAGGGCTAGTCCGGTCCTCCTCTATGGACCGGACCAGTTCCTCTTTAGAGGGGCTGGGCCAGCTCATTGCCCGTAAGTGTGTTGGACTGGTTCCGGCCCCGACCCCCTTATCAGATCGGGGCCAAGCCAGTTGTGGGATGACTTTGCCCACTTGACATGCATAGTTTGAGATAAGCTTTACTCATTTATAAAGCAGGCAAGTAGATACTAGCTCAGAAGTACTAAACAGTAACTTTTGATAATCATAGCTACTACTGGTTCTTGCAGGGATTTAGATCAAGAATTGAAGATGTAAGAGAGGAGATACTGAGAAAAAGAAGGGCTGGGAAGTTACCTGGTGACACCACTACAGTTTTAAAGAATTGGTGGCAGCAACACTCAAAATGGCCTTATCCAACTGTGAGTCTGTCAGCTAACTGAACATTGATCATATAGCTGCATACAGATATTAATCATTTCTTCTTGAAATCATCATTTATAGTCAAGATTTCCATTATGAGAATAAGCAATATTAATGCAGGAAGATGATAAGGCAAAACTTGTGGAGGAAACAGGATTACAACTGAAGCAAATCAATAACTGGTTCATCAACCAAAGAAAGCGCAATTGGCATAGCAACTCACAGTCTGTGACTTCCCTGAAATCCAAGCGCAAGAGATAGAGACAACGAAAATCCCTCGAAATCAAGAACATAAGTTGATGGTGATGGAGAATTTTGAACTGTCAAATTGTGGAAGACATGGGAAAAATATTAGGAAGCCGATAGTAGATTAGGCCGGATTGTAATATAAGGTTACTCAATGACATACATATATGGTAGAATTCTGTTTTCAGAATACAACTTTCTAACACCTTTTGAGCTCTGGAATATTGACATCTGGAATATTGACACTGTTTCTTGTAATTGTAATGGTTTAATGTTTAACGTTTTGGAAGTAGAAAAGTTCATATAAACAGATAGAACATTGAAGCTGATATCAACTTTTGAGTATCACTGTATTAACAGATATGGAATTGGAAGAATTTTATTATCAGACATATTTGTGTTTTCTTGTTTATTAGTACATGTTATTGGTCATTCATTGCTATAGAGAAACCAACACAGTGGCTGATGTACTAGCTAAAGAAGGCTAAAAAAATGGGACAAATCTTTCCAAGATGTGCGGAACCTCCCTAAAGCTGCTATTGGAGCTTACAAAATGGATAAGGTTGGCATTGCCAACTTTAGAATTAGACAATGTAAAACAGGAATAGACTAAGGTTGGCGAGAACAAATGATGAATCTGCTTGGCGCAGATTCAACATTTTTTCTTCCCTCCTTTTTTGAGAGCTTATCTGTAATTACAGAGTGATCCTCTACCCCATATTTTGTATGCCCCCTCTCTGTGTTGAAGTGAGACTCACTTCCTTTATTGGTTTGCTTTCTGCCTCCAACAGAATGATTTGTAATGTTTTTGGGTATATATATATATCATTAAAAAAAGTACATGTTATTGGTCTATGAAGCTTCACTTTTTGACGAGTGATAAAGACCTTTTTTAATTCAATCAAATGATTAGTATTTCATTCAATCTTGCAACAAATTCAAATTATGGAAGTTTTACTAGTACTTAAGAGTAATAGGAGTACATTGTAAGATGTTCAATCATATATGTGTGGAGCATGTTCTACACTCTACAAGGTTACAGATTTGCATGGTGCCTTAGGCCCAATTTAGTTGACTGGCAGTGACAAAAACATGCAAAACTAAGCCAGGGTCTTTTCTTTCTAAGAGCATTTGTAATTTGACTACCTGTTTGATCTCACTTTGAAGCATTATAAACATTCTCTCAAAGGCATTATTACAAAGCTCATCAAACACATAATATTTCATACTAACTGATGTCTAATATACTAAAAAAAGTCAAAATTCTTCAAACCAAGTTAATTAATTAACTAAAACCAAATACAAGTGCGGCCTTTTATCACTATCTTCATCTGTAAGGTAAACAAAAAATCTTTAAGAAAAAAGAAAGAATTTCCTTGCTTAACATGCAATCTTTCATCAGGCTTTCTAGATTTATCGTTCTAGTCATTTATGGAGTTCTCTATATTCGATCAAAGTCTTGCTAACGTTGTTGTACGTTACACTAAATCCACATTTTTTCCATCAAATGTCTTTTCAGCTAATTAAAATTTGGGGACTTTGAAACTAATATTTGGAAAATGTTGCCCACCTACTCTGTGAAAGAATACTCTGGTCTAAATCCCCCATCTTTCTCTCGGCATGACAACTTTTAACTCTATATTGTTTAATAAATTCTTCTAGTAATTTAAAACTTTGTCTAAATTAGTTTCTTTGATAATTTTTGTTCGTCTATTAAAGAGTTAATTCCTAAAATAATCACTGATCTAATGCAAAATATCTAAAAAAATCATTTTTCTTTGATTTTGTGTTGGCCTAAATCGAGGTAGGACAACAAATCGAATTTGTTTTGGATTTTATTGGTAATTTGCTTGTATCAAACTCGTATTTGGGTTAGGATCAGATTTAAACGAGATAAACACTTTAAAGAATAATGAGACAAGGAATAAATCAACTGATAAACGAGACAAAGTGCAAGAATATATGTCAAGTATTGTATTTCTGTGTCCCCCTATTGGTTACAAACGAATCCTATTTATAATTGACGAAAAGAATAACGTTATAGCCATAATAACTATGCTTTTATGGCCATTATTATATATTTGATCGTGGTTAGCCAACGATCTTCTTCTTAAATGCTGGAGTAACGGTCGACGGTTACAAAGACCAGGCCTTGTTTTGGCGAGGTGTCATACTTGCTCGAGGACCATGTGGCCGCTTTCGAGGCGGCTTTGGACTCGGTTTTCCTTCTTCGTCGAGGCGGCTTTTCGAGGCGGAGGGCCATGTCGCTTCCCCTCGTGGGTTTGCCTAGTAAGGTAGACTCATATCCGATCTCGTGCTCTTGCTCGAGGCTTCGGTGATTTTTCATCCAATACAGATAGTCTCCCCATTCCTCGAGTAGTTGTCAGATCTGTCGATGAGTGGAATGAATTTTAGGTGGGAGATCGACGTGGCTGTTATTGCGCCGTGGCATTCAAAAACAACGGTTATCACTCCATATTCACATCAATCACGCGTGGCAATCACTGATTGGGCGCGACTTCCTGCTTTTCCTTCCCCATGCAATTGTAATCATGTCGCCTTAACCCATATATAGTTACGTTTCTTCTTCTTCTTCTTCTTCACGTATCTTCTTGCTCTTAATAGTAAAAAACTCCTTGAATTTTCTTCTCTTGTTGTCCAGGAACTTTTAAGAAATGTCTCATCCAAATTCACCAAATTCTTCTTCTTCTTTTGTCGACACCATGATTGTTTGTGGGAACTAGCCAATATCCCTGAACCATTGAATGTAATTGTTCCTCCTGATTTTAACATGGAGGTTGTATCTCATCCAAGTGGTTTGGTGAAGAACAGCGTCCAGCCGCGGCTGAAACTGCTGAGAATGTTGTGGTTGACGATGAAGATGTTACCATGAAGGATATTGGTAACGACGAACCTCTTTCAAATGATCTCGAGCTTGAGCCCCGCCATGTTATCCCTTCCAAAATCGACCTCTCGAAGGATTTTTGTCATGCAGCTTCAAACTGAGTCAGATATCAGGAGGAAGAGGAATATCCCCGTCAAGAACACGCCAAGTTTGATTACTCAGGCGAACATCCATTTAGTTCGGTCTGATTTTAATTGGGGTCCCGAGTTCAGAGTTGGTATTCCTGCCCCCGACAGCCGAGTATGTGATAGAGTCGAGGGGCACTATTTTGTTTTCACCTACCCCTTCACGATAGGCTTTTCTTTTCCTATCCCCGAGGTATTGGATGCTTTTTGCCGCACCTATCAATTATGAATATCCCAAATCGGTCCTGGGATGTGGAGGCATGTCCAATGCCTCAAATATTTGAGTAAGTTAGCCGGGGTCACCTTCACTCTTGACTGTCTTTTGTACCTCTTCTACCCCTCTCTGCTCAAGAACGGAATTGTCCAGCTCAACAAATGAAGCTCGTATTTGCTGATTATGAAGATCGAGGACATTGAGGATTGTGGATGGAACGAGCACTTGGTTCTCTTGCCTACGGACCTTTTGTCCTCGAAGCCTGATTTTCCCGAGCGATGGAATCGAGCACGTGAGTATTCTTTGCCTCGTTTATTTCTGACTTTGTTTCGATCTTTCCCTGCTTAACTCTTCTTTTTTGTCTTTTAGCCGAGGTGGTCCCGATTATTAGCCCAAAGGATTTGACCCAATGGGCCCAGGCTATTATCGATGCCAAACCCAGATCGGAAAGGTCATGGATGGTTTTGGCTGCTTTGGACGAGAATCGATGGGCATGCAAATGGCATGGTGAGTTGTCCTTAACTAATTTTTTTATCCTGTATATTTTTCTCGAGTCATCTTGTCTCGATGGATTATCGTCTTTCGTTGTTGTAGGTCTCCCAAAGAGGGTGATCACCACGCCGAAGGAGATAAAGGAAAGACGGAGAAAAAAAACAAGAAGGATGAATTCCCCGAGGCTGGGGATGCTTTAAGTGCTCTCCAAGGTTTGATAGATAACCTTTCAAAGAGGAAGGGAGAAAAAGGGAAGGAGGAAAAAGAAAGAGGAACAGTCCCTGACCCTAAGACAGGTTGAGTGTTTGCTCCTTTGATTTTATTCTTCCTTTAGCTTCGTTTTTCCGTTGATCATTCTTTTTCTTTTCTCTTTCAGTTTTGAAAAGGAAGGAATTGTCTTCGGGGAAAACCCAGAGGTAAAACGGGCCAGATTAGAGTCTGTCCCTTTCCCCGAGCTTACTCCTACCGATGAGATGAAGAAGGGTCAAGAGAAGGCAGTGATTTCACTTACTCGTGAGCCTGAGCCGGTTCAGGTTGCTGATAAAAGCAAAAAGGTAGCTCAGCCTTCATTTGCAGTAGAAATGGATGATGCTCAGCCATCTCAAGTGGGAGACAAGGCTCTTTGAGCTGCTTCCGAGACAGCTCCTGACGCAGCTTCTTGGAGACGATTTCGTTATATTGAAATCTCTTCCGATCATTGTCTCCTAGATGGTGATATCCAGGTTTCAATTGGTCTTCGTAGACTCTTGGGCCCTTTGGAACGTGATTGCCTTGGGAGATCCCATATTTCAGATTTGATGGTCGATGCTGCTCTGCACGCTATTCATGTATGTTTTCCTTCCGTTAGCTTTTTCTTTTCAGCCTCGTTTTTATTTCCTCTTCTGACTTTTCAGAATTTTCTTGTGTAGTGTTACTTCAATTCCATCAGGGCAGGATGGAGGCGAGAGCAGGCAAGTCTCGAATTTCAAATGAGGGGTCTTGAGAAAGAGTTGTTGAGCACAAGGCTCGAGCTTGATCAAGCCAAAAATACTGCTAACAAATCTGATCTCGAGATAGTCAAAGCCCTTGAGGCTAAGTCTGTCGTTGAGGAGAGGATATCACATTTGAAAGAGCTCTGCGATGCCGAGCTGAAGAGAGTGAGAGCTGAGGCCCAGTCAGTTATTAACGAGCGCGCCAAAAAATTTCATGCCAACTTGAAGCAGAAGATGCTCAAGATGAACGAGTTGGCCAAGGAGAAAGAACGGTTTGAAAACGAGGTTAAGATCTTGACAAGCAGAGTTGATTCTTTCTCCTCGAGGCATGGAATGAGGAGGACCCGGGCGAAAGTTGACAAGAATTAGGTCGTTATCCAAATAAGGCTAAAAACTCTGAAGGAGTGTCGTAGCAGGGTTAACCTTGATGCCGAGATGGCTAAGGCTGAGAGAGATGCTACCACGGCTCAAAGGTTAATGGAAAGTTTTCCTTCGAGCAGTGGGAGCTCAGATGACGAGGAAGATGAATCCGATGAGGAGGCTTAGAGTAGCATTTGACATTTTTGTTAAGACCTTAGGTCCGCTTGTTTTGTAAATACTTTGGCCTTTGAGCCTTTTTATGCATGGAACTTCTCTTTTTGAGAATACTGAATTTGCTTGCAAGGATTTTTATATTTTTTCTTTGTTTGAGCTAGCTTAGGACGACCTCTCGCCGTCGTGCCGGAGGCTTATATTACAATTGGCTATGCATATCAGATGTCAATAAAAAGATGTCGAATCAAAGTTTATTTCATTGATAAGGTGCATTTGTGAGCCTTTATTACAATAGATGCCTAGTCACAGCATGACTTAAGTAGGAGAACTAGAAGATCAAAACATGAATTACTGAGCGAGTTTCCAAGGGTAGCCCTCGGTGAGGTGATTGCTCGTTCCCCAAGGGTCTTGTTTGATGAAGTCCCCGGTTGTTGAGTCTTCGTTTTATTTGAAAAACTTTCATTCCAAAAGGTTGATCAATTTGGCAAATCCCTATTCGTCCCTTCTCCCCCTCCCCTAATGATCAAGTGCATGGCGCAAGACTTGATTACTAGGTCTCGTCTTCTTCAGAAAAAACAGACGAGAAGTCTTGTCAAATTGACTATATCACTTGCTTGGCCCGATTGGGGCGATTGTACTCTTCATTGCAGTTGAATAATACTCTCGCGCTATTCGTTGCTTTCCTCGGATGGCCCTTATTCCCCATGGGATTAGGAACTTGATCACCTGATGCAAGGTTGATGGTACGACTTCCATTTCATGGATCCAAGGCCTTCCCAAAATAATATTATAGGCTATGTCCTCGGCTATCACTTGAAAAGTGGTTTTCTTGTCCATCCCCTACGTAGTTTTTGTGAGGGTTATTTCTCCTAAAGTTTTCTCGATAGAATTATTGAACCCTATTAATATGGTTGCCTTTGGGACGACAAGGTTCTTCAACCACATCTTTTTGATTGCTCCATAGTTAATGATGTTTACCGAGCTGCCAGGATCAATTAAGGCTCGTTCGACATCGCAATCATTGATCTTGAGCGTGATCACTAGCGCGTCGTAGTGAAAAAACATCATCCCACCATAATCCTCCTTGCTAAACACCATTTCTTTAACTGATCCACCAGCTCTTACTCTAATCTCCACAGTACTTGATGATTTTGCAATTTTTTTTGCAGCGACAAAGTTTATCCCATTTACCTCGGAGCCTCCAGTGATAACATTCACTACCCTTTTTGGTGATTGTGTTTGAGGCGGTTGTTCCTCTCTCCTATTTTTTGAGTAGCTGTGTTTTCCCTTATCAGTCAGATATTCAGCTAATACTTCTTTCTTAAATAGATGGGCTACCTCGAGACGCAATGCTTTACAGTCTTCAGTTGCGTGCCCATAGTCCATGTGAAATTCGCGGTGTTAAGTTTGATCCCTCTTGCTTGGGGGCGTTCTCATATATTTGGACAACCTCACACCTTGATCGCATTCACCAATTCAGTGATCGATATGCTGAAATTGTACTCTGAAATCTGAGGCAAGTCCTTCTTCTTGGATATTAGAGATGCTCGAGGATTTTGGGTTGGAGGATGAGCTAGACTTTCCTCCGAGCCATTGGCTCACGTGCTGATGTCCCCCCAGGCGTTACCACATGTTGCTTTTAAGCCGTTGTATAGTTCGTAGTAGTTTTTGAGTTCTCTCGTGGTGCGTCGGCGCGTTGAGAGGATTTTGCTCGAGCTCGGTAGGAATGGGCCCGACCTGTCCTTCTCTACTCTGCTTCCTCGAGCCCGATCTTTGTCGTGGCCCGATCATGCAATTCATCCCAAGTTCGAGCTTGCCATTGTTGGAGCTCTTTCTTTAATTCAGCCGCCGCCTCGGAATTACTCACATTGAAATTCTTTTCAAAGGCTATGACTGCCAAACTATCATCTATTTTTGGTAGATCCATTTTCTCAGCCTGAAAGCGTTCGAGAAAGTCTTTAATTGGCTCGAGGTATCTCTGTTTTACGTATAAGATATCCTCCCTTCTCTTGAGGATCTTTTGGGCTCCAGTGTGAACCTTGATGAATAGTCTGCCAATTCGTCGAAACAGGAGATGGACTCGGAAAGGAGGAGCATGTACCCACACAATGCTCATTTTTCCAAGGTATCGGCGCATTTCTTCAAGAATATGGATTCCTTCTCGATTGGGGTCAAATCATTACTTTTGACCATGGCCATATACTTGGTTATATGGTCGACTGGGTCCGTTGTCCCATCGTTCTACTTTAAAATCTGTAGGTTGAAATGTTTTGGGACGGGTGCTGGAGCAGCTTCGGCTTGAAGGGTAGCTGACGACATTTCTCAATGTCCAGCACGCGTTGAGGTTTTCGAACCCCTGTCACATTTTTGAACCGCTTTTCCATGTTGGCCTCGAAGTCTTTCTTCCATTTCTCAAAGTCGGACGTGAAGCTTGTTTGAGATACTACGGGGGCTGTAGTCCCTGAGCCCCCAAATGTGACTCCCTTTAGGTAACCTCTTATGGTGGTGCCTACGGGAACAGCGTTGAGATTTCCTCCGTTAATCATCACAAAGGGGTTGGAAGAGACTCTTCTATTCCTAGCGAGGGCTTGCAAGGAGCTTCGAAATTGTTCACTAAATTGAGCTTGCGTACTACTTGAGCGGCTGCTTGTTCTCGCATCAGTTGCACTGAGTTCACCATGAATTGCTGGAATGGATCACCAGAGCTTGAGGAGATTGGATCGGCTAAAACTGCTCCTACTGGAGGTATTGGGCCGATCGGAGGAGTGGATCTAGTTGGTGGTGTTAATCCTACCAACGGAGTAGAGTTATTTGTTGGAATGGAGCTAACAGGCGGTGTCGAGCCAGTTGGAGGGATTGGGACCCCTCAATTGGTTTCAATGGCTCCTACTGTTTGGTCAAGTATTTGGATAGAAACATTGTCATCGATGATGTCGGCCATTTCTTTTTTAAGCAAAAATTGAAGTTACAGACTTTGGAACAAACGTTATTACCAAGTTCTCCACAGACGGCGCTAATTTATGTTGGCCTAAATCGAGGTATGACAACAAATCAAATTTGTTTTGAGTTTTATTGGTAATTTGCTTGTATCAAAGTCGTATTTGGGTTAGAATCAGATTTTAAACGAGATAAACGCTTTAAAGAATAACGAGGCAAGAAATAAACCAACTGATAAATGAGATAAAGTGTAAGAATATAAGTCAAGTATTGTATTTCTGTGTCCTCCTGTTGGTTACAAACGAATCCTATTTATAATTGACAAAAAGAATAACGTTATAGCTATAATAACTATGCTTTTATGACTATTACTATATATTTGATCGTGGTCAGCCAACGATCTTCTTCTTAAATGCTGGAGCAACAGTCGACGGTTACAAAGACCAGGCCTCGTTTTGGTGAGGTGTTATACTTTCTCGTGGACCATGTGGCCGTAACGATCATTCCGAGATTAGGTGCTTTGGACTCGGTTTTCCTTCTTAGTCGAGGCGGCTTTCTGAGGCGGAGGGCCATTTCGCTTCCCCTCGTGGGTTTGCCTCGTAAGGTAGACTCACATCCGGTCTCGTGCTCTTGCTCGAGGCCTTGGTGATTTTTCATCCAATACAGATTTTGGACAAAAATATCACTCAACTTATCCAAAGTGCCATAAAAAGTCATTCTCCCAAGTTGTGCATTAAAGTTTACCGAAAAATACTGACATTTTATTTAGTTCTTTTTATTAAAAATGGAACACAACAAATATTTAAAATTTAAAAAAAATACCAAATTATTTATTTATGAGATAATTTACTGGTGGATTATTTATTCTTCATCTTTATATTATAGATCTTTTTTTGTATATTACTAGTGTATATTAATGTCCAATTTACATATTAATAGAATAATAGTATATTTGATTTCCTACTATTTGCATATTAATAGTATATTTGATTTTCTTCAACCGTAAATTGTGCATCATATACTAATTATACATATCTATGTAAAGTGTGAGAACTTCATAAGGACAGAGAGATTATGGAAGTATACTCCCTAGTAATTTGGCATTCGGTTAAGCTGATTTTAAGGAATGCTCATTAGAAAAAATATCAATGGAAATAGTATTATGGTAGTTTTGTAATTAGGTACCACAACAAATATGCTAAAGAGTGTAATTAAAAATTATAACTGATGTAATCATTTAAAATCTTCCCCAACAATTATAGTTGAAAAATGTAGCATCATAAGTTTTTTTACATATTTTTGGGCATAATAATTATTGAATTTATAGGCCTTTTTGCAAAAATATGACACGGGAAGCAATGGTTTGCCTTTTTGTCCGCGCTAAGAAATGGTTTGTAAAAATACCCCCGTTAAGGTTTAATGAGAAAAATTCGGGGCCAAGACTTCCCGTTATATATTTCCGCTTTTCAACACCGATCCCTTCAAGTATTGGCAATAGGCAATACTTGCCGCACTTGGCCGTAAGTCCCATTGACCCCTGCTCGATTTTCCATCACTTGCACGACAAGTATTGGCAATAGGCAACACTTGCTGCATTGCGTCGTAAGTCTTGGCAATTGTCAAGACTTGCCCCTTCCAGTTTTCCCTGCATTCTCGCCATATAACTTGAAGTATTGGCAAAACAGCACTTGCCCTTGAAGTATAGCCAATTGCCAAGACTTACAAATTTTTTGCCTTGAAGTCTTGGCTTGCGGATGTTGAACCCCAAAAAAATACCCTTTCTTAAATAAAAGGTAGGTTTCGGATTATTTCAACAAAATGGGATTCCAAAGGGTTTCTTTGGAGTCGCCACCTAATTTAAGGATCATTAGGAACCTAAGTTAACTAAGGAGTGCAATTTAACCTTTATTTAAAAGAAATTAAATTAAATTCGGAGATTCTTAGGTAAGTGGTTCTATTAAATTCGAAAGAAGGTCCTTATTACGGGAGCACTTTCGAAAATCCGCTAAAAAGCGGTTAATCCGACGATTTTCACGAATTTTACTTAAAGATGAATTAATTTAGGATCAATCTTAAATTAAATAAAAAAAAATAGATAATGAATAATATAAAGAAGATAAAATTGATCATGAAAATACTTGAACAAAACTTACAATTAATTGAATGAATAATGAGATAAGGGTTGATTGATTAATTAATTAAATAAATAAAGGATAAATAAATTAAATAAATAATAGAACAAAATACAACATTCTAAGTAAATAATTAGATAAATAATTGATTGATTGATCGCTTAGGTAAATGGATAAATAAATAAATAGATAACTTAATTAAACAAATTAATATATTAATTTAATTAAGCAAAAGATTAAATGAATAGTAATTGATTAAATAAGTAAATAAATAGATAAATAATCATTATGAATTAATAAAATAAATAAATGATTAATTAAATTAAATAAATAAATAAGACTAATTAAATAAATAATTTAATAAATAAATATCGCATGATTAATCCGATTAATGAATAAATGGGTAGATAGATAAATAAATATTTGATAAATAGATAAATAAAGATAAATAATAGATGGAGATGTATAATTTAATTAAATTTTAATTTCTTTTGCACTCGATAATTAACCATAGATTACTACTAACTTAAACTAATTGGCGAGTCCCAAAGAAACGGGATAAGCAATTATATAATCATTTTAAACATGCAATAAGATAACAGTTTAATAAAAGCGACTATCCTACCAAGCCTCTAACATGCAAATCCTAGTCCGGTTTCAGGGCTTCCTAAAACATGCTTTCTAAAGGGGACGGGAGAGAAGGAGTTTAGAAGGTAGAACCCGGAGATTGCGGAGTGAATGACTACTTTTATTTTATTATGCCCATGAGCCTAAGTTACATTAAGCGGCTCAACAAAGCACTTTTTTCAAAGTCCTCTTTCTTGACTCGAACTTGAGTTTAAATGCGAGTTGACTCCAACGCGACCTCATCCCAAAGACCGTCCCAATTTGCGAGTTTTACCCAACTCGTTCCCAAGGGTGTATTCATGCGAAAAGAAAGAGAGATAAAAGGATTAGCATCAATCAAAAATTGTAATTTACTAAAACAACTCTGCACACTTTCAGTAAAGGAACTCTGTCAACTTAACGCTTCATAGGCAAATTCATACAAAACAGAACCATCATTTAAACGCTCGCTATATAAAGGTCATTTTACCAAAATATGCTACTCCCATTAATTAAGCAGAAAAGGGTAAACATTAACGAAAATTCACAAGGGAAAACTATTGCTTTTATACGAAAATTTTCATGCCTACTGGAGACTATTATGAGGCCATAGCCTTGGTCATAGTTCATTTTTGCACTTAAAAATTATCATGCCATGGGAACTTATAAAATCAGGCAGTAAGAAGTGACATTATTCTACATGCTTGATTAAATGAACACAATCCTTTCTTTAACTAACAAACAGACTTCAGGATCTTGGAGAAAACAGGCACTAGTCATAAGTTTGTGGTGCATCGGCTTCAAAGAGAAAAGTTAAACTCATAAGAGTACAAACCTGCAGCTTCCCATTTACCAACTTGATACAAATATGCTAGCAGACAAGCATTCATATAATTTAATTATAGCCAAAAGAAAAGAAAATTTCAGGAAGTCTTGAAATCAAGCCAATCTCAAACGGCATACTCAAATAGATGGCTTTGCATACTGCACACACTTTTGGAAACCAAACAAGGACCCTCACACACATGCAAATACACCAGGACAGCCTCGAACAGCCTACAAGCCACTAGGCATCTCCCATTCCACTTACAAACCACCAGACCCTTCTACAAACACCACAAACCATCAGAGAACTACATTTTCAAACACCCTGCTCCTGACCTTCCATATATCATCGCAGAAACTTACTACTACCTGAACTCCTATATAACACTATGAATAAACTACATTATCAACTCCAACACAGCACCCCTGCTACTGCAGCATCCTTAGAAAACAACCCCAAAACCTGCAGACCAAGCTTACAAACCACCTGACCTGACCAAAGACCCTCCTAAACTACAAAAAAGCCTTCCTGAACCTCTACAACCCTTCATGCCATTGCTAACAGACCTCCTCCAAGCTAAAACACCCCAGAACAACCTGCTGAACACTTGCATACTCCCTCTACCCCTACAGCTGCCTGCTATACCTGCTATAAAACCACTGGAAACCAACCTCAAAAACAACTCCAATCTTCTCAAACAAACTCCTAGCACCTCCTCACATTCTCACACGCCTGCACCACCAGAACTACAACAACATCCAGAAACAGGAACCCAACTCCCTCTTAACACCTGAAATCTTAAGCAAATAAGAAGCCTAAACAACTCCCTCACTGCCCAGACTACCAGGAACAACTATACTCCTCTAAAACACCCCTGAACATCTACTTCTTCACTAAACTGCACTATTCCCTCATACATGCACCTAATACAGACCTCCATTACACCCCTCACATACTCCTTACACTTCTCTTACTACCAGAAACAACTCTACTTGCTTTTACTAAAATACAGAACACCAGCACCTCTTCCAAATTTCAGAACTACTCTAAAACAAACAAAACAGGTATTGCATCTTCCTTTTTACTCCTTTGAACAGACAAGCAGATCATAGAAACCAACCCAGTTACAAGTTCTAAAATAGGTACCAAGACACCAGTTTTATCATGTTTTATCACAGAAACAGGGTCCAAAGCTGGAAACTTTAACGTATTTTCTTTTACTTTTAAACTTGATTTCCTTTTCAAATGCATTAAAAACAACACAGGTTCATTCAAACTAAAAAAAATAAATGGAACGACATCCGTTAGCACGATCTATACTCAAACATATTGCACTAAAATAATAAAAGATCAAAACTTTACATCCCAATCTACATGTATAACTATCAACATGAAAGAGAATATATATAAACCAGTTTTAAAACCAGAAATAACATCATGATCAAACCTTAAACTGAATAGGAAAAATAAAAGCTAAGGTGAAGAGTTTACCTCTTTGAGAGCAGTGAAGCAGGGCGAGGATTCGATAATGCGACTCGAACAAGCGACGCGAACGGACGACGATGAAGACTAAGAAACAGTAGTATCACTCCAGAAACCAGATTTAGTTTTCAACTCTTAGCTTAATAATAATTTTCAAAAAAAAAAAGAATGAGTAAACCAATTTCATAAAATGTTTTCTGCTGCCGTTTTTCTTGTGTAAAAATCCCGAACAGAACCCCTTAAACCCTACAAAAATGTTAAATATATAGGAGAATTTAGGGTTTACCTTGGACTTTGTAAAAATCTGAATTACCCTTTCAATTTTCGATCTAATTCCTTTAGGATAAGGGTCTAAAGTGTCCATTCCTTTCGGATTGTACACTTTGGATCCTTATCTCCAAGGAAAGATCCAAGGGCTGGGAGTTACTTCGATTTGAAATGGGTGGCTCAGATTTTGTGCCCGTTTGTATTGGAGAGAGGGTGAAGAGCTACCAGCTGGGAATGGATTACTCGTCCAGCACATCGATCGTACGGAGAAGACGATCTACGGGTCGGATTTCGATTGGTTTCGCGGGTTGAAGAGTAAAACGGGTCGAGGGTGAAGAACTGATTAGGGAAAACTGGTTATTGGAAATGAAAAGCGTGTGTGTAGTGTATGTATAGGCTTTGCACAGATAGGAGGATTTTTAGGTTGTGAGCAGATTTAGCCTTTTAAGGGTAATTAAATAAGAATAGAAATGTTTGGCGGGTAGGCTAGGATTTAGCTTATGTCTTCACATTTGGCCTCTTTTCTTTCACAATCAATTGATTTTTCTTTTACTATTATAATTTATTTTAATTTTAAATTTAACCTTAATTATAAAATATCGCAATAATTTATTAATTTTAAGAGAATTTCGGGACAAAATTGGGTGTCAACAGCTGCCCCTCTTTACCCAGAAAAGGATGAAAGAGTTTTCGGGGTAAAGAAGTTGACGAAAAAGCCAATTTTGTCACGACAAAGCCAAAGACTTTTGATTCTAAGAACCAAAAGTCGAGGCTTATGGCCGAACTCCGGTTTCCGAGTTGCCTACATATCTCTGGCTGAAAGAGAATCAGGCCATATGTAGTTCGACGACACTTAGACACGAAAACTCGCACGATTGATAAAAGAAAAGACGCACGAATAGGAAAGAATTCAGACTGACGTCCTAATCCGAAGATGGAAGATTAGGATAGGACTTGCTTGTTCGAGCGCGATTCTTCAGATCCTTGTTGACGGGTCTAGCTCATATCAACAATTGCCCCAGTTCACTGCTAAGAAAGAGTTCCACGTTATGCTCCAAATGCTCTAAATGCTCCAAATGCTGCTGCGGTACTGCCAAAATCTTGTAATAAACTTGACAAACGGTAAGCGAGCAACTGCTAATAAACTGTAATAATTGGAATGAGAAATAACAGAGTGATAACATAAAATTGTAAATGCCGGTTGTGATATCATCAATAGTCCTTCTTTCGATCAACTGACGAGGCACTCCGCCCGGGGAACCTCTAAGCTGATCATTATTCTGAAACAGTAAAGTAAAACAATAGGCAAAGTGAGAACAAATTGGTAAAATGCAAGGCTTTCATAAGATAAGTTGACTAACGAGACATGATGTTTCAAGTCGAATCGCCTATCTTTATCAACTGCTTCAATTATAACATGCCGATATTGCAAGACAACCGACATCGCGAAACACTCCGAAAGCGGTGTTCCAGCCGGCTTGTCTTAAACTATCAATAAATGCCAATATTGCAAGACAACCGACATCGCGAAACACTCCGAAAGCGGTGTTCCAGCCGACTTGCCTTAAACTATCACTAAATTCCAATATTGCAAGACAACCGACATCGCGAAACACTCCGAAAGCGGTGTTCCAGCCGGCTTGTCTTAAACTACCATTAAATTCCAATATTGCAAGACAACCGACATCGCGAAACACTCCGAAAGCGGTGTTTCAGCCGACTTGTCTTAAGCTATCAATAAATGCCAATATTGCAAGACAACCGACATCGCGAAACACTCCGAAAGCGGTGTTCCAGCCGACTTGCCTTAAACTACCATTAAATTCCAATATTTGCAAGACAACCGACATCGCGAAACACTCCGAAAGTGGTGTTCCAGCCGGCTTGTCTTAAACTACCAATAAACGCAAATATTGCAAGACAACCGACATCGCGAAACACCCCGAAAGCGGTCTTCCAGCCGACTTGTCTCAAACTATCACTAAATGCCAATATTGCCGGACAACCGACATCGCGGAACACTTCGAAAAGCGGTGTTCCAGCCGACTTGTCTATCAATATCGCGAAGTAAATTCTATAACAATGTTAAGATTCGAGAAAAGAAAAGCGCCGCCTTCTCGGCAATAATCCAATGTAATGCTTAGATGCCGCAAGAGTAAATTTGAATGATCTGTCAAGCGGAATCATATATGCTGTCAACTTGATTGGTGTTGCTTATATTGATAGTGGTTCAAAGTTTTGAATGCTCTCTTCAGTTCATATTGAATCTGACGTTCAAATCCTATGCGACAAGGCGAATAATCTCCGAGAAACTGATGGTTGACCTGAAAAGTAAAGCAAAGCATTAATTTAAAGCAAATAGAATGGCAGAATTTAAAGCAAGCGCAAAGCAAAACAATGTGGAAATATAATCAGTGCAATAGCCATTTGATAAATCAATCGGCGAGACAATCAGACAATGATGGTCTTGAGAAGATTGTCAATAAGGCAACACTTATTTGGCGTGATTTGAAAACATAACGCATGCCTCGGTTTCATTGCTTATTTAGAATTGAAAACATAGAGGTAGAAATGCCGCCTGTTCGGCAATAACCCATGACGAAGCATAACGCTTTAAGTCATGAAAAGGCAATGCAACGCAATCTGCAAGACAACTTTGAATGTGCGTTCAGTAAGTTGTTCATCAATAGCGCGAATGATCCTTTCACTGCAAGCTTTCATATCCCTGCTCTCAAAGAAAAATTTGTTAGTTTTGGGAAGGGGCGTTTGATTTGTGCTGATTCATCTTGAATTTGCTGCTATCGCTTCCTCTTCTTCGTCTGACTTGGACTTTAAAACCATCCTCTGAAACTTGGTTTATGAACTCAATAGTGTAACTCATTTTAATATAGAGGCAAAATAAAATAATTTGATAAAATAGTAAGCAAGCAATCATTGATATGCAAGTAAAAGTTTATAATGCATGTAAAATTCCTGCTTTAACTCAAACTCATGACATATCTCGAAACAAACTGAACATCCTTTGCATTGCAACTTGTGCTGATCTTGAATACTTTCAAAACTTTGTTGTTTCATCCTTGGATAAGCGAACCAATTCTCGCAAAGATCTGCCCCAGTTATGAACTTCCAATCTTCAACTCATTTTGCAAAATTTGCCCCCAGTTGATATCATTCAAATCTTCAACTTATCTTGCAAAATTGCCCCAGTTGCCATCTTTCAAATCTTCGAATTATCTTGCAAAATTGCCCCAGTTGCTATCTTTCAAATCTTCAAATTATCTTGCAAAATTGCCCCAGTTGCTTGCCTTAGGGGAAACTGAAAATTTTAATACTATAGAGTCGAGCCCTTTGAGAGCGCCTACGTATCCCTCCACGGGAATCAGACCGTGCGTAGTTCTGCTTACATAAAGATTTTTTGGGAAAAATATGGCAATCTAAGTACGGAGCCGTATCCGAATTGGAAAACCCACACATCTGCCCAGATGCATAGTTCGGCATTACATCATAAAGATAAACAAGCCTAAAGTGTTACAATATTTTGACCGAATCCGAAGGGGATTGCCTACTTATCCTGTTGCCATTCCAGGAATCAGGTCAGAAGTAGTTCAAACTTACACAAAAGAGGAAATAGGGGAAATTCTTATATCAATGCAACCAAACTCTATGTGAGTTACTACGTATCCCGCTTTGGGATTCAGGTCACGCGTAGTTCGCATTACATCAAAGATTACATTCAAAACCATGCTAACTTGATTGCTTCAGACATAGTATCTTTTGACGGCATCTGCGTTGATTGCTTTTGGCCAAACTTGACCATCCATTTCAGCCAGAATCAGTGCTCCTCCGGATAAAACCCGATGAACCACATATGGACCTTGCCAATTCGGTGCAAATTTGCCCCTTGCTTCTTCTTGATTAGGAAAGATCTTCTTTAGCACTAATTGCCCCGGTTTGAAGTCTCTCACTCTCACTTTCTTACCAAAAGACTTGATCATGCGATTTTGATAAAGTTGCCCATGACAGATTGCATTCATTCTTTTCTCATCAATAAGCATCAACTGTTCACATCTGATCCTTACCCATTCAGCATTTTCTAACTCAGCTTCTTGAATGATTCTCAAAGAAGGAATTTCTACCTCCGCGGGTAAGACTGCTTCTGTGCCGTACACCAAAAGATAAGGAGTTGCCCCAGTTGACGTTCTAGTGGTGGTGCGGTACCCAAGAAGTGCAAAAGGCAACTTTTCATGCCAATCTCTATAATTATCAATCATCTTGCGAAGAATACGCTTGATGTTTTTATTTGCCGCTTCCACAGCCCCATTCATTTGAGGCCGGTATGCAGTAGAATTGCGATGAGTAATCTTGAAGCTTTCACAAGTTGCTCTCATTAAATCACTATTCAAGTTTGCACCATTGTCAGTAATGATTGATTCAGGAACTCCAAATCTACAAATGATATTGTGGCGCACAAAATCTGACACCACTTTCTTGGTTACGGACTTGTGAGAAGTTGCTTCCACCCACTTGGTGAAGTAATCAATAGCCACCAAAATAAAGCGATGTCCATTTGAAGCGGCCGGCTCAATAGGACCAATAACATCCATTCCCCAAGCGACAAAAGGCCAAGGAGAACTCATTGCATGAAGTTCAGAAGGAGGTCTTTTGATCATATCTCCGTGAATTTGACATTGATGGCATTTCCGCACAAACTGAACACAATCAGTTTCCATAGTTAGCCAAAAATAACCTGCTCTCAAGATCTTCTTTGCCAAGACAAAACCATTCATATGCGGTCCACAAACTCCCGCATGCACTTCCATAAGCAATTTATTTGCTTCAATGGCATCAACACACCTTAAGAGTCCTAAGTCCGGGGTTCTCCTATATAGGATTTCACCGCTTAGAAAGAATTGATTTGCTAACCTCCGAATGCTCTTCTTTTGAACACTTGTTGCATTTTCAGGATAACTCCCAACCTTGAGATAATTCTTGATATCAAAATACCAAGGATGGCCATCTCGCTCTTCCTCAACTTGAAAACAATAGGTTGGCCTATCATGCAATTCAATTTCGATAGGATCAATATAATTCTTGTCAGGATGTTGGATCATAGAAGATAAAGTTGCCAAAGCATCGGCAAACTCATTTTGAAGTCTTGGAACATGCTTGAACTCAATCTTTGCGAACCTTTTGCACAATTCCTTGACACAGCGCAGGTAAGGAAGAATCTTTGCATTCTTGGTGTTCCACTCGCCTTGCACTTGGTGAATCAGCAAGTCAGAATCCCCGATCACTAAAAGTTCTTGAATATTCATATCAACTGCCAATCGAAGACCCAAAATGCATGCTTCATACTCAGCCATGTTGTTAGTGCATGGAAATCGGAGCTTGGCCGAAACAGGATAATGCTGACCCGTTTCAGAAATTAAGACAGCTCCAATACCAACACCTTTGAAATTTGCCGCTCCGTCAAAGAAAAGACGCCAACCGTCATATTCAGAAGAGATGTCCTCACCCAGAAACAAGACCTCTTCATCGGGAAAGTAAGTTCTCAATGGTTCATAGTTGTCGTCAACAGAATTTTCAGCTAAATGATCCGCCAATGCTTGTGCCTTTACCGCCTTTTGGGTGACATAAACTATGTCAAATTCACTCAACAGAATCTGCCATTTTGCTAACTTTCCCGTGGGCATCGGCTTTTGAAAGATATATTTCAAAGGATCCATCCTCGAGATAAGATAAGTTGTATATGAGGAAAGATAGTGCCTTAACCTTTGTGCGGTCCAAGTCAAGGCGCAACAAGTTCGCTCCAAGAGAGTATACCTGGCTTCATAAGGGGTGAACTTCTTGCTTAGATAATAAATGGCTTGTTCTTTCTTCCCGGTCTTGTCATGTTGCCCCAAGACACATCCAAATGCATTTTCCGAGACAGACAAATATAAGATCAATGGTCTTCCAGGTTCAGGAGGAACTAACACAGGCGGATTAGATAGATACTCCTTGATCCTATCAAAAGCCTTTTGACAGTCTTCCGTCCACTCAATAACAGCATCTTTTTTCAACAATTTGATTATTGGTTCACAAATAACCGTGGATTGTGCAATGAAGCGGCTTATGTAGTTCAAGCGGCCAAGAAAGCTCATCACATCCTTCCGGCTCTTTGGAGGAGGCAAGTCTTGGATAGTCTTGATTTTAGACGGATCCAATTCTATACCCCTCCGGCTTACCATAAAGCCCAACATCTTACCCGCGGGAACACCAAACGCACATTTTGCAGGATTAAGCTTCAAGTTATACCGCCGAAGGCGGTTGAAGAACTTTCTCAAATCAGTCAAATGCTCTTCTTTCTTCTTGGTTTTGATAACAACATCATCTACGTAGACTTCAATCTCTTTGTGAATCATATCATGGAAAAGAGTTGTCATTGCTCTCATATATGTTGCCCCGGCATTCTTCAAACCGAACGGCATAACTCTATAACAGAACACACCCCAAGGCGTGATGAAAGCGGTCTTTTCAGCGTCATCTTCATCCATTAGAATCTGGTGATAGCCAGCAAAGCAATCTACAAAAGACTGAAGCTCATGTTTTGCACAGCTATCAATAAGGATATGAATATTTGGCAATGGAAAATCATCCTTTGGACTTGCTTTATTGAGATCACGATAATCAACACAAACTCTAACTTTGCCATCTTTCTTGGGCACCGGCACAATATTTGCTAACCAAGTGGGATATTTGAGAGATCGAATCACCTTAGCGGTCAATTGCTTTTGCACTTCTTCCAATATTTGTTTGCTTGTGGAAGTTTTGAAGTTTCTCTTCTTTTGCTTAACAGGCGGAAATGAAGGATCAATTGGCAATTTGTGAGTGACAAGATCGGTACTCAAACCGGGCATTTCATCATAAGACCAAGCAAAGATGTCTCGATACTCATTCAATAATTCAATATAAGCTCTTCTTTCCTCCGAGGTCAAATGAACACTGATTCTGGTTTCTCTAACATCTTCTGAAGTCCCCAAGTTGATTGACTCGGTTTCTTCCAAGTTAGGCTTTGGTTTGTTCTCAAATTGATCAACTTCTCTTGTTATTTCATCAGGAACAAAGTCTTCATCAAATTCCCCAATACTCAATGCATCAGTACCAGTTTGTTCAGTTGTTTCATTATATGTCACAAGCAAAGTTTCGGCAGTTTTGTTAAGTGGAAAGCTGAAACAGAAACAAACATTAATCAAAAGCGTAAAATAAAGTAAATAATTAAAGCATAGCAAAATAATAGTAGGGGGAATGCAATGCATTTATTTCAAAAAAGTCTAGTTTTAGGGAGGCAATACATTAAAGTAAAACATGCAGAATATAAATAAGTTATTTTTGAAAAGACGTAAACATAAACCAAGGGCAAAACACAGTTCAGGGCCTCAATCTGACTGTGATGCCAAAATAAACCAGTGAGTTCATTCACCAAGTCTCGTCCACTGGGACACAGGTCCAATTGGCCATCGGATCTTTTGCCTCAGCATTCTGCACAGGTGATTCCTCAGCATAGTCTTCAATAATAACACCGCATTCCCAATCATCACTCAAAAACAAATTACCAACTCCTTCAACCAGATCCGGCATAGTGACTTCTGGTGCCTTGACAAATGACTGGTATAAGGAAGGAAGGGGTTCTGGCATAACAATGGCTGGTTTCCTTTTGGCCTTTTCAATCTCCTTTTTGGTAGGGCAATAACCCAAGCCAAAGGTACCCAGATTCTTGGGCAAGCAGATGGGTTCAGTAATGCCGTTCAGATTTGCTCCCAATCCCGAACCAGGTTTGAAACCATTTTTCAACATTTCCACAGCAATCATCTTGGGGACTCTAGGTAGGGTACCTCTTTTCGAATCATCATTAGATGCTCGAGTCACATTCATTAGCTCAACCGTGTGAAAAGTAGTTCCATCAAGCTCTGTGGCGTTGTCCACCATAGGAATCGTGGTGCTAGCATGCATGGGGCTGTTTCCCTCGCCCTTAACCACTACTTCTTCATTATCCCATATGAATTTCACACTTTGATGCAAAGTGGAAGGAACGGCTCCGGCCATGTGAATCCAAGGTCTTCCTAACAGCATATTATAGGTAGACGGGATGTCGAATACCTGAAACTCCACAGAGAAGTTCACAGGACCTATTTGCAGATCAAGATCAACTTCTCCTAAGGTGCACCTTTGAGCTCCATCAAAAGCCCTTGCTTTCACATTGCTTTGTCTAATTTTGCCAGCATCAATTCCAAGTTCCTTCAGAGTTGCCAATGGACATATATTGAGCCCGGAACCACCATCGATCAGCACCCGCCCGACAAATTTATCCCTACATTTGACAACAATATGCAAGGCTTTGTTGTGTCCGAGGCCCTCGGGTAGAAGCTCTTCTTTGAAGAAGGACACCTTGTGAGGTTCTAAGATTTGGCCAACCAAGACAGCCAAGCTCTCAACCGTGGTCTCAACAGGCACTTCTGCTTCTTTGAGCACTTTCAGCAATGCATTTCTATGTGTTTCCGAGCTCATTAGCAAAGCCATGATGGATATCCGGGAAGGAGTATTCTTTAGGTGCTCCAGAATAGAGTATTCCTTTGACTGCATTTTCCTCCAGAAGTCCTCAGCTTCGGTATCAGTCACTCTTCTTACAACGCCCTCCTTTTCCCTAAGGCCTCGACCCAACTCCTCAGGCGTATAGAATCTACCAGATCTGGTCATGCCTTGTGCAGCAGCAACAGCAACAGTTACCTTTCCACTTCCGATGGGCACTTCAGAATAGTTCCAAGGAACTCTCTTGCTATCATATTGAAGGGGTGAGGCAAGCATGACGGTGACAGTTGGCCTCGGGATACCCGCTTGCACCAGAATGGGAGCTCTAACTTGCACAGATACTTTGGCCTCGCTAGCAACCCTCACATTGCTAACGGGAACGATAGTCCCTTTCAAATCAAACTCCTCATCAAGGGAAATGACATTGACAGCATTGTTTCCATAGGTGGGAAGAGGATTATCTTGCACATTTGGTTGAGTTCCAGTAAGCTGGATAGTGCCTGATTTGATCAAAGCTTCCACTTTATCCTTGAAGGCATAACACCTTTCCACATCATGGCCCGCAGCCCCAGAATGATAAACACAATGCTTATTAACATCATACCACCTTGGAGGAGGATTCGGAGTATTGTCAGGAACAGGCTGCACAACTCCGGCGCTTCTTAGTCTTTCAAATAATTGACCATAAGATTCCGCTATAGGAGTATAGGTTTTGGGTGCTCTCCTTTCATAGCCTTGGTTAGGTCCTTGCATATTTGGACGGATAGGAGCACGGGGTTGGTAATTCTGAGGGCGAGGAGGGTATTGTTGTGGTTGTGGTGCTGGTGCTCGTGGTGGATAATAACTTGGTTGCGCTTGATAGACAGGATATGGAGCGGGAGGAATTTGATAGTGACTAGGATAATTTAGGGGTGGTGCATTTAGGTAAGGAGAAGGAATATTTGGGTAATGAGGAGGTGCATTTGGGTAAGGAGGAGGGGTGTTTTGGTAAGTAGGGTAGGCTGGTGGATTATCAAAGTTCAACCTCCTAGCCGGGCGGCGGTCAATGTCTGCGGCAACAGCTGTGACTTCTTCCCTCTTCTCTTTTCTTCTAGAATTGTTCGGGTTGGATTGAGCATTTTGAGCACTTGACTTCATTTCAGCAAAGCTCACAATCCGACCGGATTTGATGCCTTCTTCCACCATCTCCCCCATTGTGAGAAGTTCAACATAAGGTGCACCCATCATAGGAAGCATATGCATGTAATAGGAATCGTCTTGAGCACGAATAAAGTACTTCACCATATCTCTTTCAGTCATCGGGGGTTGCACCCGTGCAGCCTGTTCACGCCACCTCAGGGCGTATTCCCTAAAAGTTTCGGTTGGTTTCTTCTTCAAATTGGCCAAGGTTATGAGGTCAGGGACCATTGCCACATTGTACTCAAACTGCTTGGTGAAATCATCAGCTATATCATCAAACTCGTGCCATTTGCTTATGTCTTGTCTGGCAAACCATTCAGCAGCAATACCTTCCAGACTATGGCTAAAATAAGCCATCAGAAGTTCTTCTTTGCCTCCAGCAACCCTCATTCTGTTGAAATACTTGGTCAAATGAGCAAATGGGTCACCATGACCATCATACATGTCAAACTTCGGCACTTTAAAACCGGGAGGAGGAGTGATGTCAGGGTAGAGATAACGGCTGCGGTAGGAAGTGCTTTGCCGTTTCTTAGTCACCTGCAAGTCCTTAATAGATTGTTGCATGACTTTCATTGCTTGGATTATCTCATCTTGTTCGCTTGTCTTTCCCTGTTTCTCCACAGTTGTGGGCATTTCATTCTGTGGCGGATAGTCTGTGAAGTCCACATTCTTCCCATTAGGGTCATGCTCATAATATAACGCCTCAGGATATCCCTGCCTTGGATCGTTGGCATTTGGAGGAGCAACGACTACAGGAATGGGTGCTTGAGATTGTGGAGGACGGGGAGTGTCTTTAGCAGGCAAATATTGGTAGTGAGGAGGAGTGGGGTCGTTAGGATACGGATAATATGAAGGATAGCCAGCGGGTTGGGTATTTTGTTGAGCGGGCGGGGTATTTTGGCTAACTTGTGGGCGATTTAGTGGTGGTGGTGTTTGATTAAGTAGGTTGCTTTGGTATGTGGGTGCATTGTGAATAGGGTTGACATTTGGAGGTGCGTTTTGAGGGGCCTGCCCTTTAACTGTTGCTAGCTCCTCACTCAGCATCTGTATCTGCTTAGTCAGATTTAGAATAAGGTCATCTTGAGCAAGGATGACGTTTCCTCTTGAAGATCCGGGAGTTTCAAGAGTCTTATCATTGAGAACGGGAGGCTGATCATCATTACCAGACATTTTGTCGAATTCTGAAGTGTATATCAACGTGCAGAGAAAAGGTCTTTGGATCAGCTCAATCAGCACAAATCAAACCTCTGCTTTTGGAATAAACAAAAAAGAAAAAATTCAAAAGGTAACTATGTTAGTTTGCATGTTGTTGGTAAAATTTGCACGTAATCACATAGCGCGCGTCACGTAGCGCTTTTTTGCATTTTAAACGAACGATAAATTAAGGCATGTGGCAAACACAAGTAAGGTGCGTAAAATAAAAATGCAGACGCGTCCTACCCTGTAAGGTGCCTCTTTGTGCTAGAGGTAAGCCTAATCGCGCAAATAAATGATAACGAAAAGTAGTCCACACCTGTTTTGCAATAATCGACTTTAGAGTAAGTGATAACAACAATAGTAATAATAATAGTCTTTCATTGATAATAACTTGCTTTCAGTACATCATCATCATTACATAGAGAATGAAAAGTGCTAGAAAGTAAATACATAAATTAAAGACATAGTCTGAGTACAACATTTGAAAATTTAAATAACTGCTATAGCTAAGCTGCATCAAACTGGAGGAAATGCTGAAGCTGAAGTGCTAGCATGGTTTGGATCAATCCTGGCTCGTTTCACAGTCTCTACAACTTCTTTCATGAAGCTCCACTCAGAAGGAGTGAAAGTGATGGAGCTAAGCTTGACCTTCATCCCATAGGTCCGATCTACATCTTCTAAACCTTCTTTTCCTGCTGGACTAGGAGTGATGGCAATGTCTTCTTTGATCCAGGCATAGTATTCAGGAGTCCGGCCTGCCTGATGAAAACTAGCGCGTTGGTTCACCATTCTATCCCAATCTTTGAAAATTTCTCCGACCCTTGGAACTTTTACTTCCTTGCCGAATTCGATTTCATAGGATCTCGTATATGCCGTGAGGGGTATGACTTGTTCTATCCCAAACTGACGAAGGACTCTTAAAGGTGCATAGTGATGAAGGCCCGTCAACCCGATGAGCTCGATGTAGTACTTCTCCTTAGATCTAAGATAAGCGCCCTCCTTGGTTGCCAGCCACCACACTTTCCACAAAACATGGTCTTCTTCAAGCCGGGCCAAATGTCCAAACCAATCATCAAGGCCCACTGGTGCAACAAACTTTCCAAGTACCCGTTCTTGATAGCTTTTGATTGGGTTGCCTCCACATAAGGCTATGTCTACTATGGGTTTTCGCTTAAAAAGGTGCTCCATGGCCCACAGTTGAAGAAGTAGATTTGAGCCCTCGAAGTACCTCTTGTTCTTTTTTCTGCAGTTGGTTAAAGCTCTAAACATTTCTGCCAGAATCATCGGGACCACAGTGACTTCTTTGTTATCAATCCCTTCAAACAAAATACGAACCACTGCACCAATGCTGGTGCTAATCTTCCCTTCTTCCCGCGGAAAGATCAGAGTTCCAAAGAAAGAAATGACAAAGGCGGTGAAGCGCCGTTTCTTCCAGGTATCCAAAGAACAAGCGAATTCCCGAATGTAGACGGCGTGACTGTCCCCAAAGGCAAACCTTTCATAAAGATAGTCTAAAGAAACCCATTCCTTTGCAAAGCATCCCAACTTCTTGTTGTTATGTAACCCCAAATCATCTAGGAAATGCCTCCCTCCTTGCTTCCTTGGAATGATCATCTCCCGACCTTTCAAAGGCAGCCCGGTAAGGTCGGCCATTTCCTCTAAGGTCGGTGTAAGCTCAAAATCCTTAAATCGAAAAACAGCCCTCAAATAACTCCAGAAAGGCAAGAGTGCCTGAATCAAGTAGCGATCAGATGGAATCTCTAACAAATGGATCAAATTCCCCAACTTCTTCTCAACCCATTCAGCCTCTCGTTTGTCATCTTGTTTCATATTCCTCCACCATTCTTTCAATTTCTCAGGAACCTTAACAACCATTTGGACATTCTTGAATTCTGACATCTTTTGACCTACAAAACCAATGACAAAATGTTCTAAACCCCATTCATTGCAAAACTTGGTTTGGACTGTGAATTTCGTTATCATATAAACACATAATATGCATCGCTGTTGGGTATTAAAACCCGTCAACGAAAAAAAAGGCGGTTTTCCTAACTATGGAGGCGGCACCAAGAACCGGGTCCAAACTATGGTTTATGCATGCATGTTCCTGATGGAAACTCTAGAGTGGGTTCACTAGACATAAGGCTGTTTTGAGTGGCAAGCGGTCACGCGGTAGTAAAACTATCCGCTCACCCCGCAGGTACGCGCACTCTTTCTTAAAGGGTTTTTTGTGAGTTGCGGGTGTATATGCATACACCTCGCGGGTATAAGTAACCATGAAGAAGCTCCCAGGAGTGGGAGAAATATGAACGGAATGCCAGTTTTATATGTGCGCACATAAAGTGTGATGACATGCTTTTGTGATATACAAACAATCAACTAAATTAACTAGGCATGCTTGCAAATAAACAATTGATATAATCATACTAGTTTTAACATACAAAGATAATAACTAAATAAACTAACATACTGGTATCAACATACAATTTTAAACAATACAAACAAACAAATTCGTGAAAATCTTTTGGTTAGAACCATTTGCGCATCCCCAGCGGAGTCGCCACGCTGTTGAACCCCAAAAAAATACCCTTTCTTAAATAAAAGGTAGGTTTCGGATTATTTCAACAAAATGGGATTCCAAAGGGTTTCTTTGGAGTCGCCACCTAATTTAAGGATCATTAGGAACCTAAGTTAACTAAGGAGTGCAATTTAACCTTTATTTAAAAGAAATTAAATTAAATTCGGAGATTCTTAGGTAAGTGGTTCTATTAAATTCGAAAGAAGGTCCTTATTACGGGAGCACTTTCGAAAATCCGCTAAAAAGCGGTTAATCCGACGATTTTCACGAATTTTACTTAAAGATGAATTAATTTAGGATCAATCTTAAATTAAATAAAAAAAATAGATAATGAATAATATAAAGAAGATAAAATTGATCATGAAAATACTTGAACAAAACTTACAATTAATTGAATGAATAATGAGATAAGGGTTGATTGATTAATTAATTAAATAAATAAAGGATAAATAAATTAAATAAATAATAGAACAAAATACAACATTCTAAGTAAATAATTAGATAAATAATTGATTGATTGATCGCTTAGGTAAATGGATAAATAAATAAATAGATAACTTAATTAAACAAATTAATATATTAATTTAATTAAGCAAAAGATTAAATGAATAGTAATTGATTAAATAAGTAAATAAATAGATAAATAATCATTATGAATTAATAAAATAAATAAATGATTAATTAAATTAAATAAATAAATAAGACTAATTAAATAAATAATTTAATAAATAAATATCGCATGATTAATCCGATTAATGAATAAATGGGTAGATAGATAAATAAATATTTGATAAATAGATAAATAAAGATAAATAATAGATGGAGATGTATAATTTAATTAAATTTTAATTTCTTTTGCACTCGATAATTAACCATAGATTACTACTAACTTAAACTAATTGGCGAGTCCCAAAGAAACGGGATAAGCAATTATATAATCATTTTAAACATGCAATAAGATAACAGTTTAATAAAAGCGACTATCCTACCAAGCCTCTAACATGCAAATCCTAGTCCGGTTTCAGGGCTTCCTAAAACATGCTTTCTAAAGGGGACGGGAGAGAAGGAGTTTAGAAGGTAGAACCCGGAGATTGCGGAGTGAATGACTACTTTTATTTTATTATGCCCATGAGCCTAAGTTACATTAAGCGGCTCAACAAAGCACTTTTTTCAAAGTCCTCTTTCTTGACTCGAACTTGAGTTTAAATGCGAGTTGACTCCAACGCGACCTCATCCCAAAGACCGTCCCAATTTGCGAGTTTTACCCAACTCGTTCCCAAGGGTGTATTCATGCGAAAAGAAAGAGAGATAAAAGGATTAGCATCAATCAAAAATTGTAATTTACTAAAACAACTCTGCACACTTTCAGTAAAGGAACTCTGTCAACTTAACGCTTCATAGGCAAATTCATACAAAACAGAACCATCATTTAAACGCTCGCTATATAAAGGTCATTTTACCAAAATATGCTACTCCCATTAATTAAGCAGAAAAGGGTAAACATTAACGAAAATTCACAAGGGAAAACTATTGCTTTTATACGAAAATTTTCATGCCTACTGGAGACTATTATGAGGCCATAGCCTTGGTCATAGTTCATTTTTGCACTTAAAAATTATCATGCCATGGGAACTTATAAAATCAGGCAGTAAGAAGTGACATTATTCTACATGCTTGATTAAATGAACACAATCCTTTCTTTAACTAACAAACAGACTTCAGGATCTTGGAGAAAACAGGCACTAGTCATAAGTTTGTGGTGCATCGGCTTCAAAGAGAAAAGTTAAACTCATAAGAGTACAAACCTGCAGCTTCCCATTTACCAACTTGATACAAATATGCTAGCAGACAAGCATTCATATAATTTAATTATAGCCAAAAGAAAAGAAAATTTCAGGAAGTCTTGAAATCAAGCCAATCTCAAACGGCATACTCAAATAGATGGCTTTGCATACTGCACACACTTTTGGAAACCAAACAAGGACCCTCACACACATGCAAATACACCAGGACAGCCTCGAACAGCCTACAAGCCACTAGGCATCTCCCATTCCACTTACAAACCACCAGACCCTTCTACAAACACCACAAACCATCAGAGAACTACATTTTCAAACACCCTGCTCCTGACCTTCCATATATCATCGCAGAAACTTACTACTACCTGAACTCCTATATAACACTATGAATAAACTACATTATCAACTCCAACACAGCACCCCTGCTACTGCAGCATCCTTAGAAAACAACCCCAAAACCTGCAGACCAAGCTTACAAACCACCTGACCTGACCAAAGACCCTCCTAAACTACAAAAAAGCCTTCCTGAACCTCTACAACCCTTCATGCCATTGCTAACAGACCTCCTCCAAGCTAAAACACCCCAGAACAACCTGCTGAACACTTGCATACTCCCTCTACCCCTACAGCTGCCTGCTATACCTGCTATAAAACCACTGGAAACCAACCTCAAAAACAACTCCAATCTTCTCAAACAAACTCCTAGCACCTCCTCACATTCTCACACGCCTGCACCACCAGAACTACAACAACATCCAGAAACAGGAACCCAACTCCCTCTTAACACCTGAAATCTTAAGCAAATAAGAAGCCTAAACAACTCCCTCACTGCCCAGACTACCAGGAACAACTATACTCCTCTAAAACACCCCTGAACATCTACTTCTTCACTAAACTGCACTATTCCCTCATACATGCACCTAATACAGACCTCCATTACACCCCTCACATACTCCTTACACTTCTCTTACTACCAGAAACAACTCTACTTGCTTTTACTAAAATACAGAACACCAGCACCTCTTCCAAATTTCAGAACTACTCTAAAACAAACAAAACAGGTATTGCATCTTCCTTTTTACTCCTTTGAACAGACAAGCAGATCATAGAAACCAACCCAGTTACAAGTTCTAAAATAGGTACCAAGACACCAGTTTTATCATGTTTTATCACAGAAACAGGGTCCAAAGCTGGAAACTTTAACGTATTTTCTTTTACTTTTAAACTTGATTTCCTTTTCAAATGCATTAAAAACAACACAGGTTCATTCAAACTAAAAAAAATAAATGGAACGACATCCGTTAGCACGATCTATACTCAAACATATTGCACTAAAATAATAAAAGATCAAAACTTTACATCCCAATCTACATGTATAACTATCAACATGAAAGAGAATATATATAAACCAGTTTTAAAACCAGAAATAACATCATGATCAAACCTTAAACTGAATAGGAAAAATAAAAGCTAAGGTGAAGAGTTTACCTCTTTGAGAGCAGTGAAGCAGGGCGAGGATTCGATAATGCGACTCGAACAAGCGACGCGAACGGACGACGATGAAGACTAAGAAACAGTAGTATCACTCCAGAAACCAGATTTAGTTTTCAACTCTTAGCTTAATAATAATTTTCAAAAAAAAAAGAATGAGTAAACCAATTTCATAAAATGTTTTCTGCTGCCGTTTTTCTTGTGTAAAAATCCCGAACAGAACCCCTTAAACCCTACAAAAATGTTAAATATATAGGAGAATTTAGGGTTTACCTTGGACTTTGTAAAAATCTGAATTACCCTTTCAATTTTCGATCTAATTCCTTTAGGATAAGGGTCTAAAGTGTCCATTCCTTTCGGATTGTACACTTTGGATCCTTATCTCCAAGGAAAGATCCAAGGGCTGGGAGTTACTTCGATTTGAAATGGGTGGCTCAGATTTTGTGCCCGTTTGTACTGGAGAGAGGGTGAAGAGCTACCAGCTGGGAATGGATTACTCGTCCAGCACATCGATCGTACGGAGAAGACGATCTACGGGTCGGATTTCGATTGGTTTCGCGGGTTGAAGAGTAAAACGGGTCGAGGGTGAAGAACTGATTAGGGAAAACTGGTTATTGGAAATGAAAAGCGTGTGTGTAGTGTATGTATAGGCTTTGCACAGATAGGAGGATTTTTAGGTTGTGAGCAGATTTAGCCTTTTAAGGGTAATTAAATAAGAATAGAAATGTTTGGCGGGTAGGCTAGGATTTAGCTTATGTCTTCACATTTGGCCTCTTTTCTTTCACAATCAATTGATTTTTCTTTTACTATTATAATTTATTTTAATTTTAAATTTAACCTTAATTATAAAATATCGCAATAATTTATTAATTTTAAGAGAATTTCGGGACAAAATTGGGTGTCAACAGCGGACTAAATAAGGAAATTTTTCTAAAACATTCCTTAGCGCGGGTAATTTTGTAAAACCACTCCTTATGGAGGGCATACAGTGAAATTTTTTGGAATTTATAAGTTTCGTATGCGGTATATCTTTTAGACATTTTGGTTAACAAATTTGATTTTTACTTTAAGTTGAATCTTTTCCCATAGCATATTCTTATTTTAAAAAAAAATTAACAAAATTTGAGAGGTTTGAAGTTTAAACTATCATAGACAAACTTCATATTCAAAGTTTGAAGTTTAATTTACCATGGTCAAAACTCACTGTCTAAAATTTTGTGGTAGCTAATACCTTAAATTTTGGCTATTGTGTAAAATTTTGAGATGTCTAATACTTTAAATTTGATATTTTTTAAGAAAAATTAAAATATTTTTTCAATCCATTTTTAATAAAAAGAACTAAAATAAAATGTCACATCATCATTTTCGATAAACTTTAACCACAACTTGGGAGAATGACTTTTTAAGGTACTTTGGATAAGTTGAGTGATATTTTTATTCCAAACTAAAGGAAAGTGACCTTTTTAAATACTTTATCTTAGTTCCATGACCATTTTAAAAATTAACTCTCTATTAAAAGAAAGTTGATCTAAATTATTGAAGAAAACCAAGACGAACTTATTAGTATCATTTTTCCAAAAATTCCACTATTGCAATGCAATACAAGAAAAAATATATAGTCATTAATTAGTCATTTAGAAAGATATACAAGTAAATATACCTCATTATTAATGCTACAATATAGTTTTCTTACTGGTTGAGCATAAACATTTAGATTAAATAATCGGAAGGAGTATCTTTTATCTCTCATTTAAATGTATCAAGGGGAGATACCACGGCGTATGTTATTTATAGATGATATAGTTTTGGTTGTCGAGACATTTGTCAAAGTTAAGGGTAAGTTGGAGGTTCGAAGACAGACTCTAGAATCTAAAGGTTTCAGGTTGAGAAGGACAATAATAGAGTACATATGGAATGCATGTTTGGTGATGCATTTCATGAGCCAGATGTGGAAGTGGCGCTTGATACACAAGTCATTCTCAAGAGGGGAAGCTTCAAGTATTTTGGCTCAATCTCCAAGGTAACGAAGAAACTGATGATAATATCACACATCGTATATTGATAGGTTGGATGAAGTGGATGCACACTTTTGGTGTCCTATGCAATAAGAAAGTGCCGCCTAGACTTACAGATAAGTTTAATAGAGTGGTTGTTAGACTAGTATGTTGTATGAGGCGGAATATTAGTCAGTCAAGAATACACACATTCAGAAGATGAGTATAGCAGAGATGAAAATGCTTAAATAGATGTGTGGGTATACTATGATGGATAAGATTAAGAACGAGGTCATTTATAATAAGGTGGGAGTGACCTCAGTAGTAGAAAAAATTTGAGAAGCGAGGCAACGCTCCGATGGTTCAAACATATGAAAAGGAGGAGCACAAATTCTCCGATCAGGAAGTGCGAAAGGTTGACAGTGCTGGGTTTATGGAGAAGTAGAGGTAGGGATAAAGAAGAAAATATGGGAGAGAAGATTAAGGAAGACACTGCCCACCTCCACCGAGGGACATGGGGTTAATTGTAGAACTATGACACTATAATAGAGGTTTAGCAAAAATGAGCCCTATAACAGTAGTTTAGTAAAAATGGTCCCCTCTAACCTTAATGAATAAATTTTGGATGAGAATACCCCTATGAAATCTTATAATAATGCTCGTATCCCGCCCTTCGTTTCTCGTAAGTACTGCCTAAGAGGCAACACTTGCCTTTGACTTCTCTTGTATAGGCAACACTTGTCCTTTATTCACTTTCCACATTCTCTCAGATAACTTGAAGTGCTGCTTGAGCAACACTTGCCCCTTTGATCTCTTCCTAAGAGGCAATACTTGTCGATTGATAACTTGAAGTGTTGCATATGGATGAAAAATAAGCTATTTTGCTAAAACCATCTTAAATGGGGACAAAAAGGCAGCACCAGACAATTTTGAGGACGCGTGGTGAAATTGTTTGGAGGACATGAAAATGCGTGGATGTCGAGGATTATGGTAGAATGTTAGATAGTAGTCGAGCGATTTCGGTGGCGGTAGTATTATTCTTATATATGATGTTCTATTTTATTCTTCGTCTTTATTGTTATTGGTGTTTTATGAGTAGCTTGAATATTTTTTAGTTTTTCGATCAGTATTCGTGGTATTTTCATCTTGTCTTTTCAAATAGACTTTCAAAAATATTTTTCGACGAATATCTATAAGAAACAGTATCTCCACCTTAGTACGCTCCCTAAATCCACTTATAGGATATCCGTAGGTATGTTGTTTTTATTGTAATTGAAGGAGTAAGTGAGTTTTTTTTAGAGCAAGTAATGAATACTTTAGTTTTTTTTTCTTAAATCTCCAAATATATAAAACCAATTAATAACAAAATAAGAAATATTTAGGGAGAACATGGATGACAATACAGAAACTGACATCTCAAATTTTATTGTTTAACAAGCACTCTTTAACCAGGCTTTCTAGATGCATTGTTCTAGACTCTAGTCATTTATGTAGTTTTTCAATATTTTATCAAGGTCTAGCTAAATCCAAGAAAATTCCACCTGATGTCTATTCAGCTAATTAGAATTTGAGGACTTGGATACTAATATTTGAAAAGAAATAACGTCAACCCACCTTACTGTGACAAAGAAATTCTCTGATCTAGTCCAAATCTTTCATCGACCATCTCTTCTTCATCTTTCTCTCGGCATGACTACTTCTAAGTTCTAACTCTATACTCCGTAACAATTTTTATTTTGGTAATTTAATCTTGTCTAAATTATTTCGTTGATCATTTTTATTCATCTATTTAGAGAAAAAAGTTGATTTAAATATTTGTCATTTTAAAAAAAAGTTGGAGGTATTTATCAATTTTTCAAAACACCACTATTACACTGCAAAAAAAAAAAAAAATGTTACCCATTTAAGAAAGATATACAAGTAAATCTCCTTATTTTCGATGTAGTCAATATAACAACACTAACATATCTTTGGTGGAAAATCTAAATACCACCTAAATAAGAGGTTGATTTTAGATTTGATTACGGTGGGCACCACCGAATTTAATATAAATATACCAAAAATTTAAGGTGCCAAATTATATATATATATAATATAGCACATACATCCACCTCTGACCTAAGTGGTAAGTAAATATCCCCCGTGATTACTACTATTAAATCGTTTTGTTAGTGAGTGAGCTGAAACTTTAATATAGAAAGGATCTGAAAGAGTACAATTTACCTCTCATTTATATCCCATCTAATAGTAGTCAACTAACGGAAGGAGTAAAGGTGAATTTCATTTTATGAAAATACATAAGTCCTATATCAATAAGATATCACAGGCATTTGTATTGGATGAAAATTTACCGAGTCGCGGTATTAGGGCTCATGGCGTGGTTTAGTGGAATTTTTTGAAAACAACTCTTTGGAGAAGTTCACTTGGTCCCTGAGGCGTCCGAGGCTAGACGCCTCGGGAAAGAATGAATCTTGGCTGATAATTATTGCTCGGGGCAACTGTAGGGTAACCGCCACAGAGCATGGAGTTTACCCCTCAGTGAAGGTTCACTCTTCAGTAGAAAAGCTTTTATTTTCTGTAACTGTCGACCGTTATCTGAACATTTAAGAGGAAGATCATGGACTGACCATGATTGAATGTGGAGTAATAGCCATTAAACGTATTTATTGCCCTATGTACTCTTATAGACTATAAATAATCATTAGGAAATTATATAAAGACATTCAAAAAATATATCACAAACACTTATTTTTTGTCTTTTTGTTGTTGTTCAAATTTCTTTACTGCATTTCTCATTCTTTTACGACTTTGATACAAATAATTGTTAGTTAACCTAAAATAAATTCGATTTGTTGTCCTAATCAGATTCAGGCCAACACAAATTGGCGTCGTCTGTGGGGAGCTAGCAATAACATTTGTTCCAAAGTCACATTTTTAGCTTACATACCATTTCTATCAAATTTCATTCAATGGCAGATAATACTAACAACTCTGACAACACAATGGTCCAAACTCCCGACCCGACTACTGGCGTTACTTCATCAGATGGTGGAACACCAATTACACCAACTGGCTTAACATCATTTGGCTTGACTCCGCCAACTGGCTTAACTCTACCGACTGGTTTGGCTTCCCCAGTTGGGATTATTCTACCACCGATCGATCCCTCTTTATCAAGTTCGAGTGACCCTTTTCAAGTATACGTAATGGCCACTCTGCAACGGCTTCAAGAGCAATTTGCTGCTCTTTTTAAAAATGGGAGAGGTTCGATAAATCCCAATGAGCCTCCAACTTTTACACTTAATGAAAGCATCCCGAACGTTGTTCTTACGGGCGCAACAACAGTGGGACTTCCAAATGGAGATGCATCTGGAGGCTTGGGGTCCGCCCTGTTAGCCATTCAACCCTTCGGAGCAGCTTTAACGGTGGCTGAAACTAGCGTCCCGTCAGACTTTGAAAAGTGGACAAAAAAGTTTGAGGTTAGCATGGAAAAGCGGCTTGAAAACGTCTCTTGGGTCAGAAAGCCTGAGTGAGTGATAGATATTGAAAAATGAAGACATCAACCTTTCAAGCCCTAGCCCGATCCTTCTCCCGTTCCCAAGCATTTTAAGTTGCAAATCCTGAAGAAATACGATGGGACAGCCGACCCTGTTGATCACATAACTGAATATATGGCTATGGTCAAAAGCAGCAACTTGACTCCGGTGGAAAGGGAGTTCATGTTTCTTAAGAAGTTTGCTGATAGCCTTGAGAAAGGAGCGCTGCGTTGGTACATGCACCTCCCCTCCGAGTCAATATCAAATTTCGAAGAATTGGCCGATATGTTTATCAAAACCCATACTGAAGCACAGAAAATCCTCAAGCAAAGGGAGGATAACTTTGAGATTAAACAAAAATACCTCGAACCAATCAAGCTAAAATGATGAAATTGCCAAAAATAGATGATAATTTGCCGGTCATGGCTTTTAAAAGAAACATAAATATGAGCAATTCTGAGGCTGCTGCTGAATTGAAGAAGGAGCTCTAGCAGCACTAGGCCCAGACTTGGGATGGATTGCACGACAGAGCTTCTGCAAAAATTAGGCTCGAAGAGACCCAATGGAGGATGACAGGCTGATATAATTCATACCGAGGTCACTCAGAGTCATCTTGACGCAATGATGTACCGCGAGGGAATTCTAAAGGACGATACGAGCCTTATAATTCATAGAGGCAGCATGTAGGCCAACGCCTCGAAGGGCAACAACATGTAAGTCAAAGGCTAGTGGGGAATGTCAGCACAAATACTAACCAAAAGAACTCTTGGGGACCATCCTTGGTGTCCAGGGATAAAGACTTGCCCCGAATCCCAGATTACAATTTTAACATTTCCATCTATGAGTTAGTAAATGCTATAAAAGGGATGACGGATCAAGGTATAAGGTTGCCGAGAGACATGAGAACACCCCCGGGGAAAAGAGATCAGACTCAACATTGTGAGTTTCATATGGATTATGGGCACGCCACCGAGGACTGCAAAGCGTTGCGCCTCGAGGTGGCTCATCTTCTCAAGAAGGGTTTGTTAGCAGAGTATCTCACTGATAAGGGAAAGCAGAATTTTACTAAGAATATGGTAGGGGACAACCGTTGTGAATGTTATAACTGGGGGATCAGAGGTGAATGGTGTCAACTTCGCTGCCGCGAAGAAATTCACAAAACTTTCAATCACCATGGAGAAACGGACCCGAGCTGGTAGGTCGAAGAATGAAATCATTTTTAATGCAGAAGATTGTAATGGGATGATGTTTCCATATCATGATGCTCTAGTGATCATGTTGAGGATTAATGATTGTGATGTCAAGAGAGTCCTGGTCGATCTTGGCAGCTCAATAAACATCATCAATTATGCGGCTGTTAAGAAGATGTGGCCGAAGGACCTCGTCGTCCCAAAGGCAACCATATTGATAGGATTTAACAACTCTACCGAGAAGATGCAAGGATAAATTACTCTTACTACAACTGCTGAAGGAGTCGATAAGAAGACGGTTTTTCAAGTGATGGTCGAGGATATGACTTATATTGTTATCCTCGAAAGGCCTTAGATTTATGAGATGGAAGCAGTTCTATCTACCCTACACCAAGTAATTAAATTCTCAACCCCATGGAGAATTCGTACCATCCGAGGTGAGCAACGAATAGCTCGCAAATTCAATTCGGTTACTATGAAGAGTGGAGTTGCTCCGATTGGGCCGTCTAAATAGCAATTACTTAGTCATGGGCCCGATAAGTTGGAGAGCTCGATTCTTAAAGTAGGCTTTCAAGGAAAAGCGGAGAGGGTCTTAGCATTCATGCAGAAACCTCAAGAACCATTATTTCTGATATCGAGGTATGTTACCCTTCGTCAAGCACAATCTTTCACCTACGACATCGAGCTGTCAATGCTCTAACGCTTGGGTTGAATGATACTTACCCCCATTTTTCATTGCTTGTCCTTCATAGGAAGCGGAGGGAACGACACACACTGCTCGGGTCTTCATTCTTCACACCCTACCACTTGGGGGGATGCAAGGGAAGTTAGCTTAGTCAGCCTTCGACTCACTCCATAACCAGGGACTTTGAATGAAACCCGAAGACTAGTAATCCATACACTGGGAATTGTTCCCTTAGGAGTTAGCCTAGTTGTTTATCGTAATTGCCCGAGGTAGCTGTTGTAATAAAAATTTACCTAAGTCTTATCACGGCTAGGATTTATATAAATCGGCTGGAATGGAATAAAATTTGATTCAGTTTCTTTGTATGAAACCAATTTTTTATTTTAACCGTTGGCTCAAGGATGAGACATTGTCCTAAGCTAGCTTTATTCTAAGAAAAATTTATTTAAGTCTTGCTAGCAAAAATACTCGAATGACATGTCAAGCGTTTTCAATACAAAGTAAAGACTAGCATTTGAAGCATTTAAGGTTCATTAAAGGCTCGAAGGCCAGCATAAGGATATTTACAAAACATCGGCTCGAAGGCCTAAATAAAGAAAAAAGAAGAAGAGAACACTGATGAAGTTCACTCGTCAGCTTCGTCTTCACTAGAAGTCGAAGCTTCGGAACCTTCGCTCTCTTCATCCTCATCGCTCGAGCTTTCACTACTCGAAGGAAGATTTTGCAAAATATCTTGAGCCTTGGCAACACCATCTTTTGCCTTGGCTATTTTTCATCCAAGTTCACTCCAGCCGTGCATTGCTCGAGAGTCTTTAACTTGGTCTGAATGATAGCCCAGTTTTTGTCAACATGGGCTCTAGTATCTTTAGATTTCAGCTTAGCTTTGAACTTGGACTTAAGCTCAGATGAAAAAATAGCTCATTCGCCCCAAAGTGTTTCAATTGTTGCCTCAAGGGCATGGGTTTGGGCCTCGAGCTCGATCACCTTTGATGAGAAATCCCTCGACTGGTTTTGAGCTGTCCGGTTAAATCATTGATCGTCGTATTTCGCCGCATCAATTTACTTCTGACTATATGCCCGGAGGTCTTCTTCTTGAGTCCTCTTTTCAGCTTCAAGTTTGGCAATGATCTCAGGGACTTGGTTAGCTCGAGGTCTGACTCTTCAGCTACTTTGCGGGCTTGGTCCAGATCAATCTCAGAATCAAGTAAATGTTTCTCGAGCTCAGAGACTTTGGCTTGAAGTCTAGCCTTTACGCGATCCTATCGCTCCCCAACTTTCCTAAGATTTTTCGCTCGGTGACCTTCAATCTCAGCCGCCTTCATAGTATAAACATAACTCTGCAAATAAGGTGAAAGGTGTTATAGAGATGCAAATGCAATTGAAGATGAAAGGATTTAAAGCAAAAGAAGACCATATGAACTACGTGCTAAGCTGCATGGGCCATCAAGTCATCGATGAGAAAATCCTTAAGACACTCTCGCTCTGATGGCCCGAGTAAGCCTCTAAGACTGATGGGAACGACCACTGTGTCATCCAGCATACAAAGATCAGGGGAGATGCCAATCATTCTAGGGATCGTCTTGGAAGCCGAGGGGCGATCAGGTCGGGAGGCAGCCTGAGTGGAGTCATCAGTTGGCCTATCTTTATCTCGGGCAGGTTCAGTAGTTGTCCTCTCATCGGCGGGAAGGCTTTTAGCCACCTTAGCTTTGCCCTTAGCCTCTTTAGCAGCTCGATTTGGTTCTTCGATGTTAATCACCTCGACTTCATCACGAGCATCATCATCTATGAGCTAGTCAATTAGGCCTTGCCGAGGATCCCCAGGTGATTCAATCTGAGGACATTTGTCTTTGGAAGGGTTAGTTGGCATTTCCTTCATTTTCTTTGAATCTGAGCAAATAAAGGGATCATTTAAGGAAAAAGAGAGGAGATAAAAAAAATAATTAAGCTAAATATTCTAACCTTTTGAAGTCTCGCGACTAGGTGTCTTCTTTGAAGCTTTGGCTTTGGTAAGGACCTCAACTGAGTCATCCAAGTATTTCAAACTGTCCCCAGCCTCAGGGACCTCAAACGTCACGACCCAATTTCTGGGACAGTGATGGCACCTAAGCGTTCTACCCCTAGGCGAACCAAGAAGTGAGTAAGAAGACAAAATGATGACTAGGCTAAATCAAAACATAATTTGAAAAGATGATCGAACTAGATGAGAAAAGAGTGATACCATAATTAAAGAAAACATCTCAAAAATCTTGGTATAAACTATTCCCAATACACGATGTCAATGGTGCATACTAAGAGTTCATACAATGCAGGGTACATCCCAAGATATAAGAAAATACGAACAATGCGGTTGGCTCACCTCAAGCAACTCTAGTCCACAGCCTCGAATGGATCAAGAAAGTCCAACTGTCCGGCTAGAAGATGGAGCTGCATGTGAAAGCAGTAAGTTATGAGTCGAAGCTCAGTAAGATCATCAACAAGCCCACTACTTTACCCTTTGGGACAAGTCTTTGAAAATACATAAGAAGATAACATTAATAAGGCCTACATACTCACCAAAATATAATAAATATAATAAAGGGATACTCAAGTACCATCATTCAATATAACTTCTCAACTTTCCTTATACAACATAATAACATAGGCCCTCACCATCATTGTGTCTAGACCAGTGGCTCATCAACTCTATAGCATAGGCCCTCATCATCATTGTGGCTAGACCAGTGGCTCATCAACTCTATAGCATTGGCCCTCACCATATTAGGCTAGACCAGTGGCTATATTTATCTAATGGCATAGACCTTCACCATATAAGGCTAGACCAGTGGCCCATAATCCAAATACCAACGAGAAAATATAACTATAATATGGATAATATTGAATGTATGTTTATAACTCCATAGTATAGAAGAAACACATACAATATTAAATACACATGTAATGCACATATCAATGTCGTTCACTTTTGCTCAAATGTAGTAAGGTATGATGTAATACTATATTCAAGTCAATACCAAACGTTATAAAGCTAACTTGATTGTTTAAGTAAAGTAAACAATCTCAATCTAACGTATATGGACAAGTATGCACTTGTCCCACAACATACTAATTGTTTAGAAGCTCGGAACTCATTACACAATTTTAATTCATGTCCATTTAGCAAAGAAGCCAAAATAGAGGTCAAGTCTCACTTACCTTGTAAAGAGTTAAAAAGTACTACTCCCAAACAAGTCTCGAAAGTCACCAAAGTCAAACTCCAATCCAATCACACTATTCAAAAACATAATTAGAGCGTTAAAATAGACTAGGAGGGTGAAAACCCCCAATTTTTGGGGCCTAATCCACCTCGGCCCGAAACCCATCCATCGGGCCCCATCTCAGATTTCAAATCCAAAATTAATACAACATTACCCATTGACCCACGAGTTCATCCATTCGAAAATCAAGTCAATCTGACCCTATTAATATCTTCAAATCCCCTTTTTACTCCATTGTTGTTTAAACTCAGGAACCCTACCAACTTCTCAAGTAGTAGAAATCATTAAGATTAAATTCTACTATGATACAATACCATTATTAAAAGTCAAAATAATTTGTAATAGATCCCAAAGTGACACGATCTGAATTCTCGGTTAGGCCGTGCGGGCACCCGACCACCTTCCCTAAACCTGTCGGGCGAACCCTATTGACTGAATCGATATAAATTGTGAAGAATTACCTTGAAATGAAAATGAACCAAACTTTAACAACATTAAGATAACTCTCAAGGATAGACAAACATACAAGCTGTCTGAATAATACAACTAACTACCCAGAATACACAGTTTTAAAGGTTTTCAGATCTAACATCTAAGAAGGCCAAAAGATATACACACCTCTTGAAAGGAGCAAAAGTAAGAAAAACTGTAATATCTGAAGTTGGTGGCCGCAATGAACAGGATGGCTCACCGTAGACAGCTGAAAACGTACTACTCCTCAATCACGACTCGGCTGGCTGGGTCTTGGAGCAGAATCTACCAAACGAAAAGAAAACACAAGAACAAATAGGGGGTGAGTCATAAGGACTCAATAAGTGCGAACAAACTAGCAACCTCGAAAAATAGATACGCTAGTCAGGAAAACGGAACCAGACAACAATCAACAAATAAGCAATGCACATATAAGCAGAATAGTAGTCATGTACAGAAAGTCTACACAATGATATGAAATGGAATGAGATGAAATGAAATGAAATGAGATGTAATGAAATATGATGCAAAGGGTCACATGTGCCTGTAATCCCATCCCGAAGCGGAATACTCCTGCATTCCAATCTGATAACGAACTGGAGCAGAATACTCCTGCTCCTGGGGCGGAATACTCCTGCACCCGATATGATATAAACCAGAGGTGGAATACTCCTGCACTCTCTCCTGGGGCAGAATACTCTTGCACCCGATATAATAGAAAGCTGAGGCGGAATACTCCTGCACTCAATATCTGACATAAGAGCGGAATACTCCTGCTCCTGGGGCGGAATACTCCTGCACCCAATATAATATGAATCAGAGGCGGAATACTCCTGCACTCTCCTGGGGCGGAATACTCCTGCACCCGATATGATATGCAATGTAATGCATATGAATGACATATGATGCATATGAATGTAATATGATGCAATAATAACCCTTCACCGGTGCGGGACTCTCATCGACAGCCGGAAAGTAGATGCCAACTCACAGCAGAGTACAATACTCAGATCCTCAATGCAATACTAACAATAGGACATAACATATAATATACAATGTAAATCCAAAGCTAAGGCGTAATGAGTACGCATACCGGCGCCTACACACGTAAGGAATACGTGGTAGAAAATTCACGAAGCCAAGTGACTCCAAAGAAATAGATATAAACACTTACCGTATTCCAAAGCTAGCCCTGCTACTCAACAACTGCTTTTTCCTTTGGATTAACTGCCAAACGATCTCGCTCTATTCAATAAGCAGAAAAATTATATCAAATAAAGCTAAAGGCTTTATTCCTTAGGGCAATCCAGTTAGGAACCTGGTACCCTATTCGCATACGCAATACGCAGGCCAGGCCTATGTAGAGGGTTCAAAGTCATATAACCAAATCCTAAATAAATTACATTTATATGTTGCCCATAACTCACTGAGTACGAATATATAATCATTTCCGTCATCGGGGGCCAATTGACCCTTTAAACTATCAATTTAAATCATTAGGGTGATGTCTAATATCCCTATTTTTATCGTAAAAATATATTCAAACACACGTAATAAGCTAAGATAATGAATTAACATCATTACCTGGAGATTTGGGGTAGAAATTCCAGTATTTTCCACCTCTTTTCCTCTTTTTTTCTCTTTCTTTTCTAGCCTTTCTTTTCTTGTCTCTGTTCGTATGTTTCTGCCTCTATATCGTCACTTGTTCCTACTAAGGGATTATCTAACCGACCTTGTTAATTTTTTTTTCGCTATGACGACTAAAATTAAAATAGACCTCTAGAGAACTCTAAATGATCCCAAATTTTTCAAGTAAGTTATACAAAATATATGTAACATATTCGCCAAGGCGGATCTCAAATCAAACTCCCGAAACTAAAGATGCGAATTAAAAGGAAAAACATCAAATTATTAACTCTTTCGGAACTTTAGCCGAAATCAACCGAACAACCTCGAAACTCACTTCAAAAATTCACATATGTCATAAATGACCATACGAACCTAGTGACGCTTTCAGATTTCGAATCGGAGCTCATTCGTTAAAATTGTGCTCGAAAACCTCTTTTTTACGATTTATCGCTAATGAAAACTGAAACCTTCTTCCGATGCCTACCAAACGAGGTCTAATTTAGCTCAAATTGTACAGACAAGTCAGGATGGTCCTTACGAAGCTTTTGAAATTAACGGCTCGTCAATCGGGATCCTAATACCTGAAACAACTACTTAAGGTCGTTTCACAAACACAATACTCCTACTAATGAACAATAACAATTACATAATAAGTTACCTTGAATTGAGATTACTAGTTATCCAAGAGCTCTAGATTATAGAATCCTTGATCTGCTTCATAAATGAAAGTTTACCGCTCTAAAGCTCTTATGTCATGGTTCAACAAGTAGAAAAAGGAAACAAAAATTGTTGTTATATGCCATTCGTTCTCCAAGATAATACCCAAGCAATTGCTCTGTGTTTTTGCTTTTATCTCATGGGAGTACAATAATAGTAGGTGAATTCATTTTACCCATATGCCTCTCTAAGAAAATGAGCTAATAGAATTTACTACAAGTCATAAATAAATGACATTGCAAATAAAACTAAAGCATGTGCTTTGTTTCAATTCACTAAGAAATGATCAAAATGAGATCTGCTCCTTACGTTATTAAGCCTAAAGCTAGCGGTTAGACCATATGTAACCATATTAATGTTGCAACATCAAAACCAGTCACATAAGAGAACTTGGCTAAGTACTAAATTAAAATAATTTCCTAAAGCCAAAAACGTGGCTTTTGATAGACATCTTACAACTTGCACCCGCACTGCATTAAATGACCAAAATTGTGTAATGTTGCTTTGCATTTAACCAAGCTAAATAGCCAAGTCAAGTTTGGTGGCCATTGAATAAATATACACTGAAAAAGTTATCCATTTTTCAAGTCTGAATGAAAATTTCAAATGGATGTCCATTAGCTAATATGCCACAGTATGCTAAGTGTACAGAACACCCCAAGATTGCATATACTTATAACAAGCCATTAAATACTCTTAAATTTGTAGAGTTGACAGAATTTTATCCACACTAAGCAGATTTCAAGGTTAATGAAATTTTACCGGCGTAACAATCTCCCCCACTTAAGCTCGTTCGTCCTAGAACGGTTGGTACTTACCTTTGCGAAACCACCCTAGGACTTTAGTCATACTTCATGCGTCTTCCCTTGCACATCACCAAGGTAATTAGGACCTCAAAATTTGGTTAACTCCCTAAATTTTTTAAAATTTCGACAGAGTTTTCCTTATAACTGGACTATCCAAAAATATAAACATGTGCATTTCAACAATCTGGGGGTGGAACCCAACCAAAACAGATACCAACAATATAATATAAGTAGTTTATACACAACTAGGCTCACACGGTTATAAACTAGGCCCACATGGCCATCAACTAGAAGTGGAAATACATTAAGATAAAGGCGAATAACAAATATATATTAAGAACTTTTAGACATACCTAAACCTTCAAACAAGTGCGGATAATGCTCCTGCATATCGGATTCAAGATCCCAAGTAGCCTTTTCCCGGGGACAGTTTCTCCACAATACTTTGACTAGTGGAATCTCTTTTGACCTCAGCTTACGAACCTCTTTAGTTTCAATAGAAATAAACTCCTCCGCATAAGCCAAATATTTTTTTTATCTCAACTGAATCTATACTAATCACATGAGATGGGTCATGAACATACTTCCGGAGCATAGACACATGGAACACCGGATGAACAGAAAGAGAGGGAGGCAAAGTAAGCCTATAAGCAACAACACCAATACGCTCCAACACCTCGAATGGACCAATGAATCTAGGACTAAGCTTACCTTTCTTCCCGAATCTCTTGACACCTTCCATCGGCGACACTTTGAGAAACACTCGATCACCCTCCATAAAAATCAAGTCTCTACTCCACCGATTCGCATAAGATATCTGTCTACTCTGAGCTGTATGGAGACGATCCTGAATGATTCAGACCTTATCCAAGGTCTGCTGAACTAGATCAGGACCCAAAAATCTCACCTTACTAGGTTCAAACCAACCAACTGGAGAGCGACATCGACAACCATATAATGCCTCAAACGGTGCCATCTGAATAGAAGACTGGTAACTGTTGTTGTAAGCAAACTCTGCTAAAGACAAATAACTATCCTAATGACCTCCAAAGTCTATTGCACAAGATCTCAACATGTCCTCAAGAATCTGGATAGTCCGCTTAGACTGACCATCAGTCTGAGGGTGAAATGTTGTGCTAAGCTCCACTCGCGTACCCAATTCCTTCTGAAACGACCTCAAAAACTGAGATATGAACTGAGTACCACGATCTGAGATAATAGAGATTGGAGCACCATGCAACCTCATAATATGCTCAATAAAGATACGAGCCAAGCGCTCAGCAGTATAAGTAGTTCTTACTGGGATGAAATGAGCTGAGTTGGTGAGACGATCCACCACTACCCATACTGAATCATGCTTGTTCAATGTCAAAGGCAATCCAACCATGAAGTCTATAGTGATACGCTCCCATTTCCATTCCGGAATTGGCATGGACTTAGCCAATCCGGCTGGTCTCCTATGCTCAAACTTTACTTGTTGACAATTTAAGCACCGAGACACATGATCAACAACATCTTTTTTCATTCGCTTCCACCAATATACCTCCCGAAGATCTTGATACATCTTTGTAATACCTGGATGAATAGAATATCAGGAACTGTGTGCCTCTGCCAATATCAGATGTCTCAACTCCCCAACATCTGGAACACACAACCGACCATTTAGCCATAGAACACCATCAACTCCAATCATAAATGCATTCACTACCCCACTTAAAACTCTATCTCGAATATCACGCAAATATGAATCATCAAATTGCTTCTCCTTGATTTGACAAGTTAGAGATGACTGGGCCACCATATAAGCAAATACTCAGCCTGGCATAAAATCATCAAACCTCACTCAACTAATGGACAAGGCATGCAACTCTCTGGCTAATGGCCTCATATCAACATTTGGGCAAGACTACCCATAGACTTCCTACTCAACGCATTAGGCACAACATTGGCTTTCCCAGGATGATACTTAATAGTGATATCATAATCTTTAAATAACTCCAGCCATCGGTGCTGCCTCCCATTCAAGTCCTTCTATGTGAATAGATACTGGAGACTCTTGTGGTCGGTGAAAATCTCACAAGGCTTGCCATATAAATAATGCCTCCATAACTTTAACGCGCACTACTAAAAAAAACTGAATCTGCGACCACCAAATCGGTCGCATACATGGTCTCTGTTGTGACCGCTATGCGACCGAAAATCGGTCACCAAACCTGTAAAAACCTGCAATAAAAATCCTGCAATCAGGCACATCGCAACGGCAAAAACCAGCACCTGGACAACAATAAACAGCAAAAAAAACATTTCAAAAACATCCAATCATTTCAAAAACATCCATACACCATTAGTTATATTCTAAAATTGTTAACAATACAACTTCACAAACATTTAAAAGACTACTGGGGCTCGGGCGAGGCTGAGCTAGACCCGGACTCGGAAGAGGAAGAGGAGCTGCGGCGATGCTTGCTCTTATGCTTTCTTCTCGATTTCTTCTTCTCCTTTTTGGCAAGGAGCTTTCTGATCATGTCCTGCGTTTCTTGGTTTACCCTCGACAGTTGTGCGATCTGCTCTCTCATTTGAGCCATCTCAGCAGGATCAACGGAGCTCGCCGGAGAAGAAGTAACTGAAGAGCCCAAAAATCGAGAATTATGCTTATCCGGAGCATATAGCGATCCAAGACCATAAGCATACCCCTTCTTAACCCCTCCAACAGTATCGACCCATATTTGCTTTTCTTTCTCGAACGTCAATGGAGCCGGGGTGCTGCTTCCTGCGTCCGATGCTTGGGTCGATGTCCAGTCTTCCACGGCCTTTGTAGCCTTTTCCTGAATAACATAAATATAGTAATGATGTTAATAGAAAGACTAAACGTTGAAGGATTGAGGCGACTAAAGATCGAATTTTACAAACTTACCCATGCCTCTTTTGCGCGGGGCTCGACCCACTCTCCACCGCCCTTCTTGCCACCCTTTGTATGCCTGATCTTGTGCAGCTCGAGCACGGGAATAGTGCGCTTTTCTTTCTTTTCCTACAAATTAAAAAACATAATATGTTAGACAAAAAAGCAACTGTTCAAGTAAATAATCAATCAATTAAATATACTGTACCAAGCGCATCTTTTGTGTAGCCGCGCTAATTGAGCCACCGGTATGAAGCGATCCACCCTTATCCGACGCTCGCGCAGCCTTTCCTTGCTCGCTCTTCGCCTCGAACTCGGGCGTGTGCCAATATTCATCCAGCTCCGCCCATTGAGGGCCTTGGACGAAGCCGGGCCTTATACCTCTATGCCGCGCATTGTAAAGGGTTTGCTTGAATAGCGCAGCACATTTCTTTGGGAAGATGCTGCGAATGTTATAATCCAGCCCCTGATGCCATATACATTTGCCCTGAAAGAGTATCAAAATAATTTCTTTAAACATGTTCATGGTTTAAAAAACTACAATTAGTTGTAAACCAACTGTATATGTATCACCTCAAAATCTACCAATATCTGCTTCTTTACTTGCTGGGGCACTTCGCCCCATGTTCGCCAAGGCTGGTTCCAGTGCGCTCTCATGCACGCAGTCAGTACTTTAGTGGACTCATCGCTTGGGCAAAAGCTACAAAAAAAATTAACAAGAGTTATTCATAATACTAGCAATTAAAGTAGGAACTAATTATTTAATCGACAAGAACTTAAGAAATTAGGTAGCTTACCCTTTATCCGCCTCGGGGTAAATAATCATCCTACCATCTAGCCGAGCGCCAGGCTCACCAATGTAATAAGGCGAATGGGGATCATACAGCATGAGCTCCTGCTGACTCGGTAGGTCGTCACAACTATCTATGGGGAATTCAGGGGGCTGAGTCTCACTGTCATCAGCCTGGGAGGGATCGCCCTGTGTGGGAGGGACCTGTGTCTCAGTACAATCAACGGTAGGGAATGTCCATTGCCAATCAGGAGGCAACTGAGACGGGGTAATAAGTGGTACCTGATATGGGCCAGGGGGCCTGAAAAAAGCTGGATCATAGCCAGGTGGGGCATCAGTAGGCAGCGAATGCGGGACCTGCGATTGTTGACTGTCACCACCCGCAGAAGCTGAACTCTCGCCCACCGGTCTCTTGCCAGGCCTTCTGCTAAAAACTTTAGGGCATAACTTGTCCATACCTGTTGAAACATTCAAATTAGTTCTGCTTCATTAATTATGAGAATACATAAATGTAAAGTGCTGAGATTGAATAAATTTATCAAATAAGTAAGCACATCACAATCATAAAATGATCCGTTTTTAATAATCCTAGCCTTTTTTTGAATATCCATTGATCCGTTTGAATTCCATATTATCTAGTAAGTTCAATGCAATACAAAACGCATACAATTTATCCGGTTTAGTCATAAGATGTTGCAAACATGAACAATCAAAACAACAATACCTAAACCCTAGCTTTAAATGCATAACAAGTATTCCAAACACCACAACCCATGACAAGACATCAACACATTGCAAACAACTCTACCAAACAATTCCCAACATATCCCAACAATCACCATAATTAATCACAAACATCACAACCCTATAATTAAAGTTCATCAACCCAAAACAACTTATTATACATCACATTATATAGAATAAACTAATTATAACTAACAACTAACATGTAAACAATATATATAGGCTCTCCATTATTTATAAATATATATATATATAATTAAATTCGGATTATTAAACAAATATAAAAAATTACCTCTACTTTGTATTGGATCCAATGGGAAGAAAGTATGAGTTACCAATGTGCTATCCACCCAATAACTACAAAAAAAGTGAATAAAAAAGTCATTATATGAGTTTTTAAAAAAATAACACAAATTACTAAAAAATGAAATTTACCTTGAATTTGTAGGTTTAGATTGTATTAAATGTTATGTTGGAGGTAATAGAGTAGTAATTTAAAGTTATATGGGGTTTATAATGGTGGGAAGTTGATTATGGGGTGGGGGGTTTGGTTTTTAGGGATTGGGTGGGTTTTGGAAATTTTGAAATGAGGAAGAAAGGGGTTCTGCCCCGTTTTTAGTTACAGTTATGCGACCGACATGCGACCGATTGTCGGTCTCATAGCTGTGACTAATTTTTCAAAGACCGATGTGCGACCGATTTTCGGTCGCCACTTTTTTTTCGTTGACTGTGCGACCGATTTTCGGTCGCCACTTTTTTTTCGTTGAATGTGCGACCGAAAATCGGTCGCATGATGGTGGTCTCAGATTCAGCTTTTTTTAGTAGTGGCGAACACCACCGCCAATAGCTCCAGATCAAGCACATGGTATTTCTTTTTATGCACTTTCAGTTGTCTCGAGGCATAAGCTATCACCTTACCATTTTGCATCTAAACCACCTAATCCAATACCAGAAGCATCACAATAGTTTATGAATCCTCTGGATCCACTAGGCAAGGCCAATATAGGTGTTGTAGTTAAGACAGTCTTGAGTCTATGAAAGCTAGACTCACAAGCATCAGACCACAGAAAAGGAACATTTTTTTGAGTCAATTTAGTCAATGTCACTGATATAGAGGAACATCCCTCCATGAAATGCCGATAATACCCCGCCAAGCCTAAGAAACTTCAAATCTCAGTAGGAGAAGTAGGTCTAGGCTAGTTTTGAACAGCCTCTATCTTCTTGGGATCAAATCTAATACCATCCTCGGTCACCACATGACCATAGAATGATACATTATCCAACCAGAACTCACATTTGGAGAATTTAGCATATAATTTCTGATCTTTCAAATTTTGAAGAACAACTCTCAAATGTTGCTCATGTTCCTCTCGACTTCTTGAATATATAAGTATATCATCAATAAACACAATAATAAAAGAATCGAGGTATGGCTTGAACACACGGTTCATCAAGTCCATAAAGGTTGCTGGAGCAGTTGTAAGCCCAAATGACATAACAAGAAACTCATAGTGCCCATATCTAGTGCGGAAAGTAGTCTTAGATATATCCTCAAACCGAATCCTCAACTGATAATACCTTGATCACAAGTCAATTTTGGAAAAATAAGTGGCACCATGAAGCTGATCAAATAAATCATCTATAAGCGGTAAATGATACCTGTTCTTGATCGTCACCTTGTTCAATTGACGATAATCAATACACATGCATATAGAACCATCTTTCTTTTTTACAAAAAGTACTGGAGCACCTCAAGAAGACACACTGGGTCTAATGAAACCTTTATCAAGCAAAACTTGAATTTGTTCCTTCAATTCCCTCAACTCAGCGGGGGCCATACGATACTGATGAATAGATATAGGTTGAGTACCTGGGAATAAATCAATACAGAACTCAATCTCTCGCAGAGCAGGCAAACCCAACAAGTCATATGGAAAGACCTCTGGATATTCACATACTGTTGGTACTTGATCAATAGATACCTCATCCATCCGAACATCAGGAATAGAAGCAATATACCCTTCACACCCACTAGCTATCATCTTCTAAGCTTTCAAGAAATAGATGACCTTTTTCTTTGGAGAAGATCTCAAACCTCACCAAATAACCCTAGGCTCACCTTCAATACCTATGGTCACGGTCTTTGCATGGAAATCCAATGTTGCATGAGAAGATGCCAACCAATCCATGCTCATGATCACATTGAAGTCCACCATATCCAACAACATCAAGTCTACTAAAGAATCCATGCCACATACTGAAATCACACACTCTCGATACCATTTATCAACCCAAATAGAATCCCCAACAGGAGTCACCACTAAGAATGAATCATCAAGATAAACAAGATCCTTGCCCAAGCAAGGTGCAAATCCATGAGACACATAAGAGAAAGTAGATCTCGAATCTATAAGAGCAAAACACTACAACGACAAATAGAAAGTGTACCTGTGACCACAGCATCAGATGCCTTTGCATCCTGGCGTGTCATAGCAAAGACCTGGGCTGAACCTTCAGAACTATGAGAACTCTAAACCGGCTGTCTGGGAGGAACCTGAGTGATAGGCCTAGCTTCCTGTGATGGAGACTGTACTATAGCAGAAGAACTCTGACGTCCCATGTGGGTAGATCCAGATGAATTACCATGGGGAAAATCCTTAACAAAGTGCCTCGGATCCCCACAATTGAAATAGACTCTACTACCACCTCCCTCGCGTCCACCATCTGACCTACATTTCCCATAGTATCTATGACGACATATCCCACAAGTAGGTGGACCAGACTGAGATGAACCTCCGCGTATTTGAGGTGACTGAGACTTCTGAATAACTGAAAAAGTACCATGAGATGGTAAAGAGCAGCCTGGGTAGGCAGACAATAACCATGAAAACCTTGGAGAGCCGGCAACTCTGTAACAAGTGCGATCTCCAGGGCAGGAACCGCAATCTGGACCTCAGGCCCCCAGATACAATCCTCGCAACCAGATCGATGTGAGCCTGTGTGATTAGGCTCGGTGAGAGTTAAATGGGCACATTTCTATTTTTCTCGAGGTTAGAAGCTGTTTGCTTTTGGTGTTTAAAATCTTTACCGGGGGTCATATTTTGAGGGGACCACTTAATGAGGTTTGAGTTCTCCGGTGTAAGACTTCTTCTTGGGTTTTGAAGCTTCTGAGTTACTCTACAGGGCATGCAGTTTACCCTTCGGTGAAGGTTCACTCTTTGGTGGAAAAACTTTTATCTTCTGTAACTATCAACCGTTACGCCCATGATTGAACGTGGAGTAATGACCATTAAATGTATTTATTGCCCTATGTAGTCTTGTAGACTATAAATAGTCATTAGGAAACTATGTAAAGACATTCAGAAAATATATCACAAACACTTATTTTTTGTCTTTTTGTTGTTGTTCAAATTTCTTTATTGCATTTCTCGTTCTTTTACGACTTTGATACAAACAATTATTAGTTAACCCAAAATAAATTCAATTTATTGTCCTAATTAAATTTAGGTCAACACAACATTCAATGAAAAATAAATGTTACTATACTTTTTTTTTCCCTCCCACCTTTGGAGGAATGTTAGTAAACTTATTACAACCATCCAAACATTTTTTTTAACAAAAGGGAGATTTAACCACCGTGAAATATGATGAGTTGGACGGATTTAACCACCAATAATAGTAAGTGATTTTGAATTGGGATCACGGGAATTTGCTTTGATGAATTTGAATTGGTCATGCAAAACTGCAAGGAGACTCTCAATAATATCACATAGTAATTAAGAAAGAAAAGACTAACAAAAAAAGAACATGACCTTTTTAGAATCTTTCCAACCAATGTCTTTTCAAGGAAAAAACAACGTATTAGATACTTCCAACTAGTCTTCCCTCGCCAGCAGAATAGTGACGGCTGCCGAATAAATTACACAAAAAATATATACATAGATGCTTCCAATAACACGCCCTTTCCCTTTGACCAAGTAATGAGCAGCCCTCCATTCTTTTTGTGTCACGTCTTACAAAAGTGCAACCTATAACTTTGTACCATCTTACTCCTAGTAATTCACGAAGGCCTAACACATGAGATTTTGGCTCAAAATTTATATACTACTCCATCCGTCTCTATATACGTGAGGTAGTTTGACTTGACGTAGAGTTTAAAAAATAAAGAAAATTTTTAAAACTTCTGATTTAAAACAAACCATAAAAAGTTTTGTGATTGAGAATTAGAGCCTGTTTGGCCAAGCTTTTGGGGAGCCAAAAGTAATGCTTATTTTAAAATTTTGGGGTGTTTGGCTAAGCTTTTAGGAAAAAAATAAGTGCTTTTGAGTGGCAGCAGAAACTTTTTTTCTGCTGTGGGAAAAGAAGCTGAAAAAAGTAGCTTTTTGAAAAAATAAGTGCTTTTGATTATTTGGGACAAGATTGTCCATTTCAAACTTCCATATTTAATCAAATTAATATTATTATATATCTATTTTCGTAATTTGATAATTTTTTTAAATATTGGTCAAACACAAATTAATAACAAAAACACTTTCCTAAAATTTGGTCAAACACAAACTGTTTATCTCGCAAAGCACTTTTGATAAAAAACACTTTTCAAAATAAGCTGATTTTGACAGCTTCTTAATACTCCCTCTGTTCCAAAATGGTTGTCACTATTTCCTTATTAGTCCGTTCCAAAAAGAATGGCACAATTCTAAATTTGGAAATATTTTTGAGTTGAAACTACTACTTTACCCTTAATGAAATGCTTTATAGCCACATATTTATCTATGACTTATTTTGGACCACAAGTTCCAAAAGTCTTACCACATTTCTTAAACTCCGCTCCAAGTCAAACTATGACAACCATTTTGAAACGGAGGGAGTATTTCATAAAGTTGAATTGTTACTAAGGCCCCGTTTGGGTAAGCTTAAAAGGCTACTTAAAAGTATATTTGTACCTTTAACTAAAAATGGGTGTTTGGTAACTAAAAAGATAAAGTACTTATAAGCACTTTTGTACTTAAAAAAAAGCTAAAATTTACTTATAAGTAACTTTTTACTCTTAAACTAATTAAAATAAGCCCACCCAAACGGGGCCTAAATATAAAAATATGTTATTCTTTTTTAGACGGACAAAAAAAGTGTATCACATAAAATAGGACGGAGGTATATCAATAATATTCTGAAAGTACTTTTATCTTTAGCTTTGTACCAACTACTCCTAGTAATTCACGAACTGCCTAACACATTGTTTTCATGTTACTTCAGATTTCTAGAATTTGCAACAGTACTTACAGATTTGATCCCTGTAAATTCTCCTACTTATTGAAATTCAATGCTACATTATCTTTCTGCTAAATGTGGACCCTTTGATTTATTTTAAATACTACAACTATAGTTTAACAGATTATTACATTCGTCCAACTTGTCAACTCTCTCTTATTCTTCTTCAGTTCCAGCAGCCCCTTATTACCAAGTCAATTATTTTTCTTTTTGTTCAAACACATCAATTTCTCGGACCCGGCAGGAAGACGAGATGTTTTGTACACCGGGCTGTCTTTTTTAGTTAAATACACATACCCCATTTTCAAGAATTCGACTTACTTGCACTATATATACAACATTAGCTTATCATTTCCCATCTTGGTTTTTCTTATTTTAGTTTAACAAGCTCTTCTTGCTAATCATTTTAAATTTTCTGTTCCAAGATTGGTTCTTGTGACTGTTGTATCTGGTAATTTGTGTTAAAGTTGTGATCTTTACATTGAATTGTAACTGATACTTGTGTTCTTGATTGTTTGGTATATGCTTTGACATTGCTGCTGCTTATAATTTTGACTTTTGTGATCAGCTTTGTAATAAGGGGTTAGATTTTAAAAGAAGGTGTTTTTATGGCTCAATTATCTTATTCTGATTCTATGTCTGATAATTCACAACATGGATTCCAAGTTGTACCATTTAAGACATCAAATGGATCACTTAGGGTGTTGTTGTTGCATGGAAATTTGGATATTTGGGTGAAACAAGCTAATCATTTGCCAAACATGGATTTATTTCATAAAAAGTTGGATAATTTATTAGGAGGATTGGCAAAACTTGGGAGTAAAAAAGAAGGTGCTGCAAAAATTACTAGTGATCCTTATGTTACAGTTTCAGTATCTAATGCTGTGATTGCTAGAACTTATGTTATTACCAATAGCGAGAATCCGGTTTGGATGCAGCACTTTTATGTACCAGTGGCACATTATGCATCAGAAGTACAATTTGTTGTTAAAGACAATGATGTTGTAGGATCTCAAATTATGGGTGCTGTTGGAATTCCTGTGGAACAGTTATATTCTGGTGCAAAGATTGAGGGAACGTTTCCGGTTCTCAATAGTAGTGGGAAGCCTTGTAAGGAGGGAGCTGTCTTGACATTATCGATTCAATTCACTCCAATGGAGAAAGTACCGCTTTATTATGGTGGTGTGGGAGGAGATCACGAGTTTCAGGGCGTGCCCGGGACTTATTTTCCTGTTAGAAGAGGTGGCAAAGTAACTCTTTATCAGGATGCTCATGTACCTGATGGAAGCCTCCCGAATTTGTGGCTTGAAAATGGAGTGCAGTATCAGCATGGACAATGCTGGCAGGATATGTTCAATGCAATCAATCAGGCTCGTCGACTGATTTACATTACAGGATGGTCTGTCTACCACCTAGTTACACTTGTTAGGGATAAAGGCAATCCTGGGGAGACCATGTTGGGGGAAGTTCTCAAGAGGAAGTCCCAGGAAGGTGTGAGAGTGCTGCTGCTTGTATGGGATGATCCTACTTCTTCTAAGAGCATTTTGGGATACAAAAGTGTAAGTACCAACTCACTGACTTATTTTCTTTGGTTACCAAAACTATCGTTTGTCTTTTCTTTGGTATCTTTGGGCATTATGAGCTACATAATCAATTATTTGATGTACGCGAGCCTCGAGGGCATAGATAGAACAAGGGGAAATCAAGAATCTCATGGTGAGCAATTTTTATCTGTGAGCCATTTGCGAAAGAGGAACTATTTAGTAGGATCAATCATCTAATGTAGATTCAGCATGCATATCGGTTTGGTAGGGGGCATAAACATGTGTTACTTTTTGGCATGGATTCATACTCTATCGGGTTATTTGGTTTGAGAGAAAGTTATACGGGGTTTATAATATGTGGATCAAGTAATAACAGGATTATCTAGTGGATATACTTTTATTGGTTAATGTTTGGTTCATCTGACTAAAAGTGGGATGCACGGGGTATAATAAAAAACATGTGCTTGGTTTTACCTTAGATAACTTGGATAAACATTTATTTTCACTTTTAACTTTTCTTCTCAAAGGACTTTCTGAGAAAAGCTTTGGTCAACTCATATTATCGTTGTATGACCTTAAATATTGTGAGTATATCCTATCAACTCTGAGGCAGAAGCTTTATGCACTCATACAAGCAGTGAATATTTTGCTTCACATTGCTAACACTATAAAGAAGCCTTAATGTTGTGAGTTATTTGTGACATGTAGGAAGGAATCATGGGTACTAGTGATGAAGAAACTCGGCGCTATTTTAAGCATTCCTCAGTGCAAGTGCTACTTTGTCCCCGTTCTGCTGGAAAAGGACACAGCTGGGTCAAAAAGCAGGTTCATTTCTGACATATGACTTATGCATACAGTACTGAATGGCCATTTCTAACATTCTTGTATTCCCCACCCGTGTCATTTTAGCAACTGCTGTACTTACATCTCCAATTCTCACGGTTCTCATGACACTGCAATATAAATTGTTGGTAAATGGTAATGTTCCGATGTTTATGTTTGCTCAACTCAAGTATATTCATGTTGTGTTATAGCTTCTCACATTCAATGTTTGTGTCTATGTTCTTCCTCTGATTTTTCTTGGGGCAATGTGGCCCGCGTCCCAGTCAAAGGATCATAAAGACCTGCACGAATGACTGATCGTATGATGAGGTGTCCGATTTGGCACGTATTAGAAGATACAATTACCCGCCGTATAAATAATTATTTTTATGAAATGCCTGCTGCATAAATTTGGGCAATGATGAGGCCAATATCGTATTGTTGAAACAAATAGTGTATAAATGTACTATTTTCGGTGCTTATGGAAAAAAACAGTGGATGGGGAAGGCTCAAATTAGAAGTTAAGACTAAGGCAGCAAGTCTATACTAGAATGAGTAGGAAATAGTTTATAGTTCAACCCAAAAGAAGCAGGAATTAAGTGAACATTTCAGGACCTGATTGATTTCTGCCGTCTTGAATGGAACCACAATGCGTTCAATGATCTCTGCGACTTCATCATCTCTTTTCTTGGATATGTATTCTTGCTGAGGTTGAACCTTTTCCCTGAAGAAAGTTAAGTTTGGATCTGTCTTTGGACCATAGCAATGTTTAATTCTCGTGCAATAAGCAATTAGTAAATGCACTTGGCCCCTAAGTTGCTTGATTAACTAGGGCCGGAAGATCTTTCTAGAATAAGTATGTTACCTTATATAGTTTCTTCTTCTTGCCTGAGTAGATATTTGAAGTATTTGTTTCTCCTGAGCTTGTTTAAGGTATTGAACCACTTTGATTTTTGTCATCAGGAAACTGGAACAATATACACGCACCATCAGAAAACTGTAATAGTGGATGCTGATGCTGGTAATTTCCAGAGAAAGATTATAGCTTTTGTCGGAGGCCTTGATTTGTGCAAAGGGCGATATGATACTCCAAAACACCCTATATTTAGAACGCTGCAAACTGTGCACAAAGAGGACTATCATCAACCTAACTTCACGGTAATATTATAATATTATGCCCATGACACATTACCTTTTATTATCTTCTGTTTGTGTGAATGCTAAAAGGTCAATTATTATATAGCTGTCTTTTTCCTCTTCAGAAATCAGTGCAAATATCTTATTAATTACTTCTATAACATGGTTTATTTCTTTTGATGAGACAAAAGCTTCTAGTACGGACTGTTTGATTGATTGTTTCTTTACGGCTTATTATACATGTTGTTCTTTTAGGACATTGCTCTTGGAGATTCTAGATATAAATATTGTGTTTCCTGTTCCTGAGACTTTGATTGTTCTGTATGGTGATATATTCATTAGGGGAGAGGTCGCCAGGTCGGGTGCCACCTTTTCCCTTTCCAAGAGATCATCTTCTAAGAAGGAGAAAAGAATCCCTCCTTCCCTTTATGTGGTTTCCTTGTTTTACTAGTAAATTCAATATGGGCTCCAGCAATACCCCACAAAACATGACCAGCTCCTTCTCCTTTCCCCTTGCAACCATCCTTTTTCAGCCACGCCAGATCTCATCTTCTTCTCAAATTTGAACACCAAGTCTTTTGCTGCTCTACGACACTGTCCCCAACTACGATCACGATTTCACTACCCAAAGCAATACACTGGTGGATGTTATTAGTGACACCAGTACGTGGTGGTGGCAACGGTATGGCATGATTGGTTCAAATGTTTTGGAGAGATGTATCTGATGATTCTAGGGGCCTATGTGTTGTTACAGAATGCACTCATCAGAATCCTGTTTAGTTTGGAAGTTGTTAGGCCTTTGTAAAACTAAAAGATACTTTGGTACAAAGTTTTGTTAAGGAAATGATAGACACCACAGAATGGTAATGAAAACAAAAGCTGAAGAACAAAATTTTCAGAAAATGTTGAGCTTCTTGAACTAAGCTGACCTCATTCACCTCTTATTTTGTCCGATGATTGGTCTCAAACACCTAAGCTTGGGGACTTATTGTTATGATCCACAGTTTTGTGACCCTCCAGATTCTAGTTATTGCCTCACTGGTATGAAAGTGGAGGTTCTGTTGAAACCTAAGTTACTCGGACTCGGGTGCGGGTGTCCGATACGGGTGCGGATCTAGAGGTCGGATCCTTCATGATCTATATTTTAAGATTCGGGGATACGGGTCCAGTTATGGATACGGGCGTGGGGATTCAGCTAAAAAAATTCAATAATCTAAAAGTAGAGTTATAAAACCTAAATTATGAGATATTATGTGGAAACCTTGAGGAAAAAATATTAATCAGGACATAGAAATTTCTATATACAATAATACAAGGTATTCTATTTCCTTCAATTTTCCCTTACTTTTGTTTTGATTAAAGAAATCATTGAATCTGTCAAGAATTTCTCCATTGATTTTGGTCAAAATATCCAAAATCAGTTGACCAAATCGGGTACGGATCCCACACCCACATCCACACGGGTACGGATCCGACACGGGTACGGCACCAAAATGAAGAGTCCGAGTAACATAGGTTGAAACACACAATCCCATAGCATTGTTCCAACAGGTTGGATAATATAATAAAAGTTGTTAGGGAAGTCCCTTATGAAAAGGATCGGTGACGCTCAAAAAGGTCAATTCATGAATTTAGTTGTTATCTTGGCACTAGATAGGCTAGCTTCTTATAAAAAGCAATTGAAATTTGATTTTTGTCATCCTAATCTGTTTGTTTTGTGTATCTTTTCTTGAACTCTGACAGGGCCCTACTACTGGTTGTCCAAGAGAGCCTTGGCATGATTTACATAGTAGGATTGAGGGGCCGGCGGCATATGATGTTCTAACTAACTTCGAGGAGCGTTGGTTGAAGGCATCTAAGCGCCATGGACTTCAAAAGATGAAAGCTTCACAAGATGATGCATTACTCAGACTTGACAGGATTCCCGATATTTTGGGAATGGCTGATGTCCCTTGCCTAGGAGAAGACGATGCAGATACGTGGCACGTCCAGGTATGCTAGTTGATTTTAGCATTGCTCGTTGAGTTTCACTTTCTTTCCTTCTGACTAACGTTGTTCCACATGCAGATTTTTCGGTCGATAGACTCCAACTCTGTTAAAGGTTTCCCTAAAGATCCTAGTGAAGCCACTAACAAGGCAAGATTTTTGCTTCTTAATGTTTCGATCTATAAAATAATTGCTATCCATATGCGGTAAGCCAACCAATGTGTTGCTCGTTTTCTGTAAACAGAACCTAGTGTGTGGCAAGAATGTGCTGATCGATATGAGTATACATACTGCCTACATAAAGGCAATCCGAGCTGCCCAACATTTCATCTACATTGAGAACCAGTACTTCCTAGGGTCGTCTTTCAATTGGAGTAACTACAAAAATTTAGGTGAGGACTCTAAAATACTGATGTAAGGGGACACAATTGTTTTTGTATAAAAATCTCTCTGGAACATTTTCCACATTATTCAGTCTGATGTCACAAGTGACTACAGTCTATGTGATAACTGATTTGTGTAATTGCTTCATATTTTGTTCACTACTCTTCAACCTTTCTTATATTTGATCTGTTAAAGTCATGCCCACGTCTTATATGGCTATTGCAAATTAAAAGTTCTTTTTTTCTTATTGTTCATTATGAAATGTTTGAAAACAAGAATGACTATATAATGATAATGTAAATCTACTTTCTATCACTAGGTGCTAATAACTTGATACCAATGGAGATTGCTCTCAAGATTGCCAACAAAATACGGGCAAATGAGAGGTTTTCAGCATATATAGTTGTTCCTATGTGGCCAGAGGGTGTTCCGACAAGTACCGCTACTCAGAGAATACTTTTTTGGCAGGTACATTGTAGCCTACTGTTTCAGTGACTTAATCTTCATCTTACAAATTGTGATTTCAGCAATCTGAAATTATTTAGTCATGATGTTTTTCAGTACATTAGTAGTTCGTTGTTCCTTTGGCTTATCTTTACCCAAGTGAAAACAGGTCATATATGCCATATTCCCCATACAGATGTCACTGGTTTAGTTTGTTGATATCAAATGCTTTTCCCAGTTCAGTTCAATATCAAGGTTTTTCAGCTGAGATCTAGGGTGAATACAGTAACTATTGTTTAGTTGTTTCCCTTAGATGGTACCAGTAGGTTAGGGATGAGGTGGGGAAGGATGATTAGCAACAGATAAGTATTACTCCCCTCTTTCCTGTTTACTCTGTTGAAACCTTTTCGATCCATCGCAGTATACTTAATCATGTACTCTACAATCTACAGTACCAATTCAAATTTAATTTAAAATACCACAACATTTTGATATTTTGCTTTTGTGAACAGTATCTAGCTGCTCCGGACCGTAATGCAGTAAAATTTTCAAAATTCCAATGTTAATGTCTCTTGTATCAAGCTTGATTTCTTTGTTAGCAACTTGCTGCTATTCAATTGTCAAAAGCTCCTCTGGTTGAAGTCATTTTCAGCTGGTCGGTAGATAAATTCCACCATCACGTCTAATATGCTTCTGTTTATATGATACATTTGGACCTAATTGCATGTTGATATTCAGATTTTGCTACAGATTTTACGCAGGTAGCATCTGTTTAACCTTTGTTGTTTATATTTGCAGCACAATACTATGCAGATGATGTATGAGGTAATTTATAAAGCTTTACAAGAGGTTGGGCTGGAAAACACATATGAACCCCAGGACTATTTGATTTTCTTCTGCCTTGGCACTCGTGAGGTTTCGGAAGATGGAAGCAATACATACGTCAAAACTTCTAAGCCAACTACGCCTCAAGTAATCCACTGGCTCTCATAGTTGAGCTTATTTTGCTAGCTTATTTTCATCATTCTCCAATAATTATCAGCCTCTTATCTTTGTCTTAAATATAACTCGTCATCATTCAGGAACTGAGTCAGAAAAATCGACGTTTTATGATATATGTACATTCAAAAGGAATGATAGTGGATGATGAGTATGTTATATTGGGATCTGCAAACATCAATCAACGTTCTCTGGAAGGCACCCGAGATACTGAGATTGCAATGGGTGCATATCAGCCTCATCATACATGGGCAACCAAAAATGCTGGACCACATGGGCAGGTAATTTGAAGTAAAATGCTAGTTACAATGTCAGCTTAGAAACATTTCCTGTACTGCACCTGGTTTCTCCTTTTAACTTTTAAATGCATTTCATTCCAAGAAGTTGTATTTTGTGACTCAGTTGCTAGTGCATATCCACTTGCAGGTATACGGTTATAGGATGTCTCTATGGGCAGAGCATACAGGAACACTGGAGCAATGTTTTGAGCATCCAGAGAGTCTTGAATGCGTGAGACGGATAAGAGTATTTGGTGAACACAACTGGCTACAATATGCAGCTGATGAAGTAACTGAAATGCAAGGGCACCTTCTTAAGTATCCTGTTGAAGTTGATCGAACGGGAAAGGTGAAGCCGCTTCCTGGCTGTGAAACTTTTCCAGATATAGGAGGGAAGATAATAGGGACATTTACTGGTGTTCAAGAAAATCTCACCATCTGAGCTTGGCAATTCTGCCTAGTGTAGCTTCTGAAAAATTTCAAGAATTCTCATTTGCAGCCATAGGAGTATTCTTTGTATTGTTTCTTCACTGGTAGATTTTTCCTGTTTGTGTATTGTTGGTTTTACAAACTAGGCTGAGAAAAGGTTTGGTTGTATTTTGATGCTTTTGACTCTAAATGCATTAAAAAGTGAAGTTTTTGTGATTGTAATTGAGTAGTATTCAATGATAAAATAGTTCTAATATCCTAATTCCAACAGATGCAAGGTTCAACTTTATCATGGCATTCATTGGTCATGTATTGTTTTTTTTTTTTTTTTAATAACCGAAATTTTTTTTGGGTTAGCTAGTGAATGGTTCAAAACTCAACGGATACTGAGTTCGTTAAGTTTACCTTCTCACTTAAAAATGCTAGGCTTTTTAATGATGGTTGAATTTTAACTAGTGACATTTCATGTATTATTACTTGGTCAAACTTGCGAGATGTGTCATGTATGATTAGTTGGTCTGTGAAGGAAAAATGTCTATTAAAGAAAAGAAGCTTAGAGTTTGCATTGTTTATGTAATTACCATATTCTGATGTGTTTTTTCACCCAAAAACCATCACCATAAAAGATGTTTTAAATACATGGCTTGTCATTGGAGGAAGCAAGAATAGAAAATTTATTTTAATATTCATCAAACAGAAGAGAATCTCTGGAGATCTGTGCAATAATATACAAATGAGCTGTTTCAAACTCAAGAATTTTTTTTAAAAGAAATACAAACTCTTGGAGAAGATGCGAACTATAATTTTTTAAGTTATTTTATTAGCCACAACTGAGCTGTGACAATTTACTTTTATATGCAGTTCACAACAAAATACCCGAACCACAAATTTTTTGGGGGTTTTACATAAATAGCTAGATTTTCAAACTTAATTACAAAGTTATAGCACCTTTTTTAATTCCCAAAAGAATAGCATCCTAATATTTATTATCTAATATAGCAGAAACTTAAGAATCTTGCGTCCATGCTTTTGTGGGATTCCGAAATTATTGACGCACTTTCAAAGGAGTTATACACTTATACTCCAGCAACTGCAGGTAGGAGTGTCAATGGAATAAAAAAATTGAAAAAATACCAAACCGAACCAAATATATTTACACACACAATATATATATATATATATATATATTTTATGAGTTAAGTCTATAAATAAATATAAGCAAACATTTTTAGTCGAGGTCTTGGACCTTGAGGTGATGGAAACACAACATTGCACATACTAATTAGCACCGAAAGTGCAAACTACCAAACTCATCCGCACTCATATAATCTTGTTGAAACTAAATCAATTGGTACAACTAATAAACTTGAGCATATATCAAGCTACTAAGTGACCAAGATATCAAATATTTTTCTACTCGTTTAAATTTCTCTTAGCATATAATTAATATTTTATTATTCTAGTTCTTCAGTTATATCTAATCAGTATCTGTCAACTCGTGTTATTTAGATTTTTTTTTGTTTTTGCTTCATTGATTTTATAATATCACTATAGAATAATGTTCTTTTGATTAATTGTCTTATAAATAAATTTTACCAAAGTCATGTATATGGTATCGCTTTCTATTATCTACTTAATAGAGAGTGACAATCACTTGTAGCTCGATACTGGAGAATGAAAATATATTGAGTACTTAAATATTAGTTACGACCATTTAAGAGTCATTATTTATTCAAATATTATCTTAAATCATACTTTATGTGTTATATTAAATTTATAGGTATTTTACATAAAAATGGCACATTCTAATAATGGTACGACTCTACTGTAGAGTTCTAACAAAATTTTACCGAAAATTAACCGAACCGAACCGAAACCGAAGGGAAACCGATATGAATGAAACGGTTTTAAAAAGTCTTATTTTGGTTATGCACAATAAAATAATCGAAAAATTGGTATGGTATAAATTTCATGAAAAAACCGACCGATCTGAACCGTTGACACCCCTAACTGCAAGGATCTCTTTCCTTTCACAAAAAACTTAATATTCCTTTAACAAAAGACTAAATTAAGAGCTACTCTATCAGAAATAAATATGGTATATAATTCTTCATTGTGTTCTTAAATGTATATGTCTTAATATAGTATCTATACAATAAAATTTTACTGTTAATTTATGTGTTCAATGATGAATTATACTAGGAATATACATGGTATATAAAGTTATATGAATTATATCTTACATATACATTGTATAATGTATTTGTACATGGTATAATTGTTTTGTCTATTTATGTACAAAGTCATATACACGAATTATACATGGTATAAAAGTGGTAATTTATATAATTATTGTTGTGTATTTATGTGCATATTCATATACACGAATTATATATATGGTATAAAAGTGGTATTTTATATAATTATTTTTGTATATTTATGGGCATATTCATATACACGAATTATATACATGGTATAAAAGTAGTTTTTTATAATTTTTTGTGTGTATATATGGGCATATTCATTTACACGAATTATATACAGTCAAACCTTCCTATAACAGTCCCTCGTTATAACAGCATTTCAGTATAACGACCAAATTTTCTCAAGAACTAATTTTTCATGTTATATTTTACCTCTATAACAACATTCTACCTATAACAACAATGACGTTCATTATTGTCACGACCCTTTTTTACAACTTAAAAAGGAAAACTTATTTAATTTAAAAGGTCCGTGACTAGGTGTTTAAGGTACACAATTATTAAGAGATTTTCGGAGTCGCCACTTGACAAGTTAAAGGTGTGCCAAGTCACCAAAGTGGTGTACCTAGAACACCTGTGACTCGTAAATGGTCTGCGTCAGAGTTCCGGATAAGGATCTCGGTTGACTCGCGGGAAGGTGTTAGGCACCCTCGAGTCCTGTGCCAAGCACAGTTGCTTTTATTGACGCATTTCGACTCTTGAAACTATTTGTTGTTTTTGCCCTTTGTTTTGTTACTCTTTGATTTGCATTTTAATGAACTATGATAGGATTAACATTTATTCTAAAACTTAAACTTAAAACTGTTACGTTTGAAAGTCAAGCACTGCTATTTATGAAAAAAATAAATGAATAGCCACCTTTCTAATATCCTTTCATGGGATAGCTAAATTTTTTGTTAAATTATTTGACTTTAAGTAAATAGGCCAAATCTTTAAACTGGATTATCTTTGAAAGTCGGCCCATTTTAACTTTCTGCCCGTTCAAGAAGTTTGCATCATAACCCCACTTTTGGTATTTGCTTCCAATCTAGCCCATTTCATATTATATATTGAAGAAAATAGCTTATCCTTGATGTCAGGTCATTTAAGCAAATATAAGGCCCAACTTTTCTTGCCATTAGTGAGCTACTGGCGTTAGCAATTTATTTTCTCCCAATATCCTAGTTTACTACTTGTATTTTAGATTTTGCCTACGTAAGTATAATATTATGAACTCAGCTTTAAAAACGTAAAAAAATATTTACTATGCATTTTTTCATCTTCTTAACATACAATATTCACAGCCATAAGCATAAGAATTCAGTAACTTGAACTAAAAAGAAAATATTTCATTCATGCTTTAAAGCTTGTAAATGGCTAGAAATACAACATGTAACCAAATGAAGGTTGAAAGGAATACCTTGCATCTGCCAAGTGGAATATTAAAAGCCGAAGAACTCAAGCCAAAAGAGTCATGAGCAACAAGCACACCAGCAGCAACACAACTCTTAAACTTCAAGACTAGACTTTTCTCCTCTCTTTTTCTATATTTTTTTCTCATAAACCCTTCAGCTTTTTCTCAAGTTTTCTCTCGGTTTCTATTATTTAGATCTGAAAACGTATTTTTCTAAGAGTAAAACTGTACCCCTTTTTTTTTTATGTGTTGTGTTATCAAGAGTAAAAATATTCTCTCCCTCTTTTTTGTTTTCTATCCCCTTCCAATAAAATAAAAATAAGAGTGGAGTAAAAATAGATAGATAAAAGTACAATTACTCATGTGCTTTGTACCACTACTTTGACTCTATTTTGACATCATCACATTGACATCATCACATTGACATCATCAATCCCATGTCACTTCTTTTTCTTTTTTTTTTAATTGTTTTATTATTATTTTTTTTTTTGAAAATCTTTTCAACATTTCTTCCTAATTAGTTACTAAAAATGACTAAATAATAAGACAAAGATCACATGAATATTACCACAAATTTTATGTAATTTTAATATTGTGTGCCAAAATTAGGTGATTACAGCTGCCCCTCTTTGTTCGAGAACATCGAAGAGTTTTCGGACAAAGACGTAATCGGCAACTAATTTTGGCTCTTCGGTTCTAGCCGAGGACATACTTTTCAAAATTGCGACCGTACCTTGAACTTTCGGTTCTAACCACGAACAAGGCTACCTACATATCCCCGGACAAAGGAATCAGGTCAGTGTAGTTCCTCATGTGCGATAGCTGGGACTACCGCATTTAGACAAACACTGGAGTCTTCTAGACTAACACTAAGCACTCTCTAGACATACACAGACTAACTCTAGACACTTTCAGAACTAACTAGGACTGACTCGATGCTCCTAGACTTACCCGGACTAACACAAGACACTTTTGACACATTAGAGTTGTTGCTGCTGGTCACTGTCGCTGGTTGCTGGCTAGCTGGCTGGTGGTCACTGCTTTACAAAGAAAAAATGAAAATACAACATTTGAAACGTAAAATTACAATTCCTAAGCTAATTTCTTCATGCTTCCCAAGCTGATAAACTGGTCCGAAGCTCCCACTACCAAAGTAGTCTTGAAAACTTGAAATTGCCGCTCGGGCGGGCTTTGCCTCTAAAGTTGAAACTGCCGCCTTGACGGGCTTTGACTTGAAAGCTGAAATTGCCGCTTTGACGGGCTTTGACTTGAAAGCTTAAATTGCCGCTTTGACGGGCTTTGACTTGAATCAAATTGCCGCTTTAACGGACTTGACTTGAAAAATTGAAATTGCCGCTTTGACGGGCTTTGACTTGAATAAAATTGCCGCTTTGACGGGCTTTGACTTGAAAGATAAAACTGGAACCACCACTCTGGTGGGTCTTGCTTTTTGTTGAAAATTAGAAACCATCACTCTGATGGGTCTTGCTCTTGCTAAATTGAAAACCATCACTCTGATGGGTCTTGTTCTTGCTGAATTAAAAACCATCACTCTGATGGGTCTTGTTCTTGCTGAATTAAAAACCATCACTCTGATGGATCTTGCTTGTACTGGAAATTGGAAATCATCACTCTGATGGATCTTGCTCTGACTGAAAATTAAAAACCATCACTCTGATGGGTCTTGCTAAACCATCACTCTGACGGGTCTTGTTCATGCTGAATTGAAAGACCATCACTCTGATGGATCTTGCTTGTACTGGAAATTGAAAATCATCACTCTGATGGATCTTGCTCTGACTGAAAATTAAAAACCATCACTCTGATGGGTCTTGCTAAACCATCACTCTGACGGGTCTTGTTCATGTTGAATTGAAAGACCATCACTCTGATGGGTCTTGCTTGTACTGGAAATTGAAAATCATAACTCTGATGGATCTTGCTCTGACTGAAAATTAAAAACCATCACTCTGATGGGTCTTGCTAAACCATCACTCTGACGGGTCTTGTTCATGCTGAATTGAAAGACCATCACTCTGATGGGTCTTGCTTTCACTGAAAATTAGAAACCATCACTCTGATGGGTCTTGCTTCTGGTGGAAATTGAAAACCATCACTCTGATGGGTCTTGTTTCTTCTGAAAATTGAAAACCATCACTCTGATGGATCTTGTTTTTGTTGAAAATTAGAAACCATCACTCTGATGGGTCTTGCTTTTGTTGAAAATTAGAAACCATCACTCTGATGGGTCTTGTTCTTGAAGAGAAATCTCATTATCCCAACGGGTCTTGCATTGAAATTTGAATCCCATCATCCCAATGGGTCTTGTGTTTAAAGTTGAAAATTCTATCCCATTATCCCAATGGTTCTTGTCTTGAAAGTTGGAAACCACTGCTCCCTGCTCAGATGGTCCCTGATTTCATTCTTTATTTCTTTTTTCTGCTTTTCAAGTTTGTCCTCGACGAGCAACCGACTTGATGTAGTTTTGTTCTCACACTTCCTAAGCCAATTTCTCCCCTCGGTCTTCGATCACACCTTTGTAGAAATAACAAACCACTCCCTGGTGATCTTCATGGTACAATCTCGGTATTAGGCTCCCATTCCCGACTTTCTTGTACAACTGAAACTTGTAGACAAGTTTTGCGAACCTTTCTGAATGCCCGAAAATAATGAGAAAGAAATGAAAAGGAAAGTGAAGAAACTCAGAAGGAGACATCGAATGAAAGATGTCTCTGGTAGATAGAAGAAACTTATTTGGAGGTGAAACGACAACCTTAGTAAAACATGACATGCAATTAGAATCAACTCTTGATTAGTTCACATAGTCTAACCCTGACCTCTCTCCCAGATTGACAACCTCGCTCAACCCGAACTTGACGACGAATTCCACGACCCTCAGTCGACTAGTAGTGCCCCTCGGGGTTTTCACTAACTAGCCTCTCTTTTTGTTCTTTTAACTTACTATTGCCTTGCAGCGCCTTTTCAGGTTTTCACCGACAAGACTTCATTTTTTTTTCTCTTTTTTTTTTTCATTTCATTTCTTTCATTTTTTCGCTCTTTCCCAATCGACCTCCCATCTTTCCTTGCAGCTCGACCCCGTCTTTCCTTTCTTTTCTTCAATTTTGGCCTTTATCTTGATTCCCTGGAGAATTTCTCCTTTAATGACCTTGGTGCTCCCAGCTCCTAAATGCGATCGTCGGCTTATAAGAGTGCGACTTTACAGTGTGGAACTTATCCCCTGATACCCTACTCGGCTTGACATTCTCAATGATCGGTCAGAACGGTCTTTATTTGGACTGTAACATTGGATTTGGTTAGGCTATGAAGAAAAGGATTCAGCATAAAAACTCAGAAACATCTCATGAGACGGTTAGAATGAGCATCACAAGATTTGAAATCACCGCTTTTGAAAAATAAACCAAACTTTTTCCCAGTTTAGGCAAATTGGGGATTCCTTCTTTTTTCTTCTTCTTTTTTTTTTTTTTTTTTTTTGTTTTGAAGAGCGGTATGAAAGCATCTCATGAAACGACTTGGTAAAATATTACAACCTTCGGAATCATTTCTTTTAAAATAATAACTAACTGAGGCCTCAATTTATTGAAAAAAATCGAGGAATTATCTTCTGAATTTTCTGATATGCAAACATAAGGGATATTGAGACTTTCCCCCGAGATGAACACAAAGAAAGCAAAAGGAATTGACTTTCTCCCTTTCTTTTTTTAAAAATAAACTAAACTTCTGCCCCAGTTTAGGATAAACTGGGGTGCTTTGAGTTTTTTTTTTTTTTTTTCCCGACTTCGAGACTGCTGTACCAAACATCTCATGAGACAGACAAATATATGGTTTGATAAAATAGAAGTTTGTTTTTATTTTATTTTATTTTTTTAAAATAAAATAAAAACAAACTTCTGCCCCAGTTTAGCATACAGTGGGGAACAAAATTTCTTTGACGTTGGCCGCAAACTTGGAGGCAAGTTTTGCGTCAATATGAACAGGGAAAAAAATGAACTTTTCCCTGTTATGACCGCACCCGAATGGTTGCCTACGTATCCTTTTGAGAGGAATCAGGTCAGACGTAGCTCTACCACTGAGGTAGATTTTCTTGTTTCTTTTTCAAATATTTTTTTTTTTTCATTTTTTCCAATTCCAATCACATTAATTCCAAAGGAGGGTAGTCAAAGAAAACACAAAATAAAGCTCAAAAGGATTTACAAAGGATATACTGTTTGGGTAGAAGAAACGAAAGCCGTTCGTCATCCCGATCCGAGAATGCCTCGCACAAATAATGATTCAATGAATTGACCTGGATTGATCCACACTTGTCCTCAACTAATGCTTCATCGATGCTTCTCAAAACTGGTATTTCAAATTCGGTCGAAGCGACCGTGCACGATTTTGAACTTCTCACCGATCTCCCTTATCGGATGACTACAGATTAATTCCCAACTTATTTCACTCCTTCTTTTATCCCTCTTTACTACTCGAATAGCTCACAATGCCAGAGCGTGTGTTTAGATCAAGACATAAATTCCGCACGCATGTCATGTTATTAAGGTCGACAAAACACAAAACAGAAAACTAAGGAGGTAAGAACAGAAAACATAAAAGACCGAATATTAGGACGAGATGGATCTCGCTTTCATTGAATTGAAGATAGAAGGGTTTGAACAAACAAAAAAGCAAAATAATGCACTTGGGTTACAACCCTTAAATAACCAAGTACATAGGAAGATTAGCAAAACAAGCTACAATATTTCACAGTCACTCAATTGCAAGTCAGGGCTAGTTTTCCTGTGTTAGGCATTGTCGAGCCCTTCACCCAAATGTACCATGCCGATACCAAAGAAACTCCCTGAATCTGGCAACATCTTCTGCTTTTCCTCATTTTTTCCAACTTCCATTGTGGTAGACTTCACTTCTTCGGGACTGATGAATGACCGGGTAAGATATGGAATTGGCTTCTCGAGAGACATGTTCATCTTCTTCATTTCTTCAGCCCTTACTCTGTCTGCCACCCTTGGCACAATTTCAGGAACACCGTTCACTGTCACTAGCATTTTGTTGGCCCCAACTGACACATCATCAACAGATACTATCGGCATTGTAGATTCAGCTCTCACCATACTTACCATATGCACATCATCATGGACCGACAAAGAGTTCTGGTTGATTTCTGGGGCATCTGAGCCCTCGACTCGAATCTGACCATTATCAATCAAAGCTTGGATATCCTTCTTGAGAAAATGGCAATCCTCAGTGTCATGCCCCAGTGCACCTGAATGGTAAGCACATTGACGAGAGTCGTCAACCCTATCCCTAGGATGCATTCCTCCATTGATCGGTTTCAGTATGTCCAAAGCTTGCAACTTCTGAAAAAGTTCGGCATAAGATTCTCCAACTGGCGTAAACTCATTATTTTTCACTTGATGCACCCTTTTATACTCAACCTTTGGGCGAAAGCCTGGAGGACCTCTTGGTCGGTGGGGAAGGTTCAGTAGAGGCTGGAATTGGTTATGTGGAGCTTGGTGAATGGGATATATAGGATGTGGGGCTGGAGCGTGCCATTGCGGATAAGACGATATTGGAGCATATGGTTGCACTGTATGGATTGAGTATTGGGGTGGAGGGACGGAATACTGCGGATTTTGTGGAGTGTAGTAGTGTTGTGGAGGGTATATTTGTGGAGCTTGGTATGAGTGGGTTTGATTGTATCTTTTCTCGCTCCACTCTTGTGAACCCGAACCCACCATGGCTACACCATCTTGATTCTTCTTCCCAAAGGCTCCTGCCTGCACAGCCTGTGTAGTTGCTTTCAGTGTGGTCTGGCTCACAATCTTACCAGCTTTGACTCCCCTCTCAATCATTTCTCCCATCTTGACGACTTCACTAAACGGTTTCCCAAAGGCGGCGATCAATGCACCATAGAACACCTCATCTTGCGCCTCGATGAACAAACGGACCATGTCGTCGTCCGGTATTGCGGGGCTCACTCGAGCGGCCTGCTCGCGCCATCTGAGGGCATACTCCCTAAAGCTTTCACTTGGCTTCTTTTTTATCGCATCCAAAGAGGATCGATCTGGCAAAACTTCAATGTGGTACTTGTACTGGTCATAGAATGCCTGTGCCATATCCTCAAATGACAACCATTTAGTTAAATCCTGCCTCATGAACCATTCAGCAGCTGCACCCCCCAAGCTTTCGGAAAAGTATGATATCAACAGCTTGTCTTTCTTGACCCCTCTCATTTTGTTGCAATAGGTCTTCATATGAACTCTTGGATCTCCTTGCCCGGTGTATAGATCGAACTTTGGCACTGTGAATCCTTCTGGCAGTTGCAATTCAGGGTAGGGGCAAAGATCCTTGAAAGAAATGTTGGTATGATCTCCATATCCCTGAATGATCCTTACTGCTTGTTCTAGGCCTTCCACTTTCCTCAGAACCTCGCTCTCATCCAGCTTTCCTGATCGATCAAGCTCAACTTGAGACTCTTAATGGAAACCCTGATTATATGGACCACTTTGCCTGAAATTGGATTCATGGGCGGGTCATAGTGTTGATCCCCAACCTGAAGATGTGGGTCATTGTTGCACCTGGCCGTGACTGGCCTAGCTGGGCCCTGAAAAACTGGAACTTGTGCTGGAGGTGGGCCATATTGTCCCTCTGGTGGAGGTGGTGCATGAGGACGCACTTCAGCTTCATTTGTTACGCCACGGACAGGGGCAAGACCAGTAGGATAAGTGGGATCCTCAACTGCCGTAGATGTGCCCGGTGCTCGTTGTACCGCTGTCGGCACAACCCCATCTAGGTTGGTTGGAATAGGAGGAGGTGCCCGTCCTGTGGTCAGTGCATGATGCATGTCGGCCACGAGTTGTTTCAAAGTATTAACCTCCCCAGTCAATCTCTCATTTTCCAGTGCCAAGAGTTCCTGGGCACCGGTTTCGGATCTCTCTCCATCAGATGGCATGGATACGGGTAAAGTCACAGGTCCCTTTGATTTAGTTCTGTACGGATGGGTCGATTCCAGAATTCTGTACCAAATCTCCAACTCCAAATTATTAGAAACAAACCGGGTTAGCACAAAAGAATCACAGATTGCAGCCTAGGGTTGTTATGCATCATCCCGAAACGGTTAACGGCGTAAGCCGAGTGTACCGGTCGTATCCCCGAAAGATTGCTACGTGTCTTGAGCAAAATTAGAACAAAATTGGATGATTTTTTTTTTCCGACTCAACAAGCGTAACTTAGAAAAACGACACGAGACGAACTCAAAATAAATGCTTGACATGATGCACGAGTCAAAGATATATACAAACTGACACATTGGGCTGGTACACCCAAACGGTGAAAATAATGGGACTCGACATTTTAGCAGAGTCGGATTATTCCACGAGGATCGACACAAAATACGACTTAGCTAATTACAATTTATCTTTTGTACCCTGACTTGACCTTAAACAAAATAAAATAAAGCGGGACCCTAAAACAACATTTTTTTTTTTATGAAAAATTAAGACTCAATGGGAGATTCGAAACGAAACTTAAGAACGGATTATGAAACAAACTATTTTCCTTACCCGAAAGGTGACTCCAAAACCGGACATTACGACAATACAAGGATGGACACAATTTTTTTTTTTTTTTTTTTTTTGAAACAAACTCTTTGATCTAATTCGAGAAAGAATCTTAGAGTATTTACAAAATCTGGCAATTAGAACGACCCAACGACACAAAAATATTACACGAATTAGATACAAAACTGGTTTCTAAAATTAGCCATTATGACCGCGTAAAACCCCGATAAATTATTTTCAAATATGGACTTGATTTGGACACAAACTCAACACAAAAGAGTCCCAAAATTTCGCCATTATAACGGCGCAAACTATGACACATTATTTTCTAACACTTGGGACCAAGCCCGGACGTAAAATGAGACTAAAAAAAATTTGAAAAATTTTCGCCATTATAACGGCGTAAAAGGACAACTAAACAAAATATTTCGAGACACGGGACTAAACCCAATTTTTCTATCATTTTCACCGGTGATCGGTCAGCACAACAACCCTTAGACTAAAACAAATGCAACACATTATATGCTCATGATGTGTCTTTCAGGGACGTGGGCCCTACTATGACACGAGGGAGTCAGCCTAGACAAGTGCGGTACCGGTGTACTGCACCTCATTAAGTCTAATGACATGCAAATAAATCGACCTAGATAAAAGCACAGGTTCAACTCTAGGTGACTCAATGGGTTCATGTTCTATAGTTTCTGGCAATTTGGAAGTGCCTCGGGGGTACCGGTCGACAACGTCTAACGGCCTAACCCAACGCACCTCCTCCTAAAAAAAAAGGTTAACTTTTTGTGTCCTGAGACACGACAGAAATTCCAGACGCTGAAGCGAAACTGGCGTGCATGTGTGCAGTGTTCAAGAAGACTCAGAGGTGTACGAGAGAAGACAGTTGTGTATATACAGTTCAAACAATATCAAAGCAGTAACATTCAAGGCAATATATACAAACAATATTCAAAGTCGAAAGCGACAAATTTTAAAGCCTGAGACTCTCAGTTTTCACTTTCCTCCCCAGCGGAGTCGCCAAGCTGTCACGACCCTTTTTTACAACTTAAAAAGGAAAACTTATTTAATTTAAAAGGTCCGTGACTAGGTGTTTAAGGTACACAATTATTAAGAGATTTTCGGAGTCGCCACTTGACAAGTTAAAGGTGTGCCAAGTCACCAAAGTGGTGTACCTAGAACACCTGTGACTCGTAAATGGTCTGCGTCAGAGTTCCGGATAAGGATTTCGGTTGACTCGCGGGAAGGTGTTAGGCACCCTCGAGTCCTGTGCCAAGCACAGTTGCTTTTATTGACGCATTTCGACTCTTGAAACTATTTGTTATTTTTGCCCTTTGTTTTGTTACTCTTTGATTTGCATTTTAATGAACTATGATAGGATTAACATTTATTCTAAAACTTAAACTTAAAACTGTTACGTTTGAAAGTCAAGCACTGCTATTTATGAAAAAAATAAATGAATAGCCACCTTTCTAATATCCTTCCATGGGATAGCTAAATTTTTTGTTAAATTATTTGACTTTAAGTAAATAGGCCAAATCTTTAAACTGGATTATCTTTGAAAGTCAGCCCATTTTAACTTTCTGCCCGTTCAAGAAGTTTGCATCATAACCCCACTTTTGGTATTTGCTTCCAATCTAGCCCATTTCATATTATATATTGAAGAAAATAGCTTATCCTTGATGTCAGGTCATTTAAGCAAATATAAGGCCCAACTTTTCTTGCCATTAGTGAGCTACTGGCGTTAGCAATTTATTTTCTCCCAATATCCTAGTTTACTACTTGTATTTTAGATTTTGCCTACGTAAGTATAATATTATGAACTCAGCTTTAAAAACGTAAAAAAATATTTACTATGCATTTTTTCATCTTCTTAACATACAATATTCACAGCCATAAGCATAAGAATTCAGTAACTTGAACTAAAAAGAAAATATTTCATTCATGCTTTAAAGCTTGTAAATGGCTAGAAATACAACATGTAACCAAATGAAGGTTGAAAGGAATACCTTGCATCTGCCAAGTGGAATATTAAAAGCCGAAGAACTCAAGCCAAAAGAGTCATGAGCAACAAGCACACCAGCAGCAACACAACTCTTAAACTTCAAGACTAGACTTTTCTCCTCTCTTTTTCTATATTTTTTTCTCATAAACCCTTCAGCTTTTTCTCAAGTTTTCTCTCGGTTTCTATTATTTAGATCTGAAAACGTATTTTTCTAAGAGTAAAACTGTACCCCTTTTTTTTTTATGTGTTGTGTTATCAAGAGTAAAAATATTCTCTCCCTCTTTTTTGTTTTCTATCCCCTTTCAATAAAATAAAAATAAGAGTGGAGTAAAAATAAATAGATAAAAGTACAATTACTCATGTGCTTTGTACCACTACTTTGACTCTATTTTGACATCATCACATTGACATCATCACATTGACATCATCAATCCCATGTCACTTCTTTTTCTTTTTTTTTTTAATTGTTTTATTATTATTTTTTTTTTTTGAAAATCTTTTCAACATTTCTTCCTAATTAGTTACTAAAAATGACTAAATAATAAGACAAAGATCACATGAATATTACCACAAATTTTATGTAATTTTAATATTGTGTGCCAAAATTAGGTGATTACAATTATAGCGGTACACTCTTTATAAAATTACCTCTCTATAACGGCCATAGTCAAATATTGTGTAATAATATTTTGTAAGAGATTTATTATGTATAAAATAAAATAAAATATATTTATGATAATCATTCGTAACACAAATATATTGCCTTTTTTTACATTCGTACCATTAAAAAATAGTTAAGAAAAAGGTTGTATGAATACATATATTCCTTAGATTTTAATTTTTTTTTTGGTACAGTACAACTAGTTATAGATTTATTAATAATGTATTAACCATTTCAACTTTTAATTAATGAAATATGAAAATCTATTGAGATTTTAAATTTAACATGTATTTTTTACGATAATAGTTAAATGAGATCTAAGCGTCAAATATCAGTATACATGTATAACAACACCTCTCTATAGCAGCTAGCCAGCTATAAAAGTTTCAGACAAATACTGCCACTATAGAGAGGTTTGACTGTATATAGTATAAAAGTGGTATTATGTATAGTTTTTTTTTTTTTTTTGTGTGTATTTATGTGTGTATTCATATACATGAATTATATACATAATATAAAGTTGGTATTTTGTATAACTATTTTTGTTTACTTATGGGCATATTCATATACACGATTTAATAACGATGTATTATAGATTTGTGTGTTAGTACGATTAACAATTAAGTATTATTGCTAATTATATAAAAAAGGGATATATCACAAAAGGCAGTGGAATGACAACAAAGACAACTCCAAGAAATAATTAATAAGAAGTTGTGCTAAAGTAAGAAACTTCTGCAATGTTGATTAAAGAAAATATTATGGATAATCATAATTAAGTTTTGGCTGCTAATTGTTTTAGAATGAAGTATGAGATAATCTGTTACCATTTTTTTTAGGTATATACAATAAAGAGAGAAAGATATAAGCTATAAAAGTAAATCTCATAATTAGTGGATTCAATTAAATAATCGGTTGCTAGTTAATTAGCATATATCTACTATATATGTAAAAAATTATTATTTTTATAAAATTAAAAGATAAAAATTCTATCATAGTAAATATACTATCTTAAAGTGCCTTAGAGTATAATTTTTCCAATTTTCTTTAGTTCAACTGTTATCCACGGATATCCGTGGAAAAATTATGTTTTAACAGTAGTTCACCATTACAAAATACAAGCTACAAATTTATTTTGTTCAACGATTATCCAAAGCCGAATAGAGGCTAGAGCCTGTTTGGCCACGCTTCTGGGGAGCCAGAATTGCTTATTTTAAATTTTTGAGGTGTTTGGCCAAGCTTTAAGGAAAAAATAGGTGCTTTTAAGTGTCAGCATAAGCTGTTTTTCTACTGTGGAGGAGAAGCTGAAAAAAGTAATTTCTTGAATAAATAAGTGCTTTTGATTATTTGGAACAAAAATACTCATTTCAAACTTCCATATTTAATCAAATTAATATTATTAAATATCTATTTTCGTAATTTGGTAATTTTTTTAAATATCGGTCAAACACAAATTTATAACAAAAGCAGTTCTCTAAAATTTGGCCAAACACAAATTGCTTATCTCGCAAAGTACTTCTTTGACAAGCACTTTTGATAAAAAGCACTTCTCAAAATAAGTTGATTTTGGCAGCTAGGCCAAACATGCTCTAAGTTACATTTTAACTGAAGTTCTCAACTAAAAACACAAACAATAATTTCTTTAAGTTTTTCTTTTTGTAATGAACGATATTTATTCAAAATAATAACCTAGCTATTACATAATCGGACCACGGTGCTTGGCTAAATATACGTTTTAAATGGGGAGTTTTTCATAACTACCTGTTATAGAAAAGTTATCTACATTACCTACCACATTAATTGGATACCACTTATAAAATTACAAATATACCATATTCTAGTAATCCCTATCCATGTAGTTATCTAGTTATTTAGATACAAAATATATGATATAACGCCCAGTCATAAGCAATTACAAAGAGTCCATAACAATAAAAAAAACTGCTCACTTCAACATATATTAACTTTTAAGTACGAAATGATTTATTTCTCATATTTATTTCTTTTATATGAATTTAATGTATACTAAATACATATATATGTGTATATAATATAAATATACTAGAAATATATTTGTAATCATTCTCATTCAATTTACATATATACAACCTTGAATGAATATAGTATATTTATATATATGATATATAGTATATCTATTTATGATATATGGTATATGTATTGTCTGATTTATAGTATATCTATTTATGATATATGGTATATTTATATCTGATATATAGTAAATATTTATCATTTTTATGTTGCCATCATATTTGTTTCTACATTAAAATTTCAAACACTAGTTTCTCTATCCAATATCTATTATGTTTGCCAAATTTCTTTATTGTCACCCGTTCTTCTTTAACTCAATCTATATATTTTCTTAATAGAAAGAATTAATTGATAAAGTATATAGATTGAGTTAAAGAAGAACTGGTGACAATAAAGAAATTTGGCATACATAATAGATATTGGATAGAGAAATTAGTGTTTGAAAGTTTAATGTAGAAACAAATATGATGGCAACATATGGAAGAGACAGGGGAAAGGGTGATGGGTTAGTTAGGGGGGAGAGAGAGTTATACTAGAAATTCCACGTTTAAAGGAAGTGGTGGATTAAACTAAAAAATTTAACCAAGTGGTATACTAGAAAATAAGATAATGAAATGTGGTATAAAAGATATTTGTGGTATATGTTAAAATTAAATCTTTTCAAGTAGTTTTGCACGCGAATTTCCCTTTTAAATGTCGTTCACTGAGTTACAAAATGCGAATTACAAAAGTTTTAGTTCAACTATTGGCCACGGTCTTAGCTAAATTCACGTTTTAGCTATTAATTATCTTGACACACCGTGGTATACCCAAATCATGCTCCCAAACGACAACTGAGGGTTGCTAAGATAGTAAGCACCATCTATATATAATTAAAAAATTGTGGGTTCGGATCATAATCTATCTATACTAATACTAATACTAATATAAAAGTGGGAATCCTTAAAGTAAAAAGTAAAAGACAAAAATACCCCTAAAATATTAAACTTCCATTTTTTGCCTGCAAAACTAAATACTATCTTTAAGTTTTGTATATTAAATTAAATAAGTTGCTACATAGTTAGTATTGCTTTCATCTTCCTATACGGATTAAAAATTTTGGAATTTGAAGAGTTATTAATTGAAAGGTCAATAAATTAAATGAACAAGAAACAATTAGGACTCCAAAATTCTCAAGATTCGATACATATAAATTCATCCATATCATGCAACCGTTTATTAAGATTTTCTTTTCCTTTTTGCTTTAGCTGGTCTAGAAGCCAATAATATCTTATCAGTTCATTTGTTATGTTTATGTAGATGATACCGTATACATATGTTTTAATGATGTTTATATCATTTAAAAGTTAGATATTCATGAAATATACGTGCAACACGCAATTTGTACTTACTTATAAGTACGTCGCGCGTGTCCAAACATTAGTAGAAATAAAAAGTGGGAACCTACTATTTACTTCGAGGGAGGGGAGGGGGTGGGGTCAAAAAGAAAAGCTCTCCCAATTAATACTCGTGTATACTTTGTCTTCTAATGTCATCTTTTTATTTCTTGTGATGTATTATCCCTTGATATTTCTAAACTCTCCGAATTAAGAAGAAAAAAATATATCATCATTAATCATTGAAATGAATAGTCTAATCATTTCTGTATAATTTGGGCAAATCACTATAGTTAACGTGTAAATTAAAGTTAGAAAGTAAAGTGATCAGTACAAACGATATGAATTAACAAATAAAATAGAAGACTTAGATGGAATTGCCCTACTTCCAACTTGTAATAAGTATAGCTTTGGTACTAGCAGTAGTTTTGTTACTTCCTCCATTTCAATTCAATTTATGTGACAACATTTTTTTATTAGTCTGTTTCAAAAAGAATGACAATATTCTAATTTTGGTGACAATTTAACTTCAAAATTACAGTTCTGCCATTAATGAAATGATTTACAACCACACAAACATCTTCATTATTTCTTAAACTTCGTATTGAGTCAAACTATGACACATAAAGTGGAACAAAGCGAGTACTAGTATTACTATTCAGGTTAAATACAATCGGAGAAGCAATGTTGAAATTCTATTTTCACTTACCATGATCTTGCAAATATAAGAGTAAATTACAAATATGGTCACTCAACTTTGAGAAATGAGTAACCAAAATCATTTTGTTTTGTTTTGTACTAATAAATTCACTTAACTTAAGGTAATTTTCACCAAAAATCATTCTAGTCCGATATTACACTATCATTCCACTGGAAAATCTGACATGGCTTTTTAATTTTTATTTATATAGATATGGGTCTCACTTTACTTGCCATGACAAAGTCCGACATGGCAAAGTCCCACTTTATTTGCCATGTAGGATTTTTCTAATAAGTTGATTTATTTCAATATGACAAGAAGTGATTTAATTCTTCAAATGTTGATTTACTTTTATTAACTTTTTTATTTTAAAGAATATTTGACGTTTCTTCTTAAGTTAATTAACTACAAGTTGTGTTTATATTAGGATATAAGCACCATTTCTTCTTTTCTTGTTGCTCTCCTTTTCATTAGATTGATCGTCTGAATGTTATCATCATAAGAAAAACTCATTCATTTTTTTCTCATATGCGTCAACTGGACTTTATTCACGAAGAGACTTTTACATGTGCAAGGTGATCAGATAACCTTAATTAATTGTTCCACATCTTTTTGGCAGATCACTCGACTCTTATGTTGCATGCTAATTTGAAGTCATATTCTCTAAAAATTATCCTTATATATATATATATATATATATATATATATATATATATATATATATATATATATATATATATATATATATATATATATATATATATATATATATATATATATATATCTTTTCTAAAGTCTTGAATATGAAGCTTCAATATTAACCAAGCAATGCAGTGCCTCATTATTATTCCAGCGAGGAGGAGATGACTTATACTTTTAATATGGTTTCTCTCAAAGATCCACATATCATATACTCACACTGAAAATAAAATCAAATGAATATATCATAGTTCTTTTGGTTACTCCTGAAGCTTCACATGCACAACCATAACTCCTTCACAGGAAAAATCCTACATGGCAAATAAAGTGGGACTCACATGTATATAAACAAAAATTAAAAAGTCACGTCAGATTTTCGGTGGAGTGATAGTGCAAAATTCGACGAGAATGATTTTGAGTAAATTACACTGTATGTCATTTTAGGGCACTTTTTTTAAAAACATAGCAATATTTTGTTACTTTACCAAACGTAGCAATATTTTCAAAAATGCTACCAAACATGTCACAACAAAAAAAAAACCCTAGTCCCTATTTCTCTTTTCTCTCTTCTCTCTCTTCTCTCTTCTCTCCACTCTTATTCCCGCCGACCCCCACTGTTTTTCCGGCCAGCCTTAACGCCACCCATCCCGTCGTCGTGCCGCCTCCCCCATCCCCAACGTGGCCATGTCCGATCCAAAACAGCGTCGCAGCTGCAGATCCAAGCCCTCTGCTGCGAATCCAATTTTTTGTTTCACTGTAATCTGATGCGTCGTCGGCGGCGGATTTACGGTTCTCCGTTGATGACACACTGTGGATCGGATCTATTCGATTTCTCTTTTTTTTTTTAATTTTTCCGGTGACTTGCTGGTTTGCAGATCTAAAATATGTATATATGTAATGTATGGTGGCTGGTCCGGTAGATCTGGTGGCGGAACTGCTTTGTTCCGGCGGAAGACAGTGTTTTGGTCCTTTTTTTTTTGTTTTTTGAGTTTTTCGGTGGAACAAGGCGGAACCGCGGCGGTGATGGTGTATGTTTGATGTGTGTGGACTGTATGGAATGTATGCCGTGCGTATTTCCATTGTATGTGCGGTGTATGCACTGTATATACAGTGAATATACACCGTACATACAATGTATATACACTTGTCATACAACACATATACATGTATGTTTGTTTGTTTGTTGGTTTCTCCGGCAGTGCACAGTGGTTGTTGGTGGTGGTGGAGGCAAAAGAAACTTTTTTTCATGTGTATATCCAATGTATGTCACCGGACATACACTAGATATACACCTCATATACAATATATATATATAAGTGTATTTTTGTGTTTATTCATTTGTATATGTTGTGTTTGGCTTATTGATGTAGATTCACACACTTTACATACACTGTGCATACAAAAAATATACATGTGACATACACTGAAAATACACAACACATACAGCAGCAGTGCTTGGGTTGGTGGCTGGGGTTGGTAGGAGGAAGATCTAAGGTTTTCTGCACCATTTTGTGCATTTTGCTATGTTTTGAAAAAAAATGTTGCTATGTTTTGAAAATGGGAAAATGTTGACATTTTAGTGTAAGAAAGAGTGTTAGTTTGTATAGTTTTGTGAATTGCCCAATGATTTTTGGTGGAAAGTACCTTAAGTTGAGTGACTTTATTTGTACAAATCAAAGCAAAGTGGCTTTGATCACTCTTTTCTTAAAGTTGAGTGACCATATAAGTAATTTACTCGCATATATATTGTGTTTTATTTACATATCTCTATATTATTTTAAATTGATTTTTCGTGAAGACGATAACATATCTAAAACATGGGAGTATGATATTTTTATTATTTAAAACAATGGAATCAAACAGAGGGGAAAGTAGATCAGAAAGTAGAACAAATTTGACCGGTCACGGGTTAAAGAAGGCACTATCATAACGCCCTTTTACCAAAAATATGGATTCCTGTTTCTTTGGCTTTGTGTTGGATTGGCAATCTTCGTCGAAAAATGGAGCATCTCTTTACACATTTACCATAACCACATGGCTAATTTAATAGTGTAAGAGACTTTGGATTCTTATGTTGCAGCAATTAATTACTTAGAAAAAAACTTAATTAAGTCTACATTACTCATTTAATAATGTCTTCTCGTTAGCTAATTGGTGAAAAGTTCTGGACTAAGCTAGTGGCACGCTGACACCCAATCTCACACCATTAGTGCATCTTATTTCCACACACGTCAATACAAACACCTAAACTTACAAAAATATAATAATCGCATACCATCGATACTGCTGCATGGATAAGCACTCTTGCATTGTATATACTATATCTCCAGAGTTTAGAAATTAGTCAATTCTTGTTTTATTTTTATCTCATCTCTTTAAATTTATTGTTTCAGGAGCTGAAAGGCTTGCCATTTTAGTTAACAACCACACCATTTCTTTTTTTGCTTCCTTACTTTGCCTGTCCATGCATGTTGCTTTTAAGAGGGCTTTCAGGTCTCCAACTAAAGAGAGCATTTGAGCTACAGGAAGATGGAAAAACGGTAATGCTTTTGCTATACATTACTTGGACAAACGAGATGCTTTTGCTATTTCAATTAATTAATGCTTGTACAGAAAAGAGAAAATAAGGTGGTTATTCAGAAAGCAGTCACAAGCAGAAGGGAATATGGTAATAATCCAAGCAGCAAGGAAGCACCACAATGCGGCGTGCTATACTCCTCCAAACAGCATTCAGAGGCTATCTAACTAGTAAGTGAACTAAACCAAGATTATGCCTGCTAGTAAAAATTTTGTTATATGGAGAATAAAGATAATCAAAGCTTGTGTTGCACCGTCCTTAAGAATATTTCGCTCTATACAGTTGATAGAATTATTATAGGTGTATCTCTCGTGATTCAACAAGCTTTTCCGATTAGGAAACTGGTAACACAAGTTAGCAGAAGTATAAGTGGAAAAACCCAAACAGTTTAGATGACAAATACATAAGTTGGCTTAATCTCATGGAAAACTTAATCTCATGAAAATCTCATGAAAATCTGTCTTTCAGTGTAATAAAACCTCTACTGGCTGGTTAACAACTACGTACTTTACATGACAAATTCAGTAATAATGAAATTATTGTTGGGTTTGAAAAGTAGGTAAAGTGGTGTGAATGGGAAATGAAGGGAATATTTATTAAAGATTAATATTTATATTAATATTTATTTATTAAATATTAATATTTTATATTAATATTTAATTTGTGGCCGTTTTCGTAACAGAATTAAAGAGTGGAATATTTGCATAAATATTCCAAAGTTCCCAAAAGCTGTAACGTTAATGACGGGTACTTTTTCATTAAACAGCCACCTTAAAGGCTATCTTTTATAAACAGCTATTTCATCAAAATGAAAAGACATCTTTTTATTGAACAGCCACCTTGAAGGTTGCCTTTCATGAACAGCCACTTCAGCAAAATGAAAAAACTCCTTCATGCCTTTTCACTCCAAATCTTGTGGCTATAAATAGAGAGACATTTTGCCTCATTTTGTTCATCCAAAAATTTCATACTCTCTCTCTCATTATTTTTTGCATTTGTTTTCAAAATAAAAGTAAGTTTTGAGTTAGTGTGATTTGCTGCCATTATTTGAGTTCGTTGTTCACTGTGATTTGAATTACCGCTATCACAGTGAGGATAATTCCATTTTATCTTGGTAGAAATTAATCCACAAACCTTGGGTAACTGTGAGGGGATTAGATTTCTTAAGGACAGGCAGTGTATACTGTTGGCTTGGAATTTTTCTACTTCATCTATTTCTGTTTTGGTCATTATCGAAAGTGCAGACATATAATAATTATTATTTCGTAAAGTCCATTAACATCTAGAAGAACTAGCTAGTTAAGTATTTTAAATGTAGGACTAACAAATGAGTAAGTTCTGAAAGACAGATTTTCATGAGATTAGCTCCCGTTTGGACATGATTTGGGATTTGGGATTTGGAACTTGGGAAATTGAAATTTTGTTTGGACATGCATTTTATTTGGAACAAAATTTGAAGTTTGTGAGGGGATTTCCCAAAAAATCTCCAAAAAACACCCCCAAAAACACCCCAAAAACTATAAACAAACGCTAGCAAGTTTTCCAAATCAAAGAAGGAATAAGCGTTTTTTCTGGCTTTTAGTATGATAGAATTTCATATGGCATCCTTTGAACTATGAATCAGATATAAATAAAATAAGATTTAATCAACCGAATAATTGATGAAACTGATAATTTCTATGAATCAAAAGTTCTTCTTGTAAGTCAAGTCTCTTATTCACCATATAATCCCATAATTTCTCTTGTTATCGCCGTTTTTCGCTAATGGCCATGCGAGTGCTTGATTATCATGAATGCTCTATAAATTTTGTCATAAATTTTATAAGAGCAGCCTATTCCATACTCATATAGGTCTATCTATCACGAGTATTCTGCAGTGCAATAAACTATAAAAGCTATGGATTGGATTAAAAGTTTAATTTAACCTCACTTTTCATTATAGTATTGCAATATACACATCATAGGAGAGACAATCACTTGTTATTATCTATATATATAAACCTAATTTATGGGATCTCCAATAAAATATTTGAGTTATTGTCATTGTTGATATCTCAAATTGACGTAAGTCTCATTCCCATTGATGTTGCAATTATTATTTTCCTTCCCAAATGGTTTAGTCACAAGATCAAATTTAGTTCTGACATCACATTATCTATGGAAATAATTCAATCTCTAAGCAACATTATTATCATCATAACCAATAAACATATAAACGAATATTTTAGATATTATTTTTCTTTTCTTAGGATCGAACAATATAACTTTAGTTAGACATCCTACACTTTTAAATATTTCATGCTAGGTGAATAATCTTTCCACAACTCATAACGAATTTTACCCATTTTCTTAGAAGTAATTCAATGACAAGTTGATAATATCGCTCCACCCTAAAAATTATCAAGTGCACTTAAACATACTAGCACGCAATTCTTCAATTTTTTCAAAATTTTGTTTTTCCTTTCAGCTGCACCATTTGACTCAAGAGAATATGGAGATGCTATTTCATGTATTGTCCATACCTTCTCACAATAATTACTTTGTAAATTATATTTACCATTTCTATCAAACCTAAACTCGTGTAAGTTTTCTATTTAATCAACTTTCTACTTTAGATTTACAAGGTAAAAACGTGTCAAATGTTTCATCTTTATTTCTCTAAAATACACTTTTGGGTACCTAGAGAAATCATTTATATTGTCAAATAATACCTTTTTCACTCCTAATCGTAGACTTCAAGTTTCCTAAATCAATTTGAAGCAAGCAAAATAATTTAAAGGCTAAAGACGAATATGCAACATTTCTTAATTTGCTTAACTTCAGCCTAAGTTTCATACTTATCAAGATTTTACTAACCAATATTAGAACCTTCAAAGTGCATTTTCTTGATAATTGAAAGAGATTGAGAACGAATAATGATGAAATAATAACTTCATTATTACTGAGTTTATTCTGTAAAACTAGCTATATAGTATTAAACTAGCTGGTGCATTTCGTGATTCATAACTTAGGAGAGATTGGGTACAAATAAACCGTGATTATAAATAACTATTTTACAGAATAAATTCAGTATGTTGCATAGTGCTGATTAAAAATTAGACAACTAGTTGACTCTTTTAAATGTAGGACAAAACAATGAATAATTGTGAAGTTAAAATTTCAAGAGGAAAAGTTTTCCAAAACAATGATGGGCATTATCTGTTGAGATACTAGTTTTTTCCTCATGTTACCATTGAAAAAAAAAAAGGGAAAAATTATACTAAGGGTTATTGTAGGAAATTTACTTTAAAGATTTAGAGACATTTTTTCTACTTTATCTAAACATAACAATAATTTGAAAAAATATACTACCAAACCTAGCAAAAATACAAAAAAATATTGTTGTTGCAACCCTGATTTTCCTTCCCTCTCTTCTCTCTCTCCCCTAACCCTAATGTTTTCCTCTGTCTCCCTCACACCATCTCCGTTTCCCGGCAGAGCAGCATCGGTGACGAACCTACTGATGAGATCCGTCGGCGATAGATCTGCTTCACTTTAAGTCCTCCACCTCGTCATCGTCACAGAGCATCATTGGCAACAAAGCAGCTCTTTCCAGGACCATGTAGCTGCAGAGGCGGATCCAGGATTTTAAGTGTATGGGTTCTGGATTTAAAGATAAGACAACTACCTCAAACTAATGTATAGAAACAACAGGATAAAGGAACGAGTGCCGATACACAACATATATTTAAAGAGTAGCGAACTACTTAAACAAAATATATGATTAAAAATATTACCATTACAAGTGCACTCGACGAGCTGTCATTTTTTGAAAACGATCAATGATCGCATCATTAGATACACTTTCAAATACTTCATCTTCTATATAGCAAACCAAACAATCATTCAAAAATTCATCACCAATTCTGCTTCGCAAATCATTTTTAACATACTTCATCGATGAAAAAGCTCTTTCCACCGTTGCGGTAGCGACGGGTAATATCAAACTCAACTTCACAAGCAAGTAAACAAGTCCCCATGTCTTGTGCATATTTGTTTTAACCAATGTTTCTGAAAGATCTCCAAGTCCATTCAAGTTAGAGAAAACATTATCCTTTTCTCGCACATAGTCAATATAGAAGTCAAGCTCAAAACTAAGATCTTCAAGTTTGGAAGCACTAAACTCATTCGGGTAATATGTGGCAAGTTTCATAATCCTTTCTTTATCATAATCTGCAAAAGAATTACATGGACTCAAACTAGCCATACCAAGAAGCAAATCAATGCTTACTTCATTGAAACGATTGTTAAGCTCTGAAAGTTGCAAATCAATAACATCATTGTAAACTTCAAATCGCAAATGATGTAAATATGTAACACTTGAGCGATTACGTGCCGATTTTCCAAGAGAATAGTTTTCATCCATGTTGGGGATCACAATACCATGTTTATCACAAAATAAGGAGACATCTTTTACCAAATCCTCCCATTTAGACTCCTCTCTCATTGATTGGAACTGTCTCTTTGCAAAACCAACAAGATTCATAGCACTCACAATATCTTGATCTTTTCTTTGCAAAGCCATATTCAAATTAAAAGTAATTGCCAACACTTTCAACATCAAATGCAACATATACACAAACTCATAAGCTTTTATGTCATCCATCAAAGTTTTTGCCATTTTTTTCTCTAGATAATGTACTCCTTCATTTGAAAGCCGTCCAAGTACACAAGCAATTGATGAGAATAATTTAATAAAATTATGCAGTGTCTTATAATGAGATCCCCAACGGGTATCACCTGGCCTTTGAAGTCCAAGTTCTTGATTTAGTCCACTTCCTGTATGAACTTCACCAAGAACTAGTAGTTCCTCTAACTTCTTTGCTTGATCATCTCGAAGCATCTCCCTGCGCTTGAAAGAACCTCCAACAGTATTCAAAACATTAGTAAGAATATCAAAAAAATTATCCACATAACGATGTTTCTTTGCAACAGCTACAAGAGTCAATTGCAATTGATGAGCAAAACAATGTACAAAATGTGCTGAAGGAGTATCTTTCAAAATCAAAGTTTTAAGACCATTAATTTCTCCTTGCATATTACTAGCTACATCATAACCTTGTCCCCGTATTTGAGAAAAACTCAATGAATGTTCTAAGAGCAAAGAATAGATCGCTTCTTTCAATGACCCGACAGATGTGTCTTTAACATGAACAATACTAAGAAACCTTTCAATGAGTTTACCCTCTTTGTTGACATATCGTAGAACAAGGGTCATTTGTTCCTTGTGAGAAACATCCTTCGATTCATCAACCAATATACCAAAGTAATCCCCATTCAAGTCGTTAATAATTGACTTTATTGTTTCTTTTGCACAATAATTCGCAATATCTTTTTGGATACTGGGAGAAATCAGCATGTCATTTTTTGGAGCATTTTCTAGTACAATCTTTTTTAAATTTTCAATCTTATCAGTATGCCACTTCAAGAGACCTAAAAATTTGCCTCTTCTTGTAGAAGTTTGACACTCATCATGGCCTCGAAAAGGCATTCCTTCTTTCAAAAGATACCTTGCCACATCAATTGAAGTTTCTAGTTGTAGCCGATGCTCAATTTTTATTTTCTCAGATTGCTTGTCAAATGAAGCTAGAATTGATTGCTTTTGATTCATTAAATCTTCAGGTCCAAATATACCCTCAACGTTAGCTGTTGGCTGCCGGCACTGCTCTTTCTACAGTAGCTGTTGGCTGCCGGCACTGCTCTTTCTAGCGTTGCTGCTTCCTTTTATTTTTTAGAGTTTCTCCGGTGGCTACGACGCATCTATAGTAGTTATAGTATATTTTTTGTGGTTTTTTTAATGTGGGGAGAATATATGACAGGTGTATACTCATTGTTTGTCTGGTGTATGTCCTGTCTATACAATAAAGATATACCAGACATATAAAATCTATACACTTCCATACATCAAATGTATAAAATTCATCTATTTGTATGTTTATTGTATGTACGGCATATATCCGGAATGTTAACGTACATACAAAGGAGACACATCAAACATACAAAATATATATTAACGACATACAATAATATATTGAAAAAATGAAAAAAAAAAATTTATCTAATGGCTGACGGCGATGAAAAGGCAGTTATGGAGAGCGATTGGGTGATTGGAAGGCGGTGTAGGAGGGAGTTCAAGAGTTTTTCCTTTTTCTTTATAAGTATTTTTTATGTCCAAACTAATCTTAGCATTTTCCTTGGCTAGCTCTTGGCATTAGCCTCAAACTAAACTTTTCCAACAATGCCAACACACAAGTCCGCTGTATTTTAAATAAATAAAAGACAATAGTGTTTAACCATTACTACTGCTCGTACCAAGGCTATAGTTTTTAATTCAGAAATGCAGACATCATCGCTAACGTATGGCTTTGCCAAATGAAGTTGTACTTCCCTTGATAAAAGTTGTACTCTTATGCTAGTAATCTTTACTCTTTGAGTTCCCGTTTCATAATTCATATACGTAATCTAGTATATTTATTTAACGGAAAAGGGTCAAAAATGCCCTTAACCTATTAGAAAGGGTTTAAAAATACCTTTCGTTAAACTTTAGGGTCAGATATACCTCTGCCGTTGACCTTCAGGTCCAAATATACCCTCGACGTTTTATTTAGGCTCAAAATTACCCTTAAAACTGACGGATTTTTCTATAGGTTCAAAAGGTAGTGTTAAGCTATAGAATTTTTCTAATTGTTTTTTGTACCATGTAAGCAACAATAAACATGCTCGAATACAAAATTAATCGTTGAGTTTTAGTGGTTTGACTTTTTCTTCTATCGAATTTGATCTTTATGAGCCTGCTAAAATTGATATACCTAATTTAGGGCTCATATCTTTGATAATTCTTGCCAACTATACAAAGTACCTACTACCTTATAATATCGTCTTCGAATATTCTTTAATGTATGTATGTATTTGTCAATTCCTCAGCTGTAGTTATTATCTGATAAAGTTTCATTATAAATAATCCAATAGATCAATCAAGCTTTAATAATATTCAAATTAAAACCAAATGAAATAATCAAAAACATAAAAGAGAAAGTCTAACCTGATTAATTTGAATTAAATAAAATAAAATAAAAAGAATTATATCCAGATAATGGACAAGTAATGTTGTCTCATTTCTTACATCTACTATCATTTCCGAAAAAAATTGTGTGCATGTGTCACCGACACACCGCCTCGCCAGTTCATAGATCCAATCTTAGTCTTTGTTTATTCCCACGTTCTCCTTGTATAATACATACAAATTTTTTTTACTCCCCCCACCCATCCTCCACTCTCCTTTATTAGCATATATATATATAACAAAAAAATATGTATATACATCTGTATATACATATCTTGTATACACGTATATACATCGATATTTCTTATATGATTTCAGAAATCATTAGTCCTTAACTTACTTTTTGAGGTTTAGTTAGGCGTACGATGTATCGTCTTATTACGATAGCAGAATCAAATCCACCAATTCTTGTATCACCGAAATGTTGGACCCCATATTATGTTGTGAGGGTGCTAGTTGTCCCATTTCGATAGTGGAATAACAATTTGACTCCATATATAGTTATAGACGATCCTAAGTCCTTAAGCTAGTTTTTGGGTCGACTTAAGTCTTAGGTTTTTTTTATATACCCACACTTAACTATAATAATTAAAAAGATGATCGCGTGTATTGGTTGCAATGTGAACAGAAAAAATTAATTTAGGTTTCTTGGGTGGAGATCACTTTTATGAGTCGTTATTTTAATTTTATAAACTCTTTTCGTTAAAGATGAATAAAAGTAACTTTTTTGTTATAAATTAATTCTTAGGAGAACAATTCTTTAGAGGAGAATAATTCTTCTTTGTTATTTCCCTCATATGTGGATCCTTGACAAGCGTTAAAAATGTTATAGTACGTCTATTCTGTAAAAAAGTAGAAACTCCATTTTTATATACACATCAAAAAAGTTTTATAGATTGTAACTTTTATGCTTAATCACTATAGACTCTATGTATATACTAAAAATATATATTACTAGTTTTGATTTTAGAGGTAACTTAATTTTAAAAAAATAATTTATAATCACGTAAAAGTTTATGGCTTTACTTAATACACCAATTTTTTAAAAAAATTAATCTTAAACTCCGTATCTAATCAAATACTAAAATGGGACGAAGGAAATATACCATATGAGTATTAATTGTACGAATATTTACATTGCCTGAACTGTAGCTATATTGAGTAACAAAAAAATAATCAGTTTAGTATATTTCACGTATTATAATTTATGTATCCCGACTAGTATTTGTCGAACAGTTTTAACATTCCATCCACCTGTCAGTTTCTTGTACACAAACAAATACATGTGTATATAAAATCCACCACTCTACTTCCTGTTTCATTCCATTATTATCTCTTTCACTTTCCATTTCAAGATTCATCTCTTCTCTCTTCACTTTCCAAAAACAAATCATGGGTTTCCCAACATCACAAGACAAACCATACAAGTTCTTGATTTATGGCCGAACTGGTTGGATTGGTGGTATACTAGGGAAACTCTGTGAACAACAAAACATAGAATATGTATATGGTTCAGGTCGGTTAGAGAACCGGGCATCCTTAGAATCCGACATAGTCAGTATTAACCCGACCCATGTGTTTAACGCGGCTGGAGTTACTGGTCGTCCGAATGTAGATTGGTGTGAATCACATAAAGTTGAGACTATTAGAACTAATGTTGTTGGTACTTTGACACTTGCTGATGTTTGTAGAGAAAAGGGATTGATTCTTATTAATTATGCTACTGGTTGTATATTTGAATATGATACTGAACATCCTTTAGGATCCGGGGTCGGGTTTAAAGAAGAGGATACTCCTAATTTTACTGGATCTTTTTATTCCAAGACTAAAGCTATGGTATGTTGTCCAATGTTGTTATGTTTCTTGTTTACATAATTGTAGTTTTGTTACGTTTCTTGTTTACACAATTGTAGTTTTTTTCGAGATCTGTTAGCTAATGCAGTTATATTTCTGTGGATCTATGGTTTTTTTTAAGTGTAGTAATAGTTAATGATCTAATGTCGATCTGTACAGGTGATACCAACTAGCTGGAATTAAATGAGTTGAGCGCGTAGCTAGGGATAATGAGGGAAAATGGATGTAGAGGATGCATATAGTTTTGTCGATTGATTAGAAATTGAGATGTAGTTGATTGATTTGTCTAGGTGATACCAACTATCTGGAATTAAATTAGTTAAGTCGTAGCTAGGGAGAGTATTTAGTATGTATTCCAATGTTGTTATGTTTCTTGTTTACACAATTATAGTTTTGTTACGTTTCTTGTTTACACAATTGTAGTTTTGTTGAGATCTGTTAGCTAATGCAGTTATGTTTGTGTGAATCTATGGTTGTCTTTAGTAACTATAGTAATAATTAATGATCTATTGTGGATCTGTATAGGTGATACCAACTAGCTGGAATTAAATTAGCTGAGCGCGTAGCTAGGGAAATATTTAGAGTGAAATGGATGTAGAGGATGCATATAGTTATTGATTAGGAATTGAGATGCAGTTGATTGATTGATTGCATTAATGATCTAATGTCGATCTGTATAGGTGATACCTACTAGCTGGAATTAAATTAGTTGAGCGCGTAGCTAGGGAAAGTATTTAGTATTTGAGTGAGATGGATTTGAATAGAGTGAAATGATAGTTGTGTCGACTTATTAGGAATTGAGATGCAGTTGATTGATTGATTGCATTAATGATCTTATGCATACAATTAGTATTTTTGTAATCTAAGTAAGATAATGGTAGGTCTTGATTCTTGATTGTAGGGTACTATATAGAATCTAATATAGATTTTCTTTGGTCTTATAATGGCTGAACGGTAGATTCTATAAACAATGCAGTGTGATCAACCTACTTTCTAAGTATAGGTCTCTGTTAATGTCTTAGAGCGGTTATTCTTATGGTATAGCTTAGATAGGAATTAATGATTTATGTTTAAGAAATGTAGTATGCTTGTGCATATTGATATGTGATTTTTAGAGGAATGATTAGCTAATAGGCAGAGTTGAGGTCCAAAGTTAATGCAGTTGATTATCGTAGATGCATCCAGATGCAATGCAACCTTTTAGTAGGCATAATTCTTCTATGATCCTTGCAGTGCTAGTTAGTTTTTATTGTCCTTTTAGTAGGCATACTTCTTTTATGACCTTTGCAGTGCTAGTTCTGTCGTTCTGTTTGCTGCTTTCTTATGTTGTTGATTCATTCTAGTGTTGTTGAGCTCCATTCAGATTATAAGTTTTTGACCTATTATTATTGGTTATCATGGAAAGAGATGTCCAATCATGATAACTTACCAATTTGGGGCATGCCTAATGTTTTAGACTATCTGTTCCAGTGTATAATGTTTAAGTTATTCTTATTACGGCTGATCATCATTTCAGGTGGAGGAATTGCTGAAAAACTATGACAACGTCTGTACTTTACGAGTCAGAATGCCCATCTCGGCTGACTTGACCAACCCCCGAAACTTCATCACCAAGATCACTCGATACGAGAAGGTAGTCGACATCCCAAATTCAATGACAATCTTGGATGAACTTCTCCCAATATCCCTTGAGATGGCAAAGAGAAACCTGACTGGTATATGGAACTTCACAAATCCTGGTGTTGTTAGCCATAATGAGATTCTGGAGATGTACCGTGACTATGTCGATCCAAGCTTCAGCTGGAAGAATTTTACTCTTGAGGAGCAAGCAAAGGTGATTGTTGCTCCAAGGAGTAACAATGAACTTGATGCCTCCAAACTGAAGAAGGAATTCCCCGAAATGTTGTCCATCAAGGAATCTCTCATTGAGAATGTGTTCAAGCCAAATAGGAAGACCCCTGCAGCTTGAAAATTAGAAAGAGTTTGATTCTTTTTCCTTCTCGTCTTGTTCGATCAATCAAATATGTCTCAATCCTAGTCGTTGAGGGTTCCCTTGTCATTTGTCTCGTTATTATTTAATCTTTAGGAAGACGTGACGTGAACTTCACCATCATAGGACGTGCACCATTTCCGTTGTTTCTATTCTTGTCTTTACTTTTTCCATTTTTGTTCTTGTCGTTACTTTTTCCTTTTTGTTGTATTGAATATTGTAATGGTATTTATTTTATTATTGAATAAATGAAAATGATATGCCAATTTGATGATACAATCGGTGTTGACAATAAACTTCATAGTTTGTCGGCTCTTTGTACATATTAGTTGCTCCTATTTCAGTTCCTCCTACTTATTTGGATGAAATTATACTAGCTAACGTTATGTATAGTCATCTCTAGTTTCTACATCCTTTTTCCTTTTACGGTCTTCTATTCGGTGCCTAATACTTGTACCAGAACCGTTTAATTCGATTTTGTACCGAAAAGTCTTACTTTTGGGGTAAAATATTTTCTATCAAAGGTTCTATTCTTGGGCTTCAAATGAAGTAAATAACTCATGTTACATATTCACGCTTCGTAAATAATTCAAAGTCACATATTCAAGCCTCGTAAATAACTCAAGTTACATATAAAATTGTTTGGCACGTCGAAACATTTTATCTACCATCTTTTCTAAGTTACCATAATGTTCAATGTAGGTTGTTTGTTACTAATACTTGTTTGGGTTAGCTATAACAATGTTTTAGAAATATACGTAGAAGGGAAAATAACAAAGAGTCTAGATGGATACTTGCTTGACCCGAACGAGGAGCAATGGCAACCCAGTTAATAAACTATTGATCTAAAATATGCCTCGTGCAAACGCATAGCCATTTGTTTAGAATTAATGGACTTTGACCAATTATACGTTTTGCGCATTAAGGCCTTTATACCCAATCAAACCACATGGCCAATTGTTTTTAAATAATTGGACTTTGACGAATTACATGTTTGAAGCATTTAGGACCTTCAATCATAATGATTAATGAGGGTATATACTTCTCTCAGCATATATCAATGGTTTAACATTTAACAATGTACAAGTTGATACTCCATTCGGTCCACTTTATTTGATGTTTTACCTTTTTTTTTTTTGTCCACAATATTTGATCTTTTCAGAAATCAAGATGGAATTTTACAATGTCACCCCTTGCTAATAAATAATTTTAAACAAAATGATAAGTAATAATGGCTTGAATAAGGGCTAGTATAGTCAATTACATTGCTAATTAATGCTAAAAAGGTGATTTTCTTAATACCCGTAAAACATCCAAAACATCAAATAATATGGACCAGAGGGAGTAATATTTAAATAAATAATGATTGAACTAGTAATACTTTCATATTTTGTGCCTAGTGGAGATTTTAACCTCTAACAAGTAATTATACTTTAATTATACTTGAAAAATGTTCTTACATTATTAATAGGTCTAAGAAAGTTGAGATGTGATTGTTAAGTTGTGATTACATAAATAGGTATTTTCCTTTTTCGCCTAATTGAAGTAAATGAGTCTTGATCTGGATGCTTATTAAACTAGACTACTTACTGACACGTGCATCTCACGTTCAATCAAAACATTCATTATCAGCATTCATCCTTGCAAAAAGGCCAGAAGTTTCAACGTTAGTCTATATTGGCAAATTAGTACAACAACAAAATACCCATTATGATTTCACAAGTGAATTTTGAAAAGGGTAAGGCGTCCGCAGATTTTACCCTACCTCGAATGAAGTCTATTTCCAACACTCTCTTCTAAAAAAAAAAAAAAATAGCTTTAAAAACGGGATTGGAAAAAGAACAAAAAAAAAAAATTACATGAATAATCACCAGCACTACCGACCTCTCGCATCTCTCGACAGGTAAATTAGTCTAGAGAGATAATCATAACATCGTAAATACCAGGAAGACTAGTGTTACAAAATTAACCAAATAGTACCCCACCCCTATCTCTCTTTACTAATGAATGATAGGGAAACACAAAAATTTGAGATGCTAATTGTTAATCACTTTATCTTATAATTGGCATAGTGGCGTATGTTTTCATTTTCTCCATGAAGATTGAAGAGGGGACATCACAAAAATTATTTTTTTTGAATATTATTATATCATGTAAAAAAGTCGCACGTGTTCGAAAAAATATTAATGTAAGATCACATGTCATTGTGAAGCTAAAAAAAAGTAAAGATTAAAGCTTAATGAATAATAAAATATATAAACTTTATTTTAAATATCCCGATTTTAACTCTACTATTCACTTAATATTATTTTGCATTATCTTACCGACCATCTGATTTTAATTAAAGAATTATTGATGTCAAAATGTGTCATGTATATAATATTATTTTCATTTTTCAGTCACAAATAGAATAGAATAGAAGAACTTGTTAATGAAGACTATAGATTTGAATGCTTAACTTCTCCGTAGAGAAAATTAGGATAAAAAAATTTAACAAAAAGGTGATGACCCCAACCCTATGTCATCCATTGTGGTGGTGGCTACTTCAGGACACGAGTTCAAACTCGCAATCATCGGCCGGACCCATCAACAGAGGAGTGCTGGACTCAAACCAGACGGGGTGTGTTTCGGCCTTATTATCATTTGTTGAACGAGCAACATCAAATCAAAACCTACACATCTAATACTTCAGGACACGAGTTCAAACTCGCAATCATCGGCCGGACCCATCAACAGAGGAGCGCTGGACTCAAACCAGACGGGATGTGTTTCGGCCTTATTATCATTTGTTGAACGAGCAACATCAAATCAAAACCTACACATCCAATACCCAAACCCCTCCTAGGCCAATCAACCGATAGGTCCATCCCGAAGCTCACAGAATTGGATCATCACCTGAGGGCCAAGCTTGCGCATCAGCTCGGCCTAATGATAATGTTGGTTATTTTATTATATAGTGGAATGCGTGGTTATTTTGTAGCGGTGTGGGGCAGGGAAACGTTTAGCGGGACAATTTTTTGTTCTTTTCGGCCGGTGTGGGAAACGAAAGGAAGGTTAGCAAATTTTCGTTCCTTAAATAATCAAGTGACCAAATGTAATACTAATTCGTCTCACTTGGTTCATCTTCATTTGATTACGTTTGTCTTCCTACAAATTGGGAAGATGGGCATCTAAGATGTGGAATGGTAAATTTCGCCTCATTTGCACTTTTCACATAACATAGACTTACTGCTGAAGCTTTGCGCAAAAAATGGGTTCTCATCATTTATCATTTATAGGATTAAGTATATTAAACTATGCTTTAAAAGGCAGAATTGGCGGGGCACTCGTAAAATACCCTTAGGCTTACGTTGGGGGGAGGGGTCTTGCCCCATAAGGCTTACGCCTCAAGCGCCTAGGCTTACGCACTAAACACCTAACGCATGGGGCTCGCCAACAGTCTTCATGAAATAATGTTTAATTAGCCTTGTAAATCTCCCAAAATCGCTTTATTATCACAAGTTATTTATCAAAAGTACTTCTTCAATTAGTTGTTCAAATACAAACTGCTTATTATAAAAAAATAATTTTTTGAAAATTACTTTTGCCTAAAGTACTTTTCAAAATAAACAGTTTTTTGCCGTAATCCCAAACAGGCTCTTAGTAGTTATAAGAAGTTCCAAAAAAAGAAAATGACAGAAAAAAATGACTGTCTGTTCTAATTCTTTTTTTTTTTTTTCTTTTTTTAGATTTGGTACCATTCCTCTAGTAATATTAATCGGCAATGTTTCTCTTTCTGTCTCAAATTTATGTGATCGTATTTCATTTTTAGTCATTAGAAAAAAAATGATCACTTATTTAATTTATGCAATTATTTATATTTTTTGATATTTTATCAAAACTAGCTTTTCTTACTAATATCATAATACTTTTTCATGATCATGCCGATGCCATTTAAATCTAAGAATTCCACATTAAATACTATCAACAAAATTCTCATATTAAAGCAACAACTTTTGAATAATCTTATGCAACCAACTTTGATGGGAATCTAGTTTTGGAATTGATCACAAATTGTAAAGTGAGCTCTGAAAAAGGCTGATTTAAGTGCAGTGTTTAGTGTTAAATGTTGGAGACGTGCACGTGACTATCTCACGTGTAAAGTGGATTAGGACTTTAGGCGGAGTGGGGACCGGGTTTTGATGAACCAACTCGGATGGCGTGTGGCTAGAGTCCATGGTGGTAAAAATTTTGCGTAGAGGCCTATGGCGCGGGCTAATTAATTTGTAGCCGTTAAAAATAAATTCGCTGAGAAGCTTCATTAAATTAACCTCAGTATAAAATATAGCAAAAAGGTGATAATCCAAACCTATGTCATCCATTGTGGTGGTGGCTACTTCACGACAACGAGTCCAAACTCGCAACCTTTTGGCTAACCGGCCCATTAACATAAGACTGCTGGACTCAAACCAGACGGGGTGTGCTTCCGCCTTATTATCATTTGTTGAGCAGGCAACATCAGCTATTCTTACAACTTGTTTACTTTTGAAAAAACAAAAATATAGCAAAAAAATGTGATGATCAAAACCTATGTTATCCATTGTGGTGGTGGCTACTTCAGGACAACGAGTCCAAACTCACAACTTTTTGGCTAACCGGCCCATTAACAAAGGAGCGCTGGACTCAAACCAGACGAGGTGTGTTTCGGCCCTATTAGACCTACACATCCAACACCCAAACCCCCCTCCTGGGCCAATCAACCAGTTGGAGCGTCCCGAAGCTCATAGGTATGACCATCACCTGAGGGCCAAAGCTTGCGCATCAGCTTTGGCCGAACAGTAATTGTGCTTACCTCATTATATAGTGGAATTAATGGTGCAGATTAAGCGGTGTGGGACATATTTAGTAGGACCAGACTTCCGCTCCTTTGAACTTTTTTTTTTTCCTATTGAAATAGTAACAAAAAATGGAAATATGTCAAAACACTTGTGAGTATATTTTTAGTCTTCTGATCTTGTACTTGGAACATTATTTGATCCAGTAAATAGTCATTTGATTCATGAACTAGTTAGGCAAATTATTATAATATAGTGATTATAAAAATAGTCATGAATAATAGGATAGCACATTTTTAGTGCAAGGACTGTGATACTAAAGTCCCAAGATTAACTTTACAATTGTAGTTACATGTACAACGTCTAATTTAAGAAAATATATTTAGAACTTTAAAAAAGAATCTTACTACGTTAGTTCTTACCATACCATATACTCATACATATTATTCACTTAAGTTAGGGAGCATTACCTTAAAATAACACTCGTTTTATTTTAACGATACACTTGATTTAAGAGCTTTGTGCGTGTATCCCACTTAGAACATATAATTCAAAGTATACATTTTTAATATAAGTCTGAATGTGGAATTAAAGTATGATGACAAATTATTAATTCGAAGCTAATCGTGCAACTACCAACTTTTTACATAAAGTTTGTTTTTACAATTCATGTTACAGAGATTGTGCTAAAATTTGGCCTAATCTCTAGTAGTTAGCCTATCTATATCTATATATATATTAAAAGGTATGTAGTAGCCATTAATAATTAGCCAAGTGGCAATAAATTAAAAAGACACATGGCAATTTTAAGACAAAAGTTAGTTATTAGTTACTACATTTGAAATATAGTTAAAATTAGTTTAAATATTAACAAGTGGCACAATCCTAATTATTAATCTAAAATTTGTATTAAAAACTGAAAAATATATTATTATTATTATTATTATTATTATTATTATTATTATTATTATTATTATTATTATTATTATTATTATAGTATTAAAAGGAGGGTAGTAAGCCCATGGAAAGTAGTCAAGTGTCAAAGTAGTAGGAAGCCACTTGGAAATTTTAGGTAAATAAGTTATGTTTTAGTTAGGTGTAGGTATTTTAATTATTTTTAAAATTTGAATTGAAATTTTAAGAATAATTGTGAGAAAAAAGACAATGCAACGTGACTGTCGTGGGTTAGTTCTATTGAAAGAATTCCTATTAACTCTGTATATCACATTTTATAGTTATGCTAAATTAATTATCCTTTAGATAGTAGGATACGAAAGTCAAACAAGAAAAAAAAGAATAACCAAATAATTTCAAGCCAAGATTAAAATATAAGTGTACTCTGTTTCAATAATAAGAATTGTAACTCATTATTTTAATTTTATAATTTATTTTCCTTTTGTGCAAAAGAAAGAAAGAAATGAAGCTAACAGAAAATAAAAGGATGAACATTAACCCATTTAGATAAGACGAACGAACTGCCTCTTTAGAGGGAAGTTTATTTTTCTCCTAAATTTACGTTGGGGAAGAGTTTTCTCCACGTTGGAGAAGTTAACTCTTTTTCAGCATAGGTTTTTCTTAGATTTAATTATTTCTAACTGCTTGACTCATATTTACTTCCTCATTCTTAGGTTTTCTCTTTTTCTTCATGCACCCTCCCTCTCTACCAAAAGGATTTCTCTCTCTCTCTCTGCATTTGTTAAGTTTTTTTCTTCTTTTTGTTATTTGTGTTAATGGTTCATTTGCTATAATGTGCATATAGTAATACATGTATGTGTATTTGTTTCTGAATACTTTCCTGCAGGTATTTTAAACTCCAGCAAAGTTTTGGAATTAAGAGATTCCAAGTAATATTCCTCCTCGAGTAAGTTCCCTTCAATTTTTTTTTTTACACAAAAAGGGCCAATTAAACACTATCAACAAAAGAAAAAGATTGAAAACTAGACTGCTGATAATGATATTTTGTAAATTTGTAGTATTTTAACATTATCTTAAAGATCATGCAGCAATTATCTAGGGCAATTTAGATTAGATTATTGCCAAAAAGAAAAGGTCATTCTCTATTATATTGGTATGGCAACCTCAAGTTGCACGTTAAAGCACACAAATTTTTAATTTAATAAAATTTTAAATTTTTGCACACGAGTTTTTAATTTAATAAAAGTTTAAATTTAAATAGAAATGTTAAGATAAAACTTTATTGATGTGAATTAGATTTTTAAGGGAGGCTCCAATAGTAGTGGTTAATCCCAAATTTAAAGAACCTACATAAGGTGAGTTTTAGTCTCAACTCACTTTGCCGCATAACGAAAACAGAGTTCAAGGAGGATGCATGATAAACAAACTGTACTCCACTAAGAAAGTAGAAGTACAAGGAAAGCGATCGTGCATCCGTGGATTAGTCATGACTGATTTCTAATTTTATCAAGCTTCTTTTATTTTCTTTTGTTTAGTTTTGTGTTTTGTTAAATTCTTTAATCATACTACTTATGTTTTGTTAGGTTTCAGATGTGCACATAAGAATCTGTTGGAATGACTAAATGGAACTTTAATTCAGTGCACAGTTAGAGGAAAATGTTGATAATAAGTGTTTATATTACTATATGCTCATACTTCTCAATTTTTTTAGAAGCTAATTAGATGTATCCACATTATTCACTCATAGATAATATGTTTTTTTATCTTTACATATGAATTAGTATATTGAAAAGTATACTGCTAACTGCAAGCTACAAAATTGAAAAGAGCTTGACCATTCTTCCAAAAGGATCTTTGAATATTTTCTATTGTTCATTCATTAAAATTGTCTTTTAACTAACAATTGATGACATAGCGAACTCTAAGTTTTTTGTGTTCCATGTTGAGATAGTTAAGGATAGTTGCTAGGACTGTAGAAGGAATCACGAGAAAGGTGATTTGCAAGTAAGCTGATAGGTTGAAGCCTTCATTTGTGGTTATGGGAACAAGAGATGTAGCTTAATCCATTTGTTCCTGATAATGAAAGTGGATTAATCACTTCCTACTTTTGTTGGTCATCTAAAGAGATGTAGCCTTCAAAGTGTTTTATTATCTAAAGAGGAACTTTAAAAGAAAAGTTTTTACTTGGTGATAAAGTCATGCACAAAAGAGATATTCTTCCTTTGTTGCATTATATAAATTGAGAAATTAAATAGGATTTTGAAATTAACATTAAATTAACCTGAACTCAAAATTGGAAGTTACTGTCATCCAAATTCCGAATTCATGTCAACAAAACTTGGTACTCCTATTATCTTCTATCGTGGAAATTGGAATTATTTTTCATGAAATTATTGTGTCAGGATTGAAGAAAATTGTAAAGAAATATGAATAAGTCTTGAGCTCATTTTACCAGTATAAGGTTTGACATCTCGAAGTGTGACAGATCTCCCCATGTACTTTTCATTAGTCCAATTTCTTCTAGAGTATATGGTGAGATATATTTTTGTTTTTAAAATTTTTGCAGGTATACTGGACTTGGGGATTTAGCTCTTCACCGTCGCACTGAACACTTGGCATTTGTTGTTGCAATATTTATACAGAAGGTAAGGTCCATTATCATTAATTATTATTTAAAAAATTTCTCACCTCTAAGAATTTAGATTAATAAAATATGAATTGATTTGGATTATATAGGCTAAATAATATAATGAAGTAGATGGCGGCGATAGATATATGATTTCAAAATTTAAAAAGGTGTATTGTTTTTGGGTACTCAGGACTTGGCACCCGTTCGCCTATCTAACAAAAGCAGTTTTAACTGCCAATTATATTTGAAAAGGAATATAAACATTCACTTTACAATTAAAATTTATATTGGAGGCTTTAATTCTATTTATATAATAAAACTATTTCCTTATTTTTTTAAAAAAATAGTGAGATTTGCATAATGGAATAGTTGGGAAGACGATTTGAATTGATTGAGATTTTGTAGGCCAAACAATGAAGTGTTTGATGATAATTCCTAGAGAATATTTCATATACGGAGAGTAATATGTAATAACATATGGTTTCACTGGGAATCACCATTGTTATTAAAATTGTTTATTCTTTGATTGTATATGTATGTATTTATTTTATTTGGTTCCAGTAGGGTACACTTCTTTGTGTAGTTCAATTCTTTGATGCCCTTCTACTCGGCTTTTCATGTATTGCAGCCACATGCTCGTGATGGATTCAACCATGGTTGGGCGAGACTTTTATTCGGTTTTTAGAAGCGAAGGCCAACTGAGACTATGATATTCCGGATCATCAATATGGTTTCAATGCAAAATTAAGAAGTAGAGGATGATATTAGCAAAACGATGTTGAAAATGGTTATAATACTTGCAAATCTACATAATAGGCAGCAAGCAAATGTTATAAGTGGGTCCTCTATCTACTTTATCCTTATGGCTTCAAGTCATTTCTGTTTATTTGCGTCGTGATAACCATTGTGTTCGTAATATTGACATTGCAAAGGAAAGAAGCATGCAAATTTTGGCCAAAATTTTTTTGGCTTACTCAATAGGTAAGCTACTACATTGAGTATGAGGTTAAAGTGTAGCTTGCTGCGTACAAATTTACATTGACATAATAAAAAAAAAGCCAAATAGAAGGATAAAAAAGGGGCACCAAGGTTATGGTTTCAATTAATGTCCTTTGGTCTCTAAGTATTTTTTCATGTACTTTGCTTCATCGTGGTTCCTTTTTTCATCTCACCAACCACTTATACATAATAGGGTATCTTTTAGTTGGTGGGTTTCAAGCAAAATAAAAAATACATTAAGGAAATAAAATGGTAGATATCAATATCATATCAAAATTTTATATTATCTATTTTGATATATAAAATTTACTAAAGTTAGTTTCTGTTGATATCGGCCGCGCATCAGCGCGGGTACTATACTAGTATATATTAAAAGGCATGTAGTAGCCATTAAAAATTAGCCAAGTGGCATATCAAGAAAAATGCCATGTGTAATTTTTTAGGACAAATTAGTTATTATTTGAATTTTAGTTAGAAAATATAACTATTTTTTAAACCATTTTTAGTTGTTAGTTTTTCAAATTTAAAATGTTAGTTACTTTTCAAATTGAAAAAAAAAAAAAAAGGTAACTATAATGAAAGATATCAGATTGAAAAAAAACTGAAAAATAGGTTATCTAAAACTGCTTTGGTTGCACGTTCAAGTATCTGATCCATGATGCTCCTAAAACTTCTCTTACGTGATAAAGCCAGATCTCAAACAAATTTAGGTATTTATTTGAAGAGTTTTAAGTTTATTTTTAGTTCTCTTCGTTTATCTATTAGGAGTGGATAAAAGTATTAGTACTTTTAATTTCAAAATCTCATTGTTGACATATTAGAGGGACAAAGAAATTCCTTTGCAGTATGACTGATAGAGTAATTTTAGTATAATTATATACTTTTATGCTCTTGATTTTTCCCACCTCATGTATAACTCCACAGAACTTAAGCAAATAATCTTCTTTCTCAAATTGGTTTTTAAAGATGAGGAAACAAATCTACTATACCGTTTGGTCAATTCTAAATCACTTCTCTATTTGCATATATTGTTGAATACAACTTCCATAAGCCTTATGAAGCAGATAGTCAGTCCATACATGCCATGCTCTGAGACGGATCTAAGACAGGTTTGTTGAGTTCAAATGATCCAATAATTTTTTGTTCAAACTATATATGTTACATATAGAAAAATTATAAATAGTATATATTCAATTTATATAGTCCGTATTATTAAGGATAAACCTGCATATCTTTGACTCTTTCACTGTACTAGCTTTACACCATTTATTGAAAACATTAGATCAAACACTAACGGCAAAATATGTCTAAAATAAGGAACCTTATTAGTGAAGTTTCCATTACAAAATACATTGGAATTTGAAGGTTCGTGTTGTGCGGATGTAGCACATCCAGATCACAAGAAACCAGACAATATATTCTCGCCTCTGCAGGATGAAAAGGTACTATGTAGTCCTTTTATAATTAGTTCTACATATATGTATTTGAATTATTTCAACATGACAAGTTATTGTATAAATCCTTTTAAAATAAGATCAACATGTATATGTAGGTTTCTTATATGTATTGAAAGTTGTCATTGAGACAATATCAACTTCGTGTATGTGTGTGTGTTTGATAAAGCAATTTAACTTAATTTTGCAAAATTTCTTGCAAGATGAATAAAAATGCTTTTGAAGACATGAGGAAATCATGAAGGACATAAGAGAGCTTCAAACTTCAGGTTTTGGAAGATGGTTCAAAAATAATTTATTAAGAATGCTGATTTTCATTTGCATTATCTTCTATCATGACCAGTAGTAAAAGTCAAGATAAATCATTTTCTCATGTATGGGTGTGTCGGATATTTAAGAAGAAACATGTATACTAAGTAATTAAACAAGTTTTTCTTAATTTAATTTGAGATTTGGTTATAATGTTCACTTATTTGTGTTGAATTAAGTTATATTTTGCAGTTGTTAGTATGCTACATTGTCTGTTTACTTAATGTTTACTTTGCATAGATCATTTTTCTACTAATATTGCCAGCTGCTATCCTAAAGTGGATTAGAATGGGAGGAGTGCAATAGTTTATATATATTTTCAACTTTTCATGGTCCTCACTAAAGAATAGCAAACCTATCTATTCATTCAGGTAAAATAATGGTAACTTTATCAACATCTTTTCTATTATTAATGATAATCATTGGTTTGATGATTCGTTTCGTCTTGCAGGTTTAAATAGTATCCTTTGGTTAAAGAAGAAAAGAGGGGAATTGAGGGGAAGCACCTATGCATGGGTCGGTGGAATTGGAGTATAGTTGAATATCAATCTGTGAGACGTATAAGCTCTTTATCTTCTAGATCACGGGGAGCATGGGGATTATGTGCAATTTCAAAGAAATTATACTCCACAGAATAAGGAAACTTCTAGGCAAGGTCTTGCGGATTATGTATAGGATCCGTTACTAAGTCCATAAACTCATAACTTCAAAGGAATTTTGAATGTAAGGACATGATTTGGTTCAATTCCTATACTTGGTATTCATGTTTCAGTTTCATTTTTCTATATCCATTTTTAATACGATTTTGTGTATTATGTTCAAGGTGCAAAATCTAATTAGTAAAAATATTTTTTTAGGGTAATGTAGGTATAATTTGAAAAGTTTTTGTATAGTTGAAAGTAAGATGTATGTTACAAGCAAAAAAATAGGATATGTAGTAGTTAATAATAGAAGGAAACAAAATTGGCGTGTATTTGGAAAATGCGGATAAGTGAAAAATAAAAATCTGAACAACACGTCGTGATGAATTTTTATGATTTATGAAAAAGAGAATGTATCCGATTGAAAGACATAGGTGAATCCACAACACGTCATGGTTTGATGTATATATTCGGTGTGGATAAGTTTTTTTCCTTAAGACAGCATGTAAGCGAACTGTGCACCATATGATGCCACAACTAAGGACTTTTTTTTTACTTTACAAAGGTTACATTAGTTATATAACACTACGATCTCAAGATGATGATGCAACGTTTACATTGTAATCTCTTTCTTTAGTTTTAGATCCTGATGTGCATACCTAGGAGGTGTACTTCTTCTATTGGTTATTTAAGCCATTCAAAGTGTTTACATGATCTTTTGTCTAAAATGGTTGCACTTATTTTGTCTTTTGTGTTGAAGTTTGATTTTATATTGGAGAACTTCTATTTATTTGCATGATCATAGCTATAAACCATGTATGCTCATCCATTAAGTAAGGTCATGGTGGCATCAAAGCAAAGTATATATGGGATGTCCGACTTGAAAGTTAAAGAAAAATAAAAAGAATAATAACCAAACATTATACAGTGACGTATTATTAAAGATAAACTTATACTACTTTGGCTCTTCAAAGTAGAGTAGAATTCTAAGGCGAAATACATGCGACTTACCATTACATGCTAGAAAGAAAAAATAGGAGAGTACTAAGATTGAAGTAAATTAAATGTCATTTCGTAGTGCTTCTTCGGTTAAAGAATAACAAATTTTGTTATGAATAAAAAGGTTAAGTTTAATTAATAAAATAAACTTTATAAATTAAGAGATGATGATTAATTGATAGAAACAAAATGGAAGGAAAAGCTGCTAATATACCTTCGAGCATTGCATAATCATAAATTCAAAATAGTGCAACCAATTGAACTTATAATTTCTGGCTTTTTAGAACAATCGGTTAAATGGTGAGGTACACATACAATTGGGGAATCTACATGATTAAGATTTTATTTATATAATAATATGATTTATGCTTTCTCAGTATTGTTGTTGTCGGTTGATTTTTGCATTACCATTATAAATTGTCTTGCTCAATTTGCATTCCAGATTTGATAATTGAGACTTGCACTTTTCCAAAAAAAAAAAAAAAAAAAAAAAAAAAAAAAAAAAAAAAAAAAAAAAAAAAAAAAAACAATGAAGCTGACAAGGAGATTTTCAAGATGGTCATCGGCATTCACTTTGGGGTTCAACCAATTATTTCAAAGTAACTCCTGTGGTGGAGTTAAATAAGAAATTTCAAGAACATTTACAACTTATGACAAGGTATGGTTTAGTGTATTTTCTGAAGGATTCTCTTCATGTGCTTACAGTTGCTTACATGTTGATAGCTTCATGAGGTTACTTATTTGTCCAAGTATGAAAGGTTTTTTGGCTTAAGCTCTAGAAACGTAGTTGATGAAAAATGAAAATAGTGCTATTTCTAGCAATCAATATTTGTAGTCGATCAAATTTTGAGATTTTGCTAAACATATAATTTTAATAATTGATGCTTAGAAGGATGATCTTGGTAATGTAGTAGTGAAACAAGAAATTTGAAGATTTCACTCAGTATTTTTAAAAGCGGGGGCGTGAGGTGATGCGTTTTAGCTTCGACGAGGCGAGGCGTAAGCCCAGGGATCTTGAGATTTTACTAATTTCTAAAATAATAAAATAGTATAAATTAGGTAAATATTACAAAATACATAAAATCTAAAATTAAAACTAAGTATTGACAAATAACTTATCATATTACAATTCATAACTAAAAGAGTAATATATGGATATAGTTGTATATATGTAGTTACTTAGTTGTTGCTTAGCTATTTAATTAAAGAGATTTGTTGAGCAAAAAAGTAAAAAAGTTGCGTACTTCGTAAGCACAAAAAGAACAATAATAATGAGAAAATATCGAAAATTGAATAGTGAAGACCTAGCAAATATTAATATATTGAGATAAAAGGTTCCATCATCTCCATCGAATATCATTTCGTTTTTAGTGATCTGTTATATAATTTGAACTGCAACATTATCAAGTTCTAATTTCTGATTAATGAACACTTATTTTGAAGAGTCAATGGTTATTCAAACGAATTTGAGGATTTAACATGCTAATTACACCTAATTGCATAAAAAACTTTTGGGCTAGACGTTAGGCGTCGGATGTATTTGGGGCGTAAGCCTCACGAGATAAGAGCCCTCATATAAGTCTAGGGGGTTTTTACGAATGCCTGCCCCTGCGCAAGTAGCAATTCTGCTTTTCAAAACAGAGATTTCACTTATTCTTACTATAAATAGTGGACAACACTAAACTCATTAAGTTCCAAATGAGGGATGGAATTTGATGAAAATATTTAGTTTATTTAAATATTAGACTGCAATCACATATTCAGTTTGGAGCAAAAATAAAAGAATTCAAGCTTCAATAAGATATTTCAATAAAAGTAGGATGTACCGGTACAATATTTTTTTATTTATCTCTTCAAGAAGAGATGAATTTCGACCATGTATCTTGAATTTCTTTTTCATATGATATAATTTGGTTTTTTATGATTTTAATTAATTAGTTCATATTGTTAGATTCACAAATTATATGATAAATTACTTGCATAGCAAACTATAGTTCTATAGTTGTTTATTGTGGCATTGGTTAGGGTGCGGGTTTCAACGAGAGAAAAAAAAAATTAGGAAACTACATTTATAAAAACCAAAATCATATCCAAACTTTATATTTGCTACTTGATGTGTGTGTGTATGTGTGTATATATATATAGACTGCGCATCGCGCGGGTACTATAATGTTTGAATAATACAATAGGTAAGAAAGGGAAAAAAATCGAAACTAAGTTGACGCAATCCTTCATTTAGTTTTCATTACAAATTAAAATTGTCTCTAAAATCTTAATCCAAACCTACATATATATGGCAAGAGATTTACCTGTATTATAAACTTGTACTTGATCTTAAATTTCTACTTATTGGTTCTTACCTAGTCTAAATAAGCAAATATGTAATGATAAATTTTTTTAATTAATTTTAAAGTCTTAAATACTAGGAAGTAGTAAATGATAACATTATCATATAGATAGGGAATCTTTTCATTTTAATCTTCTTATACATCGATTATATGCGTTCCTATTAAGCATGGTAAAATCACACATCAACTCTTTTTCTTATATTTGTCCCACCATCTTTTTTTTTTTTATTTTTAATGTTAGATGATATCCATGTAAGTTTGCTAGCATTTTGACTATTTTCGTGGTTACTATTGATTCTCATAGCTTATGAATGTAAGTGTATTGGGTAAAAATTAATGTGCTCAGATAGCACTTCCATGACACAAATCGAAGTCGATCGAACTAATGCTCCAAAAGCTGAAGATTGAAAGGAATGATAAAATCACCGAAGTTGGTTATCGAGGCCCATCACCGAAGGCGAATCTCAAGTTACGGTTCAGTATAGATTCACCTCAGCCGAACAGCAAGATTGCATCACCGAGGTTGTGAACTTAGACCTCGGTGAAATGCCCCGGATTCAGCGGCATAGTTGCCCACTACTTCAACCCACTAACTCCACTATCAAGCATGCTGAACGTGGGGCTGAAGATGGCTGATTATGGAGAACGTGGGCTAGGCTTATTTCTTCTATAAATAGCCTCAGTTTTCATATTGTAATCAGAAATATATACCAAAACTCTGCCAAATTTTGTACTCAAGATCGTATATTGAAATATCAGTTATTTACGCATAATTACTGTCTTCTCCGTTGTAACTTCGACTTTGATACATTAAATTACTTGTATTCGCAATCCAAATTCGATTTGTGTCCTAAAATCAATTTAGGCCAATACAGTAAGTAGCTTTGCCTTTGAAGACTTAGGTTGGTGAGAATATATTAGTTCTATCTGACTTATTTTAACACTCCTTTTTTTTTTTCTTTTCTTTTTGAGCTCTATAAAAAAACTTTTCGTTTTGCGCTCTATAAAGGAACTTTTCTCTTGGTCTCTTCTTGGAAACGTTTACTCCAGTTAAATATCGGATTTCACTCCTTTAATTTCAAGTTCTTTGATACCAAGGATATATACTTTATTTATATGTCAAAAAGATTTTTACAATGTAATTAGGTGAACAATGTTTACTATTCATACTCTATCATCCCCTCCATTCACTCACCATTTCACCCCTTAAAAGGACAAACACTAATAGGTAGAAAGAGAGTTTATTTTCCATACTCTTATCATTCTGACCCATTCATTCACCCCCTTCATAAAACAATTAATCTACCAATTCATTTTGAACCTCTCCTTATTGGTGGGGGACCTTATATACTCTATACAAATTAAAGGGGGTAAGGGCCACATTTTAAATCCATTTTCTTACACCAATTGTAGGACCATATGTGGTTACTCCCCCACCATTATGGTCCATTAGAGAAAAAGTCACACTCCCCAACTCAAATAATGGTCACTCCCATTTCTTACCCTACACGTGTCACCATCTCACTTAATCTTTCCTTATATACCTCCTAACTTCAACCGTTTGATTCATTCACTTCTTCATTCATGCATAAAACTTCATTTCTTATGCTTTACTTAACACTCTACACGTTTCTTGATTTTTCTTCACTTCTTGATTCTCAAATTTTACCAATTTTTCATTGTTTTACGTGAAAATAATTTGTGGGTTTTCATAAAATGTCAACTTTTCATGATCCAGATGATGAGTGTGCCACTTCCGAGCTAAGCAATGAGCAAAAAGTTGTACCTTTAGCATTAAAACAAGAACCATTTGACTGTGATCATCGAGCTTTAGTTCCACCAATGCATATGCCGGTGGCTGCCACCACTCCACGGCGGTCCTCCACCAAAGACCGCCACACAAAAGTAGAGGGACGTGGCCGGAGGATTCGAATACCTGCCACGTGTGCAGCTAGGATCTTTCAGTTGACCAGGGAACTTGGTCACAAGTCTGATGGAGAAACTGTTAGGTGGTTGCTTGAACATGCAGAACAAGCTATTATTGAAGCTACCGGTACCGGAACTGTACCGGCGATAGCAGTTTCCGTTAACGGGACGTTGAAAGTTCCGACGACTTCTCCGACAAGTAATCAAGAAAAGGATGAAAACAATGCCTTGAAGAGAAGGAGGAAATCATCAATAAATGATGTTGGAAGTTTGAATAAAAACTGTGCAAATGTTTCACAGTTTGCACCGGTGACGACCACGCCCCAGACAGTTGCCATTAACGGGTCGTCACCAGGACAAGTACCCATATGGGCAGTAAGTAATGGGGGCATGATGGTACCATCCAATGCCATTTGGATGGTACCTATTATGTCCCCACCTTTGGTACAATTAAACGTGACTAATAATAACAACAACAATAATAGTATGTTGCAATATCCTCAGTTGTGGACGATCACTCCTTCAACGACACCCGTTATTAATTTGGCCACGAGGCCAATATCATCATTCGTGGCTACAACAACCACGAATGGTGGTCCGCAACCTGTAATGGTGGGAGGACCGTTAGTGACAACTACGGTGCCTAAAGTTGGGTCCAACATGTCTAGCATGGCCCCAGCTAGCTTAAGCTCTAGTGGAGATAGACATAAGAGTATTAATAATGATGTTAAGGCTCACATATTGAGAGATTTTTCAGTAGAGATTTATGATAGAAAAGAATTACAGTTTATGGGTCGAAGTGGAAATCAACAAGAAGCTCAAGTTACATTTTCAAAGCCATGAAGATCATAGAGATCACAAAGTTGAGCCAATTATATGTGCTCAAAACACTCTGTATAGATAGGGAAATTAGTTAGTTACATTTTTGTTTCTTTTACCTCCTTTTTGCTTCTCAAAAGCTAGTGTGTGTGTAATCTGTAATCTCTTCAAGAAATTTCCAATAGCTCTAAATATTATAATAATTGTCAATGAAAATATCTCCTTCAAATTTGTTAGTATAGGAGGTGAACTTTTTACGATATTATTACTTCCTATGACATATGATAGCAAATGGAGCGATTCAATAATTATGTCATTAATTAATGTGATAAGGATATACTATTCTTAACTTTTTTATTTTTTGGTCATGTGCTATGTATGCAATAATTTGAGTGCATATATTAATGTAGTATTAGTATATCAAAAGGTGTTAAGGGTTTGAAAATCTTTTTCTCAATCCAATTTCATATAGGTGAAGTATTTCTTAATTGCCATTTCTAAAGCCTCTAAAGGAGGATTCTTCTCGACATTGGTATACTACTGTTTAATTTAGTGAAGTGGAGATGAGAGTCATTTCTGCACACTAATAAGAACTATTGTAATTAAGGGTGGGCACAAACAGAATCAAATCGAAAAAAATCGATTGAATCGATTTTTTTTTTTTTAATTCGATTTTTGGTTTTTCGATTTTTTGTTTGGATTTGGTTTTACATTTTAAAATTTTCGATTTTATGGTTAGGTTTTGATTTGGGGTGGGCACAAACTGAACCAAACCGAAAAACTAAATTATATATATATATAAATTTTATAACTTTTCTTATATATTTAGTCAGTATTTCACAATTTTTTTTTATAAATTTAACTAATTGTTTCTTCTTGAAGTAGCTCATTGTCATCTTTTCTTAAGAAGACTGAGATAAGAAGGCTAAAGTCAAGTTTGATTGTCATTCCTGAATGTATCTATTCAAATTTTATGATATTCTCTCAAAACTAGCTTTTACATATTATTGTTTCATTATCACGTCTATGATTTATAAAATCTTATGATTAATGTTACTATCAATAAAATTCTCATATATAAAAAGAACTTTTAAAATTCTAATACAACCTTACTTTTTGATGGGGATGTAGTTTTGGGAATTGAGCACAATGGTAAAGTGAGTTCTGAAAAGAGTTGTTTAAGTACAGTGATTAGTGTACAATGTTAGAGCCGTGCACGTGAGTATCGCACGTGTAAAGTGGATATGACTTTTAAAGGAGTGGGGATGGGCTTTGATGGACCAGCTCAGATGGCGTGTGGCCTAGAGTCTATAGTGGTGGTGTGGCCCACGGCCCACCTCTTCTAGTGGGTCAAACTCCACCAAATGGAAGCTTCTGGATCAAATTTACAAACCAGATATCCTCTTTCATTAAGTTAAACACACCACCAGGCCAATTTGAGAATGGGGAATTTACACTCTATGCCCATAAAAATAAATTATTTACGTGTTTGTGCCCAAAAAAAATTAGTTTGCATGGAATACCCATGCACCTCATTTTATTTACAAAAATGCCCATCTAACATGTTTTATTTACAATATGTGCCCACACTTCCAATTTTAACTTTATACCATAGCATTATATTGTATACCTTTTTAGTATACCAAATTAAGTATACTTCTTTTATGAATTTGAGAGTATAGTGTAACAAGTATACCATGGGAGTATACTGTATACTAGATAGGTATACAGAAGGATTTGACAGTATGGTGTAACAAGTATACCATGTGAGTATACTGTATACTAGATAGGTATACAGAAGGATGTGTATACAGTGTAAATAAGTTTGTGGGTAAAAATGTAATGGGTATGGAGATGTAAATAAGTAGGGTTTGATGGGTATTTTTGTAAATCCCCCTTTGAGAATCTGTCAAGAATATTCCACTACAATATCTTATATGCCGAGGGTTTGTCGAAAACAACCTCTTCATCTTAATGAGGCTAAGGTCTACATATATCTGACCCTCCTTTAATCACACTGGTGGAATAATACTGAGTATATTATTATTATTATTGTTGTTGTTGTAATTTCTTATATGCATCAGTGTTTGAATTAAACTAATGAATCGACAAAAAGCAAGATCAGCTCACTTGCCCACCAAATTATTTAAATTAAAAGGTTTTTAAACACTCAATTTATTTTATACAATTCTTTACGAAATAATAGCGTTGTATAAAAATGAAGAGAAGGTGTTTATAAGATTGTGAGAACAAAGCACATGAAAGCAGTGGGGTCCAAACATAAAGTGGGACCAGGCGCGTTTGGGCCTTTGGGCCCTAATTAAAGTTGCGGACGTTTTGAAACTGTTCTTACCTTTTCCCACATCGCCCAAAATTAACCAAACGGCCCACTATATAATAAGTCTAGCGATGCAATTGTTTGGCCAAAGCTGATGCGCAAGCTTTGGCCCTCAGGTGATGAACCAATTCTATGAGCTTCGGGACGGGCCTATCGGTTGATTGGCCTTAGGAGGGGTTTGGGTATTAAGTTGAAGTAGGTCAAAGGCGTGAGGGTCTGATTTGATGTTGTTCACTCAACAAATGATAATAAGGCCGAAACACTCCCCGTCTGGTTTGAGTCCAGCGCTCCTCTGTTGATGGGCCCGGCTGATGGTTGCGAGTTTGGACTCTGTGTCCTGAAGTAGCCACCACTACCATGGATGACATAGGGTTGGGATCATCACCTTTTTGATAAATTTTTATTTTTCAAGAAATAAACAAATCAATTTAAAAATCATGTTTTGAAATTGTATTTTTTTCCTTTTGCTGAGAGTTTATCGTAAACAACCTCTTTACCTTGGTAAGATTATGGTCTGCGTACATATTATCCTCCCTAGTTTCAATTTATGGAATACCACTGGGTACGTTGTTATTGTTGTTGTTGATCGTCCTGATTTTCTCCACGGAGAAGTCTAAGAGATTGTTTGGCCAAGCTGCAAAAAACTGCTTATTTTGAAAAGTACTTTTGAATACTTTTAAAATAAGTCATTTTTAAAAATAAAAAATTTGTGTTTGGCAAACTCACTTCAGAAGTGCTTTTAAAACAAATTGTATTTGGATAATCTTTACAAAAAGTGCTTTTGAGTATCATTAAGATTCATTTAGTGTTCAGTACTATATAAAACGTTGAAAATACTTAGGTATTTTTTATAAAAGACTTAAGTTAATTTTTTTTCATTTACTTTAAATTAAAATATAAAATAAAATTTATATTAATGTTTTTAATCAATAGGAATAAAGTTAAACTAAAAGAGGAAAGTGGAGAACAAAGTTTTATTTATATTTGAGAGCTACATTGGTTAAACTACTTAGAAATAGTGTGGTAAATAAATTATTTTGGTAAGGATATTTTGGTTTGGAAAAATTAATAAACTGTTTATACTTCCGGGAAGAAACAGAAATTTGTAGCTTCTCCCAACAACAGAAAAAATATTTTTGCTTCTTCTCAAAAACACTTTTTATGTTGGCCAAACGCCTCAAATTTCTTTGAAAGTGTTTTTTTCTAAGAAAAACAAGAACGCTTTTGACTTCCCAAAAACTTGGCCAAACAGGCTATAAAAATAATCCATGCATAACTAATAAGGCGTTTAATGGATATTTAATGCAAGTTCACTGTTTATGAATGAATGAAAGTATCATGGATCAGCATTAACATGATACTTCTGCAGTATCTGTTTAGTTTTCAAACAAAGTCGACATTGTTATGCTTTCTCGAGAAAACCGTTTGGACTTAAAACAAACAATATCATATCATATCATAAAGTGTTCGTTGGATTGACATACCACGTTGAAACATTGTGGTACGATGATCATGTTGTTGCATTTGTTAGATGTGGCTCAAAATGGATAATACTCTCTCCGTCTTAATTTATGTGACGCACTTTTGTTTTTATTCTGTTCCAAAAAAAAATGACACACATTTTTATTTAACAATTATTTTAACTTTGTTGGGTTCTATTTACTTTAAAAGCTAGTAATAATTTTTAAATTGCTCAAATCTTCTCTTTCTTAAGTTTTCTTTCCATCTACAAAGGGTAATCTTTATTTCTTAAACTCCGTGCAAAGTCAAACTGCGTCACATAAATTGGGACGGATGGAGTATCTAAAGTTCGACACGAGAAAGGGGAAAGCAGTAGATGTTACATTTCTTGGGTAATTTTGCGAGTTTTGTCCAACTTTGTCTATTTAGTTAGGTGGAAACAACTCCAGATAGTAAAGCAAGCGGATATTTCCGTGTATTCAATTCATTTAACTAGCATTTTCAAGAACTTGCTAGTGACTAGGTACTTGTTATAGAGTTGGAATTTGTTAGAACTTAAGAAGTTGTCATAAGCACATCAGTCTATAAGGTACAAGTGAGAAAATCAACTCAATGAATTTCAATAAAGATTAAGTTGATGATGACTTTTACAATCAGTTGAACACCGCCAAAATTGAATTCGTAGGAATCAAAAAATGAAGGCATAGAACACTACTTATTCTTTTATGTGATGTTCAATCTCATCAGGAGTATCTTCTATGTACTCTTCAAACTCATCAGGAGTTTCTTTAAAGTGCTGTGAATAATCTTCAAGAACAATGTCTTCTACGTTCTGTTCAATCGTAGGAGCTTTCTTTCCATAAAATCTTCTGTACTTGGGATCAATCCCACTTAGGTAGTAGGATCCTGGTGTTAGAAGGCTGCCAGGCATATTGTTCCAACAGAAGTCATGTTCGATAGAAAATTTTCTCATCTCATTGTCAGTCAAGGCTTTAACGAAAATCTTGAATTCTTCAGGAGAGTACTGCAAAAATTGTCGTTTGTCAGTCACGTTTATGATGGAAAAAGAGATGGTTTCTGAAAATTATTTGATTGCTACAACAAATATAAAGTATGTAATGGAGTTCAACTATATAAAGAACTGAATTGTAGATGAAAACTTGAGCATACATCAAATCTTTTTTCCAGCTTCTCTGCAACATTCATCACACTTGCAATGTTTGACAAGCTAAAAGGATGTTGACCCTCATTAAGCTTTAGTGAAAACATTGTTGCAGTCAATCCACCCCCGTACGAGAACATGATTACGCGCTGACCATCCTGAGGTACATAACAAAATGATTCAGAAACATGTAGATGATGGAGGTAAACAGCCAGAAGGAACAAAAGAAGAAAAGCAACTTGTATTTACCAATGTGTTGTGCTTATTGTGTAAGAGGGATGCAAAAGCAGCATACAGAGATGCAGTGTACATATTGCCAACTTGTTTTGGTATCAATGTGGTAGGTTCCACCTTCTCATCATAAAATGGTTCAGCAACTTGTTGTGATGCCTGTATATGTAAGATAACAATCCTTTCTAAGTTCGCCGTTTTGAACCAAGTATTGGAAGACAATCACAGGAAGTAACTTGTAACGTAATGAAACATTTCAAGAAGACAGGAGTGGGCAAGTGTTTGTGAACCTTGTCAAGATCACTGCTTAGGTAGAATTCGTCACCGCTCAAGGATTCAAAAGGGGCTAGGATTTGTTTAGCAGACTCATCAATAGAGCTGCAAATGCAAAAATAAGTACTATTAATCAGTCCATATAATTTCTTTAAACAATAAAGGGAATCCTTTCTAACAGAACATTTTTAACACACCTAGCATTCCTTAAAAAGTCGTTGAACAGCAATCGACCAAAGCTCTTCTGGACGAGCTGCAGGATTAATTAGAAAAAATCAGATGCTTGTATAAAAGACTTTATTTAGAGAACAAAAAAAAATTATGAATCTGTTTGGAATTTATAAGCTACCTTGTTATATGGTGAATGGAATACAAAGTAGGCTGCATCATCAATTGAAAATTGGCTGCCTTCCAAATTCTCATATCTAAAACATGAAGTAAAAGGTCAACGATAGTTAAGAAGTCCTAACTCCAAATATAAGAATGCATCAACCGGCAACTTACTTGTTGCATAAGCTCTTGTAGCAAGAATCAAGTGCCATGAGATAACAGGTTTGCGAAAGCTCATCGTCCACCATCTGCGACAACAATTTATATCATACAGAGCAAAGATGGAAATTCTGAAGCTTCAACAGTGATGTTGCAACAGGCAGGCAAAATATTATTACAATAAGGAACTAATAAGGACGCTAACATTGTCATGAAAAACGTTTTCTCGATATAATTTAAATCCAGTATTTATCCATGTAAGAACCAAAACATAAATGTTAAGGTATCAGCAAGGGTAGCTTGCAAAAAATTCTCTAGTTCTGTAAAATACGTATCACTCTCAATACACATTATCTTAATAACTCAAACATAAATTTAACCCAAAGCTTTGAGCAAAATAACATTTTGAATAATTCATATGAAACCTGAATGATTAACAAGACAGGAATTAAAGGGAATTACTGGTTCTTCACTGTCAATGATGGGCTTGGGCTTGTAAAAATCATATGCATGCGACATATGACTAGCCCTGATCTTGCTTTCAAATACTATAGGAGCATCAGGCCCTACAAGCATAGCAATTGCTCCAGCTCCTGCAGTAGCCCGAGAAGGTCCTTCTGCATAGATCTGTAAATAAAGTTAATCATTAAGTTAATAAAACTCATGCAAATTAAAGCTCAGTGCATTTGGCACTATGTATTTGAAAAGCAAAGCATAAGACGTGCTGCAAGTTGTAGAACGCACGACGATGATGATCATACCATGCTGTCTGTGCATACTACAAGTCCATAGCGACCATCCCATGAAGAGCTCTCCACCCAATTTACGCAGTTGAACAATGCAGCAGTTCCACCATAGCTAGAATTAGTTGAGTCAACTCCTTCAATGTCAGTATTTCCATGTTCCTGGTTGATTCACATGGTAAAATCAGCGCTAAGTCTCACTTGGCCACATGTTGGAACTCACATTACTATTCAACATTGAGGAATTAGCGGCTAGTACCTCAAATATTGGCATTAAGAATGTCTTGATAGATTTGCTCTTATCAATAACAGTTTCACTTCCAACCTCTAGCCGACCAATTTGCTTTGGATCAATAGCATACTTCTCCAGAAGAAAAGTCACAAATGCTGAAAATGAAATATCTTTGTATGAGAAATGCAAATTGAAAAAAAGGAGTTGTAGTAGCATATTTTGAGGAAATGCTAATAGCCTAATAAAGTTACTCCCCGGTTTCTTTATGACAAATTATTAAGTAATGAAATAAAATGGATCCAAATGAAGCAAACTGATCCTAGAGGTTTCATATATCCGACCCCAAATACGTAGTTGTTGTTGTTGTTGCAGCAGTTAAGAACTAAAGTTAGTTGCATACCTCATTGATACAATATCATCCTCCGGAATGCAAAAGCCCATGCTCTCTTGTCCAAGATCAGTTGTATACGTGCCTTTGCTTGCTCCATCATCAACCTCCAAAGGTTCCTATACATTGCAAATTTAGAGAAATTAACTCATAAAAGTCTTGTAGCAGATATGTTCCTCAAAACAAAAAAGTGATCTGAATGGCACATTATGTCACAGATGATGTTTTAAAGCACTAAACTATGTAGCCCTGATAACTTACAAATGAACATAAGCATATTTTCTTCCAAACTCACCAATGTATAACAATTTTTAATACAACAAGCCATACGTTCATACAATATAATTCGTGTATTACTAATCTATGCATTACAGGTCTTGCGTAAGTTACAACCAAACTACTTTGAAGGTAACAATATACTTGTTTTATTAACAATTCTTTTATGTTTATGGAAAGCAAAAAGGGGAAAAAAAAAGTTTTCAGAACTAAAAGTCGCAACAACAGAGGTACATTTGATGACCTTCATTTTATGACTATATATTTTTGTCTGAACTACCCTTTCCCTCCCCTTAAACGTTTCACTTAATTTATACTACTTCACTAAGTATAGTGCCAAGGGTGGATTCTGGAAAAAAAAGAGATTACAAATAGCTCTTATTTTCTAAAACGTGTCTCTCCACCTTGGTACCTTGGTGTAAGTAAGTTCTGCGTACATCTCACCCTCCCTAGACCCCACTTGTGGAGTAAGTGGTATGGTTGCCCATGTTGATGTAACACCCACCCACTTCACTATTCTCTCTATTATTTATGTAACTTTCTTGCCTATAAATAAGGCATTGTAAACACACTTCAATATAGAGCAATAAAAATTACTCTCCCTCTTCTCTCATCTATTTAGTTATTACTCCCTCCGTCCCAAATTAGTTGACGCTTTAGCAAGATTCATTTGTCCCAAATTAGTTGACGCTTTAGGATTTCAAGACTATTTTTGTCAATTCTTTCCAACTATACCCTTAATAATTAAAAGAATTCTCAACAAAATTTAATAGTCAAATATTAAATAGGGGTAACATAGTAAAATACACACTCTATTTAATGGTTTTCTTAATGGACGTGAAAAAGCTTAAAGCGACAACTAATTTGGGACGGAGGGAGTATTATCTTTTATAATTCTAGTTAATTACTATTACTATAATTTCATAACACGTTATCAGCACGAGTCTCTAAATTATCTTTTTATATTATCACCTTAAAGAGAAAGAAGAGATAAAGTTGATTGTGGAACTAGAAAAGTCGACTGCGCAGGTAGTGTCATATTTCAACTCTATCACCAATTGATTATGATTATATTCTTTTAATCCCAAGGTATGTTCCAAATTTATTTTACTTTGACTAGTGGGATATAATACTATCATTACAATAATTATGGTATTTTTCATTGACTGTAATCTCATTTCTACCGACAAAAATAATCATGTAGCATCCTGAATAGTGGAGTAACCATTGCTCACAGACTAACCAGTAAAGGCCAAGCTAATTTCTCAATGGCATGAAATGCAACAAAAGGATATTAGGTGAGCTAGTAATAGAAGGAACTGAAGGAAAAGTGAAGTCGGAAAAGAGTGTATAAGTGCAAATGATGTGATATTGTCGTCAGTCCAAAACCACTTTGCTGAATGAATAAGTTGTCAAATTAAATTTATTTACTCTTCATCCTTATATTATATTTTCCTTAATTTAGGATTACTACCGAGCAATACATTGACATATTATGGAGAATTAAATGCATGATCTATAGAATTGCGGTATGATAAGACCTCTTACCAATCATGCATCATTATTACAATGCCATGCCACTTCAGTACTTTTGGTATTTGAATGAACTGCGAAACACTTGTTTAATTGGTATCTCAACAGATAATTAGATATTATATTCCATTTATTTCAATATTTTATTTGTTCGATTGAGATCTAACAGAGTTTACAAGGAATGCCTGACAACTTTATAAGTTTAAGACAATGGGTTAAGTTCCCAGTACATTGTATTGATGGCATAATGATGATTGAGGCAAACAAAAGTATTGTTAAAAAGATAAAGTATTTTTGATAAAAATCATGAAGCTCGTCCTCTAAATAGGCTCCATTCATAGAGGTGAATGTGGGAGCAATATATGCTCAATTCCCTAAGATGAATGTGGTAGCAAGACAAGCTCCATTCTATAAGGTGAATGTGGGAGCACAATATAATGCTCCATTCTCAGATGTGAATGTAGTAGCAATATATAATATGCTTGAAAGAAGGCAACATATCTTTATGTCTGAAAGAAGACACAATATTTTATGTCTGAAAAGGGGCAAATAATCTTATGTCTAAAAGACGACAAAATAATTACCATGGTAGAGACCATGGATGTGGACGTGGCAAAGGATGAAAAAAAAAATAGTCATCATTGTGAAATAAATAAGAGAACAATAAGGGTTCTCAAAAGGTAACCGTTCAAATGGTAAATATAATAATGCCCTTAATGTATCATATGAGCATGAGGCAAGTCCAAATGATTATGGTCCATTCCTTGCAGTGAATGAGACAATTCATAATAAAAATTATGAATATAGACCCATTCACCGAAGTGAATGTGGCAATATGTGATAAAATATCAAAACTCGCCTCCAGAAGAGGTTCGAGAAAGATGAATATGGACGTGCCCATGAGTGGTTGATAAAGTACCATAACTCACCTCTAGAAAAGGTTCGACTATAATAATTCTATTATTTATTGTGGCATAAATGGTCATTGCTCTCGTACAGAACGTACGCCATAATTATGTATTATTATGAATTACATAAGAGCAAGTGAAGCAAGAAATTGATCTTGCCTATAATGATTTTACCATGAAAAAAATAATATGATTTTCTCCTTGAAAGAAGATATTCACCATATGGTTGGTGTAATATAATATATGGTAGTACAAAGCTATTTGAGTGCTCCGGAAGAGCCAAAATATTACTACCTGGAGGAATGAGATTGATGAAATATTTACTGTAGTATGTCTCAAAGAAACTTATTAAGTTTCAAATATATTTTTCGAAATTGCTATCATATTGAGACTACAAATATGGGAAGATTTAATATCTTCATATTACTACAGTCATAGCAGGTAAGATATATGTATATAATAAAGGGTTACCCGCTTCTTCCTCCAGTTTGTACCATATAAATATAAGAATATCGGGTGAGATATATGTGCTTGAAAGGCTCCCTGTCTCTTCCTCAAGTATGAACTACTCAAAATATAAGTGTGGTAAAATTATATGTGCATGCCACAATAAACTTTTAGTTTATTGTTACAAAGCCCATGCTATAGTAAACTAGAAGTTTACTAGATGAATAAATTTATAAGTTGGCATGACCGGTTTGACCATCCCGGTTCAAATATGATGCACAAAGTATATAAATGAGAATTCGCATGGGTATATACTGAAGAATCAAGATTCTTCAAGAATTCTCTTTGTGCTGCTTGTTCTCGAGATAAATAAATTATTCGACCAACTAAATTTGGGATCTGGATCCCCGCACTTCTGGAATGTATAAAAGGTGAATATGGGCCCGTTCACCTGTCATGTAGACCATATAATTATTATAAATAGATGCATCTATAATAAGGTCACATGTGTGTTTTATTACAAACCCGCAATGATACTTGCGAGGTTAAGTATTTGCTCAAATAAATCTTATTATGAGCATATTTCCAGATTATACAATCAAGACAAGTTATCTTGATAATGTTGGCAAGCAAGTTTAGCAGATTCATATATTGAAAGCCTCCAATTGCTAAACCATGCATAAGAGAACAATGCTACCTAAATCAGGTATGAGATATGGTACATCCATAAAGCAGCACTTGTGCATGACATGCCACAAAATGAATTCCCCCTCATAATTGGTTCAGGATCAGGAACCAAATATTTTCCATCTAATAATTTTAATGTGCGGTATATTATCAATTGCTCCACCGCAACACATACACAAAGATGGATCCCATATAAGTCGGGAACGAATGTTAGTTTGGCTAACATTAGGGGGAGAAATTAATGCAGCTGAGGAATAAATAAATTCAATTATTATTTGATTATGATCCTCATATAAAGATAATGTAAGTCACTGCCAGACGCATTACTGACCCAAAGAAAAATATTATATTCCAGCTGTTAATGCTCCTGATGTCCTGGTGAGACAATCTATTTATATCAATGAGTCTAAGGCACGTTTGAAGCGTGATAGACCACTCGGTTCCAAAAGATAAATCCTTGAAAAAGGAAAGGAGCAAATATTTGAGATGGTCAAATAAGGAGGCGGGGCTCTAGAAGAGTCCAAGACATAACACTTCATAAAACCTCATCAGTAGAGGTTCAGGTACCTGAAAATTTATGAAAGTGAAGAGATCTCAATATGTTATGTCGAATTGGGAACTGAGATATGAAATTATCGTCGACGATATCTTATATATATTATAAAGCTCAATTTTTATATGGTTATGAGGATCTTGAGCTTAAGTCTGTTTGGAATACAGACATGAAATTATTGGCCAAAATAGCAAAATGCATTCAAGCAAAAATTGGCTTCACTCGAGTGACGTGAAGTTTTTGGACCTATAGTCCAAACACCTGAAGGTGCAAAGCCAGTGGTGTATAAAGATATTTTTGTGCAAAAAATATTGATAATAATAAGTCGTTAAATATAAAGTACGACTTGAGACACAAAGATCTGACATTGATTATATGGAGTTATATTCTCCTTTGGTGGATGCAATCACCTTCAGGTATGTTATATGTCTGGCAGTGCATGAAAGACTTGATATGCGTATGAATGTTGCAACAGCCTTTTATATGGCTCATTGAGAAACAATATATTTATCCTTGAAGGATTCAAAATCCTTGAAGCATGTAAAGGTTCCCGGGAAACCTATTCAATGAAACTTCATAAATATTTATACGGATTAAAACAATCCGGCCACATGTGGTAAAATTGCATTTGCGAACTTCTTGATATTGAAATATTACATTTTAATGCAATTGGTGCGTTGAAGTATCTTACCAAATATACTCCACTGGTTATAGCTTTTGTTATGAGCTTATTGGTAAGATATAGTTTTCCTCAACACAAAGACATTGGAATGGTATCAAACATTTATTCAGATACCTCCGAGGAACAATCAACAAGGGTTTGCTTTATTCAAGTGAATCCAACTTGCCATTAATTGGTTATGCAGATGCAGGATATTTATCAGATCCACATAAAGGTCGATCCCAAACAGGCTATTTATTTACTTGTGGAGGTACAGCTATATCATGGCGCTCAACAAAACAGACTTTAGTTGCTACTTCCTCAAATCACGCAGAAATAATAGCTATTCATGAAGCAAGTCGGGAATGTGTTTGGCTGAGGTTAATTACTCAACACATTCAGGAAATGTGTGGATTTTTGAAAAAGGAGATTCCGACAGTATTGTTTGAAGATAATACTGCATGCATAGAACAATTGAAAGAAGGATATATTAAAGGAGACAGAACGAAACATATCTCACCAAAATTCTTTTTCACTCATGATCTTCAAAAGAATAGTGAAATAAAGGTTCAGCAAATTCGTTCAAGTGACAACTTGGCTGATCTGTTCACAAAATCATTACCAACCTCAACATTCGAGAAGCTTGTGTACAAGATTGGAATGCGTCGTCTCCGAGACATGAAGTGACGTTTTCATCAGGAGGAGTAAAATGTGCGCTGTACTCTTTTTCCCTTAACTAAGGTTTTGTCCCAATGGGTTTTCCTGGTAAGGTTTTTAATGAGGCAGCAAATAATGCATATTACAAATATTTATACATGGGCATCCAAGGGGGAGTATTGTGAAAGAAATAGATTGAGTGGAGTAAGTGGTATGGTTGCCCATGTTGATGTAACACCCACCCACTTCACTATTCTCTCTATTATTTATGTACCTTTCTTGCCTATAAATAAGGCATTGTAAACACACTTCAATATAGAGCAATAAAAATTAATCTCCCTCTTCTCTCATCTATTTAGTTATTATTATCTTTTATAATTCTAGTTAATTACTATTACTATAATTTCATAACAAGATATAAATTTTTGTCAATAAATATTTGTTTTAGTTAAACAAAAGGTGGTATATGTACGTACTGATAGTAGATATGAGTATATTATAAAGTTTGTGATTTCACTTCCCCCGAAATTGAACGCCCCTTGTTCACTGAAGGAAAGAGGTAAAATTTGAACTTTGTTACTGCTTCCATTATTTTAATAACATTGTAGCATTTGGTATGAACTTTTGGTTTAATATATCTGTATAGAAACTACGGCTCAATATGTGTAGTGTTCTACATATAGTTCTTTATTTGAAGTATTTTTAGTCCATATCACGTAAAAAAGGTCATCTTTAACACTACTAGAAAAACCGCATTTTCCGACCGTCAAATCGGTTGGAGAACGGTCGACATTTCGACCGATCTTCGACCGATTGCGGTGGTCGAATAAATGATGGTCGAAAAAGCAGTGTCGACCGACATCGGTCGAAAGGTCGACCGGCTTTCGACCGACAGTCGGTCGGAGAACGTGTATTTTTTTTTTCTTAAATGACGAGTTCTTCACCGAAAGTCGGTCGACAGGCCTGTTCGACCGACTTTCGGTCGAAATGTTGGTAAAACATTTTGACCAACTTGTCGACCGAAAATCGGTCGAAAATCTGTAAAAACCTGCAATATAAAATCTGCAATTAGCCCTACACCACCTGTAAATTCAGCAACACCCAGAACATGCAGTAAAACCAGCCAAAACAGATTCATAAACGATATTCAACAACAAGGCTAACAAGCCAAACAATAGAAACAAGTCGATCAACATCAGTAATAGTGTTACAATTATCAAATAAACTTAATACACAGTTTATGGTTCAACTATCACTACTGGCTAGAACCCGAACTAGACTCGGCATCAGACTCAGACGACGAATTGTGTCGAGGTCTGCTCTTTCGCTTTCCTTTGGATTTTTTTCTGCTCTTAAGGAGCTTTTGCAACATTTCTTGCGTTTGTCTTTGATGAGCCTCATTTGCTATGTGCATAGCTTCATTTTGTCTCTTGAGCTCTGCGATCTCCTCTTTCACCCGAGTCATTTCCTCAGGATCAGCAGAGCTTGAAGGAGCAGTAGCACACGAGCCCAAATAGTTTGACTTATGCTTATCTGTTGAATAGAGTGTTGCAAGGCCATATGCGGACCCCTTCTTCACCCCTCCATTAACCTCCAACCATAAATTGGTTTCTTGCTCGAGCGTTAGGGGAGCTGGGGTACTGCTTCCGCATTCAGATTGTTGAGTCGAGGTCCACTCTTCAACGGCCTTTGTAGCTCTTTCCTGAAAAACAGAAATATATCAACGGTACAAATATGAAGTATAAACGTTGAAGGATTTCCCCACATAATCCTTATGTATGAATTCATCATAATCTCTTGAGGTTAACTTCTGATTAATTTCAAGTGGTGTAGCTGCTGGCTTAGCTCCCCCTAGACCTGACTCCTGAGTCTGCTATGCGTTCAAGTGCATACTTCCTCTGATTCATTAGTATCCCATCTTTGCTTCTGGCAAACTCAATGACTAAGAAAAACTTCAGTTCACCTTAAGTGCTTCCACTTACTACAAATTCTGCTGCCTAGATGCCTGTTTGAGGCCATATAGTTACTTCCTCAATTTGCACACTTTGTTAGTGTCATACTCTCCCTGGAAGCCAAAGCCTTGAGGAAGCTGCATGTAGACCTCTTCATATAAGTCACCCTGGAGAAATGAATTATAGACATCCATCTGGTAGCTAGACGGACCAGTGCTAGGATGCTGCAACTGCAATAACAGCCCTGACAATTACCATCTTAGCCATAAGAGAAAAGGTGTCCTTGTAGTCTAAGCCCTTCTTTTGGCTGTAGCCCTTAGCTACCAGCCTGGCCTTCAACCTTTCAACCTCACCATTGGCTTTGTACTTAATTTTTTATACCCATCTACAGCCTATGGCATGTTTGCCCCTAGGTAGATCAACTATCTCCCAGGTATTGTTGTCTTGCAAAGCCTAAATCACTTGACTCATAGCTTCAACCCATCTAGCATCTTTAGAAGTAACTTGAAAGTGCTTAGGCTCCACATCTGCAGATTGAGCCATTAAATAGGAGGCATAAACTGGGGACAGCCCAACATAGGTCATATGAGAAGAAACTGGATAATCACAAGAATTGTTGGAGGAATGCAACATAAGCAGAGTAACATAGTCTTGAAGCCACCTAGGAGGACCAGTAGTTCTTTGAGGTCGGGCTGGTACTATTGGAGATGTTGTAGCTGGTGGTGGTGGTTGCATGTCAGGTTCAAAAGGAGGTGCATTATGTCGCTCTTCTGAACCTGCAGCATCATATGAATGTACTGGTAACTGGTCAAGAGAATGTTGTGTAACATGATCATCTTGAGTGCAGCTGAGTTCCTAGTAAGTCAGCATTTGTTAGTGAGCCAGCATTAGTTAATGAAGTTAGAGAGAGTGGTTAGAAATTAGTTAGGTGTCTAGTTAACTTAAGCATGAAGGTAGTTAGTCGATTAGAATTAGTTCCGCTAGCTAGGATGCATAAATATCTTGTAATGTACAGATTCTCATTATTCATTCAATACAAGTTAGATTACATTACATTATAAAAATTCTCTCTCTACTTTGCTCCCCCAATAGCTCGGATTGCTTCCATTGCTAGCTGAAGCTTGGAGCTATCACAGTTGGTTAGAGCTGAGATATTTTATATGGTATCAGAGCGATCAATCACTAATTGATTCCACTATGCTTTGATCTGTAAGTCATCTTAATATCTATTCTTCATTTATCATTTCTAGGGTTTCTAAGAGAACTACAATGGCGGATAATACAAATGCACAAATTAACCAGAATGCTCCTACTAATCCACTAGGTGATCACAATCATCCACTGTACTTATCATCGACTAATACATCGGGAGTATCACTTACCTTTATTTAGTTAAGTGGAACTGAAAACTATACCTTTTGGAGTAGAACAATGAAAATTTCTTTGCTAGGCAGGAGTAGGTTAGGATTTGTAGATAGAAGCTGTGTGCGATCAGAGTATGAAGGTTTGTTGGCAAAACAATGGGATAAATGTAATGCCATAGTATTATCTGGATAATGAATGCAGTATCTAAGGAACTATTAAGTAGAATTGTGTATGTGTCTGATGCTCACAAAGTGTGGGACACATTGAAGGAAAAGTTTGATAAAGTAAATGTAACTAAACACCTAACTAACTTCTAACCACACTCTCAAACTATCTCACTAACTAATGCTGACTTACTAAGCTCAATACTTTGTAATTTGAGATTGCTATTCCACATTAGCTATAGTATAAAGACTTACAAATCCTAAAATGAAATATTCAACCAAGCGCAATATAAAATAATCGTGTCTATCTTAGGATTGTTATCCATTGTTCCAAAAACCAAACAACCCCTAACAGATTGTGACCTTGCAGCATCATTCTACCATTTTTATCATTATTTGCACTCTTGTCCCCTAAATGTTTGAATTTGATAGTTATAGTTTTGATTTTGGTATTAATTTATTTCTTGTTAAAAAAACATGCATAATTGTTGATTAGACTATGTTAACTATAGGTTTTGATGATTGACAAATGACCTGGTGTTGAGTGAACAATGAAAAGGTTCATAGTTTAAGTTGAATTTGAAGTTGTTCAAGTTGATGATCGAATTCGAGTTGAAAAAAGAAAGATGAACAGCTGGAGTACAAGTCTCAATTCAAGGTGAAGAAGGAAGAGCTTAGAAGCGGTGCTGAAAGGAAGCAATTTTCTAGGCGGAAGAGAATTGAAGACTTAGGAAAAACAACTTAGGTTTCAAATAAGAAAAAATTTTCAAACCTTATTAGAAACGAATTCCGAATTGTAAAAGGAGTTCCAAGCGGAGTTGAATAAGGATTTCAAGAACTCTATAAATACAAGTTGTTTTGGCCAGAATATTTCACGCACTCGAGAATTCTAAACAGACCAAATCAAGAGTAATTATTTGTGTGAGCTATTGTGTGCAGGAGCAGAAGCGAGGCAGCAGAACCTGACGGAGTTGAAGTTTTATAGTTAAAGTCTGTGTGTCTAGTTTTCTATTATAGGCGATCGAGTTGTAATTTTATTACCTTATTTAGAAGCATTGAGAAAAGAATACTTTTGAGGTAGAAGGTTCAACCTTACAAGCTATAGTCAAGCTTGGAAGGTTCTAGGTACTAAGAGTTTAGTTCCTTGGTTATAGAGTCATTATAACCTAAAACTTGCTCAATTTTCCTTTAGTTGATGTGTTTAAATCCCAAGAGTTTGGGTCGTGGTTTTTTATCCTTTGAGAAAGAATTTTTCCACGTAAAAATCTTTGTGTTATTTACGTTTCTGCACTTAGCTTAAGTTTTAGAGATATGTGAAACTTATAGGGAACCTGATTCTTTGTGAGTTAACCAATCGAGAAGAAAGCAAGTTTTAGGAGATCGAAAATCGGGTAAGGACACTATTCACCCCCCCTCTAGTGTCTTACGAAGGTGCACCAAGTGAAACAAGTGGTATCAGAGCAAGTTCTTTCACATAAAGGTTAACATCTTGAGAAGGATCTGAATCATGAGTGTACCACTGATCATAACCGAAGGACAATCCGTTAACAGGCCTCCTCAGTTCAATGACCAGTACTTTGGATGGTGGAAAGGTAGAATAGAAGATTTCATTCAGGCTGAAGACTATCAGCTCTGGATCATCACAATTGATGGACCTCTTATTCCTTCTAAGACTGTTGGACAACCACCTAATCAGGAAACTGTTCCTAAGAAGAAATCTGAATATACTGATGCTGATTTTAAGATGGTTGAAAAAAATGCTAAAGCCAAGAGGTTCATCATATGTGGACTTGGTCCTGATGAATATAGCAGAGTTTATTCATACAAGACTACCAAAGATATTTGGGATGTACTAGAAGTGGTCCATGAAGGAACTACTCAGGTTAAGAAGTCCAAGATCCAGTTGCTGAAGAGAAAGTTCGAGTTGTTCGCTATGGAAGAGACTGAGTCCATCCAAGACATGATGAATAGGTTCACTATCATAACCAATGAGATGAAGTCATTGGGTATGACTCTTACTTATGAAGACTTGGTGGAAAAAGTCATAAGAATTCTCCCTGATTCTTGGGAATCCAAAGTTACAGCTATCATCGAGGCAAATGAGCTAGACAAGATTCAGTTGGATGAACTTGTTGGTAGTCTGAAAACTCTTGTTTCAAGTCTCATAAAAAGGATTATGCGGTGAAAGATTGTCTTATGTGGGAAATTGAGTGGAAGAAGAATAGCGCTACAAAGAAAAGTGAACCTAAGAATACTAAACATCCACCCAATTTCAGAGCCATGAGGAGAAAGAAGAAGGAAGCATTCTATGCTACATGGGGACCATCTGAAAGCGCGAGCGACCAAGAAGAAGAATCTGATGATGACTCACCATTAGCACTGATGGCTCTTTATGAGGAAACTCCCACTGATGATCTACCTAATGTAAGTCTCGATGACTTGAAAACAAAACTTCATGCTTTTTCTTTAAGAAAACTTAATATGCTTGCACTGACTTTAATTGAAGGCATTGAGAGTTTAAGGGATGAGAAGGAACAATTGCTTTCTGAGGAGGACCAACTAATCTCAGTTTTGTTTGATTTTAAAATTAAAAACAAAAACTTGGAAGAAGGTAAAACTAAATTGGAAATAGAATCATCATCTAGTGATGCACAAGATTTTCAACTACAACAGAAAGTCTCAGCCTTTGAACTTGAAAACCGATAATTAAGGGAACAGGTGCTTGAAGAACAAAATAAAGTTTATGTACTTGAACTTGACAATCTTAAATTGAAGGAAGTCTCGGGTAAGCAAGTAGTTAGTGAGGCTCAAATCAACCTTGAAACTGAGCTTAAAAAGAAAAATAAAGTTCTACTTCAGGAAACTGAGAAGAACCGAGTTCTTTAAGAAAATATTGATAAGGCTAACTTTGAACTTACCAGACTCACTAAGTGGAAAAGGACTTCTGGAGCTTTGAACTGGTTGCATAAAAATCATAATAGAGGTAAAAACGGCTTAGGACATAGGAAACCTTTACTTGTCTAGAATCCTTATAGTAAATATGTAGGAATTTCTTGCAACAGGCTTTGTTTTCTTTGTGGAAAAACTAGTCATTATAATAATGAGTGTAGCATTGCAAAAAGGGCAATAATAAAGAACAAAAAGTCAGTTTTACCTTACTGGGCTAGAAAAGATTTGATTCATCCGTTCTATCACAAAAAAGGATCCAAGCTAGTCTGGGTTCCTATTACTAACCCCTGATTCTATTTTGCAGGCTGAAGTGAGAAGGAACAACCCAAGCTGGATTCTTGATAGTGGGTGTTCAAAGCACATAGCATGAGATAGAAGAAACTTTCTCTCACTCGCAGTATTTCAAGGGGGTAGTGTGGCTTTTGGAGGAGGCAAAATTGGTGAAATTGTTGGTATTAGAAAAGTTGGGAGGTCCCTCAATCACGCTATTGAAAATGTACTCTGTGTGGATGGATTGTGTCACAACCTGCTGTGTATCTCCCAACTATGTGATAAAAGAAACCAAGTGAGCTTTACGTTTGTAGGATGCACTATGAAGAACCTGCAGACTGGTGAAGTGATACTGGAAAGGAAACAAGCGAATAAAGTGTACAAGGCTACATTAAGTTCCCTTCGTGGGAATTATTTGACTTGTCTAAATGTGCTTGAGAATGATACACAACTGTAGTACAAAAGATTAGGACATGCAAGCTTAACTCAATTGAATAAGTTGGTGTCAAAAGACCTGGTTCGTGGAATGCCAAGCAAAAAGTTCGAAGACATCAAAATCTGTGATGCTTGTGTGGGGGGAAACATGTAAGATCTTCATTCAAGTTAAAGAAAGTGGTTAATACTTTTGAACCTCAAGTTGGTTCACATGGATCTGTGTGGGCCAATTAGGGTAAGGAGCAGAGAAGGCAAGAGGTTCGTGATGGAGATTATTGATGACTACTCCAGATACACTTGGACCTTGTTTTTTAAATCTAAAGATGAAGCATATAAAATGTTCGAGGATTGGGCAAAAATCGTTCAAAACAAATTGGGGTTTCAACTTGTGAGTATTAGGTCTGACCATGTAACTGAGATTGAAAGAAGTCATGAAAGAATTGCTAGTGACTAGGTACATATTAAATATAGAGTTGGAATTTGTTAGAACTTTAGATACTCTCATTAGCACATCAGTCTGTTAGGCACAGGTGAGAAAATCAACTCAATGAATTTCAATCAGTTGAATACAGGGAAAATTGAATCCGTACGAAACGAAAAAAACGAAGGCATAGAATCAAACAAATCCGCAGGAGCAACTACTTATTCTTTTATGTGCTGTTCAATCTCATCAGGAGTTTCTTCTATGCACTCTTCAAACTCATCAGGAGTTTCTTCTATGTACTCTTCAGTCTCATCAGGAGTTTCTTTAAAATACTGTGAATAATCTTCAAGAATAATGTCTTCTGAGTTTTGTTCAACCTCATCAGGAGTATCTTTAAAGTACAGTGAATAATCTTCAAGAACAATGTCTTCTACGTTCTGTTCAATCTTAGGAGCTTTCTTTCCATAAAATCTTCTGTACTTGGGATCAATCCCACTTAGGTAGTAGGATCCTGGTGTTAGAATGCTGCCAGGCATATTGTTCCAACAGAAGTCCATTTCGATAGAAAATTTTCTCATCTCATTGTCAGTCAAGGCTTTGACGAAAATCTTGAATTCTTCAGGAGAGTACTGCAAAAATTGTCGTTTGTCAGTCACGTTTATGATGGAAAAAGAGATGGTTTCTGATAACTATTTGATTGCTACAACAAATATGAAGTATGTAATGGAGTCCAACTATATAAAGAACTGAATTGTAGATGAAAACTTGAGCATACATCAAATCTTTTTTCCAGCTTCTCTGCAACATTCATCACACTTGCAATGTTTGTCAAGCTAAAAGGATGTTGACCTTCATTAAGCTTTAGTGAAAACATTGTTGCAGTCAATCCACCCCCGTACGAGAACATGATTACGCGCTGACCATCCTGAGATACATAACAAAATGATTCAGAAACATGTAGATAATGGAGGTAAACAGCCAGAAGGAACAAAAGAAGAAGAGCAACTTGTATTTACCAATGTGTTGTGCTTATTGTGCAAGAGGGATGCAAAAGCAGCATACAGAGATGCAGTATACATATTGCCAACTTGTTTTGGTATCAATGTAGTAGGTTCCACCTTCTCATCATAAAATGGTTCAGCAACTTGTTGTGATGCCTGTATATGTAAGATAACAATCCTTCCTAAGTTCACCGTTTTGAACAAAATATTGGAAGACAATCACAGGAAGTAACATAATGAAACACTTCAAGAAGAAATAAGTGGGCAAGTGTTTGTGAACCTTGTCAAGATAACTGCTTAGGTAGAATTCGTCACCGCTTAAGGATTCAAAAGGGGCTAGGATTTGTTTAGCAGACTCATCAATAGAGCTGCAAATGCAAAAATAAGTACTATTAATCAGTCCATATAATTTCTTTAAACAATAAAGGGAATCCTTTCTAACAGAAATTTTTTTACACACCTAGCATTCCTTAGAAAGTCGTTGAACAGCAATCGACCAAAGCTCTTCTGGACGAGCTGCAGGATTAATTAGAAAAAATCAGATGCTTGTACAAAGGACTTTATTTAGAGAACAAAAAAAATTATGAATCTGTTTGGAATTTATAAGCTACCTTGTTATATGGTGAATGGAATACAAAGTAGGCTGCATCATCAATTGAAAATTGGCTGCCTTCCAAATTCTCATATCTAAAATATGAAGTAAAAGGTCACTAAAGATGATAGTTAAGAAATGCTAACTCCAAATATAAGAATGCATCAAACTGCAGCTTACTTGTTGCATAAGCTCTTGTAGCAAGAATCAAGTGCCATGAGATAACACTTTTGTGAAAGCTCATCGTCCACCATCTGCAACAACAATTAATATCATACAGAGCAAAGATGGAAAGTTCTGAAGCTTCAACAGAGATACTGCAGCAGGTGTGCAAAATATCGCTACGATTAGAATTATTTAGGACACTAAGATTCTATATAATTTAAATCCTGTAATTATCCATGTAAGAACCAAGCCATAAATGTTAAGGTCTCAGCAAGGGTAGCTTGCAACAAATTCTCTTGTTCTGTGAAATACCACTCTCAATACTCGTTACCTTAATAACTAAAAAATAAATTTAACCCAAAGCTTTGAGCAAAATAACATTTTGAATCATTCATATGAAGCCTGATTGATTAACAAGACAGGGATTAAAGGGAATTACTGGTTCTTCACTGTCAAGGATGGGCTTGTACAAATCATAGGCATGCGACATATGGCTAGCCCTGATCTTGCTTTCAAATACTATAGGAGCATCAGGCCCTACAAGCATAGCAATTGCTCCAGCTCCTGCATTAGCCCGAGTAGGTGATCCTTCTGCATAGATCTGTGAATAAAGCTCTTGAATAAGTTAACAAAGCTTATGAAAATTAAAGCTCAGTGCATTTGGCACAATGTAGCTTATAAGCAAAGCATATATAAGACGAGCTGCAAGTTGTAGAACGCATGAATACGATGATCATACCGTGCTGTCTGTGCATACTACAAGTCCATAGCGTCCATCCCATGAAGAGCTCTCCACCCAATTTATGCAGTTGAACAATGCAGCAGTTCCACCATAGCTTGAATTAGTTGAGTCAACTCCTTCAATGTCAGTATTTCCATGTTCCTGGTTGTTTTACATGGTAAAATCAGCAGCAAGACTTACTAGGCTACATGTTTGAACCGCACCACAAAATACAATTTGCTACTGTTACGAACATAACTAAGAAGGTGGACCCATTTGAAGGGATGTCAAATTACATTTGGGACCCCGGGAAGATTACCTATATATAGAAGAACAAATTAATTTCTTAGGGCTCATGTTATGATGTTTGTCTTTTATTTTTCTTAGCTAGTTTGTTAGCTAAATCTGGAACCTCCCTTTTCTATTTTCTCTTTCTTTTTGGTTACTTGAACTAAGGTTGTAATTCTATTCTAATGGAATTCAATCAATATCCATCACAATACTATGATTACAATGTCAATGGTAACTCATCTTCGTTACATTGGTGCTCTCGTTGTCCCTCCTCTACCAATTGGGTCTCGACTTCCTATCCACCTCCTCCACACCCATTCCAACTGCCACATCTATGGACTCCACCTCCAGTCCCGTACCCCAGCTTTCCACCTCCAGTTTCAGAACAGTCACAACAACATGAAATTATATATGCTGAGTTTATAGACGATGCGACTAAAATGAAAGTTCCAGTTTCAGTTCATCTATACTCAGACATGACTGCAGACCTGGTGTTCGACGAAATGCCTCACTGCCACTCCATGGGTTTTGCTGCTCCAACAACCAACGAGACGCCTGACACAATGGAGATCGAACAATTTTCTTGTCCTGAGAATCTATCTACTGAATCTGCAGATATTTCAGAGACAATCGTCATTTCTTCTAAGTTGAATTCGGATTTGGACGATGACAAAACAGAGGTAACAGATATTGTTACGGTACCTCTTGATTTACAGCCTCTTATTACTGCTGTTGGGCATACAAAGTCAGAAATCGAGGGGCACAAAGCTTTGTCCATTCCCTCCTCGATTTTCACAGACCTTGATATATCCGGAGTTGCATATTCAGAGTTCGATGAAATGTCCCATAGCTGCTATTCCAAGGACATCGCTGATGTGCCAACAAATACTCATATCGCTTTCGATGATGAAGATGAGGACTCCGAATACTCGAAAACAATCATTGATGCAAAATCAGGCGTTGAGGTCCAGGTGCTTGAGTACGGTGCTCGTGAAAGCGAATTTGATTTAGCAGCTGGAAATTCGAGAACATATGTGGATCATGTGTTTGATAATTGTTCTCACAGAGTCGAGCCAACTTTTATTAAAAAAGAAGTGACGGAATCATTTGTGCGAAGCACTGAAATCAGGTTATTGCATAAGCATGTATTTATACAACTTCCGTTTGATCCCGGTGAATCTTTTCCTCCACCCATTCAGTTCAAGCGCTCGAAAATACAATTGGATAAATTGTTGTGTTTGCCTGTTGCATCCTTTGATGTATTTAACCTCGCTGGTCCAATAAAAGGTGGTATGTCGTGTGGAAATTTTTCCCAAAGGGCCACAAAAGTTTTTCAAGAGTTCTTACTTACAATAGATGATTTGTGGAGTACTAGTCTGGTTCTCAGGTTGGGGAATGATTCTGATTTGTTAGAAGGAAATTCATGCTATGTGGAAGTGCTACTAGTTCGCTTCTTAGAAGATGATTTCACGAGACCTTTATTGGATTTTTATGTGAAGCCGTTGGAGGCTCTTGACCCTGCCATATTAGAGTGTTACAGAGACCTTTGTGCAATTTCTTCATTTTGTTATGCTCTAAAGAACTTAATTGTGTATCTTATTAGGAATGAGTCATATAGTGTTATAAACACTGGTTTCAACTCTCAGCCGGTTAGCATGGATGCAGGTTTAAGACTTGCAACTGGGCATGATATTTCCATTATTTTTGGTCTGATACATCAAGTTGTTTTCATTCTGGACTTGGAGGAACACCAGAAGTATGTTTCTCATGCTCTTGGACTTCAAATGTCAAAAATAGTCTGCACGAACAAGAGAATAGGCGGTGGCTCTGGAAGCACCGAGATTAGCTCAGCTCTCTTTGTTGCTGCAACTGCTATTTCCTCATACCAGCTAGATCACCCCATTAAAATCATTCGAGACTACGTCATCAACATTATGACCGCTGGATGCCGTAGCTTTCTTGAAAAATACAAGCTTGACAAGAAGTTGTTCAAAGCTAGTTATATACTGCACGAGGGAGATGTTGCAACTTTTCTTCTAAGCAAATCTCATGAAAGGTTCACGCAGATGTTATTGGGTCCAATCACTGTTTGTGCTAATGGAAAGGATGTTGGCAAACTATTCAAAGGTGTAACAGTTTTGTTCGATATGAGCTTTCAATGGATTCTACCAATTATTGCATTTGGTGGGATACCAACTACGGAAGAGAGTTACTCTACTGTTAAGGGAATTTTATCATCTAATGGAGCTTTAGCTTTGCCTGAAGTTCCACTACAGCTGGTTTTGATTAATGCTAGCTACATTGGTCTTCAGATGCGATCTTTCTGGGGTTATCGTGGCTCAGAGATGACTGTGGATGAATTCGCATATGCTATCTTTTATTTGACAGCTCGGATCCTCAATGAGGTCGCTGCACTTCTTGGATTGATAAATGAGACATGGCCTATCTCAGTGGCTATGTTAAGTCAAGTTGCCCATGATGCAACAAATGCGAACAAGGAGCCTGTTAGGATAGGATTATTTCATTACCTTGGCAGTTTGCACAGAGGTATTGTTAGACTACTGGAGATTATCCATTCCATCTTGTTTGCGATGTTGAAAATGGTAGAAGCAGATACCCCTCGAGATACAATTGTTGCTTATGAGAAAGGGGTAGAACGAAAGAATGTGTTTGTTGCGATGCTGGACGAAATGAGCATTGCTGGTGCAACTTGTCATGTTGCCAACGTGCTTCTTTCAGTCATTAAGTTAGCAAGGGCATTGAGCAAGATTCATGCTGACGTGAGATCAAGGAATTCACTTAGTGAAGGTTCAACATGCAAAAAGTTAACTAGTAATTTGGAAACAATATTGGGAGGATCACTAGCATTTGTTACTGACTATGTTGCTGCAGAAGTACTTGGTTGTGATCTTTGTATCCTCATGAACCTCTTGATAATTCCACATGGGTCAGAAGACGCCTTCCGTAATTTCTCTACAGCTATTTTTGAAGGTTTAACAAAATCTATTGAAACTTGTCTTAAGCCAGTAGTAACAATAGCAATACTTGATCTTGTCATGAAGGACATCCTTGCTGTCCTTTCTATTGGTGAGAGAGATGTGCTAGCCACAGAAAAGTCCCAATCAGTGTACATTGTCTCTGTTGAAGTCCATAAAGCTACATCTAGCTTACCAGTGCCTTTGTTTGCAAACTTGAACCTTGAGGACAAGGTTCTTTTCAAGGACGGGAGGAATGTTACGAACATAACTAAGAAGGTGGACCCATTTGAAGGGATGTCAAATTACATTTGGGACCCCGGGAAGATTACCTATATATAGAAGAACAAATTAATTTCTTAGGGCTCATGTTATGATGTTTGTCTTTTATTTTTCTTAGCTAGTTTGTTAGCTAAATCTGGAACCTCCCTTTTCTATTTTCTCTTTCTTTTTGGTTACTTGAACTAAGGTTGTAATTCTATTCTAATGGAATTCAATCAATATCCATCACAATACTATGATTACAATGTCAATGGTAACTCATCTTCGTTACAGCTACTCAGAATTGCCTTGAAGGGATTAACAGTTAGTACCTCAAATATTGGCATTAAGAAAGTCTTGATGGATTTGCTCTTATCAATAACAGTTTCACTTCCAACCTCTAGCCGACCAATTTGCTTTGGATCAATAGCATACTTCTCCAGAAGAAAAGCCACAGCTGTCATGCTGAAAATGAAATATCTTTGTATGAGAAATGCAAATTGAAAAAAAAGGAGTTGTAGTAAAATGGATCCAAATGAAGCAAACTGATCCTAGAGGTTTCATATATCCGACCCCAAATACGTAGTTGTTGTTGTTGTTGCAGCAGTTAAGAACTAAAGTTAGTTGCATACCTCATTGATACAATATCATCCTCCGGAATGCAAAAGCCCATGCTCTCTTGTCCACGATCAGTTGTATACTTGCCTTTGTTTGCTTCATCATCCACCTCCAATGCTTCCTATACATTGCAAATTTAGAGAAGTTAACTCACAAAAATCTTATTATCAGATATGTACCCTCAAAAATAAAAAGTGATTTGAATGTCACACTATGTCACAGATGATGTTTTAAAGCACTAAACTATGTAGCCCTGATAACTTACATATAATTTTTAATACGACAAGCCAGACATTCAATAATAAATAACATATACGTTACCATTATCCATATAGTATAACTGCATTATTAATCTATGCATTACAACTCTTACGTTACAACCAAACCACTCTGAAGTTAACAATACTCCCTCCGTTTAAAAAAGGATGAACCTTTTTGCTTTTTGAGAGTCAAACTATATGAACTTTGACCAACAATTTAAGATGAATTTTTTCAATCATATTGATATAAGAAGAGTTGCAACTTATAGTACGTTTCATATACTTTTTGAATATTCAAATTTTTATTTAAAATTATTATATTAATCTAGTCCAATTTAGCTTCAAAGATTAGTCAAATTGACTCTCGAAAAGCGAAAAGGTTCATCCTTTTCTAAACGGATGGAGTACTTGTTTTATTAACAATTCTTTTATGGAAGCAAAAAGGGAAAAAAAAAGTTCTCACAACTAAATGTCGCAATAACAGAGTCATTTTTAATGACCTTCATTGTATGATTATATATTTTGTCTGAACTACCATTTCTCTCCCTTTTAAACGTTTCACTTAATTAACACTCCACTAAGTATAGTGCCAAGGGTAGATTCTGAAAAACACAAACAAAAATGCAAATAGCTCTTGTTTTCTAAAATGTCCCGTAATTTGAAACAAATCCAGTTTGTCCAAACAACTGACATTTGAGATTGTAGATACACGCTTCCTAGAAAATTAAAGTTCACTAACTATAACTAACTGATATGTAAATGTATAAGAAACACATGGAGTATGTAACATGCAGGGGCGGAGCCAAGTATAGACAAGGGTTCGTTGAAAAATTAAACTGCGCAAGTTAGGTAAAAATGAGCAATTTTGATCATATACATACTATTGAGCCCGCTCGACACAAGGGAATGAAATATACTAGTGTTGTGGTAGAGGGGTTCAAGAATTTCTCTAAGTCACAAGTTTAAATCTCAAGTATGATATTTTAATATTTTTTGAACCCGTAACATGTTAAACTTGACTATGAGTTGGCTACATGGTTAAGCTAGGTAGATGTAGGTATTTAATATTTATAAATGAAACATACCAGCTGAATGTAAGCAGGAGGAATGAAAATTTCCATGGCCAGAATTCCAACATTCTCCGGTCGACAAGTCATTATTTTACGATTGTTGCAACTATAAACTTTGAGCCAAGAAAATGGAGAATATTAACGAAAGCAAGAAGATAAATGGAGTTGTGTGTTGACAAGGTTGCATGTTTCCAATGAATTTATATACATCATACTACTGTCTTTTTTTTATTATACTCATTATACTAGTGTCGCAGCCCTCAAGTTGCTTAGTTGGTCAATGATTAGCCATAAAAATACTCCCTTCAAATGGTCAAACATGCCAAGCCACCCAAAGCGTGTTGCAGAAAAGGATTATACTCGTTGGTGAACTAGTTATACAGTTAAACTATAATGTCGAGATCATAATAATGATAATTATTTAGTATATCTATTTTTATGAATAAATATTTGTTTCATTAAGTTAAAAATGACATATACGAGATATAATGTAAAGTATGTGATTTCACACTAGGTGAAGGGATAAATATAATTTTTAGTTTTGATCTTGATCCTTTTAAAAGATTTTGGGAGAAAGGTTTGGGGAATGACATTTGCTGTGGTATCAACAATCCTGAAATTACTAATCACAAAATCAATTATTCAAAAAAAAAAAAAAACAGTCTGGTGCATAAAGTATCTCGCGTTCACGGGTTCGGAGAAGGGCTCTACCCTAAAGGATATGATATACGCAATCTAACCTAATGCAAGAATCCGTGTCTGTTTCCAAGGCTTGAGCATTATTCTACCATTTTCTCGCTTTTTTTTTTTTTTTGCTAATATTCTACCATTTTCTCATTATTCAACCAAGCGCAAAATAAAATAGTCATATCAATCTTGGGATTTTTATCCATTATCCGATAAACCAAACAACTCCTAACAAATTCTGACCTTGCAGCATTATTCTACCATTTTCTCATCTTTTGCACTCCTGTGCCCCTAATGCTTTTGAATTTGATAGTAACAGATTTGATTTTGGTAAGAGTTTGTTTTTTTTTTCATAAGCAACCTGCATGATTAGACTAATTAACAAATTTTAAATTGTCTAAAAAAGGAAAACAAAGTATTTTTTTATTCAATTTCCAACTTTAACCTCAACCGGAATAGTGTCCAAATGCTAGGCATTTCATGACCTTATTTATTCAAGTTCATAATTATATTTATAGCCATAGGATGTATTAGAAGGGAATATTTAATTCCTTAGCTTCTTATTGAAGGACACAACGGAATATTTTAAAGGTCCAACTTGATTTAATTGAAGTTCTTTTATCTAAAAAGGAGAAGAATGTTATGAATACTGTGATGGGCCTGGGAGAGCAAGATAGCTGGATAATTATTTATGGGTCTGGGCTTGAAAATAATATTTGGTGGAGCCCATGTACTAAACAACCCAATAAAAGGTTGATTTGGGATCCAGGCCCAAGTGACAGTTGGTTAAAAAGGGCAATGCTTCAGCAACATGGGATTATCCAAAATGTGAAATTGCTAAAGCAAAGTCTAGCTTCTCACCTCCCTTTTCTCTAATTCCTCTCATCCCCTTCTTGGTTATCCCTTTAATTTCTCAGTCCCTTTCTATGTTCTTAATTCTACCAATATCATTTCCCTTTCAGTTGTAATTTCCTGATTTGAGTTATTAATACATTGAGTTACTTGGTGTCTACTGTTGGGTTTAGTAACGTTTGTTACAAAGAAATTCAACGTTGCTATTAAAATAAGAAGTAAAATGTGCAAGCCAAAATTGATCCAACTGAACAACACGTTTCTGGAACTTTAGTAAACAGCCAAGGCTGCTGACTCTCAGCAGTGGAAACAGGGCATTCCTTAGCATTAGTAATCACAAAACTTTTTAAACATTTGTTTATTTTATGGTTTCATTTGCCATTCCTTCTCTAGAGTATCTCTGCTCTGTCATAGCCAGAGAACAAGTCTGGTCTCATTCGAGGTATAAAAGCAAAGTATAATAACCAGAAATTTCAGCGATAACCTGATAAAGTTATTAGCGTTCCCATAAATCATAAGCACATCAGGTGAGAAAATCTGCTTGATAAATTCCAATCAAGAATAGGTTGATGACTTCTACAATCATTTCACAAACAGGTGAAGACAGGACATTGAACATTTGATGGAAACTGAAAAAACGAAGGCATAGGATCTACTACGGTAAATAAACTACTAAATGTAGTACAAACAAATCTGCAGGCGCACTAGTTATTCTTCTAGGTGCTGAAAAGAATGAGCAAAGAGCCAATTACACATGGCCTTACACCATGCTATGGACCGTAGCTTGTTCAGTGTCCATTGGCCTGCCCACTCTCAGAAGCCTTCTTTGCATAAAATCTTCTGTACTTGGAGTCAACCTCTGTTAGGTAGTAGGTTCCTGGTGCAAGAAGGCTGCAATCCTTGCTGGTCACAAAGTCCTTCGCACCATACCTATGCTCCATTAGTTTCATAATTTCGACGAATTTTTCAGGGGTGAACTGCAGAAATTGTTACTTGTCAGTCATGGTCATGATGAAGAAAGAGATATGTTCTGAAAAGAATGGAATGCTACAACAAAATCACCGCAGCTGCTTGGGTATCCAGCTAAACTTTATCACTAATGGAGGCCTAGTCCAGAACTGAATTATAGATGAACATTTTGGCGTACCTCATGTCTTGAATTCAACTTCTCTGCAACATTCATAACGCTCGCAATGTTTGACAAACTAAAAGGATGTTGACCTTCATTAAACTTTAGTGAAAACATTGTTGCAGTCAATCCACTCCCATATGAGAATAAGATTACTCGCTGACCAGCCTGAGATAACAAAATGATTTAATTAGATACTGGAGCAACATGTAGATAGTAGAGGTGAACAAGGAGGAGGAAAAGTAGCAACGGAGTTGTATTCACCAATGTGCTGTGCTTATTGTGAAGGAGGGATGCAAAAGCAGCATAGAGAGATGCCGTGTACATGTTGCCAACTTGTTTTGGTATCAATGTGGTAGGTTGGACCTTCTCAGCATAAAACGGTTTAGCAACTTGCTGGGACGCCTGTATATGCATAATAAAATCCATGTTCAGTTCAGTCTCAAAGCTATTCATTTGATAGCCAATATATTTTTCCTACTTAAGACTTCATTTTCACATTTTGAATAAGAAGACAATCACATGAAGTCGCTTGTAACATAAAGAACCATTTCATGAAGAAAGAGTAGGCAATTGTTAGTGAACCTTCTCAAGATCACGACTTTGGTAGCTTTCGTCACCGGTTAAGGATTCAAATGGGGCCAGGATTTGCTTAGTAGACTCATCAATAGAGCTGCAAATGCAGAAATCGGGATGTCAGTCCACAGAATTCCTTTAATCAATAAAAAAAAATTCCTTTTTTACAGAAGATTTGTAACACACCAAGCATTCCTTAGAAAGTCATTGAACACCAAACGACCAAAGCTCTTCTGGACGAGCTGTAGGAGTAATTAAAAGAATTCAGATAATTGTATAAATGACTTTGTTTAGAAATATGGAAAATAGTTATGAATCTGTATGGGATTTATAAGCTACCTTGTTGTATGGTGAATGGAATACAAAATAAGCTGCATCATCCATGGAAAATTGCTTGCCTTCCAATTTCTCGTATCTAAAACATGATGTAAAAGGTCAGTAAAAGATTATAGTTAACAAGAATTAACTCCAAATAGAAGGATGTGTCAAGTGGCAGCTTACTTGTTGCATAAACTCTTGTAACAAGAATCAAGTGCCATGAGATAACAGGTTTGTGAAAGTTTACCATCAACCACCTGCAACATTAATTAACAACATACAGAGCACAAATTTCAAGTTCTGAAACTTCAACAGTGAAGATGCAGCAGGAATGCAAAATGCCGCTACAATTAGGAATTAACAAGAGATACTAAAATTGTACAGATTGTCATGCAACACATTGTTATCTGTAATGTGAATCCTGTATTTATCCAATTTCCATGAGAACCAAATCACAAAGGCTAGAGTATGAGTAAGTGACAGCTTGCAAAAGAGTGTATAAGTTCCGTAAAATACCACTCTCATTAAACACTACCTTAAGAAATTAAAAAGACATTTAACCCAAAGCTTTGAGCAAAATAGCATTTTGAAACATTCATGTGAAACCTGATGATCAACAAGACAAGCAGGGATTAAAGGGAATTACTGGATATTCACTGTCAAGGATGGGCTTGTAAAAATCATAGGCATGTGACATATGGCTCGCCCTGATCTTGCTTTCAAATACTATAGGAGCATCAGGTCCTACAAGCATAGCAATGGCTGCAGCTCCTCCAGTAGGTCTAGCAGGTCCCTCGGCATAGACCTGTGAACAGAAGCACTTGAATAAATTAAAAAAATTCATGCGAAGGCACAGTGCATTTCAAAATATATAATCTAATAAGACAAGCACTAGACGAAACACTAGTAGTAGAATGCCTGAAGATGATGATCATACCGCACTATCTGTGCATACTACAAGTCCATAGCGGCCATCCCATGAAGAGCTTTCCACCCAATTTACACAGTTGAACAGTGCAGCAGTTCCCCCATAACAGGCATTAGTTGAGTCAACTCCTTCAATGTCGGTATTTCCATGTTTCTGCTTGTTTTATAGGGCAAAGAACCAGGATAAGATTTGATATCAACGTATGTGATAGCCATAAGGCAAACATTTAGTGGTGAAGCAGAAAACCAAGAGAGACAAACAGCAAAGTTGATGCAACAAACATTTTATTTTCCCAAGGATAAATTTCACAGCGAATAGCAAACTCATTTTCCATTTTGGAGGAGTTACTTTCATTTTTTTTTTGAGAAGGGGAGTTACTTTCATTTTTCACTTAGTTAACAATTTAGATGGGCAACATACAGCACAATAAGCAAATTTGAAGCCCAAGATGAAACTAGGACATACTTCAAACAGAATAAGTGACTTATCCATTTCGCTTCTTTTATAAAACATGGCTGCGACAAATATTCTTTTATCAGCTAATCAAACGTACATCAAACAAAGGCTTATCAGTATTGCCTAGAAACAACAGCCAATACCTCAAATATTTGCATTAAGAATGTCTTGATGGATTTGCTCTTATCAATAACAGTTTCACTTCCAACTTCTAGCCGACCAATTTGCTTTGGATCAACAGTATACTTCTCCAGAAGGGAAGTAACAGCTGTCAAGCTGAAAATGAAAAAATTAATGAGAAGAGAAACAACATAATAGCACTGCTGCATGATTAGCTAATAAAGTTAAAAATACAAATTACTATTGCCTTTATTCCAACTTTCCTTTTTATAGCCCGTTCCAAAAAAAAAAAATGACAGCTTTCTAAATTGAAAATAATTTATGTTGAACTTCTCATTTTACTGTTAATGAGAAATTTCTATAGCCATATGTTTAAGAACACGAGTTTCCAAAAATCTAACAACCACATAAATGTTGAGTACTTTTATGACCACGAGTTTCAAAAGTCTTCATTTTTTTCTAAACTATGTGTCTATTCAGACTTTGGTGTCACATAAATTGGAACGGAGAGAGTATTAAGTAATAAAACGGGTCCAAAAGAAAGCAATGATTAAAGAGGATTCACATATAGTCGACCCCAACTAGTTTAGATTAACGCGCAGTCATTATTGCAGCTACGAAAGTTAATAATCCAGTACCTCATTGATATAACATCTTCAACCTCAGTGCAAAAACCCATGCAATCTTGTCCAAGACCAATTGTATACTTTCCTTTGCTTGCTCCATCATGAGCCTCCAATGCTTCCTACAACATTGCAATTATAAAAAAAAAATTAACATTTCCTAAAAAAAAAAAAAAAAAATCCTTATTAGCAGATCTATGTGACCCTGCAAGCTCAAGAATGAATATACAATTTTCTCTTTTTAACAACCGTGGTGTCGGGGCCGCTTTGGCACACCTCGACTAAATCCACTGAGTAACACCTGTGTCATCTGGTACCTTCCACCAGCACAGATACTAAATAACTCTAAATATCGAATTAAACATAATACATGTGACATGCATAGTATAATCAAGTACAATAAATGATGTTAGATTTCATAAATCATGAGATCTTAATCAAAATGACCAATTATGAGTTTCTCTTTTTAGAAATAAACTAACAATTCTTTTTACCCTGCCAAGGTGAAGAGACTGTTTCTGATACGTACCTGTTGAAGACAAGTAGGTGGAAAGTAAATCTCCATGGCGAGAATTCCAACATTTTTTGGTTGATTAGCCATTTTTACAATTGTTCTTTAAAAAAATGAATGGATCAATTTCAATCACTGAACGGCGTCGTTTGTTTAGTTATCCGGCGAAGAGAATGTTTATGTTTAGAAGAAAGAAAGGCGCAAGTGAATCTGTAATAAAAGGGAGTGGGAGTTGTTATTGTTGTGTTGAGATGCTTTCCCATGTTTCTGTTGTTCCCATTTATATACTACTCTCCCCTACCCTCCAATGTAGACTTCGTGACACACACACCCCCTCGTAATTATGTTAAATTTAATAGTGCCCCTTCGTGCTCAAATTCTAAGTCCGGCAGTACTCGTACTTTAACATAATTTGTACAGAATATATATTTTTTTTTTGTATCAGTATCCACCTTGCTGGGAGTAAGGTCTGCATACATCTGAGGAGTATACTGAATTGTTGTTGTTATTGTTGTATTAGTGTCCAATGCATATTTTGGATTCTGACTAATCTAAATTATGTCATGTTTGTATTTGGTTGAGAAAGACAAGTATGGCACATCTATTGCTGTACCTAACCAACTTTATGTTAATATTCCTATGTTGTGTAATGTGGATAATGTCAGGAATGGCACTGCTGATGCTAATTCTGAACAAGCATGTAATGATCATATTAAGTAATGAATGCTAGTAAAGCTTTTAGTATCAAAAAAAAAAAAGACTAATCTGAATTTGTATCAGACATCTACTTTGGAGTTAAATGCTCCTTACCAAAGACGTCTTTCTTTGGTGTTGAATAAGATGTACACTTGTGATACTACTACTACTTAATTTGTTGTAGTTTGCGATCTCTTCATCACTTTGGAGTATTTCAACTAATTAAATTGATTGAAAATGTTCTACTCCCTCAGGTCGTTTTTAGTAGTATGGTTTGTCATTTGCATGTTCCTTAAAAAATCATAAATAAGTAGAGCATATTTACTAATCTATCCTTCTTGATACTTTAAGAAACTCATAATTTAGTTATTTGTGATTTTCAAGAGCAATTAATACTACAGGTATAATGGGAAAAAATGGTAAATTTTATCTTGATATTTGTAAAGTGACAAATATTTTGGTCCAAATACTTATAGTAAATTTTACAACTAAATAGAACCGATGGGATTATACAATATTACATCCAGTTCAATTTATGAGATAAAATTAGAATCGGAACTATGTCTAGTAGGAATGGACAACATTTTGAAACTTGTGCCTATAAATGATGCTAATGGACAACACTTTTGAAACTTGTGCTTATAAATGATGCTAGAACATTTATGTGGCTATAACTACTTATTTAAGTAAAAATGAGAAGTTTAACTTAAAATATTTAAATTTAAAAGCTGATATTTTTTTTAAACGAATTAAGACGAAAATATTGCCATAATTCTTACGAATTGATGTTTTAGTCAATTTATGTACCTCAATTATTTTACTAATACTACTTAGTACAATTCGCTAATGTAGGTATGGTAACCCTCTACTTGCAAACATTTAATCGGATGAAGAAATTTTTCATTATTGAGGACTTTGCCATTACAAGTCACGTCAAAGAAGGGTATATTTTTTAGCAAAAGAAAAGTATTCCTTCCGTCCCACTTTATTTGTTATAATTCGAATTTCGATAGTCAAACAGATTTATCTTTGACCGTAATTTTTATATATATTTTTTAAATATTTTGAGTTGTAATTTATTGTGACTTATACTTTTCATGTTGTTTTCAAATATATAAATTTTATTTTAAAAAAGTTAAAAAATTTATATTCTAATCTACGGCCAAATTTAAAAAGTTTGACTCTCGAAACAGTAACTATGACAAACAAAATGGGATAGGGGAGTAGTTGATTGTTTTCTCAGTAATTTGTGACTAAGAAATCTGCTCATATTACATCACTTTTGACGATACAAGCAATACTTCGTATCAAAGTCACAATAATGCGGGAAAGAGATATAAAATGCGAGAACGTAAAAGGTGTTTCAATATATGAACGATGAATACAAATTTGGGCAGAGTTTCGGTATAAATTTCTGGATCCCTATTACATGAAATGAACTGCTATTTATAGACATAAGCCTTGCCCATGATCTCCACCATCAGCTGCCATGTTGTCCCACGACTTGGGTGTGTAGTGGCTGAGTTAATGGGGTGAAGTAGTGGGCTACAAAGCCGGAAGAACCGAGGGGATCCACCGAGGTGAGAGCTTGACGACCTCGGCGGCTTGGCCCTGCTGCTTGACCGAGGTGATGGCTACCGAAGCTCAGCTCGCGGCTCGCCTTCGGTAGTGCGTCCTCGGGTTTAAGACCTCGGCGATTGGTTCCATCGCCTCGGTGCTGACTTAGTCGGGACGTGTTCGGTCGTTAAGATTTGCGCAACCGGGGTAGATTACCGCGGGTCGATTTTTACCCAATACATATAACTTATTAAATGGGTCGACTAAAATTCGACATAGTAAATTGATTTTTAAAACCCTTATTTTAGATCGAATCATTTTATGGACTTACAAGAAAGTAAAAAGAAACGAGGAAATAACTAATCAGTAGAAACTCCTGAAATTGAGGAAATTATGGTGAAGGATAAAGATTAATCACAAAAAAAGGAAAAAAAAAAAAAAGAAGGAATATTTTAGAAGTTAAGCAGCAGAAAAGCGAACCTAATTTTTTTTTTTTAACCATCAGTACCAGATTCATACTAATGATTCTACTTCATTAATTTAAAGAAAAAAATGCCATAATTCTGACATGATGATTCAGTTCCCTTTTTCTATATTATTCATAGATCTCACTTTAAATAATCATCATATCTTAATTAATTAACCGTTTTTAGCTCTCGTTTGGACATGATTTGGGATTTGAGATTTGAGATTTGGAACTTGGGAAATTGAAATTTTATTTGGACATGCATTTTATTTGGAACAAAATTTAAAGTTTGTGAGGGGATTTCCCAAAAACTCCCAAAAATTGGGTTCAACCAGTTCTTGGGATTTTTTGGAAAATCCCAAAAAATCCCAAAAAAATGAACCCAAAAACTATGTCCAAACGCTAGCTTAGTTCACAGCACACACACTACACAAAAGTTCAGATCTCTGCCGAAGCATGGTCTCTTTGACTAGTATTTGAACTTCTAATAATCCATAAGAAAGCCGAGTTTAATTAGGATTGTAATTATTTCTTGCTGTTAATTTATGTAATGGTGTTTGAATTCCGAGAGTCACAAAATTTATTTTTACAATTATTTTTCCATGTGTCAATTAAATATTTTGACTTGTTTATAGTTATTGCGACTTGCTATATTGTCCATCATTGGCGGTGATGGGTCTACAAAGAGACAGGCAAGTCGATGAAAATTGGCGTGAGGCAATTAGGCAGGGAAGGGCATGACACGACTTCACATCACCGAGAAGTTGATCTTAGATAGAGAAACATGGAGGCCAAGGATTATGGCAGAAGTCATTTTAGCATAGGCATTAGGTGCAAATATATATTTTTTTGCTTTCAAAAAGTTCTTTTAAGTGGGCACGACTCACGAGTACTCCTTCATTTTACTTTCTGAGGAAAGAGTTCCCATATAAATGTAATGAATGAAATTGTACAATTGATAGCCAGCCCTTACGCCCGACTTCCTTTTTTGCCTATGTGTTTCACGTGTCCATGGCTATGAATACATACTACTTGGAGTCGGATTGTTCTTGGTGGAATTTAATATATGTAAATATGAATAGTTAATAATTTTTTGTAAAAAACAATACGAAATAACACTAATTCAGATGGTCATAAATGCAAGCCACCAAATTGGAGGTCAAGTTTTTCAACCAAGATCATTGGTTGAATCGAAGATGACAAGATTTATTGTTAATTAAAGGCAGAATACATATTTTATCCATTGATTTTTTACTCAAATCCCGCTGACACACTTATTATTCGTGGACGCTCTTTTACACACTAAAGTTTCATAAAGTGTAACTTTTACACACTAATTTGACCAGCGTTACGAGAGTGTAGATTGTAAAACAACAGTAGTAGTAGTAGGCGCTTGAACCCTTCCATTTTCCCTTTTTTCCTCATCATGTTCTTTATTTTCAGGAAATTATTTCTACCACCGGACCACCTTCTGCCACCACCACACCCAAAAACCCATACCTGCATCCCTTGTTCTTTTTAATTCTCATACCCCTCTTCCCCATAGTCTTTTTACCTTCTCTCGCCACCATCACAAACAATGAATTTTAGATTTACAAATTTTGTTTATACTAGACCCAATTTCTTTGTTTTATAAGTTTTTTGTAACAATTTTTTCTAGATTCCGCATGTAAGAATCAATTTTGGACATTCAAATCGGAAAGATCTTTTTTCTCTTGAGCCACCATTGAAGACCCATTAAGAGTTGAAAGGAACAATGTTGAAGCTTCTAAATTTACATCATTATTTGAGTTAAAAATTGCATTAGTAAACTAAAAGGAATTCACTTCTCTAAAATTCTTCTTCATAACTCCTTAATTTCCTCCAAAATATTGTTAAAAAATATTGTTGAAATATTTGTCCATAATAGAGTAAATTATGTAGATATAAATTGTTGTGTTGTAGATTTTTAATAAAATAAAGATGGCATGTAGTTCTTGGTAGTTGGGGGGAAAGCTGGTGGCATTTGTGGGAGGGGTGGGAGGAGGAAGACATGGAAGACTGAGGTGTTGGGGAAGAAGACAGAGTGAAGGGGTGGGGTGGGTACTCTTTTTTGTTTTTCTTTATTGATTGGTGCGTGACATACATCTTATTCGGTAAAAATGGTCAATATAAAAGTAGTGTGTCTTACAAACTTTTGTGTATAATAATAATGTATCTGTAAAAAATAAGTGTGTCAGCGAAATTTGAGTTAAAAATGAGTGGGTAAAACATGTATTCTGCCTAAATTAAAAGTCAAATATTAGCAATTGAGCAGAGGCCAAATAACCCGTATCAGTTGTATATTCTGTTGGAGCATTACTCTATTCTTCTTATTTGCAATTCTATGCTCTAAAGTGTTTGAATGTTAAAATAGTCTTGGTTTTTTTTTTAAAAAAAACCAATATGCATGCTTACAAAAAAAAAATTTTGAATTCTCGAAAAGAGGGAACGAATAAAGGTTGTTGCAACAATAAATATTTCCTTGATCACCAAATATATTTTTGAACGGAAAAAGAGGAACTTAGAAACAAACAAAGAAAATGATATTTTTTTTTTCCTTTTTACAAGAGGGAGACAAACTTCTCTTTCTTTTGAACTTTTTTACTACTATTGAGCTATTCTAGTTTGGATGCCAACAGTGCTGACAGCCAAACTTGACCCCATTCACAAAATAATACTCCCTCCGTCCCACTTTGTTTGTTGTAGTTCGGATTTCGAGACTCAAGCGAGTTTATCTTTTACCGTAATTTTTATATATATCTTTTAAATATTTTGAGTTGTAATTTATTGTGACTTATAGTACTTTTCATGTAGTTTTCAAATATGTAAATTTTATTTAAAAAAAGTTAAAGATTTTATATCCTAATCTACGGTCAAATTTAATAAATTTGACTCTCGAAACAGTAACTATGACAAACAAAATGGGACAGAGGGAGTAGTACACAACTAGACGCTACATCCTAGTCATCAGAGAAGTCTTGCTATAATATTATTGAGTTTATTTTAACTTATATACATTGAAATTTTTTAAATTATTTAGTTTTTTTTTTTTTATTATCATGGGTAATTTGTCTTATTTTAAAATAACAAGTTTCATTTTATATGGAAAATTCTCTACGTATATCTTTTGGATAATCTGTAAGTAGTAAAAGAGCTATTTATACTATTGATATGTAAGTTAAATTCTATAAGATACAAACTGGTGCGGGTGTCAATACATAAAATAAAGATCAATGAGTAGAGACAAGTATTTGGATGCGGTAGCCAAGTTCATGCAAAGCTGACGAGACCAGGAGAGGAATTGTTGCTTTATATTGTGAATTTGGAGTGAATGAGTTTTATTTGTATAGAGTATGATTTATTGCACATTTATCTTTTAAAAAAATCTTTTTGTGTATGTTAAAGGCAATAATGGGCTTTGTATAGTCAATACTATACTCCTCACAGAGCAAACGTTGATAGTAATTAACTAGCAACCAAAATTGAAAATTATCCATGTGTTAATCGAGACAACGGGACGCCACTTTGTTTCTTATTGCTTTTCTTTTAATTTGTTTGATTGTCTACTTGCTAGTTCGATTATTTGTTGTGTCTATTTATCATCGTGAATCTTGTTAATTGTTACTTTGATCGTAATATTGACTAAAAAAGATTGTTGCTCGATTTCTAAGTCGTATTTCCGTTATCTTAATTAAGTAGATCATTGTTTGGCTCATGTTATTATGTTCGTTTGCAATTATTGTCATCGTAATTCCATAAATACATCTTCGATCGAAATCTGGCTTAAGCAAAGTTGTCGATAACTAAGTATTTGTTCGATAAATCATTATCGGAGTCTGATCTGCTTATTCATTTGCTTTGTTTGTAATCTATCTGTTCGGAATTAGTCAGTCAATATAACGTTCGTAATCAATTACATGCACTATAGTAATCGATAAACTTGCCATTTGTCTTCATTTGTTCGATTACATTATTGTCTTCGAATCGAATTTGTTATTTTACATACTGTTTAATTCGTTGTCCTTTGTGCCATCGAATCGATATTTTGCATATCAACATCGGCTAAATACTCACTAAATCGATCACCTGTTATTTTAAAATTACTTATCAATCGGTCGAATCACGATATAAACGGTCACCTAAGGCTCAACTAAATATAAATTTAATTGTAATACCTAAAATCGATTTTTAAGATATACAATTATGATTTCAGTCGTACAATATGAAGAATAAATTCATAAAGGGTATGACTTGCATGTATGCACAACTCGTAGTATTTTACGATGTTGAGTTGGATACAACTATAAGTAACTGTTTATAGTATGTATACGACAATATAATCGTCGGTTAAAATACATTGATATTGATATTATAAATAATCTTTAGGGAGCCAAGTAAATAACTTAAATCCACAAATAAGGAAGTATTTCCAAGTAATATGTAATCAAGAATCACGGCTGTGTTGTAGCTAGCCAGCTCAAAATATCCACTTAATTGACTCATATGTCAACTAGTTGTATCTGCAATTATTAAGTAGTTATATTATTATTTAAGTTGATATTAACCCTGGTTTAGTAGTCTAATTATACTTAAATAGATAGACATATGTCATTAATTTATTGACTGGGTGTAAATACCAGGTGCCGGTAAGTTTTTACCGTTGCTGAATATTCCACTAGCATATTAATAGCTGCTATTTTATATTTGCGTACGACTACTAGTTTTGATGGTTAGGGCTGGTTTATAATTGTAAAAAGTTACACAATTAAATTACTTAAAGTGGAGCTAAGTCCAGAGGACTCTCGGGATTTTGGCCATAAACAGCTTAAAAAGGACTAAAACCACCGTAAACCACGGTCTGGGGCTGGAGTTCTAAGGTTGAATTCTGGGCATGTGGATAATCCGAATCTTAAACAATGTCATTAGCGTTTCTCAGATTTAAAATCTCCGATTTAAATAACTCTAAAACTTTGTCAAATTTATAGTAGAAAAGAGTTGTTACCCTATTCCTAGTAAAAAATGGGCAACTTTGATCAATTGAAGGGCAGAAAGGAATATTTTAAAGGTTCAATTTGTGATAATTGATTTTTGTTTCTTTTTTTTTAAAAGGTTCTTTAGTTTGTTTTTAGCTTCACCAACTACTTGAACTTGAACGTCACGACTAATATAAGAAAGAAAAATTGCAAGCCAAAATTGATCCCACACAGCAAGGGAAAAATCTTTGAATGGAGACAACTTACAAGTAATTTTCCCAACTTAAAATCACGTTTCTGAGACTTTTAAGTTTTAAGCAAGCAAGCCATGGCGGCCGACTATCAGTTGCTACTTGCTAGTATCGTGGACTAATAGGAGCAAACCTTAATATTAATAATCATAAAACTAGAATACTAGATCATCCAACCCCCTCCACAATCCCCCCACCCCCACCAAAAATAAGAAAAAAGAAAGAGAAACAAAAAAAAGCGTAACACTTGGAAATTCTCAATTTTTAAGATTTTTAACATTATTTTCAAATAGTACATACATATTTATCATAAATTTTAATGAATTTTTATATATAATAGGTTCGACTGAGCATGATTTAAAGGTGGGTGATTAAGCCACCTTTGATCAGAAATCACAGAGTTCAAAAAAGAATGAAAAGTTTTTCTCTTAGTGGGCTTACCAAATGCAATTTTGAGAATCGATTTTTCAAACTCAATTTTGTGATTATCCACGGGCGTTATCGTGGGTGAGAAGTAATAATAATATATTCTCTCGTTCCATTTTAGTTGTCCCTTTCAGTTTTTCTACGCCCTTAAAAAAATAAATAAATACAGTATACATTTTATTATGTTATCCTTATTTAATATATGATTTTTTTTTTGAGAATATTTTTAATAATTAAGGGTATACTTGGAAAGTATGAGCAAAAATTGTCTTGAAATCCTAAAGCGTCAACTAATTTGGGACAAACGGATCTTACAAAAGCGTCTAACTAATTTGGAAGGGGTAGAGTATTGAGGAGCAACCAGAAATTTCAGCAATAACTCATTGAAGTGATGACCTTTATCTGCTTAAGATTCTTATAACTCAAATTAGCATCTAAAGATTGTGACACTGACAGTGTTGATTATTTTACCCAAAATTGTTGGTTACTTTAAGGGGCAATAATAACTCCAATTAATATTCTCTTTTATCAATAAGATTCATTAAGTAGTTGTAGGCTCCATTAATACCATTCTGTCAACTAAAGTTTGAAAGTGCAATTTGGTATAGTAATTGAATGAAAGTAAATTAGTCATAAATATACTCCCTCCGTCTCAAATTAGTTTTTGCTTTAGGAAAAATGATTTGTCCCAAATTAATTGTCTCTTTAGGATTTCACGACTAAATTTACTAGTTATTTCCAATTATACTCTTAATAAGTAAAATAATTCTCAAAGAAAGTTAATAGTCAAACATTAAGCCCCCGTTTGGACATAATTTTTGGGCAGTTTTTGGAATCATTTTTTGGGATTTCAAATCCCAAATTCCCAAACCAGTTTTTGGGAAACCCCCTCACAAACTTTAAATTTTTTTCCAAGTAAAATGTATGTCCAAACAAAATTTCAACTTCCCAAGTTCCAAATCCAAAATCCCAAATCATATCCACATTTGCCCCTCTACTATCGACTATTGTCTGACCCTATCCTTAGTTAAACTTTAGGGCCACATTTACCCTCACCGTTACAATTGTAGAATATATACCCCTAATTCACACGGCGAGCCACGCTGGACTCCACGTGGACGCCATGTCACCCCACGCTGGACCTGCTTTGACCAATTTAATGGTCCACTTACCCAACCTTCAAAATACCCGACCCTTTGAATAACCCGTGTCGTTCAAATTCCCCAACCCTTCCAATTACCCCGACCATTATAAAAAGCCAAGCCCCACCAGTATTTTCATTTTCCCTCTTTTTTCTCTCCACCACATTATTTTCTCCGCCGAAAGAGTAGAGAAGAGAAGAGACCAAGGGTTTTTCTACGATTATCTCAAAGAGGTACACTTCTTCTTTATATTAACATTCTAAATTACTTGTTTTTTTCTGGTTTGAATTCGTGTAGGGTTGCATAATTTCAATTAGGGTTTTTCTTAATTATTTTTTTAGTTAGGTGATAACAGTAGGGTTTAGGGTTTCGTTTAGCATGTGTATGTTGTGTTGGTGTGTATTCTAACAGTTGATTGTCGTTTGGTTCAAAATATTTTCTTGATTTGATTATTTTAGTCGTATTTAGGGTTTCCAAGATGGTTTTGTGGTTTAGGGTTAAATGACATGATCTAGGGTAGTGTATAGATGAATCCGGTAGTGGTTTTGTGTTTTAAGGTTGGAATTAAATGATTTGTGGTCCCAAATTTGATTGCATGTGCCTTCTATACAGTTTTTTTGGCACTTTTTGTCACATAGTGTTTAAATTTGGGAACATACTTTAATATGGGGTCCCCCAAAACTATATAATATGACTGCTTTTCCGTATATTATATTGATTTGTCCCTTATAAACTGATAGTGCCTTTTGCTTTTCTGTCCATATGTCCCTCCTATTTTGTTGTCACTACAGTAAATAATTTTAATGTAGGGTCCACCATAATAGTTTGTGACTTAATCTTATTTAATGATGCAGTTTATGAAGCATGGTGAAGGTTGACCTAATATTTCACCATGGTGGTGACTGGATAAGAAGTCCCCATATTACATATGCTAGGAAGGAGATGGAAATCCAAAGAGGGTATGAATCTGATCACCTCTCCTTCATTGATTTGGTTAATGAATACACTTTAAAGTTAGGTTATGTTGGGGTTCAACAGTTGTTAGTGACACTGCCATCTGGAAAATTTTATGAAATTGAAGGGGACATAGGTATTAGGACACTACTTGACTTGATTAGTGATCAATTTAATGTTATAAACTTGTTTGCTGTTGAAGATAATGAACATCCTGTGTATGTGCCTCTTATAATCCATCATTCTGAGTCATTTACTGTGGACATGGGGGCTGGGACTGACTGCAGTTCCTGTGATGGTGATACAAGTGACTCAGACTCATCAGGTTATGATTCTGAAGAGTTAGAGTTACTTGTAGCACAAAAGAGGAGAGAAATTAATGAAGACTTGTCTGACTGTAAGGTGCTGCATAAGTCTATGACTTGGAGGGATATACCTGAAGCAAGAAAACACTTGAACTTGTATTGTCTGTCTAATGGGTATGGGTTAACACTTCTTAAAAGTGACAAAACTAGGCTTAGGTATCAGTGTGTTGTTGGCTGTCCTTTTAAGATACTGATTTCAAGGGATGGTAAGCAGCCTGGGGTTAGGGTGAAAACATTCAAGGATGAACATACTTGTGACACTGCTTATTACAACCCTAGGGTAGACTATAATACTATAGCTTATTATTTCAAGGAGAAGCTTCAGAGAGAGCCTAAATACAAAGTGAAAGAGATGAGGGCAGATCTTAAATCCAGATTTGACCTAAATGCTAATCACTCAAAGTGTAAAAGGGCCAAAAGAATGATCTTGGAGGAACTTCAAGGAAGTTTTACTGATGGGTATAAAAAATTAGAAGCTTATGCAAATGAATTAAAAATAAGTAATCCGGGTAGTGATGTGGTGATTAACATCTCCAAAGATGCTCTTGCTGAGGGAAAGAGGAGATTTTTAAGGATGTACATATGTTTCCATGCATTGAAAATGGGTTTCAAGCTAGGTTTAAGACCTTTTATTGGATTGGATGGAACCTTTTTGAAAGGCAAAGCAAAAGGTCAAATACTGGCTGCTGTAGCTCAAGATTCTATGAATCAATTTTATCCCTTAGCTTGGGCTGTTGTGGATAAGGAGACAAAGGTTACTTGGAAGTGGTTTGTTGAGTTGCTTCAACAGTCATTGGAGCTGCACAATGGAGAAGGCTTCACTTTTATTTCTGACATGCAGAAGGTAATGTGCTTTTACTTAAACATTGCATCTTTATTTAGCTGTGTTTTTTTACACTTGTTTACTTTATTCTATTCATATCATTTTTTGTGTAGGGACTGGTTGAAACTATTAAGAATGTTCTCCCTGAGGCCAAGCACAGGTACTGTGTAAAACACATAGAAGCAAATTGGTGCAGGAGGTGGGGTGATGGAGAGTTCAAGAAGCTGCTTTGGTGGGCTGCATGGAGCAGTTATGAGGAGGACTTTAATGACCAGCTTGAACAAATTGGAAATCTGGACAGGGAAGCTGCTCAAGACTTGGTTCATTATCCAGTGACAACATGGTCTAGAGCCTACTTTGATACAGTGTGCAAGAACCAAGCTGTGGACAACAATTTCACTGAAAGCTTCAATGCTTGGATCTTGGATTGTAGATACAAGCCAATTATCAGGATGCTAGAAGACATAAGAATTAAAGTGATGACTATGTTGGGGGACCATGAGGCCAAACAGTTAACATGGGATGAAAACTACAGCCCTAAATCACTGAAGCTGTACAAAGAATATCTCAAGATTGCTCATAGGTGTAGGGTGGTTTTTAATGGTGATAAAGGCTTTGAAGTGACTGAAGGCAATGACACACATACTGTGGATCTGGCTGCTAAGAAGTGCACTTGTAGGACATGGGACCTTAGTGGAATCCCATGTGCACATACTATCAAGGCACTATTGTACAGAAAGATTGACCCTAAATCTGCTATGCACTGGTATCACACTAAAGAAGCATACCTATTAGCCTACAAGCATAAGCTACAACCTGTGAGAGGTGAAAAATTTTGGAAGATAGAACCATCTCAAGCAATGGAACCCCCTGCATTTGTGAACCAAGCTGGTAGGCCAAGGACAAAGAGAAAAAGACAGAAAGATGAGGCAATATTAAGACAAGGGCCATGGACTGCTTAGAGGAAAGGTAGAGTGATGTACTGTAGCACTTGTGGATCACCTGGACACAACTCAAGAGGATGTCAACAGGTACAATCCCTCTCCAGTTTACTATTTGTGGATCTTATATTTCTAACCTTAATTTTTTTTTTGGCAGGCCTCTACTGCTAAGAAATCAGTCAAAGGAAAGGGTAGGGGCAAGGGAAAGGGTAAGGGGAAGCCAAAAGCAAAGTGTAGAAGAACACTTGTGGATGAAGATAGTGAGCCAGAACCACCCAGATCCCCCCCTAGATCCCCTGCTGCTGCTATGCTTGATGAGGAAGATGTGCAGCTGTCAGCACCTCAACCATCCCAAGCTTCTCAAGGTGGTTTTGTCTTTATGCCTACTCCTTGTGTTCCTAGAAAGGAGATTGGTTCATGTATTAGTGCTTCCCAGCAGCATGCCAGCAACTATGCTCCTTTAGGTACCTTATTTACTTTCATATTTGAACAAGTAGGTTATAGTTCTTTAAATAACACAAATTACCCATCCCTTAGGTGCTCCTCCAGGCTTTGGATTTGCTGGAAATCCTGATGTTCCAGAACTTTCAGTTGCTAGTGCTTCCCAGCAGCATGCCAACTATGATCCTTTAGGTACCCTATTTCCTTTCATGCTTGAACAACACATCTTTAGGTACCTGTTTTGTGTCTTTAACTAACACATCTTACCCATCCCTTAGGTGCTCATCCAGGCTTTGAATTTGTTGGAATTGATGATGTTCCAGAACTTGAAAGTGATGAAGAGGCTCCTATAAGGCCAAAGAGTGTGTCCGAGGCAAGGACAAGATTGCATTTGAGGCAGCGACAAGTAAACATATCATCTTCTGGAAGGAGCATTAAGTTTGTTGGAGATGGAACTGGTGTGAGTCAGCCAAGACAACTTTCTTTCACACCTAAGGGGCTCACATGGAATGGGAATGCTGCTGTTACAGTTAATCAGTTGCAAAATCAAAGGCTCAAAAAGCTGAAGTCAAGGAAGGCTAATGGCAACACACAAGCCGATGTGATTTAAGTTCCTCAACTTAAATGTCTAGTTCTTTGTTTTTGGATTACTTAGACTATTGTAATGTACTGCTTGACAGTTGAATTTGGTGTTGGTTGCTGGTAATTTGGTGACATTGGATGTCATATTATCACTAGGGTGGTGTATTTTTTGGGTAATAATATGACATCCTTTGTCCTTGGTATGTACCAACCAAACAGTGATGCTTAACTATGATGGTGTATTTACACCTTATCAATTAACTAGACTTCTATATTTTGAAGTGTGCCTGCTATGTTCACTTGTATGTATGGACTTCATCTTTCATCTTCGTCTATAAGTTCAGTTTTTTAGACTGTTTTGGCTTGTCATATGAACGATACAACTTAAACACAAAGGTGTTATTACACAAACTTACACAAAACATTATCTTACATTGACAACTAGTAGATAGATAATAGTGATACATTAGGAAAACACTAACAAAACACAAAGCTGTAATACTTGAATGGAAAACACTAACAACCGGATAACAGGAAAACACTGTCTAATACAACCTAATACAACCAAAGACAAGATGAAAAACATGATAATTCTAACACCAACAAGAGCATCCAAGACTATTCACTTCATAATTGTGGCAGTTACAAACCCAACAAAAAGAGCCCATGAAATCAATAGTACCATCTTCATCTTGAACAATTTATCTTCAAGCATCTTAGATTTGTTCAATTCGGACGTATTTGTGGACTCTACAACATCAACGGTACTTGTTGGATCTAGCTTTTCCTTCATGTTGAAATCAATGGTACTTGTTGTTGCATCTATCTTTTGCTTCAAGTGATTCCTTTCAACTTTAATAGATCCAATGCCGTCTTCAACTCTCTAATCACCACCAAAGCTCTATCCGAAATTCTATCATCTTCCCATTCAAAGTAACCACATGAATCAAGCTAAACAAATAAAACACAAACAGTTATGAAAAAAGAGTAACCAAAATCTGCCACAATTACAACTTTGAACAAAGAAATACTCACACCAACTCTAGGACACCTCCAAAATCTCCTGCCAGCATTATTTTCCGTCCAAGCAGTGAAATGATTGGGCAAGGCACCACAACGACACCTCCTTTGAGAGGAAAAACTTCCTTGCGACATGGTAACAGATGCGAAGAAATTCCCACGGCTAATTAGACATGACAAGGAGATGAAATTGGAAACCCTAATAAATTTTGGGGAAGATGGACCTTTAAAGGGAAAATATATTGTTGTTCTTATAGAGGGAAATTACATTGCACACGGTGAGGGTAATTGGTCAAAGCAGGTCCAGCGTGGGGTGACATGGCGTCCACGTGGAGTCCAGCGTGGCTCGCCGTGTGAATTAGGGGTATATATTCTACAATTGTAACGGTGAGGGTAAATGTGGCCCTAAAGTTTAACTAAGGATAGGGTCAGACAATAGTCGATAGTAGAGGGGCAAATGTGGCCCTTTTCCGTATCCAAAAGAGGGCTAAATAAGGGTAACATAGTAAAATACACACCCTATTTAATGATTTTTTTAATGAGCGTGAAAAACTGAAAGCGACAACTAACGTCGTTTATATGATACCAAAACTCGTTACTACCATAAGCAACTAAAGTTCCAAAACATTGAGGTCATGGCGAGCACGTCTTTGATGTTGGGGTTTTGAAGTGTGATGGTGTGAATGGAAATGAAGGAGATAAAAAGAAAAAGGTGAAAAAGCAACTTTGACTTTTGAACTTTGTCCCTCATCGGTTAAAGACAACTATTTTGTTGGGTATAAATATAAAGTCACTTCCTTTAGCTCTTGAAAGGAGCTAAGAGGAAGGGGCCTCACGCTGTCGTTGTCGTTGCTCTGATCGACCTTGGCCAACTGATATGATTGATTTCAATTGACCGTTTTTGTAACGGTAATTAATTTCTCCCTTCCGTTTTGTTTTACTATTTCCCGCATCTGGAAACAACCACTAGAAGGGCTGCTTTTCGTGAACAGTCACATGCTAACATGAACAGCCACTTTCACACCCATTCATCCTAAAATTCGTTGGCTATAAATAGAGAACCATTCATTCAGATTTTTCTTAAGAAAATTCTGAACAATCTTCTCCCTTTCTTCTGCATTACTTCAAATAAAAAGTAAGTGTCGTGTGATTTGCTCCACTTCTTGAGTTCTCCGAGTTCTACAGTTTGAAGTGTCGCAACCGTAGAACTGTTATCCCGTTCCATTCTGGGAGGAATTAACCCTTTAAACTTGGACAACTGTGAGGAGGTTAGATTCCTTAAGGAGATATAAGAAACTTGTGGGTTCGAGATTTTCCAATCTATAATCATACTGCATTTCTATTTTTGTTTTTCTAATATTTTTGAATGCAGGATTAACATCTGATTGTACAAAATCAAAGGTGGAAAGGCCTTGGTTTTTTGTTCTTTGCAAGGAAAAAAAAAGATTCATGACTTGTAATTTATATTGCTTTCTCATTTAGAAGCTTAAGTTATTACAAGAACACCTATGTTATATAAATAATATCTATTACACGCCTCCCTGTGTTCCATTTGACCCCTTTTTTTCTGCCACACACAGTTTTTTTTCGTGGAATTATGGATAGTGCTGGAACTTAAACTCATGACTTTTCTCTAGGCTAATACTATATTAAAATTGTGCGATCGCCTTATTTAAAACAAATTATTTATTTAAATAAATTAGTCCAACAAATTCAATAAACCACATTGTTATCATTATACCCTCAACAATGTATTCAAACTATCTAGCGAAGAGGAAGTAAGAAGAAGGATAATACATATTGATTCCTATCTCATGTTGGTAGAACCGGAGAGACGAATTGTGAACTAACTAGGTTCATACCTACAGTTTTTGCAGTCTCTAATCAATTGAACTACAATCATATATGAATACAATTTGCAGTCTAAAGCACCAACATAAGGACTATTATTTCATGTTGCATTTTACTACTCTTGGTGATGATGTATAATATTGTAATGGACCTTTACTGGTTTGTGTATAAGGTTCAAAAATGTGCAATTTAACAAAGAAACGGAGCGATGCTATGGACACAAAACCAATGAGTTTAGCTCAATATTATGGCTCAACTGGTACGAAAACATTTATTGTTTCACATGGACTAACCACTTGATAAGTTCAACTAAAATATATGTAAGTGTTGCTACAACTTTGGAACGGTTAGAATCTGCGATTGTTAGATGTCTGCACTTTCGATAATACCCAGAAATAGAAATAGATGAAGTAGAAAAATTTCAAGCTAATAGTATACACTGCTTGTCCTTAAGAAATCTAATTCCCTCACAGTTACCCAAGGTTTGTGGATTAATTTCTCCCAGGATATAATGGAATTACCCTCACTGTGATAGCGGTAATTCAAATCACAGTGAACAGCAAACTCAAATAACGGTAGCAAATCACACTGACTCAGAACTTACTTCTGTTTTGAAAATAAATGCAGAGAGTAATGAGAGGGAGAGTATGAAATTTTTTGGATGATTAAAATGAGGCAAAATGCCTCTCTATTTATAGCCACAAGATTTGGAATGAAAAGGCATGAAGATGTCTTTTCATTTTGGGTTAAGTGGTTGTTCATGAAAGGCATCCTTCAAGGTGGTTGTTCAATGAAAAGCACACTTTCATTTGGGAAAAGTGCACGAAAGGCCACTTTTGCCACTGGTCTTTGGGCACAGGCCACTAATACCAAAATATTTAGTTTGTGGCCACTTTCGCTTAAAAGATAGAACTTCAGTCCAGGGCCATATGGATTGAAGTTCATTCCTTAAAGACATAACTTCAGTCCAGGGCCATATGGACTGAAGTTCAGTCCTTAAAGATAGAACTTCAGTCCAGGCCTCCAGGGCCATATGGACTGAAGTTCAGTCCTTAAAGATAGAACTTCTGTCCAGGGCCATATTGACTGAAGTTCAAATTGAACTTCAGTCCAGGGCCATATGGACTGAACTTCAGTCAATGATCAGAACTTAAGTCAATGTTTATTTAGTAAAGGCCCAAAAGTGGTCTCTAGTGTAAGACCAAAGAAAATAGTGGCCTCAAACCAAATACCGGTATTAAAAGTGGCCGTTGGGCAAAATTTTTACCTTTCAACATTGCCTTTGGAATATTTGCATAAGTAGTCCACTTTTTAATCTCATTACGAAAACGGCCCCAAATCAAATATTAATATAAAATATTAATATTTAATAAATAAATATTAATATATAATATTAATCTTTAATTAATATTCCCTTCATTTCCCACTTAATAATACGGCGAAGTTTTTAATCTTCAAAGCCGATTCATTACAACAGTGAAGTTTTTAATCTTCATACCGTTTCAATACAATGGCGAAGTTTTTAATCTTCAAACTAAATTTAAAAGTACAGTGAAGATTTTATATCTTCAAACTGATTTAACGTACAATGAAGATTTTATATCTTCAAACTGCAAATAACAATATAAATAATTTCAATAATCCGTTGAAGTTTTTAATCTTCAAAACGGAATATTAAAATTGGAGTAAAAAATCTTTTCAGATTTTAGTCTCCAGAAACAATAATAGTTTGGAGTAGAAAATCTTTTCAAATTTTAATCTCCACTACCAGTTTAATATCGATTAGCAGATCAGAGAAACAAACTAGGTTTCTTAAGATTGTTAGAATCTGCACTTTCGAAAATAAACTGGAAATAAAAAAAGAGATGAAGTAGAAAATTTCGAGCCAACAGTGTATATTGCTTGTCCTTAAGAAATCTAATCCCCTCACAGTTACCTAAGGTTGTGGATTAATTTCTCCCAGGATAGAACGGAATTACCCTTACTGTGATAGCGGTAATTCAAATCACAGTAAACAGCGAACTCAAATTCGGTAGCAAATCACACGACTCTATAAGAGAGGAGAAATATTTTATTGTGTCTATCTAAAATGAGGAAGTGTCTCACTATTTATAGACCAAGGATGGGTGTAATAAAAATGCGTGATTCTTTTTCAACAAAGAGGGGCTTATGGTGCCTTTTCCCATTCACAACTACTAAAAAAACTCCAACAGGAACTACAATCAATTATATTAAGTAATCTATACTTTTAGAAGACAAAAACTTTATTGATGTATTGATAAAAAGTTCACTCACACATCAACATGACTAATATATCTAAACCATTTATAATGTTCTTATAATACAAATGATCCATAATGCCTCCAATTATAGTTGAGCTCATCTTTACAAATCATAACATAGGAAAAAAGAATGAAAAAATTTAATGGAGTTGTTATAGCAAAAAAGATTTTTCATCTATACCTCAATAGTTGTTTGATTTAGTGCCTTGTATCTCCATCTTTCTTTCTCCACAAAATCAGCATCCAAAAATCTAGCTAGAAAACTCCACAGCCTATACATATCTTCAAAGTTGTTCATCATCCCAATAGAAGCAGTGATCACAGATACACCATAATTCACTTTTCCCTTCTTAACATGTCCCATTTTTACTACTTGATCACCACTTGTAGTCTCCAAGGTTGTCTTTTTTTCATCATCATACATTTTTGGAAACCAAATGTGCTGTAAAAATGCACAAGAAAGCGATATGTTGTTTCGATCAGCTAGCTTCTGTACTAATGTTGGATCAATCTTTTGGCCTTTCCAATCAAACACATTGAATGCCACAGCTGGTCCTCTATTGAAATTTATCTTTGGTCCATAGATTTTCACTAAAGGATGATGATCATTTTCAGCATGAGGATGTTTTAGGCGTATTAACGCGTTTATTAGCCAATTTATAAGGTACCTTGCTCTACAACTAATAAGTACCAGGCCTAGTTTATCAGCATGATCCAAGCCTCTACATTCCAACTCATCAGAACTCATACTTGTCTTTGATTCAACTTTTTTGTACTTGTTTTTGTTGGATTTCTTATCCCAGTTTAATATTTCAAACAATGTGATTACTGGCTTTGGTTCTTCAGAGACTTGTTTGATTTCTTGAAATTCAGTAGAATATTCTTGGCTTACCTCTTGAACAGAACCTGATGAAGTAAAAGAAGCATCTCTATCAAATGGTTGTGCTGCTGGAACAAGACTAATAATGCCTAAGCTAGTGGAGGATTTGCTCAGCTCTGATATGCTTGATTTTTTCACAAACAAACAGCAAAAACCAGATGGATTTTCACCAAATACTTTGAAGAAAGAGCAAATGAGAAAGTCAGGCTGAAATATTGAGAGGCCTAAAGTTTCCATGTCCTTAGCACCTAATGCAGATGCATCAAACAAGACATGCCAACCATTTTCTTGTGCAATATTCATCCATTGATACGAATATCGTGTACCTGTCATTTTAGACTGAAGTGGGAAAACAAACAATCCCCTTTTCTTTTTAGCAGCACTCTTCTTGACTAGCAACTTCCTTAGTTTTCTTGAATTTACTCTCAAATTAGGCCATGAGAACTCAGCTGATAGTACTCGAGCGCCTTTCCTCTTAGCGTTATCAATCATTCCTTCGACTGCTTCATTTTCATAATCATAAACAGTTAGAAGGTTGTGGTTAGACTCAAAGGGATAAGAGTCTGCTAAAAGCTTAAAAGCAGAAGACTGATTAGCTGTGAAGACCATGGAATAATCATGCTTAGAGATATTCATGTATTTCATGATCCTTTTTTTCATTTTAGATTCTAAGTCTGATTCTTTGCTTCCATAGAGCAACTGAGAATTCAAACTCACTGACTTGTAAGAAATGTTAAAGAAAGGCTCATTGATAGATGCAGATTGTAAGGTTGATGGAGGAGGAGCTGATGACGAAGAGGCGATTGAATCATTTGTTGAATGATGATATCCTTGTTGTTGGTAGTATGAGAAAAGGCCATTGCCAATGTAATCAAGACAAACATGTTTTGAAATAGAAAGGTGAAAATATTCTTGTGCTCTAATTTCATCAGCAAGATAAGTCTGGCAGTAGTGTGGATATGCTTCTTTTAAGTTGGTAAACAATTCTGCACATGAAGGTAAGCATTCATGGTTAGTGAATTGGGAATTTGGTTGGATTAAAGAAGCCATTGCATCGACGAATTCATGATGGAAAGTGATGATTGTGTTGATCTTAGACTTTGGAATTTGTTCTTCATGGGAATTCTGGCAGCAACATTTGAAACAACCTTCTCTTGTTACTCTAAGACAAGGTGATTGCATTCTTGGTTTAGGATCCTTTGGTTTATACTTAATTTCTTGGTTATTTTGTTTGCTGCAGAAAGTGAATGTGTAAACTATATTGAGTATTTAGACAAGTCTAGAAGAGCCATAATTAGCACTTTAAAGACTTGTATTGACCATCTCTATCTCAGCTTGCAATGTCCTCCCAACTCTTCTCATATGACATTTAGTACGTACTCCGTTCCACAATAGATGTCTTAGTTTCCTTATTAGTCCGTTCCAAAAAGAATGACAAAATTTCATATTTGAAAATAATTTACTTTTAAACTTACCACTTTACCCTTAATAAAATGGTTTATATCCACACATTCAACTATGGCTTATCCTAGACCACAAGTTTCAAAAGTTTTCCATTTCTTCAACTCCGATCCAAGTCAAACTAGGACATCCATTGTGGAACGGAAGGTGTACTATGTTGATGTTTGGACCAGGTCTTTTTGTAATAGCCACATATAAATCATTATTTTTTTGGTTAAACACTTGAAAAAGACTTTAATCCTGCCTATTATTCGCTAATCTTGACATATTATTGGCTAGGGACTAGGATTTGCAGCCTCAGATTTTCCATCAAAACAATCTTAAGATTATATTACAATCCAATAAAGTGTGGAAGTGGCTTAGGAAAAATAGCTGGAAATGTCACTTAGTTAGATGCATAAAGAGCAAAAGAACAAGCAGAGAAGGTTAATTTTTTGTATTGGCCTGCACTATAATTTCATAGAAACTTCACTAGAATTGTTTTATCTCAATTTCTTTGGACTTTTCTTTACGTGGTCAGTTTTCACAATTTTATTCAAAGTTTCCTAAATTCAGTAAAGTCTAGTTGCTTTCACTCAACGTGGTACACAATTCTTGAAAAATAGTTTTTTTTTTTCTTTTGCCAACGTTTCTTGTGCAGTTTGCTGGCATTTAGTTCTATATAGAAGTTTCTTCACAAGTTAGCTGAAACCTGAGCTATACTTAAAAAACTTTGAAGACCTAGAAGAGCCTGAGATACCAACTGACTGCGCTTCAATGCAAATCAATCCGGATTTGAACTTTATGGGTTCTAAATTTTAGAGTAATGATTTCAACGGCTAGTAAGTGGGTTCCGTACTTAATTTATGCTTATTTTTAGTAATTTTTTAAACACAAATACGCTGTCTGTGCTAAATTTACTGGATTCCGCCGAACCCGGCCGTTGTTCCCTACATCCGCCCCTGCCCAAAAATAAATAGTAGTAATAGTTTTTATTTGAAAAAAAGAAACAACCAAACTATCTAAATTAGCTGTATATTCACTCTTGCCGTTTGGACGGTTGACACTATGCAAAGTTTCATATCCAAAAAAATGGATTCTGTTGATGACTTGATCAATACAAGAAATTTTTTTTGATACATACAAATAGACAGCTAATTGAGGGTTGTACGATACAACTATAAGTATTTTGAAAAGTGAAAACTAAAACTGTAATAATTAGTATTTGTTTATTTTTATAGCTTAATTGTGTAGCCAATTGTTAATATAATAGAGTACTTATTATGGAGGAACGAATAATTGGGTGGACTAAGTCAACTAGCTGATTGCACACGGCCTAATACAGCAAAAAGAGAGTCTTGGATAACAGGTCAATGGTGGGTCATGTCAAAACACTCAGATCTCTTTTCAAGTCTAGTATATATTGTTAAAGAAAATGGATCTTGAGTCTAACTCAACCCCAAAAGCTACCTCAGATGGAGGAGGATTGTCCAAGCTATATAAGGAGATCAAATTCCTCATCCACATCTGATGTGAGACTCAACATCCTCGCACGTCCAGGCCTGGGCCCAACATCGGTGAATAATTGGGATGGGTCTGGCTCTAATACCATGTTAAAAAAAATGGACCTTGGGCCTAACTCAAACCTAAAAGCTAGTTCAAAAAAAGGAGGATTGTCCAAGTCATATAAGGAGACCAAATTCCTCATCCTCATCCGATATGAGACTCAACATATATGCATAGTAAAAAAGCTGTTAGTCCTATTTGATGATAGCAAATGTGAAGTAGACAGTGGCAATGAAAAGGTAGTAAAATTTGATTGGTAAATTATTCAAACAGTAAAAATGGAAGAATAATGACAACATCATTGATTAGAAATATTCAAAAAGCTAGAACTAAAAACAAAAAGGTATGTGTGTTGAGAGTGGGATTTGAACCCACGCCCTTTCGGACCAGAACCTTAATCTGGCGCCTTAGACCAACTCGGCCATCTCAACACTTGTAATGTACTTCACGCAGCTTGCATAAATAGCATCTCTTTATGTTAACCCATTTTACTTGGCATCAAATTTAATAAAAATATCGAAACTTACTAAATTTATAATTTAAAATAAGTTATAGATATCTGTGTGGTTATAAATAATATCATTAAGGTAAAGAGATATTTTGAAGTTATATAATTTTTGAAATAATAGGTTCACGTAAGTTGAAAAAGAATGAAATTTACTTGTATATAGTTGGATTAAATGGAATATCCAAGTTGAGGGAGAACTCTTCTCCTATAGATGAGGATATATTTCCATTTCTTCACAAAGTTATCAATGTCCACAAGACAAACCAACTCTTGAATTACACATGTGAAACTTCAAGGTCCAATAAAAATGTTGTCACTCTCATTCAAATAAATATGAAAAAGAATGATGTATCGAACATTTGAAGAGGTTAAAAATCAATTACTCTATCTCGTATCTCCACATAAACACGCAAGCTTTAATTAGGTTATTCACACAAACTTGTCTGATAACTATTAACATTTGTAGTTTTGTAGGATGATTTCTAGCTAGCTAGCAATATAGCAAAATGAAATGAATTAACTATTATGTACGCATGTACAATTTAAGAATTTTCAGGTCATTTAAAATTGATTCTTACTAAGTCATCGTCCAAAAAAGGTAGGATTAATTAGTAACATGAAAAATAAGGTTGATTTTAACATATTAAAATAATCGATAGTACAAAAAAATATTTAAGTAGACAATTCATGGAAAAAAAAAACTATTGAGGCTAAATTGAAGTTAAACACTTACTAGCTAAAGGATTAAACAAAGAACGTACCAAACACAATAAAGTATTTTGATTATTTTTTTACTAGCCTTCTTGCATGATTGTAATACAATGCATTTCAATGCACAAGCACACACTATTCTTCTCATATTAATTAAGCAAGAAGCAATCATAGGGCAACTCTCGTTTGGCAGATAACAAGTGAACGTACGTTATTTCACAAATATATACTTTCTATAAGTATCTGCCAAACGGAGAGCTGCCCTACAACTGGTTCACTTAATATATGTTATACACATCATTTAAAGCTTTCTGAAGTATTTTGCTGCCTCAAGAGACTCAAACCATGGAGAGCTGAATTTATTGTTGGTCTCAATGGCTTTAATTCGTAGCTAGCAGTGAAATGAAATATAGGATATGCCATTGAATTATGCCAAAGGATCAGAGATATCCTCTTTATGATGCCTGTTTTTTAAGCATTCCATGCAAAGTTTCTTTTATCTTTAAAAGGGACTGATGTTATTCTCTATATTCCTCCATGTCATTTAATTTTCGATTCCAATACTTTTCTCTCTCTAAAATAATTGGAGGAGATATAAAGGAGGAGAGATTTCCCTTTGACAAGAATAGAGAATAATCCTACTTTTTGCTAGCTTCAACACACTAACTAGTAAGTAGTCAGTAGGTGGCAACAATCTTTTGCTCCTTTTTGAGGTATATCTTCTCTCATATTCTTTTCCTTACATACTCCACATTATTTAACCTGTCAATCGGGCAGGGCTAGCCCGGTACTGAACCGGACCGGACCGGTTCATTATAAGCGGTCCGGAACAAGGAGGAAGTGGGTTGCGGGCCGAGCCGGGCTTACGAAAAAAGACCGGTTAATCCGGACCGGTAAAAGACCGGTCTTTGGCCCACCGGACCGGACCGGTTTTTTCATAGAAAAATTATACTATATATCGAGGGAAATTGAGACATGTTTTTGCCAAGAATCATACAAAATATAATGTAGTATTTAGTCCCTTTTAGAATCCCTCAATATGCAATAGCATCAAAGATATTTTTAGCTTCATTAAGTACAACGAATGAACATCTTCATTTACTATTTTTTCATTGCTAATCAAGAATATATATTAATTAAGTATTTTATACAACTTATCTTCTTGGTTGTAAGAGAATTTGATAGTCTCAGTTTCTCACCCTTGAGTTGTAGTATTAAAGTTGTATCTATTTGACTAAGCGTACTATAGTAATGATGAGATAATACTTACTTAAAATAATAACAGTGATCTTTTACTTCATGAGTAGTGCATCAAATTAACATAGTGATTAAACTTGGTTTCCATCAATGAGTCGAAGTATATGATTCTCAAAATATTTGATCATTTCTTTCCTGCTTTCACCTTCCTTCTCTTTTTATATAGGATTATATGTCCTTCCAATTGCAAGTACAAAGTGATAGACTTAGCTAAAATATGAAAAAAGAAAAAAGAAGAAAAAAAAACTGGACCGGACCGGTGCTTAATGGGCTAAGGGCTGAGCCGGGCTTCAATTTTTTGAAAAAAAGACCGGTTCGGACCGAACCGGTAATGGCCCGGACCGGTACTGGGACCGGTGAGCCGACTCTTAACGGACCGGTCCGGACCCGATTGACAGGTATATTTAACCTAAAATATAGTGTCTTAGATTAATTAACCAATTAAATTTGTATTTATAAGGTCACAAGTAATATGATTATATTAGAATTTGTTAATCTTTTGATGATAATGAGATAATTACAATGACTTAACGACAATGATAAAGTAGATAAATAACAAATGATAAATAAAGAGGGGAATTACACACTGGTGTGGATTCTTTAAATTTGGCAGTGTTTTAGTTCAGCTAGAATGAGCAACATGTACTAATTAGCTTTAATAAGTACAAGGTGGCAACTATTTATTCATATCTAATTTCTATCATCATTTAGTGATGACTTCAGCAACTCATGCAATTCCGACATTGTTTAGTACTCCATCCGTTTAAGTTTACTTGTCCAATTTTGGCAAAGTCAAATTCTTCATTTACTTGTCCTTTTAGCAATTCAAGATAAAATGAGCTATGTTTTTCCTATTTTACCCTTGACATTAAATGGTCCAAACCTTGAAAACTACATGGTCAAATTCATGTTCCAAAGTTAGGTGATATAATAATTAACTTAAGTAGAATAAATAAGGGTAAATTTGTCCAATTTAATTTTTCTTATTTTGTCTTGTTTGGAGTGCAAAGTTGACTTGGACAGGTAAACTTAAACAGAGGGAGTATGATTCAGTAATAGAATAGGGGTCTAATTAGCTCAAATTACTTCTCCCAGTCTGTCGGGAGTTTATTCACATCAAATATGAGACCTACTTAGTGTTTTTGCAATTACTGCTCCCAGTCCGGCATTGTTTTAGAGCATGTTTGGCCAAGCTGCCAAAATCAGCTTATTTTGAGAAGTGCATTTTATCAAAAGTATTTTTCAAATAAGTGCTTTGCGAGATTAGCATTTGTGTTTGGCCAAACTTTAAAAAAATACTTTTATTATTAATATATATTTGACCAAAGCACCAAATTATGAAAATGGATATATAATAATATTAATTTGATTAAATATAGAAGTTTGATATGGGCATTTTTGTTCCAAATAGTCAAAATCACTTATTTTTTCAAGAAACTACTTTTTTCAGCTTCTTCCCTACATCAAAAAACAGCTTTTGGTGCCACTCAAAAACACTTATTTTTTTCTAGAAGCTTGACCAAACACCCCAAAATTTAAAATTAAGCACTTTTTTAAAAAAATAAGCACTTATGGCTTCCAAGAAGCTTGGCCAAATAGGCTCAGTTTAGTTCAAAAGGAGAAACGGGTTCTAATTAGCGCTAATGAGGATAATGTGGTCCAAATATTTCGTCCAGTTAATTTCATTAAAACTGAAAATACTTACTTTTATAAAACCATCTTACAAGCACCCAATCTTTTAACATCGGGCACGGATTTATCTATTTATGCAAATCATCCATCTAATGTACAGGAGAATTGCAAAACTATGCCACTATAGCCAATGGTTTAGCATTTCTGACCCCCATAACAGTGGTTTAGCAAAAATGACATCCGCTAAGTTTAATAAATAAATTCCTGATAGAAATATATGAAATCTTATAATGACGTCTGATACGATTCGAGATACACAAGTGGCGGAATAACGAAAATAACGATAATTGAAAGTGAAAACTAAGATTTCGATAAAGTAATCGAATGATCGTTTGAATTATTCAACAACAAGAAGAAAATCTAAAACCCTATATGAACGTCTTAAGCAATGAGGATATACTATCCAATCACCTCCCAAGAACGACGAAAAGGAGCAACAAATATAAAGATTAAGAAGAAGGATTACCTTCAAGAATTCGATCTTGAAAACAGGTAACCCAAGTTTGATCTGAACCAAGAGGTCTCAATTCTCTCTCAAGAGTTTTTCTATATAAATATTGTCAACGGAAGACTTCTAAAAGAACCCTAGCTCTATTTATAATAAAAAAAGAAACCACATAAAAGTCTTCCATGTCTGGGCCGTGTGTAGCGCGTGCACGACATGCAGTTTCATCCGGCGACGTGCGTAGGATGCGCAGACGTACGTAGGATGTGTAGGGTGCGCACAACACGCGGTTAGTCTGCCTCTTGTACGCAGTCACGTGCGCATTCTGACTGGGTGCACATGAGATTCCGCATAATTTCAATGTCCTCCTTTAAATTTCCAAGCCTACAAACAAGGTATTCTTTGCATCAATATAAACTCTCCAAACACCTTCTAATCAACTCTTGAAAATCGTGTAGCACCGCAATATGCTCCGCTTTCCCCGGCCTATCCAGGATCATATCAATATGCGCACAAGATTGTGCATAACTTCAATGTCCTCCTTGTACTTCCCAAGCACCCCAAACATGGTATTCTTTGCATCAATCTTCATGGTATTCCCAAGCACCCAAATACCTTTTAATCAACCATTGAAGATCGTGTAGTTTCCGCAATATGATCTGCTTTCCCAGGCCTATCTAGGATCATATCAACACCCGTATCTCACCTTCTCTTTCTCGTAAGTACTGCTAAAGAGGCAGTACTTGCGTTTGACCCCTTTTGTACAAGCAATTGTTGCCATTTAATCTCTTCTCATATTCTCTCAGATTACCTGAACTGTTGTCTGGGCTGCACTCGCCTCTTCAATCTCTTCCCACATACAAAACACTTGCTCTTTGAGCTCTTACTAAGAGGCAGTACTTGCCGTTTGATAATTTGAAGTGTTGTCTATGGATGAAACAGAGGCTATTTTGCTAAGACTATCTTAAATAGGGATAAAAAGGCAATGCTAGTCAATTTTGAGGATGTGTGGTGAAATTCTTTGCTGAACAACTATAATGGGCCTGCCTATTGGTGAAAGTTTGGTCCATAGAAGAAACCCTTTCTTGTCCTAATTTTTTGGAAACTGAAGCTTATAAATTTATTTCACACATATATATATATATATATATATATATATATATATATATATATATATATATATATATATATATATATATATATATATATGAAAAAGCATATTTTTATTTACAAATACCTAATCACTATTCAATAAATGTAAAAATCTCTTATTTTTTTCTAGAATTAGACCATATATAAATATGGTGTGCACGCAGAAGCGATACGATCACTAAACTGTAATTTTGAATGAGGAAAAAAGTATAATATTGTATAATAATATGTACACTATCAGGTGTAAATAAAGAATATTATTCTCACCATCTATTTTTACGTGTAGAATTTAGGTTCTGTACTCCTCTTATAAGATTATTAATGAAGTGCTTATTTTATTAACTTAACGCACCCCTATTAACTACGCTTTAGAAATCCACAATTGCCCTCTAGTACTTCAATAAGTCTAGGAAAACATTATTTGACAAGGGTATTATTGAAAGAAAATTATAAGTTCTATATCTGATTTGCTAAATGCACATGTAAAAGTATAAATCTATTTTTAATATACTGGACAAGTAAAAATGGATGAAGAGTATATATAGGTAATAGATCGTAAAAGACACTAACCGATAGATAAGGTTTGTTACCAACTAATTATTAAGTTAGGTTAAAGCCCACCGCTAGTATAAGAGCCTGTTTGTTTTAGCTGATTTAAAATGGGTGATAAGCACCAAGTGCTGAAAAGTATTTTCAGGTGCTGAAACTAATTTTATAAAGTTACGTGTTTGGATAGAAGTGTCGAAAGTGGTAATAAAAAGTTAGATGTGTTTGGTAAGAAATGCTTAGAAACATATTTTTTTTTGAAATGGCTAAAATGTCCTTCAAGATGTTTACAAAAAATATAAATTTAAAAAGTATTTTATATTAAAATGAGAAATGACAAATATATAATGAGGAGTGAGTTGAAAATTTTATTTTGAAAATGATATTCATGGATTATAAAATCTTTTATGAATAAAATGGTAAATTACTTGGTCAAACTAAAAGTACTTATAAGCTGAAAAGTCATAAGTTGTGGGTTACCAACTTATAACTGATTTTGGCTTACAAGCACTTGACTTATAAGCACTTTTGGCACTTACCAAACTCGTAGATAAGCCAAAAATTGTTTATTAACTGATTACCAACTTATAAGCTTAGCCGAATACCCTCTAAATATTACTCCTATCACATTGTAGTTAGTGCACATAAATTAGATTGTATACGAATACCTTTGGGGAGAAGATACCAAAATCACTAGTTGTGGCATGTCCGATCCGGTGGAGTGCTCGCCGGAGGCAACTTCAATCTTTTAAGTGATGTTTGTTCAAATAACTACTAATATAGATATATTGGTAAGTTGAATATAATCAGATTCCCTCATATATTTTGAACGATTGATAATGCATCAAGTGATCTTCCATTTTCATTATCATGTGCGTCTAATGTCTAATAATTGTTTAATGAAATCAATTTGAACAATTAAGCTTTTAAAAAAGAAATCAATTTGAAAGCGGTGAACTAGGTTATTGCTTATCTTAGCTTACATTAGATAGCACTAGAATGAGCTTAAATTAGCTTTGTTGTACTCCCTATGTTCAGTTTATTTTGACCGTAGATTTAATATACTCTTTAAACTTTTTAGAGCGATATTTATATATTTAAAAACTACATAAAAAGTACTCTAAGTCACAATAATTAATAATTTAAAAAATCTAAAAGACATGACAATATTACGGTAAAAAATAAACGCGTTTGACTTTTGAAATTCAAAATATGTCATTTATTATGGAACACATAAAGTAGTAGTTAATTTCTTTTTTTTTCTACAGTAATTTATATATACTCAAACTTCGGCATTCTTTTAGAACAAAGTAACGATAAACTTTTCACTTCTATCAATGTTGCTCATCTCATAACTTGCGATTACGTGCCACCTCCACCACGATGAATCTGCCAACCAATTATTGATTTTGTCAACAAATATTAAATTTGTCCCACAAACTGACAATATTAGTTAAGGAAAGCATCACCAAGTTTGATGATCTTGGAATTGGAAAAGCTGATAATTGAAATTCTCTTTTTTCCTGTACATAGTACTATTATTGTCCACCTTTACTTCTCTAGAATTTTAAACACTCGCAGGAGTCTCATTTTGTATTTGATAGGTCAGAAACATATGCTAATTAAATGCTAAGTAGTATTATCTCCGTTCCAAAATGGATGTCATGTTTCGGATTTCGAGAGTCAAACGAGTTTATCTTTGACCGTAATATTTTTATATGTCTTTTAAATATTTTGAATTATTAATTATTGTGACTTATAGTACTTTTTATGTAGCTTCTAAATATATAAATATCGTTCCAAAAAATTTAAAGATTATATATTTAAATTTACGGTCAAAATGAACTCGTTTGACTCTTGAAATTCGAAACATGCCATCCTTTTTGGAACAGAGAGAATATTTCTGAGAATTTGTTGTAAGCTACATTTGGACGACATATCAATATCATGTTAGAAATACAATGTGTTGTATGAATAATATAGTCTCGTGACCTAAGTTTATTTAGAAGCACAAGAACTGGATAATTAACTATTTGGTCCTTGTTCCACCACACCTTCATTTTTTCTGTGGTCAATTTAGGTCATATTTGTTTGATTTTTGTGGCTCTGAACCTTCTTGATAGGAAGTTGAGTTGTAGTAGCTAGTGACAAAAAAGTAAAAAGAAAAATCCAGACTATCATGAATTTTGATGACTTATTTAAGACGTCCTTTTTCAATTGGGACCCCTGAGGAGAATAGGTGATCGAAGAAGTCGAGAACTACTCACTGCCAACAAATTAACACTTAGCATTCAATAATATTAATGGAAAGGCGAATGGTTGTGAACACAAAATAGAACACTTATTAATAAATACAGTGACCTCAAACTCAAAATCTAGAGAGTTATGTGGATAGAGACCATGGACCGGTGTAATGAAATGATTGTGATTTTTCTACCTTAATTAGATGTCTTGTTTGAGAGAAATATAACCGAGAATTCATGATCCACGGGAATGTTTCTCCCTTTAATAATTTCTAGCAATGCAAATCTAGACTAGTTGGACTAAAAAGTCCTAAATATCAAATTGTTAAATTATTATTATTATTATATATTTTTTTATTTTTTTTTTAAAAAGCAAATGTGGTTATTCTTTAACTGAGAATAGCAACCAGTAAAGGAGTGTCCCTACTTGAAAATACTTCTAAAGTTGAGTTTTCTCATTAACTCCAGCTACTCAAACAGTTGTTACAATATCTCATTAAAACCTTACCGCCTTATCCCCAACTGCATCATCCCTTCCTTTAGAACTCATATAAAGGAATCATGATCAAGGAAAGAAAAAATAAAAAGCATAAATGAATGTTATTAGCCTTTATAATCCATACAAAACATTTCTTTAATTATTAAATATTTGAATATTGAGTCATTGACACACATATATGATATGTATTTTAAAGATAACCATTTTCAGTTGTTGATTATTGGCACATAAAAATTACTATAATCAATATTGGATCCTACTTTAAAATTAACTAAACTTGGTTCATGCACCCGGTGCAAGTAAGCTTATTGACAGATGGTCGAGATGTTCAACTACTAGAACAAACTTCACTTATCATATATAACAGTTTTATTCATCATTTTAACCGATTAGTCTATTATTTCTCTTTCTGGAAAAAATATATAATTTCCCAATTGCAACTATTTATACTATGAAAATCGAAATCAAATTTGTATAAACAGACGAGCACAAAAACATGCCTGTAGAATATATACGAAAATAATCACAGATGTCGACTGTATAATTTAAGTTAAAAAGGTAAAGTGAAAAGGATTTGGGAGAATTAGAGATGCACAAAAAGTAGACCTCATATTCTAAAACATATGAAAAAAAGAGGATGTCAATCCCTCTTAATCTGTTCAAGGTCAAACCCCAAGTTGCCAAATATGTCTCTTAACTAGTAGGAGTATAACACAAGCTAGCATACAAGAAAACATTCTTTATTAGACACATGAATTTAAATCCTACCATAAGAGTTAAGATCAATCTCAGTCACTTTAGCTCATATTTATAATAATGACCCAAAAAGAAATGTTGGCATTTGATACATATGCGGATTTAGAATTTCAAGAGGATGGGTTTACTTATAATAGAGGCGGAGTTACAATGTCCTAAGAGTGCTGGGCGAACAACTTTAATTTGTCGAAAAATTATATTGTATATATAGGCTAAATTTCATTCTATATGATGATATTTTAGGGAAAAAATATTAAATGGGGACCGATCCCTACTCGTGTATGAGTGAACCATCACTTGACCAAGTGAACCATTTAAATTTTTAGATCATGGGTTCCCAAACATCATAAGTATTAAACACATTTTGAGAAAAATGTACATAGTAAACTTAGTTTCGCGGGCGGACCATGGATTAACGTGAACTACTATTTCTTATATAGATACGCCCCTGATTTGATATATATAATATACAAAAGGCAATCTAATGATCATGTGATAACATCAAAGCTGAAAAGGATAGGCATCTGCTTATGTTGATTGCATGCACCCATTTAATTATTTAAAATTGTACAACTACTTTCTTCCCCTCTCCCTTGTGTATACCTTCTCATCTACTACCATAATTACTACACTCAAAATATTTTCCTTTTCTTTTTGACACACAAAATTTGGACCTCTAGCTCTTGACCTAACTAGTCACTTTCTTTCTTCCTTTAAATAAATTCGGCAATCACTATTCTTTCCACTGCTTCTACTAAGGAAAAAATTCACAACTATTGCATTTTCTTGTTCCTTCTAAATATGCTACAATACTAACTGAAAATTTTATAGAGGAACTTTTTGTACTTGCAAATTTATTGCCGTCCAACTTGTTCAGTCTCATTATATATCGTCCTTTTCTTCTAGTTGACATCCATCTCACTACTGACACTGATATCTAGCTTGAGTACTTAATTATAACAATGGAGTTTAGTTTGATCATTGTTGCTCTTCTTGCACTTGTCTTTTTTCATGGCTTATGCTCTTCTGAAAAAGGTAACAACATTATCTTACCCTTCTTAGTATTCAACCCCCCCCCCCCCCCCCCAACTCTTTCTAGTAGTGAATTTTGGATCAAGTATGAAAATACCCCGTACACAATAGTTATAAAAAGATTCAACTTCTATACACTAACAACATAAATAATTTCTACGCTGTTGGTGTGATCAGTGGCGTATTGATGATTTTAGATTTAATCAATTCATTACCTTTGAAACCATTGATTCAGAAATTTAATACTCCCTCAATCCCCTTTTAAGCGAATATACAAGTTCTTTTTACAGTAATTTTTTCATATACATTTAAATGTTTTAAATTGTTAATAATTATGAATTATAGTACTTTTTATTTGGTTTTAAAAATATAATTCTTTATTCAAAATGCTGAAAGATTCCATGTCTAAATCCACGGTGAAAATTAAAAAGTTTAATATCTTGATTCTTGAGTGTGTAAAAAAAATGATGTAACCCAATTGAAACCGATAAATTGAATATACACTCCATCCGTCATACTAGTTTAATCAAGTATTGCAAGTTTCGGCCTCACATTTTGAAGTTACCACATTACTATTTATATAGACACTTAACTATCCTTTTCTTTTTAATTGACACTTAACTGTATTTATACTTACGAGTATAAAAATTATCTTGTACCGCCAATACAAAGAATATTTTGACTTTCATCAGCAGCACATAACCTAACTTATTTACATTAACTTTGTATTAGTACTTCCTGAGTCTCAAATTATCTGTCCTCTTTATTTTTACACGTCTCTTAAGAAATCATCAATGAGAGGATCATTGACTATTTTATTCTTATTTAATTTTAATTGGTATTTGAACAATTATAATATTAACCAATAAGTGAGATCTTTGTGGTCTTCAAGACATTTACTACTATGGGTAAAATTAAAAAAAATATAAAATTTTACCTTGAAATCTTAACTGGACAAATATTTTAAGACGACTATTTTTAAAAAGAAAGACAAATAATTTGAGACGGATGGAGTATAACTTATAAACTATATTGTGTTCATATTTCAACTTTGTTTTATTTGCAGCTCCAAACTACTCATTCATGCACCAAGCAACTACATCACCGGCAATATCACACTATGACTACATAATCATCGGCGGCGGCACCGCGGGCTGCCCATTAGCCGCCACACTTTCTCAAAACTACACCGTTCTTTTACTCGAACGTGGTGGTTCACCATATGGAAATCCAAATATTACAAACTTATCAGCATTTGGATCAGCACTTTCTGATCTTTCACCAACTTCACCTTCTCAACGTTTCATTTCCGAAGACGGTGTCATCAACGCGCGTGCACGCGTTCTAGGCGGAGGAAGTTGCTTAAACGCCGGGTTTTACTCACGCGCCGGTACAAAGTACGTGAGCAAGGTGGGGTGGGATGGTAAGCTTGTGAATGAGTCGTATGTTTGGGTGGAAAATAAAGTGGCGTTTCAGCCACCGGTTAAGCAGTGGCAAACCGCCGTGCGCGACGGTTTAGTGGAATCTGGGGTGGTGCCGTACAATGGTTTTACGTATGATCATATTAATGGGACTAAGGTTGGTGGTACTATTTTCGACGCCGACGGTCACCGCCACACCGCTGCCGATCTTCTTGAGTATGCTAACCCTAAGGGACTCACTGTCCTTTTGCATGCTTCTGTTCATAAAATCTTGTTCAAGACCAAAGGTACGTGCATTCTCATGCAAAAAAAAGAAAAAAGAGAGAGAAAAAAAATTATCGAATAACTTTATTTTATATGACGTATTTTGACTGAACATGAAGTTTAAGATAAAAAAAGACTTTTTTCGCAGCATATATTGATCTTCAATTTGTCATGTTACTTCTATAGGTATATATAAGAGCATATATATCTTTAAGAGTAAAAATATGACGTTTAATATGAGTATTATTAAAGAATTTTAGTATATGAAACTGTATCATTCTTTCTGGGACAATTTGAAAAAAAAAAAAGTGTCATATAAAAAAAAAAAAATGTAAGATAGCAAAGCTATATCTGCTAGCAAATTGATATGTGATTGAAGTCAATAACTGTAAAATATCATGTATCATTTTAACATGGCAATTAATTTTGATGGCGTGATTAATGAATTCATTTTTTTTTAAAATTAAGTGTTAATAACTTTATGCAGGAGTATCAAAGCCAGTAGCTCGTGGTGTTGTATTTAGGGATGCATCAGGGAATAAACACAAGGCATATTTGAGAAGAGGAGAAATGAATGAAGTAATTGTTTCAGCTGGGGCACTTGGTAGCCCACAGATGTTAATGTTGAGTGGGGTAGGCCCAATAGAGCAATTAAAGGCCCATAATATCACGGTTGTATTGGATCAGCCCATGGTTGGTCAAGGCATGTCAGATAACCCAATGAATGCCATTTTTGTGCCATCACCTGTCCCTGTTGAAGTTTCTCTCATTCAGGTTGTTGGTATTACCCATTTTGGAAGTTATATTGAAGCAGCCTCCGGTGAGAACTTCGGCGGACGCACTAGTGATTTCGGAATGTTCTCCCCGAAGGTATTATTTACACTATCGGTATAATTTAACATATTTTAGCAGGTTATTTTACCTTATTTCTCATATGACAAATCTAATACTTTAATTGATTGTCGTATGTAGTTATTTTTAGTTCACCTCATAGCATAAAAATTCTTTATATTATTAGTATATAGAACTTAAACTTATTATTCTCATCCAAGGTTAAAGTCTAGTGGTAGTATTTGTAGAAATCTCTCACACGATATATGTATATCTGAACTCGCTCTCGCATTTCTCCATCTCCAATATATAATTAGAAAAACACTTGTTAGGCCAAAAAAAATTGTTCACTTGATGTTTGATAGACCCCATTATAGTGCTTCTTATGTTTATTGGGAATTTTACACTTGACAGTAGCTAGACTGCTTAAATAAAAAAAGTTATTTTCTGTATATATATTCCGTGTGTACTAAGTGTATAGTTTATATATCTGACTAGGCCGACTATTTATGAAAGTTTCCATGTTTATTTGGATACAATGTTAAAAAGAACAATATTGGTTTTTCAGATAGGGCAGCTATCAACAGTGCCACCAAAACAAAGAACTCCAGAAGCCTTGGAAAAAGCCATAAATTCCATGAGTACACTAGATGATGCAGCATTTAGAGGAGGATTCATATTGGAAAAGATAATGGGCCCAATATCCAATGGACATATGGAGCTCCGAACCCGAAACCCGAATGACAACCCATCAGTCACATTCAATTATTTCCAAGAGCAAGAGGACTTACAAAGATGTGTAAATGGTCTAAAAATGATTGAAAACATAATTGAATCAAAATCTTTCTCTAAATTCAAATATGATTCACTTTCATTAGAAGCATTACTTAATTTAACAGCAAGTGCCCCAGTTAATTTATTGCCAAGACATGACAATGTGTCAATGTCCTTAGAACAATTTTGTAAGGACACAGTTATGACAATATGGCATTATCATGGAGGGTGCCAAGTTGGTAGGGTGGTTGATCAAGATTATAAGGTTATTGGAATTAAATCTTTAAGGGTCATTGATGGTTCAACTTTTATTTACTCTCCTGGAACTAATCCTCAAGCCACTGTCATGATGCTAGGAAGGTTAGTACTAATTTATTTAAAATACGTACTCCCTCTGTCCCAATTTATGTGTCACAGTAATGTCGCATTTTCTTATTTGTCAATTATTTGATGCACTATCTCTATTTTACTTCCTACTTACTTTAAAAGTCACAAAAAAATGTTTTGATTACTCCAATCTTCTCTCTTTTACTTTTTCAAGGGTGAATTTGTACATTTTCAAAGTCAACTTCTGTTTCTTAAACTCCGTATCAAGTTAAACACCGTCACATAAATTGGGACGGAGGGGTACTATTTGTACTATGTATATAAATGTCTTAGTAATCATTACTAAATGATACATTTTTTTTTTGTGTGGTTGTGGTATGTGCAGGTATATGGGAGTAAGGATAATGAATGAGAGACTTGCTAAACAGAAGAGTAATACTAATTGATGATAATTCGTTTCTTCTTTTGTTACCTTTTTGTTGAATGAGGGTGGATTAAGAACATATATTAGTATCATTTATATTTACGTTATTACCTTATCAAAAAAAAACATGTACATTCACTTTATTTTGCGTAATAATAATAAACTTAGAGATGTCACGTTCACTTCGAGTTTGTTATGGATAATAGCAGAAGCAATTCTTATCGTTATTTTCAAATTATTTTATATTAACTCGTTGTTTCTTACGATTCATCGTGTGCTTTTATATCTCGTTTGAAGTCGTCACATTCATTTGGAAAAAACAAATTAATATTGATCATAAATGGTGTTGATTAAATTAATTACCACTTTCACTTCTTCTCTGAAGTAGAGGATGAGGGACATGGGTTCCATACTTCCATTCTTCGTAATCTCAAGTGGTGTTAGTCCTTTATTGTCCTTTTGTAGCAATTATCATTTGCTGAGTATACTTGGTGAAATTTTTGGCTTCTAATTTAGATGTACCTAGATTTTGAAGATATGCAATTATTCTTTTTCTTTAGAATACAATTAGCTCTAATAGTAGGTTTGTTGATTTTCGACTTATTAGTCTTTTATGTAATGTGTGGAGATTGACTTTCCAGTTATTAAGTTGGCTTTGAATTTGTGATTAGTGTATGCCTAATTAACTACTAAGAAGGGTAATTAAGAAGATGCAATTATGAATTAATAAAGCCTTTTTTTTTTTCTGTTACTCCAACATGTACTACTTATCTTGTTAGTCTGTTATGGTCCTAAAATTGCAAGAACCAAATTGATAGCTGGCACCACTGCTTCTTTCTTTGCAAGTTTTTCTCCAACAATCTATACTTGAAACTTGCTGCATCACTTTTTATACTCAGTTAAAGGTGATGCTTCAAAGTCTTTTTGCTACTCTAAAGCCAACATCTGATTAAAACTCTGTACTTTGTTATTCCTTTAACCACTTGAGCCAAGTCTGTTGTGCTTTCAACTATAGGGTAAGTCTGTCAATTGGGGCTCCGGGAACAACCGATGATCCAAATTATTGTTCTTGAAGTTCTGCCAAGTCGCGAAGACGCCAACACTGTCCTCACACAACTAAGCTGACAACATTAATAGAACTACCAAAGAACAGCTACCTATAGGTCAGATTAGCAGTTTCTAAAGAAGCAAATTCTATAGGACAAATGGCAGGCATTAAATAAGAACACAATTAAGGTAAAGAAATCAATGAACTAATTATTAACCAAGAATTTACAGCAATATTACACATGGGGGCAAAACAACTAAATAAAACAACTTAAATTAATAAGTCAGAAAAAAAGGTGGAAAAGAATTGAGGGGTGAAGATGGTTCTGAAGGTCGAGAACATTTTCAAAAATACAAGAGACGATCAGTAAAGAGAATTATAGGTAGAACAGGTCGCAATAATGGAACCTACGCAAATCAAAAGTGAAGGAAGAAGAGTAACATTCAAGAGCCTACTCTGCCCCAAATACCCAGCAAGGGTTATGGTTGCATCTGCAATCACCCGAGCAATTGTGCCAGCTTCTGTTGACAGGAGACCCCCGTTGTAGGTTCCACGAGCAAGCCTGGATGACATGACTCGAGAGAGGAGCGATAAATTTACACCTACAATCAATACAAGCAGTGTAAAGCACAAAATTTTAGAGTATAGGCCATCATCAAAAAGATAGAACCTATTCAAGTTCATTATACTAAAGACTTTGGTATATCCTATTCAAGACTGGTTAACGAAGCTACATTTGGCAGGGTTAGGCTCATCATCCCAGGATGACATATGAAAGGAATTGGTAGTGAAAGGCCCAACTCTTTTTTCCATCAACTAGTATTGGATGTTTATCCTTGTAGATTGACAGTCCTTTTTCTGTTATAAATAATGAGGTACTTTATAAGTCTTAAGTTGGAAAAAATACCTAAAAAAACAGTTTTCTAAGAGTACATTCTTTTAGAAGTAAATATAAACAGCCATACATCACTCAGTAATGGATTCGCTTACCCAAGATATGCTGCTGTAACCTAGATTCTGAAATCAAGGACTTTAGACCGAATTGAAAAGGAAAGCTACAGACGGAATTATTTTTTGATATGGACAGACAGAATTATTTAGAGAACCTAGTATGTTAGGGCACGCTCTAGTCTAGCTACTCAGATGCGACATATAGTTTACCTCCATCAATAATGTGAAAACATTGAAGTTAATCATGCTTCACATGTCCGTAAATTGGGTCTTACATATCACTCTCAAGTCCCATATCAACTAAAACATATGTTTTAGACAGCGGCATGGTACCACGTGCAGATGCAGCAGCATTCACTTATTTGCTTGAGCAGAGCTACTGGCCTTATTTTGCTTTATCATATTGATAGGCTCAGTTGACCACAAGTAAATTTCTTAAAGAGCAAAAAGAATGGACAGAGAAGTCTAACCTTCTAGTACTTCAGCAGCTACAAACATTATGAGCCCCGAGCAGACATATTGTGGCACAGAATACGGGATAATAACATGAAAGCTCCCAAGTATACCAAGAAGAACCACAATTTCAGATGCCAACAAAATTTGCCTGTAAAGTGAAGAAACCTATCATATTCTGGAAAAGATATATTCAACACGATAGTAGTGAATTTTCACAGGTTTGATCTTATAGGACTGTTGCTTTGGTGTAATTAGATCCTATCATAACATAACTGACTTGCAATCTCAGTAGCACAGAATCATAAGATATAACTGCAGTCAAATTTAACATGAATTAATTAGCAAAAAACATAGAGTTTACAGAAAGAACAACAAGAAATAGTTATCCGGGCATGATATACCAGCAAGGAGCTCAATGCATAAGTAAACATGAAGGCCCAAAAATGCAACTAATGCACTTATGAATCCCTCTGTAAATACTACTGACTGACAACCTTCTTATGCAAGGAAAGTTATGTTCCCCTTTATGATATCAATCAATGTGAGCACTAAAAAATTATAGCCAGAAAAAACTTTAGAAAGTCTAGCATCCAGTCCAGAAAGTAAGCATCCAAAGCATGATCTTCTGCAAAAGAAATTACCTGTCCTCAAACATGTTACTAATGTAGCTCCCAACAACAACATTTACTGGAAGAACTGTGAGGCCAAGACACGCAAGAAAAACTGCAACAGTACCCGTCGACCAGCCAAAGTAATATGTAGTAACAACACTGGATTCTGAAAGTAAAATCTCCATAACATATTTCAGCATAAAGTAGATTAATAATTGAACCTGAAGAGATAAGAGAGTCGTGTCAGTGATCATTAAACTTTAAATCTTTCTAAAAGCATAATCAAAATTATGTTATGCTTCTTATTTTCCGTATGCATACAAAGAGTGATATGTACTTTTCATTTTTCTTCTCCTTTTCCTTTGATGCTTTCTCCCCTGGGTAGCTCAATAAAAATTGTGGCCTAAAACCGATTTTTTCATAAGGTAAGATTTTTACAATGGCCTAAAACCAAAACTTAATAAGATGCCATAAACTTTTTAATAAAATTTGTGTATATTTTTATTTAAAGTTCACTTTTTCTAGTATTTTGAACGATAAAGTTTTAAATTAATATATTTAAGAATTAATTCATCCAAATAAATATAGAAACATTTGATTTAGAAAATTCGAATTAAAATTGGGAATAAAAATTGTCAAAAACAAGGAAAAACAAGAAATAATGGTTACGAAGAATGAAAAATAAGAACCAATTGGGTAGATAAATATACTAATTAATGAGAGGTAGAAACTTAAGTTAATAATTTGATCACTCATGTGAAGCCTCAATCAAACCTAAGAAAAATTTGAAAACTTTTATTTATGATAATTAGAAGAATGATATATTGTTTAAAACCTCCACGCGTATTGTAGGAATTTATTAATGAACTACAGTTCATATCCTCCTTGGTGTCATTATCTATCTATATTAAAAAAAGATGAAGAATTTCAAAACCAAGCAACATAAGGAAGCAAGTCCTGGATAACATACACCAGCTATTGGACTCCCAAGAAACATATAGCCATTAAACATGAACGCAAGCGATTATCACTATCCCAATCTTTTGCTCAATACACTGCTCACATGTGGATAATAGAAACAAGGTCAGAGTGGACGACTTACCTTCACAGAAGGAGTAAGTAATCTGTATGCTGCTGCTATAGAGTTGGCTGGCTGACGAGACTCCTCCGGAGCTTCTTCACTCTCATCATATTCTTGGTCATTCTCATCATCTTGTTGATTTTCCTCCGCTTTTAAGAGCAAGGGTTGCGTAACGCCCTTTTCAAGGGCATCATTTTCTACTATTATAAAGAAGTTTAACATTAGACTATATTCAGATAAAACTCCTGCTCTCTTCCATTTTGTACAACATTAACTTCTTTTGGGGTGGTTTAAAATTATGTGATGCACTTGCACAAAGGAAAAATTGCAAAGCATCTATAAGTTTTAAAACAATAATATCATGTTTCCAGTAATACCACTTCGTTCACATACTCCAAGAATTAGTTCTACTAGTTTTACATATGTTCAGATGTTCAATCAACCTGGACACCATCAACCAAGGGCATCCTCTCTGTGTACTTCACCTCACCATAACTTATAAGGTAGCTATTTCAATAATGGCATTCTCTGTAAACGTCTTGCAACACGGTTGGAGTTTAACTTCAGTCCAGTAAAAGCATAGAGAACGGAGGGAAAGCCAGAGAGTGGACAAGCACTAATTTTAGGCTATGCAATTGTGGAACAAACTACTACAAGTGACAGCATCATACCAATACCATGCAACAAAAATTTCAACTTACCACTATTAGATTCTTGAGGAGCATTGTTCACTTCAGTCTCAAAAGCAGGTTCTCTAAATGAGATCCACAGCCATACCAAATAGATCAACCATCCTAAAGCCATGATCCAACCAGGCAAAGTATCTTGATTGAAGGTCACCTTGTAAATCTTAAAATTAGTTTGGAGTAACCCAGCAAGTGCAGGGCCACATGCCATTCCAAGAGCACTAGCACTGACAAATCCTGCCGAAGCCTGCATCCGGTACTTAAGGGGTACGCAGTCGCTAATGTAACGTCTGTTCACCGCTCTGGCAGAACCCAAACTGCAAATTCATAAAAAAAAAAAAAAAAAGGGGAAAGCAACTTCCTGTCAGCTTATATTCAGGTGCAAGTTAACGTTTGAACATCATAATTCACCTCCCAAAAACAAAGGTACGTAGGAAAGAGATGAGAATGTGGTATGAAGATGAGTAAGCAAATTGTTTTATCATATGTTTGATTTCTTTACCCAATTGATCTCAAGTTTTCCACACTGAAATTGGTTGGTTTACCTGGTCCTCAAGCAAATGTTTTATTTCCAACAATAAACAAGAATCAACTGAGGATTACCTTAGTTTCCACAACTAAAATATAATCTATCAAGCTGTTAAAATATTACATACCTAAATTTCTTAAAGTCCTTAGTTCACTCCCCAAAATCAATTCAGCAAAATTCTCATTTGACCCAAAATTATCTGGTCTAAAAGATGTCAGGTTCTATTCTAAACACTCTACCACCACCCCTAAGATATTGTCAAGAAATATCTTATTTCATAACAGATTATAATGTGCATGTAAGACATTTGCAAAGAGAGAAAGAGACACCTACCCGCAGAATAATCTACCAAGAAGGAGAACTGGTATTGATTTGAGATCATAAGCCATTGCATACATGACATTCCCCACACAAAGAATTATACTGCTAAATACCAGAGGTCTGAAATAAGACCTGTTTGACCAAGCACTGAAATACACAGAGGAAAAGATCTGTGCAACAGCCATCGCTCCAATCACAATACCACAAACTGTTGCAGCAGCACCAAGGCTCATAGAATAATCATCTGCTGTTGGAACAATAATATATGTATTGACCATATAAAGGAATGTATTTGCCAAGTTCAGGAGGAGTGACATAAAATGATATCTCTGATCATCAACTTGTTCCTCAATGGGAGTTGGGAACTCTTCTTGCATGATAAGTGCATGTTGGGCCAAAAAGTTAAGGAAATTAGTTGAATGACTTAATCTATCAACAGCTGCTTTCATTGAGTCAACGACAGGATCCTGCAAGACAATTATGCTATATAAGCATCCAGTAGAGCAAGTCAATCAAGAAACTACGACGCAAAGGGATTTATGAAATCAGCACAATACGAAAAGATTAAAGGATGTAAAGAAAAACCTGAAGCGGAAGAGAAGGCTGGTCATAAATTGACAAGTAGCTTCCTTGACGGTCCTCAAGGTCTGCAAGATTACGAGATATTGCTCCCACAACAGCCCCTAATCCCTGCAATCACTATTCATGGTCAGTGACACCCACATTGGCCTATTGTCACGAAGACTTTTCGCAGTCTATCAAATTTCTGAAGGAAATTCATATTTTCCCAATCACGATTACTGAAGATTCGATGTTGCATTCTGTCTATACTCTTTTTCATTCTTCTCATTAATGAATGCCTAATAGATTGAGCAAAACCAGTAGCGGAGTAATAGAAGCAGTAGTAGATGTTGCTATAAAAGCAGCAGCCGTGTTATTACTAGTAGGAAAAAAAATAAAAAGACAATAGCTGTGTTTAGCATATTACCACGTGCTTGAAAACTTGCTGAAGTTGGGAATAAGGATGATTAGCCCGGGTTTTGACATAATAATCGGTGAATTTATACCCAAAACGTTTGTCAAACTTCTTGAGGATCTTCCGCAATCCAATGGCATTTATTTCAACAAAAAACAGAAGCTTGAGAAGATCACGCCCCACGTCTCTATATGCTTCTCGCAGATCTGCTATTTTGGATATATCAGGCTGCTCTTGAAGAGAATCCTGCTGTTTATTAAGTTCAGATATCCTGCTTGCTAGCACTCCTTGTTGCTCCAACATAAATAGAACAATTCTTTCAATCTGCAAAAATTATAAAGAAAATTACACAAGCTTACATATTTTCCTGCTGAAGTAAAACAATAGATCTCCACAGTGTGACTGTAAAATTCTTTCCCTATAAGGAACACCCTTTTAACCAGACACTATATGCATAAGGTATTACAAGCAAATAGAAACGTCAGGTTATTCCTGAAGACGCTGTTGACGACTGGCCTCTCCAAATCCCTATTTGGAACACTAACAGAGAAATGAATGACGAAATAGCCAGAAGAAAGAATAGAACATGGAAGAAGAAGCCACAGCGTGAACCATAACTGCTTTCCTAGGAATGTGGAGCTAGAAAAGTAATGAGGGTTCCATAACATGCTAATCTTTGAGAGACTGAATAATAAATCTCTAAGGAACTCAGCAAAATAGTATGCAACTTCAGGAGAAGGATGCCAGAATTATCAGTCACCTAAAAGTACTTGCAGCTAGTTACCTGATTCAAGTTGAAGTAGGAAACTACACCACTTCAAGAAAGATCATCACATTTTGTTGAAAAAATAACAAGGAATGTATTGGCATGCCTCATAACTTACTCTAAAAAGTACAACATGTTACGAAAATCTCTGACAGTAAGGATCAATAAACCAACTCTAACCTGATTTAGCTGAAATGCACGTAAGGGATGCTAATAGACAACCCTCATATTCTTACCTGAGTGTCCAGCATCCTTGAGAAATCCTTAAGAACATGTCGACGATCAAGTGCACCCGCTTTGATTTGGTTAGCATACTGCTTAACTCTCTTCTTCATTAATTTGTAATTGATGTAATATCTGGAAAGTCCAAAAAATAAAGCTCCTCAAGTACTCAAACCAATCGATTCTGACAATACAATCAACACATGTCTGTGGATCCAGAGCAAAGCTAGTTTCCTTGTTTCATTTACAGGTAGGGTCTAATAAATCTATTTTCTTAGCTATTTTCTTTCAAATGTCTCCACATAAGTCTGCCTTGTCTCTTTTATTATCACAAATCAATGAGTTTCCTTAACCCTCACACAAGCTTACTTACTAGTTGTTTTTCTGCAATTTAACTGTCATACCTTTAATTTGTGGTTAAAACACAATGTCAAGATCATCTTGAAATTATGATTTCACTACATGTCACTCGTTTAAACTGTATTAGCACTCGAAATAATACTCTCAAATATAGCAAGGTTGAAATACATTAAATATGCTCCAGCTTAAGTTATCCTGCTAGTCAAACGTTAACCAGCAATGCATGCTCTAATTTCCAGCAAGTTTAAATGAAAGAAAGCATATAACAATTAGGTCTATATAAGGGATTTTCTGCATACCCTTGCCATTCTTGGATCTGTCTATCCTTCAACTTCTTCCCAAAAGCAACCATCTTTCACTGTATAACCAAAAATAAAGTACAAGAGATTTAAGACATAAGCAAAACTTCGGACAGTGAGAAACTTTTTTTCAAATACTACTGAATTAGAACTGTTTAGCTGATGGAAATTATGAAAGTAATTACACCACTCCTGTTTCAATCTACCACAATACTCACTGAAACAGCTGATCAATTCACCAAGAGGTGTTGTCAAGTTCTTGCTATGGTTCTAAAGAATGAAATCTTCTTCTATGCATGCCAACAAACCATAGTTTAATGGCATATAGATATGTATTGTGGGGTTGACATATCACGACATGCTTACACAAACTTAAGAAACAAAGAAAAAATCAAAGGAAAGGAATAATTAATTCAAGTTTGAGGCCAAGCATTGTCCATTGTGGATAAATATAAGCTGCACATCTTGTTGTTTAGTTTTAATCAATAATAATCAAATAACATAGGAGTAATTCTTTAGAATATCCCCCAATTTCAAGCTAAAAGAAAACAAGTCAGCTTCTGAATTGACGAGAAATGTTTAACTAATGCAATTTATACAGGACTAAAATGCCAATTATATCAGGTGACCAGTCATTTTGTTTCAGGTCAGTCAAGAGTTAATAAAAGTCTTAAGCAAATTTTGAGTTTGAAGAGATCTGTAGTGAAGGCTTGTAATCGTATTCCTGTAGCTGCTTCCATACACGTTATACCACAGCTTACCCGCTCACATGCTATAGAGTATATGTTTCATTGTAGTCCTCTTTTAGGCTTCATAAAATCTAAACTGTGGACAGAACATATACCTGGATTACTCAGAGCCCGAGCCAAGATTTGAACTTTATGGGTTCTCGATTCTAGGACAATGACCTTGACTGCTGGTAACTGGGTTCTTAAGTAAATTCTTTTACCAATTCAGTGGATTTCTTAACGCATATACAGAGTTTGAGCTTCTATGACTCGGGGGGATCATACAACCATATCGAGAAAAGAATGGTCTTTCAAATGTAACTTTTTGGACTTTAATAGTAACAAATCAACAATACCAAATCTGAATAGCATGAAAATGACTAAGTCCTTATTAAAACGTGCATAAAACACATATTCCTACACAGTTACCCATCTTAATTACTACTAGTCAAACCATAACCACTACTACATACTCAAAAAGATCAGACAATAAGAAAATAAAAAAAATAAAAAAAGGACAGTCTGGTGCACAAAGCATACTGCATTCACGCGGAGTCCTGGGAAGTCCACATCCAAACTTGAACCCATGACGTATTGATCGCACGAATGACAACTTTACCAGACAAATAAATCACTCTGGATATTCATATAAAATTAAGCAAAAACTCACTCGCAACGAAAATTAAGCTGCTCCAATAAAAATTCAATAAGAACAACCAAAATTCCCGTAAAAAAACACAGAATTATTAGAGAATTAACAGATAATTTCAAAACTCAAAATTAATTAAAAAATAAAACAGAGCTAAAGAGGAATAACAGTACATATAATCAATCTGGCACATGCATACATACATATAATTCTCAAACATTTTGTTTTTATTTTACTTATAGAATTACATATATATTACCTTATGAAAATGATAACGAAGCTCTTTAGATGAGCATCAACAAACACACACGTGAACAAATGGAATCTCAACGAAATTTATGGAATCCGAGGAAACTGAAAATTCGGATCTTTTTGAAACTAAAATGATTCCAATTTATACTCAGAATATTCCTTTTAGCAGCTAACGAATTCTCTTATAGCGCGCGCATGTATATATTATATATAGATTTGGAGAAATATGAAGGAGCAGGGATGAAAATATGATTGGGGAAGAAGATAGTTTTATTGCATACAGTACAGTAGTATTTTTCAATCATATGGCTAAGCGACACTCACAGGATTTCCTCTTTTTTATTTTATTTCCTCTTTTTTTCTTTTTCTCTATATCATTTTTATTGCTATAGCTTATTTGCTTAATTTTGCTATATGTATTTAACTATTTTCCCCTTTAATTGCTATTGTTTGTTATGAGTTGAGCTTAGGCGTAGATATAATATATATTTCACGGCTCATCTAAACTCAATAACTTCACCAAGTTATCAAGTAGTATATGTGATAAAAAGTTCATTATAAGTAAGTACAATTGATAGATTTTGAATGTAATAAATCAAGTGGATTGCAGAATTTCGAGCTGAAATTCATAAGTTCAAATTATGAATGCGTCTCTGATTGAACTTAATTGGAGAATTATAGTTTGTGAAAATTTATTTAATCAACCCCAACTTATTTGTGATTGCTATGGCATAATTTTTTTTGTTGTTGTAAAAAAAAAAAAAATATGTACAAAATATTCCGTATTCACACGGGGTCTTGGGAAGGATCGCACCTCAAGGAGTGTGATGTAAGCTGCCTAACTTAATGCAAGCATAAGTGGCTATTTTTACGGCTTGAACCTGTGATCTATAAGTCTCACGGAAACAACTTTACCAAGTTGAATTGAGAGGAAATATTACATTATTTTTTTGGTAGGGGAATGAGGATGAAAATGGCTTTGTGACTAATTAAGAAGTGAAAAAACAGTACAAGAGAAAGTAAGCTTGAGGTCACACGAAAACAACTTTACCAAGTTGAATTGAGAGAAATTATTACATTATTATTTTTTTTTTTTGGTGAGGGGGATAATGATGAAAATGATTTTGTGACTAATTAAGAAGTGAAAAACCCGTACAAGAGGAAGTAAGCTTGTGGTTTGAACTATACTATTTAAGTCAATTTCTAGGATGAAACTACAACTATATTAGATTGTACGGTTTATATTTAATTTTATTATTACATTTTTGTTTAAAGAGCTTTCTTATTCATTGACTCGACTTTGATGCAATGAATGCACAGTTCATATGCTTACATCGTCACTTATCATCTATTATTATAAGAATAATATCAATAGATTATAAATTACTTATGGCTAATCAACGACGAATTAAATTTTATTTGTTCATAGTTGTGTAGGGCATGTGATTATATTCATTCAAGTTTGGAGTAAATTAATCTATACAAACTACCCATTTTCCCTAGGCCTTTAACGAGTTTAATTCTTTCTTCTCTTTATCGAAAAGGTTGTTAAAGATTTATTTATGTAAATTTATTGATTTTCTTTTGTTACAAATTTCAACTATGTATCACATTTCTTATTTATCTTTTTCTTTCATAAAACTTCATAATTCTCCACGATCAACCAAAATTTTTCAATAGAATCTCAAAAAAAGGTTCTACTAGTACTAATTTGGACTAGAAAAGTTGACTCATTATTGAATACTTTATTCCCACTTCTAATAACTACTATTGATGTCTCCTTAAAATAAAGGAGTATTTTTGCACTTTCTTCCAATGCATGTGCTGTGTTTAGGGGTCTTAGATATCGTACCCGTACTTCTCTTTCCCGACTAACATTATTTTGTATTTTGGTTGGGCCACATCAATCTTTTTTTTTTGTTTCTACCCGATTTCCGATACCCTCAATAAAGTACAAATCTGAATTCGTGCCGCGTAGAGCCTCATTCGGGAGAAGCGCTCCTTACCAGTGATTTTTTCATATCCAAGACTATAATCCTAGACCTCTGGTTAAGGGAGGAGTAGTTCGCCCGCTACACCACATCACTTGGTTGGGCCACATAAATCTACTAACGTGACGAGAAGACAAAAGTTATAACTACATTAAGAAAAAGTTTCTGCATTTCTTTTCCTCATGATCTTTTCACCATTTATGATGATGAGAGAGACTTGTTTATGCACATTGCAAAAGAAAGAAGAAAATACTTGGAAAGAGATGTATACATTTTATAACAGCAATAGAAAATAACTTTAACTTGCATGAAATCAATTTAGAAAATTTAACTTTAAGAGAGTCACAAATTGAAACATTATATTTTACCATGATTTATTGACAAAAAGTATGTATAAAAAGAGCATACCATTCATCAATTAGTCTAGTACTTATTCTTAAGTCAAAATTTCTGAATTCACGTGTTGCTACGAACAAGTTTTTTTTTTTTGATTAGAACACGATATTCATTAATACTTAACTTAAGGAGGATTACATAATATGCCCATACGGATTCCACTAGAATCAAGCGTATGAGCAGTAGAGTTCATAGAAAACATAAGAATAGCATAAAGTGCACTTAAATTTCCTAACTTGGACAACGTCAAACAATTACTATCCGAAGTGGTTTTCACAAAACTTGTACCTTCCTGATCCTTCTTTAAAGCTTGTTGAACAAAATCAGGAGGTACTGCATAGTGGATGGTATCAAAAGATTTGGACCTTGAGGGAGCTCCTTTTGCCAAGAGATGAGCAACTCCATTGCCTTGACGAAAGTTATGCCGGATTGACGGCATTTCCAGCTTGTGCATTAATAACCTGCAGTTATGTATAATAGATGCATAAATAGGTGATGGATTTTGTAATAGTAAAATAACTTCTGTTGAATCAGTTTCAATTCCTAGTGGGATGAATTTTTTATCAACAGCTAGGAGCAAGCCTTCATGCAGGCTTAAGAGCTCCGCATGTAAATGATTATACGCATGAACCTGTCTATGAAAACCCAAAACCCATTGACCTTTAAAATTTCTAAACACCCCTCCTATGCTAGCAGATTGGTCATTACCTTTAAAGGATCCATCAATGTTAAGCTTAATTGTATCATGTCTTGGAGGGAACCATGAGACCTTGATGCTCCTAACAATAGTTTTCCTAGAGTTGACTGAGGTCAAAAGCTTAAATTCTAGAGTTTTATTTTGAACCTGGCTAAAAACTAAAGGAGAACTCAGATTGTTAACATTATTATGGTTTCTATTAACCCATAGGTTCCATAAGAAAAAAAACAAGAGCTCCTCCTAACTATAGTGACTACTTCTAGGATGATGAGAAGACTCTCTTACGCTAGAAAGCCAATGTCTATCTTAGTCTATATTATGACTAATAGATCCATCCCTCCAAAATTGTCTTGCAATAACACAATCCAGAAACATGTGCTGGGTAGTTTCGATATCATTCTTACAAATGGGACACATAGGATCTAAGTTAATACCAATTTTTACGGACAAGCTCATGCAACAAGACTATACCAAATTAAGTACACTTTCAGTAGCATTTTTCATATAAGCATTGGGTTGAAACCCCTTCGTCGAATAATTACACTGCATAAATAGGATAAAAACGAAATTTTCTTATAATATACACGCTATTAAACCCCCTTAATACAAGGAAAATTGCTAATAAAGTGGTGAAAGGGGTTCAAAAATTACGTTAGATTATGATTTCAAATCCCAAATATAATATTCTAATATTTTTTGAACCCCTTTTCATTAATTTCTGGCTCCGCCCCGCATATAAGTACTACTGAGATGACAATAATTCATCCAAGATGCTTATTAAAAGATAGACAAGAAAAACAGTGCGCCACAAAGATTAGATCTACATATATGCTGTCGCTAGTCTATAGTTAATTATCACATGCAACCCTGATGAGCATGTCTACAGATAGTATATTTTAACTACCAAATGATCAACAGTTCAATCTTACATATAGATCTCATCATGCTGCCAAGTTGGGCCCTATAATTGTTTGCCACTTTTGAGTCTGAACAATATTGCATGAAAATCTCATGTGTTTATACCAAATTACATAAATATATTTATTGTGATTACATATTTGCTTCATCGCATTTTATGTGAACGTTTTCACTTCTTGAGTGTCAAACATTTAAATTTTAATCGTAGATTCAAATATAAATTTTTTAAATTTTTTAAAATAAAATTTTTATATTTAAAAACTACATAAAACCTACTATAAATCAAAATAATTAACAACTTGAAATATTTAACAATTATATGAGAAAATTATGATTAAAAAAAATTATTTGACTCTCATAAAACAAAAACTTTCACTTAAAACGGGACAAAAGGAGTGATAAAATTGAAATGAAACTACCTAGTATTAATTAATTTTAGTTGATTGTTCACGGAGACAGATGACATTCATTTATTCGTTTGTAGTACTATTGTTATTTTTTTAGTGCCACCTTAGTATCCTTTTGTATTACTATTGTTGTTGGCGGAGCTCCAATGGACAGTGGTTTGTTCGTGGGTTCTGTTTTGGTGTTAGGAGATGAACTGAAAATGTTGGTAAGTGGAAGAGACAAAGTTGTGTCTCCTCGTTGGTGTCGAACAAGTTTGACCAGGCAAGCAGGCCGGGTCATAAATCTGGGCCACAATAATGGGCTTGGGCAAGTTAAAGAACTGGGCTAACAATGAGTTCTTTTCTTCAGTTTTTATCTTCAGCCCAGTTCAATGTACATACACGTCAGTAAATATTAGGATAGATTTTGATTTACTTGACTAGCAAGTTGTTCTAGAATAATCCATTAGTTTTGCTATTTTGTCTTGTAGTTGATAGTTAGTTATGAAAAAGATTCCTTTCTGATTGTATAAATAGAGTAGCATTGTACAGCACAAAATTCAATTGAGATTTATGAAGATGAAAGAAAATTTTCTTCAGCAGAATTCTTCCTTTTCTTTCATGGTATCAGAGCAGGTGCTCTAATCACCTCCTCTTCCAGTTTTGATAATCCAATTTTTATCTCCTTTGCCTGATTACCCATTTCCTGTTTCTTTATGGCTGCACCAGTCACCCCTACTGACACTACCATTGATGGATCTTCATTCTTTAACTCTGCTCTCACAATAGTGGATGCTAATCATCCCTATTTCTTAGCTACATCAGATTCACTTGGAATGAATTTGATTAATACCAATTTCGATGGATCTAGTTATGCAAATTGGAAAAGGGGAGTGCTGATCTCCCTATCAGCTAAAAACAAACTGAGTTTCATAACAGGAGGATCTACTAAACCTGGGAAAGATGATCCACCGTTTGAGCAATGGAGAAGATGCAATGATATGGTCTTGTCTTGGCTCTTGAATTCTCTCAACAAAGAGATTGCTGAGAGTGTCCTATACTCACAAACTGCACAGGAGTTGTGGGTTGAGTTAGAGCAAAGGTATGGACAAATTGATGGAACAAAAATGTACCAATTACAGAGAGATCTGAACAACATGTCACAGGGTACAAGTGATGTTGCTGGGTATTTTAATAAGCTAAAGAAAATCTGGGATCAAATGAAAATGTTGAATACTTTTATGACTTGTACTTATGAGTGTAAGTGTGAAGCAAAGACACACAATGCTAAGATGCAAGAGGATCAACAACTCATTCAATTTTTAATGGGTCTAAATGAGGTTTATTCTGGAGCAAGAGGTAATATTCTTATGATGAAACTACTTCCTACTACTGCACAGGCATATTCTATTATATTGCATGAAGAAACACAAAGGGAAGTTCACAACACAGTACATGTTAACACTGAATCAGCTGCTTTTAATGTTAACTAATCAAGAGGAAATCAGAACTATAACACACAGAGATATGAGAATGATAACAGGGGAAGGAACCAATCCTACAATCAGGTTAACAACAACAGGTATTCTAATTATGAGCAGAGGAGGTCCAACATTGCAAGCAAGTACTGCAATTATTGCAAAAACCCAGGGCATGTCAAAGATGAATGTCGAAAGTTGAAAGTTAAGAAAAACAATCTCAATCCACAAGCTAATGCAACCATAGAGGAGAGGGGCTTACCAAGGAATGGAGGACCAAGGGAGAACAACAATCACCCTCATGCCATGAATTCTACCTTCAATGCACAAGGTTTTACAAGAGATCAGTGTGATCAGTTGATTAGCTTGCTGCAATCTGCACATTTAGGACCATCAAACAATTTAGAAGCTAGTGGCAGTAGAAGCTTTGTGGGTAAATATGCAGCATGTCATACCTATCCTTCATGTTTTTCTACCCTAACCTCTAATTTTTGGATAATAGACTCAGGAGCCACTCAACACATGACACATGATAAGACCAGCATAATGTTAGGGACTTAGCTATACCTATCATGGTTAATTTACCTAATGCATATAAAGTCAAGGTAACATGCATAGGTTCAGTTACTTTGTTCCCTGATATCACCCTAGAATCTGTTTTATATGTCCCATCCTTTAAACATAATCTTCTGTCAGTTAATCAGCTTTGCAAAGAGCATGAGTGCAGCCTAACTTTCACTAAAAATGATTGTGTCATACAGATCCATTCTCTGAGGAGGCAGATGGTGTTTGGTAAAGCTAATGCAGGGCTCTATGTACTGGAGGAACCTCAGTCAATTGTTACTCAAGTCTCTGGTCCAAATGTCCTTTCTATTAAGTCTTTGTTGCCTAAGGATCCTGTAATGTCTTATACTACAGTGAGTCCACAGTCTTTGTCCATGTCTGAGTCAGTTATTTAGTCTACTAAGTCTTTAGAATCTGATATAATGGACTTTGTCCATCTCAATCAAATGTTATCATGAATAAAATCCTTATTTATGAGAATCTTGATCACAGTAAATTATGGCATTTTAGACTTGGGCATCTACCTTACCATGCTATGAAAAACATTTAGGGAATTCCTATGAGCACACAAGATAAACAAAGCATCCCTTGTGATATTTGTCCAATGGCAAGACAGTATAGGCTGCCATTTCCCACCAGTACCATCACTTCCAAACATTGTTTTGACATGATCCACATAGACACATGCGGACCTTATAATGTGCCTACATACAAGAGTGAAAGGTATTTTTTGACTATTGTGGATGACCACTCTAGAGCCACTTGGGCTTACCTGCTAAGTACCAAATCAAATGCCTTCCCCACACTTAAGAATTTTCTATCTCTCATTGAAAGGCGGTTTTCAGCCAAGATTAAAGTGATTAGATCAGATAATGCTTATGAATTGGGGGCTGGGACTTTACCATCTGAGTATTTCACCTCTTTGGGAATTCTACATCAGACCAGTTGTGTGGCCACCCCTCAACAGAATGGGGTGGTAGAGAGGAACCATAAACACTTGTTAGAAACCTGTAGAGCCCTCCTATATCAATCTCATTTGCCTAAAAAGTATTGGGGAGATTGTTTTCTCACTGCTACCTACTTGATAAACAGGTTTTCCTCCAAGGTATTGAACCAGAAATCCCTATATGAAGTCATGTTTAACAAGGTTCTTGATTATTCTCATTTAAGGTCTTTTGGTTGCCTATGCTTTGCATCTAGTCTAGCTAGACACAGGGATAAACTGATGCCTAAAGCTATTCCAGGAGTGTTTTTGGGGTACCCTTTTGGGAAGAAAGGTTATAAAGTTCTTAACCTCCAGAAAAATCAAATTTTTGTGTCTAGGGATGTTAGGTTTCATGAGACAATTATTCCTTTCTCTTCTTCTATTCCTATGTCTAAACTATTTCCAGCATCTTTCCCAATTGCCACTGATGAACAGTTGATTTTTTCCAACCCTATTCCCACAACCAATTCACCAGTCAGTCCTGTACAAGCACCTAATCAGTCACCACATCTGTCTACTTCTCTCACCCCACCTTGTAGGCAATCCCTTTACCCACAAACACCTCCCAGGTTTTCTAATTCTCCTACAGGTCACAGGTCTCCAGTACAGGACCTACACAGAAGCTCAAGGACATCAAAGCCTCCAGGGTATCTTTCAGATTTTGTTTATGATACAGCATTCTCTGTTATATCTCCTAATCCACCTATAATTCCTTTTCACTCCTACTCTTTTAATGAATTTTCATCACACAATAAAAATGTCCTTAATTGTATCACACAAATCAAAGAACCAACCTCTTACCTGCAAGCTGCAAATCACCCTGGTTGGCAAGAGGCTATGGCCAAAGAACTGACAGTTTGGATTCCAATCGTACTTGGGATGTGGTACCCCTTCCTCATGGGAAAAAGGCTTTTCCCTGCAAGTGGGTATACAAAGTGAAACTCAAATCAGATGGTACTTTGGAAAGACTGAAAGCTCGATTGGTTATTCGTGGTGACATACAAAAAGAGGGTATAGATTTTACGGAGACATTCTCACCTGTTGTCAAAATGACTACCATCCATTGTATTTTGAGTGTGGCAGTCAAGAAAGGCTGGAAATTGTTCCAACTGGACGTCAATAGCGCCATTCTCCATGGTGAGTTGGATGAGGAGATATTCATGAAATTTCTCCTGGTTTTAGTGCTCCTTCTCCTCACCACGCTTGTCTCTTTCGCACATCTTTGTATGGCCTTAAACAGGCCTCACGCCAATGGTATGCTCGTCTTTCATCGGCTCTGGGCACTCGTGGTTTCACTTTTTTGCTGAATGACTACTCTCTTTTTCACAAAAAAGATGGAAACTTGATTACTCTTATTGCAGTCTATGTTGACGACATATTGATTACAGGCAACAACACAAATGAAATTACTCTTATCAAATCATTTTTGGATTCTGAATTTAAAATCAAGGATTTAGGGGAAGTGAGTTACTTTCTAGGCATGGAAATATTACACGAACCTGATGGTTTGGTGGTTACCCAGCTTAAATATGCCATGGATTTGCTGGATGAGCTTGATACAACTCCCTCTCGTGTGGTTACTACACCTCTTGATCCAAGTTGTAAGCTTTCTACGGATTTAGGTGATCCATAGCCAGATCCGACTCTATATCGAAGACTTTTGGGCAAATTGAATTATCTTACTCACACACGACCAGATCTATCCTTTGCAGTATAAACGTTGAGTCAATATATGCAGAATCCTAGATCGGGTCATCTTCAGGCAGCTCTTCATACTCTTCGTTACATACGAGAGAATCCTGGTTTGGGTCTTTTCATTCCCAAAGATCCCTCTTTTCAGCTTTTAGGATTTTGTGACGCTGATTGGGCTTCTTGCTCGGACACTCGTCGGTTAGTTAGTGGGTTTTTCTTAAGTCTTGGTGGATCTCCTATCTCTTGAAAATCGAAAAAACAGCAGGTGGTTTCCCTTTCCTCCACAGAGGCAGAATATCGATCTCTTCGTCGCCTTGTTGCTGAAATTTCTTGGGTCATTCGTCTGCTTTCAGATCTCGCCGTCGATTTCTCTATTCCGGTCCCGGTTAGGTGTGACAATCAGGCGGCGATCCATACAGCAAAAAACCCTGTTTTTCACGAACTAACGAAACATATAGAATTGGACTGCCATTTCGTTCGTGAAAAACTTCTTGATGGTTTGGTTTCTCTATCTTTCACTCCATCTTCCTCTCAAATCGCTGATATATTTACCAAATCCCTTTCTGGGCCGCTTCATTGTAGTTTTTTTAGCAAGTTGAACGGACTCCACCTTGGGGGGGGGGGGGAGGGTGTTGGCGGAGCTCCAATGGACAGTGGTTTGTTCGTGGGTTCTGTTTTGGTGTTAGGAGATGAACTGAAAAGGTTGGTAAGTGGAAGAGACAAAGTTGTGTCTCCTAGTTGGTGTCGAACAAGTTTGACCAAGCAAATAGGCCGGGTCATGAATCTGGGCCACAATAATGGGCTTAGCAAGTTAAAGAACTGGGCTGACAATGAGTTATTTTCTTCAGTTTTTATCTTCAGCCCAGTTCAATGTACATACACGTCAGTAAATATTAGGATAGATTTTGATTTACTTGACTAGCAAGTTGTTCTAGAATAATCCATTAGTTTTGCTATTTTGTCTTGTAGTTGATAGTTAGTTATGAAAAAGATTTCTTTCTGATTGTATAAATAGAATAGCATTGTACACCACAAAATATAATTGAGATTTATGAAGATGAAAGAAAATTTTCTTTAGCAGAATTCTTCCTTTTCTTTCAATTGTTGGTTCTTTTTCTTTTGTTATCTGTACTTGTAGTTGTTATCAATACTTTTTTAGCTTCTGTATCTTCATTCTAGTTCTAATAAAATAAAAAAATAAACAAATGATTTTATCGAGCATAATATCTATCGAAAACAACCTCTCTACTTTATATAAGATTAGGGTAAGGTCTGCGTACATCTTACCCCTCCCCAAAGTCATATTGTGAGATCATACCGAATATGTTAGTTGTTATTGTCGGTAGAAATGGTCGGTGTAAATCCGCTGACCATGTAAGTAAAGCTTTTCTCCTATTATTGAATTGTCGTTTACAATAAGCACCTTTAAAGCATATGTCGAGTCGATGAGCTAATTTCATTTGCTTATTAGAAATAAGGAAGAAAAGAGAAAGGACATTACATATACAGTAGGGGCTAGCTTTTTCTTTTCGTGTTCCTTTTTGGTAGGCGAAAAAAAAAAAGTTGGAAAAGAGATTTTGAAATTGAGTAGAAAAATTATATTGAAAATTGAAGTTGTGTTTGGATATATATTTTACTTGAAAAAAATTTTTAGTATTGTGAGTGAAAAAATTTTATTTTTTTTTTTCAAAAAATTTGCTAAAGTGATAGACATGTTTTTAAAAAAACATACAAGTTTTATGGATAAACATGTTTTTTAAAAAAAAATTCTGGAAACATAAATATCATATGGCTAAACGCTATTATATCCACAAATGGTAGTAATTAAGTATTGACAAAGTAAAGATAGAAATAATTTGATATGCGACTTTGGCAGTCGAATGGTTGTCCTTGTCGAATAACGAAAGTCCATGACAATCAAAGGTGATTGTATTGAACTTAATAATTTCGACAGTGGTATAAAAATATATTCATTAAAATTTCAACTATTAGTTGATATCGGATACTTTCTTCATTCCAGTTTATATAGTAGTAGCATTTTCGCTCTAGAAAAAAAAATAACAACTTTTTAAATTTGGAAATTATGTAGCTTCAATGTACTACTTATTAATTGGAAATAATGTAGATTCAATGTACTATACAAATATGTATGACTTATTCAAGATCACTCAAGTCCCAAAAATCTTCATTTTTTCTTCAACTCCATGCCGATTCAAATTATGATTAAAGTAAAATGAGTGGTGTACTATATAAATTTAATAGTATAATAGCAATGGATCGGAATAAGAGCACCTACTCATAACTATAGGAACGAGAAATTGCCTTAGTAGTAGTATTTCATTTTAGTCCTCCCTAGACCCTAATGAACATCCTTAAACTTGAAAGGACAAATTTTTTCCTTTATTACTCCTAGTCCACAATCAATATCTTCTTCTCCAACAGTCAATTTACTTAATATATTTCAAATTTTCAATATCAAAAAAGAGTTAATAAATGAAATTTTGTACTCTCTTTTACAACAATTTTCTATTTAGATGAATTCTCGTCATTTACTCCAACTGGCTTATCCTCCATGTTTTTAATAGTCAAATATAGTAGTGTCTATTTAGAGGCGAAGCCAGCTTTTGAAGTTTGGGGGTTCAGAATTCAAGCACTTTAAGTTAGGGGTTCTAAATCTATAAGTTGTACATATTAAATAAAAGGCAGAATGGCTTAAATCCATCCTGAACTATCACTTTTTTTCCAACTTGACACCGGAACTTTGCGGGGACCTAGTGCCCCCTTGAACCCCTTCGGAGTGTAATTAATACACCATCCCGACCATTTGTTTGACCAGATATTCTGTATTGTTCCGCGCGTGTATTGCACTCGGAACAATATTAATTTTCATTTAATTAAAATACACAAATCTTTTAATCTTCCACCTTTTCATTTACCTTTTTACATTTACCCCCCTTTTCATTTCCCTCCCCCCTTTTCATTTACCTGTTACCCATTTTCATTCAGACAAAATATACTTCGATTTTGTCCAAATTTCTGTCAAAATCTAGTAAAATATAGTATACGAAGTGTGATGTTGGTGTGAATAACAATATAGGACGACGTGCAATTGAAGAATTACAGGTCAGGGTTTGGCTTTTACTGTTTTTGCTGTATCGTTTAATCCGTGCCCTAATTAGTTTATTGTGTTCTTGAATCTGCTTATTAGGGTTAAATTATAGTTTTTAGGGGTTGAATTTAAAATTGTTTTACTTGATTAGGTGTGTTCCCTATTTTGTTACATGCACATTATTTGATGAAAAAATTGGGGCTTTTTTGCTGTCGTGTATGAATAAAGTAGTATTTTTATGGTGTTGTTGGGTTCCACATGATCTAGTTTCTTTCTGCATGCTTTAATTTATTAAGATTTTTAATTGATTGGATTAGGGTATATTTTAATCGCACTCTTTGTATGCTATTTCAGGATCTAATATGTCTTTTACGTTAATTACACTAAGATGGTTTCATCGTGGGGTTATTGATTTTGGTCCCCCACCACAATATGTGGGTGGGGACTTAAGAGAATATTATGATGTGGATGTTGACAGAATGTCCTACTTTGAGTTATTGGACTATGTTAAAGACCTAGGATATTTACCAAGTTGTGACTTTTATGTTAGGTCACCTTTGGATGGTCATTTGATATTAATTAAAATTGATAGGGATATTTTTGAACTTTGCACTTGGTTAGATAATGGAGATATTATGGATGTGTTTGTGTCCCATGAAATTAATGTACCAGAATCAATAAAACTGTTGGAGTATGAACCTGAACCTAACCCTAATCCCCAGTCTCCTATTCTTGACCCACAGCCTCCTAACTCACATCCTCAGTCTCCTATTCTTGACCCACAGCCTCCTAACTCACATCCTCAGTCTCCTATTCTTGACTCACAGCCTCCTAACTTAGATCCCCAGTCTCCTAGTCTTGATCCCCGACCTTCTAGCTTTGATCCCCAGCCTTCCAACCCTTCAAATATTGATGGTGAGCCTTCTGATATAGATCAGGATTTAGGTCCTGATTTTGATATTGAAGAAGGTAACAATAGTTCTAGTGATTCTGAGATTGATAGGTTATTTGGGGAAGCTGATTTAGACTATGGCAGTGATATCCATGAGGAAGATAGAAACATAAGGGAGGAGAAGAGTACATTTCATAGGGAAAAAAGGAAGACTAGAGGGACACATGCTAATCAAATTCCTACTGGTGAAAAGGGGGCAGACCTGGGGTATGATGAGACAAATGCTGGGAAAAAAAGAAGTTTAGATGGTAAACTTGGGGGTGATGAAGATTATTATCCTAGTGATGAAGCAGCTTCTTTTGAAACTGATGATTCTGATGATTTTGAGAATGGAGAAGACATGGGACAAGTTGTAAATAAACCTCCTAGAAAGAAGAAATCCAACAGAGTTGTGTTTGATCCTTCAACTGAGTTAATTGTTTGGGAATTAGGGTTAGTTTTTTTGGGTGTTAATCAGTTTAGGGAGGCAGTCACTAGGTATGCAATTCAAGAAAAGGTTCAGATCGAAAAGCATGTAAATGAGCCAACTAGGGTGAGTGTTAGGTGTTGTAATAAGGGCTGTAAGTGGAAATTATATGCAAGTGTTGATACACAAACCACAGATTTTGTGGTATAACCCATTTCATAAGTTTGTCACCTCAAATTACAATTACCTGTGCAATGCTAAGTTTCTTGCCAGTCACTACAAGGACAAAATAGCTCAACATATGGACATAAAAATGTGGAGTTTCAGGCTATGATTAGAAGGGAGTTGGATATGCATGTTGGTAAGACAACAATTAGGAGAGCTAAAGCAGAGATCATTAAACAGATTATGGGTGATCATATTGAAGAGTTTGGTAGAATATATGATTACAAGGATGAGATATTGAGGACAAATCCAGGAACTACTTGTGTTGTTAAGGTTGGGGATTGTGAATTAACTGGTAAGAAGATCTTTCAAGGGTTCTATGTATGCTTTGATGCATTGAAGAAGGCATTCTTTGGAGGAACAAGGAAATGCATTGGGTTGGATGGATGTTTTCTTAAAGGGGTGTGTAAGGGACAACTACTTGCTGCAGTTTGCAAAGATGGTAATAACCATATGTTACCTATTGCTTGGGCAGTGGTAGAGTATGAAAATCAACATACTTAGTCTTGGTTTATGGAACTGTTGAAGACTGACTTGGAGCTTGGAGAGGGACATGGTATTACATTGATTTCTGATATGCAAAAGGTATATCTTCTTCCTTTATTTCTGGTTTTTATTAAGTTTTTGTCTATCACTAATTCTATTGTGTTTCTTATAGGGACTGGATTTGGCCAGGGGCAGGATCCTTCCATTTGCTGAACAAAGGATGTGTGCAAGACACATCCTTGCTAACTGGTCCAAAAGGTGGAAGGGCATAGAGAGAAGAAATTGTTTTTGGAGATGTGCAAGGTCCACATTTGAAGCAGACTTTAGGAAGAACTTGAAAGCTCTTAAGAGGTTAGGGTCTGGAGGTCCAAACAGGGACAAAATAGTTGAGGATCTTTTGAGGTATAACAAAGAGAGATGGTGCAGGGTCTACTTTCAAGAGTTTAGCAAGTGTGATGTAGTTGACAACAACATGGCTGAGACATTCAATTCATGGATATTACAAGCAAGGTACAAGACAATAGTTTCCATGCTTGAAGAGATAAGAGTGAAGGTGATGCAAAGGATAGGACAGTTAAGACAATTTGGTGAAGGATGGAGGACTTTGATTTCTCCCATGGCTTTGAAAAATCTGGAAGAGAATATAGTCAAGTCAATGAAGTACAGTCTTACTTGGAATGGGGATGCTGGATATGAAGTCAAGGAAGAGGATTACATTCATGAAGTGGATTTTAGGAACATGACTTGTAGTTGCAGGTACTGTTTTTTACTGAATTTGTTTCTGTGTTGTGGTTGTAGGAACAGACCTTTTTCTGTCTTTTAATGTTTCTGTTTTGTTTCTTGTAGGTACTGGCAGCTTAGGGGCATACCATGCCCTCATGCAATTTGTGCCATGCATCACAAACAACTTAATCCAATTGACTATGTGTCAATGTGGTACCACAATGACACATACCTGAGCACATACTCACACTTTATCCAGCCATGTACAAATATGGCAATGTGGCCAGAATCTAATAATCCTTATGTTGAACCACCAGTTGTGAAGAGGATGCCAGGGAGGCCAAGGAAACTAAGAAGAAAAGAAGCAGGTGAAAGTAAGAAGACTGGAAAGCTTAGCAAAGTTGGTGCTGTGATGACTTGTAGTAATTGCAATCAGAAGGGTCATAACAAAAGAGGCTGCCCATCAGCTCCTAATCCTGCTCAAAGATCAGCTCCTACACCTGCACAAAGATCAGGTCCTAAAGCTCCTGCAAAATCAGTTCCTACACCTGCTACAAGATCAGCTGCAAGATCAGTTCCTACACCTGCTACACCTGCTGTTCCTAATGCTGCAGCTGCACCTTCTGTTCCTAATGCTGCAGCTGCACCTTCTGTTCTAAGATCAGCAGCTACACCTTCAGTTCTAAGATCAGCTTCTAATGCTGCACCTACACAGTCATCACAAGCTGAGGTAAAATGATACAATTTAGTTTAACTTCTATAATTACACTAGTATGGCTAACACTTTTTGTGATTTAACAGGGATCAAGGGGTAGGGGAACAGGAAGAGGACAATGCAAGGGAAGAGGAATGACTCAAGAAAGTAGTTCACAAGCTTCAAGAGCTTTTAAGAAACCAAGGATGGTTGGGTTTGGGATGCTGGTTACTGACAGTGGCAATACAATTTTAAATGTAAGTATGTGTCCACCATTAATGCATTTTGTAGTTGTTATTTATCTAGTAGAACAGTTTTGGAAAAGTACTTACTCACTTGCCATTATCCAATTGCCTTGCACAGCCTGGTCTGCCTAGTAAAAGGGTAATAGACATTGGTCCTAAAAAAGTGACAAGGTCTGCTGAAGTGACTGGGGACATCGGTTTCCAACCAAGAAGTGGCCTGAAGTGGAATGGAAAAGCTGCAATTTCCTCTAGTAGACTTCAGCAAATGAGGGGAGAAAAACATATGAAAACAAGGTCTGCAGCTAAGTCTACTACCCAAAGTCAAGGCAGTTCTAATGGAAATGCTCAAGTCCCATGGAAGCTCTAGTGTTAGGCAGTCCTAGTGTTACTCTTTACTTTTGTTTGAGACAGTTGATGTAAACCAACAATGCTTGAATCATTTTTTTGCCTGCTTTTTATGCTACTTATCCAGATATTACATTTGAACATATTTAAGTGTTTAATGATCAGCCGGTTTACATGGTTCTAACTTATTTCTCATTTCTGAATTTTACATTCAAGTTCAATACAATTGCAACAAAAAACATTGAATTTAGATACCTGAAAACAAACTTGCATAACAACCATTAGTTCCATTACATTGTTCAAAGTGGGATACAACACAAACAAAACAAAGGTAAACTTGTTTTTTACTGATTTGCATACAAGAAACCACCTAAGGCAATTCCAATTGCATACACTTGCAGTGATCATCTTTCATATGGCTATTGAAGCCTAATACCAATACAACAACAACAATACAAAACATAACTTTAAAGGAAAAGTTGCACCAATTTCTCTTCTTATCCTCCTTAATTCCCTTGCTTCATTTATCCATAAAATTTGTCATGTGAATCCACTGATTTTGTTGACTCTCAAAGTAGGCTAGTCCCTCTTCTGGCTCCTTTACTTTGTTTGCCAATCTTGGAAGCACAAACTTAGAGCGACTATCAATTTCTTCATTCCTCCATCGAAAAAATTTGCACGAGCTATCCTACACATTTGATAAGCAAATAATGTTTCAATTTAACTATATTAACGACATAATTAACCTTAAAAATCCAACTTGTTAAGCAACTTACACCATAGTATGGACAAGACCAATATCGCCTTCCCGGATTTTTCTTCGACCAAGATGTGCATAAGGGCAGCAGCTCCCCATACTTGCATCGAACATTCATATGCAACATTGGGTCATCCTCGTCCATACAAATTCGATTCAAGCTTGCATTTGACATTCCTATCACATACACCAACATGTTAAATTACTTTAATAAAAATCCCAACTTTGAGTAAGACCAAAATAACTATAGATGAAATTTTGTAACTAATCACGAATTACCTGCACAAAGGTGGAAGGTTTGTACAGCTACAATGGCGGGTTCAAAATTGGGGAAGAAAGGGTTCTTTGTGTATATGTAAACAAGACAAGGCCATGTGGCATATTCTGATTCGTTTTTAGGTTGTAATTACAAGCCTTCACGCGCTTAAACAACGTGCAAACACTGCAGGTCAAACAAATGGTCGGGATGGTGTATTAATTACACTCCGAAGGGGTTCAAGGGGGCACTAGGTCCCCCGCAAAGTTCTGGTGTCAAGTTGGAAAAAAAGTGATAGTTCAGGGTGGATTTAAGCCATTCTGCCTAAATAAAATTTTAAAGAAAAATATATATGGTTTGACCAAAACTATGGGGTTCGGCCGAATGCCCGAATCCCACCGGCATGCTAGCTCAGCCTCCGTGTCTATCATAGAATACTCATGTAGGGATACCCATGCAGGTTCTATATCTAGGCGTAATCTTCCCCATATTAATCTAACACATATGTTGGCATCTTCTTTCATACTTGCTCTTCTTTTGTTGGCCTGTCTTTATTAGTCTAAGTACTTACTTCTTCCTAATTAACTTAATAAGAGTGGGTCATAACAGTAGTATAGTATTTGAGAGTTCAATAGTCCATTATTTTCTCTGTGTGAAATAAACACGTTTACATCAAGTTAACGATTAAATTTACTCGCCTAATACAAATTGAGACGAAAATAAAGCTAGAAGAAAAAAATCATTGTACATAATTAGTAGGAGGTAGTTGCTCTCCTACCATATTCACAAATTGATAAAAATATTTTGATAAGATAAATGATTTATTTTGTGACTTCGAAAGCAATATGTCCATCCTTGTCAAACTTCTGTGGCTGTGAAATAACAGCAATTACAACTAGAGGAACAAGAAAATGACATTATTCAATTTTAGTCTACGCAAATAAACTTGCTTATGTGAAAGACCTTTTCTTTTCCTTTAATATTCTTAGTTACACAATCTTAATCACTTCCATTGTTGCTTGATTCTTTGTTTTGGTGCACGAGTCGTCCAATTTCCAATAGACAAATTATTTACTTGACATTCCAAAATTTCAAAGAGTTAAATGAGTGAATTTTTGAACATAGACACATTGTTTCTTGTATAGGTCGTTCCGTTATAAGTGTCACTTTAATTTTTACCAGTGAACTGCTGCTCAATGATATTGACATAAGTTTACATTTGATTTAATGGACATAGTCTCTTAATGGATTAAACAATTGGAAGAAAACTTCCAAACAATTAGGATCACTGAGATTGCGACCTTGTATTTCCACTCTTCATTGTTCGGTTGACAATTAATGTTTGAGAAAATTATGTGGAATGAACATTTAGAGAAGACTTCATATGCCAAAATGAAGACCATGAACAATTGTTAGCAAATACTAGACAAAATAACCCTTACATTAGAGTAAGTTTGTTCATTTATCAGATCATATCTTTCATCTCGAGACCAAGAACCAACGACATTCATATTCTTATATTACCAATATAAGGGAACAGGTTGTACAATTGGTAAAAAAGAAAAATTGTATGTGTAATTAATATAACATTCTAATGTTAATGAAAAAAAAGTATAATGATCACTTTGAAAGTTCAGGTTGTTCGTATCGCAGATTCAACCTTAGCTTCGTATTGACATGGAGAAATCAAATTACAAACAATGAACAAGAGCTCATCTCCTTCCTCGCAAGGAAGCTCAGACAAAACCCGAAACAAAAGAAGGGACAGATGTTTCAAATGAGCAACATAACAACATATTCAGTCTAATTCTACAAGTGAAATATGAGAAGAGTGAGATGTACGCGAACCTTACTCCACCAAGGTGGAAAGGCTATTTTCGATAGACCATCGGCTAGAAAAACATGTTCCAAACGAACTCCAAGTAAATATCTAAGAAAAGAAAGACCAAGTTCTGGTAGAGTCCTAATAGAATATATCCTCTTCAAATAACCATTTCCACACAAATATAATTTGACAGCTTTCCGAATGGATCCTAACCCACCCACCATGGTTAGGTTCATAAATTCTCCTTTTCAACTTGAGAGATTTCAATGATCCAAATAGGTGCACATTAATTGCAATGAATTTAGCATTGGCCCTCCTAAAGGTAACAATGTTTGACATTTCCTACAAAAGCAATATTCAAATTCCCCTCAACTACTACTCCCTCCGATACATATTATTTGATGTTCTGAGTGTTTTCACGGGTATTAAAAAAATCACCTTTTTAGCATTAATTAGCAATATAATTGACTATATTATCCCTTATTCATGTTATTATAACTTATCATTTTATTTAAAGTCATTTATTAGCAAGGGATGACATTGTAAAATTCCATCTTCATTTTCGAAAAGATCAAATATTGTGGACTAAAAAAAAAAAACTAAAACATCAAATAAAGTGGACCAGAAGGAGTACTTTTTAGCTCGATTCGACCCCAATCACTAATCAGTATATAACACTAATTCTTCAATTTTTAATGTTCAGTCAAAAGAAATAGAGTACCCATTTTTGTGGATAGCTCACTTGAAATTACTTTGCTCCATAGGGTAGGGACAATAGACCTGTATGGGCCTAAATCGATTTTAGGTACACAAATCGAATTTTGGATTCGTATATAAGCAGATCCTTGTATCAAAGTTTAAACAACAAGTAAGAACAATATTATATGCGAAAAGAGGAACAGCACTCTGATATATTGATCTTTTAGTACAAGCTTTGATAGTGTTCTTGTAATTATTTCTGGATGCCTATAATACAAGATAGATCCTCTATTTATAGGCAAAAAAATAAAAGTCTTGCCCATAATTCCACTATCTGCTATAGTGCTGTCCCTCGTGATGGCCACTATCTGCGGCTAGGTGGTCCCACGATATTGGCGTGTAGCGAATGAGTAGTGGGTGATGGGCTGTAAAGCCAGACGAACCGAGGGGAGTTCGCCCGAGGTCAGAGTTGGCGACCTTGGTGGCTTGGCCTTGTTGTTAACCGAGGTGATGGTTACCGAGGCTTGGCTCATGGCTTGCCTTTGGTGACGCATCTTCGGTTTGAAGTCTTCGGTGACTCATCCAATCGCCTCGGCGATTACTTGTCCGGGACGTGTTCGGTCGCTATGACATGAATGACCGGGGTGGATCACCGTGGGTCGAATTTTTAACCAATACAGATAGTCCCCCCACTCCTCGGTTGGCTACCGAGGTGACCGGGGAGTGGAATGAAGTTTTAGCGGGAAAGCGACGTGGCTTGATCCTATCCAAGCGTTTCAAATTCTGCCAACGCTTCGTGTCCCATCGGGTCACTTCTCGTGGCCACGTGGCGCGCATCCATGAGCCGACCAAACTGACACGCCGCATTTCTTCGTTTCTCCCCACGTTCGCAATGATGATGACTTTTAAAATTCCATACCTATAAAAGGGGGTGCTTACTAGTTTTCTTCTTCACTTGTTTCAGAACGATCAACAGTGCTAAAAAGCTCTTCTTTCTCATACTTCTAGATTTTATCAAAAAAGCTTCTTATTCCATATTCCATACTTTCACCATCATCCATTTCATGTCTACTTCAATGTCTAGGCATGGCTCCAGTGATTCAGGTGAGAGGGTGCGACCTTCACCTACGGACGCTGCCGTTACCAGTGGTGCCGCCACCGCTGCTACGCCGGTGAGCACTATGGCAGTGGTTGAAAGCGGCGAGGCGTCATCGGGAGTTGGGGGCGTGAAACGCCGTAAGGCAAGGGCTATGCGCCATCTGGCGGTAGAAGAGGAAGAGGTTTCAGGCGAGGACGACGCCGCTCTTCGTATCTTTAGTGACAGTCTCCTTAGAGACGATGACAATGGTGGGGATGCCGAGGGCAGAGTTGCCGAGGGCAAAGGCGCCGAGGGCAGAGATGCCGAGGGTGGTGAAACCGAGGGGGTGAATGTTGCCGAGGGTGGTTCCACGGGACCATCTATTCCTCTCGAGCAGGAGCTAGAGCCTCATCAGATAATCCCCTCCCACTTCGATAATTCCAAAGACTTGAAATTGCAAGTTCAAACAGCCGACCAGGAGGAGAAAAACAGGAATATTCCTGTAAACACTACTTCGACCCGTATAACTCAAGCTCATATTGAGCGGGTCCGAAGGGAATGCCAATTCGAGCCCGAGGTCAAGGTTATCATCCCCGATCCTTCAAGCAGGGTGTGCCACAACATCGAGGGGATGTCTTTTGCTTACACCTATCCCTTCACCCTCGGTTTCTCTCTCCCCGTGCACAAGGTGATTGACGATTTCTGTCGGGCTTACAACCTGTGCTTGGCACAACTGGGCCCCGGTGTTTGGAGGGTGGTCCAATGCATGGACTGGTTAAGCAAAAAGGCGAAAGTGGATTTTACCTTCCAACACCTTATCTCTATCTACTACCCCTATTTTCACAAGGCCGGGGTAGTGGCTTTGAATAATCGGGGCAAGTTCGCCCTTCTCCACAAGAGTGAGGATCATGGGGACCGAGGCTGGTGTGATCGTTACATCTTGTTGGAGACAAAGGTCCTGTCCGCCGAGCCCGATTTCCCTGAACGGTGGAACAACACTCGTAAGTATACTGCTTTTATTTTTTGTCTTACTCCTCGGTTGCATATCTGTGCTAACTGATCTTGTTTTTATTCCTTCAGCCAACAAGGTGAACATCGTGCCCCCGGCGGGTTTGACTGAGTGGGTGAGGGCAATGACCGGGGCTCGCAAACGTCCCGTGAGGACGTGGATGAAAATGGCTGCTGAGTTTGGTTGGCAGTGTAAAAGGCATGGTAAGTTTTTTTTTTTTTTTTTTTTTTTTTTTTTTTGATAGGGTTTTTAATAGATAGATTCGTTTTGGGATTTTGACTATGTTTCTTATTTTTCCTTCCTTCTGTGTCAGGTCTTCCGAACCGTGGTATCAACACGAAGAAGAATAAAAAGAAGAAAGAAGGAAAGAAGAATGAGGATGAAGAAACTGAGTCGGACGATGATCTGGCCGCGGTGGCCGGGGAGTACAAAGGATTGAAAGCTTCCACCTCTTCAAAAATTTCTTCAAAAACTTCCAAGGGAGCCCCCGATCAAGGGACTTCCAAGGGTAACTTTCGTTTTTAACTTGTATTGTGATATTCCATTCCTTTTCTTCTGACTTCTCCTTCGGTTGTAGGCGCGAAGCGAAAGAGGGCTACCTCAAAGAAGCCGTCTCGCCCGGTGGCTCCTCGCACCGAGGTAGGGGATTCTCAACAACCCCAAGTACTGGCTGAGAGACGCCGAGGGTTGGTGGATGAGCCCGAGGATGCTGCAGCCGCCGAAGCTTGGGCCCGAGGAGAAACTGCCATTATTGACCTTGAGGGCCAAGAAGTCGAGCCCAATGCTGCTGCTGAAAAGGCCAAGGGCAAGGCTAAAGTCTCCGAGGCAGGTGAGGCTGCATTTGGAGGACAGGCTAGTGCCGGGGAGGAAAGGGCATACTCCGAACCCGTGGGGATTTCATCCTCGGCAAGGTCTTATCGGAAACTTGACGTGCCAATCTCCTCGAATCTGCTTGCCTGCAGCACCGAAGATCTCTTGAGCCTGACCCCCTTGATGGGGCCTGCCGAGGACAAGGTTATGAATGCGTTTGTCCCGGGCCAGTTACATAGTACACTGGCAGCCAACGCTTTGCGGGTAAGTTACCGAGTTTTGAAAAAGGTTTTCATTTCTTGCCCTTGAGCTTTTTCTGACTTCGGCTCATTTGGTTTTGTGCAGGGTTTCATCCTCTCTTTAAAGGCTGTTGAGGTGGAGTCCTCGAGGGCAGCTGAAGTGCAGCGCGTGGCTCGCCTTTGGGACCAGCAGAGGGATAAATTCAAGGCCCAAATAGCTGCGCTAAAGGCTGATTTGGCCAAGTCCCAGGCCGACCTACGCGAAGCCGAGGCAAACTCGGAGGCCAAGATAAAACTCCTCGGCGATGATTTTCAGGCTGAGCGCTCGAGGCTGGGGGAAGAAATCTCGAGGCTGAGCAATGAGCTATCTCGAACCAAGACCGAGGCTATAAATATGGCCAAAAAACACCAGGAGCAGCTGAGAGGTCATTTGCTTCATATCAAAAAGTTAGAGGGCGAATCTTCCAAGCTTGCAGCAAAAGATGCTCAAATCGAAGCCTTGAAAGATGAAATAGCGGCCCGAAGAGACAAAGCTGCTCTGAAGGTGAAGAGGGCCGAGCTTGACAAGCGGTGGGCCATCATCAAGTCTCGGTTAATGCTGCTCAAGCGTTGTCGCGCCGGGGAGCTGAACTTGGATGAAGAGATTGAGAAAGCCGAGGTCAAGGCGATCGAGGCTCAAGCTATCATTGACGATCTTCCTTCAAGTGAGGCCTCGAGCGGCGATGAAGAAGAAGAGGATGAAGAGGCCGAAGGGGGCTCCGAAGATGGAGGAAATTCTCCCGTGGCGTAGATAGCTTTGAACTCTTTTGTAGGCCCTCGGGCTTTTTGAATTTTTTGGACCTTCGGGTCTTTAATGTAATTATTCAGCCTTCGGGCTTTTTAATGAGCATATTTACATCTTTGCTTCGTGTGATGGATTTTTTACATGATCGCACACTTCGATGCATGCTTTAATTTAATCCTTGCAAGATTTAAACAGAGTTTGATTGATGCAAACCTAGGGCGACGTCTCGCCTTCGGGTCAAGGCATTGTGCAGCTTTTGGTGTGCAAGCTTTGTAGAAATAAAATGAGTGAAACCAAAGTCACTTATGAATAGAAATCAAGTCATTCTATTAATATCTATGGGCCCGAAGAGGCCGTGTTGCATGAAACCAAGTCGAAACGGACCTCGGGTTGGACAACAAATTCGGTTGCACGAAACCAAGTCGAAACGGACCTCGGGTTGGACAACAAATTCCGTTGCACGAAACCAAGTCGAAACGGACCTCGGGTTGGGCAATAGTTTTAGAGACACAAACTTTCAATAAGAGCAGATGCCGCTATCGGGCTGATTACAATGTGCCAAATCTTATCCGCGGGCGTTAGTCCCCGGTCTCATGGATTCCAGTGTTTGGTTCGGTTTGCTTCCTAAAAAGGTCGAGCGAAACGATGGAACGAGGAGTATGTTGGCACATTTTCTACTGAAGCCGTGGGAGCGCAACAAGCTCGGGGCTGTACGAAAAGGTTTAAAAAATTTCAAGGTACTTACATTGGCTAAAAGTAGTATCGCTTCAGATTGGAGATGTTCCAATTTAGAGGCTCGGGTTCTCCTTGTAAGTTCTCGATCTGGTAGGAGCCCTTCCCAACAATTGCTTTGACCTTATAGGGTCCTTCCCAATTTGCTACAAGCTTCCCCCCGTACTTCTCCTTCGTTGATTGATTCACAACTTTTAGCACATAATCTCCTACCTTGAAGTTTCTGAATTTAGCCTTTCGGTTGAGATATGCCTCGATCTGTCTCTTTTGAGCAACTAACCGAACCAAGGCTAATTCTCTCTTCTCTTCGAGCAGATCTAACTCAACGCGCATTGTTTCCTGATTCGCGTCCTCGGTCAAATGAGCGTACCGAAGACTGGGCTCTCCCACCTCCACGGGAATGAGGGAGTCCATGCCATAAGCCAGTGAAAAGGGAGTCTCCCCGGTGCTGCTCTTTTCAGTTGTTCTCATGGCCCATAGGACCCCATGCAACTCCTCGGGCCAAGGGCCCTTTTTCTCGTCGAGTCTTTTCTTGAGATTCTCAATTATAATCTTGTTTGAGGACTCGGCTTGGCCATTGGCACTTGGGTGATAAGGAGTTGAGGCTACTCGTCTGATCCCCCACTGATTGAAGAAGTTAGTGATAGTAGCCCCCACGAATTGTTTGCCGTTGTCGCAGGCAATTTCTCTTGGGACACCGAACCTGTAGATGATGTTCTTTTTGATGAAGTTGATTACTTGTTTTTGCTTGACTTCGGTGAGAGCCGCTGCTTCCACCCATTTGGTGAAGTAGTCAGTTAACACCAAGATGAAGCGAACACCACCTTTTCCCCTGGGTAATGGTCCAACAACGTCCATTCCCCATTTCATGAAAGGCCATGGCGACACCACCGAATGAAGAGGCTCGGCCTGTTGGTGGATCATCCGCCCGTGGCGTTGGCATTTGTCGCATTTTTGCACGAAGGCCCTCACATCGGTGCTGATCGTGGGCCAATAATAACCAGCTCTTAGCAGCTTACGAACCAAAGATTTTGCTCCGGAATGGTTGCCGCATTCGCCTTCGTGCACCTCTGCCATCACGTATCTTGCCTCATCGGGACCCAAACATTTGGCCATTGGACCGCAATACAACCTTTTGTATAGATTGCCCTCGACCATATGATACGAGGCAGCTTGGGTCCTTAATTTCTTTGCTTCTTTTTTATCCAGAGGGACAGTCCCCGAGTCGAAGTAGGAGATGAATTTGCTCCGCCAATCCCATCGGTTATCAACCGAGTTCACTTGTAGCTTCTTTTCTCTTGCTTGGGCGGATAGCAGCCGAACCATCGAGTCAGTCCCCGAGTGAGCTTCATCGATGGTCGAACCGAGATTTGCCAACGCATCAGCCTCGGTATTCTCCTCCCGAGGTATTTGCTTAATCTGCCATTCTTGGAATTGGGACAAGATCCTTTGCGCCTGTTCCAAGTATAATTGCATTCTGGGCTCACGAGCCGTATAATCACCGAGGATTTGATTCACCACCAACTGTGAATCGCATTTTAGTTCGATTCTTTCCACCCCCATTTCTTTGGCTAACTCAAGACCTGCTAAGGCCGCCTCATATTCCGCCTCGTTGTTGGTTATTTTCTTGAATCGAACCGAGTGCCTGATTTTCTCCCCGGTTGGTGCTTTTAGAACTATGCCTAACCCCGAACCTTGATTTGTGGCAATGGATAAGAGTCTTTTGGGCAAGCTTTATTCAAATCGGTGTAATCTACACACATTCTCCACTTGCCGTTTTTCTTCGGTACTACTACCACATTTGCCAGCCACTCGGGGTATTTGACCTCTCTTATGAAACCATTTTCTTGCAGCTTTGTGGTCTCATCTTCGATCGCTTTCTTTTTTACCCCGGCATGAGATCTCTTCTTCTGTTTCACCGGGGTGAATTTTGGATCTACATTCAGCCTGTGGGTCATGATCTCCGGATCGATACCCGTCATGTCTGAATGTGCCCAAGCGAAACAGTCATGGTTGGATCTTAAAACTTCCATGATTGCCTCCTTTGATTTCGGATCCAACTCTGAACCGATGTGCACTTTCCTCTCTGGGAATTCTTTCATGAGGACGAAAGAATCCAGCTCCTCGGTGGTGGAGTCTTCGGCTCCTCTTTTCCGAGGCTCTTGTACGCACGCCGGGATCTTTTCAATTTCGCTTTGGAGGATCGTCTCACTCGACCCCGGATGCGTTGGTTGCTATTTCTTTGGCCCGCTCGGGGCGACTCCACTCTTTAATGCGACTGAGTAGCAATCTCTCGCTACTCGTTGTTCCCCCTTAATTGACCGAACTCCCCAAGGTGTTGGGAATTTGATCACTTGATGCAACGTGGAAGGAACGGCTTCCATGGAGTGGATCCACGGCCTTCCAAGGATCACATTGTAAGCCAGATCCTCGGGCATGACTTGAAACAGTGTATCTTTGATAACTCCTTCGGCGAACGTTTTTAGTGTGATTTCGCCCAGCGTCTTCTCCGTCGAGTTGTTAAAGCCAGCCAACACTGTTGATTTGGGGATGATTTCCCCTTTCAGCCACATTTTCTTCACAGCCCCGTAGCTGATGATATTGACCGAACTGCCGGGGTCGATCAAGACTCTTTTGATGTCAGAATTATTGATTCTGATCATGATGACTAGGGCATCATGATGGGGGAACATCATCCCATCACAATCGTCTTCATTAAACACAATGTCATTGAGCGAGCCTCCTGCTCGGCCCCTTTTCTCCATGGTGCCTGATTGCTTGGCAAATTTTTTGGCTGCGGCGAAGTTTACGCCGTTTACTTCTGATCCCCCGGTGATTACATTGATTATTCTCTCCGGAGGTGGGGCCCGGGGTGGTTGCCCGTCACCCCGGTTCTTGGAGAAGTTATCCTTGCCTTTGTCGGTGAGGAATTCAAGCAAAATTCCTTTCTTCAGCAAGTGGGCCACTTCGAGGCACAGGGCTTTGCAATCTTCGGTGCTATGACCGTAATCTGCGTGAAATTCGCAGCGCAGATTATGATCTCGTTTGTCCGCCGGGGTCCTCATATCTTTGGGGGCTCTTACCCCGGGCGTCCCTTTAACAATATCAACTAATTCCGATGCCGAAATATTGAAGTTATAATCTCTGATCCGAGGGGGATCTTTCTTGGGGACCGAAGCGGAGCTCGAGGGGTTCCTCTGATTGGGATGAGCCTTCCCTCCGAGCCTTTGGCTTATGTGAGAAGCTGGATATGACCCACCGAGGAGATTGCCCATCCTTTGGCTAACATGCTGTCGTGCCAGAGTGTAAGGTTCATATCTTCCCTTCGTATTACTTCGTGGCGCCTCGGCGCGATTCGAAGGTTCACCTCGGTTGTATTGGCCGTAACCTCGGTTTTTAAACTCCACTTCCTCCAACCTGATTTTGGAGTAGGCGCGCCTATGCAAATCCTCCCAAGTCAGGACCTGATATTGCTGCAACTCTTTACGCAATTCAGCTGCTGCGCCAGAATTGCGACTATTGATACCCTTTTCAAAGGCCATGATGGCCAGGGTATCGTCCATCCTAGGCAATTCCATTCGTTCAGCATGGAATCGCTCAAGAAATTCCTTAAGGGGCTCACCGGGCCGTTGCTTCACTTCACATATATCCTCTTTCCTCTGGAGGATCTTTTGCGCTCCGGTATGGGCCTTGACGAAGGCGCTGGATAATTCTTTAAACGAGGAAATTGACCCCGCAGGTAAGCACAAATACCACCGAAGGGCTCCCTTTTCTAGCGACTGACCAAACTTTTTTAAGAACATCGACTCGAGCTGAGTGGATGTGAGATCGTTGCTTTTTACCATAGACATGTATTCCCTTATGTGTTCCTTGGGATCAGTCGTCCCATCGTACTTTTTCAAGAATACAAGTTTGAAACCCGGGGGCGTTGGGGCTGGAGCTGCCTCGAGCTTATAGGGTTGCTCCCTGTATAGCTCGATGTCGAGGTCGTCTACCTCCCTGCTTATCCCTGGTAAGCCTTCGAGGTGCTTTTCGACACGCGCCTCGATGCGCGCTTCGATCTCTCTACTCATTTTTTCAACGTCTAATGGGGACGTAGTCTCCGCCACTGTGGGAATCGTCCCGAAATGTGGCATAGAAGATGGGTTGCTCCCCGAGCCCCCAGACGCGGCTCCGTGGCGAGGAATCGCGGGTTGGGTGCCATTAGGGGCGGCGCTATTCCTCGCCTCGATCGAGGCGCGAAGTTCAGCATTGATACTTGCTTGGTCATCCTGCTTGGCTTGGAGGGCTCTTAGTGTTGCGACAACGTATATTTGGAATTCTTCTGTCGTCATGGGAGCGATGGGCTGTTGGTTCAACGGAACGCCAGTCCGATCGCCGTTATTGACACTGTTATCGTTATCTGCCATAACGTTGGATCGAAGAATTTTAGCAGAAAGCAAGTGCAGAACTTTGGAACAAAGATGTACTGCTTAATCCCCACAGACGGCGCCAATTTGTATGGGCCTAAATCGATTTTAGGTACACAAATCGAATTTTGGATTCGTATATAAGCAGATCCTTGTATCAAAGTTTAAACAACAAGTAAGAACAATATTATATGCGAAAAGAGGAACAGCACTCTGATATATTGATCTTTTAGTACAAGCTTTGATAGTGTTCTTGTAATTATTTCTGGATGCCTATAATACAAGATAGATCCTCTATTTATAGGCAAAAAAGTAAAAGTCTTGCCCATAATTCCACTATCTGCTATAGTGCTGTCCCTCGTGATGGCCACTATCTGCGGCTAGGTGGTCCCACGATATTGGCGTGTAGCGAATGAGTAGTGGGTGATGGGCTGTAAAGCCAGACGAACCGAGGGGAGTTCGCCCGAGGTCAGAGTTGGCGACCTTGGTGGCTTGGCCTTGTTGTTAACCGAGGTGATAATTACCGAGGCTTGGCTCATGGCTTGCCTTTGGTGACGCATCTTCGGTTTGAAGTCTTCGGTGACTCATCCAATCGCCTCGGCGATTACTTGTCCGGGACGTGTTCGGTCGCTATGACATGAATGACCGGGGTGGATCACCGTGGGTCGAATTTTTAACCAATACAAGACCTAAGTACCTAACTATTGAAATTCTTTGCACTTTCCCTTTTACAACTCACATCAGAAGTGAAAAACTAGGTATGATTTTGTTTTAAAATATTGAATAAATGATTAAAAAAATGAATCTTAACTGCTCATTAATAACAATAGGACCACTTGATTAGGTATATATCTCTAAATCATGACTTTTAAGTAAACAACAAACATATCAGTAGTGAAACTTTGGATTAATCAAACAAAGAGTCCTAAAATTTGAAGGTAGGCCAAAAGAATGCAATTTAGAAAAATAGGCAAAAAAAAGTAAAGGGCTTACTGGAATATAAAAATGTTTTCATTGAAACATTCTAATGATACAACAAGAAATGCATAGCCCCTCAGAGCTTTTCGTTGCTACTTCCACTAATTTCCCTTTGCCTTAAGACTCAATGAAAGGCAAACGAACCTTAGTGGAAGCAGCAAAAAGAAGCATAAGATACGGGGTATCCTAACTGATATAGCACAACTAATAGTGTTCAGCTATGTTACATGGATGCTTCATCTGCCATGACGTACCCGAGTAATATGACCCGAGTATCGTTGCTTCTTGAGTTCCAAAATGGCAAAAATTAAACTAATACCGGATACTTATACACACCCGTATAGCATATGTACCCATAAACGAGTGAATCTAACATGTCTTCAGTACAATATAGTTTATCAAAGACCGCTACCAATTTCCTCGACCTTTTTTTGCCAGGTTGAGGTAGTGGGACCGCGTGACCAGGGCACTGACTTATCATCTCCATTTAACCATTTATATGTTTTTGCCTTTTGAGGGGCAATCAGTTCCATAGCGTGTTGTAGACACTTACGATACGAGAAGTCTTCAACTGTTCCATCTGTACGCACCAACACAAAGCAACGGGAATCTTCATATTCTTTGTGGAGACCAACCTGTGATAAAAGGGAAAGACCATCAGTAGATATAGCAGAAAACAAATGTTTAAAAACCACTAAAACAATAAGCTATATACAGCTTAGCCATAAGCATGAAACCCACATCTAACAGAGGAATCAGTTTGCAGTAGCAAGACCTCATTCTAAGGTCATCAGAAACTGCAGCAGCATTACTCTTTCCTGAGGACCGTAACAAACAAATCGACATCGGCCAAGACCACTAGAGATGGGCCAGTGTATCAGAACATTTAAGAGCAAATAGAGGAAAACATAAAAAGAAGATCCTTTTACAAGGTTTGCTAATTTAAAATCCAAATGACTCAATAAACAAATCACAACTACTAAGAGAAGCTGCAAGACCATTCAAATTAGAAGAGGTATTCCAGCATTTAAAATAAAAAAGATAAGGAAGATCAAAGTTTCCAACACTTGGAAACTGCAGGAGTAATCAGAACAGACGCAGAATCAAGAAGACAAGGAGGACTAAAGTTCCAATAACATGAAAACCTTGTGTATGAGGTCAAATGTAAATGAGGAGTTCTACCCATAGGTGTAGTGATTACAGTAAACATTACTCATATTAGGCACAACTCATCAAGGCTAATCTGTAAAGGGATGCACATATTCAACCCCTATCATATGTATGAGGAGGTGGGGCACTCACACCCTAATTTCGATATTAATACACGAGGGTTCATTCCAAACAACTCGCCACCAGAAGGTGGATTTAACTTTAACAAAGTTTCAAATATTTAAGCAATTTAACTAAATATGATAAATCAATCAGCTTTCATTTCATGACTTTAGTTATGAACACTTTCATCTAGATCACCTTTATTTCCATTGCTCCTGGGCCAATTTTCTCACTCCTTCGGGGATGAAAATGTAATGCCATCATTACTAAGGACTTGTCTGCTTCGCTTAACTCGCGATCAATAGCATATCTGCATCATTTTCAACAAGTATAAGTTAGTAAGCAATTTGAGATAGAGAACTCCCTTACAAAACAGAGCTAGGTGGTAAGCAACACAAAATGCATGAATAAATATTAGTATAAAACATGAATTGAGAATTATTTCAGCCTGGCAAACAGCTTGAAATTGTCGAAGTCTTGAGAAGTGTAACGTTTTCTGTTATGCTTAGGGAAGTTTATCAGGAAAATGTTAGTTGCAGATGAAAATTGATGACACTCCATTTCAACGACTTGAAAAGTTGAGCTACACATTTGAAAGATAATTTTTTTTTTTGAGATGGTAACATATCATATATATTATAATTACAGCGAAAGCTACACTGGGCATTTGAAAGATAATTTAGAACTAGCATGGAACCATTACGGATTAAAATGACAATGACTAGGGATGTATGTAGCCGTACAGGCCCAAAGGAGAGCTTTTGAAGCCTCTACATCTGAACTGTCGTCAAAGGATTCAAAAAACAAGCCACTACTTGAAAAATGAAGAAAGGAAGAGAACAAAGGAGAATAGAAAGAGGGGGAATGTTGAAGAAAACAAGAGAAAACAGCTTTTCTACCCTATTCTGGTTAGGGCAGAAAAGAAAAGAATTGGAGAATAGTGTGTCATGAAGAAGAATTCTTCTGCAATCTGATATATATAAAAATACTCCAAACCCATTCCTGTTTTTTTTAAACAGTAACAGCACAAACAATTATCACTTCAAAGCTTTTCATTGATATAGCCAAAAACGGAAATGAAGAAGGAATTTAGTAGAGAAGCATTGACATACTTGGATAGCATATGCTTCAATGCCTGAGAGAGCTTCTTTATGCCGTTCGGCGAAAAGAACCTTCTCAAATTTTGAATTGACCACTGGCTTTTACATCTCTTTGTATTGAGATTATTAAATTTATAAAGACGTCGAGCAACATTGCCAGCCATATCATTGTCTTCATTAACTGTGACCTTCACATTTTGCTTGTGCGAAGTGACATGGTTGCCCAGCAGAGCATACACATCTGTTGGTTCAGCAGGCTCATGTACCTGATGAAAAAGGTTCAGATATTTGAGCCACTGTCTAAAAGTTGTTTTAAAACATCATTTAACCTGGTCTATCAGAACAATAGCAATGTAGGAAAAGCAGATGACGTACAAAATGCAGAGGGGCAGGAGAACAGGGGAAGAAATAAAGAAAATAATATCAAATGGAATAAAATTGAGATGGCATAAATAGCAAATAATGTCATATCAAGGATGAGAAATGTCAAAAGACTGCGACGAGCCTATTCGCGTTATGAAATGATCATATGCAACAAATCAGGATAAGCGACATTATATTGGAAGAAATATAAAGTAGATAAAATAAAACTTCAATGTTCAAAGTGTTCAAGCATGATCAACTAGTAAAAATAAGGATAAGCAACCTATGATGTGCAATATTTTTGGAACGTTGCAGAGCTACTAATAGTTGCTGCAAGAGCAGCCCCTACCAGGGAACTTTTCGATCCTATTAGGCCTATAAAGATTTAGTACAAAAAAAGAGTATGGGCCTGCAGCTATTCAGGAGAATCAAATTAAAAGAAAGGGCTTCTACACACCTCTATTAGCTACTTTTATGTGGAAAACAAGAGAGTTGGGAGATGTAGATAGTAATGGATCTGATTACTTATCGGATTTTTTTTTTTTTTTTTTTGCATCTCAGTAATTAAACTAGCTTATGCAATATTACATGGTGAAATTTACAGTTTCCATTCAATCTAAAAGCTTCTGAACTTAGCCCCCAGTGAAATAATCTACTAAAGTAGCTTTACCAGCTTTTAGCAAGAAGCTACAGATCAATTTCTCAAACAAGCAGCAATAATAAGACTGGGCAAGTTACTTGACTTCTTAGGTAAGTTTGCATAATAGATATAATAAATGTCGTAAATTTGAACTATAAGCTGGTGTAATGTGTCGCATTTCATGACTTGACTCTTTTATGAATATTTCATTGGTGTGCCTTCTATTAACAAGGTAGGATAAAAAAGGATTCTAATTGCATCTGACAATTACGGTAATTATACATCTTTTTCCCTCAAGAGGTGTGGCCTATCATATGCACTGAACTAAGGGAATGCAAGACACCACAAATAAAAGGAGACATTAATACATTGTCTCATAATATGCACAAAATTCTCTCTTAAAATCAGATCTTATATTGTGGTGAGAAGATTGACGTTCCTTGCCTTCTATTAATATCTACGAACAAAAAAGTATAAGAAAGGGATGATTATCTAAACTACAAAACATGTGCATTTTCCCAAGTCGCTTTAGGATTGTATAGTTGGACTTGTTCGAACCTATCCTGCATTTGAAAGTACGCCTAGAACAACTCCATTTGGGGACAAAAATCATATAATTACTTTTTTCTCCCCTACAACCAAATATGCCAATCCGTCGAGTTAATAGAAATATGCAGTCGCGGTAAACTGGCTCGGTAAGTCCACATGTGCTACAGTAAAAAGACCAAAAAATAAACTACAAAATATGAAGTTCACTATCAGAAATTTGATTAATACCTTCCCAGAATAAATAATGTCAAATGAACAACCAGTCCCGGTGGAAGGAATCTTTCCCCACGCCAATGCTTCCAGACTCCCTTGAAGATCATCACTTAATCCCATCTTGGCAGCCCTAACAAAGGAGTCCCCTGGACTCTGCAATGGGTTCAACAAGCAAAAAAAGATTCAAAACTTGCAGATGCATCTCAAAAACGTACCAGTTATAAACACTTGTAATATGAGAGGTAAAATAACTGTAAATAAGGAAAGAGTAGGAAAACAGCGAGACCTAAACTTTTTTTCCAAAAATAGCATTTTCTTTCAGCGAAAAAAAGCTTAAATGGGGATCACATTACCGAAAAGCATGCTTGCATAAATGGTGAAACAACACCAGCAGCCTTTCTTTGCTGTCCGAGCCCTTTGGAACTCAAGGGAACAAAATCTCCTGTAGTTGTGAGACAATCTGCTGCAAGCGCCAAGTGTTCTGGAAGGATTTTCTTGCCCGTTTCAGAGACAGCAGAATTTAGATTCTGCACTTTAACTCAATGTTGTTAGAAAAATACTATTTTATTTTGGGAGTAAAGACTAAACGGAGTCTTAATCGGAAATAATTTTAACACTAGCGTAATGATTTTGCGATTGCATTATATCAGCTAATAAAATGGCTGTTGAAAATATAGATGAATAAAATAGCGATTTCGCAAGCAAACTCACGCATAGAAAATACTTCCACGCTACATCAATTCCATAGGCTACACTCAGATCATGGACATCATCAGGATAACTGCGCTCCCAATCAATCAAATCATTTATTTGGAGGCAACTATCCACAAGTGCATTCCAAAATTTAATCCTGTCACAACTTTCTGACATGATGACCATCAAATATAGTTCACCGGTAGAGTCTCTGGAAGATTTTGATGTACTTGGCAACTCTCTCCATAAGATATCAACTTTTTTAAATGCGGAGAAACCTATGGAAACATCAAAGACAAAGCACCAAATCAAATACCAGCAGAATAGCAGCTACCTCGAATAACAAAAGCTACCCACAAGAAGACTCTGTGCCAAAACATATATGTCTAAAATGGAAGAACAAACTTTACGGACTGAGTTAACATAACTTTCAAATGCCATGTTTGAAAGATGGTATTCATTAATCAATTTGCAATCTTTGGCTACAAGCATTAAATTTACTTCTATAATCTAACGATGGCCACAAGCGTTCAAATTACGCACTCTTCTTGTGAAGATTGGGATTAATTATAGAAATGCCCTGAGACAACTCAAGGCCAAAGATGTCAAAACATTTTGTAACTTTAGCTTTGCCAAAAGCTCAATTAATTTCTTATAAAACCTCTATTCTCTAACTTCATCAGATATCATTTATTTAACGCTATAGCTCAATCATGATACTGCCCATATCAAGAAGCTCCTCCGTTCCTTTCCTATAAACTCATGCAAGAAAAATACCTTTTCTCTTTTTATTACCTTACTACTCCATTATAGCAAACAAATATCATCCAACATCAAACTAAGTCATAAGACCAAATCAAAGCTAATTAGCAAGTATACTTCATGGTTTCTAAGCCCTCTCAAGCTGGCCGACATGATTGTAGAATAATTTGAGCCCATCGAAAGAATTACTTCCCAATAAATAAAAACACGATTTTGAGAAAGTTAAGAACTAACAATAAAAGTTTAAACCAATTTTAGTTCAGAAACCACTAAAAGATTCTGAGAGCTTGGTCCTCTAGCTGAATGAGATTGAATTCGAAGTCATCAACTAGGAATGGATACTGATAGACAATGAAATCTTTTTTCTTTTTTAACTGTTAAAAGAGTACTTTAATTTCAGCAATATGTGCTGCAAACTTGTTAGAAGGAAATCTTAGTTTACGAATACATGACCCTCGTAGCCAGCAAAAATTGGTTGAGAGACCCTTAACTAGGATAAGCTCACTACTGAGCTGGATTGAGCTGAGATTTTCAGTTGCCTGATGCAATAAAAGTTCTTAAACAGACAGAAAAATAAAAGTACCTATATCCAAGGCAAAGATTCAATCATAAAACTAAAATTATCAGATGTAAGACTTTTTATAGGGGTGTTCTAGTTATAGACAAATTTCAGCCGAAGTAAATGACTAAGCGCCATTGCAATATTTATTATTGTTCGCAATTATCAATACATCTTCTTTATACCCAAGAAATTCCTGAAAGCCGATGGCACACAGTTCAAAACTCGTAAATAATGGGCCCATGCGTCTACTTAATTTATTGGGTATGTGCTTCAGTCAAGTATTCAGCTCACAGAAAGGGCTATGTTAAAAACATAATGAATAAATAAGCATGTCCTCCCTCGAAGATTTATAATTAACACATCCACAAATGAGATGCTTGCTTCATTTTTTGCCATGAAAGATCCCCAGACAGAACCTTGTCAACTAAGTAAATAAATTATACTAATAATTTAATTTTTTTGATGAGGTGGTTAAACATATTATAACATGGTATAAAAGCAATCATAACGCTTTGATGACAAGCACCCTCCACCTAATACCAAGACGTTGTGGGGTTCAAGTACCAATAGGAGCAAAAAGTGGGAGGGCTACTATTTGCAACACACAATTCAAGATGTTGATTGATTCACTGGGCAATGTGACATTTGAACAAGTTGAAAACATATTGACACCGATAAAACATGGAACATCTGGGAAAAAACAAGATAAGGTAAGCAAATTTAAGCACTTCAAAGTGAAATCGGTACTTCTAAGCATACGGGCCTTAGTATAATTCGATGTATACAGCTTTCACTGCCCTGATGCTTCTTCAAATAAATGCATTTACTTATGAAAGAATGAAAATAAAGTTAATCATATCACTTTATTAGCAATAAGAATTGGTCAGCTGTAAGGCACAAATAATTGCTTTATCTTGAAAAGAAAGAAGAACTAGTCATTGTTGTTATCGTGGGTTAAAATTATTCAGGAACCAGTCCCATGTTCATTGTTAATAACAGCAGCAAAAGTGACTTTTTTTTTCATAAAGAGAAGATGACAAATTAACAAGAACAAGGCTCAAGGACGTCAGCTTGGTCGGATGTAATACAAAAAGTGGAAAAAATATTTAAACCTTTGATCACTGTCTCGAGAAAAAATGGGATCACCAAATCATGGAGCGTATCCAATAGTGAAAGGGAATCTTCCGAGGTCTCGACAACAGCAACTGTGAAGCAAATTTTAGACTTCTCTTTTTGCATTTCAGCAACTGAACAATCCCTGCACATTTACAAGAAATATCAAGAGAATACGAAGCCCCAAATGGTGACCCAGTTGCAGTACAAGTGCAATAAGGTTGTGGAGGACTCAGAATGATTCGATTTCATAACATTAAAAGCTGGGACCCAATAAGGAAATGGTGTTGAAAGAAAGCCAGTCTAGAGTCTTGCTTAAAACAAGATGTAACCTAGAATTTGAACAACTGAAGAACTGAAGTTGAATTCCTCATACTCCCACTTCCATACATCCAATAATAAATAAAAGATGAAACTTAAAGCAAAGCATCTTACTTGCATGTTATGGACAGACTTGGAAGATCAATTTTAGCTTTCATTCTTGTTGCTCTATATCTCATATTAAGAGCATCTAAAACTGATTTCAGCTTCAGCCTTTTTCTCTTTATATTTTCCTGAGAAAACAGAAACTTAAGAGCACAATACTAATAAAATGATAAGGAGATGAATTTCCTATTGCATTACCTTATCTATATGAAAATGACAAATCCATGGACTACTGTGAGTGCTTTTACGTGTTTCGCTGGAGAAGCTACATTTTAGAAAATGTTGGTCAGATAAGAATAATTAAAAGGATATAAATAAAACTTAATAGCAAAAGTTTGAAAGCATGTACCATATCATTACTGTAGAAACAATATCTGAAAAAAGAAGCCTTTCCAGATGACTCTTGACCTCTAAAGCTCCATATTCGAAACCATGAGCCCATCTGCCTAGCCTTTTCGAAAGAAACAATGATGCAGTTTTCTCCCCACTATTACTCCTTACTCCACAATCCAATATTTTCTGTTCAGGTCACATCCGAACAGGAAAAAAGTTTTAGGCTTCAGCAACCAAAAATAAAAACTTATCAGGGAGAAACAGACGAGCAGCAACCAGCTCAAAACCATGTTACTGCCGAGCATAAATTTTGCAACTAGAAGTAGTTAAGTAGTCAGCTCGGAGACATGTGGTCAATGAAAATTACACCTATCATATTACAACATTACAACAGGAAAAAAAAAAAAAAAAGGAAACAGGGATAGCAAAATAAAAGTGCATCATCGTCATCAACTAAGCCCAAATATTTAAGGGTGGAATCAAGTGATTGCAATTATTTTTTCTGGCACATGGACTTTTTGGATAGATTGAGCAGTGAGTTGACAATATAATTTGTCGACCGAATGAGGTAATATTAATGATTTACGCAAGCTTCCGAAGCCCTTTTATTGAAAAGAGTTTTGGATACTCATAGAACCTTTTCTGAAAATTGGCTAACTTTTAAACATTAATGAAGCCTTAAATTCCTAGCCGAGGGTCTATCGAAAACAGCTTCTCCACCTTGGTGGGGGTAACGTCTGCGTACATCTCACCCTCCCCAGACCTCACTGGTGGGACACACTGGGTATGTTGTTGTTGTTGTAATGAAGCCTTAAATTAAGGACCCCAAATATATTAGGACTGATATATATCTTTCTAGAAGGTTACAGTGTGATAATAATGTGCAACTGAAACTAAAATGTAAGTTCTGTAGAGTGGTCGTTAGACCAACTATGTCGTAGGGGGAGTGAACGCACACATTCGGAAGATGAAAGTAGCAGAAATGAGAATGTTTAGATGGATGTGTGGGCATATTAAGTTGGATAAGATTATGAACAAGGTTATACGGGACAAGGTGGGAGTGGCCTCAGTGGTGAACAAGATGCCGGAGGCGAGGCTAAGATAGTTTGATCATGTGAAAAGGAGTGTAGATGCTCCGGTGAGGAGGTAAGAAAGACTGCGACCGAGGAAGAAGTGGGGCGAAGTGATTAGACAAGACATGACCCTAGATAGGAAAGCGTGGAGGACGAGAATTAGGCTAGAAAAGGTAATTGAGTGAGTTCTATCTTAGTGGCATTATAATTAGTTTTATTTTAATTTTTTTTTTTTAACGGTGGTGTCCGAGCCAGCTTACGCGCACCTCGACTAATTCCACCGGATACCTGCCACCTCCCACCAGCAACAGGTACCAGGTATTTTTTGCCTCTGCTGGGATTGAACCTGAGACCTCAGGGTTCTATCTAGGGGTGGGCACAAAACCGAAAAAACCGAAATACCGAACCGAACTAATTCGGTACTTCGGGTTCGGTACTTCGGTTTTTTGGCTCGGGTTCAGTCCTAGAAATTTTTAAACTTCGGTCTTCGGTTTCGGGCACCCCGGAACTTCGGGTCCCGAAATTTCGAAAAAACCTTAGTTTTTTTTTTTTTTTTTGAATACCATTAACAAAAAACATCCACCATTACATATTACATATATTAAGTCATCGCTATATGATATTACGAGTATTCAATCATTTATGTTTGGTAATTTGATGTGTTTTTGTTAATCTTACTTATTGACTTTGAACAGGCATGCACTTTGCCTTTCCTTTCCCTTTCTTGTTCGGCTTTTTTTTCTTTGGCTATAAACTTTGGTTTAAACCGAAACACCGATGTACCGAACCGAAGTACCGAACTAAAAAACCGAACCGAACCGAACCGAAGTATAAAAATTACGGGTTTTTCTACACTTCAAACCGAACCGAAGACCGAAGTACCGAACCGTAGTTTCAAAAAACTGAACTGAAGTACCAAACGCCCACCCCTAGACTTCTATCTCACTTCATTGACCACCAGACCATACCCTTGAGTGCAATTAGTTTTATTTACTCTAGTTATCTTTAGTTTTTTTATGTCGATACTTTCCATACTTTGGTATTTTCATCTTTTTTTTTTTCAAACATGCTTTCAAAGATGCTTGCTTGAGCCAAAGGTCTATCCAGAACAACCTCTCTACTTTCCCCAGACCCCACGGGATCACCGGGCATGTTGTGTGTTGTTGCTGTTAGAAGGTTAGACCCATCGAAAATATATCATGCTTTCTAGGAACACGCCCTTAAGAATATTGGTTTAGCCCACATAACATATAATATACTCCCCACTGCCCCCACCCATAAAAAAAAAAGTATAAATCAGCAGAAATAGAGAGGCAACCTTCAGGTTCAGTAAAGGTGATGGCTCAAGTGCACTGACAGGTTGATCCAAAGCACTGTATGCAGCTTCTGAAATGGCACATGCTGCCAATGAACCAACAGGATGGCCACCAAGTGCACGAGAAGCATGGTCATGGCTTCTTAGGGCTTCACCAGTACCCTTAGTGGAAGCAATTTGGTCTGCTTTGTAGTACGAGAACTGGACAATTTGATTCCCATAAGGATTTCTCACTGTTCCATCATATCCAATGTAGAGATCACGCATGAAAAACATAAGCTTACGGTTCAAAGTTCCAGAAACATCTGCATGTCCACTAAAAGAACTATCGCGGGTTGTTAACGAATGGACAAAGCACTCTAGAGGATTCAAACCCGCAAGAAATGAATTCTCAACCGCAGCACATGGAATATAAGGACCACGACATTCAGGAACATTATGAGCTTTCTCAAACCTAAGATGTGCTTTATGGTTGTTCCATGCATCACAAGAAAGTTTACTGGGGATTCTAAATGATAAGGGAACCAAAGACTGCTGCAAACCAAGACACATGCTGTGCTGGACCAGTTTTAGTAGGTTGCCCTTACTCCCAGCTTTTAACATAGCCAGATATGAATTCTCCTTGCTTGCATAATTATATACTAAATTCTGGATATCCAAGAAAACTCGCTTGAAAGCAGTAATAGAAGCTTGACTAAGTGAAGCTGACTTCTGCTTCATGATAGACATAAGCTCCAAATCAAAATTCATGGCATCCTTGCTTTCTTCTATGCTTCCAGCAAGGAAATCTTGATTATCCTTTACCATCAGTAGTTGGATATAAGATAGTCTCTCTGCCTCTTGTAAACCGCAGAAGACTTCATCAATCATGTTTTCTCGGGAATATGGATCAGCAGAAATGTAAAGATCCGACAATGAAACACTAAGGCCCCTCATTGACAACCACTCGCAAAGAACTGCTTGTGCAGCATAAAGAAAATCAAGAGTGTCACGTCCACAATGTTTAATAAGACTAAAGAAAAGATTTTCATTGGCATCACGCAGCCAAGAAGACCCACCAGAATATGTCACAATTTCCCCTTCGCTAATAGAGATGCTATTTGATGGAAATATGTATTCAAAGTCTGATGGCAAAAACGAGCTGAATAATTGTTTCCCAGTCCAATAACTCATGTTTCTAGATTTTGCCTTGACAATAGCAGGGCTCCCCACTTGACGAGGACAAAACATTTGTAACTGCTGTATCTGGAAGCGGTCCAAGAAAACTCCATCTTCCAACATTAAATGTGCAGCGGTTAAACTGTCATGACTTAATGAAAGAAGATTTTGACCATTCTGTCCGTCAATCAACTGTTGATTCAGAGCAACAAGCTCATTAAGCTCGACCCTAGAATCGATTGATTGGGGAACATAACCGTGAAGACAATCACCATCAAAATCCCCACGAAGTGGAGAACAGACGAGGGGATTGATTGAAAGAACAGCATTTATTGGAAGAATCCTAACAGCCAGAGCAATTAGTGAGTGCTGATGAATAGATGGAGGCCGATTTATCAACACAACATCTCCATCAGTAAGAGGTCTATATATGATATCCCCTCTCTGCAACTGGTCCATTTCACTAATAGGAACTAATCCACCATCTCTTCGAACAAGAATCCTTCCCTGCTGAAGAATCATAAGGTCACAGTGATCAGTCAAATTTTCCCAGTTCCGTGAACTTAGGGGTTCTGCCATGTGAAGATTCTCCGCAATATGACATGGAATACCAATTTCACCGAGCTTTATGTTGGGATCACCAACCACAACCATGCGGAAAGCATGATTAGTGCGTTTTGCCAGAACCAGTTCTTTGACATACTTCAAACCAGTAGGAGCGGCAGAAGGATCGTTGATCACCGACCTATCCGCACGTACCTGCAGCAAGGCTCAACTCAAATGTAACATAGCTCTATGATCAGCTAACAAGGAAAATAAAGAAACATGATTGCATTGCTTACCTTGGAAACTTTAATGCGTTCAAAAACACACATGCTCAAGTCATTAGCTGTCCCTCTAAAGTCAATCAGCTTTCTGTAAAGCCTATTACTTTCATCCTGGAACATTAAAGGCAGCATGCAACCACGGTATTAGAATGCTGGGTGGAACTGGGTACCAACGCTACCATCGAAAAATAGACAAGAATTTCTTTCACTTACAAATAACATGTGCTGCCCAAATTCTGTGACACGGTGACAATTGGGAGTCAAAAGGCAACAGTTAAGGAAGATTGAGTTTTTCCTTCTGAGATGTTCTTCAAGAAACCCTGGATCAACATCTTTCAGAATGCTATATACCTAAAAGTCAGAACATTAATTAGTCCATGCACTAAACAGCAGAAGAGAAGAAGGCAAAACCATATATTTACTAGTGAAAAAACAAAGTCACAAACTAGTTCACTGTTCCATCACAAAGCTTGGACAGCATTAAAATTAAAGGGAAGACCCAATAAGTTTGTCGCTTATCCAAAGTTCAAAACATACAAATTGCTAATTATTCAGCTAAACTGAGGAGGAGTTTGTGATCTACATTTCTCATCTTACCCTCCATCACAAGGCGATAATTGCAAGCAAAAATGACAGAAAGCTTCTGATTTTACTACAAATATAGATAAGATCTTGATAGTTATCAATATTGTGCCATCATTCCATGACTCGGTCGCTTGGTAGGGAAAGCTTATAAATGGATTAACAATACATGCTTTAATAATACAGGGATTAATAGTGCAGGGATTAATAATGCAGAAACTATTTTTATCATGTGTTTGGTTCATTATATTAAAAATTGGATATACTATGTATTAACTTAAACTAGTGTTTGGTAAATACCTGTATAACTTTTGTTTACAATTATATCCTTGGATATTTATAAGGCTTTTTTCTTTTATATATAGAGACAATGGTAGTTTGGTCATTGCAAAATTTAATCCATGTATTGTGAAACATAGTATTATTAATCCCATGTGGGTGTGGGGATAAAATAGTACCCAAATTGAGGGATAAAGCAAACCATGTATTAGTTATCCCTCACCTATTTTTGCAACCAAACAAGGGATAACTCAATGCATTACTTAATCAATGTATTATTTAGTCCTATACATCAAACTAAACGACCCCTGGGTGGATGTATTAAAAGAAACTTAACTGCATCTTCCAGGCAAAAGATATTTGTCAGTTATTGAAGGCCTCCGCATATGGTATTTCTTAGTTACCTAAGGGCTATTCAACCTTCAAGTTGTGTCTAATAAGTAGGGGTAATAAAAAAAATATCATGAACATAAGAAAACAATAAATAAAGTATTAATACCGGGAGAAAAAAGTTCTTAAACATATAAAAATGGGGTGAAGTTTTGACAAAACTGACTGCAAGTAATGAACTGAAACTGACTAGAAGTATTGCTACCTGAGCAGGTGTTAAAACTCGTTTGTACTTAGAAGAATTAACAGTTTTATCTTGTTGTGCATCATCTGGAATGAAATCCCAATAATCTGAAGCTAAACTTCCTCCAGAAGTATGGTGAAGCTTCTTTAACAAGTTTTCGTTCACTTCTGCAATAATGACAGTCTTCCCAAACATGTCTTTAGGAGATACCTTAAATTTCATTGGTGGATAACCTCTGAAAATTCCCTGTTTATCAAACAGATACAGGTCAAGATATTACAAACAAGTGGAAGAATATTATGATTTACTGGTAGTAAGACTCACATCACAGTATTTGCAGACAGATGTCATATCAGCACCCTGGAAAAATCAAAGCAAAGAATTATCACCCTGGGAGCAAATACAGCAGCTACATTGATGTGTCAAATGTGCATTACCAACTAGCCACAACAGCACGGAAATATTGAAAATAGTGCCTGTATACTGCCTAACAGAATAGCAAGATATAAACGTAGGATAAAGCTCTCCACCAGCAAGAAAGTCGAGCATAAATCGAATTTAGACAAAAGTAGCTCATATCCTTTTTTCTCTCCATTCCACAGGAGTAAATAGTTCCAAATCTTCTGAAGTACTCCAGACCATTGTATATGGTGCCTTCTTGCTAAGAGGTTATATGTGCAGAAAGAACGGCTTACACTTTCTTAATCCAACTGAACATCAACACTTTATCTGTGAGTGTCTATAAGCAGAGGGAAGTCTGGAGGCAAAATGCTTCAAGCATACCAAAAAGAAGATGGAAGTTCAAAGAGGCAAAATACTTCAACCAGACCATTTAGATGTAGCATACTTCTTTTTTTGATCAAGTCAAAAATTGGGTAAGATCCACCAAAGTGGGTAGCCTTAACCGGATGTGTCTGATAACAGGTAAAGCCCGAAGGCTCTTCTCCTTTCTACGAACACTAGATGTAGCATACTTCTTAAATACAAGCTGCTATATTTCCTTTGAAATTCCTCAATTTAAGCCATTTTTTGAGGTGATTGGTTCCAACAAGAGAAAAACAGAAAACCGACATCATTTTTAGCAAAGTAAAAATGCACAGAGCTTCAAATACAAATGCATAAAAAGTATCATCTACTCATTGTATATTACTGAGTGGTGTCCTTGGATACCAGCATAGCATGTTATCTCGTCACAACAATGATAAACCAACAAATTTTATCTCCATAAACCTAACTACTATCCAAACCAAAATACCGTCAGCTAAAACTTAAATGGTGGAGGGAACTGGGCAAGTGCATTTACTAAAACATTGAACAACAGTTAGTAACTGAGCTAGGAGAAGGAAGTACTTCCCTACATATCATTCACACGAAGAATGTACTAAGATCTTCTCATGACAAATAACTGATCACATACATATGTCACTGGAAAATAAAGCTGTGCAGCCAAAGTTATCTTTTCTAGCAAAATAACACCAAGTTTCAGTACTGAGTGTATAGTACCTGACCTTGACCTTATCACGACGTACAGATTTACATCCTGGGCAAATTTTGTTCAGAATCTGTGCAACCTCTGATATGAAATACGGATTGAGAATTGTAAATGGGAAGTTTATTAATCCGAAATGACCTGGAAAGGATGAAATAGCATAAAAATTAATAAAGATTACTTCCACTAAAGGTAATGCATCAGCTATTATATCAATCATCAGCTTCCTCTCATACCTTCACATTTTTTCCCATCTTTTGCACCACACGTGGAACAATGAAAGATTGGATTTGGAAACCCCAATGCAGGATCTGTTACTTCATTCACTGCTCCAATTATCTTAGCTGACAATTTGGCCTAGAAAGAAGGAAATGCGTAAACGTGGATCGCCTTTATTTGATAATCAAATTAATAGAAAGTTCTAAATTAGCAACTCACTCTGTCCCAAACTTATAAGCCTTAGTTCAATTCGACATTTCCTATTAAAACTAAACTAAGAAAGGTGGGCTCCAGATTTGTGTTGTAGATTAAGGTTTTTATGTAGATTACCTTTTTCTGCTGTAGATTACTTTTTATGGGTTTTAGATTTTCTAGGAATAAAACTGGGGATGATTCGATTTTGAAGTAGCGCAGTATTTATAATGTAATTGTAAGCTCAGTATTTAAGAAAAAAGGACACCATTTTGTGACAGACAAAAGAAAATTGAGACAAGCTCGTTTGGCCAGTGGAGCAGATCCATTGCAAGCAACTAAGAGAATAAAGATACTCTCCAATTTAAATATTACACTGAAAGTTTAGCATATACTTACTGCATCAGTCTCTGATAAGATACTGAAAATTATGCCCTTCAGAATGCCAAATGGCACTTGCTGCTCAATATGCAGATCATGCTCCATCTAGGCTCTGAAAAGTAACAAACTGGTTCAAGAATACTTAACAGACAAGAGTAAACATAATTCATGTAACAATGAGAAAATACTTCAGCAATGCCTTCGAAATAAATCCACACAATGTGGTATGAGAAGCGGTATTACGCTTTGTTTAAGAAAATATATCATTTGTTTTATTATATCGCGCACCACATAGCTATTATAATTCACTAGATAAACAAACCCAGAAACCCCTTGAGACATAAAAAAGGGCAGCCCGGTGCACAAAGCATCCCGCATTCACGCAGGGTGCGGGGAAGGGCCCCACCCCAAGGGGTGTGATGTACGAAGCCTAACCTGATGCAAGCATCAGAGGCTGTTTCCAAGGCTTGAACCTAATACGAAGACTACTTTACCAGTTGCTCCGAGGCTCCCCTTGAGATATTTAAGATATAAATGGTCATTTTTTTACAAGTTCTTGAAGTGCGTGACAATCTCATATAAAAGGTCAAGTTATTATATAGAGCACACTTTAATTTACTTAGTAATGTCTTTAACATGCCCCTCACATGTGGGCCTCGCAAGCACTGCCTGCTTGGATACCATGATGAGGTGTGTGACCATCCCATCTAAAAACTTATGCCTAGTTATGTCTTCAATAGTTAATGAATAAACGGTCAAAAAATATTTGGAACAGAAGAAAAGTAGAAAACTATCTTCAAATAGAAAGAAATCTAAGTCATAACTGGGATGAGTTGTTTGTCAATCTTCCCAAAGGATTTGATTTGATAACATATAATTACTGAAGTAAACATGGAGATGTTAGCATATCAAACATTTTGAATTGATATTGCTAGAGTCCTATATTCAGAATACTTTGTTTGTCAAGTGACAAGTAGAACGAGGGATTTGAAATCCATTACTAGTAACAATTTAGATGTACACATGAGACACATACAAAACAGTATTTGTTTCTGCAAAATATGGATATTAGATCAGTTGCATCAGAATGGAGCATAAAAAGCTATACCTCCGCAAGCCTGACCAGCCAAGTCTGGCTTGGACTGCGGACAGTCAACTGAAAACCGAAACTTGGATGCCTGTCCAACTTGCCAGCCTGTCATACGAAGATCTCCAACAATTAATTTCAATTAATTGAGTTGTTTCTTTCATTTAAAAGAAGAAATTTTTTATAAGGAGAACCATCATGCATATCATTTGGTGATTGGATGATAATTATAATTTAGTTTTTCGGTTAAGCCAAAAGCACCCAAGGAGCTAACAATGTAGCTTCTAGTTAAGGTGCATAAAATGAATTACGGAAATGGGGTCAGCAAATTTCCTACATTAAGGTCCGTGAAATGAGTTCTAAATCCCTGCACGACTCATCTTTCTTCACCAGGGATGGTAGAAACAATTCCATAAAATCTTAATTAAGAAAACATCGGATGATATAGATGATGATGTAATACATAAAACAATATGTCCAAAATGGAAGAGTGATAAATTACCTAAGACTAGCTAACTGAGTTAAAGGTAAGTTCTATAAAATGGTCATAAGACCACCATGTAACACCCAACATATCCAAAAGATGGATACATGTCATACAATGTTAGACAAGTTATCCAACAAGGTGTAAGCTGCACATAGATAAAATGAGAGAACCAATATGAAATAAGGTCATCCAAGATTCCTTGATCATGACCTCCAAATGTATCGGTTGATAGGTGCAACATTATGATGATTGAAGGTGAAAATGGAGGACGAGTAGACCTAAAATCTCGTGGAGGAAAAGTTTCAAAAGACCTATAAATTTTAAAAATCTATGTGGAAAAAAATACTTATAAAAAAAGAAGCAATGTGGACTTAGCTAAAAACAATACAAAGTGGAAGTAAAGCATCGATGTAACGATACCAACTAGTTAGACAAGACTTCTTTGTTGTTGTTAAACTTACATTTTGTCTGATGTTTACCATGAGTCCTTTTAGTCTGGTTAGAGACTTGTATATCATTGTGAGGATAAGTGTTAGAGAACATTTGGTTTTAGAGAGCCCCTGATTTTCTTCTTTAAGAAATAGATTATCAAGTATTTGAATGAAATAAATTCGAAAAGAGCAGCTGGATATAGCGGATATAGATGATTTACATAGCCGACCTCGACTAGCTAGGAATTGAGACATAATTGATTGATTGAAGGGAATGGACTACCAAAATTTCTTTTGATTCCGACCTTCTTTAAATCCACACAACCTCGACCGGACATCTTTGTTTTTGCAAACTGTATTTAACCATGCTTGGACCCCAAAATCTTGCGCTATTATTTCAGCTTTCAAGTAGTTGGATTTAGGGTGCAGAGCCGCCAAATACTTCTAATTCAGCACATTGATAATCTTAATTTATCATGTCTGACCTCTCTTTCACAATCTAAGAACACACATCGATAAGCTTAAATACCATTGTTTTTTATAAATCAAATAAATTTAAATAATATCTGGGCTAAAGGCGCCCGTATACAATAAGTATACCAAACAAGTAGAAACCTTACAAAAACATATGATTTTCTACTAAAGACACCCTCAAAATTTTTTACGTACTGAACAAAATTAGTCTCAACCCCCTCAAAAGCTTGCCTATTACTTTCTCTACAAATAACCCACATAAGTGTAGGTGACTAATACTTTTACTTAGCTATAGCAATATCGTAAGCTAAAGTACATTCTAAGATAGCCTTCCCTTCGCATTTGTTGGTTTTCTGGAATCCCTAGGTTTTCATGTCCTCCCAAAACATAGCTTTAGCTTCTACATCTAATTCTATTTGCAGAGCAAACTCCGCCGGTGGGAGCTTGCTCACATTATTTGTACCAAGCACGGGTAAAGGAGGAGGGTTTTGGTAGGTTGGCAGCCGCATAAAATTCGCAAATTCACGGCGAATTTAGTCACCACACAAGAAAATAAATCTGGTAATGAAACTGATTTAAGAATACCTCTTATCTGCTAGTTGAGGCTTGATCCCAATGTTCTCAAATTAGCAGGGAGCCTCTCCTTTTTCCCTGACAACAATACATTCAAACCTAAAATCCTTCAATACTCTGCAGTAACCAACCAAATAAATGATGTTTCTCCTAATAAAAGACAGAAATCATAAGTGCAACTAAACAAAGACAGGAAACTGCATGCCACATCACGTTTAATTGTGAACCTTTCATTGAAAAACCATCATCCAACAAATGATATACATTAACATTACAATCATTTATGTTGTTTCATCATCTAAGCAAATTATCCAATAACCTGCACAACAGTAAAGAAGAGCCCAAATTTCTAACCAAACCCCCCCCCCCCCCCAAAAAAAAAAAAAGGAAAGAAAAAGACTAAAAACAAGTCTTTTTTATAACCGAGAAATCTCCGAGGGTCAATGCCACACAGTTCAAAACTCGATGGATCATAGGTCCGCCCCTCTACCCTTCTCCACTTAAATACAAGATTTTTTGTTTGTGTCATGGTTTGAACCGGTGATGTAAAAATAGACTAAAGCCTAAAACCCTCCTCTGTAAACTTAACCAGCTCAAACACTAACTACCATTAATCCAAATAAAGAAAAGAATCACGGAGAAATCCACTTTGCCCTATCCCATCAACCATTAACAACACAAGACATGCAAAACAAAAAGAAACATTGAAACAAAACTCAACATATTGCACCTATACAACCAGAAAAGTAATCATATAGGAAAAAAAAATCAAACTTTGCACCAAAAATAAACCAACCAAAATCAAGAAAAAAATCTCATGATCATTCAACATTAATATCCACATTGATGAACAAGAATCAATAATGATCCATCCAAATATCTCAAAACTTGATTTTTTGCCCCAAGAAGGAAGAAAAAAAGACTAGTGTCTTAAACCCCATTGATTCTAAAAACCCTCCGCTTTAAACTAACAAGCTCAAACACCAAAACAAGTAATCATTAATCCAACAACAACATAAACAGTGTAATACCAAGAGTGGGGTCTGGGGAGGATGAGGTGTACTCAGACCTTCGACCTTACCCCTAACTTAAGTAAGGTAGACAGACTGTTTCCGATAGACCCTCACCCCTAACTTAAGTAAGGTAGACAGACTGTTTCCGATAGACCCTCGGTTCAAGAAAAGAATCAGTTAACTTGTCATCCACATTGCCCTATTCCATCAACCATTAACAACACGAGACATGCAAAACAACAAGAAACATAACTAAACATATTACACATATACAGCCACATAAGTAATCACAATCAGTACAAAAAAAAAAAAATCAAACTTTGCACCAAAACAAAACCAACCATTATCATGATCATTCAACATTAACATTCACATAAAAAACGACAGCCCGGTGCACAAAGCATTCCGCGTATACGGAAATAACCACATTAAAAAGACTTGATTTTTATCAGAAAGATTATAACTTTTGCACTTACCTTTTAGCCAAAGTTGAGAGTTGAGTAGTAGGGGTTGTTTGGTTAGGGGGGGTGGGGTGTGAGAAAGAACTGAAGTGGCTATTTATGCAACTTATAATCAACAAAAGAGCTAAAAACAGAGAGGTTTTAAGAAAACGAAAAGCTTTGGGCAAAATTGTAATTAATTAGAATATTGAGGGTATAATGTTATTTAAGTAATCGAGACTAGGGGGTGGGGGGGTTTTGGGGGGGTGGGGGTGATGTAACCGTCGAGTTGTTGTCAAAAAAGGCTAAAAGTGTAAGTGGCGTCGCAGCTACGACAAAAGTAAAAAGTTATTGTGAGTTGGATTCTTGTCAGATATTAAACCCTGGTTATTGTCCTTAATTACTATTTTAACCCTTGTTTTATTTTTCCAAGAAAAAGAATTGTTATATAGAGGTAGTACTATTTATAGGAAAAGACTTTATTTTGTGATGTAAATTTACCTTCGTCTTTTTTTTTTTTTGTTATAGACCTACCTTGTTCTTTATATATACAAATTTTATTTTTAAGAAGGGTTATTAGCAGATATTTTTTGAACGATTTGATGATGTAAAAGAAAATTTATTACAAATAATGTATTTTTTAAACTTATTTGGTAAATGGGATTTGTCGAACAAAAAATCGTATGATATTACGTACCACATGCAAGACTTAAACAAGTGACGGTAAAAATTTAGTTTCATTGAGTATTTTTTTTTTTTTGGTCAACATAGATACTTCATTGAATAGTTAGAGCAAATTTACATTGTCGTAGTAGTAGCATTAATAACAGACATATTACCAAATATAGCTAGCTTATTACATATCATATTAAAGACTTTTTTCCTAGTTAGAACTACACCGCTTTTATCATTGCTAACCAATTTGACAATCAAGTTGACAATCGATCGTACTTGAATTCCCAGTATTATCAGCAAAGATCAAAGACCAAGTTAATATATTCTGCTAAATCTTTACCCATATGATACTCTTTCCATTGGTAAAATTTTGTAAAAATGTAATAGCATCACATGAAGAAATTATTATTAAATGACTTGCGATTTCTCAAAATTATTTAAGACTTGATTAAGAACGACATACAATAGATAGAAAAAATATACATAAACAAAAGAAGCGAGTTGCTATCAAAACTCAGTAGTTTTTTTAGCACTTGCATGATCTATAGTTTTTTATTACCTTCATGAAACATTTTGTGTGTCATTACCTGTATTATGTATACATTCAAGTGTGTGATTTAGATTTTTTTTTTTTTTTTTTTAGTTTTTTAGAGCCCTACTTAGGCTAATTTATGTTTAAAATAAATTATTCAATATTTAAAAATAATATCCTAAATAGATTAACAAATAAAAATATTTACATAACTAACCTCAACTAGTTTCTGGATGACGGTGCAAATGCAATTGAATGATTGATAGTACAATTTTTATCACTAAATTAATTGTCTAATTAGAATTTTACTATCATTAATATAATATAAAGTTAAATTAGTACTCCCTCAGTTTCAAAATGGTTGTCACAGTTTCCTTATTAGTCTGTTCCAAAAAGAATGACACAATTCTAAATTTGGAAATATTTTTGAGTTAAAACTACTACTTTACCCTTAATTAAATATTTTATAGCCACATATTTATGTATGGCTTATTTTGGACGACAAGTTTCAAAAGTCTTACCACATTTCTTAAACTCCGCTCCAAATCAAATTATGACAGCCATTTTGAAACGAATTGAGTACTTCCTTCTATTAGTTTTATCCGTACAAATTACAAATAGTACTTCTCTTTCTTTTTCTTTTTTTTTTCCTTATCAAGAATTATTTCTTTCCAATTCTCGTCTTACAAAGTCATTTAATATTACATTTCGATAAATGTGATAAATAAGGCACTTTACTTGATTTTGTTGTAGGGGATCAGAGTATCATGAGGTGAATACATTTACGAGAAACAAGAAAAATGTGTCTTTATTGATAGGAAAAAGAGGCAAAGTGGGGACATCAATGACAACTTGAAAGGAGTTGGGATTCGGTGTGTAAAAGTAATTCACTTTTTCACACTGATTCTCTTTGGTAATCTCATCTCTCTAGTCACCTAATTTGTGACAAGATAGGATTTACTGCACCTCCAAAAGGAGGGCTAACCGCTTTTGTTAAATTTTGTAGTTGTAGTCACTCGTTTGGTTGGAAGATAAGTTACGCAGAGATTAGTAATACAAGTATTAGTTATGCAAGAATTAACAATGCAGGTATTAGTTATGTAAGGATTAGCAATACAGATATTAATTATGCAAAAATTATCAATACGGATATTAGTTATGCAGGGATTACTAATACGTATATCAGTTATGTGAATATTAATAATATAGAATTTGTAATACACTAATACGGAGATAAGTAGTAAAGTAGATATTATTGCATTTTTTATCTTTGATATATTACAATTTAAAATACAATGTATAATTTGATATATCTGTTTATTCTTTCAAAAAATATATGTTGCATTATAATTAGGGATAATTTTATCATTTTATAATTATAATACATGTATTGCTAATACCTACATTCTTATTCTATCATATCTCACATAAAATAATACTCATAAATTTTGGTATAAGTTATATATATATAAATCTGAACTCGTAGAGTACCGTTAAGAATAAAAATACAAGAACAAATCTTATATTTATTCTTTTAACGCAAAAGAAAATGACTTTTGTGAGATACTTTGCTCCACTTTATCTTTAGGATACTTATACTGTTCTATAGATATTTGTTTTAAGCATGTACAACTAAGATAGAGCACTCATTTTGTTGTTATATAACGTGTTTTTAATTTCATCAATATTAGTTAGCTGATGAAACGATATTTTATTCATTATACTAGACTTGGATCTACTTCAATACCAAAATCTAGTTTAAAAGGTGAAGATTGCTAAGATCACGTAAAGGAAAATTCGACTAAGATAGGAGACTCAACATCTAAAACTAGATATTTGGAACGTGAATAATATAAGATGGAGCCCCGCCTTTAATGCCCTGCTAAGAAAGGGAGAAGTTAATTGATTGGACACAAAATTATAAAAATAAAAAGAAAATTATTGCAATTTTGTAACACTTTTTAAATCAAAAAATTCAATAAACTTCGTTTCTTTTTTAAATTTCAATATAAGTCATAAATTAAATAAATCATAACATTTTTGTGGCTAGCAATACTAAATATAAAATGAGAATTTCAAATTAGTTACTTCATATTTTAGTAGTTTTTTTTATTGTTTAATAAAAAATTATGTAATTCTTTAAGACCGGATATAATAACTTTAGAATATATGAAGTTATAAATTCAAATTTCTCCATTCTTTATTTTGTGCTCACCATTTTCCGGCTCACCCGTGACCAACTGCAAACATAAATAAGTAATAATAAAATAAGTTAGTACAACAACAACAATAATATACTCAGTATAATCTTATAAGTAGGGTATGAAAATTATGAGATGTACGCAGACCATACCTCCATTCAGGTGGAGAGAATGTTTCCGATAGACCCTCGGCTCAATAAATTAAGTTAGTACGTAAATGAAAAAAAGAAAAATGGAAATAAAGATCAAAGAAGTAGATAGTCAAAGGGCAAATTGGCAAAATCTTATGACGCGAGAAAACACTTGGATTGGTAATTGACTAATTGCATAAATACGATTCACTGATGCCCACATTAATGCAAAGCATCTTATCATCATAGAATCTATTGCACTATTGAAAGTACATTTAACACACGTATGATATTTCTGTATCAAAAGTACATTATTATAAGTACTCTATGTTTTAGTGAAAAGCTGCAAAAGTTTATTTTGAACTTTTAAGTGTTATTATTTATTTTTTACTCTATTTATTTCAAATTAGTTGTCACTTTAAAAAAAATTATTTGTCCCAAATTAGTTGTCTATTTAGAATTTTAGGACTAAATTTACTAGTTCTTTACAACCATACCCTTAATAATTAAAAAATTAATAATATAATATTAAATAAGGGTATATAGTAAAATACACATCATATTTAATATTTTTCTTAATTGACGTGAAAATGTGAATGTGACAATTAAAATGGGATGGAGGGAATATTTTGCAAATTCAATTCCTCGTAAATCCCCTAAGGGGTCGTTTGGTAGCAAAGAGGTTTATCCCGGGACTAACAATCCTGGGATTATAATACGGAATTGTTAATCCCACATTCTATTTGGGATACACATTTTTGACATAAAAATTGTACTAGTACCAATTAGTATTTCCTACCAAATATGGGATAATATGATCCCGAATTTAATCTCGAGATTATAATCCTCTATCCTTCCTACCAAACAACCACTAGTTTCACCATTTGCAAACAGGCCATAAATTTGACTTCATCTCTCTAATTAACATTATCTTTTTGTTTCTTTTATTAGCATTTAATTAGATGACTTTTCTAACAAAAGGTAGTATTAATATACTAATTATTACATTGTGAATATAGCTTCAAGGAAAATTGTAACGTAAAATAAACATGATTCCCTTGACTTCTGCGCAAGAATTATTTTCGTTGTTGTTATAAGTCTTTCCACCATATTATTTCATTTCAACTACAAAATATTCTTGACACAAAATAAAAATAAAATAAAGCATACGCACTTTATCTCCCATTTTGTGTTGTTATCATATCTCACGTACTTCAATACATAATCAAACATTAGAAATTACTTTAGAGAATAATATTTTACGGTAAAATATTATGATAATAAACTTAAGCCGCGCAGCAATATAATATCACACTAATCCACTGTCATTGGGGAATTAAACAAATTTTTATTTATTCTCCCAAACACTTAGCTTTCATCATGTGTTTTAGTGAAAAGCAACAAATAATCTACTCCCTCCGGTCCACTTTATTTGATAATTTAATCTTTTTTTTCCACAATATTTGATCTTTTTGGAAATCAAGATGGAATTTAAAATGTCACCCCTTGCTAATAAATGACTTTAAACAAAATGATAAGTAATAATAGCTTGAATAAGGGCTAATATAGTCAATTACATTATTAATTAATGCTAAAAAGATAATTTTCTTAGTACGCGTAAAAACATCAAAAACATCAAATAATATAGATCGGAGTGAGTAATTTTTTTTTTTTGTAGTTTTTCAGTAAGGTACAAATCACTTTGTTTATGTCTTTTAGTGTAAAGCCATTCCCCAAAAACGTGAACGGCGTCTCACGGAAATTCTTAATATTCAACGTGGAATTGCATGCCATAATCATGAGTACTAGCTAGCAACCTTTGGCGTGTCTCTTTGACGTTTTCTATAGACTCCACCCCTTTATTTGTTCCTTTCTTTGATTCATCAAACTTTATGCATTTTCTAATTGCTAAGTGCTAACTCATTCCTATATTATTTGTTGTACTTCATTAACAAATATATGATATTTTATTCAGATTATGTACACCTCCACTATCTTATGAAATACTTAATACACTCATCTACCATTATAAACAACAATATACCCAGTGATATTCAATCATAGTGGGGCCTGAGGGTGAGATGTATGCATATCTCCACCAAAGTGGAGAAGACTATTTTCGATAGACCCTCAGCTAAAGCAAGAAAACGAATACTGAAAAAAAAACAAGGACAATTTAGAAAACAAGTAAGAAATAAAAAGAAGTGACTAATTAAAATACTGATAACAAGCTAAATAGACAGAAAATAGCTAAAACAACAAGGCAGTAGAATAAAGTAGAAATAGAATATGTATGAAGAAACTGCTATTAATATGGTAAAAAGTGCTCAACTACTACCTAACCTTCTACCCTAATTCTCGACCTCTGCCATTTCCTATCTAGGGCCATGTCCTCGGTAAGCTGGAGGTGAGTTATGTCCTGTCTAATCACCTCGTCCCAGTTCTTCTTCGGTCTACTCTGTCTCTCCTTAAACTCATTATTGCCACCCTGCACCTCCTCACATGGGCATCTGTGCTTCTCCTTTTCATATGACCGAACCATCGAAGCCTCGCTTCCCGCATCTTGTCCAACATTGAAGCTACTCCTACCTCTTCGCATATGACCTCATTCTTAATCTTATCCATCCTAGTTACCCACACATCCACCTCAGCATTCTCATTTTTGCGACACTCATCTTCTGAATGTGTTTGTTCTTGGCTGCCCAACACTCTGCCTCATACATCAAAGCTGGTCTAACGACCACTTTATAGAACTTACCTTTTAGTCTGTGCAGCACTCTCTTATCACATAATACACCAGAAGCAAGCCTCCACTTCATCCAACCCGCCCTTATATAGTGCGTAACATCATCGTCAACTTCACCATTGCCTTGAAGTATTGAGCCAAGATACTTGAAGCTTCATTTCTTGGGGATGACTTGTTCATCAAGCTTCACTTCCACATTTGACTCGACATATGCATCGCTAAACTTGCACTCCATATACTCGGTCTTCGTCCTTCTCAGCTTGAAACCCTTAGACTCTAAAGTCTGTCTTTAAAGCTTCAGCTTATCATTCACCCTGCTGCGAGTCTCGTCCACCAAAACTATATCGTCTGCAAATAACATACACCATGACACCTTCCCTTGAATATTCCTTATAAGTTCATCCATCACCAGAGCAAATAAGAACGGGCTAAGCGCTGACCCATGATGCAACCCTATCTCGACTGAAAAGTGCTCTGAGTCTCCTCCTACCGTCCTCACTCGGGTTTTGGCTCCATCGTACATGTCTCTAATCGCACTGACGTATGCCCCATGTATGCCTTTCGGCTCCAAACATCTCCACAAAAATTGTCATATGCCTTTTCTAGGTCAATGAACACCATATGTAAGTATCTCCACAAAACCTCCCTCGGAATTTTGTCATATGTCTTTTCTAGGCCAATAAACACCATATGTAAGTCCATTTTCTTGTCCCTATACTGCTCCAGCAACTTCCTCAGAAAATGAAAGGTTTCCGTAGTCAATCTTCCCGACATGAAATCGAATTGGTTCTCAGAAATAGTCACATCCCTTCTTATTCGCTTCTCTACTTAATAACCTTCCTCACCAAAACTTAAACAAATGAAATAATTACTTAATATATAATAAATGCTTGTATTTGATTTGACACTAGTCGTACATGATATTATAATTTATATGTGGTTGCAATTGTATAAAAAGGTTAACATATACTATTATTCAAGTTTCTACCTATATCACTGGTCGCAATAACAATCTAAATCATTTAAAAGTGATGTGTAATTAACTTCACCATATGACATTTCTCCTATCTACTTTAATAATCTACCACACTATTCACATGCCCACCCTAATTTTGAAATGAGACGAATCAAAGAATGATCAGAATATAAAAATTGTAAGAAAATTCTTCATTTGGCAGAGATTATGATTTCCGAGATGAATCCATAAATAGAAAGAAGGTAAACTTTAATGGAAAAAAAATAGTATATATAAGGATTAATTAAGAATAGACAAATGGAGACTTGTGCGCAGGGCAGAGCCAAGTGTAGACAAGGGGGTTCAATTACACTACGTAAGTTACGTAAAAATGAGTGATTTTGATCATATATATATTATTGAACCCCCTTGACATAAGGGAATATATTAATGTTGTGGTAACGGGGGTTCAAGAATTTTTCTAAGTCACGAGTTCAAATTTCAAATGTGATATTCTAATATTTTTTGAACCCTCCTCCAATAATTTCTGGCTCCACCGCTGCTTGTGCGGTATAAAGTTTGCATGGTATTAGCTATAGCGTGAGTTGTTGGAGTTTGGAGGACAAAGACATGAGTAGATGTCTATGGTAAAAATAGACAGAACCTTTGTTGAACACGTGAACTCGGTATCACCTTTTCCAAATAATGCAGTATACTCCAATACAAACATTGCCATCTATTTCATGAAGATTCTAAATTTGTAAAGCACTTTAATAAGAAAAAGGTCCCTCTATTTTCTGCAGGTGTAAGGGTCTACATGTACATATCTTTTTTGCTTTCACAAAATAAAAGGATTTGAAAGAATTAAACAAAAAAATGTTAAACCTTGTATCAAATTGACGATTATGTGAATATTCTCAAGAATTATTAGTGGAACATTTTTCACCGAAATAGCATATTGACACCGACCTCTCTAGAAAATGATATTTTTGAGAAAAGGTTATTAGTTTCTAATTTTGGTTGATTTTTCCTCTTTATTAAATATTTTATCTTGAACCAAAAAGTGGTACCACTATTTAATTACCATTTCCATAGAACCTGACAAGTGACAATGTCATCTTCAATGAATTCCCCACAATTCTCTACCAATATATGAGATTCATATTACACTAATGGTATTGCAAGTAATTTTATTTGGTAGTCTATAATAAACGATAAAATACTTGTTACAATATGTTAAGTTATAAACGTTGATAATGTAAAAATTTATGATATTATCGGTGTACATAACTTAAATTCTTCAATTCTATCATTATTTGTATGGCATGTATCACATTCTCTTACACTCCGTTTGGATGGTTGTTACCGATTGTTTCATAATGTATTGTATTGTATGGTACTGTATCGTATTGTGTTGTACAATGTTTGGATAGACTGTATTGTTTACCGTGGTTTAATAATTGAAAATAAGTAAATGGTAAAATGAGAATATTAAATAATAAGTGAGGGCATGATGGGCAAGAAAAATAGGTAACGAAGCGATCCCACCAAATCGGTCGTTACATAAAGTGACAGTTTTCATGGTTACATAACCATGGATTTAACGATACCATACAATGTTAATTAAAAAAACAACCAAAACAAACGTCGTACCTATGGTAACGATAGAATACCGTACCATGAATTACAACCATCCAAACAAGCTGTTAGGCTTTACACACAGAATTTCTATATTGATTGCAAAATCTTCCTCATTGGTCATATAGTCAGTGATCTTTCATACATTAAGTTCTTTGGTCCCAATAGATTAGTGCATGAAAGAGCATTACTTAGTTATCAGATGTAGTGGTCCTTCTGTGCCACAAAGGGAAAATGAAAAAGAAGAGAACTTTAAAGAACCATTCTAATATGGTGAATCCATTAGTGCACTTGATAAACTTTCTTTTTTTGGTACTACACTTGGATGGATATATATTCTCACATTTAAAATCCTCTTGATATACTATTCCATATGCTACCAATCAATAGCTTTTCTATTTGAGAATTGAGGCCTCAAAATCAAATGTTCCAGAAAGAAAGATTTAACAAGTCCTTCAGCTGTTAGAATATCAACTACTCCTACGTCTCAATCCCAAATTAGATGTGATCGACTATATGAATGATTTGTATACATCGACAAATTTAGAGGATTCATCGTAGTTAGAATATTTTTATGTTGGCTATCAACTAGCCGCAACTTTCATCTGCTTTTTGATAAGTAACCGCCAATGTTCAGATTTCGACCAGGCTATCCTTTGGAAACTCACATAGGCAGAGTTTACTTATCAAAAGAAATAAAAGCAAGCATCAAAATGAGCAGCCATCAACATCAAGGCCTTTTTGCAGCTTTGGTTCAAGTTTTGAGAGTGCAGATACAAGGCAATTCTTAAGTCAAAAGGCAACAACTGAAATAGCATAAATCCAAATAGAACAGCTGAAGAGCTCACAAAGCCTGGGGAGAGTACATCTCAAGTCAGTAAAATTGGATACCAAAAAAACAATGGATCATAACCTAGTACTATCTGGTGACTGAATTCAAGGGTGGACCAATTTATTCAAATCTTTTTGCTGTTTTACTGGAAATTATCGACAAAACATTCATATCAACGTGCGGAAAACCTTCAAAAAGACGTCTGCTCATTCTTCAACGAAGATATTCTTAGCAAAAAAAAACATCAATCTAGAATGACTATGCTGACAGTCATACTGTTGATCTGCTTCCTATTACTTCAAGTTTGATCCTTCAGCATAACATGATGATTATCACTAGTATTATATATTCAGTTGAAGTTTCCCTTGTTGTCGTGGAGCTCTTAGTTTCCTTTTTTTAACACACACACACACTCTCACTCTTATTTCAGTACCAGCAGCAGCAGCCATAATCCTGGGAATTCTCAAACTGGCTATAAATTTGTCTCTAGCTTAAAGAAGTTAGAAGGAAATCTATGACTAAATTCCTGTGAGAGATTTAGTCACTGTGAAGGAATAAGACACAGTAAAGTCTTTGTAGATTATCGTAAAAGAATAATTTATTCAGGAGTTATAGAATTGTGATCAGATACTTCAATATTACTCTTGCATGTATAGGAACAGTATAAATGATTTATTGCCTCTTCGACATACATATAGACAAGTGGTCCTTTGACACCCGGAGGAACATAGAGCAGCTGCTGTATGAGCTGGTTTCAAGAACTTCAGAGAGCGGCCAACACCTCATCCCCCATCCATAAAGAGGAACTCTGACAACTTTAATAAGCTCCCTTTAAAGAATAAAACACTTGCAACAAGTGATCCTAAAAGCTATTATAGTTCATATCTTCAACCCAATCTGATGACAACAGAACTACACAGATGTTCAAGTTACTTTTCTGCCTCATACTATGAGAAAAGGCATGCAGTTAATTTCCAATGCAACTCAAATCTTGATGAGACTTCGGTAGTAAGTATAATTAACAATTTACTACCTTGTCACATAAGGCCTCCTCCTTTCTTTTCTATCGAGACTCAGTGAGGCTTGTGGTTAAGTACTCCATAATCTCTAGCAGAAGGGCTGCAAAATAACATAAACTACATTAGCATGAGACATGAGAATGGCCACATAATAAGCACACAAGATACACTAGGATATACCATGTAAACCAATGACATGAAGCTACAATAGACAACATTGTTCAATACCAGAAGGTGTTACTGAATTCAGTAAGATTAAATCAGGGTGTAGTCAAGCTTACCGTGATACCGACTGTGCTCAAGGGAAGATATTCTAGGCTTCACAGATTTTCTAGTTAATGTTTCTTCACATTGCTGATTCTGTGCTAATATCTTAGGGACGGCCTTCATAATATCTTTAAGCTATTATGTTCTTTGCCTTTTGAATCAGATCACATGACGAAACCGAGGGTTTTAGACCAAATTTTATCATGCTATTGAAAAGAACTTTGGCCTCTTTCCATTTCCCATCATTACAAAGAAGTTCAATTGTCGAGCAATAACTTGCTCCATTTGGAACCATTCCATTCTCAACCATTTCTTTGAGCAGCCTCAAGGCTCTGTAGGAATTGCCCTCTTTATAGTATCCAAATATCATCATATTATATATTACATCATTAGGCTCCAGATGGTATTCAGCCATTGATCGGAACAACTTTGATGCTTCTTTCATATTTCCTTGACTACACCACCCATGTATCAAGACACCATATGTACAAAGGTCTGCATTCAAACCAGCTTTATGCATACGAGAAAACACCTCAAGTGCTTTTTCCATGTCGTTGGATCGAGCAAATGCATCGATTAGAATTGTATAAGTGACTTTTGAAGGATTTATACCTCTTTCCTCCATCTCACGAACTAAGTGGACAACCTTTGATGGATTTTCAGCTCTAGAGAAACCCGCAATTAAAGTATTATACGTAATCAAAGTAGGTGTTAATCCACATAACTTTATCTGATTGAACAAAGTTAAGCCTTTCTCAAGCTTTCCAGCACTACAATACCCATCTATTAGAGTGTTGTAAGTGATCTGATTAGGGTGCAAACCGGCCTGCTTCATTCGATCTAATAATTTCTCAGCCTCAGATACTCTCTTCTCTTGACATAACCCTCTAACCAAAGTGTTATAAGTCACAACATTGCACACTACTCCTTTAAGATGCATTTCATCAAATAATTCAAATGCTTTGTTAACTTTTCCATCGCTGCAATACACATTAATAAGAGAATTATAAGTATATATATCGGGAAACACTCCATCGCGCTTCATCTTCTCATAAAGCTCAAATCCATCACTTACAAGTCCTTTTCTAAACAAACCATTAAGTAACACAGAGTAAGTATACTGATTAGGCAAAATACCCTCGTTCATCATCGTACTAAACAACTCCTTCGCTCTTCCAACATCGCCATACTTAAAACATCCATCAATCAAACTAGTATAAATCACAACATTCGGGCGCCAACCCATGTTTTTCAACTTCTCCAAGGTCTCAAAAGCACCATCCAACTCACCATTTTCACAACAACCCTTGATCACTATCCCAAAACTATACATATCCAAGAACTCCTTTCCTATCGATTCGTCGAAAACCAACAAAGCTTTATCAAAAGATCCAACCTTTATAAGTGAAACAAGTATACTATTAAATGTATTTGAAGTAGGTACAAGTCCTTGATCAATCATTTGATTAAAAAAGATCAAACCTTTATCAACTAATTGTAATTGAACATGTGCATTAATGACAATTTCATAAAAATGAACTGAATTAAACAACTTGGTATTTGTCAAATGATGAAGTAAAGAACAAACTGTGAAATGGGGTGAAGTGATCTTGCCCGAAACTAACTGTAAGATTAAAGATTGAGCGCGTGAGAGCGCGTGGGATGATATAAGCTGGTGTAAGACTAGTGTAAATGATTGGTGAGTTTGGTGAAAGCCTTGTTGTGTTGAGGAATTGAAGAGTGTAAGTGCTTTAAGTGGTGGGATTTTTAGCAGTTTGGACACAAGAACTGTTGCTTCTTGGTGTGTTTGTACTAACATTTTTTAAGCTTTTGTTGTAAATTTTCAAGAACCTTTTATTATGAAGAGGATAAAAACATTGTACCATGTAAGTATTTAGACAAAATTTATTAATTCAGGTTGTTTTACTATGAAAGAAGGAACTTTTAAGAAACTATAAAGAGAACCTGAGTATGAGAAGGAGCTTTTTCCATTAGCAGAGTTCACGTCGACTATGGAGCTTTCTTCCTATAACCAACCGGAGTACAAGAAAACAGCTCTTAGAACCAAATTAAAATGGGCGAAGTGCACAAATAGCCTATTTTGGGCGCGCCATTTAGGTTTGCAAATTTTGTGAAACTGTTTAATCTTTAGTCATTGGTATGAACTTCAATCCTTTAATGACTAAATTCAGACCTTCGGGGTTGAAGTTAAGCCCCTGTTTGTTGATAGTTTTTGGAAACATTTTTTGGGAGAAAAACTGTTTGTTTATGCTATTTCATCAAAACTTCTCCCAAAAACTCAAAAAGTGCTCAAAGGCTGTTTTTGGGCAGTTTTGGGGAAATTTGAAAAACTACTCACAAAACTTCAACTATATTTTCAAGTAAATTTTATGTCCAAACACAACTTCAAGTTCCAAAAATTATTTTTCAACTCAACTCCAAAAACTCAAATTCCCAAGTTTCAACCAAATATATGTCCAAACGCTAGCTAAGTAGTGAATGTCTGAAGTTCAACTTCAACTCTAAAAGTTTAAGGTTGAGCATAGTTACTTCTAACTTTAAACCTTAGCATAACAACTTCAAACATGAAGGTTTGAAGTTAAATATAGATATAGAAACTTTCAACTTCAAACAATAGCAACTTTTAAGATCAAACATTCCTTTAAACTTAGACATAATAACTTCAAATATGAAGGTTTGAAGTTAGGCATATGCAGCTCTGCTTGAAGTTGGGGCATAGTAAAAGCCCGTTTAATGGGAAAATATGGTAAAGACCTGAAATAGACCGTTCCGGAAAAAAAAAATTTACTAGCTAATACCTAAATGGGGATGGCAAAACTGACCGCTGAACTAAATTTTTACAAATAAAATGGATGGACTTTATTTTTAAGATAAATAAAATTTTAACCTACTTCACCCCACTAACTCAGCCACTTCACACCAAGATCGTGGGACAACATGGCAGCTGATAGTGGAGATCGTGGGCAAAGCTTAGGCCTATAAATAGTAGTTCATTTTGTATAACGGGCATCCAGAAATATATACCAAAACTCTGCCTAAATTTGTACTCAACATCCATATATTGAAATACAGTTTACATTCTCACATTTTATATCTTGTTCACTCATTACTTAAACTTTGATTCAGAGATTTGCTTATATTCGAATTCAAATTCGATTTGTGTACCTAAAACCGCTTTAGGCCCATACAAATTGGCGCCGTCTGTGGGGATATAAGCAATAACGCTTTGTTCCAAAGTTCCATATCCGTTTTTTGTCAAGTATTACACGATTCAGCATCATGGTTGATAACGATAACAGTAGGAACAGTAGCGATCGGGCTGGCGTTCCGTCAAGCCAACAACCTATCGCCCCAATGACGACTGAAGAATTCCAAATGTATGTCGTCACCACGCTAAGGGCTCTCCAAAGTAAGCAGGATGAGCAAGCGAGTATTAAAGCCGAGCTCCGCGCCTCGTTGGAGGCGAGGAACAACACTACCCCGAACAGCACCCAGCCTTCAGCTCCTGGTGGAGGCACCCCGCTTTTCGTTCCTCCGGGAACGATAACAGGGGGACCTCACAACGGGGCCACGTCTGGGGGCTCGGGGAACAACCCAACTGCAACGCCACACTTCGGGACGTTTCCCACCGTGGCAGAAACAACGTCCTCGGTCGACGTTGAAAGAATGAGTAGAGAAATCGAGGCTCGCATTGAGGCGCGCGTAGAAAAGCGCCTCGAAGGCGTGCCAGGGATAAGTAAGGAGGAAGACGACCTCGACATCGAGCAATATAGGGAGCAGCCCTATAAGCCCGAAGCGGCTCCAGCCCCAACTCCCCCGGGCTTCAAACTTGTATTCCTAAAGAAGTATGATGGGACGACTGATCCCAAGGAGCACATAAGGGAATACATGGCTATGGTAAAGAGCAACGACTTAACATCTACGCAACTCGAGTCGATGTTCTTAAAAAAGTTTGGTCAGTCGCTAGAAAAAGGAGCTCTTCGGTGGTATTTGTGCTTACCAGCGGGGTCAATCTCCTCGTTTAAAGAATTATCCAGCGCCTCTGTTAAAGCTCACACCGGGGCGCAAAAGATCCTCCAGAGGAAGGAGGATATATGTGAAGTGAAGCAGCGGCCCGGCGAGCCACTTAATCATGAATATTTCGTAACACATTATTGAGTTCTAAAGTAACTATAGAAAAAAAAAAATCAAACATTTTATGAGCATATTATTAAACGGATGTTATTAATTGTAAACATGGCTAAACTACTACTCCCTCCGTTCTAAAATGGTTTTTTTAAATTTAACTTGGAGTGAAGTTTAAGAAATGTGGTAATATTTTTAAAATTTGTGCTCCAAAATAAGTCATACATAAATATGTGGCTATAAAGTATTTCATTAATCGTAAAATAGTAGTTTCAACTCAAAAATGTTTCCAAATTTAGTATTGTGTCATTCTTTTTTAAACGGACTAATAAGTAAACTATGACAACCATTTTGACATCGAGGGAGTATTAAGAAGAAGCATGTGGAGGAAGAAGAAAGAGTAGGAAAGAGAGAAGAAAAGCACATGAACAAAGCTTGGGTTATAAAAATAGAATTAAGCAAACAAGATGGACACTTATAAAATTTCGAATAATATTCACGATTATAAATCAGTGTCACGGGCCCTCCTAGTTAGTTATAAAAGTAGTTACTCTCTCAGTTGTAACTTGTAACTTCTCTTTAAACTTTTTTCTCCCGCTCAAGCTTAACACTCACCGGCGGATAAATCCACCGGCACAACAAGATTGGCGTTTAGGTGTAAAAGCTTTCGTCTTTTTTTTTTGATTTTTCTCTTCTTCTACTCTTTGTCTCTTTATTTTAGAATTACTAGCAGAATTCTCGACCACCGTTAATTTCTAGTTTTTAAGTTTCTTGTTTTTCTTCTTCTTCTTCTTTTCTTTTTTTCTTCTTCTTCTTGTTGTTATTGTTCTTCTTCTTTTTTTTTTTTTTCTTCTGGTTCTTGTTTTTTTCTTTTCATAGTTAGAATCATGGACTTGTACAGAGCTCTAAACTGCCCTGTTGAACTAAAGAATTGGAAATCTGAGGGAGGTGATCCTTGTTGGAGTGCCATGTTTCTATTTTCCTGCAGTAAACTTCAAGGGTTCAGTCTCATTGGTAATCTTGGAGATCAACTTCTCAGTCTACAACACTTGAAGAACCTGTAAGCTATTTACAATTATTTATATGATTGCGCTGGAATCTTGGCGATTAGTTCCATTCAATGTTATTTATGTAGAGATATGTAAGATGAATATCCTTGCCAATTTTGTACTCTTTTGCACTGATATATTTCTTGTTTAATTCTTATCATTATAAATTCTTGATTTGTGTTGTTTATGCTAATCTATCGTTTAATGATAGACGCTTCTCTGTATGTTTAATAACGTCCTAGTTGATTTCATTGGTAATGAGGAGGGAGAACTTTATTTTTACCAACAGAATCTAGGTCTCGGAGTAAAATTTATTCACATAAATTACCAAGTTTCCTATCTATTGCTAAGGTTATCTCGCTGGTATTTCATGTGAAGACTTCATCTAAGATGCTTGAAAAAACTAAATATATCTTAGCTATTGTAGGTTTGTCTTTGGGAATTCAATATAAATGTTATAGAACATTTACGATTTCAATGTTTTATCTCCCGAAAAATATTGTGTTCAACTCTTTGGTTATTTTGGTTTTATTATCAGTTCAGTAGTTTCAATTCTTTGATCAGCATCCATTTCATTATCATCTTAGTTGTCCACTGAAGTGGCCTCTTTAAGGTTAATTTTCATCAACAGGGATCTGTCACGCAACAAATTCAGCGGAGATCTACCTGCTTCATTTCGAGCCCTGAACAACCTTACTAGTCTGTAAGTTTTCTGCATCTGAAGCATTTCTTAAGCCTGCAGTTGCATAATTTCATTCGTAACAATGAGGTATTGTGGATATAATGTCATTTGTAACAATGAGAGCTTTCAGAATATAAACAACTTATGGTAAATATCTAGATACAAAGTCTACTTTTTATATTGTGATCTGCGTCCTACTTATGTCTTTCCTAATAATCAGGATTGGGGGTAATCAGTGTCACAGAGGAGTAAGCTATCTTCCCTGGAAGTTTCCTACTGATATTGTGCCCGATGAGCAGAATATGTCTAGTCCGCTGACAACAGAATCCAGTTCCATTGGGAAATATCCTTCACATGAAACAGCACACAACAGAAAGAAAAGACCAGGCTCTGGAGGAATAGTTATTATGGTTGTTGGAGCTGTACTGTCTGCAATTGGTGCAGCAGTCTTCATCACTGTTCGGTTTGAACGATCTCAAAGACAGTCACTCGACAGCAAAAGAGGCAGCATAAGTTCAAAAAGACAAAGTTTCTCCAAGAAGTGCAAACTCCCAATATGTGCAATGCTCTATACAGTTGCAGAGTTGCATTTGGCCACAAACAACTTCAGTCCTGCTAATCTGCTTGGTGAGGGAACCCTTGGTTCTGTTTATAGATCAGACTTCCCTGATGGACAGGTATCCTAGTAGATTTACTTAAACTTCCCACAATCAATACAGATAAGATTAAAACGTTCTCTAACTCTTCTTCTTTTTACAAGATTCTGGCTGTTAAGAACATTAAAACTATAGAACTCTCCATTATTGAGGAAGAACAATTTATGGAAGTGATTCGACAAGCATTCAGTCTGAGGCACCCTAATATCGTTGCTCTTGTTGGCTATGTGGGGCATGGTAACCACCTCCTTGTGCACGAGTACATAAGAAATGTGACACTTGATGATGCCTTGCACAATGTATTCTGCATGCCTCTGACTTGGAGCATCAGGCTTTGCATTGAAGTTGGCATTGCTCGAGCATTGAAGTAAGTGTAAAATGCTAGCTTTTCTATTTTTATACCTGTAACCTTCAAATAGGCTTCAAGCCACAGCTCACTGTAACAACTTTGTAATTATAAGCAAATACTGTTAGGAAGATAATATTTATTTCTCTCATGATTGTCATGGCTATAATATCCCTCTTGAAATTTCAGCTACTTGCACACCTCCTGCGTGCCTCTCATCACCCGTAGCAATCTGAAGGCTGCCAACATATTACTTGATGAAGATCTTAACCCTCGTACTTGTGATTGTGGAGTAGCTGTCCTTAAACCACTGGCCAGCAAGAGTGGCAAAATCAAGGTACATTCTCTCTGATATCCTTTCTTCACAATCATTATAGTTCATTATAAAGAACTTCTGTGGAAATGCTAGTAAAACTAGAAACAGCCCAAGTTTTTTTCCAGATACTCACTCCAAGTTACTGTAACTGTTACTGGTGCAACACAGGCTCCTGAGACAGCTATTGAAGATAGTGGCTATGGTACGCCTGAGCATGCCAAACGTGGAAGTGGTAACCCAAAGGCTGACATCTATTCCTTTGGCGTGCTTCTTCTTGAGCTTTTAACTCGAAGGCGGCCTGTTGGCAGGTTTAATTTATACATGTCAATTTTCTTTCAACTTGTCGAAAATCATTATCTTGTTGCTGATGCGTTCTTTTTCCCGTTTCTAATTCAGTTCAAAACCAAAAGGAGAGCAGTCACTAGTGGAATGTGCTTCTTCCAAGCTTCATGACAATGAGTCTTTGTTGGAGATGATTGATCCAAACATAAAGAGAACAATTTCCTTCAGGACTAATTCATCTATGCTGACATTATCTCCCAATGCATTCAGGTTGTACAATAGATCACGCTCACTACATTAGATTACAAACTTCTTATAGCGTACTACCTATTTTTTCATAAAGTACTGTGATAGAGGAACTACACTAATGTACCCCAAAACTATGATAATTTCTAAAGCTTTTCAGCAAGTTTTCATCTAACGATCATTCTTCATTTTTTGTGTGTGTTATTGAAATGAGCAGCCCCAAAAGGAACTCCGTCCTCAAATGTCTGAACGTGCAGTCACTGGTGTTGGTGTTACAGAAGTCTGGAGAAGAAAAGCCGTCTGCAAAAGATAGAACCGCAGCTGAAGGCAGTGGGATTGACCCCTGTGAGAAATCTTTTTGCTCAACCAACAGCCGCTTTTTTGCTTCGCCAACTGCAAGCTACTACTCCATCTGATCCTCTGCAATGTGCTGATATATAGTCCACATTATACAGTTCTTATCATACTATGACTGCTTCACAACCAATTCAATTCTTTTATGTTGACATGATTTTGCAACTTAACTTTCTTTTAGGCCTCATTTAATGCCTATACAATTGTAGCGCGGATGATCCGAACAGAGAGTTGCAATGCTTGCAGCTGTATAGAGTTTAATGTGCATACAGTGATACCTCAAAAGAGTACTTGCCTCTTGTCTTGATTTTACCAACTAATAAGATTGTTTGCTAGATTTATTTCCAGTGAAAGAAGAACAAGAGGTATAATGTCTCATTCTACCGTTAAGCTGACTCAGTGCTCATAGTAATACTATGTCAGTGCATAGCATTTCAAGTGGTAAATTCTAAACATTTTACCTTCACTTCGTGGGCTCAGATTCAACTGTTATGAAGCCAATAAATTTAAGATACTTAGCAACACACCTCTCATGATGCAAATGTTAGATTCAACTCTGTATTTCTAACTTCTAGAAATAAAAGTTACAAGATGTGTAAGAGTTTCGCCAGCCTTCTAACCTAGCTACTAATCAACAATGTATTAATCTCTCCTATGATATATTTTGCTATAGTATTGGTACTTCCACACAACACCTCACCATAAAAATATTAGCAAATTTTTTCTATTTTCCTAGTTACTTGCAAGTTTTTTTTTCACCTCATTCAAACATAGAAAAGAATACACACCTAATGCTCCATCCTAATGGTTTGTTTGTAAAATATGTCGAATAAAACTAGAAATATTCAATAAATTTCAGTGGGAATCGAAACGCTAAGATTTCTAATAAGTCAACCTGATTTTTCATAAACACAAGCAAATATAGATAAGTGCCATAGATAAACTTGACAAAATAAGTAGTTACATGATCTTCAAAAAAAAAAAAAAAGAAAGAAAAAAAAAAACTACTACATAAGAATAATTAAATAAGTGATCTTAATGATATAAGCTCTCTGCATACGAAATCTTACCTAAGGAAACTTAAATAAGATCTCTTGGGGAGATCAAGCTCTCTGTATAAACAAGTCCATAAAGGAAACAACGTCGATGATGTAAGTCAAATGGTCCTCTGGATGTTCTAATTGAAGATCCAATAAATCCAGGATTTTTACAGTATATTAGCACTTCACCATCCACAAACATGTATCTCGGATAGCCTACATAAAACAAATTAGTATCTTCTATTGAAAGCAATTGAGTCCAAGATTCCTTGACACCATAGTCTTTCATTTGCCACAACTTAAAAGTGTGCTCCACCGACCTATGACAGGTAGAATAAAAGCAAAGCGTTCCTTTCAATACCGAAACGCCTTGGCTAGTTTGATCAATTCCGTATATACACATCCGCTCTAACAACGGTTCCTCTCCATATACTTCATTTGAAATATTAAAGGGATTTTTACCCCACATAACCATTCTCAACCCTTATCCACTTTTTGTAACCATATTTTGTCCTTTCTTTCTTTTTCTAGCATATTTGTTAAATATAATTTGATGACATAAATATTTAAAAAATATAGGACAAATATATATGTGTATAAAAGGTATATATACAAAATATCAATCTATTATATTTGATATTTTAATGATAAATTAAATTTTAAATATAAATATTGTGGCTATATTATGTTAGTACTAAATGACTTAATATGAAATATTGTGGGCTATTTATGTGGAAACCCCAATATTAAATGAAACAATAGTATAACATCGCGACAAACCAAGCCAATGAAATGTTCCATGTACAAATGCCAAAGAATCCATACCACCATTCATATATGCACCCACACGGCAAATGTGAGAAGGATATTCATTAATGTTTCTCCAGGAACCACTTTTTAGTGCGAAAATTCCAACAGATATTTTGAGCGGACGACACGCATTCAAGTTAACAGCAAGGATCTTATAGTCATTACTAGTTGCATCAAATCCCAATCCAAACACAAAACTCCAAATTGAAGATTCTGGACTGGGAAGTACTACTGATTCTCTTGTGGAGGGGTTCCACAGCAAAAGGTGTTTATCATTAATGGTTAGAAAACCAATCCATCACAACAACATTTCAACTCGGACCACACTGGTTTGCAGTTTAAAGGGCAATCAAGTTTTTCTTCATCCTCAACCACTCGAACCGACGATAAAGAAGAACAATAGAAGCTAAACATATCATCCTTAGGACGGAACATTTGGCTAATAAGAAGTTTTTGGGAATTTTGGTCATTATTGGCATATTTGAGATGCTTCGTTTTAAAGTACGGATCAGAGATTAATACCTTCCAAATATTTGAAACACACTTGAATCGAAGAAGAGACCGCACAGGTAACCTGCTGAGGATGTCCATAAGTATTTCCTCTTCAAAGTGAATTGTCATGGCCTAGATAGTAAAGAAAAGGTGGTCACACAATTTCTTTTAAAGTATTCACAACAAGAAGTCAACAACATACCCAGTGATATCCCAAGTGGGTATAAGCCAAATATGCCAATGCGTTTTTTCCTGAACTTGCTAAGTTTTCGTAGCCATAGCAAACACACCTAGAATCTTCTAAGTCCAACCAACAACAATTAAATTGTAAGTACCACCCTGAACTCACCAGATCAACAATTCCAGTAATTTCTCTCATAAAATTACACTAGGAACTAATGAAATAACTATCTTTTTTCCTAACGAGGAGGAGAAAGAATAAAATAAAAAATGGTATCTTTAATGTTAATCAAAGAATGAAATTGTAAGTAACATGGTGAACTCACCTCCTGATCAATATCCATCTGCTGTTGTGTAGTGTTATTTGAGAAGCACTTGCCTGCATGCAATTTAATTAAGAAAATTGTAGCCATTCAAGTGGAATAAAGAAACACACACACACACACACACAGAGACCAAACACTGTAAAGATGTAAATTTTATCCTAAAACAAATTCAAAGAGAGACCAATCACTGTAAATATACCATTGCAAATTTGATGCGACTTCTTCTTGTTAATAAAAACTTTTGCAATGGATTTCTTCTTCAACTGTTGACCTTGTACCTTTGCTGCTAATGATTTATTGGACTTTTTCTTCTTCCACTTTTCTGTCATCTTTCGCTATTTTGCTACGAGCTTAGATTGAAAAGACTCGACCTTGTTTGCTACTAATAATAATAATAACACTACTAATTTATTCCTGATTCGGGAGGGGTTGTCCCCATCTCCGGGGTACTTTAGTAAAGGAATTGATTGTCTCTATGGTCACCCAACTTTGCCTAATACTCCGTAGGTCATCATATCTTTCTATGATCATTCAACTTTGGGTAATAGGTCACTATAGTTACTTATCTTTGATCCAACACAAAAATATATGCTAAGATGGCAAACTTATTTTTTATGAAAAATACAGAAAAAAAAAACTAAAATCATTTAGGATCAACTCACTTTAAACTCCACCCAGTCCAAGACCGACCCAAAAATTGAATTTAGCAGAACTTATTTACTACAAAACAACTTGTTTTTCTTTTTTCCTTTTTTATTTATCTTTTCCATATTTCATCCGTAACCGTTATCGTACCATTATGAAGTGAAAGGAATAAAATAAAGCATCAAATAAAAAAGGGAGCATATATTATCTAAAGCAAAATAAAGACATCAAATCATTGTAAAATTATTTAAATTCTTCAACAAAAAACATAACTATTTTAACTATATAATTAACTTATTTACAACATATCCTATCGAACTGTTGTACATGACTTCTTTCTTCCAAGGGAACATAACCATTTTAACCAGCAAAACGATATGGTATAGTCAGTTCATTTAACATCAACTTAGAGCTATTATCGTATATGCTAAATTGATATCAATGTCAACCATCAAAAGCATGTATATAAATAAAAGTAGTACTATTTAAACAAACTGTGAAATATCTTTATAATCAATAAAAAATCTACGCCACTTAAATAAAAATTCATGCTTATAAAAATCATGAATGCATCTAACTCGTCAAGGTCAGACGACCAAGTTTAACTCGGATTGGGACTGGGTGGGGGACTAAAGTAGGTTGGTCCTAAATGATTTTAATTGTTTTTTTTCATTTTCTGTAATTTACATTAAAAAAAATAAAGTTTTCACGTCAGAATATACTTAACGGAAGTTTGTAGAATTTTATGTTGGATGTTCATGAGAGTTAACTGGGTAAAGTTGAATGACCATAGAAAGACCAAACAAAGATAAGTGACCATGATAGCCTATTCCCCCAAGTTGAGTGCCATAGAGGCAATCAACTCTTTAGTAAAGGGATAAATACCTAAAACACCACATAAATACAATTTTCATGAATTTAATATTATATTTATGGATTTTATTTATATCTATACTATTCTAAAAACATGAAGATTTTTACCCTTTAAATAGTGTTCAGTTGTCATTTACTAATTATCCTAATATTTAGGACTTAATTTGATATTAATTAATTAATAAAAATCCTTGCTATTAGAACTCAAACTTTGTACTTTTGAAATTGTGGTAATTTACGACAGTTAAAGACAACCTAATAATCACTATTGGATTATAGGTGATAGACCCTGAGATTTGATCCGCGAACTAAAAATTTCAAGTAAGAGATAACATAAATTGGCAGGAAGGTGTTAGGCACATCTTAAAATTCACTAAATATGGTTTCGACCGGACAAAAGAATTAGGATTAAAGTAAATTTACTAAATGAAGTAGACATACTAATATGCAAGTAATATTGTCCCGATGCGGATTTAACAAATAATTGCAATTATTTTAAAGAGGTGGATAAAAAATTTATCCACTAGCAAAATTAAAGTGAATAAATAATACAAATTCACTTAAGTAACCCACACGAGTAAAATTAATCCCCTTATACAAATATAGAGAAAGAATAGCGATCAAATTAAATAACTAACCTCCATTCCAACACTAACAATAAATAAAAGATAAACACATTATGACAGACCCGAGAATAGAAGTTAAAGAGAGTTATGTGGAACAAGCTTCATCCTAGATCCAGGCGATTATACTACATGTGTAACAGCCAATCCCACTAGTGATACTGTCCGCTTTGGACCTAGATCCGCACGACTTTAAAATGCGTCACTAGGATCTAAGACATGCTTACTTAAATACCCAGGATCACTCATGTGTTATGCCGATGTAGGATACTTAATCTTTACCTGGGGTGTCACATACACCACTCTTATGGACTCAGCGTCCTCACTGAGGTTTGCCCCACGTACCTGGGATTCGGCTAGCCTCAGCACTGAGGTTTGCCCCATCTTCCCGAAATTTGCCTAGACTCAGTCTTGAACTTTGACCCACATTGATATTGAAAAATTACTAGGTCGATTAATTTAGATTTATGTAGGAATGAAAAGTAAAGATACTTCACATCGGAAAAATATCAGGTAAGAGCGAGATCTATAGAGCAGTTACTTAAATTCCAATAGCAACTAGTATGAGCTAAATGGTTAACAAAAATAGAGCTTATTTGATAAGACAATTTCTACAAAACCAAGCCATAGTTTTTTCATGGAAATCCTTTTTACAGCATAACAGATGAACTCCTTTTATATTACATAGAAAAAAAATATATGAAGATCAAATGTGATTAATCAGCAAACCTCATTTTGAGCCTGTTTGGGTGGGCTTAAAAGCAGCTTATTTTAAGAGCCTGTTTGGGTGGGCTTAAAAGCAGCTTATTTTATCATAACTTCTCAAAAAGTAGTTTTTAAGCAATTTATGGCTTATAAGTTCAAAAATTTTGATGTTACCAAACATATATTAATAGGCTTATAAGTTTATAAGTCACTTTTAAGCTCACCCAAACGGGCTCTAAGTGGCTTATCACTTTTTGAGAAGTTAGGATTTCCTAACTTCTCAAAAAGTGGCTTTTAAGCAACTTATGGCTTATAAGTCCAAAATTTTTGAGGTTACCAAACATATATTAATGGGCTTATAAGCTTATAAGTCACTTTTAAGCTCACCCAAACGGGCTCTTTACAACAACAACATCAACAAACCTAGTATGTTCCTATAAGTTGGATCTGAGGAGGTGTACTCAGACCTTACTCCTACTCCGAGTAAGGTATAGACTATATAGGTTGTTTTCGATAAATCCAGCTCACAATAACTCATTTTCGAGGATTTTTTTCTTTTTTAAAAATTCGAGAGTGTGAAATTGAGTTTAACTTCAAATTAACTTTAGATTCGATAATATAAAGTAAAGGAAGTGACTAAAATATAAAACTTTTTAAATATATAACTATTTATGCACTTCCCCTAATCGAGAACCCAATTCAGGCCCAAATAAGCAGGCCCAAAGTTTGGGTAGAAGAAATCAACTGAGCAGCAAAGTGAAGATTTCAGAAACAAAGTTTTGGATATTTGGCGATTGGAGAAATGAGTAGCGCGGTGGATGGAGTAGGGAATCCGATCCCAACATCGGCGGTGCTGATGTCAGCATCGAAGCACATTGACATAGGTTGTCGGAGTGAGAATGTTGCTTACCTAAAGTGCAAAAAAGACGATCCTAACCCTGAGAAATGCCTTCATAAAGGTCAACAAGTTACTCGCTGTGTCCTTAGCCTGTAAGTCACCAATTATTATTGATTGATTGAAAATTTAGGGCTTTTATTTTGTGTTGAAAAAGTAGATGTAATTGTTGGGCACACAGTTTTAACAATTTATTAGGCAGAGATCCTGGATATAATAAGTCCCACTGTCACCTATATGTCGATGAAAGTCGTATATGAGAGGGCGTGTGCCCCCCGGCTTTGGCTAGTGGTAAGAGCACAACACGTAGTGTGTTGGTAGGGCGCATGTTCGAACCCTGTTGTAGACTAAAGTTTAGTGATTTAGTGGAGAAGGGTAGAGGCGTAGGCTCATTATCCACTGAGTTTCAAACTGTGCACTATTGGCCTTCGGGGATTTCTCGGTTATCAAGAGAGATAATGTTTACAATCTCAATCAATTTTAGCTTTTAGATGAGGTGGTCGCATAATTTGGCATCAAGTGTTTCAGTTATTTGTGTCGGTGTTTGTAGACTTTTTCTCGTATAGTTTGTGAGATGTCACAGTAGAGATAACCGATGTATTCAGGAACATCCAGTTTTAAGTAGCCTCTAAACAAATTATTTACTAGTATTGGGATGACATTTCTCTGAATAGAGCGAATGAATTGACGGGTTGGCGTTATCCTGACTTTCCGAGGTTGCACTGACAGATTTCTCGGTCATAAAAAATAGAGTGGATTGCATATAGACTATTCATATTGTGGCTTAGTTGATTGATTGATTGATGTTAGATGCTTTTTTTGTGAATGTTGCTTGAGTAAATAGTTGAAGGGGAGAGTGTTTGCAGTTGAGCTGTTTTGTGACAATGTGATAGTGTAATAACACCAGTTTCAGAGATAAGATGTACTTCCTGAATATTATTGCACAGAGAGTAATTGGAAGCATAATTCTGTTCAGTTCCGCCTTTCGAACAATACTATGCTAAACAAGTTCACCTGTGGCAGTTAAAACTGAAATTTCGTGTATTTAGGTATTGAATGTTGTATTTGGACTCGAGAGATGGTAAAATTTTTATGAACATGCTGTAATTAAACATGTTCTTTTGAGAGGTGGAAGAAATTTATTCAGCTTGGAAACTGGAAACTGGCAACTTTTCAATAATATTATGAATACCTGTAGTTCATTTCTTTTTCCGTGTGCTGATGAGTGATGAGTGTATTGCATGCATTATGGGATGGATTGAGGTTATGGTTATCCTAGGATCTTCTACCTCGCTAGCCACGCCATTTCTGAGTATTGTTATTCAGAGTATTTGAATGCTTATACAATGTAGGATTATATCTTGGACCATTGACTCTAAGAATCAACAGTAGTAAAGACCTCTTCCTATTTCGAATTTCTCGTTGTGAAACATGGGGTTGGAAATTGTCAGACCTCTAGTGGATATGTATGTGACTGAGAAATGTTGAACTTGATATTTATCCCATTAATATCCTTCGAGACCTGTTCTAAGACAACCTTAGAAACTTAGATATATTTCTTTACAATTTTGGTCTGCATGTTTAACTTATATCCAAATGCATATAGTGTTAAACCCCAACATATTATCAACTTGAACAAGTTCCAAGATTGGATATTAATGTGGGTGTATGTCTAAGTTTGAATTTTGCTAGCATAAACAAAAGTAAAGAACATTGTTCTTTTTCTCAGAAGTACCTTATCGGTGCTAAGTGGTTCCTGCTCAACGGAAAATAAGATGGACTTCTTCAGTCACTCCTCAATATATCAGTACTTCGATAAGAGACCTGGTCTTTCATATTAAATTGCTTTATTAGTGCTCAGTACTCTACACCATTTAGATCTCTCAAACTAATGATACCCCCTTAAAGTGTCATTGGCCGAGGACATAGACAAACTCTTTGACTGAACAATCAAATCAACCCTCCTTACACCAAAGGTCATCCTAGGCTATTTGTTATGTTTTGTTATCTCACAAAAGTTATTTGCTCTGCTCCTAGCAATCGTTTTATCTCTCCATCCATCTACTTACGAGTAGAGAAACAACTAAAATGTCAAACTAGGTGTTGCTGGTTACCAGTGGTCAACCACTATTTTCTTCTCCTAAAAGAATGTCTTCCCTTACTATGTGAAGTGTACTACGTAATATTCAAATTCGTCTGTTCTTGGTGCATATTCTTAGAAAACCTTCTCTAAGCTGCTTGGATGCCTAGCCAATTTACATGCTGGATGTGAACAAAAGTCAATTACCATGTCTAGACATCAAGAATTGACATTAATGCTGTAGCCACTGGTCAATACTCTATTTGTTGGAAAGGAGTGGGTTGGAGGTTGGATTAGGGCTGTGTGTGGAGAAAAATATGACTACAGAATAAGCATGGCCGCATTTCTCCTTTGCTTCAGTGGATTTCCACTATTTGATCTTATTTCAGTACACATAACTTGGTTAATTATCTATTTCAAGCCAAATTTGGGGACTGGTAATTAATCTTTTTAGGTTGTGCAACCTGAAAAATCTGAGTGACTCGAAAAATCTAATTCCTTCAATTTCTGTTGTAGGTTGAAGGATCTCCACCAAAGGTGTAACAAGGAGATGGATGCTTATGCCGGATGCATGTACTACAACACAAATGAGTTTGAGATGTGTCGTAAAGAGCAAAAGGATTTTGAGAAGGCCTGTCCTTATTGACTGGCTGGCAATTGATGTTTTTCAATTAACGCAATAAAAACTTGAATGTATCTGCAAACAAGGAGATCGTATTGTTGTAAGCACCTTTTCATCAATATGTTTTGTGTTTGGACCCCTATCACAGGGCTGTTGCCAATTTGCTGTTGCTCTTAAATTGCCTTCCAACATAAAACATGAAGCGGCAATTTATACATTGGTTGTAGTTATATCATATGTGCACGGTGCACCTGTCAAATCGTATAATCGAGCGTAAATGGTGCTGTTGAAATTCTGACCCCTCTGTCGAGTTTGGGCTGTGCTTGTGCAACCGATCCAATCAACATACAGTTGTTCGGGAACAGTTCTCCACTAAATTGACAGAATATGAGGGTTAGGGGTGGGCACAAAATCGAAAAAACCGAAATACCGAACCGAACCGAACTAATTCGGTACTTCGGGTTCGGTTTTTCGATTCGGGTTCGGTCCTAGAAATTTTTGAACTTCGGTCTTCGGTTTGGTCTTCGGTTTCGGGCTCCCCGGAACTTCGGGCCCCGAAATTCCGAAAAAACTTTTTTTTTTTTTTTTTGAACAAAAAACATCCACCATTACATATTACGTATATTTCCTAGATTGATTCGTATAATTTCCCTTTTTTGCTTATTGTATTTTAATGTCTAATTAGTGATTAAATGCAACATATATAAAAAATTAAATAATTGAACTAAAAATTCATTAGGAAATGATAAATTAGCTGAACATCCCTTTAGTTTGAATAAATCATTTATGTTAAGTCATCGCGATATGATATTACGAGTATTCAATCATTTATATTTGATAATTTGATGTATTTTTGTTAATCTTATTTTTTGACTTTGAACAGGTATGTACTTTGCCTTTCCTTTCCCTTTCTTGTTCGGTCTTTTTTTCTTTGGCTATAAACTTTGGTTTAAACCGAAACACCGAAGTACCGAACTAAAAAACCGAACCGAACCGAAGTATAAAAATTACGGACTTTTCTACACTTCAAACCGAACCGAAGACCGAAGTAACGGACTCCTACTTCTAAAAACCGAACCGAAGAACCGAACGCCCACCCCTTGAGGGTTAAGTTATTTAATTTGGTGTGAATTTGATATAAATTCTTCAACGTTTTAGAAATAATACTTGTACACTTTAAAACTGCATAAAAGTTTCATAAATCACATCAGTTATGGTTAAAAATACTTCAGAAATGTTTTAAGAAATCAAAAGAGTGTGGTGGTTCGCTCTTCAAATTGTAACATTGTCAATTTGAAATAGGAAGGAGAGTCTCTCTTTGAATACTTGAGTCAAACTTTTATTTTACATGTCATTCGAATATTAGTAGTATTATATTACACTTATTTTATTGTCAATAAAATGTACATCCCTAGTACTAGCATGATTATCAAAAAAAAAAAAAAAAAAGAGAGAGAGAAGTATATGCATGTAAAATCAAATTAAAGAACAAAAGAGGTACTATCTATAATTTTAGGAAAACTACTTGAGGGCCAAATAATTTAACCCTTTTTAGGACCTGTTTGTCCATGCAAATTTTTTTCCTTTTTTTCAAAAATTTTTTGGAAAAGTATTTGTCCATGAAATCTTGCAACTTTTTCAACTTTTTTTGAAAAACTGTTTTTGAAAAACCAAAAAGTGGTTTATAGCACTTTTTCAAGTTTTTCAAAAAAAGCTACTGTTTCTCTCACAAAATTTTACTTTTTTCCAAATGAAAAGTATGTCCAAACAAAACTTCAACTTCCAAATACCATTTTTCAACTCAATTCCAAAAACTCTTTTCCAAATATTTTTTGGAATTTATGGCCAAACGGCCACTTAGACCTCATGGGTCTAAGATATACTGGAAAAGGGTAAAAAATACCCCTAATCTATTGTAAATGGTGCAAAATTGCCCTCTATCCATCTATTGGTCCATAAAAGCCCCTACCGTTATTTTTAACTTAAATATACCCTTTCATTTAAGAGAAAAATGACTAGGCCTAGTCTTGCAAATGTGGCACTCCACTATTGATCTATGTGAACCCAAAATTTAAACAAGTTCAACTCATCTGAACTACCTAACTTGCCCTTTAAACTCAACCCGATCCATCTGCCTTGGATCTCACCTTGAATCCTCTCACCGGAGAACACCTTTGCCACTATTTCATATCACCTTGAGCCATTGTTCCTCCATAAACCAACAAATTTCAGAGTGTTTATAGACAAAGAAAACCTCATTAGATGTCCACCTTGAGAATCCCATTCGTTCCCCGCTCCACCAATTTCATCCTAGGGCGGTTGGGTAGTTCAGATAAGTTGGATCTTATTTAACTTTTGGTTCCACATGGACCAATGGTGGAGTGCCACATTTTGCAAGACTAGGTCTAGTCATTTTTCTGTTAAATGAAAGGGTATATTTGAGCTTAAAAATAACGGCACAGATTTTTATGGACCAATAGGTGGATGGAAGGTAATTTTACACCGTATCCAATAGGTTAGGGGTATTTTTGATCATTCTCAAACATATAATTATACCTTACATAAAAATCTCACCTTTCTCTTAACTCAAGCCATTTCAACTGCTTACACTTGTAAATCCTAGTGAGCTTCAAGCTCAGAGCTTTTCTAGTGAACCACTCTCCCACCCCACCCCACCCCCACCCCCCCTCCCCACTCGCCCACTCTCCCACCTCCACCCACCCCCGGTAGGCTTAGCACTGTGAAGCACTTAATTAGTTGTAGCAGAAACTTCTCATTTACACTCAAGAAAATTGAGGTAAACTCAACCTTTGATATAAAGATTCATTATATAATTTATTTGATTTCTCAAGATGGGATTTTTCATTCAGTTTTTCATTTTTTGGGTCCAAAGATTGGATTTTTGGTTCAGTTTTGTTAAATTCTTGAATTTTCATGGAAGACAGTGGAGACAAAGGTTAGTCTAGGCTGCTTTAGGGGGGGGGGGGAGGTTGTGAATTCAGGGTGGTGGGGTGGGGCTGGAAGAAGGAGAGGGGCAGGTTGGTTTTGTAATGATATCATGTGAAAATTATATATGTGACTTTTGGGATTGGGTGGAAATGAACTAAAAGATTTTTGTAAAACTAATCCGGTACGGTACCTGTGTTGGCGGGAGGTAGCAAGTACCTCGTGGATGGAATGGGTTTCTAGTGTCCCTGTCAGTTTAATAGTTGATGGAATGGGTTAATCTGCTTATATTGATGTTAATTCCTCAGCTACTTAATTTGCAGGAGACTTTTTGAGTTGCAAACTCAACTTTTTCACTGGAGCCAGCAGGCAGACAGAAAGCAAGCAGTGATAAATGTTGCAGCATTTTCCAACTGTGACTCACGCACTCTGGCTGCCATCTCAAAATGGTCTCAACTTCAAGCCATTGCTTCTCTTACGCTTTCGTACTTTTTAAGATTTAGTTCGAAAGAATTACTTATAAAAACATTGTTTCTGCCACTAGCCACCACTTACCTGTGAATGGAGGCGATCTTTTGTATTGATACCTTCCCTGTGCACTCAGTTTTCATATAGTGTGCTCTTAGGCGAACATGAATAATTGTTAGCTCATTCTAATTCAGAAATGGTGAACGTATGAAAGTTTATGTATGTCGATATAAGGACCTTTTGTGGAGAATATTTCATGTTGCTTTGTTTTTCAGGTGTTTTCCCTGGGTTGATTGTATATAAGAAGTCCCACCAATGGCCTTATTCACTTTTGCTAAAGGTGCCTTTTCCCCCTGTTTTTGATTATGTTAATTTTCTCAAATGCTCGGTCATTTATTTGCTTTCAGATCCTTTCCCTTTCTGTTTTAAGCTATAATTAGATAACACGCAATACTTTAACATATGTATGAATACTCAGTACGATGCTTTCTTGTCAGCTCTGATGTGCATAGTAACTCACTTCTTAATTGGGTGTTTTCCAAGTACTACGGAATATATAGTTAGATTTCGGCTTCAGTAATTGATGCACTTGAGCATTGTCACCGGAAGAAACTGATTTTGTCTCCTTATCAAAAGAAACTGATTTGCCTCTTGATCTTATCATTTGCTTTGAGAAGGTAAATGATGATATATTTCAAAAAAGAAAAATTGAGTCTAAACTCATGGAAAGTGGATTGGAAATTGTTGGTGCCGTTTGTTCAAGAAAGCATGATGATAGGCAAATACTCCTAGTTGTCATGCACAATAAGAAAAAAAAAACTTATTCTTCTTCTCATGATCAAATGTTAAGTGGGCAGAAAGCGTTCTTTCCTCTATCATTAATATCATGCTGCCATGCTGTCTTTCGAATATCTTACATCCTATTTAATGTATCTGTAGACAAGGAAAAGTAAAGCCCACAAAAAGTTGGAAATCTGTGGTACTAAGATTATGTAGAAGGAATAATAGTGTTTTTCTATTAGACATATTTTAGCTAGGGTTTTTTTTTTTTTTTTTTCTTGAATAGATGCTTGGACCAGAAGAGCACTTGTTGGGCTAGTTTTGTTAGGAAAGCAAGGCAACTGGAGGTTGAATTACAAATTTGTGGTTGGTGGTCAGCATGAATTTGTTTCTGATTTGGGCTGAAGGTCGCCCCAGTTTTATGATTTAGAAGAGAGAAACATGAAGGGGTTTCCTCTCAGTACAGACAGCTAGGTTAATGACTTTCCTGAAGTACCCAAATATTCTCAAGCTGTCAAGCATTCAAACTTGGTGGCTTGAGGAAAAGACTTAATACTAACCTAGCTTCTTTGCTTCAGTCTTACTTGATTGGCCTCCTCTAAATTCTGATCATCATTGTATTAGTGATCCGTGGAGAAAGGCGGCACATTATGTTTTAACTTTCCATTTTGTTTTCATATTTTGGCTCCTTCGGGACTTCTCATCCAGTACAGACCTTTCTATAGGATCTGTACATCTATACTAAAAATCGAAGGATATGATACATTTCTCAATGACGACTAAACGAAATACTAATCTTACCGTTATCTATTTTAATGTACTTGTATTTGATTTATTTTATTTATTATATTTTTGAGAAAACAAAGATTTGTTATTGTTCTTTTTAAGTAAACTGTGCTCTTGCATGTAGTGTAACTTCTCTCTGTTTGAACTTAGTAATAATTATATGTTTGAGATTTTGGCCTAGTGTATTTTGCTTAAATTTTATGTAAAGGCTAAAGTATTTGTTTTTGGTTGCAGTTTGATAGTAGATATCATGCTACTGGTTCAAGAAGACAAGGAACCATCCTTTGTACTGATAGTAGGCATTCCCAAGGTCGATACTCTAAGAAACGTGAAGCTGTGCCGCAGAATATTGATCTTCCCCCAGTACTGCCCAAGAAAAAGAAGAAACCCTATCCCATACCTCTGAAGAAAATTCAGCAAGCTGCCAGGGCTGATAAGAAGCTGGCAGAGATGGGCATAGAAAAGAAGCTTGAACCCCCTAAGAATGGATTGCTTGTGCCTGATTTAATTCCAGTGGCTTACGAAGTATTAGAAGCTTGGAAACTTTTGATTAAAGGACTTGCACAGCTCCTCCACTTTGTTCCTGTCCATGCTTGTAGGTAACTTGTTAAAAAATGAGATTATTTGTTGATTATCTAACCGTGTTCCATGGTGAAATGAACAATATTTCATTTTTCTATCAACTAAGTTACTAGTTTTGCCTGCAGTGAGTGCTCACAGATTCATGTTGCTCAAAGTGGTCATGACATTCAGGATTGCCTTGGCCCAACCAACAGTAGTCGCAGAAGCTTCCACTCCTGGGTGAAGGGCTCAATTAATGATGTGCTGATTCCCATAGAGTCATACCATATGTATGATCCTTTTGGCACACGGATTAAGCATGAAACGAGATTCAACTACGACAGAATTCCGGCAGTTGTAGAACTTTGCATTCAAGCTGGCGTAGATCTGCCAGGATATCCTTCAAGGAGGAGGACAAAGCCGATCAGGATGATCGGAAAGAAAGTGATCGATATAGGTGGATTAGTTGGGGAGCCTGGACCCTCTGTAGATACAGGTTCGACACTATTGGACCTTGACACTCATCGGGCTTTTGAACGGTTTGCTCCACCATTGGAATCAGAGGTGCCACGTATTGCCCAGGAGACCATTAATGCATATGAGAAAGTGAAATGGGGCGTGACAAGGTTGATGAAGAAGTACACTGTCAAAGCTTGTGGGTACTGTTCGGAGGTCCACGTGGGGCCTTGGGGTCACAACGCTAAGCTCTGTGGCGAATTCAAACACCAATGGAGGGATGGGAAACACGGCTGGCAAGATGCAACAGTGGATGAGGTATTTCCCCCAAACTATGTGTGGCATGTTCAAGATCCAAAAGGAACCCCATTGAGGAGTGCGCTAAAGAGGTTCTACGGCAAGGCTCCAGCTGTGATTGAAGTCTGTATGCAGGCTGGTGCCCAAATACCTCAGAAGTATAAGCCCATGATGAGGCTAGACATTGTGCTCCCTGAAAGTGAAGAAACTCGTCTAGTCGCATAAGGTTCTTAACAGTTGTACAAAGAGTGAACGAGTGCTTGTGTTATAAAGATGTATTAAACTATGGAGCAAAATGCAGAAGCCGGTAGAGTTGGATTAGGTGTGTAACTAGTAAGGTTGCAGTCTGTGTTTTGCCTCTGTATAATGTTGATCAGGGCACCCGTGTCAACTTGGAATATTAATGTCACCAAATATAATCCCAGAAAGATTCAAATTGGGCAGGCAATACTTTTTGTAAGTGATCAGTCTTGTAGAAAGGAATTGGTTATACTGAAATCAGATCTCAGTTGTAGAAGTTCAAATTTTATTTTAGCTTTGATAATAAAGTATTAACTACCTTCAATTATGACCTGAGTTTAGCTTGAAGAAGTGGGGTCCCTTTTTCTTTTCTACTCTTTTTTTCCGAATACTCTGAGCATTTGCTTACTTGCCTGCTTGCAATTGCACAACAACTTCTGCGATAGCCAATTTATCTTTTCCATATTTTCGACATTATTCCAAGTTCAGACTTTATAATTCACAACTTCATCATATCATACTTGTATTCCCCAAAAATGTATCAGGTTTTACAATTAAATTTGTATTTAGTTGAGTCTAAGGCGACCGTTTTATATCTCAATTCGATCGTTTGATAAGCGGTTTACGTGAGCAAATTAATCGATCTTGAGTTTTAATCTGAACGCAATTCTAAAATCGATGTCAGGTAAATTCGATGTCAAGCTAGAATGCTAATGCTGTCAAACAAGTTCGAGCTAAACGATAGGACGATGAGATGACTTTGTTCTATTAAAATGCACAGTTATTCGAACACGATAATGATATTTAATTCGATGAGAATAACCGCAATACGATGATAAACAGGTATAATACGATGGCAGACAGCTATATTCGATCGACTAATATGATGCAGAAACAATGAATTCGATGCAGAATAATGATGAGCGAGTCGATGAATTGTATAATGAGTGATAATAGATTGCTTGAATTAAACACAGATAACAAACAAAAGATGTTGCGATCAAGGTAGATATAGATTTAAACGAAGTAACAAATAAGTAATCAAAGCAGTAAAAGGCTTATTGTATTGGATGGATCGATGGATGTTGCTTCAGTGGAAAGAGCAGATCTCCCTCCACGTTTGAGTAAAATCACGATCGAAGCTTTGAATACAATGGTGAATTGACAAAAGTAATGAGTAGTGACTAATTTTTTGACAGGAAATAACTTGAGTAAAATGATATTGCTCAGATGGACGCGCCTGAGAATGAAGATGTGAACTCCTATTTATAGATTGAAATTGAGGGCGACTCCACACCCTAACTGATTCCCACCTCCCCACGTTTCTCTTCCCACTATCTGCACGTCGTTATCTACTCCACCAAATTCGCCAAGTCCGTTCCGATTTTTTAGAGATAAGGATCAGTTACAGCTTATCCACATTGTCTTCGACTTTATCCGATCACAACGCCCCATGACCGAACGAAATCAAAGCAGCTTCTTTCCGATCTCATGACTTCCGAAATGAATCTAAACGCTGTGCACGATCAAGTTTGCTTCCTTCGCGATCGAACAGAAAATCGACCAATACAATACTATTCTAAAAGAGCCAATCCTATAGCAAAAAGTAAACGACCTTTTTGCCCCTATAGTAAAGCTTTTTTTAAATATTCCTTTGTACAAGAAAGTCAATACACAATTAAATTTCTACTCCTATATTTTATACAAATTATAAAAAATGCTTAATATAGATAATAAAAATGCCATCTTTTAATTAGGATTGTGATGTCTTTTCACATCTTCAGGTTCACTTCGTACATGTATTTGGTTCTGGAGAGATATAATGGATGACTATGTCATTCATTACTTAAGAACCACTGCCTTTTTTTGGGAAGCTAAAATATTTATCTTTAATGGTATTTGATCTTTCATAAAATACAACATCAAACTATCAACATCTCATCCGCAGTTATCTTATTTCATTTTATAATCGACTTAGAATTTGTACAAATATAAATGAGGTAAGCGGTACGTCTTTCAAACAAAATTTTGTTTGACTATAATTTTGCTATTGTGAATTTTGAAACTTCTTTTCTTTTCGTGTTCTTTTGGTCTACTTTATATATATGTACTTGTGTTTTAGAGTAAGTTCATTAATATTTAGGAAAACTGCAAGCGGAATAGTTGCAATATTTAACACGAATCTTAATACATTTATCATTGTATTTTTTTAAATAATTTACAACTTTGATGAAACTCTAATCCTGGGTATATTTTAGCCGTTCAAAAGCACAAATTTTTTTAAACAACAATTATATAAATTAAGGACACACGCGCGTTGCGCGTCTCCTAAAACTAGTTACTCATATGTGGCAAAACAAGATAAAACTTTGGTAATAGCAGCCTATGTTCCGATTCATAGCAAGCAACGTGAGAGAATTCTACCAACACTATACATTGCAGCACATTGCACCTGAAGAAGACGAGCTAAAAATGCAATCTCAATAGTGCATGTAATTTAGCTGGAAAAAAATACATGAGCTAAGAAAATGAATTTTTTTAAGGAATAAGATACTCTTCCCCGACAATAATTAGAATGATGGAACTTTCGTGTACAACTTCTTGTTCAGCTAGCATATCTCAATCTTTCCTCTATATAATACAGTGTGCGTAAAAGCCTCTTGACACAACCGGACTTCCCACAACAGCAAGATCAGTTCATTTGTCCTGCAAAATAATCTAAGCTATAAGTTAACTGCTAGACCATCAAGAGTCTTCCATGAAACTGTCGAAGAGGTATAGTAATCCATTCCAAGCATCCGTCCTGCCAAGAGGTAGGTAATGGTACAAAAACAAATGTGCTACCAAGGTATCTCTCAGGCAGCAGGAGCACACTCCTGGATAACTGCTGCCAACTTATCTCGATCTTCCTGTGTCTTCGTTCTTATCAAGAATGTTCGTGCAACAACAGCATCATCATTGTCACCATCACCCTAAAAGATATAGCATACAATCAACACTTTAGTGCAGTTGGAAGGGAAGGGGATAAGATGGAAATGAATCAGTGCATAGGGCATCAAATAGAAATAATTTCTTCGAGTTTTAGCTTATATTGTTCTAAGTTAATTGAGAAAAACTGTAACCATGGTAGTTAAAATGAGTGCTCAAGTATCATGTGCGCTGAATTTACACGTACAGGAAGTTGTTTGAATTGGCAAGCATTCTATAAGAATCAGATGGATATTTGTGGTTCAGATGTATTACCGAGGTATGAAATATTGTGACGATTGAGTTCTTCTGCATGTTTGTTTTAATGCCTGGATATAGCAATGCATTAAGCAAAATCCTTCCAACCTGCAACAAGTAAGAAACAGGCCAACAGAAACATCAAGGTGTAATCTTCTTTTTGATAAGTAGAAAAGTTTAGGTGTACTCTAGTTCCCATTCCTGAGGAGCAAAATTGGAAAACTTCTTTACCTAAAATGTGATTGCAAGCTGTTAAATGTACAGCACTTATCTTACCTCAGACACTGAACAGACACTTTGTAAAACTCAAGGTCTGTTCAGACACTACGTAAAAGAAATGGAGGCAGTTATCTTGTTTTTTTGTTTGGTTGGAGTGGTAAGTGAGAGAGAAGTGAAGTAGTTGTATTCTTGTTATCTTGGCCAATTCAGTAAGGTCCAAGTGGACATAACCTCCAGACTTCCACAGTTTATGTTATCTTTTTTTTTTTTTTGGAAAAGGTAACAACACAGTTTATGTTATCTTTGCTACGTATTATATTAAAAAACCACCCAAGAGAGGACAAAGCTAACGGTTGAACTGCACACATTGCAATTGCAACTAGACAATAAATAATACAGAAAATAACAATGAAGAAAGGTGGCGGGTGACGAGGGTGAAGCTGATTCCAAGATACATAGGGTCAGCTTGGTTATGGCTCAACCCAGCTTGTTCTCGAGCTCAACTCGAATGGCATAGAAATAGAAACCCAAGGTCGAGCTGTGTGGTAACTGTTTTTTTATCAACTTTTAACATTTTCAAGCTTGCCAAATTCATTAACTAAAATACAGCAGCTAAATAAGTCCTGAAAGCAGAACGCATTTGTGCATTTTCTTCAAGTGACATGCACGTTAAGTTGATGATCATTAGTGCATTTTGCAAGGTATACCAGATAAGAAATTGAATGGTTTCAGTCAACATTTTATGGTTGTCTTTTATAGGTCAACTGACAGATATATGCTTCCCTTGCTGCTCAAAGATCATAAAATATAAAAGCAGAAAGATGTCATTTGCTTGTCGAGACTTTGGTTTATTTAATTTATTTATTTTTCTGGTGTGGTGTGGAGGTGGATTAGAGCAACAAATGAAATGGAACTTACATCATTCCGTATCACAATAGTTGGTTTGGATTCTCGTGTACCCTTGCTAACACCTTCTTTACACTTAATAGAAAGCTGACCGGTGCCTCTGTCTTTCCATGCATCTTTATCCGATGGATCAGTTGACTAAGCAAATGCATATAAGAAAAGAAGAACAAATGTCATAACTGGAGTAGATAATAGGTTAAGATAGACTGCCCAAATTCAACAAATATTTGATACATACTATGAAAAAAAAATTCACTAGCTTGAATTTGGATCTGAGAAAGAACCTTCATGGCCAAACTTATTGAATGATAAACTACAAGCAAGAAACTATAGTGCCTTTGATGACAAGAGGATGATAGCAATCAATAAAGTAAAAAAGTTAAATGACCCAACTAGAAAAGTAGGTGATACTTGTCATATGAGATCATACGATCTCAGCGAGGAAATGCAGCAATCTGCATAGACGTTTTCTGTACCATGAGGGGTCACTCGGTTGCAGATAGGATGGGAATATTACCCGCACTAAACTTTGTATTATCCAATACATTGTTTGGTTGTAAAGTTGCTCTCCACATAAAACCCAACATTACTTACACCGCGTTTGGTTGTTGACTTCCTCATCCACATAACTAATACGTGCATAAGTTATGCATGAATCTATGTATTAGGGATAGTACGTGGAATAAGAATGTGGGCATTAGCAAAACATGTATTAACATTTTTAAAATGACCAAACTAACCCTCAAAATAGTAACAATATTTTTTTAATTTGCTTAAAGAATAAACCAATATTATAAATTGTACATTGTATATTAATTTATGATACTTCAATGATTCAACAAGAAAAATTTTCATATATGACACAATCCATACATTACTAATATCCACATTACTAGTCCCCACATAACAAATACCCGCATTACCAATCCTTGCATTGCTAATCCCCGCATAACTTATACTCAAACCAAACGACTCCTAAGAATGTCCTTTTATACAAGAATTAGAGCAATCTAACGCAAGAAAACATGCCAAACATGCAAAATACAAGATAACAGAGCAATTGGTAATGCCACAGCGACTCGCTCTGTGTCTTCACCTGCTGAAGCTACCACTGAAAATGTCATAGAAACACTATAACTAGTATTATAGAGAATGTCACAGGCTAAAAGAATATCAACTTCTTCATTCCTCGAACAAAATCTACATCTACAGTTCAGTTCAATGGTAACTTGTTGTCAACATCAAGCATACTCAGGATAGGTTACTAATCAAACAAATAATGATGAGAGAATCGCCTTTTAGATTAAAAAAATCAAAAGTCCCAAAAGTTAGTATATCACAGTCAACCTACAGTAAGAAGTAATAAGTCTTTAAAAATGGTAGCAACCACCCACTGATAAAATTGCACCACCAAAAGGAAAAGCACTCTGTATCTTTTTATGAACAGGAGTAAGCGCTTGTATTCTGTTACCTTCAAATAAAGTTTACATTTGACTTCATGGACTACAGTGACTCCCTTCTCTTCACTCTTCTTCACAGAAGGGCTACTTGGCTGCTCTATTTCATCTTCTGTATTGCAAAACATTAAGCTTCACCAGTTAAGGAGTAAACAAAGTACTGAAATTCACGATCTACTGAAGACAATTGTGAAAAAAGAAAAAGAAAATAGAGGAGTTTCCACAAGACATATCAAGATAAAAGTCTTGATGCTTCTTCTACTTCTTAGTCTATCCAGAAATTGTGTTAAGGTTCCTTTTTTTCCCCTTCCTGTTGCAATTATTTTTCCATTTTATAAGAAGTGAGGAAACAAAATGATAGCATTTTAAATGGTTTATCCTTTTCATGACTTGGCTTAACCTAACTAGAGAAGAGGAGAATAAATTATAATAAAGTTCTTCAATAGTGCTACTAGTAGGCATTAAGTCGAGTTCTCAAAGCATTAGTCATTTAAGCTCCCACAAGGTTGTGTGACTACCCCAATGAGAGTGCAGGAACATACAATGTAAGGTCAGAAAACAGGACTTATCTACCCTGGATAACAACACCCCCCCCCCCCCAAAAGGAAAAAAAAAAGGCCAAACATGAATAGAGACGAGACGATTATCTAGATGTCTTGTTTAAAAAAAAAATCATAACGAACACATGATGAGTTTCAAGCAGCATGAGATGAAGTGATAACGTATAATTTGACAAAGTAAAAGTCAACTGAACATGAAAGCTCCAGATCTTACCAGCATCTTTATCATTTGCAGCATCATTGTTCACAGGTACTGAATTTTGGGGTTGTATCGAAGATTGAAGTCCTAAAAAGGGTTAGCAAGTTCAGCATTCAAATAAATTTGAAGATGAAGTTTTGAAGTCAAGCATACATTCAGATAAAATTCTGTCATGAGACTCGAAGCTATTTGACAGCATCCTAGGACAATATGAGCACGTAAAAGACTTGAGAGGAATAAACAAGGTCAATATGTACTGTACATCATTAATTAATCAGAAAAATAGTTGATGCAGTCACTTCTGTTTTTACCCAAGTACCTCTTCGACCAAACAATATGATTACTTTGGGTCAAGCAAAGAGTACAGTTTTGGTTTCCTCGTAACTGGAAAGGTTTGAAGCATTTGGAAACTTTAAAATAATTGGTCCATCCTAACCCGTCTTAACAGCTTCATGACGCTATAATGCACCAGGTGCAAGCTCGACATTTTATATCATTCTTCAGAAACATAAACTGATAACTTGATCACCCACTTTCCACAAATGTAATGTGGATTAACTCACCCTAAATGACTGGTCCATTTGTCACAGTACTACTGCATGAAACAGACATCTGAAAGTCAACTGTATATTAAAATAAAAAATCTCTTGGTATGTGCCACTATAGTTGAGATTCTTTTCTTTAATTATCTTCTGCTACGTAGCAGCAATGAGCAAAATTGGTCGAAGAACAAGCTGAATACTACAAAGGATTTCATTTATTACGGTGCCTATGCTGTTAGGACACTAAAACATCTAAAAGGAAGGGGAGAAACACAATAGAGCATCCATGAAAAAGAAAACTCACCAAATGAAAAGGGAGCTTTGTTGTTAAAGAGAGCTCCTGAGCTCCATGATGCACCAAAACTTGAAGATGAATTAGCCACAGGAACAGCAGGTTTGGGAAAAGATAGTTTACCGTCGCTCTCCTTATTTTCAGACTCTTGGGATCCCAGTGCTGATGTATTCTCTCCAGGAGTTTTGATGTTAAAGAGAGTTCCTGAGCTCCATGAACTAAAACTTGAAGATGAATTAGCTACAGGAACAGCAGGTTTGGGAAAAGATAATCTACCGTCACTCTCCTTATTTACTGACTCTAGGATCTTCGAAGCAGCTTGGGATCCCAGAGCCGATGTATTCCCTCCATTGGATGGATTAGCTTTTAGCCAATTTACAATGTCACTAAATTTCTCCTGCAATTGGATGACCTTAATTACAAAAAAAAACCCAGCATACAAAGGAACAGCTATCAAGTCCTACGCAGGTTCATTATCACATCAACTCTTTTACTCAACTAGCTATTTGTGTGTTTATATTAACTGTCTGAGAAACACTTAGAGTTCACGTGTGAGAGATTTTGAAGATACCTTGATAGTTGAAGAATGGTTTAAGTAATCTTTAACTCCATCTTCCCAAAGTTCATCAGGGTGGTTCTGTAATTGTGCTTGGACCCAACTGCTCACAAAAAAACAGGAGTGTCCACTAGTTCAATATGGTCTCTACATCAAAAGCTTTTTGCAATGAGACTAGCAATTGCAATGGAGACAAACAAGAAAGAGACCTAACCAGTGAGTTAACAACATCTACAATACCTTAGCTTGACATACTGCTACCATATCTGGCGGCATAGAGCAAGACACTAGGGTAAGAAAACATGACTTTCAATATGTCTAGGCTTCCCCAATCCATACAGCCAAACTTTTTTTTTTTTTAATATAGAAAAATTCATTTAAAGATATCTGGTGTGGTTATGCTCCTTTTTTTTCTCGGGGGTTGGGGGGTGGGGGTTTGTTTCTGGAGGAAGAATGTGGAGAAACCATAGAGAGCATGGCAAAATTACTATTTCAGAAGCAAAGTAGTTGAAACAGAAAGATGAGAGACCTTGCAAACTGAGTATTGAGAGCTCTCACATGCTGTCTAGATGATTCAGCCCTTTGCATATCTAACTGCGGAGTCTTTATTGGTTGCGGCTGCGAGTGTTCAGCCTTTTGTGAATCAAAAATTGATCCTCCCATTATTCTTTTCCCCTGAACCTGCTTTCGAACCAGCAAACAAGGGATATTAAAAAGGGTCGATTCAATTATCCACAAAGATTATACTAAGAAACAAACCAGGGCATCGCCTTTTCTAGCTTCTTAATATGCAATGTCCAAGATCATTTGCCTTAATGCATAGCAAAACCTTAAAACAATATCTTCCAAAAGAAAAATCAATTATTTTTAATACAATGGTGTCTGGGCCAACTTGCGCACCTCGACTATTCCACCAAATACCCGCTATCTCCTACCAACACAGGTACATGTAACTCGGTCCACCAATACTTAGGCGGATGGAAAGAAATCACTAAGCGTTTGTGCCTCCAATAACCAATCAATCAATTATCCGTCAACCCAAATAATTGGATGCAGCAATATGAATACTTCGTATCTATTCTGCCCTATTCAGTCAATTTGATTCAAATACCAAATTGTATCACCAACAACTCTACATATATCAACTTAATACTCAAGACCCTTAGAAAATCCATTAAAAATGCTACCTTTACACAAATTTTAACAAATTAAGCTCCTTTACACACTTGGAAACTAAAATTTTATAATAGCAGGGCATTCCAATTACACATAATTCTCTTTTACAACATATCATTAACTCCAATATCTAAAATTTCAAAACCCCCCAAAATAAAAAGTTACTTTACACAAGTTTATCTGTATTTAGCTCCTTTAAACACTTATTAAGAACTAAGAATTCAGCAGCTCTACTGGAAAAAATATGCCAACTTTACAAAAAAATTACCAAATTGGTAGGTACCCTGTGGAACTAGTCGAGGTGCACGCAAGCTGGCTCGGACACCACAATTATATAAAAAAATAATACTAATAATAATAAATTTCAAACCCTGTATTAACAAAAAGGTAGCTACTTTACACTAATTAAACTGCATTTAGCTCCTTTAAACACTTAAACTAAGAATTTAGCAGCTCTATGGGAAAAAAAAAAAAAAAAAAAAGAAGCTAAATTTACACAAATTTTAACAAATTGGTGGACAGAGTGCTGGTGGTAGTCAGCAGGTACCCTGTAGAACTAGTCGAGGTCCACGCAAGCTGGTTCGGACACCACAATTATCAAAAAACATAATAATGTAAATTTCAGACCCTCTATTAAAAAAAAGATAGCTACTTTACACTAATTAAACTACATTTAGTTCCTTTAAACACTTAAAAATCAAGAAATTAGCAGCTCTACTGGGAAAAAAATTCTAACGCTACACAAATTGATGGTGCTGGTGGTAGAAAGCAGGTACCCTGTGGAAACTAGTCAAGGTGCACGCAAGCGGATCCGGACACCACAATTATCAAAAAACATAATAATGTAAATTTCAAACCCTCTACTAACAAAAAAAAAAGCTACTTTACACTAATTATACTACATTTAGCTCCTTTAAACACTAAAAACCAAGAATTTAGCAGCTCTACCAGAAAAAAAAAATGCTAACTTTACATAAATTTTAACAAATTGATAGACAGTGCTGGTGGTAGCCAGTTGGTACCCTGTAGAACTAGTCGAGTTACACGCAAGCTGGCTCGGACACCACAATAATAAGAATAATAATAAAAAGGTTGCTACTTTACACAAATTTAACTGCATTTAGCTCCTTTAAACACTTAAAAACTAAAAATTTAGCAGCTCTACCAGAAAAAAAAAATGATAAGTTTACACAAATTTTAACAAATTGATAGATAGAGTGCTGGTGGTAGGCAGCTGATACCCTGTAATAGTCGAGGTACACGCAAGCTGGTCCGTACACCACACTAATAATAAAAAGGTAGCTACTTTACACAAATTTTAACAAATTGATGACAGTGCTGATGTAGGCAGCAGGTACCCTGTAATAGTCGAGGTACACGCAAGCTGGTCCGTACACCACACTAATAATAAAAAGGTAGCTACTTTACACAAATTTTAACAAATTGATGACAGTGCTGATGTAGGCAACAGGTACCCTGTAATAGTCGAGGTACACGCAAGCTGGCCCGGACACCACACTAATAATAAAAAGGTAGCTACTTTACACAAATTTTAACAAATTGGTAGACAGAGTGCTGGTGGTAGTCAGCACTCAGCAGGTACCCTGAAGAACTAGTCGAGGTGCACGTAAGTTGGCTCGGACACCACACTAATAAAAATAATAATAAAAGGTAGCTACTTTACACAAATTTAACTGCATTTAGCTCCTTTAAACAGTTCAAATTTAAACTTACAGAGTCGTTATTGAATGAAACGGAATCGGAGGAAGCGAATCGTTTAGTTCCTCTCATGATTTGACAAAATTAAATACAAATTTAATTTCTGAATTTCGCAGAAAATAATTATGTTTTTGAAAATTTGGTTCAATTTTTTTAAAATTAGGGTTTTTGTTTTTGTTCTTCAGTGAGGTGGAAGAGGGAAGTAGATATCTGGGCCGTGTAATTGGGTTTGGACCACTAATATTCAATTTGGATCGTTGGATTGAGTTTAATTAGGGCTTATGAACATAATTGTCGTTGGGGGCCCGCCCATTAACGATTTTTAAGTCATTTAACGGCCGTAATTTTCACGTGGGACATGTGGCATTGTCTCTTTAGCATCCCCTTTCACACACCCCCACCCACACCAAGCCACTTGAGTGGGGCCTAAGAGCCCGTTTGGGTGAGCTTAGAAGTGACTTACAAGCGTGAAATTTTGATGCGTAGTCATTTTTGGATGCGTTCAATGAGTCTTATCCCCCGTTTTAAAATTTATTAAAAAATATCAAATATTCGGGCACACACTTACGCTCCATTAGCGTTAGAAAACACCCCAGACTAGTCTTGATATTTTATACTGGAATTTTGAACTAACATGTTCAAAGGTCCTATTATTTTATACTGGACTGAAGCTTTATATATAAAGTCCCATAACAAAATAATGGGACTTTCAACTATCATGTTCAAAGGTCCAATTATTTTATATTGGACTGAAGCTTTATATATAAAGTCCCATAACAAAATAATGAGACTTTGAACTATCATGTTCAAAGGTCCCATTATTTTATATTGGAATGAAGCTTTATATATAAAGTCTCATAACAAAATAATGAGACTTTGAACTATCATGTTTAAAGGTCCCATTATTTTATATTGGGGTTAGTTTACTGAAGCTTTATATAAAGTCTCATAATAAAATACTGGGACTTGTCCGGAGATGGCTATTTCTCAGCGAATTGATTTTTAACGGCTACGAATCAATCCAAATAGGCCCCTACGCGAAATTTTTCCCTTATAAGTTTATAAGTTTTTGGGCTTATAATCCATAAGTGAGTTAAAAGCTTTAAAAAAAGGATTTTTTTACATAAAAGTACAAGTTTTAGAACTTAATTACCAAACATAGCAACATTTTAACAAAATAACCCTATATAGAGGAAAACACAAGTTAATTACAAATATAGCAAAAACATAGCAATATTTTCCCATTACATACCACACCCTTACATTCTTCCTCCTACTTCCCCCACTATCACTTTTGCTCCTCCCATTTCTCCCTATTTCACTTTTCCTCCCACCATTTCCCCTAATTTCACTTTTATTCCTATCATTTCCCCCAATTTCATTTTTCCTCATCCTATCCTCGATGTATCTCACCGTATCTCAACTGTTTCTGCAGCACCGTATCTCAACTGTTTCTGCACCGTTTCAACTGTTTCTGCAGCACCGTATCTAATTGTTTCTGCAGCACCGTATCTAACTGTTTCTGCACCATTTTAACTGTTTCTGCAGCACCGTTTCAACTGTTTCTGCACCGTTTCAACTGTTTCTGCAGCACCGTATCTAACTGTTTCTGCACCGTTTCAACTATATCTAACTGTTTCTGTACCGTTTCCTTGTTTATTTTCTTTGTCCCTCTTCATTTCCCAGTTGAGCCTTTTCTTCTTGTTTCCTCCCCCCAAAAAAATCAAACTTAGAACATAATAGGAGATGCTGCTCTTCTTTCAAGAGAAGATCTGTCTAATCTATTAGCAGCTCTGAAGTTAAGAGTTCGATGACCACTATATATTTGAGCATCTTTTTATTTGTAAAATTCGTAGCGTTTCTTCATTCATGCTTCAATAAACTTCTACCTATTCAAATATTTAGCTTTCTCCTTTAGCTTTCCCCCTGTTTCACTGACCATCCATCATCGTCCATTCCATTGTTTATAAAATAATTTTTCCCTTTTGCTAGTGGCTAATACTTATGTATCTCCTCTTCGCAGCAATGGATAGACCTTGCACGACTTACAGGATTGCAGGCTCGGAAGAATGAGCAAGTTTCCGATCTTGTTCTAGATTCTGCAAATGCACTTGGTTGCAATACTCCAGAAGATACAACTATTGATGCTTTCTAGATTCTGCGAATCGGCCCCTTCTCGTCGGCCTAGGAAGAAAATTGCTGATGGGTTTACCATATATACTGAAGAGGAGTTGGGAATTGGAAAGAATAATGCAGGAGGTACCTCACTTTGCCCTTTTGATTGTGACTGTTGTTTTTAGGTGAATTTGTCAGTTTATGCAGGAGGTACCTCACTTTGCCCTACGTCACTAATCTTCGCTGCTTTCTAGCATAACATGTAAGCAGCAATTTTGAATAGATAGGTTGAAGGAGATCTGGCGGGGAGGGGGGGTGGGGTGATGGGCGCTGAGGTGGTGGGGTTGGAGGTGGGGGTCATGGGGCGTTAATTTGGGGGGGGGGGGGGGGGTAAACTCAATTCTAAGCTATGGGAGGAGAGAGATTAAAGTGAGATGAAATTTGGGGAAATGAAATTTGCCTATAATAAAATGTGCTAAAAAAATATTGTTATGCCTTGTAATTAGAAAAGTATTACTATTTTTTTTGTAATTAAGGAGTTAAATTTGTATATTTGTGTAAAAATCCCTTAAAAAAGTGGGTTTTAAGTCACTTTTTGACTTATAAGCCACTTAAAATAAGGGGACAATTACATGGAGAGACACCCCACCTATGAAAATTACCAAAAAAGACCCCTATTTTCCTTCTTTACCCGACCTAGCACCCCCCTACTTTTTTTATTTTTTTCTTTCACTCCATAGCACCCCTATTTAAAGAAAAAAAACCCTAGCCCCCATTTTTTCCCCCTATTCTCCTTCTCTCCTTCCCATTTTCTCTCTTCTCTTTCCCATTAACCCTAATGCAGCCGCCACCCCCCTAACCCTTCCACCACTGCCCCACCGTCATCTCCTCCCCTCCAAGCCACTGACGACGTCGCCGCCATGGTCACCACTACCACCACCACCGCTGCTTCTTCTTCTTCTTCTTTTCGTTTTTTTTTTAATTTTTTGCTTTTTGAATTGCAATGTTGATTTTCGTTTTGTATTGCGATCCAAACTCTGGTGAGGAGTTTATTTATCAAGTTTCTTCTTTTTCTTCACTTTTATCATAAAAATTCATTGAGATCTACTAGTTTTTTATTAAAACTTTTGTTTAATGTTTAGATCTAGTGTTTTTCTTGTATAAAACTGTATAGATCTGGGATGTTTGTTAAGTTTTTGTGTAAAAGCTGCCCGAAGCACTGTTTAAAGTCAGATTTGCGAGTTTATACACTTTTATACATTTTTATACAAGTTTATACAATTATGTAAACGTGTATAAAAATGTATAAATCTGTATAAGTACGTATTGACAGTGTATAAAACACATTCTATGTATTGTAAAATTTGTATAAAGCTGTATATGCGTGCATGAATAATGAATAAAATTGTATAAATTTCAGATTTGTGCACTTTTTATGGATGTTTTGTATAAAATTTATGTTTTTTGTGTATATTTTTGTATTTTTCTTCTTGCATCCACAATTTACTATGTATTTACATGTATAATTTATTATTTTGAAAGATTTAGGTGTATAAAATTATCAAAAAATAATTATTTAAACAAATCCACAAATAAAATAAGCAAATCCGGTGAATTTTTGGTTTTCCGGCCACCTGCCACCGCCGGCCGGCTGCGGCAGCGGTGGAGGCTCAGTTATGTAATTTTGAAAATAAGAGGGTGCTATGTTATGTAATGTAAAAATAAAGGGGTGCTATGGATGAAATGTGGCCCCTCATTTGTAATTTTGGGTTGTGGGGTGCCTAGTTTTGAAAATTCCCCTAAAATAAGCTGCTTATAAGCCCACCCAAACAGGTTCTAATTCGGGAAATTTTGATGTGCAGCCATTTTTGGACTCGCTCAAGGAGTTTTATCCACTGTTTCAAAATTTATTGAGAAATAGCAAAAAATTTGCGATCACACTTATACTCCATTAGCGTTGGAAAACACCCCATACTAGTCCCATAACAAAATACTGGGCTTTGAACAAGTTTATTTTGTTATGAGACTTTATGTATAAAGCTTCAGTTTGAACAAGTTTTGTTCACAACCCCCCATAACAAAATAATGGGATTTATAACAAAGGTCCCATTATTTTGTTATGGGACTGAAGTATAAAGTTCCATAACAAAATACTGGGATTTGTCCGGAAATGGCTATTTCTCAACCAATTTGTTTTTGACGGAAACAAATCAATTAACGCATGCCAAACTGGCCCTGCGCTAAATTTTTACTTCTAATTCAAGTGACATATTATTAGTTGATATAAAAGCATATTATTAAGGATACAATCACAAAATAAAATATGAAAATTAAAAATGTACAGTATTGATTTTTTTTAAAAGAAAGGATATGTAAAACAAACGACTAATTATATACGAACGGTTAAGGCGAATTACGCAATTGATAAAAAGTGTTTTTCGAAATCATGAGAACTAGATCTTATTTGTTTATCTTTTATTCTATTAGTGCACATATCGGTCATGACATACTACTACTACCTATATATTTTTCTCTGTCTTGTCTTGGTTATCAACTCATACTCCACTAGTTCACTATTAGTTGTTAACTATTTGTAATTTTTGTAAACAGATTATATTAGAAAAAGAGTTTAAGTCTTATATATAAGAAATGCAAAAAGTATTTATAAGAGTTTAAAAAAATAATAAGGCAATCAAACTCTCATAGGTTAGAAACTTGAAAGTAGAACTATTCAACCACTAAGCCATTCCATTAGGAACGACATCCTTTACAATTATTCTAATTTTTTTTTTAATGTAAACACAATAGAAGCATTATTCAACTTCTCGAATATGCAAATTATGTTTTATATGTTGATATTTATGTCAACTATTTTGCACACTTTAGAATCGAATTCACTACTCTCACCGTGAAAGAATATAACGCCGGAATCATCAACAAAAGAAATGAGGATATAGAGTAGGAATGTACTAAATTCCATTCCATATACAAACAAAACAAGTACCAGAGAGCACAATCTGAGTTTAAGAATTTTCTTACTCCACCTTAATAGAGCTTTCTTTTTCTATTATATCTTTTTGTTTTAACAACAAAATGAAATCCAAATGTTTCAGGAGCAAACAGAGTTCAGAAAATAAAAAAAAAGAAGACTAGAGTACAAAAGTACTAGTTAGCAGCAACTGACACTAAACTTACTTTAGCTAAGCTAAGACTTATATTTTTTCCTTTTGATTGGAGGATGTTTTTACATTTGAAGCTCACACTAATGGCCTTTTCTCTTCATCTGCACTAGTTTGTGATGATAGGTTTGCCTCATTGTGATGACCTCGCCTAGTTGTGTTATCGGATTTCACAGCTCGTGGGGGAGGTTTAGTGTCAGGCAATAGCCTCGAAACAATTCCCATTGACATTAACAGCAATCCAGTGCAATGTTGCTCAGTTAGTGGCTTAGTAAAGATCAAGTATGACAACAGCAATGTCACTGCCTTTCTTGCTGTAGTTACCTGTATGCCAAACGATCTTTTAGACGTACTTTATTTTTAAAAACTAGCATTAGAGAAACGAATGACAAACAGACTGCAAATTTAGAAGATTAGACAATAAAAAGATTTACCATAGCAGTAGTGGCAGCTCCAAAAATTGCAATGAGTGATAAAACTGAAATTTGACCAATGAACGTGGCCATTGCTTCGAATACCAAGACACCATAAACGTATGGATGCTGCAAGTTACACAACAAATATGAGCAACTTTGTACAGCCAGAGGAAAAAATATTCAACTAGTTCACTAGGAGGAATACTACTACTAACATAAAGGTTTGAGATGCAGCATTGTTTCTGAAACAGATTCACTAGAGTTCTACATATTTCATCATTGACTTACTAAATCAGTGGAAATATAAATAGAAAAAATCAGTTGAATGCGGGGCATGCTTGGATCGTGGCTGTTCATTCTATTTCACATTAACTTGCTCTTACTGCACAACTATCAAGCCTTAACAAAGATCACAAGAATATCATCGTATACTGAATTAAGGGATTGTAACGACTAATTATGAAGACCACGAAAAATGGCCCAATTGCGTTAGATGTTTCTTGGGATCAAACCATCCAAAATGAGTTCATCTCAGGACAAACAAATGAATTAAGAGTACGAAGTATAATCTGAAGGATCATCAAGGTATTTCTTTGATTACCTCATAACAGGATTTCCATGCAGCAAAGAGTTCTCCTGTTAGTATCATAACCAGAAGTAGAAAAGGTGCGCCAACAACTGTTGAGCAGAACAGCATCTCCATCTGAGAAGATTTAGGACAACAATCAAATTATTAGTTTACATGCCACATGTGATTCCATTGGTCATGTAGCAACCATAAACTTGATACTAATAGTATGCACCTGAGAAGTATCAGGTTTCATGGTAAAAATCGCTTCCTGCTCATTACCAACAAAAGAGTCCATCACAAGAGCACCAGTTATCATAATGATACCAATGATACTGAAGTTTGGAGAAGTATTGGCATCTGCTAATGTAAAAAGTATCAGTCCCCCAACCAAAAGCACGGCCGAGACATATTCTTGAACTGGATATTTTCTCCTTAAGCCAGGAATAAAGGCGCCCATTACCATTACTGGTAACACCTATACTCCAAAATGTATATAGCAGAATTAGATATAATATGAGATCTTTAGTTTCCTGCACATCCAGATGGACTGGCTAGTACTATTTACAGCTATTAACGACATATTCGTAGTTAAAAAAGTATAGCAAATAAGTTTCAGCGATTATTTGGTCGTGCATAATGTACCTTAGTGGATTTGAACATGATTTGTGCAGGATAATTTAGATAAGCCAAGGAGCTTTTTGTTAATCCATGAGAACCCATGAGTACAGCAGAGAGCTTCACATAAGTTTTCCATGGGTTCACCATTTGCTTGGTGGTGAATCCCTGTAAACGTATGAGAAACAGATATACAAAACCTTGTACAAAGGTAAAATACCACCCATAGCTGAAAAGATCGAGAAATAATTGTCACAAAGAGTTCTATTTCAATTTTTACAGCAATCATCAAGGTGAAGGAAATAGTTAAAATTGTAGGAAGAAAAGTGGCATACCTGAATCCTAGTCGATTATATACATACTCCTGCAAGTTGGAATTAAGTTAACTGAAGCAATTACTTTGTGTTGCAACATGGATCACGACGAAAGCTAATTAGTCAGCAAAAATGATCCAACAGAGGAGACAAATCCCATAAAAAGAACAGAATCAAATAACTGCAAATTGAAAAAGAAGGAACGCGCTGATAGGCCATAGTCATCAACAATGTGACTTGTCTTCTAGACAAATATAGAAAAGAAGAAAGCACCATTCCAATGGACAATTACCAAGTCAATAATATGACTAAAGGAAAGAGGGTTATCATTGAAAACCTTGTGTTACTCCTAAGTTTTACAAACAAAGCTGAAAATGAACTAAAAGTAAAGTTTCACATTAATCAAATTAAACCAGACTTACATCAAGAGTCCGATCAAAGATTTAAGTCAATGCATACAAAATACCACCAAGGCACTCACTAAAGAAGAAGAACTACGCCTCAATTCTAGACTAGGTGGGGTCTAATTCATTTTGCTTTGCACCAAAAGTCCGACCAAAGATTTTAAGTCAATGTATGCAAAATACCACCACGGTACTCACCAAACAAGAACAACTACGCCTCAGTTCTAGACTAGGTGGAGTGTATTCATTTTGTTTTATTTGGATTTGGACCCATATCCAAAAAAAATTGGTTCTCAGACACTAGTGGCTCTCTATATTTCCTACTAAACACAATTCACTAGATAGACAAAATTTATCATAGCAACTAGTACTAATGCAAGCAAAGTATCAGGTCTAAACCTTAATTCCAACTAATTGGTCCTGTCCATATGGATCTTTTGCTTCTATTTATGTCCTATATACACTAAATCTGCATGGATTTCCACTACCTTGACTCCATTACACAAAGAAAGCAACAATTTTGAGACAAAACTCAAGGTCAATGTAACAGTAATCCAATGATATATCTACAACAACAACAACAACAACAACATACCCAGTGTATCCCACAAGTGGGGTCTGGGGAGGGTGAGATGTACGCAGACCTTAACCCCACCAAGGTGGAGAGGCTTTTTTCGGTAGACCCTCGGCTAGGAAAAGAAACATATTAAAAAATACATCTGAAAAACCAAGCTAGTGATATCATGCTAAAAAGAATGTAAAATTAAAGCATATCCAACGAACAAATAATAACAGTAGATATAAAGGTGGAAAGTAAAATGGAAATCCAATGATAACACTTAAACAGTTCTGTACAAAGTATATATAAGAAAGAATGAAACAGACCTCACATAAGCCATTGACGAGATAACCAAAGAAGAAACCAGAAGAGCAAATAAGGAATTGTTGCCATTTTGGTCGATCAGTTAATGAAATCCCAAACAAGAACCTTGTATTATCATCATTCTTCATTTAACCTCAAATTCTGAGACACAAAATAATTAAAGAAAGAATCAAGAAAATATAATAGTCCAATACATGCATGGACTTTAATTTGACTGAACACAACACAAAAGAATGAAAAGATTTATTTGTTCACTTACTAACACAAGAAAAGTATAAGAATTTGGCTTAGACTTGCAATACAATTTACCTTTATACAAATTTCCCTTTCCTTTTTTGTTGTTTGAGAGTTTGTTGTAAAAAAGTGCCTTGAAAGCGGGAGCAAAATATGGAACAAGGTGATTGAAAAACAAAGTTTACGTGGGAATATCTATGGGCTCTTTTAAGCGTTACTATATTCTCAATAGTGTTACTATTTATTACTCCGTCCTTTCCATTATGTGTCATAATTTGACTCGACACAAAATTTGAAAAATAAATGAAGACTTTTGAAACTTATGGTCTAAAATAAGACATAGATGTTTGTATGGTTGTAAATCATTTCATTAAGGACAAAATACTAATTTTAAAGTAAATTTTTTACCAAATTTAGAATATTATAGACTAAAAAAAAAACGCTGCCACATAAACTGGAACGGAGGGAGTAACTACATACCATATTATTACTACTACTATTCACTCCTATAAATAGAATGACACATATTATTGGAAAATTTAATCAATTTTAGTTTTGGACTGCAAACTTTCTGTTATTTAAAACATTTGAACTATAAATATTGAAATTTATATTAGTGTTTTTCTAGTTTCTACAACAATAACAACATTAGCTATTATGACGAGGTTGGTTATATGTGGGTTTTCGATTTAAGATATTATTTAATTTAGACTACTTTGATTTATTACTTACCAATTTATCATGATCCTCCTTATGTGTATAACGGGTTTATATTAGGTAATGCGAACAAGCTTGCTTAATTAAAAAGCCAATGTCTGAATTTACTTTAAAATTAAATGTTACGTTAGTACTTTGAATTTAGTCATTTTATGGGGAGGGAGAGAGCAGCAATTAATGAAAATTACGAATTGAGCTCTTTCCTCACTTTTCCCAAAAAATAAATAAATAAAAGTCTTTTAAGCTCAAATCTTAGAACTAGATGTAGAGGCGGATGTAAAGAGTAAGGGACCATTTGACGCAGACAGTATATTTGTGTTAAAAAAATCACAAAATATATAAAAAAAATCAAGTCGAGAACCCAGTAACTGAAACTAAAAATCACTATTCTAAATTTTAGAACCCATAAGATTCAAATATATCGTAGATCCGCCTCTGTTATCATATGTGTTTCCACATATACTCTTATCATCAAATTATTGCCGGTTAATATATATTTTCACTTTATTAATCAGTTAATGTAAATTGGTGTAATTATTTGGTACAAATAAACTATTACAAATCACTAACTACTCTAACAATCCTATTTAGTGTTTGATGAAAAAGAGTTATGCACTGCCGTATGGTAAATCGATGTAAAAGAACTTATGCAATGTCGTATGATAAATAGGTAATTGTTGCTTTCCTCGTACAATTTGAAAATATTGGATTTTCCGTTATTTAAATCGTCTGCCTCCGTCACTTGTAGTCAGCAGAATTTGTATGTTCCTTTCTTGGGTCTAGGGTACTAATGTGCGTAAGTTCGGGGGCATTACTTCATCCAATTTTTGGCATTTTTCCATTTATAGTGTGTCACGGCTCTATAGTTTGGTCCTCTTAATTGAAGTTTAGCAACAAAATTGTTACTAAAATAAATGATCCACCGTTTGAAAAGTGTATGTGTACCTCCTTAATTGACAAAGTTTTATGTACACGTAATAACATATCTACACAATACATGTAATCTAATGACTCCAACGATTAATTCACTTGTGTTACAAGCATTCTCATTACTTTAGAACCGCTTTGCAAATTTTCAAAATCTACTTAGATTGAAATAAATTTCTTCAAAGAGGATTTCGAAAGAAGTATATTAAAAGAAAAACTATAAACGCTTACTTGCAATAAACAAAGACTTCGATAACACTGCTTTTAGGGATGTCAAACAAATGTGGTCAGTGGCGAATGTAGGATTTTTTGCAAGCATTGTCATTCTAAAACAAATTTTGAAGGTGTAGGGTTCAATCCCTACTTTAAATGATAAACGTTCGAAAATTTTGATAAAAAAAGCTAATTTATGCTACAAGCGGGATTTAATCTCTCACAGTTCTAGACTTTCTAAAGGTGTTTAACCACTAGATCGGTGAGCCATGATGTTTCAAGCAGTGTCACTTTCTTTATTTGTACTAAATATTATGATTTTTTTATATATTTATATACATCTTACATAGTAAAAAATTTTGGCGAAGCGGTGTCCCTTGACACCCCTTGGCATAGGGTGCCTACGCCCCTAAATGTGGTGCAAATCTAGTAATTAGCGACCCTACTCCAGCTATATGAGCTTCCTGGGGCTTCTTTGGCGACCGTGAAGTCACCGGATGAATTGTCGAGTAAATAGATCAGATAGCCATGATGTTTCAAGCAGTGTCATTTTCTTTATTTGTACTAAATATTATGATTGTTTTATATATTTATATACATATTACATAGTAAAAAATTTTGGCGAAACGGTGTCCCGTGACACCCCTTGGCATAGGGTGCCTACGCCCCTAAATGTGGTGCAAATCTAGTAACTAGCGACCCTACTCCAGCTATATGAGCTTCCTGGGGCTTCTTTGGCGACCGTGAAGTCACCGGATGAATTGTCGAGTAAATAGATCAGATTCCGACGCGGCTGTATCAAAATTAGGATCTTAATGGCAATAAAGTTGCTCTAATTAGCGTATATGCTCTATTTGACATTTTTATGTGATTCTACAAATAGGAATGACTAAAGTTAGTTGTTATCCAAGATCACTTCAACGTGTGTATTATTGTTGCCTTCTTTAATGTATTGTGTTTGACCAAATAGAAGTGTTTTTTGTCAATATTATTATACAGCCTTTTGTGTTTTGGTAGTCTTTCTATATTTTTTTAGTGCTAAATTACACTATAAGTCATAGGCTTTTCACTAATAATATCAATAGATACATAATTCATGCCCGAAAGGAAAGCGTGAGAAAAAGACAAGTTAATTGATTAAAGGGGAATAATTACAAACTTTTGATTAATCAAATCGGTTATGTTAATAAAAATCGAACACACCAAGCGAAAACCGGACACACTCACACGAGAAACAAATAAGTTTTGGATGAAAACTCTTGTCTTTCATTGATGAAGGAGTCTCATATTTATACAAGAGAAAACCTAAACCCTAACTTAGGGACCAAGTAAAGCTTAATGGGCTTGGCCCAATATACAATTTACATAACTAACCTATTTACATATCTATCCTATTTACAATAACCTTAATTACACCCTCTCAAGTTGGAGCATGAGGATTCCTTATGCCCAACTTGTTAAGGAAATACTCGAACTGGGCCCGTCCCAGCGTCTTCATAAAAATATCAGCCAGTTGTGTGGTCATAGGCACATAGCTGGGACGAATGCTTCCTCCGATAATCTCATTCCAAACAAAGTGACAGTCGACTTCGATGTGTTTAGTGCGTTCGTGAAAAACAGGATTCCGAGCAATATGTAACGCTGCTTGACTATCACACTTCAAATTCATCGGAGAATTGTGATCGATTCCAAGATTCCATAATATCCCTTTCAACCACTTCAATTCACAAACAATCATTGCCATCGATCGATACTTTGCCTCAGCTGAGGACCTTGACACAATCTGTTGCTTCTTCATTCGCCAAGATATCAGTGAGTCCCCTAAAGATACATACCAACCAGTCAACGATCGACATGTCAACGGACAACCTGCCCAATTGGAGTCACACCATCCGTGCAATCTCAGATCGCACTGAGAATTCAATACGATGCCTTGTCCCAGACAACCTTTCAAATATCGAACAACCCTAAGCACCGCTTCCATATGCTCAATACGGGGACTCTGTATGAATTGTGACAACACATGCACACTATAGGACAAATCCGGTCGAGTAAAACACAAGTAAATCAATCTTCCAACCAGTCTCCGATAGCGTTCAGGATCATTGATAAAACGACCAGTCGCAAGCGCCAAGCGATGGTTTTGTTCTGTCGGTGTACCAACCTGTTTCGCCCCCAACAAGCCTGCTTCCGATATGATATCCAATGCATACTTCCTCTGACACAAGAAGTTTCCCTTCGGAGCCTTTGCCACTTCGACCCCCAAGAAGTATTTCAAAACACCTAAATCCTTCATATGAAAACATTTCGAGAGATACAACTTAAAAATTCGAATTGCCCTCGAATCATTACCAAATATGATTAAATCATCTACATAAACAAGCACATTCAAATGCACATTTCCCTTCTTCATCGTAAATAATGAGTAATCCGAATACGATTTTCGGAACCCATATTTCTTAAGAGCAGTAGACAACTTCACAAACCAACACCTGGGAGCTTATTTTAAACCATACAATGATTTTCGAAGGCGACACACAGTTCCTCTTCCGGTCATGTGATAGCCCGGAGGCAATTTCATATATACTTATTCGTGAAGATCACCATGCAAAAATGCATTGTGCACATCCATCTGATGCAATTCCCAATTTTTAGCAGCTGCTACGGCTAGAAAAACTCGGACGGTTACCATCTTTGCAACCGGTGCAAAGGTCTCCGTGTAATCAATTCTTTCGATTTGATGATTCCCAAAAATCACCAGTCTTGCTTTGTACCTTTCAATAGTTCCATCCGAGTTGTACTTTATCTTATATACCCATCGGCATCCGAGGGCCTTCTTCCCCGGAGGTAAGCGAACTATCTCCCAAGTCTTGTTCGCTTCCAATGCTTTCAACTCTTGCCCCATGGTTGTTCTCCATTTATCATTTTTCACCACCTTCGAATAGGAGGTAGGCTCATGTCTTTGCGTTATAGCTGCAAGAAAGCTCACATGTTTCGAAGAGAAATGATCACAATTGACATAGTGTGCTAGAGGATAGGGCTTACCAGAGGGTTGTTGAGAAACGGATGAACAATCAGACTTTCGAACACAGGACGATACCCGGTGACTCATCTTTTGGACCGTATTTGTAATCAAGTCTCTCAGCAAAATACTTTCTTTCTTAGTTCGTTTTCCACGACCCAATTCTTCGGGTTCAACTTCGGGAACAACTTCGGGTTCAATTTCTGGAGTCACAACTTCGGGTTCAACACCCCCTTCCTCGTACACTCTCCTCTTCTTCCTCCAATGCTACGGTGACAGGGACTGTATCTTGTCTCCGTTTTTCTTCCTCAATCTCCTTTGATGCGAACGAAAATTACTTTTCGTAAAACACCATATCTCTTGATATCACAAACTTCTTTGCCTCCAAATCATACACTTTCCATGCTTTCTTCCCGTTTGGATAACCCAAGAACACGCATCAACGACTCCTACTCCCAAACTTGTCACCTGTTCGTCCTTGATTGCGAGCATAACATAAGCAACCGAACACCCTTAAATGATCATAATTCGGTGTCACTCCCATTAAGACATCGTAAGGTGTCTTCCCATTCAACAACTTAGGGGGTGTCCGGTTAATTAAATAACATGCCGTCATCACACATTCTCCCCAGAAATCAATCAGTAAATTGGCTTGAAAACGTAGCACCCGTGCTACATTCAAGATATTTCGATGTTTTCGTTCAACTATACCATTTTGCTGAGGTGTCCCTACGCAGTAAGTTTGGAACAAGATCTCTTGTTAGAGAAAATACCCTTTCAAACTTACAAATTCGGTTCCACTATCACTCCGGACGCATTTAACCCGTTTATTGAATTGTCTTTCTACCATTGCAAAGAAACCTTTCAATTTTTGTCCGACTTCTCTCTTATCAACTAACAAGAACACCCATACTCCTTGTGAACAATCATCAACAACAGTAAAAAAGTATGATGCACTACACGAAGATTCAGTTCTATAAGGACCCCACAAGTCACAATGAACTAAATCAAAAAGTTCGGCAGCTTTATTATTACTCGAAGGAAATACATTTTTAGTTTGTTTTGCCCTAAGGCATAAATAACATGCTTTTTTTTCTAAGCTTCCTTACCCACTATCTTCTAAAACTGAAAGAGATTTTATTACTTGCATCGAAGGATGTCCCAACCTTTGATGCCACAAATCTACCACATCGACCTTCATAGCTTTCACCAAGGGTATCGTCCGAAAGTAGTAGAGTCCGTTCTTTTGTTCACCTGCTCCAATCAACTTCCCCGTAGCCCGGTCCTGCATAACACACAAATCATTAGTGAAATTTGCATGAGACACAGAAATCAAATTGCAAGTCATTTCGGGCAGATATAACACTCCGTGAAGAACCATGTCTTCGTTAAATCTGATGGATCCTTCCTGAGTCGCCATCGTAATGCTTCCGTTCGGTAAACCTACCGGACACTTTGGTATTGTTCGTAAATTTTTCAAAACACTCATTTGACCGGTCATATGATTTGACGCTCCCGTGTCAATAATCCACGAAAGATGAATTTTCTTACCAATCGATGGTTCACTTGTGCTTGTCTTCTCCTTTTTCAGTAAATCGAACAGCATCTGCAACTGATCACTTGTTATTCCGGACAAGTTAGTTTGTCCGGGCACACTCGTGTGTCCGGTTTCTCCATTCTCGAACTCAGCTTGAGCAGCATTTGCTCGATTATTGCCACGTCTTTGGCCAGCATTAGAACCAAACTGTTGATGTCCACGACTAGGGGTGTACAAACCAAACCGACGAACCGCACCAAACCGATAAACCAAACCAAACCGAAAAATAACCAGACTAGTGGTTTGGTTTGATTTGGTTTGGTGTTGGAAGAAAATAAACCGACATATTAGGTTTGGTTTGATGTTAACAATGAAAAATCCGAACCGACACCAAACCAAACTGACATTACATATATATTATTTTAAATTTTTTATATATAAAAAAATAGTGAAATTAACATAAAACACCATCTCCAAAGTAATTCTATTTATTATGTACCCAACACTTTAAAATATTCTCAGTAATACAATTTTTGAGAATTTAATACTATATTTCTGTAGTTTATATATAAAAATACTACTTTCATAATCTCGATTAATCTCCTAAATCAATGTGTATTAGATATCCCTATCTTTTAAAATCATCTTCTACTATCTCGCTAAAAATAGATATCCTAGTCAACAATCCACAAGTCATCCTAAAAAAATATTTCAAATACCATAAAGGACACCGAGTATAATTATGTATTGTATACCTATAGTATAATCAATATATATTATTATTTAGATAGTTTATGTTTAGTAAAACCTATGTGTACAATTAGAATATGTCAAGTATACTATCTTAATTTTTTTTATATTAATATTTTTTACAACTAATTTTTTTTATTGTATTCTTTGCTTGAAAAAGCACCATGAAATTGTTGCTTACCAATAAAAAACCGAAAAAATCGTATAACCCGAAAAAAATTGAGATAGAAAAACCGACTTTATTTGGTTTGATTTGGTTTATTAATTTAAAAACCCGACATAATTGGTTTGGTTTGATAAATTAAAAAACCGAACCAACCCGACCTATGTTCACCCCTATCCACGACCTCTTCCACCTCTGTTACCTTCAGCTCTTCCTCTGCCACGTCCTCCATTCGAAGAACCTTGTTTCGGATAATGCGCCCAACCCTCCGGATAACCAATAACTTCATAGCAGCGTTCCGGAGGATGTCCACCTCGATCATACAAGTGACACTCCTTAAAGCCTGTCTTCGGTGGGGGTGATCGTTGTGCAGCAAACACTGTCACCTCCTCCCGTTCTTCCTGAGTTCGTGCCATCCCTTGACCCGTTCATCTTGAACTACCTTTTGGTATACTTGATTCATCGATGGCAACGGATCCTGAGCCAAGAGATTGGAACGGACGGTTTCATAAAGACTTTCATCCAGACCCATAAGAAATAAGTGAATCCTATCATCTTCTCTTTTCTTCGCCAGTGCAACCGTTAGATTGCACGTGCAGTTTCCACACGAACAAGTTGGAAACTTATGACAATTTCCAAGTTCTTCCCACAACATAGCCAGTTTTCAATAGTAAGCAGCAATAGTCAATCCCTTTTGCTTACAACCGGCCAAAGCCCCTTGAATATTGAATATTGATGAGCATTGCTCTCTAAAACACTTGTAAACTTTTGGCTTGAATCAATTGGAAGAATCCAAGTTGCTTTTCAATCCTCCTTGATCATTCTATTTGCGAGAGCCAGGTATCTCTTGAGGATAGTTGCGTAGCGTAGGTTCTACTTGACTCGAATGAGGGTGTATCAAGACATCGTTCCTTGGTGCTACCTCGTAAGTTGTTCTTGTCGCGTCTCGCTTTATCTTTACTTTATCGCTTCCATGGTTTTCCCCTTAACAACATGCACCTAACATCCTTACAATTAGGCGTGTCCTTTGGATTGTCCACAGTACAAAAGCAAGCTATCTTAAGAACCAATAGCATTTTCTCCTCATACCCATTGCCAATCAAATTTGGATCAAGCGCTCGTTGTGGATCCTCTGGTTTAACCTAGCGCATTTTATTGTTCAATGCCTAAGTATCTTCTTCAGCGAGTTCAGCAGCATCCACCACGGATTGTAGTTTCTGAGAGTTCTAGGACAAAATGGTCCTAAATGTATTGAATATACTTTATTTTCATCCTTAATGTATCGCTCTTTAGATGTATAGTCCTTAAATTATATAAAAATATGGAAGATTTGGTCCATCGACTTAAAACTCACGGAACTTTAATAAAACCTGCTTAAGTTTAACTTCTCTTATCATGTGCAACTCATGTGTATTTATATTAGAGGTGATAACCCCTTTCTCCCGGTCATAAATCAAAAGGGGCTTACACCTTTAGTATTGATGCACGTGTGTTGCACATGGTAAAAAGTGTTAAACTTAGCCATATTTTTTTAAAGTTCTATTAGTTTTAGGTCTATGGACCAAATCTCTCACCTTTTTATATACTTTAAGGACCATATATGTAAAAAGGGATACATTAAGGACGAAAATAAAGTATATCCAATATATTAATGACCACTTTGGCCGAGAACTCTAGTTTATGAGTTCCAATTTTTTCTTTGGTTCACTTTTCCTTGGGCTCGGTTGCCATTATTTCTATCTTCTTTATAGCTATAGTTTTACCATTACTTCCTGGTAACTCAGCTTTATAAATTTCTCCACATCCACCTTTACCAATTATTTCAACCGATGCTAATCCGTCTTTATTCTCTCAAGAAGCTTCTTAGAGATTCTTAATACATGTATTTTATTTACCGATCTTCGTTCGCAGGATATTCCTGCTGAGTTGAAGGGGTTGTGATGAGCAATGGGCTGACTATGCATGCCTAAGTTGTTTTGGATAAGAAAAGGTGCATAATGGTCTTGTGGATAGAGATTCAATCTTGATTCAACAATAAGGAAAATGGTGAAAAGGGACAAGAGAATGAAGAAGAAATTTGATGATATGAAGGCCATTGATGTTGTTTTTGATTATTTTCTTGCAAGATGAAGGGAGAAACTGTGTATACTTAATGCTTGATCTGAGTTAACATGCACCTAACATCCTTACTATTAGACCTCTCCTTTGGATTGTCCACAGTAAAAAAGCAAGATATCTTAAGAACCAATAGCATTTGCTCCTCATACCTATTTCCAATCAACTTTGGATCAATCGCTCGTTGTGGTTCCTTCGATTGCATTTTATTGTTCAATGATTAAGTATCTTCTTCAGCGAGTTCAACGGCATCCATCGCGGTTGTAGTTTGTGAGATCCAATATTTTCTTTGGTTCGCTTTCCCTTGGGCTCGATTGCCTTCATTTCTATCTTCTTTATAGCTATAATTTTACCATTACTTCTTAGTAACTCAGCTATAAAACATGTGCGACTTGCGTGCACAAAAATTAGTAGGTTTATCATATACTGTATATTCACATTGGCGGCTGCTTCTCCAAAGTCATCAACTATTACACTGCATTGATCCTAATCTCTCCGGCTATAAATTAATTATTGAAACTGGAAAGAAGGTTTAATTAATTGTAAGTAACTGAATAGCAATTGAATGCAGGAAGCTTTCCTCTCCCCTTTAAGACACTTGATTTTTATCTTCATCTTCAACCAACTCTTCTTCTAACCTAGGACAGTCTACTTTGTGTTCAAAATGCTAGTCGTCTAAACAAGTTACAAAATAAGAAACCATCTTCATCTTCAACCAAGACGTCTTGCGAATTGGATAGGAAATAGGTATTTCATATCGGTGTTATTGACATTTTTTTAAACTTCAAAAAGAAGTAGGAGATATAACATCGAATGATAGAGAATAAGTTGGACTTGGAAAATAATGAATATAAATTAGGTTTCCAAGTCCAACTTAGGTGATTATGAGGTAATAATTGGCTAAAAAGTGTACATATTTGAAGGATTATACACAATCCTTGAACGCATAGTTTGTCCAATATCAATACGTATTTGTTTCACTAGTCGACAATACAATCACATGTAAACAGTTCACAGTCTATAACGTACTCGATTATAAAAGATTGTTCCATGCCTTGTATAAGAGCGCTTACATTATTCATGGGGATCTTCATAGAAGTTCTTCACCACAAAGGGAAGAAGAGAGTTTTTGTTTTATTTTAAGGAAGAAGAAAAAGAAGCGTTTCATTCTTGTTTTCTCAAAGGAGAAGTTAACGTAAAAATTTTGAATTTTCCAACTGTTGTGTTTTTTCTCATTTTTCTTATATTATAATATATATTTATATATATTCAAATATATTTGAATATGGATCCGGGTTGACCCACATGGGTGCCCGAATCCAATTTCTAACATACATCCATATATCTCAATGTCTACAACGTCAAATTTATGTTTTTCCGACATTGCTGAAATGTTCCTACAACAGAGAAGCAAAGCCACCTGGATTAGGCTAGGAGATGATAACACTAGATATTTCTTCTCAGTGTTAAAACAAAGCAAAATGCAGCAAGCCATTACCCAACTCAGAAATGATAATGGAGAGATGAAAAGTGAGCCAAATGAAATTGCACAGATAATGGTGTCTTACTACCAGCAGCTGTTAGGGCATCCAGGAGGACAAAGAGTGCAGGCAATTCCTGGATTGTTGAAGAATGGACCTGTGCTAACAATGGAGCATCAGCTAAAACTGATGCAACCATACACAGAGGATGAAGTAAACAAGGCAATCTTCAGCATTGATAGCAATAAAAGCCTTGGGCCAGATGGCTATGGAAGTGGCTTCTATAAAGCAGCATGGTGTTGAACCCCAAAAAATTACCCTTTCTTTAAAGAAAAGATAGGTTTCGGGTAGAATGTTCAACAATATGGGACTCCAAAGGGCTTTCTTTGGAGTCGCCACCTAATTTAGGAGAATTAGGAATCAATTAATTAAATTGTGCGTGCAAGCACTCCGTTTTAAGGAAAATGGTCTTTTCAGAGATTCTAAGTAAGAGGTTCAATTATTTTCGAAAGAAGGTTTCAATTTGAAAGCACTTTCGAAAATCCACAAAATGTGGTTAATCCTTCGGTTTTCACAAAATAACTTAAATAAAGGAAACTTTCAAAAATTAATCTAAAAGTCTTAAAATTAATGCCAAAATTCTAAAATTACATTAAATTATGCTTTAAAGGAATAGGGATTTAAATGAACTTAGACTTGAAAAAGTTGCAATTTTGCTAACATGGAAAATCTAATTAATTGGAAAGAAGTTGCAATTTATTGAATTTAAAATCAAGTTATTTGCTTAATCATTTTCGGATTCAATTGCACGCGCTATTTAACTAAAAAGTTCCCAATTCATAAATAAGATGGAGATTCTAAAGAAATAAATATTCACAAAATGACTCAATAAATAAATAAATATTCATTCATAATCAATCAAATAAATTATTCTACAATAATTATCTACGGGGAATTCCTATAGACATGCAATTTCTAAGGATGGGAAAAAGAGGAAGAGGTTTAGAAGAAGAACCCGGAAATTGACAAACTCACGGGAGCCTTGAATTTATTTAATTTTATACAATTATATGCCCATGAGCCTAAGTTAGAATAGGCGGCTCAACAAAGCAATTTCTATGATCTTCACATCTTGAATCTTGAGTGCGAACTTGATCCCAAGTGACTCCAATGCAATAAGCCAATCCCAATTGGAGTTTAACCAACTCGCTCCCAAGGTATTTTATGCAAAGAAAGGAAGATAAAGAATTAGAAATTTAATTAAACAGGTGACTAAAATGCCAGAGATAGTTTGAAAACAAAGTTAGAAGAAAATGATATAGTGCATTTATCGGAACGTAAACATAAGGCTGCTTCGTTAAATAAACTTAGGCATGCTTTACACCACAATATACCATTCATAAATCAAAACTTTGAGATGTGAAAATAACCCACAAAGGAACTATGATTACAAATTGATTAATTTAAGTGAATAAAGAAAGACTTGGTAGAGAATGATGCAACCAACATTGATGTCATCGCTATAAGTTTCAGATTTATTAAAAGAACGAACTTACAAACAGAACTGAAGCAAAACAGATTCAGCTAGTTTCATGAACCAAACTCTCAATATATAACTGTAACACTTGACAGAAAAAAAAAATCTTGGTACTAAGGAAGTTTTAGCAAGCCTTGACCATACTTAAGTATGTTCATTGGACTAAGAGGTAAAATACTTAAACAGAGGTATATATAACTGCACAACTTCTGAACCAGAGAAACATATAAGACTAGGATACAAAATCTTCAATAAAGGCTGCAACTTATGGCTATTATCACTTAATGGGCTTCAATTTGAAAAAAATGACCTTAATCAAGATATTAAGACCAAAGAACACTTTTAACTTTAAGTAAAAATTAACTAAAACCAAATGCATAATCCACCCAAAAAGATTTAACGAGGAAAAGATGCTTGAATTAGCTAAAATGTGCAGCAAGGTTAATCATGTTAAGAGCAAACAAAAATAGTACTTTCCTATTAAACAAATAGCGGTGAAACTTGACTACTAGTGAAGATATCCAAAGAGGATAATCATATGGCTAAGCCAAGCTTACCAGAATTTTAAAAGAATAACAGGCATGGCTAGCTTATTTGATGCTTAACAATACAGTAATTCAACTCTAAATAGATCACATTCCTTCCTAACAGCCTAGCCTCCAAAGCTAACTGCACCCCAACCCCTGACATACTTCAGCTGCACAAACAGCTCACACACACAGACCCTAGAACACATACTAGAAAACTAGAACACCAGCACCTCTTCCAAAACCCGCAGCACTCTCTACTGCTCCTTACACCTGAACACGCTCATAGCTGCATCCAACCCTGCAGGAACTCAAGATAACCAGGATCCTAAAATTCTCCTAAAACAACTTCAAACAAAACCCCCTGCACATATGCTTCACTCTCATCAGGACACATCTGAAAGCTACCCTAAACAACCTGAAACAAACTCAACCCAAACACCCCTGCACATATGCTTAAACTCTTTCTCCATTTCTGGACACCTTGCTTCCCATTCTCCAGGACCTACAAACTAACTAACCCCTGAAAAACTTGCAACATACAGCTCACAGACCTCTATACCATCTGAACCTAAACTTGATCAGGACCTGGACATCCTTCTACAACCTCCTGAACATCTGCTAACCCCCAAAACAAACTCATAGACACCCTGCATACTCCTTATTCCTTCAGACCATCCAAGACAATACCAGATCTCGACCAAAACAACAACATACCATACCAGACCCTGCTACTTATTTCAAGACAACCAGAAACAGAACCAGGACTGCAAATCAACCTCGGCATTACGACAACATCACATACTCCCTCACTCACCAATACACCTCCAAACAACAAAATCACCGGGAAACAGCCTACAAAATCCACCAGGCCTCCACATACACCCCCTACAGATTTGCGTACTTCTTAAAAAATTGATTTTAACTTTAAACCAGTATAAGTTTCTAAACTAACAATGAGCAGACAAGCAAAGGGAAAGAGAAAACAAAAAAAATTGAGATTTGGTTACAACACACATCATATGCACATTAACAGTGATCAATAAAACAGTAAACTAATGAAAAGATTTTAACTTCAGCTCAACTAATCTATCGCATAATATAACACAAACAGATTCCACCCTTGATGAAAAAGAAGAATTGAAAAGTAAAGCAGAGAGGTTTATTACCTTGTGCGAGGCAGCGATCTGGGGCGAGGATCCGAAAAAAAAAAAAGCTTGACTCGAATAAGCGACTCGACTAAGTGCGACGACTCGAGCAAGGGCGACACTTTGAATGGCGACACGACGACATAAACTCGAACACAATATATTTAATCCCAAATAAAACAGAAACAGTAATGATATATGTATATTTTCAAAGACTAGAAAAATATATGCTCTGCCCCCTTTCCCTAAAAATGAACTCCCCTTAAATAATGAGAAAGAGATCAATATATACCTCGACACTTAGGGTTTGGTCTGTGCGATATATCCTTCAAATTTAGCCCTAAATCGGACATTTTACTTCAAAGATAGGGGTGAAAATCGTCAATCCCCTCAAGGATGTACGATTTTCCTCCTTATCCTTTTAGAAAATGCCCGTTGGAATGATCCACGGCTCGGATGGAACTCGCGATTTAAAATGAACGATGGAGATCAGCTAAGCTTGTACTGGTGAGAGAGGGCTACTAGAGAGTATGATTTTTGGACGGATTCGAAGTTTGAATCCAATCGCGGGTCGACATCGAAGGAAACGGGTCGCGGGTGAAGAGGAATTGGGAACGAGTTTCTGGGTATGGGGTTAACTGAAATGGTGAGGTGTGTGTATAATATGTTTTATGTATTGGTTGCAGAAATAAGCCAGCATTTAGGTTAGGAGCGATTTTAGCCTCTTTTAGATAAATTAGTTAATTTACTTTAATTGAATTTGATTAATTTAAACTCAATTCAAATAATTTTAATTATCTAATTCTAATTTTAATTTTATTTTCATAATTGATTCTCATTTAAATAATTTAGCCGCTAATTAAATCTTGGGACGAAATTGGGTGTCAACAGCTGCCCCTCTTTACCCGGAAAAGGATGAAAGAGTTTTCAGGGTAAAGAAGTTGACATAAAGCCAATTTTGTCCCGATAAAACCAAGACTTTTGATTCCTCGGACCAAAAGGCGAGGCTTATGAGCATGGCCGAACTCCGGTTTCCGAGTTGCCTACATATCTCGGGCTGAAAGAGAATCAGGCCATATGTAGTTCAACGACACTTAGATACAAAGACTCGCACGATTGACAAAAGAAAGGGCGCACGAAATAAAAAAAGAATTCAAACTGACGCCTAATCTGAAATGAAAGATTAGGTGAAATTTGCTTGTTCGAGTGCGATTCTTCAGATCCTCGTTGACGAGTCTAGCTCATATCAACGATTGCCCCAGTTCACTGCTAAGAAAAAGTTCCATGTTATGCTCCAAATGCTGCTGCGGTGCTGCTAAAGTCCTGTAATAAACTCGACAAACGGTAAGCGAGCAACTGCTAATAAAGCACGATAATCAAAAGTAAAGAATGATCAAATATTGATGATACAAATTTGCAAGTGCGGGTTGCGATATCGTTGATAAATTGTCTTCCAATCAACTGGCGAAGCAATAAAGCAAGTGCGAAGGCATAATGCAAAGCATTTTCAACAATCTTGACAAATCAACTGGCAAGCCGGTCGGGCATGAAGCAAGGAGGGTCTTGGGGTTGATTGTCGAACAAATCAGCTGGCGAACCGGTCCGGCACGAAGCAAGGAGGGTCTCGGGACTGACCTGTTAACCTGAAAAGTAAAATAAGACGTAATACAAAGAAAATGCGAAGGCATAATTTAAAGCAAGTGCAAAGCAATTTGAACAATATTGACAAATCAACTGGCAAGCCGGTCGGGCACGCAGCAAGGAGGGTCTTGGGGTTGATTGTCGACAAATCAGCTGGCAATCCGGTCCGGCACAAAGCAAGGAGAGTCTCGGGGCTGACCTGTTAACCTGTTAAGCTAAAAGTAAAGCGGTTCATAATATAAAGCAAGTGCAAAGTCATAATTGAAAGCAAGTGCAAGGCAGTTTGAACATCTTGACAAATCAACTGGCAAGCCGGTCGGGCACGCAGCAAGGAGGGTCTTGGGGTTGATTGTCTACAAATCAGCTGGCAATCCGGTCCGGCACAAAGCAAGGAGGGTCTCGGGGCTGACCTGTTAACCTGTTAAACTAAAAGTAAAGCAAGTCATAATATAAAGCAAGTGCAAAGGCATAATCGAAAGCAAGTGCAAAGCAATTTGAGCATTTTGACAAATCAACTGGCAAGCCGGTCGGGCACGCAGCAAGGAGGGTCTTGGGGTTGATTGTCTACAAATCAGCTGGCAATCCGGTCCGGCACAAAGCAAGGAGGGTCTCGGGGCTGACCTGTTAACCTGTTAAACTAAAAGTAAAGCAAGTCATAATATAAAGCAAGTGCAAAGGCATAATTGAAAGCAAGTGCAAAGAAATTTAGCGTGAAATGTAAAGCAACGCAAAGCGATTTAGCAAATCAATAGGCGTGAAAATCCAACAAGGGGAATCCTCGTAGCCGATGGTCAACCTGAAAAAGTAAAGCAAGGCGTTAATTTAAAAGCAAGTGCGAAGACATAATTCAAAGTAAGTGCAAAGCAAAGTAATGCGGAAATATAGTCAGTGCGATAGCCATTGATAAATCAATTGGCGAGATACTCAGACAATGATGGTCTTGAGAATATTGTCAATAAAGCAACGCTTATTTTGCGTGATTTGGAAACATGCATGCCTTGGCTTCATTGCTTATTTGGGAATGAAAAACATAGAGGTAGAAATGCCGCCTATTCGGCAATAACCCATGACGAAGCATAACGCTTTAAGTCATGAAAAGGCAATGCAACGCAATCTGCAAGGCAACTTTGAATGCGCGTTCAATAAATTGTTCATCCATAGTGCGAATGATCCTTTCATTGCAAGCTTTCATGTTCCTGCTCTCAAAGAAAAATTTGTTAGTTTTGGGGAGTGGTGTTTGATTTATGCTGATTCATCTTGAATTTGCTGCTATCGCTTCCTCTTCTTCGCGAGACTTGGACTTTGAAAACCATCCTCGGAAACTTGGTTTATGAACTCCTTAGCATAACCCATTTTAAGATAGAGGCAAAAATAAAGTAATTTGACAAAATAGTAAGCAAGTAATCATTGATATGCAAGTGAAAAGTTTATAATGCATTTAAAATTTCTGCTTCAACTGAAACTCATGACATATTTTGAAACAAACTGAACGTCCTTTGCATCTACAACTTGCACCAATCTTGAAAACCTTAGAACTCTGCCATCCTAGCCTTTGATAAGCAGTACTGATTTTGCAAAATCTGCCCCAGTTATGATCTTCTAAAACTTCAACTCATTTCGCAAAATTTGCCCCAGTTATACTCTTTATGCCTTTGAACTCTTTTGCAAAGTTTGCCCCAGTTTCTATCTTCCATATCTTCAAATCATCCGCGCAAAAATTGCCCCAGTTGCTTGCCTTAGGGGAAACTGAAAATTTTAATATTATAGAGTCGAGCCCTTTAAGAGCGCCTACGTATCCCTCCACGGGAATCAGACCGTGCGTAGTTCTGCTTACATAAAGACTTTGGGGAAAATATGGCAATCTAAGTACGAAGCCGCATCCGAATTGGAAAAAGCCACACATCTGCCCAGACGCATAGTTCGGCATTATATTATAAAAGGTAAACAAGCCTAAAGTGTTACAATATTTTGACCGAATTCGATAAGGATTGCCTACTTATCCTGTTGCCATTCCAGGAATCAGGTCAGAAGTAGTTCAAAAGTACATAAAAGAGGAAATAGGGGATTCCTGTGCTAGTGCAACCGAACTCAATATGAGTTGCCTACGTATCCCGCCCCGGGAATCAGGTTACGCGTAGTTCGCATTACATCAAAGATTACATCCAAACCGATGCTAACTTGCGGTTGCTTCAGACATAGTATCTTTTGTCGGCATCTGCGTTGATTACCTTTGGCCAAACTTGATTATAAATATCTGCCAGGATTAGTGTTCTTCCACATAATGACATTGCCAACTTCGTGCAAATTTTCCCGTTGCTTCTTCTTAATTAGGAAAGAGCTTCTTCAACACCAATTGCCCCGGTTTGAAGTAAACTATTCAAATCTTCTCTTCGCGCCTTCAACATCTTCCAACTTACCTTCTTGAATGGTTTCTCAAATAAAGGTCTTCCATTTGCATAGATAAAACGCTTCGGCTCCAATTGCCGGCAAATAAAGTTGCCCCAGTTTGAAGTTCTAACGGTAGTGTAATATCCAAAGAGTGCAAGAGTAACTTTCCAACGCATCATCCTTAAATTGTTCAGTTGTTTCGTTATAGGTCACAAGCCAAGTTCAAGCAGGTTTTGTTATTTTTAATTTAAAACAATAGTAAGTATATTAATCAAAAGCAAATAATAAAGCACATAAATAATTAAAGTATAGCAAAATAATAAGGTAGGAATGCAGTGCATTTGTTTATTCAAAACCTAATTTAGGGAGGCATACAACATAAAAGTAAACATGCAGGATTCAAAAGAGTTATTTGAAAGACATAGACATAAACATAAACAAAGTGCAAAACACAGTTCAGGGCCTCAAGCTGACTGTGATGCCAAAACAAAAATAACGAGTTCATTCATCAAGTCTCTTTTGGACCACAAGTCCAATTAGCCATCACATCACTTGGTTCAGCATTCTGCACATGTGGCTCTTTCTCAAAATCTTCAATAGTTGCACTGCATTTCAATCCATCATTCAAGAATAGGCTGCCAACATCTTCAATCAAATTCTGCATGGCCATTTCTGGTGCTTGGATAAATGACTGGTTCAATGGTAAAAGAGACTGTGGTATGACACTAGTCGGCTTCTTCTCAGACTCAGCCTTTTCCATCTTTCCTTTAGCGGGGTTGCCATTGAGGCCAAAAGTTCCCTCATTCTTTGGCAACAGAGTTAGTGTTTGCTTAGGTACCTTAGAAGCAATATTATCAACCTTCACATCATAAATAGAGACTATGGTGCCCTTCAGATTTTGCTCTTCCTCCAGAGAAATCATATTAACTGCATTGTTACCATGATTGGGAAGAGGATTATCATGCACATTTGGCTGAGTACCAGTGAGTTGAATGGTGCCTGCTTTGATTAGACCCTCGACCTTGTCTTTGAAAGTATAACATCTCTCAATATCATGGCCGGCTGCTCCTGAGTGATAAGCACAGTGCTTATTTGCATCATACCAATTTGGACGAGGGTTTGGGGTGTTATCAGGGATAGGCTGCACAACTCCTGCATTCCTTAATCTCTCAAAAAGCTGGCCATATGACTCGGCTATAGGAGTATAGGTTTTGGTTGCTCTCCTTTCGTAATTCTGATTAAACCCTTGCACATTGGGACGAACAGGAGGACGAGGCTGGTAATTCTGTGGTGCTTGAAAATTTGGCTGACGAGGGTATTGATTAGGTGCATGTGCTCTAGGTTGGTAGTAATTTGCTTGTGCATTATAAACCGGATAAGGAACAGGTGGCATCTGGTAGTGAGTGTGGTAATTTGGGTAGTATGGGCTTTGGTAGGTGGGAAAAGCAGACGGATTGTCAAAATTCAACTTTACAGCCGGTCGACGCTCGATGTCCCCTACAACAGCTCCCACTTCCTCTTTCTTCTTTTTGTTAAAGCCATTACCAGACCCAGACTGGATTGCCTTACTTGCAGCTTGCAAAGCGGCCAAATTTGTGATCCTACCAGATTTCAAACCAACTTCATACATCTCCCCCATTTTCACTAGATTGGCAAAAGTAGAGTTAGTCATGGATGCCATTCGATCATAGTAGAATTCATCCAATGTCTCGATGAAATGTCCCACAAACTCTTCCTCACTCATGGGAGGCTTAACTTTGGCCGCCTCACTCCTCCAACGTACCGCGTATTCCCTAAAAGTCTCAGTCGTTTTCTTCTTAAACCTTGCAATAGCCAACCGATCTAATGGTATTTCAGCATAGAAACCAAAACGCTCCATGAAGTCGTGCGCCATACTCCTCCAGTTAATCCATTTTGAGGGATCCTGCTCGGAGTACCAGTCTAAAGCTTCGCCTTCAAGACTATGAATGAATAATTTCATACGGAGCTCTTCATTCTTTCCCACTCCCAAGGTTTCACAGTACCTTCTCAAATGGGCTCGGGGGTTGCCTTTGCCATCAAACTTAACAAACTTTGGTACTTTGTACCCTTCTGGGTATTCAATCCCAGGATGAACACACAAGTCTTCATATTCTAGACTTTCCTTGTCCTTTCCTTTTGAGGCTTTGCAAAGAGCACTCATCACCCAACCTTGTACCTTTTTCTCCAAATCCTCACCCCCATCAACTGCTTTTTCAGCTCTTCTACCACCATTTTGAAACTTCACATAAGGAGGATTGGTGTAATCATCAATTTGCACAACAGGAACATCTTGCCCGCCAGATACCGCCACTTGGACTAATGGTGCAGATGGATTTTCAGTATAAGCTTGTGAGATGGGTTCATTTTGGTAAGTGGAGGTTTGGTACGGATATGGAGTGTTTGTCTGATAATAAGTATTGGCAGGGTGCGGGGTGTATGATGGGTATTGTTGATGTGATGGGTAGATGGGTGGTCGGTTAATTGTTTGGCTAGATTGAGCGCTATTTGGAGGTGGAGCTTGAGTAAGTGGCAAGTTGCTTTGGTGGACTGGTGCTTTTAGAGAATTGTGAGTGTTCAAAGGTGCGTTCATATTGGCGGCTCCATCAATTGAGTTCAGAGATTGCCCCATTTGACCCAGAGAGGGGGATGCATCGGGCCCACGCAGCGGCGTGTTTTTAGGAGTTTGCCCTTTTAAAGCAGCCAGTTCATCTTTTAGCATCTGTAGTTCCTTAGCCATTTCAAGAATCAGATCGTCTTGCGCAATAAGGACATTTCTTCTTGAAGATTCAGGAGTTGCAAGATTTTTCTCGGTATTGAGAGGTTCATCACCTGTTCCAGTCATTGTCAGTTGTGGAAATGTGTACCAGTATGCAGATTGGTCTTTTGCCCTTATGTAATAGGAATGATCAGCCAACTTAAATCAGCACAAATCAAACCTCTGTTTGGGGAATAAACAAAACAAAAGAAAAAGTTCAAAGGTAACCATGTTAGTTTGCATGTCATTGGCAAAATTGCACACAAATCACATAGCGCGCATCACGTAGCGCTTTGCATTTTAAACTAGTTGACATGTGGCAAAACACAAATAGTTGAGCGTAAATAAAATGCAAGCGCATCCTACCCTGTACGGGGCCTCTTTGTGCCAGAGGTGGGCCTAAGACGCCAAATAGGTGATAATGAAAAATAGTCCAAGCCGGTTTTGCAATAATCGAATTTAGAGTAAGTGATAATAACAGTAATAATAATTTCTCTTTCATTATAACTTGATTTTGAGTACGTCATTATTACATAAAAAAAATAGAAAGTGTCGGACATAATTTAAATACGTCGTTTTGAGTACAATGAAAATATAAATGACTGCTATAACTACGCTACATCAGGCTCGAGGAGGCAATGGAACTGAAGTGCGGGCCTGTTTTGATCAATCCTTGCTTGCACAATCGGTGTAATTTCTGACATCTGGTCCCCAAATGTCGTTTATATTCAAAAAACTTGCTTGAATCAAACATCGATCAAATGGATAGAACATCTTATCGTCCTTTTGACATCTCTTGCCCCTAACATGTTATCTTCTTGCAAGTATCTTCTCAATTTCAACTTGAACACCTCTTGAATTCAAGTATCTTCTAGTCTACAAAATTAATAAAAATATTCTAAATTTAATTAATTGCAAAACTTGGCTTGGACTGGAAGTTCCATTATCACATAAACACATAATATGCACTGTTGTTGGGTTTATACCCGTCAACGAAAAAGGGCGGTTTTCCTAACTATGGAGGCGGTACCAAGGACCGGGTCCAATCTAAGGTTTATGCATGCATGTTCCTAAAGGAAACTCTAGAGTGGGTTTACTAAACACAAGGCTGTTTTTGAGTGGCAAGCGGTCACGCGGTAGTAAAACTATCCGCTCACCCCGCAGGTACGCGCACTCTTTCTTAAAGGGTTTTTTTTTTTTTGTGAGTTGCGGGTGTATATGCATACACCTCGCGGGTATAAGTAACCATGAAGAAGCTCCCAGGAATGGGGGAAATATGAACGGAATGCCAGTTTAATATGTGCGCAAATAAAAGTGTAGTGACATGCTTTCAGTGACAAACAATTACAAATAATTAAATTAACTAAACATGCTATTTTTGCAAATAATAAACAAATAAAGAGTTATCTTGTGAAAACCTTGCGGTTAGAACCTTAAGGTGTCCCCAGCGGAGTCGCCACGCTGTTGAACCCCAAAAAATTACCCTTTCTTTAAAGAAAAGATAGGTTTCGGGTATAATGTTCAACAATATGGGACTCCAAAGGGCTTTCTTTGGAGTCGCCACCTAATTTAGGAGAATTAGGAACCAATTAATTAAATAGTGGATGCAAGCACTCCGTTTTAAGGAAAATGGTCTTTTCAGAGATTCTAAGTAAGAGGTTCAATTATTTTCGAAAGAAGGTTTCAATTTGAAAGCACTTTCGAAAATCCACAAAATGTGGTTAATCCTTCGGTTTTCACAAAATAACTTAAATAAAGGAAACTTTCAAAAATTAATCTAAAAGTCTTAAAATTAATGCCAAAATTCTAAAATTACATTAAATTATGCTTTAAAGGAATAGGGATTTAAATGAACTTAGACTTGAAAAAGTTGCAATTTTGCTAACATGGAAAATCTAATTAATTGGAAAGAAGTTGCAATTTATTGAATTTAAAATCAAGTTATTTGCTTAATCATTTTCGGATTCAATTGCACGCGCTATTTAACTAAAAAGTTCCCAATTCATAAATAAGATGGAGATTCTAAAGAAATAAATATTCACAAAATGACTCAATAAATAAATAAATATTCATTCATAATCAATCAAATAAATTATTCTACAATAATTATCTACGGGGAATTCCTATAGACATGCAATTTCTAAGGATGGGAAAAAGAGGAAGAGGTTTAGAAGAAGAACCCGAAAATTGACAAACTCACGGGAGCCTTGAATTTATTTAATTTTATACAATTATATGCCCATGAGCCTAAGTTAGAATAGGCGGCTCAACAAAGCAATTTCTATGATCTTCACATCTTGAATCTTGAGTGCGAACTTGATCCCAAGTGACTCCAATGCAATAAGCCAATCCCAATTGGAGTTTAACCAACTCGCTCCCAAGGTATTTTATGCAAAGAAAGGAAGATAAAGAATTAGAAATTTAATTAAACAGGTGACTAAAATGCCAGAGATAGTTTGAAAACAAAGTTGGAAGAAAATGATATAGTGCATTTATCGGAACGTAAACATAAGGCTGCTTCGTTAAATAAACTTAGGCATGCTTTACACCACAATATACCATTCATAAATCAAAACTTTGAGATGTGAAAATAACCCACAAAGGAACTATGATTACAAATTGATTAATTTAAGTGAATAAAGAAAGACTTGGTAGAGAATGATGCAACCAACATTGATGTCATCGCTATAAGTTTCAGATTTATTAAAAGAACGAACTTACAAACAGAACTGAAGCAAAACAGATTCAGCTAGTTTCATGAACCAAACTCTCAATATATAACTGTAACACTTGACAGAAAAAAAAAAATCTTGGTACTAAGGAAGTTTTAGCAAGCCTTGACCATACTTAAGTATGTTTATTGGACTAAGAGGTAAAATACTTAAACAGAGGTATATATAACTGCACAACTTCTGAACCAGAGAAACATATAAGACTAGGATACAAAATCTTCAATAAAGGCTGCAACTTATGGCTATTATCACTTAATGGGCTTCAATTTGAAAAAAAATGACCTTAATCAAGATATTAAGACCAAAGAACACTTTTAACTTTAAGTAAAAATTAACTAAAACCAAATGCATAATCCACCCAAAAAGATTTAACGAGGAAAAGATGCTTGAATTAGCTAAAATGTGCAGCAAGGTTAATCATGTTAAGAGCAAACAAAAATAGTACTTTCCTATTAAACAAATAGCGGTGAAACTTGACTACTAGTGAAGATATCCAAAGAGGATAATCATATGGCTAAGCCAAGCTTACCAGAATTTTAAAAGAATAACAGGCATGGCTAGCTTATTTGATGCTTAACAATACAGTAATTCAACTCTAAATAGATCACATTCCTTCCTAACAGCCTAGCCTCCAAAGCTAACTGCACCCCAACCCCTGACATACTTCAGCTGCACAAACAGCTCACACACACAGACCCTAGAACACATACTAGAAAACTAGAACACCAGCACCTCTTCCAAAACCCGCAGCACTCTCTACTGCTCCTTACACCTGAACACGCTTATAGCTGCATCCAACCCTGCAGGAACTCAAGATAACCAGGATCCTAAAATTCTCCTAAAACAACTTCAAACAAAACCCCCTGCACATATGCTTCACTCTCATCAGGACACATCTGAAAGCTACCCTAAACAACCTGAAACAAACTCAACCCAAACACCCCTGCACATATGCTTAAACTCTTTCTCCATTTCTGGACACCTTGCTTCCCATTCTCCAGGACCTACAAACTAACTAACCCCTGAAAAACTTGCAACATACAGCTCACAGACCTCTATACCATCTGAACCTAAACTTGATCAGGACCTGGACATCCTTCTACAACCTCCTGAACATCTGCTAACCCCCAAAACAAACTCATAGACACCCTGCATACTCCTTATTCCTTCAGACCATCCAAGACAATACCAGATCTCGACCAAAACAACAACATACCATACCAGACCCTGCTACTTATTTCAAGACAACCAGAAACAGAACCAGGACTGCAAATCAACCTCGGCATTACGACAACATCACATACTCCCTCACTCACCAATACACCTCCAAACAACAAAATCACCGGGAAACAGCCTACAAAATCCACCAGGCCTCCACATACACCCCCTACAGATTTGCGTACTTCTTAAAAAATTGATTTTAACTTTAAACCAGTATAAGTTTCTAAACTAACAATGAGCAGACAAGCAAAGGGAAAGAGAAAACAAAAAAAATTGAGATTTGGTTACAACACACATCATATGCACATTAACAGTGATCAATAAAACAGTAAACTAATGAAAAGATTTTAACTTCAGCTCAACTAATCTATCGCATAATATAACACAAACAGATTCCACCCTTGATGAAAAAGAAGAATTGAAAAGTAAAGCAGAGAGGTTTATTACCTTGTGCGAGGCAGCGATCTGGGGCGAGGATCCGAAAATAAAAGAAGCTTGACTCGAATAAGCGACTCAACTAAGTGCGACGACTCGAGCAAGGGCGACACTTTGAATGGCGACACGACGACATAAACTCGAACACAATATATTTAATCCCAAATAAAACAGAAACAGTAATGATATATGTATATTTTCAAAGACTAGAAAAATATATGCTCTGCCCCCTTTCCCTAAAAATGAACTCCCCTTAAATAATGAGAAAGAGATCAATATATACCTCGACACTTAGGGTTTGGTCTGTGCGATATATCCTTCAAATTTAGCCCTAAATCGGACATTTTACTTCAAAGATAGGGGTGAAAATCGTCAATCCCCTCAAGGATGTACGATTTTCCTCCTTATCCTTTTAGAAAATGCCCGTTGGAATGATCCACGGCTCGGATGGAACTCGCGATTTAAAATGAACGATGGAGATCAGCTAAGCTTGTACTGGTGAGAGAGGGCTACTAGAGAGTATGATTTTTGGACGGATTCGAAGTTTGAATCCAATCGCGGGTCGACATCGAAGGAAACGGGTCGCGGGTGAAGAGGAATTGGGAACGAGTTTCTGGGTATGGGGTTAACTGAAATGGTGAGGTGTGTGTATAATATGTTTTATGTATTGGTTGCAGAAATAAGCCAGCATTTAGGTTAGGAGCGATTTTAGCCTCTTTTAGATAAATTAGTTAATTTACTTTAATTGAATTTGATTAATTTAAACTCAATTCAAATAATTTTAATTATCTAATTCTAATTTTAATTTTATTTTCATAATTGATTCTCATTTAAATAATTTAGCCGCTAATTAAATCTTGGGACGAAATTGGGTGTCAACACATGGGAAATAGTGGGTGCTGATATTAGGAGTGCAGTGTTGGAATTTTTGGCAAATGGGAGGTTGCTCAAACAAATCAATGCTACTATGATTGCAGTAATACCAAAAATGCAGAACCCAGAGCATGCCAGCCAGTTTAGGCCTATTTCCTTCTGCAATGTGTTATACAAAATCATTTCCAAAGTGTTGTGCTCTAGGCTAAAACAGATACTACCAGATATCATTGGGGAGAATCAGGCAGCATTTGTGCATGAGAGAGCTTTAATACACAATGTCCTGATTTGCCATGACTTAATGAGGCACTATACTAGGAAAACAACACCAAGATGCCTAATGAAGATAGATTTAAGAAAGGCATATGATATGGTCAGTTGGGAATTCCTGGAAGAAGCACTTTGTGGTTTTGGATTTCCCCAAATGTTTGTGCAACTTGTAATGACCTGTGTGACAACTACAAGATTTTCAGTCAAGGTGAATGGGAGAGGCTATGGGTACTTTGAGGGAAAAAGAGGATTAAGGCAGGGGGATCCAATATCACCCCTATTATTTGTTATAGTGATGGAATACTTAACAAGAGTCCTGAAGAAGATGGGGGACCTGCCTGACTTCAAGTTCCACCCCATGTGCAAAAGAACAAAACTTACTCATCTTGCTTTTGCTGATGACCTTATGATTTTTTGTAAAGGTGATAGAGCATCAGTAAAAAGGGTGATGGAGGCATTGAAATATTTTAGTGCAGCTACTGGACTTGTTGCTAACCTGGACAAGTCGAGCATATACATGGCAGGAATAGATGAAAAAGAAAGAAGCCAGTTAATGACAATCACAGGGTTTGCTGAAGGGGCCTTTCCTATAAGGTATCTGGGTTTACCACTCTCTTCAAACAAGTGGAGCAAGATGGAGTGCCAGCAGCTTGTAGATAAGATCACAAGCAGAATCAATACTGTGCAAATGAAACATCTATCCTATGCAGGAAGGCTGCAAGTAGTTAATGCAGTGTTATTTTCTATTCATAATTTCTGGGGAGCAACTTTTATTTTACCACAAAGTGTTATAAGAGAAGTGGATAAAAAGTGTAGAGCATTCTTATGGGGAGCAAGGGAGGGGAAGAAAAAGATAGCTTTAATGGCGTGGGATAGAGTGTGTTTGCCAAAAAAAATATGGTGGCCTGAGTATCAAGGAGTGCAGGAAATGGAACGTAGCTTCAGTGGGGAAGTTAATATGGCAATTAGTGGTGAGGAATGAGGTGTTATGGGTCAGATGGGTTCATGGGATATATATGAAAGGTAGTACAGACATATGGGGGCATAAGGTACCTGCAGACAGCAGCTGGTACTGGAGGAAATTAAACAAACTAAAAGCTGGTATGCAAGGATGGTACCAAGCTGGACAATACTTCCTAACTAATCAGGGAGAGTACTCAGTGTCCCAGAGCTACAATGCAATGTTGGGAAACCAGCAACAGCTATCTATTGCCAAACTTATATGGAGTGCAGTGGCTCAACCCAAGCACAGATTTATTGTATGGCTAGCAACACAAAGGAAGCTGCTTACCAGAGATAGACTACAGGCTATGAATGTGCAAATTGATGATACAAGCTGCTGTCTATGTAATGCAGATGCATTGGAAACTCACAGACACATCTTTGTAGAATGCAGCTGGATTAAAGAACTCAGGGATGCAGTGGAACAGTGGACAGACCACCAAATGCAGCAAAGAGAAGTGATGCAGACTATGCAATGGGTGAACAACAGACATTGGAGCCACTTTGAGAAGGAGGTGATGGCTGCTATCTGGAGTGCTGTGATATACCACACATGGAGGGCTAGGAACTGGAAGCTATATAAAGGAATTAGTGTGAATACTAGCTTTGTTATTACACAGATGAAAAAGGATACTATAGAAAGAATAGATATGTTGCAAGCCTCAAAGAGAGCTGGTAGATGTAGGAATTTTATTTAGCAAATTTGTGACTAGTTTTTTTTTTTTTTTTTTTTTTTTTTTTTTTTTTTTTTGTGTTTGTTGGGGGCCTAAGTTTTTGAGTTTGATACTCAAACTATGGTGCTCTTTAGGTGTAATGGTTTGGAGATTAATGGTAATTATTTACAGTTTACCAAAAAAAAAAATTATCTAAATGTAAGCATGGCAAAATAATGATTTCTGGGGAGGAACCTTGAGTTTAACATTAAAATGTAGCAATTTGTAAAGATGAGCCATAGTTAGATATTATATCTGCAATTAAGATATAAATTAATAGAAGTTTGTAAAAAAGAGATTACACATTATTCTTAAAAAAAAAAAAGTTTCCTGCTATTCATTTTAAAGAAAATACATCGTTTTCAATTAAGTTATGTTGAGAATTGAGCTTAAGTTGGGTAAATTGCAAGTAATAATTGAGTTAAAAAAATCAGAAGACCGGGGGGGTGGGGGGGTTGATATGATCCTTAATTTGCACTTTGCCCCTTTCTGAAGTTTAAGAACCAAAAAGTCATTCGTATTATGCAATCTAAGAATCTAACAAATATTAGGGGCATTCATAGCAAAAAGGAAACTTTGCACATCTTTCTCTTTTACGTTTGCAATCTGAATTAGCTTGTATTTCAATTATTAGACCATTGTCATTGTCAATGAAAAACCAAATAGAAAGAAAGGTCAAATACACTTTACACCCTTCAATTTTCACTTGATGACCAGAACCCCCCCTAACATTTCAAAATATTGTCACCCCTCAAAATTCAAGTTCGAGTGACATCAAGAATATCATTAATAGATTCAAAATTATTCTTGTTGATTGTGCAATTTGTTCACTCTCATTGCATAAATACAAAAGAGATGAAAATTGTAGAGAAAAAGAGTAGAAACAAGAGAATCAAATTAGTTGGTTGGAACTATAATAGCCTGTAGCAGATTTTACTGCTAATTAACATATATTTAGGAAATATTGTCAACCAAGTAAGAAAGTCACTCAACACGAAGATGAGAAGAAAAAAAGAAGAGAGTGGACTACATGATGGGTAGAGAACAGTGGCAGATCAAGAACGAATGCGACCAAACTCATTGTATTCGACTTGAACTACTATAAAGTTGTAAAATTTACATACACACAACATAAATAGGCATATACATAGTACTAAATTTGCACTCATTGACATAAAATAATAGTAGGTGCAATAGTTTTCTGTACTTTACAGTTCTTGATCCTCCTCTAACTATGAAAGGGTTTGGGCGAGTAAGGGAGAGTCAAGAGTGTAGGTAGGGACATGCATGAGATAGTCCAGGCACTTGAGAGTTTAAAGAAGGCTATATAAATTAAAAGGTCAATTAGTTAGTTATAACTTATACATTTGTTTTGGCTAGAAGGGCACACTTAGGAAATTGATTAATGTTGTAAACTTTCATTAGTTTGGAATTTGGCTGAAGAACTTGATTCCTCTAAACAGTTGGAGGCACTGATGTGTATATATATCGTAAAAAAGAAGATCAGATGTACTTAAACCTTATTTGCCAAAATGGTATTCATTGACAGGAGTGACCACTTTCTAGTCGTAGTTGGTATTTGGTACCGCCCCTGTTCACTTCAGCATGCAAGGAAGACCTTCGGGAAGAATCAAAGTTTTTCTCCTCTGCAAAGCTATCAATGCTTTATTCAAGATCTTTAGCAATTGATAGTTCATTTTCCCTCCCCAGTGGCTTTCGAAAGCTCGACATGAAAGAATAAAGAAAATAGGAAAAAAAAGTACAGGGTGAAGTCAGCAATGGATTCGACGGATCATACACCTAACACTAGGATTTGGGGCTCTATCTAAACTACTTTCTCAAAAGATTGGGAAAAGACAGTTGCTTCTAACATTCATGATCAACTAAAATTTAGCATAACTTGATCCAGAAATGGAGTACAGCCAAAGTTCTCTTCTAATTCAACATTTTCACCATCCATCTTTCTCTAAGGAAGAGAAGAATGAATGCATTCAACACTAACAGCTCCACTTCAAGGTGGTCTAAGTCATTCTATAGCTAGCTATCTTCTGCTAGCAACTGAATGACAGAAACAACCTTGAGAATTTAGCATGCTTTCCTATTTCCCCTAACTCTTTGTTACTAACTATGTTATGTTATTACCATAGTCACTTCCCTGCACCTACTCATTCATTAAAGATGATATCAAGCAAGAGCTCATCCATTAAAGATGCATATACTTCAACTTCCAATTCCAAAATCACCTCTTGTCTCTCCAAGTTTGTGTTCTTCCACTCGCCTCGGCTTTCAATGTCCCGAATGTAAGCTGGCCTGTTTTCTTGCACCTTCCAATCTGACAATACCTCAATTGGTTTCCCATTTATCCAGTCTTTTGCTACTTGCAACAGCTTGTTATTGGATGCATCACCTCTCCTTAGCTCTTTAGAATGTTCACATGTATCAACAATCCTCTCCTTAAAGAAATCCAACAGTATATTCTCTGCTTTCAACTTTAAGCTATTGTAAGATGGCATTGAGACTTTCAATTCTTGAACCAAGTCTAATGCTTTGCTTTCATCTGTCTGTTTTTCGCCATCTTTTTCATCTTCCTCTTCAATTTCATTTTCTGAGGAATTTGCTTGAGGGGATTCACTCTCTGATTCCGAGGACGCAATTCGTTTCTCTAAGTTTAGTGGTTCCAATTGAGTGAGACACTCAAATCTTTTGATCTTCTTCATGAGTTTTTTGGTAGTTCCTGATAGAAATGCATTAAAAAATTTTGTTAAAGAATAATGTAACTCAGTGTATAGAGTATTATATGTGCATTTCACATATAACACAAATTGATTAGTGAATTACCTTCCATACGAGATAATCTATGTTGGAAAGGTGAAGCTGAAGAGACCTCATCATCATCGTCAAATGGACAATCCAGTGTAGATACAGGACTAAACTGTTCTTTCTCTTCATTTGGCCAAGGTTTCTGTACATTACAATTAAAATTAAGAAATCATTGACGACTAAATATACCACACTACACATGTAAAGACCGTTTTCAAACGTGTATTCTAAGCATTTTCACTAGCCGAGGGTCTATCAGAAACAGCCTCTCCACCTCGGTAGGGGGTAAGGTATGCGTACACCCCACCCTCCCCAAACCCCACTTGTGAAATTATACTAAGTATGTAGTTGTTATATACATATAAAGACCAAATATTAAGCGCGATTCTACTAAATAATATATTAATTAAAAATGAAAGATAAAAGAAAAGAAATGATCAAACATAGGGGGCTACAGATCCAGCATATCATTCATTATGGATTTTGTTCAGTTGTTCTCCAGGCAAGACTAACCAGTTAGTATGGCCCCTACCTTAGCTAGATTGGCAATAAAGTTTCATAAATGTTAGTGTCAATATACTTTAGACACTTGAATTTATTTGTTAGTTATACTTCAATGGAATTGTCTGGCATCAGTGAACATCCGTGGCAATGGGGTAATCTCACTTTCTTATTCCATTTCAATCTTGAAACTTCATAAGCTTAAAAGTAGCTTAAAAGCATATATGTGCTTTTTGAATGTTTGGTAACTTAAAAAGCAACGAGCTTATAAGTACTTTTGTGCTTAAAATAAGTCAAAAGTGAAAAAGTTAGAAAATCTCAACTTCTCAAAATTAGCTTATAAACAACTTATGGATGTAAATAATTACTCCCTCCGTCCCATTTTAGTTGTCGCTTTAAACTTTTTCACGCCCATTAAGAAAGTCATTAAATAAGGTGTTTATTTTACTATCTTATCCCTATTTAATGTTTCACTATTAACTTTTTTTGAGAATTTTTTTAATTATTAGGGGTATAGTTGGAAAGAACTAATCAATTAAGCCTTGAAATCCTAAAGTGACAATTAATTTGGGACAAACACATTTTGCTAAAGTGACAACTAATTTGGGACGGAGGGAGTAGAAGTTGATTGGAGTATTAAAGTTTTCAATCTCCTAGAGTAATTTCTTGAAAAGTGAGGAAATAAAAGGTATTTTTGGAAAGATGTGGTCAAGTTATATTACGAGGAAGTCAACTATTCTCCAGGATGTTTCTACCGTAAGCAAATGGACACAGACTCCTAAGTCAATTTCAAATTCGTCAATAGTCAACTACACTACAATACAAAGTAAGTGACTTATGTCTACCCATGATCAAACTCAAAAATTAAACATAAAACATAAAAATGGGAAAATTTCAGATACTAGCAAACACTTTTTTTTGTTAAACAAAAAAATTGAGCCATTATCAAATTAAATTAGCTAGTGTTTATAGAAGCTTTTATTCCAAGGAAACACATAACAAAAATTTGAGCTACCTAGCGTAAAGACAAATAGAAATATTAATGTTCCCACATGCTAATAAATAGTAATGTTTGTGGCAGTTATATGTCCAAACTACCAAAATATCACCTTTTTCTTCCTTCCATTTACGTGAATAGAATGAAACTCAAGTTATTTAAGACATACCCTACACACGACCGACACAATTTGAATGTGATGGAAATGTTATTTTCTCACAATATTAATTGCTAAAGTGACAATAAAGGAGCCTACAAAAGTATTATGCACGATAATAACAAATACTAATATCCATAAGAAAAAAATTAAAAAAATCTCTTTTTTCCTAAGAGTTAAATACCAAATGAGAAGAGATTCCATTATATTAGTTGAACACTTGGAACTCGTTATATTACTTGTAATGTTACAATCTTTTTACTAGTACTACTTTGTACGCGCAGATTTAAAAGTTTAAGGGGAAATGTAACATGTCAATAGCAAGTTAAATTAAACCCAAATTCTATGACGTGAACTTTAAAGAGTGATCATCAAATTTAAACTGTAAATCCGTCTCTCGTGGTTCTTGCAAACGAGAGTTTCTGTAAGGCTTCAACAACAACAACATATTCAGGTAATTCCATAAATAGAATCTGCAAAGTGTGAGATGTATACAGACCTTATCCTTCACCAAAATAGAAAGACTATTTTCGATAGCCGTCGACTAGAAAAAATATTTTAAAAACAAACAAACTATTTTGAAATCGTAGTTTCTTATGGATAAATTTTGAAAATATTCATTTTTTTAATCTAATAACAGAACTGACTTCTTATATGGGTAAGAAAATGACACTTCAACCTGGATTGAGCAATCAACACACTACACTTAAAAAATGTGGGGGTCAAATGATGTAGTGATCTGCTGCCTCGACTACCACAATATCAATGCTAGTCTACATACATAAACCGTAGATCTCGCTGATGACAGCAATGTAGCGGGATCTACGCCGTTAGATCACTCGACTGTAACTTAAATGCCAGTTTCAAGAAGCACTTGATAATACCCTAAAATAACCCACACGTGTACTCTCCAGAGTTAACCCCAATAGTTCCACCTGTTTTTGCTCCTATCATATCGCTGTGAAAATTAATTTCTCTATAAAAATTCACCTTTTATTAGTATTTGTTCAAATTTCTTACACCTCTTTTTTTACTATATTTCAAAAATTTGAATTCACCATGCTTTAATTATACCTTGAGAATCCAACTTTATTTTAATTCTTTTTAATCTGAACAAGTTATTATTCTCCTAATATTACTATATTTGTCTAATATTTTACTAACTTTTTAACTCTATTTTAATCTACCTACTAAGTTCAAAATTTTAAAATCAACTACTTACCGCTACAAGTGAAAAATTCAAACTTGAACTTAGTAAAACTATTCATATCTTAAAATGTAGAAAACCTTCCACTATTACCATAAATTGAATGATCAAGATTCACGTTAAAACTTTTAATACTCTATAACAATAGTCAAAAGGTCAGTAACTTAAATTAGTATTACATACTTAAATCTTAACAATGTTAAAATGTATCATCACGATATATAGCTCAATTTATTGCGAAAATTGCAGAAGTACTTCTAGATCTCACGAGATTAGATAGTTTTTCTAACAATACTTTCGCATACATTCTAATTATACTGATAATGTAAAAACTCGACTTAAAAACTGATAACGCTTATATTGTAGTAAACGATAAACAAAAAAATTATGAAATTAAATGAAAAGAGAAAAATATATACCTTAGTGTTAGAAAAGTTGGTAGTGCTACCTTGACTGCTAATGGTTGAATCTGTAGAATCATCACCAGTAATTACACCAACTATTTTGCCACTAATCACCTTCTCTGTTAATTTCTTCGAATTAACACTCTCTGTTGAATTAACATCCGAATTACCACTTGAAGTTTGCAGTGAATTATCACTTGTTGCAGTAAAATTACTATCTGACCAGCTGTTACTTTCACTTTTACCCTCACTCATTGAACTTTTTGAATCACCGGCAGTTATAACCGGAGATAAAACCGGTGATTTTAACTCTTCTTTATCTAACCGATTAAAACTTGTCCACCAGTAAATCTCCTTATGATCATTTTTCTTCCAGAAGCTTCGTTTCAATTTCTTAGAAATACTCCTTGGAAAAATTGTCATAATCATAGGCTTTTTCTTCTTCGACGGAGACTTTGCTCCGGTGAACGGGAGGTGTTTCACGGCGTTGATCACCGCCACGGACGCTTTTTTAAATGCGGATGGTGGTGGAGGAGCTGGTTTTAACCGGCTTTTGAGTATAGCTTTAGGATTTTTCCTGTACGGTGGTGGTGGTGGTGGATACTTGTTCTTCAAGTCGATTTCGAGAAGAAATCGAACTGTAGTGCAGCATTGCCGCCGTGGATATGACCGGAATCCGCTTGATGAACATGAACTCAAGTCATCTAGCAGGTAATCTTTTAGCATCAATTGTTTTGGTAATGGTTTCATTAGTTTCGAATCCATAATGAAAGTGTACTAGACAAAGCCTCAACAGAACTTTAACTTATTGTAAATAATGAAACAGTACTGAAAGGCTACAGCAAAACTTTAACTTATTGAAATTCAGCTCAGTGCTGTTACAACTACGACTCAGTACCAAGACAAGTTTCGTCGAGTATATGTAAATTCAAATAAGGGGGAGACTACGAATTTTTTTGAATAAGAGGGAGCATTGAATTGGAAAGGACAATATGCATATGGAGAAGCTAAGTATAGGAGAGACAAAGAAAGTTCAGTGAGAAAGCTGTAGTATTTTGCAGCTTTTAGTACTGATACATAACAGTGTAAAGAGTGAATGAAATTTAAGACAAAGGAGGGGCCAATGGGGTAGTGAAATAGAGAGGCAACTTCTTAAATTCTAAGTTGAAGATCTCAAGAAAATGATAAACAATTAGCAATAAGATCAGTTTAAGCAGCTTAAGTAGTAGCTAAAACTAAGAATGGAACTCGAAGTGGTAGTAAGAAGTAGAATTTAAGAAGAAGCATGGATGCTTCTTGTAGAGGTATTTTGAATCTCAAGTTTGATTAGTTTAATAGTTTAAAGATTTTGAGTTTGAACTTTGGTTTTTAATAATAGGAGTTTAATTAATGGAATTAGCTGGTTGTTTTGAGATTTGATTGGAAATCTGGGACTGTTAGACTTGGAACTGACCATTAGTTGACCTTGTTAGATTACAATATTACTCCCTTCGTCCCAAATTAGTTGACGCTTTAGCAAAATTTATTTGTAGTTAGACGCTTTAGGATATCAAGACTATTTTTATCAATTATTTCCAACTATACCCTCAATTATTAATGGTATTCTCAAAAAGTATTTAATAGTCATATATTAAATAAGGGTAACATAGTAAAATGTATATCCTATTTATTGATTTTTTTAATGGACGTGCAATAGTTGAAAGTGTCTAACTAATTTAGGACGGGAGTATTTAGGAGTATTTGATTTCAAACACGCGCTTCTTAGTTCCCATGCGCGTGCAGCGACTATTGTGCATGGCATTTAATGTCTACTGAAATTGCTGCTATTGTTTGCCACTATATTTGCGTTTTGAGAACATGGAGGAAATTTGCACTAATTGATAGAAAAAGTTGAAAATTATGAAACAATCAAATTACTTGAAAGTGATTGCATACTCTATGTATAAGTTGGTAATCTAACAATAGACGGCTATTATAAATAAACCAATAAATTTTTTAGATTAACGACGAAAGCTTCACTTATTTTGAATTTATAGGTAGACTTTCTTACTGAATTAGGTTATAAGAACCCTATGCTCTAGCGTTGGAGCTATAAGAATAAGGATTTTTAGTAGGGAGTGTCCTCTTTGGTAAACTTTATAAGGCGTGAACCTAAATTAATTGAGTAATAATTTTAAGATTTGAGATGGTTAAAGAAAGAATTACGTTCCATCTCAAAAGGAGATATCAAGAAGCCGAATATCTTGATGGCTACTTAATGATTTGCTTAAGATCCACATTCTAAGATGAATTCAAATTGAAAGGGGGTCTTTATTAGAGATTTATAGTTTGACCCAAATTATGTTAGATTTAATGTCATAGACCTTCCCATTGACAAAATTAGATAGTTGTTCTTCTACATATACAAGTTTTAAGGGGAGATTTTCTTTGATGGTTCAACATCTTGTAATATTGTAATTTTCTTTGAGCTTTGCCACAAACATGATTGACCTGTGACTTAGATCTAAGCTAAAAAATAACAAAGGCTAAATTTATGAATGGATAACTTCTTTCTTCTCAAGTATAGAACTACAGTCATCATATTACACCGCATACTTCTGTTAACACAAAAAGGTAAAGAAACATATTTGTTCTCATAATTGTCTAGCTATATTTGTATATCTTAATAACGATTCACTTGTCTGGATATACAACTATACACAATCCCTTTAATAATACTCCATGCAACTTATGCTTTATCAACAAAACTTGTAGTTTTATTGCACCAATAAATTTGTGAAAGTTCTCGACATTGGAGTAAATTGATTCTACCAAATATTTCTATAAAAGAGTCCGAGTATTTAATTCAAAAACACAGGAGGATGAATATAGTACTTCCTCCATTCCCAAATAGTATTGTCGATTTTTGATATTTCACGTTTTATAAATGCAAAAAAAAAAAAAAAAAATTATTTCCTTTATTTAAATTCACCCTTACTGCTTTAATTAAGGAAATGCTAACTAAGTGAGATATATAGGAGAGATGTGAAGAGCAGTTTAGACAAATATTGTTGTGATTAAACCTTCATGTTAATACAAGAAACCGTTAATTACTATATTAACAATCGTACAGGGTTTCAGAAAACTGCATGTGTATTCCAAATATTACTTACAAGTGAGTACTGTTATTTACTTTGGATAGTACTCTCTTTTAAACGCGACATAAATTGGTAAACAAATTAATAAGAAAGGGAAAATTTACTGCGGCAGTACTAATAAAATCAAAATAAAGGGGTTGGTGGGAGGAGAATTTTATAGGATTGGAGTAATGACAGTGATTGGTGATACGTGTGCTTGATGGTGATAAAATTGGGAGAGGTTATGAACATTAGTACTTTTAGAAATTTAAAATATATGAATTTTGACCAATAATTCAAGATATATTTTTTTATCAAAATGATATGAAAAAAATTACAATTTATAGTACTTTTCAAATATATAAATATTAATGTTAAAATATTAAGTTAATCTAATCCAATTTAGATTCAAAATTTAATCAAATTGACACTCGAAAAATAAAAAATACCACATAAATTAGGACAGATGGAGTAATATATACAGACGGAGCTAAAAAATTTGAGCCGTTTAATTTGGAGACGAATATAATGTTTGAATCGAAGTTATTAGGTTCGAATCCGTATTCAACTCTATAGTTCTGCCTCTAATAACATACCTCGAAGTTAAATTTATATAAACATTATTCCGAATAATTTGAATATATTCGTAGTTTAAATTCATCTTTTTTATCTTTTTCTGGGGCGTAAGATTTTATAATCAGGAGGATCATATGAAAATGGAGATCCCCCTGACTCTGTTTACTGATTAGTTGACATTTGCATGGAATGGAGTTACTACAAGAGATCATGGGGTGTGTGTCTTTCAGTAATGATGATGTTTGATTTTGAGTTTCTTCCATTGACACACACGTCCCATTTAAGTGTACTATTTTACTACTAGCCTCACCTGCTTAAGGATTTTCTATGGAAGTGTTATGAGTTCTCCAATATTTATGGTTGCAGCCTTGCGCTATAAACGTGCCATATGGCCCCAACTCCCAAGTTTGTGCCATCTGTTGGCGCATGCAGCTAGCTAGCAGTTCTCACCCTTTTGTCCTCAGTTTAGTACTCCGTCCATTTCACTTTACGTGCCAGCATTTTTTTATTAGTTTGTTTAAAAAAGAATGACAGTATTTTAAATTTGTGAGTGATTGTGTCAAACTTATCATCATAATTCGCTGGTGTCCTTGTACCCGAGATACCAAATATATATATATATATATATATATATATATATATATATATATATATATATATATATATATATATATATATATATCTAACTATACTAAAAGAGCCAATCTACTAAGTAAAAAGTGAAAGACTTCTTTGCCCTTCAAGCAAACACTATAAATATACATCCTAATAAATAGTACATAAGTATTTAATTATTATATATAAAAAGATACTAATTCCTAGGAGTAGCAAACTAGCGATCGTTATAATAATTACATGCTATTGTTGTACTCCACTTGAGCAGATTCATGCGTCGGAGCAATTACGGCTCAAGTTCGAATAATCCACAGCAAGTAAATGAAAAGGCTATTACTAAATTTTTTATGTTGCTTAAGACGATGAGAAGCGTTATACAGAAAGTCATATGTCTATTTATACTTAACGTAACTCTTTCTTTATGAACACAAGGAATAAGTAACATTCAATTAACAATTACTCAACGGTAATGCTTAGACTTCTACGTTCTAAAACTTATTTGTAAACTTATGTGCTGGTAATTGTATTACGTATATATTTAGCAATAGAAGACATAGCTCCATCACCAAAAATTCTATTTGTTGTGTATGAGATCTATAACATTTGAGTTTATATTGCCTAGAACGGTAGAGCCCACTACTGTGTCAGTTTGTCAGATACATCCCTCTAAGCTATGGAAGATTTAGCCAGCATCCAAAAGCACGTTTTTATAAAGCATCGCGTGAAAAAGTTTATGTGCCACCATTACACCAAACTATCTTTTATTGAACTACTTTCAAGGTATTTCTGGTCATTTATTTATGCCTTTGCTTATTTTAGAAATAGAAGATGTAACATTGTTCATTCTACTAAAAAAGGATTAACTATACTAAAAGAGCCAATCTACTAAGTAAAAAGTGAAAGACTTCTTTGCCCTTCAAGCAAACACTATAAATATACATCCTAATAAATAGTACATAAGTATTTAATTATTATATATAAAAAGATACTAATTCCTAGGAGTAGCAAACTAGCGATCGTTATAATAATTACATGTTATTGTTGTACTCCACTTGAGCAGATTCATGCATCGGAACAATTACGGCTCAAGTTCGAATAATCCACAACAAGTAAATGAAAAGGCTATTACTAAATTTTTTATGTTACTTAAGACGATGAGAAGCGTTATACAGAAAGTCATATGTCTATTTATACTTAACGTAACTCTTTCTTTATGAACACAAGGAATAAGTAACATTCAATTAACAATTACTCAACGGTAATGCTTAGACTTCTACGTTCTAAAACTTATTTGTAAACTTATGTGCTGGTAATTGTATTACGTATATATTTAGCAATAGAAGACATAGCTCCATCACCAAAAATTCTATTTGTTGTGTATGAGATCTATAACATTTGAGTTTATATTGCCTAGAACGGTAGAGCCCACTACTGTGTCAGTTTGTCAGATACATCCCTCTAAGCTATGGAAGATTTAGCCAGCATCCAAAAGCACGTTTTTATAAAGCATCGCGTGAAAAAGTTTATGTGCCACCATTACACCAAACTATCTTTTATTGAACTACTTTCAAGGTATTTCTGGTCATTTATTTATGCCTTTGCTTATTTTAGAAATAGAAGATGTAACATTGTTCATTCTACTAAAAAAGGATTCTGCAATCTATAAGTTTAATTTCAAACAATAGTTTGAGAAAATGGTAGCTTTAAAGTCTCCATAAGCGCCAAGTTGTCAAAGAGATCTCTTAGCTTGTGTTGTTTCTCTAGGCACCCCTTACTGATATATAAATAAACGGTGCTCAACTCTTCAGTTTTTAGGAGACATATCTTTGTAAGGGAGTAAAATCAAGGAAAAATGGGGGTCAAATTTGGTAACTTGAAAAAGTTAACGAAGGGATAAAAAGATTGTACCAGTTTATAATTTTGTTGCATGAACGAGGGTATCGTTTTAGATGTTTGATCTTACTTTTCTTCCGTTAAAATTTTGTATAGGTTATCGCACTCATATTCTATGTATTGGTTAGCATGAATCACGCGCAATGCGCGTGCGAATCTCCTAAAGCAAAAAGTGAACGACATTTTTGCCCCTTCAAACAAACCTTCTTTTAAGTATCCCTTTGTATAAAAAGGTCAATACACGATTAAATATTTATATTATTAGTATAACAAAAAATAAAAAAGTAAAAACAATTAATTATTGACAACAAAAATGCTTGAAATTCCCATACATGTATTCTGCCTATATTTCCAGGTTTTCATTGAGGAGTTTAATGTTCATTTATATGCATAGAGTGAATGTGGAACCGTAATTCATCAAGACTTTTGCACTATTCATTTATTTTTTATGTATATAAATATGCAGAGTACAAAGTGCAAGAAACGTGTATTCTAAAGAATTTTGATTTTTTTTCTATGTATTCCAGTCAAAACTCATAAAATATTATGTATGTTAGATAATATTTGGTTTGGGTAATTCCAACAAATTCTTAGGGGGAAAACAACAATCAACTTGGATGATAAATTTATGTGGTAAGCAGACTATCGTTGAAAAAATTATGCTTTATGATTTGGAATAATAATTTTGGTAAGTTTCAGTCCTCTCATGTTTTCACTATCCAACCAAAGAACCTTCGTGCACTCACATTAGTTTTGATTTGTATTCTTACTGTTAATAGAAATTATATACTGATGAGCTTGGGAGAAAGAGAATATTGTAAGTTTCATTTATTTTGTTTGCTATTACTTAGTTGTTTTTAAATACCATCAAATATCTTATCTTACCAGCAATTATAACGGTGACACAAGACCTATTTACACTAAAAAATAATGTGTGCAAATTCACTATTTAAAGTATCGCTAACATGATGGTCTTAGTGAATTTTTATCTTAGATATTCAAACAATTAATTTTAGGATCTTTTAATATAATATTTTATAACATTTATCCTTTTTAGAGTTTTATATTTAGTCAAAGATGAATATATCTAACTCAAATAGTCGATGACTTATTTTTCTCTTTCTATATGATGATACAAAACTTTGTTAATTTTTTTTTTAATTTACTAGAGACGGTCCAATCAGCGGTGCTAACACAAATCAAGATAGAATTGTGCATGGTTTTATACAAATATCGCTATACTCTTTTCAACATGATAATCACCGATGTCACTTTCCAGTTAATATTTTTATTTAATAACTCAAAATACTTTTACCTAATTTGCTTATAATTTTTTTAATGAATTTGTGCCGTTTTGATAGGGATACACGCGCGATGCGCGTGCCTGAAAACTAGTATATATACTAAGTACGGTATTTGTTACTTTCTTTGTTCCATCTTATATGTCCAACATATCAAATTGGCCTCTTGAGCAGATACCGTATCTGTACAACGGCCAAATATGTCAAAATCTACCAAATTCATAGTGATTTGAAGATTTGGATGGATTTATAGCTTGAATGTCTGGAGATTTTTTAGAGGGTATTTGGATTGGCTTATATTAACTGTTATTTGGGCAAACTAGCTTTTAATCATATTTGTGGTGTTTAAGTAAAATAAAAAGTACTTTTAAACACCAACTTTTAAGCCAAAAAAATACCCATAAAAGGAAAAAGCTAAAACCTGGGCATAACTAACTTTTAGCTTTTAAGTCACTTGAAAAAATCAATCCAAACACCCTCTAAAATACCCACTAGCTATTTTCGAAACTTTAGATTTTTTAAGTTTTGATCAGTCTTCAACAGCTTGGTAAATATTGGCTGTTCACGTTTTGAAGTCGAATTTTGATGACTCGTCGGCTTTAGAAGGGCTAAGTGCACGAAAGGCCACTTTTGCCACTGGTCTTAGGGCAAAGGCCACTAATACCAAAACATTTAGTTTGTGGCCACTTTTGCTTAAAGAGATTGAACTTCAGTCCAGAGGCCGGATTGAAGTTCAGTCCTTAAAAATTGAACTTCAATCCACGGCCATATGGACGGAAGTTCAGTCCAGTCCTTAAGATGGAACTTCAGTCCATGGCCATGGACTGAAGTTCAGTCCATGTTCAGTCCATGGCCATATGGACTGAAAGTTCAGTCCTTAAGAGATGGAACTTCAGTCCAGGGGCCGTATGGACTGAAGTTCGGTCAACTATCAGAACTTAAGTCAACGTTTATTTAGTAAAGGCCCAAAAGTGGCCTCTAGTGTAAGACCAAAGAAAATAGTGGCCTCAAACTAAATACTAGTGTTAAAAGTGGCTGCTGGGCGAAATTTTTACGTTTTAGAACCTTTCAAAGAAAAACAGCCAATACTTATAAATTTTTTTAAAAAAATAGTCATATTTGAAAATCGCGTATTTCTTGAAGACTAGCCACAGAAAAAAAACTAGGAGAATTTGAATTACACTCCAGCAAAATTATTTTACTATAGCTTCATATTTGATGTCAGTAAATTTTCCTGGAACTTTTGAATAAAATTTTCTAGGACTTCATATTAGCACTTTCCAGAAAATTTTAACGGGACTTTAAAATTTTTAGTTCAAAATCCAAGAAAATTTCTTGAATTTGTTTGTGTTTCTTAAATATGGCTACTTTTTAAAAAATTTCAAATACTGACGAGTTCTCATTTCGTGGTACAAACTGACTACAGAGTCAAATTATAACTCAAAAATATGGCTATCTGGCATCAGATTTACATCAATAATATACTTCAGCAACGGTCCCAGAAAATTAGGACCGCAAATACGAAGTTCCAGAAAAATTTTCTACAATTTTGAACGAAATCTCAGAAAATTTTCCCGGAGTTTATTTCAATTTCTCAGAATATTTGTATGGCTAGTCTTAAAAAAATGTATTTTTTTAATTATGACTAGTTTTCTAAAAGTTAGTAACTGTGTTAGTCGTAAAAATAACACTGTGTTAGGGCTATTTGGCGATTTTTTTATCTTTCCCTTGGATGTCAAAATTGTGGCCCAAAAAAATTCAATTAACCACAAATGTTAGGAAAATTTTGATCAGTAGCCATTTTTGGACGCGCTCACCGTTTCAAAATTCATTGAAGAATAGCCAAAAATTCGCGCGCACATTTAAGCTCCATTAGCGTTGGAAAAACACCCCAGACTAGTCCTATAACAAAATACTGAGCCCAAGTATTTTGTTATGGGACTGAAGAAGTCCCATAACAAAATAATTCCATAGCAAGTCCCTTTGTCCGGAGGTGACTATTTCTCAGCGAATTTATTTTTGACGGCTACAAATCAATTAGCGCGCGCCAAACAGGCCTCTACGCGAAAGTTTTACCAAATGTTACCAAACTAAAAGCCCAAGCTAAGTGCTAAAAGTATTAGAAATCACTAGTTGTCAACATACAGGGTGAGCCATATTTTATTTACTGTATAAAATTTAGAAATAGCAACAACAACAACAACAAGAACAAACCCAGTGATATCGTACAAGTGGAGTTTGGGAAGGCTGAGAAGTACGCAGACCTTGTCCCCCACGAAGATGGAGAGGCTGTTTCCAAAAGACCATTGGCTCGAAAAATATTCTAAAAACATGTTTGCAAACAAACAAGGTAAAAAAGATCATGATGGCTCAAATAATCACATAAAAATAACCGGAGTAAATAGATGACACCAATAACATTAAAGATGTAGAACAAGATAAAACTACTATGTAGTATGTATAAGAAAAATAAAGCTAATATGTCAACAATTAATTCGCCTACTACCTAACCTCTACCCTAATCCTCGACCTCCACACTTTCTTATAAAGGGTCACGTCCTCAAAGATCTGGAGGTGAGCCATGTCCTGTCGAATCACCTCGCTCCAATTCTTCTTGGGTCTACCTCTACCTCCCCGTAGATCCAATACTGCCAGCTTCTCGCACCTCCTCACTAGAGAATCTGTGCTCATTCTTTTCACATGACCAAACCATCGCAGTCTTGCTTCTCGCATCTTGTCCACTACATAGGTCACTCCACCTTGTCACGAATGACCTCATCCTTAATCTTATCCATCCTCGTATGCCCACATATCCATCTAAGCATTCTCATCTCTGATATGCTCATCTTCTGCATGTGTGCGGTCTTCACGGGCCAACACTCTGCTCCGTACAACATGGCTGGTCTAACGACCATTTTATAGAACTTACCTTTGAGTCTAGGTGCCATTTTTTTATCGCAAAGGACACAGAACGCGAGTCTCCATTTCATCCAGCCTGCCCCAATACGATGAGTGACATCATCATCAATTTCTACATTACCTTGAAAGATTGAGCCAAGATACTTGAAGCTTCTCTTTTGTGGAATGACCTGAGAATCAAGAGTCACTTCCATCACTGACTCCTGATACGTATCACTAAACTTGCACTCCATGTATTCTGTTTTTGTCCTTCTTAGCTTGAAACCTTTAGACTCTAGGCTATGTCTCTAAACCTCCATCTTATCATTAAATCCACCGCGAGTCTCATCAACCAACATTATATCATCCGCAAATAATATACACCATGGTACCTCCCCTTGGATACTCCGAGTTAATTCGTCCATCACCAAAGCAAATAAAACTGGATTAAGCGTTGATCGCTGATGCAACTCCATCTCGACTGGGAAGTGATCAGAGTCACCTCCAACTGTTCTCACGCAGATCTTGGCTCCACCGTACATGTCTTTAATCGCACTGATGTATGTCACTGGAACACCTTTAGATTCCAAGCATTTCCATAAAACCTTCCTTGGGACTTTGTCATAAGCCTTCTATAGGTCAATGAAATAGCTTATACCAAAAAAAAAAATTAGAAATAGCTTAAACCAAAAAAAATAAAAAAGAAGAAAAAATTTAGAAATAGCAGTTGATCTTTAGCCAAAGAGTCTCTACATTATATTCTCTCACTGTTTATTCAAAATAATTTGTTACGCCTTTGGTGTCTCGATCTTGTAGTGAGGGAGGGTTTGATTTTTATTGTACAAATTGAAGGGTTAAAATTATTTATCTTTACTACAAACAATCATACTAAGCTAATGGCGAACTAAAGGGGATTACATTATGGACTCTATGATTCAAAAGATTCGGTATTATTGTTTTTTCATTACTTTATTCAATCAATTGTCTATTCTAAGTCAGTCAAGCTTATAACATTCGTATTTTTATTCTTAAGTCACTCAGACAATTATCTTTTTCTCATTTTGACAAGAAGAAGCTAACTATCTTTACAATAGTATAGTTAGAAGCAATCAAGGGAACACTCATGATCAGATAAAAGAAAAGAAACCCATTTTTTAATCCGACATTTCCTGTGGAAATCTATTCAAGGTATGATTTGGATGATTAGTATCTGAAAAAAGGGGAACGATAAAGGAGTCGCTATTATAGCTACCAAACCTTTAAAACATCACTAGTAGTTTGGTAGATTGGGGTTGGGGAGGGGTCTAGCTTAGGGGTGGTAGGGGACTTTTCTTCTACTATCGTGACACTTGTAGAAAAATAATTTATATATTACTCAAATACTTGTTATTTAGCAAAAGAAGAATATAATTATGTCAGCCACTATGGATTTTATGCTAATTTCTTCTCCTATTTCCCAAGTCTCCCTCTTTGTTTGTTAACAAGGTAGTAATTTTTTTTTAAAGAAAAAGAAGATGCATTGTACTAGAGCATTTGTCTTTTACTCCATTTTTATATTCAAGGATTTAGTATGTCCTTTAAGGGGAAAATATTAGTATTTGTTTAAATGGTAGTTGATGTCCTCAACTTCCCAAAAAGGAATATTGGAGTATAATAATTCTCTTATTCTTCTCATCATAGACTTTCATTTGTCAAATATGGAGGAAAAGAAGATTTGGGTAGTTAGTTTTTAAATAAAAAATCTCTAGAGCATTGTCTCAAGTCTTCCAGCAGTAATAATATATATCTATCCACATTCAATTATTGTTAATAATGTTTTAAAACTAAAAGGAATAGATTCTTCGAAACATGATAGTATTTAATAAAAAATTATGCAGATCTTTTGATAGTTAAGTACTCACTCATCAAATCAAATGCTTTTATACAATTCACATGTTTATACAAGTTGCATATTGTAGAAGAATATGTTGTAATATGCTAGTACTATATATTAATTCAATACCCGTTGCGTAACTGCATATTGGTGTTTGCACTTTAATTTGAAAGATTTTTAGAAAATAGTTCAAAATCTTCTCAAATGAAAGAAAGGAAAATAAAATATTATATTCTTCTTATTTAGTCATTGACGTAGATAGCGTCTTTTCATTACATTGTAAAATGATCAAGTCTAAAATCTGAATGTTAGGTGGTAATACTATTATAACATATTACTCTGCAAGGGAGGCTGAGAGTGAATTATTTTTTATTCACATCTGAGATTTACGCAAACATATTACATGCATCATTAAATAAGCTATTCTCGCTTAATTAATCATAGTTACATAATATTGTAATCTCAATTTGTTTCTCCATTAACTATGATAGATTAATATAGTGTACGTGGTGTGTAGACCTTGAATGTAAAATTGTAGTAAATTTTTTTCAGGGAAACTAAGAGATGAAGTGGACATGTCGGCTATGGATTTTTAAACAAAGTCAAAACTGCTTTTAATCGTTCAACGACTAGAGAATTTCGGCTTGTCAAATAATGATACTATGAGATTCTAAAGGGAGATTGGTTCCATCAGAAGACAACTTTTTCCTATATTCTCAAAAATTAAAGTCGATTCAAAAAGGTTGTCCGACGAAACAAATTAACTTTGAAACGTTACAATATTGTCATCTGGCCGACCTTTTATCTACCAACTCCATCTTAGCAAAAAGTATTCTTCTCTTTCAATTCTTTGGAAGAATACCTTTTTCTTCCGTCGATCAATTCCTCTAATTAAAGAAACCAAAGCAAAAGCGAAAAATTAAAAGGCAAAGGGAATGATGGCGATGTATTAATTAGTGTCGTACCGACCTATGATAAGGCCCTTAATAAAATTATTGATACTATAGAAAAATCTACTAATTATGATTTTTGAAGGATTTGAGAACCACAGTGACATTTATATATGCGTTTGTGATGATATTGTGCATGCAGAGACAGATCACTTAAACTTAATGAGTTTAACATTTATGGTTATTAGTAATGCACTCTCTTTTAGTGCTATATAGAGTATAATATGAACCATAGGTACGGGTCGAAAATAATGTATTGAATATGTCTACTTTAAGAAATTTTAATAATGACTCAATCTACTCCTCAAAAGATTTACTTTCTTGAATATATTTTGTATGTAAAATGTGATGAAGACGAGGGAACCCTGAATTTAAAAACAAACATGGAAGGGAAGATTGAGTGCCGTTGTTGTAACAATGTTAATACAATGTAAATTCTTTACCTAACGAGTAGTGCATGTAAACTTAAGTTCAAAAAATGACCACGTCTATAACTTTCAGGTTTTAATTGGTGGAGTACAAATTATTTAGCTCACCTAGATCGAGGGTACTGTACATAATTTACAGTCAAGGCATCCTCGCTCGTACAAACCTTTATAAGAAATCAATTACCCCTCTGGTCCACAATATATGATATTTTGGCCTACTTTTCTTGGTCCACAATATTTAATCTTTACACAAATCAAGAAGGTTTTTTCTCATATCACCCTTGCTAATAAATGACTTAAAACAAAACTTTAGGTAATAATAGCTTGGATAAGGGCTAATATGGTCAATTACATTGTTAATTAATGCTAAAAAGGTGATTTCCTTAATATGTGTAAAAACACCCAAAATATCATATAAAATGGACCGGCGGGAGTACTACTCAGTTAGGCATTTATCATGCCAAAGAACAAAACATTTATGAGGTTAACCTAATAGTGTCCATCTTCTCTGAATTTGAGGAGTTAAATTCTAGTCCATTATCTGTGGATGTTCATGTTAGGAGCTTACTAGGTGTTGTCTTGGATGTGTCAACATCCCATGTAGTGGGCCTTGAGGTTGACCTAAGGTTACTCAAATTCAAAGTTAGTACTAAAGTTTAGGACTGAACTTTTCTTTTTCCATGTTGTTAGCCTACTACATTTCCTGCACCTACATTTACAAGAAAACTAGAATTGCTTGGGAGATGGAATTTACTCACGAAGGTCAGTTTTTTTTTTTTTTTTGGTACTCATTCTTTACTTTAATTGTTAACTATAAAGTAAACTAGAATCGGTCAATACTAATGGCTTGACTAGAAGAACTTTAACTATCAATATGAACTATCAGAAGGGATGATAACACTAACTATGGCCTCTCCTATGTTACGAATGTTGATATGTCTTTTGATCTAAAAACTTAATTTACATTTTTTAGATGCTCCAAATGATAGGCGACAGGATTGACTAGAATCTGAATGCTTTGATGATGCAAGAGCAACCCTTAGCCACACAATCTTTGGCTTGTCTCTATTAGTCTCTCTTTTCCTATAACTACGACTTGCAACAAAGTAAAAGGCTTGAGATAAATTTGAATCAATTATCACTAGAAAGGATTTGAGGCATTTGAGTTGGATAATTAAGGTATAGACTTCATATAACTTTATGAATGACAATGGAATTCCTTGTCATTTACTTCTAAATCTAGAGAGATACGTTCCATTCCACATTGAATTAAAGTATGGAGAATGCTATTATTAGTACCATTGCTATTTGGGGCCACCACTGTCCCATAAACATTGATTCAAATCTGGTTGACATGAAGGGGAGTCCCATGGCTTCTTGTCTTATTTGAATTAGTATATATATATGTTTCTTAATAGGGGCTTTGTGTCAATTTTCCAATATTCATTAGTTAGACAAAGTAAGCCGCGAGACTAGGCTTTAAGCACGTTTCCCCATTGCAAAAAAGCAAAACCGCTTTCAAGATTGTGATTGTCCTCATGTCGTTGCCCTTTAAATTGTCTACAATGTAATCCCTCCGTTTCAAAATAATTGTCATAGTTGGGATTTCGAGAGTCAAACGAGTTCATTTTGACCGTAAATTTAAACATATAATCTTTAAGTTTTTTGTAACGATGTTTATATATTTAGAAACTACATAAAAAATACTATAAGTCACAATAATTAATAATTCAAATATTTAAAAGATATATGAAAATATTACGGTCAAAGTTAAACTCGTTTGACTGTCGAAATCCGAACTATGACAATCATTTTGGAACGGAGGGAGTAACTTTTATATATCAATGCATTTTAACGTATATGTAACAATATTTACATGTGTTTTGGTCTTCAGAGTTACTAGTTCTCTCATTATAAGCGGTTTGTTTTTCTTATAGATGACTTATTAAAATAAACCTTTGATACTATTAGCATTTAAAAATTAAATATGATAAACTTGCACTAGCTTTTACCAATCCTCCTTCTTACATCTAATTGCATAGTTTACTCCTTGTACCTTTTGATAAACCATCATGCACCCTCCCCCAATGCAATACAAAGAAGAAAAAAGAAACTAGAGAAAACTCCAAAAGAAGAAAGAAGAAAAGGGGAGAAAAGTGAAGAAACGACAATTGTGGAAAGACTTTACACACATTATCATTCAGAGGCTTTTCGTTCCTCGTTCAATGTTGACCAAATCCTGGCTATTTGCCACATCTTCATTCCCTTATTCTATAGGAAATATTCTTTTCAACAAATTAGTGCCCGTAACACAATGATCTGACTAATTCCGATCCGTATAGGACTCATTAAATTGGATGCACTTTCTATTAAAATTGCAAATAGTAGAACTTTAGTTAATAGTGAAAGGATCTCATTCATTTCATCCGTCATCACAATACCTAATGATGTATGAGAAATGCTTTCATGTTTAGAATGGAACAAAAGACTCTCAGTGGAACAGGAAAGGAAGCTAAGTTGCTCGGACACCGGTACGGGTGTCCGATACGGATGCGGATCTAGAGGTCGGATTCTTCAAGATCTAAATTCTAAGATTTGGGGATACGGATCTTATTACGGATACGAGTGCGGGGATTCGGCTAAAAATAATTCAAAAAATTAAAAATAGAGTTTAATCTGATCCTACACTTTTTGTTGGCCTTAAGAAACATTTCCTCTTTTGATTTTCTGTTGAGGTAATAGGAAGACATCATTAGAGAGGTAATTACTACAAAATTACCCTAGCTTTGGTTTCATTTTCGGGAATCAAATTATATCTTGTCTAGACCTTTTCCGCCACCCGTGGTCAAAGTACCCATAAACGTTTGACCATATCCGACACGGATCCTACACCCACATCCATACTAGTGTCGTATCGACACGGATGCGGCACCAAAAGTACCGTGTCCGAGCAACTTAGAAAGGAAGACGGAAGATATACAGTAACAATTACAAGGAAAAACAAGTCTCTGACTAGAAGGGAAAATTTCACAAACGATCTTTAAATTTTCTCACAACATGAACAATGAACTGGTATACCTGATCAATTCGTAGACTGTGGAGTACAAAAAATTACTCCACTAACTCACAAACAAAAAAACCTACACTAACCAATTCATTTCTCCTAAAATTTTCAAACATTTTACCTAATTAATCCAAAATTCCTCTTCAGTGATCGATCAAAGATACATGTACAACATGCTCTATATAGTCCATTTTATGTATGTATGCTATATTGTATCAAGAAAATCTATGGATTTGTTTAATAGCTCCAAAGACTTTCTGCATCAGAATTTCCCGGTGAATCATCGGACGGCTGTGAGTTCATTCTTGGTGGACTTACCATCATTGCCTCCGCCATGTCAACCAGCAAATTTGGCATATCAAATAGTGCTTCTTCATCAATGTATTCATCCCCAGTTGTCATCATTTGTGCATCACTTCGTGCAGAAGATTGATCATCGGTACCTGCAAATGTAAATTCAAATTTAAACTTGATCAGTTCAACTTTTAAGGTTCTTAGCACTATTTGAATTTGAAAATACAATAACATGTAATACTAACTTTTTATTGCAAGACGAATTCGACAGTCCAACGAGTTTTTCTTGATCGAAATTTTTTCATATATTTTTTAAATATTTTGAATTGTTAGTTTCCAAATATGTAAATTCACGATCAAAATTAAGAAGCTTCACCTTCGAAAAAAAGTTGTTATTCACATGTATATTTATGTTACCTAGTTGTGTCCCCACTGTGGTTTCCCCAGTTTCTGGCTTCATCAGTGCCGCCGCAGTGGCGGCTGCTTTTCGTATATCCGCCGCTGATGGTGAAGGAGGAAGTGAAGGATACGAACTAAGGTTGCCTGGAAAGTTTATTACAGCATCGTTTCCCTTTAGAGCCAATGCAGCGACATCATATGCAGCAGCTGCCATTTCAGGTGTAGGGTAAGTACCTAACCATATTCTTGTAGTTTTACGTGGCTCTCGTATTTCTGACACCCATTTCCCACTTCTGCTTCGTATTCCGCGGAATACGTGGTGTTTTCCACCTGTTGGGCGGCTCGGTGAGCCGCCTGACGAGGTGGAACTCATAGTGGTTGCAATAGGAATATTTGGTAGTTGAACCGTTCTTGGAGAACCTATAATGTTTGACAATGGACGTGGTGATATTTCTCCTTCATGGTGAGTAGGGTGGGCTACGGTGGTTGTTTGAATATGAGTCCGCAGTAGTGGTGGTGGCAGTGGTGCAGGAATAGGACAATTAAAGGGTGTTATAGAGCTTTGTTCACTTGGTTGTGGAGGTTGGCTGGACTTTGTAAGATCATGTACAGGGTCAGCCATATATATGTATGTGAATATGTACCTATGGGTTTAGGGGTATATGTTTTTCTGTTTTGAGAGTGGGGGGGGGGGGGGGGGGGTGGTTTTGATTAGGAAAGAGTCTTTCATAGGTGGAGTTTGGAGAATGTCATGTTTGGTATTTAAGGAAAGAAAGATATCAAAAAAGTGAAAGCGTGGGCAATTCGTGGATAATTTGCAACTAGGGTTTTACGGATTGTTGTGGTATTAACACACGTATTTGGCACAAACTTGTTGTTAGCTGTTATCTATTACTACTACTATGTCTAATCTATTTCCATGCTGTCACCAGTTGCTCACATATTTTAGAAGTAGATAGAATGTGACAATTTAGTTTGGATAAAGAAAATAAATTCTTTTTTTTAGCTCTGATATATATACACATCCAAAGTAGTATATAAATGTTCTATTAACTGTTTTCCTATGACTTTATTTAGCCATGCATCCAATTGTTTGACTCCATAAGCAAACGGAAGTGGTAAGGTTTCATATATTGCTAAAACGGAAGTGGTAAGGTTACACATCCATGTTTCGGATTTTGAGAGTCAAATGAGTTTAATTTTGACAGTAATTTTTTCATATATTTTTTTAAATATTTTGAATTATTAATTACTGTGTCTTATAGTACTTTTTATGTAGTTTCTAAATATATAAACGTCGTTCCAAAAAACTTAAAGATTATATGTTTAAATTCACGGTTAAAATGAACTCGTTTGAATCTCGAAATTCGAAACATGTCATTCATTTTGAAATAGAGGGAAGAGAGCATCTTAGATGAGCTAATCGTATGGTCATGTTGATGTGTTTCAATTTCATGTCCTAACTTTTTATCGAAAATGAAAAATCTTTAACTGCTTCAGTCCCACTTGAATAGTTCTCTTGGAGTTTAATTAATTATGCAAAATTCTAATTGGCTAGACCGATAGCTTAAAATATTTGCTCGTCTCCGAAGTATCATGATGTCCAAATCATTTGACTCTTAAGCTATTTCTTTCTATGTCCCAAAATAAGGAAAGGGAAAGTGATTGAAATCGAGTAATTAGCTGTGGCTTTCTATTGGACCAGTGTTTATCAGATGTTGATGCATTTGATCTTCTCTTTTATAAAATTATTAAGCATAATAAGAACCACTTAGTACAGGATCTTAGTAAGCAGGTGAATAGTTTTCTTCTTCTATTATTGATTATTATACACCTAACTAAAACAAGGAAAATGTAATTATATTAGAAGTAGTAGGTTATTGTTCAGTTAACATTAGGGGCGGAGCTAGAGTGTAAGCTAGATTCGGATGAATTCAATAATTTTGCTTAGCTAAATCATGTATTTATATTAGGAATGAAATCTATTAAATATTATTGGTAATAGCAATTAAGACGAACTATGTATTATGACAATTTAGAATCCATAAATTTTAAATTCTAGTTATATCTCTATCTAACATCATAATCATTTGCAATGACAGATAATTAATAAGTCTTTAGTTGAACTTAAAATATAAACTGTACAATACAGGCCACGGATTTGAGAATCCAACTTGTAGAAAATCAACTATTTCTTACGTTCATTTTGGCCCCATTTCATGCTTAATCATATTATATGGGAAAAAAGAATTTTGCAGACAACTAAAAGATGCCTTTCAGTTTTTTCCCCAACAAAATTTAAAAATGTAGTAGTACATACTATAATGTAGTAGTAGACTAGTAGAACATATACTATACTATAGTTTGCTACAGTCAAAGAGAAAATAATAATATTTGTTTGTGGTCTGGTAGCAGATATTTCAATGGACTAGAATTAACCAACAAGGCTTTGTTTTTCCATTAATGGCTACAAGTAGTTGCCACATTTCAAACTTGTGGAAGTCACATGCATATTATGGTTTTGGTATAGGTAATGATCAATTCATTTGTCCTGTCACTTCTATATTGCCAAAACCTTAACCAAAACGTTAGTTAAACCTTTTTTGGTCCCATTGTTGTCCCATTGCGGGTCATAGAATAATAAAAGTATCAATGGGAGACATTTTTCTGTTTGTTTTTTATTTTGTTTTTATAAAACAAGATCATTTCGTTCCATTTTTAGTAAAATAGCGAAGGATATTCTATTAGTAAGTTGTTTTGAAAGATGACCCTAATGTCTAGCTAATGTACGTATGTTCAAGACGATGCATAAACAGACCTTAGAAGTTAGAACAATGGACTAATTTTTTTTGGGAGATTTACAAATATATACAATCCTAACACCAAAATTACAAAAAATACCAACATTATTCAATTTTACAAAAAATACCAATATTTTTTTACACATTATATACAAAATCAACAAAACTAATAAATTAGGGTTCCTCCTTCTTCCTACTGCCCCCCCCCCCAAACTGCTACCACCTCAGGCGGCAGCGCCGCCTAGTCACCGCCGGCCGCCGCCATCCACCACCGGTTTTTTTTTTTTTTTTTTGTGTTTTTGAATCTAAAAAATGAAATACACATAAATACACATATAAATATTGATTTTTTTTTTGAAACTAAAGTTGGAAAATACATATAAATACACAAAAAAATTGTGATATACATACACTAAACACACACATACATACACGAATCTACAGATCTACAAACGAAACATATAAATTTATGTGTGTGAAATTTATTACTTGACATATGCACAAAAATACATACAAAAAATACAAATAGATGCTCGTATATACACGTTCATACAGTGATATACACGTACATACACTTGTGTGCTGAAAATTATTACATGTATATATACGAACATACAGATACATACACTTGCAGATCTGAATTTGAACATTTATATTCAAATGCAAAAAAGAAGAAGGAGAAGCAGATCTGAACTTGTATTAACAAAATACATATGTATACATAAAAATACACACATATACACGTACAAAATGAAAAAAAGAAAAGAAAAAAGAGGAGAAGATCGGAAAAGAGAGGAGCAGATCTGCTCCAATTCGCCGCGGTGGAGCAACGCAGCGGCGGCGACCGGCGAGGGGGGTGGGGAACGGCGGGAGGGTGGGTGGGTGGGTGGGTGGAGGAGAGGAGAGAAAGAGAGAGGGAGAAGTTAGGGTTTTGGGTAGAGATGGAAGAAAGGAAATGAAAAATTGTATATTTTGTAAAATGTGAAAAAGTGGTGGTATGTAGAGTAATTATTTAAAAGTATCGGTATTTTCTGTAATTAAGTGGTTTAGTATGTCAATTAGCGTAAAAATATCATTCTTTTTTTAAGTTTGTTCTTTAAATTTGAAATATAGAACAAGTGGTAACTATATTTTCTATATAAACTCTATATAGTCAAAACTCAAGGCAAGTTTACTTGGTAAAAAATCAATATCAAAGAGAAATCATGGTCCAAAATTATTGACTTTGTCTATTATATTTTTAAAGATAAAATATTTATCCAAGTACCATATTTTACAAGAAAAAAATGGGCATAATCTCATTTCGTTTAAATTTTCAACTTTATTCCTTTTTTAAGACTTTATTATAATTTGTCTCTAAAGGATATACTTTGTACCTTATGAGTAAATGATAGCAAGAATTTCATTTTAGAGTAGCACAATCATCTACAATGTCAAATTACTTACGTTTGTTCCATGCATGTTACTTACGTTTTGTTTCGATCTTATTTTGGCATTTACAGTTACTATGATATAATAAATCTTGTTTCTGTTGTATATGCCCGATGTTAAGTTGAGAAATTGTGTTTTACGTACATTGATACCAAATATTGAAGCTGTGACATGGTTACATGTTAATGGCTGTGAATTAGAATGCAAAATATTTGGGGGAATTTGCTGGTAAGTTGTAAATAGTGGAGCACTTATTGCCAATACAGAAAACTTGTGATCTGACCTTTTAATTATCTGTCACAACATTTAGCGCACCAATTAAAACTTAAAAAACTGAGGTTATTTTTACACCAATCCTTAAATGGGGATAAACGTTAAACAGTGTGCATAAGAAGGACACCCAGTCAAACTTTCAGAAGATTTGCTTGTAAAATTTAGTCAAGCAACCAGTTTTGCCATCCCTATCTAGATTTGAGCTAGTAAATTATTTTTTTATTTTGCAAAAACAGCCCTATTTTGGGTCTTTGCCCTATTCCCTCATTAAACAAGGTCTTGCTATGCCCCAACTTCAAATTTGAAGGTTTAAAGTTAGAAGATGCATATATCTAACTTCAAACCTTCATGTTTGAAATTGTTATCCCTAGGTTTGAAGGTATGTTTGAAGTTGGAAGTTGCTATGGTTTGAAGTTAGAAGTTGATACGTCAAACTTCAAAACCTTCAGATTTAAAGTTGAACTTCAAACCTTCAGTACTCAACTTCAACCCTGAAGGTCTGAATTTTGCTCATTCAAGGATTGAAATTCACACCAGTGACTAAAAATTAAAAAAATTTAAAAATTTGCTAAAACTTAAATGGCACACGTAAAATAGGCTTCTCCCTATTTTCTTAGGAATTTTTACACAAAAGTACACTTTTGAGAAGTTATTTACAAAACATAGAGACATTTTGAAGAAATTACCCAGTATAGAGAAAAGAAAAATTTAATTATAAAACATAGCAAAAAATAGCCTAACATAGCAAAACTCTATCTTCTTCTTCACATTTCCGCAAATTTCACTTCTCCTCGAGGCCACCCCTAATTTCACTTCACTCACTCTCATCTTGTCCCACGAAAATAAAATACTACTCCCTCCGTTCCACTTTAAATGAACCTATTTGACTTTGCACGGAGTTTAATAAAGAAGGGAAGACTTTTGAAACTTGTGGTCTAAAATAAGTTATAGATATTTGTGTGGCTACAAATCATCTAGGGATGAGTAAAAGTGAAAATTTATTTTCAAATTTAGAAAGAGGTCATTCTTTTTGAAACATACTAAAAAGGAAATAGGTTCTATCCTTTTTGAAACGGAGGGAGTAAGAATTAATAATCTCTACAATGTCTTATGTACCTCCTTGCCCGAGAAACTCGGCCGCCGGCATAATCACTACCACTGCTGCCACAGTAAATAGTAACAGCGGCGACGATCACTTCTCTTCAAAATTGAGTTGCATTACAGCAATGGAAAACTGGACAAGTATTCATCTCGCCGGAGCTCCGTTAATTACTCGAAAATGCCGACGATTATCGCCGCCATCCCTGAGCCGGTGTTTTCACAGTGGAAGGCTTCTGAACGTGTTCTCCGTATTAAATCCGAGCAGGTTAATTAATTCATTTTCCGTCTTAAATCCAAGCAGCTTAATTCATTCATTTTCTAATTAACAACTACTCCTCTCAGTAGAACTTTGTTATTTAGGCTTTGGTCCCTGTGGCTTTGTTTATTCGTCCTGTAGCTAGAGCTATTCCTTGGTACGTATGGATTACTTGTATATTTACGCCTTTACAGAAACATTATAATTATAACAATTGTATCGCGTTGTATATCGATGTATATCGTTGTATCTCATTGCATCTTATTGTATCTCGTTGTATCTCTTATTGTATCTCACTGTATCTACATTGTTTATGCACCGTATCTAACTACTTTTGCAACATATCTAATTGTTTCTGGACCGTTTTTGAGTTTTTGCACTATTTCTACATCATATCTAACTGTTTCTGTCTTATTTATGTACTTTTTCTACGTTTCTGCACTATTTCTGTGTTCCTGCACTGTTTCTGCGTTGTATCTAACTGTATCCGCACTGTTTCAGACTTTATCTAACTGTTTTTGCAGATTTGGCGGCGACGGTGGCGACAGTCGGGGGGAGGTATGTGGGGGTGGAAGCTAGATTTTACAATTTTCTAGTTGTTTGTAGCAACTTGTATATAAAAAGTAATGCTATGTATTGTAATATCAATAATATTATATATTTTTTTTGTAATTAAGGCTTCAAAATTATATATAAGTGTAAAAAGTTCATTTGCTTAGTAGTGTGAGCTTAGTAGATGTGGGGTTCAAAAAATTTCACCCGATGTTTTCAAATTTGACTGATTCTAAGAGTTTGTTCTCTTTAAGATGATTATAGTAAAATGACATCCGTTTCATCGGTGGGCTACACTTCAAGTTATATGAAAGAACATGAGAAAAGGTCAAAGGGCAAGTGTTGCCTATACAAGAATTTTTTAACGACAAGTGTTGTCGAGGTAAGAATTTCAACGGCAAGTAGTGCCTAAATAACACTTCAAGTTATCAAGGAGAATGTGAGAGAGATTCAAGGGCAAGTGTTGTCTGAGCAAAAAAGGGTCAAAGACAAGTTTGGCCTCAGGCAGTACTTACGAGAAAGGAAGAGCGGTGATACATGTATCATTAAGATTGATATGGATATTTCCGTCCAGAATTTATTCATTAAACCAAATGGAGGTAATTTTTGCTAAACCACTATTACAGGGGTCAAAAAGGCAAATTGGTTGCCCCGATGTCATAGTTTTGTACTCCCTCTGATCCACTTTAAGTATCACCTTTAACTTTTAATATAGTCTAAATAAGTATCACTTTACAAAATTAAGAAGCATTATTTACTTTTTTTCCAACTTACTCTTGCTCATCCCAATAATATTTATTTTATTTTAAGAAACCTGAAGAGAGATAAAGGACAATATAGTCAAAGGACCAATTTATTAAATGCAATTATCTAAATTTACTACATTTTTTAAGGTGGACCGGTGAGAATAAATAACCGGGGTTATGTGTGCTGCCCCAATTAGTTAGATCATGTCATTTTTATAAAATAGAGTAAATCTCTCAGATGGTCATTCAACTTTGGGAAATTAGTAATAAAATACCCAAAATATGTGATCATTACCCATAATAGATCCGATTCAACCCATTTTCTCCATATAATAGCCACAATTATACCTTATTACTCTTTTCAAAATTGCAGCAAACTGCTTTTCAATATGAACTAAATTTATTGATGGGTGTCGTTTGCTCAACCTATTTCTTCAATTATGTAATCCAAATTTGTTCATATTTTGCATATGTTCAATCACTTGTTAAAGTAACAATAAAGCTAATTGGATTAAAGCTAATTGCATAAAAGGAACTACAAGCAAAAAGAAATTTTGACAGAGCTACTGCGAGAATACCAATTTGAAAGAAATTAATTTCTACTGCAAGAATACCAATTTGAAAGAAATTAATTTCTCATAGCATTAATGCATAGCATTCAAAAATCCAAATATAGGGTAACAAAAATCAATGATCCTTAACAAAAACAGCTGCCGCCGAAAGACAAACTACTAATCCAACTAATTATTTTCCATACTACTAATTCTTAATGCATAATAACTGCAATTTTGAAATGGGTTACAACTTACAAGTTAAGAGTGTGGTTATTGTATAGGAGAAAATGGGATGGATCGGATCTATTATAGGTTAGGGTCAAATATTTTGAATTTTTTATTACTAAAACTCGTACATGGCAAAGAAAATGGGATTCATGCGTATGCATGTAAAATGACTTATAAAAATCCACGTGACATTTCTGGTTACTTTTGGAGATGTTTTTTCTTAGTTGAATGACTTTGTTGAGACCAACCAAAGCTAAGCGACTTTGATGATTAAGTTCTCAAAGTTGACTGACCATTTCAAAAATTTACTCTATAAAATGTCTTACTCATATTTCAATGTTATTTCCATCTACTATATGCTAAGAATGTTACAATAAAAGGATTGGAGTTAATTAAATCATTTTGGATCGTTTTCGTTGGTTACACAAATATATTATTATGATAGATATCTAAGTTCTTAACTAAAGTCTATCAAATAGAAAACACTCAGTTGTCTCAATTTACTAGTCGTTTTTCCGCTATCAAAGGCGGCCAAATTCGGAACAAATCGGTAAAAAATAACCACTTTTTGGTAAACACGAAAGATATGCTGAGTTTCACTCCACTAAATTGGTACAGAGTTTACCTGGTATCAGAAGTCTTTGTTTCTTCTCACATTTTAAAACATAATTCAAAACAATTTTTTCAAATAACGGTCATTTTTAAAACATTCAAGATAAAGCCAAACTTTTGAAAAATCCGGTTATTTCTCTTCAAGATAAAACGTCAATGTGCATATTTAATAGATCTGGGTTATGCTAATCCTAATTGATACGTCAATGTGCATATTTAATAGATCTGGGTTATGCTAATCCTAATTGATAATGAGATAGAAGCTTGATAGGATAGTTGAACGATATCATAATTGTATTATTTAAAGTCTTTAGAAACGCATAATATGTATGATGTCTCAAGTTTGTTTGCGTAAAACTTATCTGTATTGGGTAAAAATTATCGTCTTCGGTCAGCACCTCGAGTTGGTAGACCGAAGAGAAAACGAGCTGGCGCTCCGAAGGGAGAATAATCGATCGTGACTGAATCACCAAGGTCAACGCCCGAAGGCGAGACCGAAGAGAAATTAAGCTCTTAACTTCGGGGGCATGGCACCCTCTTCGGATAGCAAGGTCAGATGACCGAAGCCCGTGGCAAGGCTTCGGTTAACACCTCGGTTCCAACGGCTTAGCAGCCCATTACTCTGCCCCACTAACTCACCCATGTTGCTGAGCAGATCGTGGGAGAAGTGCATGCTGATGATGGAGAACGTGGGCAAGGCCCTTAGGCCTATAAATAGATGCTCATTTTGCAATATAGGGATCCAGAAAATTGTACTGAAACTCTGTCAAAATCTGTACTCAGCATTCTTATATTGAAATCAGTTATTTCTTCGCATTTATATCTTTTTCGTGAATTTATTCGACTTTGATACAGAGATTTGCTTATATTCGAATCCAAATTCGATTTGTGTTCCTAAACTGATTTAGGCCCATACAAATTGGCGCCGTCTGTGGGGATATAAGCAGTAACGCTTTGTTCCAAAGTTCCGTTTTCATTTTCTGTCGAGAATTTCCGATTTGACGTTATGGCTGATAACGACAACGGCGGTAATAACGGCGATCGGGTTGGCGTTCCGCAGAACCAACAGCCCATTGCCCCGATGACAACAGAAGAATTCCAAATGTATGTTGTCACAACGTTAAGAGCTCTCCAAACCAAGCAGGATGAGCAAGCAAGTATTAACGCCGAGCTTCGTGCCTCGTTGGAGGCAAGGAACAGTGCTGCGCCCAATGGCACCCAGCCCATGGCTCCTGGTGGAGGCACCCCGCCTTTCGTTCCTACGGGCGCGACAACAGGGGGACCTCGCAATGGAGCCACGTCTGGGGGCTCGGGGACTAACCCATCTTCCACGCCACACTTCGGGGCGTTTCCCACAGTGGCAGAGACAACGTCCTCGGTCGACGTTGAAAGAATGAGCAGAGAGATCGAGGCTCGCATTGAGGCGCGCGTCGAAAAGCGCCTCGAGCGCGTACCGGGGATAAGCAAGGAAGAAGATGATCTTGACATCGAGCAGTATAGGGAGCAACCCTATAAGCCCGAAGCAGCGCCAGCCCCAACTCCTGTGGGTTTTAAACTCACATTCCTCAAAAAGTATGATGGGACGACCGATCCCAAGGAGCATGTCAGGGAGTACATGTCCATGGTAAAGAGCAACGACTTGACGTCCACACAGCTCGAGTCCATGTTCCTAAAGAAGTTTGGTAGTTCGTTGGAAAAAGGCGCTCTTCGGTGGTATTTGTGGTTGCCACCGGGGTCAATCTCCTCGTTCAAAGAACTATCCAGCGCCTTTGTGAAGGCTCACACCGGCGCGCAAAAGATCCTCCAGAGGAAGGAGGATATATGCGAAGTGAAACAATGGCCCGGCGAGCCCCTTAAAGAATTTCTTGAGCGATTCCACGCCGAACGCATGGAATTGCCTCGAATGGATGATACCCTGGCCATCATGGCTTTTGAAAAAGGGATCAACGGTCGCAATTCTAGCGCTGCAGCTGAATTGCGCAAAGAATTGCAACAGTACCAGGTCCTGACATGGGAGGACCTGCATAGACGCGCTTACTCCAAAATCAGATTGGAGGAAGCAGAGTTCAAAAACCGAGGTTACAGCTACAACAACCGAGGTGATACTTCAAATCGCGCCGAAGCGCCACGGAACAATTCGAAGGGGAGGTATGAGCCATATACCTCACCGAGGCAACATGTTAGTCAAAGGTTGGGAAACAATCCCGGTAGCTCATACCCAGCCTCACATATAAGCCAAAGGCTCGGAGGGAGGGTTCAAACTAAAGTGAACCAAAAGGCTCCCTCGGGCCCAGCTTCGGCCCCAAGAAAGGATCTGCCTCGGATCCAGGATTATAACTTCAACATATCGACCTCGGAGCTGGTCGATGTTGTCAAGGGGACAGCCGGGGTAAGGGTCCCAAAGGATATGAGGACCCCGGCAGACAAGAGGGACCACAATCTGCATTGCGAATTTCATGCAGATTATGGCCATAAAACCGAGGACTGCAAGGCTTTGCGCCTCGAGGTAGCCCATTTACTGAAGAAAGGAGTTCTGGCTGAATTCCTTACCGACAAGGGGAAGGATAACTTTTCAAAGAACCGAGGTGACGGTCAGCCGCCTCGGGCCCCACCCCCGGACAGAGTAGTCAACGTCATCACCGGGGGGTCCGAAGTGAATGGTGTGAACTTCGCCGCGGCGAAGAAATTTGCTAAGCTCTCCATCACCATGGAGAAGAGGACCCGAGTTGGAGGCTCGGGCAAAGATATAGTTTTTGATGAAGATGACTGTGATGGGATGATGTTCCCCCACCACGATGCTCTAGTCATCATGCTGAGAATTAACAACGCCGACATCAAGAGAGTATTGATCGACCCCGGCAGCTCAGTAAATATCATCAGCTACGGGGCCGTAAAGCAGATGTGGCTGAAAGGGGAAATCATCCCCAAATCAACAGTGTTGGCTGGTTTTAACAACTCAACAGAGAAGACGTTGGGTGAAATCACGCTGAAGACATTCGCTGAGGGTGTCATTAAAGAGACACTGTTTCAAGTTATGCCCGAGGATCTGGCCTACAATGTGATCCTCGGAAGGCCATGGATCCACTCCATGGAAGCTGTTCCTTCCACTTTGCACCAAGTGATCAAATTCCCAACGCCCTGGGGAGTTCGATCAATCAAAGGGGAACAGCGGGTAGCAAGGGAGTGCTACTCGGTCGCACTAAAAAGTGGAGTCGCCCCGAGCGGGCCAAAGAAATAGCAACCAACGCAGCCGGGGTCAAGCGAGGCGAACCTCCAAAGTGACATTGAAAGGATCCCGGCATGCGTGCAAGAACCTCGGAAGCAAAAAGCCGAGGACTCCACTATCGAAGAGCTGGATTCTTTCACTCTCATGAAAGAGTTCCCAGAGAGGAAAGTACACATCGGCTCGGAGTTGGACCCGAAGTCGAAGGAGGCGGTTATGGAAGTTTTAAGGTCCAACCATGACTGCTTCGCTTGGGCTCATTCGGACATGACGGGTATCGATCCGGAGATCATGACCCACAAACTGAATGTAGACCCAAAATTTACCCCGGTGAAACAGAAGAAGAGACCTCACGCCGGGGTGAAAAAGAAGGCGATCGAGGATGAAACCGCGAAGTTGCAAGAAAATGGTTTCATAAGGGAGGTCAAATATCCCGAATGGTTGGCAAATGTGGTAGTTGTACCGAAGAAGAATGGCAAGTGGAGAATGTGTGTGGACTACACCGATCTGAATAAAGCTTGCCCCAAAGATTCTTATCCATTGCCACAAATCGACAGGTTAATAGACTCCACGGCTGGACACAAACTATTAACCTTCTTGGATGCGTACTCGGGGTACAATCAAATCCTCATGGACCCCGAGGACGAAGAGAAAACCTCGTTCATCACTGACCGAGGCACCTTCTGCTATAAGGTGATGCCCTTCGGGCTGAAGAACGCCGGGGCGACCTACCAAAGGCTGGTATGTCGCATGTTCAAAGATTACATCGGGAAGTCTATGGAAGTCTACATAGACGACATGCTCATCAAATCGATCCAAATGGAGGATCATTTGAATCATCTGAGGGAAGCTTTTGCTGTGTTGAGACAGTACGGTATGAAATTGAACCCTGAGAAGTGCGCCTTCGGCGTAGGATCAGGCAAGTTTTTGGGTTTCATTGTCTCCGAGCGGGGAATCGAAGCCAACCCAGACAAAATTAGAGCCATTGAAGAAATCCCCGAGGAGCTTACCGGGGTGAAAGAAGTTCAACGTTTAACTGGCCGAATCGCTGCCTTGAGTCGCTTCATCCCAAGGTCCTCGGAGCGATGCCATAAATTCTTCTCCGTTTTGAGAAAAAGCAATCACTTCGAGTGGACGCCGGAGTGCAAACAAGCGTTGAAAGATTTAAAGCAATACTTAGCTAACGCACCGTTGCTTGCCAAGCCAAAGGAAGGTGAAACATTGCTAGTTTACTTAGCAGTGTCTGAGGTGTCGGTGAGTGCCGTGCTGGTTCGGGAAGAAGATGGCAAGCAGCAGCCAATTTACTATGTGAGCAAGACACTCCTCGACGCTGAAACCAGGTATCCACATCTGGAGAAACTAGCTCTTGCTTTACTCATTACTGCTCGAAAACTTCGGCCATATTTTCTATGCCATCCAATAGCCGTAGTTTCAACCTTCCCTTTGAGAAATATATTGCACAAACCTGAGTTATCGGGGAGGTTATCCAAGTGGGCGGTTGAGTTAAGTGAGTACGACATCACCTATCAACCTCGAACTGCCATTAAGTCCCAAGTCTTGGCAGACTTCGTGGCCGACTTTAGCATCGGGATTCTACCCGAGGCGGAAAAGGAAAACTCCGAGGCGAAGGGATCCCCTTCGGGGTTATGGGTGTTACACACCGATGGGGCGACGAATTCAAAAGGTTCGGGGTTAGGCATCGTACTGAGGGCACCCACCGGGGAGAAGATCAGACATTCAGTTCGATTCAAAAAGGTCACCAACAACGAAGCAGAGTACGAAGCAGCTCTAGCAGGCTTAGAGCTGGCCAAGGAAATGGGGGTTGAAAGGATCGAATTGAGGTGCGACTCACAGTTAGTGGTGAACCAAGTCCTCGGTGATTACACGGCTCGAGAGCCCAGAATGCAATTGTACTTAGACCGGGCACAAAGAATCTTGGCTCAGTTCCAAGAGTGGCAGGTCAAACAGGTACCTCGGGAGGAAAATACCGAGGCCGATGCCCTGGCCAATCTTGGCTCGGCGATCGACAAAGCACACTCGGGGACTGACTCCGTGGTTCGATTGTTGTCCGCGCAGATGAGAGAAATGAAGTTGCAAGTAAACTCGGTGGACAACCGATGGGATTGGCGAAGTAAGTTCATCTCTTACTTCAACTCGGGGACTGTCCCCCAAGACAAGAAAGAAGCTAGGAAGTTGAGAACCCAAGCGGCCTCGTATCACATGATTGAAGGTAATCTATACAAGAGGTTATATTGCGGCCCGATGGCCAAATGCTTGGGTCCCGATGAGGCAAGATACGTTGTAGCCGAAGTGCACGAAGGCGAGTGCGGCAATCACTCCGGGGCGAAATCCTTGGTGCGTAGGCTGCTAAGAGCTGGTTATTATTGGCCCACGATCAGTGCCGACGTAAGGGATTTTGTGCAGAAATGTGACAAGTGCCAACGCCATGGGCGAATGATCCACCAGCAGGCCGAGCCTCTTCATTCGGTGGTGTCGCCATGGCCCTTCATGAAATGGGGAATGGATGTGGTTGGACCGTTGCCCAAGGGAAAGGGTGGTGTTCGTTTCATCTTAGTGTTGACTGATTACTTCACCAAATGGGTAGAAGCAGTGGCCCTCACCGAGGTGAAACAAAGGCAAGTGATTGACTTCATCAAAAAGAACATCATCTACAGGTTCGGCGTCCCAAAAGAGATTGCCTGCGACAACGGAAAACAGTTCATGGGGGCGGCCATTACTAACTTCTTTGAACAGTGGGGAATCAAAAGAATAGCTTCGACTCCTTACCACCCAAGTGCCAATGGCCAGGCCGAGTCTTCGAACAGGATCATAATTGAGAATCTCAAGAAAAGGCTCGACGAGAAAAAAGGCCCTTGGCCCGAGGAGTTACACGGGGTCCTATGGGCCATGCGAACCACTGAAAAGAGCAGCACCGGGGAGACTCCCTTTTCACTGGCCTACGGCATGGACTCCCTCATCCCCGTTGAAGTGGGCGAACCAAGTCTTCGGTACGCCCACACAACCGAGGATGCGAACCAAGAAGCAATGCGCATAGAGCTAGATCTGCTCGAGGAGAAAAGGGAACTAGCTTTGGTCCGGTTAGTAGCTCAAAAGAGGCAGATCGAAGCATACCTTAATAGAAAGGCTAAATTCAGGGACTTCAAGGTTGGAGATTATGTGCTGAAAACTACGAATCAATCAACAAAGGAGAAGAACGGGGGAAAGCTCGTAGCAAATTGGGAAGGGCCCTATAGGGTCAAAGCACTTGTTGGAAAAGGTTCTTATCAGATCGAGAATTTGCAAGGAGAGCCCGAACCCCTGAATTGGAATATCACCAACTTGAAGCGATACTACTTCTAGCCGAGGTAAACATCTTCCCAAACCCTTTTAATCAAGCAGCCCCGAGCCGAACGGTGCTCCCACGGCATCAATAAAATGTACTAACTTACTCCTCGTTCCATCTTTTGCTTGACCTTTTCAGGAAGCGAACCGAACCGACTCCAGTGCTCGGATCTTCATCAAGATTCACACCCGAACACTGGGGGGGAGTGAGAAGGGTTGATATCGGGGTCGACGTCGAGCCTCCCAACCGATGCTTATCTGTCCGACAACCGGGGACTCGTGCCCGAGGATTAGATTTAGTACATTGTAATTAGCCCGATAGCGGCCTCTACTCTTATTTTTGTTTCTTTAAGTTTGTCTTTGCCCGAGGTCCGTTTCGACTCGGTCTCGTGTAACACGGCCTCTTCGGGCCCATGAATGTTAATAAAATGACTTGGTTTCCATTCACATGAAATGACTTTGGTTTCATTCATTTTATTTATTTATACAAATCTTGCACACCGAAGCTGCACAATGCCTCGACTCGAGGGCGAGACGTCGTCCTAAGTTTGCATCGGTCAAAATTCATTCAAGTCTTGCAAGCATATCATTTATTTACATCAAAAAATGACCCGAAGGTCACAAGCATAAGTACAAAAGCCCGAAGGCCAACATTCTAAAAGGCGCGAAGGCCCAAAAACAAAAGAAGCTATCCAAACATTGGCAAAGCACCAAGGCTACCCCTCCTCGGCATCCCCACTCCCCTCTTCGGCGCTATCGCTCTCATCATCTGATCCTTCACTTGAGGGGAGGTCATCCACAATCTTTTGGGCCTCGGCGGCTGCTTCCCTTGCCTGTGATTTCATCCTCGAGAATGATCTGCCCGGCCTGAACTTGCTCGAGGGCACTGAGTCTGGTCTTGACAACGGCCCAGGTCTCTTCGAATTTGGCCCTTGTTGCCTTAACCTCGGCCCGCTCAGTAAGATGAGCAATCCGCCTCTCAAGCTTGGATACTTTGCCCCGAAGGGCTGGCACCTCATCCACTTGGCTTTGCAGCCCGATGAGTTTAGCATTGTATTCCCCAAGCTTGCTGCGGTACTTCTCACCCGCTTCAAGAGCCTCGGTTTTGGCCCTGAAAAGGTCGGCCTCCAGGCGGGCATTCTCGAGGCTCAGCCTCGAGCGCTCAGCAGCAAATTCTTCTGTCGCAGCCCGAACACGGGCTTCGGAGGACTCAACCGTTGCGCGAAGATCAGACTCGGCCTTCGCCGAGGCTTCATTGGCACGCTCCAGCTCGCTGTTCAGAAGTGCGAACCGGCGCTCGAGCTCTGTAACCTGCCCCTTGAGAACTTTTTTCTGACCATCCCAAGCGGCAGCAGCTGCCTGAAGTTCCTGGGCCCGGTCCCGTTCGAGGTGAACAGCTTGCAGCGCGAGGACATAGCTCTGCGTTTGAAACATGTGTCAGTACTTGAAAATTGATAGGGCATACTATGTTGGAAGGACGCTAAAACTTACCCGAAGAGCAGAAGCGGCTGAGACCCCCATCAAACTCATGGGATTGAGATTCCGAAGAGCATGAGATTCAGCTGGCCCGAGCAGGCTGTCGAGAGACATGATATCCTCCTTCGTGGCATCCAGCAAGTTAGCATCGGGATATATCTCCAAAGCCCGAGCCGCGATGTTGGTGGGCTTCGGGGAATCTCTCGAGGCTTTGACCATGTTTTTGATCAACCCTCCACTCACTTTCGCCTTGCCTTTTCTCTTTGCGGCTTCCTGATCAGACTCTTCCACGTGCACGACTTCGGTTGATCTACCCACTTCAACCCTTTCTGAAACGGGCTCGGGGACTGGATCAGGCCTTTCCTCGGGAACTGGAGGGGGTAGTTCCTCGTCACTAGGCTCATCCACAAGCCCTCGGCGTGTAGCGACCGGAGCCCTAATATCGGGAACGGCAACCTCCTCAACTCGAGGACCTTTCGCCTTGGTGGCCCGTTTCGAAGTCACCCTTTTCCTCTTGGCACCTGGGGCAGGAAGAGGGGCAATTTGCCTAACGTAAGTATGAGTGGCAGTGGAAACACAAGAAAACCTACCCAAGAAAATTTCACCTTGTGAGGCCCCTTGGCTCGAAGAGGCTTTAGCTTTCTTCTCCTCGACAAGCTTCTTCGCCATTGCCGCCATCCTGGCGACCCCTTCGGTGACATCGGTCACCAATTTCTCACTCCTCTTCGCCTTCTTGCTTCCTCTCTCTTCCTCTCCACCCTCCACCTCGGCCTCTTCCTCCTCGTCAATCTCCCTCACGGCCTTGCTAGGGAGACCTGCGTAAGCAAAATAGAGAAGTCAAAAAAATAGTCAAGTAAAACCCAGCAACTCGAAGTTGACGACAACTCACCGTGCCTCTTGCACGCCCATCGGTTCCCAGGCAAAGCGGCTAGCACCATCCATTGCCGCTCGGGGCGCTTCTTCACCTGCATGACTTTGGTCACCCACCCAAGGAGATTCTTCGGTGGGACAATCGCTACTTTCTCGGCTGCAAATCAAGGGATGGTTAGTAATTGTGATAATTCAGAACCGAAGGTAGGGGGAAAGTGAATACTTACGTTGAGCATTCCACACCTCGGGGAAGCCAGGCTCGGCGGACAATAACTTTGTGGGAATAAGCACGAACCGATCGTTCCAGCCTCGATCCCCATGGTCCTCGCTTTTGCTCAATATTGCGTATGAGCCCCGAGGCAGAAGAGCAACAACCCCAGCTTTGTGGAAATGGGGATAGTATAGGGAGATCAAGTGTTGAAAGGTGAAGGGCAGCCCCGCGATGTCGCTCAGGAACTCGAGGGCTTGGACAACCCTCCAAACCCCGGACCCAAGTTGGGCAAGGCAAAGTTGGTAAGATCTGCAAAACTTATCGATTATGGGGTGTACGGGCAGGTCAAAACCTATGGTGAAAGGATAAGTAAAGACCGAGGAGAATCCCTCAATATGCGTAGACACGGCCGAGCCAGGCGCCGGGATCCTAACTTCCACCTCGGGGCCCCAGCGGCAGTCAGCCCGAACCGCTTCAATCCTCTCCTCGGTTACGATGCTCGGGGTAACGTGAACGGGGATGTTCCGTTTCTTCCCCTTCTGAGCATCTGATTGGGCGTGAACCTTCAGATCCTTTTCGTTATTGAAGCTCGAGGGGATGACCAACCGAGGGTCGATCTCCACCTCGAGTGGAATTTTCCTCTTTGACTTCTTTGAAGGCCCCGCTTCGGTCTCACCCTTTGAGCCACTCACTTCGCTCACTTCTGCCCCTCCGACCGAGGCACCCACCTCTTTAGAGCTGGTGATGTCGCCCTCCTCGACATCATCGTTCACCTCTAAATCCACGTATTCGCTTGGCTCCGCTGAACCACGGCCGGCTTTCGCCTTGCGCCTCAAGGGGGTGGGGGCGGCAGATGTAGCCTCACCACCACCACCCGCTTCAGTCGTCTGCGACGGTGGCAAGGAGGCCACTGCCTCGTCGTTCACTGCCATGGCCGCAAAGCGCTCCGCTCTCTCGCCGGAGTCGCTGGAGCCATGACCAGAGATGGTGGCTGAAACACTAGCAGACATGATGGGAGACAGGAAGTAAGGATTAAAGACTTTTGGGAGCTGTGAACAGTAGCAACGATGGCGATTAGAAGAAGCTCAGTCGTCTCTACTCTCAAAAGCGGAATACTGAATGAAGGAGAAAATGACAGAAGTGAAGTATTTATAGTGTTTGTACACGTGCAAGTAGGTGAAGCTAATGATGACTGAAACGTTGGGGAAAACAAAAAGACGGCGTGACCGTTTAGAGACCTATCACGAGCCGCCACGTAACACGGAACGGCGACCCTACAGATGCGCGACTTTTTGAAAATTCGTGGATAGGGTTTCGCCACGTCGACTTCCCGCTCAAACTCATTCCATTCCTCGGCGACTTCAGCGTCTACCGAGGAGTGGGGGGACTATCTGTATTGGGTAAAAATTATCGTCTTCGGTCAGCACCTCGAGTTGGTAGACCGAAGAGAAAACGAGCTGGCGCTCCGAAGGGAGAATAATCGATCGTGACTGAATCACCAAGGTCAACGCCCGAAGGCGAGACCGAAGAGAAATTAAGCTCTTAACTTCGGGGGCATGGCACCCTCTTCGGATAGCAAGGTCAGATGACCGAAGCCCGTGGCAAGGCTTCGGTTAACACCTCGGTCCCAACGGCTTAGCAGCCCATTACTCTGCCCCACTAACTCACCCATGTTGCTGAGCAGATCGTGGGAGAAGTGCATGCTGATGATGGAGAACGTGGGCAAGGCCCTTAGGCCTATAAATAGATGCTCATTTTGCAATATAGGGATCCAGAAAATTGTACTGAAACTCTGTCAAAATCTGTACTCAGCATTCTTATATTGAAATCAGTTATTTCTTCGCATTTATATCTTTTTCGTGAATTTATTCGACTTTGATACAGAGATTTGCTTATATTCGAATCCAAATTCGATTTGTGTTCCTAAACTGATTTAGGCCCATACAACCTCATCGGCAGGGCCGGACCTACCTTGAAAAATTATGCCGTGTAAATAGGATAAAATAAGTTTTTCTAGTTATATGTACAATGTTGAACCCCTTTGACATAAAGAATCTTTTCAGTGTAGTGCTAAATAGATTTCAGATAAAATAAGTTTTTCTAATTATATGTATACTGTTGAACCCCTTTGACATAAAAAATCTTTCCAGTGTAGTGCTAAATGGGTTTCAGAAAATACTCTTAGTCTCAAGTTTAACTTCAAGTGTAACATTCTTATATTTTTTAATCCGGCCCCCTTCATTAATATTCTTTGCGGAGCATATTTTTACCAAGTTGTTGTTCTTCTTTGCTTAACAAAGCTAGTTCAATAATCTTTGGATTTATATCGATTAACATTGTTAAAATTAAACTAAGGTATATAGAAACTAAATATATAGAAACCCTTATTTTAAAGTGTCGTAAATCCAAGAATAAAAGAAATTATGTGTACAATAGTTAAAAATATTATATGGAACTTAAAATATTTTAAAGTTTACTTTACTATTATTAAGACATAAAGAAACCTAACTTGAATTGAAGAATGGATAATGCAAAATATTACAAGATACATATTTTTCAATTAATAGTTATGCATTACCGTTTGTTTGAATCTTGTTATCCAAGTTTGTTTGTTTCACAATTTATTCAACTATATATATCTATTGGGAAAAACGAAATGGGATGATACATTCATAATCGTGAAAATTTAAAAGTGACTAACAAATATACATTAGATTGAAGAATATTAACCTGATAATACATGAAACAAAAGATATGTTCAAACATAAGCTGTTTGAGTTGTGAAGGGGATAGAGTTTTAGATTGGATCAAAGTTGTACAAGTTCAAATCACATAGAAACTCTTAGTACTCTTATCATCTATACACGACCAATACTTTTTATACCTTGTGTGTGCAGGAACACTAAAAATTCAAAAAAATTATCGTCAAATATTATCAAATGGATAAGATAAAAACCATATTGGTGTTTGAAAAATAACAAACTAGATTTTAAGATAAGCATAAGAGTAGATATAGTAACAAAGTTTCAGTCCTATTTTTTATTCTATATTTAACATATTTTTTACCTTACAAAAATGAAACTAAAAGATAGTACATTTATTAATCTTGTTGTATAAATGAATGCAAGATCGAACCTTGCTATTTATAAATTAAAGAATAGATAATAGAATTGTTCAATTTTTAAGCATTATTTAGGGAGTTTTTTTTGTGTCAATCTGATATTTCAAAGTGTCGTAAATCCAACGATAAAAGAAATTATGTGTACAATAACTAAAAACATTATATGGAACTTAAAACATTTTAAAGTTTACTTTACTGTTATTAAGACGTAAAGAAACCTAACTTGAATTAAAGAATGGATAATTCAAGATATTACAAGATACATATTTTTCAATTAATAGTTATGCATTACATTTGTTTTGAATTGTTTGTTTCACAATTTATTCAGCTACATATATCTATTGAGAAGAGCGAAAATGTGATAATTACATTCATAATAGTGAACGGCTAACAGATATACATTAGATTAAAGATTATTAACTTGATAATACATGAAACAAAATATGTCTTCAAACATGAGCGGTTTGAGCTGTGAAGGGATAGTGTTTTAGTTTGGATCAAATTTGTACAAGTTCAAATCACATATAAACTCCTAGTACTCTTATCATCATTACATCAATAATTAGACATAGAAACAAGTAAATGTAACGAATTAAACATATTATTTGTATAAGCAAATTTGTAAGAAAAATATTGTGCCATATTAATCTATGCACGAAAGAATATGCATTGATACATTTCTTATTTTTAATTGCATTGGGTTAAATTCAACCAAAACCATTCGTAAATGCACCGGATTTTTACACCGAAGCAAATCAAGAAATCATGGTTAAATAAAGTAAAAATATGTATTAATTAACTATAGTTAAGTGAGAATATTATATTTTTAAAAACATGACATACACATATTAATTTTGGTGTAAATATCAGTGACGGTGCGGATATTTTTTTACCATTATATTATCTGGATAATTTTGTTTTAATAAAAAATTATTAGTGAAAAAATTTATCTGGTTACCATTTAAAATACACTGATAATATTTATACCTTGTCCGTGCAGCAACACTAAAAATTCAAAAAAATTATCAGCAGATATTATCAAATGGATAAGATAAAACTGGTGTTTGAAAAATAACAAACTCTTAAGATAAACATAAGAGTAGATATCAGTAAAAAAAATTTTTACCTGGAGTCCTATACTGACTCTATATAAGTGTTGTATCAATGTAGTTCATCATTCATTCATTCTTCACACGTATAACAAAACAATGGCAGGAGGTGTTATTGGGCCATCGCCAAATGGCAGGGAATATCCTGGAAATCTCACCTCCAAAGTCTTAATTACTTGTATTGTTGCTGCATGTGGAGGTTTAATCTTCGGTTATGACATAGGAATTTCAGGTTAACAAACATGGTTCTACTTTCTTTCATTTCCGTTTCTTATATTGTATAATATTTTATTAACCATTGTGAAATATTTTAACTACTAGGTGGTGTGACATCAATGCCTTCTTTCTTGGAGAAGTTTTTCCCAGATGTATATGCAAAGGAAGTATTGCACAGTGTGTCAACAAATCAGTACTGCAAATTCAACAGCCCGAAATTGACAATGTTTACGTCTTCTTTATATTTGGCTGCACTTGTTGCTTCATGGATAGCCGCAACATTAACTAGATCATTGGGACGTAAAGTCTCTATGGTTTCTGGAGGGCTTCTCTTTATGGCTGGTGCTATTCTTAATGGACTTGCCAAAAATGTTGCCTGTCTTATTATTGGTAGAGTCCTTCTTGGTTGTGGTATTGGATTTGCCAATCAGGTACGCATTTTTGCTTATACATCCTCCCGTTAATAAAATCAACATGTTACAATAGGTCCAATGATATTCTTTTTATATTTTGTTTGCAGTCTGTGCCAGTGTATCTTTCAGAGATGGCACCATACAAGCATCGTGGGGCATTGAACATTGTATTTCAATTGTCAATCACAATTGGAATCTTTTTTGCTAATTTGCTTAATTATTTCTTTGCAAAGATAAAAGGTGGATGGGGATGGCGTTTGAGTTTAGGAGGTGCAGTTGTACCAGCTTTGATATTCATCATTGGTTCAGCTTGTCTTCCTGACACACCAAACTCATTAATTGAACGTGGAAGTAGATCAAAGGAGGGTGAAAAAGCTAAAAAAATTTTAGAGGAAGCTAAAAAAAGGCTTATAAAAATTCGAGGAATTGATAATGTTGATGATGAGTTTAATGATTTGGTTGAAGCAAGTAGAATATCAAAGGAAGTTGAGAATCCATGGAAAAATTTGTTTTTTAAACGACAATATAGGCCACAGTTAACATTTGCTATGTTGATTCCTGCATTTCAACAACTCACTGGCATGAATGTTATAATGTTTTATGCACCTGTTGTTTTTAAGACAATTGGTTTTGGAGATACTGCTTCGCTTGCATCTGCTCTTATCACTGGTGGAGTCAACTTTGTTGCTACCTTTGTTTCTATTCTTACTGCTGATAGATTTGGAAGGAGGAAATTGTTTATTGAAGGTGGACTACAAATGTTGATTTGTCAGGTACTTTAACAACAATATTTCTAGTCCCATCTTATTGTTTATTTGTTTTTACATAAGTATTTTGTTATTATTAGCTTATGTTTTTTCTCATTTTCAGATTGCTATAGCAGCTTTGATTGCAATAAAGTTTGGAACAAGTGGTGATCCAGGCATATTGCCAAAATGGTATGCAGCCACTGTAGTGGTCTTTATATGCATATATGTGGCTGGATTTGCATGGTCATGGGGACCATTAGGATGGTTAGTTCCAAGTGAAATCTTTCCATTGGAAGTTCGATCGGCTGGCCAAGCAGTTAATGTGTCGGTCAACATGATTTTCACCTTCTTCATAGCTGAAGTTTTCACAGAAATGTTATGTACATTCAAGTTTGGTTTATTCATTTTCTTTGGTGTTTTCGTACTCATTGCGACTATATTCATTTACTTCTTTTTACCTGAGACAAAGGGTATTCCTATCGATGAGATGGGTCAGATTTGGCGTGAACATTGGCATTGGAAAAAATATGTTCCTGAGATTTCTATGCCTGAATCACCAGTTAAAGAGCATATTATTCAGCCCAAAGATATATGAAGATGGAGCATGATGAGCTTTAGTTTTTTTAGTTAGTAGTCTTGAATAAGTTGTTGAAAAAACATCTTTTGTTATCTTGTTGTGTCTCGGTTTAGGAGTAAAAAATGTGGAGTTGTTTTGTTCTTGTTGCTAATTGTGAATTTTAAGATTTGGTTTTCTAGATATGATTCTCATGCCATTTATCTTCTTTTCTTCTATCGTTTTATGGCATCTAATCCTTTTTAAATTGTTTAATCTTATCGCAAATCAAGAGTCCAAAGGCAAGAAAATGTTTTATTTTCACCTATCTCTCAGCCTTATTTTATAACAGAAAGTAAAAAGATTCACTTCGGATGATAATGGAAGAAAAATGAATTTATGATGCCGATATTATTTCAGCTTTGCCACACTTCTCATTATTATTTAGCTTCAAGTTGTTGGAGTATTCAAGTTAATTTTCCAATTCGTCAAAAGTTGCACGTAGAATGTTTACTTGAAACTTTGAGTGAGCCGTCTTCCTTTTTTGAATAAATAATAGAATTGAATAAATGTTCCCGTATTGTAGATCCTTAAAATTTTCTCAGTTTTGCGAATTTTGCTAATAAACCCTAGATTCGTATATCCTTAAAAGTTGTCGAAGTTTTTGGTGTTTTATGTTTACGATTCCTCTTGTGAGATTATCTGGTGTTCTATTAACATTATTGGCAATCATTTATATTGAGAAGAGTTAATTTAAAACTGAGCAAATCAAATCTAAGCATATCTGTGGAACTTTGATTCTCCTTTAACAGTTGGTTAGTGGTTTGAAATTTTGCAATTAACGTGTTAACGGTGCGGGGAACGGTTCACCTAATTTTTTTATTGGGTAATCGCTAACCCGTTAAAAAGTATTAAATAAAATATGCTTATACTTTTTACCACTGAGCTTGACTTCACTTGTTAATGTGAAAATGAATATGTGGTGTTCACTAAGTAATATCTTTTTCTTATTTCATATAGAATGTCATGAAAGCCAAATTAAAACTTTTTTGGGATGTGGTTCTAATACCACTGTAACTGAATGTTGGTTGGGAGTTAATTAGAAGTTTGGCACTGTCCTGCTTCGTGCTAGTTGATTATGTGAAGTATCTTTCGAGTTTTCATTGACGAAAATGTAACAGTGAGTGTTGCTTAAGAGATTATGTATTCCATGCACCTCTCTTAACCTATAAACCAACCATTAACCGGTCGATAATCGATAATATAAAACCGAACCAAATGATATCTTATTGATTCGGTTAGCGGTGTAGTATGCTTAAAGTCTAACAACTAATAGGCCAAATTGATAGGATATATCTCTAACCGAACCGGCCGATAAGCACCCCTAACTTATTTTGTCATGTCATTATATTTTCTTTTATATTATTTTTACAGCATCAAATTATGTTAAATGATTTATTTACGTTTATCCTAATTTTCAAGAGTACAAAGAGGGAAGATTTTCTTTTAACTTTTTTTCTTGTAAAATAATTAAAAAAGATTTATTCAACCAAGATATGAACTAAAAATCTGCTAACTTATTTAGACTCTAGAGTTAGACCTGGCCAACATCCTTTCTACTACTACTAACAGCCTACACTAACACCAAAGCAAAAACAAGATATAGGTTATACAGGATAGTTATTCAATCTATCTAAGAAACTGTTCACTTCTTTTTCTGCCATATGATGTGTGGTTATGCCATTTTGGGCTTTGCTCTAACCAAAGCTATTGCATCGTTTGCCCCAATGATGACCTTTTTGATCTCATTAGTATTCCAAGTCCGTTAGTCATCATTTACGATGAGTGGGTAAGCATCAGGGGATCCCTGTGGTTAGATTAGAGTAACTGGCCGAGAAGGTTAGCGAGGTTCCTGCTATAGTGCAAAACTATGTCCTTTATCAACTGTGTATAACTTAGTTCTTGTACTTGGAATCGTCCGCCATTCCTTTCTTCCAAATATGATAGACAGTTGAAGAGAAGAGAAATAGCAGTATATTTGCTCGGGATCTATTAACTTTTGTCTTGCTTGTCATTCACTACACTTCATCCTCTCATCTACCAATCTGATGTTGTTATCCCACCCAGTTCATTAGTGCTGCCTATATACTCCTTGAATAATCACAGTCAAAGAACATGTGTTTCATTGTCTTTCAAAAGCCTTCTTGCATAGGACATACTCACTTGGGACAGTTATACCTAATTTCAATAATATGTGTCAACTATGGCAAGTCTTTGATGGAGCGCCAACCGAAGGATGAATTGATATCTTAGCATAACTGCTGATCCTAAGGTAAGGCTCATTCAAGGCACTTTTTGATATGTGGAACAACTTGTCTGTTAACTTTCTTGATGCTATATTTCCCTCTGAACTTATTGATGTTTGATAGAGAGTCTATTGTTAGAAAAAATTGAATAACGAATAATGATCTAGAGACTTGAAACACGTACGAAACGCTTTCCTAAAAGCGATATTTGCACCCTCTCCTCAACGAGATTGCTATGGGTTTAATGCAAATAGCCTTAGTGGATATGACAAGCCTTTGAATTTCTGCACCGAGCAAACAATGAAGAAATTCTATTAGGAAAGCAAGAATTTCTCAACTTGATCTTTTATGGAGAATACTTTTGGAGAAGAAGAGGTTGTGAGATGGAGAGAGAGAGTCAGAAGAAAAGTTCTGGAGAAAAGTTATCTTGAAAGTAACGTTACTTTGTTTATATAGACAAAGTAATTTTCAAAGTAACCAAAAGATACAACCCTTCAAAAAAGACTCCTTTTAAAAGACACCTTTTAATTAAAATAATTAATTTATGTTTTTTATATTTGAACAAATATTCTAACAATCCCCCACTTGTTCAAATATAAACTAGGACTCAAAGATCAAGTTGTATTTATGCATAAAGTAATATATCTTTCGATTTGAATATTACCTTAGTATAGTATCACAAGATGATATTGAAATCTCATGTAGCATATGCTTTGAACATGCTATTCCTTGTAATAACATCGGTGACACTATACACATAAATATTTTATTTTTGCTTTCCACTCTATCATGCTTAGCACTTTTATGGCCATGTGCTATCCAAGATTCATGAACATTTATGGGAGAAACTCCAACTCCCAATTGAAGCGGCACCACTTCGATGTTCATATAGGTGAAGTTCTTGCAGTGTCTTTGTCACGTTTGAGACACTTGTTCCTTGAACTGAACCTCATTAAGAGTATTAGAACTCAACCCTCTAGTCTGTGACAACCAGTACTAGTATCTCTTACTTAATATTGGAAACGCCCACTTATCAATAACTTGTTGTTACCCTTTGAATCCAAAACTACTCATTTCATAGTGTTGGATAGGGTTGCCATCATTGGTAGACTTAGTTAAGGAGTTTTAACCCAATCAAACTCGAAGTTGTTTTCACCAACTCCCTTGGAAGAGGTTTAGTAAATGGATCAGCCAAATTACTTTTTGATTTCACAAATGTGAGAGAGATTATTCCATCTTTAATTAACTTTCTCACATAATCGTGTCGAAGACTTATATGTCTTGACTTTCCATTATATATATTGCTATATGCTCGAGCTAGAGTGGCTTGACTATCACAATAAATTGAAATTGAACTCACACCTTTTGAGATCAATGGAATTTCCAAAAGAAAATCCCTCAACCACTCAGCTTCTTTGCCTGCTTCGGCTAATGCAACAAATTCTGACTCCATGGTTGAGTGTGTAATACAAGTTTGCTTCCTAGATTTCCAGGAAATTGCACCTCCTCCCAAGGTAAACACCCAACCAGTAGTAGATTTGTTATCTCCCAAACTCGATATCCAACTTGCGTCGGTATATCCTTCTAGAACAGCAGGAAACTTTGAGTATTGAATACACAAATCTTTAGTTTTCTTAAGAAAACCAAGAACTCGGCCAATAGCCTTCCAGTGATGAATACTTGGATTTCCAGTATATCTGCTCAACTTATTAACTGCAAATGCTATATCTGGTCTTGTGCATTGTGTTGCATACATAAGACTTCCAATAGCACTTGCATACTCAAGTTGAGCCACGGCTCTTCCATCATTCTTAATTAACTTGATGCTTGGATCAAATGGGGTATTTACCTCTTTGATATTTAAGTGACTAAATTTATTTAGTACTTTCTCAATGTAATGAGATTGACTCAATACATATCCCCCACTATTTCTTTTAATCTTGATACCCAATATGGTATCAACTTGTCCAAGATCCTTCATTTCGAATGTGGAAGATAGAAATCTCTTCGTTTCTATTATTCCATTCATGTCATTGCTTACAATTAACATGTCATCAACATATAAACAAACTAGCACAAAATAATCAGTACATACTTTACTATAAACACATTTGTCTGCCACATTATGTATGAAATCAAATGATAAGATTGCTTTATCGAATTTTTCATGCCATTGTTTAGGGGCTTGTTTTAAACCATATAGAGACTTAACAAGTTTACAAACCTTATGTTCATTTCCCGGTAGAACAAACCCCTCAGGTTGTTCCATATAGACCTCCTCATCGAGATCTCCATTCAAGAATGCCGTTTTGACATCCATTTGATGAACATGTAGGTCGTAAATAGACGCTAAGGCAAATATAATTCTAATTGAAGTTATTCTTGCTACCGGTGCATATGTATCAAAATAATCAATCCCTGCTTTTTGTCGAAAGCCTTTAGCTACTAACCTAGCTTTGTAAGTTTGTAAAGTCCCATCTGTACGGTACTTTCTTCGAAAAACCCACTTACAACCGATAGGTTTAGAAGTTGGAGGCAAATCAACAAGTTCCCAAGTGTGGTTTGACATTATTGAATCCATTTCATCTTTAATAGCATCTTTCCAAAAGGCTGCATCTCTAGAAGCCATAGCTTCTTTATAAGTTTTAGGATCATCTTCTACTTGAAGAACCATTCGGATTGTCCTCACAACGGTCTTTCTATTACCTTCTACAAGATTAAAAGAAATACGTTGGGAGTCAATCTCATCCGATCCTAGATTTTTAGCCTTTCGAACTCTAGTGCTTCTCCTTTGTTCACTAGGTTGATCATCAACCTCTTGCGAAACAGATTGCTCAACAATCCTTTGAGATGTTTCCTCTAATAGTTCATCATTTGATGAAATTTGAAATCTTTTACCCGAAACTAAAAGATTTTCAAAAAATTCCACATCTCTAGATTCAATAATGACATTCGACTCTAAGTTTAGTAGCCGATAAGCTTTGCTATTTGAGGCATAACCAACAAATGCACACTTGATCCCTCTAGGACCCAACTTGGTCCGATTTGGATCATTATTCTTGCAATATGCAAGACACCCCCACACTTTAAAATATCCTATATTAGGCTTCCTTCCTTTCCATAATTCATATGGAGTAATTTGATTTTTCTTCATAGGAATTCTATTCAATATATGACATGTAGCAAGAAGTGTTTCGCCCCACAAATTAAATGGCAATTCAGCATGTAGCAACAAAGCATTAATCATTTTTAAATAAGTTCTATTTTTTCTTTCGGCTAAACCATTTTGTTGGGGAGTACGAGGAGCAGAACATTCATGTATAATACCATTTTCTTCACAAAAAATATTAAACTCTTTAGGAAAATATTCTCCTCCTCTATCACTTCTTAAAACTTTAATTCTTTTCCCCAATTGATTCTCTACTTCAGCCTTATAATTTTTAAAAGTACTAAAGGCTTCATCTTTATGGCGCAACAAATATACATAAGTATATCTAGAACTATCATCAATAAATGTTATAAAGTATCTATTGCCACCTCTAGTTAACATGCCATTTAACTCACATATATCAGAATGTATTAAATCTAACAAGTTTGTATTTCTTTCAACACTTTTGAAAGGTTTCTTTGTCAATTTAGATTTAACACATAATTCACACTTTTTAAATTTACTTAAGTCACATGAAATCAATCCACTTTTAACAATTCTTTTCATAGTACTTAGGCCAACATGTGCTAATCTAAAATGCCATAATGAAATAGAATCAAGCATATAAACAGAAGCATCACTCTTATTATTAATAATAGAACCATTGGTTACAGACAATTTGACCATTCCATCAGTAGAATAGCTTTTTCCAACAAAGACACCATTTCGGGATAAAATTAATTTTCCCGATTCAAATACAGATTTAATACCCGGTTTGCCTAGAAGTACCCCACTAACAAGATTACGATTCATATCGGGAACATGTAAAACATTGGTTAGAGTAACCATCTTGCCCGAAGTAAATGCAAGTTCAACATTTCCCTTGCCAAATACTTTGGACCTTCCTTCATTTCCCATTTGAACCTCTTGTTCATCGGTCGCTTCTTTGTATGTCTTGAAGAGGGACTTGTCATAGCAAACATGAACAGTGGCACATGTATCATACCACCAACCAGAAACTTTGCCTTGAATGGCATAGATCTCGCTCACAGTAGCAATGATCTCTTCATTTTCTTCAAATGAATTCACTTCTGGTTTTTGGGTCTTTTTAAATCTGCAATCCCTAGCAAAATGTCCAAGTTTTCCACACACATAGCAGCCATCTCGTTTGGACTTCTTAAATTTCTTTTGATCCTTCTTAGGACCTAAAGAAATTCCTTTGCCTTTCTTTTCTTTGTTGGATTTCATTGAGGGCTTATTCAAAGCATTGGCTTTATTATTGCCATTATAAGAATTTTCATTCTTATCTCTTTCCCTCGATTCCTCCTCGATTCGAAGGTGCTTTTGAATTTCTTCCAAAGAAAATTCTTTAGAATCATGAAGAATTTTCTTCCTATACCCTTTCCAAGATGATGGCAATTTAGCTATAATTGCACCAACTTGAAAAGATTCAGGAAGTTCAATTCCTGCAGCCCTCAATTGATTTACTATAACTTGTAGTTCATGAACTTGTCCCAAAACAGGCATATCATCATTAAACTTGAATTCAAAATACTTAGAGACAAGAAACTTTTTGGTACCTTCCTCCTCGGCTTTGTATTTGAATTCCAAGGCATCCCATATTTTCTTTGCGGAAGGTTCAACAGTATAGAGATCATAGAGCCGATCCGAAAGTGCATTGAGAATATGGCCTCGACACATGATTTCATCTTCCTCTCTCTTTTTCCTTTGAGCCTTGAGTTCTTCAGAATCATTGTTCTTAGGTGCAGGAATTGGAGGAAGGTTTGGATCAAGTACATAAAAAATCTTCAAAGCAGTGAGCATAAATTTCAGTTTGTCTCTCCATCTTGTGAAATTAGTGCCATCAAAACGATCCAAGCGAATAAAATCTTGATTCATAATTTTCAATGTCTCGGAATCCATGATAAGAATTGTGAATATTGAACAGAAAGTCGGCAGACCAGAATACTTAAAAGATGGAAAACTTAAAATTTGATTGATCTTACTGAATATAATAGCAAAAAAGTACAGGGAAGCAAAATTTTAGAACCAACAGAAAAGTGAGTTCCCTGAATTTGACAAATTGGCTAAAAACTAAATTTTGAACCAACCCGAAAACGTTGCTTCTGTACCAGAGAATAGATGACGAAAACTCCACCCAAGGAAAAGAAAATAATTTGTAGACTGAAGGATATGTCCAGTCAATCCAACAAAATTAAAACCAGACAAGGGAGTTTCTAGAATTTGACAAATTGGAAAAAAATCAATACCAATACTTACGGAAGTAGAAGACAAATTAAGAATACTTCTCAAAATCAAACTGTTGAAGTAACTATTAACCCGTGATGGAATAACAACAGAATAGTATTTCGGGGTTACGAAACTTTTGAACGAAATATCGCTTTTAGATTGTTAGAAAAAATTGAATAACGAATAATGATCTAGAGACTTGAAACACGTACGAAACGCTTTCCTAAAAGCGATATTTGCACCCTCTCCTCAACGAGATTGCTATGGGTTTAATGCAAATAGCCTTAGTGGATATGACAAGCCTTTGAATTTCTGCACCGAGCAAACAATGAAGAAATTCTATTAGGAAAGCAAGAATTTCTCAACTTGATCTTTTATGGAGAATACTTTTGGAGAAGAAGAGGTTGTGAGATGGAGAGAGAGAGAGTCAGAAGAAAAGTTCTGGAGAAAAGTTATCTTGAAAGTAACGTTACTTTGTTTATATAGACAAAGTAATTTTCAAAGTAACCAAAAGATACAACCCTTCAAAAAAGACTCCTTTTAAAAGACACCTTTTAATTAAAATAATTAATTTATGTTTTTTATATTTGAACAAATATTCTAACATCTATTTGAAAACCAATCTCTAACATCAAACACCTTCTAAACAAGCCAACAAAGTCTGTTTATTAGTGGCCATAGTAGTGAGACCTTTTATCTTATATAGAAGCTGTGGATCCAGTGGACATATAGAGTGTCCTTCTTCTCATTGATTTCCCAAAAAAGCTTGCAAATTGTTGCTTTGCTCCAAGAGTGAATGGTTTAGAGAATTTGCTCCCGTTTAACAATGTTTTAGTAGAATACAGTTTAAGGTTCGGAGCCAACACTTCAAGTTATTAATTTGCAAGTGCTGTCTTTTACGTAGGGGTTAAGTGGCAAGTGTTGTCTAGACAACACTTCAAGTTATATGAGAGAATGCAGGAAGAGATTGGAAGGGGTAAGTGCTGCATAGACAACACTTTTTTCTAGGAGATGTAAAATTCAAGGACAAGTGTTACACAAAAAAGACGGGTCAAAACCAAGTAGTGCCTTTTAGGCAGTACTTACGAATTACGACCTAGGCAAGCGCAACTTTTCCCATGCAATCAAGGCTTTTCTTGAGCTCTCATTACTTTCAGCCCACAAGAAAGTCCTACAAGCAGTTGTGACTAGTTGTATGATCTTCGTGGAAAGAAGGAATACTTGGGCCAAATAAGTTCGTATTTCAAATATAACACTTTTGATTAGTTGCATCCTACCACTGTAGGATAAGAACTTAGATGCCCAACATTTGATTCTTGCAACTATCCTCTCAACTAGTGGCATACATTGTTGAACAGTGAGTTTTTTCAAAAATAGAGGGACTCCTAAGTATTTGAAAAGTAGCTCTCCCATCACAAAATACATCTCATGCACCCACTATTTTGTCTTTGAAGTCTTGTGAAACTCCAGCCACATAGAAAGAGCTCCTTGATTTTATTTGATAGCAATTATTCTAGTTGAGAATTCAAATGTTAGCACGACTAAAGATGCACTTAGAAAGTGTGCTCGAAACTCTCACTGATTCATCAAGGGTGACTCAAAAACATCGCAGGTCTAAAATTAAAATTTAATAACTTCACATAAATTTTAATTAAATGAATGTATTTTACTTTAAATTCACTTTTTAATGCTTTTTTAGATACAAAATTATAAATTAATCTTTTTGAATTAAATCTTTTAAATATCTTTTTAATGAATAAATGGGTGCAGCCAAAAAATGATTGTATACTTCTAAATTTTATAAAAACATTCAAGTTTATTATACTAGGATTTGTCTAATATTTTATAATTCTAAATTAAATTCATATATGTAAATAATTTTTTTCCAACTATAAACAATGTAGTGTATTGGAACAATTGACTAATATTTAGTGGCCTTATCCTTGAGCAATATATCTCTTCCTTTATGGAAAGTGAACAATGTTAGATAATTGATAAATATTATTATTAGCTTATTATAAAGCTGGGAAATGGTGCAATTATTTTTATCTCTAAATAAATATTGATCAATATATAAAATCTAACAAAATTTCTAATCAAGGTAGGTCTAGAAATTAAAAATAGTTATTAAGTTTTTACCTTTCTCAATTTAATCTAACAGTGAGGTCCAACTTAAATAGTTGGGCTTAAGGTGATATATAATGGTTGAAATTTTCATAAAAGTATCTTTATAGCCCGTCCCTAGCATGTTGAATGAAAAAAATCAATGTTTGAAAAGTTCTAGAAGATTAGCCATATTTAAAAACGACAATCCTTTTATTAGAGCTTTTCCTAATTTTGAATTAATATTTATGAAATCCCAGTCAAATTTCTTAGAATTTTGAAATAAAAAACTTTTGTTGCAGCTTTGAGCTAATTCTAGTAACTTTTTCTAGAGCATTGAACTAATTCTATTAATTTACCTGGATTTTTAAACTAATTACAAATTTTTATGGAACTTTGGGGATTTATAGGGCAAAGGATGCTTAAAATTTTCCCTAACCCCAAAATTTTCAAGTTGCATACGGTCAACGCTGCTCCTAATTGTTGTTAACGCTTGAAACGAAGTAGCTGGTGACTATTTCTCTGAGAGTTGAAACATGCTGGTTGTTCGTGGTTAATCACAAGGAAAAGTTGCTTCTTATCAAATAATTTAAAATTTTCCAAGGTAGCTAAATAATTGTCACTAGTTATTGTTCTTCAATTCAGAGATATAGAGAGATGCTGGTAACTGCCTCTCTTCTTGCTCATGCTTGCTTGAATGATTTGGAAATTAAAATTACATATATGGACCAAACATAATTGAGACTTGAGAGCAAAGAAAAATTTATGTAGTTAAAGGAAAAAATCAAAAGCTCGAGGAAAATACATGAAGTTTGGGTTAAAAAAACCTCAAAATTCAGTATTTTTCCAATCATTATATTTTACTACAAACTCCGAATTCATATCCTTTTGTTTGACCTTTAGAATAAAAAATATTAAAAATTTAGTTCAAACACAATATTTTTTTTCTTGAAATCAACTTATTTTAACTACAAATCTCAAGTTTTCGTACTGGATTTTGGACTCTAGCACTGAAAACATAAATTTAGTTCAAACTTGAGTTTATTCAGTATTTTTAATTATAAAGAACAAGTTCTTATTTTGAGGTTTTAACTCCACAATAAGAAACATAAATTTTGGGGAAACTACATCAGGTGTTATTGTAGGAATTTTTATTTTAAAACATACTAGTAACATTTTATCCTCTTTACCAAATATAGCAACTTTTTTTTTTGACAAATACTACCGAATGTAGCAAAAAAATCAAAATGTTACTATTGAAACCTTAAAACTCTTCTCTCTTCCCTCACCCTATTCACTGTCGCCAGCGCCGGACCTAAAGTGTCTTCCCTGTCATCGCCCTTCCTCCCCTACCCCCTTCCCGTTTGTCGCCGTCCTTTCCTCTCTGTCATTATTGTGTTCGATATCTGCTGTGGCTACTGCTATTGTGCCAAATCGGCATTGTTGTTGTGCTTATCCAACATCGGAGCACAGTGGAGTTCCAGATTGGAAGTGTATGCAGCTCGCCAGAGCTTTACACGGAGGCAATGCTTCTTCCGGTGCTGTTACATCCTTTTTTTCTTTTTGAAATTTTTGAGTTTCTCCAATAGATATGGATTGATCTGTGGAGGTTGTGATGGTTTTTGAATGTATGGGAATGTAACATGTGTATACCCCCATACACTATATACAATGAATATATACCAGACATATAATGGCTATATACACTTTACATGGACCATATGTATAAAGCCCTTCTATACAATGAAAATGCATCAGACATACACAATATATACAAATGTCAATACAAAAATAAATGAAAAAATTATTTTTCAGCAACAGTGGTCGCACATCAGGGGGAAGTTTAGGGGCGGCTGGGAGGTTGGCATGGGGTGTAGGGACTTCTAGGATTTTATTCACCATTTTTATTTATTTGCCATATTTAAAAAAAAATGCTACATTTTGAAAATTGTGTAATGTTAAAATTTTTGTGTAAAGTAAAATGTTTGTATTTATAGTTTCATAAATCATCCTAAAGTTTTCTCAAAACTGATTTTTTCTTTTTTCTTTTTTGAGTATTTTTAACTGCAACTTTTAAGTTTTTTTTTTTTTTTTGGTAAACATAAGATTATATTAATATCATACATCAGTAGTACTGCTATTAACTGTAGTAGTTACATTAGTAGTTATAACTATGCTGGAATCTACATGAGTATTACAAAAACCATTATGTGGGAGCAAAGCGAGATTACCCGCAGCTATCAGACTATTACATACATTTAGGGAAATAGTTCTAGTAAAAATAGTAGTAGCATCTCTATCAAGACAAAGAGCCTTGCTAATCTGGTCAGGCGGCTGCCATAATAGTTGCAGCTGGTTTTTGTTAGATAAATGAAGTCTTTGTCTTGACAAAAGGTGTGCGACATTGTTTGCTTCCCTAAAACTATGTCGCACCACTGGGTTCTCCAACTTCTGAAGTGCGCACCTGCAATCATAGATAATGTTAGCATAAGTAGGATTATCATGTTCCAAGAGATGTAGTACGTCCATTGAATTTGTGTCGACTTCAATCCTCCCAATATGGTATTGGTTGGCAAGATGTAGTCCAAGATGTAATGCCATCAGTTCCATATAAGTTGGGGATGGTCCAGGAGTACATAAACAAAAACCAAGGATCCAGTTACCATTTGAATCTCGAAATACACCACCCAATCCTCCATATTTCCCATTAGCATTATAAGATCCATCTATGTTCAGTTTTATAATTCCAGTAGGTGGGGGATACCAAGAGAAGATTATATTCTTTGAAAGATGTTTTGGTTTATATTTTTCAGTCATATATGTGAATTCTATGGCCCTCATAGTAACCAGTTTCTGTGATAATACAAGTAATGTATTATTGAAGATATTGTGGTTTCGATTTAACCATATGTGCCATATAACAAAAGGAAATAATTCTTTCCATGAGATAGGTAACATCTGGGTCGATGAAGTGTCAAAGGAGGTCAAAGATGACCAAAGATCATTTAGCCAACGTGGAGTATATATTAGGTCTGTTACTTGAACACCAAAAGCATTCCAAGCCATGATAGCTATAGGGCACTCAATAAAGATGTGGTAAATAGATTCTGGATAGTGACAAATATGGCATTCAGGAGATGGAATTATTCCTAGTTTGTGAAGGTAAACCTTTGTTGGTAACCTGTTGTGCTGAATTTGCCACATGAGAAATTTTATTTTTGGAAGGGTGTCAAGTTTCCAAATCCACATAAAGTTTATGGATTGGGTGTCTTGGTGTTGAAGTAATGGATAGAGGGATTGAGTGGAGAAGAATCCATTAGTGTTAAGCGTCCAATAGGGAGTATCTTGCCTATTTGAATCTTGTGATAGAGTTATAGATTGAATATTGTCAATGATATAGGATGGTAGATCAAAGGAAATGTCAGCAAAATTCCAAGTAGAGGCAACTTATAAATTGGAGACAGTCAGACTAGCATCCTGAGTAGTCATGGGTCCCTGGATAATAGACCTTAATGGGGGTAAATTGTGGAGCCATTATCTGTCCAGAATTTGACAGTAGTTCCCCTTCCTAGGCTCCAACCAATACCCTGTTGACATAAACTCCACCCCTTTTGAATATTTTTCCAAATAAAAGAAGGATGGGAGGGTCTAGTCTGGTATTTATATTTTTTTAGGAGTAGGGATGCCCAAGGGGTAGTTGGATCCATGAAAATTCTCCAAGATAAGGCAGCCAGTAACACCTGATTTTTATGTCTAGATTTTTTTATATCTAAACCACCTTGATGTTTGGGTTTTGTCACAGTATCCCAACTTATATAGTGGATTTTTCTATGAGAACAATTAGAGCCCCAAATAAAATCACGTTGGGTTTTGTCAATTATATTATGAATTTTAGTTGGCAAGAAAAGATATTGCATTACATGGTTGGGAATGACATTTAAAGTGGCCCTTGCTAAGGTTACTCGACCAGCTAAGGTGAGGAAATTAGTTTTCCAACCCGCCAACCGGCTGGTCATCTTATCTAGAATGATTTGAAAATCAGAAGATTTGAGGTTTCTATTAAGAATAGGAAACCCTAAGTATCTACCAAAGTTTTGGGATGTAGTATAAGTGAGGATGGATGTTATACTTTCTTTTAGGCTATGGTGATATTTATTAGAGAATATGAGTCTTGTCTTATTGACATTAATTTTTTGACCTGATAATTGACAAAACAAGGTAAGGCACTGATGAATTGAATTTGCTGACTTGGTATTAGCATGGGCCATAATGGTTAGATCATCTGCATAAAACAGATGAGTTAGAGGGGGTCCATTTGGACAAATTTGAATAGGGTCCCATAATGCATAATCCACGTAATGGTTAATAAGATGTGATAGCATTTCCATTGCGAGTATAAAGACATAAGGTGATATAGGGTCACCTTGTCTAATTCCTCTTGAAGGTGAGAAGTATTGTGTTAAGGTACCATTGATCATGATAGCAATATTACTAGTGGTGAGATAGGACATTATAAGTTATGTGATTTTAGGAGGAAACTTAAAATACCTGAGGGTACGGTAAACAAAAGACCATTCTAGCCTGTCAAAGGCCTTTTCGAGGTCTATTTTAAGGATCATTTTGGCTTTAGAACTTTTAGATTTATGAAAGAAATTCATAATCTCTTGGATGATAATAGCATTATCAGAAGTTCTCCTACCTTTAAGAAAACTAGTTTGGTAGGGGCTAATGAGTTTAGACAGGAAGGGCCTTATACGATGCACAATTATTTTAGTGATAATTTTATAAAGTGTGTTACAGAGACCTATGGGTCTAAAATTTTGTAAATTATTTGCATTATGGAATTTTGGGATTAGACATAAATATGCCTTGTTGATAAACTCAGGAATTGTGAAGTTTGTAAAGACTTCATGGCACAATTTTGAAACTGTAGGACCTACTTTATCCCAGTTATTTTGGTAAAAATATGGGTGGAGGCCATCTGGACCTGGAGCTTTATATGGTTGGAAGGAGAAGATAGCTTTTGTGATTTCAGCAGTTGTAAGAGGTCTATCAAGGGAAGATAGATCTATATTATGAAAACTAGTGTTAGTCAGATTGGTGAGGCTTGAAGTAGTGTGCTCAGTGGTAAAGATATTAGAAAAATACTCAAGGGTGTGATTTAAAAGCTTGTTATGATCAGTAATCCATTCATTATTGTTATCTTTGAAATAATGTATTTTATTAACTCTCCTTCTATTGATGGTGCTGATGTGGTAGAATTTAGTATTAGCGTCACCATCATTTAACCAATTTATTCGAGAGCGCATTTTCCAATAGTCCTCTTCCATAATTAAAATATTATTATATTCTTTTACTAAGTCTTTTTCTAAAGTCTGAAGGTAAAAGCTGGTGGAATAATGAGTTGATTTCTGAATTCCTCCTATCCTAACTAGAAGTCTCTTTTTGTTTTGAAAAATATTATCAAAGGTTTGACGACTCCATTCCCAATTCCCACGTTTAACACTAAAAAAGTGAATACAGGCACGCAGTTTATCGAGTTATGACCGAAAGACTAGTAGAATTTGCACCTAGTAGCCTATGTTTCCTGTGCCATCTAAAATGCGTATTTGGGTATTAAAGTTTGAGGGAGGGCTGAAGTTGCCCCAAAAGAGCTGAAGTTAAATTCAACTCCAACAAATAAAGAACTGTCAGACTTAAGGTCAGCTGAGACTGAAGGTTGACATTGCTTATTGTCTAGATTTTTTATTCATACCAAAAAGTCTCAGAAAAATCATTCTTTATCAAAAGCGATTTCATTTAATTAATAGTCGAAGTTCTTTTATCGATACCGTTTACATCCACTATTTGTGGGCTTAGGTAATACAATAGTTACTATAATTAAGCATTCAAATTACATTTTGCTTGAAATTTTGACAATTTAGTCTACAGCAGTAATGCGTACAGTAACATGTCATGATACACAAATAATTTATTCCCCAAAACACAGAACAATTAACCATAAACTGTTTCTCGTAAAACTCTACCTAGACATAGCCCACACCCGCACGAAATAACTACTATTTTTGTTTAATTTATTCAAGTGTTTGTCTATTTTGATGTCTTTATTTCAAACCTAAGCCTAAGACAAAAGACGAAAAAGAATAGTTCTCCTTGTTTTTCTTAGCATATTCTATAATTTTCACTAGTGGTTGAAGAATTTTCACGAGTCGCAAACGGTTTAGCATTAGACAAAAGTGAACAAGTGTATCGTATTAGACAAAAGAGTGGACAAAGATTGGCACCGAAAACTTTATTTAATTGGGTAAGTAATGGAATTTAAATTTAATTGAAGAGCGTCCAAAACAAATATTTTAGAGTTACCTTTTTCTTGATCACATAGTTTTTTTATTTCAGAACCAAACCTATAGTCGGCTAGTTTATTTTAAAACAGGTGTTTTTATAGCTTTTTACTTCTTCAGCCGTTTTTAATTTTAACTTTTCTAAGAACCAGACTACTTTAGAAGAAGTAATTTTCTTTATAGATTAATCTATTTTCGGTAAAAGAAAAAAATATTCTCTCATATAATGTTCTTATCAAGCAAATGAGTGAATTACATGTGTTCTTCATATACGATTCTCACTTTAACTTTTAATTTTTAAGTTAAATTATTTAATTTGATGTAAGTACTCAATTTATCGAATTTAAGGTCTCAAAGGCATATGAAAAGTTGTAGAAATGATCCAGAAAAGTGTAAGACTGAAAGGAATACATTGTGCCTTGCTTTTCCTAAAGTTCTACACAAGTCTAAATCACATATATTGCTCTTCTTTCCTCTTCGTTATCTCTTTCTGTCTCTCATTTACGTATAAGTTTCTACTCTCTCCGGTCCACAATATATGATGTTTTGGCCTACTTTTCTTGGTCCACAATATTTGATCTTTACACAAATCAAGAAGGTTTTTTCTCATATCACCCTTGCTAATAAATGACGTAAAACAAAACTTTAGATAATAATAGCTTGGATAAGGGTCAATATGGTCAATTATATTGCTAATTAATGCCAAAAAGGTGATTTTCTTAATATGTGTGAAAACACCCAAAACATCATATAAAATGGACTGGGGGAGTATTATTGAAGTTGCATTCACCACAAAAATACATATATTGATAAACCAGGAGTATTAATTAGCTGGAGAGTAAAACTGTTTTGGCAATATTCATGCTTCGTATTAATTAACACACTGAAACGGCAGCCTTTGAATTGCCTTTGCCTCTCTTGATCATAGTCAAATCTATCTTTAATTCTGGCTGTAAATGTCCAACATTTTTTCTATTTGTCTCAACTCCACAAACACACTAATCCAAGTTTCCAAAAATACAGAAATACACTATGCAAACTTTTAAAATCCATCATTTTTTTTTTCGAATTCTTGATATGTATTTCAGTGATTTTGATGCAGGCCAAATATAGATGGTCAATTCTTTTTTAAAACGACACTTTCTAGCTAATAGAAGCATTCAAAATCTTTTGAGTTGGAAATTTTTTTGGAGGCTATCTCTTTGCAACTAGTCAACCAAAATACTTTTCCTCAATCCTGGGCTTATAAAAGCCAACACCAAGACATATGATACCTTAAACTTTTTGTTACCTACTTTTTGAAAAGTCATACATAATACCCACATTTATTTTTTGTTAAAGATGTTAAGTCCATTGATTTCTGAAAAGGAACATAGCAATATTATTCCTAGGCCAAAAAGTCATCTAACACATGCAATTTCAGAAGCCAAATGCATAGCCAATATTGCATGTCCAATGATATTTACAGGCCTACTTCTTTATTCACGTTCAATGATTTCAATGATATTTCTTGGTAGACTAGGGGAACTTTCTTTAGCTGGTGGTTCACTAGCAATAGGATTTGCAAATATTACAGGTTATTCAATTCTTTCTGGTTTAGCCATGGGAATGGAACCAATATGTGGACAAGCATTTGGTGCACAAAGATTCAAACTTCTTGGCATAACATTACAGAGAACAATTCTTTTGCTTCTTTTGACCTCAATTCCCATTTCATTCTTATGGTTATATATGAAAAGACTCTTGATATTTTTTGGTCAGGATCATAATATTGCAACACAAGCTCAAACTTACATTCTTTATTCATTTCCTGATCTTTTAACTATGTCATTTTTACATCCTTTAAGAATTTATCTTCGTTCACAATCGATAACATTGCCTCTAACATATTGTGCTGCTCTTGCTATTCTTATTCATATCCCAATTAATTATTTCCTAGTCATAGTGCTTAATCTTGGAATTAAAGGTGTTGCTTTAAGTGGAGTTTGGACAAATTTCAATCTTGTTGGTTCATTGATTGTTTACATTATATTTTCTGGGATTTACAAGAAAACTTGGAGTGGAATTTCTTCAGAGTGTTTTAAGGGATGGATATCACTTCTCAATTTAGCAATTCCAAGTTGTATTAGTGTTTGTCTTGAATGGTGGTGGTATGAAATTATGATTTTGTTATGTGGACTTTTAATTAATCCTCAAGCTACAGTTGCTTCAATGGGAATTTTGATACAAACTACAGCATTGATATACATTTTCCCATCATCTTTAAGCTTTGGTGTATCAACAAGAGTTGGAAATGAATTAGGAGCTAATCGTCCGAATCAAGCTAAATTAGCAGCTATTATTGGACTATGTTCAAGTTTCATTTTGGGAATTTCAGCATTATTTTTTGCTATTATGGTGAGAAATATTTGGGCAAGAATATTCACTCAAGACCAAGAAATTGTTACATTAACAGCTATGGTTTTGCCAATTATAGGACTTTGTGAACTTGGAAATTGTCCGCAAACAACAGGTTGTGGTGTTTTAAGAGGAACAGCTCGTCCTAAATTAGGTGCTAATATTAATTTAGGATGTTTTTATCTTGTTGGAATGCCAGTTGCTGTTTGGTTAGGATTTTTTATGGGGTATGATTTTAAAGGACTATGGTTAGGATTATTAGCTGCACAAGCTTCATGTGCAGTGACTATGATGTTCATAATATTGGCAAAAACTAATTGGGAAGATCAAGCAAGAAGAGCAAAAGAACTTACTGCAACTACCAATGGTGATTTTGACAAAGAAGATGAGAAGGTGATAGATGAAAAGACACAAGATTATTTGGATTCATCAGATTACCAAAAGCTAGAGAATTTAATTGTTTAAGTGAAAAAGAATAGAGAGATGGATCCGTTATCTATCGACAATGGTCCAAAGATTCGTGTGTTAAAGAATTTAGCTGTTTGATTTTTTAAATTTTGAGCGATTAATAATTCTTTTTTTTCTTTATCTTTTTATATTCTATTTCTTCACTTTGTACACTAGTAGAGCTAGATTCGACGTTAGTCATTCATTAAATTAAATTATTTATTTTCTTACTTCAAATGTAATTACGCACGAAGGAAATCCTTTTTATTTTTCTTTTTTTTCTTAAATAGAAGATCTTGTATTTTTCTGACATAATTAAATAATGAAAGCTGGCACTATTTGTGCCATTTTTAGCTGTCTCTAGATTGTGCAGAATTTGATCATTGGCCACAAATATTTGACTCGTAAAGTCAACTTATAATATATCTTTTTCTTTTTTCATTTGACTTGTATTCCATACCCTGATTTGTCAAGTGATATATATATATATCCATTTAAACTAGTTGCATAACGCTTCAATATGTCTAAATTCTCATCATTGGCCACCCAATTAAGACTTGCAATAGTAATAGTGTTTGTTGTAGTGTATAGCCTCTTCATTTTCCACAAAAAATAAAGAAATAAAAGCTCATATTATTTGACTTTAAAAGATTGTCCTGTTTATGTCTGGACAAAGTGGTAGTAAATAAGTTCGGTTGCATAAGCTTATTCTTAATCGCACAAGTTTTGCAAGTTATTCTTTTTAGTGTTAGATAACATTTAAACATAGTTACAATAATGAGCTATAACCCGCGGATTTAAAGGCGGAGAGTTGAAACTTATGAGTTCATAATTCTAATACTTCTAAATAACAAAATATTAAATTAAGCAATAATTTGTATATATTATATAGATTTTTAAAGATGAATACAAGTATATGACCAAAACCGTTGGAATAGCTCCTCCTTTAATTGATGTCCTACTACGTTTTATTTGTTGGAGAAGGATCCTTGTAGTTACAATGTACTCCTGTAAAATGTCTTCTATAGCGCAAAAAAATAAAATAAAATAAAAATGTAGTAGAAGAAGAACTTATGTCATCGAATGTGTGGTGGGTGATTTAATATCTTGAAGATGAATAGTGTAGGGAAGACCGTTCAATCTTTGTAGCCAGCCGGCTACATGTTACCAAGCAAACGTCTATAATTTGTCGTCTATGATTCTTTGAGTGGTCTAGCTAGGCATGGCTTAGCATAAATCTAGAATAAACTTCTGTTGGATATTGTTGCAACTTCAGTTTTCCTGATAAGAATTTTATTGGGAAGGCATGTTCTATTTGTAGACAATAAATTTGTTGCCTGAAAATAATCAAGGCAAGAAAAAAATATCCACAAGTAATATTTGATTTATAAGAAAAAGGATGCGGGTTACAATCTCTAGATATCTTAAATCTAAGATGTAGTCCTCTGATTCTTCTCTTCACGAATTTGATTCGAGGGCGTTAATGCTTGATCTCGAACTTGATGGATTTGATTTGATTCAAGGGCTTTTGAGCTTGATCTTGAATATGTGAATTTGACTTGATTTGATTCAAGGGCTTTTGAGCTTGATCTTGAACTTGATGGATTTGATTTGATTCAAGGGCTTGAGAGCTTGTTCTTGAATATATGGATTTGACTTGATTCAAGGGCTAAGGAGCTTGTTCTTGAATGTATGGATTTGATTTGATCACGAACGTGGCGGCAGACTTTGATCACGAACGTGGCGGCAGAATATGTGTGGAAAGACTTCTTGATCACAGCCAGGAGGGATAGGCTTTGTGATTTATAGAAGACTTCTTGGTCATAGCCATGAGGGAAGGCTTCTTGATGTATGGAATGCTTCTTGATCTCCGGCAGAATGGAAGACTTCTATGTATCTCCTCCTTGATTTCTCCACTGGTGGATGGGAGCTTTCACCAACTTCTGAATATGTATTCAAGAGTTATGTAACCCCTTTATTTATAGTTGTAGGGGAATGGACTTGCTTTGATTTGATTGGTCCACTTGAGTCATCAAACCTATCACAAAAGCTATGTGATAAGAATGAATTTAATTGGCCAAGACATGTCATATTGGACACTTGGATGGTTTTGATTGGCTATCAATTTGAGTAGACATGCTACATCATTTATTCACATGTCATAGTTTTATTGGCCCTTGATTTTACTTGGCGCCACATCATTTGACATGTGGCAGGGACCTTTGACTAATAAATCTTGAATTAAATCAATTCATTTATTGAATTAAATTCAATAAAATTCACGTGTCTACAAATGCCCCCTACTTCATGGCTTGTCGGGGTGCAGATTTGTCGAAATATAACGACAAGACTTGAAGTACCAATAAAGATGACATTTCGGCCAAATGAAGGACTGAAGTACTTGGAGTATTTGAAAACACATGATTCTAGCCTGCTTCTAAGCTAAGACATGGTACATGAACTAGCAAGTTCAAAAATGCAGTAGTTTTCATCAATGTATTTTCTAAACTTTGCTCAGAATCTGCCTTGTCTTTTTACTCAACTTCTCACACTTTACCAAATTGATGGTAGTTTTGTATAGAAGGGTTTAACTCACGGTCCACTTATTTCTGCAGAATCAAGACTCGTAGAGCTGCAACAGACATAAAATTCAAGGCCAAACGCCATCACGATTAGCCAAACTTAACTTCTGAAATTGATGCAGGTGTTCCCTGTTGATTTGATAATCCTGCATAGTCCTGCTAAAAATATCACATCTTATAATAGAAGTATGCAAATCAAGAGCCGCTTGATTCTGTAGAATTGCAACTCGAATTTCTGCGATATATAAAATTTTTAAGGCCAAAATCCTTCACAATTAGCCAGAATAAATTTTTAAAATTGATACAGTTTTTCCCGCGCTGACTTTGACAGACCTGCGCGACCTCACGGAAAACTCCATATCTTGAGCTAGGAGTGTCAAAATCACAAGCCGTTTGAATCGTTGGAAAGCTGACTTCTGAGACTACAACATATGTCAAAATCATTTTCTGAATCCTTTGAGATTAATACAGTTTATTTTTTGAATTCTATTCTAAATTTTGACATTCATATTGTTGCAGATTTGGGTATCTTGAAAAAAACAAATCATGACTCCTTACAGGTGTGTCCGAATTGTGAGATGTATGTACTGCTGGAAAGTGGTCTCACAACAAAATGACTCTTGAAGATATCAAGACTTAAGTCTTTCAACATTTTCCTCAGTAATTTCTCAGAGTTGATGCAGCCGCACAAAACTTTCAGATTTTCATGCTTGCGACAAGATTTTCATATCTTGGCTAGGGCCTTCCAAATCATGTGACATGTGATTCTTCGGAACTCCAAATCATAAGTGTTGCAAGTAAGCTGACGTCGGTGGTAAAATTTTATATTGGATATACCCACCAAATTTTACGATGGCGTCATCCTTTTTGAAGAAATAACACAAACTTGGCGGAAGCATCCAAGACGAGTTGGAAAAAATCCTTGGCTTCAATTGCTTTCATGACTTAGGTTACTTTGTATAGGATGATATGTAGCTATATGTAGCTGTTTTCATCCCATTTTTCATCATTGATGTATCGAGCAATTTAAACTCTAATGTAAAAATTGATAATTTACAATTCTTCGCAAATTGTATCATTTTCTCAATTTATGCATGTCCTTGAGGTCTTTGAGACTTTGAGTTTTTTTTTTTTTTAATGCGACTGAACTTAGAATAAAAATTTAAGTTGCCTACGTACCTCGGTGAAGAGGATCAAGTCATTATGTAGTTCGAAAGAAGTGTGATTTTCTTTTTATGCAGTTTATACTCATGCAAAAAAGGAGTAACATACAGTTTAAGCTCGTGTGTAGAGGAGCACTTTGACTTGCAGTTTAGGCTCGTGCTTTGAGGAGCACTGCAGCTGAAATGTCTTTGCCTTCATATTCTTTAATTGTTTCAATTGTAGGATTGAATGGACAAAAGGAAAGAGAAACTTGATTCGTGCTAGCCATTTCTTCTTCTAGCAAGATTTTTCCTTCACGAGCCAAGTTCATGACCTTTTCTTTGAAGATGAAGCACTTTTCAATGGGGTGACCTATCAGGCGATGGTACTTGCAGTAATTTGGACTATCAGTCTTCCCAGCTTCATTTGGTCGCTTCATCTTGGGCAACTGAATGAGTTTTAACTCAAGGAGTTCTTGAAAGATGGCAGGAACATCCGAGTCGAGGAATGGATATTCCTTTGCTTGCATTTCTTTCAATGTTAAATTTTGACTTGTTTTGTCTCGCATAAAAGTTGATTCAACACTTCCCTTCCTACTCGTCTTTGCGGTGACTTTCAAGGGAGAAGTGTTGATATTCATGGATTCTTCAATTTCATCATCGGATGCAAACTTGCCCCCACTTTCGGTTTCTTGCATGTCTTCATCACCTTTACAAGGATTATAAACAGAAGGCTCTTGGTTTCCACTCGTAGCCATGCTTAGTTCCATGTCATGTGCACGGGTGGCCAATTCTTCAAATATTTTGGGCTTTATTCCTTGCAAGATATAGCGGAGTCCCCAGTGCATGCCTTGGATGCACATTTCGATGCTGGATGTTTCGCTAAGGCGGTCTTTGCAGTTGAGGCTTAGGCTTCTCCAGCGATTTATGAAGTCGATAACTTGTTCATCCTTCAACTGGCGGGCATTTGTAAGTTCAACCATACTAACAATGCGCCTTGTGCTATAGAAGCGGTTGAGGAATTCGTGCTCCAACTGTTCCCAATTGTCTATGGATCCAGGCTCGAGGTCTGTGTACCAGTCGAAAGCATTTCCTTTGAGAGATCGGACAAACTGCTTGACAAGTTGATCACCATAAGTGCCAGCATTGTTACATGTCTCGATGAAGTGTGCCACATGTTGTTTGGGATTTCCTTGACCGTCAAATTGTTGAAGCTTTGGAGGTTGATAGGAAGCAGGCATCTTCAAGTTGTCAATCCTTTGAGTGTACGGCTTTGCATATGTGAGAAAAGATTTGGCGGGGGGCTCAAAATTTTCTTGAATTGCCCCCATGATGAAGTCCTTCAATTTATCAACAGGGATGAGACCTTCTAAAGAAACTTGAATTTCTTTGGCGGGTTCAATTTGCTTTGCAGGGAGACTCTCCTTCTCATAATTTTGAGGGAGCTTTCTATGTACATGGCTTGACTCTCCTTCCGATTGCCCTCCAATATATTTGACAACTTGGCAATTTGAGCATCTTGGTTTTTCATGTAGTTTGTTAAGTCATCAACTGCTTTTGTCAATTTTGCAACTTCTTCTTCTATGGTAGAAGCTTCGATTGTCATTGCTTGTGCGACCACCAAGGAAGAAGAAGAACTACACAGATCATCTTTTGGATAGAGATTGGATAGAGGAGTTCCATGAGAGGATATTGGAGTAGATCCAATGCTTAAAACATCATCAACCTTTTGCATGGAGGAATTTTTGGATTGGATTAATTGAGCAAGATTTGTTTCCACCACCTCAACTATATTATTCCTTTGTTTAAGCATTAGGAAAGATGATCTTGCTTCTCTAGAAGAATGAGTTGAATTGGATGGCACTTGAAGTACTTGTTGACCCAACTTTTCAACTTTGCTCCTATTGATTTGGAAAATGATCTCCATGATAGCATCCAATTGGTTTTTGGAATCAACAACATTGATAGTCTTTTGAGACATCTTGATGTTTTTGATTTCAAAGAGAGGAGATGAGAGGTAGAGATGGTCCCACCGGGTGTGCCAAATTTGTAGACAATAAATTTGTTGCCTGAAAATAATCAAGGCAAGAAAAAAATATCCACAAGTAATATTTGATTTATAAGAAGAAGGATGCGGGTTACAATCTCTAGATATCTTAAATCTAAGATGTAGTCCTCTGATTCTTCTCTTCACGGATTTGATTCGAGGGCGTTAATGCTTGATCTCGAACTTGATGGATTTGATTTGATTCAAGGGCTTTTGAGCTTGATCTTGAATATGTGAATTTGACTTGATTTGATTCAAGGGCTTTTGAGCTTGATCTTGAACTTGATGGATTTGATTTGATTCAAGGGCTTGAGAGCTTGTTCTTGAATATATGGATTTGACTTGATTCAAGGGCTAAGGAGCTTGTTCTTGAATGTATGAATTTGATTTGATCATGAACGTGGCGGCAGACTTTGATCACGAACGTGGCGGCAGAATATGTGTGGAAAGACTTCTTGATCACAGCCAGGAGGGATAGGCTTTGTGATTTATAGAAGACTTCTTGGTCATAGCCATGAGGGAAGGCTTCTTGATGTATGGAATACTTCTTGATCTCCGGCAGAATGGAAGACTTCTATGTATCTCCTCCTTGATTTCTCCACTGGTGGATGGGAGCTTTCACCAACTTCTGAATATGTATTCAAGAGTTATGTAACCCCTCTATTTATAGTTGTAGGGGAATGGACTTACTTTGATTTGATTGGTCCACTTGAGTCATCAAACCTATCACAAAAGCTATGTGATAAGAATGAATTTAATTGGCCAAGACATGTCATATTGGACACTTGGATGGTTTTGATTGGCTATCAATTTGAGTAGACATGCTACATCATTTATTCACATGTCATAGTTTTATTGGCCCTTGATTTTACTTGGCGCCACATCATTTGACATGTGGCAGGGACCTTTGACTAATAAATCTTGAATTAAATCAATTCATTTATTGAATTAAATTCAATAAAATTCACGTGTCTACACTATTTAAAAAAAAAAAAAAAAACACTTATTTGAAGTTTTGAACTTACTTCACGGGCTGATGAGCAATTTTTAGTGTCAGCGGCACACAAATAATTCAAACGTGCTTGTAGCATAGTACTAAGAGTCTCTCACGCACGGTACAATCTTCAAGCTTGCCACTCACCTTGTGCCGTGAATCAATAAGCGTACGATATTGTCTTTTATGTACTTTTGTCAATTGATTCAAAAATCAATTCATGTTTTAATAGGTTTTGACTCATTGAATCTATCGCACTTTTGAAATTATGGGTCTGAATATTTGGTGAAATTTTAATAATATCTACATAGATGAATATTCTGTACGTGTATCACAAAGGTTGGTACGAAAATGCCAAATATTAAGTAGACTAATAATATAAGCAAAGTAATAGTAGTATATGTTTATATTTCAATTCCTTACTCAATGATTGCAAATTGGTATGGCTTTGTTCATGCATCGAATTCGAGTAAGCTTTTTCATCCCTCGAGTTTGTGCCTAATTTTTTGCATGAAATATGACGGCTCATTCTAGTTATGGCATGCCATTTTGGACAACGACATAATCAGAATACTTTTAGTAGAGTCCCTACCTAAATTTAGAGTAGTAACGGAAATTAACTCTAATAGGAATAAAATTATGAACATCATGGATTGGACCTCATGGTCCCTCACCAAACACGGTACTGCCACAGGTATTCTTCTTTTCGTTCATTTGGTAATCCATTCTCCAAAACGTGTTGCTCCACTTGAGAACTTTTTGTCTAGTTTTTCGTTCAAACATTCCACTTGCCCCCTTTACATTTTTGTTTTATTCTGCTAGTGTTATAGAACAAGACTTATTAGTTTCCGTTTCGATTTTCTATAGTATGTATACTACTATTATCTCTTTTTGAGAAAGATTTCATGTCGAATAATGACGTCAAAGGCTATTATAATAGATCTAGTTCATATAAAAACAAATGGGTTAAAGTTTATCATATATTCTGTGTGGTTAAGCTAGCTTGGGCTGCAGCAAAATTCCTAACGATCCGCCAAGAAGTGCTTCAAGTTCTAGCAATGGAAATTAAAAGTTAAGTAATTTTTTTTAGTGGAGCCAGAAGTTATACACTTTGCGCTGAGGTATCCTATTTTTGTAACTCTCTCGAGGCAGTAAATCGCACCGTATATACCCGAAGTGTAGGTGGCTTGCGGCTTGCCATTTTAGACCCACTTATATGTTTAAAAAATACCCCCAAAATGCAAGCTATTTATCTGCCCCTACCTATTAAATTAGGATTTTTTTGAAATGCGCTAAAATTACTTACCCGCCTTATCCATCCAGCTCTGGTCCATTTACCACGGGAAATAGCTTCAAAAATCTCCAAAAATCTTCACCTTCTCCCCTACACACACATAGAGACTTTCTTCCCCACAAAATTTCACCCAATTTTTCATAGCCACCTTCTTCCCACTCCTAAAATTATATTCCATCTTTATCTTTTACCCCCTTCTTAATTTGTCTGGAAAATATCACAGTTGCGCTTAAGGTTGGGTCCTTTTGGTTACTGAGGACCTTTTGGCGTGAATATTGAAGTTTCATCCTATAGATTTCCAAAAAATTTCACCTAGTGCCCTTAATAAGACATGGTCTTACCTAATTGCCCCCACTTACAAATGTTTTAAGTAAATACCCTCCACATCATACCCCCTCTTATGAAAAGACTATTTTGCCCCCAATTTGTGTTAATTCACGCTGAAGGTTTCTTTCTTTCTTTCCTCATTCCTGGCCTCCTTCTTTCTTCTTTGTGTGACCCCAACTTGTTTAATTCACGCTGAAAGATTTCCTTCTCTCTTTTCCCATTCCTGCCCTCCTTCTTTCTTCTTTATGTGCTAGAAATTTAGGATTTTTTTTCTTGTGTTTGCTTGATTCCAGTGATTTGAAAGTTTTTATTGCCTATGGCTATTAGATATTCATGTTTTGCATAGAGCTTAAAATCTTGACCATGGCCAAAAGTTGCATAGACTTTCTCTGCAAGTTGCTTATTGCAGTAGAGTTTAAAGTCTTCGCTATTGCCAATACTTACAGAGATGTTCTGTGTAAGTTGTCGCTTCCACCAGAACTTAGAGTCTTGGCTATTGCCAAGAGTTGCAGAGACTTTGTCTCCAACTTGTTCACTGCAGTAGAGGTAGAAGTCTTGGCAATTGCCGATACTCTTAGAGTTTTTAGTGTAAGGTCCCCCTTGCCAGAACTTAAAGTCTTGGCTATTGCCAAGAGTTGCAGAGACTTTGTCTCCAACTTGTTCACTGCAGTAGAGATAGAAGTCTTGGCAATTGTCATGCCAGAACTTAAAGTCTTGGCTATTGCCAAGAGTTGCAGAGACTTTTTCTGTAGTTGTAGAGACCATGGCAACAGGGCTTAAAGTCTTGGCAATAGGCAAGAAGTCTCTATAAGCCTCCCATTGCAGTAGAGTTTAAAGTCTTGGTTGTTGCCAATACTTTAGAGATTTTTCAGTCTTTGCAGCAGAACTTAAACTCTTGGCAATAGTTGCAGAGAACTTTACCCTTGCAACTTGAAGAAATCTTACGTTGAATCTTCTCTTGAACAAAGCAATCTGTAAAAAGAATGGGGTTTTATGGTTTTCTTGATAGCGTGAATGGAGAAAAGGAAGGGGAGGGACTGGGGCGCATCGTTTTACTGATTTGTAGGGATATTTTGGTCCGAAAAAAAATTCATTAAACTAATGAGGGCATTTTTGCTAAACATCTGTTAGTGAGAGCATTTTCGCAAACCAAAGCTTCCCGTGTCATATTTTTGCAAATCAGTCATAGATTTCGTAGCCACTCTATTTAACAAGAGCTAAGAATAATAACTTTTCTTATAACTATAAAGATGGGTGTTTATATTCCGTGGACAGAGTGCAAAAGATTAAAGTGATGGATGGTGGTGTTGGTGACATACCCAAGGAAAGATCTTCGTTGAATTCTTCTTCTTTAATTATGACAATTTAACTTCCTTTTTCTTCTACTTTGAATTATTTTTCATAAAGGTATACCACGAAGGCACACAAGTGGATAAGAGAGTATACCATATAGGTATATTCAGTTAAATGTACCCCCGGCCACCTAATAGATGCATGTACACTATTGGATAGAAATACATCATAAAGGTATACATTGAACACAGTGAGCATATCATAAAAGTATACAATGTAAATGTACCCTCACCCCACCTAATTTATAGTATATCATGAAGGAATACATAAAAAATAGAGAGTATACCATAAGGTATACATTGAAACTGTAACCTCACCGCACCTAATTTATGCATGTACAGTTTTGGATAGAAGTATATTATGAAGGTATATAGTAAAAAAGAGAGTACCGTAAAGCTATACAGTAAAATCAGAACCTCACCCCACCCCACCTAATTTATGCATATACAATTTTGGATAGAAGTATGCCATGAAAATATACATTAGAAAAAATAGTATACAGTAAAGGTATATAATAGAACTGTTATTGAACTTTTACTTTAGCAGTGGAAGCTTATTAGGAGTGAGAATTTCAAACCTGGGTATACGGATAATCAAATATATGTGTTTTTATGTGTTAAATTCAATAATATTTCATATGATAATTATATGAAAGGTGTATTAGTGGGATAAATTAACCATAGGACCGAACAACAAAACCAAATCAAAGCAAGAAAAAGTAATACCAAATAAACGGATCCACCAGATTACAAATAAAAAGTATTTAATATATTTACTGAATTGTATAATTAAAAACACTAATAATTATAATAATTAATTTGTTACATAATTAATGAAGTTATATATTAAAAGAATGAGAGCAGAGCAAGTTACTAAATGAATAGCACGAGTAATTAAATTGAATCAAATAGGAATAGACTTTTAAATGTGTAGATACGGATAAATAGTTTAGATTTTATTGGTAGAGAATGTAAAAATCCCTTTAGTTTTTAAAAGTTGGGCTCCGCTCAATTATTACGGCCAGTCAAAGAAATTTTTGCCGTTTTGTTGTACTGATGCATTTGTGGTTGCAAGTTTTATCTATTAGGTATGTATTGCCTATCCGTTAGAGTTCAGGACAATTCAGTAAGTTGGTTGGGAAGAGTTATAAGTGTTGTCTATCCGACATAAGTTCGAGGCAATTTAGTAAGACATACTAGTTTGAAAGAGACTAAGTGTTGCCTATCAATCATGAGTTTAATGCAATTTAATAAGAGTGTGAGAAGAGTCATGAGTAAGTGTTGCCTATTTGTCAGATGTTCAAGGCAATTCGAAAAGAATTGCTGGAAAAATTTAAGATCAAGTGTTGCCTATGTGTAGTCAAGAGTTCAGGCAATTCAAAAAGATTTGTTTGAAAGATTCAATACTAAGTAATGCCGCCTATCCGTTGGGAGTTCAATGTAATTCAATAAGAGTGTTGGAAGTATCATGGGTAATTCGTAAACATTTGCTTGATAGTTAATATCAAGTGTTGCCTATCCATCAGGAGTTCAAGGTAATTCAGTAGGACTTGCTTGAAAGATTTACCACTAAGGCTGTGTTTCCAAGAAAATATTTTTTTGGAAAATAAGTGAATTTCATACTTATTTTCTATTGTTTGATTTTCAAAAAATAAAATAATTTATGAACCATATAATAAGGGTAGGATATGGGGTGTTGGTAGGGGTAGGAGGTAAGGGTGCAGTCGGGGGGTGGGTAGGGGTAGAGGGTGCGATTGTGTAGGGATAGAGGTAGGGTGGGGGATGGTAGGGTAGTGGGTGGCTGGGGGTAGGGTAAGAGCGAGGCTGGGTGGTTGGTGGTCGGTGGTCGGTGGTGGAAGGAGATAATGAGTGAATTGTTATATTTGAAAAATATTTTTCCTACTTTTACAAGGGAAAATATTTTCATCCAATTAAAGTAAATGAATTGTTTTGAAAAATGTTTTCCAAAACTTTTAAGCCAACCAAACATGAAAAAATTGAAAAATATTTTTCGGTTAATATTTTCTTCATACCAAACACACCCTTGGTATTTGCCTATTTAATAGGAATTCAAAGGCACATGCCCAAATCAACTTCAAAGACAGGTAATTGGAACGTACGTTCATCTGTTTTAGAGTTGACGTGGTATTTTTATGGATTTTTTTCATAAAAGTACAAGTTTTAGAGCTTAATTACCAAACATAACAACATTTTAGTAAAATTACCCTATATAGAGGAAAACACAAGAAAATTACAAATATAGCAAAAACATAGCAATATTTTCTCATAACATACCAAACCCTTATATTCTTCCTTCTATTTCCTCCACTATCACTTTTGCTCCTCCCATTTCCCCCTATTTCACTTTTCCTCCCATCATTTCCCCTCCAATTTCACTTTTACTCCTCTCATTTTTCCAATTTCACTTTTCCTCATCCATCCTCAATGTATCTCGTTGAATCTCACTATTTCTGCACCGTATCAACTATTTTTGCACTGTATCTACCTGTTTCTGCACCGTATCAACTGTTTCTGCACCGTATCTCAACTGTTTCTGCAACGTTTCAACTGTTTTTGCACCGTATTTCAACTGTTTCTGCACCGTTTCAACTGTTTCTGCAGCACCATATCTAACTGTTTTTGCAGCGTTTCAACTGTTTCTGCAGCACCGTATCTAACTGTTTCTGCACCGTTTCAACTATTTCTGCAGCACCGTATCTACTTGTTTCTGCACCGTTTCAACTGTTTCTGCAGCACCGTATCTAACTATTTCTGCACCGTTTCAACTGTTTCTGCAGCACCGTATCTACCTGTTTCTGCATCGTTTCAACTGTTTCTGCAGTACTGTATCTAACTGTTTCTGCACCGTTTCAATTGTTTCTGCAGCACTGTATCTAACTGTTTCTGCACCGTTTCAACTGTTTCAAACTGTTTCTGCACCGTTTCAACTATTTCTTCAGCACCGTATCTAACTTTTTCTGCACCGTTTCAACTGTTTCTCACTGTTTCTGCACCGTTTCAACTGTTTCTGCAGCACCGTATCTAACTGTTTCTGCACCGTTTCGATTTATTTCAGCACTGTATCTAACTGTTAATTAATTACATACTGTTTCAACATCGTTTCAAACTGTATCAGACTTTTAAAAACAACGAGAACATAAAATTATGAAGATACCCGTTAACAAGTAAAAGTAAATTAAAATAGAATCATGAAGAACACTTCTTACTGTTGTAAATTATATTAATCTGACAAAATGCACAAGTATGTATCTCTTATTTATAAAAATTTAAACAAAAAAGAGATACTCTCCTAAAGGATCTTCAGACATGAGCTCTTTCTTAGATTATTCTTTTACCTGAGGCTTGTTTATCTTTTCCACCATCGTTTCATGTGCCAGTAAACGGTAAGCAAAGACCATACCAAAAATAATACAAGTATTCTGGATCAAAATTTATTCCAATGACACCTGAGCATATTATAACACAAATTTGAAAGACAAAAAAGATACTCTTTTATATATTTTGATCAGCGAGAAAACGTAAGCAACTGTGATGCTGTGGAGTCTCGCTCAAAAAATACGGTCACAATAAAAAAACGGCAGTAGCTAGTTTTCGGTGAAGATCCGGTGAAGGTGATGACGGTAGTAGAACCAGTTTTTGTGAGTTTCGTTTAAACCGGAATCGGTCACGGATCGAGTGAAATCCTCCGCCACCGCTACTGGCGGAGTTGATAATTCTGGTATCGTTGTTGTCGTTAGTGTTGTTATTGTTGTCGCCTGAACTCACTGAGCTACGACTAATCTGTTGAGCTTACTCCTTTTTTTATTTGCTTTGATTGTGACTGTGATTTGCTTACTTTGATGACTGTGAAAATCTTTGGTGGTGGCTCTGTCTCTGTTTGAGTGGTGGAGTTGTATTTTTGAATCTGAGAGTAGGTGGCAGCTGATTTGGTGTGGGGAAGGTGGAAAAAGTGTTTTAGAAATTTTTAGGAGAATGGGATGTAAGTGTAATTTTAAAAAATGAAATGTGTTGCTTATTGTAAAAATGTGCTAAAAGAATATTATTATATCTTGTAATTTGAAAAATATTGCTACTTTTTTGTAATATAGGAGGTAGATTTGTATATATGTGTAAAAAACCTTATTTTTATCCTATTATTATTTATTTAATTAGGAAAGGCCATTTTTGCTAAACCTTTTTAAGTGTGGTCAAAATTCCAAACCATTCACCTAAATGTCATACTTTTGTAGTTCAATATATAGTCAAACCAGCCCATTTTGATACACGTTAACCAGATGTTGGGCCTTACAGAGAGTTGCTAATGCGGAAATGATACCAGGTAGCTACTCTTAGGGATGCTATTTGAGGGTTAGCCAATGCCTGCAATATATTAAGTGTAGCCATAACTTAAAAGCGGCAAAGATTATTTTACTCATTTATGACTCGTTTCATCAATTATTTCCATTACATCGGCATACACAAATTTTAGGAGGATTGGAACTTGGAAGCGTAGGATAGAGAAATCAGAAGAGAAGAGTTTAGTGAGAATGAGTTTTCACCTTTTAAAATGTACAAAGATATACTTTCTCAGTTCCAAAATGAATGACATTATTTTCTAATTAGTTCGTTCCAAAAAGAATTACACAATTCTAAATTTGGAAACATTTTTGAGTTGAAACTACTACTTTATCCTTAATGAAATACTTTATAGCCACATATTTATGCAGGGCTTATTTTGGACCACAAATTCCAAAAGTCTTACCATATTTCTTAAACTCCGCTCCAAGTCAAACTAAGCCAACCATTTTGGAACAGAGGGAGTAGGAACGGTTCTACCACTAAATTATGGTACTCAAAAATGCTGATTTGAGTTGAGGGCACGAACATTATTGTCCCATAAAATCCAAACATGTGGAAAGTACAATTGCCCTTATTGATGTTGAAACTTTCTTTTAAACTAGCTAAACGAAAATAAAGAGTACTTAATAAGAGAACAGCAGTCTTTTAGATTGATTATTACTAGAAAATCAGTAATAGTCAAAACTAGTCGTGCCATAATATAAGAGTAGGCAAATCTTACATTATCTAATAGTATATCAGGTGTGTTTCACCACAGTTTCCTTTCTGTTTGATCAAATAAAACAAATCTTATCATTAGTTAGCTCTAGTCAAAGAACCCCACTTACCTAACAAATTAGGAGTACTTAAACAACAAACCAAGATTTTACAACATGTATAGCATGCTTGAAGATGTCGCAGTTTTTGACAAGCAACATATTTTAGAGAAAATTGTATGGAAATTTAGATAGGTAATCACATTAAATAAACGTTTGTTGTCTATGGTTATGGAATATAGAAGCATGCATGTATCTGGAGCTGACCGTAGTGACCAAGTTGCACACTGTACACGAACATCGTATACTTTGTCCATTCGCGAAACTACGAGGAACACCAATCTAATTTTCTTTTTTGTTTAGGTATATTAATGTCGTTTAGTTTTGTCTTATCACTGATTATGTTTTTAGAGAATAAATTAGGACGGGATTCAATTACCAAACATTGTGTTTTTTAAATGCTGGATGAAGATTTTGCTATTAGTTACTATGATAATAATATTCATTGTGATATATACTTCAACGAATTGACAGTTATTGAGACATTTTAATAAATCTGTATACTTGAACCTTGTTCCTACATAAATTTATCAATTCGATCACACTCGCCGTCTAATTTCAAATGTTCAAATCCTTACAACATTAATATATCATTGCGCCAGAAAAAAGAACAGAGGAAGTGTTAGCAAATATCTGGCTAAATATTCAGTAAATCAATAATGCATAGCGCCATTGAAATTCTTATATTTACTTGTTCCAAAATAATATATCCGAACTATATATTTTGCTAACTTAAAAACACACTGATACAAGTTGCCAATCATTGTCATTCATGCATGTGACCATGCCCTTATAATTTAGAGTTGAATAGTAACTGAATGGGCACGCAAAGACTGATTTTGCACGTCTTAGCCTTTTAGGTTTGGTTGGCAATTGAACTGTTTCCTAGCCAAACTCATTATTTACTCCCAATACACCCGTAGTTGTAGCATATTGCTATATGTTTTTTAAATATATAGTTCACGTGTACAAACAATACTTCCAGGGGACGTTTGGTATGAAGAGAAGTTAGGTAGAGATGATTAGTTATACGAGCATTTGTTATGCATGTATTAATTCTGCGAGTATTTGTTATGTATGTACGGAGTATTAGTTATGCGGAATGTAGGTATTGTAATGCAAAGATCAGTTCTTGTCAAATCATTGACATATTAAAAATCAATAAACAAATATATAATTTAAAATATTTTTTATACTTCAAATACAAATATAATTCTACTATTATGAGAGTTGGTTTTTTTATTTTAAAATTGTAATATATGTATTGTTAATCCCCATATTTTTATGTATATATTATGATTGTATATATATGTATGTCTACTGTATCTTCATTGTATGTACAATGATACACTAGATATACAATGGAGATATACTAGACATACTGTTATACAATTGATGTATTTCATTTTATATCACTTGTATATCTACTACATGTTCATTGTATGTATAGCGTATGTTCAATGTATCACCTAACATTCAATGAAAAAATAATGGACATACAATCCTCCAGCCTTCAAAGCAGCACCAAAAGCATCACTATAACCACCATAACCACAATCATAAATACCATAAAGAAGAAGAAGAAGAAGAAGAAGAAGAAGAAGAAGAAGAAGAATTGTATATACAGATATACACGCGAAACACAAGAGATACAAAAGTGATACATTTGATAAACATGACATATTATTCAGATACAATTGACATAGTTTTGGCATACAACTCAAATTTCAGATCTGCAAACTTCAGATTTAGAACAGATCTGAAAGGCCGGTTTGTATACATACGTATACACACGCGATACATTTGATAATACATAGTTGCAGAGGCACCCCAACGCAATTGGTGGCCTAAAGCAAACCATACTAAGAAACCTTAAATTTACTTAATAATTTTTTTTATCTTTTTCTTTTTAAATTTATCATCATGAATGTGTCATGATCACTCATGAAGATTTTTTGTATCTCTACTCACTGAAATTTAGATAATATTTTTAGAAGGTACATATATTGACGATTAATAATATTCTAACAATCTCATTAAGTAAAATAATATGAAACAATTAGAATAATTCAAGTAACTTTTTAAAAAATAGCTTATTTCACTTTTTATAAGAAATAATCTAACTCCAAGAGATACATCTACAAGAGACTTTACTCTTTTATTTATCAAAGTCGTCATCAAATTATTCATTTTTATATTTATATATGTTTATTTAAAATTTGAGTTATTTGACAGAATAGCCTCTATCTCGTTCCAAATAAAAAATATAAAATCTAGTACTTATATTTTAATATAAATAAAGTATAATATGTAAAAATTTGGGGGCCCTTAATTTGGGGTGGCCTAAAGAATTGCTTTAGTGGCCTCCCCTTAGGGCCAACCCTGCATAGTTGACTTGCTCGAGCTTGACACCAAAATATTTTTAATATACGACAGAAATAGAAGGGAAACTCCACTATTGTCTCGCTGGAGGATGAATCCATGATGTGCCGTGATCCCAGTAAAGAAGAAGAAGAAATAAAGAAGTTGTTGAAGTAGATCTGGAGAAGCAGTGACGTATTGGTCGGCGATTTGCTGAAGCAAATATGGAGAAAAAGTGATGGAAGGATGGCGGCGAAAACGGCAAGGTTTGCAGTGGTAAAAAAGCTAGGGTTTTTTGGTAGAAATGTAAGGTGGGATTGGAGCGGGGATAGAATATGAGGTTAGAAAGAGATAGATTAAGGTTAGTAATTTTCTTATACCCACTCTTTTTATGCTTTTGTAACAAATTTTACAAATGCTACTATATTTTGTAAAGTGGTTAATATGTCTCCTTGTTTAATAAGAATACTAAAGTTGCACTTGTCACAATTTTTCTTGCATTTTATTATAAAAGCGTGTTGAACTGAGCCATTTTGTATGAACTTGGATTGGCCCCATGTTTTATAAGTATGAAGATTTTCGTACACAAAGTTATATATCGAAAGGAGTAAATTTAACTTTCATCATTCTCAAGTTAACCTTGAGCTAAAGTCACTTGATGTTACAATCGAGATAGATTGTAACTGAGAAATCAAAGGAAAACAGGAAAACTTGGGGAAGAAGAATGGAAATTTCAGAAAAAGTATAAAATAAAAATAATTAAAAGATAATTCTCATTTCATGTCTTCAATAATAAAAAATTACAATACTTATAGGATCCTAGGATTGACTACAAGACAAGGAAAATGAATATTTCTCTAACAACCAGTGGTCCCCTCAAGAAGGATGATCTTAGCTCAAAAACAGGAAACTACGGGGTACTTGTGTAATAAATGAAACTTAACCTAAGGGCTAAAGTATATATAATAAAATTTTTCTTTTAACCAACTTTCAAAAGACAATAACTACTAAGTACTCCTTCCGCATGCAAAGGTACAACTCACTAATTCCTCATGTAACATTACTCCCCCCTTAAAATTTTCCTTGTCCTCAAGGAAACGGATGTGGAAAGTGAGCTCGTATCTTAGCAGTATCCTCCTCGGTAGCTTGCTCTGTAGCCATGTCACCTCATTTAACCAAGACTTGAGCTCTGGCCTTGCCTCCTCTCTGAATGAGCATGTGAGTTAAAATCTGTTGAGGTTCAAGATGATGAAGCTGAGAGATACTCACAGTAGGAGGGTGGGAGACAGAGGAGGGAGTTTGAAGGCAAGGCTTAAGTTAAGACACATGGAAAGTTGGATGGAGTTGAACATGGGAAGGAAGGTCCAATTTATAAGCAACCAGTCAAATTTTCTTCATGATCAAGTAGGAACCATAATACTTAGCTGAAAGTTTAGAAAAGTGGTGATTAGAAAGGGACAACTGTCTGTAAGGTTGAAGTTTCAAGTATACCCAATCTCCTACTTGAAAGGTTCTATCAGACCTATGGGTATCAGACAAAACAGTCATTCTATGTTGTGCTCTATGTAAATGAAACTTAAGAAGATCAAGCTTGCACTGCCTAGTAAGCATGGTTCAATCAACCTCTTCTAACACAACATCACCTGGAAGATAGGGTAAATGAAGAGGAGGGGTTGGCCATACAGAGCTTCATATGGTGAGGAGTGAATAGCTGAGTGATAGGTGGTATTGTACTACCATTCAGCAAGTGGAAGGTAAACAACACAATCCTTAGGGGCATCAGAACAGTAACACCTTAAATAAGTCTCCAAAGTTCGATTTAAGACCTCAGTTTGTCCATCAGACTGAGGGTGGTATGCAGTAGAAGTGCTTAAAGTTACACCTTGAGAGCTGAACAGTTCCTGCCAAATTTTACTGGTAAACACAAGATCTCTGTCACTCACAATATTGATAGGCAGGCCATGAAGCTTATAAATATGATCTACATAAAGCTGAGCAATGTCCAATGTTGTATAGGGATGTTTAACCCCCACAAAATATACATATTTTGTTAGTCTGTCCATCACTACCCAAATTACATATTTACCCTTAGAAGATGGTAAACCTTCTATAAAATCCATGCTAATACTGGACCAAGCTGTGGAGGGTTAAGCTTGACTGGATAATACCTTGATCCAATATTTCCTGAACTAACTTTTCTATCATATCCTTTTGCATTGAGGAATACCTATAAGGCCTGATATTCATAGCTTTACTCTGAGGTTCCAAAGGAATATGATGATTAAAATAGCCTCTAGATGGAGGCAACCCCTTGGGGTGCTCAAATAATTGCTGAAACTCAGAAGTGAGTTGTTGAATGCCCACAGGAACTGTATCACTGGAGCTATGCTTTTTTTGGCTGGCATTTGTAGTGAGAACAGGTAGAACCTTATTCATAAACAGTTGAGCCCCTTGGTGCTCCATTTTAGACAAAGAATTAGCATCCACAACATAAAGTTTACCATCTCCTATACCCTTAAGTAACACCTGCTTGCCTTGATGATCAAATTCCATCTGCAACTCTCTTAAGTTCAGCTTAATATCTCCCAGAGGTAAGAGCCATTGAACTCCCAAAACCATGTCACAAGTTCCCAGGGGTAAAGTTAAAAAGTCAGCAGTGAAGATATAGCCTTGGAGGAGCCATTGCAGGTCTTTGCACAGTCCAGATGTATGAATAGTGCTTCCATCTGCTACACTAATAGACTGTGAAGGTCCTTCGTGTACCCTACAATTCAGCTGCTTGGCAACTTCACAGTCAATGAAGTTGTGAGTGCTTCCAGTGTCTATGAGGATACTTAGTGGTCTGCTGTGACTGTACCAGTCACTCTCAAGGTCTGATAACTAGTCAACCCATTTAGAGCATGCAAAGAGATCTCACAAGCCTCCACACTAGGTTCATCTTCCCCAATCACCTCTTCTTCCAACTCCATTAGATATAGTTGTCTAGGAACCTTGCACTTATGCCCAGGGGCATATTTTTCATCACAGTAATAGCATAATCCTTGCAACCTTTTCTCTTCGAATTCTACTGTTGTTAGCTTCCTCCTTTGATTATTTGACACATTATCATTCTTAGGACCAGTGAATTGAGAAGGAAAAACTCCAGTATTTTGTCTAGGAAAGAGATTAGGTGTCCTGGTATATGGGGTTACTGCAGAACTGGGTCCTTGATCACGCCCAACTACGCCCTATAAAAGGGACTAAGCGGTCGCGGCAAATATAACTCGGTACTTAAAGTCCCGAGGTCGAATTCCACAGGGAACACTCGAAATCTAATTGTTTTTCTAACTGATTTACCTATCAACTAACTTCTAAGGGTGTTTGATTTAAGGTTGATTGTGTAGTAACAACTAATTAATAAAAATTAATAATATAGTAAACAACAATTAATAGAGAATAAAATTGATTCAAGGATGTAAAGCCTAGGATTGATCTACCCAACTCCTACCTATGTATTAGAATAATGATTTAACGAATTCAACTTGGTTCTTCCTATTGAACACTTGCTCCAAATTCACAACTATTCACTTCCGTGTAATAACTGTAACTTTCACTAACTAATTTTTCAATTAACTAATGAAGATAGATAAGACTACAAGTATTGTCCACAATCAGGGTCAATGGTCACATATCACCTTATTGACAATCTAAGTAATACCTTGGTTTTAGATTGAAATATTGCTAAGTGTTTAACTCAAACCTATGAATCTATCCCTAGACACACATGAATAATGGGAACAATCAATTGGCGGCCTTTTCAATCAATAGCAATCAAAACATAAACACTTAGATAGGAAGAATTCTCAAGTTTCATTCATCAAAACAAATATTCATAGCACATAAGTATTGGAGTGGTTCAATCAACCCTAGAATGGGTGAATTAGCCACTCATGTTCATGATAGTCATATCAAAATAATTCATGAATGAATAAATTACAAAAAGTAGGGAAGAATTTAGAAAAACTCGTGTTCTTCAAGTCTCCCAAAGCTCTAGCCTCCTTTTTTCCTCTTCTCCAGTGTAGATTCTCTCTGAAAATAGGTTAGAATACCTTATAAATCTCGTGTCAAACTTGTGGACAAGTTTGCCCCTCGCCACTTTTCGCCAGAAAATTTGCCTCATGGCTGGATCATGGCCTTACGATGCCTGGGCCATGCACTTGCGAAATTTTGCTTTCAACTTCATGGCTGAATCATGGCTTTACGATGGCTGGGCCGTGACATTTCGTCTTCAAATTCCTTTCATGGCTAATCCACGGCCTTGGCACCTTACAACGCTGTAAATTAACTTCATTTTGCTCCAAATCACCAAACTTTAACACTTTTTCATACCACTTGATTCCTACACATTCAAACACCCAATATAAGCACAAAACACTAATTTTAATGATAAACCGTCCACCAAGACACCCAAAATGTGAAGAATCTAATACTAAAATACACGTCTTGTAGCCAAATATCAGTCCTGCAGTCTTGGTTTTGGACTGAGTGGGTGTTTCATGGATTCTGGCTAATTGATAGGCTTGTGGAAGTGAATATGGTATGTGGCTCTTAACATGAATAACAATCTCAGGCTTTAACTTAGCTATAACACAGCTAATGGCATAGTCAGTAGGGAGAAATAATCTATTCATCATTCTATCAAAAGCATCTTGCAACATTGACACAGGTCCATCAACCTTTAGATTAACTAATTCAGCCATTGGATCCTCAATATCATTACCAAATCTATCAACCAAAGCATACAAGTACTCTTCCCAAGTTGGGAAGGGAAGGTGCAACCTGCTTTTTAAGTAGGCTTGATGCCACTCAATAGCTGAACCCTCAAAATGAATAGATGCAATTTGAACCCTCTGATCATCAGGAACATAATCAATAGAAAAAAATTATTCTACCTTATACAACCAAGATCTGACATCATGACCATTAAACCTAGGAAATTCCAGCTTAGTTAAACGTGTGTGATTACCTGAAGCTGCAATAGGTGGATGAGGGGTTGCATAGTAAGGAATCTGAGTGGGACCTGCTTGAGTGTAGTAACGACCAATTGAGGTTTGAGTTGCAACTCCTCCACCTTGGGTCCATGGTGAAGTGTAAGTGATACAATCCGGATTGGTATCCAAAGCCGTGGGAAGCTTACACTCAACATACAAGACTTAGAACACTTCAAAGAGAGCTTGAAAACCAAGAGTCAAATCAAGAGACGGCCAAAAGACCAAGATACGAGCTTACTGAATTTTGGAAATCTGTTAATGATGCGCGATCGCGAGAGGAGGAGCGCAATTGCGATGAAGAATTGCATGCCCTGCGCGATCGCGAGGTGCATAGCGCGATCGCGATGACTAATTGTTCAGCAGCATTCCAGAATTAGCTTCAGGGGCATTTTTGTCCATTTATCATAGACTTAGGGATTTTTAGTTATTTTACTCTCATGTATGGGAAAACTATATAAGTTCCCCTTACTCTTTCATTTCATTAGTTAGTTAGTTTTTGATTGAGGATAGAGATAGATTAGGCCGAGCCTTATCTTGTTTACTTGGAACCGAGTGGATGTCATCCTAGTATGGATCCTCAATAGGTTCAAGTTTCTTTCTCTCTCTTGGATATTCAATCGTGTTTGAATCGAATATCCTTTCTTTCTTCTATTTCTGTCCTTCCCCTTCCCTATTTTCTCGTTGTTGTGTTTACTTTATCGCTTCCGTTCCTTTATCTTGCTTTCGCGTGGTTTGGTTCATATCATTTGGTATCAGAGCAAGGCTCGAGTTTCTTTCTTACGAATCCACGTTCCTTGTTCATCCTATCTTTTAGTTTAGTTTATTGTTATTGTTGTTCTTGTTCTTGGAGAAAAGAAGAAAAACAAAAAAAAAATTGAAAAAAAAAGTTGAAAAAAAAAATACAAAAAATTCAAATTGTGGATTGGATTTGATGACCCGTTGATTGTTTGATATCGGGGATTGATCTATGATGTTTACCCGTTGATTTGGTACCCTTGTTACGTGATTCGGTGTTGAGAATCAAAAGTTGAAAAATCATAACCCCAAAAGTTTGAAAAAACCCTTGAATTTGATTGAAAATTTCTTGATTTGGATTTGTTATGGATTGAGTGTTGATATAAATCATTGGGGATTGATTGTACTAGTTGAAAACACCGTTGGGTACCTTGGGAATTGAAAAACAAGTTGAATCGAGGTGATTCGAGTGAAAAAATTGAAGTTCAAAGTCAGATTCTGGTTCAGCAGCAGCAGACCTGCGCGATCGCGCAAGCCCGGGTGCAATCGCGCTGACGCGAAGAGTTGAGTGAGATAGCGAAGAACAACCAATTTTCCAGAATTCCAGTTTTGAGATAGAATGTTCGCAACAGCTTCCGAACAGTTTCCAATCATCAAAACTCCAATTGATTCATCAAATATGGTGAGTTTTTAGATCACAAACAAAAGTCCATCCAATTCCGAATCCGTTTAGTGACAATTCGATTCGAGTCTTTCTTGTGTCACTTCCTTAGTGGTATTGTAACTTCTTTCTTTTGGTTTCATTGCTTGTTTCCTTTGTTCCTAATCCGTTTGTGAGTCCTTATTCGTTTCTTTGGTGTCCTATAAACTCCATTCTGAACCTATACTTGGACGTGCTAGTTGTTGATCTTCTCATTTTGGTTCCTATAAAGGGGATAAGGCTAGGATTGAGAGGAAAAAGGCTAAGAGTGGTGAGAACAATAGAGTGTGGTCATAAAAGCCAAAGACCTTGAGTGTATACACGAGTGGAAAGAAAATTGAGTGAACATTACTTGAGTGATACAAGTGAGGGAGTGAACTTGTGAGGTCTTTTGCTCTTATTTTCTATAGGTATGGCGTCGGATGATGATTGTGGAGGGTATAGTTCGTGTGGAGATGATGGACGCTATGGCTCCTATGATGGTGATGATGGGTATTGCTACGATGATTGTGGAGACTATGGTTCCTATGATGATGGTGGGAGCTACTATGATGATTCTAGGAACTATGGTTCTTATAAAGATGAAGCGAGTCACTATGGTGATCATGAAGCTCATGGAGGCTATGAGGCTTATGAGGATGAACGTAACCATGAAAACTCTTATGCTTCTAGTCTTGGAGATGATGATAGTGACGCTTCAAGGTACAATGTTCCTACTTACTCTTCTTGTGATGAACATGAAAATGTAGACAGTGACATAGAAAGAATTGATGATGAAGCTTATTATAAAAATTGTTCATTTGCATCGTCTCTTTGTGTCCCTAAAAATAAACAAGAGAGTAGTAGTGGTCTTTCTATCGAGTTGAGGAGAAATGGTAACTACTCCATGAGAAAAAGAGAGTCTACATATTCTAATTGTGCTAAAGGTTTGATGATCCTAATTCTTATGTGAAAGGCAACTTGAGGCCAAGAGTGAGAAAAGGTGCTACATGTACTACAAATGATTTGTCTTGGACTAACAATGCTTTGAGAACTATGTTTAGACGGAATCATTTTGTAGACAGCCATGAGTGTGATGAAGTTTGTGTGGAGCAATTTTTGGAAAAAAGAAAGAACCTCTTCCACGCAATTGGTAAGGTTGGAGGGCTTACTTGTACTATGATCATTGATTATGAGAGTCATGCTAATGTTGCAAGTGTTTCTTTGGTTGAGCAATTAAAGTTGGAAACTTGTAGTCACCCCTTCCCCTATAGGTGGCCTTGGTTGAATGGAGATGAGTTTGTGGTCATTACACAACAAGTGTGGGTAAAGTTCAAAATTGGCAATTATCATGATGAAATACTATGTGATGTGATGCCCACAAAAGGTTGTCACCTGTTGTTGGGAAAACCATGGAAGCTTGCTAGAAATGCCAAGTATAGTGAGAAGCTTGGGAGGCATGCTTTCACTTTAGGGGACCAAAAGTTTACTCTTGGCGCCACATCTCCAATGAAAGTCAAAGAATGTTACTTTAGAATGCTAGAAAAGGGAAGAAGGACAAGTGCTAGAAAGGAGTTGACACGTATCAACAAGGTGAACCCGAATCCACAAGTTTCAAAGCCAAGTGGTTCACCAACAAGGAAGAAGGAGACTTCAAGTGATGAGTCTCTAACTCCTAGATTCCGGGTTGATGTTAAAAGTCCGCCTACTCCGGCTATGGGCATTCTTAGGCATCGTCCCAATTCACCCGAATTTGAAAGACAAAAGATTGAGAGGAGTAAGGGAGTGACCGGTGACATTCCTCGAGTGGAAAAAGAAGAGGATGTGTTGAGCGATGTGAGTGGGATGTCACTACCCGAATATACACCCGACCTTGAAAAGAAAATGAGGGAAAAGAAAGAGGGAAAAAGAATCATTGAGAGTGAGGACACCCCTTATTCTAACCTTAACCCTTTAAATTTTTCTTCTACTTGTGTGAATTCTTGTGTAGGTACTCTTGGATGCAAACAAATGGAGCCTCAATCATGTTCCAAAATGGAAGTACAAGGTGAAGAAGGTCTTCAATGTGAGCTTCAAGGTGAAGGAACAATTCATGACACTTCATGCGCATTGAGTGAGCAAGGTGGCCACTCAAAGGTATGTTAAAGTTCTTCCCTTGAACATGTTACTTCCTTGTCATGTGATAGTGTTTGTGAAAACTCTATACTAGTTGATGAATTGTATGATTACAATGTGTTTGCAACTAGTGTAGAGTCGGTTGGTCAACTTGTGTGTGGTTGTGAAATACTAGTTGAGAGGGATGATAAGCCACATCATGATGTGAGCTCGGTTTTCATTGAACCTCTCCTTAGTGAAGAATGCGTAGTTGACCTTACTTGTGAACCTTGTTATGACACCCCACCTATAGGGGTGTTCACGGTTTGGTTAAAAACCGATCCAAACCGAAAACCAAACCAAACCGACTAAAATAACCGATACTTTCTTGGATATGGTTTGGTTTGGTTTTCAAATTTTAAAAACCGACATTATTTGGTTTGGTTTGGTTTTCATGAAAAATAACCGAAGAAATAACCAAACCGAACCGACAAATTATATATATTAATATAATATTTTTTATAATGTAATTTAAGTATTTTATATATTTTTCAATAAATTTTATAGTAGGTTAAATGTTATTAGATTTTATTAAGTGCATTTTAACAGGAAACCAACTCCTTTAGTCAAAGGAGTGACTAACTTTTAAGTCCATTTAAAAAAAAAACCAACTCATTTAGTCCAAGGAGTCCAATTCATTCAATAAACTTATAGTTATATTAATTTTGGTAAAAAATCGGACTCACAGATACATAGACACACCGATAAAGTTTAAAAGCAAATCATGTTCTAGTTTTGACATCGTCTTTTTAGTAACCTTTGCATATTCAACTTGAGATATGAGTCATGACATATCAAGAGCAGAAACATCGTGTAAATATAAGTTTGCTTTAATTCTTTCTTTTGTTCTAAATATTTATTTTCAATTGCCCCAACATTTGTTGTTGACTTGTTGTAGCAAGAGTGCAACATTTTAGGTGTAATTAAGTTAAAATTTCAAGTTGCTCAAAATACTATAAGACTAAGAGCATACTTGTAATCCTCTTTATTATTTATCTTTTTAGGAAAATTTCTTTATACCATTCTTATTATCTTCATTGTTATTTTGTTTATCAAAAACCGATAAAACCGAACCAAACCGAACCAAACCGACAATAACCAAACCGATGGATATAACTTTTATTTGGTTTGGTTTGGTTTTATAAATTGAAAAACCGATTATATTGGTTTGGTTATGGTTTTAATCAAAAACCAACCAAACCAAACCGTGAACACCCCTACCCACCTATATTTGATAAAGGGGAAGACGAGTTGAAGGAATTTCCTATTCTTTCCCTTGATAAATTTCTCGATAATGGTGGACCTATGTGTCGTAGTGAGGACGGTTGTGACCTTAAGGAGTCTTTAAATTATAAAATGGATCGATTTGTTTTCGATGACTCCTCAAGTGAGAGTGTAACGTCCCATATAGTTTTGCTAATGTATATGTATCTTTACACTTAAATGGCCCCAATTAATAAATGCAAGTGTATATAATAAATACTTGAGTTATGCCATAAGCGTGATTATTTTATTTTATTAGACTTTATATATATACTTAGTGGGCGAAAAGAAATGACACAATTGTTATGATTAGGATAATTGGTTGGAAAGCAAAATGAAACAAAACTTATGCCTGTTTTGTTTTCACGTTGGGAGCTCTAACAAAGAGCTAATTTAAAGTCTTTCAAGTGGGTCTCTTTTTATTAGTCAATGTAATATATGTACATTTTTTTTAAGGGTCCAGGATAGTAAATGTAGAGAAATAGTTGAATAGGGGTGTGGTTATAGTTGAAAGAAAGTCTTAAAGGTTACAAAAGTTTACTTTTATTGTTTTGCCCATTTGGACTTTGGTGCTGCTAAGAGAAAACGCAGCTTTGCTGCCATGAGAAGAGAAAATGTATTCTCCTTAGTTCCAAGATAAAAGAATATACTTTTTAGCATAAATTTGAGAGGCATGATAGATCGAGTATTCCTCAACCCCAAGTTCTTGTTCTACTAGTATAATTTTTCAAGGTAAACTTTGTACTCTTTTAGTTTTATTTTATTACTTTGTGAAACATGATATTTATTCATGGGATGTCAATCTTTTAGGATTTTATTCAATTAATTAAAGCGAATAATTTTTCTCTAATCCTTGACCCTATCCCATAATTTTAACAAGGAACACTTTCTTATAAAGTTGTGAAATGGAAAAACCTTGATATGATAGAGTTTTTGAGTTTGTACTTAAAAATGGAGTAAAAGGGAGATTTGGAGATGTTAATGGGATCGGATTAACTTGGTTTTCGAACGTATGAACTCGTGAGTAAATGGGTAATGTGGTATTGAGTTTGGATTTGAAATCCAAGATAGGACCCGATGGCGGATTTCGGGCCGAGGTGGGCCCGAACCCCAAAATTGGGGGTTTTCACTCTCCTAACCTATTTTAACGCTCTGAACATATTTTTGAATAGTGTGATTGGATTGAAGTTCGTCTTTGGTGAATTTCAAGGCTTGTTCGGGCGTAGTACTTTTACCTCTTTCGAGGTAAGTGAGACTTGACCTCTATTTTTGCTTGCTTTCCTAAATGGGCATAATTTGAACCTGCGTAATGAGTTAAAAGACTCATAAATGATTAGTATGTCGTGGGACAAATGCATACTTGTTCATATACGTTAGATTGAGATCGTTTACCTTACTTGAACGATCAAGATAGCTTTATAACGTTTGTTTGACTTGAACATGGTATTGCACCATACTATACTACATCTGAGCAGAAGAGAACGACATTGAGATGTGTATTATATGGGTATTTAACACTAGATGTGTTTCTTCTATACTATGGGGTTATATATACATATTCCGAATTATCCATATTGTAGCTCTATTTTCTCGTTGGTATTTGGATTGTGGGCCACTGGTCTAGCCTTATATGGTGAGGGCCTATGCCATTAGATAAATTTAGCCACTGGTCTAGCCTAATATGGCGAGGGCCTATGCTATAGAGTTGATGAGCCACTGGTCTAGCCACACTGATGGTGAGGGCCTATGCTGTTATGTTGTATTACACTAAAGTTGAGAAGTTATAGTGAATGATGGTACTTGAGTATTTCTTTATTATGTTTATTATATTTTGGTGAGTATGTAGGCCTTCTTGATGTTATCTTCTTATGTATTTTCAAGGACTTGTCCCGAAGGGTAAAGTAGCGGGCTTATCGATGATCTTACTGGGCTTCTGCTCATAACTTACTGCTTCATGTGCAGATCCACCTTCTAGCCGGACAGCTGGACTTTCTTGATCCGTTCGACGCTGTGGACTAGAGTTGGTTGAGGTGAGCCAACCGCATTGTTCGTGGTGGCACACCGTCCTATCTTCCTTTATATTTTAGACTTTCCTTATATTTTGGGATGTGCCCTGGATTGTATAAACTCTTAGTATGCTCCATTGACATTGTGTATCGGGGACAGTTACGTCGAGATTTTTGGGATGCTTTTCTTTAATTATGGTATTACTCTTTTCTCATTTAGTTCGATCATCTTTTAAGACTTAAGTGTTGAATTAGCCAAATTATCATTTTGAACTTATTACTCATTTCTTGGTTCGCCTAAGGGTAGGACGCTTAGGTGCCATCACGGTCCTAGAATTTGGGTCGTGACAAATTGGTATCAGAGCCTAGGTTGTAAGTCAAGTCCTAGGGAGTCAATGGAGCAGTGTCTGAGTAGAGTCTTGTTTATGGGTATGTTGTCGACCATACTTATAGAAGAGAGGCTGCAAAGGCATTTTAGGAAAAGTTGTTTCCCTTCATTTCATCTCTTTTCGTGCTATGAAGCTTATATAGGTACTAATCCTTTAAGTGTTGATATCACAGATGGTGAGAACGCGATCGTCCTCTTCTTCTGGAGCTGGTGATGTGCCGTCTGAGCCGGCCCCTGTCAGAGCCACACGTACCACCCGGGCTGGGGCACAGACACCCACTCAGCCAAGATCTACTACTACTAGAGCTCATGTGGGCAGGCCCCCTTCTACCTGGCAGACTAGCATAGTGCCACCTGTATCTTCTGAGGTTCCAGTCGCACCTATTCCATCGGTTATGCCTTCTCTTGTGCCTGGTACTACTGTATCGATTCCTGCAGAGGTTCTATTGAGGATGATGGGCATGCTTGGATCTCAGGCCCCGCCTATGAGTGAAATGCCACTGCCTCTTGTGGTACCACATTCAGCTACTCCGGCTATGAGTACACCGACTCCTGAGACTACACCAGTGGTTCCACAGTCCACACCAGTTATTAGTACTATTGGTCAGCCTTCTTCTGTGGCTCCTCAGATGGTTATTCATTTGGATCGTGCTATTCATACTCCTATCATGAGTGATGAGGAGGTAGCTCGAAGGATTGAGTCTTTCATGAAGCTCAAGCCCCCCGAGTTTGATGGTACCCCAGCTACTTGCACTGCCCAGAGGTATATTCAGAAATGTGAGAAGATATTTTCTGTATTGGGTACCAGGGACACCCTTGGGGTGAGATGTGCTTCTTTTCGTTTGTCCGGAGATGCCGAGACTTGGTGGTCTTCTGTGATTAGAAAGAGGTCGAGTGATCTTCCTCCCTTGACTTGGACCGAGTTTGTTGCTATGTTTATGAGCAGATTTGTGCCTCAGAGTCATCTTGATGCCCAGAGGCGCGAGTTTGAGTTGTTGAGGCAGGGAGGCATGTCCGTGACTGCTTATGATACTAGATTTTTAGAGTTATCTCAGTATGCGCCTGCTATGGTTATGCTGGAGAGAGACAAGGTTCTTAGATTTGTAGAGGGTCTTCACCCTCGTCTTCAGGTGGTTGTTGCCTCACATGTTGGCAATAAGTCTTATTATGATGTTTTTGACCTTGCGAGGCGTATGGAGGATATTCATGCTAGAGCAGATGCGGAGAGGGCCAACAAGAGGGTGCGATATTCTGGTAATTCTGGTGGCCCGTCGCAGGGTGGACAGGGTTCTCATGGTTATAGTCAGCCTAGGCTTCCCCAGGCTGCTGCTTTACCATCTCATGGTACTTCTTCAGTTGTTCAGAGGCCTCAGTCACTTCAGAGGCGTGGAGGTTCATCTCAGTCTGGTCCACCTACTTGTGGGATATGCCGCCATAGACACTATGGGAAATGTAGGTCAAGTGGTGGATGCGGAGGAAGTGGTAGTAGAGTCTGTTTCAATTGTGGGGATCCGAGGCACTTTGTTAAGGATTGCCCCCATGGTACTTCATCTGGATCTGCCCCCGTGGGACGTCAAGGTTCTTCTGCTATGGTACAGTCTCCACCACAGGCAGCTAGGCCTGTCACCCAGGTTCCTCCTAGACAGCCGGTTCAGAGAGCTCATGGTTCTGGAGGTTCAGCCCAGGTCTTTGCTATGACACGCCAGGATGCAGAGGCATCCAATGCTGTGGTCACAGGTACACTTTCTGTTTGTGGTTGTAGTGCTTTTGCTCTTATAGATCCGGGATCTACTTTCTCTTATGTGTCTCCTAGATTTGCACCTTGCTTGGGCAAGGATCTTGTTTATCTTGATGATTCATTTTTAGTGGCGACTCCTGTTGGGGATTCTATTCGGGTTGATAAAGGGTATCGAGAGTGTGTGATTTCAGTATGTGGAATGGATTCTTTGGTGGACTTGATGTTGTTGGATATGGTGGACTTTGAGGTGATCATGGGCATGGATTGGTTGGCATCTTGTCACGCGACATTGGATTGTCGTGCCAAGATCGTGACCATAGGTGTTGAAGGTGCACCCAGGGTTATTTGGAGAGGTTTGAGATCTTCTCCGAAGAAAAAGATCATCTCTTTCTTAAAGGCTCAGAAGATGATAGCTAGTGGGTGTGAAGGGTATATTGCTTCTATTCGGGATGTTCGGGTGGATGAGGTATCCATTGATCGAGTACCAGTAGTATGTGAGTATCCAGAGGTCTTTCCAGATGACTTGCCGGGTTTGCCTCCTATGCGAGAGATTGAGTTCTGTATTGATTTATTTCCAGGTACTCAACCTATATCTATTCCTCCGTATCGTATGGCCCCCGCAGAGTTGAGGGAATTGAAGGAACAAATTCAAGATTTGCTTGATAAGGGTTTCATTAGACCTAGTGTGTCTCCTTGGGGTGCTCCTGTGTTATTTGTAAAGAAAAAAGATGGTTCTATGCGCATGTGTATTGATTATCGTCAATTGAACAAGATGACGATCAAGAACAGGTATCCTTTACCCCGTATAGATGATTTATTTGATCAGCTTCAGGGTGCCACTCATTTTTCCAAAATTGACTTGAGATCGGGGTATCATCAGTTGAGGATTCGGTCTGAGGATATATCTAAGACCGCTTTCCGCACTAGATATGGGCACTATGAGTTTCTTGTTATGTCATTTGGGCTTACGAATGCTCCGGCAGCCTTTATGGACTTGATGAACCGTGTGTTCAAGCCATACCTCGATTCTTTTGTTATCGTGTTTATTGATGATATACTTATATATTCAAGAAGCCGAGAGGAACATGAGCAACACTTGAGAATTGTTCTTCAAACTTTGAAACATCAGGAGTTGTATGCTAAATTCTCCAAATGTGAGTTCTGGTTGGATACTGTATCATTCTTGGGTCATGTAGTGACCAAGGATGGTATTAGAGTTGATCCCAAGAAGGTAGAGGCCGTTCAGAACTGGCCTAGACCTACTTCTCCTACTGAGATTCGGAGTTTCTTAGGCTTGGCGGGCTATTATCGGCGTTTCGTGGAGGGATTTTCCTCTATATCAGCCCCATTGACTAAATTGACTCAGAAGAATGTTTCTTTTCTATGGTCTGATGCTTGTGAGTCTAGCTTCCAAAGACTCAAGACTGCCTTGACTACAGCTCCTGTATTGGCCTTGCCTAGTGGATTCGGGGGATTCACAGTCTATTGTGATGCTTCTGGTATTGGATTAGGTGGTGTTTTGATACAAAATGGTAAGGTGATAGCTTATGCCTCGAGACAACTGAAAGTGCATGAAAAGAATTACCCTGTGCATGATCTAGAGTTATTGGCAGTGGTGTTCGCGTTGAAGTTATGGAGGCATTATTTATATGGCGAGCCTTGTGAGATTTTCACCGACCACAAGAGTCTCCAGTATCTATTCACTCAAAAGGACTTGAATGGGAGGCAACGCCGATGGCTGGAGTTACTTAAAGATTATGATATCACTATTCGGTATCATCCCGGAAAAGCCAATGTTGTGGCTGATGCATTGAGCAGGAAGTCTATGGGTAGTCTTGCCCATCTTGATGTTGACATGAGGCCATTAGCTCGAGAGTTGCAGGCCTTGTCCATTAGTGGAGTAAGGTTTGATGAATCTATGTCAGGTCGAGTATTTGCTTATATGGGGGCTCAGTCATCACTAGCTTCCCAAATCAAGGAGAAGCAATTTGATGATTCATATTTACGTGATATTCGAGATAGAGTTTTAAGTGGGGGAGTGACTGCATTTATGATCGGAGATGATGGTGTTCTTCGGCTGAATGGTCGGTTGTGTGTTCCGGATGTTGAGGAGTTGAGACATCTGATATTGGCAGAGGCACACAGTTCTCGATATTCTATTCATCCAGGGATTACAAAGATGTATCAAGATCTTCGGGAGGTATATTGGTGGAAAGGAATGAAAAGAGATGTTGTTGATCATGTATCTCGGTGCTTAAATTGTCAGCAGGTGAAGTTTGAGCATAGGAGACCAACCGGGTTGACTCAGTCCATGCCAATTCCGGAATGGAAGTGGGAGCGTATCACTATGGACTTTGTGGTTGGATTGCCTTTGACATTGAGCAAGCATGATTCAGTATGGGTAGTGGTGGATCGTCTCACCAAGTCAGCTCATTTCATCCCAGTGAGAACTACTTATACTGCTGAGCGCTTGGCTCGTATCTTTATTGAGCATATTGTGAGGTTGCATGGTGCTCCAATCTCCATTATCTCAGATCGTGGTACTCAGTTCACAACTCAGTTTTGGATATCATTTCAGAAGGAACTGGGTACCCGAGTGGAGCTTAGCACCGCATTTCACCCTCAGACTGATGGCCAGTCCGAGCGGACTATCAGAATTCTTGAAGACATGTTGAGAGCTTGTGCAATGGACTTTGGAGGTCATTGGGATAGTTATTTGCCTTTAGCAGAGTTTGCTTACAACAACAGTTATCAGTCTTCTATTCAGATGGCACCATTTGAGGCATTATATGGTCGCCGATGCCGTTCTCCAGTTGGTTGGTTTGAACTTGGAGAGGTGAAGGTTTTGGGTCCAGATCTAGTTCAGCAGACCTTGGAGAAGGTCCGAGTAATTCAGGATCGGCTCCGTACAGCTCAGAGTAGACAGAAATCTTATGCGGATCGGAGAAGTAGAGACTTGGTGTTTATGGAGGGTGATCAGGTGTTTCTCAAGGTATCGCCGATGAAAGGTATTATGAGATTCGGAAAGAAGGGAAAACTTAGTCCTAGGTTTATTGGTCCATTTGAAGTTTTGGAGCGCATTGGCGCTGTTGCCTATAGGCTTGCTTTGCCTCCATCTCTGTCAGTTCATCCGGTATTCCATGTATCTATGCTCCGGAAGTATGTTCATGATCCATCTCATGTGATTGATATGGATTCAGTGGAGATCGACAAGGATTTGGCTTATTCGGAGGAGCCTATTTCTATTGAGGCTAGGGAGGTTCGTAAGCTAAGGTCAAAAGAGATTCCATTAGTCAAAGTATTGTGGAAAAACCGTCCCCAAGAAGAGGCTACTTGGGAGCTTGAGTCCGATATGCAGGAGCGTTATTCGCATTTATTTGAAGGTTAAGGTATGTCTAAAGTTCTTGATATATTTGGTATTTGCTTTTATCTTATTATAATTTCACTTCTAGTTGATGGGCCTGTGAGCCTAATTGTGTATAAAGTGCTTATATTATACTGTTGGTATTTGTTCTGGCTGGGTATGTATCCCCAGATTGTTGAGATTGACAGGTTTATATTTTTGGATAGTCCAGTTATAGGGGAAACTCTGCCGAAATTTTTAAAAATTTAGGGAGTTAGCCAAATTTTGGGGTCCTAAGGTTCTTGCAGGTTGAAAGACTTCATGGAAAATGTTGTTAGGTTCTCAAATCTTAAGTACTTTATGATCCAACTAAAAGTTCAAAAGTCGTTCGAGGACGAACGAGTTTAAGTGGGGGAGATTGTAACGTCCCATATAGTTTTGCTAATGTATTTGCATCTTTACACTTAAATGGCCCCAATTAATAAACGCAAGTGTATATAATAAATACTTGAGTTATGCCATAAGCGTGATTATTTTATTTTATTAGACTTTATATATATACTTAGTGGGCGAAAAGAAATGACACAATTGTTATGATTAGGATAATTGGTTGGAAAGCAAAATGAAACAAAACTTATGCCTGTTTTGTTTTCACGTTGGGAGCTCTAACAAAGAGCTAATTTAAAGTCTTTCAAGTGGGTCTCTTTTTATTAGTCAATGTAATATATGTACATTTTTTTTAAGGGTCCAGGATAGTAAATGTAGAGAAATAGTTGAATAGGGGTGTGGTTATAGTTGAAAGAAAGTCTTAAAGGTTACAAAAGTTTACTTTTATTGTTTTGCCCATTTGGACTTTGGTGCTGCTAAGAGAAAACGCAGCTTTGCTGCCATGAGAAGAGAAAATGTATTCTCCTTAGTTCCAAGATAAAAGAATATACTTTTTAGCATAAATTTGAGAGGCATGATAGATCGAGTATTCCTCAACCCCAAGTTCTTGTTCTACTAGTATAATTTTTCAAGGTAAACTTTGTACTCTTTTAGTTTTATTTTATTACTTTGTGAAACATGATATTTATTCATGGGATGTCAATCTTTTAGGATTTTATTCAATTAATTAAAGCGAATAATTTTTCTCTAATCCTTGACCCTATCCCATAATTTTAACAAGGAACACTTTCTTATAAAGTTGTGAAATGGAAAAACCTTGATATGATAGAGTTTTTGAGTTTGTACTTAAAAATGGAGTAAAAGGGAGATTTGGAGATGTTAATGGGATCGGATTAACTTGGTTTTCGAACGTATGAACTCGTGAGTAAATGGGTAATGTGGTATTGAGTTTGGATTTGAAATCCAAGATAGGACCCGATGGCGGATTTCGGGCCGAGGTGGGCCCGAACCCCAAAATTGGGGGTTTTCACTCTCCTAACCTATTTTAACGCTCTGAACATATTTTTGAATAGTGTGATTGGATTGAAGTTCGTCTTTGGTGAATTTCAAGGCTTGTTCGGGCGTAGTACTTTTACCTCTTTCGAGGTAAGTGAGACTTGACCTCTATTTTTGCTTGCTTTCCTAAATGGGCATAATTTGAACCTGCGTAATGAGTTAAAAGACTCATAAATGATTAGTATGTCGTGGGACAAATGCATACTTGTTCATATACGTTAGATTGAGATCGTTTACCTTACTTGAACGATCAAGATAGCTTTATAACGTTTGTTTGACTTGAACATGGTATTGCACCATACTATACTACATCTGAGCAGAAGAGAACGACATTGAGATGTGTATTATATGGGTATTTAACACTAGATGTGTTTCTTCTATACTATGGGGTTATATATACATATTCCGAATTATCCATATTGTAGCTCTATTTTCTCGTTGGTATTTGGATTGTGGGCCACTGGTCTAGCCTTATATGGTGAGGGCCTATGCCATTAGATAAATTTAGCCACTGGTCTAGCCTAATATGGCGAGGGCCTATGCTATAGAGTTGATGAGCCACTGGTCTAGCCACACTGATGGTGAGGGCCTATGCTGTTATGTTGTATTACACTAAAGTTGAGAAGTTATAGTGAATGATGGTACTTGAGTATTTCTTTATTATGTTTATTATATTTTGGTGAGTATGTAGGCCTTCTTGATGTTATCTTCTTATGTATTTTCAAGGACTTGTCCCGAAGGGTAAAGTAGCGGGCTTATCGATGATCTTACTGGGCTTCTGCTCATAACTTACTGCTTCATGTGCAGATCCACCTTCTAGCCGGACAGCTGGACTTTCTTGATCCGTTCGACGCTGTGGACTAGAGTTGGTTGAGGTGAGCCAACCGCATTGTTCGTGGTGGCACACCGTCCTATCTTCCTTTATATTTTAGACTTTCCTTATATTTTGGGATGTGCCCTGGATTGTATAAACTCTTAGTATGCTCCATTGACATTGTGTATCGGGGACAGTTACGTCGAGATTTTTGGGATGCTTTTCTTTAATTATGGTATTACTCTTTTCTCATTTAGTTCGATCATCTTTTAAGACTTAAGTGTTGAATTAGCCAAATTATCATTTTGAACTTATTACTCATTTCTTGGTTCGCCTAAGGGTAGGACGCTTAGGTGCCATCACGGTCCTAGAATTTGGGTCGTGACAGAGAGTGAAGAACCTAGTCTTGATGCTATGCTTTTGGTTGACCATAAACTTGAGGTGCATGCTTTTACATTCTCATTGCTTGAAGATAATCTCAATTGTGATAGTGAATTGTATCGGACTAGGGTTGGTAGTAAGATAGAACCTCCATGGTTTGTGAAGTTAGACTCTATGGATGATCCATTGATTGAAACTCCAAGTGGGATGAGTGGTCTTGATATTGGTTGTATTGAAAAATCTTCTAGTAGTCCTAGCCTTCCTTGTGTGGACTATCATGATGAAGAACCTATTTTGGAGACCTTCCTTTAGAGTTTGTCAAGTGAGAGAGATTGTCTTGGAGTTGGATTTGGAGGTGAGGAAGTCGCTCTTGGTGTGTGTAAGAGTGCTTCCAAGAAGGGGAGTGCAGTGATTGATGTTAGTTGCCAATTGAACTATTTCGTTTACTCCACCCCACATGTTGATGACACCTTGGGTGTTGAGCATGCCAAAGCCAATGTGTCACATTGTGATAATATTGATTTGAAGGCTTGGTGTGTTGGTCATACGCTTAGGGGTCATAGGGAATTTGATTGCTATATCTTGCATGCTCCATATCCTATTGATTTCTTTGCTTGTTCTTGTGTTGGATGCACCTTTCTTTGGAGTCAAGTACTTGTTGTTTCCTTTGGAGGCATAAGCTTATTACTTGTTATTGATGCTTGGCTCTATCATAAGAGTGTGTTTTCCACACTTTTGGGCACTAACCTACTTTTGGAGTAGGAAGTTCGTTTGTCTTTACCTTGCTTGTAGGTCTTGTTGGCTTGATTTCGAGGACGAAATCCTTTTAAGAAGGGGAGAATGATACAATTCGGATTGGTATCCAAAGCCGTGGGAAGCTTACACTCAACATGCGGGACTTAGAACGCTTCAAAGAGAGCTTGGAAACCAAGAGACAAGTCAAGAGATGGCCAAAAGACCATGATGCGAGCTTACTGAATTCTGGAAATCTATTAATGTTGCGCGATCGCGAGAAGAGGAGCGCAATCGCGATGAAGAATTACATGCCCTGTGCGATCGCAAGGTGCATGGCGCGATCGCGATGCTAATTGTTCAGCAGCGTTCCAGAATTAGCTTCAGGGGCATTTTTGTCCATTTATCATAGACTTAGGGGTTTTTAGTCATTTTACCCTCATGTATGGGAAAACTATATAAGTTCCCCTTAGTCTTTCATTTCATTAGTTAGTTAATTTTTGATTGAGGATAGAGATAGATTAGGCCGAGACTTATCTTGTGAAAGCCCGAGGCTTCACGGACTCCTTTACTTGGAACCGAGTGGATGTCATCCTAGTATGGATCCTCGATAGGTTCAAGTTTCTTTCTCTCTCTTGGATATTCAATCGTGTTTGAATCGAATATCCTTTCTTTCTTCTATTTCTATCCTTCCCCGTCCCTATTTTCTCGTTGTTGTGTTTACTTTATCATTTTCGTTCCTTTATCTTGCTTCTGCGTGGTTTGGTTCATATCAGTAAGTGTTATAGTTAGTTCCAGTTACCCCCCGCCGGAATAGACATTGGTATACTAACACCCCCAAATCCCCCAGATGGTACTACCCCAAATCTAGTGAAAGGAGAAGCCTGTATACGTCCAATACCCATAGTATGATAATTACTAAGTCTGCTAGCTCCAGCTGAAAAAGGGTTAAGCAAACTTGCAACACTGGTAGTTACATGAACCTCAGATTTACTAACTCTAGCTGAAGAAGGAGTAAGTAAACTACCAACACTAGTGGTTTGATAAACCCCCGATCTGCAAATCCTAGTAGAAGAAGGGTTACCCAAACTCCCAAATCCAAAGGGTCCGACTGTAGGGGAGTACAGTTCTGCCTTAGTTAAAGGACAGAAGGTTCCTTCCCCCTTTCATATTGTTTTGATGACTCCATAGAATTTTTAAGCTCCATATAAGCTTTTTCGTGTATTGCCTCTAACTAATCATGCCGATCAGAAAACTTAGTCAATTGAGTTGTTAATTTCTCTAACCCAACTTGCAAATCATGAACTGCTTTATCCTTTACCCGAACAGGCTGCAGGTTCGTTGCTCTGATACCAAATGTTACAATCGAGATAGATTGTAACTGAGAAATCAAAGGAAAATAGGGAAACTTGGGGAAGAAGAATGGAAATTTGAGGAAAAATATAAAATAAAAGTAATTAAAAGATAATTCTCATTTCATGCCTTCAATAATGAAAAATTACAATACTTATAGGATTCTAGGATTGACTACAAGACAAGGAAAATGAATATTTCTCTAACAACCAGTGGTCCCCCTCAAGGAGGATGATCTTAGCTCAAAAACAGGAAACTATGGGGTCCTTGTGTAATAAATGAAAACCTAAGGGCTAAAGTATATATAAAACTTCTCTTTTAACCAACTTTCAAAAGACCATAACTACTAAGTACTCCTCCCGCAAGCAAAAGTACAACTCACTAATTCCTCATGTAACACTTGATAAATGAATACTTTCACCTCTCTGACTTGAAAAGAGAAATGATTATTCTTGGCAATAATAAAGTTATGCCTATGCCACTAAGTCCACGTATCTGCATTTTGCTTTTACAATAATGTAATATAGACAAGTTCTCTTTATTCTATGTGTCACAGGTCCCATCTAGCGTGAGATGTCTCTTCTCTTCTTATAAGCGGCATTTATTCTCTTTTTCCTTCTTTTATTTTTTGTATGGGAGATAAGAGAATATAGCACCTTTCACTCAATTGTGGCCTCCATATATTGTGTTGGTTCTCTATTAAGAAAGTATTGGCATTGCTTAAAAAATCTTCGACACATTTATTTATATAGCATTCTTCTTTAGTTTTGTTTATAGTGTGAATAAAATTTAAGAAAATAATCTTCTTGACGTCTTATTTGAAATCTGTTGATGACCTATTTTGACATCAATTATACTTTCATGTCAAGAATGTCCACTTGCAACTGCAATACCAAATTGGTCTTTATTAGATCTTTGCTTCCATCCTTCAATTTCATGAGATTGAGAAAAACTTTGACCATTTTAAATGAAAAATAGAGGGGCCAAAATAGATTACTTTTGCTTCTCCTTTCTTTAGTTCGAAGCTTACTTAGAAGGATCATTTTTGGATATGCCCCAAGAATATGAGTTTCCTCAACTTCTTAATTGCTAAAAGAAGAACATATATAATTAAATTAAATTCGAGGATATAGACCGGCCATTTTAGTTCATTATATCCATGGTTCCTCATTCTTGCAACAGTATTACAATAATATGGATGTATTATTTCTGCTTATTATATATGTATGATTCTTGTCTATGTGTTGGCATTGTCATTAGCACATTGCTTTGTCCTTGATTTTCAATTTATGTATATTACTACCAATTAGTGAATGCCATTTTTGAATTAAACTAATGTTGATTCTATTTTAAAAAGAAACGCATTTGTTAGTTTATAATTGTAAGTACCAAATAAAATTTTATTTTACATATCCAAGGTTCAATTACCACCAAGTCCTTTCCTTCATGTTTCCTTCCCTCTCCTCCACCCCTAAAATATTTTGTTTTCTTTAATTAAGTACCATTAGCTCGGTCTAAGTACTACAATGATCCCTCGAGGTTTTAAAGGGAAATGTCATTTGAAAATACTTTTCAATGATGAAGGAGTTGAAATCACATAATTCATATGATAAATACTATAATATCATCAAAAGAAATTTAAAAAAATCACATTGACAATGGAAGGCGGCTTAGAAATCTCTCTTTTTGGTTTTTCTTGTCTAGAGTGTAAAGATTCAAAATATAGTTGCAAGAAACAAAGTGGAATCCGAGTGATTAAACAACTCCATAATGATCATTATCATGTACTCAAAAGTCAACCATATCCTTTTTATCATTTTGGAATGATTAGTTTGCCATAATAATTAGTACTAATACTACTAGTATTACCAAAAAGTTATTCTTTCGGCCCAACATTTATTTTATTTTAATTAATTTGCAACCTTACAACAAACATTAGATCTTTATGCGTCCAACTAACTTATAGTAGTAATCATATCTTCATTAAATGGCATCTAATCCAAAAAGTTTTCCACATAAACCAAAAAGCAAAGTTGCTGTTGACAAAATGGTCCCAAATCACATTGAATTTGGATGGCAAAACGAAAAGGAAAGATAGAAACAGGAAATAGCTGCCCAAGGAGGAGCTGGAAGAGGACAATAACAATAACTGCCGCGTAAGGCCCATTTTTAGGTAAAGCGCTCCCTACCAGGAACTTTTCCATTTCTAGGGCTCGAACCCGAACCTCTGATTAAGAATAGATGAATCCTATCCATCTCACCACAACGCTAAGAAATGAACTTTTCCCACTAACTTTTTTAGATGTACCACAATCACATATAATTTATAAAACGTAACAAAAATGAATATTTATGAGTGCCAAACTGGCATTCCTTAAATGCAATATAAGAAATTCAACTACAAGTTTATAATCTTAGTTTCATCTATCTGCCATCTGCTGGCATATATATACATTTATACAACTTGGAATTCAAAGGCCACATTATCACCACATTATACAAACAAAAATTTATTTCTTTACCCCCTAACTTTATACCCTTTACACAAAAGCCACTCGAAAATCTGCAATCTGAATTTTTCAAAGCACACATTTAATATCCTTAGGCTTTTATTTATCAATTCTTAGAAAGTTTCCCATTTTGTTGTCACTACAACTGGCCCTGGATTTCTCTGATCAGCAAATTTTCCCATTTTTCTCTGTTCTTTCTGATAGTGAATGGATGTTGGCATCTGTCCTGTGAATATTCCATATTTTTGGTGCATTGGCACTTTAGCATTGTGATTTCCAAGTGCTGAATTTCTTGTTTTCAACATGTCTAGAGTCTCTATATATTTCTGCACCCTTTTTACCTACAAGTTATCAACAAAATACAATCAGGACAATTCAAAAAAAAAATTACACTATTAGGTCGCCTGAAACATAGTTACATGATTGCGTTCATAAAAAGTGGTATTAACAATCTAAAAATAAGACATGTTATCTCTACAAATAGATTAAAATACACTAATACTATCGTAAAATTTCTTGACACTGCATGTCAATGTATGAAAATTAAGTACTTTTTTCCAAACAGTAGAAGATTTAGGAAGAACTAACAAGTAGTAGCTAGTATTTAGCTAATTTGCAGACCTAATACTCCTTAGTAAAGTACAAAATACATCTCAAAAGACTAATCTTGTTGAAGCTTCATACAAAGCCTGAAATTCTAATCACTTTTAAAACAAATGAAAGAGACACAAATGTTGAAACTGAATTGGAATATATGTTACCTGAAATCTTCTCTGCAACTTGAGATCACCATCAGCAGTAATTCCATCCAATTTAATCAATTGTGTCATCAACAATTCAATCAAATTCAAGAGAATTTTCTCTGTTACTTTCTTGCCACCATAAATGTCCATTTCAACATTAGCAACCTACATATCAACATAAACAAATTAAACCAATGATCAAATTCTTGAAATAATGGAAAATTAAGAGAAAACAATGTAATTAAGAAGATAGAATTAATTCTTGTTACCTGCTTAGCTAATTTATCAATTTCAACTCTAATTGTTGTAATTTCCTTTGATGCATTCTCCATTTTTGCATTTCTTCTTGATTCAAGACACCTCTTTTCTCTGCTTATCTCATCTTCAATTAATACAAGTTTTGATCCATCTTTTATACCAGCAACATCAAGAAAATTCCTTGAATCTCTTTCTTTTTCCTTGTAAAATATTTTTTGATCTTCAGTATGTAATCCAGTTGGTCCTGCTAGCATTTTCTTCAATTCACCTGTAAAATTCAAGATTATAACGATAGTCTCGTGGACGAAGCATCCCGTGATCATGCATGTTCTAAGGAAGGGACGGAAAGATGAATTAACAAATGTATGAATTTGTAACTTACCAAAAGTTGCTTGTGAACTGATTTTGACTTCATGATAAGATGAACCATATTTGACTTTGACTTTAATGATTGGAACTATAATGGAATTTTGATTGGAATTGTCAGAACTTCTCTTCTGTACTAACATTCCTCCTGGCCTCATTTCCCAACCTGAAGATGAAAGTCCATTCACATTATTTGGCTTAGTCTTCATTCTCAACAAGTCTTTGCTCATATTGAAAAAATTTATGTTGTGAAAATGAATGGTATTTATGATGACAACTTTCTTCAAGAAATGTCAAAAGTTGATGAAACTTTGGTTAAGTGCTTGTCTGCTAAGCTAAGAACAACCCCATGTATGAAGAAAAGAAAGAACCACAAAAGATTCTGACCCACAATGTCAGAAACACAACAACAACTTAATGTTCCTATGACAAGAAAATCCTAGTAACTAATCAAGAAACAACTAGTACTAGTTGGTTTTTATTGCTAAACACTTTAGGCTTATTATCTTTGTGGTTTAGTCTAAGGAAAATAAATACTAGTAAGAAGAAAGAGAGAATGAATGAATGGTTATTGGGGTGGGTGATGAATAAGGTGAGGGAATATATGGATGTTAAGATATATTCCTACTAATTTATTTTTGAAAATAAGCTAGCGTTTGGACATAGATTTGGTTGAAACTTGAGAATTTGAGTTTTTGGAGTTTAGCTGAAAAATAATTTTTGAAACTTGAAGTTGTGTTTCGACATAGAATTTACTTGAAAAAATAGTTAAAGTTTTGTAAGTAGTTTTTCAAATTTCCCAAAAACTGTCCAAAAACAGCCTTCGAGCACTTTTTGAGTTTTTTGGGACTTTTTTGGAGAAGTTTTGATGAAATAACATAAACAAACAGTTTTTCTCCCAATAACTCCCAAAAATATCCCCAAAACTATAAACAAACGGGGGCTAAGAATTGAAAGACCCCTTTATTTTATTTTATTTTTTAAAAGAGAGAGTTATAGGTTTGGTGATTTATTTTCTATGGGCAAAAAAAAAAGAAGGAAGGGGTGGGGTTTGATTTATAAAAAAAATAATGAGATTGTATCTTAGTGTCCATATTAGGAATATGTAAATTAATTAAAATGAGGGGGTCAAAATGCCATCTGTTATCTTTTTATTTGTTTTTCATTTTCTGGAAAAGGACTTGAGAAGAATAGCTTTGGCTTTTAACAGGGACTGATTCTTTGCTTGTACAAATTTTTGTTATCCATATGCAATTTCTTGTCCATTCATATGCCCCTTAATTATTACTTTTATAAGCAATAATTCTCATTAAATACTACAAATAACTCTGACCAACTTGTGATTGGCTAAGGTGTTCATCTTCATTTCTATTGGAAAATTGTACAGGAACCTTTCAATAATATTCAGTTACATAACCTAAAAAAGTTGGCAAAATTTGTTACCAATCACATAATTTCAGCAAAACTTTGCTATCAGCTACTCCCTACATCCCAGATTAGTTGACACCTTCATTTTTTTCACGCCCATTAAGAAAATTATTAAATATAGTGGGTGTTTTACTATGTTATCCCTATTTAATGTTTGGTTATTAAATTTTGTTGAGAATTTTTTTAATTATTAAGGGTAATAGTTGGAAAAGACTAACAATTTTAGTCTTGAAATCCTAAAGTGACAGCTAAATTGGGACACACATTGTTTGCTAAAGCGACAACTAAAATGGGACAAAAGAGTACATGATATTATCCACATTTTTCTCCACAATTTTAATTTGTTGAACTTTTAGGACTTGAGAGGAAAACAAAAACAACTAAATGGAAGATAATAAATTCTAAATATATTGAAGCACCATGATCTTTTTGTAAACTTTACGAAAATATTAGTGTTTTCTATAATAAATAATATTTTCTAACCCCTAGATTAAATATAATTTTCACCCACTTGGTGAACTTGTTGGAAAAGGAACAGAGTAGACCAATAATAAGGAAAGCAATCCCTTGAAGCAATAGTAAATAGTCAAAAAGATTTTAGTTCCAAACCCTTTTTCTCCTACAAGCATGCAACAAGTGATGCCATAAGTTGTTGGAATGATCTTTAGGTGAGGGGAAATTAATGGAGAATCTTAACTTTCATGAACAAAGGAATTATTAATCTTTTGCAGAACTAGGAAGTTAGAAGATAAAAAGGGGATGAATTAGACAAATGATGATACTATATTATGGACAAAACAACCAAAACATTGAACTTCAAAGATGGAATTTTTTTGGTTCATTGCTTTCTCTTGGATCTAATTATTCCTTTCATACTTTTTCATGACATTTTATATCTTTTATTATTTCCAAATGTTTCTTGTGTTTCATGAGAAACAATAATTTTAGACTAATACAAAATGCCACTGTTGAATATGAGACATTCTAAATTCCTATTTGACATATGAACTTTTCCAGAAGACTTCTTTGATCTTTAAATCTCAGTCTTGAATTGCTTTCCTAAGAAACTTTCTTGTGACAGAACAGTATTTCTGAAAATAACATTTATCCAAACTTGTTCTTTTGGAAAAAAAAAAATTAAAAAAAAAAAAAGAAGCTTCTAACCAAGAAACTAAAGAACTAATTGAGGATCCAAAAATTAAGCATAAGATAAAGGAAGAAATTATAAAAGAACTATATGTAAGCTCTAAAACAAGGGGTCCATAAATTGGCTGCTTTGGCAGAATGTGCTGCTTGCCAAAATGTCCCATTCCATTGAAAAAGCCAAATAGAAAAGGAAAACAAAAATGGCCAGCTTTCTTGGGTCATTTAGCCCTTGGATAATAATCTCCTGCCCATCCAGTTTGTTAGTAGTCAGTTCAGAAGGGCATACATCACTTTGTTCAGCCAAAACATAGCAAGTGAACTGCTTGGTAAAGTATCCATCTTCCCTGGAACCTACATAAATGTCTTGTTTCTTCCCCAGATGGCAAACAGCTTTTGGTTCATTGGTCCAATAATAAGTTGAAATATACCAGATTTTAACATGTTCTTTTTTTGTCAATACTAACTGTATTTCTCTAGAAGCTCCATCAAATGCACTAGGGAAAATAACTCCTGCAGAGGAAAGAATGCACTTGTGTGCCATTCTTGCTAACTGTTGATTCCAATAATTCTCAAAGAGTGTCACAATTACGTAAATTTAAATGTTTATTCGAAATTAACATGCACTACCAACCTATAGAAAACCAAACTCTTATGAAATAACTAAAGAGGGTAAAGCAAAAGGTTCCCAATTCTCATAGTTCGAATCTGGTACCTCTAGTTAAAGGTAAACGAATCTCAATAATCCATCACACCTTCAGTGGTCAGAAACAAATACCATGTTATTGTAAACCAATATATAAGTAGCATATGGCTATCTTTGAGGGTGGGATCAAAATTCCCAGTATGCATGTGCCAAGCATAAACATATGAAGTGGGGGCTACAAAGTGGTGGCATAAGAGTGACTTGCCCAATCCAAGGGGAAAAATAATTTCAGGAGTAGAACTCATAAGAAGAAAAACCACTGTTTAGGCCTTTTCAGCCTTATCCTTGAGGAAGCAGTCCATGTTTCCAAAAAGGATTATCAAAGAGAAGTGGGGCTAAAGCCAGTTCATCTTCTCTACAGTAGCAGATGACAATTAGAGAAGAATAATGCATGTTATTTCAAAAGTACTATAGTATGAATCATTATAGTTTCACTCACACAAGCTGTTTTAGAGTTAGGTGGTCCAGCATAACATGCCTTCTGGCATTTCATCAGAGCATGAATTGGCCACAAAGTCAAGAATCCAGCTGCCTTGATACATTATTAAAAGAACACAACTTAAGCAAAATTACTGGAGCTGAAGGTCCTACAATGCTCCACTCAACAATGGTACTGAAATTTTCCATGATGTACATCATGAATATGTCAGAATTGATGAATTACTAGAGTTTTGAACAGCAACAAGAGATTAGAATTCAACTGAAAAATAAGTTTATTAGTGTATCAGCTTTTTTATAATAGTGGTACTACTCTTCCTCACAATTCAAGAAAGGAAAATGACTAAACAGACTGCAAAACAAGTAATGTAGAAACCAAAGGGAGGCAGCATTTTGAATTACTATCATTTATTAACCTACAATTTAACTTCCTAAAGATTCTATCAAACAACTTGATCTTGAGTGTTTGAAGAATCATAAGTCAAAACCCTGCAGGCTGCAAAGTAGGGCTTTCAATCTAAGGTTCGAAATGAAAAGAACAAGCAATTACCATAACGAAAATGTGAATAACATTACCACAATTGTAAAGCATTTCAACATGCAACTTCAAATAGATGATTGCAGAATGCTGTCCAAAACATGTCCTGAAATTCACCTGACATCCTACACTAACCATAAAACTTGTTTTTTACCACGGAATATCTGTTTAAGGTTACACTGAATCAGTTCAGATCCAGTCAGCTGGTAGGAATTATCACAACATTTTGAAGGGAACATCACACAGAAAGGTAGTGTCAAAGCATCCTTTTTCTGTCTAATTCCTCACTGCTTCAACCCCACACCTCCTGCCGCAGGAAAGGGGAACAGGGGCAAACAATATGTTGTTTCTTTTCTTTTTTTCTTTTTGCATAGAGTATTGTTGTATCTTATGAAACCTCTCCCAGAAATGGTACACAACCAACACACAGGATCATGAACATTGAATGCAAGAACATAACTTGTTAGATAGTAGCAAAAACAACCATTTATCAATTCTTGTGGCCAAGATTTCCCCAATAATTATACAGTTGGCTACATGACTTTTAGTGACCAGTTAATTGGAGAAATAATGCTCCGTCTATTCTGCTCCAACTAAGTGCTGTCTAGCCACCAAAACGGAATACATAGTCATGCTGAAATCTAAGCAACAACCTGAGAAACTGGCTCGGACTCACTCTACTTTCCTAGCTTTAGATGCCGCAGGTCTTGGAGGCTTAATTACTTTACTAAGCAGGATGAGTGCAATTGGTATAACTGTTCCGACATAGTACACACTTCCATAAGCAGTAACTGTCTCATGCAGGCTTAAAACCTGTAACACAAATGAAAGAAAACTATGATCAGCTTCAGGCAAAGACAAATAGATTTTAGAGTAAACATTATCCCAACAAATATGTGACTAACCATGAACCCAACAGCGGAGTAGTTTAGAACCAGCACTGTGTATGCAAAGTTCACCAATACCAGTATCTTCTCAAACAGAGTACCTTTTGTAGCTTGCTGCCATCTGTAAATGACTGCTCATAGACAAAACAAGATTAGGAAAAGAAAATCAGAACCAAGTATGTCAGACTGACTAGGTATCCAATTAAAATACCTCTTGATCCAGCAATCATCAGAGCAGACTGTACAAAGAATATGAGGTACCCAGGATATAATCCCTGTAACATAGCGAATTATACTAATTAGTTAGACAGCCACACAAAATAATGGACGATAAGTGAAGAATGCAATGAAAGAAAAACTTCAGGTGCCACTTCCAATAGCAGGAGAAACCATCCAAATGATAAGAAAAGAACACAGTGAAGCTAAGATTGACTACTACTATTGCAAACGTCGAGCAAATATAAGTAGACCATCCGAAGAAGAATAAATTCCTAAATAAAAAAATCATCTGTAGAACACTTTCTTGACAAATTCTGACGCCTCCATTGACAAAATCAACTTCCGACATGATATATGTTTGAGCAAGTAAAATACAATTAAAAGGAAATATACCGACGAAAGTTTATGCAAGTATCACGATGAAGCTTTCACAAAATAGTATGTCAATTTGCATGCTGTATGGTGCTAAAGTATCCACTTACATGCCACACAGCACTGATAGTCTGGGTAGCCAGCAACTGGAAGAAACCAGGCTTCCTTCCCTTCTGTATGAGCCTCTCATATACATCTGCAGTGCAAAAAAAAAAAAAAAAATTGGTTAGAGATCTGATTGTATTCACATTGACGTGAATAGTGAACCCAAACTAGTTGTAAGCATTGGTGTCTAAAAACCTATTATAGTAACAAGTTGAATTAGTATGTCGTGATAAACTACAAAAATTCAAAGTTTGCCACAATAAAAGAGTTGTCTAGAAGATGTATCATGTAATATGAATAGTTTGTCCTCACAAAAATGCTTCAATATCACAAATTGGCATACACCAAACCTCTTTCCAGGTAATGTAAAGTTAGCACATATAGAATGAATTGCCTACATCATGTCTACCACAAAGGCAAATAGAATGCTTACCAGTAGCCACAATGTTCTATTGAACAGCTTCACAAGTACTTACATTCTTACCAGTAGCCAAAATGGTTCTACTATTTAACAATTTTACAAAATGAAGCTTGAGATTGACTTGCAAATGACTAGAAGAGAGATTCACTTACAATGCCGCAGCCACGTGCTGACTTGAATGTTCCATACAAGTGGTAATTGAACCGAGCTCTTGGCTAACTCAACACCCAATACGTCAACATTTTTTGCACGGTCCCAACGTGGTTTTGGTGGAGAAGAGTTTGTCCAACCACTGAACCCCAGTCCAGATATGATAACAGCAGCTTCAGAGATTGACCAGATAAAATAATATTTCCATCGGGCAGTAAAGCCAGCCATATACTGGTAACCCAACCGTTTGAAGAAACCCCATTCTTGGTATACTGGATCAGTGAACCTTGAAAGTGGGAAAAAAGGCACCAGATAGAGATACAACCCCATACATACAGCAGCTTGAAGAATAGCCCTTAAAGTTGCCCCAAAAGGTGAGGGGTTTCCTTTCTCTGAAGGCTTCCAGATCTGAGAAAAGGATAGAATTTATTATGGAACTTATTTTGATGATATAGTTGCAATGAAATTCAAAGTGCAGGAAACAATACAATAATGATTAACTTACTCCTTTTCTCTCTGTCCATTCAAGGTAATCCTTCATTTCATACACTGGACCTGCAAAATGACTTCCACAACAGAGACAGTAACCACCGTACTCAAGTAATGATGGCAACTTGAGCAAACGATTTTTCTTCTGAGCCTCACGCAAATCATCTTCCTCCTTCAACAATCCATCTTGGTAATTAATTACACATGAAATTATTTTCAGCGTTATCACCATTAAAGCTCCTGAAATTTTTGGACGAGAAAATAACATCAATTTTGGGTTAGGTAAAAATCTAGGAAACCGAGAAGGAACTTGGTAATTATGAGTAGTCTACTGATAAGAACGAATGTGAACAATATAAGAGAAATGAAATCATACAAAAAAATGGCCATCGCTCCTAGGGTGATCGAACTTTTTCATCTAAATCTGCACTAAAACAGCTCACTAACACTCCGAATTTGTGTCTATCATCATGCCACTAAATGACAGTCATCGATTGTTTTGAACTTTAGAGTAAATAGATCTTATGAAGGAAACCAACCAAAGTCTTGACCTCATCACTGAAGGAGATACCAGGTAAATTACTTAGACATCCCTCTAGTTTAGTGAAACTACGTGGACTTCCCTCTACTTGATAAACGGTAAAACCTGTGACCTCCCCTCTAGCTGGACATGTTATCACATTTTCTCAAATGTTTGCACAAAACGGCATCGCCTTCACGTCTGTTAAAAGAAGTCAGACCTCAAAACGACATTGTTTTGCTGCTGCCGATTTTGTGGCTTTGCTATTAACCAAATAAAGAAAAGATAGAAAAAAACACATTCGTCGTGCCTGATGCCGCCCCTATTGTTGGCTACAGTGCTACTCAGCAGTTCCACGTCAAAGAATGGTTGGACCCACTTGCACAAGCTTCTGGATCGAAAACTGCCCCAACATCCAATCCTTTCTTCTCTGTGATTTGTTTAGTTTTCTAGGACATGTAATTTTGTTCCAATTAGTTTCCCCCTTGTCGAATGAACAGCATTTTAATCATACGTCGCAAATTTGTCCATGGATCAAATTTAACATTTGATAGGAAAGGTATTCAATTCTTAAAAGGTTGACTTCTTTTCCCGGAGAAGAAGCAATGACGGTATCTGGGGAATAAGTATCGGCTAACTCTGTGCCAGCAGCCGCGGCAATACAAAGGATGCAAGTGTTATCCGGAATGATTGGGCGTAAAGTGTCTGTACGAATGGAAGTGGGAAAGAATTCACACCAGAATTAATTTCTAAAAATTGGAGGGCAGGTCAACTGATTGGCTACTTTGGTTCTCTTAACAGGTAAATTTCCATTTTGATTCAGAATGCATTTGCTGGTCTCTGAAAATAGAGTCAAGGGCATGACTCCTACATATTTACGTTCAAGAGAAAAGAAGCAAGGTCAAAAAGACCGAGCCAGTGATTACCTGTAGCATCAATGCCTCCTTCCTTCCATGCATCCCCACTCATGTAGTATACATGGCTGCAAGGTGTACCAAAAACTTTCAAATATCTTAACGGAAGAGGTTTTCATCAGAGAGTTATTTATAAAAATGCAAAAATGCCAGGGTAGTCAGATCTTGAGAGTCTGCCACACTTGATTAACAAAAGAATAATGGAACAGGACCATCAGAAGCATCTAAGCCAATGACGCCACCTATTACGAAGTTCTACTTCTTATCACTAGTTTCGTATATTATCATTATATGAGAAAGTAATATTGCTTTTTTACTAACTTTCATAAATTGTATGACTTCCATTCATTTACAAAAAGAGCTTTCCCTCACACTTACATAACCTAGCAATAAAATCCCAATGTCAAGAAAAAATACACCCCTATATTGAGTCTAAAAACTGGGTAAAAGAAAAGCTGGGTACAGAACCGAACACTTAACTCAGATTGAACATCAAACTATTAATGCACGAACTCCCAAATTTCACAGCTTTCCAGATTTTAAATACTGTTGTTTCAAAGTCTACCAACCAATGAAACAAACCCCAACAAAGAACAGCCATGGTAGGATCTTCTTTTCCTTTAAATAATGGTCTTGCGTGCACCGAGACTAATCTGTCACAGTTGCTGAGTTAACCTATCCACCAAGTATAGACCAAATGACTGGTCATTCATTTGGAGGGATGAAAAAAATAATCCTAGTACACAATAAGGTAACATATTACTTATCCTGTGTTTGGTTGGCATTTTTATTTTAAGAACCATAGAAGTATAACTTAAAACTTACTCTAAGTACTATAATGGATACAACATGTGATAACTTATACTACTTTTCTATAAGCTATCCATGTATTATTAACCTTTGCATGACATTCCTACATTACAATTCCTGCATAACAAGTTTGTGAACCAGACGACCCCAATAAAGTAAAAATTTCCGGCTGGGATCTATAAAGATATCTCCAACAGGTCACCAAAGAGATATCTACACAGAGATATCTACACGTAATCCTTCATACAAAGTGAGATTTGAAATCTTAAAAAATACCACCTACAACTGGTAAATGTGACCTAATAGAGATTTCTAGTCTTAAAAACTTACCAGCTACGACAAGTAAATATGACCCGATAGAGATTTATAATGCTAAAAAATACCACCTACCCAGGTAAATGTGACCTGGTAGAGATTTAAAAGTTACCAGCTATAACAGATAAATGTGATTTATAAGTTTAAAAAAATATCTAGTACAACATGTAAGCTGGCCAGATAGAGATTTATAATCTTAAAAAGTTATCAGCTACAACAGGTAAAAGTGACCTAATAAAGCTCTAGTCTTAAAAAAAGCTACAAGTTACAATAGGTAAACGTGACCTGATAGAGATTTGTAATCTCAAAAATTACATACTACAATATAGATCGATATGACTTGATAGTGACGATGTACGTGCTACAATAGGTAAACGTGACATGTCTTAAAAAGTTACATGCCACAACAAGTAAATGTGACCTAATAGAGATTTGTAATCTCAAAAAGTTCATACTACAATAGATCGATATGACTTAGATAGTGACGATGCACATGCTACAATAGTTAAACGTGACGTGTCTTAAAAAATTACATGCTACAACAGGTAAACGTGACGTGTCTTAAAAAATTACATGCTACAACAGGTAAACGTGACATGACAGTAACAGTGCATATAACTTAAACTCTTCGAACAAAAAACGAGAGAATGTACCATCCAATAAGGTATCCAAAAGCAATGAAAAAAGCGATGATCCCACAATAACGTCGACTTATAACCATAGAACCATAACCACAAATCATAGGTCCAAAAAAGTGGAGATTTGAGGAGAATCCAAATGAAAGGTAAGATAAAACAGCACCGGTGACGGCGGCGTACAGGTGTCTACCGGCGGCAGTAGGTACAAAACGGTGGAGGAAGCTCACCGGAATGGTGGCGACGAAACAGAGTAAAAAACGAAGTACCGGTACGGAAACTCCGATCGCCGTCGCCATTGAATCCAGCTCCGGTAGACCCATGATTATTCGGGTCGGGTCGGGTTTGGGTTTGGATCGGGTTTGGATCGGGTTTGGATTTTTTTTGAAGTACAAGTATTACTTGTACAAGTTTAAGGGGCAAATTAAAAAGGAGACAAGACAATGAAGTTAAGTAAAGTTAGATGCTCTCTCGTGTGCAACTACGTGGTGGAACATGGAAGGACATTTGTTTGCATTAATGTTTTTGTTTTGTGGTTCCCACATTTGTCCTTTTCTCGACTTATATTAGAGCTCGACTAATTTCGAGTCCGTTGAAGATAATGCATTAGATAATGTATTTTCTATTGAAAATTATTTTGTGTTTGCACAGATAATGCATAAGATGTTTTCAAAATCAGTTCCAAGAGTTCCAATAAACCTCTAGTTAAGTTCCCAATTAAATATAAATATTTTTACTTTTTATAAAAGAAAATTTTGAAAATTTTGCTTGGTAATCGAGATGTAAAGTTCAAATGCAACTAAGAGCCTGTTTGGCATTGTTGCCAAAAACTGCTTATTTTGAGAAGTACTTTTGGCATAAGTATTTTTCAAAGAAGTATTTTTAGATAATAAACAGTTTGTATCTGGACAACTGATTAGAGAAGTATTTTTTGATAAATAATTTGTGTTTGGCTAATCTTTACGAAAAGTATTTTTGAGTGTCAAATTATGAAAAGAACATCCAAGTTTATTTTACATTTGGATTAATAGAAATAAAAAAATAATTATATGTATTTATCATAAAAGACTTTAATTAAAGTAAAAGATATAAATTTAAGCTATTGCACAACATACAATATAGTTAAAACTAGTCCTAGAAGAAAAAGATTTGTAAAAGTACGTAGCAGGAAAAATAATAGAAAAAATATATATAATTTTATTTTGAGAGATATATGGTTAAATTATGAGGGATAATTTGGTAAATAAGGATTTTTGGTAAGAATATTTTTGTATTGAAAAAAATTATAAACTGCTTCTACTTCTGCATATCTATAGCTTCTTCCAACAGCAGAAAAACTGCTTCTACGTTTATTTAAAATTAAAGTACTTTTTTTTGTTGCTAAACACCTCAAATTTTTTTTTATAAAAAAAGTGCTTATTTTGAAGGAAAAAAAAATAATTTTGGATAAGCAATGTCAAATAAGCTATAAGTAGTCTTTTATCTTCTTAATTCTTAACACGCCACATACTTTTTTTTTTATAACTACATAAGTAATTTCTTACTTGAAAGTTCAAAGGAGTTCTCATTGAAAAATACACCAATATATTTTCCCTATGTTACTACTCCTATCACCGAACAAATAAGTTGACCATTCTTAAAACTTTGATCATTTGTAACTAAGTAGTTAGTACCATTGAACTTTTTTTTTTTTTTAAGTTGATTAAAATTTTGTATTAGTCTTTAATAAACCATTTCGTATATATAGTTGAAAACCATGCAAATTTGACTGGTAACAAAATCTGCTGATATTGGATTGAGTTGTTGAACTGCTAAACTTTGATTCTAGAAGGCATCGAGTATTTTAAGGCTCATAAATGTAAAGAACACGTATAATGAATGTTTAAAAATACCCCACCTCCATAAAAACGGTTAAATTTCGTTTTACTCATAATAGCAAGGTTGTTTCCAATAAATCTTTGACTCTAGAAATATTAGTTTTGAAAACAGATTTGGAAAGTAAAAGAAAGACATTATATAAATAAAATGCAAAAATATAAACACCAAGGTATAAAAAAAGAAGTAATGTTATAAAATCAAAAAGGTGTTTTGACCACACTTATTTTGGCCACAATGGCACTAATAGGGTTAAAATAGTAAATTACGGTCTAATCTAGGTCATTTATAGGGTTAAGCAAAATATGACAGATTATAGATTAAAGGATATAGAAGTCATTTTGACAGGTGTGGCCAAATTTGGGCCAAATTGGTGTGGCCATTTAGCATCTCTAAAGCGAACCAGATAGTAATGTCATAAAATTAGTTTTGTGACCTCTAACAATTCTTTTAATAAGTATTTTGTTAAATTTCTTAAGAGATTTTTGTTTTACACATAAGCTATCTAAATTAACACATAAGAGATGTTTGTAAAATCAATTTTTCTTTTAACCTCTATTCATTTGTGAAAAGCTATGGTGAACCATTTCCTCGGTACTCCCTCCGGTCCATATTATTTGATTTTTTGAGTGTTTTCACGCATATTAAGAAAATCACATTTTTAGCATTAATTAGCAATATAATTGACTATATTAGTCCTTATTCAAGCTATTATTACTTATCATTTTGTTTAAAATCATTTATTAGCAAGGGGTGACATCGTAAAATTGTGTCTTAATTTCCGAAAAGATCAAATATTATGAACCAAAAAAAATAGGCTAAAAAATCAAATAAAATAGACCGGATGGAAGGAGTATTATTTTTTCGTATGTACGTATTGTGTTATACAGTATTTATGTTGTGATGGAGACATCAGGGTACCTCGAAATCATCGAATGAGTAATGTACTTGGGAATTAACGACTCGCTTATTTTTTTGTAAAAAACAATACTCTAGGCAGAAGTGCATTTAATTGTCTTTCCTATCAACTGTATATTTTATCTTCATTTATTGACTGATTTTTCACGTGCCAGTCTCCTTCATATAACCAAATATCCAAAAAAAAAAAAAAAAAATGCTTTGTTCATCAAAAGGAAATTATACATGTAAGCTTAGTTTATTACCATTTGGCATTCTAATTTGCTTTGACAGATCACAAAACAATTATATATGTATAGTTAGTCAGCTTACACTCAACAACTCATCAAGTTGCTGAAACTTTATGATGTAGTAATGTTTTTATTTGATTTACATTAATCACTAGAAACTAGTACCAACTTTTGTGGTAGAAGTACGATTTACATTTATTATTTCCCTTACAAAATCAGGCAAACTGATAACCCACAAAAAGAAGAAGTTAATATTGGTTATCTTTCTATCGCTTACAAATCCAGGCAAAAATAAAAGTGAATATCTGCGTTGCCCCTCACATTTGTGCTGATACTCTGGTGAAGTGCACCAATAGCCAAACTTCTTGTTTCTTAGGCCTAGGCCTAGGCCTGGGCATAGAGTTGAGTCGGCTCGGTTTTCTTTTAGCTCGGTTCGGCTCGGCTCAATTTCATTTAAAATTTGGCTCTGCTCGGCTCGACTTGGTTAAAGCTCGATCAAGCTCGGCTCGGTCAAAGCTCGGCTCGACATGATTAGCTTGATTAATTGTGTAATTTTATCTTTAAAATATAATTTTCATTCATTAGGCTTAATTACCAAAAAATATTAGAAGTCTACGTGTTATTTAATATTTTAATGCAATAGTTAACAATTTATAAACTAGTACTTTTATCCTTATCTATGATTATGATCAAAAGGAAAATTCAAATATTATTTTTTATATTATTAAGTATGGGGACACAAGAAAAAAAGTCGGCTCGGGCTCGGTCAAACTCTAACAAAGCTCGGTTGAGCTCGGCTCGCTATGTATAAAGCTCGATTCAGCTCTAGCTCGATTAGGCTCGCTCGTTCGATGCTCAGGCCTACTTAGGCCCATACTTGATCGATAGATGTGCAAAGTCTCACTGCGTGCCCTGTATAAAGAGTTGTTTTGCAAAATTGTCTGCGTTAACCAGTACTTTAACAAAATATCCTTATTTGACACAGAATCAAGACTTTAAGGATAAGTGATGTTTTGCCAATACTTCACGTTATATGGCGAGAATGCAGGAAAAGACTGGAAGGGGCAAGTTTTGGTAATTGCCAAGACTTGCAGCCAAGTGCGGCAAGTGTTGCTTTTTGCCAACATTTGAAGGACAAGTGCTGGCAAATAGAAAGGGGTCAAAGGTAAGTCTTGGCACCAAGTGTTGGCAAGTATTGTCTTTTCCCAACACTTGAAGAGATAAGTGTTGAAACACAGAGAAGGGTAAAGGGCAAGTCTTGGGCCCGACGCAAAATTTTGACAAGGGCGCTTCTGTCTAGATTTTTTCTATTAAATTTAATGGAGGCATTTTTTGCAAAATAACTATTAGCGCGGACAAAAAGGCAAACAATTGCTTATGGGTCATATTTCTGCAAATAGGCCATAGATGTGAGATCTAAAGTGAAAATTGATAACTAGCTAGTTTTGGACGCCCTAGGTGAGTTTTACCACTATTTCAAGATCAATTGAGAAATAACCAAATTACTTCCTTCTCTTTCTCCCCCCCCCCTATACAGTCTATTTGCGTTAAACAACACCTATACTAGTCACAGTACAAACATCTGAGACTCTGAACTAAACTCCTGTAAACAAATCTGGAGTTTTGTTCAAAGTTTCAGAAAAATCTCGAGTTTCTTACTTAAAGTCCCGGTATAAAATACTAAGACTTTTGAACTAGCATGTCTAACTGGGATTCATATTTAAGTGATTTCAGTATAAAATACTGAGGTTTTGAAATTTATACTGGAATATTTCGGGATCTGACTAGTATTCAAAGAGTTTTATACCGCTGGCTAATTGTCATTTAGCGCCGCGCGAAAAACTAAGGGGGCTAAGTTTTTACAAATCTAAACCTATATGTTACTTCATAGGGCCACTGTTTTGAGCTGATAGCCGGGCGAATTGCATCAATAGCCACTTATGACCACTATTTAGGAATACATCATATGCTTAATTACAACTTAACATCAGGGCGACGTGCACCATGAGCCATTGTTGAACGTAAGGACAAAGTAGCTAGTGAGTGAATTAAACTTCTTTTGCATGATACTACAATTGATACATTTGTAAACATGTTCTCACCGTAAATTTATTCTTGTAGCAATCTTCTCTTCTAATTGTAAGGGTATGCAAGATAATTATACTAAAAAAACAAGCAAAATACGAAAGTTACTAAAAATGACTCATATTTTCGAATCTTATTCGACCTGTTATCCTTTTTTCGAGATAGCAGTCTATCGCAAGTTTATACAAGTTTATATAATTTTATACAAATTTATATATGTGTATAAAATTGTATAATTTTGTATAAGTGTGTATATGGGAGTGAATAAATCCATATATTAAGGATGTTTATATGAAAATTTACTTTTTTTTGTGTATATTTTTATATTTCTCTCATTGCTACGCATTTATCATATTTATGTATATTTTATTTTTTGGGGAGATTTATGTGTATAAACTTGTCCAAAGCAATGATTTAGACGTAATAAACAATACAAATTCAGTAAAATAAAAAAAATACGACACCACTGGCGGGGGAAGGTGTATGTCTGCTTAGTGGTTGATAAGGGGGAGATTTGGTAGCTAGGATGTTTTTTATGAAGGAGTGCTAAAATTTATAATTTTAGGAATGGGTGCTATGCATGAAAAAAAAGGGATAATTACACTAAAAGACAAGCAAAAGACCAAAATTACCAAAAATGGCACATATTTCCGAATCTTATCCGTCCTGTTACCCTTTATCCGAGATAGCAGTCTGCCGCAAGTTCATACAATTTTATGCAAATTTATACACGTGTATAAAATGTATAAATTTGTATAAGTGAGTATATGCGAGTGAATAAATCTGTATATTAATGTCTATATGAATTTTTGCTTTTTTGTGTATATTTTTGTATTTTTCTCATTGCTACGCATTTATCTATGTATATTCATGTATAATTTATTTTTTGGGGGGAAATTTGTGTGCATAAACTTGTCCAAAGCAATTATTTAGACGCAATAAACATATAAATTCAGTAAAATACAAAAAAGTAACGAAACTACTGGCGGGGGAGGGTGTCTGTCGGTGGCTTAGTGGCTGGGGAGGGGGAGATTTGGTAGCTAGGATGTTTTTTATGAAAGAGAGTTAAAATTTGTAATTTTAGGGATGGGTGCTATGCATGATAAAAAATATGGCTTCATATTTGTAATTTTGGTTAGTGGGCTGCCTATTTTTGAAAATTCCCCTATAATAATACCGTAATGGGCTGTATAATCACCAAAATTGTAAAAATTTCGCTTGGGAGCCTGCTTGGCACGAGCTAATTGATCCGTAGCTTCCAAAAATAAATTCGCTGAAACAATATTTTATACCGAGACTTTATATATATAAAGCCCCAGGGATGAATCCCATTATAAAATAATGGGACTTTGACAGTATAAAAACCTGGGACTAGTTTGGGGATGTTTGCCAACGCTAATGGAGTGTACGTGTGCACGCAAATTTTTAACTATTTCTTAATTAATTTTGAAATTATAGATAAAACTAATTGAGCACGTCCAAAAATAGCTACGCATCAAAATCACACTCAAATTTTGTCCCTTGAATAATTCTTTCTCTTTTAGGCCTTTTCTCTATCATCTTAAAATCAATTTCTAAGCAGCGAGTCCAATTCAAAGGAAGCATGAAAATGAGATTGCAAAGAACCTATAAGAACTGAACTTTTATCTCCTTAATAGAATAGTACTAATAGAAAACAGAAGCAAAAACAAGGAAGCTTTTCAAAGCCATTTGGTAAACTATTAAAGATGTACAATATCTCATAACATAAAAATATGTCACCTACTATTTTGGATCAAACGGCCATGCTCTTCAATGTTTCGACATTTTGCAGTTAAAATTTCTCTGAGTTTCAAGTTCTACGCACTAGAAATTTAGAACATATTTACACAATTGATGTCTTGAAAGACTACTTCAGCAATAAATAATGAACGATAACAATTAGAAAAGGAAAAGGTAAGCGACCTGGACAGTCAAATAAAGTGCAACAACAACTAAGAAAAAACCCACCCATAAGTAGAGTCGGAAGAGGGTGAGATGTAAGCCGACCTTACCCTCACTTACCCCCACTAAGGTGGAGAGGCTGTTCCAAAAGAGTTTCACACTTGAAACAGTTTCCGAAAGTGCAATAACTTAAAAGAGTTTCACACTTAATAGTGTCCGATTCATAATGTCTCAATCTAAGATGGATGCTAAGAACTCATTACAGTAAACGGATAAAAAGCCCGTTGTTCACATATACACAAACTGCCTCAGTCTAAGATAGATGATTATGACTAAATACTAACCACTCCAGAACTGTGGATAGTACTACCACTAAAACTCAACATTTTCTCTAGAGACAGGTATTCAGCAAATCAAAAACGTTGCTTTAACCTCTCTTTAACCTCTCTGCAAAATCTACTGGACATATCGCTACAGAATCTACACAAAGTCCACCTTTAGTGTGTGTACAATCGATCTGAGTCATGGAAAATTTAACTTTCATTGGTGAAACCGAACCTGTGACAACAAAGTCGCCAACATGATGGTACTTCCACATTCCAGGTTCATTCAAGTAACACTGGGTTGTAGCTTGTTGGCCATCTGATGTTGAGAGCTGAAACCGGACTGGCTTTTTATCCCACCCGTGAACGTGCTCAGAGTTGCAAATCCGACGTCCAAATTTCCGAGAGGCACGTCCTACTTGTAGTCTGAAGAATATGCTGTAGGAGCCAACGGGGAAAGGGAAATCGACCTCTCCATCAACTTCAAACCACCAGATCTGTTGGAGATATGCAACGGACTTGAATCTGTGTGAAAGGAAAGGAGAAGAGATTATAATGTATTCTGTGTAAGATGTTACTAGCTTTTTCTACTGGATTTATAGCGACAATAAAATCAAAACACAGAGAGCACACAATATAAGCATATCAGTGCCTAGAAGCATTATAAAATGTTCAAGGTATCGATTGCTTCCACTATGCATCACATGAAATTTCACAAATTAACCCTAAAACTCACTGACTTCTGCATATGCACACATACTAATGAATATGACCATGTCAAATACACCCTCTTGTTTCTGGTGTAATGGGGCAACTTGAGAAACTTTACGTCATGTCACGCGTGATAATGTTAAAGAGTGTTATTGACCAGAGTTCCTGGGTAAATCTAGCGGACTAAGAATTAGTCGTGAGCAAAACTTGAAGATTTAGAAAGCTCTCCCCCAACCCAAATCACTAACAACCTAAAAAGCAATGTTGAACCATGATGATGATGCCTGGGAATCTTACCGGACCATTAGCTTCAAAGAAAGTACTAGCGAGAAGACAACACATACTGCCCCTCAAATATCTGGAGCATTAAATTTTCCAAGGATTACCATTCTCCAAGTAGTTCAAAGGGTAAAGACACTTATCCGAGGCTGTTCCACTAATGCTGGCCATTTTCCATAGTGAGAAGTTATCATACCGGTAATTGGTACTTAAAAGACTAATCTATCATAGAATTGCAATCTCAAATATAAGAATACCTTAAACTTCAATTCACACACATACATCAATAAACACACAAGTATAAACATTCAATCTGCCATAACTATACAACAAGAGTAAAACAGTCTTCAACCCTTACCTTGATTCATCCGTTTCAATCCGACTCCAATATCTCCGATCATCAATGCCAGTGATCCCCAAGCCACTTGAAGATATAGACAAACAAACTTTTCCACTACTCTTATCTAACCAAGCTCTCTGCAAATATCCCCAAAAAGCAATAAAACCATCAAACTCAATTTCCACCCTCAACAAATTATCATTCTTTAGATTACTTCTCAAATTACAATATTAATACAACACCACCTCAATACAAAACTAGCAGTACTAATTTATCCACATTGAAACAAGCCAGCAAAAAAGATTGGAACGTTTAATAAATTGTATACAAATCATATGACAAGGAAAATTTAGCATAAGGCCTAAAGATTGGACCTTTATGCCACCATCAAAAGAATTGGGACGACAAAGACTGATAAATATCTCTCCTTAACCCAAATCATCGGCCTTTAGATTTATTCTCAAACTAAAACACTGCTACTACTACTACAATAACAACACCTCAATACAAAACTAGTACTACTAATTTAACCAAATTGAAACAAAAAGGAGAAAAGGACTGGAACTTTGAAAAAAACATGTATACAAATAATATCTTATAAGGAAGATTTAGCATAAGAGGGCAAAAAATTGGACCTTTGTGCAACAATCAAAAGACTTAGGTTGACAAAGACTGGCATAAATATCTCTCTTTTACACAAATTCTGAGCCTTTAGATTACATCTCAAACATAAACACTGCTACTACTATTACAATAACAACACCTCTTTTTTTTTTTTTTTTTAAGGGTTACTACAATAACGACACCGTAATACCAAAACTAGCATATTTACTCATTTCCTAGTTAAATTGGGCAACTTTTATTTCCAGAAGAAAAAAGATCTTTACACAAATAGCCAACCAAATTCACTGTTTACAATTCGTAGACGGTATACATAAATTATACATATACTCCCCCCATTCCGGCTTATGTGAGCCTATTTTCTTTTTAGTTTGTTCAAGAAATAATGATCCCTTTCTAAATTCGAAACAACTTAACTCCAAATTTACACTGTATCCTTAATGAGGTGATTTATAGTCACACAAATACTAGTTGGCTTATTTTAGACAACAAGTATCAAAAGTCTTCCTTTCTTTATCAAACGTTGTGCCAAGTCAATCAGATTCACATAAATTGAAACGGAGGGAGTAGTATATATGGTATACACATAATATACATGGATTATACATATATTATACATCCGCCAGCTATTTTTTTAAATGCTAACAAAACAAGTGTTTATACAGTGTTATTTTCACTAAATGGCCAAAAGGGTATATAAATAATATCATAAAATGGAATATTTAACATAAAAGGAGTATAAAGATTTCACCTTTGTACCACCATCAAAACAATTAGCTCGACAAAGCATTGCATAAATGTCTCTTTTACACAAATTAGCCGGAAAATTTTGACCATCAAAGACCCTTTGAATAATAGTGCTATAATTCAAAGGCAACTTTGATTCCCATACAAAATCAGCAGAAGAAGCTCCTCTAAAAGCCTTATTTAACATAGCCAGTTTACAGATCTGTGGAGGGTCCATATATACAAGAACTGAAGCTACACAACTTTCTGGTAAATCACCAAGACCAGGATTTGACTGTGTAATTGTTGAAGAAAGTTGTGGAATCAAGAAAGAAAAAGAAGAACCCATGATGGGAATTTTTTGGGCTAAAAATTAAAGAGGTACCAATTCTTGGACAATTGGTGCAAAATAGAGAAGTGAGAGGAAATATAAAGTGGTGGGAATTAGAAAGACAAAATAATACAGCTGGAGTTTGGTTTATAAGAAGAATGGAGGGTACTTATGTTTGGTGTACTTTTGTTGTTTTTTTTTGCTTATATATATGTTGGATTCTGCGTGAAATGAAGTGGGGGGGGGGGGGGGCGGGCGGTATGATTTTGGGGTGGGGGGGGGGGCTATTGGCTTATGGGATGATGGAAGGTTATTACTAGTATCTAGGAGACTAGAGATAGTAGTTTGATTAGATTGAACAAGTTGGATAATTCATGACTCATTAATACAAGGTTGATTGGATAATCATGATAATCTTTGACTTATTTACATAAATAAAAGTTTAAATTAAATTTAAGTTATACACAGGTATAACTTAACTGCGCAATATTTTGTGTACCAGACTGTCTTTTTTTTATACACGCCGGTATGTCGTTGTACTCCCTTTGGTATTACTATGTGAGTAAGATTATTGAATTTTTCTTAATGAAAAAAAAAATTTACTTATAAAAATTAATTGTTTAAATAATGTATTTCTTAAATATATAAATTAATTAATATTTAACTAAATAAATTTGGAACGAAATATTCCTAAGCCTTATATTTTGGAAAATTATTTGAATTTTTTTCACAAATAGATTGTCAAATCATTATTTTGTTTGTATAGCTTGTGTATATAGGTAATACATTTATTATATACGATTTAAAACTACACACACACACTATATATATATATATATATATATATATATATATATATATATATATATATATATATATATATATATATATATGTTATATTTGCAAACTATAGCGGTTAAGTGAAGCCTCTCTGTTAGTTCCCTAGTCAAATTATCTGTATATATTTTGGATTAGAGGGAGTGTAAATTTGATAAAGTAGACCATTCACAACAAGAAGAGGGGATATATAGCGAAAATTGATTTTTCCTTTTTATATTTGTTTTTCTTATTTGGCCTCCATAATCTAATTTATCCTTTAGATAAGAAAGGATAAATAGTTGTTTTAATTTGGTAAACTCGAAAAATAACTAGAGAAGGCATAGAATTTATTAGAGAAGGCTATGTATGGCAACTAGTATTTGTTTTTTTTTTTGTTGATAAGGCATATCTTTAATTGCAAGTCAAAGTAAAAAACGTATGCCATAAATAATTACTTTAAATAAAGATGATGCAATAATAAATTCGGGTTTTTGGACATGTCACATGAACATTAGATCTCGACAGCTATGGTAAGTACATTAGTACAACCAAATTAATTGTTACTTGTTATAAATGCTACTATAATGAATTGAAATAAAGCATCATGTACTCATCATCTGTGAAGAATTTATTTTACCATTTCAAATTGGGATTTCAATTGGGTTAACCAGAAACCACGGGCAGACTAAAAAAGTCTTACCTTTTGGACCATTGTTTGCACACAGTTAATATAGTTTAATTCTACAGGAACGCAAGTTAGAGATTTTGGCAATTATTAATCATGATTAAGTAAATTGTATATAAAAGCACATAATTTGTATTTACAAATTCAGCACAAACATCAGCTAAACAGTAAGTTTTTTACCCCACATAACCATTCCCAACCCTTATCCACTTTTTCTAGCCATATTTTATCCTTTTTTTCTTTTTCTAGCATATTTATTAAATATAATTTGATGATATAAATATTTAAAAAATATAGGACAAATATATATGTGTATAAAAGGTATATATATAAAATATCAATCTATTATATTTGATATTTTAATTATAAATTAAATTTTAAATATAAATATTGTGGCTATATTATGTTAGTGCTAAATGATTTGTTAATATGAAATATTGTGGGCTATTTATGTGAAAATCCCAAATTTTGTCTACTACACACGAAGATATTGTACCTATATTTTTCATATATAAGTTTAATGTTGTAATGGTCGAGTTGTGCACAACTTCAAAAACTGTATATCTCATTTAAATTTAAACTATATATATGTCGACAGTATATACCAACAATATTGAAAAATTCTTTTCCTATAAAGTATGTAAGGGTGTAACAGAAATATTCTCTATGTAGTTAAGGCTACAAATTAAAGTTCCAAAAATGGTTAAGGAATCATATTAATCGAGTGCTTTCTACTAATGATATATAATAATTGATCGTATTAGCACACTTTCCATCACATTTCTTGCGTAGCACACGTCTAAAATTGCATTATCAAGTTCATTGCTTTTTACTTTTCAGAACTTAGCTTTTGGTCGGTCACAATGTTTGCCACTTTATAAAGATGTTCGTTAGAAAAACACAAATGTATTAACCAAAATACAAACATAACATAATCATTTTGCATTAGCCTATTAAACTAATTAGCTTTTAAAATATGAGTTGTTTTTCATTCTTTATATTTTGTGCACTTTCGGCTAAGATACCATTCAACTAGTATGAAACTGTGATCCTGTTGAAAACCACTACCTTTATATTTTTTGAAGTATTTTATTTAACAGAAAACTAGGCTATCCAAAATTCCAAATCAATCTTCAGCTTACGTGTAGAAGTCTAACAAGAATATTAAATACATACTAGGAATGCATTGACAAATTAAAAAAATATATATTTGTTGTAGGGGGGTGGGTGTTATCTGTGTATTTATTTAATGTATTTAAATCTTGGAAGTAATAAGTGGCAAAGAAATGAGAGGGGTATGTATGTAGCCACCTCTACGTGTTTATGAGTCAGCAAACAAGTTAACAGCTCATTGTGTTTTGCACCACGTAGCTCAAGGTCGGTATGCATGGAGTTGTAATAAAACAATTGAACCAAGATTTATTTTTGGTCCTACTAGTGACTTAATAATTCTTAAGAGAGTGCATGGCCTGTGTACTAAATGTGCAAAAATATTTAGACAAGCATATACTACGTACTATTAGGTAATTGCAGATGAATTCATAAGTGCTTATTTTTCATCGAAAGTGTTTGACCAAATTTTTAGGAGAAAAATAAGTGCTTTTGAGTGGCAGCAGAAGCTGTTTTTCTGTTGTGAGGAAGAAGCTGAAAAAAGTAGCTTTTCCCCAAAAGTGCTTTTGAGGAGAAGCAGAAGCTGTTTTTAAGTTCTATCATTCCAAAAATATCTTTACTAGAAATACTTATATACCTAATTACCCCAATTTATTTAACCAAATAATTATAATATAAAAATATTACGTTATTTTTTTCCTTATTTTTTCTTCGTACACCTACATCATCATTATTAGAAACATTTAATCCAATAACATCTTTTTTTAAGGTATAAGATTTAGAATATTCAATTCTGTATGATGTATTTTGAATTTTTTTAAATAAATAATAAAATTAAATATAATGTTCTGTAAAGTGAATCTTTAAATGTCCATACTCGTAATTTAACACTCAAAAGTACTTTTTTAAAAGTTTGGCCAAACACAAATTATTACTCAACTATTGACAAAAATAATTCTTAAATGAGTTGGCCAAAAACAAACTTCTTTTCTCTAAAAGTACTTTTACGAAAGCATTTTGGAAGAAAAACACTTCTCAAAATAAGCAGTTTTTAGAAGCTTGGCTAAACAGGCCGTAGATACTCATGCATGTTGTAGTCTGGATAACTAGATAACTCCTTTATGGAGACTCTGTGACTCACCTTGATCTAATTCTTAGTTGGCAATAGTTAGATTATTAATCAAGAATTAAGAGGAATCGGTTTGACATCTATCATCCATGAATGGGTCCAAACTCCAAATATTACATAATATATATTCTATATACCTTTAGCAAATAGAACTCAGATTCTTTTTTAATTTTTAATAAATGTTTTTTATTGGTATTAATCATAAAATAATTTAACTTCAGTAGGTTAAAAAATATATTTGAACATACGCATTCACTAATATATGATGAAAACAACGAATATGAGTAAATTTTACTACTTGATATGCGATGAACAATTAGACCTACCACTTAAATTCTTAGCGTCTTTATTGAACCTTAATTCGGGGTTTTGAAGATATACTAGTACTAGTATTAATGTTTATATCTGTTATGCGTGTCACAAACGAGTGAAGATTATTGAAAAGGAAGAGCTGCCTAATTTTCAGATTCATTTTATCGGGCTGGGGTCCTGAAGATTTCTATGAGTTTTCTGCTTCCATCATCGACACTACTCCTTATAGTAGGGGTGTTCATGGGGCGATACGGTTCGGGTTTGAACTTATATATTGGTAATGGTATATCGATTAACGGTATATAATTATGTAAAAATCAATACCGTACCAATAAGCTATCGGTTAACGGTTATCGGTTCGGTAGTTAACGGTTCGGTAACCGGTACACCGAAGTAATGCGTGAATTCTTGGTGGATGGTTGTCAATAGGTAATATTTTTTAATTAATATGAATAACCACTAAAGTAATAGACAAACCATCCACACAAACTAAGTAAGCAAGTGCAATCAACAAGTCTTAGCAATATGCTAACATAACACAAAATAATGAAATAGAAAAAGAAAAGATAAGAAAGTCTGATCAATGATCCGAGAAAGCAAAATTAATTATAAAATAGGCCACACTCATTAATTAAAGTGTATGAGTATTGATATATAATCACCAAAAATAATAATAATAATTGAAGTTTAACCTAAAAGTTAATGTTGTAAATTAAGAGTTTAAATGACTTAATATACTAATAATAAATAAAATAAAATATATAAAAATTATAAAAAAAATCTTATCGGTACGGTAATGGTAAAGAGATATAGGAACCGTTACCGTACCGATATCTTATCGGTATTGAAATTTAATACCATTACCGAACCAATAACCGTTATACCGATACCATTATGCTTATCGGTAGCGGTAACAATTCGGCTATTGGGTATGCTTATCGGTAGCGGTTTTGCACACCCCTACCTTATAGGGTATTAATTTACTCGCATCAGGTGTTTACACCGACCTCTAAATGCATGTTATTTGTATTCACACACACTATTTTTTACTTAATCATAATTAAGTAATATATGTTCACGTCATTAAAATAATTAATCATAATATGTTGACGTGTTTTGATGTAAACATTAGGGAGGAGTAATTAGTTTTTGCTGATCTTTAACCATTAAACCTCAAAAGAGGATGAACAATATTTCGGAATTCGGCGACAAGGTTTAAAGTAGCGGCAGTTTTTTTTTTTTTAAATTTTAATGACAAATAATATTTGATTTAGTTTGCGCGAGCATCAATATTTTCAGTGTTTCATGTTTCTCTACTTTCAACCAGTAAGTGGAGTCAAAGTTACAAGAAAGATAAGTAGGACTACTATTGATTCACAAGATTTGAAGTTTATAAGATGTAAAAGATAAATATAATTCCGAAAAGGAAAAAACAAAGATCGTGGTGCTTCGAAACATATCTGTCCATGACAAGGACATTGCCCAAGAAGTGGATCGAAGTCATTCTAACAGAGAATTCGTACAATTAGGACTACAACTGGAGTGATGGTATAGTACAGATCAAGTGTTAACTCTTCGTACACTTGAAACGTTACGCTGAATTGATCGAAAACGATACAACTAGTGAAATTTAGCCTTACTCTTCTTGATTTCTAGTCAGTTTTGTTGTTTGTTTGGTTGTTTTTGGTAATGTATATGGTATTCAGTTTTGTTGTTTGTTTGGTTGTTTTGGTAATGTATATGGTATTCATGTGGTACACATATATATATGTGTCTTATTCAACCATAGTGGTCGAATATATTCACAAGTAGGAGTAGTAGAAAGTTGTAGCCTGTAGGATTGATAAATTGACTTCATTATGGGTAAAACAACAAATTTATACTAGTACTCCTTCCGTTCCAATTTATGTGACAGCATTTTCTTATTAGTGTGTTCCAAAAAGAATGACATCATTTTAAATTTGGTAACAATTTAACTTCAAAATTACAGTTTTTTCATTAATGAAATGATTTACAACCACACAAACATGTATCTCTTATTTTAGATCATAAATTTCAAAAGGCTTCATTTATTTCTTAAACTTCGTGCCGAATGAAACTATTACACATAAAATAGAACGGAAAGAGTAAATGTTAATATAAAATGTAAATGTTATATCCGACTGGATATGTTTCACTCCTCAATGGAGTGATGGGAAAACATACTTGTAGTTGCTAATTTATTACTGTATTCTTTTTTATTTGTGATTTGAACACTTTACACGCATATATGTCTAAAGTTTACTCATTTTGAATGACAACGACAAGATATAATTAAGATCTTACAAGTAATGTAACAACAATTTATTGTTTGACTATGTAGCTGCTAGTTTTCACAAGGGTAGAGAATATAATCTGTTTGGTTCTTTCTTTCTTTTGTGGGATTAAGCAATACTCCCTCCGTTTATATTTACTTGTCCAAATTCACCAAAGTCAAATTCTAAGTTTACTCCTTTTAGCAATTCAAGATAAAATTGGTTATGTTCTTCCTAATTTACCCTTGATATTAAATACCTTATACTTTTCAAAATCCCTTCACAATTAAATACCTTGTATTTTTCAAGTATAATTAATAAGAGTATAATTGTCAAGTTTAAGTTTTCTTATTTTTTCTTGATGAGAGTGAAAAGCTGAAAGTGGACAAGTAAACATAAACGGAGGGAGTACATTGCAAGCAGAAAATCTTCATTTCGCAGAGTACTTGTGGAGTTGTGGTAAAGCTAGTTAGGCTGCTCGTTAACTCGATCTCTATGTATTTATGTATGCTACTTTATGAAATAAAAAGTGGATAAGCATACGATTTAACATAGACAACTCTCTTAGTTGCAATTTATGTGGTATAACTTGACTCTACACGAAGACTTTTGAATTTATGAGTTTAAACATGTCATAATATCTGTGTGGGTTGTGGCCATAAAATTTTTGAACTTTTTAATTAGCTTTAAACATGTCAAGATAACTTACCGCAACGAACTTTATATTCAGTGATGGCATACAAAAATTGTACTTGCCAATGTACATACTATATTGAATCCGTATGTGATATACTCCACAATCAAAGAATTTAAGTAGCTATGCAAGGCATGAACATTAGCCACTGAATGAAGCAAAATTACCAAGTTGCATAATCTTGGTAAGGACCATTATAAATAATAGGCGGAATAGGTTACCAGCTACCTAAACTTGGCAAGAAAAGTCACTTAGATCCTTTAACCCTGCCTTGTACCTATTAGCTACCTCAACCAACTGAAATTTGTACCATATGAACACAAAATGCTGACATGGCATAAAAAGTGATTTTCACTTGTTACAGGTGCGTGAATAATCTTAAAACTGCATTGTTTCTTTTATTTTTTAATTAAAAAAATTATTTTTCCGAACTCCACCATTAACACCACCCTATGCTCCATTTCCACCACCCTATGACTTCTTTCTCCTTGAAAAACTTAATAGTCACTTAATTCACTATCTCACAAATTATGAAATCCCCTAATTTTAGAGTAGATCAGTATCTATATAAAGAATTAATTAAAGAAAGAACAATGTTCCATCCATATGTATGCACAATGGGTACAGAAGGGGATCTAAGTTGAATTATACATAACAATCTTAGCAAACATGCTACAGAGCTTGAAGAAGACCCTCTTGAATTTTTAAAAAATCTCTAAATCTGGATTTGGCCCTTTTAGTGTAAATACGAGAGCTTTGCAGTGGTTGTAGGCTTGTAGCGATGCGGCGGAACAGGGTAGGAAATTGGGCGGGAGAGTAATAGAGGAAGATGGAAGTAATTTTCTGGTTCATTTTTTAGTTCATGTAGGAGAGTAATTTTGATTGTAATTGTATGGCCATTGAGATTGAATTTTACAACTCTGATAGATGACAATGACGAAGAGAAACAGAAATATCAATCAGCTGCTAAGAAGAGAAAGTGAACTTTTAGATTATTATTCTGCTTCTCTGTTATGATTGAGTGTATCTAGTGGAAGGAGGGAGGTTTAGCTTTTCCGTCTCTTTAGTGTAGGAATTTAACAGTTCTTGTTCAGAACATATGAACTGCTTTTTTATCATGTGAATTGTTACATGCTCCATTTAATTGGATTAATATTCTTTGTGCTTAGTGAAGAAATGTAGTCTTTGGCATGATTTTTATTAAAGATTCAAACTCTACATTTGTGAAGATCAAATTTGGTGGGTTTGAGCAAAAATGGTTATTTAATTTAAGCTTGCTGGAGATAGAGAGATTTGCTAGGGGAGGGGCTTTTGTTTTTCTAAAATAAAATTTCCTTTTCCTTTTTTTGTTTTTTATTTGCTAAAAAACTGAAGTCAAAAGCCACATGTCATTTTCTCATTTGTCAGTTTTGACATATCAGCTTGTGTGAAATACACGCATTGTATTTTTTTTGTTTGGTTGTCTTGGAAGGATTCAATAGGTACAGTTTTAACTTACCATCAGGTAGCCAAGAGGTACAAGGTAGGGTTAAGGTAGCTGGATGACTTTTGTTGCCAAGTTTAGGTAGCTGGTAACCTATTCCGCCTAAATAATACAGTTGGGAAGATAAGAAAATATTGATGTTGCTTTAAACTTTAAAGGTCCAAGGACCTTGAATTTTGTCACATCAACTAATATCTTGTGAATCTTAACTAATACTTTGTGCCTAAGGAGTAGCATGCATGATCCCCCCACTCCACTCCCACCCCGAATTGTGGTTACATTTAATTAGGACCCCACTAAATCATTATTAGGTAAAGCAATTAGTCTGATAATTACGTGAAAAGAGCATAAATTTCATTGATGATAAGTAGGTAGGTATATTATTGTATATTATTAATATATCCACTTTGTTAAAAATAATGTTGCTACATGATAGGTAGGTAGTTAAAAGAATCATAACACTACTTATACAACAGAATGTTGTAGAAGACAACTCATATAATTTAATTGAAATATAGAATATAAAATACAGGAAAACCTGCATTTAAATTAAGGGCGGGGTTCAGAAATATATCATTCTACTCTTTAATTTACACAAACTATCGATACAATATCGCTTTACAAAATATAGCAATATATTTTTTTTACCCACGATATACAAATCATAAAAAATAGTTTTTTTTTTCTTCCGAGCTTCTCCATAAACCTTAGTCGTCCAACTGCTGCCATTTCGTCACTGTGCCAATCGCCAACGGCTAGCTGCCTGATTTTTTTAATCTAAAAAACAAAACGCGCAAAATACACATATATACATTGAAAAATATTTTGAAATTACTATCCAACACTGCGTATAACCAAACATACACGTACATACATATACATACAAATTGTTCTATACCTACATAATTATACGACTAATATACACGCACAAACAAAAAATTTAAATACACATATATAAGCTGGACATACAAAAGATATACACAAAAAACACATAGATATACAAAAGACATACACATATTATTTTACACTAGACATACACATGCACAAGCATACAATGACATATGCATATACACATACAAAAACAAAGATACACAGATATAAAAAAATTAGAAAGATATACACAAGACATACACATGTACAGATACAGAATAAAATAAAAAAAAATAAGAAGAACAAGAATAAACATATCGACAGCAATATCTGCGCGTGCAACAGCTCCGACATCAATAGCCCCTATTGTTGCAGCAGCACCAGCAACATCATTAGCCGTCAGGAAATTGAAGGGGAATGGGGTGGCGGGTGAGTGGGTGGAGGAGGGGATAAAAATAAAGAGGAAGAGTTATGGGTTAGGTATGAGAGAGAGAAGTATCTAAAATGATATGTTCGTTAATAAAATTTAAAAATAACTTTATGTTTTATAATTTACTAAAACTGTCAGTATAATAAAAATTAATGATCTCTAAAGTAATTATTAGCATAAAAGATCTCTGTAATTCCATTTAAATACAGAATTACAGGAACAATAATATTTAAATTAATTACAAAACAACAATGAAAAAAAAATCAATATGCTGAATTCCCTTTTCAAATAAACAGAAAATGATAATAACCTTCGACCTTCGAATTGATCTCTTCGTCATATATCGTACTTGCGTTGAATTATTGATCTGGATAATTTTTTTTTTGTTAAATATGGAAGTTACACTTGATACACAAGTTATATCTAAGAAAGGAAGATTCAAGTATCTTAGGTCAATACTCCAAGAAAATAGATACATTAAAGATGATGTCATACATCGTATTGGAACGGGTTGGATGAAAATGGAGGCTCGCATCTAATGACCTATGCGATAAGAATGTGCTACCAAGACTTAATGTAAGTTTTGTAGAGTGACTGTTAGACCAACTATGCTAAATAGGGCAGAGTATTGGCCAGTCAAGAACGCACACGTTCAGAAGATGAGAGTAGCGGAGATAAAGATGCTTGCATGGATATATGAGCATACAATGAGAGATTAGGTTATGAATAAAGATATACAAACCAAGGTGGGAGTGGCCTCCTTGGTGGACGAGATGCTGGAAGCAAAGTAGAGATGGTACATGCATGTGAAAAGAATGAGCATAAATACCCTATAGTGAGGAGGCGGGAGAGGTTGACAATGACATGTCTAAGAAGAGGAAGAGGTAGACTAAAGAACAATTGGGGAGAGGTGATAAAGCAGGATATGATACATCACCTCACCGGGGACTTGACCCTAGATAGAAGAGCTTGGAGGTCGGGAATTAGAGTAAAAGGGTAGTATGTTGTCGAGCATGCACTCCCTTCTATGTGGCAATACTTTAAAAGGTGGGGGCGCGAGGCGAAGCGTATTACCTGATGCGGGGTGGCGAGGCATAAGCCCCACTAATCTCTAATATTTAATATTTTATATATAAAATAATTGATATTAAATATTTAAAAAATAACATAAATCACATAAAATGGTAAAATTACGTAGAATTTCTAGAAAATTAAAAACTCATGTAAGGATAAGAGTAAAAAATTATGTACAACTATGAAATAATTGAATAATTTGATAATTAAATTAGCAGGTTGGTATTTGAGTGTAGCCTTTAAATAGATGATTTATTGAAAAATATTTTTTTAATTGAATTTGTTTTTAGGACTTATGCCCCGAGACTTGCCCAATGCTTAAGCGTACACCCCGATATGCCCCAAATTTTAGGGTTTATGCCTTTCAGAATCTACAATCTACCGTGTTGCTTCAGTGCGCTTTTGCTGCACCTCGCCCTGGTGGTTCGCCTCGAAACGTCTTTAAAATACTACTCTGTGGGAGGGCATGATTTTAAAAAGATACTCTCAGTTCGTAGGATTAGAGTCTTCTAGAAATAGGGTTTTAGGGTATACTCTACTTCTCATTCTCCTTATCGCTCTTATGGTTATTATTTTAGTACTGGCTTATTCTTCCAGTTAGTAATATTGTTGTTTCTTATGTTCTTATTATCTCTAATATTTTATTGTCAATACTTTTCTTTTTTCCCATATTTTCATCTTAGTTTTTACTCTTATAATTCTCAAACATGTTTTCAAAACGCTTTCTTTAACTGAGAATCTCTCGAAAACATCATCTCTACTTCACACAAGGTAGAGATAAGGTTTGCGTACACCTTACCGTTTTCAGACCCCACTTGTAAGTCCATATTGGGTGTGTTTTCATTGTTATTTTCTTTTATTTCATTTTGCTTAACCATCTAATTACGAAAAGCCATTTTTGTATGAGGAAATGTGATGAACTAACAAGAAAAGGTAATTCATTATTTGTCATTTTCATTTTACCGCCAGCTAGATTCTTACGGTGGCAACTTTTTAATTTTGTGGTTTTAAATTAAAAATGTGTGTATGTACTAAAATATCCCAAATTTTATGATTTTAAACTTGTCATGTATGATATTTGAATTATCAACTTACTAAATATAGAAAGAGGCTCTCTTTTTACGACAAAACAAAAAAGAAAATAACACACTTAAATTGGAACCGAGGGAGTAATTTATGGTATTTAAGGTTGCAAACCCCTTCTTTTTAAAGGATTGCTCGTAATATCTCAAGTATGGGGCAATGAGGAGCATGTACCGACTACTATATAAGCCGCTGGTGAAGCTTATAATTACTTGATCAAGAGAGTACGATACATTGTTGTTTATGCGATCATATAATTGGAGTGGCTGCTGTTTATTACTACTACTATACTCCGTACTATTTTTTAAATTTGTGATTCGAACACTTTCCACGCCTTTAAGTTTAGAGAATGCTCCCACATTCAACGATTACGACAAAAACATTTTTTTTTAAAAAAAAAAAAATCTTATATTAATGATGCCAAAATTTACTGTTTGATCTTTTTGTTGCTTTCTTTTTTGGTTACCCACCCGGTGTCCGATATCTTTATTGGAGCCCGACTAATCCAGATTGGCGCCGCGTAGGGTCCCATTCGAGGGGAAGCGCTCTCTACCAATGATTTTTTTATACCCAAGACTCGAATCCAAGACCTCTGGTTAAAGGAGGAGTAGCCCTATTCGCTACACCACATCACTTGGTGGTTTTTTGTTGCTTTCATAGGGAGGGAATTTATCTCTTCTTTTCTTTTTCCTCCGACCTATAAACAAAAGGTCGCTGCTAAGTGCTGATTGAATCATTTTGGATATGGAAAACGTGGTCTTTTTACAGCCATAAAGTAGTACTCCTACTAATTATTTTCTGAAGTATAACTTTTAGCATCATTAACCATCACAAGTTAAATAAATCATATACTACGTTCCTCTCTTACTCTAATCACCATTCAATTTTGGTGATTATATACTTTACCCTATGTACCAAGTAACACGAGAAAAAAGGAGAAGAAATAAAGAATAACCTACGATTTGAGAGTGTAAAATGAAAAGGCATTTGTTTTCTACTAATACAAGTAATTATATATAGGAAAAAAAATCATAAATAGCCTATATAAGCGTATAATGTAGTACAAGTTAACTCTATCTAAAAATGGAAAAGAAAAGCTCTGAATGATAATTGGACCTTCCTTTGTTAGAGTGCAAATGAAGTAAGTAATTATTTAAAAGTTAGAGTTAAAGACATGTAGTGATAAAGAAATACTCTAGTTACTGTTTCGAGAGTCAAATTTTTTAAATTTGACCGTAGATTAGGATATAAAATCTTTAACTTTTCTTAAATAAAATTTACATATTTGAAAACTACGTGAAAAGTACTTTTAAGTCACAATAAATTATAACTCAAAATATTTAAAAGATATATATAAACTCATTTGCCTCTCGAAATCCGAACTACGACAAATAAAGTGGGACGAAGACACTAGTATACAAAAATAGTGAATGCATATATACGAGACTTCAAGATAGTTGGTGTGAGTTATCTAAAGACTTCAAGATAGTTGGCATGAGTTATCTAATCATGTTTCCAATGTTGTTCCTCTTGATTTTTTATTTTTATTTTTTTTGGTTAATATGTCTTGGTTGGCAATGATAAAAGGGAAAAAAAACCCACCGACAAGAAACTGAGAAAAATCATCAAACAGAATAAGTGAAGACCAATGAAATAACCAGAAAGTGTGAAAGAACATGTATGATTGATTTGTATGTCCATATTCAATTTTGGTCCAACTGCACATATATCTTGGGAGAAACAATCAAATTTTCAAGGAAATTTCTTGGGCCTTTCCACACTATAGTCCTTCCTCAACTCCTTTGTCCTTTGAAAAGTGTGAGGAAAAAGATCAACCACTAAAATAAAGAATTGAGGTACCAACTTGTCATTCAAAAACAATTTTAATGAAATAGGAAAAAACTTACATAATTGAAGTAATTTACATTTGTATAGTTTAAGTTTAACCCACATTAACCACTTATTAGTTAAAAAGAAGAAATGAGCCCAATAAGGTGTTGAGCCCAGCTTTAGGTAGAGAGATCTGGGGAGCATTACACACCTATGACACCGACGACAATGGTTTGCCTAACTGTCCTTGTTTAAAATAGTTTGCAAGAATAATCTCTGCTAATTTTAATGAATAAATTTTGGATGGAAATACCTCTATGAAACCTTATATTTACGCCTGCATCCCGCCCTCCCCTTTCTAGTAAGTGCAGACCTTTTATCTCTTGATGCCCCACCCTCCAAGATAATTTGAAGTGTTGCCTCGGCAGCACTTGCCTCTTTAATCTCTTCACAGGCAGCACTTGCCCCTTTATATTTCCCAAAGAGGCAGCACTTGTCAATTTATAACTTGAAGTGATGCCCTCTTGGCTGGCAACACTTGCCCCTTATATTTTTCGAAGAGGCAGTATTTGTCAATTTATAACTTGAAATGCTGCCTCCAAGGCTATTTTGCTAAACTATTCTTAAGAGGGACAAAAAACCATAACAGGGAGGGATAAGGAGGTACATGTGGTGAAATTTTTTGAGAGATAGCCCATTGAAATGTATTGGGCCTTTTTCGGAATATTCCCCAATAATGGGTCAAATAATGTGTTGGGCTTTGAGGCATTTGCTGGTATTGAAGAAGAAAATTGAGTAGATATAAGTTACAGTACAAGTCTTCCCCTAGTTCACCTTCTAGAATCAATCACTATCTAATCATAAGAAGGTTACAAGTTTGTCCAAAATATATGACTAGTAGATAAAGACTTGTAACTGCAGGATTTAGGCTAATGAAGTGACTTCAACAAAACTACAAGAAAATTATATATTAAAGTATATCTAATCATGCAGTGATGGCCCTAAATAGATAGCTTTCAGCTGCCTAAACCAATTAACCAGAAAGCATAGCAAGAAATCATAGGAGTATTTCTTTAATATTTCTAGATGACAAAGAAATATTCGAGGTCTAGTGTCACACGGTTCAAAATTCGTTGGATCATGAATCCTTTCCTCTACATTTCTCCACTTAAATATCAAGTTCTTGATTAAGGCAAAGTTAAAACGTATCCGCCTTATAATATACATATCGCAAGCTGCATTCGTGGCACCAGATAAAATCCCTGCATAATCATATTTCCTTCATAACATAGTCAATGCTCCAATACTCATTAGTCTCATATCCTAAATGGTCATAGTAACAAGCCACAAAGAGCAGATAGTGCAAACTTTGTTCCTTTGCAGTTCATGGCTCAGTCACTTGAAATTCTTGTCTTGTTTCCATTTTTCCTCTTACCCTTAATATTTTTGCTTTACAAAGGTTTCAAATCATCACAACAACTACCACCAGGACCAACAGCATGGCCAGTCCTAGGAAACATTCTTCATATGGGAAAAATGCCTCACATAACTTTGACAAACTATGCAAAAACTTATGGCCCCCTTATGTCCCTTAAGCTTGGAACTCAATGGCTAGTTGTTGGATCATCACCTTCTGTTGCTATAGAAATCCTCAAAACAAATGATAGAATCCTATCAGGGAGACATGTTCCAAATGTTCTTCCATCGAAACGATCAGAACTTGACAAGACATCGATAGGCTGGACTTCTGAATGTAACAGTAATTGGAGATACTTAAGGACATTATGCAGAACTGAACTATTCACAGGCAAAATATTAGAGTCTCAAGCTTGTTTTAGGGAGAAAAAAGTGAATGAATTAGTGGAATACTTGAGGTCAAAAGAAGGCGAGGTGGTAAACCTTGGAGAGCTAATATTTGCAACTGTTTTGAACATGTTGAGTAATGTTCTGATATCTAAAGATATTGTTAAGTTGGAGAAAGAAACAGAAGATGGTGGGATGAAAAGTTTAATTAGGAGAATAATGGAAGTGGCATCTGCTCCAAACATATCAGACTTTTATCCGATTTTAGGTAACTTAGATCTTCAAGGTCTGCGAAAAAAATCTATAGAGTTAGGGACGAAGATTCGTTCTAAGTGGGAACCGATTCTTGAAGAAAGAAGGAAAGGTAAAGAGAGTGGTTCTTCTAGCCAACAAGATTTCTTGGAAACTCTCCTTGATAATGGTTTTACGAATGATCGCATCCACCAGTTATTTATGGTTTGTTCCCTCTTTTTTTTCCCCTCAAAAGTAGCTTAGTGAGATTCATTTTCTAGTCTAAAACAAGTTAGTCTTTTACTCTTTTAAGTACTATTTGAAAGTCATAGTAATCATGTTAGTTCTTGTGCTCTACACAAACTGAAATAGAACAAATGAAGCTCTTATATTCATTAAAAGTGGAGTTGTCTGTTGGTCTGTAGTATATAATATGTTCTTTCAACCTTGTGAAGGAGTTATTCTCTGCTGGTACAGACACCACTACCTCAACAATAGAGTGGGCAATAGCAGAACTGATTAAAAATGTAGAGTCAATGAAAAAAGTTCAAGAAGAGCTCGAGAGAGAACTTACTGAAAGTGATTTTCCAAAAGAATCTCACTTGCTGCAGATGTCCTATGTTCAAGCCTGTGTGAAGGAAACTCTTAGGTTGCATCCTCCGGCGCCATTGCTACTTCCACATCGTGCAATCGAAACATGCCAAGTTATGAGTTACACAATACCAAAAGATGCTCAAGTCTTGGTTAACGTTTGGGCTATCGGGAGGGATCCTTTGATATGGGAAGAGCCGCAGAAATTTAGACCACAGAGGTTTCTAAGCTCCAATATGGACTACAAAGGAAATGACTTTGAGTTCTTACCCTTTGGTGCAGGAAGGAGAATATGTCCAGGCCTACCCATGGCTGCAAAAAGCATTCCCTTAGTCCTTGCTTCACTTGTTCATTTCTTTGATTGGGAGCTTCCTCATGGAAAATGTCCTACCGAGCTAGACATGAATGAAAGGTTTGGAGTAACACTGCAAAAGAAAGAACCACTGCTTCTGATTCCTAAAGCTAGAAAATGATCATTGGGATGTACTATCATGTCTCTTATATGTAATATTATCCCCCTGGATTTGTACACTAGATACAAGGACTTAGCGTCCTGGTGTAATCTCAATTCTCATGTGGTTATAAACAGAAGTTCTTCTGGTGATACAGAGGCAAGTTTCGTCCTATTAAGATAAGATCATGTGCCCAAGAGTGCATGAATTTTTTAATGAACTCTCCTTGCCCCTCAGATAGATGATCTTAAACTACTCAAGACTTTACATAAAAGATACACAAGATTCATATACATATACAAGAAATAAATAAAGGCAAACAATTCGACACTGACGAGAGAAATTACTAACACAATAACTTCATTGAAAAAAATATCTGATATCTTCTTGCTACAATGGGATGAATAACCATAGTGAATCATTACAACAAAGAAAGAATACACTGATGAAATTGACTGACTATACTGAACTAAGAAAGAATGCCTAGGTTACAAGAATAATAAATACAAATGAAATGAAAGGTACAAACAAAATGACCTATGCATTTTTTACTAAAAAGATTCTCTGTCAATCTATCTGCAATAAAGAATGAAAGAATGACTCTCTCTACCTACAAAGAATTTGGTAACCTTTTTATCTGTGTACGAAAAGAATTTGTTGTGTCTATGAATGAATGAAAGCTTCGACAAAAGACCAAGCAATCAACTTGGCTGATAAAAAGAGGATGAGCTTCCAGCAGCATCAAGGGGCGCCCAGGCAGACACAGTGTATAGAGGCTGGTCTAACCATCTCAGAGTAAGTGCAGCATCGTCGTTCCCCTGCTTCGTGATCCTATAGTCTTCACATGAGTACATCTTCAACAGCATTTGGCTCTGAAGCAGTTCCCTCTCTGTTACTCCTGTGCATCTGAAACCCCCTTGCTCCATCAGCTTCCGCCACTTCCCAAAACATTCATGTCTTTCAATCCTGTCTCGTCCTTCACAAGCAATGATATTTCTAATCTCGCGAGCAAACATCTCCTCTACCTTAAACCTGACAGGGCTGTCTAACGGAAGGCTGAAACCAATAGAATCAAAAACAGCAGCATAATATCTGAGTGAGTTGACAAGTCTTGCTTCCAAGCTAGGCTCATTGTGCTCAGCTTCTTGCTCTGCCATCAGAATAATGGTGGGGTTTGTGCTTCTAATCAACCCCAGAAAGTCCCTCAGGATCCCCCCAGAACTATCATATAAAAGCTTATGCATCTGTAACACACAGTTCACTGCAACACTTTCTCCCTCTTTCACGTGAAGCATCCATAGCCTTACATCTTCTAATCTGTCAACAACTGGATGGAACTCGAACACCAGATTCAACGCCTCAGCAAACTCGGCTAGTCTATCTCCTGTTTCAATAAGATCCTGCTTTGATTCTCCTATACCAGTAATCCTAACATGAGTGGGAGGGTTTGGCCTAGAAGCTAAACTCTGAAACAGACTAGGCCACTGCAGCCCTTGCTTAATGTCAAAATCAATAATGTGAACACGGTCTTTGCCTTCAAAAGCTCTAAGCAGAATCTCATTTGATGTGAAGTGTATGAACTTTGGGATTGGACTAACCTGATTCAACAGCCTCAATGATGTACTGCTATCATCGTCTAAGCGATCAAGGTCCCGAGGAGGTACAATGTGGAAGATGTGAGGCCAAAGCCTTGCAACACGCAGAGCTAAAGCCTCGGTGAAATAAGCAGTTAACCGGCTAATTGGAGACCCTCTTGGAGAGGCAAGCTCCCCTAGCCTAGCTATGAGTTGATTAACACCAGTGACATTCCTTGAGCCAATTGCTTCAGTGCAACTCACAAGTAAGCTGATCAGCTCAGCAGCATCATCCTCCCGATGGTTGTTATGCTCATTACGTGCTGCTACAACTTCAGCCCTGTCATTTGGATTAGGTGGCCTAGAACCATTGCCTATTTCATGCTCCCCCGGATTCTCATTAATCCTACGAACCAAGCCATGACTGTCTAAAGAAGCACTTGATACCGAGGCCTCCTTCCCAGGATCTTGACTTGTTGAAACATTCTTGTCACCAAAATTAGTAATCTCAGACACAATAGATTCAATCCAAGGATTGTTTGACAAAGGCGGAGGTGGTGATATCACTTCACTAGGTACATAACATACACTGTCTTCCTCTCCAGAACAAGAAAAGGAGAATGGCGCTTCTTGATGTTGATGAAGTCCTGCAATTATAGGAACTGATCGCGACACATTGAAACCCGATTGTAACCAGAAATTTCCACCACCCAATTGGCCTAAACTCAAACCATAGCCTTCTTCAGAACAATCACCCGATTTCCTATTTCCCTTTTTCCTCTTAGCTCTACTCATGCAGGCCTCATCATCAAAACTTTCCTCCTCAGCATACCTCTTCAAGCTCCTACCCTTTTCCCAAAAGTCATCTTTGCTTTCTCTCCTGCCTTCTACATATGATGATGTCTGAGCAACAGTCGGAGATGGCGGTAGACGAATGTTCTGCTTCAATGAGCATCCACTATTCTTACCTTCATTAGGCTTCTCAACAGAAAGGCCTACTGGTCTAACAGACTGGGACCTCGAAGCGTCTTTTCGTGCAAAACTACATGGCAAATCCAATCTTTGTGTGCTCATTGAAGGGAAATTACAAGCTTGAAACTGTGCAGATGCTTCACTCCTTAATCTATGCCTAGGTGACAACAATGTAGAAGAACAACCAGCCAACATTCTTCACACCCTTCCAACTTTTTTTCCTTTCTTTTCAACTCCAACTCACCCACCCTTTTCTATATCTGTCTCTCTTATATTTCTATAAAAATCTTTCACTATAACATATACAATTTCTTGAACACAAGAGAAACAGAACAATGCCTATTATGTGAGTGTGTGAAGTTTCAAGAAACAAAAAAAACAAAAATAGGAATCCGATGGCAAAAACAAAGAAAAATACAATGTGATATCAAGTGTGTCCTATTATCTTGTATACACGGCAACAACGTACCCAGTATAATTCGACAAGTGGAGTCGGGGTATAATCTTGTATAATATTTCTATATGCAACAAAGAATAGAATCAAAAAAATACACACAACCAACTTAAAGAATCAAAGAATTTTAAAGAATTCAACTATTATCAACAATTAATAACACCTATAAAACAAAAAATCATCGGATTCCAAAACTTTCAGAATTCAAGAAAATTAAACATACTCACATATATTAGCTGAAATGCAGCTTAAAAACTGAATCTTTGAGTTACCCAATTCACCAAGCAACACTTTCAACAACCCCATGTAGCTAACTCAATAATCTGAACAAATCAACATCCACAAAAATTTTGCAAAAATAACCAAAAAATCTACCCTAAGTTGAAAAATAGCCAGAAACTAAAACAACCCCCAAGAACCCCCTCCCCAAGAATTTTCAAACAACCCCTTTAAACATTCATAAGAAAAAAACAAAATCAAAGTGTCATCATCATTATCATTGTTGTTGTTTAAAGAAGTTGAAGAAATAACCTAAAAGCCCCACTACCCAAAAAAGCTAAACTCCATAAACAACTGTGTTTTTTTATATATTGAGTTATGAAAATAACCTTTCTTTTACTTTTTTTAACTTCTTGGTAAAGATTATGTTGGAATATTGTTTTTTGACCGTTGGATTTGAATCTAATGGCTAAGATTGCAAAAAAATATGACCGTTGGGAACTTGTCAGTGAATATGACCGTTAAGAGTGTGTTGAAGTCACGTCTAATGCACGTGCATGTCTTTTAATACTACCCGTTTTTTTACTTGACCGTTGGTTTTTTTTTTTTTTTTTTTTTTTTTAAATCAAGTGAAGTTTCTGGGATGTTTATAGTTTATTAACTGACTAATCAGGTAATTTACAGTGGACAGGGTAGTGTAATAATTAACTTTTTAGGCTAATTAATTGGATTGTTTAAGGGATTTTTACACAAATATACAAATTTCACCCCTTAATTACAAAAAAATAGCAATACTTTTCAAATTACAAGGGATAGCAATATTTTTTTAGCACATTTTCATTTTTGATAATTACACTTACCCTCACTCTAAAAAAAACCCTAAAACACTTTCTCCACTTCCCCCAACAAATCAGCCGTCACCCCCATTCCATCCTCTCAGATCAACCCCGAAACCACCACCACCACCACCGATCTAAACAAAAATGGAGAATAACAAACTGTTTCAACATTACCAGTGACTTTCTCGTTGCCGCTGGACCCGCTGATACAGTCTGACACCTACATCGACGGCGGCGATTCAAGTGTAAATATTGATGTTACACCGGAAAAAGATTTAGTAGACGACGATAGTTCCAGTTCCGATTGCATTTGGATGTATCGCGATCCTCCGCCGCCGTCATTCCGATCATCAACTGCTCCGTTGACGCCATTAGATCTAAGACGTTTTCACGAACAATTTTGGTTATTGCAGAACATCTTCTGATTTAGGTGCTTTGTTAGATTGATTACATTGGGAGCACAAGGCATCTTTGCTGGTTTCATTTTTATAGTGACAACATGATACAGTCTGAAACTGTTTCTGTTTCTTTGGAATTGTTTCGTTTTTCTTCCATTTCTGTTTCTTCAGAATTGTTCATATTTCGTTTCTGTTTCTGTTTCTGTTTCTTCAGAATTGTTAATATTTCGTTTTTATTTCTGTTTCTGTTTCTGTTTCTGTTTGTTCATATTTCGTTTCTGTTTCTGTTTCTGTTTCTGTTTCTGTTTCTGTTTCTGTTAGTACAGATTTCTGAAACAATATGATACAGTTTGAAATATCGTTGAAACATTGAAACAATTGTTGCAACAGTTTGATACATCTGAAACGATGTTGAAACAGTATGATACATCTGAAACGACATTGAAACAATCTGAAATAACTGTTGAAATAGTCTGATACGGTCTAAAACGGGAGTTGATACAGTGTAAAACAATATGATACAGTCTGAAACGAGACTTGATACAGTTTTAAACAGTCTAAAACGAAATTGATACAGTCTGAAACGAGACTTGATACAGTTTAAAATAGTCTGATACAGTATGAAACAACCTTAAAACACTATGATACGGTCTGAAACAGTCTGATACGGTCTGAAACGGAAGTTGATACAGTTTAAAATAGGCTGATACAATCTGAAACGGGGGTTGATACAGTTTAAAATAGTTAGATACAATGCTGAAATGAACCGAAAAACAGTACAGAAACAGTTTGATACGGTGCAGAAACAGTTTGATACGGTGCAGAAATAGTTAGATACAGTGCTAAAATAGTTGATACGGTGCAGAAATAGTGAGATTCAATGAGATACATTGAGGATGGATGAGGAAAAGTGAAATTGGAGAAAATAAGAGGAGTAAAAGTGAAATTGGGAGAAATGATGGGAGGAAAAGTGAAATAGGAGGAAATGTGAGGAGCAAAAGTGATAGTGGGGGAAATAGAAAGAAAAATGTAAGGGTTTGGTATGTTATGGGAAAATATTGCTATGTGTTTGCTATGTTTGTAATTATCTTGTGTTTTCCTCTATATAGGGTAATTTTACTAAAATGTTGCTATGTTTGGTAATTAAGCTCTAAAACTTGTACTTTTATGTAAAAAATCCATTGTTTAATGATGGTGTGTCATTAAGAGACAAAGAATGGCCAGTTGCAAAAAGATTCGTACTAGTGTTGGAACAATGTTTGTTTTCTACTATATGCACGTTTAGTTGTCTTTATTGAAGATCAAAAGGTTAAATAATTGTGTTATCGATTAAACAATCTAAGTTTTTAGATAAAATGATTTATCTATTTAAAGATGTAATGGAGTAAACAATGGCTCGAGTTTGAGTCTTGTCGAGACGGAATATGAATGGACGGGATAGGATCATCCTACTCATGAGTTGACGACTAAACGACGGAGTCATCTCACTCATCACCGATCATTTCGGTACAAGCTCAACTAATGTCATCATCCCGTCTTGCTACTATCTCTGTTTAAGTAAATACATTGATGTACTAATAACAATTTAAGCTTTTAAAACGAATTAGTGCCACAATTCAACAAATGCAATTTCAAACTACTGAAAACTTATTAATACTAGACGTAGAATACAAGAGTTGTGGACCTTGGAGTAGGGCAAAAAGGGTCTATCATTGTGGCAGAGCTAGATGGATTGACTTGGTCAAATATTCTGCTTAGTTCATTAATGACTTTGACAGGTTTACCACATTGGAACTGTGAATTTTCTGAGATTTTCTTTGGTTTACTACTCACACGACTATAGTGAGATTTTGTGCTAGAGTAAATACAATGCTGGTGCTTTCTGATTGTGCAGAAAAAAGTATACAGTTTTGAAGTTAATTTTGTCTTATCATTCGAACCTCTTATTTTGGAATGGATTTAATTCATATGCATAAATGTAATACTCCCTTCGGTTCATTTATTTGTAAGGTATTATATTTATAGAAGGTTCAAAATGTTTGTTAATTTAGAATATTCAGGTAAAATTTATCATTTCTTCCCCATAATTACAAAAATATTAAATATTATTGAAAAATACAAATACCTCAATATTAGTAGCTCTTTCTTGAAAATACCGAAATTTCTTAAGGTGTGTGCAAAATCAATTGTTACAACTGAAATGGACTGGAGGGAGAAATTTCTTTGCAATAAGTATACTTTTACAGTGTTGATTGTTCTCTTCTCCTTCTGAATCTATTCGGAGTTCTTCTGTCTTCTTTATCGTCATCTTGTGAATGTATTGAATTTTGGCTCCCATGAGAAAAAACTCATGGTGTCACGTTATAACATCCAAACCATTCTCCATAAAACATCACCAATCTTATAATATCTCATATCATTAATCTTATAACACCCCAAAACTACTAACTCCATTTCAACCATGTGATTTTAATTTCAATTGTAATATTTCTAACTATCATTTCATTCTCTTTAAACAGCGAGCTTAAGATATCTGAGTTGATCATATTTAAACACAACTGCATAATCTCACATCATTGCTCTTTCTTAGCTGACAAAACAACATGTATATTCAATCTAACCCTCCATATTTCAAGCTTTTGGTTGACAACCTTGTCCGTTTTATCTTTTACCACAATATAATGAGTAACTATCATATGGAGTACCATGTATTGTGTTGGTCAAGTCATCAAATTTAAGAAAAACATTCGGTATAATAAATTCCCACCAGATGAATAAAAGACAGCTAGGTCACATCATGGCAGGTCGTTCCAGGGTTAACACTCTCCACCCTCTCTCCCAGGTTTGCTATTAAATGCAGTTGACAAAGCTGCAGATGGATCAAGTTGGTAAGTCTTTGGTGCAGCCCTGAGGACCATTTGCATCAATGCACAAACCACAAGGGGTTCGTAATTTTCTTTTTATTTTTTATATCTGCCAAAACAAATAATTCCACAGAAAAAGCACCACCATAAATCATTGTAACACTCTTAGCCATGATCATCATTTGGCGGTTCCCCTAGCAACAAGATCATATGCAGCCAAGTTTACCAACCAAACCAAAACAAACCAACCCATGAACACTGTCAAGTGTCAACCATGTATAATTAATGTCTTTAGAAGCGATTTGAAACTACTTTACAACATGAATAACTTATTTCAACTCCAGAAACAGCGCTTCTTGTTTGCTGGTCAACCCCAGTTCGTCCAGAGATAAGGTACTCTCTCCATCACTGAAAGCACGCCTAGGATAAGGTCTTACCTGCATGAGGACATTGTATTAGCAGCAGGTTTTCCTTATTTATTTTAGCTGTTACAAGACAAATCAAATGGTACACTGATTTAAGAAATACAAACTAGGGGAGAACTACCCAAGCCTCTCACTCTCTCAGTACATATGTATATGAAGTTTGTGGAACACATTATTTCATAATACACAATTTCTGTAAAATTGGAAGTTCTCCGCCATTTTGAAACAACTCTTGAGCAACGAATGAGTAAATACATTAGCAAACACACAGACCCCCCCCCCCCCCCTCCCCCTAAACAAATTGGAAAATACCACAACGAACAACGAAGTTAAAGGAGTTACCAATCTATACGTGCCAGGCTTGACCACTCTGCCAACATCAATGTAATCAAAAAGATACTGCAAACCAGACATTAACCCAGTTAAATCATCATGTAATCATGCCATAAAATCTGTGGAAATCATGTCTCATGAACGCTATACCTGTAATCTATCAGATTTGAGAAACCTCCTCCCTCTGCGGCTGCCATCAGGCATACGCACAACAAGGTTCACAGCATTCTCATTATCTGCTGTTGGCTCCTGAGGAAGAGAAGCTTCTTTTGCTGCTAATTGTCTCTCCATTTCCTGATCAGTAACTGCGTCAGATTCTAAAGCCAGCATAATATATTTAACAGACTACAGAGATAAATTTGAGTTTCACAAGTTCCATGATCTTGAATTTATAAAACCACCACAGAGAAGGAAAAGTGAAAAGTTTTATCACCTTAAGGGCACAATCAAATTTGTGCTCGCACACACCCTATGACACAGATAAACAGATAGAGAGACTGGGACCATATCCCCCAACTAACTAAGATGAAAATCTTGTTCAAAGACAATAATGATGTAGAAGATATTGAAAAGAAGATTGAATGACAAAATATCTACAAAATCGTAGGTAAAAAGAAGTTCTCGGGTTACAGTTTCCGCACCTGTTCCTCCTCTGCTTTCTTTCGAGATTCCTCCTCCTTCTGTCTCTCTTCTTCAAGTGCAGCTTCAGCTTCTTGCTTGGCTTTCAATTCCTTCTCTTTATCAGCTTGCAATGCAGCAAGATATTCATCATCCTGCATACAAAGATTAGAACAGGGATCGGTGAAAAATAGCCAATTTAACTGTAGCTGAGGGCTTAAAATGCTAACCTGTTGTTCCCGAAGTAAACGCTGGGCCACAAGAGAGGGAGATGGGGGACGAGGCATGCGCCACTGATAAGAACCCATAGGTCCATCAGCACCGTTCTGCGTAGGCTGATGAGTTGCATAAGGCAAACGATATCCACTGCCCTCAGGTATTCCGCCAAATAATGCAGCCTCAAGCATGACAGCCTCATCGTGTTCCAGAGAGGACATGCCACCCCACTTCAAAGAAAACATATGGAAGTAAAGGATAAGCATATTTATTGTCCAAAGCCAAAATGAGTGTGTATGTTGCATAAATATCTGCCACTAAACCAGGGAAAGAATACCTCATCTGACTGGAAGTCAGCCCCGTTTTCTGGGGGATGATTAAGATTGTCATGCTGCCTAGGACTTGATAATGGGCTAACAACATGTTCTTCGATATCTCTGGCAGTTTCAGAACCTGAAATGGGTTTTCTTCTGCGCCAAACCAGTGGTTCCTCTTCTAAATCTTCAGCTTCATCTTGGACAGATGAACTCCCCACCTCTGATCGAAATTGCCTGGAGAAACTAGCTATTAGATAATCCAAGAATGCAGAAACATGCTCTCTTTGAAGCAGGGATGTGATGCTTGCAAGTGAGAGACGGGTAAGGCATGTGTTAAAGAACATTCCAGGCAATAACCAGTACCTTCCATTTGACAATATAGATTTTCCATGCTCATCCTCCTCAGCTGGCTTAGAACCTTCTGATTCCAGTATAGCTTTGCCTTCTGGTTCATGAACCACTTTCTCCTGCTCAGCAGTCTAAATTTAACCCATATTAGCATGAGAAAAAAACATCTAAGAGAAAATATGACAATTGTAATATGAACCTTCAAAGACAAAGATACTGCATGTGCAAGTTGAGCATCCTCTAGATGAGACTGCCTTGGTTGAGGCCTTGGATCATTTAGATCCAGTGGCATGACAAGGGAATATTAATGACTGAAAGTAAAAGAACCAAAGGAAAGTCGCAATTATCACTATCTACATACACTGTTGACATCAAATTGTTGGTTTGGCATTTCAGCATCACGCTTGGAAGCTTCAATTGCAGCACGGACCATTTCCTCCTCAATATCATTGGCATAGTCAGGCAATACATCATCAGCAGGAGCACTCGGTCTTGAGAACACTGCAGTAGAATCGACGTCAAAGATATCAGCAGTTGGTCTATCACGCCGGGCTGCATGTGTTGACAGAGGACTTGGTACTACTTCGTCGTCGTCATCATCAATTATGACAGTCCCACGAGTTTCTGGGCCTTGGTCATGATCAGTGTCTGTAACATCCTCAATAATAGGAGCATTTCTAGAATGACCAGATTGTCCATCTCCATCCTTCACTTCAATAGGAATCTCTCTTACTTGTCTTGGATGTGAAACAAGTGGAGCACGGCTAGTAAGACCGGTGTCAAACACACTTCTAGTGAAACCAGGATCAAGAAGTGAGAAAGGATTTGGACCTCTAGAAGAGGAAAGAACTGAAAAGGGAGGTCTGCGAAGTTGCTCTGTAATTGGATCATCTATTTCCATATCATCCTCATCTGGAGGAGTAGCAGCGGGTGCTGCATGTACTCTGCATAATCAGATAAGTAACTGAGAGTAAGTAAGAATGTTTTAGATGCTAACTCAAACTATAGAAATAACTGGCTACCAGAAAAACCCAATGTACAAGATGGTGATTACTGATGAGACCAAGGACATATAGCACAAACCTGTTGCCGGCCCCCTGATTGAAATGTGCATTCACAGCTTCATTCAGATCCCCACCATGCTCCTTCAAAACAGCATGTAAGATAAGACTATAAAGCAATGTTCATTCAAAGAGCAAAAGAAGAATGGACAAATATTTTTTTGAAATTTCTGAAATACAAAGCTTCCATATCAAAAGGTATGGTTTAAAAGCAGGCACCAAGCAATGACAATGGTTGAATAACATCGGCAGAAAATGTCTTAAAGATGCGAGGACCTAAGTTACTCGGACAAGGGTATGGGTATCCGTCACGGGTACGGATCTAAAGGTTGGATTCGACAAAATCTAAATTTAGAGATTCGGGGGTATGGATCCGGACACGCATACGGGTGTGGGGATCCGGCTAAAAAAAATTTTATAATTCTAAAAATAAAGTCAGAATTCTTAATTTCAATTCTTCCCAGAGACAAAAGATGAAATAAAGACAAAAAAACTATAAATTTCTGCATAATTTTGAAGGTATGTCATTTCTAAGGTATTTCGATCTGTAATAACCTTATATAGAGAGTGTATTTGTCAAAAAAATTCTTCAATTTGTCTATGAATTTTGGTCAAAGTATCCATTTTTGTTTGACCACATCCGGTGTGAATCCGGTATCGTATCCGTGAAGTGTCGTGTCGGATACGGGTGCAGCGGCACTTTTGAAGAGTCCGAGTAACTTAGGCGAGGACAGTATAGTGAATTTCCAACCTTGTGCAAATCAAGAGATTATATCGCCAATTATCCATGATAGCAATAGAATATAAAATCCAAAACAACTGTGCTGCAAATTTTCTTCCACACTTGCATTTAGTCTTCCACTACAAGAGATGTCCTAGGCTTCCTTTCTTCCAGATGATGGGGAGTGATTACGCATGAGAAGGGTCAACTCCCTGACAAGAATCTTGTTGTATGAGGGTATTTGGAAGGATAATATGGTACTTTCAGTAATTCATTATTAAATGTTGGGGGAAATGAAAATTTTGGACATCCTCAACAAATTTTTGGAAGTAGATTCTAGATCTATTCAATAATGGCTAAGGGAGGTGGTAATTAAGAACCTATCAGCAGCATTAAATTCATGTTTTTTAAGGTAAATGTAATTGAATCAAAAAAGCATCAGCACTAAGAAATTTCCGGCAAAAGACAAATCCTTTTCCTTCCATCCCAAATAGAACAATAGAATAGGGTCTTAGATGTGACCAGGGTGCTTCCAAGCTTAGGGTGAGCAGGCGGTTGGCTGGGAGAGCCACTAAAAGAATGAAACCTTCAAGATGGCATGGTTAACAAGCCACCTGAGGAAGAACAATCTCCTCCAACAATACAGATCCTTCCTAGTTAAATAAGAATCGAGAACTATGTTTGCTGGGACAGGACAAAATTCAGAGAACCTATCAGAGCATTAAATTCATATATACAAGCACAGTTATAGAGAAGAAAAAAGACAAGACGGCATTGCCTAGATTCTCCTGAAATCCAATGATTTACTCGACTCCAATTCTGATATATGACATATATGTTCACCAGATTACTTACCATTTCTCTCTCTTATACCAATAAAAAGGGACTGGGTTAGCCAGGAAGGAACTTCCTGCAGAGCACTCATCCATAGCCAGTCATGCAATTTTTTTGGGGGGTGGATGTCATTATAAAAGATCAGCTATCTATTATCGATAATCTATATAAAATAATGTGATCTTCTTTTCAAAGTCAAGGCTGTGCGATTCCCAAGCATAGTCTCCAGATGATGAATATTAAAGTCCCTTTTGTAACTAGTGATCCCATCAAATTCAGTTTTTGTGCACATCACAGATACGAATGCATTAGTGGGCATCTAAATAAAGTGCTTTCCTCATCGGGCTGCACAAAAATGTATTACACTACGACAGACGAAATGGATCCCACTTCAAGCATACAACCCTAGCAAAATTAAGCAACACAACCAAATAGCGACCTATTTTGCAGAAACTGTAAAACAAACTACAATCAACCAGTCAAAAACGTAGATTTCCTCATTACACGTGCAACAAACCTCACAATCAGCAGAAATGCATTATCCACAACTTTGTCAAGTTCATATCCAATCAGTCCAAATAAACACCATGGTGCTAACAGAAAAAATGATTCCCTTTGTCAAAATTTGTTTGGCGCTTTAGCTCGTTGAGTGTCAATTTGACTAACTTTTGGAGCTTAATTGGAGTTGATTTACTACTACAACAACAACATACCCCGTGTAATCCCACAAGTGGAGTTGATTTACTACTTTTCTTTAAATCAAAATTTAGGTAATTCATAAATTACACAAAAAGCACTAAAATTTTCCGTTGTGATAACCGGAAAATCCCTAGGGGCCAAGCGCAGACGGATCAAAACTCGTGGATAATGCCCCACCTCTCTACCCTTCTCCACTAAAATACAAGGCTTCTATTGACAGTGAAGTTCGAACCTGTGACGTGCGCCTAACCCACATCACAAGATGAACTATTACAACTAGACCAAAGCCCCAGCAGTAAGGTACCAAAAAAATGATTTATCGACATTGTGAAAGACTGCATTTTTACATCAAGCCAAAATCAAAAGCTTATTAGCAATAGCAGTAATCAACTTAAAAATGAACCAAAAAAATTACAAAACCCAGTATAAGCCCAAAGTGGAGTCTAGGAAGGGCAAGATGTACGCAGACCTTAGCCTTACCTCACTTGGTTGTTTCCGATACACCCTTGGCTCAAGAAAAATAGTAATCACACTTTTTCTTTTTCTTTCATTTGTTTTTTGCTAATTTATATTATTTATTAAATAAAACCAATGTATTGGAAAACTATACGAGAGTACTATTAAGTTACTATTCTCCTGGTACCTAGAAAGTGATATTAAACTTAACTTGGTCTCAATCACGTCAAGCAAAAGTATCAAACTATTTTAACCGATGAAGTAGCCAATTACATTCTTTTAGACCGTAATGTCCTAGTCAGCTCGCGCACACACCTCGACTATTCTACCGGGTACCTGTTATCTTCCATTGGCCACCAAGGATTACATCGATAGGAACAAGTATCCAAATTACAATTTAACCAAACAATAATTAATTCTAATCGATGAAGTAACCGATTACATTCTTTTAGACGATAATGTCCTGGTCAGCTCGCACCCACCTCGACTATTCTACCATATACCTACTTTCTTCCATCAGCACACAGTACCGAGTAACTCTGTCCACCAAGGCTTAGACCAACGGGGAACACGTATCCGATTACATTATAAACAAACAATAATTAATTCTAACCATTTAAATACTACAACACCGAGTAAAAACAATCAGTAATGAAATTCCAAAGCAAATTAACATCATCTAATTACAGCAGTAAAAAAGCAATAAAATACTACACAATCGCAGTAAATCAAAAGTGTAAAAAAAAAAAAATATTACCTCAAGTTTCTGAATAGCAATAGTTTCATTAACACCAGTAATATTAATGAATGTATCAATTGCTTCTTGATTAGGTCTCGCCATATTTGCGAAATCGCTCGACTACTATCTAACTTTTTTCTAATAAAGGAAACGTGAGAGAGTAAAATTAGATATAGAGATAGATATTTGGGGGAAACTGAAAAAGTGAAAAAGGCATATATTAGTAAAAGAGGGGGTTGTTTGTAAATTAGGTTGGAGTTAAGGGGTTTGTATATAAATAATGTGGAGTTGCTTGTTACTTCTATAAGGGGTCATTCTGTACGGGATTGGATTACTTATCCCGTGATTAAATTCGAGATTATATTTATTCCATGTTTGGTATTAGATATTAACTAATACTAGGACAAATTTTATGCCTAAATTGTAGTATTATTAATCCCACATAGGAGGTGGGATTAACAATCCCGGAATTATAATCTCGGGATTGTTAATCCCGGGATTGAACCGAACGACCCCTAATGTTCTTAATTCTTGATTAGGTGTCGTGATTAAATTTTGCATAATATATTTAAAAACTCGCTCGATTACTATCTAACTTTTTTTGTATAAAAAAAACGTGAGAGAGCAAAATTAGATATGCAAAATTGGAAAAGGCATATATTAGTAAAAAGAGGGGGTTGTTTGTAAATAAGGTGGATTTGAGGGGTTTTTATGTAAATAATGGGAAATTGCTTGTTACTTCTATAATGTTCTTATAGTTACACGTAGTTGGGTTGGAGAAGTTTAAGTTTAGGGGTTGACTGTAAATTTGGATATCTTGGAGCATAAGTTGATTGAGGGGGTTGATGTGTGATTTGGTATAATTGTGGGACCAAAAAGGTTAAAGGGAGGATATATAATAATCTTGCTCCCAACTCAAGGGATCTATATTAAATTAAACTTAATAAATAAATAAATAAATAAAAAGATATACTATTGTGTATATACTGTCATAATTTCTGTATATATATAACTCTTCGTCTTTATTTCTTTTGGCATTTTCTGTTTATTCTTATAGGAGTTTATGTCAGTATTTTCTTAGCGTGGTATTTTTCATCTTGCTTTCAAAATATATTTTTTAAATATTTTTCTTTAGCCGAGGGTCTACCGAAAATAGTCTCTCCACCTTGGTGAGTGTAATGTATGGTACATCTCACCCTTCGTAGACCTTACTTGTGGATATCATTGGATATGATGCTGTTGTTGTTGTCGTCGTCCTACAATAATCAAGCTCGCGAAAGGAGAAATTCTTGTTAAGATGCTCCCTTTCAGGATTGGATGTAGAGAGCCGTATACGGGTTCGATGTAATCCAGTAACTTTGAGGCAAATTCTATATTTTGTGTTAAAAAGTTTATTATTTTGTATAAATATTTTATTTAAAACCCAACAAATAAAAAAGATAATGGTTCATAACCCATAAATTTAAATTTCTAAATCCGTGTATTCTCTCTTTAATGGACTTTATGAGTGGTGCTTTGTCAATAACTATCAAATATCACATGGTTAAACCAAGAGAAAAAAGGTACTCATATTATGTCACTATTGATTTGTAATGTTGGTACATACCTAAAAATATTTTATACGTATTATTCTAACATTTTTAATATTTCATTAATTCAAGAGTAATAATACAGGTCAATGGTAAAAGACTGAATACAAGTATGAAGTAGAACTTCTTTTGTAATTTCCTTCACCAATCCCTAGAGGTAAGAAGACGCGTTAGGTAAACTTCAACCTTTTAACATGACTTTGTGTTTGCTAATACACAGCACGACAACTTGAATGAGGTGTGTATCCAATAGTACTTTTATAATATACTCCCTCCGTTCCAAGTTATGTGGCAGCATTTCCTTATTCGACTGTTCCGAAAAGAATGACAGTATTCTAAATTTGGTAAGAGTTTAACTTCAAAATTACAGTTTTGTCGCTACTGAAATAATTTACCACCACACAAACATCTTTGACTTATTTTACACCACAAGATTCAAAAGTCTTACTTTATTTCTTAAACTTTGTGCCGGGTCATATGATACATAAAGTGGAACGGAGGGAGTAACTATTGCATACAGACCAACTTAGAATTCAAATTTTATCAAAGGACAAATGCTTTGTACTATAACTTCTCAATCCTAGACTCATATTCAAAACTTCAATTTAAAGATGAAGAAGAGATCATGCCCAATAAACCATCAATAAAGATTAGAAATGAATGTTTCGTAATTAGGAAAACCGAACACTAACACTAGAGATTAGAGAGGAATGCTTTAGCTGGCGAAAAACTGAAGCACCTTTCACAGTAGGCCCAATTTAAGCATCCAACCCATTCTTTTATGGCAAAGTGCATATATAGCCTATTTTAGTAGCATGTAGAATATCGCCAAAATTTAAAAATTATTTAAGATTTTGCCGCTTTGCTGATGCTTTTGTTAGAAATTTAAGTAACAAAAGATATGTGCCATAATACTGACTTTTACACTATAAAAAACTGAATTGGAATACAACTTTAATTCGAATGTCTGATTTTTGCACTGTAAAAAAGTGAACTTCAAACCCGAAGAGTGAATTTACACTGCGGCAAAGCTAACTTCAAATTTGAGGATTGAATGCCGCACCAGAACTTCAGACCTCAGTACTAGAATTTTAAACTTTCACACTAATACCTCAATGCTAAACCTTCAAACCGAAGGGCTGAATTCCACATTAGAACTTCAGACTTTCACACTAGAACTTCACACCTCCACACTACAACTTCAAACCTAAGAAATGAATTTCACACAACAACAAAGCTAACTTTAACCTCGAGGGTTGAATACAGCATTAACTTTAGACCCAAGGTCAGAAGTTTGTACAACAAAGCTAACTTCATATTTGCACTAGAACGGGGCTTGTTAATGGGCAGATAGCCAAAGACCCAAATTAGGCTACTTTTACGACAAGAAAAAAATACTAGCTAAAACCTAAATAGAGATAGCAAACTACACCACTGAGCCAAATTTTTACCATTATTTTGTGTTAGGCAAATTTGCCAAAAAAAAAAAAAAAATCACTTGATGTTCCCGATATTGACTGGTTCTGAGAGTTTGTTTCTGTTTAACATGATATTAATAAAATGGCCTCTACTGGTTCGTAGCAACACTTCTAGTTATTAATTGACAAGTACTTCCTCTTCAGAACAAGTCAAGTAACAACTGTTGCCTAGGCAACAGCTCGAGTTATTTGGGAGAATATGGGAAGAAATTTGAAGGGACAAGTACTGCCCGGATAAAACTTTATATAGGAAAATGTGAGATTCAAGGACAAGTATCGCCTAAGAAAGATGAGTCTCAGGCAGCACTTCCCAAAAAATGGAAGACCATTATTATAAGATTCATAAAGGTCATTTTTGCTAACCACTGTTATGGAGGGTCAAAAAGGCAAACCATTGCCTTTGGTGTCATAGTTTGGTAAAAATTTGGGATTTCCACTTAAATAGTCCTCAATATAACATATTAACAAGTCGCCTAGCACTAACATAATCTAGCCACAATATTTATATTTAAAATTTAATTTATAATTAATTTATAATTAAAATATATCATATAATTGTTTAACCTAGATCCGATTTTAGGCCAATTAACAATTAAATTTGTATTTGCGGAGTCACGATCAATAGTTTAGATTAAGAGTTTAAAGTGATGAACTGCGTAGGTCACTTTTACTCATAAGATATATTCGTAAATGAATAAAGTTGAAGAGCAAATGAAATAAATAGAAGTAACCGTGTTGGATCACTTGATCCCGATGAGACTTCTTCTTTCCTGTTTGCACTTAGAAACTAAAGTATGCAAGCCAAGAACAGTATTTGAGAGCGAAAGAGTAGTATTATTGATATTGTAGACAGTGAGTAAAAAGATGATGTTACAATGATACAGAATGAGTGCTATTTATAGGCCTGATAGGCACCCGTTGGGGTTTCGTAACCGCCGGGCATGCATCCGTCGGATGTGTAACCGCTGGGTTGTAATTATTGCATTTATGACCATTTATTGTCTGATCGCACATGATTAGGTTAATAACTCCTCATTTATATCGTGTTGACTGATGGGGCGTTACATAGTTGCTTGGGCTCTGCTCACGATAAGCGTCTGGCTAGTTGTCTGCTCGTAAGATGTCTGCCCGGAGTAATATCTGCCCGTGCCACGTGGCAAACATGTGTCTTTTTTAGGTGACGTCAGATTTTATCCAATACAGTTAGTCCCCGCACTTCTCGAGCAGAGTATCTGCTCGAGTAGTGGATATGATTTTTGGCGGGAATTTCTTATAAACTTTTGTCTTCGTGTGACGCGGTTCGGTGACGTATGAGCCCGTAGGAGAGAATGGGCGCATTTTGCTGCTCATAAGAGTTTGATTGTGAAAAATCATGGTGAGAATATTTCTGCTTTCATGATTATCCCTCTCATTTGAAATTTCTCCGTGTCTGACCGTTTTACCTTTTTGCAGGTTTGGGTACTCAAGGAGATTTCTTTCCTGCTCCCCCCCCCCCCAAGATGGACCTTCCGAGCCTGTCGCTGACCCAGATGCTGAGGCCGCGGCTATACTAGCTTCGGTGGAGGCACTGCGCAGCAGGGAGGGGGCGAGGAACTCTTGTCTGGTGGTCTGGGCTCCCTGAAAAGAAAGAAGAAGAGCCAAGATGAAGGCGGAGCACGGAAGAAGTCTGCTCATAAGACTTCCATGGCTGCCGGGCAAGCCTCATCTGCTAGGGGTGAGCCTTCATCTAGGGCCAGTGTACCGGGGCCCGTAGGAGAGAATGCCCAGACTACTGTTGAAGTCCCCGAGTCTGCACGAGGAGAGGGTTCAGCCAAGGAGGTTATCTATCTTTCGGACACTGAGGCCGAAGTTGATGTTCCCCTTAGGCGAAGACCTCATCTTCGAAGTGACAGGAGAAGGGCCGAGGAGGAGGTTGTCCGTACTTCGGAGGGGAGTCCCCGAGTTGATGACGGGGTGGAGGTAGCTCCTTCTCGTGTAGACAAGGGAAAAAAGAAAAGTGGGTGAAGAGGAAAAATAAGAAGTAAAGGAAGAAGTTAGGGAAGAAGTTCCCCAAGAGGGTAGCCGAGGTCCTCGTGTTTTTCGTTTCGAGGACCTGGAGAATGCGGCTACTGAGGGGGCGACGCCTGTCGGTCTTCGCGAGTGCGAGATGATAAATCCTGGAGTGGAAGGTGATTCTAACCTTTCATCGTCAAGATTCATCTGGCGGTCAGTCATCGGTGGTCGGACAGAGTTGAAGGATATCAGGGGTGTCCGTTACAAGTTTGGGCCAAATTATCCTTCTGAACAGGCTTGGGAACCCAAGTACTGTGAGGGGAAGCATACTTTGAAACTTTCCCCTGATGTTAACTTCATAACCGGACCAGGCGGTTTGGCTAAGGCAATCTCCTCGCTCATCGGTCCCCGCGAAGAATGGGTGCTGAGGGAGCTAAGCGATGAGGAGTTGGCCTTCCAGATTGCTGCTGACTCTGCCCGGGTAAGTATTTCCCGCTTTATGTTGGGAATAACTTTAACCTCGGATTTCTAACCTTGACGTATTTTGCTTTTTCAGTCAAGTATGCTGGCTGCCGAGCTCATGTTTCGCTCCAGGATTAACAACGTCGATCAAGTACTCGATGTAAAGAAAGAGTTGTTGGATGCTCAGAAGGAGAACAAGATCTTGATGGAGTAGTGTGGTCTCCTAAGGGGTGAGGTTAATCGGCTGACCGATGTCAACAACGAACGTGTTGAGCAGATTAACCCACTCACCAGGGAGAAGGACCTTCTTCTTGAACAAAAAGAAGGGTTCGCACGCTCTGTTCAGGGTCTAGAGAGATTAGTTGAAGAATGTACAACTTCTTTGAACAGTGCTATTGAGGATCGTGCATCCCTTGAGATGGATCTGCAGAGGGCCAATGAAGAATCTGTTAAGGCCAGAGCTGATCTTCAGGCTGCCAAGGATCAAGTCGCTCAATTGATGAGTGCTCAGGCCGCACTAACCAAAGACTTGGCAAACCTGCGTGATCAGTCTGAGATCAAGGCCAAGCTTGCTGCGCTTGAGGCTAAACGTTCATTGCTCGTGCAGATTCAAGCTAAACAAGTTAATGTTGAGGAGATGCTGCAGACAACAAAGAGCTCTGTTCGAAGAATAAGACAAGCACTGAATCTCTCTCCTGAAGAGTCTGAAGGCGAAGATGAAGATGAGGACGAAGATGACGGCGAGAATTGAGGGGACGATGGCAGAACTGACGGAGCTGGTGCGTCGAGTTCTGGTCATAGCCCTAAATGTTGATGCCCTTTTTCCAATCTCTGGTTGATTTTTTTTTAATTGTCCGGCGAGAGCCGGACTTGTTTGTTGGTGGACAGAAGTCTGGTAAAGACTTTCTAATCTCCTGTATGGTCGGTTTCATTTGGCCTTTGATCACTCTGTAAACTTCTGTCAGCCGTTTTCGGCATCTTATCATTTTACAGCATAATGTATATATGCTTTTAGATCTATTCAATGATTTTATTTAGCCTGAACTTTTGATCTTTCGTTTGCATGTGTTGTGGCTTTCGTGCCTTACGATTGGAAATTTTCTGAAGTTGGAACTTTATTAAGTTCTGGTCTCCAAAAGTTTGTCCGAATATTTTTAACTTAGCCTTTCGTTAGGAAGAGGTCGTAAGTTGTAAGTAATCTGACCGAATCGTGGTCGTTAGATTTTTAGCCGAATCATTGCTCTTGTGCGTATAACCTTGCTTATCGTTTTGATAGTCGAAAGTTGTTGCAAGGCTTTGTAGATTGGCTCTGGCCGAGTCGCTGGCCTTGTGAACGACTTCTCTTATTTTCGTGGAAGTCTTGTCACGTAAAAGTTTTTTGAAAAACTTTTAAAAATTTGCCTTTGGTAAGGTCTTTTGCCTTTGGTAAGGTCTTTTGTCTTTGGTAAGGTCTTTTGCCTTTATGAAGGTCTTACCTGGCCTACAGGGGCCTCTCACCACCCTCCTTATTTTTATGCTGGAGCACATAAAGTGATAACATGAAAAGAGTTTCGGTGAGTTGCATATAGAACACATATAACCAAACGAGGAGTGTGTCTGTTGTGGGATTCGACCCCACAGCCACGAAGTTGAAGAACTTCGAGCTCTACCAGTTGAGCTAAACGGATCTGACCTTGTTCAGGTCGTTAGTACCATTTAGAAGAAATGTAATAAAAATGATAATCATCATAAAAGTAAGAAGCAGGAAGAGAGTAACTGACCGTTGTACCGCTCAGAAGTGGTACCTTTTGAGGTGAATTGCGTTCCAACTGTTCGGGACAATGTAACCGTCGGGTCGTGCTAGGCAATAAGAGCCCTTACCGACTGAAGCGATTACCTTGTAGGGGCCTTCCCAATTAGGGCCTAGCTTCCTGTGTGCTCTGGGATACCTTTCTTAGTACAAAGTCTCCAACCTGAAAGCTTTGTACGCGCAGTCCCCGGTTGTAATATTGTTCAATTCATTCTTTTTGGGCGACTACCCGCACGAGAGCTAGTTCCCTTCGCTCCTCAAGGAAATCCAGCTCTTCAGAGAGATTGACTGAGTTCGACTCTTCAGTGGCATGTGCATACCGTAGGCTGGGCTCTCCGATTTCGACCGGGATTAGTGCATCCGCGCCATATACTAATGAATAAGGTGTCTCACCCGTACTCATTTTTACTGTTGTCCGATAAGCCCATAACACTCCAGGCAGTTCTTCCACCCAACACCCCTTTGCCCGTTCAAGGCGCTTTTTGAGTGAATCAACGATGATCTTGTTCGTCGACTCCGCTTGACCATTAGCAACTGGGTGATAGGGGGAAGACGTGATCCTTTTGATGTGTAAATCGTCGAGGAATCTAGTCACTTTCTGGCCGATAAATCGCGGGCCGTTGTCCATGACTATTTCCTTGGGTGCTCCAAAGCGACATACGACGAAACGCCAAAGGAAATCGATGACTTCCGTTTGTCGTATCTTCGCATATGCTGCTGCTTATACCCATTTGGTGAAATAATCGGTGATGATCAGCAAGAAATGCACTCCTCTTGGCGCCGCGGGGAGAGGTCCTACTATGTCCATCCCCCATTTCATGAATGACCACGGGGAGATTATTGAGTGTAACGGTTCTGCCGGCTGATGAAGAAAATGCGCGAACCTCTGACACTTGTCGCATTTCTTGACAAATTCATTCGTGTCCTTCTCCATCCTATCCCAATAGTATCCTGCACGAATCAATTTTCGTGCCAATGCTTTGCCCCTGGAATGATTACCACAACAGCCTTCATGAACCTCTCGCATCATGTAGTTGATTTGGTTCGGCCCAAGGCATTTTGCAAGGGGTCCAGCAAATGTTCTGCGGTAGAGTTCTCCGTTAAGGATGGTATATCGAGCAGCTTTTATCTTGAGCTTGCGTGCAACTTTGGTGTCAACGGGCAGAGTTCCATGAACAATGTAATTCATAATTTCATTCTGCCAGTCCCAAGTCGCGTTTATGGCATTAACTTCGAACTTCTCCCGATCCACGGTTGTGTAGAGGAGGTGAACGACAGCTGAAGAGCTGGTTGCTCCCATTTCTGCTACTGATCCGAGATTGGCGAGAGCATCGGCTTCATGGTTTTCTTCCCGTGGGATTTGGAGTGCTTCCCATTCATCAAATTGTGTTAGGAGATTTTTCACATGAGCAAATACTTGCATTCTGGATTCTCGTGCAATGAAGCCTCCGTTTATCTGGTTGACCACCAGCTGAGAATCACTCTTGAGTTTGAAAATGTTTGCTCTGTAGCTCCGAGCTAGCTCCAATCCTGCAATTACGGCCTCATATTCGGCCTCATTGTTAGTAATAAATGGGCATTTGATAGCTCGCCTGATGGTTTCTCCGGATGGCGTAACGGGGACTAATCCAAGACCGGGTCCTTTGACGCTCGAGGAGCCATCAGTATACAATGTCCATGCACCGGGAGCCTGCTCAGTATTTAGGACAACGTCCCTTTCTGCTTCAGAGTAGATATTAGCACTAAAATCTGCTACAAAATCTGCTAGAGCTTGTGATTTTATAGCCATTCTAGGTTGATAAGTGATGTCAAATTCACTTAATTCTATAGCCCATTTTACCAACCTTCCCGAAAATTCAGGTTTGTGTAAAACATTTCGTAAAGGAAAAGTTGTTACCACAGCTATTGAATGACTTTGAAAATAAGGGCGTAACGTACGAGCAACAGTTACCAATGCATTAGCCAACTTTTCCAAAGGTTGATAGCGTGTTTCTGCGTCGATTAGAGCTTTACTAATATAATAAAGAGGAAGTTGTTTACCTTCTTCCTCTCGAACAAGAACAGCACTTACCGAGAATTCTGATACTGCCAGATAGATCAGCAACTGCTCCCCGGGCAGGGGTGTCGAGAGCAGTGGTGTATTGGACAGATACTTCTTCAGATCCCTCAGTGCTTGCTGGAATTCGGGAGTCCCTTCGAATTCTTTGTTCTGTTTTAATACATCGAAGAAGCTTTTGCACCGATCTGAAGAGCGGGATATGAATCTCCGTAGAGCTGCTACCCGTCCAGTCAATTTCATGACATCCTTCCGGTCGTGGAGAATGTCTGGAATTGATTCGATAGCTTTGATCTGAGCGGGATTGACTTCAATTCCAAGCTGAGAGACAATGAAACCCAGGAATTTTCCTGACCCGACTCCGAATGCGCACTTTTCTGGGTTCAGCTTCATGTTGTACCGATCGAGAATTCGAAAAGCTTCCTTTAGATGCGCTAGATGATCTTCTGCTCACTTGGATTTGACCAGCATATCATCGATGTACACTTCCATAGTCTTACCGATATGGTCATAGAACATTTGATTGACTAGGCGCTGATACGTTGCACCTGCATTTTTCAATCCAAACGGCATAACTTTATAACAATACGTACCTCTGCAAGTTATAAAGGCTGTCTTCTCCTGGTCCTCAGGGTCCATGAGTATCTGATTGTATCCTGAGTAAGCGTCGAGGAATGTGAGCACTTCATGCCCGGCCGTTGCATCGATCAACTGATCTATCATGGGAAGGGGATATGAGTCCTTCGGACAGGCTTTGTTTAGATCTGTGAAATCGATACAAACTCGCCATTTGCCATTCTTTTTTGGCACAACGACCACGTTGGCTAGCCAGTCGAGGTACTTGACTTCTCGTACGGATCCGATCTTCAACAGCCGGTCAACTTCGTCGTTGATGATCTGATTCCGGAAAGCTCCTTGCTGTCGCGTCTTCTGCTTTACCGGGCGGTGGTACGGATATACATTCAACCTATGAGAAATAATATCAGGAGAAATACCTGTCATATCTGCATGAGACCAGGCGAACGTTGTGTGCCGCTCCCTGAGGAACCGAAGGATATCTCCTCGTAAGCGTTCGCTTAGTTCGGTTCCTAGGTAGACTTTCCGCTCTAGCTTGTCTGCGGACAGTTCTTCGGGCTTCAAAGCTTCCACGGTCGGCATGTATTTTTCCCGCTCGTTTAGCTTTGTGATGAATTCCAGGACCTCATACTTTGCTTCTCCGTTTGGCATGTCTGATCCCGGTTGCTGTAATTGCTATTTGTTTTCCTCGGGCAGTTTGAGGGCCACCGAATAGCAATCTCGGGCAGAGCATTGCTCTCCACGAACTTCGCGTACTCCCCATTCAGATGGGAACTTCAACACCTGATGATAAGTAGAAGGAACAGCTTGCATATCATGGATCCAGGGTCTTCCCAGGATGATATTGTAAGCCAGGTCTGCATCGACGACATGAAATATCGTTTCCTTTGCTACCCCTTCAGCAAGAGTTGTCAGGGTAACTTCGCCAAAGGTCTTCTCACTCGAATTGTTGAAGCCGGAAAGAACTCGAGATACTGGCACGATCTTATCTGCTAGCTGCATCTCTATTACAACTCGTGACTGAATGATGTTCGCAGAACTGCCTGCATCAATGAGCACTCTCTTGACATCGAACTCCGCCATACGCAGCGTTATGACTAACGCGTCGGTGTGTGGGAACTGTAATCCATCTGTGTCTGAATCTTCAAATATTATAGTCTCCTCTGGTCGTGGACGTTTAGTCTTGGTGATGGAGACTTTTGTGTACTTTTTTGCCGTGAAGGTGATGGAATCTACCTCGATCCCACCTGAAATAACATTGACTGTCCGCTTCGGAGAGGATGCTCGCAGAGGGCCAGATTTGTTCTGCTGAGCCTTCGCGTGAGTTTGCTTTCCCTTCTTGTTCAGGAACTCCTTCAAGAATCCCTGTTTCAACAAATGAGCAATTTCATACCTTAAAACTTTGCAGTTTTCGGTTGTGTGACCATGGTCGCGATGGAATTCGCAATACAGATCTTGGTTCCGCTTGCTGGGATCAGTCTTCATATCTTTCGGCCACTTGACTTTTTCTCCCATATCTTTGAGTACCGCCATGACTTCGGTCATTTCGACGTTGAAGCTTGGCAGGCTTGGGGCTCCACGGAGATTTGATTCAGAATCCTTTCTTCGAAATAGCCCTCTGTTGTTGTTGCGGCTGCGTCCTTTGGAATTGTTGCGTGACTGGTCAGGGTACAGCTCGTAACGTGCGTCTGACCTCTCCGTCTCCGCTTTCCCGCTGGGGCCGCTGCTGCGCGATTAAGTCCTTCCTTGTGTACCTGTTCCAATCAATTTATCTTCATCGATACGTACCTTTGAGTTGTAGCGGTTGTAGACGTTCGACCAGCTGGCTGCTGGGAAAAATCGCGGAGGGATTCGTATAGCCTGCGCGTTGCCTCTGAGCTCCTGATATCCAAGCTGTTGGTGAACGCAATGGCTGCCCACCTGTCCGGTACCTTGGGTAGCATCATACGTTCTCGCTGGAAGCGGTCCACGTATTTACGGAGAGACTCGTCGGGCCTCTGTTTGATTTCGAAAATATCCTCCACGCGGGTCTCCGTCTTCTGGGCGCCGGTGTGTGCCTTTACGAACAGTTCAGCCATCTCTGCAAAGGACCCAATAGAGTTTGGTGGCAACATGGAATACCATCGCAAAGCTCCATCTGCCAGTGTTTCTACGATTTTTTTTCAACTGAACTGACTCGATCTCCTCATCGGTGAGATCGCTCGCTTTTATGAAGTAGCTCAACATCATGAGATGGTCGTTGGGGTCAGATGTCCCACGATATCTCGGAATGTTTGGCATTTTGAACGTCTTCGGTATCGGCTTTGGGGCTGCTTCTTTCTTCCAAGGCCGCTGGGAGTAACGTTGGACATCGAATTTCTTCAGCGTGGGCAGAGCGCCTGGTATCTGATCGATTCTCTCGTGGAGAGACTTTTGAAGCGCTTCCTGGCTTTCCTTGAACTGCTTGGTGAGAGCCTCCACGATGACGCTCATTTCAGTGGACGCCTGTGACCCTCCGTTTTTGGTCGCATTCCGTTCTCCATCCTGCCTTGAAGTGTGGGAAGAATGAGCATCTCGGCATGGTGCTGCAGGCTCAGCCCTTGTGGCCGGAGGAGCTTATCCTCGTAGAGAGTTGATCGCCTCCCTTATTCCTCGGTTGACCTCTGTCTGTTCCTGCATAAACGCATAGAGGGTTCCAGGGGAGAGACTCCTGTGGCGTCTTCTCCTAGGCGGAGTGGCGCTCTGAGAGTGCCTATGCCTATTTCGCTGCCTGTCCGTTCCTTGGGAAGACTGTTGCTGCCCATCGGACGAATAATCGGGAGAATAATTAGGAGAACGATCCGGTGAGGGAGTGCGTACCTGTCCTCCTCCCACGATAGTTCGTTGTGAACTGCTTTCTGCTATGTTAGTGGTAAAAGCAAAAGATTGACAAGAAAGAAATAAATTATATCAAGTAAATTATTAACCTATAGAGGCTATTGACCGGCTCCCACTGTGGTCGCCAAATTGTTTAACCTAGATCCGATTTTAGGCCAATTAACAATTAAATTTGTATTTGCGGAGTCACGATCAATAGTTTAGATTAAGAGTTTAAAGTGATGAACTGCGTAGGTCACTTTTACTCATAAAATATATTCGTAAATGAATAAAGTTGAAGAGCAAATGAAATAAATAGAAGTAACCGTGTTGGATCACTTGATCCCGATGAGACTTCTTCTTTCCTGTTTGCACTTAGAAACTAAAGTATGCAAGCCAAGAACAGTATTTGAGAGCGAAAGAGTAGTATTATTGATATTGTAGACAGTGAGTAAAAAGATGATGTTACAATGATACAGAATGAGTGCTATTTATAGGCCTGATAGGCACCCGTTGGGGTTTCGTAACCGCCGGGCATGCATCCGTCGGATGTGTAACCGCTGGGTTGTAATTATTGCATTTATGACCATTTATTGTCTGATCGCACATGATTAGGTTAATAACTCCTCATTTATATCGTGTTGACTGATGGGGCGTTACATAGTTGCTTGGGATCTGCTCACGGTAAGCGTCTGGCTAGTTGTCTGCTCGTAAGATGTCTGCCCGGAGTAATATTTGCCCGTGCCACGTGGCAAACACGTGTCTTTTTTAGGTGACGTCAGATTTTATCCAATACAATAATTAGATTGATATTCTTTATATATAACTTCTATACACATATATACACACATAATTTGTCTTATATTTTTTAAATATTTATATCATCAAATTATAATCTAATAAATATGCTAGAAAAAAAAAAGAAATATTGTTACAAAAAGTGGATAAGGAGGACAAGCTATGGATTAGGTGGGTTCATACCTATTACATTAAAGGACACGATCTACATGCAATGGCAACTCCAGCATCAGCAACCTGGATGGTGAGAAAAATAATAGATACTAAAGTACCAGAAGAGCTGAATCTGAACAGCATCACAACAAAAGGCAGCATCATAAGGAAACTTTATCTGCATATGCTATGAGTGCTCCCAAAAGTGGAATGGAGATCTCTGATCATGCAGAATTCATCAAGGCCAAAAGCCACCTTCACTCTGGGGCTTCAACTGCAAAAACATACTGCTAACTGCTGATAGACTTCTAAAATGGAAGCTACATGTGGACCCTGAATGTGTAATGTGCAATACTGAAGTTGAGACCTGCTCACACTTGTTCCATGAATGTGTGTTTGTAAAAGAAGTGTTGAGTAGACTATGTAGATGGATGCTGATTAACTATAACGCTCTTCAACCTTGGCACTTCCATCACTTGCAGTGAGTCATTAAAAAAGCAAAGGGGAAGACAATCCAGGCTTGCATCTTTAAGACTGTTTATACAGAATTTATCTATGTCATTTGGTTAGAAATAAATGCTCGGGTGTTTAGGAAAGAAGTAAGAAACGTAGAAAGCTTAATCAAAGAGATCATGTGTATTTGCAACATCAGAGCTCCAGTCAAGCGGAAAGATGCATACCACAAGCTCAAATTCCGAGTCAACATAGAATAGGGAAGATTATAGTGCAGGATGTTAGATAGTTGTCATATGTACTAGAGGTAGATAAATCTGTCAAAATCGATCTCTATATTAGATGTTTTAGTTCAATTATGTTAGATTAGCTTAGTCAGTTTGATTAGTATCATTTTTAGGTAGCAAACTGTGTTGGCTTTGCTACGGCACCCTGTAATGGTTGCTTTTGGTGATTTATAAAATTTTAATTACCAAAAAAAATAAAAATGGATACGGGTTGGAAATGCTTATGCGGGTAATAATTGTTGAACCCCAAAAATTACCCTTTCTTTAAGAAAAGATAGGTTTCGGGTATATTTCAACAAAATGGGATTCCAAAGGGTTTCTTTGGAGTCGCCACCTAATTCAAGGATTATTAGGAACCTAAGTTAATTAAAGATGCAATTTAATCTTTAATTAGATGAAATTAAATTAAAATTAGAGATTCTAGGTAAGTGGTTCTTTTATTTCCGAAAGAAGGTCCCTTGCGGGAGCACTTTTGAAAATCCGCTAAATGCGGTTAATCCGGCGATTTTCACGAATTCTTTAAAGATAATAAGTATATAAAATTAATTTTAAATAAAGATGAGAGGAATAAATATAAATAAGACAAGATTTTAATTATGCCGATACTTATACAGATAAATGACCAAATTTAAGGTTAATTAAATAGATAATGAAATAATGATCAATTGATTAATTAATAGAATGAGTAAAGGTTAAATGAAGTTAGATAATTAAATAAAACAAACTAGATAAATAATTGGATAATAATAAAAGATTAATTAATTGATTGAATAAATAGCTAAATAAGCAAATAAATAACTTAGTTATATAAATGAATACTTATCGATTTTAATTAAATAAAGGAGTAAATGAATAATAATTAATTAATCAAATAAATAAATGAATAAATATTTAATTGATTAAATAAATGATTAATTGAAATTAAATAAATTAGATTAAGTAAATAAATAAATAAAAGATTAAAATTTAATTGATTAACTAAATAAATAATTGGACTAGATAAATAAATAATTGAAAATTTAAAATAATAAATAAATAAGCAATTCAAATGCGAATTATGACGAGGGTAAGATTTTAGTCGAATTTTATTTGCACTCGTTAATTGACAAATGATTCTAAACATCCATAAATTAATTGGCGATTCGTAAAGAAATGATACAAAGCATTCATATAAAAACAATTTTAAGTGATTTACAATAGTTATTCACAATTCAAATATCATTTCCATCCTACCGGGCTACTAATCCGGTCTATGGGGAAATCCTATACAACATGCATTTTTCTAAGGGAGTGGGGAAAGATGGAGTTTAGAAAATAGAACCCGGAAGCGCAAACTCAATCATTGAGCCTTGGACTTTGTGATTTTCATTCTTTTTCTTTTACATTTTTGGGGATATCAAGTCCCGAAAATGCGGAGCGGATCAAGTAATTTCCCAATGCACGCCATCCCAGTTTGTGAGTTTAGATCAAACTCGTTCCAAGTGGTTTATGCAAAAAAAAAACAAGAGAAATAAGGACAAAGATTAGCATGAAAATTAAACAAAGCAATTAGCAAGACGAAAGAAAAAATGGAAAGCGACTGTCATGGTTAAAAAAATTCTACAACAGTCGAGAATAAACTCACATAATTGAATGAGAACACATAAGTTTCGTATACAAGCCTAATATCACGGTAATCAATAAACCTGTTGCCACTGATCTTAGATAAAATCAAAGAGAACAACACAATTGAAATTACACCTCTATTTATATATAGATGCAAATATCTACTACACATGATCTCTTATAAAGTAGATTAATGAATGAATCGATATGCAAGTTATGAAACACAAGCAAAATGTTTAAACTTGTCAATGGAACGACAACTTCAAGGTTAAGACATCAACTTCTGATAAAATGATACCAAATTTTCTTACACATAATACATCCTATCACTACAATGGAATACAGATAGGTTCAGCCTCTTAATTCTTTCAAAACTGAGAACTTATACACATCAACAGGCAGAAGAAAATGACCCTTTAAGACCCTGCTGCTACTGAGACAAACCAAAGAGCAAGCAGATACCCACTCTAGGGTCAAAACCAAGACCCCAAACCAATCTACCTGCAGATCTGCACAAGCCTAAGATCAGAACCAACTACTTTTGAACACCCCCTACTACCATACATACATCAGACCTCCAGAACAAACCAAAGCAACCCTGGAACCCCTGCTGCTCACTACCTATCAACTCCCAGAACGTCTCCACACACAGCTTCAAAACAGATTCCAGGGCTAATACTCCCTGAATTTTCAACCAGAGAACAGACCCCGAAGACACAGCTTACACCCAAGAACTCTAACACAAGCCCTGACTGATCCTATCAGCTTCTTATGCACAACCTAGACTCCTATAATACTAAAGCAAAACCAAGACCATCCTTAAAACAACCAACAAGCGACCTGCAAACCACCCCATACCTCTACAATACCTGCATCTGCTAAAACAAACCCTCCAGCCATCAAAACACAGAGACACAAGCTCCAAATAAACTCCTATACTTCCCTGCACCTTACTACAACCAAGAACCAACCCGACAGCTCCTAGCAACTTCAGCAACACTAGCTGACCTCCTTTGCTAGCTGCAACACACAAAACACTCTCCATGAACCCCACTTAGAAAAGATACACTCTTTTAATACTTTTACTCCCTGACACTTCCCTTAGCAACCTCACTGCCTCCCAGGCTCCCTAACACTTTCAGGAACAGCATCCCACTTCTAACAACTGCACACACTATTCACAACTTCCTGGGACACCTCTCACACTTACTTCAGACCTACTAAAACTAGAAACTAGCCAAACACCAACATTCTCATTGCTGGCCCGCAACCAATAGAACCTGCTTCATACTCACAAAGACAATAAGCAAACCACCTGAAAACCTCTTAACTCCTAACACAATTCCAGGATCCATACCTACACACTCCTATGGCTCCCAGAACACTTCCCTCATCTCACAGGAACCAAACAAGGAACATACATTAATGATTAAGACAAACTGCTACTAAGGAACAAAAACTGATTCATTACTCTTGTCAAACAAACTAGAACTCATCATACATTTTAAACATACACAACCCATACAAGAAACTAAAATACAATAACCTGAACAGATTTAGCAGAGCTTAGGAACAAAGATCAGAATGGAATAAGCTAAACAAAACCCAGAGATGGATCGACCTTTTTACTAACAGCTCTATTAACAAACTCATCAATTTAAGCCACAGGTACTGATTCACATCATGATTTCAAACAAGTTAACAAAGCATAAATGAAATAAGGATGCAAAGACTGAGAATAAAAAAGGGAAATGGGTTATTACCTCTTTGCGAGCAGTGAACAAAAGGCGAGGGTCTGAAGAAAAAGCGCGACTCGACTAAGCGACTCGAACCGTAAAGAATCGATACGACCAATCGAACTTTAACCTTGTCTTAATTTTTGAACAAGAAATGAAACTATGTGTCTTTTGCTTAAAAACGAACTGAGAATCTATTCTGGTAAAAAAAAAATGCTGCCGTTATTGGATATCAAAATCAGAATCCCCCCTTTCAATGAAAGAAATAAGGAATATATATACCTCGGATTAGGGCTTCAGACCCTTTTTGATAAAATGCTCAAATTTTGACCCAAAATCGACCTTTTCCTTGTAGGATAAGGGTTAGATTCGTCTCTTCCCATAAAGGTGGTACGAATCAAACCCTTATCCCTACAAAAATGGCCGTTGGGATCAATTTACGGCTCGGATGATCCGCGATTCAAAATGGAGGGCTAGGATCGATTGAGATCTTGTACTAGAGAGAGGAAAAAGGAATGGGGACCAGCTGAGTACGAATTTCTTGGACGGATTCGAAGTTGAAATCAATCGCGGGTCAGGAAGAAGAAAACGGGTTAACGGGTTTTTGGGGGGTGCTTTTCTGAATTGGGGATAATGCGTGTATGTAGTGTATAAGTATATGTATATAGGGGTTGCAGAAATAGGCTGGGTTTAAGAGGGAGGAGCAAAACTAGCTCTTTTTTTAAAGATGATTAATTAAGTAGAAATATTGCGCGGGTGGGCTAGGAATTAAGGTAGGAACTATTTTAACCTTCTTTTGAAATTAGTTAATTTACTCTAATTAAATTTAATTAATTAAGTACTTTTTTAAATGCTTGGCCAAACACAAATTACTACTCAACGATTGACAAAAGTGCTTCTCAAATGAGTTGGCCAAACACAATTGTTTTTCTCCAAAAATAATTCTACGAAAAGCACTTTTAAAGAAAAGCAATCCTCAAAATAAGCCGTTTCTAGAAGCTTGGCCAAACAGGCTCTTAGTTAATTGTGCACAACTACAAAAATAGGCCGAAGTAGAAAACAATGCTAATAAAGAAGAATCTCTTTCTCCCCATATTTAAACTTTTATTGTTCCCATTTTCATAGGTTTTAGTCGATCGATATCCATCATTTTAATTTCAAAAAATAAGTTTATGATCTACATTTATTACTCTAAGAAACTTTTGCGTTATTCTTTCATGTAGTATTTAGCCAAAACTTTGTTTAGTTTTAATAATATTGATATTATATATTTTTATAACAAATATTATACGATCGGTGATGTTTGGCATTTTATGCCTATATTTCCTTAATATTTCCTCACGTTTTAGTACCTTATTCGCTCGTTTTATAGCTTGTGACTGTGGTTTTACACTGATTTTATGTCGTGCATGTGTAGGTTGTTACGCAGTGTAATCGGAGCTTTTAAGAGTATGATTGAGCAAGAAAAGATTGGATTTTGATTGAGGATTGGATCGAGCACACGAAGGCACGACACGAGCGAGCAAAGGAGCGAGAAAACACGAAAATTGGCCGGGCGCTGTTGGGCATGCCCCGCGCCCCCCACCGCGCCCAGTGTTCCAGCGCGTTTCCCAGCGCGCCGCATGCCCAAGGCGGAAGGTTTTCGACGTCCTCTGTCCAAGCTCGCGCGATCGTGGGCGCGGGGCGCCCGTTATGGCGCCCCTGGAGCGAATTTTGACTTCCTATTTCGTCTAGGATTAGGTCTAACTTATTACTAGGTGTTTGTAAACTCTATAAATACTCTTTTACTTAGTTTTTCATGGGAGTTCAGACCTTGGAGCAATTTGGAGAGCTCATAACATCAAGAACAAGGGTTTTCTTCCTTCCATTAATTTATTTCATCATTATTTCATTATTACATCAATTCCTTGTGTTGTTATTATGAGTATGCGTAGCTAAATATATCGTTCTAGGGTTAGAGTATTTCATGAAGGTTGATTGATTGAAGATTGATTTCCATTGATTGAATCCCATAACGGGTTGCTTATTCTTTCTTGATTTCACTTGTGTAATTATCAGGGCCCGATTATTACGCATTATCTATGGTTTTTAGATTGAACTCGAAAGAGGGAATTTAATTACGTAATAAGAAAGAATAGGACTAGTTTGTGAACCCGGGCATCGGGGAACCAATTTGTGAGTAGGATAGACATATACTTGCTCGCCTAGTTTAACTAATTACAGAATTCGTTAATGCGTGCACGTGATTCAACCCATAGACATATAGGGATTGTAGTAGCCTGCATAGACCGTGAAGAACTGAAAGGTTTTCACGGGTACATTTAATCTGTTAGTTAGTAACCCGGGATTCAAGAAGTGGAATCAATTGGAAAACTCAACTGAATTGTTCGTAACTCTGACCCTGGACCGTCTTCTTATTACTGATAACAACCAAGTTTTGCTCCATTGTTTGAATTCACTTTTACCATTTTAATTACTGTTCTTTAGTTAATAAACTCATCACTATTGGAAAAGATCCCTGAATAGTTTATATAAATTGTTTGCTAGAATTCAGTCTGAATAGTCCTTGTGGGAACGATACTCGATTTATCACTTTATTACTTGTCGACCACGTATACTTGCGTGTGCGTTTGGGAGCAACAAGTTTTTGGCGCCGTTGCCGGGGACTAATTATTGACTGATTTCTTTTTGAACAGTTTATTACTTACTATTCAGGTTTAATTTTTATTTTGAGTTTTGTGCTGTTTCAGGTATTAGGTCCTGCTTGATCTTTACCTACAGGAATGGCAGAAGACCAAGCTTTAGCTGTGCGAGATGTTGCTCTCCCCAGCCTGGAGGGAGTAGCATCGAGCATAGTTAAGCCCTCTATCACCGGGGGATTTGAGATTAAGTCCGGCATGATTCAGTTGCTGCATGTGACTGGACAATATGGTGGATTACTTCATGAGGATCCGCAGCAACACATTCAGAACTTTCTGGAGATCAGTGATACTTATACACCAGCGGGTGTTCCTACTGATTATGTTCGCTTGACGTTGTTCCCGTTTTTACTGATTGGGGCAGCAAAGAAGTGGTTAAAGGCTGAAAAGTCTGGGTCTATCACTACTTGGGAGGATTTGGCTAAGAAGTTCTTGGCTAAATTTTATCCGTCTGCCAAGACAGCCCGGCTGAGGAGCGAAATTATGTCCTTCAGACAGTTAGAAGGAGAATCCTTGTATTCAGCCTGGAGCGATTCAAAGCTCTATTGAGAGATTGTCCACACCACAACCAATCCAATGAGGTTGTTGCACACACTTTTGTTGAGGGGTTGAACCAACACACTAAGATCGTGGTTGATGCTGCTGCTGGAGGTCAAGTACTGGCCTTAAATTTTTATCAAATTTATGATTTACTTGACAAGTTTTCGCAGAGCAATCCTGATTGGCAGGGAGATGGTAGAGCTATTACGCAGAAACCTGCAGGGGTACTTCAGTTAGATGCAGTTTCAGAGCTAAGGGCGAGGATGGATGCTATTTCCAATCAAATTAGCAAGTTAGCTCTGCAAAAGGCTCAGCAACCAGTGGCTCCAGTGCAACAACTCCAGAGCTTTTGTGAGGTTTGTGGTCAAGACCATGCTACAGAGGTTTGCTCTTCTAATCCAGATTCAGTTTATTACGTGGGTAATCAAAACAGGCTGCAGGGTCAAAATCAGTTTGGTAATGGTTATTATCAAGGTAATACGAGAGCCCCGAATAATTACCACCCACTTCCACCTCCACCACAGCAGGTTAGCAGTTCAGTTGAAGATATGCTAAAGCAGATAATGGCAGGCCAGCAGAGAATGATAGCTGACACTGCAGCCCATGCACAAGCCATACAAGATCTTGCCAATGCTCACAAGAACCTAGAGCACCAGTTGGGGCAGTTGGTGGGAGAAATAAGCACTATGAAAAAAGAGCCTGAACAATGTCTTGTAGTGACTGTAATAGAAGGTGGAGAGCTGATGGCCAAGTCCGAGGAGGGAGCTGAAATAGAAAAAGTTGAAAAAGTGGAGAAGGTAAAGAAGAAAGAAGAGAGAAAGGAGGCACCTCTGCCACCTCCACCATTCCCGCAGAGACTATTACCATCGAAGGATCTGGCCCAGTATCAAAAATTTGTGAGTATGTTGAAAGAACTTCAAGTTAATATTCCTTTGACTGATGTGTTTGAATTGATGCCATCCTTTGTGAAGTTCTTAAAAGAAATTTTAGTCAAGAAGAAAAAGCCTCAAGAGATAGATACAGTTGAGTTAGTTGAGGAGTGTAGCACAATCTTGAGCAAGCTACCTCCAAAACTTCAAGATCCTGGGAGGTTTACTATTCCTTGTACCATTGGAGGGCATAATATCACTGGTGCCTTGTGTGATTTGGGTGCGAGCATAAATCTCATGCCTTTGTCTGTTTGCAAAAGGTTAGGGCTAGGAGCAATCAAACCCTCTTCAGTTACTCTTAAGATGGCGGATGGATCACTCACTCACCCTGATGGTAAGTTGGAGGATGTGTTGCTAAAAGTTGGTAAGTTTACATTCTCTGCTGATTTTGTAGTCCTAGATTATGAAGAGGACCGAGAAGCTCCAATCATTTTGGGGAGACCATTCTTAGTCACCTCGAAGGCAATTATTGACATGGAGCTGGGTGAGATGACTGTTAGAGCGCATGGAGAAAAAGTTACTTTAAAGGTTTATAATGAGAAGGAGCACATAGCTAAGGTGGAAGAGTGCTCTATGATTGAATGTGTCAAACAAGAAGATGGAAGTAAACCACATGTGAAGTTGAAGATGGGTTCTCTAAAAGAAGGGAAGAAAGTAAAAGTTCGGCGTAAGAAGAGAAGACATAAAGGCTGGAAGTGAGCTAAAAGTGTCGTCGTGCCACGACGTTAACTAAGGCGCTTCTCGGGAGGCAACCCGAGTTTGTACTTGTATTATTTTATTTATAGTGTCACGTAGTTGTTGTTTTTCCTTGGATTGCAGGTTCATGTAATGTCGAGGCTAAGTGTGGGGTGTCCTCACCCTTGCCTAATGTTGATGACCTGATGAGGGAAGTCTGAGTACCTCATACGATATGGAAGCTTGGAGGATGCTAGCACCAAGGACTAGAATCTTCAGGGAAGTTTTCTTTACCTTGCACTTTCTTATTTTTAGCACTGAGGACAGTGCTTAGTTTAAGTGTGGGGTGGGAAACTACCCTTTATTTATTTTTGAGGTTAGGGATACATGTACCATAGGATTTTCTTTTGTCACTTGACTTTATTTTTATTTGTTTCTTGCTTTAATATATGGAAAAGAAATTAGAAAACCAATGAAAAATTTCAAAAAGATTTTCCTTTTAGTTTTATTAGTGGTACATGTCATCCGCCCCGTGGTTTTTCTTATGGCCTCGGTTCTTTTCCACGGGTAGGCCTTTGAACCGGGTAGTTTTTTATTTTTTAGGATTAGGATAGTTAGTTGTAGATGACCCTAGACGAAGGAATAGGTGGAATGCTAGGTGCCTTTGATGTGTTTGATACCGGTGGACTTGAATTGATTGCATGTGCTATTTGTGGTGTCCTTGAGTTTTAATTTTGATGCATGCCTAGAAAAAAAAATTGGAACGACCCCCTTGAGATGCTTGAGTCCGCTTGCTTGGCTTTGTTGTGAACCTTTGTGCATTAGTGCTTAAATTTCCACAAGTTGCATTCTAGAAGCTTAGTTGAGAGTTGTTGATGAAACCTTTTTGTGTGGATCATGTGCAATGTGTGTGTGAGGCATGTTCTTATTTACTCCATGTTTGCATATTAATGTCTAGAACTTGCCCCGTGTGTGTACAAAGCGAAATCCTAGGTTTGCTCTAGTCGGGAAATGATACAAGGCCTTCTTTTGTTAGCCTACCCTTACATATATACCTTGGAAAAAAATTGTTGTTGTGATTTCTTTGATCCTTTCTATTGGCACCCACACCCCGAGCCTACCCATTTGTTCTTAATTGACTCTTTTGGCCCTTTTACTCCTTAAGCACTTTATTGATATTGTGTTGTTATGTTGGAGTTGTGGTTGAATTTTGGGAGGGTTTTGAGTGGAGCTAATGAAGGGAAATAATTGTTAAAATTGTGAAGTAGTGAAAAGCATTGGCAAGGTTGGATGGAATTGAAAAAGAAAAAAAAAAGAGCAAAGAAAAAAATTGTTGAAAAAGAAATAAAGAGAAAAAGATATCCATTCCTTGCTAGTGTGTACTTATACGAAAAATGCTACTTGTGAGAAGGTGTATGTGTAGAAGTTGTTGGTTTGGGTGGCTTGATGAGATTGATGATTAATTTGAATGTGATGTATTAAAGTGCTTAGGGAGGTAGTCACTATTACCCATATGTATCCTACCAGCCCCTTAGCCTACATTATAACCTTTTAAAGTCCTAGTTAATCCCGATTGGAGTGAGCTTACATTAGTGGAGTCCTACACTACGGGCAAGCCTATGGTACGTTGTGTGTGACATGTGAGCTTTTCATGAGAGTGAGTGAATTCTTTCTATGCTAGTATCCCCGTTCTATTCTTGATATTCATTGTTGTGTGTGATATTTGGGGGATACTCTCTTGCTTCATATTGGTGAGGGCACATGGGTTGCATGAAATAGGTGAAGTTGATGGTTCTTGGTTGAGTAGATAGGTGTGATTTTGTGGGAGCATGGTTGCAATAAGTCGAGTTTGTGCATTTGAGCTATTTTGGGGTGGTTGTTCTCATATTTTTGGTTTTGGTAAATTATTGGCATGTTGTGGATCCATAGTAGTCGTGTGTGCATTGGTTCAATGGTCGGTATCAACCATAGTCATAGGCAGACCTGTTTTACCTAGGTTGGGAAGTTAGTTGTGACTTGCTCGAGGGCGAGCAAGGGTTCAAGTGTGGGGTGGTGATGTTTGGCATTTTATGCCTATATTTCCTCACGTTTTAGTACCTTATTCGCTCGTTTTATAGCTTGTGACTGTGGTTTTACACTGATTTTATGTCGTGCGTGTGTAGGTTGTTACGCAGTGTAATCGGAGCTTTTAAGAGTATGATTGAGCAAGAAAAGATTGGATTTTGATTGAGGATTGGATCGAGCACACGAAGGCACGACACGAGCGAGCAAAGGAGCGAGAAAACACGAAAATTGGCCGGGCGCTGTAGGGCATGCCCCGCGCCCCCCACCGCGCCCAGTGTTCTAGCGCGTTTCCCAGCGCGCCGCATGCCCAAGGCGGAAGGTTTTCGACGTCCTCTGTCCAAGCTCGCGTGATCGTGGGCGCGGGGCGCCCGTTATGGCGCCCCTGGAGCGAATTTTGACTTCCTATTTCGTCTAGGATTGGGTCTAACTTATTACTAGGTGTTTGTAAACTCTATAAATACTCTTTTACTTAGTTTTTCATGGGAGTTCAGACCTTGGAGCAATTTGGAGAGCTCATAACATCAAGAACAAGGGTTTTCTTCCTTCCATTAATTTATTTCATCATTATTTCATTATTACATCAATTCCTTGTATTGTTATTATGAGTATGCGTAGCTAAATATATCGTTCTAGGGTTAGAGTATTTCATGAAGGTTGATTGATTGAAGATTGATTTCCATTGATTGAATCCTATAACGGGTTGCTTATTCTTTCTTGATTTCACTTGTGTAATTATCAGGGCCCGATTATTATGCATTATCTATGGTTTTTAGATTGAACTCGAAAGAGGGAATTTAATTACGTAATAAGAAAGAATAGGACTAGTTTGTGAACCCGGGCATCGGGGAACCAATTTGTGAGTAGGATAGACATATACTTGCTCGCCTAATTTAACTAATTACAGAATTCGTTAATGCGTGCACGTGATTCAACCCATAGACATATAGGGATTGGAGTAGCCTGCATAGACCGTGAAGAACTGAAAGGTTTTCACGGGTACATTTAATCTGTTAGTTAGTAACCCGGGATTCAAGAAGTGGAATCAATTGGAAAACTCAACTGGATTGTTCGTAACTCTGACACTGGACCGTCTCCTTATTACTGATAACAACCAAGTTTTGCTCCATTGTTTGAATTCACTTTTACCATTTTAATTACTGTTCTTTAGTTAATAAACTCATCACTATTGGAAAAGATCCCTGAATAGTTTATATAAATTGTTTGCTAGAATTCAGTCTGAATAGTCCTCGTGGGAACGATACTCGATTTATCACTTTATTACTTGTCGACCACGTATACTTGCGTGTGCGTTTGGGAGCAACAATCGGCATACACGGACAATGCATGTATCAAGAAACTAGTTATCTATAAATGTTTTTTTGACAATTTTCCCTACTTGCTGACTAAACACTAAAAGATAAGTAAAAAACCTACTTATTTTAAAGAAAAATATGTCAAAATAAGATTTTTTGTAAAAATATTTTCCTTCATGCTAAACACGCAGCTCAAAGAGTAAATTAGGAAGTTGTAATGATTTACTCGTATTTTTTTAAATATAAAAATATATTATTATAAATTAATAAAAAAAATAGTGCCATGTATATCACGACGAGTACTAATTTCTCGTGCTATATCTAAGTTCTTATAAATAGTTGTATCGACGGTTCAAAAGCTCATTAGGTTCCTCTATACGTAACTAGTAAACTCAAAGAAAATACTATACTAATTCATTTCTATGGGTTTAGACTACGAAAACTTAAGTGAAGAAGAGAAAAGAAAACTTATCTTGGATGCTCCCACTAAGCAGAATGTATGGTGTGTACAATGCGGTAAGAGATTCGGTGATGATCGAGCACTCATCAAGCACTACGACAAATGCCATACAAGTTGTGACAAAAAATGTGGTATTTGCGAAAACAGAGAAGTTTCTGATGGAGATTTGGCCTCCCATCGGAAGCTTTTTAAACACAAGTATTAGTTACTTTCATTGGTGGGATCAACGTGCTGATAGGCTTCTGCATGGATGTAATTTTGATACCCACCAAGCTACTGGAGGCTTCTGCTATGAAAAAATACCTCCTGTTTATTTTCTTGGTAATCTTCTTTATTTTCTTGGAAAGCTTCTCCGTTATCTGGTAGTTTCTTGATAAGTTTTAGCGAGAAAAAAATGTAGATATTCAACAAATAGTTGTACAGTAGTGGTCAAGTGAACATGTGTTGATTTAGTCTCTAATTCTGTAATTTAATTTCTTTTTTATTTTTTGGTGTATTTCATTGTACCAGTTTTGCATGTCGGATTACTATTTGTGCAAAGTTATCTGGGGCTGGCTGGTTCAATTGAGGACATGATTCAACCTGTTAATTGTGCTTCTGTCAAGCGGTTCTGAATTGGTATTTTTTTCATTATTGTACTTTCTGTTTTTAATCATATACTGATATTAGGACCTGTTCTGCAAATTCTGACTTCTAGTTTGCTAATGATATTGGAACCTATCGCCTATTTGTACGTTATCTTTCCCTGCAGGCTAATCATTTAAACTTGATTACTGGTTTCTGCAGGGTTCATATAAGCAGGTTACTGACACTTCTCAGAAATTTGTAATGACTATTCGTGAGGATGCAACAGCTGATCTGATCTCAAGTTCTCTGTTCTACATTTCTAATGGAACCAGCGATGTTATTCATTACTATCTCTACAATGTATCTGATGTTCAATCGGTTTACCTACCATGGAGTTTCAACCAGCTTTTGTCACAGACAACAAGACAGAGGATTAAGGTGACTCATCTATATGCAATTGTCTTGTGTAAACGGTTTACCTACTCCTTATTTAAACTTATCTGATCATGTTTATTGGTTACACAGAACTTGAATAATGCTAATAGAGAAGTTAAAGTAGTTGTGATGGGGCTGGCTCCAATTGGTTGCACTCCTTGTTACCTATGGCTGTACCTTACCGTGGATGGGCACTGTGTGGAGGCCATAAATAATTCTGAAATACTGGAGTTGAGCTTTGTTCTGAGATATATGGTTGTAGAAGTTAATGAGGAGCTTCTGGATGCAACTTTCATACTTTATGATGTACTTGAAGGTCCAATGAAGATCATACAGAATTATGACTGTTATGGTGAGCGATTCGTATGATGTTATTTCATATATATGACACATTACAGTGAGGTTAATCTAACCTTTTAATCATTTTCACTATAGGATCCAATGTGACAGAAAAGGCTTGCTTCGGGGTAGACAAATACAAAGGCTGGCTTATGTGGATAAATGGATTCGTTGCCTGGTTCGTCCTCCTACAGATCACTCGTCCAGTCACTATGTGCTACCACTCACTTCTTTGGACCTAGTATGTCCATCTTCAGTTCATAAAACATTTAGATATAAAATTCTTCTTAGAAACAAGGTGTACTTGATAGTGCAGTTGATGCTATAAATCACTGGTAATAGGAGTAAGTAAATCTTCAGCCAACTTGTACACTCTTATATCCCACTACTATAATGGGCAAATTTATGGCGTCACTTATATAGTGGGGAAGTTTATGCTTTGAGTTGTATCCATTAAACCAATTGTAGAACACTGCTTGTTTGTTTAGGCAGATTAGAATTGGAAAATATTCTTTGAGTTCACCATGGGTAATTTTTGTCATGTATTTTTCATTAAACTTAAGAAGTCCTATTTCTGCAAATTTATCAAAAGTGAATTAAACAGTAAACATCAGCCCAAAACTGTCTAATTTTTGCAAATCACCCCGAACTAGTTACAAGATTCATAGTCCCAATAGAACTAGAACTAGATTACTAATCCTTGTTGACTATGGAATCTATACTATATATACTTCGTTAAATATATGTCCGTCCAAGTAAAAAATTTTAAGCAAGTGATTGCAAAGTAGCTCTCTCTCTTCATTCTAAATCATGGCGGCGAACTGGGCAGAGTTGCCAACGGATGTCCTTACTCTGATTGCAAAGCGTGTTAAAGTGATTGAAGATTACATTGCTTTTGGTGTTGTTTGTACCTCTTGGCGAACTGCTGCCTCCAGGCATAATTTTGATGTGCTTTCGCCCCAAGTTCCTTTGCTTATCCTGGCGGATAAAAAGGATGATGATTATCGAGAATTTTACTCTCTTTCCACGAAGAAAGTTTCACCCATATATCTCCCGGAAGCTAGAGGTCGGGAATGTTATCCATCACAAGGTTGGATCTGCACAGTCTCATATGATGGAGAGATGAACTTGTTGCATCCGTTCTCCCGTACCCAAATTCAACTTCCTTCGGAAAAAGGCTTATGGGCTTTACATGGTTATGAAGAACAACCTAAAGGAGAGAGCTGGCACTTCATGGACAATGCTGTCTTATCTGCTAGTCCTTCTCTTACATCAGATTATGTTTTGGTGATTTCCTATTATGCCAATAACAATCTTTTGGCTTTTTGGCGACCTGGAGACCTCAACTGGACCAAAATTCACATTGAAAGATGTCATGCAGTTGCTATTACGAGTTACTATAAGGGAAAATTTTATTCCGTGACTTACTCAGGTCAAGTCTGGGTTTTTGACATTCCAGGGTCTACCATCGCTCAACCAGTTGTACAACCACGCAAGCTTGTTGTGCTCAAGGATAATATTTTTCATACACCATCAGTTAATTCCTACCTAGTCGAGGTATCCGGTGCACTGCTATTTGTTGCCCGACTTTCCCATGGAAACGGCGGTCAGACCTTTAAATTTAAAGTGTACGAATTAGATGTAATCAAAGGAGAATTGAAGGAGATTAACACCTTGGGAGATTCCGCAATTTTTTTGGGCAATGGAGCAATTTCCATTCAGTCATCTAAGTTTAAAGGAGTCAAACCTAATTACATATATTTTTGTGATGATTGGTTTGAGATTAAGCAAGACGAAGATGGTGGTGGAAGAGACATGGGAGCCTACAATTTTGAAGATGGAAAATTTGAATCTTTTTATCCTGGATTGTCACTAAGTGTTCTTTCCCCGCCAACTTGGATCACACCATCATTCTAATAATGTGATTACTCTCTGGATTATAAGGAGCTATTGCCTCATTCTAACAATGTGATCGCAAGGATTTATTGCCTCATTCTAATAAGGTGATCATGAGGCCTCTATGAGAAGGGAAAAATCCTTGAGGGGAACCATTGACGAGAATAGAGAATTTGATAGGGGAGTTACAAAAGTAAATCCATTTTATCCAATTTTTACCGAAGCTCATATGCTTCAAATTCAATTAAGGGAGCAAGATGTTCCAAAATGAATATGTTCAGAGGCCTTTTCTATGTCGATTTATGAATATATGACTACTGAATTATCTGCATATGAACTATTTTGGCATCTTTAAATGTAGAAAGTAATGTACTGGTAGAAACAAGAGAATTACGAAAGAGTCGAGTAAAATCATAACGTTAAAATTGGGGCGAAATATTTTCTAAAAAGCAAACTTGTGACATTTAAATGGAACATTTGTGCTGAAAAATTTTGGAACACTCTCTGCCCTTGGAAACAGTATTAAACATAAACGTCAAATCAGAATAAGTATATTGCCAGGACAGGAAATCTTTTGAGTTTTAGATGGTTATTCAAGAGAATTCTTTTACAATAACTGGGAGCACTATTTGATGATGTTATTGCTTGTTTCAGTCAAGTCAGGTACTGTTAGAAAAAGCTGCAGTCAGATCTTCAGAGTCTCAATACACAAGGATTAGTGACATTCTATATCAAATTGCAATTATTTATGGTTTGTCCATCTTCTACCTGCTAAAACTCTTTCTCTGAATTTCCTTTACAACAGGGATGCAATTAAACTGCTTACATGCTAACTGATACTGATGCAAGAATAGTTCTTATATAGTAAGCCAAATAGCGTGCCATATTAATAATGTTGAGTAGATTTTTCAGAATATTACAAACTAATAATCCCCTCAGTTTAGAAAAAAAAGATTTATGCACTCCCCACACCAACTTAAATCTTATCTCCACTACTCTCCAAGTCTACAATCATGTCCATGGCAAACCATTTCAAATCAAGAAATTAAGATACACCCGAGTTAATTTGATCGGGGTTTCCCCCTATTTTTGTATCATAGAAATGTCCCAACTACAAAATGTGTGTTAGTACCAAGAAGAAGTTAAACTGATTAGGGAGTGACTCCTTTGGAAAGCAAATGGGACAAGAAAACGGTGCACCTATCCGATGATAAACACCAATGAAGAGAAAAAGAGAGAGGCATTTTTTTGTCATTCTTGGAGTGAAGAATTTGCGACTACACAAAAAGCATCTCCAATTTTAAATGGCTATAGAGACTTAATGATGGTAGAAACGACTTATTGAAAAGAGTGATCATAAGTAAATATGGTACAGGAAAACACTGGTGCACTTAACCATTTAGTCTAGCTCATGGAGCCACAATTAAGAAACACAGTGGAGCCTATGAGAGGAAATCTTCAACAAGGTCAAATAAAAATAAGCAAGGAGGAGCAAAAAATTGTACTATAGTCGAACAAATAAGAAATGGATACACACTTAAAGGTATATTCTCTAACCTATATGTGCTGCTGGTTAATAGAAGTGACGCACTAGTACAGAATGCCTAAGTGGAGGGAATTGGATTTTCCGGTTTAAAGGAAATGAATGAATGGGACATTAGTAGAGTGAGTGCACTAGAACTCCTTAAGTTTATTAATCTGTGTACAAATCAAACCATTCGACAACTGGCAGGATTGGAAAATGAGGAAGGAACCGAGGCAAATCCTGAGAAAAAAATTATTTTAAGTATATGTTGGGCATTCAGCATGAAAGAACTGATCGATAGATGCTAGGACTTTGGAGGAAACTATAGATAATTAGTGTAAACTAGCAAATGATATAGGACTTGTACTGAAACATTGCTATTATCTTTTGATCTCGGGCACCAATCAACATATGCTATTATCAAGTAAAACATTTTACAGCTACATCAGTAGATGATGGTCCTTCTTGAGGTGGGATATAAGTGTGTGTACAAGAAGCCGTAACATAGTACTGTGCTTTACATTGGAAGCATGGATTAGACCAGCTTCATCCTCCAACTCTTAAGTTACTAATACTTTGCGCCTACACACTGTAATTTTCTTTATTCTAAAGTTCTTGTGAATCAGTTTCATTAATGTAGTACATAGATCAAACACAACAGATAACTTTAGTGACATGCTGGAAGGAGTTAAAATGTATGAGCGCAATCAAATTGAAGAATTGACATTTGCAAACTGAATATATAAGCCTCAATCATCTAGATAAAGAAAATTAGAACTGAATAAATATGATTATATTCATACATCATCCACAAGCCATGATTGCAACGAAGGAAAGATCAACTTAACTTCAAACTGACAATATGGAAAAAAAATAAAAAATCACCAGCAGAAAAGAGCGAATAAGTTCTTATGATCTGAGCCGGAGTTGCAACTGGGAGGAGAGCTGTCACATTATTAGAATGAGGCAACAAGTCCAGAGCCAGACTATAAGAGTGATGGTGTTGTAACTGTTGAACCCCAAAAATTAATACCTTTCTTTAAGAAAAAGGTAAGTTTCGGGTATATTTCAACAAAATGGGATTCCAAAGGGTTTCTTTGGAGTCGCCACCTAATTTAAGGATTATTAGGAACCTAAGTTAACTAATGAGTGCAATTTATTCTTTAATTAAATGAAATTAAATTAAAATCAGAGATCTAGGTAAGTGGTTCTATTAAATCCGAAAGAAGGTCCCTTGCGGGAGCACTTTCGAAAATCCGCTAAAAGCGGTTAATCCGGCGGTCTTCACGAATTTTACTTAACGTTAATTAATTTAGGATAAATTTTAAATAAAGATAAATAGATAATGAATAATATAATATAAATAAGATAAGGTTTGATTATGCCGATACTTAGATAAATAAATGATCCAATTTAAGATTAATTAAATGGGTAATGAAATAATGATCAATTAATTATTTAAAAGGATAAGTAAAGGCTAAATGGAGTTAGATGATTAAATAAAAACACATTAGATAAATAAATGGATGATAATAAAGGGATTAATTAATTGATTGAATAAATAGATAAATAAATAAACGAATAAATAACTTAATTAAATAATAGTACTTGCCAATTTTAATTAAATAAAGGAGTAAATGAATAATAATCGATTAATTAAATAAATAAATGAGTAAATATTTAATTGATTAAATAAATGATTAATTGAAATTAAATAAATTAGATTAAGTAAATAAATAAATAAAGGATTAAAATTTAATTAATTAACTAAATAAATAAATTAGATTAAATAAATAAGTAATTGAATATTAATATAATCAATAAATAAGTAATTCAAATGCAAGTTATGACGAAGGTACGATTTTAATCGAATTTTATTTGCACTCATTAATTGACAAAGGATTCTAAACATTCATAAATAAATTGGCGATTTGCAAAGAAATGATACAAAGTATTCATATAAAAAACAATTTAAGTAATTTACAATAATTATTCACAATTCAAATATCATTTCTATCCTATCGGGCTACTAATCCGATCTATGGGGAAATCCTATACAACATGCATTTTCTAAGGGAGCGGGGAAAGATGGAGTTTAGAAAGAAGAACCCGGAAGCGCAACTCATAATTTGAGCCTTGGACTTTGTGATTTTCATTTTTTCTTTCTTTACATTTTCGGGGATATCAAGTCCCGAAAATGCGGAGTGGATCAAATAACTTCCAATGCATGTAGCCATCCCATTTGTGAGTTTAGCAACTCGTCCCAAGTGTTCATGTCAAAGAAAAAGATGAGAAAAGAAATTAGTATACGCAAATAGTTACAAGCAGAACAAATGAGCATAAAAAGAAAAGGATCAGGTAATAAAGAATGACTCTCGAAAGATGCACAGTATCAAGCTGAAATCAACATTTTAAAACAAACTGACAAGAAGATGCTAAGGTTACAGCACATCACTTAAGCCATGAATAGACTTAGCTTCTAATAATTCGAGCCCAATGCAACTCCGACTCCCAGGTCGAGACTTAACAGAACACCAATGCAGAACTAAGTTCAGGGAAAGACATTTATTGACATATACACTCAAAAGGGAAATATCAGAACTCCAAAGAATGAACAGCCTCCAGAAACATAAACTAACAGTAAGAAGAGGAGACACATCTGGGATAAGAAACTGAAACTGGAAGGAAGAATGCAACACTAAGTTCAATTAAGAAGAGGAAACCAGAATTTAACTAGTACTCAAACAAAAGCATTCAATCCATTGATACCTGAACCTCATCTCTCTAGACATGAAACTAACTATTCTGCTTCTGATCACTTAGGTCAAGCCCAGCAGACTCAACCTTGACCTCTCTACTAGCTGCACAAACTTAAGGCAACTACTGCTTCTTATTTAAATACATTAGTACTAAAGACATTGTGGTAACAGAACAAAGAAACAGGAACTCATTTGACCAGATATAAGTCTATGTTTTAGCTGCTTTGCTTTTTAGTACTAAAGAGTTTTCCCTATCAGTCAATAATTATACCAAAATAGTATAAATACCAGATTAAGCTAATGAACAGTAATACCAAGCAAAGTATGCATTCTAACTAAAATTCCAGCACCCAAATATGTTTGAGACTGCTCTGGAACAACAGTACTATGGCATTTGACATTGCTCAATAATAAAACCATATGTTTGCAAATCACAGACCATTTATAGCCAAATCCAAACTACCACCACCTATACACCTACCTACCTTGAAACCTTTTCATCTTACAGTAAGCAAAACAACTTTCACCATACCAGCCTGATCCTACAACAACAACACTCACTTCCAGAGCTCTCAGACACAAGAAAAAACTGCATACACACACTGCATATAAGCATAGGGATAGACCATATACACATCATAGCTACACCTAGACACACCTGAACACACACAGAACAACCCTGCTACAGACCTAAAACAGCCTCTGCTGCACCTTAACTGCCCTACAACTCACCCTACTACGGCCTGGAAACCAAACTTGAGCCAGAAACAAACCCCTGAATTCCCTCTCAATCACAGACCTCACTGCATAGCCACCCCTGAACCTCCTCTGAACCTCCTACCCACCAACCTAACAAACCACCTAAACTATTCTCTCACACTCACAAACAAACCTCTCCATAACACCACTCTTAGAAACAGCTCCTCACACCCTGACTGATACCCCCTTTTACTTCTCATTTCCAGCAACAACCTGCAAGCAAAATCAACACCAGAACTGAACCTGAACAAAGCTAAGAATCCTTTAAACACCCCCAGGAACCAATCTTCCAAACTGAACATACCTGAGCCCCATCAATCCCTCTCCTACTTCACAAGCAACCAGGACTCTCTCCAGAAACTGCCTACATCTCCTACTACTATCTCCCTAGACAGATTTCTAGCAAATACCAAGGACAGCTTACTAACAGCCCTTGACAGACCTACTCACACACCAGATCAGACCCCATCTACTTGAAAACTTCAAAACAATGCTACTCCTTCCTAAAAAAAAAACATCTCCAACAACAGACCACTCTACTCCCTGCCTTCAAGAACAAATAACACACTGAAGCATACACCTATAATATTTCTTTAATGAGCTTGATTCACACCAAACAAAAAAATATTGAACCAACTCCAAGAAACAACAGCCTTTAGGTTATGAAAATAGGCGTAAAGATTTGAACTTTATACATTTAAACCAAGTAAGACTCCATCTAATAGCTAGTTCCTTCAAGCTAAAAATGGACTTTAGGTGCTAATGAAACAATACAGGTGCAATCTTTGTGTATAAATAACATAAACAACGATTAAAGCATACAGGGATTCAGTCTTAACCACAGACATAACAGAAATATTGCTAAGAACAGGGAACTAAAATGACAGGTTAAGAATTTTACCTTTTGCGATGCAGTGAACTAAGGCGAAGAGCTAAAGAGTACGACCCGAACAAGCGACTTGAGTAAGGTCGACGACTAGTATGACGAAGCGACGACACAGTAATACCAAAAGAAAATAGTAATTATATATTTCTAAGCTAAAACAGAAGAGAAGATTAGGTGTATCTTTTGTGTATACTCTACTGCCTCCCTTTTTACCTCTTCAAAAAAACTGAACTCCTAAAAAAAATGAGAGAAGCAAGATTAAATACCTCTAGGCTAGGGTTATGCTCCCATTTGAAATTCCAAGCCGACCCTTACTCGCTTTTGCTTTCCCTTTCAAGACCAGGGTGAAAAAGGTCTAATCTTCTCGGATTGTACCATTTTCACCTTTGTCTTTAAGAGATTTACCCGTTGGATGATTTACGGCTCGGATGCGATCCTTGCTCAAAACGGACGATCGACATCGATTGAGATTGTACGAAAAAGAGACGAAAAAGAGAGTGGGGGGGACCAGCAAGTACAAGCTTCTTGGACGGATTCAAGGTTTTGAAGGGAAATTGGGATTAAGGATTAGGGATTTAGGGTAAAACGGGTTTAGGGGAAATGGGAAAGAGGAAGAACGGGTTTAGGAATGGATAAGGGAAATGGGATTTCTGATTATGGGAGATGGGTTTGGGCCGGGTCGTGTGATGGGCTGATGGGCCAGGGGAGGTGTATTATGTGTATTGTATGTATTGTATATGTGGGCTGGAAATTAATTCATAAGGCAATTTTAGCCCCACTTTAGGGATTATATGAGTGAGTGAAAAATTGCACGGGTAGGCTGAAATTAGGACTTAGAACTATTTAGCCTTCTTTTGAAATTAGTTAATTTACTTTAATGAAATTTAATTAATTAATCTCAATTCAAATAATTTTAATTATCTAACTCTAACTCTAATTTTAATTTTATTTTAATAATTGATTTTCATTTAAATAATTTAGCCGTTAGTTATTTCTCGGGACGAAATTGGGTGTCAACAGCTGCCCCTCTTTACCCGGAAAAGGATGAAAGAGTTTTTAGGGTAAAGAAGTTGACGAGAAACCAATTTCGTCTCGATAAAACCAAGACTTTTGATTTCCAAGGACCAAAAGGCGAGGCTTATGGATATGGCCGAACTCCGGTTTTCGAGTTGCCTACATATCTCGGGCTGAAAGAGAATCAGGCCATATGTAGTTCAACGACACTTAGAAACGAAGACTCGCACGATTGACAAAAAAGACGCACGAATAGAAAAGAAACCAAATTGACACCCTAATCCGAAATGAAAGATTAGGATAGACTTGCTTGTTCGAGTGCGATTCTTCAGATCCTCGTTGATGAGTCTAGCTCATATCAACGATTGCCCCAGTTCACTGCTAAGAAAGAGTTCCACGTTGTGCTCCAAATGCTGTTGCGGTGCTGCTAATATCCTGTAATAAACTCGACAAACGGTAAGCGCGTAACTGCAAATAAGGCTTAATAAATGGAGTAAGAAATAGATAATGAATAAAATTTGTTGATGCTGGTTTCAATGTCAATGACAAGCTCGTCTCCAATCAACTAGAAGAAATCCGGCTTTGTGAGGCAAGATGACTACAGGGCCATTGGTAGACTGAAAATAAAACAATAAAGGACTTCAATCCGTAGAAACATAAAGTGGACTTAAATAAAATATAAGGATAAAAATGCCGCCTTTCGGCAATGACTCATGATCGAGTCTCCAGTTGTCTATGGTAGGATTCATAACAATAGCGCCTTCGATCGTCTACGATAGGCTTCACAAAAAGGCCTCCAATTGTTTACGGTAGGCTTCAATGATAATGACGTCTTCGCTTGTTCATGATAGACTTCATAATAAGACCTCCAATTGTCTATGGTAGGCTTCAATGATAATGACGTCTTCGCCTGTTCACGATAGACTTCATATAAAGGCCTCCAATTGTTTATGGTAGGCTTCAAATGATAGTGACGTCTTCGATTGTTTACGATAAACTTCATAATGAGGCCCCCGATTGTTTACGGTAGGCTCCATAACAATAGCGCCTTCGATTGTCTACGATAGGCTTCATAAAAAGGCCTCCAATTGTTTATGGAAGGCTTTAAATGATAATGACGTCTTCGATTGTTTACGATAGACTTCAAAATAAGGCCTCCGATTGTCTATGGTAGGCTTCAATGATAAGGCCTTCGATTGTCTACGATAGGCTTCAATAATAACGTCTTCGATTGTATACGATAGACTGGATAATAAAACCATCATAATAAAACCGTTGAGATAATGCAACCGATTGTATACGATAAATCCGATATAAAAGGTCATTGGAATAAAACCACCAATTGTATATGATTGATCCAATATAAGAAAGCCATTGGAATAATTATATAAGAAGGTCATTGGAATAATATCACCGATTGTGTACGATGATTCCAATATAAGAAGGCCATTGGAATAATTCTATCGATTGAACACGATAGATCTAAAGTAGAAAGCCCGTGAAATAATACCATCGTTTGTGTACAATGGATCCAATATAAAAGCCATTGGAATAATACCACCGATTGTGTACGATGGATCCAATATTGAAAGTGTCTTCGATAATAGCATCCTTGATGGTTTGCGGTACCAATACTACTTCGATCAGTAGTCTATGATAAAGTTTGGCAACAATTTTGCCAAAATAATATCACCGGTTGTCAACGGTAAATAATGACAATAAGTGACATCTTCGGTTGTCACCAATAGGCTTGATGTTGGTACTTGTAAAATAAATGGTAGAATAGCCTGCAAAATAAAGTTTTCATTAAATTCATATGGACAAGAAAATGTCAAAGATAAAGGAGATATAAAGTAAGAGTTTAAGCCGTCCGGCTTATATTTTGTGAAGCCATAAAGAGTTGAGTATTGTCTTTGAGCAAAACTGGAGTTAATGCTTAATTCCTGCAAAGTGTAAAGTAGAGTTGTCAATAAAGCAATAAAGTTTTGATTAAGCAAGGGCAGAAATAGAGAGAGAAATAAAATCGCTTCGCATATGCGATGAATCAAATAACGCTTCTAATCTCGGTCGGTTATCTTGGCAACATTGTCCACTGTGTATGACAAATAATTTCCGAGGAATTGATGGTTGCTTAGTTTTCCTCATTTTGTTGCTTTGAGAATTCCTGCACTCAAAAAAAAATTGTTAGTTTGAGAGGGAGGGGGGAGCGTTTGATTCATGCTGACTCGATCCTTCATCCTTCAACCGTTTCCTTCTTCTCCCTTTGTCTAGATTTGCGATCCGTCTTTTAAGACTTGGCCAACTTATCTTTGTCAAGCAATACGGATTTTTGCAAAATCTGCCCCAGTTATGATCTTTCAAATCTTCAACTTGCCTTGCAAAATTTGCCCCAGTTGCTTACCTTAGGGGAGACTGGAAATTTTAATATTATAGAGTCGAGCCCGTTAAGAGCGCCTACGTATCCCTCCACGGGAATCAGACTGTGCGTAGTTCTGCTTACATAAAGCTTTTAGGGAATATGACAATCTAAGTGCGAAGCCGAATCCGAATTGGAATACCTACACATCTGCCCAGATGCATAGTTCGGAATTACATCATCAAAGATAAACAAGCCCTAAGCATTACAAAAATCTGATCGAGTCCGATATGGATTGCTTACTTATCCTGTTGCCATTCCAGGAATCAGACCAAAAGTAGTTCAAAATTACAAAAAAAGAGGAAATAGGGGATTCCTAGGCTAGTGTAACCGAGCTCTATGTGAGTTGCTTACGTATCCCAGCCCTGGGAATCAGGTTACGCGTAGTTCGTATTATATAGAAAATTACATTGAAATGAAAAGACTGATTTCGCCGCTTGTCAAATGTAGTATCTCTTGATTGTGCTTGATTTGATATTGGCTAGGCATTTGCCTTTACCTTCTTTGGCAATAAATAATTCTTCAAAAAAAATCTGCCCCAGTTTGGGTTTGTCTTGATTTGTCCTCTGCGTTGAAAGCATTTGGTCCTCCCGACTTTGTAAGTTCGAGAGCTCTTCTTTGTTGTTTGGCTCCTTGGGATCACAATGGTCCCTTTTTCAGCCTCATCGACTGATATCAAGTGTATGCCACACTCATCATCTACCAAAGGGTTATTATCAGCAGGTGTGTTCCCAATGAGTTGAATCGAACCTTCTTGGATTAGAGTTTCAACTGCATTTTTTAGACTGTGGCAATTTTCAGTGTCATGCCCTGGAGCCCCTGAATGATAGGCACAATGTTTGGTTCTATCGAACCATTTTGGAAGAGGATTAGGGGTTGCATCAGCAATAGGGTGAATCATTCCAGCTGCCCTTAGCCTTTCATAAAGCTGACTGTAAGGCTCCGCTAAAGGTGTGTAGGTTTTATATGTCTTCTTGACAGGATTAGTGCGTGGCTTTGGTGCGGCTAGGTGATTTTGAAAAGTGCGGACTTGGGGATTGGTAATTTCTGATTGGTGGCCAAATGATTACTGGTAGTAAACGGGTTGAGCATTGTAGCCTGGATGTGGATTGCTTTGGTGAGTAGGCTGTGATAATGAGTTCTTGGTAGTAATAATGCCAACTTCCTTCTCTTTTTCCTCTAAATTTCCCAAACCAGTCTGGATGGCTTGCGCAGTTGCTTTCACTGTAGCAAAACTTACAATTCTCCCCGTCTTAATCCCTTCTTCAACCATTTCTCCCATCATAAGAAGTTCAGAATAGGGTTTACCCATCATAGGGAGCAAATGCATGTAATAAGAATCATCTTGGGCTCGGATGAAGTACTTCACCATGTCTTTCTCAGTCATTGGTGGTTGCACCCTTCCAGCCTGTTCTCGCCATCTCAGTGCGTATTCCCTAAAGGTTTCTGTTGGTTTCTTCTTCAGATTGGACAAGGTTATAAGGTCAGGAGCCACCTCGACATTGTACTCAAACTGCTTTGTGAAATCACCAGCTATATCATCGAACTGATGCCACTTGCTTATGTCTTGTCGGGCAAACCATTCAGCAGCAATACCTTCCAGACTATGGCTGAAGTAAGCCATCAGAAGTTCTTCTTTGCCTCCCGCAACCCTCATTCTGTTGAGGTACTTGGTTAAATGAGCAAATGGGTCACCATGACCATCATACATGTCAAATTTCGGCACTTTAAACCCGGGAGGAAGAGTAATGTCCGGGAATAGATAAAGACTGCGGTAGGAGGTGCTTTGATGTTTCTTAGTCACCTGCAGATCTTTAATAGATTGCTGCATGATTTTCATTGCTTGGATTATCTCCTCTTGTTCACTTGTCTTTCCCTGTTTTTCCATAGTTATGGGCACTTCATTCTGTGGCGGATAGCCTGTGAAGTCCACATTCTTGCCATTAGGGTCATGCTCATAATACAACACCTCGGGATATCCCTGCCTTGGATCATTGGCATTTTGAGGAACAAAAGCCACAGAAATGGGTGCTTTGGATTGTAGAGGATGAGGAGTATCTTTGGCAGGTAAAGATTGATAGTGAGGCAAGTTGTTGTGGTTAATGAATGCATTTGGGATGTTAACTGGTGCAAGCATATGAACGACACTGGAATTTAAAGGTGTGTTCGGATTGCCAGTTTCAACATTAGGATTCAGAGTTGATAGCACGGCTGGCGCGTTTCTGTGGCTCGACCCTTTCATTCTTTCTAGTTCAGCTTGCATACATTCAATCTGTTTAGCCATTCTAGAAATTTGTTCATCAGGAACAACAACTGCTTGCTCATTAGAAGATGCAGGGATACCAGTCTGATTACCGGTCAAATCAGTCATTTTCTGCTTCACTTTGGATTAGACGCTTAACCAACTCGGGAGTCAACACGAATCAAACTCTCTCTCTGGGGAAGGGAGTAAACACAACAAAACAAAAGTTCAAGGGTAACTATGTTAGTTTGCATGTTATTTACGAGGTTGCACACAAGCACATAGCGCGCGTCAAGTAGCGCTTTGGCAGTTTGACCATGGAAGATATAACAATAAATTGGCATGTGGCAATCACACGTAGTCGAGCGTAAATAAAATGCGAACGCGTCTTACCCTGTAGGGTGCCTCTTTGTGCCAGAGGTGGGCCTAAGACGCGCAAACAAGTGGTAACGAAAAATAGTTCATGCCAGTTTTGAGCAATTCAGATTTAGAGTAAGCAATAGATAATAACAATAAGTGATAATAATCAGCTCTCCGCCTCGACACTGCAATCCCGTTATCCCAACTAACTTCCAAAAGTTGGTGTCAACTCGAAATGCTAACACAGCTCATGCTCTCCACAACATCTGCACCAAATTTCTAAACCCAAATGCCTAAAACTTGAAACAATCCTCCATACTTTTTGCAAACATCAATGCTCCTCCAAGCACTACTCCCAATTGTTTTACAACATCCGGGAGTGAAATTTCCAACTGCCTTCACAATACCAGACTGCAAATCATGAAAGGTGCCAATTGACCTTCATAAATAAAACCTCACTGGTCCTTGGCTTTGGACAAGCCTCTCAGCTTCCTAGGTTTTGCAAGGCTCACAGACCTTGTTCATAGGGCTCCTCACTGGTCCTCGGCTTTAATCAAGCCTCTCAGTTTCCTAGGTAGCCAAGACCGCACTGGTCTTCAGGAGGGACCCCATTGGTCGTTTATAGACATAGGGGCTTCACTCTCCTAGTATGCGACAAGCATACTTCATTCCATAAGAATTTGCAGCTGGTTAGTCAACATGGGCCTGCACACACGCAAAGCCATTCACGAGAGGGACCCCACTGATCTTTTAAAGACACCAGGGGCTTCGCCTCTTAGATCTCACTACACCATGCCATCTCCAAAACACAAACCAACCAGATCTGCCTAACTTTCCCCGGACTACAATCCTGTCTATGATCTCAAATTCTATGTGCACTGCTATGACCACATAGATTCTGCTAAATTCTTCCATTTTCTGACCTAAAAGACAACATAGGAGACAAAATTCCAAATCTGATTTTGCTCAAAACATGGTTAGGACTGAGGATTCGTTATCACATAGCACATAATATGCAGTGTCGTTGGGTTTCAATAACCCGTCGACAAAAGGGTGGTTTCTTAATTCCTGGAAACGGTACCAAGGACCGGGTCCAAACTAAGGTGTATATGCATGCATGACCTAATCTCCTTCTAAGAGTGGGCTGACGGTTGAGGCTGACTCGACCTATGCGGGATAAACCTGGCCCCATAAACCAGTAAAACCGGCCATGACAAAATCAGGCAAACCATATCCCAACTAACTTTGGTGACACGAAAGAAATTCAGAAACTTAGGAAGGACAATGCCCTTCCTGTATTATTGCCCGTCATGCGGGCCCCCCGTGATGAAATCGAGGAGGTGAAAGAGAATTGACAGGCTCCATGAGGGAGGAAATATGAACGGAATGCGAACTATGCACAAATAAAACATGCTTCACTACATTCATTCACAACAATAAATTCTACACATACTAGTTTAGGCATGCAAACAATAAAGAGTTAAACTACGCATACATACAATCAACACGTATATAAATAAAGCATATTCGTGAAAATCTTTTGGTCAGAACCATTTGCGTATCCCCAGCGGAGTCGCCACGCTGTTGAACCCCAAAAATTAATACCTTTCTTTAAGAAAAAGGTAAGTTTCGGGTATATTTCAACAAAATGGGATTCCAAAGGGTTTCTTTGGAGTCGCCACCTAATTTAAGGATTATTAGGAACCTAAGTTAACTAATGAGTGCAATTTATTCTTTAATTAAATGAAATTAAATTAAAATCAGAGATCTAGGTAAGTGGTTCTATTAAATCCGAAAGAAGGTCCCTTGCGGGAGCACTTTCGAAAATCCGCTAAAAGCGGTTAATCCGGCGGTCTTCACGAATTTTACTTAACGTTAATTAATTTAGGATAAATTTTAAATAAAGATAAATAGATAATGAATAATATAATATAAATAAGATAAGGTTTGATTATGCCGATACTTAGATAAATAAATGATCCAATTTAAGATTAATTAAATGGGTAATGAAATAATGATCAATTAATTATTTAAAAGGATAAGTAAAGGCTAAATGGAGTTAGATGATTAAATAAAAACACATTAGATAAATAAATGGATGATAATAAAGGGATTAATTAATTGATTGAATAAATAGATAAATAAATAAACGAATAAATAACTTAATTAAATAATAGTACTTGCCAATTTTAATTAAATAAAGGAGTAAATGAATAATAATCGATTAATTAAATAAATAAATGAGTAAATATTTAATTGATTAAATAAATGATTAATTGAAATTAAATAAATTAGATTAAGTAAATAAATAAATAAAGGATTAAAATTTAATTAATTAACTAAATAAATAAATTAGATTAAATAAATAAGTAATTGAATATTAATATAATCAATAAATAAGTAATTCAAATGCAAGTTATGACGAAGGTACGATTTTAATCGAATTTTATTTGCACTCATTAATTGACAAAGGATTCTAAACATTCATAAATAAATTGGCGATTTGCAAAGAAATGATACAAAGTATTCATATAAAAAACAATTTAAGTAATTTACAATAATTATTCACAATTCAAATATCATTTCTATCCTATCGGGCTACTAATCCGATCTATGGGGAAATCCTATACAACATGCATTTTCTAAGGGAGCGGGGAAAGATGGAGTTTAGAAAGAAGAACCCGGAAGCGCAACTCATAATTTGAGCCTTGGACTTTGTGATTTTCATTTTTTCTTTCTTTACATTTTCGGGGATATCAAGTCCCGAAAATGCGGAGTGGATCAAATAACTTCCAATGCATGTAGCCATCCCATTTGTGAGTTTAGCAACTCGTCCCAAGTGTTCATGTCAAAGAAAAAGATGAGAAAAGAAATTAGTATACGCAAATAGTTACAAGCAGAACAAATGAGCATAAAAAGAAAAGGATCAGGTAATAAAGAATGACTCTCGAAAGATGCACAGTATCAAGCTGAAATCAACATTTTAAAACAAACTGACAAGAAGATGCTAAGGTTACAGCACATCACTTAAGCCATGAATAGACTTAGCTTCTAATAATTCGAGCCCAATGCAACTCCGACTCCCAGGTCGAGACTTAACAGAACACCAATGCAGAACTAAGTTCAGGGAAAGACATTTATTGACATATACACTCAAAAGGGAAATATCAGAACTCCAAAGAATGAACAGCCTCCAGAAACATAAACTAACAGTAAGAAGAGGAGACACATCTGGGATAAGAAACTGAAACTGGAAGGAAGAATGCAACACTAAGTTCAATTAAGAAGAGGAAACCAGAATTTAACTAGTACTCAAACAAAAGCATTCAATCCATTGATACCTGAACCTCATCTCTCTAGACATGAAACTAACTATTCTGCTTCTGATCACTTAGATCAAGCCCAGCAGACTCAACCTTGACCTCTCTACTAGCTGCACAAACTTAAGGCAACTACTGCTTCTTATTTAAATACATTAGTACTAAAGACATTGTGGTAACAGAACAAAGAAACAGGAACTCATTTGACCAGATATAAGTCTATGTTTTAGCTGCTTTGCTTTTTAGTACTAAAGAGTTTTCCCTATCAGTCAATAATTATACCAAAATAGTATAAATACCAGATTAAGCTAATGAACAGTAATACCAAGCAAAGTATGCATTCTAACTAAAATTCCAGCACCCAAATATGTTTGAGACTGCTCTGGAACAACAGTACTATGGCATTTGACATTGCTCAATAATAAAACCATATGTTTGCAAATCACAGACCATTTATAGCCAAATCCAAACTACCACCACCTATACACCTACCTACCTTGAAACCTTTTCATCTTACAGTAAGCAAAACAACTTTCACCATACCAGCCTGATCCTACAACAACAACACTCACTTCCAGAGCTCTCAGACACAAGAAAAAACTGCATACACACACTGCATATAAGCATAGGGATAGACCATATACACATCATAGCTACACCTAGACACACCTGAACACACACAGAACAACCCTGCTACAGACCTAAAACAGCCTCTGCTGCACCTTAACTGCCCTACAACTCACCCTACTACGGCCTGGAAACCAAACTTGAGCCAGAAACAAACCCCTGAATTCCCTCTCAATCACAGACCTCACTGCATAGCCACCCCTGAACCTCCTCTGAACCTCCTACCCACCAACCTAACAAACCACCTAAACTATTCTCTCACACTCACAAACAAACCTCTCCATAACACCACTCTTAGAAACAGCTCCTCACACCCTGACTGATACCCCCTTTTACTTCTCATTTCCAGCAACAACCTGCAAGCAAAATCAACACCAGAACTGAACCTGAACAAAGCTAAGAATCCTTTAAACACCCCCAGGAACCAATCTTCCAAACTGAACATACCTGAGCCCCATCAATCCCTCTCCTACTTCACAAGCAACCAGGACTCTCTCCAGAAACTGCCTACATCTCCTACTACTATCTCCCTAGACAGATTTCTAGCAAATACCAAGGACAGCTTACTAACAGCCCTTGACAGACCTACTCACACACCAGATCAGACCCCATCTACTTGAAAACTTCAAAACAATGCTACTCCTTCCTAAAAAAAAAAACATCTCCAACAACAGACCACTCTACTCCCTGCCTTCAAGAACAAATAACACACTGAAGCATACACCTATAATATTTCTTTAATGAGCTTGATTCACACCAAACAAAAAAATATTGAACCAACTCCAAGAAACAACAGCCTTTAGGTTATGAAAATAGGCGTAAAGATTTGAACTTTATACATTTAAACCAAGTAAGACTCCATCTAATAGCTAGTTCCTTCAAGCTAAAAATGGACTTTAGGTGCTAATGAAACAATACAGGTGCAATCTTTGTGTATAAATAACATAAACAACGATTAAAGCATACAGGGATTCAGTCTTAACCACAGACATAACAGAAATATTGCTAAGAACAGGGAACTAAAATGACAGGTTAAGAATTTTACCTTTTGCGATGCAGTGAACTAAGGCGAAGAGCTAAAGAGTACGACCCGAACAAGCGACTTGAGTAAGGTCGACGACTAGTATGACGAAGCGACGACACAGTAATACCAAAAGGAAATAGTAATTATATATTTCTAAGCTAAAACAGAAGAGAAGATTAGGTGTATCTTTTGTGTATACTCTACTGCCTCCCTTTTTACCTCTTCAAAAAAACTGAACTCCTAAAAAAAATGAGAGAAGCAAGATTAAATACCTCTAGGCTAGGGTTATGCTCCCATTTGAAATTCCAAGCCGACCCTTACTCGCTTTTGCTTTCCCTTTCAAGACCAGGGTGAAAAAGGTCTAATCCTCTCGGATTGTACCATTTTCACCTTTGTCTTTAAGAGATTTACCCGTTGGATGATTTACGGCTCGGATGCGATCCTTGCTCAAAACGGACGATCGACATCGATTGAGATTGTACGAAAAAGAGACGAAAAAGAGAGTGGGGGGGACCAGCAAGTACAAGCTTCTTGGACGGATTCAAGGTTTTGAAGGGAAATTGGGATTAAGGATTAGGGATTTAGGGTAAAACGGGTTTAGGGGAAATGGGAAAGAGGAAGAACGGGTTTAGGAATGGATAAGGGAAATGGGATTTCTGATTATGGGAGATGGGTTTGGGCCGGGTCGTGTGATGGGCTGATGGGCCAGGGGAGGTGTATTATGTGTATTGTATGTATTGTATATGTGGGCTGGAAATTAATTCATAAGGCAATTTTAGCCCCACTTTAGGGATTATATGAGTGAGTGAAAAATTGCACGGGTAGGCTGAAATTAGGACTTAGAACTATTTAGCCTTCTTTTGAAATTAGTTAATTTACTTTAATGAAATTTAATTAATTAATCTCAATTCAAATAATTTTAATTATCTAACTCTAACTCTAATTTTAATTTTATTTTAATAATTGATTTTCATTTAAATAATTTAGCCGTTAGTTATTTCTCGGGACGAAATTGGGTGTCAACAGTAACGACCCTCAAATAGTCGTTACGGGATCCGGGACCTCGATTTGCGTGTCGACAGTCCCAAAAGCTCCGTTAGGTCATTTATGACCCGTCTGTGAAATCTGAGTCGAAACGGAGTCCGTTTGATAGGATTTCGAGAAAAGGATCCGTTTATGAAATTCCGGAAAGGAATTTGGGGTTTCGATAGGTCGTTTTGAGTAAACGAACCCCGATGGAAAATCCGAGCGCACCGTTAGGTCCCTCTCGTCATTTATGATATGTAGCAACCTTCAAAATTGAAAACGGACCTCGTTTGATAGGACTTTTGATAAAGTCCCCGTTTCGGAAGTTTAAAAGAGGTTTCCGAGCTCGATTTGAGCAAATGAGCTCCGATGAGAGATCCGAAAGTACCGTTAGGTTCGTATAGTCATTTGTGACTTGTAGCAACTTTCGGAATTGGATTCCGAGGTCGTTTGGTTAAATTTCGCTATTTTGGCGAAAGTCGAAAATTGAACCTTTGCCGTGGGACCCACTTTTTGAGTTCTGGAGGTCCGAATTGAGTTTCGTCTTGACGAGCATGTCACACAAGTATTTTATGACTTGTGTGCAAAATTTGGGGTCATTCCGAGCTTCGTAGGGTCCCGTTTGGACCCAAAACAGTTCGGATTTTTCTGGTGCGAAACCGCTGTTTTCTGCTACTGTTTCTGTTGCGAGCAGCCGGAAAAATGGCATTTTTCCGGCCAATCCGTAAGGAATTAGGAAAAACTCAAAACATGAAAGTTGTAGCCCTTTGAGTTGTGGTTTTAATGCCATCGGTTTCAGGTCATTTGGACATTCCTATAAAAAGTTATGATTATTGGAACAGAGGCTGTTACAGTGGTAAAAACTGCTATAAAAGGGTCATTTCGGGACAGATTTCGGGAAACCGAATTTTTATTCAAAGGAGGCGATTTGGAGGCGATTTTGGAAGGTTCAAAACGTGTATAATCATAAGGTAAGCCTCCATAACTCATTTCATATCATATATCATGAGAATCAAAGCTTGATTCATAGGAAATGAGTTAGAATCCTAAATTTTAAGATTTGGGGAAAATCAACGAGCAAGGCTCGTATGAGAAATCTAATTGCATAATTGGACTCACGGGAGTGTGGGGAGTCCGGAAATGTATATTTTATTAATTTTGGGCTCGGTCCCACCCGAGGGTATTTTGGTAATTTTACCCTAAAATGCTTAGAAGCTTAATTGCTTATAATTGAGCACTAATGAGTGCTATATTGTCTTGATAGACTTAGAGGAAAGTCCCCCGAGGACAAGAAGAGCAGGAAAGGAGTTTGCTTCCTAGCTTTGAACCGGAATTCGAGGTAAGTGAGACTTGACCTCTACTTTGCTTGTGGATATGACCATCATGCTAGTACGCTTCGGGTACTTTTATGTGTTTAGCTTAGGGCTATATATTAAATGGAAATTGACCTGGCATTGACTAGGTATACTACTTGCTACTATTTAAATATAGATAGTAAGGACATGAGCTAGACCGAGGTAGGTGCCGGTCTAGAGGCTATAATGAGTTAGCTATACTTTATACTATACGTTGCTTGTTACGACATGATTTGGTAGTAAGAACCCTAGGATATGGCCGAGGATGTTGCCGGTATTTTATTGAGGTTGCTTTGCCGAGGTCTAGCCGGCATTGTATGACTTAGTATTATTATTATTCACGTGACGGGTCGAGTAGTGCTGTCTTTACGTAATCGTTGGTTAGACGTCACGGTAGTAGAGATTGTACCTCCAACCCGTTGGTGAGTTAACCTCCGCCTTACGTTTAGCTAGCATAACCTTCCTTGGTTGCGGTGATGGATTGTTGTGGGTAAATGTTCTCAAGTAGTATACCTAGCCAATGCCAGGTCAATTTCCATTTAATATATAGATAGTAAGGACATGAGCTAGACCGAGGTAGGTGCCGGTCTAGAGGCTATAATGAGTTAGCTATACTTTATACTATACGTTGCTTGTTACGACATGATTTGGTAGTAAGAACCCTAGGATATGGCCGAGGATGTTGCCGGTATTTTATTGAGGTTGCTTTGCCGAGGTCTAGCCGGCATTGTATGACTTAGTATTATTATTATTCACGTGACGGGTCGAGTAGTGCTGTCTTTACGTAATCGTTGGTTAGACGTCACGGTAGTAGAGATTGTACCTCCAACCCGTTGTTGAGTTAACCTCCGCCTTACGTTTAGCTAGCATAACCTTCCTTGGTTGCGGTGATGGATTGTTGTGGGTAAATGTTCTCGTGACGAGACGTGTGGTGCTAAATTAGGGTGACTCGAGGTGAGACGTTGCAGGAGTAGGGATTGTACCCCCAAACTATTGACAAGTTGACCTGGGACCCACCCTCTGCTAGCATAGCCTTCTTCGGTCACGTAGACTATTTTGATATCCCTATTGTGCGCGTTGGGTACGCTGCCTATGTTGATACTTACTGTGCGCGTTGAGTACGCTGCCTATGTTGATACTTACTGTGCGTGTTGAGTACGCTGCCTATGTTGATATACTTACTGTGCGCGTTGAGTACGCTGCCTATGCTGACCTACTTATTGTGCGCGTTAAGTACGCTGCCTATAATGTTGATGCTTGACAGGGGTGTTGCTAGCGCACCGTAGGTTTGGGTTAATCGGCGTGGAAGTAGAGATTGGACCTCCAAACCACTGTTTGGTTGACCTATGCCTTACGTTGGGTGGGCATAATCCTCTATGATTGTTGTGTATGTTGTATTGGGATTGTCGACGTATTTATTGCGCGCGTGGTGTATGCTATATACAAATCTTAAAATTTAGGATTCTAACTCATTTCCTATGAATCAAGCTTTGATTCTCATGATATATGATATGAAATGAGTTATGGAGGCTTACCTTATGATTATACACATTTTGAACCTTCCAAAATCGCCTCCAAATCGCCTCCTTTGAATAAAAATTCGGTTTCCCGAAATCTGTCCCGAAATGACCCTTTTATAGCAGTTTTTACCACTATAATAGACTCTGTTCTAATAATCATAACTTTTGATAGGAATGTCCAAATGACCTGAAACCGATGGCATTAAAACCACAACTCAAAGGGCTATAACTTTCATGTTTTGAGATTTTCCTAATTCCTTACGGATTGGCCGGAAAAATGCCATTTTTTCGGCTGCTCGCAACAGAAACAGTAGCAGAAAACAGCAGTTTCGCACCAGAAAAATCCGAACTGTTTTGGGTCCAAACGGGACCCTACGAAGCTCGGAATGACCCCAAATTTTGCACACAAGTCATAAAATACTTGTGTGACATGCTCGTCAAGACGGAACTCAATTCGGACCTCCAGAACTCAAAAAGTGGGTCCCACGGCAAAGGTTCGATTTTCGACTTTCGCCAAAATAGCGAAATTTAACCAAACGACCTCGGAATCCAATTCCGAAAGTTGCTTCAAGTCACAAATGACTATATGAACCTAACGATACTTTCGGATCTCTCATCGGAGCTCATTTGCTCAAATCGAGCTCGGAAACCTCTTTTAACTCTTTTAAACTTCCGAAACGGGGACTTTATCAAAAGTCCTATCAAACGAGGTCCGTTTTCAATTTTGAAGGTTGCTACATATCATAAATGACGAGACGGACCTAACGGTGCGCTCGGATTTTCCATCGGGGTTCGTTTACTCAAAACGACCTATCGAAACCCCAAATTCCTTTCCGAAATTTCATAAACGGATCCTTTTCTCGAAAACCTATCAAACGGACTCCGTTTCGACTCAGATTTCACAGACGGGTCATAAATGACCTAACGGAGCTTTTGGGACTATCGACACGCAAATCGAGGTCCCGGATCCCGTAACGACTATTTGAGGGTCGTTACATTCTCCCCCACTTAGACTCTCGGCCGTCCTCGGACGAGCCTAAGTCTAAGGTAGGATCCACACACTAGCCACGGAGCTGGCACGGATTTCGAGACGCAGAAACAGAGCTGATCCACTCCATCCACTTCCACTATCACTACTCTCAAAAATCATATACATCACCACGATACCCCGAATGAGTAATTACCTGAAATGCATACCCGGCTATTAAGCCGCAATGAACCATCATCATCCAACACATATGGGGACACTCCCCCACTTTGGGCTCTGACCCAGATATCTCTCAAATAAGAATCCTCGCACTACCCTTCCCAACCTGGGAAGCTAATGATTGACTACCCCGAATGAGTAATTACCTGAAATGCATACCCGGCTATTAAGCCGCAATGAACCATCATCATCCAACACATATGGGGACACTCCCCCACTTTGGGCTCTGACCCAAATATCTCTCAAATAAGAATCCTCGCACTACCCTTCCCAACCTGGGAAGCTAATGATTGACTGAGGCCCCATGAATAAAATTTACCCGGCCCGATACGAATCATCAAATCGGGCTTCACTGATAGGCTAGGCCTGCAACTCTCGAGCTAACAGCCTCAATCCTCCTGGGGTCCTCATTAATTCCTTCTAGCCCACTATTATGGCTGCACCCAACATACACCACAAACCAAGTCCACTAGGGACTCTATGCCGCATTTATAATGAAGCACTGCCAACACCCACAATTCACACACGCTGGAAATCCCAATAGGGGTGGCACTATAACATGGTCAAATAAAACAAAGGCGCTGCGGCCATAAATAGAAAGCATACCTGCAATATCATCGGTAGGTGCCTCGGCACCCTGCCTGGTCATAGCATAGACCTGCACGGTTCCTCCTGATATAGGCGCTCCATGAGCTGACTGTCTAAAAGGAACCTGAGAAATAGGTACAGTAGCTTGAGGACCAGCTGGAACAATAGCTGCAGAGGTAGGTCCAGATGAAGTAGTGTAGGGGCAATCCCTAATAAAGTGTCCGGGATCCCCACACTCAAAACAAGCCCTTCTACCACCTCCTCCACGACTACCTCTGAAACTACACATCCCATAGTTCCTCTGACGGCATCTTCTACAAAATGGCGGGACAGACTCAGATGGATCCCCACGCCTCTTAGACGGCTGGGGCCTAGATGGAACATACTCCTGCGATGGCAAGGCAGCAACCTGAGGATGTCTAGGCTGAGCGTGGTCACGATAACCCTGGCCTCCCTGAGCAGAACCACTGGAACTACCGGACTGACGTGGCCTCTTACTCGCCCGCTCAGCATCAACCCTGGCATGGACATCCTCCATGCGTCTAGCAGAATCTACCACCTGCCGATAAGTCATGTCACCCATACTAGGAGTGACAGCTAACCGCAACCGAGGGTTAAGACCCTCTACAAACCTCAATACCCTGTCTCTCTGATGCGCCACCATAGCCGGTGCATACCGAGACAGCTCTAGAAAACGGGTGTCATAAGCCGACACCGACATACTCCCCTGCTGCAGACTCTCGAACTCACGCCTGCGGGCGTCCAAGTCGCTCTGGGGTACAAATCTCTCCATGAACATGGCCACAAACTCGGCCCAAGAGATGGGAGGAAGATCTCCAGACCTCTGCCGCATAACATCGGCCCACCAGATCTCTGCCTCACCGGCCAGCCTGAATGCGGCACACCTCACTCCTAAGGTGTCTCGAGTACCCAGAACATCAAAGATCTTCTCACACTTCTGCAGATACCGCTGGGCAGAACATGTGGTAGATGTGCCATCGAACTCTGGAGGGTGAAGCTCCATGAAAGACTTAATCTTCTTAGCTGTCTCCTCGCTGCTGATAGGAGGAGTAGAAATAATATGACCTGCCTGAGGAGCAGAAACAGATGGCTGAGCAATATGATCCGGAGCAGCCTCAGAGGTAGGCGTGCTCAATACTGGTGTGGTCGGCTGGGGAGCCGAGACAGGAGCTGCAGTATCATCTCTGACAGTTTGGTATCAGAGCCCTAGGTTCTAATTCGAGCGTGGAAGTAGAGATTGGACCTCCAAACCACTGTTTGGTTGACCTATGCCTTGCGTTGGGTGGGCATAATCCTCTATGATTGTTGTGTATGTTGTATTGGGATTGTCGACGTATTTATTGTGCGCGTGGTGTATGCTATATATATATATATATATATATATATATATATATATATATATATATATATATATATATATATATATATATATATATATATATAACTACATACGTATAGATATATTTGTATATTTATATACTTGGATATTTATATTGTGAATATATGCGATTGCGCTACTTATTTATATAGGTACGGCCGTGCTTAGTTGCTTGCGATGCATGTTGCGACTTGTCCCGCAAGGGTGATTTAGCGGGCCTGTCGATGATCTTACTGGGCTTCGGCTCATAACTTACTCTGCCACATATGCAGGTACTTCTTCTAGACAGCTATCGAGACAGTAGTGACCCGTACGAGGCTGCTGTATTATTTTGTTGAGGTGAGCCAACCGTACAGTCCACGGTGGCGTACCGCCAGTGTTGTTTAGAGACAGATTTCATTTCTCTTCTGTTGTATTTTATTTTCGGATTGAGTCTCAGTAGATGTTCCATAAACTATGTTGGGTGTAGTAGACGGTGTGTCTACATTTCTTTGGATTTATTTATTTATCCACTTCTGCTTCCTTCATTCTCTATTTCTTCCGCTTTATTGTTATTTTGGTTCGCCTAGGCAATATTGTTTAGGTGCCATCACGGGTCCAGATTTTGGGTCGTGACAGGTGTGACCCAAGTTGGTGGGGAAAGTGGATATATGTGATTAGGCTTGACTCCCATAAAATGAGAGGAATCAATGGAGCTTGCTCCATTAAGGCCCAAAAAAATTGCTGAATCTCCCAAGGTGTTAATCTCTTTCAATTCACCCTTGATTACATCTAGTTCGAACACTTTAAATTTAAGGGTATCACAACCATCTACATGGGAAAATCGAGTAACAAGTAATAGAGCACCGGATAGCTCAACTAAGTAAAAATTAACTGAAGACTCACGAAAAATGGCATCTTTCAGTGAAAAGAGCAGGCGTGGCTCTACAATTGGTTGAGGAATGCTAGGCCCTGCAATATCAAAAACCCAGACTTGGCCATTCCATGTGACACCATAAAATTGACCCTTGTAATACTTCATACCGGTAACTGCACCCCATTCTGGAGTGATTATAGTCCAGTTGAGGTCTCCACGTCGCCAAAAAGCTAAACGATTACCACGTGCATTATAGGAAACCAACAGTACATAATCTGATGTAAGAGAAGGACTCGCAGATAAGACAACTTTGTCCATAAACATCCAGCGCAGTCCTTCAGGAGCTTCTGCTAAACCATCAAAATCAAATAAGGCTTTTCGGTCAGGAAGTCGAATTTGGGTACGGGATGCAACAAGTTCATCTCTCCCGTATTTGACATTGTGCATAGCCACCCCTCTGATGGAAAGCACCCTCGACCTCTAGCTTCAGGTAGATATATGTTTGAAACTTTTTTCTTGGAAAGAGAGTAAAATTCTCGATAATCATCATCTTTCTCTGCCAGCATAAGTAAAGGAACTTGGGGCGAAAACATATCAAAATTATGCTTGGTGGCAACAGTTAGCCAAGAGGTACAAACAGAACCAAAAGCAATGAAATCTTCAATCACTTTAACACGTTTTGCAATCAGAGTAAGGAGATCGGGGGCAACTCTGCCCAATTGACCGCCATAGATTAAAAGAAGATAGAGGATGTAAGGCTTCTGAAGGCAAGGTAAAGAACAGATCTGTGCTAATGGTTAACTGTAGATTCCAATCTCGACAAGATTTAGGAATCTAAGTACTAGTTCAGTTCGGAGTACGATTCCAATGTTGACATTTGTACTTGGGATTTTTACCCCCCCACATAACCATTTCCAACCCTTATCCACTTTTTCTAGCCATATTTTATCCTTTCTTTCTTTTCCTAGCATATTTATTAAATATAATTTGATGATATAAATATTTAAAAAATATAGGATAAATATATATGTGTATAAAAGGTATATATACAAAATATCAATCTATTATATTTGATATTTTAATTATAAATTAAATTTTAAATATAAATATTGTGGCTATATTATGTTAGTGCTAAATAATTTGTTAATATGAAATATTGTGGGCTATTTATGTGAAAATCCCGTAATATTACTGAGTACGCTCTTTAAATTGAGCTAAATGACTGGCGTTCGCAAGTATTTAACTATTAGCCCCAACATAGGAACTTGAGCAAATATTGCCTTTCATATCATGATGCATCCGGACGTTATTGAATTGAAGTTCTCACAATCGACTAGGAAGTTCCTCCAAGTTTTGGTATTGCGACTAAATATTTAAATGCTTTATCGAGAGGGGCAAAGTTAAATAGTTGCAGTAATGTATCCTATTTTGAAAATCTCACGTCCATGCCCATGTTAAAATATTTTCCCAGTAGACCTAGTGCATGCCAAGGTTAAGCTTTTAGCACTGATGGAAAAAGTGTTCACACTTTAGCTTATTCGCTAGGATCCGCAAGAATTATTTTTAACTGAAATATAAACGATTTTATAATGGGTTCAAAAATGTAACAGTAAGTGTCCTAAAGGCATTTGCTATGATCTATTGCAAGGTATGAGACTTGAGTCCCACATCGGTCAAATGGAAGACTGTTGTAGGGATTATATAGCCTTGGGCTCTTCACCTTAATAACTAGCATTTGGTGTGTGGTTCTCCCAAAGTTGTATCAATAGTATCAGAGCCACCCACCACCCCTCGGGGCTAAAAAGTGTCTAGCGCATAATCGTCGAGGATGGCTTTTGCGGAGCGTGGTGGTTTGTTATGGTTCGCGCTTATATAGCCTTGGGCTCTCCCACCTAAAAAACTAGCTTTTGGGGTGTAGTTCTCCCTGTGTTGTATTTTCGCACAAATATGACATAATAAACAATGATTTGCCTTTTTGCCCGCGCTTAACAGAGTTTTGCAAAAATGTCGCCATTATTTTTAATGAAAAAATTCATGACAAAAACACCACTGTCAATCTCTTAGCACGAGGCTAAGACTTGCCTTTGACCCATCTAAATTTGCCTAACACTAGGCCTTGAAGTGTTGGCAAAAGGCAACACTTGCCATCACTTGGTCATAAGTATTGGCAAAAGGCAACACTTGCCCCTTCCAATCTCTTCCTGCATTCTCCCCATATAATATGAAGTGTTGGTAAGACAATACTTCCCTTGAAGTCTTGGCCCTATGCCAACACTTACAAATTTGTGCCTTGAAGTCTTGGTCTCGTGCCAACATAAAGTTATTTTGCTTAAACATTATTAAATGAAGACAATTTTGCAAAACCACTCCTTATGGAGGATACCTAGTGAATTTTTTTATTTTTATACTAGAAGACAAACAATACATAAAAATTATTATTATGGAACCTTATTTTGATATCTTACCCAAGCAACCCACTTGTGCCAACAAATATTACAACCTTAGTTGCCTATTAGTTCCCGCTCTTCCAAAAATTCTGGTGAGAATCCATCGATTTAAAGTTTTTCAGTCATTGCTGCCCGACAGCGCCGTTGCTATCGACAGGTGGCCACCGGCGGTTCTGTAGCGGGGGTAGGGGGTAGGGGAGTGGCAACTATGATTTTTTTATTTTGAGGAATAATCCAAATTTAAATAATAGGGGTTATGGTATGTCATGTAAGAAAAAATTATAGCCCTTCATTTGTAAATTTCCTTGTGTTTGAAGTGCTAGTTTTGAATAATATCACTTTTTTTAACTCTCGTCCATGCTATTGGGCCACGATATAAAGTACATTGGGATTTTCACATAAATAGCCCACAATATTTCATATTAACAAATCATTTAGCACTAACATAATATAGCCACAATATTTATATTTAAAATTTAATTTATAATTAAAATATCAAATATAATAGATTGATATTTTGTATATATACCTTTTATACACATATATATTTGTCCTATATTTTTTAAATATTTATATCATCAAATTATATTTAATAAATATGCTAGGAAAAGAAAGAAAGGATAAAATATGGCTAGAAAAAGTGGATAAGGGTTGGGAATGGTTATGTGGGGTAAAAATCCAATCTTTTTTAAACATGCTTGGCTGGTGAAGTTGAAGTGAAAAAAGTATTTCTGCCCAACTCTAACCTCTAAGCCCAGTAGGATCTACGATCTTACTTCTGCAGCTCATGCCAAACAAATCACACAGAAACAGAAATGCATTGCAGTTGATGAGACAGAGAAAGACAGGGAATGGGGAGGGTTCAACAAAGCCAACAAAGCTGAGGAAGAAGAGCTGGATGCTTACAAGTAGTGTTTAGAGTCTATATGTTACTGCTACATGTACATTGTCGCTTTATCAACAAAAACATATCCAGTATAATCGCAAGAGTGGATTTATGGGAAGGGTGAGGTATAAGCTGACCTTATCCCTATCTCGAGTCCGGTAAAGAGGCTACTTCCTATGGACCCTCTGCTCAAGAAAAGTAGAAACTAAATAAGACAACAATTTATCTATAGAATATAAGCAATAGAAAAGCAAAATTCTGGGCCCTTTTGTTATTTCAATATGCAATATATCTCCCTACTCATATGTAGGAGGAGCTACTGCCTTCCTTCCAATCGGTTTGAAGAGAAAAGCAGATCGTGCCTTTCTTGCAGCTTTGGCTACTGAACGATTTGAAAATAGCACGCTCATCTCGCTTTTTTCGAATTTAGCAACCTCAACAAAAATACCAAAATTGGTACATTCGAATTAAGAAGAAATAAATCACTTAAAGAATAGTAAGAGATTATGCACAAAAATCACAATTTTTAGAAGTATATCAGATAGGCAATATGAATGTTCAAAAAAACAAACCTGGGTATTTTTTTCACACTTTCCGGCGACACACACACGGCACTGGCTGTATAGCACTTTCAGGCAACAATTCTTCTTGTTTATTTGATTTATCGGCAAGATATGGGTACCAATTTTAGGTGAGTTTTAGCCGTAGTTGTATTAGGGATTTGGAAGATGGGTTGTATTTGGGGAAAAACTGTTGTGTAATGGGGTTAAGAACTTTAAAAATAATGACGTGTCTGAGAATAACGACACTAGCTAGTGACGTTACTCCCAGTAACGTCACTTTCCTCCGTTAGTTCCATCTCCCGTTAGTTATTTGCAGTAGCAATTTTTGAATAAAATAATCTTAGTGTCGTTACTCAGAAGTGCGCTTATATTAGTTATGTAAATTTTAAAAAAAATGTATTATTTTGGTTAATTAGTGTAAAAAGTGGCTTAATTAGGTCAAAACTTCATTGATATCTTCATCAAGTAGATCTGATATTGCAAATGATTTTTGTTTGTTTCAATATCAGGCATGTGTTTTTCCAGATGTTTATTATTAAAAGGTTTACATACATTTCTATTTCCAGTTCTTATAAGCTGCAGAACAATGGAAACAAAATAACTTTAATGTTTCAAAACGAACCATATTCAATTCATTATCAATGGCTATTTGAAAACTCAAACTTACACGTTCCTTCAGGGACATCCAATTAGAAAAAAAAAAATCAAAGTTACATATTAATGAATTGTTACAAAATTAAATACTTCTCAACATTATATAATGTAGACAAGCACTAATGAACAATTTAGAAATAGTTGATAAATTGGAAATGTTTTATATATACCTCAATTCAAATTTAATGTGTAAGGTGTGTTACCTTTTACCCCCATGTTATTATTTGCTTCATAAGATACTCATTGAGAACGTCTCAAGGAGCAAACTGAAATCAGAATTTGTATTGCTCTACGATATTTGATATATCCATGAGCAATATTTGCTAAAGAATGTCCTTTACGTACTCCAGGCCAGTATATAGAAAAGGATGAATTAGTACTTAGCTTGAAGATGCTAATTAAATTGACTTCATCAGATGAATATTACGAAGATGAAAGACAAGAAGTTTAAATAGCAAAAGTCTTGCATAAAAGACACATATAATATTGACTGGTTCTAATACAAGTTAATATAAAACCATTGCCAAACTAAATCAATAAATCTTGTGGCATAAACAAGTATTTATCAGTTCTGATTCTTAATGATATTTATAGCAAAATAGGGTTCGGAACTGATTCTAAAGTGCCACAGATCAACGGTATCTCCCTTTTGAAGGTCATTAGCTTTCACGAGCTTGTTCCATCCATGGTTTAGCACAAATTTTTTCAAACTAAGCCATCTGGTAAACTTCATCTTATGAATGTTACCCTTTGGATCCATGACTCTCACTTCAATACTTCTTTCACTATGTTGGTTCTCTAATTTCTTTCTCTCCTCTGGATTCAAGTGATTGAGTATGTTCGCGTTACATGTACCTGCAAAGGCGGATTCATGAATTAAACTAAACAGGCTTAATAATTAAAGTTCTTAATAATTATGATTCATAATTTATGATTGAGGACAAAGGTTAAAAGACTTCTTGTTTAATATATCAAACTCGCCGTAAGAAAATATGTCTTGTTTTTTGCCCTTGAGCTTTTTAAGATCATAGTACATAATTGAAGGGCAAATTTAGGTCTTTTCTTTCAAAGATTTGGATAAGTGGGGTTCAACAATTTCGCGCTGGAGCTCCATTGATAGTAACGGAAAATATGAGACAATTTGCTAACGTCATGAATATGGAGGGTTAATTTCACCGGTGGTCACTGAACTATTGTTTCATTACCACAAAGTCACTTTTGTTTCATTTGTTACCCAAAAGTCACTCAACTTTGCTCCGGTCTACAGCAAAGTCACTCAAGCCGGATTTTGTTTAAAACTTGCCGGAAAAATGATGTGGCATCATTAATTAAAAATAATTTTCTTAATTAATTTTTCATCTATTAATCTAATTTCTTAACCCATTATTCTTATTCTACCCGACCCAAACACATTTCACTACGTTATCGTCTTGCATAACCATTTCATACCGATGTCATTTCTCTTTGCCTCTGTTTCATATTGAGTTAATTAATTAATCAAATTGAGTAATGCTAGGTAAATTGGCTATGCAAAAAGGGAAAATGAGGAACGGGGAATGAATAAAAATGAACAAGCTTAGATCGGTTTGGTTCGATTTTTCATTTATGAAATCAAACTAGTAATGCGATTTTTTAAAATTTTAAAACCAAAATAACAGCTCGTTTGGACTGGTGTTATGTATATGGTTTCATAATATATCTATTGTATTGTACTTTATGTTTTATTGAGTTCAACATTTTGATAGATTGTATTGTTTGCAGTCGTTTCATGCTATAACATACTAGTAAATGAAGAATGAAGTTACAATATTGCCAAGAAAATAATAAGATACGGGATAGAGTTGCTATAAAAAAGATAAGATAAATTCTAATATATTAAGGGGAAGAAGAGAGAAAAAAGACACGGTAACGACGCGATCATAAAATCGATACGATACAAAAAAATTTTAAAATAATAATTAATACAAACATTATTTTATAGTAACAGTACAGTAACAGTACGATAACAACCATCCAAACAAGCTGATACCAAATAAAGTTGAATTTTTGGTTTTTGGTTTTTCTCTTCTTCTTTTTTTTCGATTTTTGCTTGATACCCCAACGATTATATGGTAGATAATATTTATCAAATTTCAAAATTTTCACTAATAAAAGTAGTTATTTGTATATCTTCATGTAAGATATGACACTCTAATTTATAGGTCTGTACTTGCTTTTGATTACTACATTAAAAAATAATTGACATACAGATATGAAGCCTTAAAAAATGACGTTTCTGACGATAATACAATAACAATAACAATTCAGTAGGTCTCAGTTGGAAACTAACCGAAGATTACTTCTTTGAAATGTCATGTTAAATTAGATTGTCTTGTTAATTTTCAATTAGTTAAAATATATTTCCTACGTGGCTCACTGGCATAATGTGGCAAAAAAGAAGTAGTGAAATCCCTGGCATAATGTGGCAAAAAAATAGTGAAATGGGTTTGGGTTTGGTAGAATAAGAATAATGAGTTAAGGAATTAGATTAATAGATGAAAAATTAATTAAAAAAATTATTTTTAATTAATGATCCCACATCATTTTTCCGGCAAGTTTTAAATAAAATCTGGCTTGAGTGACTTTGTTGTAGACCGGAGCAAAGTTGCGTGATTTTAGGGTAACAAATGAAACAAAAGTGACTTTGTGGTAATGAAACAATAGTTCAGTGACCACCGGTGAAATTAACCCTGAATATGGATGGACTAAACTTTTAAATGGAGGTCAAAATTGAGAGATTTCAGAAGTATATGTTATTAGTGGCGATGTAGAGTGTTCCATACGGGTTCGGAGTACTAAATATGTACAAAAATCAAAGGCAAGAACCCAGTTACTAACACTGGAGATCATTATCTAATATTTAGAACACATAAGGTTCAAATCCTGAATCCGTCTCTGTATGTTATAGGAGTATTTGAACTTTTTCAAATATTTGTTGAATTTTAGAAAAATGTACCTGTAGGAATAAAGAACCGGCTCAGGTCTGGTTTGATGTCCGATTGCTCTACCTTTTTCCTACCAATGTAAACCGGTTCACTCCCTCCAGCAAGTTGAATTGCTTCATACATATTATTTGGTGGAGGCAAATCTCTTTGTATAACTCCTGCTTCTTGTTCTTCTTGTAACATTAGTCCTGCTTCTTGGTCTTCTTGTAATATTAGTCTTGTTTCTTGCTCTTCTTGTTCTTTTTCTAATGCAACAGTTAACCATTCTCCAAATAGCCTTATAGCTTTAAAGTCTTTCCCAAAGATTCTTATTTTGGTCATGGTTCTATCTTTGTGCTTTGATGTGAAACCTTGCATGTTATTTATAAACAGAAGAAAGGGTCAACATGCATTTTAGTGCAATGTGTTTTTCCCTTTTTGAGCTGGATTATATTTGCGAAGTTAATTATGGTCAATTTATGATTTTAATAACAATCCCATGCACATTAGGAGTAGGATTCATAGCAAATTTGGAAGAATTTTACGTATACTTCGACTAGTTTCCAAATTCTTCTCAACATTGGAATAGAGATTAAAAACTTGGGACATTCTGGAATTTTTTTGGGTTGTAATGGAGCAATTTCAGTTGACGCCTCTATGTTTACTGGAGTCAAGCCTAATCAAATATATTTTACTGATGATTGGATTGAGAAATATAACTCCTTGCAAGGAGATGATGGAAGAGATATGGGAGCTTACAATCTTGAAGATGGAAAAATTGAATCTTTTTATCCTGGACTATCACTAAGTCATATCTACCCTCCAACTTGGGTCACACCAATATTGTTTCCGCATTGTGAATAAAATTTTACGTGATATATTTTTTTCTAATCCATAATTTGTCATATATGCTGATGGTTGATGCTTGAAAGCTATATATGTTTTGTCAAAAATTCTATTTGTACTTTCTCAAGATGATTTAGCCTCATCATTTTCAGGTTGCAAATATTATGCCCTTAATTTTAATATCACACCTACTGTATATCCTAAAATTCGATTTCAGATATTACAATTAAATTTATATTTGGATGAGCCTTAGGCGACAGTTTTATATCAAAATTCGATCGACTGATCAATAGTCTTACGTTCATAAGGCTGGTCGTTCTAACAAGCACTTAGTCAAATTTGTGATACAAATTGATTCGAGCAATAACGAATATATGATGAGTAAATAATGCTTAAAAACGATGACAAGCACGACAGATACACGAATAGAATAGCTAAGGATGTGAATGCGATAACCGAACAAATCAACTCTGTCGATTCAATTGATACCCCTTCGCGGGAAAATTACACTGCGTAGATAGGTAATTTTTTTTTATGTATATGTATTATATGTTGAGTCCCCTTAATTTCTTTGTATGTTAACTTATTTATATTTTGATACCTCTTAATGAAAATTCTGGTTCTGCCACTGCGGCACCCGACGTTTACTTACCCATTAGGAGTAGGACTCGTAGCTAATTTGGAAGAATTTTACATAAATAGTTCCAAATTCTCACTACTAAAAAAACTGTCTTTTTCGACCGCCAAATCGGTCAAAATACGGTCGATGTATCGACCGTATTTCGACCGATCGTGGTGGTCGACCCAAATAAGGTCGAAAATAGCTCTTCGACCGAAAATCGGTCGAACGTCGACCGACGTTCGACCGAAAATTTTGACCGAATTTCGGTCGAACAAAATTTCGATCGAAAGGCTGGTAATTTTTTTGACCAACTATCGACCGAAAGTCGGTCGAAAACCTGTAAAAACCTGCAACATAAAAGCTGAAATTAGCCCTACACCACCTGTAAATTCAACAACACGCAGAAAATCCAGACAAAACACATTCATAAACGATATTCAAACAAGGCTAACAAAGCCAAATAATAGAAAGGAGTCTTACAACATTAGTTCAAGTGTTACAATAATCAAAAAAACTTAACAAACAGTTTAAAGTTCAACAATCACTACTACTGGCTAGAAGCCGAACTAGACTCGGCATCAGACTGAGCCGGCAAATGGTGGCGACGCCTGCTCTTGCTCTTTCCCTTTCCCGAGCTATCACGCTTTCCTTTGCCTTTTTTTTTGTTCCTTAGGAGTTGTTGCATCATTTCATGCATTTGTCTTTGATGAGCCTCCTGTGCTAAGCGCATAGCTTCATTTTGTCTTTTCAGTTCTTCAATCTCCTGTTCCATCCGAGTCATTTTTTTAGGAGTTACATAGCTTGAAGGCGCAGTAGAACACGAGCCCAAATAGTTCGATTTATGCTTGCCAGATGAATAAAGAGTTGCAAGGCCATAAGCGGACCCCTTCTTCACCCCTCCGACCGCTTCCAACCATAAATTGGTTTCTTGCTCGAGCGTTAGCGGTGCTGGGGTACTGCTTCCGCATTCAGATTGTTGAGTCGCGGTCCAGTCCTCAACAGCCTTTGTAGCTCTTTCCTGAAAAAACAGAAATATATAAACGGTACAAATATGAAATTTAAAAGTTGAAGGATTGGCGGGACTTTAGTTTGAATTTAATTACTTACCCAGGTCTCTTGTGCGCGAGGCTCGACCCAGGCTTCTCCGCCCTTTTTATCTTTCTTGATATGACGGATCTTGTGCATTTCAGAGAGTGGAATAGTCCGGTTTTCTTGCTTTTCCTACAAATTAAAGAAGAGAACAAGTTAGATAAAAAATAAACTATTATAGTAATTCTTATAAATTAAATTACTTTACCAAGCGCATCTTCTGCGTCGCAGCGCTAACTGAGCCACCGGTATGCAGCGATCCACCCTTACTTGATGCCCGCGCTTTCTTCCCTTGTTCGCTCTTCTTCTGAAATTCGGGAGTATCCCAATATTGCTGCAGCTCTCTCCATTGATGATCATAGAGGAAGCCGGGCATTTTCCCTTTTTTGCGCGCATTATACATTGTGTTCTTGAATAACTCCCCGTATTTCTTGGGGAAGTTAGAACGGACTTTATAGTCCAGAGCCGGATGCCACTTACACTGAACCTGCAATATTCATCAAAATATTTTAATTAAACATAATCATTAAAAAAACCTGCAATTAGTGACAAACCGTATGCATATTTATCACCTCAAAAGCCTGCATTATCCGTTGCTTTACTTGAGGGGGCACAGTGCCCCAGGATGGCCACGATTCTTTCCATTGAGATTTCATGCATTTCGTCACCACAGGAGTAGCATCAGTGTTGGGGAAAAAGCTACCTAAAAAAATAGAAGGGTTAATAGAAATACTACTCCCTCCGTTTCAAAAAGGATGAACCTATTTCCTTTTTAGTCTGTTTCAAAAAGAATGACCTTTTTCTAAATTTGGAAAGAAATTTTCACTTTTACTCATCCCTAGACGATTTGTAGCCACACAAATATCTATAACTTATTTTAGACCACAAATTTCAAAAGTCTTCCCTTCTTTATTAAACTCCGTGCAAAGTCAAATGAGTTCATCTAAAGTGGAACGGAGGGAGTAACATTTAAAAACTTACTACTAAATAGATAAGAACTTCAAAAATACTATACTTACCTGTTATCCCCCTCGGGATAAATAATCAACCGCCCGTCTTCCCATGTGCCAAGTTCACTGATGTAATAGGGCGATCTCCGATCATAGTAAGGAATCTCCCGCTGTACCGAAGGGCAGGTAGGGCTAGATGGGTCGGAAGGCGGCTGAGTCGACCCAGACGGACTAGTGGACTGTGTGGGATCGCCTAGTCTGCGAACGCCCTGGGATGGACCGGCCTGGGTCTCAGTCATGTCATAACTACTGAAGTTATGCCGCCAACCAGGATGACCCTTGTCGACCGCGTATACTTGCGTGTGCGTTGGGAGCAACAAGTTTTTGGCGCTGTTGCCGGGGTTCGAACCCGGGTCACCCGCGTGATAGGCTGGAATACTTACCACTATACTACAACGACCCAAGGACACCACAAATAGCACATGCAATCAATTCAAGTCCACCGGTATCAAACACATCAAAGGCACCTAGCATTCTACCTCTTTCCTTCGTCTAGGGTCACCTATACTAACTATCCTAATCCTAAAAATAAAAACTACCCGGTTCAAAGGCCTCCCCGTGGAAAAGAACCGAGGCCATAAGAAAAACCACGGGGTGGATGACATGTACCACTAATAAAACTAAAAGGAAAATCTTTTTGAAATTTTTCATTGGTTTTCTAATTTTTTTTTTTTCATATATTAAAGCAAGAAACAAATAAAAATAAAGTCAAGTGAGAAAAGAAAAATCCTACGGTACATGCATCCCTAACCTCAAAAATAGATAAAGGGCAGTACCCCACCCCACTCTTAAACTAAGCAATGTCCCCAGTGCGATAAAGAAGTAAGTGCAAAAGTAAAAGAAAACTGCCCTGATATCCGGGTGGTGCGCAGGAGTGTGGACCTAGTCCTCCTCCTCATCAGAGCACCGCCCTCAGCATCAGTCACCTCAACCTCACTGTCCGGATCCCGAGCAACAATATCCGAATCAGTGTTCTCATCCTCCTCCGGAGGCATCTCTACTGCTCGAGTCATGCCTAGTAGGCGCTTTGAAGTCTCCAGTAAAGGCACAGTGCGATCAATAGCTACAAAATCCACGCCCGACCGCCGGGCCATCTGCTCCATCATCAAATACTGACGCGCAGACAAGTTGGCGTCTGACTCCCGCCACTCGTCAGCCGTCAGTCTCACCGGTGCAGTAGTGGTCACACCCTTGACCGAGGCAATATCAAATGGCTTCCCTATGTCAGGGACAATGCGATCCCCAATCTCATCCACGGGGACACCAGCCTGCTCTAAGTATCGGGTCAGGATGTTCCCAAAATACAAGCGACTACATGAATCTAGCTTTCGTTGCTCCTTCATCACTCGCAACATGTAGTAGCCTATATTGACTGGCTTCCCAGTCATAAAGAAATATACCATGCACGCCCGAGTCTTGGTGACCTCGGAATAATGAGAAGATGGTAATATGCGTGCATTGATAAACCGCATCCACACACGGGCCGGTTTGAGAAACTACGAGAAGTACATATACTTGTGCCTTCCGGAGGCATTGCGCTCCCACTTATGAGTGGAGCTCTCACCACAAAGTGTGTCTCGCAGAGCCTTGTAGTGAACTCCTTCATATCATCATAATCAGGGTCCTCGACCCCCAGACTGGCATTCAATGCCGTGTGGTCCAGCTTCACTCTTACCCCCCTCACCGTGACTATATCATCCTCCTTCCATGTGTCGCCCGGCTCCCAGTTGGCATAAAGCTCTTGCACTAAATCAAGGTTGGCATGCCCCTGACTCTCAAATACCGAGTCCCACTTTAAAGCAATTATTGCCTCGGCCACCCCTCGGAATTTCTGCATAACCCTCCTCTTATCAATTGCTTTCTCGGGGATGTACCCCGCAAGCCTAACATTTTTATACCACGTTTGGCACTCACCTCTCTTTACAAAAGTGATGCCATATCGTGTCTTTCCTCCGGGACGTGGTATCGGCACCGCGTCCTTAGGTATCTTTGCCTTGGCCTTTGCCTTTGGTTTGGCCTTGGGCTTGGCCGGTGCCTTGCCCTTTGCTTTGTAGAAGAAGGCCCGGCTTGGAGTGCTCTCCTCGGGCCCACGGCGGATGAAGAACTCTTGCTTGGTAGAGGTGTGGTCACCATGGTACCTACACAACAATAGATCAATGTGAGATGGATAACTAAGCACCAAAAATACAATTTAAGCTCAATTAGTAGGGTACCATCCCACACTTATCACACACTCTATATGTCAATCACTTAACTCAATGGCACAAGCAACCTCACACTTAAACAAAACTAGCTTCGGACAAAGTATGCCACGTTTTTTATTTTTCAAGATCAAGCTAGTGTGGGTGCATCATGATCAATTCTTATGTGTATGCGACACTTAATGTTCATAAGAAGCCTAAGGAATGCATTGCTACTCAAGAATTCACAATGTCATACAATTTTCATCATTGAGGCTTTTTCACAAACACTTGGTGTGCACACTTTGAAACTATCAATTTCAATGAGTTTTGGAATGTGCCAACCCTCCCAAATTGTTGGGAGATCTCTTTTTACAAGTCACAAGCTATCTATCTAGCACCATGAACAATTTAAGCACAACAAGAGTAAGATTTATGCATAAGCTTGTAACTAGCTAAGAAACCTTCCATGAAAAAGACTAGTTCAACTTACATGTTATTGAGAGAGAAAAGTAGGAATTTACTTACTTGAATGTGTTAGAGTGGATTGTAACAAGATTGGGAATGATTCCAAGTGTTAGAGGTGAATTGGGGAGTGTTTAGAGAGTAATTAGAGTAAGACTAGTGAAGAAATTAGTGTAGAAATCGGGTTTAAGGGGTTGGGGGAAACCAGGTCGCGCATGAAGACCCGTTTGACCCGAAATTGGGAAAACATTTAGGCCGGGCGCGCTAAGGTCCGCGGCGCGGGCCAAACGCGGCTAATTTTTTGAGCATTCTGTTTGCCTCGGCGCATTGCCTCCCAAACGCGCCAAGCCAATATTTTCAGCTTGAATTTTCCGCTTTGGGAGGCGCGGGGCATGCCAGCCTTGATTTAGTGCAAGAGCTTTATGCCAACTGGGAGCCGGACGACGCATGGAAGGAGGATGATATGGTCACGGTGAGGGGGGGGGTGAGAGTGAAGCTGGACCACACGGCATTGAATGCCTTTCTGGGGGGCGAGGACCCTGATTATGATGATATGAAGGAGTTCACTACAAGGCTCCACTCATAAGTGGGAGCGCAATGCCTCCGGAAGGCACAAGTATATGCCCCCGTGTGTGGATGCGGTTTATCAATGCACGCATATTACCATCTTCTCATTATTTCGAGGTCACCAAGACTCGGGCGTGCATGATATATTTCTTTATGACTGGGAAGCCGGTCAATATAGGCTACTATATGTTGCGAGTGATGAAGGAGCAACGAAAGCTAGATTCATGTAGTCGCTTGTATTTTGGGAACATCCTGACCCGATACTTAGAGCAGGATGGTGTCCCCGTGGATGAGATTGGGGATCGCATTGTCCCTGACATAGGGAAGCCATTTGATATTGCCTCGGTCAAGGGTGTGACCACTACTGCACCGGTGAGACTGACGGCTGACGAATGGCGGGAGTCAGACGCCAACTTGTCTGCGCGTCAGTATTTGATGATGGAGCAGATGGCCCGGCGGTCGGGCGTGTATTTTGTAGCTATTGATCGCACTGTGCCTTTACTGGAGACCTCAAAGCGCCTACTAGGCATGACTCGAGCAGTAGAGATGCCTCCGGAGGAGGATGAGAACACTGATTCAGATATTGTTGCTCGGGATCCGGACAGTGAGGTTGAGGTGACTGATGCTGAGGGCGGTGGCTCTGATGAGGAGGAGGACTAGGTCCACACTCCTGCGCACCACTCGTATATCAGGGCAGTTTTCTTTTACTTTTGCACTTACTTCTTTGTCGCACTGGGGACATTGCTTAGTTTAAGTGTGGGGTGGGGTACTGCCCTTTATCTATTTTTGAGGTTAGGGATGCATGTACCGTAGGATTTTTCTTTTGTCACTTGACTTTATTTTTATTTGTTTCTTGCTTTAATATATGAAAAAAAAATTAGAAAACCAATGAAAAATTCCAAAAAGATTTTCCTTTTAGTATTATTAGTGATACATGTCATCCACCCCGTAGTTTTTCTTATGGCCTCGGTTCTTTTCCACAGGGAGGCCTTTGAACCGGGTAGTTTTTATTTTTAGGATTAAGATAGTTAGTATAGGTGACCCTAGACGAAGGAAAGAGGTAGAATGCTAGGTGTCTTTGATTTGTTTGATACCGGTGGACTTGAATTGATTGCATGTGCTATTTGTGGTGTCCTTGGGTCGTTGTAGTATAGTGGTAAGTATTCCCGCCTGTCACGCGGGTGACCCGGGTTCGATCCCCGGCAACGGCGCAAAAAACTTGTTGCTCCCAACGCACACGCAAATATACGCGGTCGACAAGTAATAAAGTGATAAATCGAGTATCGTCCCCACGAGGACTAAGCAGACTAATACTTAACAAACAATTTCTAACAAACTACTCAGGGATCTTTTTCTTTGATGGTAAGAGTTTTTATAACTAAAAAGCAGTAATTAAAGTGCTAGAAGTATAGTCAAGCAATGGTGCAATACTTTGGTTTTGAACAATATTAAGAGGACGGTCCAGGGTCAGAGTTACGAACAATCCAGTTGATGTATCCAATTGATTCCACTTCTTAAATCCCCGGTTACTAACTGACAGAGTAAATGTAACTGTGAAAACCTTTCAGTTCTTCACAGTCTATGCAAGCTACTTCAATCCCTATATGTCTATGGGTTAAATCACATGCACGCATTAACGAATCATGTCATGAGTTAACTAAGGGGTTGACGATGTGTTTTGAGTAACCTAGCAACACATTTTTTTCCCGATGCCCACTTCATTTATTCTCTCTTTCATTCATCCACCTTTAGGATTAGTTTGATTTCGTCTCTTTCACATATGTTCCTTTTTCGTTCCTTCATTTTTTTCAAGTGTCGTCTAGCTAAGACTTCAAAGTAATTAGTCGGAGAAATATGAGAAGGGATCGAGGATAAGTGTTGCCTAGGCTAAGTGCGATGAGCTGAGAGATTGAGGGAAGAGGTAGAGAGCAAGTGTTTCTCAAGAAAACTTAAAGGCAATTGTGTGGGAGATTGGGGAAGGGGGTCATTGGTAAGTGCAGCTCAGACTAGACTTTAAGGTAATTAGCTGGAAACTGAGGGAAAGGATCGAGGATAACTGTTCCCTAGCCACTACTTCAAGACAATTAATTGGGAGAATGTGGAGAGAAACTATTACTCTAAACCATTGTAATCAATGTCAAATAGGCAAACCAGCTGCATAGCTGTCATGTTACTCTCAATCTCCTAGCTAGCATAGGAAGAAAACTGAAACACCTTCACATGTCAGTAGTGTTCTATTTAGCCTAGGCAGCACTTGACCCATTCATTCCCATGTTCTCCCAGCTAATTATATTGAAGTCTTGGCTAGGCTACACTTTTTGTCGACCCCTTCCCCAATCTCCCAGCTAATTGCCTTTAACTCTAGCCAAGGCAACTCTTGCCCTCGACCCCTTACTTGAATCTCTCAGCTAATTGTCTTGAAGTCTAGCCAAGGCAGTGCTTGCTTTCGACCACTTCCTCAAATCTCCCAACTAATTGCCTTGAAGTCTAGCTTAGGTAGCTACTGCCTTCGACCGCTTCTCACATCTAACCGCTTTGAAGTCTTGGCTAGTCAACACCTTCTCTCGCCCATTGCCCCTATTTTTCTAAATAATTACAGTATAGCCTAAGCAACACTTCCCCCATGTTTTCCCATCTAATTATCTTGAAGTTTTGGCTAGCAACACTTGTCCTCAACCTCTTCCCATATTCTCCCACCTTAAAGTCTTGGCTAGGTAACACTAGAAGGAACGAAAGAAAGATATGCTTAGAAGAGACGAAATAAGACTACCTACTATTAAAGGAACAAAAGAATGAATGAGCGAAAGAACAAACGAATGGATGGAGGCGGTGAAAAGATACGTTGCTAGGTTACTCATGGAATTTTTTTTTCATATATTAAAAGTATCAGCTGGAGGCCATTTAGCTAAAATTATGGAAAGTAGGGACAAATGCTCATAACCAGTTCAAAATGGGGACATATGTGAAATTTATTGAAATGGGGTATAGTGCAAAAATAGCCTATTTTTGGGGCGAAGTGCACCAAAAGCCGCTTTTGGCAGTAGTCTTTGGTTTGAGACCACTTTTTTTATTAGTATGAGAAGCCACTTTTTAAACTTCGACTCTTTTGGTTTTGAACTTCACACAAGTTCAGCCCACAAGGATTGAAGTTTTCGCATCTATATGTAAAAGTCCAGCCCTTACAGATTGAAGTTGAAACTTCATAATTTAGGCATGAAGTTCAACCCACAAGGTTTGAACTTCAGCCCACAAAGATTGAAGTTACAAAAAATGGGCCCTCATGTAAGACCAATAAAAAAAATGGCTTTAAATTAAATACCAGTGACAAAAGTGGCCTGTGGGTGAAAATTTTTACTATTTTTGGCATGCCATGAGGTTTTAGCAAGTTTTTACAAACTATTTAATTTATAGCCATTAACTTGAACTACTTCAACCCATTGTGTTTTAAGTTCAAACCTTCATCTCTAAAAGCTCTACACGACGTCGTTAGCAGCTCATTTCTCAGCCAACCCGATTCAAAATCCGATCACACTATTCACTGTAACTCAGTCACTGGAGCTTTAATCCTCTGCAACAATGAAAGAAGAAAAGAAAAATAATACAAAAACAAATCCAATTAGTTTTTGGAAATGGGCAATTGCATCCATTATTTTTAGATTAATTCTAATTTACTTCCCTAAAAATCTCAATTTAGCTAATCGTCCTGAAGTTTCCACTCCCGTTACCAGTCTCCGTCGCCGTAAACTCACTTTTCCCTTATTTACACTTTCACCCCTCAATTTATCACTATTTTCATTAACATCCCTCCTTTTTTGTTTAATTGCAGTTGCTGAAGGTTACTGGTTAACTCAATCATCTATGTCACCTTATGCTGGTACATTTCATTTATTTCTAATAATTTATTTAATATTTTTCTATTATTATTATTATTATTATTATTGTTATTTATTGTTTAATTCGATGATTTTGATTTTGAATGTTCTGGAAGGTTCTATGTATCATGGATCTCCGCTTTTGCTGTCGATTCTCGGTCCGCTTACGATGAAAAAGTATAATTTTAGCAGCATTTGTTAGTGTTTTATATAACTGTGTTGTTTTTATTTTTGTAATAATTGTGTTTATTTTGTCGTAATGTTATTTGTAGAATCGAAGGACAGCCTTATCATCTTCTATGCAGGTAACACTCTTTCGCATTGTGCGTATTAGTGTATTTATATACGGAGTATTATATAATCGAGGCTTGGATTCCTTTAATGATAACCTTATACATCACTAAAAATAACCTTTAAGTGAACTTGCTACTGGCTTTTATATGGAAAATGAGTGTTGGTGTAATGTAGAACATTGAACTTGCTACTGGCTTTTATATGGAAAATGAGTGTTGGTGTAATGTAGAACATTCAACCGCTCCTTCATGTTAAAAGTCATACAGTGATCATCGTTCAAATCAGTAGGTTGACAGTTTACTAACGAACTATTGTAAATGAAGCATTTCCATTTTGAAATTCTTGATTCATTATTCATTGTACTTAGCTGTCACTATATTTAAAACAAAAAGTTAACGAGGAGGATGTAAGAAGAGTGTGGAGATGGATGAGCGATGAACAATACCCTATTTTACCTTTTTTATTGGCTGAATAAGGCTTAAGATTGTAAAAGTCAGGAAGGAGATTCATGCCTTACCTCTCGTGATTATCCGTGAAAATAGTTAACGAATTTGGTCCTGTGCAAAGGTCCATGATTTTACATGATACATGGAATGGCTTTTCGCCTGTAGAAGTGCAGAAAATAGATCGTGTATATGTCCGAACATAGTATGCGAAAGCTTTTCTAGTTTGAGAGCTTGTTAAACACTTATACTAGGTTTAGACGATCCAAATAGGAGCATGACTCTGAGTAGTGTTTTAAACCTGCAGTTTCAAGAAATTGGTTGTTTAGGCATTATCTTCTTCCTTCTTCGTCACTTTAAAGCTTTGCTCTCTTTCGTTACCAACAAATGTTTCAAAATAAAAGCAGTCAAAGAATAAAGGTGGGCTCTGGTTACCCGCTTACCTTTTTGGTCGTGTGACAATGAGAAGGTTTTTAAAAGTATTACGAGTACGGGTATCATAAAGAAGTATTATTGAGTGTACATAAAAAGTTTTCCTTTAGATAATCTAAAGTTAGTATTTGAGCAAGCCAAAACAGAGAGGACACTTAGCATGAGGACAAAAGGAGTATCTTATAGTTTTGAAAATGAGTTACCTGACTGTAACATGATTTCACTTTTTCCTCCTTTAGTGCTGAATCTTCATTTCTCCTTCAGTATTCTCAAATACTTTGTCCTGTTATGCTTCCTAAGGTTAGAAAATATTTTGCCGAAAGAAAAGATTTCAGGTAGAGTTTATCTGTTGCTCTCACATGCAGCATTATTTGTACGTATCTATTTCAAAATTATGAAGTTACATGGACATTCAACCAATTTTTGGATATAGTTTGGTTTCTGTGATTGCAGATTTCATCTCTGCCATGCTTATTCGGGCAACAGGCTTTAATCTTCGCATGACATATTGTGAGAGACTAAAGTTGCTGGGTTTGGGAAAGCTCTTTGAAGTTTCTGGTAAACATTCAGCGTTAACGCTGAAATTTGTTTTCCTCTTCTCTACTTAATGATGCAGTAACCACCATTCTTTTTCTTTTCAGATATTCTACCATCTGAGGACATTGCTGCTCTTGTGTACTTGTGGAACCCTTTCACCATAGTCACATGTGTGGGTTTCAATACAACACCCGTGGAAAACCTTTTTACTATCTTGTCACTTTACGGAGCCTGCACCAGTAAGAAGTCAATAATCCTTCTTATATGTTAGTGATTTTTTTCTTTCTTCTTCTTTTTTATATGTAATTTCCTTGCTTCTCCTATTTTGTGTTAAATCCTATTTTCTTTTGTGGAAGGAGGAAACGAGGCACATTCACTCCCTTCTTTTTGCTCTTGATAATACACACTCTTTCATCTTGATATATGATGAATATATGGTGCTTATACAGAAGTAATTTCTGTAAGGAGTTAATACATGAACTGACTGATTTGCTCATTGTATATACAGGAGTAGCCCCATTGGCAGCTTTTGGGTGGGTCATAGCATCGCATTTGTCTCTTTACCCGACAGTTTTGATTATACCTGTAAGTTGTTTTCTGAAGTCATAATGGGCTAATAATTTGCACAAGTTTAAATGGAAAAAGCGAAAATACGTATTGAAGCTTTTCATCTTTACTTTGCGTAACATCAATGTCTATGAGTTCTAAATTCTATTAGGTTCCTGTTCTGCTCGTTCCAGGTAATCTTACTGTTAGGTAACGGTCCAGATGCAACCCCAAGGAAGTTGTTCCGGATGTATAATAAAGATGAAGATGGCAGCTCAAGCAAAGGCCATGGGGAACACAATGGCTTGACAGAACCTAAAAGTTTCTCATGGCGACCGGTTGTACTCTTCTTTGTCTGGGCTTTTATTTGGACCTTATATTCGTTGGTTCTATGTGGAGTATTTATGAGAAACTATGGTGGCCTCTCAGAAATGTTTAGCAGGTACTAAGCTTATCTTATTGTGCTTGTCATTGCCTAGAGAATTCATATTGCTGACCCCAACGAGTTTAAATGGAGTGATGTGGAAAATGAGGATCCATATAGCTGACTCTAACTTGCTTGGGATTGAGGTGTATAAGTTTGTTTTCATTGCCTAGAGAATCTAAGTTCAGATATTCGATTGAGACGGGTTTAATGGAGTGACACTGATAGTGAGGAACCCTCAATAAAGCCAACTCAACTAGTCTTGATTGAGGTGTAGTTTTTTGGTGTTTTATTGCCTTAACTTGAACTTTATTTGTTGATAGGAACAAATTCGACAGGCTTTTATTTCTTTAAATTACATTTAACAAAAAAATCAGACTCTTTACTATTTTAGTTGTTGAATTTAAACTCTGGAGTTTTTAATTATAGATGTGTGTTCATTTCCCTAGTCCTTCAGGAGCTTTTAACTTAGTTTTCTCTGGGAAATGATACTCTTACGCTCTTCATCTTGTGTTATGAAGCAGCAGATATTCTATTGTACTTTTGCATAACATGCCTAACATTGCGCCCATCATTTTCCTCTTTTTCCCGCCTTTGTTGCTTTCAACTTTTCATGCTGTATTGCTGAATCAACTTGATGGCATTGATTGATTTCAAAGTTGAATGCTGCATTTGGCCAAGCTTGTAGGCCTTTTTGAAGCCAAGTAAATTTGGCCAAGTATAAGAATAATCTGTTTCTTTCCAATGCTATGCTTTTATGTCTGTGAGCAAATATTTCTGGACATTGTTGGAAAAGTTCTTGGTTGAGTTTATTTGCATACCTCTACTGAGACATGTTGATAACCCTGTATCATTGATCGGCTTGCAGGACCTATGGCTTTATTATGACTGTCAAAGATTTGTCCCCTAACGTAGGTGTCTTATGGTAAGTGAATGGAAAATCTTTGTTCATGAAATATTTCTCTTCATTCAGTAATCTCGTCTTGCATCTTGGCTGCAGGTACTTCTTCGCAGAGGTCTTTGAATTTTTCAGAAATTTCTTTCTGATTGTTTTTCATGTGAACATCCTTTTCATGATACTGCCACTAGCTATAAGGCTAAAACACCGGCCATGCTTCCTGGCTTTTGTTTACCTGGCAATCTGTTCAATGCTCAAACCCTATCCTTCAGTGAGTACTCTTGGTCCTACGTAAATCTCCAATTGTTGAATCCCATCCATGAAAGGGTTCTCTTTATCCTAAATTGCATTTTAATCTGTTTGAAGATCAAGCATTTCACCTTATTCATTGTGACCTGATTGTGGATATGTGAAACTGTAACCTATGTAGGATAACTGGAATCATGTGTGTCCGTGTGTGAAATCTTTCTACCTGGGTTTGGTTCTTTTTCTCTTGTTTTTTTGGGGTTTGGGGGTGGGGGATGGGGGAGTGGGGTTGGGGGAGAGGGGGCGGTATCATTACACGGAGTATCTTGATTTTTAGGAGTTGTGAAACAGTGTTAGTTGAGAGTTTCTTGATTTCTCCTTTTAGGTTAAAATGCTGGATTTATCATGTCGTAATCTATTTGTGAAGCATTTCTCCGACACCTTTGGTTCAGTCATGATGTTGTTTTACGTGTATCTTAACATGTTGGGTTGATACTGAAATTATGCTTCTGGGGTTTACCTCTTATGACAAAGCATAAACTGCTTTTACGAATGCTAAGCATGATTTGTCTACTCTCAGATGCCATCTCTGGTAGCTATGCTCGGATTTTTAGAAAGTTGTAAATGGTGCTTCAGTTTCACTAGTGCTAGCTTTCAATGTCAATAGTAAATTTGTTCAGTATTTTTATTCTTTGCATCCGCTGTAATACATTTTGATCATATCCTTGATGCCCACTTAATCTGGTTCAAAATTGATTAGGTTGGAGATTCAGCTCTATACTTGGCTTTGTTAGCTTTGTTTTTCAATGAGTTAGCAGGTAAGGAGCATACCTTTTTCTCTTGATTAAGGTCCTAATTGAATTTCATTTGACATTATATGCATTGCAGAAATGCAATTTTCATTTTTCCTCTTTTGTGGATACGTTGGTGTTTCCCTTTTGAGTCCTGTGATGCACAACTTGTGGATTTGGAGGGTACGTATCTGCTTCATTTATATGCATATGCATTATTGCTCCAAGTGCATCATAAAAGTTAAGGCAATTTGAAGTATTAGAATTAGGTGCTTATGCAAATAGCTTACTACCTTTGCAGGGTACTGGCAATGCCAACTTTTACTTTGCAACAGGAATGGCTTATGCTTGCTTCCAGGTTTTCTTTTGTTCCTTTCCTGGTTAATTCTTGGTATGGCCTGCTAAACATGTCATGTGGTGTCTTGTTATCTTTTTAAGATCTGCATTACTCGGTCAAACCTGTTTTTCATCCTCAATTTTCTTGTTTAGAAATTAGAGTACCTTCATTCAAGTTGACTATAAAGTTTGAGCAAAGGAAAATTCACCGTCCAACACAACATAAATAGTTTGACTAATATGCGACACCAAATAATTGAGATACAGGTTTAATCATTCTAATACTTAAATTACATTCATTGTTTAAAAGGAGTCCTTTTAGCCTGGATACGATTTATACGTTACCTAATTTACCTTAAATTAAAATAAGAAATTTGTAGTATTAACATGAAACGGGTCAGAATAACGTAACGTGGAATAGATTAGAGGATTCGTATTATAATTGATCAGCTAGGTCAGAAACTATAGGATTAGTGATTGGTCGATAAATTGAGTGCTTTCCTCTGAGTGAATTGTCACTAAGCAGGATGCCTAGTGAGTGATTTTACTAAATTGAGTGCTTTAATTATGTCTGAGAAATACCTTTTATGGGACAACCTCGGAATTTTCGCTGGGGCAAACTCATGAATAATTGTTTGCAATCAAAGGTTTCATAAGGCTAGTCTATATATTATCACTGGAGTGGACACGCAGTACATACCAACTCAAAATTAAAATTACTTCCATTAATATATATATATATATATATATTTTCAAGAAGGGATGCTTTTGTTCTTTAATAGTCTGTGGAATAGATCACTGGTATTGTTTAAGTGGAATCTCAAGCTTTTTTCTTTTCAAATTTCAGTATATATTAGTTGTTGTTTTGTTAAATAATGTACAAGATTGGAATGATATCTTTAATTTTCATTTTGTTGAAAGGTCAAAGATTTCTGCAATTTCTTTTTGAGAAAATTGAATAGTCTTGAATCATTTAGAAGATAGAACAATATATCTCATTTTTATATCTCAGTGATATGGTGTACTTATAAAAGTTAAATACTACCTCAAATAATTTCCTGAATGACATCCATCTCAACTTTCGAATTGTTCATTAATTTCTTACTCCATCTTAGAGTGTATACTGGCTAAGTGTAAGGAAAAGAAAGAAAAGTATTGACATACCATTCTTTGGCAGCTTTATGGTAATAGAGTGACATAGCTTATTCAAAGAAAACAAGGTTGTACAATCATGGTTTTGGCTGCAAATCTAATTTACCTTCTTCTAAGGTCACCTTTCACCATCGGTAGGGCAGCAAATTCTTGTCATCATGTTTTCTTAAGCAAGAAACTTGTTAGCTGATGACCTACAGGATCACTTCTTTCTGTGGACATGGAGCAAAACTTTTATACTCCATAAAGCTGTTTTACCAACACTATCATGTCATTAGCCTCTAAATATTTTTGCTAGACATTTAACAGGTATAGGATAATGTACAAGTAATCATTTTGTAATGCCATTATTGAGGTATGAATCCTATCGTTTTATGGAGTGTCAGATCATTACAAATTGCATAATTGCTCACCCTAACTGTTGGGACGCTGCTCTTCATCTATATTTATTTATTTTGGATATCCTACTTGTGCAGATTGTATTGGTTGTTGAGAGTGTGAGTGCTATGTTGAACCATGACAGAAAGATCAGAAAGTTAGTTGCAGCTACATAAGCTTGAGATCTTACGCTAAATAGAAGTGCATCCTGGTCACACGTGAGCATTTTGGGGCCAGATAGATCCATTTTGCCACTGGTTGTAGTTTCTTTAGATCAGCTTCTTTGCAACTTGCTGGATCTAATTTTGGTTCGATGCTTGGAGTTTCTGCTGATGATGGCGCATAGAGTTTGCTATTTAATGCACGTGTCATACTATTTACATAACTCATGCCGAAGAATGGAGCTGTGGTTTTAACACACAGTTGTATACTAATGTAATCTCTCTCAGAGCAATTATAATTTACGTGTGGTTATATTCTTGTCAATTGACGCATTGTCCGAGACAGAATGTTCAAGCAAGAAATATTAGATACACCTTGCTATGGTATTTCTGGTCTCCTAGATTCTTTGGCCGTATGCACCAAAGTACTTTTGTCCACAACTTTTTTCTTAGAAATACATTTTAGGACAAGCTATTCAGCTTACATAGTATCCTTGTTGAAATAGAACACGTCAATCTCTTTGTCCAAAGACCATCTTGGATCAGGCTGGTTCTGCAGCACACGAGTTATGCACGGAATTGAGTTAGGCGGTGTCACTAACTTTTATCTGTCGATATAGTTAAGGAAATAGGTATACACAGCTGAGTGGCAGTAATAAGACTATTGAAATTGAAACATGTGAGTTCTTTAGCCGAGTGTCTATTGGAAACAACCTCTCCACCATATATCTCACCCTCCTTAAACCTCATTTGTCGGATATTACAGACAATGTGTATCGTTGTTGTAAATTGGACTATGTGACTGCAATACGAATTATGCCTCTTGGTTGATACGACTATTGACATCATCCGAGTTAAAATATGGAATTTTATCCTCTAGGTCAGCTTACCCAAAATATCAAATTTGGCCCTAATTCTTCGTTCTTATACCCAATTTGTATATATTTTGATTTTTTTCGGTTATTTAGTCCAATTTCTTTTCTTGTGAAATCTACAATTTTACACACGGTTATACACACTGACATAAGGTAGATAATGTCAAAACACTGGTATTAAATGAGGTGGATATATGGTTTATACATACTGTGTAATAATGTATAAAGGTGTATAAATATTGTTACAAGATAATATTGGCTATGGGCGAGTAAAATGAAGTTGTGGCTACGTCAGTGCAAAGTTTTGTGTTGAGCCGTTAAACTATCGAAACCGGGAATGCTTTTTTTTTTTTTTTTCCTTTTTGGTGTTAATTCTACTAGACCTTTTTCTTCTTCTATTTGTTAATTCGACTAGGCTAACAAAGTTGAAATTAAAGGTGACACAAGTTGGGAGGGAGGAGCGACGGGATGTTGGGGTGGGGGGGTGGAAGGTGGTGGTGTTTCGAAAAGAGTCTACTGCTTAGCTGATAACTTTTATCCCTTTTAATATCATCGTCGATAAATTTGTGAATCTAAAAATTCATTTCGGCCAATTGAATCTTTTCGAATTCTTTCTTTTTAAGAACCAAAAAAATTTGTGTCAAAATAACAGATGCCAAGAAGAACAAAAGTCCGCGGCCATACGGTTCACCGGTACTACTAAAAAGTCTCATGCTTACGTTACTCTTATTGATGGTTTTATTATTTTGGATCACGAAGACCCTAGTCGTGCTTCTGGAACATAGAATAATAATGTTTAGTAAAAGATTTACCGGTACAAGTTTAAAACGGTCAGGGCATGTGACATTACATGTACAATGAAAAATTGAAAAAGAAGAAAGGAGTTTGCTCAATGTTTTTCGCTTGCATTTTCAACAACTAGAAAATAAAAGAAGTTCGAGTCCCTAGGCTTTTTTTATGACCATATATCAGGTCATGCATGATATCACCTCAAGCAATAAAAACGAAAAGAATATATAACGATCAAATTCTACTTAAGTTGCAAGTTAATATCCTATAATAATATAGTACTTTTACTAAGTAGCCGTACAGTTGAGGCAAACCAAAAGGGTAATTTCTACATTTCTTGACATTAAAGAAGCGATAAAGCTCCATTATTGGACAGTTTGTATGATTCCATGCCTTACTTTCTTGACACATTTCGAAATCCGACTTTCTTGGATAATAAGTAGTCGGCTAGTGATTAAATTAATTATAGTGATTAAATTAATTTATCTATAGCGCATTCAATATATGACCTAATAATCAATGTAGGTTGAGAATCATGGCATTTTAGATATAAATCGCAACAAAAGGAAAGAAAACTATTAGGTGATTTCTTTCACTAGCGGTACGTCCAAGCTTTGGTGGACAAAGATATCTAGTACGTACTTGTGCTGGTGAAAAGTATCAGGTACCCGAAGTTAGTCGAGGTATGCGTAAGCTACTTCGAAACCCTGACTATAAAATAAAATTATCTAACCAATTTTGTCTTCTAAAATTATAGATTTGGTTTTGATTTTCTATTACTGAGTTATTTCATAAAGTTAAATAATAATATATCTCAATTTTAATATGATGTAGATGTTAGACGTACATTTATAAAAATTTGCCAACTACTTGATCTATTTCCTTGTGAAAATGACGGTACGATTTAGAAGGTTTTAGTTCGTGCATATTTTCGAAACTCCAATAGTTGCAAAACGAGAAATAATTATTACTACTAGTATCTTTAGTGAGTGAGCCACATTCGAGTAATCCAAAACAACTAGTGAACTACTAGACAACATGCAAGGGGTATACTTGGACTAATCAATACGATAATTTTTAAGTAAAGAATTAGACGTGTAAATATTAAGCACCGTTTAATTATTACTAATTGATTAGATAATGAACGAAAAGCACGGAGAAATAAAAAACTTTCATGAGTATAGCCCAACCAGGGGTGGATTTAGAGGAGGAGGTACGGGTTCGGCGGAACCCAGTAAATTTGACGCAAACAATGTATTTGTGTTTAAAAAATATTGCTCCCAACGTAACGCACACGCAAGTATACGTGGTCGACAAGTAATAAAGTAAAAGTAGAGTATCGTTCCCACGAGGACTATTCAGACTGACGCTTAACAAACAATTTCTAACTACTACTCAGAGATCTTTTTCTAATAGTGGGGGTTTTAGTAACTAAAGAACAGTAATTAAACTGGTGTAAATTCAGTCAAACAATGGAGCAAACGTTGGTTGTAAACAATATGAAGAAGACGGTCCAGGGTCAGAGTTACGAACAATCCAGTTGAGTTTTCCAATTGATTCCACTTCTCAAATCCCGGATTACTAACTAACAGAGTAAATGTACCCGTGAAAACCTTTCGATTCTTCACGGTCTATGCAGGCTACTCCAATCCCTATATGTCTATGGGTTGAATCACGTGCACGCATTAACGAATTCTGTAATTAGTTAAGCTAGGCGAGTAAGTATATGTCTATCCTACTCACAAATTGGTTCCCCGATGCCCAGGTTCACAATCTAGCCCTACTCTTTCTTATTGCGTTCATAAATTCCCTCTTTCGAGTTCAATCTAAAAACCATAGATAATGCGTAATAATCGGGCCCTAACAATTACACAAGTGAAATCAAGAAAGAATAAGTAATCCGTTATGGGATTCAATATATGAAATTCAATCTTCAAACATCAACTTTCATGAAATACTCTAACCCTAGAACGTAAGAATTAACCACGCATATTCATAATCACAAGGCAATGAATTGATGAAATAATGATATAATGATGTAATAGATTAATGGAAGGAAGAAAAACCCTTGTTCAAGGTGTTATGAGCTCTCCAATTTGCTCCAAAGTCTGAACTCCCTCTAAAAATGAAGTAAAAGAGTATTTATAGGGTTTACAAAGGCATGGTAATAAGTTACACCTAATCCTAGACGAAATAGGACTCCAAAAACGCTCCAGGGGCGCTGTAGCTGGCGCCCCGCGCCCCCGAACGCGCCACCCTAAGCAGAACCCGTCGAAATCCAAGCGCAATGGCCACGCCCCGCGCTGAAAAATGCGCCAGAAGCTTGGGCGCTTTTGGGGCGCCCCGCGCCACCTATGGCGCCAGGCCATTTTCCTGCTTCCTTCGTCCGCAGCTCGCGTCGCGTTGTGCCTTCGTATGTTCGATCCAATCCTCAATCCAAATCCAATCTTTTCTTTGCTCGATCATGCTTTTTAAAGCTCCAATTGCACTTCATAACAACCTACAATCATACGACACAAAATCAGTGCAAAATCACATTCATTAACTAGAAAACGTGCGAATAAAGTACTCAAACGTGAGGAAATATTAAGGAAATATAGGCATAAAATGCCAAACATCAAAAAACCACTAAATATGTACAAAATTCAAGTCAAAAACGTTATTGAAATCATTATTCTATAATTTAGAGCCCATAAAATTCAAATTCTAAATCCGTCTCTCTACACTACTTAAACACCTCGACTGAGTTGTATGTACAGGTACATATAGTACTTAGCAAATTGCATCTTTCATGTCCTTGAACCCTTGATCACCAAGTACTGTACGTGTCAGTGTACCTTGCTATGAAAAAATAATTAAAGATTATAATTCAGCAATCAGCTTAGCATAATGTTTAATATGTCCTCGAATTCAGTAGAGCCTTATTTTAGTAGCAGTATTTAATACGGGTTGAACATGGGATCAGGGTTATCCTTCACCTTTTATATTAATTAATTCGTCGCTAAATTCAATATATTTCCTTCATTCCACTTTAAATGGTCACTTGGTTTCTCAGGTGCTACAAGACAACTTATCTTATTATACTACTCTCAATCAACATGCTAAGTTTCATGAAAAGGGCTCAATTGAATTTCTTTCGTCAAGTAATTATATTGTGAGTAATAGAGTTCGGTAAAAAAAATACTAATATTTTGCTTATAAACATGATTTTTAAATCCCCATAATACAAATGAAAATATTAACTGCGCTGTGACACATGTAGTTTCAAATTTATTGTTAGGGTATATTTTCAAATCTTAGAAGGGTGTCGGGTCCAGGGACTGCCTAACTTTATGCAAGCATGGCTGTTTCCAAGACTTGAACCCGTGACCTATAGGTCACACGAAGACAACTTTACCAATTGCTCCAAAGCTCCCCTTCTCCGACTAGCTATATATACTACTAGGTATAATGAACAACCCCCTATACGACTAGTTATAATGAACAACCCCCTAGCCAATATATATGAGCTTGAGTAAATTTTAATAAAAGAAAACTAAAAGAACCTTAAGATAGTAAATATAATTAAATAAATTAACCTCAACTAGTTCACAAACACACTCCTATATCCTTTTACAAAACCTTTTTAAACTTTATGAGTTTTTTCTCCAAAATGTGTGATGCAATTTGTTGATACATGTTTGGATCAAAAGACTCTCGGAAAGCGAGCATTGGTAGCCTTGAAGGCTAATGATAATGTGTGTTATGCAATAATTGCCCAATTAACTTTATTTGAAACTCCGTAATAACTGAATATTTGACAATTCAGGAGGCGATGCAACTTGTTGTGAAGTATGGAAAAAATAGTCATTTAATTTTATCAAAATCAAGATAGATGCTTCAAATGCTTAATAGGAGATCCTCTTAATGAAATGGGAATATAGTTTGTGAACATGCTGTCCATCTCAAGCGCCATATGGATGGTGTGATAGTTGTACATATTATAATTAAGTTCGTTGAATAGTTGTAGCCATAAGTTAGCTAATTTTGCTTTATCATTTGTAAATGAACTCTCATGGTTTTGACAACTTTCCGATTTAGGTTGTTAATGAGGCTTCCAATTCGTATACATCGAGTTTCTAAATCTTTTTTTATGTGTTGGTGTACTATATGATTGATAACTGATGCTTTACTTTACTATTAGACGCACTACTTAGGCACCGATTTTTAATCTAATCAAAGGTTATAGGTTATATTCTTTTCTATTTTTCCCTCCACTTTTTTGTTATTATGAAAAGAAACAAAAATTGAAGAGAAAAATGAAGAAAGAGAGAGCTGAGAGAGAACTGTGGGATCAAGAAAACCCGACGATAATGGAGGTTTTGTAGTTTCTGTATGATGCGTTAAACACAAACTCATTGTTAAATCAGCACAATCTTACAGAAATTTAGTAAAATCAATTAAGTAATAATCGGCCTGGTTAATATATTACTAATCACAATCAAGCTAATGGTTATGGATAGTAAACGTGGCACCAAAAGACTCCACTAGTTGGCATTTAGCAGTAACGAGAAGTCGTATGTATGATAAACTGAACATAAACTCCCTTCATTCATACATCATCAGTACATGTAGCTGATTATAGTATTCAAGCAGTGGCGGATGTAGAGGGGAAAGAATGGGTTCGACGGACTCAGTAGGTTTTGCGGAAACAGTGTATTTGTATTAAAAAATTATTAAATATATACAAAAATCAAATCGAGAACCGAGTAACTTGCTTTTAAGATCATTATCCTAAAATTTAGAACCCATAAAATTCAAATCCTGTATCCATTGATCTGTATTCAAGTAGCATTAAAAGTTACATTAGCTGAGTACTTATAAAAGATCAATAAACCATAGTAAATTATTTTAATAACAACAGGCAAATGGTCGTGCATAGGTGAACGTGGCACCAAAAACTCCATCGATATATATATGTGCGTCGTTTGGCTATTGCATCACAAGAGAAATATACCACCATATAGTTTACTTATTTATTTTATATCCTGTTTGATTAGAACCTAATAAAGAATATCGTTATAATTTTGTATCACAATTTGGTTATTATCCTATTCTACAAAATTTTTATTTACTTTAAAAATAGAGTTAAATTCTTAAACTTTTAAATTGTACGTTGAATATTTCATTCGTGATGCATCAAACATCAGTCCAAAAAGCATAAGCACTAAATAATCTTGGTGGTGAACAATTTATCCTTGTATGAGGAGAGCAAGAGCTAGGTACAATTAAGTTGGGAAAAGGGCAAATTGAACTTATACTATATTTCTTGTTATTAAACGTGCAGAGCAGAACAAATTGTCAAACTCTAGTATTAGGGACAATAGGATAACTTATGCCTAGTGCCTATAGGAGTATTTGCTACTATTTTAGTTTTTCTTAGTGGCCGTTTGGCCATAGATTTGAAAAAATATTTGAAAAAAAGAATTTTTGAAGTTGAGTTGAAAAAAAGTGTTTGGAAGTTGAAGTTGTGTTTGGATATACATTTCACTTGAAAAAGGTAGAGTTTTGTGAGAGGAGAAAAATTCTTTTTGAAAAAATTTGAAAAAGTGTTCTAAATCACTTTTTGATTTTTCAAAAACTGTTTTTCAAAAAAAGTTGAAAAAATTACAAGATTTCATGTACAAACAAGTTTTCCTCTAACATTGTGCCTTAGTTTTCCTCTTTCTTCTTTCTTTTTGTTTCCTTTTGTTTTGGCTTTTAAGGGCAAATTAAGTTCCTTAATTATGATCAAGTTTGATATCAAGTCTAGGATACTCAATGTTAATATTATATGTCATATGATCATAAGTTCTGACATCGACCAAGTTTTCCAAATCACTCTATTTTCTACATACATGCATCCAATCATCACAATTGATTTAGATAATAAAACAACCATTTTTTCTATTCCTGTCGGTATAAATTTGATAGTGTTAAAAAGTTCTTCATATAGGATAATCACTACGTATTTAAAAGTTTGCAATATTTTCCATCAGATTAGATACTAAGTTTCTCGTTCCATTTCCTGCATCAAGGCATTCATAACTTGGTTTTATCGCTTCTATTAAACGAAGTGAAACATCAAAACTAGCACCCGACTAGTCAAAAGTCAAAATACGAGAACTATGAAACCAAAATAAATACGCTTCCTCCGTTTCAAAATGGTTGTCATAGTTTGACTTGGAGCGGAGTTTAAATTGTGGTAACATTTTTGGAACTTGCGGTCCAAAATAACGGACTAATAATCAAATAGTGACATCCATTTTGGAACGGAGTGAGTACAAATTATGAATTATCATATCCAAGACTAAATGTGGATCTATAGGAATTAAGGTTTTCTTTTTTGATTCCAAAAATTGTTGATCCAAATGTAAAGTTTTGTTCTGCACACTGTTCATGGTTTAATCATTTCCAGTCAAATGCAGCATATTTGACGCTTTCATATATAAAAAAGTTTCCATTTATTCATTTGTTCAAGTCAAAATTTCGTAGAACCTAACTATTAGGCTCTAGCCAAGTCAAAATATTGTCAACGTAGGAACAGAGATTCAGCAACTAATAACTTGACAGCTTTTAATTTGTGCTTTAAAAACTTATCCTAATGCATCAGGTAACATGCATCGCGGAGTAGCTGCATGATTTCTGTGGTAATGTAGTTGAATATTTACTTCAAATTCTGTGCACTTCTAGTAAATAATTTTTTTACACCATCAAATTAACTTAATCTACAATAATAGATGTGATCAAATACTCTTAACTTTTTATAGTTAGCTTGATGCAGTGACCTAAAAGATAGAGTAATAAGTCAATTATAAATTGTAACTTATTGCGGAATTTTTTTCTAAAGTTGTATAACTTAAATTCAGTTTTTAAGTATGTAAACAAGGCTGATGGCCGCCTTTAAGTTCATCCAAATCATGTACATATATTAAAAGATCAACTAAAATGTACAAAAATTAAGGTTGAACCCAATTACCAGCACTTTCGGTTGCTGTTGCCCTAGAATTTAGGGGAAAAAAAAACAGTTCAAATCATGGACTACCTCTATATATTAGACACATCAATTAAAGCTTGCACTTATTAACGTTGTAAGAATGGTAAGTTTTAAAAATCTTAGATTCGTCTATGCATAATAGCATGAGCATGCAGTGAAGATAAATACTTACAAGCATCATTTAACCATGATTAAGACATAAGTGCATGTATACAATACACGTGTCTTGATATCATTAGTTTGGTGTAAACACCAGGTGTGGGTAAGTTTTTACGGCAGGTGAATGCTCACAAATAATTAGGAAGAGGGGGAAACTAGTTTAAAGCCTGTTGACCAGGATCATTGTCGTAAGTTTTATGGAAAATAAAACTCTCCCCATGCGCACGGCACGGACAGATGGTACAACTTTTTCCTCAATCTTCTCCTCACAGCTCCTATTTTATTTCAATTGCATACACATAATTATTGTAAGTTAAGGATTACACCACCACTATATACACACACACACACACTTAATACAGTGAGCATATTACAGGTGGTAGTTGAGTGCTTCCAAATTCCAAAGCATGTGACCTTTACGTACCCACACTGGCGTACTCAGCTTATTTCCAGAAGGGCCATGTCTTGCACACTAATTGAGTAATTTGAGTGTCTATTTACTTCCTTTAGGAGCCGTTTAATTTGGAGGTCAGATTTAGGATATTGAGAGGTAGTGAATTAAAGGTTCCAATTAACTAGCTTGAAGAGCCAAATGCCAATAAAATGTCTAAGGCAAACACAGTAAGTTCGAATGAACACATTGCTTATACACTAGGCTCGTCCTTGTCTATTGTTTTTGAAAGGAAAATTTGAAATTAAGAGCGACGTTCAAACTACAGCACTTTATGATTTAAACAACATTTTGTTAAGCATCATTTCAAATGATTTTGAAATAAAGTTTAAAATGTATGCTCCATCCCACATTTAATGTGACTAGAAACAACGTTTGAGATGTGTACTTGATTGACTTATATATACTAGTAATTAATGATAGTTGAAGAAAATGCTCCTATATCTAATGGTTAAAGTTCAAAGAAATTGAACTCTTGGAAATTTTGTAGTTAAATAAGCATGGCTAGTGTCAACCATTTTGAAGCATCTCAAAAGTTAAAATTATTACGCCCTCCGTTGCAAAACATAATAGTGTTTGATATATAGAGTTCAAGAAAAAAAAAATCTTTTAAAACTGATGAGTTTATAATATATCTTTGAATAGGACAAAGCGAGTATTGAGGGATAGAATACAATATATCTTAAGAGTCCATTTTTTCATAGAGAGCAAACGACTCAAGTTATGATTATGAGTGTCAAATACAAGCTCAAATCCCTCCATCCAACGGGTTCATATCCATATCCAAATTTAGCACGTCAGTGTGAACTTCGACCTTAACTCTATATTTAAATAGGTTAAATATATATTTAGGAAAAAATTTTGATGAAGCGTGGAGCTGCTTTATTGGCGGTAATCCGCCACCATATTTATGTTACCCTTCACATCTCATTTTGACAGCATGAAGCACTTTGTCTGAACTATTATGGAGTATCATATATCCCTTTCTCAAATGTTTCATTTAATTTGCAGTCCACTTATGACAACAATAAAGGTAGATTTTGAAAATACAAAAGCTAGTAACATATAGTAGTTCATATTTTTCTAGAATATCAAGTTTTTCAATTATAAGGGCATCAAACTTCTTAGCCACACTATGAAAGTCTGGGAAAGGATGGTGGAGATGAGGATGAGGAGAAATGTGCATATTTTCGAGAACCAGTTTGAATTCATGCATGGGAGATCGACTACGGAAGCCATTCATCTGTTGAGGAGGCTAGTCGAGTAGTATAGGGACAAGAAAATTAAAAAGACCTGCATATGGTATCCATTGACCTAGAAAAAGCGTATGACAAAGTTCCTAGGGAGGTTATGTGGAGATGCCTGAAAAGTAAAGGGGTCCAGCTGGCATACATTAGGGTGATTAAGAATATGTACGAAGGAGCGAAGACTCGAGTGAGGACAGTGGGGGGAGACTCAGACCACTTCCCGGTCGAGATAGGGCTTCATCAAGGGTCAGCGCTTAGCCCATTTTTATTTTCGCTGGTGATGGATGTATTGACTCGGAGTACCCAAGGAGAGGTGTCGTGGTGTATGTTATTTGCAGATCATATAGTGTTGGTGGATGAGACACGCAGAGGTGTCGATGAGAAACTGGAGATGTGGAGTCAGACTCTAGAATCTAAAGGCTTTAGACTAAGCAACTGGATAAAAACAGAATATATGGAATGTAAGTTTAGTGATGCTCCTGATGAGTTAGATGTGGAAGTGAGGCTGGAGTCTCAAGTCATTCCTAAGAAAGGAAGCTTCAAATATCTTGGCTCAATCCTCCAAAGTTACAGTGAGATTGATGATGATGTCACACACCGTATAGGAGTCGTTGGATGAAGTGGAAGCTTGCTTCTGGTGTACTATGTGATAAGAGAGTGCAACTTAAGCTTAAAGAAAAATTCTATAGAGTGGTCATTAGACCAGCTATGTTACATGGTGCAGAGTGTTGGCCAGTCAAGAACTCTCACATCCAGAAAATGAACGTAGCGGAAATGAGAATACTTAGATGGACGTGTGGGCACACTAAGATGGATAAGATCAAGAATGAAGTCATTCATGACAAGGTTGGCATAGCCTCAGTGGCTGAGAAGATGCGAGAAGCGAGGCTGCGGTGCTTCGATCACTTGAGAATGAGGAGTATAGATGCTCCGGTTAGGAGGTGTGAGAGATTAGAAGTGCTGGGTCTTCGGAGAGCTAGAGGTAGACTGAAGAAGAGCTGAACTAAGGTAATTAGATAGGACATGGTCCGAATCCAGATTACCGAGGACATGAGTCTAGATAGGGGAGCGTGGAGGTCGAGGATTAGGGTAAAGGGTTAGGTTGTAATTGAGTAGCTTGTCCCTTATTGGATGTAGTATTTATGCTTGTATAGATGATTTTCATTCTAATCTTCGCCTTTATATATATATATATATATATATATATATATATTTATATGTTATTATCTGTTTGTGTTGGATATGCTTTAGTTTTAACATTTTCTTCAACATGATGTTACTGGCTTGATTTTCAAAGTTGTTCTCTAATATGTTTCTTTTTCTGGCCGAGGGTCTATTGGAAACAGCCTCTCTACTTTGGTGGGGGTAAGGTCTGCGTACATCTCATTCTTCCGCGATCTACTTGTAGGATATATGTTGTTGCTGTTAAATATTTTTTTAGGGTGAACTAAAGAAACAGTTCTATGGAGATGCAAACTGTCACAAAATAAAAAAATGACACCAGGTGGAGAGGTTTTGCCTTAAAATTTGGGGTGGGTCCCAAATATGAAGATCTGTGCTTTACACCATCAAGACAAGTAGGACCTTTTCATGTCGGTTTATAGAAGCCCCAAAAAGGGAAAGAAAAGGAAAATGGAAAGAAAAAGTCCCTTACTCTTAAGCTTATTAAAAAACTTAGTAATCACTAAGGTCCAGAGAATTTGACTTCATTGAACACATCCTTTTCTTTCTAATCTATTGAGTTTAGTACTACTTAATTCTTTATTTTAAAAGCTTCAAAATTGAGCTGTCATTATTCTGCACCTCCATAAGACCTTTCCAAAGCCTTGGGCCAAATGGCAGTTGAGCTATCTGTGTCATCCTCTTAAGCAATCCATTCATAATTGGTCTTTTTCTCTGTATTCACTGAAACTTTTCGACTTAAAAAGCCTTAAAACAAATCACCGATAATTGGTACAATGGTACAGCACTAGTGATAACATCTCAGCAATAACCAGGATTTTTCCTAATGTTTGTTTTAGGGCCGTCTCAAGCAGATTGGGGGCCTAAAGCCAAACCTCACAGAGAGGAAAAAAACAATCATATATAATTTTATTTAAAGTCTACTTTTTCTCACTTTTTTTAGATGTGAAGTCATTAGTTACTGTTTTATAATCAATTTGTTCTACAATTCATTTTCAATTGAAAATATAGCTAATCCATTTAATCTCTCTTGACACATCGTTGATCTTAAATAAGATTTTATCAATTTTAACTTTGAAAATGATAAGCTGATATAATAATATCAAAGTAGTGTTGGTGCTACTTCAATATAATAATTGTTGTTGTAATTACTTGAATTTTTTGAAGTAGACACCATAAAGAAAATTTTGATCTTTGTAACTTGTAAGAAGCAAGTTTTTAGAAAGTAGAGAGTTTGAGTTTGTATTTAGAAGACTCAAAATATTCAGTAAAAAAGGAATGAGAATGGTGAAAAAAGGTTAATATAGGATGTAAATAAGCCAACAAAATAGGTACTCACCTATATAAAGATACAACAATTTCCACAAACGTAATAATTTTTCCACTCTTATATTATGGTAAGTTGGGTCCCCACGTTAATGGGATAAGTTATTATGCTTTTCCTTAAATTTTTCTTCAGTTTTGAGATTGAATACACACTTTTTTAAAAAATAATATATATATTAGGGGCCCCAACTTTTTGGGGGCCCCGGGCCATTGCCTTAATGGCTTTATGGTAGAGACGGCCCTGGTTTGTTTTAACAGATAAAACAACAAATTTCTTTGTAATAGTGACAAAAAAAACACTTATAATACCAAGAATGAAACGTTAACACCCCGAGAGCCTTTCTTTTTTGCAAAATGGACCCCCCCCCCCCCCCACCTTTGACCCAAATAGTTCAGTCTGCTTAAGGAAAAAGTAGGGGCCCCAACTTTTTGGGGGCCCCAAGCTATTGCCTTAATGGCTTTATGGTAGAGACGGCCCTGATTTGTTTTAACAGATAAAACAACAAATTTCTTTGTAATAGTGACAAAAAAAACACTTATAATACCAAGAATGAAACGTTAACACCCTGAGAGCCTTTCTTTTTTGCAAAATGGACCCCCCCTTCCCCCGACCCAAACAGTTCAGTCTGCTTAAGGAAAAAGTAGGGGCCCCAACTTTTTGGGGGGCCCCAAGCCATTGCCTTAATGGCTTAATGGTAGAGACGACCCTGGTTTGTTGTAACAGATAACACAACAAATTTCTTTGTAATAGTGACCAAAAAGAACACTTATAATACCAAGAATGAAACGTTAACACCACAAGAGCCTTTCTTTTTTGCAAAATGAACCCCCTCCCCCCCCTTTTTGACCCAAACAGTTCAATCTGCTTAAGGAAAAAGTAGGGGCCCCAACTTTTTGGGGGGCTTCTGGCTTTATAGTAGAGACGGCCCTGATTTGTTTTAACAGATAAAACAACAAATTTCTTTGTAATAGTGACCAAAAAGCACACTTATAATATCAAGAATGAAAGTTAACACCCCGAGAGCCTTTCTTTTTTGCAAAATGGACCCCTCCCCCCTTTGACCCAAACAGTTCAGCACACGAGTTTAATTATTTTAATCATAAGAATCCCAGAACCAGACAAAGATTTTGATTCCCGCGCTTGTTTAGTTTTAAGACTTAAAACAGTTTCATTAACTCATAATCCTATTCTGTTTTGTCTTAACACATGAATCTTCTTACATTATTATACTACTTTATACTAATGCAGGATTAGTATTAAGAAGCATGCTTAACTGCATTTTAATGGTTGGTCATAATCCACAGTAAACCTAATCTAGCTTCATTGTTTAGTGAGATTAAGCCCGCGTCTCGACGGTGGGGGTGGTGCTCTATGTGTTGAAATTGAAAAAGGGTTATTACAAGACGAAATAATACTTAGTTAATTTTGCCCTTGTTAGATAAGGTGATGACTAAATAACAACAACAACATACTCAGTATAATTACACATGTGGGGTCTGGGGTCTGAGGACGGTGAGATGTACGCAGACTTTACCGCACCAAAATGGAGAGGCTGTTTCTGATAGACCCTCGGCCAGAAAACAAGGTGATGACTAAATACTTTAGTAGAAAACCTGATATAGTAGTTGCCTCAATATCTAAAATACTCATCTTGGAATCACTGCTTATGTAATTAAGATTCAGAATTTGAATTGGTATAATAACCAACTACTGCTAAAGAATAAGATCTAGGATGAGATCTAAATCTGACAAACAAATTAAATTGAGGACTAGAACAATCAATCATATAGAGCATCTATCTTGATTCTTTGACAGTATTTTACTTAGATATTGGCAAGATTTTGGATGCAGCTGATGCAACCATTAGATTTTGTAGTTGTAATTTCATATTAATGATATGATTTCAAACTTCCAATTACAAGCAAGAGTTGTCTTCAAATCCAATTTTCACCTTATTGAATCAGTGAAAAACGCCATTTAATTCCTATTAAAGCTCCTAAAAATTATGCAACATTTCTGGCAAGTGCCTCCCCTAAGTTTTAATGTTTTAAGACATTTCAAAGATGATCTCCAGAGAGAGAATGAAAGAGGAAGGATCGTGGCTTTTTCTTTACAGCCCGTTGACAAAAGAATGAGGGTTCTCAACGCAAAATAATTCTGGATATACTATTCTAATTTCTCCAACTACTTACAGCTTTTTTTGAGAAAGACTAAAGAATATTATTATTTCTAAATTAGTTGTAATACTAGCCTGCCTATTTAAGAACTCCCCCTCGTGGATATGGAGTACATGACAGCAGTTTCTTTTCATTCTACCCGTCTTCTTCTCACAGCATCTCCTACCATTACTCTTCCACTTCTTATATTGATAATAAACCAATACATTTTCTTCTCTTTGGGCAACCTTTTTCAACTTCCAGTTATCCTTCCATATATTCTTGCATACCTGCCCACTAACACATTTGTACTACCTTCTCTTGGAAACGTTTTTTCGCATTTTCAGTTATAACTATCAGAGTCTCCAACTTCTCTTCCTGGCAGATAATACATATTAACTAAGATGATATCATTTGGTTTCTGCATTGGAGTTTTACTTGTTATCTTTATTATACGTTGGGTTTACAACTGGAGAAATCCAAGATGCAATGGAAAACTTCCACCAGGTTCAATGGGCTGGCCATTACTTGGAGAGACCATTCAGTTTTTTGTCCCCAATACAACATCAGATATTGCTCCCTTTGTGAAAGACAGGATGCAAAGGTGGTTAATTCCACCCACTCTTTTTGGTTTTAAATATAGTAATGCAAATTGACATTACCATACTTCATTTATTCATCCTAGTAATTGACAAGTCTATGACAATTTTTTTTCAGGTATGGGCCAATTTTTCGAACTAGCTTGGTGGGACGTCCTGTTATAGTATCCACAGACCCCGACCTTAATTACTTCATCTTTCAACAAGAGGGACAGTTGTTCCAGAGCTGGTATCCAGATACATTCACTGAGATATTTGGTAGGCAGAACGTGGGTTCCTTGCATGGTTTCATGTACAAGTACCTGAAGAATATGGTACTAAACCTTTTTGGTCCTGAAAGTCTGAAGAAGATGCTGCCCGAGGTTGAAGAGGCAGCAAATCATAAATTGAAGAGGTGGTCAGGTCAGACAAGTGTAGAAATGAAGGAAGCAACTGCCAATGTATGTCATCCAAACTCTCCGATTCAGTACTATGCTACAATGTTCACAATTTTAATAAGATATTCTTTTGGTGTTTCTGCAGATGATATTTGATCTAACTGCAAAAAAACTAATCAGCTACGATCCTGAGAACTCATCGGAAAATCTGCAAGAAAATTTTGTAGCTTTTATACAGGGATTGATTTCCTTCCCAATAGACATTCCTGGAACTGCCTATCACAAGTGCTTACAGGTATTAAAACTACATATTTATACTTAGCCATCTGGTACAAATATGCAGTTCTGAAAAATTCGCGTTAAAAAATGGTGTTCCCATATACTTGTTGAAGTGATTAACTGACTCTGGAGGTGATCACCAGGGACGAAAGAAGGCAATGAAGATGCTGAAGACGCTGCTAGAGGAAAGAAGAGCAGAGCCTAGAAAGGAACAAAGTGATTTCTTTGATTATGTCCTAGAAGAACTTCAAAGGAAGGACACAATCCTCACGGAGGCAATAGCTCTGGACTTGATGTTTGTACTGCTATTTGCCAGCTTCGAGACCACCTCTCTAGCTATAACTTTAGCTGTTAAATTTCTTCACGACAGTCCTTTGGCTTTAAAAGAATTGACAGTAAGTTTAACTATTCTTCTTCCACTAATCAACCTCAATTTTACATGCCAGAATTAACGTGTATAATGCTTTTAGGAGGAACATGAGGCAATAATCAAAAGAAGGGAAAATCCAGCTTCTGGACTTACATGGAAAGAATACAAATCAATGACATTTACATTTCAGGTATTTCACTTAAAATTAATTTTCCAATTTCTAAGGTCTTAGTAACCAGAAGTGAGAGCGTATTCATTAACATGAATATTGGATGTGCAGTTTATCAATGAAACAGTCAGACTGGCAAATATTGTTCCTGGAATTTTCCGTAAAGCGCTAAGAGATATCAACTTCAAAGGTATGTTTATGGTTAAAACTCATCACCACCGCCTTCTTGTGAATAAAACTCCAGATTTACTCATAGGAACATACCTTAATATAATAATCGACCTGATGCAGGTTATACCATTCCAGCTGGTTGGGCAATTATGGTTTGTCCTCCAGCCGTTCACTTAAACCCTGCCAAGTATCAAGATCCCCTTGAGTTCAATCCATGGAGATGGGAGGTGAGCCTTTCGTAATTTACTTAATGTTACTGTATTAACACGCAACTGAAGGTTACAGAAAATGAGATTGATTGCATATTATCATAGTGTATTTACTCAACTCTTATACTATGCAATATTCATGGAATACAGGGCATAGAAATGAATGGAGCAACTCGAAATTTCATGGCTTTTGGAGGTGGCATGAGATTTTGTGTTGGTACAGACTTCACTAAGGTGCAAATGGCTGTCTTCCTTCACTCCCTAGTGACCAAATACAGGTAAGAACATAACTTGCATGAAATTTACTTTCGAGAAAAAAAAGTAAGGGAGCTAATCAAGTAGAAATGCGAAATCTGTCAGGTGGCAAACGATCAAAGGAGGAGACACACTACGGACTCCTGGTTTACAGTTTCCTAACGGTTACCACATTAAGATCTCGGAAAAAGATGAGAAGATACAATAGCCAACACATAAAAGATGAGGAAGTCAGTAGAAGTGCTTAAAGACGATACCAGGAATCCAAACTTACCCGGATATTCTCAAAGCAGCAAAAGAGATTGTGCTGACAGAATGCTGAGACAATGACAGAAAGAGCTCCTTAGCATAACATTAGTCTGGGGAAATTTTTGCTAAAATTTATTGATATTGGCGCCGATACATATAGTAATTTTTTTTTTCTTTACATAATTTCAACACAAAAAATGTAGTTATTGAAGAAGAGAAGAACAGAAGTGTGTATAAATTCATTACATGGTACAGTTATTGAATTAAGAAGTCCTACTAGAATGTAGATCAACATAATTATGTAAAATTCCATTTCCTGCTCCCCATATTTCAAAACCCTGCCCTGCCCCCCAAAATATCCCTAAGATAATTAGGTTTATACTAGAGATGCGCAAAGAGAGGTCAAAAGCACGTTAGAATATAAAGAAGAAGAAAATAAATTGCACATCTTCTGTACATGAGAAGGCTGCAATGCTGTCAGTCCCTGTCAACCAGTTTGCTCATTCTTTCCACTTGCTTTGCCTCTTATGATGTGTGTCATTTAAGATATGATGTTTGTGTCTTAGATATTCCTCTTGATTTTCAGCACCACGCTTCTTGTTTATGATCAGTCCTCCCAAATTTTCTCTCTCTTTTATCCGTCTGTGATGTCCGATATAGTCATCCTCCTCCTTCCTTGAACGAAGCGGCTTTGTGATGCCTGAGCTTTTGGGTTTTCCATGTTTGTGCTTATCCTTGTGCACATGATGAAGGTAGTAATGATAATCGGTTTCTCCCAACAGATTCTCACGTCTAGGATCATTGTGAAGCCTTGTGTGCCTTCGGTGTGCATGATGCCTATGATGCCTTGGCTCATTCTTATGACTTTTCTTATGATGAACCCTTAATGTGTCAGCATCATAACTGTGATTCCGATGACTCATACGTTTATCTTCAGTAATTGAAAAATGATCCTCCCACCAGTCATATAGAGGATCAAATACTCCTTTTTGGTGAAGAAGCCAGAGCAGTACAATCACTGCAAGTCACAATAGTAACATAGCATCAGAAATGTTTCTGATATCAACTTCTAAAAGATCATTAAAAAGGTTAAGCAAGAAACCTGTTGGAAGAATTGCTAAGAACAGACAAAACATCACTACCCAACCAATGCAGATGTACTGTATATGGCAGCTAAAGTCAAAGAACCCGGAGCACTTCATTCTGTCCACAGAAAGATTCATGAGTTGCATCATCAGATCCAAAACTAACTTAGGTACAACTAGTTTCAATGAGAAAATAGATAGAAATTACTCTTATTTTTAGTAAAATAGAGCTTTTGTATCAGACACCAGAAAACTAAAACTAGTTAACACGATAAATAGCAAACTAACACTAAAATTCATGCAGTTAACCTTCACAAGCATGAGGGCACGGTTGTCAGGATTCTTCTTTGGAAGACAAAAAATGCCGTTAGGATTGTAAAGAAAATGGACGTTGGACCTACGCCAACCTCAAAAGTTAGTTCATTCCCTCGACTAATGATGGATTCTTCGAGACCCGGACTTCCGGATCATAGACATTGGGCCAACTTAACCCCAAAAGCTAGCTCTGTGTGAGGATTGTTCGTCCCCTAGATTCAAATTATTCAATTATCACCAATCTTTAATTAATATTTAAAAAAGTCACTAAAAGCTTTTTAGTTAATAATGTTTGTTGACTAAAAGCTACAACGAAAAGCTAATTAGAAAATTAACACGAAAACTAAAGTATATAAATATTATACAAAAACATTATTCAAAAACACTGTGGATGCGATAAATCCTTAGATTCCTCATAGTTGAACATGGTTAAGCAGAGACCAATGTAAGACAGACAGAAACTTAACACTGAGGTATATCAATAAATATCTCGAACTCCTGCCTAGAGCTCTCGAGTGTATAAACTTAGTGAAACTCAATTATGTGTAAACTTAATGTAGACCTATTAAAAACATCACGAATTAGATACAAGTTTACCAATGTTTATGTCCCTATTATGCTTCATTGTGATGTATGACATCCAATAGACATGAAAAATTGAAGTACCTGCAACTTCTCCCAGTTATAAAATCTGTTAAATTCTCCCAGAATGTTTTCCATAGATCCTCAATGCTCTCAAAGAAACCAGTGATGCTTGTCTTAGGAGGTTGAAATGGAATCTGCATTAAGAAGATGACAAGTGATACAAATAAGAGAGTGTGAGCCATTTCATGTTTATCTGAGAGCTTCACCAACAATCTTGGCTGACAAATGGTTGAGAAATAGATCCTAGAGAGACCAGTCTTAGGAAAATATAATTGCTGAAGGGAATGGGTAGGAGGAGAAAAGGAACATACTTTCAGGAGCTAGTTACACATTAGACTAATGGATCCCACCGAAGCTATTCTTACGAGGAGGTAAAACTGATACTTAGTGGGGGACTGAGAAGTTAGACTGATGGAGTAGGAGCAGTTTTTGAATGTAAAGTTATCAGCTTCCATCAGGAAAAAAAGAAAACAAAGAAAAGAAGAAATGAAGAAGTAGAAACAAAGAAAGCCTTTCCTTCCATTCTCTTAACCCGCCTCTGCAGATCTCATGTAATGATAGTTGTAACTAAAACACTTTTCAAGTTGACATCTACGTGGAATAAAGCAAAATCATTACAAATAGAAAGCAGTATGACAAGGTGCTAACAAATGCTTTTAGCACCACTATATTTTCTATCTTGCAGTCCTCAAAATAAGCACATATGCCACTCTCTTTTCTATTAGCAAGGTATCTGCCCCCTCAAAACTATTCATCCAAGGTGCTAGAATGTTAATACCATCACTGGTTTGAACTCCAAACTTCTGCATGTAATAATCCTGTGAATGTTGAACACCTTCTCTTAAAATGCATAAACTCAGACTTTTCCCCATATCACCCCATTAACTTCAACAATTATATTTCTAAATTTGTAAACCACGCAGGAGGGGAGAGACTTTTGTGGGCTCTCCACTTGACTCCCCCACCATTTAGCCCATTTCATCAGCGTTATTTTTCTCTTTTATATTGCTTGAAACAATATGCGTGCAACACAGTGTATACCAAGATTTCCAGCATAAACTACTAACCTGTGATCCATTATCCAGAACAGTAGCTGTGGTTGTAAATTGACACTCTGCTCGATCAACTTCATTAAAATCTGAGTCCTTCAGTATTGCTGCAACGAAGAGTAAACATAGAGAATCTGGCACCTTCAGAATCATCCACAACATTTCATGCACTCCACATTAATATCTTACCTGAACAGACATACTTTGCAGCTTGATCACTTGCTGGGTACAACTTGAATGCTCGAGTCATGACTTCATTTGGCTTCATTATATAAAATTGTTCCTGCAGCACCATAAGCTTTATAAAAGCTATTTCTTCTAAAGTCATCGTGACGTATCATATATCAAAAAGAAATAATGATACCTCCATCTGGCTGACACCGGCTGAGCAATCGAACTGCATGATGAAAAGGTCAAGTTATGAAACAGACCAAAAATTCAAGCAGAAGCGAAGTATATATGCACAAAAACTACAACTCATCCTGCTAAAATCAGAAACACATCTACAGTCTTGCAATTCTTTTGTCAGATTTCAATTCTATACTGTCTAAACATAAAATAGTTGTCTACCGTGAGGCTGTAGGACGCTTCCACTTCTCCTACATTTTTTGTTGTAATTATTGCTGTCCCAAATTGAGTTAGAGCTTGAAAAGTAGGGATTGTAATACTGACAATTTTCCCAGGGCTCCTGCATAAAAATCCAAATCAATCTTCAAAAGGGTCAATCAATGCTCATTAGCCATCCATAGTAATCTATACGGATGAAGAAGTTTCTGTTTTAATGTTTGTAAGTTTGTTGTTTTGGTATTTCATTTTCATTTGCATAGTATCTCATTCTTATCAAATTGTTACTCCAAATTCAACTTTTCTTTTGGTAAAGCAACAGAGCTCGGAAGAGACTATTCTCCTCTTTATTTCTTAAAACAGACACATCGGTTTTATTTTTGGAAAAATATAATACTACTAGTAAGGAGTAGGAGACAAAAGGTCATGTACAACAAAAGACGGCAACAACTAGAAATTTCAAAGTCTTGGTAATAAGAATATTAAATCTATGTGGACTTTCCAAATTTAACACTAATAATTAAGATGCGAGGAGAAACACAAGGACAAAGCACTAACACCAAATAGCATAACTGACCTTTGATACACATAATCTATATCATCTGCATTCAGTTCTATCAAGAGATTTGTATTCAAGACTTCAGTAATTCCAATAGAGAATGCATGACTTCCTGCATTCTGCAGACACTAATAAATTACAAGCACAAGAAAATGACATCTGTGCTGACACAAAATCTAAACCTGTGCCTTAACTGGATGCTGGTTGATCCTTTCAAACCTTCCTTGCACGCAATATAGTGGCACCTGATTTCTACTGATTCTATTCTGGTCAGCCTGCAGATAAATCACACACAGTTTGTTAGAAACAATTAAATTATACAAATATAAGGGAAAAATGCCTTCAAACAAACAACAAAATAACAAAAATGGCAGCACAAGCTCGCAGATATACGAACAGTTAACGAGCCATTACATACGAACTGCCTCTAACTTATGCAGTTTAGACAGACATATGACTTAAAGAAGATCATCATCATGGTGCAAATGTTGTAGTGGTAAGAAAATAAGGAACAAAAAGGGCCAAAGTGCAGCAAAATAAGTTTCAAATGACGTCAAAATATTAGACATATAAAATCTTATTATAAAAATGGAGGGTAGCTTGAGTATTGGTGAATGATGTTTACTGACATCCCAAAAGTTCCATAGTTGATTGTGCAAGCAACTCCAAAATGGTGCTGAGCAAAAGTCAGGCTGTGAATTGAAAGCCTCGTAGCCTACACCAATTTTGTTACATTCAAGACCGTCTAATGTAAATCTCACTCTCTCAAGTAGCATCCACATGGAAAAATTGCTCCCCAGATTTTGTGGTTGACCTGGGCCACCCTTTGACAAAAGGGATACAAAACGGTTTAGTATCACAGATGACAAGACTGACACCCAAGAATGGCAAACAAAAAATTCAATCAGAAACAAGAAACAAATTGCAAGTACTTACATAGATATGCTTGCATAATTGACGAAAAGACACATGGTCAAAAAGTAACTAGTTGCACATGAGCAATTGCATATGTAAAACAAAACAGTAATAAGCATAACTGTGGTCCTCAAGAATTAAATTGCACAATGCATCACCTTTAAAGAGTGGTTTCCGGTCTAGCATATTCCCAGTGATTATTAAGAAGAAAAAGAGGAATTAAAACTGAATGTTACAGTCTAGGACCTTCGTTCTCTACTAACCAGTCCACTTCTATTGTCAGGTAATTCTGCATTTATTTGTGCATCAGCTTTAGGGTTGGTATAACTTCAGCATCGCAGAAGTTCCATATGCATTCATTTCTTCAGATTCTCTCTCCAACTTATAATAGCCAATTGAGCTTTGGGATGTCATAGAGAGCTGAACGCCTTTTCTTATTACAGTTTACCTAGAGTATTGAACTTTCCAAAGGCTACTTTTACTATTCCATTAACTCCAAAAACGTAAATGCTCCATAACACGGAAATTTGGTGAAATTCCAAGTGAAAAGTTCAGGAATACAGAACGAACAATTTAGATATATCTCAAATATAATATACCCTAATCAAATTCTCTACTATACAGTTGAATGTAACAATGATTTTAAATTTTAATTTCATACACCGTTACTAGTTCTTTGCTGTAAAACAATCACAAAAAGGTGCAAGCTGGTTTTTCATCTACAAGAGATATTTACAAAGATTAAAAACTGTTAAAGAGTTCACTTTCAGAGAGAGATGAGTGACAAGAGCTACCTGTCTTGGTATAACAAGGTAGAGGTCATCAAAAGACGGAATATCTGTGTATCCAACATAATCTCCAACCAGATTTACCCGCAGAAAATTATCACTGGATGTAGCAGTTCTGTTATCTGGACCGACAATCACTTCCTGCCACCAAAAATTCACAGTGAATCAACTTTAACATTCATGGCCTTCACATGCAATAGTTATAACGTGTATATCAACTATTGTATGCAGGAGTTAACTGGGAGAAGTATCTAAAAGCTATAACCAAATTGACAACGACAACAACAGTAACAACAACAACAACAAATGGACATCACCGATAGGAGTTGGCATATTCTCGTTCAGATTATACTAGTTTTGAGGATTCATGCTTCTTTATGATGCTGGAACAAAATATACTCTCCACCCAAAAAGTCAAAAACTGAATAGAGTTACAAAAATGAGATTTGTTTGGGGGGTGGGGGATGTGAATGAGTAGATATTAGTATCGAGAAGAAATCGTGAAAGGTAAATACAAGGAAATGCCAAATCTCCAGCTGATGTGCTGGTGCTAATGCTCAGAAAGATAGCTATCAGTTGTCATGAAAGCATGTAGAGGCGAATAAACACAGTGCTGAAGACTAGAAAAGGAACACTTTTTTTTTACAGTGGTCTTTCTCGAATTCATGCTGTAGGCTTCTTTGTCTTACAGTTATATATATAACAATCAACCAACTATGTATCAACCGCAAACAAAGTTGAGGTGCGCAATAACTAACATGTCAAAGAAATGATCCTGCACACCAGACAACACCAGACAAAAGACACTAAAAATAAAATAAAAGGAAATGAGTGCTGTATGGTGAGAATTTAAATTTGAAACAAGTGGCAAGTATGCACCACAGAAAAATATAAAAAATACTTGGAAGGATTTCAGGAGCAATTACCGAGTTCTGAGATTGTTTCTTAACGTCAATTCGGATGCTAAATCCAACTGAGCGCTGCCCGATGCCAAATACATGGAACCTACATGCAGAGAGAACTGTTTGCAGCATTAACTAATTTTTACAGGTCCGTGGAGCTCGAACAAAGCTAGTAGCAGTAGCAATAATCGCTTGATAAAAAGGTATGGAAACTGAAAATTAGAAAAGCAATGTCAAAAAGCAACTGCAGAAAAATATTTTTATCCAAAAATTACATGATCATTAAAACAATGGATCTCAAATCATCTCAAGAACTTCCATAGAGATTACGTTGACACAATAAGACAAACTATAAGGCCTTACCAGTCACCTGGAAACCGAAGACAGTGAGCTGTGTTTGCCTTCCCTTTCATCATCTTGTCAACTATATCAAGAAATTATATGAGCTAGGAAACAAAACAGCCAAACTCTCTAATCTGCATTGAATACTACAATACTAGATAGTGAACTCACAAAAGTTTCCACATGATGAAGGAACCCTTCGCTGATCCCCACAAGGACAACAAGTAGGCTGAGAATAAAAACAGAAGAAGGATTATATCCTCTCCCATGAGAAATCAATAAAGGAAAAACTTCAATGCGAGAAAATACTATGAAGAAAAGTAGACCTTCAAGCTATTACATTAGTAGATTATATGATATTCATTAACTTAAAAAACCTTCATTTGCCTCTTCAATAAGATTCCTAAATATAGATTTAAATGGATGAATTTTAAAGTTCTTAACTTTACTTTTAAAAGTTCAATTGAAAGAAAGCTCTTAGGTATCATGGTTAGCAGCAAATTTCGTCAGAACATTAGTTACAGCAGCCAATAAGAAAATGGATATCCCTCCTTTATTTTTCTGTGGCATGAAAAAACTTCCATAACCAGCCACATATCAGATATACTTGTCATCGATATGATAAGCTGATAAATATATCTGTCAATCATGTTAGACTCCTCGAACAAATCTTCTACATTCTTCTAGGATGACAAAAATGATTATGAATCTCAAACTGTTACCTGAGTACTCTCAATAATGTGTCCGTTCTCATCCCTCAACCTATGAAACAGATCAAATAAGCTACTCAGATGACATGGAAAACACTGTAGAAGAAGGAGATACTACAAAAACAATAATATTAACATCTTACTCCTAAAGTGTTGGGAGCAGAGTTGCTGGAAATGTAGTATAAAGATGAAATATATGTCAAGAAACAATGGAAGATCTGAACCACAAACGGAAGGCAAACTCAAATTTGAACAAATGTCAGGCTAGCAATCATTTCTCAGGATTATTTTCCTGCTCAGTTGGAGAATTCAAATGGGAAAGTAGATGGCTGTATTTGTCTTTCCTATCTGTGTGAGTCTTTTTGACAGATTTAAATATTGTTATTTACTTGATAGTGGAGAGAATAGTCATACTAAATAGAAAAGATATGTAGAAAATGTGGTGTCGACAAATTTCTGTGACCAATATTGCAGAACCATATCTCAACTCCACATAGGGCATCCTTTGCAGCCACAATTATCTAATTTTGCGGTCACGCTAATTCGCATCAAATGAAAGTGCACTTTAGGAGGAGATGGAATTGTCTAAGACTGGAAAGACATCCTCAATACTTCAAGCTACTTAACTTAACATCCTATCTGCCTTCCATGATCATGGCTCCTAGAGTACTCATTAGAAGGCCTTCTGTACTAAGCTCTTCCAAAACTTGATTATAGATTATGCTGCTGAAGTAGCGGAACTCTATAAGTAAGAATCATTGTAAGATGCCTAACACTGTAAATATGGTCTGTTAGTTATCAATCATCAATACATAGAACATAAAAGAAAATGCAGGTTTATGTCAAACATCAATTCAAATCATCAAATCCATCTTCTTAAACAATAATCTGGTGTAGGGATCTGGCTCTTTTAGTTAATTGGAACTACCAATTTCTATTTCTTTATCAAGTATATCCAAAAAGGGAGGCTATAAGGCACAGCAGGTATGGGGATTATTTTGCAGCTTACACCACATAACATATCTAAACTTGTTTCTAATCTCTCTCTTATTGTTTTAAGATTTTTGAGGAAGCCGAGCCAAATTTGACCTTACCCATAAGATAGAAAAGACAAAGCTGATATTTACAAAATTCAATAGAAGAACTATTTTAACTCCCAATACTCGTGGCTGGACGACCAAATTGGCAAATTCAGATATCATAACAGTGAAACACATATTAGTGATGAAATAGCAATATCGTCTAAATCAAGTCCAATTTGGAAAGTACACTATCAAAAAGTGTTACCTCTCACATATCTGCACCACATCTGCCCCAGCATCTGGCTCACACTTGCGGGTATTGACGTATAACTCTTGTGGTTTATAAGCAACATCCTACACGAGAAGTCAATTGAACTGAGGACAAGAAAAAACATGGACTCAACTCTGACAGGGACATGTATGTTCTCTTTTCTTTTCCTTCTCTTTTTCACCTGTCTACTGTTAACACGATTATAATCCTCAAGACTAGGCCTCAATCCACCTTATTTAAGGCCTTATTTAATACTTAATAGTGAATCCAATGTTATTATGGCATAACTGCCAAGGTAATTATTTTCCATAAGAGAATCCAAGACATGGTGTCAAGCAATAAACCTTAGGGTTAACTCCAAAGTTAGCTCAAGGAGGGAGGATTGGCCAAGACCATATAAGGAAACCACCACCTGATCCCTCAACCAATATGGGACTCTAACACACTCTAACATCCCTCCTCCACCGCACGTCCAGACCTTCCAACTGGAGCGTGGACAACATAATATGAGGGGCCCAAATAGGGATGGTTTTGGATTTGATACAATGTTGATAACCCTGCATGCCCAGACCTACCAACTAGAGTATGAAAATATAACTTGGGGGCCAAATAGGAATGAGTCTTGCTAGGATACTATGTCAAGAAATGGACATTGAACCTAACTCAACCCCAAAAGCTAGCTCAAGGAGGGAATTGGCCAAGACCATATAATGATACCACCACCGAATCCATCAACCAATGTAGGACTCTAGCCCACTCTAACAAGTATGATATAGCAATAGAGAAGCTTCTTCATGAAAAATGTGACATGCACTTAAAGGAATTACAAGGATCATGTAGAAGGAAGAACTGCTTGTATATACATTGCTAAACAAAATATATATGATGGATTGCAAGTAAGGGACTATAATCAAGTTTTCGGCCTCTGGCTTCAGGCACAAGCATAATACAAATTTTGAAAATATTCCAAAAAAACGCCAGCTAGTTCCCCAGACTACTCAATATTCCAAGATGCAACATAGTACCATTACTCAGTGAACAAAGTTCCACTCACTTCAAATAGCAACAACATACTTCCGCAAACATTATATAAAGGAAAGGAGCCAAAATAAAGTAAATAAATTAGTGAAATATTAACATCTCTTTCAACTTATGTGAAAAAGTTTCCATTTGATGAGCATTCCATTAATACATCTTTTAATTTTTTTACCAAGGAAAAACTGTTTGGGGGCTTAGGACCAACCATCGCCTTCTAAACTCGGTGATAATGGGTTGACCCCTCTACCCTTCTCCACTTATACACCAGGCTTAGATCACATGTCATAGGGCTCGAATCTATGACCTAATTCACGAATCCTTTCCCACTTGAGTTAATCCCAAGGGGCCATTCCATCAATAACATTATTATATATCTTTATCACAACTTTTTAAGAATTTAATTCATCTAACATTTAAATTTTAATCTTTGGTGTGATATTTCCTCTATCAAACTTAACATATCACCAATTACTTTAAAAATTTCTTCCACAAACACTAAGTTAATATAAAATGCAAACTAATATACTTCAATTCAACACTAGGTGATTTTTTTCCATCTGTACAAATGTGACAGAGTTAATTATCTAGTACCTATATTGGTGCCCATGGGAGATAGCAATTACCTATGAAATTAGTCAAGGTACGAGCAAACTAACCCACACACCACGGCAATCATCAATATATATGTATACATACACACACTTCAACTCTGTGTCCAGTCAAACACAATACTGATAAAGTAAATACTACTCCTTTTAAGACGTACTCGTATATAAGTCAATTCATACAAAGCATACGCAGCGGATTTGTTAATCGTAACAACTGGCGGAACTCGAAGTGTTCTCATATTACTGCTTGAGTTCTCTTCCACTTCTACTATCTCCGCTACTAATGAAGCCTCATTTCCACTCTACAAACACATTTTCCAAAAAAAAAAAAAAAAAAAAAAAAAAAAAAAAAAAAAACTCAATTATTAAACTTGCATTTACACAATATAAGAACTTTCTAGAAGAAAATTTAGATATTTATTACCGATTCACTAGGAACAGCCAAATCAATGACGATTTTATTAGTACAATTGAGAGAGCGATCGGAATGGGAAACTTTTTCGCATTTTTGAAGTTTCGATTTCGAGAGAATTTGTATTGCGGAAGCGTATTGAAGAAGAAGGAACAGTATGATGAGCGGTTTCATTGTGAAATTTTGATTGTGTGAAGAAACTGGCGATGTTTGTGTTTAAATATAGTGGGTACGGTTTTGGCGCGCTTGTAACTGCACTTAATACTGGTTGGTTTTTTGCAGATAAGTCCTCTAAGATTATCGAGGAATTGTAGAAGTGCCCTGAAAAGTCTTTTGTGTACACCGTCAAACCCCGTTATAGTGATGGCGTTTGTCTGGAACTAGACATTTCATGACTGCTATAGTGAGGTGTTGTTATAACAAAAAAATATGAATTTTTATTTTGTATATTTTATGTTAGAAACGAAAATAAAATACATGTTAGATTTAAAATCACAATAGATTTTTATATTTTATTAGTTTAAAAATTAAAAATACTATATATTATTAATAAATCCATAACTAGGTGTACCATACCGATAAAAACTTAAAATATAAGGAACATGTGCATTAAAATTAATTAAAAATTAAAAAAAAAAATCAAGTTTGACAATAGAATTTTATAATCGTAGGTTGTTTCAAAATTCCAGTATTTTGGTGACAATATAATGCTTGAAGTGGCAAAGAATTTTGTCCAAACTTTCAGCAAAAGGGTATTCAGTAGCTTTCCCTTGAAATCTCTCTAATAGTTTAACAGTTGACTCTGATATCTCGGCTCATGTAGTGGTAGGTTGAGGTTCTTCATCAGAACTTTTGTTGTCACCTTCTGCTTCTGTTTGTCTCTTATTCTTCCATTCCATTGACTTGTGCAGTAATCTTTTCTAGATCATCAGTTGCGTCAAACTCCATATAAGTTGTAGCATTCATTGCTTGACTGGTGTTATGAGATAAGATTTGGGCTAAAAATGATGACACACTACCAACATCCTCAACAAGTTCAAAATTTTCGTTATTAACATTGGGGTTGACATCTGTAGGTAGAATGACGGTATTTTTCCAACAATGGAGAATGGTATAGGTCTTGACATCATTTCATGCTTCTACAAGAGTGTTGATTACTTGTCGTAAGTTGAACTTGTTGTCATTAGATAATAGTGGTTCAACTTATCGTTTAACTTACATTTCATACAATTTTTTTCATAAATATTTTTATGATATAATTGTAAAAAAGGTAATATATTTATAGTACAACTGATAAATATTTTATATTTTTATCTTTATACATAATACATTCTTTACAAAATATTATTACAGAAATTTGAGTATTGTTGTTATATAGAGGTAAGTTTATAAGAAGTTTTCCACTATAGTGAAGGGGAGCCTTGGAGCAACTGGTAAAGTTGTCTTCATGTGATTTATAGGTCACGAGTTCAAGCCGTGGAAACAAACACTGATTTTAGGTTAGGCTGCGTACATCACACCCTTTGGGGTGCGACCTACCTTTTTTCTTTTTTACCGCTATAATGAACGTCATTGGTATTATAGCCAGAATATTGTTATAGAAAGATAAAACATAGTTCATTAATTCGGAAGCAAAATTAAGTCGTTTACTGAAATGCTGTTATATCAAGATTTGATTGTACTTCAATATTATCCTTTCTTTGACTTACTAGTTCTCTTCAAATGAGATAATTCAAGTTCTACCAATTTTAAAACTATACCATAGCTGAAGTTAGGGGTGGGCGTTCGGTACTTGGGTTCGGTTTTTTGAAACTTCGATTTGGTATTTCGGTTTTCGGTTCGGTCTAAAGTGTAGAAAAATCCGTCATTTTTATACTTCGGTTCGGTTTTTTAGTTCGGTACATCGGTGTTTCGGTTTAAACCAAAGTTTATGGCCAAAAAAAAAAAGTTCGAACAAGAAAATTTATAGCCTATGACTAACTAGGATAATTTGGTCCCCTCGACCACGCCATAATTTGGTCCTCTCACTTTCTCATTTCTTTCAATTTCTTTTAGCTTAAACGAAATTAGTACTAAAAGTATGACTAATTACAGGAAATGAAACTATTCACCCCTTTCGTACAGTCTGGTATTATCATGGCGGAGCTATAATCAGTGAAAGTTGATACTGAAAAACTATAATTGTATATATAAGTCAAATAGGAGTATTACTTGATATTTGTTAAATTTTAAAAATTCTTAAACACTCTTAGCAAAATTATTGGTTTCGTCACTTGGCACTGATGTAATTTTGTATCGTCTCAATTTAGATAATTGTGCTATGAATGATTTTTACAATGGGACATTTCATATACCAGTCTAAGTATATTACAGCATAAACGAAACTTGAGAATATAAATTATTTTAGGTGAATTCAACTTGTTTGACAACTAAAACCTTAACGTTGATCATGACGATAACAGACATTTTGAAGGAAAAATAAGAAATTCTATTAATTCCTCTTTCTCAAATCAAGCATGTCGTGCACTTTTGGTCTCGAACCTTTTGAAAACTATAATTTCGTTTGCAATGGTATAGATTGAGCACATTTAACTTTCAGACTAAGAGATTGTGCGGCTCTAATCAATCCATTAACAGACTTTATGTAACCTGGCTATGGTTTATTATAATACAAAAAGTAACGAACATATAGGTACTTTCTCTATTCTGCAAAATAAAAAATAGCAGAACCTTTAGGTAAATCAGTCAATATGTAGAATCATGTTACTTATTGACAATGGGCAACTTAGGGATTTAGGAAATATATGGCATATGTCTAAAAAAAAAAATCGGTTTTCTCGGGTCCCGAAATTTTGGGTTGCCCGAAACCGAAAACCGAACCAAAAAATCGAAGTTTCAAAATTTCTTGGCCCGAACCGAACCGAACCGAAATACTGAACCCGAAATACCGAATTAGTTCGGTTCGGTTCGGTTTTTTCGGTTTAGTGTCCACCCCTAACTGAAGTTATGACGTTTACTTTGCTACTTCCTCCGGTTCAAAATATATTTTTTTTGAAGTTTTTGGTACATCACTTAATAGAACCTTTCAATAGCATTTATTACAGGGGTTATTTGACTAAGTTGCCATTTATTTCTACTCAAAATACTTTTTGATTTCTCTTTGGACTTTCTAGATCATTTATTAGAGCAAGAGAAATTGAAAAGGATACTTATTTTAAAATGAAAACTTTTAGTCTTTTGGTTTCGCGTTTTTGGTATTGAATTTAAATTTTGCATAACTAATATAATCTCAATATAACAGAGACACGACCATCAGAAAAGAGTCTTATAAAAATAATTCTTGAAATTTGGTGGCTAGTTTTCACAAAATTTTCGTATTCTTTTACGTGCTGATTTTCCTTGAACTTCGAACTAAACACCAAAGTCTTTTGGGATTTGATTTAGAGTCCTAGTAGAATTTTCAACGACCGTAAAATATGAATTCCCAGAAAAAATTTCTAGAACTTTGAACGACACCAAAGAAATTTTCATGGAGTTTTAGTTCAATTTTTTTTAAAAAAAATCTGTCGCTAGTGTTAAAAAAAATTATGTGTTTTTAAAAAATATGGATTTTTCTAGAAGTTTGTATCTGTTAGTCGTTTCTTTTAGAGCAAACTAAAAACTGGCTAGTCATTAAAATAGTCTAAATAAAGGGCTAATTGGGCAACTTTATGGGTCAGACTTATATTGACAGCTCTAAATTTAGTAATTACTTTCCTTGTCTAGGAAGCAGCAATTAGTGTTAATGGACTGCAATAACAACAACAATATACCTAGTGTTGTTTCACTGGTGACGTCTAGAAAAGGTAGGATGTACGCATACTTTACTCCTACCAAGGTGGAGAGGCTTTCTTAGAAAATCTTGGTAGTATAGAGTGGCGGACAAAGATTATTGTGTGATCTGATGACTAGCCGGTTTTGGAACTGTTTAAAGAGAAACAGTCAATACTTAGAAACTTTCAGAAATTGTGTGATTTTTTTTCATGGAGTTTGATATTTGAAGTCCCAGGAATTTTTTCTATGACTTTTGAAATAAAATTTTCAAAGTCACCGAAAAAATTTCGGGGACTTTATATTTAGCAATCCCCAAGAAATTTTCTTGAGATTTTGAAAATTATGGTTCAAAATCCCAGAAAAAAAAATTACTGAATTTTTTTCGTATATCTTAAATGTGGCTATTCTTCTAAAGGTTTTCATATGCTGGTTGTTTCTAATTTAGCGCTGTGCAAATTGGCTACGGGATCAATATTTAAAAGATTATTGTGTAAAATTGGGGTAAGTGTACGAAAGGCCACTTTTGCCACTGGTCTTTGGGTACAGTCCACTAATACCAAAATATTTAGTTTGTGGCCACTTTCGCATAAAATATAGAACTTCAGTCCAGGGCCCTGGATTGAAGTTCAGTCCTTAAAAATAGAACTTCAGTCCAGGGCCATGTTGACTGAATTTCAGTCCTTAAAGATAGAACTTCAGTCCAGGGCCTTAAAAATAGAACTTCCGTCCAGGGCCATATTGACTGAACTTCAGTCCTTAAAGATAGAACTTCAGTACAGGGCCATATGGATTGAAGTTCAGTCCTTAAAGATAGAACTTCAGTCCAGGGCCATATTGACTGAAGTTCAGTCCTTAAAGATAGAACTTAAGTCCAGTGCCATATGGATTGAAGTTCAGTCTTTAACGATAAAACTTCAGTCCAGGGCCCTGTGGACAGAACTTCAGTCAATGATCAGAACTTAAGTCAATGCTTATTTATTTGGGTTCTTTACATAAATAGCAGCCCATATGAAAATATTTACTATTCTTTAGCCCTTACTTTTGGTAGCCACAATATTACACTAAAATAATAGAAAAAAATCCTAGTATTAATAATTATATAATACTATTTTTCTTAAATAAAAGATATATATCAATGCTAAAAAATAAAATATATCACCTAAAAAGAAGAATTTGCATAATACTACCATTTTTATTTTTTATATTTTAGTCGCCATATTTAATATTTGCATAAACAAAATACACATCACCTAAAAATAATAAATAAAAAATACTAAAATAATAAATATTGAATATACACCATATTCAAATAATGATATATTGTATTAAAATAGTAAATATGAGTAAAGTTTATTTATTAGATATTTAATATATATTACATATCGTATATTTAATATTTAATCACTTAATATTTTAATATATGAATGTAATATTTATTGAGTTATTATTTTATATCTTAATATTTATTGATACATAATATATGTATGATCTTTAATATTTATTTTATATCTAGTAATATTTATTAGATACACCATATAATTATGAAATTTTTATATTTTTATTTAAAAGATACACGATATATTTATGATGTTAATATCTTATATATTTTATTAGATATTTATAAAATATTATTATTTTATATATTAATTTATTAGATACACGATATATGTATGATATTTTAATATTTATTTGTTATACAATATATGTATGATATTTATATTTTATATATTTTATTAGATATTTATAAAAATATTAATATTTTATATATTAATATTTTATTAGATATTTATATATTAATATTTATAAGATATCAATATAATTTTAATATTATTTATTTGATATACGATATATGTATGATATCTATATTTTTTTATTACATATTGTGTATTTAATATTTAATCACTTAATATTTTAATATATTGTGTACGTAATATTTATTTAATTATAATTTATATATTAATATTAATATTTAATTAATATTTATATATTAGCATATTGTGTAGGTAATATTTATTTAGTTACTAAATGTATCAAAAATTTAGATATTATTTAATATTTCAAATTGTGGTTAATCCCTAAATACAATGGATAAATATTTTTTTTATGAAATACAGTTAATAATATATAAATAAATATTCTTAAGTAATCCTAAAATACTTGTATATCTAATATTTTAATATTTTAACATATTATTGTCTATGTCCTGTTTATTGTACATAAATAAATAGTAAAGAACCCTACACAAATAGTACATAAATAATATCATGTATTTAATATTTATTTATTAAATGTACAATATCTAATATCATACATATCTTGTATTTGAATAATTATTCTCTTAATTTTTTAAAATAATATGTGTGTATTGTTTATATATTACTAATATTTGTTTTATATATACACACGCAAGAAGGATTTAAATCGTTAAAAAGTTGGTTTTGCACTAAATATGGTATATAGGCGATTTTAGGCGTCAAAACACAATTAACAAATTCATTATGATCTCTACATAAATACACATTTATTTTTTAAATATATTAACACAATTATATGAATAAGATTATAAATATTAGAAAAATAAGTAAAGTATGCTCTATATGTGTGTGTGTGTAATATACTGAATCATTATTATATTATAACTATTAAAAATAAATTCTTGAAATATTCATTTTGTACTTTTAAAATATAAACATAAATAAATATGCAATGAGAAAGGAAATATAAAAAAGTTGAATTTGATAGTTATGTAAATATTACATGTTCTTACACATACTAACTAATGGAAAGAAAATGTTTTATTAACTAGCAGTAGGAAAAAAATAATAAAGAGATTTTAAAAAGTAATAATAATAGAAATAATAACTCATGTCTTTAATTCTTAAAATAACATTAACAAATATGATATCATCATTAACTAAACCCTTAAATTAAGGGATAATTTTTTTTATTATTTATAAAATAGGTGAATTAATTTATAAATTACCTAATAGCTAGAGAAAGAAAGGGAGTGAAAAGTGGGGCTAGGAATAGTAAATAAGTACTACTCATGTACTTATTGAGTAAATTTTCCTATTTAGTAAAGGCCCAAAAGTGACCTCTAGTGTAAGACCAAAGAAAATAGTGGCCTCAAACTAAATACCAGTATTAAAAGTGGCCGCTGGGCGAAATTTTTACTGTAAAATTTCGTCATTGGTCTACTTTTCCATGCTATTTTGTTTTAGCCAATATTTTAAAATTAGTTAGTTGTTAGCCACTATATTAAACTTCCTCACATGCCTACCTTCAAACCTAAAAGTTTAAAGTTGAATTTTACACCTTCGGGTTCGAAGTCAGGCATAGAAGGTCTGAAGTTAAGATCTGAAGATCTAAAAATCAACCTAAAGGCTTGAAGATCAGACCCCGAGGTCTGAAGTTAAAAAAATCGCTAAAAAATAAATAATATTTAAAAAATTATTTAAATTGTAACGGCGGGCCAAAAATGGCTATTTCTCCACTTCCCTTATTATGTAATCTATATGTCAAAGTTATCAAAAAATGAATATACTGTTGATCTGCAGTCTTTTCTCATTACTTCATCACAATCTCTACTTGATACGTTAGATCTTGTACTTATCTGAAATTGGTAAACCTTTTCATAATCATTATTGAACGCTTATATAATTAAATGGTAAGCTTGTGCTATTTTATTCTAGTTTGTCTTCCAAAGAGCAGCAACAAAAATATCAATACTCAAATTAATTAACAAGGCTTCAATCCAAAGTGGCTGTCACGATTTTTACTTGAGAGTAGTAGTGATAATTGTTTTCATTTTACACACCCCCATAGTGATGTTAAATTTGCATTCTTTGTGTTAAAATTTTGAGTTCTAAGGGTTCGTTCGGTTGTAGGTGTTTTTTATGCGCGTATTAACTGTTAATGCGGTTATTAGTAATGTGTGTATTAATAATGTGGGTATTGATAATGCGGGTATTAGTTATGTGGGGTTTAGTAATGTAGGTATTAGCCATGCATATATTATAACGTAGAGATTATTTGTTGAATCACTGATATATTACAGATTAACAAACAATATTATTACTTAAAATATTTATTTACTTCTTAAATAAAATTTTAAAATATTCTTATTATTACGAGGGTTAATTTTGTCATTTTAAATTTTAATACTCACATTATTAATACCACCTTCTACCCCGCATAAAGTAATACATAGATTCCCGCATTAATAATGCGGAATGTAGAAAAACGCAACCAAATTTTGCGCTAATTTTTTGCGGGTATTAAAATTTCACAGAAAACCAACCGAACACTGCGCTAAATTAGCTCGGAGTTTTGTGCGGGTATTAACCTCTTATGCTGACAACCGAACGACTAAATTTTTTTGATTGGGCCTAGGGGGTTGGGAGGTTATGGGACTTAGAGTTATAGGCAACTTGGGTGGTCCAACTGCACTGTCAATGTCTACAGTGGAGTAGTTCATTGGCCCTTAACAATACAATTGGATCTTTGTATACGATTAATACTGTCCTTTACCAAAGAAGAATGACCTACTTTGTTTTAACCCATAGAGACCAATTTGGTTGGATGAAACTCTATAATTTTAAGTTTTTTTACATTTAATAGTAATATTTGGCTTTGGTTTCTGTTTACTTTCACATGTGTGCTTGTCTTCTTGTCTTGCTTGATTGAGTAAAGATGCCAAAACCCAAGATAGAAAGGGAAAGAAAAGAGCTATTAGTGTTGAATGTTGTTTACAATGTTGTACTCCCTCCGTTCTAAAATGGTTGTCATAGTTTGACTTGGAGCGGAGTTTAAGAAATGTGATTAGACTTTTGAAACTTGTGGTCCAAAATAAGTCATACATAAATATGTGGCTATAAAGCATTTCATTAAGGGTAAAGTAGTAGTTTCAACTCAAAAATGTTTCCAAATTTAGAATTGTATCATTCTTTTTTGAACGGACTAATAAGGAAATAGTGACAACCATTTTGGAACGGAGGGAGTACTATTTTCTTCTAAATCTAGAAAAGTGAACTCTATTAAGATAATCTATAGCTTTTCATAGAATAATTAAGATTATCAAATTGAACTGTCACAACTTCTCTTTTTACTCTTGGTAACCTAGAGATTGAGAGATTCTCGAGAAGGTTCTTTCCTTTTATTCTTCTTCTTCTTATTTTGGCACTTTGATATGATTTATGTGTTTGCACACATACTTTTTTTCACTTAACAATGTATTAACATTACCTAATGTATTATATTCTCATTAAATCACTTAATTATGGTACTTTGATATATTCAATATAAACATTCGTACCCGCAGTTTTTATCCAAATAAAGTTGGCAAAATCAATCTATTTTTTAGTAGTCTGTCTCGCTCGTTCAAATGTAAAGATGCTTCATTCGTTAATTAACTTGCCCTAATAAGCTGCACCTTATTAAAATATTAGGCCAAAACTGATCAACTAGTGTTATCATCAACATGTTAAAATGCTACTCAAGTCTAACATGCAAGATCAAATTTAAAAGTTGGATTTATGTAAAATTTGGAAAACTTTTAAGTCAATAACATAATAAAAGTACGATATTTTTCATTTTTTTTAATGGTGGTGTCTGGACCAACTTACGCACACCTCGATTAATTTCATCAGATACTTGCCACCTCTCACCAGCAACAGGTACCAAGTAATTCTACCCACCAAAGGTTGGACAGACGAGAAGAAAGACCTAGTAGTTTTATCTCCACTATCTTCTACGGAGTATCTTTTTTCACAACTAAAATAAAACAGAAGAGATTGAGTCATATGTTACTAGGATGATTGAACTATCACCCGTTATTTAATCTTATATCTTGACCCAACCAATTTAAATCCAAGGTATTATGAAAAAGTGAGGTCATGACTCATTAATTCATTTGATTCATCTTTACCAAATTTGACACACATTTTCACATGATATTTGTCACTTCTAATGCTAAGCTTCTTGCAAACGGGTGACAGAAAAACAACTGTATGAAATTATAGTCATCCATGATGCAATCAAGAAATGTATATATAGTTGAAGTAGTTAGACATATAACCCTAAAATGCTCTCAGAGGAGCTTAGTGTTTTTCAATTTGGTGGTTTGCTAAATATACACATCCTTCATCTTGTTGTAAAACAATATGCAAGAACTAGCTAGATTCTCCTTTTATTTTCCCTCTAAGTCAACTGTTTTATTGTCAATTAATGCATGTTCTTGACACAGCAAAACTTTAGTGATGTGTGGCCATTAAATACCCACGTAACCTTAAATTAGGTCACAACATCGTGAATGACAAAGTAGAATTGAATAGAAGAAGACACTGCAAAGAGCAAAGTGCGTCTCGTAAGTTTTTCAGTACTCTCTAAAATCAGTTAATATTTACCTTATAAGCAATTACTACTCCCTCCGTTTATATTTACTTGTTCAAGTTCATCAAAGTCAAATTTTAAATTTACTTGTTCTTTTAGCAATTCAAGATAAAATTGACTATATTCTTCCTAATTTACCTTTGATAAATATCTTGTACTTTTCAAAATCCATTCTTAATTAAATACTTTGTACATTTCAAGTATAATTAATAAGAGTATATTTGTCAAGTTTAAATTTTTTTATTTTTTTATAGGAGTGAAAAGCTGAAAGTAGACAAGTAAACATAAGTGGAGGAAGTATTTGAGATGGGAGGTTAGATATCATTGTAATACTAAAATTCGTGTGAGAAACCTGGTTGTCATTATCTATGCAACTCCTTTTTCTATTCCCCACCAGATCCCAACAAATAGAAAACAGGTTATTACAAATTTAAAGTTTCTTATTTCACTTGAACAAGTAATAATTAATTTAAAATATGGTTTTTTTTTTTTTTGTGAAAATAAGCAATCAGCTCAATTATTATTCAAGTCGTAACTGAGTACTACATTATAAATCAAAGATGGGGGATGCGCAATCCACTCCATAGTGTCAGACATAGAACCTGCAACCCTAGCTAACACGTGGGCACACTGATTTGCTGACCGTTTAACAAAAGACAGAGAAATAGATGTAAAGTCACACATGAGTACTTTACAATCTTGCACAATAATATCAAAATATGAATTGTCGCTCTTAGAATTATCCAATGCTTGCTTGGCCATCAGACAATCCATTTCAATAACGATCGGAGATGTAATAGTATTTCTTTAACCAACTTAATGCTTCCCGGACTGAAAGAATTTCAGCCATTAGTGCTTCAGATGTAGCCTCTAATGGTAAACAAAATGCTCTAACAAAATTGCCATGAGCATCCCGGATTAACATACCAGCCCCTGTTCTTCCAGTGTGAATATCATAAGATGCATCAATGTTGCATTTCAGAGTACCCGGATCTGGAGGAAACTATTTAACGTAAAAATTTGGTTCATGTACTAAATAAGAATCACCATTAATATGTGCTGCTTTCCATTCCTGCCAGAATTGAATGGCTCTATGTATAACAGTGTTTGATCGCGTGTTTTTCCATTCCAGATCAAATTGTCGTGCCAGAACTGACTGGCTCTATGTATAACAGTGCTTGATCACGTGTTTTTCCCATTCCAGATCAAATTGTTGCGAGCATTCCATATCTCCAGAGGAGCATAATAGTCTCATAAAAGAGTGGTGAGATGTATAGTTGACTTTATTCTTAACTTAAAGTCTCAAACTCAAACTTTTAATATGGAAGAAGAAGGAACAATTCTCAACCGAGTGACTCTACGCAATATGCATGCGTTAAATTCAAATTAAATGGAAATGTTATTTCCATTATTTTATCTCGAGATCGACTCAATCAATGAAAACCACAGCAAAATGCTTCTGGCATACCTAAGCATGGTAAGCAATCGATTCTATCGATTCTCTTACCCAATATCAAATACTATTGTACTGAGCCAAAGCTTCATGCCCCCTTCATGTTGCTATGGTGGTTATATCATAAAAGAGACTTTTGGTTGCTTCAGACTAAATGCGTTGCACTTCCTTTCAACTATTTATTTTTTCATCCAGGCTAGGCAAACTTAGTTATTTTAATGTGACTTCGACTTATTATAAGAGTAGTATAAAATGTAACAAAATAATGACGTACTACGTTCCAATAGTTCAAGTTAGACGCAGAACCCCATATGCAACGTTACAATTTTAGAACATTTTAGAAAGCCGCATTTATGTGATAAACATACTATATCAGTCCAAAATCGATCAAACTAGAACTGGATAACGTAGTAATTCCTTGAAATAGTAACCTTATGTCCACTCCAAACCCCCATGGCACATATAAAGGATGCTTTGCACCTCTCCGCAGCTGCATTTATTCGTCCAGGCGTTAGGCAAACATCGTTCTTTTGTTGGATACATATGATGTGATTTCGCAAGTTCTTATAAGGAATTAAGCGGTCGTTTAGTAGCCGGAATAAAGATTATAATCTCGGAATAAAATTTGGGATTATCTTTATCTCATACTTGATTTGAAGTATTAGTTAATACTAGTGTCAATTTTACACACAAAATATGTGGGAAACTTCATGTGCTACCAAACGACCCCTAACGATATACTCCCAAATGACCAACTAATTCTATTAGTCCAAATTTGAACCAAAAACCCATGTACATGAACACAATTTTGGAACATTTAAAAAATCGATAAAATTATGTGATAAACAAATTACCTCCATTCAACTTTGTATGTTATAATTTGAATCGGCACGAAATTTAAAAAAATATTTTTAAAAAGTGCTAGTCTAAAATAAGATATTGTTTGCATGTGTTTGCGTTGTAAACTATTTCTTTGATGAAAAAAATAATAATTTTAAAATTAAATTCTTATTAAATTTAGATAAATATCTGTTTTTTTAAACGAATTAATAAAAAAATATCGTTACATAAATTATGACGGATGGAATACTATACAAGTCTAAAATCGATAAAATTAGAACAAAATCCTTTCTCAGGGGTTAACTTCCTTTTGGCAAACAAATGCCACGTGGCAGAGTCCCTTTAGTCCCACGACACACTATAAATACTCCAAATATTTAAATTGAACCAAACTGAAACAACATGCAAACGTACAAATAAAAAGCCTGCTGTCACCTCATTGAGAAACCACCACTACCACCCATCACCACCACCACCTCCGCCTTATTCAGCTGTCATGGACGGTGTATGTTCAGACGAGTCGAGGTTGGCTATATCTCGAGTTCTTGTGGACCGAGTACGATGTTTGGAATCGAGTTACGTGAGACTTAAGGAACAATTCAACATTTTGTTAGAAGAAAAAAGTAGTACTAATAAGGATTTTGATGCGGATAATACATCCGCATCGTATTGCGGCCCCGGAGTGTTCTACTCCGGGACACCGTATAAAAATGTGTTGGCTGACATGGGTCATGCAGTTTACGTTACCAAAGTTGGTACTGGAGAGATTATTTACTGGTAAGTTACTGCTTCATTTTATGTGACATTATGCGCCCGGGTGATGAAATGTGCCCATATGCTGGGCGTCCGGGTGTTGAAATTTATCTATTATGTAAATTTCTGCTTTACCTTTGGCTGAAGTATATAATCTTATCTTTTTCCATATGAAAGTATGTAATTAGAATATTTTTCAAAGGAGTAGTTAGTTTTGATTAAAAATACGGAATTTCAATGCTGCATTATGGTTAAACTGTATTTGTAAAAGAGAAAGTTTAGATCCCTTTTCCTTGTGACTCTGCAATTTATTTATTGCTCAAACGCTTATTATCTAATGGAAGAAAGGAGAAAGAATCAGAGTTAGAAAAAGAAAGAGTCTTGATGATCTTGTGTCCTGTGACTTTGCGTATAACACGAGCAAGTTTTATGTTGCAGGAATGGCGCAGCTGAGAAACTTTTTGGTTATAAAGACTATGAAGTAGTTAGACAGAGCTGCACTGAACTGCTTATTTGTGAAGAATATCATGAATTGGCTAGGACTGCGGTAAAAAGATTGAGCCGTGGACAAACATGGTCGGGGCAGTTTCCTTTTAGGAAGAGGAGTGGTCAGATGTTTATGGCATTGGTGACAAAAAGCCTATGGTACGAGGACAGTGAGCTTTTTGGTGTTATCACTGTCTCAAGTGATGCAGCTTTTTTAAATAAGATAAACTCAGAAAAAACAAGAACCTCTAAGGTTAATGGACAATCTGGGACGCGGGGAATAAATTTGAGAAGCATTCAATGGCATTCACAGCCAAAAACTGCATCAGCTGTTTCCAATCTGGTGCTTATTGTTGCTTTATCATTGTGTTTATTAACATTTTGAGTTAGTTTCTGAGTAAGTTATTTACCCTTGGTATTCTATATTTTAGGCCTCAAAAGTCTTCCCACTTAAACATGGAGAGGATGCACGCAATGCATCTGCAAATGCGAGAGACGAGGAGGCTGAACTTGACAGCATAGTGGGGCAGTCACAAAAGCCACCAAAAGCACCCGTAAGCTAAGTTTTTAGGTACTCAGCTTCCTACCTATTTGTTAAATTATTAACGAGGTGTATGAACAAAAGTTATCATTTCAGGCTGCACGGTTGAATTTCAGTTTGCTAGGTAGGAAGATCAGAGCTAATGCAAAAAGCTCAGAGACGGATGAGTCTACGTTTGATATTACTCAGCCTTCTAAACTAGTAATTTTCCTGCTCCTCTCATGCCAAGGATAATTTTTTCTAGATATTTCGTTCTATTCCTACTTGGCGTTCAGCCAACTCTACTGGCTTTCATTTAATGTCTTTTAGAGGGGCTGGCTATTGTTATTCTAGCCTTACTTGTTTGTGAAAATGGTAGGTGGCAAAGTTTATGTCAAAGCTGCAGATGACAGGACTTGGGAACCTTGGTGGAGAAAAGTGTGAAAACATTCAACAAAATGAGCGCGATAAAACTTCTGGTAATGAGGATGTTGCGGAACCTTGTTTGCCATCAGCTCCAGAAGGAAAATATAGTCATGTTCTTGATGCCTATCATGATTTCCAGAATATACTGAAAGGGTCTTGTTTTACTTCACGGAAAACGAGTGCACCTGAAAATGCACAAATATCATCCACTGATGCTGTAGAGGGTCCTGTAGCTACCTGCTCTCCGGGACAGTTGCCAAGATCAAGTTTCCAAATAAATGATAGATATGTTAAGCCACAGAAAGGAAATTTAAAACCTTTAGGGACAGAAGATTCACCTCGACAGCAGTTAGAAAACCAACAGTCGCGGAAGTCAGGGGAGAGCACTAGAAGCAGCCATGGGAGTTCATCAAGCAAAAGTGAGAATGAGTCAAGCCTGATAGCTAATTATGAAATATTTTGGGAGGACATCAGCCTAAGGGGAGAAATAGGGCAAGGTAAATCTTGAGAATATCGTACCAATATTGTTGGCATGGTGCACCTCGGCTATGATATCTGCACACGTCGTCCAAAGTATAGAAGAAACTCCCTAGTTGTTAGAGATCTATTTGTACAGTCATTGCCTTAATTTTCAAGCATTACAAAGCTGAATACCATCACTGCATGCAAGAGGTTACTTTTGGCATAAATTGGCATCACACTGCACCGAGCATTCAGTTGTTTAAGTACGAAATAAATTATAGAGGTACTAAAAGTTTACTCACCATAGTATTTCCTTTTTTTAGGCGCATATGGCGTTGTGTATCATGGAATCTGGAAAGGATCGGTACTGTCCTAGTTCACAATATTTTTCTTTCACATTCTGAGGGCAGTGAAATAGCATCTCATCTTCATGGTATTTGTGTCATCTCTCCTTTTTGGTACTTCAGGATGTTGCTGTTAAGGTTTATCATGGGAACCAATGTGGTGAGAGAACTTTGCTTGACTACAGAAAAGAGGTATGTGATGGCAGCAACTGGTTACTAACATAGAATATCACAGATTTTTAATTGGCTTTCAACATGTCTTCAGACTAACATAATGAGAAGACTTAGACATCCGAATGTGCTATTGTTTATGGGAGCTGTATCTTCACAAGAAAAGCTTGCCATTATCACAGAGTATTTACCCAGGTAATGAGGCATGTCACTCTCATCTGATATGGTCTTGGTTATGAAATCTAGCAGTAATATTAGACAGACAACTAATTTTGTTTCAGGGGAAGTCTTTTCAAAACACTTCACAAAAATAATCAGCAACTAGACCTCAAAAGGCGTCTTAGAATGGCCCTTGACGTGGTAAGTTTTCTGATGTATTTAATTATGAAGCTTGACCTTAATCGGAACTCATGGTGTTTGAGTGTTTCTCACACTTTGTTCTGTTGTCTTTAAGGCTAGGGGTATGAATTACTTGCATCGACGAAACCCTCCTATAGTACATAGAGACCTGAAATCTTCAAATCTGCTTGTGGATAAAAGCTGGGGAGTCAAGGTATTGATTTCTGCATGGATCCTAAAAACTGTTCTTTGTGAAGCCCTTTTACTAGATAAATTTATTGGATTCTGTTTGCTCAGGTTGGAGATTTTGGCCTGTCAAAATTGAAACATGCAACCTTTTTATCAGCAAACTCTGGACAAGGGACGGTATGCATCTTAGCTTTTTCTTTAGCTCTATCAGATGGGCTAATGCTGTTAACTGTCTCTCTAAATTTTACACGCTGTTATCACCGCAGCCACAGTGGATGGCTCCTGAAGTACTTAGAAATGAACCTTCAACAGAGAAGTAAGTTTCACTAGCCTTCTTTATGTATTTTTTTTGCTTCTGTAGTGGACCTTCATGGTCAGATTATGCAAAAACTAATCTTTGCATTTGTGCCCTTTGCTCATTGTGCCTTTTCTCAAGGACTAGTTAAGAGTACTCTAGGAGTACCAAAGCAAAAATCTCTGTGACCATTTTTTCGGGAGTATTATTCTGCCTAATAATGTACATCCCTTGTGGCTCTTCTGTTTGCGCGTAATAATCACTGGATTATTATTTTTAACAGATATTTGGTTAATAGTATTAAAATTTGGATAAACGGTAAGCACGTGTTTGGTTTATATTGGATAAAGATTTGTTTCAGCTACACAATGGCTTTCTTGAAGTAGTTCTTCCACTGTCATGCAGATCTGATGTCTTCAGTTTCGGCGTAATCTTATGGGAGCTAATGACTGAAGCTATTCCATGGCATGACCTTAATCCCTTACAGGTACCTCAATGTTTCTCCCACTATATCAGCGTATACGCATGTATGTGTATGAAAGTACTGTTACCAAGTTATCCATCCATAAAGATTTGCAAGTTTGCTTCTCAAGGTCAGTACTGATACCTAAAGGTGTGTATATATTTGAAGGTTGTTGGAGTTGTTGGCTTTATGGATGGTAGACTGGACCTTCCACAAAACATTGATCCTCGAGTTTCAGCTATTATTCTTGATTGTTGGCAAAGGTGCTTTTCTCTCCTTTTGTTTGATGTTTTTCATCAAAATTGTTGTAAATGAACCTGAACTAAGCCTATGTTCCTTAACTACAAACAGAAAACCAGAACTTCGTCCATCGTTTGAAGAACTCAGCCGAAGAATGACAGAAATAATTGTCTCATTTGTGGGAGTGACATCTAGGAAAAACTCAGGGACAATATCAAATGTTGTTTGACAGGGTACTCAAGATAAGCAACCTATACAAAATAACACAAGCAGATAAAGTGAAATCCACAATCGATAACATTTCTTTGTATTTCAATGTCAAATCTTTTCTTATTGTGTATTAATAGCATAATGCAGGACAAGTAAAACTCTATAGTTCTCTTGTGCTGGAAGATTCTTCGTATTTTTAACGTTAAAAACGTTTGTTATTGTGTATAATATATTAATAGTAACTCGTGAAAATGTATCGTAGAGGTGAAGTTTAGGTAGTTTCTCATTCTTGGCTTATTGATGTATTGATCAACTTATATTTCTTTGCACATTTCTCATTCTCTTTATGCGGCATTAAGTAAGGAGTTGGAGGAAATCAAGGCGCATCCACGAGCTTACTTCGAGTATTTATGACTCTGGTGGCAACACGTGACAGGCGAATGACATGAAATGGAGACAGGAATCACTAGCCTTAGCTAGAAGCCCGAAAGGCACTCCTATCCATAATTGTCATCCTCCTACAAGGCCTTTATATCCAAAAGAAACCTATTGTCTCTTCATGTGACGATTATACTTATGAAAGAGTAAAAATGGGCTGATAACTTTTCATTCAATGGTATCGAGTATTTTTCAAGTTCATCAGTGTTAAAATCATAGTTGAGCCTCTTCTTCAACCAGATCTCAATTAGCATGCCATAAAGCAATGGCGGACGTAGAGTGTCGTATGCGGGTTCGGCGGAATCCAATAGGTTTGACGCGGACAGTATATTTATATTAAAAAATCATTAAATATATACAAAAATTAAGTCGAGAACCCAGTTAGTCGCCCTTGAGATTGTTATCCAAAAATTTAGAACCCATAAAGTTCAAATCCTGAATCCGCCTCTGCCATAAAGTGATAATCAAATGTAAATATTCCATGAGCTAACGTTAATATACAACAAGTATCACTCCAGTCTACAAAAGTAAATAAACTAGTACCGATCATACCATATTGCAATAAATAAAATTCAGATATACTACAATTTCAATCAAGAACACCTAAGATAGTTATGGGCTGTTGGCTGATGGGCTTGGAATGGAGTATATCCAAGTAAAATTTAGTCCAGCAGCCAGTTTTGCAATTCCTATTTAGGTTTTAACCAATAATTGTTTTTTACAGAAAAAGCCAATTTGGGTCTCTGCCCTATTTTTCCATTAAAAAAGCTCTTGCCATATTGTAACTTCAAGCTGTATATGCCTAACTTTAATCGCTCATTTTGATGTTATTATGTCTAGGTTTGAAAGAACATTTGAAGTTGGAAGTTATTATGGTTTCAAGTTGGAAGTTATGCGCAATTTTAAACATTCATATTTGAAGTTGAACTTCATACCTCCAGTACTTACTTACCTTCAATAATAAAGGTATGAAGTCAATCATTAAATAATTGACGCTCACACAGTGGCTAAAAATTAAATAGCTTTAAAAAAGTTTTTAAAACCTAAATGGAACGCCCAAAACTGCTATTTGTGCACAACTGGTTGAAGGTAAGAAATGGGTAAAAAAGAATGTGTTCTTGAAAAATTGAGCTATTTAAAAGTATCTTTAAGAATTGAGCACTTGCATAATTAAAAAAAAATGTCATCGCACTTTAATGAAGTCGTAATTACAAAAACATCATTACGTGTTAGTTAAGCCATAATTACAAAAATACAATCACGTCGATTTTGTTAATAAGAGCCCTTTCTCATGAGATGTTTTCTATTTTTTACAATAAAAAAAAATTTGAAAAACATGTTTGCCCAATGAAAAACTGTCACTTTAAAGAAATGTGTTTTGAAAAAGAAAAAAAAAAATTTTCTACCACTTTTTCATGTTTTTTCAAAAAAAATAATTATATCTACTCACAAAAGTTCAATTTTTTTTCAAATACAATTTGTTGACTCAACATCAAAAACTATTTTTCAAATATTTTAGTATCTATAGCCAAACGACTACTAAATAAGGTCAAATCGTCATCGTATCACTCATATACAAAAATTATAGCAACACATAATATGAGACCAATCTGGCATTATTTCTTCATATACTGAGCAAAAAATCATATTAATTTTATAAATAAATGATTCCAAATCGTACTTACTTTATTCATTCAGAAATATATATATATATATATACACACACACACACAAATTAAAGACAATCTGTTTGCAAATACTTACAAGTGAGTCAAACTACTACTTCTATTATATAAGCAAATAACACCAAATCGTCATCACTTTGCATATATACAAAAATTCAAAGTAAAAACAAAATCAAGATAACATGTCTGTATTTACTTACAGGTGAGCCAAACTATGTATATTTTACAAGCAAATGACACTAAATCGCCTTCAATTCTACTTTGTTTGTCATAACTTGACTTAATATAAAACATAGTAAATTAAAAAAAAGATTAATGAAAATTATAGTTAATTGTCTGACTGTAAAATTTTTAAAACTTATGGTACATAACATATGTATCATTTGTACAGCTATAAAAGGTTTACATTTAAAAAATATAAATATATCATTTTTTTAATTGATTAATAAAACAATAATTCAAAACAAAATAAACCAGATGGAGTAATAAATTTTAGTAATTAACTGGACAAGATCATAAAAGAGAACGAATAGTTAAATCAGAGAAAAGTAACCACCAAGTGATGTGGTGTAGCGGATGGGGCTACTCCTCCCAAAAAATCACTGGTAGGGAGCGCTTTCCTCCGAATGGGCCCTACGCGGCGCGAATCCAAATTAGTCGAGACTCCAATGAAAATATCGAACACCGGCCGTACACGGCGCAAGTCCAAATTAGTGGAGGCTGAATGAAAATAACGAACACCGGGTGGAAAAAAAAAAGAAAGAGAAAAAGTACAGTATGGTGTGTGCAACAAATAGCAAGACCTAGCACGTGAATACTCATAAAATGGTGAGATAGATTTTATGTTTAGTCATATCATGGGAATCTATTTAACAGGCAAATTTGCCGTCTAAGACAAGTTAAACAACTCAGTACTTACTGACACATCATGTACTAATTACTACTGCTCTTCACAAAATGGCAAAAAGAAGAAAAAGAATCCCTGCTTTACCTAATCACGGGGAATATGTCCTTTTCAGAATTTGGATATCTATCATCAACCCCAAATAACCCTATATATTGAACTCTTTTGTATCTTTGTGTTCCCGTTGACATAATAAAAGCGTCCATTCTCAATAAAATTTGATCGATAAGTTTACCTTTTGTTAAAAAAGACTCATTTTATAGTTTGTATAAATGATTTATGGACGATACGAAGTGATTGTCATTTGTTCATGCCATATAAAATGATTCTATTAAAGAATAACTAGTTGCTACTATTTCGATTTTTTGAAAGTGGATCTTTAAAAAAATAATGTGTATTTAAAAGTTTGTAATAATATGTAATAATTTATTTATAAAATGATTATTGAGATATGTAACTTTTTAATGTAGCTCTTTAAAATAGTCTGATATCTTATTTATGAGCTATGATTTGCTCATTCGGTAAGATTATACTACATAAATTTTGGAGAAGTTTTGATAGTTTTCAAAAAATTGAGGAGTTTTCATATTAATGCGGAAAAATACAATTTAAGTCGTTCAAATTGTATGTCCAAATAAAATTTCAACTTCCCAAATTCCAAATCTCAAATTCTAAATTCCAAATTACAAATCATGTCTAAATGGGACCTTAGTGAAATGTTACCATATAAAATTTAGCGACCATCCGAAATCAAATGTAAAGTTTGAAGAGATGATAGTAAAACCATATGAAAGAGTCTGAATATCAATTTTGAAAATTTAAGAATATCAATTAAGTGAGCCAACACTTTTATGTATTCTTCTCAAAATCCTTTAGACAAATATATAATTCAAGACATTTATTCAATTTGTTCAATCATGAAAAATCTGTTTTGATACGAAAAATAGATTTGGTATGCGTTTTTGTCAAAGGGCTCCCCCACCATATGCTGTATATGCTACGGTTTGCATCTGAGGTTGTCCTGATAAAGACAAATTCTATTTTGTTTCTTCAATTTTGTTTAACCATTGCTCGTACGAACCAAATTTGGTTAATGATTAATTAAATTTCGCACCGTTTAGAATTTATATAAAATTTTAAGCATTTCCTATTAAAGAATTAACTCACAAAACTCTAAGGCGAGACAATGATCGGTTAAAGGTTAATCATTTCACAACATACTTTGGTAGTTGATCAACAACATTTTGCTAGTTGAACTTCAAATATGCTAACACCTGCGTAAAAGATTTCTTCCACTGTATAACCAAATATACAACAACAACATCGTGGTATTTCATATATGGGATCTGAGAAGGGTGAGATGTACGCAGACCTTACTCCTACCAAGATGGAGAGGCTGTTTCCGATAGACTCTCGGCTAAATAAAAATGTTTAAAAATATGTTTAAAAAGCAAAAACAAGACGAAAATATAATAGTAAAGCAAATACTGACATAAAAAACTAAAGAAAACCCTATTTGTATAACCAAATATATGGTTTTTAAATGGGATTTGACATAATCCATTAGTTTTTTTGGACTAGATCTTATATGTCTCAAGAAAAATATTAAATGTGTATAAAAACTAAATTCAAAACATAATTACTACTAATATTTGTGGTAGTTATTTTAATAATCAGTACTAATAAAGTTTAAATTCTATATTCGCCTCCATTACTTTTATTGAGCAGAGAATCAGTGCATGGCGAATGTATACGGATGACTGTTTTTTGGAAAAGGGAAGAGTAATTGGACGGAGGCCCCCTTTGTTGACCAAGTTCTTACTTGTGCGACTTGTGTCACTCAACTTTGACATGTTCCCTTTAATTAATTAAGAAACGGCACAAATGTACGGAGTGATTCGCGAGAATGATCATTTTTGGTCCCTATGCAAATTCTCTTCTCTTAGAAAATTCAATGAGTTAACAACTTTTACAACATGGTCTAACAAGAAAAGATTGCCTAGCAAAATAACCCCTATTCACAATTCATAAATACTCTTGTTGCGAACTAGTATAAGCTAGAGTGAAGGGTCATGTATTCGGATTAGCTTTCGCGTTCTAGTCTCTCAATCTTACTTTGTTTCTCATAATTTGACTTGCTACAATATTAAATATATAATAGAAGGCTTTTGAAATATGTGCTTCAAAACAATTTATAAATAATTTTGTGACTATAAATCATTACGTTAAAGATAAAATGGTAAGTTGGAATTAAATTGTTTTGTAAATTTAAAAATATATTATCTTTCTTTTGGAATGAAAAGTAATAAAAATATGACAAATAAAATGAGACGAATGAAGTGTATTATTGATTCGAAAAATGCCGAGTACACAACAAAAGAAGCTGAACAAGAGGCACCGGCCTTAGGTTAATGTCAAAAGTGATCAAGACGCAAAAGCAAAAAGATTATATCGACTAGTTTTTCGTTTTCCTTAAGAAAATGTTTTTCTTTTTGCTAGCATCAAGGCTAAAAAGATTGCTACAAAAATTGAAACAAACCTCTTGTTACTTGATCTCAGTTGAAATGTATGGAAGAAAAACCCCAATCATAATAACATGCAGAAGAAGATATCGTAAAATAAATAAACAATATTCAGAAGAGCACGTCACATCTTGGCTCAATCATCCAAGGTGATGGTGAAATCGAGAAAATATTACACATCGAATAGGGGCAGGGTGGATGAAGTGGAAGCTCGCTTCTGGAGTCTTTTGCGATAAGAAAGTGTCATCTAAACTTGAAGGAAAGTTTTATAGAGTGGTCGTTAGGCCGGCGTTGTTGTACGGGGTGGAGTGTTGGCACGTCAAGACCACGCAAATTCAGAGGATGAGCGTAGTAGAGATGAGGATGTTGAGATAGATGTATGGTCATACTAGGATGGATAAGATTAAAAATGAAGTCATTCGTGATAAGGTGGGTGTGGCATCAGTAGTGGACAAAATGCGCGAAGCGAGGTTGCTGTAGTTCAGTCATGTGAAGAGAAGGAGCACACATGCCCCAGTGAGGAGGTGCGAGAGGTTGGCAGTGCTGGGTCTAAGGAGAGGTAGAGGTAAACCGAAGAAGAATTGGACTGAGGTAATTAGACAGGATATGACTCACCTCCAGATCACCGAAGACATGACCTTAGATAGGAAAGTATGGAGGTCGAGAATTAGGGTAGAAGATTAGGCTGCAGTTAGGAGTTATAGGTTATATCAGCATTGGTATGATATCATATATATTTGCTATCCCTATCCTATTCATATTTGTACGACGTGCTTATTTTTGTTCACTTAGGTTATATTTAGTTTTTGTATCGTTATCCATTACTCCCTTCGTCCCACTTTGTTTGTCGTAGTTCGGATTTCGAGGGTTAAGTGAATTTATCTTTGTCTGGAATCTCTATATATATCTTTTAAATATTTTAAGTTATAACTTATTGTGAGTTATAGTACTTTTCATGTAGTTTTCAAATATGTAAATTTTATTTTAGAAAAGTTAAAGATTTTATATCTTTATCTACGGTCAAATTTAAGAAGTTTGACTTTCGAAACAGTAACTATGACAAACAAAATGGGACAGAGGGAGTATTATGTTACATCATGTTGTCTCTTATTATTTGCTATTCATATTGTTATTCCTCTCTAGCTGAGGGTCTTCTCGAAACAGCCTCTCCACCTTGGTGGGGGTAAGGTCTGCATACATCTTATCCTCCTCAGACCTCACTTGTGGGATTAGACTGAGTTTGTTGTTGTGGTGGTGGTGTTAGAAGAGCACGTCACGACTATACTTGAACAATTGAAGTTGTTGAAAAAAAGAAACAAAAATATTCAAAAGAGCAGGTCATGAATCTACTACTAGTCTTGTACTATCCTACGTTATGAGATATAGTAGAGTACACCCACGGCAATTAATCAATTATACTCCTATATATCGAACGAGGTTCTAGTAAGAATATTTTTGTCAGTCCTCTCTACAGCCTATGCCTGAAAGATTTTTAAATAGATTGCAAGATTTGGTAGCAATTGCCAGGAATCTCAGCTCACGAGTCATAAACTTTTGTATAATTTGCACCTATGATTCACCATTATTAATTTTAACATCTCTTGGGGATTGAAGGTACTGATTTACATTATTTAATTTTACCTGTTGGCATTGTTAGTATTTTATACCTAATGAATAAAGAATATTAAATTATCAGATATGAATTGTACTTATAATTTTGATAAATAAAATTACTTGTTTTCTTGAAAAGAAAAAGCACAATTACATGCATAATCTTATGGTACTATTTTACTTTGTAATTTATCAAATCTAGCTTACCAGTATCAAGCATGTCATTCAATCTAAAATAGATAAAGAATATGAAACATTCTACTAACCCTAAATGGCTGATTTTTGGTAATTGCATTTTGAGTAGAGTGTAGGACAATTGTTACCTTTTTAACCTCCAGGAGTTGGTAATTGGTAACTTAAAAAAGATCAGATTCCATTATAATATAAAACGTGATTTACTGGTAAATTTTGAAGCGGTTATCACCATTTAACTCCAAGGTAGCGTTGTTTAGAGGATTAATGCATTAGTACTCTCAAAGTAAAAGGTAATTAAATGTATACTAAAAGAATTTTGATTGGGCCCCAAGGGGGGTGGGGTAGGGGAGAGCCAATAGTAAATAGGTGAAAACGAAATCTTGAACTTGTAAAGTACAAGGCAAATATCTCTATCGACGATCAATGAGATATCACTGTTCTTGAGAAAATCACCTCAAAGTCTTATACTAAGAGAGTGTGAATTTTTTTTCATATTTACTGCTATACATGCTTGGAATATGATAAAAACTTACTTATATCAGATGTTTACACCTGTCAAATGAAAAATGTCACATATCTCTTTATTCAATTACAATTATGGAGTAATAGTTAACCATAATATAATTATATAAAATATTTAATATACTCTCCTTTAATTCCCTAACATCAACGGCAAGTTAATCGCCGATTTTCGGTGCCCACTAATAACATCCGAAAAGAGGTTTTTCTGGCCATTATTTATACGGAGCTGAATTCTATTTTAAGTTATAAGATATCACTATAAAAATGTTAACAAAGAAACACTTATCTTAGATTGCTTTGGTGGGGTTTTACTAACTGAAGTGAAAGATTAAGAGAATTTCTTTCATATCTTTTGTCAACATCTTAAGGATTTTCAACACATATTTACAAAGAAAAATCCAATAATACAAATATCCCTGTAGTTCCTATCTATTAACAAAGGATTTTCAGCACATATTTGGAAAACTTGTCTCCTATATACAGCTATAATTTCGTTATTATGCCTTTTGATTCAATGGAAAATAAAATTAAAAAATGAAGCAAATAAGATTAAAAAAGGAAAAAAGGATGATGCAGAACCTCTAAATGGTAGAAGACAAGTGACAACGAAAGTAAAGGACTTAACGTTAGGTGGTTGAGACTTTAATTCCTTTTTGGTTTGTTTTATTTATTAAAAATATAGTAATTCTTAATAGACTTTAGTTTATTTTGTATGATTAACTTAACTATAGTGGATGTAAACATCCGGTACGGGTACGTTTTATCGTCGTGACATGTTCATTGCATGAAAAAGATGCTCCTTATCGGTCCCCTTTTCCTTATCCAACATATTAAAAAGGGGAGATTTATAAAAATATACAACTCTAACGCCATATTTACAAAAAATATCAATATTTTACCACTTTACAAAATATAACAATAGTTTTTTTTACATAACATATACAACTTTCAACAAATACCTACAATTTAGGGTTTTATCTCATTTTTCCTACCTTCTCCACCCAACACTGCCTTGGGAGGCTGCTGCCACCACTCACTGCCGTCGGCCAGCCACCACCGGCCGCCGCCACCACTGGATTTTTTTTTTGGATATTTAAAATGGAACATAAAAAAATACACGCATGTACATTAAAACTTTTAAAAATTAACGTTTTGAAAATACATATAACCCAAACATACACACACATACAAAAAAAAAAAAAACAACTTTTCTACTCAAGACATACATATACACAATCATACAAATATATACACATATATACAAATACAAAATATGAAGATATATATTCATATACAAAAAATACAAAAGGTATATGTATTTATATATACAAAATACAAAGATATACTAATACATACACATATATACACATACAAAAAGGAAATAAAAAAAGAAGGAGCAGATCGAAGAAAAACTATAGCAGTCGCTGGTGATGAGCAGCAGCAGCGGTGAAGGACAGCAGCGGCGCCGACCAGCGGCTGGTTGGAGAATATAAAACAGCAACAGTGGCGAGGTCGTGAATAACAACAACAGATCTGAGAAATAAAAGCAGCAGCAGCGGCAGCTCGCCGGTCGCCGGTGATGGGGGAGGGGCTGTGGTTGGGTGGGTGGAGGAGAGGAGAGAAACAGAGAGAGGAGAAGAAATTAGAATTTGTGGTTCGAAGAGTGGGAAATGAAAAAAATAATACTTAGGGTAAATATTGAAAACTATTGGTATGTTTTGTAAATGTTGTAAAAGTATCGGGATATTTTATAATTTAGCTATTAGGATTATTATGTGGTATAAATTTTCATATTAAATATATGTTTTACTTTAATGTGTTCACCTTAATAAATCAAGCGACGTTGATTATTACTCTCTTCGATCCAATATAATTGACTTTTAAGTATTTTTGCGAGAAAGTCACTATTTAAGTGGGTTATTTAACCATTACTACTTTACATAATTTCTTAGAAAAAAGTAAGTGTTCAAAAAATAATTAATGATTTAAAATAAAAAATAATACTTAGGACCAAATTAAAAAGGCTAAAAAATCAATTACCTTGGACGGATGGAGTATTTTATGTTTGGAGTATTAAAACAGATTCATTATCAGGTAATAACGATAATTAGATAAAATGATATTTAAATAATAAGAAAATAATACAACTAGCCCCCAATATAGTATATTAACAAGACACCTAGCCCTAACATAATCTAGCCATAATATTTTTATATTTTAAATCTGATTTATATTTAAAATATGGTATATAATTAGATCGATATTCTTTTATATATAGCTTTTACACACACACACACACACTTAAAATCTATATATTTGTCCGAGGATTTGATCTCGATTATAAGTACATATATTTGTCTTATTTTTTTTATATATTTATATCATCAAATTATATCTAATAAATATATGTACTATATTTTAATATTATATTATTTTTACATATTATTGTCTTAAAATTATATCTAATTAACATTTGTACTATATTTTCTACATATTTTTTTACATATTTGTGTGTATGTGTGTATATATATATTATCTGACTTTCTTTAAATAAAATATATATTCTTAAAATCTAAAAAATTATAAAATTCTACTAAGTGGTTAGGAAAAGAAAAGTAAGACAAAATATGATTACAAAAAGTGGATAACGGCGGGAAATGGTTATGTGGGGTAACAACTTCATTTTTTTAAGGTAAGTGAAAAATGTATAGAACAAGTACTCAATCATCCATATTTGTGTGCGTCGGTGGGCCTTATTAATGCAAACCGGAAAAGCCATGGAGAGCTTGAAGCCGTAACATTATCCATCAAGAATTTTAAGGATGTAAACGAACCATGGCTAGAGGATTTGAAGGCTCAAAGCATGCTAAAATGGAAGTTTAGAGCTTACTGGAATTTGGGTCCACGCCATCGCGAGTCAACAGGCGCGATCCCGCAGAAGCATGCAAATCTAGTGCTCGATCGTGAGATGCTCCACGCGATCGCGATGAATCTTCATATCACTGGGCGCGATCGCGACACCCACGTCGCGGTAGCGATGAGAATCCGTTCTGACAGTTTACTCCTTTAGTACCTAGGGACTACTTAATCATTTTATAATAAACCTAGAGATTATTATATATAGTGTCATTAGGAGTAATTGGGAGTTAGATATTTTTTGATGATTGAGAATACTCTTGTGAGAGTGTGCGTGAGTTTAATCTCTTTTCCTCTTCTTGGATCTCTCTTTGAATCTCTTGTGTGAGAGATCTATTGCTTGAGTTCAAGTCTCTTCCCTCTCGGATATTGGTCTTTGATTGCATTCGTCTAAATTAGGGTATTACAATTTGGTTGTATTGTCTAATTTACTTGCAATTAAGGGATTTGATTCATTTCTTTCTTCTATCTATCCCCCTATTTTCCTTCAATCTTTACTTTGTGTCATTGTTTTTATCGATTGTCGCTTGATTTCCTATTCTTCGCGTTTAGGATCATATCACTTATCAATTATGGTGTTGATAAAAACTTGAAACTCTTATGTGTATATATACAAAGGGTTGAATTGCACGAATATGATACGGTAACTAATGATTTGTATATTTGTCCTTAATAAAATGGTTCAGCATAAATTTCCTTCACTACTTTAATGAAATATTTTCAGGATGGAAGTTTCACAACTTATAAAAAGACATGCACTATCCCCCATCACTTTTCTCCATTCAAACGATCACTGAAGTCTAAAAATTTGCAACTTTTACAGATTTCCCCATTGAAAAAAGATTCAAGGTTAGATCCTTTAAATTCTTACTGAGTTTTACTAAATTTAGCATTAAATTATATATAATTTCGCTTGCAATATTTTTCTTTACATTCATTTGGATTAACTTTTAGAAAATCTATGAAGTCTCTACAAGTCTTGCCTATAGCCAAGACTTTCTCTACAAGTGTTGGCTATAGCCAAGACTTTAAGCTTGGGTGAAACGGGGAACTTGAAGAGAAAGTCTCTGCAAATCTTGGCTATAGACTTTAAGCTATGGTGTAATGGGTAACTTGCAAAGACTTTCTCTGCAAATAGCCAAGACTTTAAGCTCTGGTGCAATGGAAAACTTGTAGAAAAAGTCTCCACAAGTCTTGACAATAGCGAAGACTTTATGCTCTTGTACAATGGGCAACTTGCAGAGACTTCGCCAAGACTTTAAGCTCTGGTGCATTGGGCAACTTATAGAGAAAGTCTTAGCAAGTCTTGTCTAAACTCTCGTCCTACAATAAGGGGAAGAGTTCACCCAGCGCCCAATACTTACTTCCTAGAACCCTAAATCAGCAGAACACAAAGAAGAAATAAGGAAATGAAGTAGGGAAGGAGGAAGGAGACAATGCACAGTGTGAACTAGATTAGGCAGGGGCAAAATACTGCTTTCACGTATTAAATAATGATGTGGCACGCAGTGAAATTTTTTATATATAAAGATAGACCGTATACATAACTATACATACAAATATTTTTTTACACAAAAAATTAATGCTATCTCATTAGACAATATACATAACTATACACACAAATATATTTTTTACACAACAATCAATACTATCCCATTATCAAAATATAGCAATATTTTTTTATAAAAATATAGCAAATACATATTAAGGGTGGATAAAACCTTAGATCCTCCTCCTACACTAGCCTACGAACCTCCTAGTCGCGGCATAGTTGCCACCGTAAGGCAATCGCAGGTGGTCGAAATTTTTTTATTACTATTTTACTTTTAATTTTTTATATGTGTTATGTATTTTCATTGTATGCATAATACTACACTATTCATACGATAAAAATACAATAGGCATACACAAATATGATTATGGTGTGTTGTTTGTATTTTTTATGTATGGCTAGTGTATGTAAAGTGTATGCATATTCATATATTTATGACATACACATCATATACAATTAATAAACAAACATATATTTTATTCATTGATTATATGTAAAGTGTATATCCATTGTATGTCCGGTGACATATGATGTGTTGACATTTTGTGCTAAATTGTGATCCTTCTAGACGAGTTTTTGTGTCTTATAGCTCTAATATCCACGCAAATCTTATGTAAACTTTCATGTTTCAGGAATTTATTGATAATCATTATTACAAAGCCCAAAGAAATGAAGAAAGAACAAAACACAAGAAAAATTGGCTATAAATTGAAGACATGAAAATAAGGCAGCAGTAAAATTGGATCGGCTCCCCGCCGAATTAACGGCTGAATGGATGAAGCCGTATTCTGGAGAGGATGAGACTTGATCAAGAGCTCAAGATAAGCCACTGAAGTGAAATAGTGGACCGTCGAACCATGGGCTGAAATCAATTGGCGGGTCCGCAGAGTCATCGGCTGCCCGCTGGTACTCACAGTGGCCTCTGAAGATCGGCGATGAAGATGCACAATTCCGCCACTTGATGGGTGACCCGTCGAACCTGAACGGGGAAGACAATAAGAAAGTCAGAAACTCAGCACTTAGGCGACCACTGAATGTCATCCGCGGATTGCCAAATGATCGGCTGAAGATAGAAAACTATCCGAAATGACATTTTTGTGATTAGAATTTTTGCTTTCAAACCCATGCCTATAAATAGTTCATTATGCCTCCATGGCAACGTATCTAGGAATACCTTTAGAATATCATACTTTTCACTTGAACACTTGTTTTAATCTTACAAGATTTATGAGTTAATGTTAATCTAGTTTCTATTGCACTTTTAATGAAAAAGGATTAAGGTATGACAGTACTTAAACCAAACTTCACTTTGCTTTTATCACCCTAACGGGGCTAAATGTGTGAGTTTATAGAAACTAGTGAGCGTTTGGGTTATATTGGCTTACGAGCTTACCACATCTAAAAGAAAAGACCTAAAAATATCATTCCCACTCGTGTCTTTGGACTAGGGTTTTATGCGCCTTGTTATTAACCGCAACGAGCTTAACTCGACAGACCTTCTCTATACTTAACGATTTTAGATAGTTAAATATATGGTCCGACTATTAATTATTACCCATATAATTTGTGCGGTTAAAAGAGGTGTTAGGTTAATAAAGTCTTGTTTGAATGAGTAAACTACTAGCTTTCTCTCCTTGCTTTACAAGTATTATAAGTGCGATATTGTTATATGTTAGTAGTTTGCCTAGTTGTTAGTTTTAGTCTTAGTCGTAAACAATTTCAAATCTTTACCTAGGAATACTCTAACATCTCTTAGAACTCGGAGCTCCTCAAGAAAATCAACCCCAACTCTTTATCGGGTACTATCTTTGATGACTGCCCCCCACCCATTGAGGTGTAGGTTGAGCGTGGATCAACATACACCGAACATACAATGTGTATACCCATGACATACACTTTCTTCGCCTCCAACCACCACCAACAACCACCGTAGCCACTAGAGAACAACAAAAAGAAAAGAGAGAGAGAAGTCAGATATGCCCGTGCCGGAAAAAGAGCATCATCGGCGACGGAAGGGGAGCTCGGTCCCCGATCCTACAACAACAATTGACAACAACAAAAACAGCAGCATCAGGCGACAACAAAATAACCAGTGACGATGAGGGAATGAGGAAGAGGTTGTCGGCGGTGACGGGGGATGAGGGAGGGGATGCCGATGATGGGGAAGGGGGAGGGGTAGTGGACGAAAAACAGTAGGGTGGGAAGGGCGGAAGAAGAGAGAGAAGAGAAAAAGGATTAGGATATTTTTGTGTGCAATGTTTGGTAGCATTGTTCTATAATATTTATATGTTTGATAAAGTGGTAAAATATTGTTATATTTTTTGAAAAAATTCCTTACACTGATATAAGGTGTAATTCTACAAAGTTACACATACCTATCTATTAAAAGAGATTGAAATTCTATATAACTTAAAATTATTCAACTCACATTCAAACTCAAGTAAAAAATATATTTGGAACAACATTAGCTATAAGCTGTTTATACAAAAGTATGTATCAATGTGCCAACAAAGTCAGAAGATTTGGTTTTATTTACTTCTTCTTTTCTGTTGAAGTGTTATTCCAATTTGGTTACTTTAAATGATCTTTTTTTAATTAAGGTTGTGTTTAGTATGACTGAAAAATATTTTCCAATTTATCCATGTTTCGTTGGTCAAATTTTTTGAAAAAATATTTTCAATGACTTCTGTATGTGGGATTAGGGAAAACATGTTATAAATTTGATGTGTACAAGTGGTTGGTTGTAGATATTTTTTTTTTCCAAAAAAGAAATTCCATAAAAACTTGTGAGTTTTCATCACTTTTTTCTAAAAAAATTAAAAGGTGTTGTTTAATCATTATTTAAGTTTCTTTTTTTTAAATGAAAAAAATAATATTTTCGACTCACAAAACTTTAATTATATTCAATTAAAATTTATGTCAAAACATAACTAAAAGAGCAGCCCGAGACACAAAGAATCCCGCATTCTATTTAAAATCTCTTTGTGAAAATATTTTTTTGATATTTATAGCCAAACGACTACGTACTAAATTATTGTTTTTTTTTTTTCCACATTTTATTTGGAAAGAAGTAGTTAAGCTAGGGCAATTTAGCCATTTCAAATAATACAATCCCCAGCATTGAAGTAGATACCACTCCACTGTTCCACAATAAATAAACACACACTTGATAATCCCAAGTATAACAAGTACATTCAAGATCCTCATTCACATTATATATTTTGACTTATTATTAGTTCCTACTTCACTATTCTCTCTAAAATTTCGCATCTTCTCCCACGTCTCCCTTCTTCTTCCTCACTTCATTTCTCTCATTTCTGCAAAAAAACAAGAAACCAAAAATGTTCATATTTATTCCATTTATATATTTTAACTAAATGGGCAAAGCTTCTAAATGGTTTAGAGGTCTTCTTGGCCTTAAAAAACACGACCATTCAACACAAAATCCAAACACAACTACAACTACTACTACTACTAAGCCTACAAAGAAAAAATGGAGCTTTGTTAAATCATATAGAGAAAAAGAAAAAGACTCTTCATTTAATAATAATAAAGTTTCATTATCAAATTATGGTGTTTCAAGTACTACTACTTTGCAACGTGGAGAACATGGTGTTGATCCAACAAAGCGGGCTATCGCGGTGGCGGAAGCAACTGCTGTGGTAGCAGAAGCTGCTATCGCCGCCGCTCAAGCCGCTGCTGCGGTTGTGAAACTTACTAGTAGTGGTAGAGGTACTACTACCACTACTAGTAGTAGTAATAGTAATAGTGGTGGTGGTGGTGCTGCGGCGGTGATGACGTGGAATGGTGTTAATGTTAGTTCTTCCGGTGCCTCTACGGTGGTTGTTGGTGGAAGAGGTGGAGTTGTCTCCGGTGGCAATGAAGAGTTGGCTGCTGTTTTGATCCAATCGCATTTTCGTGGTTATCTGGTTAGTTATTTACCCGTAACGGATTTAAGTTATGTATACTGATAGTGTAAATAGTTTTTATATAGACGGTGTGTTTTACCATGTTAACGATTAATGTGTATTATACAATTTACTCATAATCATTTTATAAGTAACCGTGTCACTACGCGTATATTATAAGTCATTTTAATTGTTGTAGCATGTAACTTACATTATTTTTAGGATCATGTATCACACCTTATATGAAGTGTTACTTGTAATTATTTTTTGGTAGCGTTATGATGTAAAAAATTGTGTATATTAACGGTGCACAAAACTTAAGCTCTTATTACTATAATATTAGGAAAATTCGTAGTGGGTTCTGTGTGTTTCCGTTATAAACAAACAGACATAATATACAGTAGCCAATGGGAGTAGTTTTCAGTGTCCTATGCATATTTGTTTTCTTTCTTTCATGAAAATGAATATTTTTTTTTGGTTAAGTGGGGTAGGTGGGTTTAGGGGGTGGGTGTGATTGGAGTTAGAACATGGAAAGTGGTATGTATGGAAGAGGATATGGGGCTAAGTAGAAAAAGTGTGGACCTGAAAATCTAAATAAGGAAATATTTGTTGTTAGGTTGAGGTTTTCAAGATTCATTTAATTTATGGAATGGGCTAAATTGTACTTTTTATAAAAAATATTTAATGTTAGTTGTTGATACAAATTTGTGTATTCCAAGATGGGTAGTTTCCTAGTCTGTCTGTCTCTATTTCTTTACTTTGATTGTAAAATGTACATTAGTACAACTATAGTGTTACTGTTGCAGCCAGCTGCTAAGGTCACAAGCACTGTTTGATGATGTTAATGTTGCATATATTTGGTAATGTGGTACTCTTTTGTTTGTTATGATCTAGAACCAAACCAAGGTAAAAGTTAATTACAATGGGAGTATGAAAAAAGTACAATATTCTTGTCGGGACTGGGATTCTTTGTGCACCGGGCTGTTATTTTATTCTCTTGGTGGAAATATGCCATATGTATGGTTGAGTTCATTAATAAACAGCTTTGTTTTGGAGAGTTTTAATTCCTTTTCTTTTGTTTGGTTTCCTTATTTGGATATTTTGAGTCTTGTTGATGATGACTGGAACCTGAACTTTTCTCTACCTTTGTTGGCACTAAGGAAGTCTTATTAATATCTCTCAATTAATGAGGCTTAGTGTTAGGTAACTTAGGTCAGTATGATCATCATAATTTCTGTGCCCTGAGGGCAAAGGTGTATTATGAAAGTACATCTGTTCTGTGGACCACTTCTTAGTGAATTACTAGTAGGTAATACAATATGATCTAGAAAAAAATATTTTGCATTTATGGAGTATCAGAACTTAGTGAATCACATATGCTTGACGAATGCAATAGTCTTCGCATGATGTGTGGGTTAAACCAATGTCAAGGGTTCGAACGGGAATAAATGGTAGGAGAGCGGGTCATTATTCATGGTGCGCCTTCGGATTTTCTCAGTTACTGGATAAAATAGTCTTCATGGCTAAGTTGCATAACTTTTCTATTGTACAATTGCTTTGGCTTTAAAGAGTTGAAATCAGAAGCTTTTATGGTACTTCTCCTTTCTTTATTGGAAGGTTGGTGAATGGTCATATGTTCAAATCTTCTGAAATTGTCAGACTTCACTTTAGAAGAAAACTTCAGGGGTATGAAAATGAAGTTTTAAGGCGCCATCACCTTTGAAAATTTTCATGCATTTCTGTGCTTAAGGCCCACACCACAACACATAATTTCCTACTGATACAACTACACTACTAGTAATTGTTATTCCATTTGATTGGCAGTAATTACTACATTTAATGGTACTATTAGTTTACTAAGTTCATTTTTTGCATGTTTCTTGAAGTCGAGGAGAGCTTTACGGGCGTTGAAGGGTCTCGTGAAACTTCAGGCACTAGTGAGAGGTCATCTTGTGAGGCAACAAACTGCTGATTATCTACGGCAAATGCAAGCAATTATCAGAGCTCAGTCAAGGGCTCGTGCCGGGCGATCTCAGGTCTCAGGATCTCCGAATTCGAGCACCAAGTCTGTTCAATTTCTTAATGCTGTAAGCGAAAATTTCTTGCTTCCCTCCAAATTTTCAAATTTGAGGAGGATTTAAAGCCTTCTAAAGTTAGATTTTAATAGTATATCCACTTTATGTGAAGTTTCTGCTTTGATAAAGACTATTCTTCTAGAGTGAAGATGCATACTTTAAGCACCCACTACAGTCCCCCACACCTTTTTCCATCTATTGTAAAGTTGAGACTCCTTTATTCTGATTTTAATAGCCACTCTTTTGAAAGTGGATAACCATGTCATGTGACACTACAATATTCTTTGACTTGTTGGGTAATAATTATAATGTGGGGGTTTCTACAAATGAGTAATAATTATAGTAACATCTGTAATTAACACAACTAATTTTTCTTAGCCGAATATGTTGCCCTGAATTACTGTGTTACTTTGCTCTGAGGGACATATGGTGACCAAATATGTTCTTGATGTGTAGAGTCCTGCAACTCCAGAGAAATTTGAGCATGTTACTCGCGCTAGGAGCATGAAGCATGACGAGATGTCTATGCTCAAGGTATTGGCTGTGTGGTATTTATACAAATGCAGCAACTATTGCTATTATTCATGACTAACATGAAGTGTTAATAATGCAGAGGAACACCTCGAAATCAAATCGGAAGGTGACTGATCCGGAAAAGGCACAAATTGGACCTCAAGGATATTCTGCAAGAACCAGTTCTATTGATGATGAAAAGAGTGACAAGATCCTCGAGATAGATGTTGGGAAACCTTATGTCACGCCTAAACGAAGGAACCTCTTCCACTCATCTCATCTTAGCTTGAATTCTGACCAATACAGCTATAGCTTAACAACATCTAAAGACTCAACAGCTCACCAAACAGTTCCTAGTCCATCGTCGTGTGGAAATCAATCTCAGAGTCCCCTTAAGTTCATTGAAGATCTGGAAGAAGCCATCTTCTGCACTGCTGATAATAGCCCTCAGTTCTACTCAGCTTCATCAAAAGGTGGTAGCTCAAAGAAAGGCCCGTTTACTCCAACCAAGAGCGATGGTTCAATAAGTTGCTTAAGTGGTTACTCTGATCATCCTAACTACATGTCTTACACTGAGTCAGCGAAGGCCAAGGTACGTTCAATGAGTGCACCGAAACAAAGGCCTCATTACGAGAGATCAAGCTCAACGAAAAGGTACTCGATTCATGGGTATGGTGAGTCAAGAACTAACTCACACAAGGGGTCCTTTTATACCAGCTTTACTGGTAAGGCTTATCCTGGTTCTGGTCGACTGGACCAACTTGGAATGCCTGTTGTTAGGGCTGATCCATCTGGATTTAGTGGTGGTCTTCGACACAGATATTAAGCTAGATTATATAGTTAAGATGTCAGTACAACTTTATAACTGTTCATCAACTGATTATGCTAACAAATGTAGCTAATTTTGAATATCTAATGTCTCATACAGACATTTTCTAGTGTTTGGAACTTGGAACCACGGCGCTTCCCTTATGTTTGTGTCTAGTTTTAATGTTACATGGAAAAAGAAGGCCATCTCTTTGTTATATACTACTCCATCTAACTACATTTTCTTGTCTGATGGATGATGAAAATTGGTTGGTAAAATTTTGCATGAGTCGCTTGTACATCAATGGTTCTATATTGGTGTAAAATAAAACCTCCAATTATATAAGTTAAGATTGACATATCAATATTTTTCTTTTTGGATGAATGAGTCAACAGTCCAACATAAACTGAATTCAACACTGCCCTGGCACCACCACGTTTCACAATATCTTCCAATTTCCCATGAAGATCTTTGTCTTTGTAATTCAGAACATCAGATTTGTGGACCCACAATAATAACAGTTTGAGTAGATAAGTTTGTGTTTTAAATCATGGATGTCTTTTGGGCTGGACGTGTCCACATCTTTGATCAAGACTTACTATTTACTTGGCTTTGGGCACAAAACAAATGACGGGATGTTTTGAATACTACTACCTCCGTCCCAATTTATGTGGCGGTGTTTGACTTGGCACGGAGTTTAAGAAATAGAAGTTGACCTTGTAAATGTTCAAATTTATCCTTGAAAAAGTAAGAGAGAGAAGATTGGAGTAATCAAAAAGTTGTTGGTAGCTTTTAAAGTAAGTAGGGCCCAACAGGGGGTAAAATAGAGATAGTGTATTAAATAGTTGACAAATAAAGAAATGTGACATTCTTTTTGGGACAGACCAAAAAGGAAAGTGTGACACATAAATTGGGACAGAGAGAGTAGTAATATGATTAACTTTCCCACACCGACCAAAACGATACACGCGACCCACTATATAATAAGGAATGCAATACAACTGTTTGGCCGAGCTAAAGCGCAGGCTCGGCCCTAGATGATGGGTCACACCCGTGAACTTCGGGATCTACCAGTCCTAAGCCCTAGGAGCAGTTTGGTCGTGTATGTAGGTCAAGACGTAAAGTCATATTTTTTATGTGCTGCGGCGACAAATGATAAGAAGCCTGAAAACCGCGGCCTGCTGGTTTGAATCTAGCGCTGTTCTCCTCTGATGGGCCTGGCCAATGGTAGCAATTTGCGCTGTTCTCCTCTGATGCGCCTGGCCAATGGTAGCAATTGAGTTCGCACTCCCTGTCCTGAAATAGCCACCACCACAATGGATGACATGGGTTGTGACCATCCGTGAACTTCGGGATCTACCAGTCCTAAGCCCTAGGAGCAGTTTGGTCGTGTATGTAGGTCAAGACGTAAAGTCATATTTTTGATGTGATGCGGCGACAAATGATAAGAAGCCTGAAAACCGCGGCCTGCTGGTTTGAATCTAGCGCTGTTCTCCTCTCTGATGGGCCTGGCCAATGGTAGCAATTTGCGCTGTTCTCCTCTGATGCGCCTGGCCAATGGTAGCAATTGAGTTCGCACTCCCTGTCCTGAAATAGCCACCACCACAATGGATGACATGGGTTGTGACCATCCGTGAACTTCGGGATCTACCAGTCCTAAGCCCTAGGAGCAGTTTGGTCGTGTATGTAGGTCAAGACGTAAAGTCATATTTTTGATGTGCTGCGGCGACAAATAAGAAGAAGCCTGAAAACCGCGGCCTGCTGGTTTGAATCTAGCGCTGTTCTCCTCTGATGGGCCTGGCCAATCTAGCGCTGTTCTCCTCTGATGGGCCTGGCCAATGGTAGCAATTTGCGCTGTTCTCCTCTGATGCGCCTGGCCAATGGTAGCAATTGAGTTCGCACTCCCTGTCCTGAAATAGCCACCACCACAATGGATGACATGGGTTGTGACCATCACCTTTTTTTAAGTTGAAAACGATTGGATTACTAAAATACTTACGGGTCGAAGACGGATATTAATTATGCGAAGACTAAATAATGCAAAAATTGTAATGCATGAATTATTTCATATGGAACTAGTGATATATCATGAACTTAATATACAATGTATAATCATGAACCTACATGCGCAGGCTCGGCCCTAGGTGGTGGATCACACCCGTGAACTTCGGGATCTACTGGTCGTAAGCTCTAGGAGCAGTTTGGTCGTGTTTGGCCGAGCTAATGCGCAGGCTCGGCCCTAGGTGGTGGATCACACCCGTGAACTTCGGGATCTACTGGTCGTAAGCCCTAGGAGCAGTTTGGTCGTGTATGTAGGTCAAGACGTAAAGTCATATTTGATGTCCTGCGGTGACAAATGATAAGAAGGCTGAAAACACGACCTGCTGGTTTGAATCCAGCGCTGTTCTCCTATGATGGGCCTGGCCAATGGTAGCAATTGAGTTCACACTCTCTGTCCTGAAGTAGCCACCACCACAATGGATGACATAGGTTGTGACCATCACCTTTTTTTAAGTAACCACCTTTTTTGTTTGACCGAGCTAATGTGCAGGCTCGGCCCTAGGTGATGGACCACACCCGTAAGCTTTGAGATCTACCGGTCAGAAGTCCTAGGAGCAGTTTGGTCGTGTATGTAGGTCAAGACGTAAAGTCCTATTTGATGTGCTGCGGCGATAAATGATAAGAAGGCTGAAAACACGATCTGCTGGTTTGAATCCAGCGCTGTTCTCCTCCTGATGGGCCCGGCCAATGGTAGCAATTGAGTTCGCACTCTCTGTCCTGAAATAGCCACCACCACAATGGATGACATGGGTTGTGACCATCACCTTTTTTTAAGTTGAAAACGATTGGATTACTAAAATACTTACGGGTCGAAGACGGATATTAATTATGCGGAGACTAAATAATGCAAAAATTGTAATGCATGAATTATTTCTTATGGAACTAGTGATATATCATGAACTTAATATACAATGTATAATTTAAATACTTATTTATTGTTAAAATAACTATAGAAAAAAATTCTTATAGTTATGAGGGTTAATTTTTTTATTTTAGAATTTTAATACATGTATTGCTAATACTCGCAGGGGTCGTTTGGTTTGATGGACTAGTTATACAGGGATTGTAATACAGGGATTAATAATACATAGATTAATATTGCAAGGATTAATAATATAGGAAATAAATTTTATCCAGTATTTAGTTCATTGGAGATAAAAGTTATTATTTAATATATTTGATTTATTTTTAAACTAAAAAGTAATGAATTTACAATTATATTCTTTGATTTCTAGGGAAATGGGAAGGATATTGTTGTCATTTTGTTCCTTTATCCACGTATAACTAAAACCACCTTGGTGGAGGGATAAAATAATACACCAATTGGTGTATTATTTAATGCATGCATTAGTTATACCTCTTTCAAAATACTAACCAAACAAGGGATTAAATTTAATACATGAATTAATATACTCAATCCCTCAAACCAAACGTTTCCGCATTGTTATTCCACTTTCTACCCTGCATTAAATAATTCATAGATTTTCTCACCATTTAATACATTTATTAATATGAAACGTACCCAAAAACAAACCAAACATTGTACTTATGCAAGTTTTTATATATTTATCAAATCAACAACCAAACTAAGTATTAGTTAGTGCCAAATTTTATGCGGGTATTAACCTTTTCCCATGACCAACCGAATGACCCTTAGAAATTAATCAAAGGGTGATATAGTATTAATGCCATAATTTTAATAAAGAAAACCAATACAATCGAACAACTCGTTGTATATACTTTATATTTTCCTAAAAAAACCTCACAACACATTACTTTTCACTAATAGTGGGAATAATTTGGTCTTTTCACGTAAAAGTTGATCACCAATCCCCCATTCAGTGGCCCAGCCAGTGCATTTCTTCTCTTCTCGGATTCAATTATTCCATTATCTTTGTAATTACATTTCAACTATTAAATCTAATTTGGTAAGATTCAAATATACTTTTTACACACCCCAATTTCTCTTTTCTCAGAATCAAATCAACTCTCCTATCTCAGAAGTGGTGAAATTGGCTAAGAGACGAAGCTAGTTGAGGAACATAATGGTTAGGCATTAGTTCCACACTTACGAGTAGTAGTAGATGATTTACTTCTTTTTAAAGCATATAAAAACTGAATGAATAGAAAAATACATAGTTGAAAGTCTAAGGGTGTCTATTAGCCCGGTCCGGCCCGGTGCCGGTCCACCTGTGCCGGTCCGGTCCGGTCCGGTCCGGTGCTAACAAAATAAAAAAAATTTGCAGTTGGTCCGGTCCCGGTCCGGTCGGCCGGTGCAGTTGCACCAATGCCGGATCGGAACCGGAACCGGCAGACGGATTCGTGCCGGTCCCGGCCCGGTCCGGACCGGTTCCGGTTCGGTTCCGTTTAATTTTTTTTTTTCACATTATATTATTTATTGTTTAAAAAAATATTGGTAGACTAAAATCTAAATAAACAACACAAAACACACATATTATTCAACAATACACACATAGTACATTAAGTTGGAAAAAGGAAATGCATAAATAGAAAATAAAAACATAAAAATAGACTAGAAATTAGAAAAATACATAAATTTTAAACTTCTGTGACTCAATTATCACGTGGTTGCAGATATTTGCCACCATCACGAGATGCCCATTCAGAGGCATGATGGTATTCCAAGTGTTTCTGAAACTTCATTGTCCCTCCATTAGTATTTGATCCATCTTCCCAATTCCAAAATCTCTTACAAAGAGTACATTGTGCTTTGCCGGTATCATTATGTTTTGTGATAAATTCCCAAACTTCGGATCGTTTAGTTCTTGTTGGACCAACAGACGGACCTGCTACATTAGCACCCTCAACTTGATTAGCATTATTTGCATTTGCAGCCATGTTGATAGAAAATTTAATGAAATAGTCTTTTGGTAGAAATTTTTGAAGAGAAATGAATAGAAAATATTGAATTGTGATTAATTTGATGAAATATGGGAGTATTTATAGGAAAAATAGGTAAGGGAGGGGTGTAGGGGTGTTTATGGGTGTGTGGGTGGGAAAAATAGCCGTTTATGGCCGTTGCCAACGGCTATTTTTCAAAATGGAGCGGATTTGGGCAATGTTGGCAGTGGGCCGGTCTGGACCGGTCCGGTTCCGGTCCGGTCCGGCCCGGTTTTGGCGCTTTCTTTATTTTTTTTTTTGTTTTTTGGTTATTTGTTTTGTTTAAATTTTAGTTTTATGTAATAATAACTTATATATTAATACTAGTAATCTAATAAACTAGTATTGCACTAAGAAGTAAGAACTATTATGTAATATGGTTTTTTAGTTTTATAAAAGTATAATTGAGTATTTTTCCAAACTTAGTAATCTAGCATAATGTAAGTAAATTATTATTTTTTCAAATTTAATACTAAGTTAGTAGTATTTAGTATTTAGTAATGTAGTATTTTAATATTTAGTATTTAGTTTTTAGTATTTTAGTAGTTAGTAATGTAGTATTTTAGTATTTATTTTAGTATTTTAGTAGTTTAGTATTTAGTATTTTAGTATTTAGTATTTTAGTATTTAGTTTTTAGTATTTTAGTAGTTAGTATTTAGTAATGTAGTATTTTAGTATTTAGTTTTTAGTATTTTAGTAGTTTAGTATTTATTATTTTAGTATTTAGTATTTTAGTATTTAGTATTTTAGTATTTAGTTTTTACTATTTAGTATTGAATTGCAAAGAGCCAAAGACTAAAGAGGTAACTTAATAGCAAAGGATAATTAAGAATATAACAAAGGATTTACTTAATAGCAAGGCGTAACGCATTTTATTAAATAATGATTGATTTTTTTTTTTTTTTGCAAAGTACATAGATATTAAATTGCAAAAACTACATATTAATAAAAAAGCTTCTCATTTTCTGAATAATTTCGTCTGGCACCTCTGGAGGAACCGATGGCAAAGAGTCATCTTCTTCATACTCAGTTTCATTGTCCAAACTTCCATCACCTGATAAAATTTCGGATGCTGCTTCTCCATCGGCTAGTTCATCTTCTGCAAAGCCAAAATTTCTTCTCTCCGATCTAATCCAATCTCTGAATAATACGGCTGTCTCCATTGCTTCTTCCTTCAATGAATGTCTATGATCTCCAATTTGCAATCTTCCTTGGCTAAACGCGCTTTCTGAAGCAACAGATGATGCTTGAATAGTTAGAATATCCCGCGCCATTTTTGCTAAAATTGGAAACTGTGCTTGTTGATCCTTCCAAAATGGCAGTAGTTGCTCGCTTCCAAAATAATCAACATCCTTGCAAGCATGAAGTAGATAAACATCAAGCTCGTTGAACCCTCCGCTGCTACTCGAATGCCTGCTAGAAAGCCTTTGATTAAGGCTGGAAAAACTTCCCAATCCGGTTGCAGCTCTTGATAAGACCCAAATTGGCTTAAACGACAACCATCAAGAACCAAGCTTGAAGAGCACAAGGAATGCAAGTCAAGGGCGCCGGATGACGTCTTGAAGATCATGCATTGGAGCGCCAAGGAAGGAGGAGCACGGGAGACACATTTCGGCGCGTTTCGAGGCCTCAGGAAAGCAGGCGGACCGCCTAGTCAAAGGGGCGGCCGCCCACTCTGATCTTGCTCTCTGGATTTCAAGCCTGGCGGACCACCTACTCCTAGGAGGCGGACCGCCTACTCCTAGTAGGCTGACCGCCTACTCCAGAAGGCTGGGCGCCTAGTTGCTGAACAAGTGCGGGAATTGCTAGTTTCTATCCTATGTAATTTTTATTATGCCCCTACGTGGCTTATGTCCTTAGAACTTACTTAAGGGTACTTTTGGGCTTTCACTATGTATTAAATGAGGCCTATAAATACCCCATAGCTTAGCATTATTCCTTAGTTAGCTTTGATGATGAATGTTTGATAAAACAATGTTCAAGAGTGGATTCTCTATGAATGAAACCTTTGAGTTCGGTTTGAGTTTGCTAGTGGATTCTAGTTGACCCCCAAACCTCCCCGACCATTCTACTTGCGAGTCCGTTGTCGTCTCGAGGGTAGTTGCCTAGCGTAGGTGTTCTTGGCCTTCTCCCGGGGTGTAACGGAACTAGTTCTCCGTTGCTACTTGGGTTTTGTGATCGAGTTACGTCTCGTTTCTATCTTTTATCTTTCCGCGTTTTGATTCCTATCATCTTGGTATCAGAGCAAGGCTCGGGTTTTGTTTCTACAAACCCCCGACCCTCGATTCTTCGTGCCTTAGGTTGATTCTATCTTTAGTTTCCTTGTTCTTGTTATTGAAAGGAGAAAATCACAAAAAAAATTGAAAAATTGAAAATACCAAAAAATTTGGTCTATCTTGATCGTTTGTTTGATTCGTGTTGTGATTGATATTGGGGTTTGTTCCTTATTGGAAACCCGTTATTTTGGTACCCAACACACATAATTTGGAGTTGTATTCCATGATTTGAGATTTTGAAACCCTTTGAAGAATTTGAAAATTTGAAACCCTAGCTATGAACATGATGAACATGGTAAATTGTTGGATTTTGATTGGGGTTTGATAAAATTGATTGGGGTTTGATCTCTGTGCTAGAAACAACGTTTGGGTACCTTCGGATTGATAAAACACCGTGTGATTAGTTGGATTTTTGGGTGCCAAAGGCAAGAAAAACGAGTTTGAACAGTGCTGGAAGTTGCACTAGGCGGGGCGCCTAGTAGAAGGGGCGGACCGCCTGATTTTTGCTCACTCTCTGGACTTTGCAGAGGCGGACCGCCTGATTAAGTAGGCTGACCGCCTACTTCAAGTAGGCTGACCGCCTACTCCCCTCTGCAGAGGACCAGGCGGACCACCTACTCAAAACAGGTGGGGCGCCTACTTCCTACAAGTTGGGAATTGGGTAGTTTCTTCTAGGTTCTCGTGTTTTGTTGTTTGCATTGCTTCTGATTAGTACTATTAGAGTATAATTCTACTTGTGTAGTACTAATTACTTCGAGCTATTAGGATCATCGTGCCTTAGAAAGGAGACTAGAATTCAAAGAAGACCCGTAGTATCTTTTTGATTCAAGTCCTCACTTAAAGTGCCTACCGTTCCAATCGAGTCCCATTAACTCCACTCACCCCGGAGAGCATTGGACTTGAGAAGTTGAGTGATTGAGTTGTGGTTCGTTGGTCAATTACTTGAAGCTTTTAAACTCAAACTTGTGTGAAATATCCACATCCCCCAAACACGAGTGAGCCGAGTGAAGCATTGTGAGGGAGTGGTGAGGTGTTTTACTAACGTTTGTTGCTTTTTGTAGGTACGATGGCCAACGACGGACAAGATTTCATAAAGGAGGCCTTGGCTAACCTTCTTGCCAAGATGGACCTCATGAACCAAAAGATTGGAAATCTTGAGAAGATGACACCTATTGCTCTAGTAAAGCAAGGGACCCCGAGTGTCCAAGTAAAGCAAGGGACCCCGAGTGTCCAAGGCAAAGCCGGAGAAGGCACGAGTGATTCAACCTTTACCCCGGAACAAGTTGTTGAATTGCTTAGTCAACAACGGGTAAAGGAAGACCGTGAAGGAAATGAGCAAGTGTTGGGCAATCCCCAACAAGTGGGCAATCCCCACCCTTTGGGCAATCCCCAAAGAACTACCCCACATCCAAAACCCATTCGAAGTGTCCTATCTACGGATGATGTGGAGGAGGATATGGTTGAGAAGGGAAAACCTCATGTTTCCTTAGTTGTGAGGAGAAGCTTGAGTACCACTTTTATGGAAGAGGAGGTGGAAAATGATCAAAGGGAAAGCCTCTTTCATGCTAGGTGCCGAGTGATGGGCCAAGTATGTTCAATGGTTGTTGATTCCGGGAGTTGTACCAACATCGTGAGCCAAACCTTGATTGACCAATTGAAGTTACCTACTCTAAAGCATCCAAAACCATACCGATTACAATGGCTAAGCGAGTGTGGTGAACTTAAAGTGGTGAAACAAGCGTTGATTGAGTTTAGCATGGGAAGTTATAAGGATAAGATCATGTTTGACGTGGTTCCGATGCAAGCATGCCATTTATTGTTTGGGAGACCATGGCAACATGATAGGTTTGTAGCGCATGATGGCCGGACCAACTCTTATACGGTCAAGCAAAATGGGAGAAAATATGTGCTTAGACCTTTGACTCCAAGGCAAGTAAGGGAAGACTACAAGCGGATGAGGGAGTTGAGGGAAGCGGCTAAAGCCAAGTCACCCATTGTACTTGAACCGGAGGCAAACAATCTTGTTGCCTTGCCAAAGAATGATCAAAATGAGAGTCACTCCACTTCGAATGAGAGAGAAAAGATAGAGAGAAGTGAGGGAGTGATCGGTGACAATCCAAGAGAGGAAAAAGGAGAGGCTTTGAGGAGTGATGTGAGGGGATTGTCACCACAAACTACACTTGACCAAGAGGTAAAATTGAGAGAGATGAGAAGTGAGGAAGGAAAATTCGAGAGTGAGAGCACCCATTGTTCTAACCCTTCTTTATCTTCTACTTTTTCTTGTGAAAGTTCTTGTGTAGGTACATTTGAAGACAAGCAATTGGAGCCTCAATGTGAGCTTCATGAAGGGGAAGTTGCCTATGACACTTCAAACCTTGTGAGTGATCAAGGAAGCACTACAAATGTAAGTGTTGCTTCACCTTTTCATGAGCCTACTAGCTATTTGTCTTGTGATGACTCAACACTAGTTGGTGGTTTTGATGCATCTAGTGAGTATACCACTAGTGAAGAGTCTACTTGTCAACTTGAGCTTGATTGTGAAACACTAGTTGGGAGGAGCACTATGCCACATCATGATGTGAGCTCATTATTCATTGAACCCCTCCCTAGCGTAGATTTAATAGTTGGCCATGATTGTGGCCTTTGCTATGACACCCCACCAATCTTTGACATAGGGAAAGATGAGGTAGTTTACCATTCCCTAATTGATATGCTTCTATTTGGTGGACCAATGTGTTGTGGTGAGGATGGTCTTGTCCTTGAGGAGTCCAAATTGCATGAATTGGACAAGGTTGTCTATGATGACTCCTCAAGTGAACCTAGTCTTGATACCATACTTTTGTGTGACCATGAATTTGAGGTGCATGCTTTTACATTTCTATTGTGCGAAGATAATCTCATTTGTGGTAGCGAATTGTATCGGACTAGGATTGGTAATCGAATAGAACCTCCATGGTTTGAAAGGTTAGACTCTATGGATGATCCAATGTTTGGAACTCCGAGTGGGATGAGTGGTCTCGATATTGGTTGTGTTAAACCATCTTCTAGTAGTCCTAACCTTCATTGTGTGGACTATAATGATGAAGGACCTACGTTGGAGACTTTCCTTTGGAGCTTGCCTAATAAGGGAGATTGTCTTAGAGATGGATTTGGAGGTGAGGAAGCCACTCTTGGTGTGTATAAGAGTGCTTCCAAGAAGGGGAGTGGAGTATTTGATGTTAGTTGCCAATTGAACTGTTTTGTTTACTCCATCCCGCTTGTTGATCACACCTTGGGTGTTGAGCATGCCAAAGCCGATGTGTCACATTGTGATAATATTAGTTTGAAGGCTTGGTGTGTTGGTCATAAGCTTAGGGGTCATAGGGAATTTGATTGCTATACCTTGCATGTTCCATATCCTATTGATCTCTTTGCTTGTTCTTGTGTTGGGTGCACTTTAATTTGGAGTCAAGTACTTGTTGTCTCCTTTGGAGACATAAGCTTTTTACTTGTTATTGATGCTTGGCTCTATCACAAGAGTGTATTTTCCCACACTTTTGCCACTAACCTACTCTTGTAGTGGGAAGCTTTGTTTGTGCTTGTTTTGAATGTAGGCTTGATGGTTTGATTTCGAGGACGAAATCCTTTCAAGAAGGGGAGGATGATAAGACCCAAATTGGCCTAAACGACAACCATCAAGAACCAAGCTTGAAGAGCACAAGGAATGCAAGTCAAGGGCGCCGGATGACGTTTTGAAGATCATGCATTGGAGCGTCAAGGAAGGAGGAGCACAGGAGACACATTTCGGCGCGTTTCGAGGCCTCAGGAAAGCAGGCGGACCGCCTAGTCAAAGGGGCGGCCGCCCACTCTGATCTTGCTCTCTGGATTTCAAGCCTGGCGGACCACCTACTCCTAGGAGGCGGACCGCCTACTCCTAGTAGGCTGACCGCCTACTCCAGAAGGCTGGGCGCCTAGTTGCTGAACAAGTGCGGGAATTGCTAGTTTCTATCCTATGTAATTTTTATTATGCCCCTACGTGGCTTATGTCCTTAGAACTTACTTAAGGGTACTTTTGGGCTTTCACTATGTATTAAATGAGGCCTATAAATACCCCATAGCTTAGCATTATTCCTTAGTTAGCTTTGATGATGAATGTTTGATAAAACAATGTTCAAGAGTGGATTCTCTATGAATGAAACCTTTGAGTTCGGTTTGAGTTTGCTAGTGGATTCTAGTTGACCCCCAAACCTCCCCGACCATTCTACTTGCGAGTCCGTTGTCGTCTCGAGGGTAGTTGCCTAGCGTAGGTGTTCTTGGCCTTCTCCCGGGGTGTAACGGAACTAGTTCTCCGTTGCTACTTGGGTTTTGTGATCGAGTTACGTCTCGTTTCTATCTTTTATCTTTCCGCGTTTTGATTCCTATCAGCTCTTTTGGGAGCCTGCGTTGAACTTGATCCAGCTCCACTTGGAACACTTGGAACAACATTATCAGCTGCACTCCTATACCTTTCATAAATCTTTTGGCAATCTGCAATTACCTGCGCACAGACTGTTTCTACACTTGGTGTTTCTTCGTCAGTAATTCTCAAAGTCCGATAAATTTCTCTAATTAGCATTTCCGTATTAAAACGTTTAAAACATGGATGTAATACAGATGCAATGTAATAAAGTGGTGGAATGGGGAAAAAATATTTTTTAAATTTTTCAATCATTGCTTCTACCGCAACTTCATAACCAGCAACTACTCTATAATCGTTAAGTAATTCTGATATTCCAGCTATAAAATACAATATGGTAGTGATTGTAGGATAATATTGACCCGAAAATTCTTTAGTAGCATAAAAAAACTTTGCTAAAAAAAGGAGAAGACGCTCAACATTTTGCCAATCAGATTCTTCTAGGTGATACACTTCCGCCACTTTGCGATTAAAATAACTAGTAATAGGCACTCGTAAAGTGTAAGCAACATTCAAAGAATCATATACAGTGTTCCACCTAGTTGCAACTTCCTTGGGAACTTTTCTAGGACCTATACCTTCTTTCACACACTCTACTTGAAAGTCCCTCCATCTATCCGGTTTTTTAGATTTAAAAATATAACTAATTGCGAGTCTAACCTTCATAATAGTAGGATCAAATAACTTAAGGCCATCTTTTACAACTAAATTATATATATGACATGCACATCTAACATGAAACAATTCTTCAAAAGGGGGATGCAATGCGGGTCTTAACTTACCAATAGCATAATCATTGTTTGCAGCATTATCAAGAGTTATACTTAAAATTTTATCACTAAGATAATACGCCTTACAAATATCCGAAACTTCTCTCTTAATAAATGATCCCGTGTGTGGTTCATCGACAGCGGAATATGCTAAAATTCTTTTTTGCATTACCCAGTTAAGATCTATCCAATGACAAGTAACTGTTAAATACTCATACCCATTAACACCACGGCCCAAATCAGTAGTAAGACAAACTCTACAGTCAAAGTGATAAAATATATATCGTAAATATTGTCTATATTCATTTTTAAATTTTATAATATCACTTCGAACCGTAGTTTTTGGAAAACCTTGAAAAGATGGATTATATACGGTTTGAATATAACGAATAAAACCTTGACAAGAAGCAAATGTAAAAGGTAAGCACTCTACCGCAATCATTTTTGCCATTTGTTCCCTATCTTTCTTTTTATCATAATGCATAAGCCCCCCCGTCACTGGGTTAATTTCCTGTTGGACTCCACTACCTTGCGATGGAGCCATTCTGTTCCCTGACCGAGGGCCACCCGGCCTCCTATCCCATTCATCCTTATGATGGTTTTCTAAGTGTGTTCTCAACTTTCCCGTCCCACTATTATGGCTGCCGGTTTTAAAAGACCAAACTTTTTTACAAATATTACATTTAGCGGTCTGCTCCGGAGCATTTTTAGTCATAAATTTCCACACATCCGATCTTTCGACTCGTCCCGCTGGTTCTCTACTAGGAGGCATAGGTGGTAATTCAGTTTCTTCAGGTTCACCTTGAAATTGACTAGTGGGTGTTTCATCATCTAAATTAGCCCCTTCGGTATTTTCTTGATATTGGGCCTCTAACAAATCATTATCTAGTGGTTGATCATAATTTATATCATGCATAAATTGCGAGTCATCTTCCTGAGTAAAATCATCTAGAAGAGAAGGGGCGCTAGAAGTACCAACTGGTCTTTTATCTAAAGCACGAGCCATTCTATCATCCCCCCCTCGGTTAGAAGCACGTGATCTACGACCACTACCCGTAATTGATCTCCAAATTCTAGACATTTTTATAATTACTAAAATATGCTTCGAACAAATTACTAAAATATGCTACAAACAATAATAGTGCACAAAAATAAAATAGGTAATAAAAAAAAAGAACGAGTTTACTTGATATCGTGAACTTAGAATGTAGAACTTAGAAGTGAAAGTTGAAACTTGACCGGAACCGCACCGAACAATATTTCCACTTTACTCCAAATAGTTTTTTGTAATGCAATTTAGCAAATAGCCTTTGTAGAAATAAGAGAGATTGATAGAGATTTAGAGAGAATATTTGAGAAATTGTGAATAAATTGGTGAAAATGATGGTATTTTTAGAAAAAAATAGGTTGGGGGGGTATGGGGGCGCCAAGGGGGGTGGGGGGGCTAAAATAGCCGTTTTTGGCCGTTGGGCCAACGGCTAAGCTTGAAATAGCCGTTGCCCAACGGCTATTTTTCGCTAAGCCCATCAGCCGTGTCCGGTCCGGTCCGGACCGGTCCGGTTCCGGTCCATTTTGGTCCGGTTCGTCCGGTCCAAAATGATTCTGCCGAGACGGGAACGGACCGAATTTTTTTTTTACTTTTGGCCCGATTTGAGCCGGTTCCGATCCGGAACCGGTCCGGTCCGGTGCGTTCCGGCCCAAACCGGGTCAATAGACACCCTTAGTTGAAACTATTATAGGTTCCAAGTTTTCGTCATTCCAACTTTGGCTCTTCAATCTTGACAACCACCATACTAAGCTTATTGTTATGTTTTTACAAAGTTATGTTTGTATGACCTAACTTTTTTATATTGATCAGTTGCGGAATTACGAATTTCACAACGAATGTTAAAAATCTAATATAGACAGTAATATTTGACCTATTTACAGAATACTAGTCTAATTCTTGGATGAAAAAGATTCAACGGACTGCTCCTGAGCCTAGTGAAAATAAAATAACATCTTATTATATCCAGTTAACAGTGTAAAAATTTCTTATAACTGTCAACAATAAAATGTAGTAAATACTTATGCATCAGTGTAGTTTTCTTTTGTAACAATAGCAGGTAAAGCAGAAGTAGGGGTAAGTCCTAGTTGTAGTTAAAGAGGTTGGCAGATGAGATGATCATTTGCCCTTCTGCTTACGCTACTTTGCTCCTCTCTTAACAACTAGTAGTAAATGTCCACCTTTAATCTTCAACCAACAACTATGAATTTAAATTTTGAATTTTTTGTAGTTTGTCTAGACTTGATTCTTGGTTGAATTAGAGTAGCTAAAGTCTTTAAAGGTCGTTTGGTTTGCTGTATTGCATAAGATTATCCCTGTATAACATAGTTATCCTTCGTTTGGTTGCCATTTCCAAATGTAGTACACATAATACATGTATAACTTATACGGTAATTTCTGTACAAGTTTATGCCGGATACAATATGGAATAACTAATCCTTGTAATAGCTATACCTGGATTAACCACATAAAAGCCTTATACAGTTATACAAGTCTTTTAAATGTATAACTGTATAAGGCTCAATTCTGATTGCTTGCAAAAGAACATCAGCAGGGAACATAATCTTCACATTGTATTAATTGGAGTACTCTATATGTCCCATTTGACTTTATAATCGGAATTCAAAACAATAGAATGGTGACTTGTTGAATAGACAACACTAACTTTACTTAATGCAGTGGTTGTGAACTTGTGGCAGCTAATAAGTCAATATCCACAAGTCCTAAAATTCCACTTCTTTCTTCATTATTGTCTTTAATATCTGTTTGAATTCTATTGTTTCTTCAATAACTTTAGTTAGTGATGATAAATCCTATCTGTATCAATAGTAGTGAAGATTCGGTCTTGCATTCCTTTAAAATTGTTATTTTATTTATATGATTTTTTTTTTGAAAAAATAACATAGGAGATTTTTATGAGATTATTTTCTTCTATTTGATTAGTAAAAGGGCATATGATATAATTTCATAGCGGTGAATCTATGAACATCCATCATAAAAAATATAATAAATGAAAATATACCTAAATAAGGTACTTGTGGAAAAAAAACATTAGATTTTAGTCGTTATATAGAGAAATATATAGCATATAGCACAACAAGGTTTCGTGGTGTAGTTGGTTATCACGTCAGTCTAACACACTGAAGGTCTCCGGTTCGAGTCCGGGCGAAGCCATGTGTTTTTTTAATTCAATTTTTTCCTCTCTTTATCACTACATTTTTTACTCAATAAAACACTTCATAGTCTCATAGATTATAATGATCCACTGTACTTTCTTTTCAATCTTTTGGTCCTCACATGTTAATGATCCTTACGTCATAATTATAGCTTTAATTAAATAACTATACAAAGTAATATTCTGTTTTACATTAAAATAGCAATATTATTAGAGTTTCAAAAATAGCAATATTTTTTTATCAGAAAATAACAAATATACATAAAAGGGGAAACAAACCCTAGATCTCCTTTCTTCTTCTACACTTCCCTAACGCCGCCAACCCCCTCCGCCCCCTTCCGCCAGTCCCCACCGGCTACCGCCAGTCGCCGGATTCCGGTCACCAGATTTTTTTAAAAGTTTTTTTTTAAATTTTTTTTTTAAATTTGTATGCTATGTATTTTTCCACAGTATATACAACATACAAACAATGGAAAAACAATGCACATACAGTCCTTCCACCTTCAAACCACTACAAAAAGTACCATGACCACCATAAAAAAATGGGAAGAAGAAGAAGAAGAAAATTATACAAACAAATCACATACAACTTCCATACATATGCCATACAACGCCGATACAAATCCCATACAACGCCGATACAAATGCTATACACCTCATATACAATTTTCATACAACTATCATACCATTGCCATACACAATCTTATAATTTCCAGATCTGATATACATCTACCATACAACTAATAGCAACAGCGGAATCAACATGTGAAATAAACAAGTGGCAGCAACCTGCGAACGAACCAGCAACGAAACAAACCAACAATGGCAACCTGCGTATGAACCAGCTGCGAAACAAACCAACAACAGCAACAACCTGCGAACGAACCAGCAACGAAACAAACCAACAATGGCAACCTGCGTATGAACCAGCTGCGAAACAAACCAACAACAACAACAACCTGCGAACGAACCAGCAACGAAACAAACCAACAATGGCAACCTGCGTATGAACCAGCTGCGAAACAAACCAACAACAGCAACAACCTGCGAACCAGCAGTAGCACCAAAGCAGTGGCAACGACCTTTGTTGGAAAAACGAACCAGCAACGACAACAACAGATCTGCAGCGGCAGCAACCTTTGAAGTTGCAGAGATAGGGAAGGAAAAAGTGGTGGAGGCGACGGGAATGGTAGTGGATGAGAGTTGGTGGCAGTTGCTAGAGAGGGCTGGGAGAGAAACATCAAAACTAGAATTAGTTTATGAGAGAAAGAGAGAGAGAGAGAGTCCTTAATACTAACTATTTGTTAGGTTTTATACAAATATTTAAAAAGTTATATATGGTGTAATTTATCCTAATTATAATGATCCACTATATTCCCTTTCAAATCATTTTCTTATAAGATAGTACATAGTTTACAAATTCTTTGAAAATCCATGGCATTGTCTTACAAGTGCTAAAAAATTATGTGGAAAGACAAAAAAGAGCAAAGGAAAGAGCCAACTCTTAAAACTTCCAAAAACACTTAGCTTTCTAGTACTAGACAAACTAAATTGGCTATGGATTCTCTACACGAAAGATAACGTGGATGCAAAGAAGCTAAACATATCACCATGCAAAACAGATACCATCCACTTGCCAAAACTCATAAAAGTTCATTCAGCCACGTACTAAACATGCAACACTTTTGTTCCCTTATAAATTCACAAATTCTCTAGAGCATTAACACCATCATCACATCTTCGTTACACTAAAAAAAGAATCATTTCCCTTCAATATGGCTAAATTAATGATCCTTGGAACACTTTCTTTAGCCATACTTTTCATGGCTGTCACAGCCTCTAGCTTTCGTACTACCATTACCATAGCTGAAGACATTGACAACCCAAGGGAACAAATTTCCCAACGTTGCCAGCAACAATTTCAAAGGGCACAAAACTTACGTTCTTGTGAGCAGTATTTAAGACAAAGCACTCGATTTTCTGAGGGAGAAGAAGAAGAGGAATTTAATCAAAGCAGAGACTGGCGCCAAGAATTCCCAAGGTATAAAATTATATTTATAATAAATAATATTAATAGAATAATCATAAGCAGAGAATTTATTTAGATTTATAAATGGAAATGGGATTATCTATGCTTGACTTAGGATAACTAGCCAATCTACTCTCCTTCTTTGGGATTATCAAGCAACAATAATACTAATATGGTAAATACTTACCCAACATAAAATAAATGCATGTAAGAGCCTGTTTGGGTGGGCTTAAAAGCTACTTTTTGAGATCCTAAAGCTACTTTTTGAGATTCTAACTTTTGGGTGGACTTAAAAGCTGCTTATTTTAAGTGACTTATAAGTCAAAAAGTGATTTAAAAGCTACTTTTTGAGATCCTAACTTCTCAAAAAGTGGCTTTTAAACAACTTTTGGCTTATAAGTTCAAAAATTTTGAGGTTACCAAACATATATTAATGGACTTATAAGCTTATAAGTCACTTTTTAAGCTCACCCAAACGGGTTCTAAAGATCTTTCTCATATTTAAAATGACCACATGTTATTACTAATGTTATTACTAATATTGTCAAATATGATTGTGTAAAATACCTGGTAAGTGAACTGATTGTTAAATATTGTTATAGAATTTATACTCAAGTAATTCTTAGCTATTTAAACCATAACGAGTGAATAATTTATTAGGCTGAATCAAGGTCATACCCCTAGAATTAAATCAAAACACAAATAAGTCTAGACACTTGATCATCACATTTTAACACTAAATTTTACTATATTCAACAGGTGCTGTGAGCAACTCGAACAAATTCAAGATGAGCAGTGTCGTTGCGAAGGTATAAGGCAAGTGTTACAGCAGCAGCAACAAAGAGGAGAATTCCAAGGAAGAGAAAGGCAAGAGATTTTCAGGACTGCACAAAGCCTTCCTGGTTTATGCCGTATTAGCCCTCAGCGATGTGAAATTCGAACTCCCAGTTTGGTGTAGAGGTTATCAGCAAGTGTGTCTGCATGCTTTGCAATAGCCTTGCTACTGTTATAATAAATGAGAACTACTAGTAATGAATAAATAATCACCTTTTTGGTGTGTTTTTTAGGCTCTACATTTTGGTCATGTGTATCTTTTTGAGTTATTATAATGTATGTATTTCCTTCTATGACATTGATTTCTCATCGGTGACTATAAAAGAATTAAGCTAGCTAGCAGTATTATTTTATGATAAATTGTTTATATATTTTGGTTTATCTAAAACAGTATGTCGAGTAAAAATGTGGGGAGAGAGTATATATTACCAATCGAATTCTCAGAATCTTTGTATGGACTTTTCTTGAGGTTCTTATTGCAATGTAATTAGTATTAATTAGGTGAATATAATTAACTAGGTGAAATATCGGATAACCTTGTGGCATATTGTCGAAGTACCATCGCTTAATTAATTGATTTGTGATAATCCAGGCTTCAACAGCTATAATATAGGGATCATGTCAGAAAATACCATCTTTTGATGAACTCAATTGATAGGTGTCACTCTTCTCATATAAAATAAAATTTGAAGGGGCTCATTCAGTACAACAATTCCTCTATTGCAATCCAGAAGAATATAACTTCAGATATTAATTTCATTTAAGCAATTCGAAATTAGGCTATTAAATCAAAAGGAAGCAAGCAAGCAAATTGTTGAAGGCAAAAAAGTACTACTGGAAGCAAAGAGATCGAAAAGAGGCGCATGTATGTGCTTAATTAATTATATTAATGGATAGACCAATTTAACCTGCATATGTGCCATTTAAAAATTACTACTAATGCTTAAGCTAGCTAGTATTTTGATTATTACAAAAAAAAAAATCGATAACCAAGACAATTTTGTTTTGTACCTATTTTTGGTATTCATATTGGAACCGGCTAATTTAAATTTGCGTCAAATAAAATTTAGAAGAAGTGCTCCTACAAGAAGTTTTATATAATAAACTTTGAACTCGACACCACTAATTTTTATATTATAAAATTTAAACTCAGAGACTACTAATTAAAGATGAATAAAAATTATCTATCTCATCATACCTCTTTTGGTGGTGAATACCAATACAACCATTTTAAGAAGATAGATATTTTATTACTAATATATAGGTTCCTCCAACAAACCAGAAAATTAACACTAAGTGATCCGTGAAAGATCAAAACAAAGGAATCATGTATGATCATTTCTTTTTATTCAAAAATTTCAAATACTAAGTGGGTATATAATATGATAGTTTTATATATTCTCCTAAAACAGTTCATAAATTTTTTGTAAAAATGCTTTCTTCGATTTAAATAAGAAGTGGACAATTTAATCTATTTCCTCAATATTCTCGTATGTTCATGTAGCTAAGACCTAAATTTATGGAATGTGGCTCTTAAATGGTACACCCTTCATTTCGAAAAGGATAACATACTTATTATTAGACTGTTTAACAAAGAATGACATTATTTGAAATAAATTAATTTAAAATTTTTTACTTTACCTTAATGGGAGATTTATACCTTAATTGTTAACCTATTTTTTTTTTTTTTTTTTTTTAGTGTATGTTGAAGTGATTTTGCATCTTTAACAATCAAGCTATATTTACCTGGATGAAGATCGTTTGTAGGATCTGTGGCACGATATAAAATACTAGGCAATCTACTACCATAAGTGACAAAAATAATTGAAAATATCTAAAAAGTAATTGACTTTATTATCCCATAAATTGAGATATAAAAATAACTGGTGCAAATAAGGCCAGAGGTCTTTTACATTATCTCGAATAAGTTTTACTCCTATGATTGTATGTAACGACAAGACAGGGAGTTGGTAATTTGGTGTAAGTTTTGATTAAACACGAATAGGAAATTTGCTTGGGCCTATACGCACTAAACAAATTAACCGAAAGTCTGTATTACCTTTTCCCACATCGCCAAAACTGATCTACGCGTCCCACTATATAATAAGGAATGCAATAAAACTGTTTGGCCGAGCTAATGCGCAGGCTCGGCCCTAGGTGATGGGTCACTCCCGTGAGCTTCGGGATCTACCGGTCGTAAGCCCTAGGAGCAGTTTGAGTGGTGGATGTAGGTCAAGACGTAAAGTCATATTTGATATTTGATGTGCTGCGGCGACAAATGATAAGAAGGCTGAAAGCATGGCTCTGCTGGTTTCAATCCAGCGCTGTTCTCCTATAATGGGCCCGGCCAATGGTAGCTATTGAGTTTGTACTCCCCTTGAAGTAGCCTCCACCACAATGGATGCACGGGTTGTGGACCATCACCTTTTTTGTTAATAAATTCAATAAGAAAATCGCAATACTTTTATATTTTCACAACATTAACAATGTAACAAGTGCCATTAAAAAAATCATGAATTTACTTCAATTAATAGTTTCAATTAAGGCAAAATTAAGCACTAGTATAGTAGATAAACAAAATTATTTTTCTAACCCTTCCAGCTCTAATTTCCTCTGTGAAAGCCCCACAGATCTGTCCATGTTTATGGTCTTGGGAGGCTTCCTATGCAAGATATGCTTCTCATTACATTTCTCTCCTCTCCATTATTGGAGTAGAAGGATTTGTCTTCGAAACACAAAACAAAAAAGAAAAAAAATACGAAAATGCCAAACGCTTTAGAAATTTAAATAAACTAAGTTAATTTAATTCTAGAGGGACAAACTGACAAAGAGAATTATGTGAACAAAATAAAGAAAATTCTCGCCAAGCATGAATTTATGAATAAAAGATATGTAAAAAAAAGTTAAACCATTAATTACACAAAACTTAAATTCATATATAAATAGATGTAGTAATAGGGTGTATCATCTAGGCTACTTTGTTCCATCAGTCAATGTATCTCCAATGATGAATACTCTATTCGGTCAACTTTATAAGATATTTTGGCCTATTTTTTTTTTGGTTCATAATATTTGATCTTTTCAGAAATTAAGAATTTTTTTTTTCAATTTCTCCATCGTTAATAAATGACTTAAAACATAATTCTAGGTAATAATAGTTTGGATAAAGACTAATATGATCATTTACATTACTAATTAATGCTAAAAAGATGATTTTCTTATATGAAAGCACCTAAAACATCTTATAAAGTGGACCGGATGGAGTAACTCCGAAGGCATTGATGAGATGAGCCGATTCATTGGCAGGCACAAGAGAATATTGTTGGAGAAACAGTGAGACGGTATTACTAACAACCAATTGAACAAAGCTTCCAAAAAGTTGTATAATACTGATTCTTTGATAGGCACAAAAGAATACTCAATGATTTAGCTAGGTTACAATGCTAGATACTATTTAGAAGACTTGGATGTTGGACAAATACAAATGAAATGCTTATTCCTATTTATACTACTCTAGGGAATATTCTACACTACACTAATAAGGAAGGTGACAGTTGGCATGCTCTTTCTTGGCTCTTCTAGAGTGTTCCATAAGTTGATTCCTTCCAACTCCAACCAATGTTCTCCCATGATCTAGATACTTCTACACATTTCAATGAAGCCCTAAGTCAAGGGCCTTTAAGGTTCTAGAGTCTTCCACATTCTAGACCACTCTTGTCCTCTCTAGAAGCTTATGTTGCTCTGTGTACATTATTTGGCTCATGAAGTGGCGGGATGTCACACTCTTCCCCACCTAATTTTAAGCCGCCCTCGGCACAAAGCATCGACACATACGCGCGTACCTCGCCTTGGTGCTGCCGAAGATCTTTGTTTGTCAGCCATGACGCCCTATGGAGTGGTTCGCCAACCCACGTCACAAGATATTGGTCACCTTTCTTCTTGTCCCTTTTGTACTTTGGACGACTAGAAACTATGTCCTCGATCTTTCACCCATCAGATTCCCTTGATCTTTGCCTGAATCTCCCCATGACTTGACCAAGTCTAGCAGCTTCTCAAGCACTGGGTCCATACCTCCTCTTCCAACTTGGCTGCCCTCCGTGGTCCCAGCCTTGCTAGCAAGCGTGGCCCCCTTGCTTGGTGAATCGTCTAAGTCTGATAGCATGCCACCACTTTGCAACTCATCATCATCTTCAACCATATCCGCCCAATTTTTCTTACTGCCACCATAATCCTTATGCATGGCACCAAGATAGGCAGGCCTTAGTATCCTCTGCTCCCAGCTTAGATTCCAATTGCATCTCATCGATGCAGGCGGTCTCTTCTGTATCACCCTCGTGTGCTTGCGCAAAGTTCTCAACCATTGCTGCAAGCTTCCCTAACTCTGGGCATTCCCCTTTTACAAAAGTAGCACCCTCCCTTGGGCACATACTCGCCACCATTGTTCGGCCCCTTGCCATTGCCCTTGGACCCCTGTCTGTTATGGGCTGGCCCCTTGCCATTGCCCTGATGTGCTTTGGCTGTGCCTTTCCCTTCATCCTTGTCATGATCCCCCACCGCCCTTCTCGGTGTTGCCCCCTTTGGACTTGACAAGCTCCATCTTGAAGTCAACTAGTGACTCGGCTACTGCTATGGTCTCGTCCACATTGGCTACGTGATGTATTCTTAACTCCTGCTTCGCCCAATTTCGCAACCCATCTGTAAAGTAGAAGAAGGAATCTTCATTGGACAATGTCGGGATTTGTAGCATTAAGGTGGTGAACTCGCTCACGTACTCCCGAATCATGGTCTTCTATTGGAGCTCCCTTAGCCTCCGCCTAGCCTCATACATCAGATTCATCCGGTAGAACTGCTTATTCAAATCATTCTTGAACTACTCCCACCAGATTTGTCCCTTGTGCAAGTACCACGCCCCTAGTAGTTCCGACCATGGTCCCCTCCAAGCTCTTTCGCAAGGCCTCTATTTGCCCTTGTAGATCAGCAATGGAAACTCCAAACATGTCTTCCAACTCGCGGACTCTCCCCTTGCGATACTCCTCCTTCTTAAGTACCTCCATCATGGTCCGTTTAAGTTCCTCCAACTCCCCAACGACTTGATTCTCCAATATAGTGAGTTTGGACTCCATGGCCTCCACACGTCGGTTCAAGGTGCCAACCTAGCTTCCAAAAGCTCCACCCGACCACCAATGTTCTCCAAGGATGAACCATTACCCCCTCATTATCAACCACTTTTACTTTTGCATCGACTGTGACCTCCGCTTGCGTATCCCGGGTACTTTGCTCGACCCTCGCTTTCTTGTTTTCGTCCCCGCGGCAGCATCTCGACCACGAGAAACTTCCTCCAAGGAAATGTTAGTTTCCTTATCAGTTTACATAATTTCTCTCCAAAGGAACCACGTAAGACACTCCCGTGTTGACCCGCTCTGATACCATGTTGTCACGACCGTAGACTCGCTCTAGGCGGCGTGTCGGCACTTACACAATTGTTATCCAAAGGCAACGTCCAAGTTCATTCCTTGAACCTATATAGGACGCCTAAAGTGTCAAGCTAAGATCCTTGGATGGTCTCTAAGTCAAGCAAGTAAAGCAACCAAGTTCTTGCACACGGTTAAAGCACAAGTTGTTGGCAAAGAGACTTGTATTAAGATCAAATATTTCGTGCAAAGAAAGGAAAGCTAAGGAATTTGGTTGGATGCTAGGTTACAATGCTGGACACTATTTGGAAGACTTGGATGTTGGACAAGTACAAATGAAATGCCTACTCCTATTTATACTACTCTAGGGAATGTTCTAGACTACACTAATAAGGTAGGTGGAAGTTGGCATGCTCTTTTTTGGCTCTTCTAGAGTGTTCCATAAGTTGTTGATTCCTTCCAACTCCAACCAATATTCTCCCATGATCTAGATACTTCTTTACATTTCAATAAAGCCCTAAGTCAAGGGCCTTCAAGGTTTTAAAGTCTTCCATGCTCTAAATCATTCTTGACCTCTCTAAAAGCTTCCGTTGCTTTGTGTATATTATTTGACTTATGATGTGACGGATCGTCACACACGACTCCAAAGTCAGTTTCTTTAGCTACTTTTCTAAATTTTGTGCGTCTCTTCCCAAAAGGTACGTGGAACGGTGGAAGCAACGAATATAATAAAACACCCCTCCATGCAAATACATACACAATTTATCCACCTGCCAAAGCCTCTATAGCATTTCCTCAGACACGTACTTAACATGCAACACCTTTTAATCCTCTATATAATTAACTGCTTCTATAGAGAGTATCACAATCATATCTTCATTCACATAAAAAAGAAATAATCATAGAGTTCAACATTATGACTAGAGTAATGATTTTTGGAGCCATTTCTTTGGCCATCCTCTTTTTGGCAAGCACAGTTTCCAGCTCTCGTAGTGTCACCATCACCATTGCTGAGGATTCTGATGAGAACCAGTTCTCTCGACGCTGCCAGCAACAAATTCAACAGGTGTGTTAATTACAGTATATTACATAAAGTGGATACTCTCACGTTCGAAGGGAAAAATGATTTTAAAGGATCTATATATTATTTCATCCGTTATTTCATTTAATTATGTGACATCTTTCTCTTTTTAGTATATCTTCCAAAAAGAATTGATGATACACTTTCATATACAATTGAAAAGGGGGAGTACAAGATTTAATATTTTAAGTCTTTTTTCGTTTACATTTTTTTTAAAAATGTAATTTGAATTTAATTAATCTATTTAAACCTATCTTTCATGAAATTAATGAGATAAGACTATTCATAATAGCCTTTTTTTCGCCAACTCTAAGTTTCTTAAAATCAACTAATCAAGTGGCTACATAACATAAAGTTACAATAACTCCTTGTCTTCTAATTGACTTGTGTGTATATCTTAAAAATATGTGTCTTCTTTTATGTTATTTTATTTCGTAACAACAGGCACATCAGCTACGTTCATGCCAGCAATATCTAATGAGGCAGGGTAGAAGCTCATTCTCAGAGGAAAGAGAGGACCAAGGCAGTGAATTACCACGTTGTTGTCAGCAGCTACAACAAATTCAAGATTCACAATGTCGTTGTGAGGGTCTAAGACAAGTTGTACAACAACGTGGAGAATTGCAAGGAAGAGAAAGGCAACAAATGCTTCAAACTGCACAGAATCTTCCTGGTTTATGTCGCCTTAGCCCTCAAAGATGTGAAATCCAAACCCCTAGCTGGTTTTAATTAGAGGATACTACATGCTTTTACTGCAATGCAATAGCCTTGTATGTAGAATAAAACACTACTTTATGATCTGTGGGAGTACTGTTTCTTAGTGAACAACAAGAGATGCAATATTTGTTCTTGTTCTATATTTACCTGGATGATGATCGTTTATATGATCTGTGGCACGATATAAAATACTACTCTACTACTATAAGTCACAAAAATAATTGAAAATATCTAAAAAGTACTTAATTGACTATAAAGAATAACTTTATTATCCCATAAATTGAGATAATTTGGTGAATAAGTTTTGTGATTGTATGTAATGACAAGAGAGTGAGTTGGTAACTGGAGAAAAAGTCAGTAATTTGGTGTACGTTGTCATTAAACACGAATAGGAAATTTGCTTGAGCCTATGGGCACTAAACAAATTAACCGAAAGTCTTAATTACTAGTATTACCTTTTCCCACATCGCCAAAACTTATCTACGCTTCCACTACTAAAAAAAACTGAATCTGCGACCACCAAATCGGTCGCCAGGTCGACCGATCGGCGACCGATACGGGTAGTCGGAAAATTCATGGTAGCAAATAGCCCTGCGACCGAAAAACGGTCGCCACTTCGACCACCATGCGACCGAAATTCGGTCGCACAATAGCTCACATAGAGTGACCAACCGTGCGACCGATTTTCGGTCGCACATCCTAGTGCGACCGAAAATCGGTCGCATACTTGGTCTCATTTGTGGGAATTAATGGTGACCAAGTATGCGACCGAAATTCAGTCGCAGAGAATGTGCGACCGAAAATCAGTCGCATAGTGGTCTCAGTTGTGACCGCTATGCGACCGAAAATCGGTCGCCAAACCTGTAAAAACCTGCAATAAAAATCCTGCAATCAGGCACATCGCAACAGCAAAAACCAGCAAAAACCAGCACCTGGACAGGAATAAAACAGCAATCCAAATATTTCAAAAACATCCAATCATTTCAAAAACATCCATACACCATTAGTTATATTCTAAAATTGTTAACAATACAACTTCACAAACATTTAAAAGACTACTGGGGCTCGGGCGAGGCTGAGCTAGACCCGGACTCGGAAGAGGAAGAGGAAGAGGAGCTGCGGCGATGCTTGCTCTTATGCTTTCTTCTTGATTTCTTCTTCTCCTTTTTGGCAAGGAGCTTTCTGATCATGTCATGCGTTTCTTGGTTTACCCTCGACAGCTGTGCGATCTGCTCTCTCATTTGAGCCATCTCAGCAGGATCAACGGAGCTCGCCGGAGAAGAAGTAGCTGAAGAGCCCAAAAAGCGAGAATTATGCTTATCCGGAGCATATAGCGATCCAAGACCATAAGCATACCCCTTCTTAACCCCTCCAACAGTATCGACCCATATTTGCTTTTCTTTCTCGAACGTCAATGGAGCCGGGGTGCTGCTTCCTGCGTCCGATGCTTGGGTCGATGTCCAGTCTTCCACGGCCTTTGTAGCCTTTTCCTGAATAACATAAATATAGTAATGATGTTAATAGAAAGACTAAACGTTGAAGGATTGAGGCGACTAAAGATCGAATTTTACAAACTTACCCATGCCTCTTTTGCGCGGGGCTCGACCCACTCTCCACCGCCCTTCTTGCCACCCTTTGTATGCCTGATCTTGTGCAGCTCGAGCACGGGAATAGTGCGCTTTTCTTTCTTTTCCTACAAATTAAAAAACATAATATGTTAGACAAAAAAGCAACTGTTCAAGTAAATAATCAAATAATTAAATATACTGTACCAAGCGCATCTTTTGTGTAGCCGCGCTAATTGAGCCACCGGTATGGAGCGATCCACCCTTATCCGACGCTCGCGCAGCCTTTCCTTGCTCGCTCTTCGCCTCGAACTCGGGCGTGTGCCAATATTCATCCAGCTCCGCCCACTGAGGGCCTTGGAGGAAGCCGGGCCTTATACCTCTATGCCGCGCATTGTAAAGGGTTTGCTTGAATAGCGCAGCACATTTCTTTGGGAAGATGCTGCGAATGTTATAATCCAGCCCCTGATGCCAGATACATTTGCCCTGAAATAGTATCAAAATAATTTCTTTAAACATGTTCATGGTTTAAAAAACTACAATTACTTTTAAACCAAATGCATATGTATCACCTCAAAATCTACCAATATCTGCTTCTTTACATGCTGGGGCACATCGCTCCATATTCGCCAAGGCTGGTTCCAGTGCGCTCTCATGCACGCAGTCACTACTTTAGTGGACTCATCGCTTGGGCAAAAGCTACAAAAAAAATTAACAAGAGTTATTCATAATACTAGCAATTAAAGTAGGAACTAATTATTTAATCGACAAGAACTTAAGAAATTAGGTAGCTTACCCTTTATCCGCCTCGGGGTAAATAATCATCCTGCCATCTAGCCGAGCGCCAGGCTCACCAATGTAATAAGGCGAACGGGGATCATACAGCATGAGCTCCTGCTGACTCGGTGGGTCATCACAACTATCTAGGGGGAATTCAGGGGGCTGAGTCTCACTGTCATCAGCCTGGGAGGGATCGCCCTGTGTGGGAGGGACCTGTGTCTCAGTATAATCAACGGTTGGGAATGTCCATTGCCAATCAGGAGGCAACTGAGACGGGGTAATAAATGGTACCTGATATGGGCCAGGGGGCCTGAAAAAAGCTGGATCATAGCCAGGTGGGGCATCAGTAGGCAGCGAATGCGGGACCTGTGATTGTTGACTGTCACCACCCGCAGAAGCTGAACTCTCGCCCACAGGTCTCTTGCCAGGTCTTCTGCTAAAAACTTTAGGGCAGAACTTGTCCATACCTGTTGAAACATTCAAATCAGTTGAACTAATTTAGGGGAAAATAAATTGCTTTACTGTTAGGAGAATATGTGTAAGAAAGTCAAAATCTTTATAAAAGGAAAGTCTGATAGCTAAACATAAGTTTTCCTCATACCATTCTCACTTTCAACAAGAACGTTGCATGTTGAGATTTACATAACTGTATCTCTTTGCTTCATTTGAGTATATTCATCACAACTAATTTATAACAAAAGCAGACTACAATACTATGTAAAATGAATGCTTGAACAGAGGAAGAAGTTCTCCAAAGAAGAACCAACAAATAAAAGGCATCCGAGGACAACATCCATAGCTTTATCAATGTGAAGATATTCGAATCGCATTCAAACAATTGAGTTAACTCGAGCCAAAATTGAATATTAAACCAAAAAAAAAAATTAAATTCGGATTATTAAACCAAAAAAAAAAAATTACCTCTACTTTGTATTGGATCCAATGGGAAGAAAGTATGAGTTACCAATGTGCTATCCACCCAAAAACTACAAAAAAAGTGAATTAAAAAGTCATTATATGAGTTTTTAAAAAAATAACAAAAATTACTAAAAAATGAAATTTACCTTGAATTTGTAGGTTTAGATCGTGTTAAATGTTAATATGGAGGTAATAGAGTAGTAATTTAAAGTTATATGGGGTTTATAATGGTGGGAAGTTGATTATGGGGTGGAGGGGGTTCGGTTTTTAGGGATTGGGTGGGTTTTGGGATTTTTGAAATGGGGAAGAAAGGGGTTCTGCCCCGTTTTTAGTTACAGTTATGCGACCGACATGCGACCGATTGTCGGTCGCATAGCTGTGACTAATTTTTCAGAGACCGATGTGCGACCGAAATTCGGTCGCCACTTTTTTTTCGTTGAATGTGCGACCGATTTTCGGTCGCCACTTTTTTTTCGTTGAATGTGCGACCGAAAATCGGTCGCACAACTGTGGAGACCGAAATTCGGTCGCATGATGGTGGTCGCAGATTCAGCTTTTTTTAATAGTGTTCCCACTATATAATAAGGAATGCAATAGAATAGTTTGGCCGAGTAGGTGATGGATTACACCCGTGAGCTTCGGGATCTACCGGTCGTAAGCCCTAGGAGCAGTTTGAGTGGTGGATGTAGGTCAAGACGTAAAGTCATATTTGATGTGCTGCGGCGACAAATGATAAGAAGGCTGAAAGCATGGCTCTGCTGGTTTGAATCCAGCGCTGTGTTCTCCTACAATGGGCCCGGCCAATGGTAGCTATTGAGTTTGTACTCCCCGTCCTGAAGTAGCCACCACCACAATGGATGAGTCGAAAGAATAATAAATGACGTAAATCAATTTTAAAAAAAAGGATTTTTCATAACAAATATACCGAGAAGTGAGTTTGTACTCCCCGTCCTAAAGTAGCCACCACCACAATGGATGCACGGGTTGTGGACCATCACCTTTTTGTTATCTTTACTTTTTTTTTTAATCTTTGGTCTTTCGCAAGAAGTAAACAAGTCGAAAGAATAATAAATGACGTAAATCAATTTTTAAAAAAAGGATTTTTCATAACAAATATACCGAGAAGTGGTATTAATGTCATCAGTAATTTTTAGTATAAAGAAAAGCAATACAATCAAACAACTCTTTAGGATTCTATCCTCTTTTCATATTTTTTTTCTTTTAACAAAGGATAAAAGAGACTTTGACGAAGGCAAAAGCTTTAGAAATTCAAACAAACCAAGTTAATTTAATTCTAGAGGGACAAACTGGCAGAGAATTATGTGAACAAAATAAAGAAAATTCTCGTCAAGCATGAATTTAAATAAATGATATGTAAAAGAAAATTATACCATTAAGTATACAAAATTTAAACTCATAAATAAATAGATATAGTGCTAGGGTGTATCATCTTGGCTATTTGTTCCATCAGTCAATGTATCTCCAATAATGAAGGCCTCCAGTCCACTTTATAAGACATTTTGACTTATTTTTCTTGATCCACAATATTTTATTTTTTCAAAAATTAAGAAATTTTTTTTCAATATCACCTTTGTTAATAAATAACTTAAAATATAATTCTAGGTAATAATAGCTTGGTTAAGGACCGACTAATATAAACAATCAATTACATTACTAATTAATGCTAAAAAGGAGATTTTCTTAATATGAAAATATTTTATAAAGTGGACCGAATAGAGTAACTCCGAAGGCGTTGATGAGAAGAGCCGATTCATTGGTAGGCACAAGAGAATATTGTTGGAGAAACGGTGAGACGATATTACTAACAATCAATTGAACAAAGCTTCCATAAAATTGTATAATGGGTTTAAAAAAGACTCTCTGTCTTAGAACATACATTAAGGATCTTGTTTTATAAAAACGAAGTTGAGTCACTTCAGAAAAATACAAGTTCATATTGATTGGAACATTAATGAGAAATTTTTTGTTTAAGATTATGGAATAAGAACATTGGTTTTGTATATTGCTTGTCATAACACTTCTTGCGGAGGATGATCACCTTAAAAAGTATCAATAAATGAGAAATCGTTCGAAAGAATTGCTGCCTATGATATGATCCAAAATCAGTTTCTAATCTATGAACAAACAAAATTACTATAGTTTTTGTTTGTAAGAGGAAAAATCACTGTTAGGAAGCGCTTCTTCCGAATGGGGTCCTACGCGGCGCGAATCCAGATCAGTCGGGACTCCAATGAAGATACCGGACACGGGGTGGGAAACCAAAAAAAAAAAAAAGTAGATTCTCTTCGCAAAAGGTACGTGGAACGGTGGAAGCAAGGAAGAAAAAAACACCCCACCATGCAAAAAAGACACAAATAATCCACCTGCCAAATTCTATAGAATTTCCTCAGCCACGTACTTAACATGCAACCCCTTCAATCCCCTATAAATTGATTGCTTCTACAGAAGAGTATCACCATCACATCTTTGTTTGTCCAAAAAGAATCAATCATATATCTGAGAGTTCAACAATATGGCTAGAGTGATGATCCTTGGAGCCATTTCTTTGGCCATCCTTTTCATGGCAGTCACAGTTTCCAGCTCCCGTAGTATCACTGTCACCATTTCTGAAGATGCTGATAACCAGCAGCAGTCCCGACGCTGCCAGCAACAAATCCAACAGGTATATTTAACTACTCCTTCCGTTCCACAATAGATGTCATGTTTTGGATTTCGAAACTCAAATGAGTTTATTTTTTACCGTAATATTTTCATACATCTTTTAAATATTTTGAATTATTAATTATTCTGACTTATACTACTTTTTATATAGTTTCCAAATATATAAATATCGTTACAAAAAACTAAGATTGTATGTTCAAATTTACGTTCAAAATGACATTGTTTGACTTTCGAAATCTAAAACATGTCATCCTTTTCAGAACAGATGGAGTACTTTGTGTTACATGATTTTATTCGGCACCGAAAAATAGAAAGACTTTTGAAACTTATGTACGTCTTTCTTCTTACATTGTGTTATTCTATTTTCCTAACAACAGGCACAGCAGCTACGTTCCTGCCAGCAATATCTGAGGGAGAGGAGTCAATCCCCTGAAGAGGAACAAGACCAAGGTAGTCAGTTACCACGTTGCTGTCAGCAACTACAACAGATTCAAGATTCACAATGCCGTTGCGAGGGTCTAAGGCAAGTTGTACAACAACAACAGCAGAGGGGAGAATTGCAAGGAAGAGAAAGGCAAGAAATGCTTCAGACTGCACAAAACCTTCCTGGTTTATGCCGTCTTAGCCCTCAGAGATGTGAAATCCAAGCCGGTGGCCGTGGATGGTTTTAAGTAGAGGGTGCATGTGTACTAAAAATGCAAGAGCTTTGCTTGTAATCTCATGAATAAAATGAGTTGTAGTAAATAAATAAATAAAAATCACACCTAATGGTGTGTTTTGCAGGCTTTGCAAGTTTTTTTACCTTATCAATGAAAATGTTTCTTTTTACTTCTATGTTCAAGTGATTTTTCTTTATCTCCTTTTGAGCAAATATATTTTATAATTGAGAAATTCACGAGGTTATTGCTGCCACCTAAGACAACGATAAAATCTCCGGTGTTAATTCGAAATTTTGTGGATAATGTGTCCCTTCCTTCATGTCCTGTCCTGTCTGTTCCTCTATCCTTCACCACTCAAATATCAGGCAAAGCTGCTCTATTCTTCTTCACTGAAACATCAATTTTCTCTTCTTCACTGAAACATCAATTTTCTTCGCCTCCCCAAGATGGTTTAAGTCTCCGCACATCACAAGATAAGCTCTTACACAATATATGCTCCAACAGCTAGACAAAAACCCAGACTCTTTTTTAGGCAAATATATCTATCTGAAAAAGCTTGCGTAACCGTTCACAGAAAATCTGTCGTTTGCTCAAACAATGATAAGGTAAAAAATGCATATTTCTTGCTATCTTACGTAAAGAATGGAGATCTAATGCAAATAGTATAAAGATTTACAATATATGATATATATATATCCACACAACAAAACCAGTAGAGACATGTAGTCGTGCCACTATACATGTACATAAAGCAAAAGGAGCACAACACAAAAGTTAAACATATGAACAAATATATGTTTTCATCTATGTTAAAGACACAATTAATGAATAGAATCATAGCCGCAGATCATCAGCAAAAAGAGAAAAGACTCTTAGTTATCACAGCTCCATTTTGATGTACGTAAACAGCTCAAATAACGACACCAGCCACAATGCTCGTTTCCTTTCTCACCTTTAAATAGCATGACCAATCCCACCGTGAATCTGTAAGATTTGGGAGGAAAAAATAACAGATATATGCAAAAGTCAGTTACCTTATTGAATGACTAGAACTTATACATGCACCGACAATGTAAAAAATAACGAAAACCACTTAAAAGGAATTACGGTACATTCTATAGTAAGTGTTGATTCCTAGCCGAGGGTCTATCGGAAACAGCCTCTCCACCTTGGTGGGGTAAGGCCCGCGTACATCTCACCCTCCATAGACCCCACTTGTGAGATATACTAGGTATGTTGTTGTTGTTGTTCTATAGTAAGTGTTGATGGTACACTGAACAATTATAAATAACCTTTTATAAACGTTTAAGCTACACTAATAGTTGTAAATGTTTTTACATTGTCAGTATATATGACTTAAATCCTTCAGATTATATATACAATATAGCTATAGATCCAAAAGGATACCAGATTTATTTAGCTTGGCAACGACTAGTTGATACAAATTTATAGAGTCTACACCCATAGTTGCAAAGGAGTTGTGGGTGCCATGTACTTATCAACTGGTTAATAATTCTGAACCTGCCTCTGTACACAGGGGATAACCATAACATCTGATCCTGATCAACATTTAATTAATTTCCTGAGCTAAAAGTTTACCAACCTTCCTAACCTTTTTTAATGAGTGACAGATTTAATACGAAACGACAGTCCATAATATCAGTTTAGATGAGACAATAAGGCAAATGTACCATAGCAGTGATAGAGCTTACCCGACAATCAACAAAATTGAGGCAATCACCAGGAGAACGTATTGGTAAACCTTGAACTTGGACTTGAGGCGAGTTTCAGCTGGAAGATGTTGCCTTTCGAGCCAACCAAACTGAGGTCGTAGTAGCAGAACAAAGCCAAGAAGGAAACCACTCATGAAACCTCCAATATGGGCATAGTTATCAACGTGAGGAAGAAGACCAACAGCTAAGTTAATCACGATGATAATAATAAGAGTGAAAAGAGCTGCAGCCTGTAAAAATGAGGATAATTAGTAGAGGTAGAATTTGTTATAAATGAAAATAACCTCCTCAAAATGCTTAAAGAGCCAATATGAATAGTCTGGTTATGCAGTCACTGCTATAGACTTATGTCAAACTTCAAAGTGGAAGACTGGCATCTAATGGTGTAGCTAAGTGCACTGAGGGGGTTCAATTGAATCCTTTCGTCTGTAAGTACATTGCGTAAGTAGGTGAAAAACAAATTTTGTTGTATATATAAACCGTATATCCCCTTGATATAAGGGAAGTTTGTAGTGTAGAGGTAAAAGTAGCTATTCTTGCGTTTTTTAATCCGCTTGTTAAGATTTCTAGCTGTACCATTGTGAGCATCTAATTTTGATGTACAGACAAGGAGTACCAGAATTATTTGACAAGAGGAAGAAGAAAGCAAACAAGAAAATGTATAATGCAGCTCTTGAGATCTCTCCCTCGCCCACAAAAGAAACAGAACAAAGGAATAGTAAAGTCGATACCTTATTGGTATATATAGTCCAGTTAGTAAGCAGCTCTGATAGCATAGCTCCAAGAAGTCCAAATAGAGCACCAGAAGCTCCAACAGAGATGCTGCGTTGAAGGAAAAGGGAAGAAAGAACACTCCCACCAATTCCCGACAAAAGGTAGATAATCCCTACACGGACTGCACGTAACAGTAGAGAATGGTGAGTAACAGAAAAAATGTATATAAAAACAAAAAGTGAAGTAGGACACTCGCCAGCTCAAGGGTAAGAAGGTAGAACGCAGGATTTAATTTCTGAAAGAAGTGACTGAAAATATTGATGTTAAAGAGAATGCAAGTGAAAAACAGTGCTTTTATTTCAGCGCATGACCTGCAAGAACAAACTGACCCCTAGATGCTAGATAACAGGGCAAAAATTTAGAGTCAGTAGAATAGTTCGCCTAGGCATAGCAAAATCAGTCATAGCATACTACTTATCCAAAAGAACAGGTAAACTTTGGGGGTTGCAGGGAGGGGAAGTGAATGTACAAACAAAGAGACAATATCTGTGTTTGTGAATGATAAGTGAAGATAACCAATTTTCTCCCTCATCTTAGTCAATATAGTGGTAATTAAAATGAAAATGAGAACGTACCAAATCCGAACTGCTGCTCAAGGCGAATCCCAATGAAAACCAAACTCAGCATGTTGGCAAGAAGATGAACAACCCCAGCATGTAACCAGATACAAGTGATAAGTCTCCAGCCTTCATGCTCATGCACAACTTTGTTCCATTCTAGAGCTCCCAATTTCTCCAGTCTGCACAAGAACAGGGAAAGATCAATATTCAGTAGTTCATTTGTCTATATTACATATTTTCTTTTGGTTTTTATTTCATTTTTCAAAATATCAGTGACATCAGAGTGTGGCATAGCTAAGTACGTTTGTGTTAGCAACGTTCACCCATTTAACCCCAACTTGACACTCAAATGGAACTAATCTAATCTCCAATATGCCTACGGAAAAGCTATCCAATTTCCCTTGGTAAACACAAACAGTCTTAAGATGGGAAAATGGAGTTCTCTATTACAGTTGGTTGTTTAGTTACTGCCAAAGTACTTCAAAATGTACATAGTTTGTAATATTTCAGTAAGAGTCTGACAAGTTTTCATCCATATAACTGTCAGTTAGTTCACATCTCCAAAATGCAATTCCCCTCTCTGACAATGGTATAAGGTTTGGTTTGGAGGTATGTGAGAGAGAGAGAGAGAGAGAGAGAGAGAGCGAGAGTGAGTGATTCATAATTTAGTAGCAAACTAACAAATTATCTACTATTTCAAATTTGTTTGATGTTTGGAAGAATGAGCCCTTTCCCAAATGAAAATCACATTTAACATGGCGATTTGAGATCCAAAACTTAAAAAAGACTCTTGAAACTTGGTTATCATGACGAGACAGATTACAAACATGCAAATCAAATGAACCTAATCCAAAACCTTCATATAATTTATGACAAGTTTTTGGGGCATATATAGATGTCTTACTGATGTTGAAAAAGTTGCAACAATTCACAGCCTACAAAGCTTTTCATTGCCATCATATCAGACTGAGCATTAGAGTAAGTCTATTATCTAATACCTCCGGCATATCTAACCTAGATTCCACATGAGTGCTGATTCATTACGTCAACAGAAGTCCAAACAACATAATTATCATGAGGATTCATTAACCAAAGTAAACTTTCTAAAAGTTACGCCCCAAATATGCAACTTGACATAATCGAACAAACATTAGCATTAAGAAGGTTACAAGCACTCAAAACATTGTAGATCTAGCAATAGCATCATTGCAATAACACTAAGGAAAGGATCCTGATAGTACTAAAGGGCTCCTTATAAACTCATATTTTATAAGGTAATATTTGTTCATGCCGCAGAGTGCTGGAAGAGAAGTACCAATCCTAACAAACTTAATTAGGAGCTCTAGGAAGCAAATTTTAGGTGTCAATAAGCATGGGAGAGTTTTAAATATTAGCAGAACTAATAAGCTGTTAAACTGGCAATATTGCAGCCTCAAAACTTTGTTTGGTCTCCTAAGACATCCAATTTTGAAACCTCATAACAAAATGAGATGAATGAAAATGGTTAAGAGAAGTATTGGAATCTCCAAGCAGAAATGTCACTGTTTAAACAACAAGAAACACACCGAAGGAATCGAATCACGAATCAGACACAGTTTAATCCAATAAGTTAGTGTTTTTACTAAATACCAACAATCTTTCCTTCCAAGAATCGATGTGATCTTTAAAAACAAGACAAAAAAATCAATCTTTTTCCCTTTTCTTGGGAAGAATTTATGTGATCAACTTAAAAACAAGAAGAAACAATGTAATATTTTTCCCTTTTCTTCAGAACATTGGCTGACTTTCAAATTAAGAGTCCATATTACCACACAAGAACTACATCAAATTGGGAAGAACCTTCAAAAATTATCCATACGTCAAAATTGTATACAATAGCACACAATTACAACAAGAACAACTACGCCTCAATCCCAAACAAGTTGAGGTCGGCAATATAAATCCTCACTCATCAGATTTCTCCAATCCACCTCATAATACAAGTAGCACACAATTAAATCAAGTAAAACAAGCAACACCCCTAAACAAACAACCTCTAATATTAACAAATCAATACAAAACTGTTCACTTTTTTATGACAGTGGTATCTGGCCAGCCTATGCACACCACGACTAAAATTGCCAAGAAGCACAATTATATCAAGTAAAACAAGAAATACCCTTGAAGAAAAAACCTCTAATACTAACAATTCAATACAAAAAATGGTGTCCGAGCCAGCTTATGCACATCTCGACTAAAATTGACAAGTAGCACAATTAAATCAAGTAAAACAAGAAATACCCTTTAACAAACAACCTCTAATATTAACAAATCAATACAAAAAGTTCTGAGTCTAGGCCAGCTTACGTACACCTCGACTAAAATTGCCAGGAAGCACAATTAAATCAAGTAAAACAAGAAAACCCCCTTAAACAAACAAGCTCTAACGTTAACAAATCATAACAAAAATTAAGTAAAAATGGAAAAGGAGATTAGAAAATTACGTGGAAGAAGAAGGACCAAAGAGTGGATTTTCTTGAAGGGGTTGAAAAGAAAGTCTTCCAAGAAACCTTGGAACACATTGACCTCTTCTAAAACTACTATTAGGACAATTGTTAACAAACATGATCACAATAAACATAGCTACATTAGCCACAACAATCATTGGAATTAACCAAGAAGTCCATTGTGATTCTGAATTATTATCAACATAATAAGCTGATGCTGCTGCTGGAGGATTAAAAGGGTATGTTCCATTTCCATTTCTTGCCTTAGTTCCTCCTCCTCCTCTTTCTAGATCTCTATTACTACTCATCATTCTTGATTTCAAGAACTCGACGCGGGATACTTCGTGCACGAGACTGTTTTTTTTCTTGATTCAAGAAAACGACGCGGAATGATTTATGCAACGGATTTGCGGCATTTATATTGGTGTGTAAAGGGAAGAAGTAACTTGGAAGTAGAGAAGGCTTAGAGTTGTTATTTTTAACTGTTGTGAAGTATCTTTCAGACAAGAAATACACTATACGCGGTGAGTTGCATTATTTTAAGGATTTTTGTTTGCTTTTTGCTTATCTGTGTTATTTAAGTTTGATGGGGACTGGTGAATAGGAAAAGTTTTATGAATAGTAATTATGGATATACCTTAAAAAACGTTAATAAATTTTAGTATAGATTTTGTTTTCCACTTTTTAGTTTTTCCTTTTCAACAACCAAAAAAGGGGGAAAACTTTTTTAAGTATGAATTCTGATAGGCTAAAATTTACTCGCATCGAATATTTATACTAAATCATTTGGCACCACATAGGTGGTATGTAGATCACCCACTAAACCATTTGGCCATGAATCACTTTTTTCTTTTTGTTCAAAAATTTTTGAAAAACCCTTTTGCCCATGAAAAATTGTTAGTTTTCGAAAAAAATTGAAAAATAATTTTTGAAAAAGCAAAAAGTAGTTTTGACAATTTTTTTCAAAAAATCAACTTTCTCCACTCACAAATTTCAATTTTTTTCAAGTAAAATTTATGTCCAAACACAATTTCAACTTCCAAATATAATTTTTCAACTAAACTTCAAAAACTCTTTTTCAAAGATTTTTTGGTATCTATAGCCAAACGGCTATGGGTGAATGCCATGTATTTGCAGATTATTCTTACTTAACCATTGCTAATTGATGCATATTTTCACTTCATTAAAATATTAAGCATGATTTGTTGATTTGGTTTGATATAACCAATGCGGATAAGTAATTGCGGATATACCTCAAAAAGGTTAATAAATTTTAGTATACGTTTTCTTTTTCACTTTTTAGATTTTTTCTTTTCAACAATCCAAAAAAAGGGGATGAATTTTATTAGTGAAAAGTTCAAATATTAGGATGTTGGAGAGTTACTGTAATTTTCACTATACTTCCTTGATTTAAAATTTTAACGTAGTTTACCATTAAGCATTTGATTTAGTAACCATAATTTTGATTTCTCAAATTTTATGATTTTGTTTCAGAAGGGCAGGTTGAGAGCAACTGGGACCGTTGCCTCCGAGTGACCTATAGATTACGGGTTCGAGGTGTACAAACGGTCACCGATCTTTGCATCATAGTAAGCAGCGTACATCACATTTCTAGGGGTGCGGCCCTTCCCCAGACCCTACATAAACACAGATGCTTCGTGCACCAAACTGGTCTTTTTGTTTTGGTGTTGTCACATTGGTGTCCGATGTTCCATTTGGATTCCAAATTAATCAGGTTTCGCACAAAGAAAGTCATGTTTTTGTTGTAAAAAACTCCTTACAGTAGGTGACTTCATTTTTAGAACTCGAACTCGAAATTTTTGATTAAAAATGAAGCATACTTACCACTCCGCCACAACTTTTCGTGGTATATTTTTAAACTATACTTACTATAAGATTGTTCCTAATTGATTTGCCTAAGGGGGTGAATAATGAAAATAATGATGATAGAACTTTACCACAAATAATACATGGAAGAATGGTTGGTCATATGGATGATAATGCGACTTTATGAAAAGATTGTTCCTTATTGCTAAAAAGACACGACATAAGAATGGATCTTATGAATTACTTATGATTCTAGTGATGCTAATACATACGTACTAAGTTGTTTTCATCCATTTAAGGTTAAAAAACATTCTTAGAAATGCTTATGTTTAAATGATATTCTACTTAAATTAGAATCGCTCTATAATTAACAATTTTATAAAATCGTCAAACCTATGAGTTATTCTTTAGCACATTAAGTAGTAAGACATTAATACACATCAAAGTTAATTTCAATAAAAGAGAAGGTTAAGTTAGAAAAATAATAAAGACAGTTGTATTAACATTTTAACATACAATCTTGACTTGGTTTCCCACATTTAAAAAATAGCCTTATTCTCCTTTCTCATATCCATTGACATTGTTTGTAAAATGTGAATATAAAGCTAATTAATTAAGAGAACATATTCCAACAATTGGAAGATTTAGGTAGGCTTTGACAGCTAAGTTCTACCTAAGACAGTTGATATTTGCTTTCACCACATATGTCATGTCATAACATATTTTGCTTTTGAATATGGACATGTTTATTAGTATATTCAAGAAGTACTATGTTTATTATCATAACTTATTAATTAGCCTGCAAAATCTTTGTTCCTTTTCTTTCTTTTGTTTTTCTTTGTTCTTGTTGAAGTTCTCGTCCAGTAAACACAAGGGATTAGGACAGTTCTGCATAAGCTGCAAGATGATTGTTAATAAAAAGTGAAAAAACGGAAAATGTTTTTTTTTTTTTTTTTTTTTGTTATTCGAAAAGTTGAACATTTTGTGAAGATTCGAAGTAACCAATAGCTAAATTTTCTTCATTGTGATAGTATAATTTGACTCGATATAAAATATAAAAAGAAATTGAAGATTTTTAAAAATTGTAATCTTAAACATCTTACAAAGCAATTAGCATTTATGTGGCTACATTAGCCTAGTTAAAACAGTTATAATGACAATTAACCTTGGTTCCAATTATCAACATCTAGTAATATTTACTGGTTTTCAATCTCGTGAAAATGTACTTGAACACGTAACAACACGAGATGTTCAAGGAAACAGATTTTCGTTTAAATAAAATCCTCTGCTATTAAAAAAAAAAAAAACATAATTGAGATGAGCACAAGCTTTTTCTTGTTGAACTATCTGTTTTCAAAAGGGGAAATGGGATAATGAGCACAAGCTTTTTCTTGTTGAACTATCACTTTTCATAAGGGGAAAAAGGATATAACCTGCCCGCCTTTATTTTTTACCAAAATATTACAAATTCAAAGGGTGAATTAGGTGATCCAGATTGCTAACGATATAGATATTATCGTAACAATAGTTCAAGTATTTAAATGGAGAGCCTACTAAAGTCATGTAAAATACGTATAAAATTTTAATTCTGAGTCAACGAGAGAAATGTGAAACAATATACGGAAAATGATACCAAATATCGACTTATTAAAGTTTGAGAATAATTTATTAAAAGACATTATAACATGCACTACTAGTAAAAGCAATTATTGTCATAGTACTTCCACGGGGAGCACACGCACAAGACACGAAACACCGCGCTACATAATTGAGATATGACATGAAAAGAATAAATGTATAAATTTCCAGTGATCTAGTAATATTTTTACCTATGGTACCAATCTTTTAAATTGAAGAGTGTGAAGTCCGAATAATCTGCACTCAATGTGTAGAAAAAGCTAACTCAAACGCGATGTTTATATCAAACCACTTTGTTTGTCGTGACTCATGAGTAAGTGATAGATTGGAGCGAGAATACATATTAATTATCCTTGATTGTCAAATATAAAAGACAAATATCGTCCATTCATTGGTTGGATCATGGTTCAGCAAACATTGTCAGCAACAGTAAAGACTTGCACGCTAACGCCAGGAAGAAAATCTAGTACTAAGATGAAATGGAAGACCATCAAGAGCTGACTATGTACTTCAATGCCTGTCTCATCATGCAGCCTTAGCCGTTTCACGAACCATTGATAGTTTAGCCAACAGACCGCACATCTGCAGATATGAACCAACTCCATCGCAGATCCTCATGTGGGCGAATCCAGTTTCCTGTGATCCCAGCAGAAATAAACAAATGATGATCCTAAAACAAAAGATTGCTAATAAGGATGAAACTAATCAAACCGTAACAAGCATACCTTCATGAACTCCAGTTTTACATATTCTGCCATATCATAGTTCTTTATAATACGGAAGAGGGTTGTGATAATGTCAGTGGGGGAGTAGCCCAGGTCATACAGTGCCTTCAGACCAGCACAAGCATCATCAAATTTCCCTTCAAGGACATTACGCACCATATTTTTTACATGCAACGGATGGGGCTGGTCACAAACCTAGCATTCAGCAAGAGAGAATGGAATCATCAGCAATGTCTGTAAAAGATGAATAATTATATGAAAGAAATACGGAAGCCTTATAACCTTGAATACATTCTCTTGGTTGACAAAATTAAATCCACTGTGTGTTGCTTGTAAGTTATTTAAGGCCTGTCTCATATCTCCATCAGCAGTAAATATAATAGCTTCAAGACCTTCTGGTACATAAGGAACCTACAAGAGTTAACATATTGGTTAGACATTCCTTTTCGATTAAGAACCCAACTACCAAGATGCTCCATATTAATTAGCATACAAATGCATTTTACGGAGCAACTGGGAGCTTCATCGTGTTGCAACAGATTCAGTTCTAAGAACATGGTAGCTGATTCATTGTGCAGACAAAATTTGTTGATTTACAGAATGATTAAAGAAAACCATTTAGAAGGTGGCAGGAGGAACATTAGAAGAAAACAGTGTTCGTACCAACGATTAAGATTGTTAATACCTTTTCTGCTGCAACCACAGCCATAAGTCGTCCAAGGATCTCTTGGTCAGATAATCTTGCAAATCGGACCAGGGCACATCTACTTTGGATAGGCTCAATAATCTTAGAAGAAGTGTTGCAGGCAAGAGCAAAGCGAGTGGAGTTTGAATATATTTCCATTGTCCTCCTCAGGGCTTGCTGAGCCCCAGACGTCATGCTAAAAATTCATTGAACATAGCAATAAAATTCCCATAACCAAAAATAAAAAGATGAAATGATTGAGCTCATTGCAGAAATCTGCAGGTCAACACCACAGAGGCAGATTGTCTACTACCCCTGAGAATTAATCAATTTGTAGAGATGGTGCAAAAGACATTAGTTTTTCATATCACTAACCCCTGAGCACAAAAATGCTGTTAAATATATATAACATTGCTAACCTGTCAGCCTCATCCAAAATAATTATTTTGTGCCGTCCTGGGGGTAGAGTAACTTTCTTCTGAGCAAACATCTTGATTTTGTTTCTGACAACATCAATGCCTCTGTACAAGAAACATTAACAGTTATAAGCCTTTTAACAAGATAGAAATAACCATGTGAAACATAGCTTTTTAGATCTCTCAAGTGCTCAACATACCTATCATCTGATGCATTTAGCTCCAAAACAGCCTCCTTATAGTTTGGTCCCAAAAGTTCATGAGCAAGAGCCAATATACTAGTGGTTTTGCCAGTACCGGGAGGACCCTGCAGAGCATTTTATATAGAATTGAATATTCAGCATGAAAAAGTATTAAGATCTTTTAAAGTAGGGATGTAACTTTTCTTCTCTTCCATGGATTAGACTGGATAAGCACGTGAAATGTAACTTGTGTGCTTGAAACGATGCATAAGAACTTTAAAGCTATTGACCTGTAGATTGCTTCTCTTTTTTCTTTTTCTTTTTTTTGGAAAAGGTTAAAAAACAAATCTAAACACAACTTGGGTAGATTGCTGTCTACCTCTATATTTATCCTAATATACTTAAGCTACCAAGTTCTGAAATAAGCTCTACTACTGCTACAAGCAAATTGCTTTTGCCTATTCAACGCTAACACCAAAAGGGCAACTCTTTGGAGTATCAAACTCCTAAGTTGATATGCATTTTGAGTAAACATGGTCAACTAGCAGTAGTTGACTCATCGAAACTAGCAGTAGTTGACTGATGACTCAACTTTGTTCTTACACCTTCTCATCCATCAACACACCGAAACTAACCAATCAATATCACTCAAGGATCTTATTCATGATTCAGCGTAACAAGATTGTATTTGGAAAAAAAAGTCTATTATCTCACGAAATAGAGCACAAACAAGAGGTAAAAAAAACCCCACATACAGCATTTAATAAAAGCTCAAACATAAAAGCACAGTTCTTCGCAGATACACATGTCCATGCAACTGTAAAAGTCCAACTACTACTAAACATGGACTATTCATATTTACACAATAAAAACAAATCAAGAACCGTTCATATTCAGGCCTTATTGACCTACACGAGAATAAAATGGGGATATATGAAAGTGCAGCTAGCAAGAAGAGCTCTTGATAAATAAATAAACCAAGCAAGAAGAGCTAAACTCTTGAAACAACCCAGAAACTAATCCAAGTTATCAAACCAGAGAAAGACTTCTGTTGGTTTCTAACTAGATTTGGCCGAACCACATTCGCCAAAAAGGGTGAATTGACCTCCAATGACCAGCAGTACAGGCTTTTACTGAATATAAGACAGCATAAACTTCTTCATATTGACTGATGGGGCTCCAAAATAAGAACGCGACTTTTTACCATCATACTTGAATAGAAGCAATTGTTACACAATAATGTAGCTACAATGGTTTTAGACTTTTAGTAGTCATATGTTGCAGTACGCATAACATTTCTCTCATGAAACCGATCTATGAGAATGCTTGTCTAAGCATTAAAGCTCAAACCCGGAAAACAAACTTCCTTATTACCCATAATGAAGAATATTTTTTTCTACAAAAATTTTAATGTATTAATAATGACTGATATGGTTCAAGCTTCTGAACTACCCTGCAACGTATTTTCGGCTATGTTTCTCTTTTCGTTTTTGACAACCCAAATCAAGAACCACTATGAAAGGGGTCTATCACAGTACCGTTCTTTGCAGTAACCCTCAAACTTAACACTATAGTTTCTTATTAACCAAACATCGAGCAACAAGTTAGTGTTTTTTCACTTCACTTTGCATAAAGTTGGATATAGTAATAGCATCCAACATAGCACAAGATAGGTCTATCGCAGTACTAATCTCAACACTAAACCTCAAACCCACAAAATAAAGTTTCTTTTTTTAATGATAATGGTGTTCGAGCCAGATTGATCACACCTCAATTAATTCCACTAGGTACCTCCCGCCTCCCACCAGCAAGTACCGAGGTACTCTACCCACCACCCATCAGGATTAGGCGGATGGGAAGAAATAGTAGTGATTTTTGGAGCAAAAAGTTTGTTTTTTTCTTCTATGGTGGTGTCCAAGCCACCTTGAGCGGCACCTCAATTAATTCCACTGGTACCTCCCACCAGCATAGGTACCGGTAACTCTACCCACCATGACTTACGCAAATAGGAAGAAATCCCCTAGCAAATAGTTTGCTTTTTTAAAATAAATCAGTGTGTTCTCACTTTCTTTTTTAACAATCAAATCAAGAACAATTACAAAATGTAGCAATGTTGTATTTACAATAAACCTAAACCCCATAATGTAAAGTACTTATTTTTCATAAATAAGAAAAGGGACAGCCCGGTGCACAAAAGAAATAAGGAAATTGATTGCTTACGGCTAAGATAAGATTAGGCATGTTTCCATCACGAGCAATAACTTGGAGCCTGGCAACAGCATCTTCGTTACCTACGATATCTGCTACCTTTGTGGGTCGAAATTTCTCAACCCAAGGTATGTCTGGGCCACTTGATGTAGTTGATGAAGAAGAAGTGGCCATTTTCAGTACTCTATTGGAGTGTAAGAAACCCTCTCTAAAGCCCTCTTTTGCTACTACTAAGAAATTGGAGGGAAATAGCCAAAAACATAGTTTTGGGTCGTTTGGTACTATCCCACAATTTATATTTAAAATTTGTACTAAAATTAGTTAAAACCTATAACCAAATATGGAATAAATATATTCTCAAATTCTATCATAAATTATAATTACAATCCTTCTTACCAAACGACCCTGTGTTTGGATATAGACTTAGTTAGAAATGTGAAGAAAAAAAATTGAAGTTTAGTGGACAAAAATATTTGTAAGTTGATATTGTGTGAAGAATATACAATCACTTTTACAAAAAAAAAAAAATTGAAAGTGAAGAATAAATTTCATTGAATTTTTTTTATAAGCTTCAAAAGACCCTTTTTAAATATTAATCGAAAACACGTTTTAATACCAAATAATGTATTGAGAAAATAAAAAAAAAACTTGTCTGTCCAAACGGCTCCTTGCTATATTATTTTTTGTGTTCCTTCTTTTACAATTATCTGATTTACTTACCGTAATTGTGTTTTCTTGGTTTCATCCCGAGTAACCTACCGATTTTGAGGTTCGATAATTCAAATTTGCATCGTATTATACTTGGATAACTCCATCCACTAAAGTTAGATCAATGATTTCCCATGTTGCACTTCGGGGTCGTTTGATTTAAAGAAAGATATGTAGAAAGTAGTTGATGAATTAGTTATACAACGATTAATTATGCATAAATTACTAATGAAAATAATTACGCGAGGATTAATAATATAAGGAGTGCAATGCATACATTATTCGTTTTGAATAATTGTTCTATCATAATTTAATGTACAAATGTATAACTTAAATTTTTTTTAAAAAAAAAAAAACAATCCAATTTAAGCAAATTCCGCTCTCTCTTTAGCGGTGCACGCTATGCAAGGTTTAGCTAACGTGCACCTGCTCTGAAGAGCCGGGGAAATCAAGCCTTCTGCAGCTGCCAATAGCACCAATGGCACAGGGAAGTAACAATCGAAGTAATAATCGGATAGTTACACTGGAATCAGGGATACCCCAAACCCTAGAACCGGCCAATCTGGTCCAATGGATGCGAGGCATGGAAAGCGCCCCAACGATACTGCAAGCTCCACCGCTTAAGGAACCGATGAAAACCCTGGCTGCAGCCGTTGACACAACGGTGGCGGCAAGAAAGCTTACATTCTCAGGGGATTCGAAAGGTCCTGAACCACTGCTAGTAGACATAGTTGTCACGACCCTTTTTTCAACTTAAAAAGAAAGAAAACTTATTAGTTTAAAAAGGTTTGTGACGGGTGTTAATAGGTACACAATTTTTAAGAGATTTTCGGAGTCGCCACTTGACAAGTTAAAGGTGTGCCAAGTCACCAAAGTGGTGTACCTAGAACACCTATGACTCGTAAATGGTCTGCGTCAGAGTTCCGGATAAGGATCTCGGTTGACTCTCGGGAAGGTGTTAGGCACCCTCGAGTCCTGTGCCAAGCACAGTTGCTTTTATTGACGCATTTCGACTCTTTTGAAATTGTTTATTATATTTGCCTTGATTTTGTTACGCTTCAATTTATTATTATTTTTTTACCGTTTGACAATTGAAAACTCCAATCGAATATAATCGCGCGAGAACTTCACTCCTTCGAAATCTTTCGACTTAAATCAATTAAATCGCGCAGGCACTTCACTCGTTCGAAGTCTCTTGACTTAATATGAGTTCCAATGTGAACATGTAATTATTCTTTAATTTAAACTTGACTCGGCCTATTAACTTGCCTAATCATTTTTCGGCTTTAAAAATATTGTTTGTTATTATTTCCTTTCATTTGTTACACTTCGACTTGACATTTGATAAAGTGTGATATATAACATTTTAATTCTTAAGTTTACATACTGCTACGTTAAAAAATGCACTAATGTTCTACAAAATGAAACAAATAGCCTCTTTGTTTTACAGGTTTTAAAGAATGGCCTGTTTTTAATTTAAAGATTAGGAACCTCACTTAAACGCTGCCTTTAAAGTGGATTAAGCTTGCAAAGTTATATGCTCACGATATTCTGCCTTTTTTTTTATAAAATTTGCACTTTCATTCCTATTTTGTCTACCTGTTACAATTATGACCAGCTTAATATCCTTGCTTGTCTGACCTTGAATTTAAATCAGCGCCTTGCTTACTTAATATCAACCTTTATTCTAACATGAAGTGGAAAATACACAACACTAACTCATTATTTAAAACATGGCACATGTAACATACAAGACACAAACATGAATATAGAAATGAAATAATTTTTGGGCCTGGTCCGCAAACAAGTTCATACAGATCTGGACCAGGCCTTTTGATGACTAATTTCAAAACCTTCAACGATCAGGACAAAGTATTTTTACTAATATTCAGGCCATTAAAGCGGCAAAAAATGCATACAAAATAACAGCGGATGGAAAGTTTACCAAGGTGAGTTACAATTCCAAAGTTTAGCAAGACCAAAGGAAGCTAAGCAAACAGCAACTCAGCAGCAACAACAGCAAGGACACAGCGACTACAAGCTCATATTAAGCTTAACTTCAGACTTCAAAACCTCGAGCTTAAATCTCAACCAACTCTCACTATTACTCACTTCATTTTCTCCTTTTTGCTCTCAATATTTTTTACTCTCAGATCTAAAGTGTTGCTGGAGATATGAAAGTGGTAGAGAGAGGTGTTCTTTTTTCTTTTTGTCTAGTGTTCCAGATATGTTCCCTGATTTTTCGTGTGTGTTCTGTGTCTGCTCCCTTTCTGTTTCTTTCTTTTTTATGTTATGTCCCCCCTTTTAAAAAGAGAGTGAAAGACTCTCAAATATAGGGGGAAGTGGGTGTGCACACAAGTACAAAGGACTAGCCCATGTGCCCCCCAAGCCTTAGCATTTCAGGCCATCATTCCTTTGCCTGCAGGGCTTGTACTAGAACCAAAAGGGGGCAGAACTCTCTGCTGCCACCCTTGTACTTCTTTGCCTCATTCTTTGACATCCATTTGACATCATCAATCCTATGTCATCCTAACTATCTCAACAAGTCAACAATATCACAACCAAACTAAACTGAATGGACTAAGTCCACCTAAGAACAAACTAAGGAAAACTAAACCCAAGTTCCAACCATGAAACAGACAGACCATGCCTCTAACTTTCTAATTTCTAACTAGACCAATCCCAGGCTTTCAACAACAAACTTGAATTAGGAAGCTACTCCATTCTACACAACTGCAAAATGCCTCAGGCACCAAACAACTCGCAGCAACAAATATATTCATACACACACACTAAATAGAGTTCACAACCAAACTTGAAACAAAAGATTTGAACAACTCAATCAGAGACACATACACAAACTTCCCTACCTGAAACAAGGATCGATCATCAGTATACATGTTTAAACTCATGAGACTGGACATTTGAACAAACAACCAATGCATAGATCAAAGCACACAGCCAAAGCTAAGTCTCATTCCAGTTTCATTGCTTCAGATGTTAGATTATACACTTAGACTATGGATAAGCCAACAAGTCAGACAGATTCCTTCAAATAAAACGTGAACGATCATTTCATACGATAGACACTTGAACATTTGAACAAACTAAAACCTAACCGAGTATTATTCGGATGAAGAATCATATACATACACGATTCAACATAACTCGACATGAGATCACAATTACGAAACAACAACATGTATATATGATTTTCACAGTCGGATCAACCTATTTTCTCAACAATTGAAACAATCTACTCTTTCTATTTTTCTTTTATTTTCTAGACTAAACAAGAAAGAAAACCAAGTAATAGAGTTTTCTAACTCTAACCAGTTTGCTAATTGTTCCCGAACTATCATTGTGCCGCTGCATCACTACGACTCTGATCGTCCACTACTTCACTGCTTCGCTGCCTTGTCAGCCCTGAGCTACTGCCTCATATACACCATAGCTGCGTCGTTTCAAATTAACCAAACAAGCAGCCTCGCAATCACACATCGACGCTACCGTTGCAGCGTCCTCGCCCTCGAAAAGCTGCCTTGGATCACCTTCGGTCACCCACACATACACTCCATCATCGTCACTGCCTATCACAAGCAAAATTAAGAGCCAAACACAAAATCATTTCCATAATTTCATTGAAACAGCCCCGCCACCTCGCTGCTCGTATCGCCATTGTCAAAGCTGCACCATTTCCTTCATTGCTTAAGCATCACCAAAGTCCCACCATCACAGCCAATAGCCACCACTCTCCGCCTCGCTGCATCAGCAACATCACAGCTTTGAACACACCGAAGCAGCCCCCCAAAGCCACCATCTTTTCCACAGAAACATCATCATCACACGCACAACCAGCTTCTAATCAGCACATCATCATTGTTCGCCATTGCCATTTCCCTACAAACAATACCGAACCTACTGCCTCGCCATTTCTGTTTCATCAACGCGCCAATAAATCAAACTTTAGAAACCACCATTCACAACCAAACACAAACACCCCGCTGCCCTAACAGCCCTTACCACCGTGACACCACCGTGTCCCCGTCACAAACCTCCACCACTGCCGTATAAAGTCTAATCCACCACTGTCACTCCAAGTTCTATGACAGGGGAATGATTCTCAAGGAAAATAAGGGTCATTAATGAAAAGAGGATGACGAGAAGAAACCATAGATATAAGCTTGGACGGAGAACTCACCGGAGTTGAAGTTTTGCCTCATTTTTGGACCTCGATTTCCACAGATTCACTGAGAATTTGGAGAGATTGACTCGAGGATTGGAATGAGTGTGAGGAGACGATTTTAGGGGGTGTATAATTTGGCCGGATGGAGGCAGTTGGTGTCGCCGACGAGGTCCCACGATGGCAGAATTTCGCCATAGCCTACTCTAGATCTGATGGTTTTTTAGGAAATGAGGGATTATGGGAAAGATTGGGCATTAAAAGTTAAGTGGGCCGGGTCAAGCTAGTGGATATGGGCTGAATTTTCTTTGTTTTGATTTCACAAATGGCCATAAAAGGTCCAAAAAAAAAAAGAGCATATGCAATTAACTATAATTAAAAATACACAAAACTGTAATTTTATCACAATTAAAACATAGAATTACAATCAAACACATAACAAATATTTTTTTGATAATTTTCTAGCATTTTTCTCCTAATTAAATGACTAGAATTAGCTATAATGCAGATAAAAATTGAGGAAAATTACACTACTATTTTACGCATTTTGGTATTTTAGGTGCCAAAATTAGGTGATTACAATAGTCAAAGGAAATCGATCTCAACAACAGGGGACAAAGCTGGAATATTACCCTCCTGTTCTAAAAGAAGGAGTGAAGGTAGTCCGATTAAACCCCAGTCGAAGTTGAAGAGCAGAAGCGCAAATGGAAGTCGAGTTTGATAGGGTATGTAATCGGAGGCTCCCCTACATTCAAGGAGATGCTGAAGTTTGTGTATGGCGTCTGGAATTTTGCAGAGATTCCATAGGTATTTTTACATGACGATGGGTATTTTGTATTTAGATTCAATTCTAAAAATGATAAAAATAGGATCCTGGAGTATGGACCCTATACATACAACAATAGACCCACGATATTGAAACAGTAGGAAGCCAATTTCCAAATTAGTGCAAAGCCTAATAGAATTATACCCGCTTGGGTGATATTCCCGAATCTACCTGTTCAGTACTGGGCTGCTGAGAACCTGGGAAGAATAGCTAGTTATGTAGGGAAACCAATATGCACTGACAGGCTGACAGGTCAACTGGGGAACTATTGGTGCAGAGGTCACAGAGGTTGTGTTGCAATTTTTTAGCAGGGGCAAAATGCTGAGAAGTGTTAACTGCACTACTGTAACACTAGTCCCCAAAGTCAAAAATCCAACTTATGTGAAGGAATTCAGGCCAATAGCATGTTGCACTACTGTGTACAAGTTGATAGCTAAAATCATCACATCCAGATTGAAGACTGTGGTAGACAGGATAGTGGGGCCCTCTCAATCAGCCTTTATAGAGGGTAGGAACATCCTTGAAAATGTGATTATGGCTCATAAATTGGTCAAGAAATACACACAGAAAGGGGTATCACCAAGATGCTTAATTAAGGTTGACATTAGGAAAGCATACAACTCTGTGGAATGGCCATTCCTGAAGATGATTTTGCTGGAGTATGGAATGCCTACAAGATTTGTAAAATGGATAATGGAGTGCATAACTACTGTGAGCTACTCACTTCTGCTCAAATGGTGGCTTAACACCCAAATTTCAAGCACATAAAGGGTCGAGGCAAGGTGACCCAATGTCACCTTACTTATTTGTACTAGTAATGGAATACTTGAATAGATTCCTGAAGAATCTGCAGCAGAATCGTGACTTTAATTTCCATCCCAGATGTGAAAAGATCAAGTTAACTCATATTTGCTTTGTTGATGATTTAATCATGTGTTACAGAGCTGACAGGAGATCAATACAGCTATTGCTTCAGGCTTTCAATCACTTCTCTGAGGTATCAGGGCTTAAAGCAAACTTGGAGAAGAGCTCTCTCTATGTGGCTGGAGTCACTCAGGAATTCAGGGACCTGCTATTGTCTGAAATGCACGTTGCCATGGGAGAGCTACCATTCAAATTCCTAGGGATCCCCTTGTCAGCTAAGAAGTTGTCAATACATCAATGCCTGCCTTTGGTAGAAAAGATTGTTGCAAAGATGAAGTGTTGGAGTACAAAGTTCCTTTCATACAGTGGAAGACTTCAGTTGATTAAAAGTGTCATATTTGTAATGCAGACATACTGGGCTCAGTTCTTCTTGCTGCCAAAGAAGATAACCAACCTGGTAACTACTGCTTGCAGAACCTTCCTCTGGACTGGAAGCAATGTCTTGTAAAAAAAAAAAGCTTTAGTTGCCTGGGATAGACTTTGTTTTCCTAAAGTTGCTGGTGGACTAAATATTATTGATATGCATAGTTGGAACTGAGCAGTACTGTGTAAACTGTTATGGGCACTAACAAAAAAGAAAGACACCCTATGGGTCCAATGGATCCATAGCTTCTATGTCAAAAACCAGGACCTAGCAACAATGGAAACTCCCAAACAAGCATACTGGCTCGTTAGGAAGATCTTTGACACTAGAGAATGGCTTCTACAGGTAACTGGCATGGCCAACATTGATGAGTATTGCACATCTGGCAGATTCAGTATTAAGAAGATATACAAATCAGCAAGGGCACAATACCAAAAAGTGGAGTGGAGAGCTTTGGTGATGGGATCAGAGGTGCTTCCTAGACACCAATTTATACTTTCGCTTGCACTACATCAAAGGCTCGCGACAGTGGATAGATTGAGGAAATGAGGAATTGTTATTCCAAGTGAATGTGTGCTATGCAAGAGAAGCACTGAGGAAACATTGGGACACGTCTACTTCGAATGTGAATATGCTAGGACTATCTGGACTACTATCCTGAAGTAGATGGGAGAGGATCACCAGGTGGCAACATGAGAAGAGGAAGTTCACTAGATGGGGAAATAAGCCAAGAATGGGAGAGTGTGAGCTGCTATACTAAGGTTCCTTTTCTCAGCAACAGTGTATCATGTCTGGATAGAAAGGAATAACCGAAGATTTCAGGCTCAAGAGCTGGCGTGCACCAAAAGAATCAGGGAGATAATCTGTCAACTACACATGCGGGGGCAGAATAAAAAGAAGTGGAAGAAGAGATTAGAAGAATTGAATAGTTACCTGTCTAGTAGTCTTCACCTGTACATTGCAATATCCTAATCATAGATAGTGGTAATCCATAGTTATAGTAATATGTATGCAAAGGACTGACTCCAGAGTACAAGTGAGTCAGCGGTTGTAAATTGGAATATTTGGTTGAATGAAATTTCTTATTTGACCAAAAAAAATATTTATTTTTTTAACAAATTAAAAATATACACATATTCTGATACGATCTTAGAGGGATAGGCCAAGTCATATGGCACCAAATGCGGAGGTTGAATTATCAAGTAGACCATTGACATGTTCAAATACGACGGGTGCACATGGATCGCAAGCTTCATGATATGCATGATCTTCAATCAATGATTCGAGAGAGCTTAGGAGGTTTAAGGTTTGACGGAATGACGTTTTCATGTGTTTAAAGCTTGTTCATGGCCGAGGAAGTGAAGGAGGAGCATGTTCAGACTTTTTTGCGACGCGACAACATCGAGTGACTGAAGATAATTTTTAGCAGCAAAAGTATAAAAAAGGACACAATATATTCCCAACGCGTGAGCATTGCGTGGATCCTATCAAAAGGCAAAAAGCACAATATTTTTCCAACAAGTGAGCACTGAGTGAATCCTGTCATAAGGCAAAGCTCAGTTCACTCGACGACCTGTCATCGAGTGGCCATCGCGTAAATTAGTTTAAGGAGGTTGGAATTTGAAAGGCTTTTTAGCTTTTTGCACAAATCCTAGTTAATGTAAAAGGCGCATTTTCTTCTCCTTATCCCCCAACTCGATTAAACAATCCCTCATTTAATTCCTTTTTTTTCATTTTTTTTTGGCTCGTAATGTTGTTTCTTGATTCTTGATTTTATTTGTTATTTATAGAATTAGGCAGATGAATAGGTAGTTTATCATATACCCTTTTGGAAAGATTTGTCCTTTTCCTCTCATTTAGCCCCAGTGTTGTCCTTATTAAAAAGGGAGCCTTGGAGCTATTAGTATAATCGTCTCTGTGTGACCTACATGTCAGTGGTTCGAGCCGTGAAAATAGCCTATGATGCTTACATCGGGGTCGACTGCGTTGCATACATCATCCTCTTTAAAATGCAGCCCTTTATATGCGTTAGTGACCGTGTTTGTTATTTATATAAAGTAAATAGAGCGGAATAAGTAGTTTATCAAGGTATCCATTTGAAAAAAAAGAACGTTTTCTGTTCCTTCTATCATTTTGGCCTCAACTTATTAGTATCGGTACCGATTTGACTATCGGTACCGGTTCGATTTCACAACTTTTTTCAGTTGCAGCAGTTCTATCCAAACAGATAATTATTTATTTATAAAAATCAACTATATTACTTAAAAAGTGCTTTTAAGCATTCGACCAACCCAAACGACCTTTAAGTGACACTATTAAGTATTTCTTTTGCACGAGTAAATTATTCTAAAGATAAACCCTTTTAGTATTTGTTAATCAGTACTAGAACATAGTATGTTATTACAAAAAATCATAGTAGTAATTTTCTATCTAAATTTTCCACTTCAAGTTTCAAGTTTCAAGTTTTTATTCCCCGTTTGTTTCTAAAACTTGAAAGCACTTTTTTCAAATAATATTTTAAATATTTGTTTCTTTATAGAACTTATCCAAATTTTGAAAATCCGATCATCAAATTTTTAAAAATCAGTTGAAACTAGTCTTTGAAAGTTTTTGAAAAAAAATACTTTTCCTACCGACAGAATTTCAATATTTTTTCAGATCAAATATGTGTCCAAACACAACAAGTTTCAAAAATTAAGTTTATTTTTTCAAGTTTCAACCAAATCTATGTCCAAACATTAGCTAACAACAATAACATAGTCAATATTATTCCACAAATAACGTCTACGGAGGATGAGATGTACATAAATTTTACTTTCACCGAGATGAAGAGACAGTTTCCGCTATACGTTGGTAAGTCCAAACGGTAGCTAAACTTTAGCGAATCCGACAAATGCCTCGTTTCATGAGCTACTTTAGATTCGATTTCTTTGACTTCTTCTTTTAAAAAACAATCAAACTTTGACCAGGTAAAATAAAATAAAAAAACGAAAAAGAAAAAGAGAAAAAAAAAAAAGCAAAAAGCAAAAAGCAAAAAGTAACATAAAACAGCTTTGTGCGCCATTTCAGCTCGTCACCACCTTTTAATTTTCCACCTTTGCTGCCGGAAAACGCCGTACACGGTGGCTCTTTTCACCGGCCGGCTTTATATTTTCAAAATCTCCGATCATTTTAATTTATAAAAATGGAGAGATATAATAATAATCTTCTAGAACGGTATCGTAACGATAGACGGAAGCTTCTAGAGTATTTATTATCATGTGGATTAATTAAAGAAATTCGTACTCCTTCTGGTCCCAGTTTTTCACTTTCTAATATCAATTTGGATTTTATTAGTGCTGATTATGTCCTAAATTGCGTTCAATCAGGTAATTTTTTATGTTTTTTTTGTTAAAAAATTATTAATGTTTTTATATTAATTTTTGATATTTATTTTGTTGAATTTTTGCATAATTAATAAGTACATGAAAGGTAGTAGTACCTTTTTGATAGCTAAAGGAAGACTTTTGCGTATGTGAAGGTGTTTGACTGAGCACGGAGTTTTAGAAATTAAGGAAGACTTTTGCGTATGTTAATTAAGGTGTTTGACTCGTGGAGTTGTAGAAATAATGGAAGATTTTTGAAATTTACGTATTAAATACGTCGTAGAAATATATGTGGCTAGAGATCATCTTATTGAGGGTTAAATGAGAAATTTATAGTTGACTTTAGATGTTATTAGTGCTGATTATGTCCTTGTTTGTGTTCAATCAGGTAATTTTTTTTATGCTTTTTTAAAAAAATTATTAATGTTTTTATATTAATTTTTGATATTTATTTGTTAATTTTGCTGAAATTTGCATAATTAAGGAGTATATGAAAGGTAGTAAGTTTTTATAGCTAAAGGAAGACTTTTGCATATGCGAAGGTGTTTGACTGATCAAGGAGTTGTAGAAATAATGGAAGATTTTTGAAATTTACGTATTAAATACGTCGTAGAAATATATGTGGCTAGAGATCATCTTATTAAGGGTAAAATGAGAAATTTATAGTTGAATTTAGATGTTATTAGTGCTGATTATGTCCTTGTTCTTGTTAGTGTTCAATCAGGTAATTTTTTTTATGCTTTTTTTAAAAAAAAATTATTTACATTTTTATATTAATTTTTGATATTTATTTCTTAATTTGTTGCAATTTTGCATAATTTAGGAGTACATGAAAGGTATAACTTTTTGATAGCTAAAGGAAGACTTTTGTGTATGTGAAGGTGTTTGACTGATCACGGAGTTATAAAAATTAAGGAAGACTTTTGCGTATGTTAAGGTGTTTGATTGTTCGCGGAGTTGTAGAAATAAAGGAAGATTTTGAAATTTGCGTATAAAATACGTCGTAGAAATATAGTATGTGGCCAGCGATCATTTTATTAAGAGTAAAATGAGAAATTTAAAGTTTGAATTGTTACTAAATATAGAAAGGTTTCATTTTATTGGGAACTGATTGGAAAGGAAAGAGTGTCACATAACGGAGGGAGTAATAAACGAAAACTTTGTGCGACTCAGTAGTGCCAGAAAGGCTGAGGCAGGAAGACTGTTGAAATTTGTGTATAAAATAAATAGTCATAGAAAATTAGGGAAAATTTAACATTGAATTGTTACTAAATATAGAAATGTGTCTTTTTCTGGGATTCGAGTGAAATGGAAAGAGCGTCACATAACTTGGGACAGAGGAAGTAATAAACAAAAACTGCGTGACTCGTTAGTGCCACAAAAGGTTGAGGCGGGGGGTGGGGGTGTAGTTATTGTTTTGATGGTTTATTTGTTCTTATTTATGGAATGATTTTGGTTTTATGTTGTTGTGTGTTTTGTTTACATTTAAAGGTTAAAGCTTTTTGATTCTACTGTCGTTGCATAAAATGAATAGGTGGGGTGCTGGATGTTTCTTTAGCAGCTAAGAAGTATCATGATGAACGTCGACATCCAAAAACGGTAAGGAATTTATGGCTTGTTATTGTAAAGAATTTTATAATAGTGTGGCCTTTCACTTTATTTTTGTTATTACTTTTATACCTTTTGTTGGATTGAATGCCTAACTAACTTGTCGATAAGAAAGTCCCTCTGTCACTGAAATGCGCCGTATATGTCAATTCTTGTCTCTCTAGATGTGAAAATATATTATATTTGTTCTTTGGATCTATTGAAGTAAAGAATAAAGCAGTGTTTGGGAATGAAACTGCAAAATGATTTCCCTCATCTCAAGCAGGAGTTGCATTTTTGACTTTCCTACCTTTGAAGTATTACTAAATGTTACTTTTGTTATGCTCTCTGTAGATACAGGTGCACACAGGCAATGCGTATTTTCTTGTTACAGATCCAGAATCAGCTGGCTCCCACCCTCAGCGTATGCCACCTCCTATCATGAAGAATCAATGTGATGATAATGGATCACGACATTCTGATTTGACAGATTTCTCTCTTTACGGTGATGACTATGGGGTGAACAGAAAAGCTGCTGGAACTGCAGGGTCATTTCCCATAAATCAAGCTGATCTGCCATCAATAGGAATACCTGCACTGAAAACAGGTATATGCTTATTATCATGATACAAAAAAGAAGAAGAATGGGGCATGAGACTGTTTTACTTCTGTAGTGTGTGGAAGGTCCATATCCTATCTTAATATGTATTCGCCTTTGGAGTAAACTGATACAAAGTTCTAGGTTTCCTGAAGGCCTACTGGACGATGATTTGCGTGAATCTGCCTATGAAGTATTCCTTGCTTGCATGGTGTGCTCTGGGTAAAAATTCTTAACGATGATCTTCATCATGTATTTGTATTTGAGCGGTCGATTTATAATTATTTGAAGGCTCTAGTGAAAATGCACTAATTATTTTTCATTGATGGCCATTCATTTTCTTTTACTTAGCTCGGGAATCTCTTTCACTCTTGTAAAACTTTTCTAACTTTTAGGCTTGAGATTTGCTTGACTGAGGCTAAAAAGAAAGAGAAGAGTCCTAGATTTCTGGCTGGGCTTAAGAGTAGAAGGGAGAAAAGACATTCACGGTCCCTATCTGGGTCCCTGTCGTTTGATAGAAATTCAGAGCTCGTTGGAACTTTTAGAACGCAAATGCAGGCAAGTTGTTATTTTCTGTTTTTAAAAGTTTACATATTTTGCTGCTGACATTTACCTTTTCATATTGAAGTCAGGTAAAAAATTTTATGTGGCTGATTTTTCTCTATGAAAAATTTCTGACAAAAGAAAAGAAAGATAACTTAAATATATTCTGTGTTTGTGCAAATAGACTTATCTTCCCTTTGGAATCTCTGCTGTTAAGGCCCTCCAGTTAAATCTGTCCTTTGAGGCTCTTCACCTCACTTCACCTATGTCTAAATAGATTTACGCGTGAAGTTTCTTCTGATTGATTGACACTACACTCTTTCTTTCCCTGCTTTTTCGGACTGTATGTTGTCCACAAAGTTAATAATGTTTTACTCCACTAAACTTTTTCATGACTAACATATACTCTTCACTAGATCTCAGAAGCAATGGACGCTCTCACTCGGCGAAAGTTGGTAAAATTGGCTTCTGGTAAATCATTTGGACAGATCGATGTTCCTCAAATCGCACTGGGTCTTTTGAATGGCACAATGAAGTCTGACTTTCAGAATGAAAAATCATATATCCAGTGGAAGAACAGACAGGTACTAGTAGTTCTTGCATTTTGTGTCATTACAAGTTTTTTCCACTTAAAGTTTCCTGTTATAATTTTAGCTTCAACGGAAGTCATCTTTCTGTTTTTTCTTTTATTAACCACATTCTAGAAATTTTTTGCCATGGTTGGTCCATATTGTGTTCATTGTCAAATTAACAATGTGCATTGCGCTATAATCGGAGTATTGCTTTGTGGTGGCAGTCCCAATTGAATCTACTTTTAAGCTAAAAGAGTAACTCAATGGTTAATCTGATAATGTTTGATGATCAATGAAGCAAGGATCTGAATAGATGATTGGTCTGATGGTATTATTGTTCTTAGCATGATAGATCGTACAGAATGTTGATTCTTTTTCAGAAGGTACAAGTTGCCTATTTGCACTTGGCTGAACATTTGATGTGTCTTGTTCATTGCAATTTTCAAATAAATCTCTTGATAAAAATTGCCCAGACAAACAAGCACATTTGTTTAAGTGAAACTCAAGATAAAAGAAGAAAAGACTGAGCAACATCAAATAAGGTGAACAAACAATGGGTTGGGGATGCATGCAAGAACTTAAATCTAAAGTGAGAGTATATTTGGGATTCATAAATCTAATTTCGAAGATATACTTTATTTATACACCAGATGGACTTCCAATAAATATTATTTTTCACAACCCTCTGCCTCATTGTTATTCTAACTTGTTTACCTGTAGGCTAATATTCTTGAAGAACTTTTATCTGCTGAGCAATCAGTTGGAGTTTCTCTTGGAAAGATTAGGAAATTTGAGGTATGTCTGCTTGCAGTTCGCTTTTCTATCGCTTATCAAATTTGCCCTTCAGTTGCAGACTGAGAAGATATTTCATTCTGCTGTAGGAATGGGACATTAAGATGTCTCCCTCTGAATGCAGAGAGGTGCTATCTTCCATTAGAAATATTGCTTTGGCATTGTCACGTAAGCCTGGAAATTGTGGTCTACAAGGCGAGACATATTACTGGAGTGCTGGTTATCCCTTAAACATAAGGCTGTATGAGAAGCTACTCCTTGGTGTATTTGACATTCTAGAGGATGGCCAGCTCATAGAGGTTTTGATTGTCTTTTAATCTCTTGTGTTGGTTTTTCCGAGTGTAGTGTACTTAATGCTTCTTGTCATCAGGAAGCTGATGAAATCCTAAAGCTCATCAAATCAACGTGGTCTTTGTTGGGCATTACGCAGAAGCTACATGATGTGTTATATGGGTGGGTGCTATTTCAGCAGGTAACTTAGCTGTACCATGTACTGAAGCAATATTCAGCCATCTCCTCCATCTCTCTCTCCCTGTCTCTGATGCATTTGTTTGGCTCAGAATACATGAACTACACTGCACCTAGGAGATAATGTTGCATTACATGCCTGATAATTCATGGGCCAAGGCACTCAATTTTCTAACAAGACATAATTAAAGCCCTAGATACTTCTAATGCATCCCCTGTTTGCATAAAATATGACACCTTGAGCATCACCTGTGTTTTCATTCACTTGAACGTCTGCTTGTATCTACTACGCCTCAATAAGAGGGAACCTGCTTTGGCTGTAGCTTGCTGGCTTTCCACGGGAGATTGTGTTGTTAATATGTCTCACTTTCTTAATTTTGTTTTGGTAAAATCTGAATATTAGCCTTCTTATTTGTCGCGTTTAAATCTAGTGTTACCCCTTATTTTTGTGTTAATTCAGCTGCTTGCAATTCGTTAACAAGGAGCTTCACTCTATGTGCTTTAGTGGAAATTTTGATGCATTTAGCATTAATGGAGAGCAAGATTAATTGCCCTATAAGGTCATTGTTTATTATTTGTAGATTTTGATAAGATTTCTAATGCTGTTTCTTCCTAATTGAAGTTTGTTGGGACAGAGGAGGCAATGCTTTTGGACTATGCAGTTCGTAAAGTGCGGAATATTCTGTCACCTGATGATGTTGAAAATAAGGAAAAGAAGTATTTGGAGAGCCTAGTTTGTTATACTCGCTGCAATGGCTCAGAGATTAGGTTAAATTTGGTGCAGTCTGTGCTTTGGTCAATTTCTTTATGGTGTGACAATAAGTTGCAGGATTATCACTGGCAATTTACGCAGGTTGTTTGCTTTGCTTGTATGTTCTAGTTATCTTCCTTCTTCAATGTGATGTATGGCTTGTTACTTGTGGTCCAACATTCAAAAATTTGTACCTGATGAGAATTTTCTCTATTTTTCAGAAGCCTTCTCTTTTCAAGGGGGTGATATCCATGGTATTGGTGGCAGGAAATCAGAAGGTCAATCCATCTGGAAGTATGGAGGTACTTGGGACAAATTTATTCTTATTAAGTGCCCATTCTGGTAGCAGAAATAAGATAACCATGGGCAAGATTTTGCTGGGCAACTAAAATGTTAGTAAGTTCTTCAGGGGTTAATAGCCACTTGCCCTTTTAGGAATACCTCTTTGCCTGTTGGTCTCTCTCTCTCTCTCTCTGTGCCTTCTTCCCCCTTTCTAATGTTCGCACTGCATGTATCTCTGGGAACGCCCAAAACTATAATGACAGAAGAAAAGTTAAAAGAAAATTGAAAAAGCATGATGCCAGTATACCAAGATGAATTTAAATGGACATGGTCAGTGAAGATTCATATAGCGGACAAAAAATTGTTGGGACTGAGGCGCAGTTGTTGTTGTATGAAGCCACTATATGTATGATTCTCTGACATTTGTAGTTCTCCAGGAAAAGAAGTATACAACCCGAAATGACATGACTTGACATCCTCTGTATTGGCATCATTTCCTTTATGTAATTGGACATTTGATAGTTGATTTAACATCCTAAAATCTGCTTGCTGTACTTGGAGTCTTTTTGTTCTTCTAGCATTCCTGTCAGTACCAAGTTCTTCCATTTCTTCTCAGTATGTTGAAAGTTCTTCCTTTTCCTATCTGTATTGGCATTGTTCCTTTATGTAAATGGAAATGCAACAGATACTCATTTTTTAAACAACAAAATACTCATTGAATCCGTTCATCTCCTCTTAATGTTTCAGTCTATGGAATTGAAAATGTACACTTGGATTTTAGAACCTACCAGCAATTCTTTCCTATTGGGGTGATTATGTTAAGAAAACATAAAATACCTATGGCTCGACTTGTCAACCTCCTTTGTCTCATTGAGTAGGATCGCTATGGTTTTACTGTGAAGAACTTATGGTTTTACTGTGAAGGAGGACAGAATTACCAACCTTTGGTCACCAGCTGGCACCATTGAACCCGAAAAAATTATCCTTTAGAATATTAAAAACATTTCTTAAAATTTGGCCGGCAATTCATAAACTGAAGAGTGCCATTTCTTTTATCTGTAATCATTGCCATTTGTTGCTATATTGCAAAACCCTCTGCTTTCCCATACATTTTGTGATCCTTGAGCAAGTAACAGTACCTTCTGATCTTGTTCAAAGATATTAGCACCATCCCGAAGAACTATAATTCAGTAATTTAGTGAATAACTGGAGGTGGGAGATTTCCATTTCTGTGAACCTAATAATTTTTTAAGCTGGTGCCGAAAGGAGTTTCTTATTGTCCCTGGGCTTTATCATCTTATCTTAGATTAAAAGTTTGGTTTGGGGAATTTTAGAAGTGAACAAATTCATTTAGCTTTTATATTCTTTGTGACTCCTTTTAATACTTTCAAAATAAATTGGATTTAATTCTTCATGTTTTCTTTAGAATCATTGTAAAAAAGTTCTCTTCGCACTATGCAGCTAATGATGGATGGTTCAGATGAGTTCATTCATAGAAAAGTTAGAATGTATGTTGAGATGTCTGTAGAAGCTGCTTGCAAGAGGGTATGGTATCTAATGTCTCTGTTAATGTAGGTCATGACTACCTCATTTTTAGAAAAGTTGACATATTAGCTTGACCGTAGGCTGCTGATGCAATAAATACTGGATCAAAGGTAGATAAGAAACATCCTTTGGCTTTGCTTGCAAGTGAACTGGTGTCAATTGCTCAGAGACAGCTGACTGTGTACCATCCAGTCCTCAGGCATTGGTGTGCTGAAGCTGGAGTAGTTTACGCTTCGAGATTGCACAGATTTTATGGTGAAAGACTGGTCAGTTTTCAGTGATACACCATATTCTCCAGCACCTTTTTGCCCAGCTTTTGTTGTTCTTTTGACTCGAAGTTTCTTTTGCTGCTGTATAGGAGCCATTTCTCAAGAATATATCTTGTCTTTCCGAAGATGTGAAGCAGGTTCTTGCTGCAGCTATTCTGTTGGAGAATTCTCTACTTGAGCTCTATTCATCAGAACAAGAAGAAAATGGCGTGCATTATCCGTTGATGTTAGACTTTGAGCGAAAGGTTAATTTGCACTAGGAAAGCTATTACATATTGTTGATATCGTGTAGCGAGCTTATTCCTCATCTGGAGCATTTCTGCCTATGGACTTGACATGTTAATTCTTGCATACCTTCTTTCCTGTGGATGTCTTTAAAGTAGATGGAGTATTATTAATTTATTTCCTTCTCTTTCTTAACTTCCAAAAAAATGAAATAGAATATGTTTAGTTTTATTTACACAATATGCTTGAATTTCTTCGATCACGTGTAGGTGAACATTTTTCAGTCCATAAGAATGTTAGCTGAAAGAAATATGTAGTGTTGTGAGAGGTGGCCCAGAAGCTAGGCATGCAGGCTATGCGCTTCGCCTTGCTTAAGAGGCCAGGCACCTAGGCACTAAGACTTGCACCTCGGCGTCTATGGGGTCTGTCTTGAAGCGGGGAGACACTAGAAAATAAATTTAGTTGGCAAAGTGATAGATAATTTGTGATGCGAATGTTATGGATCAGTATTCACTAAACCTAAATTAACAATGTTAAATTTTTTATCTAAAGAAAAAGCTTATAAACTGACTTTGGAACTTGATTGATATTGGTTTCACTTAATATTTCACTTTCTTGAGGTGTTTTCAAATGTCCTTGACTATAAATTTGTTGCGTGTATTTGTAGGAATTCTGCATCACATACTCGTATTTTTATTTTTACTTCATTTGTGCCTTCATTAAAGCTCGTGATATTATTGGGAATTTTGCGCTTCAGTTTAAGCGCTCACTTCTCGAACAGAACTTGACACTTTCCTTTGCTTTTGACTATACTGGTAATCTCTGTGGGAATGGTTAATTTTCTACCCATCTTCTGATGAGTTACAACAGAACCTGACTTTTCTGCTATTCTACATGAAAGTAATAGATTATGAGAAGAGACTAAAGAATGTTCCACACGCAGTGAACATGATTAAAAGCACTGATGATATTGATAAGCAATTTTAAATCTCCGCCTGTCATTTAATTAGATTTTATTTTTAATATTTTTCTTTTCTGAAACTCTAATAGGAGGTATTCTGTTGCTTTCGTTTCTTGGTTTGTAGATTGGAGAAATTGCAAGACCAATTATTCTTGATTGGGTGATTGCTCAGCATGCGAGGATACTTGAATGGACTGGACGTGCTGTTGATCTTGAGGTGATCTTTAAAAGCTCTAAGTTGGTTGTAACATAATAAAAGTTAGTTTGATGCCAAATGCTATAAAAGAATATTAGGTGCCTTTGGTCAAAATAATCTATTTGCAGCTTAAACTGCACTGAGTTTTTTTTTTTAAATCTTTTTATTTAGTTACTATTTAGTAATTATGCACGAAATTCATCCCATAAGCAAATATGTATTAACAGCTTAAACTTTACACGTGTTATTTTCATCTTTACTTCCATTTAGTCATTGTGCTTATTATGTATCTTTCCTAAAGGAAAATATCTTGCTGCTATCTTCTGTTGAAAGTAGCAGTTACGATGTAGTTGTTCTTGACCATGTGTTTCTTGCTTGCAAATCTTGGATGTAATTTGATCTTCAAATTTGTCTTGTCTTAATCACAGGAATGGGAACCCCTATCGCATCAGCAAAAACAAGCAGCTTCAGCTGTAGAAGTATTCAGAATAATAGAGGAGGTATGCCCCTTAATTATTGGTGTTGCCCTTTTTAATACTTTTGTTTCTTTTGAGGTTACCATTGTGGTTGTTTCTTCTACTTTCTTCTATTTTGTTACTTTGTTTCTTCTACTTTCTTTTCTTCCATATTTATATTCTTAGCTTTTACTCTTGCATTTGTCAAATCAGTTTTCAAAAACGCTTTTCATAAGTGATAAGCCGAGGGTCTTTCAGAAAATCCTTTCTACCTCTCACAAGGTAGGGAAAAGGTGTGTGTACACCTCACTCTTTCCAGACCCCATCTGTGAGATTTCACTGGGCGGTTTTTGTTGTTGTTGTAGTTTCCCTTTTCTTTTGATAAATTCTGACTTTGCCTCTTAGTTATCTTCCTGAAATTACCTGTAATGAAGCTACTTTTTGTAGAGCATCCAAATATTTCTTTGGTGCTTTCATATTTGAAAAATTCTGTGGATGTTTCACGGAATTCTGTTGAATTTGATTCAGACTATTGATGCTTGTCAATTCTAGTAATGCTGTATATCTGGTTGCACAGGAAATTGATGTATCATTTCTAAAGGTTGCGAAGACTGTTTTTGTTGTTAAAATGCTCTATCGGTTGCTAGGGACTTTCAACATATTTGGGCTTTTCTATCCTTATAAAAAAAAACATATTTGGGCATTTTTTAGAAATCTCAGCTAGGATGCTAAATAATGTGCCTGCAAGTTCCTATGTTTCCTTCGCGGCCTTGCCTTCATGTGGTTCCTTTGGGATGTTGGATTTTGTGTACAGTAATGTGATATGTAGAACTTGAAGTGTTCCGTTTTTTGATTTATCGGCTTATCCTGCCACATTTTAAAATTTTATGCAAGAATCAACTAAACTTTAAGATCACATTATGTTTTTTAGGCAAATCTTTTTTTTTTTTTTTTTTTTTTTGAAATCTGACAATATCAGTTTATGTTTGAGGTAAAGACGATCTGAAATTTGCATGATTCAGTTTGCTGTCTGTACTCCATCTATATCTACAATGGAAAAGTTGCCCTTACAATATATTTGAAATGAGAGACTCATGTGTTCTTTCGTCTGTATAATTTTTGATGGTTTAGTTGGATTTTAGTTTAAATATTCACATTTGATTATAATCTATCTTTTATTCTGTGTTGCCTCCTGTATCCCCTAGGTTTTACTCTTTTTCCTAACTTATTGTGTAGCCACCCTAACCAGCAGCTACCTTCTCTTGGTCCCCCGACCCCTAAGCTACTGTATTATGTCTCCTATCAGCCATCCGTCACCAGCCTCATCCACCCTTTGCAGAACACCTTTCGCCCTAAGCAGAGCCCGAGACCTTTCTTTTAGTTACGCCACAGGCTCCTTATCCCAATTCTAAACCAACTTCCTCACTCCTGATTCCAAAGCACTGCTTCTCCTGCATCCAGGCCCCATTAAGAAAACTCCATCCATAATAGGTTAGCGCTCACATCTTCAAACCCACTTGCTTCTACTCCAACATCGCATTTCCTCATGACAATTCATTTCCAAATCAGTTGGAGCTATCTTGTTTGTCGAGGGAAATCGAAGGCCAATGAAGTTCAAAAAGTAGTTTCCAGGTGGACTGTAGCAACGTGGTGGGTAGGGATTTCCTTTCTATGTTTTATTTTCTCTGCTTTGATTGTCATTTGAAGAATAAGCACCATTTTCTGATAAAATCCTCATGCAAAGTCAGGCAAGGTGCCCTTGCTCAAAACATAGTCAGAGCAGCCTCCAATGATCATTTAAAAACAAATGTCATACTTCATTTAATGACACGGTTAGGACAATTGAAAGAATCACATCACGACTTGTCGATAGATATTGATAATCACGGTGGGATTTACTAGAAAGGACTTGTTGAAATAATGGAAAACATGAGTTAAAAACAAAGAGCATTAAAAACTTGTGTCACTAAGTTGAAGACTAACTGACTGTATCCTTGAAGCTTTTCAAGGTGATCCTACTTTTCTTGGTTGATACGCTGTCTGTTTATTTTAACTTGCTATTTTCTCTCTATTTCATCTCTGTGTTTATATGCAGACCGTTGATCAATTTTTTGAGATGAGGCTTCCCGTGGATATCACTCACTTGCAAGCTTTACTCTCCATAATCTTTCACACGCTGGATGCCTACTTGCAGAAAGTGATTAACCAGTTAGGTAGCGTGGTTCTTGAAATACAAGAAGTTTTTATATTGTTTTTATCCTTTGTGCTTCTACTTCAGTTATTACCATCCTTGCGTACTATGCCAGCAGAACATGTTTTTAGATAAGATCTCTTAATTTATGCCTCCAAAATCGTTTTATCCCAAAAGTTGGTCGTGACCCTGATGATGATCGCAACTTTTTGGGTCTTCATCAATAATTGCATGTTGCAGATGTGTGAATGCTGGTGGTCATCTGATGTTGGTGATGGGGTTGATAGGTCAACTTGCTTGAACACAGTCGATTCGCTGGTCTCCTAGACATATATAAAATTTCTTTATGCGGAGTCTTCCTTTTGGTTCTGCAGGGGCTAATGTTTGTCCCCAAACACAATGCCTCTTTACTTTCATCTTAAAAGTACTGGGTTTTTGAATTCTCTTCTCTGTCATAAAAGGAGATTGGGCAGTAATTGAGTGACTTAAAACAGTTTTATGAAATTGGACATGTCTAGAGAAGATCGCTGAAGTGATTGATACATAGATTTGGAGCTTGGACAATAACCATTTTTTTTTTTTTTTTTGGTCTTGATATTACACTTTCAAGAAGAAGAGCTTTCTGCCACTTTCAAAAGATTAACGAAAAAAAACATGTTTCGCTAATAAATGTTCAGATCAAGTATTCAGCCTTTAGCACTCATATTAAAGGGCAGCCCAGTGCACAAATCATCCCGCATTCACGCAGGGTTCAGGGTGTGATGTACGCAGCCTAGCCTTTAGCACTCATATTGGCATATTAATTTCCCGAATTGTTGTTTGGTTTTGACTCGCATGAAATACCTTATGTGATATGAATTACAAATTTTTGGATGGTGCAGTTGACAAGCATAATCTTTATCCTCCTGCTCCTCCCTTGACTCGTTATAAGGAGACGACATTTCCTATCACCAAGAAAAAGTTGGTTGAATCTGTGGTTCTTGATAATGTGGTGAATAAAAAGTTGGATGCCTTGACAACTTCAAAACTTTGTGTCAGAATGAACACCCTTCAAGTGAGTGCAAGCTTCTTCCTTTTGATGGTTTTCCATTTCTTGTTTGTTTATTGACAAATGATGATTGATGTTGCTATATTCCATTTTCATTTTCTTGTGCATTAGATTTTTGTATTTTGCTCTTACAGCGTCTCGCATTGGTTGAATGAATCTGTTGTTTTCTTCTTATGTGGTTTTTTTCACTCCTCATCCCATGACTAACTTTTGAGGTTGAGTTAGACTCGGTGTTTATTTTCTTTACATGGTATCAGACCTACCCATCCGTATTCTTGGCTTACTCAATGTCGGTTCCCAGATTGAGGGAATGAGTTGTTTTTGAAGGTGTTGGGCATTATCTCATGAGCTAGCTTTTGGGATTTAGACCCAATATTCGTTTTCTTTTATGAAGAAAATGGACCTTGGACCTATCTCAACCCAAAAAGCTAGTTCTAGAGAAGAGGCGAGGATTCCAAGACCATGTGAGCAGAAGACAACTCATTTTTTACACCAATTTGGGACTTCACACCCCCCTCACGCTCAGGACTCGTCATCTGGAGCATGGTCAACATAGCCCAACATTGGGTAAGCCAAGAACAGAAATGGATTGCATTGATACCATGTGAAAAAAATAAGCTTCTCATTGACTTGACTAACAGTGAACAAGAGGCATCGATAAAAAGCGAGTGTACAAGACGTGCCACTTATATAGGAGTCATAGGCTATGTATAATATGGTAAGTAATCAATCTATATATTAACGAGGTAAGTATCTATAATTAAATATAATATCCTGCGGTATCTTGTAGAGTATTCTATGAATTTTCTTATTCAAGTACATCAAATCTAGAAGTATGAATGTAAAAACATTCACTTGATCAATTGATAGTTTAACAGCTATATCCCTCTTACCCTGTCCCGCACAATCCTTTCACCTACAAAAGTATCTAAAACTGAATTTTGATGCCGGGCAAATGTCAACTTTTCTTAATAATAGGATATATATAAATACTCAGGATTCTTTTCTCTTTCCATTTTGTCTTTGATTCCCTAGTTGAGCTACTTACCTTTTCTCTGTGCATAACTGTGAAAGAACCATTTCTTCAAATTTAACTGTCATGTCCACTGCCTCCTTTCCTTCCTTTTGTTGGTTCTTTGTAACTCTTAGTCACAGAAACTACAAGTTTTCCTGATGACAATGATACCTTCTTCATGCAGTATATGCAGAAGAAAATTTCCACACTTGAGGATTGTATCCGGGAGTCGTGGTCGGCTGTTAGACATTTTAAAGATCAGACATGCGGTAACTTCTGCAGCTATCTGTACTTTTACAAAGTATAGCTTACTATTGTATGAAGTATAGCTTCAAAGTACATCTATCTGGTCCTTTCAGCATATTCTTTGGAGATGTAGTATTTTATATTTATTTTATTTGTAACGGTGGGGATCCGGGCCATCTAACACGCACCTTGACTATTCCACTACCTACTACCTCATACCAACACAGGTTCCAAGAGTTAACAGGTATCTCTGTAGGCTTAGGCAAATCGGAAGAAATATGGAGATGTTGAAAATAGTTGCCTACTATATTATTGGAGGATATCTGGTACCAAGTCATTTGAAAACTAACCATGCAGATTTAACAAGAGTGATTTAGAAAGTTGCCTCAACGTCTTAGGGATTTTCTAGAGACGCATAGGTTAAGAGGTTTATTCTATCTCTGCTATTTTCTCTAATGCAAGGATTTTTTATGCTAATCGACTTATTAGATGAGTTGAAGAACCATCTGAAGATAATCTACATTTGAATAGCAATTTTACTGATGTTCATTCTTGTTACCTTCAGCTGATGAGGATTCTCATGGGACTTCGAATGGGATATTGGATATGTGTAATGAGTCAGTTGATGAGCTTTTTGTTGCCACCTTTGACTGCATTCGAGATAGTGCTGCCGATACTATCAGGAAAAGTTGTGAGCTAGTGGGTAAGTTGAGCTCTATCCTGGTTTTATTTAGTGATAGTGGACTTGCACTTAATAGACAATGTGGAATTCCTAGTTTGGTCACTATTCAAAGCATTACTATTTGTGTCTACTTATATGTAACAAAACCTACCTTTCTTTGCTTTTTGAATCCTGTAATTGAAGGTGCTGACTGATTAATACCGTTGACTAAATGTTATTGTATTATTGAAGTTATGGTACAATGGTATCTTGGTTTTATTGACAAATATATTTGGCATACAAGTGGGACTTAAGAAGTATTCACGCCAACTTGTTCATCAAATTTTGCTAAGAATCCCTGAAAACTCGGGTTGGGATAAGGTTGCTCGAGCCTAACAAGATTTCTAGTATTGAGGAATCTCCCTGGGCTAAGTAACAGCAAGATATTGAGATCCTTAGGCCAGTATTACCTTTAAAATTTAAGTCAAACAGCGTTGAACTTTTGAATGTGGGAGCCCATTGCTGTATTAGTGGATGCACCTCCTCAAAGTTCTGTAAAGCATTTACCATGCTCGTACACAAGCCGTTTTAAAGTAAGATATGTATTTGATGTTTTTTTTCTTCTTGAAATTACTGCTATCTTCTTTTTATTCCACTGGCGACCGGAAGCATCTGTTGGTGCTGTTGGAAGGCTTTCTTTTGAGCATATGCTTTATAAAACACTTTAGCAAATTGATTTGACAAGGAATTTTGTGACAGTTTGGTGACTGTTGGTCGTTGAAAGATGGAACGACCCAATTGCTACAAAAGTAATGGTTATGATTTGCTTCTTGATTCCTTTACGTTTTCGTTTATCATTCTTCTTGCTTTTCTTTCCATCGTTGAATACTGCTGTTCTGTTAAGTCTAAAAGCCACAATTAGTACGTCCAAATTGCTATTCGTTTATAAAATGGTAAAACTGGCATCTTTCAAAGAGTGGCACCACTCAAAGCCTATGTTTGTGTGAACCAACTTAAATTCATGAAAGGTTGATGTTAGACGAGATGATTTCGTGCGTGCATTCAACTTGACGACTCAGTAGAAGGGACCTCTCTCCCTCTGTAGCATTTACTTAATTGCTAGATAGACGATCTTGGTATGCTCAAAAGCTCATTAATGTCTCCACCCCCCATGCGCACACACCCCTTTCCTTTTTCTTATTAATAAATGCTATGTAACTTTTTGTACCAATTATTCTCTTCTTGGATTTGATGGTAGTGCATAATTTGATTTCTGAGTTTTGAAGGCAAACCAAGTTTCTGTTGGTTCTTTTGCAAAGTTTCATCAGGAGATGCATGATCGGAGAACCTACTTTGTTTCTGTCATTATTCCTTGGCGTTTCATAGATCTTAGCACTTGCGCAGCAGTTAACCTAAGCTATTCTTGTGCGATTTCTAGGAGCTAGAGTTGTGTTTTGGGATATGAGGGAACCATTCATTTTTAATTTATATCATGGTGGAGTTGAAGGCGCGCGACTGGAAACTATACTACCACAGTTTGATAGAGTAAGACATTCAATATTCACTCCTACTCCCACCTCCCTCTATGTATCCCTAAATATAGGGAAGAAAAAACATACAGGGAGGTTTGAATGTTTGATCTCGCCAGGATAACTTTATTCTTTACGTTTTTCAGGTCCTCAATAATGTTTGTGCTCTGATTGATGACACCCTCAGAGACATTGTAGTGTCAAGTATTTTTAAGGCATCACTGGTACAATCTAATTCTCATGAATTTCCCTATTATGGCTCCTTTTGTCCAGTTCTGACTCTCTGGATTCCCTGAATAGGAAGGTTATGTTTGGGTGCTATTAGATGGAGGTCCTTCACGTGCATTTTCCGATTTTGATGTTGTCATGATGGAAGATGACCTCAGTATATTAAAAGTAAGTATCTTATAAGCATCTCTCCTGACCTTATTGCTAGCGGTCATTATGCTAATTGAAGCAGTAGTTGGCTTTAGTGTTCTCAAGCAGCATAAGTTACCTCAAACTGAACGGACCAGCATGATTGATACTCAAAATACTTGCAAAATCACTTGCTTTTTACTCCCCTTTTTGTTTGCGCATTTATCTTCTTGAATGATTAACATAGATTGAAAGCCCTTGAATGAGGTCCATCAAAGACAGAAACAAACACCTTTTCTTTTGCATTGAACTCTGTCAAAATTTCTGTCATGTATATTTTAATAGAAGTGTTTTTTAAAATTATTAATTGCTGGCTAATTGCTGTAAGCAATGTAAGCAAGACATATCCTGTGAAACTAAACTCTCATGAGCTTTTTGCATAGTGCAAAATGGTGACAGCTTAGGAAGCAGGATCAATGAGCTTGATTCTTGTGAATAAGCGTCATTTCTGTAATCTTTTTTCCCCATGGACTTGTCTCCCATGAAGGCTGTTCGCTGATGACTGAGCTAGCTGATATATGGTTCTTTGTATTGGCTGAATACATAAAATATCCGTCGAACTTTGGACGAAATCCCTGTGACGCACCTGATTTTTACGGACAACCTAAGTCAGACAAAAGGTTTTCAAAGTGTATTTTATACACACCAATTTCGACGATGTGGCAAGTGCGTGTTTGCACACAAAATAGGCGAGTAAATAGTATCTAAAGCCTCATTTGAATGCCACGTGACCAGCTCTTTTTATTTTTATATTTTTCAATCTTCTTCACCGCCAACTTCTAAACCCTAAGCACCTTTGGGATCCATAAATACCAAAGCAAAAGTAAAGAAAGAAAAAAGGCAGTCGAGAAACAAATTAAAAAAAAATAAAAGAGAAGAATCGAAGTAAGAACAAGGATTTCGGTAAAATTAGCTTAAAGCAAACAAAAAAGAAAGTTTTGACAGCGTCAATATTGGAGGTCGCCGGAGTTTTCACTCTTACTTTCTTGAAATGTTGTGAGTTTTAATGCTGGGTTATGGATTTCTTGTTCTATTTTTCGTTACTCAGTTTTCAGAAAGTTCTTATTTTTAATGGCGGATTTTAGAGGTTTCCTGAGTTTTAACTCTATTTTGCTTAAATGTTAGAAAACAATTTAAAAATGTGCAGCAAAAGCTTGGGTAGCTCTGAGATATAGGAAATTCGATCGGCACAACAAAACCTTGACTAAGCTGACAAGCTTTTTGAAAGCTTGAGTGGGGGTTGTTAGATTGAGAGAGGTGAAATGGTGATCAATGGAAATTGGGTTAGTAGCAGCTACCCATAGTGGTGGCAATCATTGTGTTGAAGAAGAGGAAGAAGATGGGTATAAATTTATAATTTCATGTATTTATTAGTTAATGACACATCTCACAACTCTATTGGGGCGTGACATAGGTTTTGTAAAAAGTTGTCAAACTAAAGTGCTGGGTAGAAGACGCTTTTACAAACTTTTGTGTCCAAAAGAGCATCCATGAAAATCAGGTGTGTCCGGGGGATTTTGTCCAAACTTCAAGGGGCATTTTATGTATTAAGCCTTTGTATTATCTACATCAGCCCAGAAGCTTCAGCATAAACCACTACTGACCAGCAACTATGCCTCAAGTGGATTAGGTTATCGAATCCTCTGATTCTATCTCGCTTTATTTGTGTCCTTTTCTTTCAGTACGAAAAACTAGAAGTTCTTTTTTCACACTTGTCCAACACTGATGTACAAGTTTCTAACCAGACTGGCGCACAAAGACCTCATATAAATGTATCAACGACAACAGTTTTTAATCTCAGCTAGTTGATATCACCTATATGGATATTTTTCTTCCATCATCTTCAGTTCTTACTAAATCTGTATTATTATGTCAGAGACTCAGTAACTTGTGTTCAGAAACAATATTTATGAATCTTTCACTTGCTAGGACTTGTTTGTTGCTGATGGAGAAGGGCTTCCCCGAACGCTAGTTGAAGAGGAAGCAAGATTCGCTCATCAAATCCTTAGTTTATTTTCCCTCAGGGTTTGTTAATATGTGATTAGAGTTTATGGCCTGTTTATTTGGGTATATGTACAGATGCATACTATGGTACCTATTTGATTCTTTGGGTTTTATTTGCAGGCTGAATCTGTGATCCAATTGTTGATGACTTCTAGTGAACACAGTTCAATAGGACTTGAAGCACATAAATATGGGCACAGACATTTGGGAGATGCACACACATTGATACGTGTTTTATGTCACAAGAAGGAGAGAGAAGCTTCAAAATTCCTGAAGCGGCATTATCACCTTCCAGCATCGTCAGGTGCGCCTGTTTCTAATTCTAACAGTTTTTTATGGTTTCCCGAAATGCCGATATGGGGCTTCGAGCATTTGAAGATCTTCACTATATATTGTAATTAATGGATTATGGACTGGGTTAACGCTGCAGTCAAAACTGAGGACTGATAGCAGTAATAAGTGTGTTTGGAAATGGCATCTCCTTGTGTTAGCACATATTTTCTCCCCACTTGCAAGCGAAAACCTAGAAAGAAGGGAGAAAGATAATCAATTGGAGTTGAAAGTAAGAAGGGGGCTTTCAATGTGTGTGTGTGTGTGTTTTTTTTTTCTTTCTTAAAATAGGAGAGTTTTCAGTGTTTTCTTCCTAACTTTTGGAAGTTGGGTAAATCTGCATTCCCATAGATTGCAGTCTATTTTGTCTTTGGTTCCTTGAAATTTCCATGATTCCACACACACTTCTTTTCGACTTCAAAAGAGATATTCGTGAAATTATCATCTGCACAGACTTCCATTCTATATTTCATTTCAGGAACTATCTGACATTAAGGTTTGGTTGTGCTCTATAGTGTTCTAGTGATCCGTGATCACATGCTTTTCTTTGTTACATTGGCATTTTGTCATTATGACACAAATTTGGATGGCTCAGTATTATGCAATTTTCCACATGCAGTGTATGATGAGGCTGCAGCGGATGACTCCTCTATGAAGTCGCCACTTATGGCAGATCTTATTAAAAGAAGTGCTTCGTTTCGTTGGTCTGACAAAGGTAGTAGCAGTTTCAGATCTTTTAAGAAGAAGATCCAGGAAGCCACATTCAGATTTTAGGCATGTTGGATGGTGATGATGCTTTGAATTCTAGTGCCCTTTCAGGGTACTTGGTTATTTGTACGCAACCGACTTCCTTACGAGGGTCCATCTGATGGCTGGTTCTGTAAACAAAGCTCTCTATATGCTGTAGGCGAAGTGGCGTATATGCAAATTGCATTTAAATGAGAGCTGTAAGACTGGGTGAAAGGGCTTGTATGACCATTTGCTCATAGAGAAAGAGAGCGCGCACTCATTAGGGAGTATGCTCCAAAAATTTTGTCATGTTTGCTTCTAATTGTAAAATTGTAGATCAATGTTAAACTGGAGCTGGAAATAATAGTGAAAGAAACATTCCTAGATTATATTATGTCTACATCTTATATTTGTCAAGATGGTGATAACTAGTGTTAAAATTTCTGTAAATAGAGACTTTTTAGCCGGACAATTCAATACGACAGTATTCCACAATCTTGACATTTTCAGATTCACCTTGGGCTGATAATTCAATATCCCTGCATGCATCGACAATAAAATGTTATCAAAATAAGAAAACAAGTTTAAATCCCATTTTAGGTGATCCTTTCACCCTTAACATAAGTATAGTAGATGACGGTCTTCACATAATCAGATCCAATTTGAAAGTTAACGCATCGTAATTCAGGAAAATATAAGTTGTGTAAACTGACTTGGTATAGAATATCAAGATCTTTAACTTGCTTAATTTGGAAGAAAAATGTCACGTTTTCAGGTTCTTTATAGTTATCTTTTAAGTAATCTGACATTACAAAAGTTCATGTATGCTTAGAAATTAAACTCTTGGAGTTACAGAAATGTGTTTACGTACCTCGACTTGACTGTTAGTACATTAACGTTGCTGTACTTGATAACATCCTTGAGCGAGACAAGGGTTGGTCTATAGACAATCACACGACATTTTGCATTCTTTAACAACCCATTGTATTCAAGATTTAAGCATCTAATGGTATCGTGCATTGGATCAAAACATACCAACTCAGATTTATTTTCTGGGATCATCAATATTTTCCCATTACTCAAGTATTTAACCATCTGAAACTTGCCCTTACGTCCCAAACTCTTGGCAATGGCACCAATATTAACAACATATTCTTTACTCCATGATTTACGAACACCATATTCTTTCATTACCCATACGTCAAACTTTTGTTGATCAGTCGTTATATCACAAAGTGAGAGACAATCTCTCAACATCCCAATGTTCATGTCATACAATAAACCATCTTGATACTTTGTGTATCCAATTGGAAATGGAATATTTCCAAATTTCTCCTTTTCAAAACAAAACGAACATATCTGATCAAACCTTCTCCAGTAAAGTGATCCATTTAAGGAGTGAGCAACCTGATTTTGAGGTATATATGGGGCAGTTTCAACTTCTCTCCAAGAATTGGAACCAAGTTCATATATCTGAGAAGCAATAGAGTAGCCAACAATTCTCAACACTTTAAATTGATTACTTTTTGAACAAAATCCTAACCAAGAAGCTAAATTACAAACACGTTTCTCTTCTCTAGGAAGAACAATATATTCACCAGTGATAGGATTGGTAACGATACTAGACCTTATACGCAAGCTGTCGATCAAATAAAGCAATCCACAACAAGAGTTCTTAACAGTATGACTAGAATATAAAAAAAATTTAGAGGTAATTTGTATATCTTGAAATGCATGGACAAGTTTTTGGTCAGATGAGTGTAAGAGATGGAGGGTCTTAGAAGCATTAATATTATCATGGAATTGAAAAATGAGCTCTTCAGGGTGTGATCTTGAAAAATCTAACTTGGAAAATTCTCCATAGTTTTTTGAGGTTAGATAAAACAAGGATTTGCAAACACATTTGCAAATGCATATTGATCTTGGGGGGAGTCTTGATATAATGTCTATGATGATGACGTTTGGTAGCTGAAGAAACCAATTTTCAGCCATTAATTTGTAAAGGTAATCAGAGGGAAGACAATCGACAGATACTGTTAAGTGAAGTTATGGACGGTTGAGAAAGTAATTAAATATATAAAGTGTACCACATCTAATACCTTAAACTTTTAGATGAGATGATCACACAATTCAACATGGTATCAGAGCAAGCAGAGATCCTTGGATCGAATCTCGGCGCCACCCAATATTAAAAATAATTTCCAGTCCTTATTTGTTTCTTGGTAGGATGAACACTCAAGATCTTAGGTTTTGGTTTTTTACCTTAAATCAAATGCCAATAATATGTTGCATTCTTTCTCTAAGGACATTAGTAGGTAGAGGGTTTGGGGGGTTGGGTTGGTAGGGTGGTGGGGGATGAATATTTGTTATTGAGTTTAGAGAAAAGAAAAACAATTATATATGCATGCATGGTAATGGTAGCAGGTTATGATCGATCAGTTAAAAAATGAAATTGGAATGGAGTTATGGAAGAAGATCATGAAAAGATTGTGCTACTCAGAGTGTGAGGTATTTCATAACAAACTTATGGGAAATTCAAGAGGTATGAACCTATTCATAATTTTTTAACCACAAAAGTTGGAGCTGGATTGTCTTTTAATGTGAAATTACTATGAACTCATTTACTTTATTGCAAGAATAACATTTCCAAGACTTTTTATAAATTCAAACAAGTAATAATGAAATTCATAAGTTAAAAATGGAGAAAAATAAATTATTTACGCTTTGATTAAAAAGTCTCATTATGCTAATTAATCATACTTCATACACAAAGATAATTACTATTCCGTAGCTCTTGTTTTTGCATAAGTTTGTTATGAAATGCACTTTATTTGAGCAGCACAACCTTTGCATGAATAACCCACAATCCCATTCAATGAGATTTTTTCAACTGACCAGCTATTGTAACCATATTATTTGCCTTGTCTAGTTAGCTAGACTCTACAACTAATATGTACACCTTCCCCCTACTTTAAGGTAAGAATCGAGTTCATATACTTTTACTTTAATTTCCAGTTATCTGTTGATTGCCTTCTCTTTCATTACCTTAAGTTTATACAATTAACAATGGGTAAAAAGTTGTTTCTTCAGCTACCAGAAGTCATACTCATAGAAATTCTATCAAGACTTCCCTTAAGATCAATATGCACTTGCAAGTGTGTTTGCAAACCATTGCTTTATCTTATTACCTTCAAAAATCAAGAATTAGGCAAGTTACACCTTTCAAGATCACACCCTGAAGAGCTCATTTTCCAATTCCGTGACAAATTTAAGGCTTCTAACACCCTCTACCTCTTAAATGATCAAAAACTCGTCCAGCCAACAATTCAAGATTTACAAATTAAGACCAAATTTTGTGTATATTCTAGTCATATTGTTAAGAACTCTTGTTGTGGATTACTTTATTTGATTGATACTTGTGGTATAAGGTCTAGCATTGTTACTAATCCGATCACTGGTGAATATATTGTTCTTCCTAGAGAAATGAAACATGCTAGCAACTTAGCTTCTTGGCTAGGGTTTTGTCCAAAAACTAATCAATTTAAAGTGTTGAGAATTTTTTATCCCTCTTTTGGTGTTGTAGCTACTCAAATATATGAACTTGGTTCTGACTCTTGGAGAGACATTGAGGCTGCACGATTTTGTCCTCAAAGTCAAGTTGTCCACTCCATAAATGGAACTCTTTACTGGGAATGCTACGATCGGATACATTTCTTTTGTTTTGAAAAGGAAAAATTTGGAAATATTCCATTTCCAATTGGATATGGAAAGTATCAAAATGGTTTATCGTATTATATGAATGTTGGGATGTTGAAAGATTGTCTCTCGCTATGTGATATATCGAGTACTGATCATCATCAACATATGTTTAATGCATGGGAAATGAAGGAGTATGGTGGTCGCAAAACTTGGAGTGAAAAGTATGTTATTGACATTGGTACCATTGCCAAGAGTTTGCAACATGGTCGAGTCAAGTTTCGTATTGTTAAACACCTAAGTAATGGGGAGCTATTGATGATGCCAGAAGATGAATCTAAGTTGTTATGTTTACTTGATCCAATGCACAAGACTATTAGATGCTTAAAACTTGAGTACAATGGATTGTTGAAGGAGGCAAAATGTCGTTTAATTGTCTATAGCCCAAGCCTTGTTTCGCTCAAGGATGTTATCAAGCATGGGAACGTCAATATATTAACTGTCAAGTCAAGGTACGTAAAGCAATTCTTTACACTATTAGATTAAATTGTTCTACAAAATATATAGCATGATGTAACTCTTCATATGACATGTCTGATTGTAACCGTGGTAAATAAAGTAGTACTACTAATAATGACCTGCGATAGATGGTTAAAATATTTCGAGTTTCCTCTTGAAGAAGTATCGCATAATAGTGTAAAAAAACTTACAATATCAGACATATATAACTTAATCGCAATCTGATACCTGTAGATTTTCATCTGCTAGACGTAAGCTAGGTCCAATATGGATCATCTAAAATAGAATCTGATGTACTTTTCCTTATTGTGATAACATCTTGTGGTGGATGAATGCAGGGATATTGAATTTTCAGCCTCATGTGAGTCTGAAAACCTCAATATTGTGGAATACTATCGTTTTGAATCTGTTGTGAATCAAGACCAAGTGAACTATCAGAGAGGAGAGACCAAGCTAATGGCCCAAAAGAGATCAGACGTGGGCTAAGAAACAGGCAGCCCAATAAGTTGTTAGAAGACTACGTATGACACAAGTCTAAATGATGACTCACAGGAGGGGACCAAGAATATTCCTAGTTAGTTATATAGGAGTCAGTGTTAGTGGAGCAGAGTAACAAAGATGATATGATCGGTCTAATTTCCCATCCCTTTTCTCTGTATCCCTCATCTCCTTCTTCTGTGTCTTCTCACCCCCTTCCCTTTATCCTAGTATTTTAACTTCATCAATTTTATCCTTGTAATTCCTATTATATATTCAGTCAATCGTTGGGTTATTCTTATTAAGAAAACGTGTTCATTCCATTTGGTGCTTTCATTGTTTCAAGCTCCATGGAAGATCACAAAAAAAAAAGGGTTGTCGGAGACGTCGGGTTGTTCTTCAGAATATTCTAAATTGTCAGATCGTATGGATGCCTTACAAGACCTGGTTCATCAGTTTATGTCTTCAGTCGCTAATCAATCCGCCTCAGCTGAACCACCCCTCCTCGTGCTATGGAGGTTTGTTTAACCCACGGCAGTATTGCTGCGTCGCCGGTGAAGATACGTCATAAACCAGCCTCGGTGGAACTTAGTCGTTTTAATGGACAAAACCCAGAATCCTGGTTGTTTCAAGCGGAGCGATATTTCGAGTTCTATTCAATCGGTCCTCAGTATCAATTATCCTTAGCCTCGTTTTCCTTGGATGGGGAAGCTCTTGAATGGTATCGTTGGTTATACCGCACTAAACAACTTAGTGATTGGTCCCATTTTGCTGAAAAGTTGCGTCTCCGGTTCCGTGACAAGTCGCTAAAATCACCAGAGGAACGTCTTTCCAAGCTTCAACAGACCACAACGGTTGCAGACTATCGGGCCAGATTTGAATCCGTATCCAATGAGACGGTATGGTTGCCCGACATTTTTCTTCTTGAATATTTTATTTCAGGCTTAAGGAAAGATATTCATGATGAAGTGGCTGTTCGTGAGCCCACTACGTTAGAAGAAGCAATTCGTCTAGCTCATATGTATGAAGAAAAATTTGACTCAGCTCAAAAACCCATCCGACCCGCATTTTCCCGAACGCAACCACTTTTTCCCACCCACACAACCAACTACTCCACCCCATACACCAAACCCTCCTCCTCTTTTTACCCAAACCCCAAAAATTCCACAGCCGCCCCATCTTCCTTATCCAAAATCCCCTTTCGCCGATTGTCGATGACTGAGTTCCAAAGTCGCCGCGAGAAGGGCTTATGCTACAATTGTGACGAACCATATGGACCCAACCATAAATGCAAGGCTTTACCACAACTGCTTCTCCTTGAAGATTCCTCCGACTCTTCGATCGAATTGCCCGATTCTTTTTCACCGGATGATTTCTTGACTGAAGAACTTCAATGTCTTGAAGTCCAAAATCACTCCGCCATTTCTTATCATGCTTTGGCCGGTGGGCATTCAGTGACCACCCTGCGTTTTGTGGGACATATTAGGGGTTCACCGGTGCAAGTTTTGGTCGACGGGGGCAGTATACATAATTTCATCCAGCCTCGTGCTACGAAATTCTTAAATCTGGAGATTGACCACTCACCATCTTTCTCAGTGGTCGTGGGTAATGGACAGCTATTACGAAGGAGTGGCTTCAATGGTGCCCTTGACAATTCAAGGGTGTGACCTTCAACTGGACTTACATGTGCTCCCGATGCAAGGAGCTAAGTTCTTGGTGTGTCATGGCTAAGTACTCTGGGTCCGATACTTACAGATTATTCCAAACGTGTCTTTGAGTTCTTTTTCAACGGTATCAAGTTCAAATGGCTTGGAGAACCACCGTTGGAAGCTCAACCGGTTCAATTACAAACAATTCGTCGCTTAACTGATACCGAGGCAGTTTCCTCTTACTTTTGCCTCTTCCTCCTTAATGAGGAGTCCCCAGGACCTCCTCCTCAACCTCCTGATCTGTTAGCTTTGTTGGAATCATTTGAGGATGTCTTTAACAAGCCTAAAGGGTTGCCTCCGCAAAGAAATCAGGACCATGCTATTCACTTAGTTCCTGGGGCTGGACTTATGAATGTCAAACCTTATAGATACCCGTACTTTCAAAAGCAAATTATGGAGAAGCTGGTCACTGAAATGTTATCTGAAGGTGTTATCCAACCGAGTACTAGTCCGTTCTCTTCTCCAGTTCTTCTTGTGAGGAAGAAGGATGGAACATGGCGCTTTTGTGTCGACTATAGGGCTCTCAATGCCATCACGATACGTGATAGATTTCCTATTGTTGACACCCAATTTTGTCTCGAAATTATTAAAATTGAAAATTTACTGTGGAAGGGTCATAATTAAGGCTAAAATTGGAAAACAAAATGGAAGAAATTGAAATTTGATTAAAAGAGGCTAAGAATGCAAGTTCCACCCCAATTCCATTCCATCTATGTAGCATATATATAACTAAAACACCTAAATTCTTTCCCCCCCTTCAGCCCGTTCCAATTCAGAACCAAAAACCCGATCCAAAACCCATCTTCTTCTTCTCCGTACAAGCAACGAATCAGAAGCCAACACCACTGTCCTTTCTTGTACGAGGTGGTAACAACCTTATCTCTTTAGACCCGTTGGAGGGTGATTTTGGTATTGGCCACAGCTTGAGAACCCTAATGGAGGGGGGTATATAAGAGAGGTTTTGAGGGGAAGCGGTAGTAGAGGCGAACATGGAGGGAGAGGGTCCGAAGTTTTGAGTTAAGCAGCAGAAAAGAATACACCTAAAAAACCTAGAAATTATTTTCGGTACTAGCTTGCATTTTCTTGAACAGTCAGCGTGATCGCACTATTAGTTTTGGTGGTATCGTTTCTTCGTAAGTCGAGTCGTCGACCTCGCTCGAGTCGACGACCTTGTTCGAGTTGCATTCTTCGGATCGACGCCCTTGTCCGCTGCCCGCAAAAAGGTAATAAATCACCTTAGCTTGTTTCTTGCTTTGAATCTGGCTGTAATACTTTGGTGATTAGCATATAAATAGATTCATTGGTATAGTTTAGTTTCTCCTTGTTCACTATAAATTTGTTGACTGGTAGCTGAGGATATAAAACTGTTTAATGTAGTTTTGTTTGCATAAAGTTCTAGCCTTTCAGCGTGTTTTTTTCTGTATAAATCTGTCCTTGCTCACCTGAATAGGTGTTAATGGTAAAACTAGATAACCTAACAATTCGGAACTTTGTTTTGAATCTAGTTTGTTTGTGCTCATTGCCCTGTTTTCTGAGTCGTGAATGGAGTCCAGTGTGAGCGGTGGTTGTTTGGGGTGAGCTTTCCAGGTTGGTTGTGTGTGATGGTGGATGTTTATGTTGCAGTTAATGTGTCTATTTTGGTTCAGCCTTGCTCCTGTTAGTGTGTGGGTTCTCAGGGAGTCTTCTGTTTTGTTTCTTGTAAATGAGGTTTGGGTGTGTTTGCTTTAGGTTCCTAGTTGGTCATTTAGTTGCGATGGGCTATAGATCTTGGTAGTTGCAGATTAGTGAAGTGTGTCTGGGGTGCGTTGGTCATGCTTCTGATATGTATGCAAGGTCTGCCTTGTATTTTGTGCACTCAGGCAGGTTTGTTGGTGTCAGGGGGTCAGGGGCAAGGTTCTGGTAGTGTTTTCCTATTATTGGTGTGATATTTCAGGGAGTAGCTTTGGCCAGGCTTGTTTCTGGCTGCAGTCAGGCAGTTCTAGGTGATAGTTCAGAATTTCGAGTAGCTGTATGGTCTGCCTATCTACCCTAAACTTTTCCCCACGAGTTCTTTTAGTCTTCTTTTAATTCAAACTCCCTTGACAGTAATTTGTTTGTCTGCTATAACCTTGGTTAGGTTGTCTCTGACTTCCTATGAGTTGAAGGGGAAGTTCAGGTGTTTAAGAGGAGATTCTGGGGTTTGCTTCTAGTTGCTGCAGGTGTGGGCAGGTGTTAGAAGTTGGATTTAGAGGCTGTTTGTTTGTTTGTTCAGGGTTGTCTTGGTTCTTAAGTTGAGAAGAGGTTGGGTTTTCTGTCTGAAAGAAGAGTGTAGCAGGGGTATGATTTCAGTCATGGAGTATTGTTTCTGAGTTGTTAGAGGGCTATTCATGTGCTAGTTCTGATGTAGGGTGTTTCTTGGTGTTTGGTCTTGTATGTGAGAGGAGTTAGTTAGGTGGTCTGATTGGTCTGAGCTCAGAGGGTTTCAGGTAGTTAGAGGGAGTTTTTGGTTGGCAAGTGTGGGTGTGTATATGCAGGGTCTTAGGAGTTTGGAGGCTGTTTCCAGTAGTGTCAAAGGGTCTTGTTGGTCTTAAGAAAATGAATTAGGTTATGCTCAAATCTTGGCATCTGTATCAGCCTCCCATTGTTTTGGTTTCAGTTTGATCCATGCGATTGTTGTACTATGCTTTAAAGGTTAATCTGAATGCGTAAGGTTTGATTGGATAATTTTGATACATTGTTGCAATGGGATAAAATACAAGGTACAACTATGAATGTGCCCTGTTATCACAATTTATGATTGTACTCGAGTTTGCATTCTGTTGAAAACATCTAAGTTAGCCATGTGGGATTTTAACTATGTTTAGTTATTTCTCTCAGTTGATATAATCAAATAAGTTTCTGTTGCTTGGTATTCATTATATATTCTTAAGGATATCTAAAACTAGTTTAACTTTGAGCTAGGTTTGATCTGAGTGTAAAAGGATGTTTAGATGAGTAGTTTGTAAAGAGACATTGTCCTCTCTGTTAGCCAAGTATTTCCGTATATCTTCTTCCTTCCAGTCTTGTCTTTGTCTGTCTTATTTAGTAAAACTTGTTGCTTCCTGCTTGTGTTTATGGTAAAGAGTAGTTATAAAAGTGAACTTGTGATTAAGTTTATTTCTAGCACGTTTGATATGTCCTGCCTTAGTCACTATGGTGGAAATTTCTATTTTGTTAAGTCATTAGTGTGGCCAAAGGATTAAATTGGTTTGATCTTGTTTATATCATAGGATCTGCTATAGGTTTTCATCTATTCGGTTGTCCTGCTGACTTAACACATAAATTTAGCAAGTTAAATCCTTTAGAATTTTAGGATTATATATCATCTTTAAGTATAAATTGCACGACTATGTTGTTTGTGGTTAACGGATGAGAGTATGTTATTAAGAATGGCTTATTTTGTAAAAGATTCATATTTTTATTACCTTCTGTTACGAAAGTTATTGGTACAAGTTTCTGTATCATTTCGTCTTTTTATTTATATATTATGGTCATTCACTAATCCTTATCGTCTCCTCTTTTGCATGATGTATCCTTTGGGATCGAGTTTGGAAAACTCTAAATTGGGGATGGCTTATTTTGCATTGGCTATGGAGTTGCATTGGGGTCGAGTTCGGGCTCAAGCATCCAAGGAATAAGACTTTAGAAAATTTAGAAATCCAAGGCTCGTTTCGCGAGTTTGCTTTCCGGGTTCTATCTTTTAACTCTTATCCTCCATTTCCTCTTTAGGATATTTATATAAACTTTATAGATTTATTATAAATTTATTTATGAATGATTTTATTGATTGAGTTATTTGTCTACTTTATGTTCATTACCTTTAATTTTTGAGTTGTTATTTAATTTATTGCAAATCAGGCCATTTAAGCAAATACGTGCAAAATTTCATAAATTTTCAAAACTACGCCTAGTAGATGACTACAAGAAAAGACTTATATCTTATTGATACGAAGTAGTTTCTTTAAAAAGTCGAAATTCATAAAGAAGTTTTAATTAACTTCTAAATGTCCTGAAACAACTTTGTAAAAAGCGACTTAAATCTAAGTTCCATCTTATGATGAAACACTCTGGTTTTAAAGTTGAAATTAAGCAAGTGCCATTTACGCGCTATTACATACAAGTTGGCAAAGAAATTTGGACGATCAAATCGTTCCTTTTCAAAAGAAAATGCGCTTTATTTATTTATTTATTTATTTTATTTTGAAAATAATTAAATCTTTTGAATAAATTGTTAAATGCTTTGAAAACTTACTAAATTTAATTAGTTGAATTAATTAATAGTTCAATTAATTATTTTTAGAAAAAGCACATAAATAGCACTTGCAAATTAATTTGGAAACCTGTCGGATTAACCGTTGTTAACGGAATTTCGAAAGTGCCTTAAAAACCTTCTTTCGAAATTAACAAAACCTCTTACCTTTAGAATCTCTGAAAAAAAGACCGTCTTTTTATAAAAACGGAGTTTTGCACGCATTTGCTTATTTGGTTCCCTGTTTTCCTTAAATTGGGTGGCGACTCCAAAAAACTCCAAAAGAGTTAGTCCATCCTGTCGATATTTCCGGAATTTATCCTTTTCGGGGGATAATTTTTGGGGTTCAACAGCATGGCGACTCCGCTGGGGATACGCAAATGGTTCTAACCAAAAGATTTTCACGAATGTGCGTTATTTATATATGTGTTGATTGTATGTATGCGTAGCTTAACTCTCTATTTGCTGGCATGTCTCAACTAGTATGCGTATAATTAATTGTTGTGAATGAATGTATTGAAGCATGTTTTACTTGTGCATAGTCCGCATTCCGTTCATATTTCCTCCCTCATGGAGCCTGTCAATTCTCTTTCACCTCCTCGATTTCATCACGGGGCACCCGCTTGACGGGTAGTTATGCAGGAAGGGCATTGCCCTTACCTCACTCTTTGAAATTTCTTTCGTGTCACCAAAAGTTAGTTCGGGATATTGAGATTGCCTGGTTTTGTCATGGCCAGTTCTACTGCGTTGTGAGGCTAGGTCTATCCCGCATAGGTCGAGTCAGCCTCAACCGTTAGCCCACTCTTAGAAGGAGATTAGGTCATGCATGCATATACACCTTAGTTTGGACCCGGTCCTTGGTACCGTTTCCAGGAATTAAGAAACCACCATTTTGTCGACGGGTTATTGAAACCCAACGACACTGCATATTATGTGCTATGTGATAACGAATCCTCAGTCCTAACCATGTTTTGAGCAAAATCAGATTTGGAATTTTGTCTCCTATGTTGTCTTTTAGGTCAGAAAATGGAAGAATTTAGCAGAATCTATGTGGTCGTAGCAGTTGCAGATTTGGAATTTTGTCTCCTATGTTGTCTTTTAGGTCAGAAAATGGAAGAATTTAGCAGAATCTATGTGGTCGTAGCAGTCCACATAGAATTTGAGATCATAGACAGAATTGCAGTCCAGGGAAAGTTAGGCAGATCTGGGTGGTTTGTGTTTTGGAGATGGCCTGGTGTAGTGAGATCTAAGAGGCGAAGCCCCTGGTGTCTTTAAAAGGATTAGTGGGGTCCCTCTCGTGAATGGCTTTGCGTGTGTGCAGGCCCATGTTGACTAATCGGCTGCAAATTCTTATGGAATGAAGTATGCTTGTCGCATACTAGGAGAGTGAAGCCCCTATGTCTATAAACGACCAATGGGGTCCCTCCTTGAAGACCAGTGCGGTCTTGGCTACCTAGGAAACTGAGAGGCTTGATTAAAGCCGAGGACCAGTGAGGAGCCCTATGAACAAGGTCTGTGAGCCTTGCAAAACCTAGGAAGCTGAGAGGCTTGTTCAAAGCCAAGGACCAGTGAGGTTTTATTTATAAAGGTCAATTGGAACCTTTTATGACTTGCAGTCTGGTATTGTGAAGGCGGTTGGAAATTCCACTCCTGGATGTTGTAAAATAGTTGGGAGTTGTGCTTGGAGGAGTGTGGGTGTTTGCAAAAGCTATGGAGGATTGTTTCGGGTTGTGGGCATTTGGGCTTAGAATTTTGTGCAAATGTTGTGAAGAGCATGAGCTTTGTTGGAATTTCGAGTTGATACCAACTTTTGGAAGGTAGTTGGGATAACAGAATTGCAATGTCGAGGCGGAGAGCTGATTGTTATAAATTATTGTTATTATTTATCACTTACTCTAAATCTGAATTGCTCAAAACTGGCATGAACTATTTTTCGTTACCACTTGTTTGCGCGTCTTAGGCCCACCTCTGGCACAAAGAGGCACCTTACAGGGTAGGACACGCTCGCATTTTCATTTATGCTCAACTAATTGTGTTTGCCACATGTTAAACTTGTTTAAAATGCAAAGCGCTACGTGACGCGCGCTACGTGATTGTGTGCAATTATGCCAATGATCTGGAAACTAACATAGTTACCTTTTGATTTTTTTTTCCTTTTGTTTTGATTATCCCCCAAAAGAGAGTTTGATTCATGTTAGACTCCCGAGTTGGTTAAGCGTCTGATCTAAAGTGAAGCAAGCAATGGCCGATTTGACTGATAATCAGATTGGTATCCTCGCACCTTCTAATGAGCAAGCAGTTGTTGTTCCGGATGAACAAATTGCTAGAATGGCTAAGCAGATTGAGTGTATGCAAGCTGAACTAGACAGAATGAAAGGGTCGAGCCACCAAAACACGCCAGCCATGCTATCAACTCTGAACCCCAATGTTGAAACTGCCAATCCTAACACGCTTTTAAATTCCAGTGTCATTCGTATGCTTGCACCAGTTAACAACATCCCAAATGCATTCATTAACCACAACAACTTGCCTCACTATCAATACTTACCTGCCAAAGATACTCCTCGTCCTCCACAATCCAAAGCACCCATTGAAGTGCCCATAACTGTAGAAAAGCAGGGAAAGACAGTTGAGCAAGAGGAGATAATCCAAACGATGAAAATCATGCAGCAATCAATCAAGGATTTGCAAGTGTCTAGAGGACGTCAAAGCATCTCCTACCCCAATCGTTATCTATGCCCTGACGTTACTCTTCCTCCCGGGTTTAAGGTGCCAAAATTTGATATATATGATGGTCATAGTGACCCATTTGTTCATTTGACCAAATATCTCAACCGAATGAGGGTTGCGGGAGGTAAAGAGGAACTTCTGATGGCCTTCTTCAGTCATAGTCTGGAAGGTATTGCTGCTGAATGGTTTGCCAGACAAGACATAAGCAAGTGGCATGAGTTCGATGATATAGCTGGTGATTTCACAAAGCAGTTTGAGTACAATGTCGAGGTGGCTCCTGACCTTATATCCTTGTCCAATCGGAAGAAGAAACCAACAGAAACCTTTAGGGAATACGCACTGAGATGGCGAGAGCAGGCTGGAAGGGTGCAACCACCAATGACCGAGAAGGATATGGTGAAGTACTTCATCCGAGCCCAAGATGATTCTTATTACATGCACTTGCTCCCTATGATGGGTAAACCATATTCTGAACTTCTTGTGATGGGAGAGATTGTTGAAGAAGGGGTTAAGACAGGGCGAATTGTAAGTTTTGCTGCAATGAAGGCAACTACACAAGCCATCCAGACTGGTACGGGCAATTTTGAGAAGAAAAAGAGGAAAGATGAAGTTGGTATTGATATGGCTGATATTGACCAAAGGCCAAACAAGAAGCCAACCTTCAAAAACTCACTAAACCAGCCCACTCACCAAAGCACACTATACTTAACTCACCCAAGTCAATATCAAATTCCACCTGCTCCATATCCCGTCTACAATACTCAACCCAATTACCATCAATCTAGAATACCCGTTTATCAGCCTTATTCACAACCGCAAGCATACAATTACCCTCAACAACACCAGTTACCTGTAGCCCGTCAGTCTATGCCAGCAGGGTCTCGTCCCAAATATGAAAAGAGACAGCGCCGAAAATTCACTTCTTTAGGTGAACCACAAGCTCAATTGTATGAAAGATTAAAAGATATGGGAGTGCTAAACCCTTTAGCAGGAGATGGTACGTTTGACCCTCCCCCAGAATATGTTGATGGAGCCAAATATTGCGCTTACCATGCAGAATTTGCCAAGCACGACACTGAGGAATGTGTCCTTCTTAAACATAAGATCCAAGATTTGATTGAAGACAATACAATCCAGCTGGGTGAATCAACGCATGAGGCTTGGCTGTGAACTAAAAGCACTTTGCAAAATTTCGATTCAGATTAAGGCCTTGAATCATGCTGGTTAAAATTTATCATTTTGCCTCAAGAAAATATTTTTTCTCATTTCCATGTAATTTTGATTGTAATGTGAACTACGCGTAACCTGATTCCTAAGGCGGGATACGTAAGAAACTCACATAGAGCTCGGTTACACTAGCATAGGAATCCCCTATTTTCTCTTTTATGTAATTTTGAACTACTTTTGGTCTGATTCCTGGAGTGGCAACAGGATAAGTAAGCAATCCACATCGGACTCGATCAAATTTTTGTAATGCTTTAAGGCTTGTTTATCTTTGATGATGTAATTCCGAACTATGCATCTGGGCAGATGTGTAGGCATTCCTATTCGGATTCGGCTTCGCACTTAGATTGCCATATTCCCAAAAATCTTTATGTAAGCAGAACTACGCACAGTCTGATTCCCGTGGAGGGGTACGTAGGCGCTCTTAACGGGCTCGACTCTATAATATTAAAATTTCCAGTCTCCCCTAAGGTAAGCAACTGGGGCAAATTTTGCAAGGCAAGTTGAAGATTTGAAAGATCATAACCGGGGCAGATTTTGCAAAAAGCCGTATTGCTTGACAAAGATAAGTTGGCCAAGTCTCAAAGAACGAATCACGAATCTAGGCAGAGTGAGAAGTGTCACACCCTTTTTTTCCGCGCGCCTGCTTTTGGGAGGGCGTTTCGGGTATAGGAAAGCGCTTATGATTATTTGGCGCTATCCCAAGTTAGGGTTTCCATTTAAGGAAGTGACGGTGTTTCAAGGTACGAATTGTTTATTTAAAATTCGGAGTCGCCACTTGACAAGTTTAAGGTGTGCCAAGTCACCCAAAAGGGTACCTTGGAACACCTATGACTCGTTAGTGGTCTGCGTTAGAGTTCCGGGTAAGGATCTCGGTTGACTCTCGGGAAGGGGTTAGGCACCCTCGAGTCCTGTGTCAAGCACAGTTGCTTTTATTGACGCATTCCGGCTATATGAAATATTTATTGTACCTGCCTTTATTTATTTTCCTTTGCTACGCTTTGATTTATTATTATGTATTTTATTTATTTTTTTTTTTGTTTCAGTGACTCGGCCGAATATTTTCGCGCAGGCACTTCACCCGTTCGAAACCTTATCAACCTTGATTTGAGTCTCCAAATTTATTTTTTATTATTTTGGTCAAACTCGAATTTATAATTCAGCTTGATTTTGATTATATGTGTCGCATTTACTTTCGACACATTTTATATCTTATTTAAATACGGCTCGATTCAATATTTACAAATGTAATTTATTTTAAACCGGATATGGTCGCGCAGGCACTTCACCCGTTCGAGATCTTCCAATTTAAATAAACTACACTCGAATCAATTTATTTGGTTTCCGATACTAATGTCTCTTAGCTTACTCATTTATCCTTCACCTAAGTTTTGATTTTGTTTATCATAATTGTAAAAGAAGTTAGTAAATTTATTTAAACATTACTGGGCCTTAAAGTTAAAAGATTTGCAACTAGTTGAGCTAGATTTGCAAAAATTTCCAGCCCATTTAGGAAAGGACTTGCACGCCAGTTAAATTTGCTGAAATGGATTGCACCAGGTGTTCCCTTTGTTCACTTGTTCAACATTTGGCCATATTAAAGATTCTATTTAGCCCACTGTTATGCTGATGTTCTTTAATTTATAACTCTTGCACATATGTCCTATTTATCTAATCATTTCAAGATCTGGCCCCATTTTTCAATAATGCTTAAATTCAATTTTCTACAAAAACACCTTGCTCATTTTTTAACATCTATGCTTTCATGACAACTTATGAAACACCCTTCTTTAAAAATGTATAAGCAAACAACGTTGGTGCAGTTACTTCAAAATACGTTTGCGCGAACAGTCACTATTTCGCTTAGGAGTCAGATCTGTACCAGGGTTATATAACAGTGTTATTCGCGCAAAATTTCAGTTTTAGCATGATTCACAAACGATTTAACTTATGAAACATTCATCAAAACATTTCAGCATATGTAACAGGTTAAACCAAGTTTAAACCACTATTTCATACATTAAACATGGCTGGCTATTTACATAAAAATAAACATGAAAATGAAAATTTACCTAGTGTAGATAAACTTCCAACCAAAGTAAGCTAAAGCCCACTCCAACAGCCCAAACAGAGGCAGGCAGCAACAACAGCCACAAGCAAACACCCCTTTGAAATAATGGCCTAAACCCAAAACCTTCCTTGCTATTTCTTTTTTTTTTTTAAGTGTTCTTTCTTGCTATTATTTTTTACTATCAGATCTATTTCTTGAAAGTGGTTGAGAGAGTAAATGCCAGCTTTTAATGTGTTTCTGGCTGTCCTCAATGTGTAGTACATGACCTCTCTTTATAGAGGAGAGAGGAGGATATGGCTGTTTAACTAAGGGCTCCAAAGCCCAAAGCAAATTTGCTTTTCCAGACCAAATCAAGAAGGCATGCTCAGCCATAAATGCAAGGTTTGACTCTTTACTCAAAAAGGGAAAATGGCAGAAGGAGTGCACTGTGATGCCAACCTTTTTTACCATTCTCGGCCATGCCCAAATCTGTCCCATTAATGAGGCAGATTTGTTTTAATTTTCAACTTTCAAATTTTCTTTTGTACAGCTTGCAACTCTTACTTTAATTCTAACTCCTTTCCAGCTTTTAACTTATTAAAAAAAAAAGTCTTGGACTTGACCTCCAACCCCCTCAACTTCTTAAATTGATTGTCTAAATCCTACCAGGCTCACTACTCTACATCAGACCTTAAAGCTAAGCTTAAAACACAATTCAAATGCCTAACAAGTAACCTGAACTCAAATCTTAGTGAACTCTCAGCCTAGCACATTTAGAATTGATATCAAACTCCCAGATTTGTAAATCAACTAACATATGAGCCAAAATCCAACTAAAGTGCTACAAATTAAACTTAAAACTAACAAGAAAGCAAAACTACATTTCAAACCATAGACAATCAGAATCAGCAGCTACCACAATTAAGTGAGTCTTCTCAAGTTATTTCATCGGACTCCTTTTAAACCAACTCATACTTGACAGAATTTAAACAGTGAGATTTAGACAATAAGCATACTCTACGGACAACAAACTGGACAAACTAAACATGTTTTAAACAACTTTCAGCCTAATAAGATCAAGATTCTTACTTAACTCATACGACATACTCAGGTGCAATTGCTTTAAACAAAGGGACACAAACGGATACTTGAACATTTAAGCAATAGTTCACGAGCAAGCGACAACTTATGATGATGATGCACTAATTAACAAAGAAGTGCTAGCAATCTGATATCCGTAACTGCCAATTCGTTAAGCCAAACTGAAAATTCATTCAAACCATAAACATAGAAGATGAACGATGTTCCATTTCAATACCAAGCCAATCATGGATTCAAACACATGAGTAATTTGGACAAAACAACAACCTAAACTACTGACAAGATATACACTACTGGATGCCTCAAACTATAGCAGTAAGGAAAGAGATAAAGAGATAGTTGGGGATTCACTTCTAACCCGTCGAGCAAAACAACTAAATTGCTGCAACTGCTTCGCCTTTACCACTGTAGAAACAGTCTTAAAACGAGCCAAAATACAACGTCATAGCAGCTGTACCACCAATAGCCAACATCATCATCACGGAATCAATATTGCTCTATCATCATGTCATCAACTTCATCACAGCCCCACACGTTCCCATACTCCTGCCTCGACATCACCAAGAATCAGAACAGCCCCTCCATCCCCGTCACTGCCTCATTATTGCCTCGACGCCCCACCTCCAAACAAACAATCATCACAGCCCCTCCACAATATCATCATTACCATTTTTTCAACACTCCAAACACCATCACATCCTCCCTAATCCATCCTCATTACAGCCGTAACAGAAACAAAGAGAAAAAGAAATAAGAAGAAGAAGAAAAACTGAAAATGGGAAGCAAAAAAAAAACAGAAATGGGAAAAGAGACACGGGCAAAGGGACGGGTTTTTTGGGGGATGGGGTGTGGGGAGAGGTAGAGAGGAAGAGGAGAAGAGGGAACAAGAAAACTTACCGAGAAAAGCACAAAGTGGCCGGATTTTGTGTTTGACCGCACCTTTGACTGTCGATCTACAAAAATCCGCTATGATTTTGAAGAAACGGAGTTGAGAAATGGAATGGGGGGGTCGAGATCTTTAAGATGGTGTATTTTAGTATTTTTCCGGCCACCGGAGGTGGTGGCCGGCGGCGGCGCAGAGGCGGAAGCACGGCGGAGACGCGGTGGAGGAGATTTCCGGTGGGGAGAGAAAAATTTGGCATGGGTTCCCCTATTTCTTGATTGTTTTGTGTTAAATGCCAAAAATGGCAAAGAAATGCTTATATACCATGAAAGTGGGCCGGGTTGCAATGGGGAATTGGGTTGCACGACTAAGCTGATTGCTTGGTTTTCATTCACAAAATGGCCACTAGAGGTCCAAACAAATTTAAACATATGCAATTAACTAGAATTAAAAATACGCAAAACTGCAATGTTATCACAATTAAAACATAAAATTACAATCAAACCCATAACAAATAATTTTTGGTTAATTTTTATTATTGTTATCATTTAAACGACAAAATTTAGCTAAAATAAAAGACTGAAATTCGACGAAAATCCTAGAAAGTTAGCTCGACTATTTTGAGCTATTTCAAGCTATTTTCGAATTATCGTGCCAAAATTAGGTGATTACAGCTGCCCCTCTTTGTTCGGGAACACGAAGAGTTTTTGGACAAAGACGTAATCGACAACTAATTTTGGCTTTTTGGTTCTAGCCAAGAGCACACTTTGCAAAAATGGTGACCGTACCTTGCCGTTTTGGTTCTAACCAAGAACAAGGCTACCTACATATCCCCGGACTAAGGAATCAGGTCAGTGTAGTTCCTCACGTGCGGTAGCTGGGACTACCGCATTTAAATAGGCACTGGACTCTTCTAGACTAACACTAAGCATTCCAGACATACACAGACTAACTCTAAACACTCTCAGAACTAACTAGGACTGACTCGATGCTCCTAGACTTACCCGGACCGACACAGGACACCTTTGACACACTAGAGTTGTTGCTGCTGGTCATTGCCGCTGGTTGCTGGCTAGCTGGCTGGTGGTCACATGCTTTACAAAGGAAATGAAAATACAACACTGAAAATGTAAAATTACAATTCCTGTACTAAGTCTTCATGCTTTCCGAGTTGAGCCTCTTGGTTCTTGCTCCCCTCATATTTTTTTGAAAAATAAACCACCGCTTCCGGCTTAGGTGGGTCTTGCTTTTGAAAGAAAGTAAACCACTGATCATGATTCAGGTGGGCCTTCCTCCTTTCACTTAAATGGATTCCCTCGTTCTTCAGGTGGGCGCCTTGACTTGAAAGTTGTATTCCCTCGTTCTTCAGGTGGGCGCCTTGACTTGAAAGTTGGATTCCCTCGTTCTTCAGGTGGGCGCCTTGACTTGAAAGTTGTATTCCCTCGTTCTTCAGGTGGGTGCCTCGACATCTTAAATAAACTACTCCCTCATTCTTCAGGTGGGTGCCTCGACTACTTTACAACTACTCCCTCATTCTCCAGGTGGGTGCCTTGACATCTTAAATAAACTACTCCCTCATTCTTCAGGTGGGCGCCTCGACTTCTTTACAACTACTCCCTCATTCTCCAGGTGGGTGCCTCGACTTCTTAAATAAACTACTCCCTCATTCTTCAGGTGGGCGCCTCGACTTCTTTACAACTACTCCCTCATTCTCCAGGTGGGTGCCTCGACTTCTTGACAACTACTCCCTCATTCTCCAGGTGGGTGCCTCGACATCTTAAATAAACTACTCCCTCATTCCCTAGGTGGATGCCTCGCCTTTCTCAAAACTACTCTCTCATTCTCCAGGTGAGTGCCTCGACTTGTCTAAACTACTCCCTCATTCTCCAGGTGGGTGCCTCGACTTTCTCTAAACTACTCCCTCATTCTCCAGGTGGGTGCCTCGACTTTCTCTAAACTACTCCCCCATTCTTCAGGTGGGTGCCTAGACTTCTTAAAATAAACTGCTCCCTTATGAATGCTGCTTCTGACTTGAAAGTTGACATTGTCACTCTTGAAATTGGTGCTCAGGCGAGATTTGATGGTCTTGAAATCCGCCTGTCGTTTGACGAACTCTTTCGTGGTGCAAATTCTCAGCGCGTCATCGAGAGTTGATTTGGCTTCCATTATCCAGGGGGTCCTGACCATGCTCTGGTACAACTGCAAAACAGGTAAACAATTTTTGCAAAACTTTCTTTTGCTCGTTTTGATGTTATTTTGATTGAAAGGTGAAAAGATGGGAAAGATTTTGGACAAAAGGACTCCAAACGAAATGATGTCCTTTTGGTGATATAAAAGAAACTTATCTGGGGGTGGAAGTGATGACCCTAATAAACATGACATGCTTCTTGTCCTCAAAACCTGATCATTCACAACAGTTCTTCCTCGATCTTTCCAGTTGGAACATTCAGTCATGACCACTTTCCAAACCCATCTCGATGACATTTATGAAGACCCTCATTCGGTTAGTGGCGCCCCTTTTGGGGTTTTCACCAACTAACCTCTCTCTTTGTTCTTTTATCTCACTGTTTGTCATGCGGCGCCCTTTCAGGTTTTCACCGGCAAGGCTTCATTTTCTTTCTTCTCTTTTTTTTTTTTTCTTTCTCTTTTTTTTCTTTTTTTTTTTTTTTTTTTTCTTTTTGCTGATGATAATGTCTTAGGCGCTCTGAGCCTCTTTCTGATTTCGAGACTGAAATGGCAAACGTCTCATGAGCATGTGAAAAGATGGTAAGAATAATAGAAGTTTGTTTTATTTTATTGACGAAATAAAATAAAACAAACTTCTGCCCCAGTTTAGCAGAAACTGCGTATTTGGATTTTCTTTGAATTCGGCCGCAAACTTTGGAAGCGAGTTTTGCGTCGATATGAGATAGGGAAAAAATAGAACTTTCCTTTATTTTGACCGCACCAGAATGGTTGCCTACGTATCCTTTTGAGAGGAATCAGGTCAGACGTAGCTCTGGCAACTTAATGCCAAAATTTGTTGTTTTGAATCTTTCTTTCATCCATTTCATTTCATTACAATTACAAGATTCCCAATAAGGGTTCGCAAAAGCAATACAAAGGCAAAGGCTAACAAAAGGGATACATCGTCTGGATAAGGGAAACAAAGACTTTCACTATCCCAATCCAAGGACATCAAATGTAGTACCTCTTCACTGCATCAGCATTAACAATCATTTCTGCCATCGTGCCTTCGATGTCTGTCAAGAATAGAGCACCATTGGGTAACACCTTCTTCACCACATACGGTCCTTGCCAATTTGGAGCAAACTTGCCCTTCGCTTCTTCCTGATGTGGAAAGATGCGCTTCAAGACTACCTGGCCTTCACTGAATTTGCGTTGGCGCACTTTCTTGTTGTATGCTTTGGCCATTCTCTTCTGATATAGTTGACCATAACATACTGCATTTAGCCTTTTCTCGTCGATCAAAGCCAATTGTTCCAAGCGAGATTTGACCCATTCAGTATCCTCGATCTCAGCTTCAACAATGATTCTCAAGGATGGTATTTCGACTTCTGCCGGAATGACCGCTTCAGTCCCATACACCAGTTCATACGGGGTCGTGCCTATTGAGGTGCGCACAGTTGTGCGATAGCCCAGAAGAGCAAATGGCAACTTCTCATGCCAATCTCGAGATCCTTCCACCATTTTTCGAAGGATCTTCTTGATGTTTTTGTTTGCTGCTTCGACCGCGCCATTTGCTTTTGGCCGGTATGGTGTGGAGTTTCTATGCACAATTTTGAACCTTTCACATACCTCTCTCATCAAATGACTGTTCAGATTAGCCCCATTGTCAGTGATGATGGTATTGGGGATACCGAATCGGCAAATGATGTTCGAATGAACAAAGTCGACCACAGCTTTCTTGGTTACCGACTTGAATGTCGCTGCTTCCACCCACTTAGTAAAATAGTCAATGGCGACCAAAATGAATCTATGCCCATTCGATGCCTTTGGTTCTATCGGGCCAATGACATCCATTCCCCATGCCGTGAAAGGCCAAGGAGCGGACATTGTGTGGAGCTCTAAGGGGGGTGAATGTATCAGATCGCCGTGCACTTGACATTGGTGGCATTTCCGCACAAATCCTATGCAATCTCGCTCCATGGTGAGCCAGAAATAACCTGCTCTTAAGATCTTCTTGGCTAGCACATAGCCATTCATGTGTGGCCCACAGATTCCGGAATGCACCTCGTTGAGAATTCTTGAGGCTTCTTGTGCGTCCACACATCTTAACAGTCCCAGATCTGGGGTTCTCTTGTACAACACCCCTCCACTTAGAAAGAAACCATTTGCAAGACGGCGGAGGGTCCTTTTCTGATTGCTTTCTGCCAGCGCTGGATACTCTCCATTCTTGATGTAGTTTTTGATGTCCAGATACCATGGCTCGCCATCAAGTTCTTCTTCAACCATGTTGCAATAAGCATGTTGATCCCGGACTTGAATCTCAAGTGGGTCAATATGAGTTTGGTCGGGATGACTAAGCATGGATGCTAATGTAGCCAAAGCATCAGCCAACTCATTGTGCATTCTTGGGATGTGCCTAAATTCAATAGAATCAAATCTTTGGCAAAGATCTTCCAGATACTGCTTATACATGATGAGTTTCACGTCTCGAGTTTCCCATTCACCCTTGATTTGATGTACTAGTAGGTCGGAATCTCCGAACACTAGCAGTTCTTTGATGTCCATGTCTATCGCCATGCGTAAACCCATGATACAAGCTTCGTATTCCGCTGTGTTATTGGTACACCAGAAACGAAGTTGCGCAGCCGCTGGATAGTAATGACCTGTTGGAGATATGAGAACAGCCCCGATACCATCACCTTTGGAGTTAGAGGCCCCATCAAAATATAGCTTCCAATAATGAGCATCTTCTGAAGTCAACTCCTCAATTGTACCAACCTCTTCGTCAGGAAAGTATGTCTTGAGAGGTTCATACTCATCATCCACTGGATTCTCGGCCAAATGGTCGGCCAAAGCCTGAGCTTTCATTGCAGTACGGGTGACATAGACTATATCAAACTCTGTGAGTAACATTTGCCACTTGGCGAGCCTTCCCGTTGGCATTGGCTTCTGGAAGATGTACTTCAGTGGGTCCATCCGGGATATAAGGTAAGTAGTGTATGACAACAAATAATGCCTCAACTTCTGTGCTACCCAAGTGAGGGCACAACACGTTCTTTCCAACAAAGTGTACTTGACCTCATAATCCGTGAACTTCTTGCTCATGTAGTAAATGGCCTGCTCTTTCTTGCCTGTGGCATCATGTTGTCCCAGTACACAACCAAATGAATTATCCATCACCGACAAATAGAGGAACAAAGGTCGGCCTGGCTCCGGTGGGACCAACACAGGTGGATTTGACAAGTATTGCTTGATTTGGTCAAAAGCCGCTTGGCATTCCTCGGTCCACTTGACTGCAGCATCTTTCTTTAGCAGCTTGAAGATTGGCTCACAAGTTGTAGTGAGTTGAGCGATGAACCTACTGATGTAGTTCAATCTTCCGAGGAAACTCATGACTTCTTTCTTGTTCTTCGGCGGAGGCAACTCTTGTATAGCTTTGATCTTTGAAGGATCCAATTCAATGCCTCGCCTGCTAACAATAAAACCCAACAACTTTCCAGCTGGCACACCGAATGCACATTTAGCCGGATTCAACTTCAGATTGTATCTTCTAAGCCTTTCAAAGAATTTCCTAAGGTCTTTAACATGATCCTCTGCTGTTCTTGATTTGATTATCACATCATCTACATACACCTCAATTTCTTTGTGTATCATATCGTGAAAGACGGTTGTCATGGCTCTCATGTACGTTGCCCCAGCATTCTTCAAACCGAACGGCATGACCCTATAACAAAAGGTTCCCCAAGGTGTGGTGAACGCCGTCTTTTCTGCATCGTCTTCATCCATCAGGATCTGGTGATATCCGGCATAGCAATCCACAAAAGATTGGATCTCGTGTTTAGCACAATTGTCTATGAGAATGTGAATATTAGGCAAAGGAAAATTATCCTTGGGACTGGCCTTGTTCAAATCTCGATAGTCAACACAAATTCTTGTCTTCCCATCTTTCTTCGGCACCGGCACAACATTAGCCAACCAAGTGGAATACTGAAGAGATTGTATCACCTTCGCAGATAGCTGCTTCATGATTTCCTCATGGATTTTCTTGCTCATTTCTGTCTTGAATTTCCTCCGAAGCTGCTTGACCGGAGGGAAACCAGGATTAATTGGCAACTTGTGAACCACCAAATCTGTGCTCAAACCGGGCATGTCATCATATGACCAAGCAAACACGTCTCTATAGTCAAACAAGACTTGGACTATGTCATTTTTCACTTTTGGTACAGCGTGCATGCTTATCTTGGTTTCCCTAACATCGTCGGGGGTTCCCAAATTTATACTTTCTGTGTCATCTAGATTGGGCTTAGGCTTGTTCTCAAACTGTTCTAATTCCCCATTTATTTCACTCTCAGCTCCCTCCTCGTCATATTCTTTCTCAAACATTTCTTTGGTATCAATCTCTTCCATGTCATCTACCTCCTCAATTGTTACTTCATGATCATTCCACCCACCAACATGTATTTCCTCAATTTTTGGTTGATCCATTGAGACCAAGTTAAACTGTGTGTTTAGATCAGGGCGTGATTTCAGCATGCATGTCATGTTATTAAGGCCATCAGAAACATAGCTACAGAAAGAAATAAGGAACAAAAATCAGGAAAGTAAAGAGATAGAATAAGGAGACAAGAGCATGTCTTGCTTTTCATTGAATTTGAAAGATAAAAGGGTTTGACATCATAACGAGCAAAATAAATATACTTGGATTACAACCCTTAGAATAACCAAGTATACAGAAAGGATAACAAAAACTTGCTACCAATAGCCCCTCCTAGTGGGGAGAGGCATGGATTCCCAGTTGTTCAGCTTCACATCAGGGCCAATATCCTGGATTTCTGCATTGCTAGATCCTTCGCCAGTTTGCACCATGTTGATGCCAAAGACGTGCCTCAGATCGGTCAGGAGCTTCTTCTGTTCTTTAGTCTCCTCAACATTTTTGGAAATAGACTTGCCCCCGTTGGACCTCGTGAAAGACTGAGCGAGGCAAGGGACGGGCTTCTCAAGGGACCATTCTTGTTTCTTCATCTTCCTAGCTCTTGCTCTGTCTGCAGCTGTGGGCTTGTATCCCAGACCCCAGGTTCCTCGAATGCCAAGTGGATTAATCGGGTGCGACATTCCTTGGAGTGATGCCCCGAGACCTTTTCCTGGTTGAAAACCGTGCTTCAACATCTCTGTAGCCATCATGACTGCCGCTTCTGACAATCTTGCTTGGGGCAAAGGCTTGCCTTCAGGAACCTCTTCCACGTTGACTGCTTCAAAGGCTTGGTACATCAGAGTTGGACTATCATTGGTGACCTCGATAACTGGAATGGACGGGTCCTTATAGATTGACAAATCTCCCTCTCCGTGTACCATGATCATCTCACGGTTCCACTCAAACTTCACAGTCTGGTGCAAAGTTGACGGTACTGCGCCCGCCATGTGAATCCAGGGCCTTCCCAACAGTAGATTGTAAGACGAATCCATATCGAGCACTTGGAAATCAATAGCAAAGTCCACAGGCCCAATTGTCAATGTCAGCTCGATCTCACCAATTGACTGTCTTTTTTCTCCATCAAAAGCGCGGATACTCATAGTATTGGTTCGAATTCTGTCCACGTTGATTTTCAATCTTTTCAAAGTGGACAATGGGCAGATGTTCAGACCAGACCCACCATCAACCATCACTCTCGTGACGTAAGAGTTGTCACACTTAACAGTCAGATGCAGAGCTTTGTTATGGCCTGTGCCTTCCATAGGCAATTCTTCATCAGTAAAAGTGATCCTGTTGACTTCAAAGATACGAGCAGCAATAGCCTCCAAGTTACCAACAGTCATTTTTTCAGATACATGAGCTTCATTCAGGATTTTCAAAAGAGCATGACGATGCGCCTCAGAATGCATCAGCAGGGACAACAAAGAAATTTGAGCAGGGGTCTTCCTCAGCTGCTCCACAATAGAGTAATCTTGCACTTTCATCTTCTTTAGAAACTCTTCTGCCTCTTTCTCAGTGACAGGTTCCTTGATGGGACCCTGATTTTCCCTAGCTTGCCTTGCTTTTCTTAACTCTTCCGGGGTAAAGCACCGCCCAGAACGAGTTAGACCGCCCACTTGTGTCGTTTCTGCTACAACCTCTTTTCCCATGTACGTTACCACTGCCTGGGCATAGTTCCACGGGACAGCCTTGCTATCTGTCACATGGAACTGGGATGCCCTCTTTATGACGATGGGCTCGCGCATTGTGTTCAAATCATCTTCCCGGGGTGCATTTTTTATAACCAACTTCGGTTTGGTAGCAGAATCTGCTTCCCCTTCCTTTCTGATGGCCCTTGAGATCACCAACTTTGGCTTCTCGGTCACCCTTTCCCCTTTCTCAACAGCTCGCTTCAATGTTAACACGGGCTTATCCAACTGGACAGATGGCTTTGTTCCTCCAGACACCACAACAGGATCTGTCTTTGAAGAGATATGCATCTTTTCCACCCCAATTGTTATTGCATCGACTGACACTATTGGCCTTGCAGATTCGCTTTCAAATCCCTCTGTGCATGCATATACCATGTGTACATCATGGACTGGCAGAGGATTGCGATTAATGTTTGGCGTTTCTGCATCTTCAATCACGATTTGGTTGTTGTCAATCAGATCCTGCACCACTCTCTTGAGATAATAGCAATCTTCTGTATCATGCCCTGGTGCGCCCGAGTGGTAATCACAATGCCGAGAGTGGTCCACTTTGCCAGTAGGATTCATGTTTCCTTGAATTGGCTTTATCATGTTCAAGGCTCGCAGTTTCTCAAAGATACTGGTGTAGGATTCTCCAATTGGCGTGAATTCTCTCTTCTTCTCTTCTCGAGCCTTCTTGAATTCAGCTCTCGGACGAAAGCCTGCCGGACCTCTCGGTCGGTAAGTAGGGTTAGGTGGAGCCTGATAGTGATTATGTGGAGCTTGGTGAATGGGATATGTAGGCTGTGGGGCTGGTGCGCGCCATTGCGGATAAGATGTTGGGGCATATGGCTGCGCAGCGTGTACAGAGTATTGGGGTGGAGGTATGGAGTATTGTGAATTTTGTGGTGGGTAATAGTGTTGCAAATGGGGTGTTTGTGGAGCTTGGTATGAATTAGGATGACTGTATCGCTCCTCGTTCCACCTTCGCGGACCCGACCCTACCATGGCCACATCTTCTTTCTTTTTCTTAGCAAACCCTGCGGCCCCTGTTTGCACAGCCTGTGTGGTTGCTTTCAGTGCGGTCTGGCTCACAATCTTGCCAGCTTTGACTCCTCTCTCAATCATTTCTCCCATCTTGACGACTTCACTAAATGGTTTCCCAAAGGCGGCGATCAATGAACCATAGAACGCCTCATCCTGCGCCTCAATGAACAAACGGACCATGTCATCGTCCGGGATTGCGGGGCTCACTCGAGCAGCCTGCTCGCGCCATCTGAGGGCGTACTCCCTAAAGCTTTCGCTTGGCTTCTTTTTTATCGCATCCAAAGAGGACCGATCTGGCAAAACTTCAATGTGGTACTTGTACTGGTCGTAGAATGCCTGCGCCATATCCTCAAATGACAACCATTTAGTTAAATCCTGCCTCATGAACCATTCGGCAGCTGCGCCCCCCAAGCTTTCAGAAAAGTAAGCTATCAACAATTTGTCTTTCTTGACCCCTCTCATTTTGTTGCAGTAGGTTTTCATATGAACCCTTGGATCTCCTTGCCCGATGTATAAATCAAACTTTGGCACTATGAACCCATCTGGCAATTGCAATTCAGGGTAGGGGCAAAGATCCTTGAAAGAGATGTTAGTATGATCTCCATATCCTTGAATGGTCCTTACTGCTTGTTCTAGGCCTTTCATCTTTCTCAGAACCTCGCTCTCATCAAGCCTTCCTGATCGATCGACCTCAACTTGAGACTCGCGATGGAACCCCTGATCATATGAGTCACTGTGTCGGAAATTGGGTTCATGGTGCTGATCATAATGATGATTCCCAGCCTGGAGATGTGGTTCGCTGTTGGACCTAGCCATAGCAGGCCTAACTGGGCCCCGAAAAATTGGAACCTGTGGGAGAGGTGGGCCATACTGCCCCTGTGGCGGAGGTGGACCATACTGTCCCTGTGGTGGGGGCGGACCATACTGCCCTTGAGGTGGAGGTGGTGGGGGCAGCGCATGAGGGCGCACTTCAGCTTCTTTTGTCGGACCCTGACTAGTGCCAAAACCAGGGGGATAGGTCGGATCCTCGACCGCCGTAGATGTGCCTGGTGCCCGCTGGCTAGCTGTTGGCATAAGCCCATCTAGGAGGTTTGGCATGGGAGGAGGTGCCCGTCCCGTGGTTATCGCATGATGCATGTCTACCAGGAATTGCTTCAGAGTCAGGGCCTCTTCTGTCGTCCTATCATTTTCTTCGGAACCGGCATCAGATTTGTCTCCTTCAGTGGCCATGTTACCAAATGGAATTTCAAGTCCCTTTGAGTTAGTTGTGTGAGAGTGGGGTAATGCCAAAGCGCTGCACCAAATCACTGGTAATCTAGTCTTGTCTGCAAACAAAACAGGTTAGGGGACACAATATTTATAAGCCAAGCGCGCCTACAAGCCTAAAGTCGTCATGCATCATCCCGAATCAAGACAAAGCGGGTCCTCTCTTTTTTTTTTTTTTTTTTTTTTTTTTTTTTTTTTTTTTTTCTTTTTCTGTTCTTTTTTCACTCCTCTCTTTTCTTTTTCTTTTTATCTCATATATCTTTTCAAATGTAAGAGGGGTCCAAAATCAGATTGAAAAAAACAATGCATTTAAGTTAATAAAGAGACACAATTTGGATTTTCTGGTTTCCCTTTCATAAATGCCGAAACAGTACAATATAACAAGCCCACCGACAATATGGGGCAATAGTAGTACTCCTACAAAATAAAACCAACAAACTAGTCCAACTGTTCGAAATAGAAATACCAATACATAATAAAAGCTACAACATGTCCAAGATGCTAAATGAATGACAAAATGGCAATGAGCTGCATCATCTCAGACTGATATATATCTGCTAAGGTGATCCGGGCCCCGCCTCAGCTGGCTCCTCTGGATCTGACTCAAATGGCTCGTCGAGATCATCCTCTGGTGGCTCCTCGGGATCCGCTGGTGGGCCTTCCACCAAGGTGCGGCGCAGTCCAGCCAAATTCTCCGCAACTCTGGTGACGAAGGGAAGCACATGTGGAAGTAGGTCCTCCGCGGGCAACCTCCTACAGTCACCGATAGCCCGTGCAACATATACAGCAGAGTCATATACCTGCCGATAGGCTATACTGATAGTCTGTCCTGCAACCTGTATATCCTGAAGTCGGCTCTGTGCTAGCTCCCTGAGCTGCTCTTCCTGCTCCAGTGCCCTGTCAAGTCGAGCTCGAGCATCCATGGCATCCCGACGATGATAATCCTCCCTTCTCCTGCTCTCCACCAAAGCTGCCCTGTCGGCGTCCCGCTCTGTCAATGCCTCAGAGTGCATAACACGGAGTCGTCTAACTGTGTCTAGGTGCTGATGCGCGAGACCCTCACTCTCAACCAAAGCAGCTCGAGCGGCATCCCTCTCAGATCGAAGACGGTAGACCAGACCTGCATATCTCTCCTCAGTCTCTACCCTATGCATCTCTATCTTCATGTCAATCCTGAGTGCCTCATCATACGGTCCCTTAACCGTTTTCGCTGGCATAGCTACCAAAGCAGGCTGTCGGCCGAACCAGAAAACATACTCAGGAGTCACCTCGCCTCTGAAACGGTCTATAACCTGTGTGCTGGGGGTCAAAGGTCTCATATTATCCCAAATGGAGAACCACTGAGTGTGCCTGGGAAACTCACCGCTAGTATGCTCAAGGCGATACTCTCCCACGTCCTCTACCCTAGGTACACCCTGAACGCGCCCAAGCTGTCGGAGCACCCGCGTAGGGCAATAAGGCTCGGCTCCCTTATGACCCATCAATACTAGAAAAGGACGATCCATACTACCATATATTCCCTCTTTCGAGGGGTACCAACTAACCTGCCACCGGATATTCTCCAAAGTGAGCTCGCTCAAATACTTTGCCCACCCATCAAAGCTCTCAGGTAGATCAAGATGTCGAGCACGATAATAATGGGTGTTCAAATGGCATTTAGGCGCATCGGGTAGTGGAGTAGGGTCAGAACGGCCAAACAAATGCTCCACGAACCATACTTGCAACAACAAGTTGCAACCCTCGAAAAATCGGGCCCCTTTCTCTTTGCATCGAGTCAAAGCACGATAAATACTACCCAAGATCATTGGCACAACAGTAGAATTTCGAACTCCCCCAAATAGAGCTTTCACGATCCAAGAGGTATGGATAGAGATCTGTCCATTCTCCATCGGGAAGACCATAAGACCAAGAAAAGCGATAATGAAAGCTCTTTCCCTAAGGTTATTCCATTGCTCATGGTCAAACATAGTGATGAATTCCGGCCGATGCTCTGTGTAACCATCTCCCCGCCCATAAAGAGCATAAAGATACTCCAGACTAACCCAACCTGAGGCCAAACTCACTAACTGTGTATCAGAGCGCAGACTCATGTCCCGTAGGAACTCCTCGACCCTCACAAACCGAGGTGCTATGCACTTCTTTGTCCTAAACACTGCATTAGTCAAACCCGAGATCTCTTCTAAAGTAGGAGTCATCTCAATATCACCAAACACAAAGGTGTTTTGACTCGGTTCCCAATACTGAATCAAAGCATTTACTAGTTCCCGGCGTGGGGCAAACTTAGGGTTAAGAAGATGTGTCATTTCCCCTATTCTCGCATTCACAACCCCTTTCTGCTTTTCGCTCAAATGGTACCACCAATCCCTCAACAGTGGAGGACACTCATCGACCATCTTAACAGGCGGCGGAGTAGATCCCTCAGGAAACTTCCTTTTCCCTACTCTAGATGCTGATGCAGCCATGATACCTATTTTTTATTAAAAATGAAGGATTAGGACCGAGAAAACTTTGGACAAAATTTGTAAAACAACATTAAAACGGACAAGCCGACTCAAATAAAATTTTTACATGATTGACTAAACCAGACAAATAGAAACAAACTTGTCAATGTTTTTCAAAACAAGACGACTCTATTTGATTTTTTTGATTTTCTAATTTTGAACAAAATTTGACTATTGACATTAAAACAGACAAGTCGACTCAAACAAAATATTTACATGATTTGACTAGCCTAGACAAATAGAAATAAAACTTGTCAATGTTTTACAAAATAAGACGACTCTATTTTTTTTTGATTTTCTGATTTTTGAACAAAATTTGACATGACAACGACACCAAAATTTGACTATTGACGTTGTTTTTCTCTTTATTTTTTTCACAAAATTGGCCATTATAACGGCGTGAATTTGACTTTAAAATTTTGCCGACAATGGGGAAAAGACAAATGACACGCTAATATTTTGAAAATCTGAAATTGCCCCTCTTAACAAAGTGTCTCTTCTCTCTCTTTTTTTTCTTTTTTTTTTTTTCTCATTTTTTCCAAACTAACCCGCTTTCCCTCGATAAACGGTCAGCATAACGGCCTCTCTAGATGCAACACAGAAGATGCCACTATTGTCTTTCCGGGGCGTGGGCCCCATCTAGACTCTAAAAGGTCAGCCTAGACAAGTGCGGTACCGGTGTACCGCACCTCACTAAGTCTAATGACATGCAAATAAATCGGCCTAGATAAAAGCCCAGTTTCAACTCTAGGTGACTCAATGGGTTCATGTTCTATAGTTTCTGGCAATTTGGAAGTGCCTCGGGGGTACCGATCGACAACGTCTAACGGCCTAACCCAACGCACCTCCTCCTAAAAAGGGTTAACTTTTTGCGTCCTGAGACACGACAGAAATTCCAGACGCCGAAGCGAGACTGGCGTGCATGTGTGCAGTGTTCCAGAAGACTCAGAGGTGTACGAGAGAAGACAGTTGTGTATATACAGTTCAAACATATCAAAGCAGTAACATTCAAGGCAGCATGTACAAACAATATTTAAAAGCCGAAAGCGACAAAGTATAAAGCCTGAGATTCTTAGTTTTCACTTTTTTCCCCAGCAGAGTCGCCAAGGCTGTCACACCCTTTTTTTCCGCGCGCCTGCTTTTGGGAGGGCGTTTCGGGTATAGGAAAGCGCTTATGATTATTTGGCGCTATCCCAAGTTAGGGTTTCCATTTAAGGAAGTGACGGTGTTTCAAGGTACGAATTGTTTATTTAAAATTCGGAGTCGCCACTTGACAAGTTTAAGGTGTGCCAAGTCACCCAAAAGGGTACCTTGGAACACCTATGACTCGTTAGTGGTCTGCGTTAGAGTTCCGGGTAAGGATCTCGGTTGACTCTCGGGAAGGGGTTAGGCACCCTCGAGTCCTGTGTCAAGCACAGTTGCTTTTATTGACGCATTCCGGCTATATGAAATATTTATTGTACCTGCCTTTATTTATTTTCCTTTGCTACGCTTTGATTTATTATTATGTATTTTATTTATTTTTTTTTTGTTTCAGTGACTCGGCCGAATATTTTCGCGCAGGCACTTCACCCGTTCGAAACCTTATCAACCTTGATTTGAGTCTCCAAATTTATTTTTTATTATTTTGGTCAAACTCGAATTTATAATTCAGCTTGATTTTGATTATATGTGTCGCATTTACTTTCGACACATTTTATATCTTATTTAAATACGGCTCGATTCAATATTTACAAATGTAATTTATTTTAAACCGGATATGGTCGCGCAGGCACTTCACCCGTTCGAGATCTTCCAATTTAAATAAACTACACTCGAATCAATTTATTTGGTTTCCGATACTAATGTCTCTTAGCTTACTCATTTATCCTTCACCTAAGTTTTGATTTTGTTTATCATAATTGTAAAAGAAGTTAGTAAATTTATTTAAACATTACTGGGCCTTAAAGTTAAAAGATTTGCAACTAGTTGAGCTAGATTTGCAAAAATTTCCAGCCCATTTAGGAAAGGACTTGCACGCCAGTTAAATTTGCTGAAATGGATTGCACCAGGTGTTCCCTTTGTTCACTTGTTCAACATTTGGCCATATTAAAGATTCTATTTAGCCCACTGTTATGCTGATGTTCTTTAATTTATAACTCTTGCACATATGTCCTATTTATCTAATCATTTCAAGATCTGGCCCCATTTTTCAATAATGCTTAAATTCAATTTTCTACAAAAACACCTTGCTCATTTTTTAACATCTATGCTTTCATGACAACTTATGAAACACCCTTCTTTAAAAATGTATAAGCAAACAACGTTGGTGCAGTTACTTCAAAATACGTTTGCGCGAACAGTCACTATTTCGCTTAGGAGTCAGATCTGTACCAGGGTTATATAACAGTGTTATTCGCGCAAAATTTCAGTTTTAGCATGATTCACAAACGATTTAACTTATGAAACATTCATCAAAACATTTCAGCATATGTAACAGGTTAAACCAAGTTTAAACCACTATTTCATACATTAAACATGGCTGGCTATTTACATAAAAATAAACATGAAAATGAAAATTTACCTAGTGTAGATAAACTTCCAACCAAAGTAAGCTAAAGCCCACTCCAACAGCCCAAACAGAGGCAGGCAGCAACAACAGCCACAAGCAAACACCCCTTTGAAATAATGGCCTAAACCCAAAACCTTCCTTGCTATTTCTTTTTTTTTTTTAAGTGTTCTTTCTTGCTATTATTTTTTACTATCAGATCTATTTCTTGAAAGTGGTTGAGAGAGTAAATGCCAGCTTTTAATGTGTTTCTGGCTGTCCTCAATGTGTAGTACATGACCTCTCTTTATAGAGGAGAGAGGAGGATATGGCTGTTTAACTAAGGGCTCCAAAGCCCAAAGCAAATTTGCTTTTCCAGACCAAATCAAGAAGGCATGCTCAGCCATAAATGCAAGGTTTGACTCTTTACTCAAAAAGGGAAAATGGCAGAAGGAGTGCACTGTGATGCCAACCTTTTTTACCATTCTCGGCCATGCCCAAATCTGTCCCATTAATGAGGCAGATTTGTTTTAATTTTCAACTTTCAAATTTTCTTTTGTACAGCTTGCAACTCTTACTTTAATTCTAACTCCTTTCCAGCTTTTAACTTATTAAAAAAAAAAGTCTTGGACTTGACCTCCAACCCCCTCAACTTCTTAAATTGATTGTCTAAATCCTACCAGGCTCACTACTCTACATCAGACCTTAAAGCTAAGCTTAAAACACAATTCAAATGCCTAACAAGTAACCTGAACTCAAATCTTAGTGAACTCTCAGCCTAGCACATTTAGAATTGATATCAAACTCCCAGATTTGTAAATCAACTAACATATGAGCCAAAATCCAACTAAAGTGCTACAAATTAAACTTAAAACTAACAAGAAAGCAAAACTACATTTCAAACCATAGACAATCAGAATCAGCAGCTACCACAATTAAGTGAGTCTTCTCAAGTTATTTCATCGGACTCCTTTTAAACCAACTCATACTTGACAGAATTTAAACAGTGAGATTTAGACAATAAGCATACTCTACGGACAACAAACTGGACAAACTAAACATGTTTTAAACAACTTTCAGCCTAATAAGATCAAGATTCTTACTTAACTCATACGACATACTCAGGTGCAATTGCTTTAAACAAAGGGACACAAACGGATACTTGAACATTTAAGCAATAGTTCACGAGCAAGCGACAACTTATGATGATGATGCACTAATTAACAAAGAAGTGCTAGCAATCTGATATCCGTAACTGCCAATTCGTTAAGCCAAACTGAAAATTCATTCAAACCATAAACATAGAAGATGAACGATGTTCCATTTCAATACCAAGCCAATCATGGATTCAAACACATGAGTAATTTGGACAAAACAACAACCTAAACTACTGACAAGATATACACTACTGGATGCCTCAAACTATAGCAGTAAGGAAAGAGATAAAGAGATAGTTGGGGATTCACTTCTAACCCGTCGAGCAAAACAACTAAATTGCTGCAACTGCTTCGCCTTTACCACTGTAGAAACAGTCTTAAAACGAGCCAAAATACAACGTCATAGCAGCTGTACCACCAATAGCCAACATCATCATCACGGAATCAATATTGCTCTATCATCATGTCATCAACTTCATCACAGCCCCACACGTTCCCATACTCCTGCCTCGACATCACCAAGAATCAGAACAGCCCCTCCATCCCCGTCACTGCCTCATTATTGCCTCGACGCCCCACCTCCAAACAAACAATCATCACAGCCCCTCCACAATATCATCATTACCATTTTTTCAACACTCCAAACACCATCACATCCTCCCTAATCCATCCTCATTACAGCCGTAACAGAAACAAAGAGAAAAAGAAATAAGAAGAAGAAGAAAAACTGAAAATGGGAAGCAAAAAAAAAACAGAAATGGGAAAAGAGACACGGGCAAAGGGACGGGTTTTTTGGGGGATGGGGTGTGGGGAGAGGTAGAGAGGAAGAGGAGAAGAGGGAACAAGAAAACTTACCGAGAAAAGCACAAAGTGGCCGGATTTTGTGTTTGACCGCACCTTTGACTGTCGATCTACAAAAATCCGCTATGATTTTGAAGAAACGGAGTTGAGAAATGGAATGGGGGGGTCGAGATCTTTAAGATGGTGTATTTTAGTATTTTTCCGGCCACCGGAGGTGGTGGCCGGCGGCGGCGCAGAGGCGGAAGCACGGCGGAGACGCGGTGGAGGAGATTTCCGGTGGGGAGAGAAAAATTTGGCATGGGTTCCCCTATTTCTTGATTGTTTTGTGTTAAATGCCAAAAATGGCAAAGAAATGCTTATATACCATGAAAGTGGGCCGGGTTGCAATGGGGAATTGGGTTGCACGACTAAGCTGATTGCTTGGTTTTCATTCACAAAATGGCCACTAGAGGTCCAAACAAATTTAAACATATGCAATTAACTAGAATTAAAAATACGCAAAACTGCAATGTTATCACAATTAAAACATAAAATTACAATCAAACCCATAACAAATAATTTTTGGTTAATTTTTATTATTGTTATCATTTAAACGACAAAATTTAGCTAAAATAAAAGACTGAAATTCGACGAAAATCCTAGAAAGTTAGCTCGACTATTTTGAGCTATTTCAAGCTATTTTCGAATTATCGTGCCAAAATTAGGTGATTACAAGAAGAAGGAAGCGTTGCAGGATGAAGGCTCGAGTCAGCATGAATCAATCGCTCCCCCCTCCCTCCCAAAACTAACAATTTTTCTTTGAGTGCAGGAATTTTCAAAGCAGCAAAATGAGGAAAACTAGCAACCATCAATTCCTCGGAGATTATTTGTCATACACATTGGAAAATGTTGCCCAGATAACTGACCGAGATCGGAGGCGTTATCTGACTCATTACATATGCAAAAACGATCTTATTTCTCTCTCTATGTCTGCCCTTGTTTAATCGAAATTCATTGCTTTGTTGACAACTCTACTTTACACTTTGCAGGAATTAAGCATTAACTCCAGTTTTGCTCAAGGACAACACTTAACTCTTTATGGCTTCACCAAATATAAGCCGGACGGCTTAAACTCTCACTTTATATCTCCTTTATCTTTGACATTTTCTTGTCCATATGAATTTAATTAAAACTTTATTTTGCAGGCTATTCTACCATTTATTTTACAAGTATCAACTCCAAGTCTATCGTAAACAATCGAAGATATTGCCAATCTGGGGGCTCACTTTATTCTGTAGTCAAGACCATTCCTCCGCGGAAGAGTTCAAAGAGTATAACGTCTTTATTTCACGCTTCCGGTAAGCGTCTTTATGTGTTTACGCTTTCGATAAGCGTCTTTATTTCACGCTTCCGGTAAGCGTCTTTATGTGTTTACGCTTTCGATAAGCGTCTTTATATTTCACGCTTCCGGTAAGCGTCTTTATGTGTCTACGCTTTCGATAAGCGTCTTTATATTTCACGCTTCCGGTAAGCGTCTTAATGTGTCTACGCTTTCGATAAGCGTCTTTATATTTCACGCTTCCGGTAAGCGTCTTTATGTGTCTACGCTTTCGATAAGCGTCTTTATATTCCACGCTTCCGGTAAGCGTCTTTATGTGTTTACGCTTTCGATAAGCGTCTTTATATTCCACGCTTCCGGTAAGCGTCCTTATGTGTTTACGCTTTCGATAAGCGTCTTTATATTCCACGCTTCCGGTAAGCGTCCTTATGTGTTTACGCTTTCGATAAGCTTCTTTATTCCACGCTTCCGGTAAGCGTCTTTATGTGTTTACGCTTTCGATAAGCGTCTTTATTTCACGCTTCCGGTAAGCGTTTTTATATTTCACGCTTCCGGTAAGCGTCTTTATGTGTTTACGCTTTCGATAAGCGTCTTTATTTCACGCTTTCGGTAAGCGTCTTTATGTGTTTACGCTTTCGATAAGCGTCTTTATTTCACGCTTCCGGTAAGCGTCTTTATATTTCACGCTTCTGGTAAGCGTCTTTATGTGTTTACGCTTTCGATAAGCGTCTTTATTTCACGCTTCCAGTAAGCGTCTTTATGTGTTTACGCTTTCGATAAGCGTCTTTATATTTCACGCTTTCGGTAAGCGTCTTTATGTGTTTACGCTTTCGATAAGCGTCTTTATATTTCACGCTTCCGGTAAGCGTCTTTATCTGTTTACGCTTTCGATTAGCGTATTTGTATCACCTCGAAGGTGTTAATCATTTGAATGCCTCTACGGCGTATTTCCTTATACCTATTTTAATGACCTTATGTTGCTAATAAGTTTGTTAAGACGTGCAGGATAATGTGAATATTTCAGACGTATTCCTACTTTTGGTTGGAGTGCAATCCAATATTATTTTCAAATTGCCTCTTCATGATTTAAATCTACCAACGGCCCCGAAGTCATCTTGCCTCACAAAGCCGGATTTCTCCGTTAGTCGATTGGAGACAAGCTTATCATTGATATTGCAACCAGCATCTACAAGTTTTATTGTCATTATTCATTTATTACTTCATTTATTAAGCGTTATTTGCAGTTACTCGCTTACTGTTTGTCAAGTTTATTACAGGATTTTAGCAGCGCCGCAGCAGCATTTGGAGCATAACGTGGAACTCTTTCTTAGCAGTGAACTGGGGCAATCGTTGATATGAGCCAGACTCGTCAACGAGGATCTGAAGAATCGCACTCGAACTAGCAAGTCTATCCTAATCTTCCATTTTCGGGTTAGGACGTCAGTTTGAATCCTTTCCTAATCGTGCGTCCATTTCTGTTAATCGTGCGAGTCTTCGTGTCTAAGTGTCGTCGAACTACATATGGCCTGATTCTCTTTCAGCCCGAGATATGTAGGCAACTCGGAAACCGGAGTTCGGCCATACCAATAAGCCTCATCTTTTGGTCCTTGGAAATCAAAAGTCTTGGTTTTATCGGGACAAAATTGGTTTCCCGTCAACTTCTTTACCCTGAAAACTCTTTCATCCTTTTCCGGGTAAAGAGGGGCAGCTGTTGACACCCAATTTTGTCTCGAAATTATTAAAATTGAAAATTTACTGTGGAAGGGTCATAATTAAGGCTAAAATTGGAAAACAAAATGGAAGAAATTGAAATTTGATTAAAAGAGGCTAAGAATGCAAGTTCCACCCCAATTCCATTCCATCTATGTAGCATATATATAACTAAAACACCTAAATTCTTTCCCCCCTTCAGCCCGTTCCAATTCAGAACCAAAAACCCGATCCAAAACCCATCTTCTTCTTCTCCGTACAAGCAACGAATCAGAAGCCAACACCACTGTCCTTTCTTGTACGAGGTGGTAACAACCTTATCTCTTTAGACCCGTTGGAGGGTGATTTTGGTATTGGCCACAGCTTGAGAACCCTAATGGAGGGGGGGTATATAAGAGAGGTTTTGAGGGGAAGCGGTAGTAGAGGCGAACATGGAGGGAGAGGGTCCGAAGTTTTGAGTTAAGCAGCAGAAAAGAATACACCTAAAAAACCTAGAAATTATTTTCGGTACTAGCTTGCATTTTCTTGAACAGTCAGCGTGATCGCACTATTAGTTTTGGTGGTATCGTTTCTTCGTAAGTCGAGTCGTCGACCTCGCTCGAGTCGACGACCTTGTTCGAGTTGCATTCTTCGGATCGACGCCCTTGTCCGCTGCCCGCAAAAAGGTAATAAATCACCTTAGCTTGTTTCTTGCTTTGAATCTGGCTGTAATACTTTGGTGATTAGCATATAAATAGATTCATTGGTATAGTTTAGTTTCTCCTTGTTCACTATAAATTTGTTGACTGGTAGCTGAGGATATAAAACTGTTTAATGTAGTTTTGTTTGCATAAAGTTCTAGCCTTTCAGCGTGTTTTTTTCTGTATAAATCTGTCCTTGCTCACCTGAATAGGTGTTAATGGTAAAACTAGATAACCTAACAATTCGGAACTTTGTTTTGAATCTAGTTTGTTTGTGCTCATTGCCCTGTTTTCTGAGTCGTGAATGGAGTCCAGTGTGAGCGGTGGTTGTTTGGGGTGAGCTTTCCAGGTTGGTTGTGTGTGATGGTGGATGTTTATGTTGCAGTTAATGTGTCTATTTTGGTTCAGCCTTGCTCCTGTTAGTGTGTGGGTTCTCAGGGAGTCTTCTGTTTTGTTTCTTGTAAATGAGGTTTGGGTGTGTTTGCTTTAGGTTCCTAGTTGGTCATTTAGTTGCGATGGGCTATAGATCTTGGTAGTTGCAGATTAGTGAAGTGTGTCTGGGGTGCGTTGGTCATGCTTCTGATATGTATGCAAGGTCTGCCTTGTATTTTGTGCACTCAGGCAGGTTTGTTGGTGTCAGGGGGTCAGGGGCAAGGTTCTGGTAGTGTTTTCCTATTATTGGTGTGATATTTCAGGGAGTAGCTTTGGCCAGGCTTGTTTCTGGCTGCAGTCAGGCAGTTCTAGGTGATAGTTCAGAATTTCGAGTAGCTGTATGGTCTGCCTATCTACCCTAAACTTTTCCCCACGAGTTCTTTTAGTCTTCTTTTAATTCAAACTCCCTTGACAGTAATTTGTTTGTCTGCTATAACCTTGGTTAGGTTGTCTCTGACTTCCTATGAGTTGAAGGGGAAGTTCAGGTGTTTAAGAGGAGATTCTGGGGTTTGCTTCTAGTTGCTGCAGGTGTGGGCAGGTGTTAGAAGTTGGATTTAGAGGCTGTTTGTTTGTTTGTTCAGGGTTGTCTTGGTTCTTAAGTTGAGAAGAGGTTGGGTTTTCTGTCTGAAAGAAGAGTGTAGCAGGGGTATGATTTCAGTCATGGAGTATTGTTTCTGAGTTGTTAGAGGGCTATTCATGTGCTAGTTCTGATGTAGGGTGTTTCTTGGTGTTTGGTCTTGTATGTGAGAGGAGTTAGTTAGGTGGTCTGATTGGTCTGAGCTCAGAGGGTTTCAGGTAGTTAGAGGGAGTTTTTGGTTGGCAAGTGTGGGTGTGTATATGCAGGGTCTTAGGAGTTTGGAGGCTGTTTCCAGTAGTGTCAAAGGGTCTTGTTGGTCTTAAGAAAATGAATTAGGTTATGCTCAAATCTTGGCATCTGTATCAGCCTCCCATTGTTTTGGTTTCAGTTTGATCCATGCGATTGTTGTACTATGCTTTAAAGGTTAATCTGAATGCGTAAGGTTTGATTGGATAATTTTGATACATTGTTGCAATGGGATAAAATACAAGGTACAACTATGAATGTGCCCTGTTATCACAATTTATGATTGTACTCGAGTTTGCATTCTGTTGAAAACATCTAAGTTAGCCATGTGGGATTTTAACTATGTTTAGTTATTTCTCTCAGTTGATATAATCAAATAAGTTTCTGTTGCTTGGTATTCATTATATATTCTTAAGGATATCTAAAACTAGTTTAACTTTGAGCTAGGTTTGATCTGAGTGTAAAAGGATGTTTAGATGAGTAGTTTGTAAAGAGACATTGTCCTCTCTGTTAGCCAAGTATTTCCGTATATCTTCTTCCTTCCAGTCTTGTCTTTGTCTGTCTTATTTAGTAAAACTTGTTGCTTCCTGCTTGTGTTTATGGTAAAGAGTAGTTATAAAAGTGAACTTGTGATTAAGTTTATTTCTAGCACGTTTGATATGTCCTGCCTTAGTCACTATGGTGGAAATTTCTATTTTGTTAAGTCATTAGTGTGGCCAAAGGATTAAATTGGTTTGATCTTGTTTATATCATAGGATCTGCTATAGGTTTTCATCTATTCGGTTGTCCTGCTGACTTAACACATAAATTTAGCAAGTTAAATCCTTTAGAATTTTAGGATTATATATCATCTTTAAGTATAAATTGCACGACTATGTTGTTTGTGGTTAACGGATGAGAGTATGTTATTAAGAATGGCTTATTTTGTAAAAGATTCATATTTTTATTACCTTCTGTTACGAAAGTTATTGGTACAAGTTTCTGTATCATTTCGTCTTTTTATTTATATATTATGGTCATTCACTAATCCTTATCGTCTCCTCTTTTGCATGATGTATCCTTTGCGATCGAGTTTGGAAAACTCTAAATTGGGGATGGCTTATTTTGCATTGGCTATAGAGTTGCATTGGGGTCGAGTTCGGGCTCAAGCATCCAAGGAATAAGACTTTAGAAAATTTAGAAATCCAAGGCTCGTTTCGCGAGTTTGCTTTCCGGGTTCTATCTTTTAACTCTTATCCTCCATTTCCTCTTTAGGATATTTATATAAACTTTATAGATTTATTATAAATTTATTTATGAATGATTTTATTGATTGAGTTATTTGTCTACTTTATGTTCATTACCTTTAATTTTTGAGTTGTTATTTAATTTATTGCAAATCAGGCCATTTAAGCAAATACGTGCAAAATTTCATAAATTTTCAAAACTACGCCTAGTAGATGACTACAAGAAAAGACTTCTATCTTATTGATACGAAGTAGTTTCTTTAAAAAGTCGAAATTCATAAAGAAGTTTTAATTAACTTCTAAATGTCCTGAAACAACTTTGTAAAAAGCGACTTAAATCTAAGTTCCATCTTATGATGAAACACTCTGGTTTTAAAGTTGAAATTAAGCAAGTGCCATTTACGCGCTATTACATACAAGTTGGCAAAGAAATTTGGACGATCAAATCGTTCCTTTTCAAAAGAAAATGCGCTTTATTTATTTATTTATTTTATTTTGAAAATAATTAAATCTTTTGAATAAATTGTTAAATGCTTTGAAAACTTACTAAATTTAATTAGTTGAATTAATTAATAGTTCAATTAATTATTTTTAGAAAAAGCACATAAATAGCACTTGCAAATTAATTTGGAAACCTGTCGGATTAACCGTTGTTAACGGAATTTCGAAAGTGCCTTAAAAACCTTCTTTCGAAATTAACAAAACCTCTTACCTTTAGAATCTCTGAAAGAAAGACCGTCTTTTTATAAAAACGGAGTTTTGCACGCATTTGCTTATTTGGTTCCCTGTTTTCCTTAAATTGGGTGGCGACTCCAAAAAACTCCAAAAGAGTTAGTCCATCCTGTCGATATTTCCGGAATTTATCCTTTTCGGGGGATAATTTTTGGGGTTCAACACCTATTCCTACAATTGATGAGCTATTTGACGAGTTACATTGGGCGCAATACTTTTCGAAATTGGATCTTTTATCTGGATATCATCAAATTCGGGTACAACCCAACGATGTTGCCAAAACTGCATTTCGCACTCATGAAGGGCATTATGAAATTTTGGTCATACCATTTGGATTGTCCAATGCACCCTCGACATTTCAAGCTACCATGAATTCTGTCTTCAAGCCCCATTTGAGACGCTTTGTTTTGGTGTTCTTCGACGACATACTGGTTTATAGTCGCTCTTGGGAACTTCATTTGGAACACTTGGCCACTGTTTTACAGCTGCTCCGAGCTCACCAGTTAGTAGCTAAGAAATCAAAATGTCTTTTTGGCCAATATGAATTCGATTACTTGGGACACGTCATTTCAAATCAAGGATTAGCAGTGGATTCCTCCAAAATTCAAGCAATTCAACAATGGCCACCCCCAAAGAATGTCAAGGCTGTTCGGAGTTTTCTAGGACTTGCTGGATACTATCGACGTTTTATCAAGAATTATGCTACCATAGCAAGTCCATTGACTGATCTTTTGAGGAAGGAACCGTTGGAATTCTGACGCCCAAACTTCTTTTAAAGCCTTGAAAGACAAACTTAGCAACACGCCGGTGTTGGCTTTACCAAATTTTTCGCAGCCCGTTCAAGTTGAAACCGATGCTTCAGGATTAGGAATTGGGGCTGTCTTGTCCCAAAATGGATATCCCATTGCTTTCCACAGCCAAAAGTTATGTGCACGAATGCAGCGTGCATCAACTTATCATCGCGAAATGTTCGCCATCACACAAGCCATAAGCAAATGGAGACAATACCTTTTGGGACGTCGTTTTACTATTATACGGATCAACAATCCCTCAAGAATCTCACTGACCAAATCATTCAAACTCCGGAAGTTAGAGCTAGGAGCAATCAAGCCCTCTTCAGTTACTGTTAAGATGGCGGATGGATCACTCACTCACCCTGATGGTAAGTTAGAGGATATGTTTCTTAAAGTTGGTAAGTTTACATTCTCTGCTGATTTTGTAGTCCTAGATTATGAAGAGGACCGAGAAGCTTTAATCATTTTGGGGAGACCATTCCTAGTCACCTCGAAGGCAATTATTGACATGGAGCTAGGTGAGATGACTGTTAGAGCGCATGGAGAAAAGGTTACTTTCAAGGTGTATACTGAGAAGGAGCACATAGCTAAGGTTGAAGAGTGCTCTATGATCGAATGTGTCAGACAAGAATATGGAAGTAAACCAAATGTGAAGTTGAAGAGGGGTTCTCTCAAAGAAGGGAAGAAAGCAAAGGTTCGGCGTAAGAAGAGAAGACATAAATGCTGGAAGTGAGCTAGAAGTGTCGTCGTGCCACGCCGTTAACTAAGGGGCTTCTCGGGAGGCAACCCGAGTTTGTACTTGTATTATTTTATTTATAGTGTCATGTAGTTTTTGTTTTTCCTTGGATTGCAGGTTCATGTAATGTCGAGGCTAAGTGTGGGGTATTCTCACCATTGCCTAATATTGATGACCTGATGAGGGAAGTCTGAGTACCTCATACTATATGGAAGCTTGGAGGATGCTAGCACCAAGGACTAGAATCTTCATGGAAGTTTTCTTTACCTTGCACTTTCTTATTTTTAGCACTGAGGACAGTGCTTAGTTTAAGTGTGGGGTAGGGAACTACCCTTTTATTTATTTTTGAGGTTAGGGATGCATGTACCGTAGGATTTTATTTTGTCACTTGACTTTATTTTGATTTGTTTCTTGCTTTAATATATGAAAAAATTGAAAAAAAAAATTAGAAAACTAATGAAAAATTCCAAAAAGATTTTCCTTTTAGTTTTATTAGTGGTACATGTCATCCACCCCGTGGTTTTTCTTATGGCCTCGGTTCTTTTCCACAGGGAGACCTTTGAACCGGGTAGTTTTTTATTTTTAGGATTAGAATAGTTAGTATAGGTGACCCTAGATGAAGAAAATAGGTAGAATGCTAGGTGCCTTTGATTTGTTTGATACCGGTGGACTTGAATTGATTGCATGTGCTATTTGTGGTGTCCTTGAGTTTTAAATTGTGATGCATGCGTAGAAAAAAAATGGAACGACCCCCTTGAGATGCTTGAGTCTACTTGCTTGACTTTATTGTGAACCTTTGTGCATTAGTGCTTAATTTTCCATAAGTTGCACGCTATTTGCTTGATTGAGAGTTGTGATGGAGCCTTTTTGTGTGGATTGTGTGCAATGTGTGTTGTGAGGCATATTCTTCTTTGCTCCATGTTTGCATATTAATGTGTAGAACTTGCCCCGTGTGTGTGCAAAGTGAAATTCTAGGTTTGCTCTAGTCGGGAAATGATACAGGCCTTCTTTTGATTTGCCTACCCTTACATATACACCTTGGACTTGATTGTGTGAATTCTTTGATATTTTTGTTGGCACACACACCCCGAGCCTATCCATTTGTTCTAAATTGTTCTCTTTTGGCCCTTTACTCCTTAAGCACTTTAGTTGATAATGCGATTTTATTGTGGAGTTGTGGTTGAATATTGGGAGGTTTTTGAGTGGAACCAATGAAGGGGAATACTTGAATGAATTGTGTAGTAGTTGTTTATGAGCATTGGCAAGGTTGGAAAATAATGAAATTGAAAAAAAAAAAGCGAAGTTGAAAAGAAAAGAAAAAATTGTGGAAAAAGAAATAAAGAGAAAAGAATATCCATTCCTTGCTAGTGTGTGCTTAAAAGAAAAAAATTTTCTACTTGTTGAGAAGGTGTGTGTTAAAGTTATTGATTGGGTGGCTTTGATGAGATTTGTGTTTAACTTAATTGTGATATATTAAAAGTGCTTAGGGAGGTAGTCACTATTACCCATATGTATCCTACCCGTCCCTTAGCCTATATTACAACCTTTTTAAAAGTCCTAGTTAATCCCGATTGGAGTGAGCTTACATTAGTGGAGTCCTACACTACGGGCAAGCCTATGGTACATTGTGTGTGACATGTGAGACTTTCATGAGAGTGAGTGAATTCGTTTGTTATTGTCCCCGTTCTATTCATGATATTTATTGTTGTGTGTGATATTTGGGGGACACTCTTTTGCTTCATATTGGTGAGGGCACATGGTTTGCATGAAATAGGTGAAGTTGATGGCTTCTTGGTTGAGTAGATAGGTGTGATTTTGTGGGAAAATGGGAGCAATGAGTTGAGTTTGTGCATTTGAGCTATATTTGGGGTGGTTGTTCTCATATTTTTGAGTTTGTTAAATTGTTGGCATGTTTGTGGATCCATAGTAGTCATGTGTGCATTTGTTCAATGATCGGTATCAACCATAGTCGTAGGAGACCTGTTCTACCTAGGTTGGGAAGTTATTTGTGATTGCTCGAGGGCGAGTGTGGGGTGGTGATGTTTGGCATTTTATGCCTATATTTCCTTAATATTTCCTTACGTTTGGAGACTTTATTCGTCCGTTTTATAGTTTATGAATGTGGTTTTGCACTAATTTTATGTCGTGTGTATGTAGGTTGTTATGCAGTGCAATTGGAGCTTTAAAGAGCATGATCGAGCAAGAAAAGATTGGATTTTTATTGAGGATTGGATCGAGCACACGAAGGCACGACACGAAGCGAGCAAAGGAGCAAGAAAACAAAAAATTGGCCTGGCGCTTTGGGGCACGTGGGGCGCCACTTATAGCGCCCAGTGCCTGGCGCTTTTTCCCACGTGGGGCCCAAAGTTTGACGGCTACTGGTTGTCTAGGCGCGGTCGTGGGCACGGGGCGCCCGTTATAGCGCCCCTGGAGCGAATTTTGACTTCCTATTTCGTTTAGGCTTAGGTCTAACTTATTACCAGGCCTTTGTAAACCCTATAAATACTCTTTTTTACTTAGTTTTTGAGAGAAGTTAAGACTTTGGAGCAAATTGGAGAGCTCATAACATCTTGAACAAGGGTTTTTCTTCCTTCCATTAATCTTTTACATCATTATTTCATTATTACATCAATTCCTTGTGTTGTTATTATGAGTATACGTAGCTAATTCTTACGTTCTAGGGTTAGAGTATTTCATGAAGGTTGATGTTTGAAGATTGATTTTCATTAATTGAATCCCATAACGGGTTACTTATTCTTTCTTGATTTCACTTGTGTAATTGTCAGGGCCCGATTATTACGCATTATCTATGGTTTTTAGATTGAACTCGAAAGAGGGAATTTAATTACGCAATAAGAAAGAATAGGACTAGTTTGTGAACCCGGGCATCGGGGAACCAATTTGTGAGTAGGATAGACATATACTTGCTCGCCTAGTTTAACTAATTACAGAATTCGTTAATGCGTGCACGTGATTCAAACCATAGACATATAGGGATTGGAATAGCCTGCATAGACTGTGAAGAATCGAAAGGTTTTCACAGGTACATTTACTCTGTTAGTTAGTAACCCGGGATTTAAGGAGTGGAATCAATTGGAAAACTCATCTGGATTGTTCGTAACTCTGACCCTGGACCGTCCTCTTAATATTGTTAACAACTAATTTTTGCTCCATTGCTTGAATTCACTTATACCCTTTTAATTACGGTTCTTTAGTTAATAAACTCATCACTATTGGAAAGACCCCTGAATAGTTCTTAGGAAATTGTTTGCTAGAATTCAGTCTGAATAGTCCTCGTGGGAACGATACTCGATTTATCACTTTATTACTTGTCGACCACGTATACTTGCGTGTGCGTTTGGAAGCAACAATGAGCATCCTAACAAGCAATGGGGACCCGCAACAGAACCACACCGCCAAAGTGTGTGTGGTCGGGATGAATGAGATCTCTCCATCCTTAATCAGATGATCTCGGATTCAAACTATGGAAATAGAGATACTCCATCTAAAGTACCATTCTTCTTTAATAGACCCTACACATCGCGACCTAGGATGCCCATGGCATTGTGGTGGAACAATTATATGTAGAACTAGAAAACATGGAGGCCATAGAACAAGACACAAGGAAGATCTCCGAGGTCCTAGATACATGAATTTAAATTTGGTTGTCTTATAAACAATCTTTATTTACATGAATCAGTTTAACCTACACTGTGGTATTGGTTTGAAAATTGTAAGAACTTTCTAATTTACTCATGGTTTGGCGTTTCATATTTGACATGCCGATATGGCAAGAGTTCAATGTGGAACTGTAACGCTAGCTTGAATTTTCCTATTAAATTTCCCTTGTGATTTCTGATCTTCCAGCAAGAAGCTTCTTTGAAATGTTCAGATTATACGGTACTCACAAGGTCAAGTTTCTAGCTAAAAAATCATATTATACTACTAGGCAATAGCATTATTGTGCAGAAACTCGATTCACTCAATATATATATATATATATATATATATATATATATATATATATCACTTTGAGAAGTAACTATTTTATTCCATTAATGTTATATTTGCTATATATGTTGCTTAATAGGAGTAGTCCATCTAGGAAGAATTTTGCATCCCCTTAAGAAGGAACAAAAGAAATAAACTGATTGACATTTGACACACAAGACACTGAAATTAAGTGGCAGCTTCTAGCTAGACTTCTTTAAACAATTGGATGATATCTCAATGATCACTTATCGACAAGTCAAGCATATGTTATATAAAGTATATATATAACTCTATGTGCTTTTTCTACTCCCAAAATTTAAGTGGATTTGGTGTGCTGGAGGGTAGAATCGTTTTGGATACGTAACAGAAAAAGAAATTTCCTTTTAGATGGGATTGGACCCTTTAGCCAAGTCATAAATAGCAAAAAGTTGTAAGTCAAAGACTCAAAGAGCAATTCCACATGTATCACACAATGGATAAAATCTATCCTTCAATATCTCTATTTTTCAAGTGTAACTTGCTTCATATATATGTAATAAAATCCTTAGAATGGTAATTTAAGAAACCTAGTACTCCCTCCGTTCCAAAATAATTGTCATAGTTTGGATTTCGAAAGTCAAACAAGTTTAACTTTGACCGTAATATTTTCATATGTCTTTTACATATTTTGAGTTATTAATTATTGTGACTTATAGTACTTTTTATGTAGTTTCTAAATATATAAACATTGTTATAAAAAACTTAAAGATTATATGTTTAAATTCACGGTCAAAATAAACTCGTTTGACCCTCGAAATCCAAACTACAGAGGGAGTACATTTAGTTATCGAATTGTCTTTTCTGCAGAGATCCGGAAAGAGAAACAATATTGCAACACCAATTAATTCATAGTGTCATATGATGCTAACGAAATTAATTTGGAGGTTTTAGGGTGACACTATAGGGAGATCTGGACAATATTAAAATTACAAGAACAAGAGAGCCGTTAAGAGTTAGATAAAATGTCCTTTTCTGGAGATAAAAAGGCACATGTAATAGACAGGAATCAAAAGCTTCATTGTAACATATTAGGAGAATAATAATGGAGCTTCTAGATGAAAAAACAAACAAAAAAAGAGAATTGATAAATGTGGACCATATTAGATTTAATCGATCACGAGACGATTGCTAAAAAAAGATAGAGATATATATTAGTCCCTCTGTTTATGTTTACTTATCTACTTTCAGCTTTTCACTTCTACCGAAGAAAAATAAGAAAACTTTAACTTGACAAATATACCCTTATTAATTATACTTGAAAAGTATAAGATATTTAATATCAAGGGTAAATTAGGAAGAACATAGCCAATTTTATTTTGAATTGCTAAAAGGACAAGTAAACTTAAAATTTAATTTTTGTGAATTTAGACAAGTAAATATAAACGGAAGGAATATATACTCACATTACGAAAAACAATGTCCAAAGGGGGACTGTTTTTGACTCGATGCTTTCATGTCTTTGTCTCACACCACATTTTCTAGCTTGATTTATCACTTACTTCACTTCATCTACAGGTCATAGTAATAAAATACTAACATATCTATAACATACTTCCTCTGTCCTATTTTAGTTGTCGCTTTAGGTGAAACGACCTCGGTCAGTCGTTTCGGAAGTTAGGACTCCGATTGGCGTGCCGATAATTTTAAAATATTCGTAATGTCCATTAGAACATGTCTGTAAAATTTGAGCTAAATCAGACCCCGTTTGGTAGGCATCGGAAGAAGGTTTCAGTTTTTATTGGCGATTAAAATTAAAAGGAGATTTTCGAGCTTGGTTTTTTGCCGAATGAGCTCCGATTCGAAATCCGAAAGCGCCATTAGGTTCGTATGATTATTTGTGATTTTTTTAAACTTTTGAAAGTGAATTTCGATGTTGTTCGGCTAGTTTCCGCTAAAATGCCGTAAGTTAAATAATTTGACTTCTTTTCCATTTAAATTCGCATCTTGAGTTTCAGGAGTCCAATTTGAGATCCGCCTTCGCGAATATGTTACATATATTTTGTATAACTTGTATGCAAAAGTTGGAATTATTTCGAATATTATAGAGTACCGTTTTATTTTTTATCGCGAAAAGAAAAGAAAAGAAAATAAAATAAAAGAAAAAAGGAAAGGGCAAAAGAGAAAGACCATGGGCGGTGGCCCTTGGTCAAGATATGTATTTAGAACAGAAACAGAGAATATGAACAGAAAGGGAGACGTGAAAATTTTAACAGGGAAAATAAGAGAAAAATGTCAGAAAATGAGAAAAGAGGTAGGAGAAAAGTAGAATTTTCACCCTGAGATATTCAGGTAATGATCCTAATATATTATTTGAGTTTATTACGTGTGTTTTAATATATTTTAACGGTAAAATTTGGAATATTAGACATCGTATTTATAAGTTCAATTAATAGTTTAAAGGGTCAAATGGACCCCGATAATGAAATTAATTATATATTTGTACTCAGTGGGTTACGGGCAACATATAGATGTAATTTATTTGGGGTTTGGTTATGTGACCTTAAACCCCGTATATAGGCCTGGCCTGCGTATTGCGTATGCGAATAGGGTATCAGGTTCCTACCTGGATTGCCCTAAGATGTGATGAATGAAGCCTTTAGCCTTATGTGATATATTTTTCTGGTTATTGAACACAGTGGGATCGTTTGGCAATGAATCCAAAGGACAAAGCGGTTATGGAATGGCTGTACTAACTTTGTAACAAGGTAAGTGTTTATATCCATTTCTTTGGAGGCACCTGGCCTCGTGGATTTTCTACCACGTGTTTCCTTACGTGTGTAGCTGCCGATAGGCGTACTCATTACGCCTTAGCTTTGAATTTACATTGTATATTATATGTTATGCCCTGTAGTTGGTATTGCATTGAACATATGAGCATTGCACTCTGATTTTGAGCATTGCATATACTTCCCGGTTGGCGATGAGAGTCCCGCACCGGCGAAGGGTCATTATTGCATATACTTTCCGGTTGGCGATGAGAGTCCCGCTCCGGTGAAGGGTTATTATTGCATATACTTCCCGGTAATCGACGAGAGTCCCGAGCCGGTGAAGGGTCATTACTGCATATACTTCCCGGTAATCGATGAGAGTCCCGAGCCGGTGAAGGGTCATTACTGCATATATCTCCTGGTAGACGATGAGAGTCCCGCGCCGGAGATAGGTACCAGGCATATGTGACTGCATTGCATAGTACCGCATTCATCCCACTTCATTGCACCGCATACTGACTATGGTGTGTATTGTATTGTGTTTTATGTATGCGGTATGTATATTATGTCGTGGACATATCTCAATTTGTCTATATATTTCTGGCTCGTATTCTGGGTTGCGGGGATCGGGTTGCACGCCGCGAAAGTATAAACATATGGATCGGGTTGCACGCCGCAACGGTATAAATATATGGATCGGGTCGCACACCGCGATAGTATGAATATATGGATCGGGTTGCACGCCGCAACAGGATGAATATATGGATCGGGTTTCACGCCGCAACAGGATGTATTTATGATTGCTGATGTGTTCGGGATACCTATATGTTCTAGCTATCTTACGTTCCTGGTTGTTGATGAGTTTGTGATTCCATACGTGGTTCTAGTTATTATCTGATTCTGCCTTTTCATAATTTAAATAAGAGGAATTTTGTTTATCTGTTTCTTCTCCCTGGCTAGCTATCCTATTCTTTGAGGTGGCTAGTCTGCCCCACTTATTGAGTCCTTTTGACTCACCCTTATTTGTTGTTTGTTTCTTGTCTATCTATTTCGTTTCGGCAGGTTCGCTCCAGGATTGAGTTCGCCATGTTGTTCAGGAGCGAAGACGACTTCAGCTGTCAGGGTGAGCCAGATTTATTCCGGATGGCCACCAGTTTATTGTTCATTATTTCAGTTGTATTTTGCTCCCTTCAGGAGGTATCTGTCTTCTTTTGTACTCTTAGATGTCTGGTCTGGATAGCCCTAAACCTATCATGTTAGGTAGTCGGCTGTAATTTCTTTTGTACAGCTTAGAGGTATCAGTATGTCTGTGTTTTTATTTTAAGTCTTGTCCTTAATTGTGAATTGCTATATTTATTTTCATGATTTAATTGGTAAGGGTTCGCCCGACGGGTCTAGGGGAGGATGTCGGGTGCCCGCACGGCCTAACCGGATTCCGGGTCGTGTCATTAGGCTTGTGCACGCCCATTAAGAAATCAATAAATAGGGTATGTCTTTTACTATTTTACCCCTAATAAATGATCTGGATTGACTTTTTCTAGGAAATACTCCTTTATTAAATATGGGCATAGTTGGAAAAAATTGGTAAAAAATATCTTGAAATGCTAAAACGACAACTAATTTGGGACAAATAAAACTTGCTAAAGCGACAACTAAAATGGGACGGAGGGAGTACTCTATATATATATATATATATATATATATATATAGGATATATAATATGACATGACCTTATCGGATAAATACTAGCTAGCAGAGGACATAAATTTGTTTCAAATTCTCCCACTATTGAGTTAAAGAAGCAACTAGTCTTGTGAGTTATGACATGAGTTTATATACAATTAGTCACAAGATAATAAGAGGTGGATGAGATAATTATCGGGTTCATAGCATTTTCGAGACAAAAAATAAATACATATGTGAAGAAACACTAAAATTTCAACAAACAATAGATTTTAAACCCATAATGTCAAATGTATTATGGGTTCTGTGATATTGCAAAAGTTGAACACATAAAATTTAAAATCTTAATTCACTTCTTATTACTCCCAAATGGATGACAGTATTTCCTTATTTGTCTGTTCCAAAAAGAATTACATAATTCTAAATTTGGGAACATTTTTTAGTTGAAATGTAGGGCTTATTTTGGACCACAAGTTGCAAAAGTTTTACTACATTTCTTAAACTCTGCTCCAAGTCAAATGACAACCATTTTGAAACGAAGGGAGTATTAGATAATACGTCCACGTACCGCTGCATGCAGAGGCGGAGAATTTGAACCTTATGGGTCCTAAATTTTAGGATAACGATTTTAAGTGCAAGTTACTGGGTTCTCGACTTGATTTTTTACATATTTAATGATTTTTTAAACACAAATACACTATCCGTGGAAAACCTACTGGGTTCTGCCGAACCTGCTCGGCATACTCTACATCCGCCCCTGGCTGCATGCAGCTTATGTATTTGCTGATGACGACGTTGTCACCGGAATACCAATGACCGGCGAGAAACCACTTATCTCCGGCAAGTAAGACATTAATGGTGATCTTTGAGGGTGCATTCCTAAAAGAAATGATGCTTCCAATTTTACAGAAATATTAACAATTCCATGACCTCTTGAACCATCTTTATTTCTTAGTCTGTAACTAAATTGTCGCACAAATCCTGCAAGTAGCAACCCATTGAAAACATCGGCAGCAGGAATCATACACCACCCTAGTTCACTACGACCCTTAATAAAATTTTTGGAATATATTTGAAGGTATATCAATAAATGTCCATGCAAAAATAGACTAGCATCAAGGTTAAGTTGAAATTTATCACCCCATTTAGGTTCATTACCTCCTTTTTCATCAACACTAGTTGTGTGAACTTCATTGATGGTGGTGGCGATTGGGGTGGTAGCAACCGTCGAGACGGCCGCGAAAGGGCGGAGCCGCCACCAAGTGGTGGTGTTCTTGAGGTCTTGAGCTGATATGATAGTGATTTCCATGGAGAAAAAAGATAAGAAAATTTTGGGCTATATGATGCAACTTTAGGGCTCTTTTATGGGACTAATAATTAACGAGGGACGAGGTAGCCATGCAACTTCGCTTGTGGAAAAAAAGCTGGTGGACTTAGAAATGTAAACGCTTAAAGGGCTAATTGGATTATTTTATGTGTAATTCGAGGAAAATTCTTCAATATATTTAACCAAGCTAGTAAAACGAGTTCAAACTAATTAACAGATCTAGTGTATATCATTTAAATTATTAGTTCCAAAATCGGCACTATTTCCTTATTAGTCCGTTCCAAAAAGAATGATACAATTATAAATTTGGAAATATTTTTGAGTTGATTTGAAACTACTACTTTACCCTAAATGAAATGCTTTATAACTACATATTTATGTATAGCTTATTTTGGTCCACAAGTTTCAAAAGACTTACTATGTTTCTTAAACTCCACTCCAAATCAAACTATGACAACCATTTTGGAATGGATGGAGTAGTAGATAATTATTAGAAGTAAATCTTTTGATAAAAATTACTACTGGGTAAACTGATAAAAATATCATGTAACTTGTGATAACAAGTTTAAATTCACAGAGAGTTTCCATGTATTTATTGAACTTAAATCCTTTGGAGATTAATCAGTCTCACCAAATGAGGACCTTGACTTTTTCTCATTATCGCTTTATACGAAGTGTTTATTTGTTTTGTTTTGTTTATGTTTTCGTTTTTTAGTTACTCCATCTGTTCCTAAAAGGATGACATGTTTCAAATTTCAAGAGTCAAACGAGTTCATTTTAACCGTAAATTTGAACATATAATTTTTATGTTTTTTCGAACGATATTTATATATTTAGAAACTACATACAAAGTATTATAAGTCACAATAATTAATAATTCAAAATATTTAAAAGACATATGAAAATACTACGTTCAAAGATAAACTCGTTTGACTTTCGATATCCGAAAAACATGTCATTCATTGTGGAACGGAGGGAGTACATTATTGTTTTTAGTGACGTTGTTGTATTACGTAACAGGAAGAAGAAGGAGATCATGAATTGTAACTGGTAGAAGGTTTGTTAGCTCTCACAATCAAATTCTATGACTATATGTGACTTCAAACCAGTGTTTTTTCGATCGGCTTTATAAAGTTTGCAATAAATCGAATGGTTAATGCATATGCAACCATATGGTATTTGATGGCTCTGTCTTTATTTAAAGATTGGGTCTGCAGAGTCAACTTTATTCATATCAGGTCATGTAAAATTATTTATGAAAAATATTTTCTATCAAGAATTTTGTCATTTCTGTCAGGGGCGGACCTACACTTGTTGTTGTGGGTGCACTGGCACCCATTGACAATAGGAGAAACTACTTTTTATGTGTTGTAAATCCATGTATTTGTGTTAATGTGGATGACCACTACTCACCACTAACTTGTGAAAGATTTGACATTAAAGCAATTGTCTACCCATGTTTTATGGAAGTGGAGTCTACCCATGTTTTATGGAAGTGGCCATACTCCAAACTAATTAATATAGTACTACTATTTCTATTACTATTCATGTAATATTATGCCTATAAATAAGGCATTGTAAATATGATTGAAACACTTCAATATAGAGCAATAAGAATTACTCTCCCTCTTCTCTCATCTATTTAGTTATTATTATCTTTTATAATCCTAGTTAATTACTATAATTTCATAACACGTTATCAGCACGAGCTCGATTTTCACCCCAACACTTTGCTTGCCGGTACATTTCTTTTAAGCTTTCTTTGCACTATTATTATAAGTTCATAATTTTGAAGGTAGAATCGGTTGTTTATTTTTATACTAACTTTTTCTAAAAAGTGGAATAAAATGTTTGTGCTTCATGGGTTTAGTCTAACAGAGCCACTAAATTCCCGAAAATTGAAAAGAGAAAAGTTATTGAAAATGTTGGACATTGACATGGCCTAGTTGAGCTTATTTTTGTTCTGCTACATTCCATTCAACTTACTTGAATAAAGACAGTGGACATAAGTTTTTAATTAAAGACCATAGCCATTAAATCCAAACTTTCAGAGAACTAAAATTTCTAAACAAGAGGAGATATTACCATCTATCTACATTTATTGTGTTGGAATTAGATGATGGTTGTTTAATATATAACAAAATAAGTCGCTAAGATTAATTAGCATTAATATTGTTTCCTTCTAGTAAGTTTAATACTTTAAGCTACCATCATGTAATCCAATTTACTTTTTAGTAAGTAACTTATGAGCTAGAGATTTATAATAGTTTGTGCATAGTTTATTTCTTGTAAGTTATTTGGTGTTAACAAATATAATTGTCATTATCACTAACCTATTAAATTTATTGATAGTTTTCATCATGTCAAATTTATCCAAGCTTGAATTTGTGGCACTGGACATCAGCGGAAATAATTATATGTCATGGGTACTTGACGCTGAAATCCATTTAGATGCAAAAGGTCTTGGAAATACTATCATAGAAGGCAAAGAATCATCTAATCAAGATAAAGCGAAGGCCATGATATTCCTTCGTCATCATCTTCATGAAGGGTTAAAAACAGAATATTTAACCGTAAAAGATCCACTTGAATTATGGAATAATTTGAAGGAACGGTATGACCACTTGAAACTTACCGTACTGCCGAAAGCTCGACATGAATGGATGCATTTACGGTTTCAGGATTTTAAAACCGTAAGTGACTATAATTCTGATGTTTTCAGAATAACTTCTCAATTAAAATTGTGTGGAGAACCTATTAGTGACGATAATATATTAGAAAAGACTCTCTCCACTTTTCATGCCTCAAATATGGTGTTGCAACAACAATACCGTGAAAGGGGTTTTAAGAAGTATTCTGAACTAATAACATGCCTACTTGTGGCTGAGCAGAATAATACCATGTTGATGAAAAATCATGAATCTCGTCCCACTGGATCTGCTCCATTCCCTGAAGTGAATGTAGTAGCAGCATATGATAAGTATAAAAAAAGACTAAACAATTACCGTGGTCGTGGCCATGGTCGCAGACGTGGTAGGGGACGAAAATATTATCGTCACCCTGGAATAAAAATACACGAGAACAACAGGGGTTCTCAGAATTATCCTTCAAAGGCTAAAGATAATATTTGTCACAGATGTGGCATGAAAGGTCATTGGGCACGTGTTTGCCGTACGCCTGAACATTTTGTCAAGCTTTATCAATCCACCATTAAAAGGAAACAAAATGATGTAGATGCGAACTTGACTTTTCAGAATAATGATAATGAAACGGATCTTGCGAATAACCTTGCTGGTAATGAGGCAGATGCCTATATAAATGATGGTTTTGAAGGCCTTGAAAATTTGACTCATTTAGAAGCTGAAGACTTCTTTGAGGATAATAACTGAAGAATGATCATCTTACTGAGGATGCAATTATGTTATTTTATGTTTTCACCTAGTTTAATCTTCATGTGTTTAATTTTCATAAATAATCATGTATTGTTAATTTCTACATTTCTAGCTTAGTTTCTTATTATGTTGTTAATCTTTCGTATTTCTTATAATGTACCTTTTATTTCTTTATGAAGAATAATGGAAAATTCTCAGTCTTCAGTTGGATCCAAGATCAATAAAGATGATATATGTCTTCTGGATAGTGCCACAGCACACACAATTTTAAGAGATAAAAGATATTTCTCTTATTTGATAATGAAAGAAGCCAATGTTAATACAATATCTGGTAGTACAAAATTAATTGAGGGCTCAGGAAAAGCCAATTTATTACTACCTGGAGGAACACATTTGGCTATTGATAAAGCCTTATATTGTAGTAGGTCTCAAAGAAACTTACTAAGTTTCAAAGACATTCGCCAAAATGGTTATCATATTGAGACTACAAATGATGGAAAGATTGAATATCTTTATATTACTACAATAAAATTGGGTAAGAAATATGTACATGAAAAGTTATCTTCATTTTCCTCCGGCTTGTACTACACAAGTATTAGCATGGCTGAATCACATGCGATTGTAAACAAGAAGTTTACTAATCCAAATGATTTTAACATTTGGCATGACCGGTTGGGCCATCCCAGTTCTAATATGATGTGCAAAATAATTGAGAGTTCACATGGACATTCATTGAAGAACCAGAAGATTCTTCAATTTAAGGAATTCTCTTGTGCTGCATGTTCTCAAGGCAAATTAATTACTAGACCATCAACAACTAAAGTAGGGATTGAATCCCCTGCATTTCTAGAACGTATACAAGGTGATATATGTGGGCCTATTCACCCACCATGTGGACCATTTAGATATTATATGGTTTTAATAGATGCATCAACAAGGTGGTCACATGTATGTTTATTATCAACTCGCAAATTGGCATTTGCGAGATTGCTTGCTCAAATAATAAGATTAAGAGCACAGTTTCCAGATTATGCAATTAAGACAATTCGTCTTGATAATGCTGGTGAGTTCACATCTCAAGCCTTTGATGACTACTGTATGTCAACTGGAATAACAGTGGAATATCCTGTTGCTCATGTTCATACACAAAATGGTCTAGCAGAATCATTTATCAAACGTCTCCAATTAATAGCTAGACCATTACTTATGAGAACAAAACTTCCCATTTCAGTATGGGGACATGCTATTTTGCATGCAGCAGCACTTGTGCGCATCAGGCCAACAAGTTATCATAAAACCTCCCCATTGCAATTGGCTTTTGGTCAGGAGCCAAATATTTCCCATCTTAGAATTTTTGGATGTGCGGTATATGTTCCAATTGCTCCACCACAACGCACAAAGATGGGTCCTCAAAGAAGGTTGGGAATATATATTGGCTATGAATCTCCTTCTATCATTAAGTATCTTGAACCCATGACGGGAGATTTGTTTACTGCAAGATTTGCAGATTGTCATTTTGATGAATCAGTTTTCCCAACATTAGGGGGAGAGAAAAAGCAGTTGGAAAATGAGATAGATTGGAATGCATTATCATTATCTCATTTGGATCCTCGTACAAATCAATGTGAACTAGAAGTTCAAAAGATAATCTATTTGCAAAATCTTGCAAATCAACTGCCTGATGCATTCACTGACCTACCAAGGATTACTAAATCTCATATACCAGCTGCAAATGCTCCAATTCGAGTTGATGTTCCAGTAAGACAATCTACTTGTGCAAATGAGTCTAAGGCACGCTTGAAGCGTGGTAGACCCCTCGGTTCCAAAGATAAAAATCCTCGAAAAAGAAAAGGAGCAAATGAAAAAGTTGGTCATGACATGGAGGTGGTTGCTCAAGAAGCATCCCAAGACATAACAACTGATAATACCTCAGAGGAGGTTCAGGTACCTGAAAATGATGAAAATCGAGAGATCTCAATAAATTATGTCTTGACAGGAAAAAGGTGGAACCGAAATAATATTGTTGTAAATAATGCTTTTGCATATAATGTTGCTGTTGAAGTAATGCAACAAGATGAGGATCTTGAGCCAAAATCTGTCGGTGAATGTAGACAGAGAAATGATTGGCCAAAATGGAAAGACGCAATTCAAGCAGAATTGGCTTCACTTGAGAAACGTGAAGTTTTCGGATCTATTGTTCGAACACCTGAAGGTATAAGTTGGATATAAATGGGTTTTTGTGCGAAAACGAAATGAGAAAAATGAAGTCGCAAGATACAAAGCACGACTTGTGGCACAAGGATTTTCGCAAAGACCTGGAATTGATTATATGGAGACATACTCTCCCGTGGTGGATGCAGTAACCTTCAGATATCTTATAAGTCTGGCAGTGCCTGAAAAACTTGATATGCGCCTGATGGATGTTGTCACAGCCTATTTATATGGCTCGTTGGACAACAAAATATTTATGAAAATCCCTGAAGGATTCAAAATACCTGAAGCATTTAAAAGTTCCCGAGAAACTTGTTCAATAAAGCTTCAAAAATCCTTCTACGGATTGAAACAATCGGGTCGTATGTGGTACAACCGCCTTAGCGAGTACCTACTGAAAGAAGGGTATAAAAATGATCCAGTTTGTCGTTGTGTCTTTATAAAAGGGTCTGGATCTGAGTTTGTTATAATTGCTGTGTATTTTGATGACTTGAATATTATTGGAACTGCCACAGAGATTCCAAAGGCAGTAGACTATTTGAAGAAAGAATTTGAAATGAAAGATCTTGGAAAGACAAATTTTTGTCTTGGTCTTCAAATTGAGCATTTGACAGATGAAATTTTTATCCATCAATCAACATACACTGAAAAGATTTTAAAGCGATTTTACATGGATAAATCTCATCCATTGAGTACTCTGATGGTCGTGAGATCGCTTGACATAAATAAAGATCCATTTCGCCCCCATGAAAGTGATGAAAAGATTCTTGGTACTGAAACACCATATCTTAGTAAAATTGGGGCATTAATGTATCTTGCTAATAATACCCGACCAGACATTGCTTTTTCTGTAGACTTATTAGCAAGATTTAGCTCTTCCCCGACACAAAGACACTGGAATGGTATCAAACATTTATTCAGATACCTCCGAGGAACAATCGACAAGGGTTTGTTTTATTCAAGTGAATCCAACTTGCCACTAATTGGTTATGCAGATGCAGGATATTTATCAGATCCACATAAAGGTCGATCCCAAACAGGCTATTTATTTACTTGTGGAGGTACAACTATATCGTGGCGGTCAACAAAACAGACTTTAGTTGCTACTTCCTCAAATCACGCAGAAATAATAGCTATTCATGAAGCAAGTCGGGAATGTGTTTGGCTGAGGTTAATTACTCATCACATTCAGGAAATGTGTGGATTTTTGAAAAAGGAGATTCCGACAATATTGTTTGAAGATAATACTGCATGCATAGAACAATTGAAAGAAGAATATATTAAAGGAGACAGAACGAAACATATCTCACCAAAGTTCTTTTTCACTCATGATCTTCAAAAGAATGGTGAAATAAAGGTTCAACAAATTCGTTCAAGTGACAACTTGGCTGATCTGTTCACAAAGTCATTGCCAACCTCAACATTCGAGAAGCTTGTATACAGGATTGGAATGCGTCGTCTTCGGGATATTAAATGATGTTGTCATCAGGGGGAGTAAAATGCGCGCTGTACTCTTTTTCCCTTAACCAAGGTTTTGTCCCAACGGGTTTTCCTGGTAAGGTTTTTAATGAGGCAGCTCTAAAGGCGTATTACAGGAAATGTGTACTCTTTTTCCTTCACTGGGCTTTTTTCCACCGGGTTTTTTCTAGTAAGGTTTTAACGAGGCACATTACCTTCAAAATGGTCATCCAAGGGGGAGTGTTGTAAATCCATGTATTTGTGTTAATGTGGATGACCACTACTCACTACTAACTTGTGAAAGATTTGACATTAAAGCAATTGTCTACCCATGTTTTATGGAAGTGGAGTCTACCCATGTTTTATGGAAGTGGCCATACTCCAAACTAATTAATATAGTACTACTATTTCTATTACTATTCATGTAATATTATGCCTATAAATAAGGCATTGTAAATATGATTGAAACACTTCAATATAGAGCAATAAGAATTACTCTCCCTCTTCTCTCATCTATTTAGTTATTATTATCTTTTATAATCCTAGTTAATTACTATAATTTCATAACATTATGTGTATATTTTCTCAAAAATCTAACATATAGATGAAGTGGCACCCACCATTTGGAAGGACAATGGGGTGCACTGTTTTCAAACTTTCACATAGGAGTCTTAGGTTATTTTACTATTAACATACGCACATCTGTAGAAAGGGAAGTTCTTCATTTGTTCCTCAATCTACACATATGACCTTACATTTTCTTTCCCAATTCCCTTTTCTTTTTCGTTCACTTCGTTTCTTGTGTTTTACTTAATTTGATTGTTACCATTTTCTTAAAATAAATTCACCCAAAATCGACCAGACATACACCTATCTTCAGACTATGTAGCTAGTGCCACATGCATGTTAAAATAAGTGGTGCACCCATTATCTTCAAATCCTAGGTCCGCCTCTGATTTCTGTAACTTAGACCCAAGAATTCTACCTATTTAATTAAGGGCAAAGATATTGTATCCATCACACTACGTCCCATAATCGTATGTAGAATTGGATGGTCCATAACTTCAGATAAGTATAGATCATTTCTTATTTGGGTCCCAAGGTTTTTTTCTCGTTTGTTATTTGTGTCATACAAATAAATTTTGTAAGCATCTCATCAATCAATTGGTAATTAAAAAAAGTATTTTCTTCTACCATTTTTTTATGTAAAAAAAAATATTATTGGCTTGTTTTTCCTTTTTTTTTTTTCCTGGGTGAATGCCATGATCAAGGCCGGAGCTACCCTTGAGCTACCCTTGTAAAATGAGTGTCATTTGAACCCCTTCACAGAAAAATTACTTGGTATATACTAAGGACCCGTTTGTCCATATTATAATTTTTATTTTTTTCCAAAAACTTTTAAAAAAATGTTTGTCCATGAAATAATCTTGTGATTTTTTCAATTTTTTTTTTTGAAAAACCAAAAAGAGGTCTAAAACACTTTTTAAAGTTTTTCAAAAAAGTCAATTATTCTCTTACAAAACTCTACCTTTTTTTCAACTGATATGTATGTCCAAACACAACTTCAACTTTCAAATACCATTTTTCAACTCAACTACAAAAACTCTTTTTCAAATATTTTTTGGAATCTATAAACGAAAAAGTGGTATAAAGCACTTTTTCAAGTTTTTCAAAAAGGTCACTTCTTCTCTTACAAAACTCTACCTTTTTTTCAAGTGATATATATGTCCAAACACAACTTCAACTTCCAAATATCATTTTTTAACTCAACTACAAAAACTATTTTTCAAATATTTTTTGGAATCTATGATCAAACGACTACTAAGTAACATTAACTTTTTATGGAGATATTCTACACGTTGAACTCCCTTGACATAAACGAAGGCCGCAGTAGCTCAGCGGCCAAGGTGTGTCAAGATTACCCTCGTAGCGAAGGTTCAATTTTCAGGCACTACACACTATCTTTTTTTCCTACCGCATACTAATTTAGTAATTTTGAACTCTTGTTAAAAATCCTGCCTTTCTCCGTGACCATTTAATGGTGGCCGGTTAGAATAGTATGTTAGAGTATTCAATGTCACATATATAGCTTTGAAAGAATATTCAAATAGATTTATAATGTTGCTTAGCTTCTCTTTCCGTGAAGTTGTAGGAATTGGAGTTTGAAATGTAAACGTTAAAAGGTTTTTCCCGATTTAATGTGTAACCTAAGGAAAATCCTTTCGTCAATAGATACTCCATAAGTATATATACTAGTACTAACTTAACTTACTACCTAGGCCCACGATATATACTTTTCTTTTTCAATTTTTTCCTGGAAGCTCGACAAGAAAACCTCTTTCTTGGAAGTAACTTCTTTTATTTTAACTTTTAAATTTTTTTTGTTATCATATGGCAGAAGGAAGAGGAGTACATGACAGATGTCTTCAGCTTTGGTAGGGAAGGAGGTGTAAGAATTGAAGTGGAGTAGAGGGGGCAAAATAGGTCGGGGTGGTGAAGTGGTATGTCACGTGTGCCCACTCCATCGAAATTCCAGTGTCATATGAGATGGACATTTGACTTGGAAAGTCCTAACAAATGACGGGGAGTATATTCGAACAACTTGACTAATGATAGGGGTATTTTTGTTCGACTAGAGAAAAACTGATCCTTTTCTTTTTACGAGGAATTTAACCTTTTTCCGTATTAAATCTAATGGCTAGTTCTTAATATCTGGTCCATTCTCATCACATACACATGTAATCTTATGACACTTGTATTAAACTGTGTGCCAATCTCATCTAAAAGCTTCTAATGTTGGTTAAATTAGATTTTATTTGTTTAATTATCTTTGTATAATGTTCATTAGCTTCTCTACTCATACTTAATATTCACTCATTGTGAGGACTCACTAACCCTAAAAAATGCTATGGTTGCTTTCTCACTGAAGTCTTTCAACCCCAGTCGACCATATAGTTCTTCAGATTAGCCACTGGAAATATAGATGGAGTGAATTTAAAACTAAATTGGTTCTCTTCCATGAACGAACTTTTTATATCTAAATATTTAGTATTCGAAATTCATTAATTAAATTAAAAATGATTCATTGGGAGCGTGAGTAGAGAATTCTACCGACCAGACAGGTACTTTTCCACGAGAGGCCAAGGAGAAAGTGAAAAGATGATGGTGTCTATTTGTCTTTTTCTCCCAACTCTTTTTTTTTTTTTTTTTGGTTTCTCATCCGGTACTGATCCGGATTCGCGCAGCATAGGGCTCCATTCGGGGGAAGCGCTCCCTACCAGTGATTTTTTCATACCCAGGGCTCGAACCCGAGACCTCCGGTTAAGGGAGGAATAGCCCCATCCGCTACACCACATCACTTGGTAGAGTAGATATACACTTTAAGTAGATATACACTATTATGCATTCAATATCCTTTTGCAAGCATAGAGATTCCAAGTGAACTATACCACATCCAAGTGATAAGGATTAGATTTCTCTTTACTTGCTTTTCTTTATTTATTTTTCTATTCTTCTTACGTGGAAATTGAAGTACTAAAAGCTTTAGTATTTTTTTATTCATATTTTTCTAACATATATGGTTGACCAACTTTACCAGGGAAAGACAGTGTGAAATAACAAAACAGAACTAACGGATCTTCCATGTAATTACCACATGAAGCTTCTCTGAAACAGGTTAGAGAAAGAAAATGGATGCTGCAAAATTTACATAAACACTGAAAAATCTCAGCACTAAAGATAAGACGCGGACCTATGTACAAAGTTTGGGTGCACCGACATCTGTTGACGTCGGCAAATTTTTTATATATATACATATAAATATCTCAAAAATTAAATATATACATGGCACTCTGAGTGATCGACATATCTATGTTAATTTCAGTTGTGCATCCATCGTGTTCAAATTCAGGGTCCGCCTAGGCTAAAGACAATAGATGAAATAACTCTAAGTTGCTAATGTGTAAGAAAGGGCTATAGTTGTGACTATCTCCAAAAGTAGGCGTTGCTTTGTTTGAGAAATAGCCACAACTAACGTCTTGTTTTATAGTTAACAACTTGGCACAACTTTGTCTCAATTACACTGTGTTAATGTGTTATGAATGTAACCAAGATGGAGGAATGAAGATGTTGGAAAGATGCCTATATATAAGGAGTAAAGTAATCTCTTAGTTGCTTAGTTTGGAGTAGATTTATACTATTCTACCTTCTTTGTTTTTCCATTTAGTTCCGTGCTCTCTTCTTTGTTAATGTGTAAATAATTACTGTAGTCGTGGATATTTTACAGAAGAAGTATTTTCCATAAGTCGGCGTTGCCTTTATGGAAAATTAAGGTAGTGTTAAACTCTTACGTTAATTACACTTATATACAATTTTGAAACCTAGAAAGAAGAAGGATAGAGAGAAATTAGAGAGAAATTAGGAGAAATAAGAGGAGGAGGTTGGTAAATACTTACTCGCACCCGGTGTTTACGCCAAATCATACAAATTAACCGTGGTAGTTAAAATTTAAAGTATAAATTCATATCATCTAACCTTGATTAAGTAATAGATGGATGTATTTCAATACATATGGTTTGTATTTATTGGTGTGGTGTAAACACCGGGTGCAGATAAGTTTTTACGGGAGGAGGCTAAGGATTTTTTTATGTTTATGTTAAGTCCCCATTTATTTATATTGTGTAATTGTACCAAAATATTTTTATATTTTATAATTAAGTCCCCATATTTATACTTATGTGTAAATTTTTCTAATCTCTTTTCATATACATAAAATTCAGATTAATGAATTGACCATCTCTAGAAGAAAACTAGAAAAACTCAATTTACTCAAATTCATCACTGTTTTATCCCCTTTTTCAAGCATGCTGTTCAATTTCTTAAGAAAATTACAAACTATCACTAGAAATAAGTAAACGATTTGCTTATGGCTTTTAAAGCAAAAACGTTGCTACTAAAATATGTTGCGGAATCTTGAATTGGTTGAATATTTGTTGTATTATACGGCTTCTATTTGTTTTATTTTTATTTGGTGGAATATTGTATTCATATAGTTTTCTTATGGCTGCCAAAATTTGTTCTTTGTTTTTTTTTTTTTAATTCATTCACTTTCTATTTATTTTTTGACGGAATATTTGCACTTCATCTACAGTAGGCTCGAAATTTTTTCGCTTTCTTAGAAAGAAAAATTTCAAATTACCATATGATAACAGATTTTTCTAGATTTTATTCCTAACAAATAAATAGAAAAAAAGTTGCTGAAGATATACCTCCTATAAATTGCTTGATAACAATTATGAAATATAAAGATATTTTATTCTTCGTGTAAAATCGTGAACATAGATTCTTTTGGACAAAAAGAGTGACTGTAGTATGTTTGTGGGTTGACTATTTGTTGTAATATACGGCTCTATTTTTTATTTTTTTTATAGTTGGTGGAATCTTGTATTTTGTTGAGCATAGAAATATTTCTTTTTAGCTTATTTACTGTAGTGAATCAATGCAGCTTTAAAATGGCAAACAAGGTTTGTATTGATTCAGCAAGCTTTCTTAACATATTCACAGTCAAGTAGGGGTGTGCAAAACCGAACCAGTACCGATAACCGAACCTTTACCGCTACCGATAAGCATAACGGTATCGGTATAACGGTTATTGGTTCGGTAATGGTATTAATTTCTAATACCGATAAGATATCGGTACGGTAACGGTTTCTATATCTCTTTACCATTACCGTACCGATAACCGATAAGGTTTTTTAATAATTTTTATATATTTTATTTTATTTATTATTAGTATATTAAGTCATTTAAACTCTTAATTTATAATATTAACTTATAGGTTAAACTTCAATTATTATTATTATTTTTGGTGGTTATATGTCAATACTCATACACTTTAATTAATGAGTCCGACCTATTTTATAATTAATTTTGCTTTCTCGGATCATTGATCGGACTTTCTTATCTTTTCTTTTTCTATTTCATTATTTTGTGTTATGTTAGCATATTGTTAAGACTTGTTGATTGCACTTGTTTACTTTGTTTGTGTGGATGATTTGTCTATTACTTTAGTGGTTATTCATATTAATTAAAAAATGTTACCTATTGACAACCATCCACCAAGAATTCACGCATTACTTCGGTGTACCGGTTACCAAACCGTTAACTACCGAACCGTTAAGAACCGATAACCGTTAACCGATAGCTTATTGGTACGGTATTGGTTTTACATAATTACATACCGTTAACCGATATACCGTTACCGATAAGCTCAAAACCGAACCGTACCGCCCCATGAACACCCCTACAGTCAAGTGACTGATAGATAGAGTGAAAAAAAGGAAAAGATAGAAAAGGGAGGCTCCCGAGCTACACTAACAAACTAGCTAAGAAAAATAAGAAACAACATCATAGCTTATCTTAAACTCTATAGACTCTAGTATTTATATCTATCATAGTCTCTTTAGCCCATTAGTATTATTTTCTCCACCTGGATCCCAAGTGATATGTTGTCTTCCCTTTATCTCAATTCCAGGCCCAAATACCTCTTTTGGATTAGCTTCTAGTCCAATAATATCATAGATGGGCCGGTTCACAACAATACTCCCACCCTTAATAAGAACCTTGTCCTCAAGGTTCGAGTCAAGGACAGTGTATAGCACGCTCTCACCAGTTGATTTGATATCAAGGAAGTCTATGTGATCAAAGGAAAACATGTTATCCATAGAAGAGAACCTTGGTTCAAAATTATCCTCATGAAGCAACTCATCGAGTTTGTCAATGTATATACTCCAAATCTGAAGAAGCCAAAAGAGGGAATACTTGAACTTATGTACTGCATGTATGTTCTCCAAATAATCATTAATGATATTTGTTTTCTCAAAATTTAATCTCATGGAGTTGGATAGAGAATGTGACACCAAAACTTCTTTCCCAGAGACATGAAGAAATGTTGAGAAGCATAACAAATGAAACTCCAAGCAACTATACTTTTGTTGCCAGGCACTAGAAACCTGATAAATTTTCAAATGAAACAACATATGTGGTTGTGATAAAACAACAGTAGTAGTTGTGCCATCTCCAACCAAGTCATATACTTTTGAAGCAGCTTGTGTCCGTAAACTTGCAACAATATAAACAACCCGGCCATCCAGTTCAGCCTCTCTAGCTATGGTAATAGCATCATTTTCAACTTCTACAGTCAGCCTAGAAAAAGAGTCCACTACTAGACATTGAGCTTTAAAGAAAATCAACAAAAGTTTGCTACCCAATCTGCCTAATGCCATTTTGGCTTCATAACTACTCCTCATAGCTGCACTTAATACACAAAAAGTTGTACTTATCACACCCTCGACAACCAATTGTATGCCCTCTAGTCTTGTTCCAAGTTTATAATGCCTAACTAAACTCAAAGACTCCTTAATGCGTATCTGCCTACAGCGAAAGGCATATTCAAGACAGTTTGCAATAACAGTCAAAATATGACAAGCATTCTTGAACAACTCACCGTCACCTTTATAAGTTGCACCTGGCCTGAAATGTGCTTCAAGTTCATTCTCCCATTTTCCCCGTAATGCAATAGGACAAACAATGACTGTACCACACTTGATTTTTCTAGGGAATTCTTTATCGGTAGCAATAAATCCTTTTAGAATATAGTCAGTTTCATGTGCATCATCAATACAATAGCTTTTGAGCCATGACAAAAAGTGCCTGATATAAAATTTAACGTAACCATGGAATGCTGAAACTCTAGGGCTTGAAACCACAATGGCGTTTTTCTGAATAGTCGAAGAGAAACAAGTCAGTGAATAAATAAACTCAACAGCTTGCCAAGTTCTTGAATTTTCAGTACAAGATCCTGGTGAGCTCTGGGCCTCCTCAATGTTCAGACTACTCCTAGCAAGTATAGAGAGCAATGCAATGTAATGACTTTCTTGAGTTTCCATCGCCAATTTCATGCCTCGTACAGGACAGTCAACAACCAGATAATTGGAGCGAATAGTTACATGTCCCATGACTTTAAGACAACCCTTATAGCAGCAGTCTTGCTGAAATATTTTGTCAAATGCATGGCCTGCAATAGGCATCCTGGGATTATTTCCATTTTCCAAACTTAGTTGTTGACATTGCACCAAGCAAAACACACGAAAGATTCAACTGATGAGTATTATCAAGCACAAGTGCTACCTCAAGGGCTGTGAAAATGGAAGTACTGGACAAAGCTCTTTCCCCAGCCTGAGAAGACTTAATATATCTAGCAATAATCCAACCAGAACGATTAACAGTAGCAATTGGTGATACAAAAGACTCGAGCTTAGTGAATAGGTACATGTCATTCATTTCAGTAAATATCCATGTCCTGTTGTCCAGCCAGCAAGCTTTGATATACATAAAAGGATCAATCAAGACAGTCACAAACAGTGCCATTAGAAGTTCACTAAGTTGTAGTCTCTGTCCAGTGTCAACCCAACAACATATATGAATGCTGAAATCAATGGGAGGCCAAAAAATATCCATAAAAAATGCTCTCTCATATGGATCATTGAAACTACAAATCACAAGAAACTCATCTATATGGTGCCCTTTCGCACAGTCTAGAGCCTCTGGTTTAGCTTCAAGTGCAGATTGTAAATCCAGAAGGCTTAAGAAACCGTCACCTAATGCTTATCAACAAATGTCGATTTAAAGACACAACCTCTTCTTTATAAAATCAAACACAACCAATTCATTAACACTTGATGCATATCAACAAATGTCGATTCACAGATGCAACCTGTTCTTTAATACTTAATGCTTATCAACAAATATTGATTCACTACGCGAGTAAGTAAAAGTTATTCTCATTCACTTCACAAGTATTTGTGGTCATCTTCTTTTCTTTCAAATGGTTTTTCTTCTTCCAATATAAACTAATTGCCGGCCTAATTCTTTCAACAATAGATATTTCTTAATTCCAAACAAGTAAGTATTAATTAAATTTTCTTCTTTTTGACTTCTCCTTTTAATTGCTCAAAACAAGGAAATATTTACCACTGGAAAGAGGTAAAGTAAAATGAGAAAGAGCATTATTCAGTAAACATAAAAGCTTAATAAGAGCTTTTAATTACAACTTACAACATTATTCTTCTCAATTATGCACAAAATATATTCACTCCAAAAATTCTCTAACCAACTTGCAACCTAAATAGTTTTTCCATCTAACAAAAACATTTAACTTAATTTCCACATTTGGTCATCTTTTCAAACTTGGCCAGCACCCTAATCTTCCAATCCAATTATAGGATCATATTAAAAGCCACCTTTTTTCCTCCACTTTTCCACCGCTTTTGGGGCCTTTTTTAAAATTTTCTAATATAGCGACAATTGACCCACTCAACTCCCCTTCCAGAAACCACCAGAAACCAACATTTGATAATTACGTTCATTGTACACGTGTTCTTTATCAACATCCCTTTCATCTTAAGCAGTGGTTTATTGGGACCACTTTTTAAAATTTTGTCCTTTTTTTGGTTACTCATTAAAATCATCGATCATGATGTGCACTGCCTGAATCCAACGGCTCAGATTTAACATCTGATACTTGATCCAACGGTCCTTCTTCGCTACTTCTTCTCACGCGCTTTACTCCAATTGATACACCAAATAACCTTGGGCATATCTCTTCCTCCGCCTTCACACCACTACATTCCGCCGCCACATTCACGGCGGCGCCGCCGTCTACCTCCGCAGTGACTTGTCCAGCCGGAAGCAAATCCAAAGCTCTTCCTTCCGGTATCTCCGCCGCCGTCTCCGCCGTGAAATTCGACATTAAACTGTACACGTTGTTGCATAAACTCCGCAACCGGTTCAATTCCTGACTCAATTGAGCATTCTCTTTCCTCAGCCGCTCATTTTCCTCTAACAGCTCCGGCGCCGTCGTGCACATGGTGGTTCTCAGCACAGCCGCGGCAGCGACCGTACCCGCCGGCGAAGAGTTCGACGATAACACCTGTTCGTCACCGGAATTCGACGGAGATATCATCCTCACCGCCGGAGCCACCGCTACCGTCACCGCATTCACCGGTGAAACCGCCGTCACCGCCGGTGAAATTTTCCGGCGTTGTATATCACGTAAAAGTCCTTTTTCTCCTCTTTTAAAACATTCATTTGCAAATTCCCATCGATCAGGTACAACTTTCCTGAAACCCTATAACAAATAATTTTGCGAAAAAATATAAATAAATATACTAATAACAACGATAACAAAAAAATCATGAACAAGTCAAACTTTAATATACTTACGTAAGTATTAAGCTGGCGAACAAAGCTAGAAAAATTATTATGTTTAAAATATTTAGGTAACAAATCTCTAGCAAATTCAGCAGGTTTCCATACAATGAATGTACTTCCATCTTCATTCCACGATATCAACTCGTCTAAGACTGGATCATCGACGAGTTGATATGTTTTTGTTAAAAAAGGCGTCGGGAGAGATCTTTGATTCTCTCCCGACGCAACAGATTCGCCGGTTGAATGTTCAACCGGCGAAGGTGCCATTGTATCCAGTATAAAATGGTATGATAATAAATCGAGAGAAATGAGAGGAGGAAGCTTGAGTTTTTTTATTTCTAGAAGGTTCGGAGGAGAAAACAGAAAGAAGAAATTGTTGTAGTGAAAATATGAGGGGGAATAATAAGGGTAAAAAGGGAAAGGGTAATGGGGGTAGTGGGACCCAGTAACTAATTTTTAGTTAGGAAGATGCGAGAAGGTACCTTAAAAATTTTGTTTAACTTTCTGGAAGGTTCATTTGTTTCGTGTAGTTTCTAACATTATTAATGTATGTTGTCTTTAGTTTCCACACTTTGAGAAATATATGTATAGTAGAAAGAGTACGTGTCGGAGGAGTTATGGAAACGTTGAAGATAAGGATGTTGATGCTGTCTTGTTAAAAGAGAAAATGATACTTCGGTCCGTTTCAATTTATGTGAAATTATTAACTCGAAATGAAAAACACTTTTAAGATTTAGTATGATTTATAAGGAATTTTATAAATTTGTGTGGCGGTGAATTGTCTTATAAAATTATTTTTTTGGATTGACAAAAAGAAAAGTTCAAACTGCATAAATTGAGGCCGAGGAAGTATATAATAAAATGAATCTACAAAAATCTCTTGTATTTAATTCATTGATATCTTATGAAAATATCCTGTTAAAAATAACATTTCTAAATGACCGGTAAGATCAGGTCTTTTCGGATACACGAATCGTTATTATTCATCTCAATTTTAAGTAATTAATAATCATAATATATGAATTAATTATGGTCCATGTTGCTTGTCAAATTAATTCTTTCATTGAATATGTATTTCAGAATACACTTTCCAACCTAAATCTCATAAGGTTTAAATTTTGAAATCGCCAGTAAGTTCTAATATTGGAATTCTAAAACTTACTATGTTAGAATATTGTATGAGCAAAATGTGTTCAAAGCTGGGGTTTAAGAGATAATCGGCATATATTATCCTTTTTATCTTCTTTTTAATCTATGGTTTGGATTGCTTTGACTAGCTTTAAAGTTGAATCTTTTGTGTATGCAACTTTATATAAAACAATGCCACATTTGGTTTTGACAAGAAACTTTTTCATGGGGAGGGGGGGGTGTTTTGGGGGGGGGGGGTTGAGTTGTGACTTGTGACTAATAAGATAGAAGAATGTAGAAGAGAGGAGAATTTGATGAGGTGTTTCATGTACCTAAGTGGCGTAGTTTGGATACTTTTTTTAAAGTGATGTGGAATTGCAAATTTTGTGGCTGTAGCTCAATTTTAATATGCTCTATAAGCTCCTTTTGTCTGATTTAAAGTTATAGTAATCTTATGAAATTCTGGCCAGCTGCCCCATAAGAAAGTTGAATTGTTCATTTGTTACTAAGTTTCACACTTTTACTTACTTTCCCCAAAAATAAAAATGAAATTTAAGTAATTTAGGATTATATGGAAAAGTTACTCCTATTTGTTTTTCTTTGGGTATAATCCGCTTTTAATTTTTTACACTTCTCTTCTTCTCTTTTTTTCCTTATGGATAGCACAGCATGGCTTTTTGCCCCTAAGTGTACAAGTTCAAGTAACAGAAAAACTTGCACATTCATGTATATAACATAATAAATTGAGTCTACTTTTTCTCCGTGACATTAATACACCTTATACAGTTTCAATCAGAATGAAAGGGTTTGGACTTTTCCGTACTCAAAGTGAAACATCAAATTCATTAAATTTTACATTAAAAGAGCACATGTCTACAAAACATAACAAATCCAGTGAAAGTACACATGATGGGTTTAGGAGGAGTGACATATACCACACATTTTCTCAATTTTGTGGGTTTAGGAGGAGTGACATATACCACACATTTTCTCAATTTTGTGTGAGGTAGACAAGCTGTTTTCGACTGAAAAAAAAAAAGGGAAAAATTCAGAACTAGCCACATTCATTAGATAGACTTACAAATCAGTAGACACATTTATGATTAAGAAGAAGTCTAACCAAATGTATTGAAAAAATAGGTTCATGTTCAACCATAAACCTAAATAGGATGCGAAAAAAATGGAACAAATAAACGTTTTGAGATTCCTAAAAATATGGAATCCCAATAGTCACGTAGTGATGAATCTGTTCGTCTATAAATCCACATAAAAGCAGTTTTTTTAGGTTGTAGGTCATAAAAATATTCAACCAACACAAGTCAAATTAAATGGTAATGATATACTGATAAATGCATGCGTTCAGACAGCTTATAATTACATAATAGTATACTAATGGTGATAAAATTTTTATATATATTGAGTATGAATTTTACAATCCAACTTAAATGTTTATAAGGTTAATATTTGTTGTATATAATCTGTATATTTCGGATATGCAGAATATATCAATTGTATTGACTAAATGTTGAATATTGGCTGATGCATACACTGCATATTTAGGGATAATGACATGCATATTAGGTTAATATTTGTTGTATATAATCTGTATATTGAGAATATGCAAAAAATATACATATGTATTGTATGATATTGAATATTTGCTGCTGCATACGCTGCATATTTAGGGATAAATAGTAAATAGATACTGAAAAGTATACATTTTAGATACTGGTAAAGCAATTTTAATTCAAATCATGAAAGGAGTAAATAGCAGTTTACTAAAACATGACTATATACAGTTGCTGACAAAATATATTATGTTTAAAGTTGATAATGTACTGACAAGGATATCTATAGTAATATAGCTGAAAACAGTAAACTGACAAGTCAATATTCATTATAAACTTGTTCTGCAGCAAACCATATTGCTAATAGACATTACAAAATAACTTAACTTAACGCTATCTGTATCCCAAAAGACAATATTCATTAAAAGTTTTTCCTTAACCGTTGTTAAAATATCATAAAACTGCATTTGGCGCTTAATTGGGATAACCCAAGCGACAGTAATTATTAAACGTGTTAGAGAAGTTAATGAACGCATTAAATTAGATGGAAGTAATAAAGTCAGTTAGAATCACGTTTTCCGATAAAAATGGCCTAATGAACAAATTACAGATTTTTTTAAAAATGGCTATAAATGAGGAATACCAAATGTAAAACGTCTATATTCCATAAATTTCAATAAATGTGTCTATTTTAAGTAATTAACACTAATAAATGTCTATACACTGTAAAAATTCCAAAAAAAAAAGACAAGCTGTTTTAGAGACCCTAGACTTAAAGAGCATATGTCTCAGTAAAAATTTGCCCCGTAGCCAGTTTGCATCGCGTCAAATGACAACTAGCCAACATTTGAAATTTTTAGAAGAATAATCGCATTTAAGAAACACAAAAAAATCCAAAAAAAAAAAATCTACGATGTTGAACTAAAATTTTCAAATTTCAGTAATTTTTTTATGAATTTTGAAAATTTTAGTTCAAAAGTAAGCCTCCCCGTTTCAATTTATGTGAACCTTTTTTACTTGACACAAAGTTTGATAAAATAAGAATTTTTTTTTGAAACTCGTACAAAAAATAAGTCATCAGTATTTTGTGGCTATAAATTATTCTATAATGACATATTGGTAAATTTGGAGTTAAATTGTTTTCACATTTAGAAAGAGATCATTCTTTTTGTAACGGACTAAAAAAAATAAGTTCACGTAAACTGAAACGCATGGAGTATGTCTAGATAGTGGGCTGGGTTTTTAACTGGGTTGTAGCTCAAAATTACTTAGAGCCTATTTGGGTAGTCTTACTATAAGTAGCTACTTTTAAGAAAGTTAGGATTTCATTTTTGGCTCATTTTAAGCACAAAAGTGCTTATAATATGACTAGTTTTCTGAATTTTTTGCAAATTGTTGCTATTTCCATTCAGCGCACTATATAGTGGCTACAAGGCCTAATTCTTACAAAGTTAGTGGACTTCTATTAAAAAGCCCAGATGAGCAGGCCCATAACTGGGCCTCATGGTTAACAGAGATTTTCAGAATGATAAAGAGTGAGGATATCCTTCTCCTTGCTAAGTTTGAGAAGACAAGCACAAGAAGAAAAAGGTAAATAAAACCTTGATATTATTTAGTTTTTGATTACAAGAGACCCCGCAGCCGCTAACCTGTGGATGCACCCGCTCGTGATGCAATAGCCTGTAAACCACCCGCACTAGACAAGCCCGGTGCGACAGGCTCATATTATTTATTTTTCTTGTAGAATCTAATTTTCTAGAAAGTTAAAAGCATGATATAATGCTACCTTATACTTTGAATAAGTTACTGGAACTGTGTAGAAATGAGAGTTGAGTTCAGTTTGATTGGTTTTCATGGGCTTGGTCACCTTGTGTTTGACAAAATGTTTACTTGAGTAGTTTCTAGTTTCTTGGTAAGTGCACAAACAGCCATTTTTAGGACTATTATTAGGAATTAGCCAGTAAAAAAAGCTTAATTTCAGGACAAAGTGTCCTTAAGTATTGAACTGCTTTAGAGTGGCTAGCTTGTTTCATTTCCACGAGTTTTTGGGTATGGAGGTCCAGGGCTTTGATGTAGTGGTAAGATGTGTAGGTTGGGCGCAAGTCACATGTCCAAAGAGAGGCAAAAAGCGTGGTATTTAAGTAGAGAAGGGTAGAGGGGCATGCCTACTATCCACCTCGTTTCAGACCGTGCGCCACTGGCTTTGGAGGATTTCTAGGTTATAAAAAAAAAAAGAGTAGCTTTTTAATTTAGGCTTCATTTTACTGCAGTAAATGCCTTACTTTTCTAGTATTGCTCTTTCTTAAAGTCAGCTCTTCTCATGTCTTGAAGATGCAGTTGATCGATTTATTGAGTCCTGTTTGACATACTTTTTGCTCTAACTCTCTTCACCTTCTCTATTAGTTTGGAGTTTCTTTGTTCTGTTTCATGAAGAGCGATGATGTTACAGCACAAAGCGCACTCCTCTCTTACTACATCTAATTACTAGTTCAAAAAATATGCTTAATCTTTAGTTTTACATATTAATATTATTCTATAGGTCCTACATTTTTATGCAAATTTTGATTTTTTAAACATTTTTGTTGCAGCCCAAATCAGTCAGGGTAGTACACTGGTCGGTATTGTAAGTAGTCAAATCAAACTTGAGTACTTCCTTGAGATAGCAACTGGCGAAACAAGTGCTAGAAAGTCATGCCTGTTTTAGCACTAACAAGGGCTCTCTTGTTAGTTGGAGATTCTTTATCTTTGAGACAAGTTTCATTGTATACAAGGGTTGCTCCGTTTCGGGGCAATGTTCGCTTTTTAAGTGATAGTGGATCCCTCACTCTAGCTAGCCTTGGATTGAAGAGTGAAGTTAAGACAGTAAGTGAAAATGAGAAAAATAAGCTCCAGCAGGGTGTGTCAACAATTGAGGTCCCCAAGAGCAGAGTGAAGAAAAAAGTTAGTGGCAACAGAACAGGATTTGTTAAGGAGAATAACCCCGTAGATATAAAGACTGCACCATTTGCTGCGGAGTCTTTTTCAGAGCTTGGCCTTCCACCTTTGTTGGTTGAAAGGCTAGAGGAGGAAGGTTTTACGGTTCCAACTGATGTTCAGGCTGCTGCAATTCCAACTGTTCTTAAAAATCATGATGTTGTGATTCAGTCCTACACAGGTTCAGGAAAAACGTTAGCTTATCTTCTTCCCATACTGTCTGAAGTCGGTCCGTTGAGGGGGGAAACTTCAAGTGGCAATCAAACTGGGAACAAAATGGATATTGAAGCAGTAATAGTAGCTCCTTCAAGGGAACTTGGCATGCAGATTGTCAGGGAAGTTGAAAAGTTGTTGGGACCAGCCAATAAGAAACTAGTCCAGCAGCTTGTCGGGGGTGCAAACCGATCTAGACAGGAGGAAGCTCTGAGGAAGAATAAGCCTGCCATCATAGTGGGGACACCTGGGCGGATCGCAGAGATTAGTGCAGCTGGAAAGCTTCCTACCCATGGTTGTCGCTACTTGGTGTTGGATGAAGTTGATCAGCTCCTTGCTTTCAGCTTCAGGGAAGACATGCAGCGGATATTAGACCATGTGGGGAGAAGACGTGGTGCACGCAGGGGAGAGTCAAATAGTCCCCTTGTTAAGCGCGTCGAACGTCAGACTGTTATGGTGTCTGCAACAGTGCCTTATTCAGTTATAAGAGCAGCAAGAAGTTGGGGTGGTGATCCACTGCTCGTCCAAGGCAATAAAGTTGTTCCCCTTGAATCTGTCTCTCCTTCTGGACCTGTTAATATCTCAGGAACACCTTCTACTACTACTTCAAGCTCAAATGTGCAAGCAGCGCCTGGTGTTCAGAGCTTACCACCTAATTTGCAGCATTATTACACTGTTACTAGAATACAACACAAAGTTGATATGTTAAGAAGGTGTGTGTATGCTTTGGATGCCAAGTGTGTGATAGCTTTTATGAACCACACAAAACAACTAAAAGATGCTGTCTACAAGCTAGAAGCTCGTGGTATGAATGCTGCAGAGTTACATGGCGATCTTAGCAAACTTGCAAGGTCAACAATCTTGAAGAAGTTCAGAAATGGGGAGGTCAGAGTGCTGGTAACGAATGAGCTTTCAGCTAGAGGCTTAGATGTACCTGAATGTGATCTTGTAGTTAATCTGGAGTTACCTACTGACTCTGTTCATTATGCACATCGAGCTGGCCGTACCGGTAGACTTGGCCGCAAAGGTACGGTAGTCACCATATGTGAGACGCCAGAAGTCTTTGTTGTAAAAAAGCTACAGAAGCAGCTTGCTCTCTCCATTCAGGCTTGTGAATTTTCTGAGGGAAGTCTTGTGATTACAGAAGATTGAAGTATAACACATGCTTCTGTCAAAATTTACAAGAGAAATCGCTAAAGACAACTGGATTTAGTTTACTGATGGTGAGAACTGAAAACGTGGTTACACGTCCATTAGCATGCCAATTGAAATGAGATTTTGCCTTCTAGACGATGTACCAACGCTGTCTACATTGGATCTGATGGTATTGTGAGCGAGGTTCTTTAACCTTTATGTATTTCAGTCTTACATGAAAGTCTTCTAAGACAAATGTTAATTCAAAATATGCCGGATACTAATAAGTAGATGACGAAAAATACTACTATGTGAATTAGTGTTCGTAATGTTGAAATGGCCGAAAAAGTATGTTTTTAGCTGAACTTTCTTTGTTTGCCAAGAAAGTCTGTTTTTTTTATTATGGAATGGCTAAGGTTTTATAATATTGTAATTTTGTTCCTGAGGCAGAGGAGGGATTTCAATGCTGTTTAATCTTTATCTTCATGGTATAAGTGAATACGGTTAACTTTTTCTGTAGAAATACAGTGGTAAGTTGCTGTTGCCTGTTAGGAAGCAAGGAAGTTCAAACTAGTTTTTGCTAGTGATACTGTTTATTCAACATGACAACGACACAGAACAATTATAATATGGATGTATGCTAACCAATATTTTCTTTTCTTTGCTATAAACATTTGAACTCCTCTTCTTATTGTTATCAATGTCTACCACACCATTAGTTTAATCGAGGATAGTTGACATATGTCCCAACTGCTACTTGCGATGCTTCATCAAAACTTTCTTGACGGAGACAAAAAAAGTAAAAAGGGCAGTCCGATGCACAAAACATCCCGCGTTCATGCAGGGTCCTGGGAGAAAAAAAAATGTCTTCCATTTTACACTCTATACTAGCTTTGTAAATCCTAGTGCTGAGTGCTGCACGTTGAATTTCCAGCGTATCACCATATGATCCTTTTGCACAGCTTGTAGCCTGATAAGATTGCAGAGACTGCAATGACCATGAAAGCAGTAAATGACATGCAAACAGCAACAACAGCTGCCTTCCAGAGAGAGGTACGGCTATCCATCTGTTGAATGGCTGGTATGGTTACTGAAGAAGAGGACACAAGGAGGTAACCTGCTAACTGTACAACATTCTGCTTATGAGAATTGGTGTTATTGAAAGACTTATCTGCAGTGAATGAAGAGGAGAACTAGAAGAAGAAAAAACAACATTCAGATACTCTTTTTATAAGCGAATCAGATGCTGGAGACATCTCCTTTTTTGTTTTGGACTTGGAATAAAACTCTAGTTATTTAGAGTTAATAAGTACCTGATCTAGTATGAAACTGAGGTAGTCAGAGGTCATATCCGAGATCAAGATCCCTCTATGAGCAATGTCACATACTCTTTTGAAGAGTTGAAAGGCTGAGTAGACAAAAGCTAATATGCTTACTGTGAAGCAGTACCTACAGTTGTGTAAAGCAGATCTCAAACCATTGAACTGATTCTAGTACTTTATTCTACTATCCTTAACTATCTTGCAAGATTCCTAGGGGAAAAAGGAGAAATTCAAATCAATATGATAAGGGTTCAACTTGGTATTGATTCTTACGTTAATTGTGGATGATCATAGAAGCTGGAATTTACTTCGTGTTTGGTTCTTTTTGGTGATGGTGCAGCTAGTGATAGAGCAGAAATGAAGGAGAACATGAGTGCCAGTGACCTGAGGGTAAGATCATATGTATAAATAGAAGGCCTTGAGCTCAACCTTGAGGATGCAACCGAGTACGAAAATGGTGATGGTGTTGGCAAAGGTGGTTGTGCTGGAGAGTTTGAAGTTGATGAAGGAGATGCACCAGTTACCATTCTCTGAGCAATTACCACTACATTTCCATCTTCTTTCATTGTTCTCTTTCTTGATCTTTTTCACAAATGATGTTACTCAAAAACAACAGTTTGTTAAAGATCAATTTGATTGGTCAAGAACATCCCAAAAAAGACTAGAAGTGTATTTTATCACATTGATAACTAGCTGGTGGTCAATCTTGTCTCAACAATAGCATGGTTGGTTAACCACTACCAAATTAAAATAGTAGCAGGTGAAAGAACGAGATATGTCTAACTCAACCACCCATAACCGCATCAGAATGCAATTAAGATTTGCATACCAACAATAAGTGCGGTAATAATTGGGGTACCTTCATCAAGAGTTCGAACCCTGTGAATCGAGAACCTTTGGGCAGTGAAACCTTGCCCATTGGTGAGTCTGTGCGCCAGGAATGTCAATTAGTCGATCCGGTTTGATTCGACAATAATTGTGTAAAGAGAGCATAACTTTTATTGAATATATGTGACACGAATCTGACTTAGTTGACTCAGAGTAGGCTTAAGGGATATATTTAAGTAACCAACATAACCAGTGATATGCCACCAAGGTGGGGTCTGGGGAAGGTAAGATGTACGCAGACCTTACCCCATCAAGGTGTAGAGGCTGTTTCCGAAAGAAGGGATATATTTAAGTAAACTATATAAACCATCACTCCAGTAGAATGAAAGAAAATAAAGAAATGCACACTTGGATGCATGTCTCAACAGTTGTACTGAACCATTGACCAAATGAGGACATATAGGCTATTTAGCTTAAACATGCAACCAAATATCTATGTACTTCAGGAGGCACATTGAAACCACCATTAAGGAGAAAACAAGAACATGATCCACCAGTAAATGACCATGAACAGAAATGCATATTGAACAGTTTTGCCATGGAATCAGATACATTTATGTTTGCAGAAAATGTAAAGTATTAGGATGCGACGACAGATCCAACGCTTAAGAAACTTAATGATATAAAAGTTCTAAAGAGCATTTTGCAATCTTGGTCCTGAGTCCTCCAAGTGCTACTTGTAGAATTAACATTTCAAGGTTTTGATTGGTATCCCCAAGGATTTTGGCTTGCCCATTTCCACTGGTCCCTGCACATCTCATCGATACCATATTTTGCCCTGAAAAAAACAAAGATAAGATTTGATTCCCATGTTAGTACTCTTTTCCAACTTGTAAAATGGAAGATTTGGTATATTAGCCTAAGGAATGGAAAAAGTTGACACTTACTTCCAACCAAGCTCCTTCTCAGCTTTCTCAGTTGATGCATAAACAGCAGTGGCATCTCCTGGCCTTCTTGGACACATTTTAAGTGGAATTTTCTGAAAATCGAAAAAATATAACAAACGAAGAGCTTGTTCAATTAATTCAAAGTTCTCTATCATCTTTTTGAGAGAGAGAGAGAGAGAGACCTTTCCAGATGCTCTTTCGAAGGCAGTAACCATATCCAGTACAGATTTGCCTTTCCCAGTTCCCAAATTGTAGGCAACACAACCTAATGCAAAAACATTAAAGAAAAGAATAAATGTGAAAAATGATACCTTCAATAGCTAACATGGAGTAGTATACAATCAAATATTAAGGAAGTGTTATCAAATGACGAAGATGGGAAAAAAGAATTCAGGATTTAACTTTACTTTGAAAATGATACTTACCTATGTCATTTTGCTTAAGAAGTTTCTGAAGTGCAACAACATGACCATCCGCCAAATCCATAACATGGATGTAATCTCTTATCTGGTAATTAAGAGATTATAAATGGTTTATCAGTCAAAGACTCTCAAGTATGATAATGAACTATGTTGAACTTAGCAAGTTCATGCCATAAATCTACCTAAATAACCTATTATGTTTCGGTCCTTCTCTTTAATGCAAATACAGTTCCATAAGTTAAGCCAGCTGGGGGAATTTTGCTCACTCTTCATTTCCGGCTTCTTTCATTTAGTAAATGCTTATTTGAGTTACTAAAAACAGCCAAGAGAACATACCGCAGTACCATCAGGTGTGGGGTAGTCGTTGCCATATACATTTAACTCTGGTAATCTACCAACAGCTACTTGCTGAATGTAAGGCATAAGATTGTTAGGAATACCCCTTGGATCTTCCCCGAGTTTGCCACTTTCATGAGCTCCAACTGGATTGAAATATCTCAACAAAATGATATTCCATTCTGTATCTGCCTTCTGAATATCCCGAGCAATGTCTTCAAGAAATAACTATGTACATGGAAACAAACACAGGTTACTGAAAAGAAGTAACTTAATTTCTTGTACTCTACAAAATGAGCTACGATCATATGAACGATCTTTAATCACTTTAAATAAAGAGAGAATTCTTAAAAAAACACACCTTTGTCCGACCATAAGGATTCATAGCCTTCAATTCAAAATCCTCAACACAGGGAATCTTTTCAGGCTGACCATAAACTGTTGCAGATGATGAGAAAACCAACTGCATTTTCACACAATCATATTTAAACAAGTTATCAACCTGACGAAACAACTCTATACCCTCATTTTCTATTATAAAATAATCTACTTCCTGAGGCTAAATGAGTTCTCGAAAGAAGCTCATTTTTACTATTTTCCCCCAATTCTACCAAAATAATAAGTAGTACATGCCAACTGTCATGAACTGATGAACATAACAGATTCAAACTTGCCCTGAAGGCGGAATGCATATCCAATGAGTATCTAAGAAAGCTGGATATATCTTTTTCCTTCAATTAAGCTAAAAGCGTGTTGGACTATATATAAGAAAAATTACCAATAATATATCAACAGACATACCTTCTTACAGTTATACTTGGCCATGACAGAGTACAAAGTTATTGATCCAATCAGATTGTTATCAAAATAAAGAAAGGGATGAGCAACACTCTCCCCAACAGCCTTAAGTCCAGCAAAATGGACCACAGCAGCAAACCTATTTCAATATATATATATAATGCAAAAACAATCAATGAAAAGACCACCATAGAAATGCATTCAAATGGCATCATAACAACTGAAATAATCATAAGCACAAAATTTACATACTTCGTTTCGGAAAATAACTTCTCAAGATCATCCTTGTTTCTGATATCACCCTGCCACCAAGAACCAAATAACATTAAATCCCAATTTAGTATTGTCTATTTAAGGAATGTAAGATCAGTGTTAGGGCACATCCAATTTATCTTTTCCTATAGCAGAGGATTAAAGATACATAGTTGCAAAATCAATAAGGGACAAAAAGCGCATAAGTATAGCAGCAAATACTTGATCAAGATTACTTTCTTTAAAAGATAACAACATGAAACAGGGCAATAAAACCAAAAATATTCTAGCAATCTTGGAACCTTCAAGATTCAACGACAAGAATAACATACCAGTGAAATCCCACACGTGGGTTCTCAGAGGGTGAGGTGTACGCAGCCTCAGATGTAGACAGGCTGTTTGCTATAGACCCTCGGCTAACAAAAAAGCCTTCAAGATTCAATGACTACAAAATTCTAGTGTAAACGTATGAACATCTCGTTAATTTTACGATTTTTACTCTACCTAAACAATGGTTAGGCCGCTTAAACAAAAAATATCGCATTTTTGTATTTTTTACTTAATAAGGTATAATCTATGTATCCTGACTATTTCTGTAAAGTTCCCAAATACGTTTTTAGCCTAGTAAAAACTCATAACTATCCTACAAAACAAATAATTCTTGTGCACTTGGAGTGTGGTCCTTCCGCGGACATGCATAAACACGAGATGCTTTGTACACTAAACCAACTCTTCATAACAAGACAAGAAATGTACAGAATTCTTCATTTTAAATTCTAAAAACATTTAAAAAAAAAAGTAAACATACCAAGTGGAAGTCAAGATTATGGGAAAGTTGAGGACCAACAAGTTCATCAACTCTATCAACAGCTTCTTCAACAGAATTATGAAAGTTATCAATTATTGTAACCTTAAACCCTTCATTTAAAAGTTGTACTACTGTATGTGTTCCAATAAAACCAGCTCCACCTGTTACCAATATGTTTTCTTGAGGTTGCACTCCCATTTTTTTTTTTATGTAAAAATACAAGAAATGGTTGTGTTGCTACTTTACTTGGTGGTGTTGTTATAATAATAAAATGAGATACGTGAGGGAAAAGGGAAGTGTTAGAGAAAGAAAAGGAGTTTGAGCAAATCAAGAATTGGTTTTGAAAAAAGTGGATAAGCAAAAGATCCTTAAATAAGGAGAGGGGGTGGTGGGGTGGGGGGTAGAAAGAAGGGGGGGGGGTGGGTGGTTTTCTTGGAATAAGATTGGGAATTGGTTGTTATGGGTGGTACTAAAATTTTATTGTATCGTATTATTAACTCGTTGTTGCGTAATTATAATATGCCATATTTAATATTACGACTGATATAGTGTGATCGCATTGTTAACGCATTTATAGACAAAGGAAAAAGGTTTGAGCAAATCAAGAATTGGTTTCGAAAAAAGTGGATAAGTAAAAGATCCTTAAATAAGGAGAGGGAGTGAGGGATTAGAAGAGGGGGTGGTTTTCTTGGTATAAGATTGGGGTGAGAATTTTACAGGTTGTTTGGATGGTTGTTACACGTCGTATCGTATCATTATTAAAAATATAATATTTGTTTGATTGTTATTTAAATTTTATTGTATTATATCATTAACTCGTTGTTGTATAACAATAAAAAGTTATAAATATTTTATATAACAATTGATATGGACCGATATAATGTGATCGTATCATTACCGAAAAAGAAAAAGGATTTGAGAAAATCAAGAATTGGTTTTGAAAAAAGTGGATAAGTAAAAGATCCATAAATCAGGAGAATGTGAGTGGGGGTGGGGGGGAGGGGGGGAAGAAGGAGGTGGGTGGTTTTCTTGGAAGAAGATTGGGATGAGAATTTTATGGAAGTTTGGAATATAATAACGGCTGGGCTGGCGAGCATGAGTAGGCATATAATAATAAGGTAAACAAATAATGAATGTGATATATATGGATATAATATTTTTAAGTGAAAGACTTACCAAGTATATTAGTAGACTACTAGTAGTGTGTATTAATTTAGTATAGACTAATGTATTCTTTAAGTATGTAAAGTAATGTTTTAAATGGTAAAGTTGGGAATTTGTACTTTGGAGTCATTCAATAACTTGTTTTTATGCTAAAAAACTATATAGCTTCTAGATGATGTTTAAAACGAGTTAAAAATTATGATCTTTTTATATACTCCATTCGTCTTAATTTATGTAAAGATAATTGACGAGCTACAAAATTTAAGAAATAAAAATTTATTTTTAAAGCTTATAGTATAAAATTAACCTTAAAAATTTGTGTGATGATTTATATAAAATTAATTAGTCACCCCTTACTAAATATATAAAAATCTTCACATAAAATTGAAGAGGGGGAGTACTAAATACTTATATCTAGATAGCTAAGCGGTCGTTTGGTTGGAGGGATTATTAAAAGTAGAATATCTCATAATTTTGGATAAATACTATCTGTGGATTGAAGTTGGGATAAAGCATGGGATAACTTATCCTACCCTTTATATGGGATAAGATAATTCCACAAATATGATATAATTTTTATCCCATTTTATTTTATACCGGTAGCTGAACATGTGATAAATTTTATCCCAATTCTTATCTTGGAATTATAATTTCAATCCCACCAACCAAACCACTCCTAAAAAGATAGAATGTCTCAATAAGTGAGACGATTGTTTTTTTTTTTCCATTTGTGTTTTACATTTTAGGTATGTCTCAATCGTTCCATGCATGTTCATTTTAAAATTTGCCTTGTAGACTATAAGATTTGTTATTTCACAATTAAGAGTTTCCTTATTTAAATATTATCACGAACACATAATTTATGTTATGACAATAAGATAGCTAAAAAAGATTTTGAACGTTTTCCGCTTTAAAATTTCATATAATTATAATGTATTCTTTTTGTAATGAATCTTTTAAGATAAATAAAGAAAAAGAATAATTTATTTATGTAGCTGTCCTTGTGGCTAATTAATGTTTCATGATATGTTTAGTTTTTTTAGCTCGAACTTTTTTTATTTTCCAATATATGACATATACATACATTTGGAAATAAAAAATAAGTTATTCAGCAACATGACACATGATTAAAGTTGAATGCAATTTGAGTTTGTTGCATCTGTTAGTACTATTATCAAATCAAATTCTGGTGAAAGTGGGTATAGTTCAAGTTGTTGCAAATTGAGCCTTATTTCTTACGCCATTTTTTGGCTTTATTTCAAGTACGATAAAATCAACGATTGGTTTGCTTTTGGTCCCATGCCCAAAGTTTGATTTTTTTTTTTGTGTAAAAAACGACATGTAATTTAACAAACAAATCTGGCTATTACAAGATAGGATCGACCTTTGTAACATAGTACTCCGATCGTCCTGATCATAATTGTCCATAGAGTTAACAAAAGGATTAGTTGGTAAAATCACTAATTTGGATATGTCTTGTGTGTAATCAAGGGCGAGCTAGCCTATAAAATGAGGGTATCAATTCCTGAATATATGTCAAAAGTCACTAAATATATACTCCCTCCGTCCCAAATTAGTTACCGCTTTCAGCTTTTTCATGTCCGATCCATTAAGAAAATTATTAAATAAGGTGTGTATTTTACTATCTTACCCCTATTTAATGTCTGTCTATTAAATTTTGTGGAGAATTTTTTTAATTATTAAGGGTATAGTTGGAAAAGACTAGCAATTTTAGTCTTGAAATCTTAAAGTGTCAACTAATTTGGGACAAATGGTTATTGCTAAAGCGTCAACTAATTTGGGACGAAGGGAGTACAAAAATAAAATTTGGAACCTAGTTAGTAGCATTAAATTCGGGATTATATTATTCAGCATTTGGTAGGAGGTATTATATTAATTGGGATAAAGTGATACCATATTTATGAGATTATCTTATCCCATATAGAGGCCGTGTGATAAGTTATTCCAAGTTTTAGTCTAAAGTTTAATTCCAAAACAATCTTTATCCCAAAATCATGGATATCCACTTTTGACAAAACGACCCCTTAAAGTGAAATCTTGATTCTGTCTACTATCGTTATTCGTTAGGATATTAGATGAACCTATTATAATCTTGGACATGACTATGTGACTTTCAATATTTATAAAATTAAAGACAAAATTGATTTTGGTTTTCGTGGTTTTTGGGAGTGTACAAAGTAAAAACTACATTTGGATTAACATGCCAAAAGAAAATAGTTAGACCAATTAGTATTACTTGTATATATCAAGTATGTAAGTGAGTTATATTACTAATTAGGTTATTATAATCGTATATTATGTTTGTTAAAAACTTTATTTGTATTGAATGTTTACATCAAATCAATAGATACATACTTGTATGGTTGTATCTATATCTATCAACTCAGTGATGATTGTATTCTATTGGAATACTTCTTTCCGCCGACGTCCAATAAAGAATCATACGATGTTACATCAAACTATTAAATGCAATACACACAATTATATATAAACATGGTTATCTGACATATCATTTCTATTTTATTTTTTATTACAAAATTATATTATTCAATTTAGCACCTAGCAGAAGCAGAAAACTCATCTTCAAAAAGCAATAAAAGATGATATTATTATTGTTATTATCATTATCATTATTATCATTATTATTATTATTATTATTATTATTATTTGACACAAACTTGTTAGGCAATGAATGAACCAATTATGAAAAATGTTGAGGACAAATTAGTTATGAATTGATTGAGAAAGCAATGATTGGTTCTTATCATTTTATCCAAAAACTCTTTTAGATGGCTAAGGAAGCATATCTTGTGATGGCAAAAATGATGGTCTACCAAATATGATAACGTCCAAATGTAAACCACTATGGAAGCAATCCCTGAGATTTTGAAACTTATCTTACACTGTCAAAACACTCTTTAATGACATTATTTATCCTTCAATAAAATGCTATTATTGAAAATATATAAAATAGCACAATATAAAAGAATTGATTCCAAAAAAACTTGAACATTGTACTAGTGAAAGGTTATTTTAGATGATAACTGTTATAAAGATGTCCGACTGTAAATAATGCTCTAGAACTATTTTCACTATAATTATTACTCTCCATTCTCCAAAGGTGTTGCGATAGAGAAGAGGGGGGTGGGGGAGGTGTCTAACTAGAATCTTTCAGTTTCAAGTTAACTACTCCCTCCGTCCCAAAAAGACTGTCTACCTTTGCTTTTTTGTTTGTCCCAAAATGAGTGCCTCTTTTCTTTTATGGCAACTCTTTAAATCTAAGATTTGTTTTGGTCCACAGGATTTAAATACACTGGCCCACATTATACACACCTTTCATTTTACACCATAGGATTTAAAAGTCTTCATTTTTTTCTTAAATTCTGTGCCCAGTCAAATCCAGACTGTCTTTTTGGGACGGAGGGAGTACTACTTAGGATCAAAGTTAAGAGTTAATTTAGGTGATACTATAATTAGTTTATGGTAACCAAAATATACTCATCTTAATTTTGTTTGATACTCCATCCGGTCTACTTTATATGATTTTTTGGTATTTTTTTCTTAGGTCCAAAATATTTGATTTTTTCAAAAAACAAAATGCTATTTATTTTGACTTTCCAAAATTACCTTTGTTAATAAATTAAACACATAAAGCTCTCACAATTTTCTATGAGTAAATTTTGAAAGAGATGAAGGTTAATTTAGTAAATGACATCTTTAATTAATGTTAAAAGGTGGATTCCTTGGTCTGTATAAAAACAATCAAAAAATCAAATAATATAAACCGGAGGGAGTCCTATTCTATTTGGAAAGTCGAGCTACTTCCTGTTCTATAATAAGATTCTCAACTATAAATAACTTTCATTTCAAACAATTTAATTATCATTTGAACTCACATAAAAAGTTAGAGGACTCTATTGCTCCTAACTATGAGCCCGTTTGGGTGGGCTTATTATAGTAGCTTATAAGTCAAAAGTTACTTATAAGTCACTTTTGAGAAGTTAAGATTTCCTAATTTCTCATTTATGGCTTATTTTAAGTACATTATGACTTGTAAGCTCATGGTACCAAGTACTCATAAATAAACGTACAAGCATATATGCATTTTTAAGCCGCTTTTAAGCTTACACAAACGGGCTCTATATCATACTCCCTCTGTTCCAAAATGGTTGTCATAGTTCGGATTTCGAGAGTCAAACGAGTTTAACTTTGACTGTAATATTTTCATATGTCTTTTAAATATTTTGAATTATTAATTATTGTGACTTATAGTACTTTTTATGTAGTTTCTAATTATATAAACATCGTTACAAAAAACTTAAAGATTATATATTTAAATTCACTGTCAAAATGAACTCGTTTGACCCTCGAAATCCGAACTATGACAACTATTTTGGAACGGAGGGAGTACCTTTTGCTGTGAAAGATCCTACACCATATTTGCTTGACTATAATTTGGAAGTGGAAACATTAAACTCTTTGTTAAACTAGGGCATGGAAGAAAACAAGCATTAGAATTTAGAAGAACAATTTCTGCAATCATGTAAAATGCCACACAACTGCTGGCAATTGATTTAAATGCATATTTACAAGCAACCTCTGACTTTTGCTAAACGAATTTTAAGACGAGCTTTTCCAAAAAAAAAAAAATCCATGTTATCATATAGAGTTATAGCTTTTGCAATATTTTCTCATTAGTCCGTGCTCACGAGGTTTATGTGACCGCCAAAATCACGGTTCCATCTTATTCTTCAGCTTCAAATTAGCCTTATTCAAGACTCGAGAGTCTCAGCATTGTCATTGCTTCACTGATCTTCGTTGCCTCAAATTGACATGAGTCAAAGAAGTCCCTTATAGAACCATCTATTCGTATGATTTGGCTGTGCAATCCGAAAATGACAAGTTAATATGAAACTTTATATAGAAATAGGAGCACTACAAACAATTTCGAAGCAAATGCGAGAAAGACTCAATTTCACCTGTTTTCAGAGCTACACCAAAAGCCTCTTCAACGGGATCCTCCAAAGTTCAATCCTAAAGAACCAAAAGAAGGAAATTATACGAGAAATGGCACCACTATAATCTGTAGTAGAATGCAGGAATAGATCATAAGAGTTCAGGAGTATAGATGATTCATCATGAACATTTTGGCAAGAACAGATGATCTGGCTCTTGCAGAATAGTCATAGTATAAGCATGTATAGTCATAAGGAATAAGCAAGGCAATCAATATACCCGTACACACTTACACTTCTATGCACATAGCGGTGCCTCCTTCTGCATACAATCTTTTCAGCTTTCCAAATGAATAAATGCAAAAATAATCGAACAGGGAATAAGACAATGAATATATTCCATATTGTTCAAAGATGCATACAAAGCTTACCTCCTTTTAAATCAGTTTAAGACATGAAACCAGCAGGTTGAATGCTTTTCAATACAAATGCTATAAGCCCAAAGAGTTGCACTTGTCCTATACTTGAATTAACTAAAACAATGATCTGACAACTATTTGAAGTTCCCTTTTACTCTAATCATCTGATACAAGGAACCTAAAAAGCATCAGAAGAACTGCAAATAACTGAAAACATAGATCACCTTATTGCCTGGAAAAAATGCCCATGTCTACATCCTGCTAAGTGTAACCACCTAAATTTACTAACATGGGAAGCAGTGCAATCACACACATATGTCAAAATGGGCTAGGTTTAAGATCTTTTCCAGACTTGTCAAATCATTTTAAAGCTCACTTTAACTGAACTACCTCGTTAGAGATGCTCTTCTAGATTACAAGCACCAAAGTAGAACGTTTCCCTCAAACTAAGCAGGAAAATATTTAAGTTAAAGACAAACTTAAAGCTGAACTGCTTCATTAGTTACGTACCACTTATGGTGTCAACATTGTATTAGCACCAATAGCACCAAGATTAAGTCCACAAGGTGGAGCTGCAGAAACTGGTGTGCGACATCTAGAAGCATCCCATTCCATATCAAAGGCATATTCCAACCGTCTTCCAAGAGATTTTCCCGAAACTGATGTTTTACATCCAGATATCCTGTCCTTCAGGTTTGAGCTGTCTCCCCTATCAGGATCACCAAGGAAACTATACATGGGTGTCGTGGTGCCTGTGCAATTAGAATGCCTCACAGCTTCTGAAAATTTGGAAGTCTTCTTTCTTATGATTGAAGGAGTTTTTGTGTAACTCATTGCAGAATTCCTTAACATGGATTCTGGACTGCTGCTACCATTACCAGAGACTGTTAATTCAAGACTAGGAGGTGTAGAGCAAAATGGCGGACCATGATCTGCCCCGATAATGTTATCGCTACTAAGATTTTCATCTGTTAAAGGAATCATCAAGTCCTTTACTTGTGGTGGTTCATAATACAGGCAGCCATGCTGATTGAGATCCAAAGAAGATTGCATATCAAATGATTTATTCCTCTTGCTACCTTGGGAATGAACCTCAGTAAAGCCAGGCAATGATAAGCTCAAAAAATCTTGGTCAGGATTATTAACATCATGCCTAGACCTTTTGGGAGTTTCATACATTCTCCCAAAAGAAGCAGGATGAACAGCCTCGACTTGAGAACTACTCAAGCTGGTGATGTGCGACCGATCCAAAGGAAACTCTAAAGAAGAGGTTGAGAGAGGATATAATATTTTAGTGTGATTTAAATTGGAATGGCATGGTTTATCTGTCTCGCCAATTGGAATAATCTCTGCCTTGCCAAATTGTATTCCACCAAGAGGCTTTATAAGGTCCCTCACATTTTCTTCTGATGATTTACAGGCTCCAAATAAAGAAGTATCCTTGCGCAGAGCATTTTGTGCAGAATAAGTACATCCAATTGTCAAATCAGTTGAGCAAGCATCAGCAGCATTATCTACTCCTTTTTGCTCACCTGAAAATATTGTTTGTTCTACGCTTTGAGCCTGTAGTGAATACTTCCCGATCTCTAGCTTTTTCTCGTGACTTGAGAAATTCGGAGATCCCTCACTTTGGATATTCAAGCTCAATCTTTTTTTGGCTGAGGAATTCCAATGATTTTTAATTGCATTATCAGTCCTGCAAGAGCTCCAAACGAAAACATAGAAAGTGTCCAGCTTAGTGCAAAAATCATGCTTTAGAGTAATCGTGATAATTAAGAACTCAGCTTGTTAGAGAGAACTTGATGCATATAGCGCTCCGCTTGCACAAAAGAACGTTGATCCTCCGGATTAAACTGAGTGCACATAAGCACAGTCTTAGAATATCCAAACTACTCACTCAAGGAGCTATCACCACCAATACTACCTCTGTTCCCATTTGGTTCTCCTAAATTGCTTACCGAGGGTCAACCTGACTAATTTTCTAAGATAGATTGGACGCCGACTAATTGATCTTTTGGGAAACAAAACTTAAAAGAATGGTAATCCACCTATTGGTGTGCTGTTGCCCTCAATTGACCTGATTAAAGTTTTTGCAATTTTATACTGACAGAGATATTCTAAAGGAACTCTAGTCATAGATTGTTTTGACACTCAAAAAAGTAAAATAAGACACCACATTGGGATAAAGGGTGTGAAGTCCAGATGGAAGTGAAACTTGAGAATTAGAAGGAGACAAGTAAAAGAGAAGCGGAAGCTGCATATGCCTTGCCACCTTCACTACAGGAGAATTATTTTCTTGTCTCCCTGCAACAACCTCAATCAGAGTCCATGATTTGCCAGCCTACTTAAGTGTACCAATCCTATATCCAATGTTTTGTGTTTGATTGGTTACTATGTTACTCGGACTCTTCACTTTTGGTCCCTTACCCGTGTGGGATCCGTACCCGATTTGGTCAATTGATTTTGGGTATTTTGACCAAAATCAACGGAGAAATTCTGGACAGATTCAATGATTTCTTTAATCAAAACAAAAGTAACGGGAAATTGAAGGAAATAGAATACCTTGTATTATTGTATATAGAAATTTCTTTGTCCTGATCAATATTTCTCCTCAAGTTTTCCACATAATATCTCATAATTTAGGTTTTATAACTCTACTTTTAGATTATTGATTTTTTTTTTGCCGAATTCCCACTCCCGTATCCATAACTGGATCCGTATCCCCGAATCTTAAAATATAGATCATGAAGGATCCGCACCCGTATCGGACACCCGCACCCGAGTCCGAGTAACTTAGATTGGTTACGAGTTTATCACACTTTTACTGTGACAGTTCTACTAATGATAACATTGCAAATCACTTGATCTACATTTTGGTAATGCCCAGAGAATCTCTAAATCAAACAGCCATATACATAATTGAAGAAATAGATTTTCTGGCACACCTTCCAGGCAGAAACCTCGCAATGTCTGCCCACTTGTTCCCGTATATTTGGTGATAGTGGAGTAGGACCGATTCTTCCTGTTCAGTCCAGGCATCTCTTTTTATTGTTGGGTCAAGATGGTTGTGCCACCTGTGACAACCATGGATATCTCACAACATTAGTGCACAAAGCAGATTGCCACAGGTACAATAACTTGCAATAATCAATCAATGTCATATGTTTCTATTTCGATTAGAACAGAAAATGGAGATATGGATCTCCTTTAACTACAAAGTTCACATATTGACCAGTGAACCACAGTAATAAAAAAATCAGCTGCTCCTGATTGCTATACGTTTTCTTATTCACTTAAGAAAATACAAGCTCCGCGTATGAACAAAACAAGCTGGTCCCAATTCCAACAAAGAAGAAGGGTCGTGCCTCATTTTATGAATTACGGACTTTTCATATAGCCAACTCCAACTAGTTTGGAATCGAGATATAGTTGATTGATTGCTTTAAAAGATGGAAAATGAAATCAAAAAATATATAACAGGAAGTAAGTTTCTTCTTAAAACAAGCAGGGGAAAGAAAATCCAACAGGGCTAAGTGAAAATTGGATCCTTTGTAAAGTTAATGACTATATGAGCATGTAAATTAACCGTAGGTGTTTTTTTTAAAAAAAAAAACAGTGTTGCATACCAAGATTTAGGCAGACTTAGAAACTGACCTTTCGCGACATTGCTTGCCAATGCGACCAGGCAAAGACTTTGCAATAAGAGACCATTTCTTACAGCCATATTTCTCAACTAACTCGACGATCACGTCATCCTCCTGAAATTCAAAAGGGAACAAAACAGTTGTTCTTAATAATCATAGTTTTGAAGTATGGAATTTAACTCCTAGGAAATCAATGGCTGTAAAATCGATTGGCACCTCCTTTGTCCAAGGACCCTTAACAAGCTCAGGATTCAAAACCTTCTGCCAGCGATGCAAGCACTGCACATCGGTCCTTCCACTCATGCACTCAGCTACAGACAAAAGAGAATAGAATACAATCAAAATCGTTCAGCAAACATATTTTGTTCATAGATACAACAGCATAAGTTACTCCATGCAATAGTTATGCATTAGATGGTAACATTTTTACTGTACTAAAAAGGCTTGAAAGAAAGGTAGATTATATAGGAAACTGTTTATTATCACCGGCCATAGCATATGACCTACTAATGGCAGATAAAGAACTGGTTTCACAGTATGCAACTTTCATTATGCAGATGGTTCATTAAATCAATTCCAAACCGGTGTGGAAATATGTTGTTATTATTTTCATCGTAAAAGGAGACAACTTAAGAGGCAGGAAACGACTGGCTATGTTCTAAGCTACTAAACACCACTCATACATAGAGTTCCCCATGTTAGCCATTCCTCTATGCTCGCCCCAGATTTCTCCTGGGAGGGGACTCAAATCATAACGCAACTACGAGCAAGAAGTAAAGGTATAACCAAGCTGAAATGTATAGATGATGATAATAAATGGTGAATTACCTATTTTTTTCCAGTTTCTTCCATTGTACCTTTTCACCACTTCACTCAACAGATAATCCTGAGAAATTAATGAAGAAGTCAGAAGTTTCTGGATTTAAAAAAATGAGCCTTTGGAAATAGTAAAAATTAGCACAGAAACGGGAATGTCGACTTCAATAAAATCATATATATATATATTTCTTTTCTTTGCTCAAAGTTACACTTTAAAGAATCCACATGCATCAGAAATAAAAGAGGATGGACATGACAACTCAAAGGATAATTGTATAAGTACCTAACAGTCGTGGACACAAATTATTACAAAGTTATAAGAATTCATGGTAGCATACAGGAAGCTTGATAGAGAACCAATGCATTTGAAAATTCAAATGCATTATACAGATACAAGAGCGCTGGTGACTAGCCTGTTACCTCTTCTTCTGTCCATCCTGCCTGAGATGAACGTTTAGTTGGACCTGAGCTCCTGCGACAACTGGAACTGAAAGCGGATTCAAAAAGTGATGTCAATCAACCAATTTCTTCAAAGGCCTTATTTGAGGTCCCAGTTCATAAACAAATCAAAGTTTTCAGCTTACCCAGGCTCAGAGGAGTATCTCGAAGTGCTAGCCTCGTAACTACTATCGGAGAAAGATGAACAAGAAGCAAATCCACAAAAGTCTAGGGTCTGAACTTCCTCCTTAACTTGTATCATGATCTTGTAGCCAAAGTATATCCTCAAACTGCAAAACATTTTTGAAACAGTAAAAAATAAATTATCTGAAGCACAAATTAAAACAAAGAATATAAAATTTACCGAAATCAGAACACATTGTCCATTCAGCTTTGTAAAGGTAAAGAATAGTCCATATATTACCCTAGACAATGTCAATAATTGAACCAGTTCTATGTCTCTAACACTACATGCACATTTCGTCTGAATTTTTTAATTTTATTAAGTTATTTTTTTCCTATTGAGCTTTAATCAATTCAAATGAGGTTGCGATAATCTCTCCTGTCTAACCACAGAACATGTATTTTATTTTCTGTGTGTGGATGAGGAAACCATTAGCCACACCCCATTGTCAAGTAAGGATTTGCAATATGAATCTCGCTCTATTCAGGTCCGTAGGCATATCAAGTACCACAATTCAGCATAATGCTAGACTATCTTTATACTAACCATCAACCTACAACAACCCTCTTCTTTTATCTGGTCTTGGGAGTCCTAAGAAGTATTAATTACACACACACAGACACACGCAAAAGAAGATTTCTACAAAAAATGCAAAGAGATATCCACAATTCAAAATGTTCAGGTCAACCAAACAAAAATATTGATAGAAAATGCATACAATCCAGCAACAAGATCAAACATAATACCAAATTTGAATACTCCTCAAGAACTATCAATCAATTAACTTCGTCTCAATACCAAACTAGTATGGATCCGCAATGTAAATCATTTGTATACACTCAAGCCCATTCATTTCAATACAAATCCATTTTCATTTTTTTGAGGTCATAACTCATACTTATCTTCTTTAATTCATTCAAATTTCATTAATGTCCCCAAACATCCTCCTCAAGACTAATAAAAAACAAAAAAGATTCGATTTTTCTTTTAATTTCTAATGAAAAATCAAAATTTATCAACAAAAATCAAAACTTTCGCTAGCATTTGTCACAACCGAAACTAAAACAAACAACAAGAACAACATCATACCCAGCATAATCCCACAAGTGGAGTCTGGGAAGGATGAGCTGTACGCAGACCTACCCCTACCTCGAGCAAAATTTATCAACAAAGATCAAAACTTTGAGCATTAGTCAGCAATCAAAACTAATAAAACACATGATACAACAACAACAACATCATACACAGTATGAGACCACTTCACAAGTGGTCTGGAGAGGGTGAGGTGCACACAGAGCTTACCTCTACCTTGAGCAAAATTCATCAACAAAGATCAAAACTTTGAGCATTAGTCAGCAATCAAAACTAATAACACACACAAAACAACAACAACAACAACAACATACACCGGAGAAGGTGAAGTGTAGACATACCTTACACCTGCCTCGACTCAAATTTATCAACAAAGATCGAGCATTTACTAATAACACAGACGAAAAAGACCCAATTTTTCATTTCCACTAAATCAGAATTTATCAACAAAGATCAAAACTTTGAGCATTTGTCAGCAATTCGAAACTAACAACACACACGAAACAACAACAACAACAATATACCAAGTATGATCTCACAAGTGGGGTCTCGGGATTGGTGGGTATATACAGACCTTATTTCTACCTCGAGTGAAGTACAGAAAAAAACCCCAATCAACAAAAATCAAAACTTTGCACTAGCATTGTGTCAGCAAAACAAACATGATCAAAATTAACAACAAGTATAATTATCAACTGAAAAAAACAGTAAAGATCAAAACTTTGAGCATTTATCAGCAATCGAAACTAACAACACACACGAAACAACAACAACAACAACAACAACAACATACCCAGTATGATCTCACAAGTGGGGTCTCGGGATTGGTGGATGTATAGAGACCTTACCCCTAGCTCGAATGAAGTACAGAAAAAAGACCCAATCAACAAAGATCAAAACTTTGCACTAGCATTGTGTCAGCAAATCAAACATGATCAAAATTAACTGAAAAAATCAACAAGAATAAGCGAAAAAAGCTCGAAAACATACAGGACTTGATTCATAACCGTCAAATAAAAAACAGGGGAATTAAACACTTAGATACAATAAACTGTACCTGAAAAATGTAGAGAGAGAAAATGGAATTGAATGAAAGTGACCGTTTTTAAGTGAATTAGGGTTTATATAAGAGAGAAGCGGGAAGTGAAAGAAGATTACAAGACAAGTAGAAGCTGTATATAAATAGTACTCCTATATTAAAGTATGTAACTGGCGGATTTGTTGGGTGTTTGAATTTATGATAAAGTCCAAGTGTGTTTGAGAAGGAAAGAGAGTAGCCAAGATTTGCATTTTTTGACCTCTTTTTAACGGTTGGTTTTTTAACGCAAACACTCTCTCACGCCGTTACATAAAACTTACACGGAGCCAACATGTTGCATTGGGGTTCGGCCGAACTCGTAGTTTTGGTTGGGGTTGGCGTTCGGTACTTCAGTATTGGGTTCTTTGGAAGTGGAGAAAAAAACCCTACTTTTTATATTTCGGTTCGATTTGATTCGGTTTATTTTAGTATGATTTCGATTTGATTTACCCAGTTCTTCAGTTTAAACTGAAGTTTCTTGCATAAAAAAATTAGACCAAACAAGCAAATTTATTGTTGCGTAACGGCAACCAGCAACACCAGTATAACAGTTCGTTTTAGGTTAAACTGAAGTATTGAAATCCAAAAATAGAGGATCGAATCGAAGTACAGAATTATAAACAATAAATAACTGTAATCAAACTGAAATACCGAATTACGGAAATCAAATTACCGAACTAGTTCGGTTCGATTTTTCAGTTTCTTCGATTTTGTGCTCGCCATTGACTTTGGCCAAACCATGTATATTTGCCATGATAAGAATATTTAGTATGTATTAATTATTAATTAGAACCCCTTCACTTAAAAGAATTAGAATTATGAACCCCAAAATATCAAAACTTGGCTTTGCCTCTGATTAAGGATAAAGTCTAGAAGACAAATAATGATTTTTAAATTTATAGTTGTAAATATATCATAATATTTATATAATCATAACATGTTATAATATTTGTGTCATCACAAAAAAATTTCTTCAAGGATAAATTGAGAAATTCAAGTTAATTTTTATCAAATATAAAATTCATTTTTTTTTTGGATTGTACTACTAAGCAACTATACAACTTTTCTTTAAAAAAATATTATTTTCTTAAATGATCCTGGATAGAAAAATGTGGAGGTCGAGGATTAGAGTTGATGGTTAGATAGTAGATTAACAATTTTTGTCATACTAGTGTGAGTTTTCTGGATATATATTATTTCTATAGTTTCTTCGCTTTTATGGTGTTTGATGTTTATTGTTTATCCCTGTTATATATACTTAGTTTTTATATATGTGTTTCTTGTACAAAGATATTTTCATATTATTTTTCTCTTTACAAATATTTTTTAAATGTCTCTTTAGCTGAGGGTCTATCGGAAACAGCCCCTCCACCTTAGTGGGAGTAAGATTTGTGTTCATCTTACCATCCCTAACCTCAATTGTGCGATAAAATTGTCGCGTGACGATTCTCCCAGTCAATTGCATTGAAAAATTAGCCAGGCAACAGTCCCCGACCCTTAATATCCAGTTAATAGCCTTAAAGGCTAGCCTAGATAGCACTTGCCCTCTATCCATTTCTCACATTCTCCTAGCTAATTGTCTTGAAGTATTTGCTAAACCGTGTAAAGTGGGAAGAAACTACTCTTAAAACTAGTTAATTTTGCAAACAGCGGGTGAAATTTTTTGCATTTATTTTCGCCAAGTGGAACCAGCGCTAGCCTTAAAGTTCGGGGGTGGGGGGCAATTTTCTGAACTGTTTTTTTAGCTCCTAACACCAGAACATAGAGAAGTCCTGGTGATACGCCAGATTATACGGATAAAACTTTGGATTAGTTCCTAGAGATGAGTCCAGGTAGATCACCAGCTTGTTTTCAGTGTTGTGGAGATGAAGCTCCATATCGGGCAATCTAGGCTAAAGCTTAAGCAATTTCTGAGTGGAGGCTAGAAATGTAATAATGGCACAAAATGTCATATTTATGTAAATATTCCATATTTACTCATTTGGTTTTAACCCTTTTGAAAATGGAACATGAAGTATCAAAAATTTCGCACGGGAGCCTACTTTAGGTGTGCCATTGAATTTCAGCCTAGATTTTCAAAGCTATTTTACTTTAAGTTTGGAGTTGAAACCTGACTATGTCTAACTTCAAATCTTTTCAGACCTACAAATTTTAATGCACTCATGCACAACGCGTGCAATTTGAACTCCCTAATAAAATGTCAATCATAAACCTGTGAGAGACGTGCGACATATGATGAAGTACTAAGTTTTAGACCCTATGAATCAGTGACATATTTAATTATATTATCATAGAATAACTTTAACCGAAAGCAAACAATATCAGTAGCTAGTAGGTGTACTGTTGGGCCTTGACAGTTGGTAAAAGTGCTTGTGGAAATTATGGCTTATGAAATGAAAAAAAAATTATCTCAGCTTACCCTCTATTCTTTCCAAAACATTCATATGTACTATATAGTTTTTTAATTTAATGATACCTTTTCTTTTTCTTTTCTCTCAAGTGCTAAGGTTCAAAGGTTGAAACTAGAATAGCTGGCTTAATTAAACTTGCATTTCCATAAAAGGTTGAACTTAATCAAATTCCATCCAAGGTTAAAATGTTCAAGCAATTATCTGGGTACATCATCTACAAGTTCTAGTAGCAACACCTTGCAACATTATCTTGACTAGTCTACAAGTCCAGCCAAATCATTATATATTTTATCACAAACCTAATTTTCCAACAAATTTAACCACGTAACAACTAGCTTAACAACGACGGAGGCCCATTTTTACACTATAAATAAACACCCTCATAATTAAGGACCAGCATAGGAGTATTTTTTAGTAGCACAAAAAAATGAGTTGCATTTTCAATCTCTTTATAACCCTTCTCTTGATCACCTATGCCCATGCAGCCACCATTGAAGTTGTTAACAATTGTCCTCATACAGTTTGGGCTGCTGGAGTCCCTGTCGGAGGTGGCAAACGCCTAGACAGTGGCCAAACATGGATGATAAACACTCCTCCGGGGACGAAACAAGCCCGAGTTTGGGCCCGAACAGGCTGCAAATTCGATGCATCAGGTAAGGGAAAATGCCAAACAGGAGATTGTAATGGTGGTCTTGAATGCAAATCCTTTGGTGTACCCCCTAATACAGTAGCTGGATATGGCCTTAACCAACTTAATAACCAAGATGCTTTTTATATTTCCCTTTTTGATGGTTTTAATGTTCCAATGGAATTTAGTCCTACTTCCAATGGGTGCACCCGTGGCATAACTTGCAAAGCTGATAGTATTATTAGACAGTGTCCTAATGAATTGAAGGCTCCTGGAGGTTGTAATAATCCTTGTACTGTGTTCAACACCGATAAATACTGCTGCAATTCTGGTAACTGTGGACCAACAAAATTTTCGAGGTTTTTTAAGGACAGATGCAAGGATGCTTACACTTACGCTAGGGACGATCAGACTAGTACTTTCACTTGTCCTTCTGGTACAAACTATAAGGTCGTCTTCTGTCCTTAAATGGATTTTCTCTATATAGCTATGATGTTTGTATGAAATATCCACTTTTGTTTTCCAATAAGGCTACGTTCTCCTCTGAGGACTGTAGGCCATGGCAGATTATGATTTTATGCATGCAATGACGTGAAATTATTATGTACTATATTTCTTGTAGTTTGACTTGGTACAGAGTTTAATAAATAAAAGAAAACTTTTGAAACTTGTGAACTAAAATAAGTCTGTAGAAATTTGTTTGATTATAATGAGTCAAAAAGTAAGTTTGGAGTTGAATTGTTGCCAAATTTAAAAGTATGACAATCTTTTTGGGACAGACTAATAAAAAAAGTATGACAAACAAAGTGGAACGGAGGGAATACTTCGTAACAAATGAAAGGAAATAAAGAACTCGTTATGATGGGGTTGTTTGGTTGCGTCCATCGTTTCATCAATATAATATGGATTGATTGGAACCTATATATGATGCATGCCTCAATTTTCTTTAACTATGTACTTTTCCTAGTGTTAATTTATCTTGCTCAATAGAAATTGACATTTCCTTTTCACCGTGTATACTTGGCATGATTTAGTGGCAGATTGATTATCTTAAAATACTTCATACGTTCCTTCATTATGCCATAAATAATAGTAATAAAACGGAAAAAAGGATTACACTTCCCTACATAGGAGACTACATTTCTATAAAAACTGATACATACAATTTTTTTTTTTTGGTGGTGGATACATACAATATATTTACTGATATATATATATATATATATATATATATATATATATATATATATATATACTTACCGCAATGTTTATACATCAAACTAAATAATTTAAATTTTAACCGTTAAAAGTTAAATTAAACATACGTATAATATCACTTAACTACAACTATGTATGAATACAGTATGTTTTGTATTTATTAACTTGACTATGTTTTGTATGTTTTGTAGTATTTATTAACTTGACGTATTAATTAGGAAGATGTGCAAGTATTAAGTTTTTACCATATATTTATATAGCCAATCCTATGTAAACGCACATAGACATGTAAAGAATGAAAAATAGAAATCACATCTTCGATATTGTAATTGTTACTTAAAAGTAGTACCCTATTAGTAACAAAAAAGAAATCTAGGCTCAGAAAATTATGTTTTCTTCTCATCCCGTGGACTTTTCAACCCTATACAGTATATGATATTCTAATCAATTTTAACAGTTAATTAAGGTTAATTACGGTCTTACGAGGTCACCCTATTTGATACTCCCTCCGTCCCATTTTAGTTGTCGCTTTAGCAAGTTTCATTTGTCCCAAATTAGTTGTCGCTTTAGCATTTCAAGACATTTTTTACCAATTTTTTCCAACTATGCCCATATTTAATAAAGGAGTATTTCCTAGAAAAAATCAATCCAGTTCATTTATTAGGGATAAAATAGTAAAAGACATACCTTATTTATTGATTTCTTAATGGGCGTGCACAAGCCTAAAGCGACAACTAAAATGGGACGGATGGAGTATTTCTTGCCACATAAGTCACCCTTATTGATATTTCAATTCCAATTAGCTCAAATTTATTGGTTAATCCATTTAGGACAAGTCACTACTAGAATTAAGCGTTATTCCGAGGGACTGTTTGGAGAGGGAATTCCTTCTCCAAGGAATTCCCTCTCCAAACATGTACTTTCACTCGCCGAGTTGAAAAAAATAAAAAAGTTAACACCGGCTTGGGAATTCCCTCGCCAACCTGCAGGACAAAATTTTCTCTTTCCTGATTGGAGAGGGAATTCCCTCTCCAATCAGGAAAGAGAAAATTACAAATTTCACTGCTTTTATTGGAGAGGGAATTCCCTCTCCAATAAAAATAGTCAGACCTGTCAGGTAAATGGCGAGGGACTCCCTTCTCCATAAAAACTACATCTTTCCCCTCGCCAAAACGCACAGTATTACGCACAACTCTCTTCTCCCCCCAAACAAAATCCCCTTTCCCCATTGCTGCCCGTCTCCAACTCGGTCCTCTCCCTGGCGATTTCAATTTTTTTCCCGTTCAACCCATTGCAAGCCCATCCCTATTAAGATAAATATTTCTATTACAATTTTTTATGCTTCTATGATTGCTATTGTTGTGGAACCCTATAATGAATTAGTTTATCACATAAATTCGTGAAATAATATTGTGGATGAATGCTTGGAAATTGTTATCATTATTGTGATTTGAGAAAGAAATATAATTAGGAAGTTATTGTAATTGTAAAATAATTTGGAATTAGTTGTTTAGCCTTATTTAAAAAAATTTAGAAATACTTGTTTAGCCTTTGTTTAACCTTAGAAAAATAATTTGGAAATATATAGTCTTAGAAAATTATTGAATAATTTTTAGTATTACTATCCCTCAAATTTGAATGATATGGAAATAGTTGTAATTGAAAAATTCAATTGTGCATAATAGTGGTTGATTAGTGATCGAGGGAAGATTTAATTAGCAAAAGTAATAAAATTTAAAAACAATTAGTGTAAAAGTGATATTCTTTATTGGCTTTTTCTAAATATATTTATTTATACCATTTGTGTAGATGGAATCCGGTGAAAATCGTAGTTGGATGTATAATAGATTTTATGAAAATATGGGTTTGCGGAAATCATTCGTAGATGGGGTTGAGCGCTTTATTTCTAAAGCTAAATTGCTCCCGGAATATATGAGAGATGATAAAATCAAATGCCCTTGTTTGAAATGAAAGTGTAGCAACGTGCAGCGAATAGATGTCGTTGTTCTACATCTTTACGAAAAAGGATTTATGCCCAATTATTTAGTGTGGACTGCACATGGAGAGTCTAACCCTAGTGTCGATGAGGTCAACAACCAAAATGAATATGTAGGGGTTAGCGGTGCATATGTTGGGTATAACTATCCTATGCATGATATGATAAATGATGCATGTGGGATGTATCAAGGGGAACCATCTCAACCTACTTGTGAGGAGTTACCAAATGACGAGGCAAAGATTTTTTACGAGCAGTTGGAAGAAGCTAGTCGACCATTTTACGAAGGGACGACCCATTCTAAGTTGTCTGTTGCAGTCAGGTTGCTTAGTATAAAATCAGATTATAATATATCTCAAGGAGGCATGGATGAGATCATTGGTCTGTTGAATGACCTAAACCTAAGTAACTTGGCGCTGCCAACCTCGTACTACGTACTAAACCTCGTACTAAACCTAAATTATATAATGCAATATGTTGTGCAGGACTGTTGGTAAATGTAAGCGGTCGGCAAAAAATAGAAACAGAATTGAGGGGTCGATATGCGAGGCGTATCTTGTTAGGAAAACTACCCATTTCTGTTCCTATTATTTCGGGGAAGATATGCCATCTCTAAGGAGTAGACCGAATCGGCATGACGATGGTGGGAGCGGAAATGCACTGTATCCGCAATTTTCCATATTCAATCATCCTGGTAGAGGATCAAAACAGGGTTCGCAAAAGGAATTCAACAGCATCGATAGAAAAGTAGCTACGACACATGTACTGTTGAATTGTCCCGAAGTGCAGCCCTTTTACAGGTAATGGTTAATTTATAGGTATAACATAGACGGTTGCTAAACTGATGTTTTTCTCGTGCCTAACAGGTTATATGTAAGTTGCTTTGGACATGACGCTGTTACTGATAATTTCTCATCTTGGTGTAGAGAATACGTAAGAATTTTTTTATTTAATCATATCGTGTCTTGAAAACTCTATTTCCCGTGGTGATATTATATTCTAACTTATAAATTTCCATGACACCATTTAGGTATAAAATCCTGTCAATGGAGTCAACCATCCACTGTTCTGTGATTTAGCATTGGGCCCGATTCATAAGTACAAACGGATGTCTAAGTTCTTTATAAATGGGTTTAAGTTTCATAGTGAAGAATGGTCTATGGGGAAGAAAACCTTTAATTGCGGGGTGTGGGTTACTGCAGGCACAGGTGAAGGTAGTTTTGACTACTATGGTGTGATCAAGAAAATTTTAGAGGTAGATTTTAATGGTTCTCCTTGTAAAAAATTGGTGCTCTTTCGGTGTGAGTGGTTTGATCCAACCCCACATAAAGGTACAAAGGTGCATCCGAAATACAATATAGTTGAGGTCAATCACACCAAAAGGTATGCACATTACGATCCATTTATTATTGCTTAGAACGTGAAACAAGTGTACTACGTTCCTTACCCAAGATGCAAAAATAAGGTCAAGAACAAGGCTAAAGCAAATTGGTGGGTTGTTTTAAAAGGTAAGCCGGTTGGAAGAGTGGAGGGGGTATGATGCATTGGATGAAGCATACCAAAATGACATTTCCAGTGTGCAGGATATTGTGGATGATGAATTACCCGCTGAATTGCATCAGGGTGTGGAATATTTTGAAGAATTTGATTATGAAACCTTCACACAGACTATGGAGACATCTTTGGCAAACGAATAGGAAGAGTTTATGGAAGAAAATGATTCAACTGGGGATGAATTAATTGAAGAAACGGATGCAAGCGATGATGAGTGAAATTTGAGAAGTATATTTACTTACAGTATTTTTTTTTTTTTTTGAAACAGGACTTCTAGTTATTTTTCTTTAATTGACTTAGTTTTCCATTAGTGTTTATACTAATTTTTTTTAATACATTGGAGTTTTTATTGATATTAACGTAATTCTTTTTTCAGGCATGGCATCTCGAGGGAGGAAGGGTCCCAAGACCCGTGGTGGTCGGACTTCTAGTTTTTCAGCATCATCTTCAGCCCGGCAGACTGCATCTCCTATGCCAACATTGACACCGACTACAGAACTTCTAGGCTTAGTAAGTACATATCCTCCACATTTTTTTACCGAGCACCCCAGCGCTCCAGTATTCCATCCTACACATGCACCTGCTACATCATTTCAGTCTATGCCACCTCCGGGGCCCCACTATCAGTTTGGCCAGCCTGCTGGCCCCTCTTTCCATTCTATGCCTCTAGTAGGCTACTCCCCCCAGCCTGTGCATGTACCCGGCCCTTCAGTTCATACAGTTACAGCACCGGGGACGTCTAGCATGATGATGATACCTACGCCTAACATACGTCCCAAGCATATCCCATCTGCATCCCCTAGCACGGAAGGCACTGAACCATATGCATCACAAGCCACATGCCTTAGTTCTAGTAGTCCTTCAGGTTCGGGCGAACCTGTTCCTGAGACACAGGAAAATTCTACTCCTTCTGTCACTACTACTGCAAGGAAAGGTAGAAAGAAACGTACTTCTGCCAATGTACAGTTTCCTAATGGTGTGGGAACAAAAGATGACCGTGGTAGGTTGATCATCAAGCCGGATGGTGACGAGTAAGTATTGTTATATATAAAGTTTAAAACAACAACTATTTAAAATATTAAATATACATTTATATAGTTGAATCTATTTAATGGAGTGCAGGTTTATCCCCTCGGAGAAAGCAGTGGCGCTTATAATAGAATCCATGTCTCCACACTTTACGGAGGGTTGGCCGTCCTGGGGAAAAGTACCACCTCATGTTAGAGACCGCATGTTCGACCAGTTTAAGGTATTAATTATTTTGATTTTTTGGCATTTTATCACTAAACTTTATTTTTAGTTTACATTTATATTATGATGTGTTTCAGAACAAGTGTTCGTGGGACGCCGAATATAATTATGATGTTCGTAAGAATTTTGAGAAGAAAGCAGGACAAAGGCTGAGTGACGGACTGTCAAAATTCAGGCTTAGAGGAATTGTGCCAAGCTGGATTTATTCCGAAAATTGGGTAGACTTAAAACATATTGGAAGTCCCCCGAATTCATAGCCCAGAGCGAGCAAGCGAAGAAAAACCGATCATCGGCGAAGGGTGGCTCGCTGCATACTTGTGGCTCAGTTAGTTTGGTAACCCATCGAGCTAGATATGTAAGTCTTTACTAAATTAATTTAATTATAAACTAATTAAAAGTCATTTCTAAGTTTATGTATTTCGTTTGCATTGTATAGGAAGCTGAACACGGGCCGGTAAGTGATATTGAATTTTACCGGATGTTCCACAATGTATATGATGACAGTGGAAATACAGTCAGATGGGTCGAGCCACGTGCCCAAGAACTAGATGTAAGTATTCCTAATATTTTTGAATTATTTATCACAAATGCTAAAGTAATTGTAGTAATTTATATATTTTGTTATAGGAAAACTATAGAGCTGCTTATGAACGATGGGCTGAAAGCCAAGGATCGGGGGTACAGGAAGGTGTAGCTAAACCCACCCCGGAAGAAGAGGCTGCAATTTTCGTGGAGGCCGCTGGTGGCTACAACAAAAAAAACAGAGCTTACGGTCTTGGTCCTTCGCGTTACAAGAAGCCTTCAAGAATAGGTATTATTAATGCTTACGCATCTTCTTCCTCTTCTTCTGGTGCTACACAAAATGTGGATCCAGTTTTGCAAGCTAAATTCGATGACATGGAGAAAAGGCTAGCGGAACAAGATAAAGAACGTGAAGAGATAGAGAAAAGGCTAGCCGAACAGGAAAAGGAACGTGAAGAGATAGAGAAAAGGCTAGCCGAACAAGATCTTGAACGCCAAGCTGACCGTGAAAAGATGGCAAAATTGGAGTCCTTGATGGCGAACTATATTATGGGAAGGGGAAATGAAAATGATCCTCGGTAGTTTGTTGTTTTTCCTATCGAATTAAACTTGAAAGTTGGACGTATTTAGGATTGTTAAGTACTTTAGGGTTTTATTTGTTTGTGTTAGTTGGTATAAAACATGTGCGTACACTTGTTTAATTGTCCGGATTAGACAGATTGTGGTATGTAGAATGTTTTGGTGCTTTGGTGATTTGAATGGGCAGTTATATATGCATATATGCTCTATATGCTGTTGTTGCTGTGCTGCTTTGCATTGTTACTGATTTTTGCGTTTCAGGTACACTATATTTGGAGAGGGAATTCCCTAGCCATTTGCCTTATTAAAAATATTTTTAATGAAATTGGAGAGGGAATTCCCTAGCAAAGTGAAATAAAAATATTTAATTTTTACACTTGGAGAGAGAAATTCCCTCTCCAAGTGTAAAAATTAAATATTTTTATTTCACTTCGCTAGGGAATTCCCTCTCCCTCTCCAAGTGTAAAAATTAAATATTTTTATTTCACTTTGCTAGGGAATTCCCTCTCCCTCTCCAAGTGTAAAAATTAAATATTTTTATTTCACTTTGCTAGGGAATTCCCTCTCCAATTCCCTAGCCAAAACTGAATAAACAAATATATATGAAATTGGAGATGGAATTCCCTAGCAAAGTGAAATAAAAATATTTAATTTTTACACATGGAGAGGGAATTCCCAAATGTTGTTTTTCCTATCGAATTTCAGTTTTTATTGTTTTGAACAAAGTATACCCTTTTGGTATACTGTATACTTTTCTGGTATACCCTTTTGGGTTTGGATCCAAGTGCGCGATGCTACCGAGCGAATAAATATTTCAATTTTTATTGTTTTGAACATAGTATACCCTTTTGGTTTACTGTATACTCTTCTGGTATACCTTTTTGTGTTTGGATCCAAGTGCGTGATGGTACCGAGCGAATAAATATTTCAATTTTTATTGTTTTGAACATAGTATACTCTTTTAGTGTATTGTATACTCTTCTGGTATACCTTTTTGTATTTGGATCCAAGTGCGTGATGCTACCGAGCAATTAAATATTTCAATTTTTATTATTTTGAACATAGTATACCCTTTTGGTATACTATATACTCTTTTGGTATACCCTTTTGTGTTTGGATTCAAGTGTGCGATGCTACCGAGCGAATAAATATTTCAGTTTTTGTTGTTTTGAACAAAGTATACCATTTTGGTATACTGTATACTCTTCTGGTATATCCTTTTGTGTTCAACTCGAAGTGCAAAATATTTTAGAAGACATATATATTTTAATTTTTATTATTTTTGAAGAAGTATACCTTTTTGGTATATTGTATTCTCTTTTGGTATACCGATTTGTGTTTGTATCAAAGTGTGCGATGCTATCGAGCAAATGAGTATTTCAGTTATTGTTATTTTGAACAAAATATACCTTTTGGTATACCGTATACTCTTTCGGTATGCCTTGTTATGTTTGGATAAAAGTATAAAATACTATCGAGCAAATAAAATATTTTAGTTTTTGTGTTTGTGAACAAAGTATTCCTTTTTGGAGAAAAAAAAAATTACTGAGAAAGAAAATAAATTAAAAAATAAAAACATAGGGAGCCATGAATAGTGTTAGAAACAGGAGAAAGAAAAAAGAAAGAAAATATGAAGAAAAAAGAATACAAAATGGAAAAGAAAGAAAAAAGAAGAATAGTGAAAACGGAGAAGGAAAAAAGAGTAATTAAAGAATGACAAAAAAAAAAGGAGAAAAAAATAATACAAGATATTTGGAGAGAGAAGAACTTGAGTTCCTTGTTTTATGCCTAAAATAAGAAGGAAATTAGCTAATGGGTATAGAGTGTAAATAAGTTATGTACATAAATGTAATGAGTAGAGCCATGTAAATAAAATATGATGTATGTGTATTTTTGTAAATCCCCCTTTTGAAAATGGAACATGAAGTATCAAAAATTTCGCACGGGAGCCTACTTTAGGCGTGCCATTGAAGTTTAACCTAGATTTTCAAAGCTATTTTATTTTTAGCTGTTATGTTGAACTTCCGAACTTTAAGTTTGAAGTTGAAACCTGTCTATGTCTAACTTCAAACCTTTTCAGACCTACAAATTTTAGTGCACTCATGCACACGCGTGCAATTTGAACTCCCTAATAAAATGTCAATCATAAACGCGTGAGAGACGTGCGACATATGATGAAGTAAGTTTTAGACCCTATGAATCAGTGACAAATTTAATCATATTATCATAGAATGACTTTAACTGAAAGCAAATAATATCAGTAGCTAGTAGGTGTACTGTTGGGCCTTGACAGTTGGTAAAAGTGCTTGTGGAAATTATGGATTATGAAATGAAAAACAAAAATTATGTATCTCAGCTTACCCTCTATATTTTCCAAAACATTCATATGTATATAGTTTGTGAATTTAATGATACCTTATTTTTTTTTTTCTCTCTTTTCTCTCAAGTGCTAAGGTTGAAACTAGAATAGCTAGCTTAAACTTGCATTTGCTTAAAAGGTTGAACTTAATCAAATTCCATCCAAGTTCATTGTTCTTACAAACTTTGATTTTTTTTTTTGCTATCAGTACAGTACTGTTCAAAGTTAAAATGTTCAAGCTAGGATAGGCCATGCAATTATCTGGCTACATCATCTACAAGTTCTAGGAGCAACACCTTGCACCTTTATCTTGACTAGTCTATAAGTCCAGACAAACCATTACATTATCACAAACCAAACAGGAGATTGTAAAGATGATACTCCATATTACTATTAACATTAAAAGCCAAATTTATTTTTCACCAAATAGTGGAGTACATAGAGACATTAACCATAGGCTCCAATTTATTTTTTTTCTAGGGAGCTAAATCACCTAGTACAGTACATATATATACCGAAAACTTGATGATGCACGGATACCTTTTTTCCCTTATGTAACCTTGGGAATTTGTACAACAAAGTTCAAAATATTAACAAAAAGACGAACTCGATCACATCTTAAATCTGCAGTCACTGGAGAACCATTCAGTACAGTTGGAATATTAGTTAGTTTTGGATTGTCCTTCTGAATTACTTCCTTAGCCAACTTAGCTGGTACCCCAAGAAGTTCCGGCCACGTTTCCTTTGTCACCCCTAAAATTTGTATATACATATTGTGAGAAAGAAAAAGAGATAGATTCTACACTTGCACAATAAATGAGTTATTTTTGTAGGAACAATTGGGGAAAACAACAACAATAATACTGATAATAACAACAATAATGATAATACGATGTATACGAAATTATTATTGAATACTAAAACAATAAAAGGATATAGTTATATTGTCTCTGTGTAAATAGGGTGCTCTGAGTCGTGCTGGGCACTGTCCTAAGAAACTATTCCAGCAGCCTGGAATGTTTCCCCAGGATAAAACGAGCCTTCCTCTATTTAATATAGAGGGATCAGGAATCAACAAAACTATATAATGTACCCAGCAAGTCTAAGGTAAAGGATTATATTATAATTAGGTGGCTATATGATAAGGAAATAGTGGCTATTAACAATTTAGTGGTTGTATATAAAAATAGTGGCTATCTCTTAGGTTGTATAAGAATAGTGGCTGTTTATAAAAAATGTCTAAGGATGGAGAAAGAAAGAAATGGAACGGCTGATGATTGTTTTTTTTTTGGATTGTTGAAATGGCCACTTTCTTATGGGTATTTATAGATAGCAAGGTAAGTTATGGCATGGACAAGTGTAAGCCCACTTCTCAATTTTTCATTCCACTTATTTAGAAATCAGCCACATATCATGCCACTCATCTACTAAAATGCCACCATTAACCATACATTTGACACCTAACTAGATGAAATGCCACACTTCACAAAATAGCAACAAGTGTCCATAATAGGTGTCAATCTTTTAAAATACTAAAAATGTCCACACTCCCCCACATATTTTAAAAGATTTGAAGCATCAAGAGGTACAGAATAATGGGTAAGTATGAAGGATAAGACTTGCTGGATTTACACGGTCAAAATGCAATAGGTTTGGTGTCTTCTGGACTATGAACCAAACTTAGACCGATAAAACTTGACCCACAGAATTACTGGTGAAATATAATATTTCTATGAACCAATAATTCCTTTTGCAAGTCAGAGGTCTTACCAGTCACATTCAGACCCACAATTTTGTTGTTCAACGCGGTTTTGCGCGAATAGGCCATGCGCGTGCCTGGTATTCATGAGAGCTTTAGAGATTTGGCTAGAATCTCATAGGAGCGGCTCCACTCCTACTCTTATATAGGTAAATTCATCAAGTATACACTGCTTTAAATACACCATCCATAAGGACTATGAATTCATTAAGATTTAAAACTCAACCTCTCCATTAGTAGCAGTTAAGCACTCTTATTTTAAGTGCTTCAGTGTCAATATCGACTTGTTATTACCCATATGAACCTACTTCATGGGATCTCCAATCACATAGGTTGGGTTACCATCTCCATTGACAATCATGTTAGCCTTAACCCCATCTCTTTTGAGGTTTGAAGAATTAATTTTCTTCCCAGAGGTTTAGTCAGAGGATCGGCCAAATTAACTTCCGACTTCACATAATCAATGGAAATTATTCCATCTCTCAGCAATTGCTTTACAACTTTGTGTCTCAGACGAATGTGTCTGCGCTTTCCATTATAGGATTTGTTCTTGGCAACATCAATTGCCGTTTTACTATCACAATGAATAGACACAGGAGGCAACACATCCTTTGTTAAAGGGATATCAGCTAAGAAATTTCTTAGCCACTCAGCCTCAGAACCAGCCAACTCCAGAGCTATAAACTCTGCTTCCATAGTAGATTTAGCAATTATGGTTTGCTTGGCTGATCTCCATGCTATTGCACCACCACCAATGGTGAATACATAGCCACTAGTGGATTTTGTCACATCTGAATCAGAAATCCAGTTAGCATCACTGTATCCTTCTAATACAGCGGGAAATCCACTATACAGGATACCATAATTCATGGTTCCTCTTAAATATTTCATCAGTCTTACCAATGCAGACCAATGCTCTTGGTTGGGATTATGAGTATATCTACTCAGTCTACACACAGCATAGGCTATATCAGGCCTTGTAAAATTCATTAAATGCATCAGACTCCCAATAATCGGAGCATATTTAGACTGAGCAACTGGGTTACCTTTATTCTTTTTCAATTGAGAGCTAGCGTCATAAGGAGTGGCCACAGGTGTCACATCAAAACAATCAAACTTCTTAAGAAGTCTCTCAACATAGTGTTCTTGTGACAACACAATACCATCATCACTTCTTATGACTTTAACTCCCAATATCATACTCACATCACCCAGATCTTTCATATCAAAGTTAGATGACAAAAACAGTTTGGTACTCTGCACAATATTTAAACTTGTACCAAATATAAGCATATCATCAACATATAAACAAATTATCACAAAATCACCATTTAACACTTTAGTATAAACACATTTGTCCACTTCAACAGAAGAAAATCCGTCTCTCAATAAGACTTGATCAAATTTCTCATGCCACTGTTTAGGAGCTTGTTTTAGGCCATAAAGAGATTTAATTAATTTACAAACTTTATTTTCTTGCCCAGGAACAACACATCCCTCAGGCTGAACCATATAAATTTCTTTTTCTAAATCACCATTTAAAAATGCTGTTTTAACATCCATTTGATGAATAAAAAGCTTGTAAACTGAGGCTAAGGCAATTAAAAGTCTAATAGAAGAAATTCTAGTTACTGGAGCAAATGTATCAAAATAGTCAATATTTCGTTTTTGAGAAAATCCTTTTGCTACTAAACGAGCTTTATATTTTTCTATAGATCCATCAGGATTAAGTTTCTTTTTGAAAATCCATTTACAACCAATAGGCTTTGCACCAGGAGGTAAATCTGTTAAAACCCATGTTTTATTTTTCATAATGGAATCAACTTCAGCCTTAATTGCCTCTTTCCAAAATTCAGCATCAGAAGAGGAAATAGCTTCAAAATAATTTAATGGTTCATTATTAACAATAAAAGTTTGGAAATCATTTCCATAAGAAAAATATTCTTTTCTACGCCTTTTGCTCCTTCTCAGTTCCTCAGCAGAGGTAGTCTCTTTATTTCTTTCAACAGGTGCATGAGAAACTTTATCAGACAGTGGAAAAATATGTTCAAAGAACTCAGCATTCTTTGTCTCAATAATGGTGTTGCAATCAAGCACATCACTTTTTAAAACAAGAAATCTATATGCAACATTATGTTCAGCATATCCAATTAACATGCAATCAGCAGTTTTAGAACCTATTTTCCTCTTTTTAGGTTCAGGCAACATAACTCTGGCAAGACACCCCCACACTTTTAAATATTTCAAATTAGGTTTATAACCTTTCCACAATTCATAGGGAGTTTTGCCAGTTCTTTTATGGGGTATTCTATTTTGTAAGTGACAAACAGATAAAATTGCTTCACCCCACAAATTATCAGGAGTATTAGAACTAATTAACATGGAGTTCATCATTTCTTTCAGTGTTCTATTTTTTCTTTCAGCAACTCCATTAGACTCAGGTGAATATGGAGGAGTTATTTCATGAATAATTCCTTCTTTTTCACAAAAATCATTTAAGGCCAAATATTCACCTCCTCTATCAGATCTAATTCTTTTGATTTTTCTACTAAGTTGATTTTCAACCTCAGATTTATAAGAAATAAAAGCATCAAATGCATCATCTTTATTTCTAAGCAAATATAACTTAGTATATCTAGAAAAATCATCAATAAAGGTCACATAATATCGTTTACCACCTTTAGTCATGGTTTGTTTTAAATCACCTAAATCAGTGTGAATCAAAGACAGTAATTCAGTTTCTCGATTAATAGGGAAGCAAGATTTCCTAGTAATTTTAGCTTCAGCACATATTTCACATTTATCAATCTTATTTGAGTCTAAACCAGATATTAGACCCATTGCATGCATTTTCTGTATATATGACACATTAACATGTCCTAGTCTAGCATGCCACAAAGAAATAGACTCAACCATATAAGCAGAAGCAGATTTATATTTGTGTATAATATTAGAAATATCAAGTTCAAAAAGTCCTTGGTTACAATAGCCCTTTCCGACCAAAATATTATTTTTGGTCATTAGAATCTTATCAGATTCACATGTCACTTTAACCCCAGCTTTTAATAACAAGGCTACAGAAATCAGGTTTGTCCTTATATCAGGAACATGTAGCACATCCACAAGGGATAAAGTTTTTCCTGAAGTTAGTTTCAGGAGTACTTTACCCTTACCCAGAACTTTAGCAGTTCCTGAGTCTGCAAGGTAGACTACTTCATTATCATCCCCTATATTTGTATAGGAGGTAAATGCTTCTCGATTTGCACAAATGTGCCGAGTAGCCCCAGAGTCTACCACCCATTTTTTCAAAGTGCCTACAATGTTCACTTGAGAAATGACAGCCGCAATAATTTCATCTCCTTCAGCTAAATTAGCTTTGGGAGGATTTTTGTTTTCTTTGTCATTTCTTGCCATTATTATATTTTTCTGGACATAATAACCTGTTCTATCACAATTAAAAATTATAGCATTCCTCTTTCTTATAATTGGGGTTATAGGGCTTGTAACCTCGAGACTTATTAACATACCTCGTATTGTTTCTATTATGACTACGCTCATATGGAGGAACGACCGCACCAGGAGTACTGCGGGCAGCACCGACATTGATAATATCAGCAATACTTTTTCCAGTATTATTGTCTGCCATAGTTTCTTAGATTGTAGGAACAATTGGGGAAAACAACAACAATAATACTGATAATAACAACAATAATGATAATACGATGTATACGAAATTATTATTGAATACTAAAACAATAAAAGGATATAGTTATATTGTCTCTGTGTAAATAGGGTGCTCTGAGTCGTGCTGGGCACTGTCCTAAGAAACTATTCCAGCAGCCTGGAATGTTTCCCCAGGATAAAACGAGCCTTCCTCTATTTAATATAGAGGGATCAGGAATCAACAAAACTATATAATGTACCCAGCAAGTCTAAGGTAAAGGATTATATTATAATTAGGTGGCTATATGATAAGGAAATAGTGGCTATTAACAATTTAGTGGTTGTATATAAAAATAGTGGCTATCTCTTAGGTTGTATAAGAATAGTGGCTGTTTATAAAAAATGTCTAAGGATGGAGAAAGAAAGAAATGGAACGGCTGATGATTGTTTTTTTTTGGATTGTTGAAATGGCCACTTTCTTATGGGTATTTATAGATAGCAAGGTAAGTTATGGCATGGACAAGTGTAAGCCCACTTCTCAATTTTTCATTCCACTTATTTAGAAATCAGCCACATATCATGCCACTCATCTACTAAAATGCCACCATTAACCATACATTTGACACCTAACTAGATGAAATGCCACACTTCACAAAATAGCAACAAGTGTCCATAATAGGTGTCAATCTTTTAAAATACTAAAAATGTCCACAATTTTGTATATCTAATTATGAAATAATATGTGTAGACACTAAAAACTTATTAAATTAGTCTATAAAAGCTTGGACCGGGGCTTCTACAAGATTAGTCCATTAGGATTACTTGGAGGCTACTCCACCAAACTTTAAATCACGCCTATAAAAAAGGGTCACTTATTCCCTTGGAAGATATCTGAGATCATCTCAAATCCCATAAATTTTGGATAGCTACAAATATTCAAGACACCAAATATGTCTTTCAAGCTGCTTCTTTATAATCAAATACATCAAAGAGATCTATATCATCCTAGTTCGAGAAATACACCGCTAAGACCCTCGAATTACGGATACCAAATTAGAGAGAAGAATTAAGGGGTTACCAGAATTGTACCCACATATTTTATCAATAAAAGTACTTTTCTTTATGTTGTTTGTAAAGGCTAAAATTTTATTGGAAACAATATGTATTTAGAATTGCAGTAAGCTAAATATATTTTGATTCAAATTCCAGAATCATGAACTTAAAATCTTGAATCCACGCTTAAGCGAGATAAGATAGAGTAAAAACCAAACCTGGGCAACCAGACTGGGACACATCAAGTTGCAACACATCTAACCCATCGTTTACTTTGATTTCCAAATCCCGAGCAGTGAGATGTTGAGTAACTGTTCATATATAATAAATTTATATAATGAGAATTTTCTTTTTGAATAAATAGAATTACACAAGTGAAAAAAAAAAACTAAAAATAAATAAATATGAGCATTAGAGTGGGAAATGACTAACATGATGCAAGAAGAAAGAAAGCAACCACGTGAGCTAACTTCACCATTGTCTTTAAGAATCGAAATTAATTAAGAAAACCAAAGTTGTGATGTGTTAATTCATTTGGTTCTACACAAGGGATATAAATAGGAGAGATTTTCAGTCTCAATTGCACATGAGCCACTAGTTTCTTTAAGCGCAGCCATAGTAAATTTTTTTTTTTTTTTTTTTTTTTTTTTTTTAAAATTGGTGAAGATAAGCTTGATGAGTTGTTCATATGATTCGCTGCTAATTTTCGTTTTCCTTTTTGTTACTTTTGTACTCCCTCCGTTCCACTTTGGATAAACCCATTTGACTTTGCACGGAGTTTAATAAAGAGAGAAGACTTTTGAAACTTGTGGTCTAAAATAAGTTATAGATATTTGTGTGGCTACAAATCATTTAGGGATGCGTAAAAGTGAATATTTCTTTCCAAATTTAGAAAGAGGTCATTCTTTTTGAAACAGACTAAAAAGTAAATAGGTTCATCCTTTTTGAAACGGAGGGAATATCAATTATGTTGTTGGAGTAGTACACAAAAAGAAAAGTATTCTACTTTGAATGATACTCCTAATTGAAGGCTCTTGGTAAGAAAACGTGTACCATATTACTTTTACAATTACACTATAAACAATTATCGGAAGATCAACCATGGTTTTCTACTACTAATTAACCTTTTTAACTAAAATTCCCGCTAATCCAAATTAATTTTATAGACTTGGATGCCTTAGGTTTTTAGCCTTCTTACTCGAGGGACATTATTACGTGGACTTGAAATCAAAATCTTTAATTAAATGTGAAAAAGTATTTATCATTCCACCACAATCTTGATAGTGATTTGATTTTCAACCGACATTTCCGATTCATTGCCAACCTTATATTCATTCCTAGCTAGTACAAGCTAGCATGTTTGAAATGTGCGTTACGTTATTTTTGGTTTATACCCTCAATGATTCTTCCTATCATCCTCATTGTTCAGACTTTTCCAACCTACAAAATTACAAAGTCCAGTTCTCTTCATTGCACGGTCTCCAGTCTCCACCATTATTTTGAAGGCCCACAACCAAAAATAAAGGAAAAATTACGCCACATAAGCAAATATCTATTCAATACTTATCCATATTAATTATTTTTTTTACCTCTATTCAAATATCTTTTATTCTTCAATTAAGATATAAAGTATGGAACTCTCCTTTTTTTTTTTAGCCATAAAAGAGTCCAAATATGGTTCTTCATCTTATCTCTATTTTATTGTTGTCCATCAATATTTTTAACATAGTAGTTTTTTATGTTATCTCTATAATTTCGTTTATGTGATGTTAACTATTAGATAAATTCCAATTTTAAAGAGTCTAGTTTTATCTTTCATCAAATTCAAATTCAAAAAAAAAAAAAAAAGAAACCCCACTAATCCGAGATAACAAATTTATAAATTTGTTTGTTCCAGCCCTATCACATAACTATTGACTTTTTGTCATAATAATTTACAGCTAAATAGATATATTATAGTCCTCAATTTTGAGATCTAATCAGCAAAGATATGGATAGTCTTTATCTTTACATTAGATTTGAATTTAAATTTGAATAAAATGTCATTACAATAGTTGTCCTAATGTCTTATTCTACATTTTGTCCTAAGCGTTCTTTGTTTTTATATATATACTAGTATAGCACCCGTGCGATGCACGGTCAATATAAAATCAACTCATCACGACAGTTTAATTTTATATATATAGAAATTATGTAATGTAATCATGATTGAGCTTTAAAACTCAAGTAGTATTCTATTCACCTATCTATTGAGTGTTCAATTGTTCATTTTTCATATCTATAATTTATATCTTAAAGTTGTAAAATATAACAACTTATCACTATATCATTTGCTCCTATTTTTCTAGTAATTATTTTCCATCGTTACTTTTTTCAAATTGATCTTTTAAAAATGCAGTTGTTTTTCCTCTTTTCTTTTCGATTCTTTTTTTATTGTTAAACTACTAAATTATTTTTATACTTATATTAGAATTGCTTGAAACAATTCGTTGCTGAAATTTATGAATAATATTATATATTATTATTTGATCAACGGTTATTAGTTCAAACTTTTTTAGTTAAGTAACTTATAATTATGGTTTTTGGAAAGCAAAGATATAGAATACTATCTTATCATTTGTTTACTTGCTTTTGTTTGTACCATTATAACTATGTTTTCCTCTTCTTCCCTTCGATTTTTGTTTTTCTAGGAAGAAAACAACATATCCTATCTTTTTCGATGCAGAGATAAGTTTTACTTAATAATTTTAATAGCATGTTTAATTGAATTTGCAACAACAAAAAGTTAACTGAAGAAAAATTAAAAGTGGAGAGATGAAGAGCGAAATCTTTCAGTTAATTAGTACAGTACATCTCATATATATATTGAATCATCGTTCGGCTTAATTAAACATGCTTTCTTTGTATCTCCAAACGATAAATATAGAACATTATGGAATAACTTTATCTTAAAATATATGCAAAACCGTTCAATAGTTCATGATTAAACTAATAGTGAACTTCTTATATTATAGAGTTTTCCATCATTTGTATTATTTGGCAAGATAAAACATAATATTTGAAATAGATGTGCAAGTACATTATCCTCTAGGGGTGTGTTCATCAAACAACGATAAAAGTTCACAGAAAACCTAACCAAAAGCATAAAGTTGCGATAATAATATTTTTTTCACCGAGTCAACTAATGAAAAATAACTAAAAATATTTTTCTTCATAAGGAAGACTCCACCATGATCCAAACTTGTAAGATATTATGGTTAAATTAAAATAGAGGAAGACTCCATCTTAGCGATGTATCGATTTTATTTGATTAATTTGAATTGATCATTCTGTGATACAACATTATAGTCTCAAATGTCCAGCTTTGTCCTAGAAAAGAAACCAACGCTAAGAATGCCATGCGAGATTAAAGATAACTTTTAAATAGTAAAAATTAAATAATACAATGAGCTTCTCTTGTCGTCGTTAATACAATTAATTTTAGGATACTCCATTAAAGAGGAAAAATGTATTTTCATCTTGACTACTTCACTACTACCACTTTATCTAGTCGAAAACTCTCATAATTCCTGATCACAAAAAGAAAAAATAAAATCACTCATTTTCATAAGAGAAAAGAAGTAAAATATTAACGCAACAGTACTGAACAAAAGAATTCAAAATCTACTCAAAATACCAATCACGACATGAAATAAAAAAATAAATATAAAACATGAAACATAATATGATTTTCGTGACTATCTTCAATAATATCTACCTAAAAGACATATGGAACCTTTTCTTGCATATAGGTAAATTATTTGTCAAACTGAACGATAATGGTAAAAGTGCAACAACTATTCATGGAAGTGTTTGGCTTGGCAACTCTTCTTTATAACAAAAATAACTAAGCAATTTGATGCTAGAAAGTGTATTTGGATCTTAATTAACCCTTTATATATAGTAGTAATATACCAAAATAGTCTACTATATATAACAACCCTTTATATATAGTAGACTGCTTTTTGAAGAAGCGGATATTAGTAGCTTCTCTCCAACATCAGAAAAATTGATTTTTCTTATATTAAAAGTATTTTTTTTTTGTTGCCAAATACCTCAAAATTCTTGAAAAAACACGATTGGCTTTTGAGAAACAATGCCAAACAGGCTATTAATATAGACATAGAATTAATACAGTAAAAATATAATGCCAATAAAAAAATTGTACAAATTATTTTTGAGATATAGATATAGATCAACGTTTTAATTTTTTTTAAAAATCTTATCCTTATCTTCAAGTTAACAAAATAGGCTGCTAATAATTAAACTTGCCAAATTAGATTTGAAATTATGATGTAAACCCAATAAAATTTGTGGTCCATTACTCTTCCAATCCGTTAAGCATTATGAGAATTTCCGTATTTTATTTCATCTTGAAGTTTAACTACAGAATTTTCACAAAAGGGCTTATCTTCATTTTATCCACACGGTACTTAAAAGTTTATAGTTAGCTCAATTTACTTGGCACAATTTCAGCCTAGCTTCATCGATTTTTAATTTGAAATGTATGTGATAAGGTGGTATATTTTAACTTTCAAAAATATTTTCTATCTTAACATTCAATTTTTTTCTTAAAAAAAGCACTTATCTTTCAAATATCATTACAATTTTCGTTCTAATATCTCATTCAACATTTTGTCTCAAGCGTTCTTTCCTTTTAATAATATATAGATAGATTCCTTTCCTAGAACAAGACAATCTGAGCACTGTGTGGCCTAGATTAGTCACTACTATGGATACTATGAATAACTATAAAAGTGTCTATGCTGTGTAAATTTTCCTTTTGAAAATGGAACATGAAGTATCAAAAATTTCGCACGGGAGCCTACTTTAAGTGTGCCATTGAAGTTTAACCTAGATTTTCAAAGCTATTTTATTTTTAGCCGTTATGTTGAACTTCTGAACTTCGAGTTTGAAGTTGAAACCTGTCTATGTCTAACTTGAAACTTGTCTATGTCTAACTTCAAACCTTTTCCGACTTACAAATTTTAATGCACTCATGCACAACGCGTGCAATTTTAACTCCCTAATAAAATTTCAATCATAAATGTGTGAGAGACGTGCGACATATGATGAAGTAAGTTTTAGACCCTATGAATCAGTGACAAATTTAATTATATTATCATAGAATGACTTTAACTGAAAGCAAATAATATCACTAGCTAGTAGGTGTACTGTTGGGCCTTGACAGTTGGTAAAAGTGCTTGTGGAAATTATGGCTTATGAAATGAAAAAAAAATTATCTCAGCTTACCCTCTATTCTTTCCAAAACATTGCATATGTATATAGTTTTTAAATTAAATGATACCTTTTTTAATTTTTTTCTCTTTTCTCTCAAGTGCTAAGGTTGAAACTAGCATAGCTAGCTTAAACTTGCATTTCCATAAAAGGTTGAACTTAATCAAATTCCATCCAAGTTCATTGTTCTTACAAACTTTGATTTTTCTTTTAGCTATCAGTACAGTACTGTTCACAGTTAAAATGTTCAAGCTAGGATAGGCCATGCAATCTGGCTACATCATCTACAAGTTCTAGTAGCAACACCTTGCACCTTTATCTTGACTAGTCTATAAGTCCAGCCAAACCATTACATTATCACAAACCAAACAGGAGATTGTAAAGATGATACTCCATATTACTATAACATTAAAAGCCAAATTTATTTATCACCAAATAGTGGAGTACATAGAGACATTAACCATAGGCTCCAATTTATTTTTTTCTAGGGAGCTAAATCACCAAGTATATACCGAAAACTTGATGATGCACGGATACCTTTTTTCCCTTATACAACCCTGGGAATTTGTACAACAAAGTTCAAAATATTAACAAAAAGACGAACTCGATCACATCTTAAATCTCTAGTCACTGGAGAACCATTCAGTACAGTTGGAATATTAGTTAGTTTTGGATTGTCCTTCTGAATTACTTCCTTAGCCAACTTAGCTGGTACCCCAAGAAGTTCCGGCCACCTGTCCTTTGTCACCCCTAAAATTTGTACATACATATTGTGAGAGAGAGATAGATAGATAGATTATTCTACACTTGCACAATAAATGAGTTATTTTGTATATCTAATTATGAAATAATATGTGTAGACACTAAAAACTTATTAAATTAGTCTATAAAAGCTTGGACCGGGGCTTCTACAAGATTAGCCCATTAGGGTTAATTGGAGGCTACTCCACCAAACTTTAAATCACGCCTATAAAAAGGGGTCACTTATTCCCTTGGAAGATATCTGAGATCATCTCAAATCCCATAAATTCTGGATAGCTACAAATATTCAAGACACCAAATATGTCTTTCAACCTGCTTCTTTATAATCAAATACATCAAAATTAGAGAGAAGAATTAAGGGGTTATCAGAATTGTACCCACATATTTTATCAATAAAAGTACTTTCTTTATGTTGTTTGTAATGGCTAAAATTTTATTGCAAACAATATGTATTTAGAATTGCAGTAAGCAAAATATATTTTGATTCAAATTCCAGAATCATGAACTTAAAATCTTGAATCCACGCTTAAGCGAGATAAGATAGAGTAAAAACCAAACCTGGGCAACCAGACTGGGACACATCAAGTTGCAACACATCTAACCCATCGTTTACTTTGATTTCCAAATCTCGAGCAGTGAGATGTTGAGTAACTGTTCATAGAATAAGTTTATATAATGAGAATTTTCTTTTTGAATAAAAAGAAATACACGTGAAAAAAAAAATAAATAAATAAATATGAGCATTAGAGTAGGAAATGACTAACATGATGCAAGAAGAAAGAAAGCAACCACGTGAGCTAACTTCACCATTGTCTTTAAGAATCGAAATTAATTAAGAAAACCAAAGTTGTGATGTGTTAATTCATTTGGTTCTACACAAGGGATATAAATAGGAGAGATTTTCAGTCTCAATTGCACATGAGCCACTAGTTTCTTTAAGCGCAGCCATAGTAAAGTGTTTTTTTTTTTTTTTTTTTTTTTTTTTATAAATTGGTGAAGATAAGCTTGATGAGTTGTTCATATGATTCGCTGCTAATTTTCGTTTTCCTTTTTGTTACTTTTGTACTCCCTCCGTTCCACTTTAAATAAACCCATTTGACTTTGCACGGAGTTTAATAAAGAGAGAATACTTTTAAAACTTGTGGTCTAAAATAAGTTATAGATATTTGTATGGCTACAAATCATCTAGGGATGCGTAAAAGTGAATATTTCTTTCCAAATTTAGAAAGAGGTCATTCTTTTTGAAACAGACTAAAAAGTAAATAGGTTCATCCTTTTTGAAACGGAGGGAGTATCAATTATGTTGTTGGTTACACAAAAGAAAAGTATTCTACTTTGAATGATACTCCTAATTGAAGGCTCTTGGTAAGAAAACGTGTACCATATTACTTTTACAATTACACTATAAACAATTATCGGAGGATCAACCATGGTTTTCTACTACTAATTAACCTTTTTAACTAAAATTCCCGCTAATCCAAATTAATTTTATAGACTTGGATGCCTCAGGTTTTTAGCCTTCTTACTCGAGGGACATTATTACGTGGACTTGAAATCAAAATCTTTAATTAAAGGTTAAAAAGTATTTATCATTCCACCACAATCTTGATAGTGATTTGATTTTCAACCGACATTTCCGATTCATTGCCAACCTTATATTCATTCCTAGCTAGTACAAGCTAGCATGTTTGAAATGTGCGTTACGTTATTTTTGGTTTATACCCTCAATGATTCTTCCTATCATCCTCATTGTTCAGACTTTTCCAACCTACAAAATTACAAAGTCTAGTTCTCTTCATTGCACGGTCTCCAGTCTCCACCATTATTTTGAAGGCCCACCACTTCTCTCAACAAAAAATAAAGGAAAAATTACGCCACATAACCATTGAAAAAGAATAATTACTGTTTTTGTCCATATTTTGTTGTTTCTTTCTTTCCATAACTATAAATATATTTTAAATATTTTAAATATATATTTAATATTATGTACTTCGGATATATATATTTAATATATTTTAAATATTTTGGATATATATTTATGTATTAAGTTTTTGGATAGAAAAAGTTATGGACACCTAAAAGTAAATATTTGTTGATGGGCGGATATTTATGCAAACTTCCCAAAAATAAATATAAAAAAACAATAAAACAAAAATAAAATCACCTTATATAATACTCCATCCGTTCCAAAATGGTTGTCATAGTTTGACTTGGAGCGGAGTTTAAGAAATGTGAAATTTTTTTTGGAACTGGTGGTCCAAAATAAGCCTTACATAAATATGTGGCTATAAAGCATTTCATTAAGGGTAAAATAGTAGTTTCAACTCAAAAATATTTTCAAATTTAGAATTGTTCCATTCTTTTTGGAACGGACTAATAAGGAAATAGTGTCATCCATCTTGGAACGGAGGGAGCAGTACTTCTGCAGTGTGGTAATTGAAAACAGTCCGTGCATGACACTGTTATGGCACGATTAATGCACCTCAATGCAACATTTCTTCTCCTCATTCAAACGATTAATTACTTACGTAGTAAAAGTGCCAAGTGGATTATTTTCTCCCGTGGAAATTTTCCTTAGAAATCATTCACATCCATATAAATTCTTCACAGAGGACTCCAAATTCCACAATGTAATCGAAAACTAAGCCAAAATATTTTAATTTCTCGGATACCTTGGAAAAGTTTATAGCATTAATTGCTTACAATTATATCAAGATCGTACGTTTGCAAAGACTTAGCTTTATAGTCAATTGCAACTTGCATTATGATCAGATATGTCTAATCCAATACCTAAAATTTTAAGCACATTGCACAAACTCTTCTCTATAAATAGCTAGCATATCAGTTCAGTCTCAACACACTAAACCCTTATTTCTTTCAATTCTAATTCTCACGGAGGAATCGCCTTAAATAAGTTTATTGATTAAGTAAAAGCTAATCGAAAGAGGTTTTTACTCACTTGGTGTACTCAACCTAAACACTTCTTGTTTAAAGCCATTACTTTAATTGCTTAATAGTATAAGCGAGAGTGGTGCTATTAATCAGTTATTGTTTAATGTCACTAACTTCAATAGATTAATAGTATAAGCGCAAGTGGTGCTATTATGAATTATTGTTACGTGGAGTGATTGAATTAGAAATAAGCAATTATTCTTTAAACAAGGTCTCTGTTTCACTGTTAATCCATTAATAGTATAAGCGCAAGTGGTGCTATTAATTTATTTCTTTTATGTGATTTGGTTGAATTAACAATAAGCGATCATCTCATTAAATAGAGAAATAAATAATAAAGTTTTGGTTCTATTATGATATTTTTATTTTGCAGATTCAAAATATCCCAGCCTCTATTTTTTTTTATTTAGAAAACTTAATTTTTTTTTTATTATTTGTAGTTTTATTTTTTAGAACTCATAATCAACTCTCCTTATCAACTTGATTCTCTTAAATAGTAGCAAAGATAATATAAACTTGTAGCCTAGGTGGTTCCAATATCTGTGGGACGATATCTTAAACTATATTAGAATTTGACAAGCACGAGCAGAAAAATACCATATACACTTTTAGACTCGCCAAATTTTTGGCGCCGTTGCCGGGGATTGGCAAACATCTACTTCAGGTTAATTATTTTTCTACTAATTTGAGAATTATTATTATTATTATTATTATTATTATTATTATTATTATTATTATTATTATTATTATTATTATTATTATTATTATTATTATTATTATTATTATTATTATTATTATTATTATTATTATTGGTACTACTAATAAGACTTGATTTTTTTTAAAAAAAAAGAGTTTTTAAAGAGAATATCACTCAATACTTAAAAATGAACTTTAATCAATCAAGCACTAACTTTGCCGAGTTGACAGAAAATCATTGTCAAAAGATAATCACTTGTAATCTATGTAGTGGACAACATTCAACATTGAATTGTCAGTTAGTCACTCGGGAATATGATGAGGACTTTTTTGATGAGTTTTATCAACCAGAGGACACATTTGATGATTCTGAGAAACCAAAAGATATTGTAAATATTTTTGAAAAAGCCAACCAAAGATTTGTTACTTGTAAATATTGTGGTAGAAATCACCACAATCATGAATGCCAAACAAGTGACACATGTTCATATAGTGATTCTGGAAAATTGAAAGAAATTGAAAAATTAATATACCAAAGAAGAATGAAAGACATTGAGGAGTTGATAAACCAAAAGACCGTTACTTGTGAATATTGTGGTGGAAATCTCCTTGGGAATACATGTCAAGCAGGTAATCCTTATCTTTTTAGTTTATTTGACGAACAATCTTACGTCGGTTCTAGTTCTTACAGGTACACTGATTCTAGTGGATATGACTGCAATCCGGAGTGCAACCAATATTTACAAGAGAATCAAAACAATGAGAGCCAACCACCTCAAGAGGTGGACGTGAGTTTCAAAGAATTTGTGCTTAGTTTTATGGAACAAACTGATAAGAAAATTGCACAGACTCATACAACCATTACTGACATAACAATGCAATTAAATCAATTAGTCAGTATGGCAATCTCCTTAAATGATGGTAATGAGCAATTAAATGAAACGATATCATATGAGAAAAATACCATCACTCAAAAAAAAAATTAGATATGGTAAAGTTGGCTAACAATGAAAATTTGGTTGAATTTGAATCATCAGGTCCTGAGTCCTTACCCGATTCTATATATCCACAAGATTTGACTAATTTGGAAGAAAATGAAGATGATGAAGTCATAAAGATAAATAGATTTAACATACATTTATTTGACTATCATTCTTCTGTTTCTTTTGATCACTATGACTCTGTTGATTTTGTTATTGGAGATTTTCAGGAAAATGCATGGAATGACCATCGTGAAAAATTCAAAATGTTGATGGTCCTCATTGATAGTAATTACACTGCTAAAGGTAAGGCAAAGAAATCAAAAGGAGGGCATAAGCATACAAATAAAATATATTTTGATGTTCTCGACCTAATAAGCTCCAAAAGTAAACTCAACAAAAGAAAAAGAAATATTGATTCCGAATTAGGGGTGGAGTTTACTAGTTCACGAAGAAAAAAAAAAACTTTAGAAGAGTTTTCTTACACCCTTTTATTTTTTTTTAAAGTTTGTGTGCACATATATAAATTTTTTCTCTTAATGTTTCTTTTCTTTCTTTTAATGAGTTTTCAAAAAAAAAAAAGTTTTTTTTCATCTTACCCGTAGCCATTGAGGGAGAAGCAATGGAGCCTTATTAATCTGACATAGATTGGAGTTATTCAATGCTTAGCCAATTGATCTAGTCAATATCTAGATTATTGTACAACCAGAACATCTCATGAAGGCCTCTACAAAAACAGAGTCAGCTACACAGGAGTAACTCCATGGTGATCGGTATGCCTAAGTAACTGGTTGGTTAACCATTGAATGATACAGTTCAAATGTTGGCACATGTAAATTTTCTGGTTTATACTTAAACCGGGACCTCATGACTGATAAGGTCTAAAATTAGTCCAGTCTATTGCACATAGAACATGTGTGGTCACAGTTTCTTTCAAGCTTTCTTCTGTGATCGTATATTTGAAAGCCAAAAAGATTTTTATTTTACTAATAAAATAGTATTTTTATACTAATTATATTATATTTATATAATCCAACTGCCACTTGATCCTTCTTCATTCTTTTTCACCCTCCTTTCTTTCACTTGTCTAAAAATGCATTTTCATCCAGGAGAATGAAATGTTCAAGTATGGGGGAGATTATTTTGGTATAAATATGATTTTTAAGTTTTTTATTTAACTATATATTTTTTATTTTTATATATTATATACTATTTTCTTCTTATTTATGGTCTTAATTGTAGGTTTTTAATTAACAATATAATTTTTTTTCGTTATGTTCAATATTATTTATTTTTATATTCACCATATGATTTGTCATATCTATGATTTTGACTTTGTGAAAGCAAGACAAACATCTTCAACTCTGGAAATCATTGGAATTGAGAAAAATTATGATAACAAAGAAGGTAGAATCAATAAACTTGGCTAAAACTTGCTTTGAATGTTCTTCAAGGCGAAATAATGGATGATACTGATTTTTGAAAAATGAAATTAGGCCTTCTTTGATACACAATTCAAGCCTCCCAATTTTCTATCCAAATATATATATTTTACCTTTTAGAACCCTTATTTGATCCTTAATCCTATTTTTCCCCTACACCATGATATATAACCAAAAAAAAAATTATATATGTAATATATGTATACATTGTTTTACATATATATAAAGAAAAAAAAGAGTTGTTATTTCTTCCAGCTTAGAATGAGAAAAGATTAAACATCATCAAAAGGAAGAAATATTACAAAAAGACGCAATGTTGTGAATATATATATATATATATATATATATATATATATATATATGAGATAGCAAAAAAAAATTACTGAATGGAGAAAATTGTGAGAAATGTTTGCTCTAAACTGGAAGAAGAACAATCACTATCAAATATCCTTATTCTACCAGCCTGAAGCCTAACATTACAAGCCATGAAAAGTCCTAAAAAGATTTTGAAAGTCAATATTGTATCTATATTAGTGGAGATGAACATGACGAGCAAGCCTATGGACAAGACTATGATACTTAATGAATACATGATCATAACTCCATCCATTTTGAAAGATTCAAGGGGAGAAGGCTGCAAGTTCTTGTTGACCAAGTCAAAATTCAGAAATAAGGTAAAGAATTTGGTGAAGTAAAAAGAATAATTGCATTGACCATGATGAAGAAAGTTTATCTTGAATAAATTTTCTATCCTACAAAGATCATGAGTTTTGAAGAAAATATTTTTATTAAAAAAAAAACTCTTTTTCCTCGAGGACGAGCAAAGATTCAAGTATGGGGGAATTTGATGGATATAATTAATTCATATATTTTTATAGTTAAATATTAAATATTTTAAATAAAACGTGAATAAATATATCCATCTCTCGCATATTTTCTAACATATTTTGCAGGAAGAAGAAGATATTCAAGGTAAAGAAAAATAAGGGGATTATGATTGATGACTACACTATTCATAATGCACTATAACACTGATAGTCATGTCCGTGATTTTTATACGCTGAAGAACAAAGAGCAAACGGAAGAAATCTCCTCAAGTCAAGATACCTTTGCATCTATGGAGAAGTCATCAATTTCAAGACACCTTTGCATCTTTGGAAGTCATCAAATCTCTATTCACCTTTGCATCTTTAGAACTTGGAAGACCTCAAGCTTTAACTTTTTCTATAAATAGGTAGCAAAGTTTCATTGTAAATCACCAATTCACTTGGCAAGAACTAGTCTTGCTCTTCCATTCTCTTCTAGTTTTTCTTTTTCCTTATTAGGAGTATTAATATTTTTCTTTAGTTTTTATCTTTTCTCCATAATGGAGTAATTTTCTTAGGTTGGGATATTAGATAAAGCTTGATAAAATTATTATAATAGATATCCGAATTTTATTATCTTTTCGTGTTGAGGTTCTTTCTTTGTCATCTTTATACACTAGGTTCAACCATAATCTTTATCTTATTTCTTTCAATTCTAATTCTCACAGAGGAATCGCCTCAAATAAGTTTATTGATTAAGTATAAGCTAACCGAAAGAGGTTTTTACTCACTTGGTGTACTCAACCGAAATACTTCTTGTTTAAAGCTATTACTTTAATTGCTTAATAGTATAAGCGAGAGTGGTGCTATTAATCAGTTATTGTTTAATGTCACTAACTTCAATAGATTAATAGTATAAGCGCAAGTGGTGCTATTATGACATTGTTGTTACGTGGAGTGATTGAATTAGAAATAAGCAATTATTTTTTAAACAAGGTCTCTGTTTCACTGTTAATCAATTAATAGTATAAGCGCAAGTGGTGCTATTAATGAATTTCTTTTATGTGATTTGGTTGAATTAGCAATAAGCGATCATCATATTAAATAGAGAAATAAATAATAAAGTTTTGGTTCTATTATGATATTTTTATTTTGCAGATTCAAAATATCCCAACCTCTATTTTTTTTTTATTTTGAAAACTTAATTTTTTTTTTATTATTTGTAGTTTTATTTTTTAGAACTCATAATCAACTCTCCTTATCAACTTGATTCTCTCAAATAGTAACAAAGATAATATAAACTTGTAGCCTAGGTGGTTCCAATCTCTGTGGGACGATATCTTAAACTATATTAGAATTTGACAAGCACGAGCAGAAAAATACCATATACACTTTTGGACTCGTCAACAACTTATAAAGTTGTTACAAAAAATTATAGTTAAAAGGATAAAAAATTCACCCGACTCAAACTAGCTTTATTAAAAGAAAAGAGCATCGGATAATGCTGTCATTGTTCAAGAAGTTTTAAGATTTTTTAAAACTACTAAAGGGAAAAATGATGATCAAAATCGACTTGGAAAAAGCTTTCGACAAAATGGAATGGTCTTTCATAAGGTATGCTCTCATGTCTTTTAAATTTTCTAAGGATACTATAGACCTAATCATGTCATGTGTCACTAGTACCTCTATCTCAATCGTAGTAAATGATAATAAAAGTGATACTTTTAAGCCAACTAGAGGCATAAGACAAGGCGACCCCTGTTAGGAAAAGAGTGATATGTTTGTGGTGAAAAATCTGAATATGCTTCAAGCCGTGTATCTTCCTTAATTCACTTTCCAAAGATAATTATTTGTCCCTTACAAATACTCTCTCGGGATAGAATGAAGCAAAACCAAGAAATAATGGAAACCAATCTCTGAAACACACAAGAGGTAATGCTGCAGTCACTAAATCTTATGCAGATTTTCTGCAGGAAGAAAGTAGTTTTCTGGGATGATTTTCTGATGGAATATTTCCAATATGTTCCTCTATTTATAGAGGAGTTTTAACCCTAGACCTGAAACAACACAACCTTTGGGGAAGAGATATGTTAGTTTCATGAAAAGGTACCCTTTCAGAGAAGTTATTTCTTTCCCAGAAAGTTGCTAATTATCTGGTTATTTTCTCTTGAAAATTCCAACAATCCCCCACCATTTCAAGTGGAAATAACAACCCAACACTTCCTTTAGAAATTAAGAGACTAGTGAATTCATGCATAAATAAAGTATCTAGCGATTGAACTTTATATTAGTGAAATACAATTTCTATTCAACTGAATAGTCAGGTAAGACAAGTCTTTTGAACCGACCACCATTTTGTAAAATAGGATGTATCTCTCACATGAAGTCTATTACATTATTCCTTTATAACCAACACCATAAGGCCTTGTGTTCTAATCCTCTCGCGAATGCATAGAAACCAAACCCGAATTTCTTGAAGCGGCCCACTTCGCATCCACATAGGTAGACCCTTATTAATATGCTCCTGCAAGAGCACCCACCAATAGGTCTATTAAGAATTTATAAACTCAACCTCCTTTCAACATATTGCAGGACAAAGCACTTACTTTGGGACGGTAATACCAAGTGCTATCAACCAATAAAGAATGTTGTCACTCATTGAACTTGAGACTAGACGTTGTATCAAGCGTCAAGTTGAGGCTTCACCCTTAACGGTCTTTCTTTATGGGTTTTAACCCCATCCCTCTTGATGTTCTCAACACCAAGTCCCTTGCTAATCCCTTAGTTAATGGGTCGGCAAGATTATTAATTGAGCGTACATAGTCAACCGTGATCACTCCATCTTTAATTAATTGATTTATATAACTATGTCGAAGGCCAATATGCCTAGACTTTCCGTTATATATATGACTGTACGCTCGAGCTAAAGTGGCCTCACTATCACAATGTATAAAAATCGGTGGCATGGGCTTAGGCCATAATGGAATATCAAAAAGCAAATTTCTTAACCATTCCCCTTCCTTAGAAGCGGATGACAAGGCTACAAATTCGGCAGCCATAGTCGAATCTGTAAGACACGTTTGCTTCTTAGATCCCCAAGATATCGCACCCCCACCAAAGAGGTAGACCCATCCACTTGTTGAGGAGTAATCCTCTTGATCAGTGATCCAACTAGCATCTGAATACCCTTCTAGTATAGCTGGATCGCCGCTATAATAGATGCCATAATCTAAGGTTTTCTTGAGATATTTTAGTACTCTTCTTATAGCATGCCAATGATGCTCACTCGGGTTGCAAGTATATCTACTCAACTTACCCACTGCATACGCAATGTCAGGTCTCGTACTTGTCATAGCGTACATCAAGCACCCAATTAACTTAGCATACTCAAGTTGAGCAATTAGCCTTCCGCCATTTCTTTCCAATTTAAAACATGGATCATATGGTGTAGATACAGGACTACAATCAGAATGATTGAATTTATTTAACACTTTCTCGATATAATGAGATTTTGTTAAGGAAAAACCCCCACCATTTCTAATAATTCTTATACCAAGAATTACATCCGCTTCTCCCACGTCTTTCATGTGAAATTGAGCGGATAGGAATCTTTTGGTGGTTTCGACCTGTTCTATATCGGTCCCAAAGATCAACATATCATCTACGTACAAGCAAATGAAAACTCCTTTTCCTTTTCCAAATTTTGAGTAAACGCACTTGTCTGATTCATTGATTTTAAAGCCATTAGATAAAACTACCTCATCAAATTTTTGATGCCATTGCTTAGGGGCTTGTTTTAGCCCATACAATGATTTTACAAGTTTGCAAACTTTCTTCTCTTGTCCTTTAACAACAAACCCCTCAGGTTGTCTTATATAGACTTCCTCTTCCAATTCACCATTCAAAAATGCAGTTTTAACATCCATTTGGTGAATCACTAGATTGTAAATGGAGGCTAGTGCAATAAGCAACCTTATCGTGGCTATTCTAGCCACAGGAGCATAAGTATCAAAGTAGTCAACACCGTACTTTTGGGTAAAACCCCTAACTACAAAGCGAGCCTTATATTTATCGACAGTGTCGTCTACTTTTAACTTCTTCTTGAACAACCATTTACCATCTATGGGTTTGCAGCCAGGTGGAAGATCTGTTAATATCCAAGTATTATTTTCCATAATGGAATCAATCTCATCCTGAATAGCCTCCTTCCATAATGGTGCATCCGGAGATTGCATGGCCTCACTAAAAGTAGTGGGATCATTTTCCATATTGTAACAATAAGGAATTTTATTTTCAACTTTATCAGTTGAACCTTCTACTAAATAAATGTAGAAGTCATCTCCGTATGTTTTTTCTCTTCTAACTCTCTTGCTCCTTCTTACTTCAACAATATCATCTTGATTTTCATTGTCTTGAGAGATTGATGGTTGTGAAGTAGGAGAATTTGGATAAGCTGGAACAATATCTTTTGGTCTAGGAATTGATACAAATCGAGTTTCATCAAAAATTGCATCTCTTGACTCAAGAACGGTATTAACCGAGTACGAATCATTTGGTTCAATGACCAAAAACCTATAGGCTTTGCTATTTTCAGCATATCCTATAAAGATGCATTCAATTCCTCTTTCACCCAATTTTTTCCTTTTAGGTTCCGGGACTTTAACTATAGCCCTACATCCCCAAACGTTGAGATGACTCAAGTTTGGTTGTCTTTTGTTCCAAAGTTCATATGGGGTTGTTGAATTCCTTTTATTAGGAACCCTATTAAGAATATAACAAGCCGTTTGTTGAACCCCAAAAATTATCCTTTCTTTTAAGAAAAGATAGGTTTCGGGTATAATGTTTCAACAAAGTGGGATTCCAAAGGGTTTCTTTGGAGTCGCCACCTAATTTAAGGATTATTAGGAACCTAAGTTAACTAAAGAGTGCAATTTATTCTTTAATTTAAATAAATTAAATTAAAAATCAGAGATTCCGAGTAAGTGGTTCTATTAAATTCGAAAGAAGGTCCCTTGCGGGAGCACTTTCGAAAATCCGCTAAATGCGGTTAATCCGGCGGTTTTCACGAATTTGATACTTGAAAATTTAATTTAGGATAAATTTTAAATAAAATAAATAAATAATGAATAATATAAATAAGATAAAATTTGATTATGACAATACTTGAATGAATAAACAACAAAAGTTAAGATTAATTAAATGGATAATGAATTAATGGTTGGTTGGTTGATTAATTAAATAAATAAGGGGTAAATAAAATTAAGTAAATAAGATAAATGATTAGATAAATAATGATAATTGATTAATTAAAAGGATAAGTAAAGGTTAAATGAAGTTAGATAATAAAACAAACTAGATAAATAATTGGATAATAATAAAGGATTAATTAATTGATTGAATAAATAGATAAATAAATAAGCAAATAAATAACTTAATTAAATAAATGAATACTCATCAATTTTAATTAAATAAAGGAGTAAATAACTGATTAACTAAATAAATAAATGAATAAATATTTAATTGGTTAAATAAAGAATTAATTGAAATTAAATAAATTGGATTAAGTAAATAAATCAGGAATTAAAATTTAATTGATTAACTAAATAAATAAATTAGATTAGATAAATAAATAATTGAATATTTAATATAATAAATAAAGAAGCAACTCAAATGCGAATTAATGCGAGGGTACGATTTTTTAGTCGAATTTGATTTTGCACTCATTAATTGACAAACGATTCTAAACATCCATAAATTAATTGGCGATTCGAAAAGAAATGATACAAAAGCATTCATATAAAATAATTTAAGTGATTTACAATAGTTATTCACAATTCAAATACCATTTCTATTCCACAGGGTCCTAAAACATGCTTTTCTAAAGGGGACGGGAAAGAAGGAGTTTAGAAGATAGAACCCGGAAGCGCAAACTCAATCATTGAGCCTTGGACTTTGTGATTTTCGTTTTCTTTCTTTTACATTTTCGGGGATATCAAGTCCCGAAAATACGGAGCGGATCAAATAACTCCAATGCAAATAGCCAATCCCAATTTGTGAGTTGAGCAACTCAAGCTCGTTCCCCAAGTGTTCATGCAAAGGAAAGAGATAACAATTAGTATGCGTGTCATCAAAAGAACTTTAAAGAGCACTATTTCATGAGCAACAGGTCCAGTTAAAATTACTTAACAAAGTGAAATACGAAAGCGACTACGAATGTAGCCAAGAAACTAAACAGACTGATCTTCTAGCCAACAAATAATATTGTACATGCCAAGTAAAATTCTTTCAAAAATATGCACCGCTTCAAATGCAAATAAACCATCATAAATTACAGAACCTTAATGATGTTAGCAAATACGTGAATTGACGGACCAGATGCTAAGTTAAGCTAATCTTTCATGCCATCCCATTGAAGGGGCCAAAATCCAAACCATACATGCAAATCAGGACTTGCTCAATCAAATAAATGAACAAAGATTCCACGCTTAGGCATTTGCTACTTTATAACTAACAAAACTTAACTTGGAATACACTTATTTTGACAAGCAGAAAGTTCAAATCTTTCAACAGAGGACAAACTACTAATTTTATCAGAGAACCAAACTATGAACTTTTGAGCCATAACATATAATCTGTCACTAACAAACCAAGGCTTAAAGGATCTCTTCAATCCAAGACAAAGCACCAGTCTTAGAAATTCTTTATTTTGTGACCAAAATGAAAAAGTAATCAGCGAGTAAGCACAAACAAAACGGTTTTATTTCATCAATATTTCTTAAAGAAAAGTTCAACAAGTCTTTATGACACTATGTTGAAAAAGAGTTCAAGAGTCGAGTCATGAATGAGACACATTTCTAACAGAATCAAATACAAAAAAGAAGAGAAAGCAGCATGCTTTATTTATTTAATTTAAAAAAAACAAGATGCTGAAGCAGCGAACTAGACAAGCAACTGGATAGGAACTTCAAACAGAATCAGTGAGAATGGGAAGGGGTTCAAGAAACAACTTAAGTTGCAGACTAAAGACTAAAATAAACTGAACAGGGAAAACCAGAAAGAATTAAGCAAAGAGAGAAGCAGAGCAGCTGAACAATGCACCAGGTAAAACTAGACATAACTTAAAAGTAAATTACACTAATCTGGGGGTTCACACATATGCAAATTGGAATCTAAGGCTCAAAATACTATCCCTCTAGATGAAACTAGCTACTCTTATCTAGAAGACACCCCAGAAACAAAGAACCAGACAACTAGATCCTCTTTCCCTTTGCATGACCTAAAACTCTTCTTCATCTCCCAGAAATCAAACACACTCACCAAACCAAAATTGACACATGAACACAAGATAGAAGCTCCTTTACAATAGCCTAACTCACTTCCTAACCTTCTCAAATAACAAAGAACCAGAGCCCCTCTTCCTTTCTTCTAACAACAAGAAACTGGAACAACCTGAACCTCTCTAAAACCAGCTTCACAACTCCATTGCCTCCCTTTACATTTACAGACAACCAACTCCCTCATTCACAGGCTACTAACTCCTGCTTCCTGAACAAGAATCAACCCTGAAACCAGCTTATTGCCTCCAGAACTAACTACATCTCCCTGCATAACTCCTCCTACTCTTCTTCTATTCTAAAGCCAATAACAAAAAAGAATGGACAACAAACCAGAACAGCACCATTCTCACCACCTGAACAAACTCCAGAAACCCCTAGACACTCCAAATGACCTGCTGCTATTACTTCTTTTAACGGAGACCAGACAAAAGGAAAAAGATCCCTTACATGGACTTGCAACTACTGCTATACTCCTTCACCTATGACAACTTGATAACAACCCTTCAAGCCACCAGAACAGCATGCAGACCTCACACAAACATTTTGCACATATACACACACTGAATGTTCTTAAACAGATATCAAGATTCAAACTTTAACTTTTTTAAAGTCCTAGTATTTCCTACAGCTTCAAACATAACAATACCAGTATGCCTATCATTTCAGATTAAACAATGGTGCGCAGAAATGATCGCATATTAAAACTGAATAACGTCGAGGTAAGGTTATTACCTTTTTTAGGGCAGTGGACAAGGGCGTTGATCCGACGAATACGCGACTCGACCAAGCGACTCGAATAAAGTCGACGCGAGCAAGGTCGACGACTGGTATAATGAGACGACGACACACTCGAAAAACAATGCGTGAATTCCAAAACAGAAAAAATAAGCTATATGTCTATCTTTTCCTTAAAACTGAGAAAATATTTATGTATACTGAAAATGCTGCCGTCTTTTTTTTTTTTTGTCCAAAATCCCCCTTTCAAAAACATAGAAGCTGAGAATTTATACCTGTAATGCTAGGGTTTTCAGGACCTTTGAAATCCCAAGCGGACCCTTACTCCTTTGCTTTTTCCCTTTGAAAACTAAGGTCAAAATAGTATAATCCTTTCGGATTGTACTAATTTCACCCTGATTTTCAAAGGAAATGGACGTTGAATCCTTTCTACGGCTCGGATTGATCCGTGATTCAAAATGGAGGGCTAGGATCGATTGAGATCTTGTACTAGAGAGAGGGGAATGGAATGGGACCAGCTGAGTACGAATTTCTTGGACTGATTCAAGATTTTTGAGGGGATTTGAGACCAATCGCGGGTCGAAAATTGGGCTTCGGGTCGAAATTTTGGGGGAGGCGGGTAAGACTGAAAAATGGGGAAGGAGATTAGGCGTGTAGTGTATATGATGTATATATTGTTTTGCAGATATAGGCTAAATTTAGGACTAAGAAAGATTCTAGCCACAACCAAAGATTAATTAAAGAAAGGATGTGAATTGCACGGGTAAGAAAATCTCTAGGACCTTGAACGAAATTAGCCTTGTTTTTGGAATTAAGCATTGAGTGAATGAGTTGCATAGGTAGGCTGAAATCAAGGACGCGCATTGCAAAATTCGCCTTTTTCCTCAGAAATTAATCCCTTACATTTAATTTTCAAAATTGCCCTTTGATCAAATAATTAGATATCTAATTAAAATTTTCGGGACAAAATTGGGTGTCAACACCGTTAACATAGCTTCACCCCAATAACCGTGACTTAGGCCTGAGTTAGACAATAGAGAATTAACCATTTCCGTTAAGACACGATTTTTCCGTTCGGCTACACCATTTTGTTGTGGTGTATATGGTGCCGTCACTTGATGTAAAATACCAGTGCTTTGGAAAAATATGGGATTATAATATTCCCCTCCCCTATCGGTCCTTAGACACTTAACGAAAGATTGACATTGCAATTCAACTTCAGTTTTGTAAATTTTAAATTTTTCTAGTGCTTCATCTTTAGAATTTACAAGATAAACTTTGCAAAATCTAGAGTAGTCATCAATGAATGTAATAACATATTTCTTTCCTCCAATTGTAGGAGTACTATGAAAATCACTTAAGTCACTGTGAATTAATTCAAGCAACTTAGTACTTCTTTCAATACTCGAAAAAGATTTTCTTGTGATCTTTGTTAACATGCAAGTTTTACATTTTCCACTATCCACATTCATTATCGGTATCAAGCCACATTTAGACATATCTCTCATTCTATGAAAATTAACATGTCCTAAACGTGAATGCCATAATGAAAAATTAGAGTCAAGCATGTAAATAGAAACTTCAGCATCCATTGCATTCACATTATTGATAATTACATTTAACTTAAACATACCATTGGTATAATATCCCTGCCCAACAAATACACCACCCTCGGACAATATAAATTTATTGGCTTCAAACACTTGCTTGAAACCATGGTTGTTCAGAAGGCTACCAGAAAAAAGATTTTTCCTAACACTAGGAACATAATATACATCGCTTAAAGTTAACGTCTTTCCAGATGTGAACTTTAATTTCACTTGTCCCTTGCCCTTGACTTCCACAGTTGAAGAGTTCCCCATGTAGAGGACAGTCCCATCATTAACCGATGTGAGTGACTTAAAGAAAGAGCGATCATTGCACACATGCTTGGTAGCACCCGAGTCTATCCACCAAGAATTTTCATTTTCAATAACATTGATTTCAGAAATCATGGCCACAAAGTTATCCTTTGATGCCCCTTGGTTGTTTTGACTCTTTTTTCTTTTCCAGATAGAGCAATCCTTCTTCTTGTGCCCTGGTTTGTTGCATTCCTAGCACACACCCTGGAACCCCTTCTTCTTTTTGCCATCATCATAAGGCCTTTTCTTATTATTATACTGTCCTTTGTGTGGTTTGGAAGATTCCCCATGCTCAACGACATGAACCTTTCCATCTTGAGGGTTAGGCTCTTTGGATTCATCTTGTATGCGAAACTCTTGTTCTACACGAAGATGATTAGCAAGTTCTTCCAAAGAAATATCCTCCTTTTTGTGTTTAAGATTCCGTTTGGAATCTTTCCACGAAGAAGGTAATTTATCAATAATGGATGACACAATAAAAGTTTCATCCATCACAATTTTGTGTTGGGTGAAGCGACTTACAATGCGCTGAATTTCATGGAATTGATCCATAACTGACCGATCTTCTACCATTTTATAATTATTAAATTGGGAGACAAGAAATTTCTTACTTGATGCATCTTCAGACATATACTTATTCTCCAGCGCATCCCACAGTTTCTTAGCCGTCTCCATATGTTGATAGATGTCGAATAAAGCATCTGACATTGCATTTAATATATGACCTCGAAATATGTAGTCATCATTATCCCATTTCATCCTTGCCCTTGTACTTTCCAGTGTTTCTTCTTCGCCTTCATTGGCCTCCGGTGGACGAGCGGTGGAAATTACATACACAACTTTCAGTGTTGTCAGAAGGAAGTGCATCTTCTTTTGCCAACGGCAGAAATCAACTCCACCAAACTTGTCAAGTTTGGCAAAGTTGGTGGTGAGATCTTTCATGGAAGACATGATGATAATTCTCTTTGATTGTTAGGAAAAGAGTGATATGTTTGTGGTGAAAAATCTGAATATGCTTCAAGCCGTGTATCTTCCTTAATTCACTTTCCAAAGAGAATTATTTGTCCCTTACAAATACTCTCTCGGGATAGAATGAAGCAAAACCAAGAAATAATGGAAACCAATCTCTGAAACACACAAGAGGTAATGCTGCAGTCACTAAATCTTATGCAGATTTTCTGCAGGAAGAAAGTAGTTTTCTGGGATAATTTTCTGATGGAATATTTTCAATATGTTCCTCTATTTATAGAGGAGTTTTAACCCTAGACCTGAAACAACACAACCTTTGGGGAAAAGATGTGTTAGTTTCATGAAAAGGTACCCTTTCAGAGAAGTTATTTCTTTCCCAGAAAGTTGCTAATTATCTGGTTATTTTCTCTTGAAAATTCCAACAACCCCTTATCGTCATACTTGTTTATTATCTGTATGGAGATGCTTTCAAGAGTCATAAATAATGAAGTCGATTGTAAGAGGTGGATGCCCATTAAAATTCCAAAAAAAGGTCCTAACATATCTCACATTTTCTTTGCCGATGACCTTATTTTACTTATGGAAGCTGACCAAAAGAACTGTAACACCTTAATAGATACTTTAAATAGGTTTTGTGGCTCTTCGGGTCAACCTATTAATCTTTCTAAATCAAAAATTATTTTCTCGAATAACACTCGGGAGTACATCAGTAATTGTCTTTCAATGAAACATCCAAATGAACTAGTAATATATCTAGGTTTTCCTATAATAAATGACAAATTTTCAAAAAAGCATTTCCAATTTATAATTGATAAAGTTATTAATAATAGATTAAATGGTTGGAAAATAAATTTCCTTAATATGGCAGGAAGAACAACGCTGATAAAATCAACTCTAGCAACTATACTAAATCATGTAATGCAAATATATAAACTTCCTAAAGCTACCATTAAAGCTATAGATAAAGTTCAAAGAAAATTTCTTTAGGAAAACACTTCAATTAAAAGGAAATGTCACCTTATAAATTGGAAAACTGTTACTAAGACTAAGGGAAAAAAATGGTCTAGGCCTTTACAAGACAAAAAATAAGAATAGTTCCCTCCATGCAGCATTGGCTTGGAGGCTAGTTTAAAACAAAGATGCTCTTTGGGCTGAAGTACTGACAAGTAAGTATGCTGAAAACTCCTCTTCTCTTTATAATTCTCATATATGGAAAAACTGGAAAAAGATGCATGAATTATGTAAGAAAGAGATCCACTGGGATATAGGGAATGTGGAGTTGATAAATATTTGGGATGATAACTGGATCTTGTCAAATAATTCTCTAATGAGCAGCCTTCATGGTCTTCTAATGAAGATGAGTATAACATGACTGTTAGTACTATTACAAAAAACAATGAGATTGATATCTCCAATTTATCTTTTAAGCTTCCTCAGGGACTAAATTAAAAAATCAAGAACACCTATATTCAGCAAACTACGCCTGCTAGGGATGTATTTGTGTGTAAGTATGGTCAGCTGAGGACTTTCAATATAAAATCAGCTTTTAGTATTACAACTGAAGAGGAAGAAACAATAGATAATAACAGGATGTTTTAGTGGCTATGGAAACTTAATACTCTTAACAAGATTAAGACCTTCTTATGGTTAGCAGTAAATAATAGAATTGCGACTAATAGTCTGCTATGTAGGAGGAATATTATAGAATCAGATGGGTGCTCAATCTGCAATAATAATCAAGAAGATGTTTATCAGCTATTTTTTAGATGCAGATTCCCTCATATAATTTGGTCTCAACAAAATTTTCCTCATAATTTTATCCCATAATGGTCAGGATGGTGATACTCTATTTGAATGGCTATCCTAACAATGCAAGTTTAACAAAAGTTTCAATAACTATATCACATGGTCAGAAACAATTCCTTTTATTTTTTGGGGTATTTGGCTTGAGAGAAACGATAGGATTTATAAAAGAAGCAGGAAGCCATGTGTCCTAGAGGACATTATTAGAAGGGCCATGAAGTTTAAGCTGTTAACAGGTAAAGAAGTTACAACTCATAAGGAGACAGTATATATCCAATGGAAACCTCCTGATCAGAACTCCATTAAACTAAATATTGACAAGACAAACTCTCGAGAAATTGCCAAGGGGGCAATTGGAGACATTTTTAGAAATAGAAATGGGAACTGGATTTTAGGGTATAACAAACACATCCCCTACTCTACAACTATCTTTGTCGAAATGTTGGCGTTATACCATGGAGTTAAAATAGCTTTAGAGAAAGGTCTAGCACCTCTAATTATTGCACTGACTGTAAGGATTTGATCACAATAATCTCAAAGGGTGAAGGCTTATATCATAATCTCTTAAATGATTGCAAGTGTCTATTGTTTAGAGCAGGGAGCCCCGAGCTGCACCACACCTACAGAAAAGCAAACAAGGCTGCAGATCAAATAGCAAGAGGGCTGTTGACACCCAATTTTATCCCAGTCATGTAAATTAAAGTCTAATTATTTTAAATTGAAATTAAAATTTGAAAATTCAAAGTAATTGAGTTAAATTGAAAGGAAAAGGGCTATATGTGTTAGATGTGGCTTTAATTTTAGCCTACGCGTGTAATTACTTCCATATACTTAATTATATTAAAAGGGGTTAAAATCGTTCTATGTTCCGAAATTCGGCCTAATCACACAAAAATCATATAATTACACATTACATACACAAAAACACACATTCACGCCAAATTCTCAGAAAAGCCCATCAGCTCAATCCCCTTCCCATTCTCCCCTTACCCGCGACCTGAATTCCATTTCGACCCGCGATTCCCATCAAAAAACCAGCCCAAACGCGGTCTTCTTCTCCGTACAGCTGATGTGCTGGACGAATAGCACTATTCCAGGCACTCATTCTCGAAGCTTAATTAAAAATCCGAGCTGGAATTCTTCCAAGACCCCAACGGATACTTTTCTTAAAGGATAAGGGTTAAAACTTGTACGATCTGGAGGAGATTGTCAATTTTCTCCCTTATCCTATATGAGAAATGTCCATTTTGGGGCAATTTTGAATTTCAAAATGAGCAACCCGAAACCCTAGCTGCGCAGGTATAAAAGCATCTCTCTCTCATTATTTTAAGGGTGAAAAAATTTTGATACAACCAAAAAACTGCAGACCATATACATTTTTTTTTCCTCAGTTTAAGTTTTCTTAAAAATACATAGTGTTACAGTTTCCTGGTTTGTTCCTGGCATTGGTCTTGTGTTATCGCTTCATTATTTGTGTCATCACTTCACTAGTCGTCAACCTCGCTCGAGTCTTTTAGTTCGAGTAGCTTTTCTTTAGATTTAACGCCTTAGCTCACTGCTCGCAAAAAGGTAATAAACCTCACCTTGCCTTCTTTTATTGTACTTTGACTGCAATGTGATTTGCTTGGGGTTCTTTATTCTGTTGGTAGATGCTATTTGAACAAGTAGTGGTTAATTGCTGGAATGGCTAAGCAGAAAATGACTGATTTGACTGGTAATCAGACTGGTATCCCTGCATCTTCTAATGAGCAAGCAGTTGTTGTTCCTGATGAACAAATTGCTGGAATGGCTAAGCAGATTGAGTGTATGCAAGCTGAACTAGAAAGAGTGAAAGGGTCAAGCCACAGAAACGTGCCAGCCGTGCTATCAACTCTGAATCCCAATGTTGAAACTGTCAATCCGAACACGCCTTTAAATTCCAGTGTCATTCATATGCTTGCACCAGTTAACAACATCCCAAATGCATTCATTAACCAGAACAACTTGCCTCACTATCAATATTTACCTGCCAAAGATACTCCTCGTCCTCCACAATCCAAAGCACCCATTTCTGTGGCTGTTGTTCCTCAAAATGCCAATGATCCAAGGAAAGGATATCCCCAAGCCCAATACTATGGGCATGACCCCAATGGTAAGAACGTGGATTTCACTAGCTATGTGCCACAAAGTGAAGTGCCCATAACTGTGGAAAAGCAGGGAAAAACAGTTGAGCAAGAGGAGATAATCCAAATGATGAAAATCATGCAGCAATCAATCAAGGATTTGCAAGTGTCTAGAGGACGTCAAAGCATCTCCTACCGCAATCGTTATCTATACCCTGACGTTACTCTTCCTCCCGGGTTTAAGGTGCCAAAATTTGATATGTATGATGGTCATAGTGACCCATTTGTTCATTTGACCAAGTATTTCAACCGAATGAGGGTTGCGGGAGGTAAAGAGGAACTTCTGATGGCCTTCTTCAGTCATAGTTTGGAAGGTATTGCTGCTGAATGGTTTGCAAGACAGGATATAAGCAAGTGGCGTGAGTTTGATGACATAGCCAATGATTTTACAAAGCAGTTTGAGTACAATGTCAAGATGGCTCCTGACCTTATAACCTTGTCCAATCTGAAGATGAAACCAACTGAAACCTTCAGGGAATATGCGCTAAGATGGCGAGAACAGGCTGCAATTGTGCAACCACCAATGACTGAGGAAGACATGGTAAAATACTTCATCCGAGCCCAAGATGATTCTTATTACATGCACTTGCTCCCTATGATGGGTAAACCCTATTCTGAACTTCTTATGGTGGGAGAGATGGTTGAAGAAGGGGTTAAGACAGGGCGAATTGTAAGTTTTGCTGCAATGAAGGCAACTACGCAAGCCATCCAGAATGGTATGGGCAATTTTGAGAAGAAAAAGAGGGAAAATGAAGTTGGTATTGATATGGCTAATATCGACCAAAGGCCAAACAAGAAGCCAACCTTCAGAAACTCACCAGACCAACCTATTTATCAAAGCACACCATACCCAACTTATCCAAGTCAACATAAAATTCCACCCGCGCCATATCCAGTCTATAATGCTCGACCCAATTACCATCAATTTGCAGCAACTGCTTATCAGCCTTATTCACAACCGCAAGCATACAATTATCCGCAACAACATGACACGACCCGGAATCCGTTTAGGCCGTGCGGGCACCCGACATCCTCCCCTAGACCCGTCGGGCGGACCCTCACCAATTAAATTAGGAAAATAAATATAATAATTCCTAAATAAGGACAAGACTTAAAACAAAAACACGAACATACTGATACCTCTAGCTGTACAAAAGAAATTACAGCTGACTACCCAACATACTAGGTTTAGGGTTATCCAGACTAGACATCTAAGAGTACAAAAGAAGACAAATACCTCCTGAAGGGACCAAAATGCAACTGGAATAATAAACATAAAACTGGTGGCCATCCGGAATAAAAGCTGGCTCACCCTGACAGCTGAAGTCGTCTTCGCTCCTTCACAACGTGGCGAACTCAATCCTGGAGCGAACCTGCCGAAACGAAATAGATAGACAAAAACAAACAACAAACAAGGGTGAGTCAAAAGGACTCAATAAGTGGGGCAGACTAGCCACCTCAAAGAATAGGATAGCTAGCCAGGAAGAAAAGAAACAGATAAATAAAATTCCTCTTATTTAAATTATGAAAAGGCAGAGCCAGATAATAACTAGAAACACGTATGGAATCACAAACTCATTAAGACCAGGAACGTAAGATAGCCAGAACTATAGGTATCCCGAACATATCAACAATCAGAAATACATCCTGCTGCGGCGTACAACCCGATCCATATATTCATCCTGTCGCGGCGTGCAACTCGATCCATATATTCATACTGTCGCGGCGTGCAAATCGATCAGTATATTTATACCGTTGCGGCGTGCAACCCGATTCCCACTACTCAGAATATGAGCCAGAAATATATAGGCAAACTAAAATATGTCCACAATATGGTATACGTACCGCATACACAAAACACAGCATGATAGTCACACAATAGTCAGCACGCGGTGCAATGAAATGGGATGAATGCAGTATGATGCAATGGTGTCATATGTGCCAAATAGATGGAGCGGAATCCTCCTGCTCCGAGGGCGGAATCCTCCTACCCTCAATATGATGCAATGGAGCGGAATCCTCCTGCTCCGAGGGCGGAATCCTCCTACCCTCAATATGATGCAATGGAGCGGAATCCTCCTGCTCCGAGGGCGGAATCCTCCTACCCTCAATATGATGCAATGGAGCGGAATCCTCCTGCTCCGAGGGCGGAATCCTCCTACCCTCAATATGATGCAATGGAGCGGAATCCTCCTGCTCCGAGGGCGGAATCCTCCTACCCTCAATATGATGCAATGTAATGCATATGAATGATATATAATGCATATGAATGCAATGTGATGCAATAATAATCCTTCACCGGCGCGGGACTCTCATCGACAGCCGGAAAATAGATGCCAACTTACAGCCAGAGTACAATACTCAGATTCTCAATGCAATGCCAATAACAGAACATAATATATAATACAGAATATAAATCCAAAGCTAAGGCGTAATGAGTACGCCTATCGGCAGCTACACACGTAAGGAACACGTGGTAGAAAATCCACGAGGCCAGGTGCCTCCAAAGAAGTGGATATAAACACTTACCTTGTTACAAAGTTAGCACAATTACTCAACAACCGCTTTGTCCTTTGAATTCATTGCCAAACGATCCCACTCTATTCAATAAGCAGAAAAATATATCAATTTAGGCTAAAGGCTTCATTCCTCAAATCTTAGGGCAATCCAGGTAGGAACCTGATACCCTATTCGCATACGCAATACGCAGGCCAGGCCTATATACAGGGTTTAAGGCCACATAACCAAATCCCAAATAAATTACATTTATAAGTTGCCCATAACTCACTGAGCACGGATACATAATCAATTTCATTATCGGGGTCCATTTGACCCTTTAAACTATTAATTGAACTTATTAAAACGATGGCTAATATCCCAATTTTTACCGTAAAAATATATTCAAACGCACATAATAAACTCAAATAATATATTAGGATCATTACCTGAATGTTTCAGAATGAAAATTCTACTTTTCACCGGCCCCTTTTCTCATTTTCCGGTATTTTTCTCCAATTTCATCGTCTGAATCGTTTTTCTTTTGTTTCTCCTGTTTCTGTTCTTGCTGCGTTCTACTGCCTTTAGATAAAGCCAAGGGATTAGTATCCCTATTAGACCACCGACACTTTGACCAATTTTTTTTGTCGTTTCTTTCTTTTTTTTTTTTTTTTTTAAAAATTCGTTGTTACGGTAAAAATTAAAACGGTACCCTACGATATTCGGAATAATCCCAACTTTTGCATACAAGTTATACAAAATATATGTAACATACTCGCGAAGGCGGATTTCAAATTGGACTCCCGAAACTCAAGATGCGAATTTAAATGGAAAAGAAGTCAAATTATTTAACTTTCGGCATTTTAGCGGAACTAGCCGAACAACATCGAAATTCACTTTCGAAAGTTCACAATGGTCATAAATAATCATACGAGCCTAACGGCGCTTTCGGATTTCGAATCGGAGCTCATTCGGCAAAAACCGAGCTCGAAAATCTCCTTTTAATATTAATCGCCAATAAAAACTGAAACCTTCTTCCGATGCCTACCAAACAAGGTCTGATTTAGCTCAAATTTTACAGACAGGTCCTAATGGACATTACAAATATTTTAAAATTATCGACACGCCAATCGGAGTCCTAACTTCCGAAACGACTGACCGAGGTCGTTTCATTCTCCTCCACTTAAACTCTCGTTCGCCCTCGAACGAGCCTAAATTTAAAGCAAGATTTACGCAGATCACAAGAGAACTTGCACAACCTTCATAAATCACTCCACGGATATTATCTCATAATTACAGAATCAGAGTTATAGCACGCACATCAAACTCTTGGATAAAAACATAGCTGGATAATATGATAACGTTATTGCCCAGCTTATTCGGACTAAGCCGACCCTTTCTCGATCATGAGAGAGGAGTTCTATATTTTCGAAACAAAGATACACGAAAATTTGAATGGGTTAACATGATTCAGCCGATAATTACCTCTTCGATATACCTTTCGATATGGAACAAGTTGATGGAACTAAGAATTAACTTACGCTTCAGCAACGCCTTAGAGATTTAATATTATGATTCGGTATCAATTGGAGGAAGACTCCTCCACTTAGAGCATTAACTCATACCGCTAACTTGAATAGAAATAGTCATCCTCGCACAATCTACCCGACTAAGGAAGACATAGCTAAAAGCTGAACATAGGCAGACCTAAACTACCAAACTACCCCTTCGAGTTGCCAACTAGCTGCAACTCTCGAGTTCACAACTCCATACCTTTGCCGTAAACACCACCGCCCGATGGATGGTACTTCTATATAAAAATTTCGGCAGAGTTTCCCCTGAAACTGGATGATCCGCAAAAACAGAACCAGCACTATACTATACATGGGAATGGATACCCGGATAAACTGATAACATAAATATGTTAACCAGATAACAAGATGAGACAACTGGATGACATAACAAATCCGCAGATAGAATGTCTGGACAGCACCACTGTCCTCATTTTCAACCTAAACAATAATATGCTTACCCGGTTACCTTGACATACACTCTGGCTCAACACAGGAAACATCACAATAGGTTACTGATCGCCTAAGCTCACCAGTGTCGGACGAAGAAGAAATGGAAATGGATCGAGGATAGAAATAATTAGAGCTTCAGGAAGCTCATCTTCTTATTTCTTGGCTACCAGAGCTAGACTACTTCCGAGTCAGGCTAACCCAAAAATCGCAATTGAAGAAACAGATATTAACTGAGCTTTATGGAACAACATCCATGCCAATTTGACCTCCCAATAAGAAGGAAACTCTGACAATTTACCAGAAACCCTTTTATAACCGAGACAAGCTCATAGAATAACATACTCTACTAGCGCCTCGAACCATGAGGAGATACATAGATCAAGTATTACTTACTAATCACATTACACCGGAAGGAACGGTGACGCTTTATGATGGGGATGAATTAGGATCTCATTATCATGCCAACGTTGAATTCCAACGAGAGAGATAAACTGATTTGACATAATAATAGAAGGTGGCACAAAAAGATGCCAGGCAGACAATACTGACACTTACTGCCAAATCTCTCATATTTAGACTAGATAACTAGTAAGGTCTCACAAATGCCAGGAGTAAATCATATCAGAAACTCACCCCTCTACCGCAACCGATTCTTAACAGAAACAATATCCAAGGAAACCATGAAACATGATATGACAGACCATCTCCAGATTGATCGGAAGAATCAAATCTTAAGGGAAAAAGAAATACATGGGTCCACTACATCGGATACCTCAGCATCCCGCCAGACAAGTAGTTCATAGAACTGCCTCTGCAGCTGAGCTGAGCCACTACCCTGACAATCACTTTATAAATAACCAGTGCCACCACACTCTCAACCTCTACTAGATGGTGGCCTTTCTCTGGCTAATTGAGGTCTATATGAAATCCCCTGCGACTGCGCAGATGCCTGATGACGAGAGGAAAGGCGACTGCGTAACTGTCGGAGTAAGGGAAAACTCCTCAAAGAATAGCCAGACTCATGACAATGATAACATCTTTTCAGTGAAAATGGAAGCTGGAAAGATTGTTGATAGCTATGAAGAGAAAGCTAAGTCTAATCTTGATGAACTACCCGCGCACTCTGAGAATCGCGCTCTACAAGCTGAGATAACCTGGAAGGTGACCTCCCAAAATAATCAGAACTCTTACCTCCAAATGAGGTACCATGGTTACCCACCAGGGCCGTGGGATCTCTTACTTTCCCGCTCTAACTTATGGTATGCCTCGAACCTTCGGGCAATATTAACAACAACATCAAATAAAAGCCAGACCTCAATTTCCCGAGCCATCTGGGATTTCAAGGAAAAATAAAGGTCATCAATAAATCTTTGAATCTCTCGAAAGGCTCATGAACTAGTTCAAATACATATTCGGCCATTTTATGGAATTCAATCTTATATTCTGAAATACCAACAGGCTATCCGACAGGCTACCCTGTCCAATCCACTCAAACTGGCAACACTTTTCATCTTGCTCGCTACTCGAAAGGAACTTTTCCACGAATCTAGAAGAAAAACCGAACCAAGTTAGCTAATAAGAGAGCGGCCCACCAATTCAAGACTGGACCATGAAACTGGAAAGCAGAATAATCAACACCATATCGCTCGATATAATCAAGAGCCGGAAGGATATAAATACCCTGACATTATTTTTTAAAAAAAAATTCACGGGGTTTATCTGATGCATTGCTTAAGAATATCGGAAGGTTCAACGGCATAAAATAATGCAACCTCTTCGGACACTCGGACTGAACTGATACCTCGGCTGGCTAACCAGCCAGAACAATTAGAGGTACAACACATACTACCTCCGGAATATAATTTACTGTAGCAATATTAAGAACCAGAAAAGTAGCTCCCTGAGATCAAACATATGCACATGCGGCAACCTGATAGGCTACCCAGCGAATAATAGGTTCTTACGGTATCTGCGTCGCCAAGATTAACGTAAAGCATCGTAGAGAGCCAAGGGGACTACAAGGCCCTGCTCCCTTAGCAATTGCGAGCTCGTACAGCTGGGACCTCCATAACTAGATTGTCAACACGATCAAAACACTCGGGGCTTCGTCAGTACTAACCCCAGGCCAGACTGCTTCGTCTTGAACTCATACAGTTTTTTTGATTTGTCGCACGAGGGTTCACAATTACCACGAAAGAATTAACGAAAATACTTTTGCATCCTAGACCGACGCACGATCAGAAAAGAAGGAAGTGAAACTCCCTAAATGCCATCATAGCCTCTCGTAGATAAGTACGGACGTCTACGTACCCATCAGCGAGACTCTACTAGACACTGTCTTAGTCTGGATAGACTCTAACTTGGGCTCTGATACCAACTGACACGACCCGGAATCCGTTTAGGCCGTGCGGGCACCCGACATCCTCCCCTAGACCCGTCGGGCGGACCCTCACCAATTAAATTAGGAAAATAAATATAATAATTCCTAAATAAGGACAAGACTTAAAACAAAAACATGAACATACTGATACCTCTAGCTGTACAAAAGAAATTACAGCTGACTACCCAACATACTAGGTTTAGGGTTATCCAGACTAGACATCTAAGAGTACAAAAGAAGACAAATACCTCCTGAAGGGACCAAAATGCAACTGGAATAATAAACATAAAACTGGTGGCCATCCGGAATAAAAGCTGGCTCACCCTGACAGCTGAAGTCGTCTTCGCTCCTTCACAACGTGGCGAACTCAATCCTGGAGCGAACCTGCCGAAACGAAATAGATAGACAAAAACAAACAACAAACAAGGGTGAGTCAAAAGGACTCAATAAGTGGGGCAGACTAGCCACCTCAAAGAATAGGATAGCTAGCCAGGAAGAAAAGAAACAGATAAATAAAATTCCTCTTATTTAAATTATGAAAAGGCAGAGCCAGATAATAACTAGAAACACGTATGGAATCACAAACTCAATAAGACCAGGAACGTAAGATAGCCAGAACTATAGGTATCCCGAACATATCAACAATCAGAAATACATCCTGCTGCGGCGTACAACCCGATCCATATATTCATCCTGTCGCGGCGTGCAACTCGATCCATATATTCATACTGTCGCGGCGTGCAAATCGATCAGTATATTTATACCGTTGCGGCGTGCAACCCGATTCCCACTACTCAGAATATGAGCCAGAAATATATAGGCAAACTAAAATATGTCCACAATATGGTATACGTACCGCATACACAAAACACAGCATGATAGTCACACAATAGTCAGCACGCGGTGCAATGAAATGGGATGAATGCAGTATGATGCAATGGTGTCATATGTGCCAAATAGATGGAGCGGAATCCTCCTGCTCCGAGGGCGGAATCCTCCTACCCTCAATATGATGCAATGGAGCGGAATCCTCCTGCTCCGAGGGCGGAATCCTCCTACCCTCAATATGATGCAATGGAGCGGAATCCTCCTGCTCCGAGGGCGGAATCCTCCTACCCTCAATATGATGCAATGGAGCGGAATCCTCCTGCTCCGAGGGCGGAATCCTCCTACCCTCAATTAGGGGTGTTCACGGTTCGGTTTGGTTGTTTTTCGATCAAAACCATAACCAAACCAATATATTCGGTTTTTAAATTATTAAAACCAAACCAAACCAACTAAAATTAAAACCATCGGTTTGGTTATTTTCGGTTTAGTTTCGGTTCGGTTCGGTCTATCGGTTTTTTACGAATAAAAATAGCAGTTGTGTAAGTTATTAGCTCCTATAATTGAACAGAAGCCAAAATACAATTCAAGAGGGCCAACAACATGTTTAATAAAATGAATGGAGTGATTTAAAACATAATAAAGAAAAAGGGAAGATTCACCAAGAACACTGGTTCACCAAGAACACTGACCTGAAGTCTTTTGACAGAGCCAAGAACACTGATTCACCAATGCATTACCATAACACCTACTCCCTACAAATCAATTATGTACATTTGATTTAATACAAAAATAATTACTCCATCTTTCAGATCATATGAACAAATGTAAATGGCCAGTAGACAATAGGCTACAACATACTGTATCATTTTCGATCATCTAGAGATCTCATGGCAGGCTGTCCACATTACTTTCATCTTCCATATTATTGACCAAGCATATAATAAAGAAACCTATCAAAGTAAATATTTCTTTAGAGATACTTTAGAGATGATCACAATACTCACCTTAGTGTTCAGGAAAGAAATGGAACTTTTCTTTCAAAAAGTCAATGTAAAAATTTAAAATAAGAAGGCTTGAATAGCAGCCATCATAATCAGCCTATGGAACACCAACTTGTCTTCTCTGAAAAGCTGCTACAACTGAAAGAAATTTAAGAAAAGAAGATAACAATATTCCATAAATGAAAGAAAAGTCATACACATTCTTAAAATGCTTAGGCTAATAAAATGAAACAACATAGACTCCATTTAGTAACTAAGGTACAAACAACTTTGTCCATGAAAAGTAAAAATTACAACATTTAAATTAAACAGCCTGTGAATCCAAAATATGAGCACGGCTACTGTCTAGTGTCGACTTCCATTTTCTTTCTCAAGTTCCAAACTAATCAATGCTCAAAGCGGTGCCTGGATATTCTAGAAAAAGAAAAGAAAACTCAAATTAGGCATTAAAAGTTCAAAAAATAAAAGAATTAATAAACTTAATTATGTAAAATTACCCTTTTCAACTATCTCAAGTTTTTGAATTTCTTCTAAGAGATCTTCCAGCTTGTATTCATTAGATGTTGATCGTAACCATTGTTGACTACAAACAAGAGCTTCAGCTGTCTTTGTCGATAAAGAGGTTCGATAAGAATCAAGAATCCGGCCACCTGTACTAAAAGCTGATTCTGATGCAACGGTAGAAATAGGAATAGCAAGCACATCTCTTGCAATCTTAGAAACAATTGGATATGTCTCAGAAGAAGCTTTCCACCAAGCCAATATATTCAAATCCTTGTTCTTCTCTACAGGATCCATCAAATATTTATCAAGATCAGACTTATTATCAACATTAACCTCATCTTCAAGATGTTTCTCCCATTGCGATTGCCACGCCTCACTAGTATCACTTTGGCTCATCATACTTGTTTGATTTTCACTATTTTCATCAGAAGTCCCAGAAAGAGAATTCTTATAGTGAGAGTACAAGCGAGTTAAAGTGTTCATCACTTTAGTAGACCTAGCATTTCCCTCCAAAGATATATATGTAGAGTTAAAAAGGAACTCAACATACTTCATTTTATACCGAGGATCCAATACAACAGCAACAAAGAGCAACATATTCATCTCCTCAAAATCACTCCAATATTTATCAAACTTTACTTTCATCTTCTTAGCCATTTCAGCCAAAAGCTCAATTTCACAATTAGTATGTTTGACAATAAAGCTTTGAAGATTAAAAATCTCATGGAAGAAACAATTGGCAGTAACATGTTTAGTTGCTGAAAATTTCAAAGTGATACTGTAAAAAATTTCAAGAAACTTAATAAAGACCTGGACATTCTTCCAATCTTCTGAAGAGGGATGCTTTGTCGTTCCTTTCAAGTCTAGACAATACCTGAAGTACTTGTGGTCATCATCATACATCCTTGAAAAGGCTTTTTCAAATTTTAAAGCTGTATCCAACATCAAATATGTTGAGTTCCACCTCGTCTCAACATCCAAACTCAAAAGACCATTAGTGTCTAGTTTAACCTTCTCAACATAAGACTTAAAGGAATCACTTCTTCCTGGAGAAGACTTAACATATTTCACAGCAAGTCTTACTCGAGAAATAGAGTCACTTTGTGCACTCAATCCTTCTTTTACAATTAAATTTAGAATGTGAGCATTACACCTAACATGTAAAAAATCATTTTCCAGGATGACGCCTTTCCAATCATTAATCCTCGCCTTCAAGTGCTTGATTGAAGCATCATTAGATGATGCATTATCTAGCGTCACTGTAAAAATATTCTCAATGCCCCAATCTAACAAACAAGCCTCAATCCCCTTAGCTACTGTCTCACCTTTATGATCTGGAGTTTGAAAAAAATTAAGAATCTTTTTTTGCAAATTCCATTGATCATCAATCCAATGAGCTGTAATGACCATATAGGTTAAATTTTGGAGTGATGTCCATGTATCACTAGTAAGACATATACGTTGATCTTTGATAAGCTTTTTAAGCTTTTCTTTCTCCTGATGATAAATCTGTAGACATTGTCTAGCAATAGTAATGCGAGAAGGCAACACATAATTTGGTAAAATAACAGACATCAACTTTTTAAAGCCTTCCCCCTCAACAACTCTAAAAGGTTGTTCGTCAATAATAACAAACTCGGCGATTGCCCTCCTAACCTCAGTGACATTATAAACAACTCTTTCCAATGCTCCTTGTTCCCCTCCATTAATAGGTTTAAGGTTCAATCCTGGTTGCTTTCTATCAATAAATTTGAAAGGAGATTTACTACAAGTCTTATTTAAATGTGTCCATAGGTTAGAAGTCCCATTAACAGTACGGCAAGACAAATCCTTAGCACAATATTTGCATTTTGCCCTTTCTTCACCCTTATTAACACCTTTTTTAATAATGGATTTTGTAAAGTGGTGCCAAATTTGAGATGTTTCTCTACCACTCTTTCCATGGGAAGGGTCTTGAGCACAAGAAGTAGTTCTTTTTTGTTTTTTAGGAGCACAAGAAGTAGAAGGATTAGTAGAGCGATTAGATCTGGAAGTGTTACCAACTGATTGATGAATCGATGGTGCTACTATATCCTCTTCAGTCATCTCCATATCTTCAATTTCTGTCGTTTCCATCTAAAAGAAGAAAATAAAAAATTAGAAGAATACAATATAATTAGAGATTTCAGTTTAATTCCAAACACATGAATAAAAATCAAATCTACCTATGATAGGGTGATGGATGGTTCCGCGATATGATGAAGACTAAATGAAATTTTTGTATATGAAACCGTAGATGTTGAAGACTAGATGAAATCTTGAAAATGAGCTCTGAACTTGTGTAGTGTGTGTGGGGTGTTTGACCTAACTCTAATTCTTGTCTGATTGTCTCTTGCTGAAAACTTAGTTAATGGATATATTGGATCACCTTATTTGCTAATGGGTCAATAACATTACTAAATTTTTGTATTGTTGGGTGATTGTTGGATTCAGAAGCCCAACTAGTTAATTGCATTTCTACTCCAACTTTATAAGTCTTGATTTAATGATATAGGAAATTTAAAACTTAAACTATATATAAAATAAAATATTAATTTATTATTTTAAAAAATATATATATTATGTATCGGTTCGGTTCGGTTATTTCTTCGGTTATTTTTACTAAAACCATAACCAAACCAAGTATTATCGGTTTTTAAAAATTAAAAACCAAACCAAACCATAACCAATAAAGTTCGGTTATTTTAAGCGGTTTGGTTTGGATTTCGGTTTGGGTCGGTTTTTAACCAAACCATGAACACCCCTACCCTCAATATGATGCAATGGAGCGGAATCCTCCTGCTCCGAGGGCGGAATCCTCCTACCCTCAATATGATGCAATGTAATGCATATGAATGATATATAATGCATATGAATGCAATGTGATGCAATAATAATCCTTCACCGGCGCGGGACTCTCATCGACAGCCGGAAAATAGATGCCAACTTACAGCCAGAGTACAATACTCAGATTCTCAATGCAATGCCAATAACAGAACATAATATATAATACAGAATATAAATCCAAAGCTAAGGCGTAATGAGTACGCCTATCGGCAGCTACACACGTAAGGAACACGTGGTAGAAAATCCACGAGGCCAGGTGCCTCCAAAGAAGTGGATATAAACACTTACCTTGTTACAAAGTTAGCACAATTACTCAACAACCGCTTTGTCCTTTGAATTCATTGCCAAACGATCCCACTCTATTCAATAAGCAGAAAAATATATCAATTTAGGCTAAAGGCTTCATTCCTCAAATCTTAGGGCAATCCAGGTAGGAACCTGATACCCTATTCGCATACGCAATACGCAGGCCAGGCCTATATACAGGGTTTAAGGCCACATAACCAAATCCCAAATAAATTACATTTATAAGTTGCCCATAACTCACTGAGCACGGATACATAATCAATTTCATTATCGGGGTCCATTTGACCCTTTAAACTATTAATTGAACTTATTAAAACGATGGCTAATATCCCAATTTTTACCGTAAAAATATATTCAAACGCACATAATAAACTCAAATAATATATTAGGATCATTACCTGAATGTTTCAGAATGAAAATTCTACTTTTCACCGGCCCCTTTTCTCATTTTCCGGTATTTTTCTCCAATTTCATCGTCTGAATCGTTTTTCTTTTGTTTCTCCTGTTTCTGTTCTTGCTGCGTTCTACTGCCTTTAGATAAAGCCAAGGGATTAGTATCCCTATTAGACCACCGACACTTTGACCAATTTTTTTTGTCGTTTCTTTCTTTTTTTTTTTTTTTTTTTAAAATTCGTTGTTACGGTAAAAATTAAAACGGTACCCTACGATATTCGGAATAATCCCAACTTTTGCATACAAGTTATACAAAATATATGTAACATACTCGCGAAGGCGGATTTCAAATTGGACTCCCGAAACTCAAGATGCGAATTTAAATGGAAAAGAAGTCAAATTATTTAACTTTCGGCATTTTAGCGGAACTAGCCGAACAACATCGAAATTCACTTTCGAAAGTTCACAATGGTCATAAATAATCATACGAGCCTAACGGCGCTTTCGGATTTCGAATCGGAGCTCATTCGGCAAAAACCGAGCTCGAAAATCTCCTTTTAATATTAATCGCCAATAAAAACTGAAACCTTCTTCCGATGCCTACCAAACAAGGTCTGATTTAGCTCAAATTTTACAGACAGGTCCTAATGGACATTACAAATATTTTAAAATTATCGACACGCCAATCGGAGTCCTAACTTCCGAAACGACTGACCGAGGTCGTTTCACAACATCTGCCACCTGTGGCCCACCAGTCTAAACCATCAGGATCGCATCCCAAATATGAGAAGAAGCAGCGTCGAAAATTCACATCTTTAGGTGAACCACAGGCTCAATTGTATGAAAGATTAAAAGATGTGGGAATGCTAGAACCATTATCAGGAAATGGTACATATGACCTTCCCCCACAATGGGTTGATGGAACCAAATATTGTGCTTACCATGCAGAATTTTTCAAGCACGACACTAACGAATGTGTTGCTCTTAAACACAAGATTCAAGATTTAATTGAAGATGGATCAATCCAGATGAGAGAACTAATGCCCGGAGACTTAGTAGCATGACTGTTGTTGAAAATTGTCTCATTTGCAAGAAGGCTCACTCTTAAAGTCTGGCCAAAATTTATCAATCCAAGTACAATCAAGACAGCTTACAAGCGGCGCAAGCAAGTGTCTTTCTCATTTTATGTAATTTTAATTGTAATGCGAACTACGCGTAACCTGATTCCCAGGGCTGGGATACGTAAGCAACTCACATAGAACTCGGTTACACTAGCGTAGGATTCCCCTATTTCCTCTTTTATGTAATTTTGAACTACTTTTGGTCTGATTCCTGGAATGGCAACAGGATAAGTAAGCAATCCACATCGGATTCGATCAGATTTTGTAATGTTTAGGACTTGTTTATCTTTGATGATGTAATTCCGAACTACGCATCTGGGCAGATGTGTAGGCATTCCAATTCGGATTCGGCTTCGCACTTAGATTGCCATATTCCCTAAAATTAATGTAAGCAGAACTACGCACAGTCTGATTCCCGTGGAGGGATACGTAGGCGCCCTTAAAAGGCTCGACTCTATAATATTAAAATTTTCAGTTTCCCCTGAGGCAAGCAACTGGGGCAATTTTTGCGCAGATGATTTGAAGATATGGAAGATAGAAACTGGGGCAAACTTTGCAAAAGAGTTCAAAGGCATAAAGAGTATAACTGGGGCAAATTTTGTAAGGCAAGTTGAAGATTTGAAAGATCATAACTGGGGCAGACTTTGCAAAAAGCCGTATTGCTTGACAAAGATAAATTGGCCAAGTCTCAAAGGACGGATCGCAAATCTAGACAAAGTGAGAAGAAGGAAGCAGTTGCAGGATGAAGGCTCGAGTCAGCATGAATCAAACTCTTCCCCCTCCCTCCCAAAACTAACGATTTTCCTTTGAGTGCAGGAATTTCAAAGCAACAAGATGAGGATTAGCAACTATCAATTCCTCATAGAGTATTTGTCATACATATTGAACAATGTTGCCAAGATAACTGACCGAGATTGGAGGCGTTATCTGACTCATTGCATACGCAAAAACGATCTTATTTTTCTCTCTTATTTTGCCCTTGCAAAATCAAAACTTTATTACTTTATTGACAACTTTACTTTACACTTTGCAGGAATTAAGCATTAACTCAGTTTTCTCAAGGATAACACTCAACTCTTTATGGCTTTACCAAATATAAGCCAGACGGCTTAAACTCTCACTTTATATCTCCTTTATCTTTGACATTTTCCTGTCTATATGAATTTAATGAAAATTTATTTTTGCAGGCAATTCTACCCTTTATTTTACAAGTATCAACATCAAGTCTATCCGTGAAAAACGAAGATGTCACTATCATGATGCCTACCATATACAGTTGGAGGCCTTATTATGAAGCCTATCGTAAACAATCGAAGGCACTATTGTCAAGAAACCTACCGTAGAAAACTGGAGACTCGATCATGAGTCATTGCCGAAAGGCTGCATTTCTATTTCCCATAATTATTGCAAATTGTTAAACATATCCTTCTCATTTCTCATTCGCCTTATGAGAGCGCTTGCTAAAGTTCTATTTTTTATGATTTACAGATATTGCCAATCCTGGGAGCTCACTTTGTTTTGTAGTCAAGGCCATTCCTCCATGGAAGAATTCAAAGAGTGCAACGCATTCACGCTTTCGAGAAGCGTCATTATAGTCCACGCTTTCGATAAGCGTCTTTATTTCACGCTTCCAGTAAGCGTCTTTATGTGTTTACGTTTTCGATAAGCGTCTTTATATTTCACGCTTCCGGTAAGCGTCTTTATCTGTTCACGCTTTCGATAAGCGTATTTGTATCACCTCGAAGGTGTTAATCATTTGAATGCCTCGAAGGCGAAATTTTATTGCCCCGGAGGCGTATTTATGTCACCTCGAAGGTGTTAATCATTTGAATGCCTCGAAGGCGAAATTTTGTTGCCCCGGAGGCGTATTTGTATCACCTCGAAGGTGTTAATTATTTGAATGCCTCTAAGGCGTAATTTTGTTGCCCCGGAGGCGTATTTATGTCACCTCGAAGGTGTTAGTTATTTGAATGCCTCTAAGGCGTAATTTTATTGCCTCAAAGGCGTATTTCTGTCACCTCGAAGGTGTTAATTATTTAAATTCCTCTAAGGAGTAATCTTTTATGGTCTCGATAGACGTTTAATATTAACACACTTTCTTGAGCACATTTTGTAGCCTCCTGAGGCGTTTATACACTTGCTATACATATTTTCATAGCCTTACATTGCTAATAAGTTTGTTAAGGCTGGCAGGATAATGAGATTCCTTCGGATGTGTACTTACTTTGAGTTGGAGCCCATTCCAAGATTGCTTTTCAAATTGCCTCTTCATGATTGAAAGCTTTAGGCTTTACTGCCGAAAAGGCGGCATTTTTATCCTCATTATTTAGTTTAAAGTTCACTTTATGTTCCTATTAATTGAAGCTTTTTATTGCTTTATTTTCAGTCTACCAACGGCCCCAAAGTCATCTTGCCTCACAAAGCCAGATTTCTCCATTAGTCGATTGGAGACAAGCTTATCATTGATATTGCAACCAGCATCTACAAGTTTTATTGTCGTTATTCCTTTATTACTTCATTTATTAAGCTTTATTTGCAGTTACTCGCTTACCGTTTGTCAAGTTTATTACAGGATATTAGCAGCACCGCAGTACCGCAGCAGCATTTGGAGCATTTAGAGCATTTGGAGCATAACGTGGAACTTTTTCTTAGCAGTGAACTGGGGCAATTGTTGATATGAGCTAGACTCATCAACAAGGATCTGAAGAATCGCACTCGAACAAGCAAGTCCTTTCCTAATCTTTCATTTCAGATTAGGCGTCAGTTTGAATTCTTTCCTATTCGTGCGTCATTTTTCTGTCAATCGTGCGAGTTTTCGTGTCTAAGTGTCGTTGAACTACATATGGCCTGATTCTCTTTCAGCCCGAGATATGTAGGCAACTCGAAAACCGGAGTTCGGCCATGTCCATAAGCCTTGCATTTTGGTCCTTGGAATCGAGGTCCTTGGCTTTATCGTTACAAAATTGGTTTCCCGTCAACTTCTTTACCCTAAAAACTCTTTCATCCTTTTCCGGGTAAAGAGGGGCAGCTGTTGACACCCAATTTTGTCCCAGTCGTGTAAATTAAAGTCTAATTATTTTAAATTGAAATTAAAATTTGAAAATTCAAAGTAATTGAGTTAAATTGAAAGGAAAAGGGCTATATGTGTTAGATGTGGCTTTAATTTTAGCATACGCGTGTAATTACTTCCATATACTTAATTATATTAAAAGGGGTTAAAATCGTTCTATGTTCCGAAATTCGGCCTAATCACACAAAAATCATATAATTACACATTACATACACAAAAACACACATTCACGCCAAATTCTCAGAAAAGCCCATCAGCTCAATCCCCTTCCCATTCTCCCCTTACCCGCGACCTGAATTCCATTTCGACCCGCGATTCCCATCAAAAAACCAGCCCAAACGCGGTCTTCTTCTCCGTACAGCTGATGTGCTGGACGAATAGCACTATTCCAGGCACTCATTCTCGAAGCTTCATTAAAAATCCGAGCTGGAATTCTTCCAAGACCCCAACGGATACTTTTCTTAAAGGATAAGGGTTAAAACTTGTACGATCTGGAGGAGATTGTCAATTTTCTCCCTTATCCTATATGAGAAATGTCCATTTTGGGGCAATTTTGAATTTCAAAATGAGCAACCCGAAACCCTAGCTGCGCAGGTATAAAAGCATCTCTCTCTAATTATTTTAAGGGTGAAAAAATTTTGATACAACCAAAAAACTGCAGACCATATACATTTTTTTTCCTCAGTTTAAGTTTTCTTAAAAATACATAGTGTTACAGTTTCCTGGTTTGTTCCTGGCATTGGTCTTGTGTTATCGCTTCATTATTTGTGTCATCACTTCACTAGTCGTCAACCTCGCTCGAGTCGTTTAGTTCGAGTAGCTTTTCTTCAGATTTAACGCCTTAGCTCACTGCTCGCAAAAAGGTAATAAACCTCACCTTGCCTTCTTTTATTGTACTTTGACTGCAATGTGATTTGCTTGGGGTTCTTTATTCTGTTGGTAGATGCTATTTGAACAAGTAGTGGTTAATTTTCTGCATAAATGTGTTCATGATAAGTTCAAAATGTGTTCTTTGTCAAAATCATGTTGTTGAAGTTAAAGTTTCGACCTTTATTGACTCTTGTCTTGTTTCGACCATTTGGAGAAAATGTTGGTTCTGTTTAAGTTTTGAGGGTCTGTTAAATGTGTGCAGATGTTTGTGTGAGTGTGCAGGTGTGAATAAGAGCCTGAAAAGGGGCCTGAGTTTCTGTAGCTTTGGTTCTGGTCCAGTTTATCATGCCTGAATCTGTTAGGTTTCTAAATTGATGTGTAAATTAAGAGTGTATGTGTTGGTAGATGTCTATTAAGCTGTGCAGAAGTGTGCGTGTGGTGCTGCAGTTTAGGATTTATCCTTAGTAGTTTGTAGGCAGTCCAGTGTGTTAGTGTGAGTTCAGTAGCTGGTTAATGTTTTGGAGGTCTGGAGTTTGTATTTGGTGCATAAGATGTTCCAAGGGTGTTTGTAGGTGGTCCAGGTGGTTCATAGAAGTTCAGGGGTTAGTTATTTTGTAGCTGGAAAATGAGAAGCAAGGGTTCGAGGGTGATGCTCTTGTTAAGTGGAGTCTGGTTTCAGGTAGTAGCTTAGGTGTGCTGTAAGTGAAAGAGATGTAGAGGGGTCTGTTTTGCTGGTTGGGTTTAGAGGAGGTATGTGTTTTTTGTTTAGCTAGCAGCAGTAGTAAGAAGTTTAGGAGTCTATTTTCAGGTCCTGTTATGGTGTTTTGGAGGCTGGGAAGCAGTAGTAGGAAGATAGAAGCAGGGAATATAGGATGGGGAGGATTATTGTCTAGTTGCTGCAGATCCAGGAGAGCATTGGGTCTGGTTATTTATTGGTTAGATGAGTGGTAGCAGACTGTTCAAGTGGGAGTATGAGGTTCTGTTATGAGGTAAGTTAGATAGGTTATTAGCTGCTATGTAAATGAAGCGAGCTTTTGAAGATTGAGTTTGGACTGTCCATGTTTGCATTCGGTGTTCTTTCATGTTTATGGTTTAAAAGTGAAGATTGTTTTCTAGTTTATGAAGTACATATATTTGGCTAATTAAAGTGAAGAAATGGTTCATTTGATTATAAAAATGATTTCCTTTCCTTGTCAGTACTTTCTTTGTTTTTATGTCTTAAGTTTGAAACCCTGTTTTTTTTTTAATGCTAACTTAGTTCAAATTTCTTTCTCAAAGTCCTTTATTGGCCATGTTCTTTTATAGATCTTGGGACAGATTGGTTAAAGCCATATTTATTTTTCAAATATATAAGCTGATAGGATATGTAGCTGCTTTGTTCTTGTTATTTGAATGCACATGAGTTAACTGAAGATTGGTTTGCTTGTTGGATTACTATTTAAAATTTCAAAAGACCTTTACTCAGTACTGTGATAAGTCCTTACATTTGAGTTGATGATTTTCATTTTATGTTATCAATCTAATATCCTTTTAATTTTATTAATTCTTTCTCTTCTTCTTCTTTGACATGAACACCTCCTTGGAACGAGTTGATAAAAACTCACGAATTGGGATGGCATGCGCATTTGGAAGTTATTTGATCCGCTCCACATTTTCGGGACTTGATATCCCCGAAAATGTAAAAGAAAGAAAAACAAAAATCACAAAATCCAAGGCTCAATGATTGAGTTTGCGCTTCCGGGTTCTATCTTCTAAACTCCTTCTTTCCCGTCCCCTTTAGAAAAGCATGTTTTAGGAACCCTGTAGAATATAAATGATATTTGAATTGTGAATAATTATTGTAAATTACTTAAATTGTGTTGTATAAATACTTTGTATCATTTCTTTGCGAATCGCCCATTAATTTATGGATGTTTAGAATCATTTGTCAATTAAGGAGTGCAAAATCAAATTCGGCTAAAATCGTACCCTCATCATAATTCTCATTCGAATTGCTTCTTTATCTATTATATTAAAATTCAGTTATTTATTTTATTTATTTAGTTAATCAATTAAATTTTAATCCTTTATTTATTTACTTAATATAATTTATTTCATTTCAATTAATCAATTAAATATTTAATCATTTATTTATTTAATTAATCAATTATTATTCATTTACTCCTTTATTTAATTAAAATTGATAGGTATTCATTTATTTAATTAAGTTATTTATTTGCTTATTTATTTATCTATTTATTCAATCAATTAATTAATCCCTTTATTATCATCCAATTATTTATCTAATGTGTTTTATTTAATCATCTAAACCTTTACTTATTCTATTAATTGATCATTATTTCATTATCCATTTAATTAATCTTAAATTGGGTCATCTATTTATTTAAGTATCGGCATAATTAAAATCTTATCTTATTTATATTATTCCTATTATCCTTATATATAAAATTAGCTTTATACTTATTATCCTTAACAAATTCGTGAAAACCGCCGGATTAACCGCTTTTAGCGGATTTTCGAAAGTGCTCCCGTAATAAGGACCTTCTTTCGAATTTAATGGAACCACTTATCCAGAATCTCTGATTTTAATTTAATTTCTTTTAACTAAAGAATAAATTGCACTCTTTAGTTAACTTAGGTTCCTAATAATCCTTAAATTAGGTGGCGTCTCCAAAGAAACCCTTTGGAATCCCATTTTGTTGGAATATACCCGAAACCTATCTTTTCTTAAAGAAAGGGTAATTTTTGGGGTTCAACAGGATGCAGTTCTTCTTTCTTTTGATAATCCTAGGATTTTCTTTTCTCCACCTTTATTTGTAATTCCTTTCCTAAAACAAGACAAAGCCTAGATTAATTAGTCACTACTATGGATACTATGAATAACTATGATTGAAGCAATCCAGGTACTTTGTTACTAGGGTCATCTCCTTCTTGTAATATCTAGGTTTTTAAATATTGAAATAAATGTCGTCTTATTAGAAAAAAAAAATTGCTAAATCCAAATTTTTTAAGCTGGTATCATCATCACTGTACGGACTCTAAATTAATGCGTGCTTGAACAACAAAGCAGCGTGTGGCTATTTATCTAAGAGTTGAAACACGATTATTGTTTCAGGTTGATCTTTCCAAAAAGTGGCTTTTTATCAAATTGATCCAAATGTAAAATGACTCCGTAGCCACTTCATAGGGGGAAAGTGCACAAAAGGCCACTTTTGCCACTGGTCTTTGGGCACAGGCCACTAATACCAAAATATTTAGTTTGTGGCCACTTTTGCTTAAAGAGATAGAACTTCAGTCCAGAGGCCGGATTGAAGTTCAGTCCTTAAAGATTGAACTTCAATCCAGGGCCATATGGACTGAAGTTCAGTCCAGTCCTTAAGATGGAACTTCAGTCCATATGGCCATGGACTGAAGTTCAGTCCATGGCCATATGGACTGAAGTTCAGTCCTTAAAGATGGAACTTCAGTCCAGGGGCCGTATGGACTGAACTTCAGTCAATTATCAGAACTTAAGTCAATATTTATTTAGTAAAGACCCAAAAGTGGCCTCTAGTGTAAGACCAAAGAAAATAGTGGCCTCAAACACAATACCAGTGTTAAAAGTGGCTGCTGGGCGAAATTTTTACACTTCATAGGGTGCTGAAAGAGATATAACCATTAGTAAAGAAGTATTTAAAAATAACCATTACTTAAAAAATAGGAAGTTTTTGAGAAGTAGCCATCAAAAGGCCAGAAAATTTTTAAATTTTGGGGTTTAGTTCAAAGTCCCAAAAAAATCTTCTTTTGGACCGCAAAATAAGATCCTCTTTCCAAGAAAATTCAGTGTTTTTTAATTTTGGCTATGTTTAAGAAAAATTAATAATTGTTGGCTATTTCTTTTTTAGCGACTTAAAACTAGCTAATAGTCAAAATTGTCCGTGAATTTTCGGTTTGCCAGCTTTTGTAAGTGAAAATTTGATGACTAGTCAATTTTTGACACCTTAAATAACTTCCATCCATACTTTCACAATTCATTGAGAAATAGCCAAAAATGACTCACGTACGATACAGGCTACTGCCGCTAATAACACACCATACATTGAATTTACTGAAGCACCCTTAAAAACCTACAGCTCAACATAAATACAGATCACGCGTGAAAAAACACACACATTCTCTACAGATCATCATTCTCTCTCTTCCGAAGTTCATATTCAAACTGTAAAAGGTAATTTGAGCTGCATTTTCTCAGTTTCTGTGATATTTCTGTGCTGAATTATCATAATTTCAATTATTTTGCAGAAATAAATCTGTTTTTGTGACGGTAAAATAATGATTTCAAATAAAAATTCGTGATCATGATCTCATTTGTACTGTAAAATATGCGGTCCATTCAACGAATTTATTTTTGGGACGCGAATTTGCTGTTGTATATATTTAATTTGAATAGGCATTGAGTTCAAAAGATATGCAGCATTAAATGTTGGAGTATAGCGCCTTGTTGAAGAAAAAGGCCAGGAACATTATCCTTTGCTATGGTTAATCTCTGCAATCCGGCGCTAAAAATGCTGGGACTTAGTTTTATACTGAAGCAAAAGCTAGTTACATTATCTTTTAGCTATGTATTTTTAGTTTATAAAGCTGCACTTAAAAATCTCCTGTTGTCCAGCATAAAATGCCGGGACTTAGTGTTACGTTGAAGCAAAACCCCATTACAATATCTTGTAGCTATGTATAATTATCTTATAAAGCTGCCCTGTTGTCCAGCATAAAATGATGGGGCTTAGTGTTATGTTCAAGCAGAGCGCCATTACAATATCTTTTAGCTATGTATTTTTAGTTTATAAAGCTGCACTTCAAAATCTACTATTGTCCAGCATAAAATGCTGGAGCTTAGTGTTATGTTGAAGCAAAGTCCCATTAAAATATCCTGTAGCTATGTACCCCTTGTTGTCCAGCTTAAAATGCTGGGGCTTAGTGTTATATTGGAGCAAAGCCCCATTACAATATCATGTAGCTATGTATAATTAGCTTATAAAGCTGCACTTCAAAATCTCCCCACGAGGCTTAGTGTTATGTTGAAGCAAAGTGCAGTTCCATTATCCTATGGATATGTATATTTAGCTTATAGATTATTAAGCTACAATTACAGTATTTTACCCATGCGACTTTCTTTGTCACTTAGTTTAGTATTTTTACTGTGTTTATAACTGCAGGTAATGGCTAAACAGTGTATTGTTGTTGCATTCAATAAGAAATGGACACCAGATTATAAGTACATAGATCATGAGACAAGGATTTTTCTGCATAGTAAAACAGATACATTTGAAGATTTCAGAAAAAACCTTTGCAAAAAGATAGATTTGGATGAAGAAGATTTTGAGACAGTCATATAATTTGATATGGAACTTGGAACAAGCAAAGGGGTCCCTATAAAAAATACCGATGATTTATTCAGCTGTTTACACTTGATGAAGAACAATTCCGAGTATATAGGAGTAGACGTTTCATAGTTGACATTACACAACGATCTCCACAGTCTGAGAGAGTTGATTACACTGAAGGCCAAATAATAATGCAAATAGACAACGATGATGCTTTTGAAGTGATAGTGTTAACGCCTCCGTCTGTCGAAGTTATAGTAGTAGATCAGCAGTTAATGCATGCTGAAAATAAAGAACAACAACTTGAAGTTGTTTTAAAGTATTGGCTAGGTAAGACTAGCTCTCACTCTTTCCTCCAATCTCCTAGATAATTGAAGTATAGCCTAGGGAGCACTTGCCCTTGATCTCTTTCCGCACTTCAAATAAAAAAAAACGAATGAAACCAAGGGCCATTTTTACTAAACCCATGTAAAATGCGAACAAACTCTTAGAACCAGTCAATTTTGCGGACACCAAGTAATTTTTTTTGCATTTATTTTCGCTAGATAGCACCCTCGCTAACCTTAAAGTTCCGGGGAGGGGGATTTTCTGACTATTTAAGTTTTAGCTCCGAACACGAGAACATGGAGAAAGTCCTGATGATCCGCAATTTCTTACAGAGAGAACTTTGGATTAGTTCCTAGAGATGAGGCCGTGTAGATCACCAGATTTTTTTTGTGTTCGGGTGTTGGGGCTCCATATCGGGCAATGTAAGCTAAAGCTTAAGCAATTTTTTTTCATAGATGCTAGAAATGCGGTCGTGGCACAAGTATGTTATATTTATGTAAATCTCCCATATTTACTCATAGGTGCTCTTTAGGTTATACCAGTTTTTAAGAGCTATTTAATATGTAATCGTTATGTTGAACTTCTGGAAGCTGGTTATGTCTAAATTCCTGAAGGGCTGAAGTTTCAGACATTCAAATTTGAAGTTAAGCTAGACGGTCCCAACTTCAGACCCAAAGGTCTAAAATTTAACCTAACTTCTTCTTAAAGACACTCATGCACCACGCGTGCAATTTTAACACCCTAGTAAAGTTTCAATCATATACACGTGAGAGAAGTTCAACAAAATCTCCTCTCAGTATTCATCTAGTGTTATTTTCCCTAGTAAAAATGCTCGTGTAAATTTTTGCTTATGAAATGAAAAGAATTAAGTATCTCAGCTTACCCTCTATTCTTTCCAAAACAATCGTATGTACATATATAGTTTTTAATTTAATGATACCTTGTTCTTACTATAAACTTTGATTTTTCATTTTGCTATTAGTACATTACCAAGTTAAAATGTTCAAGCTGGGATAGGCCATGCGATTATCTGGGTATATCATCTACAAGTTCTAGTAGCAACACCTTGCACCTTTATCTTGACTAGTCTACAAGTCCAGCCAAACCATTATATTATCACAAACCAAATTTTCCAACAAAAATTTAACCACGTAACAACTAGCTTAACAACGACGGAGCCCCATTTTTACCCTATAAATACCCTGCTATTTACTCATTATTAAGCACCAAAGCCATTGAATTCTAGCTATCATCACTTGACACATCTTTTAGTAACACAAAAGAATGAGTTCCATTTTCATCCGGTAAGGGAAAATGCCAAACAGGAGATTGTAAAGATGATACTCCATATTACTATAACATTAAAAGCCAAATTTATTGTTCACCAAATAGTGGAGTACATGGAGACATTAACCATAGGCTCCAATTTTTTTTTTTTTTTCTAGGGAGCTAAATCACCTAGTACAGTACACATATATACTTAAAACTTGATGGTGTCCGGATAAATTTCTTTCCTTATTCAACCTTGGGAATTTGTACAACAAAGTTCAAAATATTAACAAAAAGACGAACTCGATCACATCTTAAATCTTCAGTCACTGGAGAACCATTCAGTACAGTTGGAATATTAGTTAGTCTTGGATTGTCCTTCTGAATTACTTCCTTAGCCAACTTAGCTGGTACCCCAAGAAGTTCCGGCCACCTTTCCTTTGTCACCCCTAAAATTTGTATATACATATTGTGAGAGAGAGAGATAGATTCTACACTTGCACAATAAATGAGTTATTTCGTATATCTAATTACATGAAATAATATGTGTAGACACTAAAAACTTATTAAATTAGTCTATAAAAGCTTGGACCGGAGCTTCTACAGGATTAGCCCATTAGAGTTACTTGGAGGCTACTCCACCAAACTTTAAATCACGCCTATAAAAAGGGGTCACTTATTCCCTTGGAAGATATCTGAGATCATCTCAAATCCCATAAATTCTGGATAGCTACAAATATTCAAGACACCAAATATGTCAATTAGAGAGAAGAATCAAGGGGTTACCAGAATTGTACCCACATATTGTATCAATAAAAATACTTTAATTTTCTTTATGTTGTTTGTAATGGCTAAAATTTTATTGCAAACAATATGAATTTAGAATTGCAGTAAGCTAAATATATTTTGATTCAAATTCCAGAATCATGAACTTAAAATCTTGAATCCACGCTTAAGCGAGATAAGATAGAGTAAAAACGAAACCTGGGCAACCAGACTGGGACACATCAAGTTGCAGCGCATCTAACCCATCGTTCACTTTGATTTCCAAATCTCGAGCAGTGAGATGTTGAGTAACTGTTCATAGAATAAGTTTATATAATGAGAATTTTCTTTTTGAATAAAAAGAAATACATGTGAAAAAAAAACTAAAAATAAATAAATATGAGCATTAGAGTGGGAAATGACTAACATGATACAAGAAGAAAGAAAGCAACCACGTGAGTTAACTTCACCATTGTCTTTAATAAGAATCGAAATTAATTAAGGAAACCAAAGTTGTGATGTGTTAAATTCATTTGGTTCTACACAAGGGATATAAATAGGAGAGATTTTCAGTCTTAATTGCATGAGCCACTTGTTTCTTTAAGCGCAGCCATAGTAGAGATAAGCTTGATGAGTTGTTCATATGATCTGCTAATTTTCGTTTTCCTTTTTGTTACGTTTGTATCAATTATGTTGTTGGAGTAGTACACAAAAGAGACGTATTCTACTTTGAATGGTACTAATTGAAGGCTCCTGGTAAGAAAACGTGTACCATATTACTTTTACAATTACACTATAAACAATTATCGGAAGATCAACCATGGTTTTCTACTACTAATTAACCTTTTTAACTAAAATTCCCGCTAATCCAAATTAATTTTATAGACTTGGATGCCTTAGGTTTTTAGCCTTCTTACTTGAGGGACATTATTACGTGTACTTGAAATCAAAATCTTTAATTAAAGGTGAAAAAGTATTTATCATTCCACCACAATCTTGATAGTGATTTAATTTTCAACCGACATTTCCGATTCATGGCCAACCTTATATTCATTCCTAGCTAGTACAAGCTAGCATGTTTGAAATGTGCGTTACGTTATTTTTGGTTTATACCCTCAATGATTCTTCCTATCATCCTCATTGTTCAGACTTTTCCAACCTACAAAATTACAAAGTCTAGTTCTCTTCATTGCACGGTCTCCAGTCTCCACCATTATTTTGAAGGCCCACCACTTCTCTCAACAAAAAATAAAGGAAAAATTACGCCACATAACCATTGAAAAAGAATAATTACTGTTTTTGTCCATATTTTGTTGTTTCTTTCTTTCCATAACTATAAATATATTTTAAATATTTCGAATATATATTTAATATTATGTACTTCGGATATATATATTTAATATATATTTCGGATATATATTTAATATATTTTAAATATTTTGGATATATATTTATGTATTAAGTTTTTGGATAGAAAAAGTTATGGACACCTAAAAGTAAATATTTGTTGATGGGCGGATATTTATGCAAACTTCCCAAAAATAAATATAAAAAAACAATAAAACAAAAAGAAAATCACCTTATATAATACTCCATCCGTTCCAAAATGGTTGTCATAGTTTGACTTGGAGCGGAGTTTAAGAAATGTGAAAAGATTTTTGGAACTGGTGGTCCAAAATAAGCCTTACATAAATATGTGGCTATAAAGCATTTCATTAAGGGTAAAGTAGTAGTTTCAACTAAAAAATATTTTCAAATTTAGAATTGTTCCATTCTTTTTGGAACGGACTAATAAGGAAATAGTATCATCCATTTTGGAACGGAGGGAGCAGTACTTCTGCAGTGTGGTAATTGAAAACAGTCCGTGCATGACACTGTTATCGCGCGAATAATGAACCTCAATGCAACATTTCTACTCCTCATTCAAACGATTAATTACTTGCGTACTAAAAGTGCCAAGTGAATTATTTTCTCCCGTGGAAAATTTCCTTAGAAATCATTCACATCCATATAAATTCTTCACAGAGGACTTCAAATTCCACAATGAAATGGAAGACTAAGCCACAGTATTTTAATTTCTCGGATACCTTGGAAAAATTTATAGCATTTGTAGACACATGAATTTTATTGAATTTAATTCAATAAATGAATTGATTTAATTCAAGATTTATTAGTCCAAGGTCCCTGCCACGTGTCAAATGATGTGGCGCCAAGTCAAATCAAGAGCCAATGAAACTATGACATGTGAATAAATGATGTAGCATGTCTATTCAAATTGATAGCCAATAAAAACCATCCAAGTGTCCAATATGACATGTCTTGGCCAATTAAATTCATTCTTATCACATAGCTTTTGTGATAGGTTTGATGACTCAAGTGGACCAATCAAATCAAAGTAAGTCCATTCCCCTAAAACTATAAATAGAGGGGTTACATAACTCTTGAAGAGATATTCAGAAGTTGGTGAAAGCTCCCATCCACCGATGGAGAAATCAAGGAGGAGATACATAGAAGTCTTCCATTCCGCCGGAGATCAAGAAGCATTCCATACATCAAGAAGCCTTCCCTCCTGGCTATGACCAAGAAGTCTTCTATAAATCACAAAGCCTATCCCTCCTGGCTGTGATCAAGAAGTCTTTCCATACATATTCTGCCGCCACGTTCGTGATCAAAGCCTGCCGCCACGTTCGTGATCAAATCAAATCCATACATTCAAGAACAAGCTCCTTAGCCCTTGAATCAAGTCAAATCCATATATTCAAGAACAAGCTCTCAAGCCCTTGAATCAAATCAAATCCATCAAGTTCAAGATCAAGCTCAAAAGCCCTTGAATCAAATCAAGTCAAATTCACATATTCAAGATCAAGCTCAAAAGCCCTTGAATCAAATCAAATCCATCAAGTTCGAGATCAAGCATTAACGCCCTCGAATCAAATCCGTGAAGAGAAGAATCAGAGGACTACATCTTAGATTTAAGATATTCTAGAGATTGTAACCCGCATCCTTTTTCTTATAAATCAAATATTACTTGTGGATATTTTTTCTTGCCTTGATTATTTTCAGGCAACAAATTTATTGTCTACAAATTTGGCACGCCCAGTGGGACTATCTCTACCTCTCATCTCTTCTCTTTAAAGTACAAAATCAGCAAGATGTCTCCTAAGACTATCAATGTCATCAACTCCAAAAACGAATTGAATGCTGTCATGGAAATCATTTGCCAAATCAAAAGGAACGAAGTTGAAAAGTTGGGCCAACAAGTACATCAAGTGTCGTCCAACTCAACTTATGCTTCAAGTACATCATCTCCAAAAGAAGTGAGATCATCTTCTCTCATGCTTAAACGAAGGTCTAGCACAACTGAGGTGGTGGAAACAACTCTGGCTCAACTTAGCAAGTCCAAAACCCGTTCCATGCTAAAGGATGATAATGTCTTCAATACTAGATCTACTCTAGTCTCTCCTCATGGCACTCCTCTATCCGATCTCTATCCAAAGGATGATCTGTGTAGTTCTTCTTCCTCCTTGGTGGTCGCACAAGCAATGACAATCGAAGCCTCTACCATAGAAGAAGAAGTTGCAAAATTGACAAAAGCAGTTGATGACTTAACAAACTACATGAAAAACCAAGATGCTCAAATTGCCAAGTTGTCAAATATATTGGAGGGAAAGGCGGAAGGAGAGCCAAGCCATGCACATGGAAAGCTCCCTGAAAATCATGAGAAGGAGAGTCTCTCTGCAAAGCAAATTGAACCCGCCAAAGAAATTCAAGTTTCTTTAGAAGGTCTCATCCCTGTTGATAAATTGAAGGACTTCATCATGGGGGCAATTCAAGAAAATTTTGAGCCCCCCACAAAATCATTTCTCACATATGCAAAGCCGTACACTCAAAGGATTGACAACTTGAAGATGCCTGCTTCCTATCAACCTCCAAAGCTTCAACAATTTGACGGTCAAGGAAATCCCAAACAACATGTGGCACACTTCATCGAGACATGTAACAATGCTGGCACTTATGGTGATCAACTTGTCAAGCAGTTTGTCCGATCTCTCAAAGGAAATGCTTTCGACTGGTACACAGACCTCGAGCCTGGATCCATTGACAATTGGGAACAGTTGGAGCACGAATTCCTCAACCGCTTCTATAGCACAAGGAGCATTGTTAGTATGGTTGAACTTACAAATGCCCGCCAGTTGAAGGATGAACAAGTCACCGACTTCATAAATCGCTGGAGAAGCCTAAGCCTCAACTGCAAAGACCGCCTTAGCGAAACATCCAGCATCGAAATGTGCATCCAAGGCATGCACTGGGGACTCCGCTATATCTTGCAAGGAATAAAGCGCAAAACATTTGAAGAATTGGCCACCCGTGCACATGACATGGAACTAAGCATGGCTACGAGTGGAAACCAAGAGCCTCCTGTTTACAATCCTTGTAAAGGTGATGAAGACATGCAAGAAACCGAAAGTGGGGGCAAGTTTGCATCCGATGATGAAATTGAAGAATCCATGAATATCAACACTTCTCCCTTGAAAGTCACCGCAAAGACGAGTAGGAAGGGAAGTGTTGAATCAACTTTTATGCGAGACAAAACAAGTCAAAATTTAACATTGAAAGAAATGCAAGCAAAGGAATATCCATTCCTCGACTCGGATGTTCCTGCCATCTTTCAAGAACTCCTTGAGTTAAAACTCATTCAGTTGCCCGAGATGAAGCGACCAAATGAAGCTGGAAAGACTGATAGTCCAAATTACTACAAGTACCATCGCCTGATAGGTCACCCCATTGAAAAGTGCTTCATCTTCAAAGAAAAGGTCATGAACTTGGCTCGCGAAGGAAAAATCTTGCTAGAAGAAGAAATGGCTAGCACGAATCAAGTTTCTCGTTCCTTTTGTCCATTCAATCCTACAATTGAAACAATTAAAGAATATGAAGGCAAAGACATTTCAGCTGCAGTGCTCCTCAAAGCACGAGCCTAAACTGCAAGTCAAAGTGCTCCTAGACACACGAGCTTAAACTGTATGTTACTCCTCTTTTGCATGAGTATAAACTGCATAAAAAGAAAATCACACTTCTTTCGAACTACGTAATGACTTGATCCTCTTCACCGAGGTACGTAGGCAACTTAGATTTTTATTCTAAGTTCAGTCGCATAAAAAAAAACTCAAAGTCTCAAAGACCTCAAGGACATGCATAAATTGAGAAAACGATACAATTTGCGAAGAATTGTAAATTATCAATTTTTACATTAGAGTTTAAATTGCTCGATACATCAATGATGAAAAAGGAGATGAAAACAGCTACATATAGCTACATATCATCCTATACAAAGTAACCTAAGTCATGAAAGCAATTGAAGCCAAGGATTTTTGCCAACTCGTCTTGGATGCTTCCGCCAAGTTTGTGTTATTTCTTCAAAAAGGATGACGCCATCGTAAAATTTGGTGGGTATATCCAATATAAAATCTTGCCACCGACGTCAGCTTACTTGCAACACTTATGATTTGGAGTTCCGAAAAATCACATGTCACATGATTTGGAAGGCCCTAGCCAAGATATGAAAATCTTGTCGCAAGTATGAAAATCTGAAAGTTTGGTGCGGCTGCATCAACTCTGAGAAATTAGTGAGGAAAATGTTGAAAGACTTAAGTCTTGATATCTTCAAGAGTCATTTTGTTGTGACACCACTTTCCAGTATTGCATACATCTCACAATTCGGACACACCTGTAAGGAGTCATGATTTGCTTTTTTTCAAGATACCCAAATCTGCAACAATATGAATGTCAAAATTTAGAATAGAATTCAAAAAGTAAACTGTATTAATCTCAAAGGATTCAGAAAATAATTTTGACATATGTTGTAGCCTCAGAAGTCAGCTTTCCAACGGTTCAAACGGCTTGTGATTTTGAAACTCCTAGCTCAAGATATGGAGTTTTCCGTGAGGTCGCGCAGGTCTGTCAAAGTCAGCGCGGGAAAAACTGCATCAATTTTAAAAATTTATTCTGGCTAATTGTGAAGGAGTTTGGCCTTAAAAATTTTATATGTCGCAGAAATTCGAGTTGCAATTCTATAGAATTAAGCGGCTCTTGATTTGCATACTTCTATTATGAGATGTGATATTTTTAGCAGGACTATGCAGGATTACCAAATCAACAGGGAACACCTGCATCAATTTCAGAAGTTAAGTTTGGCTAATCGTGATGGCGTTTGGCCTTGAATTTTATGTTTGTTGCAGCTCTACGAGTCTTGATTCTGCAGAAATAAGTGGGCCGTGAGTTAAACCCTTCTATACAAAACTACCATCAATTTGGTAAAGTGTGAGAAGTTGAGTAAAAAGACAAGCAGATTCTGAGCAAAATTTAGAAAATACATTGTTGAAAACTATTGCATTTTTGAACTTGCTAGTTCATGTACTATATCTTAGCTTAGAACGCTGGCTAAGATCATGTGTTTTCAAATACTCCAAGTACTTCAGTCCTTCATTTGGCCGAAATGTTATCTTTATTGGTACTTCAAGTCTTGTCGTTATATTTCGACAAATCTGCACCCCGACAAGCCATGAAGTAGGGGGCATTTGTAGACACATGAATTTTATTGAATTTAATTCAATAAATGAATTGATTTAATTCAAGATTTATTAGTCCAAGGTCCCTGCCACGTGTCAAATGATGTGGCGCCAAGTCAAATCAAGAGCCAATGAAACTATGACATGTGAATAAATGATGTAGCATGTCTATTCAAATTGATAGCCAATAAAAACCATCCAAGTGTCCAATATGACATGTCTTGGCCAATTAAATTCATTCTTATCACATAGCTTTTGTGATAGGTTTGATGACTCAAGTGGACCAATCAAATCAAAGTAAGTCCATTCCCCTAAAACTATAAATAGAGGGGTTACATAACTCTTGAAGAGATATTCAGAAGTTGGTGAAAGCTCCCATCCACCAGTGGAGAAATCAAGGAGGAGATACATAGAAGTCTTCCATTCCGCCGGAGATCAAGAAGCATTCCATACATCAAGAAGCCTTCCCTCCTGGCTATGACCAAGGAGTCTTCTATAAATCACAAAGCCTATCCCTCCTGGCTGTGATCAAGAAGTCTTTCCACACATATTCTGCCGCCACGTTCGTGATCAAAGCCTGCCGCCACGTTCGTGATCAAATCAAATCCATACATTCAAGAACAAGCTCCTTAGCCCTTGAATCAAGTCAAATCCATATATTCAAGAACAAGCTCTCAAGCCCTTGAATCAAATCAAATCCATCAAGTTCAAGATCAAGCTCAAAAGCCCTTGAATCAAATCAAGTCAAATTCACATATTCAAGATCAAGCTCAAAAGCCCTTGAATCAAATCAAATCCATCAAGTTCGAGATCAAGCATTAACGCCCTCGAATCAAATCCGTGAAGAGAAGAATCAGAGGACTACATCTTAGATTTAAGATATTCTAGAGATTGTAACCCGCATCCTTTTTCTTATAAATCAAATATTACTTGTGGATATTTTTTCTTGCCTTGATTATTTTCAGGCAACAAATTTATTGTCTACAGCATTAATTGCTTACAATTATATCAAGCTCGTACAATTGCAAAGACTTAGCTTTATAGTCAATTGCAACTTGCATTATGATCACATATTTCTAATCCAATACCTAAAATTTTAAGCACATTGCTACAAACACTCTATAAATAGCTAGCATATCAGTTCAGTCTCAACACACTAAACTCTTAGAAAACCTAAGTATCTTTGTCATACAAAATGAGTATTTTCAAATCCATGTTCATTTTCCCTTTTCTTCTCATTTGCCATTTCCTCCTCTTCACTCACTCTAAGGCAGCCACATTTGAAGTTCGAAACAATTGTCCCAACACTGTTTGGGCTGCCTCCGTACCAGTGGGTGGTGGCAAGCAGCTCGACCGCGGCCAGAGCTGGACAATTGACGTGCCAGCTGGCACGTCACAAGCCCGTATATGGGCCCGAACAGGTTGCAATTTTGATGGTTCGGGCCGTGGTGGGTGTCAAACTGGAGATTGCAATGGTCTACTCCAATGCCAAGCTTTTGGTAAACCCCCAAACACTTTGGCTGAATTTGCCCTAAACCAATTCAGTAATCTTGATTTTATCGACATATCCCTTGTCGATGGATTTAACGTGCCAATGGACTTTAGCCCAACTTCCAATGGGTGCACCCGTGGCATTAAATGCACAGCTGATATTAATGGACAATGTCCTAATGAACTAAGAGCTCCTGGAGGATGTAACAATCCTTGTACTGTTTTCAAGACTGATCAATATTGTTGTAATTCTGGGAATTGTGGTCCAACTGAGTTTTCTAAGTACTTTAAGGATAGGTGCCCTGATGCTTATAGTTACCCTAAGGATGATCAGACTAGCACTTTTACTTGTCCTGGAGGAACCAACTACAAAGTGGTCTTTTGCCCATAAATACCACAAAACGATAATCCAGAATAAGTGTACTATGAATTACTCATAAGTCTTATTAAAGTCTTTTATGTTGGCAATAAGTTCCTACGTATGTGTAATGTACACGCACAACCTTTATATTACATATATACTTCCTCCGTCCCATTTTAGTATTCACTTTTAGCTTCTTCACGCCCATTAAGAAAACCATTAAATAAGGTGTGTATTTTACTATGTTACCCTTATTTAATGTTTGACTATCAATTTTTTTTGAGAATTATTTTAATTATTAAGGGTATAGTTGGAAAGAACTAGTAAATTTAGTCTTGAAATCCTAAAGAGACAACTAATTTGAGACAAACTATTTCTCCTAAAGCGACAACTAATTTGGGACGGAGGGAGTATATCTCTTAATGAAAAAGAAGATAGTTTATCGTTTATCATTTCCTTTACCGCAGTGTATATTACATTATACTAAGGTTTTTCAATCATCAACTTGCTTATTTTGGGAGTTAGATATATCCATGTAATGTCACAGCCGTTTATCCATTAAAACAATGAATTTATAATGTTTTATTACATTAAAGTAATCAAATTTTTATCCATTATACCAGTACACCTACACATGGTGTTATATATCACCTCTCATTTTATAACGATCTCCATATTAATTTCCTTACTGTTGCATTTGAAAAGTTTTAGAAGAAGATCCATATTTAGTAAGCACGAAATTATTTTGAGATGCCCCTAGCTAAAGTCCAGAAAATTTTACTGGGGCTTCGAATTAAAATTTTCAAAGTGGAGTGTAAAGATGAAGTCCCAGAAAATTTTTCTATGACTTGAACTAAAATTTATGAAGTCCCAGGTAAATCTGTTGAAACTTTGAAGTAATTCTATTAATTTCTCTAGAACTTTGAATTAATTCCATAATTTTTTCTGGAAGAGGTAACCATAGGGAGATGCCTAAATTTTTCTAGGTTAATTGATTGTTTAAATTACTGCAGTTTAATTGATCTAAGGTTTAGAGGTCTAAAATTTACTTGGACTAACAAACCTAAAAGTAATCATAACTTAATTATGAAAAGATTAGACCGTTGTTATGCAAATCTTGAGTGGATTAATATATTCCAAGAAGCAAGCGTTACACATCTAACTAGAATTTATTGAAATTATTGTCTAAGTTAAAATTGATCTAGTTAAAGATTTTGGTAGAAGTAGTGACATTTTTAGAATGGAAACTATTTGGAATTCTCACCCTTCTTTCCCAGGGATAGTTCATGATACTTGGCTAAACCAAAGTGATATATTAGAAGCTACAAAAGAATTCACAAATTGAGTTAAACTATGGAACAAAGAGGTATTCGGTAATATCTTTTAAAAAAAAAGTATTTTGGCTGGACTAGGGGGATTCAAAACTCTCCTAAGTATATAACAAACCAATTCTTATTTCTTAATAGATCTTGTGGCAGGAATACAAGGAAATCCAAAGACAAGAGGAGTAATTTGGAAATTAAAGTCTAGGATTCAATGGTTAAACTATAGTGACGCAAGCACAACGTTTTTTCATACTACTACTATGCAAAGGAGGAGAAAGAATAGAATCCTAAGTTTAAAGGATGAAGGGGGAAACTGGCTCTTTAACCAAAAGGATATTATGAATAACATTACAAAAAAATTTCAAAATCTTTATAGTATGAATCATAATCAGTCGGTTCAGAATCACAATGAAATATATTTTATTAGTACTATTAAAGAGAGCCCGACTAGGTTTCTAACTAGGGATATAACATCAACTGAGATTAAGAATGCTATATTCTCTTTTAAACCTTATAAGGCGCCAGGGCCAGACGGTATTCATCCCTTTTTCTTCCAGAAGTGTTTGGAATGAAACAAAGGAACTGCTCTCTAATTTCGGCATTGACACTTTCTCTAGAAAGAAAATGAATGAGGAAATGAATCAAACATATATTCACTACAAAAAAAAGTGTGTTTTGCAACAGTTTTTTAGCGGCAGTTCTGAAAACCGCTGCAATTCCAACTATTTTGCTGCAGTTGTATCAAGTGACGCTAAAAGGAATAAATAGCAGCGGTTTTCAATTAATTTTGCAGCGGTGTTGTATAAGTTGTTGCTACCGGCGGTTTTTATGTATTTCCAGCGGTTTTACCTTTTTATCCCACATCGAAACTTTATGCATATAAACTCTGCATTATAAACAAAGTCGTAACTCTGTTGTGCAACTACTTCTCGCGCGGGTCAACATGGAGACTTGCATTGATGAGGGTATAGGTTCGTGGGCTGGCCCATGTACATACAACATGGGCGAAGTAGCTTTAAGCCCTGAAGTATTGATCACGTGGAGTGTCGCACCCCGTTTTTCGAGCTCGGTCGAGTCGAAGATCGGGTTTGACTAGGGTGACTCGATTGAGTCAAAGTTGGAGTCGCCACCTAACAAATTCGTATAAGGTGTATTAGGGCACCTAAAGCTTCTAAGTATCTAAAGTTAACTCCGGGTAGGTCTTGCTAGCAAAGATCTTAGGGTAAGAAGCCCTTATGACTCGGGAAGAAGGTATTAGGCACTTCCCGAGTCCCACTAAAAGTGGTTCCCGACCGAGTTAAAAATTTTGGGATTTATGGACTGAGTATACAAACAATCTTACTAAGGGATTTTGAATAGTTATCGAGGTCAAATGCAAATATAGGTTATAATAGAGGCTAGAAATGTAAATAGAGTTAAACAATTCAAATTGATGAAAATGAGGCCAGAAATTAAAGTCAAACACCATATAGGATATGCTGCGCAAGTAAACAATTCCAGCGTGTATTACAATTTTAAAGCTTGCGTTTCTAGGCTAAGCCCACTGATGAATTTCGAATATAGCCACCACAGATGCAATATCTTGCCTTTAACGAGACTAGACATAAAAAATGGCCATCTGCGCAGTCTTATAGGGAAGCAGTGTACTGCTAAAGGGCGTCGCCTAATTTCCTCTCTTGGGCTTTACACACACAGGCCATTTAGGCGATTTTCTTGCAACAATGGCCTAGCTCAATTATCTCTTTAAAGAAAAAGCTAAAATTTTTAGCTATGTCATGAATAAAAAATAATAATTCTGTAAATATATGATTAGGCCAAAGACAAAGGGTGCAAACGTATATATATATACGTTTTTTTTTTAAAAAAAAAAAATGAGAAAGCTTCCCTAAATCGCGCGAAATTCCTTAAGTAAAAAAAAAACAAAAGGAATTGTAATGCTTGAAGGGATGTTAGCCATTTTGAGTGATATTTTGACATTAATTGTCAAAATACCCATGTCAATTGGCTCTTAATGTGAGGTCATTTTGTTTTCAAAAATATCAATACCTTGTAAATGATTTTAAAAATAGGAGCATATAATATTTGCATATTTCAAATCGCATATAACCTTATCAAATAGGGGATCATTTATAGAAATGTGCACATTGCTAATTGCATAACCATAACCTTACAAGTAGTTCTAATATATATATATATATATATATGCCCATAAATTAAAATGTAAATGACTAGCACACATTAATCACATAATTAGCCCTTTTATTTTAATTTTATAAAAATATATATTTTTTGTAGAGCTTGACCTCATAAAGCCCTCACTCCCCCTCCAAATTATTTATTAACTTGGAGAGGGAAAAAATGTTTTGCGTGACGTTTTTTTTTAGAAAATAGGCTTGTGGTTAAAGGTGTTTAAACATTTATAAAGAACAAGCCTAAATTTTCAAAATACTGGCCCGAAAGAAAGATTTGCATAAATAAGACTTAAATGAGGTGAACTTGAGAAATACCCCTTGATTCAGAACATCTCAGAACTTATGTGATTCACAGACACGTTATAGGCAGTTTTCTGTTTTGCAGAAATAAGCCTCAATTGAGGCAGTTTGCGAAAATAGCCTATGTTTTAAATAAAAATCAAAAATACCACCCCTATTTTAACAAAGTAAGCCCTGCAAATTCCAGAATTTTACCACCATACTCCAGACCATATTTTAACCAACAAACTTTCACATCAAACCCACTCTTCTATGGCAAAATTAACCACACAACATCCGAAAAAGAAAAGGAAGAGAGAGTCAAGAAAAAGGGCCCTGTTTCACCCATTCATAGGCAGCTCATTGCTGCCCCTTCAATATCTATTATCAGCCAGTCTAACACTATTTCATACACAACCAATGTGCCAATTTTGATGCTTAAATAAAGAAGATCTAATTAATGCAAAGCAGAATGTAAAAAAAAAAGTGATAAGAAACAGGCCCTCTGTGCCTCATTACTGACTGCATGTGATGACTTTCATCACAGCCTTTATATACTACCAAAAGTTCTCTTTTCCTGCACAAAACAACTGTTAATGGTAGGGCCTTTGGTCAAGGCAAATATAGAACCTGAATGCCTGCATAAGAAAGAACATGGTATAGCCTCAAAGGCTATCCGAAACAAGCTTTTGTGACAAGTAACAGGGGTTAGAAGATAGCCATGAAAGGCTCAGACAGACAAGGAGGCAATAATGCAAACAGAGGACTTTCAACTTTTCCCAGAAAGAGTCAATACAATATAGTTGCTAGATGCTATACCTTGATGATAAATAAGCAGGGGGTGAACAACTCTAATAGCTTCAAGAACCAGAGAATAAGTAAGAAAAATCAGAGAGTATCTTCTTTCCCTTCTTTTTTTTTTTTAGTAAAGGGGAAGAAGCCACTATTTTCAGCCTGTGTGTCTCTCAGTATTTGTGAGTGTGTGTGTCCTGAAGTGTGTAGAAGATGTGTATTTATAGTGTAAAGAGAGAAGCAAGCAATTTTCTCTAAAAGGCAAGTATTCAAACCATATCAATTAGAGCGGTCTTTTAATTAAAGAAACAATAATCAGTCAGCTAGAAACAAGGCAGAAAAATCTCACCAGAACCTTTCCCACCTGTAAATTATGCGTAAAGGATGGAGATTTTATATAAGGCAACAACAATCTGTTCAAATTCATTGATTGACAATTAACTAGATACGTGACAAGTTTTAAAATAACATAGAAATTTAGAGAAATCTAAATGTGAATGTGTATATGAGACAATAAGCCAAATAGCATGCTCTTTTCCTTTTCTAAGATTCAGTAAAGCATCTGTATATGCACACAGACGAGCGCAACTATGATACATCACCAGGCCAAATCAGAGTATCAACGACAAATCAACCAAACGAGCAGGCGCTTTCAATTCAAATTAACAATGTCAAGTTCTATAATCTGTTTAACACGTAATCAAAACCAGAGACTCTTCAGTTAACTGTGCACTTATGCAAAATCAAGCGATTACGATAAACATCATTTAACTAATCTAAAATTACTATGCCAATGCTAAAATTCAGTTAAGTATACTTCAAGATGTCGTCGATTCCAAAACAGTAGAAGAATCAAGGGGGCAAAATTAAAATAATAAAAAATAGAAGGATGTTACCCATGTTGGAAGAACAGTCGGATCAAAGACGATCGAACCGGGTCGGGTCGTCCTCAAATCTGCCCGTTTTTGTTATTTTCAAGTTCGGATCATTAATCACTTGCCTTGTTCATGATAAATCATTGTGTGTTATGCCCGGATTTGACGAGATTCGCTCGATCTCTTCTCCTTCCTTTTCGATTTCCATAGAAACAGGGAGAAGATTGATTTGTTCCCTTTTTCTGTGTGAAAGCGACAAGGGAGAGAGAGAGATGAGTGAAGTTTCGGCGGAGATGGCGGCAGACTGGTGGAACCACGGCTGAATCTGGACGGGAATCGGGGGTAGAGGATAAGGAGGGTGACGGCTGGTATTGTATATGTGTAAATGAGAGAAGTGTTTTAGGGTTTTAGAATTGGGGGTGGGATTGGTAATATTAAAATGTTAGGAGTGATGTGAGCCGTTGGATCAAAATATCGAAGGGCTCAGGTTATGCCACGTCGGGGAGCGTGTGTGTGTGTAGATGTTATATGTGTTGCTGAGATGTTATGACAATGAGCTTTAGGGGTTGTACCAGGTGCTGGAGGGAGTTGTACACGTGCTTTGGAGAGTAGTACTATGCTTATGATGAGTTGTACGCATGCTAGGAGTGTATTTAGTGAGGTGTGAGCTTAGGTGGAGTATATGTGGACAAAATATGATGACGAGGACTAAATGTAATAGGAATGGGATTGTAAAATAGCAAAATGACCAGTATTTAATTAAAATACTTATAAATATAAATAATTAGTATTAAAATAATAAATTTTGTAAATAATTATAAATATATTTAATTATAAATAAATATAGATGACCACAAATAACACTAATTAGATTTAAATAGCCGCAAATAATTGTTAAATAATGTCATAATACATTAAATTGCGCGAATAGCATACGTATTTTAGAAAATAGCCTAGATGAATACAATTACGTAGTTATAATCGCAATTAAATAAATATTATATAAATAGGGTATTAATAATAATTTTACACACGTAAAATGCATGTCATCTAGTGCAATTTTGTTTAGAAAATTACTATTATCGATTTTAATTAAATATAGCCAAATTGCGAAAAACGGAGGGACAAAATTGGGTGTCAACAGCTGCCCCTCTTTGCCCGGGGATGATAAAAGAGTCTTCGGGCAAAGATAGTTGACGGAGCAGCCAATTTTGTCACGACTGGTAGGCAAAAGATTGGAAGGGAAAATGGGAGTTTTGGGGTGTTTTGGCCGAACCCCGGTCTCTGAGTTGCCTACATATCTCGGGTTTCATGAGAATCAGGCCCTGTGTAGTTCTAGAATGGCATGTCGCCTGTGTGGGATGTATATGACGCACGATTTAGGTGTCAAGAGTTGATTTGTCCAAGTATGAAAAGTTCATATGGGTGTGTGTTTTGAGACTTGATGACATATTGAGGAGTGAGCATGGTAAATTCGCACGATTCAAACAAATGAACATGATTAGACACGAAGACACACACGATTAATAAACAAGCAAGATTCACACAAGGTGATCGCCAATCAGAAAGAACACAAGCTGCCTTATAAAGGATTAGGCGGATTATTTGTTTGCATATGAGAGGTTTTAGATTTGAGCGGGGAACAAATAATTTGATGAAGTGGTAAAAGCGTAATCGAAGGGACTAAGCTTTTCGAATGGAGTTTTAAAATGGTGTATAATACGTATTAGAAATTTTGTGATTGCACAATTTCAGAATAGGGAAATGATTTTGAAAGCAAGTGTGAGAGAGTGAGGAAGGGCTCAAAGGGATTGCTGGAAAGTCGAAGAATGTCTTGTGGTGTTGCCCAATATGTTGTCGTGTTTGTTATTGTAATTACTATTTGTGCCTGCACTCAAAGAAAGATATGTGAGTTTTGGGGAGAGGGGAAGGGTTGGTTTGTGCATCCTCCTCATTGTTGCATCTTGGGCTTGTGGATGTCGATTTTTCAATGAAATTCTGCCCCAGTGTCGTATTGCATCCTTTTGGAATTTTTGAGGGGATCCTCAAAAATTCTGCCCCAGTTTATTGCCTTTAAAATATCACCTTACTGTAAATAGTGCCTGCAAAACAAAATACATGTATGTCCAATTCTAAGGCGGACAAGCCTAATAACAGTGCCTGCAAAATAAAATATATATGTATATATCCAATTATAAGGCAGATGGGCCTATTATAGTAGTGCCTGCAAAACAAAATATATGTGATGTCCTATTCTAAGGCGGACAGGCCTAATAGTCATATTCTAAGCCTGATGGGGCTCATCGTCGTATTTTAAGCCTGACGAGGCTAGTCGTCATATTTTAAGCCTGACGAGGCTATTCGTCATATTTTAAGCCTGACGTGGCTAGTCTTATTGTAGTGGTGCCTGCAAAATAAAATATATGAGTTTGTCCTATTTTAAGCCGGAAAAGGCTGATTATAGTAGTGCCTGCAAAACAGAAAGAATGAGTACGTCCAATTCTAAGGCGGACGAGCCTATTGTCATATTCTAAGCCTGACGGGGCTCATCGTCATATTTTAAGCCTGACGTGGCTGATTGTCATATTATAAGCCTGTCATATTTTAAGCCTGACGGGGCTAGTCGTCATATTTTAAGCCTGACGTGGCTAGTCCTCGTATAGGAGGCGCCATGTCCCGAAACTTGTAAGTGCATTCCTCAAGTGTCTATTAAGTAAAAGATTTGTGGTAGAGCTATCGATTGTTTTGCCTGCTGCTCTAGTGTTCATAAAAAGTATCTGCTCTCAAAGAAAGATTTGTTAGTTGAAAACAAAGTGGCTGCCTTGCATTGAACACCCAAGTGTCGGCTCGAATCTGCATTTGTCCTTTGATGTGATATCTTGAAAATCTTTGTTACCCAATCTATCATGCGAATACTTCTTCCATTTTAGGTTGAAAACTTTTGTGTGAGTGTATTGGATTAGGAGGATGTCCCAAAAATTGTGCTTATCTTGGCTAGGAGAAAATGAAAAGTTTATTATAATGAAACCTTGCCCAAGTAGGCTGCTTACATATCTTGTCAATACCATAATCAAGTCATACATAGTTCAGATACAAAGTAGGGATAAAGCGCAAAAGAGTAGTCAGATGCAGAGATGGTAGATTTTGCATGGTGATGGATTGCCTTCATGTGTTGTGCTTTCTCTTCAAATGTCTCGGAGCTATCTTCGATGGATTGCCTTGAACATAGACTGTGTTTGCAGCTTGAGAGTTAGAACTGTCATTTGGTGGTTCTTGTTGTACCGTTATCTTGCCTTTTTCAATCAAGTTCTGGATTTTGTGCTTCAATGCTGGACATTCTTCAGTGTCATGACCTTGAATGTTCGAATGATATGCGCAAGTCTTTGATGGATCAAAATTCGAACGAGGAACCCATCCATTTCTCGGCTGCAATATCCCTTGATCCCTCAGTCTTTCAAAGATGTTTGTCAGAGATTCAGCTAGAGGAGTAAATGTGCGAATCTTCATCTTTTTGGTCTGGTGACGACTGCGTTGAGCCTGATTGGGTTGTGGCTGAAAACCCTGATAGTGGGGAGGTTGTCTAGTGTGTAAGTCAGGAGTATCATGAAATTGTAGATTCCGTTGATTCTGTTTGTACGGTGGTTGGTGCCCAATCATGGCGACTAATGTGTTGTCCTCTTCATTATTTCGCGAATTCTCACGTGCCTCGGGTTGAAAATGTTGATTAACATAGTGCACTGTTGAACTTCCAATAATCTTCCCTTCCTGAATGCCAATTTCTAGTTCTTTTATTATCCGAATCAGACTAGGAAAGTCGTGTGCCTGAACGCCGAGCAATTTCTCATAGTAAATCCCCTCTTGGATTTGGACGAAAGTTGAAACTAACTCTTCTTCAGGTAAAGGAGGGTGTATCTTGGAAGCTTCGATTCTCCATCGGGTAGCATATTCTTCAAAAGACTCGTGTTGCATTCTTTTGACTTTGTGCATCTCATATAGGTGCACATCCTTTCGGATGTTGAACTTGTATTGCTCCACAAAATCTCGGGCCATATCTTCCCAAGTGTGCCATTTTCTGAAATCTTGTTTGGTGTACCAAGTGAGTGCTAGCCCAGATAAACTTTGGATGAACAATTGCATCCTGATAGCCTCGATGTGCCCAACTCCAATTAATCTATTGCAGTAATCTTTCAAATGATAGAAGGGGTTTCCCTTTCCGTCGAAAGTGCTGAATTTTGGAATTTTGTATCCATGCGGTAGCTCAACGTATGGATGTAGACACAAATCCTTATACCTCAGACTTTGAATATTCCTTAGACTCATCTCCTCTTTCACAACCATTTCTAGATTATGGAGCTTTTCATTGAAACCCTCCTGTTCATTTGGCTGGATTTCTCTTCTGTGCTTCTTATGTGGGTATACTGCCAGCTGATTCCGCTTGTCCCTTGCCACAATTTGCATAGTAGTAGGATCAGGATTGTCAGATTTGTCTGAAATGTCTTGATGAGTCTTGTTTTTCTCGATGATATATGTCTGAGGTTCTGAGGACTTTGTTCCAAAAGTGAATATTTCATCTTGGCTTGTCATCTTGGCTTCTTCTTAATGCAGATTCTTTGCCAACTTCGATGTTCAAATGCTAGGTAACCTTTTAACAAAATGATAAAATATGCAAAACAAAGTTAGTATTCTATAAACTTTGAAACAAAATAGCACATAAATGTTAGATATGCAGCTTAGAGGATGCCTAGAAGGTATATGATAGACTAATGTTTGAATTAGACACTATGACAAATGGTATAGAGATTATAAAGGATTGCTTGAGTGCTTTATGTAGCAGTTAAGACAAAGATTTTGGTTGATGAATCATTAATAAGGATGTTGCGGTGAATTGTGCGAAGTCAAGGAAAATGTTGGACTTTAGGTGACCAAAAGGGAGGTCGGCTCTTGTCGAACACCAAAGACTTGGGCGCGATCACCTTTACAAATTTGTCTGTCGTGATCCATGCCTTTTCACAATTGTCAACCAACTGCTGTATTTCAAAACTTTGCACCAACTTTCCTTATTGGGCAAAATAAAATTTTTTATTATAAAGGGACCGAACCCGGTGTGGGCTGCCTACGTATCCTGCTACTGACAGGAATCAGGTCAAGCGTAGTTCAAAATACATAAAGGGAAAATCTTAAAAACATGTGCCATAGAGCTTGCTTAGAGAGTAAAATAAATGTCTCCAAAGATTATGCGACTTATAAGCTCTCTTCTCGTATTCGGATGTTTGTCACTAAACTGCTGCCTCTTTGACCTTGTCATCTGCAATTGCTTCGTCATTAGCATTTTCAATCTTGATTTGCCCAGACTTGATCAGCCCTTCAATCTTCTCTTTAAAAGCAAAACATTTCTCAATATCATGCCCCGGCATGCCTGAATGGTAAACACATGACTTTTTCATATCTGCTTTCCACGGTTCCTCGTAACTTTTCCTTTCAATAGGGTGCACTATCCCTACATCTTTCAACTTTTCGTACAAACTTGCATATGATCCACCAATGGGAGGAAACTTGTGAGGAGCATCACGAGAGCAATTCTTAGTGTTGTTTGTTGGATTCTGATAAGAAACTGGGTTAACTGACTGTGAGGAAACTTCAACTGTTGGCATGAAGGTCAGAGGTTGGCACCACATAAGTTGAGGTTTTCCCTTTGGCACTTCGACTACCTTGCCATTTTCCACTAAACTCTGAATCTCCTTCCTCAGAGCGGTGCATTCGTTGGTGTCATGACCTGGTATGTTAGAGTGAAATGCACAATGTTTGCTTGAATCGAAGTAAGGTGGTAGTGGGGTAAAGACTTCTCCACGTTGTGGCTGCAACATCCCGATAGACTTAAGTTTCTCAAATTGAACAGCCAGTGATTCATGCAAAGGGATGATGGCTTGGTTATTGAGAGATAATGGAATATGACTTGGGGTTTTGGCAATGGTAGCTTTCCCTTTCTTTGTAACATTTGGTGGATTCTCCTCACTTCTCATCTCCTGATTGCCTCCTGCTAACTTTTTGAATGCTCTTTCAACCATGATGGAATGTAAATTTGGAAAATGCTTTGGATCACACTCATGTATGGCGGGTGGTGCAATAGTATAGACTGGAGCACTAAAGTGACCCTCGAACATTGGTTTCGGGAACTCTTGTGGCATGTCAGAGGTGCCCTTGAGGCCGACCATCACTCCTCTTACCTTGTCAATTTTCTGCTCCATACGCATAATACTTGCTGCAATAACTCCCTCCTGTTTTGACAAATCACCAATAAGTGCACTCTGCTTAGCCATGTCTTCTATTTTGGTGTTCCACTCGAGCCGACCTTTTGGAGAGGAAGTCTTTGAGTTAGGAAGTAATTAGAATGTGCAAAGGATCAGAAAAATAGGGTTATATGCATTGGAGAGATATTGAACTTGGGGAAAAGATTCATTCAGGTAGAGAGAGAGAGGAAGAGCAACAAACGAGTTCACGCAATGCACACATATCAAGTAACGAAGGCATCCTATAATGCGAAAAACCATTTTACGCACGATGATTTTGAAAAGCGCTTTGTGCCGCATGTCTCATTTCATTTGCTAAAAAAATAGGGAGCCTAAGAGATAATATTGCATTTATTGGATCTTATCACATTGGATGATAATGAAATAGTGTAAAAAGCGGAAAAGACTAAATATTGCTAGGAAATTAGATCGTGGCCAAATAAACATCTTTCATGCTGATCCATCCCCAGAAGATTCCTCTTCTTCTTCAGATGAGTCTTCCTCCGCCGAACTTGCCCCTGATGAATCTCCTTGGAAGATGATATTATCTGCATCAGTTAAGAGCCGGGATATGTCGAATGTGAAGTTTTTCAACATTTCCCAAGCCTTACTTCCTTTCTCCTCTATTCCTTTGTCAGCCACAGAGCTCATCCCTTCGCTAGCCCATACACCGATAGACTCTATGCGTTTTGTCAGGAGTTCTGCCTTATTGCGCCATTTGTCTTTTTCTTTGTCCTTTGCTTCGACCAAACTTTGCTTCTTCACTATTTTCTCTCGTGCCTTTGCCAGTTGTTTGTGTAGCCTCTCGCACTCAGATTCTAATTCATCGGCATTTCTTTTCCTTTTTCTTGTTGCTCTTGGTTGAACTGCCTTTGCTATGTCTTTCCTTAGCCAGTCTAGATAATCTTCATCACAGCCTGCATCAAACCTGTCTCGTCCAATAGTCTCAAATCCCATTCGTCGTCTTTCTTTCCAAAGTTCTAATATCTTGTCTTTAAATGGTATCACTCCTCCGGAAATATCTGCTTTGAAACTGCTGATGTCTGCAATTTGGGGTACGATCTGCTTTCTCCCTGCTTGTCTAAGTGTCCTTAACGGAGTGTATGGGTAAACTCCTCTAAAGCCCACTAAGATGAGAAAGGAGTCTCCTTTGGATCGTGTGATTACTGTTGTGCTGGGAAAGTAATCAAACATCCATTGAATGTTTTCGGGTGTCAGTTGACATAACATGTGGTGCCAACCATTGGTAGTTGTTGGTTGGTCCCATTTCTCGAGAGCGTTGTCCATGCGGGTGGTATGAGTCAAGATGTAGTTTTCTCTTGGTATGGAATGGAAAGCTTGGTCTTTGTTATCCATCCTTTGCAAATGTTCCTTCAGCCAGATTTGTAAAAGCAGATTGCAACCTTCAAAGAAACCATCTCCCTTCTTGCATCTTTCTAAAGCTCGGTACATCTCTGCAACAATCATCGGTACCAAAGTGTATGTCTTGTTAATGTCTTTGAGTAAGGTATCAGCGATTGAGACCATGCAAACATCAACTCGTCCTTGGTGTTGTGGAAAGACGACGATCCCTAAAAAGCTAGTGACAAAAGCAACTACCCTTCGCTCTTGCCAATCTGCTTGGTCAATGTTGAAGTATCCTTCAGATTCCTGAAATGCTTCTTCATACCCAAATTTGATGTAGAGGGAAGTCAAAGAAATTCCCGTCTGCCTTATACTGTCTGTACATAACTCGGGCTTAAACCCTACCATTTCGAAGAACTCCTCGGGTGCAATGTTCTTAGGCATCAAGACTTATTCACTTTCGAATGGTAATTGAGTCAATCCGCCTATTTCTTCCAGCAACGGTGTCAACTCTACACTTCCAAAGTGGAAAACCGCTCGATCCGCATCCCAACAGTGTACTGCTGCTTCTACTATCCCTTTTATTGTCGTATGCTCCTTCAATGAAATAAGGTTCCCCAACACTGCCTTAACTCGGTCTTGTTGATCTATGCTTAAGTTTTCCCACCAATCTCTTAGCAACTGAGGGACTTCAATAACCATGCTAAATGTTCTAGTGGCCATGATCTTCTGGAAAAGATGAAGGAGGGAGAAAAAAAGGGAAGGAAGATGCCTAAATTTTGGTTGTAAGCAAACGATTAACGTGTGGCACGAGCTTTTGAAAACAACGCAGTATGAAATATGAAGAGAAGTGTCGTTATGAGTTGAGAACCCTTTAGACACTTTAGAAGGAAAATGTTAATGGACTTTTAACAAACCACGGGTGGCAAGTCTTTATATAATGCCTAGAGGATAAACGCGCATTATGTGTCATCCCGTCTATCAAGCGGTCATTTCCGCTTCATATTAGGCCTTTAATGCCTTTTCGATTACCCTTTGTGCGTTTGAATAGCATTGAATATAGAATGATTCCAACCGCTTAGAAATAAACAGTCGTTTCTGATTCAATTTCAGCTTTGATGCCTTTTCGGTTACCATTTGTGCATTCGAATAGCATTGAATACAGAATAATTCTGACTATTTATGAATAATCAATCATTTCTGATTCAATTTGGGCTTTTGACGCCTCTTGGGTAACCTTTGTGCCTTCGAATGGCATTGAATGCAGAATAATTCCCATAAACGGTCTACATTTGCACGTTCAATCCTTTAAGTAAATGCAAATAAATCATGTCTAACGCTCTTTGGGGGTTAAAAAAAACCGTCCAGATTGTTTGAACAAGTTGGCCTATAAGACTTGAAAACAAGTCGGCTAAATGATATGTCATGATGCATGATTCCTAGCATTGCTACTAAAGAATGAAGTTGGCTAGACTGAGTTTTATTATTCTCCCAAGCGGACAACTCAGGAGCGGGAACGTCTCGGGCCAAATGGGTTCCAAGTTGTTCCCCCTAAAAGGAGATTTTTTGTGAGGGAAGAGGTGGTCGTAACCACCGCACGATTTAGAAACTTGCTAGGAGCGGCGGGAGGTATACACGATATGCACAAATTTTTTAGAAATGCATATGTTTTGTAAAATGATGCACACATATTGAAGTATTTCATGAAATGATTTTAAAAGGATAAGAACAAAACGAACGCGTTAGTTTCGAAAGATATGATTAATATAAACTAGGCAATGAAAAAAAAGAAAAGATGCAAATATTTTACCAACTTTTAAAAGACGAATAGAACAAGTTAATTTTGAAAAATAGGCTAATAAAGTTAGGCGGTATATTTTCAAAAATGCGAAAAGAATTATGAAGTGAAACATTTAAAAAAAAAAAAAAAAAAAAAGATTTAGCAAATTTATGGAAATGGTGCACATATTGAGATAAAATAAATAAATAAAAAAATTTTAAAAGGAGAAACAAATAAGTTAATTCTGGAAAATAGGTTGAAATTTTCGAAAAAAGGCAAAAGAATTATGAAGTGAAAAAGATTTAGGAGATTCGAAAATAACTGAAGTTTAGGATATTATGAACTAGACAATATATGAACTGAAATTATTTTAAAAGAAAAAGATTTAGAAAATTCATGGAAGATTTGAAAACATTTGAAGTATAGGATGTGATGTAAGAAACTACCAAGAGTGGGTTTACTAGACAAGAACATGGTTCCCCCAGGCGGACAACCAAGGGGTGGGAACGTTTGGAATTGTTGGTTGTACCACGGACCAACTTATCCCAACCGTCCCCCTTACAGGGTTTTTTGAGGTGGAACGACCGTGAGATCCACGTAATCGCTCGTGTGTGTGCAAAGTGTCGTTTCCAGAAGTGGAGGAGTGTGAGTGAAAATGTCATAAATATTACAAGGATATACAAATAAATAATAAACTTGAAAGAAGACAAACAAAAAAGAAAACAAGTTAGTAAAATAATAATAATAATAAAGCAATTAATTCAATAATGTAAATAAATAATAGCAATAGAAATCCCAAAATAGAACCCGTTGTGGTTAGGACTTTGAAGTCCCCAGCGGAGTCGCCATCCTGTCGCACCCCGTTTTTCGAGCTCGGTCGAGTCGAAGATCGGGTTTGACTAGGGTGACTCGATTGAGTCAAAGTTGGAGTCGCCACCTAACAAATTCGTATAAGGTGTATTAGGGCACCTAAAGCTTCTAAGTATCTAAAGTTAACTCCGGGTAGGTCTTGCTAGCAAAGATCTTAGGGTAAGAAGCCCTTATGACTCGGGAAGAAGGTATTAGGCACTTCCCGAGTCCCACTAAAAGTGGTTCCCGACCGAGTTAAAAATTTTGGGATTTATGGACTGAGTATACAAACAATCTTACTAAGGGATTTTGAATAGTTATCGAGGTCAAATGCAAATATAGGTTATAATAGAGGCTAGAAATGTAAATAGAGTTAAACAATTCAAATTGATGAAAATGAGGCCAGAAATTAAAGTCAAACACCATATAGGATATGCTGCGCAAGTAAACAATTCCAGCGTGTATTACAATTTTAAAGCTTGCGTTTCTAGGCTAAGCCCACTGATGAATTTCGAATATAGCCACCACAGATGCAATATCTTGCCTTTAACGAGACTAGACATAAAAAATGGCCATCTGCGCAGTCTTATAGGGAAGCAGTGTACTGCTAAAGGGCGTCGCCTAATTTCCTCTCTTGGGCTTTACACACACAGGCCATTTAGGCGATTTTCTTGCAACAATGGCCTAGCTCAATTATCTCTTTAAAGAAAAAGCTAAAATTTTTAGCTATGTCATGAATAAAAAATAATAATTCTGTAAATATATGATTAGGCCAAAGACAAAGGGTGCAAACGTATATATATATACGTTTTTTTTTTAAAAAAAAAAATGAGAAAGCTTCCCTAAATCGCGCGAAATTCCTTAAGTAAAAAAAAAACAAAAGGAATTGTAATGCTTGAAGGGATGTTAGCCATTTTGAGTGATATTTTGACATTAATTGTCAAAATACCCATGTCAATTGGCTCTTAATGTGAGGTCATTTTGTTTTCAAAAATATCAATACCTTGTAAATGATTTTAAAAATAGGAGCATATAATATTTGCATATTTCAAATCGCATATAACCTTATCAAATAGGGGATCATTTATAGAAATGTGCACATTGCTAATTGCATAACCATAACCTTACAAGTAGTTCTAATATATATATATATATATATATATATGCCCATAAATTAAAATGTAAATGACTAGCACACATTAATCACATAATTAGCCCTTTTATTTTAATTTTATAAAAATATATATTTTTTGTAGAGCTTGACCTCATAAAGCCCTCACTCCCCCTCCAAATTATTTATTAACTTGGAGAGGGAAAAAATGTTTTGCGTGACGTTTTTTTTAGAAAATAGGCTTGTGGTTAAAGGTGTTTAAACATTTATAAAGAACAAGCCTAAATTTTCAAAATACTGGCCCGAAAGAAAGATTTGCATAAATAAGACTTAAATGAGGTGAACTTGAGAAATACCCCTTGATTCAGAACATCTCAGAACTTATGTGATTCACAGACACGTTATAGGCAGTTTTCTGTTTTGCAGAAATAAGCCTCAATTGAGGCAGTTTGCGAAAATAGCCTATGTTTTAAATAAAAATCAAAAATACCACCCCTATTTTAACAAAGTAAGCCCTGCAAATTCCAGAATTTTACCACCATACTCCAGACCATATTTTAACCAACAAACTTTCACATCAAACCCACTCTTCTATGGCAAAATTAACCACACAACATCCGAAAAAGAAAAGGAAGAGAGAGTCAAGAAAAAGGGCCCTGTTTCACCCATTCATAGGCAGCTCATTGCTGCCCCTTCAATATCTATTATCAGCCAGTCTAACACTATTTCATACACAACCAATGTGCCAATTTTGATGCTTAAATAAAGAAGATCTAATTAATGCAAAGCAGAATGTAAAAAAAAAAAAGTGATAAGAAACAGGCCCTCTGTGCCTCATTACTGACTGCATGTGATGACTTTCATCACAGCCTTTATATACTACCAAAAGTTCTCTTTTCCTGCACAAAACAACTGTTAATGGTAGGGCCTTTGGTCAAGGCAAATATAGAACCTGAATGCCTGCATAAGAAAGAACATGGTATAGCCTCAAAGGCTATCCGAAACAAGCTTTTGTGACAAGTAACAGGGGTTAGAAGATAGCCATGAAAGGCTCAGACAGACAAGGAGGCAATAATGCAAACAGAGGACTTTCAACTTTTCCCAGAAAGAGTCAATACAATATAGTTGCTAGATGCTATACCTTGATGATAAATAAGCAGGGGGTGAACAACTCTAATAGCTTCAAGAACCAGAGAATAAGTAAGAAAAATCAGAGAGTATCTTCTTTCCCTTCTTTTTTTTTTTTAGTAAAGGGGAAGAAGCCACTATTTTCAGCCTGTGTGTCTCTCAGTATTTGTGAGTGTGTGTGTCCTGAAGTGTGTAGAAGATGTGTATTTATAGTGTAAAGAGAGAAGCAAGCAATTTTCTCTAAAAGGCAAGTATTCAAACCATATCAATTAGAGCGGTCTTTTAATTAAAGAAACAATAATCAGTCAGCTAGAAACAAGGCAGAAAAATCTCACCAGAACCTTTCCCACCTGTAAATTATGCGTAAAGGATGGAGATTTTATATAAGGCAACAACAATTTGTTCAAATTCATTGATTGACAATTAACTAGATACGTGACAAGTTTTAAAATAACATAGAAATTTAGAGAAATCTAAATGTGAATGTGTATATGAGACAATAAGCCAAATAGCATGCTCTTTTCCTTTTCTAAGATTCAGTAAAGCATCTGTATATGCACACAGACGAGCGCAACTATGATACATCACCAGGCCAAATCAGAGTATCAACGACAAATCAACCAAACGAGCAGGCGCTTTCAATTCAAATTAACAATGTCAAGTTCTATAATCTGTTTAACACGTAATCAAAACCAGAGACTCTTCAGTTAACTGTGCACTTATGCAAAATCAAGCGATTACGATAAACATCATTTAACTAATCTAAAATTACTATGCCAATGCTAAAATTCAGTTAAGTATACTTCAAGATGTCGTCGATTCCAAAACAGTAGAAGAATCAAGGGGGCAAAATTAAAATAATAAAAAATAGAAGGATGTTACCCATGTTGGAAGAACAGTCGGATCAAAGACGATCGAACCGGGTCGGGTCGTCCTCAAATCTGCCCGTTTTTGTTATTTTCAAGTTCGGATCATTAATCACTTGCCTTGTTCATGATAAATCATTGTGTGTTATGCCCGAATTTGACGAGATTCGCTCGATCTCTTCTCCTTCCTTTTCGATTTCCATAGAAACAGGGAGAAGATTGATTTGTTCCCTTTTTCTGTGTGAAAGCGACAAGGGAGAGAGAGAGATGAGTGAAGTTTCGGCGGAGATGGCGGCAGACTGGTGGAACCACGGCTGAATCTGGACGGGAATCGGGGGTAGAGGATAAGGAGGGTGACGGCTGGTATTGTATATGTGTAAATGAGAGAAGTGTTTTAGGGTTTTAGAATTGGGGGTGGGATTGGTAATATTAAAATGTTAGGAGTGATGTGAGCCGTTGGATCAAAATATCGAAGGGCTCAGGTTATGCCACGTCGGGGAGCGTGTGTGTGTGTAGATGTTATATGTGTTGCTGAGATGTTATGACAATGAGCTTTAGGGGTTGTACCAGGTGCTGGAGGGAGTTGTACACGTGCTTTGGAGAGTAGTACTATGCTTATGATGAGTTGTACGCATGCTAGGAGTGTATTTAGTGAGGTGTGAGCTTAGGTGGAGTATATGTGGACAAAATATGATGACGAGGACTAAATGTAATAGGAATGGGATTGTAAAATAGCAAAATGACCAGTATTTAATTAAAATACTTATAAATATAAATAATTAGTATTAAAATAATAAATTTTGTAAATAATTATAAATATATTTAATTATAAATAAATATAGATGACCACAAATAACACTAATTAGATTTAAATAGCCGCAAATAATTGTTAAATAATGTCATAATACATTAAATTGCGCGAATAGCATACGTATTTTAGAAAATAGCCTAGATGAATACAATTACGTAGTTATAATCGCAATTAAATAAATATTATATAAATAGGGTATTAATAATAATTTTACACACGTAAAATGCATGTCATCTAGTGCAATTTTGTTTAGAAAATTACTATTATCGATTTTAATTAAATATAGCCAAATTGCGAAAAACGGAGGGACAAAATTGGGTGTCAACATGGAGTACAAGTTGCTTTATCCTTTCACATGTTTTCAAACTATGATGGTTTACCTGCGGTTTTGGAAAATCCGCCGATGATAAAAGCAATTATCAGCAGTTATGCCAGCGGGTCATCGAAACTGTCGGCAACTAGTTTAAGTACGCCGACTCAGGCAGCGAGTATGAAACTGCTGGTATAGATTTTTGCATCTATTCTTATGTTTTTTTTTGTAGTGATTTGCCTAATTCCTATGGTTAAGAATCCGCAAACAATTAAGCAATACATGCCTATAAGTTTATGTAATACAGCTTATAAAGTTTTTACAAAAATTATAGTTAATATGATCAATAATTACCTCCCCCATATAATTCACCCGACTCAAACTAGCTTTATTTAAGGAAAAAGAGTGTCAGATAATGATGTCATTGTTCAAGAAGTTTTAAGATTTTTTAAAACTACTAAAGAGAAAAAAAGAAAAATGATGATCAAAATCCACTTGAAAAAAGCTTTCGACAAAATGGAATGTTCTTTTATAAGGTATGCTCTCATGTCTCGTAAATTTCTAAGGATACTACAGACCTAATCATGCCATGTGTCACTAGTACCTCTATCTCGATCTTAGTAAATGGTAATAAAAGTGATACTTTTAAGCCAACTAGAGGCATAAGAATGCGATCACTTATGTCATACTTGTTTGTTATATGTATGGAGATGCTTACAAAAGTCGTAAATAATGAAGTCGATTGTAAGAGGTGGATGCCCATTAAAATTTCAAAAAAAGGTCCTAATATATTTCACCTTTTATTTGTTGATGACCTTATTTTACTTATGGAAGCTGACCAAAAGAACTCTAACACCTTAATAGATACTTTAAATAGGTTTGTGGTTCTTCGTGTCAAACTATTAATTTTTCTAAATCAAAAATTATTTACTCGAATAACACTCCTTTAAATGATAAGGAGTATATCAGTAATTGTCTTTCAATCAAACATTCAAATGAGCTAGTAATATATTTAGGTTTTCCTATGATAAATGACAGAATTTCAAAAAAAACATTTCCAATTTATAATTGATAAGCTCAATAATAGATTAAATGGTTGGAAAATAAATTTTCTTAACATGGCGGGAAGAACGACGCTGATAAAATCAACTCTAGCGGCTATACCAAATCATGTAATGCAAATATATAAACTTCCTAAAGCTACCATTAAAACTATAGATAAAGTTCAAAGAACTTTTCTTTGGGGAAGCACTTCAATTAAAAGGAAATGTCACCTTATAAATTGGAAAACTGTTACTAAGACTAAGGGAAAAAATGGTCTAGGCCTTTACAAGAAAAAAAATAAGAATAGTTCCCTCCATGCAGCATTGGCTTGGAGGCTAGTTTAAAACAAAGATGCTCTTTGGGCTGAAGTACTGACAAGTATGCTGAAAATTCCTCTTCTCTTTATAATTCTCATATATGGAAAAACTGTAAAAAGATGTATGAATTATGTAAGAATGAGATCCACTGGGATATAAGGAATGTGGAGTTGATAAATATTTGGGATGATAACTGCATCATGTCAAATAATTCTCTAATGAGCAGCATTTATGGTCTTCTAATGAAGATGAGTATAACATGACTGTCAGTACTATTACAAAAAACAATGAGATTGATATCTCTAATTTATCTTTTAAGCTTCCTCAGGGACTAAATTAAAAAATCAAGAACACCTATATTCAGCAAACTACGCCTGCTAGGGATGTATTTGTGTGGAAGTATGGTCCGCTGAGGACTTTCAATACAAAATCAGCTTTTAGTATTACAACTGAAGAGGAAGAAACAATAGATAATAACATAAATTTTTAGTGGCTATGGAAACTTAATACTCTTAACAAGATTAAGACCTTCTTATGGTTAGCAGTAGATAATAGAATTGCGACTAATAGTCTGCTATGTAGGAGGAATATTATAGAATTAGATGGGTGCTCAATTTGCAATAATAATCAAGAAAATGTTTATCAGCTATTTTTTAGATGCAGATTCCCTCATATAATTTGGTCTCAACCAAATTTTCCTCATAATTTTATCCCATAATGGTCAGGATGGTGATACTCTATTTGAATGGCAATCCTAACAATGCAAGTTTAACAAAAGTTTCAATAACTATATCACATGGTCAGAAACAATTCCTTTTATTTTTTTGGGTATTTGGCTTGAGAGAAACGATAGGATTTATAAAAGAAGCAGGAAGCCATGTGTCCTAGAGGACATTATTAGTAGGGCCATGAAGTTTAAGCTGTTAACAGGTAAAGAAGTTAGAACTCATAAGGAGACAGTATATATCCAATGGAAACCTCCTGATCAGAACTCCATTAAACTAAATATTGACAAGACAAACTCTCAAGAAATTGCCAAGGGGGGAATTGGAGATATTTTTAGAAATAGCAATGGGAACTGGATTTTAAGGTATAACAAACACATCCTCTACTCTACAACTATCTTTGTCCAAATGTTGGCGTTATACCATGGAGTTAAAATAGTTTTAGAGAAAGGTCTAGCACCTCTAATTATTGCACTGACGGTAAGGATTTGATCACAATAATCTCAAAGGTGAAGGCTTATATCATAATCTCTTAAATGATTGCAAGTGCCTATTGTTTAGAGCAGGGAGCCCCGAGTTGCACCACACCTACAGAGAAGCAAACAAGGTTGCAGATCAAATAGCAAGAGAGGGATGCAGTTCTTCTTCTTTTGATAATCCTAGGATTTTCTTTCTCCACCTTTATTTGTAATTCCTTTCCTAAAACAAGACAAGGCCTACATTAATTAGTCACTACTATGGATACTATGAATAACTATGATTGAAGCAATCCAGGTACTTTGTTACTAGGGTCATCTCCTTCTTGTAATATCTAGGTTTTTAAATATTGAAATAAATGTCGTCTTATTAAAAAAAAAATTGCTAAATCCAAATTTTTTAAGCTGGTATCAACATCACTGTACGGACTCTAAATTAATGTGTGCTTGAACAACAAAGCAGCGTGTGGCTATTTATCTAAGAGTTGAAACACGATTATTGTTTCAGGCTGATCGTTCCAAAAAAGTGGCTTTTTATCAAATTGATCCAAATGACTCCGTAGCCACTTTATAGGGTGCTGAAAGAGAAATAACCATTAGTAAAGAAGTATTTAAAAATAACCATTACTTAAAAAATAGGAAGTTTTTGAGAAGTATCCATCAAAAGGCCAGAAAATTTTCAAATTTTGGGGTTTAGTTCAAAGTCACAAAAAAATCTTCTTTTGGACCGCAAAATAAGATCCTCTTTCCAAGAAAATTCAGTGTTTTTTAATTTTGGCTATGTTTAAGAAAAATTAATAATTGTTGGCTATTTCTTTTTTAGCGACTTAAAACTAGCTAATAGTCAAAATTGTCCATGAATTTTCGGTTTGCCAGCTTTTGTAAGTGAAAATTTGATGACTAGCCAATTTTTGACACTTTAAATGACTTCCATCCACACTTTCACAATTTATTGAGAAATAGCCAAAAATGACTCACGTACGATACAAGCTACTGCCGCTAATAACACACCATACATTGAATTTACTGAAGCACCCTTAAAAACCTACAGCTCAACATAAATACAGATCACGCGTGAAAAAACACACACATTCTCTACAGATCATCATTCTCTCTCTCCCGAAGTTCAAATTCAAACTGTAAAAGGTAATTTGAGCTGCGTTTTCTCAGTTTCTGTGATTTTTCTGTGTTGAATTATCATAATTTCAGTTATTTAGCAGAAATAAATCAGTTTTTGTGACTGTAAAACAATGATTTCAAATAAAAATTCGTGATTATGATCTCATTTGTACTGTAAAATATGCAATTCATTCAGCGAATTTGTTTTTGGGACGCGAATTTGCTGTTGTATATATTTAATTTGAATATGCATTGAGTTCAAAAGATATGCAGCACTAAATGTTGGAGTATAGCACCTTGTTGAAGAAAAAGGCCAGGAACATTATCCTTTTCTATGGTTAATCTCTGCAATCTGGCGCTAAAAATGCTGGGACTTAGTTTTATACTGAAGCAAAAGCTAGTTACATTATCTTTTAGCTATGTATTTTTAGTTTATAAAGCTGCATTTAAAAATCTCCTGTTGTCCAATATAAAATGCCGGGACTTAGTGTTACGTTGAAGCAAAACCCCATTACAATATCCTGTAGCTATGTATATTTATCTTATAAAGCTGCCCTGTTGTCCAGCATAAAATGCTGGGGCTTAGTGTTATGTTCAAGCAATTACAATATCTTTTAGCTATGTATTTTTAGTTTATAAAGCTGCACTTCAAAATCTACTATTGTCCAGCATAAAATGCTGGGGCTTAGTGTTATGTTGAAGCAAAGTCCTATTACAATATCCTGTAGCTATGTACCCCTTGTTGTCCAGCTTAAAATGCTGGAGCTTAGTGTTATATTGGTGTAAAGCCCCATAACAATATCATGTAGCTATATATAGTTAGCTTATAAAGCTGCACTTCAAAATCTTCCCACGAGGCTTAGTGTTATGTTGAAGCAAAGTGCAGTTCCATTATCCTATGGATATGTATATTTAACTTATAGATTATTAAGCTACAATTACAGTATTTTACCCAAGCGGCTTTCTTTGTCACTTAGTTTAGTATTTTTACTGTGTTTATAACTGCAGGTAATGGCTAACAGTGTATTGTTGTTGCATTCAATGAGAAATGGACACCAGATTATAAGTACATAGATCATGAGACAAGAATTTTTCTGCATAGTGAAACAGATACATTTGAAGATTTCAGAAAAAACCTTTGGAAAAAGATAAATTTGGATGAAGAAGATTTTGAGACAGCCATATAGTTTGATATGGAACTTGGAACAAGCAAAGGGGTCCCTATAAAAAATACCGATGATTTATTCAGCTGTTTACACTTGATGAAGAACAATTCCGAGTATATAGGAGTAGACGTTTCATAGTTAACATTACACAACGATCTCCACAGTCTGAGAGAGTTGATTACAATGAAGGCCAAATAATAATGCAAATAGACAACGATGATGCTATTGAAGTGATAATGTTAACGCCTCCGTCTATCGAAGTTGTAGTAGTAAAAAAGGTGGTCTAGGCCTTTACAAAACAAAAAATAAGAATAGTTCCCTCCATGCAGTATTGGCTTCGAGGCTGGTTAAAAACAAAGATGATATTTGGGCTGAAGTATTGACAAGTAAGTATGCTGAAAACCAATCTTCTCTTTATAATTCTCATATACGGAAAATCTGCAAAAAAAAAAAAAAAAAGGTATGAATTATGTAAGAAAGGGATCCGCTGGGATATAGGGAATGGGGAGTTGATAAATATTTGGGATGATAACTGAATCATGTCAAATAATTCTCTAAGGAGCAGCATTCAGGGTCCTCTAATGAAGCATGAGTATAACATGACTGTTAGTACTATTACTAAAAACAATGAGATTGATATCTCCAATTTATCTTTTGAGTTTCCTCAGGAACTAAATTTAAAAATTAAGAACACTTATATTCAGCAAAATACGCCTGCTAGGAATGTGTGTGGGGAAGTATGGTCAGCTGAGGACTTTCAATACAAAATCAGCTTATAGTATTACTACTGAAGAGGAAGAAACTATAGATAATAACATGAAGTTTGAGTGGCTATGGCTATAGAAACTTAATACTCTTCACAAGATTAAGATCTTCCTCTGGTTAGTAGTAAATAATAGAATTGTGACTAATAATCTGCTATATAGGAGGAATATTATAGAATCAGATGTGTGCTCAATCTGCAATAATGATCAAGAAGATATTTATCATCTATTTTCTAGATACAAATTCCCCTCTATAATTTGGTCTCAACTGAATTTCCCTCATAATTTTATCCCTAATGGCCAGGATGGTAATACTCTATTTGACTGGCTATCCAAACAATGCAAGTTTAACAAAAGTTTCAATAACTATATCATATGGTCAAAAATAATTCCTTTTACTCTTTGGGGTATTTGGCTTGAGAGAAACAATAGAATTCATAAAATAAGCAGGAAGCCATGTATCCTAGAGGATATTATTAGTAGGGCCATGGAGTTTAAACTGTTAACACGTAAATAAGTTAGAACTCATAAGGAGACAATATATATCAAATGGAAACCTCCTGATCAGAACTTCATTAAACTAAATATTAACGGGACAAACTTTCAAGAAACTGGGATGGAGGGAATTGGAGATGTTTTTAGAAATAGTGATGGAAAATGGATTTTAGGGTATAACAAACACATCCCTTACTCTACAACTATCGTTGCCCAAATATTGGCCTTATACCATGGAATTAAAATAGTTTTAGAGAAAGGTCTAGCACCTCTAATTATTAAAACTGATTGTAAGGATTTGATCACAATGATCTCAAAGGGTGAAGGCTTATATTAGAATCTCTTAAATGATTGCAGGTGCCTATTGTTTAGAGCAGGGAGCCCAGAACTTGACCACACCTACAGAGAAGCAAACAAGGTTGCGAATCAAAATGGCTAGAGAAGGATGTAGTTCTTTTTCTTTTGATAATCCTAGGATTTTCTTTTCTCCACCTTTATTTGTAATTCCTTTCCTAGAACAAGACAATCTGGGCACTGTGTGGCCTAGATTAGTCATTACTATGGATACTATGAATAACTATGATCGAAGCAATCCGGATACTTTGTTACCAGGGTCGGCTTCTTCTTGTAATAGCTAGGATTTTAAATATTGAAATAAATGTCGTCTTATTACCCAAAAAAAAAATATTTCGCTAAACCCAAAATTTTTAAGCTGGTATCATCATCACTGTATGGACTCTAAATTAATGCGAGCTAAGAGTTGAAACACAATTATTGTTTTTGGTTGATCTTTCGAAAATGTAGCTTCTCATCAAATTGATCCTAAATGTAAAATTCTGACTCCACAGCCACTTTGTAGGGTGCTGAAAGAGAAATAACCATCAATAAAGAAGTATTTAAAAATAACCATTACTTAAAAATTGGAAGTTTTTCAGAAGTAGCCATCAAAAGGCCAGAAAATTTTCAAATTTTGGGGTTTAGTTTAAAGTCCCAGAAAAAATTTCTTTAGGACCGCAAAATAAGATCCTCTTTCCAAGAAAATTCCGTGTTTTTCAATTTTGGCTATGTTTAGAAAAATTTAATAATTATTGGCTATTTCTTTTTTAGCAACTTAAAACTAGCTAATAGTCAAAATTGTCCATGATGTAAAGAGGGTAGTGCAGAAATAGCCATATTTTAGCTTGTCATTACAGTTGAAGTCACTTTTTAAAAATTATTTAGTTTTAGCCATTTTTTGAACTTCATACCTTGGAGGGTGAACTTCAGACCTTGTGTGGTGAACTTCATACCTTCAACTCACAAAGATTGAAATTCCAAAAAGTAATTAAAAACTAAATAGGTTTCAAAAAGGGACTAATAGCTAAATGACGGGGAAAAGTGGCTCCCTTGAAATTTTTACTTTGTAAAGGAGAAATTTACAAAACTATGACACTATAGACAATGGTTTTCCTTATTGATCCCGTTTAAAGTGGTTTTTGCAAGAATGATATCCGCTAATTTTAATGAATAAATTTCGAGTAGAAATACCCCTATGGATTCTTATTAGGGATGTTTACAAATATACCTACTCAACCTAAAATATTTATCTGTCTATACCCATTTCTTTACTAGTAATTACTTGTTGTACCTATTTTGGGCCAGTCTCAGCCTTTTAATGAAGCACATTCTGTTTTCCGTTGTCCTTTCATTTCTCTTCTTTCTATTTTTATCTTCTTGCTTTTGTTTTGTGTTCCTTTACTTCTTCTCTTCCTCAATATTATTAGTAATAAAATATAGTAAATGTCACAGTAACTTTTTTCTTTATGCTTCTTTTTCTTTCTTTTTTCTATATTAATTATAGAAAATTAATTGACATGGTATATTAATGACAAGTATTGATAGAAATTCTATATATATTTCTTTCTTTTTGCTTTTTGCATTTTTCTCCTTTTTTTCTTTTTTTCCTTTTATTTAACTATATCGTTGATTAAAAATAATTAGTAAAGTATATATTTTTCTTCTTTTTTTTTTCTAAATACATTCATTTTTCCTAAATCATTCTCTTTTTTTTCTTTATGTTTCTCCACAATTGATTTCTTTCATATTTTTGCTCCTTTCTTTTTAAATTTATTTATTTATTCATGTGCAATAGTCATTATTGTATATTTTTAGGTTATACAGTACTCATTTTTGCTATATAAGTCTGTGTGTTTCTACTCTTTTTTATAATTTATAATGATAACTTTTTTATTACATAATTTATTGTTATAAGCTAGTATACTAAAAGAGTATATGGTATAAACAAAAGGTATGCAATATTTAAAATAGAAAAAATTAAAAAAAAATCTAATTGTTCGACAGCAGCTCACACTTTTTGATCCAAACATAAAAATGTATACTAAAAGAGTATACAACATACTAAAAAAGTATACAAACATTAAAATAATATAAATAAAAATGACCATTTGTTCGATACCAGCTCACACTCCGATTCAAATACGAAAAAGTATACTAAAAAAGTATATAATATACCAAAATGATATACAATGTTTAAAAAAACAAAAGTCAAAACACCTATTTTTAAGAATAGCAGCTTACACTTTTCGACACAAACACGGAAAAGTATACTACAAGAATATATAATATACCAAAAAGGTATACAATTTAATTATGATATACCCTATTTTTTACTGTATACCTTTATGGTATACTTCTATCCAAAACTCCACATGCATAAATTGGGGGTGGGGGGTGGGGGTTACATTTACATTGTATACCTTTATAGTATGCTCTTTTTTCATTGTATACCTTTATGGTATACTTCTATCCAAAATTCCACATGCATAAATTTAGGATATACATTTACAATGTATACCTAATATACTCTCTTTTCCACTATATACGTTTATGGTATTCTTTTATCCAAAATTAGTAGCGTAAATTAGATGTGGGGGTGGTACGGTTATACTTTATACCTTTATGATATACTTTTTTTAATGTATATCTTTATGGTATACTTCTATCCAAAACACCACACATAAATTAGGAATACATTTACCCTATATACCTTTATAATATACTCTTTTTTCCACTGTATACCTTTATGGTATACTTCTATTCAAAACACCACACATAAATTATGGACACATTTACCCTGTATACTTTATAATATACTCTCTTTTCCACAGTATACCTTTATGATATACTTCCATCCAAAATTTCACATATAGTGATGGTACAATCATCTCTCCTTCTTCTTTGTTCCCCTTCAAATTGCAGTACAAAATTTGCCAAAAAATAAATACACCTCCTAATACCTCTTCACCATTCATTTAGCCACATTCAACAACTTTACCATCACCATAGCTCCGTCCAAAATCTAGCTTCAATTTTCAGCCTTAACTTCTCCTCGTAGTGCCTAAAGAATCAATTTTCACCCGAAAATATCACAGCCCCTTTCCAGCACATACACAATCGTATTCACCAAGATATTTCTCAGAAGAGTCACAACAACGGACCAAATTTACCAACTACTCACTTAATCCTGAAAAATAATTTAGTCAAAATTAATTAAAGTTTTAAAAGAAGTAGATATGGGCATATCAATTACAAACCTTCATGTTCTCTATATAATATCACAAAGCTCAAGATCTATTCGAAATAGTTGAGTGCAGACTTGAAGTGTAAAAAATGGGGTCTTTTGTTTTGCTTTTCTAACTCCTCCTTGTGGGTTACATAGCTGCTAGGAAATTGGAGGAGAACGAAAAATTGGTTAAGATGACTTTTGCTTTAGAAAAAGGAGAAAGATCTAAGCTCTATTGAAACAGATCAGAGAGTTTCCACGTGATTAAAGAATGATTATGAGTAAAATCCAGATTTGAAGGTACAGGGGGAACTGGGTAGATCGATAATATTTTACGGTTTAGTGGGTATTGAATTTCAAAATGGGTACTTAGGGTAATTACTTTAGATTTAGTAGGTATGTAAGGTAAAAACCCCTTCTTATAATGATGACACATCTTGTCATCCCTTTCTCGTAAGCGTTGCCTCTCAGACAACTTGAAGTGTTGTCTCTTGGGCATCACTTGACAACACTTGACTTTGATTCCCTTTTACATAGGCAATACTTGCCCCTTTTATCTCTTCCCACATTCTTCCAAAAACTTGAAGTGTTGTCTGGGCAGCACTTGCCCATGCAAGCTCTTCGCAGACAACATTTGCCCCTGCAATCTCTTCGCATCATGTCCTCACTTTCTCGTAAGTGTTGCCTCCTCCTAGGCAACACTTGCCCTTTTATCTCTTCCCGCATTCTCCCAAAAAACTTGAAGTGTTGTCTCTTGGGCAGCACTTGACAACACTTAACTTTGATTCCCTCTTGTATAGGCAATATTTTTCCCTTTTATCTCTTCCCATATTCTCCCAAATAACTTGAACTGTTGTCTGGGCAGCACTTGCCCCTGCAATCTCTTCGCAGACAATACTTGTCGTTTATATTTCTCGAACAGGCAGCACTTATCGATTTATCACTTGAAGTGTTGTCTCCAAGGCCATTTTGCTAAACTACTCTTAAGTGAGGACAAAAAGTTATAACTTGTGATATGCGGGTACACTGAAATTTTTTGTTTGTAAAGTTTAAAAAAAATGTATGAAATTTCTTTTTCTATTTTTATTTCAAAATGTACACAACAAAGAGGATACATAGTTCTAGGGGTAAAATCTCAAATGGTCACTCAACTTTGAAAAATTGATCACCAAAGTCACTTTGTTTTGGTTGGTCCCAAAAAGGTCACTCAATTTAGGAAAAATATCTCCAAAAGTAATTTTGGCCGGTTTTGCACCGTCATTCACCGAAAATCTGACGTGGCTTTTTATAATATTTATATATACCCGCAGGTCCCACTCTCTTTGCCATGTAGGATTTTTTATTATAGTAACTAGCTTTCTTACATGGCAAAGAAAGTGGGACCTACGGGTATATAAAAATATTTTTAAAAGCCACGTTAGATTTTCGGTGAATGACGGTGTAAAAACCGGCCAGAGTTACTTTTAGAGATATTTTCCCTAAGTTGAGTGACTATTTTGGGACCAACCAAAGCAAAGTGACTTTGGTGATTAATTTGCCAAAGTTGAGTGATTATTTGAGATTTTAACTCCATAGTTCTACCGACCAGAGTTACTTTTAGAGATATTTTCCATATGAAGAGTTGATTTCAAGAATATCATCTCTTTTTAGTGTCTACTTGTTACAGTGTTGTTAGTGACATTTGAAATGGCAGAGCTAGAGAAAAGACTAAAATATATTATAAATAAATAAAGCAGGAAATTGTCAATGGAGAAATTAAATATAGTTCTTGGAGGCTACATCTGGATTCTTATGAATATATCACTAGCATATTGCTACAAGTGGAGATTTTCACGCAACAAACTTTGCAGCTACGCATTAGCACCAAATAAAAATGACTTTGTGTATATATTCCATAAAAGAACAAAGTAATTATTAGCTAGGCGGCTCTTACGTTTAGCCGCCTCTACCTTTACCAAAGTCTTTCAAAATAGTCAGTATATATTAAAATCAAGTGTCAATATATATATGATTAATGTCCATGGTGCCAAAAAGCCGCCATACCCCTATATAAACCTCTAACTCATGTCAATTAATATAGTATCCAATAACCAATCTCTTTACAAAATGTCAACTAAAATGAGTCACTTGACAACTTGTTTAGTGTTCCTTCTCCTTGCCTTGGTGAGTTACACCAATGCTACTGCTTTTGGGATCTTTAATAACTGTCCATACACTGTTTGGGCGGCAGCAACCCCCGTAGGTGGTGGCCGACGTCTCGAACGAGGCCAATCTTGGTGGATTTGGGCACCACCAGGCACTAAAATGGCACGTATATGGGGACGTACTGGTTGTAACTTTGATGGTGCTGGTAGGGGTAATTGCCAAACCGGTGACTGTGGTGGAGTCCTAGATTGCAAAGGGTGGGGTAAGCCACCAAACACATTGGCTGAATATGCATTGAACCAATTTGGAAACTTAGATTTTTGGGACATTTCTTTAGTTGATGGATTCAACATTCCTATGACTTTTGCACCATGGGGTCCTCAGGGAGGGAAATGTCATTCAATTCAATGCACGGCTAATATAAATGGTGAATGTCCTGGTTCACTTAGGGTACCTGGAGGATGTAATAATCCTTGTACCACCTTTGGAGGACAACAATATTGTTGCACTCAAGGACCTTGTGGTCCTACAGACTTGTCAAGATTTTTCAAGCAAAGATGCCCTGATGCATATAGTTACCCACAAGATGATCCAACAAGTACTTTTACTTGCCCTAGTGGTAGTACAGATTACAAAGTTGTCTTCTGTCCTTATGGCTCTGGTCATCACAATGAAACAGATTTAGATTTCCCCATGGAGAAGCCTGAAAGTTTTCATGCAGTGGCTTAAGTAGATTCAGAGGATCGGAGTGGCTTCCTTCTTGTTTCATTTTCTTGAAGTTGGTCAAGTGATCTTTGTTGTAATAAACTTTAACTACAAATGTTGGTGAAAGATATATTGGATTAGTGATTTCTGCTTATAAATTGAATGAACATGTATACAAAGAGAAATGAGCTTGGCTCTAAAACCTTTTTCCCTGCCTCGAGTTGATGTTGTATTGATCTTGTTATACCAAGAGGTAGCAATAAACATATTTCTCAATTTAAGGTTTAAAATTTACTGTACTTATATAAAGTTTAATCTTTACCTATCTAAAGTAAATCATGTTCTTGATCATGCTGGTAAGTGGTAACTATATCTTATTTCAAATAGAATAATGCACATAGCTTTTATATAGTTCAGAAAGCAGTGGATAAATATGAAGTTTGTGCAATTTGCTATTATGACTTGTCCACATTTGCATACTCGTTTTTATTTCCAACTTCCATATTCCTCTGTTTGAGATGTCAAAGAGTTCGGTCCACCACTTTGTATTTATTGATTTATTCTTGCTGCTTTTTGCGTAGTCCCTTTTGTTCTCTTGCTACTCAACAGAGAATGTAAATTGAACCAATAGCATCTTTTTCCTCATAGAATTTTTTGTCTTCCCTAGCACTTTTTTTATTTAATATTTTGAAAAGGAAAAAAAAGAACTCGTACTAGCTAGCTACTTACTGTTATTCCTGCAACCAAATAAATCAGTAAAGATAGAAAACAGAAGTATATTATCAGTTTGTTATGGGACGATCCCGAGCCCACAATTTACTTGTGTCTCCTTAAGAAATCTAACCCCCTCACAGTTGCCCAAGGTTCACGGGTTAATTTCTCCCAGGATGGAACGGGATAACAGTTCTACTGTAGCGGCACTTCAAACAGTAGAACACTGCGAACTCAAAGAAACGGAGCAAATCACACGACTTACTAAGACTTACTTAGTATGCAGAAAAGAGAGGATATGCAGTAGGACGTTTTTTGTATTTCTGTGTATCAGTGTGTGTTCAAATGTTGATGACTGACCAGTTTATATAGCCATGGGAAAGGTATGAAGAGTCACCACTAATGTCCGAATTCATTGCCACTACCAACTGAATTCATCACCACTAATGGCTAAATTCATTGCCACTAACACCTGAAGTTACTGCCACTAATGGCTGAACTCACTAAATGTCAGTAATGAATTTTTAGTTAATGGGAAAACGTGGGAGAGTGGGAGAACGTGGAGGAACAATTATTCTGAATTAATCAGATTAATCCATTCAGATTTCTGTTACACAAACAGATTAAATATTAAATATTAATAATAAATTATTAATTAAATAATATTTTTAGTTTTGTTGGTCCAAAAAATTGAGTCCGAAGTCGAAGCCGAGACGAGCGACGACGACGGCGCGAGGCTTCCCTTCTTCTCAACCCTTTTAAGAGCTAAGAGAAGTGATTTTGTATTTAAACCCAACAAAAGTCTTTTCCTCTACCAATATGGGAGAATGTGCATTTCCTTACAAAAAGGAACCTTTTCACCTTCCCACCCATTTTCCATTAACACTCTATTTATTCCAAAAATCCCAACAATCCCCCACATGAATGGGGAATGGCTATATTGAAAATATGCATGACAGACTTGTGTGATTTGCAAGAAAGAATTAGTTGCATCGGGATAAGTAGGTTTCCCTTTGAACTTTCCGTAGTGAACATACATCGGATATACTCGGTCAATCGGTAGATTTGATATCTTTGAACCGTTGAGCTTTGGTGTATACCTAGACAACGTAAGTCACACAACTAACCCTTAACCGTCTTTGGTTCTCACTGTTATGTTCGTTTCAGCCATGAACACCGCCTGGTTTCATAAGTACTTAGAGAATTTGCCATACCGAATTCTCCTTGAAGCGGCTTCCACTTCATACTTACATAGGTGATTTCTAAACGTGTAATCCTATAGATATACACTGTTTGATAACTAAAATATCAAACTTAGACAATCATTAAAAAATGCCTCTAGCATTTTATCCTTGGTACTTGAACATTGTCTCATCACGAGAATGGACCAAACATTTAATTAACAATGTTGGACCGTCAACACAACTTTGTATTCTCCTTGAACCTAGTTCTTGGGATCTCCAGTCTCCTAGGTAGAGTTACCGCCGTGATGACTTGTCCTTGGCCATAGTCCCATTCCCTTCGATGAACACTCAACCGCCTCTCTAGTTAAGCCTTTTGTAAGCGGATCCGATACATTATCCCTTGACTTCACGTAATCAATGGTGATAATTCCTCTAGAGATTAGGTCCCTAATGGTTTTATGCCTTCGTCGTATGTGACGATTTTTACCATTATACATGACATTCCTAGCTCGTCCTATAGCCGATTGACTATCGCAATGCATACAAATTGGTGTCAACGGTTTAGGCCAGAACGGAATGTCTTCCAAAAAGTTCCGAAGCCATTCAGTTTCTTCACCGGCTTTATCTAAGGCTATGAATTCAGCTTCCATAGTGGAGCGAGCAATACATGTTTGCTTGGACGATTTCCAAGACACCGCTCCTCCACCAAGTGCGAAAATATATCCACTTGTGGACTTAGAATCAGTTGTGCCGGTGATCCAATTGGCATCACAATATCCTTCAATGACTGCAGGATACTTGTTATAATGCAATGCAAAGTCTTGAGTGTATTTTAAATACCCCAAAACACGTTTCATCGCCATCCAATGGGTCTGATTGGGATTACTCGTGTATCGACTTAGTTTACTTATAGCACAAGCTATATCTGGTCGAGTACAATTCATGACGTACATCAAACTACCCAAAACACGAGCATAATCTCGTTGCGACGTGCTTTGACCTTTGTTCTTCTTAAGAGCAAGGTTTACATCAATAGGAGTCTTTGAAATTTTAAAATCCAAATATTTAAATTTTTCAAGAACACTATTGATGTAGTGAGTTTGAGACAACGCCAGACTTTGAGGAGTTCTATGGATCTTAACACCCAGAATTAAGTCCGCAACTCCTAAGTCTTTCATATCAAATTTGCTAGTCAACATGCGTTTCGTAGCGTTTATATTTGCAATGTTATTGCTCATTATCAACATGTCGTCCACATATAAGCAAACAATGACTATAAAATTAGGAGTGTTCTTAATGTAGACACATTTGTCACACTCGTTAATTTTAAAGCCATTTGACAACATTGTATGATCAAATTTCGCATGCCATTGTTTAGGTGCTTGTTTCAGTCCATAAAGTGACTTAACAAGTTTACACACCATCTTTTCTTTACCTGGAACCACGAACCCTTCAGGTTGTTCCATGTAAATTTCTTCCTCCAAATCCCGTTTAAGAACGCTGTCTTAACGTCCATTTGATGGATTTCCAGACCATACACAGCGGCTAACGCTATTAACATCCGAATGGATGTAATTCTGGTTACCGTTGAGTATGTGTCAAAGTAGTCAAGACCTTCTTGTTGTCTATATCCCTTAACAACAAGCCTTGCCTTGTACTTGTCAATAGTGCCATCAGCTTTCATTTTCCTTTTGAAAATCCACTTAGAACCTAATGGTTTGTTTCCAGGAGGAAGATCAACCAACTCCCAAGTATGGTTGCTCAAGATAGATTCTATTTCACTATTGACTGCCTCTTTCCAAAACGGAGAGTCTGAAGAAGACATTGCTTCTTTAAACGTCCGAGGCTCATTTTCCAACAGGAAAGTGACAAAGTCATCTCCAAACGAAGTAGAAGTTCTTTGACGCTTGCTTCGTCTTGGTTCTTCCTCATTTGGCGAATTTCCTTTGGTTCCTTCCCGAGGTCGTTTGGATCTTTCACCAACTGACTCACATTCCTTCTTATACGGATATATTGTTTCAAAGAATTCAGCACTATCTGATTCCATCACCGTATTAACATGAATGTCGGGATTTTCTGATTTATGAACCAGAAATCGATATGCTTTACTGTTTATAGCATACCCAATGAAAACACAATCAACTGTTTTCGGTCCAATCTTAATCCTTTTGGGTTTTGGGACCTGCACTTTTGCCAAACACCCCCACACTTTAAAGTAATTCAAGTTGGGCTTCCTTCCTTTCCACTTTTCATATGGAATGGAAAGTATTTTGCTATGGGGAACTCGATTGAGTATTTGATTAGCCGTGAATATAGCTTCCCCCCACAAGTTCTGGGGTAGACCCGAACTTATCAACAAGGCATTCATCATCTCCTTTAATGTCCGATTTTTCCTTTCCGCAATCCCATTGGATTGAGGCATGTAAGGGGCAGTTGTTTGATGAATAATGCCATATTCCAAACATATTTGTTCAAAAGGAGATTCATATTCTCCACCCCTATCACTTCTTATCATTTTGATCTTTTTGTTAAGTTGCGTTTCAACTTCATTTTTGTATTGCTTCAATGCGTCAATTGCCTCATCTTTACTACTAAGTAAATAAACATAGCAGTAACGAGTGCTATCGTCAATAAAAGTTATAAAATACTTCTTTCCACCGCGAGATGGTATTGACTTCATGTCACAAATATCTGTATGAATTAAGTCTAATGGTTCAGAATCCCTTTCAATTGACTTGTAAGGGTGTTTAGCATATTTAGACTCAACACATATTTGACATTTTGACTTAGCGCAATCAAATTTAGGCAATACTTCCAAATTGATCATTTTTCGCAAGGTTTTATAATTGACATGTCCCAAACGAGAATGCCATAAATTATTTGACTCAAGTAAGTAAGAAGAAGCTGCAATTTTATTCATAGTGTCAATGACCATTACATTGAGTTTGAAAAGGCCCTCAGTCAGGTAACCTTTTCCTACATACAGCTCATTCTTAGTTATTACTCCCTCCGTCCCAATTTATGTGGCACCATTTGACCGGGCACGGAGTTTAAGAAAATAGAGGTTGACTTTGTTAAATATCAATTTTAACCTTGAAAAAGTAAGAGAGAGAAGATTTGAGTAATAAAAAAGTTGTTGGTAGGTTTAAAAGTATGTAGGGCCCAACAAGGGTAAAATAGAGATGATGCATTAAATAGTTGTCAAATAAGGAAAGGTGCCACTTATTTTGGGACAAACAAAAAAGGAAATGGTGCCACATAAATTGGGACGGAGGGAGTACAACTTTGTCAGAAACAAACACACACTTAAACCCGTTTTTCACAAGAAGTGCAGTAGACACCAAGTTCTTCCTTATTTCAGGAACGTGAAGAACATTGGTCAGAGTCACAACCTTGCCAGACGTCATCTTGAGGAATATCTTCCCATATCCTTCAATTTTGGCCGTTGCAGAATTGCCCATAGAGAGCGCCTCATCAGGTCCAGCGGGAGCATATGAAGCAAAGGCTTCCTTCACAGCACAAACATGGCGGGTGGCTCCTGAATCAATCCACCATTCCTTAGGATTTCCAACTAAGTTGCATTCAGAAATCATAGCACATAAATCAATTTCTTGCACTCCTTGGGCCAATTTTGTCTCTTCAACCATGTTTGCTTGACCTTTTTCCTTTTTCCTGTCCTTCTTTGCAGCACGACAGTCTGCGGACTTATGTCCACTCTTGCCACAGTTGTAGCAATTTCCCTTGAACTTTTTCTTGCTGGGGTTGGTCTTCCCTCCAGAAGGCTTCTTTCTCTTATTTTGATTTGGAGTGTGCTCAACAATATTTGCTCCCGCTATTGCAGCACTTCCACGAGCCTTCTTTGCAGCAGATTTGTTGTCCTCTTCAATCCTCAAGCATACAACCAAATCTTCAAGGGTCATCTCCTTGCGCTTGTGTTTCAAGTAATTTTTAAAGTCACTCCATGATGGAGGTAACTTTTCAATCATGGCTGCAACTTGAAACGCCTCATTAATCTCCAAACCTTCAAAGAAAAGTTTGTTAGCAACAATATAAATAATACTTTTAGCATAAGTATTAATCAGGATCAAACCTTCAGCAAGGAGATCATGGATAAGGACTTGAAGTTCTTGGACTTGGGACACAACAGATTTGTTATCCACCATTTTATAATCCAGAAATTTGGCAGCCACAAATTTCTTCAGTCCAGCATCTTCAGTCTTATATTTCTTTTCTAGAACATCCCACAGTTTCTTAGACGTTTCAACATTACTGTAAACGTTGTACAGGTCATCTTCCAAGCCACTTAGAATGTAATTCTTGCATAGGAAGTCAGAATGCTTCCAAGCCTCAATCACAAGGAAGTGTTCGTTTTCAGGTGTTTCATCAGTCAGGACTGGAGCATCCTCCTTGATAAACCTTTGCAGGCTTAAGGTGGTCGGATAAAAGAACATCTTTTGCTGCCACCTTTTAAAGTCCACACCAGAAAACTTCCCTGGCTTTTCTGCAGGTGGCATAACCGATGCACCAGCACGGCTAGGCCCAGCAGCACCAGAAACTGCGGTAGCATTAGTATTCACAGCAGGGACAGTTTGTTCCACTCCGTTAGTCATCTCTGTCAAGTGACACAAGCAGAAACAATACTAATAAACTGTTTAACCAATAGGAGTAGAAAAAACCACGAAGCCTTTTAGTCCCCACAAACAGATTATTTCACAGTAATTAGGAGTAGAAAAACCACGAAGGTTTTAGTCTCCACAGCAGATTAATATATTATATACGAGTAAAAAACCACAAAGGTTTTAGTCTCCTTAAGCAGTATTTATTTAAGTGCAGAAAATAAATAACAGTAGATTTCTTAAGCTTGTTATTCCTGCAACCAAATAAATCAGTAAAGATAGAAAACAGAAGTATATTATCAGTTTGTTATGGGACGATCCCGAGCCCACAATTTACTTGTGTCTCCTTAAGAAATCTAACCCCCTCACAGTTGCCCAAGGTTCACGGGTTAATTTCTCCCAGGATGGAACGGGATAACAGTTCTACTGTAGCGGCACTTCAAACAGTAGAACACTGCGAACTCAAAGAAACGGAGCAAATCACACGACTTACTAAGACTTACTTAGTATGCAGAAAAGAGAGGATATGCAGTAGGACGTTTTTTGTATTTCTGTGTATCAGTGTGTGTTCAAATGTTGATGACTGACCAGTTTATATAGCCATGGGAAAGGTATGAAGAGTCACCACTAATGTCTGAATTCATTGCTACTATCAACTGAATTCATCACCACTAATGGCTAAATTCATTGCCACTAACACCTGAAGTTACTGCCACTAATGGCTGAACTCACTAAATGTCAGTAATGAATTTTTAGTTAATGGGAAAACGTGGGAGAGTGGGAGAACGTGGAGGAACAATTATTCTGAATTAATCAGATTAATCCATTCAGATTTCTGTTACACAAACAGATTAAATATTAAATATTAATAATAAATTATTAATTAAATAATATTTTTAGTTTTGTTGGTCCAAAAAATTAAGTCAATCAGTCCGAAGTCCGAAGCCGAAGCCGAAGCCGAGACGAGCGAGCGACGACGACGGCGCGAGGCTTCCCTTCTTCTCAACCCTTTTAAGAGCTAAGAGAAGTGATTTTGTATTTAAACCCAACAAAAGTCTTTTCCTCTACCAATATGGGAGAAGGTGCATTTCCTTACAAAAAGGAACCTTTTCACCTTCCCACCCATTTCCCATTCACACTCTATTTATTCCAAAAATCCCAACACTTCCTTCATGAGTGTTTACAACTTTCATTAAGGTTTGTTTCAGGACGTTTAGAGTTCATATTCTATGTTTCTATTTCTCTTTATTAACTGTTGGCAAATACAGAATTTAATAGTATTGATTATTGTTGTGTGTTCTCGATATGGGGAGAGTGTATATAATGCATATGAAAGAAAAATTAGTAGTATTCAATTTTATATACAATTATCTAATTACTTTAATTAAAAGAACTTATAATGATTGTTGCACTTTTTAAAAGAATTTAATTAACTATTGGAGTGAAAATTAGCGAATGAACAATGATGTTAGCCCCTTAGACTTGACGGATTATGGATGACATGGCTATGACGAGATTTGAGGCGTTGCTCCTAATTATGGATAAATGCGGGTTGAAAGCAACATGATCTTTGGTTGCTTTGTCAAATGCGGGCTTGATATGACTTGGTGGGATCAAGTGTTGCTCCCAAACGCACACGCAAGTATACGTGGTCGACAAGTAATAAAGTGATAAATCGAGTATCGTTCCCACGAGGACTATTCAGACTGAATTCTAGTAAACAATTTATATAAACTATTCAGGGATCTTTTTCTTTGATTTAGATTTTACTAACTAAATATAGTAATTAAAACAAGTAATTGAGATCAAGTAACAGAGCAAATTCTAGGTTGTTGTCAATAATGGAGAAACGGTCCAGGGTCAGAGTTACGAACAATCCAGTTGAGTTTTCCAGTTGATTCTACTTCTTGATTTCCTAGATTGCTAACTACAGGTTAATTGTACCCATGAAAACCTTTTGATTCTTCACGGTCTATGCAGGCTACTCCAATCCCTATATGTCTATGGGTTGAATCACGTGCACGCATTAACGAATTCTGTAATGAGTTAAACTAGGCAAGCAAGTATATGTCTATCCTACTCGCAAATTGGTTCCCCGATGCCCGGGTTCACAAACTAGTTCTATTCTTTCTTATTACGTAATTAGATTCTCTCTTTCGAGTTCAACCCAAAAACCATAGATAGTGCTCAATTATACGGCCGTTATAATCAAACAATTATGATCAAGAAAGAATAAACAATCTATAATGGTAAATCAATATATAGAAATCAACTTTCAAACATCAACCTTCATGTATTTACTCTAACCCTAGAACGAACAAACTATAGAATTAAGGAGAAGAATAAGAGAAAAAGAGAAAGAACTTGTGTAGAAGACATCTAGGGCTCCTTCCCTCTCCTCCAAAACTTGCTCCCAAAGTCTGAACTCCCTTGAAAAACTAAGTTAAAGACTATTTATAGAGTTTACAAACACCTAGTAATAAGTTAGACCCAAGCCTAGACGAAATAGGAAGTCAAAATTCGCTCCAGGGGCGCCATAACGGGCGCCCCGCGCCCACGATCGCGCGAGCTTGGACAGAGGACGTCGAAAACCTTCCGCCTTGGGCATGCGGCGCGCTGGGAAACGCACTGGAACACTGGGCGCGGTGGGGGGCGCGGGGCATGCCCTACAGCGCCCGGCCAATTTTCGTGTTTTCTCGCTCCTTTGCTCGCTCGTGTCGTGCCTTCGTGTGCTCGATCCAATCCTCAATCAAAATCCAATCTTTTCTTGCTCAATCATGCTCTTTAAAGCTCCAATTACACTGCATAACAACATACACACACACGACATAAAATTAGTGCAAAACCACAGTCACAAACTATAAAACGAGCGAATAACAAGCTCAAACATGAGGAAATATTAAGGAAATATAGGCATAAAATGCCAAACATCACCACTCCACACTTGAACCTTTGCTCGCCCTCGAGCAAGTCACAACTAACTTCCCAACCTAGGTAAAACAGGTCTGCATATGACTATGGTTGATACCGATCATTGAACAAATGCACACATGACTACTATGGATCCACAACATGCCAATAATTTACCAAAACCAAAAACATGAGAACAACCACCCCAAAATAGCTCAAATGCACAAACTCAACTTAATGCAACCATGCTCCCCCAAAAATCACACTTATCTACTCAACCAAGAAACCATCAATTTCACCTATTTCATGCAAACCATGTGCCCTCACCAATATGAAGCAAAAGAGTGTCCCCCAAATATCACACACAACAATGAATATCAAGAATAGTATGGGGACAATAGCATAGAAAAAATTCACTCACTCTCATGAAAAGCTCACATGTCACACACGATGTACCATAGGCTTGCCCGTAGTGTAGGACTCCACTAATGTAAGCTCACTCCAATCGGGATTAACTAGGACTTTAAAAAGGTTGTAATGTAGGCTAAGGGGCTGGTAGGATACATATGGGTAATAGTGACTACCTCCCTAAGCACTTTAATACATCACAATTAAATTAAGCACAATTCTCATCAAGCCACCCAATCAACAACTTTCACACACACCTTCTCAACAAGTAGCAACTTTTCTTTTAAGCACACACTAGCAAGGAATGAATATCTTTTTCTCTTTATTTTTTCACAATATTTTTCCTCTTTTCTTTTCAACTTTCTTTTTTTCTTTCTTTTTTTTTCCAATTTCATCCAACCTTGCCAATGCTTTCACTACTTCACAAATTCACAATTATCCCTCTTCATTAACTCCACTCAAAAACCTCCCAACATCCAACCACAACTCCAATCAACTACACAATATCAACTAAAGTGCTTAAGGAGTAAGGGCCAAAAGAGTCAATTTAAAATAAATGGGTAGGCTCGGGGTGTGGGTGCCACAAAAAGGTCAAAGAAATCACAACAAATTTTTTCAAGGTATATATGTAAGGGTAGGCAAATCAAGAGAAGGCCTTGTATCATTTCCCGACTAGAGCAAACCTAGGATTTCGCTTTGCACACACACGGGGCAAGTTCTAGACATTAATATGCAACATGGAGCAAACAAAAATATGCCTCACAACACACATTGCACATGATCCACACAAAAAGGTTCCATCAACAACTCTCAACCAAGCTTCTAGAATGCAACTTGTGGAAATTTAAGCACTAATGCACAAAGGTTCACAATCAAGTCAAGCAAGTAGACTCAAGCATCTCAAGGGGGTCGTTCCATTTTTTTTTCTAGGCATGCATCAAATTAAAACCCAAGGACACCACAAATATCACATGCAATCAATTCAAGTCCACCGGTATCAAACAAATCAAAGGCACTAGCATTCTACCTAGTTCCTCCGTCTAGGGTCATCTACAACCAACTATCCTAATCCTAAAAATAAAAAACTACCCGGTTCAAAGGTCTCCCCGTGGAAAAGAACCGTGGCCATAAGAAAAACCACGGGGCGGATGACATGTACCACTAATAAAACTAAAAGGAAAATCTTTTTGGAATTTTTCATTGGTTTTCTAATTTTTTTTTTCATTTTTGCATATATTAAAGCAAGAACAAATAAAAATAAAGTCAAGTGACAAAAGAAATTCCTATGGTACATGCATCCCTAACCTCAAAAATAAGGGAGAGTTCCCCACCCCACACTTAAATCAAGCAATGTCCTCAGTGCTAAAAATAAAAATGCAAGGGTAAAGAAAACTTCCCTGAAGGCTCTAGTCCTTGGTGCTAGCATCCTCCAAACTTCCGTATAGTATGAGGTACTCAGACTTCCCCAACAGGTCATCAATATTAGGCAAGGGTGAGGACACCCCACACTTAGCCTCGACATTACATGAACCTGCAATCCAAGGAATCACCCAAAGTAATATACAACAATAAAAATAAATAAAAATAAAGTAAGCAAATTGGGTTGCCTCCCAAGAAGCGCTTGATTTAACGTCGCGGCACGACGAAGACAACTTCATCACTTTTTCCTCCACCTTGAACTTATGAATTGAATCCCCAACTTTACCTAAAGCTTACGACTATGGTATTGGGGTGGTGGCAAAAATACAAAAGGACCAAGTAACCAATGTCGCATTTTACACTTCTTGGCCTTTAAATGAGGGATGTCGTTTTGTCTCCTCAACATCACAAACTTTAAAATATAGGTACCTTGTTCCTCCTCCTTTGGTTTCTTCATAGGCTCGGGTGGCTCAATTTTCATGTCACCATCCAAACACAATGTTGAAAAATGATTGGAATGAGGTCCAATGCGCTTCAATTCTAAAGTTGCATTACTTTTGACACCCTCACTTGCACAAACACTAGAGTCCTCAAATATGATGTTTTCTATTTCCGCCCTCGACTCTAATGTAATTTTTTCAACCTTGGCATCATCAACTAATATTTGGTCGAGTGGTAGGAATTCCACATTTTGCTCCTCAAATTGGCTTCTAAGCTCTTCTATCTCAAATCTACTAAGCACGACAACTGATAATTGAGCTTCAGACACCTCAACCATATCACTCAAATTCTCCTCCAAGTCATGAATAGTCAAGCCAAATTCGTCGATCTCTTGCCTGAGCACAACCCTTTCTTCCATAAATTGCCTCGTCGTATTTGTAAGTTCACTCCTACAATCCCCATAAGCCTCTAAGAGTTTGGCTTGCTCCATTAGCCAAGTTTCGCTAACAACCTGCACTTTATCGCTCCTGTCAAACTCACAAACATCATTAGAATCATCACAAAAATTATTGGGGGAAGGAGCATGACACTTAGGACAATCATTCCACCGACCACTACACAATTTACAAAAATTCCAATCAAAGGTGGTAGAAAATTCACATAACCAGTCCCGCAGGGTTGGAAGAGTTGGACAATTTTCCCACAAGTGGGTTCCTCCGCAAAGCAGACAAGAATCATCAAAATTTGAGCAACCATCATTCGACCCACTTTCATTAAAAGATGCCATGTAAACTAGTAATACAATAATAAACTAAAAATTAAAAAAAATTAAACCTGAATAGAAAATAATAAATTGTTCAAGAAGAAAACAGTCAATTTAGTCCCCGGCAACGGCGCCAAAAATTTGTTGCTCCCAAACGCACACGCAAGTATACGTGGTCGACAAGTAATAAAGTGATAAATCGAGTATCGTTCCCACGAGGACTATTCAGACTGAATTCTAGCAAACAATTTATATAAACTATTCAGGGATCTTTTTCTTTGATTTAGATTTTACTAACTAAATACAGTAATTAAAACAAGTAATTGAGATCAAGTAACAGAGCAAATTCTAGGTTGTTGTCAATAATGGAGAAACGGTCCAGGGTCAGAGTTACGAACAATCCAGTTGAGTTTTCCAGTTGATTCTACTTCTTGATTTCCTAGATTGCTAACTACAGGTTAATTGTACCCATGAAAACCTTTCGATTCTTCACGGTCTATGCAGGCTACTCCAATCCCTATATGTCTATGGGTTGAATCACGTGCACGCATTAACGAATTCTGTAATGAGTTAAACTAGGCAAGCAAGTATATGTCTATCCTACTCGCAAATTGGTTCCCCGATGCCCGGGTTCACAAATTAGTTCTATTCTTTCTTATTACGTAATTAGATTCTCTCTTTCGAGTTCAACCCAAAAACCATAGATAGTGCTCAATTATACGGCCGTTATAATCAAACAATTATGATCAAGAAAGAATAAACAATCTATAATGGTAAATCAATATATAGAAATCAACTTTCAAACATCAACCTTCATGTATTTACTCTAACCCTAGAACGAACAAACTATAGAATTAAGGAGAAGAATAAGAGAAAAAGAGAAAGAACTTGTGTAGAAGACATCTAGGGCTCCTTCCCTTTCCTCCAAAACTTGCTCCCAAAGTCTGAACTCCCTTGAAAAACTAAGTTAAAGACTATTTATAGAGTTTACAAACACTTAGTAATAAGTTAGACCCAAGCCTAGACGAAATAGGAAGTCAAAATTCGCTCCAGGGGCGCCATAACGGGCGCCCCGCGCCCACGATCGCGCGAGCTTGGACAGAGGACGTCGAAAACCTTCCGCCTTGGGCATGCGGCGCGCTGGGAAACGCGCTGGAACACTGGGCGCGGTGGGGGGCGCGGGGCATGCCCTACAGCGCCCGGCCAATTTTCGTGTTTTCTCGCTCCTTTGCTCGCTCGTGTTGTGCCTTCGTGTGCTCGATCCAATCCTCAATCAAAATCCAATCTTTTCTTGCTCAATCATGCTCTTTAAAGCTCCAATTACACTGCATAACAATATACACACACACGACATAAAATTAGTGCAAAACCACAGTCACAAACTATAAAACGAGCGAATAACAAGCTCAAACATGAGGAAATATTAAGGAAATATAGGCATAAAATGCCAAACATCATCAAGGCATGAGTGAGTTGATTGACAAGCAATGGTGGCACGACGGCTAGGCAGCTTAGTGTATTGTGGGTGTCAAGATGACAAACATGCACGTTATGGTGACAAGTGAGCTTGGCAACGGGGCGAACGACTTTGTGGGCAATGGGGTGTCAAGACTTGGTGTCTTAATGCCAAGGCAAACAATGGATGGGCTGAATGTTGTGCATGACATTTGGCTAAGTGTTGGACAAAGGTGCATAAACTAGGCAAAATTGGCTGAACAAGCGAGCTGAAGCCGGCTGGACAAAGGCACAGCCTTGGGCGCATGTGCCGTGCAATTGACAAGTAGTTGGGCGCCTGGAAATGGCTAAAACGTGGCTGACATGGCTAAAAACGTGGGATGAGTGGCCTGTCAAGTGTGCAAAACGTCTCTATTATTTTGTAAAGCCTTGTGGCTGATTTCTCCATTGTATTTAAGTTGTTTTATGCCATTGTAAACACTTAGACAAAAATTACTTAGTTTTCTAGGGAGAAAACGAGATTGGCCTTTGTGGCAGTATTTGTTGTGAATAATATAAATGTTGAGATTTTTCCGTATCTTGCTGTCTTTTTTATATCGTGCCTTTACGTTCATTTGTGTGTGATCTTTACTCAAATATAACTTCAATCATCCGTTCAAACTTAACTCAAAACGTTACTGTTCAAATAATTTATAAATATCAAACAATCCTATTTTCGGATCGTTGAAGGCTGAGCCTTGCATGGTTTCTTGGCTGCCGTACGGAGCCAAACCTCGGCAGGTTGTGTGCTCAAAATAGCCCCCGTGACAAATGCCATCGTGAAACGATCACACGCGTTTCCTTGGTATAGGCCGTTTTTTCAGTTAATTTAGTCTTAAAAAAGTAAGTAGCTTATTCTCACTTACCATAGTTTTAATTTAGTATTGAAACTTGAAGTCGAAAGAAAAAATAAAAATATGATATAAATAAAATAAAGCAGGAAACTATCAGAGGATCTTGCACGGCTGAACATACATGTGGCTTTTTGATTCAAATGGCAAGTCGAAAATATTGAAGACTGTCACAGTTTGCTTGCAAGCATTAATATTATATATATTACCAAATAGATTGACTTCTATATTCATAAAACAATTAATTAATTATAGGCGGCCCTTATGTTATGTTTATTTAATTAGCCGCCTCCACCTTTTTCCAAAGCATCTTTGAAGATTATTACTCCAGTCCTCTTTACTACATAAATATTCGTCTCAAATTATTTGTATTCAAGATAAAATTAGCTTTTTTTTTTCTACTTTGTCCACAATATTAATTGATTTTAAAAATTAGATAAGAGTTAACATTTATTAAAAATAGAATAATATAGTGAGTAAAATAATTAAAAATATATCCTCATTAATATTTTCTTAAAGAATATATAAAAACAAACGGGACAAATAAAACAGATTGATGGAGTATATGTTTCTTAATTTCAACTACTAGTATATGTGTCATTAATGTATATGGTGCCAAAAAGCCGCCAGACCCCTATATAAACCCCTAGACCCTAACTCATTTGTCAATATATCCAATAAGTAAACATCTTACTACATTGTCCACTTACATGGCCAACTTGACAACTTCTTTTGTGTTCTTCCTTCTTGCCTACGTGACTTGTACTTATGCTATCTCTATTGAGGTAAGAAACAACTGCCCATACACTGTATGGGCAGCATCGACCCCTATAGGCGGTGGTCGACGACTCGATCGAGGCCAAACTTGGGTGATCAATGCACCAGCGGGTACTAAAATGGCACGTATATGGGGCCGTACTAAATGTAACTTTAATGCTGCGGGTAGGGGTTCATGTCAAACCGGTGATTGTGGTGGAGTCCTACAATGCACTGGGTGGGGTAAACCACCAAATACCTTAGCTGAATACGCATTGAATCAATTTGGAAACTTAGATTTTTGGGACATTTCTTTAGTTGATGGATTCAACATACCGATGACTTTCGCCCCAACTAAGCCTAGTGCAGGGAAATGCCATCCAATTCACTGCACAGCTAATATCAATGGTGAATGTCCTGGTGCACTTAGGGTACCTGGAGGATGTAATAATCCTTGTACAACATTTGGAGGACAACAATATTGTTGCACACAAGGACCTTGTGGCCCTACAGATTTATCCAAATTTTTCAAGAAAAGATGCCCTGATGCATATAGTTACCCACAAGATGACCCAACAAGTACTTTTACTTGCCCTTCTGGAAGTACAAACTATAAGGTTGTCTTTTGTCCAAATGGTCATGTTGGTCCAAATTTCCCCTTGGAGATGCCTGGAAGTGATGAAGTTGCTAAGTAGAGTACTGCTATAGTACGCTCTTTCTTGTTTAATTAGCTAGAAGTGGTCATTATCTTTGCTATAAAAAGATTTCCCTACTAAGACCTACTGAATAACGATCGCATTTTGGGCTTTTCCCATTATGATGTGTTTTCAATAAATAAACAGTTCATGATATGGTTTATCGTTTTTAATGTATTTCTTTTAAATAAAGTCCTAGTGACATTCTAGTCCAAACATAAAGTCTTGATAACTTTATAGCCATAGTCACCTGATCATGTGGAAATTTTAAAAAGGTACTAGTAATTAGGATAAGATAAACTATTAGGAGCGCATTTTTTCTGGTCACAAGTCAAGATGGAAACATTTGTAGGCGGCTTTTAGAACATTTTCAAGTTAAGCACGTCATTGAATGATGCTGCACATGGCTACTTGATTTTTATATTCTCCGTTGTTTCAGTTTATTTGACACACTTAAATTTTTTTAAATTTTATTTATTTATTTAAAAATAAAGACATATTTAATTATATATTTGGAAAGAATTTTGATATAAAGTTATCATTTTCAAAGAAAAACTTTTCTAGCTATACAAACCTCAAGGACCTTGTATTCGGGAGTTGCATATATTAAAAGTCAAGTAGCATGTGCAGCATCATTTAGTGACATATCACATGCACACTTGAAAATGTTCTAAAAGCCGCCTATAAAGAAGGATTTCCAACTATTGACTTATTATAACGTGTAACGTTCTCCTAAGAGTTTATAACATTTTCCAATATGGTACCGTGAATGTTAACCAAGACTACTAGGAGTATTTTTTTTTTTCCATTACTTTTCTTGGTCTAAAGTTTAAGACTTTAATTAGAATTAAGAAGAGGAAAAATAAAACGATATTCCAAATACTCTCTTGATTGAAAAATTAAGACAAAATTATAAGTACATGTGATCGATGGATCGTTATTCAGATCTTAGCCACTTCAAGCAAACAAATTAAAACCAATGTTGGGAAGACAAAGAAAATGACCAAACTTCAAGAAAATGAAACAAGAAAGAAACCACTCCGATCCTCTGCATCTACTTAAGCCACTGCATGAAAACTTTCAGGCTTCTCCATGGGGAAATCTATATCTGTTTCATTGTGATGACCAGAGCCATAAGGACAGAAGACAACTTTGTAGTCTGTACTACCACTAGGGCAAGTAAAAGTACTTGTTGGATCATCTTGTGGGTAACTATATGCATCAGGGCATCTTTGCTTGAAAAATCTTGACAAGTCTGTAGGACCACAAGGTCCTTGAGTGCAACAATATTGTTGTCCTCCAAAGGTGGTACAAGGATTATTACATCCTCCAGGTACCCTAAGTGAACCAGGACATTCACCATTTATATTAGCCGTGCATTGAATTGAATGGCATTTCCCTCCCTTAGGACCCCATGGTGCAAAAGTCATTGGAATGTTGAATCCATCAACTAAAGAAATGTCCCAAAAATCTAAGTTTCCAAATTGGTTCAATGCATATTCAGCCAATGTGTTTGGTGGTTTACCCCATCCTTTGCAATCTAGGACTCCACCACAGTCACCGGTTTGGCAATTACCCCTACCAGCACCATCAAAGTTACAACCAGTACGGCCCCATATACGTGCCATTTTAGTGCCTGGTGGTGCCCAAATCCACCACCATTGGCCTCGCTCGAGACGTCGGCCACCCCCTACGGGGGTGGACGCTGCCCAAACAGTGTATGGGCAGTTGTTATAGACCCCGAAAGCAGTAGCATTGGTGTAAGTCACCAAGGCAAGGAGAAGGAACACTAAACAAGTTGTCAAGTGACTCATTTTAGTGGACATTTTGTAAAGAGATGTTGATATTTTGACATTTAAGTTAAGGGGTTTATATAGGGGTACGGCGGCTTTTTAGCACCATGGATATTAACAAATATTGGCACTTGATTATTATTTTATTATTATTGTCAATATATAGAGACGAATTATTTTGAAAGATGCTTTGGTACAGGCAGCTAGACGTAAGGCATGTGAACATATATCCACTTGAAAACAAATATACGCCAGTGATACACCTTGCAAAGCAATAATTTTTTGTCCTTCGTCTATATCCTGCTTTTTTATGTATATCATATTTGATTTCTTCTGTCTCGCATGTTCAAATTCCTACAGCAAACACCGAAATACATTACTTTTTCTTAATTACTTTAACTCATCATATAGTTTATATGGTTAAAATTTAAAATTAGAATGATAGGAGTACTATGAAAGAACACAAATATTTATGTCGCTGATGAATGATGATTATGAATAAATTTGAATTGTTGCCTAAACCCGTAATTTTCTTTTTGAAAAGCACATATCTCGATTCTTCGTTATAATTATGCATCTTTTTTTATAGCTTTGTGGAATTTGGAGATTAGATGTTCAGCCTGATTAGATATTCTTTCACAACTTTTTCTATCCCCTTCTTATTATACGTATAGTATCGCATAACTTGAAACACATGAATTATTGTATATGTCAAGTACGTGAATAATTAACGAAAAAAAATGAATACCTTGGGTGGATAATAAAGCGTAAAAAGTATGTATCAAGTGGATGATTAAAAGAACACATATACGACTATAGAAAGGTAAGCAAAAAGGTGGTGGGCGGGGTGGGTGGTGTCTTTTACGTTTTTTTAGTAGTATATTGTTAGTATTTGCTAATAGAGTCATTTCTGAAGATTGAGGAGGAAGCTGTAAGGGTCCATGTTTTGTAGATAGACATTGTGTTAAAACTACAAGCTACTTAATAGGACTTCGTGACAAACGGGGCAAAGTGTGTGCATAATCTTTTGATAGGTTTATTCAGGGAACAACCATTTTTTCATATTTTGTCCGAGAAGGGATTAAAAGAATTTTGAAAAGGAATGGTTTTAAGTTCTCTGGCCACTTTAACACTTCAGCCTATCGCACGGAGGCTTTTCTCTAAGTCGGAACACTCCCCTATGATGTATTTTTACATCCCACATCTTCGCCAGATCGCTTCGCCCCATTCTTCTTCGGCGCCTAATCTGTGAGCTATTATGCACTCTTTCAAGGATGGCTGCTTTTAGGCAAACCTCCTAGCTGTCTCTGCACCCCTACCTCTCAATGAGCTGTCATTTAGGGGCCTTAGCTGGTTATCCGGGCTGTTCCCTCTCGACAATTAAGCTTATCCCCCATCGTCTCACTAGCCGACCTTAACCCTTATTATTTTGAGGTCATATATAGTATTTAGAGTTTGCCTCGATCAGGTACTGCTCTGGCAACCCACATCGAAACAGTGCTATATCCCTTGATGTCCAGTCAACTGTTGCGTCTCAACGCATTTCGGGGAGAACTAGCTAGCTCTGGGTTCGAGTGGCATTTCACCCTTAACTACAACTCCTCTAATGATTCTTCAATATTAGTCGGTTCACACCTCCACTTAGTTTCATCCAAGCTTAATCGAGATCCTGGATAGATCACCCAGGTTTGGGTACGTACATAAGAAGTGACGATTGACCTATGAATACTCGGTTTCGCTACGACTTCGCTGGGTTCCTTAACTAAGCCACTACTATGAGTCGCACGCTCATTCTTCAACAAGCACGCGGTCAGAGCCATGACTCCTCCACTACTTGGGAGCTTGCGATTTTATGTTCTATTTAACTTCCCAATGGGGGTTCTTTGCACCCTTCTCTCACGGTAAAAGGACTTCGTTTAAGCCAAATGTTCAGACCTTAGAGTTGAGGTATGAAGTTAAATTTCAACTTCAGTAGCCTCGAGGTTTGAACATAGGTGACTTTGGTTACAAAGTTGGCTGTGTTTTAAATGACACTGCAAAAATAAGCTACCCCAAAAAAATTTTACGTGAATAATTGGGGTGATTTACAAATATAGGATTATTTAGTGCCTTGTCTGAGATTTGACACTCTTAAAGAAAGTCTAATAAAAATAACCCCTGTAAGAAAGCTTCTGCCGATCACCAGATCTTTCTATTAAATAGCAAAGACCAAGAGCATCCCTCTAACGATCACTGTCAACTTTTCCTGATGGGGTTATTTTTTTATAGACTTTTCTTACGTGAGTCAAAATTATAGCAGTGGTACCAGAAATGTCTATTTCGCACAAAAACTTCCAGCTATTGAGCTACAGGACGTATTCAACTATTTTACAGGCAATTTTGATGACTAGTTAGTTTTTGAACCACTCAAAAAGAAATAATCAATAATTACAAACTTTGAAAAAATAGCCATATTTTAAAATATACATTGTTTTAAGACCGGCCACAAAAAAATTCTCAGAATTTGTACTGAACCCCAACAAAATTTGCTAGGATTTAGTTCAAAGTTCCAGAAAATTTTATTGGAGCTTCATATTTGAAGTACCAGTAAATTTTCATGGGATTTTGAAATAAAATTATCAAATTACTAGTAAATTTTTTTGGGACTTATATCAGTATTCCCTAGAATATTTTACTAGGATTTTGAAATTTTATTCCAGAAAATTCTCCGGATTTTTTCGTGTTTTTTAAATGTGGTTGTTTTTCTAAACGTTTTCAAACACTGGCTAGTTCTCATTTTACTAGAATATTTTACTAGGATTTTTGAAAATTTTAGTTCAAAATTCCAGAAAAAATCTTAGGACTTTTCCGTGTTTCTTAAATGTGGCTACTTTTCTAAAAAGTTTTCAAACACTGACTAGTTCTCATTTAACGCGATGCAAACTGGCTAAATGGTTAGCTATTTTACGGGCCTAACAATTCTAAATTATGAAAAGAGTTAGTCATGTTATTTTGGCCTTTTTGCAGAAATATGATACCATAAGCAATAGTTGTCCTTTTTGCTCGCGCTTAACAATATTTTGTAAAATTATTCTCGTTAAGTTTAATTTAAAAATTCTGGATGGAAACATCATTGTCAATTTGTTGGTACGGGGCCAAGACTTGCCTTTGACCCATCTCTATTTGCGAACACTTGCCCATTGAAGTGTTGGCAAAAGGCAACACTTGCCAGCACTTGGTCGCAAGTGTTGGGAACACTTGCCACTTCCAATCTCTCGTGCATTCTCCCCATATAACTTGAAGTATTTGCAAGGCAACACTTGCCACTGACCTCTTGCCTAAAATCCAACACTTGCAAATTTATGCCTTGAAGTCTTTGCCCCATGCTTATATAAGGGTATTTTTCTCTAACATTGTTAAACTAGAGCAAAGTTGCAAAACCATTCCTTATGGAGGGCACCCGGTGAAAAAATCTTGAAAATTTTTCAAAAATAGGAAGCCCACTACCCAAAATTACAAATGAGGGGCCATATTTCATTCATAGCACACCCTTATTTTTAAATTACATAATATAGGACCCCCTTATTTTTTAATTACATAACATATCACCCCTTTGAACTAAAAACCCTAGGAGCCACTCCCTCACCCTCCCCCTCTACAGACTGCCGCCGGCCGGCGGTGGCTGGAGGCCAGAAAATTAAAAATTCACCGGATCTCATCGGATTGCTTATTTTATTGGTGGATTCATTTAAATAATTATTTTTTGATAATTTTATACACCTAAATCTATCAAAATAATAAATTATACATGTAAATACATAGAAAAATGTGTATGCAAGAAGAAAAAATACAAAAATATAAATTTTATACAAACATCCATAAATAATGCACAAATCTGAAATTTATATAACTTTATTAATTGTCCATACTCGCGTATATAACTTTATACAAATTTACAGAAGTGCATAGAATATGTTTATTCACTGTATATATACACACATATACAGATTTATACACGTTTACAGAAGTATTTAAACTTGTATAAAAATGTATAAAATTGTATAAACTCGCAAAAATAATTTTATATAGTGGCAGCTTCTACAAATTCTTAACAAATATACAAGTTTTGTACAGTTTTATACAAGAAAAATACAAGATTTAAACATTAGAAAAAAAAAATTTAACCAAAAAACTAGTAGATCTCACGGGATACTTATGAAAAATGTGAAAAAAGAAGAAGAAACATGATAAACAAACCTCTCATTGGAGTTTTGACCGAAATATACAACATAAAATCAACATTATTATTTAAAAAGTAAAAAAAAAGGAAAAAAAAAAAGAAGAAGAAACAGCGGCGGCTGCAGTAACGGCAGCGGCGGCAATGACTTGAAAGAGAGGGAATGAAGGTGAGGCAGTGGTGGAAGAAGTGGGGGCGGCGCGGTGATATTGTAAGGGCGAAGAGAAGAAAGGAAAAATGGGAAGGAGGGAAAGAGAAGAGAGAAAAATGGGGGCTTGGGTTTTTTTTCTTTAAATAAGGAGTGCTAAGTGTGAAAGAAAAAAATAAAAAAAAAAAGGAGGGAAGTGCTAGGTCGGGTAAATTAGGCAAATATGGGCCTCTTTTGGTAGTTTTGCTTTGATGACTCTCTATGTAATTGTCCCAAAAATCTTTTTGTTATTTTGAAGAATAATTAGTTTGTAAGTTGATCGGAGAGAAACAACCATCACCTAAAGACTTTTAAGAAAATAGCCACCACTTAGAAAAAAACACTGAAACCTTCAAAAGGAAATTCTGAAAAGTTAAACTAAAGTTCCAAAAAAAAAAAAAATCTGAAACTTTCATATTTTACCATCTAGCAAAAATTTTTGAGACTTCAAACTAAATCGCTTGGGAAAACTATATAGTCTTTGTCATAGGCGGACCTAGGTAGTGTGATGGTGTATCAATTGATATCCCTTCGCTGGAAAATTACATAGTACAAGTAGGTAAAAAAATTATTTTTATGTAGATATATCATATATTGAGTACCCTTAATTTTATTTATATGTTTAATTATTACAATTTTGATACCCCTTAGTAAAAATCCTGGTTCCGCCACTGGTCTTTGTAAGTTGGGGTTGGGCACACGATGACTAGTACTCCCTCCGTCCCAATTTATGTGGCACCATTTGACCGGGCACGGAATTTAAGAAAATAGAGGTTGACCTTGTTAAATATCAATTTTACCCTTGAAAAAGTAAGAGAGAGAAGATTTGAGTAATAAAAAGGTTGTTGGTAGGTTTAAAAGTATGTAGGGCCCAACAAGGGTAAAATAGAGATGATGCATTAAATAATTGTCAAATAAGGAAAGGTGCCACTTATTTTGGGACAAACAAAAAAGGAAATGGTGCCACATAAATTGGGACGAAGGGAGTACTAGGTTTTATTGGTGACACTCTTAAAGAAAGTCTAATAAAAATAACCCCATATAAGGAAGCTTCTACCGATCACCAAGGCGAAAGCTTTCTATTAAACATAAAAGAATAGGAGCACCGCTCTAATGATCGCTGTAAACTTTTCCTGATGGGTTCAATTTTTAAAGATTTTTCTTATGTGGGTCATATTATAGCAGCAGTACCAGAAGTGTCTAATTCGCACAAAAACTTCCAACTATTGAGCTGCAGGCCGTATTCAACTATTTTATGGGCAATTTTGATGACTAGCCAGTTTTTGAACCGCTCAAAGAGAAATAATCAATAATTACAATTTTTTAAAAAAGTAGTCACAGTTAAAACATACATTATTTTAAGACTCGCCACAAGAAAAAATTTTGAGAATTTGTCCAGAAAATTTTACTGGAGTTTCATATTTGATGTCCTAGTAAATTTTCATGGGATTTTGAAATAAAATTATCGAATTACTAGTAAAATTTTTTGGGACTTATATCAGTATTCCCTAGAATATTTTACTAGGATTTTACAATTTTAGTTAAAAATTTCAGAAAAAATCTTTGGATTTTTCCGTGTTTTTTAAATGTGGATGTTCTTCTAAAAGTTTTTAAACACTGGCTAGTTCTTATTTAACGCGATGCAAACTGGCTAGAATATTTTATTAGGGTTTTTGAAGATTTTAGTTCAAAATTTCAGAAAAATTCTTTGAACTTTTTCGTGTTTCTTAATATGGCTACTGTTCTAAAAGTTTTCAAACGTTGACTAGTTCTCATTTAACGCGATGCAAACTGGCTATATGGTTACTGGTGCAATGCAAACCCGAAGGGGATGCTAAGCACAAACGCGGAAGATGAACAAGAAAGGTAAAAGATAGAAGCAAGACAAAACTTGCTTCTTTCGAAAGAACAGTGAGGAACCTGTCTCAAAGCTCGATCGAAAGGGATACAAGAATCACCTAAACTATGCAACAATCCTCAAGAGAACATTGCCCATTGCAGACTGAATGATCAAAGAGGAATGTTCAATCGGATTAACCGAAAGCCACAAGTCCATAAAAGCCCTCACCGGGGTTTGCTCACGACGGAGACAAGAAGAAATGTGCTCGGCACTTTCATTCACATTAACAATGTCAAAAACTAGCTCTTACAATGAAAGGAAATAAGGTTTATATAAGAAATACTAAGGGTAAACTAGTAAAAGGGTCACAAGCGACCAATAGAAATAAGCCACGCAGGGCTGAACTAAAATGTGTTCGGCAGTCTTGACTTCGGTAAGCCTTGGCTTCGGTTCTCGGTTGTCTGCTCGAACACACTCCTCATCGGGCGCTGCCTTAGCTTCGAACACATGTTGTTGTATTCGGTTCTGTGCTGCCCGGGGCCAAGAGCTGCTGTTCGGTAACCTTGTCCTCGGGCTCAATTTTGAAGATGTAGCCCTCGGTTTCAGCACCTTGCAATTCCCTCTCCGAACACATGCTTCTTCCCATCATGGTCAGCTGGACGTGCATGTCATGGAGCAGCTTAGCTTGGCTTCGGGTGATTGGCCTCCCCGGTTGATCAGTCATTGCCTTCGGTGAAGGCCTCCTCGGTTGATTGTCGAGTCCTTGATCAGCACTTTGGGCTGCATCATCCTCCCCTTCTTGAGAGGATTTCGTCGTCGAAATCGATTCATCCTCTATCTCCGATACTGGACCTACATCACAAGGAGTTAAATCAGCAACATTGAAAGTGTTGGACACATTATACTCACCTGGGAGGTCGATAACATAAGCATTGTTGTTTATTTTGCTCAGCACTTGAAATGGACCATCCCCTCGAGGAGCCAACTTTCCTTTCCTTTGGTTCGGGAAGCATTCCTTTCGAAAGTGAACCCAAACCCAATCCCCTTTCTTTAATTCCAGCTTTCTTCGCCCCTTGTTTTTCTTCAAGGCAACCTTTGCATAGGCTTCCTCGAGGTTCTTCTTTGCCTTGGCATGCAACTCGAGCAGAGCTTTGGCTCGGTGAGTACCTTCAAAATCAATAACAACATCTCGAGGCAATGGGGTTAGATCAAGTGGAATTAAAGGGTTAAATCCATACACACATTCGAACGGGGTCATGTTGATCATTCGATGCACCGTTCGATTGTATGCAAACTCCATCATGGGCAAACGATCAGCCCAGTTTCCAACCTTCCCTTTGGTCATTGCTCGAAGCAAAGATCCCAAGGTTCGGTTAACTACCTCGGTCTGTCCATCAGTCTGAGGATGGTGAGACGTCGAGAATAGTAGCTTGGTGCCGAGGGCACCCCACAAGCATTTCCAAAAATGACTCAAGAACTTTGAGTCTCGATCACTCACAATAGTACGAGGTACACCATGCAATTTCAACACATTAGAAACAAATAATGTAGCTACATGCTGTGCATCATCACACTTTTTGCAAGGAATAAAGTGAGCCATTTTGGAAAAACGGTCAACCACAACGAAGATGCTATCATGTCCTCCCCCCGACCTCGGTAACCCTAAGATAAAATCCATGGATATATCAACCCAAGGTCAATCAGGCACAGGCAACGGGGTGTACAAACCATGAGGGTTGGACTTCGATTTAGCTTTCTTGCAAACGAGACAAGTGTTGCAAAGCTTTTCCACATCTCGTCGCATTTTGGGCCAATGGAACTGCTCGGTCAAGATACCAAGAGTTTTGTCGACACCGAAGTGCCCCATCAGTCCACCGGAGTGAGCTTCTCGAACCAAGAGCTCTCTCCACGATGACACTGGCACACATACCCTCCCATTCTTGAAGAGGTAGCCATCGTGCCACTGATACTTCTCAACCCTTCGGCCACTCAAGATTGCGTCACGAACGCATTTCAGCTTGGGATCGTCATCGTACATTAGCTTGATGCTCTCGAATCCCATGAGCCTCGAGGCGAGAGTGGTCGCTAAGGAAAATTTCCTTGATAGCGCGTCGGCCACAACATTGTCTTTCCCCTTTTTGTAATGAATTACATAGGGAAAACTCTCAATGAATTCAACCCATTTGGCATGTCTTCGGTTGAGCTTCTCCTGTCCTCGGAGATGCTTCAAGGACTCATGATCACTTTTGATCACAAATTCTCGAGGCCACAAATAATGCTGCCAATGGGCGAGTGCTCGAATGAGGACATACAACTCCTTGTCATACGTTGAGTAATTCAAGGTTGCACCCTTAAGCTTTTCGCTAAAGTAAGCGATCGGCTTCGATTCTTGCATCAGCACTCCTCCGATCCCAACTCCAGATGCATCGCACTCGACTTCGAATGCTTTGCCGAAGTCAGGGAGTTGCAACAACGGGGCAGAGCAAAGCCTCCGTTTCAACTCTTGGAAAGCCTTTTCTTGGGACTCTCCCCACACAAATGGATTGTCTTTCTTAACCAGCTCGGTTAAAGGAGCTGCCATGGTGCTAAAGTCACGAACAAACCTTCGGTAAAAGCTAGCTAAGCCATGGAAGCTACGAACTTGTGATACCGAGGTTGGAGTTGGCCAATCTTTGATGGCTTCGACTTTCGACTCGTCGACTTCGACACCGTTAGCACTGATAACGAATCCTAGAAAGACCACACGATCGACACCAAAGGCACACTTTTTGAAGTTAGCATATAACTTCTCTTCTCGAAGCTTTTCAAGCACAAGCCTTAAGTGTTCGACATGTTCATCTATAGTTCGACTGTAAACAAGTATGTCATCGAAATAAACGACAACGAACTTGTTTATGAACGGTTTAAGCACGTGGTTCATCAATCGCATGAATGTGCTCGGGGCGTTGGATAAGCCAAAGGGCATCACCAACCATTCATAGAGACCGAATTTGGTCTTGAATGCGGTTTTCCACTCGTCTTCGGGTTTGATTCGGATTTGGTGGTAACCGGACATGAGGTCAATCTTTGTAAAGCATGAAGAACCACTCAATTCATCTAGCATGTCATCTAATCGAGGGATAGGATGACGATACTTTACCGTTATTCTGTTGACTGCTCGACAGTCAACGCACATTCGCCATGTTCCATCCTTCTTCGGTACAAGGATAACAGGAACGGCGCAAGGACTCAAGCTCTCACGAACGAGGCCCTTGTTCAGCAATTCATCAACCTGCCTTTGGAGCTATTTGGTGTCTTCGGGATTACACCGGTATGCAGGTTTGTTGGGGATTTGAGATCCCGGTACGAAGTCAATTTGGTGCTCGATTCCCCTCAACGGAGGCAATCCACCTGGAATTTCCTCGGGAAACATGTCGCCGAAGTCCTGCAAAACACTTTGTACAGCACTAGGCAAAGGGTTATTGTTAGAAAAATCATCAGTAGAGCTTAGAAAAATACCCTTGTGCACGAGGCAGATCATCATCTGACCGATGTCGTTGCCTCGTAGGATCTCACCGGGTTGCATGATTGCACAGATTCCCTTTGCTTCGGGTGGTGAGTTTGTCTCTTCGGACCCCAATTTTGCTCCCACAGGAAGCTTAGCTTTGGCCGCTTCTTTCAGTTCTTTTATCCGTTTATAGTCCTCGGTGACTTGCTTCGGAGACAAGGGCTTGAGTATGAAACTCTTCCCATCGAGCTTGACAGTGTAAGTGTTGTATCTGCCATTGTAAACAGCTGTTCGGTCATATTGCCACGGTCGACCCAATAGCAGATGACAAGCTTGCATCGGCACCACATCGAATATCATTTCATCTTGATACTCGCCAATTCTGAACTTGATCCACAATTGTTTGACAACTCTCAATTCTCTACACTCATTCAGCCATTGTAACTTGTAAGGGTGGGGATGCTACATCGTAGGTAATCCCATTTGTGAAACCAAAGTTTGGCTCACTACATTGGCACAACTACCGGAATCAATGATCATCGAGCACACCTTTCCCCTCACTCGACATCGGGCATGAAAGAGGTTTTCTCTTTGGATGTCCTCTTCTTCAAGAGTCATGCAGCTCAAATTCCTTCGAACCACAAGAAACATTTCTGGATGATCAGCTTCGGCAGCCTCATGATCATCATCACCTTCAGCTCGGTCAGTCTCCTCGATAAATTCCTCCTCGGTGTCACTCGCTTGCTCATGGACGGTTCCATCTTCGAGCAGAAGCATAACTTTGAGAGTTGGACACTCTTTTGCCATGTGACCATAACCTCTGCATTTATGACACTGAATGTTTGAAGCACTTGGAGAGTTTAGTTGCACTTTACCTCCCACTTCTCTTGATTGGTTAACGGTCACACCCCTCTCGAAGGGTCTCTTCGAATCTCGAACAGCGTTGGCACTTGTTTGGTTAGGATTCTTCCATTCTTTTCCTCGGTTCAAGGGAGTAGAAGTAGTGACTCCTCGATACCGGTTTGCCTTTTCTTCCTTCACCAACTTTTCAGCTTCGGTGGCAGCATCGAACAAATCTTCCAATGTGTGATACACATGCAGCCTCAATTGAGATGACACATCCCTAGCCAAGCCATTTTTGAACCGAATAATGGCTTGCTCCTCATCTTCGGTCAGATCAAGATTCAGTCGAACCTTTTCAAATTCATCATGGTACTCTTGATATTACTTGGACCCTTGCTTTAACTCATAGAGCTTTTGCATTTGAGTTTGCCTGTACTTGGCACTTAAGTATTTAGAATCCATTGCTCTCATCAACTGTGGCCAAGTATTGACTTCGGGATAGGAATTCCTTCGTCTATGCCTTTTGTCAGCTTCCCACCATGTAGAGGCATAAGCTTCGAACGAAGCAATGGCATGTGCAGCTTTTCTCTCCTCGGTCATCTCATTGGTTTCAAAGATGCGCTCCATTTTCAGCTTCCATTCAAGATACTCATCGGGATCACTAGTTCCTTTAAAGGGTGGAATAGTGATCTTGACACTGTTCAAGTTTGAGTCTCGAACACCACGAACCTGTTCGGGATACTCATCATCACGATCATCAGCCTCACGCTCAATGTTTCTACCAACATTTGCGCCTCGGCCTCGACCTCGGAAATTTCCACGTCCTCGGTGAGCTTGCCTTCGTTGAGCGAATGGCGGCTCACGTTCATACTCTTCCTCGGGAAATTCCTCTTCATCAACCTCTTCGGTAACGACTCCAAGATCTCCTCGGGCCCTTAGAAGTGGTATCCTTTCTCATCGGGGAGTGCCCAAGTTTTGATGGCTAACTTGGGGATTGCCCAAGTTTTGTTGTGCTTGGGGATTGCCCAAGTTGAGTTCTCTCCGAATTGCCTCACTTGTCAACTGATGTTGTCGTAAAAGCTCAGCATACAACTCAGCTTTCATCGGAGTGGATTGGCTCGTTCCAGCGCCGGACCCATGCATGGCCACGGACGCACTTCCTTGTTCGAGTTGAGCTACTCGAACACTCACTCCTCTCACTTCGGCACTGACACTTTGTATCGCAGCCATGAGATCGGCTAATGATACTTCGGGCCTTTCAATGCCTTTGCCTTCGTTTCCAGCCATGGTACCTGCACAAATCAAAGACCAAACAATTGTTAGTGTTAGAAATCACCTCACACTCTCCCTCACCTTTGATGGGTGGCACTCGGGTCCACTCAATTTATGAGTTCGGTTTTGGTCACTCAAGGACTTGTTAACAGTGGCTCGTCCAATTGATCGGTCCTCTAAGATCTTTCAAGTTCGACAATAGTCACTGTCTCTTCGGGAAGAGTGAAGTGATGTTCGACTCGATGGAATGGACGCTTTTAACTGAGCTCGGGGAGTCAAAAGAAATTTCTACGAAAGTTTGGACTTCGGTCACCCCTTCGCACGAGTTCCTATCAGCTCAAATGAGTTAGTACGACCTCGAGTAGGACAATTACTCAAAAGATACACCAACTAGAATTTTTGACACGAAAGAAAGTGAAAACCTAGGAGAATCTACCCTTTGATTCCCTTTTGGAATCTTTTTCGATCACACCCACTCCTGTCCGTACAAGAGTGGTCCCTCCTTGGTACGGATAGGGTTTTACCTTATCCACTTTCCTTTTTCAGCCGACAATTTTCACCTGGGGTTTTAATGTTCAAAGTTTTACCCCTTTCTTCTTCGATGGAACAGTGACCTTTGCTCCGGCGTACGGACAGTTCAATTTCGGTTCACTGACCACGAATTTCAACAGATCGTGGCTGCTTTTCAACTCCGGTCTCTGCAGCAACGGAGAAATTCAGTCGAGTTCTTCGAGCTAAGAACCAGCTCGTCGTGTCGTACACTGTTACGATTTGTAACAATTTTTCGGCGTACGGACAACGATTCAAACTGAGAACTTCGATTTTCAAGCAACAAACAAACCCAAATCACTCAAGAACCACCAATCTTCATCGATTTCAACCAGTCTCGACGGGGTTCGAGTTTCAGTCACCATTAAAGCCCAAAACAGTCCAAATTTTCACCAAGAAACCCTAGTCACAAAATCAGTACGTCGGGCACTTGTTGGAATCAGGAAACAATGGTGATCAAGAATCAAGGGTTGCTTTTTCCAAACAGCCAACAATCAAACACAATTTTTGAATTTTCTTTTATCACTTTTTTTTTTATGTAAAATAACACTAACAGTAACACAACCAAATCAAGAACACGAAACGGAAAACAAAGACACACACACACGAAAATAAAGATAACTTGAACAGGATTTGGGGTTGTAGAAACAAGCCCAAACCGTGCTCTGATACCAAGATGGTGCAATGCAAACCCGAAGGGGATGCTAAGCACAAACGCGGAAGATGAACAAGAAAGGTAAAAGATAGAAGCAAGACAAAACTTACTTCTTTCGAAAGAACAGTGAGGAACCTGTCTCAAAGCTCGATCGAAAGGGATACAAGAATCACCTAAACTATGCAACAATCCTCAAGAGAACATTGCCCCTTGCAAACTGAATGATCAAAGAGGAATGTTCAATCGGATTAACCAAAAGCCACAAGTCCATAAAAGCCCTCACCGGGGTTTGCTCACGACGGAGACAAGAAGAAATGTGCTCGGCACTTTCATTCACATTAACAATGTCAAAAACTAGCTCTTACAATGAAAGGAAATAAGGTTTATATAAGAAATACTAAGGGTAAACTAGTAAAAGGGTCACAAGCGACCAATAGAAATAAGCCACGCAGGGCTGAACTAAAATGTGTTCGGCAGTCTTGACTTCGGTAAGCCTTGGCTTCGGTTCTCGGTTGTCTGCTCGAACACACTCCTCATCGGGCGCTGCCTTAGCTTCGAACACATGTTGTTGTATTCGGTTCTGTGCTGCCCGGGGCCAAGAGCTGCTGTTCGGTAACCTTGTCCTCGGGCTCAATTTTGAAGATGTAGCCCTCGGTTTCAGCACCTTGCAATTCCCTCTCCGAACACATGCTTCTTCCTATCATGGTCAGCTGGACGTGCATGTCATGGAGCAACTTAGCTTGGCTTCGGGTGATTGGCCTCCCCGGTTGATCAGTCATTGCCTTCGGTGAAGGCCTCCTCGGTTGATTGTCGAGTCCTTGATCAGCACTTTGGGCTGCATCAGTTACCTATTCTACGGGCCTAAGAATTGTAAATTATGAAAAGAGTTAGTGATGTTATTTTGGCCTTTTTGCAGAAATATGATACCATAAGCAATAGTTTTCCTTTTTGCTCGCGCTTAACAAGGTTTTGCAAAATTGTCCTCGTTAAGTATGATTTGAAAATGTTGGACAAAAATTCCCCTGTCAATCTGTTGGTACGGGGCCAAGACTTACCTTTGAACCATCGTTATTTGCCAACACTTGTCAGTACTTGGTCGCAAGTGTTGGGAACACTTGCCCCTTCCAATCTCTTTGCACATTCTCCTATATAACTTGAAGTGACACTTGCCCTTGACCTCTTGCTTAAAATCCAACAGTTGCAAATTTATGTCTTGAAGTCTTGGCCTCATGCCAACATAAGAGTATTTTGCTAAAACGTTGTTAAACGGGAGCAAAGTTACAAAACCACTCCTTATGGAGGGCACCCGGTGAAAAAATCTTTGTGTTATTTTGAAAAATAATTAGTTTGTAAATAGTTTGTAAATTGCTCCAAGAGAAACAACCATCACCTAAAAACTTTTAAGAAAATAGCCACCACTTAGAAAAAGAACACTGAAACTCTCAAAAAGAAATTCTGAAAAGCTAAACCAAAGTTCCAGGAAATTTTCCTGAAACTTTATATTTTGCGATCTAGCAAAATTTTCTGAGACTTTAAACTAAATCTCTTGGGAAAACACCTGTGATTTTCCGTTCTTTTTGTAAGTGATGACTATTTTTTTAATAAAAACTTAAGTGAAGGCTGTTTTCTTTTAACGACTTGCAAAGTGACCACGAGGTTTAATATTTAGTAAAAATTTAGTGTGGGAGCCTGTTTGACACGTGTTAATTGATCCGTAGCTATTGAGCAAAAATTTGCTGAAATAAAATAGCCACTTTCGGACAAGTGTCAGTATAAAATACTGGGAACACTTAAACACTAATACAACAACAACAACAAACTCAGTGTAATCACACAAGTGGGGTCTGGGAAGGGTGAGATGTACGCAAACCTTACCCCCACCAAGGTGGAGAGGCTGTTTCCGATAGACCCTCAGCTTATTAAAACAAACATTTGAAAATTTTGAAGGCAAACAAATATTTGAAAATAAGATGAAGACAAACAAGGTAAGAAACACCATTAATGCTCAAGAACTCATACAAAACTACTATAGTCAGGGCAAACACAAAAGGCCAATAGCGAAAAGGGCAAGATAAGACTACTATGCGTAAGACTAATACAACTAAAATGACAGCACTCAATCGCCTTTTGCCTAACCTTCTATCCTAATCCTAGACCTCCACGCTTTCCTGTCAACGGTCATGTCCTCGGTGACCTGGAGGTGAGACATATCATGTCGAATCACCTCACCTCAATACTTCTTTGGTCTGCCTCTACCTCTCCGCAGACCCAGCACAGCCAGCCGCTCACACCTCCGGTGCGTCGGTGCCCTTTCTCTTCACATGACCGAACCATCGCAACCTTACTTGTCGCATCTTGTCCACCACTGCGGCCACTCCCACCTTATCACGAATGATCTCATTCCTAATCTTATCCAACCTCGTATGCCCACACATCCATCTAAGCATACGCATCTCTGCTACGCTCATCTTCTGAATGTGCATGGTCTTGACTGGCCAACACTCTGCGTCGTATAACATAGCTGGTCTAACGAACGCTTTGTAGAACTTACCTTTAAGTCTAGGTGCCACTTTCATATCGCATAGGACACCAGATGCGAGTCTCCACCCCTGACTCCTACTAGAACTTTTAACATGTTAGTTCAAAGTCCCAGTATTTTATACTGGGACTTTATATATATAAAGTTCAAGGGGACTATAAACATGAATCCCATTATAAAATAATGAGACTTTGAACATGTTATAAAAACCTAGGACAAGTCTTGGTGTTTGCTAACACTAATGGAGTGTAAGTGTACGCACAGATTTTATGTTATTTCTCAATTAATTTTGAAACGCTCAAAAAATGACTAACGCATCAAAATTTTCCTAATATTTTCGAGTTATTCATCTCGAAATCTTGAGCGAGAGGTCCACACACCTATATAGTCTTTGTAAGTTGGGCACACGATGAATTATGGCGCTACATCAACCCATGAACATCTAATCACGATCATGCAGAGGGCACACACATTAGAAGTGGAAAAAAAAAATAAGTGGACAACATTATCCATGCAGCAAAACCATTTCGATTGGTGTTAAAATAACCAAAAGCAGGCACATTATTTGGAGTGATAAACGTTAGATCAGTAGGTGGTATTTAGGGTTTAAGGTGCGTAAACCATTCTTTAGGAACAATAAAAATAACCGTAAGCTTTATTACTGGATACAAAAAGAACCTTCAAAATCTGAACAGCTAGTCTTGAAAAAGTTTGTAAGAAGAGGAGAAAAGGATAATACTGACTTCGTCTCAAATTATTTGTCCTTTTCACTTTTACACGCTCCTTAAAAAATCATTAATAAGGATGATTATTGACTATTTTACCCTTATTTAATCTTCATTGATATTTGAACAATTATAATATTAACCAATAAATGAGATCTTTGTGATCTTCAAAACATTTACTTAAGACGGCTACTTTTAGAAAGAATGACAAATAATTTGAGATGGAGGGAGTATAATGCATTGTAACATCATTCATGTAACGCAATCAACAGCAGTTTAACTTGCGCTTCTTTAAACAAATAATGTATGTTCCAAAATGAAAAGAAAACTATTAATTAATATCGTCTTTTTCATAACTAAATTAAACTAAATTGTTTTGGTAAATTGCAACTTCCCTTCAAAACCTCCATTCAAACAATGTAGGATAACTAACTTTTCTCAACTATCCATATACTATAAACATGCTATTACTGCAAATAACCGATCACTAGCTTAAAGCACAATATATATCCACAATTTTCACCTAATTCAAGCTATAAAAGGAAAAATGTTCTATTGTTTGGAAAATACAGACTGTTTTCACATGTCAAAAGAGGAAATTGTTCTATTATTTTCGAAACATAACCAAATAAACAAAAGACTTTATAAACTTTTAGTTGACTTAGCCAAACAGTACATACTGTATGCACTGAATGTGTATTAGTAGTTCTTTTCAAGAAAGAGCACTTAATTCTTCAGAATTATTAAGAATTGTAAACTAAAGAAACAGCATGTGATTTTCAATATGATAGATCAGCAACTCACATGCATGAGATACTTAAAGCAATTATTATATCATCGAGTAGGAAAATTTGTACAAATAGGATGATTATAGGACACTGTTTATATGTTTTCCCCATGTAAGGAATTTCTACAAAACTAGCCCTAATTTTCAAGTTTCGTCTAGTAAGGCAACACTTCATCACAAGTTTTGCCGGATCCACAATAGTTTAATCATTCACAAACTTTTCCAAATTGGCAACACTTGTTTGTATGTTTTCAGGCGTGGCTCCAACCATTACAGGTCAGATGTGGATCCAGAATTTGAACCTTATGTGTTCTAAATTTTAAAATAATGATCTCTAATATTAGTTTCTGGGTTCTCGACTTGATTTTATACATAGTGATTTTTTATATAAATATACCGTCTGCGTTAAACTCACTAACTCTCTACATCCGCTCCTGTTACAGGTACTACAAAACTTATGAACAATTAAATGTTTGCCTATCTGGTGAAACAAGTGATAAGATCGTGCAAAACCTTTTGCGCGCCTGGCAGTGGCAAATTTGTTGGAATTTGCGCTATTTTTGAAAGAAAAAAAAATCTTAAATGGGACAAAAGTTAAATAGCCCCTAAAAATAGAGACATCCAGTGTAATCCCACATAAACAGGTCTCCTTTTCGCACGTATATAAAATACCAGCTTTTGTCTCAACATATTCTCAAAAAAAGAACCAATCTTTGTCCGAAAATTCCTGCAAGAATCTACTTTTATAGTTTCTTGGGATTTGTGTTAATTTTCATTGAAAATGCCACGAGGAACACTTGAAGTACTTCTTATTGGTGCTAAAGGCCTTGATAACACTGATTTTCTCAGTAAGTTTATGCTATACATTTACTTTTTATAACTGTCTCATTTTTTTTTTTTTTTTATGTTTTATGATCAATTGAATAGAAGTCAACTCAAGTCTTTAAAAAGATTAATTATTCATGCAATGAGAAAGAAAGGGAAACAAAGGATAAATGATCATGTACGTATAGGCACACGAATTTGCATTTTGGATCTGATTCTTGATGATGATCACTGAACTAGTCAAGGAAAAAATAAACTATTTTTTTTTTGAGCTCCAAGATTTTACTTATTATAGTATTGCATATAATTCAATTATAAAGTTCGATCTGATGTTTTCTTGATCAAGCTAATGTTCAATTGTTATTCTAGCTTTTTTTTATATAGTATAATACATAGTGAAATTAACTTTTCACTTCGAACCTAGTCAAATTATGTCAAATAAAAAGGAATCGAGGGAACAAAATAAAATGGTAAAACTAATCTACCATATTTGGTATATGTAATTGATCACGATCTTCATTGATAATAAAATGGTAATTTGTTAAAATGGAGAATTAATTTTGTTCAGTTAATATTAGCCAATTGCCTTTGTTATGTTCAAATTTCTCAATTATGGTGATACAGGTAATATGGATCCATATGTGATCCTGACTTGTCTAACTCAGGAGAAAAAGAGCAGTGTTGCATCAGGTACATTAATGTCATAATTTGTGGTTATTAAGTATCTTATTAAGAAGAAAATGAAATTTAATCATTTAATTAATGAAATTCTGATGATCTTGATGTTGGATCTCCATAGGGAAGGGATGTGAACCAGAATGGAATGAAAAGTTTCTTTTCTCCATTAAATCTGAGGGTGTTGAAGAACTGTTATTGAAGATCATGGACAGTGATGCTGTTGGTGATAGACGATTTTGTGGGTGAAGCCAAGTAAGTACTTATCGAGGCGAATCTAAGATTTAATAGAAATTGATAAGAATCATAACATAGAATTTAACATATTGAAATGTGGATAGTATGGTTGCACGGGTACGTACCCACTGCAAATATGTTAGGATCAGTTAATTGATATACATCGACGGTGTAAACCTTCTTTTTCACCGTCGGCTAATTTAAAGCATATTACAAGCAAAATTTCAAGTTTTCTTACTTATTTTACTAATATTTAAACTTGTAGTACACCAAAGATTTGATCAAATCAGTGTCCTTTCTTTATTGCCTAAGATACCAGCTACTCCTATATGCTAGTTTTTGCCTTTATGATTCTTGAAGGTCAATTCTTCAATCATGACTCAACCATTGGTTAATTTTATAAGTTAGATTAGCTATTTAAAAGAAACATTAGACTTGAGAATATCAAAACAAGCAAGAAAACTAGGAAATTTGATTGTACTAATAGGCTTTGGATGAACCGATGGTATAAAAAAAAAGGTTTACACCGCCAGTGTTTATTAGTTAAACTCTTTCTACATTATACTATAGTGTTACATAAAGAATGCCCTAAGCAATTAAGAAATTATGTGATTCATTAAGGAAGTTAGATGGTTAACATTTGTTTTTGAACTGTGTATAATATTTGCAGGATACCAATCGAGGCACTTCTTTCAGAGGGAAGCATCCCACCAACTGCATATAATGTAGTTAAAAACGAAGAATATTGTGGAGAAATTAGAGTTGGTCTAACCTTTACTCCTGAGGCAAGTTACTTTCTCAATTTTTATTGATTGATTTACATGCTTCACATTGCCTAGATTTCTTTTGTCCACCTGCAATTGCAGAGATAGACCAAACTACAAAAAAATTCAGTGAACTCTTAAAGAAATCAATATGATTGATCTGACTAGTACTAGGTTTTATTGGTGAACTCCTTTTATTTCTGAATAAGCTTGCAACAAGTCTTAGTACTCCCTTCGTTTAAAAAATGATGAACCCGTTCGACTTTGCACGGAATTTAATAAAGTATGAAAGATTTTTGAAATTTGTGGTATAAAATAAGTCATAGATGTTTGTTTGGTTACAAATCATCTTATTAAAGGTAAAAGTGAAAGTTTATTTCCAAATTTAGAAAGATGTCATTATTTTTGAAACGGACTAAAAAGGAAATAGGTTCATCATTTTTTAAACGGAGGGAGTACGAGTTAATTGACCGCACTAGGTTCCAGGATAGCAATCCCTGACATTTGGGACCATGGATAAAGGACTCTAAAAATTTAACATATCTTGATTTGCAAGTATAGATAGTATGCTAAATGCATCATATCTTTTGCTGTGTTGTAGGAGTTTTCTGAGCAAGATTATGCAGAGGAAGAAAGCTATGGCGGATGGAAAGAGTCTTCCAATTGAAGTGAATCATCGTTCAGTCGACCAGTCTGTCGTTGATCCTCGAAACAGAGTGTTGTAGTATGTGCAATGAACGTTGGTGTTTTCTTTTTCCATTTTTGTGATTTGTGGGAGAGGGTGGGGAGAGAAGGTAGATTTTGATTGATGTTGTTTGCCATGGCTTTCAATTTATTTTATCATGAGCTGTAATGAAAGGTTAATAATGTAACTGAGCCATAATAGTAGTTGCATGTTCTATTAGTTCCAAGTTGTTAAAAGATTCTGAAATTCTACTGAATGATTCAGCTATCACTGAACCTCCCATTTGTCATTGTTTATTGGTTTACCCTGTCGAATATTTGAAAACCATTGAACTTGACTACACGAATTCGCACCAAGTACGCCAACTAAAGAATTGATGCACCCTACCAATCAACTGGAAGGTAATCCCGAGTTCAGAACTTTCATTCTTAATCCTCAAAACTATGTCAAAACAGGCAGAACAGAACTCGAACAACATGATCGAGTCTAGTAGCTGGTCCTTAATTTGTTATAACGACTAGTCATTTTCTGGTCCACAAATTTCTAGTCCTCAATTGAAGGGGGCGAGAAATAGAGAACTTTACGTGTTACAAAAAGCTTAGAGATCCAACCTTATACAAAATACATTAGCAAACATTTGTCTATGATACTTTTAGAAGTGGGAAAAAGATTGTCCAAATTCCTACATATAGTAGGATCTAACATCTAAGCATTCAAAAAGTTACATCTACAATTCGACCAGCTGCCTGGTTCGGACAAATCTACTATACCCGCGTCACCAGACATACATTTGACAAGGCATCACCTATGGTCAAATCTTCAACCAATTATACACACCCTACTCTACAAGCTGCATCAGAAAATTCTAAACAGCTAGAGGGTAACAGCTGCACAAAAATGCATTCACAGAAAGAGCTGGTCCGTGTTATGACTTGGTTCACCAATACACTTGACAATTTTCTCTCTTAGGAGCTCTTGTTCAACGTCGAGGTTTAAAGTTAGATTGATAGTCCTTAGCCTGGGTGTCCAAACCTGGATTTTGAGAACTAACACTACTGCTACCTGGTATGCTATTATTTCCAGTAGGCAGAAAGGTCTGATTTATTGGCAGATGCTCCTCAGATGGACAAGGGTTTGGAACTTCATTCATGTCAAAGCTGTAATTGTTGAACACTGGCAGGTCAAAGCACCCATCATAAACCTGAGGGTAAGAACCGAATTCTTGCTGAGTGGATCCTTGAAAGGGCAGTGTATCTTCTACTGGAATTGCACCTGTAAGTGTCTTGAATGCAAATTCCAAGCATGGGTCTGACCAATAGTCCCCAAATGGATGAGAAGATAGTTGTGTTTGCAATCTTCTGCTCTGATCATCTTGATTCTCAGTCACCAGCTCTCCTGTTTGCTTTCCTCTTACTGACTGGTTTTCCACATTAAGCTCTCCCCTTCTCTGTGATGGTTGAGCTAGTTGTGGATCTTGCCATTGCATGTTCTCATTACCACGTCTCTTATGTACCTGCGGTGCAGTTGACCTTTCCGAAGCAGACTGGTCCTCCACAGGGAGTCTCCTACTTTCCCAAGCTAACTCCTCTGGTTGCCAATCTTTCAAGAATCTCTTCTGACTGCCTTGTTCTTCTTTCACCAGCTCTGCTGCAGACCATTCTCTAACCTCCTGGCGCTCTAACTGAACATTTCTGCTTCCATGCAATATTTCAGCTGGCCAAGAATCTTGCAATATTCTCTTCTCATCATCTTGTTTCTCGCTTGTTAACTCCATTGCAGCTTTTTGCTCTTTAAAAGCCTGGCTCTCTTTAGAACACTTCGTAAATTCTCCCAGTGGATCATCTTGTGATGAAGCTTTTTTGCTTAGATAGGCCGGATCAAAACTGCCAGTTACTAGATCAATTTGCTGGGGAAATCCCTGACCAGAGACATTCAGCGGAAAGCCCGAAGGAGCAGTTTTCTTAACCACAGCTCGAAGAGCATGTTCACCTAGATCTAAATTAGCCGCCACGTCCGGGTTGTGGTGTGAAAATTTCTTTGAGACCCGACGAACTGGTGCAAGTGAGTTCTTATTTCTGAATTTTCTTGACTGTGCCAGCGCTCCCTTATTACTATGTTTTTCCTTCTCAGTTTCTGGTAATTTCTGCTCTGGGAGGATGTCTGACTGAGGGAAAACAGCTGATGACCTTTTAACATCAACATATTCAGAAGCTATAGTTTTTGGCTCTCCAAATAAGTCTCTTATTTCTGCTTCGATGTCTAGCCTTACTTCAGTATCTTTATTTACATTTTCGCATGAACGTGTTTCAGTTATTTCAGCTGCAATAGATGAGATACTGGTGTTGAGGTTGAATCCACTGCTTCCGGGCTGTTCATTGGAACTCTCAGCTTGTGGTGCCATTGAATAAGTAATAGAACAATTTCCACCTACATCAGCAACTCCAGTTCAGATCGGGGAATAAGTATTAGAGAAATCAGCAGGACAAATTTCTAAAATGGTGGAATTGAAATGAATATATGTTGAATCTCCTCTAAGAATTGGAGTTTAGTTGCTCTGATCCTCCAAGAATGTCGCTGGCCCCGTGTCCGATCCTCCAAAAATGCATACTTTTGCAGGATACGACACACAACCAAAGGCATTTTTGGAGAGTCTGAGCAACTTAGGCTTGAGCAATACTCCCAACTAAAAAGTATCACCTTTTTTTTCCTTTGCGGCAAAAAGCTGTCTTCCGGTCAAAGAGCACCCTAATATCTCTGAACTGGCCGCATGTGTTGAGGGCTATCAAAAGAAACAAGTTTTCAACTGTCAGATACTGCCAACCATACACCAGTATAGAGAATAAAATAATTGAGCCTGCCAAACTTGAACCTTATCACGAACAGTGAAATGCATAAAGGATCTCTGATTAAAGTCCTTCATTAAACCAAAGTAGGGCCAGTCAAGAATAAAGTGGAGTTCCCAGATTATTTTATCAGATAGAAACAGAGAGTAAAGACATGCTGCAATATGTTAATACGGTAAAAGGACATTCTTTTATAAGGCACGATGAAAGGACATTCTACTTGAATTTTCCACACGACTGATTATATTCAGTATGCAAAATGCTTACACATAAAGATATCTCCTCCTGGTGAACTCGAAGAGAAAAAACAAAGTTTTTATATAATGCTTGGGATGGTGGTCCAGATCTGGAAACCATAAGCTATTGAATTATTCCTCTCAACCTTCTATAACATCGTTTTAGGGGCTACACTTTATAATGATTTTCCTCCTCAGTTAAAGAACTTACGAGGACAGGAACATATTTCCTTCTAATTAGAATAGTGGTTCAGATCTGGTAATTATAAGGCACTGAGTCATTCCTTTTAACCTCTGCGGCATCGCCTCTATCTATAGTTTCCTATAGACTACTGTATCCACATATTCCAATTTGAAAAACACGTGTGGAATTATTCTCTTTAAACTTGGACAAAGTCATTGCTTTCCAATGTATCTACCCTGTGAGTATTCTTCAAAGCAGCCACACAGTTTAGATGAAAAACGCTTATTTAAGAGGTGCTTCGGCACCACCTATACATGAAACGTTTTACAGAAGTCACCAATTTCACTACTGTTCTTAATGGATCGAATACATATTTCCTAGAAAGCATAATATTTGTGCATCTCCAAAGGCACCATCATATAAATATGACAAACCATATGCAAGCTGAATAGCAATAAGATAGGAAACAGGAGATATCAAACAAGTAGCAACAGTAGGTTTGATGCGAGACCGGAGGTGGTGGGATCCAGAAAGGTGCAGACTTACAGAATTGTCCTCCACTGCTGAATCTGGTCCCCTTTTGGTAGGTCTCACAGCACAGCTACTGATGTCTCCAGTTTGCAGATAGCGCATAACATCCCTTCTGGAGCGAAATATATATCCATGCACTGGATCCGTATAAAACTGCAATGCCAAGTTAAACTTAAAATTCAGACAACAAAATACTAATGCAGTTATGCATATCAGATTTCTGCACTATGGCGTAAAACAGACTCTCAGCTCGAATAGGCTGATGTGCATGAGAGAGAGGAGGGTAGGGAGACGGAAATGCCGAGGAAGAAAGAGAAATACCGGGTCCTTTTTTATTCTACTGCTGTTTTTTCGAATTCTGATTTCCTTTTTCCAGCCTGGTGGTAATTCATCAACTGAAGCCTGACCAGAACTGCCAGTTCCTTTTGTAGGAGCTTTGTTCTGGGCAAGCATTTCCTTTGTCCAGCCTGGTGGTAATTCATCCACTGAAGCTTCTCCGCTCAGGGAAGCCTGATGAGAGTTTCCATTTCCTCTTGTAGAATCTTTGTTCTGGGCAAGCATTTCCCTTGTCCAGCCTGGTGGTAATTCATCATCTGAATATTCTCTGCTTAGGGAAGCCTGCTCAATGTTGCCAGTTCTTACTATAGGATCTTTCTTCTCAGCAAGCATTTCCCTTGTCCAGCCTGGTGGTAATTCATCATCTGAATATTCTCTGCTTAGGGAAGCCTGCTCAATGTTGCCAGTTCTTACTATAGGATCTTTCTTATGGGCAAGCATTTCCCTTGTCCAGCCTGGTGGCAATTCATCATCTGAAAATTCTCTGCTCAGGGAAACCTGCTCAGCGTTGCCAGTTCTAACTGTAGGATCTCTGTTCTGGACAAGCATTTCCCTTGTCCAGCCTGGTGGTAATTCATCATCTGATAATTCTCTGCTCAGGGAAGCCTGACCAGCGTTGCCAGTTCTTACTGTAGGATCTCCATTACGGACAAGTATTTCCTTTGTCCATCCTGGTGGTAATTCATCTTCTGAAGCCACTCTGCTCTGAGAAGCCTGATCAGAAATGCCAGTTCCTACTGCAGGATCTTTGTTCTGGGCAGGTGTTTTCCTTTTTCTGCGTGGTAATATTTTACCCACTGGAGGGTCTCTGCTCAGAGAAGATACTTTATCCACTGGAGCGTCTCTGCTCAGAGAAGCCTGATCAGAGTTTCCGGTTCCTACTGTAGGATCTTTGTTCAGTGCAAGTATTTCTTTTTCCCTGCCTGGTGGTATTTCAGCCACTGAAGTGCCTCTGCTCAGAGAGGCCTGGTCAGAGTTGCCGGTTCCTACTGTAGGATATTTGTTCTGTGCAGGTACTGCAGGATCTTTGTTCTGGGCAGGTGTTTTCTTTTTCCTGCGTGGTGATATTTTACCCACTGGAGGGTCTCTGCTCAGAGAAGATACTTTATCCACTGGAGCGTCTCTGCTCAGAGAAGCCTGATCAGAGTTTCCGGTTCCTACTGTAGGATCTTTGTTCAGTGCAAGTATTTCTTTTTCCCTGCCTGGTGGTATTTCAGCCACTGAAGTCTCTCTGCTCAGAGAGGCCTGGTCGGAGTTGCCGGTTCCTTCTGTAGGATATTTGTTCTGTGCAGGTACTGCAGGATCTTTGTTCTGGGCAGGTGTTTTCTTTTTCCTGCGTGGTGATATTTTACCCACTGGAGGGTCTCTGCTCAGAGAAGATATTTTATCCACTGGAGCGTCTCTGCTCAGATAAGCCTGATCAGAGTTTCCGGTTCCTACTGTAGGATCTTTGTTCTGTGCAAGTATTTCTTTTTCCCTGCCTGGTGGTATTTCAGCCACTGAAGTCTCTCTGCTCAGAGAGGCCTGATCCGAGTTGCCAGTTCCTACTGTAGGATATTTGTTCTGTGCAGGTATTTCCTGACTATTGACTTTCAGGGGGAGGCCCGAAGAGGTAGATTTCTTAACCACAGCTCGAAGAGCACGTTCACCTATATCCAAATCAGCCACCGGTTCTGGGTTCTGGCCCACAAGTCTTTTTGAGGTCCGATGACCAGGTGTAAGCAACTTCTTCTTTCTGGATCTTTTTGACTGCTCCACCGTTTCTTCATTTGTCTGTTTTTCCTGCTCATTTTCTGGCAATTTCTCCTTTGTGAGTACATCTGATTTACGAGCTGAGACAGCTGAAACCCTTTTAACATCAACGCTTTCAGAAACTATGACTTTTCTGTCTCCATTAGTGTCTCTTATTTCTGGCTCCGTGTCTAGACTTATTTCAGCATTTTCAATTCCATTTTCATATGAATGCTTTGCATTTATATCAGCTGCAGATGATGTAATAATGGTGTTTGGATTGGACGCACTGCTCCCAGGCTGTTTCTTGGAACTCTTGGCTTGTACCACCGGTGAATAAGTACCGGAACGTTTTCCACCTACACCAGCAATTCTAGTTTCAGGATTGAGAAATAACTACCAATATTAATGAGCTGACAAGAAATATATAGTAAACAGAAAGGAGTAAAATGAAATGACTGCTATCGATGGCCCGGAAAATTAATAAACGATATAGCTCCTCTAAAAGTTGGGATGCAAGGAATATCAACTGAGAAACATCACCTCTCGATGCAAAAGGTTGTCTTTCGGTCACAGAGCACCCTGAATTCTTCGAACTGGTGTTAAGTGTTGTGGGCTATCAAAAGAAAAAACATTTCAAGTGTCAGATATCCGTCCCTTTCAAAAGTAAATCAACATCCTTTAGTCCTGAGAATAAAATAATTGAGCTTGCCAAAATTGAATCTTATCACAAACAGTAAAATACATAGGGGATTTGTGATGACAGTCCATTACAATAAAACTAGGGGTGTGTTATGGTCCCTTGATGTGGATCTAGTTATGGGACGATGCAACACAAAATCAAAATTAATGGGGAGGGAATTAGGATAACTACCCCTAAACACAAGGACATAACTTCCTACTTTTCCTATAGATAAGAATCTGGAGGAAACTGCAAATAACTAATACAAAGAAATAGGAAATATGTCTACAGATAAGTTGTAGACTACTACTTAGAAATCTAATAAACTATTTATGTTTTAAGACCAAAGGACGACTAACATTAAGACATAAGGACGGCTAACATTAAGACTAGAGGACGGCTAACATTACTCCCTTCCTTCAAATCTCACTTCTCCTCAAGCATGAAGTGTGGAACGCGTTGTGCATAAAAGTTTGCTGCCAGTGGTACTTGTTAAGATTATAATGGTTAATTTCCCTCTTGTTCAACAAAATCTTCCTCTTTATCGTCTTTATCGTCTACAGATTCAATCCAAAATAATTTCTTGCATTGATGACCTCGGGTGAATGGTTCATCACAGTTAAAACAAAGTCCCTTAAGTCGTCTTTCCTCCATTTCCGATCTGGTCAATTTCTTGACAAATCTGTTGTGTTGTTGAGGTGAGAAATCTGCCATCTTTGATCTACAAACATCTGATAATGGCTTGCTCAAATTTTTCTTGGTAATCTGCCACAGATCCAGTTTGGCATAACTTGGCCAATTCTCCCATCTTTTGACTTCTAATAGGCGATCCAAAACGAAGGTTACATTGACGTTTGAACTCACTCCAAGTGGGTTGAGGCATATCAGTCTCTAGTAGAAGAGACCAGAGTTGTGCAATTCCTTCCCAGTGAAAAGAAGCAAGTTCAATTTTTTCTTCTTCTGGTGTTTGTTGGTGTCGAAAGAAGTGCTCGCACCTGTTCAGCCATCCCAATGGGTCCTCTTGACCATTAAAATGCGGAAAATCCAACTTTGTATATTTAGGAAGGATAGGAAGTTCAGATCTGGAACTTGCAGCCACTGCTTTACCCTTCCAACCTCGATTGTGACTGTCATTTTCATTTGATTCAGCGCCTGCCTTTGAATTTGCTAAATCCATTGTTAGTGCATCTAAGCGAGCATTAATGGTCTCCTGTCTAGCCAATTAAAATTGGTTGTACGTTCCTCTTGGAACAAAGTCACCAACTGTGCCAATTGTTGAATTTGGTCTCCCATAACTCCCGTCTCTGATACTAAGTTGTTATGGTCCCTTGATGTGGATCTGGTTATGGGACGATGCAACACAAAATCAGAATTAATGGGGAGGGAATTAGGAGTTTGGGAAGAGGTTTTCCTCCTGTGACCTATGGTGTGGATTCGTTAAGAGAGAACCTGCAATCTCTTGAGTTAAAGTACTCAAAAACTTGATAATTTTCTGCTTGCATTTCACTTAACTACATGAGACTTTAAATACAATATTTCTTAAGATAACTACCCCTAAACACAAGGACATAACTACCTACTTTTCCTATAGATAAGAATCTGGAGGAAACTGCAAATAACTACAACAAAGAAATAGGAAATATGTCTACAGATAAGTTGTAGACTACTGTTGACACCCAATTTTGTCCCGAATTTTTTTTTTTGAAATTATTAAATTATGGTAATATTTTTATAATTTAGGTTAAATTTGAAAATTAAGTAAAATAATAATAATAAGAAAAAAACCATTAATTTTGACGAAAGAGGCCAAATATAAAAGACGCAACCTCTATTTTGTCCTACTCGTGCAATCCATTCTACCTATTCCATTTATCCTAAAGAGCTAATTTCGTTCTAAGCCTAAAAGTAGCCCGTTTCCGCAAAAGGATACATTGCATACAATACATCCATTTCAGTTTTCATTTGAAGCCCATTCACTATCTCCCTCATTATATTCATCATCCACACCAAAAAACCCTACACTCCAATGGTTGGAATCATCACCAGCCGCAGCACCCATTATCATCTCTCCCATCTACCCCCCCCCCCCCCCCCCACAACGGCTCTCTCTCTCCACAATCCCTCATCTCTCCCACACACATTTCAATACACACACATAAAGGGGTTTGGGGGAAACAGATCAGTGGAAAAAGGGCGTCACCATCGTAGATCAAGCCCACAGATCGGGAAAACCAGTGGCAAGGCATATCGCCACCACCAGTAGTGCCAACGGGGACTCTTTCTCCACCCTTTGTACTCTGTCCTCTCCGATCTACTACTGAAACTGAAAGAAAAAGGGTTGAGCGTGAGGTAGCAGCGATGCCGGGGTCCCAGCCATCGGAGGTCGCTCCCTTTCTCTCTGTTTAATGGAGGCTCTGTTCACGTTACCACCCATTTCGCCGGAATTTGACTGACAATTCTAACTGGCGAGAAAATTTACTTCCCAAATCCTTATCGTTGTTATTGGAGACAAGTCTACAGCGTTATTTATGGTTCTTGTGGGGATGGCAGTCGGCATTTGTTCATATGTTTCTCCATCGTTACTTGTTGATTTGTGACTGGAATTGAAAAGGGAGTGCTGGAGTCGCAGCGATGCCACCATATCGGTGTCGCTCCTCCCTGCTCCTACTTCTGCCGTTGTATTGCTTACCATTGTTTCCGGTGTTCTTGCTGGAATATTGGCTTTACTGGCGCATTTGATTAACTTGGAAATTGTTTCACCATTATTTCTGCTTTCTTATCTCGTTATTGGTTGCTCTTTTGTTTGGATCTGCTATGTTGACGGAATACTGATGTTTTCTTTGAGAAGCTTTTTTGCAGTTTCCCTTTTGGTGTTGGTTCGATTATTAATCTGGACACTACGCTAAAAAGCCTGAATTAGCCAATAAAAAATACTAATTTTGAGGCCTGATTTGATACAGATACTACAGGCCAATGACGATTGGAGGCCAATTCAAATCTCGTCCCGTATTTACTGCCCCTTACGTGTCCTGAAAACAAAGCAAAAGGCAATGATGAATGCATTTTAATGCTAAGCAAGTTGAATAGAGTAGTGGGTTTGGTGCTTTGGCATGGCAACACGGCCCGGGCTCCGTGTTTGCAACCGTACCAAATCCCGAGCCTCTATTCGACGCCCCATACAAACCTGAGCCTAAATTTTGCAAAACAACCCCTTTACTATTATTATTACTATTATTACTATTATTATTATTATATATTTTATTATTATTATATATATATTTTTATTTATTATTATTATTATTTATTCTATTATATATATATATATATATATATATATATATATATATATATTTCTATTTTTTTTATTATTATTATTATTACTTTATTATTGTTATTTTATTTTGTTAATTATTACACTTTATTATCGAACTAATTTAGTTTAAATTTCCATTTTTATTGCGAGGTACATCTTGGCACGAGCAATTCGGGAACGTTTTTTTGGCTAACTTCCGTTGCATTGGAGTCGTTTGGCTTGAATTTGGACCCGAGCATTCAGAAATAAGACTTAGGAATTTTAGAAAATTCAAGGCTCCCGCGAGTTGATCAATATCACGGGTTCTATCTTTAACTTCGCATTCCTTTCCTTAGACATTTATGTAAATAAAATGTATGAATTATTCTATTTGTCAATAATATTTGATTGCTTGGTATATTGCTTTACTTTATGTGCATTATCCTTTTATTTTTGAAGTCGTTATTTAATTTATTGCAAACTGGGGCAAATTAGCAAAATGCGTGCAAATTAAAATAGTTTTCATAAACAAGTTTTATTTCAATTAATTATTTTAGATAAATTTTTCAGAAAAGCATATTTTGCAAATATTTGGAAACCTGTAGGATTAACCGTATTTTACGGAATTTCGGAAGTGCCTTAAAAACCTTCTTCCGAAATTAATAAAACCTCTTACTTAGAATCTCTGAAAGACCGTCTTTTTCCTAAAACGGAGTTTTAGCACGCATTTGCTAATTTGGTTCCCTGTTTTCCTTAAATTGGGTGGCGACTCCAAAAACTCCAAAAGAGTTAGTCCATCCTGTCGATATTCCGGAATTTACCCTTTCGAGAAAGGGTAATTTTTGGGGTTCAACAACTACTATTTAGAAATCTAATAAACTAACTATGTTTTAAGACCAAAGGACGGCTAACATTAAGACATAAGGACTGCTAACATTAAGACTAGAGGATGGCTAACAGGGTGTCAAACAGGGTGCAGAAATGTCAATTTCATTCTATTATATAGAGAGTTAAAAAATGCAGTGAAGTGTTAATACAATAAAAAGACATTCAACGCAAACTCTACTTTTTAATAGTTACATTAGATATGCAAAGTACAAGTTTAAAAGATTTTTCCTCATTTAAATAACGTAGAAAAAAAAAAACAATGATAATGCCCAGGATGGTGGTTCAGATCTGGGAACCTCTTTTGAAAAACTAAAGGACAGCGAGCATTTATAATGCTCATGGTTCAGACTGGAAGCAGAAGGTCGTGAGTCGTTTCCTTTTAACCTTCTATTGCATCGTTGGCTATCATATAAGCTACTTTCTCCACACATTCCAATTTGAAAAGTTAGAGTTATTCTACTTAAAACCTTTTTTTGAGAAGGTAGATAGTTTTATTAATAAAGTACCAAGATGGTACAGGCAAATACAAAATCAGCCAAGCAACCAAATACAACCTTTCCCCTAAGACTCTAAGAATTCCATGTATTGATCAAGATTGCCTATTAAGGAGTTATACTCCTTTCACTTGGAAACATCTGCATCTTCAGAAAGAGAAAGAATGCATGCTCGTGGAGTTGGAGTCTTTACGACTTGGACTATCCCTCTATTGTCAAGTCATAGTGTGACTCAAGCTAGTGCTTTCATGTATTCAATGTGTGTTCCTTTGACTTAATATTCTCTAATGCAGCCACTGTCTCAAATAAAGCACACCCATTTTAGAGAGGTTCTTCCCCACCTCCGGTACTTGAAACAAAGGATTACAGAAGGCACCAACTTCACCACAGTTCTTACTACATATTTTACTAGTAAAGGGTTAAAACTGCTGCATCTTGCTGGAGGCACTATCTTACTAATGTGACCAACAAAGGTTTAGCAGTAACATGGAAATAGAACGTATCCAACAAGTAGCAATAACAAGGCAACAGGAGACCTGAGGTAGGATGTGTAGGAGAACAAGAAATGAGCCGACTTACAGAGCTTTCCTTCAATGTTGTATCTAGATCCTTTTTGCCAGGTCTTGTAGCACAGCTATTGATGTCACCAGTTTGTAGATAGCGGAAAACATCCTTCTTGGAGCGAAATACATATCCATGCACTGGATCAATGTATAACTGCAATAAGATGTTAGCTTAATATCTGCACTAAAAACTTCAAATAATCTACTTATACAGCATTCTTCACATTAGATGCCCCTATTCCTGCTAAAGTACTAGAGCCTTTCTCATGCATAACCCGTCATGGCATAATGGTGCAAAATAGACTCGGCTTGAATGTAATGATGTGATTGAGAGAGAGAAAGAGAGCGTGTATTACCGGGTCTTTTCTTATTCCACTCGCCTTTTTTGTAATTTTGATTTCTTTTTTCCAGCCTGGGGGTAAATCATCAGACGGAGCTGCGCTGCTTGGAGAAGCCTGAGCAGAATCTCCAGTTTCCAGTTTTGGAACGGGCTGCTTGAGCAATTCCTGACCACCGACATCCAGGGGAGGGCTTGGCGAGGCAGATTTCTCAACAACAGCTGGAAGAGCACGCTCACCTAGATCCAAATCAGCCTCCACTTCTGGACTGTGACCTGCAAGTCTTTTGGAGACCCGAACACCAGGTTTAAGTGACTTTGTATTTCTAGATTTTGACGATTGTTCCGTCGCTGCTTTACAACTACGCTTTTCCTGCTCATTTTCTGGTAATTGCTTTGCAGGGCGGAGATCTGACTGAGGAGTGGAAACAGGCGATAGCCTTTTAAGACCAACACTTTCAGTAGCTCCGGCTAGTCCTATTTCAGCATCTTCATTTATATTTTCATCGAAATGATTCTCATTTATCTCGGCTAAAATGGATGTGATAATGGTGTTTGCATCAGCCACACTGCACTCAGGCTGTTTCTTGGATTTTTCAACTTGTGCAGGTGAACAAGTAACTAAACTTTTTCCAGCTGCATAAGCAATTCCAGTTTCAAAATTGAAAAATAATTATCTACATCTATAGAGAACAGGTAAAATGTATAAATCAAGAAAAGAACAATGAAAGGAATTGAAATGACTAGTACAAATAACCAGATACTGAATAAACTATGTTTGGCCTCTCAGACGGGGAGTGTGGGGCAATATTTCTAAAGATTATCACCTTTCGGCTCATCAGTGGCAAAAAGTTGTTTTCCTGTCACAGAGCACTCTGATTTCTTCAAACTGGCATCATCTGTGGTGGGCTATCAAAAGGAAGAAGTTTCCAACCATCAGAGATCCCTCCCATCCAGGGTAAATCAACATCCACAAATTTTGAAAATAAACAAACTTAAGTTTGCAAACTTCGAATTTTTCACAAATCCATGTGCAGAAAAGATTAAGGCTGAATACAGTCCATGATACCAAAATAAGGCTAATCAAGAACAAGGTGTAGGAATTTCAAAGATCAATCAGTTAGACAAGAAAGTGATAGTGTACACATACTGCGAAATGTCAATATGGTGAAAAGACATTCAGCTTTGATTTTACACTTGAATGATTATATCTGATACGCAATATTACACAAGATTCGTCCTCAGCCGAAGACTTGCAAGGAAAAAGACATCAATAGCTTTTGGATGGTGGCTCAGATTGAATAAGGTATTGAGCCATCCTTTTGCCGTCCTACTAAATTATCATTAACTATAATTTCATGTAAGCTCGTCTCAACATCTTTCAATTTGAATAGTACAATGTGCAGTTACTCTCTTTAAACTTGGATATTTTTAGTGTGACTAAAGCTATTGCTTCCACATATTCAATGAGCCTGCTATAGAAGAGATTTTTCACCACCTCCAATACATGAAATAGCGTGATACAGAAGGAACCAACTACACCACTACCTTACAGGATCTAATATGTTTTCCTACGAGCATCTGGAGGCAACATGATACAAATTTGGCCAACAACGTACTGTATGCAAGCGGAGCAGCACTAACATGAAAAAAAAAGGAGTTATCTAACAACTCCTTAACAGTGGCGAAAGGAACCGGGGGGGGGGGGGGGGGGGGGGGGGGTCCAGAAATGCGTAGACTTACAGTTGAAGCTACATTGCTTTTCGCAGATCTTCTAGCACACCTACTAGTGTCTCCAGTTTCTAGATAGCGGAAAACGTCCTTTTTAGAGCGAAATACATACCCATGCACTGGATCCGTGTAAAGCTGCAATGACCAAGTTAACATAAAATTCTCAACCTTGAATATATATCTACAGTTGCAGCATTCCATTTCTCTCACAGTGTTGCCATTCTCATCTTTTTGACCCTACTGTTACCTTTCCCAAAAAAGGGAAAAAAAAAAGAAACAAAAGCCACCTAACCTTGTTCCCATAGCACCCTTTCTTTTCTTTTATAATGTAAAATATAAAATATGATATTTGTTCAAAATCCCATAGCACCCTTTCTCATGCATGCCAAACTCCATAATGGTGCAAGATAAACTATCCCCCTTTTTTAGATAAGGGAGAAACGGGAATACGCACCACGATACTACAACAACCTTGTTGTTACTATCCCCCTTGAATAGGTTTGTGAGTGTGTGATTTTTTTTTTTTTTTTTTTGTAGATAAGGATGAGTGCGAGTGAGCATGTGTATGCGTGTGTAAAGAGAGACAGTGGATTAGGAAATAAGAGAAATACCGAATCCTTTCTAATTCCACGATCATTATGTCGCGTTATGACTTCTTTTTTCCAGCCTGGGGGTAATTCATCCACTGAATCGCAGTCAACTGCCACCTATATGTCACTACAAAACTCAGTAAACCATGGTGAATAAAGCAACTATAAATCATAGCTTGCGGAAGCATCAAAGTTTTTTTTTTTTTTTTTTTTTTTTTTGGTGTTGATAATAAGAAGCATCAAAGTTATTTTTTTGAGTAAGAAGAAGCATCAAAGTTATTACAGAAGAAACCGTCTTTGCAGAGGGACTGTCGGTGCCAGGTTTCTTCCTTTTGGATAAGGGACTGTGGGGCCCGTTTTCTTTGGAATCCTGAGATGCTTTCTCATTTGAAAAGTCATCTCCAGCGCCATGCTGAAACAAAAACATAGATACATGAGATACTTGCAATATCTCAACGCTACACCCATTGAATGGCTTTCAACAGCCACCTAGATATACTGGAGAATCAGTAAATCTATAGTGAATTAAACCGTAAAAATCTTTTCAGAAATGTCTTCAGTATATTACAGCAGGAAAAGTCTTTGTAGAGGGCCTGTTAGCGCCAGATTTCTTCCTTTTTGATATGCAACTCCGTTCCCCATTTTCTTCAGAGTCCTGAGAAGTTTTCTGCTTGGACCCCTCCTCAATGCCATTCTGAGACAATAACAAAATTAGACGAGAATAAGTTGCAGTACCTAAATACTACAGCCAGTGAATTGCTTTCAACTGCCACCTACATGCTACAACAGAAATCGGAAACTCGTAGAAAATTACACAGCTAACAATGAAATCTTTTTTTTTTCTTTTTTTTTTTTTTGGAAAAGGAGCTAACAATGAAATCCTTAAGAGGTGCCATGTGTATATTACAGAAGAAATAGTCTTTACCGAGGACTGGTCAGTGTCAGATTTCCGCCTTTTGGATATGCGACTGTTGCCCCCTATATCTTTGGAATTATCAGATGCTTTCTGGTTTGAAGAGGATACCTCAGCAGTTCCATGCTGATAACAAAAACATTACACGTGAAGATGGTGTAATAAACTCAAGTCTACAAAAGCTACGATTTCTTTTCTGGAACTTGCTCGCCCTGTCAAACTTTTACCTACTCTTTCTGATAAGGAATGTCTGAAATATGAGACAGGCTGTCCAAAGGCAGATTTTTTTCATTCAAACCAGTCAGAAATGTATGGTGCGACTCTCTAGTGTACCTTCTTCAATTCTAGGGAGCACTGCTGACATAATTATGACAAACTTTCTATTTTCTTAGATAGCCTAGAAACAGAGAATTTATTATAAGAGACATGCAGATCAAGATACCAATAAGGAGATCAACTCTCATCCAAAGTATTTTTTCTTTATTATTCTTTCCACTGCACCAGATTTACTATGTGGCTTTATATGACTCATCGACTTGTCCCAACAACCAAACCTGAACATGTTTTTCTTAGGAAAGTTTAAAGATTAGCTTCATAAAGATAATTTTGACTTAAAAAAGAATGATAGTTAGTATCCCGAGAGAAGATTACTTTCAAGTCCGTAGAAATCTTTTTTAGAAAGTAAAAACTACAAAAACATTTTATCATGATGAGAAAGTTAAAAGGGAGAGAGCGTACTATCTGTTCTTCTCCAGCGATGTTATTCTGCTTCATAGTTTTGAGATATTTAGATACTTCAGGCTTTGAATAGAATTTGCTTCCAGTTGATGGATCAATGTAAACCTGGAAGAACAGCAAAAGAAATAAGAATATAAACCATAGATAAGGGTATGCATCATTCCCGCTGTTTGAGAAGTCTCAGACTAGGAAAACCGCATGGTGGTGCTTATATTACAACCAAATAAAACTGATTAAAATAAAAGGAGTCTACAGCAAGGAACCAGGAGCTCAAATAGTTTCTGGCCACAAGCATTACAGAAGTTGGCACATTTTCACTTTCATACCTTGTAAGTCATACCAGCATTTGAGCCAGACTTACGAGTCCTCAACTCGACTATCCATCCTGGAGGTAACCACTCATGAGATATCTTTGTTCCCTCAACAATCTGAATAATAACATATGACAGATATTATTAGAAGATAAAAGCCACAAAACAAGCAGAATACCGGAGTTACTCTGCCTTCAACGCTCACCTGACTAACATTGTTCCCAGAGCTGCTCTTATCTTGATTATTCATTTGACTAACATTGTCCTCGAAGCAGCTCTTATCTTGATCATTCACTTGACTAACATTGTTATCGGAGAAGCTCTTCTCTTGATAATTCATTTCACTAACCTTGTCTTCGGAGCATTTGTTATCTTGATAATCCACTTGTGTTACACCAAGGCAAGTATCTTTTGAGTTCATGTACCGAGAGACTTCCTTCTTGGAATAAAACTTTTTCCCAGTTTCCACATGAGTATAGATCTGATAAGAAAAATGACAACAATAATTGACGCAGCCATATAAGCAGAAGACTATGGGCAAGAGGGGAATCTTTAACAGTGATCGATTCTCTATTTCAATGTATTGTAACGTTTATAGTGCACATTTTACTAGTGTTGCAACATCAAGATTCACCAAGACAAGACAGGAACATAATTGCTCGAGGTACTCCAAAGAGAAGTTTTTTATGAAGCACACTAAGAGAGATCAAACACTGAGGAGAAGTTTCAATTCCTAAAGGAAATAACCAAATGTTAGATCCGTAAAACATTACATCCTTGTTCTTAGTATTTAGTCAGATACTTAGTATTTAGTCAGATACACATGTTAGACTGATAAGTTACAATACATGAATAATTTCCAGATAAATCAAAAACTGATAAGTTATAACACATGGATGGTTTCCAAATAAATCAGTTATCAACAACCCTTCCATCATATATTAGTTGGGGCCGAATCTATTACTCGTTTATAACCATTCCACTCAATCTGGGTCTGTTACATTACAATACTAAAATTGTATTTTAAGGCAAATTACAGGTTTCGTGAAACTATAGGTTCTCTAACTTGCACAGTTATTGCTACACCTCTGCACTGACATGGAAGTCTCTAAACAAGTTATATAGATTTCAGACAAACACCTACACCGGACTCATCGTAACTGTAACAATAACAGCTAAGCATAATCCTTTTATTCCATGTTTTAGCTATGCCTGCACAGATTCCTGGACATGGTTACTGTATTCACCACATAAACTTAATTCTAAATGAATAAACAATCTTGAACCCCCAGTGGGCACCTAAAGTTGCAACAAAAAGCCAGCAAGGGGAAAATTGACTTAAAACTTCTATTACTTGCAGTACAGAGCAGAAGGATACTCAAGTTACACAACTGATAAAACATTCAATGAAAAGGGCAATATAAGAGTCTACATTTTTACATTCAAGAAATCCCCTAACCCAGTGACGCACGTTTCAAAAGTCGTAATGCGCATTGCCCCTCTACCCTTCTCTACTTAAATACCAGAATTTTGTCTACAGCAGGATTCAAACCCATGACATGTGACTAACCCATGCATCAATAAGCTGAGCGCTGAGATTTTACCACTAGACCAAAACCACCCAAGCAACATTGTTTGATATACCACATCGGCCATGAGATGCGAGTTTGGCCAAGGTCCATTTTCTTATCATGGTATCGGAGTCACGTCAATCCCAATTCTTGGTTTACTCGATGTTGGCCCCATATATTATATTGTGTCCACGCTCCAGTTGTCATGCCGGGAAATGCGGGGTGTGTTGGAAATCCCACATCGGTCATTCATGGGATGATAGTATGGTTTCTTTATATGGCCGCGGTCAATCCTTACCTCTTGAGCTAATTTTGAGACCGAGCTAGTCCCAAGGTCCATTTGCTTATCAAATATCAAGATACTACATGCAACTTGTTTACAAAGTCGAACGCATCCAAAAGTAACAATAACAACACTAATATCCCCTTTCAAATAACCCCATCAAATAAACAACATTTCCCTATCTTAAGTTAACTAAAAATTTCACTATATCATGCACTTTAACCATTTTAACTTTTAGCCACTTTAATCATACCAAATTGACAAAATAACAAGTAAATTAAAGCTAAACAACTGGTCCAACAACAAATAATCCCAAATTTAAACAAAACCCAATTGAAATTAACTACAAAATTTCCTAATTATGCACTTTAAACCTTCAAATTAAGAATGGATCCCTAAAAAGATTCAATTTTTAACAAACCCATGACAAAAATTCAATAAACCCATTTATAATTAACTATAAAATTGACTAATTATGTACTTAAAAGTATCAAATTAGCTAAAAAAAAATTAGCCAAAAAAGTTCATTTTTTTACCTTGATTTTTCTACCGTTAGTTGTTTTGATATCTTCTTTAAAGCCCGGAGGAGGCCAATCGGCCGGTGAATCTCCGACGACCATCTTCGCCGGAATCTAAGCTGAGATGGAATTTTTGGGGGGGGGGGGGGTTGGTGGGGGTTTGGGGGGGGGGGGGGGTCAACAAGGCTCACAAGACTAAATAGCAAAGAGTATAATGTAAAATGGTTTGGTTTAGGCAACTTTAGGACAATTTTATGCTAGTGGAAAAACACGTGTCAATATATTTTCTAGTATAAATTTAGTACTTACCTTAATAACATTAATTATTTATATAATCTCATAGTTTTCTTTACTAAATACAAATGTTTATACAATAAATTACGGCTTGAGGGAGTTAAGATGTACGCAGATTTAAAAAGACTGCTTTCGATAGATCCTCAACTCAAGAAAGTATAAAAAAATAACGCGTGTATATAAAGTATTGACATTCAAAAAAGAAAGAATAATTAGAGTAAATTAAACGGTAGTAGTAAGAAAGACGAAGAATAAAACAAAATAGTACATACAAGACAACTTAATTATTATTCTTTGTAAGAATATAATATAATCTTCGTTTTGCACCAAAAAAAAAAAAAAAGACAACTTAATTATTGAAGTTGTCAAAATTTGATATTATACTAATATACTTGTATCATTTGGAGAATCAAGTTTTTTTTACTCCTATAATTGTGTCATTACATGAATAAATTTACAGTTTCTAGTGTTGTCGTGATTTTTAATTACAGTACATACATTATTTTTTCTAAATATAAATTGTTGATGTTTGAAATATAATTTGGAATGAAGATGTGCATCAACTATGTTTATAACCTCAATTTAAATACAAGAATATAAATTGTTCCATTTCCACCTACTTTCGATAGAGACGATGATCCCCAAGTCCCAACGTTAAGCTTCTTTACTCCACGCATACATAGACAAAATCCAAAGAACCATTGGTTCATTCCATAAGTATTTTAGCCCCCGTTTGTTTATAGTTTTTAGGAACATTTTTTGGGAATTTTTGGCAGAAAAATTGTTTGTTTATGCTATTTGCGCAAAACTTCTCCCAAAAATTCTCAAAAACTCAAAAAGTGCTCAAAGGTTCTTTTTGAGCCAAAAATACATACAAATTTCATTTTCATAAAAGCTCAAAGGCTCTTTTTGAGCCAAAAATTTTGTTTTCAAAAAGTATGTCCAAACACTTTTTCATTTTCATATCAAACTTCACCCAAAAAATATTTTCCAAAAACTATTTGGGAATCTATGTCCAAACGGTAGCTTAATACATGTCATCCTTTAGTTAACCCAACATGGTATGGTAATTTCTTGCCTCTTAATAAAAATTAAACCCCACGTGGGATTGTCATTTTCTTGCCAAAAAAAAAAATAATTTATTTATTAATTTCTTGATGTAAAAAATATTACTCGTAAATTTATTATGAATACAAAATATCCGCGTGTAACTTGACATGTATGTTCTCTTGTGTTGCATTTCCTCTGCTTGGCCCTGCAGTTGCATTAAAACTATATCTCAGAAAAGTACAGTTAAGTGGCGACTCCGAATTCTCTAAAGTTCGTTTTATGCTCAGAGATAGGTTCTTTATCCAATTCCGGAATAATCTATTCATTCTACATTTAGTTGAAACAAATGACAGACTCTACATTTCTGTCAAAGTCTTACAACTTTGTATACTTGTAGTGTAAAAGTTTGTACTGGTGTTTACTGAGTTTAGCTGACAATACATAGCAACGTGCAGTGTTTAGAGATTGCATCACTCCTCAGCCACTTCATGAAATTATTCATGGGGCACAAACTGTGATGTCCCTCTCAACAAAGAGGGAGTTGCAGATTGCTCAGTTGGAAAAGCACCTCCATCCACGACCAGTAGGTCCCGAGCTCGAGTCACGTCTGGAGAGAAAGTATGGAAATACCGTAGATCCTTCAAAATTGGATGGGGAAAAAAATGTGTACTTGCAGAAGTAGTGAAGATATAAGAATTTGATTCTTAGTTTTGCAGTGCAGCAACCTCATACTCCCCATCCTTTTACACCATATAAAGTACAGCTTAAAGTATTCCTTTCTGAATGAGCAGATCAAGCGTGATGCTTAGCTATTCTGCTTGATTTACTGCTGTTGTGGTAGCAACAAGTCGCATATGAAAGTGCAGAGTCTCTTGCTTTGTGGAAAACATCTGAAATAGACACTGTAGACTGTAGTTACTACTATTCATTTCATCCTAGCCCCCAGGACCCAACCTCTATGAAGCTTGAAAATTTCACTCTTGTTGAACCTTTACACAAGGCGGATCGGATGTAGCTTGATATTGTGCGTTCTGAAGAATCAGGTTGCTTTAGCCAGAGGCGGATCTAGAATTTGAATCTTATGAGTTCTAAATTTTCATATAATGATCTCAAGCGCAAGTATCTGGGTTCTCGACTTGATATTTGTACATATTTAATTTTTTTTAACATAAATACACTGTCTGAGTCAAATCTACTGGGTTCCGCCAAACCCGTATTTAACCTTCTACATCCGCCACTGGCTTTAGCTCAAACTCTGTATATATGTTAAGGACCTCTTGAATATCTCACAGTCTTCTTGCAGTACTCGTACGCATCTCACTTGCAAAATGTTTGAACCTTGACAACATGCATGATAAACTAACAAAAGATTTAGACAGCAGATAAGCTGCCATGCAAACCCTTTCATTAATTGATTACATATTGCGTGTACCTATGAAAAAGTATACTTTGTACTATAAGTCAATAATGAGCTTATATTATGGACTTTAAACTCCAGTTTCTTGCTTGAAGATCTTGTGTGAAAGCAAAATGAAATAGTATAGTCTGCTATATTCTACCTAATCTTCTTTTACAAAACTATAGTTGGACTAAGACTTGATGGAAACTAGTTTCTTAAACAATTCTTTGTAGCAAGTTGGGTAGATGTTTATGATTATAGCAAAATTATATAGCTGGCTTTTATTTAAGAGGGTTGAAGAAGTCCATTTTGGAGACCTATTAGATCATATTTTATTCCTTGTGTGTCTCTCATTTCAGACTAAGTTTTCATCTCTTTCTGCTTAGTGTTGCTTGACAATAGATAATTAAACTACTAATCACTTCACATCACAATCCTCATGTCCTTGGAGTCGCCTCCAAAGTACTTAAAAAAAACTGTTTGACTGCTCGATACTCCCTCCGTTCCAAAATGAATGACATTATTTTCTTATTAGTCCGTTCCAAAAAGAATGACACAATTTTATATTTGGAAATATTTTTGAGTTGAAACTACTACTTTACCCTTAATGAAATGCTTTATAGACACATATTTATGTAGGTCTTATTTTGAACCACAAGTTCTAAAAGTCTTACTACATTTCTTAAACTCCACTCCAAGTCAAATTAAGACAACCATTTTGGAACAAAGGGAATATTATATACGGGAAAAAACTTATGTTAAATGCATTTGTCATCCGAGGCACATTTAAGACGGGTTCTATTAGTGCAACTGATTCTATTATTTTCATGTCGAATTATATTATGCATATATATAAAAATATTTAAAAAATTTACTTATAATAAGATCATACTCAAGCGACTTTACATTTTGGATTAGCCAGAATGGGTGCACTTGTGTAACAAAGTCTGACGTATACTTTCTTGACCCATGAGAAGAGCTAGCTGGTTGCCCACCATTATGACTTGTACTGCCTAAACATAAATTAAGTACTATGCTTAGAATAGTAGAACAATAAATAAGCATTTGTTTAGCTGCTTAATAGTGTATGAGTAATGAGTTGACTTCTTTTACACCAGCTGCAATTTTCTTATTGAGCAAATGTAATATACCTTTTCTTGTCCAAATAATGAAAACACTAAGTCGGTGGCTGATCCAAGTATGATTGGCTAATAGTTATATTCAAAAAAATGGTTTTTGGCACGTATATTCTCATTTCTTCATTATTTCTGTCCTTATTTTATTATATCTTCATTTGTCTGCATCATAAAATTAAGTATTGTTTTATTGAACAATGATGTAGCTCTTCAACTACTTGATAACTGGATCAACTTCACCTGTCGGAACCAGCTACTCCGGTAGATTTGACTCGATACAACAACATACTCAATGATATATCTTATTATGGTAGAATCTGGGAAGGTTAGATGTATGTAGACCTTACCTCGACCGAGGTGGAAACATCGATGTAGAAATTATTCCCGATAGACCCTCGGGTAAAGCAAAGACAAAGAAAGAAAGAAGAGAAAAAGATCTTTCATTCTCTAGTATTATATGAAGCTATCCTAGTATACATCTGTGACTGCTATGTACAAAACGAAAAACTAAAAGAACAAACGTATATCAAATTACTAGCTGCAAAACCTTGTGAATTTGGACACATGTAGATGAATGAAGAAAGTATACTTAATTGTACTAGTGGAACGTAGGAGGTACTCAATGAAATAATCGAGCGTGTAGCAAAGCTGGCTCAGACTCCACCAAAACAATATTAATTGTGTAGAGGATTTGGTCCTCCGGGAACGATTCGATGTGAAACTCTATAACTTTGGTCAATATCTTCTTTTCTTGATGCTTTAGGAGATGGTGCAGAGATGTTCCATGAAAATCTTGAATCTAACTTTGAGTTGATTTCTTGAATGTTTCTACAGCTTGATAATTGAGTAACTGTGAGCATCACCATGATTAGCAATAATGGAAAAGAAAGGCATTGAACTCTCATGACTATGATGATATGAATTAGAAAGAAGAAAATATAGGAAATGGACAAGAGTATTAAGTGATGATTTGGTTTTGAGCTTATTGATCAAATGTGTAGAGTGATGACAAGTCTCTATTAATATATGTGTTGAAAGAACCTGTGGTGCAGATAAGAACCAGAAAAAACTAAAATTGTCTTGTATATAAGGACACATACCCTCATTTAATTTCTTTTCTTTCAATTCTCAAATAGTAGTAGTTGAATAAGTATGATTGTAAATAGCTTCTTTTTTATAACCATTTAATATATAATGTCGCTAGTCGGAATAATTTGAATTTATCTCGCAAGCACAAATTAAAGGGAAAGTGCTCATTGCAAAAGCTTATTTATTCTCAAGATTTGTACCTGTAACCATTTGATTGGTAATGAAGGGATTCTATCGATCTCACTATTATATCATTATCAGTACGATTTACTTTGCATAAAAGATTTAAACTGTTGTCGATTATATATGGAAGATTTAAAGACTACAAGAGTCATTTGAAAATGGAAATGACAGTGTGAAACTGTGAATAAAGATGTTGCTTGGAGGTTATGAAGGGTTGACAAGAATTTGGTGAGGAGGTGGCTTGATAATTTGCCCATTCTCTAATGAAGAAAATAAGAAACGTGTAATTTTGATTGTTGGTTGGACTTTAAGAGGTTTTCAGGAGCCCATTATACAGGCACGTGGCTCAAGTCGAGAGCAAGCAAGCGTCTCACATGTTCTTGCCGTCGCGGCTGCATAGACAATGTATTTACATTAAAAAAATTATTTTATGTATACAAAATCGAGTTGGAAATTCAGTAACTAACACAAGAGATCATTGTTCTAAAACTTAGAACCCATAAGGTTCAAATCCTGAATCCGCCTCTGAATTCAGACATTTTTTTCTTTATATCTTTGTGATTTTTTAATATTTTGACGTCTAAGTATAAATGAAAATGCAAATTAAGTACACAAAATGGGTAGGATGGCATTCTATTTCTTGTTCATGACTAAAAAGAGGAAGAAAGAAAGAAATGTTTTTGGTTTCGATTTGTAGCTATTGGTCTCTCCCAAGTACGACTTTGGTTCATTATTAAGTGGCATAAGTCATTATATAATCATGAAGTTGAATTCTACTACAAATAAAAAGGTGGAAGAAAATTAAAGTAGAATGTCAATATCATACTTTTCATTGAAATCAAAATAGAAATTGTTTTATTATGACTCATGACAACAACAAATTTATATAGTTACTCAAACAAGATACGAGTACGTAGATGAGCTAAAAAGTACTCAAATTTTACTCAGTCACGATTGCTTGGTTATTAATTAACTCTGTTTACTTATGTAAATTACTGCATTCTGAATTATAAACTTGAAGAATATGATTTTTCATTTGTTCATTTAAAAGAATTGGATTTTTGAATGTCACTTTCGCAAAATATGGCGTGTTTCGGAAGACAGGAAATCCTAATGAGAAGACCATGGAATTAGGTCTTTCTTTTTTTGTCGATATTATAAAATTTCTACTTGCATAAGTTTCAAGAAATTGAAGCATAAACATTCACTATAGTCTAAACATGACGTAGGGGCTTGGCCCCGTTATAGATATTATGATTGTTCAAAATACCAATAAAAATAAAATAGTCGAAAATTCCTTCTTATTAGTTTTTTCTATTGTTTAAAAATATTTAATTGTAGTCAAATCAAATAAACTTGAATTAACGTATTTTAGTTATTTCAACAAGAAAATTGAATTATATTTTAATATTTCTTGTACTTTTATTTAAAATATTAATTTTATTTTAAATAAGTTTATTAACTTTTACTAAATGACCAATTAAAAGCTATATCCTATGAAATGAAGAATACAGCCTAATAGGTGTCATGTGGTAGATGGATAAAAATTTAAAATTTGTACCAAATCATATCAACTAATAATAATAATAATTTGTATGTTCCGTTTTATTTATAATGTATTTATGGCATAATCAGAACACCAATGATTATATTCATAAGTCATAACAACAAATTTCATAATGTCTATGTATATATAGCTAAAAAAATTGTAACTTCCAAAGAATCATGTTAAATGTTAAGGGAAACTAAAGAAACAAAAAGATGAAAAACTAATTAGTATTAATTGATGAGAAATACTATTGTACTGATAATACATTAATGGCTATTACCAGGTCCCCCATAAACAACCAAGTGACCAATTGCAAAACCTTGGTTTGCAAAATCTTGAACCCTATATAAGTCATCATTGGTTTCAGATCCATAGGCAGCATAATGATCTAAAGAATATGTTTTTTGATCATTCCATATATAATTACACTTTCTACAATATGCATTTTTTAGAAAATCTTTATTTGGAAAAATCCCACTACCCATTTGGGGTTTAGGTAGTCCTGGAGGACTATAAACTACTCCTCCATATCTTGCACCTGGTGCATAATCTTGTAAAGTTGTGAAGATCCTTTGAGGCCAAAAACCTATTTGTGTGTAGTTTTGCCCCACCATAATCCACCAGTTTCCATTTGCTTTATCCTGTATAATGCCAACAAATAAAAGTATAGTTATGTCTCCTAATAATGACAATATTTGTTCAAACATATTTTAGATGTTACAATTAGGGGTGAACAAACCGAATCGGTAAATCAAATCGAACCGAAAAACAAAATCGAACCGAGAAAAAAACCAACTCGTGGTTTGGTTTGGTTTTGAAAAATAAAAACCGACATATTTGATTTAGTTTGGTTTTACAAAAAGAAAAATCGAACCGAACCCAAACCGAACTGACATTTTATAAATATTTATATATAAAAAATACTTATTATGAACTTCTTTATATATAATTTTAAACTTTTTTTGTCTTGTCTTTTTGACAATTTATAACATAAGCTAATAAGTTTTAATAAAATCATCAAGTTAGCCCAACTTGATAATATCTTGGTATTCTCTCTTGATAATATTTAGTTTTCTAATTTACGTACATCACATTTCATTGTCTTATTAAGATGTATATATAATTCTTCTTGATGTCTAATTGTCCATAAATAACATACATAAATATTTAGCTGTAGGAAATATTTGAAATCATCATATTTTTTGTTGTAGAGACTTTAACTATAAAAAAACTAAAAAAAAAAAAAAAAAAACAAAAAAATTGAAAAAACCGAGATCGAAAAAGCCGGTTTTATGTTGGTTTGATTTGGTTCGAAGATTTGAAAAACCGATATATTTGGTTTGGTGGTCGAAATGGGGCAGTAAGTGAAATATGAGATACCTGTTCAACATACATAACGTGCGACATGATAGGTCCCCCAATTCTAGAAGGTAGAAGTGGAAGTCCTAAAGGTATACCCATGTTGACTTGAACAAAACCAGGACATAAAGTATTAAAACAACCTGATTTGCCAGCCTAATAGTACACAAAAAATATATATTAGAGTATACTTATTAGTAAGGTCTCCTACAAAATTTAATAGCACTTATTTTCCTTAATATAATTACCTCAAATTTTGCGTAAAGTCTTGGACGAATGTCACCATATAGTGTAGGATGCACCTTCATAAAGTTTGACGATATAAACAACCATTAGATTAATATATACTATTTTTTTCAAAATCGAGATTAGTAGTCCATTCAAGATAGACATGCAATAACATATAATAACTTTTTATAGTGTAAAAGTAAATATTTAGTACAAAGTTAAATTCATTTTAGTAACCACCAAGTGATGTGTGTAGTGGATGGGACTACTCCTCTCTTAATCAGAGGTCTCGGGTTCGAGCCCTGGGTATGGAAAAATCACTGGTAGGGAGCGCTTCCCCCCGAATGAGGCCCTAAGAGGCGCGAATCTGGATTAGTCGGGGCTCCAATGAAGGTACCGGACACCGGATGAGAAACAAAAAAAATCAGTTTAGTAGAAAGATTAGTGAACTTACTATCCAACCAACTTCAACAGAGTCACTTGATCCTTGGAGCCTCACACGACCTCCACTAAACTGTCGTTTTTGAACTTTAGGAGCATATATAGTCGTAATCATGCCACCTCCAATAAGGTAATTCAGATTATTATCAAAAATTCGCGTTTCTGCATACTAAAATAGATATAAAAATAAATAAAAGCTCCCTAATTAATGTCAAGAATTTGACCTGAAAACATTATATTGATAATAACACTTGTAAACATACAATAATAAAACATATAATGAAAACTTTAAAATAACATGCATGTAATCCTAGTTAGTAACTTAGTTATGAGTTCAAAGACGAAATAGGATTAAAAAAAGTGTACTTACATGAAAAAAAGATCATACAAATACCTGGAAAAGTCCGGTAGGATCGTAACCTCCATTGGAAGCTGATGCCTTAGAATTGTTTATGTTGTTACTCTGCATGCATGAAATGGAAGTATTAAGTATAACTCAATTTATATACACCGATAATTTATAAAATGTTACTAGTATATAATTTGACTGATCGAGTAGATCACCTATCTTATTTTGCAAGTTTCTTGCTTATGTTTCCGATAGATGGTTACTTCTTTTTATGATTAATTCAATAAAATCTTCATACTATTATCGTAATAATAACAACAATGTAAATAGTTTTGATCAATAAAACCATTTCTATCTGTTTGCAGTTTCATCAACTTACATAGCTATTATGATTTTCATCCATGGCTTGCAAATGTCTTTGACGTATGAGATCCTTTTTGGTAATTCTTTTAATAGGAACCGTTCCACCAGGACATCCACCACCTTCCAATTCTATTTTCGAAAATCTTTCATAGCTCGAAGCCATTGCATCTTCTTTTGATTTTTTGGATAGAGTAGCTTTCATCTACATCAAAAAATACATATTTTTCTCATACCATTTTATTGTATTAAAAAATAATTACGTTAAAAAAGTACTCCACATAATCATACCTCAGGTTTAAAATTATGATTTTGTAATAACGGATGATCAAAAGCAGGTTGTTTATAGAAACCTACGCAATCAAATATATCTCCATCATTGGTCTGCAATCAACGAAAGAGAGATTTAGTTAGTCTTTTAGTTGTGTTTGTGTCTTTCCTTAGTAGTAATAATTTAAAATTTAAATAAAAATCAAATAGAGATATAATGACCTTTATAGTCTTCATAGCTGGTTTATTAAGAAGCTTTAATTGCCTCTCCAGTTCCAAATCTTCTAGTTCAGATATGTTTTGTCTTGCTTCAACTTTGGCAAAGCTCAAGAGTAGTAGAGAAATTGCAATCACAAATATTTGAAATATAGCTCTCAAATGCAGCAAGGATTTCTTCAAATTGACAAATAATTAAGCAACATTAATGAGAAGTAGTATCATACAAGTATACAACCAAATGTATGATAAGCTCTGATACTGTCATTTTAGCAAACAAATTATTTTTTTTGTCAAACAAATTATTTGTCATTTTAGCAAACAAATTTAGCCAAAAAATTTGCTACTTGAGAAAGTCAAGAATGCATTAATACGGTTTCAACGAGACACATAGCTATAAATGATAATTTAGTCAATTATCAATTACAATTAATGCTTCTAAATGATAATTTAGTCAATTATCAATTATAATTAATGCTTCTAAATGATTTTTTATACGAACGTAATGAAACCTTAAACACAAATAAAAAGGATCTGACGAAGTATTCTTTTGGAAGTATAAGGTTGAGCAGCTATTAGAAACGAAAGAAAAAAAATAGAATTATTTGGCGAATCAAGAACTGGTTTTTCAAATTCAGAAAATCTTAATAACGTTAAGGAATTATTTGGGCAATTTTTTAAGACTTTTACCCACAAGCATGCAAATTAATTCTGGAAATTCTTTATTTTGGATAAGCTATAATTAATCCATTCGAAAATTCATAATCCATTTTTAGTAGCCAAAAATCTTCAAAGCTTGTGAAAGAAGCACGAGAAAAGTTACCTGATTAGACATGATGCTGGTGTTGACATTTGATGCAAAATTTATAAATTATACAACATTTTATTTATACTAGTAGTACCAGATTGATTTTGGGAGGGGGGGGGGGGGGGGGGGTTGTTTTAATGGTGCAAGTCAAAGATTACTACTTCTATGCATATTACATTTTGGATTTGTCTATAAAGGAAGTAATTGCAATGAATATAGCTAACCATCAAGATTACATTTAATGAGAATCTGATTTCATTAATCTCGTCGTTTACTATCTTGAAATGATTCGAAATTTGCTTTGAAAAATCAGGAGTCATTATTGTTCGTAATCTGATACTAAAATTATCTTTAATTTAAAACCATTTTCAGTTTGGCTTATTTTATCTGTACCATTTCCTGCTTTATTTTCTGGTTATGAGTTATGACATACAAGTAACTTATTTATAGCGTACTTTTATTTGTAACATGTAATTTTCTTAATTGATTGATTTTTCAAACTACATAGTAGTAATAAAAGTATTTTAAATAAGCTTCTTTTGGAAAAGATGCAATTTGCGCATGAACCAAAAAACCTACAATCTTTCAAGTATTCATACGGACTTAGCAGAAAGCATAACTAGAAGTCAATGCTTAACCCACCAAAATCCTTTGACCTTCTCTCTTTTTATTTAAACCAACGGCATCAATATCCAGAATGGGTCGAATATGTACATAAAGTGGTGAAAACCACCCCGACAATTTCCCCCTCATATGAAATAATGATCTGAGACCTTGAATCTATCTCTTCAAAAGGATTGAACTACATAAAGTCTACTCCGAACACTATGAAATACTAACGATCAGTAATAGGGGTTCAGTTGAACCATCTTCCTCAAAAAAATAGTACGGTATATATAGACATATCTAATCTGTCTTCAGAAAAAATGCATATAAAATTTAAAGTTGAACCACTACACTCCTTCCAATTTTTTGAATCCACTTAATGAAAATCTTGGGTAATCAAGGTTACATTCAATTATGTTGGAACACTTACATTAAGTGTGGTGTTTAATAGACACATTCAATTATGTTGGAACACTTACATTAAGTTCAGTGTTTAATAGACATTTTATAGTAAGTTCAAAGACTTGAATGTTAGTAAGAAGTACAGAAGTGCAAATTAGTGAGTGATGGAAATAAATTTCAAACGAAGTTAGTAAGAACCAAATGCCAATACTCTCGAATCCAATTTGAGAATCTTTTTTCTAAAAAAGTTTTAACTAGTCAACAAGCATGGCATGATTTGAACTAGCTCGATATTGAAATGTAGTTGTAACTTGTAACCAACAGTTCACGATTGTACATGCATTTCTTAACTCGTCGACAAGCATTTTATGATTTGAATTAGCTCGATATTGAACTAGTTTGATATTGAAATATAGTTGTAACGAACATTCCACAATCATACATGCATTTCGTAACACCTACCATACACAACATACATGCATTTCATCTTAACTACAATTACAAAATGAAGCCAAAACAAAAGGGTCACAATAAATTCCTTCTTTTTTTTAAACCTTTTACTGAAGTGCTACAATAGATTGAAAATTTCAAGCACTTGATCAAATAAAACACAAAATCATACCCCTAATACAAAAACTAAATCCCAAAAACACCTAGTAATAAAAAAAACCCATTCCGCGTGCGCAGGGTCCGAAAAAGGATCGTGCGGTGTGATGTACAGCCTATTCACTGACTGTTTCCACGAGTCGGACCTAATTAAAAACGATCATTTAATTTTTGCAATAATATCAGAAATGACATTATCCATATCCAAAGCTTTCATAGGACCAAATGGTCTTTTCATACCCAAAAGACTAACAAACTTCTCCCCATTTTCACCCTCTTTCCTTATTTCAAAACAACCCCTTCTGGGCTTTTCCGGGTTGACCCGAATGTCCAAACCGGGTACACCATTTTCCAGCCCTTCCTTCACCTTTTCAGCTCTAATCTTGAACTGCCTACACTGTGTACAGTGCTCAATTACAACAATACCCTTTGACCCGTTTTCAACATTTCCGGGTTTAGGTTTGGTTTCAGTAATTGTGGGCTTTTTGACCCGTTTTGGTTTGGGCTGTTCCGGGTCAGTTGAAATGGGGTTTGAGCTAGTTTCTCGGGTTGAGCTTCGGGTTACCCGAGTTGTTGTTGGTTGCTCCATTGTTGGTCTTTTCTTTGGTGCCATTGGAGAATTTTGTGGGCTAGGGTTTTGTGGATTTGGGAATTTGGGGATTTTTGGGGTGGAATTTATATATATTTATGAGTTGCTCAGCTTCTAGTGGAAGCCAACTTTTTGGTCTTTGGTTTTTGTTTCCCGCGCTTTTTGACGGCTGAGATTAATTGAGGGCTTTTTGGAGCCCAAATGCCAATATTCCTAGTTTTAATACGTCACCCGTTTCAATTTTTGTGAATCCATTTACTTTGCATAGAATTAATAAATAAATAAAGACGGTTTAAAATTAGTCACATATGTTTATATCGCCGCAAATTATCTCATTAAAGGTAAAAACGAAAGTTTGTTTTTTAATTTAGAAAGATATCATTCTATTAGAAACAAATTAAAATAGAAATAGGTTCACATAAATTAAAACAGAGCGTATCTTTCATGGGATTTTTACATTATGTACTTTTGAAATCCAAAGTATTTCTCATCCCATACATGAAATTTAAAATATTTACTCATCATAGCTATTTTTTCTGTATACCTTATAGTATACATAAATTCCGTTGTATACTTTACGGTATACGAAGTCTACCTGTGGCGTATACCTTATGGTATACGACATAGTTTATGATATACGAAAAATGGGTAACGCGAATAAATAGTTTTTGGGTTGGGTGGTTAAATATGAACTTATGGTAGGGGCGATAAATATTTTGATTTTGATGGATGTTCCTGTAAATCCCCCATATTTTATTTAACTGGTATAGGAAGTTCGAAATTTCAATGGTCTGGAAGAATGTTTGAGGTGTAATGGAAGAATGATCAACATAAACATCAAGAAGTCTTTTATATTACATGAATCATTTCCTTCGAATTAGTAGAGCTTTACAGAGTTTGTCAATAAGTAGCTGAAGAACATGAACTATTGTCACTGCACATCATTAGCTCAAGAACACTTGTACATTCATGCATTAAGCGTCAGAGCCACCACCTTGTCATGGTTGAGCAGCTATCAAATTCAAACTTTCGAGCGACTATGAGCAGCATTCCGCCTTGCACAGCATCCCACGAAGTAGATAATCGACTGACACGAGTTAGAATCAGCAGATGATGAGAATGAGTGGATGTCATATTAACCAGAATTAAAGCCTACTGAAGATATCACATATTTCATATGGATTTTGTGTTAATCGTCATTCTCCAACAAAAAAAAAAATGGAGGTAATATGGCCATACTTGAAATCTTAGTTAAAGGAGTCGCTTACCAAGACAACGAAGAGAATCACATTGAAGATAGCAACCACTCTCCATTCAGTTTTCATGTATTGTGCGACTCCAGCCCTGAATATATTGTTGGAGAATAGCCGTTAGCTGCATAACCTTACATGAACAGAAGAATGACAAGACCAGATGATGACTCTTACTTGCAGGAATCACAGTTATAGCACTTGACGTTCTTTGAGTTTTTGTAAAGCTTGCAGTCCTTGCTGGGACTTGTTGGGTGAAAGCTTAAGTCATAGTATGAGGCGTTAACAGCAGGGTAACCACACCTATAAGAGCAACGGAGTATTTATAAGCCGCTGGAATGCGATGATGCTGGGAAGGATTCAGATATCAATTACGCGAGAGATAGCACAAGTTGGTGAGACAACATGTATAGAAAATACAACGTAACTGTGCACGTATAACTTGTATTTTCTATTTCTATACAGAAAAAAGTAACTTACTCAGATGGTGGTCTGCAGCAACCAGCTTCAATAGGTGTTAGTTTTGCTAAATTATATTTCTTGAGAGTCTGCAACAACCTAGCAGAGGCATTAATATGATTTCAAAATTATAGATCATGATCAAGTTCTCAAGTCAGAAAATGACCTTGTATCTTCTTGATAGGTTACTGCAGTCATCAGTCTTGACAAGACAGCTTTTCAGGTGCTTCCAGTTATGGGTGTTATTGAGCTGAAACATGCGAGCAAATGGTTATTCTAGGCATGAAATTTTCGTCTTGGCATAAAACAATCAGACATGATGCGCTATAACCTGCAGCTTCTTAAACAGGTGCTTACTTGTTTAAGAAACCACGAACTATAGTCTTGAAGTTGATACTCCTTGTACCTGGCCAGATGAAAACCATTAATGATTCCAAAATAGCACAGGGCATATGTAAAGAGATAAAGGGAACTGGAAAAACTTGGTGGCGTCTCCATGAAATAGGGGGATGCAGAAAACCAGGAGGGGAGTGGAAAAGGGGGATATTGAGGGAGTGAAGAGAGGAGAGTTGAAATCTTTCAATCCAAGAGATTTGAGATCACGAGCAGAACGACAGGTGATATACCTTAGTCCATTAACACTATGACCTGAGCCATTATTTGTCACAATGAACCTGAGACAAAGCAAACCAAATAAGTTTCACACTAATGTGTTGTTTTCAGACAATTTCTGACATCAGCATGCAAGAAGACACAGTGATTGCCACCTTAATCTGTCGACACTGATACAACAGAAGTTGCCACTTAATGAGAAATTAAAGATGCCAAACCAAGTTTAGTTCCAAGTTCAAGACAGATTGCAGATGAAATTAGTATTGAAGTGCATTGAAAACCAAGCCAGTGTAAGTCTTGCATACTGAGATTTTACTTCAATGGAAAGGAGTGGCTGAAAGAAATAAATGCAAAGTTAAAGATTACTAACTAGCTAGTCTAGCTTTTGCCACTGCATGAATAAGACGAAGGCATCAAAATCTAAACGATTTACAGGGTATCTTTTCCTCATTATTTCCTTGATTTTTCTGCTGCTCAGTTGTAAGAGATCCAGAACCTCAGAAAAGTTATGGAGTAATCAGCGCATTCTAAACAATATAAGAATTTTCCCCATCAATCAGAACAATGATGGGAGCAGCACCATTACTAGGTATTAGTATGTGCAGTAACAGTGAACTTTGTAGTATGCTCCACAGCTCCAGAACGATCAGAGACAGTCATGGCTCTAACATCGAAACTCATATTATGTTCAAGCAGAATCTTAGGAGTCCCAGCCCCCAGCTTTTGGTTCGATAGAAAGGGTAGCACAAGGTAAGATATGTGGTAGGCGCATTTAATTGGAGATGGCTAGAGAGGCGGGCCTAACCGGCCTATTACCCACCGAGTTTTGAAGGTAGAAACAACAGATTTCTTGGTTATCACCATTTGAGAAGTCCTACGCGCATTACACCTAATTTACTGCTTCACCTGCTAAGCCTCAGCTGAGCCATCAAGGTTCACTATCTTTTTTGTTCTTTTTGATAAGATATCCTTCAGCAACAAAGGTACATTTGCATATAAGAGAACTTATTATCTAAAGCAAGAGCTAACCCCACCTCAGGAGGGGGGCGGGGAGGCTAGACCATTCCAAAGGTACCCCAGCCTAAGAGTGATGGACTGTGTAGTTGAAGTCATACTGCAAGCGGCCCTAATAACCTGGTATAGTCACCAAGCATAGCCGAGTCCCATAAGAATACAATGTCAAACCACTACTTTATGTCTAGTTTGAGCTTTGCAGGCATTTATTCTTCATGCCATCACCTTCATTTACTCCCAGGCTTTTAAGAGAACCTTTGGGTATGGCCTACTCTTAAGACAGTCAAAAGGCTTAGGGGCTTGGCAACTTCTCAAATCCAAGCCTTGACCTACAATACTTGCGATATTTATTTGTGGGAAAGCTGGATATGGTCCCTTAGAACTCTGTGTGATGGGTAACAAATCTCACAAGCTCGTGATGGACCTTTCGTGTTTTACACAGTAATAGTTGGTCACCATAATTTCCTTAAAAATGTATTTTATCCAATTGCAGGTTAACAAGGCAAAAGAACGAAGCACGTTAGATGAATTTTATAGGTCATTTCACCTATAGTTTGTTGGAGATTTGGAAAGATAGGTGACAAATCAACTATGATCAGGAAACTTGAGGAAAAGAGTGGATCAATCACCTAAGCACAGTGCAAGCTGGGACAATGGATCAGGAACATATATACATAGTAACGGAGCCTATAAAACAACCAGTAAAGGATTATGTTTTTGTTCGTTCCTTAACAAAGTGAATACCATCCAGAAGGCGGTGAAAGCATTACTCCAGCCTCCAAGAAGCAAAGCAGGTTCCGTACAGAGGACCTACCCAATAGGCAATGTCTTGGAGTGCTATAACTATTGGTAGAGTGCCTAAGGTTCCGTCGATAATACACCATCATGGTACTTATTAGATAGGAGTAGTAAATTTACCTAATAAAGAGATAGGGAGCTAATCTACCCAAGTTCTAGGAAAGATAAACACATAAAATTTAGAAACAATACATCCCAAATATAATTCTAGAAACGCATTAGAAGAAAAGGCCCTTTCTACATATTTTGAGGTCATTCGGACAACTGAGACTGTCAAAGACCAACTCCATGAAACCACTAAAAACCAAAAATTGACTACAGAACAAATTTGAATTTGATGAAGGACTATAAACATAGGAATGATAAAAAAAAATCTAGGAGGGCTATAAATAGAGTCACAAGTTTGGCAGTTCCTTTTAACTTCATACTGAAAAATTCTCAGTAAAAGTAAGTATAAATATAGCTGTGGTAATTGGTATGCATTGATAGTTAGCCCACAGACTTGTCGACAAACATTTGTTGTAACACATCTTCATGATAGTTTACCTGTTCTTGGGTATTGCAATACAGATGTGAGAAGTGGGGAAAACGATGGCTGATTTAACCAGTAAGTGATAGATATGCATCAAATTCTTAATCAAAAATTACGTAGCATTACTTACGCCAAAACGGTGAAGACCAATATTGCCACCAAGATCAAGCACAACATGATCAGATACTGAAATATGTTAAGGAGAAGCAACCAAAAGGCAAAGTGATAAGCAAACCAAGAACATGAAACCAAAATTGCACTTCAGGTGACATTTGCTACGGTAAGGATACAATCCACAACAAGATGGAGTTGTTCTTCCATGCACCAAGAAACCCAACGATTGATCTGAAAATCATGAAAAGATGAACAAGTATCACAATATACACAAGACAACCCTCGGGTGATCAATAGGGCATGGGAAAACAAATGAACAATGTGGAAAACTTACATTACTAATATAACACCCCCAAGAGCTAGAACAGGTAAAGTTAGAGACTTTCGACAGGTGTCATGATGACTGCTCATCCAAATTCCAAAACCTACTACTCCCACAGCTAACAGCTGCATTTCCACCATACAAAGGAGGCATAAGAAACAGTTAAACACCACCACCACCACCAACAACATACCCTGTATGATCCCACATGTGGGGTCTGGGGGAGGGTGAGGTGTACCCGACCTTTCCCCTATCTCGAGTGAAGTAGAGAGGCTGTTAAACACCATCAACTAAAACTTAAAACTAAGCTTTCCAGCTCTAAATTAACAACTAGAATAACCTCAATTTATAAATAAAAATCCCACCTCAAAATTGCAAAATTAGCATAAGAGGAGGGAAAAAGATGGTTCTTTTTACTGAAACAGCTAACAAATCAAGCTCAACTTAACAACAAAAAGCTAATACAACCACATTGAACAAAAAGCAACAAACTTTATAGTAAACTACAAAAAAAAAAAAAAAAGCAAGACCATTTTAAGGGTTCATTTTTTCTTGTCAATGGAACAAAAACAAAACAAACCCAAGTTACATATAGACTAAATAAATAAATAAAACTCAGCTGGAGCTAAAACAACCTATGCAGTATAACCCACGAGTGAGGTCTCGGGAAGGTGAGGTGTATGCAGACCTTACTCCAACCTCGACGAGTAGGAGCTAGAGCTAAAAAGAATGAGAAAATATGAAAAGGGGTCCATACCATTGTAAGAAAATTGATCCATCTTATTACAAAAGTACTAGTTGCTGTACTCATCTTTTCAAGAACTCAAAAAAATCAATACATAGATACAAATATACAATATATGTAAATAAAGATTAGTTCTTGGAAAGTTATAAGACAAAAAAATGGAAACTTTATTGTGTCAGAGAAGTGGCACTTGCACTTCAAGAAAACAAGCAAAAAAAAAAAGGATAATTTTGAAAAAAAGGGGGCAAATTTTGGGGGTTAAATGTTAAAGGGAAAGAAGATTGAGGGGTAAAATGGGAAATAAAAAAATATGTCACATGATTTTCTTTAGGTTGTTTATTACAAAAAACTACACGACACGACATAATGGATAACTGAAAATAAAAGAAGCTAACAAGTTTGGATTTTAGCTAACTGAGGATTTTAAAATATAGCCTAAAGTTTTGCTTAGCTGTGAATTTTATTTTAATTGGTTATGTGTTCAAAACGTCAAAACTAAGTTTGACGACTGTGATAGATAGCCAAAATGTATCCTTGTTTGTTGACGCAGAATCTACTTTATTAATCAAGTGGAGAATCTTTGTTTCTCGACCATCAAGATAGATTCAGAATTTAAATTTGTTATGTGAGTATTAAAGTTTCTTACTCTGAACTCACACTTTATTTACATTTTTGGGTTCAGACTTATCATTTCTTGAAATTTTTAGTGAGTTTTTGTGTATGCAACTATATTTTACATACAAAAATATCGAGTTTAGATGAACCGTATGACCGAGAGCTTTATCTACCCATGCTTGTCCCATATTTGCATAAATAGAACCAAAATATTTAAATAAGTAGGCTCAATGTGGATCTAATTTTAGTATATTTAAGTTTTATCTTTTCAAAAATATCCATATATAGTTCTAAGTTAAGAGCAGTGAGAGGGGTCATTCATGGTAGAAAAGTTAGATAGGTCCTTGTGGTTGTACAAAATATACATGTTTTCTATTATGAACCAAAAAATGGTGGTTTCTTGTGCAGTCCTAGAAATTTTGAACTGAAAGAAAAAAAGGAAGAATTGATTCATACTTGTGATTTTCTTTACAAAGAAATAATTTGATTAGGTGATCAATTTTTAGGGACATAAGGAACTTGTAAAAAGGATTATCTTGACTAGCTAGTTAGTCTAGATTGTTAGATCTTGAATGCATATTATGTCGTGTGTTTTTTCCTTCTTTTGTTTTTACTTTCAAGTATATATAAACTAGCGTAGCTAGATCATATATTCATATTGCTAATTGATATTTAAAACTTAAGCCAAATATCGATAAAAATATTTGTTTTTAATCGCATTTGGAGCATCCGCAAACATTAACTGTTGGAAAAATACATAGTCTGTTCCCTAAAATTATCCCAATTTTTTTTTTATTTATACTCAACTATATTATACGGGCAACGTCTTACTCTTTATTCTTGTTTGAACTAGAACCATACCCCTTAATGCTTACATAGCAAAAGAGGTGCAATTACTGCCCTCAACTCGTGTATGAAGCTCAATTCAATTGGTATCTTTCAGGGCAGGGCAGTCCGGTGCAAAAGCATCCCGCTCACGCAGGATACGGGAAAGAGCCGCATCTTTGGGTGAAATATATGCAGCCTACCCTGATACAAGCATTAGTGACGGTTTTCACAATTTGTATCTTTTAGGGTGATGTTAATATTATTCCACACAAGAACTGAGGGTAAAGGGTTGCCCATGAAGTTTAACTATGTAAATAACTTTTTGTGACAACTTATTTTTCCTAACTTATTCATAATGACTTACCTATAATCAAATTCACAATAATGTCTTTGGCCACATAATATATGTGCTTCTGAAAATCAATTCAATATGCATTTATAACAATTTTCTCATCATGTTTATTCAGTAACTCCAGCATTGCAAGAATTCAAGTGATGCAAATATAGACAAGTTATTTAAGTAAAACTTTAGGAAAACACATGAAATGAGAAAAAATGTTACAAACTACATATATTATTCGTTTGGTTGATCTTGTTTCTCCTCTGGTTTTGGTTCTTCAGCAGTAGAACTTTCTTGTTCATTGATTAAACCTTCATTTTTCTTCACTGAAGCAGTTTTGCTTAGATGGTTATAGGAACCTTTTTCCTTAAACAATTGAGAGAAGTGTGGTTTGCAGTAGAGACGTCCATCAAATGCAGCATATGATGATGTAGTGAGTTTACAACCCCCATGAGCACACCTGAAGCATAAGTTGTGGTACATTTCACCATCCACCGTCACCTGTACCATTTTTTTGAAGAAAAAAAAAATTATTTTTAGACGGATTCAAAAATTTAAGTCAGTTAGAGTGTCATTGCACGTGTAAGCCGATTCTTTGTTTACAGTTAGCCGAATTTGATACTACTCCTTCCGTTCCACAATGGATGTCATATTTCGGATTTCGAGAGTCGAACGAGTTTATCTTTGACCGTAATATTTTCTTACGTCTTTTAAATATTTTGAATTATTAATTATTGTGACTGATAGTACTTTTTATGTAATTTCTACATATATAAATATCGTTTCAAAAAACTTAAAGATTGTATGTTCAAATTCACGGTCAAAATAAACTCGTTTGACTCTCGAAATCTGAAATATGTCATCCTTTTTGGAACAGAGGGAGTATATGAATTGAGATGCCGAGAGAAAATAATTGAGCAAACTAGTTAACCAAAGTCCGGCTTTGATACTACATGAGAAGAATTTGAACATCGAATCCAAAATCTTAAAGCTACGTGTGAAATGACCGAACATTATAAACCCCTTTAAAAACTTTCGTAGAACGAGTGGAATCAAAAATTGAGATTTATGGGGATTAATTAGTTCTAAAAAGAGTAAACTAAAGCTATATATGTACTAATTACCTTCTCCAAAGGGTACACAGTCTTCTTACATGCGGCACATTTATCTTGAGTGCCAGAAAAGAGTGCGGAAAGTTTGCTAGGGCTTCTGTTCTGTAATTAATTAAAAAGATATACAAAAAAGATGATAATTCATAATCAACAGATACAAATTATTAAAACAAAGATCACTTTATAAATGAAGAAAATTAGTAACATGAAGACAATATTAATGTAATTTAGATCATATAAATGATACATACCAGTTCATTTTGCTTCCCCACTGCTCAAATAAGGAACACAAACAAAATATTAATTAGGCAACTAGGAATAAAAATGAAAATTGTAGGTATTATGTTTAAAATTTATTGATTAAAACTAACATGATACAGAATGCTTTAAGGAAGCGCCTCCTTTTTCCCTGAGGATTTGTTCAAAATGAGGCTTGCAATATAAAACTCCATCAAGGGTTGAATAGGTACTCAACTGTAATTCAAAAATTAACATAAACTTATTAATTGTAGAAATTAAGTTAGAGTTCATGAAATAAAAAAAAATCGTTAAGAACTATAGCTGATAAAATATTCTATTTAACCATAAAATGTACAACATTGTTTCTCACATAAAATAAACGAAGAATTTATTTAGTGCATCCACGAGATGAGAACGGAGGATTTTGGGGTAATGGTAAGAGTTGTCGCATTATAGCTTAAATATTACATGTTCAAGTCATGAAAAAGACTTTTAATTTACAAAAATGCAAAATAAGATTGTGGACAATAAAACCAATATGGTCCAATTCAACCGGCCCTTTCGCGACTCAAACAGCCGGTACGCTTTCCGGCTTAGCAAGAGCTTAGTTACCGGGCTGCATTTTTTCTAAATATATATTTGAGATGACAATAAATATGATGTCAATATGAACTACTCCTATTTCATGATTATTTTGAAGGAGTATATGGGTATGTTATTGTACATGAAGAATAGTTGATCATAACCAGTGGCAGAACCCAATAACTTTTACTCAGACCCTGTTTTTATGTTAAAAATTTCACTTATAATGTATAAATAAACTACGCAGAATCCACTAGGAAAGAAGACTTATAATTCAGAACCCATAAACTTAAAATCTTAGATCCGCCTCTGATCATAACATATGTAGAACAGATAATATATATAATCACAAGATCTTACTGCAAGCCTTCCGTTGCAATGGTTGCATCTGAAACATGTGTTATGATAAGCAACACCATTTGTAGAGATCATTTCTGCAATATAAACAGTTTTTTCACAAGCTTTGCACTTTTGGCTTGCTGAAAAAGCCATTTTCTTTTTATTTCAAATATTCTAGCTAAATGGGAATTGAGATTTGAAATCCTTTAAGCTATCATTCAAAAGTCTATAGCAAGAATTTCATTAATCTCTATCCCCAAATGTAATAACCATTAAAATAAATTATTTTACATGATCTGCTGTTTCTTTCTAATAATTAGAAGTTTAGAACCAACTACATATAAAACGAGTGGAGAAGCAAATTTTTTGAAGTACACGTCATGAAAAGGTTGTTAATTCAGTTGGCAGTTAGACAATGAAATTGCCAAAAAAAAAAACCAAAAAAAAAGTCAAACAATAAAAAAGATAATTTAAAATAAAAAATACAGGGGAAGGGTAACTTATTTGTTTGAAGACATAGGTATACGAAACTCGGAAGTAAGTGCATTTTTAAGATTCGATATGCAAAGGCGGACCCAGAATTTGAAAACGTCACGTACAACTAAATGTAACATAGATATGCCAATTAATTGAGAGTACCAAAAACTACATATATTCGATTTTTGAGGCATTTATACCGATACATATAAAATTTTTGCCGACATCAGCGGGTGCAACAAGGCATTAGGTACGCCTCTCTCGATATGTTTTTTCCTTGCAAATGAATAATCGGTCTTGGAGAAATTATCAACAATCATGCAGTTTTAATGAGTACAAAGAACTAAATATATATTGGCAAAAAAAGGAAGTACCCATCCCTTTCTAATCTTGGTACTCTTCACCACAAAAGTAACAAGAAAATTGGAGCAACTTAAGAATAATTCTGAGTCATGACACATATGACTGTTCTAACAAATATAAAAACAAGAACTTGCTCTATACACAAAAGGATCATTAAGCAATTACACCCAACCAAAACAAGGAAACAAACAAGGTCTTTGCAGCCTTAGAAAATAAAAGTAGAAAAGGCCATGCTAACATATTGAAAAGAAGAGAACTGTCAACTGTATGCAGAGTTGCATATCATTGTTTTATCAGATTTTTGACAAGAATTAGCAACCAAAGCATCCCAACAATCTTTTAGGCATATTGCCAGTTGCGCGATACTTTGCAGCTGTTTCCTCTGCCTTGAGAAAATCTTCGCCTCGTTTTGCTTCAATCACTGCCCTCTTTTCTTCTGCTTCCCTATGAATCTCAGCCATCTTGTTCTTCATCCTCTCTGCACATTCTGCCTTCTTCTTCTCAATATTTTCCTACTCGAGGTATACGAGGAACATAAACGTTAAGAGCTTCTGACAAGAAGTAAAAATTGATTTCGACCTTTTCAAACATAACTCTCATTAAAGATTCACACATGTTTCTTCTTAATTAACCATCATAGTGAGTTCAATGAGACAGTTAAAGAGAGTCAATGTGTGTTACACATTAAGAATTGAAAACAAAAAGTAACAGCATATGAGATGCCTAGAATTATGAGGCATCTCATATGAGGCTCAAAGTGTTCAATCAAGAAACTAGTCATCGGATACAACACCTCGTCTAAACCCGTGAAATTGATCAGGTCAACAACAACAACATACCCAATGATATCTCACAAGTAGGGTCTGGAGCGGGTGAGATGTACGCCAAATGCCATATATCGGTAGTCAGACATGTAATGTTTTTGCTCTCTTTTGCTCAGTTAAAGGGCATATATTACCAATTCTCCTTGCTATTATGGTTCCAACAATTGATATCTGTATACTTATTAGTGACAAATGACACTAGGGAGAAATTTAAAAGTAATAGCAACTGAATGGTATGTACTAAGTAACAAGAATTTCACCTCAATTTGTTTCAATTCAGCTTCTACAGTTGCCTTCTTAGTGTTCTCCCAAGCTCCAACAGCAGACAACTTTTTAGATGCCCTGATATTTGTTCACATAATGAATATTAATCAACAAACCAAAGCAAAAACCTTACATGATAAATTAATGTCAAATGATAAACAATTTCATAAAGTTGAAAACAAGCATATATAAGTTTAGATTTCAAAATATGGACACCAGTATCTACACTGTTTGCTGAAATATGACAACTGAATCTCTTCATTACACTTATAGCTAGCTTGTGATGTACTGTACTTAATGTCATCCCTTTTTTTAAAAAGCATTTCATTGAAGATTGTTATATTTATGTGCCAATTTATTATCTTAAAAAATAAAATTTCATGTTCTAGATGTCAGCCTGCATGCCTGTGCATAGAGCTGAGCCGGTGAGGAGCTCGGCTGTCTTTTAGCTCAACGCGGCTCGATCTCATTTAAAGTTTGGCTCAGCTCGGTTAAAGCTCGATCAAGCTCGGCTCAGTCAAAGCTCGGCTCGACACGATTAGCTTGAGTAATCGTATAACTTTTTCTTTAAAATATAACTTTCATTCATTAGGTTTAATTACCAAAAAAAATTTGAAGTCTACGTGTTATTTAATATCTTAATGCAATAGTTAACAATTGATAATGTAGTACTTTTATCCTTATTTATGATTATGATCAAAAGAAAAATTTAAATATTATTTTTTATATTATTATGTATGGGACACAAGGAAAAAAGTCGGCTCGGGCTTGGTCAAACTCTAGCAAAGTTCGGTTGAGCTTGGCTAGGACTCGGCTCGGTATGTATAAAGCTCGGTTCACCTCGGACTCAGTTAGGCTCGGCTCGGGCTCGGTTCGCTCGGTGGATGCCCAGGCCGAACTATCAGCCTGTAACTACAAAAGAAGGCTATTGCAGGACCATAGATTATTTCCCTATTTGTACTCTGGCATTCAAAACAAGAAAGTAGCTGCAACTGCATTGAATGCACATTCATTTTACTTTAAGTTTACCTAACAAATTAAAAAGTGCATTTCTTTTTTTCCATTTTTCTCTTAATTTCTTTTTTGAGGTGATATTGACTGCCAAAAGAAACAAATAGAAATAACTAAAAAGGAATTGAGAGTGAAAAAATAAAACTCAAAAGGGAAACCATACTTGTTTTCAGCCTTTGTTTTTTCATTATCTTCCCATGCCTTAATCAAAGCCAATCTTTTCTCTGATTCAACCTTTGCAAGAGCAGCATCTATACAAATTAAATACTACTACATTAATTTTCATTGAAAGTAACACATTGAAACAAAAATGAAATTGTTAATTAAAAGAATAGGAAAAGGTTTTTACAAATTACCATAAGAATGTTTGTGGCATTTTATTAAATTTTGACTTCATATCTCTAATTTGTTAACAAACTTATCTAGAGAGATCCCTTTTGTAATGACAACACTGATTATAAATAAAATAAGTAGTTATTATTATTAAAAAAAAAAAAGAAGCTTCTCTCTTAATTTCAAGAACCTTATTTCTTATTTTGGAATCTTAGAGAATATTAAGCCCTATCAACTAGTACTTTTTTTAACTAATAATAACTTGCCAGGTTTCAGTTCACCAGGTTTATTCTTCTTTTAAGCAACCACAATATTATAATAATAATAATAATAATAATAATAATAATAATAATAATAGAGAGCTTATTTTAATAGTCCCCAAAATTGGATAGTTTCTATGTTCCCACAAACCAAAAGGTGTGACGGGATGACATAGTGATGATATGTAATAAGAATCTGAATTAATCAAAACAAAGAATACCAAATTTATAAGATTTGAAAGTAATTTTTTAAATAGTTTTTGAAAAATTTGTTCGGACACATTTTTAAGTGATCACTTTTTGGAGTTTTTTTAAAGAATAAATTTTTTACACAAATTTTAACTTTTTTCAACTAAAGTCTACATCCAAACACAACTTCAATTTCTAAAAAAATATTTTTCAATTTAACTTTAAAAATTTATTTTTTCAATTTTTTTCCAAATCTATGTCCAAATGCAACCCATTAAGAGAAAATAATGAAGGCAAATTAATAAGACAAAAACAATGAAAAAAAGAAGAGAAAAGCAGAATCAAGCAGTCAGCTGTTACAAATTACCTCTGTCCTTGGAACTCCCTGTACTTTTCTGAATCCCAGAATCTACGGCCTCTGTCAAAAAAAAAAATGGAAATATCTTTAAATGAAACAAAAAAAACATAAATATTACAAAGAAGAACTACTACTTTTTTAAAAACCGTAATGTTCGAGACAGCTTACGCACATTTCAATAAAGAAAAACTATTTTAAAAAAATACATACTTTCTGGAGTAGGAGGAGATGGAGGGATTTTCTCATTAGCCTCTACAACAACTGGAACAAGAGCAAGAGATTTCTCTTCAACTTTCTCTTTTGGCTCATTTTTGTGATCATTTTCTACTAGGGTTGCTTCTTCTCCCATGACTACAACTTAAACAATAATGTTGTTTTGTGCTTTTGATATAAATAGTGTAGCTCAATACTTGAATCTTCAAGAAGTTCAAAGAGTCAATGAAAATACAGAAAACAAAGAGAGATGATGAGAAGTAGAAAGAAAGTAGGTATAACTAGAAATATAGGGAAGTTGGAAGCTGCCAAAAAAGTTGAGAAATCACATATGGCCAGATAGGGAAGGATTATCCTTATATGATGTTAATGGCTGGCATAATTAATTAGTCATTTTTTAACTTTATCAATAGTATAATTTAACTTGTTGTGGCATACTTATAGGCTCTAACAGATTGATTACCTGATTTTCAAATTACAAATTCAACTTTTTATGGATTAGTGTTATCTTTTAAGCAACCTTGTTTTTAAATTTACAAATTTAAGTTGTTATAAATAGTTATTTGTTGTTATCTTTTAAGTGTTCTAGTAGTGTACAAATTCGTTTAAATTAATTGTGTAAAAATTAGACTTATTTAAATTCTTTTAATAAAACAAATTACACCACAAGTTTTACTCCCTAATTTAAACAGAGTAATATTCCAAATATGATTTCCTGCTGCTTGTTTACCTTTTATTATTTGTGATTTTAAGAAGACAACTATACTCTATTTGCAATAGCATAATCCTAATGTATAAATAAATATAATATATCACCAAAGCTTTCTCTGTAAAGCAAATCGACACACTTTTTATTCCATTGGTTAGAAAGAATTCTTTTGATTCACTATTAATTAATTGCCTAGTTTTATTATTTTTATTATATTTATTACTAGCAAAAGCTTCATAGCAGTTCACGATGACATCATAAGCATTGCGTCTTTCCTTTCTTTTTCTTTCTTTTACTGTTTATAATCGTCAACTTTTTAATTTAAAAAGAGTTTAGAGTATTACTAACTTTGTTTAGAAAGTTCCTGGAAGAATTATTGAAGGGGCACGTACTGTAATCTTTAAAGAGTAACCATTCTAATTTGCAAATATAAGCTGCATATATGTGATGAAACTTACTTTATATCAAATTTATTATTGATTGAATTATGAAGTATATATTGATTCAACCCATTATAACTCACACATTTGACTCAGTCCACTTCTCTGATGCGAAAATATTCACTCAAATATGATGTACTGTAATTTATACACTAAATCAACAAAATATAATGCCTATATGATATTTTAATATATCCCCTACTTGTGGAATACACTGGGTATGTTGTTGTTGTTGATAATGCTAATATTGGAGGATTTTTTCTTATTTAGTAGATTTAGACGAAAAAACTTCGAATTGGGAGGGCGATCCTCCCGGTGAACTGACCGTACCCCTTTCGCTTTCGCCTATTTTAACAGAATCCGATTCGAGAGAAAATAGTCGATACCCCTAGCCCCGAGGGAGAAGGTCTTATGGCAATCTCAGGCATACTCAAAATCGGTTATTTGGCCTATCTTTAATCGGTTATTTGGCCTATCTTTAACATATACTTTTGCAGTTTTGGCATTGGACCGTGTTAAATTACTATGCATTCTCTCATCAAATTTTCACCTAATCACGATACAATGAGGTAGTTTGGTGCAGACATTGTGTGTACGTAAATATTATAATTCGTGGAAAAGGCAAAATTGATAATGGAGTTATAAATTTATTTGTATAACATGATCAACCAAAATAACTTAGGCTAAGCAGGTAAAGTTGGTTCAGAGTTCATTCAATCAGTGAATTAAAAATAAATAAAGGAATTGTTGTGGTATGTTGAACAACCAAAATCATGTAGTGATCATAGGTTAAAAATACAATTATTTATAAAATCCAAACTGTTATAGGAAATTTTGATGCGTAGTCATTTTTGGACACGCTTAATGAGTTTTATCCACCGTTTCAAAATTAATTGAGAAATAGCCAAAAATTTCGCGCGCACACTTACGCTCCATTAGCGTTAGAAAACACCCAGACTAGTCTCGGTATTTTATACTGGAACTTTGAACTAACATGTTCAAAGGTCCTATTATTTTGTTATGGGACTAAAGCTTATATATAAAGTCTCATAACAAAATAATGGGACTTTGAACTAACATGTTCAAAGGTTCCATTATTTTGTTATGAGACTGAAGCTTTATATATAAAGTCTCATAACAAAATAATGGGACTTTGAACTATCAGATTCAAAGGTCTCATTATTTTATACTGGGGTTATTTACTGAAAGCTTTATATAAAGTTTCATAATAAAATACTAGGAATGTTCAAAGTCCCAGAACATGTTCAAAGTCCCAATATAAAATACTGGGACTTGTCCGGAGGTGGCTATTTCTCAGCGAATTTATTTTTGACGGCTACAAATCAATTAGCGCGCACCAAATAGGCCCCTACGCAAAATTTTTACACTGTTATATTTGTGAGTAAAAATATAACACCTATAATTATAGGGATACGCGTCCAGCTGTACAGACTAAACTTAATTTACAAGTTATCAAGCGATGTGGATATACGTCTGTCCCATAGTCACGACCGCTCACCAGGCACACGCCCAGGCCCGTAAGGCACATATCCCGCCGTCTCGAGTTAGCAGCCTCCTAGTTAGGGTCTGCTTAGTATCACCACCCTGTGTAATCAGGCTACGGCCTATTGACATAGTATTTACCATAATTAGGATTGGGGTAACGTAACTATATATATACCCCTCTCCCCCATTGTACTTATGATCAAGCGATTCTCACGAATCCACCTATTCTCAAGGAATAATATCTCTCTTTTCTGCTTTCATATTATTTTTCCTCATATTTATTTTATTGTCCATGACCCTTCATAAATTTATCTGTTTAACCTATTCGTCCAATTTTAACTAAGACATAAATAATATTAATAGGCCAGACTTATACGAAACTTAAACTTACAAGTCATTCAATCACCAATTCACCACATTTTAATAAAAGGGCAATTTAAATCATTTTCAAGAAGCACATTGAATGATTGAATGCTCTGATTATCAATACATATCTTCCCTAGTTAATGGCTGTAAATTGATTTTACAGGTACTCCCAATTCAATTACAAAATAATTAACTAAAGTTAGGAACGTGGACGTTTTTCTGTCTTCATTTTGCTTTCCTTGTTTTGCCAATTGTAAAGCATCGGTGTCTATAGTTTCGCTGATTCCTGACACATAAGACTCATGTTTTTTTATTTTAAGTTGACAAGTAATTAATCGTTGTTAATTCCTTGGAACTACATTACAGTTATGGTTTTTTTAGTTCAACCGTTACTAGTGTTGTTTATCTGATAGCCTGTTTGGCATTGCTTCTCCAAAGCCAAAAGTGCTTTTTTTTCAACAAAAGTACTTTTTTTGGAATTTTGAGGTGTTTGGCAACTAAAAAAAAGTACTTTTAGATAGAAGCAGAAGCAGTTTTTCTGCTGTTGGGGAGAAGCTACAAATATCTGCTTCTTCCAAGAAGCAGAAGCAGAAGCAGTTTATTACTTTTTTCAAGACAGAAATATCCTTACCAAGAATTCATATTTACCATATTATTCCTTATAAATTAACCATATCTGTCTCAAAATACAATTATATTTTTCTTTTTCCTATTTTTTTCTACTATGTACTTTTACAAATCTTCTTCCTCAAGGACTAATTTTTATTTCTAGATATTACTATCAATATACGATGTCCTACTCTTTAAATCATCTTTTAAAAGCAAGTGATTACTAGAAATTCCTAATTCCGTTATCACTTTGATTTAACTATATTTTATGTTGTTCAATAGCTTAAATTTATATCTTTTACGTTATGTTTTACATTTAATTAAATAAATTTTCTAATTAAAGTCTTTTATGATAAATATTCAAAATTATTTTTTTATTTTTATTAATCCAAATGTAAAATGAACTTGAATGTCCTTTTCGTAATTTGACACTGAAAAGTACTTTTCGTAACGATTAACCAAACACAAATTATTTATCAAAAGTACTTCTCCAATGAGTTGTCCAAACACAAACTGCTTATTATCCAAAAGTACTTATTTAAAAAGTACTTATGCCAAAAGTACTTCTCAAAATAAGCAGTTTTTGGTAGCAATCCCAAACAGGCTATGAATCTCCACTATGCATATCTTAGCTTGTTAGTTCAACCATTACTGGGTGTAGCTTAATATATATAGTTAATGAAGTGGAATGAGAATTGTAAGGTATTAGGTTCAAATTACGACTGATGTAATAAATACTAAGTGATTTCTTTTCATCCGTCTAAATTTTTTTAGGTAGAGTTATTTAGTACCTAATCAATAGCGCGTGAACTGGTTTGGCTACACGGTTATTTAAATTAAATATGACACCATTCTTGAAATTAAGTTGGTAATGTAATACGCTTAAGATAACGCCACACTAGTTGATTAGATTTAGGTTAACCAAGATTTAGGTTGTTAATTAGATTTGATTTTTGTTTTATCTTTCAAAAATAAGTAGAAAAAACTTATATGTCGAGCTAGATTAATTAATTTTTGAGAGTTGTCTTTTGATGGATTGCATATCATGCTGGAAATCTTTTCAAAAACTAGGTTTGACCCAAGGTTCCAATAGGGTAAAATTTTAAACTTTTGGAAGTTTTTACCCAATAGGTCCTTTCTTTTATACGCAAAGAAACATAATTTTGAACCATGGATACAGCCTTCTTTGTTGACAAAGTGACAATTTTGGTTTAACGTAATATATAGTTTTAGTGTATAATTCAACGATTTGGAAAAAAATTTCTCATTCAAACATAATATTTATTACAAGTCATGTTTTGTTTTCTACAAACGTCACTTCTCAGTACAATAATTGATTTATTTCTTAATTCCCAAAATACTATATAGACCTTTTAGGCAATATACCAACAATCAAACTTTTTAAGCTAATTGCAATTTCCACTTCATAATACGCCTTTGATTCCAATGCATGTGCTGCACAGTTGCATGTGAGCTTTCTACTTTCTCTAGTTGAAAATTTCAAATGGCACTTATTTTTTTACCTACAATTCTGGAAATTTTTACCCTAATTGTAGGCTTTTAATATTGTAATACCGAAACTTTCCTTAAAATGCCACCTTTCTTTAATTGTTAAATTCACTTTCGGCAGTAATTTAGAGGTAAAGCTCAGATTGATTTGGATATGTAACAGCAAGCCAAACCGACCAAATTCATATTCTGCTCTTTGACTGAATTGATTACAGTTTGATCCTTTGATAGTAAAAAGTGTCTATTACATCGTCAGTTACTTTAATCCTTAAAACATTATACCCTCCATCGTCGGACATGGTCTAGATTCATATCACCGAGGACATAATTTTAGATAGGAGTGCATGGAGGTCAAGGATTAGGGTAGAGAGTAGTTAAGTAGTAGTAGAGTGTATGAGCTCTTGTAAGTATATAGACGATTTACTTCTTAGTCTTCACCTTTATATCTTCTGTTCTTGTCTGTTTATTTTGGATATGCTTTAGCGTTATCATTCTTTCTAGCATTATATTGTTGTCTAGATTTTCTATGTATTTTTTCTAAAATATCTTTATTTTCCTAGCCGAGGGTCTATAGAAACAGTCTCTCCACCTTGGTGGGGGTAAGGTCTGCGTACATTCCACACGCACCCTCACCGAACCCCACTTGTAGGATAGACTGGTATGTTGTTGTTCCCTCCGTCCCAATTTATGTGGCATCATTTGACCGGACAGGTAGTTTCAGAAATGAAGAAAGACTTTGTTATGTTTACCAAATTGTGTTCACTTTAGTGCCTACTGTTGACTTTTCTTCACAATAACTATATCTTTAAAAGTAAGTAGGACACAACAAGAGTAAAATAGAAATGATGTCATTAAAGAGTTGTCAAATAAGGAAAGATGACATTCATTTGAGACGGACTAAAAAGAAAATGGTATCACATAAATTAAAATGAAGAGAGTACCATTTAGTAGTCAACAAGTCATAGATAACTCGAAAAATTCCTGGTAAAAAGTGCTTTCATTTGATAAATTTTTCGTGACACAAATATGAATAATTGGAGTCCCAACGCACATACCGAAATCAACACATGTACTACTACTCTGCTGCGCGCATTGGGAATCTTAGATACCAACACACAGAAAAATGCAATACAATTTGCTTGTTTATTGTAAAACATTGGTCTCCATTCAGTTCACGCCCATAGAATATTCTTCTTCACTAGTCACCTTTTCTCTAAATTGCACTCAATATATATACTACTTCCATGCAGTAGCATCTTATACAAAATCTCCTAGCTCTTTTGAGTGTTGATTCATTTTAATTAGTACTTCACTAGTTCACTATTCAAATGGATGTATACATTCCTGAAGAGTACGTTATTAAACGAAGATTGGAGAAAAGGGCTGCTGCTGCTAATAAACTCGATGAAAAAGGCAGAAAGGAGTTGAAGTCTTATAAAAAAGAACGAAGTATAGCTTTGCAACCATCACAGTCTAATTCTTTTCTTGTGGAGAATAATGGTTACATTTGCACGACAAGAAGCTCAGCTGGTTTTGGGGAAAATGTAGTTTTCACTTGCTTTTCTGCTTAATCTTACTGTAATTAGTTAATTAAGTGCTAACTGCTACAGCTAATCATATATAGCTCACTTTGTATAGGTAGAAGGCTAGCTATGAAATGCAATGTATATACCTTTTTCTATTTACTTCTTGTTTGTAATCAGAAATTAACTATATATAGCTGCTATACTTATATGCATGTTTGCTACACGAATAAACTTGTCTATGTAGTTTTCTGTATGTCTACTCTTAGTTTTAGTAATGGAGACAGGATATAGGATCATGTTGGACCAAGGCCGAGATCATGAAACCATCAATTATTCGGACCATATTATTCCTTAGTGTCATTTATATAAGCTGGATTTACTAAACTGATTAATTGAGATTCGCATACGGTGGATTCATAACGGAGTGAAGCTCTCTCTGTCATGAAGTTTTCTATTTCTAGGGCTCGAGCATTGATTAAGAGTCCGATGGATTCTAATATCGGCCCTTTCTTGTACTATTATACTTTTTATAGCATCTCTTTATCAGTGGCAGCCGGAAGGCTACTAGTCGCCAAATCCTAGAAAAATTTAGGGCAAAGTACATGCATAGCCACTTTTGCCAGCGATCTTTGGTTTGAGGCCACTTTTTTTATTGGTTTTGCATGAGAGGCCACTTTTTGGAACTTCAATCCTTGTGGGTTGAACTTCACACAAATTCAACCCACGAGGGTTGAAGTTCAACTTCAGCCCACAAGGGTTGAAGTTTATGCATCTATGCCTAAAAGTTCAGCATTTAAGAATTGAAGTTGCACTTCATCACTTAGGCATGAAGTTCAACCCGCAAAGTTTGAATTTCAGTCTAGAAAAATTGAAGGTCCAAAAAATAGCCTCTCATGTAAAATCAATAAAAAAAATGGCTTCAAACCAAATACCAGTGGCAAAAGTGGCATGTGGGCGAATTTTTTACAAAATTTTAGGATTCAAAATTGTAAAAATTTCGCACACATGCCATTTTTGCCAGCGGTCTTTGGTTTGATACCACTTTTTTTTATTAATTTTGCATAAAATGTCACTTTTTGAAATTTCAATCCTTGTGGGTTAGAATTTACACAACAAGGGTTGAAGTTCAACTTCAGCCCACCACAAGGGTTGAAGTTTACGCATTTTATGCCTAAAAGTTCACCCCTTGTGGGCTGAAGTTGAACTTCACACCTTAGGCATGAAGTTCATCCCACAAGGTTTGAACTTCGGCCCACAAGGATTGAACTTTTAGAAAGTGTCCTCTTGCGCAAAATCAATAAAAAAAAGTGGCTTCAAACAAAAGACTACTGGCAAAAATGGCTATTCGTGCACTTTTCCCTTCAAAATGCCTAAGTTTTTTTTACGAAATGGACAAATTTGGCATTGTTGATACAAGTTTTAGCGCCCGTGAGAAAAGTACAATTTTAGTCCGTGTCAGGAAAAGTTCCTGACGTTCGCCGGAAGAAAACTCTTGACTATTGCTAGGTCCTTCCATTAATAATATCTAGCGACATCAAACCTTTTCTTATGGGGACCTAAGTTGTCACATTGTTCACCGGAATAAATTTGTGATGGTACACAAAAATGACCTACTTCTACAATCAATATTCTGGTTGGTTGTTATTATTCTCAAGATATTATGGATATCCTGTAGCACTTCTTTTGCCTCCACAAAAGAACTCTCACATCCCCATCAAGAGAACTCTGGGTGATCGCCAGAAGTCACCAGAGAAAACTCTTGGCGAAGCACAAGTCTTGTTGCTCGTAAAATCTAGCTATAGCCAGTAACTTTTTCTGATGGGTGTTAAAAATATAAAAGTTTCTTATGTGGGACAAAAATGTAGCAGCATCCAGAAGTGTCTTATTTATGTAAATCACGCATATGGACGGGAAGATTTTGGGGCCCTTTTCAGGTTTACTTGGGAGATTCGATCACGAGAGAAACCACCGTGATACGGTATCTATTTCAAATAAGAATCTTGAGCATGTTTTGGGTGAAATTTTGATGCATAGCAATTTTTGGACGCATTCAATGAGTTTTATCCATTATTTTTAAATTAATTGAAGAATAACTAAAGATCCACGTGCACACTTACACTATATTAGCATTGACAAACATCGCAGACTAGTCTCAATATTTTATACTAGAACTTTGAACTAATATCTTCAAAGTCCCATTATTTTATACTTGGATTCATATACCTGGAGCTTTATAAGTCCAAGTATTTTATACTAGGACTTTGAACTAATACTGGGAATGGTCCGGAGGTGGCTATTTCTCAGCAGATTGGTTTTTGATGGCTACAGATCAATTAGCGCGCCAAACAGGTTCCTACACAAATTTTTTACATGTTTTGGTTTAAAAAGTACTCCTATCAAACAAATGGTCTTAGGGTGAATTGGAGAGATAGGCAATTCTTCCTATGTTGTTTAAGTTTTTATCACATTTTGGAAATATACGTAGGAACCCCATGTTTCAAGTTACGAATATAAGTCACTGTTATAAATTGTATAAGCAAATTTAAACAGTTCAATTAGAAGTCGTGAACAACTTTTTGACCCCTTGGTCGGAATCTTTTGATGCGTTTGTCGGAACTTACAACAATGGTACATTCTTGCACGAATGTAAAATATTGGGTGAAAACCTAAACAGTACCATGGAAATGGACCATTTGGTTAAATTCTTTGATGGTATTAAGGCAAACTTGGGCCTATATATATGACAAGGATTGCCCATGGTAAGGATGAACAAGCTAAAAGCAAAAACATTCTAACATGTGTTTCCTTATCCTTGTTATATCTTTTTATCTCCACTTAAAGATGGTCTAGCAAAATGGCTTCAGAGGCAACGCCTCAAGTTATAAATCGATAAGTGTTGCCTACGAAGAGATTGAAGGGGAATGTGTTGCCTAGGCAACACATCTAAGTTATCTGGGAGAATGTGGAAAGAGATAATAGGGCAAGTGTTGCCTCTTACGAGAAAGGGAGGGCCGAATGCAGACGTCATTATAAAATTTTATAGGGGTATTTCTGTTTGGAATTTATTCATAAAAGTTAACCGAAATCATTTTTGCAAAATTACTTTAAACGGGGTCAATAAGGCAAATTGTTGCCTATGGTGCTAAAACCCTAATCGTATCCTCAATTACGTTGGACATATACAAATCTTGTCTTTCCAATGTCACAGCTCATAGTACCTCGGATCATAAGCGTTATCCTAGATTGACTAAGAATTTATTTTGTCTGCTATAGAACACACACAATAATTCTGCACCAAAGTTTTTAATTATGAGAAAATTAAAAGAATTTTACGTATGTTCGAAGTAGTATCAGAACTATGTGAGTAAATCCTCATCTGAACGAGTCCATAGTATGGATTATAATAAATGTCATCCTGATAGCTATAGTAACTTATTGTTTGAGCAAAGAAAGTTTTTACCACCATTTACTGGTATCAATATTTGTTACATCATATTATAAGTTTCTTATAGTTTTTGGAAAAATCACATACCTTATTTCATTAAAATAATCAAATCAAGTTCATGCAACTAGGGTATTGTGGCCAACCTGTAAAATTTCTCACTTGCATAGCTTTGGTCTAGAATTTGGACACAGGCTTTTGACACATGAGAATTTCAACCTTTGAACTGTCCAGCACGTGATCAAATGCGCCATCCTACTAGATCAATCTTTACATATTTGCATTTTTTTATATATTGAGAAAGTAACATATTAGATATCTTGAAAATAAAGTAAATTATGCTTTCAGGGTAAAAATTCTTTTACATTCTTGTATAACACTATCATTGGACAGTATATAGTTTAAACCCTTTTATCTTTGCATCTATCTTCACATTTCCACTCTTTAATTTTGTTGTTTTGTGCTTCAATAGAAGAACATATGAGATGAGAGGAGAGAACTATTTTCATTTGACAAAAATTTAAGGCTAAAGCAAGTCATGTGTGTTTGTGAATCTAATGCTGTCTTCTTGAAAGCTATTGGACCCCCTTATTTTCTTGTGTCAACACCATAAAATGTGTTATATATTGTGTGTTTCTTTGTCTCAGAGAGAAGGTGTGGTGGGGGTGGGGTGGCTAGCCTGGGTAGAGGTTGGGGGTGGGGTTTGAAGGTAGGGAACCATCACATGAGCACCTTGTGTTGTCTCCTTTGTGTGCACATTATCTAATGATTGAACCCTTCTCCTCTTGTTTGCTCTAAAGAGAGAAAAGTCATTTGTGATCTTTTAATTTCCTTCTTCATTGATCTCTTTTTCTTTTTAAGAAAAATTAATTGATGATTTTTACTTTTGTGTTATCATCTTTGATCTTTACTCTTTTCACTTTAAGGTAACCTCCTCTACAAGAAAATGAAAGCTATTCATTACATGTGATCATGTGATTGAATAAAAGCAAAAAAGAAAGAAGATAAAATATCATTACTGTATAAATAGAAAAAAAGTAATTCATCCCCCTCGTGACAAAAAGTGAGATCATCCATGGACTAATTAATTAGCTTTTGATCATAATATATATTCGATTACTATTCAAACTTTATTAAGTAGTTCTTTTGTTATTGTTTTTTTCTTTTCTTTTTCAGTTATCAATTCCAAACATATTATTTTGAGATCATCGTTTGGATACACAAGATTAATAGAAAACCAAAATCCCTTCTTGTTACAAGAGAATTATTATTTACTATACTTATAAAGGCGTTGTCTTTATTATTCACATTCTCTTTTTGTGGTGTACTTCTTTTCAATTTATATAATTGACATGTGACCAGATCCTCAAAGCTCTATTGTAAATTGCAATCTTCTCTCGTAACTTCAACAAAGACTGTCATGTGAACAGGTCTCATCACATGACATAAAGCAACAAGGATCTTGATTTCAGAAGTCCTAAGTTATGATTTGTAAATTATGGAATTACAAGACAATATTTCATTTTATATGATTGTGAATCTTGCATACTATGCAAATATATAGACAAAATAGAAAGGAAGTAATCCTTCTGTATTATATTAAAGTTGGTACATATATCTTTGATCAAATGGATATGTTAGTGATGAAGCTGCATGCATCAAATTCACATGATAATAATTAATTTTGTTTTTAACTCCTAAATGGACAAATAATTTAAGTGACTATTTATAGTAAAAAGGACAAATAAAACGAGACGGAGGGAGTAGATATAGTTCACCTTACCCACGTATTTTGGTAACAACAACAACATAATGATGGACTAATTATTACCTAAAAATTCGTATAACCTTTTCGCAAAAACAGAGATTAATACTTAAAATGAAGCAATTGAAAATGAAAGTTGATTAGCAAGTGGATAAAAAGAAGCTCTCACGAGAAAGGTAAGGAGAAAGTTGAAGAGGACCATCTAAATATCATCATCATGATGTTCTTTGTTTGTTCACGAGATGTACTCATCTCTTTTCTGTAGATGAAGCCCCGTCTCCAAACTTTTTGAAATGATATTAAGTTATCTTAATGGCAACAGAGTTCTTGAAAGGGTGATTTGGTTTAATTTAGATGTTGACAATCCTTTACATTCCTCAACTTCATCAGTATTAATTTGTGTTAAAACAATTTTCCTAAACTAAGAAAGAAAATTGTTATATTTTCATTGTCAATGAAGTACGATAATGCAAACTATGAAAGACCATGACTCGATTTCCAATAATATACTCCTTCCGTTCCAAAATGATTGTCATAGTTCGAATTTCGAGAGTCAAACGAGTTCATTTTGACCGTGAATTTAAACATATAATCTTTAAGTTTTTTGTAACGATATTTATATATTTAGAAACTACATAAAAAGTACTATAAGTCACAATAATTAATAATTCAAAATATTTAAAAGACATATGAAAATATTACGGTCAAAGTTAAACTCGTTTGACTCTCGAAATCCGAACTATGACAACCATTTTGGAACGGAGGGAGTAATAAAATTTGTCTCTAGCTTAGATAAACAGAGCTATAAAATAATTAAGGTGTGCGTAAACTGCTTAGATTGCTAGTAGGAGTAGCACAACCTTGGACAATCATACCAACTGTAATTGGACCTTGTGCATAAATGCCTGTAACTTACTCTAATTAATCTAGGATCACATCACACATATATAACTTAAAGTTACTTGCCTGAGGGAGTTGAGCCTATGTGTTCCATCATTCCATATATATATGGTGTATGGTGGACTAATGCCAGCAAATTTTTTTTATGATTAAGTACAAAATAAATGCTAGTTCCACTCTTATTTTTGTCCTTACAACAATCAAAGCTCATGCAAGGCACACAATGAAGTATACTCACTTTATACCCAAAGGACATTTTATTAGTAATAAAAATGTGGTCGCCACCATGTGTGTTTGGCTTTGCATTGTACCCACAAGCATTATCGGAGGTTAAAGATGACCCTTACAAGACAATCTTGAGGACCCTCCACCCTTTAAATGGCACAAAATTTGGTCCCATTTCTAAAGATAGTTGCAGCTAGCTAGATTGGAAGTTATAGGTACTCCACTGAGTTCTCACAGAATGGAATTTTGCAAGAAACCAGAGAACCTTTTTGAGTCAGATGACAGTAGCTTGCCATATAATCTTCACAAGTCCAGAGTAACATTGCATGCCCTGAACTTTCACGGCATGAAATTAATATGGATTCAATAGATATATATGTACTTGTATACATAGAATGAGCTAACATTGTTGCAAAATAATGCAATGTACACATCAATTTGAAACGAGGGCAAAGCCTAATAAACCTACAATCTCTTATTGAAACCACACACAAGTCAAATTATGAGAATATGTCGATACTACTTACCCAAAATTCTGTACGTACATGTTTGTCGTCACTTTTATAGAAAATTTTAAAGGAAATACACAAAGAAGAACAAAATGTTTTTGTCTACAATATGTAACCGTACATTTGAATTGAGAATACAACATAGTTGGTAGGCCAAAATTCCAAATGGTCTAGTCTATTCAATCTGGTGAGTAACGAAGGAAGTGATTAATTAATTTATTTATTTAAGATGGCTCAAAACTGAAGGACACTTCTCTCATGCGCAATCCATGACCCTCTTTAAAGCCAAGAAAAGGCACAAAATTTAAAACCTAACAGCTAACCCATTACACTTTTTCCGTTTGTCCTTTCATGGAAGCTTCAACATATTCCTGTTACACGTATATATCGTAAGCCCTTATCAACATCCTCCTATCACCATCCTATGCATACTCTAATTTATTACTCCCTCCGTTCCACTTTATATGTCATAGTTTGACTCGGTACGGAGTTTAAAAAATAAAGGAAGACTTTTGAAACTTGTGGTCTAAAATGAGACATAGATGTTTGTGTGGTTGTAAATCATTTCATTAATGACAAAACTGTAATTTTGAATTTAGATTGTTACCAAATTTAGAATGTTGCCATTCTTTTTGGAACAGACTAAAAAAGAAATGCCGCCACATAAATTGGAACGGATGAAGTATTTATTAATATGATTGAAAATTTTAGGCATTCGAATCTGTGTTGGTTTTCATGTTTTTGTATAGTGCTACTTTTGAATTTTTAGAATCTTTTATTTAATGTAAACTCTTAGATGTGACTAATGAATTGCTCCTACTTTGTACTCTCTGTTCATTTAAGGATGAAAGGAAGCTTCGTACCATGGAGTAAGCATTAGGAATGCTACATTTGTTCTAACAAAAATCTGTTAAGGAAAATGGATGAGGATGGAGTAAGCATACATTTTTGTACACATTAGTAAAAGCAAAGTGAAGCATACGCATGTAGTGTCGAAATTGTACGTAGTTGGGCATTTATTAATGATCATGCCGATTACAAAACTGTACTTCATCAAATTGAAATTGATTCAAATTATTTGACGTTTTAAAAATTATTAGGATGTTCATTATTGTTCCAAATTAACCCTTACAGCTTCAATTAGTGAAGTGTTAATTAAGACATTTAGAAGGGATAAAGAGTAGTTTCGACAAATCCTCACCTATTAAATACTCCCTCCGTCCCAAATTAATTGTCGCCTTTAGCTTCTTCACGTCCATTAAGAAAATTATTAAATAAAGTGTGTGTTTTACTATGTTACCCCTATTTAATGTTTGACTATTAAATTTTGCTGAGAATTTTTTTAATTATTAAGGGTATAGTTGGAAAAGACTAACAATTTTTGTCTTGAATTCCTAAAGTGTCGACTAAATTGGGACATACCATTTTTCCTAAAGCGACAACTAATTTGGGACGGAGGGAGTATTTACTCCACCCGTTTCAAAAAGGATAGATATTTTTGCTTTTCGAGAGTCAAACTGTATGAACTTTAATTTGACCAACAATTTAAAATAATTTTTTTTATAAGTAGAATTGCAACTTATAATACTTTTTATATATGAACTGTACGTGGTATTGAGCAAAGTTGTATACGTGTTCACAAACAAATTTCGTATTCCTTAACGTACCTGAGCTTTTGAAAGACATCAATATAATGTTGGTACGTACTTCACTTGAAGTGACCCCTACATATAAATAGTCCAACTGCTTTGCTCTCCATAACAACTTGTTCCCTTTTAATTTTAAAAAAATTATAATATTCATTAGATTGGAATACATTTTCTTCGAAGACATCATATATATATCTAACGTATGTAGCTTGTCTATTTCCGTTATACATGCGTTCCTAACATGAGTCGGCAACATGCACAACAGTTTTGAGGTGTATTTCTGTATTAAAATAGTTAGTTCAGTTGCCACCAAACAAATCTTTCGATGTTTACTAGCAGAAAATTTAATTATTTCTATTTATTCTTTCTAAGTTCTACCAAAAAGAGTACCTAAATTCCCTTATTCCCTACCAAGTTTATTTATACTTTGTATTCTATCTATTATACTATGCCGCTTAACATATACGTATAGAAAATTAGTATCACATACCAAAAAATTCGGATCTTTTTGACATCAATAATGACTCAATTGATTAACCTACCAATAGTAGTTCGATAATGTGGATGAACCTTGGATAGCTGAATAATAATGTTTATGAACCTTTCATTTATTCTACTGGCGGTGAAGTGTAAACAAAGAAATGAAACTCTCCCATAGGATACTGCTACTATCTGTTAAATAATAGTAGTAGTATATTTTTGTGGTATGTATAGAGAACAACCACAATCATGTATATTATTAAGAGTATACACATAATTTCTTCGTGTTCAGAACTTAAAAATATTGAACAGTGGCTACCGTATAATCCTATGTTTATGTGCTTGCACCTTGCATGGATTAGTTTTTAGCATAAATCTTTGGATAACTTTTGTTTGAAAAATTGAATGTTTTAAAATCAAATGGCTTTAGTTAAATTAAAGGAAGTTTCAAAAATCATTTCTAAACTAATTCTTACTATAATTATATTGTCCTTTATCTAAAAAGAAACAAAAACAAGAGCAAGGGCTGCACCAACGCCATTAATTAGGAAGGTACGGTTGGTGAAGAACAGTAGTAAACTAGTAATAATACCAGACAACTACTCTATTTATCAATGAAATTGATTGTTTTTCCTTTTCTATGCCATTATATTATTTCTGTAATTAATTACATTATATTGTGCTAAAACAAGGACTAGATTTAAAAAAAAGACACGAAAATATATAATACGGTACTATATATCTATTTTCATTTTTCATTGGGACAATAAATGGCTCATTATTGAGTTGATTTTTTGCTTAAGAATGCATCATTAAAAATAATTAAGCAAAAGGGCATATTTTTAGTTCAAAGGTCCTTTTCTGGAAATTAATTAATCAGTAATTGATCCACTTATCAAGTAACCATGTTGACCGTTGGCAATAGGGTCTTTGGGTTTTGTTCTCCATCTCCTTTGTCTCCAAGCCACCGTTGGTATATTATTAAATGAATTGATTATTTCACCCTTTACTTTCTTATAAACATCATAAATTAGAATGTCATCTCCTTAATTACTTGTGTACTTAATCATAAATGAAGGGAATAAAAGTAGGAGTGTTGAAGATGCTTAGTATTGAAATCAAATTTACATACAGAACATAATTAAACATCCAGCGCAATATATACAGTATTAGGATTAACTGCAACAATAACAACGTACTTAATATAATTCTATAAGTGGGGTCAGGAAGTGTGAAATGTAATGTCCCTACCCGGGACCCCACCAAGATAGATAGGCTATTTTCGATAAATAATAGTATTAGAATTATTATTGATAATTGAATTTAAGTCATATATATTGTCATTGTAAAATTTTTGTTACATTATTTTGTCATCTTCTCATATTTTAGCAGGTAGTGTATCTTTTTTTCAAGTTTATATATCTCATTTTTATGGAAGTTTACCTATAAATATTATTTAGATGACATGATAGTGTTAAATTTTTTTTTTTACACTGACCATGTATACAATATAAACTCTTCCCATAAATATTATTTAATGGGATTGATGCTTAGTTATTTATTGTATAAACGCTATGCATTTTGTAGATATTGCGATATCCAAACTTGAATTTGGCAGCCAAAAGTTGACATAGTTGGTAGCTTTAGTATGAATTTGATTTAAGGTGACCAATTGTTTGGAAATAGGACATTTTGAGCTCCCGAAATTACAAAATACAACCATGTCTGCTGGAAAATTTAAGACAAGATCTATCTTCTGTTTCGTCCACATTTATTTTCTTTTGCATTATTTATGAAGGCAATATTGAGATATTTTAGTCTAATTGTAGTCTCTAAGAGGTTAAAAAAATATAGATAATGGACCATTCACCTACAAGTAACGGTAGTCTACCAGCAAGTGATGTGGTGTAGCGGATGTGGCTACTCCTCTCTTAACCAGAGGTCTCGGGTTCGAGTCCTTGGTATGGAAAAATCACTGGTAGGGAATGCTTCCCCCCGAATGGGGCCCTACGCGGTGCGAATCCGGATTAGTCGGGTCTCCAATTAGGGTAACAGACATCGGGTGGGAAACCAAAAAAAAAAAAAAAAGTAAGGGTAGTCTAATTTCATTAACGTCGACTGTGATTTTGCAATTCCCTTAAATAATGAACTTTAAGAAACATGGCTTATTTAACAACCAAAGTTTCATTGAGCTTGTTCAATTATGTTGTCAAAATAACATTTGATTGTAACATAACATTAACATGATTGTGATTTAACGATAACTGAAGGTCACCAAAAATAATTGTTGAATAGATTGATGATGTAGCAACGAACACTTTAGATTTAGAATCTCCCAAAATAGAAATTTAAGGATTTTTTTATTGGAATCCTATGTTAGCCTACCAGGTTTAAGTCACTAGGAATAATTTTATGTTGTAAAATGAAACTACATAGACAAAAATTACTCTAATAAGAAACTAACACTATGCTTTTGAGCCAAAGATTTCTTGAATTTTGGAATTTACGCAAATGAAGAAATTGACAGCTTTTTTCTCTTTTGACAGATTCATTTGACTATTGAGTAAGATCTTTTTAGAAATTAGAATAAATTAAAAAAAAAAAAAACAGCATGGTGCTCGCTCATGCAGTGATGCAGCGTTCGAAGAAGGGCTGCGCCTAAAAGAACGTGACGCATGCAGCCTACCATAATACAAGCATTAGTGACTGTTTCTACGGCTTGAATTCTTGATTTAAAGATCACACGAAAACAATTTAACTAGTTATTCTTAGAAATTAGAATAAGTTGATGGTCATTAATGTCAATTAGTGCCTAATTGCATTAATACAATTTATTAATTGTATCTCATGCAATTAATATAATAATTTACTTGAAGTCTTTACCTAATACCTGATCAGTCAGATCTTGAAATAAGACAAAGAAGCTTCCCTTTCAAATATTTTAATTTCTTCTTTCTCTTTTCCCAAAGGTGGACAAATAAAACCTATAAAGCCACCACTAAGGATTATAGTAATTAGATCTTTGGTATCTACGCTCTTGATCAGAAGGGTTGGGTTCGAGTTTTAAGAATGAAGAAATTTTTGATGGTGCACATTACCTTTTTAATAAGTTTTTTGCTACATGAATTTGAATTAATCGAATAATTAAATTTTGAATATCAAATGATTTAAATAAAAAATTTCAGATTAAAAAAAAAAATAAAGCTACCACTAGGAAATGCAATGAGATGGATTAAAGTTTCGTATTCTTAGTCAGAAATCTCGTATTCGAGTTCTAGGAGTAATGAAATCCTTAGTTCCAAACACTTCCCTCTAATGAACTTTACGTGACAGAATTTGAATTAATCGGACGAGGACGCCCCATATATAGACCAAGAAACTTTTGATCGTGCACGAAGAAACCAATGAAGTTACCACTAGGAAAAGCAATCTCTTCATACTCTTAATCAAAGATCTCGTATTTGAGTTCTAAAAACAGTAAATTCTCAATTTAGAAACTTTACTCTAATGAGCTTTACGCGACATAATCTGAATTAATCGGATAAGTGAGCTCCAAATCTTTGACGATTTGATAAAAACTTAAAAAGAGAACAAAACAATAAAGGCAATTATTATTGTTTGCCAAAGTAAAAATAATGGAAATATAATAATATTAGTTGTCACTATGTGACTACTCTTTTTCAAAGAGAACTGTTATATTTATATATATATACACAAAGATACAGAGAGAGAAACAAGAAAGAGAGAGACAACTACTGTGTGTGTGTGAAAGAAAAGCTCACTTCAGATCTATTGTTTCTCTGTCTTGTCAAACACATTCTTGATCTTACTTTCACAAGTGTTTAGTACGTTACGAACGCGGAATGCTACGTGCACGGGTCGTTAAGTACATTGTAACAATGGCTTCATTTTAACTCAAGTTACCAACATACTGCCACGTGTCCTTTTACTCTTTCAGCTCTAGTACATTATTGAACTCAATCTTGGTATTTTTAGTTTTTGAGAATCTTGGTGTTTTTTCAACTGCATGGTCATTTTCCGGCAGAGTTGCCGGAGCTCCGGTGAGGTTGTAACTGAGCTCCGGCGAGAATTTGGGGTGGTTTTTGTAATAATGTGTTAGTTGAGGGTTAAAAGTGAATAAAAATGTTTAAGTCAGCTAGATGGAGAAGCGACAAGAACAAGATCAAAGCAGTTTTCAAGTTGCAGTTTCATGCTACTCAGGTACCAATATTATTCTATTATTGCAGTTTCTGAAAAAGAATTTTTTAATTCAAAGATTGGATTTTTATTAGTTATTTTGTCAGTAGTGGTAAGGTATGCGTACATATCACCCCGACCCAACTTGTAAGATCATACTCAAAATGTCGTCGTTGTATTTTGTCTGTAGTGGTAACTTTTTCTTGAAAATTAATGTTGAATGCATTGGAAAATAACAATGTGAAATTGAGTGATTTGATTTGATGTATACTTTTCTAGTTTATATAGTAGCAAAGGAAAAAAAAAGTAGAAAAATTAAATCTTTGTGTGTAATATCATGTCAAGATTCATGATGTACATATTGGTAATGAGTTTCAGCTCTTACATTGTAAAGAACTTTGATTTAGAGATCATGTGTTCTTGCATTTTCTTGTAAATGGAGCTGTTTTCTGCTTACATTTTCCTATTCTTAAGTTGTTTTTTGGTTGGATTTGTGGGATGTTGGGTGGGGGAGGGGGGGGGGGGGAGTAAGTGAGTGGTTGGAGGATTGACAGTTATGCATTGAATGAAAACATAAAGGTTTAATTTGTATAGGTGTCACAAGTAGTAGGGGATGCATTGATGGTATCTGTGGTCCCTGCTGATGTTGGAAAGCCAACGGTAAGATCAGAGAAGGCAACGGTTCGTGATGGGAGCTGCTACTGGGAGAATGCAGTTCTTGAAACTGTGAAATTCGTTCGAGAGCCAAAGACGGGGAAAATTCATGAGAGGATCTATAACTTTGTTGTGGGAACTGTAAGCAACATTTTTAGTTTATGATTTAGTATGCTACATTGCTTTTTCGTTAAGATAGATAAATTATTCGGATGTGTACTTTTGTAGGGTTCTTCAAAAGCTGGATACGTTGGCGAAGCTTCGATTGATTTCTCGAGTTATGCAGATGCAACTAAGGTCTCCTTGGTGTCTCTTCCTCTCAGAAATTCAAAATCTGAAGCTGTGTTGCATGTAAGTCTTTAGTCCCTTTTCGAAGAATGTTGTAGAATTGGTATTTTGTAAATTCTTTGCAACAGTCTAACTGGTTTCCATGTGCTATTGTTAAACCATAGGTTTCAATACAGAGGATTCAGGATTCTGCTGATCAAAGGTGCTACCCGATATCCAAAAGGCTTTGATGATTTATGTGGCCTTAATTGCAAGTTGAATCTAATGCCTTAGTTACTAAAATTTTCCTCTTTTTGGTGTTTTGCAGTGTTGTCGAAGAAATTGAAACTCCAAAAATTAATTCCCTGGATAGAAGCTTGAAGTCACAATTAAGCAACGGTGATTTTGAATCAATAGTCGAAGACGATTATATTGAGGTAAACACATAAAGACCTTGGTCTTATTGTAAGGAAAAAATAAGAGTCCGAAGATCGTATCCTCAGATGTAATCATATTTTGGGAGCAATAATTTGATTTGTTGTTGACAAATAAATTTTGCGAGCAATTTCTCAAAACTTGCTATCACTTTTGGTTCCTGACTGTTACTTTTGCGCACACACGTACACACAGGCATGTATATGTGTCATATCAGTTGACGATTCAATCAACTATGCCTCATTCCTGATTTTCTGTTCTTTGCTGACAAGATTGTGTCATTACTTGTCTTTGGATTTGACAGCATGCTGTGACCAACAAACCTACATCACAAAATGGTAGAAAGCATGGGAACTGTCGGTCATCAAGCGAATCTGATATTACCTTATCCAGTTCTGGAAGCAGCTCAGGGCTTGATGCACCTCTTGATATCCCATTGAAGAACAACATCAGCCATCATGAGCAAATGAACTGCCCATCATCTCTCAATCGTGCTTTGGTTCCTTACAAGCAAAATAGCAATGTCTCAACAGTATATGAGGAAAGTCCAAAAGCACAATGGGAGTGGATGGGAAGTTCTGCTTTTGACGCGGGTACAGACGTTTCTGCAGGCACTCCAAGAGAAGCCCTTCTAAGATTAACATCACAAGAGGACTCAGATGTTGAAAAGCTTAAATCTGAGCTCATAGCTATGGCTAGGCAGGTGGACCTATCAGATTTGGAACTACAGACGCTTCGGAAACAGATAGTCAAGGAGTGCAAAAGGGGACAAGACCTCTCAAAAGAGGTTGCTAGCCTGAAAGAGGAACGAGAAGCTCTAAAGGAAGAATGTGATAAACTTAAAGCCTCGCAGAGACGTACGGATGAGACAAAATCCAAGGACAAGTTGCTTTACGAAAATGGGGATATTCAGGCTCTTGTAGATGAACTTAGACAGGAGTTGAATTATCAAAAGGACATTAATTCCAATCTCCAGATACAACTTCAAAAGACACAAGAATCAAATTCTGAACTAATTCTTGCTGTCCAGGACCTAGATGAGATGTTGGAACAGAAAAACCAAGAAATTGCTAATCTGTCCAACAAATCAATGACCAGTGATGATGCTGAAAAGTTTCCAGATGTAATCTCCAACTCCAAGCATGAAATGACAGATGAAGATGATGAAGAGCAAAAAGAACTTGAGCAGCTTGTGAGAGCGCATAGTGATGCCAAGGAAACACATGTGTTAGAGCAAAAAATCATGGACCTACACGGTGAAATTGAGATCTACAGAAGAGACAGAGATGAGTTAGAGATGCAGTTGGAGCAACTTGCCCTTGACTATGAGATACTGAAGCAAGAAAATCATGACATGTCATACAAACTGGAGCAAAGCGAGATACAGGAACAATTAAAGATGCAATACGAATGTTCCTCTTCGTATGCCTCTGTAAGTCAACTGGAAGCCCAGATTGAGAACTTGGAGAATGAGCTGAAGAAACAATCTGAGGAATTCTCTGACTCTTTGGTCACCATTAGTGAACTCGAAGCTCAAGTGAAAAACTTGGAGGAAGAGCTGGAAAAGCAAGCCCAGGGATTTGAAGCTGATTTTGGCATGCTGACTCGTGATAAAGTTGAGCTCGAAGCTCAAGTGAGAAACTTGGAGGAAGAGCTGGAAAAGCAAGCCCAGGGATTTGAAGCTGATTTGGGCATGCTGACTCGTGATAAAGTTGAGCAAGAGCAGAGAGCAATAAAAGCTGAAGAAGCCTTGAGGAAGACAAGATGGCAAAATGCAAGCACGGCAGAACGGCTTCAGGAGGAATTTAAACGGCTCTCTGTGCAAATGGCATCCACTTTTGAGGCTAATGAAAAATTGGCTAGCAAAGCATTAAATGAAGCTAACGATTTCCGCTTACAGAAAATGCATCTTGAAGATAAGCTTCGGAAATCGTCTGAGGAGCTTCAGTCAATCAGAGACCATTATGAAGTAAGAGTTTCTGAGCTTTCCAGCCAGGTAAGTAAAATGTCAGGGCAAATAGAAAAGTTGCAGACAGAAATTGAAGAACAATCTTTGCAAAAAGAGAGACAAGAAGAGCTTGCGAAAGAAAGTCAGCTGCACCTGTCACAGAAAATTATAATCCTTGAAGCCGAGATTGAAAATCTATTAGCAGACAAGAATATATTGTCTGATCATGAAGAAAAGAAGAATAGCCTGATGGGTGAATTAGATAAGATGAGGACATCGATTAAAGACATGGAATTGGTTGTAGAACAAGGTCATAATGAAAGAAGTGAACTAGAGACTAAGCTTGCATCAGTGAGAAAAGAAGCTGAGGAGTCTTTGAAGGAATTAAACAATATGAGGTCTCTTAAGGATGAGAAGGAGGCATTAGTGAGGAAACTGCATTTGGAATTGGAAAACCTTAAATCAAGGTGCAACGAAATGAAAAAGATGTTGTTTGAGGACGAGGTGGAGAAGGAAAAACTGAAAAAGCAGGTATCTCAACTAAAAGGGGACCTGAAGAAGAAAGAGGATGCATTGAATAGTTTAGATAAAAAGCTCAAGGATGCCAATGGTCGAGTAATAGCTTCTAATGGAATGAAAGCAACATCAAAGAACAACAGATCCACGCCTGCATCTGCAGGTTCAAGAGAGATTGGAAGTCTTAAAGAGAAGATAAAATTGCTTGAGGTAAAACTTACCTGCATTTACTCTACCTGAATCTGTGTTTTCTTTTCCATATTTTCAAATTTTAATGTGTACATAAGCTGTCTTTATGATCTTACAAGGGTACAAACTGTCTGTGTACTTCTATTACTGGACCTTTGTGTGTTCCTGTCACGTTTAAAATCTTATGTGAATTTAATAGCAACTGTTCTTAATTCTGTATAATTTTTCCCCAATCAACAGGGTCAGATCAAGCTGAAAGAAAGTGCACTTGAGAGCTCAACAAATTCATTTTTGGAGAAGGAGTTAGATCTTCAAGACAAAATAGAGGAGTTAGAGAAAAGATTAGAAGAACTCAGTCAGAATGCAGAAAGACTCTCTGAACAGGAGTCGGAAAAGGTCAGCTGCAGCCATCTATATACTGTTCTTATCTTGTTGCTAAGTTTTGTTAGTAAACATCAGCAAGAAAACAGTTAGTACTTTCTCTCTTGAGAACTTAATTGGTCCACAAGGAAAACAAATTGAGCATACAAGTATTAATGCATAAAAGTACTGTGAAAAATTAACTCGTTCATGTTTGAATCGATACTGATGTAACTTTTAGCTCATATTGACTTTGTGAAAGATCATTCTAACTTTTTGGTTCATATTTGATTCAGGTGGCTGCAGCACCTAATACAAAAAATCTCCAGGAATTGTCCAACGAAATTGAACTACTACGGGAGAGAAACAAGGTAATGGAAGATGAACTAAAGGAAATGCAAGAGAGATATTCAGAAATAAGCCTCAAGTTTGCTGAGGTAGAAGGAGAAAGACAGCAGCTAGTAATGAAATTGCGAAACGCTAAAAAGAATCCATAAGGCAGTTTCAAGAGGAAACTTTAGAAAAATAAATGTAAATTTGGTGAGGGAAATTTCATTATTTTAATTTTTGTTTCTTGCATATAATGCTGTGACTTTACCACCTAGATTTATACAAGTATAAAGTAGTTTAGCCAAATAGGTTATATGTCTCATTTTACAAGTTGTGTAAGATTACATTTCAGTTGTTTCTGTGTGTAGTGATATGTAATATGTTCTGTTTATGAAGAGACCCCTCCTTTCTTTTCTCTTATTTCAAATTCATATTTCATGGACAAAAATCTTTCATTTTTTTATCTTTAAAAGAAGAAAATTTGTACTAGCTATTTGATCAATGAGTGTGAGATATCATTTTGCCAATGAACTTTTTGGACATTACTTTGACTTAAAACTTTTACCTTAGAATTTTACATATATCACATTGTCTAGGGACAAATTGTTAAGATTGTGTCTGGTGAATGTGGACTTGTACCAGATTTTGTTTAAGGATTAAGAATGTTGTAAAATGGACACTAATCAATCACATCAGTAAGATTCTGTCCTTAATTCTTGTACATGTGAAATCATTAGATATTTTAAGAGAATGAATCGAATCTATTACAGTGATTACTCTTCAAATTAGATAGAACTCCAAATAGGACTAAGTAAAGTGAAGTGATCATAGGTTGTACACTTCAATATTCATCACATGGTTACATCTAAACAACTCAGTTATTTAAGTACAAAGTTGTCCTTCCAGATGTATCTTTTCCCTGTTCTACAAGAACAAACAAGGAGTTGCCTACAAAATGGGGAAAATAAAAGAGGAAAAGAGAAAAAATAACTTGGAAGAAACTTATTACTAAGGCTGAAGAGGGAATTTTCAAACACTGATCACTCTATATATCATGGAGTAAAAAAGAAAAAACCCTTGTCAGTTTTTATATCCAACGATCAGGACAAGAACTGATGGTCTATAATCAAATCTTGTGAAGGATGAGACCACAAACAGTAACAAGAGCCATAACCAATGAGTGATCAACATATGGTTCCACCACCAATGTTAATACATCATTTCCAAAAGCTACTCCTGAAGATGCTTGTTTTTGTTTTACCTAATGATAAACACAAAGTCATTAACGTTATTCTGTAAAAATTTACTCGCACTCGATATTTATATTAAATAAGGATTTATATATGACCAACCTCTGCAACCAGTCTTCCATCTTTGTTCACAATTTTAATTGCTGCTGTGCCAAGGATAATGTTATAGCAGATTGTTTCAGCTTGATTACATCCCAATATAACATTATAGTAGTTCACATAATCTCCCCTACGAACATTGTGAATTTTCTTGACTTGAAACCATGGTATCTCCTTACTAGTCACTCCATCATAATTCCATTTATAGCCTTCCCAATGTCCAAATACAGGAACTTTCTGAGAAAGAAAAAAAACAAGAAATTTCTTAGAAACATTGTAGCCATGATTCACGTAACTAAAATTTTATATTATTTAGGAATGTACACACATATATTTACTAATAAATTAATTATATCTTCAACATGTCGCTTTAAGTGGAGGTTTTATTCTTTTTAGACCAAACTCAGTTAGTTGTGTAACCATCTCAAATAAAACTTAGGCCGTTAGAAAAGATACACTTTTATTTAGTTGATCATATCTTCGATTATTCAAAAAAGTGATCTATGCTTACCCTGTTTCTTATAGAAAAGAGAACTTTCCCGTTGGAATCCATGAGATGGACTTCCTTGCTACGTCTTATGTTATAATTGTCAATTCGGTAGATAATTTGACCTTTTGAATCAAAAACTGTACAACCATTTCCATGGTACACTAGAGATTTCATCCACAAAGTGAATGTTTCTCTTCTTGAGCTCATGTAGTTAGAGTTTGAGGAAGCAGAAGAAAAAGAAGAAATAGTAGTGTTTGGCTTGTAAGGGTAAACTCTAGCCATTGCAATAGGCTTATTAGAGAGGAATTAAGTTGGTTGTATTAAGGATGAGGAAGTAGACACTAGAATGGGGTATATATACTTGCAAAAGAATAGATAAGAAATGAATCTACTAAGTGAAAAGAACCAGGTATTATTAAAGTTCTCCACTTACTTAAGTTCTCCATTGAGTCCATTTACATCGGGTACGTAGGTCCATTATGGGATAAAACACTCGCGTTAGAGGCCGATATAGAATTTCAACAATATGAGTTCATTATGGTTAGAAATGGCGTTACTGCGTCCCAGAAGTAATCGGCGAACAATCTTCATTAAAAATTATATTATGTATATAAATCTAAATATTATTCTATATATGATATATCAACTAGAAAAATATTATAAAGGACACTTAAATAAGATCAATTCCTACTCCTGAGGATAAATAAATCATCATTTGATCAAGTGAACCATTTAAACTTTTATAGTATGAATTTCCGAGTGTCATATTAGACATATTTTGAAAAATATATACATATTATATCTTGTTTTGGGGAGACTATGAGTTCACATGGACCACATTTTGAACTTCTCCAACAATTCTACCACACCACTTGATGGTGACCTCCTTAAATAATTCACTACTAGAAAAGTTGATAAGGGTGTAAACAAAATAAAGGAGAGGGGAAAAGAAAGGAATATATGCTGTACGTACTCTTAGATATATGGTCAAATTATTCCCAATCAAGGGCGATCCTTCCTGGACGGATCTCCACGGAAGACGACTCAACCAGTTCAAGTACTTCCACTGTCTTGAGAGGCAACTTCAGGATTTTACGTTTATGTATGCACCGCATTAATGTATTTTTGATAATGGGTTCCAACTACACTATACAACTATAATTTTAAAAATTAAAACATAAAATTATGATCTTCAATCTAGTAGTATGAGTTTTAGTGAAACATATATACTTTACAAGGTGGATCCGCCACTGATTGTCTTCATATCTTATTACATACTACTATATACTCTCTCAGTCCTAATGTAAGTGGCTTAATTCGACTGGACATAGAGTTTAAGAAATATATGAAGACGTTTCAATCTTGTGGTTCTAATTTAAAGATGTGTATAATGTACTAAAATGCATTTTGAATTTGTGACTTTAAACTTGTCATCTATATATGATGTTTGAATTATCAACTTACTACTAAATATAGAAAGATACACTCGTTTTGGGACAAATCAAAAAGAAAAATAAGACACTTATTAAATTGTAATGTAGGCAGTAGTTAATTAAAATCTTAAAATGTATATTTTTGAACAATAAATTTCAATTATTTTATCACAAGGAAGTAGTGAATCGAGTGGTATTTCATTGCTACTAATTTTAAACTTGAAGTCATGTATGATTTCAATATTTCTTAAAGCAACTTTTTCTTATTTTAGGTCTCTCTCTCGTCTCTCTCACACACGACCATACTGGTGTACTAAAGTAATAATTTTACTAGAAAAATCACTTACGAAATACTCCATCATTCCTCTTTGTTTGTCGTCATTTCCTTATTAATTCGTATAAAAAAGAATGCCATATCTCTAAATCTAAAAATAATTTAACTCCAACATTCTCATTTTACTCATTTACAACCATCCAAATATCGGGTAATTTTCACAAATGGTTACATAACTATGGATGTTTTGCGTTAAAGTCACACAACTTTATTTTTTTACAAAAAAATCACATTACTATTACCTTCATAACCAAATGGTCACAATAGCCGGAACGTGCTAGTTCTGGTGGGATTTTTTTATTTTTTATTTTATTTTTATCTTTTTCACCTTTTTTTAAGCATATAACTATAAAAAAAAAATAAAAAAATGGAGATTCAGCAATACATTCTTGTCTAAATTAATTTTTTTCCTTCACTTCCTTTATACTTTATGAGGATAAATTTTAAAGTCCAAAAAATACTGTGTTTTCAAGAGAAGAGACAAATTTGAATTTTCAAATGAATCAAACTAGATGTTATAACCATATCTTTTTCACGTTTTTATTTTAGGGATTGATTTCCTAAAAGATATGTTCTTAAACACAATGTAAATGTACATGATCTTTCTATTTTTTTTAAAAAAAATTAAAAAAGTAAATAAATTTAGTGTACAAGCAGTGCAAAATATTTTGAAATCAATTGTCATGCTTACTTATATAAAATTGCCTAAAAGTAGATCGTGCATGTGACTTCTGAAAATGAATTACATTGAATAAAAAAATTATACTAATATTTTGTTTCATTAATTTTAAAATTTAGATTTACTACTTCTCTAGGAATGGAAGAATTTAGATCTTGTTATCATTATCATTATAGTGCTTCGTATTTAAATTTAATATATATATATATATATATATATATATATATATATATATATATATAATATTATATATATATATATATATATATGGGGTTAAAACTTTTTTTTTATAAAATCTATCATGGTAAAGTAAAAGAATTAATTAAGAGCCTATTGGTAAATATTCAAATGGTTATTCATGCAAAAAAAGGGAAAATGGTAAAAAAAAAAAAAAATACAAAAAGTCCATCGAAAATTGTATTTTTCAGTCATTGTGACCATTCGGTTATGACGGTAATAGTAATGTGACTTTTCGATAACAAAACAAAGTTGTATGATTTAACGTAAAATATCCATAGTTGTGTGACCATTTGTGAAAATTACCCTCCAAATATCTAGTAAAAATTTCGCCCAGAGGCCACTTTTAACACTGGTATTTAGTTTGAGGCCAGTTTTTTCAGTGGCTTTACACTAGAGGCCACTTTTGTGGCAGTACACTAAACGGGGCATATTTAAAAGTCCAAATTTCCCCTCATCTTTTCTGAATTGACAGGGGTTTTTAAAACCCTTCTCTTCATTTTAACCGTTCATTTCATGCATTTTAACCCTTCTTCTTCACCGAATCTTCATGCAAAAATCACCTTCAAACCTAGAATAGTTAACGAACTGAATTTTAGTTGCATTGCATTACGTACGTTGAATTACATTTCTCTCTTCACCTTTGCATTTTCGCAGGTATAACATTTCTCTCTTTTCATATACTACTTTTTTGTATTTTTTTTATTGTATTTTTATGTAAAATATGTTGTTGTTAAGTTAAGTAACGTTATTTAAGTTTAAATTTGTATGTTTTTTTGCGTATTTAGTAGTTAATTTTTATTCAGGTTCAAGTGTGTGTGTATTAAAGTTATGTGTGTGTGCGTGTCTCTGTGATCGCCGTGTGTGTGTGCGTGCGTGTGTGTTTGTGTGTGTGATTGACTGAAGTTATGTTTGTGTGTGTGATGGACTGAAGTTCCACTAGGACTGAACTTCTGTCTCCAGTGATTGAAGTTTATTTCTAGTGGACTGAAGTCCCCCACCCCCTTCCCAATGCGTCTGACTCAGTGTGTGTGTGTGTTTGTCTGTGTTTGTGTGTGATGGACTGAACTTCTATCTCTGGGTGTGATGGACTGAACTTCTGTCTCTGTGTGTGTGTCACAAGCACTATCTCAAAGCAAAAAACACAGTATGTGTCACCATTGCATTAGGTAGAAAGCAGTGTTTGTAAAAGCGGTCGCTTCATCGCTTAAAGCGCTCGCTTCATCGCTTAAAGCGCTCGCTTCATGCTTCAGTTGCTTCACGCTTCAGCACATGAAGCGTGCGCTTCATTGAATACGGTTTGAATAGTGCAGCTTCCAGTTTTGACTTATCTTTCCAATCTGTGAAGGAATATCTTCACTTTCTGATTACACATTATAGGCAGAAGGACCACTTTTTCTTTTCTTGTAATCTTGAGGGTAGGCATTTAGTTTCCAGCCGGCATTTAGTCAGTTTGCAGAAATCACAGTAGAATTTCTTTGCCTGTCTCTTGAAGTTTTGATTTCCCTGGTTTCCTCTGACCTTAGTGTACATTGCACCCTGATTCAAGTTGCCTATAGTTGGTGCAGCACCAATAACTTATGTATGTGTGTATGCTCAGTCCACATAGGACAGATGTTCATTTCTAGTGGACTGAAGCCTATCGCCCATATGTGTGTGACTCAGTGTGTGCTCTCAGCCTACTATTATTATACTTCTGTCTCCAAGGAATGAACTTCTGTGTGCGTGCGTGTGTCTGTGTGTATCCTCAAACCTGTATTTGTTTATTTTGTATGTGTGACTGATAGTTTTTTCTTTTATTGTTAGCTTTGTGCAATATGGATGCTGGAATGGAAGGTAATCTAGTGTATCCATTTGACCGCTGGTTCAACATGAATGCATATTGGCAAGGGGATCACAATTTAGATAATATCATTTCAAATTTCAGTAAAGCACAGCGTAAGAAGCTTTCGGATGGTGTGTTTGGAAACTTTCTGAAGTTGCAGTCGTACAAAACTTCTATGAGGTTACTGCATTGTTTATTATTGTCACGTATTGTGAGCAGTGATCCGAATAGATTAAGTTTTAATATTTTTGGTCATCTCATCCATTTTGGTCCCGAAGAATATCATGTTTACACTGGTTTGAGGTTTTCTGCAAACCGTGAGGAATTGTTTGATGGACCTGCTATAAATATGAATCAGAGGCTTCTGAAGCAGTACTTTCATGGCAAAAGCAATCTTCAGGTGTCAGAGGTTCGTAAATTTTTAGTATCAATGACCCCGGCATCTCTGGTCGATGAAGATGATGCAGTGAAGATTGCAGAGTTTTATATTTTTCAGTCAATCATCTTGTGTTCTAACAAAAAAACAAGCTTGGTTGAAGTGCATTACTTGGATATCATTGACAACGAGGATCTTTGTAGAGCTTATCCCTGGGGGAGTGCGGGTTTTGAAGCACTAGTTAACTCTACAATGAGACCTCTTAAAAGTGGTGTAAATTACTATGTGCTGGGATTCCCGTTTGTGTTATGCGCTTGGTTTCTGGATTTATTTCCATCACTTCGTTCTAACTTTTGTACATATAATGGTCGTGGCTTCCCAAGGATGGTTAGGTTTATTAGTTTCAAAAATCCTCAGTATAACACTTTGGTTGATCAGTATTTTCATAATGTAAATGTAAGTTTCTATATCTGTGTCTCAGTGTGTGTGTGTGGTTGCTTAAGTTCTTTACCCTCATGGACTGAATTTCTATCCTAATGTACTGAACTTCTTCAGCCTTACTGAAGTTCTATCATTATGTACTGAACTTCTCTTTCCATCCATGTATCTGTCCTCATGGACTGAACTTCTAAAATAGTACCAATTGAAGTTCAGTCCATGAGGACAAAACTTCTATTTCTGCATATAAAAGTTTTATTCTTATTTTACTGTGGTGCTAATATATTTCTCATGGTTTCTTTTTTTTTTTATAGAGTTTTGACAAATTTAAAATGGTTCCAATTGTTCTGTCTGAGGAAGAAAAAAGATCGGTGGAATTGAATGTGACAGAAGCAGGTCCTGTTGTACCTGTTGTTGCATGTAAACTTTTAAAAGGAAAAGAAGTTGTTGAAGATAGTGAGGATACGTCTGATGATTTTGAGGTTGGTGGGGCTCAGACATATCATGATGGTGCTGAGAGTGAAGATATTGCTGAGACTGAGACTGAGGATGCTGGTTCTGAGAATGAACATATTGCTGAGACTGAGGATGGTTCTGAGACTGAGGAAGGTGGTGGTGGAACTGAGGATAGTGCTGATGAGAGTGGAGATGTTGGTGCTCAGACTGAGGATGATGATGATGTGGGTGAGGATGATGTTGCTGAGACTGAGGATGATATTCATGCGGGCGAGGCTGCTTGTGACGATAGGCTGGATGCTCGACATGGTGTAGAGCTTGATGAAGATTTAGTTAATGCAATTGTTAAAGTGAGTTTTCAAGTATCATGTGCATTCATCTTTTTCTGTTTTTATTTTAATTGAATATTTTTATCAGTTCTATCGATTTTTTTTTTGTTTTTGCAGAAGGTGAATATAAAATTCCGGAAGAGGATGCGTAGCCAGCGACGGCGCATAAGGAAGTATATTCGTGGTGTAGAAACAAGGTTCGTGGTGTAGAAAACAAGGTTCGTGGTGTAGATAACAAGGTTGATTGTGTTCTGGATTTTATGAAGAAGTTTGCTAAGAATTTTGAGGAAAAGGAAGCAAGTTGGAGGAAAGATGTTAGTGGAAGAAGGAGCAAGGAACAATCTGGCAGTGTTCGTAATTCCTTAAACTTGTATTCATGTGGAGGCAATGCTAGTGATGGAAGGAAGAGGAAGTCTCCTCCAGATGTAAGAAAAGACTTAAGTCATGGAGCTGTATCCGGGAAATCAAAATCTCCTTCAGATGACAGACAAGACTCCAGCGAAGGCAGTGTAGTTAGGAAATCAAAAAGCTGTTCATATGTCAGAAAAGAAGTTAGCGGTGGTGGTGCAGGTCTAAATTCAGCTATACAATTGCATGGAGCTTTACAAGGTGCGTTTGTCAATGAAACCCCTAGACAAATTCATGAACGTATTGATAGTGAATTAGACATGTTTGGTGAGTTGACTGCAGCACAGAAGGAGGTGCTTGAAATTCAATTGCAATGTATAAGTGGAGAGCTTGATCTGTCGACCTCGCTTGCTCCCTCAGGATATGATTGTGGAGAAATCAGGTACAACTTCTGCACCCATCCAACCAAAAACCTATGAAAGGAAAAGGAAGAAGTTGAAGAAAAATAGTTCACATCCTGATATGCCTACTTTTAATATACTGCCACCGACTCAAGAAAGTGTTAGCGGGGATTCATGTGATGCTGAAGATACACCAAGAGCTGAAGAAATTCAGCAAGATATGTCAAAAAATCAGCAGCAGGTTGAACTTGGAAAAGAACAAGGCATAATTCTGCAACAGGAGAGGACTGATAATGTTGAAATGTATAATGTTGATGTGAGTTATCAAGCAGGAAGAGAAGAACCAGAAGGGCAGTCGGTCAACGAAACAGTAGAAGAAGAGGTGATTTCGCACGGAAAGGAGGTGCCTGTTGATGTCGTTTTGGAGAATGCTGACAGAAGTAACCAAGTTGAAAGAGATGGGGATATGACTGAAGATCAGCATGCTCTTGGCTGTCAGTCAATTGATGAAGCACCCAAAGAAGAGATTATGACACAGGAACAGGAGATGCCTCTTAAGATTGTTATGGAGAATCCACAGGCTATTGAGCAAACAAGAACAGAAGTTGATTTGACTGAACCACAGACTTTTGAAAGTCTTGTGGACAAACAACAGTCAGTCGGTATAGCGGGCAAAGAAGAAGTAATGACTCAGGAACAGGAGAAAGAGGAGCTGAACAAAGAACAACAGGCTGATAGAAGTAAGCAAGTTGAAAGAGATGGGGAGATGACTGAAGATCAGCAGGCTCTTGCCTGTCAGTCAATTGATGAAGCATCCAAAGAAGAGGTTACGACACAGGAACATAAGAGGCCTGTTCTGATTGTTAGGGAGATTGCCAAGGCAAGTGACCAAGCCCCTGTAAGTACTAAGGTAGAACAGGCGGAGCAGCAAGGTCTTCTGGGAAAAAGGGACCGAAAGCCCAGTCAGTGGTTGCTATCTCCATATAATACCACAAGGACTAAAAAGAAGACAACTGACTGGAAGGCTAATTACAGACGTATTTGTCCATTCCACCACTTGAAGATTAGTCCAGCAGTGTTGGATGAGTTTAAATCTTTTTTGATATTTCAATGAAATGGCACTAAACCTGATGAGTAAGTCTATTTTTTATTTTTTTATGATTTCTTGTCTGTAGTTTTATAAGTTCAGTGCATAGTGGATGAATTTGGAAACCTATAGGTCAATCCCCTATGGACTGAACTTCTTATCCCATGAGTTCTGCTCCTATGGATTGAACTTCTGTGCATATGGAGTAAGTTCTGTCTGTAAGAATTGAACCTCAGTCAAAAGGCCATGGACATTTTTGTCCACAAGGACGTGCAAAGTTCTGTCCCCCTATAAGATTGAACTTCATTGTCTATTATATTCTTAAGTTCATTCCTGATGGAAAAGTAATATGTGTTTTGTATTTTGTATCTTTTTAATTAGGAACAACCGTGCTTGTTATATACGCGATAATGATTACGACAGTAATCCATATCAGCTGGAAACGATGAAGCCAGACAAGCAGTGGTTTTTGGAGTTTGTAGATGTTGCCTACCCTTTGTCTGATAATGTTAGTGCATTTTCTGTTCTTTGGTTTGTTCCGTGTTCGTTTTCTGTGTATTGACTAAACAGGTTCATTTTTTTGCAGCATATCGATGTTGCTATGTATTATCTTAGGAAGAGGGCATGCTACCATTTGTTCCAGTTTCCTCATACACTGTCAACTACTGATCTTGTTTTTGATAGTTATATGTGCTCTATTTATGAGTCAGAATTCAAAGACAAAAGTAAAAGACCAGGTGATGAAATCTGGCTTGACGGTATTGGACAGTATATGTGTGATTACCTTCATGGCCTGGAACGGAGGTGTTCAATTCCCTGGGGTGGGGTTGATAAACTCTATTTTCCGTGCCGATTGCAAGCAAAACCTGGTGAAACGGTGACACATTACTTTTTGGCAGTCTTTGATTTGCACGACAAGAAAATATGTGTATATGATTCGATGGTCAAAAGAAAGAAGCCACCAGCAGACAAATTTGACCACGTCAAGGCTTATGCTGTTGTGCTCCCACATCTGTTCAAATATGTCAACTTCGGGTCTCTGCATGATTCTTTCAAAAACGACAAGTTCAATGCTGCCTATAAAGCCCATTGGGTACTATCACCGAACCAAGAAGATCGGTAAGTCTTTTCATTTTTGTGCAAGTTTTAGTGCAAAATTTGATATAATTGACTGAACTTATAACCCCCTGCCTACTTTATGTCTTACTCTTTGTTTTGGTGCCTCATTTTTTAGGACTAGTTGTGGCGCTTTTGTAATTTGGTATGCTGATCTGCTGACCAGAGGTAAAAGTGTTGACAAGGTTATACCAGATCAAATTCATATTTACAGGGAGCGGTTTGGTTGTCAGCTTTGGGCTCATGGTCGTGCAAAGGCTAGGGATGGATTTGAGACTCTACCCGAATTTGTTGAGCATGATTATGGGCAACATAATGAGGACATGTGCCAGTTGTAAATATTTTTGTTTTTATCTTAAGAATTCCTAGTAATATTTTTTGTAAAGTTTTTTTGGTAAAGTATGGTGAAACAGATATTATGTACAGATGAACAGATTATTGTGCATAGAATTATGTAAATGCCATTTTTGTTGCAGTGATGCAATTATGGAGTGAACCTTTTTTATACCCCCTATGCGTTTGTGTGTGTGTGTGTGTTCAGTCCATCAGGGGATGAATGCTTGTCTCCAATTGATTGAAGTCCACAGAGGACTGAAGTTTTATCCTCATGACAGAAGTTTTACATCAACTCTGTGTCTGTGTGTGTTTTCAGTCCACTAGGACTTCTGTCTCCAAGGTTGGAAGTTCAAACCAAATGGACTGAATTTCTACCACACATAGATTGGACTTCTATTTATATGCCATCAATTTCAATCTACAGGGGGACTGAAGTTTTATCCTAGAGAGAGACAGAAGTTTTATCTTCATTGATGTACTGAACTTCTATCATCATTGGTTGAACTTTATTACCCTCATTGTGACTGTTCAATATTTATTTTACCTGTTATTGACTGGTGACCTTTGAACTATAAATTGCAACTTTTAAAATGTTATTGTGCCTTTTTGAACTATAAGTTGCAACTGTTAGTATTTTATTGTGCCTTTTGAACTACAAGTTGCAACTGTTATAATTTTATTGGTTTTTTTTCTATAAATACATAACAGACTGTTAATTCTTATCATCTTATTATTTTAGGATTATCTATTTTTGAGATTTCTAAACTTCAGGCGCAAGAATGTCTGAAAGTAGTGTGAATCAACCACCACAAGCAGAACAATCAGGTGCACCAGGGTTTGCCCCAGCACCAGGATTTGCACCAGCACCAGTAGGGATTCCAAATAATATACAATGGGAGATTGCAGTCCTAAAGCGGCAGATGCAGGACCAGGAAAATGCAATACAGGAAATGCAAAATGATATTTTGCATATGCGCAACGTCCAAAGGCGACAAGTGCGAATCATCACCCAGGCTATTGAAGCTATAGCAGCACATGTTCGTTTTGATCTTTCTGCTCTTCTACCACCATCTCCATAACTGAATATGTATGAAGTTCCTATGGTGTAGAGTTTTTTATAAGTTCTGCGACTATATATATGTAACACAGTTATTAATGTTTATTGTTAATTTTTTACATTTACATATATTCCAAGTATAGTCTTTTTTTTAATTCTGTGAAAGAAGATAATCAAATGCAAGTGGCTAGAGACTTCAGTCCATGATAATAAGAGTTCTGTCCATGATGAGTTGTGTTTACTTAAAGGTAGAGCTTCTAATCGAGTCATTTCAATTTGAAACTTAAAATCCTCATGGACAGAACTTCAGTCTATGATGATAGAAGTTCTGTTCCATGTTGATTTAAGTTCTAGGTTTACTTAAACAAGGAGCTTCTAATCCTCATGGACAGAACTTCAGTCTTTGATGATAGAAGTTCTGTTCCATGTTGATTTAAGTTCTATGTTTACTTAAACATGGAGCTTCTAATCCTCATGGACAGAAGTTCTGTCCATGAGGATGCTTCTACTTTACTTATTTTCAGTTAATAATGAGAGATTCAAATATATAAAACATAATTAGGTTAAAGTTCATATTTAAAAATAGACATTGTAATAACAAAACAAACAGTACTGCATAAACTAAAACAACAAACAAGTACTAGAAATTAGTCAATTAAAATTGGATTGTCTGCTGATGCTCCACCATCATCGTCATCATCATCATCACTGCTTAAATCATCATCATCATCATCTCCTTCACCAGCGTCATTGTTTACGAGAAAAACACCAAAAACAACAGATGGAACACCATCGATCATCTCGTGCCATAGGTGATGAAAACTAAGCGTATGACCTATCCTGAAGCCTTTCTTAGTAAGCATAGCCTTCCAACCGTTACACAGCCTTGCATGTCTCCCAACTTTGAAGTGCATCAAATGTACATCATCATCTCCACCGTCACAAACTATGCATGCCAGCCCATTTATATTTGGCAGCTTGTGCTTCCAACTGTCTGGAAAAATCTAAAAGCAAGAATATTTCACAGTTAATAAACAAAATCACAAAACACTGAAAAATTAAATGAAAAATATAAAATATACTCTGGTCATTTGTTTTAACATACAAAATCATCTCTGTTATAGTAAGACGATGTTATTTTCTTCCTGAAACTGCCTAGTTCCTCCACACGATTGTTTTCGTTTGCCATATTTTGTTTTCTGAAAAAAAAAACTATGGAGTATGTATCAGATGAAGAGTGAATAAACTTTGTAGTTTCCTGTAAATGGAAAGGGGGTATTTATAGTTAAAAAATCAGTAACTGGCAAGTGGATGGTCTTTTACAGTTTTCTGTACGGTTATGGTCTCTATGCTTCATTAAATATAGTCAAAGAAGTTTATGTTTTCTATGCTGTTACAGTTTCTATTCAGTTATGCTTTTTATGGTCTTACAGAAACTGTACAGTTATGGTTATTAATGGCAGTTTTTGACTTGAACTTCAGTACCCGTCCGTTGACTGAACTTCACTAACCAGATATGGACTGAACTTCACTACCCCCTCAATGGGGACTGAAATTGCACAGCACTTAGCTAAATCCCATAGAAGGTTATGTATTTTTTTTTTTTATTAATTGCAGTTTTTGATTGAACTTTTAGTCCCCTCATTGACTGAACTTCAGAACCCACAAATTGACTGACCTTTAGCACCCCTCATGGACTGAAATTGCAGTCCAGTTGTTAAATCGTACCGGGATTATGTTGTTTTTTTATTAATTGCAGTTGTTTGACTGAATTTCACTCCCCCCTAATGGACTGAAATTGCAGTTCAGTTGTTAAATCCTATTAGGGTCATGTATTCTGTGAATTGTGTAGTTAAATCCTAGTGGGGTCATGTATCCTGTCAGGTGTGTTGTCTTCAGCTTACTACAGAACAAAAGAAGAAAGAATCTTCAGCTTTAATCAACAGTGAAATGACAACACAAAAGTACAGAATATCTTTTCTATAATTATAGCAATAGAAATAGACCTTACTATTATTGAAGAGAACAACCAAATAATTTCTATTTCTAAGATGGGAGCACTCATTGATGCAGTTTTGACTCAATTGGATACTGAATCAGATCAGTTTGTAAGTTATTCATAACATTTTTGTCTTTCAAAAGTATTATTTTTTGTTATTTGTTGTTAAAAAATAACACTGTTCATTTTTCTTTTTTGTTGCAAAGGTTTTACCAGCATTGTTGGCAATTAGGCTTCCCAGACGTAATGTTCCAGCAATTGTAAGTTGCCGTGGTACTCATTTTCGGATGAACTACCTAAAAGTGGGAAGGGAAAGGTGGTTGTCTAATGGATGGAGGGAATTTGTCCGTAGTAATAATCTAAGAGTAGGAACTAGGATACTTTTTGGAGTTGTTGAATCCTCAGATCGTGTGGTTTTAAGTGCTACTATTTGGCAGGATGTTAGAGAACCTTTAAGTTCCAGTTCTAGTTCTAGTAGTGGGTCTGTTGTTGAAGATGCATGATAAGATAATATCTATGTGTTGTCTCTTATATTTTGTTGGTAATAAATTTTGAGTTTTCCAGAATTTTTTGTTTTCAAGTTCACCGATGCTGCAACAATGACTTTGAACTTTTGTCTCTTAGTATTTGATTGAACTTCTGTCTTGTTTAAGGATGGATGTTTTTAATTCATGAGATCAAACTTCTACTCACACAAGGATGGAAGCTCAAACTTATGCGCTTTTGGTTTGTAGAATATAGACTGAGCTTTCTATCCACCAGGAATAAACATTTGCTTCCAAGTATGGAAGTTCAAACCATATCGACTGTAGTTCTCTTCTACCCTCGTTGACTGAAGTAGTATCATTATGGGAATGAAGTTCCTACATCCCACTTTTCAGTTCATATTTGAAAAGGCCGAATTTACACTCCATAAGTACCTACAAATTCAGTCTTATATGGACTGAAAGTGCTTCGAATACTAGTATCCAACTTATTAACATACACACAGATAAAAAAATAAACTGCAATGCATTCAGAGTTTGAATACCTTCATTATCTTGAATGTTTGATAAGAAACTATCAGCAATTTGAATATCTTCATTTATTTCTGCACCGTCATTGACAGCCAAGCAGTTTCATGAAACAAAAAGAAGTTAGAAAATCAAATTAGTAGGTGGGACATATTTAGTAAAAAAAATTTTATGGTTAATGAAGGAAGTAGCAATACCTATATATCCTTGAATAGGGTCGGACTACTGGAGTATTTATGCATGAGGTTCTATCATGTCCGCTGCATTTGCATCGACTACATTTGTTTGTTTTGACCCGTACAGCCTCAGCAATCGAGATGTATCTCTTTGTTTTCCTTCTTCCTCGTTGTATTTTGACATTAGGAGTCTCTATCCTCTGGCTCTTCACGGTATCTGGTACAGTCCAAGAGGTTTTGTGCCCTATCATATGCACCTCACCTTGATATGCGTTTAACCAAAACTCTCGTGAATACCATTTTGAACAGAACTTAGATTTCAGCAGGCGTCTTTTCTCAATGCATGAAATTGCATGTACACATGGGAGTTCATCAGTCTAGAATTGAAGACAGTCACAGGTCTTCTTCTTTAAGTTGACGTTGAAGCTTTTTCCTTCATCCTGCACATTGAATGTTGCTGTACCTGTGGGGAATACCTATTTGAAATGAAAAATAACAACTTTTGTGAGTCAGTACAGATGTTATTTAAAATCGGCTATTAGTGAGTCAGAGCAAGAGTTCAGGAGTACAGTTCTAATGGACTGATTGGAGTTCAAATCATATAGACTGAAGTTCAATCCCACAAAGATCGAACTGTCTGTACTGGAACTTGCTTAATGTTATGGACTGAATTTTGTAGCAACAAGTATTTGAACTCCACCCCCCAGTGGTTATGTACAGAAGTGCTATCCTCAAAAGGTTGAACCCCCCTCCCCCTTTTTTTTACTGAAGTTCCAATCACAGTCCTGAATTTTCAGTCTATCTGTATCTGTATTTTTTATACACTATTAGGATTGCATATTTGGCGCTGTATACTTACATTCATTGTGAAGGCCAGCTGAATCTTCTTGTTCAATTTCTGCCCACCTTGATAAGCTATGAAAAGTCTCTAGAGCAGCAGTTCTTCTTTCACAAAACCATTTCTGCTTCTTAAGAATGATTAAATCCAAAAGGCTTAAAATGGGCAACTCTCTTGCTTCAAGTAATGCAGAATTCATCGACTCAACTATATTTGTTGTAAGCATATCATATCGTCGCCTCGGTGAGTAAGATCTAGCCCATCTTTCAGGTGGTTCTTCCATTATGTAGTCGTACGTGTTTTTATCCATTCCCTCTAATTCGGACATGAACTAATGAAACTCTTCACGCTTATATGCTCTTGCAGCAGTTTGAAACAGACTTATCACTGTGGTTCTCACGTTCTTTTGGTTTAGATTCTTTTCAAAATGGTAGATGCAGATACCATGGTGGCTATCAGGATAAACTTGTGCAATTCCATGCGCAATTGATTTGTTTCTGTCTGATAGAAACACAAGTTCAGAACGAGTACCTATTGTCCTTCGCAGCTCAGCGAAGAACCAAGTGTAAGCTTCATTATTTTCAGAGTCTGCAATCCCATAAGCTAGAGGGAAGATTTGATTATTTGCATCTTTTGCTACAGCAATGATGAGAACACCTAGATATTTCGCCTTCAGAAACATCGCGTCTACTGCTATCACTGGTCGACAATACCTCCACCCGTCTATTGATGACTTGAAAGCAACAAACATATACATAAAGCTGAAACATTTTAAAAAATTCTCAGAAAGTTTTCAATTTCCGTATAGCAATCGAACTGACTTTTGAGAAATGCTTACCGATTAAGGCTGTCTATCTTTAGATTTGTGTGATCACCTGGATTTCTCTCTTTCAGCACATGCAAGTATGAAGGGAGCAGATGATAATGATCATCAGGCCGTCCCCTAATTAATGCGTTTGCTGCTTGAATTGAACGCCATGCCTTGTGATATCCTATTTCAACCCCGTGTATCCTTCTCATTTCGTTGACAATAAATGTCGGTCTAACATCTGTTCTGTTGTCGCGGATGTTTTCAAGAAAGTACTCACATATCAATGTTGACGTGGCATGTTTTTGATCAGCCTTCTTAACGTCAACAGAGCATGTATGTGTATTCTGAAACTTAATTACCTTAAACAGTGAGGAATCTTTTATCCTTCTTGCTCTAATGTTCCAATCACAGTTTGGATCGATGCATTTCAGTTCATATCTCGTTCTATTTGATCTGATAACCTTGAACTCAAAATGCTCCTTGATTGCCATCTTGACAAAACACTTCATCATGGTTTCCTTGGTGTCAAATGTTGAGTATGCTGCTACATCTTTCGATGATACATCTCCTGTTAATATCATCGCTGGAGATTGTTTCTGTTTTACCCTGGACCTTTTCCGTTTGCTCTTGGCAGCTGGTGTGCTAGTAGGGCATTCAAATGTTGGCGCTGGTGACTGAAATTGAGTATTGTTTGGTTGCAGTGGCTCAGCAATGCCAGGTGTTTCAAGTGCTAGGTGGGAGTCAATCTGCATTATCAAGCTTCCCTCTTGTTGTGGAAGCTCTGTGCATGGAGTATGATTATTTTCAACTGCTTGAATGCAGTCGATCTGCATTAGAAGGGTCCCCTCTTGGGGTGAAACTTCTGTACAAGGAGTTTTATTCTCTAGCTTCTCAATCACGAAACGACTATTCTTGAAAGTCGGATCATTCTTCAACAAAAGCATGCATGTTCTCAGTTCTTTTTCTGTAGTTACAAGCATTCCCCTGCTGGAGTCCATTCCAATATCAAATCATATATTGACAGTGCCAGTGAAATGTGTTGCTTCATAAATCTTGTGCATGAATGTTCTGAATTCGATCATTTGATTAACAAGCAGAAGTTTTGTTTCATGATCCAAGTACTTGTAATCTTTTGTCCAATTCCCATTGAAAGTAATAACTAAACAAACTGTATCCATTCTGCATTGAATAAGTAAACCAGAGAAAGAATTGTGTTAGTATGAAGTTCAGTCTTAATAACAATGGCAATAAGTAATCACAAAGTCTTGAGGTTGCTTCTTTTAGTTCACGTGGACTTAAGTTATATGCATAAGGATTGAACCAATGAAGTTCAGTCTTATGAACTGAAGTTCAGTCCTAGCGTGCTGGTACTTAACATGCCAATGCCAATAAGCAATCGCAAATATGAACTGAAGTTCAGTTTATAAATGAACTTTTTCACCCGTTAAGCACTGAAATTCAGTCATAATTAACTAATTTTTAGTTCAAAGACTGAACTTCGAGGTATCCTGATAACACGATAATGGCGATACTGATGTTTAGTCATCAACGGCACATTGAGGTATAAAAACTAGTAAATTTTAAACGAATTTCTCTGAATTCAGTTCACATAGATTCAAACTCAGTCCTAATGCAAACTCAGTCATAATGCAGCATAAAGTAAAATTCAAACGTAAAGTACTTAATGAACTGAATTTTAGTTCAAACTTCAGTGCTAGTGTGCTGATACTAAACACAAAAATGGAGATACTGATGTTCAGTCATCAACGGCACATCGAGGTGTTAAAACTAGTAAATTTTAAACGAATTTCTCTGAATTCAGTTCACATAGATTCAAACTCAGTCCTAATGCAAACTCAGTCCTAATGCAACATAAAGTAAAATTCAAACGTAAAGTACTTAATGAACTGAATTTTAGTTCAAACTTCAGTGCTAGTGTGCTGATACTAAACACAAAAATGGCGATACTGATGTTCAGTCATCAACGGCACATCGAGGTGTTAAAACTAGTAAATTTTAAACGAATTTCTCTGAATTCAGTTCACATTGAATGAATTTAGTTGAAACTCAGTCCTAATGCAGTATAACGTAATATTTAAACGTAGAATACTTACAATTTTGAAGCAAAACTTGTGAAGAAATTTGAAAAATTGCGATTGGGGCGTGAAGAATTGGTGGAGAATTCAGCAGCAGCAGCAGCGACAAAGTATGGAGAATAACGAACTCTCTGTTGTATATATAAAACGAGGGGTAATTTAGTCTTTTTCCTTTTTCATTTATTGTGGGTGTAACTAAAGTGGCCTGAAAGTTAATGTTTTGGGTTTAGTGGCCTCTACTATAAGACCAGTGGCCAAACTGGCCTTTTGCGCACTTCGCCCAAATATCTATATCTTATTTTAGAGGGCTAAGTGCACGAAAGGCCACTTTTGCCACTGGTCTTTGGGCACAGGCCACTAATACCAAAACATTTAGTTTGTGGCCACTTTTGCTTAAAGAGATAGAACTTCAGTCCAGAGGCCGGATTGAAGTTCAGTCCTTAAAGATTGAACTTCAATCCACAACCATATGGACTGAAATTCAGTCCAGTCCTTAAGATGGAACTTCAGTCAATGGCCATACCATGGACTGAAGTTCAGTCCATGGCCATATAGACTGAAAGTTCAGTCCTTAAGAGATGGAACTTCAGTCCAGGGGCCGTATGGACTGAACTTCAGTCAACTATCAGAACTTAAGTCAACATTTATTTAGTAAAGGCCCAAAGTGGCCTCTAGTGTAAGACCAAAGAAAATAGTGGCCTCAAACTAAATACCAGTATTAAAAGTGGCTGCTGGGCGAAATTTTTACTATTTTATACCACAAATTTCAAAAGTGTGCATCTCTTTTTATCAAACTTTGTAGTAAGTTAAGCTATGACAAACAAAATGAGACGGATGGAATATTCAACAAGGTCATGAAAGGTTTATAAGTGGTTGACAAATCAAATTCTGTCCAAATATGAGTTCCATCAAATCTGCATGTCGGTGTTCACCTTAGTAAAGGTGTGTTAAAAGTTGTCTATGTTTACACGCACTAAGTTAATATTATTGCATAAGAATTATTTAATCCTCAATTCAAGTGCTTTGACCGGAAAAAAGAAACAGAAGAAAGGGAAATTATCTTAAGAACATTATTAACAAAGTACGTATATATTGAGTCGACAAAAAGAGTGGATGAGCATGTTGCGGATAGGAATAGTATTCCTGCATATCGATGGTATGTGATTACTTTAATTAGTAGTAGAATCAATGTGCCAAAATATCAATTTAAAATATAAAAAGAATGAAGTAGAAGCTGACTTAAAATAACCCAAAAGATGCTAATCCTTTTTTAACTGCTAAATTGTGATTACTTCAAATTCCAATTCGCACTTTAGAAAGGAAAATGGAAAACAAAACCACAAAAAAGAAAGAGGAAAAGAAAGGCAAAAACTTAAACGTTGCTTTTATCTTATACGTATCCAATTAAAATCTAGGAATGTCGAAGAATATTACGATGAAGTTCATTCTTTCACTTTCAACTAAATAAACTTGTCGGGTTATCAAATTATTCCATTTTATTACCTTTTATTCTGTTTTCTTGATCTTTTCAGCATTTTACATAGGTAGGATTTTGATCATATTTATTCCTACAATGGTATTAATGTGCATGGAATTAAACAAAGCTCAATAATCACATGGCTGAAAGTAAAACTAAAAGGAATAAGTATAATACTGATGCTGGTATGACTTTGGCCGAATGCATTGTATTGGGCGAGAGCTAATATTGTTTGATGGCTATGAACATTTGTGGACAAATACTTCGCGTTATCTTGACTCCCGGAGTCATACAAACCATTTGATTTACTGGACTTGGATCAATTGTTTATACTTATAGTGAATTTTTAATACGTTCACAGGGTCTAAGCGAATACTATTAAGTAGTATAAGTATGAATAAACCTATAACTTACATTTTCTATCCGCTTTTGTTGACACCCCAATTCAATTGGTAGGTTTAGCTTTGTGATACGAGGCTAGAAATAATTATATTTCACCTACTTTGGTCTTGTGTTTATTTTTACTTACGTTATGTTGTAGTACTTTGAACAGAATTTCTCTTATTTGATTTTTTTTCATTTTGTAGGTATTATATTGAACATATGAAGCATTTCTGGAGTATATTTGATCGAAATCAAGGGCTTTAAAGTTTGAGTACAAGCCCGACACGAGAGTCGTGCGAATGAAGACCAAAACTACAGAAAAATAAAAAAGGCACACCATGTAGCACGACGGATGGCCGTACGGTGTGAGGCATTACAGAAAAATCCTAAAAGTTTTTTACCTCCGAAATTCTCAAAAAGATGAAGGCACGACATGCAGCACACCGTGCACGATACATCCTAAAACCCTCTAGGGCAGAACTTTTGGCATAATTAACATCTAAAGGAGTCAAGTAAGAGAGAAGATTAAGATTCAACGCTCTACTTCATCCATCTATCCGCATTGTTGTAGTTTTTATATGCTTATACTTATTTCTTGTTTTATAACATGACTATGAGTGACTAAGTCACCCGTTCTAGAGTTGATTGAACCACTCGCCATATTTGTATGAGTATTGTTATTGTGTTATTAATTAACCTTGTTAATTCTTGCTATCTATATTTTTCACAAATTTCAGCTATTAATTGGTTGGATCCCTAATTAATTGTCATCTTTATTGTTGTGCTTACTAGGAATAGATTTATGAGTAAGGGTTAAACACATAGCAGTATTTCAATTTAAAACAGAGGCATTGCTTAGGTTGTCAATTATGACTATTGATCCTTACATGTGAACAATATGAGTAGTCCTCCATGTCTTTATTAGTTAATTGGAATAATTTATTAGTGAAATTTATGATTACTTAACAGAAGTGAGTAGTTGTAAACTTAGAGCACTTGCTCAATAGGAAGACTCAAGGGGAATTAGTAGCACAGTACTTTAGCACAAGTTAGGAGTTGAGAAAATCAATCCTAGGTTTCATATCTCTTGATTCAATCTATCTTTAATTACTTGTCATTTACTTCTTTGTTAAGTAGTCGTTAAGATAAAACAATAATCAAAGATATAAACTCTGAAGTTGTTTGCATAGATAATTTAGCTAAATTAACTGATAGGAGTCGTGTTCTCTGTGGGATTCGGCTTCGAGACTTTAATATGGAGTTATATTTGATGCGACCGCTTAGTCTCTTTTACGGGACGTAGTTGGGCGTGATAAAATTTTGGCGTTGTTTTCGGGGAACACGGTGTTATTTTAATTGTTAAGATAGCTAATTTTATTTTTCAATTGACTTCACTCTTATCATCTTGATCTCGTTTCTTTGGTTTACAACTGAAGATTAGATACCAAAGAATCCAAGATGGCTCAAGATATGGCTCTTAATGCTTTCGCACAACCTGTAGGGGGAATTTGACGTCTGCTATTCAGCTTTCAGCATTTGAGGCGTAAAATTTTTACATCACCCAGATGATGTTGGGTTTGCTTGCTAATTCAGGTTTATTTGTAGGTAGAACTACTGATGATCCTTAGAAGTACTTGAAAAAATTCTTGAGGGTGTGCGAAACTTGCAAGAAGGCTCGAGTCTCGGTAGAGCCCGCGTGTCTGATGTTGTTTCTGTTATCTTCGATGGACGATGCTAGTGACTGGTTTGATTAACTGGCAGTCAGTTCTTTAACTCGTAGGATGATTTGGTGAACATGCTCATGAAGAAATCTTCCCACCTAACAAAAGTACTAAGATAGTTGATGAGATTCTGGTGTTCGGGCAGAACCCGCTGGAAACTTTATTAGAGGCTTGGGAGAGATTTAAAATAGCTACTTAAGAAGGTGTCCCCATCATGGGATTCCTGACCAAATGCTTGGGCAAAGGATCTACATGAGCATTGGAGATCAAATCAAGAGTAATTTGGATGCAACAGCTGGAGGAGCATTCTTGAGCAAGACGTTTGATGAAACAATAGAGTTGCTAGGCATTATGGCTCAAAACTCAGGCTGGCTTACAAGAAATGCATCTAGTGGCTCAGGTTCGAGGGCTTTAGCTGTTGGTGTTGATTTTGGGATGGAGGAACAAATGTCAAAGTTGTAGACTACACTTGATGTTGTGGTGAAACAAATAAAGAAAAGATGTTGAAATTGGTCAATCAAGTGGACTCACGGACTCAAACTCAACCTCCCAATCCTGGTTATTTTTCTAATGTTGATTTGCTTGCTCATACTGAAAATGTGAACTTCGTGAATTATGGGCGGTGACAACAATACAATCAACATGGTCAATTTAGAACAGTGCAATACAATAGTCACTACTAGAAAATGCTCAATTAGCTAGGGGAGGGATAACGAGGGACAGCCTCGCTGAAGATCTAGCGAGGGGCAGCCCTAGCTAAATTACTTTTGTCCCTCGTTGAAATTGGAAAAAAAACATTTACAAACACTGTGACATTTCAGCGAGGGACTGACCTCGCTCTTTTAAAAGAAATGCTCCGTCCTTGGCGAGGGAATTCCTTTGCTGAAATTTTAAATTCAAAAAGCGGGATTTTACTTTTTCAAGCCCCTCCTTTTTTACGCATCTCCAGTAAATTCCACTTACCTCTTCCATCATCCCCCTCCCCTCTCTCTCTCTCTCTCTCTCTAAAAACTCAGCCACCAGGAGCAAAATCTTGAGGTTAACTTTACTTTCATTATTTAATTTCTACAATGATTTCATTTAAATCTTGATGCCAATATCGATTAGCATATATTCCTTCTAGGGTTTTTGTTAGATCTGGTTATATTTGCTACTTATTGTTATTTCTGTTCCATATTTTTTTATTTAACCTTTACCAGATTAATTTATTGTTGTTATTGTTTTTTAGTTTATTTGATTATTAAAAGAGATTTATAAGCTCTCACAACCATTTTTAATAAGAGATTGATGTGATTTTGTTGAAGTTCGTGCAGCAAATCATCGAGTATATTAGTGCAAATCATTGAACAAAGTGAGGTAAATCAATGGATTGTTTTGTTTCTTTTGATGTGCTTAGTTCGTGGCCTTTAAATGATTGATTTCTCACGCAAATGGCTGCGCTGAGGATTCTGTTTAAAGAATTCCAGTTTCGAGGGAATGCTTTTAATTTATTTTTATGAACTTCTTGTTGAACGATTAGTTTCAAGGATAATTATTTGTGAGTCTTTCTCTCTTGTATCTAAAAACAATGGAGATCGCAGTCAAAGGATTGAAGAAGGATGAAGAGCATAGCAAGATGATATTGGATTATTGAAGACTTGGATTATTGTTGGCAACTGCATTTTTTTATTTTTTTAGCAAGGGAATTCCTTCGCTGAATCCAAATGTGCAGCGAGGGAAATTCCTCACTGTGCAGTGGCGCATTTAGCGAAGAATTTCCTTCACTAAACTTCTTCGTAAAACACACATTTTCTAGTAGTGAATGCCGGACCACTAGGTACAATGATCAATCACATCCGTAAGATTCTGTTCCAATTCTACTCCTAACATATGTCAAGGTTAGACCACCCTTTAGGCATATCACATATGTCATCAATTCTTGTGTATGTAAAATAATTAGAATTGGTATATATTAAGAGAGTCGAATCACAGTGATTACACTTCGAATTAGATAGAACACCGAACGAGACAAATTAAAGCGAAGTGATCATAGGTTGTATACTTCAATATCCATCACACGATTACATCTAAACAACTCATTTATAAAAGTGCAAAGTTGTCCTTCCAGATGTATCTTCTCCCTGTTCTGCAAGAACAAACAAGGAGTCGCCCACAAATTGGGGGAAGATAAAGAAGAGGAAAATGAGAGATTACAGTAAAAGAGAAAAGGTGACTAGGAGGAAACTTATTATTTTTAATAAGGCTGAAGAGGGATTTTTCTCAAACACTGATGCTTTATATCATGGAGTAAAAAAAGAAAAATCCCTTTCAAGCCCTTGTATCCAACGATCAGCAAGCCAACTACACAAGAATGGACGGTCTATAATCAAATCTTGTGAAGGATAAGACCACAAACAGTAACAAGAGCCATAACCAATGAGTGATCAACGTATTGTTCCACCACCAATGTTAATACATCATCTCCAAAAGCTACTCCTGAAGACGCCTGTTTTTGTTTTACCTGATATAAAGACAAAGTATTCGGTCAAAATTTACTCGCACTCAGTATTTACATCAAATCAAAGATTAATAATATATTATCGCTTACCTCTGCAACAAGTCCGCCGTCTTGCTTCACAATTTTGATTGCTGTTGTGCCTAGTATGATGTTATAGCAACTTGCTTCAGCTTGATTATTTCCCATTATGACATTATAGTATTTCACATAATCTCCTCTACGGACATTGTGAATTTTCTTCACTTGAAACCATGGTATCTCCTTACTAGTCACTCCATCATAACTCCATTTATAGCCTTCCCAATGTCCAAATACAGGAACTTTCTGAGAAAGAAAAAAACAGAAAACATGTAAACATTATCTTAGAAACATTGTTAACCATGATCCACGTAACTAAAAGTTTATATTATTTAGGAAAGTACACACTTATATTTACTAAATTAATTATATCTTCAACATATCACTTCACGTGGAGGTCTGATTCTTTAAAGGCCAAACTAAGATAATTGTGCAACCATCTTCGCTAAAACTTAAACGTTAGAAAATGTATACTTTTATTTACTTAATTATATTTACGACTATTAGAAAAAGTGATATATGCTTACCCTATTTCTTATAGAAAAGAGAACTTTGCCGTTGGAATCCATGAGATGGACTTCCTTGCTACGTCTTATGTTATAATTGTCAATCCGGTAGACAATTTGACCTTTTGAATCAAAAACTGTACAACCATTTCCATGGTACACTAAAGATTTCATCCACAAAGTGAATGTTTCTCTTCTTGAGCTCATGTAGTTAGAGTTTGAGGAAGCAGAAGAAATACTAGTGTTTGGCTTGTTAGGGTAAACTCTAGCCATTGGAATAGGCTTATTAGAGAGGAATTAAGTTGGTTGTATTGAGGATGAGGAAGTAGACACTAGAATGGGGTATATATACTTGCAAAATGAGTAATAGATAAGAAACGGACCTACTAACTGAAAAGAACCATGTACTATTATTAAAGTTCTCCACTAACTTGGTCACTTCCTAGTGATTATAAATTCGTGAAAAAACGTGCAGAATCACCCATATGCTGATCCATAATTTTAAGTTTATTGATTCTAAACTATAGCCCTTTTGCTTATTGATTCTAGATAGATTTTGTATAAATATTAAATAAATTTTCAATAAAAATTATATTGGGTAAAAATTTACCGAGCTTCGGCGCTAGACTTCGAGACGTGGAGTAGTTGGATCTTCTGGAGACAACCCCTCGAAGAAGTCCGTTTGGCTCTCGAGGCTAGATGCCTCGGTCAAGAGTGAATCTTGGCTACAAGTTGCTGCTCGGGGCAATTAAAGAATAACCATCACGAAGCATGCAGTTTACCCCTCGGTGAAGGTTCATTCTTCGGTGGATAGAATTTTGTCTTTTGTAATTGTCGACCGTTACCTGCACATTTAATGGGATGATCATGGGTCGGCCATGATCAGAACGTGGAGTAATGACCATTAAACATATTTATTGCTCTTCTTATTCTTGTAGATTATAAATAGTCATGAAGAAACTATGTAAAACATTCAGAAATATATCCCAAAATACTTACTTTTTGTCTCTTAGCTATTGTCTAATTTTCTTTTACTGAATTCCTTGTCACTTTACGATTTTGATACAAACAATTGCTAGTTAACACAAAACAAATTCAGATTATTGTCCTAATCAGATTTAAGCCAACAGAAAAATATAGGATCTTATGCCAAAGTTACTAATTATGCCGAACCTGCAATTAACCTTCTTTATACACCCCATCTTTCTTTATCCATCTAGGCAGTCGAAGCCCGCTAGTTCAACTATTTAAGAAGTTCTACGTTCACATCGGGTAGGTCAATTATGGAATAAGACACTCCCTTATGAATTAAGAAGTTCTTCATTCGTAAGGTCTTAGAACCGGAAATCTCTAGCTAAGAAGGATGAGACGTGAACTTCTCAACAATTTTACAAACATTACTTGAAGGTGACCTCCTTGATTCACTATAAAAAGTTGAAAAGAATGTAAACAAAATAAAGGAGAGGGGAAAAGAAAGGAATATATGCCATAGAGAATTTTTCTGATAACAGCTAGATATAGGATCAACTGACGGTTCACAGTTAAACATGTACAAATGATATTGCTGTGTTGCACTTTAGGTGGTGTGGTGGTTTCTTTTTAGCTAATATACAAACCGCCAAGAATTACTTCATACTTATACTTTTTGGTGCTGAAGTTGTAAAAAGCTATATATGAGCATCTTCTAGCTGTACATTATTACTCGTAAATATATGGTCAAATTATTCCCAATCAAGGACTGTCCGTCCTGGACAGATCTCCACGGAAGACAAGGAGTCAACCAGTTCAAGTACCCCCAATGTCCTCATATCATATTATATACTCCTCCTACAAAAGGATGTATTCACCATATTTTTAAAAAATGAACTATACACATTTAGAATTTACATAAAAAATATTATAAATTAAAATAACTAATAATTCAAAACATTTAAAAAATAGTATTAAAGAAAAAACTAGGTCAAAGATGATCATTTTTGACTCTCCAAATAATAACTATAACATCCTTTATGCAACAGACTTATGCGCGTGTGTGTGAGAGAGAGACCTAAAATGAGAAGAAATTGCTATTAAATACTGATATCATACATGAGTTCAAGTTTAAATTAGTAAGAATGAGGTACCACTCGATTACTACTTGTGATAAAACATTGAAATTTAAACAGTACTCCCTCTGTTGCATAAAGGAGACCCCTCTGTTGAGAAGATTTAGCTAAAGAACCCTACCAGTCTTGAATAAAAAGTTTAACCTTTCAATTTCTTTTCTATTTATTTTTGGAGAGAGAAAATGCTTAGTGGGTTAAGTAGCATGTGGGGGTATGTTTAGTGTTTTTAGAACTTATGGGCAATCTTTAAACTATGTAAAACTCAAAAAGCAAATCCCAAAATGCAAATCCCTTCACAGCAACCTCAAAGGGATATCACTGTATCCTGACGAAATCCAACCAAAACTATCAAAGCTTCTAAGAACAAAATCCTATCTTTATTATTTAACATTGTTTTACTACTTATTTACTTTCATCCCATCTGAGTTTTTCATAAGGTCATCTTTTTATTGGGTCTATTTTATTCACTCCTTCATCCCATTAGTGTTTTTCATTTTCTTGGATTGGTTCTTGGTGGGTTTTTGATGGTGTTGAATTAATATTGTGAATCTTGAACAAGGTGAAGCATTTTTTGTGGTGTATTTATTTTCTTCTTATGTGGGTGCCAAATTATTTGAATGTGCTAATTTATATTGGTCTGTTTGTGGTGGAATTGCACTATTAATAATGTGCAGAATATTTTTAGGGGAAAATGGTAATATGCTTAGATGATTCGTTTGAGGGGAATTGTTGATAATGACATTGCTGTTTTCATGAATTATCTACATTTATAAGGTCGCACTGTTTAATTTTCTTAATGAGAAAATTATGCGATCTTTACATTGATATTAGCTTTGAAAGTAGAGAAAGGTATACTCTCAGAAATTAATTGGACCTCCCAATTGTACGATGTAAAATGGAGGTCAAACTTTGATAATTTACTTTTGGTCTTTTGGTACCAAGAAGACTTCTAGTTCTTCCCCTTTTGGGATTTTCGGTTCTAATTTTCTACCTCCTTCTAGGGTATCACTTATGTTTATCATAATTTTGCATTTTTAATAACTATAGCAATGAATAATGGTAATTTGTGTAGTGGTGTTTTATGCATCTTTTCACTTTTTGCTATATTTTTCTTATGTTATTTTGCTCGGAGAATTTGGAAGAGAAGTAGAAGCCTATGAAGTTGTCAAGAATAAATGAAGTGAATGAACAGATGTCAAGGAGAGAGAATTGAAATACTATATGGTCGAGTGCAAATGGGATAGGAGAGTTAACCATTTTTCGTCCATTGTGAAACACTTCGTATCAAGGAAGATCAAAAAATAAATGAATTATTATTATGAATGAATGACTTTTTTTCTATTTCTATTGTTGGTTCAGTTTACATTATCTTATGTTTCTACTTCATTTTCATGTTCATTATTATTATCTTTGCTTCTATTTTAATTTTGTTGTAATTTCGGTTCTGTGGTTTCTTTTTAAAATCTCACCGACGGATCAAATCATTTTCAATTTGGTGTATAATAAACCAACAATGAAGTAGATGGAGTAATAGGTTCATAAAAGTGAAACAAACAGAAAAAGAGAAAAGTAGAATAAAATATTTAAATAATAAGAAAAGTGCAATAAACAGAAAAAAAGAAAAGTAAAATAAGTAATAATAAAAATATTGAAATATTTAAAAAATGAAATTTATAAAACAAAAGACAAAAATAAGCAATAAAACAACGTTAAATAATAAGAAAAGTGAAATAAACTTAAAAAGGAAAAAGTAAAATAAGTAATTAAACAACGTTAAATAATAATCTGTCGACCACCACTATGTTTTTCTAGTTGATTATAAACTAACAGTGAAGTTGATGAGAAAATATGATGTGCCCTGGAGCGTGACGTGTTACAGATTTGGGGTTTGGGGTTTTGGGGTTTAGGGTTTAGGGTTAGGTTGAGGGTTTCAACTATTTTAAACTTGTTCTATAATCGACTAGTTAAAGTAGATAATCAACCTTGTCTCTTGAAAATTAATTTTATGGAATTTTTGCCAGATCCAAAACAAGTAATAATAGAATTATTCATTCTAAAGTACATATAAATGATATAAATGGATTACAATGACTTATTACATGCGTATACTTGATGTATATAGCCATTATACCAACATTTGAGGTGGAACAAGACATATGAGTCATATATAACACTAGGGCATTGTTTAACAAGAATAGACATAGTAGGCTTATGTATAGATGAGTTATAACCTTTGAGGCATGAATAGGTTGTTATAATGTATTAATGTGAACCATAACACTCAAATGGGCACACTATACCAACATTTGAGGTGGAACAAGACATATGAGTCATAACACTAGGGCATTGTTTAACAAGAATAGACATAGTAGGCTTATGTATAGATGAGTTATAACCTTTGAGGCATGAATAGGTTGTTATAATGTATTAATGTGAGCCATAACACTCAAATGGGCACATTATACCAGCATTTGAGGTGTAACAAGACATATGAGTCATAACACTAGGGCATTGTTTAGCAAGAATAGACATAGTAGGCTTATGTATAGATGAGTTATAACCTTTGAGGCATGAATAGGTTGTTATAATGTATTAATGTGAGCCATAACACTCAAATGGGCACATTATACCAGCATTTGAGGTGTAACAAGACATATGAGTCATAACACTAGGGCATTGTTTAACAAGAATAGACATAGTAGGCTTATGTATAGATGAGTTACACCCTTGTAGGCATTAATAGGTTGGTATAATGATTTAATGTGAGCCATAACACTCATGTGGCCCTATTATACCAACATTTGAGGTGTAACAAGACATATGGGTCTTGAATTAGTGATTTAATGTGAAATTACACAAGGTCGACAATCAACCTTCGTTCTGATTGATTTGGTTGATAGTTGATTAACGATCTCGCACCTTTGTTCAGATATGTCATATTTGGTAGTCGTTATATTCTTTCATCGACTACACTATTAGTTGATAGTCGATTAAGGAAGTCGTAGTCGTGACCTTTTTAGTCCTTATTTGAGAGCCGTTATGTTAGTTAATATGATAATGATTAACCCCAAACAAACCCAAATATAGAACCCTTATTTATCAATTTTTCCTGAATAATATGATAATGATTCAAAATAGCTTACTACTCACATTATCTTAGTGGTCTAACATTATGTTAACAATTAATTTGCTCCGATTCACATTATGTTAGTAGTGTATTAGCCAACACAAATAGAATTGAATATACCAACACAAGGTGATAATCAACCAAGAATAGTTGGGGTTGATTATCAACATTTGAACGTATCAAGGGTTAAAACTTGACAAAGCTCGAGACAAAATCAATGAACAAAATAGAAATGAATTTCCTTTACACTAATTTTATGCTCCACTTTGTTGTTAATTTTATTTTTATTTCCTTGACATATGCTACAATTTTCAATCAAGGCTAGTAGGTACCTTTTTCGGTAAGTCACGCTTAGTCTATTTGAAAATATGTTATAGGACCTGTTAATTTATTTTAAAAATTGTTTATTTCAAAAATCAAAATAAAACTTTAATAAGAGATTTTGTAGTTGAAAATAGTATTACTACAAGGAATTGTAGTTAAAAAATTTAATTCTTTACGGATTTCCTTTTTCATATTATAAAATGGCAGTTTTCTAATTTAAATAAAAATATAAAAATAAAAAATAAAAGAAAAAAATGTAAAAAGAGAATAAGTTATTATTCTCTTCTGCATTGTCGCCGATGTACACATCGGAAAATTAAGAGACTGTAAGAGCATGAACATTAAACTTTTCATTCCTATGAGTGAACAAAAAATCGTAAAATCGTCAATTGTCATTCGGCTAAATTAGTTATAAGATGGCGCCAGTACTTGACATTTCCTCTAATAGATTGTGATTAAGGAATTTTCGTTCATGTGGTATGACCTGAAAAACCAATTGAAGAAGAAATTTTTAGTGAAATCACGTATGAAAATGTATTTTCTTGTTCATACTTTTCAAATGGTAATACATAAAAAAAAAATCAAAATAAAAACTAGAAAGAAAGAAAAATGAAAAGCAAGATGCAAATGGCCATAACCCATAGCGACAATTTCGTTCTTTCCGGCAAGAACTCCATAGCAACATTCAAATTTCTTCTTCGCTTTAATTTTTTCATTCATTTCTCCTTTTCTAGCACAAGATATGTATTACTCTTCACTTTTCAAGGTTCCCACAAAGCAAAATGAACTCAACTATATTTAAGGACACCCCAAAGGATCTCAGGAAAGCCAAATCAGTGAATGAATACGAATCCACCGGGAAAATCGAGTTGATCGGAAATTATTCTCCGGCAAAGCTCATGTTTTCATCATCTAGTTCTCACCTCTTTAAATCTGCATCAATGGATGTAAATAACCTAAGAAAGAGAGGGATGGAGAGAATGACGTGAATAAGGTGGGTTTTTACGGAAATCATAGGCGCTGGTACTGGATTGATTTTGACTTTTGAGGGAGAAGATCTGATTTCTTTTTATTTTTTGAAAAAAAAAATATATTTTATAAATATTAAACTAAAGATGGACCAAAGTGTATATGTAAAAACTTGGGGGCAGGAGGTATAATGTTTTCAAACTTTTGTTAAGTTGATTAAGGCTAAAAGATGATTAAGGAATTATAGGGTCATCTACCTAATATTTAGAACTTGAGGGTTATTCCCTAGTATTCCTACATCCTAGAGGTCTTTTACCCAAAGGACCCCTAAGTAGGGGTGTTCACGGTTCGGTTTGGTTGTTTTTCGATCAAAACCATAACCAAACCAATATATTCGGTTTTTAAATTATTAAAACCAAACCAAACCAACTAAAATTAAAACCATCGGTTTGGTTATTTTCGGTTTAGTTTCGGTTCGGTTCGGTCTATCGGTTTTTTACGAATAAAAATAGCAGTTGTGTAAGTTATTAGCTCCTATAATTGAACAGAAGCCAAAATACAATTCAAGAGGGCCAACAACATGTTTAATAAAATGAATGGAGTGATTTAAAACATAATAAAGAAAAAGGGAAGATTCACCAAGAACACTGGTTCACCAAGAACACTGACCTGAAGTCTTTTGACAGAGCCAAGAACACTGATTCACCAATGCATTACCATAACACCTACTCCCTACAAATCAATTATGTACATTTGATTTAATACAAAAATAATTACTCCATCTTTCAGATCATATGAACAAATGTAAATGGCCAGTAGACAATAGGCTACAACATACTGTATCATTTTCGATCATCTAGAGATCTCATGGCAGGCTGTCCACATTACTTTCATCTTCCATATTATTGACCAAGCATATAATAAAGAAACCTATCAAAGTAAATATTTCTTTAGAGATACTTTAGAGATGATCACAATACTCACCTTAGTGTTCAGGAAAGAAATGGAACTTTTCTTTCAAAAAGTCAATGTAAAAATTTAAAATAAGAAGGCTTGAATAGCAGCCATCATAATCAGCCTATGGAACACCAACTTGTCTTCTCTGAAAAGCTGCTACAACTGAAAGAAATTTAAGAAAAGAAGATAACAATATTCCATAAATGAAAGAAAAGTCATACACATTCTTAAAATGCTTAGGCTAATAAAATGAAACAACATAGACTCCATTTAGTAACTAAGGTACAAACAACTTTGTCCATGAAAAGTAAAAATTACAACATTTAAATTAAACAGCCTGTGAATCCAAAATATGAGCACGGCTACTGTCTAGTGTCGACTTCCATTTTCTTTCTCAAGTTCCAAACTAATCAATGCTCAAAGCGGTGCCTGGATATTCTAGAAAAAGAAAAGAAAACTCAAATTAGGCATTAAAAGTTCAAAAAATAAAAGAATTAATAAACTTAATTATGTAAAATTACCCTTTTCAACTATCTCAAGTTTTTGAATTTCTTCTAAGAGATCTTCCAGCTTGTATTCATTAGATGTTGATCGTAACCATTGTTGACTACAAACAAGAGCTTCAGCTGTCTTTGTCGATAAAGAGGTTCGATAAGAATCAAGAATCCGGCCACCTGTACTAAAAGCTGATTCTGATGCAACGGTAGAAATAGGAATAGCAAGCACATCTCTTGCAATCTTAGAAACAATTGGATATGTCTCAGAAGAAGCTTTCCACCAAGCCAATATATTCAAATCCTTGTTCTTCTCTACAGGATCCATCAAATATTTATCAAGATCAGACTTATTATCAACATTAACCTCATCTTCAAGATGTTTCTCCCATTGCGATTGCCACGCCTCACTAGTATCACTTTGGCTCATCATACTTGTTTGATTTTCACTATTTTCATCAGAAGTCCCAGAAAGAGAATTCTTATAGTGAGAGTACAAGCGAGTTAAAGTGTTCATCACTTTAGTAGACCTAGCATTTCCCTCCAAAGATATATATGTAGAGTTAAAAAGGAACTCAACATACTTCATTTTATACCGAGGATCCAATACAACAGCAACAAAGAGCAACATATTCATCTCCTCAAAATCACTCCAATATTTATCAAACTTTACTTTCATCTTCTTAGCCATTTCAGCCAAAAGCTCAATTTCACAATTAGTATGTTTGACAATAAAGCTTTGAAGATTAAAAATCTCATGGAAGAAACAATTGGCAGTAACATGTTTAGTTGCTGAAAATTTCAAAGTGATACTGTAAAAAATTTCAAGAAACTTAATAAAGACCTGGACATTCTTCCAATCTTCTGAAGAGGGATGCTTTGTCGTTCCTTTCAAGTCTAGACAATACCTGAAGTACTTGTGGTCATCATCATACATCCTTGAAAAGGCTTTTTCAAATTTTAAAGCTGTATCCAACATCAAATATGTTGAGTTCCACCTCGTCTCAACATCCAAACTCAAAAGACCATTAGTGTCTAGTTTAACCTTCTCAACATAAGACTTAAAGGAATCACTTCTTCCTGGAGAAGACTTAACATATTTCACAGCAAGTCTTACTCGAGAAATAGAGTCACTTTGTGCACTCAATCCTTCTTTTACAATTAAATTTAGAATGTGAGCATTACACCTAACATGTAAAAAATCATTTTCCAGGATGACGCCTTTCCAATCATTAATCCTCGCCTTCAAGTGCTTGATTGAAGCATCATTAGATGATGCATTATCTAGCGTCACTGTAAAAATATTCTCAATGCCCCAATCTAACAAACAAGCCTCAATCCCCTTAGCTACTGTCTCACCTTTATGATCTGGAGTTTGAAAAAAATTAAGAATCTTTTTTTGCAAATTCCATTGATCATCAATCCAATGAGCTGTAATGACCATATAGGTTAAATTTTGGAGTGATGTCCATGTATCACTAGTAAGACATATACGTTGATCTTTGATAAGCTTTTTAAGCTTTTCTTTCTCCTGATGATAAATCTGTAGACATTGTCTAGCAATAGTAATGCGAGAAGGCAACACATAATTTGGTAAAATAACAGACATCAACTTTTTAAAGCCTTCCCCCTCAACAACTCTAAAAGGTTGTTCGTCAATAATAACAAACTCGGCGATTGCCCTCCTAACCTCAGTGACATTATAAACAACTCTTTCCAATGCTCCTTGTTCCCCTCCATTAATAGGTTTAAGGTTCAATCCTGGTTGCTTTCTATCAATAAATTTGAAAGGAGATTTACTACAAGTCTTATTTAAATGTGTCCATAGGTTAGAAGTCCCATTAACAGTACGGCAAGACAAATCCTTAGCACAATATTTGCATTTTGCCCTTTCTTCACCCTTATTAACACCTTTTTTAATAATGGATTTTGTAAAGTGGTGCCAAATTTGAGATGTTTCTCTACCACTCTTTCCATGGGAAGGGTCTTGAGCACAAGAAGTAGTTCTTTTTTGTTTTTTAGGAGCACAAGAAGTAGAAGGATTAGTAGAGCGATTAGATCTGGAAGTGTTACCAACTGATTGATGAATCGATGGTGCTACTATATCCTCTTCAGTCATCTCCATATCTTCAATTTCTGTCGTTTCCATCTAAAAGAAGAAAATAAAAAATTAGAAGAATACAATATAATTAGAGATTTCAGTTTAATTCCAAACACATGAATAAAAATCAAATCTACCTATGATAGGGTGATGGATGGTTCCGCGATATGATGAAGACTAAATGAAATTTTTGTATATGAAACCGTAGATGTTGAAGACTAGATGAAATCTTGAAAATGAGCTCTGAACTTGTGTAGTGTGTGTGGGGTGTTTGACCTAACTCTAATTCTTGTCTGATTGTCTCTTGCTGAAAACTTAGTTAATGGATATATTGGATCACCTTATTTGCTAATGGGTCAATAACATTACTAAATTTTTGTATTGTTGGGTGATTGTTGGATTCAGAAGCCCAACTAGTTAATTGCATTTCTACTCCAACTTTATAAGTCTTGATTTAATGATATAGGAAATTTAAAACTTAAACTATATATAAAATAAAATATTAATTTATTATTTTAAAAAATATATATATTATGTATCGGTTCGGTTCGGTTATTTCTTCGGTTATTTTTACTAAAACCATAACCAAACCAAGTATTATCGGTTTTTAAAAATTAAAAACCAAACCAAACCATAACCAATAAAGTTCGGTTATTTTAAGCGGTTTGGTTTGGATTTCGGTTTGGGTCGGTTTTTAACCAAACCATGAACACCCCTACCCCTAAGTACTAATGCATAATAACTTTACTAGAAAAATCACTTACGAAATCCCTGAAATCCCTAATATTTAACAAAGTCATGCAAATGATCTTTGGCTTCTAAGTGGTTGACAAATCAAATTCTGTCCAAATATGAGTATCTATCAAATTTGTATGTTGGTGAGTGAGGTGTGTTAAAGTTGTCATGTTTACACTAAGTAGTACTAATATTATTGCATAAGCATTATTTAATCCTCAAGTGCTTTGACCAAAAACCAACACAGAAGAAACGGAAATTATCTTAAGAACATTATTATATTGACAAAGTACGTATATATTGAGTCGACAAAAAGAGTGGATGAGCATGTAACGGATAGGAATAGTATTCCTGCATATCGATGGTATGTGATTAATTTAATTAGTAGTAGAATCAATGTGCCAAATTTCTAATTTAAAATAAAAAGGAAAAGAAATGGAAGCTGACTTAAAAGTTAAAAGAACCCAAAAGATGCTATCGTTTTTTAAATGCTAAATATGTGAATTACTTCAACTTTCAATTCCCACTTTAGAAGGAAAATGGAAAACAAAAGAGAAAAAGAAAGGCAAAAACTTACACGTTTCTTTTTCTTATACGTATCCAAATAAAATCTACGAATGTCGAAGAATATTACGATGAAGTGCATTAAGTCTTTCACTTTCAAATAAGCTCGTAAGGTTATGACTTATGAGTTTGTAGACATCGAAATTTTGTTGGATTTGCAAAATTTAGGTTAATTTATTGTATGGGCTTCTTCTAACCCTAATGGTTCCTCAGGGTTTCTTAGAGGCTATTCCACCTAAAACCCTAGATCACACCTATAAAAATGGGTCACATATCTCCTTAGAAAATATCTCAAAAATATCAAGAGATCACAAAAAGACACCAAATATGTCTTTCTAGCCTCTTCTTGATCATCAAATACATCAAGGAGATGCAAATCATCCTACATTCGAGAAATACGCCGCTATCATTCTACATTCGAGAAATACGCCGCTAAGGCCCTCGAATTATGGATAACAAATAGGAGGAAAGAATCAAGGGATCACCAGAATTGTACTCACAGTTTTGATGAATAAATAAAAGCACCTGTTTTCTTTATATTGTTTGCAGTTTATTTTCAATACTTGCAAAATTATGTTGCAAACAAATTGGCACGCCCAGTGGGACCATCTCTACCTCTCATCTCAACTTTTCAACTCGCAAAGTTCAATAACATCGAGATGGCTTCTAAGAACACCAACTCAAAATTTGCTGCTGCTGCTGCAAAATCTGCTTGGCCTCATGATCTTGATGCCAACTCTAAGTTCTCCTCTGAAGTTGAAAGCGTCATGAATGCTACTAAGGGAAGCTTTGGACCAGTTACGAGGAACAAAGCAAATTTATTTGGACAACAAGCACCCCAAGTGCCGTCCACATTGACTCCAACATTTAATTTTTCATCTTCGTAAGGAGATGAATCCTCTACTGATGGATTGGAGGAAGAAAGCAGTGTTGCTGAAATTGTTGAAAGAGCTTTAGCTCGGCTTAGCGTTTCTGGATCTAAGAAGAAAATCATGAAAGAACGCGATGATGACTCGAGTGCTGGATCATCCCCAACCGCATCACCGGACATAGGCAAATCAAGGATTAATCTGTGGAAAAATTCATGCTACTCTCCATCATCTCCAATAGCCGTGCAAGCAATGGCAACCAATACTTTAACGATGGAGGAACAACTTGCAAGCTTGGCAAAGGCAATTGATAGCTTGACAAACTATGTCAAAGATCAAGACGCTCGCATCAACAAAATGGAAGGCATGATGGAGGGCGAATCTAGCCATGCGCCAGGGAAGCGTCCAGAAGTTCAAGAAATAAATACTCCTGCGAAGCAAGCGACACCTGCTAAGGAAATCCAAGTTTCTGCTGATGGAGTGATTCCAATTGATCAGCTAAAGGAGATTATTATGGGGACGATTAAAGATAAGTACGAGGTTGCCTCCAAGTCTTCTCTCGCATACGCGAAGCCGTACACTGCAAGGATTGATAGCTTAAAGATGCCCGCTGGTTATCAACCCCCAAAATTCCAACAGTTTGACGGCAAGGGAAATCCAAAGCAACATGTGGCGCACTTCGTTGAAACATGCAACAATGCTGGAACATATGGAGATTATCTTGTCAAGCAGTTCGTTCGCTCACTTAAGGGAAATGCCTTTGATTGGTATACGGATCTCGAGTCTGGTTCCATTGATAGTTGGGAGGATCTGGAGTACGAGTTTCTCAATCGCTTTTATAGCACAAGGCGTACTGTGAGCATGATAGAGCTCACAAACACTCGCCAACGAAAAGAAGAACCAGTTATTGATTTCATCAATCGATGGAGGAATGCAAGTCTTAACTGTAAAGATAGGCTAAGTGAAGCGTCGGGAATAGAGATGTGCATTCAAGGCATGCATTGGGGGCTTCGCTACATCCTGCAAGGAATAAAGCCTAGGACTTTTGAAGAGTTAGCCACACGCGCTCATGATATGGAGCTAAGCATTGCTGCCAGTGGAAGTGAGGGACCGCCTGTCTATGAGTCTCGCAGAGGAAAAGACAAGCAAGAAGTCAAGAAATGGAGCAAGGTGGCGCCCAAGGCCGAAAACAAAGAATCTATGAATGTTGATACTGCACCTTTGAAGTTCACCACAAAGGTAAGCAAGAAGCAAAGCGTGAAAACGACTTCGTTTAAGGACAAGCCAAGTCGAAAGTTGACTTTAAAGGAGATGCAAGAAAGGAAATATCCATTCCTAGATTCCGATGTTCCCGCAATTTTTGATGAACTTCTGGAGTTAAAGTTCATTGAGCTACCAGAGATGAAGCGTCCCAATGAAGCTGGAAAGACGAATGATCCGAATTATTGCAAGTATCATCGACTCGTGGGGCACTCACTCGAGAAATGCTTCGTCTTCAAAGATAAAATAATGGAATTGGCCAACGAAGGGAAGATTGAACTGCAAGATGAGAAGGAAGAGACGAACCAGGTTTCCATCATGTTTGGCTCACACGACCCTGTGGTGATCTGCAACTTCGCTGAAGGATATGAAGAGAATGAAGTCATGATCAAGTTTGGTGACTTTGAACCTATCTTAATAAATCAATCACTACAACTCGCCAAACTAAATATGTGGAGCTTGGAGCAAGCATCATCGGAAGAAGGTGAAGCTCAAACTGATCAAGGAGATGATGAAGGTTGGACACTAGTGACTCGGCGGAGGCGCAATAAAATAAAGTCACGCAGTGAATCAGCTGAGCAACCAACAAGGCAAAAGATGGTGAAAAGGACAAGAAAGCAAAGTGCTATTCGACGTCCACAAAAGGAAAAGGTGGAGGTTAACCACTATCAAAAATCACGTCAGCCTGTGACGTTGGAAGAATTTATTCCAAGTTGGTTTTGCACGAAGATTCCTAAGGGTGATACTAAGGCTTCGTGTTGTAATGCTGATAAAGAAGAAGAGAAGAGTGGGACATCAGAGTTGTTGCCATCGACGCAATCAGAAAAGCTTATTCAGCCTATCTCCCAAGAAGCGAATACTTGTGAAGCAAAGATCACCTTTACAAGTGACGACATTCTACTCGGGGAGACTCCTCATAATCGTCTCTTATTCATGGTTGGCTATGTTAATGAGCAAAGAGTTAATAGAATCTTGATAGACGGAGGATCTGGAGTCAACATCTTGCCTATCCGCACGCTGAAGGAACTTGGCATCTCTATTGAAGAACTAACGCAAAGTCGCTTGTTGATTCAAGGATTCAACCAAGGGGGGCAAAGAGCTATAGGTGCCTTAAAAATGGATCTCACCATTGGAGAGATGACTTCAAGTGCATGGATGCATGTGATCGATGCAAGGACTTCATATAATATCTTGCTTGGTAGGCCTTGGATACATGAGAACAAAGTGGTTCCATCCACTTACCACCAATGCCTAAAATATCATGAAGGTGGAGTCGAAAAGACGGTCATTGCTGATGACAAGCCATTTACTGAAACAGAGGCACACTTCGCCGATGCAAAATTCTACTTGAAGAATGTCGTGGGAGGAGTAAAAGCCGATAATAAAGCAACAACCAAAGATGCCGAGCTTGCAGCTAAAAGGGCTGAGGTGGCAGCTGGTAAAGCAAAAGTTGTGGCTGATGGAGGTCAAGTTCTCTTTAATCAAAGTAACGTACACAAGGCAAATGTTGCAGCTTCGAGCAAGAAAATAAGTCCTACACTTCGCTACGTTCCAAAATTGAAGAAAGAAGAAAGCCAGTCTTCTAATCTTCAAAGTGATCAACTCAAGGGATTAACTCTTCCCGTCAAGCGAATTGATGCGATGAAGCTGACCTCGAAGTTACTTGGTAGTTTTGTGGCTAAAAATCCACCGCTGAATAAAGAACTCCCTACGAAGCGCACGAATGAGGGGTTTGATCCGAATGCTTACAAGTTGTTTGCAAAGGCCGGATATGACCCCAATGAACCATCTACACTAGGGAAGCTCTTACCTGAAGGTACCATGAAGTAATCACGCGAAGGCTTGGGTTATGAGAAACCTCCACCAGTTCGTATCTCTATAAGAAGGGCAAGCAACAACTACATCACTGCTGAAGACGACTCTGAGGCTTCGAGCAAGAGGTCTTCTGCATTGGATCGGCTGGGAGAACCATCTCCAAGAACTTCTGCATTTGATCGGCTGGGAGAACCATCTCCAAGAACTTCTGTATTTGATCGGTTGGGAGAAACATCTCCAAGAACTTCTGTCTTTGATCGGTTCGGGAAACCGTCTTCAGGAACTTTTGTCTTTGATAGGTTGGGACCATTGAATAAGAAAAACAAGCCTCCGAGGAAATCCAAAGGTGCGAAGGTGCATGCCCCTTCTAATTATGGTCAAAGTCTTATCCCTTCAAGAATGAGGCGCGAAGAAAAATTGATAGTCTCATGTGAAGATGTGTTAAAGGCCAAGACTCACATTATAGTCCACACGAAGGAGCGTGATGAAGATGAAGAAATCATGGAATCTTCTTATCACATCATTGCACGAGAAGAGGAAAATGCTTTATCTCCAAATGGGATTGACGTAGATGATATTTCTGGTTGTCACCACATATCTTTCAACAATGACGATCCTCATGAAGAAGAAGATGCTACAGATGCTCCACCGGAACTAGAAGAAGGTGTGAAGGCAACAGTTGATGCATTGAAAGAGATCAACCTGGGCACAAATGAAGATCCGAGGCCTACGTATATTAGTGCTCTGCTAGCAGCGGATGAAGAAGATGCTTATGTAGATCTACTAAAAGAGTATAAGGATGTCTTCGCTTGGAGTTATAAAGAGATGCCTGGATTAGACCCGAAAGTGGCGGTTCATCATTTGGCAGTCAAGAGTGGTACTCGTCCCGTAAAACAAGCCCAACGTCACTTTAGGCCAGATTTGGTCCCCTTGATTGAAGTGGAAGTCAACAAACTCATCGAGGCTAGCTTTATCCGTGAAGTCAAGTACCCCAGAACTTATGATTGATGCCACTACTGGCTACGAGGCTATGTCTTTCATGGATGGCTCCTCTGGCTATAATCAAATTCTTATGTCACCTAAGGATGAAGAATTCACAGCATTCCGAACTCCTAAGGGTATTTATTGCTACAAGGTGATGCCGTTTGGTTTGAAAAATGCTGGTGCAACTTACCAACGGGCCATGCAAAATATCTTTGATAACTTGCTTCACAAGAATGTAGAGTGCTATGTTGATGACTTGGTGGTAAAATCCAAGAGAAGAGAGGACCACTTGCGTGACTTGAGAACGGTGTTCGAATTACTGCGAAGGTACCAACTTCGAATGAACCCTTTGAAGTGTGCATTTGGAGTTACTTCTGGGAAATTCCTCGGTTTTATTGTTCGACATCGAGGCATTGAAATTGATCAAGCAAAAGTAGATGCAATTTTAAAGATGCCTGAACCCAGAAATCTCCATGAATTGAAAAGTCTACAAGGAAAGTTGGCCTACCTTAGGAGATTAATCTCAAATCTAGCTGGGAGGTGTCAGCCGTTCAGCCGTCTCATGAAAAAGGGCACCCCTTTTGAATGGGATCAAGCCTGCAGCAATGCCTTCGAGAGCATCAAATCCTATTTGATGAAGCCTCCTGTTTTGGCAGCTCCAATCCCTGGAAAGCCGTTGATATTATATATTGCGGCACAAGAAAAATCAGTTGGGGCACTTTTGGCTCAAGAAAATAGTGAAGGAAAAGAAAATTCACTTTACTATTTGAGTAGAATGATGACGCCAAATGAGTTGAAGTAATCGCCAATTGAAAAGTTGTGTTTAGCACTAGTCTTCTCCATTCAAAAGTTGAAACATTACTTTCAAGCTCATGTTGTACGGCTGGTTTCTCGAGCAAATCCTATCAAGTTCGTAATGTCAAAACCAGTCCTCAGCGATCGATTGGCGAGATGGTATCTCCAGTTTCAACAATTTGAGATCATATACATCCCTCAAAAGGCGGTTAAAGGACAAGCACTGGCAGATTTTTTGGCAGATCACCCGATACCTGATGGTTGGGAGTTAACTGACGAGTTACCTGATAAAGATGTAATGTTCGTCGAAGTTCAACCGTCTTGGAAGATGTACTTTGATGGTGCTGCACATCGCGATGGAGCTGGTGCTGGAGTAGTTTTTGTAACTCCCCAAGGAGAGGTATTACCATATTCTTTCACCTTGACTCAACATTGCTCCAATAATGTCGCTGAGTACCAAGCGCTCATACTTGGGCTCGAAATGGCCGTCGATATGAAGCAATTGCAGTTGCAAGTCTATGGGGACTCTAAGTTGGTGATTAATCAGCTTCTGGGTAGCTATGAAGTAAAGAAACCTGAGTTGCGTCCGTACCACGACTATGCACAGAAATTGATAGGATGGCTTGGTGACGTAACTCTTCAGCATGTGCCGAGAGGGGAAAATAAGAAAGCTGATGCCTTGGCTTCTCTAGCTTCAACACTTACCCTGCCTGATCAGACGAAAGTTACTATCTGTCGAAAATGGGTAGTGCCACCTTTAGATAATGACGAGGTTGAAATGAATGACGTCCAACATCTTGTTGCTGTTTCTGAAGTCGACGAGGAAGACTGGCGGCAACCTATCATTAACTACTTGAGTCATGGGATACTGCCAGAAAGCCCAAAAAGAAGAACTGAAATTCGTCGCCGAGCTCCGCGCTTCCTGTTCTATAAGGATACTCTATATAGACGATCATTTGAAGGAGTGCTCCTGCGATGTTTAGGGGATGATGAAACACTTCAAGCTATGCAAGAAGCGCATAATGGGGTGTGTGGATCACACCAGTCTGGACCGAAACTCCACTTCCATATAAAAAGGATGGGATACTATTGGCCGACGATGGTAAAGGATTGCTTAGATTATGCTCGAAGATGCAAAGCCTGCCAGCTCCATGCAAATTTTATACATCAACCACCAGAAGTGTTACACCCGACCGTCGCATCTTGGCCATTTGACGCTTGGGGGCTAGACATTGTCGGACCATTGCCGAAGTCTTCTGAAGGACACTTGTTCATTTTGGCTGCAACTGATTACTTCTCAAAATGGGCAGAAGCTGTCGCTCTTAAGGAAGTGAAGAAAGAGAAGGTTGCAAACTTCATCCGAGTAAACATCATCTATCGCTTTGGTATTCCTCGTTATATAATAACGGATAACGGCAAGCCATTTGACAATAGGTTGATGAATAGTATTTGTGATCTCTTTGGCTTCAAGCAGCGCAAGTCTTCTATGTACAATGCTGCCGCGAATGGTCTAGCTGAAGCGTTCAACAAGACTTTGTGCAACTTGCTGAGTAAAGTTGTCTCCAAGTCCAAGCGAGATTGGCATAATAGGATGGAAGAAGCTTTATGGGCATATAGGACGACTCATCGTACGCCAACGCAGGCAACTCCTTACTCACTCGTTTATGGGGTTGAAGCAGTCCTACCACTAGAGCGTCAAATACCATCACTGCGACTTGCTATCCAAGAAGGGCTCACTGATGAAGAAAATGCTCGCTTGCGCCTTGAAGAGTTAGAGGCTCTTGATGAAAAAAGACTTGAAGCTCAGCAAAGTCTTGAATGTTACCAAGCTCGGTTATCTCGTGCCTTCAATAAAAAGGTTCGCCAAAGGTCTTTCCAGGTTGGTGATCAAGTCCTTGCATTAAGAAGACCCATCATCACCTCCCACAAATCTGGGGGCAAGTTCACTGCAAAATGGGATGGCCCATATGTCGTGCAAGAAGCCTATTCAAGTGGTGTTTATAAGCTGGTTGATGCTAAAGGAAAAAGAATCGGCCCCATTAACGGGAAATTTTTGAAGAAGTACTATCCTTGAAGAAGATCGCTCCTTGACGTACGAGCATAAACTGCAAGTTACTCCTGGCCCACAAGAGTATAAACTGTGCACGGTACTTAAAAAAAAAAAAAAAAAAAAAAAAAAAAAGAGTCCGCTAGGTTGAAAACCTCGGAAGAGGCGGCTTAGGCAAAAGTTAGGACACAAAAAAAGTCCGCTAGGTTGAAAACCTCGAAAGAGGCGGCTTAGGCAAAAGTTAGGACACACAAAAAAAAGTCCGCTAGGTTGAAAACCTCGAAAGAGGCGGCCTAGACAAAAGTTAGGACACAAAAAAAGTCCGCTAGGTTGAAAACCTCGAAAGAGGCGGCCTAGGCAAAAGTTAGGACACCAAAAAAAAAAAAAAAAAAAATCATCACCTGCACCGAACTACGTAATGACTTGATCCTCTTCACCGAGGTACGTAGGCAGCTTAGAGTTTCATTCTAAGTTCAGTCGCATAAAAATAAAAATGGTGGGTTTGGCACGATGTGATAAAAGGAGAAGTAGGAGAGTCCTTTCTTTCTCTTTCTCCACAACTCTACCTTAATACCAAGAGTTTGTTATCGAAACTTGAAACCCCAAGGAGAAAGGCGGATATTTAGCAGCTCGTTTTAAATTGCGAAGTTAAGTGCCAAATAATTCTTCAAAGGAAAATTCTTTCGGGTGATGAAAATGATTGCAACTTGATATTTGAAGTCTAGTTTCTAGAAGTTCAAGCAGCACGCAACTCGTAAAAAAAAATGGGGGCAAGGGTCATGAGAAGAAACAGGGCAAAATAAATTTTGAGCCCTCTTCTTGAACTTTTAAAAGCATCCATTGCGAGTTTTAAAGGTCTTCGTCGCAAACTTTTCTGGGTGTTTACTTGGATCTTTTAAGAGCTTCCCCCTCGAAATTTTAAAAGCTTTCAGGGTGGATTTTAAAGGTTTCCTTCTCGAATTTTTAAAGGATTCCGTGATGAATTTTAAAGGGTCTTCATTGCGAACTTTTAAAGATGTCCATCTCAAACTTTTAAGAGCTTCCTTGCTGAACTTTTAAAAGCTTCCATCTCCAAATTTTAAAAGGGCTTCATCACGAACTTTTAAGAGCTTCCTCCTCGAACTTTTAAAAGCTTCCATGGTGAATTTTGAAAAAAAACGCCTTCATCACGAACTTTTAAGTGCTTCCAAGATGAATTTTAAAGGTCTTCACCGCAAACTTTTAAGGGTGACCACCTCGAACTTTTAAGATCTTCTATGCCGAACTTTTAAAAGCTTCCATGGTGAATTTTAAAAGGACATCATCACGAACTTTTAAAGGTGCCCTCAAACTTTTAAGAACTTCCATGCTGCACTTTTAAAAGCTTCCATGGTGAATTTTAAAGGCCTTCGTCTCCAACTTTTAAGAGCTTCACCTCGAACTTTTAAGAGTTGCCCTTTGAACTTTTAAAAGCTTCCATTATGAATTTTAAAGGGCTTCCTCCCAAATTGGTTGCTGGAAACCTAAAAAAAAAAATAGAAGAAAACAAAATGCAACACATGGAAAAGAGAAGTGTTACCTGCCAAGTTTGCAAACGAGAACTGACGATAATCTTGGTGATTAACTGTTGCCTTGCCTGCTGCAACCAAAAAAGGGCAGTAAGAACTCTCAAAAAAAAAAAAAAAAAGGAAGCTTATCATGCAAAATTATGACAAAGAGACGCCGTGATCAATTTATAAACAAGAAGAGCTGCATGGCAATAGCTACTTGCAGAGACAAGTAAAAGGCAAGTAGTCTTTATCTTTATATGGATGATTAAATGACAACAAACTCTGTTCCGTGACAAGATTGAGGAAGTATATTTCAGAAAAGCCTCGAGCGCCTACTGTTACGGGAAGAAAGCTAAATTACTTTCCAATTACTATTGTATTAGGCTTAGATGTGGATTATTAAACAATAGCATGTGTACGTGATGGATTTCCAAGGAAAGCTGCAAGGAATTTCTAAAAGTTCTAAGGATTCAAGCATTAAAAGGAAGATTCAAGCATTAAAAGGAAGATTCAAGATCAAGCTCAAAAGCCCTTGGATCATTACTTAAAATTTGTATTTGAAAAGACGAATCAGAGGAATTATAGAGATTGTACTACTCATATATTGAAATCAAATACTACACTTGTTACAATATTTTCCTGTCTTGATATTTATTTCTTGACGCGAATTTACTTGTTACAAATTTTGGCACGCCCAGTGGGACCAATTCTGCCTTTCATCTCTTCTCTCACAAGCAAAAGCAAGTTTGCAACAATGGTGGCTAAATCTGGGGGCAAGATCTCCAATACTTCAAATCTTGTCTTCGCATATCCACTCAAACAAGACTTGAAGTGGGGGCATTTGTAGACATCGAAATTTTGTTGGATTTGCAAAATTTAGGTTAATTTATTGTATGGGCTTCTTCTAACCCTAATGGTTCCTCAGGGTTTCTTAGAGGCTATTCCACCTAAAACCCTAGATCACACCTATAAAAATGGGTCACATATCTCCTTAGAAAATATCTCAAAAATATCAAGAGATCACAAAAAGACACCAAATATGTCTTTCTAGCCTCTTCTTGATCATCAAATACATCAAGGAGATGCAAATCATCCTACATTCGAGAAATACGCCGCTATCATTCTACATTCGAGAAATACGCCGCTAAGGCCCTCGAATTATGGATAACAAATAGGAGGAAAGAATCAAGGGATTGTTGACACCCAATTTTGTCCCGGATTTTAATTAAAAGTATAATAATTTTAAAATTAAGTTTAATTTTGAAGATTGCAAATAAATAGCTAATTTTAAAGGGGAATGACCAAAATCGCAAGTCATCCCTTCATTTGCAGTGCATTATATAATTAATTGTTTAATTTAATTAAATGGGTTAAATCTGTTCTTAAATTGCAAATTAGGATTATTTCTTCAAAGCCCATGTTACACAATAAACCCAACCCATTTTACATCTCCCCATATACACACCAAAAACCCTACACACTATTCACCCATTCCCACACACCATCAGCCGCGGCACCAGATCTCCCTCATTCCATCACTATCTCCCTCACTACACACTTCATTTCCCTTACACGCCTACACAAAACACCCCCACAGAAGGGATCTCCCACACATTCTCACAATATCAGCCGTGCCCCTCACATTTCTCTCCCACAACAATATACAGACTACCCCTTCTCCTTTGGATTTCCATTTACAGTAACACCCACACCCCCAACGATCAAGAAATCCGGTACCGGAGTTCCATTTCTCTTTTGCCGTTTCTGTTGCCGAATCAAAACTGAAAAAGGGATTGGGAGTCGTAGCGACGCTGTTGGCGTTGCTCCTCCTCTTCCCCTTGTGTATTGTTGTGTCACCGGCCAGAGTTCATTGTTTCCGGTGACCGGAGACGTTTTTCTTTGTTTTGTTCAAAATGGTTCAGGCTGTTAGTGGCGTTGTTTGTGGTTTCTCTTTTGTTTCTTTGTTGATTCGTGACTGAAAAGAGAGGTGGGGTAGCGGGTTGACTCATGTCGCGAGATCTGGCCGGAATATTCTATCGCCGGCGATCAGATTTTTTTTTTTCTGCTCGTTTATGTCCTATCAGTTTCTAGAAATGAAATAAGGAAAGGGGTAGTGGCAGTGACGCCGTCGTTAACGCGTATGGGTGTCGCTCCTCCCCACCTGTTGACTCTTTTGATCCCGACCTTATGGGTTGCCGGTGGTCGCTCACTTTCTTCTGTTCATTGTTTTGGCTGTGATAATTGATGAGTTGTTCCTCTTCCTTCATAGCTTATGCAGTTGGTTGTGTTCATGTTATTTTGGTCCGCTGGGTTTTGCAAATTGTATTATGGTGTTTGTCCTTGAAAGGCTTGATTGAATCGTCGACTGAAAATAAATTTGTAGCCTCTGTCGCATTATTCTGTCTGGGATTGCACTTATAAGAACAGCTCTGGATAAATTAAGCCTATATAATTAATTTTTGAGGCTTACGGACTGATTTGAATTCGATACTACACCCCGGGCCGATGAAAAATATACATGCACGTGTTGAGGCCTACACAAGGAATTGACGGATAATGAATTGACGGATTCTGAACATGATACTACACTTGATCCGTCCCGTCCCCGTGTCCCTAAAGCAAAAGGCGATGATGAGTGCATTTTAGTGCTACGCAAGTTGAATAGAGTAGTGGGTTTGGTGCTTTGGCACGGCAATACGGCCCGGGCTCCGTGTTTGCAACCGTACCAAATCCCGAGCCTCTATTCGACGCGCCACACGCACCTGAGCCTAAATTTTGCAAAAAAAAAAAAACAAACCCTTTTTTATTATTATTATTATTATTATTATTATTATTATTTGCTATTATTATTATTATTATTATTATTATTATTATTTATTCTATTATTATTATTATTATTATTATATATATATATATTCTATTATTATTATTATTATTATTATTATTACTTTATTATTGTTATTTTATTTTATTAATTATGACACTTTATTATTGAACTAATTTAGTTTAAATTCCCATTTTTATTGCGAGGTACACCTTGGCACGAGCAATTCGGGAACGTTTTTTGGGCTAACTTCCGTTGCATTGGAGTCGTTTGGATTGAAGTCGGACTCGGGCATTCAGAAATAAGACTTAAAAATTTAGGAAAACCGAGGCTCGCGCGAGTTGACCATTTATCGGGTTTTATCTTAAACTTCGCCTTTCTTTAATTAGAGATATTTATGCAAATAAATGTGTAGAATATTTATTTATCAATAATATCTGATTATTTGATTGATTGCTTTATTTTATGTTCATTGCCTTTTATTTTTGAAGTCGTTATTTAAATTATTGCAAACTGGGGCAAATTAGCAAAATGCGTGCAAATTAAAATGGTTTTCATAAACAAGTTTTATTTCAATTAATTATTTTAGACAAATTTTCTAGAAAAGCATATTTTGCAAATATTTGGAAACCTGCCGGATTAACCGTATTTTACGGAATTTCGGAAGTGCCTTGAAAACCTTCTTCCGAAATTAATAAAACCTCTTACCTTTAGAATCTTTGGAAGAAAGACCGTCTTTTTTTATAAAAACGGAGTTTTTGCACGCATTTGTTAATTTGGTTCCCTGTTTTCCTTAAATTGGGTGGCGACTCCAAAACTCCAAAAGAGTTAGCCCACCCTGTCGATATTCCGGAATTTATCCCTTTTTTCACGAAAGGGGTAATTTTTGGGGTTCAACAGCGTGGCGACTCCGCTGGGGAGCAATAAAGGTTTTGACCATAAAGGTTTCCAATTGTTTGCAACTAGCATGCTTAATTTATTTGCTTTATTATATCTGTTCGTTTGGTTTGCCTTATAAAGCATGCATTGTATTAATTTGTGCATAATCTGCGTTCCGTTCATATTTCCTCCCTCATGGAGCCTGTCAATTCTCTTTCACCTCCTCGATTTCATCACGGGGGGCCCGCGTGACGGGCCATAATACAGGAAGGGCATTGCCCTTCCTAAGTCTCTGAATTTCTTTCGTGTCACCAAAGTTAGTTGGGATATGGTTTGCCTGGTTTTGTCATGGCCGGTTTTACTGGTTTATGGGGCCAGGTTTATCCCGCATAGGTCTGATCAGCCTCAACCGTTAACCCACTCTTAGAAGGAGATTAGGTCATGCATGCCTATAAGCCTTAGTTTGGGGGAAGGTTCTGCAGATTTGGTTGGTTTGTTGTTTTGGAGATGACTTGGTGTAGTGAGATCTAAGAGGCGAAGCCCCTTGTGTCTTTGAAATGACCAGTGGGGTCCCTCTCGTGAATGGCTTTGCGTGTGTGCAGGCCTATGTTGATTATCCAGCTGCAACTTTATAAAATTGAAGTATGCTTGTCGCATACTAGGAGAGCGAAGCCCCTGTGTCTTTGAATGACCAGTGGGGTCCCTCCTTGAAGACCAGTGCGGTCTTGGCTACCCAGGAAACTGAGAGGCTTGATTAAAGCCGAGGACCAGTGAGGAGCCCTATGAGCAAGGTCGGTGAGCCTTGCAAAACCCAGGAAGCTGAGAGGCTTGTCCAAAGCCGAGGACCAGTGAGGTTTTATTTTGAAAGGCCGATTGGCGCCTTTCATGATTTGCAGTCTGGTATTGTGAAGGCAGTTGGAAATTCTCACCCCTGGATGTTGTGAAACAATTGGGAGTTGTGCTTGGAGGAGCGTGGATGTTTGCAAAAGCTATGGAGGATTGTTTCGGGTCCTAGGCATTTGGGTTTAGAATTTTGTGCAGATGATGTGGAGAGCATGAGCTGTGTTAAAATGTTAATTGCTTGCCTTGCTTTATTTGCCCAACATGCATTAAATACTAGGTGTTGCTTGCTTGTATGCAATCCTATGAATGACATGCAAACTATCTTAGTTAACCTTTGTGAGTTTTCTTTTGTTTTGTTTACTTCTCTAGCAAATGTTGGATTTGTGAAGTGGCTGACCATCCACCATGTAAAGGTTTCGAGATATGATTGATGGTGGATGCTCTAGCTCGTGAATGATGCAGCACCAGAAGCTAACGGCATTGTTTGAAAGAACTTGGCAATTGAACTTAGTAGCATTATTTTCAATTTTAATTCAGATTGAGGCCCTGAATTGCATTGTACTTTAAAGCTTATGTTAATCTGAATCAACTCATTTTGAATTCAATAAAGTTGAAATAAAATGCATCTCATTATTATTGTATTATTTACGCTTGCATTTGTTTCCATTTCAAAATTAAAATTGATAAACCTGCCAAAGCTTTACTTGTGACGTATGGCAAAACAACTGAACAAATGGAAGGCGATGCACTGAAAAGTTATTGTCTGTGCTCTTTGGATATCGCACTATCTGTTAGAACTTCAACTGGGGCAGCTTTTATTTGATTGGAATATGGCGTTGAAGCAGTGATGCAGAACTACGCACGGTCTGATTCCCAAGGAGGGATACGTAGGCTCCCTCATCGGGCTCGACCCTTTAGCATTTAAGTTTTCATTTTCCCCCAAGAAGAGCAACTGGGGCAATTTTTGCAAAATAAGTTGGAAATGCGAAAGATAGCAACTGGGGCAATTTTTGCAAAACGAGTTAGGGATGCGGAAGATTATAACTGGGGCAGAATTTTGCAAGAAGCGACGTTGAGTATTAAAACTGAGTTGGCAAGGATTTTGAAATTGGTTAAGCAAACAGTGCAAAGTTCAAGGCAAAGGACGTTCAGTTTGTTTTAAAATATGTTACAAGTTTAAGTCAAGGCAAAATTTTCAAAATGCATCTTTGACTTCATTTGCATGCTTATTTCACTCGCTATATTGCATTAAAATATTTTATCTTGCCTCTATTTTTCAAATTCTATGCTATTTGAGTTCATGAGCCAAGTTTCTGAAAGCAATTTGCAAATCCAAGTCCAATGAAGACGAGGAACAACAGAAGCAGCAGGATCAGGATGAAGTCTGCACGAATCAAACGCTTCACCTTTCCTACCCAAAACTAACAAATTTTTCTTTGAGAGCAGGAACGAGAAAGCTTGCAATGAGAGGATCATTTGCACTATGGATGAACAATTTATTGAACGCGCATCCAAAGCTGCCTTGCAGATTGCGTCGCATTGCCTTTTCATGACTTAAAGCACTATGCTTTGTTATGAGTTATTGCCGAACAGGCGGCATTTCTATCTCTATGACTTTCATTCCTAATAAGCGACAAAGCCGAAGCTTGTTTTGTATTTGCAAAACTAAGTCAAGTAGGGCATCGCTTTGTTTCGGGTGATAATCCGTACAAGGCCATCCTTGCCGGATTTTCTTGCCAATTGATTTATCAATGGCTATCGCACTGACTATATTTCCGCATTACTTTGCTTTGCACTTACTTTGAATTATGTTTTCGCACTTGCTTTAAAATTAACGCCTTGCTTTACTTTTTCAGGTTGGCCATCGGCTACGAGGATTCCCTTTGTTGGACTATCTTTCCTATTGATTCGCCAAATGGCTCTTGCATTGCTCTACATTCCCGCACTGCTTTTCTTTGCACTTATTTTGAATTATGCCTTCACACTTGCTTTAAAATTGATGCCTTACTTTACATTTTTCAGGTTGACCACCAGGCGGGGCTCCTCTCTTGTCGGACTTTCATGCCTGTTGATTCGCTAAATCGCTTTAGCGTTGCTTTACATTTCACGCTAAATTGCCTTGCACTTGCTTTCAATTGCCTTGCACTTGCTTTCAATTGCCTTGCACTTGCTTTCAATTATGCCTTTGCACTTGCTTTCAATTATGCCTTTGCACTTGCTTTATATTATGACTTGCTTTACTTTTAGTTTAACAGGTCAGCCCTGAGACCCTCCTTGCTTTGTGCCGGACCGGATCACCAGCTGATTTGTAGACAATCAATTCCAAGACCCTCCTTGCTGCGTGCCCGACCGGCTTGCCAGTTGATTCGTCAAGATGTTCAAATTGCCTTGCACTTGCTTTCAATTATGCCTTTGCACTTGCTTTCAATTATGCCTTCGCACTTGCTTTCAATTATGCCTTTGCACTTGCTTTATATTATGACTTGCTTTACTTTTAGTATAACAGGTCAGCCCCGAGACCCTCCTTGCTTCGTGCCGGACCGGTTCGCCAGCTGATTTGTAGACAATCAACCCCAAGACCCTCCTTGCTGCGTGCCCGACCGGCTTGCCAGTTGATTTGTCAAGATGTTCAAATTGCTTTGCACTTGCTTTCAATTATGCCTTTGCACTTGCTTTCAATTATGCCTTTGCACTTGCTTTATACTATGACTTGCTTTACTTTTAGTATAACAGGTCAGCCCTGAGACCCTCCTTGCTTTGTGCCGGACCGGATCATTAGCTGATTTGTAGACAATCAATTCCAAGACCCTCCTTGCTGCGTGCCCGACCGGCTTGCCAGTTGATTTGTCAAGATTGTTGAAAATGCCTTGCACTATGCCTTCGCATTTGCTTTATTGCTTCGCCAGTGGATGGGAAGACAATTTATCAAAGATACTGCAGCTTGCACTTACAAATTATGAAGCCTACCATAAGCAATTGGAGGCCTTATTTGGAAGCCTATCATAAGCAATTGATGGCTCTTTTATTATTGATCCTACCGTAAGCAATCGGGGGGTCTTATTATCAAGTCTATCGTGAGCACGCGAAGACTTCATTAGCATTTCATGCCTACCATAAGCAATTGGAGGCCTTATTTTGAAGCCTATCATAAGCAATTGAAGGCTCTTTTATCATTGATCCTACCGTAAGCAATCGGGGGATCTTATCATCAAGTCTATCGTGAGCAAGCGAAGACTTCATTAGCATTCATGCCTACCATAAGCAATTGGAGGCCTTATTTTGAAGCCTATCATAAGCAATTGAAGGCTCTTTTATCATTGATCCTACCGTAAGCAATCGGGGGATCTTATCATCAAGTCTATCGTGAGCAAGCGAAGACTTCATTAGCATTCATGCCTACCATAAGCAATTGGAGGCCTTATTTTGAAGCCTATCATAAGCAATTGAAGGCTCTTTTATCATTGATCCTACCGTAAGCAATCGGGGGTTTTATTATCAAGTCTATCGTGAGCAAGCGAAGATTTCATTAGCATTCATGCCTACCATAAGCAATTGGAGGCCTTATTTTGAAGTCTATCATAAGCAATTGAAGGCTCTTTTGTTATTGTTCCTACCGTCAACCATCAGTTTCTCAAAGATCATTCGCCTTGTCGCATATGCAGAACAAATATATTTCTTCCCTTTTCATTATATAGCTTTTGTTTTATTATTCACTCGTTTTCTAACGCATTTACTTTAAATTTGCAGAAATTGAACATCAGATTCGATATGAACGGAATGGAGCACCACTTTCGGAGTGCTTCGCGATGTCGGTTGTCTTGCAATATTGGCATTTAGTGATAGTTTAAGACAAGTCGGCTGAAACACCGCTTTCGGAGTGTTTCGCGATGTCGGTTGTCTTGCAATATTGGCATTTTACAATTCATCCTTGCTTTACTTATCATCTTGCTTTACTGTTTCAGAATAAGGATCAGCTTAGAGGTTCTCCGGGCGGAGTATCTTGGCAGTTGATCGAAGGAAGAACTTTGGATGATATCACCACCCGTATTTACAATTTTTGGTTATCACTTTATTTATTTCTTATTCCAATTATTACAGTTTATCAGCAGTTGCACGTTTACCGTTTGTTGAGATTATTACAGGATTTTTAGCAGCACCGCAGCAGCATTTGGAGCATTACGTGGAGCTTTTCTTAGCGGTGAACTGGGCAATCGTTGATATGAGCTAGACTCGTCAACGAAGACCTGAAGAATCGCACCCGCATAAGTCATCCACCCTAGAGGTAAGTCTCTTGTTAACCCTGAGTCTGAGATTTGAGATTGAAGACAAGATGGCTCGGTTATCGAGGTGCAGTGGAAGCTATGTCCGTGTAAACCCCTCTTTATGGGTGTGTCGTCGACCACATTTTCATAACTTGGGTGATTACATGCCTCTTTTCCCGCGCTTGAGTAGTCGTTACTATCTCGTCTTTGATTTTCAAATCGCGTCGAACTACATATGGCCTGATTCTCTTTCAGTCCGAGATATGTAGGCAACTCGGTCCGGAGTATGTCCATAAGCCTCGCATTTTGATCCCAGGAATCAGAGTCTTGGCTTTACCGTGACAAAATTGGGTTTCACGTCAACTTTCTTTACCCTGAAAACTCTTTCATCCTTTTCGGGTAAAGAGGGGCAGCTGTTGACACCCAATTTTGTCCCGGATTTTAATTAAAAGTATAATAATTTTAAAATTAAGTTTAATTTTGAAGATTGCAAATAAATAGCTAATTTTAAAGGGGAATGACCAAAATCGCAAGTCATCCCTTCATTTGCAGTGCATTATATAATTAATTGTTTAATTTAATTAAATGGGTTAAATCTGTTCTTAAATTGCAAATTAGGATTATTTCTGCAAAGCCCATGTTACACAATAAACCCAACCCATTTTACATCTCCCCATATACACACCAAAAACCCTACACACTATTCACCCATTCCCACACACCATCAGCCGCGGCACCAGATCTCCCTCATTCCATCACTATCTCCCTCACTACACACTTCATTTCCCTTACACGCCTACACAAAACACCCCCACAGAAGGGATCTCCCACACATTCTCACAATATCAGCCGTGCCCCTCACATTTCTCTCCCACAACAATATACAGACTACCCCTTCTCCTTTGGATTTCCATTTACAGTAACACCCACACCCCCAACGATCAAGAAATCCGGTACCGGAGTTCCATTTCTCTTTTGCCGTTTCTGTTGCCGAATCAAAACTGAAAAAGGGATTGGGAGTCGTAGCGACGCTGTTGGCGTTGCTCCTCCTCTTCCCCTTGTGTATTGTTGTGTCACCGGCCAGAGTTCATTGTTTCCGGTGACCGGAGACGTTTTTCTTTGTTTTGTTCAAAATGGTTCAGGCTGTTAGTGGCGTTGTTTGTGGTTTCTCTTTTGTTTCTTTGTTGATTCGTGACTGAAAAGAGAGGTGGGGTAGCGGGTTGACTCATGTCGCGAGATCTGGCCGGAATATTCTATCGCCGGCGATCAGATTTTTTTTTTTCTGCTCGTTTATGTCCTATCAGTTTCTAGAAATGAAATAAGGAAAGGGGTAGTGGCAGTGACGCCGTCGTTAACGCGTATGGGTGTCGCTCCTCCCCACCTGTTGACTCTTTTGATCCCGACCTTATGGGTTGCCGGTGGTCGCTCACTTTCTTCTGTTCATTGTTTTGGCTGTGATAATTGATGAGTTGTTCCTCTTCCTTCATAGCTTATGCAGTTGGTTGTGTTCATGTTATTTTGGTCCGCTGGGTTTTGCAAATTGTATTATGGTGTTTGTCCTTGAAAGGCTTGATTGAATCGTCGACTGAAAATAAATTTGTAGCCTCTGTCGCATTATTCTGTCTGGGATTGCACTTATAAGAACAGCTCTGGATAAATTAAGCCTATATAATTAATTTTTGAGGCTTACGGACTGATTTGAATTCGATACTACACCCCGGGCCGATGAAAAATATACATGCACGTGTTGAGGCCTACACAAGGAATTGACGGATAATGAATTGACGGATTCTGAACATGATACTACACTTGATCCGTCCCGTCCCCGTGTCCCTAAAGCAAAAGGCGATGATGAGTGCATTTTAGTGCTACGCAAGTTGAATAGAGTAGTGGGTTTGGTGCTTTGGCACGGCAATACGGCCCGGGCTCCGTGTTTGCAACCGTACCAAATCCCGAGCCTCTATTCGACGCGCCACACGCACCTGAGCCTAAATTTTGCAAAAAAAAAAACAAACCCTTTTTTATTATTATTATTATTATTATTATTATTATTATTATTATTATTATTTGCTATTATTATTATTATTATTATTATTATTATTATTATTATTATTATTATTATTATTTATTCTATTATTATTATTATTATTATTATATATATATATATTCTATTATTATTATTATTATTATTATTACTTTATTATTGTTATTTTATTTTATTAATTATGACACTTTATTATTGAACTAATTTAGTTTAAATTCCCATTTTTATTGCGAGGTACACCTTGGCACGAGCAATTCGGGAACGTTTTTTGGGCTAACTTCCGTTGCATTGGAGTCGTTTGGATTGAAGTCGGACTCGGGCATTCAGAAATAAGACTTAAAAATTTAGGAAAACCGAGGCTCGCGCGAGTTGACCATTTATCGGGTTTTATCTTAAACTTCGCCTTTCTTTAATTAGAGATATTTATGCAAATAAATGTGTAGAATATTTATTTATCAATAATATCTGATTATTTGATTGATTGCTTTATTTTATGTTCATTGCCTTTTATTTTTGAAGTCGTTATTTAAATTATTGCAAACTGGGGCAAATTAGCAAAATGCGTGCAAATTAAAATGGTTTTCATAAACAAGTTTTATTTCAATTAATTATTTTAGACAAATTTTCTAGAAAAGCATATTTTGCAAATATTTGGAAACCTGCCGGATTAACCGTATTTTACGGAATTTCGGAAGTGCCTTGAAAACCTTCTTCCGAAATTAATAAAACCTCTTACCTTTAGAATCTTTGGAAGAAAGACCGTCTTTTTTTATAAAAACGGAGTTTTTGCACGCATTTGTTAATTTGGTTCCCTGTTTTCCTTAAATTGGGTGGCGACTCCAAAACTCCAAAAGAGTTAGCCCACCCTGTCGATATTCCGGAATTTATCCCTTTTTTCACGAAAGGGGTAATTTTTGGGGTTCAACAGGGATCACCAGAATTGTACTCACAGTTTTGATGAATAAATAAAAGCACCTGTTTTCTTTATATTGTTTGCAGTTTATTTTCAATACTTGCAAAATTATGTTGCAAACAGAGTTATCAAATTATTCCATTTTTTTTACCTTTTATTCTGTTTTCTTTATCTTTTCAGCATTTTACATGGAAGAGTATGAGAATCTTCAGTAAGGTACGATTTTGTTCACATTTATTCCTACAATGGTATTAATGTGCATGGAAAAAAAGTTCGATAAAAACTAAAAAGGAACAAAGAATTACTGATGGTGATATGACTTTGGCTGAATATAATGTGTTATTGCTATTTAGAGATGAAGCTTTACACACATATCAATCGAGAGCAAGTAGTGTTTGACGGCTATAAATAGTTGTGGTCTTGTGGACAACTACTTCACGTTCTTGATATCTAGACCATTTGATTTACTGGATTCCGAATCAATTATTTATACTTTTAGTAAATTTTTAATATATTTATGGGGTCTAAACGAAAATTATTGAGTTTGAATGAACCCATAATTAACGTAAACTCTCCATCCGCTTTTGTTTGACGCCCTAATTCAGTATGTGGGTTAGCTATGATCAGGGGCGAAACTACCTTGATGGGAGGGGTGTCACGGGACACTGCTTCATCGAAATTTTTTATCGGGTATTTATATAAATATTTTTTTATCGGGTATTTATATAAATATATAAAAAATCTATTATATGTTGGTACAAATACAAGAGGTGACACTACTTAGAACAAGAAGTTAAAGTGATCTAGTGGTTATGTTATTGGTTGTTCTCTCACATGATGCAGGTTTGAGTCCAAAAGACCACTTTTTATCACAATTTTTGAATATTTATTCAATTAAAAATGTTTGGTATTTGGGGATTCAACCTTGTAAGGTTAAATAAATTTATGAGGCTTTAAACCACATATGCTAGACATCACTATTAGCCAATATTAATATTAAAATATACAAGTATACAATCGCAACAGTATTCTAACAACAGAATCATTGACTTTGAAAAGTGAAATGCGGATCTTCAAAATTTTATCAATATCTCTATTCAAAGTGACACTGGTTACGAAAAATCCTGTGTACGCCACTGGCTATGATGGTGGAAACTGTTGCAGTATGGAAGCTCTTGAATAAGCGACTCAAAATGGATGTAATAAGGTGCAAGTGAAACGATGATTTTTTCATATAGTCAAAACTTTGAAGAATGGAAATAGATGGCTACTAAATGGATGTGGTTGAAATGTTACGAAAAAACGTAGCTGCCTTGTAAACGGCATACAGATACTACTTAGGATTTTTTACATAAAAGTACAAGTTTTAGAGCTTAATTACCAAACATAGCAACATTTTAGTAAAATTACCCTATATAGAGGAAAACACAAGATAATTACAAATATAGCAAAAACATAGCAATATTTTCTCATAACTTACCAAACCCTTAGATTCTTCCTCCTATTTCCCCCACCATCACTTTTGCTCCTCCCATTTTCCTCTATTTCACTTTTACTCCCATTATTTCCCCAATTTCAATGGACCCTAAGTTGCAATTCATCAATTCATGCATTTTTTACTAAAGCCACAACAAGCCAAAACTCGATTCAAGTTCAACAACTAATGACATTGGTTGGTGCCAACAATTAAGCCAAACCATGTGAGCATCACTTTCATATACAAAACATCAAAGAAAGCAAACATGCCATGACACAAGACTTTCAAAGTTTGCCTCTTCGTCACACGAGTTCACCTCTTTGCTTGCTCACCTCAATTGAAAAGTGAAACACAAGTCCTCAACTCAACTTCACAAGTGCCCTCACCACTCAAGAGAATATCCCAACCACAAAAATGCAATGATAACACAAATGGGATTAATGATAGGAAGAATTCGCTCACTCTCTCAAAAGAAGTTCATCATGCACACTAAGGATCCATAGGCTTGCCCTTCGTGTACTTCTCCACTAATGTAGGAATGCTTGACCCGAAATCAATTAGGACTTGTTAGGGTTGTAATGTAGGCTTTTGGTCAAAGGTGGGGTAAAATATGGGCAAATAGTGACTACACACCTCCTTGAGCACTACACCATACAAAAATTTAAAGCACGCTTCATTTTTTTTTCTTGCACTTACACCTTGCTAAATTGAGGATTATACACTAGTCTTCCTCTCTTTATTCATCAATTTCATTTTTTTTCTTTCTTTTCTTTCACTTGCTTCTTTTTGTTTCTTTTCTCTTTTTTTTTTATTCAACTCACTTTTGTTGCTCTTTCTTTTCTTTTCTTTTGATTTTCATTAACTTCCACACTTTCACCATAACTCGTGCTACCCCCAAACTTAGGCTTTTTCCTAAGTTGCACGTCTTTCAATGCACTCAAGAAGGTAGGGCCAAAAAGAGGGTTGGTGCTTTAAGCACTTAGAATTGGTCCGGGTTAATAATGTGGTTGCCAAAAGAAAGGATATTAAGCTCTGAGGGGTTGACTAAGGATATAATGCAAGGGTAGGCTTTTTGGATTACTGAGCGGGCCAAAGAAAGCCTAAAATCATTTTTCAAGTCAAGCATCACCTAGGATTTCGCCTCGAAGCACACTTAGGGCAAGTTCTAGATCAAAAAGCACACACATGAACACACCAAAACCTCACCACACATGGCACAAGTAAAGCAAGGAAGACGAGTATATTCAAGTCCCAATCAAAGGCAATTAAGCATCCAAAATTTACTCATAGCCTAATGAGAGCTAATTAGTGACATAAGAGCCAAAAGTTGAGCACAATTCACCACTTAAATTTTTCTATTCATTTTTCAAAACAAGCTCACATGATAAGGATTAAATAATGGTGGAACCAAACATGCCAACAGTTGCTAAGGAGCAAAAATCCACAACTAATCATCATTATTTACAACTAAATACTAAACTAGTACTAGAGATGCCCGGTTCAACACAATTACTTCCTTGGAAAAGAACCATGGCAAAGAAAAACCAAGGAGGTTATTTCAAAAATTTTATACAACATGGTATTTACAATGAAAATGGTTGTTCGGACCCAAATGAGGCTTTCGCACCCAAGTGGGATGCCTACGTTTCACTTTTACTCCCATTATTTCCCCAATTTCACTTATACTCCTCCCATTTACCCCAATTTCACTTTTCCTCATCCCATCCTCAATGTATCTCACCGTATCTCACTGTATCTAATCGTTTCTGCACCGTTTCAGTTCATTTCAGCACCGTATCAAACTGTTTCTGCAGCACTGTATTAACTGTTTCTGCACCGTATCAAACTGTTTCTGCAGCATTGTATCAACTGTTTCTGCACCGTTTCAACTGTTTATGCAGCACCGTATCTAACTGTTTCTGCACTGTATCAACTGTTTCTGCAGCACTGTATCAAATTGTTTCTGCACCGTTTCAGATTGTTTTCAACACTGTATCTAACTATTTTTGCACAATATTTAGCTGTTTCTAGACCGTTTCAACCTTGTTTCATCCCATTTGTGCATTGTTTCTCACTGTTACTTAGCTATTTCACATTTTTTGTGTTGTTTCACATTATTTTTTACATTTTGTTTCAGACTTTATCACTTGCCATTTTAGACCGTATCATATTGTTTCAACTCCATTTCAGACAGTTTCAACTCCGTTGCAGACTGTATCATAGTGTTTTAATGTCGTTTCAGACTGTATCAACTCCGTTTCAGACTGTATCATAGTATTTCAATGCCGTTTCAGACTGTATCAAACTGTTCTGCACCGTTTCAGGTTGTGTTCAACACTTTATCATATTGTTTTAGCACCGTTTCAGACAGCATCAGTCTGTTTCAACGCCGTTTCAGACCGTTTCAACATTGTTTCAGACCGTTTCAGAGTCGTTTCAGCACTGTATCTAACTATTTTTGCACTGTTTCAACGCCGTTTCAGACCGTTTCAGCATTGTTTCAGACCGTTTCAGAGCCGTTTCAAACTGTTAAACAAGGCGTGACAGACACAAATACAATATCAGTATAACAAATATGGAAGCAAAATGCAGCCTACTACATTAGTATAGTACATTTTGCAAATTCGCCTTTATTTTTTGAAATAACATATAAGGAATTACTTCTCTTATAAGCACTACTATATGTATGAACTTGCTTAATATATAAAATATTATTCTTTTGTTGAAAAGAAATAAAGAAAAGACAAGAAAAAAGAACTTCAGGCTGCAGGCTTAGTCATTAGCCTTCATGCTGCCTACCATGACTACGTGTCTTTACCAAATCTTAGGGAGTAGGGATTTGATGAAGACTTTTATGTTCTTCATTATGAATAATTTGGTGGCTATTGGAAGATAACTAAAGTTTGTCGTCTTTCTCTTGTTTGTATACCTTTTCTTTCACAAAAAAGATACATAGTTGCTTTCCATTTAAGATTCCAGGGTCCTCCATTTCACATACAAATTTCCATTTTCAACCTCTAGTATGCCTACGGATAATGAGGTAGGTTTAGAGGAAGAGAAAAATCAGTCAGAAGTAACTCCTGAGCTTTAGTTGTAATTCTTTCATCGGAGCCATGACCGTTGCTGGTGCTAAAATCACGGCGAAAATTTTTGGTGGGTCACAGTTGTAGATCCGGAATCCGTGAGGATTGAGCGGCGCGATCGTCGTATGCGGCGGTGGATACAGTGGAGGAGATGCCGGAAATGTAAGAGAGAGAGAGAGAGAGAGAGATGAACAGAATTTTTAGACATGTGAGAGGAGGGTGGAGGCTGGTTTGTTTGGTTTGGTTGGGGAGTGAAGAAAGTGTTTAGGGTTTTTGGGAGGGTGGGGTATAAGTGTAAATATTAAAAATAAAATATTTTGATTAGTGCAAAAATGTGTTAGGAAAAATAATGCTATGTATTGTAATTAGAGAAATATTGCTATTTTTTTGTAATTTAGGGTGTATATTTGTATATATATGTAAAAATCCCTACTACTTATGTCTGCTCTGAGCATGTAATATTGGTAAAGGGTTATTTATAGAAATAGGACACATTTTGACGCAGTTAGAAATTTGAACCCTATAAGAAAAGTCATACAAAAATAATCTCATAAGAAAGTTCCTTCTATTAGAAAAGACCGGGAAATTTCAGATCTGGCATAAACATCAAATTCCACTAATGGGGCCATCTCGTACGATTTATTATGAGGATCAAAATTGTAGCAGCAGCGTCAGATGTGCTTATTTCGCACAAAAACCTGCGTAAAAGCAATTTGTGGGCTGCGTTGCAGAACTATGACGCCATAGGCAATGATTTGCCTTTTTGACTCCGCATAATAGTAGGGTGCTCATAGTACGGTAAATGTTGAACTACCCTACCGGCCAAATTTTTTTAATTTTATTTTGGTATTGATGGTATTTGGTACAATATTTGTTATTCTTTTTTATAACTTTTGGTATTCGGTATTTAAAAAAAAAAAACCAAATACCGTACCAAAATACATAATACATATATGAATTAATTCATATATATTTACTATTATACATATAATAATAATTTAATTAATCTAAATATAAACTAACGAAATCCTAAATATAGTTTATTATACATTTCGTGTAAGCTTGTATGGTAGAACAATTTTTAATTTTGATTTTTGCTAGTGTTGTTTATATTTTGAAACTTTGGCTACTCCATTTGTGTTTCTTTTTGTATTTTGTGCTAATGCATGTCCAAGTTCCATTATTAATTGTCTAAGTATTCTAACTTTGGCTACTCCATTTGTGTTTCTTTTTATATTTTTTCTAACATTTATCTCAACTATATGTAAGTCGAAATCGAACAAATTGTGATTACCGACTTACTGTACTGAAAATTGCCGAAATCACACATAAAACACCGAACCATACGGACTTAGTTTGGTATGGTAATGCTATAACATTTTTAAAAATTGAAAATCGAAATTACTTAACCGAAGTGTTCAAAATTGTACCAAACCGTACCATGTGGTACCCCTTACATAACAATGATTAAGCAAAAATGCCCTCCGTTTAGTTTAATAAATAAATTTTGGAAGAAAATACCCTTATAAATCTTACAATGACGCATGTATCACCATCCTTCCTTTCTCCACAAGTATTGCCTAAGCACTTGTCTTTGACCCCTCTTTCTTAGACAATACTTGCCCCTAAAAAATCTCACATTCTTCCAGAAAGCCTGTTGCTTAGAAAGCACTTTGTCCTCCATTTCTTCGTAAGCACTTTGTCCTCTACTAACTGGAGTTTTGTTCAAATTCTTAAAATTTTTTCTTCTGGCTAGTCTTAAAAAATATATGTTTTTAAAAAATTTATAGTTATTGGCTGATTCTCTTTAATTGGTGCAAAAAATGACTAGTTATCAAAATTACGGACAAAGTGCACGAATGGCCACTTTTGTCAGTGATCTTTGATTTGAGGCCACTTTTTTTATTGATTTTGTATGAGATGCCACTTTTTGGAACTTCAATCTTTGTGGGCTGAAGTTAACCTTGTGGGCTGAACTTCATGCCTAAGGTATGAAGTTCAACTTCAGCCCGCAAGGTTGAACTTTTAGGCATAGAATGCGTAAACTTCAACCCTAGTTGGCTGAAGTTGAACTTCAACTCTTGTGTTAGGCTGAAGTTGAACATCAACCCTTGTGGTGTGAAGTTCAACCTACAAGAATTGAAGAAAGTGGTCTCTCATGCAAAACCAATAAAAAAAATAGCCTCAAACCAAAGACCACTGACAAAAGTGGCCTGTGTGCAAATTTTTTACTGTGTCTCCTTAAGGATTCTAACCCCTCACTGTTGCCCAAGGTTAACGGGTTAATTCTCTCAGGATGGAATGAGATAACAGTTGTACGGCAGCGGCGTAGAACTCGACGAACTCAAAGAAGCGGAGCAAATCGCACGACACTTACTTATCAAATAAAGTAATGCAGAAGAAAGAGAGGACACAAAGTTCAAAATTTTTCGTAAGGAAAAAATTTGTAGAAGGACATATATTTATAGCTAAACGGAAGGCTGGAATATAAAGACACCATTTGAAAGGCAGTCTTTCAAAGGTGGATGTTTACAGAAACAACCACTCTGATGGTTGTTTGTAAAAACGTAACGGAAAATTATTAAAGGATTTTTTACATAAAAGTACAAGTTTTAGAACTTAATTACCAAACATAGCAATATTTTAGCAAAATAACCCTATATAGAGGAAAACACAAGTTAATTACAAATATAGCAAAAACATAGCAATATTTTTTCATAACATACCAAACCCTTACATTATTCCTCCTATTTCCCCCACTATCACTTTTGCTCCTCCCATTTCTCCCTATTTCACTTTTTCTCCCACCATTTCCCCCAATTTCACTTTTATTCCTATCATTTCCCCCAATTTCACTTTTCCTCATCCCATCCTCGATGTATCTCGTTGTATCTCACCGTATCTCAACTGTTTCTGCACCGTTTCAACTGTTTCTGCAGCACCGTATCTAACTGTTTCTGCACCGTTTCAACTGTTTCAGCAGCAACGTATCTAACTGTTTCTGCACCGTTTCAACTGTTTCTGCAGCACCGTATCTAGCTGTTTCTGCAGCACCGTATCAACTGTTTCTGCAGCACCGTATCAACTGTTTCTGCAGCACCGTATCTAACTGTTTCTGCACCGTTTCAATTGTTTCTGCAGCACCGTATCTAATTATTTCTGCACCGTTTCAACTGTTTCTGCAGCACCGTATCTAACTGTTTCTGTACCATTTCAGGTTGTCTTAGCACTGTATCAAACTGAAATTGTGATAAACACAAAAAAGACAACAGAAAAAGGAGAGCATCTACTTTTATGTTATTTGTAACTGTACATCAAAAGGTTTCAAGTTTCTTATTTTTATACACTCTCTCATTCAAAGCTAATTCTCATTACCTCTTCCCAATTTCCCACCTATCTTTCCTTATCTCCCTCTTTCCATTTATGTCCCCTCGATTTCATATAACTATTTCACAGCTCCATTTTCACCATAAAACCACAAATTTGGAAAATTAAGTAACAAAATGGATCAAGTATCAAAAAAGGTATACAGTGGATTAAAATCTTACTGGAAAAGAAGGGGTTATCAGAAAGAAACTAAACCGGGTCAAAGTATTATTACAAGAAACTTCAAACCCGACCCGAAAAAGAAGGTTGTGGAAGATAACAATAGAACGGAGGGAGGCGACTGAGGTCTGGTGATGAAACCCATAACTCGTCGTTGCCGGAAAAGGTGGCGTTTTGCTACCGATTCCGTTCCCCTATTTTTCTCGTTTTTGTCGCTGGGTATGTATATATACATATATTTGTATCTTGATACGTGTATGGTGTATTGGTATAGACTGTAATGGTGTATATGTATCTGAACTCGTCGTCATTTTTGTCACAGATTTGAAGAAAACCGTGGGAGATTTGAAGTGATTAATTAAAAGAAGGTGATGGCGTTGGGGTGGTGGGGGTAGGGGTGATGGGATGATGTTGTAATTTGGGAAAATGTGGGTGAAAGTGAAATGTGTTAAGAAAAATAATGTCATATCTTGTAATTAGAAAAATATTGTTATTTTTTTTGTAATATAGGGTATATATTTGTATATATATGTAAATTTCCCATAACAAAGGGTTGGCACGTCCTAGCCCAAAAAATTTCACTACATGCCCTCCATAAGGAGTGGTTTTGCAAAATTACCCGCGCTAAGGAATGTTTTAGTAAAATGCTCTTATTTAAGGGGGATTTACAAAAATGCCCATCAAACCCTACTTATTTACATCTCCATACTCATTACATTTTTACCCAAAAACTTATTTACACTGTATACCCATCCTTCTGTATACCTATCTAGTATACAGTATACTCCCATGGTATACTTGTTACACTATACTCTCAAATCCATAAAAGAAGTATACTTAATTTGGTATACTAAAAAGGTATACAATATAATGCAATGGTATACAGTTAAAATTGGGAGGGTGGGCACATAGTGTAAATAAAACATGCTAGATGGGCATTTTTGTAAATAAAATGAGGTGCATGAGTATTCCATGTAAACTAATTTTTTTTGGGCACAAACACGTAAATAATTTATTTTTGTGGGCATGGAGTGTAAATTACCCCTTATTTAATCCGGAGCCAAGACTTCAAGGCAAAAATTTTGTAAGTATTGGCAATTGGCTATACTTCAAGGGCAAGTGTTGTTTTGATAATACTTCAAGTTATATGGCGAGAATGTAGAGAAGACTGGAACCAAGACTTACGACGAAGTGCGGCAAGTGTTGCCTTTTGCCAACACTTGACGTTCAAGTGTTGGCAAATCGAGCAGGAGTCAAAGGCAAGTCTTGCCTTTTGCCAAAACTAACTGCCAAGTGCGGCAAGTATTGCCTTTTGCCAATACTTGAAGGGATAAGTGTTGAAAAGCGGAGAAATATAAAGGCAAGTCTTGGCCCCGACCTAAAAACTTGACTGGGGTATTTCCGTCCGAATTTTTTTCATTAATCTATTAGTGCGGACAAAAAGGCAAACCATTGCTTCCCGTGTCATATTTTTGCAAATCAGCCTCCTAGCCTATCCTGCTTAATGGTACAACCTAGTGTCGATCGGAACTCTCATTTTGAATCGTCTCAGAGTTAGCAATGCATAATGGACATTCACCTTTGATATTTCGGAACAGATGATACTTTTATTTGACTAATAATGCCTGTGTTTATCAAGATAGGTCCTAAACACGTTCATGTATAAATGCATGCACCTTTTCACTATGCAAGAGTTTATGTGATTGTCACAGTTGTGAACACATTAGTTTCGTTTCTCTATTTATTCACAAACAAGTGCTCAATTAAATAACAATAACCTTTCCTACAAGTAAAGCTATTACCAACAACCCTATTGAAGACGATACCACTAGTACTACTGGCTAGCAGTCATCAATCATAACACCAATTACACTACCTTTTTAACACCATTAACAACCACTTAAGCATGGCACATTAAAATAATGAAAATGGATTGCTAGTGGAATATTAAAATAAGCGTATGGCGTCATTGTGGCTAAGGTGCTGATCTTACAAATAATTATTGATTTAAGTTGGTTGTTTTAGGATGACTAACAAGATGTATTTCTCCTATGAAAATGCTTTTGCTTTTCTTTTGAGGTTTCCTTTTGACTTGATCACTATGCTTTTGTCCCTTTACTTTTGTTCATCAAATTAGAGGCCATCACATTACCATAAAACAAACTAATCGAAAAGAAAACGGAAAGTAAAGAAAGAAAAAAAAAACGTGAAATGAATGACTTCTGAATGTATCTTTTGACTTGTAAAACTATTAATTCTTAGAAGAAAAAAAAGAAACTGAAATTAGGAATAAAAAGATACCAAAGCCAACTAAAGTTAATTTTATTTACCTTATAAATACTACTCTTTAATTATCTGATCATGCAAACTATAATTTGTACAAATGAGACTCCAAGTAGATAACCCAATGTGGAATCCTATTCCTTCCCTACATTTGTTATTAATCTTGTCAAGCACTGTATTTCAATTGGTTTTTGCCAAGTACCATTTCAATAGTACTTGTGAAACATCTTCAAGTGCAAATGTACAAGCCCTTTTAACATGGAAGGCTAGTCTTGAAAGTGAAAGCCAGTTACTTCTTTCTTCTTGGATGAATACTAGCACAAGTCCTTGTAATTGGGATTGCATACTTTGTGACAACCTTTGTAGAGTAACTGAAATCAACATGCCAAACTATGGTATAAAGGGTACACTTCATCATCTAGATTTCTCATCATTCTCCAATCTCCTTCATATAGACTTTTACAATAACTCACTCTATGGTACTCTTCCCAATAACATATTCAATCTTTCAAAGGTTAGTTCTCTTCATTTGGGGTACAATGATTTTTCAGGGATCATTCCACCTGAACTAGGATTCTTGAAAAATATTATGTACCTTTCGCTAGATCATACACATTTTGCTGGCTTTCTGCCACAAGAAATTGGAATGCTAGAGTCACTTGTTGAGCTTAATACACGAGAAACAAATCTTACTGGCAAAATCCCTGAGTCTATTGGTAACTTGAGCAGCTTGAGGTATTTATACCTTGATTACAACAAATTCTCTGGGCATATTCCACAAGAAATAGGGAAGTTGAGTTCCCTAAAAGATCTATTTTTGTCAGCAAACACATTTACTGGCTCTATTCCCACTTCTTTTGGTAACTTGACCAACTTAAAGTCCCTGTTTCTTCATAGCAACAAACTTTCAGGACCTATCCCTCAGGAGATTTGGTCTTTGACACATTTGATGAATGTTGATTTGGGATATAACAATCTTACTGGTCAAATACCAAATTCTATTGGGAATTTAAGCATGTTGTATTCTTTGACTCTGACAAAAAACAGTCTCACTGGTGAAATTCCCACATCAATTGGAGACTTAAACAACCTGATCTTTTTATCCTTTTGTAATAACAGGATATCAGGACATATTCCTTCCTCTATTGGAAAATTGACAAAGCTAAAGACATTATATTTATGTCAAAATGAATTGTATGGTTCCATTCCTCCAACCTTTGGGAACTTACAATCTCTTGTTGATATGAGATTGTTCATCAATAAACTCAGTGGGGCTCTTCCAGTAGAGTTGGAAAATATTACAAACTGGGAAATGTTTCACTTGGCCAAGAACAATTTCACTGGTCATTTGCCTCATAATGTTTGTCTTGGTGGATTCCTGACCGAAATATCAGTGAACAATAATCATTTTACCGGTGAAATCCCAAGAAGCTTGAAAAACTGCTCCATGTTAACAAGGATCAGACTTGACAATAATAATCTATCAGGAAATATATCAGAAGCTTTCGGTGTATATCCAAACCTTGACTACATTGATTTAAGTCACAATGAGTTGAATGGAGAGTTGTCATCAAAATGGAGCCTTTGTGGTAAACTTACCTGTTTGAAGATGTCTAACAACAGTTTATCAGGATCAATTCCATTTGACATTGGAAATGCATCTCATCTACAAGTTCTTGATGTCTCCTACAATCATTTCACCGGTAAGGTTCCTAGAACATTGAATAGCCTAAAGCTACTTTTGGAGCTTGATTTGTCTGGTAACAAGCTTTCAGGTGATATTCCATCTGGAATTGGAATGCTTTCTACACTTGCCAAACTTAACTTGGCATCAAATCATCTCAGTGGCATAATTCCACCAGAGATTGGATACTCAGTGCAGCTATTGAGCTTGGACTTGAGCAAGAACATGCTGAAAGGAAATATTCCTTCAAATATGGGGAATCCGCTCTTCTTACAGAGTATGGATCTTAGCCATAACATGCTTCATGGTGAGATACCGTGGCAACTGGAACGTTTACAAAGCTTGGAGTTTATGAACCTTTCACATAATAAGTTATCCGGTGTGATCCCATCAAGTTTAAACCAGTGCCTTAGTTTGAGGTTTGTTGACATATCTTACAATCAACTGGTCGGCCCTCTTCCTAGCAACTTAGCATTTAAGCTCGCGTCATATGAACAACTAAGAGCTAACAAAGGCTTGTGTGGCCATCTCATTGGTTTGAAACCTTGCTCTTCATCTATACTATCCAAGAAAAGAATAAATATCTCGGTTATTCTTTTTGTGATGGCTGGTGTCCTCCTTTTGATTGTTATCATTTGTCTTCTTTTTGCCACATTTTGGAAAAGAAGTAACCAAATTGAGCGAAGAGAACAAACTAAGGATGATCTTTTTCCCATTTGGAGCTTTGACGGGAAGATGACATATGAAAACATCATTAGAGCCACAGAGGACTTTAACATCAAATATTGCATAGGAAAAGGTGGACAAGGAAGTGTCTTCAAGGTTGAATTACCAAGTGGACAAGTTTTCGCGGTAAAAAAGTTTCATCCTTTAGATAATGATGATCAATGGGACATGAGCTTGAAAGGCTTTAAAAATGAAACAAAAACATTATTGAAAATCCGCCATCGTAATATTGTAAAGCTTTATGGATTTTGTTCTCATGCAAGGCATTCATTTTCGGTTTATGAGTTCTTGGAAGGAGGAAGCTTGTTAGAGAGACTTAAAGATAATGGAAAAGCCAAAGAGTTAGATTGGATAAAGAGGGTGGACATTGTCAGAGGAGTAGCATATGCATTATCTTATATGCATCATGAATGTTCACCTCCTATTCTTCATAGGGATATATCAAGTAAGAATGTTTTGTTAGATTGTGAAGACAAGCCTCATCTTTCTGATTTTGGTACTGCAAAACTCTTAAGGCCAAACTCCTCTAATTGGACTTCTTTTGCTGGAACTTTTGGATATGTTGCTCCAGGTATGATTTATCTGATTTTCTAGCCTCTAGTTTCAAGTTTAGGCTATCTATGACTACAAAATTAAATAGGATTTTCCATGTGTTGTGCAGGTCAAGATGTAAATAACAAAAAACTTTCTCCATGAGATAACCTTAATGTCTTTCATTCATTCCTTTGATAAATGGTTGCATTGTTTAAGTTGTCAAATTGCATATTTACACAGTTACTGTATATAATTTAAACCCTTTCACATTTGTATACAGAGCTTGCTTACACTTTGGAGGTTGATGAAAGCTGTGATACCTACAGCTTTGGAGTGGTAGTATTGGAAGTGATTTTAGGCAGGCATCCAGCTGATCTTGTTCAAGCAATATCTTCACTTTCTTCAACAAAATCAGAAACCAATGACATATTGTTGAAGGATTTCATAGATCAAAGGCCATTACCTCAATTTCAAGTGGCTGATGAATTGATCAAGATCACAAAGGTAGCTTTTACATGTCTTAATCCAAGTCCTCAACTTAGGCCAACCATGCAACAAGTGTCTACATCTTTATCCAAAGAAATGCCACTTTTAAAGAACTGTTTCCCTTCTATAACAATAAACCAACTGGTTGATCTTTAATTAGGAGGTTGCTAATCTTTTTGTGTTGCCCTTTCACATTTCTCCCATTGTAGTCCAAATTTCCATCTTCATGTTGAACATTCAAGTATTATATAATTCTTGTTACTTGCTCTCCCACTTGTTGGACACATATTGAATATAAATTATATAACTAACATAAATTAATTGAATATTACTCCTAGTTAATGAAATGCGTAAAAAAATGAAGGACCAACGTTCAAATCACAAGAAGGAGATTATTTGCTAGGTGATTATTTTAGTGGTTAAAATTACTCGTTAACTATGCTGATACAATGTTATGAACGACATTGACCAACAAGCTAACGTAGAGGACGTGGGTAGAAGATTGTCAAATTATGTATGGACCCGGGTAAAATAGAGCATGTGCATCCTATGAAGAGGGTTATATATACAAGAGGAAATAGCTCACTAGGGCTATGCTATGATGTTTGTCTTTTATTTTTCTTAGCTAGTTTGTTAGCTAAATCTGGAACCTCCCTTTTCTATTTTCTCTTTCTTTTTGGTTACTTGAACTAAGGTTGTAATTCTATTCTAATGGAATTCAATCAATATCCATCACAATACTATGATTACAATGTCAATGGTTACTCACCTTCACAACAATGGTGCTCTCGTTGTCCTTCCACTACCAAATGGGTATCAACCATTCCACTGCCTCCACATCCATTTCAGCAACCACTTTATTCGACTCCACCTCCACCCCCAAACCCCACTTTTGCACCCGTTGCTCAAATAGAGATGATCAGTAACTCCATCAATACTATCCAGGATATACTAACAGAGATGAACGAGCGCAATTCTCGTATGGATTCTTCACTTTCCCAAATTCAATCACTACTGCATGAGCTGCAATTGGAGTCCATGGCTTTGGCAGATGCAAAAATAGAGGAAGCCACAGTAGACGATGCCACAGACAATATTTGTATCAATGAGAGTGCTTTGGATTTGATTGATGCAAACACAAGCCCTATGGACATTTCAGAGCTAGAAACTGAATGTGTTGAGGACTATTCGAGGAACCATGCCTGCAATGTGTTCGCTGAAATATCCACAAGGAACATTGCCATGGAATTTGAAGATTCAAAAAAGGGTGATTCGGTAGAGATCGCAACTCAAGTGTTCGATGAAATGCCTCACTGCTACTCCAAGGTCCTTTCTAATGTGCAGTCAAATAAACAAATCATGATCCCGTCTATTGCTTCTGAACTCAGTACTGGTGAATCAGAGACACTGATTTCTAAGATCGCTATGGTACGAACCAGGCACATTGTGATTGAATCACTTCGAGAAAGGAGTGCAATCCAGATTTTAAGTGGAACTAGATTGGTGCATAAGCAGGTGTTTTTATAGCTTCCATTTGATCCCGGTGAGTCTATCACTCCACCCATTCAGTTAAACTGCATGAAGATATGCTCTGACAGATCGTACGGCTTTCCTTTTGCACTGTATTCTGGTGTATTTAGCTCTAAGGATAATTTTGAGTGTGCTCAGGTTGGGGACGGGGCCTTGTCCATTGCCTCTATATTCATAAACCTTGAGGTACCATCCGAATCCCTTTTCCTTGATTGCATTCAAGAGCTCGATTTAGATATCGTTCCATTTAACACTTGGATGGAAATTTGTTTGAAATTTGGAGTTACTTCCTCACTGTTCAATGAAATACTTCATGGAGCGTATAGGAATAGTCTAATAGCTGAAAATGTGGCTGCTCAACGTATGTTGTTTCATTTTCCATTTGATCCTGGTTTAGCAGCTAGACTTGTTTCCGACAGTGCAACACCTGTGCTTGATAATATTCTTCAATCGAATCTTTCATTTATTTCGCTTGGTGCGATGTCAATTTTGGAAATTGGAGAAGTTCCAAGGATGCCTATCGTGGACCATATGTTCTACAAAATGTTTCAGCAAGACTGCTGCTCCCAAGACTATCTCACGGTCATTGGACACGCTAGAGTTGGCATACACTCTATGCAACTACAGGCTGCGAATGATAGTTGTTGGTTGTTCGTTCAGGTGTCCACCATAGACGCTTTACATGCCCTTCTACACATGGTCTTCTTTAGTATTATTACTAAAGTTCATCCAAGTTTGATTGGCTCTATTGGTGTACAACTACACAACTTCTACAATGACACACTATCACATATGGCAGGAAGAGTTTTCGTGCTGAAGGATGAGAAACTCTCTGATGGCGGCAATTTTTTAATTGTTGTTCGCGACCATAATCTAGTTCCTTTGGATAGCATGCATAAACGCAATTTGTTGGACACAGGGCAAGCAACTATAGTTCCGGTGAATTTTGACATCAATGTGCTTGATACAGGGCAAGACATATTCCCGTTGACTGTTGGGAGGGTAAAATTTGCAGCAGGGCTGATAGAGTATCTGATTGTTGACTATATTTCAGCTTCTGCGACTGCTTTTTATGGTCATTTTGCTGTTGATCTTTTTCTTTATATTCAGGGAAACATCCTTCACGTATTATTGGAAGAAACTTATTTACTCAATATGCAAGGGAGACTTGAGGTTGCGAGGAATCTTGAAAATTACACACTGTTGCAGCAGTTGAATATTGCCCTGAACCTACTTGAAAACTGGACTTTCTCATATCCTTGTCTCCTTACCTATAATGGCAAATTCTATAATCCGCATGAAGGCAATTCAAATGAGGGATTTCATGTTTACCGAGTTTCAAAATTTCCTCCAGGATGGATATTGGATACTGTCTTAGCGACACAGCCTTTTGTTCATTCTTTTATCATTTCCCATGTTCCTAAGTATTGGTTTGTTGGTACAGGTCACAGTGGCGTAAGTTCCTGTAATCTTCTTGTTTATGGCATCGGACAGGTTGTGCCACACTTGCTCAGTGTTACTAAGCCAGACTTTAAATTTACTCATGTTGCGAGCCTGTCAACATGTGATCAGATAGAAGAGTGCGTACAAACTTTTGTTGGAACTCTGTTGGAATCAACTTGTGGAGGAAAGGAACTTTGAGTATTTTTATACATGGTGGTAGAAGAACAGTGTTAGTTGGCATTAGGACTCAAATACCTAAGAAGCTACTTCCGATTGATGGAGCAATGCAAACACTGCTAGCAATTACTAAGAACATGCAGGCTAAAGGAGGCGGCATCAAGTGTGCACTTGGGCTTGTTTTAGCATTATTTACAGAAGGTTGCTTTAAAGTTTATGGAGTAGCTCTTGTACCCATTTCTCGAAGTGTTCAAAAGAGAGTGGGCTATGTTGGTGTCGAGCATTACCGAATGGTGGATGTGAACATCATCGAGAAGGTCTGTGGGGCAGTCTATTTTATTTTCTCAAGGATAGTTGGTGAATGTTCTCTGCCAAATACTACACGGTTCAAGATGCATAATTACACTTCAATTGAATGGATTGGAGCAATTGAAATCCGTCTTAGTTTAGATAGAGCGATTGGAATCAGTTACACGATCCTTCACATAAAGCTTCCTGGCAAGAGTCAAAAGTTGGCATTGCATTTTGAGAATCAAGGGACTCCTATCATGATTGATGGTAGTGTTATTACATACATTCTCCTGGGTGTGGATTCTACTGATGCAAGTGGAGATTGTGCTTTGCTTCTACTGGCTCCCTATTATATTGGTACTAGCATCACGAAAGATATCTTATGGGGATTCTTTTCAACGGAGCGAGTCAAGTATTGTCACAACTAATTTAGAGCACCACTCAAATAATGAAGCTAATAATATTCAATTAATGGTTCAAGCTATTACAATGGAAATTGCAGCAACTTTAATGAAGGATAAGCTTAAGAACAGATGAAGAAAGAAGGGGAAAGGGAGCAGGATACAGAGGGAAGGGTTAGAGAGAGGGGATAGAGAGAAGGGGAGACAAGATAGGAGTATTTCTTAACATAATTGCCTAACCCTAACCTATTGCTTTTTAGCTATTTATATGGACCACAATTTCCTAGCTGCTCCTTAGTAATGTTTTCCCTTGTCCCAGACGTAGTCCTTCAGCTTTTGGGGTGGTTTCTTCAGTCTTGTGCTCTTAGTCAATTCCACAGGCCCAATAGCACTCTTTTCAGGATGTCCCCCATCAATAGCCACTTCTTGGGCCTTATCATCCATAACATTACCCCCATCCCCACAAAAAACCTTGTCCTCAAGGTTTGGAATATGTTGCTGCCCAGAATCAGAAAGCTGCAATGGAGTGATTTGAGTATTAGGAGTTCCCACACAGCGACGCAGCATCGAAACGTGGAAGACAGGGTGTATTCGAGCTTCACTTGGCAACTCCAATTTATATGCTACTGTTCCCACACGTTTGAGCACCTTAAAAGGACCAAAATAACGCCTGCCAAGCTTGTGATGCTTTTGTAGCCGAATTGAATGTTGTCTGTAAGGTTTCAGTTTTACAAACACCCAATCACCTTCAGCAAATTCAACATGAATACGACGTTTATCCGCAAATTCTTTCATTCTAAGTTGTGCTTTGGCCAGATTATGCTTCAAGATATCCATGACTTGGTCTCTTTGGAGCATGTACTGTTCAACTAACTCATTAGAGCTACTGCCCAGAACATATCTTGCCATAGAAGGAGGCTCACGACCGTAAAGAGCTTGAAAAGGAGTCATGCCCGCTGCCGATTGATAGGCCGTATTATACCAATATTCAGCCCAAGGCAGTAAAGGAGCCCATTCATGAGGGCTGTCAGCGACAAAACACCGCAGGTACTGTTCAACGCATTTGTTGAGAGCTTCTGATTGACCATCTGTTTGGGGATGGTAAGCCGAACTCATAGACAGCGTGGTGCCTTGCAAACGGTGGATTTCTTTCCAAAAAGAGTGCATGAATCGGGGGTCACGGTCAGTAATTATAATTTTTGGAGGTCCATGGAGGCGAATAATTTCAGAAACAAAGGCAGCAGCAACTGATTGAGCAGTGAATGAGGATGGAAGAGCAATAAAGTGGCCATACTTAGAGAGGCGATCTACTACAGTTAAAATTGTTGCTTTACCTTTTGAGTGCGGCAAACACGTGATAAAGTCCATTGTGACCTCTTCAAATACCAAATTCGGTATTGGCAAGGGCTGAAGAAGGCCCGCTGGTTGCTTAAGAACATCTTTCATTTGTTGACAAATCTGACAAGAACCCACAAATTGCTGGACATCCCGCCGCATGCCTTTCCAAAAAAAATTAGAAGAAACTCTATGAAAAGTCCGAGCCACTCCAGCATGCCCACCTATTAAGGAAGAGTGAAACTCTTCCAATAATTGGAGTCGGATAGGAGAATCCGAAGGCAGAACCAGCCGGCCTTTAAATAGTAATAAGCCATCTTTGAAAATAAAATCAGAAATTTCTCCTATGCCCTCCTCAATTTGGCGCTGCCATTCCAGTAATTCAAGATGCTTGGTATTTGCCTCTCGCAATGCATCAACCAAATTAAAGGTGCGACCGGAAATAGCATTGAAGGAGGCAATATTAGTGCGTGACAATGCATCTGCAGCCTGATTGTGACGATCCGGTTTGTAAATGATTGAAAAGTCATAACCCACTAGTTTACTCAACCATTTTTGTTGTTCCGGAGTTTGAATGACCTGCTCCGTCAAGTTTTTAAGAGCTTGCTGATCTGTGTAGATAACAAATCGACGCCCCAGAAGATATTGGCGCCACTTGCCAACAGCTTGCGTGATGGCAAACATTTCACGATGGTACGTAGAAGCTTTTTGCATTCTAGGACAAAGTTTTTGGCTGAAATAAGCTACTGGATGACCTTGTTGAGACAGGACTGCACCAATACCAGTACCCGAAGCATCAGTTTCCAAAGTAAACTCTTTGGAAAAATCAGGAAGTGATAAAACAGGAGTTGACCCCAAGGCTTGCTTTAAAGCCTCAAAAGCTTGTTGAGTTTTGTCATCCCAAAGAAAAGCATCCTTTTTCAATAGGTCTGTGAGAGGACTGGCAACTGTGGCATATTGACGTATAAAACGTCGATAATAACCAGCTAATCCAAGGAAGCTGCGGACTTCCTTAACATTACGAGGAACAGGCCATTGTTGGATGACTAAGATTTTTGAAGGATCTACTGCCAACCCCTTAGATGAGATGACATGCCCCAAGTAGTTAATTTCATGCTGCCCAAAAGAACACTTGGCCTCTTTGGCCACCAATTGGTGTTCGCGAAGTAAGTGGAGAACCTGAGCCAAATGCTGAAGATGTAAATCCCAAGAACGACTATAAACTAGAATGTCGTCGAAGAAGACCAAAACGAATTTACGAAGGAAGGGCCTGAAGACATCATTCATGGTAGATTGAAAAGTGGAAGGAGCATTAGATAAGCCAAACGGCATAACTAAAAATTCATAATGGCCTTCGTGAGTACGAAAGGCCGTTTTAGGTACATCCTGGGGGAGAATGCGTATCTGGTGATACCCGGATAGAAGATCCAGTTTGGAAAAATATTGAGCACCAAATAACTCATCAAACAATTCATCGATCGTTGGTATGGGAAATCTGTCCCGAACAGTAATGGCATTAAGGGCCCTGTAATCCACACAAAAACGCCATGTACCATCTTTTTTTTTAACCAACAGAACAGGAGAAGAAAATGGACTGTTACTTGGTTGTATAATTCCTTCTTTCAGCATATCACCAACCAGCTGCTCCATGACTTGTTTTTGAAAATACGGATAGCGGTAAGGCTTGACATTCACAGGACCAGCTTGGGGCTGTAAATGAATAACATGGTCCTGCGGTCTAGATGGTGGAAGCCCTTGAGGTTTGGAAAAAACATCTCTGAAGTTAGACAACAGGGCAGAAAGATCCTCAGGATAAGAGTATGGAGGCTGAACAGTCTCTGAAATCAGTTGCAAGCAATAATAAGAAGAGACTGCATCTGTAGAGGTAAGACGTCGAAGACTCTGCAACTGAACTGGTTGAACATCAATTGGGGGTTCACCAGTCCAACGGTAATGCTGGCCATCAATACTAAACTCAAATCGGCGCCGACCAAAATCAGTAACGACCGGACCCAAAGTTGCCAACCATGAAACCCCCAATACGACATCAGAACCATGTAATGACAACACATATAAGTCCACCGGTAAAGTACATCCTTGAATTGTTAAAGGTACTGCACGAACCAACCCTTCGCAGCGGAGGCGCTGGCCACTGCCTACCACCACCGAAAAACTAGGTGTCGACTCAATATATAAATTCAAGAACTTAGCCATTCGAGGCTGGATAAAGTTGTGGGTACTGCCTCCATCCACCAGAACTTGAATCGGAGAACCATTGACATGGCCCAAAAAACGTAAGGTGGTTGGAGAATTACCACCAGCCAGGGCATGGTAGGAAATAGCAGAATGTGATTGCACTTCAAGGCATTGCAATTCTTCAGCCAAGATATCATCAGGGACAAAGGTGTCAGGCAATAGAACAGGATCAGCATGATATTCCTCAATAAGTAATAACTGAGGATAGTTCTTACATTGGTGAGTGGTGGTGAATTTTTCATCACATGAGAAACATAGACCCTTCTCATGTCGCTGTTGATATTCTGTTGGCGATAGACGTCTAACAGAAAGCTTAGTATTAGAGGAAGAAGGGGCTGCAGGTGCCGATATAAGTGGAGGAATATTAGGTGTGGGAAGCAATGGAGGATTCTTTTTGTAAGTGGGCTGATATGTGGTCTGATGATATGGAGGTGGAGATGTGGATTTATTTGTCGGCCCCTTTTCATAATTAAACTTCTGCTCATGTATGTGGGCTAACGTGATAGCCTCATCTAAGGTATTGGGTTGACGGGCTAATACTTCAGATTTAATATCAAAACGAAGCCCAGAAGTAAACAATTCAAGCATTAACCAATCTGGAATGTGCATTGTGTCATTAGAGAGAGCTTCAAACCTGGATTGGTATTCTTGGACTGTAGATGTTTGTCGGAGCTTTGATAACCTAGCTGCCGGACCCTCCATCGTCCGCTTCTTGAAACGAGAAACTAATTTTGGAGCAAAATGATCCCAATCAATTAGCTGCTTATTCTGATATAGCCACCGATACCATGACAAAGCAGCTCCATCAAGATAAAATGAAGCCAAAGAGAGCTTTTGGTCATCAGGAATTGAGTAAAATGTGAAATAGCGTTCAGCTTGGAATACCCAAGCTTCGGGATTATCGCCACTAAAACGCCCTAACTCCACCGGCGCTGGCTTGTGACGAAGAGTAGGGAAAGAAGATGTTGAAGATGGATGTGAAACCTGAAGCTCAGTAGGACGAGGACGATAATTTTCAACCCCAGGAGACCTAGGTTGAACATTCAGATTAACCATATGAGTGAGCATATCTTGCATCATCTGCTGATTTTTCTCCATAACTTGGTTATTTTTTTCCATAGCCAAACGAAAGTCAGCTAGCTCACGAGAAAAAATAGCTTGAGTTTCATGAATAGCCAACAATGGGTCAGCCGGGTTTGAGTTCGTCGGGTCCACCATGGCAGACAAGTCAATGAAAGCACCAAATGTCACAACTAATTTAGAGCACCACTCAAATAATGAAGCTAATAATATTCAATTAATGGTTCAAGCTATTACAATGGAAATTGCAGCAACTTTAATGAAGGATAAGCTTAAGAACAGATGAAGAAAGAAGGGGAAAGGGAGCAGGATACAGAGGGAAGGGTTAGAGAGAGGGGATAGAGAGAAGGGGAGACAAGATAGGAGTATTTCTTAACATAATTGCCTAACCCTAACCTATTGCTTTTTAGCTATTTATATGGACCACAATTTCCTAGCTGCTCCTTAGTAATGTTTTCCCTTGTCCCAGACGTAGTCCTTCAGCTTTTGGGGTGGTTTCTTCAGTCTTGTGCTCTTAGTCAATTCCACATGCCCAATAGCACTCTTTTCAGGATGTCCCCCATCAATAGCCACTTCTTGGGCCTTATCATCCATAACAAGTATCCTATCTTGAACCTTGAGGGCAAGGTTCTTTTGAAGGGTGGGAGAATTGTTATGAACGACATTGACCAACAAGCTAACGTAGAGGACGTGGGTAGAAGATTGTCAAATTATGTATGGACCCGGGTAAAATAGAGCATGTGCATCCTATGAAGAGGGTTATATATACAAGAGGAAATAGCTCACTAGGGCTATGCTATGATGTTTGTCTTTTATTTTTCTTAGCTAGTTTGTTAGCTAAATCTGGAACCTCCCTTTTCTATTTTCTCTTTCTTTTTGGTTACTTGAACTAAGGTTGTAATTCTATTCTAATGGAATTCAATCAATATCCATCACAATACTATGATTACAATGTCAATGGTTACTCACCTTCACAACATACAATCAGTGGCGTCGTGGATTTCAGTGTAAACAATTGAACCTCCATCTCAATTTATGTGACGTGTTACTAATACAATTAATTGTTTTTGTTATATGGTCCCTCTATCTCAATTTATGTGATGTGATTCAGAGTTCGAGGGTCAAATTTTTTAATATTTATGTGAATATAGACATAAAAATTTTAAGTTTTTTGAAATAAAACTTCTATATTTGGAAAATACACAAAATAACTATAAGCCATATTAATTAATAATTTGAAATATTTATAAAATATGTGAAAAACTTATAGTTAAAAAACTAACTCGTAGACACCTCAAATAGTAATTATGGGACGAAGGGAATATGCCTGTTAAGATCCCTTGACACAAGGGAAGCCTCTAGTGTAGTAGTAAAGGGTGTTCAAATAATACTTTGGTCACAAGTTCGAATATCAAGCATGACATTCTAATATTTTTTAAACAACAACAATATACGTAACATTATCTCATAAGTGGGGATCTGAGGAGGGTGATACGTACACAGACCTTATCTCCACCAATATTTAAGCCTCATTCCATTAATTTTCAACTCCGCCTCTGAATATAATAATTGACGTACCCATAAACTAGCTCAGACGCTACTATTATGGGATACTATTTTAATTTAGCAGCAGTGACTTAGCATCATTAATGGAAGACATTTTGTATTTGCTACTCTTTGATGATTGTCCTAAGATAATTTTTCCCTTTTAAAATTAAAAAAATAAAATAAAATGTAAGCATCCGTTAATAATTGAATTAAAACAACATATTCAACATAACTAAAGGTCAAACATGCCACCTCAAACAGGGTGATTTACAGAAATATAACACTTTCTTGCACCCTATCATAGATTTGACCCCGTTAGAAAGTCTTACAACAATGGCTCCATAAGAAAGTTCTTGATGATCACCAATTCATTCTACTAGCAAAGCCTTGGCAATCGCCAAGAGCTCCCCTTTGACGGTATCTATCTACTTTTCCTAACAGGGGCTATTTTCATTAGATTTTCTTAAGGAGATTAAAATATAGCAACAGCGCCAGAAGTGTCTATTTTACACAAACAGATGAAGCCTCAAACTTCGACCAATATAAAAAGGACTCTCCATTAGGGCAAAATACAACCTAGTACTATGTTTTAGCTTCGCCGTCAGCTGTCCTCCTATAAATTCCCTCTACCATTTACATTATTGGTTCACTCATTTTTTATCTTTGGTTATCAGCTAGTTTTTTTTTTTTTTTTTTCTTTTCCTTGTATTTATGGTTCATATATTTGATTTTTTTTTTCTAGCTGAGGGTTTATCGAAAATAACTTTTTTATCTCGGTGATATTTGTTTCTTTTGGGAAAGAATGATGAAATCTATTGCATATGTGCAAACGCAGCATCAATTTGATGCAATGAGCGGCACTTTCCACACGAGATTTCTGACTCCCCACTCCTTTCTTTATTCCTTTTCAAATTAAGCCTCAGATTTTATAAACTTTAACCATTACTTCTTCAAATTTATCGGTTCAGAATTTGATATTTTTTAAAAAAATATTTGTAAAGGATCAATGGGGAAAGGAAAAGGGCCCAACTTTGCTACTATAATTAGATTGTTGAATGATTATGGGACGTTAGTTTTTAACTAAAAAAACAACAATATATTTAATATTATTCCACAAGTAAAGTGTGAGGCGGACAAGATACAAGATGATTATATCATGGTAAAGTAAAAAAAGAACAAAAAAAATTGTCAGAAAAACTGCAGATGACCATGTTAAAGGAAAAACTTCAATAGCAATAAAGATAAAAAATAAGATGGAAGTAGTATATATATGAAAGGGTAGAGGAGAGACAACACCAAGCCTTAACCCGACGTCACACATTTCTTGCTCATTCAAGACTCGGTTACAATTCTTTGTCTATTTGGACAACATGCTCATGGTGTATCACATCCGTTCATGATTCAACGTGTAACAACCACTTCTTGCAATTTGGCAAAAAAGTTCGTGAGACGCCCTAGCTTTCAAGCCTTGTTGAATTCATAACTTTGTGCAGTCTCGCCAAAAAAAAAATATATCTTGCGCTAGGAGTGTCCCACGATTTCAAGAGCTAAAGATATCTAAACAAGTAAAAGGATCGTAAATATGATTCACATTATGCATGCAAACCATCTTTAGTATTGAAAGTTAGTTTCTTATTCTAACAAAAATCAACTATAAAATATTTTCTATTTTCTATAAACTAGAAAAAATCTCATTCCTGAAAAATTTTATGTTATTTAAGACAGAAGGATACTCCCTCTATTCTACGTATTTGCTACCTCACTGTTTCCTTCTCTTTCCGTTTTGAAAATAATAGCACATTGGTATTCCAAAGGAGATAGTATAAAATACAAATATATCTACACACACACACACACACACACACACACACATATATATATATATATATATATATATATATATATATATATATATATATATATATATATATATATATATATATATACTTAGATGGCTGCAGCATCGCATCCATTTATATGTTAGTCCAAAAAGGTTCTCTTGGAAAAGAAAAGGCTAGAGTATGTCTTTGCACCTTCAAGAATCATTGCATTTTCACATTGAACAGCATAGGACTCTAGTCTGTACCAAGGTTTTCACAGTTCTACCAAACCCTTACATTCATACTTCTATTTCCCCACTATCACTTTTGCTCCTCACATTTCTCCCTATTTCACTTTTCCTCCCACCATTTTCACAATTTCACTTTATTCCAATCATTTCCCACAATTTCACTTCCTCATCCCATCCTCGATGTATCTCGTTGTATCTCACCGTATCTCAATGTTTCTAGCTGTTTCTAGATTGTTTTAGCATTTGTTTCATCCCGTTTGTGCATTGTTTCTCACAATTTCTAAAATATTTCACATTTTTTGCATTGTTTCACATTATATTTTACATTTTATTTCAAATTTTTTCCCTAGCCGTTTTAGACTATTTCAGCGTTATACCTGTACTATTTTTGCTCCGTATCTGACTGTTTCTGCACCTTTTCAGTTCATTTCAGCACTGTATCTAACTGGTTCTGCACCGTTTCAGGTTATGTTCAACATTGTTTCTCGGTGTATCTGCGTCGTTTTAGACTGTTTCAATACCATTTCAGACTGTTTCAACGTTATTTCAGACTGTTTCAACGCCGTTTCAAACCGCTTTTCACCGTATCTAACTATTTAAAGTAGTAAATATATAAAACTCAAAAAATGAAAAGGCACATGTGTAATACAAATAGGCAGTGAACTTCGTTTCCAAAGAATGAAACTTCTTCAGGACACAACACATTGCTTCACTAAGTCTTGGTGTTGACTCATCATCGATGGTGAGAAGTGTCAATCACAAATCAAAAGAATTGAATTGAAAATGTATCAGTCTATCAGATATAGTAACACCAAAGCTGCTATTTCGAACGAACTCGTCAAGATTTGATACTAACACCGATGATGACGTTGACTCGTCGAGATCTGACGTGGATGATTTTACAAGTATCGTCTGCTGTAACAGTTTCTTTACGGTAACCGGAAACTGCTACTACTTCCGGTGGATACAAAAACAGATCGGGGATTGGGGTGCAATTCAGAACCGGTGGTGGTAGGGAGACCCACCACCGCCGGAAACCAGTGATAAAAGGGGATTGAGAAAGACGAAGGCAACAGAGAGAAACAGATCAAGGCAGCGACACCGAGGAGTTGAAACAGCGACGATCGAGGACGGAGCAGAAGTGGCGGAGATCGAGGACGGAACAGATTCGGGTCGGGTGCAGCGGCGATCGAGGAAGGAGCAGATTGGGTTCGGGTCGGGTATGGGAGTTTAGGCAGTGTGGGGAAATGAAATAAAATGTTTGTTGAACAAAGGCAATGAAAAATGAAATGTGATAGGGAAAATATTGCTATGTGATAGGGAAAATACTTTTTCCTGGCTAGTCTTAAAAAAATATGTGTTTTTAAAATTTGACTATTTTTAAAAAAAATTCTAGTTACTGGCTGATTCTCTTTAACTGGTGCGAAAACTGACTGGTTATCAAAATTACGGGCAAAGTGCACAAATAGCCACATTTGCTAGTGATCTTTGGTTTGAGGCCACTTTTTTATTGGTTTTGCATGAGAGACCACTTTTTGAAACTTCAATCTTTCTGGGCTGAAATTCCAACCTTGTGGGCGAACTTCATGCCTTAAGTATGAAGTTCAACATCAGCCCTTGAACTTTTAGGCATAGAATGCATAAACTTCAACACTTGTGAGCTGAAGTTGAACTTCAACCCTTGTGGTGGGCAGAAGTTAAACTTCAACCCTTGTGGTGTGAAGTTCAGCCCACAAGGATTGAAGTTTCAAAAAGTGGTCTCCCATGCAAAACCAATAAGAAGTGGCCACAAACCAAAGACCACTGGCAAAAGTGGCATGTGTGCGAAATTTTTACTGTGTCTCCTTAAGGAATCTAACCCCTCACTGTTGCCCAAAGTTAACAGATTAAATCCTCCCAGGATGGAACATGGTAACAGTTCTACGGCAGCGACACTTCAAACTGTAGAACTCAGCCAACTCAAAGAAGCGGAGCAAATCACACAACACTTACTTATCAAATGAAGTAATGCAGAAGAAAGAGATGTGGCAAAGTTCAAAATTTTTCATAAGGAAAAAATCTGTAGAAGGGCATGTATTTATAGCCAAAGGGGAGACTGGAATATAGAGACGCCATTTGAAAGGCAGCCTTTCAAAGTGGATGTTTACAGAAACGACCACTCTGATGGCTTTTTGTAAAACCATCAACGTGCCGGCCACCGCGCTGCCGCCGCCGGCCACCACCTCCGGTGGTCGGAAAAATACAAAAAGTACACCATCCGATAGATCTCGACTTCCTTGTTCCATTTCCACCATTGATTTTTGCAAAGGAGTGACCAATTCCCGTAGATCGATGGTCAAAGCTTCGGTCAAAGTTGGAAATCCGGCCACTTTGAATTTTTCCGGTGAGTTTCTTGTTCTTTTCTCTTCTTTTTGCTCCTCCCTACCTCTCCCATACCCCATTCCTCAAAAATCCTTTCCCCCCTGCCCGATTTTTACCCCGTTTCTGATTTCGTTTTTTTTTTCTCTCTTTCTTCTTCTTCTTTTTTCTTTTCTCGTTTTCGCTATGTGTTGATGCTCTATTTCGTCGAGGTTGGTTGCGATTGGTGGAGGGGCTGTTTTAGGACAGGAGTTGAGGCAGTGATGAATGATGTTGTTTGAATGGTTTGTTTTGGTTGAAGAATGAGGGTTGTTTATTTGTTTGTATGATGACTCGATGATGATGAGAGGCTGTGTTTAGGCAGTTTTGTGTTGTGGTTGAATGGGAAAATAGAGAGGCAGCAGCTAGGCGAGGGTGTCGGGGCTGTTTCTGGTATGATAATCGTAGTTATAGTTGGTGTTGATTCTGTTTCGCGTTGGTAGCAGCGGTTTGGTTTTGAGAAAGTGATACAACAGCTGTGACGATGTTGATGGCTTTGGCGAGGCAGTTGAGCTCGTGGTGGTATTTGTTTCAGCTTCGACGGGTCAGATAATATCATTACACCCTTTTCCTTCCATACTTGTCCTTATGTTATAGAAAAAACACATGTTTAGCTTTAGCAAAACTAGTGATAGTTTAGTCTTTAGGACTTGTGAAAATGAGATATGTGTGTTCATAGTTTTGAGTTAATACAAAGATGCATATATTCATATCATGAGCTTACTGTTATTGGAGATCATATTTGGGTGTATATGTTTATGGATGAAAAGGAAATTCTTTATCCCTGACTATTTCAGTTGTGGGACTATCATGTTTTAATGGAATTGATTGTGAATTATAACTGCTCTCATTGTTTGTCAAGTTGAGAAAATTGCGCAAATGATCTTGTTTGGCTTTAAGTAGTTGAGTTTTGTTTAGTTTGTTCATTAGCTTTGCTCTTTGGCTACTAAGAGGCATTAAGAGTTGATCCTAGGACCTATTTAGTTAAAAGTGATGTCCAAAATGAACTTGTTCTAATTTAGTTAGACTTTGGTTAGTTTTTAGTTTAGTTTGGTCTATTTAGTTAGTTTAGGGGCTGTTTTAGTTCGATTTAATTTAGTCAATTTAGTTAAAATTGGATTGCTATTAGTTTGAGTCTAATTTTAGTTGGTTAGAATCAAATTACTAGTTTTTTTAAAAATCTGAAAATTGGAAGAGAAGTGTCAAGAAGTCAAACTTTGGGGGAAGGGGAAGCTTAAAAATGGCATGTTTCAGCTTTTCCTTTTTTGTTGATGAGAAAGCTAGCACAAAAATGGCAATGCAAATCTTTTGCATTAATGACCTTGGACTTCTACACTTGACAGCCCTTTTTCCCTCCACTTTTTCACCTACTCCCCCCCCTTTTCACTTTCATCTCTCTCCCCTATATATAGAGGCATTTACTACACATTTACTACACACATTAACTCTCTCAACTACCTCAAAAAAAACAACATTTTTCAGATCTGAAAATATAAGGAATAGAAAAAAAAAAAAAAGAAAGAAAGAAAGAAGGCAGTAAAAGAGCAAAAAAAAAAATAGCAAGAAAGGAAAGGTTTTTGAATCTAGGTTATTATTTCAAAAGGGTTGTCATTTGTGGCTGTTTGTTGCTTTGGAGTGGTAAAGGTTTTGGGCTTGTTGGTGGGAGCTTGCTTGGTTTGAATCTTTGCAAAGACTTTTTGAAAGTTTGCTTCACTAGGTATTTATCTTTTACCTTCTTTTTTAGTACTATGTATGTTATATTTAAGATTCATGTTAGAAATTTAATATATAAATGTGATGCTTCTAAGAAATATGTTGTTTCCTTTGTTTCATTTTTATGTATAGAAATCATTAATGGCCTTTAGATTTTGTAGTCTTAAAACTCATAGGCTAAATTTAAAATTATAGGGGCAAAAAAAAAAAAAGGGACTTGTAAGATAAACTGAAAAAAAAAAAAAAACGTACAGAAAACTTGTTTTTGAGTAAAATTTGCAGAAATAGGCAATTTTAACTAAGGATTAGGCAAATGGAGTTGAACCAGGATATTTTCGTAAAAATTGTAAAATAATGGACAATAGTGTAAATCCTCAAAAATGTAGTATACAGAAATTTTAAATTTGTAAATCTGGCTAAAACTTGAAAGAAGTATGCAAAAGAGGACATAAGTGCAATTCTGTCATTAAATTGAGGCGTGAACCTGAAACAAAATGGGCCTACGTATCTTTGTAAATCTAGCCTTCTTTAGTTTTAGCCTTTAAGTTTAAGGCTACAACAAACTAAGTGGACCAAAATTTTTTTGCAAACCTAGCTCAATCAATTCCAGTCCTTTAACATTAAGCCCCAATAGTGTTTAAATGTAAATTCAATAATTTTGTTGATTTAATTCGAATTGCGTTTTCGTAAATATTAAAATAAGCCACATTTAATAAAAAACGTCGGAAGCAAATGCGATACATGTAAAAATCCGTAAAATAGACCAATCCTCCGTGAGGTTGGAAATGCGTAATATATTTTAGCTATTATGAGTTAAAGTGTTAATCCGTCCGATCTTCCGTGAAGTTGGATAAGAATAACATTTTAAATTTTTCTGAATTAAAGTTTAAACTCAAACGGCAAAATAATACAACCATATTTAATAAAATTAAAATTGCGACAATAAAGCAACTGTGCTCGGCACAGGACTCGAGGGTGCCTAATACCTTCCCGAGAGTCAACTGAGAACCTTACCCGAATCTCTAAACGCAGACCATTAGACGAGTCAGAGGTGTTCCAAGGTACCTTTTGGTGACGTGGCACACCTTAAACTTGTCAAGTGGCGACTCCGAGTTTCTCTAAAATAATTTCGTACCTTCTTGAAACACCAGTCACGGACCTTTAAATAATAAACAACTCGTTAATTAATTTTAGGGCGTGACAGATATAATGGGCTCGAGCCTCTAAAGTGATCAAGAGTGAAGACGTCTCTAGCTTTACTGAGATTATTAAACTTAAATCAGTGCACGAGCCTATGCAAAAGGTTAAAAGCAATAGATGGTCTGGTTACATTAGTGGTCAATGAAAACTTATAATCGAGAATGGACAAACTGGAGGTTGATAAAATAGCTTAACATGTTTTTTCTTTCTTGCGAGAAGGAAAGCATTTTTGGGGTCCCTTTGGATGGTCTAACGTGACTTTTTTTAAATTACTCTCAGGTAATATAGAGATAAAGAATCATTTTGTCAAATACTCTTTGTAGTAAATACTATTAAACGATTTCTGTAATGGCCGTGCCAAAACGTTAAATTATATGAAAAGAATTACCGTAGGGTATCTTTTTTCGAATTGAAAAAAGAACTCTGCCATGAAGATCCATGAGATGGATGTCCTTTTTTCATCCATGCATAATGTGAATGTTTCTCTTCTTGATGTCATGTAATTACAACTGGACGGGGAAAGGTTTGTTTCGTCATTAATGTGTGGCCCTATTAGTTTAAATGTTGGGAGACAATTTCTTTTTCCTAACACCACATTTAGACATCTAGATATTTCACTTTATTTCAGACAGAAAGCCTTTCAATCCAACTTTTGTAGTAGCTAATAGACCGTTAATTAGTTCATGCCATAAGAACAAGAAACATACATCCATTTGTTCATTTACTTCTGTCTTGCTTTGTCACCTTGTCAATTGTCATTGTCATTTGCTTGAAATTATTGAATCTTATTCAGTAATTTGATAAATTCCTAAGATGACGGCGCATTTATTATGTTTCCTATTAGCTGTGGATTTCTGTTGTGCTCTAAATATTTATAAATAATTCGTGAAAGTGCTAAGTGCTAAATTATATTGTCAATTTTCTAGAACAAAAGAAGACTAACATACGATGATGATAAATAAGAGGGTGATTGATGAGTTGTCCAGTGTCCACATGGAAGAATTGGAAAAACGGGGGACGTTGCGGCGGTGATAGTGTTTTTGGCCGGCCCCTCCACCCTTCTGAATTGGTTAATGGACACATTTGAATATTTTCCATAGGAAAAATAGTACTTTAATTTTCGGATGTTTGGTAGGAGTTAAAGAAAAATAATTTTCTAACCATTTAATAAAAATTCTCCACCTAACTTTTAATATACTAAACTCACCCGGCCAACTTCACCCTCCCTCAATCTCATCACGGCCACCCCGCCCACCCCATCCCCACCAACCCATGCCCAAAATAGGCTAATTTTAATATACATGAGTTTGTTTAAGAAAAAATCATCAATTTTTAGATGGGGGTAGGTGAGCCTAAGGGTGGGTGGGAGGTAGGGCTAGGTGGGGGTTAGCTAGTGACCGAGTGGAAGGGAGTGCAACGGTAGGTGGGGATAGGGGTTCTGTTTTGGGTGAGGAAAGGGGTTGTGGATGGTGGGGGCGAGGGTAGGGGAGGGTAGGGGGAATTGGGGGATAGTATAGAGGTGTAGGGCAGGAGGGTGGTCAAGGGGTGCAGTGCGGTGTAGAATAGGTTAAGGGTAGTTGGGGTACGGACATGGGTAGGTGCAACGGGAATGGGATAGAGGAAAATGTATTTCTAACTTTTAAGGAAAATATTCATCAAAATATATAATCCGATCAAACAAGAAAAAATTGGAAAATATATTTTCAAAAATATTTATCTCCCGACCAACACACCCCTAAATGTTTAAATTATCATCACCAACTTTATTTATTGATTTTTAGAAGAATCTAGATTGGTCAAGAAAAATAAAAAGGAAAAGAAAATCTAAAGTAATTCTTGAGAATTCAAAAGTTGGCTCTAGAATGAGAATTCAAGAGTAATTCTAGAAGTGTTGTTCTAGAAATAGGTAGTTTGAGAATATTATAGAATAGAGTAGTAAATAACTCTCACTAGATCTTTTCATAACCACCTATAAATAGAGGTCGTTCATTTGAGATACGCGGAGTGCTCTAGTGAGAGACCAATCAAGTAAGAAAAAAAATCTAGAGTGAAAGCAACTAGTGAGAGTAAAAAAAAAGTGAAAAAGAAAGAGAGGTGCTAGAGTGTGAGAAACAAAAAAAAAAAAATTGAGTTCGAAATATTTATAAGTTTAAAGTTGCTCCTTAGTTTGCAACAATAAAATTCAAGTTGTTCGCAACCATTTGTGTTCAACAAGAGGTACTAGAGTCTGGCGGATCAGGAGCGATAGCAACCCAAGAGAGGTTCAATAAGCTACTATCGAGGCTACAAGTCAAGAGGCATCAATCCATGACGGATTTTGCAAGCACCCTCAGTAGTGTTGAGAAGCACAACACAAGAAATTATGGATCGTGGAGCACAAGGATGCAATACATTTCTCGGCCAAGATCTATCTGACATTGTTGGTGGCTCTGGAACTACATCACCAACAAATGTTGGAGCATCAAAATAGTGGAAGGTCAAAGTAGGAAAGACCAGGTATGCTTTCACAGTAATAGTTGAAGGCGAGTTCTTGCAAAGGATCAAGAATGCCAAGACGCCCAAAGAAGCTTGGGACAAGTTGACAACAATCTATTCCAAAAAAAAATTATGTGAGATTACAAAAGCTTGAAAATGAGCTTTTGTCAATCTCGTAATGGAACATGACGATCAGTCAGTATTTCTCAAATGTAAATCTTTGTGCGATGAAATATCAAAATTGGATCCAGAGAATACTATCATAGAGACAAGGATAAAGAGAATTATCATTCATGGTTTGAGGCCGGAGTATAAAGGCATTGTCACAGCCACAGGATGGAGGGCTACAGAACCAACTTTATCAGAGTTGGAGAATCGGTTTGCAAAGAAGACTTGGAGAAACCGTTATTAGGCCTTTTCATAAAAGATGAAGAAAATGCGCTCTTTACTAAAGAGCAAAGCTACAGCCCTCAAGGTAGAAGTAGTAGTAGATCAAGCAACGAGCAAGGCTACCAAAGAAGGGGTGAAGTGAGAAGCTCACAACCACAGGGAGATCAACATGATCGGCGTCAAGGAAGCCATCGACCCAACTAGCAGGCGGACCAAGGATCCAACAATCAACAGAGAGACAAGTAATAAAACTACGAGAAGAAGGGACATATGCCAGAGACTGCTGGTACAAGAAAGCTGAGGATAACATAGCCACTTCTACTCAAAATAAGCAAGATGAGGAAGAAGACTGGATTTCAAAACTTTCTATGTAGTTGATGAAAGCAACAAACAGGAAGAACTCATCACCTTGCACTCTGCCAAGCCAGAACAAGAACTAGCCCTTGCAACTGTAAGCGATAAATTAGTAGATTATGACCATGATTGGATCGTTGATTCGGGATGCTCCAATTACATGACTGGTGATGAAAAGAAGCTGATCAACATGAGTGAATACAAGGGTGGTCGAGTAGTGGTGACTGCGAATAACTGAAGAATGCAATATCTCACATTGTCAAAACGGTGTTTGTTGTTCGTCACAGCTCGAGACAAGTGCAACTTCAGAATGTCTACCACGTGTTAGGTATGAAGAAAAACTTGTTGTCTGTATCACTACTAACAGCTTTAGGCAACTATGTTGTGTTTGGACCGAATGACGTAAAAGTGTATCGAGACTTGAAAGTTACAAGCTTGACAATCATGGAGGGAAGAAGATTAGAATCAATCTATTTCATGTCAACAGAGATAACTTATGTGGAGAAGACTCGGAGTAATGAGACAACTGACTTATGGCATGTACGCCTTAGGCACGTGAGTTACAACAAGTTGAAAGTTATGATGCATCAAGGGCTTCCCTAACTTGAGATTAGAGGAGACACCATTTGTGTTGGATGTCAATGTGAAAAAGCACATCATCTTCCCCATCAAGTATCAAAGTATCAAGCCAAAGAGCTACTGGAGTTGGTACACTCAGATATGTTTGGACCAGTTAAGCAACCTTTCGTCAGTGGTTACCAAAACATGGTGACATTCGTCAACGACTTCTCAAGGTATGTGTAGGTTTACTTGTTAAAGGAGAAATCTGAAGTATTTGAGAAGTTTAAAGAGTTCCAACACACGGTGGAGGATGATATTAGAAGAAAAATCAAGTGTCTCCGTATAGACAATGGGGGGAATGCAGATCACAAGAGCTCAATGGCTATATCATAGAGTAGATGATAAGGCAACAGTTGACATGTCCAAACACTTCACAACAAAATGGAATATCAGATAGGAAAAATAGACATCTCGCAGAGATATGCAAGAGTATGCTGCACAACATGAATATACTAGCAATGTTTTGGGCAGAGTGTATGAAGACTGTTGCTCATCTCACAGCACTAAGAGGCCACCACATGCGAGACTAGGATTCATCTCACCATTCGAAAAGCTCCAAAAGATGATATTCACTGTAAGTCACTTTTGAGTATTCGGATGTGTATGCTATAAGTTCATGCCAGATCATCTATGCAACAAGTTTGATAAGAAAGCAGTTTGATGTATCTTTGTTGGATACGATGAACAAAGAAAGGGATGGATATACTGTGATCCAACCATTAATTGAACATATATTTTTGAGAAGCGTGGTGTTTGGCGAGGCATCATCATGGTGGTCACAAGAAGTCACCATTTCAGACTTAATAGCCCTAGAGCAAAAGGTACAAGAGAAGCTTAAAGAAGAAGAACCAGGAAACAAGATAGAAACTAACAAAGAGGCAAGATGAGAACCTCAATTGCCTACAATAAAGGCATCTTTGCAAGAGGAGAACATAATTTCACGACAAACTGGAGTCTATGAAACCCCCCAAAGAGTTTCAAAAAGAAGCCTAAAAAGCACAACAACCTCAATTAAGAAAGTCTACCCGAAAGAAGTTCCCAAATCCAAAATATGCTAACGCAATACTAGTTGAGGTAGACAAGATCAAGGAGCTTACTATCTTTGAAGAAGCTTCAAAGAAGAGTGAGTCGAGAAAGTCAACCAAAGAAGAGAGAGAGTTATAAAGAATCGGGATAACACGAGGTCTTTAAGACTTCACGAAGCACTTGGAAAGATTGCAAGAACAAATAATGTTGGAGCTGAGGGGAAGTGTTAAAATATCATTACCAACTTTATTTGTGGATTTTTAGAAGACTCTAGATTGGTCAAGAAGATTAATAAGGGGAAGAAAATCTAAAGTAATGCTAGAGAATTCAAAGGTTAGCTCTAGAATGAAAATTCTAGAGTAATTCTAGAAGTATAGTTCTAGAAATAGGTAGTTTGAGAATATTCTAGAATAGAGTAGTAAATAACTTTCATTAGATCCTTCCATCACCACCTATAAATAGAGGTGTTTCATTTGAGATGTGTGGTGTGTTGACACCCAATTTTGTCCCGGATTTTAATTAATATCTAAATTATTTAAATAAAATCAGTTATTAAAATAAAAGGTTTTAATTAATTAAAATCCTTTAAAGTGAATTAATGAGATTTTGGACGAAAGGCCAAATTGCATTTGTTTACCATAAAGCCCGCTTATTCATATAATAATGGCGTTTAATTAGTTTAATTAAAAGAGAAAAAATAAAATCGTTCTTAAAATTAAATTGTGGTCTGTTTCCGCAAAGCCTTATAGGCCCTATACAGCCCATACCCATATTTCCTTCTCCACCCTTATAATAAAACCCTACCCTACACCCATTTATTCACCTTACACACAAAAAAAAAAACACCCGACAACACACATAAAAGATCAGCCGCGGCACCCACCCCTTTGGAGAATATCAGCGGTCCCCCTTTCTCCTTTGGATCTCCATGGACACCACACACATACACCCATTTTAATTAATGATCAGCCCCCTCACAACTCATCTCCTCCACACGCACCCCGCAGAGCCCCTCTATTTCTTGCATCTCTCGACACCATTATACAGGACACACACAGAAAACCCGTCATAAAACCCTTTATTTCACTGAATCTATTGATTTTCTTTTTCATGCTTGATGTTTGAGCTTTTAAATGTTATCGAAAGAGGGAGATCAGGGGTGGGGTATGGCGAAATCAGTGAGGAATTAAGGGGAAGGTGGAAACGGAGTTTGTAGTGATACCACCGACGTTTCGTCGGAGGTGGTGGTTGCTCCTTCGATTTTCCGTTATTATCGCTGTGTTGTTTGTTAGTTGCGATCTTGTTTGTGGCCTGAGATTTTTCTCGTTATAAGGACTGTTATTTAGTTGATGTTCCCTGATGTTGTTTTCGCCGGAATCCGTCGTGGTTCTTCAGCCGGCGGTACCATTTTGATGGTTCCTCTGTCCATGATTACTGTTTTTACTGGTGTTACTTGTGGGTTTTCTCTGTTTATTTTGTTGATTCTTGACTGAAACGGAAAAAAAAGATTTGGAGTGGCAGTGACGCCGTTGTTCTCACCGGAGTCGCCACGCTCTTGAACCCCAAAAATTACCCTTTCTTTTAAGAAAAGATAGGTTTCGGGTATAATGTTCAACAATATGGGATTCCAAAGGGCTTTCTTTGGAGTCGCCACCTAATTTAAGGAGAATTAGGAACCAATTAATTAAATAGTGCGTGCAAGCACTCCGTTTTAAGGAAGTGGTCTATTTCAGAGATTCTAAGTAAGAGGTTCAATTATTTTCGAAAGAAGGTTTCAATTTGAAAGCACTTTCGAAAATCCACAAAATGTGGTTAATCCTTCGGTTTTCACAAAATAGCTTAAATAAAGGACACTTTCAAAAAATTAATCTAAAAGTCTTAAATTAATGCCAAAATTCTAAAATCACATTAAATTATACTTTAAAAGAATAGGGATTTAAATGAACTTAGACTTGAAAAAGTTGCAATTTTGCTAACATGGAAAATCTAATTAATTGGAAAGAAGTTGCAATTTATTGAATTTAAAATCAAGTTATTTGCTTAATCATTTTCGGATTCAATTGCACGCGCTATTTAACTAAAAGGTTCACAATTCATAAATAAGATGGAGATTCTAAAGAAATAAACTACTCACGAAATAACTCAATAAATAATAAACATTCATTAATAATCAATCAAATAAATTATTCTACAATAATTATCTACGGGGAATTCCTATAGACATGCAATTTCTAAGGATGGGAAAAGAGGAGGTTTAGAAGAAGAACCCGAAAATTGGCAAACTCGCGGGAGCCTTGAATTTATTTAATTTTATACATTTATGCCCATGAGCCTAAAACATCACATGGCTCAACAAAGCATTTTTTTAAAATTTTCTTAGATCTTCGCTTCCTTGAAAGCTTGAGCCCGACTTGAACCCAACGGCTCCAATGCAATGCAAGCAATCCCCAATTGAGTTTTACCAACTCGATCCTGTGGAGTTCATGCCAAAATATACCTCGCAAAACAAACAAATAAAATTGGATTAGTACGATAATAAAGTGTAATAACTAATGAAAATAGAATAATAATACTAAAGTAATAAAGTAATAATAATAAAATATATAATAATAATACTAAAGTAATAAAGTAATAATAATAAAATATATAATAATAATAATAATAGTAAGGGGGTTTGTGTTTTGCAAAATTTAGGCTCAGATTTGTATGGCGCGTCATGTAGAGGCTTGGGGTGTTGGTACGGTTGCAAACACGGAGCCCGGGCCGTGTTGCCATCCAAGAACCAAACCCACCACTCTTATTCGGCTTGCTTTGCATTAATTTCATACTTTCATCATCGCCTTTTGCTTTAGGGACACGGGAACGGGACGGATCAAGTGTAATATCATGTTCAAAAATCCGTCAATTCATTATCCGTCAATTCATTATCCGTCAATTCCATGTGTAGGCCTCAATACGTGTATACGTATTTTTTCATTGGCCACGTAGTATCAAGTTCAAATCAGTCTAATATTCCATAATGTATAAATTTATCCAAAATGGATATCAGATCGGGCAATCCAAAAGCCAAGTAACGGGTCAAACCAACAGGAAACCAACGGATAATAAGAACAATCATGTGAAATTGCCTAAGCAAGCAAACAACAGTGACAGAAACAGTTCGCAGACGAGGACACCGGTGAAAACCAACGGTCAAAGCAGCAGTAGCAAGAAGATGGAGGAGCGACAACCAACTGTTTCTCCGGTGAGAACAACGGCGTCACTGCCACTCCAAATCTTTTTTTTCCGTTTCAGTCAAGAATCAACAAAATAAACAGAGAAAACCCACAAGTAACACCAGTAAAAACAGTAATCATGGACAGAGGAACCATCAAAATGGTACCGCCGACTGAAGAACCACGACGGATTCCGGCGAAAACAACATCAGGGAACATCAACTAAATAACAGTCCTTATAACGAGAAAAATCTCAGGCCACAAACAAGATCGCAACTAACAAACAACACAGCGATAATAACGGAAAATCGAAGGAGCAACCACCACCTCCGACGAAACGTCGGTGGTATCACTACAAACTCCGTTTCCACCTTCCCCTTAATTCCTCACTGATTTCGCCATACCCCACCCCTGATCTCCCTCTTTCGATAACATTTAAAAGCTCAAACATCAAGCATGAAAAAGAAAATCAATAGATTCAGTGAAATAAAGGGTTTTATGACGGGTTTTCTGTGTGTGTCATGTATAATGGTGTCGAGAGATGCAAGAAATAGAGGGGCTCTGCGGGGTGCGTGTGGAGGAGATGAGTTGTGAGGGGGCTGATCATTAATTAAAATGGGTGTATGTGTGTGGTGTCCATGGAGATCCAAAGGAGAAAGGGGGTCCGCTGATATTCTCCAAAGGGGTGGGTGCCGCGGCTGATCTTTTATGTGTGTTGTCGGGTGTTTTTTTTTTTTGTGTGTAAGGTGAATAAATGGGTGTAGGGTAGGGTTTTATTATAAGGGTGGAGAAGGAAATATGGGTATGGGCTGTATAGGGCCTATAAGGCTTTGCGGAAACAGACCACAATTTAATTTTAAGAACGATTTTATTTTTTCTCTTTTAATTAAACTAATTAAATGCCATTATTATATGAATAAGCGGGCTTTATGGTAAACAAATGCAATTTGGCCTTTCGTCCAAAATCTCATTAATTCACTTTAAAGGATTTTAATTAATTAAAACCTTTTATTTTAATAACTGATTTTATTTAAATAATTTAGATATTAATTAAAATCCGGGACAAAATTGGGTGTCAACATGGTGTGCTCAAGTGAGAGACCAATCAAGTAAGGATTAAAAAAGCATAGAGTGAGACTAAAAACAAAAAAGAGTGAGAAAGAAAGAGAGGTGCTAGAGTTAGAGTGAAACAAAAAAAAATTGGGTGCAAAATATTTGTAAGTTCAAAATTGCTCTGTAGTTTGCAATAACAAAAATTCAAGTTGTTAGCAATCATTTATGATCAATACTAAATTCTTTTAAACACAAATTTATGTGTTCACGGCTAATCAAACAATTTAACCTTGTCAATTAATGTTAAGTTAAAATATATTTGGTTAGTCATTCATCATACAATTTAACCTTGTCAATTAAAGTTAAGTTAAACTATATTTGGTTAATCATTCCATTTATTTGTTTGATGTAAACACCAAGTAAAAATACGTTTTTATCAAGTTAAAGAGACAAGTTTTATAATATATCCTACCTTTTTCTTTAATTTTACGCGAGGAGTGATTATAATCGAAATGGTCAGATTATGATCTTTTGGGAGACTACTTTAGAAGCGAAGAGTCAACTTTCATTAATAGAAAATCTATACAGATCATGTTAATCCTGATAGTAATCTATGGGCAGACTGTCTTTTTGGATTTTACTTAGAAATGAGCAATCAACGTAACTCTCGTTGAACATAAATACCATTGTAGAATCTTCAACTTTCATAGAACATAGCAAATCAAGGAAGTACAAAGTTTAATGCTTTCACGTTCTGTAGTTTAATTAGAAGGTAGCTGCTTGTTATTAGTTTTGGTGTCTACGTAACACCATCTTTTTTTTCTCTCAAATACGTAATGATTTTAGTTTCTTAATGTTAGAGTTCATGTGCTAAAGTTCATTTGGTTACACATCCACGGTGACTGAACTTTTAGAAAACAAAAGCTAGAGCATGTCCTCTGACTGAAAATTGCCTTGATAGATTTGTGGACAGTCCCTTGCCAGTTAGTTTTACATGCGTATATTCTGAAATTCATGTCAATAATGTTTGTTTATGAATCCAGGCTATGCAGATAAATCAAATTATTAGTCAACGAGCCGTGCTAGTATTGTATTTTCTTCTGAGTTATAATGGAATTCAAGGAGAAACAAAACTATCCAAACTAGAGGATCAAGAGTTGGAGAAGCAGCTCAAACTTTTGAACAAGCCCGCAGTCAAAACAATTAAGGTATTTATTTTGGGTTGAATAAACTAAATAGCAAGATATTCAATTGGCGTAACCAAAAACTACTTATTTCCATTCTCAGACTAAATATGGAGATATATATGATTGTGTGGACTTTTACAAGCAGCCTACATTTGATCATCCATTGTTAAGGAATCACAATTTTCATCCAGAGGCATGTCATTATTCATTTTGACAATTCTACATTTAGCAATGATATAATGTTGCGGATATATAATTTTTATCTTGAATGGACCACAGATTAAACCTACTTTATCTAGGATAAAGAAAACCACTTCAGGTACTTCAACGACTAATAGTTCATCGACAATATGGCTAAACGATCAAGGTTGTACTTTTGGTACAGTTCCTATCAGAAGAATAACCAAAGATGATCTTATTAGACAAAGACATATGCCACCACTAGAAGATGTCATATTGGATGCTCAATTAGCTACGGTAATGTAAAGCTTAATCAATTATCATTTTAGCATTAATAATTCATTTAGAGACAATAGAATTTATTGTTTTCATTTATATAGTCAGGGAGGTTAAGAATAAATATAATTAATACTACCTTTGTCCCTAATACGTGTCATTTTTTTTCTTTTTTGTTTGTCCTAAAATAAGTGGTTTTTCTTCTTTTTGTTTGTTAAAAATAAGTGTAACTTTAGAAATCCAATATAAAATTAGTGATTTTTTTTTCAATCTTACCCTTGTAATTAAATAGGTTAGAGATAATTAATTGTATTTAACTTTGGTTATCAAGAGTAGTAAATAGGTGTACTTATGTAAAGTATATATACTACACTATTTATTGTTTTTTAATAAACGTGGAAAGAGGAAATGAGACACGTATAATAGAACACAGGTAGTAAGAAAAAAGAATTTCCATGTCTAAACATTAAAGAAACTTATAATTTTCATCCACAGCATAAATCTCATATACTTTTAACATTTTTACTTCTACACAGACTAGCAACTATAGTGAGCTGAGAAGAAAATATATATCGGGATCTTCACATGGATATAAGGTACATAAATAAAATATCATCTTGTAATTTCTATTTTTTTTTTTTGTTTGCATTGGGTCGATGATGATTTGAAACGAAATAATAACATGTCAATGAATAGAGCATTTGATGCAAAGTGTATCATCAGAATAATATTATGACCAGGCAAACAACACATCAATATATTTACAAAAATTTGATGATATAGACATTTTAGAACAGTGTCTCCTGCACTGGGAAATTAAAACATCTTCCAATTGTCATTGTTTTTTTTTTTTTTTTTTGCTTGGCTTAGTTGTTTCAGAATTTGGCAGTCAGCTTTTGGTTATAAACATCACTTGAACATATGATAGGCGGAGGCTAAATTCTTGCTCTAGATTATCGAATTTATTCCCCACCCTTGTATGTGTATTCCGATATTCTTTGTGACAAGTTGAAAGTATTTTTTTTTTCTTTTGATATTCTACATTCAGCGTGCAATAGTTTCAACTCTTAATGATCCAAATAACAAGTTTTCGGGAGCTGGAATGACATTTAGCGTATGGAATCCTCATGTTGAAGGCCAGCAGCATAGCGGATGTCGAGTAAAAATAAAGAGCGGTTCAGATATTTTACAGGCTGGTTGGAGAGTAGGTTTATTAAACACCTTCTTACATTGTTTATGGCTTATTTGTTATTCGGTTTCCTGAAATAACCTTATTATATGTTTTTTTCTTTAATATTTTTTTTTTTTTGCACTGAAGAATAGGATAAGGGGAAACGGGAGGGGAGGATGGGTAGTAATAATACGCATTGTGATAGTTCTATTTCGTGTTTAGGTGGATCCGACATTATATGGCGATAGTAAAACCCGACCGTTTATACATTTTCAGGTTAGTTATTTTATTTACTTGTTAATTTCTATATATTCATCCCATCTCTTTCATTTAGCTATTTAAAAACACTTTCATATACTTTTATGTATTTTTAGGCCGGTAATATGCATTGCTTCAATATGCTATGTCCTGGATTTATACTAGTAAACCCTGACACACCAATTGATGCGCCATTTGATAAAATTTCACGTCGTGGAGAAAAAATTTCATGGGAATATTCCATGTACATCGATCGGGTACGTGTTTCCTTTCATGACTTTTAATAGTACAATAATTTGAAAGTTAAAAGATAGTACTAATTAAACATTAATTTTTGTTTAAAAAAAGGATATAGCCAATGGAAATTGGTGGCTTTTGGTTGAGGAAAGCTATAAAGAAATTGGTTACTGGCCTCAGAATATTTTTACTGACTTGGCAAGCTTTGCTACGAATATTGAATGGGGAGGAGTTGCTTATAGTCCACCCAGTGTACCTGAACCTCCAATGGGCTCCAGTTTTTTTCCTGTTCAAAAAACTGGTTATGACGCTTACTGCAAGAAAATTACTGCATTAAATGTAAAAGGTGAGACGATAAATGTAAAAACGAACCCGTATGAAGATGATACTAAATTATACAAGGTATTCGATCTAGGGTTACGTGGAAAGTCTAGGCACATTATTCGGGGGACCTGGTGAGAGTGCATAACTCATAATTAAGTGTCCTTAGTTATTTCCATTGCAATTGAAATGAAACTATATAAGCATGTCACATGCTTCGACTTATGTTTACTTTCATTTTCTATTGGTTCACTCACATATAGCTTAATACGCAATTAACAACTTATATTATCAAAGTATGAAATATAAGTACTTCTATTTTCTAGAACCTTGGTCCAACGAGATGCAAGTGTTTACATACTTTTAGACCATGGATAAGTAATAGTGTTTTTTAATTAAATTATAAAGCCAGAGACATTTTAAGATAGTTTACATTGGTTAGTGCAAATTATATTAAATATTAATATATTAGTATATCAAAAATTATTTAAGCTCTCAATTGTTCCCTTTTCTCCTATATAGCGCATACTATCACATGTGGGATTGTTTAGAGTTGAGTAATCAGCAAACAAAGTGAGGAGATGAGACTGATCTCTCACAAAAAGTCAGCTCCCTATAATCCTTTAATAGGTCAAAATATTACAATTAATACTTGGAATCATATCTTATATAGTTACATATATAAAGCCACATTATTGGTGATGCCGCATTCAGGAATCTTATCCTCTACACATTAATAGGCATTCTTAATTCATATAGCACTACCATGTTAAACGTGATATTGGTATTAAATATGAATTATACTCTCCTCTTTCCTCTGGCTCTGGTCTCTGTGTATAGGATTTTTCTAAGTATATATAGAGCTTATAACCTACACTAAAAGATGTTTTAAATTTCTCTAAGATGTTAAAACTAGTTTTGTTTTTTTGGAGGGGGAGGGGTTAGGGGTGGGAGGGAGTGTTAGAGTTTTTGCCCTGAATTTTTAACTTATTAGGATTTAGGACTCTCCTTGTTGAAGAAATGAAAAAAGACTTCCAATAGAAGTATATCTCCTTTTATGTCTTCTTTTTCTTGGGAAGAAGTCTTGATCATGTTTAGAGGAGTCTTTATATTTTAGTATTTTTATTAGTAGTTTTTAATCTCCTCCCTATGTAAGTCAGTTTATGACAAAATCAATAAATAGTTTTAAACCCTCTTGATGTTTGATTTACTGTCATATATGTTGATTTGTTAGCTTCCGCATGCACCATGTTATTTCGATCCCAACAGGGAGAATGAGATTTTTATTTTCATTGAGAAAAGTTTTTTCTCCCTTTTTTGTTGTTGAGAAAGTGGGGATATAGGTCTTTGACGGTTTCCATGAACAAAAGAAAATACACTTAGTGGGGCATTTTCCTTTTCTTCACTAAATAAAAAGTTTATTCCTAGCTCTTTAGGTTCACAACTTCACATATATTTGATGATACTTTATTGACACAGACTTGTAGATTGTAGTATCATCTGGTCTCTTTGGGAATTGGGTATCTTGACTCACTATATCAAAACTATATGATGGCCATATGTGATGTTCCCTTCTTCATTGTTTTGGCTATTCGAATAGGGATAGGGATGCTCGTAACACTATCTAATAAATATGGTTAGTTTATCCAAAAAAAAAAAAAAAAAAAAAAAAAAAAAAAAAAAAACTAAACGCATGGTGTGTTTTGTTGTCTCTCCAATTTTGTAGTATCGCCGAGAGATTTTTTTAAAAAGATATTTTACTCTTATGTTTCCAAATCCACAAACAGAAATTTCATGGTCAATGCAAGTTTCAGGTTCCATGACCTTTTTATCTTTTTAAAAAAGGATGGTCACATTCCTACACCTTAAGAGGCCATAGAGCTATAATCATAAATCAAGGACTAATTAATGGGTTACAGCTCTTTTAAACATTAGGTTGTGTATAGGCTTACCTTTGATTGATCACAAAAGGAAAGAAGGATACATAAATTCCTGAAATACACAACAAAAGGCCTTACCGATTATCAACATTGTTATGTGCAGTCTTCGAATGAGTGAACAGACGAGTTTTTCAGTGTTCCGATTATCATTCAATGATTGAGTATAATTTTCTTATTCTAGAATAATAAATGACATTCAATGTTAATTGCTTTAAATAAGGGGTGTTCACGGTTTGGATAAAAACCGAACCAAACCGAAAACCAAATCGAACCGATAAAAAAAATCGACACTTTATTGGATATGGTTTGGTATGGTTTTGAATTTTTAAAAACCGTAAATACTTGGTTTGGTTTGGTTTGGTTTGGTTTGGTTCTAGGAAAAAAAAATCGAAGAATTAACCAAACCGAACCGAACCGATAATTATAAATATAATTTTTATAATTATATACATTAATATTTAATATTTTATATAAACTTTTAAAGTATTTTATATATTTTCAAATTTCAATGATTGTTAACGTGTCTGGACGGGAGTTAATGTGCTAGTCTTGGAGAACTCTGTACCTTTGATGGTCTGAAGATTCAAGTCCAACAATTATTGGTGAACTAAACCTTAGCAGTTAGTAGTAAGTTGCTGTATTTTTTTTTTTTTAAAAAAGAAGAAGTGCATAACCTATTTTATACTTAGTACTTGTTCAAGTACTTTAGTTGAGTACATTATAAGTCTGGTGGATATAAAATACTAGTAGAAACTACAAAGTACCCTTTTGCATTTGGAGATTGAGAAATAAAATGGAGGAACATGCATAAGCCCCTCTCTAATAGGCTAATGAAGATATGAATGTCATAAAAGTAAAAATTTCCAACATCTGCAATTCAAACATTGACAAAGGCCAGATTGTTGAAGCTGTAAACGTTGATAACGATGAGGTTGGTTTTTGGAGGGCGGCAAAAGTGTGCTTGCTTTTCTGCTTCTACCATTTAGAAACCTCTTTGAAATAGGAGACATCATTTGATCTGTTGGTCTTGTGTACCTTTATTTGAATGGCTTAGGAACCTTAAGGCGATTGGGGGTATTTTCACTTTTGGTTCTGTATGATTTGAAATTTGGCACACTACTTCTACTTTGTACATTGAACCCATAGTTTTATGCACACTTATCTATCCCATGTTGGAATCAATATTCAAGAAAATTCCAGCTAGTCAATGATCAATTCTATATACAAATAAATAACATGTCCAACAGTCATTGTGATTTGTAAAAAAAAAAAAACGACTAACCGAACCAAACCGAAACCAAACCGACATTAACCAAACTGATGGATATGACTTTTATTTGGTTTGGTTTGGTTTTAAGAATTTAAAAACCGAATATATTGGTTTGGTTATGGTTTTAACCAAAAACCTACCAAACCAAACCGTGAACACCCCTAGCTTTAATAATAAAAATATAACGAAAATATAATTGACCACACCATTTATGGCCCAAACATCTTAAATGGAGTTATTATAATAATTTCACACGCCTTTTTAATAAATTCGTTAATTTTGTTCCATTTATACCCCTAATCAAATTTTAAGTTAATTTTGAATAATTTGTATAATTCTCTCTCATGTTATTAATTCTTAGTTATCTTCACAAAGCATTTTCACAACTAAACATGCATTTGATTGTTACCCATAAATTATTTAATGAGGTTAGGTAAAGCATAAAAATACATACGGAATACATACGAAATACATACTACTAGTATCCTATACTACATTTTTCGTCTATTTACTACAAAATTGTATACTATACTTATAGATTAATTCCAACTCTTTTTGTTATTAGTCATTTTCTAACCCTAATACTTTGAGCAATATATGTACACCTTTAAATGTTGACTGCCGGACCTAACAATTCCATCTACTTTAATTTTCCCTTCACAAATTTTATTAGACATTTTAGTTTAAAAATCTGTGCCTATATTTTTTCCTCCTTGAATTTTCCTTAAATATAATAAGCTACAACATTAAATAAATAAACAAAAAGTTAGTCATATGGCAGATGATGCTATTCAAGCAAAGTGGTTATGGGTTATTAACATGAGGTGGTGGTTTATTGTTCGAGTTTGGTTAGGCTCTAACTTTTTTTATTATGTGCCTTTTAAAACCGTAATCCCTAAACCCTAAACCCCAAACCTTAAACCCTTAACTGTTAACCCTAAACCCTTATGGGTCGTTTGGTTGGTTTTGATAAGGATAATAGTTATCCCACGTTTGTTTAGTAGTATTAATTATTTCGAGATAGATTTTATTATTAAATCATTTTTATAACTTATACCATGGAGGTGGTGGGATTTATGGGATTTTCTTGATATTTAGTCCCGCAAGCCAAACGACCCCTTAAGTTTATCGGTATAAATGTCTCCAAATGATCACATATAATTGTGTTCTTTTGCCAACATGATGCAATTGAAGTGAGTGATCATAGGTAATGACACCGTTAGATATTCCACAATAGTCCATGTGGTGAGTTAAGGCCACCAGTATAATGTCATACTTGTACATCATGCTATTGTATACAAGTGAATATTTATAATTGTGTTCTTGTGCCTTCATGATGCAATTGAAGTGGGTGATCATATGTAATAATACCTTTAAATATCATACATTGGTGTATGTGGTGAGTTAAGGTCACCAGTATAATGTCGTACTTGTGCATCATGATATTGTATATAAGTGAGCTCTTATAATTGTGTTCTTGTTCATACGAGATGCAATTGAAGCGAGTGACCATAGCTAATGACACCCTAGATCTCCCACATATAATTTTGTTCTTGATTAATTAATATAACACTACAATGTTTGAAATTATTTTATTAAATATAATTTGTATAGAGTCATTAATTAAATGACACAATATTATCAGTCCAAAATATGCAATAGGGTCATTATTTAAAAACAATCTCATTAATTTTTATGTATATAATTTCACGTCGTTAAGTGTGCCTATAATAAATTACGCACCTATTGACGACCAACTACAACATTAAATAAAGAAACGAAAGTTAGTTGTTTAAGCAAAACATTCTATTCTAGAAAAGTGGTGTTAAGCGTAATAACTTGATGTGGGGGTTTAGGGTTCGAATTTAGTTAGACTTTTTTTTTTTTTTTAAGTCCAGATTTATAAAACTCTAAACCCTAAAGGTCGCTAGTCTAATTTCGTACTGTACATCACGATAGTGTATATAATATCCCACAAAACCAAACCGGCGAACGCACCAAACCGATAAACCAAACCAAACCGAAAAAAAACCCGACTTGTGGTTTGGTTTGATTTGGTTCGGTGTTGGAAGAAAAAAAACCGACATATTATGTTTGGTTTGATGTTAACAAAGAAAAACCCGAACCGACACCAAACCAAACCGACATTACATATATATTATTTTAAATTTTTTTATATACTAAACCCTAAACCCCAAACCTTAAACCCTTAACTGTTAACCCTAAACCCTTATGGGTCGTTTGGTTGGTTTTGATAAGGATAATAGTTATCCCACGTTTGTTTAGTAGTATTAATTATTTCGAGATAGATTTTATTATTAAATCATTTTTATAACTTATACCATGGAGGTGGTGGGATTTATGGGATTTTCTTGATATTTAGTCCCGCAAGCCAAACGACCCCTTAAGTTTATCGGTATAAATGTCTCCAAATGATCACATATAATTGTGTTCTTTTGCCAACATGATGCAATTGAAGTGAGTGATCATAGGTAATGACACCGTTAGATATCCCACAATAGTCCATGTGGTGAGTTAAGGCCACCAGTATAATGTCATACTTGTACATCATGCTATTGTATACAAGTGAATATTTATAATTGTGTTCTTGTGCCTTCATGATGCAATTGAAGTGGGTGATCATATGTAATAATACCTTTAAATATCATACATTGGTGTATGTGGTGAGTTAAGGTCACCAGTATAATGTCGTACTTGTGCATCATGATATTGTATATAAGTGAGCTCTTATAATTGTGTTCTTGTGCATACGAGATGCAATTGAAGCGAGTGACCATAGCTAATGACACCCTAGATCTCCCACATATAATTTTGTTCTTGATTAATTAATAGAACACTACAATGTTTCAAATTATTTTATTAAATATAATTTGTATAGAGTCATTAATTAAATGACACAATATTATCAGTCCAAAATATGCAATAGGGTCATTATTTAAAAACAATCTCATTAATTATGTTTATAATTTCACGTCGTTAAGTGTGCCTATAATAAATTACGCACCTATTGACGACCAACTACAACATTAAATAAAGAAACGAAAGTTAGTTGTTTAAGCAAAACATTCTATTCTAGAAAAGTGGTGTTAAGCGTAATAACTTGAGGTGGGGGTTTAGGGTTCGAATTTGGTTAGACTTTTTTTTTTAAGTCCAGATTTATAAAACTCTAAACCCTAAAGGTCGCTAGTCTAATTTCGTACTGTACATCACGATAGTGTATATAATATCCCACAAAACCAAACCGGCGAACCGCACCAAACCGATAAACCAAACCAAACCGAAAAAAAACCCGACTTGTGGTTTGGTTTGATTTGGTTCGGTGTTGGAAGAAAAAAAACCGACATATTATGTTTGGTTTGATGTTAACAAAGAAAAACCCGAACGGACACCAAACCAAACCGACATTACATATATATTATTTTAAATTTTTTTATATATAAAAAATAGTGAAATTAACATAAAACACCATCTCCAAAGTAATTCTATTTATTATGTACCCAAACTTTAAAATATTCTCAGTAATACAATTTTTGAGAATTTAATACTATATCTCTGTAGTTTATTTTTAAAAATACTACTTTCATAATCTCGAATAATCTCCTAAATCAATGTGTATTAGATATCCCTATCTTTTAAAATCATCTTCTACTATCTCGCTAAAAATAGATATCCTAATTCCTAGTCAACAATCTATAAGTCATCCTACAAAAATATTTCAAATACCATAAAGGACACCGACTATAATTATATATTGTATACCTATAGTATAATCAATATATATTATTATTTAGATAGTTTATGTTTAATAAAATCTATTTGTATAATTAGAATATGTCACATATACTATCTTAATTTTTGTTATGTTAATATTTTTTACAACTAATTTTTTTATTGTATTCTTTGCTTGAAAAAGCACCATGAAATTGTTGCTTACCAATAAAAAATCGAAAAAACCGTATAAACCGAAAAAACCGAAAAAAATCGAGAAAAATCGAGATAGAAAAATCGAATTTATTTGGTTTGATTTGGTTTATTGATTTAAAAACCCGACATAATTGGTTTGGTTTGATAAATTAAAAAACCGGACCAACCCGACCTATGTTCACCCCTAGTCGTAGTGCTCATTTTGCTAATGTATACATGTAATCACATGTAATTGTGTTCTTGTGACTACATGATGTAATTGAAGTGATTGATAATAGCTAATGACACCCTTAGATCACATTAGTCCTTATGGTGATTTAAGGTCACCAGTATAATGTCGTAGTGTACATATGCTATTGTATAAATATGATCACCTAAAATGTATATTCTTTTGCCAACATGATGCAATTGAAGTGAGTAATCATAGGTAATGACACCATTAGATATCCCACAATGGACCATGTGGCGAGTTAAGGTCACCGGTATAATGTCGTAATGTACATTATGCTATTGTATAAATGTGATCACATAAATTTGTATTCTAGTGACTACATGATGCAATTAAAGTTTGTGATTATAGTCAATTACACCCTTAGACTTTCAACAAATAATTTTGTTCATGTCTAATTAGTTATGTCATAAAATATTTGAAATATTTTATTAAATGTAATTTGCATAGAGTCATTAATTTAATTATACTATAATATCAGTCCAAAATATGCAATTAGGTGTCATTATTTTAGACAAACACTCATATTATTGTTTATATTTAATTTATATAATTGGAAAAATTATACCACATAACCGTTAGGAAAGAATAATTACTGTTTTTGTCCACTTTTTGTTGTTTCTTTCTTTTCATAACCATTTTTCTTCTTAAAATATATTTTAAATATTTTGGATATATATTCAATATTATGTATTTCGGATATATATTTAATATTATGTATTTCTAATATATATATAATAAATATTAAATATATATTTAATAAATAATTCGGATATATATTTTATATATTTCGGATATATATTTATGTATTAAGTTTTTGGATAGAAAAAGTTATGGACAACTAAAAGTAAATATTTGTTGATGGGTGCGCAAATGTGTATGGTATAAGAAATGATTCTAATAAATAAATTAGTGTATTTAAAAAACAAGAAAAAGTATAATTAGACATTATGTATGTACGTATACGGACACGTATTAGGTAAAGTTAGTATATTAACCTATCATCTCTCACCCATGAATATTTTGTAGGGTAAAGGTTTTGGGAATATGCTACATTTAATAGTTCGGTCGGAGGGAAAGTTTTGGAGGGAAAAAATAGTTTAAGAAGCCAAACACACATTGAGGGTACGCTATTCATTACACGAGTGTGGCCAAGGTGTGGCAAAGAATAATGTGGCCGATTAGCACCCTCTAAAATATAATTGTCAATGATAAATACTTGTATATACACGTATATTCATGTATATATAAGGAAAATTATGCGAGAAGACAAGCCTAATAGCTAAATTACAGTACATAACGATACTTTGAACATATTGCAATACATAATGATACTTTTAAATGTATTACAATACATACAATTTTTAATTTCTTTCTCTCCCTAACACAAAACCCTAATTTCTTCCCCTCTCTTCCTCTCCCCTCCTCCATCCACCCACCCATCGGCCATTTTTCTTCCCCTTCTCTGGCGACCAAATCTGCTGTCTTCCCCACTCTGAGCTGGGGCTGCTGCTGTAGTACAGCCGCTCCGCGGGAAATCTGGTCGCTAGACATGGGGGAAAAGGACGGCAGGTGGGTGTGTGGGCGGAGGAGGGAGGAGAGAGAGAAAAAAATTAGGGTTTTGTGTTAGGGAGAGAAGGAAATGAAAAATGGTATGTATTATAATATATTTAAAAGTATCGTTATGTATTGTAATATATTTGAAAGTATCGTTATGTACTGTAATTTAGCTATTAAAATAGTTTTCTCGCATAGTCTTCCTTAAAATAATATAAATTAAATTTATACAATACACATACGATTTATACACATACCAAAGGAAAAGAAAAAAAGAACGAAATCTTGCAAAAGTTATCTCAACCATCTTGGTGATATATCGTAAAAAATGTATCCAACAATTCAAATGCCACGCTGCAGTAACCATTCACTCCCTCAGTATCAAACTCGATCATATGAAATGCTGCTTGTTTATACGGTAACATTATCAAACATATATTATAATCTTCACCATATTTGTCAATCATTGTTCTCTTTTTCACCATAAAAATATTAGTAAGAATTGAATAATTTTTAGATGGGGGTAGGTGAGCCAAGGGTGGGCCAAGGGTGGGCGGGAGGTAGGGCTAGGTGGGGGTTAGCTGGTGGCCGAGTGGAAGGGAGTGCCAACGGTAGGTGGGGATAGGGGTTCTGTTTTGGGTGAGGAAAGGTGTTGTGGATAGGTGGGGGCGAGGGTAGGGGAGGGTAGGGGGAATCAGGGGGTAGTATAAAGGTGTAGGGCAGGAGGGTGGTCAAGGGATCCGCCCCGATTCGATCAATAATGGGATTCTTGGCTAGAGAAAGGTTCTGTGACATGGACGCCCTCATACAAAGGGGAAAAAAGCTACGGTTGAAAGATCACTGGATTTAGGTGCAGTGCAGTGTAGAATAGGTTAGGGGTAGTTGGGGTAGGGACATGGATAGGTGCGACGGGAATGGGATAGAGGAAAATGTATTTCTAACTTCTAAGGAAAATATTCATCAAAATATATAATCAGATCAAACAAGAGAGAATTGGAAAATATATTTTCAAAAATATTTATCTCCACACCAACACACCCCTAAATGTTTAAATTATCATCACCAACTTTATTTGTTAGATTTTTAAAAGAATCTAGATTGGTCAAGAAAAATAAAAAGGAAAAGAAAATCTAAAGTAATTCTATAGAATTCAAAAGTTAGCTCTAGAATGACAATTCTAGAGTAATTCTAGAAGTGTTGTTCTGGAAATAGGTAGTTTGAGAATATTATAGAATAGAGTAGTAAATAACTTTCACTAGATCTTTCCATAACCACCTATAAATAGAGGTCGTTCATTTGAGATGCGTGGAGTGCTCCAGTGAGAGACTAATCAAGTAAGAAAAAAAATCTAGAGTGAAAGCAACTAGTGGTGCAAGGCAAAACCCGAAGGGGTTGCTAAGCACAAACGTGGAAAACAAACAAGAAGATAAAATATACAAGCAAGACAAAACTTGCTTCTTTTGAAAGAACAGTGAGGAACCTGTCTCAAAGCTCGATCAAAGGGAACACAAGAATCACCCTAACTATGCAACAATCCTCAAGAGAACATTGCCTCTTGCAAACTGAATGATCAAAGAGGAATGTTCAATCGGATTTACCGAAAGCCACAAGTCCATAAAAGCGCTCACCGGGGTTGCTCACGACGGAGACAAGAAATGTGCTCGGCACTTTCATTCAATTTCAATAATCAAAAACTTGGTACTTACAATGAAATGAAATAAGGTTTATATAGGCAATACTAAGGGTAAACTAGTAAAAGGGTCACAAGTGACCAATAGCAATAAGCCACGCAGGGCTGAATAAAAAAAAAATGTGTTCGGCAGTCTTTGACTTCGGTGAGCCTTGGCTTCGGTTCTCGATTGTCTGCTCGAACACACTTGTCCTCGGGCGCTTGACTTAGCTTCGAACACATGTTGTTGTGTTCGGCTCTGTGCTGCCCGGCGCCAAGAGCTGCTGTTCGGTAACCTTGTCCTCGGGCTCAAATTTGAAGATGAAGCCCTTGGTTCCAACATTTTGCAATTCGCCTTCCGAACACATGCCTCCTCCCGACATCGCCAGCTGGATGTGCGTGTCATGGAGCAGCTTGGCTTGACTTCGAGTGATTGGTCTCCTCGGTTGATCAGTCACTGCCTTCGGTTGAAGTGTCCTCGGTTGATCAGCACTTTGGGCTGCATCAACTAGTGAGAGTAAAAAAAAAAAAAAGTGAGAAAGAAAGAGAGGTGCTAGAGTGTGAGAAACCAAAAAAAAAAATGAGTGCAAAATATTTATAAGTTTAAAGTTGCTTCTTAGTTTGCAACAGTAAAATTCAAGTTGCTAGCAACCATTTGTGTTCGACAAGAGGTACTAAAGTCTGGTAGATCAGGAGCGATAGCAACACAAGAGAGGTTCAATAAGCTACTACCGAGGCTACAAGTCAAGAGGCATCAATCCATGGCGGATTTTGCAAGCACCCTCAGTAGTGTTGAGAAGCACAACACAAGAAATTATGGATCGAGGAGCACAAGGATGAAATACATTTCTCAGCCAAGATCTATCAAACATTGTTGGTGGCTCTGGAACTACATCACCAACAAATGCTGGAGCATCAAAATAGTGGAAGGTCAAAGCAGGAAAGACCAGGTATGCTTTCACAGTAATAGTTGAAGGCGAGTTCTTGCAAAGGATCAAGAATGCCAAGACGCCCAAAGAAGCTTGGGACAAGTTGACAACAATCTATTCCAAAAAAAATTATTCGAGATTACAAAAGCTTAAAAATGAGCTTTTGTCGATCTTGTAGTGGAACATGACGATCAGTCAGTATTTCTAAATGTAAATCTTTGTGTGATCAAATATCAAAATTGGATCCAGAGAATGCTATCATAGAGACAAGGATAAAAAGAATTATCATTCATGGTTTGAGGCCGGAGTATAAAGGCATTGTCACAACCACACGATGGAGGGCGACATAACCAACTTTATCAGAGTTGGAGAATCGGTTTGCGAAGAAGACTTGGAGAAACCGTTATCAGGCCTTTTCATAAAAGATGAAGAAAAGGCGCTCTTTACTAAAGAGCAAAGCTACAACCCTGAAGGTGGAAACAGTAGTAGATCAAGCAACGAGCAAGGCTACCAAAGAAGGGGTGAAGCGAGAAGCTCACAACCATAGGGAGATCAACGTGATCGGCGTCAAGGAAGCCATCGACCCAACTAGCAGGCGGACCAAGGATCCAACAATCAACAGAGAAACAAGTGATAAAACTACTAGAAGAAGGGACACATGCCAGAGACTGTTGGTACAAGAAAGCTGAGGATAACATAGCCACTTCTACTCAAAATAAGCAAGATGAGGAAGAAGACTGGGATTTCAAAACTTTCTATGTAGTTGATGAAAGCAACAAACTGGAAGAGCTCATCACCCTGCACTCTGCCAAGCCAGAACAAGAACTAGCCCTTTCAACTGTAAGCGATAAATTAGTAGATTATGACCATGATTGGATCGTTGATTCGGGATGCTTCAATTACATGACTGGTGATAAAAAGAAGCTGATCAACATGAGTGAATACAAGGGTGGTCGAGTAGTGGTGACTGCGAATAACTTAAGAATGCAATATCTCAAATTGTCAAAACGGTGTTCGTTCCTCGTCACGGCTCGAGACAAGTGCAACTTTAGAATGTCTACCACGTGTCAGGTATGAAGAAAAACTTGTTCTCTGTATCACTACTAACAGCTTTAGGCAACTATGTTGTGTTTGGACCGAATGACGTAAAAGTGTATCGAGACTTGAAAGTTACAAGCTTGTCAATCATGGAGGGAAGAAGATTAGAATCAATCTATGTCATGTCAGCAGAGATAACTTATGTGAAGAAGACTCGTAGTAATGAGACAGCTGACTTATGGTATGTAAGCCTTAGGCACGTGAGTTACAACAAGTTGAAAGTCATGGTGCATCAAGGGCTTCCCTAACTTAAAATTAGAGGAGACACTATTTGTGTTGGATGTCAATGTGAAAAAGCACATCATCTTTCCCATCAAGTATCAAAGTATGAAGCCAAAGAGCCACTGGAGTTGGTACACTCAGATATGTTTGGACCAGTTAAGCAACCTTTCTTCAGTGGTTGCCAATACATGGTGACATTCGTCAACGACTTCTCAAGGTATGTGTGGGTTTACTTGTTAAAGGAGAAATCTGAAGTATTTGAGAAGTTTAAAGAGTTCCAACACATGGTAGAGGATGATATTGGAAGAAAAATTAAGTGTCTCCGTATAGGCAATTGGGGAGAATACACATCACGAGAGCTCAATGACTATATCATAGAGTAGATGATAAGGCGGCAGTTGACATGTCCAAACACTCCACAACAAAATGGAGTAGCAGACAGGAAAAATATAATAGACATCTCGTAGAGATATGCAAGGGTATGCTGCACAACATGAATATACTAGCAATGTTTTGGGCAGAGTGTATGAAGTCTATTGCTCATCTCACAGCACTAATAGGCTACCACATGCGAGACTAGGATTCATCTCACCATTCGAAAAGCTCCAAAAGATGATATTCACTGTAAGTTACTTTTGAGTATTCGGATGTGTATGCTATAAGTTCATGCCAGATCATCTACGCAACAAGTTTGATAAGAAAGCAGTTCGATGTATCTTTGTTGGATACGATGAACAAAGAAAGGGAGGATATACTGTGATCCAACCACTAATTGAACATATATTTTTTAGAAACGTGGTGTTTGAAGAGGCATCATCATGGTGGTCACAAGAAGTCACCATTTCAGACTTAGTAGCCTTAGAGCAAAAGGTACAAGAGAAGCTTAAAGAAGAAGAACCAGGAAACAAGATAGAAACTAACAAAGAGGCAAGATGAGAACCTCAATTGCCTATAATAAAGCATGTTTGCAAGAGGAGAACATGATTTCACGACAAATTGGACTCTATGAAACCCCCAAAGAGTTTCAAGAAGAAGCCCAAAAAGCACAACAACCTCAACTAAGAAAGTCTACCCAAACGAAGTTCCCAAATCCAAAATCTGCTAACGCAATACTAGTTGAGGTAGACAAGATCAACGAGCCTACTATTTTTGAAGAAGCTTCAAAGAAGAGTGAGTTGAGAAAGTCACCCAAAGAAGAGAGAGAGTTATAAAGAATTGGGACAACACGAGGTCTTTAAGACTTCACGAAGCACCTGAAAAGATTGCAAGAACAAATAAAGTTGGCGCTGAGGGGAAGTGTTAAAATATCATCACCAACTTTATTTGTGGATTTTTAGAAGACTCTTGATTGCTCAAGAAGAATACAAATGAGAATAAAATCTAAAGTAATACTTGAGAATTCAAAGGTTAGCTCTAGAATGAGATTCTAGAGTAATTCTAGAAGTATAGTTCTAGAAATGGGTAGTTTGAGAATATTCTAGAATAGAGTAGTATCCTTCCATCACCACCTATAAATTGAGGTGGTTCATTTGAGATGTGTGGTGTGCTCAAGTGAGAGACCAATCAAGTAAGGATTAAAAAAGCATAGAGTGAGAGTAAGGAAAAAAAAAAGAGTGAGAAAGAAAGGGAGGTGCTAGAATGTGAGTGAAACCAAAAAAAAAAATTGAGTGTAAAATATTTGTAAATTCAAAGTTGCTCCAGTTCACAATAACAAAAATTCAAGTTGTTAGCAACCATTCGTGATCAACACTAAATTCTTCTAACACTACTAGAATTCACCCGTTTGCTGAGGGAGATCGGCGAGGGAGTTCCCTCTCCAAACGCGCGATTGAGTGGGAAGTCCCTAGCAACATGCGCCTCGAAATTCGGCTCGTCGTTGAGCAATTTTGGCGAGGGAAAGGCTTAGCCAACTGTTGTGTAGGCCCATTTTTATATATTGTGTCAGTTTTACTCTGCTAAGGATGTCCCTCACCAAAAAAAGGGGAGAGAAATATTTTTAGTACACTTTGGCTACGGAATTCCCTCTCCAAGTACAAATATTATATTTTTTATACACTTTGGCTAAGGAATTCCCTCCCCAATCATAGAAAAAAATTTAAAAAAAAGATATTATTTACATGGGAGACATCTGGTTATAACAAAATATATATCAATTAATCAAAATATTCGGTAATCCTAGAATTATAATTGAAGACTTCATAAGCTAATGATATGTTGATGCATCAGCTTCTTCATCTCTGGTAGAACATCATTTGTAACGGTAGAGAAAATAAAAATGATCTTTTAGATAGAATGAGATTATAAGTTTAAGCGGAAATTAATATAAAGAGAAGCAGGATTTCAGCCCACTCAAAGTTATGAAGAAAAAGTTACAAGAATAAAGATAAAGTCTAAGTTATGATGAACATCAAATACAAACATTCAAGAGAGTTGACATAGTACCTAAGGTTCACCACTTATCAATAAATCAAGAAATGACCATAACTTCACCAATTAAACTAACAAAATCCACCAATAAAATTCATTATTATATATTAAACCTAATTTATTTGAGGGATAATAATAATAATAATAATAATAAAAATTATAAGGTATAAGAGAAAGTTTAATGGAGATGGTTACCTTAATGGGGAGAACCTTGCGATGAGTTGCTGGAGAAATAAAAATGGAGTTGCCGGAGTAAGTGGCGTCGACGGTGTAGCAGTGAAAGAGACGGATGAGGCAGTGAGGGAGAAAGTTTTTGTTTTGTTTGGTGTGGAGTGTGCGATTGTTTTGTGGCTTACACTGAAGGAGTATAAGTTTTTATTTCTTGAATGGCTAAGGAAGTCCCTCGGCAAACGTCTGACAGATTTGCAGCGTTTGATTGGCGAGGGAAATCCCAAGCCAATAAAAAAATAAAATATTTATTGTTTTTGCTTGGTGAGGGAACTCCCAAGCTGTTTTTTATTTTATTTTTTTAAAATTATGGCGAGGGAATTCCCAAGCTGTGTAGGAGAGAGAAATTTTAAATTTTTTGGACTGGCGAGGGAATTCCCTAGCCAATGTCGATTTTTTTTTTTTTTTTTACTTTTGGCGAGAGAAAGTATTTGTTTGCCGAGGGAAATCCTTCTCCATATTTTGGCTTGGGGATTCCCTCGCCAAACGCTCCCTCGGAATTGGCCGAATTTCTAGTAGTGTAAACACAAATTTATGTGTTCACAGCTAATCAAACAATTTAACCTTGTCAATTAAAGTTAAAATTAAAATATATTTGGTTAATCATTCCATTTATTTATTTGATATAAATACCAAGTACAAATACGTTTTTTATCAAAAGTGATTATAATCGAAATGGTCAGATTATGATCTTTTGGGAGACTACTTTAGAAGCGAATAGTCAACTTTCATTAATAGAAAATCTGTACAGATCACGTTAATCCTGATAGTAATCTATGGGCAGACTGTATTTTTGGATTTTACTTAGATATGAGCAATCAACGTATCTCTCGTTGAACATAAATAGTTTTGTAGAATCTTCAACTTTCATAGAACATAGCAAATCAAGGAAGTACAAAGTTTAATGCTTTCACGTTCTGTAGTTTAATTAGAAGGTAGCTGCTTGTTATTATTTTTGGTGTCTACGTAACACTATCTTTTTTCTCTCAAATACGTAATGATTTTAGTTTCTTAATGTTAGAGTTCATGTGCTAAAGTTCATTTGGTTACACTTCCACGGTGACAAGCATGTCCTCGATCTGACTGAAAATTGCCTTGATAGATTTGTGGACAGTCCCTTGCCAGTTAGTTTTACATGCGTATATTCTGAAATTCATGTCAATAATGTTTGTTTATGAATCCAGGCTATGCAGATAAATCAAAGTATTAGTCAACGAGCCGTGCTAGTATTGTATTTTCTTCTGAGTTATAGTGGAATTCAAGGAGAAACAAAACTATCCAAACTAGAGGATCAAGAGTTGGAGAAGCAGCTCAAACTTTTGAACAAGCCAGCAGTCAAAACAGTTATATAAGGTATTTATTTTGGGTTGAATAAACTGAATAGCAAGATATTCAATTGGCGTAACCAAAAATTACTTATTTCCATTCACAGACTAAGTATGGAGATACATATGATTGTGTGGACTTTTACAAGCAACCTGCATTTGATCATCCATTGTTAAAGAATCACAATTTTCATCCAGAGGCATGTCATTATTCATTTTGACAATTCTATATTTAGCAATGATATAATGTTGAGGATATATAATTTTTATCTTGAATGGACCACAGATTAAACCTATTTTATCTAGGATAAAGAAAACCGCTTCAGGTACTTCAACGACTAATAGTTCATCGACAATATGGCTAAACGATCAAAGTTGTCCTTTTGGAACAGTTCCTATCAGAAGAATAACCAAAGATGATCTTATTAGACAAAAACATATGGCACCACCAGAAGATGTCATATTGGATGCTCAATTAGTTACGGTAATGTAAAGCTTAATCCATTATCATTTTAGCATTAATAATTCATTTAGAGACAATAGAATTTATTGTTTTCATTTATATAGTCAGGGAGGTTAAGAATAAATAATATAATTAATACTATCTTTGTCCCTAATACGTGTCATTTTTCTTCTTTTTTGTTTGTCCTAAATAAGTGGTTTTTCTTCTTTTTGTTTGTTAAAAAATAAGTGTAACTTTAGAAATCCAATATAAAATTAGTGATTTTTTTTCAATCTTACCCTTGTAATTAAATAGGTTATAGATAATTAATTGTATTTAACTTTGGTTATCAAGAGTAGTAAATAAGTGTACTTATGTAAAGTATATATACTACACTATTTATTGTTTTTTAATAAACGTGGAAAGAGGAAATGAGACACGTATAATAGAACACAGGTAGTAAGAAAAAAGAATTTCCATGTCTAAACATTAAAGAAACTTATAGTTTTCATCCACAGCATAAATCTCATATACTTTTAACATTTTTACTTCTACACAGACTAGCAACTATAGTGAGCTGAGAAGAAAATATATATCGGGATCTTCACATGGATATAAGGTACATAAATAAAATATCATCTTCTAATTTCTATTTTTTTTTTTTTAATAATAACATGTCAATGAATAGAGCATTTGATGCAAAGTGTATCAGAATATTATTAGACCAGGCAAACAACACATCAATATATTTACAAAAATTTGATGATATAGACATTTTAGAACAGTGTCTCCTGCACTGGGAAATTAAAACATCTTCCAATTGTCGTTTTTTTTTTTTTTTTTTTTTTTTTGTGCTTGGCTTAATTGTTTCAGAATTTGGCAGTCAGCTTTTGGTTATAAACATCACTTGAACATATGATAGGCGGAGGCTAAATTCTTGCTCTAGATTATCGAATTTATTCCCCACCCTTGTATGTGTATTCTGATATTCTTTGTGACGAGTTGAAAGTATTTTTTTTTTCTTTTGATTTTATACATTCAGCGTGCAATAGTTTCAACTCTTAATGATCCAAATAACAAGTTTTCGGGAGCTGGAATGACATTTAGCGTATGGAATCCTCATGTTGAAGGCCACCAGCATAGCGGATGTCGAGTAAAAATAAAGAGCGGTTCAGATATTTTACAGGCTGGTTGGAGAGTAGGTTTATTAAACACCTTCTTACATTGTTTATGGCTTATTTGTTATTCGGTTTCTGAAATAACCTTATTATATGTTTTTTTCTTTAATATATACTCTCTCCGTTCCAAAATGATTGTCATAGTTTGACTTGGAGCGGAGTTTAAGAAATGTGGTAAGACTTTTGGAACTTGTGGTCCAAAATAAGTCATAAATAAATATGTGGCTATAAAGCATTTCATTAAGGGTAAAGTAGTAGTTTCAACTAAAAAATGTTTCCAAATTTAGAATTGTGCCATTCTTTTTGGAACGGACTAATAAGGAAATAGTGACAATTATTTTGGAACGGAGGGAGTATTTTTTTGCACTGAAGAATAGGATAAGGGGAAATGGGAGGGGAGGATGGGTAGTAATAATACGCATTGTGATAGTTCTATTTCGTGTTTAGGCGATAGTAAAACCCGACCATTTATACATTTTCAAGTTAGTTATTTTATTTACTTGTTAATTTCTATATATTCATCCCATCTCTTTCATTTAGCTATTTAAAAAAACTTTCATATACTTTTATGTATTTTTAAGCCGGTAATATGCATTGCTTCAATATACCAATTGATGCGCCATTTGATAAAATTTCACGTCGTGGAGAAAAAATTTCATGGGAATATTCCATGTACATCGATCGGGTACGTGTTTCCGTTCATGACTTTTAATAGTACAATAATTTGAAAGTTAAAAGATAGTACTAATTAAACATTAATTTTTGTTTTAAAAAAAAGGATATAGCCAATGGAAATTGGTGGCTTTTGGTTGAGGAAAGCTATAAAGAAATTGGTTACTGGCCTCAGAATATTTTTACTGACTTGGCAAGCTTTGCTACGAATGTTGAATGGGGAGGAGTTGCTTATAGTGCACCCGGTGTACCTGAACCTCCAATGCAAGAAAATTACTGCATTAAATGTAAAAGGTGAGACAATAAATGTAAAAACAAACCCGCATGAAGATGATACTGAATTATACAAGGTATTCGATCTAGGGTTACGTGGAAAGTCTAGGCACATTATTCTCTACGGGGGACCTGGTGAGAGTGCATAACTCATAATTAAGTGTCCTTAGTTATTTCCATTGCAATTGAAATGAAACTATATAAGTATGTCACATGCTTCGACTTATGTTTACTTTCATTTTCTATTGGTTCACTCACATATAGCTTAATACCCAATTAACAACTTATATTATCAAAGTATGAAATATAAGTACTTCTATTTTCTAGAACCTTGGTCCAACGAGATGCAAGTGTTTACATACTTTTAGACCATGAATAAATAATAGTGTTTTTTAATTAAATTATAAAGCCAGAAACATTTTAAGATAGTTTACATTGGTTAGTGGAAATTATATTAAATATTAATATATTAGTATATCAAAAATTATTTAAGCTCTCAATTGTTCCCTTTTCTCCTATATAGCATACTATCACATGTGGGATTGTTTAGAGTTGAGTAATCAGCAAACAATGTGAGGAGATGAGACTGATCTCTCACAAAAAGTCAGCTCCCTATAATCCTATAATAGGTCAAAATATTACAATTAATACTTGGAATCATATCTTATATAGTTACATATATAAAGCCACATTATTGGTGATTGCCGCATTCAGGAATCTTATCCTCTACACATTAATAGGAATTCTTAATTCATATAGCACTACCATGTTAAACGTGATATTGGTATTAAATATGAATTATACTCTCCTCTTGCCTCTGGCTCTGGTCTCTGTGTATAGGATTTTTCTAAGTATATATAGAGCTTATAACCTACATTAAAAGATGTTTTAAATTTCTCTAAGATGTTAAAACTAGTTTTGTTTTTTTGGAGGGGGAGGGGTTAGGGGTGGGAGGGAGTGTTAGAGTTTTTGCTCTGGATTTTTAACTTATTAGGACTCTCCTTGTTGAAGGAATGAAAAAGACTTCCAATAGAAGTATATCTCCTTTTATGTCTTCTTTTTCTTGGGAAGAAGTCTTGATCATGTTTAGAGGAGACTTTATATTTTAGTATTTTTATTAGTAGTTTTTAATCTGCTCCCTATGTAAGTCAGTTTATGACCAAATCAATAAATAGTTTTAAACCCTCTTGATGTTTGATTTACTGTCATTTATGTTGATGTGTTAGCTTCTGCATGCACCATGTTATTTCGATCCCAACAGGGAGAATGAGATTTTTATTTTCATTTTTCTGGCGTTGTTACTACTATACATTTGGAAAAAATGCGAAAAGTTTTTTCTCCTTTTTTTGTTGTTGAGAAAGTGGGGATATAGGTCTTTGACGGTTTCCATGAACAAAAGAAAATACACTTAGTGGGGCATTTTCCTTTTCTTCACTAAATAAAAAGTTTATTCCTAGCTCTTTAGGTTCACATATATTTGATGATACTTTATTGACACAGACTTGTAGATTGTAGTATCATCTGGTCTCTTTGGGAATTGGGTATCTTCACTCACTATCAAAATTATATGATGGCCATATGTGATGTTCCCTTCTCATTTTTTAGCTATTCGAATAGGGATAGGGATGCGCATAGTTGCACTACATAATAAATATGGTTAGTTTATCCAAAAAAGAAAAAAGAAACACACTAAACGCATGATGTGTTTTGTTGTCTCTCCAATTTTGTGGTATTGCCGATAGATTTTTTTTTTAAAGATATTTTACTCTTATGTTTCCAAATCCACAAACAGAAATTTCATGGTCAATGCAAGTTTCAGGTTCCATGACCTTTTTATCTTTTTAAAAAAGGATGGTCACAATCCTACACCTTAAGAGGCCATAGAGCTATAATCATAAATCAAGGACTAATTAATGGGTTACAGCTCTTTTAAACATTAGGTTGTGTATAGGCTTACCTTTGATTGATCACAAAAGGAAAGAAGGATACATAAATTCCTGAAATACACAACAAAAGGCCTTACCGATTATCAACATTGTTATGTGCAGTCTTCGAATGAGTGAACAGACGAGTTTTTCAGTGTTCCGATTATCATTCAATGATTGAGTATAATTTTCTTATTCTAGAATAATAAATGACATTCAATGTTAATTGCTTTAATTAAGGGTGTTCACGGTTTGGATAAAAACCGAACCAAATCGAAAACCAAATCGAACCGATAAAAAAAACCGACACTTTGTTGGATATGGTTTGGTATGGTTTTGAATTTTTAAAAACCGTAAATATTTGGTTTGGTTTGGTTCTAGGAAAAAAAAAATCGTAGAATTAACCAAACCGAACTGACAATTATAAATATAATTTTATAATTATATACATTAATATTTAATATTTTATATAAACTTTTAAAGTATTTTATATATTTTCAAATTTCAATAATTGTTAATGTGTCTGGACGGGAGTTAATGTGCTGGTCTTGGAGAACTCTGTACCTTTGATGGTCTGAAGATTCAAGTCCAACAATTAATGGTGAACTAAACCTTAGCAGTTAGTAGTAAGTTGCTGTATTTTTTTTTTTAAAAAAAAAAGAAGAATTGCATAACCTATTTTATACTTAGTACTTGTTCAAGTACTTTAGTTGAGTACATTATAAGTCAGGTGGATATAAAGTACTAGTAGAAACTACAAAGTACCCTTTTGCATTTGGAGATTGAGAAATAAAATGGAGGAACATGCATAAGCCCCTCTCTAATAGGCTAATGAAGATATGAATGTCATTAAAGTAAAAATTCCCAACATCTGCAATTCAAACATTGACAAAGGCCAGATTGTTGAAGCTGTAAACGTTGATGACGATGAGGTTGGTTTTTGGAGGGCGGCAAAAGTGTGCTTGCTTTTCTGCTTCTACCATTTAGAAGCCTCTTTGAAATAGGAGACATCATTTGATCTGTTGGTCTTGTGTACCTTTATTTGAATGGCTTAGGAACCTTAAGGCGATCGGGGGTATTTTCACTTTTGGTTCTGTATGATTTGAAATTTGGCGCATTACTTCTACTTTGTACATTGAACCCATAGTTTTATGCACACTTATCTATCCCATGTTGTAATCAATATTCAAGAAAATTCCAGCTAGTCAATGATCAATTCTATATACAAATAAATAACATGTCCAACAGTCATTGTGATTTGTAAAAAAAAAAAAAACCGACTAACCGAAACCAAACCGACATTAACCAAACTGATGGATATGACTTTTATTTGGTTTAGTTTGGTTTGGTTTTAAGAATTTAAAAACCGAATATATTGGTTTGGTTATGGTTTTAACCAAAAACCAACCAAACCAAACCGTGAACACCCCTAGCTTTAATAATAAAAATATAACGAAAAATATAATTGACCACACCATTTATGGCCCAAACATCTTAAATGGGGTTATTATAATAATTTCACACGCCTTTTTAATAAATTCGTTAATTTTGTTCCATTTATACCCCTAATCAAATTTTAAGTTAATTTTGAATAATTTGTATAATTCTCTCTCATGTTATTAATTCTTAGTTATCTTCACAAAGCATTTTCACAACTAAACATGCATTTGATTGTTACCCATAAATTATTTAATGAGGTTAGGTAAAGCATAAAAATACATACGGAATACATACGAAATACATACTACTAGTATACTATACTATATTTTTCGTATATTTACTACAAAATTGTATACTATACTTATAGATTAATTCCCAACTCTTTTTGTTATTGGTCATTTTCTAACCCTAATACTTTGAGCAATATATGTACACCTTTAAATGTTGACTGCCGGACCTAACAATTCCATCTATTTTAATTTTCCCTTCACAAATTTTATTAGACATTTTAGTTTAGAAATCTGTGCCTATATTTTTTCCTCCTTGAATTTTCCCTAAATATAAGCTACAACATTAGATAAAGAAACAAAAAGTTAGTCATATGGCAGATGATGCTATTCAAGCAAAGTGGTTATGGGTTATTAACATGAGGTGGAGGTTTATGGTTCGAGTTTGGTTAGGCTCTAGCTTTTTTTATTATGTGCATTTTAAAACCGTAATCCCTAAACCCTCAACCCCAAACCTTAAACCCTTAACTGTTAACCCTAAACCCTTATGGGTCGTTTGGTTGGTTTTGATAAGGATAATATTTATCCCACGTTTTTTAGTAGTATTAATTATTTCGAGATCGATTTTATTATTAAATTATTTTTATAACTTATACCATGGAGGTGGTGGGATTTATGGGATTTTCTTGATATTTAGTCCCGCAAGCCAAACGACCCCTTAAGTTTATCGGTATAAATGTCTACAAATGATCACATATAATTGTGTTCTTTTGCCAACATGATGCAATTGAAGTGAGTGATCATAGGTAATGACACCGTTAGATATCCCACAATGGTCCACGTGGTGAGTTAAGGCCACCAGTATAATGTCATACTTGTACATCATGCTATTGTATACAAGTGAGTATTTATAATTGTGTTCTTGTGCCTTCATGATGCAATTGAAGTGGGTGATCATATGTAATAATACCTTTAAATATCATACATTGGTGTATGTGGTGAGTTAAGGTCACCAGTATAATGTCGTACTTGTACATCATGATATTGTATATAAGTGAGCTTTTATAATTGTGTTCTTGTGCATACATGATGCAATTGAAGTGAGTGACCATAGCTAATGACACCCTAGATCTCCCACATATAATTTTGTTCTTGATTAATTAATAGAACACTACAATGTTTGAAATTATTTTATTAAATATAATTTGTATAGAGTCATTAATTAAATGACACAATATTATCAGTCCAAAATATGCAATTAGGGTCATTATTTAAAAACAATCTCATTAATTTTTATGTTTATAATTTCACATCGTTAAGTGTGCCTATAATAAATTACGCACCTATTGACGACCAACTACAACATTAAATAAAGAAACGAAAGTTAGTTGTTTAGGCAAAACATTCTATTCTAGCAAAGTGGTGTTAAGCGTAATAACTTGAGGTGGGGGTTTAGGGTTCGAATTTTGTTAGACTTTTTTTTTTTAAGTCCAGATTCATAAAACTCTAAACCTTAAAGGTCGCTAGTCTAATTTCGTACTGTACATCACGATAGTGTATATAATATCCCACAAAACCAAACTGGAGAACCGCACCAAACCGATAAACCAAACCAAACCGAAAAAAAACCCGACTAATGGTTTGGTTTGATTTGGTTTGGTGTTGGAAGAAAAAAAAATCCGACATATTAGGTTTGGTTTGATGTTAACACAGAAAAACCCGAACCGACACCAAACCAAACCGACATTACATATATATTATTTTAAATTTTTTTATATATAAAAATAGTGAAATTAACATAAAACACCATCTCCAAAGTAATTCTATTTATTATGTACCCAACACTTTAAAATATTCTCAGTAATACAATTTTTGAGAATTTAATACTATATTTCTGTAGTTTATTTTTAAAAATACTACTTTCATAATATCGAATAATCTCCTAAATCAATGTGTATTAGATATCCCTATCTTTTAAAATCATCTTCTACTATCTCGCTAAAAATAGATATCCTAGTCAACAATCCACAAGTCATCCTAAAAAAATATTTCAAATACCATAAAGGACACCGAGTATAATTATGTATTGTATACCTATAGTATAATCAATATATATTATTATTTAGATAGTTTATGTTTAATAAAATCTATTTGTACAATTAGAATATGTCACATATACTATCTTAATTTTTGTTATGTTAATATTTTTTACAACTAATTTTTTTATTGTATTCTTTGCTTGAAAAAGCACCATGAAATTGTTGCTTACCAATAAAAAATCGAAAAAACCGTATAACCCGAAAAAACTGAAAAAAATCGAGAAAAACCGACATAGAAAAACCGATTTTATTTGGTTTGATTTGGTTTATTGATTTAAAAACCCGACATAATTGGTTTGGTTTGATAAATTAAAAAATCAGACCAACCCGACCTATGTTCACCCCTAGTCGTAGTGCTCATTTTGCTATTGTATACATGTAATCACATGTAATTGTGTTCTTGTGACTAGATGATGTAATTGAAGTGATTGATAATAGCTAATGACACCCTTAGATCACATTAGTCCTTGTGGCGATTTAAGGTCACCAGTATAATGTCGTAGTGTACATATGCTATTATATAAATATGATCACATAAAATGTATATTCTTTTGCCAACATGATGCAATTGAAGTGAGTGATCATAGGTAATGACACCATTAGATATCCCACAATGGACCATGTGGCGAGTTAAGGTCAACGGTATAATGTCGTAATGTACATTATGCTATTGTATAAATGTGATCACATAAATTTGTATTCTAGTGACTACATGATGCAATTAAAGTGAGTGATTATAGTCAATTACATCCTTAGACCTTCAACAAATAATTTTGTTCATGTCTAATTAGTTAAGTCATAAAATATTTGAAATATTTTATTAAATGTAATTTGTATAGAGTCATTAATTTAATTATACTATAATATCAGTCCAAAATATGCAATTAGGTGTCATTATTTTAGACAAACACTCATATTATTGTTTATATTTAATTTATAAAATTGAAAAAATTATACCACATAACCGTTAGGAAAGAATAATTACTGTTTTTGTCCACTTTTTGTTGTTTCTTTCTTTTCATAACCATTTTTCTTTTTAAAATATATTTTAAATATTTTTGATATATATTCAATATTTTGTATTTCGGATATATATTTAATATTATGTATTTCTAATATATATTTAATAAATATTAAATATATATTTAATAAATAATTCAGATATATATTTAATATATTTTATATATTTCGGATATATATTTATGTATTAAATTTTTGGATAGAAAAAGTTATGGACAACTAAAAGTAAATATTTGTTGATGGGTGTGCAAATATGTATGGTATAAAAAATGATTCTAATAAATAAAGTGTATTTAAAAAATAAGAAAAAGTATAATTAGACATTATGTATGTACGTATACGGACACGTATTAGGTAAAGTTAGTATATTAACCTATCATCTCTCACCCATGAATATTTTGTAGGGTCAAAGTTTTGGGAATATGCTACATTTAATAGTTCGGTCGGAGGGAAAGTTTTGGAGGGAAAAAATAGTTTAAGAAGCCAAACACACATTGAGGGTACGCTAGTCATTACACGAGTGTGGCCAAGGTGTGGCAAAGAATGATGTGGCCAAATAGAACCCTCCAAAATATAATTGTCAATGTTAAATACTTGTATATACACGTATATTCATGTATATATAAGGAAAATTATGCGAGAAGACAAGCCTAATAGCTAAATTACAGTACATAACGATACTTTGAACATATTGCAATACATAATGATACTTTTAAATGTATTACAATACATACAATTTTTTATTTCTTTCTCTCCCTAACACAAAACCCTAATTTCTTCCTCTCCCCTCCTCCATCCACCCACCCGTCGGCCATTTTTCTTCCCCTTCTCCGGCGACCAAATCTGCTGTCTTCCCCACTCCGAGCTGGGGATGCTGCTGCAGTACAGCCGCTCCGCAGGAAATCTGGTCGCTAGACATGGGGGAGAAGGACGGCGGGTGGGTGTGTGGGCGGAGCAGGGGAGAGAGAGAGAGAGAAAAAATTAGGATTTTGTGTTGGGAGAGAAGGAAATAAAAAATGGTATGTATTATAATATATTTAAAAGTATCGTTATGTATTGTAATATATTTGAAAGTATCGTTATTTACTGTAATTTAGCTATTAAAATAGTTTTCTCGCATAGTTTTCCTTAAAAAAATATAAATTAAATTTATACAATACACATACGATTTATACACATACCAAAGGAAAAGAAAAAAGAACGAAGATCTTGCAAAAGTTATCTCAACCATCTTGGTGATATATCGTAAAAAAAGTATCCAACAATTCAAATGCCACGCTGCAGTAACCATTCACTCCCCCAGTATCAAACTCAATCATAAGAAATGCTGCTTGTTTATACGGTAACATTATCAAACATATATTATAATCTTCACCATATTTGTCAGTCATTGTTCTCTTTTGGCTAAATTATACAAATATACAAATATAGTAGCAAGTTTACAATAAAATAGCAACATTATGTCACTTTTCAAGAATAGCAATACTTTCTTAACATTATATATACAAGTTATTAAAAAAAAAAATTTACTCAATAAAATTGAAAATACACCTTGCACCAAAATCGCCCATAATTATAGGCATGTCTTTTCATCTGTTCCTACTTTTTTGGGATTACAACTACCCAATTACTAATTTTATTGTATGTCTTTTGTATGTCTATCGTATGGTGTATGTGTATAGTATGTATATTGTAGGGCTATTGTATGTGTATTGTATGGCTATTGTATGGCTATTGTATGTATATTGTATGGCTATTATATGTGTATTGTATGGCTATTGTTTCTTACGTATGCCTATTGTCAATTTTTAATAGATGGTTTTGAGGTGAGAGAGAAAATGGGTCTTAAATGTAAAAAAATTTAAACCTATCTAAACATGATTTGGGTGCATAAATATAGGATTAGATTTATCTTTTTTTTTTAATTACATTTTCTTTTCTTTTTAAATACATTATGCTATTTTTTGTAGCAAAAAACAAGAATGTTGCTATTTTTTATAAGTTTTGAAAATATTTATATATTTTGTAATAAAAGTACATAAAGTTATACTCTGTGTAATTTTTCCTTCTCTTTTTCACCATAAAAATATTAGTAAGAATTGAATAATTCAATAGGCATACAAACGCCCGAAATTAATAATTCCCCGAAGTGGGAGAATTGTAATATGTATGGCATCCTCTCCTAAGCATGGCAACTCTACCATAACAGCATATTCTAATTTGACGCAGTAGGATTTTCTTGTTCTCTTAGTATCTCACATAATACATCATTTTATATTGTGTTGGGCTTTTACCATATCCTTTCCTTTCCTTTTTTCCATAAGAATCATAAAAAGCCAACTTTAATTTGAATAAGCGGTTTGAATCTGAACAAGGACCTTGAGTTGAACTCCAATGGTGGAGAATTGATCTGAGTGTAAAGCTAGAGAGAGAAATATTGCAACCCAGTGAATTGGAGAAAATGAATATTACTTGCTCTACAAGCTAAGCTGAGGTTTTTATACAAGTGAGTCTAACTAACTATGCTGACTAGACTAGGTGCCAACTAAGCTAACTCCCACTAACTAACTGCTCCTATAAATACTACATAGATACAGATACAGATACTATGGCTATACATACATACACTGTAATTCTCAATACCATCCCTCAAGGTGGAAGGGAGGAAATCACTGCCAACTTGCCAAGAATTGCACTATGTTTGATACCAGTGAGAGACTTGGTGAGAAGATCTGCCACCTGAGCATGAGTGAGAATGTAGTGGAGAGACACCAGCCCATCCTGCAACTTATCCCTAACAAAATAGCAATCAACCTCTATATGTTTCGTGCGTTCATGAAATACTGGGTTTTGGGCAATCTGCAAGGCTGACTGGCTATCACAAAAAATTGGCACTGGAAGAGTGAATGGAACCTGAAGCTCTGTCAACAATCTGACCACCCAAACTAGTTGTCCAACCACCTTCCTGGCCGACCTATACTCAGCCTCTGCTGAGGACAAAGAAACAACAGGACTTCCAGCTGAGAAGACTGTCTCCTAGGGTCACAATGTATCCACTCACAGACCTTCTGGAGTCAGGGCAACCAGCCCAATCAGAGTCACAGAAGGCTCTAACAGCAAAATCTGGTTTATTGGAGAAGAACAGACCCAAGGTGGGGTCCTTCTTGAGATACCTCAGAACATGTAAGGCACCTCTGAAATGTGGTTCTCTGGGGCTCTGCATGAACTGGCTCAGATGCTGAACACTATAGGCAATGTCAAGCCTAGTGATTGTGAGGAAATTCAACTTCCCTACTAACTTTCTGTAAACAGTGGGGTCCGGCAAAAGAGTCCCCTCAGTGCTCTTAAGTTTGATGCTGGGATCAAGTGGACAAGAAAAAGGGCTGACTGAACTGCAATCATACTCCTTGAGAAGGTCTTGTGTAAATTTCTTCTGTGTGATGACCACACCATCTGCTTTATGAAGCACTTCAAGACCAAGAAAATAATGCAGCTTGCCCAGGTCCTTGATCTTAAAGGTGTCATGAAGATAACACTTAAGAGACTCAATCTCTGCTAAATCTGTACCTGTGAGAATAACATCATCTACATATACTGCAACAAAGACTAAAGATCCCATGTCCTTCTTAAATAACAATGAATAGTCACTGAAAGAATTCTTGTAGCCTCTGGAATATAAAGCCTCACTCAGTTTCGCATACCACTGTCTGCTGGCCTGCTTGAGCCCATATAGGGACTTATTCAACTTGCAAACCAGACCCTGTTGGTCAGTCAGGAGTCCTTGGGGGAATTCCATGTACACTTCTTCATTTAACTCTCCATGAAGAAAAGCACTATTCACATCTAGTTGGAATATGTCCCAACCTCTCTTAACAACTACACTCACCAATGTTCTCACAGTGGTCATTTTGACCACTGGAGAGAATGTTTCTGTGTAGTTTATGCCTGCCTTTTGAGTGTATCCTTTCACTACTAGTCTGGCTTTGAGCCTTTCTATGCTGCCATCTGCTTTATGTTTCACCTTGTACACCCACTTACATCCTATAGCTTTCTTTCCTTTTGGGAGAGGCACCAGATCCCAAGTTTTGTTTACATACAAAGCTTCAAACTCCTGTGTCATAGCAGCCTGCCAAGCAGGATCTAAAGCTGCTTCTGCATAAGAACTAGGTTCACAAACTTGAGACAAGTTAGCAATCAAATGTTGACTGTCAGGACTGAAGACACTTAGCAGGGCATAGTGGACTGTGGAAAACTGACTAGCTGAAGAGAAAAATGCTACATTCTTATTGTTAGAGATAGAGGAATGAATGGCATCAGAGTGTACAGTGGAGTCAGGACTTGGTAGGGTATGCACATAGTCATTTAGGTACTTTGGAAGATAGTGTGTTCTTTGTGATCTCCTCAAATCTGGTTCTACTTGATGTTGGTTCAAACTGGATGGTGAAGGTGTTTGAGAGGTACCTGGAGAGTTGTAGGTATGAGTCCAGCCTGGTGGAGTTGCAGGAGGTGTATGTGTGGCCAGATGGGGTTCTTCACATGAAAAAGGAGGTCCATCATCACATGCATCTAATGGTTTGGTGGTTTCTGGCAATTTCTGTGGTGGTGTTAAAGCCAAGTTGAAGGGAAAGATAGTTTCATGGAAATGCACATCTCTGGACACATGAATTTTCTTTGTCTCCATGTTGAGCACTTTATATCCCTTCACACCAAATGGGTATCCCACAAATACATAAGGCACTGCCCTTGGTTCAAACTTATCTCTATGGTGTCTCACTGTTGTTGGGTAACACAGACACCCAAAGGTTCTCAGGTATGAGTAGAGTGGTTGTCTTTGGTAGAGTATCTCAAAAGGACTCTTATTATCATGAATGCTTGAGGGTAGTCTGTTTATCAGGTATGTGGAGGTCAGTATGCACTCTCCCCAGTATTGGGTAGGCAGTTTGGACTGGAACAATAGTGCTCTTGCTGTTTCAAGGAGGTGCCTGTGTTTTCTTTCCACCACACCATTTTGTTGTGGTGTGTAAGGGCAGGTCCTTTGGTGTAAGATTCCTTTTGACTGCAGAAACTTTGCAGTTTCAGAGTTGATAAACTCTCCTCCATTATCAGTCCTGATGGTTTTTATGCTAGTTTTAAATTGGTTTTCAATGAGCCCCACAAAGGCCTGCAAAACTTGAAGGGCATTACTTTTACAGCTTAGCAGATGTGTCCATGTGGTTCTACTGTGGTCATCTACAAGAGTGATGAAGTATTTATAATTATTATGTGTTGCTGTGTGATAAGGGCCCCACAGGTCTATATGAACCAACTCAAACACATGTGATGTGGTAGTGGTACTATTTGGGAAAGGACTCCTAGATTATCTAGCCATGGGACAAACAGGACACATGAAAGGTTGCTTAGGTGCAAATTTAAGTGGTATAGATGTCATAGTCTTCATTTTCACAAAAGGTACATGCCCTAATCTGGCATGCCACAAGAAGTCTTGTTTTTCATTGATGTGAACAGAGCTATTTATACATGGACTCACATGACACTGTACATTATTTATTTGACAAACAAGGGAAGGACTAGAGGTAGAATTGTAAGGAAATGAACCAAGAGAAAATTTCCCTGGCCCGGGATTGCAGCATCCTGGACAGTAGTAGTACAACCCATTTCTGGCCTTACCAAACTCCAGAGGGTTCCTCATTGAAGGGCCCTGCAGGCAGCACAGGGTGTCAGAGAAAATCACTCTGCACTTCAGCTGTTCTGTAAGGGCATGTATAGAGACTAGGTTGTATTTGAAACTACTGATGTAAAGCACTTTCTGTAGTGTGATGTGTGAGCTAAGGACTACATCACCAATTTCTGAAACTCTGACTTTATAACCACTAGGCAAAGACATTGTAGTTGTTGTTTCTGTAGTTTCCTGAGTTGTAGTTTGTTCTGTATCCTCCAAAATTTTGTGACTTTCCTGCTGCATTAAGTGATGCAGACTCCATCAAGATCTGATTGTTTGGCTTGAGCTCTCTCTGTTTCTCCTCTTGTATCAGTATGGAAACTGCCTGAGCAATACTTGGTAAAGGATTCATCATTAGTATGCTTCCCCTTACTATGGTGTACACCTCATTTAAACCCATCAGGAACTGTATCAGTCTCCTATCCTACTCAGCTTTGTGAATTCCTTCCTTAGCACCACAGGTACAGTTGCAGGCACACTGGCTAACTGCAGCTAGAGTGGTCAACTCTTCCCATAATTTCTTCATCTTAGTGTAGTATCCGGTAATGTCTGAACTTCCTTGGCTCAAATCATTGATTTTCTTTTGGACTTGGTACAGTTTTGCCCCATTAGTTTGGCCATACCTTTCCTCTAACTCTTTCCACAGTTCTTTTGCATCATCTGCATACTCAACACTATCCGCTATTTCTTTCACCAAAGAATTCAGAATCCAGGATGTTACCATGTCATCGCACCTCTCCCACTGACGTAGGGTAGGTGAATCTGGTCCTGGCTTCCCACACTCTCCATTTATAAATCCTACCTTATTCTTCGCAGAAAGAGCTCTCAAAACACTGCGTCTCCAAGACCTATATCCTAATCCATTAAAAGGTACTGTGACTAGCATAATTCCCGGGTTATCTGATGGGTAAATATACAAGGGGCTATTGGAATCAATTAGGGTCTGATTATTGTTAACTTGTTCAGCAGCCATCGAAGAAATCGTAAATCAATCAATTGGAAAACTCTATGTATGGAGAAGAAAATTGAAAATTCTAGGGTTTCAGTATCTCAAGCAATTGTGGAAAATTGAGAGAATAAAATGTGTATCATCAATCGAACAAAAAATGAATCAGAGAGGATTTACCAGTCGCTCTGATACCATATTTGAATCTGAACAAGGACCTTGAGTTGAACTCCAATGGTGGAGAATTGATCTGAGTGTAAAGCTAGAGAGAGAAATATTGCAACCCAGTGAATTGGGGAAAATGAATATTACTTGCTCTATAAGCTAAGCTGAGGTTTTTATACAAGTGAGTCTAACTAACTATGCTGACTAGACTAGGTGCCAACTAAGCTAACTCCCACTAACTAACTGCTGCTATAAATACTACACAGATACAGATACAGATACTATGGCTATACATACATACACTGTAATTCTCAATATAAGCATAAGAAAATGAAACGTCTTGATCAGTGTTTTAAAAGGTATTTGCGGGGCGAGCCTCAGAGCAGGGAGTAGCAAAAGCGCCTTGGGCTATTTCAGTCGGGCGAAAGTACTGAAAGGCGTAAGCCCCATGCGTTGGGGCGTAAGCCCAAGCGTGAGGCGAGTCCGGGCGTATGGAGCATAAGCCCAGAAAACTTTTCAAATTAAAATTAGAAATACTAAATAAAGTCTTTAATTTTCAAAAATTAACCTAATAACTACACAAAATTAATTAAAAAGAATCAAATTTACTACCTTCTGAAGTCCCGCTATTCAAATTTACCGTCAAAATTTTATTTTATTATCTGCTTTTACGCTCTAACTACTATAGTCTTTCGAAAAGGAGGAGTTCTTTCCTTCTACAATTGATACTTGACGTCTTTCTCTACGAATCTATTTTTGGATTGGTTCAACACTTTTAAATCTCTAATTACAGGCCAAAAGGAATGAAAACAATTTAGTTGATTGCTTAAAGATTGTATTATCTATTTTGTTCCCAATTAGAAATTGACGTAACTATGGTTGACATTTTTTTTTTTTGCAAACTTGCTAAGATGAAGAAATTCTACATGTATATTTCCTATAATTTCTCTATAATTTAATCCTTTTTGGTGATTTTTGTTTTTTTAAAGATTTATAACTATTAAAAAATAAAGATCCATGGGGCTTTTGCCTAGTAACTCGGGACTTTCACCTCGCCCCATATCAGGTAAAAACGCCTCGCTTCACGCCCCGCCCGTGAGAACACTGGTCTTGATATATACAGAGGGCTTCTCATCATTCATTTTATTGAGTTGAATGTCTCCCTGTTTAATTGAGCAATGTATTTAAACACTTAATATTAACTACCCCTGATCAAACAAACGAACAGAGTCAATTGTGCTGAAGTGCGTCTTACGAATTTCAGAATAGTACTCGTTTCATGCACCCAATTCGTCACAATATTTTACTTAAGTGAGTGCTATTTTCACTATATCCGAAACATCATGAGAATATTCAGCATATTTTGACTCCTTCTCATTTTCACACTAGATATGTAAGTGAAAGATTCATGAACTACAATTATACTTGTATATTGAACAATTCAAAAGGCTCCAACAGACTATGGTGGGGTGGTACCAGACTAATTAAGTTGCCAATTGGTGGAGTGGGTAAGTGTGTGGATCACAATAAAATCTCATGGGAAAAGGTATACTAAAGCATAGTGGCCATTTGTAGGGACATATGGATCCTGCAAAATAAGCAAGCTGCCAGCTATAAACTTGTCATTCCCACATGCATTTATGCCAGAGACTATGACGTCTTTCTAAAAATAGTTGGATTGCTAGCATTTGTTAATCACTGTCTTATTGTTGTCTCTAGCATATATGAGATCAGTCCCACTCGAAGCTGATATTATATGAACCCTTAACTAGACGCCCCTGCCTTTGAGTCTTGAAAATGAAAAAAAAAAAATCTTGTAGGGAGAGGTTACTTTTTTAATGGGTATTACGCGACACGAATTCGATTTAGTCCAATGCATATACGGATAGTTGGATGTAAGATCAGTTGAAATTTGGTGAGCCCTTAACCAGAGGAAGTCGAGTCATGTGAATGGAAAAATCCTTGTAAGGAGAGCTTTTATGCGGCATGAATCCGGATTAGTTCAGACTTCAGTGGGATACTAAACACTAGATGAGAAATAAAATGTTTGACGAACGAGTTCTTTTCTCCTTTTATGCTATTTACGGAAATTTTCATTTGTGAATTATCAGAAGTTGCACAGAACTCACAATTCTCACTCGATGTAGGGATTACGTCTGTGTACACCTCACTCTTCTCAGATCCTACTTGTAGGACTATACCAGGTATGTTGTTGTTGCACACAACTCACAACTCACAACTCACAACTCACAACTGTGAACCATATTCTCAGCTTTTGTTGGAACACCAAAGACTAGAATTTAATTAAGTGCCTAATGATGACACTTCTTAGTGCAATAAAGACCAATTAATTACTCTCTCCGGTCCACTTTATTTGATGTTTTAGCTTATTTTTTGGTCCATAATATTTGATCTTTTCGGAAATCAAGATGGAATTTTACAATGTCACCCCTTGCTAATAAATGACTTTAAACAAAATGATAAGTAATAATAGCTTGAATAATGGCTAATATAGTCAATTACATTACTAATTAATGCTAAAAAGGTGATTTTCTTAATACTCGTGAAAACATCCAAAACATCAAATAATATTGACCGGAGGGAGTAGTAGTTTAGTGTGCAAGCATTGTCATCAAAAATGAAAAATCAGAAGATGAAAAGCTAAGGGCATTTTTATCTTTGGGAGGGGGGGGGGGGGGGGTGTGCATTTCCAGTGGATGTAACAGCAGCAAAGGTAAGAAAGAAGGAATTCATAAATTCAATCCGAAGGGCTAAGAGATGTTGCAAAATTAGTTAATAATGAGGTCTCGTTCAGGCAATGCGTTGGTTAACATATAGTACTTCAAATGTTTTTCTTTTAACATGTATTGAAAGCTTCCAATGAAATAAATTGGTCAGATCAGCTGGAAAATACTCCAACTAGCAACAAAGTCATATGGAGATTAATATGTTGCTGATTTGAAACATATTGGACTATCATCCTTAATGCTGCATTTGAACTAAACAATGAAGGGTAGAGCAATTGGTCAAATCCAAAATTTTCTGCAATTTATTTAAGCGGGGCTAATGTTCTTTCTTGGTTATTTCCACCTCTTTGGGAGGCAATAACACCAACATATACAAATGACCATCTCTTAGACTATTCTGACATTTTTTTTTTGGACCAAAATAATTGATTTTTTCAGAAACTAAGATGGTACTCTAGTTTTCACTTTCCATAGTTACCCTTGTTAATAAATAAACTAAACACATTTTTAAAATGCTCTCACAATTTTCTATGAGTAAATTTAAAAAAAATAAATGTTAATTTAGTAAATGACCTCCTTAATTAATACAAAAAAGTGAATTCGTGTGAAAACAATCAAAAAATCAAATAATATGTATCAGATGGAGTATTAAATTCCAACTAAAGCTCCTTCTACTCGAAACTACTGTGTCCTCCAGACATTTCTCCTAGCAGTTCTGGCCAGAAACAGAAAGATACCAAACATCATTCATCAAGAAGTGTAGCTAGTCGACTGCACTTAAATTGTGGTCTGCACGTATACTAAAAAATTTAACTTTGTAGAAGAACTCGACAGTATAATATTGAAAGATCCAAGAGAACCTTTTTGAATTACTCATTACAAAATTTGAAGACCTACATGTAGTTGAGGTGATTTTGCTACCACAAAATAGGAAAGTAAAATATAACTAGGAGTATTTCTTCTCTTTGCCCTCTATACATCTCCAAGGTTCACTTGTGTACTGTACAAATTTGATCTCCTATTTACAAAATAGAAATCAAAATCCACACAACACATTCTTAAGTTAGAATGGTGGTTCATAAGGCATAGCTCATAATTCTTGAACTTTAACAAAATGTTCTTCATAATTTGCGATTAATCAAGCCACAGACTGTCACTAGAGCCACAATTAGCGATTGATCTACGTGGGGCTCCACTTCTAATGCTAGCACATCATCTCCATATGCAAATCCTCTTGATGATTCCTTTTGCTTTAACTGCAAGAACAAAATAACAAAAAACATACAATTAATTATCTCATCCTCTTTAAATTTTCACCTTCAAAATGAATAAGGCTCTTATAAAATCTTTATACTTTATACTGTCAACGCATATAAGTTAAACTCATAAATTCAAGATTTCTAAATACCAACCTCTGCAACAACATCGCCAGCACTACTTGTAACTTTGAATGATGATTTTCTGTCCAATTTTTGAATCTTGTAGCAGCTTTCAATGGATTTATCATGCCCCAAATTCACACTACAGATGACATTTTTTCTTGAAAATGTGCAATTTCTTCTTACTTGAAACCATGGCCTCCCTTTAAATCCACTTAAATATCCATTCCAACGACCAAAAACTCGTAATTTCTGCATAACAAGACAAACAAAACAAATTTTAACAAACTTCAACTCCCACATAACATGTTACATACAAAAAATAGTTCAAACTAAATTATTTTAATTCTTGATTTGACTCTTTTTATACCTCTTTTTTTATGGAGAAGAGAACTTGTCCATTGAGATCCATGAGAAATACTTCATTGCTGCATCTTTTTTGGTAATTGTCAACTCTAAAAGCAAGTTCACCTTTGGAATTAAACACAGTACAACCATTCCCATGAAACACTAGAGATTTCATCCATATAGTAAAAGTTTCTCTTATAGATGTTACATAAGGAGAAGAGCTAGAAGATGGAGAAGTAGGAGGTGAAGAATAAGCTTCTGGATGTATTTTACCCATTGGAAAATGAATAATATTGAAGAAGAAGATGAAAGGATTTCAATATGCTTTTAGATTAGTATGCACACAAAGAATATAGGTACTAAAGAAGTTGAAAGGCTATAAATAGAAGTTGAAGAATCCACCACTTAAATAATAGCTGAAGAAAACATTAAGAAAGTAGAGACATTGACTAGGCAAACATTTTGGCCACGTTTACGTGCTATGTTGACGAGGATTATTGTCTTTATTAATTCTTCCACTCTGTCTCCATGGGTTTTAAAGTTACTTACGTTCACTCACATGCAGTGGATTTTATATTCTCCCCACGATTTAACAACAAGAAGAATAATTACTTTCGGAAGTCAAAAAGAATCGTTTGAACCCTTTGGTTGAATCATAAGAACGTACTTCAATTTTGACTCTATTTAAAGGAGCCACCATTCTCTTCCTTTCTTCAATCGTTCCGATCAGGATATAAGTCCTGACCCGGAAAGGTACCGCCACCCTCCCACCTATCCTACACATTCGATTAAGGTTGTCAAAATGATGTTCAGCGGGCTAAACCCAAATAGCTCTTCATTTTAAATAAGTCGTATCTTGCTCAGACTGCCTCCTTTGGTTTGCTGGGAGCTGTGGAGGTCCAGATCTTCCACTCCGCCCCGAAGAGTAACTAGGACCAATTTGGAGGACTCACTAGAATAGTTCTGGCTAATTCTGGGTATCGCTCATGATATATATCAACACTCGGACATCCATTGCAAGTGCATATCCCACATTCTCAGTTTGGCAAGGTTAGAGTAGGTGAGTCGAGCTCGGTTATATGAATCATCACGATTAATTATTTTTTCAAAATAATTATTTTCCTTTATAAAAACATAATATCTTTTTAAATTTGCATCAACTTTAACTAAATTTCCAATGTTACGTTTTTTTCTAAAGTTTTTATAATCAGACAGCTAATATAACATATTACATGATAGTAACTTTCAAAAGAATTATAACCTGCATAAATATTATTACTTGTTCAGAACTATGAATATCAACAAAGAAAATTTCTTTATTAAATTTTATGTTTATTTAATAGATTCAGGTAAATTGAAATGGATATTATTTATAATATGTGTTAGCATACCCAACATTACTGCATTTTGTGCCAGTCATGAGGTGGCCTTTGTGGAGAACCACTCAAACTAGAAAGAAAAGGATGTTTTTTGTCCTTTATTTATATATCCTTCTCGTTTTACTCAGAACTGAAGATTCTTTCTAAAACTTGAGGTCAAGGAGATTTATAAAAAGTTCTACTAAGTTATATTCTATCTGAAAAGATGGTCCATACTCACATGGCAATGTGTTGAAGACCTGGGAGTCACCTTTCATCAAACTACTCAAGTTATATGCAAACGCACTAAAAGGTTATTTAAGAGTTACTTGTTCCAGTATTAGTTAAACTGATTCTGTAAAACATACATATAGTACAATGTAGCATTACACACAAACTCTTATATCAAATGATTCTTCATTTGGAATATATAAGGTCCATTCCAAAATTTTACTTTAACTTCTTTGTCTTGTTTTCTTTACTTTTGTTTAATGTCTTCGTTAGGACTGAACCCTTAAGCATTGAACCAGCCTTTGAAGGCTAATTGAAGCTGCTATATATATATAGTTATCTACATTCTGCTTTCATTGTAATAATTAGTATTCCTGTTTTCCTTTTTTTCTTTTTCTAAGGCATGAAAATTTCTTGTTAGTCAGAGTTTAGTGATTTTTAAAAAGTGATTACGACTTTGAGATTAATAATTTGCAATTTTCGGAGTCAACTCATGATGAGTGGGGTTCCATATTCTTTGTTTGTGTAACAACCATTAGTAACATTACTTCCAATAACATAAAACTAAGAGGAAGTGAAAGAACTGTTCGAAGTCAAAAGGGACGCAATTAGAGGTACTAAAATCCACTTAGGGGCAAACGCAATTGAAAAAACAATCCAAGAATGGTGTCAGCAGGCCTTAGGATTATCACTGATTAAATTAATACTACATGAGTAGTTATTGTTAATTGCTTGAGTGCATCATTTTGCGTGCTTATCACTTGATGAGGGATTATTAGGTATCATCCAAACTGATAGTGACCAACAGTTTATTTAATCTATTATTTCTTCTTATTTGGATCTCACACCAGAGGTGAGGATGAGCAGAAATGTAACCATTATTTTAACTATTTGGTATAACCATTTATCTCGAATATTTACTAACCCAACTAATTCAAATTTACATTTTAGAAAGCTCACACTATAAAGGATTTTAGGGCGAAATTTCCGCCAATAGCTGAGATATTCAGTCGACTCCATTTTCAACTAGTATATATACATGTATTAAACTGATTATAATGGGCGATCACATAAACATGAAAAATGTAATCACTGTGTGCACGTCAAACTACATTAATTACTGTGATCAAGTGTAAGTAAAGTGGATACACTTACATTATTATTAATTAAGCACGGCAAAATGATAAATAGAAAATACAAATATCACTTTGTTCATCCAAGTGAGTGTGATTAAATATTTTTGAATGTACTCCGTTCTTGGAGTAGTAAAAAAAAAGAGTGCAAATTTAAATTAACAGTGTGATGTTGTTGTCCACTGGGAATTTCACACTAGCACATGAAAATTAGGTTTTCGTAAAGTGACATCCATATTCTTCTTTAGTGGAATAACGAACTAGTAACTTATCCTGTACTATTTAATTTGCCCTCCTTTCACTTATTGGATGACGATTTTTTTAATACAAAGGAACTAAAAAAATGTTATCCCTTTCAGTGATTTTGCTTACTTCGGACGGCAGAGTCCACTCTACACCGACACTCACACACACACAAAAAGGAAGAAAAGGTTCGAAATTATGATGAATTTGACTTTGATATCGTTAGACAATGCTGGACTTAGGTGAGGTTCAAAGATCTAATAATTTGAAGCTTGAAACTATCATGGTTCTCATCATTACCATTATTTGTTTCTCTTATCTAAATAATATTGGCAGTCTGATGTGTCCTAACGTGTCAATGGAATAGTAGAATCAGCATATATTCAGTTAACGCGCATTCATTAACAAAAGAAAGTCACAATAACGTTTAACAAAAAAAGAAACCCGCGGACAGGTGAGTACTGAACCTACGGACCGAATCAGTTCATTATAAACGGTCCAAGATAAGGAGGAAGCGGGTTGCGGGTCGAGCCGGGCTTAAGAAAAAAGACTGGTTAGCCCGGATCGGTAAAAGACCGGTCTTTGGCCCACCGGTGGACCGGACCGGTTTTTAGATAGAAAAATTATACTATATGTCGAGGGAAATTGAGACATGCTTTTGTCAAAAATTATACAAAATCTAATGTAGCATTTAGTCTCTTTTAGAACCCTCAATATGGAGCAGTATCAAAGATATTTTTAACTTCATTAGGTACAACGAATGAACAATTCTCTGTCTGCTGAAAACCGCGGTGAAAGCTCTAGTGGTCATGGTGGTGAGAATCTTTATCTGAAATCTGCTGATGATGGAAATTAAGGTTGAAATGAGGTAGTAGGTTTTAGTTTTCTATCTAACAAGTAGTAACTTAGGAACAACATTTAGTTGGGCAAGAATTTTGAAAAAATGGAAAAACTTAATGTGATGGACTAATAATCTGTATTGTGAAACACAAGGTCCACTACTATTTTGTTGGATTAGTATGTCTCTAATGGAAGAAAACTACACCTTCTGTTTGTAAAAAGAAAAAAAAAAAGTTATAACGAATGAACATATTCATTTATTATTTTTTCATTGCTAAGTTAGACCAAGTAGAAATCAAGAATATATATTAAGCACTTTATATAACTGATCTTCTTGGTTGTAAGAGAAATCAATAGTCTCAGTTTCTCACCCTTGAGTCGTATTAAAATTGTATCTTTTTTATTAGCTGGACTATAGTAATGATGAGATAATATTTAGTTCTTTTTTTATAGGATTATATGTCCTTCCAATTGCAAGTAGAAAGTGACATGTTTAGCTAAATTATGGAAAAAAAAAAAAATCGGATCGGACCGGACCGGTGCTTAATGGGCTAGAGCCGAGCCGAGCTTAAAGTTTTTGAAAAAAGACTTATTCGGACCGGCCCGGTAACGGCTCGGACCGAACCGGTACCGAGACCGGTGAACCGATTCTTAACGATCCGGGCCGGGCCCGATTGACAGATATAACTCAAAATGGGGTATGTTATAAAACTGTCTTAGTCGAATCATACATCAAAAAAAGAGGTGAAAATTAACGATTATATGAGGGCGAACTCAAGGTTCAACTATTGAAGTGCCATTTGCGCTAAAGCAACAAAAATGTGCCGCCCAAAACTCTTATGTTGCCATAAAAGGGTAAGGGCAAAATGAACATTTGGAGCTGCCTTGGGCGTGACAATTTCATTATCAAATTGTGAATCTCCAAAATATTTTATTAGTACTCCCTACTACTCGAACATCATATTGCTCTATCCTTAATTTCAATGGGTGGAATTATTTGTATGATTGAACATCACCTCTACCTTTTTTCATAAGTATTGTATATGAGTCGTCCTTGATTTTTCTTTTTTTTTTGTTTGCGTATATTATTCTCTTTCCAAAGTAACACCTAACATGGTAAGCTTCCTGATTGTGTTTATGATTGTAACTCCTTATAAGAAGACAAAATGACCGCAGACGTTGGACGTGGCATGTTGTTGAACTAGAGCTTATCACATGTTTACTTTAAAAAAGTTCATCCATATCCTTAAAATATGATTGGATAGTAAGACAGAATTTGTGTAAATAAATTTAAACTTTCGGATAATTCTATTTAAAAATCGAAGTGAATGTTGATGCATGCACACAAAAGTTTGAGTTTGACAGACCACTTGAATTAATTTTTCTGATTCATCAGCATGATTAGGTATAAATATCCACCTAAGGTACTGTTGTTTTTTTCTGTTTTTCCCTTTTCTGAAAAAAGAAAACATATATGCTGCAATTGAAGAAACTTAGGTCGTGATAAGGTATTCATATACTGCATCTTGAAATTTTAGGGAACTTCTCTTTATACACTCCGATAATCGTTTTTCAGTGGCTTAATTAATACACTCGTGCTGGTAAGAGTACATTAAGAGAAACTGCTCCCTATATGAAGCATTTTTATTCTTGAACTTGAACGTAAGAACTTTGATTATAAATAAAAAATCACATATCCCACAACAATCTTTGGTGGTCACATTAGCAAACTTAAGTTGGACAATATTTCCTTAATTCTAATTTTCTTAATTTATTTAGTCATTATGTCCTACTAATTAAGCAAAGCATCAACTTGACTACCTGTTACCTAATGGTTGCAACAATCAGCATACCATTTTGGAACACCCCCTTTCTGTATTTTTATTTTTTTCTTTTTGTTCTTTTCATATGTCGTCTCAACTACTAAACTTCCTTATTCAAAGGCTTTTGGGGAACACCAAATTTGAGAAAGGAAAAACAATGTCTCAAAAAGTGTACATAGACAAATTCAACTTGAGATATACAAGAAGCTAAGTTGCTGATGCTTAACTTAAAAAATGTCGCAAAAAGTGTAAATTAAACAGACAAATTCAACTTGAGATATACAAGAAGCTAAGTTGCTGATGCTTAACTTAAAACAAGAAAAATGAGCTCATTGGTAATCATGAACCTAAAATAAGCTTCAGGGGCTACGTTTGAAATAATTAATTTATCGTATGTGCTTTAGGTGATTCCTTAACTTGTTTATAGAGCTGATGTATTTTTGTCCCAGTTCTTTTTTGAAAATTTGAGTATTCAGTACATAGTTTGTATAGAGTTTATACGTCTTCAGAAAAAAAAAAAAGAAAAAAGAAAAAAAAAGAAGAAGAAAAAGATGTGTTTATAATACTTGAACTTAATTGCAAAAATAGAACATCATCTTTGATGCCGTTAATTTTTTGATAGAAAAAACCCACATGCATTGGACATAAAACAATGTCTCATCTTTGTTTTTTATGTCAACTTTCGACTTTTTTCCGAGAGAATTGGTCAGATAACTTGGCCATATTGAAATTCTTTAGTGGCTCCCAAACAATAACCAAAGACCATAAAAGAAAAATATAAGCAAAGCATGTCACACGCATAATTCTATGTATGAGAAGCTCATTAATACTCTCTGAGAATATTTCTTTGGACATAGAAAGTAAATATTGCCATGCCAATAAGCTTAGCATAGATTATGCACTCTCACCAGGTCCCCCCGTAAAGAATAGTGTGCTGAAACTTTTCATTTTCTCCATTTGAAAGATCGAAAATCTTGTATAATTCAGGATTGCTAGTGTATGGAGTAGTTTTTACAATTTTTTGTCTCACCTTTGAAATTTAATACTGTAATTCTACTGCACTAAGCGTCATATCCAGGTATCTGAGTAGGAAAAAAGCTCGAGCCCATTAGAGGTTCAGATATGCCTGGTGGACTATAAGCCACTCCTCCCCATTCAATATTTGTAGCAAAACTTGCCAAGTCAGAACCAACTTCTTTATAGTCGTCTTCAAATAAAACCCACCAATTTCCATTGGCTAGATCCTTTTATTTTAAAGAGGGAATGTCTAGTCAATATCTTTAACTTTCAAAATATTGTACTATTGAAAAACTTGAAAATAATTCTAAAGAGAGAAACGTAGAAAATACCCGATCGATGTACATTGGATATACCCATGAAAACTTTCCACCTTGTGAAATATGAGTAAGTTGCGCATCAATAGGCACCTCGGGGTTTACTAGTACAAATCCACGACATAGCATGTTAAAGCAGTGTTTATTTCCAGCCTAGGAAAGCATAAAGTATATATGAAGTCCTTTTGAATATCTAAACTAAAAAAATATACTGTATTAAAAGTTTTATGAATGCAAGATCGAATTAACAAATACATAAAACAACTAGTTAACCTGAAAATGTATAAAAAACTGAGTTTTATTATCACCATATAGTGTCGGATCAACCTAAACAAGAAATAAAACTTTGATAATGTTCGAGTGGTAGAATATGGATACACATTCTAACTTGCATTGTAGCGGTTAAAAATTGCTGCCACGGTATGGAAATACATTAAGTAATAGGAAAGGAAATGAAGTTATTTCAATAAAGCTGATATAACAAAATAAGTAATAAATAAATCATTAAACTTACTCTCCAACCAATTTGTACAGTATCTGATCCTCTCTAAACTTTCAATCGGCATCCACTATGTTGTTGACCTTCAACATGAAGATTCTATATACTACTATTTCTCATTCCACCTCCCGAAAACTTGTTATTTGGAACATTCAGAGTTGAAACTATTGCATCTGAATGGGAACAACCACTTGAAACACTCGTTTGCTTGATTCATTTATAAAATGAATAAAAAGTTAAAACTGCCATAATGTGTTAAAACTCCAATAATGGAGGTGCGGAAGTTTAAGGAATAAGAAATCTAGAGAGAGAATTTTCGGTAAACTTTTTTAGCTCAAAACAGTTACAAGAATGGAAGTCAACTCTAAGCTATTCTACTTATACACAGATCTTAACCGACCTACCCTGCGACCTACCTACTAATTTACCCAGCTAACTGTCATCTAACTACTTAAAATATGTACAACTAACTTCCAGCTCATCAGTGCTGACTTAGCTAACTAACTAACTGATTCCAGCTGTCGACTACTTAGCTATTGTATTAGTCGACTACTTAGCTGTTGTATTAAGTCTTCTCAACATCCCCCCTTCAAGCTAGGTGGTGTGAAGACATTCAACACACCTAGCTTGGATAACAAATGATAACGCTGAGCCCCTCCAAGTGCTTTGGTCAATATGTATGTTTCTTGTTCACTTGATGGCACATGAAGTGGCAAAATCAGTCCTAGCTTAACCTTTTCTCTGATGAAGTGGCAGTCTATCTCTATATGCTTTGTCCTCTCGTGAAATACTGGATTGTTTGCAATCTCTATGGCTGATTTGCTATCACTCAACAATTGTACTGGTGTTCTTACTCTAACACATAAATCCCCGAACAAACCTCGTATCCAGATTAACTCACATACTGTCAATGCCATGCTTCTATATTCAGCTTCAGCTGAACTTCTTGCTACTATATTTTGCTTCTTTGATTTCCATGATATCAATGAATTCCCAAACCTGACAATGTACCATGTCACTGATCTTCTTGTGTTAGGACAACTAGCCCAGTCTGCATCACAGAATGCACTTAGGTTTGGATCCCTTTTTGAACTTATTAGAATCCCTAATCCAGGTTGATTCTTTATGTACCTGACAACCCTGTAAGTTGCCTCTAAATGTGACATTTTAGGGGCTTGCATGAATTGGTTTAAAGTTTGCACGAATTGGCTTAAGGTTTGCACACTGTATGAAATATCTGGTCTAGTTAAGATTAGGTACAGTTATTTTCCAATCAACCTCTGATATCCTCTAACATCATTTAAAACATCATCTCCTTGTGTTCCACAATACTGATCTAATTCTAATGATGTCAACTTCATGTTCTGCATTGCTTAGCTTCTGATAATCCCAGCTCAGATATTAGCTCCAGTGTATATTTTCTCTGACATAGCAAAATTCCATCTTGTGATCTGCAGACTTCCATTCCAAGAAAGTATCTTAAGGTTACCAAGTCTTTGATCTTAAAGGCTCTTCGTAGAATACCTTTTGCTTTCTGTATCAATACTGAATCGCTCCCTGTGATGAGAAGGTCATCAACATATACAAGTATGAACACCTGAGCATGGCTTTGTCTCAATATGAACAAAGAGTGATCATGTCTGCTTTGTATAAAGCCTGAGGCTAAAAGTGACTGAGTGAGCTTCAGATTCTACTGTCTTGAGGCCTGATTGAGCCCATATAAGGATTTGATCAGTCTACAACCTTTGTGTTTCCCCCTAGACAGACAAATCAAGGTGGAAGCTGCATATAGACCTCTTCTTTAAGATCACCTTGTAAAAAAGTATTGTACACATCCATTTGAAAAAAATCCCAATGGTGTGTAGTAGCCAGTGCAAGTACTGCTCTTATGGTAACCATTTTAACAACATGAGAAAATGTCTTCTAATAATCAAGGCCCTCTTGTTGGTTGTATCCTTTGGCCACCAGCCGAGCCTTGAACCTTTCAATTTCACCAATAGACTTGTATTTGATCTTAAACACCTACTTGCAGCCTATAGGAATCTTCCTTTTGGGTACATCAACTATTTCCCATGTGTTGTTGTCCACAAAGACCTGAATCTCAGTTTTCATGGCCTCTACCCACCTAGGATCCTTAATAACTTCATCATAACGGGATGGTTCAACCTCAGAAGAGGCATTTGCAAGGTAGGATTGATACTTAGGAGATAAGGAGTTGTAGCTGATGAACTCTGAAATAGGATAAAGTGAAGTGACCCTATTTGCCTTCCTGTTGGGGCATACATAGTCTGTCATCCAGATAGGTGGCTTTGGGATTTTGATTGACCTTTTTAAGGGCTGTGACTTTTAATCTTACAGTAATCACAATACAGATCATTATACTTCTTTCGCCTTTGTTGATTTAAAGGTCACACTAGGAATTATTGCTGGAAGAATCTAGAGAATAAAGGAAAGAAGAAACTGGAGAAGTAGGGCTATAATTCTGTCAATGCAGGGCTATTAAATGTTGTCACCACTCAAGAACAACCCTTAAAAAGGTCAATCAGAACCCCAAAGCCACCTATCTGGATGACGGACTATGTATTCCCAACAAGAAGGCAAATAATGTCACTTCACTTTATCCTATTTTAGAGTTCATCAGCTACAACTCCTTATCTCCTAAGTATCAATCCTACCTTACAAATGCCTCTTCTGAGGTTGAACCATCCCGTTATGATGAAGCTGTTAAGGATCCTAGGTGGGTAGAGGTCATGAAAGCTGCGATTCAGGCCTTGGTGGACAACAACACATGGGAAATAGTTGATGTACCCAAAGGAAAGACTCCTATAGGCTGCAAGTGGGTGTTTAAGGTCAAATACAAGTCCAGTGGTGAAATTGAAAGGTTCAAGGCTCGGCTGGTGGCCAGAGGATACACCCAACAAGAGGGTCTTGATTATCAGGAGACATTTTCTCCTGTTGTACAAATGGTTACAATAAGAGCACTACTTGCACTGGCTGCTACACACCATTGGGATCTTTTTCAAATGGATGTGTACAATGTTTTTTTACAAGGTGATCTTGAAGAAGAGGTCCATATGCAGTTTTTTACAGGTGATCTTGAAGAAGAGGTCTATATGCAACTTCCACCTGGATTTGTCAGTCCAGGAGAGAAATACAAAGGTTGTAGACTGATCAAATCATGTTGTCACAGGGAAAATGGATTATTGGAAAAGTCTTGGCAAGGCATGTTAATTAATTGTATTATTAATATTGACAAATAATTCGTGGAGGATTGTGTAGGTGAGGTTTTACCAAGACTTTGGGGCAATTTAGTTCTCAATAAATTCTAATGTTGTGTGATTGTGTTGCCTTTGCCAAGACTTCAAGGCAAGTTAACTAGTTCTAATGTTTTAATATTTGTAATTTATGAACTTAGTATTTTAAAATTTTATATATTACGGTTATTTAAATTTTATAAATTTGTGAACTTCATGTTGGTCGATAAAGTCAATCAATTGCCTTTCGTGTTGATACAACACAGTGCTATAGTCTGCTCCATTCACAAAGAATTTCTGTGTACTGGTAGTGCTGTTGTTATTTGACGATAGATTATTCCTTTTAACAACTTCTGCTATTATTCACAAAGAATTCTCGTGTGATGGTGGTGGTGTTGTTATTTGACGATGGGGTTATTCCTTTAAACAACTTCTACTATTAAATGGGATTTTTTGAAATTCTCATCATTCTTCAGCATATACATGCAAGTGATAAGTTCTTGATCGTTTGTTATGCTCATGCCCTTGCACATTTCCAGATTGGTGTCAAACCATATCTTTGCTTCACTTACTCTCATTACTCCTGATGCTTAGAGCATTAAAAATATCTTTTTCAAATGCCTGATAGGTAATACTATCTTTCAGAAGTATGAACTTTATGTCATGGTTCATATTTGTTGTTTGCATCCCATTTTCCGTTGTAAGCAATGTATATGCAATTTATTGTCATAGCACTTATCCTACACATAATGAAGACGAACGACATGGTTAGATCTTCATGGACAGAGCACCAAGATAGAAGTCGGATCTTAGTATACAGGAAGTGAATGTTGGATAAACTCTTGCCCTTGTCGTTAGACTAGAGCTTGAAGTCTTCGCTATAGTCAAGACTTGCAGAGACTTTCTCTGCGAGGTTCCCTTGCACCAGAGCATACTTGCAGGTTACCCTTGCACCAGAACTTAAAGTCTTGGCAAGTTTTAGAGACTTTTTCTGCAAGTTGCCCATTGCACCAGAGCTTAAAGTCTTGGATATAGCCAAGACTTGCAGATACTTTCTCTGCAAGTTGCCCTTGCACCGGAGCTTAAAGTCTTAGCATGTTGCAGAGACTTTCTCTACAAGTTGCCTATTGCACCAGAGCTTAAAATCTTGGCTATAGCCAAGTCTATTAGAAATTTTCTCTGCAAGTTGTCCATTACACCAGAGCTTAAAGTCTTGGCTATTGATCACGCCCAACTACGCCCTATAAAAGGGACTAAGCGGTCGCGGAAAATATAGCTCGGTACTTGAAGTCCCGAGGTCGAATCCCACAAAGAACACTTGAAATCTAGTTGTTATTCTAACTAATTTATCTAACCAATTAACTCCCAAGGTTTGTATTTGAATGGTGGTTTCAACGTAACAACTAATTAACACTAAAGTAAGTAGCAAAATATTAAGAAATACTTAATCAAGGATTTAAAAGCCTAGGATTGATCTACCCAACTCCTACCTATGTGTTAGAATAATTCTTTTAACAAATTCAACTCGGTTCTCTTCCTAATGAACGCTTGCTCCAATTATACAACTATTCACTCCCATGTAATAGTAATAACTTTCACTAACCAATTTTCCAATTAATTAATGAAGATACTTAGGACTACAACTTTAGTTCACAATCAGGGTCAATGGTCACAAATCACCTTATTGACAACCTAAGTAATACCTTTGTTTTAGGTTGAAATATCGCTAAGTGTTTAACCCAAACCTATGAATCTATCCCTAGATACACAAGAATAATCTGAACAATAAATTGGGGGCCCTTTCCAATTAATAGCAATCAAAACATAAACACTTAGATAGGAAGAATTCACAAGTTTCATTCATCAAAACATATATTCATAGCACATAAGTGTTGAAGTGGTTCAATCAACCCTAGAATGTGTGAATTAGCCACTCATATTCATGATAATCATGTCGATATAATTCATGAATAATTAAATTACAAAAAGTAAGGAAGAATTTTGGAAAAACTCTGTTCTTGAAGTCTCCAAAGCTCTAGCCTCATTTTTGCTTCCTTTCCCGTGTAAAGTTCATAATGGAGGCAAAAGAAGCTTTTATACCCTGTAGGAAACTAATCAAAAGTACCAAAAAACCCTTATTTTTTCGCCTAACAGCTTTGTGCTTTGCGTGGCACCCGCGTGCGACGCGGGCTCAATTTTTTCAGCAAATTCAGCTCGCGTGGTGCTCGAGTATTTGGCCTAAATGAGCTGAAATTTTTCCTCCACTCCTAAGCAAAGACTCTATTCCTTCCCGTGTCACTTGCGTGGTACACGAATCACTTGAAATCTTCAACATTTTCACTTTTAGTTCCAAAGCTAGCACTTTCTTGCTCAATTCACCATGTTCAAGTCCTACAACACCAAACAACTCAATTAGTATAAAATCTTGATATTTTGCATATAAACTCTTAGATGTACTATCATAACATGGTAAAAATACCCTCAAAATATAGGTAAAATAGCCAAATATCAACTATAGCCAAGACTTGCAGAGACTTTCTCAGCAAATTGCCCTTGCACCAGACCTTAAAGTCTTGGCATGTTGCAGCGACTTTCTCCAAGTTGCCCATTGCACCAGAACTTAAAGTCTTGGTATGTTGCAGAGACTTTCTCTGCATGTTGTCATTGCACCAGAGCTTAAAGCCAATTCTCTTTGTAAATTTTACAATTAATACAGATCAAATAATTTTTATCAAATTGAATATTTTCACTACTTGAATATCGATCTACTATCATTTAGGGCTAGAGATTTTTTGATTGGAGAAAAGGGATGGGAGGATATTGTGAGTCTTTTTATAAGTTGTAAGCGGTATTTTCGTCCAGAAAATCTTCCATTAAACTAGTGGATGGTATTTATGTTGAACCATTGTTGTTGAGGGCAAATATGCAAATTATGAGTCTTTTTATAAGTTGTAAGCGGTATTTTCGTCCAGAAAATCTTCCATTAAACTAGTGGATGGTATTTATGTTGAACCATTGTTGTTGAGGGCAAATATGCAAATTATTAGTTACCGTATCATATTGGGATAATTACACTAAAAGACAAGCAAAAGACAAAAATTACCAAAAATGGCCCATATTTTCGAATCTTACCCGAGCTGTCACCCTTTTCCCGAGATAGCAGTCGCCGCAAGTTTATACAAGTTTATACAATTTTATACAAATTTATACAATGTATAAAATTGTATAAATTTGTATAAGTGTGTATATGCGAGTGAATAAATCTGTATATTAAGGATGTTTATATGATTTTTTACTTTTTTTGTGTATATTTTTGTATTTCTCTCATTGCTACATATTTATATATGTATATTCATGTATAATTTAATTTTTAGAGGGAGATTTGTGTGTATAAACTTGTCCAAAGCAATGATTTAGACGCAATAAACAACATAAATTCAATAAAATACAAAAAAGTAATGACACCATTGGCGGGGGAAGGTGTTTGCCGGTGGCTTAGTGGCTGGGGAGGGGAAAATTTGATAGCTAGGGTGTTTTTTATGAAGGAGTGCTAAAATTTGTAATTTTAGGGGTGGGTGCTATGCACGAAAAAAAAAATATGGCTTCCTGTTTTTAATTTTGGGTAATGGGCTGCCTATTTTTGAAAAGGGTTTTTTACACAAATATACAAATTTTCACCCTTAATTACAAAAAAATAGCAATATTTCTCTAATTACAAGACATAGCAATATTTTTTTTAACATACTACAACAATCAACATATTCATTTTCATTTCCCCAAAATTATACATTCTCACTTACTCTCTCTTCCTCCATCACCCAACCCCACCACCCCACCACCATCACCCCAACCCCAACCCCATCGCCACCACAACTCCCCTCCCGCAATTCATCACAGTTCAATTACAAGATTCTGGCTCCACAACTCCCGTCGTGCAATTTCTAGGGTTCCGTCAACCCGATCCCACACATCACATGTAGATTCGGTATCAAAACCAAACTTCAAAAGAGATACAAAAAACAATATGCATGCTGAAGCCGATGATGTTTACAATGGCCCATTCCGATTCCGGCGTGGATGAATTGAAACGCCATGGTGTAGCATCGTTGACTCCATTTTTCGATGAAAATGATACAGTGAGCCGCCGAGTCAACAGCAGCCGACGACCTCAGATCTGGCCCTCTCCGTCGATGCCGTCGTCGATCTAACTGTCGTCAGCAACTACGATCAACACTATATTTTTTTAGTTCCTTAATTTCTGTTATTTTATTTATTTATTTAAATGTTGGATTTGCTTCATTTTTAAGGTTTCTATGATTTTTTGGATCCAGAATTTATTGTCACCTAGTACAAAGGTTTTTTTTACAGCAATTGAAAGTTCAGTTTTTGTCAGATTATGGCAGATATGTTATTCTTGAATTTGATTGGTTGTTTCATTGATTTTGTGTCTCTGTTTCTGTTTCTGTTTATGTTTCAGCGGTGAAACAGTCTGAAATCGGCGCTGAAACAGTTAGATACGAAGTTGAAACAAATTGAAACGGTATTGAAACAGTCTGAAACGGAGTTGATACAGTTTAAAACAGTCTGATACAGTCTAAAACGACATTAAAACACTATGAAACAGTCTGAAATGGGAGTTGATACAGTTTAAAACAGTTTGATACAGTCTAAAATGATGTTGAAACAGTATGATACGGTCTGAAACGGCGTTGAAACAATCTGAAACAACTATTGAAACAATCTGATACGGTCTAAAACGGCGTTGAAACAGTATGATACGGTCTGAAACGGTGCTAAAATAATTTGAATTGAAATGCTGCTGTTTTTCTGCAGTTTTTTTGGTACTGAAATGCAGCTGAAACGCAGCTGCTTTGGTGCTGAAACGCAGCCGAAATGCTGCTGTTTTTCTGCAGTTTTTTTGGTGCTGAATTGCAGCAGTTTTGGTGCTGAAACACTGCTGTTTTTCTGCAGTTTTTTTGGTGCTGAAACGCTGTTGTCTTTCTGCAGTTTTTTTGGTGCTGAATTGCAGCAGTTTTGTTGCTGAAACACAGCTGAAACGCTGCTGTTTTTCTGCAGTTTTTTTGTTGCTGAAACGCTGCAGTTTTGGTGCTGAAACGCTGCTGTTTTTCTGCAGTTTTTTTGGTGCTGAATTGCAGCAGTTTTGTTGCTGAAACGCTGCTGTTTTTCTGCAGTTTTTTTGGTGCTGAAACGCTGCTGTTTTTCTGCTGAAACGCTGCTGTTTTGGTGCTGAAACGCTGCTGTTTTTCTGCAGTTTTTTTGGTGCTGAATTGCAGCAGTTTTGGTGCTGAAACGCTGCTGTTTTGAAACGGTTCAGAAACAGTTAGATACGGTGCTGCAGAAACAGTTGAAACGGTGCAGAAACAGTTGAGATACGGTGCAGAAACAGTTGAAACGGTGCAGAAACAGTTAGATACGGTGCTGCAGAAACAGTTGAAACGGTGCAGAAACAGTTGAGATACGGTGCAGAAACAGTTGAAATGGTGCAGAAACAGTTGAGATACGGTGCAGAACCAGTTGATACGGTGCAGAAACAGTGAGATTCAACGAGATATATTGAGGATGGATGAAGAAAAGTGAAATTGGGGAAAATGAGTGGAGTAAAAGTGAAATTGAGGGGAAATGGTGGGAGGAAAAGTGAAATAAGGGAAAATGGGAGGAGCAAAAGAGATAATGGAGGAAATAGAAGGAAGAATGTAAGGGTTTGATATGTTATGGGAAAATATTGTTATGTTTTTGCTATATTTGTAATTATCTTGTGTTTTCCTCTATATAGGGTAATTTTACTAAAATATTGCTATGTTTGGTAATTAAGCTCTAAAACTTGTACTTTTATGTAAAAAAATCCTTTTGAAAATTCCCCTATCATATTTGTGCAATTCAGCCAAGTTGCTTTGGGTGTAATTTTGATGACTAGCCAATTTTCGTACCATTTAGAAAGAATCAGCCATAAGTTACAATTTTTTTTAGAAAAGTAGTCAAATTTTAAAAACATGCATTTTTTTAAGACTAGCCATCCAAAAAAATTTCCCGCATCTTCATATTTATACTGGGACGTTTGAACTAACATGTTCAAAGTCCCAGTATTTTTTACTGAGATTTCATATTTAAGTGATTCGAGTATAAAATACTGGAATTTTGAATATTTAGCTCAAAAATCTCAATATAAAATACTAGTTTTTGTGTTTCTCGAATCTGGCTAGTTTTGTAAAAAATTTGAAATATTGGCTAGTTTTCATTTAGCGAGGTGCAAACGGGCTACGGGGACAAGTATATCTTCAAAAGGGACTAGGAGTTATCGGGAATAGCTATGCAAAATTGTTGAGCAAAGTTATGTCTAACTTCTCACCCCTTTTCTAATTCCTCTTATCCTTTCCCTATCAGTATCTTAAATTTTGCTTGTTACTTTCCAACTTTATCTTAGCTTGATCTTTAAATATTGTAATCGTTTCCAGTTATCAGTATAATTAAGTTTGTGTCCTGTTTACAATTGGATAATATTACACCTGTTCAGAGAATTTACAACATAAAATTATATCAAATTAGAATAAACTTGTTGCCTAAAAACAAAGGTTGAGGGATCATTGATGAAAAAAATTAGCTTAGGAGAGAAATGTAGTTCACTAGGCAAAGCTAAAGGGGCAAAGTGAATTTTAACCAAAATTTCACACAAATATAATCTATGCTTTGACTGTCTTTTTGAGTATCACTTAGTGATCAAACAAGCTTAACTAACATAAAATCTACGTAGATTCTCGTATCTTTATTGGGTAATCTATGACCGGATTATCTTTTTGGATTATACATAGAATCGAACAATCAACATTTATTGACAGAAATCTTCCCTGGATTCTTCTAATCCCTCTTTCATAATTATACCAATTTAATACTCCCTCCGTCCCAAATTAGTTGACACTTTCAGCTATTGCACGCCCATTAAGAAAATCAATAAATAGAGTATACATTTTACTATGTTACCCTTATTTAATACATGACTATACAATACTTTTTGAAAATACCATTAATAATTAAGGGTATAGTTGGAAAAAATTAGCAAAAATGGTCTTGAAATCCTAAAGCGTCAACTAATTTGGGACAAATAAATCTTGCTAAAGCGTCAACTATTTTGGGACGGAGGGAGTATAAACTAATTTACCCATCTATATAACACATTCCTCATTGTAGGAAAAAGCATAGGTGCGTAAATGAAGTAAGTCCACTTTTGGTGCTGCAATCTCGAACTAATTAGTTTTTTTAAAAAATATCTTGTTTTTTTTCTTTCTTTTGTGGAGAAATTTAGCATTCAGGTCTATAACAATAATCTTTATGGATTTACAGTATGTTGATTCATCAAAGAATTGTTCTACAAAGTTTGGTGGTGTTATATTTTCTTTTGAGTTATGACGGAGTTTTGGGAGAAATAAAACTATCCAAGATAGAGGATTTAGATTTGGAGAAGCAACTTAATCTTTTGAACAAGCCGGCAGTGAAAACAATTAAGGTATTATATACTTTGAGCTGAAAATTGTTCTATCCATAAGTGTTTTTATCCATCCATTCCATAATTTTTTGTACCTGAAAATTTTAAAATAACCTTACACTTGTTTAAATTTTATTTACTCTATATTCTTTTCTTTTATAAATTGATATTGTAATTAAATTGTGATTTTTGTTTATAATAGTGCTCGTTCCGTTGCTTATATAAGTACTTACATGATGTTTTGGATCACAGACAAAATATGGAGATACATACGATTGTGTTGATTTTTACAAACAATATGCATTTGATCATCCTTCGTTAAAAAATCACAATTTTCATCCCCAGGCATGTCTCTACTCTTTTCACTTTACTTTAAACTTCTTAATAATAAATTAGACTTACTGACACGTGCACTTTAAGTTTTTGATGGACAGATGAAACCTACTTTAGCTAGGACATCGCAAAATTCCGATACCTCATCGGTCAATAATTTTTCGAGCATATGGTTAAATGAAAGAGGTTGTCCTTCTGGAACTGTTCCTATTAAAAGAGTTACCAAAGATGATCTTATTAGGCAAAGACATATTCCGCCACCAGAAGCTATGGCATTTGAAGCTCAATTGACCAATGTAAGATAATTCCCAAATCATTGCTCATCTTGGTAATCAGTTCCAAAGAAGAGAATAGCTGATTTCGTTTCTATAATCTGATAGTTTGAGCAGAAAGTAATAAAATTATAATAAGAAAAAGTAGCTAATATAAAAATAAAATTAAAAAAAAAAATACTAGTTTTCTTTCATCATGGCATATCTAATATGGTTGTTGTTTCTACACAGATTAGCAAAAGTGATGAGCCAAAAAAAAGTTATATATCCTCTGGATACAAGGTAGATACTTATCATCTTTTCATTTTGCAGTTTTGTGTTTCTTAATGATAATCCAATGACCAAGCAAAGGCCGGACCGGCATTCAAAATGGATGTGTTTTCTAGTAACAAATGCATCAAGATGTTCTTGTATTTTTGTAGTCTCACACAATAAGGGACTTTTTGGACTGCTTCATGTATTCTGTTTCGATGGGCTAAAAAAGAAGGACGAAGTAATTTCGTATATAAAGATATGGCTTTCTGGGTTTAGATCGAAATGGAATTCCCGAAAACCAGGGCGATTACTGAGGGTGAGCAGTCTCACATTCTCGAGGTTGCCACTCAGGATTATTTAGAAATAGTTAAGAAGTGAACTTGGAATTTTGTAGTTGGCTTTTAATCATTTTTGGTCGACTCTTTACGTGTTATACAATATACACTATGCACGGATTAATTTCGATATGCTCTATCAAGTGTTAACAAAAATTTCCATTTATTTATGCAGCGTGCACTAGTTTATGTTCGACCTAAGCGAAATACAACGTTTTCGTTTGGGGGAGCTGGAATGTCTGCTAGTTTATGGAATCCTCATATTATTGATAATCAACAAAACAGTGCGTGTAGACTGAGAATCTTCAAAGGACTCGATAGTTTACAAGCTGGGTGGAGAGTAAGTTTAATAATTTATTCATTGATAAAATAAATATTTTTATTTACTTGCCGTCGCTTCTTTATTTTTAATTTTAGGAGGCAGCAGGGTAGAGGATGGGAAAAAATAAATGGACGACGGATGAGAATTAAATATTGACTTAAGTTACAATTTCTGTCATGGGTCTGTTTAATTTCAATCAAAAGGATAACCTTCTTTCATGTTTCAGGTGGATCCGACACTATATAAGGATAAAAAGACTAGATTTTTTGTGCATTTTCAGGTAAGTTAACTTATAAATAATTTCTAACTATTTACCTCAATTGAGAAGAGCTAGCTCACCGCGTATTTTATGTTAACTAGGCTGGTAATACGCATTGTTTCAATACACTATGTCCTGGATTTGTCCTAGTAAGTAGCAAGATCCCTCTTGATATGGCTTTTGATGAGGTAACACACCGTGGAGATAAAAAAGTGTTGGAGATTGCAATGTTCATCGATCGGGTATGCTTTGTGTGTTTTTTTCCTTTTGTAAAATTATTTTTCAAGTTGTCGAGTTGGTTTTCAATAAAAACACATTTTCTTTTGAAAAGGACCTAATCAACGGAAACTGGTGGCTTTTGATTGGTGATAACAACGAACAAGTTGGTTTTTGGCCTCAAAAGTTATTTACTAATTTGGCAAGTTTTGCTACAAACGTTGAGTGGGGTGGAGTAGCATATAGTCCACCAGGTGTATCTGAACCAGCCATGGGCTCCAACTGCTTTCCTACTGGAAAGCCTAATTATGATGCTTATTGTAGGAGACTTAACGTTTTAAATGATAAAGGTAAGACCGAACATATAATTGATACAGATGAGCTTGTTGATGATCCTAAAATGTATGGTGTTTATGATGTACCACATAAGGGACGTGGAAAGTTTCAGCATGTTGCATTTTATGGAGGACCTGGTGGGTTTGAGGAATTCTGTTAATTACTTGTATAATGATGATATTTTTACTTTTGATTCGAAAGAAATATGAAATATTTGCTTGTCATTAATTTTGAACAGTCTTATGCTTTGACCTAGATCTCGTTTTCGTCCTTTTTTGTTGGTTTTTGTTCGGTATTAGCAAAGTAAACATATAAAACTGCACATATTTGTACGTAAAACTAGAAATATGCACATAAAATTGTATGAAGAGTGGGCTGCAAACCTGAATAATAGAATGGAACATTTATAATTTGTTTGTCTTTCTTGCTGAAAATTCATGTGTCACACTCTACACCGTCGTCTGCGGTAGTCCAAGAATCAGAGGCGGATGTAGTGTATGTCGAGCGGGTTCGACAAAACTCAATAGGTTTTTCACGGATAGTGTATTTGTGTTTAAATAATTATTAAATATGTACAAAAATCAAGTGAAGAACTAGTAACTTGCACTTAAAATCGTTATCCTAAAATTTAGAACGCATAAAATTAAAATCCTAAAATTCGCCTCTGCCAAGAATTGGTATTTCCTAACACATAAAACAAGAATTAAGTAGCAGCACTTTGATCTTTGAGGGAGAATTGCAGAACTATGACACCATAGGCAATGGCTTTCCTTTTTGACCTCCATAACATGTTGATGTGATTATGAGTTCCTTGGTTGGATGCGATATACAAATAGCTTTTTGGTACAATTGTGTTCTTCTCCCCTTTCTGAATTCCTTGATTGTACCTTCTGATTGTAAATCCTAATGTTGCTTCCTTTTATACATGGATCCTCTTCACCAAATTGAAAAAAATTCTTCTCAACGTAACTCGGGTTTTATACTCTTATTACTAGCTACTTGACACATTAGCGGAAAACAACTGAAGTAGTAGTAGTCTACATCCAATAATACAAGGTCTCCTCATGACTTTAGTACGTGCATTAAATACTTGAAAGTTCAATTTCCAGGGGAAACTACGTATTAGTAGCTCATTTGATAGATAAAATATCGCTCAAATTTGAACAATCAAGTTGTACGTAGACTTTAGCTACAAGCATAATCTGATGCAGTTGAAGGTGAACCTCGCAATTATCATTTTGATTTCATTACAAAATCTATTATGGAACCATACATCTCCTTCTGGTTCATAGGACTACCAAAATCTCTACCATGTTTGGTTATTTTCATGTACTCAGAACATCTATTATGGTTTATAGTACCTGTTTAAGTTGATACAACAGAAATCTTGATAGAGGTCTGATGATTAATATCTACTTTTATATTTACCAATTCCAAAATTAAAATCTGATGAGTGGAAAAAAAAAAAAGTCGAAACATCCCTATTTCTCCTACTTTCAGAGACACAATATTATTTGAGGTTGAACATGTTCCTTATACAAAAGAAAATTACAAGAAGGAAAAGAACTCAAAGGACAGACAATGCTAATTAGAATGTTAGCAAACTTGAAACTCTAGCCAAGTGCATGCTCCTTCACACTACCTGAATGTAAAAACATAAATTACATTACATGGGGAGACAATGCTGAAAAGAGAAGCATATAAAAAATGTGATCTCTTATATAGTTCTACTTTTAGCCAAAATTATTTCGACGTAGTTCTTTATCGACTGAATAGCTAAGCAACACATATGGGAACATTATAATTATAATTATAGAGATAAAAAAAAAAATCTGTTCAACATTTTCCTATTAAGATCCTTTCAGACTATTCCCTAGCCAGTGCTACATAACAGCGGAATAGGAAAACCACCTAGTTTGCACAAAAATTGAAAAAATTGAGTTCTATTTCTCTTCTCTCTACCATGTTTGCATTTGGCAATCTGTTTTCCTCTTTAAATAATATGCTTATAGACTAATAGTAATTGATTGTAGAAGCTGATCTTAAGATTTGGTCTCTTTCTTTTAAGAGTCAGATTACCATTCTTGAAATTTCTCATTAGCTTTGAGTTTTTTTTTTATGTTAGTACACACTTTAATCGACTTTTATAACCTATCTTCACAGTCATTAGTGTATTATTGGTACAATAAAATCTTGCATAATATAATTAATATATGGCCTGACCTCATTGTATTGTAGAGCAAATGAATATATATATAGAGCAAATGAATATACAATTGCATAACATTTGCTCTATATGTCTTTAGACATTTGAAAATAAATATATGTCATATATAATAGTACTTCATAAGTCTTAGACCTATGTCCTCCCACCTGGTCCTCCATAAAGAACATAAAGGGAAGACTTTTTACCAACCCAAAGTGGTTGAAATAAAGCCTGGTACATATTAGGATTGTCAACATATGTGGTCGCTTTCTTTACTTCAATTGTCTCTCCCTTTACGTTTAAAACAGTAATTTTCTTACAATAAGCATCATAACCAGAGTTTTTAATGGGAAAGAAGCTTGAGCCCATGGGAGGTTCAGGAACACCCGGTGGACTATATACAACTCCTCCCCATTGAACATTTGTAGCAAAGCTTGCCAGGTCTGTGAAAATCCATTGCGGCCAAAAACCAATTTGTGTGTGGTCATCTTCCATTAGAAGCCACCAGTTTCCATTAGCCATATCCTTATGTTTTTGGAAAATGTCAGTGCTAATATTTATATGCCTTCAAGTTGTAATCTCTATACTTGTATAAACTTGATGAAAATTCTAAACATAAGAAAAAAAAATGTTTATAATGTACCCGTTGTATGTACATTGTGTCTTCCCATATCTTCCCTCCTCGTTGTGAAAGAGCATCCTCGTATGATACATCAAGAGGTAACTCAGTGTTTACTTGTACGAAACCAGGACATAGTGTATTGAAACAATGAGTTTTACCAGCCTAAAAATAGAAATATATATCACATACATGAACACTTAGCTTGCAAATTGAAGTAAATAGTTAAAAAAGGACATATACTTTCATGAACTCATAATGGAAATGGTCAGAAGTAAATGAGATAAGATACCTGAAAATGTATAAAAAGCCTAGTTTTGTTATCTCCATATAGTGTTGGGTCCACCTAAAATACGAAATAAAGATCTTAATTTACTGATAAAGGTTCTTTACATCTTAGAGAGACAATAGTAAACATTATTACGGCATCTCATTTTTCCATGGAACGGTTGAATTACAGATAAAAAAGGAGTTATATTACACTTACTCTCCAACCAACTTGCAAGACATCAGACCCTTTTTGAATTTTTAGTCGGCATGCACTATGTTGACGGCCTTCAACATGAGGATTATACAGACTAGTTATCATTCCAGCTCCCGCAAACCTGTTATTTGGATCATTTGATGTCTGAGCTATTGCAATCTGTATATAAAAAAAAATATTTATTAGCTCATAACGAGTATCCAAATTAACCTATATTTATATGAATTCGTAATTTCTTTTGCTCTGTCTTCGAGCACAACATGAGGTGACTAAAGAAAATATGGGAACCAAGTGAAAAATGAAACCCCTATTGTGAGACAAGTAGTGAAGCAGACAACCAACAGCCAATGCCTAAATTCCAAAACTTATAACTATTTTAATACATTCGTTGTTTCAATTTCCAAGTCACAACTTTCTTATTAGTCTGTTCTAAAAAAAAAAGGTGATCAAATACAGGTTGTTGGTAGAAATCTACACAGTTGTAAAATAGACTACAAAATAAGGATAATTAGTTCCATTTGTTACTTCAAATCCAAATAGAAACAGATTAGAAAAACAATCAGTAGGAACTGGTTGTTCATCTTTAGACAATAGATCAATAATTTAGGTTTTGATGAAGGATAAGTAAGAAGGATTAGAAAAACACTGCCACGTTTACTTAGCCAGTAGGTCAACGTAAAATGAATACAGGACCAAAAAAAATAAAAACATAAAATGAACATAACTCCTATAGTTTTAGTATATACTGACCCTCAAGAAAACACAAAACTGAAAATTTAAAAATGTGATAAATCTGTATGGTCATTACCTTATATCCTTGTGAAGATATGTATTTTCCTCTCGACTCACTATTGTTGTTGCTCTGCATTAAATGTAAAACTTAGCTTGTTTATGTTTGTACAGGAACTATTTTTCTTATTATAAATAAAAGAGTCCTTAAATTGTTAGAATCTATATTTAACTAAAATAATTGATTCTCTCAGATATGAGTCCAAGCAAAAGCAGTAAAATGGTATATATATATAGATATGAATGATCTTACGGCCGCCAACTGAGCGCTGAATGTGTCTTCTGGCGGTGGCATACTTCTTCGTCTAATAAGATCGTCTTTGCTAATTCTCTTAATAGGAACAGTTCCAGAAGGACAACCTCCATCTTTTAACCATATCGATGACCTACTAGTTGCTGAGGCACCTGAATCTTGTTTTATCCTAGATAAAGTAGGTTTCATCTGTTCATTCATATGTTGTTTGTATGTCAACAAAACTTATCCATGTTTCAAAAGTTGAAAGTAAAACAGAGAGAGTAGAGATATGCCTGAGGATGAAAATTATGATCCTTCAACAACGGGTGATCAAATGCTGGTTGTTTGTAGAAATCTACACAATCGTATATGTCCCCATATTTTGTCTGCAAAATAAAATAAGTAGCATGTTACATTACGCGTCTTGCTATAAACAATACGAAACTTTTTTAATAAACTTTTTAACGAGGATCTTTGTAAATCCAAAGCAAATACCTTAGCTGTTTTGACTGCTGGCTTGTTGATGAGTTTTAGTTGTTTTTCTAATTCCGCATCCTCTAGTTTGGATAGCTTTTTTCCTCCTTGAACCTTATCATAACATAGAAGCAAACATAGCACTATCAAAGTTTGTCGAACAATTCTTCGTTGCATGCTGGATTCATTCAACTTTTCTAAAGGCATGAATGGGCTCTTTGGTGCTATGAGGAAGACGTTACATATTATAGGTGTAGAAGAGTGTTAAATTGGCTATGTAGAAATTAAATTCAGGTAATCTCCTCAGTCGAGATTAGAAGAATCGCAAAGATTTTACTTTAATAAAAGGGCTTAAGTCATATCTAGAATAACAATCTGGGCGTAGATTTCTAAAAGGTTCCTTTTTCTTTCTTTTTGTTTATCAGATTGGTTGTTCACATCTACATATAATATCCATTTATAAATTTGACTCATCTCCATTTCCAAAACAACCAAGGCCTTCATATTATTATATGGAAAAATAGTGGGTATATACCAATATTTTTATTAAATTTTATATATTTGAAAACTAGATAAAATTATTACAGTCAAATGTCGTTATAGCAGCCTTCGTTATGACAGAGTTTCACTATAATGGCTCAATTTCTCCATAATTGATTTTTTATGTTATATTTACCTTTTTACAACAACATTCTACTTATAACAATAGTGTTATTCATTATAGCAGTACACACTTTAATTTAATTTGTAAAACTATCTATCTATAACAGTCATATGAAGAAAATTGTGTACAAATATAATATAAGAAATATACTATGAATATTGAAAGAATATTAGAAATGTATTATGGGCTGAAATAAAAGATTTAACTGTTAAGCGTTCTTAAATGGATTTCAACAAAAAAAATAGTGAATATCTTTTCACTTTTGGACAAAAATCTTTATAAATTCAATATTATTATTAAGAAACTGAGTTTACGAAGCAACCTACCATTGTAGAATTGTAACGTCAAATTTGAAAATTTTAATCTGTTTAACCTAGATCCGATTTTAGGCCAATTAACAATTAAATTTATATTTGCGGAGCCACGATCAATAGTTTAGATTAAGAGTTTAAAGTGAAGAACTGCGTAGGTCACCTTTACTCACAAAATATACTCGTAAATGAATAAAGATAAAGAGCAAATGGAATAAATAGAAGTAACCGTGCTGGATCACTTGATCCCGACGAGACTTCTTCCTTCCTGATTGCAATTAGAGACTAAAGAGTAGAGTGGGCAAGCCAAGAACAGTATAAGAGAATAGTATTATTGATATTGTAGATAGCGAGTAAAAAGATGATGATACAATGATATAGAATGAGTGCTATTTATAGGCCTGATAGGCGTCCGTTGGAGTTTTGTAACCGCCAGGCACGCATCCGTCGGATGTGTAACCGCTGGGTCGTAATTATTGCCTTTATGATCATTTATTGTCTGATCGCACATGATTAGGTTAATAACTCCTCATTTATATCGTGTTGACTGATGGGGCGTTACATAGTCGCATGGAATCTGCTCACGGTAAGCGTCTGGCTAGTTGTCTGCTTGTAAGATGTCTGCCCGGAATAACATCTGCCCGGGCCACCTGGCAAACACGTGTCTTGTTCGGGTGACGTCAGATTTTATCCAATACAGATAGTCCCCGCACTTCTCGGGCAGAGTATCTGCTCGAGGAGTGGATATGAATTTTGGCGCGAATTTCTGCTTGACAAATGTGGCCAGGTAACCAAATGGATCCAGACATTGAGGTGATAATTTTTTAGTATAGTGTAAACTAAAAAGAAATAGAAAAACGGCAGAGCTCCAAATCAAAATTGGTAGGTAAATCACCATTTCAATTTTGGTGTCCATTATCCTTTCTTTAATCCATTCAAATTAATAATACAAAGCTCTTTATAATTAGTGACGATAAAATTAAAAGGAGGCATACAAATTATCTATAGAGAAATGTCAAAACAAAATCCATTGAAAAAGAGTAGTTTGATGATACCAGTAATGCTCAGTTGTTGTGTTTTAGTAGTTCTTGACCTTTCACCGCAAAAATTGATTTAAGGCACTCTTGTGAAGCAGCTTTATTTATGAAAAATAGTATAATCCTTGATAAGAATAAGAAGAAATCACAAAATTCTGATCGAACATGTGTCTCCAAAGGGAAGACGTGGAGCTTTATGAGAGGAAAAGAAGAGGATGAACAGACGTGACTAACATTGCATTTATAATTATGGACATTGATTGGCATTTGGCATTAACTTCAACTTCATAAGAGCATTCATTTGGATAACCGTTCTTACATAATCTGTTGTTAATTTTAGCTTTTACACATTCTCTTATGAATAAATATACTATGACTATTCCTTAATTATCTTACTGTTACAACTTTTTATTGACACTCAAATTTTCTTACAAATACAAAATATTATATTAGAATGTGAGGTAAAACAACTTGTGCATTTCTATACATTTTGAAGTGAATGGTGGCTTAGAACTATGCCACATCACTTGTCTATGTTTCTCAATTAGAAGATATATAGATAGATTAGAACGAAGTTGGCTGCAACTTCAACCCAGAGATTTGAAATTAGGCTTAATTTGGACAAATGGATGCTCTTTTCGAATTCGCACCGTAAATATTTTCACCTTAGATGAATATAGGCTATCGCTACACTTACCATATTCTGGGCCTGAAAGTATACCTGTCAATCGGGCCGGGCTAGCCCGGTACCGGACCGGACTGAACCGGTAAAAGACCGGACCGGACCGAAACGGTAAAAGACCGGACCGGACCGGTTCATTATAAGCGGTCCGGGACAAGGAGGAAGCGGGTTGTGGGCCGAGCCGGGCTTAAGAAAAAAGACCGGTCTTTGGCCCACCGGTGGATCGGACCGGACCGGTTTTTTCATAGAAAAATTATACTATATATGGAGGGAAATTGAGACATGCTTTTGCCAAGAATCATACAAAATATAATGTAGCATTTAGTCCCTTTTAGAATCCCTCAATATGCAATAGTATCAAAGATATTTTTAGCTTCATTAAGTACAACGAATGAACATATTCATTTACTATTTTTTCATTGCTAGTCAAGAATATATATTAATTAAGTATTTTATACAACTTATCTTCTTGGTTGTAAGAGAATTTGGTAGTCTCAGTTTCTCACCCTTGAGTTGTAGTATTAAAGTTGTATCTATTTGACTAAGCGTACTATAGTAATGATGAGATAGTACTTACTTAAAATAATAACAATGATCTTTTACTTCATGAGTAGTGCATCAAATTAACATAGTGATTAAACTTGGTTTCCATCAATGAGTCAAAGTATATGATTCTCAAAATGTTTGATCCTTTCTTTCCTGCTTTCACCTTCATTCTCTTTTTATATAGGATTATATGTCCTTCCAATTGCAAGTACAAAGTGATAGGCTTAGTTAAAATATATATATATATATATATATATATATATATTATATATATATATATATAAAAGGACTGGACCGGTCCGGTGCTTAATGGGCTAAGGGCCGAGTCGGGCTTCAATTTTTTGAAAAAAAGACCGGTTCGGACCGGACCGTTAATGGCTCAGATCGGATTGGACCGATACCGGGACCGGTGAGCCGACGCTTAACGGGCCGGTCCAAACCGGTCCTGTCCCGATTGACAGGTATACCTGAAAGTACCCCCTCTATTACCTAATAGAAGGGAGGAAGGCTTTGGTTTAGAAAATCGAGTTAAGATTAAGGCCCATTTGCTTTTCAAGGTTAAGACATCTGAATATTAAGATTTGTATTGAGATCTAGAATCCTAAATGTATGAATCTGAATATTAAGATATTGTATTAAGATCTTAACACTAAATGATTAAGATTATTTTTTTACTCACCATCTGAATGGTTATAACATATCTTTATTAAATAGATAAGATATATTTAAATAAAATAATTTGAATATGATATCTACAAATTATTGGATTGTAAAATGGCTGTTGGTGGTTAGTTGGCTGATGAAATTTGGCACGTGGCTGGAGGCGGATGTTGCTCTACCGAAAGAGCGGTGGCCGTGATGGTTGGCATTAGTGGCGATGGTAACGGTTTTGATGGTGGAGCTAATTGCAGATACTGGTTGGCAGTGATGGTTGAGGCTAGTGGTGGTGGTGTCGATGACGACGATGGTGATAGTTATGATAATAAATCTATTAGTATGGTAGTGATTGTCAAGTGGTGGGTAGTTGTCAATAGTGGTGGTGGTGGTTAATAGTGCTAATAGTGGTGATAATTGACTGTGATGTTTGTGGGGGCAAAAATACGCCACCTATTATTACGGGATACGAGTCCAGCTGTCGAGACTAGACTTAGTTTACAAGTAACCAGGCGCAAAGGATACTCGCTTGATCCTTAAGTTACGGCCGCGCAGCCGGCACGGACGTAGGATGCAAGGTATACATCCCGCCGCCTTAGGGTTTACAGTCTTCTATTTAGGGTTTCGTAAACATCACCGCCTTGAGATTACATACTCACAACCTTATTAGTCTTTGTATTTTACCATAATTAGGACTGGGTAAATCTTAGACATAAATATCCCTCCTTAGATTGTATTGTACATCAAGCGATTCACATCGAATTCGGCTATTCTCAAGGAATAAAGCTCTTTACTTTCTCGTCTATTACTTTTCTCTCAATTTACTTATTTTTCCTGCGTATTTACTATATTACTTGTGACCCTCTAATAAATTTAAATTATTTTATCTAAACGACCAAATTTAGGCCTAAACAATATTGGTAGGGTTGGTAGTGGTGATGGCAGTAACTGCAATAGTGGAGGTTTTAGTGGTGATAAAGGATGATGGTTAATGCTAGTAGCTAGTAGTAGTTATGGTCATGGTGATGAAGGTGATGATGATGGTTAACAGTGAGTGAAGGTGGTTGGTGTGGTAATGGTGGTGGTTAGTAGTAGTTATATATAGTGTTAGCTAGTCGTGTGGTTATAGACGGAGCAGGAAAAGTAATTTCCACTAAAAATATTAAATAATCTCTTAATGATATTAAGTGTATGATCAATATTTGAATGATTCAAATCTATTCAGACCCATTAAGTGGTGGTATAATAGAAAAAATTAACTTAATGATTTGAAGTCTTAATGATCAGGATTTTGACCCAAAAAACACTTAATGAGCGAGATCTGAATAATTAAGATTTAAACCTCAATTAAGTTAAAAAAAAAAAAAAAGGCCAAAGACCTCTAAAAGTGTGTTATTATTAACACTTAAAGGAGCGAAGTTGATTTTGGATAGTAATGCATACACAGATAGACAACGCAAAAAGTGGTAACAAACGAAAACCGAGAAAATAATAAATAAATAAATAAATAAAGAGAGGAGGAATCAGAGTCTGAATCAAACCAAACCAATACACATGTGATATCCCACCAAAAAGAGATGTGGAAAGGGTGAGATGTTCGCATATCTTACCCAACAAACATGGAAATTCTATTTTCGATGGACCCTCAGCTAAACAAAATTATGTAGAAAGCATGTTTAAAAGAAACAAAATGACAATACAAAATAAATGAAATACTGATGGAAAGAGTAATCAAAGTCAAATCTTCCAAATATGATGACAAGCAGCTATTCTTCCAAATATGACAAGCAAAAACGTACTTCATATATTTTTGACATAGAGAGTAAATATCGTTGTGATTGTAACTAATTAAATTTAAACTTTTTTACTCTCTCCAGGTCCTCCATAAAGTACAAAATGTTCGAATTTTCCAGGTCTCATATGTGGATAATCCTCAACTTTGTACAAGTGAGGATCGTCAACATATACATTCGTCTTATCTACAGCTATTGTCAAACCTTTATCATCTAAAACAGTAAGTCTCCTACAATAAGCATCATAACTGGTTGTTCCGATAGGAAAATAACTTGAGCCCATTGGAGGTTTAGGCACACCTGGTGGGCTATACGCGACTCCTCCCCACTCCACATTATCAGCAAAGCTTGCCAAACTAGTGAAAATATTTTGAGGCCAGAAACCAACTTGTTCATAAGTTTGTTCGAGTAAAAGCCACCAATTTCCGTTGACTAGATCCTTTTATTATTCAGAAGGAAGTGTTTACATTAGTATTTTGTATCTTTCAAATACTTGAAAAGAAATTCTACATAATAAAAAAAAATGTACCCGATCAATGTACATTGTGTACTCCCATGAACCCTCGGCTCCACGCCGTGAAACATCATCGAAGACCATATCTATAGGTAACTCATGGTTTACTAGCACAAATCCAGGGCATAGTACATTGAAACATTGTGTTTTACCAGCCTAATAAATATAAAATATTATATTATTGAATTATTTTTAGTTGAATCAAATATCTACGTGAAGCAAATACTAATTTTGCAAGAACAAAAGGAAAATTATTAGTATACATAAGACAACTCACCTTAAAATGCACAAAAAGCCTAGTCTTACTATCCTTATATAGTGTCGGATCCACCTGAACAAGAAATATATGTTATAATGACTATAAGGGACTGATTGTGATATTCTAGCTTGCATCCTATAGATGTAATAAAGTTATTAAAAGTAAATAAAAATAATTAAATTATTAATAAACATTGTTAAGCTTACTCTCCAACCAACTTGTATAATATCTGAACCTTTTTGGATTTTCAATCGACATGCACTGTGTTGCTTGCCTTCAACATGAGGATTCCATAAACTAGCTGCCATTCCAGCTCCCGCAAACTTATTATTAGGATTATTCGGGGTTCGAACTATTGCAATCTGAAATGATAATGTTTGTTAACTAATGACATGATATATATACATATCAAATTTAACGTATTTATATGTGCCTAAAATTATTAATTTTTACAATTCTCATGGCAACGAAGATGATTATTATAAGGAAAAGTGGGGAGGGGAGAGTCCAAGAAAGAATTTTATACTAGAATTTTATTGTAAGGGAAGTGAAGCAAACACCAAAAAATCAACTTCCGAGTTTTGATATCTACTTATTTAAACTAATTCTATATTATGTAACCTAAGCTCTAAGAGGCAACAATAGAGACTATCGAATCATTTCAACCATACAGTTTGAAATGCAATGCCTAATTAAGAAGATCGTTATTTTGTTGAACTATACAAGGTTTAAGAATAACCTTTTGTATCTGTTATTCAAAGAACATAGAAAATTTTGTGTTTTGGCATCGAAATTTGCAATAGAAGGTCTTAAGTACGAGATATTATCAAAGGAATAAATAATGCAATTAGGAGGGTAGCGATCAGGTTTAGCGACGGAAGAAGATAGCAATTAGCGACCGTTACGTAAACGTAATATTTTTTGAATCTGGTCCTTAATTTGCTTGGTTATTGAACCGTCATCAAGGAAAACCACAGAACTAAAATAATGATAAATATTCATTGTGATTACATACCTTGTATCCTTGCGAAGATATATACCCTCTTGTTGACTTATTTTTGTTGTTAATCTACGTAGAGGTAAATAAAAAATATGAGATTTTCCGCAATGATGGACAATATTTAATTATTACTTGACTTCTATTTAACTATTATGCATTTAGTGATGCTATATATATATATATTAGAAATAAAGTCATGATACTATTATTCTGGGAAAGCAACAAAATTAGTGCAACATTATCTTACCGTAGTCAACTCAGTGTCATATGTGATATCTTCGGGCGGTGGCATATTTCTTTGTCTAATAAGATCATCCTTAGTGACTTTTTTAATAGGAACTGTTCCAAAAGGACAACCACCATCTTTTGACCATATCTTCGAAGACCAATTAGTTGCAGAAGTATTTGAGATCTGCTTTAATCTAGCTAAAGTAGGTTTTATCTGTTCATTCAAAATGTGATTGTTTTATCAATAATAGAATACTCTTATTACAATGTGGAAAGTAAAGTGGAGAGAGAGAAGACACGTGCCTTAGGATGGAAATTATGATTCCTTAATGATGGAAGATCGAATGCGGGTTGTTTGTAGAAATCCACGCAATTATATGTGTCTCCATATTTGCTCTGTGAACCAAGAATTCATTAATTAACCTTGGTTACACTGTTTTCTATAGCATGTTTCACCAAGTTTATAGGAAGTTAAAAGTACATTTTTCTCTAAAGAAGTACTTTTTAAAGACACTTGAAAGTGTGTGTCCGAAATACAAAAGTATTTTGAGTAGTATATTGCGGAGACGTTACAAATTAAGGAAGCACCTTTTAATTTTTTCAAGACAAAATTATTCTTATTATGAATATATCTTTTTTTTTTCTAGTCCCTTTTTCATTTCACTTTATTTATACAGCAACACCATATTCAGCTTGATCCCACAGGTATAATTTGGGGAAGGTGAGATGTACGCTGACCTCACCAAGGGTGGGGACATATTTAACTTTATCTATATTGATTAAAATTAAAAATCTTAATATATATATATATATATATATATATATATATATATATTTTAAAGTTTTAACTGATTAAAAATAAAACTTAAATAAAGTATTTCATAAGTTTTCAAAATATTATCTATATTTGAGTAATGCTAACAGTAGATGTACCTAAATAGGGTCTTTTCATAATTTTGATATTTGAATGTACTTGTAGAAAGATTAGTCAGATAAAATTTGTTTAACAAGTCCCTTTGAAAAGAATTGACCAGATACAAGTTAATTTTTTCAAAAGTACTTCTACGAAAATTATTTTAATAAAATTTACTTTTCAAAATAAGTAATTTCTAAAAGTTTGGTCAAACTGGCTCTTATTATCTAATAAATATATGTAACTCCTGTTATTCATAAATTCTTACCGACAAAAAATTAGGGAAAGAAAAACCTGTGGAATGTAAACACTATTCCAGACTTTCTAATGAGTTATCGGTATTTTAGTTTCAAATCAATGGTCGCAATAGGCTTTTAACAAAGTGATCTATATGTTATGTCTGTTCAAGATAAAGTGTAAAAATCACATCTTACAGTAAAAGTAATAGAAGTAGAAGATTCATAACTTTAAGCACAACATCAATTTTCAGAAAACAATGTAGAATAAAGTCAAATAACAAAAGAAAAAAAAGAAAAAAAAAATCAGCCAGATAGTTTTGATCTTTATGGCAAACTATGGGATGGTTTTTGATACAAGCAATATTAGCACATGAATACAATAGTTACTCACAAAACTTATGAATTATAGATATGTGTGTGTGTATATATATATATCATACCTTAATTGTTCTGACTGATGGCTTGTTGAAAAATTGAAGTTGCTTCTCCAACTCTAACTCCTCTAATTTAGATAATTTTGTTTGTCCCTGAACCGCGTTATAACTCAAAAGAATAAATATTACCAGCAAAGTTTGTCGAGTAATTCTTTGGTGCATCAGCATTGCCTGGATACATTAATTTACTTTTATAGGCATGAATGTCATGATAAATATATATATCACAATATTTAAGGAACCAAATCAAATAACACAACATAAAAGAACCAAACATGCTAATCTAAAGTTAGCCAACAAATATGAGAGCACTAAGTTAGAATGGACATACTTGATTTACTAGATGTATGATACCTAAAGTGTTCGGGTCATTCATGATATACTAAATTAATTGTACTTTCGGAAGAATGATTAACACAATCTAAAGAAGATTACTTAATTTGGTCAATTCCTGGTAAAATCCAAAAGGACAATCTAACTATTTATTACCCGATGAATTAACTATTAGATTAATATAACAACTTTCTGAAGCATGCATGATTAACAGAATCTAAAGAAAATTAGTAATTTTATGTAATAAATGTTGATTGCTCAATAGTCAATTCTAAGTAAAATCCAAAACGATTGATTGTTCACTCCTCATAATATCCGAAAAGAAAATCTGACCATCCCTTTGTCAAAAGTTTTGAATAAATTTATTTGCCCCTTTAACTTAACTTACTAAACAGTTCCTTCTTAAACTATTCTTAACATCAATAATCCACCCAAGGTCCATCTTCTCGAAGACTCGAAACAGCTTAACACATTTACTTTCAATACATTAAGCTTTTTCCTGTGCAAATATCACTATATTTTTTTGTCAAGTTTAAAAGCTGACCAACAAATTAGTAGAGAGGATTTAACTAAAAGACCTCCAAAAAAATTTGTCTAACTAAATGACCTTCCTCTTTTTTTTTTAAACTTATTTTTTTGAAGAAAAATGTTAAGTGTGCTTAAGTGGTATCGGGGGCTAGATTAGAAATACATAAACTTGTGGGATAGTATATAATTCACCCAAAAACGGGTTTTTTTTCGGATCAAAAACAAAAACGGGTCTTGCACCATTTCCTCATCCTCTCATCCCATTTTTTCGAAACGCTTTCATCTTCTTCCATAATTTTTTGCCTCCCCCATACCTCCCCCCATATCCATAATTCACCCAAAAATGGATTTTTTTTCGGATCAAAAATAAAAACGGGTCTTGCTCTATTTCTTCATCCTCTCTTCCAGTTTTTTCGAAACCCTTTCATCTTCTTCCATAATTTTTTGCCTCCCACATCCCTCCCCCCATATCCAACATGTCGTTTCGGTTCAAAAGCTTTCTAATTTATTTTTTTCGGAGCAAAAACTTTAATTTTTTGATTTTGAATGTGCTTTGTGACTGCATTGGCTTGGGTGTTAGCTCTTTCGAGGTATACATTGTGTTTTCTTCAACTAATAAGCTTCAAAAGCTCTGTTTTGTTGCCTTGACGGTTCTCCATTAAAGGTCTGATTTTCAGATCTGTGGTTTTCAAATCTGCTGTAACAATTTATCATCAACCAATCCTAGTCGATTGTAGACCTTATCACAGTTAATAGACCATTGATGGGAGCTATGCAGTGGTGGATGCTAATTTCTTGGATCAATTGGTGGAGATGGCAACATGTTGGTTTGACATTCAAAGACAAATGAAATTATTACTTATCTTTGCAACACCTTTAAGAAAATAATATAGAAAGCGAGATGGACGTTGATAACGCTATCTATTTTATATTTTGTTTTCTTCTTCTTTCTAATTCATTATTTTTTTTCGAAGTAAAATCTTCAATTTTTCGATTTTGAAGGGTGTTTTGTCACTACATTGGCTTGGGTATAGCTCCTTCGAGATATGCGTTGTGTTTTCTTCATCTAATAAGTTTCAAAAGATTTGTTGTGTTGCTTTGACGTTGCTCCATTAGAGGTTTGGTTTTCAGATCTGCTGTAACAGTTCATCAACCAATCTTGTCGATGATTGACTTTACTTATTACAATTAATAGATCAATGATAGGAAAATATGCAGCAGCGGATACTGATTTTTTAGATCAATTTGTGGAGGTAGCAACATATTGACTTGATATTCCAAGACAAGTGAAACTATCACTAACCGTTGCATTAGAAAAATAATCTTGAAAGCGAGATAGATGTTGATAGGGCTATTTAGTCGTGCTTGAATTGTTGCTTTAAGTTATAAAATGCCAGTTGATCGATTGAAGACTAACGTATTGAATAATCGACCAAGAAGAAAACTACATCACCCTTACAACTTTTCCAAGAGTCCCTGTATAATCTAGTATCTTTTATGTATCAAAAAGAATTTTCAGTAATGAAAGCTTTAAAATTATTGTTATTGTTGTTAGTTAAATAAGACTTTCGGTTTATACAAATTTTGTGTGCTTTCATTTACTTGGCTTGCGCCAATATTTAATCCACACAATGTAATACCTTTCATTAAAATTCCTAAATGGAACTTGAACGACACTCAACCAAAAAATTCTTATACTTAATCAATTATACACTATTCAATTTATTATTTAATGACCATCACGAGAATAGTTGATTATGAAACACAGTGGTTGATAGTATTTAATAAGTGGTTTACACTCAAGCAGTAAACAGTCAATTATCAACTATTAGAAAAATGTATTTGATTTAAAATATTTAGCATTAAATTAATAAATAAGCAACATCTTAACTACTCAATTTTGGTCCATTATAATATCTCATCAATTTAACTTTGATGTATTTACAAACTAAGTTAAATATTAATTCAATAAAGAGTCTATGCACAACATGGTTGTAGTCTATTGTACATCTATCGCTCAGGTGATGTATTGTTGTTGTTGTTGTTGTTGTTGTTGTTGTTGTTGTTACCATTAAGAATATAACACGCGCGCGTTTGGCATTTAAACTGATTACCCACGCCAAGTATACAAACAACCAAAATATATTCAATGAGTCATAACATAGCACAATACACTTTCTAAAATTAGTATAATTTCTATAAAAGTTGATAATCAACTATTTAGGAGTGACAATCATCACTGCTAGGGCTAAGGTAGATCATTTAGGCATTTACATATTAAACTAATTGGAAGATGCAAATCAACCTCAATTTGGTCTATTGTACACTTATTGAAAAGCTGAGCGTTGAAGATTTTTTGTTCAGGATATTACCACGCACGCGTTTGGCATTTAGGGTTTATGATATTTGAGGTTTAGGGTCTAGGGTCCACGCACTTGGGGTTTGGACTCTAGGGTTAAGGTAGATTATTTTGGCTTGTGGGTATATTATCAACGATCTGAAATTACACTATTTTTTACTGTCAACATTGCTCAGGTTGATAATATACGCTCATGATTTTGCTTAAAATAATATAAAAATCCTATGTTAAACACCAGTAAGGGGTAATTTAGTAATCTACGAACTAGGAAACCACTCAAATGACAATTTTGTTGCATAATGTACCTTAATGATGGACAATAACATTGATAAGGAGTGACATATATAACATAATGTATACTAATGTTAAGATTCTGAGAAAGCAAGACATCTTTCTCTAAGCATGGAAGAAGATAACATTGCTTGCTTCTCACATTAGGAAGAAGATCATAATATGAGAAGCAAGCAATGTGAACGGTACATGACAATAATGTGAGAAAGTAAGCAATTTCAGATCGGAAAAGGGTCATATCTACCCCTCTATTGTCAAATATTAGTTATAACTCACCTCCGTTATACTTTTGCTTGGTATCTACTCCTGCTGTTAAAAAAACTCACATATTTGCCCCTACTTTTAACGGAGCAATGTTCAAGCTTCACTACTGCCACGTGGCGCGCATCCAAGCAATGATCCATTTTTATTTTTGACACAATTAAATCCAACCCCAACCCAGCTAATTTATCCAACTCAGATCATTCGTTTAATGAAAGTAGCTCTATTTCAGCTTCCTCCTGCTCTTATTGATAGAAAATTTGTTATAATTTTCTAGCCAATCATTCTATTTCTTGTATATGTTTAATTTTATAAATTATTCATTTACTTAATTTTAGATTTTTGAAATTATAAAATGATGCAGTCATATTCATTCATTAATTAAGGAAGAATCTTTAATTAATGTCACCCATCTTTCTCTCTTCTCTATCTCCTTTAATTTTTTTTAATTGTGAAATTCGGGTGCTTTCTTCTTATGATGCTACTAATAATTATTTGTGAAAATTTCATCAAATCAATTATTTGAAAATTTTTTTTACCAATATATCTATGTATTATTAACAGTGTGCAAAATTTATATTTTTTATTTGTACAAATATAACGTATTTATATATTTTTTCAAATATATACTTAATATGCATCAAATATAATTTTAACGGTGTTAATATAATGCGTGTGCGTGTGTGTGTATATATATATATATATATATATATATATATATATATAGAGAGAGAGAGAGAGAGAGAGAGAGAGAGAGAGAGAGAGAGAGTGTGTGTGTGTGTATATTAAATATTTATTTATTCACTAATATTTTTGCATATAAGCTCTTATTATTTATTATGTATTCATCTATTATTTATGACTCATTATATTTATGTTGAACATAATATAGACATGATATGTAGTATGTATCCATTCCGTATTATGCATTTTTTTAATTTAGTTATCAAAATATTTTTATATGAATTTATTACGTATCATGTATATATCTGTTATTCATATTTGTATGTGATATGTATTTCAATTGAGACTAACTTTGAATTTTATAAAACTAAAAACTAAAAAGATAGCAGCCATAATTTGTGGGATTCAGTTTGATCGGTTCCCTTAGATGACGCCTAATATCTATTAAAGAGACAAATAGTCTTAATTCTAGGCAACAAATGTTTACCAATTTTTTACTTTTAGTATTTGATTTTTCCGTATAATTGACTAAAAACTATGCTATTTTTTATTTGGGGTTAGAGAAAATTAATACACTATATATAGGCAGTTATTTATAATTTTTTGCCCAAAAAAAATCATATCCAAGTATATAATCCAACTCTCCATATTTTGGCTTGACAATATCGTCCGGAGAAGACCTAAAAAAAAATACCGCTGTTTGGTACCCCAAACTCGCCCATGAAAATTCTTAAAAAATGTGAAGATATAATCTTTTTTGTTAATTGTTAGACACGTGGCAAAATTAATTATAAAATATTATATTTTTTACATTAGCTAATTGTACCCGAGATTGGTTATTGGGTGTTCTAATTTGGGTTAAAGGTTTTGGTTACTAATTGAGGCTATAAAAAAAAGGTGAGGTTTTAGATTAGTGCCACGTGGCGGGGGCAAAGCTGGGGTGGGGTCTCTGTTAAAAGTAGGGGCAAATATGTGAGTATTCTTAACGGCAGGGGTAGATACCAAGCAAAAGTATAACGGATGTGAGTTATAATAATATTTAATAGTAGAGGGGTAGATACGACCCTTTTCCGATTTCAGATTGTACGGGCTTTATCTTTGACCTCTCTTTGCGTAAGCTTTTGGTCCAGGCTCTTCTTGCGTAGAATTTCCTATAATTCAGCTTTCAAATTTCTTGTTCTATCGAGGATGGTTGTGGGAAAGCACAATGGACAAATACAACCAATTGGTGTGGCTTCTTCCAGTATACCCAATTTTTGACTGTTTCCTTGAGATATATTATTGCAACAAGGGAAATGTATACAGAAGGAGAAATGCTAACTATCACTCAGCACAATAGAGGTTAAGTAGTCAAACAATCAGAAAACCAGGAAGTGCAATAAAAGAAAAAAAAAAACAACAATATCTTTCCTGATATCAAAGGTAATGAAGAAATAACGAGAGATTTTTGGACTCTCAGTTCTGCTTAATCCCCAGCTTTAAAGCATTGACTGATTCAGCTTAACCCCCCACATCCACAGCTTTAAAGTATTGACTACTTTATTTGCAAGACAAAAGCTTTCCAACAAAAAGAACTGCTTAGCAAAGCTTATTTCAATTTTGTACCAACATATCTTAGTAATTAGTCTCCAAAAGACCTTCAGCCCAAGTGAATCCAGTGGCTACTGTCTACACTTTTTTCCAATTTCTTTCAGAAGCAATCCCTTCCTTTCAAATATTTTCTTTTTACCATTTTGATAGTCAAAACGCTCTACCTGACTGACATGTCAAAAAAAGAAGAAAAAAGGAAACTCATAGCAACAATACATGTTATCAACAAAAGCAAAATAATTAGCCTCAATATTTCAGCCTTCCATGACCACGATAGCGTACTACTTACCAACAAATATATGGTTGTCAAATCAACATGTTATTCTTGAGTCTTTCTTGCTCTGTTTGCATTGACAGCAAGGTGGGCAGCTTAAAAATTTATCAGTACATAATACTTCAACTCAACCTTCAGTTGGAAAACTCTTAGACAACCCGACTTTTAAGCCCTTCTTACTCATACAAATGATAGGAAAGCTGAAAGTAATAGAGCATCTTAGTACATAAAAATGAGTATTTCTTTTACCAACATTACGGAAAATTAACGCATGCACATAATTTAGAGAAACAGAGGAGTAATGCTACATGCGAAATTAGATTTTTTTTCTATGTCCTATATCAAGAATTTCCCATACTACCGCAATCGAATAGGTACACATATGACACGACCCGGAATCCGGTTAGGTCGTGCGGGCACCCGACATCCTCCCCTAGACCCGTCGGGCAAACCCTTACCAATTAAATTAGAAAAATAAATATAATTCAATTCATAAATAAAAACAAAACTAAAAAAAAACACTGACATACTGATACCTCTAAGCTGTACAAAAGAATTACAGCTGACTACCCAACATACTAGGTTTAGGGCTATCCAGACTAGACATCTAAGAGTACAGAAGAAGACAAATACCTCCTGAAGGGAGCAATATACAACTGAAATAATAAACATAAAACTGGTGGCCATCCGGAATAAAAGCTGGCTCACCCTGACAGCTGAAGTCGTCTTCGCTCTATCACAACGTGGCGAATTCAATCCTGGAGCGAACCTGCCGAAACGAAATAGATAGACAAAAAATAAAGAACAAACAAGGGTGAGTCAAAAGGACTCAATAAGTGGGGCAGACTAGCCACCTCAAAGAATAGGATAGCTAGCCAGGGAGAAAAGAAATAGATAGACCAAATTCCTTTTATTTACCGGAAACACATAAGAAACTTATAAACTCAACCAAAGATGCGTGCCAGAAACATAGCAACAAATAAGCAATGCACATATAAGCAGAACAGTAGTCATGTTCCGCAAGTCTACACGATGGTATGAATTGAGATGAAATGAAATGATGTGAGATGAAATAAAATGAAATGAAATATGATGCGAAGGGTCACATGTGCCCGTAATCCCATCCCGAAGCGAAATACTCCTGCATTCGAGGGGAATCCAATCTGATAACCAACTGGAGCGGAATACTCCTGCTCCTGGAGCGGAATACTCCAGCACCCAATATAATATAAACCAGAGGCGGAATACTCCTGCACTCTCATGGGGCGGAATACTCCTGCACCCGATATAGTGTAAACATGAGGTAGAATACTCCTGCACTCAATATCTGACATAAGAGCGGAATACTCCTGCTCTTGGGGCGGAATCCTCCTACCCTCAATATGACATAATGGAGCGGAATACTCCTGCTCCTGGGGCGGTATACTCCTACCCTCAATATGATACAATGGAGCGGAATACTCCTGCTCCTGGGGCGGAATACTCCTGCACCCAATATGATATGCAATGTAATGCATATGGATGACATATAATGCATATGAATGCAATGTGATGCAATAATAACCCTTCACCGGCGCGGGACTCTCATCGGCAGCCGGGAAGTAGATGCCAACTCACAGCCAGAGTACAATGCTCAAATCCTCAATGCAATACCAATTACAGGACATAATATATAATATACAACATAAATCCAAAGCTAAGGCGTAAGGAGTACGCCTATCGGCAGCTACACACGTAAGGAACACGTGGTAGAAAATCCACAAGGCCAGGTGCCTCCAAAGAAATGGATATCAACACTTACCTCTTCCAAAGTTAATACTGCTGCCCAACAACCGCTTTATTCTTTTGGATTCATTGCCAAACGATCCCACTGTGTTCAATGAGCAGAAAAATATATCAAATAGGTATAAAGGCTTCATTCCTCACATCTTAGGGCAATCCGGTTAGGAGCCTGATACCCTATTCGCATACGCAATACGCAGGTCAGGCCTATATACAGGGTTTAAGGTCACATAACCAAACCCCAAATAATTTACATTTATATGTTGCCCATAACTCACTGAGTACGAGTATATAATCAATTTCATTATCGGGGATTTATTCTTCCTTCGCGTTCTCTGGTTCACTCCTTATATTACTATTTCAATTCCTCTCAGTTTAACTATTCCAGCCAAAGGGATATTGATCCCTTTAAACCACCGTCCATTCCATTTTCTTTTGTCTATTTCTCTTTTTCTTTTTTTTTATTTTTCTTTTTGCGATGAAAATTAAAACGGTACCCTACGATATTCGAAATAATTCCAACTTTTGCATACAAGTTATACAAAATATATGTAACATACTCGCGAAGGCGAATTTCAAATCGGACTCCCGAAACACAAGATGCGAATTTAAATGAAAAAAAGTCAAATTATTTAACTTTCGGCATTTTAGCGGAAACTAGCCGAACAATATCGAAATTCACTTTCGAAAGTTCACAAAGGTCATAAATAATCATACGAACCCAACGTCACTTTCGGATTTCGAATCGGAGCTCATTCGGCAAAACCGAGCTCGAAAATCTTTTTTTAATATTTATCACCAATAAAAACTGAAACCTTCTTCTGATGCCTACCAAACGAGGTCTGATTTAGCTCAAATTTTACAGACAGGTCCTAATGGACATTACGAATATTTTAAAATTATCGACACGCCAATCGGAGTCCTAACTTCCGAAACGACTGACCGAGGTCGTTTCATTCTCCTCCACTTAAACTCTCGTTCGTCCTCGAACGAGCCTAAGTCTAAAGCAAAATTCATGCTGATAACAAAAGAATTTGCACGACCTTCATAAACAATCCTATGAAATTTTTTTTCCTCATGATTACAGAATTGAAACTATAATACGAACACCGAACTCCTGGAATAAAACATATCTGGATAATATCATAACATCGTTGCCCAACTAATTCTGACTAAGCTGATCCTTCCTCGATCACGAGAGGAGAGTTCTACATTTTCGAAACAAAGATACATGAAACTTTGAATAGGTTAACATGATTCAGGGGATAATCACCTCTTTGATATACCTTTCGATATAGAACAGGTCGATGGAACTAAGAATTAGCTCACGCTTGATGCAATAGGGGGAGCTTTTGAAGTACCTTGTCACTGCACACTATAGAAGATTTGATGCAAGCTATATTATTTTTACGAATGCACTATGCAACATCTCAATTGATTTTAATATTATTCCGCAAGCTCCTTGTGGGAATGTAGTTACTCATATCCTAATGTACGTCGAAGGTTCATCTGAACAGGGTCTATCGTATAAGAATAAGGATCACGCAACTACTACTGGATAGTATGATGCAGACTAGGAATGATCTTCAGACTGAACATCTACTTCAGGGTATTGTCTTTGAATTGGAATTATTGAGACTTGAAAAAAGTAAAAATAAAAGAGACATGTAGTTAAACCATGAGCTGAGGCAGAATACCAGCAACAAAGTTGATTACATGTGCGCTTATAATGCTAAAGTATCTTCTCAAAGAGTTGAGGTGTGAAGGAGATAAGCCAATGATGGATGGACGATAAGCTTCACTAGACCTTTAACTCTGAATTTTCATGAAATAAAACAGCATCAATATAAGGATCCAGTTCTAGTTAAATACAGACAAATAGCCAAAAGAAAATCGGAGTCACTATACAGGGTTACTACTGACGGTGTTCTCATGTATAAAGATAGACTTTGTGCTCCTGATATTGCAAATTTACGTGGACAGATTATGAAAGAGGCACATTGTTCTAAATAAACTGTTCATCCAGGTTCGACTAAGATGTACCATGATCTTGAGCAGATTTATTAGTGGGATGGAATGAAGTGTGACATAGTAGAATTTGTGGCTCAATGTTCTAATTGCCAGCAAGTTAAAGTCGTGTCATCTTTCCAGACTTTATGTTTTCAGCAGATAGGTACATATATATATGATCAGGTTGCCAGCTTATCCCTATCATTAATAGGTTATTAGTGGATTTAGCAATGATCGACACTCATTGTAGATTTCTGCCGTGGCCTTACTTTGGGTCGTGAGAAAAGTGGTATAAATACCTGAAAAGATTTAATATTATTATTCAGTATTTGGAGGAAGACTCCTCCACTTAAAGCACAAACTCATGCAGCCATTTGAATAGGAATAACCATCCCCGCACAGTCTGCTGGACTAAAGAAGATTTAGCTAAAAGCTGAACGTAGGCAGACCTAAGCTACCAACTACCCTTTCAAGTTGCCAAACAGCTGCAACTCTCAAGTTCACAACTCCATACCTTTGCCGTAAACACCACCGCCTGATGGATGGTACTTCTATGTAAAAATTTCGGCAGAGTTTCCCCTGAAACTGGATGATCCGCAAAAACAGAACCAGCACTATACTATACATGGGAATGGATACCCGGATAAACTGATATCCAAAACAATAATATGCTTACCCGGCTACAATAACACGTACTCTGGCTCAAAACAGGGAACATCACAAGAGGCTACTGACCACCTAGGCTCACCAGTGCCGAACAAAGAAGAGATGGTAACGGACTAAGGATAGAAATAATTAGAGCTTCAGGAAGTTCATCTTCTTTTTTGCTTGGCTATCAAAGCTAGACTACTTACGAGTCAAAGTAGCCCAAGAATCGCAATTAAAGAGATAGACATTAAATGAGTTTTATGAAACATCTATGCCAACTCATCCTTTCAATAAGAAGGAAACTCTGACAATTTACTAAAACCCTTTTATAACTAAGACAAGCTCATAGAATAACACGACTCTACTAGAATCTCGAATCAAGAGGAGACACATAGATTGAGCATTACTTACTAGCCATTTTACACCGGAAGAAACAATGACACTTCCTGATGGTGACGAATAAGAATCTCATCATCCTACCAACACTGATTTCCAAGGAGAGAGGTAAAATGACTTGACATAATAACACAAATAGCAGAACAGGATGCCAAACAGGCAATAGCAATACTCACCGTCAAATCTCTCACATTTAAATCAGATAAAATAGTAGGGTCATCATAAATGCCAGGAATAAATCATCCAAGAAGCTCACCCCTCTACCGCAATAGATTGTTAATAGAAACGCCATCCCAGGAAACTATGGAAATATGATAAGACAATCATTTCCAGATCGATCGAAAGAATCAAATCTTACTCATATATAAGGGAAGAAGAAACACATGCGTCTACTACATCGGATGCCTCAGCATCCTGCCAGGCTGGCAGTTCATAAAACTGCCTTTGCGGCTGAACTAAGCCGCTACACTGATAATCACCTTCTGAAGAACCACTGCCACCACGCCCTGAACCTTTACTGGATCGTTGCATTTCTCTGGCTAATTGAGATCTAAATGAAATCCCTGCGACTGTGCAGGTGCCTGATGGCAAGAGAAAGGACGACTGCCTACTTACCGAAGTAAGGAAAAACTACTCAAAGGATAACCAGATTCACGACAATGATAACACCTTTTCGACTAAAAATGGAAACTGGAAAGATTGTTGATAGCTGTAAAGAAACTGAATCTGATCTTGAAGAGCTACTGGCGCACTCTAAGAATCACGTGACACACGCTGAGATAACCTGGAAGGTGACCTCCCAAAATAATCAGAACTTTTACCTCCAAATGAGGTACCATGGTTACCCACTAGGGCCACGGGATTTCTCGCTCTCCCGCTCTAACTCTTCCCGCTCTAACTTATGGTATGCCTAATACTTTTGAACAATACCAACAACAACATCAACTGAAGTCTCGACCTCAATCTCTCGAGCCGTCTAGGATTTCAAGGAAAAATAAAGGTCATCAGTAAATCTCTGAATCTCTCGAAAGGCTCATGAACTAGTTCTAATGCATATCCAGCCATTCTATAGAATTCAATCTCATATTCTGAAACACCACCAGGTTAACCGACAGGCTACCCTGTCCAATCCACTCAAACTAGAAATACTTTTCATCTCGCTCGTCACTCGAAAGGATTTTTTTTCACTAATCTAGAAGAAAAACCGAACCAAGTTAGCTAATAAAAGAGCGGCCCACCAATTCAAGGCTGGACTCTGAAATCGGAAAGCAGAATAATCAACACCATATCGCTGGATATAATCAAAAGCCTGAAGGCTACGCTAACATCATTTTAATTAAAAAATTTACGCAGGGATTATCTGATGTATGGCTTAAGAATATCGGAAGGTTCAACTGCGTAAAATAATGCAATCTCTTCGGACACTCGGACTGAACTGATACCTCGGCTGGCTAACCAGCCAGAACAACTGGAGGCACAATACATGCTGCCTCCGGAACATACTTTATTGCGGCAATATTAAGAACTGGAATAGGAGCTCCCTGAAATCGAACGTCTACATCTGCGACAACCTGATAAGCTTCCTAGCAAATAATAGGTTCTTACGGTATCTGCATCGCCAAGATTCTCATAAAAGCATCGTAGAGAGCAAAGGGAACCACAAGGCCCAAATCCCTTGCCCATCGCGAGCTCATACAACTGGGACCTCCGTAACTAGGTCGTCAACACGATAAAAACTCTCGGGGCTTCGTCAGTGCTAGCCCCAGGCTAGACTGCTTCGTCCTTAACTCCTTCCATTTGCTAATTTGTCATACGAGGGTTCACAATTACCACGAACGAATTAACGAATTAACGAAAATACTTTTGAATTGTAGACCGACGCACGATCAGAAATGAAGGAAGTGAAACTTCCTCAATGCCATCATAGCCTCTTGTAGATAAGTACGGACGTCTACGTACCCATCAGCGAGACTCTACTAGACACTGTCTTAGTCTGGATAGACTCTAAACCAGGCTCTGATACCAACTGACACGACCCGGAATCCGGTTAGGCCGTGCTGGCACCCGACATCCTCCCCTAGACCCGTCGGGCAAACCCTTACCAATTAAATTAGAAAAATAAATATAATTCAATTCATAAATAAAAACAAAACTAAAAAAAAACACTGACATACTGATACCTCTAAGCTGTACAAAAGAATTACAGCTGACTACCCAACATACTAGGTTTAGGGCTATCCAGACTAGACATCTAAGAGTACAGAAGAAGACAAATACCTCCTGAAGGGAGCAATATACAACTGAAATAATAAACATAAAACTGGTGGCCATCCGGAATAAAAGCTGGCTCACCCTGACAGCTGAAGTCGTCTTCGCTCTATCACAACGTGGCGAATTCAATCCTGGAGCGAACCTGCCGAAACGAAATAGATAGACAAAAAATAAAGAACCAACAAGGGTGAGTCAAAAGGACTCAATAAGTGGGGCAGACTAGCCACCTCAAAGAATAGGATAGCTAGCCAGGGAGAAAAGAAATAGATGGACCAAATTCCTTTTATTTACCGGAAACACATAAGAAACTTATAAACTCAACCAAAGATGCGTGCCAGAAACATAGCAACAAATAAGCAATGAACATATAAGCAGAACAGTAGTCATGTTCCGCAAGTCTACACGATGGTATGAATTGAGATGAAATGAAATGATGTGAGATGAAATGAAATATGATGCGAAGGGTCACATGTGCCCGTAATCCCATCCCGAAGCGAAATACTCCTGCATTCGAGGGGAATCCAATCTGATAACTAACTGGAGCGGAATACTCCTGCTCCTGGGGCGGAATACTCGTGCACCCGATATAATATAAACCAGAGGCGGAATACTCCTGCACTCTCATGGGGTGGAATACTCCTGCACCCGATATAGTGTAAACCAGAGGCGGAATACTCCTGCACTCAATATCTGACATAAGAGCGGAATACTCCTACCCTCAATATGACATAATGGAGCAGAATACTCCTGCTCCTGGGGCGGAATACTCCTACCCTCAATATGATACAATGGAGCGGAATACTCCTGCTCCCGGGGCGGAATACTCTTGCACCCAATATGATATGCAATGTAATGCATATGGATGACATATAATACATATGAATGCAATGTGATGCAATAATAGCCCTTCACCGGCGCGGGACTCTCATCGGCAGCCGGGAAGTAGATGCCAACTCACAGCCAGAGTACAATGCTCAAATCCTCAATGCAATACCAATTACAGGACATAATATATAATATACAACATAAATCTAAAGCTAAGGCGTAAGGAGTACGCCTATCGGCAGCTACATACGTAAAGAACACGTGGTAGAAAATCCACAAGGCCAGGTGCCTCCAAAGAAATGGATATCTGTTGACACCCAATTTTATCCCGGATTTTAATTAAAAGTATAATAATTTTAATAATTAAGTTCAATTTTGAAGATTGTAAATAAATAGCTAATTTTAAAGGGAAATGACCAAAATCGCAAGTCATTCCTTCATTTACAGTGCATTATATAATTAATTGTTTAATTTAATTAAAGAGCTAAATCCGTTCTTAAATTGCAATTTAGGATTGTTTTGCAAAGCCCATATTACACAAAAGCCCCATACCCATTTTCCTTCTCCCCTTATATCTAAAACCCTACACAATTTATTCATCTACACACAAAAAAAAAACAACGGCTCTCTCTCCATAACCCCTCAGCCGCGGCTCCCTCACAACCATTATCCATCTTCCCCATCTCCCCCATCAACACCCTTCACTCGTCCTCCACAGTAAGCAAATCTCACTCCACACTTCATCTCCCTTACACGCCCACACAAAATACCCTCACTATTATTATCCATTCATTTTTCATCACCATCATCTCCTAACGGGGACACTCTCCCTCACAAATAACCCACACACAGCACACGACATACACACACGCAAATCAGAATACAAACAGATCGAACCAGTAGGGGAGACAGATCTGAAACGGAAAAGGGATTGGGGAGTGGTAGCGATGCTATTGGCGTTGCTCCTCCTCTTCCTTCGATTTTGGCATCGTGGATCTTTTGGTCACCGGATTTCTGTTTTGCGTTCACCGGAAGTTTGACTGGAAAAGTCCTTTCTCGTACCCCCTCTGCTCTGGTGTTTTGTTACCGAACCTTTGAAAAGAAATACAAAGGAGAGAGGGAGAAAGGAACAGAATTCTTGGGGTGGCAGTGGTGCCGCTCCGTTTCTCACCGGAAAACGGAGCCGGCGGTCGCTCCTCTGATCTGGTCGTGGTCACTATTGTTGATTGTTCCTAATATTTTTACATAACTGGTGTTGAAACCCTTATTGGATTGTCTGCTTCGTTCTCTGTTACCACATTGTTCGACACTGGAAATTCCATTGGTGGTCATAGATCTTGCCTGAGTTTCTGTTTCTTGGTAGTTATGATAATGCTCCTCGTGTGGAATTGGTTACTGCTTGTGTTTTGGCTGTGGTTTAGCCTGGTTGATGTTTACAATTGTTCATTTTATTCTTGATGTATATTGATTTGGCATTGTTGCTTATGGCTTGGCTTTTGTTCTAATATCACTAATTGTGTTTGTTAATAAGCTTTGCAGATCCTTGACACTGTGGGACCCACTGGATATTGAGGGATACTACACTGCTGTGGGACCCATTGGATATTGAGCGGATACTACACTGTGGGACCCACTGGATATTGAACGGATATTGGTTCGAATAAAGTCTATGATAATATGTACTTACTTGAGGCATTTGAACTGATATGGAATCGATACTACACGGGCCTATGAAAATATTTTAATTTGAGGCCTACACAAGGAATTGACGGATAATGAATTGACGGATTTTGAACACGATACTACACTTGATCCGTCCCGTTCCCGTGTCCCTAAAAGCAAAAGGCGATGATGAATGCATTTAATGCTAAGCAAGTTGAATAGAGTAGTGGGTTTGGTGCTTTGGCACGGCAACACGGCCCGGGCTCCGTGTTTGCAACCGTACCAAATCCCGAGCCTCTATTCGACGCGCCATACGAATCTGAGCCTAAATTTTGCAAAATACAAACCCCCTTATTATTATTATTATTATTATTATTATTATTATTATTATTATTATTATTATTATTATTATTATTATTCTATATATTTTTTATTTATTATTATTATTACTTTATTATTTTAGTATTATTATTTTATTTTCATTAGTTATTACACTTTACTATCGTATTAATTCAATCTTATTTGTTTGTTTTGCGAGGTTTATTTTGGCACGAACACTTGGGAGCGAGTTTGGTTAAAACTCAATATGGGGATAGTCAATTGCATTGGAGCCGTTGGATTTAAGTCGGGCTCAAGCTTTCAAGGAAGCGAAGATCTAAGAAAATATTAAAAAAAATGCTTTGTTGAGCCATGTGATGTTTTAGGCTCATGGGCATAAATGTATAAAATTAAATAAATTCAAGGCTCCCGCGAGTTTGCCAATTTTCGGGTTCTTCTTCTAAACCTCCTCTTTTCCCATCCTTAGGAATTGCATGTCTTTAGGAATTCCCCGTAGATAATTAATTGTTATTGAATAATTTGTTTGATTGTTTATGAATGAATGATTAGTCAGTTATTGAGTTATTTTGTGAATAGTTTATTTCTTTATAATCTCCATCTTATTTATGAATTGTGAACCTTTTAGTTAAATGGCGCGTGCAATTGAATCCGAAAATGATTAAGCAAATAACTTGATTTTAAAATTCAATAAATTGCAACTTCTTTCCAATTAATTAGATTTTCTAACAAAATTCAATAAATTGCAACTTCTTCCCAATTAATTAGATTTTCTATGTTAGCAAAATTGCAACTTTTTCAAATCTAAGTTCATTTAAATCCCTATCCCTTTAAAGCATAATTTAATGTAATTTTAGAATTTTGGCACTAATTTTAAGACTTTTAGATTAATTTTTGAAAGTTGCATTTTGAGCTATTTTGTGAAAACTGAAGGATTAACCGTAATTTTACAGATTTTCAAAAGTGCTTTCAAATCGAAACCTTCTTTCGAAAATAACTGAACCTCTTACTTAGAATCTCTGAAACAGACCATTTTCCTTAAAACGGAGGAATTGCACGCATTATTTAATTAATTGGTTCCTAATTCTCCTAAATTAGGTGGCGACTCCAAAGAAAGCCCTTTGGAGTCCCATTTTGTTGAAACATTATACCCGAAACCTATCTTTTCTTAAAGAAAGGGTAATTTTTGGGGTTCAACAGCGTGGCGACTCCGCTGGGGATACCTTAAGGTTCTAACCGCAAGGTTTTCACAAGATAACTCTTTATTTGTTTATTATTATTTGCAAGAAATAGCATGATTAGTTAATTTGATTATTTGCAATTGTTTGTCACTGAAAGCATGTCACTACACTTTATTTGTGCACATATAAAACTGGCATTCCGTTCATATTTCCCCCCATTCCTGGGAGCTTCTTCATGGTTACTTATACCCGTGAGGTGTATGCATATACACCCGCAACTCACAAAAAACCCTTTAAGAAAGAGTGCGCGTACCTGCGGGGTGAGCGGATAGTTTTACTACCGCGTGACCACTTGCCACTCAAAACAGCCTTGTGTTTAGTAAACCCACTCTAGAGTTTCTTTTAGGAACATGCATGCATAAACCTTAGTTTGGATCCGGTCATTGATACCGTTTCCAAGAATTAAGAAACCGCCCCTTTGTTGACGGGTTATTGAATCCCAACGAAATTGCATATTATGTGATCGTGTGGATATTACAACGAATCCCAAACCATTTGCCATATCAAATTTGAGAAGTTGACAATTATGTCAGTTTATTTTATCTCAGATATTGTATTGACAAACGGCTTGTGTCGTTATAATAACCACATGTGCGTGCAACTTGACGATTAGGCCTACCTCTGGCATAAAGAGGCACCTTACAGGGTAGGACGCGTTTGCATATTTATTTACGCTCAACTACTTGTGATTCTTACATGTTAATTGCTTGCCTTGCTTGTTTGCTCAAAATGCGTTAAATACTAGGTGTTGCTTGCTTGTATGCAGTCCTATGAATGACATGCAAACTATCTTAGTTACCCTTTGAGATGTTTCTTTTGTTTTGTTTATTTCTTCGGCAAATATTGGATTTGTGAAGTGGCTAACCATTCACCGCGCAAAGGTTTCGAGATTCGATTGATGGTAGGCGCTTTAGCTCGTGAACTATGCAGCACTAGAAGCTAATGGCATTGCTTGAAAGAACTTGGCGATTGAACTTAATAGCATTATTTTCAATTTTAATTCAGATTGAGGCCCTGAATTGCATTGTACCTTAAAGCTTATGTTAATCTGAATCAATTCATTTTGAATTTATGAAAGCTGAAATAAAATGCATCTCATTCTTATCATATTATTTACGTTTGCCTTTGTTTCTGTTTCAAAATTAAAATTGATAAACCTGCCAAAGCTTTGCTTGTGACGTATGGCAAAACAACTGAACAAATTGAAAGCGATACACTGAAAGTTATTGTTTGCGCTCTTTGGATATCGCACTATCTGTTAGAACTTCAACTGGGGCAGCTTTTATTTGTTGGTATATGGCGTTGAAGCAATGGTGCAGAACTACGCACGGTCTGATTTCCAAGGAGGGATATGTAGGCTCCCACATCGGGCTCGACCTTTAGCATTTAAGTTTTTATTTTCCCCCAAGAAGGACAACTGGGGCAATTTTTGCAAATAAGTTGGAAATGCGAAAGATAGCAACTGGGGCAATTTTGCAAAAGCGAGTTAGGAATGCGAAAGACAATAACTGGGGCAAATTTTGCAAGAAGCAGCATTGGTTATAAGAGGCAGAATCGGCAATAATTTTGAAATTGGTTAAGCAAACAGTGCAAAGTCTAAGGCAAAGGACCAGTTTGTTTTAAAATATGTTACAAGTTTAAGTCAAGGCAAAATTTTCAAAATGCATCTTTGACTTCATTTGCATGCTTATTTCACTCGCTATATTGCATTTAAATATTTTATCTTGCCTCTATTTTTCAAAACCTATGCTATTTTAGTTCCTGAGCCAAGTTTCTGAAAGCAATTTGCAAATCCAAGTCCAATGAAGATGAGGAAGCAGCGGAAGCGGCAAGATCAGGATGAAGTCTGCAAATCAAACGCTTCCCCTTTCCTCCCCAAAGCTAACAAATTTTCTTTGAGAGCAGGAACGAGAAAGCTTGCAATGAGAGGATCATTTGCACTATGGATGAACAATTTATTGAACTCGCATTCCAAGTTGTCTTGCACATTGTGTCGCAATCCTTTTTCATGACTTAAAGCATTATGCTTTGTCATGAGTTATTGCCGAACAGGCGGCATTTCTACCCCTATGACTTTTATTCCTAATAGGTGACAAAGCCGAGGCTTGTTTTGTGTTTTCAAAACTAAGCCAAATAGGGCATCGCTTGGTTTCAGGCGATAATCCGCACAAGGCCATCCTTGCCGGATTGTCTTGCCAATTGATTTATCAATGGCTATCGCACTGACTACATTCCCGCATTACTTTACTTTGCACTTGCTTTGAATTATGCCTTCACACTTTCTTTAAAATTAACGCCTTGCTTTACTCTTCCAGGTTGACCAACGGCTACGAGGATCCCCTTTGTTGGATTATCTCGCCTATTGATTCGCCAAATGGCTCTTGAATTTCTCTACATTCCCGCATTGCTTCTCTTTGCACTTACTTTGAATTATGTCGTTGCACTTGCTTTAAAATTAACGCCTTGCTTTACATTTTTCAGGTTGACCACCAGGCGGGGCTTCTCCCTTGTTGGACTTTCACGCCTATTGATTCGCTAAATCGCTTTTGCGTTATGCCTTTGCACTTGCTTTATATTATGACTTGCTTTGCTTTTAGTATAACAGGTCAGCCCTGAGACCCTCCTTGCTTTGTGCCGGACCGGATCACCAGCTGATTTGTAGACAATCAATTCCAAGACCCTCCTTGCTGCGTGCCCGACCGGCTTGCCAGTTGATTTGTCAAGATGTTCAAATTGCCTTGCACTTGCTTTCAATTGTGCCTTTGCACTTGCTTTCAATTATGCCTTTGCACTTGCTTTATATTATGACTTGCTTTACTTTTAGTATAACAGATCAGCCCTGAGACCCTCCTTGCTTTGTGTCGGACCGGATCACCAGCTGATTTGTAGACAATCAATTCCAAGACCCTCCTTGCTGCGTGCCCGACCGGCTTGCCAGTTGATTTGTCAAGATTGTTCAAATTGCTTTGCACTTGCTTTAAATTATGCCTTCGCATTTTCTTTGTATTACGTCTTGTTTTACTTTTTAGGTTAACGGATCAGCTTAGAGGTTCTCCGGGCGGAGTATCTTGTCAGTTGATCGAAGGAAGAACTTTGGATGATATCAAGACCCAACTTTGCTTATTTGTTTTGCATTATCTTGCCTTAATTAATCCAATTTGCAACTTTGTTTTGCAGGCTGCTATCAAATTTAGGCTCGTTCACCTTATAATCAAACGTTTTTAGGCTCGTTCACCTTATAATCGAACGTTTTTAGGCTCGTTCACCTTATAATCGAACGTTTTTAGGCTCGTTCACCTTATAATCGAACGTTTTAGGCTCGTTCGCCTTATAATTGAACGTTTTAGGCTCATTCGCCTTATAATTGAACGTTTTAGGCTCGTTCGCCTTATAAATGAACGTTATGTTACCTGCGTAGGATATAGATTAGCCAAGTCGACTTGAGATATTATGTCTTGTTAGTCGACTTATTTTATGAAAGCCTTGCATTTTACTATTCGATCTCGCTTTACTTATTGTTTTGCTTTACTGTTTCTGAATAAGGATCAGCTTAGAGGTTCTCCGGGCGGAGTATCTTGGCAGTTGATCGAAGGAAGAACGTTTGATGATATCACCACCCGCATTTACTATTTTTGTTATCACTTGATTTATTTATTATTTCAATTATTACAGTTTATTAGCAGTTGCACGCTTACAGTTTGTTGAGATTATTACAGGATTTTTAGCAGCACCGCGGCAACATTTGGAGCATAACATGGAGCTTTTCTTAGCGACGAACCGGGCCAATCGTTGATATGAGCTATACTCGTCAATGAAGACCTGAAGAATCGCACCCGCATAAGCCATCCACCCTAGAGGTAAGTCTCTTGTTAACCCTGAGTCTAAGGTTTGAGATTGAAGACAAGATGGCTCGGTTATCGAGGTGCAGTGGAAGCTATGTCCGTGTAAACCCCTCTTTATGGGTGTGTCGTCGACCACATTTTCATAACTTGGGTGATTACAAGCCTCTTTTCCCGCGTTTGAGTAGTTGTTACTATCTCGTCTTTGATTTTCAAATCGCGTCAAACTACATATGGCCTGATTCTCTTTTGGCCCGAGATATGTAGGCAACTCGGAAACCGAAGTTCGGCCATGTCCATAAGCCTCGCATTTTGATCCCAGGAATCAGAGTCTTGGCTTTACCGTGACAAAATTGGGTTTCACGTCAACTTTCTTTACCCTGAAAACTCTTTCATCCTTTTCGGGTAAAGAGGGGCAGCTGTTGACACCCAATTTTGTCCCGGATTTTAATTAAAAGTATAATAATTTTAATAATTAAGTTCAATTTTGAAGATTGTAAATAAATAGCTAATTTTAAAGGGAAATGACCAAAATCGCAAGTCATTCCTTCATTTGCAGTGCATTATATAATTAATTGTTTAATTTAATTAAAGAGCTAAATCCGTTCTTAAATTGCAATGTAGGATTGTTTTGCAAAGCCCATATTACACAAAAGCCCCATACCCATTTTCCTTCTCCCCTTATATCTAAAACCCTCCACAATTTATTCATCTACACACAAAAAAAAAACAACGGCTCTCTCTCCATAACCCCTCAGCCGCGGCTCCCTCACAACCATTATCCATCTTCCCCATCTCCCCCATCAACACCCTTCACTCGTCCTCCACAGTAAGCAAATCTCACTCCACACTTCATCTCCCTTACACGCCCACACAAAATACCCTCACTATTATTATCCATTCATTTTTCATCACCATCATCTCCAAACGGGGACACTCTCCCTCACAAATAACCCACACACAGCACACGACATACACACACGCAAATCAGAATACAAACAGATCGAACCAGTAGGGGAGACAGATCTGAAACGGAAAAGGGATTGGGGAGTGGTAGCGATGCTATTGGCGTTGCTCCTCCTCTTCCTTCGATTTTGGCATCGTGGATCTTTTGGTCACCGGATTTCTGTTTTGCGTTCACCGGAAGTTTGACTGGAAAAGTCCTTTCTCGTACCCCCTCTGCTCTGGTGTTTTGTTACCGAACCTTTGAAAAGAAATACAAAGGAGAGAGGGAGAAAGGAACAGAATTCTTGGGGTGGCAGTGGTGCCGCTCCGTTTCTCACCGGAAAACGGAGCCGGCGGTCGCTCCTCTGATCTGGTCGTGGTCACTATTGTTGATTGTTCCTAATATTTTTACATAACTGGTGTTGAAACCCTTATTGGATTGTCTGCTTCGTTCTCTGTTACCACATTGTTCGACACTGGAAATTCCATTGGTGGTCATAGATCTTGCCTGAGTTTCTGTTTCTTGGTAGTTATGATAATGCTCCTCGTGTGGAATTGGTTACTGCTTGTGTTTTGGCTGTGGTTTAGCCTGGTTGATGTTTACAATTGTTCATTTTATTCTTGATGTATATTGATTTGGCATTGTTGCTTATGGCTTGGCTTTTGTTCTAATATCACTAATTGTGTTTGTTAATAAGCTTTGCAGATCCTTGACACTGTGGGACCCACTGGATATTGAGGGATACTACACTGCTGTGGGACCCATTGGATATTGAGCGGATACTACACTGTGGGACCCACTGGATATTGAACGGATATTGGTTCGAATAAAGTCTATGATAATATGTACTTACTTGAGGCATTTGAACTGATATGGAATCGATACTACACGGGCCTATGAAAATATTTTAATTTGAGGCCTACACAAGGAATTGACGGATAATGAATTGACGGATTTTGAACACGATACTACACTTGATCCGTCCCGTTCCCGTGTCCCTAAAAGCAAAAGGCGATGATGAATGCATTTAATGCTAAGCAAGTTGAATAGAGTAGTGGGTTTGGTGCTTTGGCACGGCAACACGGCCCGGGCTCCGTGTTTGCAACCGTACCAAATCCCGAGCCTCTATTCGACGCGCCATACGAATCTGAGCCTAAATTTTGCAAAATACAAACCCCCTTATTATTATTATTATTATTATTATTATTATTATTATTATTATTATTATTATTCTATATATTTTTTATTTATTATTATTATTACTTTATTATTTTAGTATTATTATTTTATTTTCATTAGTTATTACACTTTAATATCGTATTAATTCAATCTTATTTGTTTGTTTTGCGAGGTGTATTTTGGCACGAACACTTGGGAGCGAGTTTGGTTAAAACTCAAATGGGGATAGTCAATTGCATTGGAGCCGTTGGATTCAAGTCGGGCTCAAGCTTTCAAGGAAGCGAAGATCTAAGAAAATATTAAAAAAAAATGCTTTGTTGAGCCATGTGATGTTTTAGGCTCATGGGCATAAATGTATAAAATTAAATAAATTCAAGGCTCCCGCGAGTTTGCCAATTTTCGGGTTCTTCTTCTAAACCTCCTCTTTTCCCATCCTTAGGAATTGCATGTCTTTAGGAATTCCCCGTAGATAATTAATTGTTATTGAATAATTTGTTTGATTGTTTATGAATGAATGATTAGTCAGTTATTGAGTTATTTTGTGAATAGTTTATTTCTTTATAATCTCCATCTTATTTATGAATTGTGAACCTTTTAGTTAAATGGCGCGTGCAATTGAATCCGAAAATGATTAAGCAAATAACTTGATTTTAAAATTCAATAAATTGCAACTTCTTTCCAATTAATTAGATTTTCTAACAAAATTCAATAAATTGCAACTTCTTTCCAATTAATTAGATTTTCTATGTTAGCAAAATTGCAACTTTTTCAAATCTAAGTTCATTTAAATCCCTATCCCTTTAAAGCATAATTTAATGTAATTTTAGAATTTTGGCACTAATTTTAAGACTTTTAGATTAATTTTTGAAAGTTGCATTTTGAGCTATTTTGTGAAAATCGAAGGATTAACCGTAATTTTACGGATTTTCGAAAGTGCTTCCAAATCGAAACCTTCTTTCGAAAATAACTGAACCTCTTACTTAGAATCTCTGAAACAGACCATTTTCCTTAAAACGGAGGAATTGCACGCATTATTTAATTAATTGGTTCCTAATTCTCCTAAATTAGGTGGCGACTCCAAAGAAAGCCCTTTGGAGTCCCATTTTGTTGAAACATTATACCCGAAACCTATCTTTTCTTAAAGAAAGGGTAATTTTTGGGGTTCAACAATATCAACACTTACCTCTTCCAAAGTTAACACTGCTGCCCAACAACCGCTTTATTCTTTTGGATTCATTGCCAAACGATCCCACTGTGTTCAATGAGCAGAAAAATATATCAAATAGGGATAAAGGCTTCATTCCTCACATCTTAGGGCAATCCGGTTAGGAGGCTGATACCCTATTCGCATACGCAATACGCAGGCCAGGCCTATATACAGGGTTTAAGGTCACATAACCAAACCCCAAATAATTTATATTTATATGTTGCCCATAACTCACTGAGTACGAGTATATAATCAATTTCATTATCGGGGTCCATTTGACCCTTCAAACTATTAATTGAACTTGTTAAAACGATGTCTAATATTCCAAATTTTACCGTTAAAATATATTTAAACACACGTAATAAACTTAAATAATATATTAGGATCATTACCTGAATGTTTCAGGGTGAAAATTCTACTTTTCTCCGGCCCCTTTTCTCATTTTCTGGGATTTATTTTTCCTTCGCCTTCTCTGGTTCACTCCTTATATTACTATTTCAATTCCTCTCAGTTTAACTAGTCCAGCCAAAGGGATATTGATCCCTTTAAACCACCGCCCATTCCATTTTCTTTTGTCTTTTTCTCTTTTTCTTTTTTTTTTTAATTTTTCTTTTCGCGATGAAAATTAAAACGGTACCCTACGATATTCGAAATAATTCCAACTTTTGCATATAAGTTATACAAAATATATGTAACATACTCGCGAAGGCGGATTTCAAATCGGACTCCCAAAACTCAAGATGCGAATTTAAATGAAAAAAAGTCAAATTATTTAACTTTCGGCATTTTAGCAGAAACTAGCCGAACAATATCGAAATTCACTTTCGAAAGTTCACAAAGGTCATAAATAATCATACGAACCCAACGGCGCTTTCGGATTTCGAATCGGAGCTCATTCGGCAAAACCGAGCTCGAAAATCTCTTTTTAATGTTTATCGCCAATAAAAACTGAAACCTTCTTCCGATGCCTACCAAACGAGGTCTGATTTAGCTCAAATTTTACAGACAGGTCCTAATGGACATTACGAATATTTTAAAATTATCGACACGCCAATCGAAGTCCTAACTTCCGAAACGACTGACCGAGGTCGTTTCATCATAGCAGTTTCTAATGTTAAAATAGTATTTTCCTCTCTCCTGTTCTAAACATCGTCTTCATATAAAAAAGATATCAAAATTTGAAAGCAGTTGTGAACTTGTAAATATTCTAGACGAATCTATTCGAATTTCAGTTGTGGCATATAGTTTGGAAAATTAATGAGGAATTCTTTGAGACCGAAGACAAGCAATTGTGTTTGCCTTCAATTCAGCAGTTACAAATTTAACTGACTTTCTATGCCTTATTTTTTCCAAGTTTGGAATAAGCTCTTTTTATTGTTGGCGTTCCATACTTAGTCTTTGTGCGTGAGGTTTTAAAAGTTAAACTTCTTCCTGGTATCCTCTTATTAAGTAGTAATATTTTTGAAGTGTTTTTAGAAAGTTTCTGCTTTTGTTCAGTATGTGCAAATCATTTAGATTAGGTGCAAGGCATTCTTTCAAGGAAAATGAGAGATGGAAGTTTTGTGATGCCTAGTTCGCTATACCTTGTGATATACTGTTCAATTATTCGTCAAATATCAAAACAAAAATCCATTGAATTATTCATCAAGAGTTTACTTTCCAAGATACAATGAAATTGTTGATTGGCATCAAGTGGAAGTGAACACTTGATGTATTGTACTCATTTTCATTTAGACTGTAAAATAGACCGTGTGAATACATTTATTTGATGTTGATAAGGCCGTAAAATCAGTTTTTGTTTTCACCGAAAAAGCAAAAGCGAGGGTCAAAGTCGCTTATTAGTATTTAATTAGTAGCATCTGGATACTCATTCCTACTACTTAAAGGAATGATGACAATATTTCAAATTTCATGTCGGAATTCAGGAGCTACTTAATAAACTAATTTCATGTCGATTCGGTTCGGTTCGGTTTTGTACTTCGATTTTTTCGGTTTACTGCCCGCCCCCTAATGTTAGGATTAATGTACATTTAAATAAAATGGTAAAAAATTCTATTAATATTTAGAGGATATTTAGCCTCTCAATATTTAACATCCTAATATTTGTCTTTTATAATAAAATGGATTGGTTAAGTGTTCTTCTAAATTACTACCAAATTATGTTGAATAAGTGATTCAAAATTTGACTGCAGTAGTTTTTAAGTTTTTACCGTTTTAACTTAGTCTAAAGTAGTTGTTATTTGGTCCTTAAGTTTCTACTTTCAGTTGTAGTGTACTATTGATTTAGTGCCAATATTTTCTGCATACCTAGTGCTTTGTTAGTTGAGATGTAATGCCTATTTAAAAGCATCTTTGATGAAGAATAAAATCATTCAGCAGCACAACAACTTCACATTTTCTCTGCATATCAACTGCTTGATTTATTTACATTTATAGCTAGCTTACTGTTTCTCTTCATTCTGCAGTAGCTAAGCTTCATTTTTCAAGTGTGCGTGGCCATAGTCTCCAACATTGTGGTATCAGAGCATGGGTAAAAGAATTCTGCAGTAGCTAAGCTTCATTTTTCAAGTGTGCGTGGCCATAGTCTCCAACATTGTGGTATCAGAGCATGGGTAAAAGAAAGTGAGTAGAGTGAAAATTTGAGAAAGACAACAAGGGACAGCAACATCAATGCAGCGAGTAGGGATGGTTAAGTGTTCTTCCAAATTAACACAAAATTAGGCATTTATTTCAGCAAATGACTTTGATTCATGCTTTCAAAAATCTTATGATAATTGTAAAGATTTGAGTAGTTTAATTTAATGTCCTAATATATTAAGCAAATCTCTATTATGGAAAACCTGAAAATATTAAATAGAAAACAATTAAAATTTTGGAAAGAAAATTTACAAAATTATTAGTGTCACAAATAAATAATTAATTTTAAGTCAGTTTTTGTGAATCAATTGTGTCTGTTGTCCATTGAAAAAGTATTTGAATAATTAATTCTTAATCAGATTTATTTATGTTTGCATCTAAAAACTATAATAATCAACTTTAATTTAAAATATACATGAATTTTATTTTAAACAAATTATTGTATCTTATTAAGTTTTTGCATTATGTGTTCAATTTTATTGTGTTATTGTGTTGGCTCTGCATCTGCCTCGACATAAAGGAGTCTGAGTCACCCAAATATTAAGAGCCGTAGATATCACAACCAACTCAATTTTCATCAAACCAATAATTCAAATCCTCTTTAGTTGCAGTGGAATAAGGTCAAAACATAAATATATTCCTCTAAGATAATGGCGGAAATTGTATTGTACAAGATAATGATCAATTAGGAGATGATGCTATCGCATTGTTCTTATCTCAGAGCCAACAGCTTCAGCTAAAAACATGTACGCATCATAAAGGCAGTTTAATATTATAAACGCCTTAACAAGAGACTTGTGAATAGATTTTCCTAGTCTCAATCGAGCTGACCAAGAACAAGAAGTAAGCACGACTACCACAGTCGTCATCATTCCCATTCAATCCTCCCTGCGTCATTTCTCTAAACAACTTCAAGCACTTGCCAGAGTTATTCAAATTCAGATACCCATTCATCATGACAACTAAATTCCTCTTCGGCATTGCATCGAACAACTATCGCGCAATGACTAATTCACCCGCTTTCGAATATCCATTGACAATACTATTACACGACACAACATCTCTCTTGAGCATTTCATCGAACAGCTTCCTAGCTAAACCGGCAAACTCACAACAACCATAAAAAAATGCACCAAAGAGTTCCCTCAAATTTATATCTTAAACAATTTTTACCATGTTATAACTTTTAACCGATTCAATTTTTGCTATATTCAAAGACACTGTTCATCTTTTTCTCTCTGAAAAATTTCCATCTTCAATTCTAACACACAGAGATTTAGGTATGGTGAAAAAAAAAGAGTAACCAAAGTGAGGAGAGAAAGTAGGTAACACATGGGTTTTACTGTCAGAGGCGGATCTAGGATTTCAAGAGGGTGGGTTCACCACTACTCGTGCAGAGCTATCATGTCCCAAGAATGGTCGGCAAACAGCCTCTGAACAAAAAATTTTATCGTGTATATAGATCATTTATCAATTTATATGGTGCTATATTAAGTTTTGAACATTATTGATAGAGTGTTAAAAATTGTCAATTTACCACTTTTATTAAAAAAATAATAAACAAGCTGGACCGCTCTAATTATTAATAGAAGGGGTAAAAAGATATTAAAGGAATATTTAAGTGAGAATTGATCCTTGCTCTTGAGTAAAGTGAACCGAAACTTGACCAAGTGAACCATTAAAGATTTTAGAGTATGGGTTCCCGAATACCATATTGGACATATTTTGAAAAAATATACACATAATATATCTAATTTGGTGGAGGAACCATGGGTTCACGTGAACCGCCCTCCACCATGTACATCCGCCTCTACTTACTGTGATAATTGATGATGTAAGCGAAAGGCAATTTTGTCAAGACATAAAAATTACTATGAAAGCTACAGTAAAATTCTCTATCATCCAATGAAAACTTGCAAAATTCAGTGAAATGATCCCTTTGCCCCAAGCAGGCAGGTTATATGCAGTACATCCAAGACCTACCTGCTTGAGCACAATAGAGCGCTTCTGTATAGGAGAATACATAAATGTAAAAAGCTCCGCCAATGATTTTAACATTTGGGTTTGGCTTAAAAGTTGGTCAAATTAATTTTTAAGTCATTTTTGGTCAATAGGAGTGTTTGGATAGTTGGAAAAAAAAAAACAAAACTTATAAGCTGATTAATCCTAATATTTTTTTTTTAGCTTAAAAGTTGTAATATAGTTTGACCAATTATTTTAACCTTTTAACCATTATAATTTTTTTAATTTTACTAATAGATATTTTAATTATTTTAGCACAAAAAAACACACTTTTACCAAACACCTCAACAATTTTTTTCAGTTTTAGCACTTCTATCCAAACACGTATCTACTTAGGTATAAAATCAGTTCAAGCACTTAGAAATTGCTTTTAACACTTGTGCTTACTAGTGGTCATTCAACTAATTATTCGTCATGCAAAAATTACTTATCCTTATTTTGTTATCAAAAAATTACTCACCTTCTATTCGGGTTACATACACTTTTACTCGAACTTCAAGAAACCGAAAACTGACTACTTTAACTCCTAAATAAGTAATTGGTCTTAATTAATTTAATATGGTTATCCATTTTTCAATCCAAACTTAAAATCAAATTTTACCCAATCCACTTAATTATTAAGCTATCACTTCCGCACAAGCAATTCATTCTAAAGCTAAAAAGTGGGAGTGATCATTCCCACAATTAAATTATCATCTCATCGCATCAACCAAAAACTAAACATCGGAAAGGTACAAAGAGATGAACTGTTCCCATCAGCATCTATAACTTGTTAATAAGCTAATTATACGCATCCTTCTTCCTAATAAAAAACCAATAAAAATTATCAACAATTTGTTTAAAAGAGCTATAATCAGATATGTGTATATATCATCAACTAAGATTATAAGATACTTTGATTTATTAAATCAATAAATATCTATCGCCGTCGTCTATTTGCGTCATGTACATAAAAAGTTGAATCAACATGTCTCAAGATGTTGCCACTTCTTAAACATCTAAAATGGGTAACCATGTTAATGATAAATAAGATTAATTAGCAAATATAATTAGTCAATTTTTCGGTAAGTTACTTAAAATTGCCAAAATGACTTTAATACAATTCGTAATGTAAGTGAGTAACTTTTGAATAATAAAATAAAGATAAATGATACTTTGTGGAAATTGAATGACCACGAATGATACTTACTTCAAAAAATATAGGTAAGATCAGCTAGTATTTTAGACTGGAAACTTTTAAAGAGGGGTGACAAAGCATTTTATTGATTAGCCGTATAACTAAAATTATTTTTAACTAGTCACAGAACCAATCTTCCCATGATTTAGTACCCAAGTACTTATCTTTTCTAGTTGCTTTCAATTTCTTCATCGGTTTCTTGCAGTTTAATTAACTTTAATTATAAAAGGGATAGTATAGCTAACCTTTGCATGTTCAAATGGTCATTAGTGTAAAACCAATCATTAAGATTCTTTAATTATTTGGTCATGAGACGAAATAAAGATTAAGAAAAAATGTTTTGTTTGATTATAGAATGTATGCTCCAGGCGGACTTTTATTCCGAGTGTATGGACTCAAAATGCCTTGTGGGTCACATGAAACTCAAAAAATTTTACCCGGTATCTTTAAATTTGACTGGTTCTGAAAGTTTGCCCTTATTTTTCATATTTTTAGCAAAATAACATCCTCTCTCGGCCATTCCTTTTTTTTTTTTTTTTTTTGTCTATGCAAGACTTTAAAACAATTATCCGAGAGAATGTGGGAAGAGGTTAGAAGCGAGTGATGCCTAGACTAGACTTCCATTATCTGAGATATTGGGGGAAGGGGTCGCGTGAAAGTATTGACGAGCGAATATTTTAAGACAATTAGCTAGGAGAATATGAGATGAGTTGAGCGAAAGTGCTGCCTAGGCAAGACTTCTAGGCAATTAGCTGGGACAATGTGGGAAGGAATGGGAGAGAAGTGCTGCCTAAGTCAGATTTTATAGGGAGAAAAGAAGAGGAAGAAAATTCATAGAGTTATTTCTATATAAAATTTATTCATTAACCAAATGGGAACAAAAGTTAAGTTATTTCTAATTTATGTTTTAGTCATTTTTAAAAATTATTTGCAAATCTAGCCATTTATTTTTAAACTATGGGAACAAAAGTTAAGTTATTCAACTTCAAAATTATGGTATGGAGTTCATTCAACTTAGCTTTATTTAGTTTAAAAATAAGCTAAATTCACACCTAAAGTGTGAAGTTTGGGCTTAACTTCATACCCTTTGGTTTAAAATTGAGGGAAAAAATCAAATTTTAACTTCAGATCGAAAAGGGCTGAAGTTAGGTTGAACTTCTACCTTAATAGTATGAATAGTATGAAGATAAACAATTTTTGTTTGAAATAGCCAAATGCAAGCCCACAATGATAAAAGTCTTTTTTACATTGTATAGATATTTGGATTTGTCTCTACCACAAAATAGACACATTTTTAATAATTTATACCATATAGACATTTAGACTTATTTTACTATCTTTTAATAGCCTTTTTTAAAATCTGATAAATATCCCTCTAAGCGTGCCTATTTTTCGGGAACTCGCATTTTTTTCTCTTAGCGTGCATACTGCAATTTTTTTTTCTGATTCTAAATTTACTACTCATTGAGAATGTGAGTTATCTCCTAAATTTTCGTTCTTATCATAACTTAAGCGGTAAATCAAATTTTTAAATTTGGTATTCGGAGTAAATCTTTAATTGTTTCCTGGTTTCTTTATAGAATCAAAAAGAAGCAAAATATTAGCATTGTTTCATGTAAATAACAGATGCACTAATTTGTTTATATATACTTCAATGTATTATCTAAATTTATTTACACAATTGGTATGAGTTTAGTTTACTTCCAGTTTACTGAATGTATTGATAGCATAGTTCACATTTTGTATATATTTGCTGCATATTTGGTGTTTTTGTAATTACTTGTTGCATATTTGGTATTCACGGCATATTTTGTACATATCTGATGCATCGTTGGTATTTTGTAATTCATCGCATATTTGGTATTCACTGTAAGTATTTATTCCATATTTGGTATTTACTGCATATTTTTTGTACATATTTGTTGCATATTTGCATTGGCGTCATATTTTGATGATATTCACATAATACAACTTCAATAACGATAATTCTTCCTCTTGAATGTGTTTATAGAGATACCTTCTGTTCTAAAAAATGTGGAATATTTTTGGGATATTTGTTCTGTTAATATCATGAATATGGATATATTTAGTTGTAAAGATTTGTTCATTACGTGCCTTGTGGGAATCCTGATTTTTCGGCTGATCAGATTCTATTTTCGTTCAGTTAAGGGACGTGATGTTCTGGGGAATTCAGGCAGTGTTTCAGATATTCATGGACTGTTTTACAATGCTGATTTTTCGCCTGATTCGATTCCTTATCTACTCAGTTAAGCGACGTGATTTTAATGAGATTTTTCGCCTGATTTTAATGAGATTTTCACGCAGTCTTTTAAGTTTGTTAGGATACACAATCGACGCTAGTATTTAGGAGATATTCACGCAGATCTTTTAAAAGTTAGGATATTCATGTACCTATTATTTAGCATCAATTTTGGTTAGCCATTAATATATATTAATATGTCTATTATCTAGTAGGGCTATGTAAGATACTTGGTTAGTTATAAAATTTTTTATTGTAAATAGTAAACACATGTAAATACATTATGGTAAATAGATTAGTTATGTAAATTGTATAGTGGGCCAAGCCCGTTAGGTTTACTTGGTCTCTAAGTTAGGTTTAGGGTTAGGACTTTCTCTAGGCTTCTTTTGTATAAATAGGGGACTCCCCACATCAATGAAAGCAAGAGTTTTCACCCAAATATTATTTCTTCCTTGTGAGTGTGTTCGGTTTTACATGGTATCAGAGCCATCGTGAAACTCTTCAAGTAGAAAAGTAATGGAGGCTCCAAAAGGTGATGTTGCAGCCGTACGGAAGACAATCTCTCCGTACGATATCACATCGAATGATAATCCTGGCTTGATTATCACACAGGTCCAGTTGACCAGTGAAAACTATGAGGAATGGGCGCGGTCGGTTAGAACCGCGCTGCGTGCAAGAAAGAAGTTTGGTTTTGTCGACGGATCGATCAAGATGCCCGATGAAAAGTCGATCGATTATGAGGATTGGTGGACTATCAATTCTCTTCTGGTATCGTGGATTAGGAATTCGATCGAGCCTACTCTTCGGACCACCATATCGCACATGGAAGTAGCGAAAGATCTGTGGGAGAGTATTCGAGAACGTTTCTCCGTGGGAAACGGACCTCGGATTCAGGAATTAAAAGCGGCTTTGGCCGGTTGTAAGCAAAGGGGATTAACCGTTGCTGCTTACTATGGAAAACTGGCTATGTTGTGGGAAGAACTAGGAAATTGTGATAAGTTTCCAACTTGCTCGTGTGGAAACTGCACTTGCAATCTAACGGTTGCACTGGAGAAGAAGAGGGAAGAGGATAGGGTCCACTTATTCCTTATGGGTCTGGATGAAAGTCTTTATGGAACTGTCCGTTCCAATCTCTTGGCTCAGGAGCCGTTGCCATCGATGAATCAAGTCTACCAGAAGGTAATCCAAGATGAACGGGTCAAAGGGATGGCACGAACTCAGGAAGAACGAGGGGAGGTGACGGCGTTTGCTGCACAACGATCACAACCGCCGAAGACAGGCTATAAGGAATGTCACTTGTGTGATCGAGGAGGACATCCTCCGGAACGCTGCTATGAAGTCATTGGCTATCCGGAGGGGTGGGTGCATTATCCAAAGCAAGGGACTTCGAATGGAGGACGTGGTAGAGGAAGAGCTGAAGGTAACAAAGGTGGAAGAGGTCGTGGACATCAACAGTTCGGTTCAAATGCTGGTCGGGGACGTGGAAATAATCGAGCAAATGCTGCTCAAGCTGAGCTCGAGAATGGAGAAAACGGACACATGAGTGTGCCCGGACAGACTAACCTGTCCGGAATAACAGGTGATCAGTTGCAGATGCTGTTCGATTTGCTGAAAAAGGAGAAGGCAAGCCCAAGTGAGCCATCGATCGGTAAGAACACACATCCTTCATGGATTATTGACACGGGGGCGTCAAATCACATGACCGGTCAGATAGGTATTTTGGAGAATTTACGAACAATACCAAAGTGTCCGGTAGGTTTACCGAACGGAAGCAGTACGATGGCGACTCAGGAAGGATCCATCAGATTTAATGAAGACATGGTTCTTCACGGAGTGTTATATGTGCCCGAGATGACTTGCAACTTGATTTCTGTGTCTCAATTAATTAATCAAGTTGGTTGCAATGTAAATTTCACTAATGATTTGTGTGTTATGCAGGACCGGGCTACGGGGAAGTTGATTGGAGCGGGTGAACAAAAGAACGGACTCTACTACTTTCGGACGATACCCGTGGTGAAAGCTGTGAAGGTCGATGTGGTAGACTTATGGCATCAAAGATTGGGACATCCTTCGATGCAAGTAACAAAATCTCTTTCAGTCTTAGAAGATAGTGGGAAAGGTAGCTTAGAAGAAAAAGCATGTGATGTATGCCTTAGGGAAAAACAAACTAAAAATGTATTTCCTTCGAGTAATAATAAAGCTGCTGAACCTTTTGATTTAATCCACTGTGACTTGTGGGGTCCTTATAGAACTGAGTCTTCGTGTGGTGCATCATATTTTTTAACTGTTGTTGATGATTGTTCACGAGGAGTATGGGTGTTCCTGTTAGTTGATAAGAAAGAGGTCGGACAAAAATTGAAGGGTTTCTTTGCAATGGTGGAGAGACAATTCAATAAACGGGTTAAGTGCGTTCGGAGTGATAATGGAACCGAATTTGTAAGTCTGAGAGGGTACTTTCTCGAACAAGGGATCTTGTTCCAAACTTCGTGTGTGGGGACACCCCAACAAAACGGTAGAGTTGAACGGAAACATAGACATATCTTAAACGTGGCACGGGCGCTACGTTTTCAAGCTAATTTACCGATTGAGTTCTGGGGAGAATGTGTGATGACGGCATGTTATTTGATTAACCGGACACCCACTAAGTTGTTGAATGGGAAGACACCTTATGATATCTTGATGGGTGTGACACCGAATTATGATCATTTGAGGGTGTTCGGTTGCTTATGTTATGCTCGCAATCAAGGACGAACGAGTGATAAGTTTGAAAGTAGAAGTCGTCGATGTGTATTTTTGGGTTATCCAAATGGGAAGAAAGCGTGGAAAATGTATGATTTGGAGACAAAGGAGTTTGTGTTTTCGAGGGATGTGGTGTTTTACGAAAAGGAATTTCCATTTGCCTCCACGGAGACTGATGCCGAAAAACGGACACAAGATACGGCTTCTGTCACCGTTGCATTGGAGGAGGACGAGGAGAGTGTGCAAGGAAGGGGGGGTGTCGAACCCGAAGTCGTGACTCCGGTGATTGAACCCGAAGAGGTGACTCCGGAAGCTGAACCTAAGGTTGTTGCCGAGGGTGAACCCGAAGAGTTGGGTCGGGGAAAACGAACTAAGAAAGAGAATATCTTGCTGAGAGACTTTGTTACTAATACGGTCCAAAAGATGAGTCACCGGGTATCGTCCTGTGTTCGAAAGTCTGCTTGTTCATCTGTTTCTCAACAACCCTCTGGTAAGCCCTATCCTCTAGCACACTATGTCAATTGTGATAATTTCTCTTCGAAACATGTGAGTTTTCTTGCAGCTATAACGCAAGGACATGAGCCTACCTCCTATTCGGAGGCGGTGAAAAGTGACAAATGGAGAACAGCCATGGGGGAAGAATTGAAGGCATTGGAAGCAAACAGAACCTGGGAGATAGTTCGCTTTACATTATGGTAAATAGATTAGTTATGTAAATTGTATAGTGGGCCAAGCCCGTTAGGTTTACTTGGTCCCTAAGTTAGGTTTAGGGTTAGGACTTTCTCTAGGCTTCTTTTGTATAAATAGGGGACTCCCCACATCAATGAAAGCAAGAGTTTTCACCCAAATATTATTTCTTCCTTGTGAGTGTGTTCGGTTTTACATTTTTTCATGATAAAATTATAATGGGCCGTACAAAATAGGCTATTTCTGTAAATCCCCTAGCAAAAGCAGATCGCAATTTTTGTTAGCTGCACCTTGCATAAGTTTGATTATTTATCATGTCAAACTACTACTACTAAAGTAAAGACTACATTAAGACCGAGACAATAAAAACTAGGGCAATTTTGAATTCATGCCCGGTGTGTTTTATTTTCTATTCCTCTTTCTTTTTTGTTAGCCACATTTTCGTATATTTCTGGAAAGATGGATTCTGTTGACTTTTACTCTGTAGAAGTGCGATTAGTCAACATAATGTTGTTTTGTGTATAAGTAATACGTAAAACGTATACATAATAGAGAATGATGATGTTATACACTTAATGATCCTTATTTAAGTGGTTAAGCGCCTTATGCCCATGCATAAGGGAGCAAGAGAACTATTTGGCAAAATATGGAGCCTTTTTATCTCTTCTTGTTAAATGGAGATTGTTTACAAAAATAATTTTGACCACCGTGTACTCTTTATTTTTGGTTATGTCTTTTTGTCCTCGCTTAAGAATAATTTAACAAAATGGCCTCGTACGCAACATTTCAAGTTATAAATCAACAAGTATTGCCTCTTCGAAAAGTATCAAAGGACAAGTGTTGCCTGCGAAGAGATTGAAGTGTTGCCCAGACAATACTTCATGTTATCTGAGAGAATGTAGGGAAAGATAAAATGGTAAGTATTGCCTATGTAAGAGGGGGTCAAAGTCAAGTGTTGTCAAGTGCTACCTAAGAGGTAAAACTTATAGAAAAGGATGACGGGGCAACACTTCAAGTTATCTGAGAGAATGTAGGACTGCCTAAGAGGCAACACTTACGATAAAGAAATGACGGGATACGAGCATCATTATAAGATTTTGTAGGCGTATTTCCATCCATAATTTATTTATTAAAATTAGCGGAAATTATTCTTGTAAAACCACTTTAAACGGGGTCAATAAGATAAATTATTGCTTATGGTGTCATAATTTTGTAAATTACCCGATTGTTTAGGATTGAATGCCTGCTGCTCTATTAATCTCAATAATAATTAGGTAGAAACACAAGAAGACGTTCATTCGTAGAAATTAAAACCCCTTTAAAAGGCCAACTGATCTCGTGTTGGCAATATTAATTGTACAACTGATTGGCTACCTGAAAATCATCTTATTGGTAAGAGTTCGATTCTCTACGTTGTAATCCTCTTCTTCATTTACCCTCCTCCCGCCACCCACCCCCAAAAAAAAACTATTATCGTGTTTAATATGGAAAATATTTATCACAAAAAGAATGGTCATTACCAGCTACTAACACAAATACCAAAATGGTTATAATATGATCACCAACACATTACCATATCCAAGTTAAAGAAGGTTTCAACAAACTTAAAGTATTCTAAAGATGATGAGATTGTAATTTTCCTTTTACTTTTGAAATCATTTTTTTTTTTCCAGTGAATTTTAACAAGTGTCTTGAGTTGGAATGTAATGCTTGGAAGCACTGTCATTGAGGACCCTTGATGTTTAAACTATCTCCTTGTCTTCTGTCACACCTACAATATTTAATTTGGAAATCATTTCATATATCTATTGAAATTCAAACATGGCTGGCCTCTATCAAAGTAAGTAGCAGTAATATTAAAGTAATGTTTCTATTTGAAGTGTAAATAAGCTGACCTATTTCTTTTGAAATGTTAAGAGTATTGGAGTAGGTAAATTGATGTTGGCATTTTGACTACTTTATTGACATCCACAAACCGGGAAAAATTCAATGGGAAAAAATGAATATTAAACAGTAAAAACAGACAGAATTGAAGTCAACGTAACAATAGCACAAAATGTAAAGAACTAGTCGTATTTTAAATATCAAATGTATAGTTAGAAATTGTAAATAACAAAGTTAATCTTTAATTATAACAATAAATATTTTGAAATAATTTTTTAAATTAAAGCAATAATTAAAGTGCAACTGACAGAGTAATAATCAGGACAAATAAAAGAAACAAGAATATTATCTTAAAATTTTCTCTAACTATTCTGAAAGACAAGTCTGCTTCTAGTACTACTCTATTGATTAAGCGCGTGTTCGTTTAAAACATGCGTTGAGAATGAGGCACATGATCACTCTTCAACTTGATTTCCACTTTTGCCCTTAATAATTGATAATACAAAAGTCTGGCCTATTCATTATGAATTACATTCAGGGGCGAATCTAAAATTACAAAAGAATGGGTTCACTATTATCATGTATAGGATTACACTGTCATCAAAGTGGTTGACGAACAGCCTTCATCTAAATACTATAGAGCAATTTGCTAAATTTTCCGTAAAAAAACAAACTAAGTTGGACCAATGGGAAAAAAGACATTAAAGGATCTTAAGTTGGAGTTTATTCATGGTCCTAAGAGTAAGTGAATTACCATCCGACCACGTGAACCATTTAATCTTTTAGAGCATGAGTTTCCAAACATCATACTAGAAATATTTTGAGTAAATTTATACATAATATACCTAGTTTAGTGGATGTACTATGGATTCACGTGAACCACATTTGACTATACACATCCGCCTCTAATTACATCTCAATATTCCACAATTGCATGTAGGGGTGGGCATAAAGTTCGAAATACTGAATGATATATTGAAACGAATTAGGTCAGTATTTTGATAATTCAATATAAAAGTTTGGTATTTCGAAATTTGGTATGAAATATGGTAAGAGGATCTTGGAATTTCAAAGTTTCGAAATGTCGAACGTTTTAGTTATAATTTGTCATTTGCATAATAACATTTTGATATGCGGATTCCATTTATGAGCGGCAGGTAAGGATGGAAAATGGTGCGGGGCGGTGCGGGTGCAGGGCGGGTTTTCTCTAAACCCACAAAATTTAAACCCGCCCCGCCCCGCATAAAACTTATACTCGCGCAGACTCGCACCCGCGAAGACCCGCGCATACCCACCTCGCCCCGCAGCCCGCTAACTTTTTTTTCAATATTTTTGTTTGTTTTATATATTTTTTTTAATTAAGGGCTTGAACACCACGACCAATAGTTTAGTACTAATATACAAGCTTCAAACATGTTTTTTGATACAACTCTTCACCAAAGAAAAGTACAAAACAACCACTTCATCATCAACTTATTATAAGTCATTGTTTTTGTAGTTGGAACAACCTCAATATGCATTAAAAATTTATTTCTTTGGACCAAAAGAACTTTTATTTGGATAATATGTGATACTATTATGTATTTGGATAATATTTGATATAAAACCCGTATAAATCCGCAACCCGCTCCGCACCGCATTAAGTTCTAAAATATTGGTTTGAAACCCACCCCGCACCGCACCGCACCCGCATAAACCCGCACCCGCACATACCCACATAAGTCCAAACCCGCACCGCCCCGCACCCGCCCTGCCCCGCCCCACCTGCCATCCGTAGCTGCAGGTGCCAAGCAACAGCTAGATACCGCTGCACCTTTTGGACCCTCCCAAGGATATCGCCAGTCTCAATACTTTGTTAGCAGCAGGTGCCATGATGCACTTGAACTTGTTCTTGTTTCACCTGCGTGTCCTTATAACACTTTGAGGAGTGGATACAAACCTTGTTCGACTGGTTGCGTGGTTAGCAGTTTCTAGCATAGTAATGTGAAGGAGATGACCCTTAAAGTTCCGTAGACAATCACATAAACAAGTCATGAAGTCAACGACTAACATCGAACTGAAATATAAAATACTCTAAAACAAGTCATGAAGTCAACGACTAACATCGAACTGAAATATAAAATATTCTAAATATACTGAAGTAGTTTGGTACAGAATTTGATATGCATCATTTGGAAATCAAATATTAAAATATCAAACTGTATTTGACAAAATCGTTTCGAAATATCGAACACCGCCCCTAAATGTATGTCCAAGAGGAAATCCTAGAACTGTTAAAACAACTAAATTGGGGTTAGGATTTGATTAGGTACCGCGTAATTGTGATTTTTCAATAGAGTAAATCAACCTCAAACAAAAAGAAAAAGTGTAAAGAAATAAGGATAGAAAAGTAAGAAAAAGAAAAAACAAAAGAAATTGTCATTTCTACATGGAAGACTCGCTTTACCTAATACTACCTTTTCCCAAAATAATGATTAGCTGTTTCCCAATAAAATGATTAGCAATGAAGAAGAATTTAAGGCACTAATACAAGCAAATAATGCACTAGCACAACAGAATAGTTTTGTATATAAAGAGGAAAAATATCATTACAAGGAATGTCAAATGATCACATATTAGCACTTATTCTTCTTCTTGAATACAACATTTCATTTCATAATTGATTATTTACAAGCACTTAAAATGCTGAGAAACTATATGAGTCGTTTGCTTGCTAGAGATTCACAAGAAGCAAATTATAATAACAAGAAATATAGTATCGCAAGTTTGAATTTAATATCTCTCAGATCCATTTTATCCCACGAGAGCTTTTTAATTATTTTTTTTTAAAAAAGAAGTAAATAGATTAAAAAAGAACTAGAAGGTGGACAGATGAGAAAAGAAAATTAATCATCGAAGCAAGTGGTGAGATGTTAAGTATTTATTCATGTTATCAAAGTTTTGAGTTCAAATTTATGGAAAATAAAACCGTCTTTGTTAGGGAGCTATTCATTTTGCAAAGTGGAACTTACAACATGGATAGAGATTAGTTGAGCTCAAAAACACATACCAAACACTGAACGGACGACATAAAAATAGAAATAATATACTCAATGTTAACCCACAAGTAAGGTCTGAAGAAGGTAAAATGTAAAAAGACCTTATTCCCTGACATGGATAGAGGGCCCAGCTCAAAAACACATATCAAGCACCGAACGGACAATATAAAAATAGAAACAACAATATACTCAGTGTTAGTCCGTAAATGGAATCTGAAAAAGATAGAAATATATGGAGATGTTATCCCTATTTAATAAAAAAGATAGTTTCCGATATACACTCGGCGCTAACAAAAAGCAAAAGGGGAAAACAAAACAAATGGTATTATTAGAAAATGTTGAAAAATGATCTATCAAAGCCACGCTAGTAAAGGCCCACACATTCCCTTATACCGCCGTTTCTCTCTCTCCATCTAATCTTGATTCTTATGCATTCTTGTTTTCTTTTTTACACCATAGTTTTAACTCTTCATTTTCAGTTCTAAATTGTCTCTTTTTTCTGACACCAAACTTGTCTTTGAACCAAAGTTTATTACTATTACTAGTAGTACTAGTTTAGTTAGGTAACACTTAACAGTAGCTTCCTTTTAAGTTTCCACTTTAACAAATTTAGATTCTTGAATTCATTTTCAAGTTTTGTTCTTTTTAGTCCTTCACTTTCAAAAAAGACAACTTTATCTCTTTTTCTTTTCTTATTATATCCACCGTCTTCAATTATTTGTTTTCTTTTTCTTGATTCTTGAAGTTCTTGATGGGTTCTTTCAGTTAAGTGTGTTGTTGAGGTGATTGAATTATTGGAAGAAAGATGAGAACTTGTACTGTTTTGCATGTTTTAGTTACTGTTTTTGGACTGTTTCTTGTGATCTGTGAAGCTTTTCCATCAAATGAAGGTATGCTACTATTCATTCTTGCTTAGATCTTGATGTAGTTATTGATAGGTTGTCGTACATCACACCCCTCGTGGTGCAGCCCTTCCCTGGACCGGGATGCTTTGTCACCGGACTGACCCCTGATGTAGTTACTATCTTGGAGCTTCAAATTTAGTCTTTTAGTGTTAATTGTAATAAAAAGACAATGTACGGTGTTATATAATGTTGTTAATTAAAGATCTTGGACTATTTTTTTGTTGGTCTATCGGAAACAACCTCTCCACCTTGGTGGGGTAAGGTCTGCATACGGATAGCGCTGGTTATATTGTTGTTATTGTTGGATTATTTTGTGTTGATATAGTTGTTTGCATTGATGACATTGTAATTAAAAGATTGAACTCTTTGTTGTACAGTATATGCACTCAATGCCTTCAAGGAAGCTATATATGAGGACCCTCTTATGGTTTTGTCAAATTGGAATGCATTAGATTCAGATCCTTGTGATTGGTCTGGTATTTTTTGTTCTATGGCTCGAGATCATGTCATCAAAATGTAAGCAAGTTTCTTTAATTTATGTGCTATACATGGAAAGTTTATGTGGTTATTGTCTTTTATGGACCCAAGTTTAGTGCAAATGAGCTGCTAATTTGCTTTTCCCTGCCTCGTGGGACTATAATTTGCAGTAACGTTTCTGGCGCTTCATTGAAGGGTTTTCTTTCACCCAACTTGCATCTAATCTCCTCTTTGCAAGAACTGTAAGTTATTTCCCAATACACTTTAATAATAATAGCTATTTAGTTCTGGTTGTAAGCTTATGTTATGCACTGGCGATATGCAGAATTTTGCATGGAAATATACTGATTGGTACAATACCTAAGGAGATTGGGTTGTTGAAGAACTTAAAGGTCTTGGATTTGGGTGCTAACCAGCTAACAGGACCAATTCCTCCAGAGCTTGGCAATTTGACAAACCTTATGAAAATGTTAGTGTAACTCGAAGTTTTGTAGGTTATTTGTACTTGCATCTTCCTATCTTTCCTGAAGCTCCCTTATGTTTCTAGCTTGCACATGTCTTTGCAGAAACCTACAATCCAATGGATTAACGGGCAAATTGCCTGCTGAGCTTGGTAATTTAAAATACCTTGAGGAACTTAGGCTGGACAGGAACAAACTTCAAGGAACATTGCCCGCTAATAACGGATCAGATCTTACATCCGGCATACGTGGAATGTAAGTGGATTCACTACATCTTGTACCAGTATTTTTAAAAGCAAAAACATAGAGTGAAATGCACAGAACCGTACAAGTTATGACAATTAGAAAGTACCAAACACATGCAATTAATATAATAATCAAATTTCTTATAAAATAATTAATTTCAACATCTAATATACTACAATGCGGGAAACTAATCCAACTCTTCAAAGTTAGATTCAAAGAACCAATCACTTCTCATTGGGAAGACTTCGTGCATTGTTTGAAGCCACACTTCTCGGAAGTGCATGGCGTTACCCATGAAGCAATAGCCCATTGCTTCGCATCATTTCATCGCTTCAAGCCAAACTGTCTTGTACGTCTTCCTTTTTCTTTGAATTTCTGGTATGCGGGTAAGGAGTAATGCATGATTCTCCGTTTATCTACAAGATGTTATTGTTTGTAGTTGGAGCATTTTCTGTCTAGACTAAAGTGAGATATTTGAAGATTGACTGAACAAATAATCTAATTTTCCAATCTTCTGACTATGCTAGTCATTGTCTGGGGTGTTTACGGAGACTTGAGAAGTGAGGTGCTTGAGGGCTAAAGTTTATTCTTTCTGTCAGCAACGGCTGATGCATGCTGTCCTCAGATTGGTACTCAAGGCTGTTTTGCTTGAATGTGGTGTAGTACATTCAATATCAACCTAGAGGCATCACAGCGTTTACGTGTGTGTGGGGACTAACAAGTATTGTTAAACCAGTGTTATTTGATGGGGTAATAGGGATTTGGTTGACTCAAATGGAGTTTGATTTTGCTATAGCCCTTGCTGTTGACCATAATGAGCAATCTCACTATTCAGAATGTGTGTAAAAAGTTTAACAATGATGTCGAACTCAGTTTTTGAAGACTGTTAAATGATTGGGAAGGGACCAGAATAGCTGAGTTTTTCAGCACTTTGGAGGTTTTTCTAGTTACTACAGAGAATGAAGATATAGGTTAATATGCAGAGACATAGCAAAGGAATTACAAAGTTAATCATCATGCACTGCACTTACACAGATCCCAGCCACGAGACGAACGGCCCTGGAAGCAGGTTTGACACATGAAAATTTGATGACAAGAGGTTTATGACTCTGCTTCAAATGTTTTTTTGTGTGGAAAGGAATCTGAAACCTTTAGACACCTCTTTTGGCATTGTGGAGCTACAGACCAGATCTGTCAACTTTTCAGAACATTAAAGGAGGTCTAGAGTACGAGAGGGCTATTGGAATGCTGGAAAGATGCTGGAGGAACTGTTCAGAAAAAGAGGTGGCACATAGTACCTGTCTGTGTCTAGTGGACTATGTGGAAGGAAAGAAACTGAAGATGCTTGGAAGAAAATCATAAATCTAAACAGCAAATTAAGATTGGTTATTATTATTTTTTTTTTTTCACTTTGGGTGTAAAGAACTAGTGAACTACTGAGTGATGCTGAATGCTTGATAAAAACTATAGGATCCTTGTAAGAGGAGGTTTTTGTTTCTTTTGTCATGTACATGTGGTCTCTGCACAACCTTTGTGCAGATGTTTAATAATATTGTTACTTTTCTTATTGAACCTTTTTGTCAGTGATAATTTAAATGATCTGTATTTCTGTGTAGAAAACGAGTAAGATTTTTATTTGGTATTGCCTTATGCCCAACACGTGTGTATTTATTTAGCAGTTGGTTTCTTATTTTTTCCTGTTATTTATTTTTAGGTATGCCTCTGGTGCCAGCGCTACAGGTTTTTGTCGTTCCTCCCAACTTAGAGTTGCTGATTTCTCATTCAACTTTCTTATCGGAAGCATACCGAAGTGTCTGGGTTATCTTCCAAAGTCAGTTCTTAGTTCTCTGCCATAATTCTTGATTTCCTTTATCTTCTCTGTACTTGAATGCCTTTTATTTTGTTACTTCTGTATATCTAGATTTCAAGGAAATTGTCTCCAGAGAAAATTTCCCAAACAGCTCTCTGATGCTCTACAAATGTTGTTTTCTATTGCTTTTTTGTTTCTGAATGCTTGTTGTTTTGTGGTGTTATAGATCTAGCTTTCAAGGAAATTGCCTTCAGCACAAAGATCCAAAGCAGCGCTCTGCAGCTTTATGTGGTAAGTAATGCTGCTCGAGCTTGCTTTGAAGCCAATAAAGAATCTCAGGTTACAATTTTCTACAGAATGCATCATTTGGAGAATTGATGTCAAACTTCTTTGAGGGACCTGAGCATGTTTACTTTTCTTTTGTAAATAAAGGTTCACCTCGCGTAATAGTACATAAACAGATATGCTATTATAAGACTGAACTGGTTGTTTTAACTCTTGTTATAGGTGGCACTCCACCTCCCACTAGCCATGCATCAGCGATTAATAGTAAGCACCAGCCTGTTGAAGGACCCAGGCATCATGCTTCTTCCAAGCCCACTTGGCTTTTGGCTTTAGAAGTGGTAACAGGAGTTATGGTAGGTTCTCTCTTCATTGTGGCCCTTGTGACTGGCCTTCAAAAGTGCAAGAGCAAATCGTCAATTATACCTTGGAAAAAATCAGGAAGCGAGAAAGATCATATGACAATTTACGTAGGTTAGTTCCAAGCACTTGAACTTTGGTACTTCAGATTTTCAAAACTATCGCTGGTGATGACCATTTATGATTTTGTATGTTGCTCTGATTCTTCTCATGCGGGACTCTGTTGTTCAGAAGCATGGGGCGTACTCTTAGTTTGTATTTACCACTGATGTTTTCTTGTAGATACTGGTATGCTGAAAGATGTTGTTAGATACAGCAGACAAGAACTTGAGGTAGCTTGTGAAGATTTCAGCAACATCATTGGATCCTCACCAGACAGCTTAGTATACAAAGGAACCATGAAAGGTGGACCTGAAATAGCTGTAATATCACTTTGTGTCAAAGAAGAACATTGGACAGCTTATCTAGAGCTCTATTTTCAGAAAGAGGTGGGACTTATTCTTTGTTCACGATACGCTTTAGCTCTCACAGGCAATATAGGATCCAAAAGTTTATGTTTTATGTTTGATGCTATTCTTTACCATAGGTGGCAGAATTGGCCAGAATAAATCATGAGAACGCCGCGAAGCTTCTAGGTTATTGCAGGGAGAGTACTCCTTTTACGAGGATGTTGGTGTTTGAATATGCATCTAATGGAACATTATACGAACACCTTCATTGTGAGTAATGTCAATTAGTTTTTGCACTCACTTAAGTATGTTTTTGATGTAAAAGCCTCACTCTTTGAACTTATCATAGATGGAGAAGGATGCCAACTATCTTGGACGCGCCGGATGAAAATAGTTATCGGTATTGCTAAGGGACTGACATATCTCCATTCAGAACTTGATCCTCCATTTACTATATCAGAACTTAATTCAAATGCGGTGTATCTCACAGAAGATTTTTCTCCCAAGGTAAATGAAAGACCATATTTTATCATTGCTGAGTACCTCATGCATAATGCTTCCCATTTTTATCCACCTACACTGTTATACCCCTTATGCTCTTAAGCAGTCTCAAATACTTTGACATTCCGTACTCGTCTTCTCAATGTTTATTTATTTGCTGCAGCTTGTTGATTTTGAAAGTTGGAAGACGATAATTTCCAGATCAGAGAACTCTGGTGCTATCAGTAGAGAAGGAGCAATATGTGTCCTTCCAAATTCTCTAGAGAGCCGTCATCTTGACGTCCAGGGTAACATTTATGCATTTGGAGTACTACTACTGGAAATAATCAGTGGAAGACCTCCATATTGCAAAGACAAAGGGTCCTTAGTAGATTGGGTAAGAATTTTTTTTTTTCATGCGAGAAGTTTCAGAATGTGATAAACTATCCGATAGAACCAGTTCTGTGAATCCTTTGGCAGGACCTGAATTCGGTCTTTTATGTGCAGGCTAAGGAATTTCTTGAAGTACCAGATGTACTATCCTACGTTGTAGATCCCGAGTTGAAACATTTCAAACATGAAGACCTCAAAGTGATCTGTGAGGTGATTAACCTTTGCATACATCCAAGTTCCAGTAGGAGGACTTCCATGAAGGAGTTGTGTGTTATGTTGGAGAGCAACATTGACACTTCCATCACAGCAGAGCTCAAGGCATCTTCGTTGGCCTGGGCCGAGCTTGCTCTTTCATCCTAACTGACAGAAGACTTAACAGTATATATATCAGAAAGTATGTAATTGTATGTCTAGCACGCTTCTCTTTTTCTTTCTTTTACCCTTTTCTTTTTGATCTCTCGATCTAGTTCCCAACATTCTGGAGTGGTGGTTGAGTTCATGTAAATTTTGAGTCTTGTGAGAAAAATAGAGTTGGAAGGGATGCGACTGTTGATTCTTTGTATACAACTTTTTCTCTACTAAAATGAAGTGTGTTCATAGTTAATATGCATAACTAGAGAGCAACTTGTTCGTATAATATTTACTCCGATTACATATAATTCTTTAAGTTTGATAAACTTGAACGAAAAGACGTCAATCGTAGTTGCGCCTTATTGCAATGGTCACATGCAATTTCTCGTAGTTACGTAGGGATTTGGATATTCCTAGAGTGACATTGAAAAATAAAGAGAGGTTAATGGGAAGATAAAGGTTTGCAAAATTCAATTCAGACACGAGGAAGGGAATGCAAATAGTTTGAAGTCGAAGGATGCATTTGATTCTTTTAGTTGAAATTAGAGGGGGAAAATGCAGTTCCCCACATCTTCTATAGTCATAACTCGGGAGAATTACACTATGACACCTTAGGCAATGATCAATGGCTAACTGACCTCGCTAAGAATGGTATGCAAGAATGGAGTACATTATCGGTGACAGCACAACCTTTTATAACTTGAAATGCTACCCGCGGACGAAAATACCCATACTAAAATCATATATTGACGTCCATATCCCTCCATCTCTTTTAAATAAGTGCTGCCCCCGTGGTAACATTTGAACTTTTATCTTTTTCAACATTATCCCAGATAACTTGAAGTGCTACCTCACAGGCAGCACTTACCCTTTATAATTCCCGAAGAGGCAGCACTTGTCAAGTTATAACTCGAAGTGTTGTCCGCATCGGCAACACTTGTCAATTTATAACTTGAAGTGCTGCCCCGAGGCTAATTTGCTAAACCGTCCTTAAGTGGGGATAAAAAACCATAACCAGGAATAAGGGTACATTTGGTGAAATTTTTTGACACAACTTAATAGTAATTTCGAACAAGACAAAAAGTATCATAGCTATGCGAAATACTAAGATGGCCCCTTTAAGTGTAAAATTTTCATCCACAGGCCACTTTAGTCTCTGCAATTTAGTTTGAAGCCATTTTTTTTATTGGTCTTATATGAGAGGCTATTTTTTGAAACTTTAATTTTTACGGGCTGAAGTTCAAACCTTGTGGGTTGAACTTCATGCCTAAATTATGAAGTTTCAACTTCAATCTGTAAGGGCTGAACTTTTAGGTATAGATGCATAAACTTCAACCCTTGTGTGCTGAAGTTGAACTTCAATCCTTGTGGTGGGCTGAAGTTGAACTTCAATCCTTGTGGGCTGAACTTGTGTGAAGTTCAACTCAAAAGAATTGAAGTTCCAAAAAGTGGCCTCTCATGTAAAACCAATAAAAAAAGTGGTCTCAAACCAAAGACCACTGCCAAAAGTGGCCTTTGGTGCACTTCGCATTTGTTTTTGTCAGAAATGAGCTGCTGCAAAGGCTATCTTGCAAAAATTGTCACACCCTATCCCTATCCAAATGGTGGCTATTTTTATTAAATGGGATTATTTCTGCAACTCATTGTGCTCAGTTTATCAATTCAATTAAGGATTTTTTTGGGACAATTACATTGAGAGACACCCCACTCATGAAAATTACCAAAAAAAATCTCTATTTTGCTACCTTACATGACATAGCATCCCCTCCCTTTTTTTAAATTTTTCTTTCACTCAATAGCACCCCTATTTAAAGAAAAAAAATCCTAGCCCCCATTTTTCCTCTCTTCTCCTTCTCTCCTTCCCATTTTTCTCTCTTCTCTTCCCCATTACACCTAACCCCGCCACCGCCACCCCCCAACCCTTCCACCACTGCCCCACCGTCATCTCCTCTCCTCCAAGCCAGTGATGCTGTCGCCGCCGTGGTCGCCAAATTCAAGACCGCCGCTGCTTCTTCTTCTTCTTTTCATTTTTTTTTTTGCTTTTTGAATAGCAATATTGATTTTCGTTGTATATTCCGATCAAAACTCCGGTGAGGAGTTTATTTATCAAGTTTCTTCTTGTTCTTCACTTTTTTCATAAAAATTTGTTGAGATCTACTAGTTTTTTGTTAAAATTTTTGTTTAATGTTTAGATCTAGTATTTTTCTTGTATAAAACGGTATAGATCTTAGATTTTTGTTAAGCTTTTGTGTAAAATCTGCCCGAGGCACTGTTTAACATTATTTTTGTGAATTTATACACTTTTATACATTTTTATACAAGTTTATACAATTCTGTAAACGTGTATAAAAATATATAAATCTGTATATGTACGTATTGACAGTGTATAAAACACATTCTATGCATTGTAAAATTGTATAAAGCTGTATATACGTGTATGAACAATGAATAAAATTGTATAAATTTCAGATTTGTGCACTTTTTATGGATGTTTTGTATAAAACTTATTTTTTTTGTATATATTTTTGTATTTCTCTTCTTGCATACACATTTTTCTATGTATTTACATGTATAATTTATTATTTTGATAGATTTAGGTGTATAAATTTATCAAAAAATAATTATTTAAACAAATCCACAAATAAAATAAGTAAATTCGGTGAAATTTTCATTTTCCGGCCTCCAGCCACCGCCGTCCGGCGGAGGCAGCGGTGGCAGCTCGATTTCTGGTGGTGGGGCAGTGGTGGGGGAGGGTGAGGGAGTGGCTCTTAGGGTTTTTAGTTTAAAAGGGTGCTATGTTGTGTAATTTTGAAAATAAGGGGTGATATGTTATGTAATGTAAAAATAAAGGGGTGCTATGGATAAAATGTGGCCCCTCATTTATAATTTTGTGTTGTGGGCTGCCTAGTTTTGAAAATTCCCCGATTTTTTTCCATCAAACTTGTTGGTCCAATCTGATCCAATTTCAGCATTTTAATCAAAGCGCGTCCAAATCTATATTTTTTTCTAAAGTCAACTTTGTAGTAAAAATTTAGTGTAGGGGCTTGTTTGGCGCGCGCTAATTGATTTGTAGCCGTTAAAAACAAATTCGCTGAGAAATAGCCACCTCCGGACAAAGCCCAGTATAAATACTGGGGGAAGCTTCAGTAAACTAGCCCCAGTTTTTATACTGGGGCTTTGAACAAAACTTGTTATGGGACTTTGTATAAAGCTTCAGTCCCATAACAAAATGCTGGGGCTGTGAACAAAACTTGTTCAAAGCCCCAGCATTTTGTTATGGGGACTGAAACTTTATATATAAAGTCCCATAACAAAATAATGGGATTTATCCCTTTGATGAGACCTTTGTTATGAGAATAAATTCCATTATTTTGTTATCCCATAACAAAATAATGGGGCCTTTGAACATGTTAGTTCAAGGTCCCATTATTTTGTTATGTGACTTCTTCAGTCCCATAACAAAATACTTGGGCTTTGAACAAATTTATTTTGTTATGGGACTTCTTCAGTCACATAACAAAATACTTGGGCTTTGAATAAATTTTGTTCAAAGCCCCAGTATTTTGTTATGGGACTAGTCTGGGGTGTTTTCCAACGCTAATGGAGCTTAAGTGTGCGCGCGAATTTTTGGCTATTCTTCAAAGAATTTTGAAACGCTGGATAGTCTCCAATAAGCGTGTCAAAAAATGGCTACTGATCAAAATTTCCCAACTTTGTATGTATTTCGTTTTTGTTAATACTAAGTTTGCCTAATGTCCACTTTTCTGTCTAGATTTCAAAATTAGCACTATATGGCCTTTTTATTTTAAAAAAGACTAGATTTACAACATGCAATAATATCAAAATTCTCAAGGCCTCACTGCTGCTACTCATTTTAGACACAAACTTCTTGAATAATAGACATGAAATATCACGAGGTACTTAACATATTTTGCTTTTCCAAGTTTTTACCGTAACAACAGTTCAATCAAAAAGCCAGTTGACAAGGTACTCCCTCAGATACACATTTGAAACAATCAAATTTACACTCCTAATTAATTTTAACAAGAGATTTTTACTCCACATGACCATCCCTAACAATTATCCACTTTTTATAATCATATTTAGTCTTTCCTTTCTTTTCCTAGCCACTAAGTGTAATTTTGTAATCTTTTAAATTTTATGAATATATATTTAATTTAAAAAAAAACAGATAATATCCCCATTATTAAGCCACAATTATAGGGATTAAGTTTGAATAAGTTAGTTAAAGATTTCATTTTCATATAGAATATCTATCCTACCGTGTTTAATGGAGATTACAAATTCAATTTATTAGTTCAGACACCAAAACTTTTATGTAGAAATTAAATATAGTAAAAATATTTATGGGATATGTAAAAAATATGTAGAAAATATAATACAAATATTTATTAGATATTATTTTAATGACATAAACATATAAAAAATTAGACAAATATGGTACAAATATTTGTTGGATATAATTTTACAACATATATATGTAACAAATATAAGCAAATATATATATATATATATATATATATATATATATATATATATATATATATATATATATATATATATATATATATATATATATAGAGAGAGAGAGAGAGAGAGAGAGAGAGAGAGAGATATTAACTTTGTTTGTTAATTAGAACCTAAAAAATAGCTAATTGGTTTCACCACTCCTCAATTATAGGAAGAATATATCCCTAATTTTATTTCAAAAAAATATTAAAAGTTAATTTAAATAAAATTATTGTGGCTAGATTATGTTAGGGCTAGGTATTTTGTTATTATACTATATTGGGGGCTAGTTATGTTTTTTTCCCTTTTAATAAATCAGACAAATATTCATACACCAAACACTTAAGCTAGCGCTAAGACATGACTCACTTGATAGAAACACAAATAATTTTGGGCAGAACATGCTAATATTCATTCACCATCACACTAATGATTTTGTCACAAACTCATATACGAACATGCATACATAATAATCTGCATAATGGAAAGAGGGTGGGAAAAGGAGTCTAGGCACATAAAATTTGATTTTTCCAGCAGCCGGAAGGTGGTGGTCAGGCGGCTGTTCGCGGTGACCGGCTGGCGGGGAGACGGCAGCGTTTAGTTTTCCGGTGAGGTTGACATTTTGGGTAGCGACTAGGGCTAGAATGGGGAAGTGGGGACTTTGGGTTGGTCAGGGTATGAGTTGCTGACTTAGAGTCTAGCCCAGACATCATTTTTACATTGACACCAAATCAAGTAATTACAAACCATTTGAATTAATAATTAAAATCACATCAAGAATAACGATACTTAACTTAACTAGATAAAAATTAGGTGATTACAGAAAATGATAATAAATTACAGTTAAAATTTAATTGTAAGAGACATGAAAAAAATAGAAAAGTCACATAAACAATACGTTAATTTTAAATCGCAAATTGATAAATAATACATTAGGGGGTCGTCTGGTAGCAAGTATAGGGGTCCCAATCCCCGCATTAAAAATGGTAAAAATTAATATCATGTTTGGTTTGAATTTCTTTCATCATAGAATCTTGATAAGTTTAATACAACGTTTGGTTGCATTTGTGTATATTAGTTGTTATTTCCCACGAATACACCACTTTACTGTTTTAAGGACCAGTTCCTTAAAATGTGTTCCTTTACTCTACGATGTGCGGAATAAAAACTGTAAGTAATTGAACACCAGATTTTAGCGTGGAAAAACCCCTAGACACGGGATCAAAAAACCACGACCTACTTCTCAAGTAGGATTTCAACTTCACTATGTAAAAAGACCCACTTGGTTACAAGACTCACTCTTACTAACCTAGGACTAACTCTAATCCTATAGTGATCTTTCTCACGATCAGTGAAGTTGTGTCAAGTCCACGACTTGAACTACACAGTTTACAACTTGATTTTTGCTTACTACAATTGAACTAAGACTTGAACTTTTACAAGACTCAATCTAAGGAACAGGTTCTTACTTAGTTCTACTGTAGCTAACTGATTACACAAATAAGCTAATAATTCTTCTCAGCTTTTGCTCGATGCTCTCTCTATTTGTGTACACCTTCTATGGCTGATAATCTTCACGCTTTATAGTTTCCAGCAGCCAAGAAGTCCCAAAGAATTAGAATTCCAAAGCTCCCTTGACTTTGAATCCTAATTGGATTCTACCTTCTTGAATCCGAATCCTTTATCCCTTAGGATTATGCAATCTTTTCGTGTCTGATTAGGCCTGCATAATTATCAAGATACACGTCAGTATTAGGATAAATAATAATATCTCAATTAAATGATTTTGCATGAATTATCTATTCTGCTTCAGTAATTCAAAGGAACAGGTCCTTTGAATCTGTTCCTCAGTCATCAGTCAAAACTCCAAGCTTTCCAAGCTAACAATTTCCCCTTTTTTGATGATGACAAATTCATACTTATAGCTTCATCTCCTTAACGTCCTGAAGTACAGTGTAAGCTCAAAAAGACAATCAATCAGTGGAGAATTAATTCATCATTTAAGGAACAGACTTTTATTAGGTATAAAATCATGCAAAATCAGCTTACTCTTCCCCCTTTTGGCATCATTGAAAAGGTTGCATATTAAAATATAACCCAAGTGTTAGAATGAATCAGCACATGGCCATTGAGGCAACTCAAAATGCAAACATAATTCATATAAAGCAACTGCAAAACAATGATATTAGCCATCGAAGACAATTCATTTAACCAAATATTAAAATCAGGGGATACAACAAGTACTACAGAATTATCCAACTACTAAAGAAGAAAACAAAGGCTAAGGCACTAGGCTAGGCTAGATCCCACTAGACAAAAGACGGCTAAAGGCTAGGGCTAAGGTGGTCAGGATGTGGAAGGACCAGGTCCCTGAGACTTGTTAAGCAGATCAAACATCTGCTTGAGCATTCCCTCATTGGTCTCCTTTGCTTTTGAGGCCTCTGCCTTCCAGTAATTCCTCTCTTCTTCCAACCTTGCAATCTCAGCAGCCTGCATAGCAACTTGTTGCCTAAGTGCCCTCACTTTGTTGTTCAGAGGCTGCCTCCCAACACCAGCCTGTGGAGGATCAGCCTGAACTGGCAAATCACAGTTTATCAAAGTAGCACACCCAAATTTCTCCTTCTTTGTAGCCTTCACAACTCCTTCCAAGGGAATCTTCAACTTGGCAAAGATATCAGTCAGAATGAAACCAAACGGCAGGGAGTGTTTTCTCTTCTCAGCCATCACCCTTTTTATCAGGTGGATCATAAAACTGGGCCAATTGATCTGCTTTTCAGTGTCCAACAGTTCCATAAGGACCAGGTCCATGAAACTGGCAACTCCTCTTTTCTCCTGCCTTGGCATCACCACTTTGTTCACAAACTCAAATAAAACCTGATGCTGTGGATGCATCTCACTCTTTTGCACTGCCCTGGGTTTTTCTTCACCATCATTCTCAGCAAACTTCCTAGTGATCTCCAGATCAGTAGGCAAGTTTGTCAAGTCAGGCCACACAGTCTTGACATAACTAGCATACCCAGTGGCAGGAATCCCCAGCAACTCACCAAGTTCCATTGTATCAAATATGACAACATTGTCATTAACAGATGTAGTGATTTGATCACATCGGATGGAACAATTCTTATAGAATTCCTGCACCATTCCCTTTGCACACCTACCAGAGATCTTAAGGACCATGTCCCTCCAACCCTGAGCATGCAGCTTTTGCAGCAACCAAACCATTCCTTCTTCTTGAACATCAGTCATGACCCTTCCCTTCAACACCTTTCTGGTCAGCATGTCAGCATGAACACAGTGCACAGTCTCACTATCCTCAGCATCACTGTCACTCTCATCTTCAGCAACTAACTCATCACTGTCACTGGCAGAGTCTTCAGAGACCACCACTCTTTTAGAGGACCTGGTCCTCTTAGCAACTTTCTCAGCAGCTTTAGCTGAGCTTCTTGTCACTCTTCTCTCAGGAATTTTCCTTTTCTTTGACTGAGGTTCCTCCTCCTCAATCTCATCATCTTCAGAAAAATCAGCCAGATCAAACTCATCAATATCATCCACTTTTTCTTCCTCAACTACCTGTTTTCCTTTCCCTTTTCTGCTCCTTTCCAAGGCAGCAACCAGTTGTTCATCAGCAGCTTTAGCAGCACTTCTTGTTCTCCTACCCCCAGAGGCAGGGGTTGAGGCAGAAGGAACAGGTCCTTTTGCCTTAGAGGAACTTTCTACTTTCTTCTTATTTCCAGGTTTATAACTATCTCCTATTTTCTTCAACTTAGCAGCAATATCAGCAGTCACATTTGCATCAACGGGTCCCTGCCTAGCCAATTTTCTTTGCAAACTCCTAATATTGATCAAATCAACCAAAAGCCTATCACTATCACTAATAGCCTCTTCAACATCAATAACATCCTCCATGGGTGCTCTAAAAGCAACCTCTGGAGACCCTGGTGACCCATGCAAAGGTGCTTCCAAACTCCTAAAATGTTCCCCCTCAAGAGCAGCCCCAGACCCTTCTCCCTTTTTTTCCTCGTCAATAACAACATTCAAAGGGTATGTGAAGTTTACCTGATACTGATACAACACCATAGCCCTTGACAAATCCTCAACCTGCTCAGCAATTGATTCAGCCGTGGGAACTGGTCCTTCCCCCTGAATTTCAGGTTCAGGTATTTCTGGAATTTGTTCAGGAACTTCAGGGTTTGGGTCCAGGATTTCCATGGGTGAAGGAGGGTTGAGATTTTGTGGTTGTTCAACAGCGGGTGCAGATGGAGAATTATCAGAAGAAAGAGACATGTTTGCAATTCTAATCAAAATATAATTTACAATTCTTTCTGAAATTTTGAGATTTTAGTTGATGAACAAGGTAAAAGAATAATGTAGGAAAAGAAGGGTATTTATAGAGTGAATTAAGTAGTGCAATTAGAGTAGGAGACGATCAGCTTACCTCAGCTCAACATGCAACGGCTAAGGACTCTTGGGAGTCTCCCGGAGAAAAAGAGCCGTTAGGCTGCAGGACACCTTTTCAGAACAGGAACTGTTCCTCCGATGGGACTCTTTTGCAATTTGGATATGGGTAGGAAACTTAGTGGGATTTCATCGTAAACACAAGTTACCTATAGCCTTTATACTCCTAAATTAATTGAATAATTACGAGTACATACCTGTTTTTAACACCACAATTCAGTGTCCTTCTAATTTGCAATTTTTGATCATCTGAAATTCTAAGAGCATAAGGGTAACATCATTCAATTTTAGCAACTCTAAATAAGCTATGTAGCATGAGAGTATACATTTAAGTATGAAGACTGGACTGAATAATTCATAATGACTTGAATAAAATTCATTTTAAGAGCAATTTTCTAGCCAATTATGAAGTAAAGTATTGAAGAGTTTATGTGAATTTAATCATCCCTAATTCCAATCTATTTCTTTCAAAATCATCTCTACCTAGAGCTTTTGTAAAAATGTCAGCTATTTGCTTTTCAGTTGGGCAAAATGCTATGGTGATCAAACCCTTTTCATAATTGTCTCTTAGGAAATGATGTCTTATGTCAATGTGTTTAGTCCTTTTGTGATGCACTGGATTCTTTGTCATATTAATAGCACTAGTGTTATCACAATAGATAGGAACAGTTCCTACATCAACACCAAAATCCTGTAATTGTTGTTTGATCCATAACAACTGCGAACAACATGAAGCAGCTGCCACATATTCAGCCTCAGCAGTAGAAAGTGCCACTGAATTTTGTTTCTTAGTTCCCCAAGAAACCAAACACTCACCAAGAAAATGTGCCATACTTGAGGTACTTTTTCTATCAACAAGAAAACCTGCATAGTCAGCATCAGTGTATCCAACAAGATTAAAGTTACCACACTTTGGATACCAAAGTCCCAAAGGACCTGTTCCTTTCAGATACCTCAATATTCTTTTAACAGCTTTCAAGTGAGATTCCTTAGGATCTGATTGGAACCTAGCACACAAACCAACACTGAATACTATATCAGGTCTACTGACAGTTAGATAAAGTAAGGAACCTATCATACCCCTATACAATTTTTGATCAACTGATATTCCATGTTCATCAAGATCCAATTTTGTGGCAGTGGCAATAGGTGTGTCAATTCCCTTAGCATTATCCATATCAAATCTTTTAAGTAATTCCTTAACATACTTTTGTTGATGGATCATAGTTCCATTTGAGGTTTGCTTAATTTGTAAACCCAAAAAGAAATTGAGTTCACCCATCATGCTCATCTCAAATTCACTCCCTATCAAGTGTGCAAATTCCTTACTTAAGTTTTCACAAGTGGCACCAAAAATTATATCATCTACATAAATTTGAACAATTAAAAGATCCTTACCTTTTTCTTTTAAGAACAAAGTACTATCAATTTTACCTCTCTTGTATCCATGCTGGAGTAGAAATTTTGATAGCCTTTCATACCATGCTCTTGGTGCCTGCTTGAGCCCATACAAAGCCTTGTCCAACTTGTACACATGTTCAGGGAACTGTTCACTTTCAAAACCTGGAGGTTGCTTGACATACACTTCCTCTTTCAAGTAACCATTTAGAAATGCACTCTTGACATCCATTTGATGTAGAGTAAAATCCATGTATGTAGCAAAGGCTATAAGGAGTCTTATTGCTTCCAATCTTGCAACTGGAGCAAAAGTCTCATCATAGTCGATGCCCTCCTCTTGTTACCATGCCATCCTCATCAAGTTTGTTTCTGAAAACCCATTTTGTTCCAATTATGGACCTGTTCCTTGGCTTGGGTTCCAGATGCCAAACTTGACTTCTTTGAAATTGATTCAATTCCTCCTGCATAGCATTTATCCAGTCTGCATCCTTCAGTGCTTCTTTCACATTTTTGGGTTCAACAAGAGATAGGAAAGCACTAAAGGCACACAGATTGTGATTTTTGACTGCTGATCTAGTTTGAATTCCTGCATTCTTGTCTGAGATTATTTGATCCACAGGATGTGACCCTTGATACTTGTAAGGCTTGGGTGTCAATCCATTGTCAGAGGTCCTCTGCTGAGGAACAGTTCCTGAAGGAGTAGCACTACCAGTTTGTGAGGTAGAACCAACATTTGTTCCCCCTGTATCTGTGCCACTGTTCTCAGTTCTGTTTTGAGGAACAGTTCCTTGCAGTTCAGTTCTCATATCCAGACCTTGCATTTGTGAATCAAGTTCATAAGCTTTCAGCAGTCCAATTTCTTCATCCTCCTGTACCTGTTCTTGAGTGAGACTATCAGTTTCATCAAATTTTACATGCATGCTTTCTTCAATTTTCAAAGTTTTCTTGTTAAACACCCTATATGACTTACTATTTGAAGAATAACCAACAAAAATTCCTTCATCACTTCTAGGCTCAAATTTTCCTAAGGCATCTTTCCCATTGTTGTGGATAAGACACTTGCAACCAAAAGCCCTAAGATGAGAGATGTTTGTTTTTCTTCCTTTAAGCAACTCATATGGGGTCTTTTCTATTAATGGCCTAGTCATACATCTATTTATTATGTAGCATGCAGTATTAATTGTTATTTCCCACGAATACACCACTTTACTGTTTTAAGGACAAGTTCCTTAAAATGTGTTCCTTTACTCTATGATGTGCGGAATAAAAACTGTAAGTAATTGAACACCAGATTTTAGCGTGGAAAAACCCCTAGACACGGGATCAAAAAACCACGACCTACTTCTCAAGTAGGATTTCAACTTCACTATGTAAAAAGACCCACTTGGTTACAAAACTCACTCTTACTAACCTAGGACTAACTCTAATCCTATAGTGATCTTTCTCACGATCAGTGAAGTTGTGTCAACTCCACGACTTGAACTACACAGTTTACAACTTGATTTTTGCTTACTACAATTGAACTAAGACTTGAACTTTTACAAGACTCAATCTAAGGAACAGGTCCTTACTTAGTTCTACTGTAGCTAACTGATTACACAAATAAGCTAATAATTCTTCTCAGCTTTTGCTCGATGCTCTCTCTATTTGTGTACACCTTCTATGGCTGATAATCTTCACGCTTTATAGTTTCCAGCAGCCAAGAAGTCCCAAAGAATTAGAATTCCAAAGCTCCCTTGACTTTGAATCCTAATTGGATTCTACCTTCTTGAATCCGAATCCTTTATCCCTTAGGATTATGCAATCTTTTCGTGTCTGATTAGGCCTGCATAATTATCAAGATACACGTCAGTATTAGGATAAATAATAATATCTCAATTAAATGATTTTGTATGAATTATCTATTCTGCTTCAGTAATTCAAAGGAACAGGTCCTTTGAATCTGTTCCTCAGTCATCAGTCAAAACTCCAAGCTTTCCAAGCTAACATTAGTTATGCGGGAATCTATATATTATTTTATGCATGGTAGAAGGTGGTATAAATAATATGGGTATTAGCAATGAATGTATTAAAATTTAAAATGACAAAACTAACCATCATAATATTAAAAATATTTTATTTATTTATTTATTTAAAGAGTAACTAAATATTTTAAATTATAACATTGTATATCAATTTATAATATATTAATGATTCAAAAAATAATCCCTATATTATAATACACGCGTAACTAATACTGCATTATTAATGCCCACATTGCTAACCCGTATTACTAAACCATACATTAATTATCCTGCATTACTAATATCCACATTACTTATACCTGCATAAAATCAATTTCAACCAAACGACTCCTAGGTTTGTAATTACACACCATATACATTATAGTCTTAGTAGACTAGTCTAGTAAAATCGATGAATACTATACTATTTGAGCAACAATATGGCTATATTCACTACGATAGCTCGGACATGTTGCCTCACGTGCCATCCACAGTGAAATGCAGTGAGGGTGGAAAAAGTGACCATAAGGAAGTACTGTTACTTGCTCCGACTGTTCAAACTCGGATATACAAATATTGCACGAACTATCATTGAAGTCCGTGCCTTCTGAGTATTGCGATCTCAAAAATAAAGACACTATTTCAACCAAACGACTCCTAGGTTTGTAATTACACACCATATACATTATAGTATGCATTTTATCTATCTATTACTATTAGGAAGAATAGTATGCAATGTGATCTTGCAGACTCAATTAGTTAATTAGTAGTAGTAATTGTTTGGAATATGTTGGACCTCCTAAGAAGAATAATCTTTAACTTGATAAAAATATTAGTTTCTCTTTAAGTGAATTCACCTTCGTTCTTACCTATTTATCACTTAAAAAATAAATGGGTTGTTCAATGTTACTAATATTTAGTTCGAGATCAACCTAAGAATACTAGCAGTTTTGCCTAATTATTTTCATCTTTAAGCGTAACCTCGCGAGTTATAATGTTCATCCCATAATTGAACTTTAATCTTAATTTAATGGAAGAACACCATTTAAACTCCAATTGATGAAAAAACACAATTACTTCAATCCAATATTAAAATTACAGCGGACATTGATAAAAAATACATTAGGTTTGTACACATCATATACAGCGTAGTCCTATTCTAGTAAAATTATGACTACTATACTATTTGAGATACAGTATTCCTATATTCCCTACGGCAGCTCGGACATGTTGCCTCCCGTGCCATCCATAGTGAAATGCAATGAGGGTGGAAAAGGTGACCACAGGGAAGGACTGTTACTTGCTCCGATAGTTCAAAGTCGGAGATACAAATACTGCATGAACTATCGTTGAAGCCCATGCCTTCTAAGTGTCGCGATCTCGGAAATAAAGACACTATTTCAACCAAACGACTCCTAGGTTTGTAATTACACACCATATACAGCATAGTCTTAGTAGACTAGTCTAGTAAAATTGATGATTACTGTACTGTTTGAGCTACAATATGCCTATGTTCCCTACGACAGCTCGGATATGTTGCCTCCCGTGCCATCCACAGTGAAATGCAGTGAGGGTGGAAAAGGCGACCACATGGAAGTACTGTTATTTGGTCCCACTGTTCAAACTCGGATATACAAATATTGCACGAACTATCGTTGAAGCCCGTGCCTTCTAAGTATTGCGATCTAGGATATAAAGACACTATCCTTTGACTATCTATTCGAGACCTATAAGCGCTAATACTCCTATTACACAATCTTATCAGCCTAAATAGTAAATATAAAAGACCAACACCAATGCAGATCTCAAATAGTACCAAAGTGGGATCTCATCCTCTGAGACATTAACGAAGAAAATCTAGTAACGAGATCGGGACAAGATCAATAAACAAAAATACCGCCAAACTGTGTACAATATTCGCACATACTGTGCACAAAACAATAAATTTGTTAAATATGTACGATACATGCACATGTTATACACGAATTTGTAACTTGTTGCAATACATACATGAGCCTAATCTATCTATCTATACTATTATAAAAACACGAAGGCCCTAATGAAATGTCACTCGACCTTTTTACCCTCCCTAAGTACCTTTATGTTGGATATAATCGTAATTATGATTTTAAATTTAATTTTAGTTATACACAAATAATTATTTAATTAAACATCGTATAATATAAAAATTAGTGTTGGTTTATGTTTGGGTTTCTGTTTTTCTTTTACATATATTTTGTCGATTATGATAAATATAAAATACAGAGACAAGGTTTCGGCATTAGTTCTCTTCTTGATTTGTTTTAGGTTTTCACTTTTTTCTTTGTACATTTATTTAGATTTGAGATCTTCGTGTTCTTTTATAGTTTATTATCCATTATAATACACATGTATAGAGCTTTTTAATTTTTCTTTATCTTTCATTTTTTTCTTGGATCGTTTGTTTAGATTTGTGTTTCTTCTTTGTATAGTTTATCCATTATATGTTAAACATGTGTAGAGTTTGTATTGTGAAACCAAAAAATCACTATATGCTAACAAAGTATTTTTTTTTAGTTTAAGTTTAGGTTATGTTCGTATTTATTTATAATGTTTCTTCGAAGTGTGGATTTTTGTTTGCAGAAGTCAAAATCTCCTATAGCTCTTCAAGTTGTTGGTATATAGAAACACTCTATAATGTTATTAAAATATCTCCTTTATTAGCATGTGAGCTCTTTCATTTTTTTTTTTGTGTCGTTCTAAAAATAATATATTTGTAGCCTTTAGTAATTTGTCTTGCTTTTGTTTGCTGTCACTTTTGTATTTTAACGTTTTATAGCTTTTCACTTTTTCCTTTGTACTATTTGTTTAGGTTTGGGATCTTTTTGTTCTTTTATAATTTATTATCCATTATAACACACATTTATAGAGCTTTTTGATTTTTCCTTGGATCATTTGTTTAGATTTGTGTTTCTTTTTTGTATAGTTTATCCATTATTTATATGTTAAACATGTGTAGAGTTTGTATTGTGAAACCAAATTATATGCTTACAAAGTGGTTTTATTTTAGTTTAAGTTCAGATTTTGTTCGTATTTATTTATGATGTTTCTTCTAAGCTGGGCTTTTTGTTTGCGGAAGTCAATCTCCTATAAAAGAAATCATTATTCCACATACTTCATAATAGGTTTTATAGAGAATATTAAGTGTGGAGCAGCAAAAAGAGGTGAAAAAGACAATATGGCTAGGTTTGTAATTACACACCATATACAGTATAGTCTTAGTAGACTAGTCTAGTAAAATCGATGAATACTATACTATTTGAGCTACAATATGGCTATATTCCCTACGATAGCTCGGACATGTTGCCTCACGTGCCATCCACAGTGAAATGCAGTGAGGGTGGAAAAAGTGACCACAAGGAAGTACTGTTACTTGCTCCGACTGTTCAAACTCGGATATACAAATATTGCACGAACTATCATTGAAGTCTGTGCCTTCTAAGTATTGCGATCTCAAAAAATAAAGACACTATTTCAACAAAACGACTCCTAGGTTCGTAATTACACACCATATACATTATAGTATGCATTTTATCTATCTATTACTATTAGGAAGAATAGTATGCAATGTGATCTTGCAGACTCAATTAGTTAATTAGTAGTAGTAATTGTTTGGAATATGTTGGACCTCCTAAGAAGAATAATCTTTAACTTGATAAAAACATTAGTTTCTCTTTAAGTGAATTCACCTTCGTTCTTACCTATTTATCACTTAAAAAATAAATGGGTTGTTCAATGTTACTAATATTTAGTTCGAGATCAACCTAAGAATACTAGCAGTTTTGCCTAATTATTTTCATCTTTAAGCGTAACCTCGCGAGTTATAATGTTCATCCTATAATTGAACTTTAATCTTAATTTAATGGAAGAACACCATTTAAACTCCAATTGATGAAAAATACAATTACTTCAATACAATATTAAAATTACAGCGAACATTGATAAAAAATACATTAGGTTTGTACACATCATAGACAGCATAGTCCTATTCTAGTAAAATTATGACTACTATACTATTTGAGATACAGTATTCCTATATTCCCTACGGCAGCTCGGACATGTTGCCTCCCGTGCCATCCACAGTGAAATGCAATGAGGGTGGAAAAGGTGACCACAGGGAATGGCTGTTACTTGCTCCGATGGTTCAAAGTCGGAGATACAAATACTGCATGAACTATCGTTGAAGCCCATGCCTTCTAAGTATCGCGATCTCGGAAATAAAGACACTATTTCAACCAAACGACTCCTAGGTTTGTAATTACACACCATATACAGCATAGTCTTAGTAGACTAGTCTAGTAAAATTGATGAATACTGTACTGTTTGAGCTACAATATGCCTATGTTCCCTACGACAGCTCGGACATGTTGCCTCCCGTGCCATCCACAGTGAAATGCAGTGAGAGTGGAAAAGGCGACCACATGGAAGTACTGTTATTTGGTCCCACTGTTCAAACTCGGATATACAAATATTGCACGAACTATCGTTGAAGCCCGTGCCTTCTAAGTATTGCGATCTAGGAAATAAAGGCACTATTCTTTGACTATCTATTCGAGACCTATAAGCGCTAATACTCCTATTACATAATCGTATCAGCCTAAATAGTAAATATAAAAGACCAACACCAATGCAGATCTCAAATAGTACCAAAGTGGGATCTCATCCTCTGAGACATTAACGAAGAAAATCTAGTAACGAGATTGGGACAAGATCAATAAACAAAAATGCCGCCAAAATGTGTACAATATTCGCACATACTGTGCACAAAACAATAAATTTGTTAAATATGTACGATACATGCACATGTTATACACGAATATGTAACTTGTTGCAATACATACATGAGCCTAATCTATCTATCTATCTATACTATTACAAAAGCACGAAGGCCCTAATGAAATGTCACTCGACCTTTTTACCCTCCCTAAGTACCTTTATGTTGGATATAATCGTAATTATGATTTTAAATTTAATTTTAGTTATACACAAATAATTATTTAATTAAATATCGTATAATATAAAAATTAGTGTTGGTTTATGTTTGGGTTTCTGTTTTTCTTTTACATATATTTTGTCGATTATGATAAATATAAAATACAGAGACAAGGTTTCGGCATTAGTTCTCTTTTTGATTTGTTTTAGGTTTTCACTTTTTTCTTTGTACATTTATTTAGGTTTGAGATCTTCGTGTTCTTTTACAGTTTATTATCCATTATAATACACATGTATAGAGCTTTTTAATTTTTCTTTATCTTTCATTTTTTTCTTGTATTTCTTCTTTGTATAGTTTATCCATTATATGTTAAACATGTGTAGAGTTTGTATTGTGAAACCAACAAATCACTATATGCTAACAAAGTATTTTTTTTAGTTTAAGTTTAGACTATGTTCGTATTTATTTATAATGTTTCTTCTAAGTCTGGATTTTTGTTTGCAGAAGTCAAAATCTCCTATTGCTCTTCAAGGTTCCAGAGAACTCCCAAATACGTGACCGTGGTTCGGAAGTTCGGGTACCTTTTGGTATATAGAAACACTCTATAATGTTATTATGAAATTGCTCCTTAATTAGCATGTGAGCTTTTTTTTTTTTTTTTTTTTTTTTTGTGTGTGTGTGTGTGTGTGTCGTTCTAAAAATAATATATTTGTAGCCTTTAGTAATTTGTCTTGCTTTTGTTTGCTGTTACTTTTGTATTTTAACGTTTTATAGCTTTTCACTTTTTCCTTCGTACTATTTGTTTAGGTTTGGGATCTTTTTGTTCTTTTATAATTTATTATCCATTATAACACACATGTATAGAGCTTTTTGATTTTTCCTTGGATCATTTGTTTAGATTTGTGTTTCTTTTTTGTATAGTTTATCCCTTATTTATATGTTAAACATGTGTAGGGTTTGTATTGTGAAACCAAATTATATGCTTACAAAGTGGTTTTATTTTAGTTTAATTTCAGATTTTGTTCGTATTTATTTATGATGTTTCTTCTAAGCTTGGCTTTTTGTTTGCAGAAGTCAATCTCCTATAAAAGAAATCATTATTCCACATACTTCATAATAGGTTTTATAGAGAATATTAAGTGTGGAGCAGCAAAAAGAGGTGAAAAAGACAATAATATTGCGAAAAGTATTATTAATTCTTTATTACTTATTTTCTGTTTCATCTTCAATATCAATTGTTAATTATTTCTTAAGCCTTTTGTTTTTGTTGATCTCTTTATAGTTTATTGAGCTTTTTTGATATTACAAATTACAAATATCAAGTTATATTGGATTTTTTTTGTTGCTCATATAGACATTTTCATTCTCCATTCATAGCATATTCTTATTGATTTTGAATGATTTCCTATCTGACCCCTTTCCATTCCTCCTTAATTCCTACTTAGTTTTAACTTTTTATGATTGAAAAACTTCCACATATTTTTTTGTCACAATCTTCTCTTAACTTTGTTTTATGTTCTTAGTTGCTTTTTTTTTTCTTTAAAGTTTCTGGTGATTATTTTAATGTGTTTGTCAATGGCTAGATAATTATTTTCTTAATTATTTGAAAACTATGCATCTCTTCCTCAAAGATTGTAATGTATTTTTAGATTTTTATTTTATTAATTTTGGCCACTTATACTTAAAAATTTTTTGATTTTGGAACTCCCAAATGACAAAAGATTAAAAGTATAATTTGGCCAAACCAAAAAAAAAAAAAAAAATTATCCTTGCAGCATAACCATTGGATGATTCCGATAAGTATTATTACTTCTTCATGGTTTTGTTATATTTTAGAAGTTTTTATTCTTAACTTTTAGTCGTGCACAATTATGAAAATATTTCCCTTTAGCAATACAAAATAAATAGATATTGTGCAAGACAAAGCAATAGTAGGACTGAATTGGTTACACGTGTTATCCCACATTAAAAACACACTTCCAACAAACATGAAAGTTTCATAGAAAAGCTTTTCTAAAACTTCAAAATCTTTTCAGAAAAGTTACTTTCATACCGTCAAAAACTTACGAAGTAGACTAGAGTGAAAAGGATGGAACATAAATTGGTTGCTTAAACGAGATTTCTAATTATGCATTTGATGGAAAGAATTATTTTAAGAAAATAGACAAGATTGGTATGTAAAAACCTATAATATCTTTCCAACTATATGTTTCTAAGGTTTCTCAAAAATATTATTTATGTATGGGTTACACGTGTTATCCACCTTAATGTAAAATTCTCTCTTTTAATGTTAATGTCTAGAACGTAAAGTATTTCAATATTGTTGAGTAATTCAAATGACATAAATGTTGTGTCCAATTAGTAAAGAAAGCATATTGTTTGATTTCATTATATGGATGAGAAAAAAATTATATTCATTTTCTCCACTATAATCTAATATTAGACATATGGGAAGCATAAGCTAAATTAAGTCAATAAACATTCTCTAGGATGTCACTAAATTCATAAATGACGTCTTCTAATTAGTCTCACGAACTTTGGTTCAAGGGCTCGGAAGCTTTATATTGAACTTGAGGAACTTTGGATTTGAATTCAAGATATTTGCTCCTGGATTTGTTGTGTGTCATGAACACTGTGACGTCCGTCACGAATAAATTTGAAATTCAACAGCCACGAACAGATGATTTGAACTTGCGCACGCTGAATCTTGATTTGAACTTAGTTGTTGGATTTGAACAAAGACGTAGATCGTGGCCTCCGTTGTTGAACATGAATAAGGATGTAGATTGTATCTGTATTGTTGAACTTGAACAAGGACGTAGATCGTGGTCTCCGTTATTGAACTTGAACATGGATGTAGATCATGGCCTCCGTTGTAGAACTTGAACAGGGACGTAGATCACGACCGTAGAAGAAGACTTTAAAAGCTTTCCTTCATATAGCTTCTTTGATTGCCCTCCAGTTTGCTTGATGTGTTTCTTAAGGCCTCTTTTGATGTCCTTCTTGATGATCTCCTCCTTGATCTTCATTCCCTTTCTTGATGTTCTTCTTCCTTGGTGCTCTTTTTTTGGCTTATGGGATCCCTCAATTTGTATTTTGTAGTGGTGGAATAGAGGATTTGTGATAAATTAAAGCCAATCGTTTTTGCTTTAATTTGATTGGCTGGTTTGACTTGCAAGCAAATTTTTAATAACTTCCATTTAAATGGCTCGAGTCTATCACTTGTACGCATAACGTATTTGTATTGGCAAGTTAACTTGACTTATCATGCCATGTCGCCCACCATTTGGCATAATTTTATTGACTATTTATTTGACTTGGACTTGACATATATCATTGTACTTTAGGAATTAATCCAATTTTTTGTGCATTTAATTCATCAAATTTTAATGCTTAAAATATTCAATTATCTTGAATACAACAATTCAGGCAGCATAATAACATTAGTAAATTACGTCTTTCCAGGTAAATGATTGTTGCATATATTTGCTTCTCCGTGTATAATTTATAATTGAATGGACAACGTGACAATTGTCATTTTCTCCATTTAAATGCTTGTCGCACATATATCAACATTAATTCATGTAGCACACAATTCTTTTCCTATATTAGTAAGTTCTTTTTTTATTGACGTAGAATGCACGTGCATTTGCACGTAAACAACACTAGTTGTTATTAGTAAGTACATAGTTTATTAAATTTCTCTTCATTAAATGAACTTGCTTATACCAACCGGTTGCTATCATATTTACCGTAAGAAACACAATGATCTATATTAGTTCCATTTTAAATACTTAAATTCTCCAATCTAAGACATTCTAGAAATAATTATCTTATTGTATGAAATTGACAAGATTGTTGAGTGCAGCCATATCGTATGATTATCACCGAGTAATAACTTATGCAATATATTTACAAAATTAGTTTCCAAAGTTTGTAATCCTACTGCGTAATTACTTCATCAAATATGAATCTACGTGGTTCTGTGAAAAAGTATAAAGACTGCATAGACTCTAACTGTTGAATTTTATTTGCTAACATGCATCAAATTCTTTCGTTAACCAATTCGTTAGACCCCTGTTGTGCAACACCTGTCTAGTAGTAATAAAAATAGAAATGAACATTGGCCATTGTATTATTCGTGTCGTATTGCCCATTTAGCTTAGTTTTGTTACACTAAATGCAGTAGGGAGAACTGATTCTTGTGGACAGAAATTTTCATACAATTTTTTACTTTGAAAACTGTAATAACTTTACACACCGTACAGTATTTATTCTAATAATATAACATGACTATATCTGATGAAAATTATACTACTCAGCCAACAATCTGGCTGTAGTAGTGGCGACAAGTAGGACAATAGGACATATGAGCTCCCGCGCCATCCACAAAGAAATGCAATCATGATGAAAAACATGATTGCATGGAAGCACTCTCACATGTTCCGTTTCTTCAAAATCTTAAATACATATTGCAATCTAGGAAATGAAGAAACTACTCTTCGGCCAATTTGAAGGTGAGGAATGAGGTGACAAACAAATTTGAAGGCTTTTCACAACAGAAAGAAGTATGTAATGATCTTTTCTAACTCATGCTCATTGGAGGTAGTGTGAGTAGAGGAGCATTGCCACTTTAATTGTTGATATTTTCTTAATTCTCTTACCTAAGAAAGAGGCCTAATTTACATTATAGTACAATATTACGTTCAAACAAAAAATTGGCAGGAAGGTCAACAATTTGCAAATGTACTATGCTACTACTGATCTACTAACATAGTTTGAAGTGTGTATTACGTATCAAACATTCGATTATTAGCTAAAATATTAAGTAAGCTGAAAAGACTTACCGAAATAATGTCGATGAAACACTTCATATTCGAAAGTCACCTGATTCTTGTGCTGCTGCCGAGGAGGAGGAGGAGAAGGATGATTGCCTGCTGATCGAAGAGTCTGGTGATGATATAGAAGAGTCTGGTGATTACATGGAAGTACTGTTATTTGCTCCGACTGTTCAAACTCGGATATACAAATATTGCACGAACTTTTGTTGAAGCCAATGCCTTCTAAGTATTGCGATCTCGGAAATAAAGACACTATTCTTTGACTATCTATTCGAGACCTACCTATAAGCGCTAATACTCCTATTACATAATCGCATCAGTCTAAATAGTAAATATAAAAGACCAACACCCATGCACAGATCTCAAATAGTACCAAAGTGGGATCTCATCCTCTGAGAAATTAACGAAGAAAAATCTAGTAACGAGGTCATGACAAGATCAATAAACAAAAATGACACAAAAATGTGTACAATATTCGCACATACCGTGCACAAAACAAGAAATTTGTTAAATATGTACGATACATGCACATGTTATACACAGAATTTGTAACTTGTTACAATATATACATAGGTCTAATTGTTATTAGTAATCCTCTAAGTACTTCTGATCGAGGAGTCTGGTGATGATATAGAAGAGTCTGGTGATGATCGAGGAGTCAAAACATGAACCAGTCGATCGAAATTGTCATAATCTTTAACGCTGCAAAAATGTGTACAATATTCGCACAAACCATGCACAAAATAAGAAATTTGTTAAATATGCACTATACTTGCACATGTTATACCATGGCCGTGATAAAAACAGCAAACAAGAACGCTGCAAAAATTTGTACAATATATTCGCACATACCGTGCACAAAACAAGAAATTTGCTAACATGCATCAAATTCTCTCGTTAACCAATTCGTTAGGCCCCTGTTGTGCAACACCTGTCTAGTAGTAATTAATAATAAAGATAGAAATGAACATTGGCCATTGTATTATTTGTGTCGTATTGCCCATTTAGCTTAGTTTTGTTTTGATGCGGAAGAGGTTCTTTACACTAAATGCTGTTGGGAGAACTGATTAATGGGGACAGAAATTTTCATACATTTTTTTCACTTTGATTTATTCTAATAATATAACATGACTATATTTGATGAAAATTATACTATTCAGCCAACAATCTGGCTGTAGTCGCGACGACAAGTAGGACATATGAGCAAAATAATATGTGTTCACATATTTATTTTTCATACTATATATAATAAACTTTACTCCTAGCATATGGCCAACAACTTTTTTGTCAACTAAAAAACTGGTAGCATGATATTGTTGTCCTGCAATTTCCCTTTACAACCTCTTGGATCTCCGCTTTGTGGAAGGTTTCCATCAGTGGGTCCAAACAGAGATATACCTCATGGAGTAGAAAATGGGTATCTTTCCACTTACATGAGATATAAACATTATTTTTATTACCCACCAACATAGAGAGAACACTCAATATAGTAGTATTTGTTTTTGAGTAAAATGCGTAGTTTGATTTCTTTATTCCTGCATCAACCATGTAGTCAAGCAGATTTCTCTTCCCGTTTATCGCAATCATTGATTTGTGTACCCTACTAGCTGCTCTGAAGTACTCCCTCCGTCCCATTTTGTTTGTCGTAGTTTGACTTGGCACAAAGTTTAATAAAGAAAGGAAGACTTTTGAAACTTGTGGTCTAAAATGAATCATAGATATTTGTGTGGCTATAAATGAGTCAAAAAGTAAGTCTGGAATTGAATTGTTTTCAAATTTAGAAATATGATGATCTTTTTGGGACAGACTAATAAGGAAAGTATGACAAACAAAGTGAGACAGAGGGAGTAGTTGGCAGTGTTGATCAATGACACCGAACAAAGGCCATGGGTTCGCCATTCGTGTTTCCAGAAGTTAGCATCCACACCGCCAGCTTTCAAATTTGGCCAAATAATTTGGAGATCATTCTTTAAGTTTCCATCCGCGTGCAACTTTCATAACAAATGACAAATATAAGCTTAATTCAAGCACATATATACATGATAACAACATTCTCTGACTTTTTATTTGTTGGAAATTAAGAGTACGTACTTGTGAACTTATTAGGGAACCATTACTTGAGTTGGTTTATCTTAAATAAACAACAATTGTTTCAACTGCATGTGAGGAAAATACACTTACCACATTGTCTACTTTTCGGTCTTCAATGTTAGGATCAATCCCAGATGGAGGTCGTAGGCTGATGAAGAATTCTTCTCGAATACCAGGTCGCCCACTCTAGCACGTACTGCATATAGAGCCCGTTTGGGTGAGCTTAAAAGTGATTTATAAGCTTATAAGCTCATTAATATATGTTTGGTAACCTCAAAATTTTTAGACTTATAAGCCATAAGTAATCGAGAGTTGTCTTATATATATAGCTTGGTGTAATGAACCAAGTAAATGAGGTGTATTTATAAACAATAACATGGGAGGTGTAAAGAAAAATATTAGCAGAGGTGAATGGAGAGACCTCTAAGTACGTAGCTAAAGCCTATATTGTGTACATTTGCAAACATGTGCGGGAATTTGAAGGACCATATATATAGTTGTTGATATACTAATTACTCATCCGCCAAACCTAATTATGGAATTAGGAATACGAGAATATATTATCTCATTTTTGAGTATTGATTTCCTTATCCTTAATGCGAGATAAAAATATATATTTTTTTAAAAAAAAGCGAGATATATAAAACATACACATGAGAAGAAGGTTTAAAAAAATTTATATATTATATTTCTTCTTAAAAAAGTAATATGTGACATTTAAAATAATATTGGGTAATGAGGGTCATGCCACGTGACATCCACCTTACCGTGTCAGGTCACGCAGATCGGTCATTTGCCATGATGGATTTTCGTTAGGGATAGGGGCATATTTAACCACTCTGCTAACAGTGAGGGTATATGCTTTAATAGTATAATGGAGGGAAAATGTAGACTATAGTCGAAAATATAAGGGTAAATTTTACCATTTTTTGCAAAATATATTGCTAAGTTTATACTCCATATATTTTATTTAACCATGAGTAAATATAAAAGCAGGTGATACAATGCTTCTTTTTAATTAATACAATAATAATGACACCAGCTAAAAAAGGAAAATATAGAAACCAAACATAGAAAAATGAGTCACAAGAAGAAAATAATGAATTCAAAAGTTATGATAAGGCTTACATATAGTGAAGAAGAGAAAATTTTCAAAAAATATTATGATTGAAAAATCATACGACAGATAACACCACATAATTAATGTCTTAATAGTTAACGCTATAATAAAAGGATTCACCCTTTGTTTTGCTATGTGAACTTATTTACTTTTTAATAGTATATTTTAAAAAGGACCTATTTATAAATTTGGAACTATTTTAATTCAAAATTTTTCCTTTTATTTTTAATAAAATGACTTATCGCCACTCAAATAACTAACTCAGGGTGAACGACTTAGTATTTGTGTAGCGATAAGTCTTGGTGGGCACGATCCTGAAAAACTATTTCAACAATCTGAAATATTTTCTCAAAATAAAATAAGCTTTCCTCTATAATAGTAGAGGGAGACGGTGGTTAAATATCAATGAAGGATGAAGGGTTATGGTATATTTCAGTTGCTAGCCTATGAAAAGTAGTAGTTAATGCTTAGTAACCATTAGTAATGGTAATGAGAGAGAAGGCTCAAATCTTGGTCATTTTCGGATGAAAGAATGCTAGAATTGAGAGTAATCCCATATAACCCTCTCAACCTCTTGAGTATGGGAAACAATATCCTCTTAACCTTTTGAATGAGACAAAAAATCTCTTCGATATTGCATCAACGGCTGAAAATAAATTAAATCATTACATACATTTTAAAAAAGTCAGAAATGACCACAATTAGTATAGCAATTTTAGTAAATTATTTGTTTACTAATTAAATATTAGGAAATAGTTTTGTGTAGAAATTAAAACTTCGTACCTCTTTCTTCTCCTTTTATATACCTTTGCTTGTAATTTCAAAACCTCAACTTTCTTCACAATTTTTCTTTTATCTTCAAGTTATGAATATAGCCCCATCTATTTTGTTAAATATATCATCATTAGTGAATTTAACTTAAGCTAATTGCTGTTATAAAAATAATATTTTTTCATTTTATATCATTCTTACATATATTCAAAAGGTCTAATTGATTTTGTTAATATTTCATTAGCAATTATATTTTAAAATAAAACCTTTCAAGCTTGCAAATTTGAATGTTATACATAATGGGTAAGTGATAGATTATTTTTAAAATTTTTAAAATCACATAAAATAAAATGTTAATATGAAAGTCTCTTTTATTATTATAGAAATAATTGGAGTATTATTTTATTACTTTAAAATATTAAAACAGTTAATGAAATTTATTATTTTCTACATGATACTATTTGAGTTATTTGGATAATCTTTTTATTTAAAAAAGAATAGTAGATCACATAAAAATAAAATTTTAATTTGACAGACTCTTTTAATTATGTAGAAAATAATTGGTGTATTATTCTATTACTTTAAAATATGAAGATGGTTGATGAAATTTAATTTTTTCTACGTAATATTATTTGAGATATTTGGATTTTTTTTAAATATAATAGTTCTTCATAATTGAAGGTCATTTTTGACATATTGAAAGTATATCTAATAATCTAACTCATTTTTAGTCGTTGATGTAAGATCAAGGTTTTATCGTTCCATTCGAAAGGTGAAAGAAGTACTGTTTTTCAAAACCAAAAGATTAAGGGCGGTATGTGAAATTTACTCTAAAATTTATAAGCATAAGAACTTGCCATGCACCAAGACATTTGTCATGGGTAGCAATACACATGTCCTGTATCAAGACATTTGCCATGTTTGTGAAGACACTTATTGTTCATGGGATTGCAAGGGCCAAATGGTGTATTCACTTGTAAAGGTTTTTCCATGCAACAATTTATCAATGACACATGGTAAACTTTTGAAATACAATTGTTGTTGTCTGCAACTACTACATGTATTCGACTTTTCCATCTAATTGCTTCAATTAATCAAAATATTTTCCAGCAATATTATCACTTCTAATAGAGTTTTTGACATTTTAGTGTTATTTAATCTTCTTTCACTTCCTCCGGTTATACATTTGTTGCAGACTGAGACCTGTAACAATGTTATCTTTTTTCACTAATTTAAGGACAATAACTAAGATAACATTTGTTATACTACATACAAAAATTATCCTTCCGAGGTAATTTCTTTTTCACTGAACACATACAGTGTGAAGTTGTCCAAATTCCAAAACTAGCTAGTGTCTCTTACTCTTTAATTATAAGGGTATGCTTAGAAAAAAAATTAATTTTCTATTGATTTTTAATAAAATGACTTATCAGTACTCAAATAACTAACTCGAGTGAACGAGTTAGTATTTGTGTAGCGATAAGTCATGGTGGGCACGATCTTGAAAAATTATTTCAACAGTCTGAAATATTTTTCTAAAATAAAGTAAGCTTTCCTCTATAATAGTAGAGGGAGAAGGTGGTTAAATATCAATGAAGGATGAAGGGTTATGGTATATTTCAGTTGCTAGCCTATAAAAAGTAGTAGTTAATGCTTAGTAACCATTAGTAATGGTAATGAGGGAGAATGCTCAAATCTTGGTCATTTTCGGATGAAAGAATGCTAGAATTGAGAGCAATCCCATATAACCCTCTCAACCTCTTGAGTATGGGAAACAATATCCTCTTAATCTTTTGAATGAGACAAAAAATCTCTTCGATGTTGCATCAACTGCTGAAAATAAATTGAATCATTACATGCATTTTAAAAAAGTCAGAAATGACCACAATTAGTATAGCAATTTTAGTAAATTATTTGTTTATTAATTAAATATTAGGAAATAGTTTTGTGTATAAATTAAAACTTCGTATCTCTTTCTCCTCTTGTTATATATCTTTGCTTGTAATTTCAAAACCTCACCTTTCTTCATAATTTTTTTTTATCTTCAAGTTATGAATATAGCCCCATCCATTTTGTATATATCATCATTTGTGAATTTTACTTTAGCTAATCGCTATTATAAAAATAATTTTTTTTTTCATTTTTATATCATTCTTACATATATTCAAAAAGGTCTAATTATTTTTGCTAATATTTCATTAGCAATTATATTTTAAAATAAAACCTTTCAAGCTTGCAAATTTGAATGTTACACGTAACGTGTAAGTGATAGATTACTTTTAGATTTTTTAAAATCACATAAAATAAAATGTTAATATGAAAGACTCTTTTATTTATAAAGAAATAATTGGAGTATTATTTTCTTACTTTAAAATATTAAAGCAATTAATGAAATTTATTATTTTCTACATGATACTATTTGAGTTATTTGGATAAATTTTTTATTTAAAAAAGAATAATAGATCACATAAAAATAAAATTTTAATTTGACAGACTCTTTTAATTATGTAGAAAATAATTGGTGTATTATTCTATTACTTTAAAATATGAAGATGGTTGATGAAATTTAATTTTTTTCTACGTGATATTATTTGAGATATTTGGATACTTTTTTTAAAAAAAAAATATAATAGTTCTTCATAATTGAAGGTCATTTTTGACATATTGAAAGTATATCTAATAATCTAACTCATTTTTAGTCGTTGATGTAAGATCAAGGGGTTTTATCGTTCCATTCGAAAGGTGAAAGGAGTACTGTTTTTCAAAACCAAAAGGTCAAGGGAGCTATGTGAAATTTACTCTAAAATTTATAAGCATAAGAACTTGCCATGCACCAAGACATTTGTCATGGGTAGCAATACACATGTCCTATATCAAGACATTTGTCATGTTTGTGAAGACACTTATTGTTCATGGGATTGCAAGGGCCAAATGGTGTATTCACTTGTAAAAGTTTTTCCAAGCAACAATTTATCAATGACACATGGTAAACTTTTGAAATACAATTGTTGTTGTCTGCAACTACTACATGTATTCGATTTTTCCATCTAATTGCTTCAATTAATCGATATAAAATGTGCCCTTGTAAATTGATATACCGTCCATTATATATATTTTGATCTATTATAACGCCAACCGTTAGAATGAATGGCACTAATAATGTGACAGAATTTAAAGCAAACCTGCTTGTTCCTTTTCATTAATGTGAGAGATTTTAGGTAGAGGAAGTTAAGTCACCTCTTACGTAATGCTCTGAAAGCAATTTAATTGAGGAAGAACAATAAAATATAGAATTAAGGAATAACTAGTTTATACCATAAAAAAATAGGATGTGCAGACATTAGGTAAAAGTTGCTCCATACGTGATATACTATATATGATGAAAAACATGATTGCGCGGAATCACTCTCACATGTTCCGTTTCTTCAAAATCTTAAATACATATTGCAATCTAGGAAATGAAGAAACTACTCTTCGGCCAATTTGAAGGCGAGGAATGAGGTGACAAACAAATTTGAAGGCTTTTCACAACAGAAAGAAGTATGTAATGATCTTCTCTAACTCATGCTCATTGGAGGTAGTGTGAGTAGAGGAGCATTGCCACTTTAATTGTTGATATTTTCTTAATTCTCTTACCTAAGTAAGAGGCCTAATTTACATTATACTTCCTCCGTTTCAAAATGGTTGTCATAGTTCGGATTTCGAGAGTCAAACGAGTTCATTTTGACCATGAATTTAAACATATAATCTTTAAGTTTTTTATAACGATGTTTATATATTTAGAAACTATATAAAAAGTACTATAAGTCACAATAATTAATAATTTAAAATATTTAAAAGACATATAAAAATATTACGGTCAAAGTTAAACTCGTTTGACTCTCGAAATCCGAACTATGACAACCATTTTGGAACGGAGGGAGTAGTACAATATTACGTTCAAACAAAAAATTTGCAGGAAGGTCAACAATTTGCAAATGTACTATGCTACTACTGATCTACTAACATAGTCTGAAGTGTTTATAACGTATCAAACATTCGATTATTTGCTAAAATATTAAGTAAGCTGAAAAGACTTACCGAAATAATGTCGATGAAACAGTTCATATTCGAAAGTCACCTGCACGGCTGATTCTTGTGCTGCTGCCAAGGAGGAGGAGAAGGATGATTGCCTGCTGATCGAGGGGTCTAGAAGAGTCTGGTGATTACATGGAAGTACTGTTATTTGCTCCGACTGTTCAAACTCGGATATATAAATATTGCACGAACTTTTGTTGAAGGCCGCGCCTTCTAAGTATTGCGATCTCGGAAATAAAGACACTATTCTTTGACTATCTATTTGAGACCTACCTATAAGCGCTACTATTAGCATAATCGCATCAGTCTAAATAGTAAATATAAAAGACCAACACCAATGCACAGATCTCAAATAGTACCAAAGTGGGATCTCATCCTCTGAGAAATTAACGAAGAAAAATCTAGTAACGAGGTCGTGACAAGATCAATAAACAAAAATGACACAAAAATGTGTACAATATTCGCACATACAGTGCACAAAACAAGAAATTTGTTAAATATGTACGATACATGCACATGTTATACACAGAATTTGTAACTTGTTACAATATATACATGGGTCTAATTGTTATTAGTAATCCTCTAAGTACTTCTGATCGAGGAGTCTGGTGATGATATAGAAGAGTCTGGTGATGATCGAGGAGTCAAAACATGAACCAGTCGATCGAAATTGTCATAATCTTTAACGCTGCAAAAATGTGTACAATATTCGCACAAACCATGCACAAAATAAGAAATTTGTTAAATATGCACTATACTTGCACATGTTATACCATGGCCGTGATAAAAACAGCAAACAAGAATGCTGCAAAAATTTGTACAATATATTCGCACATACCGTGCACAAAACAAGAAATTTGCTAACATGCATCAAATTCTCTCGTTAACCAATTCGTTAGGCCCCTGTTGTGCAACACCTGTCTAGTAGTAATTAATAATAAAAATAGAAATGAACATTGGCCATTGTATTATTTGTGTCGTATTGCCCATTTAGCTTAGTTTTGTTTTGATGCGGAAGAGGTTCTTTACACTAAATGCAGTTGGGAGAACTGATTAATGGGGACAGAAATTTTCATACAATTTTTCACTTTGATTTATTCTAATAATATAACATGACTATATTTGATGAAAATTATACTATTCAGCCAGCAATCTGGCTGTAGTCGCGACGACAAGTAGGATATATGAGCAAAATAATATGTGTTCACATATTTATTTTTCATACTATATATAATAAACTTTACCCCCAGCATATGGCTAACAACTTTTTTGTCAACTAAAAAACTGGTAGCATGATATTGTTGTCCTGCAATTTCCCTTTACAACCTCTTGGATCTCCGCTTTGTGGAAGGTTTCCATCAGTGGGTCCAAACAGAGATATACCTCATGGAGTAGAAAATGGGTGTCATTCCACTTACATGAGATATTTTTATTACCCACCAACGTAGAGAGAGCACTCAATATATTTGTTTTTGAGTAAAATGCGTAGTTTGATTTCTTTATTGCTGCATCAACCATGTAGTCAAGCAGATTTCTCTTCCCGTTTATCGCAATCATTGATTTGTGTACCCTACTAGCTGCTCTGAAGTACTCCCTCTGTCCCATTTTGTTTGTCGTAGTTTGACTTGACACAAAGTTTAATAAAGAAAGGAAGGCTTTTGAAACTTGTGGTCTAAAATGAGCCATAGGTATTTGCGTGGCTATAAATGAGTCAAAAAGTAAGTTTGGAGTTGAATTGTTTCCAAATTTAGAAATATGACGATTTTTTTGGGACAGACTAATAAGGAAAGTATGACAAACAAAGTGGGACAGAGGGAGTAGTTGGCAGTGTTGATCAATGACACCGAACAAAGGCCATGGGTTCGCCATTCGTGTTTCCAGAAGTTAGCATCCACACCGCCAGCTTTCAAATTTGGCCAAATAATTTGGAGATCATTCTTTAAGTTTCCATCCGCGTGCAACTTTCATAACAAATGACAAATATAAGCTTAATTCAAGCACATATATACATGATAACAACATTTTCTAACTTTTTATTTGTTGGAAATTAAGAGTACGTACTTGTGAACTTATTAGGGAACCATTACTTGAGAATTGGTTTATCTTAAATAAACAACAATTGTTTGCACTGCATGCATGTGAGGAAAATACACTTACCACATTGTCTACTTTTCGGTCTTCAATGTTAGGATCAATCCCAGATGGAGGTCGTAGGCTGCGTCCAGAGTTATCTGCTGGCCAAAAGCCATGGATGAAGAATTCTTCTCGAATACCAGGTTTATAGCTCTCTGATTGGCAAAAAGTAGGGGCCCACTCTAGCACGTACTGCATATAGAGTCCGTTTGAGTGAGCTTAAAAGTGATTTATAAGCTTATAAGCCCATTAATATATATTTGGTAACCTCAAAATTTTTAGACTTATAAACCATAAGTAATCGAGAGTTGTCTTATATATATAGCTTGGTGTAATGAACCAAGTAACTGAGGTGTATTTATAAACAATAACATGGGAGGTGTAAAGAAAAATATTAGGAGAGGTGAATGGAGAGACCTCTAAGTACGTAGCTAAAGCCTATATTGTGTACATTTGCAAACTTGTGCGGGAATTTAAAGGACCATATAGTTGTTGATATACTAATTACTCATCCGCCAAACCTAATTATGGAATTAGGAATACAAGAATATATTATCTCATTTTTGAGTATTGATTTCCTTATCCTTAATGCCAGATAAAAATATTTTTTTTTAAAAAAAAGCGAGATATATAAAACACACACATGAGAAGAAGGTTTAAAAAAAATTTATATATTATATTTCTTCTTAAAAAAGTAATATATGACATTTAAAATAATATTGGGTAATGAGGGTCATGCCACGTGACATCCACCTTACCAACATGTCAGGTCACGTAGATCGGTCCTTTGCCATGATGGATTTTCGTTAGGGATAGGGGTATATTTAACCACTTTGTTAACAGTGAGGGTATATGCTTTAATAGTATAATGGAGGGAAAATGTAGACTATAGTCGAAAATATAAGGGTAAATTTGACATTTTTTGCAAAATATATTGCTAAGTTTATACTCCATATATTTTATTTAACCATGAGTAAATATAAAAGCAGGTGATACAATGCTTCTTTTTAATTAATACAATAATAATGACACCAGCTAAAAAAGGAAAATATAGTAACCAAATATAGAAAAATGAGTCACAAGAAGAAAATAATGGATTCAAAAGTTATGATAAGGCTTACATATAGTGAAGAAGAGAAAATTTTCAAAAAATATTATGATAGAAAAATCATATGACAGATAACACCACATAATTAATTTCTTAATAGTTAACGCTATAATAAAAGGATTCACCCTTTGTTTTGCTATGTGAACTTATTTACTTTTTAATAGTATATTTTAAAAAGGACCTATTTATAAATTTGGAACTATTTTAATTCAAAATTTTTCCTTTTATGTTTAATAAAATGACTTATTGCCACTCAAATAACTAACTCAGGGTGAACGAGTTAGTATTTGTGTAGCGATAAGTCACGGTGGGTACGATCCTGAAAAATTATTTCAATAGTCTGAAATATTTTTTCAAAATAAAATAAGCTTTCCTCTATAATAGTAAAGGGAGAAGGTGGTTAAATATCAATGAAGGATGAAGGGTTATGGTATATTTCAGTTGCTAGCCTATAAAAAGTAGTAGTTAATGCTTAGTAACCATTAGTAATGGTAATGAGAGAGAAGACTCAAATCTTGGTCATTTTCGGATGAAAGAATGCTAGAATTGAGAGTAATTCCATATAAACCTCTCAACCTCTTGAGTATGGAAAACAAGACTTTAACCTTTTGAATGAGACAAAAAATCTCTTCGATATTGCATCAACTGCTGAAAATAAATTAAATCATTACATACATTTTAAAAAAGTCAGAAATGACCACAATTAGTATAGCAATTTTAGTAAATTATTTGTTTACTAATTAAATATTAGGAAATAGTTTTGTGTATAAATTAAAACTTCGTATCTCTCTCCTCTTGTTATATATCTTTGCTTGTAATTTCAAAACCTCACCTTTCTTCATAATTTTTTTTTATCTTCAAGTTATGAATATAGCCCCATCCATTTTGTATATATCATCATTTGTGAATTTTACTTTAGCTAATCGCTCTTATAAAAATAATTTTTTTTTATTTTTATATCATTCTTACATATATTCAAAAAGGTCTAATTGTTTTTGCTAATATTTCATTAACAATTATATTTTAAAATAAAACCTTTCAAGCTTGAAAATTTGAATGTTACACGTAACGTGTAAGTGATAGATTACTTTTAGATTTTTTAAAAATCACATAAAATAAAATGTTAATATGAAAGACTCTTTTATTTATAAAGAAATAATTGGAGTATTATTTTCTTACTTTAAAATATTAAAGCAGTTAATGAAATTTATTATTTTCTACATGATACTATTTGAGTTATTTGGATAAATTTTTTATTTAAAAAAGAATAATAGATCACATAAAAATAAAATTTTAATTTGACAGACTCTTTTAATTATGTAGAAAATAATTGGTGTATTATTCTATTACTTTAAAATATGAAGATGGTTGATGAAATTTAATTTTTTTCTACGTGATATTATTTGAGATATTTGGATACTTTTTTTTTTTTTTTGAAAATATAATAGTTCTTCATAATTGAAGGTCATTTTTGACATATTGAAAGTATATCTAATAATCTAACTCATTTTTAGTCGTTGATGTAAGATCAAGGGGTTTTATCGTTCCATTCGAATGGTGAAAGGAGTACTGTTTTTCAAAACCAAAAGGTTAAGGGTACTATGTGGAATTTACTCTAAAATTTATAAGCATAAGAACTTGCCATGCACCAAGACATTTGTCATGGGTGGCAATACACATGTCCTATATCAAGACATTTGTCATGTTTGTGAAGACACTTATTGTTCATGGGATTGCAAGGGCCAAATGGTGTATTCACTTGTAACAGTTTTTCCATGCAACAATTTATCAATGACACATGGTAAACTTTTGAAATACAATTGTTGTTGTCTACAACTACTAGTCTACTACTATGTATTCGGCTTTTCCATCTAATTGCTTCAATTAATCGATATAAAATGTGCCCTTGTAAATTGATATACCGTCCATTATATATATTTCGATCTATTATAACACCAACCGTTAGAATGAATGGCACTAATAATGTGACAGAATTTGAAGCAAACCTGCTTGTTCCTTTTCATTAATGTGAGAGATTTTAGGTAGAGGAAGTTAAGTCACCTCTTACGTAATACTCTGAAAGCAATTTAATTGAGGAAGAACAATAAAATATAGAATTAAGGAATAACTAGTTTATACCATCAAAAAATTTACAACAATGAATAATAACAACTAGAAATGTCATATATCCAAAGACGTACTTGCTAAAAAGAACAATATAATGTCAACAACCATGCATTTTCTGCTCCATTCAATTTCCAACCATATATTGGGTACATTACAATTTACAGGTATATATCATTCTATGTGAAACTTTAACTGCTAACTAACAAACCTAACAAACTTTATTAGATAATATCATAAAATGTTCCCCTTTGTGGATAGCTTAAAAGAAAGGTCAAAACATTAATTATTCACCATAGGATGTGTAGACATTAGGTAAAAGTTGCTACATACGTGATATACTATATATATATGATGAAAAACATGATTGCACGGAATCACTCTCACTGATTCTTGTGTTGCTGCCGAGGAGGAGGAGGAGAAGGATGATTGCCTGCTGATCGAGGAGTCTGGTGATGATATAGAAGAGTCTGGCGATTACATGGAAGTACTGTTATTTGCTCCGACTGTTCAAACTCGGATATACAAATATTGCACGAACTTTCGTTGAAGCCCGTGCCTTCTAAGTGTTGCGATCTCGAAAATAAAGACACTATTCTTTGATTATCTATTCGAGACCTAGCTATAAGCGCTAATACTCCTATTACATAATCGCATCAGCCTAAATAGTAAATATAAAAGACCAACACCAATGCAGATCTCAAATAGTACCAAAGTGGGATCTCATCCTCTGAGACATTAATGAAGAAATATCAAGTAACGAGGTCGTGACAAGATCAATAAACAAAAATGCCGCAAAAGTGTGTACAATATTCGCACATACCGTGCACAAAACAAGAAATTTGTTAAATATGTACGATACATGCACATGTTATACACAGAATTTGTAACTTGTTACAATACATACATGAGTCTAATTGTTATTAGTAAGTACTTAGAGGTATTATCCTCTAAGTATTTCTGATCGAGGAGTCTGGTGATGATATAGAAGAGTCTGGCGATTACATGGAAGTACTGTTATTTGCTCCGACTGTTCAAACTCGGATATACAAATATTGCACGAACTTTCGTTGAAGCCCGTGCCTTCTAAGTGTTGCGATCTCGAAAATAAAGACACTATTCTTTGATTATCTATTCGAGACCTAGCTATAAGCGCTAATACTCCTATTACATAATCGCATCAGCCTAAATAGTAAATATAAAAGACCAACACCAATGCAGATCTCAAATAGTACCAAAGTAGGATCTCATCCTCTGAGACATTAATGAAGAAATATCAAGTAACGAGGTCGTGACAAGATCAATAAACAAAAATGCCGCAAAAATGTGTACAATATTCGCACATACCTTGCACAAAACAAGAAATTTGTTAAATATATACGATACATGCACATGTTATACACAGAATTTGTAGCTTGTTTCAATACATACATGAGTCTAATTGTTATTAGTAAGTACTTAGAGGTATTATCCTCTAAGTATTGCTGATCGAGGAGTCTGGTGATGAAATAGAAGAGTCTGGCGATTACATGGAAGTACTGTTATTTGCTCTGACTGTTCAAACTCGGATATACAAATATTGCACGAACTTTCGTTGAAGCCCGTGCCTTCTAAGTGTTGCGATCTCGAAAATAAAGACACTATTCTTTGATTATCTATTCGAGACCTAGCTATAAGCGCTAATACTCCAATTACATAATCGCATCAGCCTAAATAGTAAATATAAAAGACCAACACCAATGCAGATCTCAAATAGTACCAAAGTGGGATCTCATCCTCTGAGACATTTACGAAGAAATATCTAGTAACGAGGTCGTGACAAGATCAATAAACAAAAATGCCGCAAAAATGTGTACAATATTCGCACATACCTTGCACAAAACAAGAAATTTGTTAAATATATACGATACATGCACATGTTATACACAGAATTTGTAGCTTGTTACAATACATACATGAGTCTAATTGTTATTAGTAAGTACTTAGAGGTATTATCCTCTAAGTATTGCTGATCGAGGAGTCTGGTGATGATATAGAAGAGTCTAGTGATTACATGGAAGTACTGTTATTTGCTCCGACTGTTCAAACTTGGATATACAAATATTGCACGAACTTTCGTTGAAGCCCGTGCCTTCTAAGTATTGCGATCTCGAAAATAAAGACACTATTCTTTGACTATCTATTCGAGACCTAGCTATAAGCGCTAATACTCCTATTACATAATCGCATCAGCCTAAATAGTAAATATAAAAGACCAACACCAATGCAGATCTCAAATAGTACAAAAGTGGGATCTCATCCTCTGAGATATTAACGAAGAAATATCTAGTAACGAGGTCGTGACAAGATCAATAAACAAAAATGCCGCAAAAATGTGTACAATATTCGCACATACCGTGCACAAAACAAGAAATTTGTTAAATATGTACGATACATGCACATGTTATACACAGAATTTGTAACTTGTTACAATACATACATGAGTCTAATTGTTATTAGTAAGTACTTAGAGGTATTATCCTCTAAGTATTGCTGATCGAGGAGTCTGGTGATGATATAGAAGAGTCTTGCGATTACATGGAAGTACTGTTATTTGCTCCGACTGTTCAAACTCGGATATACAAATATTGCACGAACTTTCGTTGAAGCCCGTGCCTTCTAAGTATTGCGATCTCGAAAATAAAGACACTATTCTTTGACTATCTATTCGAGACCTAGCTATAAGCGCTAATACTCCTATTGCATAATCGCATCAGCCTAAATAGTAAATATAAAAGACCAACACCAATGCAGATCTCAAATAGTACCAAAGTGGGATCTCATCCTCTGAGACATTAACGAAGAAATATCTAGTAACGAGGTCGTGACAAGATCAATAAACAAAAATGCCGCAAAAATGTGTACAATATTCGCACATACCGTGCACAAAACAAGAAATTTGTTAAATATGTACGATACATGCACATGTTATACACAGAATTTGTAACTTGTTACAATACATACATGAGTCTAATTGTTATTAGTAAGTACATAGAGGTATTATCCTCTAAGTATTGCTGATCGAGGAGTCTGGTGATGATATAGAAGAGTCTGGAGATTACATGGAAGTACTGTTATTTGCTCCGACTGTTCAAACTCGGATATACAAATATTGCACGAACTTTCGTTGAAGCCTGTGCCTTCTAAGTATTGCGATCTCGAAAATAAAGACACTATTCTTTGACTATCTATTCGAGACCTAGCTATAAGCGCTAATACTCCTATTACATAATCGCATCAGCCTAAATAGTAAATATAAAAGACCAACACCAATGCAGATCTCAAATAGTACCAAAGTGGGATCTCATCCTCTGAGTTATTAACGAAGAAATATCTAGTAACGAGGTCGTGACAAGATCAATAAACAAAAATGCCGCAAAAATGTGTACAATATTCGCACATACCGTGCACAAAACAAGAAATTTGTTAAATATGTACGATACATGCACATGTTATACACAGAATTTGTAACTTGTTACAATACATACATGAGTCTAATTGTTATTAGTAAGTACTTAGAGGTATTATCCTCTAAGTATTGCTGATCGAGGAGTCTGGTGATGATATAGATGAGTCTGGAGATTACATGGAAGTACTGTTATTTGCTCCGACTGTTCAAACTCGGATATACAAATATTGCACGAACTTTCGTTGAAGCCCGTGCCTTCTAAGTATTGCGATCTCGAAAATAAAGACACTATTCTTTGACTATCTATTCGAGACCTAGCTATAAGCGCTAATACTTCTATTACATAATCGCATCAGCCTAAATAGTAAATATAAAAGACCAACACCAATGCAGATCTCAAATAGTACCAAAGTGGGATCTCATCCTCTGAGACATTAACGAAGAAATATCTAGTAACGAGGTCGTGACAAGATCAATAAACAAAAATGCCGCAAAAATGTGTACAATATTCGCATATACCGTGCACAAAATAAGAAATTTGTTAAATATGTGCGATACATGCACATGTTATACACAGAATTTGTAACTTGTTACAATACATACATGAGTCTAATTGTTATTAGTAAGTACTTAGAGGTATTATCCTCTAAGTATTGTTGATCGAGGAGTATGGTGATGATATAGAAGAGTCTGGTGATGATCGAGGAGTCAAATCTTTAACGCTGCAAAAATGTGTACAATATTCGTACAAACCATGCACAAAATAAGAAATTTGTTAAATATGCACTATACTTGCACATGTTATACCATGGCCGTGATAAAAACAGCAAACAAGAACGCTGCAAAAATGTGTAGAATATATTCGCACATACCGTGCACAAAACAAGAAATTTATTAAATATATTCGATTGCAAAGAGAAAGGGTGCTTAGTAGAATTTCTTTTCATGCGAGAAGTTTCTGAATGTAAGGTAGAACCAGTGATCTGCAAATGTGTTGGCAGGACCTGAATTCGACCTTTTATGTGCAGGTTAGGGAATTTCTTGAAGTGTTAGAGGTATTATCCTACGTTGTGGATCCCGAATTCAAACACTTCAAACACTTTATTCTTTTTCAAATTACTAATTACTCATGATCATGTTGTAGGCTTGAGGAACTCTTTGTTCAATGTATTTCATGTAGTACGTTGTAGTCCTATAGACATGACACTTAATGTAAGCAAAAAAATTTAAAAATATTTAAAAAATTATCTCCTTAGTTATCTAATGTCATCTTCATTTCATACGTATGCGTCACAGACTACTGAGTATCGTGCTTATTATCCAACAAGATCCATTTCAGTGCATGCCACGTCTATAGGAGATGTTAAAATGGCTCAATCCATTGTACTATCCACTGTCCGGTCATTGACAATGTAAAAATGATAAGACCCAAATTGGAGCTAAAACGCCAACCATCAAGAGCCAAGCGTGAGAGCACAAAGGACACAAGTCAAGGACTCCGGAAACGTCTTGAAGATCATGCATTGGAGCGCCAAGGAAGGAGGAGCACTTAGGCACCAAAGGAGAGGCTCGGGGGACATATTTTGAGCCATTCCAAGGACCCCCAGGAAGGGGCGGACCGCCTAGTCAAAGGGGCGGACCACCTAGTGAAGTTGAAGCCTCGGTATTTTGGGGCGCCTCAAAAGGGGCGGACCGCCCACTCCACAGCATGGAGAAGTAGGCGGACCGCCTACTCCTACTAGGCAGGGGCGCCTAGTTGCTGAGCTTTGGACGGGAGTTTGACGTAAAGTTCCTATTTTGGCCCTACGAGGCTTGTATTGTTTTTATAACATGTGAGGGCTTTTTAGTCATTTCATTAGGAGTGTGGATAACTTATAAATACCACACTTAGACATTTTCTTAGGAAGCTAGTTTTGAAGATAGAATTGAGAAGATAGAATAGGCTTGGCCTTTCTTGTTGAAGCGTTGACTTCATGTATCTCTTACGTTGAATCCATGGTGGATCTCCGCTAGTGAGAGTCCCGTTTAATGGTTCAAGTCTCTTCTCCCTATTGAATCAATCTAATTGTTAGTTTGATTCGTTCTTTCTTCTATTTCTATTCTCCCCAATCCCTATTTTCCCTCTATCGTGTTTACTTTGATTGCTTCCGTTACTTGTCATTCGCTTCCGTGATTTGATCCTTATCAGCTTGGTATCAGAGCAAGGCTCGGGTTTCGTTCTTACGAATCCACGTTCCTTGTTCATCCTATCTTTACTTATTGTTATTGTGTTTATGTTCTTGTGAAAAGAAGAAAAACAAAAAAAAAATTGAAAAAGTGAAAAATACAAAAAAAAAAATTCTTGTTGTGGATTGGATTTGATGATTCCTTTGGTGTTTGATATTGGAGATTGATCTATGATGATTACCCATTGATTTGGTACCCTTGTTATATGATTTGGTGTTGAGAATCAAAAGTTGAAAAAAATCAAAACCCCCAAAATTGAAAAACCCTTGAATTTGATTGAAATTTCTTGATTTGGATTCGTTATGGATTGGGTGTTGTTATAAATTGTTGGGGATTGATTGGAGTAGTTGAAAACACCATTGGGTACCTTCGGATTGGAAAAAAACACCTTGGAACATCGGAATTTGGGTGCAAAAGGGCCAAAAACCCGTTTTCGGACAGTGCTGAGAAGCCCAGTAGGCGGACCGCCTACTCCTAAGAGGTGGACTGCCTCTTTTTATGCTTCTCTCTGGATTTTGAGTAGGCGGGGCGCCCACTCCAAGCAGGCGGACCGCCCACTCCTGGGGTGACTCCGTTTGGCTTCGTTTCGTGTCTTTTTATGTTCCGTTTGTTTCCGTACCTCTTGGTTAGTGTTTCTAGGGTATTTGTCCTACTTTATTAACACTAATCCTTGATTCCTTAGGGTTTTTGTGTGTCTTGAAGTCTATACTTAAAGTCGTAGAATTTGCTTGCTTCAAGTGCGCACTAAATTAGCTTCCGTACATCGAGTCACTTTAACTCCGTTCCGAACCATTACTTGGGCGTATTAGTTGATTGATCTTGCCATTGTGATTACTAAGAGACAAGAGGGCCTTGAGTGGAAAAAGGCTTGAGTGGTGAGAACAATAGAGTGTGGTCACAAAAGCCAACGACCTTGAGTGTATACACGAGTGGAAAGAAAATTGAGTGACATCTTTTGAGTGATACACGTGAGGGAGTGAATTTGTGAGGTCCTTAACTCTTTGATTACAATTATGGCTTCGGATGATGATGATTGTGGAGGATATGACTCATGCGGAGATGATGGAGGCTATAGTTCCTATGATGGTGATGATGGGTATTGCTACGACGATTCGGGGAACCAAGGCTCCTATGATGATGAAGCGGGTCACTATGTAGATTACGAAGATGAAGAAGACTATGGAGCTTGCGAAGATGAGTGTGAAGAATCTTATGCTCCAAGTCAAGAATATGAAGATAGTGACGCTTCAAGGTATGATGATCCTACTTACTCTTCTTGTGATGAATTTGAACATGATGATAGTGACGTCGAGAGAATTGATGATGAGGATGATTATACGAATTGTGCATATGAATCTTCTCTTGGTGTTGCTTGTGGTGTGCAAGGGAGTAGTAGAGGTCCTTCCATTAGTATGGGAGGAGGTGGTGGTTGTTCCATGGGAAATGGGAGATTTGCATCTTCTAGTTCCCATGAGAAGGGTGGAATGAGAAGTGTTGCTCTTACCGTTACGGGGGTGCATTGCTCTAGTAGTGGTGGTAGGAGTAGTGCTAGGGGCTATGGAACCAAGGCGAGAGGCAATTACGGATTCCATAGTGGTATTCCTTCCCCGACTTTCAACAACACTTCTAATGTTGGAAGAGTGACGGGAAGTGGAGGATATTCTAGTGGTATTACCACTAGTGGAGGGATAAGGAAGACCCGAGTTGATGGTGATGCAAGCCTTGGACATTCAAGCTCTTCTTTGGATGTGCCTATACGAGACTTGGGTGAAAGTAGGTTTGTTATTGGGGTAAATAGGGTTGATGGATACTTGCTCCAAATTGGTGGAACCGATGCCAATTGCATTAACCCAAGAGTAGTTCAAATGTTAAACATACCATGCCATGATCTAAAGTACCCCTATGAGTACAAAGGAGTTCGGGTTTTCAAAGAGGCACGGGTACTCATATCTCATAAGGGTTACCATGGGTATGTTTGGTGTGATGTATATCCCGTGCCGAATGTGAGTGTTTGGCTAGGTGACCCATGGTTGCACAACAAGGAGGTTCACTATGATGCTAAACAGGACTCATATCTAGTGGCCACGGGTCAAGAGGTTTATGAGTTTGCACCTTACGGCAAGAGGGGCAAGATGTCCCCTCGATTACATGATTGGGTTGTGCAAATGAAGAGGGAGCAAGAACTCCAAACCATGATTGAAGTTGAGCAATCAAGAAGTCCTACAATCACAAGCAATGGTGGGACTAGTGCAAGAAAAGGGTTGACGAATGTCAACAAGGTGAACCCGAAACCACAAGCTCCAAAGCTAAGTGGTTCACCAACAAAGAAGAAAGAGATCTCAAGTGATGATTCTCTTAGTCCTAGATTTCGGGTTGATGTTAAAACTCCACCTACTCCGGCTATGGGTATTCTTGGGCCTCGTCCCAACTCACCTGAATTTGAGAGACAAAAGATTGAGAGGAGTAAGGGAGTGACAGGTGACATTCCTCGAGTGGAAAAAGGAAAGGATGTGAAGAGTGATGTGAGTGGGATGTCACCACCCGAATCTACACCTAACCTTGAAAAGAAAATGAGGGAAAAGAAAGAGGGAAAAAAGAGTGAGGACACCCCTTATTCTAACCTTAACTCTTTATCCTTTTCTTCTACTTTTGTGAATGCTTGTGTAGGTACTCTTGGAGGCAAACCAATGGAGCCTCAATCATGTCCCAAGAAGGATAGACAAGGTGAAGAAACTCTTCAATGTGAGCTTCAAGGTGAAGAGACAATTCATGACACTTCAAATGCATTGAGTGAGCAAGATGGCCACTCAAAGGTAAGTGATAGCTCGTCCCTTGAACATGTTACTTCCTTGTCTCATGGTAGTGTTTGTGCTAACTCAACACTAGTTGATGATTTGTATGATTACAATGTGTTTGCAACTAGTGTAGAGTCGAATGGTCAACTTATGTGTGATTGTGAACCACTAGTTGAGAGGGAGGATAAGCCACATCATGATGTGAGCTCGATTTTTATTGAACCTCTCATTAGTGAGGAATGTGTAGTTGACCTTGCTTGTGAACCTTGTTATGACACCCCACCCATATTTGACAAAGGGGAAGATGAGTTGAATGAATACCCTATCCTTTCCCTTGATGAATTGCTTGGTAATGGTGGACCTATGTGTTGTAGTGAGGATGGTAGCGACCTTGAGGAGTCCCTAGTGGATGAGATGGACCGCATTGTATTTGATGACTCCTCAAGTGTGGATGAGGACTCTAGTTTTGATGCCTTGCCTTTGATGGGTAGTGGACTTGTTTTCACAAACCCTTTGTTTGAAGAGGATTTTCAAAGAGGTGATGGTGCATATCTAACTAGAGAAGAGTTTGGAATTAAACCTCCATGGTTTGGAAAATTGAACTCTATAGACAATCCCTTGTTTGGAACTCCTAGTGAGGAAGGATGTCTTAGAGGTGGAGTTGGAGGTGAGGAAGTCACTCTTGGTGCGTGTAAGAGTGCTTCTAAGAAGGGGAGTGGAGTATTTGACGTTAGTTGCCAATTGAACTATTTTGTTTACTCCACCCCACATGTTAATCACACCTTGGGTGTTGAGCATGCCAAAGCTTGGTGTGATGACCCTAAGCTTGGAGGTCATAAGGAACTTAGTTGCTTAATCTTGCATGTTCCTTATCTTATTAATCTCTTTGCTTGTTATGGTAGTGAGTACTTGTCGTTGTTGAGCCAAGAACTTGTTGTTTCCTTTGGAGACATAAGCTTTTTGATTAGTATTGATACTTGGCTCTATCATAAAAGTGTGATTTTCACATCACTTTTACTCACTCTTGTTGGACTTTCCTACTCTTGTAGTGGGAAGTTTTGGTGTGTTCTTATTGGACTTAGGGATCATAGGAATTTTAATGGCTTGGTCTTGCATATTCTCTATCCTATTGATCTCCTTGATGAATCATGTGTTGAGTGTACCCATTGGGGAAGCCAAGTACTTGTTGTTTTCTTTGGAAACATGTGCTTTATCATTGTTATTGATGCTTGGCTCTATCACAAGAGTGTGTTTTCCCACACTTTTGCCACTAACCTACTCTTGTAGTGGGAAGCTTTGTTTGTGCTTGTTTTGAATGTAGGCTTGATGGTTTGATTTCGAGGACGAAATCCTTTCAAGAAGGGGAGGATGGTAAGACCCAAATTGGAGCTAAAACGCCAACCATCAAGAGCCAAGCGTGAGAGCACAAAGGACACAAGTCAAGGACTCCGGAAACGTCTTGAAGATCATGCATTGGAGCGCCAAGGAAGGAGGAGCACTTAGGCACCAAAGGAGAGGCTCGGGGGACATATTTTGAGCCATTCCAAGGACCCCCAGGAAGGGGCGGACCGCTTAGTCAAAGGGGCGGACCGCCTAGTGAAGTTGAAGCCTCGGTATTTTGGGGCGCCTCAAAAGGGGCGGACCGCCCACTCCACAGCATGGAGAAGTAGGCGGACCGCCTACTCCTACTAGGCAGGGGCGCCTAGTTGCTGAGCTTTGGACGGGAGTTTGACGTAAAGTTCCTATTTTGGCCCTACGAGGCTTGTATTGTTTTTATAACATGTGAGGGCTTTTTAGTCATTTCATTAGGAGTGTGGATAACTTATAAATACCACACTTAGACATTTTCTTAGGAAGCTAGTTTTGAAGATAGAATTGAGAAGATAGAATAGGCTTGGCCTTTCTTGTTGAAGCGTTGACTTCATGTATCTCTTACGTTGAATCCATGGTGGATCTCCGCTAGTGAGAGTCCCGTTTAATGGTTCAAGTCTCTTCTCCCTATTGAATCAATCTAATTGTTAGTTTGATTCGTTCTTTCTTCTATTTCTATTCTCCCCAATCCCTATTTTCCCTCTATCGTGTTTACTTTGATTGCTTCCGTTACTTGTCATTCGCTTCCGTGATTTGATCCTTATCAAAAAAAGGCAGGGAAAACGAAAAACGAAAAGAAAGTGCATGCAAACTTGCAACAAAAAGGCTGGTGTTTCTGCTGATCAAGAGGAGGAATATGATACTCTTCGTCATTGCCTGAGGATATTAAAGTGATAATGAACTCTAGCAGGGATTTGGATATGAGCTTCAGAGAGACAGGAAAGGAGGAAGTAGATACATCAGTGAGGAAACATAGAAGAGAAGTAGTTTTCTTTCTGAATTGATACTTCCCAGTTATGCACCCCTAACTTTATTTTCTCTATTTTATATTGAAAACAAAGGGATCAGCCAATACTTCACCCCTACTACAGTCAAACCTCTCAATAACATATCATCGTTATAACAACATTTCAGTATAACTGTCTAATTTTCTTCTAAACCGATTTTTCCATGTTATATTTTACCTCTCTATAACAATATTCTACCTATAACAACAATGTTGTTTATTATAACGGCCATATTTAAATATTGTGTAATGATATTTTGTAAGAGATATATTATGTATAAAATAACATACAATATATATATATATATATATGATAATCATTCATAACATAAATATATTGCCTTTTTACATTCGTTAACATAAATATATTGACTCAACCTACTGCTACTTGGGATGAGATAGAAGAGCCAACTATTAAGTTATTAGACAGCCTTCAAGCGAAAGCTATTGAATACCATTTTTTCGAAAGTCTGGATAAAAATCTTCGTCAATTCAAGCGTTATATTGTTGCTAAGAGACTGTAATTTAAGAAACAACCTACAATTGTAAAATTCTTACGTCAAGCTTGATTTTTTTTTTTTTACAGTTTCAATTAACTTTAAATGCATGTGTTCCTTAAATTTTAAATTTTTATTATTATGATACAACTAGTTATAGATTTATTATTAATGTATTAACCTTTTTAATTTTTAGTTAATCAAATATGAAAATCTATTGAGATTCTAAACTTAAAATGTTTTTTTTTTTTCGAACTTTTTGACTATAACAACTAAATGAAATCAAAACATCAAATACCGGTATACATGTATAACAACACTCTCTATAGCAGCCATGAACGCTGCCACTATAAAGAGATTTGACTGTATATATTTGTGTATGAATCAACTATTATATATAAACAAAGACAGAAAGATCCAAAGTACAAAACGTACAACGTTACAAGTGAAAAAATATCACATCATGCGATCACGTAAAGAAAGAGCTAGTCCAGTCGAATTTAGTTAGTGATAGATATATGTGCTCATAAACATACTTATTTGGAGTTTCTTTTTCTTGATCAAAGTTTTAAACCCAAATGCTCTTTTTAAGTCCGGAGTGAGCCTATCTTTGTCTCTGTTGTATTACATTGAGGATAAGTTACATTTGTCTCTATTATCTCCACTCCACTAAAACTTTCTTTACGCCGCATTTTGGATATTTGTCTTCATAACAACTTATAAAATGACAATGCATTGGTCAGTTACACACCAGCTCGATTCACTCAATATTTGCCTATTTACACACTAAAAGCACTGCTACTCCTTGTGTTTCAAAAATAATAGCATGTCTCAGATTTCTAGAGTAAAACGAATTCATTTTGATCGTAAACTTAAATATATAATTTTTAAAGTTTTTGGAATAACATTTACAGTATATATTTGGAAACTACATAAAAAGCTATAAGTCATAATAACTAATAATTCAAAATATTTAAAAGACATATGAAAATTATACGATCAAAGATAAATTTATTTGATTTTCGAAATTCGAAATATGTTATTATTTATGAAATGGATGGAGTATTTTATTTAAACTTTTCCAATGTCAAACTAATTAGTTACAAAACTAAAAATCTGGTTCAATGAAGAAAAAGGTAAATAATATTTGTCAGCTTTAAGTAAAAACTAATCTCTGCCACTACAGAATACGACAAAAGCAAAATACCACTTTCATGAAATTTTCGGCCTATAATAATAAAGTCTACGATTGGCACTGCCATTAAGCCTCTACCCATTTTTCCCCTAAACTCATCATCCCTTCAAACTTCATTACAGTTAAATGTTAAGATTCTGATATAATTTTTATTTTTCTTTATTGTTTTATTTTTTGAAATCGTTGTTGCTTTAGAATAAGGCAAAAACCAATAAAGAAGGTGATTAGACAAAACCTAGAAAGCATAAAATTTCACCACATGTACCCCTTAACTCTGGTCATGATTTTTTTGTCCCCACTTAAGAATAGTTTAGCAAAATGGACTTGGGGCAGCACTTCAAGTTATAAATTGACAAGTGATACCACGGGTGCAGCACTTTAAGTTATAAATGGACAAGTGCTGCCTCTTCGGAAAATATAAAGGGAAAGTGCTGCCTATGAAGAGATTAAAGAGGCAAGTGCTGCCGAGACAATACTTCAAATTATCTTGGAGGGCGGGGCAGTACTTCAAGTTATCTGGGAGAATGTTGTAAGAGATAAAAAGTTAAGTGCTTCCACGGAGGCATCACTTACTTAAAAGAGATGACGGGATGTGGGAGTCAATATAAGATTTTATAGAGGCATTTCTGTACGCGGGACAACACTTCAAGTTATCTGCGAGAATGTTGAAAGAAATAAAAGGTTAAGTGCTACCACGAGGACATCACTTACTTAAAGTCAAACTATTTTAAACGGGAACAGTTAGGCAAACTATTGCCGTCGATGTCATAGTAATTCTCCCACTAGAAAGCAATGAGAGAGGATCGGACCCTTACACATTAGAGAGGAAACTGTTAGGAGAAGAAAATAGGTGTTGCATAAATGGGCCCACAAATTTCACATGTCGGTCAATTAAGGCCATCATACAAGTATGATATGGCATATCTCAATGCACCATAAAAAATTTCACGACTTTATCAAAGAAAAGCTTAATTAAAAAGAAAAATAACACTAGATATACGCCAACATCCATTATACATTTTTTAGCCCTTTCAAAAAAAAAAATCTCAAAATAAACATCAAAGTACTCCTCCTAACCTTTTGTAGCCATTCAAATTCTAGGATTTTTTTCCGTCTTCCCTTTCTTCTTATTTCTTTCTCTTTCACCACTGTCGCCGCCTCCCTACGGCCATGTCCTGCTTCCGTCACCATTTGCTTCGCTGCCTTCAACTCTGTCACCGTCTTCTCCGGCACCACATGTTTCGATGGTCAGAGCTTCATCGCAGATCTGCTTCGTCCCAGTTATGCTTCTGTCGCCGTCTGTTGATTGCTGCCCAGCCGGAGTGCTGATGCTGCTCCGCCGAAATTCTGCTAACGGCTGCTCTGTTGGATTGTAGTTGTTGCTCTGCCAGAATGCTACTAGTGCTCCACCGTCGGGATATCCTCTATATAATAATAATAATAATAATAATAATTATTATTATTATTTTGAAGATTAGATGTATACATAATTTTATTATATTTAAATATATTACAATGTAAAAAAAGCTAAGTGCATATATATACACCGAATATAACTGAAAAAAATGAATGTATACATTGTGTATAACTGAGAAAAATAATTGTGCACACCGTAAAATTGGATGTAAACACTATGTATACATGAGGAGACCATTTGTATACACTATGATATTATTTGTATATACTGTGTATTAATTTTATATATATTGACTATATTAATATTATTATTATTATTATTATTATTATTATTTTGAAGATTAGATGTGATGCAACCCGACGCTCATCCAAGCCTTTCACAAGGAGCCAAGCTAGGGAATTGCGGCGGCTACAAGCAATGTTCACACAGGTGGAGCTAATTGGACAAGTCTTGGAGGTTCCAGAGCAGTTTTGCATGCTCACTGCTTCTGAAACAGAAAATGTTCATCGCGATCACGGGTGCACATCGTGTAAGGCAAAAGAGAAGACTTTCGCGATCGCGAGGTATTGAAAATGCAGAGCTGCGCGATCGCAAGTCCACAGACACGATCGCGCAAGAGGCGGGTTGAAGGCTTGCCTGCGCGATCGCGTGGACATGAATTAAAGCTCTGCGCGATCGCGCTGAGTCGAGGATCAGACAGCCCACAAATGGCTAATGACTTGAAGGCCCATTGTTAACGGTTAATTAAGGCATTTGCCAATGTATAAATACTACCTAAAGTCATTAGTAGACCTAGTTTTTTATGAATATTGATAATTGTGAGGATTTGGCTAAGCTTGTTTGCTAAAGCATCATTATTGTCCTTGATTTGGAATTAGCTTAGCTAATTGAGGATCAAATAGTTAGGGTTTTATTGTTTAGGTGATTAAGGGGGTAATTAGGTTAATCTTTTCCTAATTAACTTCTTTAATTCTACTCTAAATCAATTGAGTCTCACTTTAATTCTTGTCTTTTCATTTGTATCTTTGATTGTTCATATCAAGATGTATACATAATTTTATTATATTTAAATATACTACAATGTAAAAAAAGCTAAGTGCATATATATACACCGAATATAACTGAAAAAAATGAATGTATACATTGTGTATAACTGAGAAAAATAATTGTGCACACCGTAAAATTGGATGTAAACACTATGTATACATGAGGAGACCGTTTGTATACACTATGATATTATTTGTATATACTGTGTATTAATTTTATATATATTGACTATAAAAAATAAGGGCTTTGAAAAATAAAGGAATAGAATTAACCGGCTATTTTAGTAATTATCCTTTAAGACGGACACAAAATTACACTACTAATACTCGTATCTCTTTCATTATATCGGGTTGTGGGTAGAGTAAAACTTCCAATAACTTTCACTGCATGTAACCATTATCCTTGATTATGGTTATTTGTCCCCACTTAAAAATGGTTTAACAAAATGAGCTCGGTAGGCAACACTTCATGTTATAATTTTACAATTGTTCCCTCGGGGGAAACACTTCAAGTATAAATTGCAAGTGCTGCCTGCAAGGCTGCACTTCAAGTTATTTGGGGAGAACGTTGACAGAGATAAAAGGTCAAGTGTTGCCCCCGTGGGTGCACTTGTCAAGTTAGTGAGGTTATTCTAGTAAAATTACTTTAAGCGAGGTCAATAAGGCAAACCATTGACTAAGGTGTCATAGTTTTGTAAATTCCTGTAAAACTTCCAAGTCTTCAAGTGTGCAGACTGTAGCCTGTAGCGGTAGACAGAGCTACAGATAAAATAGTTTTATAGTCTCATTTCACCACTAATCTCCAAATAATTTTATAGGAGAAATATTTTATGGATAGTAATAAAAGGACACTGATCTATTGGTTTGTAGAAGTTTTGCAAGGAAGTGGAGAAGAAAAGGAAGTTACCATCAGCAGACCTTTTGACCACCAATTTTAAAATTTCAATATCCATAATAAATTATTATGACTTTACATCAAATGTGATATGAAGAAACAAAATTTCCTTTTTGAATAAGTTTATGAACACGTTCAGAGGATGACATTAATTATCACAATTGATTCCCCACTAAGCTAAAAGTCACAGTTTGATTTTGCTTATTTGAAGTCTTTGTTTCTCAAAGAAATTAAGCTGAGAAAAGCATGCCACTAATTAATGTTTGCTGCGTAATACTAGTAGGTTGTAAGTTATCATTATTATTAAATAATAGTAGTATATAATTGCCGCCATGTTCATATAGTATATTGTTTATACTTAACTGTCATTGTCATAGATCATCAATAAAATCTAAAATTATTTTCCCAAAAACGGGTTTATCCTGATTTGTTTAAATAATGATAACTATAAAGGAATGTATGAAAGCTTAAATTGCTGAAGTTGCCTAATCAACTATATTGCCTTAAAAAATTGTTTATGGAAAAGTTTTCAACAGGGGCGGACCTAAAGCCTACGAAGGGTACCAATTGATACTCCTTCGTCGAAAAATTACACCGTGAATATAGGTTTAAAGAAAAATTTATATGAATATATACTAATTTTGAGTCCCCTTAACAACAAAGATTTTCTAACTTACTGTAAAGGAGTATCAAACTTATGTCTTAGGTCCTTAGTTTGAGTCTCATGCATAACAATTATATATTTTGAATTCCCTCACCAAAATTTCTGTGTCCGTCACTGGTTTCCAATATCTCTAACGGCCGACGTTATGACATATCATCTCAAATTTGATATATTAAACTGAGTGACAAGAGTTAGAATTATCATCTTATGTTTTAAAGATGCACGATTCAATTCTCACCAAACCTTTTCTATAATCAGGCATTCTTTATCCCCAAATATAGATATATACTAGCAAAAAGATGGTATTTATTAACAATAATTTTTGCTAACATGTGTGATATAAATTAATTCGGTTTCATTAGGCTAAAAGACAAAAAAATACATTGGTTTGGTAATTTATTAACCTTTTCTTGGAATAAAAAATAGTATGTGAACATAAATACAATGTACTAGTAATCTAAAGGGGGATCGTTCCATTTCTTAAAATGTTAAATGTTCGTAAAACGAAAATATGTTGTAGTTTCATTTGGCACGAACTACAAAATACACATACTTTTGTTTTGAGGAAACTCTAGAAATGAACCATAGGATAAAAATATTATTTGTCTTTTCTTGTAACCATTTATACATTGTAAAGTTATAATTGTCTGCAAACGAAATTACGGAATTGCTTTCTTTAACTCATTTATTATTTGTTTGTTTTCTTTTAAATATCTTAATCTATTGCCAATTTGCAGTATGAAGAGGGACAATAGACTTTTGATTCAATAGAAAAATGAGGCCATAAAGTGAGACAAAAAAGAGGGAAATAGGGAAAAAGATGTGCGCATACGCTCACCCATCTAGAAACCCTTGACTTTCTATTTCTCTTTCTTCTTTTCAATTTCCATTTCCCATGTTGCATAATTTATTACAATTTACATGAGGCCCCAAATATTATTGTTTTTAACAAATTGAATTTGATGCAGAAAAGTTCTTATTTTGTTATAATCATCTAGTAGCAGAAATACCGTACCTGTTGTGGTGGGATGAATATGATCTCTCCATCCTTAACTATAGGTCTTGATTTTGAGTCCTGAGAATGAAAAAAAATCCTGGTAGGGAGCGCTTTGTCTAGAAATAGGCCTTACGCGGCGCAAATTCAGATTAGTCGAGGATCCAATGAGGGTACCGAACACCGGGTGGAAAATCAAAAAAAAAAAAAGAAGCTAATTCGATTTTTGTAAGCATACTGTTTATCATAAGTTTAGTGATCAAGGGTGGAGAAAATATATTCATCTTATTATTCTTTAGATTATTTTTATGATTATTTTACTTGATATTTTTTAAGGAATATACAAGAATCTTAAAAGATAAATAGTAAAAATTGGATGAAGTAATATTTATACTTAAATATGGAGATTTCTATATGACATTTTGCTGCTTGGACTTTTCTTCTTTTCTTATTGTTGCCTAACATTCAAAAGGCAAGGCACAATAAATTAAACTTTCCTACTATTGAAAAGGAAGTTAATAATAGACCAAACAAAAAAAAAAAAATACATTTATGACAATGCCACCACTCCTTCCTCTTCTTCATACACAACATTATACCACATATTTTTTTTTCCTAATATCCTCTCTATTTCCATCATCTAACTAACCATGTTTGATCCAAGAATCCAAAAAACCAATGATCATATTCCAATTCTTGAACCTGTTACAACTTCAAATTACAGTTATAACAGTTATAAACTTCCCAAATATACTACACAAACATTACAAAACCTTAGACATAGGTCAAAAAATGATATTGGAGGTGTCCAATTTAGAGTTCATAACATGTTACACCATGATGAATCTGGTATTACTTCACCACCCTTATGGAAAAATAGTCCACCAACAAGTCCTGATCATCTACAACAAAACTCGACGAATCATCGGTCACTTTCACCTAACTCTAGAGCATTAGCTATAGCTCAAGGCCAATGGGAACTTATGCAAATGGTCAAGAACATGCCTGAATCATGTTATGAATTATCTTTAAAAGATCTTGTTGAGCAACATAGAGTATCAGAATCTGATCAAGAATCATGTTTAATACATAAAGAGGAGAATCATCATAGTAGTACTGCTAGTCCTGAACATGTTGTGGTACAAAAGGTGAATATTATACAAAGACAAGAGAGTAATAGTAGTATTAAAAATAAGCATAGTATCAATAAAGGAAAGATGATTAGAAGTGAAAGTTTTGAAGATAGAAGGCTTTTCTTGAAAATGTTTTTTCCAATATCTTTGGAGTCAAAGAAGAAGCAAAAAAATGCAATAAAAACAACTAGTATTACAAAAGTTTCGCCTAAGCCAGATGTATCAGATAAAAGTTCAAAAAATTTGGAGAAAGATTGGTGGAAAAGGAGATTTTATACTTCAAGTGAAAGTGATAGTAGCAGAACTGGAAGCAGTAATAGTGAAAGTACTGATAGAAGTGGTAGCAGTGGGAGCAATGGCAGCACAAGAAATGGAAACAGGTATATTCAATTTCTAAATTTCTCAGTTCATTCTATACTTGATTTTTGGTTTTCCATCGGGTGTTTGGTAACTTCTTTGCGGCCGGACCAATCTGGATTCATGCCGGAAAGTCCCAAAATATGGTAAAGTTCCCCCACCCTAATGCGACTCCAACCCAAGCTCCACTCCTTGGTGGTGATTTTTTATTTTTACTTGGAACAAGAAATTGGAATCAGATTATTTTGTTAAATAACTTAGCATAATACAATTTAGGGTGTTTGATAGATTAGCTTAAGAATCCATCTCTTGATGATCAAAGTCAAAATTTCTTTTGATTGATCAAAAGTATGAATGTTTTTAGCTTATGTTTGTTGTTTTCTATCTTGTGTAAGTTTGCAATGTAACTTGAGCTAGACTTTGACTAGTTCAATTTTGGAAAATTGTGTTTGCATATTAGGAGTTAGGACAAACAGAACAGAACAGAGACTTGATTTTTTTTTTTCTTTTTTTTTTGGGGGATTTAGGAATATGTTGTGCTTCTAATGGAAAAATATTAAGTACTAATATATTTAAATTTTTCACTTGTGAATTAGATTTCATAAGACCAATGTTGATAGCCTTGGAAAACCTTGCAGAATGCAGTTATAGAAAAGAATTCAATTAGAGATATTACTTTATCGAATTCTGATTCTAAGCATTTCAAGTTTATTTGTAGATAAAAGAATTTAGAAGGCATTAAATTAGAATCACAAATTGGAGATTTAGATATTTCTTGGTCAAAATTTAGATCATGGTTAGTAGTCATAAGATTTTAGATAAAAAAATTTACCATAATCAACCCCCAGCCCAACACCACCTCCCTCCCCCTATACACAAAGGCGGACGGAACACGGGCTTAGGAGTTCAACTGAACTCAACATTTTCGATACAAAGTATATATATGTGTGTGCGAGCGAGAAGATGACTGAAATTTAAAGAATGATGAATTTTGAACTCATAATTTTAAGAGCAAATAGACTAAGCGTTAAGAACCTTAAAGGTTGGACCCATAAGTTATATTTCAAGTGGGGTAAGACACAGTGTTGTTGACTGCAAAATTCTGAGCTTGTCTAATCCTAAGACATGGTTGTTGTTTTCCTATAATGCAGGAAAAAGACAGGATTTTTAACTAGTTGCTGGTCAAGATCATGCTTTAGTAAAAGCAAATCAGCAGAGTGAAGAGAACCAAATATGCCTCTCTTGTTTGGCTTTGAGACCTGTAAATCTTATATACTTACAGATAAATATCCTGTAAAGATATTTGATAATAATGCTTATTTTACAGTAGATTTACTGGGAAAGAGTTTTGCAATGTATCACTATATAATTCTTGGCTCTGGCTGATACTACAATAGGATATCCTAAATATTGATTTTGAAAGAATCCAAAATAATTATGTCACATATGGATTTTCTGTCCAAGCCTTAAAGGTACAATATAGTAATGCAGACCTTGAATTCAGTTGCTTTTGATTTGACATACTATTTTGTTGGCTTTGTTTCCCTTGAAAGAGAGTTGTTAACATTTATTATGTCTCCCCTTATTCCCGACGTGCTATGGTGGTTCAGTTCCTTTTGCCGCGTAACAACAACCGTATATGAATTTGATGTATTTTCTTGGCAATTAAAGTCCATATTGCTATGGAACAACAACCGTGTACGAATTTGATGTGTTTACTCGGCAATTAAAGTCCATATTGCCGAAGAACAACAAACATGTAAGAATCTTATTTATTTACTCGGTAATTCATCTGGTGATTTTGTTCTTTTAGTTTTTGGCAATATATATAGATGGATTCATTTGTTAGAAAGACAATGAAGTTGAAATTGTCAACATTGCCATTCTAGTTCAAAGATTGCAGGAAGAACATATGTCAAACCAAGCAAATCCATGTGACTATACTTGGGTGAGTTATAACACATGACGTTGATTGAATTGCAGCATAAAACAAAAGGCAAGGACAATCATAAAAAGTTTAGTCGATCAATTATCTTGTTGTCCCACTTTTCTTGAAGGGGACAGTTGTCAAGTCATGACCTGACTTCTAGAAAACTTTCAGTATGATTTAACGGGAAATTTTGATGAGTAGCTATTTTTGGACGCCTTTAATGAGTTTTATCCACTATTTCAAAATTAATTGAGAAATAGTCAAAAATTTGCGCGCATACTTACGCTCCATTAGCGTTAGAAAACATCCCAGACTAGTCTCGGTATTTTATACTGGGGCTTTGAACAAGTTTTGTTCAAAGTCCTATTATTTTGTTATAGGATTTTATATATAAAACTCCAGTCCCATAACAAAATAATAGGATTTATCCCATAACAAGAGTGTCATTATTTTGTTATGGGACTAAAGCTTTATATATAGTCTCATAACAAAATAATGAGACCTTGAACTAACATGTTCAAAGGTCCCATTATTTTGTTATGAGACTTTATAATGGGGCTTTGAACAAATTTTGTTATGGGACTGAAGTTTTATATATAAAGTCTCATAACAAAATAATGGGGTTTTGAATAAAACTTGTTCGAAACCCCCCGTATTTTATACTGGGGTTAGTTTCCGGAGGTGGTTATTTCTCAGTGAATTTATTTTTAATGGCTACAAATCAATTAGCTCGCGCCAAACAGGCCCTACACGAAATTTTTACTGATTTAACTAACCATAATCTTCATGATTAATATAGTAATTCAGGGCTTAAGAATTTGCGATTTTAGCCTCCACAACTGTTTATTTGTCCAAGCTATATGACTATTGATCATCTAATTCTATGGGGATGTACAACCATCTTTTGATACTTATTACTTCATGGGTTTTATTTAAGAAATCGCAAACTGGTTAGAGCTTGGATGGAAAAAATCATTTAAAAAAAAAAGAAAAAAAAACGGTTAACCTACTCGAGATGAATGGCTAAAACTAGGTATGAAACCATACATCATAATGTGCATCTACTACATGTGACATTTTGAGTACCTCAGAGTTTTAAATACATCTTAGCGGATCATGGTTGATCACCATTAAAACTAAAATTAAACACTTCTTCAGTCGGGACTAAAATTAAACATTCATCAAAAAATTTATGCTTAAAGAAAGCAAATCCTAGCGATCCGCCATGAACTCTGGGAAAATTCTGGTGATCCACTAGTACTCTGCATTGCGCTCTGACGATGGGTGCTAAAAGGTAAACAATTTTTAAGGGGGTCTAGAGGTGTAACAGTGGGACAAAGTGTCCTATTTCGATGAATCCTCCTGAACGGGGAAAGTGCACGAAAGGCCACTTTTTGCCACTGGTCTTTGGGCACAGGCCACTAATACCAAAATATTTAGTTTGTGGCCACTTTTGCTTAAAGAGATAGAACTTCAGTCCAGAGGCCGGATTGAAGTTTAGTCCTTAAAGATTGAACTTCAATCCAGGGCCATATGGACTGAAGTTCAGTCCAGTCCTTAAGATGGAACTTCAGTCCAGGGCCATATGGACTGAAGTTCTATCCTTAAAGATGGAACTTCAGTCCATGGCCATACCATGGACTGAAGTTCAGTCCATGGCCATATGGACTGAAGTTCAGTCCTTAAAGATGAAACTTCAGTTCAGGGGCCGTATGGACTGAACTTCAGTCAATTATCAGAACTTAAGTCAACATTTATTTAGTAAAGGTCCAAAAGTGGCCTCTAGTGTAAGACCAAAAAAAATAGTGGCTTCAAACCAAATACCAGTGTTAAAAGTGGCTGCTGGACGAAATTTTTACGATGTTGGCCTATCAAAGTAAAGTAACTCCTTTTCCAATAATTAACCAACAAGCTCATCAACAACAACAACAATTATTACATAATAAATAAATGAATTTTGGTTAAGTTGAGTGGTGCACAAGTTAGACCTTAAACTCATTTTGACCTGTTCATCATAACCTTACATTGTAATATACAACCTAACTCCCTCGTTTATGGATTCGACTTCTTTCCATTTCATCTTCTTTTCATTTGCCCATGTTCTTGCTCGGAGAGAGTACACATATCATAGTATAAAATTAATGACTGAAATTTGATTAAATAAATAAATGCCCTAATCATGATTTTGATAATTAATATTTCCATATATTTGCTCCGAATATTCTTTAAAATCCCACAATTCTTGATACAGATTATCTCATGGATTTATGTAGGGCGTTCGGATATGAGATCTTTTTCGGATAAGCAGAGAAATTTACCAATAATGGCTGTAACTAGTCACGTATCCAATATGGAAATACGAGTATTAGCTATCTCATGTACCTCCCCTAGTAACTAATATCAAAACCTTAATTAATAAGATTCCACTCTTACTAGTAATACTATATATATACATATATATATACACTCTCTTTTAACATTCAACCTAGGAACAAAAAACCAACTGTGAGTTTTAAGTTTGTCATAGAATGAAGATAGTACCAGAAGAAAACCTTTCGGTTTTGAAAAATGAAGAAAGACCCTCTAGCAAGCCCACCAGTTTTTGTGCAGACCTTATTGTTGTTTCGATAGCAATATTAGGTGTTCTCACAGTCGTTGTGGGTATGCCTCTAGGATATTTGTATGAAAAATCTCGTATAGCTTCTCTTCCCATATTTTCAATTGAAGCAGTCACAACTTCTTATATCAATATTTCCTCGACGACGATGTCTAATACACTGTCTGCTCAAAACCTAACGATCGATCTCATCATCAAAAATCCTGCTAAACGTAAAGTTGAGTACAATAACTCAGCGGTTACGGTTTCCTACAAGGGAGAAATTATTTGGTTTAATACATTAGGACTTTATCATCAAGAAAAAGGAGAACGTACATCGATTCATGTGACTTTTGGTAATTGGCCTGTTAGAATAAGGGGAATTGATAATGCCACAATCACTAGTGGATATGGAATATTCACCGTGCAAGTAAAAGGCAATTATAATTCAAAAACTTTGGATGTTTCATGTGGAGAAGTGAAGATTAATTTTTCGTCATTTACTAGAATACAAGGTGATCAAACAGGTTCACCAATTAAATGTATTACTGAAACATACATTTCCGATAAGTCTTCCCTTCAATCGACTGATGGTGATCCTTGGTGAAGGATGCTTTCATGATCAAGAAGGAGATCTTATATATAATAGAGCTTCTTCTGCCAAAGTTATTTTATTAGTCATGTCTAAAGTTGTTATATTAGTTTTTCGTAGCTTTAATTTCTTGTTTATTCCTTCATGATGTCCTCCTTAATTGCTAGCAATGAACGTTTCCTTTTTTAAATTTTTGGAAAATGTTCTTTCTTTACTTGTGAATCTCTTGATCTCCTTTCCTTTTGAAGTTATGAATGTATCTTTTTATTTTATTAAGATCTCTTATTGTTGCATTATCTATTTATATAGCTACTATTTTTAGTAGAAGCACAATTTAGTTAACTTGTGCCTTGAGTTAATTTACATGAAAAAAAGATTATATTAATTGCTGGCTAAGTAAGTTACTATCCAGTCAAAATTTAAACTGAAATGGTTAAACAAATGTAAATATGAGAACTTTGTGTAATTTTAGAAGATCTTATAACTGATGATATGATTTGTTAAGCGGATTTTGATTTTCCGAAATGACATTGCCTTTTTTAGTTATGTTTATAATAAGATTTCGTTATGTTCCCTTGTATAATTTACAACTTAATCGTCCACTACGTAATGTCAGGTATCCATGAAATATAGACTTATTAGCATATATTCCTTTCTAATTGAATTTCCTATTTTGCAAAACGAATAGAAGATCAAATAACTAATCATGCTTTACGAAAGCTTAACCAAAACCACCAAATAGATTTTGTGAGGTAATTTTTTTTTATCAAGAGAACTTAATGAAACATAATGATAAAGATATCAGTTTAATTTCATTATAACCATTAAATAAAATGGATAATAGGATAAGTCTTGACTATCTATTTGCAAGAGTTTTCAATTATTTGTATTCGAAGATTAAAAAAATGTCCAAGTTTTATATAGAAGATTCATCTTTTTTTTTTTTTAATTTAAAACAAAAAAAATGATAATAATGAATAACACTTCAGTAAGAATGAATTTTACAATTAACTGTAGAATAATCTTTATCCAAAAAGCAAGGAAATTTACCAATGACGAGTAATGACTGGTTAAATAAAAAGCTCCCTATTTCTAGGTTGTAAACATCATTATAGATATTCCATCCGTCTCACTTTATTTGTCATAATTATTCTTTCGAGAGTCAAAATTTTTAAATTTGACTGTAGATTAGGATATAAATTCTTTATCTTTTTTTAAATAACATTTACATATTTGAAAACTACATAAAAAGTACTATAAGTGTAACGACCTCAAATAGTCGTTTCGGGAATCGGGATCTCGATTTGCGTATCGACAATTCCAAAAGCTCCGTAAGGTCCATTATGACATGCCTGAAAATTTTAGCTAAAACGAACTTTGTTAGATAGGTATCGGAGAAAGACATCCGTTTCGGATATTCGTTAAGGCTAAAAGAGGTTTCGGAGCTCGACTGAGCAAATGAGCTCTGATGTGAAATCTGAAAGTTGCGTTAGGTTCGTATGGTAATTTATGACCTGTAGCAAACTTCAGAAGTGAAAACGGACCTCGTTTGATAGGACTTTTGATAAAGTCTCCGTTGCGGAAGTTTAAAAAGGTTAAAAGAGGTTTTCGAGCTCGATTTGAGTAAACGAACTCCGATGAGAGATCTGAGGGTTCCGTTAGGTTCGTATCTTCATTTGTGACTTGTAGAAACTTTCGAATTTGGATTCCGGGTTCGTTTGATTAAAATTCGCTATTTTGGCGAAAGTCGAAATTTGACCCTTTCCCGTTGGACTCACTTTTTGAGTTCTAGAGATCCGAATTGAGTTTCGTCTTGACGAGCATGTCACACAAATCTTGTATGACTTGTGTACAAAATTTGGGATTATTCCAAGCTTCGTAGGGTCCCGTTTGGACCCAAAAACAGTGGCTAACCTGGTGCAAAGCCCAAAAAAAAGCTGCTGAATTCTGTTTTTACTGTTCATCAAAAAAGAAATCGATTTTTCAGATCAATCCATAAGGAATTGGAAAAAAGTCAAAACATAAAAGTTGTAGCTCTTTGAGTTGTGGTTCTAATGCCACCAACCTCGTATCATTTGAACATTTCTATGAAAAGTTATGGATATTTTACTGAAAGCTATCCAGTGAGGTACAATTTGGACATCATGTGGTACAATTCTTTAAAGCTGCGGGCTGCTATATATACTAGGGCGAGCATTCATTTTTATTTTCATGTTTTGAGCTTCTAAAAGTGATTCCAAGGGGAATTTGAAGTACCAAAATCATTCCTAAACACAAGGTAACTATTCTTACCCATTTTTAACGCTTTAATCCGAGGATCAAAGTGACGATCCTTGTAAAGAGGGTTTGAACCCTAGATTTGTGAAATGGGAAAAATGACCGAGTTGGACTCGGGTATGTACAATAATGGTACTTTTGGACTCGTGGGAGTATGGGGAGTCCGGAACATAAATTTTACGGGTTTTTGGGTACGTCCGACCCGGAGGTATTTTGGTAAATTGCCTCTTAAATTACGTAAGGGCTTAGAATCCTTTCCTCACATGCTTACGAGTGCGACACTATTTCTTTGGCTCAGAGAGGAGTCTTACGGAGGCACATCATTTGGGAACAGAGGTTGTTCCTTAGCCACTTGAGCCGATTTTGAGGTAAGCGAGACTTGACCTCTATTTTGCTTGCGGATAAGATTTGATCTTGCTAAGTAAGATGTCGAGTACTTAATTGACTAGCATTGTCTAGTAGATAGTATTATGTACTACTCGTTATATTTATACAAAAAGGAGAAAGCACAAACGTGACTTGTGTATAGTCGATGTTGTGTGCCGGTGTATTATTGATATGCTCTAGGGACAGAGGCCGGTGGTGCGTTATGACCTAGAAGCGAAATTCCATCTAGGGACAGAGGCCGGTGGTGCGTTATGACCTAGATGTGGAGACTTATAGGGACAGAGGCTTGTGGTGTGTTATGACCTATAAGTAAAGTTGTTTATAGGGACAGAGGCCTGTGGTGCGTTATGACCTATAAACAAAGTCGCACAGGGTGTGTGCTTATGCTATGTGCTAGGTATATCATTACCTATGTGGTATGCGAGATATATCATCACCATGCTGTGTGTTAATTATATTATTGCTTATGCCATAGTATCAATATAATATTGTATATGCTGCCTATATTAGGTATCTTTATATTATTGACCATGTTATGTATTCGCGTATTATTGTTTGTGTTGTTGTATAATTATATTATCGTATGTAATGTTTATGGGTTACTGTAAAGGTGTGGATTGTACTTCCGTTATCTGCTTATGCATTGTCAAAGACTTGTCCCGAAAGGGTAATTTAGCGGGCCTGTCATGATCTTACTGGGCTTTGGCTCATAACTTACTGTTTAAATGTGCAGATCCTTCTACTAGTCAGACAGCTGAACAATATCAATATTTCCTCGACGACAATGTCTAATACTCTTTCTGCTCAAAACCTAACGATCGATCTCATCATCGAAAATCCTGCTAAACGTCGAGTTGAGTATAATAACTCAGCGGTTACGGTTTCCTACAAGGGAAATTTGGTTTAAGAGAAAAGAGAACGTACATCGATTCATATAACTTTTGGCAATTGGCCGGCTAGAATAAGAGGAATTGATAATGCCACAATCACTAGTGGATATGGAATATTCACCGTGCAAGTAAAAGGCAATTATAATTCAAAAACTTTGGACGTTTCGTGTGGACAAGTGAAAATCAACTTTTCGTCATTTACTAGAATACAAGGTGATCAAACAGGTTCACCAATAAAATGTACAGAAACATACGTTTCTTCTAAGTCTTCGCTTCAATCGACTGATGGCGATCCTTGATGAAGGATGCTTTCATGATCAAGAATGTTACTATTTAGTTTTTCGTAGCTCTAGTTTCTTGTTTATCTCTTCCAGCTTGTTTGGATGGTTGTAACCCATGGTATGGTATTGTATTGTTACCATGGGTACGATATTTGTTTTGATTGTTTCTCTAATTAGCATTGTATGGTATCGTTAAATCCATGGTTATGTAACCATGAAAACTGTCACTTTATGTAACGACCGATTTTGTGGGATCGCGTCGTTACTTATTTTTCTTACCCATCATGCCCTCACTTATTATTTAATATTTCTATTTTACCCTTTACTTTATTTTCAATTATTAAACCACGGTAAACAATACAGTATATTCAAACATTGTACAACACAATACGATACAGTACCATACGATACTATACAATACAACACATTGTAAAACGATAGGTAACAACCATCCAAACGGAGTGTTCATGATGTCCTCCTTGATTGCAAGCAATGAAACGTTTCTTTTCTTTTTGGGAAAATTTTATCATTTTTCTTGTTTTACTTGTGAATCTCTTGATCTCCTTTCCTTTTGAAGCCATGAATGGATCTTTTTATTTTATTAACATCTCTTATTGTTGCATTATCTATTTATATAGCTACTATGTTTAGTTAACTTGTGCCTTGAGTTAATTTACATGGAAAAAAATTATATTAATTGCTGGCTAAGTAAGTTACTATCAAGTCAAAATTTAAACTGAAATGGTTAAACAAATGTAAATATGAGAACTTTGTGAAATTTTAGAAGATCTTATAACAGATGATATGATTTTATTTGCTAAGCGGATTTTGATTGGAATGACATTGCCATTTTTAGTTATCATATATTATTAAAAGCAAAGAACGGTTAGGACAAAATCTATAATAGGACGTTAAGACAATATTTGTAATGATATTTTATATAAAATTTTAAAATTCAAATTGAAAGATAAGTATTTTGTAATTTAAAAGGAAAGATACTAAAAGAAAAATTGAAATATAAAACTATCACCTTATCTTAACTACCAGATTTATTTAGTTTTTGAATTTGAATGGAAAAGATAGTAAATATCATCATCATCATATTCAGAAAAAAGTCCTAAAGAGTTTATATCACATCTTCAAATTCAAATTAGTTGCTACTCTCTTCATTAGACGATAAAGCATTAGGATAAGGATGAAACATCTTTTAAAATGATATATTCCATTATTTTAGAACAATATTATTTTTAAATATTGATGGATAATACTAGAATCAAGCTTTCAAGATAAAATAATTAAATTTGTAAATAAAGTTTTTGAATTTAAATTTGAATTTGAATGCTTTAAGGATAAACGTAAAGTATTTCTTTATATATACAATTGTAAGGATTTCTCATTTTGGTCAGCATCTTGCCAACCAAAAGTTGTTCGTTCATTCTCTTAATTTACTTATTCTATTCGCTCTTCTTCATCCGCTTTGGTATACCCAAATAAAAGTAGATATCTATATATATCATTGAATCTATCTTGCTCTATAGTCAGTCTATGATAAGATGTCAATGTACGTTTATTGGTTGTGTATTTATTTAGGTTGCTGTATGCTTTAGGTGAATGTGCATGCAATTTGATAGTTTCATGCAAGTTTTTGGTGTTTATTTTTTAACTTATTTATGTAATGATTTATATTTCATCTGTTCTTTATTTATTTTACTAAGCTTAATATATAACCTTTTTGTATTTTAGGTCAATGAAGCTATTCGGACTATGCAAGGAGAAATTAGAAGATTTGATATTCGTAAACCTAAAGTTTTATTGGTATAGTCATTTGTAAGTAAGTTTACAACATTTTGTTCTTTGGCAGTTTTAATTTGCCGTGATTAAGATTTGGTCTAATAAAAAAATCGATTTCAAGGTGGATGTTTGTTCAAATTTTTCTTAAATAATTCAAGTGAAAGACTTAATGCCTTAATTCCTTGAATATTATGATTTATAATGGGCTCCTTGTGGAATGTTAACCTTAGTCATTTAGCAGGTCATGGAATAATCTTTGACAAAAATCATCAAAGTGGTTCCTGTTTAGCAACTCCAAGCAACATCTTTAAACTCACATGAGTTATTTAAGTATGTCGTTAATAAGGAGATTTATGGAAAGACAAATAAGGTGTATAGAGAAGGTCATGATATATATTTAGCATTTGAAGAGAGAATTATTGACATCTTTGAAGATGATGGGTATGGTGGAAAAGTACGACTTTAGAGATTTGAGAATGATCTAAATAACTCGAATCAGATTGACATATTAGGTACTCCCTCCGTTTCAAAATGGTTGTCATAGTTTGATTTGGAGCGGAGTTTAAGAAATGTGGTAAGACTTTTGGAACTTGTGGTCCAAAATAAGTCATACATAAATATGTGGCTATAAAGCATTTCATTAAGGGTAAAGTAGTAGTTTCAACAAAAAAATGTTTCCAAATTTAGAATTGTGCCATTCTTTTTGGAACGGACTAATAAGGAAATAGTGACAACCATTTTGGAACGGAGGGAGTATATATATCACATTTTCAAATTTTGAATTGGAAAATTTGTGCCATTTTCTTTATCAAACGAGAAGATAATACATCCGTCTAGAAGTAGGATAGTCTCCATGAATAAGCTTCAAAACATAACAAAAACTAATTATCACTAGGTTGTCTTTTTTTTAAAAAAAATAAATGCTGATGGTGTGTGTGTGTATATATATATATATTGTAAAATGGTCATTGTTTTTATGTATTAATTAATTTGATTGATGTGTTGCTCTAGGTTTATATATGTCATTTAAATGGAGTATTTTCTTTTGTCATGCTTCTTGGTGATGCATCCATTGCGCAGGTAACGATCTATCTCTCTTTTATGTATAGTATAACTCTTTAACGTTGTTAATTAGATTGTATTAAAAAAATGTATGTGTGATTTATATGATTTCTTAATTTTTTTTTGTTTAGTATAAATATAATTGTAGCATCTCATATATATCTTCCATTTAAACCAAATATTACATATTGTATAATTTGGTTTGAAAGGTGAATCTTAGCTCCTATCTTGTGGCTTCCTTAGAATCTATTTTCTTCATTTGTTTAATAAGAATCTACCTAGAAAACAAAGGTTCTTATTGGACTGCAAAGCTTTAGGTTGAATTTGCATTGACAGTTTTACTTTCAATTTTAAATGTTGCACCAAAAAAATAGTTTAATTAAACAGGAGCTGTAAGTTTGGAATAGGCGACAAGTTACTGATGTTTACAGTTTATATTATAGATCTCAAATGTAATTGGAGTTTCTAGACATGGCTGAGGAGGGAGTTATTTCTTTTTCCGAACTATTCTTTGAAGTTTGAAAAATTATGAAGGCTTCCCATATTTTCCTATGAAATTTATTGTTTAAATCAAAATGACTTAAATTTACATAGACGAATTAAACAAGTCATGGAAAAGCATAATGGTGGATGGAACAATTCAGAAAAGTTGATGTTGATCGAACTCTAAGAGTTGTATGAAGGGTAGAGAGTAATGTTATTCATCTTGTCCTCATTATTTACTTGATTTCTCCATCTATTGTATGTAGCAAGGTTCCAAACACCAAGGTCATTGGACCATGAATTTAGACATAAACTGTTCAAACTTTTACAAAATATATTTTATTTGAAAAGTACACGACATGTATTATAAGTTAAGTGACACTATTAAAAATTAACAATTCAAAATATTTAAAGATTAATTAATCTATTGTTGTGTCGTGTTAAAGTTTATAACAAGGACTTTGCCTTTCTTATGCAGTTTATTTGCACCTTAAAGATAGCAGAATGATTAATACAATTGTGGCTGTTGAAAGAGAAGATCAAATTAGGAGTCAGTTGTAGAAGACAAATATTGAAGAAGATGAAAAGTTTATTCAATTTGATAACTTTTCTTTTTGTTATAGTAAATGAAGTGCTAGATTGACCACTAGACTTAATTTGCATGGTAGAAGACAAATTATATACTTTAATTTGCTACTCTATCTAATAAATAAATCACGCATCACTCACCTGTTATTTTTGTGATATGCTTATTGGTATATGAGTGAAAACGAAAATAGAATCTTTGTAAGAGAAAATTGTCTTGGTAAAGGATTTATATACATATAAAAGGATCAAGGATCCTAATATTATTTCGTGATTCACTAATTGCCTAAACCTGTCATTTAGAAATTGTTATAGTATTCGATTTTGCTTCCTGCAGTTGGGGTTTATGGCGGTAAAATCGTTTTTCCCTTTATTCATATCGTTGCATATATGGGATATACATTATTATTTTCTCATGTAAAATCATTGTTCTTTACATATATCCATGTTTTATCTTTGAAGTACGATTTTAGTGTATGTTGATTTCATACAATTTATGTGATCACCGAGTGAAGATTAATGCCGAGAGAACATTTCTTTGTTAAATATAAATTTGAGCAACGAAAAAGTTCCAAAAAATTATGGTAAAAATAAATTAGTAGTAGAACAATAGCAAATGATATAGTGATAGGTTAATATATTTTATAACTTCAAGAAATAGATCATAGATATGAGAAACCGAATGATTGAACACTAAGCAGGTAGACGAATATCTCATGAGTTTTAAGGTTCAGTCGTGCTTATATTACATAATAGCTAATTTTACTTTAACCGCGCATCGCGCGGGTGCTATACTAGTGTTTATAATAAGAATTCGTTATGTTCCCTTGTATAATTTACAATTTAATCATCCACTACGTACTGTCACGTATCCATGAAATATAGACTTTACGTTAGCATATATTCCTTTCTAAATGAATAGAAGATCAAATAACTAATCATGCTTTACGAAAGCTTAACCAAAACCACCAAATAGATTTTGTGAGGTAAAATTCATTATAACCATTAAATAAAATGGATAATAGGATAAGTCTTGATTATCTATTTGCAAGAGTTTTCAATTATTGGTATTCGAATATTCTGCAAAAAGAAAATGTTCAAGTTTTATATAGAAGATTCATCTTTTTGTTTTTACTTAAACAAAAAAATGATAATAATGAATAACACTTTAGTAAGAATGAATTTTACAGTTAACTGTGGAATAATCTTTATCCAAAAAGCAAGGAAATTTACCAATGATGAGTAATGACTGGTTAAATAAAAGCTCCCTTTTTCTAGGTTGTAAACATCATTATAGATGAAATTTGTCTCACTTTGTTTGTCATAGTTATTGTCTCGAGAGTCAAACTTCTTAAATTTGACTGTAGATTAGGATACAAAATCTTTAATTTTTTTTTAAATAATATTTACATATTTGAAAACTACATAAAAAGTACTATAAGCCACAATAAATTACAACTCAAAATATTTAAAAGATATATAAAAAAAATTACGGTCAAAGATAAACTCGTTTGACTGTCAAAATCCGAACTATGACAAACAAAATGGGACAAAACAAATAATAAATATATGAAAATATTAGTTCCCTCATTTACTCCCCTAGTGACCAAAGACTGAGAGTAAGTAGAGGTTCAACTACATATTCGGGGTCAATCCCCTGGCAAGTGGAACAAGATACTTGAGAGTTTGAATATTTATAGAGTCTAGACATACTATATAGTTTGATCAGGAATAGTTATCCATGTATATATCTCCAGTTTAAATCATTTACTTGGTTGAATAAAATCTTTGCATGTCGATTAAAAAAAAAGTATTCCACTCTAAATATCTATATTTCCTTTGAATTATTTCCTCTTATTCTCACCAATCCCAGGAATAGAATGAGGATAGTTCCAGAAGAAAACCTTTCAATTATAAAGAAAAAAAAGAAAGAACCTGCTGCAAGATCTTTAAAGAAGTTAACCTTGGTGATCTCCTTATAGTTTTATTCTCCTTATTTATACTTGTTATTGTCGGTCCTGGAGCTATTATATATAGATACTTAAAGGACATGTCCCTTATTGCTTCTCTTCCTAGATTTTCAATTGAAGCAGTCACAGCTTCTTATATCAATATTTCCTCGACGACAATGCCTAATACCCTTTCTGCTCAAAACCTGACTATTGATTTTATTGTCAAGAATCCTGCTAAACATCAAGTAGAGTACAATAACGCATTTGTTTCGATTTCTTATAAGGAAGAAATTATTTGGTTTAATACATTAGGACTATATCATCAAGAGAAAAGAGATCGTACATCGATTCAGGTGGCTTTTGGTAATTGGCCTGTCAAAGTAAGGGAAATTGATAATGCGACAATTACTAGTGGATATGGAATATTCACAGTGCAAGTAAAAGCCAATTATGATACGTTTACTTTGGATATTTCTTGTGGAGAAGTGAAGATCAATTTATCGTCGTTTACTAAAGTACAAGGTCCAATAAAATACGTAACCGATGAGTGTTTGTTTTCTAAGTATTTGCTTCTATCAACTGCTAGCAAATAACGTACATCGATTCAAGGAGATCATCTTATATAATATAACAGTGCTTCTTCTGCCAAAGTTATTCTATAATTAGTCATGTCTAAGGATGTTACTATTAGTTTTTCGTAGCTTTAATTTCTTGTTTATCCCTTCATAATGTCCTCCTTAATTGCAAGCAATGAACGTTTCTTTTCTTTAATTTTTGGAAAAGTTTTATTATTTTTCTTGTTTTACTTGTGAATCTCTTGATCTCCTTTCCTTTTGAAGCCATGAATGGATCTTTTTATTTTATTAACATCTCTTACTTTTGCATTATCTATTTATCTAGCTAAGCCAATATAGTAGTTAACTTGTGTATTGAGTTAATTTACATAAATAAAGATTATATTAATTGCTGGCTAAGTAAGCTACTATCAAGTCAAAATTTAAACTGAAATGGTTAAACAAATGTAAATATGAGAACTTTATGAAATTTTAGAAGATCTTATAACAGATGATATGATTTGATAAGCGGATTTGATTTTCCCAAATGGCATTACCTTTTTTAGTTATATCTATAAGAGAAATGACATGTAATAAATTTTCTCATATTTATAATAAGAATTCCTTATGTTCCCTTGTATAATTTACAATTTAATCGTCCACTACGTACTATCACGTATCCATGAAATATAGACTTTACGTTAACCTTAGCATATATTCCTATCTAATTGAATTTCCTTTTTCTGCAAAACGAATAGAAGATAACTAATCTTGCTTTACGAAAGCTTAATCAAAACCACCAAAGAGATTTTGTGAGGTAATTCTTTTAACAAGAAAACTTAATGAAACAAAATGATAAACATATCAGCTTTCATTATAACCATTAAATAGAATGGATAAAAGGGTGTCTGTCTTGACTATCTATTTGCAAGAGTTTTGAATTATGCAAAAAGAATATTCATCTTTTTGTTTTTTCATAAAGTTACAAGATGATAATATTGAATACTCCCTCCGGTCCATTTTGTTTGATTACTTTTCTTTTTTAAAAGTCAAATAATGTAAACTTTGACCAACATTTTGAGATATATTTCTTCACCATATTAATATGACAAGAATTGCAACTTGTAGTACTTTTCGTGTAGTTTTTTAATATCTAAATTATAATTTTAAAATATTGACTAAATCTAGTTCAATTTGAATCCGAAAATTGGTCAACTTGACTCTCGAAAAGTAAAAAACATCAAATAAAGTGGACCGGAGGGAGTAGCACTTTAGTAAGAGTGATATTACCATTAACTGTGGAATAATCTTTATCCAAAAAGCAAGGAAATTTACCAATGACAAGTAATGACTGGTTAAATAAAAGCTCCCTTTCTAGGTTGTAAACATCATTATAGATAATAAATATATGAAAATATTAGTTCCCTCATTTTGCTCCCCTAGTAAATACTATTAAATCCTTAACAAATTAAGGATTCCAAATTTACTAAAAGCAAGGAATAGTGACCAAAGACTGAGAGTAAGTAGTGGTTCAACTACACATTCGGGGTCAATCCCCTGGCAAGTGGAACAAGATACTTGATAGTTTGAATATTTATCCAGTCTAGACATACTATAAAGTTTGATCAGGAATATTTATCCATGTATATATCTCCAGTTTAAATCATTTACTTGGTTGAATAAAATCTTTGCATGTCGATTAAAAAAAAAGTATTCCACTCTAAATATCTATATTTCCTTTGAATTATTTCCTCTTATTCTCACCAATCCTAGGAATAGAATGAGGATAGTGCCAGAAGAAAACCTTTCGGTTTTAAAGAAAAAAGAAAGAACCTGCTGCAAGATATTTAAAGAAGTTTGTGATCTTTTTATGGTCTTATTCTTATTTATACTTATTTTGATCTCTCCTGCAGTTTTTGTATATGGATATTTTAAAGAAAAGTCCCTTATTGCTTCTCTTCCTAGATTTTCAATTGAAGCAGTCACAGCTTCTTCTATCAATATTTCCTCGACGACGATACCTAATACACTTTCTGCTCAAAACCTGACGATTGATTTTATTGTCGAGAATCCTGCTAAACATCAAGTTGAGTACGATAATGCATTTGTTTTGATTTCCTATAAGGGAGAAATTATTTGGTTTAATACGTTAGGACTATATCATCAAGAGAAAAGAGATCGTACATCAATTCAGGTGACTTTTGGTAATTGGCCTGTCAAAATAAGGGAAATTGATAATGCAACAATCACTAGTGGATATGGAATATTCACAGTGCAATTAAAAGCCAATTATGATATGTTTACTTTGGATATTTCTTGTGGAAAAGTGAAGATCAATTTATCGTCGTTTACTAGAGTACAAGGTCCAATAAAATGCCTAACCGTAGATAGGTGAAGAATGGTTTCATGACCAAGAAGGATTATATATAACAGAGCTTCTTATGCCAAAATTATTCTATTAGAAGTGCCTAAAAATGTTACTCTAATTAATTTGTTGTTTATCTCTTCATGATGTCCTCCTTAATTGCTAGCAATGAACGTTTATTTTCTTGAAGTTTTGAGAAAGTTTTATTATTTTCTTGCTTTACTTGAATCTCTTGTGCATTAAGTTAATTTACATAGAAACAAAATTTTAATCATTGCTGGCATAGTAAGTTACTATCAAGTCAAAATTAAAACTTAAATGGTTAAATGAGTTTAAATATGAGAATTCGTGAGACTTTATTATAAAGTTATATGGTTAAATAATGAGATAATGGTTTAAATCCCCCCTTAAACTATTACTGTTTTGCAAGTTTCCTACTTAAACTATGCGGTGGTCACAGAACCCCCTGAACTATTATTTTTCATATCTACTATCCTCCGCCTTGAAAAGTTTGGGTGTGTGTATGCACTCTCCATTTACGCGTAAGAACATGTGCCATGTGGCACACACGTGGAATTTATTAATTTGCCATGTCATCTTGAATAATATGAATAGACAAAAAGTAACAAAACAAAAATTAAAAGATTAAAATCAGATGTAAAAAAAGTAACCCTAGGTAAAAAATTATTTTATATTTTACAATTACACACTAAAAAATAGTGGAAGCGCCGGTCCAGAGAAATCCTTCAATTCTCTGAAACAACAAACTCAAAATAGTAAAATCTTCCAATTTCTTCAATCTATTTTGGTGAAACAATATCTTAATGGGTTGGAATATTATTGTACTTAAATGGGTTCAAGACGGGTAGACAATTAAGTGAGAAAACCAATTTCTAGATAAGTTTCAAAATAAGAAAAATTTTCAAATTTAATGGTGTTTTGGTATGTAATGGAAGAGGGAGGGAGAACACTCTTATAGAAAGAAAAATAAAGAAAACAAGAAAAATGAATAAAGGACAAAAAAAAATGGTGAAATCTGAAAAATAGGTGCCAACTAGATTTAAATTTTGACTCTCCACGCGCCCTTTGACAACTGAACACACATACTTTGCCATGTGGCAAGGCGGGGTTAGTAGATATGAAAAATAATAGTTCAGGGGGTTCTGTGACCACCGCATAGTTTAGGTAGGAAACTTACAAAACAGTGATAGTTTAAGGGAGATTTAAACCATTATCTCTTAAATAATTAGAGCTTGTTTGGCCAAGCTTTTAGGAGAGCAAAAGTGTTTATTTTAGAAAATTGAGGTGTTTGGTCAGTCTTCTATAAAAAATAAAAAATAAAAGTACTTTTGAGTTGCAACAGAAGCTCTGTGATAGTTTTTCCCTAAAATCGAAGCATAAGTTGTTTTTAATTTTTTTTCCTATTCAAAATCATCAATACTTATTTAAATTAATTATTATCAGTTACAAATAGTACATTATTTTTTTTGTCATGTCCATACTCGTAATTTAAAATTCAAAAGCACTTCTTGAAAAGTTTGGCCAAATACAGAGTATTGTTATTTAACTATTGACAAAAGCGCTTATCGAATGAGTTGGCCAAACACAAATTGCTACTCTCCAAATTACTTTTATGAAAAGAACTTATGAGGAAAAACACGTAAAAATTTCATGTAGGAGCCACTTTTGACTGTGTTAGTGCAGTAGCCCGCGCGCACAAATTCGTGAAAAAGTAGCCATATTCGATAAAAATCCAGTATTTTATACTGGGATTTGGGTACAAAATTTCAAAATTCTAGTATAAAATACTGGAACTTTAAATATGGAACACCAAAATTTTTCTGAAATTTTGAACAAAATTTCAGATTTTTTTACTGGAGTTTAGTTCAAAGTCTCAGATGTTTGTACTGTGGCTAGTCTGAGTGTTGTTTGACGTTAATAGGCTGTAAGTGTGCGGAAGGGTAATTGGTTATTTCTCAATTAATTTTGAAACAGTGGATAAAACTCACTTAGTGCGTCCAAAACTGACTAGTAATCAAGTTTTCACGAAAAACACTTACCAAAATAAACAGTTTTTAGAAATTTGGCCGAATAGACTTAAATGTTAGAACTTTATTTAAATTTAGAAGATCTTATAGCATATGCTATGAAGACTGCGTTAGTCAAGTAGTAGCCCGCCCGCACAAATTTATCGAAAAGTAGACAGATCCGGAAAGATCCCAGTATTTTATATTGGGATTTGGGAACAAAAGTTCAAATTCCCAGTATAAAATACTGGGACTTTATATATGGAACAACGAAATTTTTCTAAAACTTTGAACAAAACTACAGATTTTTTTATAGGAGTTTAGTTCAAAGTCTAAATTTTTTATATTGTAGCTAGTATGTGTGTTGTTTAACGTCAAAAGGCTGTAAGTGTGTGAAGGGGTTATTTAGCTATTTCTCAATCAATTCTAAAATAGTGGATAAAACTCACTTAGGACGTCCAAAACTGGTTAGTTATCAATTTTTAACGAAAAATACTTATCAAAATAAACGTAAAATTTTGATGCGTAGCCATTTTTGGACGCGCACTCCATTAGCGTTGGCAAACACCCAGACTGGTCTCAGTATTTTATACTGGGACTTTGAACATAAGTCCCAGTATTTTATACTGAGACTAGTGTTAAAGTGATCCCAGTATTTAGTGTTTAGTTCAAAGTCCCAGTATAAAATACTGGGACGTCCGGAGGTGGCTATTTCTCAACAAATTTGTTTTTGATAGCTACGGATCAATTAGCACACGCTAAACAAACCCTACGTGAAATTTTTTACAAAATAAACCGTTCTTAGAAACTTGGCCGAAAATACTTAAATGTTAGAACTTTTTTAAAATTTAGAAGATCTTATAGTAGATGATATGAAATGCTAAACGGATTCTGATTTTCCTAATTAACCTATTTTAGTTACGTTAATATATTCAATTTAGGTCTTATGCTACCCTTTCAAGAAACTATTAAGTATAATAAAAGTTCGTTGTGCCCATGAAGAATTTACAACTTAATCCTCCATTACTGTTTATTAGTCCAACCTATGAATAAACTTGGCCTAGCTCATAGTTAGGAGATGTACAACCATCTTTTAACGTTTCAAAACTTAAAAATTCATGGTTTATCTTGAGAATCATGAATCTTGTTAGAGCTTGGACTGAAAAAATTCATCAAAAATAATGAGATTCTACTCAGCTGGATTTACCTAAATGAATAGGTGACCACATTTCGAGTACCTTGTTCCGCTCAAAGAACCATCAAAGGTGTAATGAGATAGTTAAACTTTACCTTTAACCAGAAGTATCGGGTTCGAGCCACAAGCCTAAAGATAGAGAACGTTTCGATACAGAGCGTTTTGCCCATTTATCCAACACGAATCCACGAATCCAGATTAAATAGGACCAATGAACTTCCAACTATTGGATGGTTAAACTAAAACAAACAAGTTCAACTCAAATGATAAGTTATTCTGATAGGCCAAAACTTTTCAAAGATTCAACTTTATGCTGCAAAGAATATTACCCATAAAAACTGGTCATGTTTGCAGCACCCTTCACTCTGTTTTCTATAAATTTAACCTCTACAACCTATGACCTTAAACATCCTTTCTACACAATTTAAACCTCAAAACAAGAACTTTTTCTTAAAGCTGATTACCTATTCTTCTTGGCCTTGGCCAACTTTTTCTTCTTCTTCTTCACAGCTTTTGGTACTTTATTTTTCCTTGCTTCCCTTTTCTCTTCTTTAACTTTCTTCTTATTCTCTTTTCTAGCTGCTTTTCGATCATCAGCTGTTGGTTTCTCATTATCAGAATATGAGCCTTCACTACAACAGCTTTCATCGTCATCTGACTCGGTCTCCGATTCATCATCAGATGGTTCATCGATCTCAGCTGGACCAGTGGCCTCTGGTACTCGTTCCCCATTGTGTTGGTGTTGATTATTTTCTGCTGAAGGGTTTGTCCCAGAGAGGGCCTGCTTGAGACCAGTAATAGTTTTGTAGTACATGTCTCCAGTGTCTTCGCCACTAATAATGCGTTGAACATCTGCTTCAGCGTCTTTCACATGATCAAGAGTCTTGGGTATATAAGACTGCAACAGATACGATAGTGAGAGAATTACCTTGACTAGTACATCTTATAGTAATGGCAATCTTCAAAACTAAAGAAAATCAGTTGAGGCATTTAAAAGATTTATTAAAACAATCAAGCCAAGCCCATGCACGAGTTTGTACAAGCAGACTATCGCCAACATGAATGGAGGTCCCTAAAATGACCCAATTCTGTTCACCTTATTGGGAAGGAGATGCACAACACTATTTTAGCCAGCTTACTTAAGATTGCAAGCACAAATCTGGCTATGCATAGTATTGGAAAGTTTGCCTAAACTTGCCACAATGGACACCGAGATACATAAATAAGGAAGTTAAATAGCGAGCAGATATCCTACCTGAACAAATACAGAGTCTGCAATTTCTTCTTCTGCAGTCATCTCACCTCTAGCCAAAATTCTCTCTTGAACCTAGTATATTGTGGAGAAAGATCAAGTTTAAAGATTCAAGTAATTTGAGGTAAAAGAATTGAGTTGTCACTTGACATGCATTTGACCATCCAACGGATGTATGAGCCATACCTTTTCCAAATAGCTATCGACTGAATCATCTTTAATAGAAGAATCAACTATAAAATCAAATAACTCCCGAATGGTCATAACAGCCACGCCATTTTTCTTAAAGAAGTCCTGCATGCCATCACCGCCAACTCCAATTAGTATACTTCATAGTAGTGCCTAGTTAAAAGTTAGCTTCAATACGAAAAGAGTATATCTAAGCTGAATTTTTCTGAAGCATTTAACCCACATACACTTTAAAATCAGAAGGAAAAATAAAGATATAACAATTGAACGAGGCAAGAGAACTCACAGAAACATGTACACAATCCTCCCGGAGGAAATCAAGTGCATGAGGATGATCAAGATCAACTGATTGTGAAACATCAATAACGTACAAGTGACCCTGCAAAGTGTGAAAAAATTACAAGTTGGTGCTTACAATTACAAATAGTAATAAATATAGGGATAAAGGCTTACCTCAAAATATAGGATATTATACTCGCTCAAGTCACCATGCACTAGCTTGCACTTCTGATACAGAGTTCGCATTGCCATAATAATCTGCAAATACCAAGAAGTTAATGTATAAAATTTAAAAGGAATCACATAGCGGAGTGCCCATTCAAAAAGCCTATGCAAACATCAAATATTAAATTCTCAAAAGATCAAAGATGTCGCCCCGGAACTCGGAAGTCCTATTTGTCATCTTAAAGTTGATAGTAATATTAAGAGATGAGAACAAACCTCCACATAACATTCACGTAACTTGTCAAGAGATAAAGCAGCATCCTTTAGTCGAGGTGCTGCCCAGCCTCCTTTCCCTGCCAAACAAAAGTTTACCATCCCACTAAACCAGAGAGTAATGAATGGAAAATGGAAGCAGACAGCAAGAAAAAATGTATCAACACACTTTCTATTTGATATTCTTACAAGTGACTGAAGATATTGATATCCTGCTGTTAGGATAACGTTTAGGGCTTTAATGTTTATGCGAAGGAAATGTGAATGACATGGTTATTAAGTTATACGACTTTCCAGTGGATTCTAGATCGTATATGCAACAGCACGAATGAGTAACTAAATCATTTTTGCAGTAGCATAATCTTTAGTATAATCTTACGAACTCAGAAGCACCTTGTTTCTTTCAATCCTGAGGAAGGTTGGTCACTAGTTCTATAGCTGCAGCTGCAGCTGCTGCTCTTCACATTCCAAGAATGCACTTTTTTAAACACAAATTTAAACATAGGATTCATAGGAAGCAAGTTGCACTACCGAATTTCAGTGATATCTTCTATTTCACTGAGAAAAAATTTCATGTTAGAGAGATAATGGGAATATTTTCCCTGTAACTACGTTTTCCATTATATTGGAACACAACAACTGAGTCCTAGTTAACCATTTTGCAGACAACAGAAGGGAACTTATGCTTTCAGCAGGTTGAACTTGTTTTTCTTCACTCAGTGCCACGGATTCCAGTCAGGGCCTGGACCTAATACTTGATTGCATTGAGCTTGTGAGGACCTCAGATTTTGGCTCAAAACATAATTCCATCCAGATGGAATGTTAGATGTTGAGAGGCAGTGCCCCTAGGGGGTTTAATTGTAGCAGGTCTACTAAGTGTAAACAGGAACTCCTGCAAGATGTAGGAGACTTGATAGATTTTGCAGACTCCTTGTAACTACTGCTTATCAGTCAGGTTTTTCTTTTCTGCTTGGAACAGTTTTTGGATAGCCTATTGTTCCAGAATTGTAACTAAGGATCTCAGCATTATCCTGATGCTGATTTTTACATTTATATATAAAATCTTGTTATCTTTTCAAAAAAAAAAGACCTATGGATGACAATTCTACAAGAACTTTCTTCATTTATTTATTGCATTCTGGGCATAAGAACTCCATTCACTTGTCATTACTAACAAATGAATCCTCCTGGAATATGCTGACACCTTGGACGCTAATCCTTTTTGGTTAGAATTTTAATCAAACAATACATACACGAGTTGGAAAGCATCTGTAGTAATTTCTTCTTTTTATCAGTTTTAAAACTACTCGTACAGCTCAAGCAAAAACACCCAAATATTATTTGCAACGGATATGGAATAGAAAGTTCCAAATTATTAAGTTCTAGTCCCATCTTCTCTGGAAAATCGAAAAGCTCTTCTTTGTGGCGATAATACCAAAATATCGAGATGGCACAGTCGTCACAAATACAGTAATTATCAAAAGAACAATATCAAGACGTGTGTACCATGCAAATTACCTATGAATTCCATAACAAGAACATGAAGCCTCAAGAGTAGCGGAGCTGGGCATCTGATTCCAGCTGCCCTCAGCCTGCAGTTACAGAATCACTTTAGCATATGAATAATGAAATAAATATATGTTGTTCAGCTCAAATGTCGTTTTGATGTTTTGATGTATAAGCCAGTTTCCGCTCGGGATAAACCTAGAAGGCTAACCGAAACAGGAAATAAAAACTTTCTGTATAATACGTGATATTTCCTAAAAGGCAGCCAAAAGAAGAAACAGTTCTTCAGAACACTCGCAAGAATGAAACTTCGAACGTCAACACATGTCCAGAAACAAGAACAAGCACAGAGCAGAATTCAAGGAGAAATAGCACTCTTTTTTTCACAAAAAAAGAGAGTAGAATATGAATTGCACTCAAAAACTGTGTAAAGAAACTCCTTTAGCAGGTAGAGATAGCTGTTTAACATCTTGGGGAGCAAGTGGCAGATATTACACTGTATAACTTCTACTTTTATGTGCTCGCTTTACTATACTACAGTTTTGGGTCTTTCCCTACCTCATTAGATTCCGCATTTAAAGTAAGGGCCAAAGATTAATAATGAAAATTTCCATACCTCATTAGATTCCGCATTTCTTTCTCAGCCCATGTTTTAACCATTTTACGGGGATTATGCTTGCAGTATCCATATCTGAAGCGGTAGTCACCCTGTACATAGCGATCTCTATCCCTGAAGTTCCAGGAACAAGCACAGTGGTTAACCAAGAGGATTAAACAAGTGAAGTCCAGTTAAGTTGAAACACAGAAGATGCAAACAAAGCAGAAGCAAGGAAGCAACCCATAAGGTCAGAAATACTGTAGCACAAAAATGAATTATGATGATGTGAACAGTAGTGATAAACAAATGATGAAGTCTAGTATAAACACATTTTTGGTATGAGTACAATATGGATCTCAAAAATTTTTGAGAAATTTATCTTTCTCGTACAAACCCTTTCACCTCAAATTGCTGGTGACTACCGCAAAGTTGCAAATTCTTAATTGCGAGTTCTAGCACACTCACTTTTAAAAAGAAACAAAGACAGAATTTTAAGGGAATATGATTACAAGTAACAGATATAAAACTGTAACTAGATTGTTATAAAATAGAATACAACAGAAAAGAGTAACAGGGCATACTTGAATACCAGAACTGAAGTTTTGTATACTTTGATTGCTAGTTCCTGACCATCAGCTTTTGAAGCATGATAAACATTGGCCTGTTAGACAGTCGGAAGGGAAAAGTTTCAACTGCAGCATTTTTTGTGAAAGAAAGAAAGAAAAAAAAGACTCCAGGAGAAACAGGTAGCAAAGTTATAGCTTACCTCTTTCCCAGTTGAAATACAGCCATTGATATCATGAAAGACACCGCGGTTGAGCATTTTAAACAAAACCATGCGTGTCCTTGGATCAATTGCCTGGAGAAAAAGAGAGAGAATTTCGAAGAATTAATATCTGGAAGTCCTCCCATAAGCATTTAGCAATTCATTGCATGGGTACGTGATAAAGCCAACACAAAAACTGCCTAACAGGCCAAATGAACAAAAATAAGTCGCGCTCAAGATATTGGCTTTGGATATAATTGATCAGCATTTTTGAAAATTATCTCAGCCACCATGAGGTGTAGGTCTGTCTCAGAAACTAGAGCTTCTTAAGTTAACTTTGCAGTCGAGCAGTTGGAAAAGTAGAAAACACATGAAGGAAGAAGAGAGAGACGAACTTACCTTGGCCAAATGAGGAACTAAAATTGGAAGATAAGGGGACCAGAAAATGCTTTAGAAGACTTACGTGGGGAAAAGATCCAGTTTTGAGATTCAACATATGAAGTTTCCAGTGAAAAAAAAAAAAAGGAAGAGAAGGCCAGTACCCAGAGGATGAGAATATTTTAGGTGGTACACAAATGGGAAGTTATTGATCCCTTACGTGTGAACAGGGGAAGTGGTTGAATGCCGGAACCCAGTGATATCTTTCATAAGCTACATTCGACGACTCAACAGTTGAGACAAAAATATTTAGACGGAGAACTTCAATGTACAGGATTATAAGATGAAGAAAACATGTAGACAGCAAAATATACTAATCAATAAAGATTCAGTTCTCTCATCAAGAATGTATGGTCACTCTTAACAAGTGAAAAGATATAAGCTCACAAAATATTGAAAGCGCTAACAAAGAACGTTAGCTCATTTTTTAATGCCAATCAGTAGGCTGAGGAAACAACGAACGCCCACTTGTCCATTTCAAAAAAGATAACAGTTGTATTACTTCTAAAATTAAATGGCTCAGCAGGAAACAAAAAAAAAAAAAAAAGAAGAAGAAGAAGAAGAAGAAGAAGAAGAAGTTAATTCTGATCAATTTTCCTCTCTTAGAAGTCAACAGAAAGGAACTTTAACCTTCACATAATGTCAAAGAGTTGTCAGTTATCGGTCTTACCTGTTCAACAGTGGCCCGGTCAGCTTTCTCAGTAGTTTTAGTTCTACCAATAGCCATATCCCGAACACTTCCACGAATTGCAGTAGTCACAGAGTTTGACATACCAACTTTGATCCTCCCCTCCCATTCCTGCAAAATGTCGATTAACATTAGAAGCTATATTAAAACAACACAAGCCTGCTCATACTTGCTGCAAAATTTTTGCTTTCTCAACTGGTCCAACTACACAGTCAAAATTTAGTATAATCTATTTTTCGATAAAGGTAAGGAAGTTAATATAAACTTAAACTCACTCACTCTCATTTTACACGACACGCTCTCCTCAAGGACGCTATAATCCTAAGCTTCCAATATTACTTAGAAACTATCTTATTTGTGTCCCATCAAGTGACATCTCAAAGTGTAAAAAAAAAAATGAATTAAAGCTAAATAAGATTACTGGTCTAGCTAAAAAATAAGATTATCTCTAATAGTAAAGCTCTAATAAGCTTAACCCACTAACAATATTACATTTCAATTCAGAAAAACAAAAACAAATAGAGATTCAAACTTTTAGCGAAGAAAAGGATGCAAACTAGTCTAGTTTTAACAAGTTTCAAGATTACCTCTAAAGCTAAACCCACTAGCAATATTACATTTCAACTCAACACTAATAAACTCTAATATAATTAAGCTCAACTCACATACAATATTATTACATATAAATTCAGAACAAAAATAAGAAGATTCAATCTTTTTGCACAAGTACAAAAATATAGTCGTGTTGTACAGACTAGCTTGCGCGCATCTCGACTAACTTGAGCTACCTCTAAAGGTACAACACTAACATGATTAAGCTTAACTCACATACAATATCGAAAAATAAAAAAGATTCAAACTTTTTGCAAAAACAAACTCTTTTTTTTTTATATAACAATTGTGTCGAGGCTAGCTTGTACGCACCTCGACTAACTCTAACTACCTCTAAAGTTACAACAACGAAACAAAAACAAACTCCTTTTTGCTTATTAACCGCGGTGTCCACTCTAGCTTGCGCGCACCTCGACTTATTCCAACTACCTCTAAAGGTACAACACTAACATGATTAAGCTTAACACACATACAATATCAAAAAAATAAAAAAGATTCAAACTTTTTGCAAAAACAAACTCTTTTTTTTTATATAACAGTTGTGTCAAGCACAGGCTAGCTTGCGCGCACCTCGACTAATTCCAGCTACCTCTAAAGATACAATAGTACATGTAAAAATTCAAAACCAAAAAATAAAAAAGAACAATACAAACTATTCTTGATTAAAGGAAGTAAAAAGAAATACTTCTAAAGGTACAACAACAAAACAAAAACAAACTCTCGGACTAGTTTGTGTGCACCTCGACTAATTCCAGCTACCTCTAAAGGTACAGGAACAAAACAAAAACGTAGTAACTCTTTATTTTCTTATTTATTAACCGTGGCATCCAGACTAGCTTAGGAGCACCTCGACTTGTTCCAACTACCTCTAAAGTTACAACTCTAACATGATTAACCTTAACTCACATACAAATATTACATGTAAAAATTCAAAACCAAGAAAGATTAAAAGAAATACCTCTAAAGGAGAAGCACGAATGTGATGAGCAAATTTCTGAGTACGATTAGAAAGTGGTTGTAAAGAAGAAGAATTAGGACGAGAATGAAGACCACCATGAGCATTTGGTCTTCTTGTTTGTAAACTAAATGAACCATTTATTGATTCTGAACAATCTTTAGTGTCTAAATAATCTAATGCTTCTCCTATTTCTGAATCTGATGACCATTCTTCTTCTTCTTCTGATTCTTCTTCAGCTATTTCTTCTTGGGGTTTCTCTATTTTGTCCATAGTTTCAGCCATTTTTGTTTTCTTGAAAAAATTTGGCGGCTGTGAAGTGCTTTTTGTTTGCTGTATAATAGAAAAGATATGAGCTTTTTGTAATGTAGGAGGGGTTTAGAGTTGGACCAAAACTTTTTTCTTCACGGTTTGTCGGGTCGGGTCCGGTCGGGTCGGGTCGGGTCGAAAGATATCAATTTTGGGTTGCCTTGTCGCACTATACTTAGATAATTACAATAACAACGCACTATACTTAAATAATTACCATAACAAACCCGATGTTACGCAAACATTACCTTCACTAAGTTAGAGGTTCTTTTCGATAGACTCTTGCATAAAGAAAAACAATTTTGACACATGCTTGAAAAGGAAAAAAATAAGATGAAAATATTGTAAAATATAAAAAAATACCGATATAAAAATTAAAGAGTAGACACATCAATAACAACAAAGATAGAGAATAAAACAATAATAGTATATATACGAATAATACTGATGTTAATATGTCATTAATCGCTTGACTAGTATTTAACATTCTATCTCAATTCTCGACTTCCACATTTTCCATAATAGAGCATGTCCTTTGTGAGCTAGGAGTGAGCTCCGTCATGTCCAATCACCTCGCCGAAATTTTTCTTCGGCCTACCTCTACCTTTCATAGACTCAATACTGTCAGCCCCTCGCACTTCCTCGCTAGAGCATTTGTGCTCCCCCTCTTCACATGTTCGAACAATCACAACATCGCTGCTAGCATCTTGTCCGCTATTAAGGCCTATCCCACCTTGTTATGTATGGCCTCATTCCTAATTACTAATATTAATATCATTGGGATTTTTTCTCTATATGTCCATGACTTTTATTTTGAACAAAAAATAGTCGCATTTAAAAATATTTACCCGAACTGGCTATTTGGCGAAAAATATTTCATTTCATAGTCGCATATACCCTAAACTGGTATACCTCATAGCCACATCATACTCCAATGATATGCGCTATCTTTCATTGTATACATTTGTAGTATACGTATACTACAATGGTAAACAAGTTTGATACCCCAATGGTATACCCCTATATTATGGTTGTGTGGCTATAGAATGTTTAAACAAAATTTAGGCCGTAGTAAGATAATATTTTAGTGTGTACCGATTAGTTTTGAAAACTTTCCAATATAAATTTTTTTAAATAGGAATAAAACTCTTACAACATCCATAGACATTCAAATGTGTGCAGATTTTAGTAGATTCTTACATCTCTTTTTTTTTTTTTTTTTCTTTTAAAGACTTGTCAGTAATGTTTATGTGTAAGAACAGAACTTGTCTTCAACAAAAATAAAACGAGTATAACTGCAACTATTAATTTAAGCATCTCTCATCAAATATTGTATCTGTAAAAACTTTATAATGGTCTTGAGTTACTTCATACATTACCTTAAGGTTTTAGAAGTGAAAGGTTTTGGTGGGAGCAAACCTCATGGTTCAATTGAGCATCGACAAATCTTGAGAAAGCAGTGCAAACTTCAGTGCTGAGTCTAGGCAAATCACTTGCGGTGGAGTGACAAGTGCATAGAACATGCAAAGAGTATAATTGCAACAACTTAAATATCTATAAAAAATTTCTTCTAATTTCGTGTTGTACTACACAGGGGCGGATGTAGCACATATGACGCGGGTTCGGCAGAACCCAATAGATTTGGCGCAGACAGTGTATTTGTCTCTAAAAAATTATTAAATATGTACAAAAATCATGTCGAGAATCCAGTAACTTATACTTGAAATCATTATTTTAAAATTTAGAACCCATATGGTTCAAATCCTGGATCCGCCTCTGGTACTACACAACTGCAAACCAAGAAGATCATTTTTGCTAGCCATAGTGTGTTAATTCTGATCTTTTTGGGAAGACCAAGAAGATCACATTGCTACCACAAATACAGGAAAAAAGACTTCAACTAAAGTTTCCTCAGCATGCAGCAAAGTGACAGTAGTTAATGAGATTAGCACTTACTGATTATAAAGCAATCACATATGGTTACATGGAAATAGAAAGACCACTTCAGTAGCTGTATCTACAAGTACTTCACTACTTCTATTAACTTGCAATGACATAGTCTAATTGAATCACTGCTAATTACTTGAAACTTGCTTACAACTGGTGCTGATCCCTGGTGTACACAATGCATAAGTTGCCTTAGCAACTAAAGAAGCTGAAATCCAATATGATTCGAGTGTATTCACTTACATTAAGCTGTTAGAAGCTATAGAAGATACCGGATTCGAAGCAATATTGATCAGCACAGGAGAAGATAGGAGTAGAATATCACTGAAAATAGATGGAGCAGGCATTGATGAGTCCATGAGGATTATTCAAACTTCTCTTAGACAACTCCCAGGTGTCGAAGAGATTGACATAGATCCTGAGCTCAAGAAGGTATCCATTTCTTATAGATCAGATATAACAGGACCTAGAAATTTCATTCAGGCCATTCAGTCAACTAATTCGGGAAGGTTCAAGGCAACACTATATTCTGCAGGAGAAGGGAAAGAATCCAGGAGACGAGAGGAAGTTGAACAGTATCGCCGGTCCTTTCTCTGGAGCCTGGTCTTTACTGTTCCTGTTTTTCTGACCTCCATGGTGTTCATGTATGTTCCCCATGTGAAGGACAGTTTAGAACTTAAAGTTGTCAACATGCTTAGCATAGGGCAGATCTTGAGGTGTGTGCTAGCGACCCCGGTGCAATTCATCATTGGCCGTCGTTTACACACTGGTTTCGTACAAAGCGCTCCGCCATGGCTCTGCTAATATGGATGTTTTGATAGCTTTGGGAACAAATGTCTCCTACTTCTCTTCAGTCTATTCGGTGTTGGCATCTGCTATTTCTCCAGGCTTCAAGTCCACTAATTTTTTTGAGACCAGCTCAATGCTTATTTCTTTCATCTCACTTGGCAAGTATCTTGAAGTTTTGCCCAAAGGAAGGACATCTAAGGCCATTGCCAAGCTCATGGACTTGGCCCCTGAGGCAGCGATGTTATTACAGCTTGATAGCTTGGGAATGTGGTAAATGAGCAGGAAATAGATAGTCGGCTGATACAGAAGGATGGCCTAATCAAAATCCTTCCTTGTTCAAAAGTAGCTTGTGATGTCTTCGTCGTCTGGGATCAAAGCCATGTGAATGAGAGCATGATAACTGGAGAATCGCGGTCAGTAGCAAAGAAAGAGGGTGACATGGTAATCGGAGGAACTCTGAATGAGAATGGAGTTCTGCATATTAGAGCTTCACGAGTTGGACCAGAGAGTGCTCTTTCCCAGATTGTTAGGCTGGTTGAATCAGCACAAATGGCTAAAGCTCCTGTTCAGAAGTTTGCTGATCGAATTTCCAAGTATTTTGTGCCTCTTGTAAGTATGAAAAGCTTTCCTGGATTTATGTTATCATCTTGCCTCTAAGAATCTATCTGAGTGTTGGTAATCTTTTCCAATTTCAGCTTGTTATTCTCTCCTTATCCACTTGGACCGCCTGGTTTTTCGCTGAGAAGTACAACGTCTAATCCTAGTTCCTGGCCTCCATCTTCTATGGATAGCTTTCAGCTTGCACTCCAGTTTGGTATATCTGTTATGGTTATAGCTTTCCCATGTGGCCTCGGTCTTGAAACTCCAACTGCTGTCATGGTTGGCACAGGAGTTTGTGCTTCTCGGGGTGTGCTGATTAGAGGTGGGCAGGCGTGATAACATCTTCAAGATTGCTTTTCATTAGGACAATAGCAGTGATGACATCTTCGAGATTGCTTTCATTAGGACAATATCAGCTGCCTCAATAGCTATGTCTGTCCTTGCGCCTATTGCCGTTCCAACATCTGGTGCTACCAGCACTGGCGAGTCATTAGTTCCATCTCCCACCACTGCAACAACTTTTCCCAAACCCTGTTGATCAATTAAAAAGAATTGAACGTCACCACAAGGAAAAAAATGATGTTAGAAAATTAATCAGCATAACAAGAGAAGCTAATTTAGTTGAGCTTACAAGCAGTCTAAAGCAAAATGTGTTCATCTTTTTTCAAATCCATGGAGATCAAACTATTACCTGCAGTTCCTTTACTTTGTTTTGGTTTATCTACAGGTTTGGCTTCTGCAATAACATCATTTATGCCAACTTCCTTGGCAATGGCTTTAGCTGTTCCCCAATTGTCACCTGTTACTAGCTTACTCTCAACATTCATAGACTTCAGAAGAGAAATGACTTCGCGAGCTCGGGGCTTCAGTGGATCAGAAATAGCAACAACTCCGGTCAGCACCTCATCAATTGATACGAGAATTCCAGTTCGGATATAAGATTCAGCCTATATGAGGTACAATGTCATTTTTTGTAGTAAAGAGGAATGGGTTGAAAATCTATTGTGGGTTTAACCAATGATTCAGCAGGGGATGCATATTGAATAACTACCTAGATATAAGATTCTAGTTTAAAATGGCATAAACTGCTCTCGGATATAAGTCTCTAGCACACACCTCAAGATAACTAACTTGAATTTATCCGAGACTGATAACTAACTTGAATTTCTAGGTAAATAGTGAGCACCCCTTGGCCAAGGCAATTGTTGAATATGCTAAAACGTCGGGAGAGTATGAGGAGAACCCTGTGTGGCCAGAAGCCCAGGAATTTAAATCTATGGTGTTAAAAGCTGTTATCCGGAACAGGAAAGAAATAATTGGAAACAAGAGCTTAATGTTAGACCAAGGCATATCTGTTCCGGTTGATGCTGATGAAATACTAGCAGAAACTGAAGAATTGGCTCGAACTGGAATTCTCGTATCAATTGATGAGGTGCTGACCGGAGTTGTTGCTATTTCTGATCCACTGAAGCCCCGAGCTCGCGAAGTCATTTCTCTTCTGAAGTCTATGAATGTTGAGAGTAAGCTAGTAACAGGTGACAATTGGGGAACAGCTAAAGCCATTGCCAAGGAAGTTGGCATAAATGATGTTATTGCAGAAGCCAAACCTGAAAAACCAGGCGGCCCAAGTGGATAAGGAGAGAGTAAGAACCTGAAATTTGAAAAGATTACCAACACTCAGATTCTTAGAGGCAAGATGATAACATAAATCCAGGAAAGCTTTTCATACTTACAAGAGGCACAAAATACTTGGAAATTCGATCAGCAAATTTCTAAACAGGAGCTTTAACCATTTGTGCTGATTCAACCAGCCTAACAATCTGGGAAAGAGCACTCTCTAATCCAACTCTTGAAGCTCTAATATGCAGAACTCCATTCTCATTCAGAGTTCCTCCGATTACCATGTCACCCTCTTTCTTTGTTACTGGCCGCGATTCTCCAGTTATCATGCTCTCATTCACATGGCTTTGACCCCAGACAACGAAGCCATCACAAGCTACTTTTGAACCAGGAAGGATTTTGATTAGGTCATCCTTCTGTATCAGCCCGCTATCTATTTCCTGTTCATTTACCACATTCCCCCTGCCATCAAGCTGTAATAACATGGCTGTCTCAGGGGCCAAGTTCATGAGCTTAGCAATGGCCTCAGATGTCCTCCCTTTGGCCAAAACTTCAAGATACTTGCCAAGTAAGATGAAGGAAATGAGCATTGAGCTGGTCTCAAAAAAATCAGTAGACTTGAAGCCTGGAGAATTAGCAGCTGCCAACACCGAATAAACTGAATAGAAGTAGGAAACATTTGTTCCCAAAGCTATCAACACATCCATATTAGCAGAGCCATGGCGGAGCACTTTGTATGAACCAGTGTAGAAATGACGGCCAATTATGAATTGCAGCGGGGTCGCTAGCACACACCTCAAGATCTCCCCTATGCTAAGCATGTTGACAACTTTAAGGTCTAAACCGTCCTTCACATGGGGAGCATACATGAACACCATGGAGGTCAGAAAAACAGGAACAGTAAAAATCAGGCTCCAGAGAAAGGACCGGCGATACTGTTCAACTTCCTCTCGTCTCCTGGATTCTTTCCCTTCTCCTGCAGAATATAGTGTTGCCTTGAACCTTCCCGAATTAGTTGACTGAATGGCCTGAATGAAATTTCTAGGTCCTGTTATATCTGATCTATAAGAAATGGATACCTTCTTGAGCTCAGGATGTATGTCAATCTCTTCGACACCTGGGAGTTGTCTAAGAGAATTTTGAAGAATCCTCATGGACTCATCAGTGCCTGCTCCATCGATTTTCAGCATTATTCTACTCCTATCTTCTCCTGTGCTGATCAATATTGCTTCGAATCCAGTATCTTCTACAGCTTCTAACAGCTTATTGTAAGTTAATACACTCGGATCATATTGGATTTCAGCTTCTTCGGTTGCTAAGGCAACTTGTGCTTTGTGTACACCAGGGATCAACTGCAAAGAGCTGTGAAGCAAGAAGTAAAAGTCATTCCTTTTAATTTCACCTAGTTGCTCAGAACATTCATAAAATAATTGTGTCTCACTTCCATACAAATCTTTAAATGAAATGTAGAGTCTTAAACCCCGATAACGCTTTATAGAAATTCCACACAATAAGTTTATATAATTAGCAAAATCCAGCAAAACTTGTTCAAGAAAATCAAGAGTATTACATTCTTTCACTAATGAAAATCCCAGGAAATTCTTGCAGATACAAGTACTACTATACTTAGTATGGAACAAACAATATAAGGAGGATAATATTAGAACTCACATTGACATAGGTGGGGTAAAAGATAACTTGAGCTTTGTTATTCAAAACATCAACAGCAGCTTCTTTAATGCCAGGCAGTCTCTTAATTGCCTTCTCCACAGATCCTGCACATGCAGAACAAGTCATGCCATTGACTGAAAAAAGAACCATGGCTTCTATTCCATCAGAAGAAACAGAAGCACCCTTTGGATATTTGGGCATTGATGGATAATGTGGCCTTGGAGAGGAAAGTACATTAGCTGCCATTGCTTTTTCTTAGTACTATATGTTTAAACAACAATTTCTTCTTAGTTTATACTAGTTGCACTTCTATTTTTCTGAATGCACCAGTTCATATAGAGAAAATCATGCAGTACCAGACAACAATATTAATGTCACTACAAACGTCCTCTACAGAATTTTTCACATATTAATGGTACCTTTTGCATGCAGTATTTGTTTCTGTAATTTGTAAAAAGTGATGGTTGTTTACTATGAACAGATAGTGTTACTGAATTTGACCAATGCCATAAGTAATCAAATTTCTTGAAAGGGATTCAGCTCTTCTACGCTGAACATCCCTCAAGTAGCTACTTTCAGTGTCACACTTTGTCCTATATAAACTTTGGATTCAAGTTAAATATGCTTTGTATAACATGAATTTTACACAGTAATAGGAGTAGTTTATTTGACTTGTTATAGCAGTGTCTGCCTTATTTAACATCTCTTAGATATGTGACACGATAGAGGAATTATATTGGTGTCGCATAAAAATTTGTTCTGTCGACTTACCGATTTGTATAAAAATTTGTTCCGTTAATTTTGTCATCTGCTCCGTCCACCAAATAATGTAAGTCGGCATTTGTAATGCCGATATACTTATATTTATTACAATATACTTGAGCAACCCATTTCTGTTGCCTTCTTAAATATTTGACCCATTTTGGCGCCGAATTCCACGATAGAGCAAACTTTCTTTTACTTTGTGAATGTATATAAGGAAAATTTTAAATTCCAAATTTATTTATTTGATTAGCTAAAGAATTATTCAAAGCATAGTTAAAAAAAGTAAATCTTACCCCTATTTTAGCACCAAAAAAGAAGGGAAAAGAAAAAGGAAAAGTCTCCAACTTTTGGTAAAAATCTCAGCTTTGGAGATATTGTAACACCCCGATATTTTATGATAATTAATATATTCTATTTAAATTTGAGTTGGAGAAAAAAAAGCTAGAAAACATAATTAGATAACTTTTGGACCAAATTGATATCTTCTTATATTAGTTGGACCTTACCATATAAAAAGAATGCAGTAATGGGCTAAGCCCATACCTCTTTTGTTAGCCCATACTTTTAGGTCACATAAAGCTCTATATTGCCATTTTCGGATAGAAAAGTGTTAACCAATAAAAAAATATAAGAATAGAGAGCTGATTAGGTAGCGGCTGTTCTTGGCATTGTGTGGCCAATTATTTATCCCAACATTAGAGATTTTGGGCGTAGGAAGTGAAAATGCAGTGAGCACTTTAACATTCCCAATAAAAGTACATTCAGGTATGAAATATAATATCACTTGTTTATCTTCTTTTAAGTTATCATAAAGTGTGTAATCATTACAAAAAAATGATTAAGAAAGGAGCATGATTAGATTCTAATAGAGTTAGTGGATTATTCTAATAGAAATAGATGATTGGTTTATATAAAGTGGGGAACATAATGATTTCACCCTAATTAATATCCATAGATATGAAACATAGAATTGTGAAACTTCAGTGCTGATGGTTTCGTTTGTCATTATTTATGTAATGATGGTTAAATTGTTAATAGGAATAATTATAATTAAGTATGATTACTTTGAAGATAGTGGATGGAAGTTAATAATTGTGTATGGTTAGTGGGAGACATCATGATTTCATGATGATTAGAATCTATGGATGAAAAGCAAATTTGGTGAACTTTGCTCCTCTCTGTATCGTTTTGTTATGCTGCTCTGTTTCTCGTTTTGTTCCAGGCGTTATGCCATTCACTGCAGTTTCTCATTGGTATCGAATTCTTATTTTCTTTTAATTACTGAGACTAAAATTTTGAAATATTGGATTCATATAACCGAGTATGGTTTATGTTGGGATGTATGCTTCAAAAATATGGTATTTTAAAAGTAGAAACTGGTATTTGACGCTAAATTATCTATTTAGTAAAATTGAGATTTCACATCCCAATTCCTATCAAGATCAAGACTTGATTACATATTTAGACTCTTATATTTGTGGGTATCACGATTGTGAGTTCAATTTTGGGGTTTGATAATGTGGGCTCGGGGTTGACTTTTAAGTTGATTTCTTAACCCCTTTAGCTTAACATTTGTATTGTTTAATCGTAGCCTTGGTATTGATTGCATTATGTTCCTTTAATAGAGAAAGAACATTTGGAGGAGATTTGAAAGGGGAAAACTATTGTTGAGTAGCTAGTAAGCTTCGGACCGAGGTAAGTGTATTTCACTTTCTTGGTGGACTTGCTCCACACCCTATATATAATATTTCCTTAAATACAAGTAATTGTGGCACGATGTAGTTCCGTGCATATTATTGTGGTACGATGTAGTTCCGTACATATTATTGAGGTACGATGTAGTTCCGTACATATTATCATAGCACGATGTAGTTCCGTGCATATTATTGTAGTATGGTGTGGTTATGTATTTACCCCCGAGTTACAATGAAAGTGTTCGTGGTACTTGATGATGGAGTATGAATATTACTTGATTGTTACTGGTTTATCTTTACTTCCCATATCTTTGAGTTGACTTGCTTTCCATATATGAGCAACTTGCTACTTTACTTGGAGCCCCGTCCCCGCTTATTGAGTCACTCGACTCACCCCTTTCCTTTTCTTTGTTGTTTTATTTATGTCGTGCAGATTCGACACCATCTATTAGTGAGCATCGTGGTTGACCGAGGTGGAGCATTCCTTTATTAGCGGTGAGCCAACCCTTCGTCCGTGGTGGCCACCTATATAGTTTATATTTTCCTTTGATACATTTCCAATATTTTGGAGTTGAATAACTTATTCGACACTCTTAGATGTTCATGACTCGGGGAGTACTTAAACCATTTATGGTTGGGATTATTTCTATTTATTCTATGGTATCGAGATATTTATATTTTACATTGGGAAACTTATATTATTCATTCATAATTAAGTGGGTTCGCCCGACAGGGTTAGTGGGGTGCCCTCACGACCTATCGGGATTTTGGGTCGTGACAGATATTGGTATAATGTGTATATTATTATTGCACCATAATTACTCTATAATAGTACTATATTGAGATCGTGGAGTAATTTCTCCTTGTAATTCTTGTTGGGAATTTGGCGGCCCCCACAGTAATAATATTCACGGTAAAAATAAATGGAGTAATTAAAATACGGTAATTAACGGGAATAAAGAAAGCGATAAATGACACCTGTACTTTTACGTGGAAAACCCTTCTGAATAAGGGTAAAAAACCACGGCCCAAGAGGAGCAAATAATTTCACTATAATGAGGACTTTTATACAGTAGTGCCGAGTACAATACTCCAACAGGCTACTACACTCACAAAAGAAAAATATCACTCTTTTTCTTTTCGCCTCACTAAAAATATTGCTCACACTCTCTCAATGCTCTCTATTGCTTCTCTCTGTTTTTTGGTGTGTTCCAAACTGAAAGGAATCCTGCTCTATTTATAGAGCAAAGGCAGTAAGTAGTCTATGATGTCACTGCAAACATCATTCCTGCCAAATTCTCACCAAACTTAGCCAACCTTTGTTGACTATTCTTTTACACGTTTTCTTTGTTGATGATTGATTGGGGTGGACCCCATCAATCTCCCCCTCCAACCCAATCACGTGAAGGAGGTAATCAACCTTCATTAGTTGGAGCGCATGCCGACAAGTTCTTTGCACAATTCGAACTTGTCACTTGGTACCACCTTGGTCAGCATATCCGAAGGATTTTCACTTGTTGAAATCTTCTTCAGTTGAAAGACTCCGTCTTCAATCTTTTCCCGAATCCAGTGATATCGAATGTCGATATGCTTTGTCCTTACATGATACATGGTATTTTTACTCAAGTCTATTGCACTTTGACTGTCACAATAGACTACGTACTCCTTCTGGTTCAATCCAAGTTCTTTCAAGAACCGCTTCAGCCATACCATCTCTTTGCCTGCTTCATTAGCAGCAATATACTCTGCTTCAGTTGTAGAAAGTGCGACACACTTCTGCAACCTCGACTGCCATGATATAGCTCCCCTTGAAAAAGTAAAGACATATCCAGAAGTGGATTTCCTGGTATCAGGATCTCCCGCCATATCAGAATCTGTATATCCAGCCAGGATTGGATCTGATCCTCCAAAGCATATGCATTGCTCTGAGGTACCCCTCAGATATCTAAGTATCCACTTGACTGCTTCCCAATGCTCTTTTCCAGGATTTTCAAGGAACCTGCTTACAACACCAACTGCATGAGCAATATCGGGTCTAGTACATACCATTGCATACATAAGGCTCCCAACTGCTGAAGAATAAGGAACGTTGATCATGGTCTCCTTATCTTCCTTTGTTCTAGGACACATTCTCTTGCTTAACTTCAAATGACCAGCAAGAGGCGTGCTAACAGGTTTAGCACTCTTCATGTTGAAGCGTTCAAGTACACGTTCGATGTACTTCTCCTGAGACAGCCACAACTTTCTTCTTGTTCTATCTCGAACAATCTTCATTCCCAGTATCTGTTGTGCTGGGCCCAAGTCTTTCATATCAAATGACTTGGACAGGTCTCCCTTCAACTTGGCAATTAAGTTCTTGTCTTGTCCTACAATTAACATGTCATCCACATACAACACCAAAATAATAAAGTTGTTGTCAGAAATTTTTTTAATATATACACATGCATCAGCAAAAGTCTTTGTGTACTTATGACTCTTCATGAATGAGTCAAACTTCTTGTACCACTGCCTTGGTGCCTGCTTCAGTCCGTAAAGACTTTTCTTCAATTTGCATACCATGTGTTCTTTTCCTTTGACTTTGAATCCATCCGGCTGCTCCATGTATATCTCTTCTTCCAAATCTCCCTGTAAGAATGCAGTTTTCACGTCTAATTGCTCAACCTCAAGATCTAGGATAGCTGCTAAGCTCAAAACTATTCGAATAGAAGTCATTTTCACAACAGGTGAGAAAATTTTGTCAAAATCGATACCTTTCTTCTGCCCGAAGCCTTTGACTACTAGTCGAGCTTTGTATCTGACCAGCTGGCCATTTCCGTCTTTTTTGAGTTTGAAGACCCACTTGCACTTGAGTGGTCTTTTACCTTTTGGAAGTTGAACCAGTTCATACGTGCCATTTTTCTGGAGTGACTCCATCTCTTCTTGCATGGCTTTCACCCACTGGTTCTTTTCTGGATGAGACAGCACCTCTTTAAGATTTTCTGGTTCTCCCTCTTGGCTAATGAGAACATAATCTGAATCGGGATACTTGGTTGACTTTATGATTCCCCGTTCAGATTTCCTCAGAGGTTGTGGTCGTTCTTCCTCTAGGTTCTGATGCTCCATTTGCTCAGCATCATGTTGCTCCCCCAGCTCAACAACCTCATCTGGTTGTTCCTCGTGCTCGGTGATTTCATCAGGTTGCTCCCCCTGCTCAGCAACCTCCTCTGTTCTATCTGTGGGATGATCAGCGTTAGAGGGAATGGTAACAAAGTTAGTAACTTTACCATTATTTTCTGGGACCTTCTCTGACTGATCAATAGTTGATCCAACTTCTTTTTCACGGAAGACTACATCTCTGCTCCTGATGACTTTCTTCCTTTCAGCATCCCACAGTCTGTACCCGAACTTTTCATCTCCATATCCGATGAATATGCAGGGAACTGCTTTATCATCCAACTTTGTTCGCTGCTCTTTGGGTACATGTGCAAAAGCTCTGCAACCGAACACCTTTAGATGTGAGTAGGACACCTCCTTGTTGGTCCAAACTCTCTTTGGAATATCAAACTCCAATGGAACTGATGGACTTCGATTGATCAAGTAACAGGCTGTTTGAACTGCTTCACCCCAGAATGACTTAGGCAGTTTAGCCATTCTGAGCATACTTCTCACCTTTTCAACAATGGTTCGATTCATTCGCTCAGCTACACCATTGTGTTGTGGGGTTCCAGGAACTGTCTTTTCATGTCTGATTCCATGACTTGTGCAGTACTCTTCAAACTCTCCTGAAGTGTACTCACCTCCATTGTCAGTTCGGAGACATTTTAACTTTCGGCCGGTCTCCCTTTCCACCATAGCATGAAACTTCTGGAATATTTGAAACACCCGACTTTTGGCTTTCAAAATATAAACCCACAATTTTCGTGAAGCATCATCAATAAAAGTAACAAAATACTTATTACCGCCCATCGATTCTACTTCCATTGGACCACAAACGTCAGAATATACTAAATCAAGAATATTAGATTTTCTTACTGACGATGTTTGAAATGAAACTCTATGCAGCTTTCCAAATAAACAGTAATCACATGGTTTCACTTTCGTGCCTTTTGCAAAAGAGATTCGTGACTGCTTGGCTAGAATTTGAAGCCCTTTTTCACTCATATGGCCCAACCTCCGATGCCATAAATCAGCAGAAATATCTTCTGTTGTCGCATTCAATTCACCTTGACAAACTTCTGCATTTGTCTTGTATAGCGTACCACGAGCATCTCCTTTTGCAATCACCAATGATCCCTTGGTGAGTCTCCACTTTTGATTTGCGAAGTGGTTCTCATATCCATCTCGGTCCAAAGCAATTCCCGAGATCAGGTTCATCCGCAAATCAGGTACATGGCGCACATCTTTTAGAAGCAAGGTGCATCCAATATTTGTTTTGATGCACACATCACCGATCCCAGCAATTTTTGAGTAACTCGTGTTACCCATCTTTACTGTGCCAAAATCACCTGCTACATATTTACAAAAAATATCTCTTACCGGTGTCACATAGTAAGATGCTGCAGTGTCAACCACCCATTCTGACTCTGAGCCTGCCACGTGCATACATTCTTCGTCCTCAGTTGCGAAGAGAATAATATTATCATTACCTTCCACTGTGGCTGTTGTGTTCATAATTCTGGCCACTGCTCTCACCTTTGCCCTTATGAGGATTAGGACAATTTCTTTTGTAGTGACCTGGTTGACCGCAGTTGTAACAATTTCCGCCTTGTGTTTTTGATCGATGCTTGGACTTCCCTCGACTGCTGGATCTGCCACGGTTGTTAGACCTCCTCTGTTGGGTCCTACTTCTTCCTTCTGTAATGAGAGCCTGCCCTTGATTTTCAGGCTTCTTTCTCATTGAATTATTGAGTAGGAGAGACGATGTCACATCACTCAACTCAATAGTCGTCTTGCCGTGCAAGATGGTTGTTGCCAGATTATCATAGGAAGGTGGCAACGAATTTAGGAGCAAGATGACTTTATCTTCTTCCTCGATCTTAACTCCGAGGTTGGCAAGCTGCGTAATCAGTCCATTGAATAAATTTAAATGTGACAAAAAATTTGTACCTTCACCCATCTGCAGGGCGTATAATTGTTTCTTCAGGTACAATTTATTTGTCATGGTCTTGGACATATACAAAGTCTCCAACTTTGTCCAAATCTTGACTGCCATCGGTTCATCAATGATGTTATTTACCACATCATCTGATAAGTGCATCCGAATTGCACTAGCTGCCTTTTCATCCTTCTCCTCTTTTTCCTCTTTCATAGCTGCAACTAAGGGTGTCTAATAGCCCGGTCCGGTCCGGTGCCGGTCCACCTGTGCCGGTCCGGTCCGGTCCGGTGCTAAAAAAAAAAAAATTCATTTGGTCCGGTCCCGGTCCGGTCGGCCGGTGCAGTTGCACCAATGCCGGAACGGAACCGGAACCGGCAGACGGAGTCGTGCCGGTCCCGGCCCGGTCCGGACCGGTTCGGTTCCGTTCCGTTTAAATTTTTTTTTTTTCACATTATATTATTTATTGTTTAAAAAAATATTGGTAGACTAAAATCTAAATAAACAACACAAAACACACATATTATTCAACAATACACACATAGTACATTAAGTTGGAAAAAGAAAATGCATAAATAGAAAATAAAAACATAAAAATAGACTAGAAATTAGAAAAACACATAAATTTTAAACTTCTGCGACTCAATTTTCACGTGGTTGCAGATATTTGCCACCATCACGAGCTGCCCATTCAGAGGCATGATGGTATTCCAAGTGTTTCTTAAACTTCATTGTCCCTCCATTAGTATTTGATCCATCTTCCCAATTCCAAAATCTCTTACAAAGAGTACATTGTGCTTTTCCGGTATCATTATTTTTTGTGATAAATTCCCAAACTTCGGATCTTTTAGTTCTTGTTGGACCACCAGACGGACCTGCTACATTAGCACCCTCAACTTGATTAGCATTATTTGCATTTGCAGCCATATTGATAGAAAATTTAATAAAATAGCCTTTTGGTAGAAATTTTTGAAGAGAAATGAATAGAAAATATTGAATTGTGATTAATTTGATGAAATATGGGAGTATTTATAGGAAAAATAGGTAAGGGAGGGGTGTAGGGGTGTTTATGGGTGTGTGGGTGGGAAAAATAGCCGTTTATGGCCGTTGGCAACGGCTATTTTTCAAAATGGAGCGGATTTGGGCAATGTTGGAAGTGGGCCGGTCCGGACCGGTCCGGTCCGGTCCGGTCCGGCCCGGTTGTGTAGCTTTCTTTATTTTTTTTTTGTTTTTTGGCTATTTGTTTTGTTTAAATTATAGTTTTATGCAATAATAATTTATACATTAATACTAGTAATCTAATAAACTACTATTGCACTAAGAACTTTTATGTAATGTAGTTTTTTAGTTTTATAAAAGTATAATTGAGTATTTTTCCAAACTTAGCAATTTAGCATAATGTAAGTAAATTATTATTTTTTCAATTTTAATACTAAGTTAGTAGTATTTACTATTTAGTATTTAGTAATGTACTAATGTAGTATTTTAATATTTAGTATTTAGTTTTTATTATTTTAGTAGTTTAGTATTTAGTATTTTAGTATTTAGTTTTTAGTATTTTAGTAGTTTAGTATTTAATATTTTAGTATTTAGTTTTTACTATTTAGTATTGAATTGCAAAGAGCCAAAGTCTAAAGGATAATTAAGAATATAACAAAGGATTTACTTAATAGCAAGGCGTAACGCATTTTATTAAATAATGATTGATTTTTTTTTTTTGCAAAGTACATAGATATTAAATTGCAAAAACTACATATTAATAAAAAAGCTTCTCATTTTCTGAATAATTTCGTCTGGCACCTCTGGAGGAACCGGTGGCAAAGAGTCATCTTCTTCATACTCAGTTTCATTTTCCAAACTTCCATCACCTGATAAAATTTCGGATGCTGCTTCTACATCGGCTAGTTCATCGTCCGCAAAGCCAAAATTTCTTCTCTCCGATCTAATCCAATCTCTGAATAATACGGCCGTCTCCATTGCTTCTTCCTTCAATGAATGTCTATGATCTCCAATTTGCAATCTTCCTTGGCTAAACGCGCTTTCTGAAGCAACTGATGATGCTTGAATTGTTAGAATATCCCGCGCCATTTTTGCTAAAACTGGAAACTGTGCTTGTTGATCCTTCCAAAATGGCAGTAGTTGCTCGCTTCCAAAATAATCAACATCCTTGCAAGCATGAAGTAGATAAACATCAAGCTCGTTGAACCCTCCGCTGCTACTCGAATGCCTGCTAGAAAGCCTTTGATTAAGGCTGGAAAAACTTCCTAATCCGGTTGCAGCTCTTTTGGGAGCCTGCGTTGAACTTGATCCAGCTCCACTTGGAACACTTGGAACAACATTATCAGCTGCACTCCTATACCTTTCATAAATCCGTTGGCAATCTGTAATTACCTGCGCACAAACTGTTTCTACACTTGGTGTTTCTTCGTCAGTAATTCTCAAAGTCCGATAAATTTCTCTAATTAGCATTTCCGTATTAAAACGTTTAAAACATGGATGTAATACAGATGCAATGTAATAAAGTGGTGGAATCGGGAAAAAATATTTTTTAAATTTTTCAATCATTGCTTCTACCGCAACTTCATAACCAGTCACTACTCTATAATCATTAAGTAATTCTGATATTCCAGCTATAAAATACAACATGGTAGTGATTTTAGGATAATATTGACCCGAAAATTCTTTAGTAGCATAAAAAAACTTTACTAAAAAAAGGAGAAGACGCTCAACATTTTGCCAATCAGATTCTTCTAGGTGATATTCTACAGCCACTTTGCGATTAAAATAATTAGTAATAGGCACTCGTAAAGTGTAAGCAACATTCAAAGAGTCATATACAGTGTTCCACCTAGTTGAAACTTCCTTGGGAACTCTTCTAGGAGTTAAACCTTCTTTCACACACTCTGCTTTAAAGTCCCTCCATCTATCCGGTTTTTTAGATTTAAAAATATAACTAATTGCGAGTCTAACCTTCATAATAGTAGGATCAAATAACTTAAGGCCATCTTTTACAACTAAATTATATATATGACATGCACATCTAACATGAATCAATTCTTCAAAAGGGGGATGCAATGCGGGTCTTAACTTACCAATAGCATAATCATTGTTTGCAGCATTATCAAGAGTTATACTTAAAATTTTATCACTAAGATAATACGCCTTACAAATATCCGAAACTTCTCTCTTAATAAATGATCCTGTGTGTGGTTCATCGACAGCGGAATATGCTAAAATTCTTTTTTGCATTACCCAGTTAAGATCTATCCAATGACAAGTAACTGTTAAATACTCATACCCATTAACACCACGACCCAAATCAGTAGTAAGACAAACTCCACAGTCAAAGTGATAAAATATATATCGTAAATATTGTCTATATTCATTTTTAAATTTTATAATATCACTTCGAACCGTAGTTTTTGGAAAACCTTGAAAAGATGGATTATATACGGTTTGAATATAACGAATAAAACCTTGAGAAGAAGCAAATGTAAAAGGTAAGCACTCTACCGCAATCATTTTTGCCATTTGTTCCCTATCTTTCTTTTTATCATAATGCATAAGCCCCCCCGTCACTGGGTTAATTTCCTGTTGGACTCCACTACCTTGCGATGGAGCCATTCTGTTCCCTGACCGAGGGCCACCCGGCCTCCTATCCCATTCATCCTTATGATGGTTTTCTAAGTGTGTTCTCAACTTTCCCGTCCCACTATTATGGCTGCCGGTTTTAAAAGACCAAACTTTTTTACAAAGATTACATTTAGCGGTCTGCTCCGGAGCATTTTTAGTTATAAATTTCCACACATCCGATCTTTCGACTCGTCCCGCTGGTTCTCTACTAGGAGGCATAGGTGGTAATTCAGTTTCTTCAGGTTCACCTTGAAATTGACTAGTGGGTGTTTCATCATCTAAATTAGCCCCTTCGGTATTTTCTTGATATTGGGCCTCTAACAAATCATTATCTAGTGGTTGATCATAATTTATATCATGAAAAAATTGCGAGTCATCTTCCTGAGTAAAATCATCTAGAAGAGAAGGGGCGCTAGAAGTACCAACTGGTCTTTTACCTAAAGCACGAGCCATTCTATCATCCCCCCCTCGGTTAGAAGCACGTGATCTACGACCACTACCCGTAATTGATCTCCAAATTCTAGACATTTTTATAATTACTAAAATATGCTTCGAACAAATTACTAAAATATGCTACAAACAATAATAGTGCACAAAAATAAAATAGATAATAAAAAGTAAGAACGAGTTTACTTGATATCGTGAACTTAGAATGTAGAACTTAGAAGTGAAAGTTGAAACTTGACCGGAACCGCACCGAACAATATTTCCACTTTACTCCAAATAGTTTTTTGTAATGCAATTTAGCAAATAGCCTTTGTAGAAATAAGAGAGATTGATAGAGATTTAGAGAGAATATTTGAGAAATTGTGAATAAATTGGTGAAATATGATGGTATTTATAGAAAAAAATAGGTTGAGGGGGGGGGGTATGGGGGCGCCTAGGGGGGTGGGGGGGCTAAAATAGCCGTTTTTGGCCGTTGGGCCAACGGCTAAGCTTGAAATAGCCGTTGCCCAACGGCTATTTTTCGCAAGCCCATCAGCTGTCCGGTCCGGTTCCGGTTCCGGACCGGTCCGGTTCCGGTCCATTTTGGTCCGGTTCGTCCGGTCCAAAATGGTTCTGCCGAGACGGGAACGGACCGAATTTTTTTTTTACTTTTGGCCCGGCTTGAGCCGGTTCCGATCCGGTCCGGTCCGGTTTCCGGTCCGGTCCGGTGCGTCCCGGCCCAAACCGGGTCAATAGACAGCCTTAGCTGCAACAGCAATTGGGTCCAGCACCTTGTGTAACCCTTGTTGGATCAGCAAATCCTTCATCCTTCTCTGCCATGTAGAGAATCCTCCTTCACCGTTGAATTTTGGCAACTCGTATTTTACTCCTGACATTTTTTTTTCTTAAAAAAAAAAATCGATGAATAGTAACTGTGAATAGTGACGTGAATAGTAACTTAAATAGTAACTATACTGTCACCTCTACCAGAAATATACCGCCTCGCTCTGATACCAGTTGTTGGGAATTTGGCGGACCCCACAGTAACAATATTCACGGTAAAAATAAATGGAGTAATTAAAATACGGTAATTAACGGGAATAAAGAAAGCGATAAATGACACCTGTACTTTTACATGGAAAATCCTTCTGAATAAGGGTAAAAAACCACGGCCCAAGAGGAGCAAATAATTTCACTATAATGAGGACTTTTATACAGTAGTGCCGAGTATAATACTCCAACAGGCTACTACACTCACAAAAGAAAAATATCACTCTTTTTCTTTTTACCTCACTAAAAATATTGCTCACACTCTCTCAATGCTCTCTATTGTTTCTCTCTGTTTTTTGGTGTGTTCCAAACTGAAAGGAATCCTGCTCTATTTATAGAGCAAAGGCAGTAGTCTATGATGTCACTGCAAACATCATTCCTGCCAAATTCTCACCAAACTTAGCCAACCTTTGTTGACTATTCTTTTACACGTTTTCTTTGTTGATGATTGATTGGGGTGGACCCCATCACTTAATTCTAGTAGGCCATCAGTAACAGTTTCCTATTTTAGAAACATAAAGTTTTGAAGACTGTTTATCAGTTTATAAGGTTCCTCGAATTCTAAGGCTGGGTGAAACTACGATTAACCTTTCATTAAAATCAAATTTAGCAAATAGTGCTAATTCAAATATTGACTGAGCATATACAAGAATATCTTGTTAGGTAATTCCTATTTTTCACAGCATTAAAGCCCCATAATATTGGAGTTAATTTCTAAAATAGCTACTGAATTAATGCAAAGTATCTAAAAAAGTCAATTTCATTTGGTTTTAGACAAAAGTATCACTCAACTTATCAAAAATACCTTAAAAAGTCATTCTCTCAAGTTGTGTGTTAAAGTTCACAAAAACATGCTGATATAGCAATTTATTTTATTTTTTTAATTAAAAATGGACCCAAAATATTTTAATGTTTTTAAAAAAACATCAAATTTAAGGTATCGGCCCCCTTGAAATTTTACATAATAACCAAAATTTAAGGTACTAACCACCTCAAAATTTTAGACGTTTGACCATGGTAAATCAAACTTCAAACTTTGAATATGAAGTTTGTCTATGATAATTCAAACTCCACACCTCTCAAATTTTGTTAATTTTTTTTAAAAAAAATAAGAATATGCTATGAGCAAAGATTCAACTTAAAAGTAAAAATCAATTTTTTTAACCAAAATGTCTAAAAGATATACTGCATATGAGAACATATAAAATTTAATAATTATTATGTCCAAAAATATGTAAAAAAAATTTATGGTGCTACATTTTTCAACTAGAATTTTTGGGGAAGATTTCAAATAACTACATGATTATAATTTCTAATTACAGTCTTTAGCATATTTGTTGTGGTACCTAATTACAAAACTACCAATACTATTTTCACACTTTGATATTTTCCAATGAGCATTCTTTAAAATCAGCTTAACTGACTGCCAAATTACTAGATAGTATCCTTCCATATTCCCTCTGACCTGAAGTTCTCACACTCTATATAGATATGTATAATTATTATATGATGCACACTTTACGGTTAAAGAAAATCAAATATACTATTAATATACAAATAGTAGAAAATTAAATATACTATTAATATGCAAATAGGACATTAATGTACACTAGTAATACACCAAAAACAACTATAATATAAAGATGAAGAATAATAATCCACCAGTAAACTATCTCATAAATAAATAATTTGATTTTTTTAAAAAAAATTAAATATTTATTGGGTCCACTTTTTAATAAAAGAACTAAAATAAAATGTCACATCAACATTTTTCGGTGAACTTTAATGCACAACTAATTAGGGGAATGACCTTTTAAGGTACTTTGGATAAGTTGAGTAATATTTTTATTCGAAACCAAAGCAAAGTGATTTTTTTAGATACTTTACATTAGTTCAGTGACCATTATAGAAATTAACTCCATAATATTGTGATACTACTAATTCAAGTGGCATAGTAAATCTGGTTCATTTCTCAAAGTATCAATCAGTCATAATTTGATTAAAAGTTCATCATAACAATTAGTCATCTTTAGTTAGTGATAAAAGTGTATGTGCCAAGACATGGAATGCACGTATTAATTTGGTGTAAACAACCGATAATGGTACAACTCTGAGTTGTCGATCTTTACAAAGTTAGTTTTATACTTCGAGAATAACAATTGCGTCCCAATGCCACGTAAAATTGAATCGACTATATAAATATTTATTGTTCATGACACTCATTTTAAACCTGTCTTTGTCCAATTCCAATGTCATTTAATACTTGGACGTGAAACTAAAATTAGAAAAGCTTGAAATTCCTTAGCCAAGATGTTTTGGCACAATACTTTGACAACGAAATGCTATGAAGTTATTTATTTCTGGAGTCATTCCTCATACCTTCCTCTTTTGCATAGCAATAATGCACCAATGGTCCAATATTGTATACCAAATAACTGCCACTCCTGCTTTGACCACTTTTTGTACTGGCCCAACTACCAAGGTAGTACTACGTCTAGTATAGTTGTATTAGTAGAATGGCATGAAATTTTAATTTTAGTCTCAACCATTAAACATAGACTATGACAAATGTCCTCACTTCAAGTAAGAACTTGGAGAAATTGAGATAATGACAAATAAATAGGAGCCGGATCCCAAAATAAAATTATGAATTCATTTTCTATGTCATCTCTTTCTTCTATCCAAAAAAGAAAAAGAAAAAAATACTACCAGTACTTAATAAAAGATAAACGCAACCCATACTTATGCCACAAATAATTATTATGTCTTAGTTTCAAGTTAGTCTAGGTAGACTATATGGATCCTTCATTACTCAATTTTTACCAGAGAAATGCTTATAGAGTATGTGTAGCTTGGCTATCTAAGCATTTTGCATGGTATGATGTATTGTAACTAAAATTAATAATTCACCACCCACCACTTTACGGTATGAAGTCTTGCAAAAAATGAAAAGGTGAAACAAAATGAACAATCATGTTAAGTCATTTAGACAAATGAACATGTATGGAATTCCATCCTCATTCATCTTCCATACCACAAATCATAGCATGTTACTTTCCCTTTAGATTAGTCAAAGGCATGTGCAAGCTATCCCGAAACACAGATCGGTTACACTACTGGTTGTTTGGAACGCTAAGGCCGAAAGGTAGGCGGTCGGGAACACTAAAGACGCTTGTTCTGGGCGCTAGGGGCCGTTGCTCACTCAAGCGAAAGGGTGTTTTGGAGCACTAAGGGCTTAGTGCACCTCAACTCTTCTCCTAATGGCTGAATGCCGGGTTTGAATTCCTCCCTTCTAGTTACCGCCCCATGGGTTCCTTCACTTCAAACCAGACTTTTTGCGATTTGAAGACATCGCCGTTACATACAGAACTTTCTTAGATGATTTATTTTTAATCACACAAAAGAGGTGCAGCTCATTAATTAGTCAGTTGCACTTCCCTGTGCAACATAATGTACCAGAAAGAGGCATGCACATAGACAAATCTCAAATATCCAAAGAAAGAAAATGAAGAATCTACAAAATCCTATATACAAGTACCTAGCAATACACGAGGCATTTTCTTTGAGCTAAAGTCTTCAACATCTTTCAATTTATAATAATGTGGAGCTATTTCCACAACCCATTCTGGTTTCAATTCAGTAACCTGGCGCATATACTCCTTACTGGTCAAGACCAAGTCATGATAGACAGCCCATCTAGGAAGCACCTGCGCCAAACCTGAGCTGGGGTGTATGTGAACTGTTTGGGGATGTTTAACAGTTTGATAAGATCCATTCTTTTGTAATCTTGCTGAGTGAGGGAAAAATCCTGATGTTATAGACTTTTTTTATAGCTTCCAAGTCATTAACATTTGAAGCCAACTCAATTTCCACCCTTTCCAGTAGGCCTTCCAATTGATCTCGGATATCGCTAGCTCGCTTCATGCTTCTAACCTGGATGTAATTATTCTCATAGCACCACTGTGTTGAAAAGTTTGTTTCCTTCCAGGAATTGTAAACCTTTGGCAGCGCGATATGATCTCCAATTCAACCGTGCATTGTCTGCATGGGACGATAGAAGATTGAATTGCCCACAGAAAGCATTGCAGCAATGCTTATTATTTCATCAGAGCACTTGTAATTGTCTGAGGCAACAATCATCTATGAGTTCCTCTAGCTTCTTCTGCTCCCTTTTCTTCAAGTACTCGTCTCAGAAACTTTCCTCAAAGTTCCAATGTCATCTCGCGCCTATGCATCAGACCTCCTGATTGCCTCATCTTCATCCCTCCTAATTAATTCCCTGCATTTCTTCTTCTGACTCAATGGGAAACTAGTCTCCTAATCCGTCTTTCATCATTATCATCTTCGTCTTCATGGATCGTCTCAAGCCTCTTCCTGAACTTCTTTTGTCGCGTATTATATTTTTTGCAACTACTTTCAGCACCAACATTGTTATCATTATCGTTGTCATCATCATCGAGCTCCAAAAGCACGTAGGACTTTGTCTTCAACTCAGAGTCCATCTTTTACGAGAAAAAGAAGCTAGCAATAGAATCAAACTTGTTCAACAGGTTTTGTGCGTCTTGTATGTGTAGAATGTATACTCGTATGTATTTGTGCCATCAAGAAAATATATTTTTTTTGGTTCAAAACCAAAGCAAATTAAGCATATATAAGTTCTTTTTTTTTTTACTATTTTTATTTTTATTAATCTAAAACCAAACCAAACCAAATCAAACCAAACCGACACCGATTCTATTTTGCAATATCCTTTGGACACCCCTAATTACAAGTATTCCTGCTAATTTCATTTTAGCTCGGATGCCTTCTTGTACCAGTTCAATTGCTACTACTTCGAGATATCGCCATAGCTGTAGTTAAATAAGATCTAAACTCATTTATATGCTCATCAAATTCTTCTTCCACATAAAACTATAATAAATTACGCCTTAATTCACATAGCTAGTTGGAGTTGTTTATATGAATACTCACTATTCCTTTTTTATATGAAAAATGTAAGGTCCATTATGGTATCTTGTCACGTATGCTTTCAATTAAACTTTAAGAACTTTAAAAAATGGTTAAAAATTGGTGAAGCAAACCATTTTTATGTGAATCATTATGTTAAGTTCATTTGAACAAATGAACATTTAAGGAATTCCATTCTTATTCATCTTCTATTCCATAAATTATCGCATGTAACCTACCTTATAGACTAGATTCATTTCGTTTGATTTTTAAATTTCTTTTCATTAATGTTCTTCTTTATTTGACTTCACTAGCTATATACGTATACAAATCCATATTGCGCCAATAATATTCTCTGTTTTGTTTAAGAAAGATCTAGAGTAAATTGTTTGGTTGACTTTTTGAACGTGATTAAATATACAATTAAATTATTAATAGAGTCTAAAAATTTCTATACGCAACCATAGCCAGGTCATCAAAACCTTAAAGTCAACGTCATTTGTCCCTCAATGTTGGGAGGAAAAATCTGTATTTGTACTACTACCTCCGGTCCACATTATTTGATGTTTTGAGTATTTTCACGCATATTAAGTAAATCATATTTTAGCATTAATTAGCAATATAATTGACTATATTAGTCTTTATTCAAGCTATTTTTACTTATCATTTTTTTTAAAGTCATTTATTAGCAAATGATGACATTGTAAAATTCCATCTTCATTTCCGAAAAGATCAAATATTATGGGAAAAAAATAGACTAAAACAACAAATAAAGTGGACCGGAGAGTAACTTTCTAGAAATAAGTAATGATTACGAACTTATGATGTAAAAATACATTTCAAAATCACATTACTTATGAGAACAATTACCAAATTTTTATCATAAATAACTACTCCCTCCGTTCTAATTTATATAGCAACATTTTCTTATTCGTCTGTTCCAAAAAGAATAATACGGGACACATAAAATGAAATAGAGAGAGTACCATTCTTATTATACGGGAGAATATGTTAAGGTGATATGTTATAACATATTAACATACATTAATACTGTAAAAAAAAAAAATCTTCATATTACATGGTATCATTTTGGAGAGATTTGTGTTAGTTTCTGAAACTAATTTTGTAGTAGATTTAAATACCTTATTTTTTCCAACATACTAATATCTAGACTTTCGAAATCAATAATATATGTATAATTGTCATAGGAATATACTTTCTTAAAAAAAACCATAGTCGGTTGATCAAATGTTAGACATTAAATACGTATATATCATGATCACATATTAAACCTGTGATGTCCTAGAAAATATTTCAAGAACCACCGATCACTTTATTACACCTACCAAATTTAAAATTCGTATATTCATATACATATATTTCTTTAACTTAACGCCAACTCTTGTTTCAACAAGAAGCAATTCAAGAATTAAACACATAGAAAAAAAAAAAAAATCTTACATTCATCAACCATGGCAACTGCAAAGTTTCTTTCATTTGCATGTATAAGAAATGAAAGTAAATATGGAGATTTTTCATCAAGATCACATTATCCATCAATGCCAAAATATCCAAAGGGTGTTACTATATCAACTGATGAAGAAAAAAGTATACATGGAACAGAATCAAAAGCAATATATTCAGTACATGGAATGAGTTGTTCTGCATGTGCAGGTTCTGTAGAAAAAGCAATTAAAAGACTTCCTGGTATTAAAGAAGCTGTTGTTGATGTTTTGAATAATAGAGCTCAAGTTATTTTTTATCCCAGCTATGTTAATGTAAGTCCAATTTATTGTTACACATTTTTTCGTTGGATACTATTTTATGTGATACGAATTAGTTGAGAATATGTTTTAGTCATGTTAGTACGTTTACGTTTTATTGTTTCTAGGAGTCTTTAGCCCTATAGACATTTTTATACTAGTAGAAAAGGTAGAGAAATACTTTTAATTTTATGTTTATTTTGTATATTTTTGGCCTAAGATGAAGTTAATTGGAGAAACATGGTCGGATTCATATGGCCGACCTCAGCTTGTTTGGGACTTAGTGATAGAGATTAGTTGTTGCTATTGTGGTTTAATTGGTAAAAGAATGTAAAATTTGCTCTTTGTAACTTTTGTCAATGTGATTTCAGTTTTTCTTTCAATTCTTTGTTTGTTACAAACTACTTACCTCAGCAAGAGCTGATGGGAATTTTAATTGGTGAAAGAAGATATAAGTTCATTTTTTCTTGCACATTTTTCTGATTCTGCTAATCGTATAGAATTATACGTAGAATTTTTACAAAGGGGGTAGTTGAGATTTAAGATTCTTGAATAGCAGTGCTCATTTTAAGGTTTTCACCAACTTTATCAATGGTCCATTTTTTTTAAACGCCAATTGAGTATTTCAAACTACTTATTTCTGCAAGAACTTTTCATGGGGTTTCATCTTTTGGTGAAAGAACGTGGAAGTTTGTTTTTTTAGTCAGGTTTCGCTGGATTCTACTGTTCATATAGACTTATTAGGTGTTGTTTCTATTTGAGTTATGATTCTTATAAAAGTGAGGTACTCCATTGAATATGTTGTACGTTGTAAGCAACTTGTTTATTTGTTTAAAAGTGAGGTATGTTGGGTATGTTCTAAGCAATTTGTTAATTCCAGTTTTTTAATCCTTTTGCTCTTCCTTTAAGTTTTTACTTTTGCCTAAATCTTGGTTGCGTTAGAGGAATAAAAAAATTCTGTTTCTAGTCTGTTTCACCCCGTGTTTTGGAAAACAAATCTACATTGTGTACCTCACCAAACTATCCCCTAAAAGTCTGAATCAAGAATGTCGTGAACCGTTCTTCAAGTTCTTCAGCTCTAGAAACTCTGCTCATTCCCTCTATTACTTGAGAATTGGTGCTTTAAGATTGTCTATTTGTTGGAATTTCCCATAGTTGTTTTTGTTGTTGTAAATTTGTAATGAGCTTTATTTGGGGTAGATTATGCTTATTGCTATGATAAAGCTGCATTTACAGTGCCCAGTGCCCTGCAATATGCAGCAGTAGTTCTTGAAATACAAATTAATTGGTTTTCTTTTTTCCACACTTGCTTAGCTCTGCAGTTCATTAATATTAAGTGCGAGCTTATTGCTGAAGAACGGCATGCAATTATATACTTTTGCTTCTCAAATAAATACTTGAGCTACCGTTCTTTTATGTTTTTTCTTGTTTTTTTGGATGTCTGAGGAAGTGGTTTGCGCTTGTCCAAACGTGTAGGAGGAAATGATCCGTGAGACCATAGAAGATGTTGGATTCCAGGCTACTCTGATTACAGAGGAGGAAACGGAGAAATCCTCCCAAGTCTGCCGGATACGTATAAAAGGAATGACCTGCACTTCTTGCTCCACAACTGTTGAATCTGCTTTGCAGCTGATCCCAGGTGTACAGAAAGCACAGGTGGCATTAGCAACCGAAGAGGCTGAAATTCAATATGATCCAAGGATATTAACTTACAATCACCTTTTAGAGGCCATAGAAAATACTGGATTTGAAGCCATATTAATTAGCACAGGAGAAGATAGGAGCAAAATATTGCTGAAACTTGATGGAGTACACACTGGCGATTCCATGAGGATCATTGAAAGTTCTCTTAGAGCACTCCCGGGTGTTGAAGACATTGATATTGATCCTGAGTTGAAGAAGTTATCCGTTTCTTATAAATCAGATATAATAGGACCTAGAGATTTCATTCGAGTAATTGAGTCAACTGGTTCCGGAAAGTTCAATGCAATGTTATATCCTGAAGGTGGTGGGGAACAATCGCATAGACAGGAGGAAATTGGAAACTATCGTCGGTCCTTTCTCTGGAGCTTGTTTTTTACAATTCCCATTTTCTTGACTTCCATGGTCTTCATGTATATTCCTGGTCTCAAGGATGGATTGGATATTAAAGTTGTTAACATGCTTAGCATTGGAGAGATTTTGCGGTGGGTGCTCTCTACTCCCGTGCAATTCATCATTGGTCGTCGTTTCTATTCTGGTTCTTACAAAGCACTACGTCATGGTTCTGCAAATATGGATGTTTTGATTGCTTTGGGAACAAATGCAGCCTACTTTTATTCGGTCTACTCGGTGTTGAGAGCTGCAACTTCCCCAAGCATCAAGTCTACTGATTTTTTTGAGACCAGCTCAATGCTCATTTCCTTCATTCTACTCGGGAAGTATCTTGAAGTTCTGGCCAAAGGAAAGACATCGGAGGCCATTGCTAAACTTATGAACTTGACCCCTGATACAGCAACATTATTACAGCTTGATGATGAAGGAAATGTTGTAAATGAGGAAGAAATTGATAGCCGACTGATACAGAAGAATGATGTGATCAGAATCCTTCCAGGTGCAAAAGTAGCCTGTGATGGCTTTGTCATCTGGGGACAAAGCCACGTCAACGAGAGTATGATAACCGGAGAATCTAGGCCAGTGGCCAAACGGAAAGGTGACATAGTGATTGGAGGAACTGTGAATGAGAATGGTGTTCTGCATATTAGAGCAACTAGAGTTGGATCAGAGAGTGCACTTTCACAGATTGTTAGGCTCGTAGAATCAGCACAGATGGCTAAAGCTCCTGTTCAAAAATTTGCTGATCGCATTTCTAAATATTTTGTGCCTCTTGTAAGTATTACTGGCTTCCTGTTAAGATTCATATTATCATCTTATGGCTCTCTGAAGGTTCATGATCATTTTGCAATTTCAGGTTATTATTGTCTCCTTTTCCACTTGGCTGGCCTGGTTTTTAGCTGGGAAATACAACGCCTATCCTAATTCCTGGATACCATCTTCCATGGATAGCTTTCAGCTTGCCTTGCAATTTGGTATATCTGTTATGGTCATAGCTTGCCCGTGTGCCCTTGGTCTTGCTACTCCAACTGCTGTCATGGTTGGCACAGGAGTTGGTGCTTCTCGTGGTGTCCTGATTAAAGGTGGGCAGGCTTTGGAAAGCGCTCAAAAGGTATGCACCAAAATTCTTAACTACGCTTCCAGCTATCCCATACCATATAATATATGTGGAAAACAAATCATCATCTGTTTTTGTAGGTGAACTGTATAGTGTTTGATAAGACGGGAACACTTACAATGGGGAAACCAGTTGTTGTAAATACAAGGCTTTTCAGAACTATGGTACTTCGAGAATTTTACGAACTGGTTGCTGCAGCTGAGGTAAATTTAAGTCTGATCTGAAGTCCTTAAGTGGAATTATTACAATTGTCAGTGGCTGCCTCACCCTTGTTGCTCATGATTTGCTAATATTGACCTACTTAATCACCCTTTTTAACTTAGTCATGTTACTGCTGCTAGTTTGAAGAACTTATAAAACTGCACTTCCTGTCACACAATATCCAGTTAAAGTTGTAGTGCAAGAAAACCTTTAGAGCAATTTATGTCTATTTAACCTAGATTGATCAAGATAATGCTCTGATATTATCTCCTATGACTCTGCCTGAGCGTGTCGTATGAGGTAGTAAAGGTTTCAATTTTAGTCGATTATGTTAAATCTGTTGTGGCTCAAGGAGACCATTATGGTCAAACATTTTCCTAGTACAGCGAACACTTGCGTTTGTCCATGCTGAAATGTGACTAAAAACTTACACTTGAATTTCTAGGTAAATAGTGAGCACCCATTAGCCAAGGCAATTGTCGAATATGCCAAAAAGTTTAGAGAGGATGAGGAGAACCCGGTATGGCCTGAAGTCCAGGACTTTGAGTCAATAACTGGCCATGGCGTGAAGGCTATTGTCCACAACAAGAAAGTGATAGTTGGAAACAAGAGCTTGATGTTAGCACAAGGCATTTCTGTTTCAGCTGATGCCGGTGAAGTTTTAGCTGAAACAGAAGAATTGGCTCAAACTGGAATACTTGTATCAATTGATGGTGTACTGACTGGAGTTGTTGCTATATCAGATCCTGTGAAGCCCGGAGCTCGTGAAGTCATTGCTCTTCTTAAGTCTATGAAAGTTGAGAGTATGCTTGTAACAGGTGACAATTGGGGAACAGCTAATGCCATTGCAAAAGAAGTGGGCATTACTGATGTTATTGCAGAAGCAAAACCTGAAGACAAAGCAGAAAAAGTGAAGGAACTGCAGGTAATAATTTTGATGCCATGAAAATATAAAACACATCTTACATTTAAAGAACTGAATAACCAAATATTCTCCCAAGTTGAATTTGTACCGGTCAGATTGCTTAAATTAGATTTCTTCTAAAAACTTTCTTATGCTGCATGGATCTTGTTAAGCTGTATTGATAGACCTACCGTGCATTGGAATTCATGTAGACTTAGCAAAAGATAGAGCACAATGGAAGAAAAAGATCTATATAAGCAATAAGATTTTGTTGGGAATACGTTTTAGTCATGTTAGCACGTTTACTTTAGATCCTATGTTTTCTAGGAGTCTTTTAGTCCCATAGAGATTTATATGCCAGAAAAAAAAATGTAAAGAATTTCTTGTAGTTTTTACTTTTTGAGCTTAAGTAGAGTGACATTGGCTGTGAGAATTCATATAATCGGCCCCAACTTGGCTTGTTAGGGACTAAGGCATAGTTGTATTTTTTTCCTGGAGCTTATGTCATCTTAATTGATCAACAGAGTCTAGGGAAAGTCGTTGCAATGGTCGGAGATGGAATTAACGACTCTCCAGCGCTTGTAGCAGCAGATGTTGGAATGGCAATAGGGGCAGGGACAGACATAGCTATAGAGGCAGCTGATATTGTCCTAATGAAAAGCAATCTGGAAGATGTCATAACTGCTATTGACCTTTCCAGGAAAACATTTGGTCGAATTCGTCTGAACTACTTTTGGGCATTTGGCTATAACCTTCTTGGCATCCCAATTGCTGCTGGAGCTCTTTTCCCGTCTACTAGATTCCGCTTGCCACCGTGGGTAGCAGGTGCAGCAATGGCTGCTTCTTCAGTGAGTGTTGTCTGCAGCTCTCTTTTGTTGAAGAATTACAAGAGACCAAAGAAGCTTGATAATCTTGAGATTGGAGCCATAACTGTTGAGTGATGTTTGCATCAGGGTATGCTGTGTACATCACACCCAGTCACCCATTGGGGTGTGGCCCTTCCCCGGACCACTGCGTGAATGCGGATGCTTTATGCACTGGGCTGTCCTTTCTTATGTTTCATATGTCAACTTTTCTTAACATGTAAATATGTTCAATAATCACATCTCCATGCACCAGTTGTAAGCAAGATTCAAGCACTAGTGCTTCAGTACTTCTTAGACTATGTTATTGCAAGTTCATAAAAGTGAATTGTAAATAAAGCTGCCAGTATTTCCTTTTGTTGCATGATTTTTCTTTCAACCCTTTTGTTGCATGATGGCATAAATTCTTTCATTATTTCTTCCATTTTTCTTCACTTCATAGCTGTGGAAAAATATGCATTCACAATTCTCAAAGTGGGTAGAAATGTGATTCCATAATTGCATATACTTTTCTCTAATTGTAGTTCTATTTAGAAACAATTATAAGACACCTGCTTTTGTAGAACAAAAGTTAGTGGGGTTGAATGTGGTGCATTGCTACAACATATTTAGAATTATATGGATAACATATTTAGAATCATAAATATTATAAAGAACCATAAAAGGAGTTTGGTCTTGGCATGGTCTACTCAAACGACAAAGAAAACACATCCTCATTGCACATATATCATCAAAAAGTTGAATTTCTTCACCACCAACTTTTGGGACATAATGTGGTTCCGTACATCTTTTTAATTAAAAAAATTATTGCACCGATCTTATGATTGATACTGTTTAACTTAACAATTAGAAATTGTTTTTTAAAAGATTTGTAATCTGTACTACTTAAATCCTAATGCTTTTGTTGTATATTTTTTCTTTTGCATGAGAGCTGTACCACTTTGAGTGGTTATGTTACAAATTTGTAGATATAATATTTTATAATTTATCTGAAATACAGTAACAAATTAGAGTTTATGATACGTGCATGATCCATTCGAAATATAATGTGCACCTTGTAAAAATACTAAGATCATAACTTGTAAAATTGTACAGTACTTATAATGTAAAAATATTTTAAAACATCACATCGCAACTCAAACACGCGTGATGATCAACTTTAAATCCTACAAACATGTCAAGTCCCTTTTCTCTTTTATGATTGGCTTATCAACTATGTATATAAATATACTAATAGCTAATCCGAGTGCATGCTTAGTGACTATGTTTGAAGCACCTGCATATAACAATAATATATAAGTACATACTCCATTATATATGGCAAAAACTTTTGTATTTGTTTCAAGGAGTACTGGTACCAAGAATTATCCAAAACTTATTACCAAAGCCTCACTGCCCAAAGAGGAATACAATTTCATTCTAAATATAAAGAAACGGCCAATGAAGAAATTGAAGCTAAGGTTTTGTTTTCAGTCATTGGAATGACTTGTTCTGCATGTGTGGAGAAAGCCATCAAAAGAACTTCCTGGAATTAAATTGGCTCAGGTTATGCATGTGTGGGTAATTACCCAGTTTTGTCAATGTAAGTTTACTACACCTCTCATACTTTTTCCTTTTTTTTTTCCTTTCTTTGATGGGATTTTTACTATGGAATTTTAACTATGGATTTTTACTATGGAATTTTCACATCGTAGCTAAATGTGAAAATTTTGGTGGCTAAACAAACGACAACAATGAAGTTTTTGTAGCATGTCGTAGCAAGAAATGACCTTGCTAAAAATTAGGTGCAATTTTACATGTATGTGCCTAAGAATACTATATTACTACAAACGTTTTTATCTTTACATTAATTTAGTCAACATATAAAAAATGCATTAACTTCCTCAACAAAATTTACTTATATGTTTCAAGATTCAACTTATAATCAATATTAAGCCATGTATACTAGTAAAGAAAAATACTAATAGACCAAAAAATCAATTTATACGTAGACACCATTATGAGATATAATTGGAAGTGCTGACTATAAAGACATTATTCGAATCAATATTTATGCGCTCCAGTGGAGGAAATATTCTCCATATTTCCTTTCTGAAGAAGCTCTTTTACCTTTTTCTTTTCTAGTGTTTTGTGCTTGTCTTTCAGTTTCCTCATACACAGTTAAGAGGAGTCGTTTGATATGTGGTATACGATTAATTAATCATGGTATAAAAAGCTGGATGATTTTATTTTGTATTTGGTTTGCAAATTCAAATCAATATTATCTGATTTCAGTATAAACTTATGCACAGTTTGATGAATAAATCAATACCAAGGACCCCATGATATTAACTTATCCCAATATTAACTTATCCTTGTAGTGCGTGTAGAAAAACACACTCCTTTTCAGAATTAGAGATGAGGTTAACCATTATACTAAGATTATCTAAAGTGCCACTTTAATTAGACTAGTGACTTATGAACCTACTAAGTAAAGTATATTAAAACTGTTAAGTGTTGTAATTAAGCTGCTACATGATACATCTTCAAAGAAATAAACTGGAATATAGTATCAGTAGTTATATACACTACCACAGTATGTTTCCTGGTACAGAATCTAGTTCAATATCTATACTTGGTTAGTATGTCTTTTCTCAAAAAAAAAAAAAAAGTCTCTTCTACTAGTCCCTCTGCCTTTAAAGCTGAAAACTTTTCCAAGAATTAGTCTTACATAGTTGAACTTTATGTTAAAAAGACTAGGAGGAGATGATCCGCGATACCATAGAGGAAGTTGGGTTCCAGGCTACATTGCTAAAAGAAGAGATGAGTGAAAAGTCTTCTCAAGTATGCAGGATTCAAGTAAATGGAATGACTTGTACTTCTTGCTCCACAACTCTTGAATCAGCTTTGCAAGTAATCCCTGGTGTACAAAAAGCACAAGTTGCATTAGCAACTCAAGAAGCTGAAATCTGTTATGATCCAAATATAGTTGATTACAATCAGCTACTGGAAGCTATAGCCAACACAGGATTTGAAGGCATATTGATTAGTACAGGAGAAGATAGGAGTGGAATACTGCTAAAAGTTGATGGAGTCAGCACTGAGAATTGTATGAAACTTGTAAAGAGTTCTCTTCTTGCACTACAAGGAGTTCAAGAAATAGACTTTAACCTGCAGCTCAAAAAGTTATCAGTCTCCTACATAGCAGATGTCACAGGACCTAGAGAGTTTATTCGTGCAATCGAATCAACTGGATCAGGAGTTCTCAAGGCATCTATATTTCCTGAGGGAAGAGAAAGAGAAGAACATAGACATCAAGAAATCAGGCAATATCATAGAGCTTTTCTTTGGAGTTTAGTATTTACAGTTCCTGTCTTTTTTACTTCAATGGTGTTTATGTATATTCCTGGTTTGAAAGATGTATTGGAAACTAAGGTTGTCAACATGTTAAGTGTTGGAGAGGTTCTGAGATGGGCATTTTCTACACCTGTTCAGTTCATCATTGGTCGAAAATTCTATATTGGTACATATATTGCCTTATCCCATGGTTATGCAAACATGGATGTTCTTATTGCATTAGGAACAAATGCAGCTTATTTTTATTCAGTCTATTCGGTCCTAAGAGCTTCTACTTCTCCAACTTTCAAGTCTAATGACTTTTTTGAGACTAGCTCGATGCTTATCTCGTTCATTCTACTTGGGAAATATCTGGAAGTTTTGGCTAGAGGAAAGACATCTGAGGCCATTGCCAAGCTCATGGACTTGGCGCCAAAGACTGCGACACTGTTAACTCTAGATGACAAAGGCCATGTGGTAGATGAGGAAGAAGTTGATAGCCGATTGATACAAAAGAATGATGTGATTAAAACCATTCCAGGTTCAAAAGTAGCTTGTGATGGTCTGGTCATATGGGGACAAAGCCATACAAATGAAAGCATGATAACAGGAGAGTCTCATCCGGTCACTAAAAGGACTGGTGACATGGTGATTGGAGGGACTTTGAATGAGAATGGGGTGTTACACATCAAGGCAACAAGGGTTGGATCAGAGACTGCTATTTCGCAGATTGTTCGGTTAGTTGAATCATCACAAATGGCTAAAGCTCCTGTGCAGAGATTTGCTGACCGCATTTCCAAGTACTTTGTGCCTCTTGTGAGATTAAGCACCCCCTACATGTCATTGTTTACAATATATAAGCATATAACTAACCAATTATATTTTTTATTTGGCTGAAAATTAGTGATTAATTCCGACTTCTCAGGTCATTGCTCTCTCATTTTGTACTTGGATTTCTTGGTTTTTAGCTGGAACGTTTAATGCTTATCCAAGAACTTGGATTCCTTCTTCCATGGATAGCTTTGAGCTAGCCCTGCAGTTTGGCATTTCTGTCATGGTGATAGCCTGCCCTTGTGCACTCGGCCTAGCTACCCCCACGGCCGTTATGGTCGGTACCGGAGTTGGGGCTTCCCTCGGTGTCTTAATTAAAGGTGGTCAGGCATTGGAAAGTGCACAAGAGGTCTGATTTCAGATTCTTTCTTTATAACAATCCAAAATATTTGATGAACTTGAGGTAAACTGCGTCTTTTCCTGATTTCCGCTACAGGTGAACTGCATAGTCTTTGACAAGACGGGCACTCTTACTATTGGCAAGCCTACGGTAGTCAATACTAGGCTTTTCAAAACTATGGTACCTCAAGAATTCTATGAACTTACTGCTGCTGCTGAGGTAGGATATTATCTTGTTTATGATCCTTCATCGGGAAATGCCAACTCATACCCATAATAAAACTTCAAAATACTTGATACAGTTGGAATTGGATACATAAACTATTGTCATTTTGGCAACTTGCTAGTTCGAATATTTTGATGCCATTATTGCTTAGTTCCTAAAATGACAACACTTATTGATAGGTAAATAGTGATCACCCCTTAGCCAAGGCAATTGTTGAGTACGCGAAAAAATTGAGAGGAAGAGAGGAGAACCTTATCTGGCCTGAAGCCCGGGACTTCGAGTCCATAACTGGCCAAGGTGTGAAGGCTATCATCTGCAACAAAGAAGTGATTTTGGGGAACAAAGGCTTGATGTTGGAGCAGGGCATTGCCATTCCAGTTGATGCTGAAGAAGCACTAGAAGAAACAGAACGACAAGCTCAAACCGGCATCCTTGTATCTATCGATAAAGAGCTGACAGGTGTTCTTGCCATCTCTGATCCATTGAAACCAGAGGCTCCAGAAGTCATCTCCATTCTCAAATCCATGAACATTGAGAGTATGATAGTAACAGGTGACAACTGGGGAACAGCAAATGCCATAGCCAAGCAAGTTGGAATTGACTCACACTATGTCGTTGCAGAAGCTAAACCTGAACAGAAAGCTGAAAAAGTGAAGGAACTACAGGTAGAAACTTATGTTTAATTACTGAGCTTTTCAACAATCAAACATCTATTCTCTGTTAGAATCTTATGGACTTGTTTGTGCACCCCCACATGCAAAAAGAATAGGCTTTTATGTGTAGATACACCAATGTTCTTCCCATGGTTCAACTGTTCCATTTTAGTCCACAGGATCTAGGCAATGTTGTGGCAATGGTTGGAGATGGAGTTAATGACTCACCAGCGCTTGTAGCTGCTGATGTTGGAATGGCAATTGGTGCAGGCACAGATATAGCAATTGAGGCAGCTGACATTGTTCTTATGAAGAGTAGTTTGAAGGATGTGATAACTGCAATTGATCTTTCCAAGAAAACCTTCAAAAGAATCCACCTCAACTACTTTTGGGCTTTGGGATATAATCTCCTCAGCATCCCAATTGCTGCTGGGGTTCTATTCCCATTTACTCGTTTTCGCTTACCACCATGGGTTGCTGGGGCTGCTATGGCTGCCTCTTCAGTGAGTGTTGTTTGCAGCTCTCTTTTGCTGAGGAACTACAGGAAACCTAAGAAACTGAATACTCTTGGTTTACATGGAATCATTGTTGAGTGATTCTTGGATATCACCATATCATGTTGAGCCACCCGATTTCTCTAGAATTTTTTTCCCACTGAGGGAAAAAGATACAGCCAGTGGATTATTTGCTATTAAATCACGTTCAAGTTATGTATTATGTTACAAAAAAAAAAACGAGAAGAAAAAAACAAACAAGGAAACACTGGAAATAAAAGTTGTTAAAGGACAAATGAGACAACCGGTAGGGCTCTCTCTAGAGGACACCTTAATATCACCACAGTCACCTTGCAAGTGAAATTCTTAGATAGAACTCAAAAATCATATATTTGATACATGAGAATAACAGACTTATTGCCAAGATTAAGGGACTCTTGCATGTCTGATTTCATATTGCCTGGAGTAGGAATAACATATTGTACACTTGTTTTACAAGCACAAATACATAAAGAAAATGAAAAAGGAAAGCTTGGACCAGAATTTTCCTCCTGATGAGCTACAGATAGTGTACAGGAAACATTTATCTGTAATGGTGCATGCTGATGCTGTGAGCATGATGCAGCATCAAACTTCCTAATCATTTTGTCACATCTTTGAATGCAAGTCAGCTTCTCTGCTCAATTTAGTAACGCTACTTCTTACCTCTAATCTTTGCTTTGCCAACTCCTCCTTGAATTTGGTGCGGGTTGAATAGAATTCGTTAAAATGGGGTGCCATGGCACTCTTTACGTCATCAATCCACTTCAAAACTCTCTTGTATGGGCTTAATATCCGCTCACGATCCTTTGCATCCAGAATCTAAACTCAGCAGAAAAAAGGTTTTCTACAAACACATCAGATTCAAGTACATTCTCCTAATCCCAGCAAGTGGATAGACTGCTATCCTAAGATAGAGCCACAACCGAGAAACATACAGAAGCATCTATAAGCCACCTCATTATATAAAAATATTGAGCCTTTTTCAAATAAAAATGGCCGGCTGACTGAAACTATTCATAGAGGAAGTGGAGTGGACAAGTAGAGAGCCTAGGCAAGGCAAGGATGGGGGAAGAAACAACTGGTGGTCACTACTAGTGTCCTTAGCTCTTTAATGCAACTTGGAGAAGATAACAGAGTTATCAATACCACCTACTCTTTCAGAATGAGGATCTTTAAGGACATTCCTCATACTACCATGTTTATTAATATTCAGTTTCAATGGAAGTGTATATAATCTGATGGAGGGGAAAGCAACAATTAACACAGTTCTTAATGTCAATGACTAACTTTGACGCGATATAGTTGTAACTTTAATTAAATAGCAGTACTTCAGGTTTTTCTCTCGTCAAACGAATCAAAACTCAGGCTAGCTTTTCACCGTGCTTTTCCAAGTTAAGGGGAGCGGGGGAATAATAAAGACTTGTAACGCATCCGGTGTTAACTGATGTCCCATGCCACCTTTCCTGAACAGCTATGCCTGAACACAAACGAATTCTTACATAGCACCCATTAAGCCACTGCTTTGTTCCTGAGTTTGAGCAAACACTATATTGAAAGTATGCATCATTTCTTCCAAGGAAATACGACATGCAGTGAGACAAGATTGTTCCGAGATGATAGTTTATTGGACTTATCTACTTTAATGTCCTACGCAGCAGACTCCTTTTCATAATTCATGCTTTGGATCAAAGATGTAAAGCAACAGCAAAAAAAAGGGGAAATCTCTTCACCTCAAGAGTCATCATCTCACACACTAAGCTAAGATCTGCAATTGAAGGTTGGCCACTCCCAAGCAAAAACCGTCCTTTTTTCAGGAGCCAAACAGACTCGATATTTGAAAGAGATGCTAAAAGGACTTTCTCAGCTTCTGCTGCTGCTTGTGGATTAAAAGGCAACCCAAGAGCAGGAGCAAGAACAGCATAAAAGACATATGAACCTGAAACCAGAAGCACTGCCTGATTAAACTGTTGGAAACAGCTAAAAGAGGGGCAATCCACAAGTACTACTCACAGGTAGTTGGGAAAAAGCTATTTTATCATAGTGTTTTTGTCACCGTCACTGTCAGAAAAAAAGGTCACCATCATTAAGTGGCTAGACTTGCAATTAGCAGCTTGACAAAGATAGTGTAAGAAACTTGCAGGCCCAGCAACTGTCTTGGCTAGCGGAGTGAATCTTAGTAAAAAGCATTATAACAAGTCAGTTGCTTTTCTTTCAAACTGATCAGGCAAACACATCCCCTGATTATCTCATTTCGAGATGAAAATTTAACACAGGTGTGACATACCCTTAAGTATAGTTTTGTCCAACTTCTCCCAAAATTTTAACATTCACCATTTCATTATCAGCAACAATGAATGCACTCCTTTATAATTTATATTAATTGCTTTCAGTCCAGGTGTATGATAGGGATGACGACTCTTCTTGCCGATAGCTAAGACTTCTAAGGTTCATTACTCATTGTTCCACCATCCATTAATCCATCAACAAGTTGCTTAAAATTTTCCTCTAGGCTAACACGGTGGACTTCACAGTGTTCAACCCTATCTAAAAGATAGTTTCTATTTTTTCCTTTTTGAGGAGATAGCATCGAACTCGAATCAACTTAACTATAAGAAAAGATTGTATAAAGGAATAAAGAGTCTACCTTCTTCTTCCTTTCCAAATTTAAAGGGATGGGCATCTTTCTATTTCTACTACTTTATTAGCGACCATCATTCTTCCCTAAGCTGTCACAGTCCAATAGAACCAAGCAATAAATAGAGGAATCCTCGCTCATTGATGTGAACTGAAAAGGCAAGTCTGAATTCTTTTAAAAAATTTAACTCAAGCAAAGGCCAAGGCAGAGTGATCATATTCCAACAGTAAACTACAATAATCTTAATCTCTTTAATAAGCACCTTTGCCACGAGGAAAGTGAGAACGATGCCAATCCAAGACAGAGTCCACCTTTGCTCTTTTGTATAAGTCAGCTGGGTACCTTCAAAAGCAGAAAGCAAACATTCTGAACTAGGATAAGCAATGATACAACCTAAGAGAGTCTACTACATTACAGTCTGTTTCCAACAGTGAAGAGCCACACTGTTCTTAGGCACCATAGAGGGGGTGAATGTGACACCCCAGCTAAGGATTAAGTATCCCACATCGGCATAACATTTGAGAGATGCTGGGTATATAAGTTAGCATGCCTAAGACCCTAGTGACGCGTTTTAAAGCCGTGCGGGCCTAGGCCCAAAGCGAACAATATCACTAGCAGGTAGCATGCCTAACACCCTAGTAACGCGTTTTAAAGACAGAACTATTCTTAACTTCAAAGCACCTTAAATTCTTTTCTTTCCATATTGCCCACCATATACATGCTGGAATTGTTCTCCGCCACTTCTTCTGCACCACATTCCTTCCCATATTGTTCCAGCAAGCCATTAGATCTCCAGGGGACTTTGGCATGACCCAATTAATTCCTTTCATGATAAGAAAGAGCTGCCATAGTTGATTTGTGACTCCAAGTAACAACTTCTTTCCATTCACTACAATCTCTTCTCAAATTTTGACAGGGCTAATTTATTATTCGATGCTGATACTTCATCTGTTGAGCCGGTATCTTCCCATTCAAATATGTTCCTTGTTATTCTTTTTGGTTGATGGAGTAGTGCTTCTTTGGTTGGTTAATCACCTCCTCCTTCGTTGCATATTTTCCCCAGTCTGGTTGTACATACACTTCCCTGAGATCTCTATTTCATGTTTTAGTATACTTATGCAGTTGTCGATTAGGTTTATTTATAGGTTTAGGATTTAGATAATTTCACAGAGAGAAGTGTGGGACAAGTTATAAAAGACAAATAGCAAACAATTGAAAATTGAGTGGAAGAAACAAAAGCAAATATAAGAGGTGCAAAACCAAGGCGCCGCATTAATGGATCTCTTTAGCCATATTAACCTATTGTCTTGATTTTGGATTTGCTTAAGCCCTAAAAGAGGAAGTGAAGTAGAGCAAAAGAAAAAAGAAAAGCGACGAAGCATGACATAGAACACATTAACATGGGAGATATCATTTAAACTGAATGCCAAAGTTGGAATCTATTGGTCAGACAGTGTTCTCATACTATTTTTATGTTAACTCCCAGTAAGAAACACAAGAAAAAATTGAGCAATCAAATAACAGATACATATGAGATTAACTTTACAGCGATGCCAACTGCAGAACAGTTAATTCATAGTTTCATGTTCCATGTCAAGCATAAGAGCTTTAAAGAATACTCCTTTCCATGATAAAAATGCATTTGATTCAGGTATATACTGAAAAACCTTTAGTTGCCGCACTTACCAATGATCTGCAATTCCTGGAAATGCACAAGCCAGATATCTAAAAATTGCATGACTGCAAGCACATAAAATTGGTCAGCTAGCTTTTAAATGTTATCTCCGTCATAAATTACACTAAATAAACTCAGCAAAGATAGAAATTAAACTTCCAAACTTGTTTCCGTGGAAGAAAAAATATTTAACATAGTTTTGTCAAGCTTTACACACACACACGCACACAAACACAAATAGAGTGACACGGAAAATAAGGATATACATAACCGACCCCTACTCCTTGGGATTGAGGCATAGTTGTTGTAGTCGTGTCTCCACAGGCACTGTCCATACTCCACTGTAGTTACTTATGCCCACTTATCAATTTTTATAAAAAACATTCTGAACCTCAATGTATAAGTATTTTCTAAGTTTGCTTATTGTAGTATATATGCACAGGTGACCACATCAAACTACGAACTTCCACGAGAAGAAATGAAGCCGAAACAAATTTGGAAGACTATACCTCTTAGCATATCTTGGAGCTGTTTGGGGGGATATAAGAAAAATGTTAACATTTGTCAAAAAAATATATATTCAGAATCTAAACTTATGGTGCAAGTACATTATGCCAGACCTTTTAGAATTCTTACAGTCATAAAGACTTCACTTCCAGCTACTTTGATGAATTTGCGATACTATCTTTGTGCTGCTTATTACAACAACTACACCTCAATCCCAAATAAGTCGGGGTCGGCTATATGAAATCCTCACTGACCATGTTTCTCCATTTAACTTTGTGCTACTTATTGTGAATAAAATCATATCCGTACTTATCCGAAAAGAAAAAGGATATTAAGCCTTAGGATGTATGCAACATATACAGCGGAAAATAGACACTGACAAGTTGTAATATTGGAAAAATGCTAAAATTTTCAGTTGAAGCTAAAAATTACCTTTCGAAAAGCTTAAATTCTCCATCCATTATAGCTGGTACTTGCTTCATGGGGTTAACTTCTGAAGTTAATTCACAAGAAACTATCAAAATTATCTTGAAATCAAGAAACAAAACCTTGGAGAAAGCACTGTTTATAAAAAAACAAACCTTGAAATCCAGGAGACAAGTGCTGGTTTTTGGAGAGAATTATGTGAACCTCCTCAAAATCTATCCCATTTAACCTGTTAGGAAATTAATCACTAAAAACTCAATTTTGAGCATCAAAACTAGAAACAGAATCAATGGTATCCAAAAAAAAAAAACCAAGAAAACTTTCTTCCAATGTTACTTTTTGAAAAATTTAAATTACAAGGGCCCATAATCCACCGAGCTCGAACCTGAGGCACTAGTTCTTGCGATTTCTCGGTTATAAAGAAAAACTTCTTGTCCCATTTAACCTATAATATACTAATAATGAAACCTCCATTTTGAGCTTCAAACTGCATGCAGAACTAAGGGTTAAAAAGATAGTATGGGGCACGAAGCATCCTGCGATCATGCAGAACTAAGAGTATTCAACAAAAAAAATTATCCCATTTAACCTTTCGGAAAAAGAATCATTACAACCTCCATTATAAGCATTCAAACTAGAGAAATAAATGAAGGATACAACAACACAACAACAACAAGTCAACGACAATGCCTTAATCTCAAACAAGTTGGGATCCGCTATATGAATCCTCATCGACCATATTTCTCCATTTAAGTTCAATTCATGTCATCGTGATATCAATTAGAATAAATGTGGAACATAATAATAATAATAATAATAATAATAATAATAATAATAATGAGTAGATATCAACTATAGGGATCTTTTAATTTTATCATGTCATATCTTAAACTAAGTTTGCAACTATTGCAAGGAAATATAGTTCGTTCGAGACAACTTACTTCCACGTGATTTAAATAAACAAAGGTTGACCATTTTTCTTTTTAAAAAAGTGCTTACTTGCAGAAGATGACAAGTGCATTACAAGGGTGGGACATAGGATCTATGTATAATTTCAGTGTCATCTCTTTCAACCTGTGCTGACAATGGCAGACTCTCTAGCGTTGACTTTTGAGAAGGGTCAAATATGGCTGAGTCATTTGCAAAACTAGTCAACTTTTGAGCTGTTGTTTAAAAGATTTGTAATGCCTTCATATTTTATGGATAGTTTAACTTTTCAAGGGAAATGTTTCACCTCAACAATCTCATGAATTGCCGAGACCTAATGTTGAGTTAAATGTTTTGAAGAATGACAAACAAAGGACTTAACCTAGTCCTTCAGGAGGATGGCACAAACTAACCGAAAAGATTTTGTGGAATGCAAATCCATGCAGAACTAGGAGTAGTGGCACGTAGGCTTATGCCTATCCTAGTCAGAAAAAAGAAGCTGTGATATGGTTGTCTTATTGAAGTGTGAACAAAAGCTGGTGCTGAACAAGAAAAGTATCATAGGAAATCTTGTCTTGCCATATTTACAAGGTTTAGTGAAACACTACAAGGGTTACAACGCCCATATAAAAGCAAGTATTTGAGGCGGTCGATCTCAGTTATTCACTACGAGAGTTGAGAGCAAATAAAAGGCGATTCAAACAATTCTTGAAGTGATTTAACTGTGACGACAACCATTGAAGAACTGGGAGCATAATTGGCAAACTGATTAGGTTCTTTATTGTAGTTGTCTCAGTGTATGTATTAATTATTTTACCTATCTGCTTATTGAGAAGCTTTTGTAATAGGTAAACCTTTTTTAGTGATTACTCTGTAAAGCTAGAGTTTAGCTTTGTGAGTGTTAGGCTCTAGAGTGTAGCCCTTAGGTTACAGAGCTTGTAATCTAAAACTTGTTTTTTATGTTAGTGAAGTGTTTTTCAAAATCCCAGAAGTGTGGGTCGTGGTTTTTCTCCCTTGAGCAAGGAGTTCTCCACGTAAAAACATTGTGTCTTTAGTTTACTGTTTTACTTTCTGTGTGTGTTTTTGGTGGAAGCAACGGCACAAAAATTGGGTTCTTGCGATTGAGAGTCAGGTTCTTTGACGAAAATTGGAGGACACTATTCAACCCCTCTAGTGTCTATAGGAGGTGCATAGAGTATAACGTCTAAGAAAATATAAACCTGAAGTTATAGGCAATAAGGGAACTGCACCTAGGAGGCAAATCAAATTCTTAAATACATTTCAAATCTCATATCTTTGAATATGTGATAAACAGTACTGAAAATACATCAAGATTTATTTCCAAGCTTAACAGGACATTAAGCTTCTCTGACTACATATGGTGTGGACTAGGATCATCATATTGTACGGTTATACTAGTATAAAAATACAAATACAAATACATGAGGAAACATTTATCAATGGTGGTGAAAGGTACTGCTGCAAGAATAATGCAACCCCGGCTTCCTAATTGTTCTTGTCACATCTTCGAATGCAAGACAGGTTTTCTGCTCGATTCCGGAATGCTACTTCCTAGAGCATATCTTTGGCTTTGCAGCTTTTCTTTAACTTTGGAAAGGACTGAATGTACTTCTTCGAAATGAGGTTCCATGGCATTTTTGGTGTCATCGATCCACTTCAAAACTCTCTTGTATGGGCCTAGTATCCGTTCACGATCTTTCTCATCCAGAAGCTAAACTCAGCAGAAAAAAAGTTTTCAATAAGACCTCAGAAATGGTTTTAGCATATCTATGCATCTTTTTTTTTTTTTTAAACCAGAGACAAGTGACATGCATCGAGACAAGCTTGCACTGAGATGCTAGCTTATTGGAGTTATCTATAGAGCGCTCAAATAATGTCCTACGCAACACACCCCTATTGATAATTTATAGTTTGAATCAAAAGACTGTAAAGCAACAGCAGAAAAAGGGAAAGCCTCTCTACCTCAAGTTGCATAATCTCACACACTAAGCTAAGATCTGCAATTGAAGGTTGGCCACTCCCAAGCAAAAATCGTCCTTTTTTCTGGAGCCAAACAGACTCGATCTTTGCAAGAGATGCTAAAAGGAATTTCTCAGCTTCTTCTGCTGCTTGTGGATTCAAAGGCAACGAAAATGCAGGTGCAAGAACAGAATTGAAGACATAAACAGCTGAAAACAGAAGCACTGCTTGAGAAAACTGTTGGAAACAGCCAAAAGAGTGGCACATCAACAAAAAATAATCTACTGGGAAAAATCTACTTTATCATAGTGTTTTTAGTCGCCGTCATTGGTGAAAAAAATCAGTCACCATCATTAAATGCCCAGACATACAATTAGAGGTTTGACAAAGGTCAGTCTTTTTTTATTTAAAGGAAACAGCTACTACTGAAGACGGTCTGAAAAAACTTGCATACTTGTAGAAATTGTCTTGCATTATATTAGTAGCCAGAATCTTAGTAAAGAGCATTATTACAAGCAAATTTTTCTGAATGGCCTAATTTTGAGATAAAAATTTAGCTCAGATGCTGACACAGGCATTTTCTTGTCCAAATTCTCCCAAAATCCCAACAATCAACATTTAAATTAAATCAAGTAAGACAAGGAGAGTAATCATAATCCAACTGGAAACTGAAATTATCTCAATATCTGATATAAGTACCTGCACCACGACGCAAGTTAGAGAGATGCCAGTCCAACACAGAGTCAACCTTTGCTCTTTTGTATAAGTCAGCTGGGTACCTTCAATAGAACGGTACAAGAGACAAGAGTTAGTGGCAGAAAGCAAACACTATGAACCAGAATAAGCAATGATATAACCTAAGAGAGTGTGCAGCATTACAATGCGTCACTACGACTGAAAAGGTATACTGTTCGTAGGCACCACAGATATACTTTTCTTTTTCTTTTTGGCTATTAACTGATTGTCTAGATTCTTGGTTTTGCTAAGTCCTCAAAGCAGAGGTGAAGTAGCAAAACAGCAAAGAAGAGAGATGAAGCAAGACACAGAACATAATAACATAGGAGATATCATTTAAACTGAACGAACAGTTGGCATCTATTTGTCAGGCAGTGTTCTTAAGCAAAAATTTTCTATTTTAACCCCAGTAAGACACACAACAGCAAATGGAGTAATCAAACAACAGGTACATATGGGATTAACTTCACAAAAATGGCAACTGTGGATAAATTCTATTATAGTTCCTTTTCTCATGTTCCATATCAAGCCCAAAAGCTTTAAAGAGTATTCATATCCATGATAAAAAAAAACCATTTGACTGAAGTATATACTGAAAAACCTGAAGTTGCAGCACTCACCAATGATCTGGAATTCCTGGAAATGCACAAGCCAGATATCTAAGAATTGCATGACTGCAAGCACATAAAATCAATTAGCTAGCTTTTAAACTTTATCCAAGTCTTAAGTTACTTCATCTGAAACTCAGCAAAAGATCAAAACTAAAATGTCAAACTTATATCACTGTAGTTATTCAACATAGTCTTGGCTCAACAGTCATTGTACATAATAGCTACGTGTGCCCGTATGCTGCAAGCACACACATATGAGTCTTATAAAAAGGTTCTGAACCTAAAAGTATGTGTATTCCTTGATTTTGCTTCTATAGCATATATGTGAAGGTGAACACATCAAACTATGAACTTCCATCAGAAGAAATGATTTAAAATTAAGCTTTAGGATGTATGCAACATATATGCAGTGGAAAAATAGACATTGACAACATTGTAATATCGGAAAATGCTATACTTTCAGTTCAAGCTGAAAATTACCTTTCGGAAAGCTTGAATCTTCCATCCATTATAGCTGGTACTTGCTGCACGGGGTTAACTTCTGAAGATGAATTCACAAGAAACTATTAAGAAACAAAAAATAAATACAACCCTCTTTTCTTGGAGAAAGTAGAGTTTATAATAAAAATACAAACCTTTAAATTCAGGAGACAAGTGCTGATATTTGTAGAGATTTATGTGAACCTCCTCATAGTCTATCCCATTTAGCCTTTGAGAAAATTAATCAATAAAAAGTAAGACTCCCTTTTTGAACTTCAAAATAGAAACACAATTAAGGGTATCCAAAAAAACCAAGAAACTTTCCAGTCCATTTAACCCTTTGGAAAATTAATCATTAAAAACTCCATTTTGAGCTTTAAAATGCAAACAGAATAACAGTATCCAACGAAAAGAAGAAAGTTTTCATCCCACTTAACAAACGAACAACAACAACATACGCAATGTTATCCCACTTAACAATTTGGAAATTTTTAATTAAAAATCCATTTTGAGCTTCAAAAATTTAAGGGTATCCAAAGAAAAGACGAAAAATTTCCATCGCACTTAACCTTTTTGGAAATTTTTAATTAAAAACTCCATTTTGAGCTTCAAAACAACAACATACCAAGTGATATCTACAAGTGGGGTTTGGTGAGTATAAGATGTATACAGATCTCACCACTATCTCGACTAGGAACAAAATTAAAGGGTATCCACAAAAAAGATCACTTTTTTTCCATTACAATTTTTTTTTTTTGGATAACCGCGATGTTCAGGCCAACTTGCGTTCAACTCAACTAATTCCACGAGGTACCCTTCCCACCAGCACAAAAACCGGGTAGGTATGTCCATCAAGGCATTTCTACCATTATTTACTTTTTGATAAACAATCACTCCTAATCATTAACAACTGCCTATAAGCTCTAAGCTAGAAACAACTTAATGGGGTATCCAAAAAACAAGAAACCTTTTTTCCCATTATTATTATATTTATTAGATAACCGCGATGTTCAGGCCAGCTCGCGTTCACCTCGACAAATCCACTGAGTACCCCTCCTACCAGCAAAGACCTTTTATCCATAATTAACTTTTTGATAAAACTAATCATTAACAACTCAACATAAGTTTTTAAGCTAGAAACAACATAATGGGGTATTCTAAAAAAACAAGAAAACTTTTTTTTTTTATAATGTGATATCCGGGCCAGCTTACGCGCACCCCGACTAATTCTACCGGATACCTGCCGCCTCCCACTAGCAATAGGTACCAGGTAACTCTATTCACCCAGGGTTGGTGTTTTTTACCTCCACTAGGATTTGAACCTGAGACCTCGGGATTCTGTCCCACTTCATTGACCACTAGACCACATTCTTGAGTGAGAAAAGAAAAAAAAAACATTTTTGGCACTTAACTTTATGGATAACTAGTCATTAAAAACTCAGCATAATTATGGGTATTCAAGAAAACATATAAGCGTTGTAGAAACAGCCACTAATGCTTGCATCAAATTACGCTGCGTAAAATTGAAAAATTCAAGAAAGAAGCTTACTTGCAGAAGATGATAACTGCACGAGAAGGTTGAGACAAACGATCTACATATAATTTCACAGACATCTCTTTGATTTAATCTTCTCCTCTTTTTGTTTTTTCACTAGAAAATGGGAGAGTTTTTATTAGTGTTGAGAATGGATTTAGCGCCAGTCAGTCTTAAATTGCTTCTGTCACTAGTGGGTGGTGGTGGCTAAGGTGGGACCCACCTATTCGGCCAGATACGGCTGCCGACTATATATAATATTTTAGTGTGGACCGGCTAGTTTTAAAAATTTCTAAATATTTAAATTAAAATTTTTAGTTGCATATAGATCGACCATATAGTTGGCTAAGTTACATTGTGGAAACAAAATCACTTACTCGAATTTGTTAATTATTGCATTCAGATATAAAATATTAAGTTGATTTCTAAGTTACGTGCTTGAGCCAAATGAATGATTACAATCTTTAAAGAAAAATTAACACCTTTAGTCTAGCTAATTGAATCGAGTAAAATCACTTTTATTGAGCCCAAGCTTTAGAAGAGTCGAGTTCAATTTTGAATAAAGTCGAGTCGAGCAGGGGCGGAGCTACATAAAGGGAAGTGGGTGCCACGGCACCCGCTGCCCTCGATCGCGCCAGTATATGTATATGTCCATATATGTATATATACAGAAGAAAAATACAAAAAACTTAAAGTGCCACCTACTACAACTAAATGCTTCATGGTGCCACAGTTGTGGGTCTAAGATTTTGATGCTAGTGTCTTAGGTTTGATTTTTCCCGCTTAAGAGCAGGAATCGGGGGTTCCTGCCTTCTTGTTGTACTTTTTATTATTATTTATTTTCTTTGTACTTAGTAAAATGTAAAACATAATTTGTTCATAGATATTATTTTAAATTTTTGAATTTTTTATAACCACAATTTTAAATTTGAACCGCCCTTTTAACTTCGAATTTATTTTTTCCAAATTTTAATTAAATCATGTCTAAAAATAGTTAAACAAAAAAAAAACTCTCATGCATCCGACCATCTCTCCACCTTCTAGTCTGCCAAGGCTCAGCAGGTTAAAAAAGTAGACTATGTATATAGAGTAACAAAGTAAATATTTGTGGTATAGTTACAATATTTAATCCCTTGATGTAAGACAAAATTCTATTAAATTGATAAAGATATTTCAATAATTGCTTTAGAGTATTAGTTAAAATCCTATATATGACATTCTTAGTACTTTTTTGAGTCCCCTTGTATATTTTTGGATTCCGCTCCTAATGCTCAGCTACCGTTAGGGGTGAACATAGGTCGGGTTGGTTCGGTTTTTTCATTTACCAAACCAAACCAAACCAACAATTTCGGTTTTTTAAATCTTTAACCAAACCAAACCAACCAAAGTCGGGTTTTCTAATGTTGGTTTTATTCGGTTTATTCGGGTTATTCGGTTTATTCGGTTTTTTATTTGTTAACAACAAATATGTGGTGCTTTCTCTCCTTTAAAAGTATAGGTAAAAAGCTCGTATCCAATTGTACAAAAGAAGACAAGTTAAACCAAGTTAGTTCATATTAAAATTACGTTGGATACATAGAGTTCAAGACTTTCTCCTTTTTCTTTAATAGGTAACTGTAGAGTCCTACAAGAAATGATACTCTTAATTTCCAAATATAGATTTAGAGACGTACAATATAGCCCATCCAGATGCACATGTATAACAAAAGAAAAAAATATTTACCAGTTAAAAAAATAATAATAGCACCTAAAATGGTTGAGCGCCAAATTCTTTTGTTATTAGAAAATTATTTTTACTAATTAGGTTTTTTATTTTTGCACTTAATTTGGGTTCTCGTATTACTTTCTGGAGGGCTTTTCGTTATTAATTTGGGTTCTCGTATTACTTTCTGGAGGGCTTTTCGTTATGGGTCATAAGCCTATCTCTCGTTCTTATTAAAATTAGCTCCTGTAGATGTTTGTTGTAAATCGTAAGTTTATAACATAAGTACATAACTAAGAAAAGCTACTAAGATATTTAGACAATACTTTTCAATGAATGAATTGTATACATATAAAATTTAAAAGTAACATATATGTAATGTCGGTTCGGTTTGGTCTCGGTTCGGTTTTTTTATGGGTAACACCAAACCAAACCTAATATGTCGGTTTTTTTTTTTTTGCCAACACCAAACCAAGTCAAACCAACCCGTAGTCGGTTTTTTTTTCTTGGTTCGGTTCGGTTTGTCGGTTTGGTTCGGTTTGCCGGTTTGGTTTGTACAGCCCTAGCCACCGTACACTCTTATTAATTTTGGCACCCGGTACCCCTAAATCTTGAATCCACCCCTGGAGTCGAGCCTCTTTTTGAGACGAGTCAAGTCGAGCCAAGCTAAGCTATGAACCTGCTCAGCTTTATGCCTAGACCTATGTTGGAAACACTTCACACCAATTTTGTTGAATCGGCAAAAATACAATTGTTCGCGAAATTTGACGAACAACAACATTTGTTTGTAAAATCTAAATAGTAATTCCGAAACATTTGTGAAAAACTGAACTTCTACCAATTCGACATAGCTTGTCATCAGATTGTGATAAATATTCAAAATTCTGAGTTATTTTGGCACAAATTCGTTAAACAAAGATAAAGCTTAAACAACACCTATAAGGGACATCTGGTGAAATTTTTTGTGTTGTTATGGTCAAAATAATTAAAAAGTGACTAAACACTGACTAGCATTTGTAACAGTGGCTATTTGTCAAAATGTCTCTTACAAAAGATATTAAAGCACAAAAATTGCTTTGCTTATCCCGCCATTTGATAGACAACAATTGATCGGCGCCGGTCTCCGATCACCGTCGGTGTTTCAAAAAGATTTAAACTTTAGTCCCCAGAAACTTCATATTCTTCCACTTAGCTACTTTATTTTTTTAGCTTTTTCCACTTAGACCCATTAAGCTATAAGGGTTGTTCTTCACAATTAGGTACGTTTTCTACTTTCTTGTTTCATTGGTATGTTTAATTATGCAAAAAGATTCATTCTTTGGTGAAAAAATGACATCTTTTTTTGGAAATTTTGATGTAATTTAATATATGTACTTAGAAACAGCCTCTCTACTTTACTCGAGCTAGGGTAAGGTCTTCGTACACTTTATACTCCCTGGACCCCACTTGTGAGATCGTACTCGATATGTTGTTGTTGTTGTTGTTGTTGTTGTTGTTGTGTATTTTAGAGAGATCTTGTTGAGTTGTGCTAAGTGATGCTTATTGGTCATAAATTTGTATGTTGCGATGGACAGAGGCGGATCCGGTATTTAAACTGGAGGGGTTCAACATTTAAGGTTATTAGCACTGCGCTCATTGTTATGGTTCAGATGGCATGGTTATTGAACTTTTAGTGAGTTTTCACATATATATTTATGGTGGATGGGTTTAACATTTTAAGTTTCTTACCACTGCGATCATTGCTATGTGTCGAAATCACTACTGGATTTAGATGATGGTAAATATGAGATTTTGGGAACATGTGATGGAGTCGGATGATTAACAGGGGATTCATATTGCGTATCCCGGCTAATTTAGGACTGAGATCTAGTTGGTTGACTGATTGTTCCTTTTAGTTCCTCTTCTTTTTTTGAGGGGAAGGGGTTTGTGAGTTTTTACTTCTCCCCACCAAGTAAAATATTTGAGCAATATAGGCTTAGAGTGAAAGCTGGTGTTCTATAAAACCAAAGAAACTTTAGAGAGAGAGAGGGGGTGGGAGGAGGTAGGGAGAGAGAGAGAGAGAGAGTGAAACTGACGAAACTACTGAAGTGTTTCGAAACAACAAATAAACAAATAGAAGTAATTAAGGATGGATATGGATGATAAATGATTAGTATAGCAGAACCCCAGGTAGATTGGAATTGGGGTGTTGTTGATACTTGATCGAACTAAGAACAGATTCACTTATATAAAAAAGGTAACCAAGAACTGATTCGAAAACAATTATTATGTTGATGAGTACATATTGTGTGGGATCAGAGATGAAAGGAAAACATAGCATGATATAATTAAATAATATGATAGAATCTTCCTTTGTCTTTATGGACAAGATTCTGTATTAATACTTTGTACTACATATTTACTCCCCGGTGATGTGGTTATAAACCATGGCTTGCATTGTGTCTTCATATTGATTGATTATTGTTGTGGATTCTGAAGCAGTTCTTATTAAAAATAAATCAGTTTTTAATGCTAGGGGAGGTTTTCCTGTGTGCCTTCTTGATCTACACCAGTTGATAAAGAATGGTGACTTTGTGTGCATATTTTGGCTGTTTATTGTTGATATTTCTCTTTGTGAATGACCATTTGATCCAACTCCCTTCATATTATGGAGGGCTCATGCCCTTTTGTCTGTTCATATCCTAATGTTGTTGGCAGTTCACTTGGCGCTCTCTCTCGGTATGTGGGATTTGGCTGGGGGTTTGTCACATGGCATCACAAATTCACCTATAACCCTTACTATATATATAAAAAAAAGAAAATAATAATAATAATAATAATAATAATAATAATAATAATAAAAAACCCCTTTGATAGCGGAAGGTCCACCAATACTTTCTCAGCTGAATGTCAATATGGATTTATAAGGATGTCAAGTTTTGCGAGTGATGTGTCTTATCTACTGCTGCCATTCCCCCAAGTTGCATGCATAAATAATCCGATTCGATGTTTCACAGGTTAGGGGAGATATGGAGCCTATGACTTCAGAGAAGGAACCAGTTCAGAATAACAGTGCACCTAGGAGACCTCATATTCTGCTTGCCGCAAGTGGAAGTGTGGCTGCTATCAAGTTTGCTAATCTATGTCACTGTTTCTCTGAATGGGCAGAAGTTAAAGCAGTTGCAACTAAATCTTCTCTTCATTTCATAGACAAAGCTTCACTTCCAAAAGATGTCATTCTTTATACTGATGAGGATGAATGGTCCACTTGGAAGAAGATAGGTGATAGCGTGCTACACATTGAGCTCCGCAGGTGGGCTGATATTATGGTTATTGCCCCTTTGTCTGCAAACACACTTGGGAAGGTAATGTACATTTTTATTCCTGAAAGTTTGTTCCCTGATAACACATCCTGCCACCCCCCCTCCTCCCCTCCCCAAAGAAAACAAAAAAAGGAAAACAAACAAAACACACACACCCACTATTTTTTCTCTTATTCTAGTTGATTATAGGATCATTACTCGGTTCAGATAAAATCTTCAATGCTAAAGTTAGACACTGAATAGAATTTATTGAGATGTGACAAAATTGGGGTTGCCTGAAATGATTTTGGTAGCACGAGTGGCGGTATTCTTTGTGAAATGGACTTCCGGGACTGTCAGATATTACTAACGCAAACATGTGCATGCTGTAAGGTTATTAAGAGAGATACCAATACAATTGCCCATATCATAGTGCTTTAAAGAACGATTTGTTTGGTGCCATGGTTTATAAGTAGTTTTAGGTGTTGCTAGTTTACATTGTTTTCTACTTTGCAAATAAGCTGACATATGCCTTCTATACTACTTTGCAAATAAGCTGATATATGCCTTCTATACTATAGATTGCTGGTGGACTATGTGATAATTTATTAACCTGCATCATACGAGCATGGGACTACACTAAACCCTTTTTTGTGGCACCAGCCATGAATACATTGATGTGGAATAATCCATTCACAGAACGGCACCTTATGATAATGGATGAGCTTGGAATCTCTCTTATACCACCAGTACCAAAGAGACTAGCTTGTGGAGATTATGGAAATGGAGCAATGGCTGAACCTTCTCTCATCTTCTCAACTGTAAGACTCTTCTTTGAGTCGCGATCACAATGAGATGGTAGCGACATATGCCATGATCCACAAATCATGGTCGACGAATGTAGTCAGTCATAGGGCATGGAGGAATTGTACTTACCATGCCTCAGCTGTGTTATTCTCCTCCTAAATTGTTTTATCTCTTATCATGCTTGTACCTCAGAGCTACTTTAAATCAACGTTCATGTTCAGTCTAGATAGAATGAGAAGATCATGTAAACTTGAATAGTAGCAGTGCTAATTATGTATGTGATCATGAGCATGGAAATATTGATGCAGTTGTTAATTTGTCACAGATTTTAGTCTCCCACCCCCTCCCTCTCCTGGCTGCATTCTTGGACTGGATAAACTTTAATGGTGTCATACAGTTTGCGATTGCGAATAATTAAGCACTGCAAGTTAGTACTTCCATATGTATCAAAACAATACGCATCAAATCTGCAATTGAAGATCAGTGAATCTAGGGTGGCTAAGTTCTACATACCAAAATGTGTTAACGTATAGCGATAGGAAATAGGAAGATCCAAAGTCTGCATACCAAAATGTGCTCTGCGTTTGTGTTTGTTAACAGAAAATAGGAAGATCCAAGTGGACATTGTCCCTTGAGAACAAACCACGTAGCGATAACGTTGCATCATTTTGGCACTTGAAAGTTAATAATAGGCATAATTTCAGAAAGCATAAAACTAGTAAAAGACACCAAAAAGTTACTAACAAAAAAAAGTGATTGAAAAAAGAGAGCTCAGATGCACAATTTTTTCATCCGAAGATCTCAGATAAGTGTGACGACCCATCGTTCACAATATGTGCAAGTAACATCACTGCTCTCAAATGCACCAGCCGGGAATCGAACCCGGGTCTGTACCGTGGCAGGGTACTATTCTACCACTAGACCACTGGTGCTTCTTGTTATGAGCCTTAATAGTAATCTTGTTTATAGGACATAGCATTTGTATTAGTAATTTCATGGTCTCACTAAACTTTACCTGTTGTAGCAATAAAGTCATAAACCTTTTCTTATCGAATTAAAGTCACTTCATAATATGCTAGCTGCCCAGAAAATACAATTTACTGAAAAGTGAAATTTTCGGCGAATTAATCTCTTTTCCCTCTCTAACGTACATACACTCTATGTCCGGATCATGTCTACTTTATTTGCTTGTAAATTTTTGCTTTAAGTTTATAATACTATTACTGCTCTAGATAGAGCTGATGTAGTTACTAACAAGTACTGATCAAGATAAATAACATGGCCTTTCTACATCTCTATTCCTATCACCTCTTTCTTTCATCATATATTTTAAATCAGCATTTCCAGCACTAATTTTAGTGCTCTATATTTCAATTGTGAGAATTATATATGCATACCATATTCTTGACTCTAACTTTTGGTAGCATAAAAAATATTACTACTATGCATACCAATGTCTTTGAAAGAACCAACAAATAACACCCTCCTTAGTAGAAAACAAATAGCAGAATCAAGAAAATCTAAAATCTAAAATCTAAGATGGAGAAATTTCAAGATGCATTCTCAATTTCTATAAATAACTTGTTTGGAAGATTGAACAAATGGGGATCATGATAGATTGACAGTGTATACATGTAGACTTGAGTTAGTTCTATGTAATCATACACCTCTTTTTCCTCTCCATCATGCACTTTATGACCTAATCATGTCGTCTTAACGTTTATATATATTGCAAAAAGCATTTCCTTTGTCAAGTCTATAATGATTTCTTTACGTGTAAAATACTTGCTTTAAGTTTATAATATACTATAGCTGATGATTCATCCATCAAGTCTTCTACCCTATTTTTACTGCCAATATGACACTCAGGTTCACAGCCAGTCAGTTCAAAATCCAGCTCCAGGAATCATCAGACAGTAAAGCCCTGCACGACCACAGCCATTTTCATCACATATTGTGTTGCTGCAGCACTGGTCTACTTGTATATGATAAAATTCCAAGTCATTTTGGCCCATCAATTTGTTTTGCCGGCTGCCTGCTAGAACAGATAGTATGTTGTCACTACAACATTGGATGTAGTTACTAACAAGATACGGATCATGACTATAATCCTCATGGCATGTCTGCATTTTCATGCATAACAAATTAAACATTATTCTTATCACCTATTTCTTTCATCAATTTATTATGATCAGCTGTTCTGCATTAACTTAGTGAAATTTATGTCTATGTTTTGCTATGCGTTTTACCTTTTCTAAGTTGGCGTTATTCTCAATATGGTAAATGTACAACTTGTTACTTTACTTTACTATGCAAGTACCTATTGCCCTCTTTGGTTTAAGTAGTGCAAATAGAGAGCAAGCAATAAGATCTTTGCATCCTCTTTGGATACTGATATTCAAGCTCATAACATGAACACTAGAATTATGGCCACTACAATTTAGACAGTTAGGTAAAGAAAAGGTTGGTGAAGAAAGTTTATTTACTAATAGATCTATGGTTGTTTGGTTACCAAATTGTTCTCGTCCTTCAAGTAATGGGGAACAAGCATTATATATACACCATAATATGGACTCTTAGAGATAGATTAGCATGAAAAATTAGTGAAGTAGCTCTGTTGTATGCAAGTGTAGTGGAACATATAAACGTGCGACAAATATTGAGATTTTTAATGTTAGTACATGCAACAATGTTATAGCCAGTTTCACTGAAAGAGCAGGATCAAGATCCCCATTTGTTAAACACCAAGATGGTCATTTTTGTTTCAAAGAAGAAAGCCAAAAAAATTAGCTTACTTTTTTCTTCTTACTTAGCTAAAAAACATCTCTTCCAATTAGTAACAACTATAGTCCTAATCTTGATTCTCATCTTCTTATGGTCTTTTTCTACTACCATTATTTCTGGTAGAGTAGTCCATGTTTGCATTTCATCTCGCATACTTAACAATCTTTATTGTGACATTGAACCTAATCTTGACACCGCAAATTCTCCTCTCAATGTCACTTCCCCTTCCATTATAGTTGATCAGAAAGATAACGTGTCAAATGCTGTCAACGTTCAGTTAAAAGAATCTAGTCCTCTTGACATTCCAAAACCAAAATTTATTAATGAAAGTTCCACATCTATAGATGTTCATCAGAAGCATATCATGTCAAATGCTGTTACTGGTCTACTAAAACAATCTAGTCCCCTTGGTGATAAACAAGAAAGTACAAGAGTATCTGTTGATCCTTTTGCAGGAAACCAACATCTTGCATTCAGAAATGACATGGTCAAAAAAGGTGATGAGGAACTAGTGATTGCTTATCATAATGTAGAAGAGAAACTGCAGGTGCATCGTTCGTGGGCTGCCATGAGCAAAAATAATGCAACATGTGATGGCAGGGGAATTTATGTATATGAATTACCAACAAAGTTCAACAAAGACTTAGTAACTCAATGTGCACATATGATTCCTTGGGTCAGCCTCTGCAAGTACTTCAGCAACAGTGGAATGGGAGAACCAATACACAAGCTTGGCAAAGGGTGGTACCAGACACATCAGTATTCATTGGAGCTGATATTTCATTCGCGCATTCTGAAACATCCTTGTAGAGTACACAATGCAGATGAAGCAAAGCTATTTTATGTGCCTTTTTATGGTGGACTTGATATCTTAAGATGGCATTTTAAGAATGTGTCAAATGATGTCAAGGACTCATTAGGACTAGACCTTGTAAGGTGGTTAGAATCACAGAGACATTGGTTTGATAAATCAGGTAATGATCATGTCTTTGTTTTAGGAAAAATTTCTTGGGACTTCAGAAGATCCAGCAACACCAGTTGGGGGAGTAGGTTCTTGGAACTAGATGAAATGCAGAATCCGGTTAAGCTCTTAATTGAGCGAAAACCATGGCATACTAATGACATAGGTATACCTCATCCAACTTATTTTCATCCCCACTCAGACAATGATATAATCACGTGGCAGCGCAGAATCATCAAGTCAAATCGAAAAAGCCTCGTGTCCTTTGCTGGTGCAGCAAGGCCTGGTGCACCCGAAAACATAAGGTCAATCTTGATCAACCAGTGCACTTCAGCTAAAGTTCAAGAATGCAAATTCTTGAATTGTAGATCAGGTAAATGTGATCAGCCCAAGTCCATAATTGAGCTCTTCATGCAATCTGATTTCTGCTTGCAGCCTCCAGGTGATAGTCCAACACGAAAATCCGTATTCGATTCGTTAATATCAGGTTGTATACCAGTTATATTTGATCCTTTTACAGCATACTATCAATACTCATGGCATTTACCAGAAGATCATAGAAAATACTCAGTTTTCATAGATCAAGAAGATGTCAGAAATATGAAAGTCAATGTTGTGGAGAGGCTCATGCAAATTCCAGCAAAAGAAAGAAAGAACATGAGAAGGTACATAACTTATGAGTTGTTGCCTGGAATAGTATACGCAGATCCAAAAGCTAAGCTGGAGAAATTTCAAGATGCATTCTCTATCACAATAAATAATTTGTTTGGAAGATTGAACAAATTGGAATCATGAAGCTCTGGCAGTATAGACATGTAGACTGTCAAAATTTTGTCTTTCTATTCTTATCTGAGTTATACCTCTGTTCACATTGTCAAAGAATATAGGGAGATACAAGTGGAAACAGCTAGTTGAGTGGTATCGCGGATCCATGATTTTAATTTGATGGGTTCAACTTTTAGATTCTTACTATTGAACTCATTACAAATATAATTGAACTCATTACAAATATTTGTTTCGGGTAGACATTATGCAGATAAATCAGTGTCGGCAAATATATATAACGAAAACAAAATAGACATTATGCAGATAAATCAGTGTCGGCAAATATATATAACGAAAACAAAATAGACATTATGCAGATAAATCAGTGTCGGTAAATATATATAACGAAAACAAAAATAACCGAAAAAGATAAATCAGTGTCGGCAAATATATATAACGAAAACAAAATAGATATTATGCAGATAAATCAGTGTCGGCAAATATATATAACGAAAACAAAAATAACCGAAAAAGAGAGCTCAGAGGCACAATTTTTTCATTTGAAGATCAGATGAGTGTGATGGGTGGCACAATTTTTTCATTTGAAGATCAGATGAGTGTGACGACCCATCGTTCACAATTTGTGCAAGTAACATCACTGCTCTCAAATGCACCAGCCGGGAATCGAACCCGGGTCTGTACCGTGGCAGGGTACTATTCTACCACTAGACCACTGGTGCTTCTTGTTATTGTAAGGGTTAACAGAAATATATACTAAGAGAAGTATAGTATTTGGGTCAATTTCACTAGAGACTAGAGAGTCACTAAACTTTACTCTTTGTATTAGTAAATTCAGAAAATTATTTTTTGGCTCACTAAAATTTACATATTATAACGGTAAAGTCACAAACCTATTTTTTATCTAATCAAAATCATTGAATTAAAGAATTGGCTGCATAGAAAATATAATTCATTGAAAAATCAAAGTTCCACCTAACCTCTTTTCCCTCTCCTAACATGCACTCTATGACCTCATCATGTTATCTAAAACTATTGGAAAAAAGTGATTTCTTGTTTGTTTTAAGTGTATATAATGCTTTATTTATGTTTGTGATACTCCAAGTAATTAATTTTTTCCCAGCATTTTCTTTTGCAGGCTGCCTGCTAGAATGAATAGTTAAGTTGGTGGATGACCAGGTCTCAGTTTGCCTATTCTTTCTTTTCCTTCTTGTGTATTTGACTATATTAGAATTTGATGTAGTTACTTACAAGATAATATTGATCATGACAATTAATGAATCCTAATGGCATGTCTATTTTTGTTGTGTATAATAACATGTAAACTCTATTCTTATCACCTACTTATTTCTTTAATTCTTTCATCAAGTTTTTTTAATCAGCATTTTCTATAAGTAATGTGACATTATATATATACCATATTCTTGACTCTTTAAGATTTGGTAGCATGCAAAATATTATACAAAGGGAACATTGACTTTTTCTAGTTAATTGAATCCTCTGTATGCAAGTTCAGTGAAACTTATAAACGTGCCTGCAAATACATACATATACGTGCTACCATGTTATAGCCAATTTCATTTCTATGAAAAGGACAACAAATAATACCCTCCTTAGCTGAAAGAGCAGAATCAAGAAAATCCCATTTGTTAACACTAAGATGGCCATTTCTGTTTCAAGAAAGAAAGCTAGGAGTTACAAAAGAGTTGAATCAAATAAAGAACTTAGCTTCTTGTTTTCTTCTTTCTTAGCTAAACTTGTCTTTCGAATCCCAACTATAGTCCTAATCTTGATTCTCATATACTTATGGTCTTCTTCTACCACATTTATATCTGGTAAAGTAGTCCATGTTTGCATCTCATCGCGCAAACTCAACAATCTTTATTGCATTTCTGCTGGCACTGAACCTCATCTTGATACCGCGATTTCTCCTCTCAATGTCACTTCCCCTTCCATTCTAGTTGATCATAAGGATACCGCGTTAAAAAGATCTAGTCCTCCAGACATTCCAACAGCATTAGTCAATGAAAGTTCCTTATCCACTGATGTACCTCAGGAAGTTCTACTGCAAAAATCTAGTCCTGTTGACATCTCAATTCAACCTGTCAATGATAGTACACGAGTATCTGTTGACTCTTTTGCAGGATATCACAATCTTGCATTCAGAAACAACATGGTTAAAAGTGGTGATGAGGAAATAGTGAGTGCTTACAATGACGTGGAGGGTCAGTTGCAGGTGCATCGATCGTGGGCTGCAATGAGCAAAAATGATGCAACATGTCAAGGGAGAGGAATTTATGTATATGAATTACCAACAAAGTACAACAAAGACTTGGTAGCTCAATGTGCAGATATGATTCCTTGGGTCAATCTATGCAAGTACTTCAGCAATGATGCAATGGGCGAAGCGATACAGAAGCTGGGAAAAGGGTGGTACCAGACACATCAGTATGCATTGGAGCTGATATTTCATTCGCGTGTTCTGAATCATCCTTGCAGAGTGCACAATGCAGATGAAGCAAAACTATTTTATGTGCCCTTTTATGGTGGACTTGATATCTTAAGATGGCATTTCAAGAATGTGTCAAGTGATGTCAAGGACTCATTAGGACTAGACCTTATTAGATGGCTAGAGTCACAGAAGCATTGGTTTCAAAAATCAGGTAATGATCATGTCTTTGTTTTAGGAAAAATTTCATGGGATTTCAGAAGATACAGCAACACCAATTGGGGGAGCAGGTTCTTGGAACTTGATGAAATGCAGAATCCGGTTAAGCTCTTAATCGAACGACAACCATGGGAAGTTAATGACATAGGTATACCTCATCCAACTTATTTCCATCCACAAACAGACGATGATATAATCACATGGCAGCTCAGAATCATCAAGTCAAATCGAAAAAGCCTCGTGTCCTTTGCTGGTGCAGCAAGGCCTGGTGCACCCGAAAACATAAGGTCAATCTTGATCAACCAATGCACTTCAGCTAAAGATCAAGAATGCAAATTCTTGAATTGTAGTACAGGTTCATGTGATCAACCCGAGTCGATAATAGAACTCTTCATGGAATCTGAATTCTGTTTGCAGCCTCCAGGTGATAGTCCAACACGAAAATCAGTTTTCGATTCGTTAATATCAGGTTGTATACCAGTTATCTTTGATCCCTTTACAGCATACTATCAATATTCATGGCATTTACCAGAAGATCATAGAAAATACTCAGTTTTCATAGATCAAGAAGATGTCAGAAATATGAAAGTCAATGTTGTGGAAAAGCTTATGCAAATTCCAACAAAAGAAAGAGATAACATGAGAAGGTACATAATTTATGAGTTGTTACCTGGATTAGTGTACAGTGATCCAAATTCTAAGCTTGAAAAATTTCAAGATGCATTCTCTATAACTATAAACAATTTGTTTGGAAGATTGAACAAATTGGAATCATGACAGACTGACAGTATAAACATGTAAACTGTCAAGTTTTGTTAATCATATTTGTTTATTTTTGAGTTAGTTCTATGTATCATACTTTTGTATTAGGAAAAGTAAGGAGATTATAGTTTCTCAAATAATAGTTTACAGTAGTATTATACATTCGGTTATCTTAAAATTTATTGTATTTTATTCATATGGTATAAAAATTAAGCATCCAAAAGAAGTGTGTTAATAATCTTGAGTTTCTCCTATGATTTAAATTGTAGGTTATTACTAACTTTTGAATATGACATTATATTATTATAGTCAAACTTCTATACTAAAAAAATTTTCTACTTCTCACAATTATAAATTATTTTTACCAAATATATCTGCCTAATCCCACCTTTTGTATTGAATCTTAACTCGTAATTGTAAATGCAATCTCCTTTCTTGGTTTCAATTATTTCGTCTTCTTGGTTTCAATTATTTCGTCTTCTTGGTTTCAATTATTTCGTCTACTCTTTATTAGTCTGATGAGGCACCTTACCACAACTTCAAATCCAGCTAGCAAATTCATGTTGAACAACAATTAAAATTCTTGTGCTTGTTGAATTATGATAGTCTGTCGACTAGACGAAAAAATGTTATGTTACAAAATACATACAAATGAAAAACAATACATACAAGGACAACAAGTGAAATGGTTGTGGATTCTTTTTTATTAATAAAAAAAAGTGATAACGAGAAATTTTTCTGACCGAAAATTCTACAGATAGTAGAATTTTTGAAGGGTAACGCTAATAAAGCTTTCGATCTAGGCTTCCAAATTATTTATATTAGTAATAGTTCTTTCAGGTGAACAAAAGGTAAGTCATTTGTATCTTATTTATAAATATGAGTTTAATTTAGAGTTTTGAAGTATTAAACAAAATTCTACTATGGAAAATGAAAACATGATTTTTTTTAAAAAGAAGGAAAAAAAAAACTTAAAAACTTTGAAAAGGAAATTGATCATATTATTAATGTCTTGACCATATAATCGATTGTATAAATCACATGTCTATTTTTTCATTAAAATTTATTTGAAAAATATAATTCAAAAGATTAATTAATGTTGCATCTCAAAATATTTATGCATGAATGTAATTAAGAAATTATCAAATCTTATTACATTTTGGCTTTACGCCTCCCATCTGATTGTGACATCCCTTGTAGAAAGAATGCCTAGTGCTCATATTTCTCATCCTGCTGCGAGGTAATTTTGTCACTCTCAATTTCGTTCTATCTGCTTGTTGCCTTGAATCTGTTTTATCAATTTGTGTTATGGCTGTCTGTTATGTCTCATGATAGGGCGTAAGGGAAGATAAAGATTCGTATAGGTGATATATATTATCCATGAGGATTTATATAACCGATTCCGAACTTATTTGGGATTGCGGCTTAGTTATTGTTGTTGTAGTAGCTAGTTGTTGAGTTAATTCTTAAAATGATCACTGAACTATTGATAAGTATTTAAAAAAGGGTTTTTTACACAAATATACAAATTTCACCTCTTAATTACAAAAAAATAGCAATACTTTTCAAATTACAAGAGATAGCAATATTTTTTTAGCACATTTTTATTTTTGATAATTACACTTACCCCAATCTCCAAAAAAACCCTAAAACACTTTCTCCACTTCCCCCAACAAATCAGCCGTCACCCCATTCCATTCTCTCAAATCCAAACATGCAACTCCACCCGAAACCACCGGATCCACCACCACCACCAATCTAAACAAAAATGGAGAACAACAAACTGTTTCAACATTATCGGCGACTTTTCCGTTGCTGCTGGACCTGCTGTTACAATCAGACAGCTACATCGATGGCGGCGATTCAAGTGTAAATATTGATGTTACACCGGAAAAAGATCAAGTAGACGGTGGTAGTTCCAGTTCCGATTGCATTTGTACGTATCGCGGTCCTCCGCCGCCGTCATTCCGATCATCAACTGCTCCGTTGACGCCATTAGTTAATCGCTAATATATTAACTCGATCTCACTTACTCAGGTGCAAAAATTTACAGAAGCTGCTTAGTCAAGATAGTCTCTCTCAAAATGCCAAACAACAAATGTTGTACCAGATCTGCTATGATCAACAATATACCATCAGCAAGGATTCAGATTCAACGGGAATGAAATATCATCCAATAAGCATTACTGGGTTTTTGAGCTAGAGAGAGAATTGGAAAAAGTAAAATTGAATTGCAGAGAGAGAAAGAGATACAAGATGAGAAATGAAATTGGTTCTTGATTCATTCAAACAAGTTTTGATTGAACAAGAGTATTACCGGACAATTTTTCTTTCTTTCATTTTTTTCCTTATTTTTAACTTTTGGTTGCTAGCTTCATCCTATTTTATTTGTCATAATTAAAATTTGAAAGTCAATTTTAATTCTGAAAGTCAGTTTAAAACGGTATTGAAACAATTTGAAATATTATTGAAATAATTTGAAACGGCGTTGAAACACTATAATACAGTCTAAAAAATAGTTGAAACCGCGCAGATACAGTGCTGAAACGATACAAAAACAGTTTGAAATAGCGCAGATACAGTGCTGAAACGGTGCAGAAACAGTCTGATACGGCGTTGAAATAGTGTGATACAGTCTAGAAACAACTAGATATAGTCTATAAATAGTTAGATACAGTGCTGAAACGGTACAAAAATAGATTGATACAGTGCTGAATACAACCTGAAACGGTGCAGAAACGGTACAGAAACAGTTTGATACGTTGCAGAAACAGTTTGATACGGTGCAGGACAGTGCAGATACGGTGCAGAAACAGTTTGATACGGTGCAGAAACAATTTGATACGGTGCAGAAACAGTTAGATACGGTGCTGTAGAAACAGTTGAAACGGTGCAGAAACAGTTTGATACGGTGCAGAAACAGTTGATACAGTGCTGCAGAAACAGTTTGATACGCTGCAGAAACAGTTGAAACGGTGCAGAAACAGTTTGATACGGTGCAGAAACAGTTGATACAGTGCTGCAGAAACAGTTTGATACGGTGCAGAAACAGTTTGATACGGTGCTGAAACGATTACATACAACGAGATACGGTGAGATACAACGAGATACATTGAGGATGGGATGGGGAAAAGTGAAATTGGGGTAAATGGGAGGAGTATAAGTGAAATTGGGGAAATAATGGGAGTAAAAGTGAAATAGGAGAAAATGGAAGGAGCAAAAGTGATAGTGGGGAAAATAGGAGGAAGAATGTAAGGGTTTGGTATGTTATGGGAAAATATTGCTATGTTTTTGCTATATTTGTAATTATCTTGTATTTTCCTCTATATAGGGTAATTTTACTAAAATGTTGCTATGTTTGGTAATTAAGCTCTAAAACTTGTACTTTTATGTAAAAAATCCTTTAAAAAAGTCACTTTACTTTGATTTGGGACAAAAATATCACTCAACTTATCCAAAATACCTTAAAAAGTCATTCTGCTAAATTGTGGGTTAAAGGTCACCAGAAAATGCTGACATGGAATTTTACTTTACTTTTTTTTTCGTTTTTCAGCATATTTTTGTTCTTTTTATTAAAAGTTAATCCAATAAATATTTTAATTTTCTTTTTCTTAAAATACCAAATTATTTATTTATGAAATACCCACATACTACTTGACCCAAAATGGATCTTCTTAAGACTACTTTCTTTTAGTTCTTTTTATTAAAACTGAATCCAATAATTTTTTTTTAAATATCAAATTATTTATTTATGAAATACCTATATGCTACTTGACCCAAAACGGGTCTTCTCAAGCCATGACTGAGTTTATTAATGATGTAATTTGTCCTCTTTTGCTTTGTTCCCTACCCCTATTCTGACTTCTGTTGCCCTGGGCTACTACGTGACCACAAATGGTATGCTTACCTGCTCAAATCCAATCTTTAGTAAGACACAATGAAGCTACTTCTTCAAATAGGTTCAAAAAGAACTATGAGTATATCATTTTTCGCCAAAATTGGATTTGAAAGAGCAAGCCAGTGAAAAGAAGCGTTTATATAATACCTTGAATCCAAATCTCATCTACTGAAAAAGGGAGCCCCTTGATCACCTGAAGAGATTTTTAGGCAGAATTGACATAATTATTACCGAACAGACTGATGTTGAAGAATCAGCGGATGAGCAGAAGCGGAGAAAAGAAATGACCTAGGGTATCCTATTTTGAAGACAAATGGTATCAAACCTCAATTTTCTTCTTTTGAATACTACTTAGCCTTGCAATCATTCATCAACTTCAAGGCGAGTTCGAAAGCTTGACAATTTTCTTTTTTTTGAGAGCCCTTCTTGGACTTAGCTCTGAAGAGATAAAAACGCAAGTGATAGAGACAAGTTTTCAGGTAATTCACAACTTCAATGATAATTGTATATGCTTGTTTCTTTAGTGTTCATATGTTTCTTGATCATCTTGTTCAAATATCTACATCATTTTAAAAGGTGATAACGAGAAATTTTTAGTAGAATTTTCGAAGGATAAGGCTAATAAAGTTTTCGATCTAGGCTTCCAAATTTGTTATTAGTTATATTTATTTATATTAGTAATAGTTCTTTCAAGTGAACAAAAGGTAAGTCATTTGTTTAAAAACACTACAATGGTTCTAGTTGTCAAAAATCTTATTTATAAATATGAGTTTAATTTAGAGTTTTGAAGTATTAAACAAAATTCTACTATGGAAAATGAAAACATGATTTTTCTTTTTCTTTTTTAAAAAAAGAAGGAAAAAATCTTAAAAACTTTGAAAAGGAAATTTATCATATTATTAATGTCTTGACCATATAACCGATGATATAAATCAACCATGTCTATTTTTTCATTAAAATTTATTTAAAAAATATAATTCAAAAGATTAATTAATGTTGCATCTCAAAATATTTACGCATGAATGTAATTAAGAATTTATCAAATCTTATTACATTTTGGCTTTACGCCTCCTATCTGATTGTGACATCCCTTATAGAAAGAATGCATAATGCTCATATTTCTCATCATGCTACGAGGTAATTTAGTCACTCTCAATTTCGTTCCATCTGTTTGTTGCCTTGAATCTGTTTTATCATTTTGTGTTATGGTTGTCTGCTATGTCTCATGATAGGGCGTAAGGGAAGATAAAAATTCTATAGGTGATATATATTATTTTCGTGGGAATTTGTTGTTGGGAAGCGTGCTAGGCTAGTGGAAAGGGAAAAATATTTAAATGATAAAAAATAATAAAATTCACTAGACAAGACAAGACACAAGATTTACGTGGTTCGGCAATTTTGCCTACGTCCACAGCCACACAGAGAATGTTTTATTTCACTGAGAGAGAAAGAAGAAAATTTGAGGGATGATTTACAACTGATGCTAATCATGCCTATTTATAGGCAAAACATAGAAATGTGAATACGCCGAATTATTTTTCTGCGCCGAAGTGCGCTACCTAACAATTGCGCGTTTTCTTTCTTTCACATTCTTTTTGTCAAAGTTATTATTTGCAGCCTTTTTGTCTCTTTTCTTTTTCTCTTTCTCTTTCTTTGACTTTTGCTTTTTTCTTGCTTTTCACATGGGCTTGTTCCCATCAATCTCCCCCTCAAACCCATGTACATCAAAGAAAAAGAAAATTTACATATTCTCTCTATGTGGCGCCTCCATTTCACTAGTCTTCAAGACTAACTGAGGCAATGCATAGCCTCAGCTTATCAACTCCAACAGCTTTGGTCAGCATGTCCGCGGGGTTCTTTGATCCTGGTATCTTCTTCAGCGAGAGAGTTCCATCACTTATCAACTCCCGGATGTGATGGTACCTCAGCTGGATATGCTTTGATCTTGCATGAAACACTGGATTCTTGGCAAGATGAATTGCACTTTGGCTATCACTGAAGAGTGCACAATCGTCCTGCTTTTTGCCTAACTCTTCCAGAAAGTTTTTGAGCCAAATCATCTCTTTTGCAGCTTCTGATATTGCCATATATTCCGCTTCAGTGGTAGATAGGGCAACACTTTTCTGAAGTCTGGACATCCAACTAATAGCGGTATCACCCAAAGTAAACACATATCCTGTGGTACTTTTTCGACTATCCAGATCACCACCTAGGTTTGCATCAGAAAACCCTTGTAAGATAATATTGCTCCTTTTGAAACAAAGTGCCATACCTGAAGTGCCTTTGAGGTATCGCAAGATCCATTTTACCCCTTCCCAATGCTCTTTTCCTGGGTTTGACATGTATCTGCTGACAACTCCAACTGCATGGGCTATGTCGGGTCTGGTACAAACCATAGCATACATCAAGCTTCCTACTGCTGAAGCATATGGTACCTTCGACATGTATCTCCTTTCTTCATCTGTCTTTGGTGATTGCTCCTTAGACAGATTGAGGTGGCTTCCTAGTGGAGTGCTTCTAGTCTTTGCATCATGAAGACTAAACCTGTTAAGTACCTTCTGTATGTACTTTTCTTGAGATAGCTTTAAGGTCCCTTCAGACCCATCTCTGCTAATCCTCATCCCAAGCATTTGCTTAGCTGGTCCTAAGTCCTTCATTTCAAACTCCTCTGCCAACTGTTGTTTAACCATGTTGATCTCATCTATGCTAGATCCTGCAATTAGCATATCATCAACGTACAAGAGTAAAATGATATAGGATTCATCAAGATTTTTGATATAGCAACAATGGTCCATCTGACATCTTTTGAACCCATTGTTATTCATGAATCCATCAAATTTCTTATACCACTGTCTAGGAGCCTGTTTCAGACCATACAGACTTTTCTTCAACCTGCACACAAGATTTTCTTTACCAGGGACTTGAAAACCTTCAGGTTGCTTCATATAGATGTCTTCCTCAAGGTCACCATGTAAGAAAGCAGTTTTGACATCTAGCTGCTCCAAATGCAAATTCTCTGCAGCTACGATACTTAGCACCAACCTGATAGTAGTTAATTTGACTACAGGAGAGAATATCTCAGTATAGTCAATTCCTTCTTTCTGCTGAAAGCCTTTTACTACTAATCGTGCTTTGTATCTTTTCTTACCATCATGCTCTTCTTTGACCCTGTACACCCATTTGTTCTGCAATGCCTTCTTTCCCTTTGGTAACTCTGTAAGTGTCCATGTTTCATTCTTGTGAAGAGAATTCATCTCTTCTTTCATGGCCAACTTCCATTTGTCAGAGTTCTTCACCTGCATTGCTTCATTGAAATGCTCTGGTTCTCCTGCATCAGTTAGAAGTAAATAATGGAGAGAAAGCGAAAGCCTATCAGGAGCTTTAGAAACTCTTTTAGATCTCCTTAATATAGGCTCCGGAGTAACTGATCCAGAATTTGATTCAAGTTCCAGATCAGATTCAAATTCTGATTCCATCTCCGGTTCTGGTTCTGATTCTGTTCCTGATCCAGCTTCTGGTTCGGCATCTCTAATCTCAGAATCAGCTTCGTCATTTCCAGCCACTTCATTCTCTGAGATTCCTTCCAACTCAGCTATTTCAGTTGTTGGTCTCCTGGTGTTAGCCGATTCTACTCCCAGCCTGTCCTTGTACATCACATTTTCATTGAAAGTAACGTCCCTGTGTCTTATGATCTTTCTATTATGGTCATCCCAAAATCTATAACCAAAATTATCATCACCATAGCCAATAAAGAAACATTTTTTGGCTTTAGGATCAAGCTTATCTCTATTATTGGAGTTTACATGTACATAAGCAACACAACTAAAAATTCTCAGATGTGAGAGATTTACCTCCTTTCCTGTCCATACCTCCTCAGGAATTTTGAAGTCCAGCGGTACTGAGGGTCCCCTATTTAACAGGTAAGCTGCCGTGTGAACAGCTTCTGCCCAAAAGCATTTTGGCAAGCCTGAATATATTCTCATGCTCCTTGCTCGTTCATTCAGGGTTCTGTTCATCCTCTCCGCCACTCCATTTTGTTCTGGTGTTCCAGGAACTGTCTTGATCATTCTGATCCCATTCTTAAAGCAAAATGCTTTGAACTCTTGACTATCATACTCTCCTCCATTGTCTGACCTCAGACATTTTAGCTTTAGCCCCGTCTGATTTTCAACTTCAGCTTTCCACCTTTTAAAGGTAACAAATACGTCAGATTTATTTTTCAGAAAATAAACCCATACCTTTCTTGTGGAATCGTCAATGAAGGTGACATAATAGCGTGAGCCTCCAAGAGAATTTACAGGAGCTGGTCCCCATACATCAGTGTGCACTAGTTCCAGCTTTTCCTTCTTTGGTGTCCTTCCTGCCTTTGAGAAACTAACTCTTTTTTGTTTCCCATAGACGCAATCTTCGCACAAACCTAGTTCAACATGCTTGAGGTTTGGCAATTTTTTCTTGGATGCTAGCAGCTTCATTCCCTTCTCACTCATGTGTCCGAGCCTTCGGTGCCACATTGCTGAGTTGCGATCACTATCAACAGCTGCTACAATGTCCCTCTGTACTGCAGTTGCATATAGTGTTCCTTTCTTGGAGCCTCGTGCTATAACCAAATTTCCTTTGGTTATTTTCCATGATCCGTTACCGAATACTGTTGTATATCCATCACTGTCAATTTGACCCATGGATATCAGGTTCTTCTTGAGACCCGGAACATGTCTCACATTTTGCAATTTCAACAGCATCCCTTGTGCAGTCTTTATATGAACTTCACCTTTCCCCACAATATCCAAAGGTTCATCATCAGCGAGATAAACCTTGTCGAATTTTCCAGCAACATAATTATGCAATAATTCTTTGCATGGGGTAGAGTGAAAAGATGCACCTGAGTCTAGAATCCAAGATTCAACTGGACTGTCTACGCAACAAATTAGCGCATCATCAACTTGTTCAGCACTAACATTTGCTGAACCATCATCCTTTTGATGATCTTTCTTCTTCGGTTCTCTGCACTGATTGTTGTAATGGCCCTTCTTATCGCAATTCCAACAATTAATGTCTTTGCGATTTTTGGATTGACCCCTTCTCCTCGACTTTGATCTGCCACGTCCTTGACTTTGTCCTTTCTGGCTGCTTCTCCCCCTGCTTTTGGTGTTTAAAGCAGATCCTGGGGAATCACTAGATTCTCTCCGGCGAATATCTTCGCTTAGAATCAAGTCCCGAATATCATCCAATTTGAGCTTGGAATTTCTCGACGAACTGCTGACTGCAGTTACAGTTGCATTCCAACTCTCTGGTAAGGATGATAATAAAATCAGCGCCTTGACTTCGTCATCAAATGTGATAGTGACAGAACTCAACTGAGTTAAAATTGTATTAAACTCATTGATATGTTCCGTGACAGATGCACCTTCTGCCATCTTTAAGTTGAACAAGCGGCGCATCAAATATACTTTGTTTGAAGCCGATGGCTTCTCATACATATTTGATAGCGCTGTCATCAAGCCTGAGGTGGTCGTTTCATTAATAATATTGAAAGCCACATTCCGTGTCAGCGTCAGCCTAATCACACCAAGAGCTTGGCGATCTAATAGATCCCAATCTGCCTTGGCTGTACTCTCTGGTTTTACCCCGGTTAGAGGTAAATGTAATTTTTTCTGGTACAGATAGTCCTCTATCTGCATTTTCCAGAAACCAAAATCTTTGCCATTGAATTTGTCAATCTTAACTTTCCCTTCATCCATAGCCATAATTTCACAAAAAAAAATATTTTGTGAATGGTGACTGTGAATAGTAAAAACGTGAATAGTACTATGCCAACACAATCTGCTCTACCAAAAAACGTGAATAGTGACTGTGAATAGTAAAAACGTGAATAGTACTATGCCAACACAGTCTGCTCTACCAGAAATACACTGTCTGTGCTCTGATACCAGTTGTTGGGAAGCGTGCTAGGCTAGTGGAAAGGGAAAAATATTTAAATGATAAAAAATAATAAAATTCACTAGACAAGACAAGACACAAGATTTACGTGGTTCGGCAATTTTTGCCTACGTCCACAGCCACACAGAGAATGTTTTATTTCACTGAGAGAGAAAGAAGAAAATTTGAGGGATGATTTACAACTGATGCTAATCATGCCTATTTATAGGCAAAACATAGAAATGTGAATACGCCGAATTATTTTTCTGCGCCGAAGTGCGCTACCTAACAATTGCGCGTTTTCTTTCTTTCACATTCTTTTTGTCAAAGTTATTATTTGCAGCCTTTTTGTCTCTTTTCTTTTTCTCTTTCTCTTTCTTTGACTTTTGCTTTTTTCTTGCTTTTCACATGGGCTTGTTCCCATCATTTATATAGCCGATCCCGAACTTATTTGGGACTGCGGCTTAGTTGTTGTTGTTTAGCTATTTGTTATGTCGTTGAGTTTATCAACAAGCTCAATAACTTTGGAATTTCTTAATCATGCACAAGTGTGCGATTTATTATTATGACGATCAAAATCCTCGTTGTGTGTTATTCTGTGGCACTTGAAATGCTCGAACTTCATGTTGAACAAGTTTATGTTTTTCGGTGGCTTTTATGATATTCTCCTGAGTCTAATAACTAGTTCAATAGTTTTGGAAGGATACCCTTGTCTATACAATCTGTCGAGAGGCTTCAGGAGCGACCTTTAGAAAATCGAATGGGCACCAACGGTATATACACATTTCACAATTCAAATTTGCTCGTGAAACCTATTAGTACTCTATTGTGTGCAGGGGCGAATTTAGAAATGTAAAAGGATGGGTTCACCACTACTAAGGGGAGTTACAGTGTCCCAAGAATAATCGGCGAACAACCTTCGTTGAAAAATTATAATATATATATATAGGTTAAATATCATTTTATATTATAATTTATTAAGGAAAAATATTAAATAATATATATATATATATAGGTTAAATATTATTTTATATGATGATATTTTAAAGAAAAAACTATTAAATGGTATTAAAACAGGGATTGATCCCGACTACTGAGTGTGAGTGAACCATCGCCTGATCAAGTGAACCATTTAAATTTTTAGAGCATGGGTTCACGAGCATCATATTTGACATATTTTGAAAAATATGTACATAATATATGCAGTGTCGTGGCTAAACCATGGGTTCAAGTGAACCTCATTTAATGACATACATCCGCCCATGATTGTGTGCTGATGCGACGGTATATTAGTACTCTCTTGGTCTCTGCATGTCAATGATTTTATGCATATATATATGTCAAAAGGTACTTATCTCTCTAGTTTATCTTCTGACATGAAAGTTTCTATTTTTGTCAAGAAAAAAAGAGTAAAGTCCACTAAACCCCCCTAACCTTTTGGGTTTGAGAAAAAAATATCATTTTTACCTTTTGAAAGGGACACTAAACCCCCTTAATCTTAAGATCAACGGTTCAAAATGAGTATATCATTTGTATGCATTTTTTCAAAGTCAAAAACAACCTTCAATTATAATGAATTTTGAATATTTTGCTATACGATTAAATTAAAGAAGTATTATAAATATTTAAAAAGAATTATATCTCATTTTACTCTTTTAGTTTTTTTCTTTTGATTTAAGAAACTCATTTTATTGTACAGAGATTTTGTCGTAGAGCTTCAAAAATTAATTATAATTATTGTAATTATTGAATATTAACGTAACTAGAATAATAATTTCACATAAAATACTTTTTTTATTTTATGTCACCTTTACATATTGTGTGGTTTAATCATTTTTAAATATTTCATCAGTAATCATAACAAAAAATAAAAGAGGAAAACTTTGACTATTCTTATAATTTAAAGGTGATGGCATGATATTTCATAATCTTAAAACATTAATATTAAATATAAATTTTATTTCATGCAAAAATGAATGAGGTATTATTATTTCTTGCATCAAATATTATGATAGTTAGATGAAATTTAATTAACGCATTTATATACAATAATCAGAATACTTTTAGGTACTCAATATAATTAATTTTTTAAGATATTTATTATTATTATTTGAAGAGGCTAATTTTGATCTTAAAAAATATATACAAAGATCAACTCATTTTTTACCGTTGATTTAGGATCAAGGGGGTTTACCGTCCCATTCAATAGGTGAGAGGGGATATTGTTTCCCAAACCTATAAGGTTGAACGTTCCTTCATTGGATTCATCGAAAATTTCTAGAAGATTAATTCATTAAGTTACAAACAGAAGCACATATTTGACTAGTATAAAAACGTGAACCTAATTTGACAATTTTCAGTAAATCAAGACATGCAAGTAGGCCATAGGCACACACTTTATACATGGTTTCATATACAAGTTCAAAGCATATTTCTTGCATCATTCCTTACGAAAGTAAAACGAATATAACATCTAGAAAATATTATATATTTCACTGAATTTATATATAATATTATTCTTCTATAAAATAATAAAAATGTATTTGTATATACTCGTACACATACATTCCAACATTTTTTTGAAGATAATGTAATGTAAACATCGATTTGAAACCCAAATTACGGCTTTAGAAATCGTAGATCGAATTGGTATGCGCGAGTCAAGCTCTCACAAACGTCGACATAACTCTGTACAAAATTCTACATATACAATTAACATGTGAGATTATAATACTTCTACTTTAAGCGGTTAAAGAAGGACAATATGAAACAACGACGACGACATACCAGTATTATCTCATAAGTAGAGTCTGGAAAGACTACATGAAACATAAGTAAAAAAATTCTTCGATCGATCTACCATCATCAAAAACAAGGCAAACTAGTTAAGAACAAAATATAACGAAGCAAATTTCCTATTTATGAGTACTTAATATCCATAAAATCCATAATCAATTTAGACAGTCAACAATATTTTCTGAAAGATCAAACACAAACGTGTCTAGCTTTATACCAAGACACGTGTCACCTTCTAACGTGTCTAAAACTCTATATATTCTGTTCACACACTGTTTTAAGATATTTTACATATTTTGACCTTATATTAAAACATATCTTCCCAAACATACCTATAAATATTCATGCACTAATGCTTTCTTCTACAAAACAACACGCCTTAAAAATCTCAGTTTCCTTAGGCAATTTTCTTCAATTCTAAGGTCAACCCATTTCAATTCTATATCTACTTTTCCTATTTCTTCCTTTTCTCAGCCAATCCATACAGTATTTTCCCATTCTTTATCTCCTAAGAAAAATATTGGGCTATTTTGTGTAAGATTTGATCATAACATGGCTAGTCAATCAAGCAAACCTCAATCTATTTATGACTTCACTGTCAAGGTTAGTTCTTTTTAATGTCTTTACATAAATAGCTTCACTGTTTACATTTTCTAAATGCTCATAAATAGCTTCACTGTTTACATAATAGCTAGCAAACTATTATGTTAATAAAAGGTTAAATAACACTATATTTTTCTCGCACGGATTGCATGAAAATACTCAAAAAGATGTGAAATGGTTTCTGATTACTCTATCCGTTATGTTAAATTTTTTTTTATTCTCATATTTTATTCATATGGTATCAAAATTAAGCATCCAATTCTAATTGCCTAATCCCCCATCTCTCCATTGTCGAAATGTATTTTCGACAAGATATATAAGTATAACACTATTTAGAAGTGGGATAAAATTCTGAGGTCTCAAGGTAGGTCTTTCTTCCCATCTATCCAAGTCTTGGTGGATACTGGATAGAGTTACCTGGTATCTGTTGCTGGTGGGGGGTGACATGTATTCGGTGGAATTAATCGAGATGCGCATAAGTTGACCCGGACACCGTTATTAAAAAAAATAACACTATCTATATTGTCTGAACAAGTGGAAAACAGTGGATTGTCTTTTAATGCATTAAGGAGACGTTTGGTTTGAGGGATTGGCTATATTAATCCATGTATTAAATTTAATCCCTTGTTTGGTTGTTATTTTGAAAAATGTATAACTAATGCATGCATTAAATAATACACCAATTGGTGTATTATTTTATCCCTCCACCAAGGTGGTATAACTAATAGATGTATTAGTTATACATGGATAAAGGAACAAAAGGACAACAATATCCTTCTCATTTCCCTAGAAGCCAATAAAAGTCAATCATCAAAGGATATAGTTGTAAATTCATTACTTTTTAGTTTAAAAATAAATAAAATATATTAAATGATAACTTTTATCTCCAATGAACCAAACACTGGATAAAATTTAATCCCTGTATTATTAATCCCTACAATATTAATCCATATATTATTAATTTCTGTATTACAATCCCTGTATAACTAGTACATCAAACCAAACGACCCCTAAACGTCCATTCCTTCATTGGATTTTTAGAAAACTTTCTAGAACATTATTTCATAGTCACAAACAGAAGCATAAGTTTGACTAGTATATATGCAAGTAGGCCCTAGGCACACAATTTTATAAATGGTTTCAGATATAAGTTCTAAGTATATACCTTTACATCATTCCTTACGTAATTCAAATGAATAAAACATCTAGAAAATGAACCACAAATGCCACGGAAACAATATTCTCTCAAACTATTACCCCGATGGATAGCTTGAATAAAAAGATCTTGACTGGTTGATAAAATTAGAAACTTCATGACTTAAAATAGTTTATTAATATTTTCCAGACTCGAAATAATTTGATAATGTTACAAAAAAAATTGTAGGTCTATACGTGCAACTATATCATAAATATTTTATGGCAAGGGGTGTCATCTAAAACAGATTTGTCAAAATATTTCACTAAACTTGTGAGCAATATTCTTTTAGAAAATAACAAAAATATATTTGTATATACCTACACACATACATTCAATATTGTTTGAAGATAATGTCAACTAAACATCGATTTAATATCTGAATTAAAGCCCAAAAATACATAGATCGTGTTGCTATGTATATGAGTCGTGTTCTCACAAAAATCGACATAACTCTTGTACAAAATTCTGCATGCACCATTGACATGTAAGATTACGGTACTTGAAGCTATTAAAGAAGGGTTTATGTGATTATAGTACTTAAAGCAACTTATTAAAGAAGGATGAGATGAAACATAAGTAAGGAAAGATTTATAGGAGGTGAGAATCAAAGCTTTTTTACAAATTATTTCCATCAATAGATAAGTTATTTAATATCCATAAAATCGACATTTAAAATTGAGGTATGATAATTTACGGGCAATTTACAAAACTATACAATTTAGCACTCTTTTTAACATAAAATATCAATATTATCCTATTTTCAAAATATATCAATATTTTTTTTCATTGTATGTACAGTGTATGGTGTCTGCAGATCACCAAAAAATATTTTCTTTTGTAGATCTGTGTGTATTTTCATTGTATGTACAGTGTATGGACAATGATACATTGTGCATACAGTGAAAATATAGTAGATAAACACACATACAGTTATTGTATGTTTGTATATTCTCTGTATGGTTGCTGTATCCACAATGTATGCGTGTTCATTCACCAGACATACACACCAAAAACAAATCGATACATATTGTATATTTATTGTACGGAAATTGTATATTCACTGTATGACTGGTGTATATTCACTGTATATATAGTGCATACACCGTGCATACAATGGAAATATGCATGCCATACATTCATACAGTCCACAAACACCAAACATACACCACAATCACCGTAGTTCCATCGCGTTCCACCAAAAAATTCAAAAAAAAAAGGACCAAAGCAGCGGCACCGCTGAATCCTCACCGGAAAACACTGGATCTGCTCTGTTGTAGCAGATCCGGCGCCGCCAGAACTCAGGTGACAACGTAGCAGTCAAAAACAGAGCAGCGGGCAAAATCAAAACACCACCAGCAACCGTCGCCGGCGACGACGACGGGGCATGAGGAGGGGGCACCGACAACGGTGGGGAAAGGGAAGCGGCGCGGGGCGACGGGGAGGGGGAGAGGCGCTGACGCGAATACGGGGTTTGAGAGAAAGGAGAGAGAAGGAATATATAGTTTTTTGTGACATGTTTGGTAGCATCCTAAAAAATGTTGACATGTTTAGAAAAATGACAAAATGTTGCTATGTTTGTTTTTTAAAAAAAAAATTCTTAAATTGACCTAGAATGTAATTTTGCCATAATTTATCCTAAACGGTCCAAATAATAATCTTATGAAAGATCAAGCACAAACGTGTCGACGTTATACCTTTCCACGTGTCACATTATATTCATGCCACGTGTCAACTCATGTCCTTATCTCTATACACTCTATTCACACACGGTTTTAAGATATTTATCATTTGACCTTATAACAAAAGATACCTATAAATATTTCATATGCTAAATGCTTTCTTGTACAACAACTCGTCTTAAAAATCTCAGACAATTATCTTCAATTCTAAAATCAACCCATTTTAATTCTGTATCTACTCTTCCTATATCTTTATTTTCTAAGCCAATCCATACAGTATTTTCCAATTCTTTATCTCCTAGGAACAATATTGGGCTATTTTGTGTAAGATTAGATCATAACATGGCTAGTCAATCAAGCAATCCTCAATCTATTTATGACTTCACTGTCAAGGTCAGCTTTTTAATACCTTTTTGTGATTTGTGCTATTCTTTAAATTGTTTATTTCTCTTACATGTGTGTTTAATTGGAACTATTCCAAATCCGTTTTCATAACTGTTTTTCTTGAGACCTCGAATGAGGTAGAAGTAAGGTCTACATACACTTCACCGCCCCATTGTGGAATAATTGGTTAATTTGCTGAGAAATAAATCTTGGTTCTGTTTATTTTATTAGTCTGGATTAGAAAATTAAGTTATGTGGCATCATTTTCTTAGTGTGTTAGGTTAGCTTGTGTGCACCTAGATTATAATTCACGCAATACGTGTTACCTCCCACCAACAAAGGTATCGGATAACTACGTCTGCCAAGGTTTTAGATGGAACTGGTTTGCAATTAATTGAACCTTGTTCTTGTATATATATATGAAATACCAACATAAAGAAAGAATGTGAAAGATCATTCCTTTTTGCTTTCTTTTGTGTAAAGATCATTCATTTTTGTTAGCATTTATGTTTTGTCACTTTTTCGGGCCTCTGAATTAGGGATTTGTGTTCTGTGGCATCATACTTCATTTTGAAGGTTAGTAAGCTAGTAAAACCTTGGTTCTTGTACAAAAATGAATCACCAAGACAAGCAAAAAGGTCAAAAAGGTAGTTCATTATGTGGTAATTCAATTGTTAGATGAGTGGTTGAGCCATACCGACAAGTTGTTTGTACTTCAAACAATCTATTTGCTATTAATGTGAGTGAGTTGAGGTATCAGATTAGAAAAAGGGTAAACTTGAGATGTAGGGAATCAATTTAGTGCTAGCAGCTAACTAAGGCAGCTTAGCAGTTTTTATTGTTTGAATGTGGGGTCAATGTTTTGGTTTAAATGTTTAATTACGTTGTGATTTGGATAATGATGATTGATTGGGAGTAGTTTTTTTCTTAAGACGTTACCTTGATATGATTTCTGATTTCTCATTTTACCATATTCATAGGTTTAGTTGGTTGTGAAATTTTCCAATTATGTTGAAGCTTTAATGGTACTTGCTTTCTGTTTCTTTTGTTCAAATGCGATGTCGTATTACAAAGTTGAAACTACTTTGCGCTAGTATTGTTTCCACCTTCCTAAGTTAGTGCTTGTTGGTGATTATAAAGAAGAAGAAAAAGCTAGCGCTTATTTGGTGCTTAACCAGCTGTTTAAGTGTCCTCGCGACTTGATTGAACTGGAGAATGCATATATTGTTCTCGGCGTGGTTAAAAGGATAATGAGATTTCTTTTCATGTTCATTTGTACTTGCAATAAGCAAACATGGTAAATGTTAGTCGCTGAGGTGATAAATAGAGGAATAATTTGATTTCTAAAATGGTACAATTTTGCTTATTTGGGACGTTTGCCCTCCTGTAAGATTCTTTTGCCCCATTGCTGCATATTTTGTTGTAATATAGATGCAATTCTATGCATGAAGTGATCTGTTCTTTGTTGAAAATATCTCCTCTCACTATTGGTTTACAACTACTGTTATCACAGGATGCTAAGGGCAATGACGTTGATCTCAGCATTTACAAGGGAAAGGTCCTAATCATTGTCAATGTTGCATCACAGTGGTATGCTTCATAACTTTTTTTATGACTTATATTTGAGACCTCTTTCTCTGTATTTTGAGAGTCCCCTGGAAATATGAAAAGCATCTGTCTCTCTTTTTCCTTCTTGACTGAAAGTTAACCGAGCGGATGTCCACATATATGATAGATTATTTATTGATCAACTGAAAGAGCAACATACTAATGAGACCACTTCTATTCGTCTGAATTTATGGTTTCATACTCAGAATTAAAGTGATGTATGCATGCAGTTCCTTTGATCCAGGGGATTTCTTGGATTCCTATGTCTGCTGTGAGAAAAACTTAGCATGGTCTGCTTTACTGGTTACTTGAATATAGTGTCCTTGTCTTTTCAGATGTCTGCTATGATAGATTCAGCATAAAAACCATATCATACTGTAAAAATTAACTAATTTCATTGAATAAGGTGTGCTGATTCTGATGCTAAAAATCTGATGCATGTGGCCAACTATAAAAACAGATTTGGATGAGATCAACTGTTCATTTAAATTGGACATGACATTTTTCTACTCTCTTTTGGGATGGTGGTTAAGTTATTCCCTGGTGGAAGGCTACTTTGCTCGGTTAAAGACAGTGAGATCAACCAAAGGGCCATTGTTTCGAACGACAAGTTTATGCGCAACTTCAAATAACATGTTCTGTTTACTTCTCTGTATTTTGATCTTCATAGGGAAGTTTACTCTGAAATGTTGGAAAGAGATATTTGATGTAGTTATGAATGCATGATTATATTATTTGTGATGCTTCTTGATGAGCGTCAACTGATTTAATTTTCTGATGCAGTGGCCTGACAAACTCAAACTACACTGACTTGTCTGAGTTATACAAGAAGTACAAGGACCAAGGTATGTTCCATTTCTCTTAACTGTCTTTGATCAATCAAAACTAATAGGAGCGAACACTACTCTTGATTAAGGCCCAAGCAATGGAGGCACTTCTCCCAATAGTATAGTAGTAGTTGAGGCAGAGTTGTGTTAATATTGTAACCCTGTGCACCAGGTTTGGAGATTCTTGCATTCCCTTGCAACCAGTTTGGTGGACAGGAGCCTGGAAGTGTTGAAGATGTCCAGCAGATGGTCTGCACTCGCTTCAAGGCCGAGTTCCCCATATTTGATAAGGTTAATATAGCACAAATGCTTCTCTGCTTCTCTCTTCTAGTCACACATAATTTCACATTTGTATATAGCATACATCGTTCCAAGTCTCTATAGAGCTGAAAATTGAAGAAACATGCGTCGGGTAGTATATACTAACCATACTAACCACGTGACTTTGGTAATGATATAGGTTGATGTGAATGGTGATAATGCTGCTCCAGTGTACAAGTTTCTGAAATCAAGCAAAGGTGGATTCTTTGGAGATGGTATCAAGTGGAATTTCTCCAAATTCCTTGTTGACAAAGAAGGAAACGTCGTCGACCGCTACGCTCCCACCACTGCTCCTGCTAGCATGGAGGTAAGCAGCTATTCTTCTCTCCTTTGGTTGTATTTCCTTGCAAGAGCATTGTGCTGATGAATCATCTTGCCTTATTCTTTTTGCAGAAGAGTATCAAGAAACTTTTGGGAATCGCTTAAACGCTGGATCACCTGCTCTTGGATTCTCTGCTAAGAAATAATGAGTGTTATAGTGAATAAAGTCTGCGTTGATGTATTTCCTTATGGCTTTGCCACCTACCTCGTTTAGCTACTTTGTACAATTTCTGTATCCAATATATTTTTAATTACAAAATTTTAGGCTTCTTAGTGTACAATGATCAGTGTCTAGAGTGTACAAATCGAACCGGTGAACCGTAAACCGAATCGAATAAAAAAATCGGCTCGTGGTTTGGTTTTGGAAAAATAAAAATAGACATATTTAAAATCAAAAAAAAATTCGAACTGTATCCAAACCGAACTGATATTTTATAAATATTATTTTTAAATATTTATGGATAAAAAATATTTATGAACTTCTTTATATATGTTTATAAGAAAATTTTATATGGCATAGCACTCAAGTGAGTATTAAACATTAAATAAATACGTATCTTTTTTATTATAGTGTAGAAACTTAAACTAATTATACTCCAAGCAAGCAGGGGCAGAGCTACATGGGAGGCAGCAGGTGCCGAGCTTCAGCCGAGATTTTGTATATATGTATATTTACAGAAGAATAGCTACATATATTAGTTCTGGCACCCATTGAAAGAAAGGCTTTGTGGTGCCAGTGATTTAAGGCCATTGTTTTAACCCAACTGATATGGGTTCGAGTTCAGCTAGCAACACCTTTTTTTTTTTTTCAAATTTCTTATATCATGCGATACTTACGAAGACACAGCCTAAGTCCCGCCATAGGCATCTCTTTTATTCCTTATTTGTTTCCCTTTTATTTTCTTAATCTTTCCGTTTCTTCTTTTTTTTCTTCTTCTTCTTCTTCTTCTTCTTCTTCTTCATTTTATTTTTCATTGTTGTTTTTTTTTTATACTTTATTTCTACCATCATACCCTACATCATGAGAAAATTTTAGTAAGAGATTTGAATTAATTTTAATGAAAATGTAGTTTCTCTCTTTTTGATGTTGCAATATTAATTATATGGAAAATGACTTGCTAATATCTTCTACTAATCGCCTTTTTTTTAAAAAAAAAAAAGTTAGATCTTTTTAATTAAATTTCATAGATTGAAAATTTAAAGTTTTTATTGTGCAAAAGATAGCCATAATAATTGACAATTGACATGAAGAAATTAGCTTGTTTATTTAAGGTGAATTATTCTAGTCAAATAAAAACATATTGTAGTTAAGTTAATTTTGAGATTATTTTTAATTGGGGTACTATTTCAGTTTTTTTAAATTAAAATTATTGTAATGTTATGTCATAATATAGAATTTAAAATAATTTTGAAAAAAAATAACTAGTTGAACCTAACTTCTTCTTTGATAAATAGTTTGATTAACCTAATCAAAATAATAAAACTCCGACCCGACCCGACCCACCATTATTATTTAGTCTTGTAGCTAAGGGTAGATATAAAAAGTGGCACCCACTGTATCTAGATCCGCCCCTATAAGCAAGTACAAAATAATTGTGTAAATCTTTTGTCCGCCTATCATGGTCCATATATTAGGGCGAGGCAGGAGGACATATACTTATTTGATATTGACTGATATGTTGATAGGCTAAGGTCATGTCAAAACTTTGAAATGAGTTTCTGAGGAAAATTGTCTAAGAGTATGAGATAAGGCAACACAATTGATTAAATTGAAAAGAATCCACTTGATTGTTCTTGGAAAAGAGCGCCATGCAAACACTACAATTCTTAATTTTCTGCCATCGAAGGTAGTAGCTTTATGCTACATACTATCATACATTGGAACATCTTGAGAAAAGGAGATGATTTGGCTCAAAGAAATCAGTTTAAGCTTATTACTAATGCTAAAGTTAGTTAAAACAGCTGCATACACATCCATAACAAAGAAACAAGAACAAGTATTATAATTGGAGTTTAACTTGTATACATTGGCATACGTAATTTCTTTTTACACCATCAAATTATTTAAAGTATAGCTACACAAGTAACCACCCATAAAATATGTAACATGGAAATTACGTGTTAAAGTATACTGATACACGTAAAAATTCTTTACACGTGTATACAAGTTAAATCCTTATTATTGCTATCGGTTTTATTTCAGGTACTTCTTATTGAAAGCCAAGAAAACAAGTGAAATCATATTCATTGATCAGACCAGGAAATGTCAAGCCAACCCCATTCTTTCTTAGGAACACCTAAAGCTATCCACACTGCTTCAGAAGCATCAACAATATCATTCCTACAACCTCTACTAGTGTCACATTCATCAACCACCATGGCTTGTGTACTCCCTCCATTTGCATAAATTGTAATCTGTTCAAAACGACTCCCTTTACTTTTTTTTTTTTTTGATGACAAGGGAACCCGCAGCCACTACCCTTCGAGTGCGCTCTGGCTAAATTCCGCTCCTGATGCAATAGCTTGTAAACCACACAGGAGAGGTAAACCGCACTAGGCAAGCCCTGTACAACGGGCTCAAACTGAGAAGGCTGTTTGCCTTTGTGCCATCATTTATAACTTGAGGTGAACGTTTGAAAGTATGGTATAATTTCCCTTTGGACTTTTGAGCCTCTACAACCATTGATATGTTACTACAAGCCATGGATAAAAGGATCAAGAAAGCAACAAAATGAACTAGGCTATAGTAAGTCCCCATGTTCATTTTTGCTCTTAATTAATTTCCTTCTAAGTGTTTTGAGAATGTTATAACTTGGTGTAATTGTTTTGATCCTACCAAGAACAATAACAATGTCGAACTCCTACTAGGAAATAAAGTTTTGGCTTTTATTAGATAAACTAATAAATCATACAAATAAAATATGTTGCAACTGATCAATTGTTTGTTTTGTAGATGTGACATTTTTGAAGTTTTAGGCTGTTTTAAGCATGTAGCTAATATTTATTTTTAAAAAAAAAAGGAGATTTAACTTTTCTGCCTTTGAAAGCAGGTTACATCCAATGTCTCAGATGATTTACGAGACTGTTGTAAGAATGAAAGATGTCACATGATTAATCAGTTTTCAAAAGACTATTAAACTATGGAGTGTTGAATGATTTGAGTGATGAATATTGGATTAATCTTTATTCAATATATGTATCGTATATCAATTTACAAAAAAGTTTCTACATAATTTGTTCCATTATACACGTTCTTTCCTAAAAGATACATATATTTTTATATTTTTATATTCATTAACTTTAAACTTCTTATTTTACTTGACAACTCTTGTTGCCGTGGAAATGTCATTGCATCTTTAAGATCACAAGTCCACTTGTTACTTTTAGTATGTGGCAAAAGTCGCTCAAGATGAATATTTTCTTTTCTTTTCAGGACTAATCTAAACTCGCCGATGCCCGGTCCATTAAAGGGAGAATCACTTCCTTTCAAAAGTTCCATAATTCTGAAATCGAATTCGAGATGCCTAACGTAGAAACATTTATCTATCCATATATAACACATGGATACGTACATTCATTAACAATACCAGTTCTAGAATACGTACCACCACAGACAAGAACAATTGTTCCAAGAAATAAGCCGTAATATGTTGATTATTAACTTGTACATATTCTTCTCTTTTTTGCAATTGATTAAGAGGGTGTTTGGCTAAACTTATAAGCAACTTATAATTATTTTTTGGCTTATCTACGTGTTTGGTAAGTATCAAAACTGCTTATATTAGTATTGCTTCTAATTTTTGTAAGCTAACCGTTAGAATAGACATGGTTTCAACCGAGTCTAACAAGAAGAATGTGGAGGTAATTAGGTCATGTATTTACCTATTATAAATGTTAATATATGGTGTTTTAATTATATACTATAACAATACCAGTTTTAAATTACCATCACAGATGAGAACATGTTCCAAGAAATAAGCCGCAATATGTTGATTAACTTGCTCCTCTTTTTTGCAATTAATTAACTGTTACTATATATTTATCGAAATTATGTTGCATGCAATTTAGTCACATTTTCGTTCAATCTTTCTTCATATATATTAAATGCTGACGCTAATACGTTCTATACATGAACTTTTTTAGAAAGACAAAATGAATTGTGCACAATAATACAATTGGAAACCTTTGGAATAAACTCCTGAGAAAAATTGTCGAAGAGGAAATGGGAAATTTGGAAGATATAAGTCAACAAACTGTCACATAATATTAAGTTTAACGAATACATGTATGGTAGAAACTCGAAAGAACACACACACAAAAGGATGATATCAAATTGGAATTTAACTATAATATGAACCGACGGTGTAAAGTAACTAACATTTACACTATTATTATTGGAGTATTGCATAAAAGTTTTACACGAGCAGGCCATCTAAAAGATATTAACATGCAAACTCCATTTATAAAAGGTTGGATCAATGACCCTGGATATGGTTATTTATTACAACATATTCAATACATTGATAATATAAATATTCTAATTTATACTATCTCTGTATAAATCCCTTATTAATGTGATAGATTGAGGCAAGTGATCCTTCACTACTGTACTAGAAAAAGACTGTTTTGCGACATTGATTGGAGACGGAATTCCCTAGCTAAACGGGGTATAGAGAGAGAATTCCGTCGCCAAGCTGTTGCTATCAGATTCTTTCACGTATTTATTGAAATGAAAGCCAAAAAGGAAGACTGTATACTTGCAATATACCAAGAAAACAAGTGATAATATGCAAATACACTAATCAGACCAGAAAACTTCAAGCCAACCCCAGTCTTTTTTAGGAACATCCAAAGCTTTCCACACTGCTTCAGAAGCATCAACTATGTTATTCTTACACCCTCTACTTGTGTCACATTCATCAACAACCATAGCTTTTGTACTCTTCCCATTTGCATAAATAGTAATCTTTTCGAAACATCGTTTCCCTTTACTGTACCATCCAGTTGATAAAGCCACCACTGGAATAGAATTGTGATAATATTTGCCACTACATTCTGATGGACCACCACCTGAACCACCTTTTTCAAAGCTATTGATAGTTAAAATAGCCTTTTTGCGACCATTAATTGAATTTTGAGCCTCAACCAATAATATGTTATTACAAGCAATGGAGACAAGGATCAATAAAGCAACAAAATGAACTAGGGTAGAGTAAGTCCCCATGTTCTTTTTAGGTTAATTCAAAGAGTTTGAGAATGTTATCAACTTGGTATTTTTTTTCCTGCTGAGGAGTTGATAAAAATGTTTGCTATTTATTACAACGATTTGCCGTCCAGTAAAATGACTTTTACTATAATGTTGGTCATGTAAAACCAAATCATGGAATTACATAATGGGTAGACAAGAACAATAACAAAGCCTACGAACTTCTACTAGGAAGGTTTAATTTTGGATTTATTAGGTAAATTAAGCATAGCCATATAATTAAAATATGTTACAAATCAGTTATATTTGTTTTTTAGATGTGACATTTTGAAATTTATGGTTGTTTATCATGCATGTAGTGTCACCAGATTATCAATTGAAGAATGGAAAGGTCACCAGATTATCAATTCACAACAGACCTATCATCAGAATATGAAGTGTGATTACTGTCAATGGATATCTGATACTTCTTCAATGCAGAATCGATTCACGCCAGCTCTTTTTTTTTTTTTTTTAATAACGGTAGTGTCCGGGCCAGCTTACGCGCACCTCGACTTGTTCGACCGGATACCTGCCACCTCCCACCAGCAACAAGTACCAGGTAACTCTACTCATCAAGACTTGAATAGATGGAAAGAAAGACCCAGTGTTTTTCGCCTCCACTGGAATTTGAACCTGAGATCTCAGGGTTCCACACCCTTGGGTGCAGCTCTTTTCTTTCTTCTTTTTCATTTTATCTGATTCTTTTGTTCGTTCAAAAAAGATGAAAAAATCTTTATACTTGGAAACTGATCATAAATTTATACTTCCTATTTCACTGTTAACAGTGGCGGATCCAGAAATTTCACAAAGTATATTCAAAAAAATAAAAAGAAGATATACACGTTGCCATTGAGTTTCAAACCCTAGACCTTTTAGTAAATTTAAACCCACTTTGCTAATAAGCTATGCATATTGATTTGTTTAAGTGGGTTCAAATTTAAATTTTATAGGCATTTTTTTAAAAACAGCCTAAATATACTTATATATACAGTATAATTTTTTGAACAAGTGGGTTCAACTGACCCCACTTACTCCTATGTGGGTCTGCCCCTGACTCTTAATGACATGTTCTATCACCACAAAAATATCACAAAAAATAAGTTCTGATTGTACTTTGATATCTTCACACATTTTTTCATCATTTAAACTGATCTTCGCAGCTCCATAGTTACTTTCTCAGCTCCACAACAAAACTAAAAGCATCACATACTCCTATTATTCTTCCCATTACAATTTTACGAAATTTGACTCTCTAAATGGGAAGATGCTTGTTTTTTAATATAAAGGAGAAGAAATTAGAACAACAATCTTACTGTCTGTCTTGACAAAGTTTTTTAGCTCATCCCCTCTTCTTGACACAATATCCTCTTGTTTTGTAAACAGCTTGTGTAACTATATTTAACCAAGCAGTAAGCAAATGATGACTTATAATTACGCCATAGACATGAATTAACTAAAAAATGTCCATATTTAACAACCCCGGAAACTTTAGTCAAACTAAAAAAGAAAATGAAAAGAACATATTTGAATCTAGCATGAAGTTAAAGCACCAGTACAAAATTCATATTTGAAGGAATGTTACAAAAGGTAGAGAAAGTTGAAATATGATATTGTGATTCAGGTCATAAAAATTGAACCTTGAATTAGACAGAAAATATATTCAATAACATCTCGAATAAATACAAACTATCACATAATAATAATTAGATGAAACATATATTCAATAACTTCTCAAAATAGAATATGAAAAACTTCTTTATATACTACATTTTCTAGTTTCATTTGTTATTTTTCCATCATCATCATAAACTAAAATATTCGACCCCTTTCTACTTGTCACTCGTGAAAGAGCAACATAAAGTTGTCTATGTGTAAACACCGGTTTCTTCAAGAGTACCGCCATATGTGACAATGACTGATCTTGACTTTTGTTAATGGTCATGATAAAAGATACAATGATTGGAAATTATTTTCGTTGGAACTTAAAAAGTATTCTCACATCAGTTGGAGTCAACATCATTATAGGGATAAAACCTTTTTTTCCAGCCATATTACCTAATAAAACCTTCGCTTTAATAATCTGATTTTCAAGTCTTGTGATGATCAACCTCGAGTCGTTACACAGTCCTGATGGGTGATATATATTTTTCAATAACATTACGGGAACACCAACCTTCAAGGTGATCGAATGATTTGGAATATCATAACATTTAATACTATTTAGGAATTCTGGTGATGTACATGCTCCAAAGTTGAAAAAGAATGATCAGACATACAAACCATCCGTTGCCGCCCCCACGGGTCATAACGTACTCTTCGCACAACAAATCCACTTTATCAGAACTCAGTGTATTCTCAAGACTATGATTAAGCGACACCATATATCCATCCATTGATTCTACCATGTCAAGAGTAGGAGCATAATTGCTCTTTGCTGAAGGTAATCTATGTCACCGAAGTGGCTAAAAAATCAGAATATGTACTTTCTACAACTATAGATATTGGATGTTCACAATTCTTTATGAGAATATCATCGGAATTTGGAATTTTTCAGTTCCATCTATGAAGCTTCCAATCCTTCCATCACCAATGGCCAAAATTCATTAGAGAAAATTTTTAACTTATCCAAATGTGTGCCTGGATTTTCTTGTAACCTCATATTCCTTGTTAGCTTCAGGACTTGGCAATGTGACCCCAAAATATGAAGAATTCATACCAACATTAACAATATCTTGCCAACTACCTTTAGCAATGACATGCAAAATTTGTCTGAAGTCACCTTTTGCACGAGGTTGATCATCACAAGACTTGAAAATCGGGTTATTAAAGCCAAGATTTTATCAGGTAATATGGTTGGATAAAAAATATTTATCCCCAGAATAACAAATGAAGCTAGATTTTGCTGGTCATTGCAAAAGGTAGCAGACAAGATATTGTTAATGTTGGTCTAAATGCTTCATATTTATGGTCACATTGTCAAGTCCTAAAAGTCAATAAGGAATATGAGATTGCAAGGAAATCCAGATACACATTTGGATGAGTTAAGAAATTTCTGTGATTGAATTTTGGCCAATGGTGATGGAAGGATTGGAAGCTCCATAGATAGAATTGGAAAAGTCCAAATTCCCGATGATATTCTTATAAAGAATTATGATAATTCAATATCTGCAATTGTAAAAGGTACATGCTCTGGTTATTTTAGCCACTTCAGTGATATAGATTACCTTCATGCAAAGAGCAATTCTTGCTCCTACTCTTTACATGGTAGAATCAGTGAATGGATATATGATGTCGCTTAATCGCAATCTTGAAAAGACGTTCTGAGTTCTGATAATGTTTGTATGTCTGATTATTCTTTTACAGCTTTGGAGCATGTACATACACCAGAATTCCTAAATAGTATTAAATATTTTGGAATTCCAAATCATTCTATCACCTTCAAGGTTGGTATTCCGGTAATGTTAGTGAGAAATATAGATCAGTCATCAGGACAGTGTAATGGCACGAGGTTGATCATCACAAGACTTGAAAATCGGGTTATTGAAGTCAAGGTTTTATCAGGTAATATGAATGGACAAAAAGTGTTAATCCTTAGAGTGACGTTGACTCCAACTAACGCGAGAATACCTTTTAAGCTCCAACAAAGATCATTTTCAATCGTTGTATCTTTTGCCAAGACTATAACAAAAGTTAAGGTCAATCATTGTTGCATATGGGGTTATTCTTAAAGAAACTAGTGTTTACACATAGACAACTCTATGTTGCTCTTTCACGGGTGACAAGTAGAATGGGGTTGAAGATTTTAGTTTATGATGATGATGGAAAAATAACAAATGAAGCTACAAATATAGTATATAAAGAAGTTTTTTGTAATCTAATTTGAGATGTTATTGAATTTTTATTTCATCTAATTTACCATTATGTGATATCATTTATTTGAGACATTATTGAATTTATTTTCCATCCATAATTCATGGTCCAATTGTTATGGCGTTAATCATATTTCAGCTTTCTCTACCTTTTGTTATCTTCTTTCAGATATGAATTTTGTACTGGTGCTTTAATTTCATTCTACATTCAAATATGTTATTCTTTTCTTTTTCTTCTTTGGTCGAACTGATGCTCCTAGGATTGGCATAATTGTAAAGCTATCATCTGCTTACTGTTTGGTTAAATATAATTACACAAGTTTACAGAACAAAAGAACAAGAGGATGTTGTATCAAGAAGACAGTGAGCTAAACAACTTTGTCAAGAAGACGGATAAGATTGTTGTTCCAATTTCTTCTCCTTTTGCATTCAACAAGCATCTTACTATTTAGAGAGAGTCAAATTTCTTGAAATTGTAAGGGAAAGAATAATAGGAGTATATGATGCTTTCAGTTTTGTTGCAGAGCTGTGGAAGAAACTCTTGGATGGGATGAACATACATTAATCGCTTTTACTCACATCTGTTGAGTGCTTGTAGTGTGGTACCACAACAAAGTAGTGTGCAAAATCAATTTTGCATGCTGAGTTCTTTCCTTTCTACTCTTTTGTTATGTTTCTTTTGTCTTGGTTTTGAGCTACTCCCTCCGTCCTAAAATGAGTGTCTGGATTTGACTTGGTGTGGAGATTAAGAAAATAGAGAAGACTTTTGAATTTTGTGATTTAAAATTAAAATTGTGTGCAATGTGGGTCAGTGCCTTTAAATCTTGTAGTCCAAAATAAATTTTGGAGTTAAAGAGTTACCAACTATGGAAAGAGACACTCTTTTTGGGACAAACTAAAAAAGAAAGATAGACACACATTTTGGGACGGAGGGAGTAATTGTTTCATTATCTTTGGGTAATACTTACTATATAGTGACCATTTTGACAGCAGAGGTAGTGGAGTAGACCTCAACAAAGGAGATATGCAATATACCTCAAGAAGATATTAGAAAGAGATAAATAGCAAGGATAGCACTTTTGATCATGCAACTCTTAAACTCAGAAATGCAAAGTAATTATAACTCTACTCTTATAAACTCCTTTGTTTCAATAGCTTGATTGAATGTTATTTGTTAGTTGTATTTACAGTATTCATGTAGCTTTACAATAAAGTAGTGTATGTCAACATGTATATCGTTGATGCATGATCACAAGTCATGACCCTATTGGAATCAACGAGGTTTCAAAACATGATGATAAACTTTAGTAAAGAAACTGAACCTCTATTCATTTGAAGTGGTTGTCTTATTAGAATAAGTTATATGGTTTTCCTGTGGTTTCGAATTAGCAATGAACATATTGCGTATTATTGTTTAAATATGGTTCATCTTTGATACATAGATCTAAACAAATCAAAAGAACAAAGAAACAAAAGAAAAACTAAACAGAAACAGATCAAAAGAACAAAGAACAAAGAAATAAATGAAAAATTAAACAGAAGAATACTAGAGCTAATGCTATAGGGATAAGTTAACATATTTTTCAACTTTATGAAATAGATTATATATATGATAAACTAAATCAGTTAGAGACTGTGTAGATAGGCGTATAGTTGTGTTTTAAGGCTCAATATAGTGATAATTTACATATTAGCTAATCGTGATGTATAGTATTGGTACAATTAGTTCCTTTATTATTGGAGGATGAGCACTTTAATTTGTATCTTTAGTGTACGAAAGTCCAAACCCATTACTAATTCCCTCCCAAATGAATTTTATTCAATGATATACTTTGTAAAATAAAGTTTACCCTTCAAAAGTACCTTCTATTTAGATAGATAGATAAAAGAGTAATCATATAGTAAATTGATAAAATTAATCCTTTAGACATTGCGCATGGCCACAAAGAATTCATTTCCATTATAAAAAAACCTAAAAATGACATGATCGAGACAAGTTCTTCAGTATATAAATTTTTTAGTTGCATGCGCTTCTAATTAATCTAAGTTTTAAACTTCTCACATATTTTATGTCCCACCTATATTCTTAAAGTTCCAAAACATTCCAATTTCACAAAGACAATGACACTTTGAGACACATCTTAGCACTATAAGAAAGGTTTCCTTGCCTATTCTTTACAATATAATAGACTTTGTGCATGTACGAGGCATTAGCTTTAAATTTGGTTTAACAATAATGGCATCATAATTGGGTACATCCTAGTAGTAGAAGTAACTTCCTCCGTCCCACTTTGTTTATCGTAATTCGGATTTCGAGGGTCGAACGAGTTTATGTTTGACCGTAATTTTTATATATATCTTTTAAATATTTTGAGTTATAATTTATTGTGTAGTATTTTTCATATAATTTTCAAATACGTAAATTTTATTGAAGAAAAGTTAAAGATTTTATATCCTAATCTACGGTCAAATTTTAGAAGTTTGACTCCCGAAACAGTAATTATGACAAACAAAATGGGACAGTAGGAGTACAAAACATGTTGAAGTCTTCAAGTAACTTCAACAAAAACAAAGCTAAAAAGCAAAACAAAACGTTTAAGGAGAAAAAAAGAATTCAACAGTAGTCAAAACATGAAGCGAAAACTTACCAAAATATGTGTTGGAAGAACTGGTTTTTGAAGACCTACAAACTATCGTTAATTGTAAAATCTGGCATCATTCGTATTTGGATTGAAAGTACTTTTTGAGGATTAGAGACTTGAATCAACACAAACTTTACATAATGGCCGTGGAGAGAAGTTTAGTTGATTTCAACTTCCTAATAAATGAAAATTGACTTCAGTAGAATCCCACATCAGCCCTAATTATTACGATTAATATGTATCTAAAGTGAAGTTTTTTTCATATAATATATATAAATATTTAAATACTGATGTAATTATAATTTTATCCAACTTAATAAGCACTTTTTGAGGACAAAAAGTTCAATCAATAATATAGAATTGATAATTGCAAACGTGACACTAATCTTTGTCTGAAGTTGAGTTATATGAGCTATATGTTTGAAGTTGAGTTCAACTCTAAATTTTTTGTCTGAATTTGAAGTTGAACATTTGTTGAAATGCATTTCAAATTTAGTTGTGTGATTGAATTTGAATAAAGTGGTCTCTCATGCCTTAAATCTTTAGTCGAGTAATGGATTTCCAACTTCTCTCCGTTAAATCCCACAATACTTTTTGTGACAAAATAATTAAATCCTACTTACAACAAATATTTAATTTTCTCTCTCTCTATCTATCCTTCAATTTTGCTAAAACCATACGAGAGTGTTGTCTAAATCATAAATCATAAGAAATAACGTATATCAATTGGAAAACTATAAAAGATGGATTGTCAAATGAATCTGAATCCTAGGATTCAGGATTCTGTAGGACAAAAATTGTACTGAATATTCGATACCATCAGACAACTGTCAAGATTGCTTGATTCTATGCTGCTTCTTCATTTAAAACTATAAACATCCTAGGCGAATCTAGTATTTTAAGAGAATGGGTTCACCACTAGTAGGAGCGAAGCTACAGTGTCTTAGGGGTGGCCTGCCAACAACCTCCCTCAGAAAATTATATTGTATTTACAGGTCAAATCTTAATTTATATGGTGACATATTAACTTTTGAACATACCTATACAATCTGTTAGCCTAGTGGTTAAGGGTGTTTAAAATATGTTGTTCAATACTACAAGTTCTTATCTCTCCTGTAACAATTTTCATTTTTTAAAGCAAAAACAAAAACAAGCATGACCAATATAAGTAATAGAAGTCGAAAAAATAATTACAAACATGGGAATTGAGTGTAACCGTACCGACATTTGACCAAGTGAACTATTTAAGCTTTTGGAGTATGGGTTCACAAACATCATATAAGATATATTTTAAAAAATATGTACATAATATATCCAGTTTTATGGAATGAGTATGGGTTTCCGTGAACCACAAAAATTCATATACATCCGCCCCTGCAAACAGGGATATAAAAATATTCATATCGAAAAAAACTAACGTTCTACAATTCTAAATTTACCCATAGTAGAGGGGTTGCATGTTTTAAATTTTTGTTCATTAGCCGAGGGTCTATCGGAAACAGTCTCTCCACTTTGGTGTGTAGGAATATAAACACAGCGGAAGCAATTCCAGGATCATGAACTCACATGTAATCTAGACAAACTAGCAGGCTATTAAGTTTTACATAAACATAAAACGGAATACCTCTTGAAGTGTGACTTCAACCTTGAAAGAAATCTCCAATCACGAGCAGGATCATCTACGGGTCGTCCTCCAGTTCCATGATCTTCTGTCGTGTGCCCGAACAATACCCAGACTAATAATCACTTGGGTGGAACAAGTGTTTCAGAGAGAGAAAAACTATTTAGGTTTTTGTTGTTATCTCTTTCTTTTGGCCAAGAATCCTCCTTATATAGTTTTAGGGTAAAACCCTTTTCCAAAACTATCTAGGATTCTTTTCCACCAAGAAACCTCTCTCCTAGTCCTAATTGGATTCGGTCACAACAGGGACCACAGAATTAATTAATGAGGCTTCCAATTATGGAATTAATTCTTTTTCTCTAGAATTAATCTTTCCATAATAAATTACAAATTATTTCCACTAGAAATTCGTAATTGCACTCCTCAGTTGAATTTCGAATTCTTCCATCAAATCTTATTTAACTCCCCACGTTAAGATTACAGACACCAATCAATATTATTAAATTACTGACAATTCAATATATTGACTAAATGAATATCCTTTAGACTTCCGCTTAACTTATTCCATGTGCCGGATACAAAATCCACTGGCCAGATTTACACATAGAAACTTATAAGCTTTCATAAAGGGGTGTCATCAATCTCTATATCGAGACGTGGATTCTATCAACTAGCTATTACTTCGCAAATGCATATTATCATTATCCAACTTATCAGGAATTATTTGACCCAAATATCCTGGACCTCACCTATTGATAAATCAAGACAATGAATAATATACACCACTAATAATAGCTATATCAAGATTAAGAGTATAAGTACATTTGATGAGCTAGAGAGTTTGTTTTATATAGTCAGTATAAAAACACTTATCTCTACTTGGTCCGTTCAATGCACACAAAGCGCACTAGCACAAGAAGTTGGAACTATACCATTCCCATAATCAAGATAAATTATATATAATCTTGTACTACAATCATACCGATGGCTTTGTCCAATTTCCATCTTAGATTGTGAATATTACTTTATTATTTATAAGAACCGATGATTTAATCTTCCGTGTATAAGCTTGGCTCTACACACTAAATCAACTACTATATAAATAATAGGACACACATGACACAATTGATCTAAATAAATAATACTTCATTATATTTATTAAATGAATAACCAATTGTTAAACTAGGAATAATCTAACTAAAACCACATGGTTATTAGTATATCCCAACAATCTCCCACTTATACTTATAACCATGTCATTGTTATAATACATACTACATCTAAAAACATTGTTAATAGTGTATATCCCATCAAACTCCCACTTAGACTTTTAACCATACATTTACAACTTTCACAAGCATTCCTTTTACATGAATGCTAAAAGGATCTAGCCAAGTTGTTTTCTGATGCAATCATTGTTCAACAGTGCTTTTAGATTACTAATCGGCCGGTCTTTACCTCTGCAGGGATCTAGTCATGAAACTCTCCCAAGAGTGCACACCAAACCATTCATTCTTTTCTCCCACTACGACAAAGTACTACTACTAAGTCATACTACCATGTTCTTATGGACAAACCACATAACAATTAGAATCTTAAGTCTCAATATTCTTTCCTTACCTTTCGGTATAAGAATACGAACAACTTTATCTTGTAGTGTATATTAATGACTTTTCAAAAATTCACTCCCACTACTTTGGAGTAGTAGATTTTTCAAGCATCTTTTGTCTATTGACATTTCTCCCACTACTTAAATGCAATGGAATGTCAATTCCAACATGTCGATTGGATTTCAATTGAACTTTGGATTTTCGGGTGATCCACTTGTTATTTCTTTGTACAGTTCCAATAAATAAAATTTACTTCTAGGAGCATTGTTTATTAAATAGTCATATTCTAGAAATCTAGTATTTATGCTAAACAAATACCTTCTTTTCATTATGACAGGTAAATAAACTTTTTTTCGTCCCCTTTGGATAGCCAATAAACATATACACATTCATCCTTGATTCCAACTAATCAGTTTTCCCTTGTAAAAGGTACTAACATAGAAGGACTACGTTTAGAATATAATTTAAAGTTTCTAAGGCATATTCCCAATACGAAATTGAATAACAAATTTGAACAACTTCACATTTATCTAGCCATCTCCATAAGAGTCTTATTTCTTCTTTCTTCTACACCATTTTGATATAACGTCCCAGGTGTAGACATAATTCCTTCTTCTGTAAGTACTTAGTGAACATTGCAAAGAGGTATCACCATCACGATCAGATCGCAATGACTTAATATATTTTTCATGATGCTTTTCTCTTTTAGTCTTAAAATCCTTGAATTTCTCAACGCATAAGACTTATGGTGCATCAAATAAATATATTCATATTTTGAGTAATCATTTATGAATGTCATAAAAATACTCAAAAACACCTCTTGTATATATGTTCATTAGACTACACCAATCAGAATGAATTAATGATAACTTATCACTAGCTCTATTACCTTTCCAGGGGAAGTATCACTTGGTCATATTTTCTTTTAACCAGAATTCACATAGTTGGTAGTGCCTCCACTTTCAATGAACCTCAAAGATCCACCCATAACCAACCACAATATTCTATTAAAATAAATATGACCTTGATACAAGAGCAACAGATAAGTGTTATTCAATTTCAAAGAATATTTTCTCTTATGGGGCAGATCAATATCGTTAAATTTGGAAGACATATCAAATAAAAAGGGCCTTGCAGCATGTACCACCAGAGATAAACATTTATTAACCTCAATAATACCAAAATTATTGGTAAAATAAATTGAATATCCACCTCTTATTAAGCTAGAAACTGAAATCAAATTTCTTTCTAACTTAACGCACATATAATGCATCCTTTAAATTAATGTCTTATCATCACCAAAATAAATCCTAGAATATTTAGTTTTGTGAGAGAATAGCACTTAGGGATTTGAATAATGACATATCTAATTAGTGAGACAAAACAAACTATATAGATCAACTCAGGTCATGTAACATTGAATAATCAAATTCAAAACACATCACACATATATTTTCATGCAGCTTGAATAGCCAAATTCGTTGGGAAAGTAACTATTTATGCACCATATACATACAATGTAAGATTTCACTCATTAAATTAAATAATATCAATCTCAGTTGGAGAGTCTACTATCAATTTAATTCAAGTGAATATCAATTATTGAATAGCCCTAGTCTCATTGACTCAACATGCAATTCTCAGTTGGAGAGATATATACAAGTCATCAATAACTAGTAATTAAACCTAGTATAACAACAATACATTTATCCGTTAGGGAGGAAGACCTATTGTCAACACGTAAATATATCATTTATACTAGTATTCAATCATGGATACCATATGGAATTTTAAGCCAAGTATACTCAACAATAAATTTATCCGTTAGGGAGGAAGAACTGATGTCAACACGTAAACTTATTGTTTATACTAGTATATGATCATGGAGACCATATAGAATAATCCCTATTACCACTGGGTGCCAACCATTAACTTTTCTTAGAAAGATAATTTCCAGAAAATAGAAAAACGCCAAAAACACCATCTTAACAGCCTCAAACTGCCGAAAAACGACATGGTTCTCTGCATTGCAGTGAGTTTTTCTCATTGGGCCGTTTCCGATGAACCTACCAAATTTCAAGTCAATCGGAGTCTGTCAAATTATCCCGATCTCCAAAACTATGACCAAATTCGGACAATTCTAGCTTTCACATTTATAGGATTTAAAATATCTTCATTGCTTGTTCTAATCATATCAACAGATAACCTTTTGATATCCATGAATCAAGATCAAACAATATATTTTAAAACTTCTTTTTCATTAAAAACAGTGCGACTTTTACATCTCTAAGAATTCAAAATATGAACTATATTCTTATCATACATCAATACATATTAAATTATCATGTATCACTATGTCTCAGATTTAATACAAAGCAAACTTGATATAAAGAATGACTTTCACATTTAATTCATATTTAAATCCAGCACACTGCCTAAGTCTTAATATTCTCCTTATAATTATCCCATGAGCACAAGGTATACATGTGTTACTTGTTTGACTAAGATACACATAACTTCATCTTACATCAAATTGTTCTTTCAATTAATACACATGAGAATCCAAGATATTATTTTCTCTTTTTTTTTAGTGAAAACCTCAATATCTTATCTCATGAATTAATTTAGTGTTTCTAGTTATCTAGAAATTAATCTCCTTTTTAAGTAGATAAAATTTCACCACTAACATACACTTACCAAGAGACAATTTATACATGGTATATTGAGAAAAATCAATGACTCAAATAAATAGATCACTTTTGCAAATCCTATTTATTAATCATAACTCTCAATTCATTCATTGACATAATTTCACATGTATGAAGCTTTAAGAATTTTCAATCATTCTGAATAAATACTCCACTTTGGAGGTAACCATTTATTCATCATAAACTCCTAATCCATATACAATATCCTCTCACATGTATAATATTAAGAATTTTCAATGACTCTCAATAAATATTACACATAAAATGGTAACCATTTATCAATCATAAATTCTTAATCTCTAAACGATATCATCTCATAGAACTTTAAGAATTCATTGATTCTAAATAAATAAACCACATGAGTAGTAACTATTTCATTCGACACATAAATTCTTCATTCATATATGACATCACTCACATACATAAAGAATTTTCGGTGATTCCAAATGAAAAAACTACTTTCGTGATAACTATTTATTTATCACAAATTCTTAATACATGTATGATATCATTACACTTGTATAAAGTACAAAGAATTTTACAATGATATCCAAACAAATAAACTACTTTAGTAGTATCTATTTATTAAATCATAAATTCTTAGCTTATACATAATATTATACACGTTTGAGAAAACATAAAGCTCATGTAATTATCTAACAAGAGAATAAATAAATAAATAAATATTTCCACCAAATTAGTTGGACTACTGCTACATGCTATAGCGAAAGGTGACAACAAAAGTTCTACCTAACAAGGAAACCTTTTTACAACTAAAGATTACATTCCACTTTAAACGGGAATATCTATACTGCCGTCATTCGCTTTAAATGTTTGTTATTTATTTATTAATTTATTCTGGCCAATCACAATTAACCAAGAACAACAAAGTTTTTAAAACAAAGAAAAGCTTTGGCTCAAATTGTCACCGAGTGTCGGTGCACTGCCGACGTCAAACACAACCAACAGTGAACCCCTTTCTACCTTTTCTTATTTCTTATGATTTTCTCATATTCACAGATGCCGGATATATATATATATATATATATATATATATATATATATATATATATATATATATATATATATATATATATATCAATTAATCAAGAAACATACAGACATATTAATTGATCGAAACTTTCCACGACTTGTATTTCGTAGCCGACCAACCAATCACCATTCGTTTCCTCTTTTGTTGTTTTCTTTTTCCTTTTATTTACCAATCAAGATCAAAACTCCATGAAGCCTTAAACATGTTTCTACACGATAGCCATGGCCAACAGATTAAACAGCTCCACTCCTTACCTCTTGAATCTCACGGTAAATATGAATCATGAATCATATATACATTCCACATCACATATACATATATTATGAATATCTATTAAGATGTAACCTAGCAACTTGTTTTCTTGAAACCCTAGTTATCTAGTTAGATGTGAGCAGGCTCTGATACCAATTGTAGGAATATAAACACAGCGGAAGCAATTCCAGGATCATGAACTCACATGTAATCTAGACAAACTAGCAGGCTATTAAGTTTTACATAAACATAAAACGGAATACCTCTTGAAGTGTGACTTCAACCTTGAAAGAAATCTCCAATCACGAGCAGGATCATCTACGGGTCGTCCTCCAGTTCCATGATCTTCTGTCGTGTGCCCGAACAATACCCAGACTAATAATCAGTTGGGTGGAACAAGTGTTTCAGAGAGAGAAAAACTATTTAGGTTTTTGTTGTTATCTCTTTCTTTTGGCCAAGAATCCTCCTTATATAGTTTTAGGGTAAAACCCTTTTCCAAAACTATCTAGGATTCTTTTCCACCAAGAAACCTCTCTCCTAGTCCTAATTGGATTCGGTCACAACAGGGACCACAGAATTAATTAATGAGGCTTCCAATTATGGAATTAATTCTTTTTCTCTAGAATTAATCTTTCCATAATAAATTACAAATTATTTCCACTAGAAATTCGTAATTGCACTCCTCAGTTGAATTTCGAATTCTTCCATCAAATCTTATTTAACTCCCCACGTTAAGATTACAGACACCAATCAATATAATTAAATTACTGACAATTCAATATATTGACTAAATGAATATCCTTTAGACTTCCGCTTAACTTATTCCATGTGCCGGATACAAAATCCACTGGCCAGATTTACACATAGAAACTTATAAGCTTTCATAAAGGGGTGTCATCAATCTCTATATCGAGACGTGGATTCTATTCGCAAATGCATATTATCATTATCCAACTTATCAGGAATTATTTGACCCAAATATCCTGGACCTCACCTATTGATAAATCAAGACAATGAATAATATACACCACTAATAATAGCTATATCAAGATTAAGAGTATAAGTACATTTGATGAGCTAGAGAGTTTGTTTTATATAGTCAGTATAAAAACACTTATCTCTACTTGGTCCGTTCAATGCACACAAAGCGCACTAGCACAAGAAGTTGGAATTATACCATTCCCATAATCAAGATAAATTATATATAATCTTGTACTACAATCATACCGATGGCTTTGTCCAATTTCCATCTTAGATTGTGAATATTACTTTATTATTTATAAGAACCGATGATTTAATCTTCCGTGTATAAGCTTGGCTCTACACACTAAATCAACTACTATATAAATAATAGGACACACATGACACAATTGATCTAAATAAATAATACTTCATTATATTTATTAAATGAATAACCAATTGTTAAACTAGGAATAATCTAACTAAAACCACATGGTTATTAGTATATCCCAACATGGTGGGGGCAAGGTCTGCATACATCTCACCACTTTGTAATGATAAGAGTCTTTTTTGTCGTGATAAATTAAATAGGGCAAAATCAAACATTTTCAGACAGTAGATGTGCAAATTTGGCCATTTTCCAAATAAATATAGAGGAATAATAGGGATTTATTTGAAGATGTTTTTACCGGAATTGGCATGAATGACTATCGCAGAAATATATACAGTATATGTTAGTCAAGGAAATTAGTGCTTATTTGAAGAGGACTAGTTTACAAATGTGTCAAACATATATGTAGTCTTAAGAATATTAAGGTTTAAAAAAATAAAAAGAATACTGCATTAACAGATTGAAAATTTGAACATTGTAAAGTTTATTTTACTACATGCTTAGAACAACCTTAGTTTCAAAAAATGCCATATCTGAAAAACAAACAGTAGTTTCAACATATTTTATTTGTACAATTAGTTAAGCTAATAAAGCCAAGAATTTCCTCGTAGAGATAGCAATCAATTTTATTATTGTTGTCCCTTGTTTTTCTTAGTAAATTTTTACCCCATTGTGTTCTATGATTTGGATTTACATGACCACCACTAATTACATTTAAAGCATAAACAAGATTTTAACCGGCAGAATTTAATCTTTTGGTAAGCAAATCTTTCTATAAATAGAAAAACAATTGTATCATCTCTTCACTATTAAAAAAACATCAAGTTTATTTCTCAAACACTTTAGAGTATGAAACCAAGTGAAACAATGAACAACATTGGTCATTTTGTTACTTTCTTGATCCTTGTTTCCATGGCTTGTAGTAGCATATTTATGGTAGAGGCTCAAACATGCAAGCCAAGTGGAAAGATTAAGGGTAAAAAAACACCAAAAGATCAATGTGGACCTGGTGATGAATGTTGTAAAGTAGGGAAATTCTACACCACTTACAAATGTTCACCTCCAGTTTCTGGTCACACGAAGGCAATTCTTACCATCAACGACTTTGACAAAGGTGGTGATGGTGGTGGTCCATCAGAATGTAGTGGCAAATATTACCATAACTCTATCCCGGTGGTGGCTCTATCCACCGGATGGTATAGTAAAGGGAGTCGATGTTTCTCAAACATTACCATTCATGCAAATGGGAGGAGTGTCAAAGCCATGGTTGTCGATGAATGTGATTCGGGTGAAGGGTGTGATAAGCCACATGCTTATCAACCTCCTTGCCAGAATAATATTGTTGATGCTTCTGAAGCAGTGTGGAAAGCTTTAGGTGTTCCTAAGAAAGACTGGGGTTGGCTTGAAATCTTCTGGTCTGAGTAATGAACTTGATGTCATCACTTGTTTTCTTGGTATAATCTTCTGGCATTCAATAAATACCCTTGCATATCCCAGAGAAACTGATACAAGACTCAGTTTCCTTCATCATGCTATCACAAGAATAATACTTTCTTCTTTTTGTTTTAATTTTGTTTTCATGTCATCCGAAGTAGAAAAGTTTCTACTTGCTACTCTGTTAAAAGAATAAACAATTGTATGCAGCTAGTTGAACTGAATTTGACATGAGCAATTTATACTTGTACTGGTTTCTTTGAGCCACGAATCATGTCGATATAAATCGTGTTTGACTGAATACGCAGTTTAAAAAATAAAGTCCATAAGCTTCTATTGCTAGAAGAAAATGTTATTAATGATGAAATGAAAAGTTTCTGTTAAACAGTTTCCATATATAAAAGGTGTTATTCCTCTATAAACAAACCAAAAGGGAAAAAATGCCATGCAAAATGGAACAAAGGGAGTAACATATACCAGTTTCAGCAGATAAAAATGAAAGATAATCAAAATCAACCTTCTTAAATATTGGCAGCCAAAATGCAAAGATTCTTAGAAGAGCAAAAAGAATAAATTTGCTTAGGATAGAGGCAAAAAAGATCTCATGTTTGGCTCCAGAATCAAAACTAGTCTATGTTACAACAGAATAGAGACCAAAAGCATTTCCACCACTTATCCTGAGATACTTTGGTCCATTACACTTACTCTTCTACAGATGCAATAATGCATTTTACTTCCAACAACCATCATCCTCTACCATTAGTACCTAACAGTACCTAAAAAGAGAGAATTTTGTTACAGAGAGTTAGAATAATCCAAAATCTACTAGTTGGCATACGGCTAAATTGCTGGGCTGATCTTCTGGCGCGAGTCATTTACAACAGCACATATATACACAACCCTCAAGTGTGCATCACAGAAATTTGTGTCATCCACGCGTCAGGTCAATCCCGGTTTGGGGATTTCTAACATCTGGCTGGGAACTTGGAGGCCAAACACCCGTGCCAGAACCTGAAGTAGGATCTTGAGTCAGAGTGCCACCAATTGGTGTAGACGATTTTTCAGCAGCCTCTTTCTCCTCTTTGTTGCTACTTTCTGGTAAGCTCTTTACCTTCGGATCATATACAAAGCTGCATGCAACTACCTGTAGCAAAATTATTTATTAGCTATCAGAAAAACATAAAACATAATCTGGACCTTGTTTTTGATAACTCATAAGTTCACAGTTAATACTCATCACAAACTTGTTATGAAACAACCTGCCCTTTAGGCATGAAGATGGCACATGATAACTAAACTCCGTCCAGTTCAATCTGTTCCCAAACAGAGATAAATACAATTGTTCATCCCATCGAGGGAAGGATTTATAAAAAATGGTTAAACCCGCAAGAGATCCAACTGATCTGATATAGGGCCTCGGTAATGAAAAAGGCTTAAGGTGAACTCAAACCCCACAAATAAGAAACGAAAAAAGAGAAAGGCCCAATAAAGAAATGCAATCCATCGTATACTAGGCTCCTCCTGTGTAATCCTCAACTTAACACCGCCCCCCCCCCCCCCCCCCCCACAAAAGAATCCCTGCACAAAAGGGTGCCCCAACAAATAAGGATAAATATAAACAAGTATCTAGAAAGTACCTGAACAGGACTGGCTGCTATGAGCCTACCCCCTATAGCACCCCCAATTACATGTCCATCAGGGCTACAAACTGAGATACTTAAACCACCAGTGCGATTGCGTGGGCCACCAGTTTCAGCAACCAAGTAAGAACCAGACAGGCATAGTATCTCAAAACGGCCCTGCACAGAACAGGAAACATGTTATTCTCATTATACAGCTGTAAGCATATAAACAAGGATAATGCCAATGACACTTGGCAAAAGGAAAGGAGAAGGACAAAAAATTAGAGGGGAGAGAAAACAAAGGGGACGAAGTTACAAAATATATTTCCAGCCAATGTCAACACCCATTAACATGATTTATATCGATATCACATCCTGATATGTGTGCACTAGTGTGTGCACAGTATAGGCATGGAAACGAAGACAGAGTGAAGAGAAAGTAGCTACCTGTATTTTCTCGGAAAAACTAATGAAAAAGTAGCTAATTTCTCAATCGCAATGCATTTCCACTATCAACAATTCAGATGTACTTGTCTAAATTGCATGTAAAATTACCATTGTGTAATAAAAACAGAGGACACGAGAAATGGAATAATTTAAACTGGAAAATGCTATGACCTGGTGTATGATAGCTAAAACAATAGATTATGTATAATAGTTAAAAGAACAGATAAAATTGCAGGACCCAAACTTGGCTGGAGGAAATGTTTTTTAACCTTCACCTTAAAATATTAAACAAAGTAGTACCTCGTAAGTAACGGTGGCACCAGAACTGGCAGGGGGCCTTAATGTTAAAGCTGAAAGTGCACCATTAGCTGATAAGATGCATAAAGCCCTCGGCCTCTGTTGTGCAAATGCCAATAATTTTGCCGCGACATCCTGCAAAGTTTAAGGAGAGTGTATTTGTAAGTACATTTCGCATCAAGCAAAATAAAATAAAGGCTACAAAAGTTGGTGACATAAAATGTTTCAGCATATGTACGGTTGAAGATCCGACATCAGTCAAATCACAATTTTCCACATCTGCAAAGCTCTGGGTAAACATTGTGGGAGAACCTTCAGAACAATGTCAAGACTGTTTTTGTTTTGGTTAGAAAAAGTGGTTCTCTGCTTGCATCACCTAAACTCGAGATTTCGCTATAGGTTTGAGCGAAATAGTAGTTGATTCTTAAGCTAGCTTACAAAATCACATAGAGCACCTACATTAATTTGTTTGTCGAGTGATGATAATCACACTTTTTTCTTTATAAGGGTGATGACAATCAAAAATCAACATCACACTTTAATTTTCTTAATTTTCAAATGCCAGAATATTTTGTGAGAAAGATTTCACATAGTCAATGAGATTAAGAAGAACATGATAAAAATACGTTGGACATATTCTAAAGACATTCTTTATAATTTTCTTCAAAAGAGATTATACATACAAAATGTGGTGAAAGCAATACCTCTCCTACACCAATGTGTATAACATGAGGAGTAAAAGCCAATCCAGCCGAACTACTCATCCATTCACCTGCAGCAAGCAATTTAATTTTCAGTAACTACGACTAAATAAATTGGACATCTTCTAAATTGCTACTGCAATTGAGATATACATTTAACCAACAGCATACAACAACTAAGTCTTAATCCCAAACAAGTTGGGGTCGATTATATGAATACCACATACAATTAACCAGCAAGATTAGAAATACTGAGAGAAAACTCTCCAACCTATCCCAACTCACCATCCTCCCTCCCAAATTGGTGGAGCCTAATCTTGGGAAGGGGAACAAAATAATGTGGGCACCAACACGATGCCCGTGTAACTAAATGAGCACAAGTGTATGTGCATGAAACATAACTTGAGTCTGCATAAAATTATTTTCTCTTCTAATTGTGAACAAGATTCGAGCAATTAGCCCTGACTCTCTGTGACAGGCATCGTCATATTGGCTTAATTAGACGCTTTTTATAATATTAGCAAAATTAGACATGACTAAAAACTCAAAACTATTGAGTGTTACACAGTAGTGAAGCACATGACAAGAATATCAGTCACCTGCTGCTGCTAACTATGCAGGGAAAATGTAACATACCACCTCCACAAATGTAGCATCAACAAATTACTTATAGCATGGATTGACACAAACAAGAAATACCATGCAAGTGTTGACTAGTAAGCAATTAAGCATGATTTCAGCTATAAACAATCTTAGACTTACAGAAATATAATACGTACTTTAATTAGGCAACAACTTAAAAAACTACTACAAATCATAACTCACCAACAGAAGCTAATTGCTGCTTCCAACCAGTTCCGGGGGGCCGGCCTTTGATTTTCTTCGGCCCCAGAGTTACCGACCCACTTGAAGGGTTACTAGACAAAGGGGACAATGCTAAAGACATGTTAGCCCCATCAGGACCATATTTCCTAGGCCTACCTCTTTTCTTTTTCAAAGGATCACCACTACTAGGTGAAACACTAGAGGCCATACTAATGTTAATTCCATGACTAAAATCGGGCGACGGGTTCTCAACTTGGTATGTTGAGCTCACATTTCCACTACTACTTCCTACATTGGACTGAACTACAATGTTAGCATTTGTAAGGGACTTGAAACCATGGGGGGTAGGTACCCCTGGGGGTGGTACAGACTCACTAGTAGCACTAGAACTACTAATCCCTCTGTTAATATAGTAAGGTGCTGAACTAGATAGTGCCATTCCTTCCCTTCCATCCATGCATTTACTTAATAAAATTCAACGACAACAACAACGACGGCCAGTATAATCTCACGCGTGGGGTCTCGGGAGGATTTAGGTGTACACAGACCTAACCCCTATCTCGAGTGAGGTAGAGATACTTAATAAAATTCAACAACAACAACAACAACAACAATGACCAGTATAATCGCACAAGTTGGGTCTAGAGAGGATTAGGTGTACACAGACCTTACCCCCTACGAGGTAGATACTTAGTAAATAAATAAAAACTGAGTCTTGATCCTTCTATATACTAAAGATGGTAACTTTTTGGAACATAACATTAAAAAACAGAAAACCCAACAATAAAAAACCAAATTAAACCCCCCAAAAAAAATATTTTTGTTAAACAATGTAACAAGGGTTTAAGATGGGTTTTTCAAGAAGTTAAAGAAAAAGCTAAAACAAGTAAAAAAAAATGAAATCTTGGTGAAAATAGAACAAGAAAATAAGGTAAAGGTTGAATTTTGAACAAATAAAACTTCTAAAGATTACACATTTAAGCTGAATTTTCAAGAATGTCTTAAATTTGTACTAGTTTTAAAAATTCACCCAAATGATTGAATAATTGTTCTAAGGCATATTAAACAAGAAAACTGAACAGAAAAAAATTAAAACCCTAGATTTAAAATAGAGAAAAAGGTGATGAAGTGAGTTATTTTTGGGTAAAGACAAAAATAAAGTGAAATAGTGGTAGACTATTATAGTAGAAAATGTTCAGCTTTTGAATTAGTACTGTATAAAGTAAGGAGAAGACACTTTTCTTGACTGAAATAGAAGAATAATGTGTTGAATTTTTCATGTATAGGTGTTTTGGGGTTTGAAAAGGGTTTAACAAGTCAAGAATTGTGTAAGGCCTAAGGAGTATGTTCAATTTGTCACATGAAAAATAATTTTCTTTTATTTTAATTTGATATTTGAAGTTCATCGGCTTCACTAATTCAAATTTGCTCAAAATATTTTTGAAAAATTAATTAGAGGGTGCTCAATCTTACTCGGTTCCCTATATAAAACTCTCCATATAACTCAAGTTACATGAGTCTGTTTGGGTAGGCTTATTATAAGTAGTTTATAAGCCAAAAATTGCTCATAAGCTACTTTTGAGATTTTAAGCACAAAAGCGCTTATAAGTACACTATTTTTTTGAGTTACCAAACACTAAAAAGCATATATGTGCTCAGAAGCTACTTTTAAGCTTACCCAAACAGATTCATAGTTTATACTACCTCCGTCCCAATTTATGTGGCGGTGTTTGACTTGGCACGGAGTTTAAGAAATAGAAGTTGACTTTGTAAATATTCAAATTTACCCTTGAAAAAGTAAGAGAGAAGATTGGAGTAATCAAAAAGTTGTTGGTAGCTTTTAAAGTAAGTAGCGCCCAATAGGGGTAAAATAGAGATAGTGCATTAAATAGTTGACAAATAAGGAAATGTGACATTCTTTTTGGGACAGACCAAAAAGGAAAGTGTGACACATAAATTGGGACAGAGGGAGTATAATACTACTATTTAGGATTACGGTGTGCATACACCTATCTTCTCATACCCAACCTGTGGTATTTCGCCGAATATATTGTTGTTGTATGAAACAATATATAAAATACATAAGAATTTGTATATTATTTTCCACTAAAGGTTGTTATGGCGTAGTAAAAATACTTATTTTTAACTAGAAGTTGATTTTGCGATGTGAATTTAAATTAATTATGCCTCAAAATATGTACTGAAAATCGGATAGAAAATTTTAAAAATCTCATAATTCATATAATAAATAAATTCATAAACAATACCAAAATTTAAATTCTCTTGAGTTTTTGTAGTCATTGGAGGACAGTTGGTGCACCTAAAGTACCAAAATGTCTTTGTCAAATTAGTACAATTGGTACATCTAATTTCATAGTGGAAGATAGGGTTGAGAGAAGAAAGAGGAAAGCTCATTACTCTTTTCTTTCTTGGTTCTCTCTTCAGGCCTGTTATGTACTTTTTGATGAATTTAATGAGAGACCTTTGTGACCTTTGCTTTTTAAGCTTTTGGACATTAAAGGATGACTAAACTGACAGAAAAGAGACTCATCAGAGAGTAATTCAATAGAGTGGATAGTGAGAGAGTCAAAGTTATTTAAAAAAGATGGTCAAAGAAGGAGGGAAATTAAATTTTTTGTGGGAGGAATGTGCAAAAGTTCAGACTTCAGATTATTCTTCATGCCCCTCAATTTCCTACCTAATGACATACTAATACATTCACAAATATCGTATGTACTTGTAGGATCTTTTTTTGTTTCCCATTAACCGTATGGTATCCATTTTCGAGCCCAATTAAGTCGAATACGCACCGAAAAATTTCTCTATGGGAGTAAACTGCTTCGTATCAAAAATAATTTTATTCTCGTAACTCGAACTCGAGACTTTTTATTAAGAACGAAGAATTACTTACCCCTACACCATGATGGTATATGTCACAGGGGCGGTTTTTTTACACTTAAAACCTGCCGAGGTTTGCCCCTGCGAGGCAGCCAAGTCCCACTTGGTTCAGCCAACGTTCAACACTTAGCTAAATTTCAGTCTTTGGCTTAAACATTTTTGAAATTGTAAGGCAGCAAAGTAAACAAACGAGACAAGCAGATTTACGGGAGAAAACTCCCAACCAATGTATTAATATATCAAGTCTAATACAATGGAACGACTTCGACTTCGTCCTAAGCCAAGAACACAAGTCGTTCAATGGCTTCTATGCATAAAATCACTCTTTACAAACCCTCACGTTTGCTTCTAAGTAATTCGACTTCCACTTATGTTTTAATGACTGAAAAATACATAATATAACAAAGGGGGACTGCCTAGGCAGTTTACAAAGGGTTGGGGCGTGCCTGGCACATGCCAAGGCCACTCAGCCCACGTTTTGGTCCATGATGCCCACGTTTCTACCTCATTTTCGGCGCCCAAGCCAACTCAGCGCCTGCTCACGTGCCGCTCATGCCTGTGCGTGCCAGCCTGCGCATTTGCCCTTGCCTGCATGTCTTGACATCGAATCTGCACCCATGACTTGGCCTTGGCGCTGCCTACGTGCGCCCAATGCCAATGTCATGACAATGCCCAAGCCTTTGTCAATACCTTAGCTGTCTTGCCTTAGCCCACACGCCTTGGCCTTGCCTTAGTCATTTGACACCCATGCCGTGTCATGGCGTGTCTTAACTCAGCTCACCCTTTGCCGTATGATCAGTCACACATAAGCCAAACACAAACGCTGCCACCCGCACCGTTTCATGCACAATGTCTCCCACGTTTAGGCCAATAGCAAGGCCATCGAGCCAAATCCTTGCCATTGTCGTTTCATGCCGAGTTTCAAACTCAGACGGCTAACAAACCACCCGCACCCTTTGAAACTCGACGTCCTCGTCGAGACATCACTTAATCATGCCCAAGGGGCTGTTTATATAAGCTGCCCCAAGGTTTTCTTCGTTCCCAGCAACCAAGTTGTTTACACCCGCCACTTGAGCTTTTCCAGCCGCCTCCTCAGCCAAAATTGCATTCACCCGCTGTTGCACCAGGTAGTCACGTTTCAAGTGCGGTCCACCACATGTAAAGCAGCCACTAAACTTGCCGCTTTTCTCCTTTCCTTTGGAAGATTCTGCATATCTCCCACACTTTGTACCACTTTCGTCTTCGACATTTGGAGTATTTCCCCTCGTTCCATCCCTACTTTTGTCTTTCTTGCCACTAGCCTTAGATGATTCAGCAAGGTCATCGTTCAGGTTGAAATCTCCCAAAGCATCAGCCGCTGTAATGGCCGTTGAAAGGCTTTGCACATTTTGCTTTCTCAACTCCAATTGCGCCCAATTTTTCAGTTCACTAATGAAATAATGGAGCTTATCTTCTTCAGCCATGTTGCCAACATTCAGCAACAATGAAGAGAATTCTTTCACATATTCTCTTACCGTTCCACTTTGCTTTAACTTACGCAGCCCATTCCTAGCAACCCAAGATGAGTTTGTAGGAAGAAACTGCCCCTTCAATTCTTTCTTCAATTCGTCCCACAAATCAATCCTAGCCAAGCCTGCATTTTCCAATTCTACTACTCGTGTTCGCCACCAAACTTTAGCATCATCACACGAATACATTGTCGTGATCTTAACTTTTTCATTGTTTGGAACATGAGCAGCCTCGAAATATTGTTCCATATCCCAAAGAAAGTTTTCCAATTCCTTGGCACTACGAGCACCATTATAAGCCTTTGGTTCTAGAATTTTTACCTTGGCACGATCATCGTTTCGTTGGACAGTTCTACTTAAAGGCCTACGTAGCAGCAACACCTCTGAACGTAGATCTTCCTTCTCCTTGCAGATTGTTTCAATTTCAGACGCAGCAACGTCCTTGAAGGCTTGACTTTCTGCCTCAAGACGTTCACAATGGGCTTTAAGACGAGCCAATTGTGTCAATACATCAACCAGATCGACACCATCATCCGTTATGCCCACCAACGCCTCGAGTTTAGCCAACTGTTCCCTCATTTCTGCGCTACTGTTTCCACCATCCATCTCGTTGTCCCGCTACCGTTCCCAACCGTGCTCTGATACCAGTTGTCACAGGGGCGGTTTTTTTACACTTAAAACCTGCCGAGGTTTGATCCTGCGAGGCAGCCAAGTCCCACTTGGTTCAGCCGACGTTCAACACTTAGCCAAATTTCAGTCTTTGGCTTAAACGTTTTTGAAATTGTAAGGCAGCAAAGTAAACAAACGAGACAAGCAGATTTACGGAAGAAAACTCCCAACCAATGTATTAATATATCAAGTCTAATACAATGAACGACTTCGACTTCGTCCTAAGCCAAGAACACAAGTCGTTCAATGGCTTCTATGCATAAAATCACTTTTTACAAACCCTCACGTTTGCTTCTAAGTAATTCGACTTCCATTTATGTTTTAATGACCGAAAAATACATAATATAACCAAGGGGGACTGCCTAGGCAGTTTACAAAGGGTTGGGGCGTGCCTGGCACATGCCAAGGCCACTCAGCCCACGTTTTGGTCCATGATGCCCACGTTTCTACCTCATTTTCGGCGCCCAAGCCAACTCAGCGCCTGCTCACGTGCCAGCCTGCGCATTTGCCCTTGCCTGCATGTCTTGACATCGAATCTGTGCCCATGACTTGGCCTTGGCGCTGCCTACGTGCGCCCAATGCCAATGTCATGACAATGTCCAAGCCTTTGTCAATACCTTAGGTGTCTTGCCTTAGCCCACACGCCTTGGCCTTGCCTTAGTCATTTGACACCCATGCCGTGTCATGGCGTGTCTTAACTCAGCTCACCCTTTGCCGTATGATCAGTCACACATAAGCCAAACACAAACGCTGCCACCCGCACCGTTTCATGCACAATGTCTCCCACGTTTAGGCCAATAGCAAGGCCATCGAACCAAATCCTTGCCATTGCCGTTTCATACCGACTTTCAAAATCAGACGGCTAACAGTATACTTGTAGGCTCATTTGCCTGAAGAAATTGAAAAAGTACTTCTTGCATAGAATCTTCTATTAAGCTATACAATATTTGGTTGGAAGAAATGAAAAATAATCTTTGTATAATTGATACAGTTTTTCCTTTATCATCTCTCTATATCCTTCAAACCGTATTTTCATCGCTTCCAAATAATCCATTAACTTTCTCCCTCTTTGCTTATTTGATCCCTCCATACTCGTGAAAGACTTCTTCCAAACAAAATTGCACTGAATTTTTCATTCAGCAACATATAGGCTTCAATTTTTTAATTTCATCAAAAGCGACAAAGCGTCCTTCCTTATATTTATTATTTCTTTAATCTCTAGCCTCTAAGTAATTCAGCCTGTGATTATGTAGTTTCATAATTATAATTATAGACTGATACACTGTCGGTGCACCAAACTTAAACTCTTATTGTAATCAAAATATTTAAAATGAATAAATGTTTATAATGAAAGAAAGAACTCCAATACTCTGGGTACATAAAAAGTAATGATACCAGTTAGGAATAAACAACGAGGTACAAAATAACTATTCCCCTCCCAAAAAGAATAACATAGTATTTTTATTAGTCCGTTCCTAAAAGAATGATATAATTCTAATTTGAAAATAATTTATTTCAAATTTTTGAGTTTACTCTACATGAGATGGTTTTTAACCACACAAATACTCATATCTTGTTTCCAACCACAAAATTCAACAGTACTATTCATTCATTTTTTTTAAACTTTAAATCAAGTCAAACTATGACTTATTAGTTAATTGGAACAGATGGTGACTTAATAATGTTAATAAATTGAAAACTTCCTAAAACAAATAAACACGTCATAAATAGATAAAATCGTCTACAACCTTTATGAAGCCAATAATCTGCACATTTCCTAGTAAAAAATCGACATTTCTCTCTTGCAAGTTGCAAGATTATAAGTAGATTATAATAAGTATACTAGTCCAAGATTCCTATTTCCTAGTCCAGTAGAAGAAAGTCCGAGCGGGGAACTGTACCCTCTTTATTAAGGAGAAAATGCTTGTTTCATTTCTTGCAAGAAATATAAGGTCTGCATCAAAGTTACTGAATTTTGTCGAATCCATAGATGAGTTTCTACATCCACCCCTAAGTGGCAGTTGCAAATGATAGTATAAATTGTCAAAATTGTGTGTTGGTTCTAGTCATGAGCGAGTTTAGAGCATATTTGAATAAACCGTCAAAATCAGTTTATTTTGAGAAGTGTGTTTTATCAAAATTATTTTTTAAAGAAGTGTTTTAGGAGATGGGCAGTTTGTGTTTGACTATATTATTGAAAAGTACTTTTATAAATAAGTTTTTATTTGGCGATACTAAATTATGAAAATAAATATATATTAACATTTATAATTAGATATTAATTTGATATGAGTATTTTTGTCCTGAATGATCACTTATTTTCTTGAAAAGTTACTTTTTCAACTTCTACTACTTCTTTTTCATCAAAAGCTTGGGCAAACACCTTTATTTTGTAATTTTCTTTTTTTATAAAAAATAAGTACTTTTGACCTCTATAAAGTTTGGCCAAACAACAAACTAGTCAAAGGACAGCCTGCCTTATTCTTCTCCCGTTCGGGACCAAAACAGACTCTTAATTCATCTGTTTGAAAGGTAAATTTTTTCACTAACTTAACATTCGACAGATTTTACTCTTGGACTTTAAAAGGCAATTCACCCTTCACCTGACCTCCAAAAAGTTTGACCAAACAGACTCTTAATTCATCTGTTTGAAAGGTAAATTTTTTCAATAACTTGACATTCTACAAGATTTTACTCTTGAACTTCAAAAGGCAACTCACCCTTCACCTTCCATTTGTCCTTGTCAGGGTTTCTTAATGGCTACTTTCCTATTGCCCTACTTGATCTTGCCCTTCAATATTATCGTCAATTCCTTCTCCAAACGTTAGAGTTCTTTTCCTCTACTATTGAACCTTTTTTTCCTATAATGATATAATAGGTCGAGTTATTTTATACTATTCCTTAGAAATTAAAGAATATTTTTGACATATATGCTAAGTATATGCTAAGTATCAAAATTATTTTTTAAAATGAGTGATTTTGAAAGTTTCACATGTAATATCAGTTTCTCGCCCTTTTAGAAGTATGAATTCTAATATCAAGTGAATCCTAACAAATCATGACATTAGAGAGTAAAGCAAAAATGTCGAGTTTAATCTTATTATATAAGCATGTCCATTAAAAAACTCTCTTGTGCTTAATTCGTGCACTTATAGTTGAACTTTCTGAGAGTTTTCATCCGACTTTGTTTATTTGTAACTCTATAAATGTGTTTTTTTACCACTTTTTTATTAGCATGCACTAGTTTTTTTAGTGTTTTATTCTAGTGCTAATATTTGGCAGGTTATATGAATCTTAACTCCATAAGTAAAACTATTAACAAACTGTCAGAAAACATTGGTTACAATATTATTTTTCATGTAAAGTAATGCTTAATGGTGTTTGTGAAAGAACGTTCTTTTTATTTCTTTGGGTTTTTTATGGTTGTTTCTCCTCAATCATTGATCTCCTCTATTTGCAATTTCAGGTTTGTACTCTACCACTCGACTATTTGTTTTGAAATATGCACACGAATTTTGTTACAAAGCCAACTGTTAACTATATTGATAAGACTGAATTTAGTTACAATCCAAACAGGCAACTTAAAAACACAAAGTGCAGAACTACAATGGAAACTTAAGATATATACGAAGTAACTAAGGATAGAGGGGGAAAGGAGATGAGAAGTTAGAAGAAAGGGGATGAGGAGCTAGACAGAATTGGGGGTGAGAAGCATAGACTTTGCCTTAGGCATTTTCACAATTTGCATAATCCTTTGTTGGAAATGTCTGGTCTCTTTTAACTCATAGCTAGATGGGCCTGGATCCCAAATATAGACACGTAAAAATTTCGCCCAGCAGCCACTTTTAACACTGGTATTTGGTTTGAGGCCACTATTTTCTTTGGTCTTACACTAGAAGCCACTTTTGGGTCTTTACTAAATAAATATTGACTTAAGTTCTGATAATTGACTGAAGTTTAGTCCATACGGCCCCTGGACTGAAGTTCCATCTTTAAGGACTGAACTTCAGTCCATATGGCCATGGACTGAACTTCAGTCCATGGTTCCATCCTGATAGGAATCAAATACGCGGAATAAAAAAGATAGAAGAGCGAGACACTTCTCGAACTCCCTTCGAAGTAACCACGGGGAACTTGTCCCGAGATACCCTCGAATCGGCGTCAAGGAGGACCTACACTATGCAACGACCCTCGAGACAACACCGGACTCGCAAGTCGAATGGTCGGGTTAGCGGTTCAAGACTCAACTAGGTTACACTAGTGAATTCAAGCAACCAAAGACAAAGGATTCTTCCAAAGAGTTCAACTTAATTCTCATTCAATAATAATCAAAGTGTAAGGTCCGTTTGAAAGAGGCTAAGTGAAGTATTTATAGGCTTCACTTAGGACTAATAAAAGGTCTAAAATACCCCCAAAGTGGGCTAAAACAAATAAAGGCCGCGCAGGGCTAAAATAGGAAGTCCAAGCAAAAGTCTTAAAAATCCCGCATGTGGGTAACAGGGGGAGGCGGTCCGCCTAGGGTGGGGAGGCGGCCGCCTACTGGCCTTCAGCTCTCTGGATCTCCTGAGGCGCTCCGCCTCTTGTCTGAGGCGCTCCGCCTCCTGAACTTCAGCTCTCTGGATTTTGGGAGGCGCCCCGCCTCAGCTGGGAGGCGCTCCGCCTCTTCCTGAAGCCCCTTGGGGTGTCTCATTTTGAGCCTCTTGAGCCTCTCCAAGTGTCCCCGAGGGTCCTCCATCCATGGCACACCAAAGCATGGTCTTCAAGTTGCTCTTGGGGTCTTCTTCTATGCTCTTCCATGTCAAGTGAAGATGAGTGTCTTGGATCAACTTAGCTTGGCTCCGTGTGAGGGGTCTTGTGGCGGTTTGGGTCTTATCATCCTCCCCTTCTTGAGAGGATTTCGTCCTCGAAATCGAAGCATCATCCACGACCTCTTCATCATCATTCACGACCTCTTCATTACCTACATTCAAAGGAACCAAGTCACTAACATTGAAAGTATTAGAAACTTGATACTCACTTGGCAAGTCGACCACATAGGCATTGTTGTTAATCTTCGAGATCACTTGGAAAGGACCATCTCCCCGGGGTGCCAACTTCCCTTTCCTAAGGTTTGGAAACCTCTCTTTCCGGAAGTGCACCCACACATAGTCACCCTTCTTGAGTTCCACCTTCTTTCGTCCCTTGTTCTTCTTAGAGGCAACCTTAGCATAAGATTCCTCCAAATTCTTCTTCGCCTTAGCATGTAGCTCCATCAAAGCCTTGGCTCGAGCTTTACCTTCAAAATTAACAACCATTTCCCTTGGCAAAGGGGTTAGATCAAGGGGAATCAAGGGGTTAAAACCATAAACACATTCAAAAGGAGTCATTCCTATAGCGCTATGCAATGTACGATTGTAGGCAAACTCCATCATAGGCAATCTATCAATCCACGTCCCGGCCTTACCTCGGGTCATGGCCCTAAGGAGAGCACCCAGGGTTCGGTTCACCACTTCGGTTTGACCATCGGTTTGTGGGTGGTGGGACGTAGAAAATAAGAGCTTGGTGCCTAAAGCACCCCATAAACATCGCCAAAAATGGCTTAGGAACTTAGTGTCCCTATCACTCACTATAGTTTGAGGCACACCATGTAGCTTCAAAACATTTTCAACAAACAAGGAAGCGACATGTTGAGCATCATCACATTTTTTGCACGGAATGAAATGAGCCATCTTTGAAAACCTATCCACGACAACAAAGATGCTATCGTGCCCCCCTCTAGTCCTTGGTAATCCCATGACAAAATCCATTGATATATCCAACCACGGACTAGTAGGTACGGGGAGTGGAGTGTATAACCCATGAGGGTGGGATTTAGATTTGGCACGCTTGCACTCAAGGCAATTAGTGCAAAACTTCTCCACATGCACCCTCATCTTCGGCCAATAGAATTGTTCTTGAAGAACGGCCAAAGTCTTCCTTACCCCAAAGTGACCCATGAGTCCCCCACAATGGGCCTCTTGCACAAGCAATTCCCTCCATGAGGACTCGGGTATGCACACTCTACCATTTTTAAAGATGAATCCATTAGACCATTGGTACTTTGCAACTCTCTCCCCTTTCTCTAGAGCATCATAGACACTCTTTAGCTTAGGATCTTGAGCATACATCAATTTGATGCTCTCGAACCCCATGAGCTTAGAGGTGAGAGTGGTGGCAAGAGCGAACTTTCTTGAAAGCGCGTCCGCCACAACATTGTCCTTCCCTTTCTTGTATTGGATCACATAGGGAAAGGACTCAATAAACTCAACCCACTTGGCATGCCGCTTATTAAGCTTCTCTTGGCCTCTCAAATGCTTGAGTGACTCATGGTCACTCTTGATCACAAACTCACGGGGCCAAAGGTAATGTTGCCAATGGGCAAGGGCTCTCACAAGGGCATACAACTCCTTGTCATATGTAGAATAATTCAAGGAGGCCCCTTTCAACTTTTCACTAAAGTAGGCGATGGGTTTACTATCTTGCATTAACACACCACCGATTCCCACCCCCGAGGCATCACACTCAACCTCAAATGCCTTCCCAAAGTCGGGCAATTGTAATAAGGGGGCGGTACTCAACCTACCTTTCAACTCTTGGAAAGCCTTCTCTTGAGGCTCTCCCCAAACAAAGGGCTGGTCTTTCTTGACCAATTCGGTGAGTGGAGCGGCTATGGAGCTAAAGTCTTTCACAAATCGCCTATAAAAGCTAGCAAGACCATGAAAGCTCCTCACTTGAGTCACGGTAGTAGGAGTAGGCCAATCACGTATGGCCTCTACCTTAGACTCATCCACCTCCACTCCTTGGGCACTCACAACAAACCCAAGAAAGACAACCTTCTCTACACCAAAGGCACACTTTTTGAAATTAGCATAGAGCTTTTCGGCTCTCAAAGTTTCAAGCACTTGCCTAAGGTGGTCAACATGCTCATCAATTGTCCTACTATAGATCAAAATATCATCAAAATAGACAACGACAAACTTGTTGATAAAAGGCTTCAAAACATGATTCATGAGTCGCATAAAAGTGCTAGGTGCGTTGGAAAGCCCGAAGGGCATTACCAACCATTCATAGAGACCGAATTTGGTCTTGAATGCGGTTTTCCATTCATCCCCGGGTTTCATCCGGATTTGATGGTAGCCGGACCTAAGGTCGATTTTAGAAAAGACACGCGACCCACTCAATTCATCCAACATATCATCAAGCCGTGGAATAGGGTGACGATACTCGATCGTTATCTTATTCACGGCTCGGCAATCTACACACATTCTCCAAGTGCCGTCTTTCTTTGGGACAAGAATGACCGGTACGGCACAAGGACTCAAACTTTCCCTCACCAAGCCCTTTGAAAGCAAGTCATCGACTTGTTTTTGCAACTCCCTCGTATCCTCGGGATTGCTTCTATAGGCCGGCTTATTTGGGATTTGAGAGCCCGGAATAAAATCAATTTGATGTTCAATACCTCTCAAGGGAGGTAAGCCATCGGGCATCTCATCCGGGAACATGTCCCCAAAGCTCTCCAAAACATTTTTCAAGGCACTAGGTAAAGGACTAGAAGAAACATCATGATTAGAGTTAAGAGCCATACCTTTGTGCACTAAGCATAGGAGAAACTTGTTGCCATCATTACCTCTTAGGAGCTCGCCCGGTTGCATCATGGCACATATGCCGCCGGTGGATGAAGTAGGTGGGATTGCCACCATGTTTTTGGGCAACGGGCTAGTCTCAATGATTGACTTGGCCTTTGCCGCTTCCCTCAACTCCTTCATTCTATTGTAGTCATCACTCACTTGTTTAGGAGTTAGGGGTTTCAACACAAACTTTCTTCCCTCATGTTGGAGCGTGTAAGTGTTAACACGTCCATCATGAACCACTTGCCGGTCAAATTGCCAAGGCCTTCCAAAGAGAAGGTGGCAAGCTTGCATGGGCACAACGTCGAACAAGTGTTCATCAACATAACTACCCATCTTGAACTTGATCAATGCTTGTTTCACTACCTTGAGCTCCCCACATTCACTAAGCCATTGTAACCGGTATGGCTTGGGATGCTTCATGGTAGGCAACTTCAATTGAGTTATGAGAGATTGACTTACCACATTAGTGCAACTCCCGGAATCAATGATCATAGAGCACACAACACCCTTAACACGACACCTAGCATGGAAGAGGTTCTCCCTTTGCAAGGTTTCACCATCCTCCGCTATCATAGCTCCTAAGCTCCTCCTCACTACTAGAAAAGTATGAGGTGCCTCATCCTCCACCGTATCATCTTCACCATCCTCCACTACTCCCTCATCTCCCTCTACTCCCTCTACTCCCTCATCTTCCGATTCACTCTCTTTCTCATATGCATCATTACCAACAACAACCATGGTTCTTTTCGTAGGACACTCTTTGGCAAAGTGCCCATACCCCTTGCATTTGTGACATTGAATGGAAGAAGAAGTAGGAGTATTTAACTGGGTTTTAGAATTACCTCCCACATTAGGTGTGTACTTCTCAAATGGCTTCTTCACATCCTTGCTTGCATTGGCTCCACTCGTTCCACTTGCACTCGGGAACCTTGCATTTGTGGTAGGGGTCTTCCAACCCTTGGCATTGCTTGTTGGAGTAGTATTGCTACTCTTGTAGCGGAAGGATTTCTCCTCTTTGACCCACTTCTCGGCTTCAACCGCATCCTCACATAACTTGTAGAGATCATCATATTTGTGGAACTTCAATTGTGATGCTATGTCTCGGTTCAAGCCCCCTTTGAAACGGATCATGGCCAACTCATGGTCTTCATCATCTATGTCAAGGTTCATTCGGATTTGCTCAAACTCATTGAAGTATTCCCCAACCGAATTGGAACCTTGTTTCAACTCATAGAGACGCTTTTGTTGCTCAACCCGGTATTGATTAGTCAAGTATTTCTCATCCATCACCCGAATCATCTCTTCCCAAGTAAGATTAATAGCCATTCCCGTCCTCCTTCTATTCCTCTTTACCGACTCCCACCAAGTAGAAGCAAAAGACTCGAAGGAAGATATTGCATACTTGGTCTTCTTCACCTCGGGCATGTCATTAGTTTCAAATATTCGCTCCATGGCCAATTTCCAATTTTTGTACTCCACCGGGTCACTACTTCCTTTGAAAGAAGGAATAGTGAGCTTCACACTATTGAGGTTGTTGTTGTTATCACGACCCCCTTGGATAGGCTCCGGTTGGCCCCCATAGTGATCCCCATAACCACCATAACCTCCATAATCTCTCCTAACTTCCCCCCCAACATACCCCATAGGGTGCCCTCGACCTCGGCCCCTACCTCTATCTATATTCCGACCCCAATTCATACCTCTCCTCGGTTGAAAGTGATCATCAAACCCATACATGTCATCTCCATCATTAGTTTCCTCCCCTTCTTGAGCTTCATCAACTTGCCCAAGAGGTTGCACATTTCGGATGGGTTGTGGTAGTGGAATGTTTCTTGGAGGGTTGTCTAAGATACGGGGAATGCCCGTTCGTTGGGGATTGCCCAACATTGGATCAACTCTCTCTCGTTCCTCCTTTACCCGTTGTTGACTGAACATATCAATGACAAGGCTCAATTGCTCCGGGGTAAAGTTTGGATTACTCGAGACTTCAACTTGGACACTCGGGGTCCCTTTCTCAGCTTGGACACTCGGGGTCCCTTTCTCCGACTGAGCATTGGAAGTCTCTTGCTCGACTAGGGCACTTGAGGCACCCTTTTCAAGAGACTCAACTCTTTGGCTAATGAGGTCTACCTTGGTAAGGAGATTAGCCAAGGCCTCCTTTATGAAATCTTGTCCTTCGGTAGACATTGTACCTGCACAAGTATCAAACGTTAGTAAAAACAACCTCACACACTCCCTCACTAGTTTCACTCGAATCACTCGTATAGTGGGTGGTGGATTTTTCACTCTTGCTTGAACCCAAAAGCTTCACTAAGTTGAATAGTAAACCTCAACTAGATCACTCAACTCAAAGCCCAATGAGCTCCGGGGTGAGTGGAGTTAATAGGACTCTATCGGAACGATAGCTCTTTAAGTGCGGACTTGAGTCAAAAGAGACTACGAGTCTTCTTTGAGTTCTAATCTCCGGTCTAGGCTTGAGTTCCTAATAGCTTAGAAGGGTTAGCACAATTCAAGTAGGCAAGAGTACTCAAAGAAGTGCTAACTAGATGCGATGCAAACAAAGAAACAAGAGGTTCTATGAAAAACTACCCGAAACGAACCAGTGCAAGGTGCAGGGGGGGAGGCGCTCCGCCTCTTTGGTGGAGGCGCTCCGCCTCAGAAAGTCCAGAGAGTGGACAGGATTCAGGCGGTCCGCCTCAATGCTAGGCGCTCCGCCTCTGCAACTTTCCAGCACAGTTTTCCTTCGCGTTTTTCGATCTTAACACCCAAAAATTCGACTAATCACACGTTGTTTAAGCAATTCAAAGGTACCCCAATGTTGTATTAGTCACGAAGAACAAACCCCAACAAGTTTTATCAAACCCCAATCAATATCAAGCAAATCACCATGATCATCATCTTCAAAGCTAGGGTTTAAGAAATTTCAAATTTTCAAAGGGGTCTCAAAATCTCAGATCATGTAATACAACTCCAAATCGGGTGTTTAAGGTACCAAAAGAACGGGAATCACACAAGGATCAAACCCCAATAACAAGTTCTCAACAAATCCAACTATCCAAGAACCTATGATTAACAAAATAAATTTTTTTGGTGTTTTTTCTTCTTTTCTATTTTTTTTTTCTTCTATTCAAAGCAATAAACAAGAACCTAAAAACGAAACTAACCTAGGCACGAAGAATCAAGGGTCGGGGGTTCGTAGAAACGATACCCGAGCCTTGCTCTGATACCAAGATGATAGGAATCAAATACGCGGAATAAAAAAGATAGAAGAGCGAGACACTTCTCGAACTCCCTTCGAAGTAACCACGGGGAACTTGTCCCGAGATACCCTCGAATCGGCGTCAAGGAGGACCTACACTATGCAACGACCCTCGAGACAACACCGGACTCGCAAGTCGAATGGTCGGGTTAGCGGTTCAAGACTCAACTAGGTTACACTAGTGAATTCAAGCAACCAAAGACAAAGGATTCTTCCAAAGAGTTCAACTTAATTCTCATTCAATAATAATCAAAGTGTAAGGTCCGTTTGAAAGAGGCTAAGTGAAGTATTTATAGGCTTCACTTAGGACTAATAAAAGGTCTAAAATACCCCCAAAGTGGGCTAAAACAAATAAAGGCCGCGCAGGGCTAAAATAGGAAGTCCAAGCAAAAGTCTTAAAAATCCCGCATGTGGGTAACAGGGGGAGGCGGTCCGCCTAGGGTGGGGAGGCGGCCGCCTACTGGCCTTCAGCTCTCTGGATCTCCTGAGGCGCTCCGCCTCTTGTCTGAGGCGCTCCGCCTCCTGAACTTCAGCTCTCTGGATTTTGGGAGGCGCCCCGCCTCAGCTGGGAGGCGCTCCGCCTCTTCCTGAAGCCCCTTGGGGTGTCTCATTTTGAGCCTCTTGAGCCTCTCCAAGTGTCCCCGAGGGTCCTCCATCCATGGCACACCAAAGCATGGTCTTCAAGTTGCTCTTGGGGTCTTCTTCTATGCTCTTCCATGTCAAGTGAAGATGAGTGTCTTGGATCAACTTAGCTTGGCTCCGTGTGAGGGGTCTTGTGGCGGTTTGGGTCTTATCACATCCTTAAAGATTAAACTTCAGTCCATGGCCATACCATGGACTGAAGTTCAGTCTATGGCCATATGGACTGAAGTTTCATCTTAAGGACTGGACTGGACTGAACTTCAGTCCATATGGCCCTAGATTGAAGTTCAATCTTTAAGGACTGAACTTCAATCCGGCCTCTGGACTGAAGTTCTATCTCTTTAAGCAAAAGTGGCCACAAACTAAATATTTTAGTATTAGTGGCCTGTGCCCAAAGACCAGTGGCAAAAATGGCCTTTCGTGCACTTTCCCCTATAGACACTTAAACTGATTTTGGGTTGATGCTGGCACATGCTCCTATCAACAAGCCCATTAGCTAGTACTCCTTCAAGCCCATTCATAACAAATTTCCAAGGCTAGAAGAACGTTGGCTTCATATTACTCCCTCTGTCCCAATTTATGTGGCGGTGTTTGACTTGGCACGGAGTTTAAGAAATAGAAGTTGACTTTGTAAATGTTCAAATTTACCCTTGAAAAAGTAAGAAAGAGAAGATTGTAGTCATCAAAAAGTTATTTGTGGCTTTAAAGTAAGTAGGGCCCAATAGAGGTAAAATAGAGATAGTGCATTAAATAGTTGACAAATAAGGAAATATGACATTCTTTTTGGGACAGATCAAAAAGGAAAGTGTGACACATAAATTGGGACAGAGGGAGTACATCATTTCATGGCGTTCATGGTAATTATATTGGCTTGTGAGTTTTTAAATTAACAGTTGAGTTGGCAAAAATGACATTTAACAAAGACTGAGTTTGGTTTGAAAATTGTAATCAGGTTAGGTTACCCGCACACACTTTTTATAAAAAGATAAAAATATTATATTTTTATTTGGAACAAACTAAATGAAAAACATGTCACATAAGTTAGTTAAGTTAGTAAATCTTTTTATTTGGAATACATATTTGTTATGTATATACAAAACAACATCATATTGTATTAACTACTAGTTTAGTAGTTTATACTCAACTTATATTTGATCGAATGCTTTAATTTGATCTATCACGTCTGTATACGACCCTATAGAGTTCAACTAACATGGTACACTACCCGAAAATGGAATATCTAACGCTTATATATAAATTACTTTAATCCAACAGAGATATATGTCAAGGTGCATGTACTTTTTTCATCTCTTATTTGCAATTTTCAATCAACTCTCATTTTATGCAATGATATTGTTTGGAGTAGAGAAACAATTGAAAATAAAAAAACAGTAAGTTCAACTAGAGGCTATATGTATTACGGTGAGTGGCCTCACTGGTGGACAAGATGTGAGAAGCGAGACTGAGATGGTTCAGATATATGATGAGGAGTACAATTGCCCTAATGAAGAGGTGCTAGATTCTTGCGATGTTGGATCTACGGAAAGGTGAAGGCAGACCAAGGAAGAATTTAGATGAGGTGTTTAGACAACATATGACACATCTTTAGCTCACCGAGAACAATGACCCTAACTAGAAAAACATAGAGATTGAAGATTAGAGCAGACGATTAAAAGGTAGGCGAGCGACTTTCCTCAATTTCCATGCGAGTAGGGTTCTAGCTAGTAAGGGATTTGTAGAGCAATATATCTGTTCCATCCTCTTAGTATCAGCTATTGTTCGTATTCTATTAGTATATTTGCTTTTATTTATATTGTTGTTTCCTTTACTTTGGATATCTTTATTATTGATGACATTACCTTTCATTATTTTGGTATTTTCATCCTAACTAATTATACTTCTCTATTTTATTTCTTCCAATGTCAAAGATTTCAGCATCATCCTAAGTAGTCCCAGTCTAGTAGACACACTAACTCACACGAGTTAGACACACTTCAGACTTTAAAGAATATACTAAAACTTTTCTTAATTAAACCAATATAATCCAGTTGTCCCATAAAACAGCTGGGCTAATTAAGTTTTTATTTTTAACACGTTTAAAAATCCATCGTGTCTGCTTAGCCTCAATGCTTCGCGACATGCCTTTATGGAGAATAGGCAAAGTGCACCAAAGGCCACTTTTGGCGGTGGTCTTTGGTTTGAGGCCACTTTTTTATTGGTTTTACATGAGAGGTCACTTTTTGGAACTTCAATTCTTTTGGGTTGAACTTCATACAAGTTCAGCCCACAAGGATTGAAGTTCAACTTCAGCCCACCACAAGGATTGAAGTTTAACTTCAGTCCACAAGGGTTGAAGTTTACGCATCTATAGCTAAAAGTTCAGCCCTTACAGATTGAAGTTGAAACTTCTTAATTTAGGCATGAAGTTCAACCCACAAGGTTTGAACTTCAACCCACAAAGATTGAAGTTCCAAAAAGTGGCCTCTCATGTAAGACCAATAAAAAAAGTGGCTTCAAACTAAATACCAGTGATAAAAGTGGCATGTGGGTGAAAATTTTACGGTTATTCTTTCCAGGGTTTTTTTACACAAATATACAAATTTTCACCCTTAATTACAAAAAAATAGCAATATTTCTCTAATTACAATGCATAGCATTATTTTTCTAACACATTTCACTTTCGCTTCCCATTTTCCCCAAATTGAAAATTCTCTCACTTACTCTCTCTTTCTCCCATCACCCACACCCACCCCACCACCCCAACGCCATAACCTCCACCCTAACGCCATCACCACCACCCCACCACCATTACCCCCACTACCCCAGCGCAATTACCCCTTCCCCCGCCTTGCACAACAACAAACCACCAAGGATTTCTGTATCCCAACTGGAAATTTTCATAGTGTCGTCAATCTGCAACTTACTTCCCATATGCATTTTCATTCTACTTTGCTCAAAACATACTCTTCATCATGGTAGATTATAATCATGATATGGACGGAAAATAATGTGACAACTTCTGTGCTATAACTGTGCTATTTGTTACTGTTACATAGGCAACTTATGTCTGCTACTTGCATTTGTATCTTAGTTTTAAACTTTTAAGTTGAGATGTTGTAGCACAGATCATTTCTGCTTAATGGTCCGTGTGTCACTGCGTTCTGGATTTCCCAGATTGCCTTAGTTGCTTTTTGAATTCAATTCCATATTCAGTGTGTTCAGGGGTAAAGATACATGTTAGCACACTGTGTCAATGACTATGGATGGAACTTCCAGATCAGAAGAAAACTTAATTATTAGGAGATATCTGAACCTGGTTATTGTTTTGCAAAAAATGCAGAATGTGCAGCTGGTTGATAACCAGGATGATTCTCAATGGTGGTTACGTAACAAGAATGAAGTTTCCACTGTTACTTCTTTTTCAAGTTTGAAAACAAACTTGAAAAAGTCAAGAAAACAAACTGCTTACTTCTTTTCAAGTTTGAAATGGTGTTGTAGAAACAGTTGAAACGGTGCAGAAACAGTTAGATATGGTGCTGCAGAAACAGTTGAAACGATGCAGAACCAGTTAGATACGGTGCTGCAGAAACAGTTGAAATGGTGCAGAAACAGTTAGAAACAGTTGAAACGGTGCAGAAGTAGTTAGATAGGGTGCTGCAGAAATAGTTGAAACGATGCATAAACAGTTAGATACGGTGCTGCATAAACAGTTGAAACGGTGCAGAAACAGTTAGATACGGTGCTGCAGAAACAGTTGAAACGGTGCATAAACAGTTAGATACGGTGCTGCATAAACAGTTGAAACGGTGCAGAAACAGTTAGATACGGTGCTGCAGAAACAGTTGAAACGGTGCAGAGATAGTTGAGATACGGTACTGTAGAAACAGTTGAAACGGTGCAGATACGGTGAGATACAACGAGATACATCGAGGATGGGATGAGGAAAAGTGAAATTGGGGGAAATGATAGGAATAAAAGTGAAATTGGGGGAAATAGTGAGAGGAAAAGTGAAATAAGGAGAAATGGGAGGAGCAAAAGTGATAGTGGGGGAAATAGGAGGAAGAATATAAGGGTTTGGTATGTTATGGGAAAATATTGCTATGTTTTTGCTATATTTGTAGTTAACTTGTGTTTTCCTCTATATAGGGTTATTTTGCTAAAATGTTGCTATGTTTGGTAATTAAGTTCTAAAACTTGTACTTTTATGTAAAAAAATCATTTTTTCTAACTATTTTAGTTATGGGCCTTATGGCTAACTATATAGGGTTATTTTACTAAAATGTTGCTATATATATATATATATATATTACCCAATATTTGGATGGTACAATGTACTTCCTCCGGTCCATTTTAAATATCATTTTTTATTTTATAAAATAATTCAATATGAATTGTCATTATACAAAATCAAGAAAGCATTTATTAGATTTTTTTCCAACTTATGCTTGCTCGTCCCAATATGTACTATTTATTTCAATTTACAACCAATAGAAGAAAGATAAAGGACAACATAGTCAAATAATCCATTTATTTAATATAATTATCTAAATTTACTATATTTCTTAAGAATTGCCACAAGCTAAATGTGACACTTAAAGTGGACGAAAGGAAAAGATGTATTAATACGCTCGATTATGCTAGCTCTAGTGATACGACCCTGGAGACGACATCAAATGCAGAAGTTGAACTATCAAATGGATCGTGGATGCGTTCAAAGACGAAAGGAATATATGTATCGTAAGCATAGTAACTTCATGATTTTCAATTAACTAGTCTTATGGTATGCGTTTCACGCGTGTATTATATCAATAATAAATTACAATTTTAAAAAAGTCATGTAAATTTTCTGAATGACCCTTATGAGTTTTATAAAATCAAATCAAATCAAAGAAAAAAAAAATTAAGTTCTTAAATATTAATAGATGAAGAAATTCTGCTTAAATAATTTCTTACATTTTTATGATAAATTTTAAGTATTATCAAAGGTGCGCTAATAGGTAAAAGAACTAAAAGAACGTGTTTAGTTCGGATACAACTTTTACCCAATAACTTCACTTATCTTACCTGTAAAATATATAATTTAGGACGAATTTAATCTATACGAGATGTTTATCCAAACATGTTAACTGGACTATGCGATAATTTGAATTTATTTAATTGGGAATTTGATGAAGTTTATGGTTAGAAGATAATTATAACTAATACTCTGTAATAATTTTATCTAACATATTATGCACTTGCGTTTTTTTACCATGCATTGTGCACCACATCAATTATTGCAAAATTGTTAAGTATCATATTGATAAATATCAATTAATGTGTTCCAAATAGAATAAAACTAAAGAAAAAATATATGTCATTGAAAATTAGTGTTGATTCTGTTTAGCAAACAACATGAAGAAACGAAATCATAAGGTGATATCAAATATTACACCGTCAAAGCAACAAATCTTTACAAAAGATATTTTAATGAAAATAGAAGAGATTAAAAATACCTTGGTATAAATTCTATTTAAACAATTTGCAATCAACTATAAATAGATTTTCATCATGCGCCAAATCGCATAGACCTGAAATTTAAAAAGTAGAAAATGTTTTGGTACGATCTACCTAGCACGTAACAACAAAAAAATATACAATTATATAATTCAAAATTAAAAGGATTTTTTGCTTCATATAACATGTTCTAAAAGAATAAACTCTTTATGCAAGATGATCCGCAACTCATAAAAAAGAAAAAAAGGATATTGAAGAATACATGTTACACCTATAAAACAAAAATCTATATGTTCCCTGGAAGATAATAAAAAAAAGATTACAACTAAAATCTATCCATCAAACCCAACCATCAATGGAGAAGTAAGCAAGACGGATCTTACTGAAAGTGTGAGCATTTTCAAAGCTTCACTTTTAATGAATAATATGAATCCCGATAGGTATCCCATATGAAACAAATATAAATGGATAGTGGTGGAGCCACCTTCAACCAAGGGGTTCAATTGAACCTCCTTGGTTGAAAATTTACACTGTATATAAGATAAATTTTGATATTTTTGATATATATATATAAGCTATTGAACTCCCTTAAAATAATGAAAAAGTCTAGTAAAGTATCCAAGGGGTTCAAAAATAACTTTACGTCACATAATCAATGCTTAGGTGTGATATTTTGAAACCTCTTATATAAAATCCTGGCTCCGCCCCTGTAAATGGACTTGGAATAGGTTGCGGTGAGATATATTAGGATTTAGGACTTCAACCCATGAACAAAACCATCGCCTTCAAATATATTTTGATAATAGTTTTATAGTTATTATTTATTATAAATAGTAGAATTGAAAAGTTTTATAAATATATTAGGTCTCGTAAACTTTGATATTAATTCTTATTTGGACTCTGAAACTAAGAGACGTAATTTTAGAGAAAGCAAGCGTATTCAGAGTCTTAAAAATTAGTAGTATGCAAGAAAACAAAATATGGGAACTATAATTAAATCAATTTTTATTCCTAGTGTGGAGCCACATTAATATCCTGGAATCAATATTTATTCCTAGTGGAGCCACATTAATATCCTGGAAAAATGTCATCCTTGTGGAACCACAATAATATCCTTGAGAAATGTCCTTGTCGAACCACAACAATATCCTGGAGAAATGACCTTGTGGAACCACAATAATATCCTGGAGTTGGAAATGTACCAACGTGGTCTGCTCGTTATTAGGGCGAAAATTGCTTGTTTCATTTCTTGCAAGGGGAATCCAAAATTGTAAGTTCCAGTTTTGAGTCGTTATCTTCCTTATTTATTGGGTTCTAGACAGATGATTTATATAAATTAAGCGAACTTTTAACATAAATGTAAGATTCTGCGTCGACATTATTGAATTTGTGTCGAATTCATAGACGGAATCCTATGTCCGCCCCTAAATGGCAACTGTAGCTGATACCTATAGCCTGTTTGGCCAAGCTTTTGGAAAGTTAAAAGCATTTTATTTCAAAAAAAAAAAAAAAACACTTTTGAAGAAATTTGAGATGTTTGGCCAAAAAAAAAAAAAAATTCAGAAGAGGTAGAAGCAGTTTTTCTACCGTGCGGGAGAAGTTACAAATTTCTTTTTCTGGGAAGAAGCAGAAGTAGAAGTAGCTTATTAATTATTCAAGTCGAAAATATCCTTACCAAACATATTTATTTATCATACTATTTCTAACTAATTTAACCAATATATCTCTCATATATAAGTAAATTTTGTTCTCCGCTTTGCTCTTTTGGTTTAACTTTATCTCTATTGATTAAAAACTTTAATATATACTTTTATTTTATATTTCAAAATTTCATCTAAATGAAAATAAAATATTAAGTTGAGTCTTATAATAAAAAATTTAGAATCTTTTCTGTGTTTTAAATAATATTAATCATAAAGTGAATTTTAATACTGTGCTTTTTCATAATTTGACACCCAAAAGCATTTTTCATAAAGATTATTCAAGCACAATTCATTTATAAAAGCGCTTCCTAAATGAGTTTGTCAAACACAAACCGTTTATTATTCAAAAGTACTTTAGTCAAAAATATTTTTCAAAATAAGTTGTTTTTTACATCTTGGCCAAACAGGCTCTTAGTATTATTAACTGTCAAAACCGTGTGTTGGTACAAGCCAGGAGAAAATGAGTGAGCTTAGTTCATCTATTTGAATGGTCATTTTTTCACTAACTTATCATTCAACATGATTTACTTTTGGATTTTAAAGGCAACTCACCTTTCATCTCCTTCTCAGTGATTCTGAATGTCTATTTTCCCACTGCCCTAATTGATCTTGACCTTCAATTGTCAATTCCTTCTCCAAACATGATAGAATTCTTTTCCTTTACTATTAAACCTTTTCTTTTCCTATAAAGAAATAGTAGTAATTGGTTAAGTTTAATACTATTGCTTAGAAATTAAAGAATATTTTTGACATGTATGGTAAGTAGAAGTAAAGTATCAAAGTTATTCTTTTAAATGAGTGATTGTGAGAGTTTCACATGTATTTTCGATTTTTCTCCCTTTAGAAAAGTACGAATTTTAATATTAAGTGAATCTTAACAAATTATGTCATTAAGAGTAAAAAATATTTTGAGTTTATATAATTCTAAAAAGATAAAATAATTTTTTTTGGGGACAAACTAATAAACGAAACCATGTCACAGAAAATAAGTAAAGTTAGTTAATATTTTTGTTTAGAATATACAGTATATATTTGTTATGTATGTATAAAAATAACATCATGTTGTTTCAAGTAGTAGTTTAGTGGTTTATACTCAACTTATATTTAATCAAACGCTTTAGTTTGATCTATCACGTGTATATATGACCCTAAAGAGTTCAACTAATTGTTACTCTGTACCTAAAAAATTGAATATGTAACGCTTATAAATTACTTTAATCCATAAAGATTGTTACACGACGCCTTCTTGAGTTTGCAGAAAAGGGCAATATAACGTCGGCCAATGGTTCCTTCCGCATGCTAGACTTAATTATTTGTGTCGTGCAAAAAAACAGATGCCACTACAGTGCGTATTGAGAGAGCATATTGGAGAGTGTCGTTGCAACTTGCTTGTATTAAGAAAATCGGCGATTATAAGAAAGCTAATGTGGTATCGAGGAGGCGAGACAACTAAGCAGAATTATGAAAGCAGCTTGCAGAGATTCCAATACCTGATCCCCAAATATATGCTCTTAAAAAATAAACTGAAGTCCTAAGAGTTGATATTAAAAGACTACATATTCACACTGAAAAATACAGAACGGAAATCTATCTATATGTATAATGGTGTGCGACACTTGGAGCGGTCACATCATTGCATGCGTTTTCAAGGAGTGCGCGCAGAGCATCGGCGTGCGATGGTGCGGGAAACATAGCTTTGGGGTGCGGGTGCGCATGCGCATGGCGCATGACAGTGATACACTCAAGTGTGGGGCGTTGCAGGCAGACAGGCTTTGAGGCGCTGTCTGCTTGCTATGCACGAGAACGCTCAATTGGTGGTGCGACATACGCAGATGCACATAGCTATATCGGCGAGGGCAAAACCACGGGGCAATGCGTGGGACAATGTGCTTGGAGGCTCTCTAGGGTGCACCCAATAAGTCATGGGGCACGAATGAGAGGCCGCCCATGACATTTTCCAACACCTGAATTAGCGACGTCCTCGACGCCTTCCTTGTAAGATAATCAACAATTAGGTCCTTGAAAGCTTTGAAGTATGTTCCCCTCTCCTATGTATTCTCCTATGCATTACATCCAGTCTATTTCACCAAAAGTTCTCGGTGATTTTTCCTTGAGGCATGAATAACTTGGTGATCAAGTAGCTTCAGCCACTATCTTCTCATGCCATTTTTTCTTACGGATGCCTGACATTGTGAGCCGATTTTTGGAAGGATCGTCCTTGTCTTCCTTAAAAGGCTTTAGCAAGCTGACATGGAAAACATAGTGAATCTTCCACCAAGGTGATACCTCCACACGATAGGCAACTTTTTCAATCAGCTCTGCTCTGGACAGAGGTCCAATATATCTCTGCAAGAGACAAGGGCCATGAGCCCCCGCAAATAGATATCTTTTTGTAATTTTACCATTACTTTGTCCCCAGCTTTCTATTCTACAAAGCGACGATTTTGATCATCATATTTCTTCATTTGTCTTTGTCCTTTTTCAGTCTAAAAGTTGTAAGTGAAGCGAGAATTGCAATCACTAACAATGTCTTTGAGCAGCCCCTAATATTTCACAACATGTACAAAGAAGAGTCGAGTCGTCTCTTCAGCTGATATATATTTTGGGGCCGCTATAAAGTTGTGTGTTTGGAGAACCGATCAACCACTACCAAAATAGTGGTGAGATCTCCAACATTGGACAAGCCGGTGATGAAATCTAGCGAGACGCTCTCCCAGACAATATTGTCTTCCCTTCGTAATCCAATTTGATCGGAAATCTTTTTGCCACACCTCCAACAGGTTAGACTGGGGAGTTGATTGCCTTCACCCGGCCAAGACCTATCTCCATGACAAGACCAAGTCGCTCCACTTATGTTGCAGCCAAACAATTATGGGTAGCGCCAGTGTCGACCATAGCTCGAACTAGTTTGCTATTAACCGGAACATCCACATACTAAGCTTTTTTTTTCCCGCCTAGGGTTTGGCGCCCCCTTCTGAACCTTTCCCCTGACCCACAAAATCAGCTTCCCTTTTCAATCGAATACTAGCACTTGATACACATACTGCTTGATAAATAGTATAGAGAGTGTGAGAAAACACACTAATTGGAGGTTCCTCCTCATCCTCGACTTCACCTCCTCAAGAGTTCCATGGACATTCATTTTCCTTCTTTCTAGGCAATCGACCACCCTGTGAGGACCACCAGAGTCATAACAACCACATATAGGAACAAAGGCTCCCTACCATTTGTTTTGAAACATTGTGTTGCTACTTCTTTAGGAGACCTTGGAGTAATTAGTACTCTGCTCTCCCTCATCTTTGCTAGGACAACTCCGATTGGTCTGGCCCCATTTATAGTAGTTACTTGTTGGACGTGGAGTCGATGGCGTCTTGTCATTTCAAGGTCCACTTAATCATCGACAATACACTCTGCTCTTGCCAACGTATCGAACCTTTTCCCGCGGTAGCTCTGCGCGAGCATAGGGTTCAGTCCTTCATGAAGGTAAAAAATTTGTCCTTCTAGTCCATGTCGCGAATACTTAGCTTAAGTTCAGTGAACTCATGCATGCATTCCCATATGAACTTTGTTTGTCTCAACTCCCCGAGTCTTCGTCGAGTATTATACTTGACATTCTGAAGAAAGAATTGAACACAGATGGCTGCATTCAACTCATCCCAAGTAGCTAGTTCTAGTTCACCATTCCTAATAGCCTCAACCTTTCCATGCCACCATAGTTTGGCATCACCATGAAGATACATAGTAGTAGAGCTGTCAATTTGGGCTGGGTTGAAGCCTCGCGTGCTTTGAAGTTTGACGGGCTGGGGCGGGCCGGCCGGACATTTTGACGGGCCACTAAATGATAAGCTCAACCCAGCCCAACTAGGGCCGCGGGCTGGGTCGGGCCGGCCCAACGTTTAAAAATATTTTTTTTATAGTTCTTTTTTACTTCAAACTTTTAACTAACAATGCAAAAAACATAAAGTTATATAAATCTTATATAGTAATCAAGTCTCAAGTTCACAATTAAAGTATTCAACCATACATATGTAAGATTTATTGATGTATTATCGCGGGATAGGGCGCGATATTCTACTGTAGATTCTATTTTTAAGATTTTTGGATGTATTATCATAACTTTTGAGTTGTAGAGTTGTGTCTTGTAAAGTAGTTGTGCAAGTTAAGGAATATTTGCGCATAAAAACTTAAGTGTAGTGGGGTTGACTTCTTTCCTACTATGTAGTTTCTTGTTATTTCTTTAGATATTTATAATTTTGAATTATATAATTTATTTTAATTTTTATCATAAAGCCTGCGGGCCGGCCAAGCCCAGGCTCGATCAAGCCTCATGGGCTAGCGGGCCTATTTGGGTCGGGCTAAAAAGCCTCGGTCCTCTTTGGGCTTGATAAAACTAAGCCCAACCCTACAAAATCTAGGGCTAGGTCGGGCCGGCCCGCGGGCCAAAGCCCAAATTGACGACTCTACATAGTAGCAATCTTTATCAAGAAAGAATTGAACACGGATGGCCGCATTCAACTTATCCCACGTAGCTAGTTCTAGTTCACCATTCCTGATATCTAATACTATGCTCTTAAGGGGTCATTTGGTAGGTATACATAGTTATCCTGAGATTATAATCCAATAATCAAAGGATTAATAATTCCTGGATTATTTGGTAGTAGTGCTTTGTTTGGTTTATAGGATAAAAAATGGGATATGTGATGTATTATCCAATATATATGTTTGGTTTCCAAATTTTAACCCTTGGTAATTTTAGTTATTACACATAGGGAAAGGGTTTGAGGGGTAAGAATGTCATTTGGAACTTTATTCAGGTATTGGCAATCGTCGGATTATTAAACTCACCTCCTAGGTGGGATAAGTTACCCCAAGATTGTGATACTGAATTTATCATAATTTTAGCTAATACCATCAACCAAATATAGGATAGGTTTAAACCCAAATTTTACCCCCGAGATAACCTTTTAATCCCCCTACCTAACGCCCTCTAAAAGATCAAGAAGATATAAATGTTAGATTTAAGAAAACAGTTTCTACCAATTTTAGGTTTGTTAAGATAGTATTCAATATCAAAGCAAGCCTTTTCCTTGACAGCTACCGCTACATTAATTGAGTCTCTCACCCAGTAAAATTGGTGGTACAAATTGATTCGACGCAATAAATTATACTTATTTTATTTCTTGCAAAAGACAAAGATTGGTCACTAAGTGGTCGTTTGGTTGGTGAGATTAGGAATTATAATCCCGGGATAAAAATTTGGACTAGATTTATCCTATATTTGGTTATTGGGATAAGATAAATTGGGATAAACTTATCCCACATTTATGGGATTAGCTTATCCCATATGAAGGGTGGGATAAGCTTATCCTTACTTTTATCCCACTTTTAATCCCAAGCCTTACTTATCCCTAAATCATGGGATATCCTATTTTTGCTAATCCCTCAGGCCAAACAACCCATTAAGGGTCGTTCGGTTGTTGGTATAGTGCGCTAATACACGCACAAAAATCCAGCATTAATTATGATATTGTTCGGTTGGTTCTGGGGGGTCTTTACTCCTGGTAATTAGTACAACGTTCGGTTTCTATTTTTTGTTTTCCGTATTATTAATACTCGCATAAGTTATGCAGACATCTACGTATTATTTTATGCGGGATAGAAGGTGAAATTAATAATGTGGGTATTAGCGATACATGTATTAAAAAAATGATAAATCCAACCCTCATAATGATTCAAGAAATAATGCCTACATTATAGTCTCCGCATAACTAATACCCGCATTACTAATACATACATTACTAATACCCGCATTACTAATACACACATTACTAATACACGCGAAAGCACAGTTTCAAGCCAAAGATTTTTTATTCAAGAAAGGAGTAAGATATTATTCAAGAAAGGAAGTAGTACGACTCAACAAGTTGCTGCATCACTCTTCAGAATATTAAACCAATCATCCAGTAGTCCCATAATACAGCTAGGCTAAGTTTTTATCAGCCTCCAATTAACTCACGCGTGTCCTTTTTAGCTTCAACGCCTCACTTATTCATGCTTTCATAGTCCTATAAATATAACCTACTTTCACATTAAACCAAAATAAAAACAAAAACCTCAAACTGAAACAACATTCCATACTAGTACTATACACTTACTATTACTCTCAAAATATGAGTGATCAAGAAATGGATATTTTTGGACGATATTATTCTGACCAACTTCCTATAGCATCAGCTGCTACATTTTGGCCTTTAGAAGTGGCTGAATATTCTGATAATAGCAGCAGCAGCAGTAATAATAGAGCTAATGTTTCAGATGAAGAAGTGATGTTAGCTTCAAATAACCCAAAGAAGCGAGCTGGGAGGAAGAAGTTTCAAGAAACTCGACATCCAGTATATAGGGGAGTGAGGAAGAGGAATTCAGGGAAGTGGGTTTGTGAAGTGAGAGAGCCCAATAAGAAATCAAGAATATGGCTTGGAACATATTCAACTGCAGAAATGGCAGCTAGAGCTCATGATGTTGCGGCTATTGCATTAAGGGGTCGTGCTGCTTGTCTAAACTTTGCTGACTCTGCTTGGAAGTTACCTATCCCGGCTTCCTCCAAAGCCAAGGATATCCAGAAGGCGGCCACAGAGGCCGCCGCCACGGCTTTTCTGGAACCAGGAGAGCCTGAAACTCGAAAAAAAAATATGTTGTTTATGGATGAAGAGGCACTTTTTTGCATGCCTGGATTACTTGCAAATATGGCTGAAGGACTAATGTTAACTCCACCTCAATGTTATGGAGAACATTTTATGGAAGCTGATGCTGAAGTGCCTTTATGGAGTTATTAGATCTCCATAATTAGACATTCTATGATCTTCATACACAATATTTGGGCGGTACGTCTGTACATGAGTGAGATAGTAATCCGCCAGTCCCAAAATGAGTGTCTGTGTTTGACTTGGCGCGGAGATTAAGATAACAGAGAAGACTTTTGAATCATGTTGTTGTGTGTAATATGGGCCACTTATTTTTAAATCATGTGGTCCAAAACAAATCTTGAAATTAAAGAGTTATAAAATATGGAAAGAATCACTCTTTTTAGACAAACTAAAGAAAAAGGTGGCCATACAAGAAAAAGTACACCATTTATTTAATTTGATAGAGTTAAGGTAATCATAGAATGTTCTACTTGATTCCCCTGCTTAATACTATTAACTAGTAAGGGTGGCTAACGGTCCGGTTTTGACCGGACCGGACCGGAATCGGGCCGGAAACCGGCTCGGACCGGTCCGGACCGGTTGGAACCGGACCGTTGGCCACTAACGGGCCCTGATCCCGGTACCGAACCGGTCCCTTGAAAAAAAATCCGGAAGACCGGTAAAATTTGGACCGGAACCGGCCCGGACCGGACCGGAACCGGCCGGACCGGACCGGTCAAAAAAATAAAAAAAAAAAGGAAAAATCTGCCCGTTTCTAGCCGTTGGGCAACGGCTATTTTGACCCCCTAGCCGTTGTCCAACGGCCAAAAACGGCCAAATACACCCCATAACCACCCCTAACTATTTTTTTTCTATAAATACCCCATTATTTCATCATATTTTTCACACAAATCTTCCAATTCTCTCTAATTCTCTAAAATTTTCTACAATATTGCTATTGTTCTACTTTGGCTATTTGTTAAAAATTTATAATTTGGCTACTTTATCAAGTTCTATTTGGAGTTTCTATCAAAGTTATATTTGGCTACTTGGTGAAGTTTATAAATATAAAGTATTGGGTTTATTGGAGGCGCTACGTGGTTGAAAATATCAATTTGGCTATTTTTGCAATTTTTCGATTATCAAGTATTCAACTAATTAATTGAAGTGGAGGCTCAAGTTTCAACTTCACCTCAATTATACGGTTATATTTGGTTGGTCGTTCCTACTTCTACTCTTTTATTATTTTTTTGTCATATATATTTATTTTATTTGCTATTATTATGTCTCAACGAGGTTCAATTGGAACTAGTAGTGGGGGGCGGGCACGTGGTCGTAGGGGAAATAGGGGTAAAGAAATTGCTGGTAGTTCTAGTCGGAATACCCACATAGATGATTCTCAATATTATCATGATGTTAACGCTGATACCATACTTGATCACGAAATGTTAGAAACACGATATGGGAATCAAAGCGGGGGGGTTAATTTAGAAGAAACACCTGAATTTCAAGCTAGTCCACCCGAAGTTCAGTCAGACTTGCCTCCTGAACCTCCTACTAGAATACCGGCTAAACGTAAGGAAAGATCTGATGTGTGGGATTTTGCATCAAAGAATATTCCAGAGCAGACGGCCTCCTGCGGGCTTTGTGATAAGGTGTGGGTTTTTAGAACTGGGGGTAATGAGGGTGGGACGGGTAAACTTAGGGCCCACTTAGCGAAGAAACATCCTAAAGAATGGGCAACGCGGGCGGGTGGTATATATTTAGGGACCGAACATGGGGGAGTAGCGCATGATCAATCTTCGGGTGCCCAAGCAAGAATTAACCAAACAACAGGAGGGATTCTAACTTATGATAAACAAAAGGATAGGGAAGCTATTGCTAAACTAGTTGCCCTCGAGGGTTTACCTTATAGTTTTCCTTCTTCTACTGGTTTTGTTCGTTATGTTCAGGCTGTATATAATCCCTCTTTTAGAGGTTTTCCAAGAACTACTGTTAAAAATGATATTATTAGATTTAAGAACGAATATCAGGATTATTTGAGATATATGTTTGATAACTTTGACACTAGAGTATGTCTTACTACGGATTTGGGTCGTTCGACTAATGGATGTGATTATATTACTGTGACTTGTCATTGGATAGATCCTGATTGGGTTTTTCAAAAACGTATTATTGCTTATAAAATTGTTGATGAACCACACACGGGAAATTATATTTGTAACAAAGTTTCATCAATTTGTCGTACGTACTTTTTATCTAACAAAGTTTTTAGTATTACGGTAGATAATGCTACAAACAACACAGACGCACTTAGGAACTTGATACCTATTTTGAACCCTCCTTTTCCTGAATTTTTTCATGTTAGGTGTGCATGTCATATTTACAACTTAGTAGTAAGAGATGGTCTTAACTTGTTTAACGACATTATTAAAAAGGTGCAGATAGCTATTACTTATATTTTTAGAAATAAAAACCAAGATAGAAGACGAGAATGGGAAAGAAAATGTGTAGAATTAGGAATGCCAGTTAGGAGAGTCCCAAAGGAAGTTTGTACTAGGTGGAACACTTTATATGAGGCATTGAAAGTCGCTTATGAATATAGACTGCCTATTTCTCAAATGTATAATAAACATTTTATGGAAATCTATCACCCTAAAGATGAGGATTGGCAAGTTGTTCAACATCTTCTTCAGTTTTACATAAATTTTATCAAGCTACTTTAGAATTTTCCGGTCAATATTATCCAACTACTCCTACCATGTTATATTATATAGCTGGAATAGCGGAATTATTGAAAATGTATAAACAATATGCAGTTTACTTACCGGCTGTAGAGTTAATGATTGAAAAGTTTAGAAAATATTTTTTTCCAATTCCTCCTCTTTTTTACATTGCTTCTGTGTTGCATCCTGCTTTTAAAATTAAGTTAACTGAACGACTTGTTAGAGAAGTATATGCAAATTTAGAAATTACTCCAGAAGAAATTGCTACTAACAAGTTTCCAAGTGTAGACGAGGCTGTTGCTAAAGTTTATGCAGATACCGTGGCTGTTTTTACAAAGTATAGAGCTTGGGCAGACACTGCAGAGCCAACGGAACCAATACTATCCACCGGGCAAAGTTCTTCACAGGCAGGAGCAGGAATGCGCACTTTTGGGGGACTTGACGAAAAGTTGCTTTCAGAACAGGACGAGTACGGAGAGGAATACAGCGAGTTCCAAGTGTATTTAATTCAATATCCAAAGAAACTTAACAACTTTGGAACTGCGAATTTGTTGGATTATTGGAAGAATCAAGAATCGCAATTTCCAATTCTTGCAAAAATGGCCCGGGATATATTAACAATTCAAGCTTCATCAGTTGCATCGGAAAGCGCTTTCAGCCAAGGAAGATTTCAAATTGGAGATCACAGATATTCGTTGAGAGAGGAGGCAATGGAGACAGGAGTTTTATTCAGGGATTGGATAAGAGCAGAGCGAAGAAACTTTGGTCTACCAGAACTTACTAAGGAAGGGGGCAAAGCATATATCGATCAAATTTTGAGCGACGGAACAAGTGAAGGGAGTCAAACCGGCAATGAAGAAGAAGAAGAAGACGAAGAACCAGAAGGAGATGATGAACAAGATCAACAACGGCCAGTTCCAAAAGAAAAGCCTACAAGTGTCCTCAAGAAACTAGCTAATATGTTTAAAAGAATGTAATATTCTAAATAAGAATTTTGAATTTACAATTTTTTGTTTAGATATAATTTGCACTACTTATATCTTAAACAATTCAATAAAAGTGCTCCAAGTCTTGGAATTCAATCACAACTATTGTCTTCATACTTTTTATTTTTAATTTATAGTTTGCGCAAAAAAAACTACAATTAATTACTAGTTTGTAAATTAGTTCAAATATTGAATTTTGAACTTAAAGAATTAATTCAAAATTTGAATTTACTAAAATTAATTCAAAGTTTGAATATTGAACTTAACAAATTAATTCAAAACTACAAGTTCAAATTATAAAAAATACTACAAGTTTTTTAATTCTAAGTTTAAACTTTAATATGTACAAATAAAAACTAAATAATATTTTGTTGTAATATTTTTCAAAGTTTCCACCACTTTAAATAAAAAATATAATTTACCTAATTATCACAAATGATGTTTAAATAAATTGTTAAGTTTTTCAAATTTTAATTTTATTTGTCTAAAAAAAAAAAACAAAAAAAAAAATAAGAAAAAACCGTTAACCGGCCGGCCTAACGGTCGCCGGAACCGGTTCCGATCCGGCACCAATATTTGAAACCGGCAAGGACCGGACCGGTAGACCAGAATCCCACCGGTTTTGAAATTTTTTTGGCCCGGTTCCGGACCGGAACCGGACTCCGGTACCGGACCGGAACCGGACTCCGGTACCGGTTCCGGACCGGACCTCTGGCCACCCCTAGTAACTAGTAATGTGAATTTTATTAAAATAAGCCAAATGAAATAAAACAAGAAAAGAAGATTAAACAACAGAAAGAGAGAAAAGTTGTATCAAATTATCTGAATGTCTCATAATCAAGTAGAATTTTGCTGTTAACAAACAATGGAACAAGGATAGAGGCTGATAATAACTGAGGTTAAAACTTAGTTATGGATGATCTCTTCAATCGTCTTAGAAGACTGCCTCATTCTTCACCTTCTAAATCAGGACACTGGAAGTATGAACAAAGCCACTTGTCTTGATGATTTTCAGGAGAATGCTTCTATGCAATTGAAATAGATATGTTTTTCATAACGTTGATGTGTGGACTAACTTGCGTGCATCTTAACTATTCCATCAGCTACCCGTTATCGGACATCAAGTAACTCTTGCCACCAAAGTAAAGACGAACTAAAATAAATCAACTTATAATGTTGCACCAACATCAAATTCTTTCTCACTTGCTAATCCTCCATGCTCTGAATACAGATATGTCTAGAAACATAGGCACATGAAAAGCTGCAATTTGTTTGCACATAGCCAATTTGCATGCACAAGTATGAAGAAATTATCTTAAGCCAGTTTACCACTTTCAAGTTCATTAAGTCCAGCTTTATTCCATCAGTGGAGTCGAAATACATAAATTAGACGTGCTATAAAAATGTACATTACACAACTTATTTGAATCCACACATGTTTTAGACAGTAAAAAATTTGCTCTATATATGCCAAACAAGTTCCAACACAAAAGTTAGTGATTAAAAAAAAACTTTGTTTTTACTAAATCTCCTAGTCAAGTCTTTACTGCTAAGGAACTTATCAAAAAGTCTATACTGCTAAGGCTTGCATATGCAGCAAACAATCACAAATGCAGTTCCTAAGTATTACTTTAGCCAGTGGAGGAAACATATGTTCCAATGCACTAATTTACAAGAGCAGCAGTACTTTCAAAGGGAATCATATCATATACATTCAAGAATGCACAGAGCTGCCACTAACACATTCTCCTGTAATCTATCAACAAGCATAAATTGCCACCTCTTGTTAGATGTTCACCTGATTCTTCACCTTCTAAACCAGAACACTGGAAAAATAAACAATGTCAATTTTCTTCAACATTTTTCAGGGGAATGGTTTAGCGCAGACGAAATAGATTCACTCTACCACTTGCATTTTTATTGGATAGGTGGATCATATGAAGCACATTTCTTGTGGAGAGTGCATAAAGTGTTGGCATCCTCCTGCTTTACCACAACCAATCAACACCCCAATGTCTTCCTTTAAGCTCTCACACGTTTGGCAGAAAGTTGCGACACCATTTCATAAGACACACAGAAACTAGTAGTAATCAATTGTGAAGTTTCCAAAGGATTTTCAAAAAGATACTACCTGGCCTTGCCAAATGCTTTAGAGCAGCTTTTAACAACACAAGCTTCGGCAAAGTAGGTTACACAATACCAGACTGGAAAAAACACATGAAGAGCTGCAACATTTGCTCATTTTCAAGGCAAATTGCATGCACAAGTGAGAAGATATTACCTTCAGCCAGTATATCACTTTCAGCTACATTAAGTCAAGTACTCCGGCTTTATCCCGTCACTGGAGTCAACAACATAAGGTATACAGTACATAAATACCACTGACACAGAGATTCTGTTTCAAAGTGTACATTACACAATCTATGAATCCAAACATGTATTGGACAATTTAAAATTTTCTCTATGCCAAACAAGTTCAACAGATGGAAGTTAGTAATCGAAAAAATAAAGTCCATTTTTACTAAATCTCCTTATCAAGTCTTTAGTACTGCTAAGGAACATATCAAAAAGTCATTGCTGCATGTGCTAGCCTTAGCAGTAATGACTTCCAATAAGCATGTAGCAACAGAAATTTTTATAGTTCCCATTGAACATGCTCCTGTATCATATACAAAAATCTCCCACCAACTAATGAGATGTGAAAATTGGATCTGATGAGGTATCTGTACTAAGACTAACTTAGAATAATTTTCTCCCTTAGCTTGTGCCAGATCAAATGAAACTGCGAACAAGTATCAATGAGCTAGAACTATAGGAATGGCTCCATCAATGGCATGTTTTGAAACTGCTGGATTCTGAGTGCCCGGTCATTGATCATACTGCTCAGCTCTTCAGTGACCAGTGCCTCCAGGTTAAGAAGAACTTCCTTTTGTTCAACTTCAGATTTGAGTTTCTCCAGTTCAGCTTTCATTGCATCCAGATCCTTTTTCTCATTTCTGATCTTCTCTACACGCCTATTCTTCTCATCGTTCAGTTTTTTGGTCTCAACTATTGATTTTACTGCATCTTTAATCTCATCAAGTCGAGTTCTTAACCAGCCGACATTCAACTTCAATTTCTCAGCATCTTTGACTACCAAGTAATAGGAGTCCAAGAGATTACAATTGACTTCAGTCAAATGTTTCTTTTCAAGTTCTTGGACAACCTTACATATAACTTCTAGAACAGATTTCAGCATGTAACCTGACTCCATCGGACAATCCTTTGTGATGTCCCCATATTTTTTTAGGATGGATAAGAGTGTTGATTGAAGATTTGGGTTCATGCTAATTGATTCTTTTGCCAATCTTTCTCTTTCTTCTTGGCTTTCTTTTGCTTCATCAAAAGCAACCACTACTTGTTGGAGGAAATTTGCATCAATGCTACAAGGTAGTTGATCACTTAGTTTCTCTGTTTGGTGATCACACCAAGCTGTACCATTAGTTTTGTCAGGTTCTTCTTTTATCAATGGACTAACCCGTGTCCCTTGACCTTCACTAGTACTTGCTTGAATATGATCATGTACAACATCTTCAGGTTCTGTCTTCAATGCTGAAGCTAATCCTGACGAACTTTTTTCCACAACACTCATCTGGCATCCATTAGCTAATTTGGTTGCTTCAGATTGATGACTTGATGATTTTAACGATGCCATACGATCTTGAGGCCCAGCTGCAAAAAAAAGGTAGAGTCGTCAGCTACTCCAACAATGTATCCTCAGATTTCTACTATTAGAATAGGTGATTAGGACATAAAAGTGTGAAAATTTATCTACCAAACTAGGTTTTCAACCACTAACTTTTTCTTGATAACGGTGGTGTTTAGGCAGCTTGTGCGCCTTGACTATTCCTCCAAATCTCCTACTTCTTACTAACACATGTATCGGGCAACTCTACCTAGTGAGTTTTCTTCTATACTAATAATAATATACTAGCACATGAGGCCTACAGGGTGCTGAAAGGATGATCCCCACATTTTATAACAATTCCACAATTAGTTGCACTATTTAACTATTACTAATACTAATTGAAAGGGGTATTACTGTTCTCCTCCACATTCTACAACTCACACAAAAAGCAGGCTATCCAGATCTAACTTTTTATGTCATTACTCTAATATTTTTTCCATAAATTCATAATAACTGAATCTACTCCAACAATGTATCCTTAGAATTCTAATATTAGAGTAGGTGATTAGGACATAAAAGTGTGAAAATTTCTCTATCAGACTAACTTTTCAACCACTAACTTTTTCTTGATAACGGTGGTGTTAAGGCCAACTTGCGTGACTCGACTATTCCACCATGTACCTGCTACTTCTTACTAGCACAGGTACTGCGCAACTCTACCTTGTGAGTTTTACTAATAATATTCTAGCACATGAGGCCTACAGGGAGCTGAAAGGATTATCTCCACATTATATTACAATTCCCTTTTAACCTTCCAACCCCATCAAAAAATTTTAAAAAAAAAAATGAGACCATGAAGTCAAACTTGTGACTAAAACAATTGTCACTTTAAAAATATACCTTTTTTATAGGGTAGTTTTCGCAAATAGCCGATCAAAATCATTATTATTACTTTCTAGCCAGTATACATAGATTACACACGATTATACATGTATTATACATCCGCGTGTTAGTGCATGAGGCAAGTCCATTATCAACCGAGTTTCGAACTGTGGCAAGTGGGAATTATATTATAAAAAAAAAAAAAAACAACAACAACAAGAACATACTCACTCATATCCACAAGTGAAAGTATACGTAGACCCTACCCCTACCTGGTAGACTAGAAAAGCTGTTCTAATAGACCCTCAGCTCAAAAGAAAGAAAAAAAACCATTTTTATAGAAAAGAGTCCATTATTGATGTGGGGTGGGGGGGTTTGCTCACCTAAGGCTGAAGCAGGTTTCTTGTTAGGTGAAGAAGCAGGTTGGTGGACATGGGTCGGGTCAGAAAAGTGTGATGGAGCTCTTTTTCTTGAGTCACAACCCATAAGTGCAGCAGAAGAAGACATCATTGTCCGTACAACTTGGCCAGCTTCTTGATCATGATCAATGCATGCTGACGTGGCATTCACCGGAGATAATGGTGTGGTGGTGGTGGTGGTGGCGGCGCGTGGCATGTTTCTTTTTGGAGTCTTTTTTATGACAATCTTCATGGACAAAATGAGAGTGGCATGTACTAGCTAGCTGTGTCAACATAAGCTAAAACAAACATATGCTGAAGAATAGGAAACATGTCATATGTTTTTGGGACAAAAATAACCTTAAACTATTCAAAATAAAATTAATTTAGATAATGACATTTAATAAATGGATAATTTGATTACATTATCCTTTATCTCTCTTCATATTTTAAAAACTGAAATAAATATTATTGGGATAAGCAATGATAAGTTGAGGAAAAGTAATTAATAGTTTCTTGATTTTATAAAGTCACACTTATTTTGGACTATTTTCAAAAGTTAATAGTGACACTTAAAATGAATCAGAGGAAGTAAAAAATTTCATACATTTCACTTTTGGCAGAAAATGTTCTCGATGTTAACCAATTAGCTTAAAAATGCCCTTATCATTAAATAAACATCTCAAACAAAGGTTGTTTTAGAACCATCAACGGTTGTGGTTGGATGGATAAGATCCCGACATCTTTAACCAGAGGTTTTAAATTCGAGCTCTGGGAACCAAAAAAATTTTGATAGAAAATGCTTATCCCATAAATGAGCTTTACACAGCGAGAAGTCGGATTAGTCGAACCGTTGATGATATTAGACATCGGTTGAGAAACTAAGAAAAATTATGTTCTAGAACAACGGAAAAACTATCAGTTATGCCCTTGAATTATTTGAAATGAGACTATTTTGACCGCTATCTAGAGTTTGGGATATGTGCTTTTAATGGTAAAGATTTGAGCAACTTATACGGGGTATTATTAGAATACTTTGGCTATAAAATAGTCACATACAACCAAAAAAAAAAAAATGAACTACGCTATAAAAAATTTTTTTTACACGAAAGTACAATTTTTAAAACTTAATTACCAAACATAGCAACATTTTAGATAAATAATCATATATAGAGGAAGATACAAGTTAATTACAAACATAGTAAAAACATAGCAATATTTTCTCATAACATATCAAACTCTTACATTCTTCCTCCTATTTCCCCCACTATCATTTTTGCTCATCCCATTTCTCCCTATTTTACTTTTCCTCCTATCATTTCCCCCAATTTCACTTTTACTCCTCCCATTTATTCCAATTTCACTTTTCCTCCCATCATTTTCTCCAATTTCACTTTTACTCCTCATATTTCCCCCAATTTCACTTTTCCTCATCCCATCCTCACTGTATCTCGTTGTATCTCACTGTATCTCGATGTTTCTCAACTACTAACTATCTCGTATCTCATTGTATTTCAACTACCAACCACCTCGTATCTAACCCTATCTCGCCTACCAGCCACATCGTATCTCATTGTATCTCAACTACCAACCACATCGTATCTCGTTGTATCTCAACTACCATCTAACTGTATCTCGCCTACCAACCACATCATATTTCATTGTATCTCAACTACCAACCATTTCGTATCTAACCGTATCTCAACTACCAACCACATCGTATTTCATTGTATCTCAACTACCAACCACTTCGTATCTCATTGTATCTCAACTACCAACCACATCGTATCTCGTTGTATCTCACTGTATCTACGCTGTTTCCGCCCGTATCTAACTGTTTCTGCACCGTTTTAGATTGTTTTGCACCATATCTAACTATTTTTAAACTGTATCTAGTTGTTTCTAGAATGTTGTAGTATTGTTTCATCCCGTTTGTGCGTTGTTTCTCACTGTTTCTAAACTATTTCACATTTTTGCGTTGTTTCACATTAATTTGTACATTTTGTTTCAGACTTTTTCACTATGTGTTTCAGACTGTATCACATTATTTTAACGTCATTTCAGATTGTATCAGACTATTTCAACAGCTATTTCAGATTGTTTCAACGCTGTTTTACACTGTATCGTACTGTTTCAACGCCGTTTCAGACTGTATCAGACTGGTTCAACGCCATTTCAGACTGTATCAGACTGTTTCAACAGTTATTTCAGATTGTTTCAGCGCCATTTCAGACTGTATCACATTGTTTCAGACTAGTTCAACTCTGTTTCATATAGTATCATAGTATTTTAATGTCATTTCAGACTGTATCATACTGTTTCAATAGCTGTTTCAGACTGTTTCAACCCTGTTTTAGATTGTATCATATTATTTTAGCACCGCTTCAGACTGTATCCATCTTTTAAAAACGAACAGAGCATAAAAATTGTGAAGATACCCGTTAACAAGTAAAAGTAAATTAAAATAGAATCATGAAGAATTAAAATAGAATCATGAAGAACACTTCTTACTGTTGTAAATTACATTAATATGACAAAATGCACAATTTATAAAAATTTAAACAAAAAAGATACTCTTCTTATGTTTGTTTCATTACAAGAGTATCATCATCATACCAACAATATCGCCACAGATCGAGTACGAAGAGCAGATGGAATGGCGAATTCCAATTCCAATTCAGATCACAGCAGTCACCACAAGAACAAGTTACACAAACAGAATAGTACAACAAGTCACATATCAATATCATATACCGAGTCACAACTATGTCAAATGGACTCATTCCACTCACCTCTCTGATCTGCTTCACCTTTCCCCGTTGACGGCGACGATTTGACAAAGACAAGTACTATTCACACTTCGATCTCCTCATCATAAACCTTCTTCTGAGAATTTAAGCTTAAGTTTACCTCCGACACCTACTCCACTGTCGGAACACGACGACAATATGGATTGGAGTACTCCTCCTCGGAGCAGTAACGAGGCGTCGCAGCTTATGGGTTGAAGTTCCGTTACTGTTTGACTTGGATTTGGGGTTGGGAGTGATGGGGGTGGGGGTGATGGTCAGTGTCAGGGGCGGGTGGAAGATCTGTTTCTGTTTGTATCGGTGGTTGTGGGGTGGGGGTGATGGTGGTGGCGGCAGATTTGGTTTGGGAAAGTGTTTTAGCTAAAGGAAGGGAAATCAACCGAGACCCTGTTAGTAGCGGCGAGCGAGAGCGGATTGGGGGTTTGAAGAAAAACAAAGACGAAGCTTCGTTTAGGGTTTGTAGGAGAGTGGGGTGTAAGTGTAATTATCAAAATGAGATGCTTTGCTTATTGTAAAAATGTGCTAAAAAAATATTGTTATATCTTATAATTAGAAAAATATTGCTATTTTTTTTTTGTAATTAAGGGTGGGAATTTGTATATTTGTGTAAAAAAATCATATAAAAAACTACTGTCTAAAATCGCACATGTTATACATAGATTATAAAATTTAAATTTAATTTAGTGTACCTAATTCTTGCGGCGTTATAAAAACGAAATACTTCATCTTTCAATTTTATGTGATATTCTTTTTTAAGATGTTAAAACAAAGAATATTTTATTTATGTTTAGAATTAATTTAACTTTAAACTTCTTACTCAACCTTAATAAGATAATTTATATTTACATAACTTTCTATGATTTATTTAAATCAAAGTTTCAATATTTTTATTTCTTAAATTAGGTGCTTTATCAAAAAGAAAAAAAGGAACATGTCAAAGGTGCAGCATTATTGTACACAGAATAAAAGCATAGCTCGAATTGGAAACTGGTAAGTACTTCATGCGAAATGAAGTTTATTTTGTTCCTATTGCATAAATTTTGGGCTCATGTCAGTAAACATGCACTGAATTCATTTAATAAAAGACAAAAAGTGAAAGCTGGTTTGTCATCAGAACTTTAAGCAAATGATAACAACGGAATTAACTTCAAGTGAAAGATTAATAATTAGTACTATATGATAAGAGGGAAGTGATTTTCTCCATTTGCTAAAAAATGTTTTCCATGAAAAATATTTTTTGACGATCAAACATAAGAAACTGACTTATATTTCTTAATAAATATTTTTCGCCATATACCAAACACACATAGTAAGCGTTTGGATTTGGTTAAAGTTGAAGAACTCACTACTAAAAAAACAGGATTTTCGACCGCCATATCGGAAAATCCTGAAAGCAGACCTGAACTAATATCAAACACTTGCATTTCTACTGAAGTAGTTTGTTCATTTCAATCAGAAGATAAAGCACATTCACATAAGCAAAAAATATTCCACTATAAGCTATTCAACTTTTTGAGCATTTCAGTATGCTAAGCAGTTTTCAAGATAAACACCATACATACACTACACAGCTAAAGATCTGTATCCAAAAGTTAAGACTGAATGGACTTCAAGCGATGAGTAGTGGACTCAATGCCATCCAGAGCTACATTTTCGCGGTGATCAATTTCTCTAAGTACATAATTAGATGCCTCCACCTGAATACGAAGTTTTTGTACCTCATGCTGTGCATTCTCATGGGCTGCGATTGATTTTTGTTTCTTATGTTGTAGAGCATCTTCACCCTCTTCAAGAAAAGCTACATACTGTTTCAGCCTTCCAATCAGTACCACTGCCTCGGCTATTTGTCTTTCCAAATGTTCCTTCTTTTTTCTGGCCATTTCAAGATAGCCTTGAGTACGAAAGATCTCATGTTTAAGATCATTAGCACAAGTTATAGCATCTTCATATCTTGTCTTCAGTTCCGGAAAAGACTGCATCTCTCTCTGTCTCTTTGTTGTGAGCAGATCATAGTGATATGTGATGAAATCCTTGACATCCTTATAGAAAGATGTATAATCAGTTTCAAGCAAATCCAAGTTGAAGAAGGCGTTATTGGCGCACTTAACCATGGCTTCCAAGGTTTTGGTGCTCCCAGAGGTGAGCTGGAACACCAACACAGACTTGACATGAGATATTATGGTCTTTGATTCTTCATTAATGTGGGAAGAACATTCTTTCCAAAGACGTGGATTTGGTGGTGGACTCAGTTCGGACAAGGGATTCAGCTTTATCTTTTTGTCAATTTGTTCTTCATCTGCATCACATGGAATTAGTAGAGGCGCATCTATGCTCGATCCAAATGGTGGCAGAGGAGGGAACGGAACTGCTGGAGTTTCTTTCGTTGCTAAAGATGGCGCTTCAACATCAACAACATCAAAAGATTTAGCTTAAGAAATCAGAAAAAAGTAATGTAAAAGATGCAAATGTTGAACTTATTCAAAACATACTAAATTTCTAGTTCAAAATGATATATGCTTTAACACTAGACTAATTTATGGAAAACTTACTAGAACTTTAGTGACAAATGTATGCATTAAACTTAAAATTTAACAGAACTTACAAAGGTTTTAGTTTATACTGTAATAGTTACTGTGTTTTAAGGTGAGAACTTCCACAACTTACTGTGTGTTTAAGAAGATGTTTGCTTCAAAACTAGAACTCACTGAAAACTTGCTAAAGAAATAGTAGTACTAATTAGTTCTACTAATTATTAAAGCTAACATTGGAACTTACTCTTTTATGGTTTCAAATATCTCTGTTATATTTGATTCTGTATAATCCCATACGTGGGGTTTGAGGAGGGTGGGTGTACGCAGTCCTTACCCCTACCACAAGTGCGGTAAAGAAGCTATTTCTGAAAGACTCTCGGCTCAAGAAATTTGATTCCATATTTTCCTTTTCCATAAAGTTGGAAAACTTAGTAAAGAAGATACTCCACTTTTATACCATTTATGTAATGATTAAGAAAAGAGTCTTAAGTTCTACAAAATAATATTTACACTATAAGGTCATCTTTTACCTATTATATTAGAAAACAGATCTCACATTTCAAGAAAGGTTACCTACACTTTTTCTTCGATGACGTGATAGTGTAAAAAGTTATTACATGACAATACACGAAACTTAAACTCTTAGCAATATTTGAATAGAAACAAAAAGTAAGTTAATAGTACTAAATACTAGTTATGAGCCAAAAATATAGGCAATGGGGGAAGAGTAAGCTTCACCTTCTACTGAAACTGATGGTCTTTGTTTCGGAGGGCGACCTCGGCCACGTTTAACAGAGCCAGAAAATGTAGTTTCTTTAACTTGGCCCTGATGATCACCTTGGCTAGAACTTGCATTTCTAACCATAGCAAAACCAGGTGGTATTTCTATACTACAGTTTTGCCCCACCATTACTGAGAATGATGGTGGAAAAGTGAAAACAATGGCAAGAATAGTGGGATTTTCTTTCAATGTGCATAACAACAAGAAATAGGGAGTAAAAGTGTTGGAAATGAAATAGGACAAACAGATCATCAGAAGAGGGGTAGGACAGAAAAAACAAGAAAAGGTGTAAGGGAAGTATATTCAGAATTTGGAAAGTTTTCTGTTCTTTTGGTACTAGCTCCGACCCAATTTATGTGGCATTTTTTGTTTCTCGAGATTTAAATTGCATAAATTTTGACCAACATTTTAAGATGTATTTTTTCATCAAAATGATACGAAAAAAGTTGCAACTTAAAATATGTTTCAAGTAGTTTTCAAATATATAAATTTTAAATATTGAGTTAGTCTAATCCAATTTAACTTCAAAATTTAGTCAATTTGACCATCGAAAAACGAAAAGTGCCACATAAATTGGGAGGAATAGAGTTTTTTTTTTTTTGGGCAAAATACATAATTAACGTTTCAACTTGTTACTGTTCTTTCTGGCCAAATACATAGCTAGCGTTTAGACATAGATTTGGTTGAAACTTGAATATTTTAGTTTTTGAAATTGAGTTGAAAAATAATTTTTGGAGCTTGAAGTGTGTTTGGATATACATTTCACTTGAACTTTTGTGATTGGGAAAAAGTTCTTTCCCCAAATGAATTTGAGAATTTGAAGTCTTGGTTTTCAAATTTTGTACAAATCCTTTGAACAAACAAACATTTGAAGTAATATTTCAAATACTACTCCAAAATTCTATCAACAAACACAGAATACCCTTGAACTTGACACCAAATTTCATTTTGGTACTTCAACTAATCATTGTACCTATTAAGAACTTTAATTTAATAGTACCTACCAAGGTGTGCCAATTGAGCACCTGAGTGGTGACATTCAAAGTTAAAAATGAAGCATTTTCAAGCACATTGAACTGGAAAAGGGGCCACTTAATATGACCCTTCCTTTATTCCTTTCAAAGGAAAGAAATCATACATTCAAGAAAGCACAGAGCTGCCATAAAACATTCTCCAGTAATCGATTTCACAATCATAAGGTATCATCAAGAGTATAACCACTGACCGAACTTTTCTCATTACTGGAATGAATGGTCAATAATAGCATAGTATTGCAAGAAGCACAGCAAAACATTTTACTGTATCATGTATAAAAATCTCCCACCACTACCTGAACCAAAAAAACTAAGAGTAAACTTCATCCTCGGCCTTGTGCCAGATAACACGAACCGGTGGGTAAGTACTAATGAGCTAGAGGGAAATCTAGCATGTACTAAGAGGACAAAAAGTTTAGACACAGAAAAACTATTGAAATGCCTATATCAATGGCCTTTTTTGATATTTGAGTGCCCGAGCCTTAATCATACTGTTAACATCTTCAGCCATCAGTGTATGCAAGTCGAGTGTACTTTTCTTTGCTGCTATTTGAAACTTGAGTTTCTCAAATTCAACTTCCATTGCTTCCAGATCCTTTTTCTCATTTTCAATCAGTTCCATAATTTCATTCTTTTCATCATTGAGCTCTTTTGTCACAACAATTGATTCTGCTGCCTCTTTAATCTCATCGAGGTGAGCTCGTAACCAGTTGACATTCACCTTCATTTTCTCAGCATCCTCGACAACCAAGTAATAAAAGTTCAAGAGTTTACAGTTAACTTCGTCCAAATCTTTATTGTGGAGTTCTTGGACAACCTTACATATAACTTCTAGAACTGAAGTCAGCATGCCACCCGATTCCAGACAACAATCACTTGTAATGTCTCCGTGTTTTTTAATGATGGCTAGAAAGGTTGGTTCAAGATCTGGGTTTATGCTAACACCTTTCCCTTGAGAGCCAGTAATATGAGGAGGAGGAGGAACTTCACCAGTAATTGCTTGAACATTATCAGGTGCAACATCTTCAATTTCTGTCGTCACTTCAGACTGATGAAATGATGCTACATTTTCTTGAATACCAGCTGCAGGGGTTAACGCATGTAAAGGACAAATTAAGAGTAATCGAATCACCAAACGAACAAGTTGAAACAAAACACCAGATTCATCAAAGGAGGAGAAGGTCTACTATCATCATGTGGCATATTAAGTACCCATGAACATTTATCAGGGATTTAAAAGAGTAGCATATATTGATTGAAAAATTTCTCAATCAAACTAAGCGCTCAAATTCCTTAATCGTTATGTTACTCGGACTCGGGTGCGGGTGTCGGATACGGGTGCGGATCTAGAGGTCGGATCCTTCATGATCTATATTTTAAGGTTCGCGGATACGGATCCAGTTATGGATACGGGCATGGGGATTCGACTTAAAAAAATCAATAATCTAAAATAGTAGAGTTATAAAACCTAAATTATGAGATAATATGTGGAAAACTTGAGAAAAAATATCGATCAGGACATACAAATTTCTATATACAATAATACAAGGTGTTCTATTTCCTTCAATTCCCCCCTACTTTTGTTTTCATTAAAGAAATCATTGAATCTGTTCAGAACTTCTCCGTTGATTTTGGTCAAAGTACCCAAAATCAGTTGACCAAATTGGGTACGGATCCCACACCCACACCCACACGGGTACGGATCCGACACGGGTGCGTCACCAAAATGAAGAGTCCGAGTAACTTAGATCGTTATTGCCCAGGCTCCAATGATCAACCCCTGGCACATTTAGGTTTTGATCTTCGGCCATCCTGATTTTTCAACCACTAATATAATATTTTCTACATATATACTACTCGTACGCAGTGGCCAGTGGCCGACCCAAGAAATTTAGTAAGTGTGTTCAACAAAATTTTAAAAAATAAACAAAAATAAATTGAAGATCACAGGGCTTGATCCAGCACATTTTAGGTAATCTGAGTAGTACATAAGGCAACCATAATACTCCATTTGACACTTCATCCGTGCTAGCGTACAAATTAATATTTTTGAAGATCGTTTGGTATGTGAGTGAGTTATACCGGAATTATAATCCCGGGGATAATAATTTGGGGATTTAATAATGACGAGATTATTTAGCGGATACACTTTAATTGGTAGATGTTTGGTTCATTGGACTAGAAAAGAGATATACCGGATATAATATAAAACATGTGTTTAGTGTAAAGTAGATAAACTTGGACAAACTATTATTTTTAATTTTGACCTTTAACTTACTCAAAAGCTTTGGAAGAAGAGCTTTGGAAAAGGGGGCAAATAAGTCATTTTGATGTTAATCCCGGATTAGTAATCCCCGGATTGTAATCGCACATGGAGTGCGGGATAAAAATAGTATCACCATTGTGGGGTAAGTAATCTTGGGATCGGTAATCCCGAAATAAAAAATCCTACCAAATATGAGATAATATAATCCCGGATTTAATTTCAGAATTATAGCTTTTTAACATTACTACCGATATACCCTTCATTCCAACCAAATCAAATGATATCAAACGAAATGAAACCTTGTCAAACCTCAAACCTTAACTAAAACATTTTAACACACTTTGAAAACAAAACAATTTACATGCATGGGAAAATAGTTTGTCTCACCTAATCTTGAAGAGGCTCTCCTTATCCGGGAAGAACGCCTACACTGAACACGGGTTGGATCAGATAACTGTGTTAGAGGCCTTTTTCTTGAACAAGAACCTGAAGGTTCAGCAGAGCCAGAAGAAGACTTTGGAGGTATCATGATCATGGACAATGGCTGTAATAGACCATGTAGCAACATATATATAAGACAACCATCTTTTCCATTTTGGAAGGTTCTAACATATGTATATGGTAACTACTTCAATTTTTTTCACTATAATTAGATTGCTAGTTTGACGCACACGCTTTGCACGTGTACCCATATCAATGGCCTCATCTTTAAGTCATATGGTTTATATTATAAACAAATTCTTTTCTTCCTGGCAAAAACAAATAAAGCATTAATTAAGTTCCACAATATAACAAAGATGCAATGCAATAGAAACATCTTAAAGACGAAATTTTCCTCTTCGATTTCTTCTTCACTACCTCCTCCTTCACTATTATATGTAGAGGTACTCCAGAATATAGCATGGCACTAAGCAGATTAAGATGTCTACGTAAAATGGGATGATATATAAAACATTTAAAGGAAAAAAAATGAATGTAAATAAGCATTATGATATATACTCACAGCGAACATTCACATAATTTTCATTATTCGGTAACTATGGGCTGACCAGCATGTTGTAAAAATTAAAATCTCTAAAGTGTTGAATATCTGCAAGTACGTAGATGAAATGAATCACATAATTCATATATCAATATCGACATAAATTAAGCAACCGTAAAAAAAAATATAGTATCAGTATAACAATTTAAACAATTAATAAAGAGGTAAATTTTTCATATACTGTAAAATTTATATTAATAATGCAATTCTACATTTAGTTTCAATATGTACATAGACAACCTATTCGAATCTACAGATGTTTTAGACAATTGAAAATTTGCTATTTGCAAAGGCACTTATCAAAAAGTCTATAATGCTAAGGCTTGCATTTGTAGCAAACAATCACAATTGCAGTTAGTCAAGAGAAAGGTGATTCTAGCAGTTCCTAAGTACTTACTTTAGCCAGTGGAGGAAACATATGTTCCAATGTACTTATTTACAAGAGCGGCAGTACTTTCAAGGGATGAAATCATATATACTCAAGAATGCACAGAGATGCCCTTAACACATTCTCCTGTAATCTATCCAACAAGCATAAATTGTCACCTCTTGTTAGATGATCACCTCATTCTTCACCTTCAACATCAGAACACTGGAAAAATAAACAATGTTAATTTTCTTCAACATATTCAGGGGAATGGTTTTGCGCAGACGAAATAGATAAACTCTGGCATCCTCCTGTTTTACCACATCCAACCAACACCACAATGTCTTCCTTTAATCTCTCACACGTTTGGCAGAAAGTAGCGACACCATTTCATAAGACACACGGAAAGCAACAACAAAAACAACATCCCCAGTATTATCCCACAAAGTGTAGTCTGGGGAGGATGAGATGTACGAGGACACACAGAAAGCAGTAATAATCAATTGTGAAGTTTCCAAAGGATTTTCAAAAAGATACTAACCGACCTTGACAAATGCTTCAGTGCAGCTTTTAAATACACAATCTTAGGCAAAGTAGGTTACACCTTACTGGAGTGGACAAAACACATGAAGAGCTGCAAAACATTTGCACATTTTCAAGGCAAATTGTATGCACAAGTGAGAAGATATTACCTTCAGCCAGAATATCACTTTCAGCTACATTAAGTCAATTACTCCGGCTTTATCCTGTCACTGGAGTCAATAACATGAGGTATACATCCATACTACTGAAACAGAGATTCAGTTTCAAAGTGTACATTACACAATCTATATGAATCCAAACATGTATTGGACAAATTAAATTTTGCAGATGGAAGTTAGTGATCGAAAAAATAAAGTCCGTTTTTACTAAATCTCCTTATCAAGTCATTACAGCTAAGGAACATATAAAAAAGCCATTACTGCTAAGGCTTGCACATGCAGCATAATAGTCACAAATGCAGTTACTTTAAGAAAAAGAGGGGATCAATTTCCAATTGCAAGCATGTAGCAACAGAAATTCTTATAATTCCCTTGAACATTCTCCTGTATCATATACAAAAATCTCCCACCAACTGATGAGATGTGAGAATTGGATCTAATGAGGTATCTGTACTAAGACAAACTAACAATAAATTTCAACTCAGCTTGTACCAGATCAAATAAAATTGCGGGTAAGTATCACTGAGCTAGAACTACAGGAATGGCTCCATCAATGGCTTGATTTGAAACTGCTGGATTCTAAGTGCCCGGTCATTAATCGTATTGCTCAGCTCTTCAGTCACCAGTGCCTCCAGGTTGAGAAGACTTTCCTTTTGTTCAACTTCAGATTTGAGTTTTGCCAATTCAGCTTTCATTGAATCCAGATCTTTTTTCTCATTTCTAATATGCTCTACACGCCTATTCTTCTCATCGTTCATTTTTTTAGTCTCAACAATTAATTTTGCTGCATCTTTAATCTCATCAAGCTGAGTTCTTAACCAGCCGACGTTCAACTTCAAAATTTCAGCATCCTTGACTACCAAGTAATAGGAATCCAAGAGATTACAATTGACATCAGCCAAATGTTTCTTTTGAAGTTCTTGAACAACCTTACATATAACTTCTAGAACAGATTTCAGCATGTAACCTGACTTCATAGGACAACCCTCTGTGATGTTCCCGTATCTTCTTCGGATGGCAAGAAGGGTTGATTGAAGACTTGGGTTCATGCTAATTGATTCTTTCGCCAATCTTGCTCTTTCTTCTTGGCTTTCGTTTGTTTCATCAAAAGCGACCTCTACTTGTTGGAGGAAATTTGCATCGATGCTACAAGGTGGTTGATCACTTAGATCATCAGCAACTTTCTCTGTGTTGTGATCACACCAAGCTGCACCATTAGTTTTGTCAGGTTCTTCTTTTATCAAGGGACTATCCCGTGTCCCTTGACCTTCACTAATACTTGCCACAGTCAACTCACCAAACATGTCTAATTCACTGTCAATTCGTTCATGTATTTGTCTAGGCGTTTCGCTAACTAACACACCTTGCGACGCTCCATGCAATTGTCTAGCTGAATTTAGACCTGCACCACTACCACTAACTTCTTTTCTTACATCTGAACAGCTTTTTGATTTCCTAACTACACTGTTTCTTACATCTAGAGGAGACTTTCTCTTCCTTCCAACACTAGCATTGCCTCCACATGAATACAAGTTTAAGGAGTTAAGAAAGCTGCCAGATTGTTCCTTGCCCCTTCTTCCACTAACATCTTTCCTCCAACTTCCTTCCTTTTCCTCAAAATTTTTTGCAAACTTCTTCATAAAATCAAGAACAGAGTCAACCTTGTTATCTACACCACGAATATACTCCCTTATGCGCCGTCGGTGACTACGCAACCTTTTCCGAAATTTCATATTCACCTTCTGCTGCTGAAAAAAAAAATCGATAGAACAGATAAAAATATTCAATTAAAATAAAAACACAAAAAGATGAATGCACATGATACTTGAAAACTCACTTTAACAATTGCATTAACTAAATCTTGATCAAGCTCTACACCATGAGGAGCATCCTGCCTATCATCACCAGTATCCTGACCCACATGATCATCATCCTCAGTCTCAGCACCATCATCCTGACTCTCATCACCACCATCATCAGTCTCAGCACCACCATCCTCACTCTCAGCACCACCATCATCAGTATCAGCAGCACCGTCCTCACTCTCATCACAGGTATCCTCACTCTCTTCAACAACTTCTTTTCCTTTTAAATGTTTAAATGCAACAACAGGACCTGTTTCTGTCACATTCAATTCCACCGACATTTTTTCTTCCTCAGACAGTACAATTGGAACCATTTTAAATTTGTCAAACCTCTATAAAAAAAGAAACCATGAGAAATATATTAGCACCTCAGTAAAATAAGAATAAAACTTTTATATGCAGAGATAGAAGTTCAATGCCATAAAAGGATGAAGTTCAATCCTTATAAATAGGACTTCAATCCATGAAGGGAGAGCTTCATGGATAGAAGTTCAGGGAGATACACACACAGAGGCTAAAAGAAGTTCAGTCCATGAGGGTAGAACTTCAATACATGAAGGTAATGAAGTTCAGTCCATGAGGACAGAACTTCAATCAGTACTATTTTAGAACTGCCCTGCACTTTAACACACACATACATGGCATACAGAACTTAAGTACACATATCCACACACGCGCGCGCGCACACAGAACCACACACACAGACACATAGAGGGGTAAAGAAGTTCAGTCCAACTTCAGTAAGGCTCAAGAAGTTCATTCCATTAGGATAGAACTTCAGTCCATGAGGGGAAAGAACTTAAGTACACACAGGGTAAAAGAAGTTCAGTCCATGAAGATAGAACTTCAATAAAGGTGATTTGAACTTCAATACAGATAGAAACTTCAATCCATAAAGCTCAGTAAAAATGATGTGCAGAGATACAAGTTCAAGGCCATAAAAAGGTTCAAGTTCAATCCTTATGAATAGAAGATAGAACTTCAGGGCAATACAGATAGAACTTCAACCCATAAAGCTCAGTAAAAAGATTGAACTTCAAAAACTTATTCACTTACAGATATAGAAACTTACATTTACATTATGAAAATACTGCTCAACCAAAGTGTTATACTGAGGATTTTTGAAACTAATAAACCTAACCATCCTTGGGAAGCCATCACTATTAAATGTACAAAAGTTAGAACGAGCTGCTGGAAATAAATCAAGAAACCAAGCGCATAACACAAATGGGAATCCCAGCACATAATAATTTACACCACTTTTAAGAGGTCTCATTGCAGAGTTAACTAGTGCTTCAAAACCCGCACTCCCCCAAGGATAAACTCTACAAAGATCCTCGTTGTCAATGATATCCAAGTAATGCACTTCAACCAAGCTTGTTTTTTTGTTAGAACACAAAATGATTGACTGAAAAATATAAAACTCTGCAATCTTCACTGCATCATCTTCATTGACCAGAGATGCTGGGGTCATTAATACTAAAAATTTACGAACTTCTGACAACTGAAGATTGCTTTTACCACCAAAGTACTGCTTCAGAAGCCTCTGATCCATATTTATAGCAGGTCCATCAAACAATTCCTCACGGTTTGCAGAAAACCTCAAACCAGTGTAAAGATGATATTCTTCAGGACCAAAATGGATGAGATGACCAAAAATATTAAAACTTAATCTATTCGGATCACTGCTCTCAATACGTGACAATAATAAACAATGCAGTAACCTCATAGAAGTTTTGTACGACTGCAACTTCAGAAAGCTTCCAAACACACCATCTGAAAGCTTCTTATACTGTGCTTTACTGAACTTTGAAATGATATTATCCAAATTGTGCTCCCCTTGCCAATATGCATTCATGTTGAACCAACGGTCAAATGGATACACTAAATTCCCTTCCATTCCAGCATCCATATTGCAAAAAGCTAACAATAAAAAAAAAACTATTAGTCACACATACAAAATAAACAAATACAGGTTTGAGAATACACACAGACACACACACACACAGAAGTTCATTCTCTAGTCATAACACACACAGTCACACACATGTGGGGGGATGGACTTCAGTCCACTAGGGATGAAGTTCCATCCTTGAAGACAGAAGTTGTGTCCTAGTGGACTGAGAACACAGACACAGTCATACACACATGTAGGGGATAGATTTTAGTCCACTAGGAATGAAGTTGTGTCCTAATGGACTGAGAACACAGACACAGTCATACACATGTAGGGGATAGACTTCAGTCCACTAGGAATGAAGTTCCATCCTTGGAGACAGAAGTTGTGTCCTATTGGACTGAGAACACATACACAGTCACACACATGTGGGGGGATGGACTTCAGTCCACTAGGAATGCAGTTCCATCCTTGGAGACAAAAGTTGTGTCCTAGTGGACTGAGAACACACACAGTCGCACACATGTGGGGGGATAGACTTCAGTCCACTAGGAATGAAGTTGTGTCCTAGTGGACTGAGAACACACACAGTCATACACATGTAGGGGATAGACTTCAGTCCACAAAGAATGAACTTCCATCCTTGGAGACAGAAGTTCAATCCTAGTGGACTGAGAACACACACATAAGTTCAGTCCATCACACACACAAACACACACACACACAGAGAGACACACACACACAAACACACACAGGGGGGAGTGAACTTCAGTCCACTAGGAATGAACTTCCATCATTGGAGACAGAAGTTCAATCCTAGTGGACTGAGAACACACACAACGTGTGGGGATGGAACTTCAGTGCACTAGGATGAACTTCCATCCTTGGAGACAACACACACACACAAGTTTACTACACACTTGAACTTCAATAAAAAGTAACTACTAAATACGGAAAAAACATACAAATTTAAACCTAAATACTATTACTTAACTTAACAACCACATATTTCACAAAAAAATACAAAAAAAAATACAAAAAAGTCGTATATGAAAAGAGAGAAACGTTATACCTGCCAAAATACAAATTTCAGACTGCAAAGGTGAAGAGAGAAATGTAATTCAACGTACGTAATGCAACTGAGCAAACTGAGCAATTTTTTGCATGAAGATACAGTGAAGAAAAGGTAAAAATACATGAAGAAGAATGGTTAAAATGAAGAAGAAGAGTTTTAAAAAACCCTGTCAATTCAGAAAAGATGAGGGGTAATTTGGTCTTTTACATATACCCGTATTTAGTGTAGTGGCACAAAAGTAGCCTCTAGTATAATGCCACTAAAAATAGTGGCCTCAAACTAAATGCCGGTATTAAAAGTGGCCTCTGGGCGAAATTTTTACGACTTATAAGCTTATAAGCCCATTAATATATGTTTGGTAACTTAAAAAGCTACTTTTTGAAAAACCCACTTTTTTTACTTATAAGCCACTTAAAATAAGCTGCTTATAAGCCCAGCCGAACAGGCTATTAAACACAACATCAACTTTTAAATACCATTTTTCACCATAATTTTTTTTTTTCAAATTTCAACCAAATTTATATCCGAAGGCCAATTAAAAACTAAACATTTTTTTTATAAGCATAGGACGCCGATCCACTATCATTTATCAATCGAGTTTTGAACCGTGTGCGACAAGCCCACAACTCAACGATTTTAAAGAAAAAAAAACCATTTTTATATAAAGGGTCCATTATTACACTACAAGGTGGGGGTGTGGGGTGGGAGGTGGGGGGTGGTTTGCTCACCTAAGGCTGAAGCAGGTCTCTTTTTGGGTAAAGAACCGGGTTGGTGGACATGGGTCGGGTCAGAAAACTGTGATGGAGCTCTTTTTCTTGACCCTTCTTGATTATGAATGCATGATGACGTGGAATTCACCGGAGATAATGGTGAGGTGGTGGAGGCAGCGGTGGCGCGTGGCATGTTTTTTGGAGTCTTTTTTATGACAATCTTCATGGACAAAGTAGATGTTAAGTAAATGCAACTACACCAACATAAAGACCACCCAGTTACTGACAAGTTTTAAAAGTATAATCTTCTTTATTTCTTAAATTCCGTGACTGATTAAATTGTACCATATAAATATAGCTTTTGAATTAATTTTGAATTCGGTTACCAATTAGATTGGTTTACAAGAGTAATTTTGAACGGGTTGAACTTGAAGTGTCTAAATGAAACTCTGTGGAGCTAGGAATCGGAATAACAAAATGAATAACTAGAGGTGTCTAATTAGCCACTAGGCATAATATAAACAACTTGTTTTCTCGATGTCACTTATACAGATAATGTAAAGAAATACTCCCTCCGGTTCATATTATTTGATTTTTTTGGTGTTTTCATGCATATTAAGAAAATCATTTTTTTATCATTAATTAGCAATATAATTGACTATATTAGCCCTTATTCAAGCTATTATTACTTATCATTTTGTTTAAAATTATTTATTAGCAAAGGATGACATTGTAAAATTGTGTCTTGATTTTCGAAAAGATCAAATATTGTAGACCAAAAAAATAGGCTAAAAAATCAAATAAAATGGACCGGAGGGAGTAGTATTCTAACGGTACCCGAAAAAACTCTGAAAGTTTTAAAATTCCTATAGAAAATTTCTATATTAGATTGACTTTATAATTATAACTATTATTGTACTAAGTACTACTCTTTCCGTCCATTATTAAGTATTTATCTTTTTTATTTGTTCTAAAATAAGTGTCACTCTAAAAAATCAATGCAAATTTAATTATTTTTTTCTAATCTCTAGTGATTAATGAAGTAAGAAATAATTAATCTACTTAATTTAGTAATCGAGATTAATAATAAGTAAAAGGGTGAAAATCATTTACACCCCCGAATTTTGCTTCAAAAATCAAACTCCCTCCTCAACTATGAATAATAGTCATTCTCCCCCCTTTTTCTCAAATAATCATTCAAAATGCCTACTTTACCCTCTAGATTATAAATTATTATCTTTTTTCTTGTTTAATATAATGATAATTTTTTATTATATATTATGGACTAACCTATAAAATAAATAAATATTATTTTTATATAATAAAAAAAGAGTAAGGAACAATAATCGCACGTATATGTTATTGACGTCAGTAATGAAATAATGAACTAAACATAAAAAAAAGTTCAAAATAATTTTTTTTATATCGGTAATTTTTAATAAAATTAAAACTCAAAATTAGTCTATCTTACAATTGAAAATAAAAAGGTCATAATCATATACTTAATGCATGCAATACATGAAAAAAGATAGTAAAATTGAGGTAGATTTTACATTAAATTCAAACTATCATATATTTATACTTAAACAAATTTGAAATTATAATTTCACTTATGAAACTATCATGTTGTTGTTGTCGTATAATTTCATTTATGATAATTAAAACTGATAAACTTCTATACAAACTAGAGAATAAGATAGAAAATAAAATTTAAACAAATATACATACGAACATAAACAAAGAAAAAGAGACAACAAGAGATACATTATGTACACATATACACATATAGCGCACTTAATACTAAAATGCTACTATTAAGAAAATGACATTATATTTTGTAATTAATTCATGAAAATTTATACTCTTTATAATATTAGTGAACTTAAATTACTATAACAAGATATAAAATATTTAAATTATTGGTCAAACTTTTTGGTTAAAAAGTTATATCATAATATAAAAATATATTACATAAATGGAGAATGAAAATTCAAGGGCAAAATAGATATTATATATGATGAAGGGGGGAGAATGACTATTGTTCAAAGCTGAGGAGGGAGTTTGATTTTTAGAATGAAGTTGGGGGGTGTAAATGATTTTCACCCATAAGTAAAATCTAATTAATCTACTTAATTTAGTAATCGAGATTAATAATAAGTAAAATCTTAAGCAAAATACACGTAGTAATTAGTATATTCTTAATGAACATGAAAAAAGGAAAATTGAGTTATAATGAGATGGAGTGAGTATATATTATGTTTTAAATATTATTACTTATTAATTTAATTATATAAATTAACATCTTAAGTTTCATATCAAAAATGAATACTATAAGATGCAATTAGAGCAAATTGCACTAATTGGAATTGGCATTCCAAAACATTTGAAGAAAAAAGAAATTTAACTTTGGAAACCGTTAAAGGAACTAGATTTTATATTACAAAAAACGTTGACTTTGAATGACGCTTCCAATTTTTAATGAAATTCTCATATTAAATAGAAGTTCACTTTCCAATTAAGTTCGTAGTTTCCCTAGATATACTTGCAAAGTCCTAGTATTATAATTTATACACGATCAAAGCATGCTTAACTTCATATTATAATTACTATTATCAAATCCAGTGTGTTATTCTACGATGACACATGAAAAGAATCATACTTCAAACATAATAAAAATGCAAAGATATACATTGAGTTACAAGCTAACATATTCTTTTTGGGATAAGAGATATATAAATATTGATCGAAATGAAAAGTGAACATACCTTGTATGTATGATCCTCCAACAATCTTAACAATCTATAATCTCTACATAATAAGATATGCGGAGGGCGGCAGAGGCGGATCTAGATTTTTTAAATTTCTGGGTTCAGGGTTCTAATCTTTTCAAGTTATTGGGTTCTAAATTAATAATTTGTGCATATTATATGAATTTTTAAAGATAAATACAGATTATGGACCAAAGTCATTGAGTTCCGCCGAACCATGGAACCATGGCTAGATCCGCCGCCAAGTAGGATGGCCAGTCGAACACCATTTCTCGAAAATTATATTGTACACTTCTTGTAAATCATATCAAATGAGTACAAGATTTCAAGAATCAGAATTAAATAAACCTCAAACTCCTGGATTTCCACTTAAGTAACTTCTTCACATAAATCAGAAGATAAGGGCCATATATAAGGCACATTCATATAAGCCAAAAACAACTACTCCATTAGAGTATTCTCAATAAGCTATTCAATCTCTTCAGAAATTTGTACTCTAAGAAGTTCTCAAGATAAACACCATAAACCATTAAACACTAGAATGTACACTAGTATAAGAGTGTACACACACCTTCTAAAAATTAAGTTAACAATGTATGAACTTCAGGCGACGGGTAGTGAACTCAATGGCTTTGAGAACTGCATTTTCACATTGAACAATTTCTCTAAGTACATCTTCAGCTGCCTCCATTTGGGTACCAAGTTTTTGCACCTCATGTAGTGCAATCTCATGGGCTGTGATTTGTTTCTGCTTCTTATGTTTCAAAGCATATTCACCCTCTTCATAAAAAGAAACCAATTGTTTCAGCCTACCAATCATTTCAATTGCGTTCGTTATTCGTCTTTCTAAAGGTTCCTTCTTCTTCATAACCTCATCCAAATGGTCTTGAGTACGAACAATCTCATCTTTAAGATCATTAGCACAAGTTATAGCATCTTCATATCTTGTCTTAAGCTCCAGATAAGATTGCATCTCTCTCTGTCTCTTTGTTGTGAGCAAATCATAGTGATAAGTGATGAAGTCCTTGACATCCTTGTAGAAACAAGTATAATCCGCTTCAAGCATATCCAAGTTGAAGAAGGCGTTATTCGCGCACTCAACCATTGCTTCCACAGTTTTGGTGCTCCCAGAAGTGAGCTGATACACCAACAGAGACCTGACAGACTTGACATGAGATATTATGGTCTTTGATTCTTCATTATTGTGGGAAGAACATTCATCCCGAAGACGTGGTTTTGGTGGTGATTTCAGCTTGAACAAGGGATTCAGCTTCATCTTATTGTCACTATGTTCTTCATCTGTATCACATGAAATCAGTAGAGGCACATCTATACTCGATCCCAATGGTGGCACAGGTGCAGGAGGCAGAGGAACCGCTGGAGCTTCTTTCGTTGCTATAGGTGGCGCTTCAACATCAACATCATCGAAAAATTCATTAGTTTAAGAAATCAGAAACAATAACGAAAAATGCCGGATGTTTCAAAGGACTTACTGAAAACTTACTAAATTTACTTTCACTATGGTTGGAACTCATTGAAAACTTACACAGCAACAACAATGTACATAGTATAATCCAACAAGTGGGATCTGAGAGGATGAGATGTACGGAGACCTTACTCCTGTCTCCGATATATCCTCGGCTCAAGAACATTAATGAGTTCAAAATGATTTATGCTTTAAACTTATAACTCATAGAAGACTTACTAGAGCTTATGTGACAGATACTAAGTTTTTCATTCAGAATAGGCATGTTTTAAAGTAACAACAGTACTTGAAAACATACTAAATCTTTGGTTTTGGTTTTAAAACATGTATGCTTCAAAGTTGGAACTCATGACTGAAAACTAAGCTAAACCAATAAATGGAGCTAACAATGGAAATCACTCTTTGTTATTTCAACAACGTCATTCTCTCTTGTTTCCCTTTTTTCCTTTTCATATCAGAACTTTATAACATGGCAAACTAGTAAGAAGATCAGCAACAACATATCAGTATGATCCCGCAAGTGGGATCTGGGGTGGGTGCGGTGTACACAGACCTTACTCTTACCTCGAGTGACGTAGATAGGTTGTTTTCGATAGACCATTAGCTCGAGATAAATAGTTTTGAAAACGAGTCGGAAAAATAAATGGATAAAAATACAAGACTAACACGCAAAGATAGAGAAGCAATGACAAACTAGTAAGAAGATATTGGACTTACAAAAATTACTGTAAACTAATATTAACCCCTACAAGAAAAGAAACTTTGAACCATAATGTAAAGTATTAGTCATGAAACTCACCCTCTGCTAAAACTGATCTTTGTTTAGGGGGGCGACCTCGGCCACGTTTGACAGTCTGAATAATGCTACTAGGCACAGTCTTTGTTTTGTGATCACCATCAGTTGTGCAATGTTCTTCTTGTATCGATGATGCTATATGTTCTTGAATAAATGCTGCAGGGGTTAATCTTATGTATAAGTAAAAGTTACTTATTCATTCCAAACAAAACTCAAACCAATTTCAATTTATATCACACTTTTGTTTACGAGACGCTTAACAACATTCCAATAGTAATATTATATTATACTACATGCAAACATTTAATAATTCAAATTATAGTAATCTAAAAATTATAGGTTCACATATAATTACTTGTACGGAGTGGTGGACCCAGTAACTTTTTTTTTTTTTTTTTTGACAAATGGGTTCAAGTGAACTCACTTGGCACCACGTAGGTCCGCCACTGCTCAAACGTTTTTGATAACCAAGAAAATCATGAGGGCCAACGGTGAAGAATGTGCTTGTACCCTTTAAATATCTACATTTGTCAATGACGGGGTTCGAACATGCGATATGCGCATAGCCTACACATCACAAGTTGAGCTCTTACCACTAGACCAAAGCTCTGGAGTTTTACATATTATTCATATACTAGTACATAAGGCAGCCATCTTTGACATTACATCCGTGCTAGCGTACAAATTAATACTTTTAGGAAAATACCACTAGAACAATAACTACTAAGCAAGTAGTATTAAACAAATGGATTTTTACATCAAGAAGAAAGGAACAGATAAAATTTATTAATATGAACCCTTATTTTCAAACTTTTTCTGAAATGGCCCATTTGTGCCAAATTTTTTTTTTTCTTTTACAAAATTACTATCCTAACACCCTCACCACAAAAAACGTTAGCCTCTTCTCTTCTCCTTCCCATTCTCCTTCAAAGAAAATGTGCTAGCACCCTATTCCCCCTTTGCCACTTCCGCTTTCTCCCCAACCCCTTCCACCGTTTTTGAAGAATAAGACGATTTTTCAAAACAAATTCCGGCCAAAGCTCTAGTGAGGGTTGTTTATCATGTTCCTTTTTTAAAAAAAATAGATCGACGAGATCTACTAGTTTTTTTGTTGAAATTTTTTTAAAAATGTGTAGATCTAGTATTTTTCTTGTAATAATTTATATAGATCTGGTATTTTTAGGAAAATACCACTAGAACAATAACTACTAAGCAAGTAGTATTAAACAAATTGAATTTTACATCAAGAAGAAAGGAACACATAAAAATTATTAATATGAACCCTTATTTTTCTGAAATGGCTCATTTGTGCCAATTTTTTTTTTTTTTTACAAAATTACTACCCTAACACCCTCACCACAAAAAAACGTTAGCCTCTTCTCTTCTCCTTCCCATTCTCCTTCAAAGAAAATGTGCTAGCACCCTATTCCCCCTTTGCCACTGCCGCTTTCTCCCGAACCCCTTCCACCGTTTTTGAAGAATAAGACGATTTTTCAAAGCAAATTCCGGCCAAAACTCTAGTGAGGGTTGTTTATCATGTTCCTTTTTTTTTTCAAATAGACCGACGAGATCTACTAGGTTTTTTGTTGAAATTTTTTTAAAATGTGTTGATCTAGTATTTTTCTTGTAGTAATTTATATAAATCTGGTATTTTTGTTATGTTTTTTTATGTAAAGCTGCTCAAAACACTATATAAGGCTTTTTGTACGTGCTTATAAAAATTTCAACATGTTTTATACAAGTTCATATATTTATGTCTAACATGTTTAACTTGTATTAATATGTATATTTGTGAATGTACATAAATTTTCAGATTTGTGCATTATTATGGATGTCTATATGAAGTTTAAGCTTTTTTTGTGTATATTTTTGTATTTCTCTTCTTGTATACGCATTTATTGATGTATATTCATGTATAATTTATTTTTTTAGTAGATTTGTATGTATAAACTTGTCCAAAGTAATGATACAGACAAAATCGATAAAAAATAACTTCGGTGAAAAGTAATTCCAGTGAAAAATAAAAGGTTTCAATAGAAATTTGACGATTTAAAATTTTCCGGCCACCGAACATCACCGGTGGGAGGGTGACCATCGGCGAATCGGTGGCGCGGGAGGGGGAAGTGACTGCTAGGATTTTTTTTTTTTCTTTGAAGAAAGAGAGCCTTTATTTCAAAAATTGGCAATGTGCTATGCCAATATAATAAAAATTAATATGGCCATTCCTTTATAATTTTCTTGTTTGAAGTGCTATTTTTTTAAAAAAAAAATTAACTAAAATATCTAATACTAATGAAAAATAGACTATTTATATAAACTAACTTTTCGCTCATTACTTTAAGAACTGTTTAACATTACTACTAATATACCCTCCATTCCAACCCAGTCAAATGATGTCAAATAAGATGAGACCTTAAAGTCAAACCTTAGCTAAAATATTTTTACACACTTTGGAAACAAAACATTTACATGCATGTGAAAATAGTACTTGTCTCACCTAATCTTGTAAAGGGTCTCCTTCTTCGGAAAGAACGCCTACGTTGAATACAGGTTGAATCAGATAACTGTGTTAAAGACCTTTTTCTTGACGAAGAATCTGGAGAAGAAGAAGACTTCTTCCTCTCAACTTTGCCTTCTTCATGCACAATATTTGTATCTCTCGCCGGAAAACCTGGAGGAGGTGATAACGAGGCGGCGGAAGCAATGACGCCTGAGAAACTTTTCTTTGAAGGTAACATCATCAACTAATGATTGTAATAAAACATGTGGCAACATATTTATAGGACAATCTTGGGAGGTTCTAACTTTCTTATATGGAAACTACTTTAATATCTTACACTATAACTAGATTTATTTCCAAGTAAATTTGGCTACGCGCGAAGCGCGTGTAACTAATATCAATGAGTAAGTTGCTGAAATCATACTTAGCATAAGTCCTCTTATGCAAGGTTCACACACTAAAAGAGAAGCATAAATTAAATGTATATCTATTTTGTACATTAACAAAATGAAAATTATGTAGAGACAAGGAAAAATGAGTTTAAAAAAAAAAAGTAAAAGTAGAGAGGAAAAGAACCCGAATGGATGAATGTGAAGTGCTTGAATCGGTAAAGATGAGCAACCAACTTTAGTCATTCACATGATCAAATATAATTACATTATTAAAGATAAAAAGATATCGACAAAAATCTGTTGCGCCTATAGAACAAAATCAACCCAGATGTTGCAAAGAGAGCAGCCAACCAAGCAAATACAACACCAATGATGGTTAATTTTTTAAGGAGAAGAGTTTATAGTTACTAAAGTGATTGTTGGTCTTCTTATATACGGTATAAAAATCCTCAAATACATGGTACATTAGAAACATTTCAATTTCCATGAAGAACTATTGAGTTTATGTCTCCAATTATCATTTGCATACATCTTACAATGTGTAATTATCGAGGGAGCTTGTAATTGTCTCCTTTTTTTATATATCGTAGCTTGCATTTCTCTTACTTATTTTGTTCAGAGAATATAGAAATTAGGTAGGGAAAAGAGTTTAATTGATGGGTCAAAATTCACATCATATCCTTATTCTCTACGCGACAATCAAGCAAACAAGCGAGTTACCTAAAAACTAACTCAGATTTGCTTGAAGTAAATTTCACCATAAAAATTACCATGAAAAGGGAAAAATGAAAGAACACAAAGTAGAATACGATTCAACTCATTAACGACATACTTGGAACACAAAGTAGAATACATACATGCCACGAAGTTTTTTTTTTTTTTTTTGCCATAAACTTTGGTTTAAACCGAAACACCAAAGTACCGAACCGAAGTACCGAACTAAAAAACCGAACCGAATTATAAAAATTACAGGTTTTTCTACACTTCAAACCGAACCGAAAACCGAAATACCGAACCGAAGTTTCAGAAAATCGAACCGAAGTACCGAACGCCCACCCCTAGGTCAAATTGCATTTCAATTTTTTATAAGGATATTTTAATATTTGAATTTTTGCCTTGGAAGTTCTCACTTTTACTATACTAATTGTATTTGGACAAATCATTCGAAAAGCACTTTTTTCAATAGTTAAGTAAGTATCAATTTGTGTCTGGTCAAACTTTTTAAAAAATATTTTTCAATATCAAATTACGAGTAAGGGAAAGGCTAAAAAGAATAAGGAATTATTTATAAATGATAATCATTAGTCTTAATAAATTATGGTAATTGGGCATATAGATACTTTTGGTGTTACGGCTTCTGTTTCTGCTTTTGGAGAGAAAATACTTTTTCAGTTTCTTTTTAACAGTAAGAAATAAAATAGCTTTTGATGCTACTTAAAAGTACTTATTTTTCTCTTAGAAACTTGACCAAACACTTAAATTATTCAAAATAAGCACTTTTTTTAATAAAAATGAACAGTTTTGACTTTCCAGAAGCTTGACCAAACAGGCTAATAATACTTTCTAAAGTTATAAAATTCAGCATGAGATTACACGTCAATCTAAACTGATGATGTAAAGAATTTTTTGGAGTAATTAAGCAACGTAAGGAGAACTTAATTGGTATCAAATTCATTTTCTCATTTCACATCTATTGATAAAATATCACTTTCCTCCGGTATTTTCTCATTAGTCTGTTCCAAAAAGAATGACAACATTCTAAATTTGGTAACAATTTAACTTCAAAATTATAATTTTATCATTTTTGAAATGATTTACAAGCACAGCTTATAAAATCATATCAAAGAGTTCAAGATTTATATAATCAGACTTGAGCTAATATTAAACTAATGCATTTCCATTGGAATAGTAATTTGTTCATTCATATAAGCAAAAAACTACAGCTACCCGGCCTTGTGGATACTTCAGTATGTTAACGAACTAGAGGGAAATCTAGCATGTAGTAAGAGGAGGACAAAAAATTTTGACACAGTAAAACTATTGAAATGCCTCCATCAATGGCATTTTTTGAAGCTTCTGAATTTCGAGTGCCCGAGTATTAATTATACAGTTCATCCTTTCAGCCACCAGTGTATCCAAGTCAAGTATACTTTCCTTTGCTGCTATTTGAAACTTGAGTTTCTCCAATTCAACTTTCATTGATTCCAGATCAGTTTTCTCATTTTCAATCTGTTCCAAAAGCTTATTCTTCTCATCATTGAGCTTTTTTGTCACAATAATTGATTCTACTGCTTTTTTAATCTCATCCAGGCGAGTTCGTAACCAGTTGACATTCACCTTCATTTTCTCAGCATCCCTGACTACCATGTAATAGGAGTTCAAGAGATTACAGTCGACTTCATTCAAATGTTTCTTTTGGAGTTCTTGGACAACGTTGCATATAACTTCTAGAATTGAAGTCAACATGTAACCCGACTCCAGACAACAATCATTTGTAATGTCTCCGTGTTTTTTGAGGATGCCTAGAAAGGTTGCTTCAAGATTTGGGTTTATGCTAAATGATTTCTTTACCAATCTCGCGCTTTCCTCTTTGTTTGTTTTTGCTTCCTCAAATGCAACCACTACTTGTTGAAGGAAGTCGGCATCAATGCTACAAGTTTGCTGACTATCTACATCAGCATTTTTCTTTGTTTTGTGATCACACCGAGCGCCATCAGTTGTGCAAGATCCTTCTTGTATTGAAGGACTAACCGCTCTCCCTTGAATTCCAGTAGATTGAGGAGGACCTTCACCAGTAATTACTTGAATATTATCAGGTCCAACATCTTCCATTTCTGTCTTCACTTCTGAAATTAATCCCGACTCTGGTTGCATAGGTGGTGAAGTATTGACTTGGCCTAAATGACTTTGTGCCACAGGACTTCTCTCATATCCTTTAGCTTTTACTGATGCTTCGGGCTGATGAAATGACAATATCAATGATGCTACAGGTTCTCGAAAATCACCTGCAGGGGTTAACACAGGTGAAGGACCAATATAATCACCAAACCGACGAGTTGAAATAGAACATTTGAGTCATCAAAGGCGGAGAAGGTCCTCATATGTAGTCCTACTTGACCAAACATAGAGGAACACAAGCCAGTACACTAGACATTGAGGCCAGCATATTACATACCCATGGCAACATATCTTAAATTTATGCCCATCAAGTAAATGTAGACCTACTTCTTATGAAGACTTCAAAGAATTTAAATATAAACATACCATTACATGTACATGCTTGATTGTGTTTGGGGATGACAAATTGCAACAGAACTCGGAGCCCTGAATTTAGTGAAGGCCAATGATTGGGAACCAAATCCATACTATAGTTTAGCTGACAAGTTGATTGATTGGTGAACGGTGATGCAGAGTTCCAGAACTGTGACAACAAATGTTGCTTCTTTTATTCTTCTTTTTTCTACACCAAATGTTAGTTGACAAGAAGCCGTAGAAGATACTGCCAAATTTCACGCACTATGACAAACGAAAAGCTTGACTGATCGATACTTAAAATTACTGCAATGAACTGAAGCAACATTTGTTGTTACTCAAAGCTCTTTACTTTCAAATTCTGTTTTTCTTTCCCTCACTAGCTAGGTTACAAACAGTGGACAACTCAGAATCCGGAGGTAAAAGGTGCACCATTTCCTTTGCCACTCACCGAAAAGTTTGAGTAGCCAGGTCAATTCAGGTCTATACGGTTCAATTTGCAATTAATAAAAAGGCAAAATGAACTCCAACGAAGTATCCTTAAACATTCATTATTAGAGTAAGTGAATAAGACAGTTTCAGTGCTTAAATCATACTATTAAACAACACAAACAATTAATCAAACATAACGAACTAAATTTGGAAGGAGACAGAAGAACAAAAGCTACCTTGGGTTCAAGTTATTCATTAATGTGGTCTTGGGTGCACACTATAATTTTCTATATGGTTTCAAAACATCAATGTAAAATAGGGACTTATTGTTCACAATTGTTGTTACTGGGACAAATACAATTAGTCCCTTGCCAACAGTAACCCCAGTCACCATGCATGCCAAAAGACTCACGATCGAGAGCCTAAAAAAATAAAACTTTACATGTATGTCAACGATAAATTTGACAGGCTCTCCATTTTTGAGCTTCAAGTTAAAAGTGCTCCCCATGATGCCAAATGTTAAAATATAAATTGAGCTAATAGTGGAAATAACATCTGCTCTTGTGATTTCACATACAATCTCTTCCTCTTCTCATCTCATTTTGTTCTGTCGATGTTATTTCACAGATTCTAACAACAAAGCTTCATATTTACAGTACAACAACAACAAACCCTCAATCTCAATTCGGAGGGTATCTTATGTATAAGAAGTTACTAATTCATTCCAATCAAGTACTCATACCAGTTGACATAGCACCGGTTCAAAGCTCAGAGGACGATGGGCATGGGCTCGGCCCTCTATCCTTCCCCACTTAAATACCAGACTTTCGTCAGTGGTGACGTTCGAACATATAACATGCACTCAGCCCACACATCACAAGCTGAGCTCTTAGCCTCTTACAACTACACCAAAGCCTTAGGGCTTCATACACTACTTATATGAATGTAGTACATAAGGCAACTATAATCTTCGACATTTCATCCGTGCTTGCGTACAAATTACTAATTCTTTTAGGAAGATACCACTAGAATAACTACTAAGTAAGTACTCTATTAAACTAGCTAGTATTAATGAAAAACAGGGAATTTCTACAAACTAACTTTTCACTAATTACTTAAATAACTTTTTAATATTACTACTAATATACCCTTCATTTCAACCCAATCAAATGATGTCAAACAAAATGAGACCTTAAAGTAGGCCTGGGCATCGAGCGAGCGAGTCGAGCCCGAGCATAGCCTAATCGGGCCCGAACCAAACCGAGCTTTATACATAGCGAGCCGAGCTCAACCGAGCTTTATTAAAGTTTGACCGAGCCCGAGCTGAATTTTTCTTTTTTTGTGTTCCCATACTTAATAATATAGAAAATAATATTTAAATTTTTCTTTTGATCATAATCATAGATAATGATAAAAGTACTAGTTTATCAATTGTTAACTATTGCATTAAAATATTAAACAACACGTAGACTTCTAATATTTTTTGGTAATTAAGCCTAATGAATGTAAATTATATTTTAAAGATAAAGTTACACAATCAATCGAGCCGAGCTTTGACCGAGCCAAGCTTGATCGAACTTTAACCGAGCCGAGCTGAGCCAAATTTTAAATGAAACCGAGCCGAGCCGTGCCGAGCTAAAAGACAACCGAGCCGAGCTCCGAGCCGGCTCAGCTCTATGCCCAGGCCAATCTTAAAGTCAAACCTTAACTAAAACATTTTTACACACTTTGGAAACGAAACCTTTACATGCATGGGAAAATAGTACCTGTCTCACTTAATCTTGGAAAGTGTCTCCTTCTCCGGGAATAACGCCTAATCTGAACAAGGGTTGGATCAGATAACTGTGTTAGAGGACTTTTTCTTGACCAAGAACCTGAAGAAGAATACTTCATCCCCACAACTTCACCTTCTTTATGCACAATGCATGTATCTCTCGCCGGAAAACCTGGCGGAGGTGACAACGGGGTGGTGGAAGTGGTGGCGCGTGAGAAACTTTGAGGAGTCTTTGGAAGTATCTTCATGAACAATGGCTGTAATAAACCATGTGGAAACATATATAAAGTATAAGTAAATCATTTTGAGAGGTTCCAACATATTTACTCGAGCCGTCTAACTTTTGCATGTCATATTTTAGCTTTTCACAGGTATCAAGAAGATCATAAATAAATCATTTATTTTACTAATTTATCTTCATTAATTATACTTTGGAAATTGATATTTGATTATGATTTAAGAAATACTCCATTGATTCAATTTTAGTTGTTTTTTTCAGCTTTTTCCCACTCATTAAAAAATATATTAAATAGAGTATATATTTTATTATATTATTCCTATTTAATGTTTGACTATTAATATATTTTTAGATTGTTTTAGTTATTAAGAATATATTTGTAAATAATTAATTAATTTATTCTTGAAATTCTAAAGGGACAACTAATAATTTGGACAGACATATTTTGTTAAAGAGATAACTAATTTGGAACGGTGAGAGTATTATTGAAATTTTGTTCATAAAAAGTGACAAGTAACAGTGGATAGAGGAAGTATATGGTAACTAGTTTAATATCTTACACTATAATTAGATTATTTTACAACTCATGTCAATGAATAAATTAAATAATTTATGAATACCATTAAAAATTAAAAATATGTATAAGTCCTTGAATTGATGAATGTTGATTCTATTCAACACTAGTGTCGAGAGCCTCTGCTAAGCACAAGCTCAAGAATTTTTCTTTTAACCATTGGATTTACGAATTGTTTTAGTTATTTTCATGGGCTATTTCTTTATTTGTTCATGCCACCTTGCACAGATTCTCTCGATTCTAATTTATGTGTTGTGTTGAATTCTTTTTGGAATTTATGGTCTTAAATCAGTTTTAAAAAAATTTTTGGTTACAGATCATCTTATTAAATATAGTATTAAAAATTATAGTTGAAGAGATGTCCGCACAAGCATAGGTCAAGTACATATTGAACGTTTTGAAGTTTATAAATACTCCATCGTCTCATTTTAAGTACTCTTTCGGCTTCAAGCACTTGTCATGTTTTTATTTGCACACCCTTAAAAAATATTAATAATGCGAGCTTTTCGACTATTTTACCTTTATTTATATCTATCCTCAGTAAATGTTCATTCTAGTTTGTACTTTCAAGATCGATTTATACTTAGGACAAAGTGAGAAAACTAATTGATTATATCTTGATATTCTAAAATGATAAATATTTTGAGTCAAATAATTTTATTCTCCATGACTATAAAAAGATAGTAAATAACATTTCATCTGTCTAAATTTATGTGGCACTTTTTCTTAAATAGTAGAGCAACAAATAATGATACATTTCTATAGTTAATAACAATTCAGCTATAAATATTATTTTGTTTATCTTAGTGAAATGATTTCAAGCCATGCAAAATATATACTTATTTTAGACCATAAATTTAAATATCTTCATATATTAATTTCATGAACTTCACATCCAGTCTAATACGATCATCACTAGATTGAGATGAAAAATATATCACATTTCAATAGTAGCACTTAATATTTAGGATGTAATTTAATATTAAACAATGTTCAATGTATGAAATTTTGTAATGTACACGTCTCCACTCCTAATATATCAGTACTTTAAACTTACAATTTTTTTCTTTAATTTACGAGCAACTATACATGCTTATTACAAAATTTTATAAATTTGGTACTAATTATTAGAAATACAAGTGCATTGCACATGGCAGAAAACTAGTAACTAGTAAAAAAGTCCTACATGGCAAAGAAAGTGGGACCTGCGGGTATATAAAAAATATTTTAAAAAGCCAGTCAGATTTCCGAAGGGTGACGGTGCAAAAATCGGCCAGAATTACTTTTGAAGATATTTTTCCTAAGTTGACTGACCATTTTGGGACCATCCAAAACAAAGTGACTTTAATAGTTAATTTCTCAAAGTTAAGTAACCATTTCAGATTTTAACTCTGAAAAGTGAACATACCTTGTATGTATGATCTTCCTAAAAATCTTAACAATCTTTAATCTCTTCTTAAGATAATAAGATATTAGATATGTAGTGGCGGAGCAAGTACGGTGGTCAGTCGAACATTATTTCTCGAAAATTATATCATGTACACATGTCAAGTTCTATTAATTTTTAAATATTTACTAAACGTGGAGTACCTTGACGAAACAAAGGGTTCTAGTATAGCAATCAAGGGTGTTCAAGAGAACCTTGAAGTGGCCTGTCAGGTTCAAAACTCACTAGTGACAAGTTTTATATACCTGTCCTAGCAGTTTAATTACAACCAATGAAGACTGTAAGGATCAGGCAAATAATTGAAAAGCACACAACTTGTAATTTGTAGATCATATCAAATGAGTACAAGATTTCAAGAATCAGAGTTAAATAAACCTCAAACTTCTGGATTTCCACTGAAGTAACTTCTTCATATAAATCAGAAGATAAGGGCCATATATAAGGCACAATTCATATAAGCAAAAAACAACTATTAGAGTATTCTCAATAAGTTATTCAACCTCTTCAGAAATTTGTACTCTAAGAAGTTCTCAAGATAAACACCATAAATCATTAAACACTAAAATGTATAAGAGAGTACACACACTTTCTAAAAATTAAGTTAAGAATGTATGAACTTCAGGCGACGGGTAGTGAACTCAATGGCTTTGAGAACTGCATTTTCACATTGAACAATTTCTCTAAGTACACCTTCAGCTGCCTCCACTTGGGTACCAAGTTTTTGCACCTCATGTAGTGCAATCTTATGGGCTGTGATTTGTTTTTGTTTCTTATGTTTCAAAGCATATTCACCCTCTTCAAGAAAAGAAACCAATTGTTTCAGCCTACCAATCATTTCAATTGCATTCGTTATTCGTCTTTCTAAAGGTTCCTTCTTCTTCATAACCTCATCCAAATAGTCTTGAGTACGAACAATCTCATCTTTAAGATCATTTGCCCAAGTTATAGCATCTTCATATCTTGTCTTAAGCTCCAGATAACATTGCATCTCTCTCTGTCTCTTTGTTGTGAGCAAATCATAGTGATAAGTGATGAAGTCCTTGACATCCTTGTAGAAACAAGTATAATCTGCTTCAAGCATATCCAAGTTGAAGAAGGCGTTATTCGCGCACTCAACCATTGCTTCCACAGTTTTGGTGCTCCCAGAAGTGAGCTGGTACACCAACACAGACTTGACATGAGATATTATGGTCTTTAATTCTTCATTATTGTGGGAAGAACATTCACCCCGAAGACGTGGTTTTGGTGGTGATTTCAGTTTGAACAAGGGATTCAGTTTTATCTTGTTGTCACTATGTTCTTCATCTGCATCACATGGAATTAGTACAGGCGCATCTATACTCGATCCCAATGGTGGCGCAGGTGCAGGAGGCAGCACAACCGCTGGAGTTTCTTTCGTTGCTATCGGTGGAGCTTCAACATCAACAACATCGAAAAATTCATTAGTTTAAAAAATCAGAAACAATAACGAAAAAATGCCGGATGTTTCAAAATGGGACTTACTGAAAACTTACTAAACTGTACTTTCACTATAGTTGGAACTCATTGAAAACTTACACAACAACAACAAGAATGTACTCAGTATAATCCTACAAGTGGGGTCTGGGAGGATGAGATGTACGCAAACTCTACCCCTACCTTGATGAAGTAGAAAGGCTGTCTCCGATATATCCTTGGCTCAAGAACCTTAATGAGTTCAAAATGATTTATGCTTTAAACTTATAACTCATAGAAGACTTACTAGAGCTTATGTGACAGATACTAAGGTTTTCATTCAGAATAGGTTTGTTTTAAAGTAACAACTAATTGAAAACATACTAAATCTTTGGTTTTGGTTTTAAAACGTGTATGCTTCAAAGTCTGAAAACTAAGCTAAACCAAGAAGTGGAGCTAACAATGGAACTCACTCTTTGTGATTTCAACAACGTCATTCTCTCTTGTTTCCCTTTTTTCCTTTTCATATCAGAACTTTATAACATGGCAAACTAGTAAGAAGATCAGCAACAACATATCAGTATGATCCCGCAAGTGGGATCTGGGGTGGGTGCGGTGTACACAGACCTTACTCTTACCTCGAGTGACGTAGATAGGTTGTTTTCGATAGACCATTAGCTCGAGATAAATAGTTTTGAAAACGAGTCGGAAAAATAAATGGATAAAAATACAAGACTAACACGCAAAGATAGAGAAGCAATGACAAACTAGTAAGAAGATATTGGACTTACAAAAATTACTGTAAACTAATATTAACCCCTACAAGAAAAGAAACTTTGAACCATAATGTAAAGTATTAGTCATGAAACTCACCCTCTGCTAAAACTGATCTTTGTTTAGGGGGGCGACCTCGGCCACGTTTGACAGTCTGAATAATGCTACTAGGCACAGTCTTTGTTTTGTGATCACCATCAGTTGTGCAATGTTCTTCTTGTATCGATGATGCTATATGTTCTCGTATAGCACCTGCAGGGGTTTACGCATGTAAAGGAGAAATTAAGAGCAATTGAATCACCATGTGGTTACGAATAGGCTCACCCTTCTACCCTTTTCCATTTAAATACCTACATTTTGTCAACAACGGGGTTCGAACATGCGACATGCGCTTAATCTAAGCATCACAAGTTGAGCTTTTATCACTAAACCAAAGTCCCGGAATTTCACATATTATTCATATACTAGTACATAAGGCAGCCATCTTTGACATTTCATCCGTGCTAGTGTACAAATTAATACTTTTAGGAAAATATCACTACTAAGCAAGTAGTATTAAACAAATGGATTTTTACATCAAGAAGCAAGGAACACACAAAAATTATTAAGGATTTTTTACATTATATATCCATTAAATTCAAAATATTTATAAGTTATACTCATTAAAAATTACACTAACCATAAAATTAAAAGTATTTACCAACCTACCCATTTATTACTGTATACATTTATTATACCTTATCGGTGTCTACCTTTAAGGTATTCTTAAATAGTTTATGGGTAGGACTTCTAAATATAAATATATGGACAGAGATGCATAAATATTTTGATTTTAATGGATATTTTCGTAAACCTCCGAATTATTAATATGAGCCCTTATTCCCAAACTTTTTTTAAAATGGCCCATAATTTGTGCCAAAAAAATTTAAAATTACTACCCTAACCCCCTCTCCACAAAAAACGTTAGCCTCTTCTCTTCTCCTTCAAAGAAAATGTCCTAGCACCCTATTCCCCCTTGCCATTGTCGCTTCCTCCCCAACCCCTTCCACCGTTTGTGAAGAATAAGACGATTTTCCAAAACAAATTCCGGTCAAAGCTGAGGGTTGTTTATCGTGTTCTTTTTTTTAAAAAAATAAACCGACGAGATCTACTAGATTTTTTGTTGAAATTTTTTTAAAATGTGTAGATCTAGTATTTTTCTTTTAGTATTTTATATAGATCTGGTATTTTTGTTATGTTTTTTATGTAAAGCTGCTCAAAATACTATATAAAACTTTTTGTACGTGTTTATACAAATTTCAACATGTTTTATACAAGTTCATATATTTATGTAAACATGTTTAACTTGTATAAATAGGTATAGGATTTTTTACCTTATATACTCATGTAATTCAAAGTATTTACAAGTCATACCCATTAAAAATTACACTACCCATGAAACTAAAAATATTTACCCAACCTACCCATTATGGGTGTATATCTTTAAAGTATACTACATAAATAATATTAATATACAAGTCGAGATATGGGTGTATACCTTTAGTGTCTACAGTACATAAATAATACAAGTCTAGATGGGTAGAACATGTAAATAGTTTATGGGTAAGGCTTGTAAATATGAAACTTATGGGTAGAGGTGAGTAAATATTTTGATTTTGATGGGTATTTTCGTAAACCTCTCATAGGTATATCTGTGTATGTACATAAATTTTCAGATTTGTGCATTATTCTAGATGTCTGTATGAAGGTTAAGCATTTTTGTATATATTTTTGTATTTCTCTCCTTGTATACGCATTCATCAATGTATATTCATGTATGATTTATTTTTTCGTAGATTTGTATGTATAAACTTGTCCAAATTAATGATATAGACAAAATCGATAAAAAATAACTTCGATAAAACAAAAAAGTAATTTCAGTGATGAAACAAAAGGTTTCATTAGAATTTTGACTATTTAAAATTTTTCGGCCACCGATCATTGCCGGCGGGAGGGTGACCATCGGCGAATCAATGGCACCGGTAGGGGGATGTGACTGCTAGAATTTTTTTCCTTTGAAGAAAGAGAGCCTTTATTTTGAAAATTGGCAATGTGCTATGCCAATATAATAAAAATTAATGTGGCCATTCCTTTATAATTTCCTTCTTTGAAATGCTATTTTTTTTAAAGAAAAAATTAACTAAAATATCAAGTACTAATGAAAAATAGACTATTTATTTAAACTAAATTTTCGCTCATTACTTTAAGAACTGTTTAACATTACTACTAATATACCCTCCATTCCAACCCAGTCAAATGATGTCAAATAGAATGAGACCTTCAAGTCAAACCTTAGCTAAAATATTTTTACACACTTTGGAAACAAAACATTTAAATGCATGTGAAAAGAGTACTTGTCTCACCTAATCTTGTAAAGGGTCTCCTTCTTCGGAAAGAACGCCTACGTTGAATACAGGTTGAATCAGATAACTGTGTTAAAGACCTTTTTCTTGACGAAGAATCTGGAGAAGAAGAAGACTTCTTCCTCTCAACTTTTCCTTCTTCATGCACAATATTTGTATCTCTTGCCGGAAAACCTGGAGGAGGTGATAACGAGGCGGCGGAAGCAATGACGCCTGAGAAACTTTTCTTTGAAGGTAACATCATCAACTAATGATTGTAATAAAACATGTGGCAACATATTTATAGGACAATCTTGGGAGGTTCTAACTTTCTTATATGGAAACTACTTTAATATCTTACACTATAACTAGATTTATTTCCAAGTAAATTTGGCTACGCGCGAAGCGCGTGTAACTAATATCAATAAGTAAATTGCTGAAATCATACTTAGCATAAGTCCTCTTATGCAAGGTTCACACACTAAAAGAGAAGCATAAATTAAATGTATATCTATTTTGTTGACATTAACAAATATAGTGAGTTAAAAAAAGAAGGAAAATTATATAGAGACAGGAAAAATGAGTAAAAAAAAGTAAAAGTAGAGAGGAAAAGAACCCGAACAAATAAATGTAAAGTGCTTGAATCGGTAAAGATGAGCAATCAATTTTAGTCATTCACATGATCAAATATAATTACATTATTAAAGAGTCTTATTAGTTCAAGATGATCTACTTCTCACAACAAATTAAAGATAAAAAGATATTGACAAAAACCTGTTGTGCTTGCAGAACAAAATCAGTCCAGATGTTGCAAAGAGAGCAGCTAACCAAGCAAATACAACACCAATGATGGTTAATTTTTTCAGTGGAGAAGAGTTTATAGTTACTAAAGTGATTGTTGGTCTTCTTATATACGGTATAAAAAGGGTTAATTACACTGTATGTCATTCTAGGGCACTTTTTTTAAAAACATAGCAATACTTTGTCACTTTACCAAACGTAGCAATATTTTTACAAATGCTACCAAACATGTCATAACCAAAAAAAACCCTAATCCCTTTTTCTCTCTTCTCTCCATTCTCTTTCCCCGCCGCCCCCCACCCCCACCCCCACTGTTTTTCCGGCCAGCCTTGGCACCACCCATCCCGTCGTCTTCTCGCCTCCCCCATCCCCAACTTTTCCCTGTCCGAGCCGCTACGGCGTCGCAGCTGCGTCGCTCGTTTTTTTTTAAAGTTTTCCGGCGATCTATGTTGTTGCGCCGTCGTCGATTTGCTTTTCCGGTGGGTGTGGATCTATGGATCTGCTATGTTTCTTTTCCGGTGGTGTGGAACCGTCGTCGATTTGTTGGATCTGTGGATATGGTATGTTGCTTTTCCGGTGGATGGTGCCGTGTAGATTTGCTATGTTTTTCGGCTCGGATCCGGCGGAAAACAGTGTTTTTGTCTTTTTTTTTTTTTTTGTTTTTTGAGTTTTCCGGTGGGACACGGCGGAACCACGGTGGTTGTGGTGTATATTTGGTGTTTTGGGACTGTATGGAATGTATGCCGTGTGTATTTTCATTGTATGCCCGGTGTATGCACTGTATATACAGTGAATATACACCGGACATACAATGAATATATACTTGTCATACAATAAATATACAACCAGATTCGATTTTGTTGTTTGTGTGTATGTACGGTGAATGAACGTGCATACAATGATCATACAGTGTCTATACAGAGAATATACACACATACAATAAGTGTATGTGTGTGTATCCACCGTATTTTCACTATATATACAATGTATACATTTTCCATACACTGTTCATACAGTGAAATTACAAAAATATACATTGTCCATACACTGTCCATACATTGCGGGCGGTGGTTGATGGGCGGCGGTGGTGGCAGTGATGGGGCTGGGGGCAGGGGGTGGTAGGAGGTGGATCTAGGCTTTTATCCTCCTTTTGTTTGTGTTTTGCTATGTTTTGAAAAAAAATGTTGCTATGTTTTGAAAATGGGAAAATGTTGACATTTTAGTGTAAGAAAAAATGTTAGTTTGTATAGTTTTGTGAATTGCCCTAAAAAAATCCTCAAATACATGGTACATTAGAAACATTTCAATTTCCATGAAGAACTATTAAGTTTATGTCTCCAATTATCGTTTGCATACATCTTACAATATGTAATTATCGAGGGAGCTTGTAACTGTCTCCTCCTTTTATATATCGTAGCTTGCATTTCTCTTACTTATTTTGGTTCAGAGAATATTGAAATTAGATAGGGAAAAGAGTTTAATTGGTGGGTAAAATCGTATTTCAATTTTATATAGGGGTATTTTAATATTTGAATTTTTGCCTTGGAAGTTCTCACTTTTAATATATTAATTGTGTTTGGCCAAATTATTCGAGAAGTACTTTTGTCATAGTTAAGTAGCAATTTGTGTCTAGTCAAACTTTTCAAAAAGTACTTTTGAATATCAAATTACGAATAAGGACAAGGAGAAAAAAATGATGAATTATTTATAAATGAAAATCATTAGTCTTAATAAATTATGGTAATTGGCATATAGATATTTTTGGTAAGGTTACGGCTTCTGTTTCTGCTTTTGGAGAGAATAGTTTTTCAAGTTTCTTCCTAACAGTAAAAAAAATAGCTTCTGATGCTATTTAAAGGGAAATACACACTGTGTACCTCACTTTTGATACTCCCTCCGTTTAAAAATGATGAATATTTTCACTTTTTGAAAGTCAATTTGACTAATCTTTGAACCTAAATTAAACTATATTAAATTAATATTTTCAAATAAAAATTTGCATATTCAAGAACTATACTAAAAGTACTATAACATGTAACTATTCGCATATCAATATGATTAAAAAAATCATCTTAAATTGTTGGTCAAAGTTCATCCAGCTTGACTCTCGAAAAGCGAAAAGGTTCATCCATTCTTAAACAGAGAGAGTAGTAATTACAGAGTATACCCACCTGGATTTTTTCTATCCACCCATTGAAAAATAATTACAGCTCATACCTATTCCCTCGAATCCCTATCCCATTAGCCCAAAACTCCCATCAAATTCCTATCCCATTCGCGCCCAAAACACCTCTCAAATCCCTATCCCATTCACTCCCAAAATTTCACTCAAAACCCTACATGAATTTACTTGAATCGATAATTCCAAACAATAAATTTTTGAAATTGAGCTTAAGCTCGTTTATAAACGTTAAAAAAAATCTCCCCATCTTGTTCCTAGTCCGGGTCCGTCACCAATCGAAGATAGTCATTCAAATATGTTGGTCGTTGTTCCTTTTAGTATTAAAGGAACATATATTGTTTCAGAATTTGGAAATGAGGTCGCATCGAAATTCATGTGTTTGGATCTTTTTTGTTAGTATGAAATTGTTTCGAGTTAGCTCTTATTCGCATAAAGTTTTAATCTTTCAGTGTTGTTTTCGCATAAAATTTTTCTTTGATCGTTTGAACCTATGTTTAACGTTAAAACTAGTTAAGAATCCCTATTTGATTTGAATGAAAATGTAAAGCTAAGAGTTAAGTGTACGTTTAGTAGTGAAAGATGTAAAAATTCAGTTTGAAGTGAAAGCTCGAATTTTGTTAAGAAGTGTTCTACCCTTCATTTGCTTGTTTTTGAGTCTAAAGTTATCCTGAAAGTCTTGATTGTTTTTCTTTTGTTGAAATGGTTTTATTTCTCTGGTTGTCTGTGAGTTTTTTGGAGTTAGAGTAGGTGTGAGAGCTTGGAATCTAGATGGTTTGAATGCCGTGTGAGGAAATACAGGGAGTTCAAGAAGTTTGTTTTTGGTTCCTGTTTGTTTGAAGCTGATTCTGGTTATTTAAGGATCCAGGATAAGTGTGTGGATGCTGAGAAGAGTGTACCAGGTATAGCAGGTGTAGGGAGTTAGTTCCGTGATGTGAAGGTGGGTTGTAGAGCAGTTATAATGTATGTAGGGATGTTTGTTGGCTTGCAGGTGTAGCAAAAAATGTTCAGGTACTGTGAGGGATTCTGGGGGAGTGTTTCAGTCCTATTCTATTTGTTGCAGGGTTGTAAAAGAGAAGTCTAGATGTGTTCATAGGCAGTGAGGGAGTTGGTATGTGAGTAAAGGTCTGATAGTTTGAGTGTTGTTCATGTGATGCTTGTAGGTAATAGGAGTTAGTTATTGGTTGGTCCAAAAGTGTTCTCTTATTGTTTGGTATGTAGAGGTTTGAGAGTGTGTGTGGATCTTTTTTGTGTTTGGATTTTTTATTGTATTTCATATACTATTTTGGAATATTTTTTTGTGTTTGTGTTGAAGAGTGTGAGTTACATTAACGTGAGGAGGAGGCACTTGGACAGGGTCGATAGCGAGGAGGAAGCGATGATAGCTACATTGAGGCAACAATGTTAATTGTTTGTGTGGGGTTGGAGAGATAGTAGCAGTCGTGATGTAGTGTCACGCTTGTGGTGGTGTGATTATGAAGCTGTGGTGATGAAGTTGAGTGATGGAAATGGCACATTGGAGCTGAAAATCAAAGAAAAAAATTGCATAAACTGTATACTACAATAGTATACTACTGCAGAAATTGTACCGTGAGAAGCAAATTTGCGGGCAAAATTTAATGTGGGTGATACCCAGGATCTTTCTTATGCCATATTAAACTTTTTCCATCAAATAAGGTTCTTACCAAAATTAAAATATGCAACCTCAACCATTGAAATTCATAAGTCCACTTGTTATTAATCTAAGTCTATATTGATGTTCAATGGAGCAAATTTCAATGGAGCAAATCCGGACTCAAATAAAAGATGAAAATGGTCACTTATTAAGGGATGAAGTAATAGATTTTGCTAGATCCATTCTCAATAAGTGTATTTTGTTCTTTTAATTTGTTCCAAATTACATATCTTTTAGGAAATTAATGCAAAATTAATTATATTTTTTTAATCTTATCCTTATAATTAAAGAGTTAAAGATGATTAGTTATATTTAAGTTCAATTATCAAGAATAATAAATAAGGATAATTAGATGAAATAAGTATAACAGACATGAATTTTCTTAATAAACGTGAAAAATGAAAATAAACTTATTGAGGTATTGAGGTGGTAAATTATGAACATTGCCTTTAAAAGCAGTAATAAACAATAAGTAAAATGTAGGAAATCGAAAGGACACAATGATTTTTATACTGGTTCAGAACCAATGTGGTTCCTAATCCAGTCCTCTTGGGTCACAAGGGAGTTATCTCTTTGGCTCAGAGAATTCTTTCACGATACAACTTTGAATGGTTTTTCCTTCGCTCACCACCATCGAATCTAGCTTGTGGTTTTGATACTGCGCTCACCACTAACGACTCACAGTTGGATACACACCAATTCACACACGACACTAACCTTACTTTCACTCAGTCTTCTCTTTTCTTTTTCTTGTACAATAGTAAACTCTCAAAAATACAATATTTCAAGGCTAGAAAGAGATTGCTAGAAAGTAAAAGGTTGCATAAGTCTCAGAGTGAAGGGTGTCAAGAATATATAGCTCCAGCTTCCATGTGAATGTGAGATTCTGACGATGCTGATTGATTCTACTTGCCTTCCACGAAGAGATATGGCGACCCAAAGGATTTGATCCTCAAAAAAGAAGTTATGATATGTTCCTTTTTGAGACTAAGACTAGAGCCGTTAAGGGAGAATCACGATCCTTTAACGATATGGTCTGCAGCTACTAAACTTGATCATGCGTACCAATCCAAGATCTTTTCCTTTTGAAGTGCGATCCCTTTTGCTAAGTATCCGGAGAGGATTCTCTTTAGCTAAAGTGCAGTCAACTTCCCATATGGAGCACCCTTGATTTCCGCACTTGATTATTTTCCATTTCTCTTATGACTCGAGTATCATCTGGGTAACCTACATAATTAGTGGAAGAACTTGTGAGTTGACTGATAAGTTTAATTGTTATCATCAAAACATAACTCAACAATATATAAATATTGATAGAAATGAAAAGTGAACATACCTTGTATGTATGATCTTCCAACAATCTTAACAATCTTTAATCTCTACTTAAATAATAAGTAGATATGTAGTGGCGGAGCAAGCACCTGGTCAGTCGAACATCATTTCTCGAAAATTATATTATGTATACATGTCAAGTTCTATTAATTTTTAAATATTTACTAAACGTGGAGTACCTCGACGAAACAAAGGGTTCTAGTAGCAGTCAAGGGTGCTCAAGAGAACCTTGAAGTGGCCTGGCAGGTTTGAAACTCCGAGTGACAAGTTTTTGTTGGGATCGAAACACTATGGCGTCATGCGGAAGCTAACACATCAATATTTAGATAACAATAAATCAGATATATAGAAAAATAAGCTAAAAAACTTTTATTGAAAATGGCTTGGCAGTAGGCCTGCATCATTTGGGAGTAGAAGTCTCCCCAAAATAAAATTACTCTAATGACTACATTGTGGAGTTTGGTGTTCTCTTTGTTGTGAAGAGAAGATCCTATTTATAGGAGTTCTAAAACTTATCCTTCAAGAAAAGGATAGACATAAAAGTAGATATATTCCTGTTAAACTCTTTTTCATCCTTCGAGAAATAGAGTCCTAATAGGTTACAAATTCAGGATAAAAAAAAAATCCTAACAGTTTTATACCCCTGTCCTACCAATTTAATTACAACCAAAAAAGACTTAAGGATCTGGCAAATAATTGAAAAGCACACACCTTGTAAATCATATCAAATGAGTATAAGATTTCAAGAATCAGAGTTAAATAAACCTCAAACTCCTGGATTTCCACTGAAGTAACTTCTTCATATAAATCAAAAGATAAGGGCCATAAGACACATTCATATAAGCAAAAAACAACTACTCCATTAGAGTATTCTCAATAAGCTATTCAACCTCTTCAGAAATTTGTACTCTAAGAAGTTCTCAAGATAAACAACATAAATCATTGAACACTAAAATGTATAAGAGAGTACGCACACTTTCCAAAAATTAAGTTAAGAATGTATGAACTTCAGGCGACGGGTAGTGAACTCAATGGCTTTGAGAACTGCATTTTCACATTGAACAATTTCTCTAAGTACATCTTCAGCTGCCTCCACTTGGGTACGAAGTTTTTGCACCTCATGTAGTGCAATCTCATGGGCTGTGATTTGTTTCTGCTTCTTATGTTTCAAAGCATATTCACCCTCTTCATAAAAAGAAACCATTATTTTCAGCCTACCAATAAGTTCAATTGCATCCGCTGTTTGCCTTTCTAAATATTCCTTCTTCTTCGTAACCTCATCCAAATGGTCTTGAGTACGAACAATCTCATCTTTAAGATCATTTTCATGAGTTATAGCATCTTCATATCTTGTCTTAAGCTCCAGATAACATTGCATCTCTCTCTGTCTCTTTGTTGTGAGCAAATCATAGTGATAAGTAATGAAATCCTTGACATCCTTGTAGAAACAAATATAATCCGCTTCAAGCATATCCAAGTTGAAGAAGGCGTTATTCGCGCACTCAACCATTGCTTCCACAGTTTTGGTGCTCCCAGAAGTGAGCTGGTACACCAACACAGACTTGACATGAGATATTATGGTCTTTAATTCTTCATTATTGTGGGAAGAACATTCACCCCGAAGACGTGGTTTTGGTGGTGATTTCAGTTTGAACAAGGGATTCAGTTTTATCTTGTTGTCACTATGTTCTTCATCTGCATCACATGGAATTAGTAGAGGCACATCTATACTCGATCCCAAAGGTGGCACAGGTGCAGGAGGCAGAGGAACCGCTGGAGCTTCTTTCGTTGCTATAGGTGGCGCTTCAACATCAACAACATTGAAAAATTCATTAGTCTAAGAAATCAGAAACAGTCAACGAAAAAATGCCGGATGTTTCAAAGGACTTACTGAAAACTTACTAAATTTACTTTCACTATGGCTGGAACTCATTGAAAACTTACACAACAACAACAATGTACATAGTATAATCCAACAAGTGGTATCTGAGAGGATGAGATGTACGGAGACCTTACTCCTGTCTCCGATATATCCTCGGCTCAAGAACCTTACTGAGTTCAATATGATTTATGCTTTAACCTTAGAACTCATAAAAGACTTACTAGAGCTTATGTGACACATACTAAGTGAGATTTAGAGAGAGAAAAAAGGTTCATTTAATTTGGTAGAGTAGTGCTTGTACTCACTGCATTAGCAACAAAAATGATTTTGCAGCAAAAAGGACAAAAATAGGGGCTCAGGCATCTGCATGCAGACCTATTACACAAAATATGCTTCAAAGTTGGAACTCACTGAAAGCTAAGCTAAACCAATAAATATAATGGAGCTAACAATGGAACTCACTCTTTGTAATTTGAACAATGTCATTCTCTCTTGTTTCCCTTTTTTCCTTTTCATATCAGAACTTCATAACATGGCAAACTAGTAAGGAGATCAACAACATACCGGTATGCTTCGCAAGTGGGGTCTAGGGAGGGTGAGGTCTCACTCTTACCTCGAGTGAGGTAGATATATTGTTTCTGATAGACCTTTGGCTCGAGGAAAATAGTTTTGAAAACGAGTCGGAAAAATAAATGGATAAAAATACAAGACTAACACGCAAAGATAGAGAAGCAATGACAAACTAGTAAGAAGATATTGGACTTACAAAAATTACTGTAAACTAATATTAACCCCTACAAGAAAAGAAACTTTGAACCATAATGTAAAGTATTAGTCATGAAACTCACCCTCTGCTAAAACTGATCTTTGTTTAGGGGGGCGACCTCGGCCACGTTTGACAGTCTGAATAATGCTACTAGGCACAGTCTTTGTTTTGTGATCACCATCAGTTGTGCAATGTTCTTCTTGTATCGATGATGCTATATGTTCTCGTATAGCACCTGCAGGGGTTTACGCATGTAAAGGAGAAATTAAGAGCAATTGAATCACCATGTGGTTACGAATAGGCTCACCCTTCTACCCTTTTCCATTTAAATACCTACAATTTGTCAACAACGGGGTTCGAACATGCGACATGCGCTTAATCTAAGCATCACAAGTTGAGCTTTTATCACTAAACCAAAGTCCCGGAATTTCACATATTATTCATATACTAGTACATAAGGCAGCCATCTTTGACATTTCATCCGTGCTAGTGTACAAATTAATACTTTTAGGAAAATATCACTACTAAGCAAGTAGTATTAAACAAATGGATTTTTACATCAAGAAGCAAGGAACACACAAAAATTATTAAGGATTTTTTACATTATATATCCATTAAATTCAAAATATTTATAAGTTATACTCATTAAAAATTACACTAACCATAAAATTAAAAGTATTTACCAACCTACCCATTTATTACTGTATACATTTATTATACCTTATGGGTGTCTACCTTTAAGGTATTCTTAAATAGTTTATGGGTAGGACTTCTAAATATAAATATATGGACAGAGATGCGTAAATATTTTGATTTTAATGGATATTTTCGTAAACCTCCGAATTATTAATATGAGCCCTTATTCCCAAACTTTTTTTAAAATGGCCCATAATTTGTGCCAAAAAAATTTAAAATTACTACCCTAACCCCCTCTCCACAAAAAACGTTAGCCTCTTCTCTTCTCCTTCAAAGAAAATGTCCTAGCACCCTATTCCCCCTTGCCATTGTCGCTTCCTCCCCAACCCCTTCCACCGTTTGTGAAGAATAAGACGATTTTCCAAAACAAATTCCGGTCAAAGCTGAGGGTTGTTTATCGTGTTCTTTTTTTTAAAAAAATAAACCGACGAGATCTACTAGATTTTTTGTTGAAATTTTTTTAAAATGTGTAGATCTAGTATTTTTCTTTTAGTATTTTATATAGATCTGGTATTTTTGTTATGTTTTTTATGTAAAGCTGCTCAAAATACTATATAAAACTTTTTGTACGTGTTTATACAAATTTCAACATGTTTTATACAAGTTCATATATTTATGTAAACATGTTTAACTTGTATAAATAGGTATAGGATTTTTTACCTTATATACTCATGTAATTCAAAGTATTTACAAGTCATACCCATTAAAAATTACACTACCCATGAAACTAAAAATATTTACCCAACCTACCCATTATGGGTGTATATCTTTAAAGTATACTACATAAATAATATTAATATACAAGTCGAGATATGGGTGTATACCTTTAGTGTCTACAGTACATAAATAATACAAGTCTAGATGGGTAGAACATGTAAATAGTTTATGGGTAAGGCTTGTAAATATGAAACTTATGGGTAGAGGTGAGTAAATATTTTGATTTTGATGGGTATTTTCGTAAACCTCTCATAGGTATATCTGTGTATGTACATAAATTTTCAGATTTGTGCATTATTCTAGATGTCTGTATGAAGGTTAAGCATTTTTGTATATATTTTTGTATTTCTCTCCTTGTATACGCATTCATCAATGTATATTCATGTATGATTTATTTTTTCGTAGATTTGTATGTATAAACTTGTCCAAATTAATGATATAGACAAAATCGATAAAAAATAACTTCGATAAAACAAAAAAGTAATTTCAGTGATGAAACAAAAGGTTTCATTAGAATTTTGACTATTTAAAATTTTTCGGCCACCGATCATTGCCGGCGGGAGGGTGACCATCGGCGAATCAATGGCACCGGTAGGGGGATGTGACTGCTAGAATTTTTTTCCTTTGAAGAAAGAGAGCCTTTATTTTGAAAATTGGCAATGTGCTATGCCAATATAATAAAAATTAATGCGGCCATTCCTTTATAATTTCCTTCTTTGAAATGCTATTTTTTTTAAAGAAAAAATTAACTAAAATATCAAGTACTAATGAAAAATAGACTATTTATTTAAACTAAATTTTCGCTCATTACTTTAAGAACTGTTTAACATTACTACTAATATACCCTCCATTCCAACCCAGTCAAATGATGTCAAATAGAATGAGACCTTCAAGTCAAACCTTAGCTAAAATATTTTTACACACTTTGGAAACAAAACATTTAAATGCATGTGAAAAGAGTACTTGTCTCACCTAATCTTGTAAAGGGTCTACTTCTTCGGAAAGAACGCCTACGTTGAATACAGGTTGAATCAGATAACTGTGTTAAAGACCTTTTTCTTGATGAAGAATCTAAAGAAGAAGACGACGACTTCCTCTCAACTTTGCCTTCTTCATGCACAATATTTGTATCTCTCGCCGGAAAACCTGGAGGAGGTGATAACGAGGCGGCGGAAGCAATGACGCCTGAGAAACTTTTCTTTGAAGGTAACATCATCAACTAATGATTGTAATAAAACATGTGGCAACATATTTATAGGACAATCTTGGGAGGTTCTAACTTTCTTATATGGAAACTACTTTAATATCTTACACTATAACTAGATTTATTTCCAAGTAAATTTGGCTACGCGCGAAGCGCGTGTAACTAATATCAATGCGTAAGTTGCTGAAATCATACTTAGCATAAGTCCTCTTATGCAAGGTTCACACACTAAAAGAGAAGCATAAATTAAATGTATATCTATTTTGTACATTAACAAAATGAAAATTATGTAGAGACAAGGAAAAATGAGTTTAAAAAAAAAAGTAAAAGTAGAGAGGAAAAGAACCCGAATGGATGAATGTGAAGTGCTTGAATCGGTAAAGATGAGCAACCAACTTTAGTCATTCACATGATCAAATATAATTACATTATTAAAGATAAAAAGATATCGACAAAAATCTGTTGCGCCTATAGAACAAAATCAACCCAGATGTTGCAAAGAGAGCAGCCAACCAAGCAAATACAACACCAATGATGGTTAATTTTTTAAGGAGAAGAGTTTATAGTTACTAAAGTGATTGTTGGTCTTCTTATATACGGTATAAAAATCCTCAAATACATGGTACATTAGAAACATTTCAATTTCCATGAAGAACTATTGAGTTTATGTCTCCAATTATCATTTGCATACATCTTACAATGTGTAATTATCGAGGGAGCTTGTAATTGTCTCCTTTTTTTATATATCGTAGCTTGCATTTCTCTTACTTATTTTGTTCAGAGAATATAGAAATTAGGTAGGGAAAAGAGTTTAATTGATGGGTCAAAATTCACATCATATCCTTATTCTCTACGCGACAATCAAGCAAACAAGCGAGTTACCTAAAAACTAACTCAGATTTGCTTGAAGTAAATTTCACCATAAAAATTACCATGAAAAGGGAAAAATGAAAGAACACAAAGTAGAATACGATTCAACTCATTAACGACATACTTGGAACACAAAGTAGAATACATACATGCCACGAAGTTTTTTTTTTTTTTTTTGCCATAAACTTTGGTTTAAACCGAAACACCAAAGTACCGAACCGAAGTACCGAACTAAAAAACCGAACCGAATTATAAAAATTACGGGTTTTTCTACACTTCAAACCGAACCGAAAACCGAAATACCGAACCGAAGTTTCAGAAAATCGAACCGAAGTACCGAACGCCCACCCCTAGGTCAAATTGCATTTCAATTTTTTATAAGGATATTTTAATATTTGAATTTTTGCCTTGGAAGTTCTCACTTTTACTATACTAATTGTATTTGGACAAATCATTCGAAAAGCACTTTTTTCAATAGTTAAGTAAGTATCAATTTGTGTCTGGTCAAACTTTTTAAAAAATATTTTTCAATATCAAATTACGAGTAAGGGAAAGGCTAAAAAGAATAAGGAATTATTTATAAATGATAATCATTAGTCTTAATAAATTATGGTAATTGGGCATATAGATACTTTTGGTGTTACGGCTTCTGTTTCTGCTTTTGGAGAGAAAATACTTTTTCAGTTTCTTTCTAACAGTAAGAAATAAAATAGCTTTTGATGCTACTTAAAAGTACTTATTTTTCTCTTAAAAACTTGACCAAACACTTAAATTATTCAAAATAAGCACTTTTTTTAATAAAAATGAACAGTTTTGACTTTCCAGAAGCTTGACCAAACAGGCTAATAATACTTTCTAAAGTTATAAAATTCAGCATGAGATTACACGTCAATCTAAACTGATGATGTAAAGAATTTTTCGGAGTAATTAAGCAACGTAAGGAGAACTTAATTGGTATCAAATTCATTTTCTCATTTCACATCTATTGATAAAATATCACTTTCCTCCGGTATTTTCTCATTAGTCTGTTCCAAAAAGAATGACAACATTCTAAATTTGGTAACAATTTAACTTCAAAATTATAATTTTATCATTTTTGAAATGATTTACAAGCACAGCTTATAAAATCATATCAAAGAGTTCAAGATTTATATAATCAGACTTGAGCTAATATTAAACTAATGCATTTCCATTGGAATAGTAATTTGTTCATTCATATAAGCAAAAAACTACAGCTACCCGGCCTTGTGGATACTTCAGTATGTTAACGAACTAGAGGGAAATCTAGCATGTAGTAAGAGGAGGACAAAAAATTTTGACACAGTAAAACTATTGAAATGCCTCCATCAATGGCATTTTTTGAAGCTTCTGAATTTCGAGTGCCCGAGTATTAATTATACAGTTCATCCTTTCAGCCACCAGTGTATCCAAGTCAAGTATACTTTCCTTTGCTGCTATTTGAAACTTGAGTTTCTCCAATTCAACTTTCATTGATTCCAGATCAGTTTTCTCATTTTCAATCTGTTCCAAAAGCTTATTCTTCTCATCATTGAGCTTTTTTGTCACAATAATTGATTCTACTGCTTTTTTAATCTCATCCAGGCGAGTTCGTAACCAGTTGACATTCACCTTCATTTTCTCAGCATCCCTGACTACCATGTAATAGGAGTTCAAGAGATTACAGTCGACTTCATTCAAATGTTTCTTTTGGAGTTCTTGGACAACGTTGCATATAACTTCTAGAATTGAAGTCAACATGTAACCCGACTCCAGACAACAATCATTTGTAATGTCTCCGTGTTTTTTGAGGATGCCTAGAAAGGTTGCTTCAAGATTTGGGTTTATGCTAAATGATTTCTTTACCAATCTCGCGCTTTCCTCTTTGTTTGTTTTTGCTTCCTCAAATGCAACCACTACTTGTTGAAGGAAGTCGGCATCAATGCTACAAGTTTGCTGACTATCTACATCAGCATTTTTCTTTGTTTTGTGATCACACCGAGCGCCATCAGTTGTGCAAGATCCTTCTTGTATTGAAGGACTAACCGCTCTCCCTTGAATTCCAGTAGATTGAGGAGGACCTTCACCAGTAATTACTTGAATATTATCAGGTCCAACATCTTCCATTTCTGTCTTCACTTCTGAAATTAATCCCGACTCTGGTTGCATAGGTGGTGAAGTATTGACTTGGCCTAAATGACTTTGTGCCACAGGACTTCTCTCATATCCTTTAGCTTTTACTGATGCTTCGGGCTGATGAAATGACAATATCAATGATGCTACAGGTTCTCGAAAATCACCTGCAGGGGTTAACACAGGTGAAGGACCAATATAATCACCAAACCGACGAGTTGAAATAGAACATTTGAGTCATCAAAGGCGGAGAAGGTCCTCATATGTAGTCCTACTTGACCAAACATAGAGGAACACAAGCCAGTACACTAGACATTGAGGCCAGCATATTACATACCCATGGCAACATATCTTAAATTTATGCCCATCAAGTAAATGTAGACCTACTTCTTATGAAGACTTCAAAGAATTTAAATATAAACATACCATTACATGTACATGCTTGATTGTGTTTGGGGATGACAAATTGCAACAGAACTCGGAGCCCTGAATTTAGTGAAGGCCAATGATTGGGAACCAAATCCATACTATAGTTTAGCTGACAAGTTGATTGATTGGTGAACGGTGATGCAGAGTTCCAGAACTGTGACAACAAATGTTGCTTCTTTTATTCTTCTTTTTTCTACACCAAATGTTAGTTGACAAGAAGCCGTAGAAGATACTGCCAAATTTCACGCACTATGACAAACGAAAAGCTTGACTGATCGATACTTAAAATTACTGCAATGAACTGAAGCAACATTTGTTGTTACTCAAAGCTCTTTACTTTCAAATTCTGTTTTTCTTTCCCTCACTAGCTAGGTTACAAACAGTGGACAACTCAGAATCCGGAGGTAAAAGGTGCACCATTTCCTTTGCCACTCACCGAAAAGTTTGAGTAGCCAGGTCAATTCAGGTCTATACGGTTCAATTTGCAATTAATAAAAAGGCAAAATGAACTCCAACGAAGTATCCTTAAACATTCATTATTAGAGTAAGTGAATAAGACAGTTTCAGTGCTTAAATCATACTATTAAACAACACAAACAATTAATCAAACATAACGAACTAAATTTGGAAGGAGACAGAAGAACAAAAGCTACCTTGGGTTCAAGTTATTCATTAATGTGGTCTTGGGTGCACACTATAATTTTCTATATGGTTTCAAAACATCAATGTAAAATAGGGACTTATTGTTCACAATTGTTGTTACTGGGACAAATACAATTAGTCCCTTGCCAACAGTAACCCCAGTCACCATGCATGCCAAAAGACTCACGATCGAGAGCCTAAAAAAATAAAACTTTACATGTATGTCAACGATAAATTTGACAGGCTCTCCATTTTTGAGCTTCAAGTTAAAAGTGCTCCCCATGATGCCAAATGTTAAAATATAAATTGAGCTAATAGTGGAAATAACATCTGCTCTTGTGATTTCACATACAATCTCTTCCTCTTCTCATCTCATTTTGTTCTGTCGATGTTATTTCACAGATTCTAACAACAAAGCTTCATATTTACAGTACAACAACAACAAACCCTCAATCTCAATTCGGAGGGTATCTTATGTATAAGAAGTTACTAATTCATTCCAATCAAGTACTCATACCAGTTGACATAGCACCGGTTCAAAGCTCAGAGGACGATGGGCATGGGCTCGGCCCTCTATCCTTCCCCACTTAAATACCAGACTTTCGTCAGTGGTGACGTTCGAACATATAACATGCACTCAGCCCACACATCACAAGCTGAGCTCTTAGCCTCTTACAACTACACCAAAGCCTTAGGGCTTCATACACTACTTATATGAATGTAGTACATAAGGCAACTATAATCTTCGACATTTCATCCGTGCTTGCGTACAAATTACTAATTCTTTTAGGAAGATACCACTAGAATAACTACTAAGTAAGTACTCTATTAAACTAGCTAGTATTAATGAAAAACAGGGAATTTCTACAAACTAACTTTTCACTAATTACTTAAATAACTTTTTAATATTACTACTAATATACCCTTCATTTCAACCCAATCAAATGATGTCAAACAAAATGAGACCTTAAAGTAGGCCTGGGCATCGAGCGAGCGAGTCGAGCCCGAGCATAGCCTAATCGGGCCCGAACCAAACCGAGCTTTATACATAGCGAGCCGAGCTCAACCGAGCTTTATTAAAGTTTGACCGAGCCCGAGCTGAATTTTTCTTTTTTTGTGTTCCCATACTTAATAATATAGAAAATAATATTTAAATTTTTCTTTTGATCATAATCATAGATAATGATAAAAGTACTAGTTTATCAATTGTTAACTATTGCATTAAAATATTAAACAACACGTAGACTTCTAATATTTTTTGGTAATTAAGCCTAATGAATGTAAATTATATTTTAAAGATAAAGTTACACAATCAATCGAGCCGAGCTTTGACCGAGCCAAGCTTGATCGAACTTTAACCGAGCCGAGCTGAGCCAAATTTTAAATGAAACCGAGCCGAGCCGTGCCGAGCTAAAAGACAACCGAGCCGAGCTCCGAGCCGGCTCAGCTCTATGCCCAGGCCAATCTTAAAGTCAAACCTTAACTAAAACATTTTTACACACTTTGGAAACGAAACCTTTACATGCATGGGAAAATAGTACCTGTCTCACTTAATCTTGGAAAGTGTCTCCTTCTCCGGGAATAACGCCTAATCTGAACAAGGGTTGGATCAGATAACTGTGTTAGAGGACTTTTTCTTGACCAAGAACCTGAAGAAGAATACTTCATCCCCACAACTTCACCTTCTTTATGCACAATGCATGTATCTCTCGCCGGAAAACCTGGCGGAGGTGACAACGGGGTGGTGGAAGTGGTGGCGCGTGAGAAACTTTGAGGAGTCTTTGGAAGTATCTTCATGAACAATGGCTGTAATAAACCATGTGGAAACATATATAAAGTATAAGTAAATCATTTTGAGAGGTTCCAACATATTTACTCGAGCCGTCTAACTTTTGCATGTCATATTTCAGCTTTTCACAGGTATCAAGAAGATCATAAATAAATCATTTATTTTACTAATTTATCTTCATTAATTATACTTTGGAAATTGATATTTGATTATGATTTAAGAAATACTCCATTGATTCAATTTTAGTTGTTTTTTTCAGCTTTTTCCCACTCATTAAAAAATATATTAAATAGAGTATATATTTTATTATATTATTCCTATTTAATGTTTGACTATTAATATATTTTTAGATTGTTTTAATTATTAAGAATATATTTGTAAATAATTAATTAATTTATTCTTGAAATTCTAAAGGGACAACTAATAATTTGGACAGACATATTTTGTTAAAGAGATAACTAATTTGGAACGGTGAGAGTATTATTGAAATTTTGTTCATAAAAAGTGACAAGTAACAGTGGATAGAGGAAGTATATGGTAACTAGTTTAATATCTTACACTATAATTAGATTATTTTACAACTCATGTCAATGAATAAATTAAATAATTTATGAATACCATTAAAAATTAAAAATATGTATAAGTCCTTGAATTGATGAATGTTGATTCTATTCAACACTAGTGTCGAGAGCCTCTGCTAAGCACAAGCTCAAGAATTTTTCTTTTAACCATTGGATTTACGAATTGTTTTAGTTATTTTCATGGGCTATTTCTTTATTTGTTCATGCCACCTTGCACAGATTCTCTCGATTCTAATTTATGTGTTGTGTTGAATTCTTTTTGGAATTTATGGTCTTAAATCAGTTTTAAAAAATTTTTTGGTTACAGATCATCTTATTAAATGTAGTATTAAAAATTATAGTTGAAGAGATGTCTGCACAAGCATAGGTCAAGTACATATTGAACGTTTTGAAGTTTATAAATACTCCATCGTCTCATTTTAAGTACTCTTTCGGCTTCAAGCACTTGTCATGTTTTTATTTGCACACCCTTAAAAAATATTAATAATGCGAGCTTTTCGACTATTTTATCTTTATTTATATCTATCCTCAGTAAATGTTCATTCTAGTTTGTACTTTCAAGATCGATTTATACTTAGGACAAAGTGAGAAAACTAATTGATTATATCTTGATATTCTAAAATGATAAATATTTTGAGTCAAATAATTTTATTCTCCATGACTATAAAAAGATAGTAAATAACATTTCATCTGTCTAAATTTATGTGGCACTTTTTCTTAAATAGTAGAGCAACAAATAATGACACATTTCTATAGTTAATAACAATTCAGCTATAAATATTATTTTGTTTATCTTAGTGAAATGATTTCAAGCCATGCAAAATTTATACTTATTTTAGACCATAAATTTAAATATCTTCATATATTAATTTCATGAACTTCACATCCAGTCTAATACGATCATCACTAGATTGAGATGAAAAATATATCACATTTCAATAGTAGCACTTAATATTTAGGATGTAATTTAATATTAAACAATGTTCAATGTATGAAATTTTGTAATGTACACGTCTCCACTCCTAATATATCAGTACTTTAAACTTACAATTTTTTTCTTTAATTTACGAGCAACTATACATGCTTATTACAAAATTTTATAAATTTGGTACTAATTATTAGAAATACAAGTGCATTGCACATGGCAGAAAACTAGTAACTAGTAAAAAAGTCCTACATGGCAAAGAAAGTGGGACCTGCGGGTATATAAAAAATATTTTAAAAAGCCAGTCAGATTTCCGAAGGGTGACGGTGCAAAAATCGGCCAGAATTACTTTTGAAGATATTTTTCCTAAGTTGACTGACCATTTTGGGACCATCCAAAACAAAGTGACTTTAATAGTTAATTTCTCAAAGTTAAGTAACCATTTCAGATTTTAACTCTGAAAAGTGAACATACCTTGTATGTATGATCTTCCTAAAAATCTTAACAATCTTTAATCTCTTCTTAAGATAATAAGATATGTAGTGGCGGAGCAAGTACGGTGGTCAGTCGAACATTATTTCTCGAAAATTATATCATGTACACATGTCAAGTTCTATTAATTTTTAAATATTTACTAAACGTGGAGTACCTTGACGAAACAAAGGGTTCTAGTATAGCAATCAAGGGTGTTCAAGAGAACCTTGAAGTGGCCTGTCAGGTTCAAAACTCACTAGTGACAAGTTTTATATACCTGTCCTAGCAGTTTAATTACAACCAATGAAGACTGTAAGGATCAGGCAAATAATTGAAAAGCACACAACTTGTAATTTGTAGATCATATCAAATGAGTACAAGATTTCAAGAATCAGAGTTAAATAAACCTCAAACTTCAGGATTTCCACTGAAGTAACTTCTTCATATAAATCAGAAGATAAGGGCCATATATAAGGCACAATTCATATAAGCAAAAAACAACTATTAGAGTATTCTCAATAAGCTATTCAACCTCTTCAGAAATTTGTACTCTAAGAAGTTCTCAAGATAAACACCATAAATCATTAAACACTAAAATGTATAAGAGAGTACACACACTTTCTAAAAATTAAGTTAAGAATGTATGAACTTCAGGCGACGGGTAGTGAACTCAATGGCTTTGAGAACTGCATTTTCACATTGAACAATTTCTCTAAGTACATCTTCAGCTGCCTCCACTTGGGTACGAAGTTTTTGCACCTCCTGTACTGCAATCTCATGGGCTGTGATTTGTTTTTGTTTCTTATGTTTCAAAGCATATTCACCCTCTTCAAGAAAAGAAACCAATTGTTTCACCCTACCAATCATTTCAATTGCATTCGTTATTCGTCTTTCTAAAGGTTCCTTCTTCTTCATAACCTCATCCAAATAGTCTTGAGTACGAACAATCTCATCTTTAAGATCATTTGCCCAAGTTATAGCATCTTCATATCTTGTCTTAAGCTCCAGATAACATTGCATCTCTCTCTGTCTCTTTGTTGTTTGCAACTCATAGTGATAAGTGATGAAGTCCTTGACATCCTTGTAGAAACAAGTATAATCTGCTTCAAGCATATCCAAGTTGAAGAAGGCGATATTCGCGCACTCAACCATTGCTTCCACAGTTTTGGTGCTCCCAGAAGTGAGCTGGTACACCAACAGAGACTTGACAGACTTGACATGAGATATTATTGTCTTTGATTCTTCATTAATGTGGGAAGAACATTCATCCTGAAGACGTGGTTTTGGTGGCGATTTCAGCTTGAACAAGGGATTTAGCTTTATCTTTTTGTCTATATGTTCTTCATCTGCATCACATGGAATTAGTACAGGCGCATCTATACTCGATCCCAATGGTGGCGCAGGTGCAGGAGGCAGCACAACCGCTGGAGTTTCTTTCGTTGCTATCGGTGGAGCTTCAACATCAACAACATCGAAAAATTCATTAGTTTAAAAAGTCAGAAACAATAACGAAAAAATGCCGGATGTTTCAAAATGGGACTTACTGAAAACTTACTAAACTGTACTTTCACTATAGTTGGAACTCATTGAAAACTTACACAACAACAAGAATGTACTCAGTATAATCCTACAAGTGGGGTCTGGGAGGATGAGATGTACGCAAACTCTACCCCTACCTTGATGAAGTAGAAAGGCTGTCTCCGATATATCCTTGGCTCAAGAACCTTAATGAGTTCAAAATGATTTATGCTTTAAACTTATAACTCATAGAAGACTTACTAGAGCTTATGTGACAGATACTAAGGTTTTCATTCAGAATAGGTTTGTTTTAAAGTAACAACTAATTGAAAACATACTAAATCTTTGGTTTTGGTTTTAAAACGTGTATGCTTCAAAGTCTGAAAACTAAGCTAAACCAAGAAGTGGAGCTAACAATGGAACTCACTCTTTGTGATTTCAACAACGTCATTCTCTCTTGTTTCCCTTTTTTCCTTTTCATATCAGAACTTTATAACATGGCAAACTAGTAAGAAGATCAGCAACAACATATCAGTATGATCCCGCAAGTGGGATCTGGGGTGGGTGCGGTGTACACAGACCTTACTCTTACCTCGAGTGACGTAGATAGGTTGTTTTCGATAGACCATTAGCTCGAGATAAATAGTTTTGAAAACGAGTCGGAAAAATAAATGGATAAAAATACAAGACTAACACGCAAAGATAGAGAAGCAATGACAAACTAGTAAGAAGATATTGGACTTACAAAAATTACTGTAAACTAATATTAACCCCTACAAGAAAAGAAACTTTGAACCATAATGTAAAGTATTAGTCATGAAACTCACCCTCTGCTAAAACTGATCTTTGTTTAGGGGGGCGACCTCGGCCACGTTTGACAGTCTGAATAATGCTACTAGGCACAGTCTTTGTTTTGTGATCACCATCAGTTGTGCAATGTTCTTCTTGTATCGATGATGCTATATGTTCTCGTATAGCACCTGCAGGGGTTTACGCATGTAAAGGAGAAATTAAGAGCAATTGAATCACCATGTGGTTACGAATAGGCTCACCCTTCTACCCTTTTCCATTTAAATACCTACAATTTGTCAACAACGGGGTTCGAACATGCGACATGCGCTTAATCTAAGCATCACAAGTTGAGCTTTTATCACTAAACCAAAGTCCCGGAATTTCACATATTATTCATATACTAGTACATAAGGCAGCCATCTTTGACATTTCATCCGTGCTAGTGTACAAATTAATACTTTTAGGAAAATATCACTACTAAGCAAGTAGTATTAAACAAATGGATTTTTACATCAAGAAGCAAGGAACACACAAAAATTATTAAGGATTTTTTACATTATATATCCATTAAATTCAAAATATTTATAAGTTATACTCATTAAAAATTACACTAACCATAAAATTAAAAGTATTTACCAACCTACCCATTTATTACTGTATACATTTATTATACCTTATGGGTGTCTACCTTTAAGGTATTCTTAAATAGTTTATGGGTAGGACTTCTAAATATAAATATATGGACAGAGATGCGTAAATATTTTGATTTTAATGGATATTTTCGTAAACCTCCGAATTATTAATATGAGCCCTTATTCCCAAACTTTTTTTAAAATGGCCCATAATTTGTGCCAAAAAAATTTAAAATTACTACCCTAACCCCCTCTCCACAAAAAAACGTTAGCCTCTTCTCTTCTCCTTCAAAGAAAATGTCCTAGCACCCTATTCCCCCTTGCCATTGTCGCTTCCTCCCCAACCCCTTCCACCGTTTGTGAAGAATAAGACGATTTTCCAAAACAAATTCCGGTCAAAGCTGAGGGTTGTTTATCGTGTTCTTTTTTTTTTAAAAATAAACCGACGAGATCTACTAGATTTTTTGTTGAAATTTTTTTAAAATGTGTAGATCTAGTATTTTTCTTTTAGTATTTTATATAGATCTGATATTTTTGTTATGTTTTTTATGTAAAGCTGCTCAAAATACTATATAAAACTTTTTGTACGTGTTTATACAAATTTCAACATGTTTTATACAAGTTCATATATTTATGTAAACATGTTTAACTTGTATAAATAGGTATAGGATTTTTTACCTTATATACTCATGTAATTCAAAGTATTTACAAGTCATACCCATTAAAAATTACACTACCCATGAAACTAAAAATATTTACCCAACCTACCCATTATGGGTGTATATCTTTAAAGTATACTACATAAATAATATTAATATACAAGTCGAGATATGGGTGTATACCTTTAGTGTCTACAGTACATAAATAATACAAGTCTAGATGGGTAGAACATGTAAATAGTTTATGGGTAAGGCTTGTAAATATGAAACTTATGGGTAGAGGTGAGTAAATATTTTGATTTTGATGGGTATTTTCGTAAACCTCTCATAGGTATATCTGTGTATGTACATAAATTTTCAGATTTGTGCATTATTCTAGATGTCTGTATGAAGGTTAAGCATTTTTGTATAAATTTTTGTATTTCTCTCCTTGTATACGCATTCATCAATGTATATTCATGTATGATTTATTTTTTCGTAGATTTGTATGTATAAACTTGTCCAAATTAATGATATAGACAAAATCGATAAAAAATAACTTCGATAAAACAAAAAAGTAATTTCAGTGATGAAACAAAAGGTTTCATTAGAATTTTGACTATTTAAAATTTTTCGGCCACCGATCATTGCCGGCGGGAGGGTGACCATCGGCGAATCAATGGCACGGTAGGGGGATGTGACTGCTAGAATTTTTTTCCTTTGAAGAAAGAGAGCCTTTATTTTGAAAATTGGCAATGTGCTATGCCAATATAATAAAAATTAATGTGGCCATTCCTTTATAATTTCCTTCTTTGAAATGCTATTTTTTTTAAAGAAAAAATTAACTAAATATCAAGTACTAATGTAAAATAGACTATTTATTTAAACTAAATTTTCGCTCATTACTTTAAGAACTGTTTAACATTACTACTAATATACCCTCCATTCCAACCCAGTCAAATGATGTCAAATAGAATGAGACCTTCAAGTCAAACCTTAGCTAAAATATTTTTACACACTTTGGAAACAAAACATTTAAATGCATGTGAAAAGAGTACTTGTCTCACCTAATCTTGTAAAGGGTCTCCTTCTTCGGAAAGAACGCCTACGTTGAATACAGGTTGAATCAGATAACTGTGTTAAAGACCTTTTTCTTGACGAAGAATCTGGAGAAGAAGAAGACTTCTTCCTCTCAACTTTTCCTTCTTCATGCACAATATTTGTATCTCTTGCCGGAAAACCTGGAGGAGGTGATAACGAGGCGGCGGAAGCAATGACGCCTGAGAAACTTTTCTTTGAAGGTAACATCATCAACTAATGATTGTAATAAAACATGTGGCAACATATTTATAGGACAATCTTGGGAGGTTCTAACTTTCTTATATGGAAACTACTTTAATATCTTACACTATAACTAGATTTATTTCCAAGTAAATTTGGCTACGCGCGAAGCGCGTGTAACTAATATCAATGAGTAAGTTGCTGAAATCATACTTAGCATAAGTCCTCATATACAAAGTTCACACACTAAAAGAGAAGCATGAATTAAATGTATATCTATTTTGTTGACATTAACAAATATAGTGAGTTAAAAAAAGAAGGAAAATTATATAGAGACAGGAAAAATGAGTAAAAAAAAGTAAAAGTAGAGAGGAAAAGAACCCGAACAAATAAATGTAAAGTGCTTGAATCGGTAAAGATGAGCAATCAATTTTAGTCATTCACATGATCAAATATAATTACATTATTAAAGAGTCTTATTAGTTCAAGATGATCTACTTCTCACAACAAATTAAAGATAAAAAGATATTGACAAAAACCTGCTGCTTACAGAACAAAATCAGTCCAGATGTTGCAAAGAGAGCAGCTAACCAAGCAAATACAACACCAATGATGGTTAATTTTTTAAGTGGAGAAGAGTTTATAGTTACTAAAGTGATTGTTGGTCTTCTTATATACGGTATAAAAAGGGTTAATTACACTGTATGTCATTCTAGGGCACTTTTTTTAAAAACATAGCAATACTTTGTCACTTTACCAAACGTAGCAATATTTTTACAAATGCTACCAAACATGTCATAACCAAAAAAAATCCTAATCCCTTTTTCTCTCTTCTCTCCATTCTCTTTCCCCGCCGCCCCCCACCCCCACCCCCACTGTTTTTCCGGCCAGCCTTGGCACCACCCATCCCGTCGTCTTCTCGCCTCCCCCATCCCCAACTTTTCCCTGTCCGAGCCGCTACGGCGTCGCAGCTGCGTCGCTCGTTTTTTTTTAAGTTTTCCGGCGATCTATGTTGTTGCGCCGTCGTCGATTTGCTTTTCCGGTGGGTGTGGATCTATGGATCTGCTATGTTTCTTTTCCGGTGGTGTGGAACCGTCGTCGATTTGTTGGATCTGTGGATATGGTATGTTGCTTTTCCGGTGGATGGTGCCGTGTAGATTTGCTATGTTTTTCGGCTCGGATCCGGCGGAAAACAGTGTTTTTGTCTTTTTTGTTTTTTGTTTTTTGAGTTTTCCGGTGGGACACGGCGGAACCACGGTGGTTGTGGTGTATATTTGGTGTTTTGGGACTGTATGGAATGTATGCCGTGTGTATTTTCATTGTATGCCCGGTGTATGCACTGTATATACAGTGAATATACACCGGACATACAATGAATATATACTTGTCATACAATAAATATACAATCAGATTCGATTTTGTTGTTTGTGTGTATGTACGGTGAATGAACGTGCATACAATGATCATACAGTGTCTATACAGAGAATATACACACATACAATAAGTGTATGTGTGTGTATCCACCGTATTTTCACTATATATACAATGTATACATTGTCCATACACTGTTCATACAGTGAAATTACAAAAATATACATTGTCCATACACTGTCCATACATTGCGGGCGGTGGTTGATGGGCGGCGGTGGTGGCAGTGATGGGGCTGGGGGCAGGGGGTGGTAGGAGGTGGATCTAGGCTTTTATCCTCCTTTTGTTTGTGTTTTGCTATGTTTTGAAAAAAAATGTTGCTATGTTTTGAAAATGGGAAAATGTTGACATTTTAGTGTAAGAAAAAATGTTAGTTTGTATAGTTTTGTGAATTGCCCTAAAAAAATCCTCAAATACATGGTACATTAGAAACATTTCAATTTCCATGAAGAACTATTAAGTTTATGTCTCCAATTATCGTTTGCATACATCTTACAATATGTATAAAATTTTATATATCGTAGCTTGCATTTCTCTTACTTATTTTGGTTCAGAGAATATTGAAATTAGATAGGGAAAAGAGTTTAATTGGTGGGTAAAATCGTATTTCAATTTTATATAGGGGTATTTTAATATTTGAATTTTTGCCTTGGAAGTTCTCACTTTTAATATATTAATTGTGTTTGGCCAAATTATTCGAGAAGTACTTTTGTCATAGTTAAGTAGCAATTTGTGTCTAGTCAAACTTTTCAAAACGTACTTTTGAATATCAAATTACGAATTAGGACAAGGAGAAAAAAATGATGAATTATTTATAAATGAAAATCATTAGTCTTAATAAATTATGGTAATTGGCATATAGATATTTTTGGTAAGGTTACGGCTTCTGTTTCTGCTTTTGGAGAGAATAGTTTTTCAAGTTTCTTCCTAACAGTAAAAAAAATAGCTTCTGATGCTATTTAAAGGGAAATACACACTGTGTACCTCACTTTTGATACTCCCTCCGTTTAAAAATGATGAATATTTTCACTTTTTGAAAGTCAATTTGACTAATCTTTGAACCTAAATTAAACTATATTAAATTAATATTTTCAAATAAAAATTTGCATATTCAAAAACTATACTAAAAGTACTATAACATGTAACTATTCGCATATCAATATGATTAAAAAAATCATCTTAAATTGTTGGTCAAAGTTCATCCAGCTTGACTCTCGAAAAGCGAAAAGGTTCATCCATTCTTAAACAGAGAGAGTAGTAATTACAGAGTATACCCACCTGGATTTTTTCTATCCACCCATTGAAAAATAATTACAGCTCATACCTATTCCCTCGAATCCCTATCCCATTAGCCCAAAACTCCCATCAAATTCCTATCCCATTCGCGCCCAAAACACCTCTCAAATCCCTATCCCATTCACTCCCAAAATTTCACTCAAAACCCTACATGAATTTACTTGAATCGATAATTCCAAACAATAAATTTTTGAAATTGAGCTTAAGCTCGTTTATAAACGTTAAAAAAAATCTCCCCATCTTGTTCCTAGTCCGGGTCCGTCACCAATCGAAGATAGTCATTCAAATATGTTGGTCGTTGTTCCTTTTAGTATTAAAGGAACATATATTGTTTCAGAATTTGGAAATGAGGTCGCATCGAAATTCATGTGTTTGGATCTTTTTTGTTAGTATGAAATTGTTTCGAGTTAGCTCTTATTCGCATAAAGTTTTAATCTTTCAGTGTTGTTTTCGCATAAAATTTTTCTTTGATCGTTTGAACCTATGTTTAACGTTAAAACTAGTTAAGAATCCCTATTTGATTTGAATGAAAATGTAAAGCTAAGAGTTAAGTGTACGTTTAGTAGTGAAAGATGTAAAAATTCAGTTTGAAGTGAAAGCTCGAATTTTGTTAAGAAGTGTTCTACCCTTCATTTGCTTGTTTTTGAGTCTAAAGTTATCCTGAAAGTCTTGATTGTTTTTCTTTTGTTGAAATGGTTTTATTTCTCTGGTTGTCTGTGAGTTTTTTGGAGTTAGAGTAGGTGTGAGAGCTTGGAATCTAGATGGTTTGAATGCCGTGTGAGGAAATACAGGGAGTTCAAGAAGTTTGTTTTTGGTTCCTGTTTGTTTGAAGCTGATTCTGGTTATTTAAGGATCCAGGATAAGTGTGTGGATGCTGAGAAGAGTGTACCAGGTATAGCAGGTGTAGGGAGTTAGTTCCGTGATGTGAAGGTGGGTTGTAGAGCAGTTATAATGTATGTAGGGATGTTTGTTGGCTTGCAGGTGTAGCAAAAAATGTTCAGGTACTGTGAGGGATTCTGGGGGAGTGTTTCAGTCCTATTCTATTTGTTGCAGGGTTGTAAAAGAGAAGTCTAGATGTGTTCATAGGCAGTGAGGGAGTTGGTATGTGAGTAAAGGTCTGGTAGTTTGAGTGTTGTTCATGTGATGCTTGTAGGTAATAGGAGTTAGTTATTGGTTGGTCCAAAAGTGTTCTCTTATTGTTTGGTATGTAGAGGTTTGAGAGTGTGTGTGGATCTTTTTTGTGTTTGGATTTTTTATTGTATTTCATATACTATTTTGGAATATTTTTTTGTGTTTGTGTTGAAGAGTGTGAGTTGCATTAACGTGAGGAGGAGGCACTTGGACAGGGTCGATAGCGAGGAGGAAGCGATGATAGCTACATTGAGGCAACAATGTTAATTGTTTGTGTGGGGTTGGAGAGATAGTAGCAGTCGTGATGTAGTGTCACGCTTGTGGTGGTGTGATTATGAAGCTGTGGTGATGAAGTTGAGTGATGGAAATGGCACATTGGAGCTGAAAATCAAAGAAAAAAATTGCATAAACTGTATACTACAATAGTATACTACTGCAGAAATTGTACCGTGAGAAGTAAATTTGCGGGCAAAATTTAATGTGGGTGATACCCAGGATCTTTCTTATGCCATATTAAACTTTTTCCATCAAATAACGTTCTTACCAAAATTAAAATATGCAACCTCAACCATTGAAATTCATAAGTCCACTTGTTATTAATCTAAGTCTATATTGATGTTCAATGGAGCAAATTTCAATGGAGCAAATCCGGACTCAAATAAAAGATGAAAATGGTCACTTATTAAGGGATGAAGTAATAGATTTTGCTAGATCCATTCTCAATAAGTGTATTTTGTTCTTTTAATTTGTTCCAAATTACATATCTTTTAGGAAATTAATGCAAAATTAATTATATTTTTTTAATCTTATCCTTATAATTAAAGAGTTAAAGATGATTAGTTATATTTAAGTTCAATTATCAAGAATAATAAATAAGGATAATTAGATGAAATAAGTATAACAGACATGAATTTTCTTAATAAACGTGAAAAATGAAAATAAACTTATTGAGGTATTGAGGTGGTAAATTATGAACATTGCCTTTAAAAGCAGTAATAAACAATAAGTAAAATGTAGGAAATCGAAAGGACACAATGATTTTTATACTGGTTCAGAACCAATGTGATTCCTAATCCAGTCCTCTTGGGTCACAAGGGAGTTTTCTCTTTGGCTCAGAGAATTCTTTCACGATACAACTTTGAATGGTTTTTCCTTCGCTCACCACCATCGAATCTAGCTTGTGGTTTTGATACTGCGCTCACCACTAACGACTCACAGTTGGATACACACCAATTCACACACGACACTAACCTTACTTTCACTCAGTCTTCTCTTTTCTTTTTCTTGTACAATAGTAAACTCTCAAAAATACAATATTTCAAGGCTAGAAAGAGATTGCTAGAAAGTAAAAGGTTGCATAAGTCTCAGAGTGAAGGGTGTCAAGAATATATAGCTCCAGCTTCCATGTGAATGTGAGATTCTGACGATGCTGATTGATTCTACTTGCCTTCCACGAAGAGATATGGCGACCCAAAGGATTTGATCCTCAAAAAAGAAGTTATGATATGTTCCTTTTTGAGACTAAGACTAGAGCCGTTAAGGGAGAATCACGATCCTTTAACGATACGGTCTGCAGCTACTAAACTTGATCATGCGTACCAATCCAAGATCTTTTCCTTTTGAAGTGCGATCCCTTTTGCTAAGTATCCGGAGAGGATTCTCTTTAGCTAAAGTGCAGTCAACTTCCCATATGCAGCACCCTTGATTTCCGCACTTGATTATTTTCCATTTCTCTTATGACTCGAGTATCATCTGGGTAACCTACATAATTAGTGGAAGAACTTGTGAGTTGACTGATAAGTTTAATTGTTATCATCAAAACATAACTCAACAATATATAAATATTGATAGAAATGAAAAGTGAACATACCTTGTATGTATGATCTTCCAACAATCTTAACAATCTTTAATCTCTACTTAAATAATAAGTAGATATGTAGTGGCGGAGCAAGCACCTGGTCAGTCGAACATCATTTCTCGAAAATTATATTATGTATACATGTCAAGTTCTATTAATTTTTAAATATTTACTAAACGTGGAGTACCTCGACGAAACAAAGGGTTCTAGTAGCAGTCAAGGGTGCTCAAGAGAACCTTGAAGTGGCCTGGCAGGTTCGAAACTCCGAGTGACAAGTTTTTGTTGGGATCGAAACACTATGGCGTCATGCGGAAGCTAACACATCAATATTTAGATAACAATAAATCAGATATATAGAAAAATAAGCTAAAAAACTTTTATTGAAAATGGCTTGGCAGTAGGCCTGCATCATTTGGGAGTAGAAGTCTCCCCAAAATAAAATTACTCTAATGACTACATTGTGGAGTTTGGTGTTCTCTTTGTTGTGAAGAGAAGATCCTATTTATAGGAGTTCTAAAACTTATCCTTCAAGAAAAGGATAGGCATAAAAGTAGATATATTCCTGTTAAACTCTTTTTCATCCTTCGAGAAATAGAGTCCTAATAGGTTACAAATTCAGGATTAAAAAAAAATCCTAACAGTTTTATACCCCTGTCCTACCAATTTAATTACAACCAAAAAAGACTTAAGGATCTGGCAAATAATTGAAAAGCACACACCTTGTAAATCATATCAAATGAGTATAAGATTTCAAGAATCAGAGTTAAATAAACCTCAAACTCCTGGATTTCCACTGAAGTAACTTCTTCATATAAATCAAAAGATAAGGGCCATAAGACACATTCATATAAGCAAAAAACAACTACTCCATTAGAGTATTCTCAATAAGCTATTCAACCTCTTCAGAAATTTGTACTCTAAGAAGTTCTCAAGATAAACAACATAAATCATTGAACAGTAAAATGTATAAGAGAGTACGCACACTTTCTAAAAATTAAGTTAAGAATGTATGAACTTCAGGCGACGGGTAGTGAACTCAATGGCTTTGAGAACTGCATTTTCACATTGAACAATTTCTCTAAGTACATCTTCAGCTGCCTCCACTTGGGTACGAAGTTTTTGCACCTCATGTAGTGCAATCTCATGGGCTGTGATTTGTTTCTGCTTCTTATGTTTCAAAGCATATTCACCCTCTTCATAAAAAGAAACCATTATTTTCAGCCTACCAATAAGTTCAATTGCATCCGCTGTTTGCCTTTCTAAATATTCCTTCTTCTTCGTAACCTCATCCAAATGGTCTTGAGTACGAACAATCTCATCTTTAAGATCATTTTCATGAGTTAAGCTCCAGATAAGATTGCATCTCTCTCTGTCTCTTTGTTGTGAGCAAATCATAGTGATAAGTGATGAAGTCCTTGACATCCTTGTAGAAACAAGTATAATCCGCTTCAAGCATATCCAAGTTGAAGAAGGCGTTATTCGCGCACTCAACCATTGCTTCCACAGTTTTGGTGCTCCCAGAAGTGAGCTGATACACCAACAGAGACTTGACAGACTTGACATGAGATATTATGGTCTTTGATTCTTCATTATTGTGGGAAGAACATTCATCCCGAAGACGTGGTTTTGGTGGTGATTTCAGCTTGAACAAGGGATTCAGCTTCATCTTATTGTCACTATGTTCTTCATCTGTATCACATGAAATCAGTAGAGGCACATCTATACTCGATCCCAATGGTGGCACAGGTGCAGGAGGCAGAGGAACCGCTGGAGCTTCTTTCGTTGCTATAGGTGGCGCTTCAACATCAACAACATTGAAAAATTCATTAGTCTAAGAAATCAGAAACAGTCAACGAAAAAATGCCGGATGTTTCAAAGGACTTACTGAAAACTTACTAAATTTACTTTCACTATGGCTGGAACTCATTGAAAACTTACACAACAACAACAATGTACATAGTATAATCCAACAAGTGGTATCTGAGAGGATGAGATGTACGGAGACCTTACTCCTGTCTCCGATATATCCTCGGCTCAAGAACCTTACTGAGTTCAATATGATTTATGCTTTAACCTTAGAACTCATAAAAGACTTACTAGAGCTTATGTGACACATACTAAGTGAGATTTAGAGAGAGAAAAAAGGTTCATTTAATTTGGTAGAGTAGTGCTTGTGCTCACTGCATTAGCAACAAAAAAGATTTTGCAGCAAAAAGGACAAAAATAGGGGCTCAGGCATCTGCATGCAGACCTATTACACAAAATATGCTTCAAAGTTGGAACTCACTGAAAGCTAAGCTAAACCAATAAATATAATGGAGCTAACAATGGAACTCACTCTTTGTAATTTGAACAATGTCATTCTCTCTTGTTTCCCTTTTTTCCTTTTCATATCAGAACTTCATAACATGGCAAACTAGTAAGGAGATCAACAACATACCGGTATGCTTCGCAAGTGGGGTCTAGGGAGGGTGAGGTCTCACTCTTACCTCGAGTGAGGTAGATATGTTGTTTCTGATAGACCTTTGGCTCGAGGAAAATAGTTTTGAAAACGAGTCGGAAAAATAAATGGATAAAAATACAAGACTAACACGCAAAGATAGAGAAGCAATGACAAACTAGTAAGAAGATATTGGACTTACAAAAATTACTGTAAACTAATATTAACCCCTACAAGAAAAGAAACTTTGAACCATAATGTAAAGTATTAGTCATGAAACTCACCCTCTGCTAAAACTGATATTTGTTTAGGGGGGCGACCTCGGCCACGTTTGACAGTCTGAATAATGCTACTAGGCACAGTCTTTGTTTTGTGATCACCATCAGTTGTGCAATGTTCTTCTTGTATCGATGATGCTATATGTTCTCGTATAGCACCTGCAGGGGTTTACGCATGTAAAGGAGAAATTAAGAGCAATTGAATCACCATGTGGTTACGAATAGGCTCACCCTTCTACCCTTTTCCATTTAAATACCTACAATTTGTCAACAACGGGGTTCGAACATGCGACATGCGCTTAATCTAAGCATCACAAGTTGAGCTTTTATCACTAAACCAAAGTCCCGGAATTTCACATATTATTCATATACTAGTACATAAGGCAGCCATCTTTGACATTTCATCCGTGCTAGTGTACAAATTAATACTTTTAGGAAAATATCACTACTAAGCAAGTAGTATTAAACAAATGGATTTTTACATCAAGAAGCAAGGAACACACAAAAATTATTAAGGATTTTTTACATTATATATCCATTAAATTCAAAATATTTATAAGTTATACTCATTAAAAATTACACTAACCATAAAATTAAAAGTATTTACCAACCTACCCATTTATTACTGTATACATTTATTATACCTTATGGGTGTCTACCTTTAAGGTATTCTTAAATAGTTTATGGGTAGGACTTCTAAATATAAATATATGGACAGAGATGCGTAAATATTTTGATTTTAATGGATATTTTCGTAAACCTCCGAATTATTAATATGAGCCCTTATTCCCAAACTTTTTTTAAAATGGCCCATAATTTGTGCCAAAAAAATTTAAAATTACTACCCTAACCCCCTCTCCACAAAAAACGTTAGCCTCTACTCTTCTCCTTCAAAGAAAATGTCCTAGCACCCTATTCCCCCTTGCCATTGTCGCTTCCTCCCCAACCCCTTCCACCGTTTGTGAAGAATAAGACGATTTTCCAAAACAAATTCCGGTCAAAGCTGAGGGTTGTTTATCGTGTTCTTTTTTTAAAAAAAATAAACCGACGAGATCTACTAGATTTTTTGTTGAAATTTTTTTAAAATGTGTAGATCTAGTATTTTTCTTTTAGTATTTTATATAGATCTGGTATTTTTGTTATGTTTTTTATGTAAAGCTGCTCAAAATACTATATAAAACTTTTTGTACGTGTTTATACAAATTTCAACATGTTTTATACAAGTTCATATATTTATGTAAACATGTTTAACTTGTATAAATAGGTATAGGATTTTTTACCTTATATACTCATGTAATTCAAATTATTTACAAGTCATACCCATTAAAAATTACACTACCCATGAAACTAAAAATATTTACCCAACCTACCCATTATGGGTGTATAATAAAAATTAATGTGGCCATTCCTTTATAATTTCCTTCTTTGAAATGCTATTTTTTTTAAAGAAAAAATTAACTAAAATATCAAGTACTAATGAAAAATAGACTATTTATTTAAACTAAATTTTCGCTCATTACTTTAAGAACTGTTTAACATTACTACTAATATACCCTCCATTCCAACCCAGTCAAATGATGTCAAATAGAATGAGACCTTCAAGTCAAACCTTAGCTAAAATATTTTTACACACTTTGGAAACAAAACATTTAAATGCATGTGAAAAGAGTACTTGTCTCACCTAATCTTGTAAAGGGTCTCCTTCTTCGGAAAGAACGCCTACGTTGAATACAGGTTGAATCAGATAACTGTGTTAAAGACCTTTTTCTTGACGAAGAATCTGGAGAAGAAGAAGACTTCTTCCTCTCAACTTTTCCTTCTTCATGCACAATATTTGTATCTCTTGCCGGAAAACCTGGAGGAGGTGATAACGAGGCGGCGGAAGCAATGACGCCTGAGAAACTTTTCTTTGAAGGTAACATCATCAACTAATGATTGTAATAAAACATGTGGCAACATATTTATAGGACAATCTTGGGAGGTTCTAACTTTCGTATATGGAAACTACTTTAATATCTTACACTATAACTAGATTTATTTCCAAGTAAATTTGGCTACGCGCGAAGTGCGTGTAACTAATATCAATGAGTAAGTTGCTGAAATCATACTTAGCATAAGTCCTCATATACAAAGTTCACACACTAAAAGAGAAGCATGAATTAAATGCATATCTATTTTGTTGACATTAACAAATATAGTGAGTTAAAAAAAGAAGGAAAATTATATAGAGACAGGAAAAATGAGTAAAAAAAAGTAAAAGTAGAGAGGAAAAGAACCCGAACAAATAAATGTAAAGTGCTTGAATCGGTAAAGATGAGCAATCAATTTTAGTCATTCACATGATCAAATATAATTACATTATTAAAGACTCTTATTAGTTCAAGATATCTACTTCTCACAGCAAATTAAAGATAAAAAGATATCGACAAAAATCTGTTGCGCCTATAGAACAAAATCAACCCAGATGTTGCAAAGAGAGCAGCCAACCAAGCAAATACAACACCAATGATGGTTAATTTTTTAAGGAGAAGAGTTTATAGTTACTAAAGTGATTGTTGGTCTTCTTATATACGGTATAAAAAGGGTTAATTACACTGTATGTCATTCTAGGGCACTTTTTTTAAAAACATAGCAATACTTTGTCACTTTACCAAACGTAGCAATATTTTTACAAATGCTACCAAACATGTCATAACCAAAAAAAACCCTAATCCCTTTTTCTCTCTTCTCTCCACTCTCTTTCCCCGCCGCCCCCCACCCCCACCCCCACTGTTTTTCCGGCCAGCCTTGGCACCACCCATCCCGTCGTCTTCTCGCCTCCCCCATCCCCAACTTTTCCCTGTCCGAGCCGCTACGGCGTCGCAGCTGCGTCGCTCGTTTTTTTTTAAGTTTTCCGGCGATGTTGTTGCGCCGTCGTCGATTTGCTTTTCCGGTGGGTGTGGATCTATGGATCTGCTATGTTTCTTTTCCGGTGGTGTGGAACCGTCGTCGATTTGTTGGATCTGTGGATATGGTATGTTGCTTTTCCGGTGGATTGTGCCGTGTAGATTTGCTATGTTTTTCGGCTCGGATCCGGCGGAAAACAGTGTTTTTGTCTTTTTTTTTTTTTGTTTTTTGAGTTTTCCGGTGGGACACGGCGGAACCACGGTGGTTGTGGTGTATATTTGGTGTTTTGGGACTGTATGGAATGTATGCCGTGTGTATTTTCATTGTATGCCCGGTGTATGCACTGTATATACAGTGAATATACACCGGACATACAATGAATATATACTTGTCATACAATAAATATACAATCAGATTCGATTTTGTTGTTTGTGTGTATGTACGGTGAATGAACGTGCATACAATGATCATACAGTGTCTATACAGAGAATATACACACATACAATAAGTGTATGTGTGTGTATCCACCGTATTTTCACTATATATACAATGTATACATTGTCCATACACTGTTCATACAGTGAAATTACAAAAATATACATTGTCCATACACTGTCCATACATTGCGGGCGGTGGTTGATGGGCGGCGGTGGTGGCAGTGATGGGGCTGGGGGCAGGGGGTGGTAGGAGGTGGATCTAGGCTTTTATCCTCCTTTTGTTTGTGTTTTGCTATGTTTTGAAAAAAAATGTTGCTATGTTTTGAAAATGGGAAAATGTTGACATTTTAGCGTAAGAAAAAATGTTAGTTTGTATAGTTTTGTGAATTTCCCTAAAAAAATCCTCAAATACATGGTACATTAGAAACATTTCAATTTCCATGAAGAACTATTAAGTTTATGTCTCCAATTATCGTTTGCATACATCTTACAATATGTAATTATCGAGGGAGCTTGTAACTGTCTCCTCCTTTTATATATCGTAGCTTGCATTTCTCTTACTTATTTTGGTTCAGAGAATATTGAAATTAGATAGGGAAAAGAGTTTAATTGGTGGGTAAAATCGTATTTCAATTTTATATAGGGGTATTTTAATATTTGAATTTTTGCCTTGGAAGTTCTCACTTTTAATATATTAATTGTGTTTGGCCAAATTATTCGAGAAGTACTTTTGTCATAGTTAAGTAGCAATTTGTGTCTAGTCAAACTTTTCAAAAAGTACTTTTGAATATCAAATTACGAATAAGGACAAGGAGAAAAAAATGATGAATTATTTATAAATGAAAATCATTAGTCTTAATAAATTATGGTAATTGGCATATAGATATTTTTGGTAAGGTTACGGCTTCTGTTTCTGCTTTTGGAGAGAATAGTTTTTCAAGTTTCTTCCTAACAGTAAAAAAAATAGCTTCTGATGCTATTTAAAGGGAAATACACACTGTGTACCTCACTTTTGATACTCCCTCCGTTTAAAAATGATGAATATTTTCACTTTTTGAAAGTCAATTTGACTAATCTTTGAACCTAAATTAAACTATATTAAATTAATATTTTCAAATAAAAATTTGCATATTCAAAAACTATACTAAAAGTACTATAACATGTAACTATTCGCATATCAATATGATTAAAAAAATCTACTTAAATTGTTGGTCAAAGTTCATCCAGCTTGACTCTCGAAAAGCGAAAAGGTTCATCCATTCTTAAACAGAGAGAGTAGTAATTACAGAGTATACCCACCTGGATTTTTTCTATCCACCCATTGAAAAATAATTACAGCTCATACCTATTCCCTCGAATCCCTATCCCATTAGCCCAAAACTCCCATCAAATTCCTATCCCATTCGCGCCCAAAACACCTCTCAAATCCCTATCCCATTCACTCCCAAAATTTCACTCAAAACCCTACATGAATTTACTTGAATCGATAATTCCAAACAATAAATTTTTGAAATTGAGCTTAAGCTCGTTTATAAACGTTAAAAAAAATCTCCCCATCTTGTTCCTAGTCCGGGTCCGTCACCAATCGAAGATAGTCATTCAAATATGTTGGTCGTTGTTCCTTTTAGTATTAAAGGAACATATATTGTTTCAGAATTTGGAAATGAGGTCGCATCGAAATTCATGTGTTTGGATCTTTTTTGTTAGTATGAAATTGTTTCGAGTTAGCTCTTATTCGCATAAAGTTTTAATCTTTCAGTGTTGTTTTCGCATAAAATTTTTCTTTGATCGTTTGAACCTATGTTTAACGTTAAAACTAGTTAAGAATCCCTATTTGATTTGAATGAAAATGTAAAGCTAAGAGTTAAGTGTACGTTTAGTAGTGAAAGATGTAAAAATTCAGTTTGAAGTGAAAGCTCGAATTTTGTTAAGAAGTGTTCTACCCTTCATTTGCTTGTTTTTGAGTCTAAAGTTATCCTGAAAGTCTTGATTGTTTTTCTTTTGTTGAAATGGTTTTATTTCTCTGGTTGTCTGTGAGTTTTTTGGAGTTAGAGTAGGTGTGAGAGCTTGGAATCTAGATGGTTTGAATGCTGTGTGAGGAAATACAGGGAGTTCAAGAAGTTTGTTTTTGGTTCCTGTTTGTTTGAAGCTGATTCTGGTTATTTAAGGATCCAGGATAAGTGTGTGGATGCTGAGAAGAGTGTACCAGGTATAGCAGGTGTAGGGAGTTAGTTCCGTGATGTGAAGGTGGGTTGTAGAGCAGTTATAATGTATGTAGGGATGTTTGTTGGCTTGCAGGTGTAGCAAAAAATGTTCAGGTACTGTGAGGGATTCTGGGGGAGTGTTTCAGTCCTATTCTATTTGTTGCAGGGTTGTAAAAGAGAAGTCTAGATGTGTTCATAGGCAGTGAGGGAGTTGGTATGTGAGTAAAGGTCTGGTAGTTTGAGTGTTGTTCATGTGATGCTTGTAGGTAATAGGAGTTAGTTATTGGTTGGTCCAAAAGTGTTCTCTTATTGTTTGGTATGTAGAGGTTTGAGAGTGTGTGTGGATCTTTTTTGTGTTTGGATTTTTTATTGTATTTCATATACTATTTTGGAATATTTTTTTGTGTTTGTGTTGAAGAGTGTGAGTTACATTAACGTGAGGAGGAGGCACTTGGACAGGGTCGATAGCGAGGAGGAAGCGATGATAGCTACATTGAGGCAACAATGTTAATTGTTTGTGTGGGGTTGGAGAGATAGTAGCAGTCGTGATGTAGTGTCACGCTTGTGGTGGTGTGATTATGAAGCTGTGGTGATGAAGTTGAGTGATGGAAATGGCACATTGGAGCTGAAAATCAAAGAAAAAAATTGCATAAACTGTATACTACAATAGTATACTACTGCAGAAATTGTACCGTGAGAAGCAAATTTGCGGGCAAAATTTAATGTGGGTGATACCCAGGATCTTTCTTATGCCATATTAAACTTTTTCCATCAAATAAGGTTCTTACCAAAATTAAAATATGCAACCTCAACCATTGAAATTCATAAGTCCACTTGTTATTAATCTAAGTCTATATTGATGTTCAATGGAGCAAATTTCAATGGAGCAAATCCGGACTCAAATAAAAGATGAAAATGGTCACTTATTAAGGGATGAAGTAATAGATTTTGCTAGATCCATTCTCAATAAGTGTATTTTGTTCTTTTAATTTGTTCCAAATTACATATCTTTTAGGAAATTAATGCAAAATTAATTATATTTTTTTAATCTTATCCTTATAATTAAAGAGTTAAAGATGATTAGTTATATTTAAGTTCAATTATCAAGAATAATAAATAAGGATAATTAGATGAAATAAGTATAACAGACATGAATTTTCTTAATAAACGTGAAAAATGAAAATAAACTTATTGAGGTATTGAGGTGGTAAATTATGAACATTGCCTTTAAAAGCAGTAATAAACAATAAGTAAAATGTAGGAAATCGAAAGGACACAATGATTTTTATACTGGTTCAGAACCAATGTGGTTCCTAATCCAGTCCTCTTGGGTCACAAGGGAGTTTTCTCTTTGGCTCAGAGAATTCTTTCACGATACAACTTTGAATGGTTTTTCCTTCGCTCACCACCATCGAATCTAGCTTGTGGTTTTGATACTGCGCTCACCACTAACGACTCACAGTTGGATACACACCAATTCACACACGACACTAACCTTACTTTCACTCAGTCTTCTCTTTTCTTTTTCTTGTACAATAGTAAACTCTCAAAAATACAATATTTCAAGGCTAGAAAGAGATTGCTAGAAAGTAAAAGGTTGCATAAGTCTCAGAGTGAAGGGTGTCAAGAATATATAGCTCCAGCTTCCATGTGAATGTGAGATTCTGACGATGCTGATTGATTCTACTTGCCTTCCACGAAGAGATATGGCGACCCAAAGGATTTGATCCTCAAAAAAGAAGTTATGATATGTTCCTTTTTGAGACTAAGACTAGAGCCGTTAAGGGAGAATCACGATCCTTTAACGATACGGTCTGCAGCTACTAAACTTGATCATGCGTACCAATCCAAGATCTTTTCCTTTTGAAGTGCGATCCCTTTTGCTAAGTATCCGGAGAGGATTCTCTTTAGCTAAAGTGCAGTCAACTTCCCATATGGAGCACCCTTGATTTCCGCACTTGATTATTTTCCATTTCTCTTATGACTCGAGTATCATCTGGGTAACCTACATAATTAGTGGAAGAACTTGTGAGTTGACTGATAAGTTTAATTGTTATCATCAAAACATAACTCAACAATATATAAATATTGATAGAAATGAAAAGTGAACATACCTTGTATGTATGATCTTCCAACAATCTTAACAATCTTTAATCTCTACTTAAATAATAAGTAGATATGTAGTGGCGGAGCAAGCACCTGGTCAGTCGAACATCATTTCTCGAAAATTATATTATGTATACATGTCAAGTTCTATTAATTTTTAAATATTTACTAAACGTGGAGTACCTCGACGAAACAAAGGGTTCTAGTAGCAGTCAAGGGTGCTCAAGAGAACCTTGAAGTGGCCTGGCAGGTTCGAAACTCCGAGTGACAAGTTTTTGTTGGGATCGAAACACTATGGCGTCATGCGGAAGCTAACACATCAATATTTAGATAACAATAAATCAGATATATAGAAAAATAAGCTAAAAAACTTTTATTGAAAATGGCTTGGCAGTAGGCCTGCATCATTTGGGAGTAGAAGTCTCCCCAAAATAAAATTACTCTAATGACTACATTGTGGAGTTTGGTGTTCTCTTTGTTGTGAAGAGAAGATCATATTTATAGGAGTTCTAAAACTTATCCTTCAAGAAAAAGGATAGGCATAAAAGTAGATATATTCCTGTTAAACTCTTTTTCATCCTTCGAGAAATAGAGTCCTAATAGGTTACAAATTCAGGGTAAAAAAAAATCCTAACAGTTTTATACCCCTGTCCTACCAATTTAATTACAACCAAAAAAGACTTAAGGATCTGGCAAATAATTGAAAAGCACACACCTTGTAAATCATATCAAATGAGTATAAGATTTCAAGAATCAGAGTTAAATAAACCTCAAACTCCTGGATTTCCACTGAAGTAACTTCTTCATATAAATCAAAAGATAAGGGCCATAAGACACATTCATATAAGCAAAAAACAACTACTCCATTACAGTATTCTCAATAAGCTATTCAACCTCTTCAGAAATTTGTACTCTAAGAAAGTTCTCAAGATAAACAACATAAATCATTGAACACTAAAATGTATAAGAGAGTACGCACACTTTCTAAAAATTAAGTTAAGAATGTATGAACTTCAGGCGACGGGTAGTGAACTCAATGGCTTTGAGAACTGCATTTTCACATTGAACAATTTCTCTAAGTACATCTTCAGCTGCCTCCATTTGGGTACCAAGTTTTTGCACCTCATGTAGTGCAATCTCATGGGCTGTGATTTGTTTTTGTTTCTTGTGTTTCAAAGCATATTCACCCTCTTCAAGAAAAGAAACCAATTGTTTCAGCCTACCAATCATTTCAATTGCGTTCGTTATTCGTCTTTCTAAAGGTTCCTTCTTCTTCATAACCTCATCCAAATGGTCTTGAGTACGAACAATCTCATCTTTAAGATCATTTTCATGAGTTAAGCTCCAGATAAGATTGCATCTCTCTCTGTCTCTTTGTTGTGAGCAAATCATAGTGATAAGTGATGAAGTCCTTGACATCCTTGTAGAAACAAGTATAATCCGCTTCAAGCATATCCAAGTTGAAGAAGGCGTTATTCGCGCACTCAACCATTGCTTCCACAGTTTTGGTGCTCCCAGAAGTGAGCTGATACACCAACAGAGACTTGACAGACTTGACATGAGATATTATGGTCTTTGATTCTTCATTATTGTGGGAAGAACATTCATCCCGAAGACGTGGTTTTGGTGGTGATTTCAGCTTGAACAAGGGATTCAGCTTCATCTTATTGTCACTATGTTCTTCATCTGTATCACATGAAATCAGTAGAGGCACATCTATACTCGATCCCAATGGTGGCACAGGTGCAGGAGGCAGAGGAACCGCTGGAGCTTCTTTCGTTGCTATAGGTGGCGCTTCAACATCAACAACATTGAAAAATTCATTAGTCTAAGAAATCAGAAACAGTCAACGAAAAAATGCCGGATGTTTCAAAGGACTTACTGAAAACTTACTAAATTTACTTTCACTATGGCTGGAACTCATTGAAAACTTACACAACAACAACAATGTACATAGTATAATCCAACAAGTGGTATCTGAGAGGATGAGATGTACGGAGACCTTACTCCTGTCTCCGATATATCCTCGGCTCAAGAACCTTACTGAGTTCAATATGATTTATGCTTTAACCTTAGAACTCATAAAAGACTTACTAGAGCTTATGTGACACATACTAAGTGAGATTTAGAGAGAGAAAAAAGGTTCATTTAATTTGGTAGAGTAGTGCTTGTACTCACTGCATTAGCAACAAAAATGATTTTGCAGCAAAAAGGACAAAAATAGGGGCTCAGGCATCTGCATGCAGACCTATTACACAAAATATGCTTCAAAGTTGGAACTCACTGAAAGCTAAGCTAAACCAATAAATATAATGGAGCTAACAATGGAACTCACTCTTTGTGATTTCAACAACGTCATTCTCTCTTGTTTCCCTTTTTTCCTTTTCATATCAGAACTTTATAACATGGCAAACTAGTAAGAAGATCAGCAACAACATATCAGTATGATCCCGCAAGTGGGATCTGGGGTGGGTGCGGTGTACACAGACCTTACTCTTACCTCGAGTGACGTAGATAGGTTGTTTTCGATAGACCATTAGCTCGAGATAAATAGTTTTGAAAACGAGTCGGAAAAATAAATGGATAAAAATACAAGACTAACACGCAAAGATAGAGAAGCAATGACAAACTAGTAAGAAGATATTGGACTTACAAAAATTACTGTAAACTAATATTAACCCCTACAAGAAAAGAAACTTTGAACCATAATGTAAAGTATTAGTCATGAAACTCACCCTCTGCTAAAACTGATATTTGTTTAGGGGGGCGACCTCGGCCACGTTTGACAGTCTGAATAATGCTACTAGGCACAGTCTTTGTTTTGTGATCACCATCAGTTGTGCAATGTTCTTCTTGTATCGATGATGCTATATGTTCTCGTATAGCACCTGCAGGGGTTTACGCATGTAAAGGAGAAATTAAGAGCAATTGAATCACCATGTGGTTACGAATAGGCTCACCCTTCTACCCTTTTCCATTTAAATACCTACAATTTGTCAACAACGGGGTTCGAACATGCGACATGCGCTTAATCTAAGCATCACAAGTTGAGCTTTTATCACTAAACCAAAGTCCCGGAATTTCACATATTATTCATATACTAGTACATAAGGCAGCCATCTTTGACATTTCATCCGTGCTAGTGTACAAATTAATACTTTTAGGAAAATATCACTACTAAGCAAGTAGTATTAAACAAATGGATTTTTACATCAAGAAGCAAGGAACACACAAAAATTATTAAGGATTTTTTACATTATATATCCATTAAATTCAAAATATTTATAAGTTATACTCATTAAAAATTACACTAACCATAAAATTAAAAGTATTTACCAACCTACCCATTTATTACTGTATACATTTATTATACCTTATGGGTGTCTACCTTTAAGGTATTCTTAAATAGTTTATGGGTAGGACTTCTAAATATAAATATATGGACAGAGATGCGTAAATACTTTGATTTTAATGAATATTTTCGTAAACCTCCGAATTATTAATATGAGCCCTTATTCCCAAACTTTTTTTAAAATGGCCCATAATTTGTGCCAAAAAAATTTAAAATTACTACCCTAACCCCCTCTCCACAAAAAACGTTAGCCTCTTCTCTTCTCCTTCAAAGAAAATGTCCTAGCACCCTATTCCCCCTTGCCATTGTCGCTTCCTCCCCAACCCCTTCCACCGTTTGTGAAGAATAAGACGATTTTCCAAAACAAATTCCGGTCAAAGCTGAGGGTTGTTTATCGTGTTCTTTTTTTAAAAAAAATAAACCGACGAGATCTACTAGATTTTTTGTTGAAATTTTTTTAAAATGTGTAGATCTAGTATTTTTCTTTTAGTATTTTATATAGATCTGGTATTTTTGTTATGTTTTTTATGTAAAGCTGCTCAAAATACTATATAAAACTTTTTGTACGTGTTTATACAAATTTCAACATGTTTTATACAAGTTCATATATTTATGTAAACATGTTTAACTTGTATAAATAGGTATAGGATTTTTTACCTTATATACTCATGTAATTCAAAGTATTTACAAGTCATACCCATTAAAAATTACACTACCCATGAAACTAAAAATATTTACCCAACCTACCCATTATGGGTGTATATATTTAAAGTATACTACATAAATAATATTAATATACAAGTCGAGATATGGGTGTATACCTTTAGTGTATACTACAGTACATAAATAATACAAGTCTAGATGGGTAGAACATGTAAATAGTTTATGGGTAAGGCTTGTAAATATGAAACTTATGGGTAGAGGTGAGTAAATATTTTGATTTTGATGGGTATTTTCGTAAACCTCTCATAGGTATATCTGTGTATGTACATAAATTTTCAGATTTGTGCATTATTCTAGATGTCTGTATGAAGGTTAAGCATTTTTGTATATATTTTTGTATTTCTCTCCTTGTATACGCATTCATCAATGTATATTCATGTATGATTTATTTTTTCGTAGATTTGTATGTATAAACTTGTCCAAATTAATGATATAGACAAAATCGATAAAAAATAACTTCGATAAAACAAAAAAGTAATTTCAGTGATGAAACAAAAGGTTTCATTAGAATTTTGACTATTTAAAATTTTTCGGCCACCGATCATTGCCGGCGGGAGGGTGACCATCGGCGAATCAATGGCACGGTAGGGGGATGTGACTGCTAGAATTTTTTTTCTTTGAAGAAAGAGAGCCTTTATTTTGAAAATTGGCAATGTGCTATGCCAATATAATAAAAATTAATGTGGCCATTCCTTTATAATTTCCTTCTTTGAAATGCTATTTTTTTTAAAGAAAAAATTAACTAAAATATCAAGTACTAATGAAAAATAGACTATTTATTTAAACTAAATTTTCGCTCATTACTTTAAGAACTGTTTAACATTACTACTAATATACCCTCCATTCCAACCCAGTCAAATGATGTCAAATAGAATGAGACCTTCAAGTCAAACCTTAGCTAAAATATTTTTACACACTTTGGAAACAAAACATTTAAATGCATGTGAAAAGAGTACTTGTCTCACCTAATCTTGTAAAGGGTCTCCTTCTTCGGAAAGAACGCCTACGTTGAATACAGGTTGAATCAGATAACTGTGTTAAAGACCTTTTTCTTGACGAAGAATCTGGAGAAGAAGAAGACTTCTTCCTCTCAACTTTTCCTTCTTCATGCACAATATTTGTATCTCTTGCCGGAAAACCTGGAGGAGGTGATAACGAGGCGGCGGAAGCAATGACGCCTGAGAAACTTTTCTTTGAAGGTAACATCATCAACTAATGATTGTAATAAAACATGTGGCAACATATTTATAGGACAATCTTGGGAGGTTCTAACTTTCTTATATGGAAACTACTTTAATATCTTACACTATAACTAGATTTATTTCCAAGTAAATTTGGCTACGCGCGAAGCGCGTGTAACTAATATCAATAAGTAAATTGCTGAAATCATACTTAGCATAAGTCCTCTTATGCAAGGTTCACACACTAAAAGAGAAGCATAAATTAAATGTATATCTATTTTGTACATTAACAAAATGAAAATTATGTAGAGACAAGGAAAAATGAGTTTAAAAAAAAAAAGTAAAAGTAGAGAGGAAAAGAACCCGAATGGATGAATGTGAAGTGCTTGAATCGGTAAAGATGAGCAACCAACTTTAGTCATTCACATGATCAAATATAATTACATTATTAAAGACTCTTATTAGTTCAAGATATCTACTTCTCACAGCAAATTAAAGATAAAAAGATATCGACAAAAATCTGTTGCGCCTATAGAACAAAATCAACCCAGATGTTGCAAAGAGAGCAGCCAACCAAGCAAATACAACACCAATGATGGTTAATTTTTAAGGAGAAGAGTTTATAGTTACTAAAGTGATTGTTGGTCTTCTTATATACGGTACAAAAATCCTCAAATACATGGTACATTAGAAACATTAAACAAAGAATAATTCATAAATTAATAATCCTTGTATTGCTAATATATCCCTGTATCAAGTGACGTAGCCAGGATTTCTCACAAGGTTGTTCAAATTTTTTAACACAATAATATTTTTTTTCAATGGACTGGTGCACCAACTTTTTTTTTTTTTCCAACAAATGGTGTTCAACTTGCTTTTGGTACTGTTTTAAAGTATTTTTTCTCAAACTTGAAATTGTAATAACTGCACAGTAATAAATTTGAAAAAGAAAAGTATACAGGGAATTGTTCCTTTAATAAGAAAGTAATATATGGCCCAGTAGTCAGCCAAAAGTGCAGAGCAAAAAAATCAAACTCCAGCGTGTATCGAACTTACGTACTTCCATTAAACATGAACTTAACCTTCGCCAATTAAACTGCCATTACCTCATGTCGAGGTTGTTCAGTTTATTCTATATTTACAAACAATAAAATATTTTATATATATACACCGTATAAGCTTTTGATGAAGGTTGTTCCAATGACCAACCTCACCCTAACGTGGCTCCGCCCATGCTTGCATTATCAATCTCTATATATAATCATGTATAACTTGTCTTCGTACCAAACGACCCTGAGAACTTTAATATCTTACACAATAATTAGATTACTTTACCAATTGATTTTGGCTACACGCATAATAACTCCATAGCAATGAGTAAATTAAATAAGTTTTTAGATATTATTTAAAATTAAAAGAATAGTGTAAACCTTGAAATTGTTAAACGTTGATTCTATAACTATTTAACATATAGCTGAATAAAGGGATAAAATTTTGTCCACAGAAGTCCTTAGATGCATTATGTTATTTCTTGTTTTACCTTCCCTTAGCGAAATAATCTTATTATTCCTTTTGGGATTAATTAACAGAATATACCTAATATAAGATTGTAACAGAAATCTCTTTATCTCCTCAAAATTAGAGGAATAGTACAATCACAAATTTACATTGATAGTATAACAACAACAACAGCAACAACAACAACAAGTAAAGATAATTTTGCAAAGTAATATCACAACAAAACGACTTTATCACATTTAGATTTTACTCAGTTTGACAACCAAACCAAAACTCATTCGATCGTCAATATCTCTCTAAAGGACTAAGTGCATTATAATCATCAAATGCAAGCAAGTCATCAAATAATTTCATTATGAAATAAGTGAAACATGTAATTCGATTGAAAATAAATAGTTTTACCATATGTATATTATTTTGTCAAAAGCATGAAAAATAGAGCAACTTTCCTTATGTGTGTACACCGTACACCATATCAATGAGTACAAACTTTTGACTACATGAATATTTTGAAAAAATATGTTTGAGTTATGTAAAAATTAAAAGAAGATGAAAAATTCAAATTCCCTCCGTAGATGAAGTCCTTGATTTCGTTTCAATCTTGACTTATAAATTTCCATGAATATATATATATATATATATATATATATATATATATATTCCCTCCGTAGATGAAGTCCTTGATTTCGTTTCAATCTTGACTTATAAATTTCCATGAATATATATATATATATATATATATATATATATATATATATATATATATATTGATCTTATTTAGCTACTTATAAGACAAGAAACCATGCTTATTAGCATTAGTCCTCATATGTGAGGTACACACATTTAAATAGAAGCATAAATGTGTATGTACTTTGTTGACATTAACAAAATATCGAGTTAAAAAATATGCTTTGTGACAAAAAACTTTCCACCAATTGAAGACATCTTTGAAGCTTGAAATTGAAATTAAGACAATACGCCCGCAACTGCTATAATTTGTATTTCAGTCCTTTTAATCTTTAGTTCTGCTACTCGTACACTTATCACATGTACATTTTGATGAAACTGAAGTGTCAGGAGAGATCAAGAATCAAAATGAAAAGAATAGAAAGTATCTACTTTATTTCTTCCAGCTTTAGTTTCATCAAAATGACATCTAATGTTGAATCTGGAATACCATAACAACAGATCAGAAGCACTAAACCAAAAATTGATAGACGTCGCTACAAAGGGGAGGATTGTTCAAAGCTTATATGAGCCACTTGCCCTTCATATTTTACCGATGTGGAAGACTTTTCCCACACTTCAACATACTCCATCCGTTTTACTAAAAATGAAATGTTTCGGGTTTCGAAAAAAAGTATTATAAGTGACAACAATTAATAATGCAAAGTATTTAAAAGACATGAAAATATTGCAGTTAAAAAAAATTTTATTTGACTCATAAAACCCGAATTATGACATGCTTTGTGAAACGGATGGAGTATTTACAAGCACTTCTAGCAAAGAAACATTCAGAATTAGTAAGTAGATTTGATTTAAGAACTATCAATAGATATACCACGCCTGAAAATATAATTGCTTCATGTGTTCCAATTTATGTGAATCTTTGCGGAGTACAAGTGTTAAATTGACTAATTTTCAGTGTGAATTTAAACATAGAATTTTATTTTTTTTAAGTAAAATTTACATATTTAACAACTACATTGAAATTACTACAAATCACAATATTTCAAAAAATATTTGCAAGAAACATGGTTGAAGATACTCATGTTTGACTCTTCAAATAATAATACGATCGCATAAATTGAAACGGATGTGGTAGGACATGATTCTACCGCATAGGAAAAAAAGAAGACAACACATGTGGCAAATATTGTCAAATTTCTCAATGTTGAACGACAATTTTATAAGTCAATTAACAAGAAATTTGGTTTCCATCGTCCTGAACAAAGTAATTATTTAACCTTAGCTTATTAAAGTTTAACACGAGTTAGACATTTTAATATCTTTAGAGGAAATATTCAATGGCTATGATCATGTAAAGGGGTCATGTTTTCATATTTCCTCAACTCGGCTCTGCTTAAAGCTGGTAGAAGATTTGAACTGAAACTAGAAATGGTAGCAAATCAGCAAGTGAATACTGTGGTTAGGATGTCAAAATATTTACCCAACAAAACCCCCTCCCCCTCCCCTCCAAAGTTGTGTTGAAAGTCATTTTCAGGACCTTACAATAAGCAAATATTTCAAGCAGTGAAAAAGTCCTATTAGCTAGTTTTACATACAAAAAAGACTCTTAAGGATTTGGCAAATACTAATAGAACAACACCCAACTTATAAAATCATATCAAAGAGTTCAAGATTTATATAATCAGACTTGAACTAATATTAAACTCCTGCATTTCATTGGAATAGTAATTTGTTCATTCATATAAGCAAAAAACTACTGGCTACTCCTATTAGTCAGGAAGCTATTCAACCTTGTGGATACTTCAGTATGTTAGGAAGTTCTAAAGATAAACACCATAAATACACTAAACATATAAGACTGTACCATGCATCTAAAATTAAGTTAAGATTGTATGGACTTCAAGCGACGGGTAGTGGATTCAATGGCATTGAGAACTGCATTTTCACATTGATCAATTTCCCTTAGTACATCTTCAGCTGCCTCCACTTGGGTACGAAGTTTTTGCACCTCATGTAGTGCAATCTCATGGGCTGCAATCTGTTTTTGTTTCTTATGTTTCAAAGTATCTTCACCTTCTTCAAGAAAAGAAACCAATTGTTTCAGCCTACCAATCATTTCAATTGCATCTGCTATTCGTCTTTCTAAAGGTTCCTTCTTTTTCATAACCATATCCAACTGGCCTTGAGTACGAAAGATCTCATCGTTAAGATCATTTGCACAAGTCATAGCATCTTCATATCTTGTCTTCAGTTCTGGAAAAGACTGCATCTCTCTCTGTCTCTTTGTTGTGAGCAAATCATAGTGATAACTAATGAAATCCTTGACATCCTTGTAGAAATCAGTATAATCAGCTCCAAGCAAATGCAAGTTATAGAAGGCGTTATTCGAGCACTTAACCATTGCTTCCACATTTTTGAGGCTCCCAGAAGTGAGCTGGAACACCAACACAGACTTGACATGAGATATTATGGTCTTTGATTCTTCATTAATGTGGGACAAACATTCATCCTGAAGACGTGGTTTTGGTGGCGATTTCAGCTTGAACAATGGATTCAGCTTTATCTTTTTGTCACTACGTTCTTCATCTGCATCACATGGAATTAGTACAGGCGCATCTATACTCGATCCTAATGGTGGTGGCGCAGGGGCAGGAGGCAGAGGAACCGCTGGAGTTTCTTTCGTTGCTATAGATTGCGCTTCAACATCAACAACATCAAACAATTCATTAGTTCAAGAAATCACAAAACATAACAAAAAAATACCGGATGTTTCAAAGATGGGACTTGCTGAAAACTTGCTAAAATTTACTTTCCACTATAGTTGGAACTCATTGAAAACTTACAGAACAACAACGTACCCACTATAATCCGACAAGTGGGGTATGGGAAGGTAAGATGTACACAGACCTTACGTCTACCTTGATAAGGTAGAGAGGCTGTTTCGGATCAAGAACCTTGATTAGTTCAAAATGATTTATGCTTTAAGTTAACCTTAGAGCTCATAGAAAACTTACTAGACCTTCTGTGACAGATTCTTATAACTAATGCTAAGTTTACAATGGGTATGTGTGAAAGTAACAACTAAATGAAAACATACTAAATCTTTGGTTTTAGAACATGTATGCTTCAAAGTTGGAATTCTCTGAAAATTTAGCTAAAACACTAAATGGTACTACTACTCATTTCAAGTATGTCATTCTCTCTTGTTTCCCTTTTTCTACTTTTCATAACAAAACTTTATAACATGACAACTAATAAGTAGACATTGCATATCTATATCATCTATGGAAGACTCAAAAAAATTTTATTAGCCATAAACATTGAACAAAAACAGAATGTAAACTACTAGACATGAAACTAACCTTCTGCTGAAGCTGATCTTCGTTTCGAAGGGCGGCCTCGGCCACGTTTTACAGTCTGGTAAATGCTACTAGGCATAGTCTTGGACAAAGGTGTATCAAAGCCTGGTGGTATTTCTATACCAGTGTTTTCTCCCATGTTGGTACAAAAGATGGTGGAGAAATGGACTTAAACAATGGTGGGATGTTTATGCAAAAACACAAGAAATGGCAAGAAGAGGTAAGTATAGTGTGGGAAAAGGACATAAACTAACCAAGAAGAGGTGCAAGTGTTAAGTCAGAAACACCAAGAATGTGCATGTCTCTAGTGCCGCACTCAAATCCGAGACGTCTGATTAAGGATAGAATAGTCTCATTTATACCACGACATAGTCAAAATATATGGGTATACAATATTTTAGATAATTTTTATAATATATAGGAAAAATTAGGAGCATTCAAAATGTGTGATATACCATAACGTTTCTCAACATTTAATTCATAATACAACATATTTTAAAGACTTCATTTTCTAGTCTAGGATACAAACAATATCGAGTACTCCCTCCGTCTCAAATTATTTGTCTTCTTTTCAAAAATAGTCGTTTCAAAATATTTGTCCAGTTATGATTTCAACGTAAAATTTTTCATTTTTTTTTTCCATTTTACTCATAGTAGTAAATTTCTTGAAGACCACAAAAATCTCACTTATTGGTTAATATTATACTTGTAAAATAGTCAAGAATCGTCCTTCATTAATGATTTCTTAAGGGGCTTGTAAAAGTGAAGAGGACAAATAATTTGAGACGGAGTGAGCATTCTTTGCAATGAAAATCACTTAATGCAGAAAAAAAAATTAAAAAGCTAAAGTTCAGATTTAGCTAAGTTTGATTTATAAATCACCAAAGAGGAAGATCTCATATCTGTAGCATTAAAGTAAGTATTAAAAACAGCTCGAATTAGAAAAAGGTACACTTCATTTGAAATGGATTTATTTTGTTCCTATTATTAGAAATTAGGTGCCCGTGTCAGAATGTATGTATTGCATTCATTTAAGTGAACAAAAAATAAAAGTTATTGTTAGCCTTGTGATGAAATATTCAACGGCTGTGATCAAAGCAAGGGGTCAAGTTTTCATATTTCCTTAATTGATATTTGCAAAAAAGCTGCAAGGATTTTGACCTGAAACTAGAAATGGTGTTGTCAAAATATTCTCATAATAAAGACCCCAAATTTGTGTTCCATACTATTATAGTTAGGCCTGGGCATGGAGCTGAGCAGGCTCGGAGCTCGCTCGGCTCAGTTGCCTTTTAGCTCGGCTCGGCTCGGCTCAGTCTCATTTAAAATTTGGCTCAGCTCGGCTCGGCTCGGCTCGGTTAAAGCTCGATCAAGCTCGGCTCGACACGATTAGCTTGATTAATTGTGTAATTTTATCTTTAAAATATAACTTTCATTCATTAGCCTTAATTACCAAAAAATATTAGAAGTCTATGTGTTATTTAATATTTTAATGCAATAGTTAACAATTTATAAACTAGTACTTTTATCCTTATCTATGATTATGATCAAAAGGAAAATTCAAATATTATTTTTTATATTATTAAGTATGGGGACACAAAAAAAAAAGTCGGCTCGGGCTCGGTCAAACTCTAACAAAGCTCGCTCGAGCTCGGCTCGGCTCGCTATGTATAAAGCTCGGTTCGGCTCGGGCTCGGTTAGACTCGGCTCGGGCTCGGCTCGTTCGCTCGATGCCCAAACCTAATTATAGTCTTGCTCCTAATTAACTTTATAGCTGAGTAAATCAATTTTTATAATTGCACTACCTAATCCTCTTCTGGAAAAGCGAAGGACTTGTTTGTTTGGTGCATCAAAAGTCATTTTCGGTGTTTAACTGAAGAGTGGAAAATAACTTTCTTTAAAAAAAAAAATTATGACAACTATATTTATCATTATGAAGGTTTTAGTAAAGTAGTAAGTATTCGTTCATCTTTGACGAAAAGTCTCGAGTTCGAGCACTAATAAAATAGAATCGTTTTCGTATGGAGTTCTTAAAATGTCAGTTTCAAGCACGAGTTCTTAAAGTGGATATTATACACCGAATGGTAAAACGATGATGGTATTATGAAACATGATTGTGCTTTAAACAAAAAGTTTTATTCATTACGTTGAATATGATATGCTTGTAAAATTTGAGTTCAATCAAACGTCATTTGATAGGTTTTGGAATGATATTTTATTTTCGAGGGCGAAGTCTATAATAATATGAACTTAACCCTCCATTTAGAGTAAACAAGCTCCGTTTAGCAAGCTGTTGATTCCCTCGATGATGAGATGGCTAGACATGTTTTTGGAAGGTTTCGGACCGTTGCTCACTTTTTGACTTAAAAGTAAGTGTTTAAAAGCACATTTTACTTTGGTCAAACATCCCAAACTTAAAAAAGAGCTTAAAAGCTATCCCTTCCGGATCCTATTTAGTTGTCACACTTACTATAAATAGACCAAAGTATTTGTCACTTTTAAAAAGTCAAATATAAAATTTACCATTTTTCTCCATTTTACCATTAGTATTAATTTCTTTTTGAAAAGCACAAATACTTAGATTATGAGTTTCTTAAAATATCAAGAAGGATAGACTAGTAAATGACAAATATTACAACTAAAAAGAACCTGAGGGAGTATTTTGGCTTAAAAATACTTAAAATACGCCAATCCAAACACCCACAACATATTTTAAAGACATGCTTCTCTAGTCTACAATATAAAAATTATCGAATAAGTATTTCTTTGCAATGAAGACTACTTAAGACAGAAAAATTAATTACTGGCTAATGATGAAATATTCAACGGCTGTGATCAAAGCAAGGGGTCAAGTTTTCATATTTCCTTAATTGATATTTGCAAAAAGCTGTAAGGATTTTGTACTTAAACTAGAAATGGTGCTATCATAATATTCTCATGATAAAGACCCTCAATTTGTGGACCATATATGAAAAGGCAATGGACTTGTGAGTTTGGTGTGTTGGAAGTCATTTTTCTGTGTTTTATGAAGAGTGGAAAAAAAATTCTTAAAGAAAGAAATTAAATAAAAATTGATAACAATATTCAACATCAAAAGTTGTGGTAAAGTAGCAGGTAATTTTCACAAATGATCAAACAACTATAGGTTTTTTGCATCAAAGTCACATAATTTTGTTTCCTTACCTACAAGTCACTCTACTCTTCCCTTAACAACACAATGATTGGAACATATAACTTACGATATACTTTTTGTAATTTTTTTAAAAAATTTGCCCTTTTCCTTTGTTTTTTTGGGGACAAATAACCATTAAAAAAACAAACAAATAAAGATTTAGCAATAGGCTCTTAGTTAATTCTTTTAGTTTATCATAATAGATTTTAGATACTATATGTAATTTAAATACAAAGCAATATAATAATAACCTCTAGATTCTTCCATTTGCAAGAAAGAAGTACGTCTAAGTCTTAAAGTTGATTAACAAAATGTTGGTGCAATTTTTTTATTCAAGATGATTTATTTTCAGAAGCCATATAAACGATCTCCTTTTAAGCTATTTTATATAAATAAGCATGACATTGACTTCAAAATATTTTTGTAAGGAAAACAGTTAACTCTCATACTAGTTTGCTTGTACACTAAAATTGCTTTTATAATGAAAAAAAAAAGTAGGAGGATCATGTATATGTATGTAATGCTTCACACACACACACACACACACACTCTCTCTCTATATATATATAAAAGGAAATCAACCCCTAAAGTAACAGCCTGAAAAAAATATGACTATAACATTTAGTTTGTTTCGTTTGAGAACCCAAATTTGCCTCTTTCTCTTGAAATACAGTATTTTTGGATTCTAAAATTTATACTCAAAAAGTAATAAAGAATATAAAAATGTGAAGAAAAAAATACTTAAGGTAGACAAGAGTGTATTGATGAATCTCCATTTGTTTTTTTTTTCAATAGTTACTTGTTTAAAAAAGGTGAAAAAGGCTGGAACTAATACTTTCCGACTATTGTGACCATTTAGTTATTAAGGTGATAGTAGCGTAACTTTTAAGTGAGAAAACAAAGTCACGTGACTTTGGCGCAAGTGATTATTGGTAAAAAGTACCCTAAAGTAGCATTGAATTCGAGCTCTAGTAACGGAATCAACTTTGATAATAAATATTCTCCACCCCCCTCCCCCCCCATTTTCTAGCAAGAATTTGAATTAGTCGAGCTCTAAAATAAGTATTAGATACTAAATTTATAATAATTTGAATTAAATAATTTGAATTAGTATGCACAAACCAGCATGACTAGTCCACCTAATAATACAATCTATCCAACAAGACTTTAAAGCACATTGGAAAGAATTCACCTAGTACCACACCTGTTGAAACTCTGAAATTTGGTTTTCAAGATTGTTGCTCCAGCCTTCAACTCGCTCTATAATCACAAAAGCAACATCTCTTAATTCGTCTTCCTTTACTCTTGTAATGGTCTCTCTTTAGTAAGATATCACTTGGTATGTTGGTTTGGTTCGGTTCACTCCATAATGACACCTTATTTAACTCCGATAAAATCTAGTGCTACTCTAGGATGGCTTGTGAAAAGAATATCATAACTCCCACATATATTTCTAAAGACTAAAACTGCAGATATCATCATAAGCTTTGCTATGCATGATTCAATATACAATGTAAAGTGAACCTGTGACACTGAGATCTTTCAGTAATCTTAATTAACTACGTACCTTAAGTCTAGATATCAGAATCATTGAAATTCAGAATATCTCAACCTCATTTGGGATACCAAATGTGATCCTAGAATCACTAACAACAAGGAAATTACACTGACAAAGAACTCAAAACAGGTTTATGTACAAAGATCAACTTAATGACAACAATGAGTGCTCTGCAAGTTTTCAGCCTTCATTTTCTCACCTTCCATATGATCCCCAACTTCTTTGGTCTCAAACTTGAGTTTCTCCATCTCAGGTTGGACATATAATATCAGATTGTCACCGACAGTTCTTCGCGATATCTACATTTCTTTTGGTTAAAATAAGAGAAACAGATTCCTCCACTTCATAACTGAAGGAATACATACATGCATATAATACAGAATCTATACTAAATAGATTATTTAAATATAAACCGAGAACTTACTTGTTATTCTCGTAAGCGGAAGCGGTAGGATCTTGAACCATGGCTGGAATTACTTGCCGTCGGTAGTTGTCACGTGCTTGACGGATCAACTCCTTTATCCACGGTCTGGATAGATATTAAGAGCACCCTTTATGGGTGGACTCTTTTATTAAGATAAATCCAACAATAACATATTTAGAAGTGATCAACAATAGAATCATTTTCTTCACTACCACTAACTGATCCATCAAGAAAGGAAGCTAAAACCACATTCCAGTGAAACCACCATTCCAGGTATTTCTCTGGAAAAACTTACTAGAGCAAGAGGTGTTTAAGAGAAAAAAATCATACATTAAAGAAAGCAAAGAGTTGCCAGCAAAGTTAAGCTATTCAACCTGGACGTTAGAGCTAGTATGGAAAGACGCTCAAGGGGAACACCAGATATAGGACAGTCCTCCGAAAAGAAAAACACCATATACAAACTTGAAACAGCTAAAGAGTGCATCACTATATCTAACAACTAAACTAAGAGTGTATGGACTGTAGGCGACGTGTGGTCGGCTCAATGCCATTAAGAGCTGCATTCTTGCGCTGCTCAATTGCACATTCAGCTTCCTCCATCTGGGAACGAAGTTTTTGCGCCTCAACTTGTGCAATTTCATGTGCTGCTACATATTTTCGTTTCATAGTTTTTAGAACCTTCTCATCCCGTTCAATATCAGCAACCTCTTTTTTGAGCCTATCAATGATATCCATTGCCTCTGCTATTCGTCTTTTCAAAGGTTCCTTTTTTTCTTTGGCTGTCTGTATATTTGCTTGAGTGTGAAGGATATTCTTTTCAAGATCATTTGCACAAACCATAGCATCATTATATCTTGTCTTCAATTCTAAAAAGGGTTGCATATCTTTGTCTCTCTCTGTAGTGAGCAAATCATAGTGATATGAGATGAAGTCCTTCACATCCGAGTAGAAAGAACTGTAATCAGCTTTAAGCCAATCCAAGGTCATGAAGGCCTTATTCGCATGATCGACCATGGCATCTATGTTCTGGCTGCTTCCGGATGTGAGATGAGACACCAACATTGACATGACCTGAGGGATTAAGGTCTTGGATTTTTCGAGAGCGTAGGGAGAACATTCCTTTCGACAAGGTGACTCTGGTGGTTTCTTCAGTCTTAATAATGGATTCAGATTTATCTTTGTCTCTATATGTTCTCCTTCATCTTCATCACATGGCATTTCCAGAGGTGTATCTTTACTCGGCCCCAATGGCGACACATTAGGTGGCGGAACTGCAGGAGTTTCTGTTGCTGTCACTGGTGGCACTTCTACATCAATATAAAAAAATTACTAGTACTAGTTAAAAATGACCGAACTAAGAAAACAGATCAACAAGATGCATTGTTTAAGAAGTTGTATATTTAAAAGTTAGGAACTTACTGAAAACTACTACTACCAAACAATTTAGTACAAAAAGCAAACATCACAAGTCTTAGTTACTTTGAAACCATTTATGCTATAATGTTAGAAAAAAAACTTACCAAACCAAAGATACATGCTTTAAAGCTAGAACTCTCAAGAAGACTTAACAAGGCTCAGAGGCAGACCTACCTTGTTGGGTGGGGGACACCGCCCCCGGTAACCTCAAGAAAATCGTATGCATACAGTATATATCTCCTTAAGTTTATACATTACTATATTTTACTTGGCACTCCAGTATGCAAGTGTTGGGTAGCTACACTAGTTAATATGCAGGACACTGATTTGGTGATTTCTCATGAGCCTGCTGGCCTGGTTTCCACTCCCAACTCTAGCATATGCCGGTCTTTTTCGACTTCATCCACTCTACTTTGTAGCTAGTAATTGAAATGTCTTTGTTAAAGACAATGGTGCCCCCTCCACTTTCAAATTTTGGCAAAACTTTACTTATTGAAATTTTACCAATTTTTCAGTTCAAAATTAGCGGTAAGAGAACCTAACTTACAACAAACTTACAATAATAAATCTTTTGTTTTAACATGTGTACACTATGCTTAAAAGTACCTTAGAACTTAAATGACACCTTCCTAAAGCTTTTTAGTACTTTGGAAAGATACAGCCATCAGAGCTAAAACTTACAACCAAAACTTCTTAACAGAAAGATACAGCCATCAGAGCTAAAACTTACAACCAAAACTTCTTAACAGAAAAGGGGACAAAAGGTGCATGCATGCTTAATTCTAAGCCAGAACCAACTAAAACTTGCAAAACAGATAACAAGATCATAAATTTATATGGAAAACACATAAAAACTTTAGAATATAAGGCAAAAACACATACCAGTTAGTGCTGAAAATGATTTCCTCTTGCGAGGACGACCACGGGGACGTCGTAAAGGAGGCTGATTAGGGGTTGGAACAGAAAGATTACCATCTTGGCCTTGTCCCAAAGGTGTTGTAAAGCCTGGTGGTGCTTGGTCTGGTTCCACAACCGAAGAACTCCTAGCGCCATGAATATTTTTACGAATTTGAAGTTGCTGCTGCAAGTCCCAAGGCTCTCCATGATTATACCAAACGTAATAATTTGGCATAAACCCCTTCTTATACAAATGTAACTCGACATTCTCCAAATCTTGTATCTTTACACATTCGCATTTTTCACATGGACACCTAATTTTTCCATGCCTTAAATAATCGTCTGTGTTGCGGGCTACATCAAGAAATTCCATAACACCCGCTACAAACGAAGGCCTCAACCCCCGCCGCTCGGGAAAGTTTCTATTATCCATCCACAGACGACGTCGATTAATGCCCATATCTACACAAACATTGCAAGATTGAGAAACAATATGTATGATTTTTTATAATAGTTTGCCACTTTTTTGTAATCACTTTAGCAAGATTAATGTCGTCGGGTTTGTTAATGCAAGCAACTTGTTTGATGAAATGCCCCAAAGAAACAATATTATCTAATAACACCCTATTAATTAATATTATCAAAGCAATTCAAACCAACAAAAGCTTATTCGTTTTAGGCATAACATGTTCATCTTCTCAACAATACCAAGGCAACAACACATTACAAACAACACTACCAAACAATACCAACAACTACAACAATCCCAAACAACACAAACCTAACTTTATAATAGCTAACAACACCAAACAAGTTGTTCAACATCAACAATAACTACAATAAAGTTTGCTAACTAATAATTAACTAAATATGCAACATTATAGGCCAAAGTTAAAAAATAATTAAAAAATTAATTAAATTCGGATTAAATAAAAACAAAAAAAAAAACCGTACCTCGACGTTGATTTATGCTCCAATAGTACCTACTAATGATTCCCCACTAGTTATATGCTTCAAAACTACAAAAAAATTGAGTTAAAAAGTTAGGGTTCAAGTTTTACAAAGTAATTAAAATAACCTAAAATTAAGAATTTACCTTGAATTTGTTGTTATGGGTAGTGATTAGGAGGGTAGATTGTGTTTAAGTGTTGATTTTGGGGGTGGGTTATGGTGGATTTCGGATTTTTCACGTTTGGGGGTGGGTTATGGTGTTTAGAGAGAGTTAGTGATAATTGGGGAAGAAGATAACAATGAAGAAGGGGCTGCTTGCTGAAGTTATATCGGGTGGGTCGACCGACCTTCGGTCGACAGCTACAACAAAATTATTTTCGACCGATTTTCGGTCGAACAGTTTTGACCAAGTGGACTGTTCGACCGAAAATCGGTCGAAATAGGTTCGGTCGAACACTGGTAGTCGAAAAATCCGGTTTTTTAAGTAGTGGTCATTGTTAAGTTTTATGGAAGAAAAGTTGGTAAAATGCACGAGACAAGAAGAAGAATGACTATATGTTTGAAGATGAAGACATGCATATATAAAAGATACTACTTCAAAAACATGTAGAAAGCTGTACAATGTTGAAAGTTGTAAAGAAACTCAAGCTAATTAAGTACTACTAAAGAAGAGCTTAAAGGAGCTGAATTCTCATTACTTCAAAAACATAGTTACTGAGGCAAGCTTCTTACTAGCAAGTAATTGATAGTAGAAAAGATGATGATGAAACAACAATAATGGTGGTTGCATGCATTTTAGTTAGTCCATTTGAATAGTGATCTTGCTTGTGTAGGAACACAAGAAATACAGTTCAGAGAATTTATGTAGTGCTCCTGTGTGATTGAGTGAAAAGACTAGCTAAGCTTACTCCATAAACAAAGTAATTACTCCTATTTAATTTTAGAAAAGTTTTAGTTTTACTCGAGTTCCATAGAGAGAGTAATTATTTAATCTTATAAAAGTTTTAAACAAACTATGTGTAATTATATAAGTATTAACTAGTAGTACACACCAAATTTTATCAATTTAATACTACACCTATGATATCGCATTAGAAATGGGTACTTCATATGGAAACGGAATTTATCTAGTAGGTATTTGAGAAAATAGGAGCTCGTGTCAGCATGCTTAGTGATTAATTTTATTAATAATACTCCCTCCGTTCCTCTTTAGATGAGCTCATTTGACTTTGCACGGAATTTAATAAAGAGAGAAGGCTTTTGAAACTTGTGGTCTAAAATAAGTTATAGATATTTGTGTGGCTACAAATCATCTAGGGATGAGTAAAAGTGAATATTTCTTTCCAAATTTAGAAAGAGGTCATTTTTTTTAAACAGACTAAAAAGAAAATATGTTCATCTTTTTTTAAACGGATGGAGTAATAAAGATCTCACTAGAGTTTGATTCAACATGATCGTTTCAGATTTTGGCATACAACAGGAAATTCAAAAGTTGCATTTTTTGTTTCGAGAGAAGAGGCAAAGCAAACTCTTAAACGAGTCTAGCTTACCTGAAATAGGATATTTAAGACTTGATATAATTCAAGAAAATTGTATTGCTTGTTTAGTCTAAACTAATGAGCTCTTTAATTCAAATTATAAAAGTAAATGTTAGACCAAACAATTTGACTGCCCCAAACAAGAAACACAAAAACTCTCATTGAGCAAACAATATGTAAGGTATTAACCATAAACTATACCATATAAATGCTAAATATTAACATGAATTTATACATTGTTCAAATAGGCAGGTGGTGCAATCTAAAATACTGTCTTCTCATCCAACACTAAAGACCACCAGTTAGATGCATTGAGACAAGATAAATAAGTACTCCCTTCGTTTTAATTTATGTGGCAGCATTTTCTTATTAGTCTGTTCTAAAAAGAATGGCAGCATTCTAAATTTGGTAACCATTTAACTTCAAAATTACAGTTCTGTCCTTAATAAAATGATTTATAACCACACAAACATCTATGCCTCATTTTAGACCACAAATTTCAAAAATCTTTATTTCTTAAACTCTGTGCCGAGTCAAACTATGACACATAAAATGGAACGGAGGGAGTAGTCATTTCCAGAATCTTACAAAAAGCAAGTTTTCCATAGCATCAGAATGTGTACACATGACAAAATAAAATCCACAAGTATTTGTCTAGCTCTTAACTTTGGGTTAGGGGAAGTCTTAAGGAGAATTTGAATATAAACTCCCCAAAGACTTGAGTCTAAAACAAAATATAAGCTAAATGTAGATAACCTTTCCTCTCTATGTTACCTACTAATCACCTTAGTTGTTGGAAACTAAACTTGAAAGTCATTTGACATTTTTCTTCAGCATGCAAGTCAAGATAAGTGTATGGATTGTATGTGTCAAGAGGTGGACTCAATGTCATTGAGAGCTGTACTTTTGCAACTCAAGTTCCTTAGCACATCTTCAGCTGCCTCCATCTGGTGTAACAAAGCAGGTTATACTCAATATGCAATTTATCGGCAGCGAAAAGGTCCTACTTGCAAATTTTATAGACCTGTTCCAAAAATTAAATTACATTCAAATTGGACTTTTAAAGATTTGTCAAATAATAGAAAGCCACAGTACTTATAAAATCACATCAAATGAGGATTTAGAGAATCAAACTTAAACATAGTCTATTGAAGTAATCTGGTCATCTCAATCAGAAGATGAAACCAAGTTCATATAAGAGAACACCAACCAATTACTTGCTAAGCATTGATGATCTAAAAGATCAACCTACATATATATATAATTCTGCTTTCTTTCAACTGGTGCAAAAATCTGGAAAACTGATAAATGAAAATCATGAACACTATCATATATCATTTTCACTATAGCAAGTATGACTGCAAGAAATCATGTAAGCTCTGAATCAAATTCTCCTTTTCAAAATATAATTTCAGATAAACAACAAAAGACTCACAGAATATAGGTTCAGAATCAGTTCTGGATTTAATGACAACAATGGAGCTCTTAAAGCTTTTAACTTTTATCTTTTCACTTCCATTAGGTCCCCAACTTCTTTAGTCTCAGACCAGAGTTTCTCCAATTTAGTTTCTTTAGTTCCGTGTCCTTCATCGTAGCATCTATAACAGCCATTCTCTTCTTTTTGGCTTCTTTCAAGTCTTTATATTATTTCATTTTGTTTAACTGTTTAAGCAACTTCGTCAAGTTGAATTAGTCCCTTTAAATCTAAAACTACGACTTTCGCCTCTGACACCAAAGTGATAAGCTTCAAGACTTCTGTATTCAAATTCTTAGCCAGGATTGTCAGCTGTTGGAGAATCTCATAAATGGCAGCTACAAGACATGACCAGATGATATTTGGTTTCCACTGACAGTTCTCTGCAACATCTCCATGTCTTTTATGTTAGTATGTAAATAAGGAGATAAACACTAAATATCATTTAATTCCCAACCATTTAATGGACTAACTCCTCATGCAAAACACTGAAGCTAGAATCATTTTCAGAAGCTCAAGGTAAACACCATAGGTACAACTAAACAGATAAAGAGTGTATACCGTGTGTATTAATTAAGTTAAGAGTTTTTAGGCGATGGGTGGTGGACTCAATGCCTTTGAGAGCTGCATTCTTCTGCTGATCTATCTCCCTAAGTTCATTGTCAACTTGCTCCATCTGAGCACGAAGTGTTTGCATCTCATGTTTTGCAATCTCATGGTCAGTAATACATTTTTGTTTCTTCTGTTTCAGAGCCTCTTCTTCTTGTTCAAGAACAACAACCGATTTTTTCAACCTACCAACCAATTCCATTGCCTCTTCTATTGCTTTTACCAAAGGTTCCTTTTTTTTTATGACCATCTCCACCTGGCCTTGAGTATGATCAATCTCATCTTTAAGATCATTTGCACGAATGTTAGCATCTTCATATCTCCTCTGCAGCTCTGGAATAGATGGCATACCTCTCTGTCTTTCTACAGTGAGCAAATCATAGTGGTATGTGATGAAATCCTTGACATCATTGTAGAAAGAACTATAATCTGCATGACGCTTATCCAAATTGTAGAAGGTGTAATTGGCACACTTAACCATGTCTTCCACGTTTTTGGTTTCGTCAGAGGTGAGCAGGTAACACCAACAGAGACTTAGCATTAGCGATTCTGCTCATTTGATCCATAGCAATGTGGGCAGAACTTTCTCCCCCAAGACGTGGCTTTGGTGGTCGACTTAGTAATGACAATGCATCCAGATTTACCTTTGTCTCTCTATGCTCTACGGCTTCATCACATGGAATCAGTATAGGCGTATCCATTCGTGATCCCAATGGTGGCACAGGAGACGGCGTAACTGCTGGAGTTTCTTCCGCTGCCATTGATGGTTCTTGAAATCAAAAACATAAAGAGTTTAGTTTAAGAAGATGGAAAAGGTAAAGGAAGAAGATGTATTCTTAGGGTTAAAACTTAAAGCTGTGGCTTACAATAAGAAAAGAAGAAAATAACTTTTGAACCACACTGAATGTTACTTGGAAACTCACCTTCTGCTGAAACTGGTCTATTTTTCGGAGGCCGGCCTGGACCACGTTTTACAGGTTGAGAGGTAGAGTCACAGAAAACTGGAGAAGGCAGCAAGTGGGTTGTTCAGATGCATTTACAATTTGGAAATTGCTATACTTAATATATCATTTTTATTTTTATGCTTATTCCTTTTATCTTGTCCTATAGCTTAGGCACTACGATCAGCTTTTCCAGCATTAATGGAGTGACAATCTTTTACATATCCATCGACACTAGACAAGATTTTTTCACCTTTCTTATATCAAATCTTTTAGCTTTTGTGATTATGGTAGCTCATAGCTCACCTTTAATGTTAGCTCAGAAGTTAGAAATATGAAACTGAGGTGAAAAAAGAAATATGATTTTGTAAATTCAAAATGTACGTGCTAAAAAGTTGACTTATCAAACATCCAACTAATCAAAACCATCAATCCTTAAGGTATCAAGTGTCAGTACTCATGTTAACTCACTGTGCATGAGAATGGAAACAAGCAGGGTATATAAAGATTCTGTTAACTTATGTCTTTTGTTGCCTTTTCAAAAATACTTACATGTACTGTATAATGAAATTTTACACTACTTGCTGTAAAAAGGTTAGTCGACTTACAGTTACCTTTTGAGTGACCTTGTCAAAAAAACTACACTGCTAGTGCCAGCAATATAACAGAATCTACTTCAAACCAGATTATTTCTTAAAATATACTACTCTAATAAAAGTCTAATCATCCAATATTCATAAGCAATTGCGGTTGGAAGTATTGAAACAAGACAAATAAGTCACTTCCAGAATCTTACTACAAGCAATTCCCAATGCATCAGGAATGTGTATTCACAACAAAATATCCAAAAGTATGTCTATTGCTCCAATAAAGAATCTTTTGACCTTGGTCTAGGGCAATTTGCAGATAAAGTCACCAAGAAGTTGAGCCTGAAACAAAATATGTGCTAAATGTAGATAACTCTTCCCCCCCTCCCCATGTTACCTACTAATCACCTTACACTGTTGGAAACTAAACTGGAAAGGCATCTAACAGATTTAAACATGTTACATTCAAAATAGACTCTTAATGATCTGATAAATGCACAGAACTTATAAAATCATATCATAATTCATATGAGTGCAAGATTTAAAGAATCAGACTTGAACAAATATACAACTCCTGCATTTCTCTTCCATAAGAAGAAATATAAAATCCTAGATCCACCTCCGAGTACTAGTAGTGGAAGAAGAAATGGACTGGTTTAGTAGTGATGCCAATTCAAGAAAGGGAAAAAAAATAAAATTTGAACCAAAACATAATGAACTCACCATCTGATGAAGCTGATCTCTCTTTGGGAGGGCGACCTGGGCCACGTTTTACAGGTTGAAGGTTAACTTGGCCTGGAGAAGGTCACCAAGGGATCAAAACAAAGAATTCAGGGGAAGTTCTTTTTCTTAAAATGTACCTAGTAACACTGTTACAACAAAATTCAGCAGAGCTTGAAAATAACATTTTACCTTGGCCTTAAATCCGATCACGTATTTGTGTTAAAATATCCACTTAATATGTACTATAAATATTCTTCACAGAACCAGTAAGAAAGAAGTGTTACATTTCAAAACCCATAAACTCAAAATCCTGAATGCGCTGCTATACCGGTGATGGAACAAAAAATGGACTAGTTTTATTGTAAGCCAACAAAGAAAAGGAAAAGAAAATAAATTTGAACTAAAACAGAATGAACTCACCATCTGCTGAAACTGGTCTCTCTTTGGGAGGGCGACCTGGACCACGTTTTACAGGTTGAATAACTTGGCCTGGAACAAAAAATCAAGGGAAATTCTTGTTCTTTAACTATGCCTAGTTTATTACTGTTACTACTAAGTTCAGCTAAGCTTGAAAAAATAACATTTTTACCTTGACCTTGAAATCTGATCATGTATTTGTGTTAAAATATCCTTTTAAGATGTACTATAAATATTCTATGCAAGTCTTCAAAACCCATAAACTTAAAATCCCCAATCCGCCACTGACTGTACCTGTGGTGGAACAAGTAATGGACTAGTTTTATAGTAACAACAACAACAACAAAAAACCCCCACTATGTCTGGGGAGGGTGAGGTGACCTTAACCCTACCTCGGAGAGGCTGTTTCTGATAGACCCTCAGCTTTTATAAATGTTGAACCAAAACAGAATCACACTCACCATCTGCTGAAACTGGTCTTGGTTTCGGAGGACGACCCGGGCCACGTTTTGCAGGTTGAAGGTTAACTTGGCCTGGAGAACAAAAAATCAGAGAACGTTCTGTTTCTTAAACTACACCTTGTACTTTTACTACAAAGTTCAGTGTAACAACAACAACAACAAGATTCTGAGTATAATCCCACAAGAAGACCCTCGAAACATACACTATGCTAGTACTTTTACTATAAAGTTCTTGTTCTTAAACTATGCCTTGTACAACAACAACAACAAGAAGATACCCAGTATAATCCCACAAGTGGAGTCTGAGGAGGGTGTCGTGTACGCAGACCTTACCCCTACCTCGAGGTTATTTTCGAAAGACCATCTAGTACACAGACTATGCTAGTACTTTTACTATAAATTTCTTGTTCTTAAACTATGCCTTGTACAACAACAACAATACCCAGTATAATCCCACAAGTGGGGTCTGGGGAGGGTGTCGTGTACGCAGACATTACCCCTACCTCAAGGTTGTTTTCGAAAGACCATCCAGTACACAGACTATGCTAGTACTTTTACTATAAAGTTCTTGTTCTTAAACTATGCCTTGTACAACAACAACAACAAGAAGATACCCAGTATAATCCCACAAGTGGGGTCTGGGGAGGGTGTCGTGTAGGCAGACATTACCCCTAGCTCGAGGTTGTTTTCGAAAGACCATCGAGTACACAGACTATGCTAGTACTTTTACTATAAAGTTCTTGTTCTTAAACTATGCCTTGTACAACAACAACAACAACAACAAGATACCCAGTATAATCCCACAAGTGGGGTCTGGGGAGGGTGTCGTGTACGCAGACATTACCCCTACCTCGAGGTTGTTTTCTAAAGACCATCGAGTACACAGACTATGCTAGTACTTTTACTATAAAGTTCTTGTTCTTAAACTATGCCTTGTACAACAACAACAACAAGATATCCAGTATAATACCACCTAAGTTACTCGGACAAGGCACTTTTGGTGCCGCACCCGTGTCGACACGACACTAGTATGGGTGTGGGTATGGGATCCGTGTCGGATATGGTCAAACGTTTATGGATACTTTGACCACGGGCAGCGGAAAAGTTCTAGACAAGATACAATTTGATTCCCGAAAGTGAAACCAAAGCTAGGGTAATTTTGTAATTACCTCTCTAATGATGTCTTCCTACCGTACCTCAACAGAAAATCAAAAGGGGAAATGTTTCTTAAGGCCAAAAAAAAGTGTAGGATCGGATTAAAACTCTATTTTTAATTTTTTGAATTATTTTTAGCCGAATCCCCGCACCCGTATCCGCAATAGGATCCGTATCCCCGAATCTTAGAATTTAGATTTTGAAGGATCCGACCTCTAAACCCGCACCCGTGTCGGACACACGTACCGGTGTCCGAGCAACTTAGAATACCACAAGTGGGGTCTGGAGATGGTGTCGTGTATGCAGACCTTACCCCCTACCTCGAGTTGTTTTCAACCATCGAGTACACAGACTATGCTAGTACTTTTACTATAAAGTTCAACAGAGCTTGAGAAACAGTAGTTTTACCTTGGCCTTGAATCTGATCATGCATATTGCATTGTTGAGAAATGTGAGTGGAACTAGTAGCAGCACTAGTTGAGGCAACAACAGTAGTTGCATTTTGACAAATGCATGTAGGTAAATTATTAGAGCAAGTTGTTGTAAACCCTGGTGGTAATTCTAAACCAGACATTGTTAAAAATGATTTCTTGGACTAAATTATGGTGTAAAATTTCAAGCTTTATGGCATTAAGTGGCTAGTTGCAAGATGTAGAATGGCGTGATTTTGTTTCAGTGATTAAGGAAAAAGATGTAAAGTTTCAAACTTTATGTCAGCAGAAATGGAGTTACTATAAGTGTGAGAAAAAAAGGACAGGGAGATCAAGAACCACTCCCTTCGGTCCCATTTTATGTCACGTAGTTTGACTTGACGCAGAGTTTAAAAAACATGGAAAAACTTTTGAAACTTGTGGTTTGAAACAAATCAAAAAAATTTGCGTGGTTGACAATCATCTATAAAATTGAATTGTTACTAAATATAGAAATGTGTCATTCTTATATGAGACTGATCAAAAAGAAAAGTGTGTCACATAAATCGAGATGAATGGAGTATTATTTACTATAGTCTACTTCCTTGTTCCAATTTATGTTGCAGCATTTCCTTGTTCGTCTGTTCCAAAAAGAATGACAGCATTTTAAATTTTGGTAACAATTTAACTTCAAAATTACAGTTTTACCATTATCGAAATGATTTACAACCACACAAATATATTTGACTTATTTTACACTCTTCATTTATTTCTTAAACTTCGTACCGAGTCAAACTATGATACATAAAGCGAAACGGATGGAATATTTTCTTCGGTAAATTTTGATATGAGGAGATTTGGTTTTGAATAATGTATAGCCTTTCTTTGTTTTTGATTTATTATTAAAATATAAAGCCTTTTTTAACAAGCTTTTGGGAGTCAACGGAACACTTTTTCTTTTTTCTTTCACAAAACAAGAACAAGTGTTTAAAAACTCTCTGTTTTTGGCAAGAAGCTGAAGCAGAAATAGATTTCTTTATTTTTTTTTTCAAGATAAAAATATCATTACAAAAATTTCATAGTAACAACTATCTCTCATTAGTGTAATTCACTTGTCTTTGACTTATATGTTTATATTAGGTTTTATTTAAAAAAAATAAATATTTATTACAGTTCATACTAATAAATATTTAAAATTATTTTTATGTTTAAATAATATTTCTATGACCAGGGACGGAGCTACTCATGGTCAAGGATGGTCACCCGAATACCCTTCACCGTATTTAGGTCAAGTATTATTTCATATCAACATATATTTAAGCTTGAAGCTTGAACACCCTTCAAACATCTATTTCTTTAAACAGAAATACGAAATTTAACTTAAGGGATGGTCCAATTCAAGGAGCAACATCTTTTCCACTTGCAATATGCCTTGCATTAGAAGACCTAAACAACAACAACAACATACCAAGTATAATACTACAAGTGAGGTTTGGGGAGGGTGACATGTACGCAGACGTCACCTCCACCAAGGTGGAGATGTTGTTTCCGATAAGACCCTCGGCTTACGAACAACAATTTAGAATTGCATTAGAAGACCTCCTACCATTTATAAAACTGCAACTGTAGCCAGTTTTTGCACATGACATGCCTTAGCATCTAAACTTGGTTTTAACAAAAGCAGAAAGCTTATAGGACCAGGAGAACATAGAGCACAGGGATATGTAAAACTAATGCAACTCATTGATGACTATAAACTCCATCTATAATGCAAATATGCAGTAGAACAAGTTCCTAACACAGGCCATATTATACTACTAGATTAAAAGCTGGTATAAAACTGAAGCAAAAACGAAAGGCAATATGATATTACTGTTGGGCTATAACATGGTGTGATACTGTCCGCTTTGCCAACTTCCGATATAGGACTTGGTTCGCATATCCAAACAATTACAAAGTTCAGACATACATGCTAAAAGACTGAACAACAAACTGTAAGATCAGCATATGGACTTTAGGCGTCGAGTAACTGACACCATCCCTTCGAGTACTTCATTCTTGTGCTGTTCAATTTCCCTCTGCGCAACTTCAGCTGCATCCTTTCGCGTACCAAGTTCTTCCATCTCAGATTGTGTAATCTTGCGGGCTGCAGAATAAATATACTCATCATTCTTCAAACTCTCTTTTTTCTGTTCAATATTAGCTAGCTCTTGTTTCAGCTCCTCAATTTGTCTTTTCAAATGTTCCTCTTTCTCCTCAGTCTTTTTCAGCTCTGCTTTGGTATCAGCAATGTCCTCATCAAGATCATTGTCGCGAAGTAAAACTTCTTCATATCTTCTCTCCAATTCTGAAAAACACAACATGTTTTCTTTTCTTTCTAAAATGAGTAAATTGTCTTTGTAAGCTATAAATTCCTTGACATCATTGTAGAAAGTAGCATACTCAGCACCAAGCCCATTCAAATACTTGAATGAATCATTGGCATATTTAACCATTTTATCAGTTGTAATCTCAGGAGTAGAAGTAAGCAGATCCACCAACAGAGATTTTACTTGAGGGATTATGTCCTTGTATTTTTCATGCATATAGGGTCTATGGTTTGTCTTTGTGGGTGGCCTAATTAGTCTTGACAAAGGATTCAACTTTAACTTTATGTCTCTTTGCTCTTCCTCTTCATCACAGGGAATTTCCAAAGGGTTACCTTTGGTTGATCCCAATGGTGGCAGAGTAGGTGGGGGCAATGGAGCTTCTGTGATCGACGACACATTCGCAGGACTATCTCCACTTGACACCATTAGTGGCATAGGAGGTGGAGGCAATGGAGCTTCTGTGTTCTGCGACACATTCGAAGGAGTATCTCCACTTGACACCTTTTGTGGCTTAGGGGGTGAAGGCAATGGAGCTTCTGTTGTACATAAAGTTTGTGTATTAGTATCTCCACTTGACACCATTGGTAGTAAAGGAAATGATGGAACTACTAGAGGTTTTTTTTAGTGCTGTGACATGAACAACATCAACATTTTCCTCTAACATAAATTGAAAAAAACAAGGAAAAAGGCAAAGAATACAAAAAACTCCAAGACTTTCAAGAAATATATGATGGTTTAGTAGAACCAAAATGCCAAGCTACTATTATAATTGTAAGGACTTGAGCTTGTTTCACAGAATAAACAAGAAAAAGAAAGGCACCCTCATGTTGATATCGTGCTAAACAACTCAAAATGTTTAAATAATACCCTCTTGAACAAAACTAATAAACATGACAGAATAGTAGATTCAAACACAGATTTGACAAATAGCACAAGTTCAGTCATAGCAAACAGACAATATAGTCAAATATATTGAAGAAACAAGAAGAGAAGGAAATGTATGTGTTGGATGGAAAACTTACTGCAAATAGCACACATTTTCTTGGTTGTCTTTCGTTTATCATGAAGACATGATTTGAGTGTACATACTGGAGATGAGGTAGATGCTTGTTGTTGAAGAGATTTTCGAGCTAAGCTTAACCTTGTTGCTACCATGTTTCTACTACTACTTATTCTTTCTTTCTATGTTGTACACACTGGCTAAAATGTATGCTTGTTGTGAGGACTAAGAATGGGTTCAATGGAGTTTGAAATATCATATGAGATCTGCAACAATATTCAAAGAACCAGCAACAAGAAACAGTCTTTGAACTTTGCAGCAAAGTTGTAAAGACTAAAGAGTGGTGATTGAAGAAGCATCATCTTTGCCAATTAAGGCAAAATTTAGTTCAGCAGAATATTGTATGAAAACCAATCAATAAATGTAGCACACATTTTGTGCTTTTTGTACTATCTAGTGAAATGTAGCGTTCCAGAACCGCACAACTCTTTTTTGGCAGAAAAGGGTCTCTGATTTTCTTTTCCATTTTCTTTTATTTCTAAGTCTGATTAACACTAATCATGGACCAAATTAACACTTTTAAAACTTGAGGGTATTTCTTAAAACATACATAATAATTATTTGAAACCTTGGGAACACCAAACCTCACTCATCAGTTAACCCCTTTCCCCTTCCCCGCGTGGCTTTTCTTTCAACCAACTTCACACTTCATCTCCTTTTTCACTCCAAATTCTCTGTGTTTTCAAGGAATCCGACCAGCAATACAACAAAGTATTTTATATAGAAGGTATAATATGTCGTTATCATTTAAACTGTGGTGTAAATGTCGAACCTAGGTTTTTGATTTTAATTTTTTCGTCGACAGTGATTAATGATGATTTGGATGTTTGTTTTTGTACAAAAGGTGTAATATTGTGTTGAAATTGAATGACATTATGTGTTTTAATGGGTAAAGTAGTTCCGAACTACAAAGGGGATTTTCGATGTTCAACTGAAATGTTTAGGTTGTTTACATTTTTTGGTTAAATTGTGACGATTTGAGGGTTTTCTGGGAACCAACGCTGCTTTACTTAGTTGCAAATTGAAGTTATTGCTGTTATGTGTCTTGATGTTCCGAACACCATAGTTGCTGAGGTTCTAAACATCTAATAGAATGTTCATGTTTTTCTGTAACTAAATTTAGTATCCCTTTGTTTTGCTTTGCAGAAAAATGGTAAATTTAAGACCGAGAAATAAAGATGAAGATGAGCAGAAGAAGCAGCCTACAAAGACTCCCAAGAAGGCGATTTCTAAGAAAAAGGGCCCTTCGCCGAAGAAGAAACTTGACAAGCCTAGTACTTCAGATTCGGAACGTACTCCAACAGATTTAGAACCTACTCCTAAACGCCCAAGAACTACTAAACCCACTAAAAGAAAATTAGCTGTGGAGAGTGACGAATGTAGCCAAGGAGAAGTAGCAGGTCCACGGAACAAAGGTGATAAACAAGAGGAAAGCCAAAGTCCAGCACCAAGTTACGATCTAAGTAAAGGTGGGGAGGTTTTGGAGAGGGCTGTAGATGAGGGTGAAAGAAGGGTGGATTTAGATGACGCCGGTATTGATGAACTGTTAAAAAGTGATTTTTTGAGGACTGGAGTGGAAGATGGTGATGGTGAAAAGGAAGAGGAAGACGGTGGTAAAAAAAATGAAGAGGCTGATAATGTAAGTAGAGATAAAGGAGAAGAAGTAGAGGGGGAAGCAGATAAAACAGGGGAGAGTCCAAGAAGCAGCAAAAGAAGTAGAAGAGAGGCAAGAGAGGCGGAGGATGTAATTTTAAAAAGAAACTTTGTGAAGGATCGTGAAAAAAGAGTTAAAATAGATGGGGAAGCTGTAAATAATGCAGGTGGAAATGTTGAAGAGGAAGCAGGTGAAGAGAAGGAAACTGCTGAAGGAACATCTGGATTGAAACTGGAGGAAGACCAGGTGATAGTTGAATTGAAACGCGTATTGTTCGGAACGCCAATGTTGATGTTCTACACGACATTTTGTACGTTCCCAACATCAACATTAAGGCTGGTAGCTCTCGTTCGGAACACGTTACGTTTTGTTCCCAACAGTAGCATCTGTCGTTCAGAACCTCAGCATACTCATGTTCCGAACATTTATTAATTTACTATCATTGTGATTCATTTTATTAATTTTATGCTAAAATTATGTGCAGTATGAAGACGTTGGTCATGCTACTTTTAAGAGTAACGTTGAGGGTCTGTTCAAGACCTTCCTGACCAACAATGAACCTTTTAATGGGAAGATTACTGTTCGTTCTTCGTTGGCTAGGGGTATGATACAGTTCAAGGAGGTTCTGAAAAAATTGCAGGTGAGAAGGGGATTTGCCAATAGCTGTTTCGGTCCTTTCTTGCAATTACCGGAATATCCACTGTTTGGCACCAAGTTGGTGCATAACCTCCTCATGCGAAGGATTATTTGCAAGAAGAAGAAAGAGGTTTGGATATCCTTCAATGGATTGCCAGCACGTTTTGGCCTATCCGAGTTTGCACTAATGACAGGGCTAAACTGTGGGCCCTATCCAAGGAAAGAGTACATGGATAAAATGAATGAAAAGGGGAAGGAATTGTGGAATTTTGTTGTTGATTATTTCAAGGAGAAAAAGACGAAGGAGAAGGAGAAAGAGATAAAGGGTAAGGAGGAGAAGGAGAAGGGTAGTGGGAAGCGGAAGGGGAAGAAGAAGGAGGAGGAGTCACCCCCATCCTCACCTTCACCCGCAAAGAGGAAGTTCAACAAGCCAAAAAAACAAAAACAGCCGAAGAAAAAGCAAGCTGTGAAGTCTGGTGACTTGCTTGAGTTGGTATGTTCTAGAACCTGTCCCAAGAAGTGGTATTTAAATCTGTGCATGGCTTGGTTTGTTCATACTATTCTGTGTGCGAGGGATTCCAAATATGGAATAGAGGAATGGGTGGTGTGCTTGTCCGCCGATCTTGCAGAATTCCAGCGTTATCCTTGGGGTAGGATGAGTTTTGAATTAACAATGGAATATCTGATCAAGCCAATGGAACCTCGTGCAGAAGGAAGCCAGACTTACAATCTTTATGGCTTTCCATGGGCATTCATGGCCTGGGCTCATGAAGCCATTCCTGCCTTGAGACCAAAGGATTTGCCAAAAGAAAAAACAATGCCAAGGATCATAAACAGGCTTACTGAAATTTATGAAAGAGATACGGACAAGTTGTTTGACCAACAAGATGTTCCTGTAAGTATTCAGTTTTCCATATATGTTATGTAATGTTTGGAACAACCTCGTGTTTGCTGAGATATTTCTCTTTGATGTTCGGAACATCTTAATGAAGAACCATCAACTTCTACAGTCAACAATGTTCGGAACATCCTTCTCGGATGTTCTCGAACAACAAGACTTTGTTCCAAACAACAGTAAAAGATTTTTAAAATTTAGTTGATATTTATTTAATGTTGTTGGGTATATTAACAGGTTGTTCACCCTTTCCTCATTCCTACCGATGAAGAGCTGAACATGGATTACTTCCTAGACCTCATGCCATTTGATGACGAAGAGGACGACACAATTGATCGTTTTTGTAAAGTGTTCGAGGATGCTTGCACCGTTGGCCTTGTTGGTGGCACTACAATTTGTATTTTCAACAACAATCCTGCAACCCCTCCAAGACAAGTGATAGAAATTAAAGCTATGGAAGCACCAGAAACGATGATGTTTGGAAGTGATGGTGAATACAATGAAGAGGGAATTGGTGGCCTGCAAGATGTAAATATTGACATTGGAAACAAAGCTGATGGTGATGTAGTTCGCGGTGAGTTTGAAGTTGCCGGTATCACTGAAGTTGCTATAGTGAAGAGGAGCTCCAATTGCAGAGGCTGCAAATGTGGTGAATGCAGCGGGTGGAGGGAAGCAATGGAGCAAAAGATTTTGGCTTACGATCAAAAGATGGTTGCTTATGATGAAAAGATCGTGGCTTATGAGAAAAGGATGGTGGCTTATGAGCAACAGATCGTGCCTTACGAGACAAAGGATGGTGCTTCTGGTGGTGATGGATTCGACATCCCCAAATGTAGCAGTTGCAATTGCAAAGAGTGCGACGATTGGCGTAAAGGCATGGTGATGGAGATGGCGGCCGTGAAGGAGACGATTGAGCAGTTGAAGAGCAAAACTATTGTAAAACCTGCAAAGGCTGTGAAATCACCACAAACAGAAGAGGAGAAGAAGCAGGAAGAAGTTTGTCCGAGGCTGCCAGTGGATATTTACAAGCCATTGAAGCGGAAAAAAGTTTTGGCGTTGGACGCATTTATCAGAAAGAGGAAGAAAGAAAAAGATGTTTTTCTTGGATTGCCGATGAATTACCTAGATTTCAAAGAACTGGTGGACAAGACAAAATGGATGTGGGACATTGTAAGTTTATTTTGAATGATTTTCTGAACTTCACATCGTTGTAGGGAACATTCTAACTGTGTTCGGAACATCATTAGTATGCTTGGAACAACATCACACAGTCGTTCCGAACATTGGATGATGTTCGAAAAGACAGACCTTTCCTTTCACCACTCACTTACACTCCAATTATTTTTTGTCTCTCTTATATGTTCTGCAGTATGTTGAAGCTGTGCTGACAATGATGCGGGAGAGGCATTTGAATTACCCCTATCATTACGATGAAAGTGACCTCATTTTGGATATGGCATTCTTGACAAACATGAAAAAACGGTACTACCAACTGGAAGCAGATGCGAAAAAAAATCAGCTACCGCTTGACAAAGTGTTGAAGGAGTATCAGTTTGATGATGATTATCTGGAGTATGCACATGGAAAGCTACCCTACCCAGCGGGTAGGTGTTGGGCCGGTGCTAAGAGGATCTTCGCCGTCTTCAACATCAACGACAATCACTACGTGTTGGTGGTGTTTGACATGGTTGAAGCGAAGGTTTGGGTGTATGATTGCAACCATGGTGTTAATGATGATGAAAAGTTCTTGCCAATAATTGTTCCCATTCTGTACATGTTCCCGATCTATGTCAGAAATTCTAAGCTATTCAAAGAATTGGATCCGATGTGTAATGAAGGAGACATGTGGTCGTTTGAGAGAGTGCCAAGATCACTTTGTCCACAAAATCTAACAGGGCAATCCTGTGGAGTGTTCGCGTTGATGTACATTGAGCATCTCATTACAAACACCTCCATGGGCAAAATTTGTGACAACGAGGCTGATCGGTGGAGGCGACGTTTTGCCGTTTATATTTTCGACGGGAAAATGAAGCCTTGATTTGGGTAATATGTAATATTTGGATAATCTTTTAACTTTTTTTTTTGGTAATGTAATTTGGTATGGATGACTTTTATTTTCTTAGCCAAGTAACAAGTAACAGCTTTTGATGTGCTTAAATATTAAATATTGACGATTATTACATCAGTTCCAGAACGACATGAATCTGTTCCTGAAATGCAAAGTGATGTTCCAAACATCTGCAACATTTAATTAAGTTTACCCTGGAACAATAATACTTCGTTCTGGAACGACAAGTCGTTCCTTAGAAAATGCAAAATACATATTATATCGAGACACAAACGGCACAATAATATAATACACATATAAAATTATAACTAAAATAATCATAAGCAATCGAACTTAGGGTGGTGGTGCTTCAGGTGGTGTTCCTGGTGGTGTGGAGTACGGGACATAATCAATTCCCTTTTCAGCAAGGAGCCCTTTAAGCATTCTCTTCATCCTTCTTATGTCCCTTCTATAATCATGGAAGAATTCTTCAAATTTGAATTTCCATTCCCACACTTCATACCTTAATTGGTCCAAGCCATTGGTCGAATTTCCAGAATCTGAATGTGAACTCGAGGAAGGAAGTCTAGACCATCTTGAACTCGATGCTCCTCTTATAGGTGCTCCCCTTGTTCTTGGACGACGAGGCATTTTGAAATGTTGTAGATCAATGTGTGACTGTTGGGTATTTATCAATGTGTGAATGTGAACAAAGGGCCAATCGACGAGTCTGTTGGGAAGGGCTTTATCGATAGTGACTTTTGATGAAACTCGTAACCGTTATGTACTACTCAAACGAGTGCAACTGATAATATTGTAACTGTTGTGCCTTTTAGATTTTAACAAGATGTTCGGAACATTATTAATATCGTTCGGTATACTGTGGTTATTTTAATTATAGATAGATGGATTAGTGTTTTTAGAAAAAGAACAGAGCATATCGAGTGCTCATCAATTGTTCAGAACAAGATATATATGTTTTCCGCAAAATTACGATGTTCCAAACGAGATACTCTTATTGTATAAAGGTAAATAATGTTCCAGAACGACACAAAAACTTTCGGAACCGCTTAATAGAGTTCTGAACTAGATAAAAGTCATTTCCATTGATAATCATTGTAGAGCTTTACAAAAAAGAATGCTAGTTATATTAGCATTCAAATGGAGAAACTGCACATCACTGTCAGTGCTTTACAAAAGGAATGCTACTTATACTAGCATTCTACCAAAAGATACTAGATGATAAACATTCAAAAAGAAATATATAATAACATTAATAGGAACATCCAAATCTAGCGTGAAGGGGAGGAGTAGAAGTCAAGGTAATGCATCGCCTTATCAGCAAGCAGACCTTTGAGCATTCTTTTGATCCTTCGCGTTTCCTTCGCCATCTTTCTGACGTCCTTTTTGTAGTCATGCAGGAAGCCCTCAAACTGGAACTTCCAACCCCACACTTCTGCCCTTAGTTGTTCCAATATGTCAATAGCCCTTTCAGTTTGTGATTCGTCTTCAAATGATAATGCCCTAGAGGTGGAGGCGTCTCTAGCCGTGGAGGCTCCTCTAGCTGTGGAGGCTCCTCTGGCCGTGGAGGCTCCTCTTGCTCCTCTTGCTCCTCTTGCTCCTCTTGCTCCTCTTGCCCCTCTTGTTCGTGGTTGACGTGCCATTTTTGATGATGAATAGTTTGAAGTGTAAGTTGATTAATGTGGATTGAAATGCTTTGAATCGTTGGGTATTTATAGAAGTTGAGAAAGGCAACCGAAACGTTTGTAGCCGTTTGGTGTATTGGTATTTGAGCGGGTTGTATTGTAGCCGTTTGTGTATTTCAAATTTTGAAAAGGTTCCGAACGTCAGCCTATATTACTGTAATTGGTGTAACGTATCCTTGAAATGATGTTCCGAACATCATTACGACCTACCTGCAGACCTAGTCTAGATGATAGGTGTATTCCCCAATGGAAATTGTATTGTGGACGTTTTTGAATTTCAAATATTGAAGCTATTGTTCGGAACGACACTGTAAATAACTATAATGCGCGACATATCCTTTATCCTTTACACGATGTTCCGAACATCATTTCGATCTAGCCGAATGTCCTGATAGATTATTACATTGGGCGCGTGAGCAACATTTATTTACCAACGGTAACAAAAATTCACCACCCAACACATTATATATACGTTCATTATTTATAAAACAAGTTTACACAATTACATCAAACATCCAGATTAAAATGTCTAGTAGATCCGTTAATAGCGGCAGTGTTGTACCATTTTGTCGATGTGGAGATTATGCGAAGTTAACAACATCGTGGACTCAGCTAAACCCAGGAAGGAGGTTTTACGGATGCAAATATGGTCAGGTTGGTTAGGTGATGGGTTTATTTTCTTTCTTGGATTTATTTGCTTGTTTTATTTATTTTCTTTTTTTTTTTTTTTTTATGTAGGCAAATGGCTGCAACTACTTTAGATGGCATGATGAAGAGATGTCAGATCAAGCAAAGAGAGTAATATGGGGTCTACTTAAGAAGTTGAAAGCTGTTGAAGAAGAGAGGAAAGCGGCACGTTTATGGCGGAAAAAATTGGGTTTTGGTTTACTGCTAGTTGTGGTGCTAATCGTTCTCATATTCTGTACTTGGATCAAGTGTTGGTTCATAGTTTAGGTTCTATATTTCCAATTGTTATGTTTTGTGCAGTAATGATCAAGAAATTTCATTTGAAATTGTTATTTTGTCCTATAATTTACCATTGTACCCTATGTCGTTCCGCACGACACACTTCATGTTTCAATCATAACGCGATCTGATCTGAACAAATCCGTTAACAGAACGATGAAGATAGCAATATCGAAATATGCCGCTCCGAACGTGTTGTTCACGTGACAAACATATTTAGCATGTTCGAAACCACAAAGATGGATGTGCAGTCATTTGTCACTCTAACAAGTATGCTTGGTAATTTAGGGTGATACTGATCATCTCACTTTAATTACCTAGTCATAATGATCATCATTTGCCACTCTAACGACTCTACTTGTCCATTTCTACTCATAAGGATCACCATTTGTCCCACAAAATACTCTAAGTGGTCTTTGTGATGAAAGTGGATGAATTTATCGCGCTTACAGGAATATTGGGTCCTTTGTAGGTATATAATGATGATAGTTTGTCACTCTAACCACTCAAGATGTGAAGAGTGTGACGAAGATTGCAACAATATAACAGCGCGCTCGGAACATCGAATGAACGCGACGAACGGCACGTTGATGTTCGAAACATCGGTATATGTATGGATCATCATTTCTCCCTATAACAAGAATAATTTGTTATTTATAGTGTTAGTGATCGTCATTTGTCACCCTAGCAAGTATAGTGGGTCATTGCTAGTTAACACGATCATCATTTGACACTCTTACAGGTATGTTGGGTCATTTCTAGATTAGAAGGATCATCATTTGTCTGTCGAACAACTCTAGTTGGCCATTTCTACTCATAATGGTCATCATAATGCACCCTTACAGGTAGCTTGGATCATTTTTAGGTATAATGATCATCCTTTATCACTCTTACAAGTATAGTTGGTCATTTATTATCATATTGATCATCATTTCTCCCTATACCAAGTATATTTGTTCATTTATAGTGATAGTGGTCATCATTTTTCACTCTTACAAGTATAGTTGGTCATTTATTATCATATTGATCATCATTTTCCACTCTTACAAGTATTGTTGGGTCCTGCCTAGTCATAATGATCATCATTTGCCACTCTAACGACTCTACTTGTCCATTTCTACTCATAAGGATCACCATTTGTCCCACAAAATACTCTAAGTGGTCTTTGTGATGAAAGTGGATGAATTTATCGCGCTTACATGAATATTCGGTCCTTTGTAGGTATATAATGATGATAGTTTGTCACTCTAACCACTCAAGATGTGAAGAGTGTGACGAAGATTGCAACAATATAACAGCGCGCTCGGAACATCGAATGAACGCGACGAACGGCACGTTGATGTTCGAAACATCGGTATATGTATGGATCATCATTTCTCCCTATAACAAGAATAATTTGTTATTTATAGTGTTAGTGATCGTCATTTGTCACCCTAGCAAGTATAGTGGGTCATTGCTAGTTAACACGATCATCATTTGACACTCTTACAGGTATGTTGGGTCATTTCTAGATTAGAAGGATCATCATTTGTCTGTCGAACAACTCTAGTTGGCCATTTCTACTCATAATGGTCATCATAATGCACCCTTACAGGTAGCTTGGATCATTTTTAGGTATAATGATCATCCTTTATCACTCTTACAAGTATAGTTGGTCATTTATTATCATATTGATCATCATTTCTCCCTATACCAAGTATATTTGTTCATTTATAGTGATAGTGGTCATCATTTTTCACTCTTACAAGTATAGTTGGTCATTTATTATCATATTGATCATCATTTTCCACTCTTACAAGTATTGTTGGGTCCTGCCTAGTCATAATGATCATCATTTGCCACTCTAACGACTCTACTTGTCCATTTCTACTCATAAGGATCACCATTTGTCCCACAAAATACTCTAAGTGGTCTTTGTGATGAAAGTGGATGAATTTATCGCGCTTACATGAATATTCGGTCCTTTGTAGGTATATAATGATGATAGTTTGTCACTCTAACCACTCAAGATGTGAAGAGTGTGACGAAGATTGCAACAATATAACAGCGCGCTCGGAACATCGAATGAACGCGACGAACGGCACGTTGATGTTCGAAACATCGGTATATGTATGGATCATCATTTCTCCCTATAATAACAACATTAACAGTTGTGCGATCCGAACGGCTGTTTAATGTGACGAACATATTAGTGGAGTTCCGAACATTTATTTTCATTCTGGATATTTGGACGTGGATAATGTTAATGATCACCAGTTGTATCTGGAACATAACCGTTACGTTCCGAACATTTGTTTTCATTATGGAACACACGTATTATGTTCCGAACGTGTTGTATGATTTTATTAAGTTTTCCAGAAATGGAGTAGGCCAAGTTGTCGTTTGGAACATCGTCTATAATATCCTAAACGACAGTTGATGTGTTGCGAACTATAAGCAAACAGGATGGTTTGGAGACAGTTTAACAGTACTAATTAAAGACCTTCATAATAATATTAATTGAACAGAGATACAAAAGCATATTCATAAACAGTAGAACTACTTAAACATCTAATATATAATAGCGTCTTCGTTATTGTTTGGATCTCCACCGAATTGATTTTGCAAAATCCTTTCAATCCGATCTATCTGCAATTGCATCTGCTCAAGTTTTGTCTCGAGTGTTTGAATGGACCTCTCACAATTATCTGCTACCTCTTTGATGTCAACAACTTCATAATGCACGTCTAGCAGTCTTATGGGAAGCGACTTGTTTGGAGGCTCTCGGACTCGGTGGTACTTATTCCATGGATCGTTTAATGCGTTATTGGCCATCTGCATGAAAAGTTGTTTAAAATTTAGAAAAGAATCAAAGTGGATAGTTATGTTTAAGGAAATATAAACAGATTAGATGGAGAAATCGTTTTAGAAAAAAGGCAGAAAATATGGAAAACTTTAGTACCTCAACTTGTTCTTCTTTGCTATAGAAACTAGTCAAAACTGAACGTAATACTTGGTTAATGCGAAATGAATTGTGAATTGAGTGTTCATCAAAGTGGAGGTATTTATAGATGTTTTGAAGCAAATGAAGGGACGCATATTTACAAGTGTCAATGTGTTTTTTGACGTGACTGTTGCAGTAACCAACTTGTATTTTAGCCGTTTAGTGTATTGGTATTTGCGTTCCCAACTGTTCATTGTAGCCGTTTGTGTGTTTTAAATTTTGAATAGCTTGTTCGGAACGTCACGTATAAAAGTATAATATAATATCAACGACACGAGGTTCCGAACATTTCCTATAAGGTAGCACTTGGTAAACGCTACGACTGTGAATTGTGAAATAAAGACCTCACAAGCTTTCACATGCCTTGACATCGTTCGGAACATCACATATAATATCCTAAACAAAATGGATGTGTTGCGAACAATATGCAATTATGTGCACAACATAATCACAAAAGATGCAGTAAAGCAAATCTGTGCAAACCATAAGTTAAGAAACAAATTTGGTCAAATATGTACACAAGATAAATTATACAAGTAGGACGAAAAGTCCATTATGCAATTCAATAAATATCCAAATAATCCAAATAATTGAAACTATAACGCGGACGATATAAATATCCAATTCACAAACTCAATTCGTAGGCTGACTTGTAGCCTCATTTCCACTACGAACACCGGGGCATGTAGTTTTCTTGTGCCCATATCTCTTGCAGTTGCCACATTTATTTCTCCTCTTTGGAAGACGCTCCCCAATAGATCGAATCCGGTTAACCCTTCTCCTTCCACGGTTGTTCGGCTTTGGGGGCGGAGGCACTGGATAAAGTATCTCTTCAGCAGGGACGACCCATGATTCTTCAGGAGGTACTGCATTGACAGGCTCTGCATAGGCAAGGATGTATGCTTGTGTTGTGTAATATCCAGAAGTGTATTCATACACTCTACTTCCATATTCATCGCCATGCAACCCCCTAATTGCTGCCATAGCATGTACACAAGGTAACTGATCAAGATCGAACTCCCTACATGTACATGTCCTCTCATATAGATCAACTTCTGCCTCATGCCCTGGACTAATGATTTCGAAACCATAAGTTCCCTTCCTGTTGACAACTAGCTTGTCTCCCGCTTCTTTATTCTTCCTTATTTTTATTTCAACGTCTGGGACGCATAAATTTGGGTGGTTGATTAACTTCATGGCCCTAGTGTGGAATTTTTCCGCAAAGTTCCTACCTATATCCTTCAAGAGGGCAGCAATGGGGTATTCTCTTTGCTCTTTCAGCATGGAATTAATGGACTCAGCTATGTTTGATGTCATAACTTCAAACCTATTAAAAAGAATAAAAATTATACTAGTCAAAACATGTTCCTAGCATAAAGCACAAGTGAAGATATAGGAATAAGAAGTGCGGAACATTAGTGATGTTCCTAACATGACTCACACGTTCAGAACTCCGATAATGAGTTCGGAACACCATCGGAAAATAAATATTCCTATAATGTTTTGAACATATATGTTATGTTCGGAGAGCGCAATGTGACGTTTGGAACATATTGAAAGCAGACAGTAATATTACCTGTTTCCTGGGAAATATAATCTGCTCCATCTATGATAGCCAACAACATTTTCAAGATAATCCGCTACCCTCCAATCAATAGCCCTGATCTCATTCATAGCATCATTGAATTCCTCTACCCTGTATGCCTTTGCTGCAGTGTAGTATTTATGAAGACTGAATCCAAACTGAAACTTTGTTCGGATGCTTTCACCAAGGTGCCACATGCAAACTCCATAGTGTGCAGAAGGAAACACTTGGGCGACCATTTTCGAGATGCTCGGATGTCTATCCGAAACTATGCACAACTCTTCACTATCTGAAACTATGCAGCGTAATTGTTCGAAAAAATACTCATATGAGTCGTCGCACTCTTTGTCTACAACACAAAAAGCAACAGGGAATACGTGACTCATTGCATCCTGAGCAACAGCAGACAGCAAGACCCCTCCATACTCGCCAGACAAATGTGTACCGTCAACGGCTAGGACTTTTCTCACGTAAGTAAATCCCCTGATCCACGCTCCATAAGAGAGAAAAAAATACAAGAACTTCCCTGTGCTAGAAAGCCTCAAATCTGTCTTGGTTCCTGGATTCTTGCTCCTAACCATATAAGCATAAGCATCAAGAATTTCAATACCTTTCGCGTGTGTTCCCCGTGTCAAAGATTTTGCAAATTGACAGCCCCTAAGACACTTCCAGTAGCTAACCTTACAACCAAAATCGTTGTTAAGGGACTCCCTGACAGCTTTTGTGGTTGGACCTTTTCCCATTAAATATTTACCTTTCATGAACTCACCAATTATCCGGGCAGAGGCGTGTGAATTATGACTGGAATGATGTTGGACACCGCATGTGTGCATGTTATTGTAAACGCTAATGTAGAACCTATCATTACTTTTATACCTCATTGCCCTTAACCACCATTTGCATTTCACATCTAAACATCTAGCATTAAAAATCTTTGCAGTATTCTTCAATGGTTTGTAATTAAAACGATGTTTAACTGCTGCAATCTTCAATTTGGTGACCAGTTCTTTCTTATTGGGGAAAGTCATACCTTTTTCAAAACCTGTGCCATCAACGAAGTGAAATATCGGCTCGCTGCTTTGTGTTGGAAACACAGGGGTATAAATGGCAGGATGTTCCTCTACATATTTGTCTTCTACTTCTTCTTCTTTTTCTTCATCTACATCTACGCCTGCTCTGTCTTCTTCTACCCCTCCTCCTCTGTCTTCTTCTGCTACTTCTTCATGTAAGTCATCCAATCGCTGACTAAAATCATGCCCTCCAATATTTGGCATTTCTTGGTCATTAGAACCAACACATTCCTCCGTCGTTGAAACCACAATTACCCTTAGTGTGGGCCTAGCACCATTACGATCAACGTCAGCCATATAAAGGCGTACATCATCGTCGTTTCTTATTGTAACGGGAGGAGTCTTTTGATTTGCGGCAACACTCAGCATGTAAGTAATGCAAATATCCCTCGGATTGTCTCTTATCCCCCAACTTCCGATGATTTTGTTAAGTAGAACATCATACGTAACATCTCTAGGCACAAGAATGGGTCTTGACTCTTTAACCTTCGGAACCCAAGCATAACATTTAGAACGCTCCACCCATTCACCTTGATAATTAACTCCCAATATAACCTCACCCATCGATGGTCACCTGCAATAAATTGGAATGACCAACTATTAGTATTACTAATATTTATACAGTATGTTTCCAAACCTCAATGTTCTCGTTTGGAACATCTTCCTGACGTTCTGAACATCAGATTACAGTTTTTCATTGATCGATGCAAGATGTTCCGAACCTCAGTATTGCTCGTTTGGAACATCTCATGCAGACGTTCTGAACATCACCTTACACTTTTTCGTTGCTTGATCCAAGATGTTCCAAACTTCAACAGAACGCTCAAACATCCTAAAGAATGTTCCGAACATTATCTGTGAAAATTCCAATAATATACATACGCCGCGTAAAACGCCAGCGATATGTTTGGAATTACAATTACGGCCATAGGAAAGTCGAAATGGTGTTTGGAATTTCACGCAGATTGTTCGGAGGAACTGAATCCGTAACAACCCCGAATCAACAAAAACAACAAAAAACATGTTCGAAAATTTAGTACACTTACCGGATATGACTGGATTGATACGATTAAAATTGGAGGAACAAGATTTCTCCTTTAATGGATAAGAAACGACGACCAGATTTAACGAAATTCCGTAAAACCCAAATGTGGGGGATCTCAGCTTGTATTGCCTAAAACTGGAAAGGAGCTTCAAGATAATAAGCTCAGCAGCTATGGTGGAATGGGTATTATTTCGAAATACGAAAGGAAGCTCAGCAGCTATGGTGGAGCTTTGGGCGGGAATGGAATGTGGAAAAATGGAGGGAAAACGGGGGAGAGAGGAGAGAGGGAAAGCAGCTAGGAAATGGCCAAATTTGGCAAAAAACTACTTTATATACATGGACTATTGTGCAACTTACAAAACATTGGGGTGAGAATGTTACATAGTTAATAACACTAATTAAATGAGGACCCTAGAATTCATGTTTAAAACTTGAGCCTTTTTCCACACAAAAAAAACTTGGGGAGACCTGCCATGCCAATCCCCCTACTATCTATCAGAAAATGAACTTTTCATGCATGGAATTACAAGAAGAAAAGCATAACTACACAAAAAAGGGAAATAATAGGTGGCATGCATATTCAATGTCTTCTCGTGAAATTACTAAAAACTGTAGAATATTTATCAACTTGATCTCATTTGGTGTAAATTATTCCTATTTATAAGTGTCTTTACTCTTGAGTGGTTGAATTCAATTAAATAAGTCTACCGTAACAACAATATACTCGGTATGGTCCCACAAATGGGGTCTGGAGAGGGTGAGATGTAAGCTGATCTCACCCCTATCTCGGGTGAGGTAGCGAGGTTGTTTCCGATAGACCCTCGGCTCAAAAAAACATTTTGAAAGCATGACCGGAAAATGAATGTATACAATACAAGAATAACACAGAAAGATAGAAATAAAGTTAAAGAGAAGCAATGACAGTGATAATTATTTTTCTTATACGATTTATGCACCTTATTTTTGAGTTCGATGTGTAATGCCATGCCACTTCTTTTTCTCATTTTCATTCTTTACATAGGGAAATAGTACAGAAAATAATTTAATTTGTAAGTGAAAATTGCATCAAAAGGAAAAAAAAAGCTCAAAAAATTGAGAATTGAATAAATAAAATAGGAGGAAACTGTATTTACATAATCAATCATTTTCTACAAAAATGAAAGGAGACAAGCTCTCAAGATTTTCTCTTCTTCGAGCAGCTCGTCTACATGGTTTCCTATTTATCCAAAACAACTTTTCAATGTTCCTAGAACTACTTCTTGATACATTAGCAGCATCTACAGCTACTACCACTCTCTTCCACTTAGATTTTCTTGATTTCCTCCTTACTTCTCTTTGTCGCGGAGAAGGCGTTTGAGGTACCTCGTGTTTTCCACAAGCCACCCTGGAGTTCAAACAGAGCAGTCAGAAACTTATATCGCGACAAATCCTAGTATTACTATGACTCTGTTGATTATATAAATGAATCCATCTTGATGAATATGTTTATGTATGTATTTGTTATGTAATTGGATGAGCCGTCTTCCTTAGCATTCCCGAGACATTAATGAATCATTTAGACAAGCAAATACAAGTTTGACAATGGGAAAAAGAGAGAATGCTCACTTCTCTTCGCCGCTTGTTGACACAGATGCAAAATCCTCTCCTTCTACACAACATGCAGGGCAAATATAGATCTTTGGTAACGAGGATAACTTGATGCAATCAAAATGATACCACTCATCACATTTATCACAAGCAATCATTGGTCTCTGATCATATGGTCTTCGACAAATGCAATAAAGCATACTTCGATCCCCTAGTAACTGCATATTCCAAAAAGGTAGCATAAATTAGATGCGACACTACTACACTTCACCTTCATATCGAACAAGAGTAGCTCTTGTAATTTTTACCTTAAGCTCCTTTTCACATGACACGGGTAAATTTTCACCCTCAGTGATGAGCTCAAAGACCTTCTCCAATCCAAGTGCGCCCCCATCTGTTGAAACCTGCTACCGAAGAAGATGGTCAAGGAAGGATGATATCGTATATCAAGAACATCATCATTGAAATGCACTACATGTACATTTTTTACCTTCTTTGCCATATCAGCCCACTGCAATCCGATGTCCTTCACTTCTGTCAGCCTCTGTCTAAAATAATCTTCTGAAGGAATACCAAGAGCTAGTCCCTGAAGTAATATTAGAAAATCAATCACCATATTAGGGTAAAACTTTACAAGTTGCAATCGGTAACAATAAGCCAAAAATTATCAAATAGTTATCCACTGAAGTCAGTTGAAGAACATCCGACTACCAAATGGCTCAACAATGTGATACAGTCTCGTCTATGCTCCCTTATCTTTGTACTAAACAACTGCATTTGTTGTTCTTGGATGCTGGGGATTCGATAACTAAGTATTCCAGCAAAAGTGCAGGAAATTTTCCCTATATGATCATTAGAGAATTTCCACCTTTATTATTTACATTTCCCGACATCCCCCAGCTACGGGGATGAGTAGACGATATGTATGTGTATCCATATCGGATCATCAAATACTTAGGCAGGTTTTTAAGTTTATTTTGAAGGATCTTTTGCTAGACGCTTGAACAATTTGGCACCGCATGACGAGGTAAATGAAAAGACAAACAAAAGAAATGAACATCATTATACGACCTATAACAAGTATGTACAGTGTGACTGGAGCACGTCAAGAGAAATAAATAAATCAGAAAATATACAAATGGCAAGGGAAAGTGCAGCATGCCTCTTTTAAATGCCGCTGAAGCACTTGAATAGAGGGTTTTTGAGAACCGTCCAACAATCTCTGAGCTCTAATTTTCCAAGAAGTTCTTGCTAGTGCCTGCTCAAGTTTGCTTCTTGCATCGCAATCATATGCACCGACAGCATGTACAGCCTATGCAGTCAATAGATAGGGCAAAATAAGTTCCAAACAGTGACTTTATGGCTAATATTCTAACATACTCGCATGAAAATTCCGAATACATTGATTCCAATATCAAGTCACAAAAGAAAAGACAAGACACGAGCAGAGCATATGCCCATAACAATGAAGACACCACCAAAGAACGACATAGGAAAATGGCAGGAGAAAGTATTATCATATCAGTGTCTCAAACAGGTCAGTAAACGAATATGGTCATCGACTCATTGAAACAGAATGATGAACAGACATTTGGTACCTTCAAAGCAGCACACAATTTTCCAGCAATAATGCTAAGGTCTTCATCATGATAAGCTAAAACAAACTTAACAATCTCTTCTACGCGATCTCTGAAATCAAGAGCTTTCTGTACAATTTGATTAAGCACAGCTCTCTCCTGAATCCTGCAAGGGGAATGCCAACTGTTACATAAATACTCTATAGAAAGTGAGGCGTCTGCATAGAGTCTAGAGACACACGCAATGTATATGCAGCAAGGTTATACATAATAGCAAAACAACAAAGTTCAAAGAAGCAAAAAAGAAACCCCAATCCTCCACAACAGAAGCAAAAAGTGAAAGTTGTTTTTTTTTTTTTTTTTTTTGGGGGGGGGGGGGGGGGGGGGGGGGTTTGGTTTATAAATCCTGCATTTATTGCAAACTAGGTGATTTAAGTGCTTTAGAGGGAATACAAACTTTTTGAAGGGGTTGGAGTGGCAAAGAGAGAGGAAGCCCTGTTTTTACTTTACATTCAATATCGTGAAGCATCACTTGATTACCACTCTTTGCAGGAGTTCAAGTGGCAACTAGAGAGGAACTAAACTCTGATGTGAACATGTTATTCACCTAATATGTAGGAGGAACATATCCAGATCATTAGCAAAGTATATTGACAGTATCTCCATTGAAGAAATTTCAATAATCCGTTCAGATTTAATTGGATGTTTTGTTAGATACTTGAAACATCAGGAAATTACTAGGTACTCCTTACACCTACCTTAGACCTTTAGTTGAAACACTACAGGAGGAAACACATCCAGAATCCGTATCCAAACTTACACGTTTTTCTTTCCAGTTTCTAACAGTATGTATTCCTGTTATCCAGTATCATATTGTTCTAAAATTAGAAATGCACTCTCTTAGTACAAGCATAAGAAAAGGCTGCCTACAGCAACATCCACCCACCGCCAGAATCCCTTACCCGCATTGTCCTAAACCAAAATTAGAAGCAAAAGAAGAAAGAGGACAATTGGTATCCTAGCACCCTACTCAGTTCGTAAAAGCAGTTCTGAGTTCTGACGACATATTTTCAATTCAAACAGGCTATTAGTGATTACCATAAACATAGCTCTTCAGCATCTGGTAGGAGCTCAATGAGCTTGTGCAACTTGGGACTCTTCCGACCAACATTCTGCAATAAGTAAACGAAAAACCAAGACCTTACTATGAACTGTAAGTGCAAACTCATTTAGAGAGCTACTGGGTCAAGCTTACCAGAGGATCACTTCCATTTCTTGATATTTTTCCACTGTTCATAAAATCACAATAACGGCAAATAAAAGCTTCTGCATCATAGGCATCCCCAGTTGACCCTCCAATGCACTGCAAGTGGAAGCTGTACAAAAGCATCACATTTATGATACGTGATAACTAAAGAAATCTTGAGATGAAGATTATGATAAATAACTGTTCAATGTAATAACAATCCCATTTCCCTTAGTCGATGGCAATTAAGTATTATATCACCCTCTGGAGAACTGGTAAAACAAACAGTCATTCAAAATCCCCTTTCCCAAAGATCCCACCTCTTTTAAAAAGAAAAAAAAGAAAAAAAAATAGTTAGCCAGATAAAGTACCAGTCCTTGCAAGTAGAACACGTCAACAGTTTCTGGTTCGCACCACCAAGTGAGCAGCATATACATAAAGACCTAGCATTCGAGTGATTAGATCTCTCACATATACTGATTGATCTCTCAAGAGAGTCTTCAGTCTGCAGAATCCCATTAAATTGTGTAACACATCTACCCCTTTAGAGCTATAACCAAGTCAATAAAGCTGAAAGGGAATAAATAGAAGAAAACAACTTTAAACCTGTAAAAGAGCACTAAGCAAGTGAGTGTCTCCAACTGAAGGCCGTAAGACCTCCACACAGCGGCGCTTCCACTCCTCTATCCTACGAACCTCAGAGAAAACCATGTCTAATTCTGAGCAACTGAAGGCATCATTAGTCCCTTGTTCCTGACAGTGTTAGAATCACTAGACATTAAATAACCATGAAAAATAAATGAATAACACATGTAAACACATCTATACGGCATGACAAAATGACTTAAAAGCTTTAGAAGTATAAAAAAGCACGCACTTGACCCTACATTAGTTAGTCAGTGAGGTAGAGAGAGTAAATTTGTGGTTTGTTCCATGAATAAAAATTCTCAATTGTGGACAACAAGCCAGTCGATAATCACTGGCACACTCACGAGACCTTTCTCGCTATCATATTTCATAAAGTTTCTCAACTAGTGATTTTCTGTGTTTCTTTGCGCTTCCTCAGTTACCAGAGATTGTAGTAAGACAAACAGTCCTGCCGAGTCAATCTCCATAAGGTTAACTAACAGCACAAATTTGAATCAGAAGTGAGAAAACATCTCTAGTTTAAATGGGTTGTGAGGAAAAGAGCGGGAAAGGTTTAGATTGCTGTTATTATATGAGCCATGACAACGGATTACCGGGGAAAGAAGGAAAAAGCAGTGAAGAAGAATCACAGTGGTTAACCACTCAATCTGAGGAACAGAGTCTTTCCTGCTCTTATTTGGTAGGAGAAAATACCCAAATATTTTTATACAAGTTCCCAATAGATAGACATTAGACAATTCTCAAAAGATGCGACATTGAAATAACTTTCCATCTTCCAGCTGATAAAAACTCAAATTGGAATGTGATGCGACAAAAATACCCTGAATAACAAAGTTCCTAGAGAAACTAAAGCTATGACTTGTTGGAGGGAGGAGAAAACATAGCAAACCAAAATAGAGTACCTTAAGCTGCAGCAATAGATCCCATGATCGATCACTAAAGTTGAGGGCGAAAAATAAATGCACCTGATCCAGCCATGAGCTGCAAAAAAATAATATGAGATATGATTCAAAATCGAATGACGAAAATTTAGGTCTCTCGATTTCACATCTCTGATAATAACTTGAAGCTGAAGAAGCTATTTTTGGACATCATGCAAATGTGATGACAAGTAGATACACACCCCACACACACAGTGAATAAAATTCTGCATCAAGTGGGAACTTACTTATATTTCTCAATAGCCCTCTGAAGCTGACTAATCATTGCAGGAGAGGATACATGAATGTTCTGCAGCTTGAAGGCAAACATACAGTTTAAGATTCACACATAATGAAGACAACTAGAAGAAGTTCAGATAATAACCACATCGAAGTATGTACCCTCATAAAGGCTATAGAAGATGGATGAAAAAGTACCTGATATTGGCGAAGAACTTCTTCAGCATCACTTAAATTCGCTCTTCTAAGAGCAGACTGAACGGAGACTTCCATAGCTCTCATAAGCCAATTTACCCAATCATTTAAGGCAATACACAAACGGCATGTTGTGTACATAATAGGAAGGTGACCCCCAATTTCCACATTTGTCTTGACTTCCTACAGCAATGTTAACAAATAAACTTAAACACATGCACCATCATTCTAAGGGAAAGACGAACAGCACGGAAATGTCTCAATCCATGTAACAGTAAAAGCAACAACACCGCTACACAGGAAGGTAAGACAAACTATAGAATTTACAAAGCTTACATGTGGACAGACAAAACCAAAAGTTCTATGTAAATCACAAAGAAAAAAAAAAGGCTGATGCGCCAAATTAGGGTCTACCGAAGAAAACCAACTATTCCCCCACCCCCCCCCCCCCCCAAAAGGGTTGAAAGACAGTCATAGGATCCTACAAATGCAGTAGTTAGCAAACATTGAAGGAAGGAGAAAGGGAAAAAGAAGGCTGTAGGGTGTCATACCCGGTCACGCTAGTGATACCTCAAATGAAGTTTTACTTCACTAAGGTGAGTAGGTGACCTGCCATCTTGAGGTCAGCAACATTGCATACTCTTTACATTTTGCCAACATACCAAAAGGATTAGAGCTTATAATCCTTAGTCAACACCAGAGGCAGAAAACGGAATCAGACACGATAATTCACAATTGCTACAGATAGAAGCCAAAGCAAACTACTAACTTCATATCTATTTACCCCAATACCTAGGAGGCACTAACTAATTCACAGCACAATAAGCAGAAATGAAAACAACAGATCAAAGTCCAGACTTTATCTCTCTTAGTGTGGAACAAAATCTGACATATGAGACAATTAATTACCTCAAGTGTTGGAATTTCAGTAGCAAAAGATAGAGCCCTAAAGCACCAATGAAGAGTAGAACTAGCATCTTGAAGTTTAGGAACCACATCAAACTTGAAACCAAGCCCTTGACAGGCTTCTACAGCAGAGTCTATGGCTCGAATTTGCTTTTCAATTTCACTAACTATGCTCGATGAACTGCTCAACATTTCATCATCTATATTTTCTACATTCAACAGCCGCTCCGTATCATGCAACACAGAGCAGGCGTCCAGCTCCCACCTGGTGCAAGTATCAAGCAATTCTTGAATCATCAGCTGTTCTTTCAAATATAGCTTCAGACCCTTTGATTCTGATGCCAATTCCTGCAAAAATTACAACAAAGGATGTAAGAGCTTTGTCATACTTCACAGGTGCAGAGTTGCAAATGATTAACCTTCAAAGTCTGAACTTCAACTGCAGGACTTGAACCAAGTGCCGTGGAGTCACGTAATAAAAAGGGCTGTGACCTAGATAGCCAAGACTTAGCAATGGATACCGCATCCTTGACTTCATCAAGAGAAGGAAGAATCACAAATATGCCTTCGGAAGCCCTAGATGTTTTTGCAGAATTTAGAAATTAGAACAGTAGAAGAATGAATGCTCACACACATGAGAAACATGAGCAATAACTTAATCAGGAAAGAGACAATACATTATAACATCCTCAAATTCAGACATTTCTTCGTTGCATACAAGGACACGTCTGGCTCTTTGCTCCCAAGAAACAGCATTTGCTTTTACCTCAGAAACATTAGCAAATAACTTCTCTTTCTCAATCTGCAATCTGGATATATTTTCACACATTAATTTAGATCAAAACTAGGGGTTTCAAGATGATAGTTATCAGTAAAGCGAAAATTGTAATATACATGCTAGCCTCCTTCAACAGCTGCTCAATATAATCCATGGACATTTTGCAACTAAGCGCCTGTATGAAAGAAGAATTTTAGAAAATTCAGATACAGGAACTAAAGATTTACAAGTAAATGAATTAGTTTAACCAGAAGTGATTAGCTTCAAAGTAATCTGGAACAATAATACAATCAAACAGTCGAGAAAAGAAAAAGGGAAAAGAGAGAAGCACATGATGAGAACATTGCAAATGTGACCCATCAATCAGCAGAAGATGAAGGGAGAAGAATGACACTCTAATTACCTTCAGAGCTTTCACCCTACAACCAGCCTTCTTAAGCTCAATATCCACACAAGGCAGCTCCTCAACTATGTCAAAACCGTGAGAAATATTATTAGCTATTTGTAAATCACCACTATGCGTAAACAAAATTATTGACTTAGATTTCCACACCTTTAACTCTAAGAAGTGACGCATCCTTTTGAATGCAAGTTAACTCATCAACTACAGTTTCTTGATCCTCTCTTTCGCTGATGCCCAAGAGAACATGATTAGCACGTGCTATCCAAGACACAGCATCTTTATGGTATTGTCTCAGAAGTTCAAGCTCTGGAATAGTAACCGCAAAACCATCCCATTTGTTGAGGAGCAATTTGAGTTCCTGTACAACATAAAACGTGGCATTTATGAAAAGTTCTACTTTCAACAACCCTTTTCACAAAGCTAGGACAATGTAGGAACAACCTTGAGACTGAAAGAACCTTTCAACACCTCACAGCACTGGAACTGACAACATTCAACTTGTCTAATCAAATCAAGGAGCATTTCACCTTCAGGAAGTTGCACTTGAAGGCTTAAATTCTGGAAACAAAAAAAAGATTAATAGAAGAATCAGAAAACAGATGACTCCAAAAGCAGACAGCATCAAGGAAAGCAAAGAAAACCAGATCACCTCCTTCTCCAATTCGTAGAGAATATCTGCCTCAACTGTAGCAGATGTCTCGCACACACATTCCCTTACTCTTTCAGCCCAAGCCTGAAATAAGCTCAATGTGTGAGTTTATAAAGCAGAACACACTCCATTTATGAAGCTTGAGGCAGCAAAGCAAAAATTCACCACAAGCAAATATTCTCATCATAGAGATCAACTTTTTGAATTAATTTGCAATCAAAATGGCCAAGAATGCAAGACACAAAGTTGATAGACGTCCAAAATGGCAAAAGATAATCCAGATAGCGGAGGCCATAAATCCAAAGCATATCAAGTGAATGCATGTCGGTTACTCAGTTGCAGTTGCATGTGTAGACAAAGAGTTTCATGGGTAGCAGAGATAATTCTAAATTGAATTTAAAATTTGTCCTCAAAAGTAAAATACAGTTCAATTGTGCTAAAGTGAATCAATGCTGATACAAGGATACTTCCCTTTTTGATAGGCGAAATACCAATTCTTTTTTACTTATGTGGACATCTCAAGTATAATATTTTGAAGATTTCAATCAGTCTTCAAACATGCACTGTTGGAAAACGGAGACGATCTCCAAAGCGAATCGCATCCTACATGGATTATCCACTGTATCAAGTCACCATTTATTTTAGTTTCCGTTTTTTATGTTTTGTTTCTTTTTTGTTTTTGTTCTTTCGAGAAGGCTGAACATCATCATATATTTTAACAAGGTCCTTCTTTAAGTCTGTATAGGAGTCTATTCTCAGGAACAAAACTACTGTATAGTAACTGCTTCGAATGGAAAGAATGAGTTGATCATAGTTGGAGGGGGAAAGCTTTGATGATTGGAAGCTCAGTGTAACCTTTGACGTCCTCATGTAATGTATATAGAGAATAATAACTGTATGATCTTTCTACAGCAAGGCAAAATGCCCAAAGACCTGTTGGGGATATTTTCTTTTTCATCCAAACAAGACTATTTGCCTATTAAAATTTAAACTCTCCAATCAATTGAAGGTTATGTTAGAGTTAGAGTTTGCTCTAAACAATACTTTGTAAAACATTATTTGGCTGGGGGTATGTGTAGACACTCAAGCTCTTCTGATTCTAATAAGACTAGTTCCTTTAACAAATACATGGACCATTTGGTACTTTATAATTTCAGTTCAATTCTGAACCTCCGCTCTGCCGTTCTCCCTTTACCGCCACCAACTAGACCATCATTGCTCATATTTGGATAAAAACCAAGCTTCAGGGAATTTTGTCTTCTTTATATGTATTACTACTATTTCTATAGGTAAAAGATTTTGTTGACAAGAAAGGGTCTCATGTCCTTTTCCTCTCGTCTCCTAATCTCCTTTACCTCATTTGATTTGACAACATCAGCCTGGTAACCTTCCCTAAATATTGTACAAGATAAAAAATTCAAAAAATAAGATGTACCTTAACCAAAGAAAGCTTCTGCCACAATTCCTCGCTTTCTTTTATGTAGATGGGGCAGTTTACAGTCTTGGTGTACAAGGTCTCCAAATCAGATACCTGAAAAGGCATCACAGCAATAACTAACAAACATTTCCAGACAGAATGAGCAACACTTTTTAACCTCAAAGGAAAAGGATGAAAAACACATTGACATTTCCAGACGAACCAAGAATGTAAAGAATATGAAACAGTCAGATAGCGAAGGAGGACAAATGGTTCAGAAATTTTTGATAGGTAATGTAAGAATAATATTTATGTAACTCCAGCATTAAGAGAATGCTGGCATTGAGTGACCTATAAATGATTCAGAAATTTTATTTGGGGGGGAGGGAGGGGTGCTGTGGGTGGAAATAATACTATATTAGCCACAGATGTCATAACAAAAGCCTGAAATTATACCCTACACCGAACTACCATTCTCAAAGAACAGCATTGACACCTGTCACATACTATTCCCTAATGCGGCAGAAAGAAAAATAAAAAATACTAGGGGTATCATAGCAAATCAAACCATGCTATTATGCACATCATCGACAACTATGAACAAGGAGAATGAACTTGCTTACAAGGATATTTGAGCATGATGAAAGAACAGAATCAATCTCTAGAATCAGCTGGCTCGCTTCTTTCTGGAAATCCTGTAAAATTTGAAGAAACATATTCGCTTAATCAGACCCAGTGCTAAGTTGAAGTACAGAATAAAAAAGCAAAATCAGAAGAAAATGCATTTCACCTTCAATGTGAGATGTGCAGGTTCATTGCAGGGGATGGGATTTAAACTGAGCAAATCGTTAACAACTTCAATCTGCACCTTCACTACATCACCATTGCGGTCAGATATCCATGATTTTACATTAGAAAGACAATCCCTAACATTTTGAGCCCAACTCTCAGCTTCAATCAACTTCTTCACCAAATCTCTTACCTGAACCCCATTTGACAATTACATATTTAGACAGTAGTAAAATCGATGGAGTTACAGAAAATGAAATGGCTGAAATCTCACTGTATCCATTTCATGACCAGCCCACATAAACTGTTCGGCTTCCTTTATTGCATGAAGATAAGCATCAGAAGAATAAGGACCCTGGAAAAGCTTACTGAACTTCATCAGCCATTCTTCAGCAAGTTGCACGTGTGTGATACAACCACCTTTCACCTACACATGGCCATTAATTGGAGCAAATAACAGTTAGAAGCTATTACATTATATGTTGCACGAATCACATATTAACAAGAGCTATATTTTATCTTTAGACTATATAACACAAAGAAACACAGACGGCAGATGTCTCGTTCAAAGTATCACGTGACTTAAAAGATGTGAACAGCTTACACAGGCATCAGCCTATCAAAGACTAGAAACGTCCCAAACAGAGCAGAAAAGGTTCAAGAAGCATATATCCCGGACCACTAGTATGTTCAAATAGTTGACCGTCTAAACCACTAGTATCATTAAGATAATTAGTCTACAATCTTCTTGACCGACAACTAACAGAATAGGGCATGCGATGGCGAGAAAATTAGACGCATAACAGTCTTTGACACAAAGCTGTAAACTCGCCAAAGGTATTGTTGATGGCTTCATCAAGATACCACATTTGTGGTGCCAAAGGTATTGTATAAGATGAATAGATGATAAAAGCAAATTAGGGGTATTCACATTTCAGAGATATTAGATCAAAGCACAAATGATTAAACACCAGAAGAGCATCGTAAGTTATTCCATCCCCTAATGAATATCAATGCCGAGAATTATCTGTGTTCCCCTTCTTTTACATCATGTCAACCAACATGGGAAAAAGGCAAGAACCTTAATTCCCCCAGCCCACCTCGTCTGAATGAAAAACTTACTATATATCTGCTGAGAACTTGGATATAAAAATATCTGCTACTACAGTGGATAGACAGGAATCTACAGGGAACTAGAAAGCTACCAACAATATGCAGGACAATTTATGGGATCCATGACTGGGTCCAAAGAGCAATTTCTAATCTTTAACAGGCTAGAAAACAAGGTAAAATAACTGGAATCTGTTGAGCATCAAGTGGAATAAGAAAAGCAAGTATAAGACACCGGACAAAAAAAATGCTCTCATATAGAATAAAAGTGATGATGAGAACCTTTTTTGACAAAGCAGGTGAATCATTGGAAGATAGAAGTTGCCTTCTGAAGTTTTTTGCAGTCTCTTCATGATTACTCTTCTCAGTAATAAGCACCAAATCATTCAATTCAGCAAGGGTATGACGATAAAGGAGTCGACGCTTTTGTGGCTTACATTCACACAGATGCTCCCAGTGCTACAAGCAAAACTCAAAATTAGTCAAGAAAACAGAATACTGCACCAAAATTGATGATGAAACAGAAAACAGAACATGACTAAATATGGCAAAAGCGATCAAAGGTTACAAGCAATGCCGACGGAAGTTCGGTAAAGCATTCAGCAGTGTAATCACTAATTAACACCCCCCCCCCAACCAGTACGACCCCACAAGCAAAACAAAAGAACTGTCTAATTCACTTTACGCGATGACATTGATAAATTGAAAGCTTCAAAATGATGGGAAAGTCCTATCTGCTTTCATAGTAGAATTTTGGAACTCTATTTTGTGTTAGCTACATTCAAACTATATTAATACTAAAGAACAGTGTTATCTATTAAAGCAAAGTGCTCAGAATGTCCTAGTCTCCTACATGCTCGATAGTAAGTCCAGCAAGGAAAAGATGATTTTATGCTTCTACAATCAGCTAAGCTGTAGCTTGAATTTGACCTTGGTAACATTTTATATATAGAATGAAACTCAAAGAAGCATAAGACATACAAGAACTAGAGACACACGGAAAACAACTTATTGTTCACCCTCAGACATATAAATAATGATTACCTCAAGACAAACAAAAGATGATGGTCCACAGCTGCACACTACAGCAGAAAGATACAAATATTGCTGGCATATGATGCAGGTAGGATCCTTCGAAGAAGATAATGTGAAATTTGTCAAAAACACTTCAGAACACATCTACAGTCAAAATTCAAGAAGCTGACATCAAAGTTAGAGTACCTCTTCCGTGCCCACATATTCAGGCTTCTTACGAGGCGGCATAGGAGAAGAATTAACAATGCCATTTTTCCAAAGCCGCTCTCTCCAAATCTTTTCTCTAGAGTAGATCCTAACTAATTCTGTTTTAAGGTAAGGTGCTGCCTTGCTGTCAATTTCACTCTGCGGTATGATGAAAATTGTTAAATTGGCATGAGTAAACTTAGCAAATACATAGCAGCATGGAAAAATTATATAGAAAGTACAAAGCACTGAAAACGTGACAACAGAAGTTCATCAGAAGAATCGTCATTTTGCATAAGTTTCGGTAGAAAACTTAGAAAATATTGTAGGCAAAGAGCTACTTCACAAAATTTAGTGCACCGTCCATTGGTAATGCGGAACGAAAGTACCAAAGGGTAATCCCGACCCTTGAAAATGAATCAACAGACAGCATTATCAAGTCCAATATTGTTAACACACAATTAAGCATAATTTGTTTGTTTTAATTGAAGGTACTAATAATCCTGAAAGCCGACTTACAAATAGGAACAAAAATCTAGAGGAATACAGTAATTAGAGAGAAAGACACTATCCTAATAAAAACAGTTAGCTCCCAAGCTAGTACAAATTACTGCAATTTAACTGATTGATCTACTAGTCCACTATGAAAGACCTTCACTTCACCTGATTCGCAATAAAAGCATATACAATAGGAGAAGAGAAGAACTGAAATGATACCACAACAAAATCACAAAAAAGATTAACTGGTCCTAGATAAAAAGCCCCATAGAAAGCATGTAGCAGCCTACAACGTCCATGAGCAAACGGCAACGTTATGCATAGTCCATGACAGGTCATGGTTTCGCATTTGTGGGGTTCAAATGGGGAAGGAGGGGGGTATCAACTACCATATTTCTCCTAATTGTAACGCTTCGACATTAAAATAGCCAAGGGACTAGGATACAAACCCTGGCTACTGCACAAAGCAGCTCTTCATGAGACAACACAGCAGCTTTGCGGTAGAGTTGGTAAAGCTCTGCTCCAAAACCACCATGAGGTAACCAATCGGCAGGGGCAAAGTTGACAGCCTCAGCACAATTTAAGCCTACAATTTCAAGATGCATGTAAGACTACAGGAGAGAGCTCATGCATGACTAAGCATTTGAATGGAATGTACTTTTTCATTTTTCTGCAAACCAGAGATAAGTCATGGCTCACCAAAGTTGAAGCCTCCATGATATGATCTGGGAAAGGTAATGATGAAGTCCCCAGGCTCCTGACACAAAGTAAACAAGCATATACAAGCCACATAAATTACTAAGTCGAAAATGAGAGCCTTTAAAATCAGTTCTTCCCTACAGTGGAACTTCTGTCATGAAGGAGATCTGAAGTACTGCTAGGGGATGTTGCAGGTCAAGTTATTGTTGGCTATGAAAGTCTAATTTTGAAGATCATCGAGCATTTGACTGTGAGTTTCTTCAGAAAATTTTTTTTTTTTAACTTTATATGAACGTAATCCTACTTTGCTTAGAATTAGGACTTCTACATTTTTTTCTACATATTGAGTAATATATACCAGTAACGGAAAAATAATCAGTGTTAATTGCTATATCTTCAAGTAATTTAAGGTCCCCGATGTATGGTCTACTCTAGATAATGTAAGCTGCATACTTAATGTATGACACAGTGTTTAGGCAGTCCCAAGGCACCATGACCTCCTATTTACAATAAAAAAGAATCAGATGTAGTATCATGACGTCATCCATGAATTCCGGGAGAAAGTACCAGAAAACTACAACGGAAATACAGAACAAGACATACGGAGCAATATCTGAGTATTAAGTCCCACGACAAACCTGCAATACATTATAAACAGGAACACCATTTTCTTGCAACACACGTGGATTCAGCATGGTTACAAGCTGAAACAGCAGATCTGGTTGCGCATCAAACAGATCGGGAAGGCTATCACGCATTACCTGCACAAAATGTTCTAGTTACAGGACAGCCACCAGCTGAGTAAGTCAAAAGAAAAAGTCCAGCTTTATAAATTTACAAGTGAAAGCAACGTAAAAAATCCATCTATAAACATTATTACATTAATAAAAGATAATTGACAGCAGCAATCTATCACTTCAGGCAGCTAAAGTGTGAATAACTAGCTATAACATACGAAAGAATTGATATCCAAGCCCCTAATGAATAGGGATTATTAACATCTTCCAAATCACCCTCTCATATAGCCCTGAATGTTGGTTTAGTCGTCAGTTACTTGTGAGTTCAGTAAGACTCAATTATTTAGTTGTCAGTTACTTGTGGGTTTAGCAACCCTCCAACTATGCTCTACATCTATCAAGTTAACATGCTAGAATAGCTAGAAAATCTGGCCTTGATCTCATTCATTTATACATGGAATTACAAGTTAATAAAGATTATTATCACTTCTCATATGAGATTATTCAAATCCATAGAATTGAAGATTCACGGTGTATGAAGAACAACAATATTCCCATGACTTTACACTTGCATCATTTCTGTTCAACAGTCTCCCCAAAAAGCCATTTAAAAATGTAAAGCCCAAGTGCCCAACATTCAAATACTAATAAGCTGGATTAACATGTATTCCATCAACTTCTCATTCACAGAAGAGATAGGTTCTAACTTTGCTAGCCTACAATTAGCACTAATGATCAGGAGCAAAGGCCATGAATTTAATACAGGATCGGAAGTACTGATTGAATAACCTTCTCAAAAGCTTGGGCTTCACTTCCAGGAACACTATACCAACATTTTGGCTCACCCCTGACAGGAAGCAAGAAGAATTCATTAACTCATAAATTTATCAGGAATCAATTAATGAAAATATACTGGCAATCACAAAGAAGACATCAAGCAATGATATCATGAGCTCAATCAGGTGATGGCACAGAAGATTTCAGACAGAAATGCAAATGAATTCACAACGAAAATATATCATCTACTGCAAAGGGGTTCGAAACTAAAATTAGGCGTCAGAGAGAGCCTCAAAAGTCGCCTGCTTAATGTCTAACCACAGACAACATAAAAGGTTACTGACACTACACACCAATCACAAAGGTCCATGATGTGAGTAGTCTTAAGACAATGATTGAGGGTAAAAAGAAAGAGTGCTAAGGAGACAACATAATTATAAGTGTTATCAACATCGTGCTAAGTTGTCTCAAAAGACCGACCGACAATATCTGAAAATCCACATGGACTTTTTCTGTTTATCAATAATAAGATTTTATCAATGTAAAGCAACCCGCATTAACTGAAGATAGTACATCCAAAAGCAGCAAATTTTACAGGCAATGCAACGAACTAAGAAACTAAGAAAGTCAATCAAAGCATCTGGCTCTAAATATACCGTAGCTTAGTTGCACCAAAAACTAAGTAATGAATACATTTGAGTTTAAGACTAACTACATTGTTCTTCCTGCCATCAAAGACTCTATAATTTCTTTCTTTCCATACAACCCACCATACCACAGCTGGGATGGTCTTCCAATGCTCCTAATAGATTTGGATAAATCCATTTTGTGCCAGGATAGGAGAAAATCCACCTACACCAAATCCACATGGACTTAACAAAGTATAGAACATACTGCAACCAACGTATCCATGTAGGAAATACCAACCAGTTTCGATAAAGGTTTAGTCGTCTTGATATACTTCATTTAGGCTAGATTTTGACATGAGTCTATTTAGTAGGTTATAGAGTATCGTTTACTGTGAGATTTAAAAAGTCCCTAGTATTAGAGTACTTTTAAGTATTGCAATGAGAAGCGCCCGAACAAAGCCTGGTTCTTGAGGTTTCACATATACATAGCTGGCCCCCAACTATTTCGTTAGTTGTTGATGCATTTATTTTTATTTTTTTGGGAAGAGGGAGGGGGGGGGGAACAGTGGTGTCCTCGCCAACTTACGCGCACCTCGACTAAATACATTGGACACCTGCTACCTTCCCTACTAGCAAAAATGCCGAGTAAGTCTGTCCACCAAGGCTTAGACAGACAGGAAGTAGATGTCATTGTAATTAAGCTTCAATAACTATGCCTACGAGAGGAAAAGGGAGCTCCAATCGGATAGCTGGAAATTGCTCACGTAATTGCACATATAATTCACCTCTACATAGTGAATGTTATGCAATTGTAAAGGGCGTTTTCTGATAAACACAATTACTTATGAGTAACAGTTAACAGAAGGGAAAGGGTTACTCTAAAAAAACAAGGTAATTCTCGTTGCTCGTATATGCAACCTCCCACTGGGCGACCTCATTCCATTTCAAGCTTCAGACGTCTTTGAAACATTGGATTTGACATTGCCAAGATTTGGAGCTAGACCAATGCCAAACCTCCGCAGGAAACTAGATGCAGCTGATGCTGATTAAAGCAGCTAAAGGATAGGCACTTTGGAGGATGACTCTTGCTTCCATATCATTTATTGTTGATTTTAAATTTATTTAGTTAATCTCCTAACAAGTTAAATTAGGATTCGGTCAGAGCTCGAAAGAGAGAGGTGGGGGCAAAAGGAACTTCAATGGTCGAGCACTCAATTTGAACAGAATCACAGCGTAGTCAAAATAACTACTCCCTCTGTCTCATTTTATGTGTTTTAATTTGATCAAGTACAAAGTTTAAGAATATAAAGAAGACTTTTAAATCTTGTAGTGTTGAATTAAAGGTTTGTATAGCATACTAAACTTCTCCGTTAAATCTAGTGGTCTTAAGCATGTCGGCCATGAATAAGGGAGTGTAAAATGGGAATGTTGGAATTAAGAACTTACTAAACATGGAAAGAGACATTCTTTTCAAACAGGCTAAAAAGGGAAGTAAGGAATATAAATTGAAACATAGGGAGTATTAACTATTAAGAATGCGTAGAACCTAACCCGGCTAGATCAAAACATAATTGAGAGATCTGAGTCTGCTATGACCATAATTCCATGAAGTAAAGGAGTGCCTTACTCTTTTCACGATTGAGGAACAACCTAATCTGGGCAAAAATGAAATAAGCTTCATGGTGCTTAGGTACTAGTACTACAAAACATTCAGCAGAAGAGAAGTCAAAGGAGGGTAAACTGAATAAGTGATGAAGCTACCATTGAGCAATCAATAAGCAAGACCATGAAATCACAGCAGCCAAAAACAGTTAAATAGGACCTAGTGAGAGCACAACCTGTAGATGGTGTAAAGCCCAATAGACAATGGTAAGTGGATTTATAAAGCCTACTCGAAAGATTCGCATGGGTTTACCAACATGCCAAAATCTGTAACCTATTACAAAAGGCATGTCACATCACACTAGGTTACAGATTTGGCATATAATATAGTGACTGTATTCTGTTTAAATGAATGAACTTTTTCTTTTCTGAATCAATACCAAACCTTCTAAAGCGGATCTTATTCGTTTATTTGTCTGGTTTAAAGTCTAAAGGTTCTTTAAAAAAATTTGTTTTAATATCATGGTGACTTGCAGTAGAAGTGGAAAAGAGCTGATTCAATAAAACATAACATATACTCATCTATTTTGTAGGAAGAAAACAAATGGACTTATGATACAAAGAATAATTAACACTCTTACCAGTGAAGATAGTTCATGGAGTAAAAGCAGTGATCTTCAAAATGCCAGCAGAATGAAGAGAACAGCATGCCAATATAAAGCCAAGGCACCATAACACCAGCAATGCTATGATGTACAGCTCGAAGCATCGAACCTGGCAACTTGGGTAAGTTGTTGAGATTCCATGGGCTAGCACAATATTCATCCCATGTATCTGGTTCAATTGATGATGGTTTTTCGTCGGTTACACGTGGAAATCCACTACCATAGATGGATGTATCCAAGTCACTGCCATACTTCACTTCAACCTCCCCAGCTGATCCCTCCACAATTTCCCAGAACTTCTTTTCTAATTGCACCTTTGAAACAGATGAGGAACCAAACCATCTTTTCTTGGCACGATCAGCAATGCGCCTGAATGCATCCAATGAAAACTCTCTACCAGGTGCAAAACCAAAACTATCCTCTTCAGAATTCAAGCATTGCAAACAATACCAGTTCCCAGGTGGAATTTGTTTCAGAGGTGGTGATAAACAGTAAATATGCCATCCCTTATTGCAGCGATCACAGAGAAGCATCACCTCCCCATGCAATCCACTTTTGCATTGTTCACATATTTGATCGTGCTCTTCCTCCTTCACCTTACACGTTTCAATTCGATCACCCTCACTATTCTTTCTCCTTCTCTTAGAAATCGAGAATTGGGAGTCTGACTCCCTTTTCCTGTCACTTCGGTTTCCTCTCCTGTAATTTTTATTTCTCTGCTTATTTAACGTATTCGAGTACTCTTCATAATCACACAAATGTTCCAGGTACAATTGAAACAGTACATGCTTGCTGCACTCTGAAATCTTCCCAGCAGGCCTTACAAACCTAAAAACCTCGCCCCACTTCTTATCCTTGGATACTTTATCATATCCTCCAAACCGCTTGACGGAATTATACAACTTACACAAATCTAGCTCCTCGCCCTCAAACACAACACGTTTCTTCACCTTCTTCCCGCAATGCTCCTCTAGGAACCTATTGTATTCCAATTCAAAGGTCTTTGGATCGCAGGATGCGCACCGAGCCTGTAACTGATGAATTGCTTGTGTCTTTGTAGGAAATGTGAAGGTATTCAAATCCAACGCAAAAGGGGGTTTCCAACTCTTAGGTGGGATAATTTTACAAATCCCGTATTTCTCAGCCTCTGGCCTGATCTTGTAAATAAACTCTAAAGGGTCCTTAAATTCATCCTCAGTCGGATAATACACCGGCCCTGCTGGTATAATATTCAATACCCCACTTGGGGATGCACTTATATTTTGCCCTAACACCCCTTTCTCTACAGCCCTAGGCCTCCCTCTCCCCATTTAAATGCAACTATATCATCCAAGATAACCAATATCCAATTACAAAATCTGCATTCAAGATTCATAAACAAACATTCATATATGTCTCAAATCTCCAGAAGTTCAAATTTTAACAAGCATAACCTATTAAAAATGCAATCTTTGACATAAAAATCCAATCTTTAACTTAAAAATGCAATCTTTAACATAGCCTAGTGGAATTTTACCATTAAAATGCAATCTTTAACATACCCTAGTGGAATTATGACATAAAAATGTTAAAGTGGAATTATAACATAAAAATGCTATCTTTAACATACCCTTGTGCAATTTTATAACATAAAATCCAATCTTTAACATACCCTTTTGGAATTATAACATAAATAAGCAAACTTTAACATACCCTTGTTGAATTATAACATAAAAATGCAATCTTTAACGTAAAATTGCAATCTTTAACACAAAATTGCAATATTTAACATAAAAATCTAATCTTTAACATACCCTTATGGAATTATAACATAAAAATGCAATCTTTAACATACCCTTGTGGAATTATAACACAACAATCCAACCATTAACATAAAATTGCAATCTTTAACATAAAAAAGCATTCTTTAACATAACAAAATGGCAATCTTTAACATACCCTTTTGGAATTATAACATAACAATGCAATATTTAACATAAATATGAAATCTTTAACATACCTTTTGAGGAATAAAACATAAATTCTTGTCCCTCAATTATGTTTTCCAAAAGTATCACCTCAACGTGTGTGTGTTTTAGATATCTCGTCTATTCTTTAGTTGGAAACCAAGAAACGCTGTTTCTCATAAGTCTTCTTTTAATTTTTTTCTTTTGTTTTTGTATGTCATAAAAGTACTTTTTTAGGTACTTAAATTAAGTTTGCAGGTTTAGTGAGAAGTGAGAACTAGATTTATATAATAAGATCTGAATTTCATAGAAATTACAATTATGTCAAGAATCTCTTGGATTTGAGGAATCTAAAGTGCGTGATATCACGTGATTTTGATTGATCCTTCTTCTGATGGGAATAAGAAGTCGTTTGGTCTCTAAATCCATTAGTCATACTCTACCGTCTCAATTTAAGTGTTTTAATTTGACTGAAAACGTAATTTAAAAATATAACGAGATTTTTCAATCTTATAGTTTTAAATTAATGATGTGTGTAATGTACTAAACTATGCTTTAAATTTTGTGATTTTAAACTTGTCATGCATGGTGTTTGAATTGTCAACTTACTAAATATAGAAAAAGACACTCTTTTTGTGACACTAAAAAAAAATAAGACACTTAAATTGGGACGAAAGAATTAGCATTTTGTGACATGTATAAACTTTCCAAAGTAAAATACGAGGTCGTTTGGATGAGTTTGGCTTATGTTCTAGAGGTATAAATTTTCCCTCCTTCCGTTTAACCCCTCATTTTGCGTATCGGAGGTTCGTTTCACGATCCGAGTTTGCGAATAAATCTTTAAGGTGTTTTAGGACTTGTATGCAAAGTTTGGTGTGATTTCGAGCAGCGTAGGTCCAGTTCGAACCCAAAACTCTAGCACTAGTCTCCGCTCTCAAGCTTTTTGTGCAGCGTAGGCGCGACAGCGCTAAATGAGATAAATCCCCTGCGTGATCGCGTGCCTAGTAGAGCGGCGATGTTGAGCTAAGTCGCGGTCGCAATTGAGGCTTTGGGAAACCACTATATCCGGGTATAAAAAGACCTAGCGGGTCAGCATAACTCAATTTCAATAAAATCTTTCGATGTGAGTGCAATTTAGGGTGATTTCTCAAGACCAAATTGTTTCAATTGTTCAAGTAACATTCTCCTAACCTTCCTATGTTGTTAATTGAAGGTTTAGGACTGTGAAATTTATGAATTTTGCATTATTTTTATTGGTTGGAACCCAAACTCTTTAAAATTGGAAAAATTGGGTCTAATAAAGTCGGAATAGCAATTCAATCATATAATTAGCACCGTTAGACTATAAGGAGTTCAGAAATATAGCTCTTGTAATATTCGACGAAGTAGGTCTAGGGCAATCCAGAAATTTCTTAATTTAAGTTGTGTTATCGTTATCTATCCTCCATCTTGGCACTTATAAATGCGATTCTACTTCCATTGCTCATAGCGAGGTCATTCTGAGGAGGTTCATTTGGAGAAAAAAGATTATTCAGTAGCCGGATTGATTTAGGACTTGAGGCAAGGGATATCATCTCGTTTTTTGATGGCTTTTGCTCTTATGGATGCTCTACACACTGTCTTTACGCGTGTAGCTGTCGATATGGTCGTTTACATGTTGTTATTATAATTTCATGGTTATTTTTTATTATCCTACTGAAGGCATTGAGGAGTCCGCCCCAGGTCACATTCAATACACTGGTTAGTATTGAGGAGTATGTGCTACTTCATGTAAACCCGGATGCATTGAGGAGTACCCTTCGTTAAGGTGTTTGCGCACATGTAGCCCGTTTGCATTGCATCACATCACATCATATCGCATTTTATTTCATGTCATTTCATCTATTGATATGTTGTATGTGGTTTTTAGCAAATGCCTTGTTGTGCATTTACTATCTGTTGGTTGTGTTGTCTGCTTACTTGGTTTTCCAAAGGTAGCCTATCAGTTGTTCGAGGTAGCTAGCTCTCACTTACTAAGTGTTTTTGACTCGCTCCCCATTTGTTTCTTGTTTATCTATTTGTCTCGGTTAATTCCGCTCCAGAATCGAGTGTGGTACGTGATTGAGGACCGAGGACGACTCAACTGTCAGTGGTAAGCCAACCTTTGTTCGTGGTGGCTGCCAGTCTTTAGCTTTCTTTTGTCAGATCTATTTTGTTCCTCGTGGGAGTTATATATTATTCATACTCGTAGATATCTAATCTGGGTTAGAAACTAAACTTTGTATTTTGGATAGTTAGCTGCATCCCTTTCTTAGTAACTTGTATATATATATGTTTGTGTCTCTTTCTGAGTTATGTTATTAGGTTGATTGAGTTTGAAAGGATTCGCCCAACAAGTCTAGAAGAGGGTGTCGGATGCCCGCACGACCTATCCAGAAATTCGAATCGTGTCAGATACACGTCGCATAATCAATTTATGATATTGTATTAAGTTATTGGTAAATTTGTGTGTTATTTTGTGGATGAAGTACATGTGTATTAATGATGAAAAATAAAAAATATTTAAATATAAAAATATAATTTAACATTAAACAATTTATTTATGACAATCACCTTAATGTTAGTTTCAACACCATAATTTTCTATCATTAATCAACACAAATACAATTCATAACAAAATTTTGACGTGTCAGCACGCTCTTGACAGGTGCGTGGAGCAGTATTACGGTATGATTGTGGGAAACTGTCTAGGGCTTTTCGCTGATTGGCCCGTGGTTTCTTGACTTGAGAAGACAAAACAGTGGGCTATACTATACAAAGTCAAGTTCTCTAGTTTGTGGCCCGTTAGTTCATTTGGGCTCAAAAGATATTAACAGCCCAATTGTAAATTCCAGAATCTAGACTCCAACAAGAAAGGTAAGAGACAACATGTATCCGGTAAATTATGGTATGATAAGAGATAACATGTATCCGGTGGATTAGACGAGATGGTATGATAGGTAAATTATGGTATGATAAGAGATAACATGTATCCGGTGGATTAGATAAGATAGTATGATAAGAGATATCATTTATCCGGTGGTTTAAACGAGAAGCACTCAAGTACCCTAAACATGAATAAAGAAAAGGTATGGTAAGAGATAACATGTATCCAGTGGATTAGACGAGAAGCGTTCAAGTACCCTAAACATGAATAAAGAAAAAAAGACATGCTCGGTTACACAACACAACCTATCCTATTCAGTGCCTGGCATATGCATTGACTGCATCCATCAAGTTCTGGTTGTGGGAAACCATTCAATGATGCACAAGCCTCTGGTTCTTGTGCCATTGCATATGATTAATATTGGTGTTTATTTGATTAAGTTACCCATTTCTTAGCCACAACCAAGTTTGCTGACAAGTTGTATAAAGATGCTACTTTGCAGCTCTTTTTAAACAAAAGTTTACCATTTTGGCTTTAGAGGAAGATGGAATTCACTACACAGATAGCTAATAGGCTCATACTTGTCAGCATGAATAAAAGTTGAACGTTGTGCAGGGGCGGATGCAGAGTGTAATACACGGGTTCTCGAGAACCCATTGACTAACACTAGAGAACATTATTCCAAAATTTAGAACACATAAGCTGCAAATCCTAGATCCGCCTCTGGTTGTGCATCATATACTCTATCCGATCACTGCAGGGTTAGGAATGTATCTGTCACATCCAGTAATAATAATGCAGCCTACCTCATAAAATTACAGCAAAATGGCTGCTAATTGCATAATTGCAGGATATATTTGCTCATTTGGAAAAGAAGTTATCATTTCAAGATTTAGCTCTGCAGTGCTTATTGCAGAGTGTGTGCACATGTGACAAAGAGGGTTGAACAGAAACAAGTCAAGCCAGTGATTGTGGTTAGCCAATCATTTATTTTGTTTGCATGGTTATGTCACTGTTCTGGACAAACTGTCCCACTGAATACAGATGGTATTTGGAAGAAGACTGATCAGATCCAAGGTGAGAGCTACATGTGACGTATCGTGCCATAGATGCATATTACAGATACTAATCTAGCTAGCTTATTTGTCTCACGATAGACAAAGTTTACCTGATATAACTCTCAAAAAGAAATTGAGAATCATTTACAACACAGAAAAAAAAAAGGACTGGATTGAACTGCACTCTCAAACAACTTCAATAGAGAAGCTCCTCGAATACAGGATCCACGCTTTGTCCCCACTTTCCATGGTACAATTCCAGGAGTTTCTCAGCTGGTGTTACACCTAGCAGAAGTAAAAGATACATGTCAAGTACAAACAACAGCTCAGGCACCAAATCGGATCGCGATGATTCTAGAGTTCAATTGAATTGTAAACAATTCTAGCACTTTAAAGAATGTATTATCTTTTTGACATCATGTTGTATCCAGAGAACAGGCAAAGAGAGATTACAGAATTTACTTACCTGTTTTGACTACCTCGGTTACTTCATTCAAGAATCCCGTTTCCTTAAAGCCTCTTCTGTCCAAGCCTTCCTGAAGATCAGAAATCAACAAATAAGTTAGCAAATATGCAGAAATATAACAAGACATGGAACAATCAAAGTTTCTAACACCACCTTGGCGAACTTGACAACATCTTGAGCAACATGCTTTAGCAATCCATCTCGAAATGGTGTCTTAAGACCACTTGTTGGCACCTACTTGAAGGGACGATGTTAATCCTTAGAAGAAGTTGCAAAAAACAAATCTGAAGAACTAAAAATTACAACTTGATGGAAGGCAACTGTTTTTTCTCAGATGAAGAGTCATGGTCACATTGCCCCTTTTTTGTTTTCAAATGAATTCGCTTAATTGCTTGTCCAAGATCCACGAGGAAAAGCGCAAGCACATTTTCATAAGATAAAAATAGTACAAAAAATTAGGGCCTCTTCCAACTTCCAGTTCTCCTTTTTCTCAAGAATGAACATTCTATCGGTTTCCAACGTTCAACCTTGAAATCATTGACAAAATAACAAGGATAACTGAAAGAATGACGAATAATCACTTGAACAATAAAACAATTGGATGCTTTCTCTTTTTTCATAAGCACAAACATATTGACCATATCCAAAGTTCAGATTTGATATTATGACAAGATAACAAACAACAAATAAAGAAAAAAAAGTGTTATAAACCATTTTGTTATTGTAGTTTGGATGTGTTATTAATTATTTTACAACTAGTGGGATGTAGTGTACTACTTGCACTCAAATTCAACTTGTATAAGGCTATGAGTTGTATGCAAATTGCATATCAACTTGTTTAGTGTATATTGAGAGGTAAAGTTCCTCCATAAATATAGGTTTTGTCTTCTCATTTAAACACACTTAAAAAGAAAGAAATACAACAATACTCTCTCTATCATATTCTTGTTATCTTCCCTACAACTTTTCTTATTGTTCTTAATATTCAAGTACTACTTACTACTCATTTTATAATACGTTATCAGCACGAGCTCTTAGTTTCTTCGGATAAAGTTGTAAGTGAAGATACCAAAACAAAAGGTTGAAAGGTATACTTTAAATTATGTAAAAGTTTTATTTGCAGAATCATGAATATATATTGACAATATTATTATAAGTAAATAATATTTAGATCCAAGTAAAATAATATAAAACCTTTCTTTCTAGAATAAAATAATATTTACTCTTACAATATGTTGTTTATTATAAAATGAGTAGTAAGTAGTACTAGAATATCAAGAACAATAAGAAAAGTTGTAGGGAAGATAACAAGAATATGATAGAGAGACTATTGTAGTATTTCTTTCTTTTTAAGTGTGTTTAACTGAGAAGGCAAAGCCTATATTTATAGAGGAACTTTACCTCTCAATATACACTAAACAAGTTGAACAAGTTGATTTGATATGCAATTTGCATACAACTCATAGCCAACTAATAAACAACTAGAAGACAACTATGATACAATATTTATACAAGTTGAATTTGAGTGCAAGTAGTACACTACACACCATTAGTTCTAAAATAATTAATAACACATCCAAACTACAATAACAAAATAGTTTATAACATTGTTGTAGTTATTGTGAAGTTTTCTATAATAATTGTCATTATTATTTCTATATACTCCCCCTTGAACAAGTAAGTTGAAGAAAATTATTTCTATATAATTGTCAATATTGCCTAAAAGTAAGTTGAAGAAAATTTGAACAAGTAACTTGAAGTGACTTTCAACTTGGACAACTAACATTTTAGTGTCTTAAAAATTGTAGGCTAAAAGTAAGTAAATTGAACAAATAATAACATTTTAGTGCCTACAATTTAGTCAAGAATGTAGGCTAAAGATAAGTAAATTGAACAAGTTTCAAAGTGAAATTCAACTTGGATTAATAACATTATAATGTCTACACTAGTAGGTCAAAAGTGGTAGACAATAATAATACAAAGTAAAACTTAACTTCTAAGTAACTACATTAATGTCTACATTGATAAGTCAAAATTTGTAGACACTAATAATACAAAGCAACGTACTACTTGGCTAAGTAACTAATTTAGTGTTTACATTTGTAGGTTAAAAAGTGTAGACACCACTAATACCTGATATTTTAAGAATACACTAGAAATAAAAACATCATAATTGTGTTCCTTGTAAAATAATCAACTTCAGTCAATATTCTCAAAGAAATCTTCTGTTTCCAAATGAGTAAGATCTGCGAGGCCTTCAAAATCATCATTTTTATAAGCAAGGTTTGCCTCGGTATTTTCATGCTTGCTTGCAAGATCCACATCTTCATCATTGGTCTCAAAGATCAAGTTTGCCTCAATATTTTGTTTTGGCTTCTTGAGAGATGCTTGATAAAGCCTGACAAAATGTTCGGGAGTACGGCAAACACGCGACCAATGGCCTTTCATTCCACATCTATGACAGTTATTATCTTTATCATTTGAAGGATTACTTTGAGAACCCTTAGTATTCTCATGAATTTTTATACCGGAACGACGATAATTATTTCGTCTCCTGCCATGCCCACGTCCACGACCACGGTAATTATTTTGTTTTCTTTCCAACTTATCATATGCTGTTATACCATTCACTTCAGGGAATGGAGCAGATCCAGTGGCACGAACTTCATGATTTTTCATTAATAAATTATTATTCTGCTCAGCAACAAGTAGCCATGTGATTAATTCAGAATATTTTTTATAACCTCTTTCACGGTATTGTTGTTGCAACACAACATTTGATGCATGAAAAGTGGAAAGAGTTTTTTCCAATATACTTGCATCATTAATAACCTCTTCACATAATTTTAATTGAGAAGTTATTCTGAAAACAACAGAATTATATTCACTTACGGTTTTAAAATCTTGGAACCGTAAATGCATCCATTCATTTCGAGCTTTCGGTAATACCGTAAGTCGCAAGTTATCATACCTTTCCTTCAAATTATTCCATTATTCAAGTGGATCTTTGACGGTTAAATATTCAATTTTTAACCCTTCATGTAGGTGATGACGAAGGAATATCATAGCCTTAGCTTTATCTTGGCTAGATGGTTCTTTGCCTTTAATAATAGTATCCCCAAGACCTTTCGCGTCAAGGTGGATTTCAGCGTCAAGAACCCATGACATATAATTGTTCCCGCTGATATCAAGAGCCACAAACTCAAGCTTTAAACCTTTTGTTGTGGTATCTTCACTTACAACTTTATCCGAAGAAACTAAGAGCTCGTGCTGATAACGTATTATAAAATGAGTAGTAAGTAGTACTAGAATATTAAGAACAATAAGAAAAGTTGTAGAGAAGATAACAAGAATATGATAGAGAGAGTATTGTAGTATTTCTTTCTTTTTAAGTGTGTTTAAATGAGAAGGCAAAGCCTATATTTATAGAGGAACTTTACCTCTCAGTATACACTAAACAAGTTGAACAAGTTGATATGCAATTTGCATACAACTCATAGCCAACTAATTACAACTAATAAACAACTAGAAGACAACTATGATACAATATTTATACAAGTTGAATTTGAGTGCAAGTAGTACACTACACACCACTAGTTGTAAAATAATTAATAACACATCCAAACTACAATAACAAAATGGTTTATAACATTGGTGTAGTTATTGTGAAGTTTTCTATAATAATTGTCCTTATTATTTCTATTTATTTATGATAGTTTTACCATGTCGAATTTATCAAAGCTTGAGTTTGTGGCTCTTGATATCAGCTGGAACAATTATATGTCATAGGTTCTTGACGCTGAAATCCACCTTGACGCGAAAGGTCTTGGGGATACTATTATTAAAGGCAAAGAACCATCTAGCCAAGATAAAGCTAAGGCTATGATATTCCTTCGTCATCACCTACATGAAGGGTTAAAAATTGAATATTTAACCGTCAAAGATCCACTTGAATTATGGAATAATTTGAAGGAAAGATATGATAACTTGCGACTTACGGTATTACCGAAAGCTCGAAATGAAAGGATGCATTTACGGTTCCAAGATTTTAAAACCGTAAGGGGTCGTTCGGTTCATCTACTTGTTATTGTTAATCCCACCTCCTATGTGGGATTAATAATCCTACAATTTAGGCATGAAATGTCACCATAGATTAGCTAATACCGAGTACCAAACATGGGATAAGAATAGTCCCGAATTCTATCCCGGGATTATAATCCCAATCCCTCGTACCGAACGACCCCTAAGTGAATATAATTCTGTTGTTTTCAGAATAACTTCTCAATTAAAATTATGTGGAGAGGTTATCAATGATGCAAGTATATTGGAAAAAACCCTTTCCACTTTTCATGCATCAAATGTTGTGTTGCAACAACAATACCGTGAAAGAGGTTATAAAAAATATTCTGAATTAATCACAAAAATCATGAAGTCCGTGCCACTGGATCTGCTACATTCCCTGAAGTGAATGGTATAACAGCATATGATAAGTTGGAAAGAAAACAAAATAATTACCGTGGCCGTGGCCGTGATCGTGGTCGTGGTCGTGGGCAAGGCAGGAGACGAAATAATTATCGCCGTCCCGGTATAAAAATTCATGAGAATACTAAGGGTTCTCAAAGTAATCCTTCAAATGATAAAGATAATAACTGTCATAGATGTGGAATGAAAGGCCATTGGTCGCGTGTTTGCCGTACTCCTGAACATTTTGTCAGGCTTTATCAAGCATCTCTCAAGAAGCCAAAACAAAATATTGAGGCAAACTTGATCTTTGAGACCAATGATGAAGATGTGGATCTTGCATGCAAGCATGAAAATACCGAGGCAAACCTTGCTTATAAAAATGATGATTTTGAAGGCCTCGCAGATCTTACTCATTTGGAAACAGAAGATTTCTTTGAGAATATTGACTGAAGTTGATTATTTTACAAAGAACACAATTATGATGTTTTTATTTCTAGTGTATTCTTAAAATATCAGGTATTAGTGGTGTCTACACTTTTTAACCTACAAATGTAGACACTAAATTAGTTACTTAGCCAAGTAGTATGTTGCTTTGTATTATTAGTGTCTACAAATTTTGACTTATCAATGTAGACATTAATGTAGTTACTTAGAAGTTAAGTTTTACTTTGTATTATTATTGTCTACCACTTTTGACCTACTAGTGTAGACATTATAATGTTATTAATCCAAGTTGAATTTCACTTTGAAACTTGTTCAATTTACTTATCTTTAGCCTACATTCTTGACTAAATTGTAGACACTAAAATGTTATTACTTGTTCAATTTACTTACTTTTAGCCTACAATTTTTAAGACACTAAAATGTTAGTTGTCCAAGTTGAAAGTCACTTTAAGTTACTTGTTCAAATTTTCTTCAACTTACCTTTAGGCAATGTTGACTAAATTAAATTAGTGTCCAATTTGATGTTTACTTCCTTTACTTTAAATAGTCTAAAGAGGAGGCATAATTATTAATTATTGTCATAATTTCTAGTATCTTATATATGTTGTATGTCATATATATCTCTTTTGATGTAGTGTTTTTTTGCTAATGAAATAAATGGAAATTCTTCATCCTTCCATTGGACCCAACAACAAAGATGATATATGCCTTCTTGATAGTGCTACAACACACACTATTTTAAAAGATAAGAGATATTTCTCTTATTTAATAATGAAAAAGGCCAATGTTTGTACTATATCTGGTAGTGCAAAATTAATTGAAGGTTCCGGAAGAGCTAATTTATTACTATTGTAGTAAGTCTCAGAGAAACTTATTGAGTTTTAAAGACATTCGCCAAAATGGCTATCATATTGAGACTATAAATGATGAAAATATTGAATATCTTTATAGTACTACAATAACAATGGGCAAGAAATACGTGTATGAGAAGTTACCCTCATTTTCCTCTGGCTTATACTACACAAGTATTAGTACGATCGAATCACATGCCATAGTAAACCAGAAGTTCACTAATTCAAATGATTTTAAAATTTGCCATGACCGGTTGGGCCATCCCGGTTCAAATATGATGCGCAAAATAATTTATAATTCATATGGGCATTCATTGAAGAACCATAAAGTTCTTCAATTTAAGGAATTTCCTTGTGCTGCATGTTCTCAAAGCAAATTAATTATTAGACCATCAGCAGCTAAAGTTGGGATTGAATCCCCTGCATTTTTGGAAAGAATACAAGGTGATATTTGTGGGCCTATTTACCCACCATGTGGACCATTTAAGTATTTTATGGTTTTAATTGATGCATCAACAAGATGGTCACATGTGTGTTTATTATCAAGCCGCAACTTGGCATTTCCAAGATTGCTTGCTCAAATAATAAGATTAAAGGCACAATTTCCAGATTATGCAATTAAGACAATTCGTCTTGATAATGCTGTTGAGTTCACATCTCAGGCCTTTAATGATTATTGTATGTCAACTGGAATAAAAATTGAGCATCCTGTTGCTCATGTACATACACAAAATGGTCTCGCAGAATCATTTATTAAACGCCTCCAATTAATAGCTAGACCATTACTTATGAGAACAAATCTTCTCATTTCAGTATGGGGACATGCTATTTTGCAGGCAGCAGCACTAGTGCGCATTAGGCCAACAAGTTATCATAAAGTCTCTCCATTACAGTTGGCTTTTGGTCAGGAGCCAAATATTTCCCATCTTAGAATATTTGGATGTGCGGTATATGTGCCAATTGCTCCACCACAATGCACAAAGATGGGACCCCAGAGAAGGTTGGGTATATATGTTGGGTATGAATCTCCATCAATAATTAAATATCTTGAGCCTATGACTGGAGATATATTTACCGCACGGTTTGCTGATTGTCATTTTGATGAATCAATTTTCCCAACATTAGGGGGAGACGATAAGCAGTTGGAAAAAGAAATAGATTGGAATGCATCAACGCTATCTCATTTAGACCCTCGTACAAATCAATGCGAACTAGAAGTTCAAAAGATAGTGCATTTGCAAAATCTTGCAAATCAACTGTCAGATGCATTCACTGACCTACCAAGGGTTACTAAATCCCATATTCCAGCTGCAAATGCTCCAGTTCGAGTTAATGTCCCGCCAGGACAATCTATTTGTGCAAATGAGTCTAAGGCACGCCAGAAGCGTGGTAGACCATTCGGTTCCAAAGATAAAAATCCTCGTAAACGAAAAGGAGCAAATGGCCAAAATGATAATTTGGAGGTAATTGCTCATGAAGAGCCGGAGACATGATAATTAATAAAGACTCATTAGATGAGGATCAGGTACCTGAAACAAATGAAAATGAAGAGATCTCAATAAATTATGTCTCAACTGGAAAAAGATGGAACCGGAAAAAGATAATTGTCAACAATATTTTTTCTAATAAAATTGCAATTGATGTAATGCAACAAGACGAGGGTCTTGAACCAAATTGTGTTGATGAATGCAGACAGAGAAATGATTGGCCAAAATGGAAAGACGTAATTCAAGCAGAGTTGACTTCACTTGAAAAACGTGAAGTCTTTGGACCAATAGTCCGAACACCAGAAGGTGTAAAGCCAGTAGGTTATAAATGGGTTTTTGTGCGAAAACGAAATGAGAAAAATGAAGTCGTTAGATACAAAGCGAGACTTGTGACACAAGGATTTCCGCAAAGACCTGGCATTGATTATATAGACACATATGCACCTGTGGTGGATGCAATTACCTTTAGATATCTTATAAGCTTGGCAGTGCGTGAAAAACTTGATATGCGTCTAATGGATGTTGTCACAGCCTATTTGTATGACTCATTAGACAATGAGATATTTATGAAAATCCCTGAAGGATTTAAAATGCCAGAAGCATTTAAAGGTTCCCGGGAAGCTTGTTCAATAAAGGTCCATAAATCCTTATACGGATTGAAGCAATCGGGTCGAATATGGTATAATCGACTGAGCGAATACCTATTGAAAGATGGGTATAGAAATGATCCAATTTGTCCTTGTGTCTTTATAAAAGGTTCTGGATCTGAGTTTGTCATAATTGCGGTGTATGTTGATGACTTGAATATCATTGGGACTCCTACGGAGATTCCAAAAGCTGTAGATTATTTGAAGAATGAATTTGAAATGAAAGATCTTGGAAAGATAAAATTGTCTTGAACTTCAAATTGAGCATTTGAAAAATGGAATTTTTATCCATCAATCAACATACACTGAAAAGATCTTAAAGCGATTTTACATGGAAAATCTCATCCATTGAGTACCCCAATGGTGGTAAGATCGCTTGACATAAATAAAAATCCATTTCGCCCCCGTGAAGATGATGAAAAGGTTCTTGGTGCTGAAACACCATATCTTAGTGCAATTGGGGCATTAATGTATCTTGCTAATAATACAAGACCAGATATAGCTTTCTCGGTAAATTTATTAGCGAGATTCAGTTCTTCACCAACACAAAGGCATTGGAATGGCATTAAGCATTTGTTCAGATACCTTCGAGGAACAACTGATATGGGTTTGTTTTATTCAAATATATCCAATTTGCCACTAACTGGCTATACAGATCGGGAATGTGTTTGGCTATATGAAGATAATACTGCATGCATAGAGCAACTAAAAGGAGGGTACATTAAGGGAGACAGAACGAAACATATTTCACCAAAATTCTTTTTTACTCATGATCTTCAGAAGAATGGTGAAATAAATGTCCAACAAATTTGTTCATGTGACAATTTGGCCGATCTGTTCACTAAGTCATTACCAACCTCAACATTTGAGAAGCTGGTATACAAGATTGGAATGCGGCGTCTCCGAGATATTAATTGATATTTTTATCAGGGGGAGTAGAATACGCGCTGTACTCTTTTTTTTTCCTTGCAAAAGTTTTGTCCAATTGGGTTTTCCTTGCAAGGTTTTTAATGAGGCAGCTACAAATGTGTATTACAAGATATGTGTACTCTTTTTCCTTCACTAGGATTTTTCCCACTGGGTTTTTCTTGGTAAAGTTTTAATGAGGCACATCATCTATTAATAAAACATCCAAGGGGGAGTGTTTTAAACCATTTTGTTATTGTAGTTTGGATGTGTTATTAATTATTTTACAACTAGTGGTGTGTAGTGTACTACTTGCACTCAAATTCAACTTGTATAAATATTGTATCATAGTTGTATCATAGTTGTCTTCTAGTTGTTTATTAGTTGTAATTAGTTAGCTATGAGTTGTATGCAAATTGCATATCAACTTGTTCAACTTGTTTAGTGTATATTGAGAGGTAAAGTTCCTCTATAAATATAGGTTTTGCCTTCTCATTTAAACACACTTAAAAAGAAATAAATATTACAATACTCTCTCTATCATATTCTTGTTATCTTCCCTACAGCTTTTCTTATTGTTCTTAATATTCTAGTACTACTTACTACTCATTTTATAATAAAAAGGAGTTATTACTTGACAATAAAATAATTGGACGCTACCATTCCGTTTGAAGCTCATGGTAAAGAATTGGACCATAGAAGCCAGACTTATTATTATTATTATTATTATGTATTTTAATTTTTTTTAATTTTAGTATTATTGGTTTTTTAATTTTTTTGAGAAGTGCACCAATGATATCCAAACTTGTGAATTTGGATATATCAGCTAATTGCAAATGAAGAAGGGAAATGCGTAATAAATTTGTGTCAAATGATAACTTCAACGAGTAAGGTCAAATTACCTTATTCCTCAACATCTCTCTTTCTTGCGCAGTCCAATCAGCTGTCATGTCCAAAACATTTTGCAAAGACACTTCATCATATAGTATGCCCACCTGGAACAAAATAAATGATTAACTAAACAAGCTGGTTTATTTTTATCTCATAAAAAAACAACGGAACAGTAAAAAACAACTGCTGCTATCTTCAAGATCAAAAAGTAATACTAGCATTTTTCATTTTTGCCAAAAACCAACATCAATGATTCCCAAAGAACAACGGATTTTCATACCCAAAATGCAGGCAAAGCACACAGCCTTCTCCAAGGTCCTCCATCAGCACCTCTCATCTCAAGATATCTTTTGAGTCTGACCTGTTAAACCAAGTTCAAAATTGCATAAACCATCGATAGACAAACCAACAGTAAAAGACAACTTCTAACGTTATGCACGCACACCTCAGGGAATATTGTTGTGAGGTGATTCTCCCAGTCATTAAGAGTTGGATATTCACCAGGAATAGGCGGAAGTTTTCCATTCATGAAGTCCTGCAGCGACTGATGATGTTAGACAACACAAGAGAGTGACATATTACAAATCTGTAATGTTGAGAAATAACTTACCCGGAAGGACATTCCAGCGCAATCAATATACTTCTTTTTCCGATAGACAAAATACATAGGGACATCAAGTGCATAATCCACATACTGTTCAAACCTGTGACCCACAATGAAGTTTTAACCAGAAAGGTCTGGAAATAACATAAAAATGAGTCCATTAACATGTAAACACAAAGTTCCATTTTGATTGCAAACACATCTCAAGAAGTCTTTTCAAGGATGACTGTCACTGCAGCCTTAGGCATATATACCACAAACAACTAAAATTAAAAATTCCAACTAAAAAGCACGGTGTGAAGGCATAAATGCTTTTCATAACTCGGCTCATCATGCGAAAAAGTGAAGTCAATTGCTAGTACACAGGGATACCTCCTAGTTATCTCAATAAAATTTGTACTAAATAGCACAGCATATGTGGCTAAATTAAACATGTTAACTAGCCCTAAAATGAGCTAAAAGATAAGGTTCATCCCCAAAAGGTTACCGATTCAACCCCTAACCTCCATAGCATGCTATCTCCGTAAGAACTTCAGGGCCATTGCTAGGGGAAGGTGTCAAATTTTAACATGATTACCACCTGGGAGCTATTTTTAGAGTCATTACCTATTCATGCGTTTACTTCTTAGAACTCACAAAATTATTAGTAAACTAAGCTAAAATTTTGAGGCAAACCAATTAAAGAAACAATTGCAAATAAATTGAACACACAAAAGAGGAGATTAGAAGTACAACTTCTATTAGTTTTTAACATTGAGGTTAGACATATAACTAAAGGGATTAATCATCTGTTACTCAAACCAAACAAAAAGAAAATGATCATATGATTCCGACCACCGACACGCTTTTCCTTTAGCAAACATAAGGTCTGCTGATGATAGAAACTTATATGTCATAACTCATAACTCGTGAAACTGTAATTTTCCAGAATAAGAGAAGCTTACCCAAAAGAGTCATCAAAGACAAAGGGAAGCATCCCAGAACGGTTATTATCTGTATCAGTCCAAATGTGGCTGGTGAAACAACCAAAACTTTGTTAGGTACAAATCTGATTACAGTCCTCAGAGAAGCAACATCTGTAGTTATTATGCCTGTACCTTCTCTTGCTGAGATAACCGTTAGGTCTTCCTTCAGTGAAAGGTGAATTTGCAAAGAGGGCTGTAGCAATCTGTATCAATATGTAGTTAGAGAACAGCATACATTCATGTAGAAAGAGAAAGGACAAAGGTTCCTTACAGGCTGCAACGCAAGACCGGCACGGAACTTTCTGATCATGTCAGCTTCAGAACTGAAGTCCAGATTTACCTATCAACAAAATATACATAAATGCTGGTTCAACTGGCAAATGCATGTGCAATGGTTTGGAGCTCATGCACAAAAAGGGAAGAGAAAGAATTAAACATAGCTTTTGCATATTGCACGAGGGCATAGTCGAATAGCCAGGGAGTAACGATATCCCATCATACAATAATACCATTTAACTCACCTGAACAGTGCATGTTCTAAACATCATATCCAGCCCAAGTGTGCCAACTTTGGGCATGTAATTTCTCATAATCTCATATCTCCCCTGAACCAAAGTACTTTGTCAGTGAAAACATCAGCTATTGCAGATATCAGAGGTCAAACTATGCTTGAACAGGACCCAAAGATAGATATTATATCCTTCAGAGCTAAAAAGACAACACGGTAGCATGGTGAGAGCAGCACATGATGAACTTGTACATAGAGCAGAATATGAAACTTAGTAGATGATGCAAATACAACTTTTAATTTCCAGCTGCAAATCGAAATAGCATACCAACATTCTGGCTTAGTCAAAAGTAAATAAGTAACGAAAAGAGAACATTTTTTATTTTTACAAAAGGTAGAGTGCTGGGGGAGCCTCATTGCAGTTTCTAAATTTCAGAAATTACGTAATAGATCTTGCCCAGAATCTTGTTCACATTATACTGTGAACTCAAATATACAACTTTTCAGCTTTACATTTTGCTCTTTCTTATTCTTCGTTTTTTTAGCCCGTGACCGAATAGATGTAGAGGGAGGATTTCCAGATGCACCAATTACAGTTTTACGTCCTTTAATCTTTGTCCTTTATATTTTTTACAGAAGGAATGAGATGTAGCAAGCAACATATTGCAATCCGAACGAATGATGACTGAACAACATCTCGTTGTCATCTTTGCCTCCCAAAGCTCAACAATGGTGCGACATGCCAGAAGACTTATTGGTCTTTTTTATGATACGAAAGAGGCGTAAATAGAAATCTCACTTCAAACATAACTAGGTGAAATAGGCATGTGAATGTAAAGAGGTTCGCCAGTGAAAACGCGAGGTTTTGCAACTTGCAAGCAATGGAAATAGAGAGTTTCAGTAATGAGCCGCACTAGCTTCAACGAATCGGTAATCAACCATGAAATAGCAATAGAAACACGCTTTAACAGCACTTCACATGCTGAACAAGTATGTGAAATGATCATGTTGAGAATTTTAAACATTTTTTCACTGTTGAAATAGCAGTCTCGTAGAGATAAAAGATAAGACACCGGCATCATATTGTTTTTACCTTCGGCATTACTGGTATATCTTTCAGCCCCCACTTTGGCTGGAACCCAGTTCCTAAGAATCCAATTCCCATCTCTTCCGCGACAGCTTTAACCTGTGCCATCAAGTGAAACTTTTACAAAACAGCAATGTTAAGGTTTGTTGTCTGTGCATGTTACTAGTTTTTCTTTCCTGGAGTGGGGTTGGGGAGGGAGGGGCGCGTTGTTCAGCAAAATGTTACAGATATTGAAAATCAACGGAAAATTAGTATGCACGATTTAATTGACTAAAACAAAGAATCATAAAAGGCACCAAAGCCAATGCTAAGTAACTAAACTGGAAGCGACGATGTCTCTTGGAAGCTTAAGAGCCCTTCCTATTGTGTATATGTGTTTTGGAGCAAAACATATCCAGACAGCATACATATGATATTTGGAGCAATGATCTTGGTATAGATTCTTGTGTGCTTTACTAGTATACAATACTTTGACATATCACTGGAAACAAAAAAAAAATGAAGTTTCATGATAGAGGAACATGATGTCAAACAGGTTGAAGTTGACGCCCAGGCTGACTTTGCAGTTTTAGCAATGTTCAACAAACACAAAATACGTCTTCTTAACTTAGGGAAGATAACAGATAAGATCAAGAAGATGGATTACTCCAGATAATACACAGTAACCTGCTTATGGAGATAAGATTACTTAGGCAAGGTTGAGACAGATAACACAAAACTCAAAGCTGAGATCATTAGCTTCACACTTGAAGGACGCTGAAAACCACAATTATGTTGCTTCCAAATGTTCATTGACAAGACCAATCAGGAAGTCCCAACTTTAGTTTCACTGCAACGAGGTGCTTGTGCAGCGAGATTTTCTAATGATATTTAACTCTGGTCAGAGGTATCAAATAATTGAGTAAAGAAACTATAGTGTAACAAGTCATCAACTACTTCATGAAGCAATAATGGCAAATGCTTGGCGAGATTTCTCCACCGAAAAGAACAAGATTATCTTTTTTTCAAGCCAGTTTTCACATAATTAATTTTGGCTTACATGTTCCTCCAATGCAGGAAAAAGTTCAAAGATCCTAACTGCCCAATATTTCATTTAAAAGGAAATTGATGGAGTTTAAATGTACAAACCTGGTAAAGATGTGAATTAACCTCTGCACAAGTTTGATGTAGCGTTTCAAGTGGTGCACCACTAAGCTCAAATTGACCACCAGGTTCCAATGATATGCTTTGCTTTCCCTGTGCAATGGCAGTGCAATTTCCCACCAATTATGTTAAAGTAAAGTCTGAACAGAACCCACAGCCTTACACTTGAGGAAAAAATTAATTGGGAATGATGCTGCTATTCATGTTATGTTGCAGAAATCTACATGTATCTCTTTATGTATAGAGCCATGATAAATTCATCCTAGAATATTTTTAAAACCGAAGTTGCGTAAAAAAACCAAGTTCACATTTTACCTGTTTCAGGCCAATAATCTTGTCACCCTCCATTACTTTTTCCCAATCAAATCGCTCAGCAATACCATTTAGTAATTCCGCTATTTGCTCATACTTCATCGGCCGCAGAGTTCCAATCTCGAAACCAAACTTTTCATGTTCAGTGCCTATCCTGTTGATCCAGTTTCCAGAGAACAACAAAAGTTTAATTCATAAATATAGTTTAAATTCAGACTCAGTTAATTACGAAATATCGGAAGCTTAACTTCATGTTCATACATTTTACGACCAAAAATTTTCAAAAAAGTTACAAACGGCAGCATCTTAGGAAATAAATATTTTTCACAAGGAAGGATATGCATCTAGGAAACAAATTTATACTGTAGCTAGTGATCGAGCTGCCCAAATGGTACCACTTGTTAGTTTAACCTAATTCCCCAGTACACACATTCTGCAAATGTGCGACAGTGAGAACTAATCCACAATAATGACATGCAAAAGATATATAATATGTTTATCGTACCATACACCACAACAGAAGCTCAAGAAAGAACAATTGTATAACATACGACTTATTAAACAAAATTACATAAGTGATAAAGAATGATCCATATATTACTCAACCTACTTGAAAGACACTCTACGCATGTATGTGGTGAATGAATTAACTATTCTACTCATAAATGCAAAACAAGAAAATAAATAATATTGAACTGAAATTTAAGTATGGTAAGAAAAGTTAAGACTTCAAACCTCCACTTTTCCTTGGATTTGCATCCAGAAGCAAGATATCCTACAAGGTCTTCTTTTGTTAATGGCTCTGCTGCAACAACGGCATCCTCTGTTGGAGGACTTGCAGCAACAATTGCCAGGCTTCCTCGTTTACGTTCCAGTCCAACGCGATCCAAATAAATCCCTCGCATTACTTTAGAGGAATTCCGCGAAGAAGTATGCACACCGAAGAATGTCTCCTTCTTTTTTAACATCTCCATATTGTTTGTGATGCCACCATGTCCACCGATACATCTTATCTTTTCAGAGTGAACACAATGTGTAGAACCTGCCTGAGACATCAAGGCCATGTTGTATGCCTGAAAATCAAAAGAGAAGCTGATGTTAGGCCACTTCTAACAAAAATTTATGTGCTCCATCTCATCTCATGTACTCATTTGAAGCCCGACACATTGAACTCAACATTTTAGTTCCTTGGGTATAAAAAGCACAGCATTTTTCTTAGACCAATTTGACCAATGGCAAAATAAACCTCCTCTTTGGGTGAACAGGAAGATAGTTGTATCCAATGGGATAGGGCCAACCAAACTACTCAGCAGACTCAATAGCTCATCATCTGGGATGTGAATGTCAAAGCTAGTACTATATACGATAGAAGCAACATAACATTTGAAAACACAGTAATCAACAAAATTACATACTGTACGTTTGTCTTCAACCAAATACTCCCCCGCTCCCACACCCCTCATTCAATATGGACTATGCAGAGACGGTAAAAGAAAAAGTATCTGGTAAGGTAACTTTTATCAAGATGCTTGAAAAAGTACCAAGCTTTAAAGTACAAGCGACACGATAAAGAAAATGTGGGTTAATATTTCTAACTTGCACTAATTATACTTGAATTATCGTCAAAGACTCAGAGGCGACTCTACACAATGTCATTTCACTTGATACATCAAATTACTTGGAAGAACCAGAAACTGAAACTAGTAGCAATCAACTCCAAGATACAACTTTACAAGTATAATGCACATTATCAGGGGCGGACCTACACCTATTGCAGGCAGGGGCGGATGTACCCCTTAGCCACTGGGGTCATCCGACACCACTCGATCAAAATTTTTGTTAAAAAAATTAAATATAATTAAAAAAAAATAGAAAATTGCATATACAAATAAAGAATGACACCAGTAAAATAAAAACATTAGTAGGTGAGTTAGTGTAGGCACATATGTTTCAATTTTGTAGTCCCGAGTTCGAATCTCTTCAATGGTGGCTTATTTCAAGACTTTTTTAAGCTAGATTCTGACACCACTAACAAAAAATCCTGCGTACGCCACTGATTGCAGGGGTATCAATTGATAACTCTTCGTCGAAAAATTACACTACAAATATAGGTAAAAAATTATTTTTATATGGATATATACAAGTTTTTTCTTAGCAACAAAAGATTTTTCAGCCTAGTGGCGAAGCACGTGAAAGGGTATCAAGCTTATGACTTAAGTCATTAGCTTGAGTCCCATGTAAAACAACTATATTTTGTGAGCCTCCTAGGCAAAAATACTGCGTACGCCGCACATTATCTAAACCACTCATCTTTTCCTTCTCCCTATTGATCTATACAACCAACACCAATGTGGAAATTAACTACCATTATTACAAAACTGAGTAATAAATTATGAAACAAAAAACAAAGAAAGAATCATGGGTATTGCGTGAAAATGGAATCTTGATTAACAAAACCAACTTAAAGAGTTAATTAATAATTTTTTTTTTTTTTTAAAAAAAAAAGCACAACATGCACCAATAAAAGAGAAAAAAAATCATGGGTATTACATAAAAATTGAATCTTGATTAACAAAACTAAACTGAAACCAGCTTAAAAGTAACAAAGTTTGATCAATACCATCAACACCCAACAAGCATTGCTATAAACTAACAAAATTATGAATCAAAAACAAAGAAAAAATCATGGGTTTTGCAGAAAAATTGAATCTTGATTAACAAAACCACCTTAAAGAGTCAAAAAGATCAACATAACATGCATCAATAACAGTGAAACACTCTTGAGCCGAGACTCTATTGGAAACAGCCTCTCTACCTCGAACCTCACTCGAGGTAGGGGCATTGAGCCGAGGGTCTATCGGAAACAACCTCTCTACCTCACTCGAGGTAGGAGTAAGGTCTGCGTACATCTCACCTCTCCGACCCCATTAGTGGGACCATACTGGGTATGTTTTTGTTGTTGTAATAACAGTGAAACAATCATGGAATTGCATAAAAATTAAATCTTGATTAACAAAACCAACTTAAAGAGGTAAACAATAAACATAACATGCATCATTAACAGTGAAAACATCATGGGTATTGCATAAAAAATGAATCTTGATTAACAAAACCAACTTAAAGAGTTTTAAAGACACATCAAATGCAACAATAAATGGCAGCCGAGCCCGGTACACAAAACATCCCGCGTTCACGCATGAAAAATGCAACAATAACAGTGAAATAACCATGGGTATTGCATAAAAACTGTATCTTGATTAACAAAACCAACTTAAAGAGTTAAAGACACATCAAATGCAACAACAAACGACAGCAGTTACCCAAAGCATCCGGCGTTCAAGCATGAAAAACATCCCGCGTTCAAGCATGAAAAATGCAACAATAACAGTGAAATAATCATGGGTATTGCATAAAAATTGAATCTTGATTAACAAAACCAACTTAAAGAGTTTTAAAGACACATCAAATGCAACAATAAATGGCAGCCCGAGCCCGTTACACAAAGCATTCCGCGTTCAAGCATGAAAAATGCAACAATAACAGTGAAACAATCATGGGTATTGCATAAAAATTGAATCTTGATTAACAAAACCAACTTAAAGGTACACAAACCATCCGCGTTCACGATGAAAAATGCAACAACAACAGTGAAATAACCATGGGTATTACATAAAAATTGAATCTTGATTAACAAAACTAATTAAAACCAACATAAAATTAACAAAAGCTAATACCTTGGCTCAGTAAACAAGAATTAGTAGGGTTCTGGAAATTGAAGGACTTTTCAAGATATATATAGTAATTGGATATTGACTAAAAATAAAATTTGGTGTGCTGGGGGCGGCTATAATAATATTTTTACTTCCATTTTGTTAAGTTATTTTTTGTTATACTCAAGTAGATTGAAAAGAATGGTTAATGTAGTGGCACGAGGAACTAAAAGGTGCGGCACTATCCTTAGTTTTTTCACTGTCCCACTGCTTTTTGCTCACAAGTCAGCTTATCATCATCAAGATTCCTATAATTATGTGCTTGATGAATATTTTTCGAGCAATTTTGATTTGTAGTTCCGAAATAGTCTTTCCGTCTTGGTAAGGTAATGTTTGTGTATATCTCACTATCGGCAGACATCTGAATATGTTGTTGTTGTTTTATTTTGTAATCCTTTACATGAGATCATTTTACTTGTGAAATATTACTGAGTATGTTATTGTCGTTTTATTTTATAATCCTTTACAATGAGGCCAAATTTTAAAATAAGAGCTTTTTCATTTTAGTGAATGATCGCGACGTAAATATAAATTAGTTAGAGTTACTAAATGTTTTAAAAACTAAAATAAATGAAAAGAATAGGTTAATGATTATTGATCCAAATTCTTTTCAAGTTTAATAAATATTGTATTTGTTAGATAATGTCATTTTGCATAAAGGACAAAAAAAGTAAAGTAATATAGTAACTTCTTTGGAAAACTATTAAATGAATGTATCACAATTGAAGCTTGAAGTAACAAGTTATTGTTAGAGATAGTGTATTTCATCAATTGAGATAACTCCTCTTTATCTACTTAAAAATTAAAATACATAAAATTTGTACAATTAGTACTTTAATATATTCTTAGATCTTTTTGGTTTCGCATAATCATTGATGATGAATGCGCAAGAAATATTAGTATTAGACGGGAACGAGTTATCGGTTAAGAATGATCGTTTTACAAATTGCGCAATTTATCTAATTCTTTTACTTAAAAATATCAAGATGTTTTATGAGTACTCCTTTTGAATCAAAGTTAGACTAGTAGTACTATTGTAATCTCGCAGAATCATTGCCCATTATTTAACACAATTATTGTAACTTTAATCAAATACTAGAGTGTAAAAATAAATAAATGATTAATAATACAACACATTTAGTGGCACTATATGTCAAGGAAATGATAGTTGAGTTGTACACTGTTCAATTGGAACTGATTCTCCAGAAAGAGTCACGAAGGGCCTAGCTGTTTTGTGGTCCTTCTTGGAGTACATATTTTGCACTTATAGCCACGAAAAGAATAATAAGATTTTCTTGAATTGTACTATGGTATTCTATTAAAGTTTATCTGATAAAGCTTACATATTTCACGAAGGACAACATTGTTTACATCATCCACATCTACTTACTTTTATTTTTAGAGTAAAATTTTGTGCTTTGATAACAAGATAATCAAAATAGAAAAAATCATATCATTGCCTCCGAAATTTTGGTAGATGGATAAGATACTTTCACCATTATCAATATGTCTCAGATTTGAACCTTCAAAATAGAAAAAATCTTGGCATTGAGTCATTCGTTCTTAATGTAGCCTATGTAATGCAAATTCAAATTAGTTGAGTCGGTAAGTATTAAATACCTAATGATCATAATAAAAACAAAATGTTATCAATGTTAAATGAAGATAATGATGTTTGTATTACCTCAGTGCATATGTAATATAGTCGAAATCTAACAAATGTGTTGATTTATGTTGATGACGCAAAGTGGAGACAACACTGGATTCAAATATGGTAGACCATATATTAATACTGATGAAGCTGATTAGAAGGGCACTAATTATTATAAAAGGTCATGACTAAATACAAAGGGAAATAATTAATTTATAGTACTAATCATTAACTAAAGATTCTCGCTATAAAAAGCACAATTATGCCAGATAATAATAATGCCCAGCATGTGTGGGACAAACAAACAACACAAATATTTGATCATTCGAGGTGGCCAAAACAAGTTTGCTTTTTAATTTTAAGAAACATCCCTAAACATTGAACTATGTAAACTGTAGTAGAACGTCAAGTGGAAAATGTACTCGTACTAGTTTAATATGGACCTTATCTGTATCCGTCTCTTACTCGAACTAGCCATCCCTCGGGAGCACGCAGACCGAAGATCTCACTTGTCCTGGACAAGTATGTAGAGATCTTTGTGGGACCGTGGAGGGAGTCTCAATCGATCTTTTCTAGGATTCCTTATCACGCCACGCATGGAGATCTTTCCATTGATAGATCAGAGGGCCCCCTTGAACAAATTCTTAAAAGTTAGGTTACTACCTGCTTCTACGGAAGAGGTTTACTTTATACCGCCCGGAGGTCATATTAGCCTGGGCGAAGATGGGGATAAAGAGTAAGGATTGAAGCCCCTTAGCTCTGCCAGGCACTGGTCAGGGGTTAGCTCTGTAAATGTTGGAAGTCAAATTTTAGAGTTTTGGCCTTGGGGTTCATAATTCTAATTTTTTTAAGTTATGGGGTTTAAAATTGATAATTAATACATATTAAATATTTTGTCAAGACATATATACATGATTTGGCCAAAGTTAAGGGATTCGGCCGAACCCCGGAGTTGAAGACAAAATGCGTCCACTTTGTTTGACGGGGTTGTGATTTTTGTTCAGATTTTTTATCAGTAATTTTTCGTTTGATTCTTTTTAATCACTTGTTTAACTTGCATAACATTCGTGCAGTTATAAAAACAAATTATACCCGATATAAGATATAGTTATACTTTTAGTGTAACTAGTATGAATATAGCAAGTTATTACAATATTTTTTTTAAGTTACCATATCATACTGCTATAATAAGTTTTATGTTTTTGTAATGTTCAATTGATATGATGTATAATATAATCATACCTTATCAGTATAGAAAATATAAATACACCGAATATAACTTGACAAGGTGGTCAAGTTACTCTCTCAAAGCCATTTTACCACTTTTAGAAAGATGTGATAAAATCTCCAACCACCCCAAGCAACGAATACCTCCCGGTGTTCATGGGGCAGTACAGTTCGGGTTTGAGCTTATCGGTAACGATATATAAGTTAACGGTATGTAATTATGTAAAATCAATACCGTACCAATAAGCTATCGGTTAATAGTTATCGATTCTTAACGGTTCGGTAACCGGTATACAGAAGTAATGCGTAAATTTTTGGTGGACGGTTGTCAATAGGTAATATTTTTTAATTAATATGAATAACCACTAAAGTAATAGACAAACAATCTACACAAACTAAGTAAACAAGTGCAATCAACAAGTCTTAACAATATGTTAATATAACACAAAATAATGAATAGAAAAAAAAAAGATAAGAAAGTTTGATCAATGATCTGAGAAAGTAAAATTAATTATAGAATAGGCCGGACTCATTAATTAAAGTGCATGAGTATTGACATATAACCACAAAAAATAATAATAATAATAATAATTGAAGTTTACCTATAAGTTAATGTTGTAAATTAAGAGTTTAAATGACTTAATATACTAATAATAAATAAAATAAAATATATAAAAATTATAAAAAAGACCTTATCGGTTATCGGTACGGTAATGGTAAAGAGATATAGAAACCGTTACCGTACCGATATCTTATCGGTATTGGAAATTAATACCATTACCGAACCAATAACCGTTATACCGATACTGTTATGCTTATCGGTAGCGGTAATGATTCGGCTATCGATACCGGTTCGGTTTTGCATACTCCTACCCAGGCATTTAAATACTTCTTACACCATTCTAAAAACTGGAGTAGTAAATTACTCTGTCGCGCAAGTGTTCTTTGGTTTCATATTTTATAATTAATAATGTTTGATTTGAATTAAAAAAAAAAGAAATGAATTTATAGAATGAAGTATAGGGCCTAAATCCAAACAGAAACCTTCACTCAATGATGCAATTGAGGATGTGGACATGCTAGACTACCCTATCAAGTTGAGAACTTTTGTTTGACCATCCACCTCCAATGTAAAATACTAGTAGTTCTCAACATTGAAGTTGGATGGTCAAACAAAAATTCTCTACTTTTACTTCTAAAACTTAAATGGAAAAGGTAAAATAGGCTTTCGGCTAAATTTTTACCCAAAAAATTTCACGTACCCCCTAAAGAATGGTTTTGCAAAATTGCTCGTGTTAACTAATGTTTTAGCAAAATATTCTTATTTGACATGGAGCCAAGACTTCAAAGCAAAATTCTGTTTTGTCAATACTTCACGTTATATAGCGAGAATGCATGAAAATACTGGAAGGGGCAAGTCTTGGCAATTGTCAACGACAAAGTGCGGCAAGTGTTGCTTTTTGTCAACACTTGAATGACAAGCGTTGACAAATAGAAAGGGGTCAAAGGCAAATTGCCAAGACTTACGATCAAGTGCTGACAAGTATTGCCTTTTGCCAACACTTGAATGGATAAGTGTATGAAACGCAGAGAAGGGTAAAGGGCAAGTCTTGTCCTCGACCCAAATTTTTGACAGGGGCGTTTCCATCCATATTTTTTTCATTAAACTTAATGGAGACATTTTCGCAAAACCATTATTAGTGCGGGCAGAAAAGCAAACAATTGCTTATGGTGTCATATTTCTGCAAATGGGCCATTTTTACCTACTAAACTGTTGAGAAGAAGTCACTCCATAAGAACTGGATATTTACAAACCATGACACCGGGGCAATTGGTTTGTCTTTTTTACCCCGTAATAGTAGTTTAGAAAAAATTACATCCATTTTGTTGAATGAATAAATTTTAGGGGGAAATATCCATATGAATCTTATAAAAGACGCGCTGTAACTCGACCCTCATTTTCTCCGTATTGCTTGGAGACAGTATTTGCCTTTGATACCCCTTACTTAGGCATCACTTGCCTTTAACATCTTCTCACGTTCTTCCAGCTAACTTGAAGTGTTGTATACGGAACGAAGTGGAGGTTATTTTTGCTATAACCATCTTAAAAGTGGACAAACTCTCAACCAATCAATTTTGGGGACACCTAGTGAAATTAATTGCATAACAACAATTCTGAAAGGGCTTTTTACAAAAATATACAATCCTAGTTATAAAAATTACAAAAAATACCAACATTATACACTTTTAAAAAAATACCAACATTTTTTTACAAACTATATACATTTCCAACAAAACTAATAAATTAAGATTTCTTGTTCCTTCTTCTTGTTGCCCCTACCCATTGCTGCCACCCCAGTTGCGCCCGCCGGCCAAATATGCAATAATTTTCTCATTGCTTTTGAACTCAGCTCTTCATTTTTGTTTCGCCTAGATTAGGTCTTAAAAAAGGGTTGTCCATAGAAAAAAGGGTTGTCCATAGAAAGAATTAACTCCAGGATGACATGGTTTTGAAGTTCACTCTTTTCTTATAATGTTCTTTAGAAATATATATCTATATCGTAAACTAAGGGGAATTCTTATCTTTTATGGGGAGAATTCATGTACATCGCTATTTCCTGCGGATCTATGTATCCTTACTTCTTCCACCCACCGAATATTTTTTTTTTTAAATTTAAAAAGTGAAATACATAGAAATACACAATATACACATTGATTTTATTTTGAAATTAAGTTGCAACACACATATAAACTGAAAATACAGGTAAATACAAAAAAAAAAAAAAATTGTTATACATACACTAGACACACACATACATATAAGGATCTACAGATCTACAAAATTAAACATACAAATTTATGTGTAACACACTTACACTTGACATACACACAAAAACTACTCTGACATACACGTTCATACAATGATATGCACATACACACAATTGTGCACTATTCATGTACATACACATATATACAGATCCATACACCCGTATAAACTTAGACATACATTTTGTTCTGCCTTCAAACAACCACCACAAACCTCCAAGACATACGCATTAACACATACACGGGTATACAAATGTATACATATATATGCACATACAAAAATTAAAAAAATTAAAAAATGAGAAGAAGAAGAAACAGATCGGAGCTCCGATAACCTCCACCGGAGCATCCACGTAGCAACAACAACAACAGACCACATCGAAGCAAACCCGAGCATTGGAAGCAACAAGAAAACGAACGTATCGAAAAAAATGCTGCAACAACCGTGAAAAAATGGAGCTGTAAATTGACGGTGGAGCAGCAGATCGACGCCGGGGAGGTGGTGCTCCAGCGCCGGCGGCAGGGGCGGATCCACTTGGAGGGGATGGGGTGCCACGGCACCCGGTAACCTCGGTCGAAACAGTGCATATATATGCTTGTATACCAAAAAACTTGTTAAAATTATGAAGTGGCACCCGTTGAACAAAATCATCTATGGTGCCACTGGAAGAGGGCTGGATTGTCCGCCTAAGTTAGTAGGGATCGAATCCTGCTAGCTGTAGTTAAATTTTTTATTTGCTGACTACATCGTGTCTAGTTCTACTTCTACTTCTGCTTTCTTTAATTCCTCTGCACTTGTTCTATTTTCTTTCCCAAATCTTTTAATAGTGAATTAACATGTAAACATTGTTAATATATACTTGTCAGATTTAATCCTTGTTGACTTATTTTTTTTCTAATCTAATTTTCGGTGACTTTTAATTTCTTTTTCTCTGAGTCTAATGTGATAACATATTTAATGTTTACTTGTAATAATTTAGTTTTAATTGGAGAGATGTGACTACCTTATTGATAATGTTGTTAATTACTTGTGCAGACTTATATTTGATGAGAAAATGTTATGATTCTCCTATTACACAATACTCGTACTTGTACTATTTATTGTACCTGTGGGATTTCTCTACTCGAAATGTCATTTACCTTTATGAAGTGCGAGTTTTCTGTGTAAATGCTTTTTATAGGTAGTAGTATTAATAGAAGATGTGAAATTTTCATATCCACAAATAAAAAATTTATTAAACTAAAGTGAAGTCAAAGCGAACCAAAATCTAACCGAATACATACTAAACTTTATGGTCAGTATGAAGTGTACATTAATAAAAATGGCACCCGCTGCTTTCAAATCCTGGATCCGCCCCTGGCCGGCGGCGAGTGGGTGGAGGAAGAGGAGAGAAAGAGAGAGAAAAGAGTTAGGGTTAAGTGTTGGAGAGAGCGAAAAATATGAAAATGATATGTTTATTAATAAACATACAAATGTCGTTATATTTTGTGATTTCTCAATAATATCGTTATAAAAAATAATGTAATGTTTTATAATATTACTAGTATTTTTTTTTTTGTGCAATTAAAACTTTAAAATTGTATACAAGTGTAAATACCCCTAAGACATAATTATCAATGAATCGGAAAGTCATCGGATGACGTTTTATTGAAGTCGAAACAAAGAGTATTTAACGTTAAAATTGAAAAAGACTAAAGAGTTAAAGTTGGAAAAGAGTAGTCTTAGCAGCTCCTTACTAGCTTCAGTAATGCGCAGCTAAGCTTTGACAAAATTTGTTAGCATATATGGCACAACACCTTTGATTCTAATATCAGCTTTCCACTAGACAAGATGAAGACCAGCAACTAACAAACACAATCACCAAAAGAGATGATTAATCTTTGAAATAAAAGATTTGTTGCCCTGAGAAAGTGCATGTAAGAACATGATGTCTCTTCGTAATCGAAAGACACATTCCATACGTAGTAACAACAACATACTCAGTGTAATCCCACAAGTGGGGATATCCCATACGTAGCAGTTCACAAGAATGAAACAGTGAGTGAATGAAAACCAAAAAATGAGCACATAAGAAAGAGGGCAGCTGCATATATACACCTCCACACACAACTTGCAATTTAACAAGACAATCACCACGAAGAAAAAATAAAGGTAAACTTGAGTCCCGACTAATGGTTACCCGACACAGCCATCAGTTTGGCGTTCGAAAAAGTGGCCCTATGCAGGGTCAGAGTGACTGCAATCACTGTCAACTCTCTATAAAGTGAAAAGTCTGAGCATGCATGAAATGAGATATTCATCCCCAGTTTTCACAATCATCAACAAATATAATGATAAATGCATATGGAAGTTTGTTCTTTCCCTCCACCCATTTTAGAGAAATGGGGTTAAGGATACATTACTCTTAACATTTGATATGTTTAAACAAGTTACTTTTGGTATTTGATATTTTTAAGTTCATCAAGCTGACCTGCTATAAAGCTGGAGGGCTTTCTAGTTCTAGGGTTAACGGGCTCACATTCGTGATTCGTCTCCAGAAACGTAGTTCTGAAAGAAAATAAAAACTGTGAAGACTGTTCTATACCAATGTGTCAAAACATTGCACTCTCAATCCATTAAGTCACTAAGGTATACAGAATAGGAGTTCAGGATACAAAATCAGCAAAGTCCTGCACTTACCAACTATAGCTCTAACAAAACAATGCAAATATCACCATCCCTATATATGCAGATAATGATCTTAAATCATTTAAAGCAGTAATGATTTCAAACAAAATAACCAACACAAAAAAAAGTGTTGCATGAAGAGGGTAATCCGACTCTTGATTTCCAAATCATAGAACTCCAGCACAGAGTCTACGACATGAGGAAAGGTAGCTCGAAACGGAATCACTCTCCAGCCAAACTAGAGCAATTCAGAACTTCAATCGTACCATGCTGAGGCACCCCCTCCCCCCAAATCCCTGGTTAACCATCAAAATATATGCCTCTTTACCACGTACATCAAAATTTATGATCTGTTGATCCAATTTGTTCTCAAGGATTGGAGGAAAGACAACAAAGTTATTTCTTGATCTAACCACTCACAAATAAACAACAAATCTCACTATGAGATTACCGCTGACAGAAAATGAATCACAAGAAGTAAAACGGTTGCTAAATATTACACTGACCACGAGGCTTCACTAAAAGGAAGCATAATTATTATCACAGTAACTGGAAATCAGCAGCAGAACACTAATATGCAGCAGTATTGTCTTAGCTATTTATGGAAGTAGCCCTTCATGATTCGAGGACCTCTTTGATCCGAAGGAGATCATGGTACATAGCCATAAAAAACCACGAAACACTAAGGATGTCAAGCTACGAAGGAGCATATACAACTCATTCACAGCTAGAACTAAAAGATAAATACTATATCATACACGGCAATGCTTGTGTAGCAAGTCTTTGTTATTCTTTTTTAACTAACCCCTCCAGAAAGCTTTCAGCCATTCAGATGTAATCTTATTCTCATAAGTTTTTTGGGTCCAATTTTTTTTAAACTTTACAACTTATAGCTCAGAATCTAAAAGCAAGTAGTGACTGTCAGGATACACATATAATACAAATATCACATACAAAGTCACATAAATGGCAGCCCAATGTAGGCCACCTTTTGAGACACTTCTTGCTCTGCGTTTTAGTTTACATTTTTCTATATCCTATTTGAGCAATATTAAGCATAACTACTGTACACTGGGGAGATATTACCAGAAACCATCGTCAACGGCCACCGCAGATGGGCGATCATTTTCTTCCTCCATCTCCATCTCCAACTCGGGCTCACCAGATCCAAATTCAGTCAATTCAACAGCAGCAAGGTTCTTTAGGTCAACAATTGAGAGCTCATCAAGGTGCCTAACGACCAAGTCGGCAGCCCCAAGCTCATACACTGGATGTTTGCTGGCAACAGCAACACACTTCATCTGAGCATCATGTGCAGCCTCCACAGTTTGATTTGAGTTACCAAACACTATACACCTCTCCGGTATGTATTGTAGAAGCTGTGATGCATAGACAAACATCTCTGGATCAGGCTTCCCTCGATGAACATCCTCTGCAGCTACAATGACACTAAAAACCCCTTCAATGCCAATGGTACCAATTGCATTCTCGACATACTTTCTTGGGCGTGTAGAAACTAAAGCCATTGGCACCTTGTAGTGCATCAGGGTATTGACGAACTCCTGTGATCCAGGACGGAAGCTATAAACTCCCCCCTGCAAGGCTTGATAAATCTCCTCCTTCCTAGAAGCCATTCTCTTCACTTGAACAGGATCTCTTGACCAACAGAGAACTTCTGATATTGCTTGCTCGTTCTTCATTCCTTCAACTCTCTTCAAAACGAAACCTGGAGGAGGCGATTTCCCTTCTTCCTGAGACAGAGCTAACCACGCCTGCTTCTCAAGATCCGGATTGTCTTCAATTAGCACACCATCCCATTCAAATACAGCAGCTAACCATCCACAGCCCATCCTTTCTTGTCTAAGCAATGGATTATGAAGAGCTGGATTATCAGCCTTATTCTTAGGTGGCCACAACCCTGGTTTTCTATCCACATCAGTCTCAATCCTATACCGGAAATCCTTAGGTATTCTTTCCTCCTCTCTATATGAATATGCCTCTTTGGTCAACTCCATTGCTTGGCATCTTATCGACGAAATCCTCGCGCACTCAACAACTCTTATTCTCCCTAAATTAGAACCACAAACAAGCTTTTTGCCAAGAACATCAGAACGAGGCAACCGACACACATCGATCGCCTTTCGTTTACTTGACACATCTTTGTTAACATAACCTCCTAATACAGGCACACGCCCTAAGAGTGATGTAGCACCAATTGATTCAACCATCTTCACTAACTACTCTTTTAACTTCAAAGACTCAAACTTTACACCACAAACCTTCTTAAATCAACCAAAACTAACACAATATCAATAATTCAACCAACCCCACTTGAATTTTTCAACTTTTCCTAAATCACAACACAAGGTACAAAGGGAACAAAAAAAAGCAACCTTTTTTACAATAAAGATCCTATCTTTATTCCATAACCATCATTTAATTACACAATATAGCCCAAATTTCTTCAACAACAAGCAAACCCCAGCTCATAAAAGCCTTAATTGAACCTCATAAGTAGATTACTTAATCAATAAGGAAAATTAAAGCAACCCCACCAAGATGGTATGTACAAAAAGCAAAAAAGATTCAATTTTTAGCCAATTTAAATCCAAATAATACTATAAAAAGACTTAATCAGCTAATAAAGTTGTATTCTTTTTACAGAAATATTTACAAAAATAGATAAAGATAGGGAAAGAACCTGAGGTGAATTGTAGAAGAAGGCAAAATATAAAGAAAGATTTTTTGTGGCTATTTTTTGTAATTTATGAATAGTTTTTGTATAATTTGGAAAAGTATGTTTGTGTGGTTTATAAGAAAAAGGAGAAGAAATTGAGGCGGTTTTTTTGGATTAGGTGAACCGGTTGATGTTGGCTAATTTTGAACCGTGTTAAAATTGGACACGTATCCAGTTTTGTTGACTAGTCATGTAAATATGTAATGATGGATTATGAAAAAGTTAAGACCCCTTATATATGAGTTAATTTAAGTTTTCTATCCTAAATAATGTTGGAATTGGATTATGAAAAGTTGAATTATTAGGAGTATAAGTATATTAGAACTTTACTTTTCTCACTTACATAAATTTCTTTCTTTTTCTTTTGTTTTGATTATTATAGTAACTAATTCTCTCGAACAACGGTTCTATCGTTTTTTTTTTGTTGAATTGAAAAAAATAAATTTATATTATTGAAATCAAAAATAAATATATACATGAACGTCATTTGAAATGTTCGTATGTTCACCTTGATTGGGGATCGACGAATTGTCCTTTTAATTAGTATTTTGTTTACAAAGAGTGAGTGGAGAAAGGAAGAGAAAACGGTGAATTAAAATACGATGAATAAAATCTCACTAATACATCTAGATTGTAAGCTTGGTGATTAAAACACGATGAATAAACTCTCACCAAGCTTGAAATCTGAAAGTTTAACATAATTTCTCATATTTTAACAAGTACAACAATATTTTATTAGAAAATTAACCGTATGTTTTCCACAATAATATATCCAAGTAATATTTAAGAGTATGCAATTTTGAATTCTATCAAAAGTAATTACTGGTATACAAATAAGTACTAAATTACTGGTATACAAATAAATACTAACACATCATCCTTAAAAGCATGGGCGAACCTAGAGTCCATGCAGGGATATCAATTGATACCTTTGGTCAAAAAATTACATGGTTTATATAGGTAAAAAATTATTTTTATATGAAAATATACTATTTTTGAGTATCCTTGATAATCAAAAATTCTCTAGTTTGGTGGTGAAGACGTATCAAACTTATGACTTAGTTTCTTGGTTCGACTCCTATGCACACCAACTATATTTTTTGAGTCCCCTTAGCAAAAATTCTGTGTCCGCAGCTGTTAAAGGTCGTGGTAATTTATAACATCTTAATAGTTGAGATTATTGAATGCATGAGTTACAAATCAAATTAATCAAGAAGAAACCTTTCTCTCTATTGGGGTAGAAAATAAAAGAGACAAGATAATCATTGCAGGAGCATGCATTGCTTCCTTTACTCTAAAGGTCAATTATTCTAATAAGTTACCAAAATTATTGCTTTGTACTTCTTATCTTTGTTTATACATAAGCTATTTTATTTTCAATGAATGTAAAGGGTGGTATTATATATTTTTTAACTCAAAAGACTTTTTGTGTATGCAGTGGATAACATTGTTAATGAAGTGCCTATACTAGTCACTAGAGTTTGGCATCATACCTAACCAAGAAAATGCGAATCCCATTAAAGAAAAAAAAGAAGTATTTTATTAGATAAACACACTTTTTTATGAATTAAAAAAGGGTTGTACTACATGTCAAGCTTGAGTTAATTAATTAAGCTCTTTTTATTTATTTTTTTCTTTATGGATAAGAGTGCGAAAGTGTCATAGCTCCTTTTAATAACACACGCTATGTCATTACTATTACTTTGCACCGAATTCAACATAGATCCGACTTATATCAAATTAAATAAGTACTCCCTCCGTCTTATTTTAGTTGTTGCTTTTAGCTTTTTCACGTCCATTAAGAAATCATTAAATATGGTGTATATTTTACTATGTTACCCCTATTTAATGTTTGACTATTAGCTTTTTTTGAGAATTTTTGTAATTATTAAGAGTATAGTTGGAAAAAACTAATATATGTTGTCTTGAAATCCTAAAGCGTCAACTAATTTGGGACAAATGAATCTTGATAAAACGTCAACTAATTTGGGATGGAGGGAGTATATGTCATTGTATTAATCTGACAAAGTTGCAATAAATATACAAAGCTAAATATGTCCGTGAAAAAATAGTATACAACGACTAATTTTTCAAGTAAATTCTATATCTAATTTTTTATTTCAACTATTTAGAATATTATGCACATATGGTATTGTATTGTTACAATGAGTACGACGTTTGTTTTGATTGTTTCTCTAATTAACATTGTATGGTATCATTAAATCCATGGTTATGTAACCATGAAAACTGTCACTTTATGTAACGACCGATTTGGTGGGATCACATCGTTACCTATTTTTCTTACCCATCATGCCCTCACTTATTATTTAATATTCCCATTTTACCCTTTACCTTATTTTCAATTATTAAACCACGATAAATAATACAGTCTATCCAATCGTTGTACAGCACAATACGATACAGTACCATACAATACTATGCAATACAACACATTATGAAACCATCCAAACAGAGTGTAAATAGTAAAAAAGAAGGATCTATCTACCATTCGTCTAGCTAATCCTAATGCATTGTATTTTTTCTATATATATATATCTAAAATTAATATATTAATTTGTGTGAAATTTATATCAACGATCTTGATCATAAAATGTATTACGTGTCATGATATTTTACATGTCGACTTAAGAATTTTTTTGATGTTTGAATATGTCACAGCCTAGAGGTTCATGAATTAATCAAACTCTCCATCTTATGTGAAAACAAAATCTTGAATTTTCAAATGGAAAACACAAATAAATTGGAATAGTCTCTGTCCCAAAGATGAGACACAACAATTTGGTGTAACAAACTTGACTAGCACTTTGTAGTATGTTCCAAAAGAAGAAAAAAATGAGAAAGCAACAAAGAGAAAATTAAGTTTTATAAATTTGATAAATCTGCCGACTACCTACCTGTAGAATTGCGTAGATCATTCCATGTAGTACTCTCGTTGTTTCAAAATGGATGATATGTTTCGGATTTCGAGAGTCAAACGAGTTCATTTTGACCGTGAATTTAAACATATAATCTTTAAGTTTTTTGGAACGACGTTTATATATTTAGAAACTACATAAAAAATACTATAAGTCATAATAATTAATAATTCAAAATATTTAAAAGACGTATGAAAATATTAAGATCAAAGTTAAACACATTTGACTCTCGAAATTCGAAACATGTCATCCATTATGGAACGGAGGGAATAATAAATTTAATTTTGCATGTCTATTTCAGCTCTCACCACAAAATTCAAGATTTTTCTCTTTGTCTACTTGTTGAAAAATGAATCAAAGTAAACAACACAATCTTAAGAACCATTTGATGCCACGTTGACACATGCAACGTGTTAAACTTGTATTCCTCACACATTGGTTATATATAAAAATTTATCGAAGGAAAAAATGTATTTGCTCTTTCTTTTTTGTGAAATAAAAATTGCTGAAAACATGCAGAATGAATCTTGCTAATATAGTGGCCAGGTGAATGAGAACAAACGTGTATATGCTATTGCTAAAGGCGTTTACACATGAATATAATGGCAGAAACGATATATTACTCATCCATAGCCCTAACAATAGTACAAACGAGTTTGTACCTAACAATAGTACAAACGAGTTTGTATTGGCCTCTTATAAGTAAAAAAATTCCACTATATATACCCCTTATACATGGCAGTGCCGACTCTTGTCTAAAGCAGGTAAGTCAACTGCTTTAGGCCCCACGTCGGTGGAGGCCTCAATTTATTCCAATCCCTAATATTGTATAAGTTTAAAAAAAATGAAGTTAAAAAATTAAGTACAATAAGTGATTGATGATTTGGGCCTATTTATGAAAATATTACGTGAGAATCTTCAATCTAAAAGAGGAATACGATTTAACTATTTAACCGTATTTAATTAGATGTTTGGCCATGAATATTTTTTCCTTTTTCTGAAAAAACTTTTTCAAAAAAACTGTTTGGCCATCAAGTTTGATGGTTTTTTCAAAAATAACTTTTTCAAAAACCAAAAAGTGCTAAAAACCACTTTTTTGAGTTTTTCAAAAAATAACTTTTTCCACTAATAAAAGTTCAACTTTTTTTCAAGTAAAATGTATGTCCAAACACAACTTCAACTTTCAAATACAATTTTTCAACTCAACTTCAAAAATTCTTTTTCAAAAAGTTTTTTCATTTAATCGTATTTTGGACATGGAAAGAGTCATATAAAATTCTGAATAGGAAAAAACCTTTATTTAAGAAAAAATCTTGGAACATTAATAATTACGTCAGAACTTTTCTTGTTCGAATATATTAACAAGCACAACTTTTACTTTACGGCTTGTTTGAATGGTTGTAAAATGATGTATCGTATCGTACTGTATTGTACTATATTATCTTGTTGAGTTTAATGTTTAGATAGATTGTACTGTCGTCTCATGACAATTCCAGATGAAGATGAATTCACAATATTGCAAAAAAAAAAAAAAAAAGTAGGGTACGGGTAGAGCTACTATAAAAAAAATTAAAGAATATGGTAACATATATAGAGCCCGTTTGGGTGAGCTTAAAAGTGGCTTATAAGCTTATAAGTCTATTAATATATGTTTGTTAACTTAAAAATTTTTGGGCTTAAAAGCCACTTTTTGACTTATAAGTCACTTAAATAAGCTGCTTATAAGCCCACCCAAACAGGATAATATACATATTTTTCTTTTAAAAAAGTGTTGTAGTGCATGTTATTTGCGGATGATATAGTGTTGGTGGATGAGACACGCTCAGGTGTCAATGAGAAGCTGGAGGTGTGGAGGCAGACTTTAGAGTCTAAAAGCTTCAGGCTAAGCAAAACGAAAACAGAGTACATGGAATGCAAGTTTAGCGATGCTTCTGTTGAGTCTGATGTGGAAGTGAGGCTTGATTCTCTAGCCATTCCTAAGAAAATAAGTTTCCGTTATCTTGGCTCAATCATCCAATACAATGGAGAAATTGAGGATGATGTTACTCACCGTATAGGAGCAGGTTGGATGAAGTGGAGGCTTGCATCTGGCGTTCTGTGTGATAAGAAAGTGCCGCTTAAGCTTAAAGGTAAATTCTATAGAGTGGTTGTTAGACCAGCTATGTTGTATGGGGCGGAGTGTTGGCCAGTTAAGAACTAGCATATTCAAAAGATGAGAGTGGCAGAAATGAGGATGCTTAGGTGGATGTGTGGTCACACCAGAATGGATAAGATTAAGAATGAAGTCGTTCGCGATAAGGTAGGCGTGGCCCAAGTGGATGAGAAGATGCGAGAAGCGAGGCTGCGATGATTCGGTCACGTGAGGAGAAGGAGTGTTGATGCTCCAGTAAGAAGGTGTGAGAGGTTGGCAGTGCTAGGTCTATGGAGAGATAGAGGTCGACCGAAGAAGAACTTGGCTGAGGTGATTCGTCAGGACATGACCCAGATCCAGATCACCGAGGACATGATCTTAGATAGGAGTGCACGGAGGTCGAGATTAGGGTGAAGGGGTAAGTAGTAGGGGAGTGTCTGGGCTATTATTAGATGCAGTATTATGTATACATAGCTGTAGTTCTTAGTCTTCACCTTTATATTCTATGTTCGTGTCAGTCTATTTTGGATATGCTTTAGCATTGTCATACTTTCTAGCATTATAGTGTTGTCTTGATTTTCTATGTATGTTTTCTAAAATATCCTTTTTTCCTAGCCGGGGGTCTATCGGAAACAGCCTCTCCACCTTGGTGGGATAAGGTCTGCGTACATCCCACCTTCACCAGACACCACTTGTGGGATATACTGCGCATGTTGTTGTTGCCATCATTAGAGTTTGGCTTTAGGCCATAAAATTTGTTGAACCTGCCTTGGGGCAGCACTTACTTAAAAAGGATGACGGGGTGCGGGTGTCAATATAAGATTTTCGTAGGGGTATTTCCGTCCGCTGGTAGCACTTCAAGTAATAAAAGGTCAAGTGCCACTCCTGTGTTAGCACTTATTTAAAGTTACTGGAGGTCATTCTTGCAAACCATTTTAAGCAAGGTCGGTCAGGCAAACCATTGCCTAAGGTGTCATAGTTGTGTAATTCTCCCCTTATAAGTGGCTATTTGTCAAAATTTCTTTAAATTTCAGTTTTAGAATTTTAAATGAGAAATTGCCACTTTTTAGAGTGATTTAATGAGGAATAGCCAGTATTTATAAAATTATAGATAAAAAGCCATAGCCTTTCAAACTCTAAAAAAAATCATGAATTTTCGCTCAGAATCTCATGTCAAAATATTGATTTTGAACTGAAAAACTTGACTTTTAGGGAAAAACAGTGGAATTTGGAAATTCTAGTATTTTTTTTCAGATTTTCAGAAGTTTTCACTTCAAGCTTCAATATTTTAACATGAGATTATGGAACTAGAACAAAATACAGAATTTGAGTGGTTATAATTATTCATCTAAGATTTTGCAAATACTGACTATTTCTCCTTTAGAACTCAAAAAAGTAGCTACGAGGCACAAATTTCACCCAATAGGTGATTTATAGAAATAAGACACTTCTAATGTTCGGTCAAAAATTTCGCCTCAATAAGAAAAATCTTATAATTTTAGTCTCCATAAAAAAATCTCCTGGCGACCAACAGATATTACTAACAGCAGGACCTCGAGGGCTAAAATTAGTAAGATTTTTTTTATGAGTTCCGACAGGGAAGGATCTATAAGAATTCACCTATCCCAATAGCGGCGCAGGTCTTTTTGGCGCAAAAACTTGTACTACCTCATTTAGAGCTATAAAAAGTGGCTAGTTGGCCCAAATTGAACATGGGTTTCACTAAAATCAGCTCAACATAACGACACCAGCTTCACATACCCCAAACAGAAAACGTCTTCCCTGTAATACTCCGGCCACCAACAGCAAACATTCTTCAAACTGTGGTTATTTCTGAAAAAAAAAAGAGACTGAAACTTTACAGTAGCAATGGGTAAGAAAGGAACAAGAAAGAAAGCAGGAGGTACAACAACACCTGGTTCAGTTACATTAAGACAAGAATCAAGTGGCAAGAAGAAACAAAGCCATGTTAATCCAAAATCAATGCTTAAATTGGACCATTTAAAGAATCTTGCTATTTGGGCTAGTTCTGAATCTTGTATACCTTCACTTGGTGCCTTTTTTGGTCAGAGATTAGCTGTATCAGCTGAATCTTTGGGTGTTCCTCCTGACCCCACATTGTTCACTTGTCAAAGGTTTGCTCTTATTAGTTTTTAATTTTTTTTACATGTTTAATGATTCTTGAATTGTTTTACTGTGTTTAGAGGCTTGTTTTAATTAGTGATTGGTTAAAAATTGGATATTGGTGGACCCCACATTGTGATGTGTGAGTTAGGCAAACGTCAGGTTTGAACCACGCCACAGATAGAAGGGTATAGGGGCGGGTACATTATCCATTAAATATTTGGGTTAGTGGTGAAACTTCAATACCTTCACTTGGTGCATTCTTTGGTCAGAGATTAGCTGCTTCAGCTGAATCTTTGAGTGTTCCTCCTGACCCCACATTGTTTACTTGTCAAAGGTTTGAACTTTTTTATTCTTTTTTAAATTTTTTTACATGTTTGAGGATTCTTGAATGGTTTTATTGTGTTTAGAGGCTTGTTTTAATTAGTGATGGGTTAAAATTTGGATCTTGGTGGACCCCACATTGTGATGTGTGAGTTAGGCGCAAGGTTCGACATGCCCATAGACAAAAGTGGGGAAGGGTGGAGGGGCAGACTCATTATCCACCAGGTTTTGAACTGAGCGCCACTGGCGCTTGGCGATTTCTCGGTTATTGAGAAAATGTTATCTTGGTTCACTAAGAGAAAAATCAAAAGGGAAGAAGAAACAAAGCCATGTTAATACTAAATCAATGCTTAAATTGGACCATTTAAAGAATCTTGCTATTTGGGCTACTACTGAATCTTGTATACCTTCACTTGGTGCATTCTTTGGTCATAAATTAGCTGCTTCAGCTGAGTCTTTGAGTGTTCCTCTTGACCCCACATTGTATACTCGTCAAAGGTTTGATCTTTTTTATGTATTTGTACTTGTTTAAGGATTCTTGTACTGTTTTACTGTGTTTAGAGACTTGTTTTAACTTTTGGTGTCTTAAAAATTGCATCTTGGTAGACCCCACGTTGTGATGTGTGAGTTAGGCACACGACAGGTTAACCCAGCCACAGACAAAAGTGAGGAAGGGTGGAGGGGCGGACTCATAATCCACGACCCTCGAGGATTTGTTGGTTAATTTTTTTTTAAAAAAAGGATCTTGGTTCACTATGAAAGTGTTAGTTGAACTAGGGACAGTGTATGATTTATAATTTGCATGGGGAATTTACTTGAACTAATTCTATGTATTTGAGCTTGGAGTAGCTGGTTCCAAGCCCAATTAAAGAGAAGGTTGCAGTAGGTTGGCAACTAGTGTGATATAGTCATTAGGTGGTGAATTTGCAGGCATTGAATTGGTCTAGATAGAGCAAAATAGATACAGGAGATTGAGATTCTTAGGGTAGTTTGGAATTGAGGTATAGTTGATTGATGTTGAATTAAGCTTATACTAATGGGTACTAACTGATCTTGGTTGCTGGCGGTTATGGTAATAACTATCTTCTCTAATGAGCAATAGGAATCCTTATTTTTGATATGGTGTTTTCTCTTTCATGTACTTTATCTATTATGGATGGAGAATTGTTTATTTCTCAGTCGTGATATGAGAGCCTGGGTTGTCAAATTTAATTTTATTTGTGAACCTTTTTCATTTTTGGGATAGGACAAGAACCTTTAATTGATAGAGATGAGATAGAATACAAATGTAGCGACATCTCCCAGCAGTAATGTGTCACCGTGTTACATTATATGCCTGTCTTCATTGGACTATATAATCTGTCTGTCCCCAATGTAAACACTGATAGCCAGCTTAGCTTGTTGCTCTATAATCACTTTGCAGGGCCGTGGCTAGTTACTGTGTTGACCCTTTACCATATCTCAAAATGAAGGCCTGCTTTGTGGTAGAACAATTGTTTGCTCAATAGTCTTACACTACTTTGGTGTGCTATCAATAAAAGATACATTCTCACAGAAAAGATTGTGTTTAGCACCCAAGGTGTGGCCTTGTGGTCAATAAAGTGGATGAAAATGGAGTGGTGACCAGGGTTGAGTCAAAAAAAAAAAAAAAAAAAAGAGTATTGGGTGATTTTTCCCGTATGCTTTAGTCTTGGTGGGCAGTTTTACTTGGTACCTGTGCAGTTGTGCTAGTAGGAGATAGCAGGTCCGGTGAAATAGTTCAGAAGCACACAAGTTGGTCCGGTTACTTCCGATATTAACAATTCTATCTGTTTTGATTTCTCTGGAACCTGGTTTCATTCCTTTGAGTTAGAGATGCATTATCGACAGCTTATTGCAATAACTGTCTGCACCTAAGCACATAGTGTTGTTTTTTACTTCTTCCCTCTCGTTTCTCCTATTTTAAGTGACAATGTATGTATGGAGTTGATTTATTTTGCGGAATAATTGATCATTATTTAAAATTTCACCACTGTTGTTGCCATTGACTGCTCTTCATCCATTCTTGTTATGAAAAAGTTGAGACTTGCAACTAACTTTTATTTGCTATTCCACAGGTGTGAATCTATCCTTCAGGCTGGCTATAACTGTACAGTGCGGATCGAGAAGAACAAAAGAAAGGGATGCAATAGACGCAAGAAACCTGGTGTACCCCCGAAGAACTGTGTTGTGTATGAGTGCCATTTCTGCTCACATCGCAATCTAAAGAGAGGAACCCCGAGAGGCTATATGAAAGACCTATATCCTGCCAAAATAACGACATCAAGAGTAGGCCCTACTAAATCAGCAATCCAAAAGTCTAAACTGTTCGATACTTCAGTGGCTAGTCACGATAAGGCAAGACTAGACCCTACTGTATCAGCATTGGCTCCTGAGCAGTTGGATACATTAGTGGCTACTGTCGATAAGGCAAGAGTTGACACTACTGAATCAGCAATCCTAAAGTCTGAACAGCTAGAGCCTTCAGTGGTTAGTATCGATAGTGATATTAATGGAGATGGAATTGTTTTATCTGAAATCGTTGGAGATGAGCCTACGACGGCTAGTCCTGCAACTCCAGCATCAACAGTAACAGTTACTTTGTTGGACTCAAATAGGAAGAAAAGAAATCGAACAGGTTCCAAGAAGAAAGTTGAACCTCAGGATGGTTCTTCCATGACAGATGCTGAGAAAACCGTACCAACATCCAGTAAGAGAAGGAGAAAATCTTGGACTAGTTTGAAGGAAATTGCAGAAAGTGAAGGTAGCAATAGCAAGAAGTTCTCCAACTTATCTGTTCCATTCATTCTTTAAGTCTAAGAAATGCAGTACTACTTATTTACTGAGAATCCTTTAGTATTGATTCATGTCATTTTTCTTTCCAATGTCATAGGAGTATCAAATTATTTATGCATACAAGAGATGAAGCAGAGCTGCCTTCCCATTCTAATGTCATGAAATATTTTTCCTAAGCTAAGTAGTCCCGTGTCGTTCTAGTGCGGAGCTCATATTAAATCATTTTTCAATAGGGCATGTTCGGTCCCTTTCCGTTCCATTGCCTTTCTCAACTCAACTCTGTCGCTCGCTTGGTTCATACACTAGTTATATGGAATTAGTAATGCCCATATAGTTATTTCATGTTGTATCGAGATATACACTTATATTGCTTGTAAAGTTATATATTGCTAGTGAAAGTGACCAGCAAACAAATACTACTCCTACTACTTATCAAGTCCACATATTCTCCTGCTCAAATTTTCAAAAGATGTCATAAATAGCTTATAAAATCTGATATGTTGAAATGTTACTTTATTTTCTTCAAATCAGTACAAAGAATCTCGTGAACTAAAATCAAACTGAGAAGTTACCTATTATATGATTCGATATCAAAAAAGAAAGCTGGTTTTACCAAAAAAACCTAAAAAGACAAACAACGAGGTCTGTGCCGTTGTAAAGAGAGAACTGAGAATGTGAAATACAATTAGTATAACTCAAGTAGAACAATTTTTCAAGTGATTTTTTGGTAATAACTGTAAAATATTACCATTAACAACAAACTTTTACACCTAATGAGCACCTAGTCCCTGACTGATGCCAAGAACAGGCCTCAATCAATAACTAATTACAAAGCAATTGTAACCATGTCCTATTCCTACGGGCCTTTTTTGAGCTTCTCAATATATGCAATCTCTCCCTAAGTTCTAGTTTCATTTGTTCTACTACAAAACTGCTATGTACAGTAGTTGTTTTAAACAAGAACCAGTTTCTAGCTTTCCAAGTATTGTAAACTATAGCTCCCAACGCAGCAGCCATGACTTCTTTCTTGAACCTGTTCCAACGCTTGTTCCTGCTACAGAGAAGGTTGTGCATAATCCCTTGATGACTGAAGGAGTACCATGTCCATTGTTTAATTTCTTCGATGATTCACATACAGTCTCCAAAAAGGTGCAGATGAGTCTCTTCCTCATAATTTGAGCATAAACAACAGGTGGAGTCAGGAACCTGAAAGTTCATTTTCACTAGTCTATCTTTTGTTGGTAATCTATTATGTACAGCAAGCCAATGTATAAACCTATGTTTGGGTAGAGACATTGCATTCCAAACCAGATCAGCCACAATAAACTTTTCTTGTCTCCCCAATAATACAATATAGCTCCTGGTAATCAAATAGGCTCCTGAAGCTGTTAGAGAAAATTTACCAGATAAGTACCAAGTAGCCATAACGCTCTTTATCTTGTGTAACCTTCTCCAGTACCAACTACTATCGGCGGAGGGGGTGTGTTGCCGCACATCTAGATTACTCTTCATATAAATGCCATGTACCCACAGGGGCGGACCCACATGCTAGCTTACGGTGCTCGAGCAACTATTGAACCCGATGTGGAATATGTATATGTATATAGACCGTACGTAGAAAACGTGCTAATCTATGCGTGCTAGAGCTTGAGCACCCACATCCTTAAGGTCCTAGGTTCGAATCCAACCAGCGATGAATATTTTTTTCTTACAACAAGGGAAGTGAGCACCCACGACATTCAAATTCTGGATCCGCCACTGTGTACCCACTTCACCCAAATCATCTCCTTTTGTTCATGTAACTGCCAAATCAATTTACCAACTGAAGCAATGTTCTATTTTTTGCAACTCTTAATGTTAAGTCCTCCATATTTTTTCGGAACACACACTTTTTCCCAGGCCATTAAAGGAATCTTCCTTTTCTCTGTGGTGCTACCCCATAAGAACTCTCTACATTTCCTGTCCACCTCATCAATGATGCTCTGTGGAAGAATGAAAGCTGCTCCCCAAAAGTTATGGATTGAAAATAAAACAACATTAATAACTTGTAGTCTTCCAGCAAAAGAAAGGTGCCTAGCATGAGTCGCCTTAGTCTTAGCTGTAATTTTCTCGACTAATTGATGACACTCAATTTTACTCCATTTTTTGGGTGAAAGGGGCAATCCAAGATATCTAATAGGAAATGTGCCAATAGAAAAACCAGTGATTTGCAAAATCCTTTCCTTTGTGCTATCATCAATCCCAGCCATAAATATACTGGATTTATCAAGGTTCTCCACAAGTCCTGTAGTGTTTGTGAAGTGAGCTAATGCCTCTATAACTCTGGCAACAGAAGTTAAATTTCCTTTGCAGAATACCATTAAGTCATCGGCAAAGATCAAATGATTTAGTCTCAATCTTTTACACATTGGATGAAGCTTGAAATCAGGAAGTTCTCCCATTTTTTTCAACACCCTAGAAAGGCATTCCATGAATAGTACGAATAGGAGAGGGGGAGATGGGGTAACCTTGTCTCAAACCTCTTTAATATATTTTCTTTCCATATAATGTATAAATTTTTTGACTTTCATGCACTTGATAAAATTACTAGACATTCATCTTAAATTACTAGACATTCATCTTTGTAGCAAGGGCTTTACCCTTTAACGGGACTTTCCCATGAAATTAGATTAATCGGGTCATAAACGAATACGGGACATTAAATAACAAATCAAAATAGTAGTAAAAAATAACTTTATATTTTACCAAACAGTAGCAATTTCATTTTTTTGGCCAACTTGACACTATATTCCTCTTAGACACTCCAAATAAGGCCTTCCCAGTTAAGTACTTGAACCTTTTTTAAGAGTGTCTATCTCGACACTTTCTGCCTACTCTGATGAAAAATCCATGCGTGTGTTTGCATACTAGTCCTATATGGTTAAGTGACTCATTTATAATCTGCCATGTGTCATAATTAGCACATCATATAACACATAATTGCATGTACTGTGTGTTATATGATATGTCCAATCATGACACGTGGCAGATTATAAATAGGTCACCGAACCATGTAGGATTTGTGTGCAAACACGCGCATGAGTTTTTCATCAGAGTTGGCAGAAAGTGTCTAGATGGACACTCTTAAAAAAGTTCAAATACTTAACTAGAAAGGACCTTAGTTGGAGTGTTTAAGTGGAATATACTGTCAAGTTCAAAGAGATGGCAGTGTATTTGACCTTTTTTTTTTCAATAGCTTCCAAAATTAATCAAATTGACTCTCGAAAATCAACGAGACGGAGACATATGTATTAATTGAAAAATGAATCACTAAAGTATACAAAATTCCTTTTCTCTCAGTCTTCACACTTTCCAGATTCAGCACTTTTTGCTGCAAACATTTTAGCAAAAAAAATGGGGGGAAACCGGCGATTAAAAGCGGTAACAATAAGCGACAGCGACGACGAAGATAACGTGCCGTTATCGCGTGTCACACGCGCCGCCGCTACCAACGGCGGCGAAGATACTAAACCAGCTTCAAATCAACGGAAACGTAAGAACGTGAAGCTCGATGAATTAGAAGAAGAAGAGGAAATGAGCAGCGATGATAATAGGAGGAATAAAAAGAAGAAGAAAATTGTTGAGGAAGAAGAAGAATCGGAATCGGAGCCTGAACCGGAACCCGAACCGGTTGAAGAGGAGGAAGAGCCACAGGAAGATGCCAAACCTATTGGTGAAGTAATTAGGGTTTCTGGAAAAGGAAAAAATAGGAGAAATCATTATGAGTCGTTTGAGTATGACGGAAATCGCTATGAACTTGTGAGTTTTCGTTTAGCTAAATGCATTTGAAATTATTAATTGAATTTTTGCTCGAGATTTTGAGTAGTTTTTGCTAATTTATGTGAATTTTAGCTGAATTAGGTATGAAATGTTAGTAATATTAGGTAATTTCGGGTTTGGTGGACAGAGTTACCAATACTTGTGCTGGTGGGAGATAGCAGGTACCTAGGACACGATAGTTAAAAGAGAAGAAGTTAGTATCACACATAAGTTGCATTTGCTATGAAGGAAGATATGTTATCTTTTGAGTTGTGGAGTCTGGAGAAGTTTTTCTCCGACTAAATCTTGGTGGATAGAGTTTCCTGGTACGTGTGCGGGTGGGAGATAGGAGGTACCTAGGACGCGATAGTTAAAAAAGAAGAAGTTAGTAGCACACATAAGTTGCATTTACTATGAAGGAAGATATGTTATCTTTGGAGTTGTGGAGATGTTTTTCTCCGATGATAAAATACTAGGTTGTTTCTTTTGATCCGGCTAAGCCTTTGTGGATAGAGTTACCTGGTACGTGTGCTGGTGGGAGGTAGCAGGTACCTAGGACACGATAGTTAAAAAAGAAGAAGATAGTATCACACATAAGTTGTATTTGCTATGAACGGAGATATGTTATCTTTGGAGTTGTGGAGAAGTTTTTCTCCGATGATAAAACACTAGGTTGTTTCATCCCATCTGGCTAAGCCTTGATAGATAGAGCTACCTGGTACCTGTGCTCATGAGAGGTAGTAGGTACCTGGTGGAATTAGCCGATGTGCGCCCAAGCTATCCTGGATATCGCCGTTTGTTTTGAGTTTTTGGAAAATTTATTACGATTTCCACGACTTGTTGATGAATAAGGATTTGAAAAAAAATGTTAGTGTCACACATAAGTTGAATTTGATATGAAGGAAAACAGTAGGTTCTGTCTTTCCATCTGTCTGAGTGTTGGTGGACAGTGTTAACCCGGTACATGTGTTGGCGGGAGGTAATAGCTACGTGGTGGAATTAGTTGATATGCGCCCAAGCTGGCCCGAACATCGCCCTTATGAAAAGTTATATTTCCCCTTTTCTGATCATGAGTAGTGGAAGTCTTGTTACTTTACAAATATACGAACTCTTACTCCATATTACTAGCTTCAACCAACATTACATTAGCCTTAACCTTAAAACACAAAACTATCACCAAACCACTATGCTCTCAGCTCACAACCTTTCGTTCACCTTGTACAATCATGTCATCTAGTCTAGTTTTATAACTGACTATAAGCGACCAGCATAAAAAAAAGAACATTGAAGTCCTTTGGGGCTTTAAGCACAAATCGTGGGCTACTGAGAAACTAAAAAAAATAGAAATGTAGTGCAACAAAATGAAACTATAAACACATGATGTTCTCTTAACAAATAATGTATCACTTTGACAACTATGTTTGTCTAGTTTTGTGTTCTTGAAAACATAGTGGGATAGTGAAGATGCCTATACTAAGGCCATAACTTTGGCTTCACTGAGCTTCATGGCTTAAGTGTGCTTTAAGCGAGCCTTAAACAACACTGCATGTTAGCAGAGTGAAAAATCAAAATTTGGAATCTCTTTGATTTAATGTGTATCAATTTATATAGTCAATTCATCATAAGAGTTGAGAAATGAGAGGGTTTAGTAATCTGAATTGGTACGTTTCCTTGTGGAAGTGTATCACTCTATGATTTGAATAAGCTGAGAGAGGCTTGGTTGGTCTGCCTGGACGTTGGTATGAGAGAGGAAGAAGATATCTGCAGTTAATATCGAATTTAATTGTTTTCTTCCATGGAGTTTTACTTGGCTGTTGTATTCACCTTTGGACACTACTGTTTGTATTTGCATTTACTAGGAACTTTTGTTAACTGTTATAGCTACTGGATTATTAAAAAAAAAAAAGTTACAGCTACTGTTCACATATGTGTTGCTCTTGTTACTAACTCTTCTTCTTCTATCAGAAGATTCCGTGCTCTTGGTTGCAGAAGTAACTGTTATAGCTAATGTTCATATATGTGGTTGCTCTTATTACTAACTTTTGCTGTTCTTTAGGAGGACCCCGTCCTCTTGGTTCCAGAAGCCAAAAAGCAGAAGCCTTATGTGGCAATTATTAAGGTAAGATTTTTCATGAAGATGCGTTTTTTCTCTGTAGTTAGGGAGATGCACAACTTACGTGTATGTGCAGCACACTATATCCCAGTCAACTATGGAGTCAGTTCCACTGTTAATTCTGGTTGTAGTATACAAGCTAAGCTTATTGGGAAGCTTCTGTGTTACAGGGGTTTCTTTTTCTGCTGGGAACATTAGGGCACTGAATGTTAACTGCATTTCCTACTGACGTTTAAATCTGTACTGGAGTGAAAGACTAATAGCAGACATTGGACTTAAAGTAAACGTACCAACATGATTAAAACTTAATCCCAAATAATTGGTATCGTCTATATGCCTTATTTCCTTTGTTTGGCTGGAAATAGTACACCCAAGGGTGTGGTCTAGTGGTCAATGAAGTGGGATAGAACCCTGAGGTCTCAGATTCAAATCCCAGTGGAGGCAAAAAAACACTAGGTGTTTCTCCTCATCTATCCCAGCCTTGGTGGATAGAGTTACTTGGTACCTGTTGCTGGTGGGAGGTGGCAGGTATCTGGTGGAATTAGTCGAGGTGCGCGTAAGCTGGCCCGGACACCACCGTTATAAAAAAAAAATAGTAGAGGAGTTGAGGGGAAAGTGGAATACGCAACAATGCCGCATTCATGTTTGATGTTTTCTAAATTTGACAGAAAAGAAGGTGTAACCATTTGTTGCTGTATTTTTAGTTCTATCAAATAACCTTTGGAATAGTTGGTACATCCCATCAATTAATAAATCTACGTTCCCCGACCCTTAATTGAATTCATTATAATGTTAAACATGGAGGCAGACTGGTCTTTTATTTTGGGAGGAAAGACTAGCTTGAGATTGGCAGTTACTTTTGATTCCTCTAGCCTTAAGCTTTTTTTTTTTTTTTGGGCCAGCAAGTTATTAGGGATTGTCAAAAGAGAGAAGGTCAATATGTCATGAGTTTCCATTGGATATACTTCCCTTCAAATAATCAAATGTTAAGCAGTCCGTTTCATAGAGAGTCAACTATCCATTTTTGTATGGTCCAATCCTGAATTGTCGTTCTAGCTTTGGCATGAAATTATCTGAATTTTTGATTCTCTGGCTGTTGATTTAGTTTGGGTAATTACTTTTATCTCTTTTCTGGATTCTCAGTAATGTTTTCTTTCCCTGATAGGATATTACCCAGACCAAGGACGGGAACATGATGGTCACAGGACAGTGGTTTTATCGACCTGAGGAAGCACAAAAAAGAACTGGGGGAAACTGGCAGTCACGAGACACGAGGGAATTGTTCTATAGTTTTCACAGAGATGAGGTTCCTGCAGAGTCGGTGATGCACAAATGTGTGGTGCACTTCATACCGTTAAACAAGCAGATTCCAATTCGCAAAGAGCATCCTGGTTTTATCGTCCAGAAGGTGTATGACACTGATCTGAGGAGGCTTTTCAAGTTAACAGATAAGGATTATGAAGATAGCAAACAGCACGAAATTGACCTGCTTGTTCAGAAGACTATAGCACGAGTTGGGCATCTTCCTGACATTGAAACTGAGGATAATTCTGCACCCCCTGTTGGTCAGGAAGACCAATGGAAGAATAAACGACTTTTGAGGAAGAAGAGCATGGCAGCATTGGATGTGACCAGAGAAGATGATGGACCAACTAGATTTGGTCAATCCAAAGCAGAAACTCCAGGCAGCTGTGTCAATTCAGAATACTCCGCTATCCTTTCAAACTTCAAAGTCCTAACGGGTGAAACACAGCGTGACAGATGGGTGGAAAAACTGCTGCAATCAATTCAATTTTTATGCAATCCTGTGGATAATGTGCAAAATGATGGTAAAGGAAAAGGGTGCGCAGATGGTACTACTGATCGGACTGGTTACACGGCTTCTGCAAAACATGTGAATGAGTCTCTAGACAATGGTGCTAATGTAAGATATCTCTTTTCATATGATTTTGATTATTGACAGGACTACAATTGAATTGTAGTACCTTTAGTGATTTTTCTTGAAATGTTTGTTCCGTTGGATTATTTTCAGGGTGATATGTTTCGATGGCCGGACAGTGCTGTCCCTGCTGTAGTTGCTCTAGAGAAAGCTGCACACGAGACCCTCTCATCTGATTTTCAGAAGTACAATCAGAAGATGAGGCAGTTAACATTCAACCTTAAGGTTAGTACCCGCTCCCCTCTTTGAGGGGATGAGGTTATGAACATGCGTGTTTATTTGATTTTCTTCTAATTTTTTCTATGTGCATATATTTCTATCTTCTAATTGTCCAATTTTCTATATTGTGAACTTTTTGCTAGAACAAAGTCTTAGCACGCCGTGTTCTGAAAGGAGAGTTGGATGCCTCACAGATACTGAACATGTCCCCCAATGAGCTTAAGGTATGGGTCCAGGGGAAACAAATTTACTAAATATGTATTTTATATGTTTGCTTTCATATGCAAATACACTAAATTGCTTTACATAAAAGTCAGTTTTGTGTTTCTTTTATCTTAAATGGTGTGGGACATGCCTCGGAGGACTTACTGATTGTTCTTTTTGAATACTCTGAGTGCAACCTAAATAGGTTCAATTGAAGTTCATGAACTGTAAATATTCTTCAGGTGTGGATAAATTAAAGGCGAATTTGAAAACAATATTTGGTTGAGGATTTCCTTAATAAATGTACACAATGAAGGCAAAGATGACGTGTCCCTTGAGACACTTCTGGAATAAGGCATTGGCATTTCTCTCCGATCAAGTATAAAGGCTTCCCCCCCCCCCCCCCCCCCCTGCCTCCCAACTACACACACACAAAAAGAAAAAAAAAGAATAAAGAAAGAAACAGGAGAGATCCTAATTGCCCAGACTTGTGGTAGTGTGTATATAACTTTATATTAGGCAACCTGGAGTGACAACCATTTTTCCTGTGATGCTTTGTTTGGAGTTTGTCAATGTGGCGTGAATTTATGAATTATTTTATTAGAAGGTAATTATTAATTTCCAGAATTGATATATTTTTTTGCTGGTCGTTCTTTACAACTAAAGAAATTCAAGGCTGGTCTAATCTTCTCATCTCATGCTAGTTACTACCTCAAATTTAAGCTCATTTATTTAACTTTTCGCTATATGCTGGATATTATAGTTGTAACTAAAGCATTATCATGATTGTAGTAATCAAAACCCCTTCCACTTTACGCAACAAAACTACATAACCACTCTTAATAGTGTGTTTTTGGTTTTTTAAATCTGCTAAATGAGAGTTACTTTATGCCATAGTGGACAGTGGAAGTGGACACAGAGACAAATCATCATTGGATTTGTCTATTGTTACCTTTTTGATAAAGGTAACAATTCATTGGATTTGTCTATTAAGTCGACTTAACCTAAAGACGCTTGTGTAGTACTGTAAAATAATACTGCAGTACTGCTCAAAGGTTTTTTTTTTTTTTTTTTTAATATATAGATGTATCTGCATCCAAATTGTTGCATCTAAGTTCGGAAAACTATAATCATTGAATTTTTTTCTCGAGGTACTGTACACGACATTATTATTTTAAACATACACTCCTATATTTCTATGACTGTAGCTCCAGTGTTATGCTTATATCCTGATAGTGTTTTCAAAGATAAAACGGTCGCCTATTGACTATATTTTAAGAGTCGGTAGCCCCTCCAGGGAAGATGGCGATGATGGAGGAGATGAGTGCACTCGAGAAGAATGGTCATTGCACAAGGGTCATTTAGGATTACACTAGTGTTTTATCATTTAAAAAAGGATTACGCTAGTGTTAAGCGAAGAAATAAAGTAGATCTTGCTCTAAGAAAGGGAGTGTCAAAACCGGGGTCCAAACAAGAGGAACTAGAAGATGTGCACAAATTCGTGGAATTTAAATAGAAGAATATGAAATTGATTGGAAACAGTATATATCAAATCTTAGATATTAGTTGCTTTTCTTTCTCTGAGAATCTTTCTTATTTCTGCGGTTGCTAGTCTATATGAAAATCTTTAGTTTCTTATTTCTGTTGTGGATTTTAAATATGGCGCGCAATAAATTATGCTTCCCTTTGTTTGATGTTATTCTCCATTTCTATCTCAGGAAGGTCTAACAGCAGAAGAGATAGCAAGCAGGGAGCCCGAGGAGCCAGAGCCCATACAGGTTTATACTATACTACTTGTTCATTAAGCTCAATTGTTATGTTGGACACTCATCTTCCTTTTTCTCTTTGTTTGGAGAGAAAACATTGTAGCCTAGGTAAAGAAGTTCAAATACCAACAAAGACAAAAAAATGCTAGGTGGTCCTTTTCCATCCACCTAAGTCTTGATGCAAGAGTTGCTCAGTGTCTGTACTAGTGGGAGATAGCTGGTACCTGGTGAATAGTTGTGGTGTGCACAAACTGGCCTGCACACTGCTATCTTGAAAAAAATAATATCTAAGTAGGGTTGTAAGTGGCTCAAGCTTGGAGCTCGGTTGGGTTCAAAAACTATTTCAGCATGAAACTTAGGTCGACTAAATAGAGTAAAAATAATTCTGGTTCCATTTCGAGCTCTACTATATGCTTATTTGAAGTTCTTTAAAGAATTGAGTAAAACAAATGTGTGCTTAATGTGTTCTTAATTGAGTAAAACAAATGTGTGCTTAATGTGCTTAATTCTGGTTCCATTTCGAGCTCTACTATATACTACCATTACTGCTTGCCTGGTAGATCTTGATCATGATGAACGTGCACTCAATATTTACAGTTGAAACTCCACAAATAGCTTCTGATTTCTGGGGCATAATGTGTTCTATTGGAGATCGACGGTGCCATAATGGCTATTAACAAATCTTCCTTTCTGTAGAGGTCAAAAAGCTCCTTTAGGTATTGGCTGCATTTCTTAATAGTATTTTGGCCTTCAAGTCTGTAACCAGGTTTTAGTTTAACTAAGGGGAAAACAGAGTTTAGTACTTTGGCGATAGAGTTGGTTGTTGGTTTCTGATTACCAGCTACATGTGTATCCTCTTGAGATGCACTAAATGTGATTGAAAAACTTTCTTGTTACAAATACAGACATCTTTTTTTGTTATCTATGTACTGAAAGCCTCTTAAGTTCTGAAGAATCATCTTTTTGTGCTCAGAACTTGAAAGAGGAGTTTTAGAAATCGGGCTACCAGTAGTTGGCAAAAATTGGTGTGATCATGTTATAAGACGGGGATACATTTCAATTTTATTATATCTTGTTGCTCATTTCTATTCAGCTTGTGTGACAGATGATTGATGGTTGTTACACAACCTTAACACAGGTTGAGTATATTGTTTCTTGTTGCTCACTTCTGATTGATTTGTGGCACAGATGACTGATGCTCGTTGCAAAAGATGCACTGAGAAAAAAGTGCGGCTCATGGAGATTATTCAGGCTGGACATGGAGATCGTTACCAGGTTTGTCCTTGAAGCTTTTTTTGTTTGAGATAGACTTGCTTTCTTATAGATCATGATGTTTCCTTTTTTGATATTTCTTGTCCTCTCTTATCCTTATTAATTTATCATTACTACTGCTATTATTATTATTATTATTATTATTATTATTATTATTATTATTATTATTATTATTATTATTATTATTATTATTATTATTATTATTTACTTTAGGGTGGAGGGGTTGGAGATCTATCTACTGTATTAACAAGCTCTTGTTGTACCCTAAACTTTCAAAAGTTGATTGCATATGATCTTTGATACATCTCGTGTTTAGATATGTCGCTACTGGTGAGGAGGAGATTTTGGACTTAAAATGTTGCCATGTTATGTTTTCATGTTTTGGCATTAAGCTATCACTTTAGGATTCAGACCTTTTAGCCTGTCAAGTCTCTTAAAATTTACAGTCAATTTGAATTTTTACTTGTATATCTTTTAGAAGACAAAGAAAATTGCGACAAGGTTTAAAGTTTAAACGCATTTGGAAGTTTTTCTGATACATTCCTATATACATTTTAGGCATATCATCTTACCTTGAATATTTTGGTTTGTTGCACTGACTACCTATTTCGATTTGTTGTTATTTCAGCTGGAGTGTATTGCTTGTGGAAATGCTTGGTATGCTTCTAGGGATGAAGCCGCTAGCCTCACAATCGATGGGCCAAATTTTACAAAGAGTGTTGGAACAGAACCATTGGCAACTGCAAAGTTCGAAGATGTGGAGAAGAAGTTAACGAGTCCTCGAGGAGCTGATAAAGGAGCTGGTGATGTTTTAAAGAAAACAACTGAAGCTTACATGCCAGTTTTAGACAGCCAGAGATCATTTAACAAGACTAGGTCTGAAGACAATACCACCACTAGCAATGCTGACTAACTCTTACTGCTAGACTGCTAGTTTTCTAGTTAACTTGAGACATGACCCTTTCCTGTGAATAATAGATAGAACACACGTAGTTTTGCTGGGGTAGTAGAAAAATGTGTAGTCTAGAATTTCCATAGTATGCGACAACTTGGTATGGCTTGTTCTATTACCAAGGCCTGGTACAATCTGCACAGTTGTAAAGATAGGGTAAGGTTGAATGAAGGGTGTAATGTGATGTAGTTTTAGATATTTTTCACCTACGAATGAGGTGTTTTGTGTTTCAGCATATTTTCAGTTCACGTGGAGTTACGATGCCTTACTGACTTGCTCCATGTTTAGGACATGCATTCATGGACTTTACGAGAACATGCAGTTAAGGAACGTGTAGGAATCTTTATCTAAAGGTAAGTGCAGCTACCCACCAATTCGAAAAATACGTCTTATCCATAAATTTTCGTCAGTGTTGATGAACTATTTGTTTTAACATAATTAACAACAGCGTAAGGAAGCTTCAATAGAACAATATTGTTTACAAAACGAGATTAGATTTATTGATATTGAAGTTCAAAGTGTGGCCTTCAAATCATTGCATAATCCCATTAGATACTCTAATGAAACTAAAAAGCCTTTTCAACCGAACCACCCCTTACCCCCTTTGTTAATTTCTGTTATACTATTATTTTATTATTAATTTGTTTTTTATAAAGAATAATACTTATCTTTTTATATCCGAGTGTAACGACTCTAAATTTTCATTTTACATTTGATGACATGCTTTTATATCACAACAACCCCGGGATAAGTTTAAGACTACTATAAGTTCTAAAATATAGTATATATTTTTAACTCCTTCATACTCTATATCAAGTTAAATATTATTACATGAACTGAAACCTAGTAAATACTCTTTCAGTTTAAAAAAAGATGAACTTATTTCCTTTTTCGTCTGTTTCAAAAAGAATGATCTCTTTCTAAATTTGGAAAGAAATGTTCACTTTTACTCATCCCTAGATGATTTGTAGCCACACAAATATCTATAACTTATTTTAGACTACAAATTTTAAAAGTCTTATCTCTTTATTAAACTTCGTGTAAAATCAAATGGGTTCATCTAAAGTAGAACGGAGGGAGTAATATTTTTGCAGGGCACTGGATGAGTTGGGGAATGAGGATATGTGAGGGTAGTTGATGTCATTCTAAATAAGAATAGTGAGTCAGTGGGTCATTAGACACTTCTATTTGGATTTGACTGACCAATTTCAGATCTACTTTCCTCCCCCCCTCAACTCATTTTCACATGCACCCCTTATTTTACTCTTCTCTCCTTGCTGTACCCTTTAACTTGCTTTAATCAAAATACCCTCTTCACATTTCTCAAGATTCTTAAAACAGAATATATACGATTTACTTCTTAGTCTTCATTTTTAAATCTTCTGTTCTTGTCCGTTATACTTTATTATTCTTTCCAACATTATATTGCTGTTTTAATTTTCTATGTATTTTTCTAAAATATTTTTATTTTTCTAGTTGATGGTCTATCAGGAACAACATCTTCATCTTGATGGGGGTAAGTTTTGCGTACATACCATCTTCTCCATGTCCAACTTATGGGATATACTGGGTAGTGATACTACTACTCCTACTACTTAAAACAGATGGCAACTGAAAAGAAAAGGATTAAAGAGGAAAAATGAACATAGTGGACTAATAATTAAATGAAAGAGACATTAGTAGCTATGTAATGAAAAGAAGAGATGGGAAGAGAAAAATTTTACGGCAAGGTAGAGGAGCATTATTGTTTATCACTCAATTACTTGGTAATAAAGTGTGCTTGGACCACACCTATAATAATTTTGTATATACAACAAACGATGTAATTTCCTTACCAAACCAAGTAAATTATTTGAAACTTAAGATATCACCATTAAAAACTCAACCAATATAACCAAGTACTATCAAATAGCCTATAATAAATTTTCTTTACTTTGGCCATAGTGTAGTAGATATCAAAAGGATGTATCAAAGAAAATTCACACCTAATTAGTACTCCATTCGTTCCATTTTATGTGTCATAGTTTAACTCGATACAAAGTTTAAAAAATAAATAAAGACTTTTAAAACTTGTGGTGTAAAATAAGACAAAGATGTTTGTGTGGTTATAAATCATTTCGTAATGACAAAATTGTAAGTTTGAAGTTAAATTGTTACCAAATTTAGAATGCTGTCATTTTTTTTGTAACAGACCAATAAGAAAATACTGCCGCATAAATTGAAATGGAGGGAGTATGACTAGTAGCAATCACTAAAGAAACTAGAGGTTACCATTTATGCAACAATTAATAATTCCATGTCTGGAAAGTATACATCAAAGTACTTCTCCAACTAAATCTTTACCTGCAATTGTCCCTGTGGCCATTGAAGTTTCTTGCTGTGACTTCACTTCAAAATTTTAAGACCATAAAAGTTGATAGTGAAATAAATCTAATTGGTGAGAGTTCAAGATCAACTACTTTTTGTATTACAAACTACCAGTCAGTATTAGCACGCAAGAATTTTCAAAGTGTTACTACAATTTTTCACTACCATTAATTTTTACATACCACAATGACACAACTATTAGGGGTCGTTCGGTTGAAGGTCTTTTTTACACGAGTGTTAACTATTAATGCGTGTATTAGTAATGCGTGTATTAGTAACGCGTGTATTAGTAATGCGAGTATTAATAATATGGATATTAGTTAGCGCGAGGTTTAGTCATGTGGGTATTAGTCATGCATATATTATAATGTGTGGATTATTTGTTGAATCACTGATATATTACTTACTCCTTAAATAAAATTTTGAAATATCCCTATTATTATGAGGTTTACTTTTGTCATTTTAAATTTTAATACATGCATTATTAATACCCACATTATTAATATCACCTTCTACCGCGCATAAAATAATACATAGATTCCCGCATTAATAATGCGGAATATATAAAAACGCAACCAAACGTTGCACTAATTTTATGCGGGTATTAAAATTTTACGGTAAACCAACCGAATTAGCACGGAGTTTTGTGTGGGTATTAAACCCTTAACTGAGTAAATAGAACGATCCCTTAGTTCTACAATTTATTATAGCGGTAACAGTAATTTGCACGCACTTCGATTATTACACCCATCTTTGTCTATCTAGCATGGACAGAAAGAAATCACCTAACAAATTTTCAATTTTGTTGAAATCGAAATGATGTTCTTTGTAATTTTCACCAATTTTATTGACTATTAGATAACGATCTTTGTTGAAAAGGACAAGATAGAAGAAATCAAAGCCATATACTCCCTCCGTCCCATTTTAGTTGTCGCCTTCAGCTTTTTCACGCCCATTAAGAAAACCATTAAATAGGGTGTGTGTTTTACTATGTTACCCTTATTTAATGTTTGACTATTAACTTTCTTTGAGAATTATTTTAATTATTAAGGGTATAGTTGGAAAGAACTAGTAAATTTAGTCTTGAAATCCTAAAGTGACAACTAATTTGGGACAAACCATTTCTCCTAAAGCGACAACTAATTTGGGACGGAGGGAGTATATCATTCAAATATTTAGGCTGATTTTATCTTGGCTTAATTGGTCATCAATATCTTTGTTAAAACGGTATAATAATGTAACACAACTTCAATATTTTTTAGAGGGACAAACTAGTTTAAATATTTTCAAGAATCAAGGGTCTTAATTGTAATTGCTTCATTAGAGGGATCTGAAATCTATTACATTAAATTCACCATTTTAAAAAGATTATTGTAGTTTGGGAATCACCTTGATCATAAGAATCCTGTCCCATATTATATTTGGACAAAAAGTTTTAAATTAGCAAAGAAAAAGCCAAGAGAAAACAGTATCTGCTATTCCCAATAAAATAGGCATATAAGATATTATAATCCTTGTGCAGTGATTCCTCCAATAATTAATAATTGGACTGTCCCCCCTCCTTTATCTTACCAAGATTACCCCTAATTCAACTTTAATTAGTTATTAGTCCTTACTTCAAGGTTAATTTGGGAAACTCTCGTGAATTGCCATCTTGATGGTGCCTAAATTTGTGTCCTAGAAAAAGTAACATTGAAGATAGTGAAATAAAGAAAGGTCACACTCCAGTTTAAGTTATATAGACTGATATATATTCTTTTCGGTTCATTTTATTTGGTGTTTTAGTCTATTTTTTTGATCCATAATATTTGATTTCATAAATCAAGATGCAATTTTACAATTCCACCCCTTACTAATAAATGGTTTTAAACAAAATAGTAAGTAATAATAGCTTGAATAAGGGTTAATATAGTCAATTACATTGCTAATTAATACTAAAAAGATGATTTTCTTAATACGCGTGAAAACAATCACAACATAAAATAAAATGTAGTGGAGGGAGTAATAAGTTTTGCACTATACAACAACAATATATTTAGTATAGTCGCATTAGTACAGTTTGAGGATCAGTTTGAGGAGGGTGAAGTATACAGATCTTAACTTTATGTCGAGTGAAATAGAAATACTGTTTAAATAGAGTATCGCTCGAAATTTTTGAACACGGATATAAGAAAATAGTAATTTTAAAAACGAGTTTGCACAATCATACTGTTATATTACCTTATTTTCAAAATGCAAATCTTGCTATATATATTATTATGCCATTAAACGTCTTTTAAGTGATCTGATAATATAAAATATTATGTACACTGGCATTGCATAAAATTAAACAAAACTCAACAGGCAAAACATAAGACATAAGAAAAACAAAGCATGAAAGCATATGATGATGAGTCAAAGATTGCTTTTTTAGTGGACATATAGGAACAGCTTGGCAGTTCTTTTTTGTCTTAAAACCCTTTGCTTCCTCATGTGAGAGATTGTTTTCACTTAGTACATTTGTTACCCCACCACCCCCCTTTTCTTTTTCAGTCTCTATCTCAATAAGGCATGCTTTCTCTTATTATGGTTCTTTTTATGTGTTATTAACTCATTATATAGTGTAACTTTTATTGGGTATTTGCTAATTCTTGTTATTTTTTAGTCCATATACTTTTCTTGTAAGGTCCGCGTATATCTCACGCTCCCGAGACCTTACTTGTGGGATTATACTGGTGGTGTTGTTGTAGTATACTTTTCTTGATATTTGGAGTCTTTTGTAAGTAGCATTTTTAAGTAGAAATGAGTATACTTTAAGTATAGGAGTTTGGTTTAGTATCTTTTCTTTTACTACTTTGGAGAATATATGAATGTGAAATGTGAAATGTGCCTTTTTTGGATGATACTTTGAGTTTAAGAGATATCAAGAAATGATTGCTTCAACTAGCAGTTTGTTGGATTTTTCTTTGGTTATACTTCTCTAAAGATTAAGTGGGGTATGGTAATGAACTGTATTAAGTAGTTGTGGCCTTTTTATTTTACTTAGATGCAAGTGTTTTAAGATGTGTGTGACAATAGATTCTTACTTTTATCTATCTTGTTGAGTTGGGGTTGTGGGATTTCTTTGTTTTGTAACATAGATTTCAAGTTAACTGGACCAAAGTTAGTATCTTTGAGTGTTTGCTGTTCTAAAGATATGAAATTTATCATTAGGGGTCCTTGCATTTTGTGCATCTGTTAGAAATGGAAGATAAACTTAAGGTTCTTGCTTGAGGTGCATTAGCTTTGCTCTGCCACCTTGTTTCCAATTTGAAGATATGGGTATGACCTTTCTATTTGATTTTCTGTTTTGGTACTGAAACACGTGGCGGCGTTGTGGTTTCTTAGTCTGGAGTCTCTCTCTTAGATCTAGTTGTTTGCTGCATTCTTGACTTCTGTTATGTTGAGGGCAAATTTGCAGTCTTGGAGTATAAAAATCCAATCTTTTGATATTTCGAATTGGGTTGTTTGATGGAAATGCTGCACCTAGAATGTGTTAGTCTATAAGTTTCAAAATTTTATGTGATTAATTGTATCTCTATGATGTTTGTTTTGAATTATAATGCACTATGCTTAGTAGCTTGTTTGTTCTACTGTGATTGACTTGTTATCTTGTTCTTGACAGGTTGGAGATCTATTGATATGACTAGATATGGAGTTGGATTTCGACAAGTATTGTGTAGTAGATGGAAGTCCTACAACCGTGCTTCCATCTCCACGACACCGTCTAAAAGGTGAAAGGAGGAGAAAAAGCAAAGGAAATTCCAAATGCAACAATGAAGTAGTTAGTGTAGCTGATGACTTCACTGAGATAAGCTTCAATAAGTATCGGAGTGTATCCTGTAAGGATGTTCCTTCAAGGAAATTGCATTTGGAAAGAAGTGAAATCTTAAATAGGGGTTCGGTCTATCAGAGTTCTAGAGATGTTAGGCGCGTCAAGAATGCTGATGCTGTTGAGGAAAGAGGAAAAATTGAGTTCTCTGGAGACAGTGCCACTCCATTCTCATTTGCCATGCTTGATGCTGTATGTAGTTCACGTGAGGATAATTTACTCATAGAGAAACATAGACCCTCCTTAAATCCTATTTCCGAGAGAGTTCTACCATCAGATATCTCTAGAGGAAGTTCTTTAACCTCAGATGACATAGAAAACAGAAGGGCTCAAATTCCTCTTAGACAGTCTGCTCGGGATTCAAACATCATGTCTCAGTCAGGGGTTGATCATCTACATGAAGTTAACAGATTGACAGAGAGGGATCCGTCTGTCTCTTTACCCAAATCATTGTCTGCAAAATTAGCGCTACCACATTCGCCTGCTCGATCAGAAAGTGATAGCTCCCATAGTAGCAGTCAAAAATCCCGTTTCAGTCCTATCAGAAGGATGCTTGATCCGTTTGGGAAATCAAAGTCTCTGAAAAGTCCATTGAGTTATAATATCGAACCTAGCAGGGATATTACCAATGAGCCTGTTAACGTCAGTAGAAGCAGAGCACTTCATAAATCTCTGCTGCATGATTTCTCAAGCAAAGCGGAGCCTTTGGATTGTGATTCTCAGCCTATGAAGAAAGAGATCCATAGTTCAAATGCACAGAGCTTACCAGCTCATTTGCATGGCTTTCTCAGAGTGGATAAGAAAAATGGATTGCCCTCCTTTGGGTTTACAGTAAAGTCTCCTGAAGATAGTTTTGTCGCAAAGACGTGGAAAGTTGAGAATACCTTGAATTGGGTGTACACATTTCATTCTCTTCACCACAAAAGAAAGAGCAATGCTAGTGGATGGGGAACTAGAGATAGCATTAGAGAACCCTCGCTAGTTGGACAGATGCAAGTTTCCTGTTATTTATGTACAGACCTTAAAAGTGCTAGAGATTGTGACAACTCATTGGTGACAGAGTTTGTCTTGTATGATGCGACCCAGCCAAGAAAAAGTGTTTCTTCTCAAGATAATTGTTCTTCCCCTGATGTCACTAACGTACCAAAGGCCTCTGATGAAAATTCATCTAAAGCAAATTGTGAAGCCGAAGGGGAACCTGAAGAACCAAAGCTCAAAAACCAATCAAACTGTGCTCATGACAGAGGCAATCGTGACTCATCAACTCCTTATCCTTTGGGAGAAGCACAATTGCAGTCACAGGTTGAAATTGCAGCCATTGCTATAGAGGTACCATTTGAAAAGAGAGAGAGCTTAAAATTCAGGCGTGAGGATGCAAAGGCGAATCAACCTCTTCTTAACTTACTTGATCTCTCTCTGGTTGAGCAAAGAATTGGGCCTTTTGATATTATAAACCCTGCTAAGGTGAATGTCGTGATCCCTTCCGGACACCATGGTCTTCCAACAACTGAAGGTCCTGGCCCCTCTCCTTTGTTGGATAGATGGAGGACAGGCGGAGGTTGCGACTGTGGTGGCTGGGACATGGCATGCCCGCTTCACATATTTTGCAATCCAAATATTCATATTGATGATAACCATCCTCTGGTTGAGAGTCAGCGGCCATTGGAACTCTTCGTTCAGGTACTGTTCTTACTTGATTCCTAAACTTGTATCTCATAGGCATTTACGTTGAAGAAAGTTTTTTAAACCTTCGTTCTCCTGCTAAGTGCTACTCGAACATTCATTATGAGAAGGGTTTCTATTCTAAGCAGTGAGAAGCAAATGCATATATTGTTAGAGCTCAAGTCTCATATTTAGTACATAGTAACTTGTCAAGTCTTAACAGTCAAAAGAATGCTTTCACTATGCACTAGCATTGAACTTGAGTTCGTCATGTTTTTAGGTTTGAAGTTCTCGTTCTTTCTACAATTGAGATGACATTAGCTCATAAACTTGTTTTCAGAAACCAAATCGATCTGGTTCAAGGTATACAGGCCAAATCAATGTTAACTATACTCAGTAGAAACATTTGAGACTATAGCTGCTTGATTATTCTCAAAAGTGTTTTTCCTTATTCATGGTCTCAAATTGTATACAGGGAAGAAAAGATAAAGCTCCAGCATTGACCATGACACTTAAGGAGGATGGACAGTACTCAGTTGATTTCCATGCTCAGTTATCTGCATTACAAGCATTCTCTATTTGTGTTGCAATTTTGCACTCAATGGAAACCTCGATCGCTGTGGGACAGGAGAACAATGTAGAATCTTTGCAATCCAACACATTGAGAGTATTTGTCCAGGATGACATTAAAGGCTTGCTCAATATAGTTAGAGAGGAAAAGAAACATAAAGTACACAAGAAAGTGGAGCAAGTAGTCCCATCTTTTGTGCTGAATCCACCATTCTCTCCTATTGGTCGAGTATAGGCTTGGAACGACTTACTCAGCTACGCGTTGAATTTTATACTCCATCACTGATGCATGTGGAGTTCGACACCAAAGCTAGCTGCTCTATGAACTCGAGATCATCCTAATGCAATTTTTGTGCATGCGATTTTGAGAGGAACGGAGATGATGAATGGTGCATGGGGGTCAGCATGCTTGAGCTTGTCCAAATCTGATATCGAGCACGTTGAAGAGTTCATTGTATCGTCTTATGATGATCCATGTTTTTTTTTTAAAATTCTGGAATAGGGCCAAAATCTTAGAGATGCCACACCACACTGTTTATATTGTTAGTTGATAGGGAGGGCATAGCAATCTCATTCATTTAATTCAACTATATAAAAGTTTCAAATATAAACTTTAGCCTACTTGTAATTTATTTTTGATGGCCAAGGTGCTGAAGGAAAGAAAGTACAGCAACAACAACACCATACCTAGTATAATCCCACAAGTAGGGCCTGGGGAGGGTGAGATGTACGCAGACCTTATCCCACCAAAGTGAAAAGGCTGTTTCCGATAGACCCTCGGTGGAAGGAAAGAAAGTCCGCAAGGGAAATTTTGTAACACTCTTGATGTATGAGCTAGTAGTACACTTACTGTGTGAGCACTTCTATGTAAGTATGCCATTGTGGAAAATAAATAGCTCTTCAGCATAAAACCTTTTTGTTATTGTCACCATATTCATCACTACTTCATTGTAATCAATTGTCACCATTTTTAAATTATAATGAGAAGTTTTAGAATTTTAGGAAATGTATATATGGCCTACATGAAGCCCAAATTTCATTTCTGAACAAGGATTATTATTTAGCGGTCTCCTCGTTTGAGTCCCCGGACGAAGGTGGTATCTCACTGATGGCTCGGACCCCTCGGAAGGAGGCCTTCTTTGCAAGGAATAACAGACTTACATCACGATGTTGCCTTCTCCATCAAACAAGATTATGTTATACGAGGATGAAAGTAATAGCAAAATAGAAGGAAAAAAAATGGAAAAACAAAAATTATATCGCCGTTGCCGGGGATCGAACCCGGGTCACCCGCGTGACAGGCGGGAATACTTACCACTATACTACAACGACCTTGTTGATGCTTATATTAACCAGATCACTCATATTATATTGTATAAATTCAGATTTTTATCACTTTTTGTTCGATAGTAAGAATATTAAATGCACAAAATTGGTAGGAGAAATATGGTATTTCTTGGTTAGTGACGGTAGATTTAAAATGATATCGTCTTTAAGAAGCATTGCAACTACTCGAACTACACATGTATCTTAAATTTCAAATTACGAGCATATTCTGATTATTCTCTATTCCCTCTCCTTTCTATAGAGGAATAGAGCTCGTAGAGATACTTGATTCAATTTAAAATTTAAAATTTTAAATCAAATTTGTCTTCGCACTCACACGAGGAATAACCAAAATAATTTAAAGAAATAGGGAACTTGAAAAATTAGAGAAAATTGCTTGGTAAAAGGCAACTAATGAATGCTAAGAAAAATATTTTCATAAATAAGACATAACAATATTTTCATGCTACCTGCCACAAATGCTACTGTCATTCTTGAACAATTTATAGCCCTATAACTACTGAGTAAACAATTTGACCAAAGGTTCAATACATGGAATAAAGAAGGAATGGGTTATTTTCTAAACGGATCCTAGTTATGCAAAAACAAAAACAGAGACAAGTTGAATGGTTTACCATGTATTCTCCCAAAAAAGATAAAAAAAAGAACGGAAAGCTTAATTACTCTTACTCCATTGCCTACATTTGCCTCATGACTAATACTAACTTACATTACACCACTGTAATTTTTTAGAGTTTAAGTTTTGTACACTGCCACGTCGTAAATAACTTTTATGAGCTGTTGTTACTTGTTAGTATCCATGTACTTAATCATTTAAGTTTGCCAAAGTTATGGATACTAACAACATCTCATAATTCCTGTAATAGGAACGAAAATTCGTTTCCTAAGAAGTACTTGCCACTTTCCAATTCCAGCTGTTTTTATTTAGTGTACAGTAATGCTACATCTTTTATATCTTTTTTTTTTTCTTTTCAATAAAGCATGTAATTTAAGAAAAAAAATTGAAACTTGTGGTTTAAAATAATCAACAAAATTTATGTGATTATAAATTATTTCATCAAGGTTAAGTGAGAAGTTTACAGTTAAATTATTTCTAATAATAAATGTGCTATTCTTTTTGTGACATCTTAAAAAAGAGTGAGTATTACATAAATTGGGACAAATGAAGTATTTTTCTTTGTAATGCGACAAGAATTAAGAGCACTCATATTAAATGTCATTCCTTAACATATAGTATATGATTTTAGACAATGAATTCTAACTGCATGGTTCTTGTGTTTGCTGCATGTGCGTACGTTGTCAACTCGTGAAAATAAATAAATAAATACGACTCTTGAGTTGTGTGATTCTCCCATGTAATATAATAATCTCCCATATAATTTTTTTCTCAAATCTTATAATTAAGATCATTTATTCCAAATTTTAGATGACGAACAAATTTATGTCATTTCAACTAATTCATTGGCTTAAATGATAGTTTTTTCCTTGTTTTGAAATAACTATTTTTTTAGCTGCTTGACTAATGACGAGAGCATTTTTAAGGTAATTGGTTGACATGGAGAACATTTTGTACCAAGATTGAAATCTATGACAAATTTTATTCAATGTTTCCCATTCTTGGTAGTATAAAAGCTGCATTTATTTATTATTTATTTAGATTACGACATGCCACTCTCGTTTGGGATAGATGAAATATTTTTCTTTGTAACGCGCGTCAAGAGTTATGAGCACTCAAATTGAACGCCATTCTGTAATATATATGATTTTAGACTATGATTTTTTACTGCGTGGTTAATGTGTTTGCTGCTTCTGCTTACATTGTCAACTAGTGAAAATAAATAAATACGGTTCTTGAGTTTGTGTGTTTCTCCCATGTAATCTAATAATCTCCAATATAATTTTTTCTCAAATCTTTATAATTAAGAGCATTTATTCCAAATTTTACACGACGAACAAAATTGTGTCATTTCAAATAATTTATGGGCATAAATGATAGTTTTCCTTATTCTGAAATAACCGGTTGCTTGAGCTACTTGATTAATGACGAGAACATTTTTAAGGTAATTGATTGACATGCAGAACATTTTGTACCAAAATTGAAAATCTATGACAAATTTTATTTCCTGTTCTTGGTAGTACAAAAGCTGCGTTTGTTAATTTGTTAAGTACTTATTAAGATTAAGACATGCCATTCTCGTTTGGGACAGATGAAGTATTCTTCTTTGTAACGCGACAAGAGTTAGGAGAACTGAAATTAAATGTCATTCTGTAACATATACGATTTAAACTGTGATTTTTTACTACATAGTTCATGTATTTGCTGCATGTGCTTACGTTGTCAACTAGTGAAATAAATAAATACGGTTCTTGAGTTTGTGTTTCTCCCATGTAATCTAATAATCTCCCATATAAGTTTTTTCTCAAATCCTTATAATTATGAGCATTTATTCTAAATTTTAGACGACAAACAAAACTGTATCATTTCAAATAATTCATCGGCCTAAATGATAGTTTTTCCGTTGTTATGAAATAACCATTTTTTGAGCTACTTAGCTAATGACGAGAACTTTTAAGGTAATTGCTCGACATGGAGAACATTTTAATTTGTACCAAGGTTGAAATCTATGACAGATTTTGTTTCCTATTCTTAGTAGTACGAAAGCTGCATTTGTTTATTACTTATTTAGATTACGATATGCCACTCTCATTTGGGACAGATGAAATATATTTTTTTTTTGTAATGCGACAAGAGTTAGGACTCAAATTAAACGTCATTCTATAACATATATGATTTTAGAGTATGATTTTTTTATAGCATAGTTCATGTTTTGTTGCATGTGCTTACGTTGTCAACTAGTAAAAATAAATAAATACGGTTTAGACTATGATTTTTTACTGCATAGTGCATGTTTTGCTGTACGTGCTTACGTTGTCAGCTAGTAAAAACAAACAAATATGGTTGTTGAGTCGTGTGTTTCTCCATGTAATCCAATAATCTCCCATATAAGTTTTTGCTCAAATCTTTACAATTAAGAGCATTTATTCCAAATTTTAATTAGACGACGAACAAAATTGTGTCATTTCAAATAATTCATGGGCGTAAATGATAGTTTTTCCCTTGTTCTAGAACAACCGTTTGTTTGAGCTACTTGACTAACGACGATAACATTTTTATGGTAACTACCATGCAGAACATTTGTTACCTAGATTGAAATCTATGACAGATTTTCTTGGTAGTACAAAAGATGCATATATATAGTACTACTTATTTAGATTTAAGACATGCCACACACAAAACATGTCTTCTTCTTCTTCTAACTCTGTTGCACTTTTGGGTTGTGAGTCAAGAAAAAGAGCTCCATCACAGTTATCTCACTCGATCCATGTCCACCAACCTGGTTCTTCATCCAAAAAGAGACCTGCTTCAGCATCAGGTGAGCCACCTTCTAATTTTTTTTCCACTTTAAGATGCTATCTGATTAAATCTAATGGTGTCGCTACTTGTGAGATAACACTAGGTATGTTGTTGTTTTTCGGTACATAGAGACGTAGATGTTATCTGCTTAAATCTAATGGTGTCGCTACTTGTGAGATAACACTAGGTATGTTGTTGTTTTTCGGTACATAGAGACGTAGATGTTATCTGCTTAAATCTAATGGTGTCCCTACTTGTGAGATAACACTAGGTATGTTGTTGTTTTTCGGTACATAGAAACGTAGATGTTATCTGCTTAAATCTAATGGTGTCGCTACTTGTGAGATAACACTAGGTATGTTGTTGTTTTTCGGTACATAGAGACGTAGATGTTATCTGCTTAAATCTAATGGTGTCGCTACTTGTGAGATAACACTAGGTATGTTGTTGTTTTTCGGTACATAGAGACGTAGATGTTATCTGCTTAAATCTAATGGTGTCCCTACTTGTGAGATAACATTAGGTATGTTGTTGTTTTTCGGTACATAGAAACGTAGATGTTATCTGCTTAAATCTAATGGTGTCGCTACTTGTGAGATAACACTAGGTATGTTGTTGTTTTTCGGTACATAGAGACGTAGATGTTATCTGCTTAAATCTAATGGTGTCGCTACTTGTGAGATAACACTAGGTATGTTATTTTTTTTCGGTACATAAAGACGTAGAGCTACCAAGATACATGGTGGGAGGTAGCAAATGTCTAATCTAGTGAAATAATGAATATTCTTTGTAAAGATGGTGTTCTTTTTATATTCGCACAACACACAGTTTAAAACTCGGTTTATAATGAGTGCCTTTACGCTAATAAAAAGGAAAGATTTAGAGAAAGGATATTTCAGCATTGCTGTTTAAGCACTTTTTCGGTAGAGGCTAAAACTTAACTCTGATCCCTGCAAGAGCCACTCACCAAAATTTTGATAAAACAAGGTTTTATTTTTAAAGTAACAATTGTTTTATGTCAAAAGTTTGACTTCATGGTCTCATTTATTTTTGACATTATTTGATGGGGTTGGAAGGTTCAAAGGGTATGATAGCTGGATATTTTAGTTTCATTAGTAAACTAGTAATGTCTGTGTTTTTTGTTCACTTAGGTTATATTTAGTGTTTGTGTCGATATCTAATATTATGTTTCATCTTGTTGTCTCTTATTATTTGCTATTCTTATTGATATTTCTCTCTAGCCGAGGGTCTTCTGGAAACAACCTCTCCACCTTGGTGGGGTAAGGTCTGCGTACATCTTACTCTCCACAGACCCCACTTGTGGGGACTACACTGGATTTTTTGTTGTTGTTGTAGTAGTAAACTAGTAATGTGAAAGAAATGTTGAAGTAATGACATAAAACCATGATCTCATGCTTTTTATGTGAGTTGTGGAATGTGGAGGAGAAGAAGTAATGTGATTTTACTCTGTCTAAATAGTGTAATAATGCCGGTTAAACAAAAAATGATATACATATATTCCATATACAATAAGTGTAAAATAAGTGTATAATTTATGTATTGTGATTATGGCGGCTATTTCTATAAAGGTTAATAGTACAACTAATGATATCTTACCTAATACAGTAAAATTTGGAATTGTAACAGCAAGAAAACTCAGTAGGTGATTCTTCCAGTCCTCCTAAGCCTTTGTGGGTAGAATTGTGTGGTATCTGTGCTAGTAAGAAGTAGCACGTACCTGTTGGAATAGTCGAGACGCGCAAACTGGGCTAAAGCTAGTTTGATAGAGAAATTTTCAATCAATTTTATGTCCTAATCACTTACTCTAATAGTAAAATTCTAAGGATACATTCTTGGAGTAGATTCAGTTTATTTACTTATGGAGAACTGAAGACTCCACTTTTTGTTTGCAGCTGGTCCTCAAGTTCATCTGGAATCTGAAGCCAGAGTCAGGTATACTTTCCTTTGCTGCTATTTGAAACTTGAGTTTCTCAAATTCAACTTCCATTGCTTCCAGATCCTTTTTCTCATTTTCAATCAGTTCCATAATTTCATTCTTTTCATCATTGAGCTCTTTTGTCACAACAATTGATTCTACTGCCTCTTTAATCTCATCGAGGTGAGTTCGTAACCAGTTGACATTCACCTTCATTTTCTCAGCATACCTGACAACCAAGTAATAGGAGTTCAAGAGATTACAGTCAACTTCATCCAAATGTTTATTTTGGAGTTCTTGGACAACCTTACATATAACTTCTAGAACTGAAGTCAGCCTGTAACCCGGCTCCAGACAACTATCCTTTGTAATGTCTCCGTGTTTTTTGAGGATGGCTAGAAAGGTTGGTTCAAGATTTGGGTTTATGCTAACACCTTTCTTTTGAATGCCAGTAGTATGAGGAGGAACTTCACCAGTAATTACTTGAACATTATCAGGTGCAACATCTTCCATTTCTGTCTTCCATTCTGAAGTTAATCCTGACTGTGGTTGCATAGCTGGTGAAGTGTTGGGTTGGCCTAACTGACGTGTTGCCACATGACTTCTCTCACATCCTTTATAGCTTTGGTTGATGCTTCGGACTGATGAAGTGACGATATTAATGATGCTATATGTTCTCGAATAGCAGCTGCAGGGGTTAATGCATGTAAAGTAGAAATTAAGAGTAATCGAATCACCAAACGAACAAGTTGAAACAGAACAATAGAGTCATCAAAGGGGTAGAACGTATAACAAACTAAAATTGGAAGGAGATAGAAGAACAAGATCTACCTTGGGTTCAGGATATTCATTTATGTGGTCTTGGGTGCACACTATAATTTTCTACTTTACATGTGATAACCTCTGCAGCTGGTATTCGAGAACATGTAGCATCATTGATATTGTCATTTCATCAGTCCGAAGCATCAACCAAAGCTATAAAGGATGTGAGAGAAGTCATGTGGCAACAAGTCAGTTAGGCCAACCCAATACTTCACCAGCTATGCCACAACAGTCAGGATTAACTTCAGAAGTGAAGGAAGAAATGGAAGATGTTGCACCCGATAATGTTCAAGTAATTACTGGTGAAATTCCTGCTCATACTACTGGCATTCAAGGGAAAGGTGTTAGCATAAACCAAATCATGAACCAACCTTTCTAGCCATCCTCAAAAAACACGGAGACATTACAAATGATTGTTGTCTGGAGTCGGGTTACATGCAGACTTCAGTTCTAGATATTATATTTAAGGTTGTCCAAGAACTCCAAAATAAACATTTGGATGAAGTTGACTGTAATCTCTTGAACACCTATTACTTGGTAGTCAAGTATGCTGAGAAAAGGAAGGTGGATGTCAACTGGTTACGAACTCACCTCGATGGATTAAAGATGCAGTAGAATCAATTGTTGTGACAAAAGAGCTCAATGATGAAAAGAATGAGCTTATGGAACTGATTGAAAATGAGAAAAAGGATCTGGAATCAATGAAAGTTGAACTGGACAAACTCAAAGTTTCAAATAGCAGCAAAGGAAAGTATACTTGACTTGGATACACTGACGGCTGAAAGGGTTAACAGTATGATTAATGCTCGTGTTATCTGGCACAAGTCCGAGGGTGAAATTTACTCTTAGTTATTTTTGATTCAGTTACTGCATCAGATCGTATTTTTCACATAATCAATAGTTGGTGGGAGATTTTTGTACATGATACAGTAAAATGTTCAAGGGGGAAGTGTAAGAATTTTTGTTGCTACCTGCTTGCAACTCTACAACTATTTTGAGGCTAAAGCTCATATAATAGTTTTACTGTGCTTTTTGCAACTTTGGACTCCTTGCCATAGTAATTAAGAACTAGTATGAGAAAAGTTCATTCTGCAGTTATACTCTTGGTGATACTTTATGCTTGTGAAATAGATTACTTGAGAATGTGTAAAAGGCAGCTTCTCTTGAATGTATTGATTATAATTTCTTTCGTTTGAAAGAACTGTTTCTCTTAGAATTATGTACTGTGAATAAGTGCATTGAAACATATGTTTCCTCCACTTACAAATACTCCTATTTGGCAACTGCTAGTATTACCTCTTCTCTAAGTTAACTGCATTTATGACTGTTATGCTGCTTATGCAAGCCTTAGCAGTAAAGACTTGGAACTTGTTGTTAGGAAAATAATTTTGATTATTCTAGAAAATGTTAGATACGTTTGTTAATGTTCTAAGTTACTACGTTCATGTACTTTTTTAGTCATCCTAGGTGCATGGATTTCATATTATTTAGGTGCATGTGGTTGTGTCTGTAGGTGTGATTCTAGAATTTTTCTTAAACACCTATAAGTACTCCTTTTATAATTGTGTTATGCAAGAGTGAAGTTATCTAATGTTTTGAGATAAAATTTTGTGTTAACTTTGGTGGGAAAAGTTATCTAATGTTTTTGCTGGTGGAATAGTGAAGTTGTGTGTCATTTTGGTCTAAACATCACAGTTATGAAAAACATATTTATTTCAAATGCACACAAACATTCTCCTTAAAGTGATCAAGAAAAGTAGCATTTTTTTGAAAAAAAAATCCATTCATCTGAAGAATGAGGCAGTCTTCTAAGAAAATTAAAGGAATTTATACAACATCAACAATTAAGTCTTGATCTCAGCTAGTACTTATCGATCAGAATGACATATTTGAAACCATTAAAGAGTAAGTGCCAATGTTAGCTTTTATAGTACTAGTATTTCTTTAGCAAGTTTTCAGTGAGTTCTAATATTGAAGCTAACATCTTGTAAAACACAAAGATTTAGTAGGTTGTGGTTAAGTTTTAACCTTAAAACATACCTATTGTAAACTAAAACCTTTGTAAGTTCTCAATAAATTTTAACTTTAATGCATAGATCTGTCACTAAAGCTCTAATAAGTTTTCCATAAGTGCTACTGTTAAAGCATTAATTATTTTGAACTAATAGAGGTTTGAAAACAAGTTCACAGTTGCATGTTTTACTTTTTGCTAATTTTTTAAGCTAATTAATCTTTTGAATCCCTTGTCCTAGCTGAGTCCACCACCAATACCAAATCCATGTCTTCAGAAAGAATTTTCTTCCCACATTAATGAAGAGATCACTTAAGTTGTTCTTAACTAATGATTGCTTTCTTTTTAGGGAAATTTACACAAATATACAACCCTAACACCATATTTATAAAAAATAGCAATACTTTATCACTTTACAAGATATAACAATAGTTTTTTTACCTTCCATATACAAGTTTCAACAAATACCTACAATTTAGGGTTTCATCTCCTTCTTCCTTACCTTCTCCTACCCATCACTGCCTGGGGGCTGCTGCCACCACTCACCGGCGCCGGCCAGCACCTCCGACTACCGGACAGCCGCCGCTGCACTACCGATTTTTTTTTTTGGATCTACAAGATGTAACATACAAAAATACAAATATATACGTTGCAAAATTTTAAAAAATTAATGTTTTGAAAACCAAATATACACAAACATACAAAAGATATACACAACACATACAAAAAATTACAAAAAATACAAATACAAATAATTATCCATTCTACACAAGTATATACACAAGCATACAACAACATACACATATATACAAACACATACACATACAAAAAAGGGTGGATATAAACATTTATATACAAAATATACAAAGATATACATATTTATATATACAAAATACAAAAATATACAAAGATATACATATTTATATATACAAAATACAAATATATACACATACGATTTTATACACATACCAAAACGCAAAAAACAAAAGGAAAATCGGATCGCCGGAACCCGCTGCTGCACTGCTGCAGCAGCAACAGCAGCGATCGAAGAAGGGGACAACGCTGCAGCAGCTTCCATGTTCTCCGGTGAATGCTGGAGTCAGATCTGGTCGCATGGAGGGATGGGGTGGGGCGGCGGGGGTGGGGCTGATGGGTGGAGGAGGGGAGAGAGGGGGAAGAAATTAGGGTTTTATGTTTGGGGAGAGGGAAATGAGAAACTATTATTATGCATTGTTATGCATTGTAAATATGGTAAAACTATTGTTATTTTTTATAATTTAGCTATTAGGATAGTCATGTAGTGTAAATTTTTCTTCTCGTTATTAGTGTATAGATTCGTGTTAATATTTCCCATTTGAATGGAGACGGTTTATGTTTAATACCTTCCATATTTCAATGATTGTATGAGATTTATTAGTCAATTTTGTGTGTTTGATAGATAAAAGTCATTTTTAAGGACATATTTTCCATGATGACTAGAAAATCCACGAAAAACATTTATCATAAAAATGTGGAAAATTACTTCCATCACTTATGGGTAAATTAAAATTACTTCTATTGGAATACCGACTCATAAATGTACATGGATACTGACAAGAGCTCATAATTCCTGTAATATGACTAAAATAAATTCATTTCCTAAGAAGTACTTGCCGTTTTCCAATTCGAGCTATTTTTTTTTTTTTTTTTTTTTTTTACAGTAAGGCTACAACTTTGACAATATCTTTTTTTTTCCTAGTTGATAAAGCATGTCGTTTAAGTAGGGGGGTTAACGGTTCGGTTCGGTTGGTTTTTTCATGAAATTTATACCATACCAATTTTTCGATTACGCTATTGTGCATAACCAAAATAAGACTTTTCACAAACCGTCTATTCATGTCGGTTTTCCTTCGGTTTCGGTTTGGTTCGATAAATTTTTTTAGAACTCTATGGTAGAGTCATACCATTATTAGAATGTGTCTTTTTTTATATAAAATACCTATAAATTTAATATAACACATAAAGTATGATTTAAGATATTATTTGAATAAATAATGACTCTTTAGTGATCGTAACTAATATTTAAGTACTCAACATATTTTCGTTCTCCAATATCGAGCTACAAGTGATTGTCACTCTATATTAAGCAGATAATAGAACACGATACCATATACATGACTTTGGTAAAACTTATTTATAAGGAAATTAATCAAAAGAACATTATTCTATAGTGATATTATAAAATCAACGAAGCAAAGACAAAAGAATTTTAAATAACACGAGTTGATAGATATTGATTAAATATAACTCAAGAACTAGAATAATAAAATATTAAGTATATGTTAAGAGAAATTTAAACGAGTAGAAAAATATTTGATATCTTGGTCACTTAGTAGCTTGATATATGCTCAAGTTTATTAGTTGTACCAACTGATTTAGTTTCAACATGATTATATGAGTGCGAATGAATTTGATAGTTTGTATTTTCAGTGCTAATTAGTATATGCAACGTTGTCTTTCCATCACCTCAAAGTCCAAGACCTCGACTAAAAATATTTGCTTATATTTATTTTTAGACTTAACACATAAACATACATATATTGTGTGTGTAAATATATTCAGTTCGGTTTGGTTCGGTATTTTTTTGGTTTTTTTATTTTATAAAAAAAACCTACCTTAATTATTCAGTACGGTTATAAAATTATATTCAAACCATCAGTTTTGGTAAAAATAACCTAAGAATCGGTTCGGTACGGTTAGGTCGGTTAGATTGGTTTTTCAAAAATCATTGACACCCCTACATTTAAGACAAAAAAAATGAAACTTGTGGTTTAAAATAAATCATCAAAATTTATGTGATTATAAATTATCTCATCAAGGTTAAGTGAGAAGTTTAAAGTTAAATTATTTCTAAATATAAATGTGCTCTGCCTTTAATGACATCTGTTGGAATGTGGGAAGAGTCCCACATCGGTGAGAGAGAGGGGGCAAGATGCCCATATAAGCTTTGGACAATCCTCCACCCTTTGAGCTAGCTTTTGGGGTGTGAGTTAGGTCCAAGCTTATGTGGGCGCCCGTATGTGTGCGGGTGCCCGTGTGATGGGCGCCCGAGTTTGTTGTGCCCGGGTGTGTGGGTGCCCGGTGCCCGGTTTTATCATGGTATCAGAGCCAGGGAAAAGACCCTGGCCCCCTTTGAGCACGTGGTCCACGGGCCATCCATGTGGGTATGGCTGGCCGTGCGGGGGGTGTTGGAATGTGGGAAGAGTCCCACATCGGTGAGAGAGGGGGGGCAAGATGCCCATATAAGCTTTGGACAATCCTCCACCCTTTGAGCTAGCTTTTGGGGTGTGAGTTAGGTCCAAGCTTATGTGGGCGCCCGTATGTGTGCGGGTGCCCGTGTGATGGGCGCCCGAGTTTGTTGTGCCCGGGTGTGTGGGTGCCCGGTGCCCGGTTTTATCAACATCTTAAAAAAGCACGAGTATTACATAAATTGGGACAGATGAAGTATTTTTCTTTGTAATGTGAAAAGAGTTAGGCGCATAGTTCATGTGTTTGCTGCATGTGCTTACGTTGTCACCTAGTGAAAATAAATAAATACGGTTCTTGAGTTGTGTGTTTCTCTCATGTAATCTAATAATCTCTCATATAAGTTTTTTCTCAAATCTTTATAATTTAGAGCATTTATTCTAAATTTTAGACGACAAACAAAACTGTGTCATTTCAAATAATTCATGGACGTAAATGATAGTTTTTACGTTGTTATGAAATAACAACTTGGCTAATGACAAGAACGTTTTTATGGTAATTGGTTGACATGGAGAACATTTTGTACCAAAATGAAATCTATGACAGATTTTATTCAATCTTTCCTATTCTTGGTAGTACAAAAGCTGGATTTAGTTAGTACATGCCACTCTTGTTTTGTCCATAGAGAGATTGTCATAAAAAAGAATCCACAAAACATGTCTTCTTCTTCAGCACTTTTGGGTTGTGAGTCAAGAAAAAGAGCTCCATCACAGTTATCTGACCCTATCCATGTCCACCATCCTGGTTCTTCATCCAACAAGAGACCTGCTTCAGCATCAGGTGAGCCACCTCCTTATTTTTTTTCCCACTTAAAGGTGTTATCTGTTCAAATGTAATGTCTACGTAGAGGCGATCTCACGTGTAGGATAACACTCGATAGGTTGTTGTTGTTTGGTACGTAGAGGCGTAGGCCAAGATATATGGTGGGAGATAGCAAATGTCTAGAAATAATGGATCTTTTTTATAAAGATGGTTTTCTTCTTTTAAAATTGCAGTTGCTCATCGTTTAAAACTCGCTTGATAATGAGCGCGCCTTTACCCTAAGAAAAAGGAAAGATTTAGAGAAATAGGATATTTTTGTGTTGCTGTTTAACTTCTGAGCCCGCTTAAAAAATCGTTTAATGTGGATCGACAGGAATTTAATTAGTCCAAAAGAATTCATGGCGCATTGCCATAGGGGCTGAAATTTAAACACTTATTCGGCTGGTGCTAAAACTTAACTCTGATATCCCACAACAGCCATTCACCAAAATTTTGATAAAACAAGATTTTATTTTTAAAGTGATAATTGTTTTAGTCAAATGTTTGTCTTTATGGTCTCATTTTTTTTAAAATTATTTGATGAGGTTGGAAGGTTCAAAGGGTATGATAGTTGGATATTTTTGTTTCATAGTAAACTAGTAATGTGAAAAAAATATTAAAGTAATGACATAAAAACCATGCTGTCATGCTAACTCTTACTCCATTGCATATATTTTTGCCTCATATCTAATAAGTACTAACTTACATTACTCCATGCGCGTATACAAAACTGTACAAACTGACCATAAGTATATTCTCCACCATTTTCAGACCTTAAAGCTTTAATTTTGAGCTAATGAAATAAACCCAACACATCCTAGTATAGTCATCAAAACTAATATCAGGAGTGTACAAAACCCAACACATCCTAGTATAGTCATCGAAACTAATATCAGGAGTGTACAAAACATATGTTATACCAAAACTAAATTGAATGATAAAACAAAAAAATGATTGAAATCCCAGTATATATTGAACATAAAAGCTGCAAAATTTGTACAAGGAAGAAAAATAACGAACTTTCCTACCTAGGAGCCACCTACAAAGAGATTTGGCTCCTCTACATTACACTTTCTCTCCATTTTCTCAAGTGCATGTTTAGATGGTTGACACTTGTCTATTTTAAATTTTAAAGGCTCAGATCAAATTAACTTAACCAACAATTAACTATACATAGTTAATACTTCAATTTAGGAAAATTAATCTCCATAAAAGTTTCAACTTCCACAAATTTAGGGACTCATTAATATCATTATTTTTCATTATATTTTGATGTATTGATATTAAATTTATCAAAATGAAATAAGATCATGTACTCTAAAAGCTACTATGATTAAAATATGAAAAAAGTATTATAATTATAAAAGTGCCTGCTAACCATAGAAACGTTATCGTTTTCCATAATTTCGTTAATAAACTCGTTTGACTCTCAAAATTCGAACGATGACAAAGAAAGTGGGACAGAGGGGGTATGTTTTTAGTAAGTTCAGCATTTTCATATTTTTAAGTTACTGTTTTCTGGTTTTTTAAGGTAAATCTTTTGATCCTGTTGATGTTGAAGCGCCATCGATGGCAATGAAAGAAACTCCAGCACTTGCGTTGCCTCCTGTGCCACTATTTGGATTGAGCATAGATGCGCCTGTACTAATTCAATGTGATGCAGATGAAGAACAAATTGACAAAAAGATAAAACTGAATCCCTTGTCCGAACTGAGTCCACCACCAAATCCATGTCTTCAGAATGAATGTTTTTCCCACATTAATGAAGAATCAAAGACCATAATATCTCATGTCAAGTCTGTCAAGTCTTTGTTGGTGTACCAGCTCACTTCAGGGAGCACAAAAAATGTGGAAGACATGGTTAAGTGCGCCAACATTGCCTTCTTCAACTTGGATATGCTGGAAACTGATTATACTTGTTTCTATAAGGATGTCAAGGATTTCATCACATATCAATATGAATTGCTCACAATAAAGAGACAGAGAGAGATGCAATCTTTTCTGGAGCTGAAGACAAGATATGAAGATGCTATAACTTGTGCAAATGATCTTAAATATGAGATCATTCGTATTCAAGGCCATCTGGAAATGGCCATGAAAAAGAAGGAACTTTCGGAACGACTAATAGCGGAGGCAGTGGAACTGATTGGAAGGCTGAAACTGTGTGTTGCTTCTCTTGAAGAGGGTGAAGATGCTCTACAACATAAGAAGCAAATATCAATTGCAGCCCATGAGAATGCACAACATGAGGTGCAAAAACTTCTTACTCAGGTGGAGGCAGCTAATGATGTACTTAGGGAAATTGATCAGCGCGAAAATGAAGCTCTGAATGGCATTGAGTCCACTACCCGTCGCTTGAAGTCCATTCACTCTTAACTTTTGGATACCTTCCATATTTCAGTGATTGTATGAGATTTATTAGTCTAATTGGTGTGTTTGATATGCGAAAGTCATTTTTAATGAAATATTTTCCATGATGACTAGAAATCCACAAAAAGCATTTGTTGCAAAAATGTGGAAAATTACTTCCATCACTTATGGACAAATTAAAATTACCTCCATTGCACATGGCATGTTAAGCACCACAAATTTGAAAAATCTCCATAGCAAGGGGTCAGATGAGATAATGTGAAATATGATACGAGGCTAGATATTACTGTAGTTTCTATACTTTCAGCTCGTATTCGTGCATCTACTTATGATATCTATTACTAGTGATACTTTGAACTGAATTGCTCTCTGTTTTATGTTGTGGAATTATATTGATGATATGATGCATTTATGGAGCAAGATTTGTAGATATCACGAGTTTTGAAGTTTGAGTAGAAATCCGAGGGTCGTGCGAACGAAGGCCGGATGAAGAAGCAACGAAACTGTATAAAAATAGAAGGCTGCACTATGTGCTGCACTGCATTCCTATGGTTGCACGGCGTGCACCTGGTAGTGCACAATCCCGTAGCTTGGTTTTGTGCACAGTTGATCAGACGCCTTGTTGCATGGCCCGCAACCCCCAGATCCCGTTGTGTCCGAGTTTTTTAGGGTTATTTCAACGGCATGTTCGTCCTATCTCAAATTCCACACTATAATTACACCTTTGAACTTAACTGAATGGGACTTTCGAATAATTTTACACCCAAATGAGGCAAGAAAGAGAGAAGATCAAAATTGAAGGCTTTTTCTTATCAACTCATCATCCTTTGGGTAGATTTACATGCTTATAGTTTATTCTTCTCTTAAAATGACTGAGTGGCTAAATGACCTATTATAGGGTCGATTGAACCACTCTCATACTTATGTGTTACCAATTATGGCATTAGTGAATGAAACTTGTTTAATGTTCCTATCTAAGTGTTTATGATTTGTATGCTTATGATTGGTAGAGCTCCCAATTGATTGGTCCCTTTATTCTTGTGCATCTAGGGATAAATTCATGAGTTATGGTTAAATACTTAGCAATATATTTGAACCTAAAATAAAGGCTTTACTTAGGTTGTAAAAAATGTGAATTGTGACCAGTGATCCCTATTGTGAACCATAATTGTTTTACTTTTATATTATTATTATTTTGTGAAATTTTAAGCTTAATCACTGTACAATAAGCCAATTTTTGAAAAAAACATCATTGACTTTGTGAACCATAATTGTAGTCCTACCTAACTTCATTAATTGATTGAAAAAAGTTAGTGAATGTTGTAATTATTGTATGAAATATAGTTGTGAATTTTGAGCAATTGTTTAATAGGAAGAAGCAAGTTGAATTTCGTTAATGCATTGTTCTAACACATGAGTAGGAGTTGGGCAGATCAATCATAGGCTTCTAAATCCTTGAATTAATCTATTTCTTACTACTTTGTTATTTAGTTTATTATATTGTTAATTAGTTGTTACATTGAAACCATCACAAAAATACAAACTTTAAAAGTTAATTGATTAGATAAGTTAGATTAGCAACTAGATTTCGAGTGGGATGAACAAGAATTGGGGATCGGATGCGGGTGAAATTCCCGCCAATGGCTGAGATGTTCAGTCGACTCCCTCCCCTTTAGTTCCTTTATAACTATAATCTAAATAATAGGGGTAGGGGGGCGCTAACGAGCAAGAAAACGGAATCCTCGCTCATAGATGTGAATTGAAAAAGCAAGCCCGAATTCTTTTGAATTAGGCTTTATAGTCTGTGGCCGAAATTCGACCACGAGATTTTAAATACCGAGCTATATTTGTTGCGACTGTTTAGTCCCTTTTATAGGCGTAGTTGGACGTGATAAAAATCTGACCCCTTGCGAAGATCAGAGCCATAAAATATTTCCTCATAAGTCTAAACTTTGAAAATAATTCTTTTTCTTTTTCATAAATGATTCAGTACATGGATACCACTTACTTACCATTTTCCAATTCTAGTTGTTTTTTTATTTTGTGAATAGTAATGCGACAACTTTGATATCTTTCTTTTTTACTTTTTCATAAAGCATGTAGTTTAAGAAAGAGAACTTTTGAAATTTGTGTGTTCAAAACAAATCATCAAAATTTATGTGGTTATAAATTCATTAAGATTAAGTAAGAAGCTTAAAGTTAAATTATTTTTAGATATAAATATGCTATTCTTTTTTGTGACATTAAAAAAGAATGAGTATAACATAATTTGGGACAGATTAAGCGACAAGAACTAGGAGCACTCAAACTAAATGCCGTTTTTTAATATAGTATGATTTTAGATTATGATTTTTTACTGCATAGATCATGTTTTGCTGCATGTGCTTACGTTGTCAACTAATGAAAACAAATAAATACGGTTCTTGAGAACATGGAGAACATTTTGTATCTAGAAATATATAAGCAGCTTACATAATCAATAAAAGTAATTGTGTCATTTACATAACAATGATTACACCAAGCAAAAAGATTCAGTAAGCATTTAGCTTTCAGGACATGTTTTAAAGTTAAATTTCCTTCAAAGCATGAATCTCTGATTCCTCTCCTTCCATATGCTCCATATAAAAAAGGGACCATTAGTATTCTTCACTATCAAGAACTACAAAGAAAAACCATTCATTGGAAATATTTACAAACTGCTTTTGTCTGTCCAGAATACACCAGCAAAAATGGTATCCTACACCATTTCTAGAACACTGGCACTTTAAGCTTTCATAAGGAGTACATGTGCTTCACTGTTTTGATTAACTGCTTCACCTTGTTCAATGGTTCTTCATACAAGTAAGTTGGGTCGTCTAGCTCTGCAGCCAGGCTCTGCTCCCCAAGAAAAGCACGAACTGAGTCTGCAACTGAATTTGAGAGAGAAATGAGATTGTAGCCTCCTTCCAAGAAAAATACGCAACGTCCACCGCACAGATCTTTAGCAAGTTGCTTAATGTTAGAGGCTAGCATGTAATATGTCCCTGTCGTGAACTGCAAACTGGCAAGTGGATCCAACAAATGTGCATCATACCTGAAAATTTTGAATGACCTTAATCATACATCCATTGCGCTTTAATGCGGAAAAAAAAAACAGAAATTATATCTTTATGCTTTATCATTCTAAATACACTAGGCACTGTTATTTTGACATGCCTAGCAAAGACCACATCCTTTAAACTGCCAAGAACAATTTCAGAACAGAAACAGAATATGAGGGATGGTAATAGTGATCAGTCTGAATATTTCCACCTAGCTATACCTTGGTAGTTTAGCAGATAATACATGATATATTATTCACAGAGGAAGAAAAACAGATAGCACCACAGTAACAGAACAGTAAGTAAAGCAAAATGAACTCTGTTCAAGTCATTTCTTCCAAAATGCCAAATGTTATTCCATGGACAAGAAAACTACCCAGCTGAAACAAGGATTATATCTGGCTTGAACATTTGAGCACAAGGTACAATAACTTCATGAAACACCTTCCGCATTGCTGTATCACCTGATCCTCCAGGTAAAGGGAGATTCAATGTTGATCCTTCACCACTTCCACGACCAACTTGATCTATCTTACCAGTCCCAGGATAACTTCCAGCCTACATCATCCAAGGATATGGTGAACATGACTTCTTAAATTCATCAAATTGCAGCGTTTTGTTGAGGTATAATGACAGAAAATCCTCTATTTCCAATTCACACAATGTTTTGATGAGGCAAAAAGAGGAGGATTGCAGCATTAGTGCAAGTTGTTTCCGTGTTACGTAGGAACTAAAAGGAGACATGACGGAAATGTGGAGAGGCATATGAATCCTCCACACCAGAATTTTAGCCTTGCTGATTTCGGACAAGATAATCACTAGTTTAAGTATTTTATGTAGCTCCATTTGTAGCGAACAACATGAAAGAAAGCTTCACAAGAGAAATCACCAAGTCCCAAACCTCCTTGAACCAAACACAGTCTCAAGGATAACCATCTTTGTAGATAGATCTAGCTTGCTTAGATATTAGATCAAATTGAATTTTAAGACCCTTCATTCAACTTCAAAAGATTTCCAAAGCAATCTGTTCAATGTATGTATAGCTTACTTGGTGAGTTGAAAGGAAAAATATATCTGGGTCCTCATAGAAGGCATCATTGGTTCCATTTCCATGATGAGCATCAAAGTCTATGATAAACACACGCTTCAATCCGTGCATTCGTTGAGCATAACGAGCAGCAATAGCAATATTTCCAAACACACAAAAGCCCATGGGCCCCTCTGGAACAGCATGGTGACCTGGAGGTCGAATTAGCGCAAAACCAACAGGAGGATCATTGCTAACTTTGGATGCTGTTACCTGGTATATGAGATGGAACAATTAGTTAGACCCCAAATCAGAAGTTTACTATCAAATTGCAACCTTAAGTGATTGCTACATCACTGAGACTTTAAAAACATCTTGGATTGAGACATCACCACTGCATCAACCAAGGAAATTCCAGCTCCAGCTGCCAATAGTGACTCTTGGAAGGTCTGCATCATTAGAAGCCTACATCAGAGTTTACATTGCCACAGAGCACTTTGCATCAAATGCTTCTCACGCAAATCAAGAAATTTAGGAACCTTGTCAGCTCATAACAAAATTTAAAAGCTAGCCTGGTTAAGAGTAAATTTTTTTTAAAAAAAAATCTCATTAATAATAGAAATTGAAGCACAAAATTTCTTTAATCGAATGCTAATGCCGATGGGGTAAAATATAGGTCTACTGTTTCATAGCTACACTCTGATGCAAACTGAAATATTAAAGAGTGTTGCCATGCTTAGTTGGTTGATCAACATGAAGTACCATAGATTACCACTTGCGTCTCATTGTGATTTAATGTTGTAGACTCACAAAACACCTACCTTTCTAATTGGACTTTTTGGAATAATCCTCTTTTATGATGTTAAAAAGTTAGTCAAATAGATGCTTGCCTTAAAATCCATATCCTTCTTATGAGGAAAAAAACTTGAAATTAACAGATAACATTCTTCCATTTAGAAAAAGGAAAACTTTGAAGACCCAAAGCAATCAAAGTAAGTCAAATAATTGCTTTCAAAAGCATAAAATATCAAAACATATTCTGAAAACATTTTCACTGAGTTCACAGCCTGTAAAGAAATTTTCGGCCACTTGGGTCCCAGAGACACTCTGTGGAATGAGCTTCGCAAGCAAATGCTCGTCCAGAATCAGACACCTATAGAGGCAGGCACAGTGATTAAAGTTATGCCCTATTTCAAAGCTACTCCATCTGTTTCATGTTTTATGGTGGTTTTTGATTGGACAAGGAGTTTAAGAAAGAAAAACAGACTTTGGGTACATACCCATTGTACCCTTAAAACTTTGATTTTAAACATGTCATGACATTTCAATCAACTATAATAACATGTCATGACATTTCAATTAACTATAAGAACATGTCATTAAGGGTAAAACAGAATTTCAACTTACAAAGTTTTCAAATATAAAAATGTGTTATTCTTCAAGGAACAAAGTAAAAATCAACATAAACGAAGATGACTTAGCTGCAAACTTCCTCTGAGGATATGATAAAAGTAAGCTAACAACGAAATGAGACAATAGGTGTCGTCGGGTGGCATAACTCTTTAAAAGGTCGCAATACTGAGTGCAATGAAATACAATAGAAATATATCAATGTAACTGTTAAGTAACTGTGAAACCACATTCATGATTTTCCAAGGAAGTCTGTACAAGGGATGTTAAAGTAGATTCCACTAACTGTGGAAAGATAAAGATTACATTTTCGCTCAAGAATTACGTCAAAGATGGTCTCCACAGTGGTCAGAAGTGAAAGAAGATAATCAAGGTGGCCATCCACAAGTCAAATGAAGCGACAGATCTGCTGCACCTAGAAGATTTACAGAAGGCAGAGGTGGTCATTGCCATAGTTAGAGGAAGGAGATGCAACAATCTTATCCTAATTCATCCACCGCGAGCTGCCTTATGTTAGGTCAGAACCTGTTCCTCTTTTTGTTTAAAACATAAAAAAGAACAAAACATGAGAAGTGAATGAATGAGAACTTCTTTGAAACATCAGCAGCAGCTGACTTGAGTGAGCATTTTCTTGGGGAATTTAAGGGATATAGTAAAATATACCTTCAATATTTTGGATCCAGAATCATATTTTTATCTATGTACTTCCAGGAACACATTGACTTGGATAACATTGGTTTCTTCATTTGTTGCACTAGCAATTTCTCATTCTATTTCCTTTCTTAGTCGATAACATGGTTTATACTTACCAAATTATTTTTTCTGCTTATATTATATGATCTTCAATAACAATGATTTATTTGAGATGATTAGGGAATTGATTAAGTAATTATGCACTTGCTAACACTGGATAGATTGTAATTACTATATTCTCCTAACAAGCTTGAGTGGATACTCAAAGCTTTTCCATTCTCTCCTTCCCTATATTCAAAATGGTATCAAAGCCAAGGAACTAGATTGGACTCACCGAAAAAGCTACAGCCCCTTGACGGAAAATTACCCACTGCTAGAGTGTTTCTACCTTTCACGTCACCACTAGGCTAGGAAGACTTGCAAGGCTCCGGTGAGTCTTTTCCTAGAACACCCATTTGTGGAACCTTCATCGTCGGTCACCACGCACAACAGTCTCACCGGCAACATCTTCACGCTCCGCTGTGTGATGCTTTTTATGGCGCCATCTCTCACTGGATCCAGCATCACACGGCTCGCCGAGACTTCGCAACTCTAACCCACTACATTAGAGCCATTGTACGTCACTGCTCAGCAGTATGTGACTTAACCAAGATCTGGCAGGTTATCTCTTTGAATCCGTGATGTCTTCACAGATTGTGACTCGTCAGATGATCCCCTTCTAGTAGTTAGAAAGATCAGGACTTAAGATCCGAGCATCCTCTCCAATTTTATTATTTCCTCGCTATTTCTTCAAATTTCCCTCACTGTCTCTCTCCGAAAAATTAGTGCTAGTGTTACAGATTTGGTGGGAGTCCACAGTGTCTGTAAGATTTGGTGGGTTTGCTATTCTCTTTGAGAGATTTGCTAATTTTTCTGATTGATACTCCAGTAAACCATGGCAGAACAAGAAAATTCTGCCATTTTCCTTTCTTTTTCCTCCATTTCAAGTTCGCTCACAATAAAAGTGGCCAAATTGGAAGATAGTAGTAATTACATGCCATAATCTGCTTCAATTGAGTTATGGTTTATGGGTTAGGGATATGATGATCACAAGAACGCTAGTGAGATTGAGTAAGTTACTCAATTTGAAGTGTTGTAAGATTTGGACCAAAGCCAAGACATTGTATATGAATGATGTATAATACAAAGTCGTCTCAGACATTGTCCAACTACAACAAAATAATCGAGATACAAGAAGTTACTTAGGACAAATAGAAACCCAAGAGGCCAGTTTGAATCTCATGCCATTTTCTGATAGTATCACTACACAAGCAACAACAGATAAGTTCTTTATGGTTCTGGCATCACCCATGACATGCCAAACCAATTAAGAATATCCCAGCAATACCTCGAGACAAACTGCAATGGAGGAGGAGATGATCGGCATCTCCACCCAACTCTTTACACATAACGCACAACCTAACATAAGTGACCTTCCTTCCTAAGATACTCAGCCATCAAAATCACCCCTCTAGCTGCTAATCAAGTGAAGAAACACATCTTCCTCATACCTTCAAGATCCAAATCACCTATAAGGAAGGGAAATCTCCTATCAAAAGCTTCTCGTAAAATAACTTACCCCGAAAAACTCTAGTACTCCCCAATCCCCACCTCCATACATCATGGCTACCTGTTGTCGAGAATTGACTGTGAAACAAGTATATCAACCTCTGATATTCACTTAACTCTCAATCATGGAAATTCCTTCGAAACCATCAAATCCCCAAAAAAAAAAAAAAAAGAAGCCCTCCCCATCTTGTATCTGATAGACTGTCAACTCCTTTGGCATGATATTTTGTAAACTGATTGCCCAAAAGACCAACAAAAAAAAACTTAAAAAGAGATTCCCCATCTTGTATCTGCTTTATCATTCTGAACCGTCCCCCACACATTATGATCCTTATTTGAAGCACCTAGTGGAAGACCGAGATAGCTGTTGCGAAGAGCCCTGGTTTAAGATCTGAGCAAGCGAGCCAATACTGTCCACCTCACCAACCACAATACTCTCACATCTTCTGAGGTTAATCTTAAGACTTGACGCCGCCTAGAACCACGTTAGCACTCGACCCAAGTTTTCCAACTAAGTCTCCCATCCATCTTTATCCTTCCCCCAACACCAAGAAATTTTCTCCCATCCATCTTTGCCCTTCCCCCAGCACCTACCAACCCTCCCTCTCACAGCCAAACTAAAAGAGAAATTTTGCCACACCCCACGACAGACACCTTGAGCCCAGACCTAACCCTCCCCACCCCCCCCCCCTCCCCCCCAAGCTTCAATAGCCCAGTTTGCCACCATCTCCGCTGAGTTCACTCTCTTCTCAAATCTTCCGACCAGGCAGGTTGAGAGAAACTCTCTTTTTTTCCTCATAATATGCTCCTTGCTATTGAAATTTGGGACTCCTAGAATCTAGAGAGGAGGAAAACTCTCTCTCTAAAACTCATTAGCTATCCACTTTCTTTCCAACCATATTGTCCAAAAGACATAATGGAGTTGTTCTCCAAACTGTTAGCTGACTCGTTGCCATTTCATGGTATTACCAGGTTTCCAAGCCCGACAGTTCGATCCCCAGAAATAGAGACTACTTTAATGCGTTTAAGATGGACCTCAAGAAGGAGTAACAAAATCTGATGAATTAGGAGCAACACAAACTACTTTCATTAGTCACAGGCAATCTTCATCACTTTTCTTTCTGATTGCAAATAAAAGCAGAATCTGATAGCTATAGAGACTAGCATCACAAATAGGGAGAGTTAGCTTAAAGAAGTATTCTTACTGTGGCAGTTGCATATGTTGGTCCAGATCCTTCAATTAAAATTAGACCTTTCCCTAAAGCTTGATCCATAGCCTATAGATGGTGGACAACAAATCAAAAGAAAGATGGGATGAGAAAGAAAATGACATGCCAAAATAACAAATAACAAGATTAATAGTAATAAGGGTGAACCATGATCAAGACAATGATGCAGCATAATAATAATGACATGGAAAAATAACAAAAACTTCATTTGTATTAAAAAGAATGGCGGAGTTAGGAACATGAGATTCCAACTTCAATTTTTCTCAATTCGGACACCAATTCCTTATATTTTTTAGAATAAAAATTACAAAAAGAAACTACATAAGTATTATGAGTCAAATTTTACAACAAAAAATAGTTGAAGAATATTTGGCAGAAGGTGCAAGTTGCACGCACGGAAAATAAAAGAGAAGGTCGCTTGATGTGGTCGGTCATGTCCTATGTCGACCTACAGATGCACCAGTTATCAAGAATCACACGATGGTGAGATAATGTGGTAGAAATGGACAAGTTTATCAAGAATCACATGATGGAAGTCGTCTCAAACAACCTATTTCTAGGAATCTAACATAGCGAAAGATATGGCATAATGGGAGAAAATATTTACATAGACAATACCAATTAGTTCAGACTAAAATCTTAGTTATGTAGCATGTTTACTTCAAGTGTAATTTCTAGAAGTCTTTTCGTCCTGCAAGATTTATATGCCCATAAAAAATATAGAGAACTTAGTACATTTTATTTTTTAATTTAATTTTATATAACATTGGACTCAAATGAGCTTAAACAAAGTGACATGAACACTGACGATTCGCATAGCTGACAACAACTTGCTAGGGAATGAGGAATAGCTGTTGTATAATAATTTCATAGAGAAAATCGATTAACTCATTAAATAATAATACTGTCATATAAAATGAAATAGAGTCATGAGAATGATGGTGGTGGTGGGAAAGTGATACTCCTTCTATCCTAATATATGTGATGGTGTTTGACTGGGTGCAAAAAGAAAGAAAGAAACTTCTGAAACTTATGATCTAGAACAGTCAATAATATTTCTATGGCTATAAATCATTTCACTAAGGGTAAAATGGGAAGTTCATAATTATAATTAAATTATTCTAAACCTAGAAACGTATCATTTAACAATGACAAGGCAAAATATAACGTAACAACAATAATATATATGATAATGATAACAACAAACAAAAATAATAGTGATGATGATGATGACGACGTTGATGTGATAATGACATAATGATAATACAGAAAAAGAAGATGATGATTACAACATTGACAAAAATTAATTTCACTGTGATGATAATGACAACGGCTATGATTACGGTGAGGAGAAAAAACAAAGAAAAACACTTTAGTAGTATTCCACAAAGAAATGTGCACCAAAAACAATATTCCCAAACTAGCTTGAACCAATTCATCGATCTCGATAAATTTGAGATGGAAAATTTTTGGTATAAAAGAACAAGAGAAACCACAAGTTCATAGTGGAAGATCCTCATTCACCTCAATAACTACGTATACAATTTCAGAGAGCGCTATCCCTAGTGAGACAACAATTGGACCTACATACCTAAGAGGGAGTACAACAAGCCCCAACTATTCCAGAGCTAAGGCCTAGATTGCATCCAACTATTATGACTGCATGGCATTGAGATACAATCAATAACCTGGTGTAAATGATGCTGCAAGCCCTTGAAGGCATTACATGAATTTCACCCCACTCAATTAGAAATTCAAGCTAGTGATGTTTTCAGGCCATCATCGCTCCTCTTTCCTATCCTCAACCCACAAAATGAAAGAGAAAAGAGACATAAGTTAACTGCCCTCATTCCATAAGTCTTGATTCTCCATGGGTGCCCTTTGCAAATTCATACAATTTATCAGGACATGAAGAATGCATGCTCAGAGATATATGTTGAGGAAAGAAATGACTTCAAGTACTTTCTTTCACACGCAATAGTTTAGTAAATCATTTCTTTTAAGTTTCACCCAGACTTCCTCCCATTTGACCTAGAAAGCAATGCAGAGTAATAAGCTCTTGTTGTAAACATGGGTATATTATCAACGCTGGTTAAGATGAAGCTGCTAGCCAACAACAACAACAACAACATACCCAGTGTATCCCGGTTCCTCTACATTACTTATCACAAAGAGAGGGTCCACCTTATTAGGCGGTGAAGCTAAACTTGTATTTTTTTTCTACCATCAAATTCCACTATTCCATGAAACAACGCGCTCAATACACATTTAAAAGATTAAATACAGCAATGGTTCATGAATATGTGGTTCATGGTGTCACCCTCGACAACAGCTCTGCATTTTATTGATTTGGAGGGAGTTTCGTTACGGCAGAAGCTTTTATTTATTTATTTTAGGTTGCAACATACTCCTTATGCAGCCTGATTCATTCTCTGGGAATAAGTACATGGAAAATTTTTGTAGAAATGACGGAGAGACTCGAAACCAAGATCACTTCAGCGCCAATACCATGTGAAAGAAACTGTGCATCTAAATCAAAACTTTTAGCCAATGATAGTAGTTCAAGAACTTCATAAGTCTCTTTGGATTCCCTCATATAGTTCCCTCATGTGTGAAAGCCATTACATAAGTTCACATCGCATTAGAGCCAAACTATGACAAGGCCGCTCTCAAAACAGTTCTTTTAACTTCTAACCTAATTGTAAGTTCACATTGCACTTTCCTTTACCAACTTAACCTATCAAGTTGCTCTCGGTTTGTCTATATCCTATTAACCTGTCAAGCCACTAACTCTACTCCAATCACACTCCTCCACAATGTTAGCCTCATCCCTCAGACCCACTCTTAAGCATGTTGACTCGCTTCACTTTTCAAATTTAAACCCATAAAAGCCCAAAAGAAAAAGTAATCTCATTTATCGCGCAAACTCTAAAGTTGGATTAGGCTTGCGAGCAATTGAAAAGGATGCATCAAAGACTTTGGCTATATAAGAACTACCCTAAAATGTCATATGAGAGTAATTGCAATAAGATGAAAATCTGATGTTAAAATTGCAATCCAATCTATGGTACATACTACAGAGACTCATACATATGTAGAGCATTCCATTTCCTTTCAATTTTATTTCTTCTCCGTGTAAAGTGGTATAGGTTTCTCCTGCCTAGCCAAACCATTTAGATAGAAAAATGAATAAAACAAGGGACCCCATAAAAGAGTGATCACTTCTCCATGTAGAAATTTTTTCCTAGAACGAATTACCAAAAACAAGGGTAAAAGGTCCACATGTTATACTCTTTACAGTATATGATAAAATTACGCAAAGAGAACTTCAAACTAAAACACTATTTTACATTAGGTGGACTTTTCAATTTGCCATGTGCACTCATAAAGAATGGCGATGACATGGGTATGGATCCTTCACATGGCTCCTTCATAATAGAAGGAATCCAACAAAAAATGAAAGTAACAAGGTAGAATACGTACCGTTATCTGCTTTCCAAATACAAATTCCGTGTAACGTCAGAATAATCTTAAGTCAGATGACTTTTCAACAAAAGCACAAAACGGGAAAAGCTGAATGCCAAGCATGGGTATCATCTTAAATACAGACCAAAAACCTCCCATGAGTATAGAGGAACAAATGAAGATAAAGGAAATAGATTTAGACAAAATTCAGGGAAGTTACGTGTTACTGTAAAAAAAATGACATTTATGAAGAATTACCAAACCTTATGGCTATGATACCTTCTCAAGACCAGAGATATAGGCCCCAGCATGAACACTTGCTACATCATCTATTGTAGCTGGTCTGAAATTTTGCAATTCAATAATATCTGAGCCCCGAAACTGGAACAAAAGATAGCTTGATTAGTTGTAAAAGAGTGAAATAACATCACAATATGCATCTCGTCAATGCACAGGAATGTTTTTGTCTTTTTAATCAGATCCAAAGATCCACCCCCTGCCCACAAAGACCCAAATGGTAGAGTGCTACAGCAATTCTCATGCCCTCCTATTACCGGTGGTAGTGGCAAAGGGTCATATGATAAAGAAAATTCACTGCATCTGACTTTATAAAATCTCCCTTAAATTCCTCACACGAGCTGCTTCATACTTTAGGGTAGGATGGTAGCTTCAATAAAATCCTTCCATAAGCTGCTTCACACGTCATGAATAGCATGGTAGCGCACACAAGTGTAAGGCAAACTAACTCTATCGGGAAATATTCTCAATCTAAAAAAAGATATTAAGCACCAAAACCATAATTTTATTTACTTCCAACATCAGTGATGATTCACTTTGGTAGATTATTGGCTTACCAAAAAGGTAGAAGGTCAAGTTACAAGCTAGAATATATGCTTTAGCTATATATAGGTGTAGATGACTGACCACCAAATTCTAGACTTCCAGCACATAAGCCAAAATCTTTTTTTTCCTTTTCTCTTGTAACAATCGAAATGTTACTGATCAAAATTACAGTCATTTTTTTCCTTGTATCTGAGTAGGACACCCATACAGAACGCTAATAACTAAGGTTCTGAAACCTTTTGTCCATTAACTGGTTTCACAATGAACCGATTTTTCAATGTAGTTGCTAATGTGATAAATTGTGATGTTTGACATTAACAGATTCTAGTACCTTTCCAGGTATTCCCTTAGGGAATATATTATGTGTTTTTCTTTCATGATCTACTGATGAAAACAATGAACACAATAATCAACATTGACAAATAACTGCTCAGTCTTTTGGGGCATACCTTTGAAGTCAGTTGCATCTTTTCTAGAGCTGTAAAAATGGCAGGAACTCTAGAGTTGCATTCTGGATGTGATTCCTGAACAAAATTTGACTGAATTCCAAGAAATAGATATTCCCCAACATAAAGACATAAGAAAAGGCGTAAAAAAAAAAACAACAACAACAACAACAACAATTGGGAAAGTGTATTGTAACTTATATCGGTATAATAGAAAAAAGAGAATAGTGTAAGATGTTACAGCAAAAAATTTTAAGCTATACGATGTTAGGATAGTGAAGTTTTAAGGTAGTTCTTCATGCAAGTGAAAAATTAACAATAATCTGTAAAAAGAGAACGAGTTGTTCTATAAGATCAATTGAATACTTTGATTAAAGATCCTTGCACTATAAACACATAGAAACTAACTTAGCCCAACGAAATTAAGAGGCAAATCTTAGGAGTTGACAAAGTTTGAGATGGAACAATGCCTCCTACCCCCAAAGATAATTTGCAAGTGAAATCTAGTCCAGGCAAAACTATTTAGCAACAAACTTTCACACTTACGTAGCACCCAAATTTCAAATGATTCAGGTAGCATTTCAAAGAAGAAGCAACATTATTATATGTCTAGTGCAATGTAACCACACCAAGGGCATGCTTGGAAAACCGAGAATGCTTCAGACTTGCTGCTAACCTATTCTTGTTAGAGAAACATCAAAAAAAGAAAGGTAAAAATTACTATGGGGACCTTGCGTTTATTGTAATTTGGATTCCAAGAGTGCATATTGCAAGGTTGGGCAGCTAGGGAAGCGATATTGACATCTGAGAATCAGAGGAAGAAGAGGATCAAATAAGTTAGTCGGTGTTTCATGTGCAAATTCTCTGGAGAAGATGTTGAGCACCTCTTGCTACATTGCCGAGTGGCGGAGCGTTTGTGCTTGGGGTTATAACTTATAAGTTGGTTTGGGGTTCAACGGGTGATGCCGAGAATAGTGAAGGAAGCGATGTATAGTTGGGCATTTAAAAAGAGGAAGAGGAGACCGAGAGATTGAGATGCTGCTCCATTAGCCCTTATGTGGATTCTGTGTTAGGTGAGAAATATGATAACTTTCCAAAATTGTAGAATACTTTTCTTTCTAGTGTCTTTATGGTGATTGGGTTTTCTTTTTGTAGAGAACTATATTTTGTTGTAGGTTCTCGACTTCAAATAGTAATATCTTTTACTTTTTCCCCTTCATTATTACTAATATCTTTTACTTTTTCCAAAAAGAGGTTACTATGGGCACATCCAACAAGACATGGGCAAGAAATGTAAGAGAATGGGAGATATTCAGAAATGTAAGAGAATGGGAGATATTCGGCATTTCAAGGTGTTCAACAAAGCCCTTCTAGGAAAATGGATTTGGAGATTTGGAATGGAGAACGTTATATGGAAGGGAATGGTAGTGGAGAAGTATGGAATTGTAGAGGGGTGAAAGACTAGAAATGTCACGGTTCAGTTTGGATGTGGCCTTTGGAGGGGGATTATGAAAGGGTGGGAGGATTTCAGCAACCACATTATTTTTAGGGTAGAGAAAGGGATAGGATTAGCTTTTGAGATCATAGGTGGTGTAGAGAGTGTGAACGCAAAAACAATTTCCCCTAACATGTTTAGATTATCAAGCCAAAGAGAGATGACTGTCCTACAGATTCACGGAGTTCCTGCGAAGAAGTCCCATTGGATTTGATATTTAGAAGGAGCCTCCAGGACTGGAGATGAGTGAACTTCATAATCTAGTTGAGTTGCTTTACAGGCAAAACATTTAACATGACACTTCTGACATGTGGAGGTGGAAAGAGAGTTTAGATTGATTATTCATTATAAAGATCATATTACCAGAGTTTGTTGGTGGGAGGGGAATCGACTTCTCCTTATTACTCCATTTGGATTCTCATGGTGCCAAGGAATGTTTGCTTTTTTGCGTGGTTGGCTGCTTAGCGATTGGCGATTGGTTTTTTTACGGTACAAAATTTGAGGAAGTGGAGGGCCAATTACGTTAATTGGTGCTTTATGTACAAATGATCCGGAAAAAATGTGGACCATCTATTGCTATATTGCAAGGTCGCAGTGCGGCTATGGACAATGGTTCTCATTGGTTTGGAATTCAACAGATAATGCTAGTGAAGGAGGCGATTTGGGGTTTAGAAGGAGGAAGAGGAGACCGAGAGCATTGGATATGGCTCCTTTAGCTACGTGGATTCTTTGGAAAGAGAGAAATATGAGAAAGGAAGTTCCTACAATAGACTTGTTCATTTGCAACTAAGAACCCTTGGAAATAATATTTATTTAGGAAGAAGCACGCGACAGAATGGCATGCAATGGAACAGAATAAACATATAATTTTCTTGGAAAACGTACACTAACATCATCTACCTAACTGTCAAGAAAATTATCTAACTATGAATAAGTCAATTACACAAAACCAAACACACTGAGATGATAGAGAATGAATTGGCGTAAAAGCTGAATATGCTATCTCCCCAATTAATTAGAAACATAGAAAAAAATATTTACATTGTTTCTCCCCTCTGCAGCTAGGATTCGATAGGACAATATATTTTGAGATATAAAACATAGAACAGTTTGTAAGAGAAGGATTACATGTGTGTGTTGGTGTTATATGGCAAAAGTGCGGATGAAGATGTGAACCACCTGCTTTTACATTGTCAGTTAGTGCCTCGCTTGTGGTGGGAAATTTTAGGATGGTTTGGTGTTCGATGGGTTAAGCCATGTACAGTTATAGAAGTCTTGTTTAGCTGGATGTGTGGAAGACGGAAAAGAAGACATAGAGCGTGGGAGCTTGCTCCTCTAGCGTCGATGTGGATCATATGGGGAGAGAAAAATAGGAGAGCATTTGAGGGAATTGAGGACTTTCATTTTTTGAAGAGTACGACAACATACCTAATGTTATCACACAAGTGGATTCTGGGGAGGATGAGATGTATACAGACCTTAATCCTACTAAGGTAGAGAGGTTGTTTCAATAGACCCTCAACTAAAGAAAAACGTTTTCGAAATCATGTTTGAAAAACAAGATGATAATATCAGGGTAAAGAAAATAATAAAACTAAAGAATACCCAAGATAAACAAAAACACCAATATATACAAAGACGAACACTAAGATAGAATAGTCTATAAGGATTAATACTACTGCTACTATGACAGAAATCACTCGACTACTATCTAACCTTCTATCCTAATTCTCGACCTTCATGCTTTCCTATCTAGGGTCATGTCTATGATGATTTGGAGGTGAGTCATGTCATATCTAATCACCTCGACCAAATTTTTCTTCGATCTACCTCTACCTCTCCGACCTTCGTAGACCCAGCACTGCCAACCCCTCGCACTTTCTCACCTGAGCATCTGTACTCCTCCTTTTCACCTGTCCGAACAATCGCAGCCTTCTTATGATTCCGTTCCTAATCATTTTGTCTAGTTCAACTCTGAATGTGAAAATGCTGAGAAATTTGAGAGAGTTGGTCAGCAATCAGCAGTAAGTTTGAATATGTTCCTCAATTCTCCATATTTTGCATGAAAACTCAACCTAGTTCCATGTGTATACCAGTATGGAACAATACAAAACATTCATAACTTATCACTTATCAGTTCAAACTATCATCCAGAGTAAGGCCATCACTTCTGCTGCTAGGAAAAGTAGGTTGGAACAATGGTCAATTGTTACAGTAGACACATGCATATAGTTTTCTTCATTTACTATTGGAAAAAACCTGCCCATTTGTAGTCTACAATTATGCTCTAAGCCCCTACTGTTGTCACATACAGTGACACCTCTCTATAATGGCGACGATTGTCCGGAAATTTCGTGGTTGTTATAGCGAGGTGCTATTACACACGTGTAGTGGCATTTCACATTTAGACCTCAGTTGGTTGCTATAGGCAAAAATTATGCAAATAAAATCAGATTCCTGAACGTTTATGTTATAACAGAATACAAAATAATTAAATTTAAAATTTTGATTGATATTCACATTTCATTATTAAAAGTTTTGAAAAAAGACTATCTTTTTCAAGAGAGGGTAAGGCATGCGAGCATCACACCCTCCCCAGACCCCCGGGTGTGTTGTTGTTGTTGTTGAAAAAAGCTAATAGATTTTTTATAAATCAAAAAAATTAGTTGTATTGTACATACAAAGAATTAAGCTCCAAGACACAAGTATTTAAAACTAACTGAAAATTCAAATTTTGCAAGTTTAGGAAGAAATATAAAGTTGTAGATTGTTTCGTAGATTCCAGTGTCAAATAATGTTTGATAGCAAACATATAAGTCCAAACTTTCAGAGGTATCCGATTGCATCACCTTGAAAGCAGTCTAAAAGCTTACCAGTTGTATTTTCTGTCTCAACCCAAGTAGCTAATGCTTTAAGTATAAAAATAAATGACTAGCAAAGGAAGTTGAAAAGTTAGCAAAATCAATTAGAAGTAGCATTATAGTGAAATTAAAACCAATCAATATTTGAGACTTTGAGTAGTGCTATATTAAAGAGGTAATTTTACAAAGAGTGCACTTCAAAGGATGTCAATGTTGTTAGGTAGACAGTAGACTGCTGTTATAGAGATATAAAATAAAACATGAAATATTTGTTTCGGAGACTTGGTTGTTAGTCTGTTACAGTGACATGCTGTATAGCAAATGGTTGTAATAGAGAGGTCTCACTGCATCAACCCGCTCATGCACATAATGCTGTGTAGAATTTCTAAAGAAGAAAATAAATACAAAGGTTTGGATTCATTCCTCCAGAGGTCATAAGCAGTGGCAAGTTTGGAACTTGATCAGACCGTAAGCTGGTCCATGACTGTAAGCTTATACGGCTTTAGTTTAACTCTCTAGGTAGGCGTCGAATAAGCAGTATAAAAGTTGTTAGCATGAGCTGGTCCATGACAGTTTTAGGAGAAGGAGCTATAAAGTAAATGTTTCCATGGAATCCCCAAGCCAGCTTCATAATATGGAAAGTAGATTTACCTGATTATGACCCATTGCAGGAGAAGCAGCATAAATCACTTTTGCACTGACCCCAATAGGATCAGAAGGCAAACCAACACTGTTTTCCTGCTGATTTAGACAATAAGCGGTTCCTTTAACACTCTTTGACGAATATCCCTTGTCATGTCCAAGGTGCCTCTGGAGATCTATATTCTTAATGGTAATTCCATTTTTGGAATGCTTCTTAAGGGAGTGAACGCGATGTCTAACCCTGAACAACAAGTTACCTGCCAAAAGGAAATGAAACAAGTAATGTGTACCCGTTGAAGAACAGAAGTCCAAGTTGAAAGCACAAATGAAGCAACTCTGTGACAACAAGATTGGACAAGATGATCTTCCAAAATAATTCCAACAGAAACTGCGCTTTTTGTATAACAGTAGTGCCTAGGCCAACTTGCGCGCACCTCGACTAATTCCACCGGGTACCTGCCACCTCCCACCAGCAACAAGTACCACGTAATTCTACCCACATGTAGGAACATCAACCACTTCTTCAAAACATGCATTATGTTAATTTTGCAGCATAAACCTGCACCGGAGCATTCCTTGTTCTAGTCATTTTCCTTTTTCATAATCAAAAGCACTTCCAGTGCAATTAAGCTTCAGAACATATCTAGCTGCACGTAACTTGGATTTAGACACATTCACCATCCCCCTCTCTCTTTGTTCTAGTCATTTTCCTTTTTCATAATTCTTAAAATTAACAAGTTTAGCATTCACATTCTGGCTGCTAAGCCTAATGCAAGTGAAAGCTCCATTTTTAAATTAAAATAATGACAACCATGTAGATTTTCTTGTTAACAGATGTCGTCATAGGCTAACTCGCACTAGGGCATGATTTCTTCTTTACATGTCAGTATAAAATCAAGGCTTACACAAAATTGGGACTATTTGTTTTCATACAAAGATACCTCCAAAATACCAACAAATAGCACTTCTCGTCGTTCTGTTACAATGGATTAACAATACAATACTATAAAATTTAACTTTTATGTAACAATCAAAACAAAATTTAAAAGTAACAATACTAAACAACACGATTGGTAACAACCATCCAAACACGCAGAAAAAAAAAATGGCAGCCCGATGCAGAAAACAAAAAAAAAAGATGCAAGAAAGTATGGGAATTCAAAAAAAGAGCATAACCCCAAATGGCAAATCTAATACTCTATTTTTCACAAACCCATGACAAACTCATTAGAGAAGACCAGCCCCCTTTAAGATACTTCTACCATTGCCAATTTGCCACAAGCACACACATGGTATCAGTATATATACAATCAAAATATATATAGAAGCTGGGGAGTGTAGGGATTACCTCCAAAGTCTCGGGAGCAAACAGTCGGAAGTGCCATTTACCGCCACAGAGTAGGGTATTACTTCCTCTGTCCCAATTTATGCGGCAATTGTGATTTTCGAGATTCAAACTAATGAATTTTGACTAATATTTTAGAATGTATTTTGATATGAGAAAAGTTGCAATTAAAATAGTTTCAAGTAGTTTTTAAATATATAAATTTTAATATTAAAATATTAAGTTAATCTAATTCAATTTTAGCAGTTGACTCTCGAAAAATGAAAAGTGCCACATAAATTAAGACGGAGAGAGTAGTATTTTTAATACATAAATTTAGATGTGAAAATTTGGATGTCATGCAAGTTTTTGAAGGGCCAAATCCAGAGATAATTAGGATAAAATTTTTCTTGCTGAATATGACAGCAAAAAGTTCCGTTAACACACAAGTTTCAATAACTTGTTTATTTCTCACCTATTTATGTGGTTCTTTTAATTTCTTTCAAATTACTACTTTTTCTCTTGTTTTGTTTCTATACCGGAGTTGTTTGTAGCTCATCTACACTAGTCCATTAGCTATGATTTGCGTTGAGTTCGTTTATTTCTTTAGTAACTTCAACTCATCTAGGAGCCGGTTTCGGATTGCTGTAAAAAACTGTTTAATTTGAGAAGTACTTTTGGCATAACTACTACTTTTAGATAATAAGCAGTTTGTGTTCGGACAACTCATTGGAGAAATACTTTTGATAAATAATTTGTGTTTGACTAATCTTTACGAAAAGTGCTTTTGAGTGTTAAATTATGAAAAGGACATTCAAATTCATTTTTATATTTGGATTAATAAAAACCAAAAAAAATTAATTTTAAATATTTATCATAAAAGACTTTAAATAAAAAAATATTTAGTTAAAATGTAAAACATAAAGTAAAATATATAAATTTATGCTATTGAAAAAACATAAAATATAATTAAATCGAAGTGATAACAAAATTAAAATTTTTTTTAGTAATTACTTACTTTTAAAAAAATGATTTAAAGAATAGGAGATTCTATGTACGTTGATAGAAATAACTAGAAATAAAAACTAGTCCTAAAAAGAAGAAGATTTATAAAAGTATATATTAGGAAAAAATGAGAAAAAGAAAAATATAATTTTATTTAGAGAGAGAAGTGGTTAATTAATGAGGGATAATTTGGTAAAGAAATGGCTCACTTTTTCGAGGCGGGAGGGTCTAAACCTCGAGACAGGCGTTTCGACTTCAACACGAGCATCTCCCCACGATCTCAGCCCATGATCTCAGCATTTAATGGGAGAGATCGTGGGTTGGCCACAATCTAGATATGGAGAGGTGGGCTAATTAATACCTACATTTGTCTCTAACCTAATTACTATAAATAGCATCTATGTAATCTTGTATATTCGTTCAGAAATAGAGGCAAAACTCTACTCCATTGTACTCTCAAATTGTTCATATTGAAATTGCTCATCTTGTGTTCATATTATTTGTTTGCTGCTTATTATTTTCTTGCTTTTAACGACTTTGATAAATCAAATTGCTTGTAACCCAAAATAAATTCAATTGTATTACTATATCCGATTTAGGCTCATACATATAGTGTATCTATTTTGTTTCAATTTTTAGTGCTTTACAAATTTGTGCTCATATAGATTCCTTTTTTAAATAATATTTGTTGATTTTTTTTGTTTAATGGCGAATTTAGGTGTTACTATGGATCTTCAAAAATTATCCTATATTGTAAGCTTTATCATCCTTAAGAATATTACGGAGCAATTTTTTGTTGTCTTTCTTTGCCTTGTCATGGCTCGTTGTCACTTCTTGAGAAGACAACGTCGAAATAGGCATGAGATTAGGTACTGTATGAGTGATAGACTTTGTAGAGTCGTGTCTCATCTAAGTTATATCACACATGACAGTGATATTGCATGTATTGATAAGTTAAGAATGAATAGAAATGCCTTTCAAACATTATACTCTGTTTGGATGGTTGTTACCCATCGTTTCATAATGTGTTATATTGTATTGTACTGTATCGTATTCTGTTGTACAACGTTTGAATAGACTGTATTGTTTACCGTGGTTTAATAATTGAAAATAAGGTAAAGGGTAAAAAGAAAATATTAAATAATAAGTGAGGGCATGATGGGTAAGAAAAATAGGTAACGACGCGATCCCACCAAATCGGTGGTTACATAAAGTGACAGTTTTCATGGTTACATAACCATGGATTTAACGATACCATACAATATTAATTAAAGAAACAACCAAAACAAACGTCGTAGCTATGATAACAATACAATACCATACCATGGGTTACAACCATCCAAACAAGCTGTTAGTCATCTTAACAAAAGATATTGGAGGTTTGACTGATAGTAAATACATGTCAAGTACTGAAAAGTTGTCAATGTTTTTTAATATCTTGGCTCGTCATGAGAAGAATATATCCATCAAAGTTGATTATTTCATATATCAGAATGGAGTGTAAGTCAAGCTTCCAATGAATGCCTAAGAGCTATTTTCAAACTAACTCCTTTGTTACTTGTTAAGCTTAAGTTGGTGCTTGAAGAGGCTGATGATCGATGGAGATGGTTTAAGATAAGCAAATTTTAATTTGAGCATCTATTTATTTATGGATAAAGCTAAATTAAACTATAGTTTTACAAAAGAAACTGTAATAGTTTGAGATAACTATATAATTTGTTTATAGGGTTGTTTAGCTGCATTGGATGGTACTTATATTCACATTAGAGTTCCATCGTAGTACAAATCAAGATACAGGACAAGAAAGGGTGAAATAGCAACTAATATATTAGGGGTTTGTGACAAAAATCACAATTTTATTTATGTGTTATCTGGTTGGGAAGGATCAGTTGTCGATGGTCGTGTATTACGAGATATTGTAGCGCGTACTAATGGATTGAAATTCCCCGAGGGTAAGCTGTGTATGTGCTTATATATTCACATTATATAAAAAATGAATGATATATTAAAGTAATTAAATCTTATGTTTATTTTATAAGTAATTATTATTTGTGCAATGAAGGATATACAAATGGAAACATTTTTCTTTCACCTTATCGAGGGTATAGATATTGGTTAAGGATTGGCAATAGTGATCCACACAAAATTGTTACGCCCTGTGATTTATTTTAAAGGTAATCTGCTGGTTACTATTTGAAACTACGGTGCATGTTAAGTTATCATTCCAAAAGCACAATATTTTACTACTTATATTTTCCACTCCCTAACCTAGGCCTCTTTTGTACACTTCAATGTGATTGGCAGACAAAAAAGGTTCTTAAAGAGCTATAAAATTAACAAGTTAAAGGAGAAAAAGAGTTGAAGAAGCTAGAAGTGACAAAAAAAGGGGAGGAATAAGAATACTGGGTAATGCATGCTCCACAAATTATTATCGTTACTATTACTTTTGATTGACATGTTGTTGGCTTGCATTAGAAGTAGTGAAGGTCAAGGGACACAAGTTAGTCCCTTGATAAAAGAAGAACAGGACCAAACTAATGGTGCAGCTTGGTGTGGTCACAATACAGAGGATAATGCTGATGATCCAAGTGATCAACCACCTTGTAGCATCCATGAAAATTTCCTCCAACAAGTAGTGGTTGCTTTTGGTGAAGCAAAAGAAAGCCAAGAAGAAACAGCAAGATTGGTGAAAGAATCAATTACCATCAATCCAAGTCTTGAATCAACCTTTTTATACATCGTAGAAAAATACGGGGACATCACAAAGGATTGTCTTATGGAGTCAGGTTACATGCTGAATTCTGTTCTTGAAGTTATATGTAAGGTTGTCCAAGAACTTCAACAGAAACAGTTGACTGAAGTCGATCGTGATCTTTTGGACTCCTATTACTTGGTAGTAAAGGATGCTGAGAAGTTGAAGTTGAACGTGGGCTGGTTAAGAACTCGACTTGATGAGATAAAAGATGCAGTAGAATTTATTGTTGAGACGAAAAAAATGAAGGATGAGAATAATAGGCGTGTAGAACAGATTAGGAATAGGAAAAAGGAACTGGATTCAATGAAAGCTGAATTGGAGAAACTCAAATCTGAAATTGAACGAAAGGAAAGTCTTATTAACCTGAAGGTACTGGTGACTGAAGAGCTGAGCAGTATGATTAATGATCAGGCACTCAAGATCCAGCAGTTTAAAGACAAATGAGAATCAGGCAGTGTGTAGTTCTAGAATGACATGTTGCCTGTGTGAGATGTTTATGACGTACGATTTTGAGATGTCGAGAGTGAACTTGTCCAAGTATGCGAAGTTCAAATTTGTGTATGCTTTGCCTCTTGGCGAGATAAATGATTGAAGAATAAAGCAGGGGCACTTGATTGAGCCATTCTAATAGTTTCATTTGATCTGGCACAAGGGAAAATATAAGAATTTCTGTTGCTACATGCTTGTAATTGGATATCGATCTTCTCTTTTTTTCTTCTCAGTAACTGCATTTATGAGTATTATGCTTGACAAGCCTTAGCAGTAATAACTTTTTGATATGTTCCTTAGCAGTAATGCCGTTTTAACACTTGTACTTAGGAAAGTGTCATTATACTCGTCCAAAATCTATATTTTAAACCATTGTGTCTAAGCGTGTTGCACAAAAGCTATCCACATGGCATCCACGTCAGATATTTGGCCATAGCCCTTGCCTCGTATTTTTTTAAGGATTAAAAAAAAAGGCTATGGAAAAAACAAAGGGACCCCTTTAACCAAAATAAAAAGCACCTGATGAACCCACCCAAAAAAATTTCTATCTTTCTCGATTAACCAAAAAAATCCCTTCAACTATGGCTTAGTTCTTCAGCAAATCATTGATTTTGAACTTTTAACTCAAAGATTTGGGCTCTGTGGGGTAAGGATTTGTATTTGGACAAATCTTCTTGTTGGGTTTCTATTAGTCCATGATATCTTTATGCCCGCAACCATTTCACAATGGCACAATGATGGTTGTTCCATGTCTTCCATCATAAGAATAGATTTTGTTAAAAAAAAAAAAAAAAATCTAAGAAAAGAGTGAGCAATAAAAATGGAAGAAGAAGAACAAGAAGAAAACAAAAGAAAAATGACCAAAATTGTGTTGGAATGAAAGCTCTTAAAAGGAGCAAAAGATAGTTGTTGCAAGTCTTTTTTTTTTATGCCACTGCTTTTGCCACATACTCAAACAACTTGACACATCAGTGGAGTAGCGTTTAAAAATATAGGTTTTGGACGAGTCATTGTGTTCTTTTCTATGTACATCAGTCCTTGTTCCATTTGATACAACTTTTCTCCATTTGATTTTAAAAGTCTTATCTTATTTCTTTGTGTTGTTTGATCTTCTTTTCTTGTTTTATTTCCTTTAGCTCTTATTTAATAATAAAATTCATAACCATGAAAATTCCCACTGAGAAAAAACAGGTTCAAAAAAATACGCCGTTGCCGGGGATCGAACCCGGGTCACCCGCGTGACAGGCGGGAATACTTACCACTATACTACAACGACTTTGTTGTTCTCATCTCCTCTGAATAAAAAAATATTACAACAAATGTTTTGGGTAAAATTTGAAATACTTTTCATCAGTTTTTCTAAAAGAAATTAAAATGCACAAAATTTTGGTTGGAGAAACATGGAACTTCATGCTTAGTGATGGTGGATTTAAAATGATATCGTCGGTAAGGAGTGTTGCAGTAGTTCTGTTTGTAGCCACTATATCTTCGGCTCGAAGATGTGTTAAATCTTCAAAATACGTGTTTATTCTATGTTCCCTTTCATTTCGATAATTTTAGCTTACAGAGGCATTTGATTTTGATTTAAAATCTTATATCCGTCTCTGCACTCCCATGAAACATAAGCAAAATAATGCCAAAGAAATAGGGAAGTGATGAATGCTAAGCCTGGTCCAATGCAACTAATAGAGTTACTCTCATAAGAATGAAAGTGATAAATGAGACAACAATATTTTCATGCTACCTACCACAAATATAACTACTGAATGAACTATTTGATAATAGGTCCAAGAAATGGAATAAGAATTTGATGTCAATATAATCTACGAAACCTCAATCCCAAATCAATTGGGGTCGGCTATATTAATGATAATATCAATATTACATAGTACAAAAATAGGCATCCCTACATCTCTCCAATCTCCCTCATTTTCTAAACCTTTACAAAAATGCCCAATGAGTTTATACTAGTTAGGAGAACCAGTCAGTAGTGGCACTTCACATTCCTTCATCTTCTGTTTAGACCTCCATCCAAAGGAAAATAATTCCAGCGTAATCTTGATATCGTACTTTTCCATTTGGAACAATGCTCTCAAGAAAGAATACCTTGAACTGATCTTTCCTTTGTTAGTTTGGTGAAGGTAATGATGCAGGATCATCTTCCAAATATTGTTCATGTGTAACCATTTGGGCTTTAGGTTGAGGGATATCCAAAGAAAATAACCTCTTGAAAGATTCATAAGATGCAAAGAAAAGTGCTCCCTGGGTCATATACATGATCAATCTAGGACTCAAGCCCCTGCCATAAAATCAAGATCCATTACTACTATAATAACAATCACAATGGTTAACTTAAACAACATATTCACAATATATGATTTGCTTTTAGAATGTTGTTGGTATTCATTAAGAATGAGTATATGACATAGCAGTGTAGCACAGACAATTTAATAAATCTTACTTGCTCCATACGCAACAAAAAAGTCAGCTTGGTAGAATATGGGCTGCACACACTAGACTAATATGCTACACTGTGTGATTACATCCTTGTCTTTCCGGACCCGTGAATAATATAACTTTTCTTATGTTATACTGACGTATGCTGTTTCTGGTTGGAGTTGGACATAGAAAACATTTATATGATGCGAGCAAGATGGAAATTAGTTGATCTTATCCAAGTTATATTTCCAACACTCTGTTGACTATAGCAATTTGATTATGCTGTTGATTAACAAACAAGAATAACTGATATGATACATTGAGGAATTATAGGCCTCAAAACTATAAGGATAAGTCGCATCACCTATGAAACATAGGCAAGTCTTCCTTCCCTAGTTCTCATAACTAATTCTGTGTAGGACAATCATGTCTCTCCATTTCTCTACATTTATCTAAAAACATCTTCACATATACATTGAAAATGATGACAAACGACCAAGATGACTTCTCTGTGAGTCTTGTATCAGAGAACCAAAAATCAAAGAGAAAACTCCGGGTAAATCCTACTCTGAGGTACTACTAGATAGGGAAGCTGCCTATGCCAAGGGAAAGGTGCACCATGATCCGCAATTTGACACAATATTGAGTCTATTGACTATCCCAGGATTGATCAAAAAGAGATTGAACATCCAAGTACTATCAGAAGGTAATATTGAATTAAATGACTTCAATATTGTATCCGACCATTACCTGTAGAGACCCTTCAAACCTTCACGCTTTCCTATTTCTTTAAGTGTGTTTAACACACCGAACTGCGTCATAGATCCAGGAATCTGCATGACCGCAACTTTTTGAGGAGCCTTATAAATCAGTTGCTCATATAGGGTTAAGGGAAAGATGAGAACTATATCAGTTGAATGCTTTCCGAAGACTTAAAACTGATACAGTTCTTCAAAATAGTACAAAGGAAGTGAGAAATAAAGCAACTGAATGCTTTCAGAAGGCTTAAAGTGATCCTGTTTTCTAGCAGCAACTATAGGACAAATTGACATCTGTCACAACAGAATGAGTAAGAGAGGACACACATAGAATGGATAACCTGTGTCTGTAATCTTGTCTTGACAACATCGAAGGGAGTTGTGAATAGTGCAGCAGTAGATCCAGCTAATCCGCCACAGACGAGCTGGAAGGAGGAGAAAAGAACTGAGAAAAAGCTAACTCATTTTTACCAGAAATTGAGACCAAGAACACTGCACATAAGGCCTCATTGCCTCAACTGCAAACCTTAAAGACTAATTGTTAACATCGACCATCACCCTTTAAGTAAAAATGCAAGTGCCAGAAAATCTCTATCTTATGCCTGATAATGGCAAAAGACCAAACCAATCAGGGCAGATAAAGGGCTACTCAAGAGTAAGAAAACTAACCGTCATTAATGTATCATTTTGGTTGCACAGTTGAACCGATGACAACCTCAACTCCTTCAATCTTTCATATGTATAGAACTGCCAGTCAAAATACCACTTCTAAGAAATAGAGAATATTAATGTACATTAAAGAGCAATAGATCTAGAAAAATGAAATCAAACTGCGATGAAAGAGAATATAAAAGCAAAAACCTTCCTGATCCCCATTTCTCTCCAAAAAGGCATCGACAGATTGTTTAGGTCAAAACTTACCTTGATGATTGAGTGTGGAATATTCCTGCAAAGTACAGCTGTCCATCCAGCATATAGTGATGGCAAACCACCACTTCTTATAATCTCAATTAAGGCATTCCTGCAGAGGCAAAAATGAGAGAGCAAGATGTTATCAGTAGACAATAGTGGCCCTGCTTACCATCCTTAGTAAAAGTAGCGAACGACTATAACTACAAGAATAAAGCAAACCCTATAATAAAGAACATGCAGTTAAGTTAGAAACCCATAACCGCATTAAGATAATTATATATTCACCAGTTTACACCTTTTTTCTGTTGTGAGAAAGAATTCACAATATCGAGGAGTAACTGAAATTTCAACATGTAGTAGCAACTAAAGATCATATTTTAGAAAATCTTCTTTAACTATATCCAGGACATACCTTCAGGGAAATATGAGTGTGATATAACCAAAAGAAAAAAAAAAACAGAAGGAAAAACACGAGCTGCAGAGTATCAGACACTTAAGCAACATATGTATACTTAATCACCGAATAGAAGCATTCAAGGCGACAAGCAATTATCATATCATTAGTTAACTGTGGTAAACAGAATCAGACTTAAAGCTGGTGGAATTGATAATGTGATGACTAACGTACTTCAGGAACATATGTTTACCAGCAGTTCTTATAGTGTGAACCCACTTGCATCTGTTGCTTGATACGCTCACTCGGAGTGAAAATGAATGATGTGGCAACACTAGCGCAGCCCCCTGCCAAGCAGTGCGCAAAAGATTGATATTCCTGTGTTACAGGAAACATGTAACATTTAGGGATGCACCAGCTTCCTAGCAAAAGGAGGAATGGAAAATACAACTAAGGGTACCACCGCCCATGGATCAGTTTCATTTTTCTCCTTTACTAATTTATATAAGTCCAAAACTCAGATGACCTAACAGACTGCTTTCCACTTGCTGGGTGGTGCAGAGAGTATTTCTGAGAGGAAGTTTAACAAGAAATGGGAAAAGAAAAGAAAATATAGACATTCACCTTAGGGAAAAGAGGAAGCAATGCGCCTTTCACTGATTCGTAGGTAAAGGTATAAATTGCAGATATTGGTGCAGACGAAGCAAGATTGGTAGAAATTCCGCGATAGAGTGCTGGTACTCCTGAGATAAGTTGACAAACAATTTCAAAGGTTTAAAGATAGGCCCTAAGAAATAGAAGCATCTCTTTGCGTGTAAGGAATCATCATACTGAAAGTTGAAGCGCAGCTTCAAATGAATATACCTCTTTCGGAAATAAATGATCTGCCTATATAATAAAGTGATTTCTGATCATTGTGACATGACTGAACAACAGTCTTGATTGTGTCAACTGGATGAAGACAAAGTGTGACAAAACTTCCAGCCATTGCTCCTGCAAAAGCATGCTCTTGTTTTGCAAGCGCATAACGAGGCTTGTCCTTTGCCATGGAGATCTGCACTTCAGAATTGTCACCCTCCAGTTCTACAATTTCATTGATTGTAGAGCCATACATGTGATCCTTAGCATTGATTTTGCTGTCTACATTGGCAGAACTAGTTGGAGGATGAGAGTACTCATGGAATACTGACTGAATATCAGAACATGGAATTTCTAGCGCGCTTGATATTTTGTCCTGTGAAACCTCATTATTATGACTTAAACATGAAGTAATGGTTGATTCCCTGTCGGTGTTGCGATCTTTTGCAATCTGACCTGACAACGAACCAGACGGTTCTTCCCTGTCAGGCTGGTTATCAGCATTTACTGTATCCACAGTTGAGCAGAAACTGGGAGTACTGTTCATCGTGTCTTCTACGGTACGTTTTCTGCTATCATGGATCTCAATACTAGCACAATTTACCAGATGCTTAAATTTCAGTAAGGATATTTCATGCATCCAACCATACACAGTTTGTAAATCATCAGCACGACTTTTAGGTTTCCAAGTTTCTGGATGCATGGTAGATCCACCATAAAGGAGATTCCTCAAAGGAGAATTTCCTAAAAGAGGACCAAAGAATGAGATTTTTGCGCTTGCTGTCAGACGTTCCACATTTGCAAGCATTAGAGGTGAAGAATCTGTATCACTATCCACATTGTCAGGTATTGAGGGATCATAACTTGAAAGACAAGCACCAGAAATATTATCTGCTGCGGAGTAACCAAACATGTTGCTATCTTGGTGATCAGTGCTATTGCATCTAGAACTTGCTTTGGACAGGATTCGTGTAAGAGGACGAGCTGCAGAATCCCATATACTGCCAACTGCTGATATGAGCTCACTTGTGCTCATTATCTCAGAGGACTTAAACTCAGAATTTTTATGGTTCTCCTTATTTTCAGATGAAATGGGGGCATGACTTTCTCGGTCAAAATCAGCAAGTTCAAACATTGCTCCATCAAGCAGATTACGTCTGTATTTGACAGAAGGTTTTCCACTTTGGCGTGGTTGACTTCCCCCAACCATTTTATCACAATGATTTAAATTTTTCTTGAAAAGAGAAAATGCTAGAAGTTTGGCAACTGCAATGTGGATGTAACCACATAAGTACTATCATATGTCAAAATAACTAAATTATTTGCTAAGAAAACTCACTGAAACTAACAAATAATTTAAATGAATGAGCACAAAAGGTAAAGAAACCAAGCCAAACCATCCAGAAAGCTCCTCTAAGTGTTAGTGCAAACTAGGTTTTATTACATGTTTGTATTTCGCCTCACCAAAAACAGACATCACCTACGATGTTTTTTCACACATTATAGTAGATGCTACTTTAAGTTCTTAGAATAGAATCTCAAACTGAACATATAATTGAGGTATCCTCCTTCACATTGAATGAAATTTGAAAATCAAAATTGCTCGTTAGCTATGCTGTGTATATAACTCCAATTCAATTAAGTGTGTGCTATCTCAGTTGACCATGTTTAAATGATGAGTAAAGCTTGTCTTCTTAGTCGCCTTTTAAGTGGAAATTGATGTTACATTTTAAGTGATCTTGCTCTCTATACCACAAAATTATCGTTTTCAGGATTTTCAAATTTAACACTTAACATTACTATCTCTTTGAGTGCACAAAGATATTCGATAAAGGAGAAAAATTCTTAATCAAATTCTTTTCAAATACTTATAGAACAGAGAGCAAAAGACGTATTGTTACCTGTCAAAGCTTCCTCCCTCTTACTAGTCCCAACCCCACTAGCTCCATTCTAAGCAACAAAATACCCCTGAAAGCAAAACCAATTACAAATTCATAGGTCAATCTTTTCTAAAATGAAATTGCCACTTCTAAAATTATACTTTTCTAACCACTAAAACATCCATTAGAACTAAAAGGTCAATCTTTTTTCTTAATGATGGTTATGTCTAGGCCAGCTTGCAGGTCAACTATTACACGGGTACCTGCTCCGACTAGCACAAGTACCAGGCCCATCAACGCTTAGGCAGCTAAAAAGTCAAAAATTTTCCTAAAACCAACTTCAAATTTCCCCACTTCAACGCTTCTCTTCTTGCTTTCTCTCAGTTTATCAGCAACAAACTAGGATAGTACACATAATAATACACAATTACAAATATACTCCCTCCGTCTCATTTTATTTGTCCTTTTTGCTTTTACACGTCCCTTAAGAAAACATTAATGATAGGGTCTTTTTTACTATTTTATCCATCATATTACTCTCTTCAATAAATGTTAACTCTTAGTTTTTATTTTCAAGAACAATGATTACGTAATTAATTTTTGCCTTGAACTCCTAAATGGACAAATAATTTGACACGATTATCTATAGTAAGTATGACAAATAAAACGAGTCGGAGGGAGTACTAAACTACAACAACAGCATACCTAGTGAGATCTCACAAGTGGGTCTAGGGAGGGTGAGTTGTATGCATACTTTATCCTTACCTCGAGTGAGTTAGACAGGCTGTTTCCGACAGACCCTCGGCTCAAGAACTAAATTACAACATCAAAAAAGTATCATACTTTTTCCTTAAACCAACTCGAAGTCCCCCATTCTTGAATGTTTCAATGACCCACAACTAACAACAAAGACTTCAACTTTTTTTCTTGATTTCTCTCAGTTTATCAGAAACCAAACTAGGAATAATACATATAAACAGAAAAGAACAAGTACCTGAATGAATTGAACTGTTTTGTAGCTGAAAACAATGTTCCAAGAATATTGTCAATCATTTTTCACCTGGGGTAAACCAGAGAGAAATTGTGTGGAAACTTCCTTTGTGGCACAAGTTAATACTACAACATAACCAATATAATCCCACGAGCGGGATCAAGAGAGTATGAAATGTAACACACCTTAACTCTAACAAGTCCAATATAATTTCACGAGTGGTCTTAAGAGACTGTTTTCGATAAACTCTATTAAGAGAGTTTAAGGTGGTGGGGTTTTAGTATTTGAAAGCTGCATTATTTGCTATGGTCCTATAATTGTGAAACCATATGAGATGTTTCAAAAGGTCATATTGTTTTCTTGTGCAGTAAAGGTTTGTACCTCCTGTAGTTGTACCATGTACTTTTGACCTTATGTATGAAATTAGAATTTAGTTTTTATGGAATATAGTTTTAGGGTTGTCATTTTCCTTTTCTTTTGGTTTGTCATTTATTTATGTGTCACCACAAATTTTGTTTATTAGGAGTAATGGAAAGATATTAGGAAAAGAAAAAAAAAACACATTGATGTTTCTAATTTGGAAAAACTACTAAAATTTTATTGGCATCCGATGGTTATATTGAGTTAATGAACACACAAGTTTTGTAAGGTGTAAATATTTGTGCAAATAAGTATTTGTACGAATGTTCATGCAAAATTAAAAAAATGAAGAAATCGATAAATTGAGTCAAACCAATAAAATAAATCGACTTACAATTGTTTATTTAAAGAAAAAAATAAATTTATTTAGTTTGATTTGATTTTTAAACAAAAACAAATTCAAACCAAACCGACAAATAGTAACCAAGTTTTGACACTTCTAATCTAGCAAGCCTTATGCCACATACTTCGTAATTTTCTAAAGGCTAATAATAAAAAATTAAATTATGTTCAGTTTAAAAGAATTATGATTTTTTTTTAATGATACTCTAAAGAATTATGATTATAACAGATTGTTGGTCCCTGGGAGAATATCTTTTGCATTCTTTCAAAGTATGTGTAGGGAAGAAGAGGGGGCGAAAAAATTATTAACGAGTGATAATATTGGATTTAGAACAAATAGAGGAAAAAGTTGTCTGAGCCCGGGTTCGAACCGGGGACCTCTAGTGTGTGAGACTAGCGTGATAACCAACTACACCACCCAGACTTGTTTGCTTCAATTAGCAAGTTTCTATTACTCTATTACTAATTTTCTTGATAAAGAGCAAATTAATTTATCTGTAATTACATATTGTCCTTAAAAAAGAAATTGAATCATTTTGAGTAGACTATTTATTACCTTCTACCTACAATCTACAAAGAAAGACTTAAGCATATGTAAGAAAGAATCAACAAGTATTTTTCTGTTCTGACCTTGATCGTTCATGATTTTCATTCATTTTATTGACCGCTAGACCCCATTTGCGACTTGACAAGAAATTCTAAATGGCCCATTTTGTACCATTACCGTGTACTGGATTTTTTCCAATCTGGACCTTAACAAGTTTATATCAATCCCTTTATTATTCTTCAATATCAAATGGATCATAATGCATTATATTTTCTTTATAGATTGATTTATTATCTAATATAGATGTTGATATAGTATAATGTCAACTATGTTCTTTGAATATTTTAATTTCCACTCCAAGAATAAATTAATGCAAGTCTAGGCTTGTGTGAAGCATGCTAGATTTGTTTAAGAGCCAGGATGGGTCCTTAATGCAATAAAATAATCTAAATCTTCATATTTGAGTGTCCAAAATGTCAAAGCCAACACTAAATTTGATCTGTTCATTCCAACAGAAAGGAAATATAATCACTAAATATTTTGGCATTCTTGTCTTAATGTAGACACCCCCTTTTGTTTAATGATCATGAGAAGCATGAACCAATAGATAATTAATTTATCTAGTGAATATATATCGCGGAACATGATAATTGGATAGTTGGCCTGTTATGGAAAATTTATGTAGAATGATGTTGAATCGGATCACGTACTTTTGAATATGTCGTTATATCATGTACATATATTCAGTTTTCCATTTTTTATGCTCATGCTCGTGTGTCATGGTAAGATTGACTAGCCCTCTCCTTATTGTCCCTCTTCCTATTTGGGATAACTGCCTTCGAGCTTTGCCTGCCCTTTGTAATAAAATATTCTAACTCGGCCTAGTCCCCGGGTATAATACTAGACTATTAGAGAAGACAGAGGCGGACCCACGATTTCAACTCGGTGGGGGCACAAGATAAAATTTCCTATTTGGGATAACTGCCTTCGAGCTTTGCCTGCCCTTTGTAATAAAATATTCTAACTCGGCCTAGTCCCCGGGTATAATACTAGACTATTAGAGAAGTCGAAGAGAGAGGTAGTTACCTTTAAGGAAGGGTGGTCAGCTGAACAAATTTCGCCGAAAAATTATACAGTACATTGTATAATGTATATCCTTAGGATACACCTGGCTTTGACATTGTGTTTGAGAGCCTTGCATGACTTTCAAGATCCTTATATAAATATCACTAGAAGGAAGAGTTCATGTCCACTTCCAAGCTCAATGGCTGATTCAACTCCTTTTATCTCACATTCTCCTTCAACTATGAATTATCAAGATAAAGAAACTCCAATGCTGAAAACTTTAAGGGAACTAAATGAGTCTTCTTGTCTTGAAGATATAATAGAGCCATTTTTTGGAAGTTGTGGAATTGCATGGCCACAAATCTTGCAAGTTATGCTTGTTTCTCTGGCTTGTTTCTTTGAGGGTCAGCAAACATATATCACTATCTTTACTGATGCTATTCCATCATGGCATTGCACCCAACTTAATGACACAAATTGCACTTCCAAGTCCAATATTTGCCAACTTTCTTCCAAAGAATGGAACTGGGATAAGCCTAATGACACATCCATTATATCTGAATGGTCACTTCATTGTTCTGACAATCCTATACTTCAAGGCCTTCCTGCTTCATCTTTCTTCATGGGATGCTTGTTTGGTGGCCTAGTTCTTGCTTTTCTCGGGGACACAATTGGTCGAAAGACTGCGCTATTTTTCGGGTGTTTCATAATGTCCATGGCTTCAATCTTCACTGCTTTCTCTAGCAACATTTGGATGTACTCAGCCTTAAGATTTCTAAGTGGCTATGGCCGTGCAGCGATTGGATCCTCAGTTCTAGTATTATCTGCTGAAAGTGTTGCTAAACAATATCAAGGCCAGGTAGGAACTGTTGGATTCCTTATGTCAACCCTTGGATTTGTATCATTACCAGGTTTGGCTTATGTTAATAGGAATTACTCATGGAGGTCTCTTTATCTCTTGACTTCTCTGCCAGCTATAGTGTATTGCATGCTACTACAGTTTTGTGTTTATGAATCGCCAAGATGGCTTCTTTCAAAAGGAAATCATAGAGAGGCTTTTGCAGTCATCAAAACATTTGTAGAAACTAATTACAATAACCAAAGTTTAAATCACTATGACCAGATATTGAAACATGAAAAGAAGTTGAATATTTCCAATGATTCTAATCAACCACTGATCAAGATTTTGTTGAACAAAAGATCGATCTTCGGACAGCTATTGCTAGCTCTAGCAGCAGGTTTTGGTATTGGATTGATGTACTATAGCATGCCATTAGAACTAGGAAATTTTGGCTTAAATCTTTACTTGAGTACAGAGCTTATTGCCTTGTTAGAGGTGCCATCTTTCTTGATAGTCTTTTTCTTGGTTAAAAAAGGCAAGAGAAGAAGCACACTTCTTTGGCTAAGCATTTTATCAGGTGTTTGTGGCATGTTGTGCATGGTGGTGAGCAAATGGAAGGTGTTACAGCTAGTATTGGAGTTAATTTCCTTCTCCAGTGCTTGCACTGCATTTGACTTGTTGCTGATATACACTGCAGAGTTGGTCCCAACTAGCCTAAGAAATGCAAGAGTGTCAATTGTATGGCAAGCTGTAGTGTTCGGAGGCTTTGTCAGTCAAATTTTGGTTGATGCAGCAGGAGATAGCAACAAGATTTTACCATACTTGGTTCTTGGAATTATGACAGCAAGTGCAGGATCTTTGCTCATTTTTCTTCCAGAAACAAAGCGATTTGAGATTTCTAAGAACATGGAACAGCAAGAGCAAGAGCATAACGCACCTTATGTGATCAATGGAGTGTGAGTGTTGATCTTTTACTTATAGTGCTCATCTATTATGTTTCAGTTTTGATTAAGAAGATGAATGTTAAGCTTGTGATGTGTCCAAAGCTTCCTCCTTTCTACTTAAAAAGTTTTTCTTTCTTTTCCGGGAAGTAAGTCAATAATTCACAAAGGATTTGCAGTCTCTCTGGCAGCTCTTTTTCTTTTTCTACTTTGATCAAATATCAGTTCACATTAAAAATGGTTAGATTGTTTCGGAGAGTAACGGTGGAGTTGGGGCCAGCTGATGCACATTTGGCTATTTCGCTGTGTACCTATTAGGCTATCAGCTTCCACCAGCATAGGTACCAATAAACTCCGTCCACCAAGGCTTATGTAGATGAGAAGTAGTCTTCCAAGTTATATAGATGTATTATAATGTCAACTTTCTTGCACCTGAGATCATACTTTTATTAGTATCAATCTTTTAATTGACTTCTTTACCCAATGGCACTATGTTATTTGGATATTTTAAGTTCCACTCTCAGAATAAATTAGTTGAACTATTGGCTTGTGAAGCATGATACATTTGTTTAAGAGCCAGCATGGGGTCCCTAATGCAAAAAAAAACAGCAACTCTTTCATATTTGAGCATCAGAGAAGTCAGAAAGCCAACAGTAATATTTACTTGTTCATTCCTACTGAAAGCAAACATAATCACCAAAAAACTTTGACCATGTTGTCTTCTGGAAGAAACCACTTTGTTTAATGATCATGAGAGGCATGAACCAATTTATAATTCATTATCACATTGATGGAACATGAAATTATTAGTGTTATGCAATATTGGTGCTAGTCCTTATATAGACATCACTAGAAAGAAGAGGTCATATTCACTTCAAATTTCTAATGGCTGATTCAACTCCTTTAATCTCACATTCTCCTTCAACTGAGAATTACCAAGATCAAGAACCTCCTAAGCTAAAAACTTTAAGGGAACTAAATGAGTCTTCTTGTCTTGAAGAAATAATAGAGCCATTTTTTGGAAGTTGTGGAATTGCATGGCCACAAATCTTGCAAGTCATACTTGTTTCTTTAGCTTGTTTCTTTGAGGCTCAGCAAACATTTATCACTATCTTTACTGATGCTATCCCATCATGGCACTGCACACAACTTAATGACACAAATTGCACTTCCAACTCCAATATTTGCCATCTTTCTTCCAAAGAATGGAGCTGGGATAAGCCTAATTACACATCCATTGTATCGGAATGGTCACTTCATTGTTCTGAAAACACAATCCTTCAAGGGCTCCCTGCTTCTTCCTTCTTCATGGGATGCTTGTTTGGTGGCCTAGTTCTTGCTCTTCTTGGGGACACAATTGGCCGAAAGACCATGCTATTTTTCGGTTGTTTGATCATGTCCATAGCTTCAATCTTCATTGCTTTCTCTGACAACATTTGGATGTACTCAGCCTTGAGATTTCTAAGTGGTTACGGTCGTGCAGCAATTGGATCCTCAGTTCTAGTATTATCTTCAGAGAGTGTTGCAAAACAATATCAAAGCCAAGTGGGAACTGTTGGATTCCTTATGTCTACACTTGGATTTTTATCACTACCAGGTTTGGCTTTTCTTAGTAGGAATTACTCATGGAGGGTTCTTTATCTTTGGACTTCTCTTCCAGCTATAGTTTATTGCATGTTGCTACAGTTTTGTGTTTATGAGTCACCAAGATGGCTTCTTTCAAAAGGAAATCATAGAGAGGCTTTTGCAGTCATCAAAACATTTGTAGCACCTTATTACAAGAACCGAAACATAAATCTTAATGATCAGATATTGAACCATGCCAAGAAGTTGAATCTTACCAATGGTTCTAACCAATCACTCATCGCAATTTTGTTGAAAAAACGATGGATTCTTGGACAGCTATTGTTAGCTCTTTCAACAAGTTTTGGCATTGGATTAATGTACTATGGCATGCCATTAGGACTTGGCAACTTTAGCTTGAATCTTTACATTAGTACAGAGCTTAATGCCTTACTAGAGTTACCATCATTCTTGATAGTGTTATTCTTGGTAGAAAAATGCAAGAGAAGAAGCACATTACTTGGACTAAGTATTTTATCAGGTGCTTGTGGCATGATGTGCATGATGGTGACTAAATGGAAGGTGTTACAGCTAGTATTAGAGTTGATTTCCTTCTTCAGTGCTTGCACTGCCTTTGACTTGTTGCTGATATACACTGCAGAGTTGTTCCCAACTAGCATAAGGAATGCAACAGTGTCAATTGTATGGCAGGCTGTAGTCCTTGGAGGTGTTGTCAGTCCAATTATGGTTGATGCAGGAGGAGACAGCAACAAGATTTTACCATACATAGTTCTTGGAATTATGACATCAATTGCAGGATCTTCGATCATTTTTCTTCCAGAAACAAAGGGATCGGAGCTTTCTAAGAACATAGAAGAGCAAGAACAAGAGTGTAATGCAGCAACTGCAGTCTCAGGGTTGATAGTGTAATAGTGCATCCATCATGTACTAGTTTTGGCTTAGAATTAGAATGTTTAAGCTTATGATGCATTCATAATTTCCTCCTTTCATTCTTGATTTGTTTCATCATGTTTATATACTAGTTTGTTACATTTATTTTATTCTACAACAAACTCCTAAGTAGTTTGATGCAAAAAGGTAGAAAATGACTCCCAACAAGAAAAGAGAAATGAATAAAAGATGCAGCAAAGTTGCAAAATCAAGAAGAGCATGTTTGGGTGGGCTTATAAGCAGCTTATTTTAAATAGCTTATAAGTCAAAAGTGGCTTATAAGTCTATTAGTAAATGTTGACTTATAAGCTTATAAGTCACTTTTAAGCTCACCCAAACGAGCTCAAAGTAGTAACCAAAAGTAAAACAAAGAGAATTGATTTAAAAAAATGTCTGAGCCCGGGTTCGAACCGGGGACCTCTAGTGTGTGAGACTAGCGTGATAACCGACTACACCACCCAGACTAACTTGGGCTTGTGGTGCAATAGGCACAAGCTTTCTTATTACTAACACATATTTGTTAATCTTACATTACAAATTAATAGAAAGGTAATATACTCAATTCGCTTAATATAAGGTGTTAGTATATGTTGTTTTTAACATCAATCACACAAAGGACGCAGTTCTCTATTTGAGAACTGTTATATAGTTTTTCATGATTAACTTTGCTTAGAATGGGTTTTAATCCGAATCCACGAGAGTAAGTAAGCTGGCAAGAGGGAATCGCTCCCTTCCAAGAATCTTTTTTATCCCCAGAACTCGAACCCGAAAAATATCAGGTTAAATATGGACAAATCCCAACCATTCCACTATACCTTTGAACCTTAGGTGGTGGAAAGACCTACATAATGATATAGTGGGATTGGGAGCATTCTCATGGTCACTACTCATTAGACAAAGTTCAATGCCAGATTGCCATGTTATGAATCATTGAGATCTCACACAGCACAACAAGAGTTTTGGCTAGATACTGTACCTTGAATCTAAAAATGAACAAAATTAGTTACCCTTTAGGAGTGATTCCTTTGCCAGCTTTAGCAAGTGACAACCATAATCAAAGCAAAGGATAATCAATATGCATTCACAATAAGCATAAGCATAAGCATAATCAAACAGAAGTTACTGGTCACACCATTTAATAGCCTAATAATGCTTCACTGAGTTCTTAAAATGAGCTACATTTACACTACACAATGGCAATTTCCGATCTAGGAATCCCCTCTGCCCCCCTCTTTTTCTCCTGTGATCGAGTAGGGGAGGCAGGAGAGGGTGGAGTAGTAAATCTTCCTAAAGAAATTCAACCGATGACCAGTACCGTGCTACAAGCTGAAGTTCCTACATATCTTCCACAACAATGGAAGATGACACAATAGACTAAAGGTAATTGAAAATAGTGTCTACTCTACAAAGAAGGGCTGCAACTGTCCTCTTCCACAATTTTTCTTCTGTACTATTGCCATCTTTTGGAAGACTTAACTGAAGTGTTGCTGGCAGTGGGTTTTTTAGAACCTGAGAAGCATAGAGGAAAAATCAAAAGTTGGTACTGCTTACGGCCAAAAATAAGAGTAGCGTAGAAGTAGGAAATAGTGCATCTCATTATCTCCGTTCCTTTTCTTTCTAGTAAGTTTTGGTTTGTATTAACAAGGAAAGTAAAGGCAAAAACCAAGAATATATAAGAAATACGTACTCGGGATTTCAGGGGTGCTCTTCTTCAATGATGACAACCGAGAAGATCCTGTTTGTACCTTCTTTTGCGTGGGTCGTGGAAGTTTAGCAGGTACAGAGGGCCTGAATAATTTACCAGAAAAGATAATAAGTTCCTTCAAATTAGAGAGTGCCTTAGGTGTCTTTAACAGTGAGCGCAGTGGCAAAGCTTAGCTTCCTTCTTTTACCATGTAACTCTAAGGCATAAGCTGTCTTTGACAAAACACTGTACTAAGAAGAGATGTGATCTAGAAGTCATTAAGTATTTAAACTGGAACCAAAGAATTATGACTTCAAAATATACGAAATGCTCATTAAAAAAGTTTGCATATCTTCAATTATTTCTGTGAAGACATAATAGGGATCAAGAAATGTGAAAAGGAAAATAAAGAAGTTCCAAAACAAGGGCAGGTAAAGCAAATTTTCAGCACACAAAAATACACGATATGCTGATATCTCAACCTAAGGTTCTCGCGGGGAAATAGGAATAAGAGGTTCCACAGACGAATCATACTCAAGAGAAAAGACAACAAACTGTAAGGCAAGACCGGCCAAGAAGACAATCAGACATGTCATAACATCCATATATGTGTAGATTACTTACTTCTCTGGGGTCTCTGAAGGTGGCTTTGCCATTTCTGGGAAAAGAGTGTACTCTACGATGCTATTGATCGAACCATCAGTTTCAGTTCCCATTGAAAGTACACCATCAGATATGTCACTTAATCTCTCTTCAGAATCTGCATCATCAAATCCAATGAGCACCACATCTTCATTAGGATTTTGACTTCCTCCTCTTACAGTGGCCCTTGAATCAGTGTCTTCACCCAAATTTAGACCAGCATCTACTACAGCAAGCCTGGATTGTCTAAAGAAGTCTCTGTGATGCTTAAAGTCATCCATCGATTGTTGAGAACCAGTGTCAGATTGTCTGTCGCTGTATTCCGAACTATTGTCCACATCGGAAGCAGCTTTCTGAGTAGGTTTTGCGCTTCTGTCTCCAGAAAATATTTGGCTTGCCCGACCACCTAAAGAATGCCTTCTTGGAGAGGCAGAGCCATGCCTGGTTGAGCTCACACTACGCCTTTCACCATTGCCATTGGTTTTGAGAACCCGCAGCCGCGCAATTTCCTCATCCTTCTTTACAATTGTGTCCTTCAAATTACCTACCTGAAGAAAATGTACTATTCGTTTTTAAGCAGTACTTCGTGCATGACCATAACAAAGGAAATCGGAAAATAGCGAGCATCATAAATAGAGTGCTAGAGAGAAGAATAAAGTGTGACAATATCCTTAGTAAAACAGGGTCTATTTGTAAAAGCACGAATGTGATGTCATATTCTATAAGAAATAAGTAGAAAATAGTGACAGGGTTCAAAAGTAGATGCAGGCAATGAGAAAAAAAGTAGAAGCAACTAGAATGACAGTATTCACAGAACTGTTGATATCAATTAGAACAGGCCATGAGGTACCTGATCCATAAGCTCTTTAACACCTCGACCCTCTTTATTATTTCTCGCTGCACCCAACTCCACTCCAGACACCCTCTCAGCAAACTTCAGGGTGCTTATGGTCTCTGAGTAGGATTCTACATCAGGATTGAGCTGCACAAACATAAGCGTCTTTGCCTGGCCTCCTGCAACATGCATTAAGAGAAAACCAAGTAAAAGAAGGTTTGATAGGAAATAGAAGGTGAAACAAATGGGTACTAAAGGAGATTATCTACCAAGGGAGCTTTGAAGAACTTGAGTTAGTTTGCTATTTCTGTATGGCACATGAGAACTTTTTTGTGCCAATGCGAAGATCACATCCCCAAGAGCAGATAAGGATTTGTTTATATGTTGTGCTTCCCGTAAACGATCCCCGGTAGCTTCAGAGCGATCGACTCTTTCACTGCCAGCGAGATCTACCAAATGTAGGCAACCTCGTAGAACAGCATCTGTTTCCAAGTCTATTCCGCGTACATGGACGGTAAGGATACTGCAACATAATGAGTCAAATAAACATGACCCCTATGCAGAAAAATTGACCAGAAAAGGAAAAAGTGATGTTAGCATAAGAGATAACCTATGTGACCGGCTACTTCTTTCATTTAAAGCAGTAGCACCAACAGCTCTATTCATTAAGCCAATATTCATCAGTTCTAAAACATCTGCCGTTGAATTGACAGGATGCATGCTAGCATCAGGGACAGCTAATCCATTGGGCTGAGTAGTACTCCAAATCCCAAGTGTACGGAAGTTAAAGAAAACATTAGAAATATAATAGCATCAAAGCAATAGTGCTTCAAGGGAAGAATAAATGTGTAAAAATAAAAGGAAGAAAAAAGGAAAGGAGATGGCCAACGTATCAAAGACACAAATCTCAAATTTTAACAAGGATATCTTTTCATAGAAGTACCACTGCGGAGCAAGTCACGAACTTGTTCATTGTATATCTCAACCATTTGAACACCCACTTCATATGTGATGGAGCTTTTCCTACTTTGCGAGATGTGGAATAGATCATTAAGAGCTCGATAGTTGACCCCCCAATCCTCCACCGATGACATGCTAGGCCCACTCTAAAGGCAAAAAAGGACTGAGATGAATACAAGTGAATAGCCTTCAGTATTGCTAAGTAAATCTTCTAGGGATGGGCATACCATGGTGTATGTTTTTCCGGAACCAGTCTGACCATAAGCAAAGATGCAGACATTGAACCCATCCAAAACAGACCTGATTAGTGGTTGAGTGTCCCGAAATACCTCCTCTGAAAGATGCTTGAGTTAGAAAGAAGACGAGCATTATAAAAGAATACTTTCTTTATCTTATTCTCCTTCATGATGAAAATTTCCATATTAGGTCCTTATTCTAAATATCAAGCTGATAAACAAAGATATCAAACCTTGAGTAACTGCAGGTGCAAAGACCTTGTTGAATTTGAAAAGGCGGTGACTATCTTTTCCCTGTTTGGAGGGATTAGTGACAACCAGTTCTCCATTCTCGCCAATGTACTCTATGGTTGTTAACTTTTTGCTTTGGCCCGGAAGGAATGGTCTTATTCGACAATAGACTCTTATGTTACCTATTACAAATGATGTTATGTTAGGAAACACCAGTTGCAGTTCAACAACCAAGTTCTTCGATTCCATTACCTTTCAAGTCTTGAACCTCATTGTACAACTTCCTATTTTCTTCAAGCACTGTATGGTAATTCTGAGCAGCATCAACCAATCCTTTAAGATTGAACCCTATAAATCAAGAATGTATCAGTAATGATTGATGTCAGGAACAATAAGATCAACTGAATATGTTAACATTAAGCTTTCGTTCTCACCAAAGTGGTTAAGTTCTTCCACATAAACCTCCTTGGACCTCATCACCTCCTGCCTTATAGACTCGGAAGCTATCCTTAATTCCTGAATAATTTGTTATAATAGTTAATACATGAGTAGTTTCATGGTGTCATGTTCTTAATAACTTAGTATGAGCACGCAAGAACATATTCAAACACAAACCTGAAGAGATCCAAAATGAGAATCTATGAAGTGCTTGTAGCCAAGCTCTCTTCTTTTCAATTTCACCAATTTGGATTCTGAAAATGCCTCAAGATCGTGTACTTTCTTTGTTGAATCATTCAGCAGATGCTGAAGTTCAAGTATCTTGTTCTCTAACTCAATTCGAATTTGCTCGGCCCGTGCTTCCAATTGTACACGATCCTTTTCATGTGCATGTTTGGCTGATTCAAGCTCAGATATTAACAAGGATATTTGCATCTCGCAATGATCCTTATCTTTCATTAACCTGATTAAATCTTGCTGTTGAAGTTGTTCCTTCGCTTCAAGTTTGGCCTTCTCAATCTATAAAAGGGAAGTTAGTCAGACTATATGTCCATGCCGTTTAAATTGCAGTTGATGAAATAAGACAAGTATGACCTATTTGGTAGGAATATTTAATATATTCAGCACCAGAACTCCATAAAGAACAACAGAACATCCTCTTTAAAACTAATTTCTTTATAAATTTTGGATATGCACCTTTATCTGTTGAAGCTTCTTCATAACAACCTGCAAGATTGAATAACAAAAGGAAGATCTATAAACGAACAGATAAAACGAAATGAAAGAAGAACTGATTTCTGTATCAGTGATACTTATAGTACCTCATGTTCCTCAGTGCTCCCAACAGCAAGGGTTTCAAGCGCCTTAATTCTTGATTGATATCTCTCCTCACGAGACTTGTACAAACCATTTTGCTGTGATAAACCAAGAGAGCCGCAGCTCGTAAGTACTTTGAATGAAGTTCATAAACCAGTACTGATAAATGGAACAGTTGTACCTTTCTCAAATTATCAGCTTGTTTTGAAACTCGCTCTTCAATCTCTTGTACAACTAACTTCACCAGAGATGCCACACACTTGAAAAGTAGTAAAAAGATACCAGTAAGAAATTAGCTTTCAAAAAGGATCCAGCAAAAAGAAGGATATTTGTTCATATTTCTGTAAGCCTGTTCAGTCCATCTGGCATACCTGAGGTATATCCCCATTCTTTCTTTCAATGCTGTCATCCAAAATATTATTCACAACACTGAAAAGTGAATGGGTGGAGGCACTCTGAAGATAAAAGTCAGTTCATCAAAGAAAATCAGAAGAAGGCACCACCAGTATTGGGGAATAAAAAGAAGTGACACGCTAAACCAAGATGAAGAGCCATTCCAACTTTACCTCTAAGCTGTTTAGTTTCATCAGTTCTGAGATCTTAGCAGCTGGAATATCAGCAAAACCATGCTTTGTTTGGATTCCATCAGGAAATTTACTCCCAGGAAGATTATCTGAATCAAATTAGAGCTCTAACAAGTGAGTGAAGTACATCTACAGCGGAAAAGATTAGGAATGACCAATGTGCTTTAAACATAACATTGGTATATCTAGCATAGAAGAGGGAAAAGAATCCATAAATTCAACATAAGAATTTTCTAATGCACCATTTTCTGCAAACTTCCACGCATAAGCAAGTTATTCAACGATTGCTGGATCTGGTGAAATATCAGAATATTAGGCATTGGAAGTTAAGAATGCCAGGGTAAGGTTTGGTTTTTGGTGGTCTGGCAAAGGCGTGACAGGAGAAACAATGAGGAACAATGAAAAGATAAATAAGGGTGAAAATGTCTTGATGCAGTGAACTAAAGAAGTCAGAAATTCCAAACATAGACCCAAATTTCCCTCCATGATAATTGATTGATAGATTACGAGTGACATCACCAGCTATTAACTTAGCGAAAGGGATTAAACAAAACATGGATGGGAAAACTAGACCAAATTTGAGATCTTTAAGTGATGGCTGCTCTGATGAACGCTATTACAGCTTGTTTACATTTACAGGGTTCAGCTAACTATAGAAGAGAGAAACAGGGAGAAAAGAAAAAGGGGAAATGAAAACAGAAGACCATAAAAGAAACACTACAAGTATTCTGGCAAGTGGCGCTAAGCATGTAATTTACCTTCTATATTACAGTATATATTACATTGTAATTGCAAGTAAAATACTTCCTCCGAAAGTTAGATAATAATTCTTATCAAAAAAAAAATCAAAAACCTGAGATACTGAAAGAAATGAAATGATTTACCTTCCGCAGACCCTTTGAAAATTTCTACTCTATCAGACATGTTGCAATTAAGAATTTCATTTAAACTGGCCGAGTCTCCATTTTCAGTTGCAGCTTCTGGGTTCATGATAAACCTGAGATATGCTTTTGCAGGATTAGTGTGGAGACCAATACGGGTAACACAAACAAGAATCATTATATTAGCCTGTTAGATTTTGGATAATTGAAAAAAAGTTGATCAAACTACAAAAATGAAGTATACTAGCTCATGACAACATTAATGGCTAGAAGCAACAACAGGCATTTGCAATGAGATTAGACAAGTGTTCTTTCAATCAATTGAAAACAAATGTATGAACAAAAAGAGCATGATTTTTTAGTTTCTTTTTTATTGATATAACCAAAGGCTATGCACAAGGAAGAAGGAACTCGGTGATTATACATATTGTGTCATTACGACTGGTGCCTTTTTTCAAATGTCTGACAATTTCATCTGGCAAGAAAATGTTCTCTTGGATTAAGATTTGCAATGAGTTATGAGAACTATCAGACCTCCAAATTTCTTTTATCTTGAGCTTAATGGAGCTGCAAATTGTTGCATGTGGATTATAGTTTGAAAAACCCATCTTGGATCAGCAAGCAAAATATTAATGACACTTGTGATCTTTTATATACTGTCAACTTGAAGACTTGAAAGAACAATTAGGATCTTTTCTTTTTTATAACCGACAAATCCCTGAGGCCAGTAGTGCATGGTTTGAAACTCGGTGGATAACAGATCCACCCCTCTACCTTTCTCCACTTGAATAACAGGCTTCTGTCTATGCCGGTTCCGAACCTATGAGTCTATGACATGCACCTAACCTACATCACAAGCTGAGTTCTTGCCACTGACCATTAGGAATTTTTTTAAATAGATCCTGATCGGTATCTTACCATTATCTTATTTGGAGACGATTAATATGGATTAAATCCCATTAACAACTCAGTATAGGAATACAGTTTAATCTTATCTTATCTATGTTGTTTAAGCATAATTGAACATATTATTTATTAAAAAATTTGATTGAACTGGTTAAACTACTTCAATAGAGTACTAAAGCTTGAAACTTTGGATTTAGACCAACAAAGCTCCAGATCCTCATCAAAAATTTATCTAAACTGTAAAAGACCAATGAAGCTCAAGAAACATGCATTCCTGGAAATAGTTGGTCTTTATATCTTTTCCGACTATTTGGGAGCTAACCTAAAAGTTCAATTAACTAAGTTTCTTCAGTAAATGAACTCCATAACCTAATGATGAAAAACAACCTAACAAAACATCTTTCAAATATTACATAATCCTGGTGTGAAAGAGGTATCAACTAAATTTTCCATAGAGTGAGCATGTTAACTTCAAAAAGAAAAAACGATACGTAACAAAGACCTTTTACTAATGATAGACCTCAAACATAGTTACAGATTGTGCAGGTCCTCAGTATGTCTAACATGGCATACACATCATTTGCAAGACTGGATTGCACCAAAAGCTAGCAAGAGTTAACATCGAAATTTTTGTATAGCAAGTAAAGCTAACTTTATCCTATTTGATTTCTCTTGTAAGAGATAACACAAGTGAAAATCCACAGATATTCGGAATACAAGCAGATCTAAAGCTTCCAAACTTTATAGACATTAAAAGTATGGAAAAGGAAATGAACGACAACAATTACTATGCCTCAATTCCAAACTAGTTGCAGTCAGCTATATGAATCCTCAATATCCATTTGATTTCAACGAAAAGGAGAGGTAACGAAAAGATACACAAAATACACTAAGCTAAAATGATTAGCTCCAAACTAACAAGAAACGGCCTAAGCTAGATTTAACTAAAAAATGGAAATGATTCTTGATTAAAAGAACAAAGCCTCGTATCCCAAATTAACAGACACTCAGTAACACACACTACACAACAGTAATGCTGAAACAATCAAACATCCATTTAGCTATTTTCTATTTATGGCTAAAAAATGCAAGAATTCACCTAAAATATGATAAAGGAAGAAACTTTATGAACTTAAAGGCCAAAAAATTTAAAGAACTCCAAAAGGGTCCGCAAGACAAACAACAACATACCCAGTATGATCTAGGAAGAGTGAGGTGTAAGCAGACCGTCTCCCTAATTAACAAACCTCGCTAACACACCCTGTACAACAATAATGCTGAAACAAACAAACACCCATTTAGCTATTTTCTCCATTTATGGCTAAAAATGCAAGAATTCACCTAAAATATTATAAAGATAGAAACTTTATGACCTAAAAGGCCAAAAAAAATTCAAGAACTCCAAAAATGGTCTACAAGAATTAAGTAAAAAACACATTTTGAACAAACCCCACATCAAGAAAACCCTTAAAGAGCCATAAAAGTGGAAATGTGAAATCCTGACAAGTGGGGTTCGAGGGAAGGTGAGGTGTACGCGAACCTTACCCTACCTCGAGTAAGACAGAAAGAATGTTTCCGATACACTCTCAGCTAAAATGAAAAATATATACAACAGCAACATACTCAGTAAAATCACACAAGTGGGGTCGGGAAGGGTGAGGCATACGCAGACCTTATCGTTATCTCGAGTAAGACAGAAAGGCTGTTTCCAATAAATCTCGACTAAAATAGAAAATATATAAAAGATTCAAAATGTGACTTACCAGAAGGAGCTGAAATGTAAGAGATCTTGAAAATTTCACTAAGTTTTTGTAAAGTAGAAATTTGAATCTGAAATTTTGAAGCTTTCTATTTTTGGATTTTGCTTTGTTTCTTGAAAAAAACTGGTTATTTTTTAGAAGCAAAGCAAAAATGATGACATTGTACAGGGGCCCTCCCCTATTTCTTAGGAATTGTTTTGGGTTTTTTGGTCTTTGAATTGGAGATTTTCAGGTTCTTATTTACTATTTTTAGAATTTTCAAAAAATAATTAAACCAATAAAAAAATTTGAGGAATTAATAATCTTGAAATTGTTTTTGTTACTTTTTCTTCTCTTTACATTGTTTTGAAGGTTACTTGATAATTTGGATTTTCTTTTTACAAGTTTTGCCTTTGTTATATTTGTAGGAATTAACCTTTTTCATGTTTTTCTACAGTGTAGTTTTTAAATTTTATCGTAATTTTGATATAGTAAATTCTATTTTTAGCAGTGAGACTTAATAATTTTAAGAATATAATGTTATAGTAAAATGATCAAGGTCGTGGTGTTACATGACAAATCGTAATAATAATGCACGCAGCCTTGTCATTTCACATGACTTTTGCTTTGTGCACGAGGGTATCTCGATATAGTTCATAGGCGAGCATAAGCATCACGAGGTGAACCAACCCTTCCATTTCAGTAAATGGTGTTTCATTAAATTAGTTGTTGATATGATTGAAATAATTAAATCTATAATCTCATGTCATGCTTGATAATTTACCTAGGTCATCATCCATCATCTATCATTTATCTTTATTTGTTTCGTGCAAATGTAAATTCAAATTACGCAATGACTTTCTAGACGATCGAATAACTGAATATTCTGGAGTAAGTCTAATTTCTTTATGTAATTTAACTCAACCCATCAAAATTTGTATGGCATCTCTAATTTTTTGCTTGAGTTTCCAATTAAGCAATCACATTTTAGGGACAGTTGTATTAGGACATCTTGATGGTCTTACATTTTGCAATACACAAGATATACCGTCGTCATTATGCAAGAACCTAAACTTAGAGTTCTATGTGTCTTGGCTTCACACAAATTTCATTACACGTTATGGATTATTTTTTATGCTCGAATTAAACACATAGATCATTATCTACTTACAACTATAATAAAATATTAATAATCGTTTTCCCTTCTCTATTATTCAAAATTCTATGTGAAAACTAAAGAAGTAATTAATAATTAGTAGCATAATTCTCTCTTTCCAGATTGCGTAATATTTGTATTTTCTTTATTAATATTTCCTTTTCAAAAGTTCAAAATTGATAATACGTGTGGTCCACAATATGTTCTTTGGAATAATATTCCCGCCTTATATTTATTTGTTATGATATGTTTTGACATTATTAGATAATTACACGTGGCAGTCAATTTAGGTAGGGTCCAATCCCTTAGATCCCAAAAGTATTGTTGCAATCACGATCATTAAAACGTGCATACATTATGGTCTTAAATATTTGTCTCTAATATTTTTCTTTAAATGTTTTTTCAAATTCAAGATTTTGTTCCATCCCATCTACCAAAGCAAAGAATCTCTACCATTATATGCTTTAAATAAACAATAAAGTAAATATACTCCATTTTTTGAATAAATTAGGCTGTGTACGTCATACCCTTGAGGTGGGGCCTTCTTCGTACCCTGCATGAAAGCGAGATGCTTTGTGCACTGGATTGACTTTTTTGCTTGGAATTAAACACGAGCAAGAAGTTGTGAGCGTCCAAAGTTCAGCACCCATGCTTCGACCGAAGCACCAACAACACCTTTTGTTTTACGGGAAGGTGTTTTACGGGTGCTCGCTATATGTAGGGGTGTCAACGGTTCGGTTCGGTTCGGTCGATTTTTTCATAAAATTTATATCATACCAATTTTTCGGTTACTCCATTGTGTATAACCAAAATTAGACTTTTCAAAACCGTCCATTCATGTCAGTTTTCCTTCGATTCGGCTAATTTTCGGTAAATTTTATAGAACTATGTGGTAGAGTCGTACCATTACTAGCATGTGTCATTTTTTTGTAAAATACCTATAAATTTAATATAACACATAAGGTTTGACTTAAAATAATATTGTAAAAATTTCGCTTAGAGACCAGTTTTGCCACTGATCTTTGCTTTGAAGCTACTTTTTTTATTGGTTTTACATGAGAAGCTACTTTTTGGAACTTCAATCCTTGTGGGCTGAACTTCATACCACAAGGGTTGAAGTTCATCTATAGCCCACAAGGGTTAAGGTTTACGCATTTATGCCTAAAAGTTCAAGCCTTGCGGGTTGAAATTGAACTTTATACCTTAGGCATGAAGTTCAGCCAACAGGGATTGAACTTCAGCCCACAAGGTTTGAACTTCAGCCCACAAGAATTGAAGTTCTAAAAAATGGTATTTCATGTAAAACCATTAAAAAAAGTGGCCTCAAATCCAAGACCACTAGCAAAAGTGGCAATTCGTGCACTGTGCCCCATAATATTTGAATAAATAGTGACTCTTAAATAGTCGTAACTAATATTTAAGTACTCGACATATTTTCGTTCTCCAGTATCGAGCTACAAGTGATTGTCACTCTCTATTAAGTAGACAATAGAACTCGATACTATATACATAACTTTACTAAAATTTATTTATAAGGCAATTAACCAAAAGAATATTATTCTATAGTGATATTATAAAATCAACGAAGCAAAGATAAAGGAATTCTAAATAATACGAGTTGACAGATATTGATTAAATATAACTCAAGAACTAGAAAAATAAAAGATTAAGTATATGCTAAGAGAAAAAATCCTTAGCAAGTTTGAGAGCCATTGCGAGAGCACTAAACAAGTCCTCGCGTATGTAACAGAAATAACAACAACAGCAACAACAAGGCTAAGAGCTTGTTTGGCCAAGCTTCTAGGGAGCCAAAAGTGCTTATTTTTCTCCAAAAGTGCTTATTTTGAAAAATCAAAGTGTTTGGCCAAGCTTCTAGAAAAAAATAAGTGCTTTTGAGTGGCAGCAGAAGCTGTCTTTCTGCTGTAGGGAAGAAGCTGAAAAAAGTAGCTTTTCCTAAAATTGCTTTTGAGTAGAAGCAAAAGCTGTTTTTAATTTATATGATTCCAAAAATATCCTTACCAAAAATACTTATATACCTAATTACTCCTATATATTTTAACCTAATGATTATAATATATAAATAGTACATTACTTTTTTAATCACTATTTTTTCTATGTACACCTACATCACTATTGTTACAAACTTTTAATCAAATAATATTTTTTTTTAAGGTATAGATCAATAATATTCAATTATGAATGTTGTATTTTGGAAAAAATTTGCTAAATAAAAAAAATTAAATATAGTTTTTGAGAATAAATATTTAAAATCACTCATCTAGTTAAATAACGGTAAAGTGAGTCTTTAATGTCCTTACTCGTAATTTAACACTCAAAGGTACTTTTTCAAAAGTTTGGCCAAACACAATTACTACTCAACTGTTGACAGAACTGCTTCTCAGATGAGCTGGCCAAACACAAACTGCTTTTCTCCAAAAGTACTTTTACGAAAAACACTTTTGAAAATAAGTACTTCTCAAATAAGCAGTTTTCAAAAGCTTGGCCAAACAGGCTCTAAAACTTAAAATCAGTCTAAAAATTCCGCCCATAAGTTTAGTGGCCATCTGGCGAAATTTCAGAAAATTGGTGCAAATACAAATTCCGGTGAAAATTATTCGACCCGAATTGATAATCTGAAAAAATGGAATCAAATCAAACCCTAATTTCAGAGAAAGGGACGAATCAGCTGAATTCTGATAATAATAATCAAAATGTGGAATCAGAAATAAATGGAAAAGAAATAATGAAAGCAATAGAAATAGTTGAAAGAGATTCAATGGCGATTGCTGATAGCTTTACTTCTCTTTTTGCTTCTCTACGTTCTACTTTATCTGAGGTAATTTCTCTTTTTCCTTAATTTTACGTAAAAATTGCTCTGTAGTTTTTAGTGGTAAGAGTTCAGCTTGCGATGTACTAGTTTTTAGTAGTAAGAGTTCAGCTTGCGATGTGTGAGTTAGGTGCTGTTATAAACCAAACAGGAGAGTCCAACTCAAAAGACTAGTCTAATAGGTGGGAGAGCCGTTTAGTTTATAAACTTATTAAATTTCTCTTTTTAATCGAATGAGGGACAATTGGCATATGAGTGACAGTGTCACAGGTTCGAACCCTGACATAGACATAAGCCTAGTAATTATGCGGAGAGATTTGATGGCGATCGCTGATTGCTTCACTTCTCTTTTTGCTTCTCTACGTTCTACTTTATCTGAGGTAATAATCTTCTCTGTCCATAATTCTACTCAAAACATGCTCTGTAGTTTTTAGTGGTAAGAGCTCAGCTTGCAAGGTGTGAGCTAACTGCTAAGCGCTGTTATAGACCAAATAGTAGAACCCAACCCAACAGACTAGTCTAATAGGAGCACATTTAACTTATAAACTTATTAAACATTTCTCTTTTTAATCGAATGAGGGACAATTATCACTTAACATACGCTTTGTCATTACAAGTTCGATCCCTGACATAGACATACAACATACAACAACAACAACAACAACATACCTAGTGTGATCCCACTTGTGGGGTCTGTGGAGGCTGGGTGTACGCAGACCTTACCTCTACCTTTGTGAGAGGTGGAGAGGATGTTTCCGATAGACTCTTGGCTCAAGAAAGCGTTTTAAGAAGCTAACCGAACCTTGCCATAGACATAAGCCTAGTAATTACATGGAGAGATTTTTAGAGAATTCTTAGTTTGGGAGAACAAATTGATATATTGGATGCAAAAATGGAGCGGAATGGATAATGGGTTTTTATTTTTCTCTTTTGGGATAAGGATAATGAGCATTTATCCAAGCTACCTTCAATTAGTTTGGGATTGAACTGAAGTAGTAGCAGTAGTTGTAGGATTAGAAATGCATGCTTATGATGATCAATGAGCTACATGGCGATCAGGGATCTTTGCCTTCTGTTTGATTTTCGGTTTCCCTAGTTAATTTTCTTAATGGGTATAAGTTGTCAACTCGGTAGACAGTAAGGGGTTTGCAACATGTAGCTTTCCATCCTGTACCTGAGTTCTTACTCAGTCACTCCTTTGATATTTTCACTTCTAAGCATCATCTTTCGCTCTTATGCACTTTGTCAACTATAGTTTTGAGTTTTGACGGTTTGGCACTTTGTTGTTTATTCTCCCAATGGTTGTACTTTGTGATCCATCTTCTATTGGGATATTGCTATCAGGTCATGTGACTGCATTTGCCTAACGTTAAGGCTAAATAGTTAGAATGAATATATTTTCCTTTGATTATGATTTTCTTTTCAATTTTCTTCTTTTTGGTGGGTTAAGAGGGCAGACAGCAGTAGAATTTATATTGTATAAAAGTTTTAGAGTGCAACAAAGGGAAGTTCCAGCAATGTTTCCAGTTCCATGATGAATTAGCAGTACAAGGAATTACAGTGAATAATAATGAGAGAATAATAGAAAGAAAATGAAAGATCTTATGGTTTCGTATTGCTTTTATGAGAAGGGAGCTCGTTGTCTGTTAAGATTCAGTATGGAAGTATGAATAATGTCGTAACAGTAAAAGATGTGATATATACTTGGGCATTTAGGAGAAGAATAATATATAGAGCTAGAAATGTTGCTCCATTGGCACTCATCTGGTACATTGGAGGGAAACAAAAGAGCGTTTGAAGGGGTAAATTACGAGTTTTTCAGATTAGGCATCTCTTTTGTTTTGATTAATATTTCGTGCACCTTTGCACGGAACTATACGTTCTCTTCTTTCTGATATTTTGCTTGTATACAGGGTTCTTCCCCCAAAACATCAATAATATTTCTTAATAATAAAAAGAATTGTATAGAGATTTTGTTTGAGTTATCAATCTTATTGGGAAGAACTAGTATACCTATTTATCCTTCTGCGGAATGTCAGTGTCACATGACTATCTTTCTATGACTTTATGCTGAAAAGTTACCCGATACTAAGTGCAAATTTTAGGGGAATCTAGGTCACAGAGTGCAATCCTAAGGAGAATAGATGGATGGTGTCAAACTGTAAGTATTATGAATCGCAAAGTGCCGAAAAGCATTTCATTTTAGAAGTCTTCATGCTCTACAGACTTATTATCAGAAGATTTTCTTTCTTGCTTTCCATTCTTTTACCCTGCACGTGTGTGTATGTTCTGCCCACGTTTAACTGAACTAGCGCGATTTTTCAGGTTACTAGTACTTCTGTTGATCACATGAACTGCTTTGGTGATGCTGCAGGACGAGTTCAAGAATGCGGTATATATCTTAGCCTCTAAATATTCAGTCCTTGAAGTCCTTGACATTAATAGTTTTTCCTTTCTTTTCTGCTAGTTATTCATTCGTTGTTTCTTCAGCTGATTAGACATACCAGCCTTTAACCTCACACTGGATCCTACATATTAAGGCGCTCTTCTCTTTTCTTGGAAATGTGCAGCTCCTCAGTAGTTCTAAAAGACCCGTCTTAGAGTCACTCAGAATTTTACCTGTCATAAGTTGGTACAGTGAATCTGCCAGCTTGTCTTGTTGCATAGTTGAAGAAATGATGGATAAGGGTACTTCCTGACTAGGTTCATTTCAAACTTCAATTTGGATATGACTGCCAGTGGTTGATGTCTGTTCTGCTAACTCTAGCTGCATTATGCACGAGCAGCCTGGATTTTTCTTGACCGACTCTTTGGGATGTGGATAATTATTCTTTTGCTAGTCTCCTTTTTCACCACTAAGTAAACTAGCTAGGGTGTCAACGAAAAGCTTGAATCATTAATAATCACTCTAGAGAAATAGAGTTTTAGTATAAGTAGAAGTAAGACAGAAAATATGCATAACAAGTTTAGCAGTGTAGTTGAGGTGAGAGTTGACGGTACTGCGGCGGTGCTCTTCTGATGAAATGCCGTGGCCCAACCATTATATATTCAGTTAACAAAAAAAAGTAACGGTTGTATGGCATTTCACTATTAACAAAATCTGAAGCTTAATAGGATTGCCAATTATTGTGATTGATTGTTTTTGTTATAGAGTTGATATCTTCTTGTGGTATAATTCCATATCTCTCCGTTCGTCGTTTTATATCTTAGATGATTTCACAGTCTCGGTAATACCTGATTCACTTGTTTTAAGTAATGTACTAAAGTGAGCTTCACTCCTACTAATGTTTGCCTTTTTATCTTGCAGCACTTGATGCAGCAACTAAAGGAAATCGATATATAAACTCTTGCCTAAGGTAGTATTTTCTTATTCTTTAGTTAATTCCTTATGTAGTGTCTTTAAAACTAGAAAAACTATCAATACTCTCTGAAAGAGAAGTAGGGAGGAAGCACTACGTTAGCGTATTCATTGTGCGTAGATCATATAACATCGTCGGTATTTATGGTATTCATTTGTGTGTGGTTGGGTTGGGGAAGCCCCATCTTCAAGCCTCTAAAAGGGAACATAAATCTTGCATGTTTTGAATCAGGTCTATTTTTGTATCAAATAGTAAAATTACATCTTTCTTTCTCCCCCGCCCCATCTTCTTAAGTGTACTATCCTGGCTAATCTTTCAACTTTCTCATTGCAGATTGAATGAGGAAATGAAAGGAATTGATAATCTTGCAACACAGCTGTATCCTTTCCATGTGAATATGGTTTCATGTAAACATTGTTTCTCCTCAAGTCTCAATATGCATAACTACCAATCCTTTGTTTAAAATGTGGCTATAGGATGCAATGCTTATCCTTGTCCCTGCAGTTGGCAATAAGATAGTGAACTGATAAGTTTAATTTTATTGCTTATATGCTTTTCAAATAAATAGTTTTCTTTTATTGCTTTTGAGCATGAGTTTTAGAACCAGTCCAGACACCGTGTGTGCAATATATGTTCTTTGTGATTCCTTGATTTTCTGAAGGAAAATCATCCGGAGAAACGTTGATGCATTGGACTCAGCAGTTAACAGGCTTGTTCGTTTCCCATGAGTGGATCAGTCTTGATGAACAATGTCAACTAAGGTGACCTGCACATATTTTCTGGTGCCACCACTAGTGCTTCATTTATCGGTGAGATGCCAATTGAAAGTCTTGCTTCTTTTGAAGAATAAAAATTTGTGTAACTAAATGAATCGCAACGCTGATTCATTTTCTAACCCGAGAACTTTCTATGTTGTTGCTTTCTTTAGCTTCTATAGCCAACTTTTACCTATGGCTACAGGATCATTGTATGATCTGCCCTACTTTTACTCTTACATTTTCCTTACATTGTTTGTTACTATGTGAATAACATTTGAACAAATCTGATTTGTTACAAGTACGAGCCTAATACTCTATTTCAACTTCAATCTTTTTTTTTTTTGTTTTTTCAAGTTTTGAACCATGTCTAATTGGGCTAGTTAGTACTCCTTCCGTCTCAAATTATTTGTTATCTTCACCTTTACACATCCCTTAAGAAATCATTAACGAGAGGGGATTATTGATTATTTTACCCTTATTTAATTTTTATTGATATTTGAACAATTATAATATTAACCAATAAGTGCGATCTTTGTGGTCTTCAAGACATTTACTACTATGCGTAAAATGGGAAAAAAATAAAAAATTTTAACTTGAAATTCTAACTGGACAAATATTTTGAGACGACTATTTTTAAAAATAAGGACAAATAATTTGACAGGGAGGAGTAATACTACTGTAATAGTATATGTTTTCAACTTCAATCTGTTGCCTGTCACGTTAGCTCTGTGGAAATATGGTGACATATCAATTGGGACTAAATCTTCAAAAGTAGTATGAACCGTTTATTTTCGTACCATTTTCAGCAGATAAGACTTTGGAAATCTTAAAATTAAATATGATAACGACTGTCGTGAATTCTCACCTAACAGCATTGTTATATTCTTGATGATCCATTTTGGGAAATATTCCTTAGCATTAGCTTTTGCAGAATTAATTACAAAATCCACTGTATTGAATTGATTACAATCTGTATTCTGTGCTAACCAAACCTATTTACTACTATAAATTTGTCTTTAAGTGAAACCTTGCATCGAGATCCAAGATCTATATTCCAATAACATAACAAAAGTATCTTGTACCTACGTATAATTAAAGTATTCCATCATAGTGATTAAAAAAAAGGGGAATTTACACTCTATGCCCACAAAAATAAATTATTTACGTGTTTGTGCCAAAAAAAAATTAGTTTACATGGAATACCCATGCATCTCATTTTATTTACAAAAATACCCATCTAGCATGTTTTATTTACGCTATGTGCCCACCCTCCCAATTTTAACTGTATACCATTGCATTATATTGTATACCTTTTTAGTATACCAAATTAAGTATACTTCTTTTATGGATTTGAGAGTATAGTGTAACAAGTATACCATGGAAGTATAATGTATACTAGATAGGTATACAGAAGGATTTGACAGTATAGTGTAACAAGTATACCATGGGAGTATACTGTATACTAGATAGGTATACAGAAGGATGGGTATACAGTGTAAATAAGTTTGTGGGTAAAAATATAATGGGTATGGAGATGTAAATAAGTAGGGTTTGATGGGCATTTTTGTAAATCCCCCTAAAAAAAAACATTTTGAATGTTATTCTCATAATATAATCTTTCTTTCTTGACGAGCTTTGAAGTTTTTCATCAGCTTACTCGAATTGGTATTTTCGAAATTAAATGAGAGGCAATTACATAAGGTAGAATAAATTAGAGGAAAGATTGTGAGTAAATGAATAAAAGTAATTGCTTTATGGATTTTTAACCAGTGTTAGTACATCATATATGTATAAAAATAGTAAGCTTTTTCGATAATGAGTACTTCCTCCGTCTTAAATTATTTGTCCTTCTTTCTAAGAGTAGCCGTCTCAAAATATTTGTCCAGTTAGAATTTTAAGGTAAAATTTTCTATTTTTTTCTCATTTTATCCATAGTAGTAAATGTATTAAAGATCACAAAGATCTCACTTATTGGTTAATATTATAATTGTTGAAATACCAATGAAGATTAAATAAGAATAAAATAGTCAATAATCCTCTTCATTAATAATTTCTTAACCGCGTGTAAAAATAAAGATGATAAATTATTTGAAACGGAGGGAGTACTACTTATTTTAGTCTCACTTTAAACTCCTAGTGGGTCTATTATGACAGTGATAATTAAAATGTTCTTTTGTGTAAGCATTGCACGTGATAGCTCAATATACTGTAATGTAAGTAATTTTTTTTAGTCTTTAATCTCGATGTTGATTATACATGTGCATCAATGAACAAGTTGATGAATTTTCAACGTTGTCATCTTTTGTGCTTTCTCAAAAATAGATTTACTTTAATATTGTGTAGACCCTCAATTCTAGGCAATACGAGGCTCCACGTGCAGCTTCACATGAGGCCATAACTTTTACAAGAAAACTTACTCAATGATAAAAGAAAAAAATTTCTCCATTAACTAGTATTCATATTTATAATAATCCGATATTTGCATTAAGAAATTACTCCCTCCATCCCATTTTAGTTGCCGACTTTAGCTTTTTCACGCCCGTTAAATAAGGTATATATTTTACTAAATTATGTCTATTTAATGTTTGACTATTAATTTTTTTTTTTTGAAAATTTTTGTAATTATTAAGGGTATAGTTGGAAAGAACTAATATATTTTGCCTTGAAATCCTAAAGAGACAACTAATTTGGGATACACCCTTCTTGCTAAAACGTCAACTAATTTGGGAGGGAGGGAGTACATACTAGTACAAAATATGTGTCTTTTATATAATTTTTTATTTGACTATGATTAAGAAATGCCTATTTGTATTTATAATTTTTGTAATTCTTTAAAATTAGATTATTTGTTTTAGTATTAACAACAAGTACAAATATTTTCATTACCATCACTTTACGTTGTTGTATTTGTGTTTCACGTTGTCTTGGTTCTTGAAGTAGTTTGTCTTTTTCACTTTCCATTATAAAAATTTAAAGAGGAAAGAAATTTATGTACACGTTTTGTGAGGAGACAAATCTGTTTCATGGAATATTACATTTTTCGGTGACTTAGTTATTAATTGGAGCAGTATTACTTAATTAATTCTGGTTTTGCTTCTCGTGTAGTATATATATGGTCAAGCACATGGAACCTTATAATTTTATATGATGTCTTTTGTTCTACCGTTGATTAATTCATCAAATAAGCATTTTTTTTTATAACGGCGGTGTCCGAGCCAGCTTACGAGCACCTCGACTAATTTCACCAGATATCGATCACCTTCCACCAGCAACAGATACCAGGTAACTCTATCCATCAAGGCTTGGATAGATGGAAAGAAAGATCTAATGTTTGCCTTCGTTGACTGGTATATATTATAATTTTATTACTACAACTACAACAACTATGACTATAAGCCAGCATTACTGTTGTAGTGTGAAAATATGATTTTCTAGTATGATTGCAGTAAATTATTAGCTACTTTTACTTTTAGAAAGAAAAAGCTGTTTCAAAATATAAAGTTACTTGAAATGTTTGACGAAAAATAATTCAATAGTATAGTCTAACTAAAGAAGTATAATTGAGTTCTTGATCTGCGTAGTGTTTAATGCATGTTGACATATTTAATTTCCAGATTTAAAATATAGTAAAATACCTTTTTTTGTTAGAGAAATCAGAAACAACACGTTATAAGTACCTAAATTGATGGTCACTATTTTAAGTTTACATTTCTTTGTCGTATCTTTTGTATAACCATTCATTATTTATATCCACTAGTCCAACTAATTCGAATCCATGTTGCATGTCGCTACTAAAGGAGTTGGATCCGAGATCACTGGTCAAGTATGGTTAAATTCAGTGTCGGCCCTTTCTTAAAGCAAGTAAGGCAACTGCTTTAGGCCCCACATTTGTGGAGGCCCCAATTTTTTACAACACCTAAAATTGTAGTATAAGTTAAAAAAATTAAGTACAATACGTGATTGATGATTTGAGTCTCGTTTCTGAAAGTATTACGTGGGAATCTTCAACCTAAAAAGAGGAATACTATTTAATCATTTAATCGTATTTTGGAAGTGGAAAGAGTCATATAAAATTCTGAATAAGAAAAGACCTTTCTTTAAAGAAAGTATCTTGAAAAATTAATAATTACGTCGAAATTTTTGGATACATTAACAAGTACAACTTTCACTTTATAGCTTGTTTGGATGGTTGTTATATATTGTATCGTATTGTATTGTATTGTATTGTATTGTATTATTTTCTTGAGTTTAATGTTTAGATAGATTATTTTTTTTTGCTATAGAGAATGTAAAGTATACGAAGGCCCTTCATAATAGTTTGATTTTAGGCCATAAAATTCGTTGGGCCGCCTCTGATTAAATTTTATCTATCCGACCACATTCCTCGATGATGTTACATTTTCCTTTAGTAGTAATGTATAACTGAAAAACTAAAAAAGAGAGAGAGAACATATCCGCATGTCATAGTCCAAGTCGTAGTTGTTTCTAGCAGTTTTCACTTAAATATTGTCTACTTGTCTTTAGCTTACTTTCTTCATCCATCATCAACCACCACCTTTGTTTCTTGTGCTTCTTTGTTTTCAAAACTTTAATGGTTTTTTGGTTTATTATAACTCTCTTTTGGAAACCATACACTTGTTGTTAGAACAAAATATTAATCACTTCTTGTTTTTTTTTAACTGTAGGCCCAAAGTGTTTCATTTTTATTGCTTTTCTCAACTTTTTCATTCCCCTTTTCAGTACATTTTAGCTTATAGATTTGTGTAAACAGTTTGGTAACTAGTCTTGGTTGGTAATAAGTACATGCCAAGTTGTGCATGTCTCTATCTTTTTATTATTTTAGCTCAAAAGTATGCTTAGCCATTTAATATTATCCTTTTAGTACTAGTTTCATTGAAATGGTACTTAAAAATTGTACCATTAGGAATCTTGGTTCAAGATTTCTGTTTTCTTGGTGTATGCTAATTTGGTATTGTTCATAGAATCTTGTATTCTTGGAGTTGTGTTTTTCATTGTTATTTTGGAGAAAAAAAGCTGAGGTTTTGAAATGGCTATGGGATGCAAAGACCATAATGGAGTCCTAGACAACTTGAGAAAACAACTTGCTTTTGCTGTTAGAGGCATTCAATGGAGCTATGCAATTTTCTGGTCAACTACAGTTTCACAACCAGGGTAATAACTGCTATCATTCTTCTTTAGTTATTCTTGTCACAAGTTAGGGATAAGGTCTGCCTACACTTCACCGTCCCCCGACACGACTGAGATTACTGGTATCTTGTTGTTGTAAATTTTTTGAATTAAAGGACCAGTAAAATTGGAATGAATAAACTTTTTGAGGTAATGAGGTTAAGTTGAAGAATGTTGGTGTTTAAGTGGTTCCCAGTACTTGCAGCTCTAGCATTGTTAATAAATAGGATATGTCAATTTGATTTCAACTTTTGTTAGTATTTCTTGATAATTTTTGTCTTTCTTTGCCAAGGATTGTTGTGAATGTATGTACTATATATACATTTCTAGAAGCATGTTTCGTTGTAGATTTGTTTGGACGATATTGTTGTACGAGTTTAAGATTTTTACTCAATCAAGTTATTTATAAGGTTATTACAGGTAAATTTTTCTGATAACCTCTCCACTTGTGGGATATCACTGGGTATGCTGTTAATCAGTAACCTAGTAACCTTCTATCACTTGTCAAATACATCGATAGTGTAACAAATCTTTACATTGTCAATGTATATATCGTAAATTATTGTTCTAATATATGGGATAGTATCTTTTAGGGAGTTGGAATGGAGTGATGGTTACTATAATGGAGATATTAAGACCAGGAAGACAGTTCAGGCAGGGGAAGTCGATGAAGACCAGCTGGGATTGCAAAGAACTGAGCAATTGAGAGAACTTTATAATTCCCTCTTAATAGGTGAAGGTGAAGAAGACCTACAACCACAGGCCAAAAGGCCCTCGGCTGCATTATCTCCTGAAGATCTCACTGATACAGAGTGGTATTTCTTAGTATGCATGTCGTTCGTCTTCCATGTTGGCCAAGGGTAATTTCTTGAAATTTAATATCTTATGCAGGCAGTATGTTTCTTATATATTGATTAGAGTATATAGTAAATGCCACACAGGTTGCCAGGAAAGAGCTTAGCAAGGAACGAAACAATCTGGCTATGTAATGCTCACCAAGCAGAGAGTAGAGTATTTTCTCGGTCTCTGCTAGCAAAGGCAAGTTGATGGCTCATTTATCAGCTTTGGTCTAACTGTAACCTCAGTCTTGAACGATATCCTTAAGGGTGTGCATTCGGTTGGTGTTGGGCAAATGTGTTTGGTTGTTCACTTTTTGGTTTGTAGACTGGCAAACTGATCTGAATAAGATAGGTCCTTTTTGGATCCTTTTGGTTTGTGTCTCGTTGAGTTTGTAATTGGTTGATCCAAATTACAAACTTGTTTTGTCTTAACTTTTCGAGTTAACTGATGTAATGAACTTTAAAAAAGAAAACGAAACTGAAAAACTAAAAATATGAAGAATGTGAACTTAAACCAGCCAAAAAACCGAAATTCTTACTGAAAGAACTGATAGTCTTGTTTGATCAGTTCTTTCAGTTAAAGCTAAATAATGCACATCCTTTAAGATATGAATCCAATTGAGAAATCTGAAGTCTCTTTCCTTTTGGTTTCTTTATGTTACTAACCAAGTCTTCTTTGTCTCACCAGAGTGCATCTATCCAGGTACTATCCTCTCTCTCTCTCTCTCTCTCACACACACACACACGGGAACGTGCAGACACGTCCACACTCAAAAGTACAAATCTCCAGTAACTGATAGGAGTATGCACCAGAGATACATTCAGCTCCTGATTTATGTGATTCATCCTTTTCCATTGAGTATGTGGGTGATCAATGCCTTTTTCTCTTTGCAACTTGTAGACTGTTGTATGCTTTCCATATCTTGGAGGAGTAATTGAGCTGGGAGTCACCGAGCTTGTAAGCCAGTTTCGATTTGTCTCTTTAATCATCGTGATGTTTTGCACGACTGCACTCTATACTTGCCATAACATTTTGCCTTGTTGTACATGTTTTTTTGTAGGTTGTAGAAGATCCCAACCTCATTCAGCAAATAAAAATTTCAATATTAGAGGTTGATCACTCCATTATTTCGAAGAGGCCTAATTATGTCTCTAACGATGCAATAAATGACGCCAATGGCGTTTGCCCAAAGCCTGATCATAATGTTTTTGAAAGTGATGCTTGTCCAGTTGAAATGAACAACAGTTCACCTCATGATAGTTCAAATGGTTTTGTGGCCAATCAAGAGGTAGAAGATTCATTAATGGTGGTAGGTGTTATAGGTGAAACTTCACAAGCTCAAAGCTGGAAATTCACGGATGATAATATGAGTAACGGTGCACATAATTCTTTGAATTCCAGTGACTGTATCTCTCAAACTTATGCAAATTGTGAAAAGTTGTCCCCTCTTTCGAGTGGAGAGAAAGAAACAAAGCCTAGCCCACTAGACCCTCAAGAGCACAATCAGAAGAAGCTGCATTTTTTGGATCACCAAGGAGATGAAACTCAATATCAATCCGTCCTTTCAGCCCTTCTAAAGAGCTCTGACCAATTAACTTTGGGACCATATTTTAGAAATACTAATAAAAGGTCATGCTTTTCTGGTTGGAAAAATGATGCTCATATTCCAAGTAGAGGAACTGCTCAAAAACTATTGAAGAAGGTACTTGTTGAAGTTCCTAGAATGCATGGTGGTGCTATACATAAATTCAGCAGAGAGAATCGTAAAAGGAATGGTCTTTGGAGACCAGAGGTTGACGACACTGATAGAAGCCGTGTTATTTCTGAGAGAAGGCGAAGAGAAAAGATAAATGAGAGATTTATGCTTCTTGCATCAATGCTGCCAGCTGGTGGCAAGGTACTGAAAGATCTCCTCAAGTTTAGATAGCTGCTGTTTGGTGGAACATTGATCGAGAATTGTGTTTTGCTTTGGTGTTTGCAGGTTGACAAAATATCACTTCTTGATGAGACAATAGAATACCTGAAAGAGCTTGAAAGGAGAGTTCAAGATCTTGAGGCTAAATCAGGAAGAAGACCAAATGACATAGCAGAGCAGACATCTGATAATTGTGGCACTAGTAAATTTAATGACATCGAGGAATCACTACCGAACAAGAGGAAGGCATGTGAAATGGATGAACTGGAACCTGAAAGTCGTAATGGATTACTGAAAGGTAGTTCAGGTGATAGTATTGTCATCAATATGATCGATAAGGAAGTTTCAATCAAGATGAGGTGTCTTTCGAGCGAGGGCTTGTTGTTTAAGATTATGGAGGCACTGACCGGTCTACAAATGGATTGCCATACAGTTCAATCTTCCAACATTGATGGGATTCTATCCATTTCTATTGAATCTAAGGTTTGTCATTGCAGTCTCTCTTAAGGTTAAAACCAATTTTTCCAAAATTTTGTGCAAAAACTTATGAAATGCTGACAGATTTAGCTCTCATGTGTGCTCTTCCAAGCTTAATATGTTAAGTCCTTCTATTAAAATCACAAGTAAAGATGTATACTCATTCTTCTCTGATCTTTTTCTCCTTGCAGTCAAATGTATCGAAAACTGTATCAGTTGGAACGATTAGAGAAGCACTTCAGCGAGTAGTCTGGAAATCTTGAAGATTAGTTACTGAGGAGTTGGTCAATGATGTCCTTAGAGGATAGTGAGAGCTTGTGTATAGTTGTGTACTTTGAGATGCTTTTTGCATAGATTTGACAGCCTAGGAAGTAGTAATTTGGAGTAACTTTCATCTAATGTACATCCAGTTTCTTGATCATCACTTGATTTGTGGTTCTCTGAAAAGATCATGAATGTAGCTGAATCTTGCAAGTGCTTTCTGTCCATGAATGTTTTTCTACCTCCCCCCCCCCCCCCCCCCAACCCCACTTCTTGAAAGGTCAGTTCAGAAATAGGAAAGGGTTGTTAAACCATTTTACTATTCAAAACAAGCTTTTGAGACAAAAAGAGTTAGTAATATGAAGTGCTAGGATACACCACCAAGTGATGTGGTGTAGCCGATGAGGCTACTCCTCCCTTTACCAGAGGTCTCGGGTTCGAGCCCTGGGTATGGAAAAATCACTGGTAGGGAGTGCTTCCCCCCCGAATGGGGCCATATGCGGCGCGAATCCGGATTAGTCGGGGCTCCAATGAGGATACCGGACACGGGGTGGGAAACTAAAAAAAAGTGCTAGGATACAACTGGTCACACTGGGAACTACACTAGGGAGTTAGTAATATGAAATGCCAACTTCATATTAGTGAAAAGGAGTCATATTAGATGACACTAATTTGTATTAGCAGTAAGTTCAAGTTAGTTAATGTTGAGATGACATGACAAGTGAAGAGAGGGCCTCACATGTCCCTCCCTTTTCTTCTAAATTTGAAAAAGAACCAAAGTGGAAAAGTAAAAGGGCCACAAATTTCTCATCTTTATTATGTAAAACCCCACAAAAGTTAAACACAAAAAAGAGAAGCAGAAAAAAGGAGGGGAAAGGGATGGCTACACCTTTCCCAGTTTAGTTGGTTTTGTTATTGAAAGAAAAAAAATGATTTTAGTATCATGTTCAGAGCTTGAAAAAATGCAGTTCTAGTGACTGTCTAACCTAATGAAGAACTAGGGAAAATGGCTTGAGAAAAATAAAACTGAATTTCAATCATCATAACTAAGCTCTTCCTTGGTTGCATTCATTACTTCTATTGAAGACAATCAAATAAAACTGAATTTCAATCATCATAACTAAGCTCTTCCTTGGTTGCATTCATTACTTCTATTGAAGACAATCAAATAAAACTGAATTTCAATCATCATAACTAAGCTCTTCCTTGGTTGCATTCATTACTTCTATTGAAGACAATCAAATAAACAAAAGTGTGCTCTCTAACCGTTTAAATTTTTTAGATGAGATGATCACGTTTCTTAACATGGTACTGGAACATACGTAGGTATTGGTTTTGAGTCTCACTTTCATCCATCATCAAAAAGAATGTACACTTATTTCGTCCATGAAAAAGAATTAGGTATGCATAAAAAGAATTAGGTTTGCACATGAGGAGATGTGAGATATTGGCAATTTCTCGAGGTGTAGCAATTCTTGTATACCACTTGAGTAAGCAATTCTTGGATGTAGGGGTGTTTATCGATCGGTTCGGTTCGGTTTCGCATCTTATCGGTTTGGATTATCGGTTTTCGGTTTTTAAAAGTGCTAAACCAATAACCGAACCAATAAGCTATCGGTTTTTGGGTTATCGATTTTAGGTTCTTATCGGTTCGGTTTTCGGTTTAACCATTAATAAACTTAGGCCTAACAAGTGTTAAAAAAAAACCTCTTAAACGATTGCATCCAATACAAAATCGGCTTTATTTTCACAGCGAATTCAAATGCCTCTTATAGCATTCGCCATATTCAAAAAAGCAACCAACAACATATTCAAATATACTTCATTATTCTATAAACTAATGGAGGAGGCAAGGAGTGAAATAGTAAATCAGTGGTTGAAATGGATAGGGCGACTTGAAAGCTACATAAGTAAAAGAAGACTAGGGTTTGAGGTTTCCAAGTTTCAACTAGTAGTAATTAAGTATAATACTTTTATGCACATAAGCGCAATATAGTAAATTTGAAAACCTTATTGGGTTATCGGTTTAACCAATAAGAAAATGTACAAAACCGACAACCGAACCGATAACCCAATAAATTTTTTTTTGCAAACCGTTAAATAACCGATAACCCGATAACCCAATATTTATAAACCATTAACTTTTTATCGGTTCGGTTTATCGGTTTAAACCGAAAAATGAACAACCCTACTTGGATGTGATTAGTGGACAATAAGGAGAGAAAAAAAGTCCATGATAATAAATCTTGGGAGTGTTATTCCTGCAGATGAATGTACAAAAATAAACTTTACCCAACTTAAAATTTGTTCTATTCTAACGAGTAACATTTGTTCTATTCTAATGAAAAGACGCACTTTTTTCAGTGAAATAGTCAAGTTGTATGGAAGTTGGCTCGGATACCATTCTTATATAAAAGAACACCAGGATTTGACCAAAATTTGGTATCATTATACCCATAACATACAAATTGTTGAGTGCATTGCCCATTGGAAAGACATTACCCAAGAGCCAGTTCTACCACACAACAAAAGGATCTAAGTTTGTATGAAACATTTCTCCCCTTTTGTCTTGCACCAATAAACAATGGAATCCTACTTTTGTCACTAGACAGAGAATTCTTCATAACAAATCATTCCCACTCGATTGTAGACGGAGGCTTTGATGTAATATCCAGAAGAACTCGATTTACACCCCGAACACTGTTGCATATCTTTCTTGACACGTCATCGAGGAACTTGAAATCAAAGTAATACCTATAAGGAAGTTGAAATTTCAAATATTTAGCATACTACATATAACAGCATACAAAGCCAGGTCTTCTTTTGATTCTTTCACAAGCAGAGAAATTCCAAGATTAGGTGTACATAAACAAATGGCATACATATTGGCATCCATTAAAATGCAACAACAAAGCATCAAATAATATTTAGGTTGAGCGTGCACTTATAATTGAACAATGGGGAAAAATGATAAACTATGCGCGCCAATTAGCAAATCAATAAAAAATAGAAATAGGTGGGAACACAATTACCAGTCTGCAGTCATTCCATCTTGACTTGTGACAGCTCTAAGTGCAACAGCATGGGAATGTGTTCTTTGGTCTCCTTGTACTCCAACGGTTTTCACGGGTAAGAAGACAGCAAAAGCTTGCCAAATTTCATCATAGATTCCAGCATCTTTGATTGATTGAATGAAGATCTCATCAACCTAAACAACAAAATCCTTTAGACGACAAGGAATCAAATGGAAAGAATTGAGAAAATAACTATTACAAGAACTCATACCTGGCGAAGAATATCCAGAGAATTCCCTGCTGTGACATCACCTGGAATTCGCACAGCGAGTCCTGGCCCAGGGAATGGGTGGCGTTTGAGGAAACCCACAGGTATATTCATAATTTTTCCCAATTCACGAACCTGCGGAATAAGTGATGAGTACAACACTTAAACATAATCAGTTTGAGTGAAAGGAGAAAAATGGTGTGGAGATGTATGCAAAAGTTAAAGAACACAAAATGATACCTCATCCTTGAATAGAAGTTTCAGTGGCTCAATGAGCTTCAACTTCATGTCTTTTGGAAGCCCTCCAACATTATGATGGCTCTTGATTGTATGAGAATGTGTTCTTCCACTTCCAGGTGGGGGACAAGACTCTATTACATCAGGGTACAAGGTTCCTTGGACTAGGTAAGTAGGTTTCTTTCCCACCTTTTTCTCCAAATCATGGGAAAAAATATCAAATATGTTGATGAACTCCTTCCCAATAATTTTCCTCTTCATTTCAGGTTCTGTTACACCTTTTAGTTTGCTAAGAAATTCTTCTGTAGCATCAACACAGGTAACAGGCAAATGGAGATCACTCTCAAAGGTTGCCATCACCCTTTCTCTTTCCTTATACCTAAAAATTTGAAAGAAAATAAATTTCAATGCTGACAAGCATATGAAGCAAGTGCTAACAGATTAACAGAAAACTCGCACAATTTTAACGAGGATTCTGGTTATATAATCTTTGGATTAGTTTGTGGTGCAACTATTTGATGGGATAGTCAACAGCTTATAGGAAAGGGGTTCGACCAGAGACTTGCCTTAATAGACCATTATCAACAAAAACACAGTGAAGCCTGTCCCCGATAGCCTTGTGTACCAGAGTAGCTGCAACTGTAGAATCAACACCACCAGATAAAGCACAAATCACGTGATCTTCAGGTCCTACCATGCCTTTAATAATTTTTATTTCTTCCTCCAGAACATCTTCCATCTTCCAGCCTGCTGTAACCCCACAAACATCAAACAGGAAGTATCGTAATGTTTCCATCCCTTCAGTTGAATGCGTCACCTATATAGCAATCATGTGGTCAACGAGGATGAGATATTTGCTAGTACAAATTCAAAGATTGCAGAACCAGACAATTAGAAGCATAATAAGTCATAAATGAATATTCCAATGATAGAAAATAAAAAACAGAAAGATCTCATGTGAGGGTGTTATAATATGTACCAATGAAGACCAAATGTATAAGCATCTAGGAAACGATAAACACTAATCTTTTAACAGCAAATGTTGCTATGCTTTTTATCAGTATTTTCTCTTTGAGGTAATTGCATTTTTTTCTTTTTCTATCAGCTTTGCTGATGTTTACTAAACCAGAGGCAGAATAGTAATCCTGTGAGGATTCTCCATTCCATCTTTTCCTCCCACTTCTGTATTCACCAGAAAAATAATTGAAAGGTCCAAAATTTGAATCTTTAACAAGTTATATAAAGTGTACCTGATGTATCAATCAATCAAACTCAATCAACTATGCCTCAATTTCTCTGCACATAAAGTGGGGAAAAGACTTCAAGCACCTTTTCAAATATCTCAAATTCGTACTCTATATTACTTGTTTCAACTTTCAACTAACATCCCGACATTGTTGCAACCTTTAGTACCCAAACACATCGTCAAGATACTATCTTTATACTCTATCTACATACTCTATCATCCACCTTGTACGGAAACTACCAACTTTTTACATTGAACACCGAATAATGTTACATTAATCAACAAAAGATTAAAAATTCCAGCCTTTCCAAATACCTCATAATCGTACTCCATATACTTGTTTCATCTTTCAACTAATACCTAGACATTGTTTCCGACCTCTAGTACTCAAACATATTATCAAAATACTATCTTTATACTCTATCTACATAATATATTACCCACCTTGTACAAAAAAACACCAACTTTTACATCGAACACCAAATAATATAACAAATAATTAACTAAGATAAGTCTTTTCCACAGAATCCAACGTTTAGTACTTAAAAATATCATCAAAATACTATCTTTATATCTTTATACTCTATCATCCACCCTAGTACGAAAAATACCAACTTTTACATCAAACACCTATTAATGTCACCCATAATCAACTATACATAAAACTTTTACATGGAATCCATACCAATAGGCCACAAACATTATAATTTATCCAACCAATCACCGAATACTGATCCTAATAAAAATTCCACATAAACCATTTTCTATTCTTACTTTGTCAATCTTTAGTAATCAAAACTACCACAAAGACACTATCTTTATACTCTATTAATCTTCCAAAGATACAAACTTTACCATGGAAAACATTTTCCATCATACCAAAATGCCACAAATATTATACCTCAGGATGATACTGCAGTCCATAAAACCTCCTCTGCCGATTCTCAATCGCAGCAACAGCGCCCTGACTACTCCTCGCCACAACCTCGAACCCCTCAGGCAACTTCACCGCCTCATCGCCATGGCTCATCCAAACAACCTGTTTATCCCCTACCCTCTTATTCCCAAAAACACCACTTTCAACATTCTTGATCACCTCAATTTCCATCCTACCATACTCGTGTTTTTCGCCAATTTCGACAACCCCACCGAGCTTTTGCACTAACAATTGCAGCCCATAACAAATTCCCAACACATGAATCTTTTGACTCTCAACATATTCAAGAAAACCATTTGGGAAACTTGGTGCCCCGTCAGCATGGACACTGTGGGGTCCACCTGATAAGATAATGACACGTGGGTTGTGTTCTTTTATTGTGTTTAGTTCACAAGTTCCATTGATTGTTAGTGAGAAAATTGATAAGCTTCGGATTCTACGTGTGATTAAGTGTGTGTATTGTGAACCATAGTCTAGGATTAGTACGAGGTTTGATTTCTTGGATTCCATTGAATAGGGGGGTGGGGTGGGGTGGGGTAGGTGAGGGGGTGGGTTATGGGAAGAAGAAGGATACGGAAAAATGGGGGCTAGGGTTTATGAAGAAAAGGGTTTATGGGATGGCGGGAAGATGACAATTTTATATGGACCCAATTTTATGGTTTTGTGTGGGCCAACCAACGGTCAACTAAGTCCACGTTATTAGCCGTTCTTAATCAGAGATTTCGAATTAAAGAGTGTTTGGGTTAATTTCAAAGCTGGTCAAATAAGTGTTTAAGGTACTTGTAGTGTTTAGGTACTTGAAAAGTGTTAAAAACATACTTACTTTTAAATTGAAAAAAGCCAAAAGTTAAAAGCTGGACAATTCTTTATTGATTTTTGTTTAAAAGTTGTTATAGTTTGATCAATTATTTTAACTTCTTATTTGTTAAATTTTTCAAATTTCAAACCCTCACTAACAAATACCCTAAATTATCTCCTCTTTCCCTTTGATTCTTTTTAAGGATATTTTAATCATTTTAGCACAAAAAACACATTTTTACCAAACGCCTTAACCGTTTTTTTTGGGTCAATTTCAGTACGTTTGTCCAAATGTTAGTGCTTATTTATAAAACAAGCTGAAGCACTTAAAAATTACTTTTAAACACAACTACTTTTTTTACTGCCAATCCAAACAGGCTCTATAGTTATTAAAAAAAAAAAAATCGGATTTGGCTTCTCTCTAATCTCTACCTTTTATTATCTTCCTATATAAATGTCAAATACTTGTCTCATTTAAGGACCTAAGGTCGGAATTTGATTTAACTAAAATGGTATACTAACCATGATTAAATAGATATATTGTTGTTTAAATCCATCCAAATTTGATAAAAAGATATTTATTTACCAAAATTTAGAACCAGTTGAAATAACTTCACATAGCATTTACCATGAGTTAGGCGAAAATTGTGAATTCTTACTCAGTAACGGGACAAGTGGTGGACCAGAATTTTTGTTAAGGAGTATTAAAATTTAAACAAGTTAATATATAAAAAGAATTAAGGGGACTCAACATACAAAATATTATTTTATCCATCTACATAGTATATTTTTCTTACGAACACCACATGTAGGTCCGCCTATGGGGACAAGTAATCTTATCGGTTACATGACGAAGTAATTTACAAAGATTGTTTTTAACTTTTTTTGGTATAACTTTTCTCCAACTAAAATGTTGCTAAATTAGTATACTAATCATTTGATATTTTATGAAAGAGTGATAACAATACTTTTTTTAAAAAAATTTATATTTTATCATTTACAACAATGTTACGCCAAAAAAGTTCTACCAAAATTATATGCAAAGTGATTAAATCTGCTAGCAATATTTTAGGAGATGAATCTTTTCATACCAAATTTGGATGGACTTAAATGGCAGTAGTTATTCTATTTTTAATCATGGTTAGAATATTTGCTTATTTAAATCAAATCTGGACCTTTGATCCTTATATGAGATAAGTGTCACACTCTCACACATTTATATATGAACTTGATAAAATGGAGATAATAAAAAATGGAAATGAACCAAAACTTTTCTTTCCCTTTTTTTTAGAGAGTCGTCGTTCTTTTACTTTTTGATGAATTGAGTCGGCCATCTATTTCATAATAATTACGAAAAAAGACCTTGCGTGTCACAATAGATTACTTGTTTAGTGAATTTTTTTGTCATGATTTTAGATTAATTTTTCTTGTAACTTTGATAACGGATATTTAAAGCATTAAAAAAAAGACTACATTTTCTTGAAGTACTTTTTTTATTCTCATTCACTATTTTTTATTCATGTTTGTTCCACGATTAATCTATTTTAAATTTAAGTAAAGAAAAAAAATTACCGGATATGTTGTTGTAAAGGAAAAAAAGGTTGTGATATAGGTTGTTACTCAATAAAGAATTATCTAATTATGATGAATATGCTGAACTTTGAAGGATATGAATGAATAGAATTAATTGAAAACTTTTTAGGAATAATTTTTAACTCAACAAATATACATCAACGGCAAGTTAGTTGGGGTCGATTGTATGTATTTTCAGCATTCATAATGCTTTTCCGAGATACATCCCTACATGATTAGTATAGATGTATTACAAATTTAATAGTTATGATCTAGCCTACGTTTATAAAAAATGAATTTTATCGAATGTCCCTGGAGGCAGCAGACCCAAGATTTGAGGACGTCGGGGTACCATTAAATTTAACATAAATATGCTAATTAATTGAGGGTCCAAAGTACTATATATATCCGACTTTTGAGGTGTGTGTGTATGTGTGTGTGTGTATATATATATATATATATATATATATATATATATATAAAAATTGCCGACATTAACGAGTGACGGTGCACCCATGGCTTGCCTACTAGGTCCGCCTCTGCCTAAAGGGACTATAAAAATTGAATCCTGTTCGTGAAAATTCTGGCTAGTGCCAATGTGCCATTGCTATCATGTGAGGGGACTTGTTTCTAGTTTTATTTATACACCATTTTATTTACCTCGTGACAATAATATATTTGCTAGTGTTTATTTCCCTTTGGAAAGATATTTCACAAATTGCCAACTTGCATTACAACAGCGTGAAAAACTGTCATTTTCCAAATTGTCAACTTGCAAGAGGCTATCAATGAATAAAACGATAGAAATTTAAGGCCTTCTTTTGTTGATCTTGACTTCCAGACAACCTACTCCAAAAAAAGGTCATCACCAGGGGCGGATGTAGAGAATAACGTGCGTTTCGGCGGAATTCAATAAGTTTAGCGCAGACAGTGTATCTGTGTTGAAAAAGTCATTAAATATCAACAAAATTTAAGTCCGGAACACAGTTACTAGCAGTTGAATTCATCTATTTTAGTTTAAGTGTATATAAGATGTCACAACTCACAAAACATCTTCTGTTCATGTAATTTTAATATGTGAAACATTCTTCGAATTTCACCTCAATATTAATTGAGGTAACATTTGATAATTACATTATGATTTTTAGTCTATAATAAAAGGTAGTAAAATGATTGATTGAAGATGTTCTATTGTCCAAAAGAATTTTATTTCACTGTCCATAAATACCTACATTAATAATCCTCATTACAACATCAACTATAATCCTCATAACAACAATTTAATGAGAACTATGTGCAATACTAGTGTTTTATATTCTGTAGCAATAAACAAACAGATTCTAGCTAGAGTGTACTAATGTTCATTACAAACATAAGGAAAAGAGGTAATGGATGTTCAAGAAATAGGCAAAATTTAGCTACAAAAGAAAGTTATGAAGTTGGAGAACAGTATCCAGGATTGATTCTTCAAGAACATCATCTGTGATTAGACTCAGGATATCTTCAGTGTCGATTCGGAGATCTAGCCACGAACCGGATTTTGCCAAGTCATGCTTAACATGTTCATTCAATGTAGGTTGTTCCATCACTGGAATAAGGTGTTGTCTCACTTCTTTCATCAACTTTTCTACCATATGTTTTTCCAGTGGAAAGGAGCACATGTTCGGTTGAAGGAACGATAGCCATGGGGGAAATCTGAAATGAAAATCATATGCTTCTAGTAGAACTTCATTTGTGTAGTCCATCAGGAGTTTAGGTTCAGAATGACATTGAAGTGCTAATGTCTCCAGTTCATCAGATAACGTTGCATCGAGCATTTCTTCGAGGAGAAACCTATCTAGCCAAAGTTCTTCCCAGTTCAAGTGAAAAGTTTGCAAACATGATTGAATATAAGTACGAAGGGCATCTGGTTCAGCACGATTCAGTATGGACTTTTTAGGGGATTCATTATTTGAACATCCCTCAAAGTTGAGACGACGTGGTTGTAACATTGTGTCAGCTGCAAATGATCATGAATTAGTTCAATTTGCAGTTTAAGAATAAAATGAGAGAGGAAGATTTTGTGTTACTTACATGGTTGATTTGCATGCCCGGAAGGGCTAGCTAGATCATCAATGAAAACTGGTTCTAGGACTGATACTGGACTTGGGTGATCTCCTCTATCCATAATGTATTCACCAACCCTAAATTTGTAAATGCCAGATGGACTCGATAACGAAACATCTGTTGAAGAACTAGGAGACCAAACTTCTGAATGTGGCTCCTAAAGAGGATGGTTCAAAAGATAAAAGTTTCTATTGTTAGTCCAAGTGAAAGCACTCGTAAATAGAAAACAAGCAATAACAGAACATTCTTGCCATATTCCCATGACTTGTTAGTGGGACAGGTGCAGTACTTACCATCATTGAGCTATTTTGATGCCGGTGATCCTCGTTTCTCTGAGGACTTTGAACACCAGTATGGGCTGGTTCAGAGGGCAATTCCACTATACCTGCAGGAAGTGAATGTGAAAAGCTCAAGATTTTATAAGAGAAAGTGCATAAGAAGACCGAAGAATTCTCAAATAAATTGAACAAGAATCCTACCATTGCGCCTCGTTTGTGCAGGATTACTTTTGCTATCCTGTTTAGAACTATAGCTGAACAGAAGATCATGTTCAGGTGAGCAAAGAATCCTTTCCAATGTTCTTAAAGGTGGTCTGCTCATCACAGCCTCACCTGTAGTACTGACACAATTTAATCTTTGAGAAAGATGTCTCTTTGCTTCCATAGATATATCCAGTTCCCTTTTCTTGGTGTAGCTTAATTCTGGCACGTCCAACTTTTTACGCACTCTTTCAGTCATAAAGGAGACTTTAGGTGCTTCACTTGATATGGATGCTTGAATCTTCTCTGGTTCATTTGCGGTGTTGGACTTGGCGAAGGAGTTAACAGGTCGTGCAATAGCAAGGCGTGAACTGCCCCCTTCATTACCAACTTCTAAGTTTTGCCTGCTGCTAATGCTATGAAGCTTATGTAAAGTACTTCCTACTGAAGTCACATGCTTCTCTTTCCATTTTTCTCCCATTGCATATTTCAGTTTCCTCTTAATATCTTTGAGAGAAAAGTTCTTGCGCTTGACATTTTCCTCTTTATTGCTTGTGCTACGGTGAGATGGCATAGACGAGCAATGGCAGGCAACATTTTCAGAACATCGAACAGTTCTAGGAATTGGCTTTAGAACAACTATTTTATTTGAAGGCTGGGTGCTGGAACTTTCTGTGGATAAATATCCAGATCGACGATGCTTCTGTTCACTCTTCCAAATGTCACCCTCACTACTCTGACGATCTGATAGTTTGTCACTCATGATGGACTTGATTGAATCTCTTGCCATTTGCACATTGTACAAGCTTCTGATTTGTTTGGCTAATAGTGAACTCGGATCTTGTAGCAGTTTCAGAAACAAATCCCCATTAGAATTTAACATCTCTAATGCATCAGAGAACTGTTCAGGCTCATAGGTCACACCACCTTTACTGATATACTTCCTGTCTATGAACATCTGATCGATAAATGCTTTGGCACTTGTCTGAAGTACTTGCAAACTGATCTCATCAAGTTGATCTTTCTTTGCATGAACGATACTCGTCTGTGAATATCCATTTTCTTGATGAATCTGATTGCAAATAGCTTCTAATATCGATGCCAATTTTAACTTACTGATAGACATTTCTGCTGAACCTGAAGCCTGCTGAAAATCTCCCATCTCAGTATCCTTCCAATCATATAAAGGCAACTGATTCTTACAGGTCCTCTTTGATGATGGATTATATTTGCTTATCATTTGATCAAATAGTCCATAATCTACTACTTTATGCTGCTCATTTCTAGCTATGATTTGAGTGTTCTTTTGCATGTCACTGAAAATCTCTTCTTGAATGTGGTTCTTTATCCTTTTGTCACCCGTATGAACTCCTAAAGCTTCCAATTCAGCTCCATCCTGCGACAAACAACTCTCAAATCGTTACTCTAGTCGAAGGTCACATTTTTTTTTCTGAATCTATGATAATGTCAAACCAGAACAATCCCCGCAGAGTCATTATCCTGTCTACAAGGATATCGGACAGCTTTTTTCATCTCTATACAGAATAACTGCTTGTTCTTATGACCAACATTTTGTACTAAGAACATCGATACGATATACCCTTTAAAAATAATTGTACTCATGCACAACACAAAATTGAAGCAAAAGCCACATTTGTTTTCTTAACCCTGTTCTCTCTTATAGGAACATAACTAATGTTAGAATTCTGTATTCGAAATAAATAATCTGAAATAGAAAATGCATAAATAAAAAGAAGGAGATGAACGATGAACAGAATATGAGTCTAGAAAGTAAGGTATTCGCGCTAGAGACTTACCTCAACGCCATAAAATCGGTCACTGATGGAAGTTAAAGCATCAAGTTTTCTTGGATTCTTGCCTGCAGAAGGGTAAAAAGCAAAATATCAAACCTCCAAGATATGTTAATTTCACTGCTTCAATCCTAACATAATTATACAGACCAAATTACAATTCAAGAAAAATGGCTTCACATTTGTGTTATCCAGAGTTCTATACACACTGACAATGTAAAAATTACACAATCAGATCATTTATAAGGTAATTAGAACAACAATAACATACTCTGTATGGTCAGACGAGTGGGGTTTGGGGAGGGTGAGGTGTACGTAGACCTCACTCCTACTTCTACTTCAAATGAAGTAGAGAGGTTGTTTCTGATAGACCCTCGGCTCAAGAAAAATGGTTTAGAAAACGGTTTGGAAAAAAAGGAAAAACACAAGAATGAAATGCCAACATAGAAATACCAAGGTACAGCAAATTAACCAATGACATCAAAATATTATAGCTAACCAGGGTACATGAAACAATAGCAAAATGTATACAGAACCAGCTAGAATTGTGACCACTTACTTATAACATGTTTTGATGCAGTTTTACCATTTGAAAGCAGCTTCTGTTTCCTATGATTTTGACCAAAATAAAGGCTACTGATCACTCCCCACATACAATTAAGCTGACTCTTCTCTGTCTGTTGTGGATTTCTTGATGTTCTCTTTTCCATGACAAGTGAATTTTACTCAATTACTAACTTTTTCTCTTACACAATAGCCTGAAAATTGGCAATAAAATCAAGAAACCATTTAGCTTTGAAGTTGAATAAAGCTTCAAATCAGAACATCAGTTCTTGGTGGACAGAATTATCCGATACCTGTGCTAGTGGAAGGCATGCGCAGTATATACTCCGTGCATTAGTCGAGATGGTGCGGACACCACCATTATCCAATCAAATATCCCTTGAAAGTTCTTGGAGTATTTCTTTTGGAGAAGAAAAAATGGACAAAGAGTGAGAGACAAAGAAGCATCAAATGAGGAAGGAATGAGATTTTGTTTGATTGCATTAAGCAAAATGATGTTGACTTATGCTACAATACACAACTACTCACTACATATACACTTTTGTCTCAACCACTACCATTCCATGAATTCCTTTACAACACTATCTTCAATTCTCACTTTTTCTAAATAAAATTTCAACAATGTTTACATTATTGTTTAGTGTACAATTATTCTAATTACCTGCTCTCATTTTTTTTATTGAGTGTCATACATGAAGACAAAATTATGTCTGTTACTGTTGAAAACATTGGAGTCAGAAATCAGAATGTGTCTTAAGTACTATATAGTAATCCCTCCCGTCCCACTTTGTTTGTCATAGTTCGAATTTTGAGGGTCAAATAAGTTTATCTTTGACCGTAATCTTTATATATATCTTTTAAATATTTTGAATTGTAATTTATTGTGACTTATAGTACTTTTCATGTAGTTTTATATCATAATCTACGATCAAATTTAGGAAATTTGACTATTGAAACAATAACTATGACAAAAAAATGAGACGGGAGTATAATATTTCAAGACTTTGGTTGAACAACTTGTCCTTATGCTAGCCACTCGTTTGTTTGACTCCTGGAATAACTGATACACACAATATTTTAATTCAACAAAATTGCTAAAAATTACTAATTTTTCTTTTAACCTCTGTCTAACAGTTTGTTTGGATGGTTGTAACTCATGGTATGGTATTGTATTGTTATGATGGGTACGATATTTGTTTTGGTTGTTTATTTAATTAATATTGTATGGTATCGTTAAATCCATGGTTATGTAACCATGAAAACTGTCACTTTATGTAACGACCAATTTGGTGGGATCGCGTCGTTACTTATTTTTCTTACCCATCATGCCCTCACTTATTATTTAATATTTCCATTTTACCATTTACCTTATTTTCAATTATTAAACCACGGTAAACAATACAGTCTATACAAACGTTGTACAATACAATACGATACAGTACCATAAGATATAATAACAATACAACACATTATGATTTGATGGGTAACAACCATCCAAACGTAGTGAAATGACAATGTACAACATTAAGTTTTGTTGTATAGTAGAAATATATTCGTTTTTTACTTTGTCAAAACAATTTTTTGTTGGATAGTGTACTTTTCACTAACAACTTATCTCATGGAACCAAGTGGACATTTATTATTTGTAAATGCTCCAACTATCCCATTTATTCATTATAGTAGGAACTTTTTTAAGAGCCAAACTAATTCATCTCATATTATCACAAATTATTGGAACATTTTCTTCAATTTTAATTTAGAATATCGTGGTTTGTAATACTTTTTATCGACTTTTTAGCTATGTAAACTTTATTTCATAAAAATAAAGTACTCTATAGCTAAGTCCTAATAATATACGTGTTGAGAATTAGATCTTTTGACCATCTTACTTTAGACGTCGTCATTTTTTGTTGGAATATAGAAGAAATGTATTTAGCCTAATTTAACTCGAAATATGTTTAAAAGATTTTGCGAAATATAAATGTATTTTTCATGAAATAATCATCTATAATGAAAGGAGGGGTAAAAAAAAGTTGTCGAAAAAATTAATAGTAATTGATATTACTTCACCAAACCGCAATTTAAAATGATGGAGACTCTAAAAGATATATTTTTTTCCCACCATATTATTGCATGGCTTCCTCAATATTTTAAAGTTAAAAATAATACTCATGTCGGTTAGTAGGGATATGAAATACTTTATCTGGTACGTATTCTTCTGATTGTTTCTTGTATAGTACGGGAATATTAGTAATATTAGTACTATTTACTTGTGCTTAGATATATGACTCTAATTTCAATTGTTGATTGAGCATTAAGCACTTTCTCGAGACAAGTAATTGAGTTAAAAAATGGTTCTAATTTACCTAAAGATTAGTGAGAGAGAAAGAAGATAAGACGTATAAATTACTTAGAGGTAAAAATTATTTTATTTTTTTGGTCTATACTTTATACTGGAAAAAAAAGGAAAGCATTTCAATTAATATGCACTTGATAAGGCGTGTGTACTATTCGGATTAGACCGAAAAACCAAACGGAATCGAATTAATTTTTAAATTTGGTTTGATTTTTTTCATTAATTATTTTTGATTGGATTGAGAATTTCAAAATTTTGATTTTTTGGTTTGGTTTCGGATTCACAAAATAGAAATCGAAAAAATCTAATTTTATATATATATATATATATATATATATATACATACATATACACTCTCTCTTTTATTTTTATTTCTTAACATGTACTCCACTTATTTAAGGGTGTTGGAGTTATTTCAATACTTTTTGCCTTCAATACGTTCCACGTGATTGCACCTCTTTATATTATGGTATTACACTTGCCAAACTCTCATTAAAAGTTTCAATGTGTAGTACTTCCATCAACTTCTACTTATTAATTGTAAGTTTTTTTTAAAAAACTAAGATGATGATTTAGACTTTAGATTTTATATTTTTATGTTTGGACATATATATGCTTTCAAGTATTTTGTTTTAAAGTTTTATCTTATGACATAACCGAGAAAATCGAAAAAATCGAACAAAAAAGAAAAAAACCGAACCATACCAAACTTATTTTGATTCGGACTGAATTGCAAATTTTCAAAATCGAAAATCGAAAAATCAAAATCGAATAGTTAAAAACCGAACCGAAAAATCAAATAAACACCCCCTACACTAATTGATTGTGTAGAAGAGTTTATACGATTAGTGAAATATCACCTGTGACAAATATTTGCTATTTTGCATGTAACCAGTCGTTGCTTGTTTACAAATAACTTTGCATAGAAACTGTGAATACTTACACCATAGGATTCCCAAACTGTGTTGGCTTCCAAAGCTAATATAACACCAAATTTAGAGGTCCTTCTCTATTTTCATTTGCATTTCAATCGTGCAAGAATTTTACTTGTAACTTTGTTTTATTGAACCTAAAAAACAAACAAAATATAGGGACCATGTACAACCCCACATTATATATAACAACTGCGACATTTATTGCTGTTTTTGACTCTTTCTTCTTATAGTCTATTCCAAGTGTTTATGATGATACTTCCACTACCCCTTTGTATGTATGCATTTATTCACTCACTCACTCCAATTTGTTCTCTTTTCTAGTGTTTTCTGCTTCACATGAAAAGTCATATTAAGCGAGGGTTGTAGCAACTCCTAAAATTGTTCCGGTCTGATATATAGGACATGAGTTCAAACCGTGAAAACGGTCACTAATACTTGCATCAAAATGAAGTGCGTACATCATATTCTTTGGAGTGTACGTAGCCTTTTCCCGAATCCCCTATGAATGCGAGATGCGTTATGCATTAAACTATTTTTTTTTTTTTATTTTTTATTCTCACTTTATGGAAAGTCATATGTTCATATCATGAAACTCATACAAAAACAAAATACTCTATTAGTACTCTCATTTTTTTTAAATGGACACAATCTTATACGTTCATGTTATCTTTCTCCACTTTAATCATCAACCATTGTATTTCAGTGCTAGTGTCTGCAAATTTAAGGAAATCACGTGAGCTTTGTATATCATTACTGAACTAAACATTCAAATTTATATTTATACCCATAACTTATTTACACTCTATATCCATTAGCTAATTACCTTCTTATTTTGAGGCATAAAACAAGGAACTCAAGTTTCTCTCTCTCCTCATATATTGTATTATTATTTACTTCTTTTTTTTGTCACTCTTTTATTATTATTTTCCCCTTCTCCATTTTCACTATTCTCCATTTTTTTTCTTTTTTCCATTTTTTATTCTTTTTTCTTTCTGTTTTCTTTCTTTTTTTCTTTTTCCTGTTGTCACACCCCTTTTTTCCGCGCGCCCGCTTGTGGGAGGGCGTTTCGGATTTAGGAAAGCGCTTATGGGATTTTTATGGTTATTCGGCGCTATCCCGAGTTAGGATTTCCATTTAAGGAAAGTGACGGTGTTCCAAGGTATAAATTGTTTATTTAAAATTCGGAGTCGCCACTTGACAAGTTTTAAGGTGTGCCAAGTCACCCAAAGGGGTACCTTGGAACACCTATGACTCGTTAGTGGTCTGCGTTAGAGTTCCGGGTAAGGATCTCGGTTGACTCTCGGGAAGGGGTTAGGCACCCTCAAGTCCTGTGTCGAGCACAGTTGCTTTTATTGACGCATTCCGGCTATATGGAATATTTTATTGTACCTGCCTTTATTTATTTCCTTTGCTACGCTTTAATTTATTATTATTATTATTTTATTTATTATTATTTTTTCAGTGACTCGGCCGAATATTTTCGCGCAGGCACTTCACCCGTTCGAAACCTTATCAACCTTGGTTTGAGTCTCCATTTTTGTATTTTTATTTATTTTGGTCAAACTCGAATTTATAATTCAGCTTGATTTTGATTATATGCATCGACACATTTTTTTTCTTTATTTACGTACGGCTTGATTCAATATTTACAAATGTAATTTATTTAAAACCGGATATGATCGCGCAGGCACTTTACCCGTTCGAGATCTTCCGATTTAAATAAACTACGCTTGAGTCGATTTAATTGACTGAGATACTAATGTCCTTTAGCTTATTCATTTATACTTCACCTAGTTTTGATTTTTCGTTCATTATAACTAGCGAAATTACTAAATTTACATTTTTGAACACTATTGGGGCCTTAAGGTTAAAGGACTAAATATAATGACCTAGCTTTGCAAAATGTCAAAGCCCATTTATACGTCGGTTTATTTCAGGGCTAAGTGCACGAAAGGCCACTTTTGCCACTGGTCTTTGGGCACAGGCCACTAATACCAAAACATTTAGTTTGTGGCCACTTTTGCTTAAAGAGATAGAACTTCAGTCCAGAGGCCGGATTGAAGTTCAGTCCTTAAAGATTGAACTTCAATCCACGGCCATATGGACTGAAGTTCAGTCCAGTCCTTAAGATAGAACTTCAGCCCATGGCCATATGGACTGAAAGTTCAGTCCTTAAAAGATGGAACTTCAGTCCAGGGGCCGTATGGACTGAACTTCAGTCAACTATCAGAACTTAAGTCAACATTTATTTAGTAAAGGCCCAAAAGTGGCCTATAGTGTAAGACCAAAGAAAATAGTGGCCTCAAACTAAATACCAGTGTTAAAAGTGGCTGCTGGGCGAAATTTTTACTTTATTTCACAAAGAGGATTATGCCATATGTCATTTTTTTCTACGTGTTTTAATATTTAGCCATATTAGAAATCCTTGGCTATTTCTTAGCCCATAAACTTATAAAAAGTTATGGTATATTTATTATGCTTCCCTCAGTGTTTGATGTACATACTTTATCTTTTCAGTTTTTTAAAGATTAAAGTCTTGCTAAACAAATGTGGATTTAGATTAAAAAATCAATTTGAAACTGAGCTGGATTATTTCTGCAAATAAAATTTGTTCCTGACGTTATGGTTCTACAGATTGCATAAACAGTCCCTTTTATTGTTGAGTTCAGATCTGTCCCATGGTTGTATGATGGTGCCATTTTTGCAAAGTTCAGTTTAAACATTGATACAAACAACATACTCATTATAAGGAAAACTTAGCATTTATAGACAAAGCTAAAATGGGTATAAATTACTTAACATGGCTAAAATTTACATGGAAGTAACAAGATGAAATGGAAGAATTACCAAATGCGAAATCAAAATTTTCAAATGTCACAAGTCCAACAGCCTAGCCCAAACCAACAGACCAGCAGCTCAAAAGCAAACAAACAACTCAAGCTTGAACACCAAACTCCAACTAAACCTCAATTCCAGCTAGCTTCAACCATGCTTCCTTTACCCCTCTTTTTAATATATTTTTTGCTGTTTTTTCTAACTCTCTGTCTTTTTTTTTTCTAAGTAGTTGTAGAGTAAATGATGGATATTCAATGTGTTCTTCAGCTGCTCACTTTCTGTTCTGTTTTTATGCTCACTCTCTGTTATTTGTTCTTTGTTCTGAATTCTTTGTTTTTCAGTTCTGTTCTCTTCTTTTTAAAGAGAGTCAAAGGCTCTCCAAATAGAAAAGGGAGTGGGGTGTGTACCAGTAGAAGTACCAGACCATGTGCCCAAGCCTTAGCCATTTCAACCCATAATTTTTATGGCAGGCAGGGCTTGTACTAGACCAAAGAGGTCTGAATTCTCTGCTGCCACCCCTGTACTTCCTTGACTTAAACTTTGACATCCCACTTGACATCATCAATCCTATGTCATCTGAACTATCTAAACAAACTAAACCAAAATGAATGGACTAAGTCCTCCTAAGAGCAAACTAAGGAGACCTGAACCAGAGTTCCAAAGTAGACTGACCATGTCATCACCTCAGGTCAGTTATCTATTCAGCAATCCCAGGTCTAACTAGACCAATCCCAGGATACATGCTCTATTTTATCTTAGAGAGACACATTCATTAGTCACAAAAATAATTACATGACTAAGAGAACTTTGGACAACATTGCAGGCTTAACAAACTAGACATGACGAGCCACAGCCACTGAAGACTTAGATGGAGCAGAAAAGCAATTTCTATTCGGATAGATTCATGTTGCATAGAGCACATAGCAAACTAACCAATTCAACAGTGAGACAAGCTAAGGAAAGATTTCTATCGAACTAAGCAAAAACAGGAGACCTATTTATGCATAACATTATCACAAATCTACGCATAAACAGGAAAGACACGCACAATCTAGTAACCGTTAACATAGTATTCGAAGAAACAACACTTAATGGCTTAAACAAACTAAACAACAAAACTAGACAATCTCATGCTTAAAGATGAACACTGTTGATAACATTGGCCGATGAAACATGATTGACGAGAACTAAAGCGACAAGATTTTGCAATACTAGAAACACATTTTATTTTTGACAAGAGAAAACTCATATTCAAACTGATTCAATAAGCTTGACTGACATAAACACGACTCGATCATACAAAAGCTACGGCTAAAACTCCTTCAAACAACATAGTAACAACGTTCCAACTTTAAACCTTCAAGCTTCAATACCAACACAAGTTTACAAACTGATTGCTAACACTAAAGTAAACTACATTGTATTACTAAACAAGTTAGTCGACAGATAACACAAAGGAAAAGAAGAAGAGGGATCTTCTTTAATTCTAACCCGTCGAGTCAAAGCCAAACTGAAAGCCTAACAACTGCCTTTAGTTCGTCGTCGCTGCATCGACGTCACTATTTCCAACGCTGCTTCAAACCTTCAATCAATGTCCAAGCTATCTCCACTGTATCTCCCTCGCGCCATCACCTTTGCTCAAAGCATCGACATCACAGTCCCCAGTACCTCGACTACATTAACACACCATCACAGCTGCAGCATTGTCGCCAACAGTATTGCTGCCCTCGGATAGTACTGAAACAGCCCCCTCATCGACGCCATTAATGCCTTGTTCACATTCACCATAACTGCTGTGTCACATCACCAAAGCTATGAATATCATCATCGCGGCCATCATACAACCAAACATCATCGCCACAACCTCACCGCTGCCTCTGAAAATACCCCGCGACCTTGCCTCGCCTCTCATTGCCTCAACGTCACTAAACAGTCCCCCCAAAGCCAACATCTTAGCCATTCGAATCCACCCTTTCTTGTTCTAACTGAAACGATTCCAATTGGAATCGTTTCAACTAGAAAAAGAAGAGAATGGAGCGGAAAAAGACGAGAAATCAAGGAAAATGAGGGCGAAGTAGGCTGCCGTCCCGTTTTGCCCGGAGGAGCAGTTTCCATGCAAGTGAGTTCTAGACACGGCGTGAGAAGAATGAGGTGAAGTCGAAGACATAAAGGGTCATCGGAAAATATGGATTTTTCACCGGAAAGGGGTAACCCAGATCTTTGAACCCCGATCTTAAAAAAACAGCTGAGAATTTGGGAAAAATACTCGGGGAAATGGAAAGAGGGGGGTCAAGGCGAGTCGGGTACTGTAATTTGGGTTTTTTTCCGGTGACCGGCCGGTGGTGGTTGACGGCGGCCGACCGGTGGTTCCGCCGTGGAGGCGATTTCCGGCGGGTGGTGTAAAATTGGCCATAGTTTCACTTGTTTTTGCTGAAAAATTGGAAAAAAAATGGACAATAGTAGCAACCTTTTACATTTATACTCACGAAATAGGTCGGGTTGAGTAAGGAATTGGGCTAGTGGACTTGTGTTTTGGGCTACATTCTTTTTTACAAATGACCATTTAAAAGGCAACTGCATACTAAATTAGACAACATAAAATCACACAATCTACACTAAACATCGCAATTAAACATGGAATTACACATAACAAGCAATTTTTGTTAATTTTCACGTTTTACTTCCTAATTAATGACAAATTTAGTTAGAATTAAGACTAACTTTAGGAAAAATTTCGGCAAAAATCCTAAGAATCTAATACGGCTATTTTGAGCAATTTTTTTGGAATTCGTGCCAAAATTAGGTGATTACACCTGTTTCTAGACTTATTCATGTCTCCCTATTTTTTTATTTTTTTATTTATTTTCTTTCTCCATAATCTTATTATACTGTTTTTTTTTTTCTTTCTCCAAAAAGACATACTTTGTATACTATACTTATAGATTAATTCTCAACTGTTTTTTTTATTGGTCATTTTCTACCCATAATACTTTGAGCAATATGTGTACACCTTTAAATATTGATTGTCGGACCTAATAATTTCCTCTGCTTTAATTTTTCCTTCACGAATTTTTTTAGACATTTTAGTTTAAAAATTTGTGCCTATATTTTTTCCTCCTTGAATTCCCCCTAAATATAATAAGCTATAACATTAAATAAAGAAACAAAAAGTTAGTCATATGGCAGATGATGTTATTCTAGCAAAGTGGTTATAGGTTATTAACATAAGGTGGTAGTTTAGGGTTCGAGTTTGGTTAGGCTCTAACTTTTCCTATTATGTGCCTTTTAAAACCGTAATCCATAAATTCTAAACCCTTAACCCTTAACTGTTAACCCTTACGGGTCGTTTAGTTGGTTTTGATAAGGATAATAGTTGTTTAGCAGTATTAATTATTTCGAGATAGATTTTATCATTAAATTATTTTATAACTTATACCATGGAGGTGGTGAGATTATTTATGGGATTTTCTTGATATTTAATCCCGCAAACCAAACGACCTCTTAAGGTTATCGGTATAAATGTCTACAAATGATCACATATAATTATGTTCTTTTGCCAATATGATGCAATTGAAGTGAGTGATCATAGGTAATGACATCATTAGATACCCCACAATGGTCCATGTGGTGAGTTAAGGTCACCGGTATAATGTCGTACTTGTACATCATGCTATTGTATACACGTGAGCACTTATAATTGTGTTTTTGTGCCTTAATGATGCAATTGAAGTGAGTGATCATATGTAATAACACCTTTAAATATTATACATTGGTCCATGTGGTGAGTTAAGGTCACCAATATAATGTCGTACTTGTACATCATGATATTGTATACAAGTGAGCACTTATAATTGTGTTATTGTGCCTACATAATGCAATTGAAGTGAGTGACCATAGCTAATGACACCCTAGATCTCCCACATATAATGTTGTTCTTGATTAATTAATAGAACACTACAACTATTTGAAATTATTTTATTAAATGTAATTTATATAGAGTTATTAATTAAATAACACAATATTATCAGTCCAAAATATGCAATTAGGGTCATTATTAAAAAAATATCTCATTAATGTTTATGTTTATAATTTCACGTCGTTAAGTGTGCCTACAATAAATTACGCATCTATTGACGACCAACTACAACATTAAATAAAGAAACGAAAGTTAGTTGTTTAGGTAGAACATTCTATTCTAGCAAAGTGGTGTTAAGCGTAATAACTTGAGATGGGGGTTTAGGGTTCGAGTTTGGTTAGACTCTTTTTTTATGTACTTTTTAAGTCCAGATTCATAAAACTCTAAACCTTAAAGGTCACTAGTCTAATTTCGTATTGTACATCACGATAGTGTATATAATATCCCACGTTGGCCCGTGTGGTGAGTTAAGGTCACCGATATAATGTCGTAGTACTCCAATGTGGTAAGTTAAGGTCACCGATATAATGTCGTAGTGCTCATTTTGCTATTGTATACATGTAATCACATATAATTATTTTCTTGTGACTACATGATGTAATTGGATTGATTGATAATAGCTCATGACACCCTTAGATCTCCCACATTAGTCCTTTTGGCGAGTTAAGATCACCGGTATAATATCGTAGTGTACATATGCTATTGTATAAATATGATCACATAAAATATATATTCTTTTGCCAACATGATGCAATTGAAGTGAGTTCTCATAAGTAATGACACCATTAGATATCCCACAATGGTTTATGTGGCGAGTTAAGGTCACTGTTATAATATCGTAGTGTACATCATGCTATTGTATAAATGTGATCACATAAATTTGTATTCTAGTGACTATATGATGCAATTAAAGTGAGTGATTATAGTTAATTACACCCTTAGACCTCCAACAAATAATTTTGTTCATGTATAATTAGTTATGTCATAAAATATTTTAAATATTTTATTAAATATAATTTGTACTGAGTCATTAATTTAATTATACTATAATATCAGTCCAAAATACGCAATTAGGTGTCATTATTTTAAACAAACACTCATATTATTGTGTATGTTTATATAATTGAAAAAATTACACCACGTAACCGTTAGGAAAGAATAATTATTGTTTTTGTCCACCTTTTGTTGTTTCTTTATTTCCTTAACCATTTTCCTTTTTAAAATATATTTTAAATATTTCGGATATATATTTAATATTATGTACTTCGGATATATATTTAATATATTTTATATATTTCGGACATATATTTATGTATTAAGTTTTTGGATAGAAAAAATTATGGACAACTAAAAGTAAATATTTGTTGATGGGTGTGCAAATGTATATGGTGCAAATATTAACCTTTCATCTCCCACCCATAAATATTTTGTAGGGATCAAGGTTTTGGGAATATGCTACATTTAATAGTTCGGTTGGAGGGAAAGTTTTGGAGGAAAAAAAATAGATTAAGAAGCCAAACACACATTGAGGGTACCCTAGTCATTACACGAGTGTGGCTAAGATGTGGCCAAGAATGGTGTGGCCGAATAGCACCCTCCTATATTTAAAGATAATGCTTGAACCTGGTTTGTCTTGTAAGGCAGCCATTTAGAAAAGGAGTTGATCATGTTTTTAAATGAGTACAATTTTTTAGAAGAGGCACAATAAAGCGGGTCATTTTGCTGCCTGGTAGGCGTTAGTTTTTTAGGCTTCTTCCCTTTCTTAAACTCTTTAGAAGAGGCACAACAAATCAGGTCTTTTCCAATTAGCATACTATTTAGGATATGCAAGGAATTAAGATTATGTAAAAAGGTATTTAAGTAAAATGACTTTTAATTTTTCTAGGACATGTTTTTATAGTAATATGATATGATATGATGATCAATATTGACTAGGGATCAATGGTTGGAAAGCTTTGATCTTGTTTTTATTAAGAAGTTGTTGTCGAATAAAATTAGTACTTTGTAGTAGTTGCACCAAATTTTGTTCAAATAGACATATAGAGAAGCAATAGTTATTGCTATAGAGATACTTAACAATTATTGAACCGATGTATATGTAGAAGTCAAAACAGTACGTATATATGGGAGAAGACATAAAAGCCCTCTTGAACTATGCCAAAATTTTCAATTACATACAAAATGCTTGATAACATACCGAATATATTCTATAAGTAGGGTCTGGATAGGCTGAAATGAATGCAGACTTTACTCTACCAGGTAGAAAGACTGTTTCCGATAGACCCCCAGCTAGGAAAATGAAGATATTTTAGACAAATACTTTGAAAATCAAGACAGCAGTAAAATGCTAGAAAGAAAAAAACACTAAAGCATATCCAAAATAAACAAATAAGAACAAAAGATAAAAATGTGAAGAGTAAGAAGTAAATCGTCTATGTACATATAATACTGCATTTAACAAGAGAATAGACACTCGACTACTATTTACCCTCCTATCCTAATATATCCTCGACCTCCATAATCTCCTATCTAAGATCATGTCATCGGTGATCTAGATCTGGGCCATGTCTTGTCGAATCACCTCAGTCTAGTTCTTCTTCGGTCTACCTCTACCTCTCCATAGACCAAGTATCGCCGAAACACCACCATAACTTCCCATGGAACCACTTCATATTTTTACCTGCCTTTCATCGAATATCTTCCATTCATATATTCTTCCTTTATCACCCAAACGACCAATGTGACTGCTACCTAATTTACAATCACCATATCAGAAAGTTTATGTTTTAGTTATACGTAATTAAGAGATTGAGAGAGAATTTGTACGTGTGATAAGGAGAGCAATATTGAGATAAAATAAATAAGGCTTTTTAAACGCTATTGGTTTGGGGGAGGGGGGGGGGATTGTATCTGGATTTTTGTTTTAAAAGCAAAAGGAAGTAAGCTCCCGTTTGTTGATAAAATTTGGAAATATTTTTTGGGAATTTTTTGTAAAAATTTCATGTAGGGGCCTGTTTGGCGCGCGCTAATTGATTTGTAGCCGTCAAAAATAAATTCGCTGAGAAATAGCCACCTTCGGACAAATCCCGGTATAAATACTAGAGCTTTGAACAAGTTAGTAAACTAACCCCAGTATAAAATATTGGGGCATTGAACAAGTTTTGTTCAAGGCCCCAACATTTTGTTATGGGACTGAAGCTTTATATATAAAGTCTCATAACAAAATAATGGGATTTATCCCTTCACATAACAAAATAATAGGACCTTTTGAACATGTTAGTTCAAGGTCCCATTATTTTGTTATGGGATAATTTTGTTATGTGACTTTGTATAAAGCTTCAGTCCCATAACAAAATACTGGGGCTTTGAATAATGAACAAGTTTTGTTCAAAGCTCCAGTATTTTGTTATGGTACTAGTCTGGGGTGTTTTTCCAATGCTAATGGAGCGTAAGTGTGCGCGCAAATTTTTGGCTATTTCTCAATGAATTTTGAAACGGTGGATAAAACTCTTTGAGTGCGTCAAAAAATGGCTACGCATATTGTTTGGACATACTTTTTGACCAATATTTGAAAAAGAGTTTTCAAAAACCAAAGAGTGGCCAAAACCACTTTTTGAGAATTTTTTGGAAAACTTTTTTTATATCACTTATGAAACTTCAATTTTTTTTCAAGTGAAATCTATGTTCAAACACAACTTCAAGTTCAAAAAATTATATTTTCCAACTCAACTCCAAAAACTTCACTTTTCAAGTTTCAGCCAAATCTATATCCAAACGCTAGCTAAGCTGGTGTTTGCACATAGATTTGGTTGAAACTTGGAAAAAAAAATAAAATTGAATTGAAAAATAGTTTTTAAAATCTGAAATTGTATTTTGACATATAATTTACTCAAAAAGAAGTTGAAGTTTTGTGAATAGTGTACTTCATAAACGTGAAAATCTAGTTTAAACTATTCTTTGAGACTTGAAAAAGATCTTCCTTAAAAACTATCCAAAAACTGCCAAATTACATAAACAGACACTATTTTCAAAATAAAATTTGAAAAAATATTTCTAAAAACTATGTCCAAACAGGAGTTAAGAGTAACTTTGCTCTATTAGTTTTTCTTTTTCTAAGATTAGAGATTGAGTATAACTAATATACACCGACGGTGTAAATCTTGTTTTTACATCGTTGACTAATTTAAAGCATATTACAAGCAAATTTTCACGTAATCTTATTTATTTTACTAATATTTTAACTTTAATTATGTGAATGATTAGACAAAGTCGGTACCCTTGCTTTATTTGTCAAGATACCGATTATAAGCTAATTTTTGTCTTTGTGATTCTTAATTGTCAATTCTTCAATCATGATTAAACCACTGATCAATTTTTTAAGTTGGATTAGCTATTTACAAGGAACTATAGGTTTGAGAATGTTAAAACAGAAAGAATTGAAAATTTACTTTTAATATGTTTTAAATTAGCCGACGGTGTAAAAACAATTTACCAGTCAATATATATTAAGTTAAACTCTTATTAGAGATTTATCCATTTTCTTCCCTTCTCCTAAAACCCTCACAAATTCTTAAACCCTTTGTGGAAAAGCTCAAATCTTGATTATTAATGAAAGTCTTAAGAGTTATAAGGTCATTGAATTCTTCAAATCCAAGCAAAACCCAAGCTCATTTTATCCGCTTATACTCAGCAACACAACCTCAAGAATCTTTTCAAGAAGATGCCACGTCATCATCCTTTGACAGTTCACAATATGACACGTCAGCAGGAAACAGTGTACAAGTGGGGTCCACTTGGGATTAGAAGTATAGGAAAAGAGTGAGAAGTAAAGTGCTTTAAAAAGTTCGGTGCATAAAGCATCCCGTCTTCTCGGAGGGTCTGGTGTAGACCCTTTAGTGATTAAGAATTTTAAGAATCTTGATTAAAGAAGAGCTGGTTTGTTGGCTAGGAAACTTCTAGAAGCTGCCCTCGACCGGCCCGACGATGAGGGAGAGGATGATGAGGTGGTGGTGGTGGTGAAGGAAGAAGATCAAATGTCATTGAGTGTTGGAATTATTCATTGACTAATTACATGGTTCGACTATAAATTTTCATGCTTTATTGTTGTATTTGTTGGTTATATAAGTCGAAATGTGAAGAATTTCTTACACTATCATATTACTCGAAAGATATCGATGGGTAGTTGTGGGATTTGTAATCTTGAAAATAAGACAAGTGAGCTGATCGCTTAAAATTTCCATGCTTTATAGTTGTTGGTTATGTGATGACTAATTTTCCAAGAGTATTGTTGGTTATACAAGTTAAAATGTAAAGAAATTTATACACTATCATGTTACTCAAGATATCTACAGAAAACAGTAGGATTTGTAATCTTGAAAACAAGATATGTCACCTGATTGTGTGAATTTAACATGCTTTATTGCTGTTGTTGGTTATGTGAGAGTAGTGATGATTAATTTTCCAAGAGTTTGCCTGCAATAGCAGGTCACCTAAAAAATAACCATCGAATTAATGGTGGGATTCTAATCTTGAAAATGAGGTCGGTTCCTTGCTACAAGAGCTAGTATAAAATTTTCATGCTTTATTAATTGCTGAATCAGCTAACAGGGTGGTTATACCACTTCCACTTTGATCCTCTAATAGAAGCTAAAGGTCTGGGCTTAGAGCTTTCATCTTGGTTTCCCTATTTCAATGGAGTGTCAAGCTACTCAGGAAGAAAGAAATCCAAAGCTGGAAATATTACAAAACTTTCCTGTTGAATGAGGATATTATAGTTAATGCCTGATTATGACAGTCATATGCTTAAGTACTTTTAGCTAGTTCTTGCTGGAAATATAAAAGTTCGAACGTACAATTAGGTTTTTCAAGCATGGTTCGACAACTCTTGATAATTTTCCATGCTTAATTGTTGTTGTTTGTTATATGAGTATGCTGATGACTCTTAATAAATTTCCATGCTTTATTGTTGTTGGTTATATGAGTATAGTGATGACTTTTGATAAATTTCCATGCTTTATTGCTGTTGGTGGTTCAAAACAAGTTTCTATTTGTGTAAAAGTAGTACTATAGAAAGCATGGATCAGTATATGGATCTTACAGCTGTTAGGAGAAATTTGTAGATAGTAGACGGAGTAGATGCATTTATTTTGTAACTTTTGGTTCATGTACTGCTTGTGTACCTTCTTGGTACCTTTCAATAAAATTCTACTTTATCAAAAAAAAATTGATATGCTTAAGTACTTTTAGCTTGTGTATGATTTGAATAAACAACTAGACTACCCCCTAACCCCCCAACTTCCCCTCCCCCCTCTAGGTTTCATATAACTGACTCAACTAGTATGAGATTGAGGCGTAGTTGTTGCTATTGTATTCACTGTAGAGTATACTCTATGATCTGTTACTGCTCTTATCTTTCCCCAAACAAGAATCACGTTGTTTTCTTATTGGCAACTAATCCCTGCAGTAGTCATATACTATAAGGTTGTCTTACCTTTTTACTTTTCCCTGTAGGTTGGGACCAAAGTTTCTGCTGTGTCACGGAAGACGAATACCACTACTCATGAAGTCTTAGGTGTGATGACTAAAGGAAAGACACAAACTGTAAGTGAGCTTAGAATTATTTGGCAATTTCAGTTCTTTCATTTTCTCAATATCTTTGTTGACCTCTGTTACTTTTTCATCAGCCTTTGACCTGTGTTGCTACAAGCTGCATCTATTTGCTAAATTGACCTTTAATCTCCAACATGACCATAAGTACAGATTCTCTTATGTATTTCTTGGATTAACTGATAAAAAAATATCTGTTGGATTAAGATTACAACCTAGCTTGCAGGTTGAAGCATTTTGTGCATTCAAAATACATGGACTAAAAAAGAGTTGTATTCTCTGGTGTAGTCCTTTTTAATGAGAAGAATCTTCTCTTTCGCTGCTATATATTTAATGAATTCATAGTGCAGTGTTTCTTTGACACTCCTGGACTTATGATGAAGAAAAGTGGATTCCCGGGCAAGGACACGAAAGCACGTGTTGAAAGTGCATGGGGGTCTATCAATCTATATGGTGTACTGTCATATTTGATGCTCATAGGCATCTTACCAAGTTAGTATTCTTAAGCTTTTTGGGGTTCAACTTGGATGAAGTTCATCATATAATTTTCAACGTTTATATACCCGAGATTCATCTTCAGGGTCAAGTCCTTTGTTTTTTTTAGGGACAAGGTAAATTTTGTTAATAATGGGAAAATCTTCCGTATACAACTGTATACTAAAAAGTAGAGAATCTACAACTAGGATCAAGAAGATATGAGAAGCTTGTCTCCGTATACCAAAAGTAGGGAATCTACAACCAAGAACAAAAACCAAAATACATGCATGCAAAGATGCCCTTTATGAAACAAGGGCATTTAGGTTATGCATGCGGAGATGTTTTTTTGTATTTTGTATTTTTGTTCAGGCTAAGCTTGTCTCTATAAACAAAAACATGCGGTCAAATCGTGTGTTAAGTCTTGATAAGTTTCTGCCTTTGATAGAGCAGGCTGCCACTTGAGATAGAAAAGTGAGGACCTTCAAGAGGATTGCTGAGATAGAAACATGCGGATCTTATGGGTGATAGAATAGGTTTCCTTCTTCTTTGTAGCCCGAGGCGATGAGTTAGTTTCCAATTGTCTATCTCTAATTTATCAAGAGTTGGAGCCCATTCACAATCCTTCTTTTCCTTCTATATTTTGAAATTTATATTTTTAATTTGAAAATTTCCAATCTAGATTTATGAAATTATGCTCTTAGCTTTATACTTGGAAACTGTGGGGTTTTCCCATCTTTGTATGCAGAGCTCCAAGTTTGAGTTTGTGGTGTGGTATGAACTGTAAAATTCTGGTCCTTTAACCCAAATGAGAGGCTTTGGAATTTTGTTGTGCCTGGATCTCCTTCAGTAGATCTGTGCAATAACAGTAGGTATACGTTTCCATGTTTAACGTGAATTGACTGTGAAGAGTGTATATATAAATGCATATATAGCACTGTGTAGATTCATCAGAATTTTGCATGCATGATTTCTTCAGTCTAATTTGTTGAAATAGATGTTTTTGTAACGTTTTACTCCCCAAATAATAGGCCCGTGTGACATTCCTCAAAATTTTCTAAGTTTTAGGACACTTATTGACATGAGAAATATTTACGTAAAGTCGTTTCTTATGTATGGCGAGGTCCGAGTATAAAGTATATGGTGAAAGTGAATTATGGTATTGTCATGGATGATGTGCAAATACTCAATAATATTGAAAGTGGAAGAAGAAATAATAATAAAAGGGAAGAATGGAATTAAAAAGGAAAACAAAAAGAGATAAAACTAATTTTGGGCAAAAGACCTGGATTAGTAACGTCAAAGGGAGCCAAGACTTTGTCCTTTTATTTATTGTCAACTGCTAGGTGGGTTGTTTATTGGAAAAAGGATTAAGTAAAATAATAAAGTATTAAAGGAAAAAACTAAAGGGGGACAAAAGTCAGAATCTTTTTGGGTCTTTGGTGGACCTAACAGAAAAAGGAATAAAGTACTCCAAACTTTCAATTACTCTACTTTGTCTATTGGGAGAACGCAGCTAGCAGATAAACACGCAGAGAAATACTGATACTTCTATTCGTCCCCATCCTCAAGCGAACTTAGAGGTAAGTTTTGTTCAATGAACTCGTGAAGGTTATCTCGTAATTATAGATAAGAACATAGTATCTTATCATATTATATTAGTAGAAAAATTTTCCAAAGACCTAGAAAGTTATGAGTTGAATCTAAGTTTTTAAATTGGGATAAAGATGAGAACTTTGGAATTGATTACGTAAATTGGTGATTGTAGTTGTTGGGTAACGTGAAGTGCGTTCATTGGAGCTACATTTAGGCTCGAAGAGTAATCGAGGTGAGTTGATATAACCCTTTACTAAAGAGGTTTTACTCACAAAAACCCGCCTATAAGGTGTTTGGTAAAATGTCTTAAAGAGTTAATATGTGCTTAATTGGAGCGAGAGAGTGCATATTAGCTAAACCCTATTCAAGTTATCGTTCAAGAGTTTATCTTTGAGTTATACGCGTTGATTTCCATATTTATGTTAATTTACGTGGTTCTACATATCAAGTTTTCATGGATTAAAGAATTATTTGAATTATACTGAATAACCCTTTAAATATTTATGTCATGTTTACTCAAGTCTATTATGGGTTATGTTCATGGATTAGGTTCAAGAAACGTATTGGACCCTAAAGTGGTCAAGTAAAGCTTATTAAAAATATTTTGGGAGTTACCTTGAGATTCTGAGAAGGGTCTCGCGACTTTAGTGGTTGATGTTGACCCCGAAACTACTCGTGCCAGAGTGGGATATAGGATAATATTGCCTGACACGGCCAAGACACAAAACGCGCAACATGCTATCACCTGGAACTGTGTGGCGCCACAGTGGCATATTCGATCAGGCAGGGATCGAGCCCGTGCCAATCACACGGTGACTTTATGAAATCATGTTATGTCAGAGTTAACTGGTACTCCCCAAAAAAGTAAAGAAACGATATATATGTATTTATGTTTAAAGTTTGGAATTTTATTGTTTTAAGTTATTTCAGTTTCTTTAAGTATTTTATGTTCTCATGGCTTTATGAGTTACGTGCGTTTCAAGTTCCTTTTAAATGTCTCGTTCCCGCTTTAGTGGGGGGGGGGGGGGGGGGGTCGTTGAGACTCACTGAGTACCGCCGTGGTGTACTGACGTTCTCTTTTGGGAACCTACGTTGTCCTATTGCGCAACGTAGGAACCGGTGTTGCAGATACTCAGGCGACAGGCTAGGATTTTTCCCTCACTTCCAGTGCTATTGGTGAGCTTCGCTTTCGTTCGTGGAGTACTTTCCTTTCGAGTCAGCTTATTTAATTATTTATTTCGTCGTGAACTAGCCAGGGAGCTCATGTCCTGCGCAGTGCGTCAGTTTATCAGTAGAGGCTTCATAGACAGTCTAGTCTTTTGGGTTTGTGGCCCGGTCTTGCATTGTTTTACACAGAAACGTAATTTGACTGTGGTATTTTCAAGAATGATATTTTCTTAAGAATATTATTATTATTTTTCAGACTATTTATGTTTAAGAGAATTGTTTAAGTTGCATGTATTCTCAGGGTTAAGACAGGATAGATAGGTACAAGTGGTTCGCTCGGTCAAGCTTAGGTACCGGGTGCCGGTCATAGCTCGTTCAGAAAATGGGTCGTGACAGCCCGATTCCAGAGTGGTGAGGTTAATTGAGAGAATGGGTTCTGAGGTTAACCCAAACCAGAAACGTTTATTGTATATCAATAAAGTTGGCCTAATCGAGAAAAAGAAAGATTTGTTGAAAGTTGCTGAGGAATTCAAAGACCTTCCTGGATATGAGAGGTAATCTTTTACTTTTCATATTGTGGTATTGTACTCTCACATATTGTGGTATTGTACTTTTATGGTTCGGTCACGTGAGAAGGAGAAGTATAGATGCTTTGGTCGGGAGGTGTGAGAGATTAGCAGTTCTGGGTCTACGGAGAGGAAGAGGTAGACCGAAGAAGAACTGGGCGGAAGTGATTAGACAGGACATGGCCCGGATCCAGATCACCGAGGAAACGACCCTAGATAGGGGGCGTAGAGGTCGAGGATTAGGGTTGAAGGTTAGGTTGTAGTCGAATATTTTTTCCCCTAGTAGATATAGTATTATGCTTATATAGATAATTTTCATTTTTACTTCTTCGCCTTTATATCTACTGTTATTATCTGGTTGTTGGATAATCTTTAGTTTTAACATCCTTTATAGCATGATATTATTGGCTTGACTGTCATATATGTTTTATGATATGTTTCTTTGCCTAGCCGAGGGTCTATCGGAAACAGCCTCTCCACCTTGGTGGGGGTAAGGTCTGCGTACATCTCACTCTCCCCAGATCCCACTTGTGGGATACACTGGGTATGATGTTGTTGTTGTTGTTGTTGCTCATTATGGTGTTTGCATTGTTGATTTCTCCTTTGTAGGCGCTTTACAATATCGGGACTAAAGGGAGCTGGAGTGAAAGATCTAACACAATACTTGATGGAGCAGGCATGTTTCTTGTCTGAGGCTGTGTGTATTATTGTTACCCTTCTATATGTTATGTTTAAGTAATATCATCTACCGTATCTTTTTGTGACTGCTAAATGTTGCCACCTTCCTTTGGAACTTTCAGCTCCCGATGATGCTTCTGCCTTATTTCTCAAAGTCATGAAGAGTTTAGTTTGACCTAAAAACTATACTTAAAGCATTTTCTTCTAGGTTTTTCTTTCTTGTGACCAACGATTGATGTTGCATTTGAAGCACTTGAGTTGGTTTAAGTTTACAAGTTATGAAGATTCTGTTATAAATTTTGTTCCATTGTGATATGATTCTTTTTCTATATCTTTGATTAAAGAGAATACTACCTAAAAAGTTTGATGATGAACTTCCAGAATATTTAATACCCAACGCTCCCCCCCACCCTAAAATTGTTGTGTTTCTTTTTTGAGATGAGGGATCCCGTGAGTTCTAATATTGGAAAATTGTGATCCCACACTGAGGTCTGGGGAGGGTGGGGTGTACGTAGACCTTACCCCTACCTTGAGTGACGTAGAGAGGCTGTTTCCAATAAACCCTCGGCTCAAAAAAATGATTTTTTTATCAAAAAAACAGGTTTGAAAAATACATGTGTAAAAAGCTTCAATGAGCAGTATATGTTTTGTTTTTTTTTTTTTTTTTGAAGGTGATCCTTTTGCTTTTAATGGTTGAAAATTTGGGTAATCTTGTTCTGGGAACTCTTATGTTGTCATGGCATGTACTGGAGCCTTTATGTTCTGGAAAATTTGAGACTGCATGCTTTATCAGTCGAGTATCTCTAATCTCTTGGAAAACAGACTAGAAACTTCTACGGTTACAAAAAGCATATACTTCCATTTAACTTGAACCTATTAATATTTTAGTTTTTCGTTGAGTTTGGATGCCATTAAGTTGTGGTATCTACAGTATGATCAAGTTCTTTGACTTCATGCTTGTGAGTTTAGATGCCTATTTTGTTCATGTGCTGTGTTGTTGGCTGAACACTTCTTGCTAGTATATGTAAATCTCAGTGCATTAATGAACTCTAGTTGGTCTTGGCTGGTCTCATGATCATGTTAATACACCTCCCACCCCCTTTTCTACCCTCTTAACTGCAGGCACTACTCTCTAGATAGTGTGTGTACTGTATAGGAATTGGGGGAGGGGGGTTGTTTCTAAGATATGTCAGAATACATGTGGTGCAAGCTAAACCGGAGTTGAAGCTTTGCAATCGGAGACAACAAACAAGACGCGGAAACGATGAAGATAAGTGGCGGAAGCAACAATAGTAACCAAGATAACAAGAAATCGGGGAAGGGGGAGAACAGAAATAGAAGAAAGAATGGATAAACCGAATCAAATCATGATTGATTATCCAAGGGAGAAAAGGAAACTTGAACCTAACAAGGATTCATACTAGTGATGAAATCCATTTCGGTTCCAAGCCATAGAAGGCATACACGAAGCCTCGGGCTTCAAACAAGAATGGCTCGGCCAATTCTATCTCTATTCTCTCAATTCAATATCAACTAAAAACTATCTCTACTGAGCTAAGCTAAGGGTTTATATAGACAACAGTAATGGGCAAAATAGTAAAATGGTCACAGGCGACCAATGAGATAAAGCCACGCAGGGCTGGAGTAGTTTTATGTGTACGGCAGCTCAGCCCGAACACATTGTCTTCGGTCGCTTGTTTGCCTCGGTCTCATTTGGAACCGAACACCCTAGCCTCGGGCTCACTTGTAGCCCTTTGATTGATTCTTTCTTCGGCGTCGCTCTTCCTTGGATCGGTTGCTTTCAGCTTCGGGCTCGAGCTCGTCATTCCTTCCTTCGGGCTCAAACTTGATCGTTGAGCTCTCATAAGTTGTGCCCGGTCTCATAGCTTCCGAAGTCAGTGTCAACAGCGATCACAGTCACTTGTTGTCTGCTCGGTGGATTTCCAACATTGCTGCTCGGTGAGGCAGTCCTCGGCATCTTCCATCCCGGCCACACTTGATCGTGGGCGTCATGTGACTCCTCGGTGGACTAACTTGATAAATCGAACAGGTGAGCCTGGTTCGTATTGCATCATCCTCCCCTTCTTAAAAGGATTTCGTCCTCGAAATCAAACCGGCAAGACCTGCAAGCAAGCAGAGACAAACAAAGCTTCCTACTTCGAAAGTAGGTTAGTGTTTAAAAGTGTGGAAAATACACTCTTATGATAGAGCCAAGCATCAATGATAATTAAGAAAATTATGTCCCCGAAGGAAACAACAAGTTCTTGGCTCAAATAGGGACTGTACCGAACACATGAGTGTTCGAAGAGATCAATAGGACACTGTATATGCAAGATGCAACGATCAAAGGTCCTATCACCTCTATACTCATAATCAACATACCGAGCCCTCAGTTTACTTTTATCACCATGGGGCTTATGGACTTCGGTATGCACTATACTCGAGGTGTGATCAACATGTGGAATGGAGCAAGTAAAATGATTGACTCGACAACTAACATCGAATACTCCACTCCCCTTCTTAAAAGCAATCTTATTCACATCAAGAGGTAGCTGTTCACCTCCCGAAGGAACTCCAAGACAACCCTTCTCTTTAGACAAACTCCAAAGGAAGGTCTCCAAAATCGGGTCATCCCTAGAGTCTAACTTTTCAAACCATGGAGGTTCTATTCGATTACCAATCCTAGTCCGATACAATTCGCTACCACCAATGAGATTATCTTCACATAATGGAAATGTAAAAGCATGCACCTCAAATTCATGGTCACACAAAAGCATGGTATCAAGACTAGGTTCATCACTATTACCCGAGGAGTCATTGAAAACAATCTGATCCATCTCAATCACTATGGACTCCTCAAGGTCACTACCAACCTTACTACCACACACAAGTCCACCATTATCAAACAATTCATCAAGGGAGAGGATAGGGTATTCATCCAACTCATCTTCCCCTTTATCAAAGATTGGTGGTGTGGCATAACAAGGGTCACAGGTAAGGTCAACTACAGCATCACTAAAGAGAGATTCGGTGAAGATCGAGCTCACATCATGATGTGGCATATCGATTCTCTCAACTAGTGGTTCACATTCACTCACAAGTTGACCATTCGACTCTACACTAGTTGCAAAAACATTGTAATCATACAAATCATCAACTAGCATAGAGGTTTCTCTAGCAATTTCACAAGACAAGGAAGTTTCATGCTCACGGGAAGGGAATCGAACACTCACCTCGGAATGGCCTTCGGTTTCTTTTGCTGTCCTCGAGGTCTCACAAGTAGTTTCTTCTCCGTGGAGCTCACATGAAAGATCTTCTTCACCTTGTCTATCTACTTCGGTACAGAGTTGAGGCTCCTTCGATTTGCCTCCAAGAGTCCCTGCACAAGGTTTCGAACAAGTAGAAGAGAAAGATAAAGGGTTAAGGTTAGAATAAGGGGTGTCCTCACTCTCAATAATTCTTTTTCCCTCTTTCTTTTCCCTCATTTTCTTTTCAAGGTCTGGTGTGGGTTTGGGTGGTGACAACTCACTCACATCACTCAACACAGCCTCTCCTTTTTCCTCTCGAGAGTTGTCACCGGTCACTCCCTTACTCCTCTCGATCTTTTGTCTCTCATATTCGGGTGAGTTGGGTCGAGGCCCAAGAATTCCCATAGCTGGAGTAGGTGGACTTTTAACATCGACCCGAAGTCTAGGACTCGAAGACTCATCAACCGAGGTCTCATTCTTCGTTGTCGAACATGGCTCCGAAGCTGGGGTCCTCGGGAACCTGGCCGGATCAAGGTTAGCAAGTCTCGCATCCAAACTTTGAAGTTCAGCCATGAGATCGGCCACCGTGATAACCTTGTTAACTTCGGTCGACTCTTTTCTTGCAATTTTCCCACCGCTTCGTGCGCTCGTAGGACTCTTCATTGGCAACCTTTCAAGACCATCAACTTGGGTTCTCCTTATCCCTCCACTAGTGGTAACACCACTATGATAACTCCCACTTCCTTTCACTCTCCCAACATTATTAGTGTTGAAAGTCGAGGAAGGAGTTCGAGTATGGAACCCGTAAGAACTTCTCCTCGGAGAAGGAGTTCGGTAGAAACCTCCTCTACCCTCCTCGGGTCCATATCCACCAGCGCTCCTCGAGCCACCCTTTCCATAGGACTTGGAAGCATTGAATCGTGTGCCACGACTATAAGTTGCAAATCTTCCTCCTCCCATGGAACAACCTCCTCCACCTCCTATCCCGAAGGAAGGAGTTCTACCACTCTCTTGTGCTCCACACGAGACACCGACGGAAGAAGACATCAAATAGTTTGCTCGGTCAACTTCGTCATCGACTTCCTCAATGTCACATTCGTCGTATTCAAGGTCATCACAATGAGAGTAAGTAGAGTCATCGTACCTCGAAGCGTCACTACCTTCGTATTCTTGACCCGAAGCAAAAGATTCTTCTCGTTCATCTTCACAGGCTTCGTAGTCTTCTTCGTCTTCGTATTCACCATAGTGACCTGCTTCGTCCTCGTAAGAGCCATAGTCCCCGGTGTCATTATAACAATCATCACCTCCGTAGGAACCATAGTCTCCATCATCTCCATACGAATCATACCCTCCGTAGTGATCATCATCCGAAGACATAGCTGCAACAAACAAGAGTAAAGGACCTCACAAATTCACTCCCTCACGTGTATCACTCGAGCAATGTTCACTCAATTTTCTTTCCACTCGTGTTTACACTCAAGGTCGTTGGCTTTTGTGACCTCACTCTAATGTTCTCACCACTTAGCCTTTTTCCACTCAAGTTGGCCTTGCCTCCTTGTTAGGAAACCGAAGCGATAAGTCACAACTAGTACTTTCCAAGCTTAGGTTCGGAAGGAGTTTATACGACTCGATGGAACGGTAGCTAATTTTAACTGCGCACGGGGAGTCAAAGAATTTTCTACGAAATTGGACTTCGGTCACCCCACGCACGAGTTCCTATAAGCTTAGATTCGATAGTACGACCTCGAGTAGAAAGAGTTACTCCAGAGATCCACTATCAAGAATATTCGGACACAAGAAAAGTGAAATCCTAAGAGATTCTACCTCCTCCTCGGTTCCGCTTCGGAATTTTCCGAACACGTGACCTCGGCACAAGTGTTTCCTCCTCGGTTCAGATAGGGTTTAACCTTATCCGCTTTCCCTTTTCCAGCCGACAACTTTTCACCTGGGGTTTTAGATTTAACAGTTTACCCCTTTCTTCTTCAATGGAACAGTGAACCTTCACTCCGGTGTACGGACAAATTTCAAGATTCGTTCACAGTCCACTAACAACAGATTAAGCTCAAGATTTGGGTCGTCTCCGGTAAACAACAACGGAGAAAATGTTCAGTTCCAAGCCGAGCTAAGACTAGCTATGGCGTCGTCCGTACACTGTTATCAATTTAACAATGTCCCGATGAACGGACGGTGTGTACAAACAGTGGAACTTCGATTTTAAGCACAAAATCGACCCAAATACCTCAACAACCTCCAGTTTTCATCGGTAAACACCAAAAACACAGCTGGGGTTCGAATTCAACTTCACCACGTCAAGAACACGGTCCAAAACAATGGAAAAACTCTAGTTACAAATGATGTACGTCGGGTACTCAATCAATTCCTTAGACAGTGGTGAATCCAAATACGTGATTGTCTAATCCAAACAATCAACAATCAACTCAAATTTTGAATTTTCTTTTTACCCTTTTTTTTTTTTGTAAAATAAGAACAACAAAAGTAAAGATAGATTGAACAAGGAACGTGGATTCGTAGGAACGAAATCCAAGCCTTGCTCTGATACCAAGCTGGTGCAAGCTAAACCGGAGTTGAAGCTTTGCAATCGGAGACAACAAACAAGACGCGGAAACGATGAAGATAAGTGGCGGAAGCAACAATAGTAACCAAGATAACAAGAAATCGGGGAAGGGGGAGAACAGAAATAGAAGAAAGAATGGATAAACCGAATCAAATCATGATTGATTATCCAAGGGAGAAAAGGAAACTTGAACCTAACAAGGATTCATACTAGTGATGAAATCCATTTCGGTTCCAAGCCATAGAAGGCATACACGAAGCCTCGGGCTTCAAACAAGAATGGCTCGGCCAATTCTATCTCTATTCTTTCAATTCAATATCAACTAAAAACTATCTCTACTGAGCTAAGCTAAGGGTTTATATAGACAACAGTAATGGGCAAAATAGTAAAATGGTCACAGGCGACCAATGAGATAAAGCCACGCAGGGCTGGAGTAGTTTTATGTGTTCGGCAGCTCAGCCCGAACACATTGTCTTCGGTCGCTTGTTTGCCTCGGTCTCATTTGGAACCGAACACCCTAGCCTCGGGCTCACTTGTAGCCCTTTGATTGATTCTTTCTTCGGCGTCGCTCTTCCTTGGATCGGTTGCTTTCAGCTTCGGGCTCGAGCTCGTCATTCCTTCCTTCGGGCTCAAACTTGATCGTTGAGCTCTCATAAGTTGTGCCCGGTCTCATAGCTTCCGAAGTCAGTGTCAACAGCGATCACAGTCACTTGTTGTCTGCTCGGTGGATTTCCAACATTGCTGCTCGGTGAGGCAGTCCTCGGCATCTTCCATCCCGGCCACACTTGATCGTGGGCGTCATGTGACTCCTCGGTGGACTAACTTGATAAATCGAACAGGTGAGCCTGGTTCGTATTGCATCAACATGTGTGAAGCTAAGAGGTCCTTTTAGTTATTCTATTGCTCGCTTTGATCTCTCTGTTAATGCAGTCATCCCCTTTTAGTGACGAAACTTTATGCTTAGTCTTTTAAATATGTACTAGCGCTCAACTCGCATTCCATGTTGTTTGTTATGCTTAAGCAGTGAAGAGACCGTGGGATGAAGATCCATTTGTCATGAGTGAAGAAGTTATGAAGAATGTTTCACTGGAAGTTGTCAGAGAAAAGTTGCTACACTACATACATCAGGTATTCCATGGTTTTATTTATGCACTTTGAAAATGTGCTTTTGCCATCTTTAACCAGCAGGGAGGCCATGTCTTATTTATATGTAAATGGTGCTGTTTTTAAGCATGGACCTGCTATTGTTTGTCTACTTTAGGAAATCCCTTATGGCCTTGAACATTGCCTGATAGACTGGAAGGAGTTACGTGATGGTTCCCTGAGAATTGAGCAGCATTTGATCACACACAAGATAAGCCAACTTCTCGTAGGAAAGAACGGTTCCAAGATAGGGTAATGTTCTTCTCAATGAACTTTCCCAACTCCTTATTAATACTAAAAGAACATTAAGTAGGTGTGAATGACTTCTCTGCTTAATATCTGGACATAAGTAAAGAACATGATTGGTTCATAAAATTTCTTTTTGCTATCTGGTCCATGAAACTTTGAAATTAGATTTAGTGCATGATCCTCTATAGGACTGGACTGAGCTGATACCAGGTACTTGAACATCACCCTGGATAAGAGTTTTTCTTCTCCATGTAATCTGCTGGTGTGTGAACATTGAACAAGGCTGTTCCCACATACATTCTCATAGTTTGTGATGTGTTTTCTGTTTTCTAGTTATCTTCTAAGCTAAGATACTTTCTATGGTTTTGACACTGCAGAGTGCCTTGATGCTTATAGAAAGCATTTATGATTTAGCTTTTATTTGCTTTGGCAAACTACTGTTTAACATGAATGATCTTGCACCTAGCTATCTGCTTTGATAAAATGTGTATATCTGTTATTTTCGTGCAGGAGAATAGGTATCGAGGCAAATGAAGAATTAAGAATGATATTCAAGAGAAACATCCATATAATCCTTATGGTTAGAGTGAAATCATGACATCAAAGGAAAGCTACTTTACTCAGGATAAAAGCTAAACTCTCTTGTGTTTTCTTATTTTGAATTTAGCTGCTGTTGAAGTTTTGTAACAGCTATAATTCATTCTTCCCCATGAAGCATCTTCCATTTCTTCCCAACCATATTGTCCATGCTATGCATAACGGGGGACTGTCCTCCAAAGCTTCTTCTGTTTCTTGTCAGTTCTCTTGATTCAGACTCTCTTGTCAATTCTCTGTGTTGCCATATTGTAGCTCTCTCAAGCTTGATGGCATTACCAATGAACTCCAACAATACATAGAAAGAGACCAAATCTGCCATGAAAAGCTACAGTGAAGTAGTAAATGATCTATTGTTTCCAAGAAAATGCCTGCTGCACTTTTGTAGCCTCTCTTGTGTTGAGCGAGCTTCATGGGCAGCAGCACTCCTGCCAAAGCAGGCCACTTTTTGGTTGGTGCTTTAGTCTTGCAAGATATCATTGAGAATCTTCCTGCAATCAGCCAATGTCACATTCTGCAAAAAAAGAGGCAGCGTGCCAGCGTCTATCATTTCTTACTTATCAAGTCTTGTTCTAAATTGGAAGTTCCATCATGAATCATAAATGCAATCTGCTACTAGCCCTTCTTCACACCATTTTATCTGTCCATAGCTTCATTTTTCTCCCATTTCCTACTTTAAGAACTATACAAGTTTTGCACTCCCCCGTGAGTTCTCGATATACTTACAAATAGCAAGTCCATGTAAGATTGTTAACAGGTTGGTAGTGGAGTTATAGACAAATGCTGTGAACTGTTAAGCATAGGGATTTCACTGTAAGGTAGTAAAGTTACAGACAATTGATATATACTTCTAATTATCAATGTGGTTCGTGTTAATTGATAACGAATGTTACACTTGTGGACCAAGTACCACATTATGTGTTTTCTGTTTCCAAACTTTATGTATATGTTATGGTCTAGACAACTCATACTCATAAGATGACTTATTGGCGTTGTGCCCTACTCACATGCAATTTCAAGCCCTCATCACATCATCTATGTCTCCCCCCACTGAACCCTGTGATTTTAATTTCTTTCTTTTTGTTCTTTTTCTTGTAATTTTCTTTTTATTCTTTTAGATACCCCTATCAAGAAAAGCAAACAAAAAAAGCCATAAAGAAAAACAGTTGGTATTAATATTTAAATAGGTAGTACTTTTTTTTTTTAAGCAAAAGTGGTCTCCCTAGCATGAAAATTTACTGTCACGCTTTCATATCCACAACTAAGAAGTGTAAAATATAGCAATATGGTAAGTTAAACCATTACATAAAACGAGTTAGTGACTACAATTTTTGGTAAAAGAAACAGAAATTTTGTGCTAATTATTGTGGGGTACTTATTATTTTAGGTTTTAGTGTCGTCGATAACTCGATATGTTTGGTCCTATTTGATTGCTGAAGTGACCTTTAAAAAAAAAAAAAAAAAGAACATGCAGTGGCTTTACCAGTTATGTTACCCAACAAAAATTGGAAAATAGTAGTGTAAAGATTGTACTGTTGAAGAAAGAAGAGTGGGTTGATGAGAAAATGGAGACATCAATCATGCCAGCAAGGCAGCATTTACACTATTTTCACCAAAGGGCAAATGCTGATCAATTGGCTATACATTAACTGGCATATAATGTTTAGGTAACATCGAGCATTTTCTTAAGCCTTAAACAGCTCGGTGTTACCAGAATGTTAATGACTAATAGCAGATAGTACTTAGGTCAGTCACAATATAATTACAGGAGGAAGTTGCCTTATTCTTCTCGATCAGATTCTTCCTTTGATTCGAGACGAACATGTGGACACACCCTTTCTGGTTCACCCTTTGTCCAAAGAATTTTTAGGTCACCTCTCTTTCTCCCCAGCATCAAAAAGGTTCCTGCACGAAGGTTGATATAAGTCCAGTGTTTAGTTCCAAGAAAACGACTTTCCTCACTAATGCACAAAAGTAAATTTACAACACAACTACAGTATTTAATGAGAATTACCGAGGGTAAATGGGACAATGTAAAGAAGGGCTGGTTGGCCATGACCATCCATTAAGTTCAAAGCTACATATGTAATAAGAAGACCTGCATTGTATTCCAGAAAGCTTGTGTCAAATAGCAGAACAAAAAAAACTGAAACCGAAGCTGTAGGCTCATTCTAAAGTAGATGTCACTAAATACCTAATCCATATGCAATCATCGCCCACAAGAAGTAACCAGCTCGGAGATTCTTCTTCGCAAGCAAATCATACCTGCAACGAACAAATAGAGTTGATGAATCAAAAACCAATAATTTTTTTAATCAGTGTCCAAAATTTCCACAACGTTTGTTCCATCTGAATGTGTGTTAGTAGGGGGTGGGCAGGAAATGATAATTTTTTGTATCAGGTCAAAGTATAAAATCAATGACATAACAGGAAGGAAACTAAAATGCCAAAAGAAGTGCTATCTCAGTTCCGGTGACTCTTCTAGCTGCAAGCAAGTCCCAAGCCTAAATGCAAGTACATATTCCTCCACTAAACTTACCCTCGCAAAGAAAACCATAAAGATATTTGGTTAATTCCTTTGAATCTAGAGTACTTAACTATCCATACAACAGAAGTGCAAATATACGAGTAATGAACAAAGTGTAAGAAGAGCTAGTTTGTTTTGCCCAAAGATAAAGGTTTTGTAGAAAGCTGCAGACATCAAACCTAAGCGAAAATGCTACTAGCAGGCCAGGCAATAGGATGTCACCGAAGCCAATAATGCTGAAACCACCCCATGGATCAAATAGCCTAGGAATCTTCAGCAGCATTGGAATACCGTCCTCCCCACTTTTATCACCACGAGCTACCTTCAAAGACATGGAAAATTCAAATTACCGACTTACATCTAGAAGCAACTGCCATTAGCTTCAAAGTGAAATTAAATAATCACCTACCACAATCATCACACTTTCATTGAAGAGCCTCTTAGAAGCAAAAACCCAAAATATGTCGTAGATCAAGGCACAACCCAAAAGAACCGTACCGACCTGACATTTAATACTAGTCAATATTTACAAGAAATGATAGAACCATTACAAAATAATACTGTAAAAGGGAAATGCCAGTAGATTAAGCATTAAAAAACCATAGTACACAGAGATTCAATTGGCTTGGTAAGGTTAAAAGTGGAGATGCCAATGGCTGCAGAACTAACTTAGAGTCTTTCTTGGGGAGTTCATAGGGCAAAAGTACAAAAAGGGTTGAAGATAATAGAGGTGAATATGGAAAACTATAACGGACAAGGTCAGTTTGACACCTTAGCGATAACAGTCAACACTTACTGATGTCAGTCCAAGACAGCATTTAAGATAGTAAATTCCCGAAGCAATGACCTTCTAACACCCCAAGAAAAAAATGTCTCAAGAAGATTTTGTTGATATTATAAGCAAACTTTTCCATTTCTAGCAGCAATCAAGTGTGGGTAAAACCAAACATCTCTTTATTACAAGCAATGCTTACTTCTGTGTGTGTGATGCTCTTTGTGACACAGGTTAAACAACTTGACAGGAAAACAAGTAAAAAGAAGAACTTAACACATGGTATGGCCATAAGGTAATTGCAAGATCGGATAAATTGAATATTCATGCAGGCAAATACATCTCAGTCCATCTAATTCCTGTCGGGTAAAATTTTTTTACCTTGAGATTAGGTATCCGTACAATTTGCATAACGGTAATTATTAGTGTGATACCCTATCCAAAAAAAAAAAAAAAGAGTAAGAAATATAAAAATTGTTTAATAAAAATAGAAAAAAAGAAATGATCCTTACAAGTATGTCTTGACCTATCCAGCCAAAAGAATAATTTCTATACACTGCCCAAACCACCGCAAAAGTTATGCAGAACGGGGAAACAGCCAAAGTAAGATAAGAGACAGCGCCAAAAATGGGTACTTTAATGTATGACTCTCCCGTATGCTTAAACCACCTGAAAGAGGAAAAAACACCTGAAACATTTAGATAGTCATTCTGTAAACTTACAATACAATATCTTATTGAATTAGCGCACGAAGAACACATGAAAATCCTTGTACTTTATTACAATGAACTCTTTGCAATATTCACACCCAGAGACGTATAGACAGCTAGTGCGTATTGATTTCAAAGCTTTCTCGCCAAGCCATTCAGGCCTGGAATGCCGGGAAAGATGAAATAACTTTCCCTTCTGATATGGTTATACTTGAAAGAAGGATCACATCTAAAGTATACAACGAAACGATTTAATTGTTAAGAAAATGCTAGTGATTTCATTCATCAGACAGCTTAAAGCTGGATTCTTCAACTACTAAAACACCTCATTAAGCCATACTAGGTTCTGCAGTAAGACGTAGAATTGCAAAAAGCATTATTCTAAGTTAAGAGACAGCAAATAAGACTGTGCATAACGCAACTGAAAAGAGAACAAACTGTACCTTGATAGCAAGGCAACTAAGCAAGTTTGTAAACCCTGCACATGAAAGAACCAAAACCAATTACTTTAACAGATTGTGTAGCCAGAACAAGGTCATAAAAAGAGAGGAAGAGAGAAACAAAGCAGGATGAGGAGGGCCTTGCAGGTTGCCCAACTGGAGATGGATGACTCATTTGTAATTGTAACCCCTTCTAGAAATTGAGAATTAGTTACCCAAGGATTAAGGTAGGCTTGGTTGGTATGCCTATACACTCTCTTTGTTCAGTTTCCAACTATTCTTGATCCTCTTGTTTTATATTTTTGAAGTCTAGAAAACTGTACGTGCATGCAAGATAATAATGAAAAAGGATACCATAAAGTTCAAAGGAGAAAAAGTATGATAAAAGTATCTTTTACACACATAAGAATATAGTAGATGAAGAAATCCCCTTCTCTCGAAGAAATACGTAGACGTTACATTCATAAACAACAAATAACATATAACTTACCATCACTGAACACCAACTAATCATAAGGTTTTTTTTATCTGAAGAGTTAATACAAATCATGAAAAACTGTATCTTATGGTATTCTTATATGGGTACAAATTCTGAGGTTGTGCTATCACATAGGACAGGATTGGATTAGACAAGATAATTATGCAACTGATCATATTCTCTACAAAAAATCATTGAATGGTTATGACATTTTCTACTGTTATTATTTGTTTGTTGGATATGCTTTAGTTTTAACATTCTCTATAGTATGGCATTACTGGCTTGATTTTCAAAGGTGTTCTCTAATATAATTCTCTTCCTAGCTGAGGGTCTATCGGAAACAGCCTCTCCACCTTGGTGGGGGTAAGGTCTGCGTACATCTCACTCTCTTAGACCCCACTTGTGGGATACACTGGGTATGTTGTTGTTGTTGGTTATGACATTTTCAACATAGATCCTCCTAATCCCGCTCAAATATGATTAAGAAAACAGATGTACCCTCAAGGTTCATTAGTATCCTGCTTCAAGTGTTTTTCCCGTATAACCATCTAATGCAATCCAAAATGGACGAGTATCCCATCTGCAACCAAGTCTATGGACTAAAGCATTCAAGAAGGTAACTGCAAATTCGTCATTCTTGATAAATAACATGTCAAAGCAACAACACGTACCTCTACACCACCGATGCAAAAGACAACCACCAAGAGTTCAAAGAACCATGTGAATCTCATCAACTTATACAATACGATCAAAAAGCATGAAGCAACAACAACAAATAAGACTGCAGATATCATGTTTATATCCATCACAGTGCTTGAACCACCAGTTCCAAAATTTGGAAGCTCTTCCTCTGAAGCATCCTACAAGAAAATCAATGCAAGACTGAAGCCCAAATATCTTACCATTCTCTAGCAAAGATGCTACTTAAATTAAGGATGAATGACCTTCAACAGCTTGTCCTGCTCAATAGATGCTTCTCTAGCACTCCAAGCAGACCAATAAGAACCACATAAGATTGTACCAACAGCCATAAGCCACAAAAATACTTCTGCAATGTCCACTACAGGTCGTCTTGGAGAGTAGAGTTGCACAGTAACTAAATAAAGGGCAAAAGAATTGTCAGTACCAAAGTCAAATTACCCCTTGTTTCCAAATCTAAAACATAAGTTATGAAAGCAGAAAGCCTTTTAAATATCCCGGTCAAAGAACCCAATTGTTTCTTTTCTAAGATATCTAAATCATTGTATAAGCAGTGCAAAGTAAACAGATATATATCTTCTGTTATGTCTGTTGACCTTGTTACATTTATAATGAAGTTACAGGCTGAATACCTCACGGTGTATGTCTATAAGGAGCAATATCAAATTAGAATATCACTCTCATTTTAGTTATAGTGGTTCTTTGATAATTCATTAGTTTAGACGAGGCACTCTAATATGTGACTGGTTACTCATTGCAATAACACTATCTGAATGACAAATTAAAATCTCTCATGTAACCTGAATAGTCCATCCTTATTTTTCTATTTTAGATTGTGTTTGTACTATGTGCACGTAAGTAAACAAAATTGTGCACCATAAGAGAGTTGCATTTCTATGATGTCTTTGAAGTAAAACCTCTGGAGTACTTCAGATTTTTATAAAAAGAGGCACAACACAGAATATTCAAAGGAACTATGTATTAAATGCCTGATGACCATGGAAAGGAAGCAAGTCCCAGAAACTAACTGACTTTCACCACTGCGGGTACCACCTGTGTGTGTGACATAGTTCAGTTTGTCAAAGTACAGAAACGACATTATGCAGAAAGTTATAATTTTGCAACAATCATGAAATTGAAGGACTGCGAGGTGATTCACTATGATTTTTAGTACTTCTACTATTATTAGACATGATATCAGCACCTGACTTCGGCGCAAAGATATTATTTAACAGTACTTTTTAATCTAGTATATAGTTATTTTTTTCGATAACCGAGAAATCCCTTGTGGATTAGCTGCCCACTTGGTGCACAGATTTGAAACTCTGGGGAGTATGGGCCTGCCCCTCTACTCTGCTCCTACTTACATACCGGGCTTCATGTCAATGGCCAAGGTTTGAATGGTCACCTGTGCCGAATCCACGCAACTCATGTTGCATCCTTATCACTCAACCAAAATGCCTAGCGGTTTGATGAAGTTTATTATTTAATAGCATCATCCATGTCTTTAGGTTTTAACACAGTCTAGACCGTGTCGATTATCAGAATAGATCAACTTAAACGTGTTTTGTTATCTATAATCTAAACTCCGAATTTTACCTGATGATGAGCGGTTTAAAAGCATTTTATCCAGAGTTGTCCCGGCATCCTGAGGTAGCATAACAGCAGGTATGTGTATATCTAGGTCGGTTTCTTCAGGATCACAAACCATCTTGTAAAGTTCTGCAAGAAAAATAACAACCGTAAAACAACTGCAAGTAGAGAGGTGTTGGGAGCTTTTGATCAGCAGAAACAGCAAGAGCTCCACACAACCCCTCGGAAAGAGAAAAATGAGAAGAAACAACAAAATTTGTATCTTTAGGCTTCATTTATCCAAAAAAAACTTGTTATTATTGCAAGAAGACACCCAATTACCAGCATAAACCTGAATACGCTACATGTTAAAGAAAACTTTCATAAGCTTATACCCTGCACATTCATCAGCTACCAATTACCTTTTTGATTATTTACTATTAGGATTGCCGATGCCCCTGCTGCTTCAGCATTATTAGCCTTTGTTGTGAATTTGCAGCGGCCGCGATCTACCATGATGACCTCTCCAGCAAGCTGCGAAAATGTATTGAAAACAAGAATTATTAGCAGCACAAAGCAAAAGGCCCTTGAGGTATACATATGGTAAGCATTCAAATGGTAAACCTTTTTCCTTGGAGGCTTGCAACAATCCCGAGGGTCAGAAAGAGTTAGCGGAGTTTGTTGTGCATTCTTCTCCTTTGACACAATAGTAGTGCCAAATCTAGCACCAACACCAACAAATTCTGCATCCTCTTTACCATCAACCCAAGTTTGAACTTTCACCTAACCAAAGCATCAGCAATTGCCAGGTAAGTACTGGAAGATATCATGGAGAAGAGACAATTAAAGAATATAACGAATAAGCCACAGTAAGTGTTATGCATCATCAAGCTCAATCAACTGGGATGGATTTTACTCTTTTAGATAAGGTTATCATAACTTGATAGACAAACATTAATTAACAAAGGATCATGCCAAAAATAGCACCTCACAACTCAATTTTCAATAACTCAAGCACAATAAAGCAAAAAGGATAAATAGAGGAAAGCCAGTTGAAAAATTAAAGTACCAGAGCATCAATCCAAGAACATAGGATCGAGCCAAAATTAGCAGACTCAGCCAAATTTCATAGTCTGAGCAACAACGCCAAACCAAAGGAAACAAGCTAAAATGGAACCTTTCAGAACTAAACTTTCATTAGTTCAAGGCTTCAAGTACATAGACGAAACCACCTGAGAAATTCTAAGTACCATCGGATCAAACTAAAAACCGCACTTTTCTTCACAGCTAAATACTCATCAGTCCGAGCACAAGAACTCAAAAGAGAACAAAAAAGAAAATAAAAGAAACACCAGGATCAAGCTAAATATAACACCTTTTACAATCGCAAGAACACAAAAACACTCAAAATAAATGAAACCCAGATAAGAAAATCAACGAAAACAAACTAGGTTAAGCCAAAAATAGCACCTTTTACACTTAAACTTTCACTAGTCCAATCACAAGAACACAAAAAAAAAAAAAAACAAAATTGAGGATACCCAGATGAGAAAATGAAAATAAACAAACTGGGTTCAAGCTAAAAATAGCACCTTTTACACCTAAATTTTCCCTAACCCAATCATAAGAACCTAAAAACACACAAAATGGAGGCAACCCATTTGAGAAAATCAAAGAAAACAACATGGGTTATGCTAAAAATAGCACCATTTTACACCAAAATAGCTAAAAATAGCACCTTTTTACAACCTAAATAGCTAGTAATAGCACCTTTAACACCTAAATTTTCACTAGTCCAATCACGAACCTAAAACACACACAAAATGGAGGCAACCCATTTGAGAAAATCAAAGAAAACAACATGGGTTATGCTAAAAATATCACCTTTTTACACCTAAATTTTCACTAATCCAATCACAAGAACACAAAAACACACAAAAATAAATGAAACCCAATTGAGAAAATAAAAAAATATGAACTGGGTCAAATAAAAAATAAGCATAAAGGATCAGACAAAAAGATTACCAGAACAAAGTCATTTTCACAACCAGGTTTCTTGGGTACTGATTCATCATGATGAACAATATCACCTGCTGTTACTTTAGCTGGATAATTAAGTAAAAAGATTATTACTCCATAAATGAAAATTAAAGAACTGATTTTTTGGAAATCCATAGTGGATTTCTCAAAAGTTTAATTGAAATTCAACTTTTCTTGATAAGTTCACAGTTCATTACTTCAATTCAATAGTAATAGTATATGTTTATATAGTTTTTTGAGAATTATTTAATTGTTATCAGTCATAAAAATTAAATTATTAGTTTATTGAGTAGGAATTAAAATATTACTATGAGTTGATGATACAGTGGACTCTGGATCTACTGTTATTCAAGAAAAGGTCCTGACATCCACCAAACTAGGGGCCTTCTACGATGTCGTTTCTAAAAGCGCGGACAATTCGATACACAAAATATTACTATACACCATTAAAAAAAATACATAACTCGAACTAATGACTTATAGGTCGCATTCTGAGACAACTCCCAAAATCCCCCTGCTCTTTTAATTAGTCTTAGTAAAGTATTTCCTATAAAAGCTAGGAGAACTTGCACTGTTGTACGTAACCTCATGCATTTAGTGGTCATGGCAATATATTTCCTTCGGTTCACTTTGTTTAATTTTTTAATTATTTTTACATATATTATGAAATTAATTTTTTAGTATTAAATAAATAGGCTATTTACTGTATTAATCATTATCTTTTTCAAATTAACTCATAGAAATTTGTAAGGGTTTTATAAAAAAAAATTAAAATATTTATTAACAAAAATAAATTTGAAAAGAAACATTTAATAGCTTTTGGATTTTTGAACAAATCACTTATTTTGGACTAAATAAAAAATACTAAAAAAATAATAAAGTGGACCGGAGGAGTAATTTTTTTTGCAAAAACCAATGGTTACTTGATCTAATAACTACTTCCTTCTTAATTTATTTGTCATGTTTGCGTTTTGCATGTCTTTTAAGAAAATACTAAATAAGGGTAGGATTTTTTTTTTTTTTTGACTATTTTATCCTACATTATATTCCTCTTCAATATGTGGAAATTTGGCTCCGTAGCCTGTTTGCACTGCGTTAAATAAATACTAGCCAGCGATGCAAAACTGTTTGAAGACTAGCCAGCTCCGGACAAGTCGCAATATTTTATACTAGGATCACTTAAACACTAATTTCAGTATAAAATACTGGGACTTTCTCAGTATAAAATACCGGAACTTTATATATAAAGCTCCAGGGACTTTGAACATGAATCTCAGTATAAAATAATGGGACTTTGAACATGTTAGTTCAAAGTCGCGGTACAAAATACTGAGATTAGTCTAGGATATTTGTCAATGCTAATGGAGTGTAAGTGTGCGCGCAAATTTTTTAGCTATTTCTCAATTAATTTTGAAACGGTGAAGAAAAATTCACTTAGAGCGTCCAAACTTGGCTAGTTATCAATTTTCCCCATATGTAGAGAAAGTGGGTAACCCACACAAGATTTACATAACACTAGTTTGGGGGCAAAGTGCACGAACAGCCACTTTTACTGGTGATCTTGGGTTTGAGGCCACTTTTTTTAATGATTTTACATGAGAGGTCACTTTTTGGAACTTCAATCCTTGTAGGTTGAACTTCACATAAGTTCAATCCACAAGGGTTGAAGTTCAACTTCAGGCCACCATAAGGATTGAAGTTCAGCTTCAGCCCATAAGGGTTGAAGTTTACGCATCTATACCTAAAAGTTCAGCCCTTACGGATTGAAATTGAACATCATAACTTAGGCATGAAGTTTAATCCACAAGGTTTGAACTTCAGCCCACAAAAATTGAAGTTTCAAGAAGTGGTCTTTCATATAAAACCAATAAAAAAATGGCTTCAAACCAAATACCAATAACAAAAGTGGATGTGGACGAAATTTTTACCTTGTTTGGTTATACAAATTTGTAAGTTTTAGAGACTTTTTATTTTTTATTCTTTTTTTTTAAAAAAAAAAAGTAAAAAATGATCAGTTTCAATTTTCAAAATATAATTTTCAGTTGAACTACAAAAGCAATTTTCTTTTTAAAGTTTCAATAAAATCTATGTCCAAACAGCTACTTAATCTCCTATGTTTTGATGAGGACAATAATTACACTGTGACTTTGACCTTGATAATATTCCGAAGAAAACTTTACAAAATTGTCGTCTTAATCAATATATATTTATTATATACATAATATATATAAAGTATGCATAATATACAAAAAATATTTTTTTGCTTTACGTAGTCTAGCCTATTGGTGAATATTACCATAATACCGACACTTACTGCCTTATAGTTTTTCTCTTTCTAAGTTATCATATTCCATTTTTTTTTCTTATTTTTGGTAATTCTTAATTGTTATCCCTATATTATCAGGATTAGATGATTTTATATTAAATAAGTGTGCTAAATTGATGAAATTATTTCCTTAAAGATCCACAGTTATAAAAAATGTAGTTAGCTATTTTTCACTATTTCAAAGTATATTTTTACTATTAAAAATGTATAAAGTTATTTTTAATATTCTACAATGTGGAAAGAAATTAGTATTACGATATGATCAAAATTCGCGAAAGAAAATATTATGTTAACCTTTAACATTTCTTAAAACGATACGCAGATATTTGTGAATGGTAGATATGCATACAAGATGGCACGGACATCGCCGTTCTTAGGTGTCAATTATTCTTTAAAAACCGATCAAACTTAATGAATCGAACCGAACCGATAATAAAAATATCATACTAATGTCGACTGTCAGTGTTAACATGCTAGAATCTGCAAATCTGAACACAAAGAAAAAATAAATTATTCCTGCTTAGACAGGCCATAAAAGGATCGGGGGACATGAAGTGAAACAAAATAGAAAGAAAAAATAAAAACAAAAAGGAACAAAGAAAAAAATGAAGAAATGAAAAGAAAAAATAAATAAAAGCACGAAAAATGGGCGTCAACTACTTGCAAACCCGTTGGAACCCAACAATCGGTGTTGTCAGTCGGGGTGCACCAAACGCTTTAGTCAAGCCAACGATATCAAGGAGCATTATAATTCTAAAAATTATCAAGTCAAAATAGATAACATCAATCTACAATGTAATGATTGTCTCAATTATGGGAAACAGGGATACTTGCCTCAACGAATTTTGTACCATCGATCTTGGCATTGGCAATAATTTTGTATTTATTTTTTATGGCCTTATGATGTGTTTTTGCTATTGATTAAATAGAAGTACTGTTTAGTGTATTTTTTTTTTTTGTCTCCGTGAACATGTTAAAGATTTTCTTGATGTGTGTGTGTGTCTGCGCCCTCAACTTTGTTATAGTGGTAAGAGCTCAACTTGTGATGTATGGATTAAACGTACGTCACATGTTTGAACCCTGCCGCACACAAAAGCTCGGGTATATATGTGGGGCTGCTTGTTTGAAGATGTATGTGTGTTTGATAAATATACTTGTCTAGGCGCATGTCATCGGTTCGAACTTTGTCTTAGAATAAATCATAATATTTAAGTAGAGAGGTGTAAGGGGACTGGCTTATTAGTTCAAACCGTACGCTTCTGGCCCTTGGGAACTTCTCGATTTTTTTTAAAAAAAAATTGTTTAAATTATTAAGATCATGATGCATTGGTTCAAGTGAGCTTCATCATGTTTCGTAGGTGTATATGTGTTTTTTTTGGATTTGTAGGTGCATTTGTGTTTGATGCCTCTAGGGCTTTGGTATAGTAGTAAGAACACAACTTGCCATATATGGATGTAGCCACACATCTTGGATTCCAACTCTGAACTGATTAGGCATTGACTGCCATTGAAGAAGTCGACAATGAAGATGAATAAATGTGCTGAGAACAATGAACTGAGAGAGGGAGAGAATTAATATCTGAAAATGTAATTCATGATATTGAACTAGTAAAAATAATACAGATTAAGGCCTAGAGGTAGCTATATATACACAGCTAATCCTTCTAGAAGATTACATCTAACTGCTGAAGAAGTAAGCTAACTGCTATAACTAACTTTCAAACTATTGACTAATTACTAATCTGCCCTTGCGTAGTTAGTTGACTGCTGCTTAGTTAGTTAATTTCAGCTTGCCTCAACACTCCCCCTCAAGCTAGAGGGTGCAAATACATTTACCACTCCTAGCTTGGAACACAAATAGGCATGCTGCAATCTATTCAATCCTTTGGTTAAGACATCAGCATGTTGATCTTTTGTAGGTAGATACTAAGTTGAAATCAGACCTTGTAGAATTTTTTGCCTTATAAAATGGCAGTCTATTTCTATGTGTTTTGTCCTTTCATGGAACACTGGATTAACAGCAATTTGCATAGCTGCTTTGCTATCAGAGAAGATCTTGATTGGTAGTTCACACTTTACTCCTAACTCAGTAATTAACCAGAACAACCATGTCACTTCTGCAGACATAGATGCCATGCTTCTGTATTCAGCTTCAGCTGAGCTCCTTGAGACTGTAGTTTGTTTCTTTGATTTCCATGACACTAATGAGTCCCCTAGTTTCACAATGTACTTAGTTATGGATCTTCTAGTGACAACACATGCCGCCTAGTCTGCATCACAGTAGGCTCTTATCTTTTCAGTGGGATTGCTTGACATTAGGATACCTTGACCTGGCTGACTTTTGATATATCTGATCACTCTCATGGCTGAATTTAGATGGGATACTTTGGGCTGGTGAATGAACAGTGAGAGAGTTTGCACACTGTATGCAATGTCTGGCCTGGTAACAGTCAGATATAGTAGCTTGCCTATGAGTCTCTGGTATGTACTGGGATCTGTTAATAGCTCATCAGTTGTTAGGTTCAACTTCAAATGTTCATCATATTCTCTGGTGGTGAACTTTATATTGGGGTCAATGGGAGTATCTGCAGGTTTGGCAGCACTTAGTCCAGCTTCAGAGATTAGCTCAAGTGCATATTTTCTTTGATGCATAAGGATCCCTTTTCTTGACCTGGCAAATTAATACCTAGGAAGTATTTTAGTTCCCCTAGGTCCTTCATCTTAAAGGCCTGTTGTAAGTTCTTCTTGGTTTCTTCAATTAGTTCTAGTTTATCACCAGTGATAAGCATGTCATCCACATAAACCAGCACAACTACCATGCCATAGTTGGTTTTCCTGATGAACAGTGAGTGGTCCAGTTGACTTTGATAAAACTGCATTTTCAGTAAGGCTTTTAACAACTTTTCATTCCATTGTCTTGGAGCCTGTTTCGGCCCATACAAGGATTTAGTGAGCCTGCATACCTGATTCTCCCCCTGGCTCTTAAATCCTTGAGGCAGTGTCATGTAGATCTCATCATACAGGTCAACTTGGAGAAAAATATTGTATACATCCATTTGATGTACACTCCAGTGTTTAGAAGCAGCTATGGATAGGATTGTCCTGACTGTCACCATCTTCACTACTGGTGAAAAGGTTTCCTGATAATCTATGCCTTCTTTTTTACTGAAGCCCTTTGAAACTAACCTGGCTTTAAACCTCTCCACTTCACCTGAGGCTTTATATTTTATCTTATAAATCCACTCTCAACCTATTGGTCTTTTGCCTTGGGGTAGAGTGACTATAGTCCAGGTCTTGTTGTTCTCTAGTGCTTCAATTTCTGTTTTCATGGCCTCAACCCATCTTGGATCCTTCACAGCTTGTTGATAAGTTGTAGGCTCAGTTTCAGTTGAGAAAGCAGCTATGTAAGCTTGGTACTTTGGTGACAGATGATTGTATGACAGATGGTTTTGTATGGGATATTGAACACCTTCATGCACCCCTAAGTTCTTAGTTCTGGAAGATCTGATAGTTGGTGGTGGTTGTGCAAGTTGAGGTGGTACTGGTGCCATTACTTCCTGAGGTGGAAGTGGTGCTAGCACTCCTTGATGTGGTATTGCTGCAGCTTCTACTTGTTCAAGGTTAGGATCATGTTCAGCTTCTTCTATAATCTGATCAGCTCCCCCTGGATTAAATGGAGGTATGACTGGAGTTTCTTCATCAGACTCATCACCTTTTGGCCAACTATCTACAAACAATGGGCTTGTAGTTTTATTTTGGTTGATGGGAAACACATTTTCCCTAAAAGTAACATCTCTGTTGACAAAGAAGATGTGTTGAGTAAGGTCATATAATATGTAACCTTTCTGAACCTCAGAGTACCCCATGTGAACAACAACTCTGCTTCTAGGAGCTAGCTTGTCATGCTCATGCACTATCTTAGCATAGCAAAGACATCCAAGTATTTTGAGGTGTTCCATAGAAGGTTTCTTGTTGAAAAGCTTCTGAAAAGGTGATACATTCCCAATAACTGAAGAGGGTATTCTATTGATAAGATAGACTGCAGCTTGAACACAGTGCCCCCAGAACTTTAGGGGAATATTTGCTTGAAATCTAAGTGCTCTAGTTACTTATAGTATATGCCTGTGTTTCCTCTCAGCTACACCATTCTGTTGTGGTGTATAAGCACAGGTTCTCTGATGGATTATGCCTAATCTCTTGAGCATCTCATCATATACTGTATTTAGGAATTCAGTACCATTATCTGTTCTCATAACTTTTACAGAATTTTTGAACTGAGTTCCTACTAAACTGAAAAAATTCTGCAAAACTACACAGACATCAGACTTTAGCTTCAGTAAAAATATCCATGTCATCCTTGTGAGATCATCTACTATAGTCAAGAAGTATTTATTTCCATCAAATGTAGCAGTCTTATATGGACCCCATACATCTACATGAATCAACTCAAAAAGACTACTACTACTGACAGAACTGCTAGGGAATGGAGATCTTGTCTGTTTTGCACATGGACAGACTGAACAAGTATCCAAGGCCTTACTAATGACATTGCTTTCAGCTGGTAAAATTTTCTGAAGTATAGTAGTAGATATGTGTTCAAGTCTTCTATGCCACAAACTTATTTGATTTTCATTCATTGTTGCTGATAAACTGATTGCTTTCTCTGCATATCTTCTTTCTTTTCCATAAACCAGATACAGGCCATTCCTCTCTTTACCAATCATCTTCACCTTCCCATTGTAGAGATCCTGGAATACAAAAAAATGTGGAAAGAAAGTAACTGAGCACCCTAGATCTTTAGTTATCTGAGATACAGACATTAAGTTGTACTTGAACTGAGGCAAATGAAACACATTTGTTAAGGTGCTGTTCTCTGCAATAGTACTAGTTTCAGTGTGTGTAACATAGGCAACAACTCCATTAGGTAAGAAAACTGACTTAGGATTAACTACTTGTTCTGATCCTTTATCAAGCAAATTAACATTTGAAACCATATGATTTGTAGCCCCAGTGTCAATGATCCAATCTTGATTAAAGCTTGACACTAGAAATGCAGTGCTAGTACCTGCTATGTTTGCAGCTGCAGATGGCGTATTGTTGTTTTGATTTCCAAGAAGCTGTAATATCTGTGCATATTGTTCTGGTGTGAAGCTGATTTGTTGTCCAATTTGTTGACTGCAACCACTCTCATTCTGTACACAGTAAGCATATGGTCCAGTTTTTCTTCTCTTCTTTTCAGGATGCAATTTCCAACAGTCTTCTTTGTTGTGATTGGTGAGCTTACAGAAGTCACAATAGAGATTTCTTGACTGTTTCTTATAATTCTGGGTGTAATTCTGAGCATTCCTGGTCTTAGAGTACATAGCCACTTGATCCAGTCCACCAATTGCTGGTGCAGCCCCAAGAACTCCATTATTATTAACTCCCTTTTGACTTTCATCACCAATGATCATAGCATAGGCCTGATTGACTGTGGGAGTGAGAGTCATCAACAGAATTTGACTCCTAGCTTGTAAATAGGAATCATTCAGCCGCATCAAGAATTGGTATAGTTTCTGTCTTTGTAGATACAGCTTAAACTCCTTTGATTTCTCACAATCATAGCCAGGTGTGGGAACCAAAGCTTCAAACTCATCCCACAGATCCTTCAGTCTAGTAAAATACACAGATACAGAATTTGTTCCTTGAACTAAAGTACCAATTTTTTTGTGCAGTTGAAAAGTTCTTGAATCATTTGTTTTATCAAACCTTTCTTTCAGATCCTCCCATACCAGTTGTGCATTAGAGGCATAAACTACTCCACCCAACAAACTACTAGACGCAGAGTTCAACAACCAAGAAAGTACAATAGCATTGCACCTCTCCCATTGGGTCCATAGCCCTTCAGAATATTGTTCTTTCTTGCAAGAACCATCAACTAAACCAAATTTGTTTCTTCCTAAAAGTACAATACGCATGGATCTACTCTAAAGTGAGTAATTTTCACTACCAGTCAACTGAAATGACACTAAGAAAATGCCACTAACATCATTCGAATGCAGATACAAAGGGTGATTATGATCAATTACTTGGGCTTCACCATTTTGAGCCATTTTGTCACAGCGGAAGTCAAAGCTTATTCAAGAATCAAGAAACAGTGTTTAGTAGAGATGAAGAGGAAGAAGAATTACCAGAATCAATCCTCAAGATTCTATGCCTCGAGTTTGCTCTGATACCAGGAACTGATTAGGCATTGACTGCCATTGAAGAAGTCGACAATGAAGATGAATGAATGTGCTGAGAACAATGAACTGAGAGAGGGAGAGAATTAATATCTGGAAATGTAATTCATGATATTGAACTAGTAAAAATAATACAGATTAAGGCCTAGAGGTAGCTATATATACACAGCTAATCCTTCTAGAAGATTACATCTAACTGCTGAAGAAGTAAGCTAACTGCTATAACTAACTTTCAAACTATTGACTAATTATTAATCTGCCCCTGCGTAGTTAGTTGACTGCTGCTTAGTTAGTTAATTTCAGCTTGCCTCAACAAACTCTGCCGCAAGTAAAAGCCTGATATTAAGTGGAAAATAGTAGATGGACGAGCACTTGTGTGTTTGAACACAACTTGTGATGTATGTGTGTTTAAATGCAAACTGAGCTTAATGTAGTGATTTTTTTTGGTTTGTTGTCGTTACTGTTGTTTGTTGTTTTGTATTCATTGTATTTTTTGTGATATTTTGTTTTGTAGTGTGGAAGCTTAACCACACGGGGATAATGGCTGAAGTGAGTCATCTTTCACTGATAATGTTACAAAGTTCAATTACGCTTTCCTTATTCTTTTAATTGTACAGGATTTTACTTAAATACTTGCGGGATAAATGCAAACAAATAAACTTTTATATACAATTAATTGTAATAAACAAATTTGTTTGGGTGGATGACATGGTTATTGATTGAAAATCTTTATTTCAGAGCTACTTCCCCTGCAGCGGCTGTTAACAACTGATGTCATTGTTAACAGTTGGAATTTAGAGGAAATTCCTGAACTATTATGCTTGAGAAGAGTTCTATTTCCATTTTGTTGTCTAGGCTATTTGATTTCCATTTATTTTCTTCCTAGAAGTAAGCAAATATGTTTTGTGGTCTTTCTGTGATTCATCTATGCTTTTTATTTTTAATTGATTTGAAATTCAATATAATGATAAAAAATTAATGGAAAAAGAAGATAATTAAATTTTTTTCATGTCTATTCGTTGAAGATCAATTTTTCTTTTTATTTTTCGAGTGATTAACATATTCATAATATCAATTTGAACAAGTTGTTATCGTGGTTCAATCATAATCATTCAATTGAATGCTTAGCATAATTGTGCTCACAACAAATATTAATTAAAAATATGAAAATGGAAGGAGGAAGACATAGGAGGAGCTTGGGGAAAAAGAGGGAGAGAAAAAGATAGAATAGCAGCACAAGAATGATATAAAGAAGCAAATAGGGCTTAGTTGAGTAATTTAAACGGGTCAGGAAATGAGTTGGATTGGGTTTGGTTTGACTTAATTTTGATGTTGGGTTGAATCCACGTAGACCAATATATGTACACTACGTGGTTTAAAAAATACCTACAGAAGTTGAGTAGAATTTCCATCAACAAATGGACAATTTTAAGCCAAAAATAAAGTTGATGGTATTTTTGGTCAAATAGGTTAACAGAGGGTAAAGTGATCCATTTTCAATAGGTCAAAGACATTTTTGATCCTTTTCCAAAAAATTAAATACTTTTTAAAAACAAGCTAAAAATTAAATAGCATACCTAAAGTAGGCTCCCTTGTGAAATTTTTACAACCTTTACACGACGGAAAAGTGCACGAATAGCCACTTTTTGGCTTGCCTGTGCAGTTGAAGCCAATTTTTTAAAATTAATAAATTTTTAGCTATTTTTTAGAACTTCAATCTTTATGGGTTGAACTTCAAACCTTATGGGCTGAAGTTGAACTTCATACCTATAAAGTTCAGTTTCAGCAAAAAAAACTGAACTTTTAGGTTTAGGCATAGAATACGTAAATTTCATGCGGACTGAAGTTGAAGTAAAGGTATGAAGATCAGCCCATAAAAACTAAAGTTCCAAAAAATGGCTTCTTTTTGCACAACCAAAAAAAAAAACTGGGAACAACAACGAGAGAGGGCTCGTAACCCCCCCCCCCCCCCCAACTCTTCCCCACGCCTATTTGTTCACCCAGCCTCGGAGAGATACATAAGTCTTTTTTTGAATGAATAGACAGAGCCATGATACATTCTAAAATATTGTAAAAGTAAATAGACTCTTTTCGCCCCTTTTCGATGTCTGCCTGAGTACCAAGCATTCTAATTGGATTAGATTAATGAAAAATTTACACCAGTTGACAATCCTAATAGCTAAATTACAAAAAATAACGATACTTTTATACATTTACAAAATATACCGATATTTTTATACATTTACAAAACATATCATTTCTCACTTCTCACTCACCCCCAAACATAAAAACCCTAGATTATTCCTCTCTCCTTCTCTCCCCTCCTCCAACCACCCACCCGTCGTCCCCCTCCCCCTCGCCAGAATCGACCCGTCGCTGCTGCTATTCCTACGGCGTAGTAGATCGCCGCTGCCACTGCTCGTTCAATTTTCACAGCGGCATGTTGCCACTACTCCGTCAGTGGAGGCGGCGCTGCTCCGTCACTACAACGTGTTGCTGCTCCAGATCTGAGTTATTGCTTCGATGCCGGAGTTGCTACCTCCGATCTGCTCCTCCATCATTTTTTTTTTGGTTTTGTATGTGTATTTTTTTGTATATACATATAAAAGGTTTGTATTTATGTGTATTGGTATATTTTTAGTGCATAAATATATTAAATTTTTTGAATATCTAATTATATTTTATTTGTATATTATTATATGTTTGTGTATTTTTGTATTTTCAAGTGTCTGTTTGCCAACTGCGTATTTTGTATATTTTTGCAGATATTTTATGTGTATATGTGTTTCATATGTACTCCCTCCGTTCCAATTTATGTGGCACCATTTGACCGGGCACGGAGTTTAAGAAAATAGAGGTTGACCTTGTTAAGTATCAATTTTACCCTTGAAAAAGTAAGAGAGAGAAGATTTGAGTAATAAAAAAGTTGTTGGTAGGTTTAAAAGTATGTAGGGCCCAACAAGGGTAAAATAGAGATGATGCATTAAATAGTTGTCAAATAAGGAAATGTGCCACTTATTTTGGGACAAACAAAAAAGGAAATGGTGCCACATAAATTGGGACGGAGGGAGTATGTAAATAAGTCTTTTGTATATCCATAAAGTCATTTCTACGTGTTTTGTATGTTTGGGTGTATATAAGTGTATATTTTGTATATTCTATTTTGTATAAGTGTATATCTTGTATGAATGTGTAATTTGTATGTTTATACTTTTTTATATATTTTTTTAGATTTTTTTTAAAAAAAATAATAATTCCGGCACCTATCGCCGGTGGCCGGCGACCGGCCACCGGCGGCAACCTTGTGATGGAGCAGTGGGAGGGTTAAAACCTTAATTTGTATAGTTTTAACGGAAGTTGTATATGATTTATAAAAAAAAGTGTTGGTATGTTTTGTAAAATGGTATAATATTGTTATTTTTTGTAAATTTGGTATTAGGGTTGTATATTTGTGTAATTCTCCCTAGATTAATATCATTGGATCCTTTATCAGTTATTCACTAAATGATAAATAACTACAAGTGACAGAGACAAACGATTTAAATAATGAAAAATCTAATATTTCAAAATTGCATCGAGAATGACTGAAATGAAGAAAGAAGACCAGATATAATTTGATTATTATGAACAAATCCAAAATCTATCAAGTGACAATAAACCAAATAGTAGTGGTAGAAGTGACATCTGGATGAAATTTCTTCTCGGCCCAACAGAAATTCTTATTGCTTTCTGCATGACTGGACTTCAAGTGGGACTCGTCCTTATTCAAACGTCTATATGTTTTTCTCTTTGGGTTTTATGTTTCTTTTTCATATTCACCAGGTATAAAATTTGCTTAAATAATAAAGTAATAGTGATTAATTAGTTATTTATTGATTACCCCTTTTTTAACTTTTGATATTTGGATTGTTATATCTAATTTCTTTATACTATTCATAGCTAAGTTGCAATATTAATATCTTTAATATTTTATTTTATTGAAAAGAAATTATGACTTTAATGTACTCTTTGTATAATTTTTACTTAAACCATTTTGAAAATCTAAAAATTAGTGAACTTTAGGATCTCCTTACACCATATTTTACCTCTCGTTTTGGCATTCGTGTTATGTAAAACGCCTCGCATAACACCATCGGCTTGTAAAACACCAAACATTTGGTGTATCCTATTTTCTCTATGAAAACGTGTTGAGAATAATTCCAAGATCCAAAACTATACAGATTGGGAAAACAAAACCTGTCTAAACTAGGAATAATCAGAAACGACATAAAGCCTTCTGCATCTATGCCTTGTCATTGGTGATCTCGCTCCTTCACAAACCGATTGTGGCTGTTTAAACGAACTTATATATATGAATCTAACAGTAGAAGTTGGTGTACAGTGGAAAATATAGGTGAATGTCACGGCCCATTTTCTAAACGAGCTGCGACCGGCATTCGGTATCTGAACTTGACCAAACGAACCTTTTAAACTTGTCTGTAATACTCTATTATGTCATGCTATGCAAATGATGTAATACTTAAAACAAATCTCAAAACTTATTATCAAATTGTATTTATAAAATAAATAACTTTATTATGTAGTGCAAAACTATGCAAAATGGACAACCACGCCCAACTGCTAGACTGTCTATGAAACTCTAAGAATTAATACCTGACACTACTACTAATAATAAGAAAAGATGAAAAATAAAGAATCTCCACGAACAAATGCAGAGCTCTTCGATCAACTGGTTAGTGGGAGAGTATCCTAGCTCTTAGCCTGCTTGCCTGCAAAACTTGCACCTAGGTCAATGTAGGTCAATGTAGGTTCCCATGAAGAGAACGTCAGTACACCACGACGATATACTCAATGAGTCTCAACGACCCCCCACTAAACCGGGAACGAGACATTTAAGAGGAACATGGTATGCAACATAATTATTTAAAACCATAAAACATTTAAAGCACTAAATAACTTAGAACAATAGTTATAAACTTTAAAATAAACATATATTGTTTCTTTTCTTTTCTGGGGAGTACCAATTAACTCTGACATAACATGATTCCATAAAGTCACCGTGTGATCGGCACGGGTTCGATCCCCGCCTGATCGAATAGGCCCCTTCACTGTGGCGCCACACAGTTCCGGGTGTTAGCACGCTGCGCGTTTTGTGCCTTGGCCATGTCAAGCAAATTTTATTATAAACTCTTACTCTGGCACGAGTAGTTTCGGGGTCAACATTAACCACTAAAGGTCACGAAACCTTTCTCATAATCTCAAGGTAACTCCCAAAATACTTCTATAAAACTTCACTTGACCACTTTAAGCTCCAATAAATTCTTTGAATATAATCAATGAACATAAACCATAATTTCATAAGTAAAACATGACATAAATATATGAGAGGAATTCAATATATTTTCAAATATTCTTTAATCCATAACAACTTGACGTATAATATCATGTAAATTAAACATAACAAAATATGAATATAATTATGTATGAATCAATGATAAACTCTTGAACGTTAACTAGAATGAGGTTTAGTTAATATGCCCTATCTCGCTCCAATTAAGCACATATGAACTCTTGAAAGCAATTTATCAAATATTTTGTAAGCGGGTTTTTGTGAGTAAAAACCTCTTTAGTAAAGGATTATATCAACTCACCCTCAATTTTTCTCCTCAGGCTTAAACGTAGCTCCAATAAATGCACTTCACATTGCCAAACAACTACAACAACCATCAATTCATAAAATCAACACCAAAGTACCCTATCTTTTTCTCAATTCAAGAATCCCAAGGTTTTATTAGATTTCTAAGTTTTGTATAGCACTTCAGTCCTCTCTGGTGTTCTCCACACCTTACACCGTTTATATACTTGTTAATCCATAACAATATTTATGTATAGAGTGAAAAGTTTACCTTCTTATTGTACAAAATCTTTAACTTCTCCCCTCTTTGCTGCTCTTAAATATTTCTTGATGTTGTTCACTTTGACCAGTTGGTGGCTTTGGATCCCAAACAGTTATGAAACCTTTATCAACGGCCTTAGAATCACATATTCACGTTGCCACATGAGTTCTCAAGAAGCTATGGCTGCTGCGTTCAGAGGCGGACCAAGGTTTTCACGATCCCGGGTGCACCACATATTTTAATACTATAAAACCTAGCATAAGTTTGTATGTGCATTCTGTCGCCGGTTAGTTCGGATAGCTTTAAGTTATTTGTTCAATCTACTAAATTTTTTGGTTTGAAAATATATGAACTCTCACTGGACCGAGGTTAAATATTCAGTTCTCTCTTAATTTTCAAATAAATAAAATTAAGTAAAAGGGAAAAACAATGTTACCAAATAATTAAAAAGAGAAAGAAGTCCAAACGGTGACATTTACTCTAAACTTCACCACTTTTAATAAAAAACAAGAAAGAATAGAAAGGAAAGAGGAGCACACAAAGGAAAAAAGAAAGACAGAGCTGTGACGTTTTCACAGTGCCCTTCTCTATTTTATTCTAACGGGTGCCAAGTGTACCTATATGACTTTTTCAGAGTACACACAGTACATATATGTGAGAAATTGTAGAAGTCTCTGGCACCCATGTACAATATATAGGTCCGCCTTTGGCTGCGTTTTTTTCCAAAAAATAACCAAGAAGTTGATTTTCTTGTTAAAAGGGCATTAAATAAGACCACCTAAGGACCCATCTTAAATGTCATGCGGCCAACCTTGAGCTCACGTGCAAAGGTTTATATAAAACTATTTTTATCCCATTCCAATTAATTCTTTTTTTTTTTTTTTGTGTTTTAATAGCTAAGAATTATTTCTTCCACTAACACCTTGATAACTTCGGACTTGAAAATAAAATGCTATTTAAACTTTGGCCATAATAAGTTAACTTTAACTTTTGGCTCTTTATAATTTCTTCTTTTATTTCCCACTTAATTAAATACTTGTACACCATTCAAAAAAAATATCGTAACATACTTTCACCATATACTTCATATTCGAGTCTCACGCTCATAAAACAAGCTTCTATAGATTATTTCATAAATCGACAAAGTCCTAAAACTTAAAAGAATTTGAGAAACGTCATAGTGAAAATGTGGTGTTTTTGGGATTAAATACATCAGTTTCAATAGCAACTTGCGATCTTCCTCCTAGTGGATATTATAAGGGAAACCATATTTATTTTACGGATGACAACTTGGAGGAGCATAGGATTTGTGTTCGAGGAGGTTATGACTTTGGTTTCTATGACTTGGATAGTAGACTTACAAAGTACTTGCTACACAATGATCGTGACAAATACTGGAAGTGGCTTTGGCCAACACCAATTTGGTACATATACAACCCCGAAGATTTCATTATTGAGTAGCCCTGGACCATTGACAAGGACGAACAGCGTACAACAGAGCTTAGTTTACTAAATAAATATCTTTTCACGCAATTAGTTTCATGTAGTCTAGTTATATTTACTGTGTTATGCATAATTATTGTTTTCATCTCCTTTATTATAGAAACCAACTTGTAACAGAAATCCAATTTTTAAATAAACAATTTGTTACTCTCTCTCTCATTATCAGTTGTTAACTATTCAACTATTCACACCAAAGTCCACACAAAAGTGAAATTAGAATGGCGTCTTGGTTTCTTCCTGCTGGTGAAGCTTCCAGAGACAGCAAAAGCTCCCATTGAATGCCAGAAGGTTACCCTGAGAACTTGAGAATGCTTCTTGGCTCTTCTGGTTAACCAGCATGCTGTGGCATCTTCATATATTGCATCTATCCTCCTCCTCATTGTGTTATCCTTTCCCACAGTAAGGAGAAAAAATCCTGGAGAAGTAAGTATACTTGATAAAAAACACTGATATGAGTATGGATAGATGTCATGCATAGTACAACCAATCAAATGTAGTATAAGACTCTTGGAAGAACACAGGAAAAGAATTTCACCCATTTCCTCTGACCCATGATAAAAGTATAGAAAAGATTTGGAAAGTAAAGAAAGACGAAGCTCCTTTCTATGTTCTGGATATGCACAGATAGGCACATTAATGATAACCCAATCTACAAAGACAAAATTGGTAAAAAGTTACTAGTAACTTACTATTAGCAACCTATGTGCATTAACTGAAAAAAGTAGTCGAATCAGCTTATAAATGCTTCAAAAATTTTGGCGAGATCCTATTCCAGATTTGCTATGCCAGCCTTTGCACTCGCCCTTTCTTAAACTCCTGTTCCGCCTTCTTACAAAGTCATTGCTTCTGCAACACCATCTTCATCACAGCAGGACATATGTTCATTTTGTTAGCTGCTACCTCAACGGAAAGGTGGAGATATCTTGCAAAGTCTTTCAATCTCAACTTTCCTGTTCATTCCCTCTGTTTCATTAAAGAAAAAAAATATCAGAAAGCAAAATGCTACAATGATGAACAAGACAAAATCTCTACAGAAATGCTATGGTAACAAAAATTGAACAATCAAGTCCTGCTCTCCATGTGACATCCTACAAACCTGTGACATCTCATAATAAAACTTCTTTCAAATCAGAAACCGGAGAAGTCATCTGAAGCAGCAATGTGGTACCTTATCCTATGGATATACTTAACAACAAACTGAGACCTAACAAATGTTGTATCTCGGTAATTTAAAACTAAAAATTTGGTAATTCAAAAGTTCAACTGGCATGTGAGCTAAAAGTGCTAGTAGTGTTTACATTTCTGTAAGAAAGAGGTGTAACAACGAGATCGAAAATAGGTTATGTTCTCATGCAGAGAAGTGAATAAATTAGAGCCCCTTGCGCCAATCAAAGTGATTTTTATTGGAAAAACAGCCCACACTGAGATTGTTACACTAGAAAATTCCTGTTATATATTGCAACATCAATATTCGAGTAGTATGTAGCGATTAAAGAACCAATATCCACAGCAATCTTTCACAAAATTTAAGTGTTATATTGGCCTTTGTAATGCTATGAAAGTCCAGGTTCATAACAGACAGCGAGGCTTTTCACTACCTTCTTTTGACGTTTTTACTTGTGGCAAGTGGTAACCAAGAATGTCTACTTAAGAGAATACTAGTAGATAAGAAGGGAACCACAACATTCGCTTTCGTATTTCAGCCTTGGTAAAGGCAAACAATCTTCCACCAACCAGCTTAATATCAAAGTATGCTACAAAATTGAGGCCAGTATATTATAGAGCAATGCTAGCCTTTCTTAACCTTCCCTTGTCAACAAACTTTTTGCGAGCCTGAATGGTTGAACTGACAATTAATCATCCCTTCTACATGCACTAGTTTCAGCAACTCCCTGAGGGGACAACTTCTCATATAGCAGAGTCAGAAATGAGCCAAGCGATACTTCACCAACTGCCATTTTTGCCTATTGCTTATGTAGTAGGTATCAAGAGTTAGAAAAATGGTGCGTTGACAGTAATTCGAGCTTATGCAGATATCTTCAATATGTATGATAGAACCTAATAGTAATGAGAAGGATAAAGTAACTATGAACTGTAGGATTGCTAATAACAAATAGTACAACTTTAAGAACTGAAGCTCCGCGCCACATAAACTTTACCAGCAACAACATAGACAAACTGATTTCCCACCAGTGCAACTTGAGGACCAAAAAATAGAGAATAAGGAAAGATATAAACCACTGCCACAAAATGATTCAAAGGGTTATGAATGGTTCTACAATGAGAAGACAGGTTGAATAAATTGAAATAATTAAGCAGCCAATGTACATATATACATATACATGCAAATTAAAAACCTTATAAAATTAGTTTTTGTGGATGAAGAACGCCTATTGCGCGGGTACCATACTAGTTATAATCGCAAATAAATAGAGCATGGCAGATGTGTCTCAATGCACTACACGTGCTTGATGAAAAAAAAAAAAAAAAAGACCTCGAATTTGCTTCGGGTTTTTGGTGTTAAAATTAAGTTGGAAAAATCATCCAAAGCACGATTTGTACGCGTGTTAAAAATGAGTTTTCAAAAGAGTATTTCCCCAAAGTAAAAAAGGCGCGCAACTCTGCTTTTCAACTCTACAACACCACCTTATAAATAACTCCTCACTCACACAATTCACACACACAATTCACTCACACAATTCACTCACACAATTGAAACTCGCCCAATTTTCTCCTTCTCTCTTCTCTCACAAAATTTAAGCATTTTCTCACTGAAATGGAAGCAGGTATTCATTAATTTTTTTATTTTCCTTTGAATAATTTGCTCTGATCAACTAATAATGCTATTTTTTTTAACTAATAATGCTATTTTTTTTAAGGTCTTAATGAAGAGCTTTTAAACGTTAATGAAGGAAATATCGAAGGTAACAATAAATCACGTTTAAATTTGGTTTTGCTTTGAAAACTTTTCTCTGATCAACGAACAAAGGTGAGGTTATAAATGTCGATGAACGTCACGTTTACTTAAACTTAAATATAATTTCTGTTTTTGCACTTAATTCACGTTTGTGATTCTGACGTACTTTTTGAAGGTGACGTGATCGGCGGTAACGGGAATGATAATATCAATCACGGTGAAGGTAATACTGATAATTAGTAAAGCACTTTTTTCATTTGGATTTCGATTTGGTTTGAAACTTGAAAAATAAGTAATTGAAATTGAGTGAAAAATAGTTATTGAAACTTGATAAATAGTAAGTATTTGAAGTTAGAGCGAAAATTTTCAGTACTTAGCTCGGATCAACTGATAATGCTTTTTTTTTAAGGATTTAATCGCTTTGCGTATTTTGCTCTAATCAACTAATAATGCTATTTTTTAAACTAATAATGCTATTTTTTTAAGGTCTTAATGAAGAGCTTTTAAACGTTAATGAAGGAAATATCGAAGGTAACAATAAATCACGTTTAAATTTGGTTTTGCTTTGAAAACTTTTCTCTGATCAACGAACAAAGGTGAGGTTATAAATGTCGATGATCGTCACGTTTACTTAAACTTAAATATAATTTCTGTTTTTGCACTTAATTCACGTTTGTGATTCTGACGTACTTTTTGAAGGTGACGTGATCGGCGGTAACGGGAATGATAATATCAATCACGGTGAAGGTAATACTGATAATTAGTAAAGCACTTTTTTCATTTGGATTTCGATTTGGTTGAAACTTAGAAAATAAGTATTTGAAATTGAAGTATTTGAAGTTAGAGCGAAAAGTTTCAGTACTTAGCTCGGATCAACTAATAATGCATAAGGACTTAATCGCTTTGCGTATTTTGCTCTAATCAACTAATAATGCTGTTTTGATTGTGGTGTTATGAATGTTATTGAAGGAAAAATGAATTCAAGTCACGTGTAGATATAACAGTAAACTTGAAATAGAAGTTCGTTTTCTCCCTTAATTCACGTCTGTTTTTGAAGCTGACGTGGCCGTTGGTGCCGGAGATAATCTGAATCAGCATGAATGTAATACTGATTTAGACACTAGAAGTGAACCGAATATGAGCTACAATTAGTAAAGTCCTTTTTTCATTTAGTTAACTAGCGTTTGGACTTTGATTTGGTTGAAACTTGAAAATATGTAATTGAAATTGAGTGAAAAATAGTTATAGAAACTTGAAAATTAAGTATTCCAAGTTAGAGTGAAATTTAGTTATTCGAACTTGAAAAATAAGTATTTGAAATTAGAGTGAAGAATAGTTATTCGAACTTGAAGTTGTGTGAACTTGAAGTTGTGTGTTAACATGCATTTCACTTGAAGTTTTTGTGTAAAGTTTTTTTTTTCACTAAAAAAATAAATTCTATAAATGTTTGAAGTGCAATTTGTCAAGGCGATTGAACATGAGTTATCCTGGTTGTGTATGATGAATATAACCCCTTGATTAAGGACACCTTTGTGTATATAGCGATTGACTATATCAAGTTGGTTCCTTGTGGTGTCATGGATAACATCTCCCTCTGTGTTCAATCCCTCTGGGTTTGTTTGTTAAAAACTGTGTCTGAATTTGATGATTTCATGCATTGGATTTGGTACAATCGAGTACTTTTTGTAAAAGCAGATCAAAGTTTGGAGACATGGTGGTATGAAGAACAGGACCACCTGAGAACTAATGGTCTCTAGGGAAAGTTGCTTAAGATTATTTTAGACCTTCGTTTCTTCTTCTTCTGAATTGTGTATCAATTACACATTGCTAATGGTAATACCAGCATCTCTGTTTACTTGCTGTCTTGGATGATTATGGTCAGTGCTGTGGGTAATTTACATTGTCATTGCATATGCAAAGGATACGTATTCGATGAAGCAGCACATATATTATCATTATCGACTGGTGCAGTTGCTCACTTGCTTGTCATTTTGCTCACGGCAACGGTGACTATTGTGTTGTTAAGATTCACCAAGTTTACGGTGCTCGACTTCATCACAAGTTTGTTGGTATTTATTCCAACTATAAACAAATAAAATTTGGAATTTTGTTCTTAATAACATGAATTTTCAAGTTTTATGTTTGAACTGGAGCTTAGGATTTGTGCTTAAATTCCTCAATTTTATGTGATCACGTTATCTGAAAGTGCTAATATGGTGGTCAATGTGTGAATGATGGCTACTTTTATGGTCAGTATTAGATAATTTTATGGGATCACGTTATTTGAAAGTGTTAATATGATGGTCAATGTGTGAATGATGACTACTTTTATGGTTAGCATTAGTGGTTGCAGGTGAAAAATGTTTGAAGTGCAATTTTAGGCCTCGTAGTTTCGCAAACGATGGGCTAAAATCGCACTACCAGTCAAAACATGAGGATTGTCAGGTAAAATGTAAGGAGAAAACTTGCTACCACATGTTCGACAGCAATGCGGAAAGAGATCAACACTTCAACGAATGCCATAGCGTGTGAGTAATGCCGTTTTGTATTACTTTAACTTTTATTTAATTTGGTTTGTGACTAATACAAAATTTTCTATTTCGCAGTAGAGAGCGCCACAAGAAACCCAAGAAACAGCATCATTAGGATAGGATATTAGAATAACCTCCCCGGTTTTCTTGCCGGTTCTTTCCGGGGAGGTATGTGTTGAACCGGCTGTTTTTTAATGAAATGAGTACTAATGTTGCAGTTTAACCAAAGAATTATCTTCAAATGAAAGGCTTGCACCTCAATTTTAGATACCAACTCATGATGAAAAGCCTAAGGAATATAATAAGCTTCAATTGCCTCTTTAAGATTCACGTTAGCTACCATGTGTTTGCTTTCCTGCTTTCATGTTCTTTCACACTATGGCTGTTGTAACTTAATAAAAATAAATTAATGAGACAATTGTTCTGATTAGCGAGATGTTAACAGTTATGTAGGATTATATGCATGGAAGAATGCTGAAATGATGCAGGGACGTGATTGTGATAATTAAAAGGGAAAACACCTTCGGTAATTTCTTATGAAGAATTACCGAGACTTCATATAGTAATTTCTTATGAGACTTTATATAGTATTTTTCGCGAGATATACACTGGGATTTCTGATAATACTAAATTTAAACAATGAACCAACCCATTGAAACAAAATTCATTTATTTACAAAATTTACAGAACTACGTTTATACAACAACCAATGTTTATTTAGTTAAATCTGCAGAAAGAAAGTGCATACCATAACAATGAAATCTTTGGTCGTCCTACCGCCAAATCCTCAACTGCGGTATATTAAGGTTCTCATCTTCAAATTCACCAGGCAGAAATATAAAAAATACGGACATCGCTTTTTTAAGTTTAATCGGCATCTTCCACAATGGCATCTAGTGTCAACATTCTGAAAAATTATTCACACATAGTTTCTAGCATCATTTCAATGACTCTCCGGTAACCTGCAGCAACACAGCAATAAGAAAATAAGAAAGCCAGTATTAAAGTTCGCCTCTCTATCACTCTGAATTTCATTCATATGCTTATCCACCAGCCTTCTTTACTATATTTATTTCAGTACAGAGACTGATATGAAGGTTGATGAGGTATTGGTAATAATATTCGTCCTACTTTTATCCATAGAATGCAGAAAAACCAGTTGAATACAACAAACTGTTTGCTATCAAACAAGAATTAGAATAATATGCTTGCAAACATCCAAAGAGAAACTATGTTTTCGTTCATATGTTACTCTATCTAAATGTTCTAGCTTCTATGGGAACTAGAATTAAAACTGTAATGATCAAATAATGATATCAAAAAGTAAAAACTGCAATTTAACACTGAGACAGAAGGCAAAGGTATATACCGCCACGGGAATTCACTTGTGTCAATCCCAGCTTGGTGCAGCTCATCAACATACTGTAAAGCTTCTCTACATTCCTCTCGATCATCAAAAAACTCCTTCTTGTCACCTTCTATTTGGTATGCTTCATGGCCTTTGCCAGCAACCACCTGCACCATCGTAAATGGGAGGTGGATTATACAACAGAAATAAATCTGTAAATCAGCACTTTAATTATGAATCTGTTTTAGTCTTTATAGTCGTAGTCCATCTCAGCGGCTAGTTCTTGAATATGACTAAATCTAAACCATTAAAGGACAATAGAAGAATAATAGAGATGAGGAAACTTACAACTATATCACCTTCCTCACCCATGGCAACAGCACAGCGTACAGCCACACGTCTGATATCATGCAGGAAAAGCCTGTGTCCATTTGGAAGAGGTGGGTAATAATCATTCTCTCCATGTTTCAAGTAGTCCTGCATAGTCCATCCCACACCAGCCAACATATCATCCAGTATGTCCACTGGGAAAAGATCAGATGATAGTCACCATTAGACTCTCAAGCATACAACCGAGACAAATACTCATATTATTGGAATTGTGTGCGCTAAAGAGTGACAAAGCAGATAAGGGAAGGTGAACAATTAATGAATATGAGAGAGTGTTGAACCACCCTGACAAAGCATATATGATAGCAAATAGGACAAGTTTCTTCAAGACAACTTTAACAGCCCTGTTCTCTAGGAACAGAGCGGCAAAACCTCCTCATTTTCATCTACATTTTTTAATTAAAAAGAGAGAAAGATAAAGCCAAACACTTTGATATATGAAGATTCCAGAAACCTTCTCAGTATATTTTCTTCAAGCTATGATACTTACATGGATCCTCATTCCTTGGATTGTCAGATGTCAGAATCGTCACATCACTTTTATCTGTTGCAATCTTTGCCATTATCGGTCTCTTGCCTCTGTCTCTCTCACCGCCACAACCAAAAACTTCAAGCAACAAAAAAGGTTTCCTCAGTAAAAGACAATAGATTATATAAAATAAGTTTGAAAAACATTACTAAGAAAGGTCAATCAAAATATAGGCGGCTACTCAATGACGAACATAAATTTGGGTCAAGCCCCAGAGCAAAGAAAAATAGTTCCTCCGGGCACCTGTGGACCAGTGCATTTTTTTGGAGGGCCAACACCTCAACCTTAGAACCTAAGGTGGGTATACACTTCTAAGGTAGAAAACTTAAAATCTTTCAACAACATAACTTTATACGACTTTCTCAACCTCAGTTCTCAAAGACATCACAGAAAACTATGTGTACAACTTCAAGACATTGCTTTAGTTATTTACATACTATTTCATCTAGAAATAAACTTAGAAGAACCAAAAAACAGGGTTCTTAAAAAATTAGAACTATCCAGGTCCCCTCTAGAGATATAGTCATTTAACATGAAGCATGAAAGACAGTCCAACCAGAACATTTATACTGAAAAACAGAGTCTTATGGCAACAACATCGAAGAGCACACATGAAGAAACGAATGGGGGAGGGGAGAAATTGTCGATTGCTTACCAGTTATAACCCTCAACCTTAGAACCTAAGGTGGGTATACACTTCTAAGGTAGAAAACTTAAAATCTTTCAACAACATAACTTTATACGACTTTCTCAACCTCAGTTCTCAAAGACATCACAGAAAACTATGTGTACAACTTCAAGACATTGCTTTAGTTATTTACATACTATTTCATCTAGAAATAAACTTAGAAGAACCAAAAAACAGGGTTCTTAAAAAATTAGAACTATCCAGGTCCCCTCTAGAGATATAGTCATTTAACATGAAGCATGAAAGACAGTCCAACCAGAACATTTATACTGAAAAACAGAGTCTTATGGCAACAACATCGAAGAGCACACATGAAGAAACGAATGGGGGAGGGGAGAAATTGTCGATTGCTTACCAGTTATAACCCTCCTAGGGCCAAGCTCCCTCACGTAATCAAGAAGTCTAGATAAAGCATCAGGGGTATGAGCATAGTCTACGATCACTCCAAAAGCCTGTTCCTCATCTATCAATTCACATCGACCAGGTACTGCATCAACCTCTTCAACACCTTTGACAATGTCCTCCAAAGGTGCCCCAACTGCAATCCCAACAGCAACAGCTGCGAGAATGTTATAGATGTTATGCCTACCGAGCAACCCAGATGATATCTCCAATATGCCTTGAGGTGTATTGACCAAGACTTGAGTCTCAAACAGAGATAATTCAAATTTTAAGGGATGAACATCAGCACTCTTATTCTCCATTGCAAAAGTCACAACAGGCACATCTGGATTTCCTTGTGCAATAAAGAAAGCTGCATTAGGGTCATCGATATTCACAATCTTGCGGTGCCGGTCAGGGTCCACCATCCTAGCAAACAGCTTAGCCTTAGCATCCCTATACTCCTCCTCAGTCCCATGAAAATCCAAATGATCCCGCGTCAAGTTAGTAAAAATCGCAATATCAAAATCAACCTCATCACACCGACCTAATGCCAATCCATGAGAAGAAGCCTCCATTACCAAAGCCTCAGTCCCATTATGAACCATCTTTGCCATCAGTTTCTGAACCAGAACTGCATCGGGGGTAGTATGAGGGGACTCCAACTTGTTATCCCCATAAATATAATAACCTACCGTACTCAACATGCCTGTCCTCAACCCCATTGCTTCATACATTGCCTTTACTAAGTAAGAAGTTGTAGTCTTTCCATTAGTTCCCGTAATCCCAATGACCGATATACTCTTAGATGGATGCCTATAAAACGAAGCAGCTAACACTGCAAGCACTGCATTCGTATCCTCCACAATGACTAACGCTTTACACCCCAAAGTTTCCTCAATATCAATCTCTTTACTAGCTACAACAGCAACAGCTCCTCTCTTATCCGCCTCCGATAAAAACAAATGCCCGTCACTGTTCCTCCCAACGCAACACACAAACAAATCACCACTCTCAACCAACCTCGAATCATGCTGTATACCACTAATCACCACCTCCAAATCCCCATACACCGACACCGGAACCACCTTACTCTCATCCAACAGCTCAGCTAAACTCATCCTAAACTTAGGCTCTACAATCCTCGGCTTGCTTTTACCAAACTCATCGAAATCAATATCAAACGACGATAAATCAGAAAACTCATTTCCATTTCCACCAACATCACCACTCACCTCAAAATCCAACCTTTCTTCTTCCGTTTCATCAATTTCGGCCAATCCACTAAGTTCATTAATTTCTTCCAAATCAACAACTTCATCAGGGTCCAATTCATCAATAGTAGTATCATTTTCTTGGGACTTAACTAAATTCTTTGGAGGGTTAGGCTTTAAAAGGCCTTGTTTAACAAATTCTTTTCTTTTCAAGGCAATAGCTTTATCAATTTCACCAAATAAATCATCACCAGAACTATCATTAACATCAAGATTAGGATTATCGGGCGCGTCTTCGACATCAGCTAATGCATTAATAAAAATGGACTTATCTTTCTTGAATTGCTCTTCTTGAATTTTCTTGGCTTTTGCAACTTGTCTTTGAATTTGTTGGAATTTGTTAACACCATGCATTGAATCTTCTGCTGCTTCTGGTGGGTCATCATCTGAGGGGGTGGGGTAGTATTTACCATCAGCACCTATAGCTGAAGGGGTGGTGGGGGTAGTGGGGTACTTGAGGTGGGTGGTAGGGTGGTGGAGGTGGAGGGAAATGAAGGGTTTGAATTGGTGGGGTGGTGGGGTGGTGGGGAAAGGTGGAAGCGAGAAAAGGGTGAATGGCATGGTTGCCGGAGAAGGGTGGCCGGAGTTTCCTTTTTTGGAAAGTGAGGTTTTTGGAAAGTGTCAGTGTAAATGGATAGGGGTTTAAAGAAGAGATTTTAGGAAGGTGAAGAATGGGTTCAGTTTTTTCAAACTTCTTTCAATCTTACCTCGCACGGCGTCGTTAGGAGTTTAACTGTATCAAGTATCAACAAGTATTAGTACTTTTTTTTTTTTTCCACCCGATGTCCGTTATCTTCATTGGAGCGCTGACTAATTTGGATTCGCACCGTGTAGAGTCCCATTCAGGACCGGCCCTCCCATAAGGCAAGTAAAAACCACTGTTTTAGGCCTTGTATTTGTGGGGGCCCTGTTTTTGTTACACATAATAGTTTATACTACCTTCGTTTCTTAATATAAGTTCATTTTTTCTTTTTATTTTTGTCAAGATAGGTGTTACTTTAAAAAATCAATATAAATTTAATTATTATTTCTAATCTGACCCATGCAATTAAAGATTTAAATTTGGTATTCAAGATTAGTAAATCAAGACAACGTGGTAAAATGTATAATCCATCCATTTCAATTTATATGAACTTATTTGACATGACAAATGTTTAATAAAGAAAATAAGACTTTTGAAACTTGTGGTCTAAAGAGTAAAATTTAAGAAATGCTCTCGGCGCACGATAGAGTGAGTGTCTAACGTGCGCCCTCGGAAACATGCCTCGAGGTCGTCCTACAAAGAAAACGATGAAAACAACCACCGTAACTAACCGGAATAAAGGAGTAGGTAAAGGGAAGCCAATTAAACTAGCAACCCCTTCCAATTCGCCTATATTACGCCTGAATGAAGACGAAAATGACCCAGACCCAAATTTGGAGTGGCCACCATTACAGCCTCGAAGCTCAACTACAACCCCAGCGACGAGTGTGAGACCTGCTGTAGTACAAAAGGAGCTGGTCGGTGATCAGCTAGTAGCTCCGATTCCGATGGGGATTTCAGCTGCTACTGAGAAGAATTTGGCATCGACATCAGGAACAAAAGCTGAGGATGAGGCACGAAATGCTCAGAGTAAGCTGGATGTGACTGTGCCAGAAGAGAGATCTAAACAGTGGTCCAGCTTATTCACAGGTAACAAACTAGCTGCTCGTGGTATGAACCTTAATTTCATTGCACCGGTTATAAAAGATGGGGAGAAACTGGTTGAATTAAGTAAAAGCGAAGTGGAAACTGAAACTGGAAAATGGAAACATGCTTTAATTCTTTATGTAATTGGGGGTTCCCCAACGATTGCTGCAATTGAGCGCTTTATGGCTAGTCAATGGAATTTTGTAGCTAAGCCAATGGTCTATTACCATAACGATGGGTATTTTCTGATTAAGTTTCAATCAATTGAGGACAGGGATGAAGTGATGTTTTCTGGCCCTTATACCATATTTAACAAGCCCATAATACTCAGGGTCTGGGCTCCAGATTTTGACTTTAATTCCGAGATATTGCAAACTATTCCTCTGTGGGTGAAGCTTCATAATTTGCCGTTGAACTGCTGGGGTATAGATTCACTTAGTAGGATTGGGAGTGCCCTTGGGGTGCCAATTTATGCAGACGAGTGTACTACCAAGGTGGAAAGAATTTCATATGCACGATTGTTGGTGGAGATGGATGTTACGCGAGCCCTACCAAGAACTGTTAAAGTGATGGATCCGAATGGTAGAATATTCGAACAAGGGGTGGAGTATGAATGGGAGCCTATCTATTGCCCAATTTGCTTGCAAGTGGGGCACAAATGCCAGGTGCCTGAGAAAGCACCAGCACCACCTAAAAGAGCTAGACCAGCACCACCAAAGCAGGTGTGGGTTAGAGGTAATATACAGAGGCAGGAGACTACTACTGAGGGTGCACAGGCTACCCAAAATCCTGTACAAACAGGAAAGCAAGGAGCTGTACAAAGGGGAGAAATGGTAAGCAAAAATACAGCGGTCAAGGAAGCTCAAAGCAAGGAGCACAACAAGGAGCAGCAAGAACAAACAAACCAGGCTGGGGAGTGGCAGGAAATTAAGACCAGATCTGCAGCAAGATACAAAAGCAACGCTGGTGATCAAGGAAGAATATGTAATACCAGCAATGGCTTCAACACATTAAGTGAAGTGATAAGCAATGAAAATGCAGAAAAGATTCAAGAACCTCATGACACACAGATAGTGAATCTGCAAGAGAGAGACAGGGGACCAACCCAACCCAAGTTAGGATGCAAATAGTAGCTTGGAATGTGAGGGGTCTCAATAAGTTGTATAAGCAAAAAGAGGTAAAGGTTTTTATTAAGCAGAATAAAGTAGTTCTAATAGCTTGCTTAGAGCACAGAATAAAAGAAAAGAATATTGAAAAAGCAACAAAAAGAATAGAACCTAGCTGGCTCTGGTGTGCTAATGCTAGACAAAGCAATAGAGGCAGGATATTGATAATGTGGGACCCACAGAGTGTTGCATTTCAGGTACTTCAAGAATCTGTGCAGTGCTTCAGTGGTATGGTTACTTTCAAAAGGAACAATTTGCTATTCCACTTTACAGCTGTGTATGGCTTGCATACAGTGGAATCTAGGAAGAGTTTATGGACTGAATTGAGAGGGCTGCACGGAAATATACAAGGGCCCTGGATTGCTATGGGTGACTACAATGCAATAGGGGAGCAAGATGACAGGATTAGGGGAAGCAGTGTCTCTACTACAGAAACACAAGACCTGAGAGAGTTTTTGAGAGATACTGGAACTGTCGAACTCAAAACTGTGGGGAGAGAGTACACATGGTCTAATGGACATGTTCAAAGCAAGCTAGACAGAGCCCTGGTCAACTCAGATTGGATGCTAGGAATAATGCCAAATGAGGTGCACAACTTGGATCCGGGTTGCTCTGACCATTCCCCACTGAGTATCAAGTTTGCAACAGAGAACCAGACTGGTCCAAAGCCATTTAGATTTTTTAACTATATGGCTGACCACCAACACTTTCAAGAGGTGGTAAAAGAAAACTGGAGTACCACTAACTGCTCCGACCTTATGAGAGGAGTTTGGCAGAATATCAAGAAGGTCAAGCAAGGACTCAAGTGTTTAACTAGGAAAGACTATGGAAATATTGAGGGTAAGGTACTGGGTTGCAGACAGAAACTGGAGGAGGTGCAGGGAATAATGAGAAATTGCCTTACTCAGGAGTTGGTAGCAACTGAAAAGCAACTTAAACAAGACTTGGAAAAGTGGTCTAATATTGAGGAGAGCATTATGAGGCAGAAATCCAGAGTACAATGGCTTAAGTTGGGAGATGCAAACACCTCATTCTTCTTTGCGAACATGAAGAATAGAGCGGCGAAGAATAATATCCACAGCTTGACTACTATAGCTGGCACTATAGTGCACACTCAGGAGGCTATCGTGGAGGAAGTATTGGGATTTTACAAACAGTTGTTAGGATCAGCTGCTAATTCATTACCTGCTGTTAATCCCATTGTCATGCGTGATGGGAATGTATTAAACAGAGGCCAACAACAGGACCTTATCAAACCAGTCACTATGGAAGAGGTGAAAGCCGCTGTTATGGAGATTGGTGACCTAAAAGCTCCTGGTTGTGATGGAATGAATGCTTTCTTCTTCAAGAAAGCTTGGAATATAATTGGGCCTGATGTAAGTAGAGCTGTTTTGCAATTCTTCGCACTTGGTACAATGTTTGGCCCTATTAATTGCACCAACGTCACATTGATACCAAAAGTAAAAAATCCCTCCATGATTTCACAATTCAGACCTATAGCTTGCTGCACAACTTTATATAAAATCATCTCCAGGATACTCACCAAGAGAATGCAAGGGGTGATGGATGAATTAGTTGACAGCAACCAGTCTGCCTTTGTGCCTGGACGAAACATTGTTGACAATATAATCTTAAGCCACGAACTTGTCAAAAGCTACAACAGGAAGGGGATCTCACCTAGATGTATGCTCAAGATTGACATGAGGAAGGCATATGACTCAATCGAGTGGTGCTATTTAGAGCAAGTGCTGCAGTATCTCAACTTCCCTGAAGTATTTGTGAGATGGGTTATGGAGTGTGTAACTACGGTATCATACTCTATTATTGTTAATGGTAGTCCTACCAAACCATTCCCAGCTAGGAAAGGACTAAGGCAAGGGGATCCTATGTCTCCATATCTGTTCGTCCTAGCAATGGAGTATTTGACAAGAATTCTGAAGCAGCTAAAGCATAATCCAGCCTTTAATTTTCATCCTAGATGTGAAAAATTGAGCATTATACAGTTGAGTTTTGCTGATGACCTCCTGCTATTTAGTAGAGGAGACTTGGTTTCTGTCCAATTGCTAGGTAAAGGATTTATGGAGTTCTCAAAAGCCTCGGGCCTTCAAGCTAACAATGAAAAGAGCTCAGTCTACTTTGGGGGTGTAAGTCTGGATCTTCAGGTAGTTATACTTGACAGCTTAAATTTTGTCAAAGCTGACTTGCCCTTCAGATATTTGGGCGTACCACTCAGCACTAAGAGACTAACTATAGCACAATGTCAACCTTTGCTGGATTTGATGCTCCAAAGGGTCACTTCCTGGACCACTAAATTCTTATCATATGGTGGGAGAGTGCAACTAATTAAGAGTGTGTTAATTGCTATTCAAGCATATTGGTCCCAGATTTTCATTCTTCCAAAGAAGATCATTAATCATATTGAGAGCATATGCAGAAAGTTTCTATGGACAGGGAGTGCTAGCCCAACAAGGAAAGCACTAATAGCATGGTCTGAATTGTGTAAACCTAAGTCAGCAGGAGGGATGAATTTACTAGATATCAGTGTTTGGAACAAAGCTGCCATAGGAAAACTGTTGTGGAGCTTAAGTAGGAAAAAGGACAGACTATGGATACAGTGGGTTCATGCCTATTTCATCAAATCCAGGTCCCTATGGGAAGTAGAAGCTAAGCAGGCTAGCTGGATGGTTCGAAAGATCCTCTCTGTAAGGCATCATTTAGGAGCTGCTGGCTATGATGAGAATGAACTCAAGGCTACTGAAGTGTACTCCATCAAGATGGTGTACACACAAATGAGAGGACAGTTTCCAAAAGTGGGCTGGAGAAGGCTAATATGTAATAACTTATGCCCATCTAAAATGGTGTTTGTGCTATATTTGGCAGCCCACAGGCGGTTAAGCACCAAAGACAGGCTACTAAAGTGGAAGGTGGTAGATGATCCCATCTGTCCTCTCTGTGGTAACATGGATGAGAGCCATAATCACCTATTCTTCAGTTGTGAATTCTCCTCTGTAATCTGGTCTAAACTCCTTCTATGGATGGGAATACATAGACCAGTTATGCCCTGGGAAGAGGAACTGAAATGGGCAACAACTCATGCTAAAAGAAAGAATGCAGAAGAAGAAATATACAGGTTGGTACTCACAGCTGCTCTTTACCAGATATGGAGAGAGAGGAACAGTCGAATCTTTCAGAATGCTAGGAGAGACCCAAGAACAATTATAAGGCAAGTAATTCAGGATGTGCACCAGAGAGGAGTCTTAAAGGGAAGAGTGAAGAAGAAACTACCCCAGCTTGATTTCTACCCATGAAGCAGCAGGTTATACATAGCAGATTATTAGATGTAATAGCTTGTAATGTAGTTAGTAGTAGATAAGAAAATGAGGAATGACCAGAAGGGGGATACCCTGTACTGGTAAAGCTGTTTTTTCTTCCTTTCTTGAGCTGTAACGTTGCTTTGGTAATAATAAAGAATAGTTACCAAAAAAAAGAAACTTGTGGTCTAAATTAAGCCACTGGTATTCGTGTGGATATAAATCATTTCGTTAAGGGACCATTGGTAAATTTGGGGTTAAGTTGTTTCCAAATTTATAAATAGGTCATTTTTTTAAACAGACTAAAAAAATTAAGACACTTTTCTTAATGGACGTGCAAAAAAAAAAGAAGTAAATTTGATACTTATAATGGGACTGAGGTCTGTTGACACCCAATTTTGTCCCGAAATTTTCAATTAGCGTCTAATTAGGTTTAAAATAAGATTAATTTTTTATAATAAATTAAGTTAATAATTTTAACGTAAAAGGCCATAATTGTCCTTCATTTTGAATCCCGGCCTATTTACACAACACCCAATTTTCTTCCTAGCCCAATTTTGAAAACTCATAACCCTCTCCCTATAAATCCTAGGGATTTTTACACATATATACAAATTTTCAACCTTAATTACAAAAAAATAGCAATATTTCTCTAATTACAATGCATAGCATTATTTTTCCTAACACATTTAACAATAATTCACACATTTCACTTTAATTTTCCCCAAATTATAATCTCTCACTTTTACCTCTCTTCATTCCATAGCTGAAATACACCCCCGCCATCACCCCCACCCCCCACCCCTATCATCTCAGCATCAATCACCCCACCCCCAGATCTCCTTCAACAGATCGGGAAAGAAGGAAACCACTGATACTGGTACACCTTCTGATAGGCAGAGGGTGCAACAGAAGATCTGATCAGGCATTTTATTAGTCTTGGCTTACCACGTCGTTGATATTCAAAACTGTGGTCATGACTACTAATAAATGCATAATTAACATTAATACTGGAAATGGAATGTCAGCTTCAAGGTTTGCCTTTTTCATTATAAGACACATATTCACTAGTAGCTTAAAACAGGAGTAGTAGTTCAGAGTCCGTCATTTGGGTTTCGTGTTTTGCATATATAATAGTATAAGACATGCATTTTTCTTTATTTGGTTGAAATTTTTTTCATTTGTTCATGGTGTTTAGCGTAAGTTAGCTTAATTGATTCAACAATTTATGAATGTATTTTGTCTTTTTATGGTGATAGTGCAGAAAACAGTGGTTCAATAATTTATTCCCACAAGAAACCTTTTATGAATTAATCTTGTTCTAACAAGTTACCAATACGTCATTATTGAAATGGTCTGATACAGTTTGAAATGACATTGAAACAATATGATACGGTTTGAAACATCATTGAAACATTGAAACAGTTGTTGCAACAGTTTGATACAGTCTAAAACGATGTTGAAACAGTATGATACGGTCTGAAACGGCGTTGAAACAATCTGAAACAACTATTGAAACAGTCTGATACGGTCTAAAACGGCGTTGGAACAGTATGATACAGTCTGAAACGGTGCTAAAATAATTTGAAACAGTGCAAAAACAGTTGAAACGGTGCAGAAACAGTTAGATACGGTGCTGCAGAAACAGTTGAAACGGTGTAGAAACAGTTGAAACGGTGCAGAAACAGTTAGATACGGTGCTGCAGAAACAGTTGAAACGGTGCAGAAATAGTTGAAACGGTGCAGAAACAGTTAGATACGGTGCTGCAGAAACAGTTGAAATGGTGCAGAAACAGTTAGATACGGTGCAGAAACAGTTGATATAGTGCTGCAGAAACAGTTTGATACGGTGCTGAAATGAACTGAAACGGTGCAGAAACGATTAGACACAGCGAGATACGGTGAGATACAACAAGATACGGTGAGATACAACGAGATACATTGAGGATGAGATGAGAAAAAGTAAAATTGGGGTAAATTAGAGGAGTATAAGTGAAATTGGGGAAATAATGGGAGTAAAAGTGAAATAGGGGGAAATGGGAGGAGCAAAAGTGATAGTGGGGGAAATAGGAGGAAGAATGCAAGGGTTTGGTATGCTATGGGAAAATATTGCTATGTTTTTGCTATATTTGTAATTATCTTGTGTTTTCCTCTATATAGGGTAATTTTACTAAAATGTTGCTATGTTTGGTAATTAAGCTCTAAAACTTGTACTTTTATGTAAAAAATCCTAAATCCTAAAACCCTAGCCCACAACCCATTATTGATCACTATTCATCTTCCCCACTTAAAAAAAAAACCCCCCATATTCACTCCCCTTTAACACAAAAAAAAACAGACCCCATCCCTTTTCCCATAAACAATACCTCCACACACATACGGCATAGACCTACCCCCCTCGATCCTATATTCTTCCTTATATACTACAACAACATACTTAGTGTTATTTCACGAGTGGGTCGGGTGAGGGCGACATGTACGCGGACCTTACGCCACCTTTACACCACCAAGGTGAAGAGGTTGTTTCCGATAGACCCTCCACTAAAGAATGACTCTTCTTCCTTCAATGACAATGCTTTATTGCATAGCTACTTGATGTATGGGATGGTGGATTTTAGGTTAGACGTGTTCGAGGAGTTGCCAGAGAGGGTCGCTGTTGTGCTTTGGAATGCCATGATAAATGGCTATTCTCAAACTGGCGAGTTTCGTAGCGCTTTGATGGTTTTTAGGTGGATGATTGAGGATGGGGTTATTCCCAACAGGTTTAGCATAATGGGTGTACTTTCAGCTCTGGCAAATTATGGGGAAGTTTATAATGGAAAGGTGATACATGGGTTTGTGGTTAAAAAGGGGTTTGATTTGGGTGTGGCCATTTCGAATGCATTGATTGACATGTATGGTAAAGGTAGCTGTGTTGCTGATGCTTTAGAGGTTTTCGAGGCGATGGTTGACAAGGATATATTTTCATGGAACTCAATAACTTGTGTGCATGAACAATGTGGTGATCACCATGGAACTTTGAGGCTTTTCAAAAGGATGTAGTCTGCTGGAGTCCGTCCTGATTTGGTGACTCTCAGTACTACACTTCCTGCCTGTGCTCGTTTAGCAGCATTAAGGCATGGAAGGGAGATTCATGCATACATGATTGTTTATAGAGTGAGGAAATATACTTATGACAGAGAATATGACGACGCTTACATTGACAATGCAATTTTGGACATGTATGCGAAATGCAGAAGCATGGGTGAAGCTCAGGTGATCTTTGATATGATGAATTACAAAGATGTGGCATCATGGAACATTATGATCGAGGGGTATGGCATGCACGGATTTGGCATCAAGGCGTTAGAATTGTTTTCTGATATGTGTGAGGCTGAATTGAGGCCTGATGATGTCATATTTGTTGGGGTTTTATCAGCTTGCAGCCATTCAGGCCTCTTAAAACAGGGAAGGGAATTGCTAGCACAAATGCAGCCAAAGTATGGTGTTGTGCCATCAATTGAACATTACACTTCTGTGATTGACATGCTAGGTCGGGCTGGGCAGCTTGAAAATACTCTTGAGTTGTTATTAACAATGCCCATTAAGGCAAATTCTGTAGTATGGAGGGCATTCTTGGCTGCCTGCTAGCTCCACGGTGATGCTGATCTAGCTGAGGTTGCTGCAAAGCAGGTACTTGAACTTGAACCTGAGCATTGCGGAAGTTATGTCATATTATCAAATGTATATGTACAGACTGGTCGCTATGAAGAGGTATTAGAGGTAAGAGATGCAATGAGTCTGCAAAATGTTAGGAAGACACCTGGTTGCAGCTGGATTGAACTTAATAATGGCGTCCATGTGTTTATTACTGCTGATAAATCTCATCCTGAAGGGAACCTTATTTATGCTGGATTGAATTCTTTAACTTCTCGAATTCGTGAGCACGGTCATCACCAGAATCGGAAGCCTTAGAGAGCAGTCCATGAAACTCGGGCTTATTCTCCTTCGTCCTAGATGAAGATTCGTGAAGCACTGATTGAGATATCCTGGCATGTTTATTTGTTTCATCACTGTTGGAGGATTAGTACAATGGTTGGTGGTGAATTCCAAAGGCAGGGCATATACTCACAGAGTTGGTTTTTTTGGTTGATATCATGAGTTCTTTAACACCTAATCTAATGGATCTGTTGTTGAAACTGGACCAGCTGCATAACTGTTCTGCAACTCACATGGAAAAAGAACAGTTTGTCTGATTGTTCTTCACAGCTGTGGTGCCTTTGATTCGTTCCTGGTTGATTGGTACTGAATTTGAAAGAGGGTGGAGTGGTAGTGACGCTCCTGGGCAGTCGCTCCTCTCCCTCTGTTCGTTGTTGTGCTCCGGTCTGTTTGGTAAGCATGGATTTTCACCGGGAGATTGTGTTACCGATGTGCCCGTATCTTGTCCCTGTTTGTTTTCTGGACTTGATATCCTGATGCTTTCGACCTTTTTCATTAGGTTGACCCGTTTAGCCTATTGTATTTCCATGGTTATTTTGGTGCAATTATGGAAATTTGCTATAACTTTGATTGATCAATCTATGTTGTTGGACCGGCTTATGCATTGACTGGATTTTCTGAGTGCAGGGATTCATTTTGAATAAGTTTTATCTATTACGAAACATTGGATGGATTTGGACAGATGCTACGTTGATGTATGCTATTGACTGATTTTGAACATGATACTACACTTGAACCGTCCCGTCCCCGTGTCCCTAAAGCATATAGGCGATGATGAATGTATGCACTTTAATGCAAAGCAAGTTGGATAGAGTGGTGGATTTGGTACTTGGCATGGCAACACGATCGGCCGGCATGTTTGCAACCGGACCAACATCCCGAGCCTCTACATGACGCGCCATACAAACCTGAGCCTAAATTTTGCAAAAACAAACCCCCTTACTATTATTATTATCATTATTATTTTTATTACTATTATTATTATTATTACTTTATTTACTTTATTATTATTATTTTATTTTAATTAGTTATTACAATTTATTATTGTACTAATCCAATTTTATTTACATATTTTTTTTGCGAGGGACATTTTGGTACGAATCCAATCCAAAGAAGGTTTCAATTTGAAAGCACTTTAGAAAATCCACAAAATGTGGTTAATCCTTCGGTTTTCACAAAATAGCTTAAATAAAGGAAACTTTCAAAAATTAAAATTAATGCCAAAATTCTAAAATTACATTAAATTATGCTTTAAAGGGCTTCCGAGGTGGGCTTTCCCTTCTCTATGGTAGTACTGTGAAAACAGATTTAAATGAACTTAGATTTGAAAAAGTTGTAATTTTGCTAACATAGAAGATCTAATTAATTGGAAAGAAGTTGCAATTTATTGAATTTAAAATCAAGTTATTTGCTTAATCATTTTCGGATTCAATTGCACGCGCTATTTAACTAAAAGGTTCACAATTCATAAATAAGATGGAAATTCTAAAGAAATAAAATATTCACAAAATAACTCAATAACTGACTAGACATTCATTCATAAACAATCAAATAAATTATTCTATAACAATTAATTATCTACGGGAAATTCTAACAACATGCAATTTCTAAGGATGGGAAAAGAGGAGGTTTAGAAGAAGAACCCGAAAATTGGTAAACTCGCGGGAGCCTAGAATTTATTTAATTTTATACATTTATGCCCATGAGCCTAAAACATCACATGGCTCAACAAAGCATTTTTTTTTTAAAAGTCCTTTCTTGATTTGAACTTGAGTTTAAAATGCTAGTTGACTCCAATGCGACCTCATCCCAAAGACCGTCCCAATTTGCGAGTTTTACCCAACTCGTCCCAAGGGGTGTTCATGAAAAGAAGAGAAGTCCAAGAATAAGATGAAAATTCTTCAGCTTAGCAAAATGAAACAGAAGCTTCAGACACAACCAAACATTTCAATAACTCCCACAACCAGATCACTAAAGAATAGCGAAACAGAAACTTAAATTGGACATATAACCATTAAGCTACCAAACCTAAACTAGTGGCCACATGATGCATTTCATCTAATGCACTATTTGGCATAACTAGACAAAGCTCTCATCATATTTCACAACCTCAAGTAAATAATACATGAAAAAGTAAGTTCCCATGTCATACTATAGCTCTGAAAGAAACTTTCATACCACAAAAATGTCCCTTTTATGAACAAGGCTAAGCTTAAACTAACAGAATACAATTTAAACTCCTTCATTTTTTGTAAAACAAATAATTGATTTTCTACTACGCACCAAGGCCATATAGCTTAAACTAATAACTTCAACACATTACTTATCTTTATACTCAACCAACAGTAGCTAAAAGTTATACTAATTCAAAGCTATGGCTGTTTTAACAGAGAAAACTACCGTCATACTTACTTATGTGGAAAAACTTTCAAAACATGACTAAATTCACAAGGGAGGGAAAGAAAGAAAAAAAAGAAATTCAAGCTTTGACAAGAAACAAGAACAATTTGATAAGCTTGTCTCCAGAAATACCAAACAGAGCTTAAGAAAGTACAAACTTCATCTTTTATGCTAACAAATATCTAGTCCTACATGAATGATTTTCACTCAAAGATTAAATACACTAAAGCTTGAAGCTTAAAATAAATGCAATAAAAAACTTTATAACAGGGAATTGACTTTGTAAAATGGAAGAAAAATGATTAATAATTTTGACTCCTAACCTTTTCCTTTTAAAAGAAAGATACAACAGTATCAACTTCTCGATTTAACAAAAATATCCATCATCAACTCAAATGCGAGCAGATTATAAACATCCCTTAGGACAACACTTTATCTCACATGAATACTTAAAGGTCTCACTTGAGACTACCAATAGGGTAGAGAATCAACAGGAGCTCAAGCAAAACAATGGTCTCTCCTAATTACTGAAACCTCAAACAAACAAAAGAACAACCTCTCCAATTCCTTGAACAAACACCCACATATACTTCATAAATCAGCCAGAGACACCCCTGCTAACACCAGCTTAATTCTACCATAAACAGCCCACCCTTTTTAAGCATTTCAGCAGCTAGCAATATCCAAATTCTAAGATCAGGAAAAAGAATTGAAAACACCTATTTCATTTAGCACACAGGGAAACTCCACACTTACACATATTCCTAGCCTAAGACACCTGCAACACCAGAGAATTATATCCAAACCTGCAGCATTACTACACACTCATTCAGCTTCCAAAACCACTTTTATATGACCCATACAAACCCAAATAAACTATCTGCATCCCTACTTCATACTCCTAAATCTCCACAGACTCCCACACACACCAAACAGCCACCTGACACTCCTTACTGCCCTAAATAAACACCTTAAAAATACTAGATTACTCCCTCTCTGAACAGCCCTTCACCAACCAAGACAAACACCAGAAACATCCCCTGAAAAACCAACTCCCTCACCCACCTGCATACATACACCTGAACCCCAGACACATTCCAGAACCAAGCCACTACTTCACCCCTGAACCTATAACTACCAAAGACTCTCTGCTGCACCCTTTTCAAATGGCCAAACAACCAAGCTTCCCTATACCCCACACACAAACTGCATATACCCTCTACTATTTGCTGGCCAACCAAACAAGCCTAGGGATACTCTGCATACAATACACATACACAGGCCGCATAATGAAATTGAATCCCAACCTAAACACTTTCTAAATACTCCAATATTCCGGCTTCAAGATTCTAATCGATAAAGAGGAGAAGAAAGAGACCTTAAACAAAATCCAGAACACAAGACAAGAATAGAGCTTAAGACAATTTGAAACCAAAGAGACAACCCTCGAATTAAATGAATTTCTTATTTAAACCAGTGACTCTCTTGCACAAACCTATAATATATTTCGATTTAGAACGATTCAATACTAACATATGCACCAATTCGAAAGATAGTCGCGGATTCCATCAACTATAATGGTCAAAAGATACAAGATACTAAACATGGTGTTGTATTTAACTAAAATACACTACAGCCTAGAACGAACAAAAGATTAAGACTTTTTAACATACTTTTGATATTTATAAGAAAATATCTCTTTAAAGTAAGCAAGGCTAGTGACGACTTCACTTCTCACGAGGCGATTTAAAGCACACCAGATAGGGTCTCATTGTTCTAAGCTTCCAAGAAAACAGAATGCCTAAAGATAAAGCTTCAGCAACATATTTAAATAATAACGGGATGAAAAGAACTGAACATTTGGCTATTCTAACTAAAGAACTTACAAGTTAAATATACGGAATGTATTAGGCAGGATACTTAAAAGTTTTAAAACACTCAATCGTATAGATACTTTAGAGACAACAAAGATCTGAACACTAAGCTTAAGCATTTCATGTCATTCATCAAAGAGACCGAGCACGAAAAAAGATCACACTTATAATAATGACCAAATGGAACAGAACCTTAACACAAGTGATAAACACAAATTAATCACATAACGCCTAAGTTAAGAAATTAAACGAGGGATAAGATTTACCTTTTTTAAGGCAGTGAACGGGGCGATTGATCTGTCGAAATCCGCACTTGAACGAGCGACAACAACTCGACGATTCACAAATTTTAAGAGTCGAAAATTAGGAAGGAAAATGAAATCGCTATTAAAAAAAGCACTAAGAGGGTCCTCGTTTCCGAAGTCCCTCAATTCCTTCAACCAAAATCCAACCCCTAATTCTGTGAATGAAAGGAGTATTTATAGGGCAAATTCAGGGCTTGAAAAAGAGTGCAAAACGATGTGGGAAAATGAGTAAAGTGAGGAAAACAAATCAGCTACGTTGAATTCAATCTTGGATTCAAAATGGACGCTCAGATTTGCTATAATGCTGGACGATTTTGATTTGTTCTTGGAGGATAAAGCTGGTACAAACAAGGACAAAGCTGGAGCATTTCGATTTGCTTATGTACGAAATTAACAGCTGGGAATTTGGACTGATTCACTTTCGAATTTGGGGGAACCGGGTAGGGTCGATGGGTTTTAGGGATTTTTGGGAAAATCGGGTCTTGATTTTTAGGAACTTTCTGATTTTTGGGGGTTATTTAGGTAGTATATAGGAGTTTACATAGGTAGGCCAAAATTAGGTCTATGTTGTGCAATTTTAGCCTATTTTCTTCATATTTCAAATTATTTTACTTTTAAATCTAAAATCGACATTTTATAAAATAATTAGATATTAATTGAAATGTTTTGGGACAAAATTGGGTGTCAACAGCTGCCCCTCTTTACCCGGAAAGGATGAAAGAATTTCCAGGGTAAAGAAGTTGACGGAAAAGCCAATTTTGTCACGATAAAGCCAAAGACTTTTGATTCCAAGAACCAAAAGGCGAGGCTTATGGCCGAACTCCGGTTTCTGAGTTGCCTACATATCTCGGGCTGAAAGAGAATCAGGCCATATGTAGTTCGATGACACTTAGATATAAAGACTCGCACGATTGATAGAAAAGACGCACGAATAGGAAAGAATTCAAACTGACTCCTAATCCGGAATGAAAGATTAGGTAAGAATTTGCTTGTTCGAGTGCGATCCTTCAGATCCTCGTTGACGAGTCTAACTCATATCAACGATTGCCCCAGTTTACTGCTAAGAAAAAGTTCCACGTTATGCTCCAAATGCTGCTGCGGTACTGCCAAAATTCTGTAAAGACTTAACAAACGGTAAGCGAGCAACTGCTAATAAACTATAATAATTGGAATAAGAAATAAATAAAGGAATAATATAAAACTATAAATGCTGGTTGTGATGCTATCAACAAGTTCTTCTCTCGATCAAGTGACGAGGTACTCCGCCCGAGGAACCTCTAGGCAGATCATTATTCTGAAACGTTAAAGTGAAATAATAAGTAAAGTGGGAACGAATTTGTAAAATGCATGGCTTTCATAAGATAAGTTGACTAACGAGACATGGTGTCTCAAGTCAAATCGCCTATCTTTATCATCTATTTCAATTATATCATGCCAACATTGCAAGACAACCGACATCGCGAAACACTCTGAAAGCGGTGTTCCAACCGGCTTGTCTTAAACTATCACTAAATGCCAATATTGCAAGACAACCGACATCGCGAAACACTCCGAAAGCGGTGTTCCAGCCGGCTTGTCTTAAACTATCACTAAATGCCAATATTGCAAGACAACCGACATCGCGAAACACTCCGAAAGCGGTGTTTCAGCCGACTTGTCTTAAACTATCACTAAATTCCAATATTGCAAGACAACCGACATCGCGAAACACTCCGAAAGTGGTGTTTCAGCCGACTTGTCTTAAACTATCACTAAATGCCAATATTGCAAGACAACCGACATCGCGAAACACTCCGAAAGCGGTGTTTCAGCCGACTTGTCTTAAACTATCTCTAAATGCCAATATTGAAAGATAACCGACATCGCGAAACACTCCGAAAGCGGTGTTCCAGCCGACTTGTCTTAAACTATCACTCTATGCCAATATTGCAAGACAACCGACATCGCGAAACACTCCGAAAGCGGTGCTTCAGCCGACTTGTCTTTCAATATTGGGAGGTAAATTCCATCACAATGCTAAGAGGTTGAGAAAAGAAAAAGTGCCGCCTTTTCGGCGATAATCAAATGCAATGCTTAGATGCCGCAAGAGTAAATTTGAATAATCTGTCAAGCAGAATCATATGTGCCGTCAACTTGATTGGTGTTGCTTGTATTGATAGTGATGCAAAGTGTTGAATGCTCCCTTCGGTTCATATTGAATCTGATATTCAATTCCTGCAAATTTAAAGTAAATGCGTTGGAAAACGAGTAAATAAAGCAAAGGCTATAATGAAAAAGAAGGGAATAGATTTGTGCGGCATATGCGACAAGGCGAATAATCTCCGAGAAACTGATGGTTGATGCTTTAAGTCATGAAAAGGCAATGCAACGCAATCTGCAAGGCAACTTTGAATGCGCGTTCAATAAGTTGTTCATCCATAGCGCGAATGATCCTTTCACTGCAAGCTTTCATATTCCTGCTCTCAAAGAAAAATTTGTTAGTTTTGGGGAGGGGTGTTTGATTTGTGCTGATTCATCTTGAATTTGCTGCTATCGCTTCCTCTTCTTCGTTTGACTTGGACTTTGAAAACCATCCTCTGAAACTTGGTTTATGAACTCAATAGTATAACTCATCTTAAGATAGAGGCAAAAAATAAAGTAATTTGGTAAAATAATAAACAGGTAATCATTGAGATGCAAATGAAAAGTTTATAATGCATTTAAAATTTCTGCTTCAACTGAAACTCATGACATATTTTGAAACAAACTGAACGTCCTTTGTATTTGCAACTTGCACCAATCTTGAAAATCTTAGAACTCTGCCATCCTAGCCTTTGATAAGCGATACCAATTTTTGCAAAATTTGCCCCAGTTATGATCTCCTGGATCTTCAAAATATCTTGCAAAATTGCCCCAGTTTTAATCTTCCATATCTTCAAATTATCTTTACAAAAATTGCCCCAGTTGCTTGCCTTAAGGGAGACTAAAAATTTTAATATTATAGGGTCGAGCCCGTTAAGAGCGCCTACGTATCCCTCCATGGGAATCAGACCGTGCGTAGTTCTGCTTACATAAAGATTTTTGGGAATATGGCAATCTAAGTACGAAGCCGTATCCGAATTGGAAAATCCACACATCTGCCCAGATGCATAGTTCGGCATTATATCATAAAAGATAAACAAGCCTAAAGCGTTACAATATTTTGACCGAATCCGAAGGGGATTGCCTACTTATCCTGTTGCCATTCCAGGAATCAGGTCAGAAGTAGTTCAAACTTACATAAAAGAGGAAATAGGGGAAATTCTTATATCAATGCAACCAAACTCTATGTGAGTTACTACGTATCCCGCCTTGGGATTCAGGCCACGCGTAGTTCGCATTACATCAAAGATTACATTCAAAACCATGCTAACTTGCGATCGCCTCAAACATAGTATCTTTTGACGGCATCTGCGTTGATTTCTTTTGGCCAAACTTGACCATCCATTTCTGCCAGAATCAGTGCTCCTCCGGATAAAACCCGATGAACCACATATGGACCTTGCCAATTTGGTGCAAATTTGCCCCTTGCTTCTTCTTGATTAGGAAAGATCTTCTTTAGCACCAATTGCCCCGGTTTGAAGTCTCTCACTCTCACTTTCTTGCCAAAAGACTTGATCATGCGATTTTGGTAAAGTTGCCCATGACAAACTGCATTCATTCTTTTCTCATCAATAAGCATCAATTGTTCATATCTGATCTTCACCCATTCAGCATTTTCCAATTCAGCTTCTTGAATGATTCTCAAGGAAGGAATTTCTACCTCCGCGGGTAAGACTGCTTCTGTGCCATACACCAAAAGATAGGGAGTTGCCCCAGTTGAAGTTCTAGTGGTGGTGCGGTACCCAAGAAGTGCAAAAGGCAACTTTTCATGCCAATCTCTATAATTATCAATCATCGTGCGGAGAATACGCTTGATGTTCTTATTTGCCGCTTCAACAGCTCCATTCATTTGAGGACGATATGCAGTAGAGTTGCGATGAGTAATCTTGAAGCTTTCACAAGTTGCTCTCATTAAATCACTATTCAAGTTTGCACCATTATCAGTGATGATTGATTCAGGAACTCCGAATCTACAAATGATATTGTTGCGCACGAAATCTGACACCACTTTCTTGGTTACGGACTTGTGAGAAGTTGCTTCCACCCACTTGGTGAAGTAACCAATAGCCACCAAAATAAAGCGATGTCCATTTGAGGTGGCCGGCTCAATAGGACCAATAACATCCATTCCCCAAGCGACAAAAGGCCAGGGAGAACTCATTGCATGAGGGAGGTCTTTTGATCATATCTCCGTAAATTTGACATTGATGGCATTTCCGCACAAACTGAACACAATCAGTTTCCATAGTTAGCCAAAAATAACCGGCTCTCAAGATCTTCTTTGCCAAAAAAAAAAAACCATTCATGTGCGGCCCGCAAACTCCCGCATGCACTTCCGTAAGCAATTTATTTGCTTCAACTGCATCAACACATCTTAAGAGTCCTAAGTCTGGGGTCCTCCTATATAGGATCGCCGCTTAGAAAGAATTGATTTGCTAACCTCCGAATGCTCTTCTTTTGGACACTTGTTGCATTTTCAGGATAACTCTCAACCTTGAGATAATTCTTGATATCAAAATACCAAGGATGGCCATCTCGCTCTTCCTCAACTTAAAAACAATAAGCTGGCCTATCATGCAATTCAATTTCGATAGGATCAATATAATTCTTGTCAGGATGTTGGATCATGGAAGATAAAGTTGCCAAAGCATCGGCAAACTCATTTTGCAGTCTAGGAACATGCTTGAACTCAATCTTTGCGAACCTTTTGCACAATTCCTTGACACAACGCAAATAAGGAAGAATCTTTGCATTCTTGGTGTTCCACTCGCCTTGTACTTGGTGAATCAGCAAGTCGGAATCCCCAATCACTAAAAGTTCTTGAATATTCATATCAACTTCCAATCGAAGACCCAAAATGCATGCTTCATATTCAGCCATATTGTTAGTGCTTGGAAATCTGAGCTTGGCCGAAACAGGATAATGCTGACCCATTTCAGAAACTAAGACAGCTCCAATACCAACACCTTTGAAATTTGCTGCTCCGTCAAAGAAAAGACGCCAACCATCATATTCAGAAGAGATGTCTTCACCCAGAAACAAGACCTCTTCATCGGGAAAGTAAGTTCTCAATGGTTCATAGTTGTCATCAACAGGATTTTCAGCTAAATGATCCGCCAATGCTTGTGCCTTTACCGCCTTTTGGGTGACATAAACTATGTCAAATTCACTCAACAGAATCTGCCATTTTGCTAATTTTCCCGTGGGCATCGGCTTTTGGAAGATGTATTTTAAAGGATCCATCCTCGAGATAAGATAAGTTGTATATGATGAAAGATAGTGCCTTAACCTTTGTGCGGTCCAAGTCAAGGCGCAACAAGTTCGCTCCAAGAGAGTGTATCTGGCTTCATAAGGGGTGAACTTCTTGCTTAGATAATAAATGGCTTGTTCTTTCTTCCCGGTCTTGTCATGTTGCCCCAAGACACATCCAAATGCATTTTCCGAGACGGACAAATATAAGATCGATGGTCTTCCAGGTTCAGGAGGAACTAACACAGGCAGATTAGATAGATACTCCTTGATCCTATCAAAAGCCTTTTGACAATCTTCTGTCCATTCAATAACAGCATCTTTCTTCAACAGCTTGATTATTGGTTCACAAATAACCGTAGATTGTGCAATGAAGCGGCTTATGTAGTTCAAGCGGCCAAGAAAACTCATCACATCCTTCCGACTCTTTGGAGGAGGCAAGTCTTGGATAGTCTTGATTTTAGACGGATCCAATTCTATACCCCTCCGGCTTACAATGAAACCCAACATCTTACCGGCGGGAACACCAAACGCACATTTTGCAGGATTAAGCTTCAAGTTATACCGTCGAAGGCGGTTGAAGAATTTTCTCAAATCAGTCAAATGCTCTTCTTTCTTCTTTGACTTGATAACAACATCATCTGCATAGACTTCAATCTCTTTGTGAATCATATCATGGAAAAGAGTCGTCATTGCTCTCATATATGTTGTCCCGGCATTCTTCAAACCGAAAGGCATAACTCTATAACAGAACACACCCCAAGGCGTGATGAAAGCGGTCTTTTCAGCGTCATCTTCATCCATTAGAATCTGGTGATAGCCAGCAAAGCAATCTACAAAAGACTGAAGCTCATGTTTTGCACAGCTATCAATAAGGATATGAATATTTGGCAATGGAAAATCATCCTTTGGACTTGCTTTGTTGAGATCACGATAATCAACACAAACTCTAACTTTGCCATCTTTCTTGGGTACCGGCACAATATTCGCTAACCAAGTGGGATATTTGAGAGATCGAATCACCTTGGCGGTCAATTGCTTTTGCACTTCTTCCAATATTTTTTTGCTTGTGGAAGTTTTGAAGTTTCTCTTCTTTTGCTTAACAGGCGGGAATGAAGGATCAGTTGGCAACTTGTGAGTGATAAGATCGGTACTCAAACCGGGCATATCATCATAAGACCAAGCAAAGATGTCTCGATACTCGTTCAATAGTTCAATATAAGCTCTTCTGTCTTCCGAGGTCAAATGAACACTGATTCTGGTTTCTCTAACATCTTCTGAAGTCCCCAAGTTGATTGACTCGGTTTCTTCCAAGTTAGGCTTTGGTTTGTTCTCAAACTGATCGACTTCTCTTGTTATTTCATCAGGAACAAAATCTTCATTAAATTCCCCAATACCCAGTGCATCGGTACCAGTTTGTTCAGTTGTTTCATTATATGTCACAAGCAAAGTTTCGGAAGTTTTGTTAGGTGGAAAGCTGAAACAGAAACAAACATTAATCAAAAGCGTAAAATAAAGTAAATAATTTAAAGCATAGCAAAATAATAGTAGGGGGAATGCAGTGCATTTTATTTGTTTCAAAATCTAGTTTTAGGGAGGCAATACATTAAAGAAAAACATGCAGAATGTAAACAGGTTATTTTGAAAGGACATAAACATAAACCAAAGGCGAAACACAGTTCAGGGCCTCAATCTGACTGTGACGCCAAAATAAACTAGTGAGTTTATTCACCAAGTCTCGTCCACTGGGACACAGGTCCAATTGGCCATCGGATCCTTTGCCTCAGCATTCTGCACAGGGGACTGCTCAGCATAGTCTTCAATAACAACACTGCATTCCCAATCATCACTCAGAAACAGATTACCAACTCCTTCAACCAAATCTGGTGTAACCATTTTTGGTGCTTGGACAAATGAGTGGTACAAGGAAGGAAGAGGTTCTGGCATAACAATGGCTGGTTTCCTTTTGGCCTTTTCAATCTCCTTTTTGGTAGGACAATAACCCAAGTCAAAAGTACCCAAATTCTTGGGCAAGCAAATGGGTTCAGTAATGCCGTTCAGATTTGCTCCCAATCCCGAACCAGGTTTGAAGCCGTTTTTCAACATTTCCACAGCAATCATCTTGGGGACTCTGGGTAGGGTACCTCTTTTCGAATCATCATTAGATGCTCGGGTCACATTCATTAACTCAACAGTGTGAAATGTAGTCCCATCAAGCTCAGTGGCATTATCTATCATAGGAATTGTGGTGCTAGAATGCATGGGGCTGTTTCCCTCGCCCTTAACCACTATTTCTTCGTTATCCCATATGAAGTTTACGCTTTGATGCAAAGTGGAAGGGACGGCTCCGGCCACGTGGATCCAAGGTCTTCCCAGTAGCATATTATAGGTAGACGGGATGTCGAACACTTGAAACTCCACAGAGAAGTTCACAGGACCTATTTGCAGATCAAGATCGACCTCTCCTAGGGTGCACCTTTGATCCCCATCAAAAGCCCTTGCTTTCACATTACTTTGTCTGATTTTACCAGTGTCAATTCCGAGTTCCTTCAGAGTTGCTAACGGACATATATTGAGCCCGGAACCACCATCGATCAACACCCGTCCGACCAATTTATCCCTACATTTGACAACAATATGCAAGGCTTTGTTGTGTCCGAGACCCTCGGGTAGAAGCTCTTCTTTGAAGAAGGACACCTTGTGAGGTTCTAAGATTTGGCCAACCAAGACGGCCAAGCTCTCACCCGTGGTCTCAGCAGGCACCTCTGCTTCCTTGAGCACTTTCAGCAATGCATTTCTATGTGTTTCAGAGCTCATCAGCAAAGCCATAATGGATATCCGGGAAGGAGTATTCTTTAAATGCTCCAGAATAGAGTATTCTTTTGACTGCATTTTCCTCCAGAAGTCCTCAGCCTCAGTGTCAGTCACTTTTCTTACAATGCCCTCCTTTTCCCCAAGGCCTTGACCCAACTTCTCAGGCGTATAGAATCTACCAGATCTGGTCATGCCTTGTGCAGCAGCAACAGCAACGGTTACCTTCCCACTTCCGATAGGCACTTCAGAATAGTTCCAAGGAACCCTCTTGCTATCATATTGAAGGGGTGAGGCAAGCATAACAGTGACAGTTGGCCTTGGGATACCAGCTTGCACTAGAATGGGAGCTCTAACTTGCACAGATATTTTGGTCTCGTTAGCAACCCTCACATTGCTAACGGGAACAATGGTCCCTTTCAAATCGAACCCCTCATCAAGGGAGATGACATTGACAGAATTGTTTCCATAGGCGGGAAGAGGATTATCCCGCACATTTGGTTGAGCTCCAGTATGCTGGATAGTGCCTGATTTGATCAAAGCTTCAACTCTATCCTTGAAGGCATAACATCTTTCCACATCATGGCCTGCAGCCCCAGAATGATAAACACAATGCTTATTAGCATCATACCACCTTGGAGGAGGATTTGGAGTATTGTCAGGAACAGGCTGCACAACTCCGGCGCTTCTCAGTCTTTCAAACAATTGACCATAAGATTCGGCTATAGGAGTATAGGTTTCGGGTGCTCTCCTTTCATAGCTTTGGTTAGGTCCTTGCATATTTGGACGGACATGAGCACGGGGTTGGTAATTTTATTGACGAGGAGGGTATTGTTGTGGTGCTGGTGCTCGTGGTGGATAATAACTGGGTTGCGCTTGATAGACAGGATATGGAGCGGGAGGAATTTGATAGTGACTAGGGTAATTTGGGGGTGGTGCATTTGGGTAAGGAGAAGGAATATTTGGGTAATGAGGAGGTGCATTTGGGTAATGAGGAGGGGAGTTTTGGTAAGTAGGGTAGGCTGGTGGATTATCAAAGTTCAACCTCCTAGCCGGGCGGCGGTCAATGTCTGTGGCAACAGCTGTGCTTCTTCCCTCTTCTCTCTTCTTCTAGAATTGTTTGGGCTGGCTTGAGCATTTTGAGCACTTGACTTCATTTCAGCAAAGCTCACAATCCGACCGGATTTGATGCCTTCTTCCACCATCTCCCCCATTGTGAGAAGTTCAGCATAAGGTGCACCCATCATAGGAAGCATATGCATGTAATAGGAGTCGTCTTGAGCACGAATAAAGTACTTCACAATATCCCTCTTAGTCATCGGGGGTTGCACCCGTGCAGCCTGTTCACGCCACCTCAAGGCGTATTCCCTAAAAGTTTCTGTTGGTTTCTTCTTCAAATTGGCCAGGGTTATGAGGTCAGGGACCATCGCCACATTGTATTCAAACTGCTTTGTGAAATCACCAGCTATATCATCGAACTCATGCCACTTGCTTATGTCTTGTCTGGCAAACCATTCAGCAGCAATACCTTCCAGACTATGGCTGAAGTAAGCCATCAGAAGTTCTTCTTTGCCTCCCGCAACCCTCATTCTGTTGAGGTATTTGGTTAAATGAGCAAATGGGTCACCATGACCATCATACATGTCAAATTTCGGCACTTTAAACCCGGGAGGAGGAGTAATGTCCGGGAATAGATAAAGACTGCGGTAGGAGGTGCCTTGACGTTTCTTAGTCACCTGCAGATCTTTAATAGATTGCTGCATGATTTTCATTGCTTGGATCATCTCCTCTTGTTCACTTGTCTTTGCCTGTTTTTCCACAGTTATGGGCACTTCATTCTGTGGCGGATAGTCTGTGAAGTCCACATTCTTGCTATTAGGGTCATGCTCATAATACAATGCCTCGGGATATCCCTGTCTTGGATCATTGGCGTTTGGAGGAGCAACGGCTACAGGAATGGGCGCTTGAGATTGTGGAGGACGGGGAGTGTCTTTAGCAGGCAAATATTGGTAGTGGGGAGGAGTGGGGTCGTTAGGATATGGATAATATGAAGGATAACCAGCGGGTTGGGCATTTTGCTGAGCGGGCGGGGTATTTTGACTGACTTGTGGGCGATTTTGTAGTGGTGGTGTTTGGTTAAGTGGGTTGTTTTGGTATGTGGGTACATTGTGAACTGGATTGGCATTTGAAGGTACGTTTTGAGGGGCTTGCCCTTTAATTGTTGCTAACTCGTCACTCAACATTTGTATCTGTTTAGTCAGATTTAGAATAAGGTCATCTTGAGCAAGGATGATGTTTCCCCTTGAGGATCCGGGAGTTTCAAGAGTCTTATCATTGAGAACGGGAGGCTGATCATCGCTACCAGACATTTTGTCGAATTCTGAAGTGTATATCAATGTGCAAAGAAAAGGTCTTTGGATCAGCTCAATCAGCACAAATCAAACCTCTGCTTGGGAATAAACAAAACAAAAGAAAAAGTCAAAAGGTAATGGTGTTAGTTTGCATGTTGTTGGTAAAATTTGCATACAATCACATAGCGCGCATCACGTAGCGCTTTGTATTTTAAAACAAGTTGACATGTGGCAAACACAAGTAGTTGAGCGTAAATAAAAATGCAAGCGCATCCTACCCTGTATGGGGCCTCTTTGTGCCAGAGGTGGGCCTAAGACGCCAAATAGGTGATAATAAAAAGTAGTTCAAGCCGGTTTTGCAATAATCGAATTTAGAGTAAGTGACAATAACAGTAATAATAATTTCTTTCATTATAATTTGATTTTGAATACATCATTGTTACAGAAAAAATAGAAAGTACCGGACATAATTTAAATACATCGTTTTGAGTACCATGAAAATATAAATAACTGCTATAACTACGCTGCATCAGGCTTGAGGAAGCAATGGGACTGAAGTGCGGGCCTTGTTAGGATCAATTTCTTCTTGCTTGCGAAATTAGTGTAATTTCTGATATCTGGTCCCAAATGTCGTTTACATCCAAAAACTTGCTTGAATCAAACATCGATCAAATGGACCGAACGTCTTATCATCCTTTCGACGTTTCTTGCCCCTAGCTTGTTATCTTCTTCCAAGTATCTTCACAATTTCAACTTGGTGACTATTTTAAATACCTCTTGAATTCAAGCGTCTTCTAGTCTACAAAATTAATAAAAGTATTCTAAATTTAATTAATTGCAAAACTTGGCTTGGACTGGAAGTTCCGTTATCACATAAACACATAATATGCACTGTTGTTGGGTTTAAATCCCGTTAACGAAAAAGGGCGGTTTCCTAACTATGGAAGCGGTGCCAAGGACCGGGTCCAATCTAAGGTTTATGCATGCATGTTCCTAAAGGAAACTCTAGAGTGAGTTTACTAAACACAAGGCTGTTTTGAGTGGCAAGCGGTCACGCAGTAGTAAAACTATCCGCTCACCCCGCAGGTACGCGGACTCTTTCTTAAAGGGTTTTTTGTGAGTTGCGGGTGTATATGCATACACCTCGCGGGTATAAGTAACCATGAAGAAGCTCCAGGAGTGGGGGAAATATGAACGGAATGCCAGTTTTATATGTGCACAAATAAAAGTATGGTGACATGCTTTCAGTGACAAACAATTGCAAATAATCAAATTAACTAATCATGATATTTTTTGCAAATAATAAACAAATAAAGAGTTATCTTGTGAAAACCTTGCGGTTAGAACCTTAAGGTATCCCCAGCGGAGTCGCCACGCTGTTGAACCCCAAAAATTACCTTTTTCTTTAAGAAAAGATAGGTTTCGGGTATATTTCAACAAAATGGGATTCCAAAGGGCTTTCTTTGGAGTCGCCACCTAATTTAGGAGAATTAGGAACCAATTAATTAAATAGTGCGTGCAAGCACTCCGTTTTAAGGAAAATGGTCTTTTCAGAGATTTTAAGTAAGAGGTTCAACTATTTTCGAAAGAGGGTTTCAATTTGAAAGCACTTTAGAAAATCCACAAAATGTGGTTAATCCTTCGGTTTTCACAAAATAGCTTAAATAAAGGAAACTTTCAAAAATTAAAATTAATGCCAAAATTCTAAAATTACGTTAAATTATGCTTTAAAGGAATAGGGATTTAAATGAACTTAGACTTGAAAAAGTTGTAATTTTGCTAACATAGAAAATCTAATTAATTGGAAAGAAGTTGCAATTTATTGAATTTAAAATCAAGTTATTTGCTTAATCATTTTCGGATTCAATTGCACGCGCTATTTAACTAAAAGGTTCACAATTCATAAATAAGATGGAAATTCTAAAGAAATAAAATATTCACAAAATAACTCAATAACTGACTAGACTATTCATAAACAATCAAATAAATTATTCTATAACAATTAATTATCTACGGGAAATTCTAACAACATGCAATTTCTAAGGATGGGAAAAGAGGAGGTTTAGAAGAAGCACCCGAAAATTGTAAACTCGCGGGAGCCTTGAATTTATTTAATTTTATACATTTATGCCCATGAGCCTAAAACATCACATGGCTCAACAAAGCATTTTTTTTTTAAAAGTCCTTTCTTGATTTGAACTTGAGTTTAAAATGCTAGTTGACTCCAATGCGACCTCATCCCAAAGACCGTCCCAATTTGCGAGTTTTACCCAACTCGTCCCAAGGGGTGTTCATGAAAAGAAGAGAAATAATGAAGAATTAGTAAAAGTCCAAGAATAAGATGAAAATTCTTCAGCTTAGCAAAATGAAACAGAAGCTTTAGACACAACCAAACATTTCAATAACTCCCACAACCAGATCACTAAAGAATAGCGAAACAGAAACTTAAATTGGACATATAACCATTAAGCTACCAAACCTAAACTAGTGGCCACATGATGCATTTCATCTAATGCACTATTTGGCATAACTAGACAAAGCTCTCATCATATTTCACAACCTCAAGTATATAATACATGAAAAAGTAAGTTCCCATGTCATACTATAGCTCTGAAAGAAACTTTCATACCACAAAATGTCACTTTTATGAACAAGGCTAAGCTTAAACTAACAGAATACAATTTAAACTCCTTCATTTTTTGTAAAATAAATAATTGATTTTCTACTACGCACCAAGGCCATATAGCTTAAACTAATAACTTCAACACATTACTTATCTTTATACTCAACCAACAGTAGCTAAAAGTTATACTAATTCAAAGCTATGGCTGTATTAACAAAGAAAACTACCGTCATACTTACTTATGTGGAAAAACTTTCAAAACATGACTAAATTCACAAGGGAGGAAAAGAAAGAAAAAAAAGAAATTCAAGCTTTGACAAGAAACAAGAACAATTTGATATGCTTGTCTCCAGAAATACCAAACAGAGCTTAAGAAAGTACAAACTTCATCTTTTATGCTAACAAATATCTAGTCCTACATGAATGATTTTCACTCAAAGATTAAATACACTAAAGCTTGAAGCTTAAAATAAATGCAATAAAAAACTTTATAACAGGGAATTGACTTTGTAAAATGGAAGAAAAATGATTAATAATTTTGACTCCTAACCTTTTCCTTTTAAAAGAAAGATACAACAGTATCAACTTCTCGATTTAACAAAAATATCCATCATCAACTCAAATGCGAGCAGATTATAAACATCCCTTAGGACAACACTTTATCTCACATGAATACTTAATGGTCTCACTTGAGACTACCAATAGGGTAGAGAATCAACAGGAGCTCAAGCAAAACAATGGTCTCTCCTAATTACTGAAACCTCAAACAAACAAAAGCAGCACCTCTCCAATTCCTTGAACAAACACCCACATATACTTCATAAATCAGCCAGAGACACCCCTGCTAACACCAGCTTAATTCTACCATAAACAGCCCACCCTTTTTAAGCATTTCAGCAGCTAGCAATATCCAAATTCTAAGATCAGGAAAAAGAATTGAAAACACCTATTTCATTTAGCACACAGGGAAACTCCACACTTACACATATTCCTAGCCTAAGACACCTGCAACACCAGAGAATTATATCCAAACCTGCAGCATTACTACACACTCATTCAGCTTCCAAAACCACTTTTATATGACCCATACAAACCCAAATAAACTATCTGCATCCCTACTTCATACTCCTAAATCTCCACAGACTCCCACACACACCAAACAGCCACCTGACACTCCTTACTGCCCTAAATAAACACCTTAAAAATACTAGATTACTCCCTCTCTGAACAGCCCTTCACCAACCAAGACAAACACCAGAAACATCCCCTGAAAAACCAACTCCCTCACCCACCTGCATACATACACCTGAACCCCAGACACATTCCAGAACCAAGCCACTACTTCACCCCTGAACCTATAACTACCAAAGACTCTCTGCTGCACCCTTTTCAAATGACCAAACAACCAAGCTTCCCTATACCCCACACACAAACTGCATATACCCTCTACTATTTGCTGGCCAACCAAACAAGCCTAGGGATACTCTGCATACAATACACATACACAGGCCGCATAATGAAATTGAATCCCAACCTAAACACTTTCTAAATACTCCAATATTCCGGCTTCAAGATTCTAATCGATAAAGAGGAGAAGAAAGAGACCTTAAACAAAATCCAGAACACAAGACAAGAATAGAGCTTAAGACAATTTGAAACCAAAGAGACAACCCTCGAATTAAATGAATTTCTTATTTAAACCAGTGACTCTCTTGCACAAACCTATAATATATTTCGATTTAGAACGATTCAATACTAACATATGCACCAATTCGAAAGATAGTCGCGGATTCCATCAACTATAATGGTCAAAAGATACAAGATACTAAACATGGTGTTGTATTTAACTAAAATACACTACAGCCTAGAACGAACAAAAGATTAAGACTTTTTAACATACTTTTGATATTTATAAGAAAATCTCTCTTTAAAGTAAGCAAGGCTAGTGACGACTTCACTTCTCACGAGGCGATTTAAAGCACACCAGATAGGGTCTCATTGTTCTAAGCTTCCAAGAAAACAGAATGCCTAAAGATAAAGCTTCAGCAACATATTTAAATAATAAAGGGATGAAAAGAACTGAACATTTGGCTATTCTAACTAAAGAACTTACAAGTTAAATATACGGAATGTATTAGGCAGGATACTTAAAAGTTTTAAAACACTCAATCGTATAGATACTTTAGAGACAACAAAGATCTGAACACTAAGCTTAAGCATTTCATGTCATTCATCAAAGAGACCGAGCACGCAAAAAGATCACACTTATGATAATGACCAAATGGAACAGAACCTTAACACAAGTGATAAACACAAATTAATCACATAACGCCTAAGTTAAGAAATTAAACGAGGGATAAGATTTACCTTTTTTAAGGCAGTGAACGGGGCGATTGATCTGTCGAAATCCGCACTTGAACGAGCGACAACAACTCGACGATTCACAAATTTTAAGAGTCGGAAATTAGGAAGGAAAATGAAATCGCTATTAAAAAAAGCACTAAGAGGGTCCTCGTTTCCGAAGTCCCTCAATTCCTTCGACCAAAATCCAACCCCTAATTCTGTGAATGAAAGGAGTATTTATAGGGCAAATTCAGGGCTTGAAAAAGGGTGCAAAACGATGTGGAAAAATGAGTAAAGTGAGGAAAACAAATCAGCTACGTTGAATTCAATCTTGGATTCAAAATGGACGCTCAGATTTGCTATAATGCTGGACGATTTTGATTTGTTCTTGGAGGATAAAGCTGGTACAAACAAGGACAAAGCTGGAGCATTTCGATTTGCTTATGTACGAAATTAACAGCTGGGAATTTGGACTGATTCACTTTCGAATTTGGGGGAACCGGGTAGGGTCGATGGGTTTTAGGGATTTTTGGGAAAATCGGGTCTTGATTTTTAGGAACTTTCTGATTTTTGGGGGTTATTTCGGTAGTATATAGGAGTTTACATAGGTAGGCCAAAATTAGGGCTATGTTGTGCAATTTTAGCCTATTTTCTTCATATTTCAAATAATTTTACTTTTAAATCTAAAATCGACATTTTATAAAATAATTAGATATTAATTGAAATATTTTTCGATAAAATTGGGTGTCAACACCAGCTCCACGGTGATGCTGTTCTAGCTGAGGTTGCTGCAAAGCAGGTACTTGAACTTGAACCTGAGCATTGCGGAAGTTATGTCATATTATCAAATGTATATGTACAGGCTGGTCGCTATGAAGAGGTATTAGAGGTAAGAGATGCAATGAGTCTGAAAAATGTTAGGAAGACACCCGGTTGCAGCTGGATTTAACTTAATAATGACGTCCATGTGTTTATTACTGCTGATAAATCTTATCCTGAAGGGAACCTTATTTATGCTGGATTGAATTCTTTAACTTCTCGAATTCGTGAGCACGGTCATACACCAGAATCGGAAGCCTTAGAGAGCAGTCCATGAAACTCGGGCTTATTCTCCTTCGTCCTGGATGAAAATTCGTGAAGCACTGATTGAGATATCCTGGCCTGTTTATTTGTTTCGTCACTGTTGGAGGATTAGTATAATGGTTGGTGGTGAATTCCAAAGGCAGGGCATATACTCACAGAGTTGGTTTTTTGGTTGATATCATGAGTTCTTTAACACCTAATCTAATGGATCTGTTGTTGAAACTGGACCAGCTGCATAACTGTTCTGCAACTCACATGGAAAAAGAACAGTTTGTCTGATTGTTCTTCACAGCTGTGGTGCCTTTGATTCGTTCCTGGTTGATTGGTACTGAATTTGAAAGAGGGTGGAGTGGTAGTGACGCTCCTGGGCAGTCGCTCCTCTCCCTCTGTTCGTTGTTGTGCTCCGGTCTGTTTGGTAAGCATGGATTTTCACCGGGAGATTGTGTTACCGATGTGCCCGTTTCTTGTCCCTGTTTGTTTTCTGGACTTGATATCCTGATGCTTTCGACCTGTTTCATTAGGTTGACTCGTTTAGCCTATTGCATTTCCATGGTTATTTTGGTGCAATTATGGAAATTTGCTATAACTTTGATTGATCAATCTATGTTGTTGGACTGGCTTATGTATTGACTGGATTTTCTGAGTGCAGGGATTCATTTTGAATAAGTTTTATCCATTACGAAATATTGGATGGATTTGGACAGATACTACGCTAATTAGGCCTATGAAAATAATTTATTTTGAGGCCTACATAAGGATTTGACGGAAATAAAATGAATTGACGGATGCTATTGACTGATTTTGAACATGATACTACACTTGAACCGTCCCGTCCCCGTGTCCCTAAAGCAAATAGGCGATGATGAATGTATGCATTTTAATGCAAAGCAAGTTGGATAGAGTGATGGATTTGGTACTTGGCATGGCAACACGATCGGCCGACGTGTTTGCAACCGTAGCAACATCCCGAGCCTCTACATGACGCGCCATACAAACCTGAGCCTAAATTTTGCAAAAACAAACCCCCTTACTATTATTATTATCATTATTATTTTTATTACTATTATTATTATTATTACTTTATTTACTTTGTTATTATTATTTTATTTTCATTAGTTATTACACTTTATTATTGTACTAATCCAATTTTATTTTCATATTTTTTTTGCGAGGGACATTTTGGTACGAATAATTCGCGGACTAACTTACAAATGGAAATATGCGTTGATGTGAAGTCATTTGAGATCGAGCTCGGACTCGAGCATTCAAGAAATAAGACTTAGGAATTTTAGAAAATTCAAGGCTCCCGTGAGTTGATCAATTTCCCGGGTTCTATCTTTAACTTTGCATTTCTTTTCTTAGATATTAATGCAAATAAATGTGTAAAATATTTTATTTATCAATAATATGTGATTGTTTGTATATTGCCTTACTTTATGTTCATTGTCTTTTATAGTGAAGTCGTTATTTAATTTATTGCAAATTGGGGTCGTCTTAGCAAATGCGTGCAAGTAAAATATATATTTTGCAAATAAGATTTTTTTAATTATTATTATTATTATTAGTCTTATTATTCAAATTATTCTTTCGAAAGAAAAGCGCACTTGTAAATATTTGGAAACCTGTCGGATTAACCGTATTTTACGAAATTTTGGAAGTGCCTTAAAAACCTTCTTCCAAAATTAATAAAACCTCTTACTTAGAATCTATGAAAAGACCGTCTTTTATAAAAACAGAATTTTTGCACGCATTTGCTAATTTGGTTCCCTGTTTTCCTTAAATTGGGTGTCGAATCCAAAAAACTCCAAAAGAGTTAGTCCATCCTGTCGATATTCCGGAATTAATCCTTTCGGGGTAATTTTTGGAATTCAACAAGGTAGTATGTAAATTAAAAAAGTTTTCATCTGAAGTGAAAAAGTAACATACATGACAAATTATATTAAATTGAACAAATCTTTTCTAAAATCTAATATCAACAATGATTCAAGCAAGATTAAACGGATTTTCTATATTATCAATTGAGAAAGATTTATAAGAAGAAATTGATTAGAAACAATTATTAATAACTTTGTATTTCAAAAAGCCAAAAAAATAGAATTCAAAATTACATATGTTATTTTTTATTAAAAAAAATTAAGGTCACTCGTTAAAGTTTCGCTTTAGCCACGAAGTTCGTCGGGTCGCCGCTGGCCCCATTCGAGGGAAAGCGCTCCCTGCTAAGGATTATTTCATATCTAGGGCTCAACCCGAGACCTCTAGTTAAAGGAGGAACAGACTCATCCACTACACCACATCACTTGCTTGCAACTTTTAAAGATCGAAAAAATCACACCATGTGTCATTGTAGACAACTTTTTATAGAATAATAATAATATTTTACTACTTTATTAATCATAGTAATATTTTTATATAATGCTATAAAACATAGCGGAAAAAAAAAAAACCTTAATCCCTTTTTTCTACTCTCTCTTCTCCCCCCCTCCCCCACACCCCGTTGTTTTTCCCGGCCACGACCCTCCCCCTTCCTCGTCGTCAGCGTCCCCTCTCCGTTGCCCATCGTCTCTGACTTCCCCTCACCCGTCCCCCGTCTTCCTCGACGATGGCATCAGTGGGTTGTTTACTATTCTCGTATGCTACTGTTGAGTGTTTTATGTTGCTACTGTTAGCCGGCGACGGAAATCCGTCATCGACTCTTGATGCTATGCAAGCAGGTCCATTCCTCCCCCGTCGACGCCGCTATTGTTGAATGTTTTATGTTGCTGCTGTTAGCCGGCGACAGGGTCCGTCATCGGCTCTTGATGCTATGCAATAAGATCCATTCCTCCCCTATCGCCGACGCTGCTGCTTTTCTGGTGCCGCTGATCTAACTTTTTTTTTTGTGTGTTTTCCGGTGGCTACAGTGGTTGGTGGTGGTTTTTGGATGCTGAAGAAAGTGTATGTCAAGGGTATACCCATTGTATGTCTAGTGCATATACTGGACATACAATGGGTATACACTTGACATATAATAAATGTATAAAATGTATGTATATTGGTATGTATGTCAGGTGTATGAACAATTGAACATGCATGCTCTGTACATACACTAACCATACAAAGAATATACAAATATATAATAATTGTATGAGTGTATGCCAACTATATTTTCATTGTATGGACAGTGTATCATTGTCCATACAATGAAATACACACACATACAACACAAAGTAATTTTTTTTAAAAAAAAAAAAGAACACCAAAAAAATTATTCTGGAGGGTGCAGCCTTGAAGGGGCAGTCATGAGGTCGGCAGCTGGGAATGTCATGATAGTGCAGGAGGGAGATATAGGGTTTTATGATTTTATCACCCTTTTATATGTATTTGATATGGGTTGAACTTCAGACCTTGTGAGCTGAACTTCATACATGAGATATGAAGTTCAACTTCAACCCGCAAGCGCTGAACTTTTAGGCATAGAATGCATAAACTTCAACCCTTATAGACTGAAGTTGAACTTCAACCCACAAGGATTGAAGTTCTAAAAAGTGCTTACTTTTGCACAACCAAGAAAAAAGTGGTCTTAAATCAAATAGCAGTGGCAAAAGTGATATTTGGATGAAAATTTTTACGTTGTGAAGTTAGGGGAAGTGCACAAATTGCCTATATTACAACCTCATTTGGGGGTCGTTGGGTAGAGGAACAAGTTATACGGGGATTATAGTATATGAATTAGCAATACAAGACTAGTAATACGGGAATTAGTAATGCAACAATCAACTTTTATCTAGCGTTTGGTTCTTGTTTTATCAATGAAATATGTGGTGCATAATTTAAATCTTGTGTTATATTGGGCATTAAAAACACAAAAGCCAAGGGAATAAGTAGGTTTCAAAGAAGGGCAATTTTGGCATACAATAGTTATATCTATGTATAACTAATCCATAAATTAATTATTCCACATAGAAGGTGGGATAAAAAAGTACCCAAAATTCATGTATAACGTAAAACATGGATTGTTTATATATGCAAAAGAAATAGTAACCAAACAAAGGATTAGATCATGTATAATTTTATACCATGATTAATTCGGAGCCTGAACTAGAGTGTTCACAGTTGAAGTGGGTGGTGCCCAGATAATGCTACTTTATTAATGGCAGTTGGGCGCAAATTCTACTTGTGAGCTTTGGTATTTAATTACTGTTAGGCCTGAAAGTTAATGATCAAGTTTTGGGCTAAAAAAGAACACCAGTTAGCCACTCTATGAAGTCGTTTCGTATGGTGTATAACAAAGATTAATCATAGTATTAAATAATATATGGTCTAATTTTATGTTTGGTTACTTTTATCCTTTTATGCATAAGTAATTCATGTATTGAATTATACATGAAGTGTGGTATATTTAATTCCACATAACTAATTCATATTAGTTATGCATGGATAACATCAACTTGACAAAGTTTTCGTCTTCCCAAACCTTTTTATTCCCTTCTATATTTGTCTCTCTTTAAGACCCAAGATTCTAATTGGAAATAAAAATTTACTCAACACATATGAGTCAAATTATACACCGTATATCTCATTTTTAATACAATAAACCAAATGCTAGATAAATATAATCTTTGCGTTATAAATCTATGTATTACTAATATCCGCATTGCTAATTCATGTGTAAAATCTATGTATAACTTGCTTCTCTACCCTTGACCCCTATGTGTTCTATGTTTTTAGTCATTGTTTTTCAAAGTTCTATTTTTGGGTTCTTAAATTAATTTAGTTCAAAACTTCAAGACAAATAGCCATTGACTAAAAATTAAATAATTACACCAAGGAGTAGCTAATCCTGCACTTTTATTCAACCCCACTTTTATGGGCTCTTTGGTTGTCTTTGGCAAAAAATTTCGGGATTACACTAAAAGACAAGCAAAAGACGAAAATTACAAAAAAATGACATATATTTCTGAATCTTACCCGACCTGATATAGCAGTATGCTGCAAGTTTATACAAATTTATACATGTGTATAAAATTGTATAAATTTATATAAGTATGTATATGCGAGTGAATAAATCTATATATTAAGGGTGTTTATATGAATTTTGCAATCTGAAGCACTAATATAGGAGTAAATTTATTCAATTTCTTTCGTGTCACGGCAAAGTGCACCAAAGGCCACTTTTGGTAGTGGTTTTTGGTTTGAGGCCATTTTTTTTATTGAATTTACATGAGAGGCCACTTTTTGGAACTTCAATTCTTTTGGGTTGAACTTCACACAAGTTCAGCCCACAAGGATTGAAGTTCGACTTCAGCCCACCACAAGGATTGAAGTTCAACTTCAGCCCACAAGGGTTGAAGTTTATGCATCTATACCTAAAAGTTCAGTCCTTACAGATTGAAGTTGAAACTTCATAATTTAGGCATGAAGTTCAACTCACAAGGTTTGAACTTCAACCCACAAAGATTGAAGTTCTAAAAAGTAGCCTCTCATGTAAGACCAATTAAAAAAATGACTTCAAACTAAATACCGGTGACAAAAGTGGCATGTGGGTGAAAATTTTACCATAACTTAGGGTGTGTTCGCTAAAGGGAAATGTTTAAAAAAAAATCCGAAATTTTTTTTCTATAAAAATAAGTTATTTTCATACCCATTGGGGTGGGAGGGGCAAGAAGAAGGAGTATGGGTGGAGGTTGGATGGCGTAGTGGGTCTGAGTGAAGTGTGCGTTATCACATTTGAAAAATATTTTAACTATTTTCACAAAAAAAAAAAAAAAAAAAATATTTCCCTTCAATTGAAGTAAAATGAGTTGGTATAAAAAAATATATTTTTCGCAACTTTTAAGCCAACCAAACACACCCTTCATGCTCTTTAAATTGTCTAATTTAGAGTCATATGTGCTTATGTGGTTATTTCATCAGGTCTCTTTATTGGTAATTCGCTCATAACGTTATTTGTTGAGCAGGTTAGCTAGTGGTCCTCCAAATATAGCTTTGCATTTTTCGGTTTAAACAAATAACCGAACCGATAAAAAATTATTGAATTATTAGGTTATCGATTATTTAACAGTTTGCAATACATTTTATTGGGTTATCGATTCGGTTTCCGATTTTGCATATTTTCTTATCGATTAAACCGATAATCCAATAAGGTTTTTAAATTTACTATCTTGCACTTATATATTTAAAAATAACGTACTTATTTACTTGCCTCCTCACCTCCTCCATTAGTTTATAGAATAATGAAGCAGATTTGAATCTGTTTTTAGCTGCTGCTTTGAATATAACGAATGCTTTACGAGGCATTTGAATCTGCTGTGAAAATGAAGCTGATTTTGTATTAGATGCAGCCGTTTAAGAGATGATTATTTTACAATTGTTAGACCTAAGTTACTTAATAGTTAAACCAAAAATTGATGTGATAAGAACCTAAAATTGATGGACTGAAATGGATAACTGATGCCTTATTGGTTCGGTTATTAGTTTAGCACTTTTAAAAATAAAAAATCGGGAGTCCAAACCGACAAGGTCCAAAATCAAACCGAATCGATTGATAAACACCCCTACCTGCAAACATCTTCATGCAACTCTCCTTCGATGAGGCATTACCATAGTGACCATTCTCGTAGTTTTCCCGATTCCTTCTTGTCTTCGGGCAAAGCCCCATTTTACAAGTAATTAACGAAGGAACTACGTACCTCACTTGGGTCTTGATCCAAAGCTGAACCAAAGTGATGGACCATTGCATTTCCACCTGCATCAGCTATGTCTGAAACAGAAGCAAGATTTGCAAAAGCATCGGCTTTCATATTTTCTTTCCTTAGAATTTGAATTGCCTTCCGCTCCTAATATTGAGCTCACAATCCCTTGATCCAAATATTGTTGCACAAGTTTTGACAGGCTTCTTGTGAGTAACTTCGCTAACTTCAGATCCTCCTATGATCATATTAACAACACGCCCTGTTTGACACGATGAGTTGTTTGGACAAAGAGCAAGTGAAGACTTAACGAGGTTTTGGAATAACTAACAATTGACTGGGCCTCATGGTGCGCGTCAAACAGTTTAACCTAAATATCATCTTATTAGATTAACACATTAAATTTGTTAAACTACAAGCAATATATTGTATCAAGTAAATTGGCTTATCAACATGTACGGAAAGTGTCACTTCTAACTTAGTAGATTGATAGATAAAAGATAAGAGAAAGTGAATGCGGCAGAATTCTTATTGCTCCAAGTAATATAAGTTATGGTGATATTATTCAGAATATGTACATGTGAGGGGAAAAGGGCTTATATAGTGATTACAAGACTTAGTGATGTGCATTTAATGAGAATCGACAATTATTCCTCTAACTGCAACGCTTAGAGCCATGATCATATGAATAAACGTTGACAACGTCTGACTCCTGATATCCCATCTTTTTTATTATTGAGAGTCCAATCGAGCTCGTCCTTTGCATCCAGAGAGGTGATTATAGTCGGAATGGTCCAACTACAGTTTTTCAATAATTGAAAACGTTTTATCTCCAGAGTTCTTTATTGTACGAGGTCTTTGAGTTTACGAAACCCATGTTTTGGCGCACGTGAACCTTCCTCTCTCTGATAAAAGCTCACAAACATTTATGTTAAACGTGAATATGTAAAAGTTGAAAGCTTGCGAGTAAAATACTTAGAAAAGAATGTGGAATTTGCAACTGTATGCAGTGGATTTTCAGCTAAGAACCAGCTGAGCTTAGAGAGAAGCTTAGAGAGAAGTAGAGAGAGAAAGCTGTAATGGATTAAACTGAAAAACTGATTTGTACAAGCTTGATCCCTAAGCTATATACTTAGCTTCTAACTGTGTAACTAACTAAAATATCCTAACAACTATGCTGAGTCATCAACCTAACTAACTAACTCCACTTAACTACTTAACTAACTTCTATTAAATAAGCTATACATAGTAATGACTATCAGTTATGACAACTACTATATGAACTATATTTCTACACTCCCCCTCAAGCTGGTAGGTACAAAAACATTTAGCACTCCCAGCTTGGCAGTCAGATATTCATGTTGTGCCCTTGGTAGAGCCTTTGTCAGTATGTCTGCCTGTTGATCCTTAGTGCAAATATGCCCAGTCATTATCATCCCTTGCTGTATTTTTTCTCTAATAAAATGACAGTCGATCTCAATGTCCTTTTTTCTTTCATGAAACACAGGGTTGGCAGCTATTTGTAATGCTGCCTTGTTATCACAGAACAAGAGCACTGGTAACTCCACCCTTGCTCCTGATTCCCTGAATAATCTTATAATCCACACCAGTTCAGACATTGTACTTGCCATACTCCTATGTTCTGCTTCTGCTGAACTCCTTGAAACTGTGCTTTGCTTCTTGGATTTCCAGGAAATGAGTGTACTTCCATGCTTCACAATGAATCCTGTCACAGATCTTCTTGTATTGGGGCAGGATGCCCAGTCTGCATCACAGTATGCAGTCAATCTCTTGTTCCTTTCACTACTCATCAGTATTCCCATTCCAGGTGCTCTTTTCACATATCTTACAACCCTTAAGGCTGCCTCCCAATATGACTTCTTGGGTTGTTGCATGAACTGACTGAGTGTTTGGACTGCAAATGCTATGTCCAGCCTAGTTAAGGTTAGGTATAGCAATTTACCAATTAGTCTTTGATATTGTCCTTTCTCCTCTAAGAGCTAATCATCCTTCATTCCCATGAGCTCATCCAACTCTTTTGTTGTGAACTTCTGATTGCTGTCTAAAGGAGTCCATGTTGGTTTAGCTCCACTAAGACCAAGGTCTGCTATCAACTCCAGAGCATACTTTCTTTGGTTCATCAAAATCCCTTTACTTGACCTGCTGAATTCTATTCCCAAAAAGAAAACTCCCCAAGGTCTTTGATTTTGAATGCCTTTTGTAAGCCAGCTTTAGTGGCCTCTATCAGCTTCATGTCATTCCCAGTGATGAGCATATCATCCACATACACCAGGATGATGATAGTGCTTGTACCCTGCCTTTTGGTGAATAAGGAATAATCTAGGTGACTCTGAAAGAATCCCTGCTTAATCAGTGCTTCTGTTAATTTCAAGTTCCACTGTCTACTTGCTTGCTTCAGACCATACAATGATTTGACAAGTCTGCAGACAGGTTTCTTCTTGGATCTGCACTCCCCCTGACTTGCAAATCCCTCAGGCAACTGCATAGAAACCTCATCATATAAGTCTCCTTGGAGAAAAACATTATAGACATCCATTTGGTGTATCTCCCAATGCTCAGCAGCTGCTATAGAGATGACTGCTCTGACTGTGGTTATCTTCACTACAAGAGAAAATGTTTCATGATAATCAAGCCCCTCTTTCTGACTGTATCCCTTTGCAACTAATCTGGCCTTAAACCTCTCAATGGTCCTATCTGGATTGTGTTTGACTTTAAACACCCATTTGCAACCTATAGGTCTCTTACCAGGTGGCAATGAAACTACCTCCCAAGTCTTATTCTCCTCTAGGGCCTGTATTTCTGTTCTCATTGCTTCAACCCATCTGGGGTCCTTATAAGCCTCTTGAAAAGATCTGGGTTCAACCACTGAAGTAAAAGCTGCCAGTGAGGCCTGGTACTTAGGATGGAGGGAGCTGTAATCAACATAATGAGCCATAGAGTAGGGTGTCTGTGGTGTTGTTGCAGCTTGTGATTGTGTAGGTTGGGATGTGATATAGTCCACCATCCAACTTGGTTGCTTCCTTACCCTGACTGATACTCTCTGAGGAGCTGCATTGTCATCAAGATCAGCATGATGCATTGGAACTTGATGCATTGGAACAGGTTCAGCACTCTCAGCAGGTTCAACATCCCCCTCAGGTGCTATGTCAGCTTCAGATCCAGCAGGAGGATTGATATGATCCTGATCCATCTGGTTGTCACCCTGAGCTGTTGGTGTTTGAACCACTTGGTGAGTGTCTGAATCATCATCTTCTGCTGCACATGGGTCATCCAGGAAAATATAATTTCTTTGTTGTGTTGGCTTCATGAAAGGAAAGTCAGATTCCCTGAATGTGACATCCCTATTGACAAAGAACACACCATCTGTTAGTGCATATAAAATGTATCCCTTGCTTGTTTCAGAGTAGCCCATGAGTACAGCTGGTATTGCCCTTTCTTCAAACTTATCATAAACTTTGGCCTTTCTGGCATAGCAAAGACAGCCTATAACTCTTATGTGAGCTACATTAGGCTTCCTCTTATACAGCAACTCATAGGGTGTTCTGTTTCCTATAACAGGTGATGGCAGTCTGTTAATGATGTACACAGCTGCAGTTGCACAATATCCCCAAAACTTCAAAGGCATGTTAGTTTGGAACTTAATTCCTCTGGCAACTTCCAGAATATACCTATGTTTTCTCTCAGCAATTCCATTTTGCTGAGGTGTGTATACACAAGTTCTCTGGTGAAGAATTCCACAGTTCTCAAGTAGTTATTGACATTCCTTATTAACAAATTCTGTGCCATTGTCTGTTCTGATCATTTGGACTGATTTATTAAATTGATTTTGCACCATCTTAAAAAACTTCCTTAAGACTACAATAGCATCAGTTTTCAATTTAAGCAGGTGCAACCATGTTACTCTGGAATAGTCATCCACAATGGTTAAGAAAAATCTATTTCCATTCATAGTTTGAACCTTGTATGGTCCCCATACATCAATGTGAATCAGATCAAAAACTGCCTTGGCTCTAGTCATACTTCTGCTAAAAGGTAGTCTAGTTTGCTTGGCTAAGGGACATACAGTACAAGTGTCACATATCCTACTACATTCTTTTGCATTAACTTTGAATATTTGCTGCAAAACTCCAGAAGATGTATGCCCAAGCCTCTTGTGCTATATGTTTGTGTCCACTCTCTTACCTTCTGCGCTTATTTCTGTAACTGTAGTCTTGTTCTTCTTCATCTCTACTGGATTATTACCTTTATTCTTCTTCACCTCTACTGCATTATTACTTTTATTCACTTGCATTTTCTATGTTGTGCCTTTGTTTGTGAATGAATCTTGAGGGAGCAAGTAGATCCCATTCTTCATTCTACTAATCCCCTTCACCTTCCCAGTATAAAGGTTCTGAAACATACAGAATTTTGGAAAGAAAGTGACAGAGCAGTTAAGATCATTTGTACGCTTAGACACTGATAGCAGACTATATCTGAAATCTGGGAGGAACAACACATCATCAACAGACTCATCCTTTAACACTTTGCATGAACCTGTATGTGTAACTTGTACTACATCACCATTTGGTAGGTGCACTCTCTTCTTGTCATTGACTGATGCCTTATTAGATAACATTTCCAGGTCATATGTCATATGATTTGTGGCACCAGTGTCCACTATCCAGTTATTGTCACTAGAATTTACTAAGAAGGCACTAGTAGTACCTGCCATGTTTGCTGAGCTATCAGCTGTGTTTTCTTTGTTGATAATCCTCAAAATCTGGTCAAATTGTTCTGCAGTGAAGAATGGTGCCTGAACTCCTGCACTCATTGCCTTATTAGTCCTTTGTGTTCCTAAGCTACTTTCCCCATAGTCTGGCTTGTTATAGCCTTCAGACATTGCATGATATGCAGCATTGTTCCCAAACTGGCTACTAGTGTTCCCCCCTGTGTGTCCAGTCTTGCCATAGTGAGTACTACTATTTCCACTATATCCTGAATTTCCAGAGTAGTTTCCATTTCCAGTCCCACTACCAGGGTAACCAGTGTTTCCACCTTTCCTCCTAGGCTTATAGTCAGCTGGATATCCATTCAATTTCCAACATCCATCCCTTGTGTGTCCTTTTATATCACAGAAATCACATTTCAGATTATAATTCTTCTTAGGTCTTTGTGCATTTCCCTTCTTAGCAGCTATTAGGGCAGTCACTTCATCATTAGATGATAATGAGTAATTACAGGCTATAGATCTTTGACTTTCCCTATCAACTAACATTGCATAAGCTTCATTTATTGAAGGCATGTGAATCATCATGAGAATTTGTTCCCTTGCCTGCTCATAGGACTCATTTAGTCCCATTAAAAATTACATCAACTTCTGTCTACACATGTGTTTGATATAATCTTGTGATTTCTCACAGTTACATCCAGGTGCAGGTGCAATGCATTCATATTCATCCCAGAGCAATCGGAGCTTTGAGTAATAAACTGAGATTGAACATGTACCTTGGCTAATTGCTGCAATTTCCTTATGTAATTGAAAAAATCTAGATCCATTCACCTTGTCAAACCTCTCTTCTAGATCCTTCCACACTGCATATGCACTTGATGAATACACTATCCCACTAAACAACTCCTTCGATACACAGTTCATTATCCATGAAAGTACTATTGCATTGCATCTCTCCCACTGATTTCCCAGATTTGCATGAAAATCCTCCTTTTTACATGAGCCGTCTATGAACCCTAGCTTATTCCTTCCTAGAATAGCAATTCTCACAGCACGACTCCAAACAGAGTAATGCTCCGATCCGGTTAGCTGAAGAGCAATGAGTACTGTTCCTGATGTATACGATGCATGGAGATACAAGGGATGGTTGTGATCAAGCCCTGCAAGTGTTCCGATCTGATCTCCGACGTATTCTCCGGTGACATTTGCCATTTTGATAGCTTCAATCCTCTATCACTACGTTCTTCTCCGGTGAATTCAGACCATAATGATGGCCACAAGCTCTGATACCATGTAGAATTTGCAACTGTATGCAGTGGATTTTCAGCTAAGAACCAGCTGAGCTTAGAGAGAAGCTTAGAGAGAAGTAGAGAGAGAAAGCTGTAATGGATTAAACTGAAAAATTGATTTGTACAAGCTTGATCCCTAAGCTAAGTAACTAACTAAAATATCCTAACAACTATGCTGAGTCATCAGCCTAACTAACTAACTCCACTTAACTACTTAACTAACTTATATTAAATAACCTATACACAGTAATGACTATCAGTTATGACAATTACTATATGAACTATATTTCTACAAAGAAAGATTTGGAAGTTTGAAAAATTCCTAGAACCGGTTTTCAAACTTTAAATTCTTTATTTCAAGTTAAAGTTTAAAAAATAGAACCAATTAATTAGACAAAAAACACTTAGAGCCAATTTTTGTGAGCTTAAAAGTGGCTTATAAGTCTATTAGTAAATGGTTGGTGATTTAAAAATGAGTTTTTTTACACTATATACCCATGAAATTCAAAGTATTTACAAGCCTTACCCATTAAAAATTATACTACCCATGAAATTAAAAGTATTTATATAACCTACCCATTTATTACTGTATACCTTTGTTATACCTTATGGGTGTATACCTTTAAGGTATAATGCATAAATAATATTAGTATACAAGTCTAGATATGAGTGTATACCTTTAAAGTATACTGCATAAATAAGTAGTATACAAGTCTAGATGGGTAGGACAAGTAAATAGTTTATAGGTAGAAATTATAAATATGAAACTTATGGGTAGAGGTGGGTAAATAATTTGATTTTGATGGGTATTTTCGTAAACATCCCTTTGGAAAATTTACACAAAGTGACTACCCTAATAGCTAAATTACTAAAAATACTGATACTTTTAAATATTTACACTAGATAACAATAACATAACAATACTTTCCCATTTCTCCCCAAACATAAACCCTAATTTCTTCCTCTCTCCTTCTCTTCTCTCCTCCCCCACCCCACCCGCCGCCGTCACCCCTCCTTCACCGGCGACCAAACCCCACTGCTGTCACCTCTCCTTCTCCCTGCTGTCCCATTGCTGCTGCCACCGCAGATCTCCATATCATTGCTGCTGCCACCGCAATGCAGCAGCGCTGCTGCACCGTAGTGGCACGCTGCTACGATCTCTGTGTTTCCGGTGTTTTTTTTCCGATTTGGTTCCTTCTTTTTTTTTTTTTTCGTTTTGTATGTGAATAGCATGTATATATTTGTATTTTTTTTTGTATAAAACACGTATGTTCATCTCCGATCTGCTTCTTTTTTCCTTTTTTTAAATGTGTATAAATGTGTATGTATTAGTATATTTTTGTATTTTGTATATAGAAATATGTATATCTTTGTATATTTTGTATGTAAATGTCTATATCCACCCTTTTTGTATGTGTATGTGTTTGTATATATGTGTATATTATTGTATGCTTGTGTAGAATAGATAGTTATTTATATTTGTGTTTTTTGTATTTTTTTTGTATGTGTTGTGTATATCTTTTGTATGTTTGTGTATATTTGATTATGTATAGTTTCAAGACATTAAATTCTTAAAATTTTGCAATGTATATATTTGTATTGTTGTATGTTAAATCTTGTAGATCAAAAAAAAAAATGGTGGTGCAACGGCGGCCGGCGGCGGCTGTCCGGTGGTCGGAGGTGACTGGCCGGCGCCGGTGAATGGTGGAAGCAGCCCCCAGGCAGTGATGGTTGGGAGAAGGTAAGGAAGAAGGAGATGAAACTCTAAATTGTAGGTATTTGTTGGAACTTGTATATGGAAGGTTAAAAAAACTAGGGATTTTTACACAAATATACAAATTTTCACTCTTAATTACAAAAAAATAGCAAATTTTTTCTAATTACAAAGCATAGCAATATTATTAGCATATTTTCATTTTTTACAATTACACTTAAACCCACTCTCCTACAAACCCTAGAACACTTTCTCCACTTTCCCCAACCAAAGCAGCCGTCACCCTCATTGTCTCTCTCAGATTCAAACATACAATTCCACCACCACCACCAACAACAACAACCCAAACACCAGTAGGTAGAAACACCACACCACCGCCGGAATCTCACTGAAAAATCAGCAGAAAACTCACCAGAAAAAACCAAAAAAATAAAAAACACCAGAAAATTAACTGTGCAACGTCGAACAGCCGGTGGCGACGGTGGTGGACTATCCCAGTACCGTTCAGCACCGACGACATGGTTGATCCGATACTGAAACCGAACAACTCCCTATTTCACACACTACTACACCTACTAAACCCCCACCCCACCTATCAATTCACTATCAGCTACCAGGCCTTCAACCAGCTACCGGCGGCGGTGCAAGGTTTGCTGCCTACTTATGTTGGTTTGAATTCGGTGTAACTAACAGTTTCTAGCACTAGTTTCGGACCATCAGTACATATAAAGATTGAACAAAGTCTACTTGTTAAAATAAACTCCTCTTCTTCTGGTTTTTTATTTTTGATTTTTGATACATTTTGCTAACCCCAAAAGAAGAAAGGAATGGGGGACACTTTGGAACTAAATATCAAGATCTGATGCTACACGTTTCACGTACTTCCTTGCCCATTGTACTGATGAAAGCTTGATCTGTAGAATTTAAGCTTGTGAATTTTTTTTTTTTGAAACAATATCATTTATTTATGTATTTATTTATTGATCTGATGCTACACGTTTATTGTGCAAACATGTCTAAATTGGAGATCGTGTTTTTCAGTTTCTGTATCTAAAAATTGGATATAAAAATTGACCAGGATCATAATCAATGAGAAATAGCTGTTGAAACAATATGATACATGCTGAAACGGTATTGAAACGGTGTTGATACAGTCTGAAAATTGGCGTAGAAACAGCTCTGAAACAATATGATACAGTTTGAAACATCGTTGAAACATTGAAACAATTGTTGCAACAGTTTGATACATCTGAAACGATGTTGAAACAGTATGATACTGTCTGAAACGACATTGAAACAATCTAAAATAACTGTTGAAACAGTCTGATACGGTCTTAAACGGGAGTTGATACAGTTTAAAACAGTATGATACAGTCTGAAACGGGACTTCATACAGTTTAAAACAGTCTGAAGCGGAGTTGATACAGTCTGAAACGAGAATTGATACCGTTTAAAACAGTCTGATATAGTCTGAAACAACATTGAAACACTATGAGACGGTCTGAAACAGTCTGATACGGTCTGAAACGGGAGTTGATACAGTTTAAAATAGTCTGATACAATCTGAAACGGGAGTTGATACAGTTTAAAATATTTAGATACAATGCTGAAATGAACCGAAACGGAAAATAGTTAGATACAGTGCTGCAGAAACAGTTGAAACGGTGCAGAAACAGTTAGATACGGTGCTGCAGAAATAGTTTAGTTACGGTGAGATACAACGAGATACATCGAGGATGGGATGAGGAAAAGTGAAATTGGGGGAAATGATAGGAATAAAAGTGAAATTGAGGGAAATAGTGGGAGGAAAAGTGAAATGGGGAGAAATGGGAGGAGCAAAAGTGATAGTGGGGAAAATAGGAGGAAGAATGTAAGGGTTTGGTATGTTATGAGAAAATATTGCTATGTTTTTGCTATATTTGTAATTAACTTGTGTTTTCCTCTATATTGGGTAATTTTACTAAAATGTTGCTATGTTTGGTAATTAAGCTCTAAAACTTGTACTTTTATGTAAAAAATCCTTCTAAAAATTTACCAATAGTTTTAGCCAAATATCCAATTCAGATAAATATTTTTAAATATAACTATTTTTGAAAATCATTTTTTCTTTTTCAACGCACCAAAAGAATAATAATAACTCAAAAGTCAAAAGAATGAAACAAACAAAATACATAGGAAATCGCTTTCTAAAAAGAGAGAGAAAGAAAGAAAAAAGTCAACACACTTAAGAAAGGAATATAAAAAAGTTTATAAAAAAAGTCTACGACTTTTGACTTCTAAACTGACAAATAAGAGGGTAAATATGTCATTAACTAATCACCATGCATTGCACACTTTCAATACTCTCTCACTTCACTTTCTTTCTCCGGCAACCGGTGCTTAAACGGGTCGGGTCGGGTCGGGTCAATGATATGTTACTTTCTAATTGACCCGGTAAGTAATTAATTATGTAAATTATTAAAGCTTTGATTTTTTTTTTTTTTTTTTAAATTTTTTGTGTATAATTTAACTCAGATTCAGTTTTTTAGTTTAAGTTATATACACTGTTCGCGTAAAGAAATTTCACACTATCAGATCAACTCTACCTATTGTAGCGGGTAATATGTCTTATTTTCAGGAAATCTTAGCAATCAGGTCAACTCTACTTGTTGTAGTGGGTAACATGCCTTATTTTCTAAGAAATTTTACACTATTAGGTCATCTCTACCCGTTGTAGCACTAGCGGGTAACATGCTTTATGTTTAAAAAATGTGACACTATCTGTTGTAGTGGGTAACATGCCTTAGTTTCACTATCAGGTTAACTCTACGTATTGTAGTGGGTAACATGCCTTCTTTTAAAGAACTCTTACACTCTGTTGTAGCGGGTGAACATATCTTATTTCCAAGATTACAAATCTCATTCTTTTAATGGAACGTTACCAGGAAATATCTTTTGGATGATTTGATTGTGTAAAAATTTATTAAGATTGATGGTTTATATAGCTTAAACTCACGTTTGTGTGAACTTGTTCACATTTCTGGTCGCAAACCCTGATAAAAGAGGAAGTTTGCAGTAGGTTGGCGTAATAATAACAAATTTATGATGATTCCTCATAATAGCGTGAGATGAGTTTAAATGCAGAAACATGGTCAGTTAGCTAGCCACAACGTGTTTGGGATTGAGACTTAATTTTTGTTGTTGTTGTTGCTGTAGTGCCTATTGAAACAATAGGAGTCCACATTATATATGTCACATCACATGTAAGGAACTTTAGCTTGGTACATAAAGAAATGTATTCATCTATTATTAGCATTTGTTAGCATGCAAGTCCTTTTTGTGTGATTCCGTTAGCATCATAATTCCAAACATTTACCAATATTTGTTTCTACGAGCAGCCTATACATTCTTGGTAGAGTAGAGTCTTGCCTTCTGATTTCATCCTGGGGAGCTTAGGAGAATGTATCTACCATCTGAATTGTCTGATGTGATGGTTATTTTCTTTGAGCTGCTGTGCTACAAGGAGTCAGCACCGACCTTTGTGCCTTTGTAAGATTTTCTTCTTTTAGATTTACTTAACTGTTTGAAGCGTCTGTAAGATATACTCCTGAATAAATATATTTTTTTACGTTCTGGATGATGATAGGAGGTGTTTTCAGTTGAGTCTACTGTTTAACTTGTATTTAGAGCTAATTAAAGTTAAGTTTCCTTGTTTTCTTAATGCTTTGCTCTTCCTAAGATGGATCACTAATTTCTGTTGTCCCCTTCTCCTTTTTAATTTACTAGAATTGAACAATGATCTAATTGTTGTACTGAAATTGTTGACATGCTGAACATTTGATTTGATAATAATTATCATCCCGAACTTCTTTTCGTTTTCTACCTGTCCATGCTTGCAAAATTATCAATAACTGAAGGTTTTTTCTTGATAAGTGACATCATTAGCTGAAGGGTGCTGCTCAGCCCATTGTCTCCTGCTTGTTCTTTGAACTTACATAGTGCATCTATATCTCTGTCTAAATCATAAAATTTAATCTCTAAAAGTTCTTTAATGGTTGTAGGTGCATGTATTGGTTAGAAATGAACCTCGATTTTCTTTGACGGGCTGAACTTGTCCAGTATGAGCCCTTCTCCTAGAAAAATGTGCATCCAAAGGGACCCCTCATGGAGTTTACCTATTTAGCTGGTTGTATTCAGCTAAGATACTTTAGTGTGCAACAATTGATGTCCTTACAATAATTTCATATAGCCATGCGTTCATGGTGGAGGAAGTCCTCATCCAAGGAAGTAAGGGGAAAATCCAACAAGGAAAGTTTCATTGACACTATAAGTAGGAAACTGAAGATTTTCACAGAGGGAAAATCCAGTGGTAAATCTAGGTCATCTCAAAGACGATGTAATGATACTATTTCAGAGAAAGGTTCTAAATCAAGGGTTTCAAGATCACCATCACCATCTACACCTGTTTCCCACTGTCAGAGCTTTCCTGATAGGTCTTCTTCTCAACCACTTCCCCTTCCTGAGGGTCACCTTTCTTATTTACATCTTGTTGACTCTGAGAACAGTGCATCCATAGAATCAGTGATTGGTGGAGCCTCCAAGGCATCAGTGACTTTGCCTCTTCCCACCTCTAGACACCTTCCACATGGACCAGCTACTACAGAGGTCGAAAGGGACTTACCGACTGCTTCTGTTTCGTGTGACAGCTCCAGTGACAGTGATGACCCTACTGACTCTCAGTTTCTAAGTCCTCAGACATCTGATTATGAAAACGGTTCCAGAACTGCCTCGAATAGTCCTTGCGGGTAATCTCAAACTGAAATGATGTGTTTCCCAGCTTCCGATTTTATATACAGAAGTGCGCAAGAATATCTTTTTGAGAATTCCTATTTCCTAACAAATAAATTCAACTTTTGTAGTGTGAAGAGGAAGGTTCCATCCCCCACTGCATCCAAAGCAAGTCCAAGAGAGATGTTGAAGCCAGCGAATCATTTGTCAAACAATCCGGCGAGCCCTACATCTCCTAGACAGTGGCATTTCTCTCATGCACCGGACTTACAGATTCCTCATCATGGTGCATTTTGTAGTACTCCTGATAGCTCGATCTCAAGTCCTTCAAGTCCCATGAGGGTGTTTGGGCATGAACTGGTCTTGAACTCTAGTCTCTGGGTAGGGAAGACACATGAAGATATAACTTTATTAGGATCAGGGCACTGCTCTAGTCCAGGTTCAGGCCAGAATTCTGGGCACAATTCAATTAGAGGTGATATGCCAGTGCAGCCCTTTTGGCCACACAGCAGGTGCAGCCCTGAGTGTTCACCTGTACCTAGCCCCAGAATGACTAGTCATGGTCCTGGCTCTAGGATACATAGTGGTGCTGTTACTCCTTTGCATCCTCGAGCTGGGGGGGGGGGGGGCATCAGCTGAGTCTTCCACAGCTTGGCCTGATGACGGGAAAAAACAAAGTCACTGCCTGCCTCTTCCTCCCATATCGGTCTCTCATTCTTCTCCTTTTTCTCCATCATATTCAATGTCTCCAATACCACGAAGTCCTGGTAGGACAGAAAATCCTCCAAGCCCAGGGTCACGATGGAAGAAAGGACGTCTGATTGGTAGAGGCACATTTGGTCATGTGTACCTTGGTTTTAACAGGTCAGTAGCCGGTATGGTGATCAATACTTTTCCATTGTTTTTGTTATGTTTACCTTTATGAGCTCTTAATACCTGTCTTTTCTTTTGGGCTTTGTATGGATGCTTTAATTTAGATTACTCTAGTGATTATTTTCTGGTGGTATAAGTTGCGAACTAAATGGAGTTTTGGTTTGATTATTTTCTCTTTTTCTAAAAAGACACTAATTTTAATTCATAATTGATTTGCAGTGGAAGTGGTGAGATGTGTGCAATGAAGGAAGTAACACTTTTTTCAGACGATGCAAAGTCAAGAGAAAGTGCACAACAGCTTGGACAAGTGAGTCACGGTTAATAAATAACTAAATTTGCTTGGCCGCACATTTGCTCTATGCTTTGTTGTAGGATAAATGTTATCACATGAAGTACTTGGTTGAAGCTGAATAAATACAATAAGCAAAAAGAAAAGGAAAATTGATTTTTTTATGCTATTGTCATAATAATTATTATTATTAGTAGTAGTAGCAGTAGATAGAGTAGTATTTTGAAAATTATCATTGTGTTTTTGTTGTTGACTTAATAATTTAACTTCATGAAACCATAACTTGAGCAACATTTGGCAGGAAATATCACTGCTAAGTCGGCTGCGCCATCCAAATATTGTGCAATATTATGGTTCTAAGTCGGTAAGTTTCTTAAAGTTGTTAGTACTGATATCTGCTTGTAATTAAAGCTTTTTAGTTACTCCATTACCAAAAGTTGTACGGTCAGTTCCAAGTAACTACATTTACTGATGTGCCCCCAGAATTATGTTTGATATGCTCCAAAATTTTATTCTTTAGGATAGAAAATTATCATTTTATTTTTGACTATGTAGAGTTTTCACTTAATCTCATATTGCCTTTAATGGCCTCTTCAATTCAATCTACAGGTAGATGACAAACTATACATATACCTTGAGTATGTATCTGGTGGTTCAATCTATAAAATTCTTCAAGATTATGGTCAGTTAGGTGAGCTAGCAATTCGAAGTTATACTCAACAAATTCTGTCTGGACTTGCATATTTGCATGCTAAAAGCACAGTGCACAGGTAGGTGTATTATTGAAGAAGTACTTGTGGGCAATATATATTATGTTCTTTTTTTGGGGATTGATTTTCTTAGAGCCCCTGTTAATATGTCTAATTACTGACACGTAGTTTTGAATTTTGTTCAGAGACATTAAGGGGGCAAACATACTGGTTGACCCAAATGGCCGTGTTAAATTGGCAGATTTTGGGATGGCAAAACATGTACGATCTTTTTGTGCAGCAAGCTTTGACTGCCTACTTTTTCCATATTGGGTTTCTAAAAACCCCTATGCTCTGCTCTAAAATTATTGTTACTTATGTCAAGTCTTCTATGAGAAGCTTGGTGCAAAGCAAACTTAAGGCACTGCTAGGACCTGCTTTGTGATTTTTTTGCTCCTGCTATCTGAAGGTTTCCTTTTAGATTTTATTACAATCTGTCAATCTCTGTTATCCAACTTTGTATAATAGAATCCTTGTTATAGTTTTTAAACTTTCTGGGAGAGAATACTGGATCTTGCAAGAGTTTCTTAAAATAGTTAGAGAAAATGCATAAGGATAGAATTATCATGTACTGCGTTTTCAATTTAGGGAATCCAAAAACCGAAAATCACAAAATTTGCATAATTATGTACTTATTAACTCTGTTATTTGGGAGCCTATGTTGTAACTTAGTTGAAAGGTGGCTATATATTGCAATTTTCCAGTGTCTTAGATGGAAAATGGAAATACTCCAGAAGCAATAAGCTTTGAAGTGATTGTGGATAAAATTTCTTATATTTTTTATGATAATTATCATCTAGGTTTAATAAGGTTGCACCTGGATAGCTACTGATCAAGCCACCTTCATTGTTTGAGTAGGAGGATTTCATTTATATGTCTTAGAAAAGACATTCTCTCCCCCCCAACCCCCACCCCCCTAAAAAAAAAAGAAGTCCTGTAAGGACAAAAAAAGTTTGGGCAAGTCTAAGTTTTTAAAGCTTGAACTTTGGTGTGACGAAGCAGTGTTTGTTTGTGTTAGACCTACTGTTACGAAGTTCTATAGCCGCAGACAGAAGGTTGCAAATAAGGGTGAAAATAAGGCCTAAATGTGACTATTTTATTTATTAGTTATTGTGTTATATTTCTAGCAGTTATCTAGCAGTTATTTAGGTGTTTTGGGCAGTTATTTGTCTTGTTTGTATTTAAAATAAAGGGGAAAAACAAGCAGTTTCTCTCCAGACTTTCTATAGGTTTTTATCTGGTTGTGGGAGGCTAAGGTTCCTCAAAATACCTTGGTTGTTGGGCAAATTCTTCTTCTATTTCTGTTGTTTAATTGTAAAACTTTATCTATCTATTGGTGAAAGTAAATAGTAGTTGAAGTGTGTTTAATTCTGTGTTGTTCTTTGTGTTCTTTTGAGTTAGGAATTAGACAGATCAAAGTTAGGAAATTCTGGTTCCTAACAAATTTGGTATCAGACCCTTGATGGTTTCAACCAGAATGGAGGGGAGGATTGAAGGATTAGAGAAGACAGTGAACGAAGTACAAGAGGAGATTGGATCGGTTCGGGATTACCTTGGTCAATTACGAGACTGGATGCTTAAAAAGGATGAACATGATGCTGAAATTCTCCGACATATGCAAGGAAAATCAGCGGTTCAGGCAGATCCAATTAGAGATGCAGAAGTGATGGCAGAGAATAGCGGCAGTCGGCATGGTGATGTACAACGGGAAGAAGTTCAGCCACAATTTCGCAATGGTATGCATCCAAGAAGACTGGAATTACCCTTATTCTCTGGAGATAATCCATATGGGTGGCTTAACAGAGCAGAGCGCTATTTTAATTTCAACAACATCGATGATAAGGATAAGTTGGAGGCTGCTGTTGTTTGCCTTGAAGGAAAAGCCTTAAATTGGTTCCAATGGTGGGAGACAAGAACGCCGGTAGTCACCAGGGATGTGTTCCGAGTAGCCATACTCCAACGATTCACTCCATCGCAGTTAGGGAACCTATATGAGGTTTTGATAGCGTTGCAGCAAACTGAAAGCGTGTCCCAATACAGAGAAGATTTTGAATTACTCTCAGCACCTTTGAAAGATGCAGATGACGAGGTTTTAATGGGAATATTCATAAATGGATTGAAAGAAGAGATTAAAGCAGAGCTGCGTCTTAGTAAACTGGGAACTCTAACACAAATTATGGACCAAAGTCAGCGTATTGAAGAGAAGAATTGGGCTCTTAGCCAAGCCCACTTGCCAAGGCATATGCGTATGGCACTACACAGGGGTTCAGCACATTTTCCAGTAATTGATAATAGCCGAACAGCAAGCTTTGTAAGTCCTCATGCTCGTGTTGCTACAACACCATTTAGTTCTGCACGTACAGCCGCTACAGCAGCACCAAGACAATTTCAAGAGCAAAAGCGAGGAGAAATTGCGCAACCAGGACTAGAAACTTCCACAAGGCGTGGAGGACCATACAAAAGGCTATCAGATGCAGAGTATCAAGATAAATTGAGAAAAGGACTTTGTTTTCGTTGTGATGAAAAATATGGTCCTAACCGCAGGTGCAATTCAAAACAATTGAATCTAGACCAACATGCCATGGCTGAAGAGCAACAAAAATGGGTCACCAAGTTGATGGGATTTGACTTTGAGATTCAATATCGCCCAGGTTGTGAAAATAAGGCAGCTGATGCCTTGTCTCGCCAATTCCATTTCATGGCCTTTTCTGTTTCTCAGAACAATACCTTAGATGATCTCTCCACAGAAATTCAACAGGCTGATGAACTCCGTCAATTGACACAAGAGTTGCTTCGAGACCCTGCTTCACGACCGAATTATGCTTTAAAAAATGGCTGCCTATTTTTCAACAATCGGTTAGTGATTCCCCGTTCTTCCATACACATTCCCATGCTCCTCAAGGAATTTCACTCCTCACCTTCGGGTGGTCACTCAGGTTTTTTTCGGACATACAAGCGCATTTCACAGGTGTTGTATTGGAATGGAATCAAAAGGGATGTTCAAAACTTTGTGGCTGGTTGTGAAGTTTGCAAGCAGAACAAGTATGAAGCCCTTAGCCCTGCTGGTTTGTTGCAGCCATTGCCTATTCCTACTCAGGTTTGGGATGACATTGCCATGGATTTCATCGGCGGATTACCAAAGGCAATGGGGTGTGATACTATACTAGTTGTGGTGGACCGTTTCACTAAATCTAGTCATTTTCTTCTCTTATCACACCCATATACAGCAAAGAGTGTTGCTGAGTTATTTGTTCGTGAGGTTGTACGACTGCATGGATTTCCTAAATCCATTGTTTCGGACAGAGATTGGGTATTTATCAGCCAATTTTGGCAGGAATTGTTTAAGTTATCCGGAACTAGTCTCAAATTAAGCTCAGGTTATCACCCTCAGACCGACGGTCAAACTGAGGTTGTCAACCGCTCCTTGGAGACTTATCTTACGGTGCTTTGCTGGAACACATCCAAAACAGTGGCCGAAATGGATTCCTTGGGCTGAATTTTGGTTTAATACCACTTACCATGGTTCCACCAAGATGACCCCCTTTAGAGCTTTATATGGACGAGATCCTCCATCTTTGTTGCGGTTTACTGATGACATTTCTGCTGTTGAAGAGGTTAACCAGCAGCTTGCTGCTCGCAACGCTATTCTTGATGAACTCAAATCAAATTTGTCTCATGCTCAAGTTCAAATGAAACTTTACGCTGATGCTAAGCGTCGTGAAGTTGTCTTCCAGCCTGGTGATTTAGTTTATCTTCGATTGCAACCTTTCAAGCTTCGCTCCCTAGCTAGAAAGGTTAATGAAAAGCTAAGTCCTCGCTACTATGGGCCATATACTGTCTTGAGTAAAATTGGAGAAGTTGCTTATCGCCTTGAATTACCCCCTCATTCACGGGTGCATCCCGTATTTCATGTTTCCTTGCTAAAGCGTGCTGTGAAGGATTCTACTCCGGTTCAGCAACTCCCTCCTCTCTTATCAGAAGAACTTGAAATGCAAGTGCAACCTGAAAGTGTCATAGATTGTCGGACACTCTTGAATGGCAAGCAAGAGGTTTTGATCAAGTGGAAGGACTTACCTGACTTTGAGAACACTTGGGAATCCTATGAAGTCATTGATGCTCAATTTCCTCATTTTCACCTTGAGGACAAGGTGAAACTCGTTGGGGCGGGTATTGTTAGACCTACTGTTACGAAGTTCTATAGCCGCAGACAGAAGGTTGCAAATAAGGGTGAATATAAGGCCTAAATGTGACTATTTTATTTATTAGTTATTGTGTTATATTTCTAGCAGTTATCTGGCAGTTATTTAGGTGTTTTGGGCAGTTATTTGTCTTATTTGTATTTAAAATAAAGGGGAAAAACAAGCAGTTTCTCTCCAGACTTTCTATAGGTTTTTTTATCTGGTTGTTGGGAGGCTAAGGTTCCTCAAAATACCTTGGTTGTTGGGCAAATTCTTCTTCTATTTCTGTTGTTTAATTGTAAAACTTTATCTATCTATTGGTGAAAGTAAATAGTAGTTGAAGTGTGTTTAATTCTGTGTTGTTCTTTGTGTTCTTTTGAGTTAGGAATTAGACAGATCAAAGTTAGGAAATTCTGGTTCCTAACAGTTTGTTTCATAATTCTGTGCAGGTCTTGTCTATCTTACTCTGTTAGTCTTTTGCAGATAACTGGTCAATACTGTCCATTGTCTTTCAAGGGAAGTCCTTATTGGATGGCACCTGAGGTTTGCATTATTATCAGTCAAGCTCTTATATGATTGATGTTTGGTTCTATGTTTCAGCTAATTCATTTTGTATGATTATTCATCAGATTATTAACAATTCAAATGGTTGCAATATCATTTCAAATGGTTGCAATCTAGCGGTAGACATATGGAGCCTTGGATGTACAGTTTTGGAGATGGCAATGACAAAGCCACCTTGGAGACAGTATGAGGGGGTTAGTGAATATGTTTATGTTGGTTTGAAAGAATGCAGTTTCAATGCTTTGTTGTGCTTAATTCATGTTTTTTTTCACAGGTTGCTGCTCTGTTTAAGATTGGAAACAGCAAGGAACTTCCTGCAATCCCCAATCACCTCTCAGATGAGGGCAAGGATTTTGTGTGGCAATGTCTACAACGCAACCCACGCCATCGTCCAACAGCTTCTCGGCTCTTGGAACATCCCTTTGTCAAAAGTACTGCTCCAGTGGTAGGAACCTTAACTAACACACCTTTCTGTCTGGAGAATTCTTTTTACTCACTGCTGGGGACTGTCTATTTTATCTCCCATGTTTAGGACTTGTGAATGTTAAGCTGACTGGTTAATGATTTAAATTGAGCATATGTACTAATTCATTATTTTCCTTGGGTCTTTCAGGGTTGAATTCATTTATTGATATTTCCAGGGCGTTGGACATCTGATAAGTCCATCATACATGGACTCAGAAGGAGTTGCAGATCATCATCAGGCAAGAGGTTCGAAGATTCTTCCTGGATTTAGGTTAGTCCACTTTTCTCTCATACAAAAACTGGTAACATGTATTCTGGTCTTGATCCATCTTGCTATCTTGATATGTTGCAGAAGCTAGATACATGCTATATTGCAGAACTGTAAGAAAACAAGTGTTTCGTCATATCATGGTTGTAGAGCTTTTGTAGAGGACTTGTCTTATTAAGAAAGTTCTGCTGCAAGATAAATTTTTTTACAAAGTATTTAACCCAGTGAAACAAAATGAGATGTTGGTTGGATTCAAAACTAACATACAGAATTTGCATTTTTGAGTACAGCAAACTTCATTTATCACCCAGCACCTCACATGCATCACGTCTTGTATTTTAAATTACTTTCTTTTGTATCGTGTAAGTAATGGAATGACAAACTTCACTGCCCTAACTTTCTCTGCATAGGTCCAGGTTCGTAATATCTAATGTCCAAATTCCTGGAAAACATTAAAGCTTGATATTAATGTACTTAGTGTTCTCAGGTCCAAGATACTGTTATTATTTGAGGTGTTATGGTATCTGTCAAAAGTTTTGGCCATTTTCCATCCCCATCCCTTAACAATGTTCATCTTCCATAATCGTAAATTCAGATATCCACACCTGCAGACTATTTTACCTCCTGAGAAATTGCAGTAAAACAACCAATATTTTGACGTATGGTAATGTTTCAGCTCTGAGGGAAGGCACTAATTTCTTATGCAATATTGTTTTGCAGTGGTGGACCTGTTCCAAGGAACATATCTTGCCCAGTTTCTCCAGTTGGAATTGGGAGCCCTCTTTTGCATCCACGATCACCTAAGCATATGAGTGGAAGATTGTCACCCTCTCCTATATCAAGCCCTCGTGCTGTATCTGGTTCATCAACACCTCTTAGTGGTGGAGGTGGTGCTGTTCCACTATTTAACTCTATGATGCCAACAACAAATTCATCAGAAGGTGCAGAAACATCACCAAGGGCCCAAAGTAGTTTTTACCTTGATGGTAACACTACTCACAATCTGAGGCCCGACATGTTTCGAGGAACTTCTCACTCTTATTTGATCCAGAAAACACTTCCCTCTGACGATGGTTTTGTTGGAGATAGTTTTGAGGACTGTTTTCAAAGGGGACTGAGTGAACAAATATATCAGGGATAGTCAGCACTAGCCAATAGGGTTGCCCAGCAGCTCCTGAGGGATCATGTAACATTGAGCCCATCGTTTGACCTGAATCCTGGCTCTCCAGCATTTGGTCGGGATAATGGAGTCTAACTTGTAAAAGCCACCTGAAAAGGATGGTTGTGCTTGCAATCTCTTGGAACAATTGTACAGTAACTATACCAAAAGGTCTGTTGTTTGCTGAATAAAAGTTTTGGAGCTGATGAAGAGAGAAGTCTGTCGGAGTATCCCAAAGCATCCTCTCTCAGGTGCTAATGTAAGTCACCTGTAACTGTATTTGCTTCGGTTTCCGCAGCACTCTCAATACTTTGACTATCTACTTTATTTTGGATCTCTGTAACTGTAATTCGACTTGTTCAGAGAAGTGTATAATTTTTAGTTCAGCTTACACGAGACACAAAATGACAGCAAGATGCCAGGAACACAATTACTTTTGGGCTGCTGGTTTCCAAACTCTTGGCATAGAGATATTTTCTTCTTCGGGTTGACTTGGAAGGGGAAATGGAAAAATGGTCACACTGGGTGTACAGAGTGGACTCCATAGGATGATAGATTTAACGGCAAGTTGGGAAATCTCAGGCTTGTTTGTAAAAAATTTATTGGTAATTGGTCATAGTAAAGCTCTCTGTGGATTCGTTTGAGCTTTTCAGCAAAAGCCTGTTGTATCCTGTATGATGGTTCCCTGAAAGCCAAGACAAATCTAACTTCTAGTCATATTGTAAACTTTTGTAAGTTGAATGTGGGTTCTCACTTTTATCCTGTGTCCTTGTTCAGTGAATTTTTAAAATTATCCGAGTTGCAAAAATAGGCATTACTTGGCATATTTGTACAAAAACAAAACAAAGTGATTTGGCATAGTTGTGGCACAAGGTATCCACGTGCTGCTTAACGCTATAAACCTGCTCTTTATACTTTTCTGTTGCACTTGACAGTAACACAGAATGAAAGCTCTCTTTCCCAATCTCAGTAGGTCAGAATGTCGTGAAATTTTTAACTATTTTCAAGGTTCACTTAACTGCATTGTGTTGAACGCTTACTTACATTCATTGTAGCCAATGTCAAAAGAGCTTTTCCATTACTTTTTCTTGGTTCCTTTCTTCCGTTTGTTGCTTTTAAAACGATTTTACCATCTGTAGGGTGTTTGGATGTAAAGTTGACTATTGTACTTGTTGGTTTTTTGGCTTGGTTTTTTCTCCCACATCGGTGGGATATGTTTTGGGGAAGGAGTTTGGATGTTATAAATTAACTCCTTCCCCTCCCATTTGTATCATCCCAAAAATTGTTCTCTTCTCCCACAATTAATAAAGCAGGCTGCTTCAGTGGTGCTCGGAGATTAAGCTTTAAAGGCTGAACTCCGTTATCACAGTTTTCTGGTATCTTTACTTTTAGTATTCAATATTATTTGTCGGGTATTTATTTAGTGTTCTGTCTGGTTCAATTGTTCTGAGTCAGTTCATTTCACTAAGTTCGTTTGTTGTAGTGGGAAAATTACCCGATTTTTCCCAACAAGTGGTATCAGAGCCAAGGTTCTGTCTGAGTATGCTCTGTGGTTGCAGCTTAGTCTGATCTTCCACATCAGAAAAGAATTACTTTGGTTATTTTGAAACTTTGGGTTGTTTGTAACTGTAATATTGAATACTATTTATTGAGTTTGTAATGGCAAATAAAGATCAAGAATCGATTGATACTGTTTCAAATGTTACGCCGGGGGCATCGGGCTCCTCGTCATCATGGTCGAGGTTCCCGCTGTCTAGTCTGAAGTTGGCGGTGGAAATATTTGATGGTACTGGCCATTTCGGCATGTGGCAAGGAGAGGTTTTGGACTCTCTTTTCCAGCAGGGTCTTGATATTGCTATTGAGGAAAAGAAACCAGAAGAGGTAGAAGATAGAGATTGGAGCATCATTAATCGGTTGGCGTGTGGAACAATTCGATCGTGCCTGTCCAGAGAGCAGAAGTATGCTTTCAAGAATGAGACTTCTGCGCATAAATTATGGAAGGCGTTGGAGGACAAGTTTCTGAAAAAGAGTGGTCAGAACAAGCTCCTTATGAAGAAAAGGTTGTTCCGATTTGATTACCAACCAGGTACTACTATGAATGAACACATCACTATGTTTAATCAATTAGTAGCAGACCTGTTGAATTTAGATGTGAAATTTGAGGATGAGGATCTGGCTTTGATGTTGTTATCCTCTCTTCCCGATGAATTTGAACATTTGGAGACTACGTTACTTCACAGGAAGGAGAATGTGTCGTTAGATGCTGTTTGTTCTGCTTTATATAGTCATGAATTGAGAAAGCAGGATAAGATGAAAATCAAATTAACAACATCAGAAGAAGCATTGGTGGCAAGAGGTCGTCAGCAAAGCCAGACTAAGGGGAGAAGATGAAGGTCCAAATCAAAAGGCCGAGCCGTTGCCAAAGATGAGTGTGCTTTCTGTCATGAGAAAGGGCACTGGAAGAAAGATTGTCCGAAGTTGAAGGGAAAAGGGAAGAGTCCGCAAGATGCAAATGTTGCAGAATGCAAAAATGATGCGGAATCAGATATTTCCTTAGTTGTCATGCCTTCAACATCATCTCATCCAGATGAGTGGATATTGGATTCAGGTTGTACCTATCATATGTGTCCCATTCGGGAATGGTTCTTTGAATTTCAAGAACTCAATGGTGGGGTTGTCTACATGGGTAATGATAATCCATGTAAAACAGCCGGCATAGGTTCGATCAAGCTGCGGAATCATGATGGATCCACCAGAATTTTGAGGGATGTGCGGTACGTGCCAAAGTTGAAGAAGAATCTCATCTCATTGGGGGCTCTTGAATCCAAGGGCCTAGTTGTGATGATTCGAGATGGAGTTCTTAAAGTAACTTCAGGAGCACTGGTGATGATGAAAGGCGTGAGGAAAAACAATTTGTACTACTACCAAGGTAGTACAGTGTTGGGGACAGTAGCAACAGCAACTTCTAGCACCAAGAAGGATGCTGAGGTAACGAAGCTGTGGCATATGCGGTTGGGACATGCTGGGGAAAAGTCCTTGCAAACTCTTGCCAAGCAAGGATTGTTGAAAGGTACGAAGACTTGCAAACTTGAATTTTGTGAGCATTGTGTTCTGGAAAAGCAACGAAGAGTGAAGTTTGGCACTGCAATTCATAATACCAAGGGTATTCTGGATTATGTGCACTCAGATGTGTGGGGACCTGCCAAGACTCCGTCTATCGGAGGTAGGCATTATTTTGTCACCTTTGTTGATGATTTTTCCAGGAGAGTGTGGGTGTTTACCATGAAGAACAAAGATGAAGTGCTTGGAATTTTCCTTAAGTGGAAAGCTCAAGTTGAAAACCAGACCGGGAGGAAGATCAAGGTTCTCCGAACAGACAATGGAGGAGAATACAAGAGTGATCCATTCCTAGAGATATGTCAAGACTGTGGCATAGTTCGACACTTCACTGTTAGGAAAACACCGCAACAGAATGGGGTGTCAGAGCGTATGAACAAGACACTTGTGGAGAAAGTTCGTTGTATGTTGTCTAATGCTGGGTTAGGCAGAAAGTTTTGGGCTGAGGCTGTGACGTACGCTCAACATCTCGTCAATCGTTTGCCATCATCTGCTATAGGTGGCAAAACTCCATTAGAGGTATGGTCTGGAAAACCTGCAACTGATTATGATACTTTACATGTTTTTGGTTCTACTGCATATTATCATGTGATTGAATCAAAGTTGGATCCACGAGCAAAGAAAGCTCTGTTCATGGGCTTCAATGCTGGAGTGAAGGGATACCGATTATGGTGTCTTGAGGCAAAGAAGACGATAATCAGTAGGGATGTTACCTTTGATGAATCTGCCATATTGAAGAAGGTAAATCCAGAAGGAGGTGAAAGTACTCTGCAGCAGGTGGAGTGTACTCCGAAGCAGGTGGAGTTTGAGCAGACAGTGGTGACCCCAGCACGAAGCACCACCAGTGACTCTCCTATGGCAGAAGAAGGGTCAGATGAGGAAGAGGTTCCGACCCAAGAACCTCTACAGCAATCAGAACCAATTGCAGTTAGAAGACAGAGACGAGAAATTCAGAAGCCTGCTCGTTTCACTAACATGGTAGCTTATGCACTTCCAGTTTCTGACGAAGATGTTCCATCCACCTACCCAGAGGCCATACGGAGCATAGAAAGCGGTAGTTGGGTAGGTGCAATGGAAGAGGAAATACAGTCTCTCAAGAAGAACAAGACGTGGAAGCTGACACAACTACCGAAAGGTAAAAAGGCAATTGGGTGCAAATGGGTATTTGCAAAGAAAGAAGGATTTCCCGACAAAGAAGACATTCGCTACAAGGCAAGATTGGTGGCTAAAGGCTATGCTCAGAAGAAGGGAATTGATTATAATGAGGTATTTTCTCCAGTTGCAAAACATTCCTCAATTAGAATTTTGTTGGCCTTGGTAGCACAGTTGAATTTGGAGCTAGCTCAACTTGATGTGAAGACCGCGTTCTTACACGGCGATTTGAAGGAGGAAATCTATATGACTCAGCCAGAAGGATATAAGGTTGCTGGCAAAGAAGATTGGGTTTGTAAACTTAGCAAATCGTTGTACGGACTGAAACAATCTCCGAGACAGTGGTACAAACGATTTGACAGGTTCATGATTGGTCAGAAGTATAGGAGAAGCAAATACGATCATTGTGTGTATTTGCGCAAACTTCCAGATGGTTCTTTCATCTACTTACTCTTATATGTTGATGATATGCTGATTGCAGCAAATAGCCAAGTTGAGATTCACAGGTTGAAGGCTCAGCTGAGTAAAGAGTTCGAGATGAAGGATTTGGGGGAAGCCAAGAAGATTCTCGGCATGGAGATAAATAGGGACAGAGAGAGGGGCAAGCTTTGGCTAACACAGAAGCAATATTTGAAGAAGGTATTACAACGTTTTGGTATGCACGATGATACAAAACCTGTAAGTACCCCACTTGCTCCTCATTTGAAACTAAGTAGCAGATTATCTCCGATTACTGATGAAGAGCGAGAATACATGGCAAAAGTCCCGTATGCAAATGCAGTTGGAAGCTTGATGTATGCAATGGTGTGTACGAGACCAGATATTTCACAAGCTGTTAGTGTTGTTAGCAGGTACATGCATGATCCAGGCAAGGGTCATTGGCAAGCTGTGAAATGGATTCTGCGGTATCTACAAAATACCGTAGATATTGGATTGACATTTGAGCGGGATGAATCACATGGTCAATGCATAGTTGGATATTGTGATTCTGATTATGCAGGTGATTTGGATAAGCGACGATCTACAACTGGCTATTTGTTCACTTTAGCAAAGGCGTCAGTTAGTTGGAAGTCTACCTTGCAGTCAACGGTGGCTTTGTCTACAACAGAGGCAGAGTATATGGCAATTACAGAGGCTGTGAAGGAAGCAATTTGGCTTCAAGGGTTGCTTAAAGACTTGGGAGTTGGTCAGAAACAACTTGAGGTGTATTCTGACAGTCAGAGTGCTATTCATTTAGCAAAGAACCAAGTCTTTCATGCACGGACGAAGCACATTGATGTTCGCTATCATTTTGTGCGGGAAATTCTCGAAGAGGAGGAGATACTTCTCCAGAAGATTCACACTACGGAGAATCCTGCAGATATGCTGACCAAGGTGGTTACAAGGGCCAAGTTTGAACACTGTTTAGACTTGGTTAATATCCTGCACATTTGAAGTTGGCGCCACACGGCGCAAAGTTTGGAAGCACTACGAAGACTGTTTTAATTATTTGTTTGTTTGAGAAGATTTGTAATTTGGTGGAATTTGAAATCAAGCCAAGGTGGAGATTTGTTGGTTTTTTGGCTTGGTTTTTTCTCCCACATCGGTGGGATATGTTTTGGGGAAGGAGTTTGGATGTTATAAATTAACTCCTTCCCCTCCCATTTGTATCATCCCAAAAATTGTTCTCTTCTCCCACAATTAATAAAGCAGGCTGCTTCAGTGGTGCTCGGAGATTAAGCTTTAAAGGCTGAACTCCGTTATCAAAGTTTTCTGGTATCTTTACTTTTAGTATTCAATATTATTTGTCGGGTATTTATTTAGTGTTCTGTCTGGTTCAATTGTTCTGAGTCAGTTCATTTCACTAAGTTCGTTTGTTGTAGTAGGAAAATTACCCGATTTTTCCCATCAGTACTACTAATGAAACAGACGGAATGAACTGGAAAGTTGAGATTGACAGACTTTGCAAGATAACTCCATCTTCCCATTGAGGTAGCAGCTAAGAAAATGAACATATGTCCTGCTGTGATGAAGAAGGTTTTGCAGAAGCGATGACTAGAACATAAGTTTTAAGTTATAATGATGTTGAAGAAAGGCGAGTGCAAAGGCTGACATAGCGAAGCTGGAATAGGATCTTTTTGAAGCACTCGTAAACTGATTTGACTACTTTTTTCAGTTAAATCACATAGGTTACAATTTAAGGGTGTCTAATAGCCCGGTTTGCACCGGACCGGGTTCGGACCGGCGCAAGCCGGGCCAAATAAAAAAAAAACCCCGACCCGTTCCCCGACCCGGCAGACCCAAAATGAACCGGATGAACCGGCAAAAACTGAACCGGAACCGGTCCGGACCGGACCGGACCGGGAAATCTGATGGGCTTTTGGCAAAAAATAGCCGTTGGGCAACGGCTATTTCACGCACAGCCGGTGGCCCAACGGCCAAAAACGGCTATTTTTTTGCCCCCCAACCCCTAGGCGCCCCCATACCCCCAACCTATTTTTTCTATAAATACCATCATATTTCATCAATTTATTCACAATTTCTCTAATATTCTCTCTAAATCTCTATCAATCTCTCTTATTTCTACAAAGGCTATTTGCTAAATTGCATTACAAAAAAATATTTGGAGTGAAGTGGAATATTGTTCGGTGCGGTTCCGGTCAAGTTTCAACTTTCACTTCCTAAGTTCTACAATCTACATTCTAAGTTCACGATATCAAGTAAACTCGTTCTTACTTTTTATTATCTATTTTATTTTTGTGCAATATTATTGTTTGTAGCATATTTTAGTAATTTGTTTGAAGCATATTTTAGTAATTATAAAAATGTCTGGACTGTGGAGATCAATTACGGGTAGCGGTCGTAGATCACGTCCTTCTAACCGAGGGGGGGATGATAGACGTAGTCGTGCTTTAGGTAAAAGACCAGTTGGTACTTCTAGCGCTCCTTCTCTTCTAGATGATTTTACTCAGGAAGATTACTCGCAATTTTTGCATGATATAAATTTTGATCAACCACTAGATAATGATATGTTAGAGACACAATATGAAGAAAATACCGAAGTGGCTAATTTAGATGATGAAACACCCACTAGTCAATTTCAAGGTGAAACTGAATTACCACTTATGCCTCCTAGTAGAGAACGATATGCACGACCCGAAAGATCGGATGTGTGGAAATTTATGACTAAAAATGTTCCGGCTCAGACCGCTAAATGTAATATTTGTAAAAAAGTTTGGGATTTTAAAACCGGCAGCCATAATAGTGGGACGGGAAAGTTGAGAACACACTTAGAAAACCATCATAAGGATGAATGGGAAAGGAGGCCGGGTGGCCCTCGTTCAGGGAATAGAATGGCTCCATCGCAAGGTAGTGGAGTCCAACAGGAAATTAACCCAGTGACGGGGGGGCTTATGCATTATGATAAAAAGAAAGATAAGGGAACAAATGGCAAAATGATTGCGGTAGAGTGCCTACCTTTTACATTTGCTTCTTATCAAGGTTTTATTCGTTATATTCAAACTGTATATAATCCATCTTTTCAAGGTTTTCCAAAAACTACGGTTAGAAGTGATATTATAAAATTTAAAAATGAATATAGACAATATTTACGATATATATTTTATCACTTTGATTGTAGAGTTTGTCTTACTACTGATTTGGGTCGTGGTGTTAATGGGTATGAGTATTTAACAGTTACTTGTCATTGGATAGATCTTAACTGGGTAATGCAAAAAAGAATTTTAGCATATTCCGCTGTCGATGAACCACACACGGGAGCATTTATTAAGAGAGAAGTTTCTGATATTTGTAGGGCGTATTTTATTAGTGACAAAATTTTAAGTATAACTCTTGATAATGCTGCAAATAATGATTTTGCTATTAGTAAGTTAAAACCCGCATTGCATCCTCCTTTTGAAGAATTGTTTCATGTTAGATGTGCATGTCATATATATAATTTAGTTGTAAAAGATGGCCTTAAATTATTTGATCCTACTATTATGAAGGTTAGACTCGCAATTAGTTATATTTTTAAATCTAAAAAACCGGATATATGGAGGGACTTTCAAGTAGAGTGTGTGAAAGAAGGTTTAAATCCTAGAAGAGTTCCCAAGGAAGTTTCAACTAGGTGGAACACTGTATATGACTCTTTGACTGTTGCTTACACTTTACGAGTGCCTATTACTAATTATTTTAATGGCAAAGTGGCTGAAGTGTATCACCTAGAAGAATCTGATTGGCAAAATGTTGAGCGTCTTCTTCTTTTTTTAGCAAAGTTTTTTTATGCTACTAAAGAATTTTCCGGTCAATATTATCCTACAATCACTACCATGTTGTATTTTATAGCTGGAATAGCAGAATTACTTAACGATTATAGAGTAGTGTCTGGTTATGAAGTTGCGGTAGAAGCAATGATTGAAAAATTTAAAAAATATTTTTTTCCGATTCCACCACTTTATTACTCCCTCCGTTCCAAAATGGTTGTCATAGTTTCCTTATTAGTCCGTTCCAAAAAGAATGGCACAATTCTAAATTTGGAAATATTTTTGAGTTGAAACTACTACTTTACCCTTAATGAAATGCTTTATAGCCACATATTTCTGTATGACTTATTTTGGACCACAAGTTTCAAAAGTCTTACCACATTTCTTAAACTCCGCTCCAAGTCAAACTATGACAACCATTTTGAAACGGAGGGAGTACATTGCATCTGTATTACATCCATGTTTTAAACGTTTTAATACGGAAATGCTAATTAGAGAAATTTATCGGACTTTGGGAATTACTGATGAAGAAACACCAAGTGTAGAAATAGTTTGTGCGCAGGTAATTGTAGATTGCCAACGGATTTATGAAAGGTATAGGAGTGCAGCTGATAATGTTGTTCCAAGTGTTCCAAGTGGAGCTGGATCAAGTTCAACGCAGGCTCCCAAAAGAGCTGCAACCAGATTGGGAAGTTTTTCCAGCCTTAATCAAAGGCTTTCTAGCAGGCATTCGAGTAGCAGCGGAGGGTTCAACGAGCTTGATGTTTATTTACTTCATGCTTGCAAGGAAGTTGATTATTTTGGAAGCGAGCAACTACTGCCATTTTAGAAGGATCAACAAGCACAGTTTCCAATTTTAGCAAAAATGGCGCGGGATATTCTAACTATTCAAGCATCATCTGTTGCTTCAGAAAGCGCGTTTAGCCAAGGAAGATTACAAATTGGAGATCATAGACATTCATTGAAGGAAGAAGCAATGGAGACGGCCGTATTATTCAGAGATTGGATTAGATCGGAGCGAAGAAATTTTGGATTTGCAGAAGATGAACTAGCCGATGTAGAAGCATCATCAGAAATTTTATCAGGCGATGGAAGTTTGGACAATGAAACTGATTATGAAGAAGATGACTCTTTGCCACCGCTTCCTCCAGAGGTGCCAGAAGAAATTATTCAGAAAATGAGAAGTTTTTTTATTAATATGTAGTTTTTGCAATTTAATATCTATGTACTTTGCAAAAAAAAAAAAAAAATCAACAATTATTCAATAAAATGCGTTACGCCTTGCTATTAAGTAAATTATAATCCTTTGTTATATTCTCAATTATCCTTTGCTATTAAGTTACCTCTTTGCAATTCAATACTAAATACTAAATACTAAATACCAAATACTAAATACTAAATACTAAATACTAAATACTAAATACTAAAATACTAAATACTATTATACTACTAACTTAGTATTAAGTTTGAAAAAATAACAATTTACTTACATTATACTAGATTACTAAGTTTGAAAAAATACTCAATTATACTTTTACAATTTAATACTCCCTCCGTTTCAAAAAGGATGAACCTATTTCTTTTTTAGTCTGTTTCAAAAAGAATGACCTCTTTCTAAATTTAGAAAGAAATATTCACTTTTACGCATCCCTAGATGATTTGTAGCCACACAAATATCTATAACTTATTTTAGACCACAAGTTTCAAAAGTCTTCTCCCTTTATTAAACTCCGTGCAAAGTCAAATGGGTTCATCCAAAGTGGAACGGAGGGAGTACTAAAATACTACATTGCATAATAGTTAATATTTTAATACTAGATTACTAGTATTATATAAGTTATTACATAAAACAAAAATTTAAACAAAACAAATAACCAAAAAACAAAAAAAAAAAAATAATAATAAACAAAACGACAAAACCGGGCCGGACAGGACCGGACCGGCCCACTGCAAAAATTGTCCAAATCCGCTCCCTTTTGAAAAATAGCCATTGGCAACGGCCATAAACGGCTATTTTTCCCACCCCCACACCCATAAACGCCCCTATAGCCCTCCCCTACCTATTTTTCCTATAAATACTCCCATATTTCATCAAATTAATCACAATTCAATATTTTCTATTCATTTCTCTTAAAAAATTTCTAACAAAAGGCTATTTTATTAAATTTTCTATCAACATGGCTGCAAATGCAAATAATGCTAATCAAGTTCAAGGTGCTACTACAGCAGGTCCGTCTGGTGGTCCAAGAAGAACTAAAAGATCCGAAGTTTGGGAATTTATCACAAAAAATAATGATACCGGCAAAGCTCAATGTACTCTTTGTCAGAAAGTTTGGAATTGGGATGATGAATCAAATACTGGATGGACAATGAGGTTTAAGAGCCACTTGGAATACCATCATGCCTACGAATGGGCAACTCGTGATGGTGGCAAATATCTGCAACCACGTGATAATTGAGTGTTGAGTCGCAGAAGTAGAAAATTTATGTATTTTTCTAATTTCTAGTCTATTTTCATGTTTTTATTTTCTAATTATCCATTTCCATTTCCAACTTAATGTACTATGTGTTATTGTTGAATAATATGTGTGTTTTGTGTTGTTTATTTAGATTTTAGTCTACCAATATTTTTTTTCTTCTATTTTAAACAATAAAAAATATAATTTAAAACAAAAAAAAATTAACGAAACCGGACCGGACCGCACTGGACCGGGACCGGCACGATTCCGTTTGCCGGTTCCGGTTCCGATCCGGCATTGGTGCAACTGCACCGTTTGACCGGACCGGTAACGAGTCTTTTTTTTTACTTTGCACCGGACCGGCACAGTCGCACCGGAACCGGGCCGGACCGGGCCGGTGGACACCCTTAGGTTACATACTTATAAGTTACTAGAGAAGAATTAGCTAAAAGACTCCTCAAAGTGTCGAACAAAAAGTTTAACTTTTCAATTTGTTTTTGACTTATTTTTGGAGAGAGAAAAACTTAAGCGGGTTTAAGTGGGGACCAAGGGCTGGATTAAAATTCTTAGAAACTTGTGGGTGCAAAACAATAAATCTTTTGGGTGCAAAATATAAAAAATACTGTAAACTCATTTGAAATAAAAAAAAAGTACCTGGTAATTTAAAACATAACGGATACTTCATCTACTCTATTAGGTTTCGGATTTCGAGAGTCAAACGAGTTTATCTTTGACCGTAATATTTTCATATGTCTTTTAAATATTTTGAATTATTAATTATTGTGACTTATAGTACTTTTTTTGTAGTTTCTAAATATATAAAAATCGTTCCAAAAAACTTAAAGATTATATGTTCAAATTCACGGTCAAAATGAACTCGTTTGACTTTCAAAATCCGAAACATGCCATTTTTTTGGAACAGAGGGGTTGATGCAATACGAACCGGGCTCACCTGTTCGATTCATCAAGATAGTCCACCGAGGAGTCACATGACGCCCACGATCAAAGTGTGGCCGGAATGGAAGATGTCGAAGACTGCCTCACTGAGCAACAACGATGGAAATCTACCGAGCAGACAACAAGTGGCCGTTGCTGACACTGACTTCGGGAGCTATGAGACCGGGCACAACTTATGAAAGCTCAACGATCAAGTTTGAGCCCGAAGGAAGAAATGACAAGCTTGAGCCCGAAGCTGAAAGCAACCGAACCAAAGAAGAACGACGCCGAACAGAGAATCGATCAAAGGGCTACAAGTGTGCCCGAGGCAAGGGCGTTCGATTCCAAAGGTGACCGAGGCAAACAAGCGACCGAAGACAATGTGTTCGAGCCAAGCTGCCGAACACTCCAGCCCTGCGTGGCTTTATCTTATTGGTCACCTGTGACCCTTTTACTATTTTGTCCTTTATATTGTCTATATAAACTCCTAGCATAGCTCAATAGGAGACAGTTTTTAGTTGATATTGAATTGAGAGAATAGAGATAGAATTGGCCGAGCCATTCTTGTTTGAAGCCCGAGGCTTCGTGTATGCCTTCTATGGCTTGGAACCGAAATGGATGTCATCACTAGTATGAATCCTTGTTAGGTTCAAGTTTCCTTTTCTCCCTTGGATAATCAATCATGTTTTGAATTGGATTATCCATTCTTTTCTTCTATTTCTGTTCTCCCCTATCCTTGATTTCTTGTTATCTTGATTACTCATTGCTTCCGCACCTTTATCTTTATCATTTCCGCATTTTGTTTGTTGTCTCCGACTGCAAAGCTTCAACTCCGGTTTTAGCTTGCATCAGCTTGGTATCAGAGCAAGGATTGGAATTCGTTCTTACGACTCCACGTTCCTTGTTCAATCTATCTTTACTTTTCTGTTGGTGTTCTTATCGTACAAAAAAAAAAGTAAAAAGCAGAAAATTCAAAAATTTGAATTGATTGTTGATTGTTTGGATTAGACAATCACATATTTGGATTCACCACTGTTGAAGGAATTGATTGAGTACCCGACGTATAACATTTGTAACTAGGGTTTTTCTATCGTTTTGGACCGTGTTCTTGACGTGGTGTTGTTGAAAATCGAACCCCAGTTGTGTTTTGGTGTTTACCGATGAAAACTGGAGGTTGTTGATGAATTTGGGTCGATTTTAGTGCTTGAAATCGAAGTTCCAGTGTTTAGCCACCGTCCGTACATCGGGGCATTGATAAAGTGATAACACTGTACGGACGACGCCATAGCTAGTCTTAGCTCGGCTTGGAACTGAACAATTTCCCCGTTGTTAAGATTACCGGAGACGACCTAAATCTTGTGCTTAATTTGTTGTTAGTGGACTGTGAACGAATCTTGAAAATTATCCGTACACCGGAGTAAAGGTTCACTGTTTCATTGAAGAAGAAAGGGGTAAACTGTTAAATCTAAAACCCCAGGTGAAAAGTTGTCGGCTAGAAAAGGGAAAGCGGATAAGGTTAAACCCTATCTGTACCGAGGAGGAAACACTTGTACCGAGGTCACGTGTTCGGAGAATTCCGAAGCGGAACCGAGGAGGAGGTAGAATCTCTTAGGTTTTCACTTTTCTTGTGTCCGAATATTCTTGATAGTGGATCTCTGGAGTAATTCTTTCTACTCGAGGTCGTACTATCGAATTTGAGCTTAATAGGAACTCGTGCGTGGGGTGACCGAAGTCCAACTTTCGTAGATAATTCTTTTGACTCCCCGTGCGCAGTTAAATAGCTACCGTCCCATCGAGTCGTATAAACTCCTTCCGAACCTAAGCTTGGAAAGTACTAGTTGTGACTTATCACTTCGGTTTCCTAACAAGAAGGCAAGGCCAACTTGAGTGGAAAAAGGCTGAGTGGCGAGAACAATAGAGTGAGGTCACAAAAGCCAACGACCTTGAGTGTAAACACGAGTGGAAAGAAAATTGAGTGAACATTACTCGAGTGATACACGTGAGGGAGTGAACTTGTGAGGTCCTTTTACTCTTGTTTGTTGCAGCTATGTCTTCGGATGATGGTAGCTATGGAGGGTATGATTCATGTGGAGATGATGGAGACTATGGTTCCTACGGAGGTGATGATTGTTATAATGACACCGGGGACTATGGCTCTTACGAGGACGAAGCAGGTCACTATGGTGAATACGAAGACGAAGAAGACTACGAAGCCTGTGAAGATGAACGAGAAGAATCTTTTGCTTCGGGTCAAGAATACGAAGAAAGTGACGCTTCGAGGTATGATGACTCTACTTACTCTCATTGTGATGACCTTGAATACGACGAATGTGACATCGAGGAAGTCGATGACGAAGTTGACCGAGCAAACTATTTGATGTCTTCTTCCATCGGTGTCTCGTGTGTAGCACAAGGGAGTAGTAGAACCCCTTCCATCGGGTTGGGAGGAGGTAGTGGAGGTTGTTCCATGGGAGGAGGAAGATATGCAACTTATAGTCGTGGCACACGATTCAATGCTTCCAATTCCTATGGAAAGGGTGGCTCGAGGAGCACTGGTAGAAATGGACCCGAGGAGGGTAGAGGAGGATTCTACCGAACTCCTTCTCCGAGGAGAAGTTCTTACGGGTTCCATGTTCGAAATCCTTCCTCGACTTTCATCACCAATAATGTTGGGAGAGTGAAAGGAAGTGGGAATTATCATAGTGGTGTTACCACTAGTGGAGGGATAAGGAGAACCCAAGGTGTTGGTCTTGATGGATTGGGATGCTCAAATTCTTACTTGGATCTTCCTATACGAAACCTGGGTAGAAGTAGGTTCGCTGTTGAGGTAAATGGTTATGGAGGAAATTTGCTCAGGATGGGAGGAACCGATGTCAATTGCATTAGCGCTTATTTGGTACGGACCCTAAAAATACCATGCCATAAATTGAAGCATCCTTATACGTATAAGGGAGTGAGTGTTTCATATGAAGCTCGAGTACTCATATCTCATGGAGATTATAGAGAATATGCTTGGTGCCACGTGTATTCCATGCGCGATCTTGATGTTTGGCTAGGAGACCCATGGGTGCACAGCAAGCAGGTGCTATATCTCGATGAGAGGGATGTGTACCTTGCGTACAACAGAGAGCTGCAAATAGCTTATACGTTCACACCTCATGGGTTGAAGGGAAAGATGTCCATTAGCGCATATGCTTCGATTTTACAGATGAGAAAAGAGCGAGAACTCCAATCTAGGATCGAAAGAGTGCCATCGAGGAGTCCTACGAACACAAGGAGCAGTGGGAAAAGTGCAAGAAAAGAACCGACCGAAGTCAATATTGTGAGCCCGAAGCCACAAACTTCGAAGCAAAGTGGCTCACCGACAACAAAAGAGGAGACCTCGGTTGATGAGTCTTCGAGTCCTCGACTCCGGGTTGATGTTAAAAGTCCACCTACTCCAGCTATGGGTATTCTTGGGCCTCGACCCAACTCACCCGAATATGAGAGACAAAAGATCGAGAGGAGTAAGGGAGTGACCGGTGACAACTCTCGAGAGGAAAAAGGAGAGGCTGTGTTGAGTGATGTGAGTGAGTTGTCACCACCCGAACCCACACCTGACCTTGAAAAGAAAATGAGGGAAAAGAAAGAGGGAAAAAGAATCATTGAGAGTGAGGGCACCCCTTATTCTAACCTTAACCTTTTATCTTTTCCTTCTACTTGTTCGAAATCTTGTGCAGGAACTCTTGGAGGCAAACCGAAGGAGCCTCAACTCTGTACCGAAGTAGATAGACAAGGTGAAGAAGATCTTTCATGTGAGCTCCATGGAGAAGAAACTACTTGTGAGACCTCGAGGACAGCAAAAGAAACCGAAGGCCATTCCGAGGTGAGTGTTCGATTTCCTTCCCTTGAGCATGATACTTCCTTGTCTTGTGAAATTGCTAGAGAAACCTTTATGCTAGTTGATGATTTGTATGATTACAATATTTTTGCAACTAGTGTAGAGTCGAATGGTCAACTTGTGAGTGAATGTGAACCACTAGTTGAGAGAATTGATACGCCACATCATGATGTGAGCTCGATCTTTATCGAATCTCTCTTTAGTGATGAAGTTGTAGTTGACCTTGCTTGTGAACCTTGTTATGACACCCCACCCACATTTGACAAAGGGGAAGATGAGTTGGATGAATACCCTATCCTCTCCCTTGATGAATTGCTTGATAATGGTGGACTTGTGTGTGGTAGTAAGGTTGGTAGTGACCTTGAGGAGTCCATAGTGATTGAGATGGATCGGATTGTTTTCAATGACTCCTCGGGTAATAGTGATGAACCTAGTCTTGATACCATGTTTTTGTGTGACCATGAATTTGAGGTGCATGCTTTTACATTTCCATTATGTGAAGATAATCTCATTTGTGGTAGCGAATTGTATCGGACTAGGATTGGTAATCGAATAGAACCTCCATGGTTTGAAAAGTTAGACTCTAGGGATGATCCAATGTTTGAAACTCCAAGTAGGATGAGTGGTCTTGATTGTGGTTGTGTTGAACTATCTTCTTGTAGTCCCAACCTTCATTGTGTGGACTATAATGATGAAGGACCGATTTTGGAGACCTTCCTTTGGAGTTTGTCTAAAGGGAAGGGTTGTCTTGGAGTTCCTTTGGGAGGTGAAAAGCTACCTCTTGGTGTGAATAAGATTGCTTTTAAGAAGGGGAGTGGAGTATTCGATGTTAGTTGTCGAGTCAATCATTTTACTTACTCCCTTCCACATGTTGATCACACCTCGAGTATAGTGCATACCGAAGTCTATAAGCCCCATGGTGATAAAAGTAAACTGAGGGCTCGGTATGTTGATTATGAGTTTAGAGGTGATAGGACCTTTGATCGTTGCATCTTGCATATACAGTGTCCTATTGATCTCTTCGTACACTCATGTGTTCGGTACAGTCCCTATTTGAGCCAAGAACTTGTTGTTTCCTTCGGGGACATAATTTTCTTGATTATCATTGATGCTTGGCTCTATCATAAGAGTGTGTTTTCCACACTTTTAAACACTAACCTACTTTCGAAGTAGGAAGCTTTGTTTGTCTCTGCTTTGTTTGCAGGTCTTGATGGTTTGATTTCGAGGACGAAATCCTTTCAAGAAGGGGAGGATGATGCAATACGAACCGGGCTCACCTGTTCGATTCATCAAGATAGTCCACCGAGGAGTCACATGACGCCCACGATCAAAGTGTGGCCGGAATGGAAGATGTCGAAGACTGCCTCACTGAGCAACAACGATGGAAATCTACCGAGCAGACAACAAGTGGCCGTTGCTGACACTGACTTCGGGAGCTATAAGACCGGGCACAACTTATGAAAGCTCAACGATCAAGTTTGAGCCCGAAGGAAGAAATGACAAGCTTGAGCCCGAAGCTGAAAGCAACCGAACCAAAGAAGAACGACGCCGAACAGAGAATCGATCAAAGGGCTACAAGTGTGCCCGAGGCAAGGGCGTTCGATTCCAAAGGTGACCGAGGCAAACAAGCGACCGAAGACAATGTGTTCGAGCCAAGCTGCCGAACACTCCAGCCCTGCGTGGCTTTATCTTATTGGTCACCTGTGACCCTTTTACTATTTTGTCCTTTATATTGTCTATATAAACTCCTAGCATAGCTCAATAGGAGACAGTTTTTAGTTGATATTGAATTGAGAGAATAGAGATAGAATTGGCCGAGCCATTCTTGTTTGAAGCCCGAGGCTTCGTGTATGCCTTCTATGGCTTGGAACCGAAATGGATGTCATCACTAGTATGAATCCTTGTTAGGTTCAAGTTTCCTTTTCTCCCTTGGATAATCAATCATGTTTTGAATTGGATTATCCATTCTTTTCTTCTATTTCTGTTCTCCCCTATCCTTGATTTCTTGTTATCTTGATTACTCATTGCTTCCGCACCTTTATCTTTATCATTTCCGCGTTTTGTTTGTTGTCTCCGACTGCAAAGCTTCAACTCCGGTTTTAGCTTGCATCAGGGGTACTATATATGGAGTACATATCTTTGTAAAATTGTATTCAATTGATTTATATTTCATGTGACATTTTCGAGGTCTTCCCGAGTTTTTGTAAGTGACCTACTTTTTTTGTTAATTCCTTGTAATTCAATCTTTTAAAAAGTTACATGAAATTCAGAGAACAGTATATATATATATATATATAAATAGAAGGAAGATTCATGCTGAATGTAGCACTTCGTAATGACAAAATTACGCTTTTAGTGTTGAATGTTGATCTCAATTTTGTCGCCCAATATAGTGATCCGAAAGGAGGGAACGAAGAAAATGTTTCTAGATGTTTATTCTCTTATGACATGCCACTTGGATCACAAATACCTTTTCTCCCCCTTCTTTCGGCATCCCTGACTCGGGCATCCCTTTCAGGTGCAATTGACGTACAATTTAGGTAATTTATAAGGATTAAATGTACTGATGAAAGGAAAAACTTAGGAAAGAATAGCTAAGGGGAATCATTCGTTTGAGGAAAGAGGTTTTCACTCAATACAAGAATTTAAGGCTAAGCATATATGCTATATTTTGTTTTTTCAAATCTAAGAGGCTCATGTGTAATTCCTCACTCAAGGTAAAACAACCTTACAACAATAATACATTTCAGTTCAAATCACATTGGAATTAGCTTCATGAATTCTCCAGCAATTATATTAGACATTTATAGTAAATTAAAATAACGAAGCACGAAAATTTCTGAGTATGTAAACACTACTAAAAAAACCTGAAATTCTGACCACCCAATCGGTCGCACATCGGTCGCCAAGTCGACCGATCGGCGACCGATACGGGTGATCCGAGAATTAATGGTAACAAATAGCCCTGCGACCGAAAAACGGTCGATATTTCGACCACTATGCGACCGAATTTCGGTCGCACAATAGCTCACATACAGTGACCAAGTATGCGACCGATTTTCGGTCGCACTGCCTATGCGACCGAAAATCGGTCGCATACTTGGTCTCATTTGTGGGAATTAATGGTGACCAACTATGCGACCGTAAATCGGTCGCATACTTGGTCTCAGTTGTGGGCATTAATGGTGACCGCTATGCGACCGAAAATCGGTCGCCAAACCTGAAAAAAACCTGCAATAAAAATCCTGCAATCAGGCAGTAGCAACAGCAAAAACCAGCAATTTAAAAACCTGAAATCCAACACCAATACACCGCAATAAACCAAACATTTCAAAAACAGTAATTCACCAATACAACGCAATAAACCAAACATTTCAAAAACATCCAACACCATTAGTTATATCCTAAAATTGTTAACAATACAACTTCACAAACATTCAAAAGACTACTCGGGCGAGGGTGAGCTAGAACCGGACTCGGAAGAGGAAGATGAGCTGCGTCGATGCTTGCTTTTATGCTTTCTTCTCGCTTTCTTCTTCTCCTTTTTGGCAAGGAGCTTTTTGATCATGTCCTGCGTTTCTTGATTTACTCTCGACAGCTGTGCGATCTGCTCTCTCATTTGAGCCATCTCAGCAGGATCAACGGAGCTCGACGGAGAAGAAGTAGCTAAAGAGCCCAAAAAGCGAGCATTATGCTTATCCGGAGCAAATAGTGATCCAAGACCATAAGCATACCCCTTCTTAACCCCTCCAACAGTATCGACCCATATCTGCTTTTCTTTCTCGAACGTCAAGGGAGCCGGGGTGCTGCTTCCGACTCAGCGAGGTGAACCGGTAGATGCTCCATCACATTAAAGAAGCCGGGTGGAAAGATCTTTGACAGCTTAGACAATACAACAGGAAAGTTCTGTTCCAACAAGTTCAAACTCTCTTCCTTCAAAGTCTTGCTGCAAAGCTCTTTAAAAAAAAGACCTGTCTCTGTTATTGGTTTCAAAACTTTATCTGGCAACCCATTGAATGCAATTGAGATCAAGTTTTCCATAAAAATGTGACAGTCGTGGCTCTTCATGTGATGGAGTTTTAAGCCACTCATATCAACACACCTTTCTAAGTTAGATGCATATCCATCAGGCATCCTCAAGTTACTCACCCACTCGCAGATCATTCTTCTCTCATCTTCGTCGAATGTATAGTAAGCCTTTGGAAGTAAAATGCTGTTACCATCCCGGACCGCATGTAGCTCGGGTCGCCTGCAAAGTTCCTGTATGTCAAACCGTGCCTTCCAGTTATCCTTTGTCTTACCCTTGACATCCATGACAGTATTAAGGACCGCCTCGAAGAAGTTCTTCTCAATATGCATTGGATCGAGATTATGGCGCAGAAGGTTATCCTTCCAATAAGGCAACTCCCAGAAAATTCTCTTCTTGGTCCAATTATGTTCGACCCCAAAACCAGGTGTTTTAGTGTGCAAGTTTTCAGTTACCTTTGGAAGGTCCTTAACCCTGTTCCATATCTCTATCCCTGTTAACCTGCGAGGAGGCTCCTCATAATCAACCTGATTCTTCCTGAATGCATTTGTATTATTCCTAAAAGGGTGCTCCATTGGCAAGAATCTACGGCAGCAGTCAAACCATGTCACTTTACCTCCATTTTTCAATGTGAAGGCCTTTGTATCTTCCATACAGTATGGGCACGCTAGCTTCCCTGCAGTGGACCAGCCAGACAGCATCCCATAAGCTGGAAAGTCATTTATGGTCCACATCAAAGAAGCATGCATTTGGAAGTTCTGCTTCATTGATACATCGTAGGTTTCCACTCTTTCATGCCAAAGTGTCTGCAATTCATCAATCAAAGGCTGCAAATAAACATCAATACGAGTTTTCGGGTTATGTGGACCAGGTATTATACAATTCAAAAAAAGATATGGACTGGTCATGCACATTCCGGGAGGCAGGTTGTATGGTGTGACAAATACGAGCCAACAAGAATATGGCGTAGACGAGACATCAAAAGGGGTGAAGCCATCGGAACACAGCCCCAACCTTACATTCCTCGGCTCGCTAGCAAATGACGGATACACTTGATCAAAGTGTTTCCATGCCTCACCATCTGAGGGGTGTGATAGAATACCCGCCTGCCTGGTCCGCTCATGATGCCACCTCATATGAGGAGCAGAACTCATGGAAGCATACAACCTCTTTAACCTTGGTATAAGCGGCAAGTAATGCATCCACTTAACAGGTTTCGGCTTCTTTTTTTGATTTTTCTCGAGCTTGTATCGAGGCTCCTCACAAAATCTACATTGCACGAGCTCTGCATCATCCTTGTAATATAACATGCAACCATTAACACAGCAATGAATCTTATGAGAAGTAAGGCCTAATGAGGAAACCAACTTCTTTGTGAAGTAATAAGAAGTTGGTAAGTCCATGTTAGCCGGCTTTAGTTCATTCATAAGGCCTATGATGGAATCCATGGCAGCTTGAGAAATACTATAATCTGATTTGATACTCTGCAATCTGACAGCAACAGACAACTTGGAATGTACCGAGCCCTCATGGAATGGACGGCTTGCTTCCTCCAACATTTTATAGAATTCACTTGCCTCGGCATTTGGAATGTGCTCAGTGTTAGGCTGTGATGTACCCGGCTGCATGGAATCATTATCCGGGTACATACCAAAAGCATCACGAACCATATCATCCATTCTATAATCATTACGGTCTGGTTCCATAACCGGAGAACTAGTAGTGCCATGAATATTTTGAAGCATTTGAATGTGCCCCTGCAAATCCCACGGCTCTCCATGATAACGCCAAATATAGTAATCTGGCATAAACCCCCTATCTATCAGATGCAGTTGCACGGTCGTCATATCTTGGAGGGTGCAACATTTGCACTTTATGCAGGGGCACTTAATTGTACCAAACCTTATAAAAGGTTCGGTTGTTTTTGCTAAAGCAACAAATTCCTTAAGACCCTCTTGGAATTCAGGCCTTATCCCCCGCCGACCGGGGAAAAGTCTATTGTCCATCCACAAACGACGTGCATTAAAGTCCATATCTACACAAAAATTGCCAAATTGAGAACAATCTAATTGGTACCAATTTTTAATAATCCTAGCCTTTTTTTGAATTCCATATTATCTAGTAAGTGCAATACAATACAAAACGCATACAATTTATCCGGTTTAGGCATAAAATGTTGCAAACATGAACAATCCAAACAACAATACCAAAACCCTAACTTTAAATGCATAGCAAGCATCCCAAACACCACAACCCATGACAAGGCATCAACACATTGCAAACAACTCTACCAAACAATTCAACCATATCACAACAATTACCATAATTAATCCCAATAATCACAACCCTATATTTAAAGTTCATCAACCCAAAACAACTTACTCGACATCACATTATATATAATAAACCAATTATAACTAAAAACAAACATGTAAAAAACATATATAGGCTCTCCATTATTTAAAAATATATATATAATTAAATTCGGATTATTAAACCAAAAAAAAAAAATTACCTCAACTTTGTATTGGATCCAATGGCAAGAAAGTATGAGTTACCAATGTGCTATCCACCCAATAACTACAAAAAAAGTGAATTAAAAAGTCATTATATGAGTTTTTAAAAAAATAACAAAAATTACTAAAAAATGAAATTTACCTTGAATTAGTAGGTGTAGATTGTGTTAGATGTTATGTTGGAGGTTATAGAGTAGTAATTTGAAGTTATATGGGGTTTATAATGGTGGATAGTTGATTATGGGGTGGGGGGGAGGGTTCGGTTTTTAGGGATTGGGTGGGTTTTGGGTATTTTGAAATGGGGGAGAAAGGGGTTCTGCCCCGTTTTTAGTTACAGTTATGCGACCGACATGCGACCGATTGTCGGTCGCATAGCTGTGACTAAAAATTCAGCGACTCACAAGCGGTCCAAGTGGCGACCGATTTTTAGTTTTAGTTTTTCAGTGGTTTGTGCGACCGAAAATCGGTCGCATAACTGGGCAGACCGATTTTCGGTCGCCTGCTGGTGGTCGCAGATCCAGGTTTTTTTAGTAGTGAAATATTTCATATTTGACATCAGCAATAAGTTCTAATCTAAATAAACATAAGGATTAAAGTAAATGGACCATTATAGTTAAAACATATTTTCTATTACTCTATCTATTTCCTTTCTTTCCAAACATATACAAATTTTTTTAAACGTGTTCTTCATGGATTCGGGGAAGGGTTGCACTCCAAGGGTGCGACTCGAACCCGTAACATCTACGTCACATGAAAACAACTTTACCGGTTGATTCACTTCTAAATAGAAACTTCAAAATCTTAAGAGAAATTTTGATCAGGCTTTAGCTGACCTGGAAAAGTTAAATTAGAGGAATTTTAAAGAAGCTGAGGAAAAAGCAAGGACTTATGAGCAAAAATTTAAAGATTTGGGTTATAGAATGTCACTCCTGGAGATGGAAATAGCAAAAAATGTTGAGTGGCAATCCCCAAGCAGTTCGACCCGTCATAGACAAAAGCCTGATATTTGAGTGGAGAAAGTTATAGGGTCGGCCATTACCCACCGTGTTTCGAATATTTCTCGGTTATAAAGCAAAATTCTGTAGTTTTTGCTTGATTATAGACCTAAGTATTTGTGTGGAACAGGAAATTTTGTAGACATTGGCCCAGGGCTTTCGTCTGGTTATTTGGGTTAGGCTCACGTCACATGTTGAAACCCAGCTTTCCTGATATTCAAGTGGGGACGGGTAAAGTGGCAAGCCTATTATTGACCAAGTTTCAAAGGGTGCACCACTCGTCCTCGAGAATTTCTCAGTTATAAAAAAATAAAGAAGAAACATTGCATTCCCCGCCCTTCAGCTTGTGGTTCTGCTCAAGTCAATAGCGATGTTTCGATAAAGATAAGAGAAGATTTCGTTCAGAGGAAGAAGGTAAATCTGTTTTGTTATACGTTTATTTTGAATATTTCTTTTGTTATTTGTGGCATTCAATATAGCTCACAACTAGTTTTGGTTTGACAAGTGAAAATATGAGTTCTTTAAGTTGTATGGTCGGGATATTTACAGTCATGTATCTTGTATGTGTATGGAAATTGACCAAAACAGTTGCAGCTATATGTTGGATGGTGTATCGAGCGTAAAGTAACATACTTCAATGCTGTTTGTGCTTGGTTGAAGACTCACAGGGTCTTTACCTTGTATCACATAACATAAATTGAAAAGAAATGGTAACCAGCCTTTTGCATTGCTTCCCTATCCTGTTAAAATTAGTGTTACAAACTTGAAGATAGTTGGATGTTTGAATTTATAAATTCTTGGCCGAAAAGTAGAAAAAGATAAGGTCTCACTTTCCTTTGCCACTCAAGTGTACAGCATCTGCGTGCTTAGGCCCCTTCTTTCCTTGCCTAATGATTTAGTCCACAACGTGCCTAAGTAGTCTCAAATAAGGCGTGCAGGCCCCTTTAGTAGGTGATTCACTATCGACGCAAAGAAAAGGCTGAAGCAATCAAAGGGGGTACAATGAGCCTTCAGCCCCATGCATCTAACCAGCTTGCCTGTGCCATGTTGTTTAGTTACAGGTGGATAACATCATCCATAAGATAAATAGTGCATGTTGCTATTTGATTAGGAGCTGCTGCCAGCAATTTTGAGAACGGCAGTTGATTATGCTCTGTGTCGCACTATTTAAATTTCAACATGCACTATTTATCTTAGAAAAGCCGTGGCAGAAGTACGCCAAATGATCATCTAGAATGTAATGGAGTAGCTATTGAATACTGCCAACAACTAGATGAAAACAATAATTATGCATAGCAGAGTAATTATAACTAGACTACATGAAACTAATTGCGTGAAAAGATATTTATTTAGTAAACTAAGCTCTCTTGTTCCCTGTTCGTCCTTGTCAATGGTCCAGGGCTACTCAATAATGAAATCTTCGGGGTTGTATATATACCAAATTGGTGTTGGCCAAAGCCACTTCCAGTATTTGTCACGATCATTGCGTATCAAGTACTTTGTAAGTCTACTATTCAAGTCATAGAAACCAAAGTCATAACCTCCTCGAACACCAATCCTATGCTCCTCCAAGTTGTCATCTGTAAAATAAATCCGGTTCCTCTTATAATATCCACCAGGAGGAAGATCGCTAGTTGCTATTGAAACTGATGTATTTAGCCCCAAAAACAGGACATTTTCACCTATATTTTCCACTTTACACCAACTTCTACTGCTAGATTCATACATATATAAGTTGAAGTGGCTTGTTTGATAACGATAATTATCATCAGTTCCTATGCTTCTCAAATATCGGTGAACCTGGAGCAGCCCAATTGAAGTATTAAACAAGTAGCTCTTTTGCGAAAAGACTTCTTTTGGTGGTTCTACAATTTCGACTTTTCTTGGGTAAGCTGCAGACAACTCAAACACCTCTACGGAATTTTCAATTGTCAAAGCGTATAACTTGTCCTCGTAAAAAATGGCATCGCTGTATCCTATTCGGCCTTTAGAAATGCATGTCCACTTTTTATCTTCAAGTTTGCAGTAGGCCAATTTATAACTACGACCATAAATGGCAGCGACCATAAAATTACTTTTGCTTGAGGTAGGACTTGAGGATAGGACAACTTTGTCTAAAAAGTATTCGTGCACATGAGATGCTTCTGAAAAGGAAGTTCTGGGACGGCCATAATCACGTTCAAGTGCATATTCAGTGCCAAGCTTCTTTGCACAATATTTTCTCACATCAGGGAACTTATACCTCGGTGGAAGGGCAATTTGAACCCTAGTGATTGGGTTAAAGAGAGAGATTCTCGGAGAGTCTTCAACAGCAACTAACCATCCATGGGACGAACCACGAAACTTCTTGCCAAGGACCTCTGGAACCTCAAGGTAGTAAATTTTCCTTCTATCAAAGCTATAAAACTTTTCATATTTTTCGTTTCTGCTATGACGAGGTAGCAACAGCCATGGCTGAACATCCTTACTAGAAATAGTTGGTAATATAGACCTCCATGAAGTGCAAACACATGTGAACCGTACTTGATCAGTATATGTAACAAGACGATGGGCTATTAATTTCAACAAATCTTGAGGAAGCTCCGACCAGCCAGCCATTTACAATCTGATACCATCAAATAGGCAATGGGACAAAAATTAGAGCAGAACCATAACTGTATAAATTTCAATATATGTATTACATGAACTTATTGTAACAGATTTTGCAGAAGTTGGCCGAACTAGGAATTCATATAAGGGGATCCAAAAAAATTCCTCTAAAGTAATAATCATAAGGTTCCAAAAAGCAAATTAATGATGCCTCAAAAAAAGAATATCAAAAGAGCGTTGGAAGCTATAATCAAAGACGTGAAAGAAAATTGTTCTACAACTCAAATCTGAAATTATATAGACAAGTAGAAATATGATTTACCTAAAACAAACTGAAGAGGACACTTCGTTTAAACAGCCACAATCGGTTTAGACAAGGCAGAAGGCTTTATAGCGTTTCTGATTATTCCTAGTTTGGACAAGTTTTGTTTTCCCAATCTGTATAGATCTTGGAAATATTCTCAACAAGTTATCAGAACCACACATAGAGAAAAGGCTAAATTATACAAATATACAAACATAGTAGCAAGTTTACAATAAAATAACAATATTATGTCACTTTTCAAGAGTATCAATATTTTTTTAACATTATATATACAAGTTATTAAATAAAAAAAATTTACTCAATAAAATTGAAAATACACCCTGCACCCTGCAACATTATATATATACAAGTGTATGTGTATAGTATGTATATTGTATGGCTATTGTATGTGTATTGTATGGCTATTCTATGGCTATTGTATGGCTATTGTATGTGTATTGTATGGCTATTATATGTGTATTGTATGACTATTGTTTCTTACGTATGCCTATTGTCAATTTTTAATAGATGGTTTTGAGGTGAGAGAAAAAATGGGTCTTAAACGTAAAAAGATTTAAACCTATCTAAACATGATTTGGGTGCATAAATATAGGATTAGATTTATCTTTTTTTTTAATTATATTTTCTTTTCTTATTAAATATATTCTGCTATTTTTTGTAGCAAAAAACAAGAATGTTGCTATTTTTTGTAAGTTTTGAAAATATTTATATATTTTGTAATAAAAGTACATAAAGTTATACTCTGTGTAATTTTTCCTAGAGAAAAAGGGATACACCCTGTGTTTAGTTTTATACTAGACGAGTACGTAATGCGAGACGTTTTACATAACACGACATCCAAAGCTAGAGATAAAATATGATATAAGACAGTCAAAGTTCACTAATTTTTAGATTTTCAAAATGGTTTGAGTAAAAATTATACAAACAGTTTGAAATCATAATTTCTTTTCAATAAAATAAAATATTAAAGATATTAATATTGTAACTTAGCTATAAATAGTATAAAGAAATCAGATATAACAACCCAAATATCAAAAGTTAAAGGGGGTAATCAATAAATAACTAATTAATCACTAATAGTTTATTATTAAATTAAATCTTATACCTTGTGAATATGAAAAGAAACATAAACATAAAAGTCAAAGAGAAAACATATGGACGTTTGAATAAGGAAAATTTGGGAAAAATTATTAATTAAAGATTTTACATTAAAAACATTCCTTAGAAAATATCATAGTCATCGTAAAAAATTTGCACAGAAGCCGTTTTTGCCAGTGATCTTTGGTTTGAGACTATTTGTTTTTTATTGGTTTTGCATAAGAGATAACTTTTTGAAACTTCAATTTTTATGGACTGAACTACACATAAGTTCAACCCACAAGGATTGAAGTTCAACTTCGGCCCACCATAAGGGTCAAAGTTCAACTTCAACCCACGAGAATTGAAGTTTACGTATTTATACCTAAAAGTTCAGCCTTTGAAATTGAACTTCATCTCTTAGGCATGATGAACCCACAAGATTTGAACTTCAACCCATAAGGATTGAAGTTCTAAAAATAATCTCTCATCTAAAATCAATAAAAAAATGGTCTCAAATCAAAAACTACTAGTAAAAATGACTATTCGTGCACTTTACCCGAGTGGGGGCGAAATTTTTACAAAATTCACAAGGGAGCCTACATTATGCGTGCTATTTAAGTTTTAGCTTGTTTCTAAAAGTTATTTAATTTTTTGTTACTACTCCATCCGTTCCAAATTAGTTGTCGTTTTTCACCTTTTTCACGTCCATTAAGAAAACTATTAAATAAGATATGTATTTTACTATCTTATCCCTATTTAATGCTTGTCTATTAAATAATAATTTTATGGAGAATTCTTTTAATTATTAAGGGTATAATTGGAAAAGACTAGCAATTTTACTTTTAAATTCTAAAGTGTCAACTAATTTGAGACAAATAATTATTGCTAAAGCGTCAACTAATTTAAGACGGAGGAGGTATATTGAATTCCAAACCGATTAAAAAGAGAAGGGGTTGATGAATCACAGAAAGGCCACGAAACGTATTTGCTTAGTTCTAGGAAGGAAGTAAATGAAAATCAAATAGCCTGGACAACAAAATGGAAAGAAAAGTTATAATAGTTCTTACTAATCAGTAACCATCCCATCCACCCTTACAAACAATTTGTTTATTACACCTTAATTGTATGTAACAATTTATTTGTTTGCATTTGCCCCACAAGTATTTATAGTAAAACAATTTACAATAAAAAGAGTAAGGAAAACGTAATTGAACTTTATAACGTTATCAATAAAAGATGACTCACTCCAACCATTATCCACTACAAAACCAACTATCACAAAAAATGGATACAAAACAACAACAAACAATAGTAACGACAGCAAAAAAAAAAAAAAAAAAAAAATTCACTACACTAAACTCAGTTTGCATTCAAACACGCATACATCACATAGTTGTTTTCAAACACATAAGTGCCCCTGCTCTACCATTTTTCACTTAAATTCTAGACTTTTGCATAGCAAGTTGTGTTCTTACCACTACACCAAAGCTTTAGGGTAGGGGTGTCAATGGGTTTTAAAAAACTGATATAACCGACCGAACCGAACCGAATTTTAGGTTCTTTAATATAAAATCGTAGGTTCTTATGCAAAGTCATAACAGCACCGATTATTAGGTTAGGTTTTTTATTTTATAAAAAGAAACCAAAAAAATACCGAACCAAACCGGATAAATTTATATGCATAAAATATACTTTACATATGAAACTTATATGTAAGTTATATATAATTTAATTAATTCTAAAATAAAAAAAGCATAAATTTTGTAGCCGTTAATCTTTGGGATGAAATTAGTAATACAAAGCATCCCAACCTACGTTAATAGTACAATTACTACTACTAAAAGTTGAAACTAACATACTTCAATAGTATAGTGCTTTCGCTATTTTTAAACTCTAAATTCCTTAATATCTAGTTCCTACAGAAGTGACAATTTATTGTAGAAGGTCTTCGCGGACTATTTGCATTCATCTTGTAAATTTTGTCTATTTAGGTGAAGGTTTAATCTCTTTTCAAATTTATGTCGGTTTATATTTATTTCACTTTCATTTAGTATAGAACAATATATCATAATCAAATATCTTATTGAAAAGTAAATGAATATGAGTTTAACAGTCGAAATAATGTAGATAATTGTCTAGATTTGTTTATCATTCTTACCCCTGACAACGCGCAACACACACCTCAAATAGAGATATGAACGGTCGTCGCAATACAATTTACCCAACTAGGAGTCGGGGTCGAATGCACAAGGAACAAAGTGATGCGATCAAAGTAGTGGAGGAACTAAACCTATTTGACAAAGCCAAACTAGGATAACGAGGTGATGGAACGATATTAACTACTACAAACTACACTAGGAAAGCAAGTAAATGTGATCTATGGCCTTCTCGCAACCAAGGAAAGCAAGTTTTGAGCCTAGGATACAATTATAGCACGGGGTTTATATATTATGGCCGAGTCGTTCTAATGTAATCCCTAGAATCCTTCCGGCCTAGAAGGGATTTACCTCAACGGCGCTCGTCAAAGCCATGGTTGAGCTTGTAAAGCACTACCCATTACCCGAGGAAAGAAGACCTCTTCCGAGCGTATCTTCTTTTAGATGAGTTAGTCTATGAAATAGCCTATCAACTCAAATCCTCGCTAGCTTCACTATTCTACGCTAACTAATCTCTCCCGAGTCTTTAATTAGCAAAGTAGACGGGCAACTCAAGTGTCGCGAGCACAAGAGTCGAGCAATCAAAACAATGGAAGCTAGATAATCAAAACCCAACAATATAAATTCCTAGTCATGACTCATTCATATATTCATGTCCAAAATCATATCAATCAACAATACAAATAGCCATGAAATATATTCACAAAATCAATTCTTCAATAACATCCACAACACCCAAAATATTCAATACAAAGCATAAAAGTAAAGAAAGGAGTACTAATAGTTGAGAATTTCTCAATGGGTTGCTCTAAATCTTCACCCTCTTGGTGTTCTTGTTGATGGATCCTTGCTCCAAGATTGGAAAAATGGCCAAAAGATGAGCCCTAGGTCGTGCAAGGGCTGAATATATGTTCCCCATTTAGGCTGCTGTGAAATTACAACACTGTCCACTGCTGTTCAAACGCGAGCCTTCGCTATCGCGTTCTTCCTAGCGCTATCGCGCTTCACTTCGTTTTCCTTCTGCGCTATCGCGTGCGAAAATGGCGCGATCGCGATGCATTGTTTCAGGCTTCTACGCGATCGCGTGAGACACTTGTGCGATCGCGAAGAACAATTCTCCAGCCAAAAACAGAAACTTCACAGATTGCCTTGTTTTGACTTGTTTTCATCCATTCATCACTACATCTTCAATATTCTGTAATATGCAACTAAAACATGATAAGTGCACGTATTTAATCAATAATGCACAACAAAAGCTCAAGTAAATCGAAGGTAATGTGTGGCATTTTGCCCACACATCACACCCCCAAACTTAAACTATTGCTTGTCCTCAAGCAAAGCACACTTCAATAAAAACCAAGTTGCAATTTATCTATTCATGCATTTTTCATAAAAGCCACAACAAGCCAAAACTCGATTCAAGTTCAACAACTAATGACATTGGTTGGTGCCAACAATTAAGCCAAACCATGTGAGCATCACTTTCATATACAAAACATCAAAGAAGACAAACATACCATGACACAAGACTTTCAAAGTTTACCTCTTCGTCACAAGAGTTCACCGTTTTGCTTGCTCACCTCAATTGAAAAGTGAAACACAAGTCCTCAACTCAACTTCACAAGTGCCCTCACCACTCAAGAGAATATCCCAACCACAAAAATGCAATGATAACACAAATGGGATTAATGATAGGAAGAATTCGCTCACTCTCTCAAAAGAAGTTCATCATGCATACTAAAGATCCATAGGCTTGCCCTTCGTGTACCTCTCCACTAATGTAGGAATGCTTGACCACAAATCAATTAGGACTTGTTAGGGTTGTAATGTAGGCTTTTGGTCAAAGGTGGGGTAAATATGGGCAAATAGTGACTACACACCTCCTTGAGCACTACACCGTACAAAAATTAAGGCACACTTCATTTTTCTTGCACTTACATCTTTCTAAATCGAGGATTATACTTTTCCTCTTTATTCATCAATTCTTTTTTTCTTCTTTTTCTTTCTTTTCTTTCACTTGCTTCTTTTTGTTTCTTTTCACTTTTTCACTTTTTTTTTATATTCAACTCACTTTTGTTGCTCTTTCTTTTCATTTATTCATTAACTTCCACACTTTCACCATAACTCGTGCCACCCCCAAACTTAGGCTTTTGCCTAAGTTGCACGTCTTTCAATGCACTCAAGGAGGTAGGGCCAAAAAAGAGGGTTAGTGCTTTAAGCACTTAGAATTGGTCCGGGTTAATAATGTGGTTGCCAAAGAAAAGGATATTAAGCTCAAAGGGGTTGACTAAGGATATAATGCAAGGGTAGGCTTTTTAGATTACTGAGCGGGCCAAAGAAAGCCTAAAATCATTTTTCAAGTCAAGCATCACCTAGGATTTCGCCTCGAAGCACACTTAGGGCAAGTTCTAGATCAAGAAGCACCCACATGAACACACCAAAACCTCACCACACATGGCACATGCAAAGCAAGGAAGACGAGTATATTCAAGTCCCAATCAAAGGCAATTAAGCATCCAAAGTTTACTCATAGCCTAATGAGAGCTAATTAGTGACATAAGAGCCAAAAGTTGAACTTAAAGATCATAGCACAATTTACCAACTAAATTTTTCTATTCATTTTTCAAAACAAGCTCACATGATAAGGATCAAATAATGGTGGAACCAAACATGCCAGTTGCTAAGGAGCAAAAATCTACAACTAATCATCATTATTTACAACTAAGCACTAAACTAGTACTAGAGATGCCCGGTTCAACACAATTACTTCCTTGGAAAAGAACCATGGCAAAGAAAAACCAAGGAGGTTATTTCAAAAATTTTATACAACATGGTATTTACAATGAAAGTGGTTGTTCGGACCCAAATGAGGCTTTCACACCCAAGTGGGATGCCTACGTATCACACAACGGTGAATCAGATAAAAAGAAGCAACATCCCAAGCGTAGTTCATGGGAGTACCTTTTTTTTATTTTTTATTTTATATATATATATATATATATATATATATATATATATATATATATATATATATATATATATATATATATAATTCTAACTAACTACTAAATATAAACAAGCTATTAACACATTACTATAATACTACTAATACTAAATATGCACAAGCTATTAACAAAATACTTATACTAATATTAAAGAAAATGGTCATCCACAAAATTTTTTACAATTTGCTCACAAACAAGGCAAGATGAGGGAGATATATCATAAGCATCAAGTACATGAGCAACATCAATACTACACCCAGAACACAAATACACCCCCAAACTTAAATTATGCACTGTCCTCAGTGCAACTAGCAATGTAATACAAAGGGTGTAAGGAACTCCCTGTCTAGCAGATCACTCCTCACTGTCAGTGTTGGGGTAGCGAAGCTCATCCTCGGACTCTTCATCTGAGCTACTGGAGCGACAGAGCGAATTTAGCTTGCTCATCATCTTGTTGAGGAAGTTGCTTGTTCTCTTGCCAAAATTTTTCTGCTTCCTCTCCATTTTATCCAGTCTGACCTTAATCCGCTCTTGCTCAGCTGCTACTGCCTCCAATGATGGCGTGCTCAGAGGCCTGGAGGAAGAACCCTCTCCATGTGGGCCTGAAGGAAGCCCTGCTACTAGCTGTCTAATCTGAGCGTCTACAGAAGAAATTTGAGAGGAAATGTACCTCATGTTAGACGCTCCAGATGCAAGTGGTGGAACTGGAGTGTAAGAACTCCCTGGTGCAGTAGCAGCATCAGGTGTGGAGAATTGCCCAAAAGCTGGGTCCTCGATATCAACCTGGGAAGGCATCTCAACTTTTCTCTTCTTGCTTTGTATTACTCCTCCCCGTCCTTTCTTCAGCAGTGGATAGATAGGTTTTTCAGGACCCACACTTTTGTCAGTGGTGCGTATCTCCACCCCGGCATCCATGCATAGTCGGTGAATCAAGCTTGGGAAGAATAAACTCTTTGTTCTTTCTAGCACCACTTCCTCAATCTCACGAACAATTATTTCACCAACATTAACCTTGAGCCCATCAATCAGTGCCGCGACCAGGCGAGCTTTTTCAGGAGTGAGATCACTCTCATTGCTCGAAGGCATCACCCTAGTGCACACAATGGATAGCCAAATGCGGGCCTCAGCTGTGAAGTCGGTAGACACAATCTTGTGTCCGAATGTGGACCAACCTGAGTGGTTGCCCCCTTGAAGCATATCTACCATCCACTGCATACCCCCTTCTGAAGCACGAGCTTTGTATAGAGCATTGTCAATATTCTCGAGCTCGTACACCGCATTGATAGCCGCTGCATCAAATCTCACCAACTTGCCCCTCACAGTTGTCACCAACTCCCCACTAAAATCTGTCCGAGTGGCGTTTGCATAGAACTCCCGCGCTATGGTAGCGTTTGCTTTCTCAGGAGTCTTGGCAAAACAGATCCACCAGTTATTTTCTAGCTTTTGAAAGAATTCGGGGAGTTTCTCTTCCACTTTTTCCATATGTATCCCTCGTTCCTTGATGAAGCTCATTTCAAGGTCCCCCTTGAATTTTTCATAGCACGATCTGGATAAGAACCTCGTTCTGTTGAGTTCTGTTGGTTGTTTCCTTCGGCCATTATAATGAAAAAAGTACCTACAAAGATCAACATTGTTAAAACACGATTTGAGTACTTAATATATGCATTTATAAAGCTTAGGAGCCAAAGGTTGAAGCCAAAAAATTTCAGCAGTGGACTGTGCAAGCTCACTGTTTCTGCCAGAATTTGCATCTCTGTGCGATCGCGAAATGACAGGCGCGATCGCGCTGCTTTGTCTAGGACCTTCTGCGCGATCGCGATCATATGACGCGATCGCGAAGAACAGCCCTGGACAAAGCTTCTCGATCGCGCAGGAGGTAACGCGATGGCGAGGCTGTCTTCTCCAGCAGAGAGGAGACAGACCTCGGCTACAACACCCAGAATTTTTATGTTTTGAGCATCATTTACAGTGCACAGCCTCAATTTAAACAAGAAAAACATCAACTTTGGCTTCAATTTGTCAGATCTGACACCAGGGTTTTTAGTTCAATTGAGCATTAACAACTAGTAACCTAACCTATTTTTCTTCACAAACAATTTGTCTATAAGGGTACATCAGACTTCCCCTATTGTCCATAAAAAGCCCTTTGTCTTGCTTATTGCTACAACCATTAATAGAACCTTACCTTGACAATGGAGATATATTCAACAAAATGGAATATGGAAATTGGGAAACATACCTTGAAAATGGAGTAGAGTGCTTGAGCGTGTAATAGAAGAAGCAATGGAACACTTGGAATGCAAAAATGGGGGAGGGGAATTTGAGAGAATGGGGGTTTAGAAATTATGGTCCGTTTCTCTCTTGAAACTGCCTAATATCTGCCTGAAGTGTTATTCTTCGCTATCGCGTGGTCAAACACGCGATCGCGCCTATCTGATGAAGTAACCTACGCGATCGCGTGAGTCAAAGTCGCGATCGCGCAGGTCTGTTTCACAGTGAAGCGCGATTGCGTGGAAGCTGACGCGATCGCGATGAACAAATATCTTTCCAACTTCCAGTGAGCAGAATTTCAGTTAGGCGGTCCGCCCCAAACATTAGGCGCTCCGCCTACTGGGACGCAGAATGCCCAGTTTCAGTGGGCGGTCGGTCCGCCTTCTCTCATTGAATGGTCCGCCCCACACCCTGTGCAATCCATTTTTTTCAATGTTTATGCCTTAAATCATGCATCCTAACAACTACTACATGTGGGATTCATGTGAGATGATCAAAAACAACTACAAAAACTAATCTAATCCTAACATGCAATCAAATAACAACTAAAATTTTAAAGGGATTCGGGTTGCCTCCCGAAAAGCGCTTTATTTAACGTCTTGGCTAGACGGTACCCATGGTGCTTTTCTCTCCACTTGGTGAAGGTGAATTTTCTCCCCAACATCGCTTCATGCTTTTTGTTATGCTCTTTAGGTGGGGGCATATATTTCCAAGATTGCGAAGCCGGATTCTTCATTTTGCACTTCTTCGCTTTCAAGTGAGGAATGTCATTTTGCCTTCTTGCGTGGAAAATTCAACAATGTACTCATTTTGCTCATCAACGCCAAAATTTTCCGAAGGTGCTTGTTCTTCCACTTCGATTGCTTCATCCACACATAGAGTTGAAAAATGAAGTGAATGAGGTTTCAATTGTTTTAACATCAATGGAGCACCAAGCATGACATCCTCTTCTTCACATATGCTAGAGTCTTCATCACAAGAGTTTTGTATTTCCTCTCTAGACTCCAACACCCATTTCTTGTTCACGGCATCATCACCAAATATCTTGACGATGTGATCACTTTCATGAGTTCCCATGATTTGACTTGTGCTCTCTTCCACAAATTCGCTCATTTCTAGCATAACATTCACTACTTCTTCATGTCGAGCCTTGGAGGCTTCAACCACTTCATGCACTAGAATGTTCAAGACACGAGCTTTAAGATCAAATTGGTTCACTCTTTGTCCTAGTTTTTCCTTTTCATGTTTGAGATCCCAACCTGCTACATTTAAGTCATGAAGGCATACTTCATGGACTTTCATTTTTCGAGCTTGATCTCGGAGCCAAGCTCGGCTCACAATTTCTTCTTCATCCCAATTGTGCTTTTCTTCAATAATTCTTTCTTGATATTCAAGCACATCTTCAATGGAGGATTCTTCTTGGAACTCAACCTCATCTTCCATGTAAAACCTTTGTTGAGATTTGGCAACGCCCTTAGCTTGTTGATCATTGAAAGTGTCAACCAATTGGCTCAATCGAGTCTCCAAGTTGTGAATTGCTAAGCCATTTTGATGGATCGTTTCGGCAACCTCACAATGGTTTTTAAGTATTTGCTCCATCAAGTGTTCCAATCTTTCATTTTCATTGCATTCATCTTGCGAAGTCGATAGGTCCATCTCTTCTTGGAACTTCTCTTGGATGCCTTGCCACTCGGGTTCAAGCTCCATGCTCATGTTTGCATTTGCCCTATCAAACTCGTAAGAATCATTAGCATCGTTATAAAAATCATTGGAAGGAGAATAAGGAATATTAGGACAACCGTCCCAATGGCCATCTTGACCCCCACACTCATGGCATATGTCCCACTCAAAGGGTTGAGAAGGTGCACACAACTCGCCCTCGGAAACAATTTGACAATCTTGCCAATGGTGAGGTCCGCCACAATAAGGACAAGGGTCACTCATGTATGGATTTTCAATATGGGACCAATTTTGGTTCCATGATGCCATTTCGAGATAGTTATCACTAATCTAAACTAACTAACTAATGCAAGTAAATTCTACACACAAACAAATATTTACAATTTACAAAGAACATTACTACTATTCACAATTTATACGACAACGGTTCACAAAGTTTGGAACTAAGCCAACTAGCTCAACTCCTCAAACTACTCTAATACGCCAATTGTTCCCCAGCAACGGCGCCAATTTTGACAACGCACAACACACACCTCAAATAGAGATATGAACGGTCGTCACAATACAATCTACCCAACTAGGAGTCGGGGTCGAATCCACAAGGAACAAAGTGATGCGATCAAAGTAGTGGAGGAACTAAACCTATTTGACAAAGCCAAACTAGGATAACGAGGTGATGGAACGATATTAACTACTACAAACTACACTAGTAAAGCAAGTAAATGTGATCTATGGCCTTCTCGCAACCAAGGAAAGCAAGTTTTGAGCCTAGGATACAATTATAGCACGGGGTTTATATATTATGGCCGAGTCGTTCTAATGTAATCCCTAGAATCCTTCCGGCCTAGAAGGGATTTACCTCAACGGCGCTCGTCAAAGCCATGGTTGAGCTTGTAAAGCACTACCCATTACCCGAGGAAAGAAGACCTCTTCCGAGCGTAACTTCTTTTAGATGAGTTAGTCTATGAAATAGCCTATCAACTCAAATCCTCGCTAGCTTCACTATTCTACGCTAACTAATCTCTCCCGAGTCTTTAATTAGCAAAGTAGACGGGCAACTCAAGTGTCGCGAGCACAAGAGTCGAACAATCAAAACAATGGAAGCTAGATAATCAAAACCCAACAATATAAATTCCTAGTCATGACTCATTCATATATTCATGTCCAAAATCATATCAATCAACAATACAAATAGCCATGAAATATATTCACAAAATCAATTCTTCAATAACATCAACAACACCCAAAATATTCAATACAAAGCATAAAAGTAAAGAAAGGAGTACTAATAGTTGAGAATTTCTCAATGGGTTGCTCCAAATCTTCACCCTCTTGGTGTTCTTGTTGATGGATCCTTGCTCCAAGATTGGAAAAATGGCCAAAAGATGAGCCCTAGGTCGTGCAAGGGCTGAATATATGTTCCCCATTTAGGCTGCTGTGAAATTACAACACTGTCCACTGCTGTTCAAACGCGAGCCTTCGCTATCGCGTTCTTCCTAGCGCTATCGCGCTTCACTTCGTTTTCCTTCTGCGCTATCGCGTGCGAAAATGGCGCGATCGCGATGCATTGTTTCAGTCTTCTACGCGATCGCGTGAGACACTTGTGCGATCGCGAAGAACAATTCTCCAGCCAAAAACAGAAACTTCACAGATTGCCTTGTTTTGACTTGTTTTCATCCATTCATCACTACATCTTCAATATTCTGTAATATGCAACTAAAACATGATAAGTGCACGTATTTAATCAATAATGCACAACAAAAGCTCAAGTAAATCGAAGGTAATGTGTGGCATTTTGCCCACACATCACACCCCCAAACTTAAACTATTGCTTGTCCTCAAGCAAAGCACACTTCAATAAAAACCAAGTTGCAATTTATCTATTCATGCATTTTTCATAAAAGCCACAACAAGCCAAAACTCGATTCAAGTTCAACAACTAATGACATTGGTTGGTGCCAACAATTAAGCCAAACCATGTGAGCATCACTTTCATATACAAAACATCAAAGAAGACAAACATACCATGACACAAGACTTTCAAAGTTTACCTCTTCGTCAGAAGAGTTCACCGTTTTGCTTGCTCACCTCAATTGAAAAGTGAAACACAAGTCCTCAACTCAACTTCACAAGTGCCCTCACCACTCAAGAGAATATCCCAACCACAAAAATGCAATGATAACACAAATGGAATTAATGATAGGAAGAATTTGCTCACTCTCTCAAAAGAAGTTCATCATGCATACTAAAGATCCATAGGCTTGCCCTTCGTGTACCTCTCCACTAATGTAGGAATGCTTGACCCGAAATCAATTAGGACTTGTTAGGGTTGTAATGTAGGCTTTTGGTCAAAGGTGGGGTAAATATGGGCAAGTAGTGACTACACACCTCCTTGAGTACTACACCGTACAAAAATTAAGGCACACTTCATTTTTCTTGCACTTACATCTTTCTAAATCGAGGATTATACTTTTCCTCTTTATTCATCAATTCTCTTTTTCTTTTTTTTCTTTCTTTTCTTTCACTTGCTTCTTTTTGTTTCTTTTCACTTTTTCACTTTTTTTTTTTATATTCAACTCACTTTTGTTGCTCTTTCTTTTCATTTATTCATTAACTTCCACACTTTCACCATAACTCGTGCCACCCCCAAACTTAGGCTTTTGCCTAAGTTGCACGTCTTTCAATGCACTCAAGGAGGTAGGGCCAAAAGAGAGGGTTAGTGCTTTAAGCACTTAGAATTGGTCCGGGTTAATAATGTGGTTGCCAAAGAAAAGGATATTAAGCTCAAAGGGGTTGACTAAGGATATAATGCAAGGGTAGGCTTTTTAGATTACTGAGCGGGCCAAAGAAAGCCTAAAATCATTTTTCAAGTCAAGCATCACCTAGGATTTCGCCTCGAAGCACACTTAGGGCAAGTTCTAGATCAAGAAGCACCCACATGAACACACCAAAACCTCACCACACATGGCACATGCAAAGCAAGGAAGACGAGTATATTCAAGTCCCAATCAAAGGCAATTAAGCATCCAAAGTTTACTCATAGCCTAATGAGAGCTAATTAGTGACATAAGAGCCAAAAGTTGAACTTAAAGATCATAGCACAATTTACCAACTAAATTTTTCTATTCATTTTCCAAAACAAGCTCACATGATAAGGATCAAATAATGGTGGAACCAAACATGCCAAAAGTTGCTAAGGAGCAAAAATCTACAACTAATCATCATTATTTACAACTAAGCACTAAACTAGTACTAGAGATGCCCGGTTCAACACAATTACTTCCTTGGAAAAGAACCATGGCAAAGAAAAACCAAGGAGGTTATTTCAAAAATTTTATACAACATGGTATTTACAATGAAAGTGGTTGTTCGGACCCAAATGAGGCTTTCACACCCAAGTGGGATGCCTACGTATCACACAAAGGTGAATCAGATAAAAAGAAGCAACATCCCAAGCGTAGTTCATGGGAGTACTTTTTTTTTTATATTTTATTTATATATATATATATATATATATATATATATATATATATATATATATATATATATATATATATATATATATATAATTCTAACTAACTACTAAATATAAACAAGCTATTAACACATTACTATAATACTACTAATATTAAAGAAAATGATCATCCACAAAATTTTTTACAATTTGCTCACAAACAAGGCAAGATGAGGGAGATATATCATAAGCATCAAGTACATGAGCAACATCAATACTACACCCAGAACACAAATACACCCCCAAACTTAAATTATGCACTGTCCTCAAAAGTTCGAAATTCCTAAATAAGATGGAAATTCAAAAGAAATAAATATTCGCAAAATAACTCAATAAATAAATAAACATCCATTCATAATCAAATAAATTATTCTACAATAATTATCTCCGGGGAATTCCTATAGACATGCAATTCTAAGGGATAGAGGGGAGAGAGAAGGTTTAGAAGAAGAACCCGGATATTTGGATTGAATGACTACTTTTATATTTTACATTATGCCCATGAGCCTAAGTTATATTAAGCGGCTCAACAAAGCATTTTAAAATTTCTTCTATAGGCTTCGCTTCTTGAGTGCTCGAACCCGGACTCGACTCCAATACAATATAAGCCGTCCCAATTTACGAGTTTTAGCAAACTCGTCCCAAGGTTGTTTTCCATGCCAAAAAAATAAGAATACGATAAAGATTAGTAAATACTCAGTAATTAAATAAGAGTTCACGAAGTTGAGCCCACTAATCAAAAGACTTCACTAGCAAAGACATGACAGAAAGAAAAATGAAACAAAACCATGCATTTGATGTATAGCAATTAAGGAAGACAAATAAAGTTTACGCGCAGCCACTAAATAGACTTTCATATGCCAGGCAAGAAATGTCATCATTTTATAAAAAAAAAAAGAAAGAAGTGACATAGCATACTAACCATTTAAATTTTTTTTTTTAAAAAAACCTGAGAGTATGACACACAAACTGAACATAATTTCTCCAGAATGCATTGGACAGTAGCTAAAACATAAAACTTATCTCAACAGTAGTTTAAGATTTCACCAGTTCAAAATTACAGCTACTTTTTCAACATATAAATTAGAAACTTAAATCCACTTTGTCATGAAAGTTACAGACTTGAGAATGGCATTTCAGTTTAGATGGCTTAGCTTTCAAACGGTTATTATTAAAATGATTGTTATCATTAACAAAGAGGACTTATAATAAGAAAGCTAAACAAATAAGCTATCATAATTCCATCGGAAATACCAATTCTAGCAACCAACCTAACAACCAAACTTGCAGATTACATACAAAAATAATCAGCTGTTAAGTAGTATAATTCCTTAATAAATAGAACTTTTAAGAAGATTGCAGATGAAAGGATATTCTTCAATGAAACATGAACCAGATTAAACATCTACGAACCAGAATGAAATAAAACTAAATATTCAAGTAGAAAACTAACAACTAAAGCAACTGCTACCAGAACCAACTCCCTTAGACCCCTGCCATTCTCTTTTCAACAGAAAACCAGAAGCAACCTAGACCCTTGGACAAACAACTACACAGCAGACCCTTCAGAAACATAGCCAAACAAACAGGGAACTAAAACATTGCCCTGCACACACAGCTCACACATACAGGCCCTTATACACAGAACCATAAACAACCTACAGTCTGCATATGCCCTTTCTAATTCACATCAACCCCTGAACACTTGAACACTCCTAGAAGCAACTAATGAAACATCACAGCCTTTCTAACCACCTAGACCACCAGAGCAGATCTCTCAAACTCTCACAGGCCACCTAAGCTTCATTTTACTACTAGCACCTCTGCACTATCCCTGAACAAAACAGCCCCTGAAACCAGCCTTACTCTCAACCTGCAGCAATAAGATATCCCTATCACCTACACCTGAACCCTGCCACAAACCATAACAGATCTCTCTCTAACCCAGGCTAACATCAGCAAGACCTTAAGCTACCTGAAATCATCTACCCATACCTCACAGACCCCTAACCAATTCCTACACACCCTGCAACTTTCTCCTGAACTCAACAGATAGCTCACAGACCTCTAACACCCTTAACCAACTCCCAAACTCCAAACATCTAATCTCACAATTTAGTCATGCAAAACACTAAAGGCATTTATGAAGTAAAACTGAAAACTTGGGCAAAGACATTTCATTTAAGGTTTCAATATAAACAGAGACCACTTCCTAGGATTTTACATCTGATTTTAACCAACAATTATCTTTAAAGAAAAACTTTAAACAAATGAGTTGAGAAATAGGCTGCGATCCTGTTACTCACATATCATTCTCTAAAATAAGCCATTTACCTAGTTACAAGTTCTAAAATAGTGCCAAGACACCAGCTTTGTCATGCTTATTCAGAGAAACAGGGAACAAGCTACTTCATAAAACAGGGAACATGCTTATTCAGATAACATAAATCAGGATACTTCATTTTCTTTGACTTGTTTTTATATACAAGTGCAGCTTCCATTTCATTGACAGAGTACTAGGGAAATACAACAAGAATTTCACAGAAATAAAGAACACTCTCTACACACATAAAAATGAAAAAACTGAAGCCGTAACAAGGGTAGGTTTATTACCTTCTTCGACGCAGTGAATCAAGGCGATTGATCTGAAGTCCTTACGCCCGAACAAGCAATGCAAACTCGACGATTCACAAAATTTAAAGGTCGAAAATTAGGAAGGAAAAATGAATCGCTATTGAAAAAGCACTAAGAGGGTCCTCGTTTCCGAAGTCCCTCAATTCCTTCAACCAAAATCCGACCCATAATTCTGTGAATGAAAGGAGTATTTATAGGGCAAATTCAGGGCTTGAAAAAGGGTGCAAAACGATGTGGGAAAATATGTGTAAAGTGATGAAAACAAATCAGATACGTTGAATTCAATCTTGGATTCAAAATGGACGCTCAGATTTATCACGATTTGGACGATTTTAGTTGGTTTTTGATGGATAAGGTTCGTACCTTAAAGGACAACGCTGGATTCTTCCTATTCGTCCACTGTACGATCGAGAAACAACTGGAATTTGTGGAATCCGGCGTCGTTTGAGGGATTGGGGTTCTTGGGGATCGGGTTTACGGGTTGAACTGATGGAAGAGGGTGCGTATATGTGTGTGTTATATGTATTTTGCATAGGTAAACTGGGATTTAGGGCTAGGAACGAAAATAGCCCTTTTTAGGTAAGATTGAGGAAATTGAGGTAATTGCAAGGGTGGGATAGAAATCAGGCTATGCCTTGCAATTTTGGCTCCTTCTCTTCAAACTCAATCAATTCGCGCTTGAGTTTTAAAACTAGCCTTATTAGAAAATAATTAGACAATAATTTGAAAATTTCGGGACAAAATTGGGTGTCAACAGGCATCTCAACTTTTCTCTTCTTGCTTTGTATTACTCCTCCCCGTCCTTTCTTCAGCAGTGGATAGATAGGTTTTTCAGGACCCACACTTTTGTCAGTGGTGCGTATCTCCACCCCGGCATCCATGCATAGTCGGTGAATCAAACTTGGGAAGAATAAACTCTTTGTTCTTTCTAGCACCACTTCCTCAATCTCACGAACAATTATTTCACCAACATTAACCTTGAGCCCATCAATCAGTGCCGCGACCAGGCGAGCTTTTTCAGGAGTGAGATCACTCTCATTGCTCGAAGGCATCACCCTAGTGCACACAATGGATAGCCAAATGCGGGCCTCAGCTGTGAAGTCGGTAGACACAATCTTGTGTCCGAATGTGGACCAACCTGAGTGGTTGCCCCCTTGAAGCATATCTACCATCCACTGCATACCCCCTTCTGAAGCACGAGCTTTGTATAGAGCATTGTCAACATTCTCGAGCTCGTACACCGCATTGATAGCCGCTGCATCAAATCTCACCAACTTGCCCTTTACAGTTGTCACCAACTCCCCACTAAAATCTGTCCGAGTGGCGTTTGCATAGAACTCCCGCGCTATGGTAGCGTTTGCCTTCTCAGGAGTCTTGGCAAAACAGATCCACCCGTTATTTTCTAGCTTTTGAAAGAATTCGGGGAGTTTCTCTTCCACTTTTTCCATATGTATCCCTCGTTCCTTGATGAAGCTCATTTCAAGGTCCCTCTTGAATTTTTCATAGCACGATCTGGATAAGAACCTCATTCTGTCATATGCTGCTTCTTCTCCTCCTGTTGAGTTCCGTTGGTTGTTTCCTTCGGCCATTATAATGAAAAAAGTACCTACAAAGATCAACATTGTTAAAACACGATTTGAGTACTTAATATATGCATTTATAAAGCTTAGGAGCCAAAGGTTGAAGCCAAAAAATTTCAGCAGTGGACTGTGCAAGCTCACTGTTTCTGCCAGAATTTGCATCTCTGTGCGATCGCGAAATGACAGGCGCGATCGCTCTGCTTTGTCTAGGACCTTCTGCGCGATCGCGATCATATGACGCGATCGCGAAGAATAGCCCTGGACAAAGCTTCGCGATCGCGCAGGAGGTAACGCGATGGCGAGGCTGTCTTCTCCAGCAGAGAGGAGACAGACCTCGGCTACAACACCCATAATTTTTATATTTTGAGCATCATTTACAGTGCACAGCCTCAATTTAAACAAGAAAAACATCAACTTTGGCTTCAATTTGTCAGATCTGACACCAGGGTTTTTAGTTCAATTGAGCATTAACAACTAGTACCCTAACCCATTTTCTTCACAAATAATTTGTCTATAAGGGTACATCAGACTTCCCCTATTGTCCATAAAAAGCCCTTTGTCTTGCTTATTGCTACAACCATTAATGGAACCTTACCTTGACAATGGAGATATATTCAACAAAATGGAAGATGGAAATTGGGAAACATACCTTGATAATGGAGTGGAGTCCTTGAGCGTGTAATAGAAGATGCAATGGAACACTTGGAATGCAAAAATGGGGGAGGGGAATTTGAGAGAATGGGGGTTTAGAAATTATGGTCCGTTTCTCTCTTGAAACTGCCTAATATCTGCCTGAAGTGTTATTCTTCGCTATCGCGTGGTCGCGCCTATCTGATGAAGTAACCTACGCGATTGCGTGAGTCAAAGTCGCGATCGCGCAGGTCTGTTTCACAGTGAAGCGCGATTGCGTGGAAGCTGACGCGATCGCGATGAACAAATATTTTTCCAACTTCCAGTGAGCAGAATTTCAGTTAGGCGGTCCGCCCCAAACATTAGGCGCTCCGCCTACTGGGACGCAGAATACCCAGTTTCAGTGGGCGGTCCGCCTTCTCTCATTGAATGGTTCGCCCCACACCCTGTGCAATCCATTTTTTTCAATGTTTATGCCTTAAATCATGCATCCTAACAACTACTACATGTGGGATTCATGTGAGATGATCAAAAACAACTACAAAAACTAATCTAATCCTAACATGCAATCAAATAACAACTAAAATTTTAAAGGGATTCGGGTTGCCTCCCGAAAAGCGCTTTATTTAACGTCTTGGCTAGACGGTACCCATGGTGCTTTTCTCTCCACTTGGTGAAGGTGAATTTTCTCCCCAACATCGCTTCATGCTTTTTGTTATGCTCTTTAGGTGGGGGCACATATTTCCAAGATTGCGAAGCCGGATTCTTCATTTTGCACTTCTTTACTTTCAAGTGAGGAATGTCATTTTGCCTTCTTGGCGTGGCAAATTCAACAATGTACTCATTTTGCTCATCAACGCCAAAATTTTCCGAAGGTGCTTGTTCTTCCACTTCGATTGCTTCATCCACACATAGAGTTGAAAAATGAAGTGAATGAGGTTTCAATTGTTTTAACATCAATGGAGCACCAAGCATGACACCCTCTTCTTCACATATGCTAGAGTCTTCATCACAAGAGTTTTTCATTTCCGCTCTAGACTCCAACACCCATTTCTTGTTCACGGCATCATCACCAAATATCTTGACGATGTGATCACTTTCATGAGTTCCCATGATTTGACTTGTGCTCTCTTACACAAATTCGCTCATTTCTAGCATAACATTCACTACTTCTTCATGTCGAGCCTTGGAGGCTTCAACCACTTCATGCACTAGAATGTTCAAGACACGAGCTTCAAGATCAAATTGGTTCACTCTTTGTCCTAGTTTTTCCTTTTCATGTTTGAGATCCCAACCTGCTACATTTAAGTCATAAAGGCATGCTTCATGGACTTTCATTTTTCGAGCTTGGTCTCGGAGCCAAGCTCGGCTCACAATTTCTTCTTCATCCCAATTGTGCTTTTCTTCAATAATTCTTTCTTGATATTCAAGCACATCTTCAATGGAGGATTCTTCTTGGAACTCAACCTCATCTTCCATGTAAAACCTTTGTTGAGATTTGGCAACGCCCTTAGCTTGTTGATCATTGAAAGTGTCAACCAATTGGCTCAATCGAGTCTCCAAGTTGTGAATTGCTAAGCCATTTTGATGGATCGTTTCGGCAACCTCACAATGGTTTTTAAGTATTTGCTCCATCAAGTGTTCCAATCTTTCATTTTCATTGCATTCATCTTGCGAAGTCGATAGGTCCATCTCTTCTTGGAACTTCTCTTGGATGCCTTGCCACTCGGGTTCAAGCTCCATGCTCATGTTTGCATTTGCCCTATCAAACTCGTAAGAATCATTAGCATCGTTATAAAAATCATTGGAAGGAGAATAAGGAATATTAGGACAACCGTCCCAATGGCCATCTTGACCCCCACACTCATGGCATATGTCCCACTCAAAGGGTTGAGAAGGTGCACACAACTCGCCCTCGGAAACAATTTGAAAATCTTGCCAATGGTGAGGTCCGCCACAATAAGGACAAGGGTCACTCATGTATGGATTTTCAATATGGGACCAATTTTGGTTCCATGATGCCATTTCAAGATAGTTATCACTAATCTAAACTAACTAACTAATGCAAGTAAATTCTACACACAAACAAATATTTACAATTTACAAAGAACATTACTACTATTCACAATTTATACGACAACGGTTCACAAAGTTTGGAACTAAGCCAATTAGCTCAACTCCTCAAACTACTCTAATACGCCAATTGTTCCCCAGCAACGGCGCCAATTTTGACAACGCGCAACACACACCTCAAATAGAGATATGAACGGTCGTCACAATACAATTTACCCAACTAGGAGTCGGGGTCGAATCCACAAGGAGCAAAGTGATGCGATCAAAGTAGTGGAGGAACTAAACCTATTTGACAAAGCCAAACTAGGATAACGAGGTGATGGAACGATATTAACTACTACAAACTACACTAGTAAAGCAAGTAAATGTGATCTATGGCCTTCTCGCAACCAAGGAAAGCAAGTTTTGAGCCTAGGATACAATTATAGCACGGGGTTTATATATTATGGCCGAGTCGTTCTAATGTAATCCCTAGAATCCTTCCGGCCTAGAAGGGATTTACCTCAACGGCGCTCGTCAAAGCCATGGTTGAGCTTGTAAAGCACTACCCATTACCCGAGGAAAGAATACCTCTTCCGAGCGTAACTTCTTTTAGATGAGTTAGTCTATGAAATAGCCTATCAACTCAAATCCTCGCTAGCTTCACTATTCTACGCTAACTAATCTCTCCCGAGTCTTTAATTAGCAAAGTAGACGGGCAACTCAAGTGTCGCGAGCACAAGAGTCGAGCAATCAAAACAATGGAAGCTAGATAATCAAAACCCAACAATATAAATTCCTAGTCATGACTCATTCATATATTCATGTCCAAAATCATATCAATCAACAATACAAATAGCCATGAAATATATTCACAAAATCAATTCTTCAATAACATCAACAACACCCAAAATATTCAATACTAGTTTAGTATTTAGTTGTAGATTTTTGCCCCTTAGCAACTTTTGGCATGTTTGGTTCCACCATTATTTAATCCTTATCATGTGAGCTTGTTTTAAAAAAAAAAAAAAAAAAATGAATAGAAAAATTTAGTTGGTAAATTGTGCTATGATCTTTAAGTTCAACTTTTGGCTCTTAGGTCACTAATTAGCTCTCATTAGGCTATGAGTAAACTTTGGATGCTTAATTGCCTTTGATTGGGACTTGAATATACTCGTCTTCCTTGCTTTACATGTGCCATGTGTGGTGAGGTTTTGGTGTGTTCATGTGTGTGCTTCTTGATCTAGAACTTGCCCTAAGTATGCTTCGAGGCGAAATCCTAGGTGATGCTTGACTTGAAAAATGATTTTAGGCTTTCTTTGGCCCGCTCAGTAATCTAAAAAGCCTACCCTTGCATTATATCCTTAGTCAACCCCTTTGAGCTTAATATCCTTTTCTTTGGCAACCACATTATTAACCCGGACCAATTCTAAGTGCTTAAAGCACTAACCCTCTCTTTTGGCCCTACCTCCTTGAATGCATTGAAAGACGTGCAACTTAGGCAAAAGCCTAAGTTTGGGGGTGGCACGAGTTATGGTGAAAGTGTGGAAGTTAATGAATAAATGAAAAGAAAGAGCAACAAAAGTGAGTTGAATAAAAAAAAAAGTGAAAAAGAGAAAAGAAAGAAAAAGAAGAAAAAGAGAATTGATAAATAAAGAGGAAAAGTATAATCCTCGATTTAGCAAAATGTGAGTGCAAGGAAAATGAAGTGTGCCTTAATTTTTGTACGGTGTAGTGCTCAAGGAGGTGTGTAGTCACTATTTGCCTATATTTTACCCCACATTTGACCAAAAGCCTACATTACAACCGTAACAAGTCCTAATTGATTTCGGGTCAAGCATTTCTACATTAGTGGAGAGGTACACGAAGGGCAAAGCTATGGATCTTTAGTGCGCATGATGAACTTCTTTTGAGAGAGTGAGCGAATTCTTCCTATCATTAATCCCATTTGTGTTATCATTGCATTTTTGTGGTTGGGATATTCTCTTGAGTGGTGAGGGCACTTGTGAAGTTGAGTTGAGGACTTGTGTTTCATTTTCCAATTGAGGTGAGCGAGCAAAGAGGTGAACCCTTGTGACGAAAAGGCAAACCTTGAAAGTCTTGTGTCATGGCATGTTTGCCTTCTTTGATGTTTTGTATATGAAAGTGATGCTCACATGGTTTGGCTTAATTGTTGGCACCAACCAATGTCATTAGTTGTTGAACTTGAATCAAGTTTGGCTTGTTGTGGCTGTGATAAAAAATGCATGAATTGATGAATTGCAACTTGGGATCCATTGAAGTGTGCTTTGCTTGAGGACAAGCAATAGTTTAAGTTTGGGGGTGTGATGTGTGGCTAAAATACCACACATTACATACTTGTACTAGAGCTATTGTTGTGTTAAATTGATGAAATAAGTGCACTTATCATGGTTTTGTTGCATTTTGTAGGTTGAATATGTTGGAGAAAAGTTGTTGAAGAAACAAGTCCAAAAGTATTCAAGTTGTTGAAAAAGAAGAAAATTGGCTAGTCTGTGAAAAACGCAGCAGAAAAGTAGCTATGCGTGAAACAGTGACTAAGTTGAGCAGTGATAAAGTGGCTATCGGGTGAACTTTGGTACCAGGGTGGCTATGACGTGAAAAATCAGAATTTCTTCATTTCAACCTAGGGAGAATTTTGGCAACACATAAATAGTTGGGAGCTTTCATTTGTACACATCTTTTGGCCATTTTTCCAATCTTGGAGCAAGGATCCATCAACAAGAACACCAAGAGGGTGAAGATTTGGAGCAACCCATTGAGAAATTCTCAACCATTAGTACTCCTTTCTTTACTTTCATGTTTTGTATTGAATATATTGGGTGTTGTTGATGTTATTGAAGTATTGATTTGTTGAATATATTTCATGGCTATTTGTGTTATTAATTGATATGATTTTGACATGAATATATGAATGAGTCATGACTAGGAATTTATATTATTGGGTTTTGATTATCTAGCTTCCATTGTTGTGATTGCTCGACTCTTGTGCTCGCGACACTTGAGTTGCTCGTCTACTTTGTTAATTAAAGACTCGGGAGAGATTAATTAGCGTAGAATAGTGAAGCTAGCGAGGATTTGGGTTGATAGGCTATTTCATAGACTAACCCATCTAAAAGAAGTTACGCTCGGAAGAGGTCTTCTTTCCTCGGGTAATGGGTAGTGCTTTATAAGCTCAACCATGGCTTTGACGAGCGCCGTTGAGGTAAATCCCTTCTAGGCCGGAAGGATTCTAGGGATTACATTAGAACGACTCGGCCATAATATATAAACCCCGTGCTATAATTGTATCCTAGGCTCAAAACTTGATTTCCTTAGTTGTGAGAAGGCCATAGATCACATTTACTTTCTTTCCTAGTGTAGTTTGTAGTAGTTAATATCGTTCCATCACCTCGTTATCCTACTTTGGCTTTGTCAAATAGGTTTAGTTCCTCCGCTACTTTAATCGTATCACTTTGTTCCTTGTGGATTCGACCCCGACTCCGAGTTGGGTAAATTGTATTGCGATGACCGTTCATACCTCAAGCCGAGGTGTGTGTTGAGCGTTGTCAAAATTGGCGCCGTTGCCGGGGACAATTGGCGTATTAGAGTAGTTTGAGGAGTTGAGCTAGTTGGCTTAGTTCCAAGCTTTGTGAACCGTTATCGTGTAAATTGTGAATAGTAGTAATGTTCTTTGTAAATCGTAAATGTTTGTTTGTGTGTAGTGTTTACTTGCATTAATTAGTTAGTTTAGCTTAGTGATAACTATCTTGAAATGGCATCATGGAACCAAAATTGGTCCTATATTGAAAATCCGTACATGAGTGATCCTTGTCCTTATTGTGGCGGACCTCACCATTGGCAAGATTGTCAAATTGTTTCCGGGGGCGAGTTGTGCGCACCTTCTCAACCCTTTGAGTGGGACATATGTCATGAGTGTGGGGGTCAAAATGGCCATTGGGACGGTTGTCCTAATATTCCTTATTCTTCTTCCAATGATTTTTATAATGATGCTAATGATTCTTATGAGTTTGATAGGGCAAATGTTAACATGAACATGGAGCTTGAACCCGAGTGGCAAGGCATCCAAGAGAGGTTTCAAGAAGAGATGGACCTATCGACTTCACAAGATGAATGCAACGAAAATGCAAGGTTGGAACATTTGATGGAGCGGATAATTGAACAACATTGTGAGAATGCCAAAGCACTCAAAGAAACAATCCATCAAAATGGCTTGGCAATTCACAACTTGAAAACTCAATTGAGCCAATTGGTTGACACCTTCAATGATCAACAAACTAAGGGTGTTGCCAAATTTCAACAAAGACGTTATATGGAAGATGAGGTTGAGTTCCAAGAAGAATTCTCCATTGAAGATGTGCTTGAATATCAAGAAAAAATTATTGAAGAAGAGCACAATTGGGATGAAGAAGAAATTGTGAGCCGAGCTTGGCTCCGAGATCAAGCTCGAAAAATGAAAGTCCATGAAGAATGCCTTCACGACTTAAATGTAGAAGGTTGGGATCTCAAACATGAAAGGGAAGAATTAGGACAAAGAGTGAACCAATTTGATCTTGAAGCTCGTGTCTTGAAAATTCTAGTGCATGAAATGGTTGAAGCTTCCGAAGCTCAACATAAAGAAATTGTGAATGATATCCTAGAAATGGGCGAATTTGTGGAAGAGAGCACAAGTCAAATTATGGAAACTCATGGAAGTGATCATATCTTCAAGCTACTTGGTGATGATGCTATAAGCAAGGAAGTTGTGTTCGAGTCTAGAGTGAAAATGAAGAATTTTTGTGATGAAGACTCTAGCATATTTGAAGAGGAGTATGTCATGCTTGGTGCTCCATTAGTGCTAAAACAATCGGGACCTCATTCACTTCATTTTTCAACACTAGGTGTGGATGAGGCAATAGAAGTGGAAGAACAAGCACCTTCGGATGATTTTGGCATTGATGAGCGAAGTGCTTACATTCTAGAGTTTGCCATACCAAGAAGACAAAACGACATCCCTCACTTGAAGGCCAAGAAGTGCAAAATGAAGTATTCGGCCTTTGCAACTTTAAAATTCGTACCACCACCCCGAAAGCACAATGAAAAGCTTGATTCAAAGTTGGGGAGACAATTCATATTTACAAAATGGAGAGAAAAGTGTGATTTTGGTACTCGTCGTGCCACGACGTTAAAAAACGGCGCTTCTTGGGAGGCAACCCATGTTTAAATTCATGCATGTTTTATAGATATATTGTAATGCTCCTCACTTGTTCTTGAGTGGATGGTGTTTGTAGGTGGATGATCAAAAGTGAAGAAACGAGTCCAATTGGGGCTTAAGGAATGAGATGGTGCGGAGTCGTACTCAAAAGTGCGGGCTGAGGATGATTTGAAAAACAAAAAAATGAGAAGGCACAATATTGTGCTACCTAGCACAATTGGTAGCACAATTGTTATGAAGCCACTGCCAGAAATTGGAGAATTGTGCGGGTCAGCACAATATTGTGCGACCGCACAATTCCTCCGGCAGCATAGCAAAATCACTTTATTACTTGTGCGGCACCGCACAATATTGTGCGGTCGCACAAAGTGACGGGTAAGGGCAATTGTGTCCATTCAGGTATCATGACAAATACTAAAGGGAAGCAAAAGATGACTAACAGGACAAAGCAAGTGACTAGGGCCCGGCAAAGTACCGCACGGGCCAAGCCAAAGCAACCAAAGGACCAAGAGACCTCCCGGAAGAGGTCGGCCTCAAAGAGGGTGGACAGAGTGAGTGAGTCGAGCCCGAGCTCGAGCTCAGGATCTGATTCGGACTCCCAATTCCAAGGAGTCCCTGACCTTGATCCCAAACCGGCCAAGATTGAGAGATTTGTGGTGCCGGAGGCTAGGGCCATTTACAAGGAGTTTACAAAGAAACGCCCTATCCTCCCGGAGAGACGCTTTCATATCTCGGGCACGGAGGAGGAGTATGCTCGGATATATGCCAACCTGGATAGACGGGGGTGGTTGGGGTTCTGTGCGCCACCGGGCATGTACGTCCCCAGTCTTGTACGTGAGTTCTATGTTAACGGCAAATGCAAAAAGTTCACCGACAGAAAGGTGGTTGTGCGAGGGACTGAGGTGCATTACGATTGGGATGACTTGAACGGGATTCTAGGGGTCACCAGAGCATGCATAACCCTAGCTTATTCTGAGAAGTTGAGATTAGGGGAAGAGGCTCGGCCATGGTTAGTCTCCATCATAGCAGCCCCGGGCACCACACCTGCGTGGGCAGCCCCCGGATTCAGTATATACAAGAAGGACCTCAACTTCGAGGCCAAGGCTTGGCTAGGACTTGTTAGTAGCAGGTTGATCCCCTCGAAGAATGATACTAAAATCCCGTTGAGGAAAGCAGTGTTGGTTGCCGCCTTGATGGCAGATTATCCTCTCAACCTCGGTGCCATCATACTCACAGAGATAGAGAACAGGATGGAGCAGAATGAGACTACCCTCCCGTTTCCCTGTTTATTGACTAGCCTCATCTCCAATGTAAATGTCCCACGGATTCCTCATTTGGACGTGGAGATTGAGGCCACTGGTAGGACTGAGGTGGATAAGATCCATGACGAAGGGAACCCCAGGGACAAGAAGAAGAGGAAGACTACCGAGTCGACCACTCTGGATACTCTCTTATCTGATGCTGTTCCCACAGCTGGGGAGTCATCCGAGGCAGCCACTCAGGCACCATCTACATCCACACAGGCACCGTCCTCATCTACAGGCACACCCGTTGCACCTCCTGAGCGCCCCGCCTCTCGGGTGCCCCCAGCTATCTTAGGCCATGCCTCCTTGCTTCAGGTTCCGGGTGTTGTCGCTGCCACGTCCACGGTAGTGAACACCTTGAACGAGAAGCTGAACACTATTCTTCAGGACCCATTGTTGACAGCGAGAGTGTTCAGGGAGGTCATGACGCCTATTCAGGAGATCATGCTGCCCATGCAGGAGAGTTTGAGACAGCTGGCGGAGGGCCAGAAGGAGCAGACTAGAGAGTTGAAGAAAATGGGGAAGAGGATCCAGAGGATAGAGAGGCGAGTCGAGGAGGATATCCCGAGCCTGAGAGGAGAGCTATCTAGCCTCTCCAGGGATTTTTACAGCTATTGTCGGAGTGACTTCTCGTTCTTGGAGGAGACGGCGAGGACATCTGCAGCTGCGGATGTCGATGATGAGGATGACGAGGAGGAGGAGGATCCCGAGCGCGAGGAGCTTATGAGGCGTCGGGCGCTTGACATCTTGGACAGGCAGGCCACTTCTATGGCTAGGGTTGAGCAGACAGAGACACATGAGCCATTGCCTGCCGCTGCCACCACCACTCCACTCCAGACAGAGCCTGCTGATACCCAGCCGACCCCTGAGGGTCCCACTGCTGCTGAGCCATCCAGTTCTCCACCAGCCGCTGAGGGCTAGCTATGACAGGGAACATTCTTTTACTCATTCTCTTAGATGCTTTCATAACTTTTAGTTGCATTGGGGACAATGCATACTTTTAGTTTGGGGGTGGGTACTTAAAAGAATGTCTCATGTCACTATATCTTGTATATAGGATGTTTTGAGTACCTTTGTTGTCATGAACCAAGTATTGTATATAATTGTTTTATCTATAAAATGGTGTTATGTTTGATGCATGTACAGAAATGTTTATGTTAAGTTATTAGTATATATGTGTTTAGCAATTCGAAAAAGAAAAAAAAAAAAAAAAAAACATGGTACTCCCATGAACTACGCTTTGGGATGCTACCCCTTTCTTTATCTGATTCACCCCCGGGTGATACGTAGGCATCCCATGTGGGTGCGAAAGCCTCATTTGGGTCCGAACAACCATTTTCATTGTAAATACCATGTTGCACAAAAATTTTTGAAATAATCTCCTTGGTTTTTCTTTGCCATGGTTCTTTTCCAAGGAAGTAATTGTGTTGAACCGGGCATCTCTAGTACTAGTTTAGTATTTAGTTGTAGATTTTTGCCCCTTAGCAACTTTTGGCATGTTTGGTTCCACCATTATTTAATCCTTATCATGTGAGCTTGTTTTAAAAAAAAAAAAAAAAAATGAATAGAAAAATTTAGTTGGTAAATTGTGCTATGATCTTTAAGTTCAACTTTTGGCTCTTAGGTCACTAATTAGCTCTCATTAGGCTATGAGTAAACTTTGGATGCTTAATTGCCTTTGATTGGGACTTGAATATACTCGTCTTCCTTGCTTTACATGTGCCATGTGTGGTGAGCTTTTGGTGTGTTCATGTGTGTGCTTCTTGATCTAGAACTTGCCCTAAGTATGCTTCGAGGCGAAATCCTAGGTGATGCTTGACTTGAAAAATGATTTTAGGCTTTCTTTGGCCCGCTCAGTAATCTAAAAAGCCTACCCTTGCATTATATCCTTAGTCAACCCCTTTGAGCTTAATATCCTTTTCTTTGGCAACCACATTATTAACCCGGACCAATTCTAAGTGCTTAAAGCACTAACCCTCTCTTTTGGCCCTACCTCCTTGAATGCATTGAAAGACGTGCAACTTAGGCAAAAGCCTAAGTTTGGGGGTGGCACGAGTTATGGTGAAAGTGTGGAAGTTAATGAATAAATGAAAAGAAAGAGCAACAAAAGTGAGTTGAATAAAAAAAAAAGTGAAAAAGAGAAAAGAAAGAAAAAGAAGAAAAAGAGAATTGATAAATAAAGAGGAAAAGTATAATCCTCGATTTAGCAAAATGTGAGTGCAAGGAAAATGAAGTGTGCCTTAATTTTTGTACGGTGTAGTGCTCAAGGAGGTGTGTAGTCACTATTTGCCTATATTTTACCCCACATTTGACCAAAAGCCTACATTACAACCGTAACAAGTCCTAATTGATTTCGGGTCAAGCATTTCTACATTAGTGGAGAGGTACACGAAGGGCAAAGCTATGGATCTTTAGTGCGCATGATGAACTTCTTTTGAGAGAGTGAGCGAATTCTTCCTATCATTAATCCCATTTGTGTTATCATTGCATTTTTGTGGTTGGGATATTCTCTTGAGTGGTGAGGGCACTTGTGAAGTTGAGTTGAGGACTTGTGTTTCATTTTCCAATTGAGGTGAGCGAGCAAAGAGGTGAACCCTTGTGACGAAAAGGCAAACCTTGAAAGTCTTGTGTCATGGCATGTTTGCCTTCTTTGATGTTTTGTATATGAAAGTGATGCTCACATGGTTTGGCTTAATTGTTGGCACCAACCAATGTCATTAGTTGTTGAACTTGAATCAAGTTTGGCTTGTTGTGGCTGTGATAAAAAATGCATGAATTGATGAATTGCAACTTGGGATCCATTGAAGTGTGCTTTGCTTGAGGACAAGCAATAGTTTAAGTTTGGGGGTGTGATGTGTGGCTAAAATACCACACATTACATACTTGTACTAGAGCTATTGTTGTGTTAAATTGATGAAATAAGTGCACTTATCATGGTTTTGTTGCATTTTGTAGGTTGAATATGTTGGAGAAAAGTTGTTGAAGAAACAAGTCCAAAAGTATTCAAGTTGTTGAAAAAGAAGAAAATTGGCTAGTCTGTGAAAAACGCAGCAGAAAAGTAGCTATGCGTGAAACAGTGACTAAGTTGAGCAGTGATAAAGTGGCTATCGGGTGAACTTTGGTACCAGGGTGGCTATGACGTGAAAAATCAGAATTTCTTCATTTCAACCTAGGGAGAATTTTGGCAACACATAAATAGTTGGGAGCTTTCATTTGTACACATCTTTTGGCCATTTTTCCAATCTTGGAGCAAGGATCCATCAACAAGAACACCAAGAGGGTGAAGATTTGGAGCAACCCATTGAGAAATTCTCAACCATTAGTACTCCTTTCTTTACTTTCATGTTTTGTATTGAATATATTGGGTGTTGTTGATGTTATTGAAGTATTGATTTGTTGAATATATTTCATGGCTATTTGTGTTATTAATTGATATGATTTTGACATGAATATATGAATGAGTCATGACTAGGAATTTATATTATTGGGTTTTGATTATCTAGCTTCCATTGTTGTGATTGCTCGACTCTTGTGCTCGCGACACTTGAGTTGCTCGTCTACTTTGTTAATTAAAGACTCGGGAGAGATTAATTAGCGTAGAATAGTGAAGCTAGCGAGGATTTGGGTTGATAGGCTATTTCATAGACTAACCCATCTAAAAGAAGTTACGCTCGGAAGAGGTCTTCTTTCCTCGGGTAATGGGTAGTGCTTTATAAGCTCAACCATGGCTTTGACGAGCGCCGTTGAGGTAAATCCCTTCTAGGCCGGAAGGATTCTAGGGATTACATTAGAACGACTCGGCCATAATATATAAACCCCGTGCTATAATTGTATCCTAGGCTCAAAACTTGATTTCCTTAGTTGTGAGAAGGCCATAGATCACATTTACTTTCTTTCCTAGTGTAGTTTGTAGTAGTTAATATCGTTCCATCACCTCGTTATCCTACTTTGGCTTTGTCAAATAGGTTTAGTTCCTCCGCTACTTTAATCGTATCACTTTGTTCCTTGTGGATTCGACCCCGACTCCGAGTTGGGTAAATTGTATTGCGATGACCGTTCATACCTCAAGCCGAGGTGTGTGTTGAGCGTTGTCATAGGCTGCTGTGAAATTACAACACTGTCCACTGCTGTTCAAACGCGAGCCTTCGCTATCGCGTTCTTCCTAGCGCTATCGCGCTTCACTTCGTTTTCCTTATGCGCTATCGCGTGCGAAAATGGCGCGATCGCGATGCATTGTTTCAGTCTTCTACGCGATCGCGTGAGACACTGGCGCGATCGCGAAGAACAATTCTCCAGCCAGAAACAGAAACTTCACAGATTGCCTTGTTTTGACTTGTTTTCATCCATTCATCACTACAGCTTCAATATTCTGTAATATGCAACTAAAACATGATAAGTGCACGTATTTAATCAATAATGCACAACAAAAGCTCAAGTAAATCGAAGGTAATGTGTGGCATTTTGCCCACACATCACACCCCCAAACTTAAACTATTGCTTGTCCTCAAGCAAAGCACACTTCAATAAAAACCAAGTTGCAATTTATCTATTCATGCATTTTTCATAAAAGCCACAACAAGCCAAAACTCGATTCAAGTTCAACAACTAATGACATTGGTTGGTGCCAACAATTAAGCCAAACCATGTGAGCAATCGTTGTCTTAGATTGCCAATTCCAGTATTTTGGGATCTCAACCCATTCACCCATAAAGTCAGCATCTACTACTACGAAACCTCCTATCTACTTCAACGAAGTCGATGATCAACCAAATGTGGTCGTTGGTCGATGAAATAATGCAGTAGTTCTGCAACAATGGCGAAAAAAACAAAAAATAGCTTGAACTTCTTACCAGCTGAAGAAATGAAAGGATGTATGTGTAAAGACGGAAGCCCAGACCAATTCACCTCAGATTTCCATCCACATTACTCACATTCAGACGTTACTGCTGCAACAAGAAATTTCCAGGAAAACGGCTTCCAAAAGAGAAAACAGTTATCGATCGAGACGACGCAGTTCTTGATGAGTGAAATGGAGCAAAAAATGAAGCTCAAACAGCCATTGAAGGCACGGGTGGTTCTGGGCGGGAAAGCTTGGAGGGAAGAAGAAGGTAAATGGAGCCTAGGGATTTTGGTGGGAAGATTTAATTATTTTTTTTGCTATTTTAGGTAAATAATAATTATTTATATAGTAGACCAAAGTGTAGTTTTTGTAACTTGGGGCTGGGGGTTTATGACTTGAGAACTTGGGTAAGATCATTAGTGTTAAATGGTCATTAAGGAATTAAAGGGTTATACACCCAATTTTTAAGACTTGAGGGTTATTCCCTTATTTTCCTTCATTGCAGGGATCTTTTAGCCAAGTCACCCAAGTTACTAATAGTAACGTTTAACCATTTTTGTCTTTGCAGGTTAGGTTTTCATTATGTTAATCTATGTACACTTGAAGGGATTTAACGGTACATTATGGGCTATCTGTGGATATCCAGAACATAGAAAGGAGCTTCTTCTTTCTTTACTTTTCAGATCTTTTCTATACTTAAGTTTATCATAGGTCAGAGGAAACACTACTAAAAAAACCGGTATCTGCGACCACCATCAGGCGACCGAAAATCGGTCTGTCCAGTTGTGCGACTGGGATCTGCACAATATCAAGCATACAAAGGGTGCCAAGAAGGGCGGTGGAGAGTGGGTCGAGCCCCGCGCAAAAGAGGCATGCGTAAGTTTGTAAAATTCGATCTTTAGTCGCGCCAAACCTTCAACGTTTAGTGTTTCTATTAACATCATTAATATATTTATGTTATTCAGAAAAAGGCTACAAAGGCTGTGGAAGACTGGACATCGACCCAAGCATCGGACGCCGGAAGCAGCACCCCGGCTCCCTTGACGTTCGAGAAAGAAAAGCAAATATGGCTCGATACTGTTGGAGGGGTTAAGAAGGGGTATGCTTATGGTCTTGGATCGCTATTTGCTCCGGATAAGCATAATACTCGCTTTTTGGGCTCTTCAGCTACTTCTTCTCCTTCGAGCTCCGTTGATCCTGCTGAAATGGCTCAAATGAGAGAGCAGATCGCACAGCTGTCGAGAGTAAATCAAGAAACGCAAGACTTTATCAAAAAGCTCCTTGCCAAAAAGGAGAAGAAGAAGAAGAAGAAAGCAAAAAGAAAGCATAAGAGCAAGCATCGACGCAACTCCTCTTCCGAGTCCGGGTCTAGCTCAGCCTCGACCGAGTAGTCTTTTGAATGTCTTTTGAATGTTTGTGAAGCTTTATTGTTAACAATTTTAGGATATAACTAATGATGTTGGATGTTTTTGAAATGTTTGGTTTATTGCGTTGTATTGGTGAATTACTGTTTTTAGTGTCTTCGAAATGCTTTCTATTGATTCCAGGTTTTTTATTGCTGGTTTTTGCTGTTGCTACTGCCTGAAAACAGGTTTTTTATTGCAGGTTTTTTCAGGTTTGGCGACCGATTTTCGGTCGCATAGCGGTCACCATTAATTCCCACAACTGAGACCAAGTATGCGACCGCTTTTCGGTCGAACATCCTATGCGACCGAAAATCGGTCGCATACTTGGTCACCATTAATTCCCACAACTGAGACCAAGTATGCGACCGAAAATCGGTCGCATACTTGGTCACTGTATGTATGCTATTGTGCGACCGAAATTCGGTCGCAGAGTGGTTGAAGTATCGACCGAGTTTCGGTCGCAGGGCTATTTGCTACCATTAATTATCGGACCACCCGTATCGGTCGACCTGGCGACGGATATGCGACCGATTTGGTGGTCGAAAAACTGTGTTTTTTTAGTAGTGAAATGTGTGCAATTTTTTTTCCGTGTTCTTTCAAGAGTCTTATTCTACATCTGAATGGTTGTACTATGCATGACTTCTGTTTGTACTCATAGCAGTGTTTTCGATCAATTGTACTTCTCCAGGACTTTTTCTCCTTTCGTGGGAACTGGGAAAGGATAATACAATGAGGAGGATAGATGCAATTAATGGGGTGATGCCACAACATGCTGAGCACGAGTATTTCGTTCGTGCTAAGCTACAATAGAAGTAGGTTAACCAGAAGAGCTAAGAAGCACTCTCAAGTTCTCAGGGTTAGGGGTGGAAATGGGGTAGGGTGGGGATGGGGTGGGGCAGGGGATAACATTAAATAGGGCAGGACTGGATGGGGCGGGTGCAATAGGGAAATTTTTTAAAATTAGGCAGGGCAGGGTTTAATCCAAATAAACTTTTTGGGGTTTTTCCAATCCGTCCATTTCTGTACTTCCTTGCCCCTCCTACTCAGGGTAACCTTCTCATGCAAAGTGTCTTGCCTTCATTCCCTGCAACAACTGAGGAGACTTATATACAGAGTGATATACTACTCTCTCTATTCCACAATGGATGACATGTTTCGGATTTCGAGAGTCGAACAAGTTTATCTTTGACCGTAATATTTTCATATGTCTTTTAAATATTTTGAATTATTAATTATTGTGACTTATAGTACTTTTTATGTAGTTTCTAAATATATAAAAATCGTTCCAAAAAACTTAAAGATTATATGTTCAAATTCACGGTCAAAATGAACTCGTTTGACTTTCGAAATACAAAATATGTCATTCTTTTTGGAACAGATGGGGTACTATATATGGATTACATATCTTTGTAAAATTGTATTCAATTGATTTATATTCCATGTGACATTTTCGTGGTATTCCCGAGTTTTTGTAAATGACCTACTTTTCTTGTTAATCCCTTGTAATTCAATCTTTTAAAAAGTTATATGAAATTCATAGAACAGTATATATATATATATAAAAGGAAGATTCATGCTGAATGTAGCACTTCGTAATGACAAAATTAAGCTTTTAGTGTTGGATGTTGATCTCAATTTTTTCGCCCAATATAGTGATCAGAAAGGAGGGAACGAAGAGAATGTTCCAAGATGTTTATTCTCTTTTGACGTGCCACTTGGATCACAAATACCTTTTCTCCCCCTTCCTTCGGCATCCCTGACTCGGGCATCCCTTTCAGGTGCAGTTGACATACAATTTAGAAAATTTATAAGGATTAAACATACTGATGAAAGGAAAAACTTACGAAAAAATAGCTAAGGAAAATCCTTCGTTTGAGGGAAGAGGTTTTCACCCAATACAAGAATTTAAGGCTAAGCATATATGCTATATTTTGTTTTTTCAAATCTAAGATGCTTAGTGTAATTCCTCACTCAAGGTAAAACAACCTTACAACAACAATACATTTCAATTCAAATCACATTGGAATTAGCTATATGAATTCTCCAGCAATTATATCAGACATTTATAGTAAATTAAAATAGCGAAGCACGAAAATTTCTGAGTATGTAAATATTTCATATTTGACATCAGCAATAAGTTCTAATCTAAATAAACATAAGGATTAAAGTAAACGGACCATTATAGTTAAAACATATTTTCTATTACTCTATCTATTTCCTTTCTTTCCAAACATATACAAATTTTTTTAATCCTTATTATTGGCCAAGTAGCAAATAGTACTAATTGGATTGATTTTGTCTTATTATCCTATTTCTCGCTTCATCTCCACTATGTTGGATCGTACACTGCTAGTCCTTTCTAAAATCAGCATATGATCTTAGTAGGATTCGGGAAAGGGTTGCACTCAAAGGGCGTGATGTACACGGCCTGCCTGATGCTGGGCTGATTTCACGACTCGAACCCTTAACATCTACTTCAAATGAAGACAACTTTACCGGTTGATTCCCTCCTAAACAGAAACTTGATATTTTGATCGGGCTTTAGCTGACCTGGAAAAGTTAAATTAGAGGAACTTTAAAGAAGCTGAGGAAAAAGCAAGGACTTATGAGCAAAAATTTAAAGATTTGGGTTACAGAATGTCACTCCTGGAGATGGAAATAGCAAAATATGTTGAGTGGCAATCTCCAAGCAGTTCGACCCGTCATAGACAAAAGCCTGATATTTGAGTGGAGAAAGTTATAGGGTCGGCCATTACCCACAGTGTTTCGGATATTTCTCGGTTATAAAGCAAAATTCTGTAGTTTTTGCTTGATTATATACCTAAGTATTTGTGTGGAACTGGAAATTTTGTAGACATTGGCCCAGGGCTTTCGTCTGGTTATTTGGGTTAGGCTCACATCACATGTTGAAACCCAGCTTTCCTGATATTCAAGTGGGGACGGGTAAAGTGGCAAGCCTATTATTGACCAAGTTTCAAAGGGTGCACCACTCGTCCTCGAGAATTTCTCAGTTATAAAAAAATAAAGAAGAAACATTGCATTCCCCGCCCTTCAGCTTGTGGTTCTGCTCAAGTCAATAGCGATGTTTCGATAAAGATAAGAGAAGATTTTGTTCAGAGGAAGAAGGTACATTGTTTATTTAGAATATTTCTTTTGTTATTTGTGGCATTCAATATAGCTCACAACTAGTTTTGGTTTGACAAGTGAAAATATGAGTTCTTTAAGTTCTATGGTCGGGATATTTACAGTCATGTATCTTGTATGTGTATGGAAATTGACCAAAACAGTTGCAGCTATATGTTGGATGGTGTATCGAGTGTAAAGTAACATACTTCAATGCTGTTTGTGCTTGGTTGAAGACTCGCAGGGTCTTTACCTTGTATCACATAACATAAATTGAAAAGAAATGGTAACCAGCCTTTTGCATTGCTTCCCTATCCTGTTAAAATTAGTGTTACAAACTTGAAGATAGTTGGATGTTTGAATTTATAAATTCTTGGCCGAAAAGTAGAAAATGAAAGGTCTGTCCAAAGGGAACCATATGTCCGAACAGAGCTGAATAAAAAGATAAGGTCTCACTTTCCTTTGCCACTCAAGTGTACAGCATCTGCGTGCTTAGGCCCCTTCTTTCCTTAATGATTAGTACACAACGTGCCTAAGTAGTCTCAAATAAGGCGTGCAGGCCCCTTTAGTAGGTGATTCACTATCGACGCAAAGAAAAGGCTGAAGCAATCAAAGGGGGGTACAATGAGCCTTCAGCCCCATGCATCTAACCAGCTTGCCTGTGCCATGTTGTTTAGTTACAGGTGGATAACATCATCCATAAGATAAATAGTGCATGTTGCTATTTGATTAGGAGCTGCTGCCAGCAATTTTGAGAACGGCAGTTGATTATGCTCTGCGTCGCACTATTTAAATTTCAGCATGCACTATTTATCTTAGAAAAGCCGTGGCAGAAGTACGCCAAATGATCATCTAGAATTTAATGGAGTAGCTATTGAATACTGCCAACAACTACATTAGATATGCCTTCGCAGGATCGTCTGTTTTGCCCTGGAGTTACATACTCTAAGTTCTAGTTTACCAGAAAGGCTATGCGCCTTCTTGCTATAGGTATGCTGTTTCATATTTTGATCACTCCCAGTCCCAACAATTGCTGCATTCAATGGGAGCTTTTGCTGTCTGTGGAAGTTTCACCAGCAGGTAGAAACCAAGACCCATTCTAATTCATTTTTGTGTGGACTTTGGTGTGAATAGTTGGATAGTTAACAACTGATAATGAGAGAGAAATCAACAAATTGTATTTAAAAATTTGATTTCTGCTACAAGTTGGTTTCTACACATAGGAGATGAAAACAATAATTATGCATAACAGAGTAATTATAACTAGACTACATGAAACTAATTGCGTGAAAAGATATTTATTTAGTAAACTAAGCTCTCTTGTTCCCTGTTCGTCCTTGTCAATGGTCCAGGGCTACTCAATAATGAAATCTTCGGGGTTGTATATATACCAAATTGGTGTTGGCCAAAGCCACTTCCAGTATTTGTCACGATCATTGCGTAGCAAGTACTTTGTAAGTCTACTATCCAAGTCATAGAAACCAAATTCATAACCTCCTCGAACACCAATCCTATGCTGCTCCAAGTTGTCATCTGTAAAATAAATCCGGTTCCTCTTATAATATCCACCAGGAGGAAGATCGCTAGTTGCTATTGAAACTGATGTATTTAGCCCCAAAAACAGGACATTTTCACCTATATTTTCCACTTTACACCAACTTCTACTGCTAGATTCATACATATATAAGTTGAAGTGGCTTGTTTGATAACGATAATTATCATCAGTTCCTATGCTTCTCAAATATCGGTGAACCTGGAGCAGCCCAATTGAAGTATTAAACAAGTAGCTCTTTTGCGAAAAGACTTCTTTTGGTGGTTCTACAGTTTCGACTTTTCTTGGGTAAGCTGCAGACAACTCAAACACCTCTACGGAATTTTCAATTGTCAAAGCGTATAACTTGTCCTCGTAAAAAATGGCATCGCTGTATCCCATTCGGCCTTTAGAAATGCATGTCCACTTTTTATCTTCAAGTTTGCAGTAGGCCAATTTATAACTACTACCATAAATGGCAGCGACCATAAAATTACTTTTGCTTGAGGTAGGACTTGAGGATAGGACAACTTTGTCTAAAAAGTATTCGTGCACATGATATGCTTCTGAAAAGTAAGTTCCGGGACGGCCATCAGAATGTTCAAGTGCATATTCAGTGCCAAGCTTCTTTGCACAATATTTTCTCACATCAGGGAACTTATACCTTGGTGGAAGGGCAATTTGAACCCTAGTGATTGGGTTAAAGAGAGAGATTCTCGGAGAGTCTTCAACAGCAACTAACCATCCATGGGACGAACCACGAAACTTCTTGCCAAGGACCTCTGGAACCTCAAGGTAGTAAATTTTCCTTCTATCAAAGCTATAAAACTTTTCATATTTTTCGTTTCTGCTATGACGAGGTAGCAACAGCCATGGCTGAACATCCTTACTAGAAATAGTTGGTAATATAGACCTCCATGAAGTGCAAACACATGTGAACCGTACTTGATCAGTATATGTAACAAGACGATGGGCTATTAATTTCAACAAATCTTGAGGAAGCTCCGACCAGCCAGCCATTTACAATCTGATACCATCAAATAGGCAATGGGACAAAAATTAGAGCAGAACCATAACTGTATAAATTTCAATATATGTATTACATGAACTTATTGTAACAGATTTTGGAGAAGTTGGCCGAACTAGGAATTCATATAAGGGAATCCAAAAAAATTCCTCTAAAGTAATAATCATAAGGTTCCAAAAAGCAAATTAATGATGCCTCAAAAAAAGAATATCAAAAGACCGTTGGAAGCTATAATCAAAGACGTGAAAGAAAATATGATTTACCTAAAACAAACTGAAGAGGACACTTCGTTTAAACAGCCACAATCGGTTTGTGAAGGAGCGAGATTACCAATGACAAGGCAGAAGGCTTTATAGCGTTTCTGATTATTCCTAGTTTCGACAAGTTTTGTTTTCCCAATCTGTATAGTTTTTGGATCTTGGAAATATTCTCAACAAGTTCTCAGAACCACACATAGAGAAAAAGGGATCCACCTGTGTTTGGTTTTATACCAGACGAGTACGTAATGCGAGGCGTTTTACATAGCACGACGGCCAAAGCTAGAAATAAAATATGATATAAGACAGTCTTAAAGTTCACTAATTTTTAGATTTTCAAAATGGTTTAAGTAAAAATTATACAAAGAGTTTGAAATCATAATTTCTTTTCAATAAAATAAATATTAACCTAGCTATGAATAGTATAAAGAAATCAGATATAACAACCCAAATATCAAAAGTTAAAGGGGGTAATCAATAAATAACTAATTAATCACTAATAGTTTATTATTAAATTAAATCTTATACCTTGTCAATATGTGAATATGAAAAGAAACATAAACATAAAAGTCAAAGAGAAAACATATGGACGTTTGAATAAGGACAATTTGGGAAAAATTATTAATTAAAGATTTTACATTAAAAACATTCCTTAGAAAATATCACTTGAATCCCACTCATGCAGAGAGCAACAAGGATTTCGGTTGGGCCAACGAAGGTGCGAGTGTGAGGTAAAAAATTTGCACGCAAGCCGTTTTTGCGGGTGATCTTTGGTTTGAGGCTACTTTTTTATTGGTTTTGTATAAGAGACAACTTTTTGGAACTTCAATCTTTGTGGACTGAACTCCACACAAGTTCAACCCACAAGAATTGAAGTTTAACTTCGGCTCACCATAAAGGTCAAAGTTCAACTTCAACCCACGAGGATTGAAGTTTACGTATTTATACCTAAATGTTCAGCCTTTGAAGTTGAACTTCATCTCTTAGGCATGATGAACCCACAAGATTTGAACTTCAACCTATAAGGATTGAAGTTCTAAAAATAATCTCTCACCTAAAATCAATAAAAAAAATGGCCTCAAACCAAAAACTTCAAAAATACATTCTGATTTCCGGAAACTAATTTATTCACCACCGTTTTCAACCTCTCCGCAAGAACTTTTGCAATTATCTTATAAATGCTCCCAAGTAAACTGATCGGCCTAAAGCCTTTTATATTAGAAGCCCTTTTTTTCTTGGGTATCAAAGCGATAAAAGTAGTGTTGAGACTCTTTGTAAAGCCCCCTTCATTATACAGAATTTTGAAGGTCTTGATTATGTCTCTCTTCACAACATGCCAACACTTCTTGAAAAATTGAAATTGAACCCATCCGGTCCAGGTGCCTTATACCCATCCACTACTTTTATCACATTTGTTGCTTCCTCTTCATCAAATGGCCTTTGAAGCCACTCTTTCTCCTCCTCACTTAGGGCTGCTAGATTTGGATCATACCAGCAAGGTCTCCAATTTTCCTTTTCAGAAAATAATGATGCGGGGTAAATAGATGGAAGCGATAAACTATGATGCGGAAGCAATAATCACATGATAACAAGAAAATAGGGACGGGGAAGAACAGAAATAGAAGTAAAGAATAGATAAACGATTCAAACCATGAACGTATATCCGAGAGAGGAAGGGAAACTTGAACCATACAAGGATTCCGTACTAGTGACGAATCTCCATAGGTTCCAAGCAAAGAGATAATCCGAAGCTTCAAGCTTCTACAAAGAAGAAGGCATTGCCTCTCTTTCTATGTCTATTCTTCAAATCTAAACAAGCATATAAATGACTAAGTGTGGTATTTATAGGCTCACCACACTTCTAAATGAAATGTCTAAATAGCCCCTAAGTCAAGTCAAAACAATACAAGTCACTTAGAGCTATAGTTGGAATTACACCACAAAGTAGTAGGAATCCCGTTTTGACACCTCAGCAAATAGGCGCCCCGCCTCAGAAGGGAGGCGCTCCGCCTCTATGTCAGTGATGGGCGGTCCGCCTAGGTGTAGGGGCGGCCGCCTCAAGCCAGTCTAGAGAGTGATGTTCGAGTAGGCGGTCCGCCTAGTGCATGGGGCGGTCCGCCTCAAGCCAGCAACTCCCTCCTCTCTTATCAGAAGAACTTGAAATGCAAGTGCAACCTGAAAGTGTCATAGATTGTCGGACACTCTTGAATGGCAAGCAAGAGGTTTTGATCAAGTGGAAGACTTACCTGACTTTGAGAACACTTGGGAATCCTATGAAGTCATTGATGCTCAATTTCCTCATTTTCACCTTGAGGACAAGGTGAAACTCGTTGGGGCGGGTATTGTTAGACCTACTGTTACGAAGTTCTATAGCCGTAGACAGAAGGTTGAAATAAGGGTGAAAATAAGGCCTAAATGTGACTATTTTATTTATTAGTTATTGTGTTATATTTCTAGCAGTTATCTAGCAGTTATTTAGGTGTTTTGGGCAGTTATTTGTCTTATTTGTATTTAAAATAAAGGGGAAAAACAAGCAGTTTCTCTCCAGACTTTCTATAGGTTTTTTTATCTGGTTGTTGGGAGGCTAAGGTTCCTCAAAATACCTTGGTTGTTGGGCAAATTCTTCTTCTATTTCTGTTGTTTAATTGTAAAACTTTATCTATCTATTGGTGAAAGTAAATAGTAGTTGAAGTGTGTTTAATTCTGTGTTGTTCTTTGTGTTCTTTTGAGTTAGGAATTAGACAGATCAAAGTTAGGAAATTCTGGTTCCTAACAGTTTGTTTCATAATTCTGTGCAGGTCTTGTCTATCTTACTCTGTTAGTCTTTTGCAGATAACTGGTCAATACTGTCCATTGTCTTTCAAGGGAAGTCCTTATTGGATGGCACCTGAGGTTTGCATTATTATCAGTCAAGCTCTTATATGATTGATGTTTGGTTCTATGTTTCAGCTAATTCATTTTGTATGATTATTCATCAGATTATTAACAATTCAAATGGTTGCAATATCATTTCAAATGGTTGCAATCTAGCGGTAGACATATGGAGCCTTGGATGTACAGTTTTGGAGATGGCAATGACAAAGCCACCTTGGAGTCAGTATGAGGGGGTTAGTGAATATGTTTATGTTGGTTTGAAAGAATGCAGTTTCAATGCTTTGTTGTGCTTAATTCATGTTTTTTTTTCACAGGTTGCTGCTCTGTTTAAGATTGGAAACAGCAAGGAACTTCCTGCGATCCCCAATCACCTCTCAGATGAGGGCAAGGATTTTGTGTGGCAATGTCTACAACGCAACCCACGCCACCGTCCAACAGCTTCTCAGCTCTTGGAACATCCCTTTGTCAAAAGTACTGCTCCAGTGGTAGGAACCTTAACTAACACACCTTTCTGTCTGGAGAATTCTTTTTACTCACTGCTGGGGACTGTCTATGTTATCTCCCAGGACTTGTGAATGTTAAGCTGACTGGTTAATGATTAAATTGAGCATATGTACTAATTCATTATTTTCCTTGGGTCTTTCAGGGTTGACTTCATTTATTGATATTTCCAGGGCGTTGGACATCTGATAAGTCCATCATACATGGACTCAGAAGGAGTTGCAGATCATCATCAGGCAAGAGGTTCGTAGATTCTTCCTGGATTTAGGTTAGTCCACTTTTCTCTCATACAAAAACTGGTAACATAATAGATTCTTCTGCATAAATTGAAATAAAATGGAACAAACACTGATATATTACACTGAAAATACTGAAATTACATCAAGAAGTCTGATAATAATCACACTAGTACTGTAAAGTCACAAGTAGCAGATACAATTGACAACAATAACCAACTAATACAGCAACAACAACATCCTAGACAACTTATTTATGCAGTACATAACAAAGAAAATTACACAGATTTGATGTTTCTAGACTTTCGAGAGGCTAGAACTCTCCCAGGGTTCTCTTTTTCTTTTCTTTTTCCTCCCCCAGCAGTTCTGCCCAGTTTCTCCAGATAAAACCACCCCAAGTAACTGTCATGAGACAGTTACTAACTTTTTAATTCACTACTTTTGGCCTCCTGGTTTATTGGATATGTCTTTGTGCCTCCTAGAGAAAGTGAATTTAACATGAGGTCCATCATAACATGTATTCTGGTCTTGATCCATCTTGCTATCTTGATATGTTGCAGAAGCTAGATACATGCTATATTGCAGAAGAACTGTAAGAAAACAAGTGTTTCGTCATATCATGGTTGTAGAGCTTTTGTAGAGGACTTGTCTTATTAAGAAAGTTCTGCTGCAAGATAAATTTTTTTACAAAGTATTTAACCCAGTGAAACAAAATGAGATGTTGGTTGGATTCAAAACTAACATACAGAATTTGCACTTTTGAGTACAGCAAACTTCATTTATCACCCAGCACCTCACATGCATCACGTCTTGTATTTTAAATTACTTTCTTTTGTATCGTGTAAGTAATGGAATGACAAACTTCACTGCCCTAACTTTCTCTGCATAGGTCCAGGTTCGTAATATCTAATGTCCAAATTCCTGGAAAACATTAAAGCTTGATATTAATGTACTTAGTGTTCTCAGGTCCAAGATACTGTTATTATTTGAGGTGTTATGGTATCTGTCAAAAGTTTTGGCTATTTTCCATCCCCATCCCTTAACAATGTTCATCTTCCATAATCGTAAATTCAGATATCCACACCTGCAGACTATTTTACCTCCTGAGAAATTGCAGTAAAACAACCAATATTTTGACGTATGGTAATGTTTCAGCTCTGAGGGAAGGCACTAATTTCGTATGCAATATTGTTTTGCAGTGGTGGACCTGTTCCAAGGAACATATCTTGCCCAGTTTCTCCAGTTGGAATTGGGAGCCCTCTTTTGCATCCACGATCACCTAAGCATATGAGTGGAAGATTGTCACCCTCTCCTATATCAAGCCCTCCTGCTGTATCTGGTTCATCAACACCTCTTAGTGGTGGAGGTGGTGCTGTTCCACTATTTAACTCTATGATGCCAACAACAAATTCATCAGAAGGTGCAGAAACATCACCAAGGGCCCAAAGTAGTTTTTACCTTGATGGTAACACTACTCACAATCTGAGGCCCGACATGTTTCGAGGAACTTCTCACTCTTATTTGATCCAGAAAACACTTCCCTCTGACGATGGTTTTGTTGGAGATAGTTTTGAGGACTGTTTTCAAAGGGGACTGAGTGAACAAATATATCAGGGATAGTCAGCACTAGCTAATAGGGTTGCCCAGCAGCTCCTGAGGGATCACGTAACATTGAGCCCATCGTTTGACCTGAATCCTGGCTCTCCAGCATTTGGTCGGGGATAATGGAGTCTAACTTGTAAAAGCCACCTGAAAAGGATGGTTGTGCTTGCAATCTCTTGGAACAATTGTACAGTAACTATACCAAAAGGTCTGTTGTTTACTGAATAAAAGTTTTGGAGCTGATGAAGAGAGAAGTCTGTCGGAGTATCCCAAAGCATCCTCTCTCAGGTGCTAATGTAAGTCACCTGTAACTGTATTTGCTACGGTTTCCGCAGCACTCTCAATACTTTGACTATCTACTTTATTTTGGATCTCTGCAGATAACGGCCTTAGGAGCCTAATTAAGCAGCATTTTACCATGATGTGTAATTCGACTTGTTCAGAGAAGTGTATAATTTTTAGTTCAGCTTACACGAGACACAAAATGACAGCAAGATGCCAGGAACACAATTACTTTTGGGCTGCTGGTTTCCAAACTCTTGGCATAGAGATATTTTCTTCTTCGGGTTGACTTGGAAGGGGAAATGGAAAAATGGTCACACTGGGTGTACAGAGTGGACTCCATAGGATGATAGATTTAACGGCAAGTTGGGAAATCTCAGGCTTGTTTGTAAAAAATTTATTGGTAATTGGTCATAGTAAAGCTCTCTGTGGATTCGTTTGAGCTTTTCAGCAAAAGCCTGTTGTATCCTGTATGATGGTTCCCTGAGAGCCAAGACTAATGTAACTTCTAGTCATATTGTAAACTTTTGTAAGTTGAATGTGGGTTCTCACTTTTATCCTGTGTCCTTGTTCAGTGAATTTTTAAAATTATCCGAGTTGCAAAAATAGGCATTACTTGGCATATTTGTACAAAAACAAAACAAAGAGATTTGGCATAGTTGTGGCACAAGGTATCCACATGCTGCTTAACGCTATAAACCTGCTCTTTTATACTTTTCAGTTGCACTTGACAGTAACACAGAATGAAAGCTCTCTTTCCCAATCTCAGTAGATCAGAATGTCGTGAAATTTATAACTATTTTCAAGGTTCACTTAACTGCATTGTGTTGAACGCTTACTTACATTCATTGTAGCCAATGTCAAAAGAGCTTTTCCATTACTTTTTCTTGGTTCCTTTCTTCCATTTGTTGCTTTTAAAACGATTTTACCATCTGTAGGGTGTTTGGATGTAAAGTTGACTATTGTACTACTAATAATCACTATAAACACTGAATGGGAAGAACATGTATAGTGTTGCTGGCTTAATTCGACCTTGCCTCGGAAGATTATGTCGGTGAAACTATTCTCCATTCAAGAAAACGTTTGAAGGATACCACGTTGCTACTTCAGATGACTTATTCCTTCTGCTTTGAAAGAAGTTTTATTATGCAATGCCACAGGTCTGTAGGATGTCACACGGAGAGCAGGACTTGACTGTTCGATTTTCGTTAAAGTTTTCTTTGTTGCTATAGCAAAACTGTAGAGAATTTGTCCTGTTTATCATTGTAGTATTTTCCATTCTGCTAACTTATTTCTTTAATGAAACAGACGGAATGAACTGGAAAGTTGAGACTGACAGACTTTGCAAGATAACTCCATCTTCCCATTGAGGTAGCAGCTAAGAAAATGAACATATGTCCTGCTGTGATGAAGAAGGTTTTGCAGAAGCGATGACTAGAACATAAGTTTTTTGAAGAAAGGCGAGTGCAAAGGCTTACTTTATTTAACATACTTGAACTATTAAAGTATTGAACATTAAACTTCTAAATTTGAAAAGTGCAACATCAAAACTAGATAATGAAAATTCGAATTACAAATTTAAATATGTCTATTTCTTTGTGTAATTTCTTCCATGTCATTTTCCTCATGCTCCGGTGTAGGTGCCATTGATAGTACTTGATCACTTAACAGAATTTGTTCAAGATTATCATCTTGTTCTAGTGAGTCTTCAATTCCTTTGGTTTCTTCGCTCCGATCTAATCCAGTCTCATAAACAAACTAGAACATCCAAAGCATTATTACCCAAAAGGGTGACGGGTATCACCTATTTGAGGTATATATCGAAGTTAATAGTTGAAGTTCTATACCATATTTGAGTAATATATATTCAAATTTTTGATTTGTTATGAAATATCAAGTTTCTTTTTTAATTAAATAGCTAAACTTGTTTCTCTTGAACATATTTCACTATTAACAATATGGACACAAAACGAATTAAACCATGAGTGGAAAACTTGTGTATACCTTTCTCTACACATACAAGTTTTAACACTCAGTTTATTTTAACAAATACGGATACGGGTATATCAGTAATACCCCATAATTTTGACGGGTCTTAACGGATACGGGTATTCGTTAAAAAAAAAAAGTTCGGGTAGGGGGTATTTTAAGAGGTTTACGGGTCCGGTTTTTTACGGGTCCGGATGGGGTCGGGTTTTAATGAGTCCGGGTCCGAGTTTTGACGGGTAGACCTCTTACCCATTTGACACCCATAACTCTATCTATTTCCTTTCTTTCCAAACATATACAAATTTTTTTAATCCTTATTATTGGCCAAGTAGCAAACAGTACTAATTGGATTGATTTTGTCTTATTATCCTATTTCCCGCTTCATCTCCACTACGTTGGATCGTACACTGCTAGTCCTTTCTAAAATCAGCATAGGATCTCTCTGGTCAAAAAAATTTCTATACACAAAGCATCCTGCTCAGTAGGATTCGGGAAATGGTTGCACTCAAAGGGCGTGATGTACACGGCCTGCCTGATGCTTGCCTGATTTCACAACTCGAACCCGTAACATCTACGTCAAATGAAGACAACTTTACCCGTTGATTCCCTTCTAAACAGAAACTTGATATTTTGATCAGGCTTTAGCTGACCTGGAAAAGTTAAATTAGAGGAACTTTAAAGAAGCTGAGGAAAAAGCAAGGACTTATGAGCAAAAATTTAAAGATTTGGGTTACAGAATGTCACTCCTGGAGATGGAAATAGCAAAATATGTTGAGTGGCAATCTCCAAGCAGTTCGACCCGTCATAGAAAAAGCCTGATATTTGAGTGGAGAAAGTTATAGGGTCGGCCATTACCCACGGTGTTTCGAATATTTCTCGGTTATAAAGCAAAATTCTGTAGTTTTTGCTTGATTATATACCTAAGTATTTGTGTGGAACTGGAAATTTTGTAGACATTGGCCAGGGCTTTCGTCTAGTTATTTGGGTTAGGCTCACGTCACATGTTGAAACCCAGCCTTCCTGATATTCAAGTGGGGACGGGTAAAGTGGCAAGCCTATTATTGACCAAGTTTCAAAGGGTGCACCATTCGTCCTCGAGAATTTCTCAGTTATAAAAAGATAAAGAAGAAACATTGCATTCCCCGCCCTTCAGCTTGTGGTTCTGCTCAAGTCAATAGCGAGGTTTCGATAAAGATAAGAGAAGATTTTGTTCAGAGGAAGAAGGTACATTGTTTATTTTGAATATTTCTTTTGTTATTTGTGGCATTCAATATAGCTCACAACTAGTTTTGGTTTGACAAGTGAAAATATGAGTTCTTTAAGTTCTATGGTCGGGATATTTACAGTCATGTATCTTGTATGTGTATGGAAATTGACCAAAACAGTTGCAGCTATATGTTGGATGGTGTATCGAGCGTAAAGTAACATACTTCAATGCTGTTTGTGCTTGGTTGAAGACTCACAGGGTCTTTACCTTGTATCACATAACATAAATTGAAAAGAAATGGTAACCAGCCTTTTGCATTGCTTCCCTATCCTGTTAAAATTAGTGTTACAAACTTGAAGATAGTTGGATGTTTGAATTTATAAATTCTTGGCCGAAAAGTAGAAAATGAAAGGTCTGTCCAAAGGGAACCATATGTCCGAACAGAGCTGAATAAAAAGATAAGGTCTCACTTTCCTTTGCCACTCAAGTGTACAGCATCTGCGTGCTTAGGCCCCTTCTTTCCTTAATGATTAGTCCACAACGTGCCTAAGTAGTCTCAAATAAGGCGTGCAGGCCCCTTTAGTAGGTGATTCACTATCGACGCAAAGAAAAGGCTGAAGCAATCAAAGGGGGGGGGGGGGGGTACAATGAGCCTTCAGCCCCATGCATCTAACCAGCTTGCCTGTGCCATGTTGTTTAGTTACAGGTGGATAACATCATCCATAAGATAAATAGTGCATGTTGCTATTTGATTAGGAGCTGCTGCCAGCAATTTTGAGAACGGCAGTTGATTATGCTCTGCGTCGCACCAATGAAGAAATGACATGGAGTTTTATGTCCTCTTACTAATAGTTTGATATACTTGAAGTGAATGTTTTCAGTCTCAATGGTTTCACTACCTATAATTATCAAAAACCCTGAAAACCATATATTGCTATTCTAGTAACACTCTAATACATGTTTTGTCCCATAAAATGGGGCAATAGTGGCTCTTTTAGTTAGACTCCGATGCTCCTAAATTTCAGCAGTACCTGATACATCGGCGACTTCTATTCTTCACAAGTTCTTCATGAAATGAGATCAATCAAGTTCTATTCTTGAAGCTCACTTCATGTCCGTGGGCTGTAGGTATTACATTTTGTCCTTGTAATTTTTCTCAACACTGCTTGTAAGCTTCAGTATTCTCGGTGAAAGCAACATCTAAAGCCGCGTCCACTTGACAGAATAACACAGTGTGCCTTCTGATACTTAAAATTCCCTCCCTTCCTTGGCGAAAATGTAAGGACAAAAATAAAGATGTAACACCAAAATACAGGGGCAACATCCAAATTTGGTAGAAACATTTAGTAGGGGATTCTCTACCGTGACATAGCGTATTGTCAGGTAAGTGATTGGACCTGATTCTGACTACATGATCAGATTTTATCGGATTTGTTCAATCCGAATGTTGAATGGAGCATCCGATACCCAATATGTTCTAAAAAGCAATGTGATTATTTTTTTGAGGATTTGTATAAGTTTCTTTAGCTGGCACTATTTCAGTGGTACTTTCTCTAAAAAAAAAATCACGATTTTTCTTGCAATATTGCTGTTTTGGATGATATCTGGTTATGGAGATCCAGAAATTAAACTTAGAAAAGCCGTGGCAGAAGTACACCAAATGATCATCTAGAATGTAATGGAGTAGCTATTGAATACTGCCAACAACTACATTAGATATGCCTTCGCAGGATCGTCTGTTTTGCCCTGGAGTTACATACTCTAAGTTCTAGTTTACCAGAAAGGCTATGCGCCTTCTTGCTATAGGTATGCTGTTTCATATTTTGATCACTCCCAGTCCCAACAATTGCTGCATTCAATGGGAGCTTTTGCTGTCTGTGGAAGTTTCACCAGCAGGTAGAAACCAAGACCCATTCTAATTCATTTTTGTGTGGACTTTGGTGTGAATAGTTGGATAGTTAACAACTGATAATGAGAGAGAAATCAACAAATTGTATTTAAAAATTTGATTTCTGTTACAAGTTGGTTTCTACACATAGGAGATGAAAACAATAATTATGCATAACAGAGTAATTATAACTAGACTACATGAAACTAATTGCGTGAAAAGATATTTATTTAGTAAACTAAGCTCTCTTGTTCCCTGTTCGTCCTTGTCAATGGTCCAGGGCTACTCAATAATGAAATCTTCGGGGTTGTATATATACCAAATTGGTGTTGGCCAAAGCCACTTCCAGTATTTGTCACGATCATTGCGTAGCAAGTACTTTGTAAGTCTACTATCCAAGTCATAGAAACCAAAGTCATAACCTCCTCGAACACCAATCCTATGCTCCTCCAAGTTGTCATCTGTAAAATAAATCCGGTTCCTCTTATAATATCCACCAGGAGGAAGATCGCTAGTTGCTATTGAAACTGATGTATTTAGCCCCAAAAACAGGACATTTTCACCTATATTTTCCACTTTACACCAACTTCTACTGCTAGATTCATACATATATAAGTTGAAGTGGCTTGTTTGATAACGATAATTATCATCAGTTCCTATGCTTCTCAAATATCGGTGAACCTGGAGCAGCCCAATTGAAGTATTAAACAAGTAGCTCTTTTGCGAAAAGACTTCTATTGGTAGTTCTACAGTTTCGACTTTTCTTGGGTAAGCTGCAGACAACTCAAACACCTCTACGGAATTTCCAATTGTCAAAGCGTATAACTTGTCCTCGTAAAAAATGGCATCGCTGTATCCGCCTTTAGAAATGCATGTCCACTTTTTATCTTCAAGTTTGCAGTAGGCCAATTTATAACTACGACCATAAATGGCAGCGACCATAAAATTACTTTTGCTCGAGGTAGGACTTGAGGATAGGACAACTTTGTCTAAAAAGTATTCGTGCACATGAGATGCTTCTGAAAAGGAAGTTCTGGAACGGACATAATCACATTCAAGTGCATATTCAGTGCCAAGCTTCTTTGCACAATATTTTCTCACATCAGGGAACTTATACCTCGGTGGAAGGGCAATTTGAACCCTAGTGATTGGGTTAAAGAGAGAGATTCTCGGAGAGTCTTCAACAGCAACTAACCATCCATGGGACGAACCACGAAACTTCTTGCCAAGGACCTCTGGAACCTCAAGGTAGTAAATTTTCCTTCTATCAAAGCTACAAAACTTTTCATATTTTTCGTTTCTGCTATGACGAGGTAGCAACAGCCATGGCTGAACATCCTTACTAGAAATAGTTGGTAATATAGACCTCCATGAAGTGCAAACACATGTGAACCGTACTTGATCAGTATATGTAACAAGACGATGGGCTATTAATTTCAACAAATCTTGAGGAAGCTCCGACCAGCCAGCCATTTACAATCTGATACCATCAAATAGGCAATGGGACAAAAATTAGAGCAGAACCATAACTGTATAAATTTCAATATATGTATTACATGAACTTATTGTAACAGATTTTGCAGAAGTTGGCCGAACTAGGAATTCATATAAGGGGATCCAAAAAAATTCCTCTAAAGTAATAATCATAAGGTTCCAAAAAGCAAATTAATGATGCCTCAAAAAAAGAATATCAAAAGAGCGTTGGAAGCTATAATCAAAGACGTGAAAGAAAATATGATTTACCTAAAACAAACTGAAGAGGGCACTTCGTTTAAACAGCCACAATCGGTTTGTGAAGGAGCGAGATTACCAATGACAAGGCAGAAGGCTTTATAGCGTTTCTGATTATTCCTAGTTTCGACAAGTTTTGTTTTCCCAATCTGTATAGTTTTTGGATCTTGGAAATATTCTCAACAAGTTTTCAGAACCACACATAGAGAAAAAGGGATCCACCTGTGTTTGGTTTTATACCAGACGAGTACGTAATGCGAGGCGTTTTACATAGCACGACGGCCAAAGCTAGAGATAAAATATGATATAAGACAGTCTTAAAATTCACTAATTTTTAGATTTTCAAAATGGTTTAAGTAAAAATTATACAAAGAGTTTGAAATCATAATTTCTTTTCAATAAAATAAATATTAACCTAGCTATGAATAGTATAAAGAAATCAGATATAACAACCCAAATATCAAAAGTTAAAGGGGGTAATCAATAAATAACTAATTAATCACTAATAGTTTATTATTAAATTAAATCTTATACCTTGTCAATATGTGAATATGAAAAGAAACATAAACATAGAAGTCAAAGAGAAAACATATGGACGTTTGAATGAGGACAATTTGGGAAAAATTATTAATTAAAGATTTTACATTAAAAACATTCCTTAGAAAATATCACTTGAATCCCATTCATGCAGAGAGCAACAAGGATTTCGGTTGGGCCAACGAAGGTGCGAGTGTGAGGTAAAAAATTTGCACGCAAGCCGTTTTTGCGGGTGATTTTTGGTTTGAGGCTACTTTTTTTTTGGCATCAATCAATATATGTAATGTTGTTATATATCATAAAGATTAATGTGAGTGGTAAGTGCCCCCTTCATATTTAATAAGAGACTTGTAGTTCGGGTCCTAAGAAAAGTATCACCTTCGATAGGAGTGTTTTACACATAGAATGAGACATTTCAGTACAAATTAAAATTAATATTCGGATTTTTTACACCACAAAGTAGTAGGAATCCCGTTTTGACACCTCAGCAAATAGGCGCCCCGCCTCAGAAGGGAGGCGCTCCGCCTCTATGTCAGTGATGGGCGGTCCGCCTAGGTGTAGGGGCGGCCGCCTCAAGCAAGTCCAGAGAGTGATGTTCGAGTAGGCGGTCCGCCTAGTGCATGGGGCGGTCCGCCTCTTTTTGGGAGGTATGGATACTACTCAAAATGGACTCTAGGAGTTCCTCCTTGGTCCGTAGTCGGCCCTCCCTCAATTGTGCTCAAGTCCATGGCTTCAAGTCACTCTCGAACCCTCTTCCGGAGCTCTTGCCTCGGAAGAGCTCTTGCCTTGGATCCTTTGTGCTCTTTATGCTTGGCTCTTGATGGTTGACGTTTTGGCTCAATTTGCCCCGCATCAATAAATCTCTAAAAAATCCCAGAATATGGTCACAAATCTGCCTCTTATCATCAGAGATGCTGCCATTTATTTCCAGCTTATCAATCCAGTTGTATCTTCTCTTAGCATTAGCTATCTTGTGAAAAAAACTTGTATTTTTATCCTCTTATTTAATCCACAAAAATCTGGACTTTTGTCTCCAGGAAATCTCTTCAGCCTTAGCTATCTCTTCAAGCTCCTTCCTCAGAGAGGTTCGATCACGATCAGCCCCATCACAACTATTTTCAGTGATAAAAATCTGATCCAAACCCTCCTGTTGTTGAAGGATCTGATTTTTCCTGACCTCCAGGTTCCATAAACCTCCTTGTTCCACCTTTTCAAGTCTTCTTTCAATTTCCTCGACTTTTTTGCTAGAACTTCATCGGGTCTGCCTTGAAAATCACAAGAGTTCCACCACCCCTCAACTGTTTCAATGAAATACTCATGTTCAAGCCACATATTTGCGAGCTTAAAATAGCCCTTAATTTTCTCCCAATCTTCACATTCTAACATAACAGGACAATGGTCTGACCCAACTCTTGGTAACACTCTCTGTTTAATGGCTTTGAATGACTCATCCCACTGGATTGAAATAAAAAATCTATCTATCCTTGACGCTGCCGTCCCATTGGAGCCACCAAACCAAGTGAATTCTCCTCCATGAAGAGGAAAATCAATGAGAGCTAAGTCTGCAATGAACTTTGAGAAGTCTCTCATAGCTCTAGTGTTCAACGCTCTGCCCAGTCTTTCTTTGCTATTTCGGGTGACATTGAAATCGCCACCCACTACTCATGGGATATCCTCAAATCCACTTACTGCCGCTAGCTCCTTCCATAGCTCTTTTCTTCTCTTCCTATCACATGACCCATACACACAGTGAAGAGAAATTTAAAACCTGAATTCTTTTCCTCCATAATAACAGACACAGAGTGACACCCCAATAATTTCTCACTGCACTCGAACCTCCTCTTATCCCCACATAAGAAGAATTCCACCACTATTACCTTGAGCCTCCATGTCAAACCACTCCAGCCATCTACTTCCCCCTACCTGCCTTATCATCGAACATACACTATTTTTTAATTTTGTTCCGCTCAAGCACACCAAATCAGCATTCCATTTTTTAAGTATTGACTTAACCAGCGTTCTTTTGTCTGAGTCGTTCAGGCCCCTAACATTCCAGCATAAGATTTTTGTCTTCATCCTTTAATCAAACTTTAGACCATCTAGTTCTCTCTGATATTTCTTACTTGATGACGGGCTACAGGATTGGGGCCTTGATCGTGCCATTCTGCTCTTTCCAATAGCAAGCCCAGCAGTTCATCTTCTTGGTCATCACATTTAACTCCCAATTGTCGACAGGTAATGTCATTTTTTAAAGTATTTTCTTAAGTATAACAGATGAACCTTGTTGATTAATCCACTAAAGTTATAAAATATGCATTGCATATATACTTCTCTTCCTGCTGATTAATCCACTAAGTTGTAGAATATGCATCGCGTATGTGCTACTCTTATAACATTTGGAATGTTTAATACTACTACAACAACTTTACATCAGTCCCTCATGTACATTAGATATTAATCTTGACAAAAAAAAAGTGTTTCAGATTTTAATTATATAGGCTTTATAATTCCCTTATTGATTAGATTTGAGTAGCATTATTATTGTGAGCTCTAGTAGTGATTAGGTTATTTGTTTCTTCTATGTTTTCAGTTTATTTCTTCCTTCCGTCTTTCTTCAAGATTATGCTTTTTGATGTAAACTTATCACCAATCAGTATTTTCATAAAAGTAGTTCACAACAGGCACATTTTTTTCAGGATGATGTGCAACTTTTAAAGGTTCATGTGTCTCGACACGTGCATTTATTTAATTAATAAAATCATCATCACAAACATAGATAACTCTCAAACTCAAATTTCATACTTCAAACAGTTTGTGCAAATACAAGAAAATAAGTAGAAATAAAAATAGAAGATAACAATCTAGACAGACGATTATATTGTCTTTGGTAAATTAAATACAAAGCAGCCACAATAGGAAAGAAGTAATTATTATTGCAGAATCCAGACGATTATATTGTCTTTGGTAAATTAAATACAAAGCAGCCACAATAGGAAAGAAGTAATTATTATTGAGAAGGTTTTTGCTTATTGTAAAAAGAAACTATACCGAAAAGTCCAATGATCTTTTAATACAACATCATGGTGCTAGATTTGAGAATTATTATTGCAGAATCCAGACATCCTCCAATATTTATTTCGGATGACATTGCAAAAAAATTAACTATTAGAACACCATTACATAATAAAACCATTGGCAATAAGAGCATAAAAAATAAGTTAAGAATTACTTGAATATAAACTTATTTAAATTTAAAAAGACAATAGCAAAGTGGGGCTGGAAAATAATATAAGAGGATATGCATGTTTGTAAGGCTGGGCAAAGCATGGGGTGGAAGAGATGAAGTTGATTGTATCACAAAAAGAAGCTTAATGATCATGAAGTTATGTTTCATTCTAATAGTCATTCAGATTATTGACTCCTCATATTCCCTACGTTTTCCTAGAAGTATTGGGTAAATAACATTGACAGGGAATTGAAGAGATCAGACCTACAACTAATGTACTTACTTTTTCACTTTATATAAGACATTAACTTCTAAGACTCATTAATTAAACGGTTCTTATTTTTAATGTAGTATTAGAATGCAATGCATTTATGTTTTGGCATAAAAATATTGTAGGAGCTTACGCTAAGCATCACCGGACATAATGGTGAGCCTAATACAATGAACCGACTTTATTAAGTTTGAAAGGGTCATTTTCCATTTTGTATTAGCTTTAAATTGAAGATCCTCACGATATGATTTTTCTTTTTAGGAATTAGATTAAATTGTAAGGGTAAAAACGTCGTTTACTTTTTTACTTTAGAGGATTCCCTCTTTTATATTAATAATGAATAATGATAGAAAATAGGTATGTTTAAGTAAAGGTGTGATTAGACGAAATTCTAGAGCTAGAAATTATGTCCAATATTAGTTTATGCATCATCAATGTAGATTTCTTTGGGTGAACATTGTGTTAGTGGTGCTTTGGCTTCTCGACTTGATGGTAATACTTTTTACCAACGTCTTATTTAACATTTCTCCATTCCCTCTTTATAACTGCTACTCAGGGTAATTTATTAAACAATCTTTTTATTAGGTGAAGTACTGTATACCTTAATTGTCATCTAATAGGTTTCAACCTATTCCTGTAGGTCCACAAAGAATTGAGCATGTCTAGCATTAATCGAAGTGCGCGTAATCTGGCCCCAACAACACAGTAAAGAAACAACAAAAAAGTATTATTGCAAGGCTGAAACATCATAGCTTGGTGGACTTTCAAAGTGAATGCATCACATTAGTCCTTGTTTAAGTTCTATGTAAATAAGTTCTCTCAAAGAACCAGAGAACAGTACTATTTAGCAAACACCTAAGATTCATTCACAAATATTTTGTGATTTTTTGGATATCTTATTAGACCTTCGTCAATGCTTAAAAATAGTACAGACGCATATTAGCAAACATTAGTGTCATTCGCCTTCTATTTCATATTTTTATAGGGGACTGATTTGATCCTAATATTGTTTGCCAATATGGTTGAATTAGTTTGCTTTGGTGAAAGGTAGAGCTCATCCGATGCCCTAGAGATTGAAGTAACAATGTAACTCTAATGTTACAAATTTCTTAAAAGAAGTGTATTCTTGTTCTAGCCAATTATAAATAGCATTCTACAATGTTGGGTCCGTGTTGAGCAGGGACAAACTATATCTTGTAACTTAAAATTGTGAATTTTGTGGCATCTAACATATCTATAGGCAAGATTACAACAATTAATTATATACATTCTACAATGATGGCATATGATACCCTTTTTACGTTTAACTCTTATCAAGCATAAGTTGCATCTCAATCCTAAGAGTGTCTTCAAATAATATAGGAGTATCATAAAACTAGAGGTAACAAGTTCATAACCAGAACCAAAAAAGACTCAGCAACATTTAAAAGTAAACTCATAAAAAACAAAAATGTAGGATATAAGGTGAAAGAAACTACCCCAATTTGTGATGATAACCAAGGGTGGGTTATTTTTCAAAGCTGATCTTTTTAGTAGTTTATCTCATGCTTTACCAGCTTTCCTCCAGCTAAAAGATTACAATAACTGAGAAGCATCACTTGACTCTCTTTATTAGACAGTTCCTCTCTTTATTATACAGTTCTTGCTATTCAATTTCATCGATGTAGCACATAGATAAAACGCGACAGATGACTAAAATGACATGTAGGAAGGAGATAAAATGTAAGAGGGGAATTCATTATTATAGAGTTAACATTTGAAAAGTGAATATCTTAATTTAGCCTCAATCGTCTGGAGAAAGCACAATCATAACTACGGTAACATTACTAAATCATCCATTTGGTAACATTCCTTAAACATCCATTAACTAACAATACAATGAAGGAGGATAAATATATCAACTTAGCTTTAAACTAACTACAGGGAGATAAGGAATAAATCACCAAACTGAAAAGGGAAAATAACTCGACATGAATCCTAGTTGGAGCCACAAGAGGAGTAGTCATATTATTAGAATGACTCAATAACCATTATGATCTGGAAAGCAACCACATTATTAGAATGACGGTGTGACCCAAGCTGGAGGACATATAGGACTCAGTGTCAATCCAGGATAAAAAGTTTCAACTTTTCCATCTTCAAGATTGTAAACTCCGGTATCTCTTCCACCACCACCTTCAATGACGTTATATAACTCAAACCAATCATCAGTAAAATATATGTGGTTAGGTTTGACTCCCATAAATTTAGAGGAGTCAATGGAAGTTGATACATTAACGCCCAAGAAAATTGCTGAATTTCCTAAGGTGTTAATCTCCTTAAACTCAGCCTTGATTAAATCTAGTTCATATACTTTAAATTTTTCAGTCACATAGTCGTCTCCTGGTCCGGTAAATCGAGTAACAAGTAATAGTACACCAGAACCATCCACTAGGTAGAACTGAAGTCCACCTTGACGAAACATATGATCTTCATCTTGAAGGTCAATGGTGCGTGACTGTACAATTGGTTGAGAAATACTAGCCCCTACAATGTCAAAAACACAAATTTCACCAGCCCATGTCACACAATAAAACTGACCTTTAAAGCAAATATATCTAGTATATATCAAATATATATAGCATATATCTAGTATATCGGTGATTAAATATACCAAATATATATAACATATATCTAGTATATTAGTTGTTAAATATACCAAATATATATATAACATATATCTAGTATATTAATGGTATAGATTAGGGGTGGGCACTATTCGGATTAAACCGAAAAACCAAACCGAACCGAATTAGTTTTTAAATTTGGTTTGGATTTTTAAATAATTGGTTTGGATTGGATTGAGAATATGAAAACTTTGGTGTTTTGGTTTGGTTTCGGATTTCAAATCATAGAAACCGAAAAACCGAAAAAACCGAAATATATATATACACACACACAAAGAAAGGCTCTCATACTTTTATGATTATCTCTTAACCTAAACTTGTTTAAGGGTTTTAGAGTTTGAATATTTCAATACTTTATGCCTTCAATACTTTAACCTCTTTGTATTATGGTATAATACGTGTGAAGCTTTCATCAAAAGTTTCAATCAGTTTTTACCTCTTGAATGGTAAGATCTCTTTTTACCTAGGATTCATGTTCTCTCCTTATCTAGAATTATGATTTAGATTTAATGTTTAATATTTTGACTTGTATTTATATTCTTTCAAGTATTTCATTTTAAAGTTTGTCTTATATGACAAAACCGAAAAAACCGAAAACTAAACCGAAAAAAACCGAACCGAAAAGAGGAAAATCGAACCAAACCAAATTTATTTTGGTTTGGATTGAAGTTTTCAAAATCGAAAACCAAAAAATCGAAACCGAATAGTTAAAAACCGAACCGAAAAACCGAATGCCCACCCTTAGTATAGATTACGTACATTATACCAAATCACATGTAATTTAGGAGGTATAATATAAAACTTGTATACCTAAAATATATTTATATTAGAGGTATAGTATATGTGTAGTATACCAAATCCTAGTGTGTATGGTATACCAAACTCTTTTACGGATATTGAATTTTGTGCATATACATATATTATTCCAAATTTATACCGTCATGTTTACTGTTTCGATTGTAATGCTGGTTTCCTTCAATTTGGAACAAATTCATTTACTTTAGCCTTGGAATCAATAAATGTAGTGCTTAACCAAACTAATATCAAATAGCTAAGAGACAATTATTGCATTTCAATATTAGAGTCTATTTAACTTTTCGAATAAGAGTACAAGATGCTTTGTAATAAGAACATCGTTTGCATGAGATGAAATGCTTTAAATGCTCCAATCATTCCCAAAGAAATGTCAAATGAATTAGCTCTTGCTACTAACTTTGTTTCAAATCTTTTGTGTTGGCAAAGGGATTGAAATCTACCTTAAAGGAGTCTTCTGACTCCAAGTTCTACTCCTTTACAAGCCTTCTCAAACTCATATCTCATTCAAGAAAAGATTATGAGGAAAATCATGAGGAAATAGATTTGAGGGAGAGAGCAAACAAAGACAATATAATTTGGGTGAGAGAGAACATAACAATCTTCTAAACCAAAGATACATTTATTAGTGTGAGGGTGAATTATTAATTATCAGACTTCATAGTTACAAGGAGGTGGTAGCTTTTTAAGGGATTTGAAATAATGGTATACTAGTGAATGTGACCGCGCTCGCACGGTCATTAAAAAATAAAAAAATATATATAGCTAAATAATTATTAATACAACTTTTATGATGAATGTTTACAATTTGATTAACTTTATCTTTGATATATATATATAAAACACTACCAATGCTTTAGGACTTTCAAATTTATCCAAAAATCATTCTACCTCTTGCGATTCACAACAAACAATTCAAACAATTTTGATACTACTTCATAAAAATAATAAATTCTACGCCACAAAATTTTAAGGTTTTTAATCTAACATGTGTTTTGCTTCCGAAGTTCAAAGTAAGTTGCTAATGTTGCCATTCAGGAACAAAGATAACTTAGAAAGCTATGATAAAAACAATTAAACTTTAGATGGAACCTTATAAGTCAGTTGTACAAAAGCACAAAGCCATACGACAATATATTATTCTATATATGAACATACCTTCACATTCCAGGCTTCATCGTATGTGGCTTAGTTGGATAAAATACAAAAAAATTAAGAATGCAACGAAAGATATGAACTCTTAAGTCTTAAAAAATATGTGTATAACATATAATTTGTCCACTAAATCTTGTAATTTTAAACGTATCATATCATTAAGAGTGTCATTAAGTGTAACATATTAAAGAAAAAATTAAGAACGAAAATGAAGCTAAGACAGATAACTGAAATAGAGAAGGACAGTACATTATGGAAATTAAGTGGAACATGAGCATTGCATCAGATTCACGTAGTAGTATTGTTATTCGCACGGACAAAGGATATATGGTTCCGCATTTGAAAAGGATACTGAAAACCTTATTTGATATATAAAAAAAAAACTAATCCTTATACTAATAATTGAATATTGAAAGTCTGTTGACGATTCTTTTAAGTTTTCAAATCCAACAGATTAAATTTAAAGTTTTAACTCATTTTTCAAAAACTCCGGAGAGCATTTCTACTTTTGCCACATCACAATAAATTTGGCTTCATCGAATTATCCATGTTCATCAAGAAATTTTCAGCTGCTCCCACCTGTTTATTTTATGTGGTATGAAGTCACATGATTAAAAAAATTAACCAATCAAATTATATGAAAATAGAGTAATTCAACCAAAAATACACATAAAAAGGGTTGAACTATTAGGATGCCTTTATTTGGATGTCATCTGGAACATCACGATTTGGAGTCAGCAAATGCCTTTAGTAGCTCTCCTCATCTTATAAGAAGGGTTCTCATCTCTCTCTTCTCCCCTACAACACCAATGGCAGAGAAACTTAAATGCATAAGCACATAAAAAGATACTAAAATAGAATATATGCATGAAATACCAAGCACATAAAAACGATACCAAAAGAGAGTATGCATAACAAAATATATTGGCGTGCAATTCACCAGTGTAGATTGAGGAGTAAGCATCCCATTCACCTAAAACAAAAAAAACAAAAAAAAAAAAAAAAAAACAGAAATATTGAGAATGAACTATGAGAAGTACCTATATATCAAAATCACATGACATGAAAATAAAAGAAACATTACTTGCTTCTATAATGTTGCTCACGGGGTAGAGTGTTTTGACCTTCCCGAATAATGGCTAATAAGTAGGCACGGTGTGGATGTCATTTATGCTCATAACGCTCCATATTTCGTAACATAATATTATAGAAGTAAGTAGCATTAAGTATTAATTAATATTAATTGGATATAATAGAAAATTGGATAACCCGAGAAAGAAGAGGAAATAAAAAGTTCGGGGAAAAGTAAAAAAAATGTAATAAGCAATGAAAGAAGACATACATATAGGAGAAATTTGATAATGTGGAAACATAAAAAGCAAACTGTTAGTATGAAAATATTAATGTCATTACATTGAAGCTGTAAATTGTAACCGAAAGAACAATTAATGTCCTTACATTGAAAAGATTATAGCTGTGCCATTAAAAGAGGCCGAAATTAGTAATGGAATAATTTGGAGAGTTTTAGAATTTGTTGAAAGAAAGGAATAAGAGAACAAAAAAAAGAAAAAAGGAGAAAAAAGATAGAGATGATCTTTGGCTATAGAGCTATGCCACATCACTTGCTTATAGTTCTCAATTAGAAGATATATAGATTAATTAGCATCCCTATTTTTATGGGATAGTGTAGTTTCAAATGAGATGTGGAAAAGTGGTAGTAAGAGTAATTAAATCTTTACAAATGGTGAAAAGTGGCACATAATTAATTTTTAATTACTATGTGGTATTAGGTGTAAATAAATCTTTACAAATGGTGTTTTGTGTAGATTTCCCTATATAGGGGTGGGTACGGTGACAAGCCCAATAATTGTTGTTCTAGATTCATTGGACTTGGGAATAGTCGGGAATATGCAGAAATAGCTACTTTTTTTGCTCGACTTTACAATTGAAGTCACCTTTTAAAAATTATTTAGTTTTTAATTACTTTTTGAACGTCATACATTGAGGACTAATTTTTAGACTTTGAGGGCTGAACTTCAAACTTTCAAGTATTAAATTCAATTTTGAACTTCAGGTCTTAACTTCAAACCTTCTATACCTAATCTTCATACCTGAAGATTTGAAGTTCATCTTTCAAAGTTTGAAGTTCGAAAAATAGCTAAAAGTTAAATGAGTTTTAAAAAGTGATTACAAATTAAATAGCACGGGGAAAAGTGTCTTCCTGGTGAAATTTTTATGAATAGTTGCTCCAAATATTTAGCTGGATATTGGTTTGTTTTTTTTTTTGGGCGATTATATTAATACTAAGAAATTTGTACATCAGACGTGTTGTTCTCACGAGCAACAGGAGACATAGTAATAGTAGTTGGAGACATAGTAGTAGTAGTAGGCTGTATAGCAGCAGCCATATTACCAAAAGCAGCTAGCATATTACAGGCTTGGATTGAAACAGTTCTTTTATACACTTTAGCATTTTTATCAAAAAGAGTTGCTTGCTTAACAAGCTGTAACGGTTGGGCATAAATCTGCATTTGGTTAGGTGCAGGAAGATGAAGAGCTTGCTGAGCCAAAAGGTGCGCAACTGTATTAGCTTCCCTGAAGCTATGTCGAACCACTGGGTTCGCCAGCTTCTGGAATACGTACTTGCAATCATGAAGAATATTAGCATACGGTTTGTTATCATGTTCAAGCAGTTGAAGTATTTCAACTGAATCAGTGTCAATTTGAAGAGGATGAATGTAGTGTAGGACAACTTGATGGAGACCTGTGTTTAAAGTCATTAATTCCATATAAGTGTGAAGAACCCATAATTTGCATGGAAAAGCCAGGACCCAATTACCCTCATAGTTTCTGAATACCCCCACCTATTCCCCATTTGTATGTAATGGGATCAAAAGCACCATCTACATTTAATTTGAATGTGTTATATGGAGAGGGCAACCAGGTAAAGGAGAGTGTTATATGTTCTTTGGGAGCTCGAGTGTGATTTGTAGAAAATTTATATTCCAAAGCAGCCATAAGAACTCTTTCCAAGGATGGAGTTTTAATTGTTTGATTGAAAATATTATTATTCCTGGAAATCCACAGATGCCAAACACAAAAAGGGAAAAAGTCAGACCGGGTAATATGAGGGTTTGTAAAGGTATGTTCCTGAAGGTGAGACCAGCGTGGATAGTGGTTGCTACGGCCACATACTATAATTCAAATTACATCACATAACCATGAGTAAAAGTTAATTTTACAAATGCTCGGGTATTGATCTTCACACAAAACTTTAAGCTCCTGTTTGGACATAGATTTATTTCACCTTTTCAAAAAAAAAAAAAAAAAAATTGACAACATTGTTTGTTGTGTTACAAATACATGTATGTAATATAAATGTGGATGACCACTACTCCCCACTACTCTCCATTTATTCACTTGTAATATATGATTTACTACCCTACTTTCTCTTACTTAATTCCTTCCCACTTTCTCCTACTTAATTAATTCCTCATTTAGGGATGACTTGTAACTTTCTATGTATTGGAGTCCTATAAATAGAGGACACTTTGTCTATGGAAGACACACTTGAAACACTTTGAGAATACAAGTTCTTCTTTCTCCTCTCATATACTTTTGTCTTGTTCTTACTTTACTATTCGTTTTACAATACGTTATCAGCACGAAGAGCTCTAATATTCTACAAGTCAAGTGTCAATCTTTCCTAGCGGTAAGCCTAGGTATAATTTCTTCTAATCTTTTTCCGCTTCATGTTTTTAAGTATAATTTTGTTATAGATTAATATATAAATAAGAAAGTGAATACCTTATGTTACAAATGAACTACGGCTAGCAATTTGCTTGACCAATGAATTATTTAACGTTTTTTTTTATCTTCACATATATATATATATATATATATATATATTACATTTAATAAGAAATAGAGTATTAGACATTTTTGTTTTGATTGATAATAATTCTAATCTATTTTATTTTCCTTGGTAGTTTTCATTATGTCAAATTTATCAAAGCTTGAATTTGTGGCACTTGACATATCCGGCAAAAACTATATGTCATGGGTGCTTGATGCCGAAATACATTTGGATGCCAAAGGTCTTGGTGATACTATCAAAGAAGGAAATGAGACATCAAGTCAAGATAAGGCTAAAGCCATGATTTTCGTTCGCCATCATCTTGATGAAGGATTAAAAACAGAATATTTAACCGTGAAAGATCCACTCGAATTGTGGACTAACTTAAAAGAACGGTATGATCACCTTAAAGCCATGGTACTACCAAGAGCTCGGGATGAATGAATTCATTTACGGTTACAGGATTTTAAAACTGTAACCGAATATAATTCTGCTGTTTTCAGGATCAGTTCTCAACTGAAATTCTGTGGAGAAAATATTGATGATGCTATGATGTTGGAAAAGACACTCTCCACTTTCCATGCATTGAACATGGTGTTACAGCAGCAATACCGTGAAAAGGGATTTACAAAATATTCTGAGTTGATCTCATGCCTTCTGGTGGCTGAGCAACATAATTTTCTGTTGATCAAAAATCATGAATCCCGTCCCACTGGATCTGCTCCGTTCCCTAGGGTGAATGTGGGAGCACATGCTCCATTCCATGAGACGAATGTTGTAGCAACAAATAATGTGCCTGAAAGAAGGAAAAATAGTTACCGTGGTAAAGACCATGGTCGTGGGCGCGGCAAGGGACGAAATAATACTCGTCGTCACGGTGGAAATAAATATGAGAGCAATAAGGGTTCTCAAGCTAATCCTTCAAAAGGCAAGAATAATAATATTTGCCATCGATGTGGTGGGAAAGGTCATTGGGCGAAAATTTGTCGTACGCCGGAACATCTTGTCAAGCTTTATCAAGCTTCGCTCAAAAGAAATGAAAATAATGTGGAGGCACATTTGACCTTTCAGAATAATGACAATGGGACACATCTGGCACATCTTGCTGACAAGCATGATGAGACGGAGGCGTATCTGGCCGTAAAAAATGATGATCTTTTTGAAGGCCTCCCAAATACTACCCATTTAGAAGCTGGAGACTTCTTTGAGAATCGTAACTGAAGAACTGATGTTGTAACTGGGGAATAAAAATAATAAAGAATGATGTTGTCTTTATTTTATGTTTTAAAGTTAGAAAAAAAATGTCATCTTTATTTATGTTTCAATATTTAAAAGTACTTTTCTTGTACTTTATTTTTAGTATTTCTTACTGTGTAATTTTTATCTTTTTATGAAGAAAATGGAAATTCCCCAGTCTTCAGTTGGATTCAAGCTCAATAACAAAGATATATGTCTCTTGGATAGTGCTACAACGCACACAACTTTAAAGGATACAAAATATTTTTCTTATTTGATTAATAAAGAGTCCAATGTTAGTACAATATGTGGTAGTACAAAGTTGGTTGAAGGTTATGGCAAAGCCAATCTATTATTACCTGGAGGAACAAGTTTGGCTATTGATGAAGCCATGTATTGTAGTAAGTCTCAAAGAAACTTGTTAAGTTTCAAGGATATTCGCCAAAATAGTTATCATATTGAGACTAAAACTGATGGAAAGATTGAATATCTTTATATTACTACAATAAAGTCGGGTGAGAAATATGTTCTTGAAAAGCTCCCCGCTCTTTCCTCCAGTTTGTACTACACAAACATTGGTACAATTCATGAATCACATGCCATAGTAGACAAAGGGTTTACTGAATCAAATGATTTTATTATTTGGCATGACCGGTTGGGCCATCCCGGTTATAATATGATGCGCAATATAATTGAGAATTCAAACGAGCATACATTGAAGAACCAAAAGATTCTTCAGTTTAAAGAATTCTCTTGTGCTGCCTGTTCTCAAGGAAAGCTAATTACTAGAGCATCTAAAGTTGGGATCAGGATCCCTGCATTTCTGAAACGTATACAGTGTGATATATGTGGGCCCATACACCCTCCATATAGACCATTCAGATATTTTTGGTTTTAATAGATGCATCTACAAGATGGTCACATGTGTGCTTATTATCAACCCGCAATATGGCATTTGCGAGGTTGCTTGCTCAAATAATAAGATTGAGAGCACAATTTCCAGATTATGCTATTAAGACAATTCGTCTTGATAATGCTGGTGAGTTTACATCTCAAGCATTTAATGATTATTGTATGTCAACTGGGATTACAGTTGAACATCCAGTTGCTCATGTTCATACTCAAAATGGTCTAGCATAATCATTTATCAAAAGCCTCCAATTAATGGCTAGACCAATGATTATGAGAACTAAATTGCCCATTTCAGTATGGGGTCATGCTATTTTGCATGCGACAGCTCTTGTTCGGATTAGGCCGACAAGTTATCATAAATTCTCCCCACTATAATTGGCTTTTGGTCAGGAGCCAAATATTTTCTATCTTAAAATTTTTGGATGTGCGGTATATGTGCCAATTGCTACACCACAACGCACAAAGATGGGACCCCAAAGAAGGTTGGGGATATATGTTGGGTATGAATCTCCGTCTATTATTAAATATCTTGAGCCCATGACGGGATATTTATTCACCGCAAGGTTTGCTGATTGTCATTTTGACGAATCAGTTTCCCAACATTAGGGGGAGAGAATAAGCAGCTGGAAAAAGATATTGACTGGAATGTATTAACACTATCTCATTTAGATCCTCGTACAAATTAATGTGAACAAGAAGTTTAAAAGATAGTGTATTTGCAAAATATTGCAAATCAACTGCCAGATGCATTCACTGACCTACCAAGGGTTACTAAATCCCACATTCCAGCTGCAAATGCTCCTGTTCGAGTTGATGTCCCGGTAGGACAATCTATAAGTGCAAGTGAGTCTAAGGCACGCTTGAAGCGTGGTAGACCACCCAGTTCCAAAGATAAAAATCCTCGAAAAAGAAAAGGAGCAATTGATCAAAAAGATCAAAATATGGAGGTAATTGCTCAAGAAGAGCATAGAGACATAACAATTGATAAGTCCTCTTCAGGAGAGGCTCAGGTACCTAAAAATACTAAAATCGAAGAGATCTCAATGAATTATGTCTATACCGGAAAAATATGGAACCAGAATGATATTGTTGTCGACAACACTTTTGCATATAATGTTGCTGTTGATGTGATGCAACATAATGAGGATCTTGAACCAAAATCTGTCAATGAATGTAGACAGAAAAATGACTGGCCAAACTGGAAAGATGCAATTCGATCAGAATTGACTTCACTTGAAAAACGTGAAGTTTTCGGACCAATTGTCCGAACACCTGAAGATGTAAAGCCAGTGGGTTATAAGTGGGTATTTGTGCAAAAACGAAATGAGAAAAATGAAGTCGTTAGATATAAAGCACGACTTGTGGCACAAGGATTTTCGCAAAGACCTGGCATTGATTATATGGAAACATATTCTCCCGTGGTGGATGCAATCACCTTCAGGTATCTCGTAAGTCTGGCAGTACGAGAAAAACTTGATATGCATCTAATGGATGTTGTCACAGCCTATTTATATGGTTCATTGGAGAATGAAATTTTCATGAAAATCCCCGAAGGGTTCAAAATACCTGAGGCATTTAAAGGCTCCCGAGAAGCTTGTTCAATAAAGCTTCAAAAATTCTTGTATGTGTTGAAACAATCGGGACGCATGTGGTATAATCGCCTTAGCGAATACCTGTTGAAACAAGGAGAAACTACGATCAGATCTGGTCGTCGAAAGAAAGAATAGGGTTCATCCAAACTTTATAGTGTCATCATTATTCTGAAGAGTAGCGGTCACCTCGCGATCAACAGACGACGTGTGCACGTGACTGAAGCGGTTAAAATCATTACTTTTACCCTTGGGGCACACAATAGTCACTTCAGAATGGACTGCAGTTCCGCAGGCGTGCCAGCTGCAGTTACTTTTTTATACGGCGCATTAAATGCGCACGTCATAAGGGCTTGTCACTTAGCTGATAAGGTTCATACGTCACCAAGCCTCGTCACACGAAGACAAACGTTTACAAGAAATTCCCGCCAAAATTCATATCCACTCCTCGAACAGATACTCTGCTCGAAAAGTGCGGGGACTATCTGTGTTGGATAAAAGCTGACTGGACTTGAAAAGGTGACACATGTCTACAACATGGCACGAGCAGACATTTCAACGGACAGACATCCAATGGACAGACATTTATTACGAGCAGACCTAAAGGAGTTATGAAACACTTCAACAGTCAACACGGTCTAAGTGAGCAGTTATTAACATGATCATCCACGATCATTCAATTAATGGTCATTAAGGCAATCATTACAACCCAGTGGTTATGACTCCAACGGATATGTGCCCAGCAGTTACTTATCCAGACGGATCCAAGCCCAGCGGTTACGAATCCCAACGGGTGCCTATCAGGCTTATAAATAGCATTTGCCTTAATCGATTGAGACACAACTTTACTTCCTGTCTACAATATCAATAAGAATACTCTCTCACTCTTGCTCAGATACTCCTTTTGCTCATATTTTACTTATTACTTTAGTTCTTTGATCCTTTGAGTGCGACTGGTATCGAAGAGCTCTCCCCGAAGACAAGCGATACGATACGGTTACTTCTCCTTGTTTCCGTTTATGCTTTACTTTTATTAGTTAATACTTGCATCTCGTTCTCGTATTGTCACCATTTTAGCTCGTCGTTCAAACTCTTAATCTCAACTATTGATCGTGACTCCGTAAATACAAATTTAATTGTTAATTGACCTAAAATCAGATCTAGGTTAAACAGTGCACTCAGTGCTTTTGAGGACTATTAGGCAGTCCAAGAAAAAGCATGAGATGTGGTTCTTGATAGATGGTAAGCCAGTCTGTTTTGGCTTGAGGGAGTTCTATTTGATGACTGGCTTGAACTGTTGTCAAGAGCCAAATACCAAAGTGAAGGCCAAGTTATTGGCAAGTGGTGAAGGCTTTCTGGAGAAGGTGTGTGGAGGTGGGAAAGTGAGGGCAGAAAATCTGCAGCACTTGATGGAGCAGAAAGATTTCTCAAAGGAAGAGAAGCTAAAGTTGGCTCTTCTGTGGTTCCTCCATACTGTTCTGATGGCCAGGGACAAAACAAAAAATGTTGAGAAATGGTGGATCCAATGTGTGGATAACTTAGGCTTCTTCAGCAAGTACCCCTGGGGTAGGCTTTGCTATGACTTGACAGTGGATTACCTCTACAACAAAGTGGATTTTGCAAAGACCCATCGACAGCATGTAGAGGGAAAAACTGCCGGTTATGCACTGTTTGGATTCCCCTGGGCCTTCCTTGTAAGGATTGTTATATTATTTTCCAGTTTTCTTAAGAATTATTGTGTTAAAAATTAAGTATTGTGACTGTGGCATTCATGACAGGCATGGATATATGAGGCAGTGCCCTTGGTTGGCCATAGTACTGGCAAATCTGAACAGTCTCCCCTGACAATCCCAAGGACGCTGAGGTGGCAGCAGACAAGAAGATATTTGGGAGATGTTGATGCAGGCCATCAAGGAGCTAGACAGGTATGTGCCAATTCAATTTATTAATTATTTTATTATTTAATGATTAATTAATTTATTAATTATTTTATCATTTGATGACAGGTTTTGCACCATTTCTTGATCCTAACAGTGCAAGAAGTGGAGGATTGCAAAAAATTTGTCTGTCCTCATGCTGATGAGGTCGAGGATCCTGCACTGGACAGGGTAAGGGCTCAGCTGGAGGGGGTCACTGGAATTAGATACATTGTGGAGGAGTATGCTGATGAAATGGACAGAAGTGAAAGCCAGGAAGATAGGGGTAATGATGTTGATGATGGTGATGATGCTGGTGATGGTGTTGATGGTGGTAGGAGGGGAACTTGCAGGCACTGTTGGCATGTGCAGGGTGTGTTGTCAAGAATGCTGGAGGTGAATGAGGAGATTTTGAAGTTGTTGAAAGAGAAAAAGGAGAAGAGGGAAAGGAAATCGAAGTCGAGGAATTTGATGAAGAGGAAGCTGTTCAAGCAAAGGAAGATTGTCAAGAGAAAAAAGAAAGATATCTATATTTATTTTAATGATAATTTGATTAATTTTTTCTGTTTCTAAGTATTTCCTTTTAGTTGCAGTGAATGTTGAATTAGAAGAGAAAGAGAAGAATGAAGGGAAGAATGATGAAGAAAAGGATGAAGAGGTGAGAGAAAAATATGCTGCAGTTGAAGAAGAAGAAGAGAAAAATGATGCTCAAGTTGATGGAGCAGATGAAGAGATGACTGGAGATGCTGCAATTGAAGAAGAAGCCAGAAATGAAGCTCTAGTTGATGGAAATGATGAAGAGATGACTAGAGACCTGAATAAGAAAGATGTTGCAGTTGAAGAAGGAAAAAATGAAGCAGTTGATGGAGACAATACAGAGATGCAAAAAAGGGTTGTTTATGAAGCTCCAATTGATTGAGAAGGTGTAGAGGTGAATGAAGGTGGGGATAACAGAGTAGAGAGTGAAGAGGTTGTAAAGGATGTGATTGTTGAAGAGAATCGAGAGACACAAGCAGCAGTGCAGGTGGATGACAAAAACAGTCAAACGACCACATTAGTGTGTCAAAATATTACACATCTCCGGGTAGATTACAAAATTTACACTGTGTCAAAATAATACACATATCCGGGTTGATTACAAAATTTACATTGTGTCTAAATATTATAGTAGACCACTGAGATGTCTAAAATACCAATATTTACATAATATATGTAGCGAACTAAGAGGAGATCCATTTAATAAAGGAGCAGATGATACAACCAGCAACCATCGACTTAATCAACTTCTTCAGTCCATCAATTTCATTTCAACTTCTTCCCTCTTCATTTCAGCTTCTTTCAGCTTTATTTCAGCTTCCCTAAGCGTGATTTTCAGAAAATTCTTTTGTTCTTCACATTCACTCAACAGTTCTCTCACTAGAACACAATTGTCTTCAGTTTCTTTTAGCTTTCTAACTAAGCTCCCAATCACCCTTGATGCTGCTTCAGGCAGTGGTCCATCAAACCACCTAAAATAGTCGCACCCACCATTTAGCTGCATTATTCAACAAAACCCAAGAAAAAATCAGTACATTAATAATTAATCAAAAACAAACACATAACTATAATGTATGAATAACACACTTTTGGAGTTTTACAACTCCAGAATCTGCGGCCAGAGTTTGTAACAGTACGAGAGGTCCTTAACTTCGTGTATTGGCTGCAAAGACAGACATCAGGTTCCGCTGGTACCTTGGAGCTCGTTGAACCTTGACTCATGATGTTATTGGAGTTGTTTGATTTTTATGCGGGTGGAAGCAAAGATTTTGAAGAATTGAAGAAGAGGACTGTTTAGGGGTGGGTGGGTTAGGTTTGATTTGAAAAATAAAAAATTTAATTATGGGTTTTGGGGTTAAATCAGCTTTTATATATTTGGGGGGTTGTGTTAAAATATTAAAATTTATGTTTAAGGGAGGCGGTAAATCGGGCTTGCTTTGTCGTTTAAATTTTTTGACTTTTGTCCAAGCCACGTGCACTGAGGCGTGACGTGTTCCGTATTTGAGTTTGGGGTTTTGGGATTTGGGGTTTTTGGTTAGGGTTAGCGATAATTGACAAATAGTAGTCGATAATCAACTTTGTCTCTTGAAAATTAATGTATGGAATTTTTCTCGAATCCAAAAAGGGTAATACTGTAATTATTCATTGAAAAGTGTATAAATGATGTTATAAATGGGTTGCACTGACTTAATACATACTTATACTTAAGTTATGTAGTATTTATCCCATTATTCATGGTGTAACAAGATATATGAGTCGCAATACTAGGCATTGCTTAACAAGAATTGACGTAATAGGCTTATGTTTAGATAAGTTATACCATTGTAGGCATCAATGAGTTGTTATAATGTATTAAAGTAGACAATAATATTAGATGGGAACCTTATACCATAATTCATGGTGTAACAAGACATATGAGTAGTAACACTAAGGCATTGCTTAACAAGAATAGACATAGTAGGCTTATATATACATGAGCTTTACCCTTTTAGACATCAATATGTTGTTTTAATATATCGTGACCTATAATACTCAAATGGGTTCAATATACCAACATATGAGGTGTAACAACACACATTAGTCGTAACACTAAGGCATTACTTAACAAGAATAGACATAGTAGGCTTATATATACATGAGCTTTACCTTTTTAGGCATCAATATATTGTTTTAATGTATCAATGTGAGCTATTATACTCAAATAGGTACTATATACCAACATATGAGGTGTAACAACATACATTAGTCATGGTTTTTTGATTTTATGTGAAATTACACTAGGTCGTTAATCAACCCTTTCGTGGTTGAGTTGTTTAATAGTCGATTAAGGACCTATGTGCAATCGATTAGTTGATTTGGTTAATAGTCGATTACCTTTGTCCAGTCAAGTCCCGACTTTTCTGATACGTTTCCCTTTTTCAGAAAATTCTCCCCTTACTTAAATATTTTTCTTATTACTTAATATTTATTTTATTTACCCTTTCCAGTAAATTTCACTTGTCCTATTAATTAAATATTATCGTTATTTATTATTTTACTTTTATCTTTTTCTATTTATTTTTGTTTTTGCTCATTTTCTGATTATTTCCATTTTTGCAAACCTATCTATCGATTTATTTACTTGGTGTTGGTTGATTATACACCAAAATAGAGTATGGACGGTTCATCAAGAATACGCAAAAAATGGGGGAACGGGAAATTGAACGAGAAATTAAAGGAGTAATAATAATAATAATAATAATAATAATAATAATAATAATAATAATAATAATAATAATAATAATAATAATAATAATAATGCCCAAGGGGCTTTTCATTTATAATAATTTAAAAGAAAAGAGCAATCATAATGAAAACTCTTTTCTTTTTACATTTGAAATTTTTTTTAAAAAAAAACTAATTATTACGAGGGGAAGGGGAGGGGTGATGTAGTTGTCCAGATCCTCCCATGCCAGTTCCATGAGCACCCTCAACATCCTGGCAGTACGACGGATGTTCATCTCCTGCCTCCTGCGATCATCACACAGGAGGCGGATAAGCCTATCTATGTCAGCACGAATCAGCAATACCTCTGGGTCATTGTTCCTGAGAGTGAGAATTCCTCCATTGCCGTTGTTGTTGTTGTTGTTGTTGTTCTTGTTGTTGTTGTTTCTGGTGGCACTTCCACTTCTACTTGCAGCGCCTGGAGCTCTTGCCATTATAAGATGAGAGTGATTCTTGAGTTGTGTTGTGGATTATTGGATTTAATGCCTCTATTTATAGGCTCCAAATCGATGCAACCTTTGGTGTTCCCATAAAAGGTCTCATCGTTTCCAGTGGCAATTATGAACAGCCACTTCGTTTAAACCAATTCCGGCTGCTTTCAATGACGGGGCGCACGTTTGTATTAAATACGTTCAATCACTTTATCAACTGCATTGGATCAATTAATCGACGTTATTTTTTTTTAAATAATCAACCCATATAGTGTCTATTAATCGAAAATGTAAATACTCAACTGATTGTAAACATGTCCAGCATTTGGTGAACTAAATAATAGTCATTTTTATAAAAGACACTTAAAATAGAAATAAAATATATTAACGAAACTATTACAATCAGTTCAAATTGTTCCAACGAATAACACAATACCAAATTAAGACAACCACATCTAATACTACTTAAACACACCAAATTATTACTACAACTTAAGCTAATACACCAAATCAGAGTTGCAAGGTTGATTATCAACCTCGTACCAAAGCATGGCAGCTTGTCCTCTTATGGCCACTTCTCCTGCAGTTTGAACATCTATTTTGCCTCATCCTTGAGAAAAATGTTTCACCAACTGAGGGAAAACAATTAATTCTCCTTCTACCCTTTTTGGGATCGACCATCGGTGGAAGAATTCTTCTATGAACTACCTTTGGAGGAACCATCCATTCTTGCTCTGGTGGCATCGGATAAACATTTTCTTCATACGCACACATGTAAGTCTGAAGCCTATAAAATGGACAAATGTAATGGTACGCGCTAGCACCATATTCATCTCCATACCTTATCCTTAAAACTGCAAACGCATGCTTGCATGGTATCTTGTCCAGGTCAAACTCCCGACATGTACACTTTCTGAAATGAAGATTGACAGTGTGGGATAGGCCATCTCCAACCACAGTGTACTTCAGTACTTCCACGTTCCCGCCTGCATGATAAGCAATCAATTTGTTTCCTTCAAGCATATTCTGATTCAATTTTCTTTCAGCACTGGGCACCAAAATGGTGTTGTGTTTCTTCATCTCCTCACGCCTCTCATTGAACTTGTCAGTAAACCTGCGAGTGATAGCATTGCACAGTCCCAGGATGGGGTATTCTCTCTCGTCCTTGAACATTGCGTTGAGGAACTCGAAAAGGTTTGTGGTCATCAGTGGCTGACCCAGGATTTTTATTAAGGAGTATCAAAATATAAATAAGTTAACATACGAAAAAATTAAGGGGATTCAACATATAGTATATATATACATTATTTTTTTTACCTATCTACATGGTGTAACTTTCTCGAGAAGGGGTATCAGTTAATACCCCTTTCCATCGCCTAGGTCCGCCCATGGTGGTCATTACATCGTACCTGTTTCCTGGAAAAAATGATCTCGTCCACCTATGAAAGCCCACTCCATCCTTAAGACAAGCAGCTGCAGCAGGGCATTTTGACGCGAGCTGGTTAAAAGCATCGTAGAACACTTCAAAACGGTACGCCTTCACAGCGATATAATAATCCTTCAAAAATGATCCACACTTGAACCTTACGCTCATGTTCTCAGCAAGGTGCTTGGTGCTACAACCATGAGATGCTAAGGTATACACCCTTCTAATCCTATTTGCTATGGCCTTGGCGCGATCGGAAATTATGCACAGGTCCAGTGTATTGGGGACTACGTGAGCCAGTCGTTCAAAGAAGAATTGCCATGAGCTATCGCACTCCTTGTCTACCATACAGAAAGCCAATGGATAAATGTGGTTCTCCGTGTCCTATGCGACATCCATCAACAAAACACCGTCGTAGGTGGACGATAAATGTGTCCCATCGACTGATATCACCTTCCTCATATATGTAAACCCTCTAACCCAAGCTCCGTAAGCTACAAAAAAATATTTGAACCTACCCTGTTCATCAACCCTTAACCCAGTCTTGGTGCAAGGATTTACGCTTTCCAACACAAAACTGTACGTATCTAAAACTGCGTAACTATGCTCCGGACTGCCCCTAACTAAAGCCTTTACAATTTCTCTTCCTTTCCAGCACTTCCAATAACTTACCTTACTATTCAGTTGTTGATCCAAAGCTCTCTTGATATCTTTCTTTGTCAACCCTTTGCCTTCAGTATACCTGTTCTTGAAATATTCTCCGATGACATCCGCTGAAGCATGTGGATGATGGCTTGGTAGATGTTGCACCCCACATGTGTGCTCTTTAAAGTATTTGGCGATCAAAAACCTGTTGGAATTAACATACTTCATGGTGCGCACCATCCACCTGCAGCGCACTTCTACACACGCCACGAAATACAGGGATTTAGTACTCTTCTTTGTTTTGAATGTGACTTCTTTATTGAACCCATCTTCAAAGCCACAACCAGGCTTTTCTTGGTATCGAAGGTTTTTCCACTATGAAAACCTGTGCAATCATCAACCACATCACCCAAGTTGCTGCGTTGAGTGGGAGCAGATTCGGCAACACAGTTGCTCCCATTTACAGCGGGATCTCCAACCTTTGGATCTTCAATAGTATTTTCTTCTTCACTATCCATATCACCAGCATTATCACCAACTCCAGCATCACTGGCATAATCACCCGTACTCTCATTGAATAGTGGTGGTCGTGGTGGTCTTGCAGAAGCAGCTGCAGCATTAGTGGCAGCATTTGAGCCTGCTTGAAAGCTCTCGACAACAAATATCTGTAAAATAGGCCTGCTACCATTATTTTCAACATCGAGCATATAGATATGCAAATCATTATCATTCCTTATAAAAGAAGGAGCCACCTTACCTCTCGTAGGAGCATCACTAAAAACATAGCAAATTGAAACCTCGCTGCGATGGCACGTTAAGTTGTCGCGATCAATTAATCGGTCAATTAACTGATCGTAGGTACATTCCAAATTTAATGCAATAGGTACTGTTGTCTTTGTCTTAGATTGTCAATTCCAGCATTTTGGGGTCTCAACCCATTCACCCATAAAGTCAGCACCTACTACTACGAGACCCCTATCTACTTCAACGAAGTCGATGATCAACCAAATGTGGTTGATGGTCGATGAAATAATGCAGTAGTTCTGCAACAATGGCGAGAAAAACAAAAAATAGCTTGAACTTCTTACCAGCTGAAGAAATGAAAGGATGTATGTGCAAAGACGGAAGCCCAGACCAATTCACCTCAGATTTCCATCCACATTACTCACATTGAGACGTTACTGCCGCAACAAGAAATTTCCAGGAAAACGGCTTCCAAAAGAGAAAACAGTTATCGATCGAGACGACGCAGTTCTTGATGAGTGAAATGGAGCAAAAAATGAAGCTCAAACGGCCATTGAAGGCACGGGTGGTTCTGGGCGGGAAAGCTTGGAGGGAAGAAGAAGGTAAATGGAGCCTAGGGATTTTGGTGGGAAGATTTAATTATTTTTTTTGCTATTTTAGGTAAATAATAATTATTTACATAGTAGACCAAAGTGTAGTTTTTGTAACTTGGGGCTGGGGGTTTATGACTTGAGAACTTGGATAAGATCATTAGTGTTAAATGGTCATTAAGGAATTAAAGGGTTATACACCCAATTTTTAAGACTTGAGGGTTATTCCCTTGTTTTCCTTCATTGCAGGGATCTTTTAGCCAAGTCACCCAAGTTACTAATAGTAACGTTTAACCATTTTTGTCTTTGCAGGTTAGGTTTTCATTATGTTAATCTATGTACACTTGAAGGGATTTAACTGTACATTATGGGCTATCTGTGGATATCCAGAACATAGAAAGGAGCTTCGTCTTTCTTTACTTTTCAGATCTTTTCTATACTTAAGTTTATCATAGGTCAGAGGAAATGGGTGCAATTTTTTTTTCCGTGTTCTTCCAAGAGTCTTATTCTACATCTGAATGGTTGTACTATGCATGACTTCTGTTTGTACTCATAGCAGTGTTTTCGATCAATTATACTTCTCCAGGACTTTTTCTCCTTTCGTGGGAACTGGGAAAGGATAATACAATGAGGAGGATAGATGCAATTAATGGGGTGATGCCACAACATGCTGAGCACGAGTATTTCGTTCGTGCTACGCTACAATAGAAGTAGGTTAACCAGAAGAGCTAAGAAGCACTCTCAAGTTCTCAGGGTTAGGGGTGGAAATGGGGCAGGGTGGGGACGGGGCGGGGCAGGGGATAACATTAAATGGGGCAGGACGGGACGGGGCGGGTGCAATAGGGAAATTTTTTAAAATTAGGCAGGGCAGGGGTTAATCCAAATAAACTTTCTGGGGTTTTTCCAATCCGTCCATTTCTGTACTTCCTTGCCCCTCCTACTCAGGGTAACCTTCTCATGCAAAGTGTCTTGCCTTCATTCCCTGCAACAACTGAGGAGAAGATATACTACACTCTCTATTCCACAATGGATGGCATGTTTCGGATTTCGAGAGTCGAACAAGTTTATCTTTGACCTTAATATTTTCATATGTCTTTTAAATATTTTGAATTATTAATTATTGTGACTTATAGTACTTTTTATGTAGTTTCTAAATATATAAAAATCGTTCCAAAAAACTTAAAGATTATATGTTCAAATTCACGGTCAAAATGAACTCGTTTGACTTTCGAAATCCGAAACATGTCATTCTTTTTGGAACAGATGGGGTACTATATATGGAGTACATATCTTTGTAAAATTGTATTCAATTGATTTATATTCCATGTGACATTTTCGTGGTCTTCCCGAGTTTTTGTAAGTGACCTACTTTTCTTGTTAATCCCTTGTAATTCAATCTTTTAAAAAGTTATATATATATATATATATATATTCATGCTGAATGTAGCACTTCTTAATGACAAAATTACGCTTTTAGTGTTGGATGTTGATCTCAATTTTTTCGCCCAATATAGTGATCAGAAAGGAGGGAACGAAGAGAATGTTCCAAGATGTTTATTCTCTTTTGACATGCCACTTGGATCACAAATACCTTTTCTCCCCCTTCCTTCGGCATCCCTGACTCGAGCATCCCTCTCAGATGCAGTTGACGTATAATTTAGATAATTTATAAGGATTAAATGTACTGATAAAAGGAAAAACTTAAGAAAGAATAGCTAAGGAGAATCCTTCGTTTGAGGAAAGAGGTTTTCACCCAATACAAGAATTTAAGGCTAAGCAAATATGTTATATTTTGTTTTGTCAAATCTAAGATGCTCAGTGTAATTCCTCACTCAAGGTAAAACAACCTTACAACAACAATACATTTCAATTCAAATCACATTGGAATTAGCTGCATGAATTCTCCAGCAATTATATCAGACATTTATAGTAAATTAAAATAACGAAGCGCGAAAATTTCTGAGTATGTAAATATTTCATATTTGACATCAGCAATAAGTTCTAATCTAAATAAACATAAGGATTAAAGTAAACGGACCATTATAGTTAAAACATATTTTCTATTACTCTATCTATTTCCTTTCTTTCCAAACATATACAAATTTTTTAATCCTTATTTCTATGCACAAAGCATTCCGCTCAGTAGGATTCGGGAAAGGGTTGTACTCTAAGGGTGTGATGTACACAGCCTACCTGATACTTGACTGATTTCACGACTCGAACCCGTAATATCTACGTCATATGAAGACAACTTTACCGGTTGATTCCCTTCTAAACAGAAACTTGATATTTTGATCAGGCTTTAGCTGACCTGGAAAAGTTAAATTAGAGGAACTTTAAAGAAGCTGAGGAAAAAGCAAGGACTTATGAGCAAAAATTTAAAGATTTGGGTTATAGAATGTCACTCCTGGAGATGGAAATAGCAAAAAATGTTGAGTGGCAATCTCCAAGCAGTTCGATCCCGTCATAGACAAAAGCCTGATATTTGAGTGGAGAAAGTTATAGGGTCGGCCATTACCCACCGTGTTTCGAATATTTCTCGGTTATAAAGCAAAATTCTGTAGTTTTTGCTTGATTATAGACCTAAGTATTTGTGTGGAACTGGAAATTTTGTAGATTGGCCCAGGGCTTTCGTCTAGTTATTTGGGTTAGGCTCACGTTACATGTTGAAACCCAGCCTTCCTAATATTCAAGTGGGGACGGGTAAAGTGGCAAGCTTATTATTGACCAAGTTTCAAAGGGTGCACCACTCGTCCTCGAGAATGCTAACCAGTTTTTTGCATTGCTTCCCTATCCTGTTAAAATTAGTGTTACAAACTTGAAGATAGTTGGATGTTTGAATTTATAAATTCTTGGCCGAAAAGTAGAAAATGTAAGGTCTGTCCAAAGGGAACCATATGTCCGAACAGAGCTGAATAAAAAGATAAGGTCTCACTTTCCTTTACCACTCAAGTGTACAGCATCTGCGTGCTTAGGCCCCTTCTTTCCTTACCTAATGATTTAGTCCACAACGTGCCTAAGTAATCTCAAATAAGGCGTGCAGGCCCCTTTAGTAGGTGATTCACTATCGACGCAAAGAAAAGGCTGAAGTAATCAAAGGGGGGTACAATGAGCCTTCAGCCCCATGCATCTAACCAGCTTGCCTGTGCCATGTTGTTTAGTTACATGTGGATAACATCATCCATAAGATAAATAGTGCATGTTGCTATTTGATTAGGAGCTGCTGCCAGCAATTTTGAGAACGGCAGTTGATTATGCTCTGCGTCGCACTATTTAAATTTCAACATGCACTATTTATCTTAGAAAAGCCGTGGCAGAAGTACGCCAAATGATCATCTAGAATGTAATGGAGTAGCTATTGAATACTGCCAACAACTACATTAGATATGCCTTCGCAGGATCGTCTGTTTTGCCCTGGAGTTACATACTCTAAGTTCTAGTTTACCAGAAAGGCTATGCGCCTTCTTGCTATAGGTATGCTGTTTCATATTTTGATCACTCCCAGTCCCAACAATTGCTGCATTCAATGGGAGCTTTTGCTGTCTGTGGAAGTTTCACCAGCAGGTAGAAACCAAGACCCATTCTAATTCATTTTTGTGTGGACTTTGGTGTGAATAGTTGGATAGTTAACAACTGATAATGAGAGAGAAATTAACAAATTGTTTATTTAAAAATTTGATTTCTGTTACAAGTTGGTTTCTACACATAGGAGATGAAAACAATAATTATGCATAGCAGAGTAATTATAACTAGACTACATGAAACTAATTGCGTGAAAAGATATTTATTTAGTAAACTAAGCTCTCTTGTTCCCTGTTCGTCCTTGTCAATGGTCCAGGGCTACTCAATAATGAAATCTTCGGGGTTGTATATATACCAAATTGGTGTTGGCCAAAGCCACTTCCAGTATTTGTCACGATCATTGCGTATCAAGTACTTTGTAAGTCTACTATTCAAGTCATAGAAACCAAAGTCATAACCTCCTCGAACACCAATCCTATGCTCCTCCAAGTTGTCATCTGTAAAATAAATCCGGTTCCTCTTATAATATCCACCAGGAGGAAGATCGCTAGTTGCTATTGAAACTGATGTATTTAGCCCCAAAAACAGGACATTTTCACCTATATTTTCCACTTTACACCAACTTCTACTGCTAGATTCATACATATATAAGTTGAAGTGGCTTGTTTGATAACGATAATTATCATCAGTTCCTATGCTTCTCAAATATCGGTGAACCTGGAGCAGCCCAATTGAAGTATTAAACAAGTAGCTCTTTTGCGAAAAGACTTCTTTTGGTGGTTCTACAGTTTCGACTTTTCTTGGGTAAGCTGCAGACAACTCAAACACCTCTACGGAATTTTCAATTGTCAAAGCGTATAACTTGTCCTCGTAAAAAATGGCATCGCTGTATCCCATTCGGCCTTTAGAAATGCATGTCCACTTTTTATCTTCAAGTTTGCAGTAGGCCAATTTATAACTACTACCATAAATGGCTGCGACCATAAAATTACTTTTGCTTGAGGTAGGACTTGAGGATAGGACAACTTTGTCTAAAAAGTATTCGTGCACATGAGATGCTTCTAAAAAGTAAGTTCCGGGACGGCCATCAGAATGTTCAAGTGCATATTCAGTGCCAAGCTTCTTTGCACAATATTTTCTCACATCAGGGAACTTATACCTTGGTGGAAGGGCAATTTGAACCCTAGTGATTGGGTTAAAGAGAGAGATTCTCGGAGAGTCTTCAACAGCAACTAACCATCCATGGGACGAACCACGAAACTTCTTGCCAAGGACCTCTGGAACCTCAAGGTAGTAAATTTTCCTTCTATCAAAGCTACAAAACTTTTCATATTTTTCGTTTCTGCTATGACGAGGTAGCAACAGCCATGGCTGAACATCCTTACTAGAAATAGTTGGTAATATAGACCTCCATGAAGTGCAAACACATGTGAACCGTACTTGATCAGTATATGTAACAAGACGATCGGCTATTAATTTCAACAAATCTTGAGGAAGCTCCGACCAGCCAGCCATTTACAATCTGATACCATCAAATAGGCAATGGGACAAAAATTAGAGCAGAACCATTACTGTATAAATTTCAATATATGTATTACATGAACTTATTGTAACAGATTTTGCAGAAGTTGGCCGAACTAGGAATTCATATAAGGGGATCCAAAAAAATTCCTCTAAAGGTTCCAAAAAGCAAATTAATCAAAGACGTGAAAGAAAATTGTTCTAGAACTCAAATCTGAAATTATATAGACAAGTAGAAATATGATTTACCTAAAACAAACTGAAGAGGACACTTCGTTTGAACAGCCACAATCGGTTTGTGAAGGAGCGAGATTACCAATGACAAGGCAGAAGGCTTTATAGCGTTTCTGATTATTCCTAGTTTCGACAAGTTTTGTTTTCCCAATCTGTATAGTTTTTGGATCTTGGAAATATTCTCAACAAGTTTTCAGAACCACACATAGAGAAAAAGGGATCCACCTGTGTTTGGTTTTATACCAGACGAGTACGTAATGCGAGGCGTTTTACATAGCACGACGGCCAAAGCTAGAGATAAAATATGATATAAGACAGTCTTAAAGTTCACTAATTTTTAGATTTTCAAAATGGTTTAAGTAAAAATTATACAAAGAGTTTGAAATCATAATTTCTTTTCAATAAAATAAATATTAACCTAGCTATGAATAGTATAAAGAAATCAGATATAACAACCCAAATATCAAAAGTTAAAGGGGGTAATCAATAAATAACTAATTAATCACTAATAGTTTATTATTAAATTAAATCTTATACCTTGTCAATATGTGAATATGAAAAGAAACATAAACATAAAAGTCAAAGAGAAAACATATGGACGTTTGAATAAGGACAATTTGGGAAAAATTATTAATTAAAGATTTTACATTAAAAACATTCCTTAGAAAATATCACTTGAATCCCACTCATGCAGAGAGCAACAAGGATTTCGGTTGGGCCAACGAAGGTGCGAGTGTGAGGTAAAAAATTTGCACGCAAGCCGTTTTTGCGGGTGATCTTTGGTTTGAGGCTACTTTTTTATTGGTTTTGTATAAGAGACAACTTTTTGTAACTTCAATCTTTGTGGACTGAACTCCACACAAGTTCAACCCACAAGAATTGAAGTTTAACTTCGGCTCACCATAAAGGTCAAAGTTCAACTTCAACCCACGAGGATTGAAGTTTACGTATTTATACCTAAATGTTCAGCCTTTGAAGTTGAACTTCATCTATTAGGCATGATGAACCCACAAGATTTGAACTTCAACCTATAAGGATTGAAGTTCTAAAAATAATCTCTCACCTAAAATCAATAAAAAAAATGGCCTCAAACCAAAAACTTCAAAAATACATTCTGATTTCCGGAAACTAATTTATTCACCACCGTTTTCAACCTCTCCGCAAGAACTTTTGCAATTATCTTATAAATGCTCCCAAGTAAACTGATCGGCCTAAAGCCTTTTATATTAGAAGCCCTTTATTTCTTGGGTATCAAAGCGATAAAAGTAGTGTTGAGACTCTTTGTAAAGCCCCCTTCATTATACAGAATTTTGAAGGTCTTGATTATGTCTCTCTTCACAACATGCCAACACTTCTTGAAAAATTGAAATTGAACCCATCCGGTCCAGGTGCCTTATACCCATCCACTACTTTTATCACATTTGTTGCTTCCTCTTCATCAAATGGCCTTTGAAGCCACTCTTTCTCCTCCTCACTTAGGGCTGCTAGATTTGGATCATACCAGCAAGGTCTCCAATTTTCCTTTTCAGAAAATAAATGATGCGGGGTAAATAGATGGAAGCGATAAACTATGATGCGGAAGCAATAATCACAAGATAACAAGAAAAGTAGGGACGGGGAAGAACAGAAATAGAAGTAAAGAATAGATAAACGATTCAAACCATGAACGTATATGTTTATGTTGGTTTGAAAGAATGCAGTTTCAATGCTTTGTTGTGCTTAATTCATGTTTTTTTTTCACAGGTTGCTGCTCTGTTTAAGATTGGAAACAGCAAGGAACTTCCTGCGATCCCCAATCACCTCTCAGATGAGGGCAAGGATTTTGTGTGGCAATGTCTACAACGCAACCCACGCCACCGTCCAACAGCTTCTCGGCTCTTGGAACATCCCTTTGTCAAAAGTACTGCTCCAGTGGTAGGAACCTTAACTAACACACCTTTCTGTCTGGAGAATTCTTTTTACTCACTGCTGGGGACTGTCTTATGTTATCTCCCAGGACTTGTGAATGTTAAGCTGACTGGTTAATGATTAAATTGAGCATATGTACTAATTCATTATTTTCCTTGGGTCTTTCAGGGTTGACTTCATTTATTGATATTTCCAGGGCGTTGGACATCTGATAAGTCCATCATACATGGACTCAGAAGGAGTTGCAGATCATCATCAGGCAAGAGGTTCGTAGATTCTTCCTGGATTTAGGTTAGTCCACTTTTCTCTCATACAAAAACTGGTAACATAATAGATTCTTCTGCATAAATTGAAATAAAATGGAACAAACACTGATATATTACACTGAAAATACTGAAATTACATCAAGAAGTCTGATAATAATCACACTAGTACTGTAAAGTCACAAGTAGCAGATACAATTGACAACAATAACCAACTAATACAGCAACAACAACATCCTAGACAACTTATTTATGCAGTACATAACAAAGAAAATTACACAGATTTGATGTTTCTAGACTTTCGAGAGGCTAGAACTCTCCCAGGGTTCTCTTTTTCTTTTCTTTTTCCTCCCCCAGCAGTTCTGCCCAGTTTCTCCAGATAAAACCACCCCAAGTAACTGTCATGAGACAGTTACTAACTTTTTAATTCACTACTTTTGGCCTCCTGGTTTATTGGATATGTCTTTGTGCCTCCTAGAGAAAGTGAATTTAACATGAGGTCCATCATAACATGTATTCTGGTCTTGATCCATCTTGCTATCTTGATATGTTGCAGAAGCTAGATACATGCTATATTGCAGAAGAACGGTAAGAAAACAAGTGTTTCGTCATATCATGGTTGTAGAGCTTTTGTAGAGGACTTGTCTTATTAAGAAAGTTCTGCTACAAGATAAATTTTTTTACAAAGTATTTAACCCAGTGAAACAAAATGAGATGTTGGTTGGATTCAAAACTAACATACAGAATTTGCACTTTTGAGTACAGCAAACTTCATTTATCACCCAGCACCTCACATGCATCACGTCTTGTATTTTAAATTACTTTCTTTTGTATCGTGTAAGTAATGGAATGACAAACTTCACTGCCCTAACTTTCTCTGCATAGGTCCAGGTTCGTAATATCTAATGTCCAAATTCCTGGAAAACATTAAAGCTTGATATTAATGTACTTGGTGTTCTCAGGTCCAAGATACTGTTATTATTTGAGGTGTTATGGTATCTGTCAAAAGTTTTGGCTATTTTCCATCCCCATCCCTTGACAATGTTCATCTTCCATAATCGTAAATTCAGATATCCACACCTGCAGACTATTTTACCTCCTGAGAAATTGCAGTAAAACAACCAATATTTTGACGTATGGTAATGTTTCAGCTCTGAGGGAAGGCACTAATTTCGTATGCAATATTGTTTTGCAGTGGTGGACCTGTTCCAAGGAACATATCTTGCCCAGTTTCTCCAGTTGGAATTGGGAGCCCTCTTTTGCATCCACGATCACCTAAGCATATGAGTGGAAGATTGTCACCCTCTCCTATATCAAGCCCTCGTGCTGTATCTGGTTCATCAACACCTCTTAGTGGTGGAGGTGGTGCTGTTCCACTATTTAACTCTATGATGCCAACAACAAATTCATCAGAAGGTGCAGAAACATCACCAAGGGCCCAAAGTAGTTTTTACCTTGATGGTAACACTACTCACAATCTGAGGCCCGACATGTTTCGAGGAACTTCTCACTCTTATTTGATCCAGAAAACACTTCCCTCTGACGATGGTTTTGTTGGAGATAGTTTTGAGGACTGTTTTCAAAGGGGACTGAGTGAACAAATATATCAGGGATAGTCAGCACTAGCTAATAGGGTTGCCCAGCAGCTCCTGAGGGATCACGTAACATTGAGCCCATCGTTTGACCTGAATCCTGGCTCTCCAGCATTTGGTCGGGATAATGGAGTCTAACTTGTAAAAGCCACCTGAAAAGGATGGTTGTGCTTGCAATCTCTTGGAACAATTGTACAGTAACTATACCAAAAGGTCTGTTGTTTACTGAATAAAAGTTTTGGAGCTGATGAAGAGAGAAGTCTGTCGGAGTATCCCAAAGCATCCTCTCTCAGGTGCTAATGTAAGTCACCTGTAACTGTATTTGCTACGGTTTCCGCAGCACTCTCAATACTTTGACTATCTACTTTATTTTGGATCTCTGCAGATAACGGCCTTAGGAGCCTAATTAAGCAGCATTTTACCATGATGTGTAATTCGACTTGTTCAGAGAAGTGTATAATTTTTAGTTCAGCTTACACGAGACACAAAATGACAGCAAGATGCCAGGAACACAATTACTTTTGGGCTGCTGGTTTCCAAACTCTTGGCATAGAGATATTTTCTTCTTCGGGTTGACTTGGAAGGGGAAATGGAAAAATGGTCACACTGGGTGTACAGAGTGGACTCCATAGGATGATAGATTTAACGGCAAGTTGGGAAATCTCAGGCTTGTTTGTAAAAAATTTATTGGTAATTGGTCATAGTAAAGCTCTCTGTGGATTCGTTTGAGCTTTTCAGCAAAAGCCTGTTGTATCCTGTATGATGGTTCCCTGAGAGCCAAGACTAATGTAACTTCTAGTCATATTGTAAACTTTTGTAAGTTGAATGTGGGTTCTCACTTTTATCCTGTGTCCTTGTTCAGTGAATTTTTAAAATTAACCGAGTTGCAAAAATAGGCATTACTTGGCATAGTTGTGGCACAAGGTATCCACATGCTGCTTAACGCTATAAACCTGCTCTTTATACTTTTCAGTTGCACTTGACAGTAACACAGAATGAAAGCTCTCTTTCCCAATCTCATTAGATCAGAATGTCGTGAAATTTATAACTATTTTCAAGGTTCACTTAACTGCATTGTGTTGAACGCTTACTTACATTCATTGTAGCCAATGTCAAAAGAGCTTTTCCATTACTTTTTCTTGGTTCCTTTCTTCCGGTTGTTGCTTTTAAAACGATTTTACCATCTGTGGGGTGTTTGGATGTGAAGTTGACTATTGTACTACTAATAATCACTATAAACACTGAATGGGAAGAACATGTATAGTGTTGCTGGCTTAATTCGACGTTGCCTCGGAAGATTATGTCGGTGAAACTATTCTTCATTCAAGAAAACGTTTGAAGGAAAGAGTGCAGAGGTGGTTCATAGAAGCTGAACCTAACACTGTTTCACCCAATGTTTTAAAAGGCGGGGGGCGCAAGGCGAAGCGTTTTACCTATAATGAGGCTAGGCGTAAGTCCCAGCGTTTTACCTATAATGAGGCTAGGCGTAAGTCCCGAGACGTGGGGCGTAAGTCCCATGGATCTTATTTTTTAATTAATTTTAAATTAATAAAATAGCATAATGAGCCAAAAAAATATCAAAAGTACAAAAAAATTAAAAATAAGAAAAAAAATTATAGAAACAAAAGATCCAACCTTTTTAACTTGAATAATGTTACAGTTTTTATGAGATACAAATAAACCATAAGGCCTTAACTTTTAAACAATTAAAAATAAAAATTTGTTACTATAAAAAGTGAATAAACAATAAAAATTTATTACTATTATAATTTAAAACATTAATTCTTCATTGATAAATGTAAAATTTCTACTAAATTGCAAAATAATTGAAGTCTAACAATTTTGAGTGACTGAAATAAAACATGAAGACCAACAACAAGTGCTGATGCTATAAACAGCGGCTATGCTTTTTTATATTAAGTATACAGATGATATTCATCCTTATAATATTCTTAATTATAATACCTGTAATATTATGTCTCCTTAATTGAGTTATACTCAATTTTTGAATTTCTATAGATGAATATAACTTCATTTTTAAAGAAAATTGTGGATGAACAATCTTAATTAGGGAATTGGACAGATCTTTGCATAGGTTCAATAAGGTGAGTTCCGAGCGTTGGGCGCTGGGCGTGCTCTGGGCGCATCGTCGGGCGCTTGAGGCGTAAGTCTCACGGATCTAAGCCCCGTCCGAGAGTCTCGGGGCGTTTTGCTAGTGCCCGCCCCGGGGCGAGTCTTTTAAAACAGAGGTTTCACCAAGACAACATTTGTCAGGCCTCAGTTTGTTGGTAAATGTAGTATCCGTTGGATAAGGTACCACGTTGCTACTTCAGATGACTTATTCCTTCTGCTTTGAAAGAAGTTTTATTATGCAATGTCACAGGTCTGTAGGATGTCACACGGAGAGCAGGACTTGACTGTTCGATTTTCGTTAAAGTTTTCTTTGTTGCTATAGCAAAACTGTAGAGAATTTGTCCTGTTTATCATTGTAGTATTTTCCATTCTGCTAACTTTTTCTTTAATGAAACAGACGGAATGAACTGGAAAGTTGAGATTGACAGACTTTGCAAAATAACTCCATCTTCCCATTGAGGTAGCAGCTAAGAAAATGAACATATGTCCTGCTGTGATGAAGAAGGTTTTGCATAAGCGATGACTAGAACATAAGTTCAAGCTATAATGATGTTGAAGAAAGGCGAGTGCAAAGGCTGACATAGCGAAGCTGGAATAGGATCTTTTTGAAGCATTCGTAAACTGATTTGACTACTTTTTTCAGTTAAATCACATAGGTTACGTACTTATAAGTTACTAGAGAAGAATTAGCTAAAAGACCCTTCAAAGTGTTAAAACAAAAGGTTTAACCTTTTCATTTGTTTTCGACTTATTTTTGGAGAGAGTAAAATTTTAAGTGGGTTTAAGTTGAGACCAAGGGCTGGATTAGAATTCTTAGAAACTTGTGAGTGCAAAACAATAAATCTTTTGGGTGCAAAACATAAAAAATACTGTGAACTCATTTGAAATAAAAAAAAGTACTGGGTAATTTAAAACATAACGGATACTTCATCTACTCTATTAGGTTGATCATACACTACATTGTGTCGTTCTAATTTTATCTCTCAACTTCTCCTATTTTCTCTCTATCAACCGCCTGCACGACTTCGTAACTGTTGTGAGTGTCTCGTTTTAGTTATTTAAAGGATCTCTGTAGGTTCATCGCACATTATCGATCAAGAGCATAAACAGGTACGCACTCGATTTTGTTAGGGTTTTTAGTTGAAATTTAACTACTGTATTTTCTTCGATTAATGGCTATTTTGCATCTTTGCATAGAGATTTGGGGTGGTGGGTTTTGTTATTTTACCCTTTTATACGCAATTTTTGATTTAGGATTTTTTTTAACCCCACCCCTTCTCCTCTCTCGGAACAAATAGTGGCCCTCCCACTTTTTGCTCCTACGGTGACTCGAACCCACAACCTCTTGATTTAGGATTTATGTTTTATTTTTGGGGGTTTTTTCTTTAACTTTCGTAGTAAAAATGTGATTTGTGGATAATTTCCTGTGTAGGTGTTTAAATGCCTAGGGTAAAGCACACCGTTCCGAAAGGAAAAGGTCCACGAACTTAGGATGAGCATAGAGCGGAGCTTTTAGAAAACAAAAGAGCTCAGAAAAAAATATACGTACACGTAGGTGGTCCTTGCGTAAATCAGCGCAAGAGACTTGGGTGTCTGCGAACATCCCCAAAGAATTTGTCAAATGTAAAAGAAGAAGGGTGGAGAAACATGATGATAGTGATGAGACAGCCACCGATAAAGATGTTGGTGGAGGTCAAACAGAGGTAGGTGACAACTCAGAGTTCCTGGGTTCAAAAGGAGCATCTACTGATACCTTTGATCAGATAGATGGGTTTCAAGATGAGTCTGAGGCTGAAGATGGAGTTGGTAGTAGTGCTGCTGCATCAAAAAGAAAAGGAAAGACTGTTGTTATTGATGATGATGATGATGATGATGATGATTCTGAGGAGGTAAGTAGGAAGAGTGCTGGTGTAGGGGATGAAGAGGAGGAACAGGCTGGTGCAAGGGATGATGGAGTTGATAAAGGGGTTGATAGGGATGATGCTGGTGCTGGAAAAAAAAACAAAGAGGGAGATGAGAAAGAAGAGGATGAGGAACAAGCTGGTGCAATGGATGACATGTTTCGGATTTCGAGAGTCAAACGAGTTTATCTTTGACCGTAATATTTTCATATGTCTTTTAAATATTTTAAATTATTAATTATTGTGACTTATAGTACTTTTTGTGTAGTTTTTAAATATATAAAAATCGTTCCAAAAAACTTAAAGATTATATGTTCAAATTCACGGTCAAAATGAACTCGTTTGACTTTCGAAATCCGAAACATGTCATTCTTTTTGGAACAGAGGGGTACTATATATGGAGTACATATCTTTGTAAAATTGTATTCAATTGATTTATATTCCATGTTGTGTCTTCCCGAGTTTTTGTAAGTGACCTACTTTTCTTGTTAATTCCTTGTAATTCAATCTTTTAAAAAGTTACATGAAATTCAGAGAACAGTATATATATAAATAGAAGGAAGATTCATGCTGAATGTAGCATTTCGTAATGACAAAATTACGCTTTTAGTGTTGAATGTTGATCTCAATTTTGTCGCCCAATATAGTGATCAGAAAGGAGGGAACGAAGAGAATGTTCCAAGATGTTTATTCTCTTTTGACATGCCACTTGGATCACAAATACATTTTCTCCCCCTTCCTTCGGCATCCCTGACTCGAGCATCCCTCTCAGATGCAGTTGACGTACAATTTAGATAATTTATAAGGATTAAATGTACTGATGAAAGGAAAAACTTAAGAAAGAATAGCTAAGGAGAATCCTTCGTTTGAGGAAAGAGGTTTTCACCCAATACAAGAATTTAAGGCTAAGCAAATATGTTATATTTTGTTTTTTCAAATCTAAGATGCTTTTCCTCACTCAAGGTAAAACAACCTTACAACAACAATACATTTCAATTCAAATCACATTGGAATTAGCTGCATGAATTCTCCAGCAATTATATCAGACATTTATTGTAAATTAAAATAACGAAGCACGAAAATTTCTGAGTATGTAAATATTTCATATTTGACATCAGCAATAAGTTCTAATCTAAATAAACATAAGGATTAAAGTAAACGGACCATTATAGTTAAAACATATTTTCTATTACTCTATCTATTTCCTTTCTTTCCAAACATATACAAATTTTTTAATCCTTATTTCTATGCACAAAGCATTCCGCTCAGTAGGATTCGGGAAAGGGTTGTACTCTAAGGGTGTGATGTACACAGCCTACCTGATACTTGACTGATTTCACGACTCGAACCCGTAATATCTACGTCATATGAAGACAACTTTACCGGTTGATCCCTTCTAAACAGAAACTTGATATTTTGATCAGGCTTTAGCTGACCTGGAAAAGTTAAATTAGAGGAACTTTAAAGAAGCTGAGGAAAAAGCAAGGACTTATGAGCAAAAAATTAAAGATTTGGGTTATAGAATGTCACTCCTGGAGATGGAAATAGCAAAAAATGTTGAGTGGCAATCTCCAAGCAGTTCGATCCCGTCATAGACAAAAGCCTGATATTTGAGTGGAGAAAGTTATAGGGTCGGCCATTACCCACCGTGTTTCGAATATTTCTCGGTTATAAAGCAAAATTCTGTAGTTTTTGCTTGATTATAGACCTAAGTATTTGTGTGGAACTGGAAATTTTGTAGATTGGCCCAGGGCTTTCGTCTAGTTATTTGGGTTAGGCTCACGTTACATGTTGAAACCCAGCCTTCCTGATATTCAAGTGGGGACGGGTAAAGTGGCAAGCTTATTATTGACCAAGTTTCAAAGGGTGCACCACTCGTCCTCGAGAATGCTAACCAGTTTTTTGCATTGCTTCCCTATCCTGTTAAAATTAGTGTTACAAACTTGAAGATAGTTGGATGTTTGAATTTATAAATTCTTGGCCGAAAAGTAGAAAATGTAAGGTCTGTCCAAAGGGAACCATATGTCCGAACAGAGCTGAATAAAAAGATAAGGTCTCACTTTCCTTTACCACTCAAGTGTACAGCATCTGCGTGCTTAGGCCCCTTCTTTCCTTACCTAATGATTTAGTCCACAACGTGCCTAAGTAGTCTCAAATAAGGCGTGCAGGCCCCTTTAGTAGGTGATTCACTATCGACGCAAAGAAAAGGCTGAAGCAATCAAAGGGGGGTACAATGAGCCTTCAGCCCCATGCATCTAACCAGCTTGCCTGTGCCATGTTGTTTAGTTACAGGTGGATAACATCATCCATAAGATAAATAGTGCATGTTGCTATTTGATTAGGAGCTGCTGCCAGCAATTTTGAGAACGGCAGTTGATTATGCTCTGCGTCGCACTATTTAAATTTCAACATGCACTATTTATCTTAGAAAAGCCGTGGCAGAAGTACGCCAAATGATCATCTAGAATGTAATGGAGTAGCTATTGAATACTGCCAACAACTACATTAGATATGCCTTCGCAGGATCGTCTGTTTTGCCCTGGAGTTACATACTCTAAGTTCTAGTTTACCAGAAAGGCTATGCGCCTTCTTGCTATAGGTATGCTGTTTCATATTTTGATCACTCCCAGTCCCAACAATTGCTGCATTCAATGGGTGCTTTTGCTGTCTGTGGAAGTTTCGCCAGCAGGTAGAAACCAAGACCCATTCTAATTCATTTTTGTGTGGACTTTGGTGTGAATAGTTGGATAGTTAACAACTGATAATGAGAGAGAAATTAACAAATTGTTTATTTAAAAATTTGATTTCTGTTACAAGTTGGTTTCTACACATAGGAGATGAAAACAATAATTATGCATAGCAGAGTAATTATAACTAGACTACATGAAACTAATTGCGTGAAAAGATATTTATTTAGTAAACTAAGCTCTCTTGTTCCCTGTTCGTCCTTGTCAATGGTCCAGGGCTACTCAATAATGAAATCTTCGGGGTTGTATATATACCAAATTGGTGTTGGCCAAAGCCACTTCCAGTATTTGTCACGATCATTGCGTATCAAGTACTTTGTAAGTCTACTATTCAAGTCATAGAAACCAAAGTCATAACCTCCTCGAACACCAATCCTATGCTCCTCCAAGTTGTCATCTGTAAAATAAATCCGGTTCCTCTTATAATATCCACCAGGAGGAAGATCGCTAGTTGCTATTGAAACTGATGTATTTAGCCCCAAAAACAGGACATTTTCACCTATATTTTCCACTTTACACCAACTTCTACTGCTAGATTCATACATATATAAGTTGAAGTGGCTTGTTTGATAACGATAATTATCATCAGTTCCTATGCTTCTCAAATATCGGTGAACCTGGAGCAGCCCAATTGAAGTATTAAACAAGTAGCTCTTTTGCGAAAAGACTTCTTTTGGTGGTTCTACAGTTTCGACTTTTCTTGGGTAAGCTGCAGACAACTCAAACACCTCTACGGAATTTTCAATTGTCAAAGCGTATAACTTGTCCTCGTAAAAAATGGCATCGCTGTATCCCATTCGGCCTTTAGAAATGCATGTCCACTTTTTATCTTCAAGTTTGCAGTAGGCCAATTTATAACTACTACCATAAATGGCTGCGACCATAAAATTACTTTTGCTTGAGGTAGGACTTGAGGATAGGACAACTTTGTCTAAAAAGTATTCGTGCACATGAGATGCTTCTAAAAAGTAAGTTCCGGGACGGCCATCAGAATGTTCAAGTGCATATTCAGTGCCAAGCTTCTTTGCACAATATTTTCTCACATCAGGGAACTTATACCTTGGTGGAAGGGCAATTTGAACCCTAGTGATTGGGTTAAAGAGAGAGATTCTCGGAGAGTCTTCAACAGCAACTAACCATCCATGGGACGAACCACGAAACTTCTTGCCAAGGACCTCTGGAACCTCAAGGTAGTAAATTTTCCTTCTATCAAAGCTATAAAACTTTTCATATTTTTCGTTTCTGCTATGACGAGGTAGCAACAGCCATGGCTGAACATCCTTACTAGAAATAGTTGGTAATATAGACCTCCATGAAGTGCAAACACATGTGAACCGTACTTGATCAGTATATGTAACAAGACGATGGGCTATTAATTTCAACAAATCTTGAGGAAGCTCCGACCAGCCAGCCATTTACAATCTGATACCATCAAATAGGCAATGGGACAAAAATTAGAGCAGAACCATTACTGTATAAATTTCAATATATGTATTACATGAACTTATTGTAACAGATTTTGCAGAAGTTGGCCGAACTAGGAATTCATATAAGGGGATCCAAAAAAATTCCTCTAAAGGTTCCAAAAAGCAAATTAATCAAAGACGTGAAAGAAAATTGTTCTAGAACTCAAATCTGAAATTATATAGACAAGTAGAAATATGATTTACCTAAAACAAACTGAAGAGGACACTTCGTTTGAACAGCCACAATCGGTTTGTGAAGGAGCGAGATTACCAATGACAAGGCAGAAGGCTTTATAGCGTTTCTGATTATTCCTAGTTTCGACAAGTTTTGTTTTCCCAATCTGTATAGTTTTTGGATCTTGGAAATATTCTCAACAAGTTCTCAGAACCACACATAGAGAAAAAGGGATTCACCTGTGTTTGGTTTTATACCAGACGAGTACGTAATGCGAGGCGTTTTACATAGCACGACGGCCAAAGCTAGAGATAAAATATGATATAAGACAGTCTTAAAGTTCACTAATTTTTAGATTTTCAAAATGGTTTAAGTAAAAATTATACAAAGAGTTTGAAATCATAATTTCTTTTCAATAAAATAAATATTAACCTAGCTATGAATAGTATAAAGAAATCAGATATAACAACCCAAATATCAAAAGTTAAAGGGGGTAATCAATAAATAACTAATTAATCACTAATAGTTTATTATTAAATTAAATCTTATACCTTGTCAATATGTGAATATGAAAAGAAACATAAACATAAAAGTCAAAGAGAAAACATATGGACGTTTGAATAAGGACAATTTGGGAAAAATTATTAATTAAAGATTTTACATTAAAAACATTCCTTAGAAAATATCACTTGAATCCCACTCATGCAGAGAGCAACAAGGATTTCGGTTGGGCCAACGAAGGTGCGAGTGTGAGGTAAAAAATTTGCACGCAAGCCGTTTTTGCGGGTGATCTTTGGTTTGAGGCTACTTTTTTATTGGTTTTGTATAAAATACAACTTTTTGGAACTTCAATCTTTGTGGACTGAACTCCATACAAGTTCAACCCACAAGAATTGAAGTTTAACTTTGGCTCACCATAAAGGTCAAAGTTCAACTTCAACCCACGAGGATTGAAGTTTACGTATTTATACCTAAATGTTCAGCCTTTGAAGTTGAACTTCATCTCTTAGGCATGATGAACCCACAAGATTTGAACTTCAACCTATAAGGATTGAAGTTCTAAAAATAATCTCTCACCTAAAATCAATAAAAAAAATGGCCTCAAACCAAAAACTTCAAAAATACATTCTGATTTCCGGAAACTAATTTATTCACCACCGTTTTCAACCTCTCCGCAAGAACTTTTGCAATTATCTGATAAATGCTCCCAAGTAAACTGATCGGCCTAAAGCCTTTTATATTAGAAGCCCTTTTTTTCTTGGGTATCAAAGCGATAAAAGTAGTGTTGAGACTCTTTGTAAAGCCCCCTTCATTATACAGAATTTTGAAGGTCTTGATTATGTCTCTCTTCACAACATGCCAACACTTCTTGAAAAATTGAAATTGAACCCATCCGGTCCAGGTGCCTTATACCCATCCACTACTTTTATCACATTTGTTGCTTCCTCTTCATCAAATGGCCTTTGAAGCCACTCTTTCTCCTCCTCACTTAGGGCTGCTAGATTTGGATCATACCAGCAAGGTCTCCAATTTTCCTTTTCAGAAAATAATGATGCGGGGTAAATAGATGGAAGCGATAAACTATGATGCGGAAGCAATAATCACATGATAACAAGAAAATAGGGACGGGGAAGAACAGAAATAGAAGTAAAGAATAGACAAACGATTCAAACCATGAACGTATATCCGAGAGAGGAAGGGAAACTTGAACCATACAAGGATTCCGTACTAGTGACGAATCTCCATAGGTTCCAAGCAAAGAGATAATCCGAAGCTTCAAGCTTCTACAAAGAAGAAGGCATTGCCTCTCTTTCTATGTCTATTCTTCAAATCTAAACAAGCATATAAATGACTAAGTGTGGTATTTATAGGCTCACCACACTTCTAATGTCTAAATAGCCCCTAAGTCAAGTCAAAACAATACAAGTCACTTAGGGCTATAGTTGGAATTACACCACAAAGTAGTAGGAATCCCGTTTTGACACCTCAGCAAATAGGCGCCCCGCCTCAGAAGGGAGGCGCTCCGCCTCTATGTCAGTGATGGGCGGTCCGCCTAGGTGTAGGGGCGGCCGCCTCAAGCCAGTCTAGAGAGTGATGTTCGAGTAGGCGGTCCGCCTAGTGCATGGGGCGGTCCGCCTCAAGCCAGCAACTCCCTCCTCTCTTATCAGAAGAACTTGAAATGCAAGTGCAACCTGAAAGTGTCATAGATTGTCGGACACTCTTGAATGGCAAGCAAGAGGTTTTGATCAAGTGGAAGGACTTACCTGACTTTGAGAACACTTGGGAATCCTATGAAGTCATTGATGCTCAATTTCCTCATTTTCACCTTGAGGACAAGGTGAAACTCGTTGGGGCGGGTATTGTTAGACCTACTGTTACGAAGTTCTATAGCCGTAGACAGAAGGTTGAAATAAGGGTGAAAATAAGGCCTAAATGTGACTATTTTATTTATTAGTTATTGTGTTATATTTCTAGCAGTTATCTAGCAGTTATTTAGGTGTTTTGGGCAGTTATTTGTCTTATTTGTATTTAAAATAAAGGGGAAAAACAAGCAGTTTCTCTCCAGACTTTCTATAGGTTTTTTTATCTGGTTGTTGGGAGGCTAAGGTTCCTCAAAATACCTTGGTTGTTGGGCAAATTCTTCTTCTATTTCTGTTGTTTAATTGTAAAACTTTATCTATCTATTGGTGAAAGTAAATAGCAGTTGAAGTGTGTTTAATTCTGTGTTGTTCTTTGTGTTCTTTTGAGTTAGGAATTAGACAGATCAAAGTTAGGAAATTCTGGTTCCTAACAGTTTGATTCATAATTCTGTGCAGGTCTTGTCTATCTTACCCTGTTAGTCTTTTGCAGATAACTGGTCAATACTGTCCATTGTCTTTCAAGGGAAGTCCTTATTGGATGGCACCTGAGGTTTGCATTATTATCAGTCAAGCTCTTATATGATTGATGTTTGGTTCTATGTTTCAGCTAATTCATTTTGTATGATTATTCATCAGATTATTAACAATTCAAATGGTTGCAATCTAGCGGTAGACATATGGAGCCTTGGATGTACAGTTTTGGAGATGGCAATGACAAAGCCACCTTGGAGTCAGTATGAGGGGGTTAGTGAATATGTTTATGTTGGTTTGAAAGAATGCAGTTTCAATGCTTTGTTGTGCTTAATTCATGTTTTTTTTTCACAGGTTGCTGCTCTGTTTAAGATTGGAAACAGCAAGGAACTTCCTGCGATCCCCAATCACCTCTCAGATGAGGGCAAGGATTTTGTGTGGCAATGTCTACAACGCAACCCACGCCACCGTCCAACAGCTTCTCAGCTCTTGGAACATCCCTTTGTCAAAAGTACTGCTCCAGTGGTAGGAACCTTAACTAACACACCTTTCTGTCTGGAGAATTCTTTTTACTCACTGCTGGGGACTGTCTATGTTATCTCCCAGGACTTGTGAATGTTAAGCTGACTGGTTAATGATTAAATTGAGCATATGTACTAATTCATTATTTTCCTTGGGTCTTTCAGGGTTGACTTCATTTATTGATATTTCCAGGGCGTTGGACATCTGATAAGTCCATCATACATGGACTCAGAAGGAGTTGCAGATCATCATCAGGCAAGAGGTTCGAAGATTCTTCCTGGATTTAGGTTAGTCCACTTTTCTCTCATACAAAAACTGGTAACATAATAGATTCTTCTGCATAAATTGAAATAAAATGGAACAAACACTGATATATTACACTGAAAATACTGAAATTACATCAAGAAGTCTGATAATAATCACACTAGTACTGTAAAGTCACAAGTAGCAGATACAATTGACAACAATAACCAACTAATACAGCAACAACAACATCCTAGACAACTTATTTATGCAGTACATAACAAAGAAAATTACACAGATTTGATGTTTCTAGACTTTCGAGAGGCTAGAACTCTCCCAGGGTTCTCTTTTTCTTTTCTTTTTCCTCCCCCAGCAGTTCTGCCCAGTTTCTCCAGATAAAACCACCCCAAGTAACTGTCATGAGACAGTTACTAACTTTTTAATTAACTACTTTTGGCCTCCTGGTTTATTGGATATGTCTTTGTGCCTCCTAGAGAAAGTGAATTTAACATGAGGTCCATCATAACATGTATTCTGGTCTTGATCCATCTTGCTATCTTGATATGTTGCAGAAGCTAGATACATGCTATATTGCAGAAGAACTGTAAGAAAACAAGTGTTTCGTCATATCATGGTTGTAGAGCTTTTGTAGAGGACTTGTCTTATTAAGAAAGTTCTGCTGCAAGATAAATTTTTTTACAAAGTATTTAACCCAGTGAAACAAAATGAGATGTTGGTTGGATTCAAAACTAACATACAGAATTTGCACTTTTGAGTACAGCAAACTTCATTTATCACCCAGCACCTCACATGCATCACGTCTTGTATTTTAAATTACTTTCTTTTGTATAGTGTAAGTAATGGAATGACAAACTTCACTGCCCTAACTTTCTCTGCATAGGTCCAGGTTCGTAATATCTAATGTCCAAATTCCTGGAAAACATTAAAGCTTGATATTAATGTACTTAGTGTTCTCAGGTCCAAGATACTGTTATTATTTGAGGTGTTATGGTATCTGTCAAAAGTTTTGGCTATTTTCCATCCCCATCCCTTAACAATGTTCATCTTCCATAATCGTAAATTCAGATATCCACACCTGCAGACTATTTTACCTCCTGAGAAATTGCAGTAAAACAACCAATATTTTGACGTATGGTAATGTTTCAGCTCTGAGGGAAGGCACTAATTTCGTATGCAATATTGTTTTGCAGTGGTGGACCTGTTCCAAGGAACATATCTTGCCCAGTTTCTCCAGTTGGAATTGGGAGCCCTCTTTTGCATCCACGATCACCTAAGCATATGAGTGGAAGATTGTCACCCTCTCCTATATCAAGCCCTCCTGCTGTATCTGGTTCATCAACACCTCTTAGTGGTGGAGGTGGTGCTGTTCCACTATTTAACTCTATGATGCCAACAACAAATTCATCAGAAGGTGCAGAAACATCACCAAGGGCCCAAAGTAGTTTTTACCTTGATGGTAACACTACTCACAATCTGAGGCCCGACATGTTTCGAGGAACTTCTCACTCTTATTTGATCCAGAAAACACTTCCCTCTGACGATGGTTTTGTTGGAGATAGTTTTGAGGACTGTTTTCAAAGGGGACTGAGTGAACAAATATATCAGGGATAGTCAGCACTAGCTAATAGGGTTGCCCAGCAGCTCCTGAGGGATCACGTAACATTGAGCCCATCGTTTGACCTGAATCCTGGCTCTCCAGCATTTGGTCGGGATAATGGAGTCTAACTTGTAAAAGCCACCTGAAAAGGATGGTTGTGCTTGCAATCTCTTGGAACAATTGTACAGTAACTATACCAAAAGGTCTGTTGTTTACTGAATAAAAGTTTTGGAGCTGATGAAGAGAGAAGTCTGTCGGAGTATCCCAAAGCATCCTCTCTCAGGTGCTATTGTAAGTCACCTGTAACTGTATTTGCTAGGGTTTCCGCAGCACTCTCAATACTTTGACTATCTACTTTATTTTGGATCTCTGCAGATAACGGCCTTAGGAGCCTAATTAAGCAGCATTTTACCATGATGTGTAATTCGACTTGTTCAGAGAAGTGTATAATTTTTAGTTCAGCTTACACGAGACACAAAATGACAGCAAGATGCCAGGAACACAATTACTTTTGGGCTGCTGGTTTCCAAACTCTTGGCATAGAGATATTTTCTTCTTCGGGTTGACTTGGAAGGGGAAATGGAAAAATGGTCACACTGGGTGTACAGAGTGGACTCCATAGGATGATAGATTTAACGGCAAGTTGGGAAATCTCAGGCTTGTTTGTAAAAAATTTATTGGTAATTGGTCATAGTAAAGCTCTCTGTGGATTCGTTTGAGCTTTTCAGCAAAAGCCTGTTGTATCCTGTATGATGGTTCCCTGAGAGCCAAGACTAATGTAACTTCTAGTCATATTGTAAACTTTTGTAAGTTGAATGTGGGTTCTCACTTTTATCCTGTGTCCTTGTTCAGTGAATTTTTAAAATTATCCGAGTTGCAAAAATAGGCATTACTTGGCATATTTGTACAAAAACAAAACAAAGAGATTTGGCATAGTTGTGGCACAAGGTATCCACATGCTGCTTAACGCTATAAACCTGCTCTTTATACTTTTCAGTTGCACTTGACAGTAACACAGAATGAAAGCTCTCTTTCCCAATCTCAGTAGATCAGAATGTCGTGAAATTTATAACTATTTTCAAGGTTCACTTAACTGCATTGTGTTGAACGCTTACTTACATTCATTGTAACACTGTTTCACCAAGACAACATTTGTCAGGCCTCAGTTTGTTGTTAAGTGTAGTAATCCAACACGTTGCTACTTCAGATGACTTATTCCTTCTGCTTTGAAAGAAGTTTTATTATGCAATGCCACAGGTCTATAGGATGTCACACGGAGAGCAGGACTTGACTGTTCGATTTTCGTTAAAGTTTTCTTTGTTGCTATAGCAAATCTGTAGAGAATTATCATTCTAGTATTTTCCATTCTGCTAACTTATTTCTTTAATGAAACAGACGGAATGAACTGGAAAGTTGAGATTGACAGACTTTGCAAGATAACTCCATCTTCCCATTGAGGTAGCAGCTAAGAAAATGAACATATGTCCTGCTGTGATGAAGAAGGTTTTGCAGAAGCGATGACTAGAACATAAGTTTTTTGAAGAAAGGCGAGTGCAAAGGCTTACTTTATTTAACATACTTGAACTATTAAAGTATTGAACATTAAACTTCTAAATTTGAAAAGTGCAACATCAAAACTAGATAATGAAAATTCGAATTACAAATTTAAATATGTCTATTTCTTTGTGTAATTTCTTCCATGTCATTTTCCTCATGCTCCGGTGTAGGTGCCATTGATAGTACTTGATCACTTAACAGAATTTGCCGGTGAGTCTTCAATTTCTTTGGTTTCTTCGCTCCGATCTAATCCAGTCTCATAAACAAACTAGAACATCCAAAGCATTATTACCCAAAAGGGTGACGGGTATCACCTATTTGAGGTATATATCGAAGTTAATAGTTGAAGTTCTATACCATATTTGAGTAATATATATTCAAATTGTTGATTTGTTATGAAATATCAAGTTTCTTTTTTAATTAAATAGCTAAACTTGTTTCTCTTGAACATATTTCACTATTAACAATATGGACACAAAACGAATTAAACCATGAGTGGAAAACTTGTGTATACCTTTCTCTACACATACAAGTTTTAACACTCAGTTTATTTTAACAAATACGGATACGGGTATATCAGTAATACCCCATAATTTTGACGGGTCTTAATGGATACGGGTATTCGTTAAAAAAAAAAAACATTCGGGTAGGGGGTATTTTAAGAGGTTTACGGGTCCGGTTTTTTACGGGTCCGGATGGGGTCGGGTTTTAATGAGTCCGGGTCCGGGTTTTGACGGGTAGACCTCTACCCATTTGACACTCATAACTCTATCTATTTCCTTTCTTTCCAAACATATACAAATTTTTTTAATCCTTATTATTGGCCAAGTAGCAAATAGTACTAATTGGATTGATTTTGTCTTATTATCCTATTTCCCGCTTCATCTCCACTACGTTGGATCGTACACTGGTAGTCCTTTCTAAAATCAGCATAGGATCTCTCTGGTCAAAAAAATTTCTATACACAAAGCATCCTGCTCAGTAGGATTCGGGAAATGGTTGCACTCAAAGGGCGTGATGTACACGGCCTGCCTGATGCTTGGCTGATTTCACAACTCGAACCCGTAACATCTACGTCAAATGAAGACAACTTTACCCGTTGATTCCCTTCTAAACAGAAACTTGATATTTTGATCAGGCTTTAGCTGACCTGGAAAAGTTAAATTAGAGGAACTTTAAAGAAGCTGAGGAAAAGCCAAGGACTTATGAGCAAAAATTTAAAGATTTGGGTTACAGAATGTCACTCCTGGAGATGGAAATAGCAAAATATGTTGAGTGGCAATCTCCAAGCAGTTCGACCCGTCATAGAAAAAGCCTGATATTTGAGTGGAGAAAGTTATAGGGTCGGCCATTACCCACGGTGTTTCGAATATTTCTCGGTTATAAAGCAAAATTCTGTAGTTTTTGCTTGATTATATACCTAAGTATTTGTGTGGAACTGGAAATTTTGTAGACATTGGCCAGGGCTTTCGTCTAGTTATTTGGGTTAGGCTCACGTCACATGTTGAAACCCAGCCTTCCTGATATTAAAGTGGGGACGGGTAAAGTGGCAAGCCTATACCCGAGAATTTCTCAGTTATAAAAAGATAAAGAAGAAACATTGCATTCCCCGCCCTTCAGCTTGTGGTTCTGCTCAAGTCAATAGCGAGGTTTCGATAAAGATAAGAGAAGATTTTGTTCAGAGGAAGAAGGTACATTGTTTATTTTGAATATTTCTTTTGTTATTTGTGGCATTCAATATAGCTCACAACTAGTTTTGGTTTGACAAGTGAAAATATGAGTTCTTTAAGTTCTATGGTCGGGATATTTACAGTCATGTATCTTGTATGTGTATGGAAATTGACCAAAACAGTTGCAGCTATATGTTGGATGGTGTATCGAGCGTAAAGTAACATACTTCAATGCTGTTTGTGCTTGGTTGAAGACTCACAGGGTCTTTACCTTGTATCACATAACATAAATTGAAAAGAAATGGTAACCAGCCTTTTGCATTGCTTCCCTATCCTGTTAAAATTAGTGTTACAAACTTGAAGATAGTTGGATGTTTGAATTTATAAATTCTTGGCCGAAAAGTAGAAAATGAAAGGTCTGTCCAAAGGGAACCATATGTCCGAACAGAGCTGAATAAAAAGATAAGGTCTCACTTTCCTTTGCCACTCAAGTGTACAGCATCTGCGTGCTTAGGCCCCTTCTTTCCTTAATGATTAGTCCACAACGTGCCTAAGTAGTCTCAAATAAGGCGTGCAGGCCCCTTTAGTAGGTGATTCACTATCGACGCAAAGAAAAGGCTGAAGCAATCAAAGGGGGGTACAATGAGCCTTCAGCCTCATGCATCTAACCAGCTTGCCTGTGCCATGTTGTTTAGTTACAGGTGGATAACATCATCCATAAGATAAATAGTGCATGTTGCTATTTGATTAGGAGCTGCTGCCAGCAATTTTGAGAACGGCAGTTGATTATGCTCTGCGTCGCACCAATGAAGAAATGACATGGAGTTTTATGTCCTCTTACTAATAGTTTGATATACTTGAAGTGAATGTTTTCAGTCTCAATGGTTTCACTACCTATAATTATCAAAAACCCTGAAAACCATATATATATATTGCTATTCTAGTAACACTCTAATACATGTTTTGTCCCATAAAATGGGGCAATAGTGGCTCTTTTAGTTAGACTCCGATGCTCCTAAATTTCAGCAGTACATGATACATCGGCGACTTCTATTCTTCACAAGTTCTTCATGAAATGAGATCAATCAAGTTCTATTCTTGAAGCTCACTTCATGTCCGTGGGCTGTAGGTATTACATTTTGTCCTTGTAATTTTTCTCAACACTGCTTGTAAGCTTCAGTATTCTCGGTGAAAGCAACATCTAAAGCCGCGTCCACTTGACAGAATAACACAGTGTGCCTTCTGATACTTAAAATTCCCTCCCTTCCTTGGCGAAAATGTAAGGACAAAAATAAAGATGTAACACCAAAATACAGGGGCAACATCCAAATTTGGTAGAAACATTTAGTAGGGGATTCTCTACCGTGACATAGCGTATTGTCAGGTAAGTGATTGGACCTGATTCTGACTACATGATCAAATTTTATCGGATTTGTTCAATCCGAATGTTGAATGGAGCATCCGATACCCAATATGTTCTAAAAAGCAATGTGATTATTTTTTTGAGGATTTGTATAAGTTTCTTTAGCTGGCACTATTTCAGTGGTACTTTCTCTAAAAAAAAAAATCACGATTTTTCTTGCAATATTGCTGTTTTGGATGATATCTGGTTGATGGAGATCCAGAAAATAAACTTAGAAAAGCCGTGGCAGAAGTACACCAAATGATCATCTAGAATGTAATGGAGTAGCTATTGAATACTGCCAACAACTACATTAGATATGCCTTCGCAGGATCGTCTGTTTTGCCCTGGAGTTACATACTCTAAGTTCTAGTTTACCAGAAAGGCTATGCGCCTTCTTGCTATAGGTATGCTGTTTCATATTTTGATCACTCCCAATCCCAACAATTGCTGCATTCAATGGGAGCTTTTGCTGTCTGTGGAAGTTTCACCAGCAGGTAGAAACCAAGACCCATTCTAATTCATTTTTGTGTGGACTTTGGTGTGAATAGTTGGATAGTTAACAACTGATAATGAGAGAGAAATCAACAAATTGTATTTAAAAATTTGATTTCTGTTACAAGTTGGTTTCTACACATAGGAGATGAAAACAATAATTATGCATAACAGAGTAATTATAACTAGACTACATGAAACTAATTGCATGAAAAGATATTTATTTAGTAAACTAAGCTCTCTTGTTCCCTGTTCGTCCTTGTCAATGGTCCAGGGCTACTCAATAATGAAATCTTCGGGGTTGTATATATACCAAATTGGTGTTGGCCAAAGCCACTTCCAGTATTTGTCACGATCATTGCGTAGCAAGTACTTTGTAAGTCTACTATCCAAGTCATAGAAACCAAAGTCATAACCTCCTCGAACACCAATCCTATGCTGCTCCAAGTTGTCATCTGTAAAATAAATCCGGTTCCTCTTATAATATCCACCAGGAGGAAGATCGCTAGTTGCTATTGAAACTGATGTATTTAACCCCAAAAACAGGACATTTTCACCTATATTTTCCACTTTACACCAACTTCTACCGCTAGATTCATACATATATAAGTTGAAGTGGCTTGTTTGATAACGATAATTATCATCAGTTCCTATGCTTCTCAAATATCGGTGAACCTGGAGCAGCCCAATTGAAGTATTAAACAAGTAGCTCTTTTGCGAAAAGACTTCTTTTGGTAGTTCTACAGTTTCGACTTTTCTTGGGTAAGCTGCAGACAACTCAAACACCTCTACGGAATTTCCAATTGTCAAAGCGTATAACTTGTCCTCGTAAAAAATGGCATCGCTGTATCCGCCTTTAGAAATGCATGTCCACTTTTTATCTTCAAGTTTGCAGTAGGCCAATTTATAACTACTACCATAAATGGCAGCGACCATAAAATTACTTTTGCTTGAGGTAGGACTTGAGGATAGGACAACTTTGTCTAAAAAGTATTCGTGCACATGAGATGCTTCTGAAAAGTAAGTTCCGGGACGGCCATCAGAATGTTCAAGTGCATATTCAGTGCCAAGCTTCTTTGCACAATATTTTCTCACATCAGGGAACTTATACCTTGGTGGAAGGGCAATTTGAACCCTAGTGATTGGGTTAAAGAGAGAGATTCTCGGAGAGTCTTCAACAGCAACTAACCATCCATGGGACGAACCACGAAACTTCTTGCCAAGGACCTCTGGAACCTCAAGGTAGTAAATTTTCCTTCTATCAAAGCTACAAAACTTTTCATATTTTTCGTTTCTGCTATGACGAGGTAGCAACAGCCATGGCTGAACATCCTTACTAGAAATAGTTGGTAATATAGACCTCCATGAAGTGCAAACACATGTGAACCGTACTTGATCAGTATATGTAACAAGACGATCGGCTATTAATTTCAACAAATCTTGAGGAAGCTCCGACCAGCCAGCCATTTACAATCTGATACCATCAAATAGGCAATGGGACAAAAATTAGAGCAGAACCATAACTGTATAAATTTCAATATATGTATTAGTAACAGATTTTGCAGAAGTTGGCCGAACTAGGAATTCATATAAGGGGATCCAAAAAAATTCCTCTAAAGTAATAATCATAAGGTTCCAAAAAGCAAATTAATGATGCCTCAAAAAAAGAATATCAAAAGACCGTTGGAAGCTATAATCAAAGACGTGAAAGAAAATATGATTTACCTAAAACAAACTGAAGAGGACACTTCGTTTGAACAGCCACAATCGGTTTGTGAAGGAGCGAGATTACCAATGACAAGGCAGAAGGCTTTATAGCGTTTCTGATTATTCCTAGTTTCGACAAGTTTTGTTTTCCCAATCTGTATAGTTTTTGGATCTTGGAAATATTCTCAACAAGTTCTCAGAACCACACATAGAGAAAAAGGGATTCACCTGTGTTTGGTTTTATACTAGACGAGTACGTAATGTGAGGCATTTTAGATAGCACGACGGCCAAAGCTAGAAATAAAATATGATATAAGACAGTCTTAAAGTTCACTAATTTTTAGATTTTCAAAATGGTTTAAGTAAATTATACAAAGAGTTTGAAATCATAATTTCTTTTCAATAAAATAAATATTAACCTAGCTATGAATAGTATAAAGAAATCAGATATAACAACCCAAATATCAAAAGTTAAAGGGGGTAATCAATAAATAACTAATTAATCACTAATAGTTTATTATTAAATTAAATCTTATACCTTGTCAATATGTGAATATGAAAAGAAACATAAACATAAAAGTCAAAGAGAAAACATATGGACGTTTGAATAAGGACAATTTGGGAAAAATTATTAATTAAAGATTTTACATTAAAAACATTCCTTAGAAAATATCACTTGAATCCCACTCATGCAGAGAGCAACAAGGATTTCGGTTGGGCCAACGAAGGTGCGAGTGTGAGGTAACAAATTTGCACGCAAGCCGTTTTTGCGGGTGATCTTTGGTTTGAGGCTACTTTTTTATTGATTTTGTATAAGAGACAACTTTTTTGAACTTCAATCTTTGTGGACTGAACTCCACACAAGTTCAACCCACAAGAATTGAAGTTTAACTTCGGCTCACCATAAAGGTCAAAGTTCAACTTCAACCCACGAGGATTGAAGTTTACGTATTTATACCTAAATGTTCAGCCTTTGAAGGTGAACTTCATCTCTTAGGCATGATGAACCCACAAGATTTGAACTTCAACCTATAAGGATTGAAGTTCTAAAAATAATCTCTCACCTAAAATCAATAAAAAAAATGGCCTCAAACCAAAAACTTCAAAAATACATTCTGATTTCCGGAAACTAATTTATTCACCACCGTTTTCAACCTCTCCGCAAGAACTTTTGCAATTATCTTATAAATGCTCCCAAGTAAACTGATCGGCCTAAAGCCTTTTATATTAGAAGCCCTTTATTTCTTGGGTATCAAAGCGATAAAAGTAGTGTTGAGACTCTTTGTAAAGCCCCCTTCATTATACAGAATTTTGAAGGTCTTGATTATGTCTCTCTTCACAACATGCCAACACTTCTTGAAAAATTGAAATTGAACCCATCCGGTCCAGGTGCCTTATACCCATCCACTACTTTTATCACATTTGTTGCTTCCTCTTCATCAAATGGCCTTTGAAGCCACTCTTTCTCCTCCTCACTTAGGGCTGCTAGATTTGGATCATACCAGCAAGGTCTCCAATTTTCCTTTTCAGAAAATAAATGATGCGGGGTAAATAGATGGAAGCGATAAACTACGATGCGGAAGCAATAATCACAAGATAACAAGAAAAGTAGGGACGGGGAAGAACAGAAATAGAAGTAAAGAATAGATAAACGATTCAAACCATGAACGTATATCCGAGAGAGGAAGGGAAACTTGAACCATACAAGGATTCCGTACTAGTGACGAATCTCCATAGGTTCCAAGCAAAGAGATAATCCGAAGCTTCAAGCTTCTACAAAAAAGAAGGCATTGCCTCTCTTTCTATGTCTATTCTTCAAATCTAAACAAGCATATAAATGACTAAGTGTGGTATTTATAGGCTCACCACACTTCTAAATGAAATGTCTAAATAGCCCCTAAGTCTAGTCAAAACAATACAAGTCACTTAGGGCTATAGTTGGAATTACACCACAAAGTAGTAGGAATCCCGTTTTGACACCTCAGCAAATAGGCGCCCCGCCTCAGAAGGGAGGCGCTCCGCCTCTATGTCAGTGATGGGCGGTCCGCCTAGGTGTAGGGGCGGCCGCCTCAAGCCAGTCTAGAGAGTGATGTTCGAGTAGGCAGTCCGCCTAGTGCATGGGGCGGTCCGCCTCAAGCCAGCAACTCCCTCCTCTCTTATCAGAAGAACTTGAAATGCAAGTGCAACCTGAAAGTGTCATAGATTGTCGGACACTCTTGAATGGCAAGCAAGAGGTTTTGATCAAGTGGAAGGACTTACCTGACTTTGAGAACACTTGGGAATCCTATGAAGTCATTGATGCTCAATTTCCTCATTTTCACCTTGAGGACAAGGTGAAACTCGTTGGGGCGGGTATTGTTAGACCTACTGTTACGAAGTTCTATAGCCGTAGACAGAAGGTTGAAATAAGGGTGAAAATAAGGCCTAAATGTGACTATTTTATTTATTAGTTATTGTGTTATATTTCTAGCAGTTATCTAGCAGTTATTTAGGTGTTTTGGGCAGTTATTTGTCTTATTTGTATTTAAAATAAAGGGGAAAAACAAGCAGTTTCTCTCCAGACTTTCTATAGGTTTTTTTATCTGGTTGTTGGGAGGCTAAGGTTCCTCAAAATACCTTGGTTGTTGGGCAAATTCTTCTTCTATTTCTGTTGTTTAATTGTAAAACTTTATCTATCTATTGGTGAAAGTAAATAGCAGTTGAAGTGTGTTTAATTCTGTGTTGTTCTTTGTGTTCTTTTGAGTTAGGAATTAGACAGATCAAAGTTAGGAAATTCTGGTTCCTAACAGTTTGTTTCATAATTCTGTACAGGTCTTGTCTATCTTACTCTGTTAGTCTTTTGCAGATAACTGGTCAATACTGTCCATTGTCTTTCAAGGGAAGTCCTTATTGGATGGCACCTGAGGTTTGCATTATTATCAGTCAAGCTCTTATATGATTGATGTTTGGTTCTATGTTTCAGCTAATTCATTTTGTATGATTATTCATCAGATTATTAACAATTCAAATGGTTGCAATATCATTTCAAATGGTTGCAATCTAGCGGTAGACATATGGAGCCTTGGATGTACAGTTTTGGAGATGGCAATGACAAAGCCACCTTGGAGTCAGTATGAGGGGGTTAGTGAATATGTTTATGTTGGTTTGAAAGAATGCAGTTTCAATGCTTTGTTGTGCTTAATTCATGTTTTTTTTTTCACAGGTTGTTGGGAAAATCGGGTAATTTTCCCACTACAACAAAAGAACTCAGTGTAATGAACTGATTCAGAACAATTGAACCAGACAGAACACTAAATAAAATACCCGACAAATAATATTGAATACTAAAAATAAAGACACCAGAAAACTTTGATAACGGAGTTCAGCTTTTAAAGCTTAATCTCCGAGCACCGCTAGAAGCAGTCTGCTCTATTAATTATGAGAGAAGAGAAGAAATTTTGGGATGATACAAATGGGAGGGGAAGGAGTTAATTTATAACATCCAAACTCCTTCCCCAAAACATCTCCCACCAATGTGGGAGAAAAACCAAGCCAAAAAACCAACAAATCTCCACCTTGGCTTGATTTCAAATTCCACCAAATTACAAATCTTCTCAAACAAACAAATAATTAAAAAACAGTCTTCGTAGTGCTTCCAAACTTTGCGCCTTGTGGCGCCAACTTCAAATGTGCAGGATATTAACCAAGTCTAAACAATGTTCAAACTTGGCCCTTGTAACCACCTTGGTCAGCATATCTGCAGGATTCTCCGTAGTGTGAATCTTCTGGAGAAGTATCTCCTCCTCTTCGAGAATTTCCCGCACAAAATGATAGCGAACATCAATGTGCTTCGTCCGTGCATGAAAGACTTGGTTCTTTGCTAAATGAATAGCACTCTGACTGTCAGAATACACCTCAAGTTGTTTCTGACCAATTCCCAAGTCTTTAAGCAACCCTTGAAGCCAAATTGCTTCCTTCACAGCCTCTGTAATAGCCATATACTCTGCCTCTGTTGTAGACAAAGCCACCGTTGACTGCAAGGTAGACTTCCAACTAACTGGCGCCTTTGCTAAAGTGAACAAATAGCCAGTTGTAGATCGTCGCTTATCCAAATCACCTGCATAATCAGAATCACAATATCCAACTATGCATTGACCATGTGATTCATCCCGCTCAAATGTCAATCCAATATCTACGGTATTTTGTAGATACCGCAGAATCCATTTCACAGCTTGCCAATGACCCTTGCCTGGATCATGCATGTACCTGCTAACAACGCTAACAGCCTGTGAAATATCTGGTCTCGTACACACCATTGCATACATCAAGCTTCCAACTGCATTTGCATACGGGACTTTTGCCATGTATTCTCGCTCTTCATCAGTAGTCGGAGATAATCTGCTACTCAATTTCAAATGAGGAGCAAGTGGGGTACTTACAGGTTTTGTATCATCGTGCATACCAAAACGTTGTAGTACCTTCTTCAAATATTGCTTCTGTGTTAGCCAAAGCTTGCCCCTCTCTCTGTCCCTATTTATCTCCATGCCGAGAATCTTCTTGGCTTCCCCCAAATCCTTTATCTCGAACTCTTTACTCAGCTGAGCCTTCAACCTGTGAATCTCAACTTGGCTATTTGCTGCAATCAGCATATCATCAACATATAAGAGTAAGTAGATGAAGGAACCATCTGGAAGTTTGCGCAAATACACACAATGATCGTATTTGCTTCTCCTGTACTTCTGACCAATCATGAACCTGTCAAATCGTTTGTACCACTGTCTCGGAGATTGTTTCAGTCCGTACAACGATTTGCTAAGTTTACAAACCCAATCTTCTTTACCAGCAACCTTATATCCTTCTGGCTGAGTCATATAGATTTCCTCCTTCAAATCGCCGTGTAAGAACGCGGTCTTCACATCAAGTTGAGCTAGCTCCAAATTCAACTGTGCTACCAAGGCCAACAAAATTCTAATAGAGGAATGTTTTACAACTGGAGAAAATACCTCATTATAATCAATTCCCTTCCTTTGAGCATAGCCTTTAGCCACCAATCTTGCCTTGTAGCGAATGTCTTCTTTGTCAGGAAATCCTTCTTTCTTTGCAAATACCCATTTGCACCCAATTGCCTTTTTACCTTTCGGTAGTTGTGTCAGCTTCCACGTCTTGTTCTTCTTGAGAGACTGTATTTCCTCTTCCATTGCACTTACCCAACTGCCGCTTTCTATGCTCCGTATGGCCTCTGGGTAGGTGGATGGAACATCTTCGTCAGAAACTGGAAGTGCATAAGCTACCATGTCAGTGAAACGAGCAGGCTTCTGAATTTCTCGTCTCTGTCTTCTTACTGCAATTGGTTCTGATTGCTGTAGAGGTTCTTGGGTCGGAACCTCTTTCTCATCTGACTCTTCTTCTGCCATAGGAGAGTCACTGGTGGTGCTTCGGGCTGGGGTCACCACTGTCTGCTCAAACTCCACCTGCTTCGGAGTACACTCCACCTGCTGCGGAGTACTTGCACCTCCTTCTGGATTTACCTTCTTCAACATGGCAGATTCATCAAAGGTAACATCCCTGCTGATTATCGTCTTCTTTGCCTCAAGACACCATAAACGGTATCCCTTCACTCCAGCATTGAAGCCCATGAACAGAGCCTTCTTTGCTCGTGGATCCAACTTTGATTCAATCACATGATAATATGCAGTAGAACCAAAAACATGCAAAGTATCATAATCAGTTGCAGGTTTTCCAGACCATACTTCTAATGGAGTTTTGCCACCTATAGCAGATGATGGCAAACGATTAACGAGATGCTGAGCGTACGTCACAGCCTCAGCCCAAAACTTTCTGCCTAACCCAGCATTAGACAACATACAACGAACTTTCTCCACCAGTGTCTTGTTCATACGCTCTGACACCCCATTCTGTTGCGGTGTTTTCCTAACAGTGAAGTGCCGAACTATGCCACAGTCTTGGCATATTTCTAGGAATGGATCACTCTTGTATTCTCCTCCGTTGTCTGTTCGGAGAACCTTGATCTTCCTCCCTGTCTGGTTTTCAACTTGAGCTTTCCACTTAAGGAAAATTCCAAGCACTTCATCTTTGTTCTTCATGGTAAACACCCACACTCTCCTGGAAAAATCATCAACAAAAGTGACAAAATAATGCCTACCTCCGTTGGACGGAGTCTTGGCAGGTCCCCACACATCTGAGTGCACATAATCCAGAATACCCTTGGTATTATGAATTGCAGTGCCAAACTTCACTCTTCGTTGCTTTCCCAGAACACAATGCTCACAAAATTCAAGTTTGCAAGTCTTCGTACCTTTCAACAATCCTTGCTTGGCAAGAATTTGCAAGGACTTTTCACCAGCATGTCCCAACCGCATATGCCACAGCTTCGTTACCTCAGCGTCCTTCTTGGTGCTAGAAGTTGCTGTTGCTACTGTCCCCAACACTGTACTACCTTGGTAGTAGTACAAATTATTTTTTCTCACGCCTTTCATCATCACCAGTGCTCCTGAAGTTACTTTAAGAACTCCATCTCGAATCATCACAACTAGGCCCTTGGAGTCAAGAGCCCCCAATGAGATGAGATTCTTCTTCAACTTTGGCACGTACCGCACATCCCTCAAAATTCTGGTGGATCCATCATGATTCCGCAGCTTGATTGAACCTATGCCGGCTGTTTTACATGGATTATCATTACCCATGTAGACAACCCCACCATTGAGTTCTTGAAATTCAAAGAACCATTCCCGAATGGGACACATATGATAGGTACAACCTGAATCCAATATCCACTCATCTGGATGTGATGATGTTGAAGGCATGACAACTAAGGAAATATCTGATTCCGCATCACTTTTGCATTCTGCAACATTTGCATCTTGCAGACTCTTCCCTTTTCCCTTCAACTTCGGACAGTCTTTCTTCCAGTGCCCTTTCTGATGACAGAAAGCACACTCATCTTTGGCAATGGCTCGGCCTTTTGATTTGGACCTTCCTCTTCTCCCCTTAGTCTGGCTTTGCTGACGACCTCTTGCCACCAATGCTTCTTCTGATGTTGTTACTTTGATTTTCATCTTATCCTGCTTTCTCAATTCATGACTATATAAAGCAGAACAAACAGCATCTAACGATACATTCTCCTTTCCGTGAAGTAACGTAGTCTCCAAATGTTCAAATTCATCGGGAAGAGAGGATAACAACATCAAAGCCAGATCCTCATCCTCAAATTTCACATCTAAATTCAACAGGTCTGCTACTAATTGATTAAACATAGTGATGTGTTCATTCATAGTAGTACCTGGTTGGTAATCAAATCGGAACAACCTTTTCTTCATAAGGAGCTTGTTCTGACCACTCTTTTTCAGAAACTTGTCCTCCAACGCCTTCCATAATTTGTGCGCAGAAGTCTCATTCTTGAAAGCATACTTCTGCTCTCTAGACAGGCAAGATCGAATTGTTCCACACGCCAACCGATTAATGATGCTCCAATCTCTATCTTCTACCTCTTCTGGTTTCTTTTCCTCAATAGCAATATCAAGACCCTGCTGGAAAAGAGAGTCCAAAACCTCTCCTTGCCACATGCCGAAATGGCCAGTACCATCAAATATTTCCACCGCCAACTTCAGACTAGACAGCGGGAACCTCGATCCATGATGACGAGGAGCCCGATGTCCCCGGCGTAACATTTGAAACAGTATCAATCGATTCTTGATCTTTATTTGCCATTACAAACTCAATAAATAGTATTCAATATTACAGCTACAAACAACCCAAAGTTTCAAAATAACCAAAGTAATTCTTTTCTGATGTGGAAGATCAGACTAAGCTGCAACCACAGAGCATACTCAGACAGAACCTGGGCATAACCAAAGTAATTCTTTTCTGATGTGGAAGATCAGACTAAGCTGCAACCACAGAGCATACTCAGACAGAACCTGGGCATAACCAAAATAATTCTTTTCTGATGTGGAAGATCAGACTAAGCTGCAACCACAGAGCATACTCAGACAGAACCTTGGCTCTGATACCACTTGTTGGGAAAAATCGGGTAATTTTCCCACTACAACAAAAGAACTCAGTGTAATGAACTGATTCAGAACAATTGAACCAGACAGAACACTAAATAAAATACCCGACAAATAATATTGAATACTAAAAATAAAGACACCAGAAAACTTTGATAACGGAGTTCAGCTTTTAAAGCTTAATCTCCGAGCACCGCTAGAAGCAGTCTGCTCTATTAATTATGAGAGAAGAGAAGAAATTTTGGGATGATACAAATGGGAGGGGAAGGAGTTAATTTATAACATCCAAACTCCTTCCCCAAAACATCTCCCACCAATGTGGGAGAAAAACCAAGCCAAAAAACCAACACAGGTTGCTGCTCTGTTTAAGATTGGAAACAGCAAGGAACTTCCTGCGATCCCCAATCACCTCTCAGATGAGGGCAAGGATTTTGTGTGGCAATGTCTACAACGCAACCCACGCCACCGTCCAACAGCTTCTCAGCTCTTGGAACATCCCTTTGTCAAAAGTACTGCTCCAGTGGTAGGAACCTTAACTAACACACCTTTCTGTCTGGAGAATTCTTTTTACTCACTGCTGGGGACTGTCTATGTTATCTCCCAGGACTTGTGAATGTTAAGCTGACTGGTTAATGATTAAATTGAGCATATGTACTAATTCATTATTTTCCTTGGGTCTTTCAGGGTTGACTTCATTTATTGATATTTCCAGGGCGTTGGACATCTGATAAGTCCATCATACATGGACTCAGAAGGAGTTGCAGATCATCATCAGGCAAGAGGTTCGAAGATTCTTCCTGGATTTAGGTTAGTCCACTTTTCTCTCATACAAAAACTGGTAACATAATAGATTCTTCTGCATAAATTGAAATAAAATGGAACAAACACTGATATATTACACTGAAAATACTGAAATTACATCAAGAAGTCTGATAATAATCACACTAGTACTGTATAGTCACAAGTAGCAGATACAATTGACAACAATAACCAACTGATACAGCAACAACATCCTAGACAACTTATTTATGCAGTACATAACAAAGAAAATTACACAGATTTGATGTTTCTAGACTTTCGAGAGGCTAGAACTCTCCCAGGGTTCTCTTTTTCTTTTCTTTTTCCTCCCCCAGCAGTTCTGCCCAGTTTCTCCAGATAAAACCACCCCAAGTAACTGTCATGAGACAGTTACTAACTTTTTAATTCACTACTTTTGGCCTCCTGGTTTATTGGATATGTCTTTGTGCCTCCTAGAGAAAGTGAATTTAACATGAGGTCCATCATAACATGTATTCTGGTCTTGATCCATCTTGCTATCTTGATATGTTGCAGAAGCTAGATACATGCTATATTGCAGAAGAACTGTAAGAAAACAAGTGTTTCGTCATATCATGGTTGTAGAGCTTTTGTAGAGGACTTGTCTTATTAAGAAAGTTCTGCTGCAAGATAAATTTTTTTACAAAGTATTTAACCCAGTGAAACAAAATGAGATGTTGGTTGGATTCAAAACTAACATACAGAATTTGCACTTTTGAGTACAGCAAACTTCATTTATCACCCAGCACCTCACATGCATCACGTCTTGTATTTTAAATTACTTTCTTTTGTATCGTGTAAGTAATGGAATGACAAACTTCACTGCCCTAACTTTCTCTGCATAGGTCCAGGTTCGTAATATCTGATGTCCAAATTCCTGGAAAACATTAAAGCTTGATATTAATGTACTTAGTGTTCTCAGGTCCAAGATACTGTTATTATTTGAGGTGTTATGGTATCTGTCAAAAGTTTTGGCTATTTTCCATCCCCATCCCTTGACAATGTTCATCTTCCATAATCGTAAATTCAGATATCCACACCTGCAGACTATTTTACCTCCTGAGAAATTGCAGTAAAACAACCAATATTTTGACGTATGGTAATGTTTCAGCTCTGAGGGAAGGCACTAATTTCGTATGCAATATTGTTTTGCAGTGGTGGACCTGTTCCAAGGAACATATCTTGCCCAGTTTCTCCAGTTGGAATTGGGAGCCCTCTTTTGCATCCACGATCACCTAAGCATATGAGTGGAAGATTGTCACCCTCTCCTATATCAAGCCCTCGTGCTGTATCTGGTTCATCAACACCTCTTAGTGGTGGAGGTGGTGCTGTTCCACTATTTAACTCTATGATGCCAACAACAAATTCATCAGAAGGTGCAGAAACATCACCAAGGGCCCAAAGTAGTTTTTACCTTGATGGTAACACTACTCACAATCTGAGGCCCGACATGTTTCGAGGAACTTCTCACTCTTATTTGATCCAGAAAACACTTCCCTCTGACGATGGTTTTGTTGGAGATAGTTTTGAGGACTGTTTTCAAAGGGGACTGAGTGAACAAATATATCAGGGATAGTCAGCACTAGCTAATAGGGTTGCCCAGCAGCTCCTGAGGGATCACGTAACATTGAGCCCATCGTTTGACCTGAATCCTGGCTCTCCAGCATTTGGTCGGGATAATGGAGTCTAACTTGTAAAAGCCACCTGAAAAGGATGGTTGTGTTTGCAATCTCTTGGAACAATTGTACAGTAACTATACCAAAAGGTCTGTTGTTTACTGAATAAAAGTTTTGGAGCTGATGAAGAGAGAAGTCTGTCGGAGTATCCCAAAGCATCCTCTCTCAGGTGCTAATGTAAGTCACCTGTAACTGTATTTGCTACGGTTTCCGCAGCACTCTCAATACTTTGACTATCTACTTTATTTTGGATCTCTGCAGATAACGGCCTTAGGAGCCTAATTAAGCAGCATTTTACCATGATGTGTAATTCGGCTCGTTCAGAGAAGTGTATAATTTTTAGTTCAGCTTACACGAGACACAAAATGACAGCAAGATGCCAGGAACACAATTACTTTTGGGCTGCTGGTTTCCAAACTCTTGGCATAGAGATATTTTCTTCTTCGGGTTGACTTGGAAGGGGAAATGGAAAAATGGTCACACTGGGTGTACAGAGTGGACTCCATAGGATGATAGATTTAACGGCAAGTTGGGAAATCTCAGGCTTGTTTGTAAAAAATTTATTGGTAATTGGTCATAGTAAAGCTCTCTGTGGATTCGTTTGAGCTTTTCAGCAAAAGCCTGTTGTATCCTGTATGATGGTTCCCTGAGAGCCAAGACTAATGTAACTTCTAGTCATATTGTAAACTTTTGTAAGTTGAATGTGGGTTCTCACTTTTATCCTGTGTCCTTGTTCAGTGAATTTTTAAAATTATCCGAGTTGCAAAAATAGGCATTACTTGGCATATTTGTACAAAAACAAAACAAAGAGATTTGGCATAGTTGTGGCACAAGGTATCCACATGCTGCTTAACGCTATAAACCTGCTCTTTATACTTTTCAGTTGCACTTGACAGTAACACAGAATGAAAGCTCTCTTTCCCAATCTCAGTAGATCAGAATGTCGTGAAATTTATAACTATTTTCAAGGTTCACTTAACTGCATTGTGTTGAACGCTTACTTACATTCATTGTAACACTGTTTCACCAAGACAACATTTGTCAGGCCTCAGTTTGTTGTTAAGTGTAGTAATCCAACACGTTGCTACTTCAGATGACTTATTCCTTCTGCTTTGAAAGAAGTTTTATTATGCAATGCCACAGGTCTATAGGATGTCACACGGAGAGCAGGACTTGACTGTTCGATTTTCGTTAAAGTTTTCTTTGTTGCTATAGCAAATCTGTAGAGAATTATCATTCTAGTATTTTCCATTCTGCTAACTTATTTCTTTAATGAAACAGACGGAATGAACTGGAAAGTTGAGATTGACAGACTTTGCAAGATAACTCCATCTTCCCATTGAGGTAGCAGCTAAGAAAATGAACATATGTCCTGCTGTGATGAAGAAGGTTTTGCAGAAGCGATGACTAGAACATAAGTTTTTTGAAGAAAGGCGAGTGCAAAGGCTTACTTTATTTAACATACTTGAACTATTAAAGTATTGAACATTAAACTTCTAAATTTGAAAAGTGCAACATCAAAACTAGATAATGAAAATTCGAATTACAAATTTAAATATGTCTATTTCTTTGTGTAATTTCTTCCATGTCATTTTCCTCATGCTCCGGTGTAGGTGCCATTGATAGTACTTGATCACTTAACAGAATTTGTTCAAGATTATCATCTTGTTCTAGTGAGTCTTCAATTCCTTTGGTTTCTTCGCTCCGATCTAATCCAGTCTCATAAACAAACTAGAACATCCAAAGCATTATTACCCAAAAGGGTGACGGGTATCACCTATTTGAGGTATATATCGAAGTTAATAGTTGAAGTTCTATACCATATTTGAGTAATATATATTCAAATTTTTGATTTGTTATGAAATATCAAGTGTCTTTTTTAATTAAATAGCTAAACTTGTTTCTCTTGAACATATTTCACTATTAACAATATGGACACAAAACGAATTAAACCATGAGTGGAAAACTTGTGTATACCTTTCTCTACACATACAAGTTTTAACACTCAGTTTATTTTAACAAATACGGATACGGGTATATCAGTAATACCCCATAATTTTGACGGGTCTTAACGGATACGGGTATTCGTTAAAAAAAAAAAGTTCGGGTAGGGGGTATTTTAAGAGGTTTACGGGTCCGGTTTTTTACAGGTCCGGATGGGGTCGGGTTTTAATGAGTCCGGGTCCGAGTTTTGACGGGTAGACCTCTACCCATTTGACACCCATAACTCTATCTATTTCCTTTCTTTCCAAACATATACAAATTTTTTTAATCCTTATTATTGGCCAAGTAGCAAACAGTACTAATTGGATTGATTTTGTCTTATTATCCTATTTCCCGCTTCATCTCCACTACGTTGGATCGTACACTGCTAGTCCTTTCTAAAATCAGCATAGGATCTCTCTGGTCAAAAAAATTTCTATACACAAAGCATCCTGCTCAGTAGGATTCGGGAAATGGTTGCACTCAAAGGGCGTGATGTACACGGCCTGCCTGATGCTTGGCTGATTTCACAACTCGAACCCGTAACATCTACGTCAAATGAAGACAACTTTACCCGTTGATTCCCTTCTAAACAGAAACTTGATATTTTGATCAGGCTTTAGCTGACCTGGAAAAGTTAAATTAGAGGAACTTTAAAGAAGCTGAGGAAAAAGCAAGGACTTATGAGCAAAAATTTAAAGATTTGGGTTACAGAATGTCACTCCTGGAGATGGAAATAGCAAAATATGTTGAGTGGCAATCTCCAAGCAGTTCGACCCGTCATAGAAAAAGCCTGATATTTGAGTGGAGAAAGTTATAGGGTCGGCCATTACCCACGGTGTTTCGAATATTTCTCGGTTATAAAGCAAAATTCTGTAGTTTTTGCTTGATTATATACCTAAGTATTTGTGTGGAACTGGAAATTTTGTAGACATTGGCCAGGGCTTTCGTCTAGTTATTTGGGTTAGGCTCACGTCACATGTTGAAACCCAGCCTTCCTGATATTCAAGTGGGGACGGGTAAAGTGGCAAGCCTATTATTGACCAAGTTTCAAAGGGTGCACCATTCGTCCTCGAGAATTTCTCAGTTATAAAAAGATAAAGAAGAAACATTGCATTCCCCGCCCTTCAGCTTGTGGTTCTGCTCAAGTCAATAGCGAGGTTTCGATAAAGATAAGAGAAGATTTTGTTCAGAGGAAGAAGGTACATTGTTTATTTTGAATATTTCTTTTGTTATTTGTGGCATTCAATATAGCTCACAACTAGTTTTGGTTTGACAAGTGAAAATATGAGTTCTTTAAGTTCTATGGTCGGGATATTTACAGTCATGTATCTTGTATGTGTATGGAAATTGACCAAAACAGTTGCAGCTATATGTTGGATGGTGTATCGAGCGTAAAGTAACATACTTCAATGCTGTTTGTGCTTGGTTGAAGACTCACAGGGTCTTTACCTTGTATCACATAACATAAATTGAAAAGAAATGGTAACCAGCCTTTTGCATTGCTTCCCTATCCTGTTAAAATTAGTGTTACAAACTTGAAGATAGTTGGATGTTTGAATTTATAAATTCTTGGCCGAAAAGTAGAATATGAAAGGTCTGTCCAAAGGGAACCATATGTCCGAACAGAGCTGAATAAAAAGATAAGGTCTCACTTTCCTTTGCCACTCAAGTGTACAGCATCTGCGTGCTTAGGCCCCTTCTTTCCTTAATGATTAGTCCACAACGTGCCTAAGTAGTCTCAAATAAGGCGTGCAGGCCCCTTTAGTAGGTGATTCACTATCGACGCAAAGAAAAGGCTGAAGCAATCAAAGGGGGGGGGGGGGTACAATGAGCCTTCAGCCCCATGCATCTAACCAGCTTGCCTGTGCCATGTTGTTTAGTTACAGGTGGATAACATCATCCATAAGATAAATAGTGCATGTTGCTATTTGATTAGGAGCTGCTGCCAGCAATTTTGAGAACGGCAGTTGATTATGCTCTGCGTCGCACCAATGAAGAAATGACATGGAGTTTTATGTCCTCTTACTAATAGTTTGATATACTTGAAGTGAATGTTTTCAGTCTCAATGGTTTCACTACCTATAATTATCAAAAACCCTGAAAACCATATATATATATTGCTATTCTAGTAACACTCTAATACATGTTTTGTCCCATAAAATGGGGCAATAGTGGCTCTTTTAGTTAGACTCCGATGCTCCTAAATTTCAGCAGTACCTGATACATCGGCGACTTCTATTCTTCACAAGTTCTTCATGAAATGAGATCAATCAAGTTCTATTCTTGAAGCTCACTTCATGTCCGTGGGCTGTAGGTATTACATTTTGTCCTTGTAATTTTTCTCAACACTGCTTGTAAGCTTCAGTATTCTCGGTGAAAGCAACATCTAAAGCCGCGTCCACTTGACAGAATAACACAGTGTGCCTTCTGATACTTAAAATTCCCTCCCTTCCTTGGCGAAAATGTAAGGACAAAAATAAAGATGTAACACCAAAATACAGGGGCAACATCCAAATTTGGTAGAAACATTTAGTAGGGGATTCTCTACCGTGACATAGCGTATTGTCAGGTAAGTGATTGGACCTGATTCTGACTACATGATCAGATTTTATCGGATTTGTTCAATCCGAATGTTGAATGGAGCATCCGATACCCAATATGTTCTAAAAAGCAATGTGATTATTTTTTTGAGGATTTGTATAAGTTTCTTTAGCTGGCACTATTTCAGTGGTACTTTCTCTAAAAAAAAAATCACGATTTTTCTTGCAATATTGCTGTTTTGGATGATATCTGGTTGATGGAGATCCAGAAAATAAACTTAGAAAAGCCGTGGCAGAAGTACACCAAATGATCATCTAGAATGTAATGGAGTAGCTATTGAATACTGCCAACAACTACATTAGATATGCCTTCGCAGGATCGTCTGTTTTGCCCTGGAGTTACATACTCTAAGTTCTAGTTTACCAGAAAGGCTATGCGCCTTCTTGCTATAGGTATGCTGTTTCATATTTTGATCACTCCCAGTCCCAACAATTGCTGCATTCAATGGGAGCTTTTGCTGTCTGTGGAAGTTTCACCAGCAGGTAGAAACCAAGACCCATTCTAATTCATTTTTGTGTGGACTTTGGTGTGAATAGTTGGATAGTTAACAACTGATAATGAGAGAGAAATCAACAAATTGTATTTAAAAATTTGATTTCTGTTACAAGTTGGTTTCTACACATAGGAGATGAAAACAATAATTATGCATGACAGAGTAATTATAACTAGACTACATGAAACTAATTGCGTGAAAAGATATTTATTTAGTAAACTAAGCTCTCTTGTTCCCTGTTCGTCCTTGTCAATGGTCCAGGGCTACTCAATAATGAAATCTTCGGGGTTGTATATATACCAAATTGGTGTTGGCCAAAGCCACTTCCAGTATTTGTCACGATCATTGCGTAGCAAGTACTTTGTAAGTCTACTATCCAAGTCATAGAAACCAAAGTCATAACCTCCTCGAACACCAATCCTATGCTCCTCCAAGTTGTCATCTGTAAAATAAATCCGGTTCCTCTTATAATATCCACCAGGAGGAAGATCGCTAGTTGCTATTGAAACTGATGTATTTAGCCCCAAAAACAGGACATTTTCACCTATATTTTCCACTTTACACCAACTTCTACTGCTAGATTCATACATATATAAGTTGAAGTGGCTTGTTTGATAACGATAATTATCATCAGTTCCTATGCTTCTCAAATATCGGTGAACCTGGAGCAGCCCAATTGAAGTATTAAACAAGTAGCTCTTTTGCGAAAAGACTTCTTTTGGTAGTTCTACAGTTTCGACTTTTCTTGGGTAAGCTGCAGACAACTCAAACACCTCTACGGAATTTCCAATTGTCAAAGCGTATAACTTGTCCTCGTAAAAAATAGCATCGCTGTATCCGCCTTTAGAAATGCATGTCCACTTTTTATCTTCAAGTTTGCAGTAGGCCAATTTATAACTACGACCATAAATGGCAGCGACCATAAAATTACTTTTGCTCGAGGTAGGACTTGAGGATAGGACAACTTTGTCTAAAAAGTATTCGTGCACATGAGATGCTTCTGAAAAGGAAGTTCTGGAACGGACATAATCACATTCAAGTGCATATTCAGTGCCAAGCTTCTTTGCACAATATTTTCTCACATCAGGGAACTTATACCTCGGTGGAAGGGCAATTTGAACCCTAGTGATTGGGTTAAAGAGAGAGATTCTCGGAGAGTCTTCAACAGCAACTAACCATCCATGGGACGAACCACGAAACTTCTTGCCAAGGACCTCTGGAACCTCAAGGTAGTAAATTTTCCTTCTATCAAAGCTACAAAACTTTTCATATTTTTCGTTTCTGCTATGACGAGGTAGCAACAGCCATGGCTGAACATCCTTACTAGAAATAGTTGGTAATATAGACCTCCATGAAGTGCAAACACATGTGAACCGTACTTGATCAGTATATGTAACAAGACGATCGGCTATTAATTTCAACAAATCTTGAGGAAGCTCCGACCAGCCAGCCATTTACAATCTGATACCATCAAATAGGCAATGGGACAAAAATTAGAGCAGAACCATAACTGTATAAATTTCAATATATGTATTACATGAACTTATTGTAACAGATTTTGCAGAAGTTGGCCGAACTAGGAATTCATATAAGGGGATCCAAAAAAATTCCTCTAAAGTAATAATCATAAGGTTCCAAAAAGCAAATTAATGATTCCTCAAAAAAAGAATATCAAAAGACCGTTGGAAGCTATAATCAAAGACGTGAAAGAAAATATGATTTACCTAAAACAAACTGAAGAGGACACTTCGTTTGAACAGCCACAATCGGTTTGTGAAGGAGCGAGATTACCAATGACAAGGCAGAAGGCTTTATAGCGTTTCTGATTATTCCTAGTTTCGACAAGTTTTGTTTTCCCAATCTGTATAGTTTTTGGATCTTGGAAATATTCTCAACAAGTTCTCAGAACCACACATAGAGAAAAAGGGATTCACCTGTGTTTGGTTTTATACCAGACGAGTACGTAATGCGAGGCGTTTTACATAGCACGACGGCCAAAGCTAGAAATAAAATATGATATAAGACAGTCTTAAAGTTCACTAATTTTTAGATTTTCAAAATGGTTTAAGTAAAAATTATACAAAGAGTTTGAAATCATAATTTCTTTTCAATAAAATAAATATTAACCTAGCTATGAATAGTATAAAGAAATCAGATATAACAACCCAAATATCAAAAGTTAAAGGGGGTAATCAATAAATAACTAATTAATCACTAATAGTTTATTATTAAATTAAATCTTATACCTTGTCAATATGTGAATATGAAAAGAAACATAAACATAAAAGTCAAAGAGAAAACATATGGACGTTTGAATAAGGACAATTTGGGAAAAATTATTAATTAAAGATTTTACATTAAAAACATTCCTTAGAAAATATCACTTGAATCCCACTCATGCAGAGAGCAACAAGGATTTCGGTTGGGCCAACGAAGGTGCGAGTGTGAGGTAAAAAATTTGCACGCAAGCCGTTTTTGCGGGTGATCTTTGGTTTGAGGCTACTTTTTTATTGGTTTTGTATAAGATACAACTTTTTGGAACTTCAATCTTTGTGGACTGAACTCCACACAAGTTCAACCCACAACAATTGAAGTTTAACTTTGGCTCACCATAAAGGTCAAAGTTCAACTTCAACCCACGAGGATTGAAGTTTACGTATTTATACCTAAATGTTCAGCCTTTGAAGTTGAACTTCATCTCTTAGGCATGATGAACCCACAAGATTTGAACTTCAACTGATGTTTGGCATCTTATGCCTATATTTCCTTAATATTTCCTCACGTTTTAGTACCTTATTCGCTCGTTTTATAGCTTGTGACTGTGGTTTTACACTGATTTTATGTCGTGTGTATGTAGGTTGTTATGCAATGTAATTGGAGCTTTTAGTAGCTTGATTGAGCAAGAAAAGATTGGATTTTGATTGAGGATTGGATCGAGCACATGAAGGCACAACACGAAACGAGAAAAGGAGAAACGAAACAGAAAAATAGCCTGGCGCTGCAGGAGGCGCGCCGCGCCGCCCACCGCGCCCAGGCTCTTGCGCGTTTTTCCATGCGGCGCGGGCTTGTAGCGGCCAACTTTTGACGTCGTCTGTCCAACCTCACGCGTTCCGAGGCGCGGGGCGCCCGTTATAGCGCCCCTTGTGCGCGATTTTATGTCCTATTTCGTCTAGGCTTGGGTCTAACTTATTACTAGGTGTTTGTAAACTATATAAATACTCTTTTACTTAGTTTTACATGGGGGTTGAGACTTTGGAGCAAATTTTGGAGGAGAGGGAAGGAGCCCTAGATGTCTTCTACACAAGTTCTTTCTCTCTTTCTCTTATTCTTCTCTTTAATTCTATAGTTTGTTCGTTCTAGGGTTAGAGTAAATACATGAAGGTTGATGTTTGAAAGTTGATTTCTATATATTGATTTACCATTACGGATTGTTTATTCTTTCTTGATCATAATTGTTTGATTATAACGGCCGTATAATTGAACACTATCTACGGTTCTTAGATTGAACTCGACAGAGGGAATTTATGAACGCAAATAAGAAAGAATAGAACTAGTTTGTGAACCCGGGCATCGGGGAACCAATTCGCGGGTAGGATAGACATATACTTGCTTGCCTAGTTTAACTCATTACAGGATCGTTAATGCGTGCACGTGATTCAACCCATAGACATATAGGGATTGGAGTAGCCTGCATAGACCGTGAAGAATCGAAAGGTTTTCACGGGTACAATTAACCTGTTAGTTAGCAATCTAGGAAATCAAGAAGTAGAATCAACTGGAAAACTCAACTGGATTGTTTGTAACTCTGACCCTGGACCGTTTCTCCATTATTGATAACAACTCATACATTGCTCTATTACTTGACTTTAGTTAATTGTTTTAATTATTGTTTTAGTTAACTAAATCATCAGAATTGGAAAAAGATCCCTGGATAGTTAGTTAGAAATTGTTTGTTAGGAATCCAGTCTGAATAGTCCTCGTGGGAACGATACTTGACTTATCACTTTATTACTTGTCGACCACGTATACTTGCGTGTGCGTTGGGAGCAACAAGTTTTTGGCGCCGTTGCCGGGGACTAAATTGACTGTTTTCTTTTTGAACAATTTATTATTTTCTATTCAGGTTTAATTTTTTTTATTTTTTTATTTTTTTTATTTTATTTTTAGTTTATTATTTTATTACTAGTTTACATGGCATCTTTTAATGAAAGTGGGTTGAATGTTGATTCGTGTCTACTTTGTGGAGGACATCACTTGTGGGAAAATTGTCCAACTTTTTCAACCCTGCGAGATTGGTTATGTGAATTTTCTACCACCTTTGATTGGAATTTTTGTAAATTGTGTGGTGGTCGGTGGAATGATTGTCCTAAGTGTCATGCTCCTTCCCCCAATAATTTTTGTGATGATTCTAATGATGTTTGTGAGTTTGACAGGAGCGATAAAGTGCAGGTTGTTAGCGAAACTTGGCTAATGGAGCAAGCCAAACTCTTAGAAGCTTATGGGGATTTCAGGAGTGAACTTACAAATATGACGAGGCAATTTATGGAAGAAAGGGTTGTGCTCGGACAAGAGATCGACGAATTTGGCTTGACTATTCATGACTTGGAGGAGAATTTGAGTGATATGGTTGAGGTGTCTGAAGCTCAATTATCAGTGGTCGTGCTTAGTAGATTTGAGATAGAAGAGCTTAGAAGCCAATTTGAGGAGCAAAAAGTGGAATTCCTACCATTCGACCCAATAGCAGTTGATGATGCCAAGGTTGAGGAAATTACATTAGAGTCAAGTGAAGAAATAGAAAACATCATATTTGAGGACTCTAGTGTTTGTGCAAGCGAGGGTGTCAAAAGTAATGCAACTTTAGAATTGAAGCGCATTGGACCTCATTCCAATCATTTTTCAACATTGTGTTTGGATGGTGACATGAAAATTGAGCCACCCGAGCCTATGAAGAAACCAAGGGAGGAGGAACAAGGTGCCTATATTTTAGAGTTTGTGATGCCGAGGAGACAAAACGACATCCCTCATTTAAAGGCCAAGAAGTGCAAAATGCGACAATGGTTACTTGGTCCTTTTGTATTTTTGCCACCACCCCAATACCATAGTTGTAAACTTGAGGCAAAGTTGGGGATTCAATTCATTAGTTCAAGGTGGAGGAAAAAGTGATGAAGTTGTCCTCGTCGTGCCGCGACGTTAAATCAAGCGCTTCTTGGGAGGCAACCCAATTTGTTTGCTTTACTTTTATTTATTTTACTATTATTTTTATGGTTGTATATTAATTTGGGTGATTCTTTGGATTGCAGGTTCATGTAATGTCAAATTTAAGTGTGGGGTGTCCTCACCCCTGCCTAATATTGATGACCTGTTGGGGGAAGTCTGAGTACCTCATGTTATATGGACGCTTGGTGGGTTCGTGATAGAGATGGCGTCACTGCTAGCGCCAAAGGCTAGATCTTTCGGCCTTCAGGGAAGTTTCCTTTACTCTTGCATTTTCTTCTTTGTCGCACTGAGGACACTGCTTGTTTTAAGTGTGGGGTGGGGGAACTCCCCGTTATTTTTGAGGTTAGGGATGCATGTACCGTTAGGATTTTTCCTTTGTCACTTGACTGTATTTTTATTTGTTTCTTGCTTTAATATATATAAAAAAAAAATTAGAAAACTAATGAAAAATTCCAAAAAGATTTTCCTTTTAGTTTTATTAGTGGTACATGTCATCCGCCCCGTGGTTTTTCTTATGGCCACGGTTCTTTTCCACGGGGAGACCTTTGAACCGGGTACTTTTTTTATTTTTTATTTTTAGGATTAGAATAGTTAGTATAGGTGACCCTAGACGAAAGGAATAGGTAGAATGCTAGGTGCCTTTGATTTGTTTGATACCGGTGTACTTGAACTTGAGCATGTGCTATTTGTGGTGTCCTTGGGTTTTAAATTGTGATGCATGCCTAGGAAAGAAAAAATGGAACGACCCCCTTGAGATGCTTGAGTCCACTTGCTTGACTTTGTTGTGAACCTTTGTGCATTAGTGCTTAATTTTCCACAAGTTGCATTCTAGAAGCTTAGTTGAGAGTTGTTGATGGAACCTGTTTGTGTGGATCATGTGCAATGTGTGTGTGAGGCATATTCTTGTTTGCTCCATGTTTGCATATCAATGTCTAGAACTTGCCCCGTGTGTGTGCAAAGCGAAATCCTATGTTTGCTCTAGTCGGGAGATGATACAAGGCCTTCTTTTACTTGCCGACCCTTACATATATACCTTGAAAAAAATTGTTGTTGTGATTTCTTTGACCCTTTTTGTTGGCACCCACACCCCGAGCCTATCCATTTGTTCTTAATAGACTTTTTTGGCCCTTTACTCCTTAAGCACTTTATTGATATTGTGTAGATGATTGGAGTTGTGGTTGGATGTTGGGAGGTTTTTGAGTGGAGCTAATGAAAGGGGAATGTTTGTGAAAATTGTGAAGTAGTGGAAAAACATTGGCAAGGTTGGAAGTTGAGGAAATTGAGAAAAAAAAAAGTGAATTGAAAAAGAAAAAAATAGCAAAGTTGAAAAGAAAAATTGTGAAGAAAAGAAAGAAATAAAAACCAAAAAAAGAGAAAAGAATATCCATCCTTGCTAGTGTGTGCTTAAAAGAAAAAATTGCTACTTGTTGAGAAGGTGTGTGTGTGAAAGTTGTTGATTGGGTGGCTTGTTGAGACTTGTGTTTGAATTACATGTGATGTATTAAAGTGCTTAGGGAGGTAGTCACTATTACCCATATATGTCCTACCCGCACCTTAGCCTACATTACAACCTTTGTAAAGTCCTAGTTAATCCCGATTGGAGTGAGCTTACATTAGTGGAGTCCTACACTACGGGCAAGCCTATGGTACGTTGTGTGTGACATGTGAGCTTTTCATGAGAGTGAGAGAATTCATTTGTTATTGCCCCCGTTCTATTCATGATATTTGTTTTTGTGTGTGATCTTTGGGGGGCACTCTCTTTCATATTGGTGAGGGCACATGGTTTGCATGAAATAGGTAAAGTTGATGGTTTTTGGTTGAGTAGATAGGTGCAATTTTGTGGGAGCATGGTTGCAATAAGTTGAGTTTGTGCATTTGAGCTATTTTGGGGCGGTTGTTCTCATATTTTTGAGTTTGGTGAATTATTGGCATGTTGTGGATCCATAGTAGTCATGTGTGCATTGGTTCAATGGTCGGTATCAACCATAGTCATAGGCAGACCTGTTTTACCTAGGTTGGAAGTTATTTGTGATTGCTCGAGGACGAGCAAAGGTTCAAGTGTGGGGTGGTGATGTTTGGCATCTTATGCCTATATTTCCTTAATATTTCCTCACGTTTTAGTACCTTATTCGCTCGTTTTATAGCTTGTGACTGTGGTTTTACACTGATTTTATGTCGTGTGTATGTAGGTTGTTATGCAATGTAATTGGAGCTTTTAGGAGCTTGATTGAGCAAGAAAAGATTGGATTTTGATTGAGGATTGGATCGAGCACATGAAGGCACAACACGAAACGAGAAAAGGAGAAACGAAACAGAAAAATAGCCTGGCGCTGCAGGAGGCGCGCCGCGCCGCCCACCGCGCCCAGGCTCTTGCGCGTTTTTCCATGCGGCGCGGGCTTGTAGTGGCCAACTTTTGACGTCGTCTGTCCAACCTCACGCGTTCCGAGGCGCGGGGCGCCCGTTATAGCGCCCCTTGTGCGCGATTTTATGTCCTATTTCGTCTAGGCTTGGGTCTAACTTATTACTAGGTGTTTGTAAACTATATAAATACTCTTTTACTTAGTTTTACATGGGGGTTGAGACTTTGGAGCAAATTTTGGAGGAGAGGGAAGGAGCCCTAGATGTCTTCTACACAAGTTCTTTCTCTCTTTCTCTTATTCTTCTCTTTAATTCTATAGTTTGTTCGTTCTAGGGTTAGAGTAAATACATGAAGGTTGATGTTTGAAAGTTGATTTCTATATATTGATTTACCATTACGGATTGTTTATTCTTTCTTGATCATAATTGTTTGATTATAACGGCCGTATAATTGAACACTATCTACGGTTCTTAGATTGAACTCGACAGAGGGAATTTATGAACGCAAATAAGAAAGAATAGAACTAGTTTGTGAACCCGGGCATCGGGGAACCAATTCGCGGGTAGGATAGACATATACTTGCTTGCCTAGTTTAACTCATTACAGGATCGTTAATGCGTGCACGTGATTCAACCCATAGACATATAGGGATTGGAGTAGCCTGCATAGACCGTGAAGAATCGAAAGGTTTTCACGGGTACAATTAACCTGTTAGTTAGCAATCTAGGAAATCAAGAAGTAGAATCAACTGGAAAACTCAACTGGATTGTTTGTAACTCTGACCCTGGACCGTTTCTCCATTATTGATAACAACTCATACATTGCTCTATTACTTGACTTTAGTTAATTGTTTTAATTATTGTTTTAGTTAACTAAATCATCACAATTGGAAAAAGATCCCTGGATAGTTAGTTAGAAATTGTTTGTTAGGAATCCAGTCTGAATAGTCCTCGTGGGAACGATACTTGACTTATCACTTTATTACTTGTCGACCACGTATACTTGCGTGTGCGTTGGGAGCAACATCAACCTATAAGGATTGAAGTTCTAAAAATAATCTCTCACCTAAAATCAATAAAAAAAATGGCCTCAAACCAAAAACTTCAAAAATACATTCTGATTTCCGGAAACTAATTTATTCACCACCGTTTTCAACCTCTCCGCAAGAACTTTTGCAATTATCTTATAAATGCTCCCAAGTAAACTGATCGGCCTAAAGCCTTTTATATTAGAAGCCCTTTTTTTCTTGGGTATCAAAGCGATAAAAGTAGTGTTGAGACTCTTTGTAAAGCCCCCTTCATTATACAGAATTTTGAAGGTCTTGATTATGTCTCTCTTCACAACATGCCAACACTTCTTGAAAAATTGAAATTGAACCCATCCGGTCCAGGTGCCTTATACCCATCCACTACTTTTATCACATTTGTTGCTTCCTCTTCATCAAATGGCCTTTGAAGCCACTCTTTCTCCTCCTCACTTAGGGCTGCTAGATTTGGATCATACCAGCAAGGTCTCCAATTTTCCTTTTCAGAAAATAAATGATGCGGGGTAAATAGATGGAAGCGATAAACTATGATGCGGAAGCAATAATCACATGATAACAAGAAAAGTAGGGACGGGGAAGAACAGAAATAGAAGTAAAGAATAGATAAACGATTCAAACCATGAACGTATATCCGAGAGAGGAAGGGAAACTTGAACCATACAAGGATTCCGTACTAGTGACGAATCTCCATAGGTTCCAAGCAAAGAGATAATCCGAAGCTTCAAGCTTCTACAAAGAAGAAGGCATTGCCTCTCTTTCTATGTCTATTCTTCAAATCTAAACAAGCATATAAATGACTAAGTGTGATATTTATAGGCTCACCACACTTCTAAATGAAATGTCTAAATAGCCCCTAAGTCAAGTCAAAACAATACAAGTCACTTAGGGCTATAGTTGGAATTACACCACAAAGTAGTAGGAATCCCGTTTTGACACCTCAGCAAATAGGCGCCCCGCCTCAGAAGGGAGGCGCTCCGCCTCTATGTCAGTGATGGGCGGTCCGCCTAGGTGTAGGGGCGGCCGCCTCAAGCCAGTCTAGAGAGTGATGTTCGAGTAGGCGGTCCGCCTAGTGCATGGGGCGGTCCGCCTCAAGCCAGCAACTCCCTCCTCTCTTATCAGAAGAACTTGAAATGCAAGTGCAACCTGAAAGTGTCATAGATTGTCGGACACTCTTGAATGGCAAGCAAGAGGTTTTGATCAAGTGGAAGGACTTACCTGACTTTGAGAACACTTGGGAATCCTATGAAGTCATTGATGCTCAATTTCCTCATTTTCACCTTGAGGACAAGGTGAAACTCGTTGGGGCGGGTATTGTTAGACCTACTGTTACGAAGTTCTATAGCCGTAGACAGAAGGTTGAAATAAGGGTGAAAATAAGGCCTAAATGTGACTATTTTATTTATTAGTTATTGTGTTATATTTCTAGCAGTTATCTAGCAGTTATTTAGGTGTTTTGGGCAGTTATTTGTCTTATTTGTATTTAAAATAAAGGGGAAAAACAAGCAGTTTCTCTCCAGACTTTCTATAGGTTTTTTTATCTGGTTGTTGGGAGGCTAAAGTTCCTAAAAATACCTTGGTTGTTGGGCAAATTCTTCTTCTATTTCTGTTGTTTAATTGTAAAACTTTATCTATCTATTGGTGAAAGTAAATAGCAGTTGAAGTGTGTTTAATTCTGTGTTGTTCTTTGTGTTCTTTTGAGTTAGGAATTAGACAGATCAAAGTTAGGAAATTCTGGTTCCTAACAGTTTGTTTCATAATTCTGTGCAGGTCTTGTCTATCTTACTCTGTTAGTCTTTTGCAGATAACTGGTCAATACTGTCCATTGTCTTTCAAGGGAAGTCCTTATTGGATGGCACCTGAGGTTTGCATTATTATCAGTCAAGCTCTTATATGATTGATGTTTGGTTCTATGTTTCAGCTAATTCATTTTGTATGATTATTCATCAGATTATTAACAATTCAAATGGTTGCAATATCATTTCAAATGGTTGCAATCTAGCGGTAGACATATGGAGCCTTGGATGTACAGTTTTGGAGATGGCAATGACAAAGCCACCTTGGAGTCAGTATGAGGGGGTTAGTGAATATGTTTATGTTGGTTTGAAAGAATGCAGTTTCAATGCTTTGTTGTGCTTAATTCATGTTTTTTTTTCACAGGTTGCTGCTCTGTTTAAGATTGGAAACAGCAAGGAACTTCCTGCGATCCCCAATCACCTCTCAGATGAGGGCAAGGATTTTGTGTGGCAATGTCTACAACGCAACCCACGCCACCGTCCAACAGCTTCTCAGCTCTTGGAACATCCCTTTGTCAAAAGTACTGCTCCAGTGGTAGGAACCTTAACTAACACACCTTTCTGTCTGGAGAATTCTTTTTACTCACTGCTGGGGACTGTCTATGTTATCTCCCAGGACTTGTGAATGTTAAGCTGACTGGTTAATGATTAAATTGAGCATATGTACTAATTCATTATTTTCCTTGGGTCTTTCAGGGTTGACTTCATTTATTGATATTTCCAGGGCGTTGGACATCTGATAAGTCCATCATACATGGACTCAGAAGGAGTTGCAGATCATCATCAGGCAAGAGGTTCGAAGATTCTTCCTGGATTTAGGTTAGTCCACTTTTCTCTCATACAAAAACTGGTAACATAATAGATTCTTCTGCATAAATTGAAATAAAATGGAACAAACACTGATATATTACACTGAAAATACTGAAATTACATCAAGAAGTCTGATAATAATCACACTAGTACTGTAAAGTCACAAGTAGCAGATACAATTGACAACAATAACCAACTAATACAGCAACAACAACATCCTAGACAACTTATTTATGCAGTACATAACAAAGAAAATTACACAGATTTGATGTTTCTAGACTTTCGAGAGGCTAGAACTCTCCCAGGGTTCTCTTTTTCTTTTCTTTTTCCTCCCCCAGCAGTTCTGCCCAGTTTCTCCAGATAAAACCACCCCAAGTAACTGTCATGAGACAGTTACTAACTTTTTAATTCACTACTTTTGGCCTCCTGGTTTATTGGATATGTCTTTGTGCCTCCTAGAGAAAGTGAATTTAACATGAGGTCCATCATAACATGTATTCTGGTCTTGATCCATCTTGCTATCTTGATATGTTGCAGAAGCTAGATACATGCTATATTGCAGAAGAACTGTAAGAAAACAAGTGTTTCGTCATATCATGGTTGTAGAGCTTTTGTAGAGGACTTGTCTTATTAAGAAAGTTCTGCTGCAAGATAAATTTTTTTACAAAGTATTTAACCCAGTGAAACAAAATGAGATGTTGGTTGGATTCAAAACTAACATACAGAATTTGCACTTTTGAGTACAGCAAACTTCATTTATCACCCAGCACCTCACATGCATCACGTCTTGTATTTTAAATTACTTTCTTTTGTATCGTGTAAGTAATGGAATGACAAACTTCACTGCCCTAACTTTCTCTGCATAGGTCCAGGTTCGTAATATCTAATGTCCAAATTCCTGGAAAACATTAAAGCTTGATATTAATGTACTTAGTGTTCTCAGGTCCAAGATACTGTTATTATTTGAGGTGTTATGGTATCTGTCAAAAGTTTTGGCTATTTTCCATCCCCATCCCTTAACAATGTTCATCTTCCATAATCGTAAATTCAGATATCCACACCTGCAGACTATTTTACCTCCTGAGAAATTGCAGTAAAACAACCAATATTTTGACGTATGGTAATGTTTCAGCTCTGAGGGAAGGCACTAATTTCGTATGCAATATTGTTTTGCAGTGGTGGACCTGTTCCAAGGAACATATCTTGCCCAGTTTCTCCAGTTGGAATTGGGAGCCCTCTTTTGCATCCACGATCACCTAAGCATATGAGTGGAAGATTGTCACCCTCTCCTATATCAAGCCCTCCTGCTGTATCTGGTTCATCAACACCTCTTAGTGGTGGAGGTGGTGCTGTTCCACTATTTAACTCTATGATGCCAACAACAAATTCATCAGAAGGTGCAGAAACATCACCAAGGGCCCAAAGTAGTTTTTACCTTGATGGTAACACTACTCACAATCTGAGGCCCGACATGTTTCGAGGAACTTCTCACTCTTATTTGATCCAGAAAACACTTCCCTCTGACGATGGTTTTGTTGGAGATAGTTTTGAGGACTGTTTTCAAAGGGGACTGAGTGAACAAATATATCAGGGATAGTCAGCACTAGCTAATAGGGTTGCCCAGCAGCTCCTGAGGGATCACGTAACATTGAGCCCATCGTTTGACCTGAATCCTGGCTCTCCAGCATTTGGTCGGGGATAATGGAGTCTAACTTGTAAAAGCCACCTGAAAAGGATGGTTGTGCTTGCAATCTCTTGGAACAATTGTACAGTAACTATACCAAAAGGTCTGTTGTTTACTGAATAAAAGTTTTGGAGCTGATGAAGAGAGAAGTCTGTCGGAGTATCCCAAAGCATCCTCTCTCAGGTGCTAATGTAAGTCACCTGTAACTGTATTTGCTACGGTTTCCGCAGCACTCTCAATACTTTGACTATCTACTTTATTTTGGATCTCTGCAGATAACGGCCTTAGGAGCCTAATTAAGCAGCATTTTACCATGATGTGTAATTCGACTTGTTCAGAGAAGTGTATAATTTTTAGTTATGCTTACACGAGACACAAAATGACAGCAAGATGCCAGGAACACAATTACTTTTGGGCTGCTGGTTTCCAAACTCTTGGCATAGAGATATTTTCTTCTTCGGGTTGACTTGGAAGGGGAAATGGAAAAATGGTCACACTGGGTGTACAGAGTGGACTCCATAGGATGATAGATTTAACGGCAAGTTGGGAAATCTCAGGCTTGTTTGTAAAAAATTTATTGGTAATTGGTCATAGTAAAGCTCTCTGTGGATTCGTTTGAGCTTTTCAGCAAAAGCCTGTTGTATCCTGTATGATGGTTCCCTGAGAGCCAAGACTAATGTAACTTCTAGTCATATTGTAAACTTTTGTAAGTTGAATGTGGGTTCTCACTTTTATCCTGTGTCCTTGTTCAGTGAATTTTTAAAATTATCCGAGTTGCAAAAATAGGCATTACTTGGCATATTTGTACAAAAACAAAACAAAGAGATTTGGCATAGTTGTGGCACAAGGTATCCACATGCTGCTTAACGCTATAAACCTGCTCTTTATACTTTTCAGTTGCACTTGACAGTAACACAGAATGAAAGCTCTCTTTCCCAATCTCAGTAGATCAGAATGTCGTGAAATTTATAACTATTTTCAAGGTTCACTTAACTGCATTGTGTTGAACGCTTACTTACATTCATTGTAACACTGTTTCACCAAGACAACATTTGTCAGGCCTCAGTTTGTTGTTAAGTGTAGTAATCCAACACGTTGCTACTTCAGATGACTTATTCCTTCTGCTTTGAAAGAAGTTTTATTATGCAATGCCACAGGTCTATAGGATGTCACACGGAGAGCAGGACTTGACTGTTCGATTTTCGTTAAAGTTTTCTTTGTTGCTATAGCAAATCTGTAGAGAATTATCATTCTAGTATTTTCCATTCTGCTAACTTATTTCTTTAATGAAACAGACGGAATGAACTGGAAAGTTGAGATTGACAGACTTTGCAAGATAACTCCATCTTCCCATTGAGGTAGCAGCTAAGAAAATGAACATATGTCCTGCTGTGATGAAGAAGGTTTTGCAGAAGCGATGACTAGAACATAAGTTTTTTGAAGAAAGGCGAGTGCAAAGGCTTACTTTATTTAACATACTTGAACTATTAAAGTATTGAACATTAAACTTCTAAATTTGAAAAGTGCAACATCAAAACTAGATAATGAAAATTCGAATTACAAATTTAAATATGTCTATTTCTTTGTGTAATTTCTTCCATGTCATTTTCCTCATGCTCCGGTGTAGGTGCCATTGATAGTACTTGATCACTTAACAGAATTTGCCGGTGAGTCTTCAATTTCTTTGGTTTCTTCGCTCCGATCTAATCCAGTCTCATAAACAAACTAGAACATCCAAAGCATTATTACCCAAAAGGGTGACGGGTATCACCTATTTGAGGTATATATCGAAGTTAATAGTTGAAGTTCTATACCATATTTGAGTAATATATATTCAAATTGTTGATTTGTTATGAAATATCAAGTTTCTTTTTTAATTAAATAGCTAAACTTGTTTCTCTTGAACATATTTCACTATTAACAATATGGACACAAAACGAATTAAACCATGAGTGGAAAACTTGTGTATACCTTTCTCTACACATACAAGTTTTAACACTCAGTTTATTTTAACAAATACGGATACGGGTATATCAGTAATACCCCATAATTTTGACGGGTCTTAATGGATACGGGTATTCGTTAAAAAAAAAAAACATTCGGGTAGGGGGTATTTTAAGAGGTTTACGGGTCCGGTTTTTTACGGGTCCGGATGGGGTCGGGTTTTAATGAGTCCGGGTCCGGGTTTTGACGGGTAGACCTCTACCCATTTGACACTCATAACTCTATCTATTTCCTTTCTTTCCAAACATATACAAATTTTTTTAATCCTTATTATTGGCCAAGTAGCAAATAGTACTAATTGGATTGATTTTGTCTTATTATCCTATTTCCCGCTTCATCTCCACTACGTTGGATCGTACACTGGTAGTCCTTTCTAAAATCAGCATAGGATCTCTCTGGTCAAAAAAATTTCTATACACAAAGCATCCTGCTCAGTAGGATTCGGGAAATGGTTGCACTCAAAGGGCGTGATGTACACGGCCTGCCTGATGCTTGGCTGATTTCACAACTCGAACCCGTAACATCTACGTCAAATGAAGACAACTTTACCCGTTGATTCCCTTCTAAACAGAAACTTGATATTTTGATCAGGCTTTAGCTGACCTGGAAAAGTTAAATTAGAGGAACTTTAAAGAAGCTGAGGAAAAAGCAAGGACTTATGAGCAAAAATTTAAAGATTTGGGTTACAGAATGTCACTCCTGGAGATGGAAATAGCAAAATATGTTGAGTGGCAATCTCCAAGCAGTTCGACCCGTCATAGAAAAAGCCTGATATTTGAGTGGAGAAAGTTATAGGGTCGGCCATTACCCACGGTGTTTCGAATATTTCTCGGTTATAAAGCAAAATTCTGTAGTTTTTGCTTGATTATATACCTAAGTATTTGTGTGGAACTGGAAATTTTGTAGACATTGGCCAGGGCTTTCGTCTAGTTATTTGGGTTAGGCTCACGTCACATGTTGAAACCCAGCCTTCCTGATATTCAAGTGGGGACGGGTAAAGTGGCAAGCCTATTATTGACCAAGTTTCAAAGGGTGCACCATTCGTCCTCGAGAATTTCTCAGTTATAAAAAGATAAAGAAGAAACATTGCATTCCCCGCCCTTCAGCTTGTGGTTCTGCTCAAGTCAATAGCGAGGTTTCGATAAAGATAAGAGAAGATTTTGTTCAGAGGAAGAAGGTACATTGTTTATTTTGAATATTTCTTTTGTTATTTGTGGCATTCAATATAGCTCACAACTAGTTTTGGTTTGACAAGTGAAAATATGAGTTCTTTAAGTTCTATGGTCGGGATATTTACAGTCATGTATCTTGTATGTGTATGGAAATTGACCAAAACAGTTGCAGCTATATGTTGGATGGTGTATCGAGCGTAAAGTAACATACTTCAATGCTGTTTGTGCTTGGTTGAAGACTCACAGGGTCTTTACCTTGTATCACATAACATAAATTGAAAAGAAATGGTAACCAGCCTTTTGCATTGCTTCCCTATCCTGTTAAAATTAGTGTTACAAACTTGAAGATAGTTGGATGTTTGAATTTATAAATTCTTGGCCGAAAAGTAGAAAATGAAAGGTCTGTCCAAAGGGAACCATATGTCCGAACAGAGCTGAATAAAAAGATAAGGTCTCACTTTCCTTTGCCACTCAAGTGTACAGCATCTGCGTGCTTAGGCCCCTTCTTTCCTTAATGATTAGTCCACAACGTGCCTAAGTAGTCTCAAATAAGGCGTGCAGGCCCCTTTAGTAGGTGATTCACTATCGACGCAAAGAAAAGGCTGAAGCAATCAAAGGGGGGTACAATGAGCCTTCAGCCCCATGCATCTAACCAGCTTGCCTGTGCCATGTTGTTTAGTTACAGGTGGATAACATCATCCATAAGATAAATAGTGCATGTTGCTATTTGATTAGGAGCTGCTGCCAGCAATTTTGAGAACGGCAGTTGATTATGCTCTGCGTCGCACCAATGAAGAAATGACATGGAGTTTTATGTCCTCTTACTAATAGTTTGATATACTTGAAGTGAATGTTTTCAGTCTCAATGGTTTCACTACCTATAATTATCAAAAACCCTGAAAACCATATATATATATTGCTATTCTAGTAACACTCTAATACATGTTTTGTCCCATAAAATGGGGCAATAGTGGCTCTTTTAGTTAGACTCCGATGCTCCTAAATTTCAGCAGTACCTGATACATCGGCGACTTCTATTCTTCACAAGTTCTTCATGAAATGAGATCAATCAAGTTCTATTCTTGAAGCTCACTTCATGTCCGTGGGCTGTAGGTATTACATTTTGTCCTTGTAATTTTTCTCAACACTGCTTGTAAGCTTCAGTATTCTCGGTGAAAGCAACATCTAAAGCCGCGTCCACTTGACAGAATAACACAGTGTGCCTTCTGATACTTAAAATTCCCTCCCTTCCTTGGCGAAAATGTAAGGACAAAAATAAAGATGTAACACCAAAATACAGGGGCAACATCCAAATTTGGTAGAAACATTTAGTAGGGGATTCTCTACCGTGACATAGCGTATTGTCAGGTAAGTGATTGGACCTGATTCTGACTACATGATCAGATTTTATCGGATTTGTTCAATCCGAATGTTGAATGGAGCATCCGATACCCAATATGTTCTAAAAAGCAATGTGATTATTTTTTTGAGGATTTGTATAAGTTTCTTTAGCTGGCACTATTTCAGTGGTACTTTCTCTAAAAAAAAAAATCACGATTTTTCTTGCAATATTGCTGTTTTGGATGATATCTGGTTGATGGAGATCCAGAAAATAAACTTAGAAAAGCCGTGGCAGAAGTACACCAAATGATCATCTAGAATGTAATGGAGTAGCTATTGAATACTGCCAACAACTACATTAGATATGCCTTCGCAGGATCGTCTGTTTTGCCCTGGAGTTACATACTCTAAGTTCTAGTTTACCAGAAAGGCTATGCGCCTTCTTGCTATAGGTATGCTGTTTCATATTTTGATCACTCCCAATCCCAACAATTGCTGCATTCAATGGGAGCTTTTGCTGTCTGTGGAAGTTTCACCAGCAGGTAGAAACCAAGACCCATTCTAATTCATTTTTGTGTGGACTTTGGTGTGAATAGTTGGATAGTTAACAACTGATAATGAGAGAGAAATCAACAAATTGTATTTAAAAATTTGATTTCTGTTACAAGTTGGTTTCTACACATAGGAGATGAAAACAATAATTATGCATAACAGAGTAATTATAACTAGACTACATGAAACTAATTGCATGAAAAGATATTTATTTAGTAAACTAAGCTCTCTTGTTCCCTGTTCGTCCTTGTCAATGGTCCAGGGCTACTCAATAATGAAATCTTCGGGGTTGTATATATACCAAATTGGTGTTGGCCAAAGCCACTTCCAGTATTTGTCACGATCATTGCGTAGCAAGTACTTTGTAAGTCTACTATCCAAGTCATAGAAACCAAAGTCATAACCTCCTCGAACACCAATCCTATGCTGCTCCAAGTTGTCATCTGTAAAATAAATCCGGTTCCTCTTATAATATCCACCAGGAGGAAGATCGCTAGTTGCTATTGAAACTGATGTATTTAACCCCAAAAACAGGACATTTTCACCTATATTTTCCACTTTACACCAACTTCTACCGCTAGATTCATACATATATAAGTTGAAGTGGCTTGTTTGATAACGATAATTATCATCAGTTCCTATGCTTCTCAAATATCGGTGAACCTGGAGCAGCCCAATTGAAGTATTAAACAAGTAGCTCTTTTGCGAAAAGACTTCTTTTGGTAGTTCTACAGTTTCGACTTTTCTTGGGTAAGCTACAGACAACTCAAACACCTCTACGGAATTTCCAATTGTCAAAGCGTATAACTTGTCCTCGTAAAAAATGGCATCGCTGTATCCGCCTTTAGAAATGCATGTCCACTTTTTATCTTCAAGTTTGCAGTAGGCCAATTTATAACTACTACCATAAATGGCAGCGACCATAAAATTACTTTTGCTTGAGGTAGGACTTGAGGATAGGACAACTTTGTCTAAAAAGTATTCGTGCACATGAGATGCTTCTGAAAAGTAAGTTCCGGGACGGCCATCAGAATGTTCAAGTGCATATTCAGTGCCAAGCTTCTTTGCACAATATTTTCTCACATCAGGGAACTTATACCTTGGTGGAAGGGCAATTTGAACCCTAGTGATTGGGTTAAAGAGAGAGATTCTCGGAGAGTCTTCAACAGCAACTAACCATCCATGGGACGAACCACGAAACTTCTTGCCAAGGACCTCTGGAACCTCAAGGTAGTAAATTTTCCTTCTATCAAAGCTACAAAACTTTTCATATTTTTCGTTTCTGCTATGACGAGGTAGCAACAGCCATGGCTGAACATCCTTACTAGAAATAGTTGGTAATATAGACCTCCATGAAGTGCAAACACATGTGAACCGTACTTGATCAGTATATGTAACAAGACGATCGGCTATTAATTTCAACAAATCTTGAGGAAGCTCCGACCAGCCAGCCATTTACAATCTGATACCATCAAATAGGCAATGGGACAAAAATTAGAGCAGAACCATTACTGTATAAATTTCAATATATGTATTACATGAACTTATTGTAACAGATTTTGCAGAAGTTGGCCGAACTAGGAATTCATATAAGGGGATCCAAAAAAATTCCTCTAAAGGTTCCAAAAAGCAAATTAATCAAAGACGTGAAAGAAAATTGTTCTAGAACTCAAATATTCTCAACAAGTTCTCAGAACCACACATAGAGAAAAAGGGATCCACCTGTATTTGGTTTTATACCAGACGAGTACGTAATGCGTTTTACATAGCACGACGGCCAAAGCTAGAGATAAAATATGATATAAGACAGTCTTAAAGTTCACTAATTTTTAGATTTTCAAAATGGTTTAAGTAAAAATTATACAAAGAGTTTGAAATCATAATTTCTTTTCAATAAAATAAATATTAACCTAGCTATGAATAGTATAAAGAAATCAGATATAACAACCCAAATATCAAAAGTTAAAGGGGGTAATCAATAAATAACTAATTAATCATTAATAGTTTATTATTAAATTAAATCTTATACCTTGTCAATATGTGAATATGAAAAGAAACATAAACATAAAAGTCAAAGAGAAAACATATGGACGTTTGAATAAGGACAATTTGGGAAAAATTATTAATTAAAGATTTTACATTAAAAACATTCCTTAGAAAATATCACTTGAATCCCACTCATGCAGAGAGCAACAAGGATTTCGGTTGGGCCAACGTAGGTGCGAGTGTGAGGTAAAAAATTTGCACGCAAGCCGTTTTTGCGGGTGATCTTTGGTTTGAGGCTACTTTTTTTTTGGCATCAATCAATATATGTAATGTTGTTATATATCATAAAGATTAATGTGAGTGGTAAGTGCCCCCTTCATATTTAATAAGAGACTTGTAGTTCGGGTCCTAAGAAAAGTATCACCTTCGATAGGAGTGTTTTACACATAGAATGAGACATTTCAGTACAAATTAAAATTAATATTCGGATTTTTTACACCATAAAGTAGTAGGAATCCCGTTTTGACACCTCAGCAAATAGGCGCCCCGCCTCAGAAGGGTTCTATGTCAGTGATGGGCGGTCCGCCTAGGTGTAGGGGCGGCCGCCTCAAGCAAGTCCAGAGAGTGATGTTCGAGGAGGCGGTCCGCCTAGTGCATGGGGCGGTCCGCCTCTTTCTGGGAGGTATGGATACGACTCAAAATGGACTCTAGGTGTTCCTCCTTGGTCCGTTGTCGGCCCTCCCTTAATTGTGCTCAAGTCCATGGCTTCAAGTCACTCTCGAACCCTCCTCCGGAGCTCTTGCCTTGGATCCTTTGTGCTCTTTATGCTTGGCTCTTGATAGTTGACGTTTTGGCTCAATTTGCCCCGCATCAATAAATCTCTAAAAAATCCCAGAATATGGTCACAAATCTGCCTCTTATCATCAGAGATGCTGCCATTTATTTCCAGCTTATCAATCCAGTTGTATCTTCTCTTAGCATTAGCTATCTTGTGAAAAAAACTTGTATTTTTATCCTCTTATTTAATCCACAAAAATCTGGACTTTTGTCTCCAGGAAATCTCTTCAGCCTTAGCTATCTCTTCAAGCTCCTTCCTCAGAGAGGTTCGATCACGATCAGCCCCATCACAACTATTTTCAGTGATAAAAATCTGATCCAAACCCTCCTGTTGTTGAAGGATCTGATTTTTCCTGAGCTCCAGGTTCCATAAACCTCCTTGTTCCACCTTTTCAAGTCTTCTTTCAATTTCCTCGACTTTTTTGCTAGAACTTCATCGGGTCTGCCTTGAAAATCATAAGAGTTCCACCACCCGTCAACTGTTTCAATGAAATACTCATGTTCAAGCCACATATACGCGAATTTAAAATAGCCCTTAATTTTCTCCCAATCTTCACATTCTAACATAACAGGACAATGGTCTGACCCAACTCTTGGTAACACTCTCTGTTTAATGGCTTTGAATGACTCATCCCACTGGATTGAAATAAAAAATCTATCCATCCTTGGCGCTGCCGTCCCATTGGAGCCACCAAACCAAGTGAATTCTCCTCCATGAAGAGGAAAATCAATGAGAGCTAAGTCTGCAATGAACTTTGAGAAGTCTCTCATAGCTCTAGTGTTCAACGCTCTGCCCAGTCTTTCTTTGCTATTTCGGGTGACATTGAAATCGCCACCCACTACTCATGGGATATCCTCAAATCCACTTACTGCCGCTAGCTCCTTCCATAGCTCTTTTCTTCTCTTCTTATCACATATCACATGACCCATACACACAGTGAAGAGAAATTTAAAACCTGAATTCTTTTCCTTTTCCTCCATAATAACAGACACAACCCAATATTTTCTCACTGCACTCGAACCTCCTCTTATCCCCCACATAAGAAGAATTCCACCATGACAACGCTCAACACACACCTCGGCTTGAGGTATGAACGGTCATCGCAATATAATTTACCCAACTAGGAGTCGGGGTCGAATCCACAAGGAACAAAGTGATGCGATCAAAGTAGTGGAGGAACTAAACCTATTTGACTAAGCCAAACTAGGATAACGAGGTGATGGAATGATATTAACAACTACAAACTACACTAGGAAAGCAAGTAAAGGTGATCTATGGCCTTCTCGCAACCAAGGAAAACAAGTTTTGAGCCTAGGATACAATTATAGCACGGGGTTTATATATTATGGCCGAGTCGTTCTAATGTAATCCCTAGAATCCTTCCGGCCTAGAAGGGATTTACCTCAACGGCGCTCGTCAAAGCCATGGTTGAGCTTATAAAGCACTACCCATTACCCGAGGAAAGAAGACCTCTTCCGAGCGTAACTTCTTTTAGATGGGTTAGTCTATGAAATAGCCTATCAACCCAAATCCTCGCTAGCTTCACTATTCTACGCTAACTAATCTCTTCCGAGTCTTTAATTAGCAAAGTAGACGGACAACTCAAGTGTCGCGAGCACAAGAGTCAAGCAATCAAAACAATAGAAGCTAGATAATTAAAACCCAACAATATATAAAATCCTAGTCATGAAATATATTTATAAATCATGTTCATTAATAACATCAACTAACCAAATGTAGCATACAAATCAAAGAAATAAAGAAAGGGATAAAGAATTTCTCATTTGAAGTACACCCAATCTTTAATCTCCAAGGTGTGTTGATATTCTTGCTCCCAAAGTTTGGATAAGTAGCCAAAGATATGTAAACTATGATAAAACTATCTATTTGTAGTCCCAAAGCAATTACAATATTTTTCCCAAAATTATCCCTAAGTTAAAACAATGAAATAGCTGAATTTTCATCCCGTAGCCACCCTGGTACGAACGTTCACCAGATAGCCACTTTTTCGCAGCTCAGCTGAGTCACTGTTTCACTCATAGCCACTTTTCTGCTGCTTTTTTGACAGACTAGCCAGTTTTCTTTCTTTTTCTTCAACTAGATTTCTTTTTGACTTGTTTTTTCCATAACTCTTATCCAACATATTCAACCTATAAAATGCAACAAAACCATAATAAGTGCACTTATTTCATCAATTTAACACAACAATAGCTCAAGTACAAGTATGTAATGTGTGGTATTTTAGCCACACATCACACCACTATTACCTTGAGCCTCCATGTCAAACCACTCCAGCCATCTACTTCCCCCTACCTGCCTTATCATCGAACATACACTATTTTTTAATTTTGTTCCGCTCAAGCACACCAAATCAGCATTCCATTTTTTAAGTATTGACTTAACCAGCGTTCTTTTGTCTGAGTCGTTCAGGCCCCTAACATTCCAGCATAAGGTTTTTGTCTTCATCCTTTAATCAAACTTTAGACCATCTAGTTCTCTCTGATATTTCTTACTTGATGACGGGCTACAGGATTGGGGCCTTGATCGTGCCATTCTGCTCTTTCCAATAGCAAGCCCAGCAGTTCATCTTCTTGGTCATCACATTTAACTCCCAATTGTCGACAGGTAATGTCATTTTTTAAAGTATTTTCTTAAGTATAACAGATGAACCTTGTTGATTAATCCACTAAAGTTATAAAATATGCATTGCATATATGCTTCTCTTCCTGCTGATTAATCCACTAAGTTGTAGAATATGCATTGCGTATGTGCTACTCTTATAACATTTGGAATGTTTAATACTACTACAACAACTTTACATCAGTCCCTCATGTACATTAGATATTAATCTTGACAAAAAAAAGTGTTTCAGATTTTAATTATATAGGCTTTATAATTCCCTTATTGATTAGATTTGAGTAGCATTATTATTGTGAGCTCTAGTAGTGATTAGGTTATTTGTTTCTTCTATGTTTTCAGTTTATTTCTTCCTTCCGTCTTTCTTCAAGATTATGCTTTTTGATGTAAACTTATCACCAATCAGTATTTTCATAAAAGTAGTTCACAACAGGCACATTTTTTTCAGGATGATGTGCAACTTTTAAAGGTTCATGTGCCTCGATACGTGCATTTATTTAATTACAAGTTAGTGATTATAATAAGTTAAAAATAGAATTGTTTGAGATTTACCAGTACTGGTTGGAGGTTACATTCATTGTTGTGAAGAAAGATTGTTGCTTTGAGAGACATGCACAGGCAGTTGCTTCTATGGCATCTACCTTTTAACTGCTTTGTGATGTTCAGCTTGTGTCTGTCTTATGTAATTGCAGAGTTGAAGATGCCATTGAGATTCTGGAGTATGTTCTTAATTGAGAGGAGAAAATTGGAACTGCAAATCCTGATTTTGATGATGAGAAAAAAAGGCTGGCCGAATTATTTGAACGAAGCAGGAAAATCTCGCAACAGAAAGGCAAAGTCACTGGAGAACCTTATCGATCCAAATTCTAAAAGGACAAAGAAGGAGACCTCAAGGAAGTGGTCTGCCTTTCGGTTTAGAAGTTGATTGTAAATCAGTGTGCTTTTTCTGTAACATAGGAGATCATGTGTAGAGCTAATCTATAATTTCTGAGACATGTTGTTTGTTTGCCATTTGAATTGCCACTGATGTTCGATTTCGTAGTGTTCAATTGGTGTGTGCGCGCGTGCGCGTCTCCCTAATCCCAACCCCCCCCCCCCCTGCCGGGAATCTTAATACTGTATAGTGGTGAGAAAGTAGGTGAACATGTAATTTGAATGTACAGAAGCATGCTTCGCTTAATTAGCTTATTACGAGAACTTGATGATTGTCATGGGGCTTGTATTGTGATGATGAGTTTTTCGATTTTCCTTGTTTGTCAGTCTATGGGCAATTGCTTCACATTTGAACGAAAAATAGAAATCAAAAGACTAAACAGAAACAATGATCACTGAAGAAGATCTACTCAGGTGGGATCTGGACAAAATCGTAGCCTGTTCTATGTAAATAGGTTCTCTCAAAGAACTAGAGAACAGTACTATTTAGCAAACACCTAAGATTCATTCACAAATATTTTGTGATTTTTTGGATATCTTATAAGACCTTCGTCAATGCTTAAAAATAGTACAGACGCATATTAGCAAACATTAGTGTCATTCGCCTTCTATTTCATATTTTTGTAGGGGACTGATTTGATCCTAATATTGTTTGCCAATATGGTTGAATTAGTATGCTTTGGTGAAAGGTAGAGCTCATCTGATGCCCTAGAGATTGAAGTAACTATGTAACTCTAATGTTACAAATTTCTTAAAAGAAGTAAGTATTCTTGTTCTAGCCAATTATACATAGCATTCTACAATGTTGGGTCCGTGTTGAGCACGGACAAACTATATCTTGTAACTTAAAATTGTGAATTTTGTGGCATCTAACATATCTTTAGGCAAGATTACAACAATTAATTAAATACATTCTACAATGATGGCATATGATACCCTTTTTACGTTTATATCAATGTCCTTGTATGCTAGCTCTAGATTGACTACTGAATAAGAACTTCCTTGAATTGTAGTTTCATAAGAGTGTCTTCAAATAATTTAGGAGTGTCATAAAACTAGAGGTTACAAATTCATAACCAGAACCAAAAAAGACTCAGCAACATTTAAAAGTAAACTCATAAAAAACAAAAATGTAGGATATAAGGTGAAAGAAACTACCCCAATTTGTGATGATAACCCCACGTGGGTTATTTTTCAAAGCTGATCTCTTTATCTCATGCTTTACCAGCTTTCCTCCAGCTAAAAGATTACAATAACTGAGAAGCATCACTTGACTCTCTTTATTAGACAGTTCCTCTCTTTATTATACAGTTCTTGCTATTCAATTTCATCGATGTAGCACATAGATAAAACGCGACAGATGACTAAAATGACATGTAGGAAGGAGATAAAATGTAAGAGGGGAATTCATTATTATAGAGTTAACATTTGATCTGGAAAGCAACCACATTATTAGAATGACGGTGTGACCCAAGCTGGAGGACATATAGGACTCAGTGACAATTCAGGATAAAAAGTTTCAACTTTTCCATCTTCAAGATTGTAAACTCCGGTATCTCTTCCACCACCACCTTCAATGACGTTAAATAACTCAAACCAATCATCAGTAAAATATATGTGGTTAGGTTTGACTCCCATAAATTTAGAGGAGTCAATGCAAGTTGATACATTAACGCCCAAGAAAATTGCTGAATTTCCTAAGGTTTTAATCTCCTTAAGCTCAGCCTTGATTAAATCTAGTTCATATACTTTAAATTTTTCAGTCACATAGTCGTCTCCTGGTCCGGTAAAGGTAAATCGAGTAACAAGTAATAGTACACCAGAACCATCCACTAGGTAGAACTGAAGTCCACCTTGACGAAACATACGATCTTCATCTTGAAGGTCAATGGTGCGTGACTGTACAATTGGTTGAGAAATACTAGCCCCTACAATGTCAAAAACACAAATTTCGCCAGCCCATGTCACACAATAAAACTGACCTTTAAAGCAAATCATATCGGAGAATCCACCAATTCTATCTTCAATCTCAAAAGTAGTCCAGTTGAGATCTCTAGGTCGCCAAAACGCCACATGATAAGTATCCGTACAATAGGAAATCACGAGTACATAATCTGATGTAAGAGAAGGATTGGCAGATAAGACAGCTTTGTGAATGCGGCGATAGAACGGATGTTGTTTAGCGAAATCATCAAAGTTATATTCACCCTGTACAGCCCATAAGTTTCTTTCTGAAGGAAGACTAATTTGGGTATGGGAGAAAGGGTGTAACAAGTTAAACTCTCCGTTAAAGTCTCCATTATAAGACATGGTGACCATCCATCCATCTGATGATGGATGACACGGTCGCCCTCTAGCTTCCGGGAGATACAATATCCGTGAGACTTTTCCCTTGGAAATAGAGTAAAATTCGCGATAATCATCATCTTTATCGGCCAGCATAAGCAACGGAACTTGGGGCAAGGATACATCATAATTATCCTTGGAGGCAGCAGCACGCCAAGAGGTACAAACACCAGCCATTGCAATGTAATCTTCCATTACTTTAACATGCTTTGCAATCAGAACAAGGAGATCGGAGGGCAGACCTGCCCAGTCAGCCACCATAGCTGCGTGTGTGAGAGAAAGAGATGTAAGGCTTCTAGGGCAAGAATAGCAAAGAGGAATGCAAGGCTGACAGGAAAAAAAAACAATTCAAGGGCATTTATCTTGGGTGCAGCAAAAATCCTATATTGACAAGGATATAGAGTAAGGAACTTTTTATATGTACACCAGTGAGGAAATCTAATCACAATTTATGTGTACCCAAAACTTAATTACATACATACCACCAATCCATCACAATCCAATTCCGCAGATATAACTCATCCAGTATCCCTGAAATATAGCATAACACAATGCCATAAAATAAGGAAACATAAATTATACCAAAAAAAAAAAAAACGTCCCTGTTCCTTTATCCATTACTAGTTACTACCTTAGCTTTCTTAAAGTTTGAAATTACCTTAGCCTATTTCTTTACAAAATGTATAACCTTTATATCTCGTAACAAAGTATTTTTTTTTTTTTCAAGTTATTCTACACCTATTCCAAATACCTCTAAGAAGTGTCATTCTAATGAAGTAAGACCATAAATAAAAGAGTTTCTTTAAAAAATATATTTTATGGACAATACCAAATATAGCAGTTTTAAAAATTGGGTAGAGAAAGAAATAGGTTATTTAGACGGATTCTTCAGTGAAAAGTATACCAAATATATAGAGCATATATCTTGGATATATAGTACATTAATGGTAATAAAAATATATTTTATGGACAACACCAATTATGCTACTTTTAAAAATTGGGTAGAAGGAAATAACAGGTCATTTAGACGGATTCTTCAGTGAAAAATATACCAAATATATATAGCATATATCTAGTATATCGGTGGTTAAATATACCAAATATATATAACATATATCTAGTATATTAGTTGTTAAATATACCAAATATATATATAACATATATCTAGTATATTAATGGTATAGATTAGGGGTGGGCACTATTCGGATTAAACCGAAAAACCGAACCGAACCGAATTAGTTTTTAAATTTGGTTTGGATTTTTAAATAATTGGTTTGGATTGGATTGAGAATATGAAAACTTTGGTGTTTTGGTTTGGTTTCGGATTTCAAATCATAGAAACCGAAAAACCGAAAAAACCGAAATATATATATACACACACACAAAGAAAGGCTCTCATACTTTTATGATTATCTCTTAACCTAAACTTGTTTAAGGGTTTTAGAGTTTGAATATTTCAATACTTTATGCCTTCAATACTTTAACCTCTTTGTATTATGGTATAATACGTGTGAAGCTTTCATCAAAAGTTTCAATCAGTTTTTACCTCTTGAATGGTAAGATCTCTTTTTACCTAGGATTCATGTTCTCTCCTTATCTAGAATTATGATTTAGATTTAATGTTTAATATTTTGACTTGTATTTATATTCTTTCAAGTATTTCATTTTAAAATTTGTCTTATATGACAAAACCGAAAAAACCGAAAACTAAACCGAAAAAAACCGAACCGAAAAGAGGAAAATCGAACCAAACCAAATTTATTTTGGTTTGGATTGAAGTTTTCAAAACCGAAAACCAAAAAATCGAAACCGAATAGTTAAAAACCGAACCGAAAAACCGAATGCCCACCCTTAGTATAGATTACGTACATTATACCAAATCACATGTAATTTAGGAGGTATAATATAAAACTTGTATACCTAAAATATATGTATATTAGAGGTATAGTATATGTGTAGTATACCAAATCCTAGTGTGTATGGTATACCAAACTCTTTTACGGATATTGAATTTTGTGCATATACATATATTATTCCAAATTTATACCGTCATGTTTACTGTTTCGATTGTAATGCTGGTTTCCTTCAATTTGGAACAAATTCATTTACTTTAGCCTTGGAATCAATAAATGTAGTGCTTAACCAAACTAATATCAAATAGCTAAGAGACAATTATTGCATTTCAATATTAGAGTCTATTTAACTTTTCGAATAAGAGTACAAGATGCTTTGTAATAAGAACATCGTTTGCATGAGATGAAATGCTTTAAATGCTCCAATCATTCCCAAAGAAATGTCAAATGAATTAGCTCTTGCTACTAACTTTGTTTCAAATCTTTTGTGTTGGCAAAGGGATTGAAATCTACCTTAAAGGAGTCTTCTGACTCCAAGTTCTACTCCTTTACAAGCCTTCTCAAACTCATATCTCATTCAAGAAAAGATTATGAGGAAAATCATGAGGAAATAGATTTGAGGGAGAGAGCAAACAAAGACAATATAATTTGGGTGAGAGAGAACATAACAATCTTCTAAACCAAAGATACATTTATTAGTGTGAGGGTGAATTATTAATTATCAGACTTCATAGTTACAAGGAGGTGGTAGCTTTTTAAGGGATTTGAAATAATGGTATACTAGTGAATGTGACCGCGCTCGCACGGTCATTAAAAAATAAAAAAATATATATAGCTAAATAATTATTAATACAACTTTTATGATGAATGTTTACAATTTGATTAACTTTATCTTTGATATATATATATAAAACACTACCAATGCTTTAGGACTTTCAAATTTATCCAAAAATCATTCTACCTCTTGCGATTCACAACAAACAATTCAAACAATTTTGATACTACTTCATAAAAATAATAAATTCTACGCCACAAAATTTTAAGGTTTTTAATCTAACATGTGTTTTGCTTCCGAAGTTCAAAGTAAGTTGCTAATGTTGCCATTCAGGAACAAAGATAACTTAGAAAGCTATGATAAAAACAATTAAACTTTAGATGGAACCTTATAAGTCAGTTGTACAAAAGCACAAAGCCATACGACAATATATTATTCTATATATGAACATACCTTCACATTCCAGGCTTCATCGTATGTGGCTTAGTTGGATAAAATACAAAAAAATTAAGAATGCAACGAAAGATATGAACTCTTAAGTTTTAAAAAATATGTGTATAACATATAATTTGTCCACTAAATCTTGTAATTTTAAACGTATCATATCATTAAGAGTGTCATTAAGTGTAACATATTAAAGAAAAAATTAAGAACGAAAATGAAGCTAAGACAGATAACTGAAATAGAGAAGGACAGTACATTATGGAAATTAAGTGGAACATGAGCATTGCATCAGATTCACGTAGTAGTATTGTTATTTGCACGGACAAAGGATATATGGTTCCGCATTTGAAAAGGATACTGAAAACCTTATTTGATATATAAAAAAAAAACTAATCCTTATACTAATAATTGAATATTGAAAGTCTGTTGACGATTCTTTTAAGTTTTCAAATCCAACAGATTAAATTTAAAGTTTTAACTCATTTTTCAAAAACTCCGGAGAGCATTTCTACTTTTGCCACATCACAATAAATTTGGCTTCATCGAATTATCCATGTTCATCAAGAAATTTTCAGCTGCTCCCACCTGTTTATTTTATGTGGTATGAAGTCACATGATTAAAAAAATTAACCAATCAAATTATATGAAAATAGAGTAATTCAACCAAAAATACACATAAAAAGGGTTGAACTATTAGGATGCCTTTATTTGGATGTCATCTGGAACATCACGATTTGGAGTCAGCAAATGCCTTTAGTAGCTCTCCTCATCTTATAAGAAGGGTTCTCATCTCTCTCTTCTCCCCTACAACACCAATGGCAGAGAAACTTAAATGCATAAGCACATAAAAAGATACTAAAATAGAATATATGCATGAAATACCAAGCACATAAAAACGATACCAAAAGAGAGTATGCATAACAAAATATATTGGCGTGCAATTCACCAGTGTAGATTGAGGAGTAAGCATCCCATTCACCTAAAACAAAAAAAAAAAAAAAAAAAAAAACAGAAATATTGAGAATGAACTATGAGAAGTACCTATATATCAAAATCACATGACATGAAAATAAAAGAAACATTACTTGCTTCTATAATGTTGCTCACGGGGTAGAGTGTTTTGACCTTCCCGAATAATGGCTAATAAGTAGGCACGGTGTGGATGTCATTTATGCTCATAACGCTCCATATTTCGTAACATAATATTATAGAAGTAAGTAGCATTAAGTATTAATTAATATTAATTGGATATAATAGAAAATTGGATAACCCGAGAAAGAAGAGGAAATAAAAAGTTCGGGGAAAAGTAAAAAAAATGTAATAAGCAATGAAAGAAGACATACATATAGGAGAAATTTGATAATGTGGAAACATAAAAAGCAAACTGTTAGTATGAAAATATTAATGTCATTACATTGAAGCTGTAAATTGTAACCGAAAGAACAATTAATGTCCTTACATTGAAAAGATTATAGCTGTGCCATTAAAAGAGGCCGAAATTAGTAATGGAATAATTTGGAGAGTTTTAGAATTTGTTGAAAGAAAGGAATAAGAGAACAAAAAAAAGAAAAAAGGAGAAAAAAGATAGAGATGATCTTTGGCTATAGAGCTATGCCACATCACTTGCTTATAGTTCTCAATTAGAAGATATATAGATTAATTATGAATAGTTGCTCCAAATATTTAGCTGGATATTGGTTTGTTTTTTTTTTTTGGGCGATTATATTAATACTAAGAAATTTGTACATCAGACGTGTTGTTCTCACGAGCAACAGGAGACATAGTAATAGTAGTTGGAGACATAGTAGTAGTAGTAGGCTGTATAGCAGCAGCCATATTACCAAAAGCAGCTAGCATATTACAGGCTTGGATTGAAACAGTTCTTTTATACACTTTAGCATTTTTATCAAAAAGAGTTGCTTGCTTAACAAGCTGTAACGGTTGGGCATAAATCTGCATTTGGTTAGGTGCAGGAAGATGAAGAGCTTGCTGAGCCAAAAGGTGCGCAACTGTATTAGCTTCCCTGAAGCTATGTCGAACCACTGGGTTCGCCAGCTTCTGAAATACGTACTTGCAATCATGAAGAATATTAGCATACGGTTTGTTATCATGTTCAAGCAGTTGAAGTATTTCAACTGAATCAGTGTCAATTTGAAGAAGATGAATGTATTGTAGGACAACTTGATGGAGACCTGTGTTTAAAGTCATTAATTCCATATAAGTGTGAAGAACCCATAATTTGCATGGAAAAGCCAGGACCCAATTACCCTCATAGTTTCTGAATACCCCCACCTATTCCCCATTTGTATGTAATGGGATCAAAAGCACCATCTACATTTAATTTGAATGTGTTATATGGAGGGGGCAACCAGGTAAAGGAGAGTGTTATATGTTCTTTGGGAGCTCGGGTGTGATTTGTAGAAAATTTATATTCCAAAGCAGCCATAAGAACTCTTTCCAAGGATGGAGTTTTAATTGTTTGATTGAAAACATTATTATTCCTGGAAATCCACAGATGCCAAACACAAAAAGGGAAAAAGTCAGACCGGGTAATATGAGGGTTTGTAAAGGTATGTTCCTGAAGGTGAGACCAGCGTGGATAGTGGTTGCTACGGCCACATACTATAATTCAAATTACATCACATAACCATGAGTAAAAGTTAATTTTACAAATGCTCGGGTATTGATCTTCACACAAAACTTTAAGCTCCTGTTTGGACATAGATTTATTTCACCTTTTCAAAAAAAAAAAAAAAAAATTGACAACATTGTTTGTTGTGTTACAAATACATGTATGTAATATAAATGTGGATGACCACTACTCCCCACTACTCTCCATTTATTCACTTGTAATATATGATTTACTACCCTACTTTCTCTTACTTAATTCCTTCCCACTTTCTCCTACTTAATTAATTCCTCATTTAGGGATGACTTGTAACTTTCTATGTATTGGAGTCCTATAAATAGAGGACACTTTGTCTATGGAAGACACACTTGAAACACTTTGAGAATACAAGTTCTTCCTTCTCCTCTCATATACTTTTGTCTTGTTCTTACTTTACTATTCGTTTTACAATACGTTATCAGCACGAAGAGCTCTAATATTCTACAAGTCAAGTGTCAATCTTTCCTAGCGGTAAGCCTAGGTATAATTTCTTCTAATCTTTTTCCGCTTCATGTTTTTAAGTATAATTTTGTTATAGATTAATATATAAATAAGAAAGTGAATACCTTATGTTACAAATGAACTACGGCTAGCAATTTGCTTGACCAATGAATTATTTAACGTTTTTTTTATCTTCATATATATATATATATATATATATATATATATATATATATATATATATATATATATATATATATATTACATTTAATAAGAAATAGAGTATTAGACATTTTTGTTTTGATTGATAATAATTCTAATCTATTTTATTTTCCTTGGTAGTTTTCATTATGTCAAATTTATCAAAGCTTGAATTTGTGGCACTTGACATATCCGGCAAAAACTATATGTCATGGGTGCTTGATGCCGAAATACATTTGGATGCCAAAGGTCTTGGTGATACTATCAAAGAAGGAAATGAGACATCAAGTCAAGATAAGGCTAAAGCCATGATTTTCCTTCGCCATCATCTTGATGAAGGATTAAAAACAGAATATTTAACCGTGAAAGATCCACTCGAATTGTGGACTAACTTAAAAGAACGGTATGATCACCTTAAAGCCATGGTACTACCAAGAGCTCGGGATGAATGAATTCATTTACGGTTACAGGATTTTAAAACTGTAACCGAATATAATTCTGCTGTTTTCAGGATCAGTTCTCAACTGAAATTCTGTGGAGAAAATATTGATGATGCTATGATGTTGGAAAAGACACTCTCCACTTTCCATGCATTGAACATGGTGTTACAGCAGCAATACCGTGAAAAGGGATTTACAAAATATTCTGAGTTGATCTCATGCCTTCTGGTGGCTGAGCAACATAATTTTCTGTTGATCAAAAATCATGAATCCCGTCCCACTGGATCTGCTCCGTTCCCTAGGGTGAATGTGGGAGCACATGCTCCATTCCATGAGACGAATGTTGTAGCAACAAATAATGTGCCTGAAAGAAGGAAAAATAGTTACCGTGGTAAAGGCCATGGTCGTGGGCGCGGCAAGGGACGAAATAATACTCGTCGTCACGGTGGAAATAAATATGAGAGCAATAAGGGTTCTCAAGCTAATCCTTCAAAAGGCAAGAATAATAATATTTGCCATCGATGTGGTGGGAAAGGTCATTGGGCGAAAATTTGTCGTACGCCGGAACATCTTGTCAAGCTTTATCAAGCTTCGCTCAAAAGAAATGAAAATAATGTGGAGGCACATTTGACCTTTCAGAATAATGACAATGGGACACATCTGGCACATCTTGCTGACAAGCATGATGAGACGGAGGCGTATCTGGCCGTAAAAAATGATGATCTTTTTGAAGGCCTCCCAAATACTACCCATTTAGAAGCTGGAGACTTCTTTGAGAATCGTAACTGAAGAACTGATGTTGTAACTGGGGAATAAAAATAATAAAGAATGATGTTGTCTTTATTTTATGTTTTAAAGTTAGAAAAAAAATGTCATCTTTATTTATGTTTCAATATTTAAAAGTACTTTTCTTGTACTTTATTTTTAGTATTTCTTACTGTGTAATTTTTATCTTTTTATGAAGAAAATGGAAATTCCCCAGTCTTCAGTTGGATTCAAGCTCAATAACAAAGATATATGTCTCTTGGATAGTGCTACAACGCACACAACTTTAAAGGATACAAAATATTTTTCTTATTTGATTAATAAAGAGTCCAATGTTAGTACAATATGTGGTAGTACAAAGTTGGTTGAAGGTTATGGCAAAGCCAATCTATTATTACCTGGAGGAACAAGTTTGGCTATTGATGAAGCCATGTATTGTAGTAAGTCTCAAAGAAACTTGTTAAGTTTCAAGGATATTCGCCAAAATAGTTATCATATTGAGACTAAAACTGATGGAAAGATTGAATATCTTTATATTACTACAATAAAGTCGGGTGAGAAATATGTTCTTGAAAAGCTCCCCGCTCTTTCCTCCAGTTTGTACTACACAAACATTGGTACAATTGAATCACATGCCATAGTAGACAAAGGGTTTACTGAATCAAATGATTTTATTATTTGGCATGACCGGTTGGGCCATCCCGGTTATAATATGATGCGCAATATAATTGAGAATTCAAACGAGCATACATTGAAGAACCAAAAGATTCTTCAGTTTAAAGAATTCTCTTGTGCTGCCTGTTCTCAAGGAAAGCTAATTACTAGAGCATCTAAAGTTGGGATCAGGATCCCTGCATTTCTGAAACGTATACAGTGTGATATATGTGGGCCCATACACCCTCCATATAGACCATTCAGATATTTTTGGTTTTAATAGATGCATCTACAAGATGGTCACATGTGTGCTTATTATCAACCCGCAATATGGCATTTGCGAGGTTGCTTGCTCAAATAATAAGATTGAGAGCACAATTTCCAGATTATGCTATTAAGACAATTCGTCTTGATAATGCTGGTGAGTTTACATCTCAAGCATTTAATGATTATTGTATGTCAACTGGGATTACAGTTGAACATCCAGTTGCTCATGTTCATACTCAAAATGGTCTAGCATAATCATTTATCAAAAGCCTCCAATTAATGGCTAGACCAATGATTATGAGAACTAAATTGCCCATTTCAGTATGGGGTCATGCTATTTTGCATGCGACAGCTCTTGTTCGGATTAGGCCGACAAGTTATCATAAATTCTCCCCACTATAATTGGCTTTTGGTCAGGAGCCAAATATTTTCTATCTTAAAATTTTTGGATGTGCGGTATATGTGCCAATTGCTACACCACAACGCACAAAGATGGGACCCCAAAGAAGGTTGGGGATATATGTTGGGTATGAATCTCCGTCTATTATTAAATATCTTGAGCCCATGACGGGATATTTATTCACCGCAAGGTTTGCTGATTGTCATTTTGACGAATCAGTTTCCCAACATTAGGGGGAGAGAATAAGCAGCTGGAAAAAGATATTGACTGGAATGTATTAACACTATCTCATTTAGATCCTCGTACAAATTAATGTGAACAAGAAGTTTAAAAGATAGTGTATTTGCAAAATATTGCAAATCAACTGCCAGATGCATTCACTGACCTACCAAGGGTTACTAAATCCCACATTCCAGCTGCAAATGCTCCTGTTCGAGTTGATGTCCCGGTAGGACAATCTATAAGTGCAAGTGAGTCTAAGGCACGCTTGAAGCGTGGTAGACCACCCAGTTCCAAAGATAAAAATCCTCGAAAAAGAAAAGGAGCAATTGATCAAAAAGATCAAAATATGGAGGTAATTGCTCAAGAAGAGCATAGAGACATAACAATTGATAAGTCCTCTTCAGGAGAGGCTCAGGTACCTAAAAATACTAAAATCGAAGAGATCTCAATGAATTATGTCTATACCGGAAAAATATGGAACCAGAATGATATTGTTGTCGACAACACTTTTGCATATAATGTTGCTGTTGATGTGATGCAACATAATGAGGATCTTGAACCAAAATCTGTCAATGAATGTAGACAGAAAAATGACTGGCCAAACTGGAAAGATGCAATTCGATCAGAATTGACTTCACTTGAAAAACGTGAAGTTTTCGGACCAATTGTCCGAACACCTGAAGATATAAAGCCAGTGGGTTATAAGTGGGTATTTGTGCAAAAACGAAATGAGAAAAATGAAGTCGTTAGATATAAAGCACGACTTGTGGCACAAGGATTTTCGCAAAGACCTGGCATTGATTATATGGAAACATATTCTCCCGTGGTGGATGCAATCACCTTCAGGTATCTCGTAAGTCTGGCAGTACGAGAAAAACTTGATATGCATCTAATGGATGTTGTCACAGCCTATTTATATGGTTCATTGGAGAATGAAATTTTCATGAAAATCCCCGAAGGGTTCAAAATACCTGAGGCATTTAAAGGCTCCCGAGAAGCTTGTTCAATAAAGCTTCAAAAATTCTTGTATGTGTTGAAACAATCGGGACGCATGTGGTATAATCGCCTTAGCGAATACCTGTTGAAACAAGGAGAAACTACGATCAGATCTGGTCGTCGAAAGAAAGAATAGGGTTCATCCAAACTTTATAGTGTCATCATTATTCTGAAGAGTAGCGGTCACCTCGCGATCAACAGACGACGTGTGCACGTGACTGAAGCGGTTAAAATCATTACTTTTACCCTTGGGGCACACAATAGTCACTTCAGAATGGACTGCAGTTCCGCAGGCGTGCCAGCTGCAGTTACTTTTTTATACGGCGCATTAAATGCGCACGTCATAAGGGCTTGTCACTTAGCTGATAAGGTTCATACGTCACCAAGCCTCGTCACACGAAGACAAACGTTTACAAGAAATTCCCGCCAAAATTCATATCCACTCCTCGAACAGATACTCTGCTCGAAAAGTGCGGGGACTATCTGTGTTGGATAAAAGCTGACTGGACTTGAAAAGGTGACACATATCTACAACATGGCACGAGCAGACATTTCAACGGACAGACATCCAATGGACAGACATTTATTACGAGCAGACCTAAAGGAGTTATGAAACACTTCAACAGTCAACACGGTCTAAGTGAGCAGTTATTAACATGATCATCCACGATCATTCAATTAATGGTCATTAAGGCAATCATTACAACCCAGTGGTTATGACTCCAACGGATATGTGCCCAGCAGTTACTTATCCAGATGGATCCAAGCCCAGCGGTTACGAATCCCAACGGGTGCCTATCAGGCTTATAAATAGCATTTGCCTTAATCGATTGAGACACAACTTTACTTCCTGTCTACAATATCAATAAGAATACTCTCTCACTCTTGCTCAGATACTCCTTTTGCTCATATTTTACTTATTACTTTAGTTCTTTGATCCTTTGAGTGCGACTGGTATCGAAGAGCTCTCCCCGAAGACAAGCGATACGATACGGTTACTTCTCCTTGTTTCCGTTTATGCTTTACTTTTATTAGTTAATACTTGCATCTCGTTCTCGTATTGTCACCATTTTAGCTCGTCGTTCAAACTCTTAATCTCAACTATTGATCGTGACTCCGTAAATACAAATTTAATTGTTAATTGACCTAAAATCAGATCTAGGTTAAACAGTGCACTCAGTGCTTTTGAGGACTATTAGGCAGTCCAAGAAAAAGCATGAGATGTGGTTCTTGATAGATGGTAAGCCAGTCTGTTTTGGCTTGAGGGAGTTCTATTTGATGACTGGCTTGAACTGTTGTCAAGAGCCAAATACCAAAATGAAGGCCAAGTTATTGGCAAGTGGTGAAGGCTTTCTGGAGAAGGTGTGTGGAGGTGGGAAAGTGAGGGCAGAAAATCTGCAGCACTTGATGGAGCAGAAAGATTTCTCAAAGGAAGAGAAGCTAAAGTTGGCTCTTCTGTGGTTCCTCCATACTGTTCTGATGGCCAGGGACAAAACAAAATGTTGAGAAATGGTGGATCCAATGTGTGGATAACTTAGGCTTCTTCAGCAAGTACCCCTGGGGTAGGCTTTGCTATGACTTGACAGTGGATTACCTCTACAACAAAGTGGATTTTGCAAAGACCCATCGACAGCATGTAGAGGGAAAAACTGCCGGTTATGCACTGTTTGGATTCCCCTGGGCCTTCCTTGTAAGGATTGTTATATTATTTTCCAGTTTTCTTAAGAATTATTGTGTTAAAAATTAAGTATTGTGACTGTGGCATTCATGACAGGCATGGATATATGAGGCAGTGCCCTTGGTTGGCCATAGTACTGGCAAATCTGAACAGTCTCCCCTGACAATCCCAAGGACGCTGAGGTGGCAGCAGACAAGAAGATATTTGGGAGATGTTGATGCAGGCCATCAAGGAGCTAGACAGGTATGTGCCAATTCAATTTATTAATTATTTTATTATTTAATGATTAATTAATTTATTAATTATTTTATCATTTGATGACAGGTTTTGCACCATTTCTTGATCCTAACAGTGCAAGAAGTGGAGGATTGCAAAAAATTTGTCTGTCCTCATGCTGATGAGGTCGAGGATCCTGCACTGGACAGGGTAAGGGCTCAGCTGGAGGGGGTCACTGGAATTAGATACATTGTGGAGGAGTATGCTGATGAAATGGACAGAAGTGAAAGCCAGGAAGATAGGGGTAATGATGTTGATGATGGTGATGATGCTGGTGATGGTGTTGATGGTGGTAGGAGGGGAACTTGCAGGCACTGTTGGCATGTGCAGGGTGTGTTGTCAAGAATGCTGGAGGTGAATAAGGAGATTTTGAAGTTGTTGAAAGAGAAAAAGGAGAAGAGGGAAAGGAAATCGAAGTCGAGGAATTTGATGAAGAGGAAGCTGTTCAAGCAAAGGAAGATTGTCAAGAGAAAAAAGAAAGATATCTATATTTATTTTAATGATAATTTGATTAATTTTTTCTGTTTCTAAGTATTTCCTTTTAGTTGCAGTGAATGTTGAATTAGAAGAGAAAGAGAAGAATGAAGGGAAGAATGATGAAGAAAAGGATGAAGAGGTGAGAGAAAAATATGCTGCAGTTGAAGAAGAAGAAGAGAAAAATGATGCTCAAGTTGATGGAGCAGATGAAGAGATGACTGGAGATGCTGCAATTGAAGAAGAAGCCAGAAATGAAGCTCTAGTTGATGGAAATGATGAAGAGATGACTAGAGACCTGAATAAGAAAGATGTTGCAGTTGAAGAAGGAAAAAATGAAGCAGTTGATGGAGACAATACAGAGATGCAAAAAAGGGTTGTTTATGAAGCTCCAATTGATTGAGAAGGTGTAGAGGTGAATGAAGGTGGGGATAACAGAGTAGAGAGTGAAGAGGTTGTAAAGGATGTGATTGTTGAAGAGAATCGAGAGACACAAGCAGCAGTGCAGGTGGATGACAAAAACAGTCAAACGACCACATTAGTGTGTCAAAATATTACACATCTCCGGGTAGATTACAAAATTTACACTGTGTCAAAATAATACACATATCCGGGTTGATTACAAAATTTACGTTGTGTCTAAATATTATAGTAGACCACTGAGATGTCTAAAATACCAATATTTACATAATATATGTAGCGAACTAAGAGGAGATCCATTTAATAAAGGAGCAGATGATACAACCAGCAACCATCGACTTAATCAACTTCTTCAGTCCATCAATTTCATTTCAACTTCTTCCCTCTTCATTTCAGCTTCTTTCAGCTTTATTTCAGCTTCCCTAAGCGTGATTTTCAGAAAATTCTTTTGTTCTTCACATTCACTCAACAGTTCTCTCACTAGAACACAATTGTCTTCAGTTTCTTTTAGCTTTCTAACTAAGCTCCCAATCACCCTTGATGCTGCTTCAGGCAGTGGTCCATCAAACCACCTAAAATAGTCGCACCCACCATTTAGCTGCATTATTAAACAAAACCCAAGAAAAAATCAGTACATTAATAATTAATCAAAAACAAACACATAACTATAATGTATGAATAACACACTTTTGGAGTTTTACAACTCCAGAATCTGCGGCCAGAGTTTGTAACAGTACGAGAGGTCCTTAACTTCGTGTATTGGCTGCAAAGACAGACATCAGGTTCCGCTGGTACCTTGGAGCTCGTTGAACCTTGACTCATGATGTTATTGGAGTTGTTTGATTTTTATGCGGGTGGAAGCAAAGATTTTGAAGAATTGAAGAAGAGGACTGTTTAGGGGTGGGGGGTTGTGTTAAAATATTAAAATTTATGTTTAAGGGAGGCGGTAAATCGAGCTTGCTTTGTCGTTTAAATTTTTTGACTTTTGTCCAAGCCACGTGCACTGAGGCGTGACGTGTTCCGTATTTGAGTTTGGGGTTTTGGGATTTGGGGTTTTTGGTTAGGGTTAGCGATAATTGACAAATAGTAGTCGATAATCAACTTTGTCTCTTGAAAATTAATGTATGGAATTTTTCTCGAATCCAAAAAGGGTAATACTGTAATTATTCATTGAAAAGTGTATAAATGATGTTATAAATGGGTTGCACTGACTTAATACATACTTATACTTAAGTTATGTAGTATTTATCCCATTATTCATGGTGTAACAAGATATATGAGTCGCAATACTAGGCATTGCTTAACAAGAATTGACGTAATAGGCTTATGTTTAGATAAGTTATACCATTGTAGGCATCAATGAGTTGTTATAATGTATTAAAGTAGACAATAATATTAGATGGGAACCTTATACCATAATTCATGGTGTAACAAGACATATGAGTAGTAACACTAAGGCATTGCTTAACAAGAATAGACATAGTAGGCTTATATATACATGAGCTTTACCCTTTTAGACATCAATATGTTGTTTTAATATATCGTGACCTATAATACTCAAATGGGTTCAATATACCAACATATGAGGTGTAACAACACACATTAGTCGTAACACTAAGGCATTACTTAACAAGAATAGACATAGTAGGCTTATATATACATGAGCTTTACCTTTTTAGGCATCAATATATTGTTTTAATGTATCAATGTGAGCTATTATACTCAAATAGGTACTATATACCAACATATGAGGTGTAACAACATACATTAGTCATGGTTTTTTGATTTTATGTGAAATTACACTAGGTCGTTAATCAACCCTTTCGTGGTTGAGTTGTTTAATAGTCGGTTAAGGACCTATGTGCAATCGATTAGTTGATTTGGTTAATAGTCGATTACCTTTGTCCAGTCAAGTCCCGACTTTTCTGATACGTTTCCCTTTTTCAGAAAATTCTCCCCTTACTTAAATATTTTTCTTATTACTTAATATTTATTTTATTTACCCTTTCCAGTAAATTTCACTTGTCCTATTAATTAAATATTATCGTTATTTATTATTTTACTTTTATCTTTTTCTATTTATTTTTGTTTTTGCTCATTTTCTGATTATTTCCATTTTTGCAAACCTATCTATCGATTTATTTACTTGGTGTTGGTTGATTATACACCAAAATAGAGTATGGACGGTTCATCAAGAATACGCAAAAAATGGGGGAGCGGGAAATTGAACGAGAAATTAAAGGAGTAATAATAATAATAATAATAATAATAATAATAATAATAATAATAATAATAATAATAATAATAATAATAATAATAATAATAATAATAATAATAATAATAATGCCCAAGGGGCTTTTCATTTATAATAATTTAAAAGAAAAGAGCAATCATAATGAAAACTCTTTTCTTTTTACATTTGAAATTTTTTTTTAAAAAAACTAATTATTACGAGGGGAAGGGGAGGGGTGATGTAGTTGTCCAGATCCTCCCATGCCAGTTCCATGAGCACCCTCAACATCCTGGCAGTACGACGGATGTTCATCTCCTGCCTCCTGCGATCATCACACAGGAGGCGGATAAGCCTATCTATGTCAGCACGAAATCAGCAATACCTCTGGGTCATTGTTCCTGAGAGTGAGAATTCCTCCATTGCCGTTGTTGTTGTTGTTGTTGTTGTTCTTGTTGTTGTTGTTTCTGGTGGCACTTCCACTTCTACTTGCAGCGCCTGGAGCTCTTGCCATTATAAGATGAGAGTGATTCTTGAGTTGTGTTGTGGATTATTGGATTTAATGCCTCTATTTATAGGCTCCAAATCGATGCAACCTTTGGTGTTCCCATAAAAGGTCTCATCGTTTCCAGTGGCAATTATGAACAGCCACTTCGTTTAAACCAATTCCGGCTGCTTTCAATGACGGGGCGCACGTTTGTATTAAATACGTTCAATCACTTTATCAACTGCATTGGATCAATTAATCGACGTTATTTTTTTTTAAATAATCAACCCATATAGTGTCTATTAATCGAAAATGTAAATACTCAACTGATTGTAAACATGTCCAGCATTTGGTGAACTAAATAATAGTCATTTTTATAAAAGACACTTAAAATAGAAATAAAATATATTAACGAAACTATTACAATCAGTTCAAATTGTTCCAACGAATAACACAATACCAAATTAAGACAACCACATCTAATACTACTTAAACACACTAAATTATTACTACAACTTAAGCTAATACACCAAATCAGAGTTGCAAGGTTGATTATCAACCTCGTACCAAAGCATGGCAGCTTGTCCTCTTATGGCCACTTCTCCTGCAGTTTGAACATCTATTTTGCCTCATCCTTGAGAAAAATGTTTCACCAACTGAGGGAAAACAATTAATTCTCCTTCTACCCTTTTTGGGATCGACCATCGGTGGAAGAATTCTTCTATGAACTACCTTTGGAGGAACCATCCATTCTTGCTCTGGTGGCATCGGATAAACATTTTCTTCATACGCACACATGTAAGTCTGAAGCCTATAAAATGGACAAATGTAATGGTACGCGCTAGCACCATATTCATCTCCATACCTTATCCTTAAAACTGCAAACGCATGCTTGCATGGTATCTTGTCCAGGTCAAACTCCCGACATGTACACTTTCTGAAATGAAGATTGACAGTGTGGGATAGGCCATCTCCAACCACAGTGTACTTCAGTACTTCCACGTTCCCGCCTGCATGATAAGCAATCAATTTGTTTCCTTCAAGCATATTCTGATTCAATTTTCTTTCAGCACTGGGCACCAAAATGGTGTTGTGTTTCTTCATCTCCTCACGCCTCTCATTGAACTTGTCAGTAAACCTGCGAGTGATAGCATTGCACAGTCCCAGGATGGGGTATTCTCTCTCGTCCTTGAACATTGCGTTGAGGAACTCGAAAAGGTTTGTGGTCATCAGTGGCTGACCCAGGATTTTTATTAAGGAGTATCAAAATATAAATAAGTTAACATACGAAAAAATTAAGGGGATTCAACATATAGTATATATATACATTATTTTTTTTACCTATCTACATGATGTAACTTTCTCGAGAAGGGGTATCAGTTAATACCCCTTTCCATCGCCTAGGTCCGCCCATGGTGGTCATTACATCGTACCTGTTTCCTGGAAAAAATGATCTCGTCCACCTATGAAAGCCCACTCCATCCTTAAGACAAGCAGCTGCAGCAGGGCATTTTGACGCGAGCTGGTTAAAAGCATCGTAGAACACTTCAAAACGGTACGCCTTCACAGCGATATAATAATCCTTCAAAAATGATCCACACTTGAACCTTACGCTCATGTTCTCAGCAAGGTGCTTGGTGCTACAACCATGAGATGCTAAGGTATACACCCTTCTAATCCTATTTGCTATGGCCTTGGCGCGATCGGAAATTATGCACAGGTCCAGTGTATTGGGGACTACGTGAGCCAGTCGTTCAAAGAAGAATTGCCATGAGCTATCGCACTCCTTGTCTACCATACAGAAAGCCAATGGATAAATGTGGTTCTCCGTGTCCTATGCGACATCCATCAACAAAACACCGTCGTAGGTGGACGATAAATGTGTCCCATCGACTGATATCACCTTCCTCATATATGTAAACCCTCTAACCCAAGCTCCGTAAGCTATAAAAAAATATTTGAACCTACCCTGTTCATCAACCCTTAACCCAGTCTTGGTGCAAGGATTTACGCTTTCCAACACAAAACTGTACGTATCTAAAACTGCGTAACTATGCTCCGGACTGCCCCTAACTAAAGCCTTTACAATTTCTCTTCCTTTCCAGCACTTCCAATAACTTACCTTACTATTCAGTTGTTGATCCAAAGCTCTCTTGATATCTTTCTTTGTCAACCCTTTGCCTTCAGTATACCTGTTCTTGAAATATTCTCCGATGACATCCGCTGAAGCATGTGGATGATGGCTTGGTAGATGTTGCACCCCACATGTGTGCTCTTTAAAGTATTTGGCGATCAAAAACCTGTTGGAATTAACATACTTCATGGTGCGCACCATCCACCTGCAGCGCACTTCTACACACGCCACGAAATACAGGGATTTAGTACTCTTCTTTGTTTTGAATGTGACTTCTTTATTGAACCCATCTTCAAAGCCACAACCAGGCTTTTCTTGGTATCGAAGGTTTTTCCACTATGAAAACCTGTGCAATCATCAACCACATCACCCAAGTTGCTGCGTTGAGTGGGAGCAGATTCGGCAACACAGTTGCTCCCATTTACAGCGGGATCTCCAACCTTTGGATCTTCAATAGTATTTTCTTCTTCACTATCCATATCACCAGCATTATCACCAACTCCAGCATCACTGGCATAATCACCCGTACTCTCATTGAATAGTGGTGGTCGTGGTGGTCTTGCAGAAGCAGCTGCAGCATTAGTGGCAGCATTTGAGCCTGCTTGAAAGCTCTCGACAACAAATATCTGTAAAATAGGCCTGCTACCATTATTTTCAACATCGAGCATATAGATATGCAAATCATTATCATTCCTTATAAAAGAAGGAGCCACCTTACCTCTCGTAGGAGCATCACTAAAAACATAGCAAATTGAAACCTCGCTGCGATGGCACGTTAAGTTGTCGCGATCAATTAATCGGTCAATTAACTGATCGTAGGTACATTCCAAATTTAATGCAATAGGTACTGTTGTCTTTGTCTTAGATTGTCAATTCCAGCATTTTGGGGTCTCAACCCATTCACCCATAAAGTCAGCACCTACTACTACGAAACCCCTATCTACTTCAACGAAGTCGATAATCAACCAAATGTGGTTGATGGTCGATGAAATAATGCAGTAGTTCTGCAACAATGGCGAAAAAAACAAAAAATAGCTTGAACTTCTTACCAGCTGAAGAAATGAAAGGATGTATGTGCAAAGACGGAAGCCCAGACCAATTCACCTCAGATTTCCATCCACATTACTCACATTGAGACGTTACTGCCGCAACAAGAAATTTCCAGGAAAACGGCTTCCAAAAGAGAAAACAGTTATCGATCGAGACGACGCAGTTCTTGATGAGTGAAATGGAGCAAAAAATGAAGCTCAAACGGCCATTGAAGGCACGGGTGGTTCTGGGCGGGAAAGCTTGGAGGGAAGAAGAAGGTAAATGGAGCCTAGGGATTTTGGTGGGAAGATTTAATTATTTTTTTTGCTATTTTAGGTAAATAATAATTATTTACATAGTAGACCAAAGTGTAGTTTTTGTAACTTGGGGCTGGGGGTTTATGACTTGAGAACTTGGGTAAGATCATTAGTGTTAAATGGTCATTAAGGAATTAAAGGGTTATACACCCAATTTTTAAGACTTGAGGGTTATTCCCTTGTTTTCCTTCATTGCAGGGATCTTTTAGCCAAGTCACCCAAGTTACTAATAGTAACGTTTAACCATTTTTGTCTTTGCAGGTTAGGTTTTCATTATGTTAATCTATGTACACTTGAAGGGATTTAACTGTACATTATGGGCTATCTGTGGATATCCAGAACATAGAAAGGAGCTTCGTCTTTCTTTACTTTTCAGATCTTTTCTATACTTAAGTTTATCATAGGTCAGAGGAAATGGGTGCAATTTTTTTTTCCGTGTTCTTCCAAGAGTCTTATTCTACATCTGAATGGTTGTACTATGCATGACTTCTGTTTGTACTCATAGCAGTGTTTTCGATCAATTATACTTCTCCAGGACTTTTTCTCCTTTCGTGGGAACTGGGAAAGGATAATACAATGAGGAGGATAGATGCAATTAATGGGGTGATGCCACAACATGCTGAGCACGAGTATTTCGTTCGTGCTACGCTACAATAGAAGTAGGTTAACCAGAAGAGCTAAGAAGCACTCTCAAGTTCTCAGGGTTAGGGGTGGAAATGGGGCAGGGTGGGGACGGGGCGGGGCAGGGGATAACATTAAATGGGGCAGGACGGGACGGGGCGGGTGCAATAGGGAAATTTTTTAAAATTAGGCAGGGCAGGGGTTAATCCAAATAAACTTTCTGGGGTTTTTCCAATCCGTCCATTTCTGTACTTCCTTGCCCCTCCTACTCAGGGTAACCTTCTCATGCAAAGTGTCTTGCCTTCATTCCCTGCAACAACTGAGGAGAAGATATACTACACTCTCTATTCCACAATGGATGGCATGTTTCGGATTTCGAGAGTCGAACAAGTTTATCTTTGACCTTAATATTTTCATATGTCTTTTAAATATTTTGAATTATTAATTATTGTGACTTATAGTACTTTTTATGTAGTTTCTAAATATATAAAAATCGTTCCAAAAAACTTAAAGATTATATGTTCAAATTCACGGTCAAAATGAACTCGTTTGACTTTCGAAATCCGAAACATGTCATTCTTTTTGGAACAGATGGGGTACTATATATGGAGTACATATCTTTGTAAAATTGTATTCAATTGATTTATATTCCATGTGACATTTTCGTGGTCTTCCCGAGTTTTTGTAAGTGACCTACTTTTCTTGTTAATCCCTTGTAATTCAATCTTTTAAAAAGTTATATATATATATATATATATATATATATATATATATATATATATATATATATATATATATATATATATATATATATATATATATATATATATATATATATTCATGCTGAATGTAGCACTTCTTAATGACAAAATTACGCTTTTAGTGTTGGATGTTGATCTCAATTTTTTCGCCCAATATAGTGATCAGAAAGGAGGGAACGAAGAGAATGTTCCAAGATGTTTATTCTCTTTTGACGTACCACTTGGATCACAAATACCTTTTCTCCCCCTTCCTTCGGCATCCCTGACTCGGGCATCCCTTTCAGGTGCAGTTGACATACAATTTAGATAATTTATAAGGATTAAACATACTGATGAAAGGAAAAATAGCTAAGGAAAATCCTTCGTTTGAGGAAAGAGGTTTTCACCCAATACAAGAATTTAAGGCTAAGCATATATGCTATATTTTGTTTTTTCAAATCTAAGATGCTTAGTGTAATTCCAAACTCAAGGTAAAACAACCTTACAACAAAAATACATTTCAATTCAAATCACATTGGAATTAGCTGCATGAATTCTCCAGCAATTATATCAGACATTTATAGTAAATTAAAATAGCGAAGCACGAAAATTTCCGAGCATGTAAATATTTCATATTTGACATCAGCAATAAGTTCTAATCTAAATAAACATAAGGATTAAAGTAAACGGACCATTATAGTTAAAACATATTTTCTATTACTCTATTTATTTCCTTTCTTTCCAAACATATACAAATTTTTTTAATCCTTATTATTGGCCAAGTAGCAAATAGTACTAATTGGATTGATTTTGTCTTATTATCCTATTTCCCGCTTCATCTCCACTACGTTGGATCGTACACTGCTAGTCCTTTCTAAAATCAGCATAGGATCTCTCTCTGGTCAAAAAAATTTCTATACACAAAGCATCCTGCTCAGTAGGATTCGGGAAAGGGTTGCACTCAAAGGGCGTGATGTACACGGCCTGCCTGATGCTTGGCTGATTTCACGACTCGAATCCGTAACATCTACGTCAAATGAAGACAACTTTACCGGTTGATTCCCTTCTAAACAGAAACTTGATATTTTGATCAGGCTTTAGCTGACCTGGAAAAGTTAAATTAGAGGAACTTTAAAGAAGCTGAGGAAAAAGCAAGGACTTATGAGCAAAAATTTAAAGATTTGGGTTACAGAATGTCACTCCTGGAGATGGAAATAGCAAAATATGTTGAGTGGCAATCTCCAAGCAGTTCGACCCGTCATAGACAAAAGCCTGATATTTGAGTGGAGAAAGTTATAGGGTCGGCCATTACCCACGGTGTTTCGAATATTTCTCGGTTATAAAGCAAAATTCTGTAGTTTTTGCTTGATTATATACCTAAGTATTTGTGTGGAACTGGAAATTTTGTAGACATTGGCCCAGGGCTTTCGTCTAGTTATTTGGGTTAGGCTCACATCACATGTTGAAACCCAGCCTTCCTGATATTCAAGTGGGGACGGGTAAAGTGGCAAGCCTATTATTGACTTAAGTTTCAAAGGGTGCACCACTCGTCCTCGAGAATTTCTCAGTTATAAAAAGATAAAGAAGAAACATTGCATCCCCGCCCTTCAGCTTGTGGTTCTGCTCAAGTCAATAGCGAGGTTTCGATAAAGATAAGAGAAGATTTTGTTCAGAGGAAGAAGGTACATTGTTTATTTTGAATATTTCTTTTGTTATTTGTGGCATTCAATATAGCTCACAACTAGTTTTGGTTTGACAAGTGAAAATATGAGTTCTTTAAGTTCTATGGTCGGGATATTTACAGTCATGTATCTTGTATGTGTATGGAAATTGACCAAAACAGTTGCAGCTATATGTTGGATGGTGTATCGAGCGTAAAGTAACATACTTCAATGCTGTTTGTGCTTGGTTGAAGACTCACAGGGTCTTTACCTTGTATCACATAACATAAATTGAAAAGAAATGGTAACCAGCCTTTTGCATTACTTCCCTATCCTGTTAAAATTAGTGTTACAAACTTGAAGATAGTTGGATGTTTGAATTTATAAATTCTTGGCCGAAAAGTAGAAAATGAAAGGTCTGTCCAAAGGGAACCATATGTCCGAACAGAGCTGAATAAAAAGATAAGGTCTCACTTTCCTTTGCCACTCAAGTGTACAGCATCTGCGTGCTTAGGCCCCTTCTTTCCTTAATGATTAGTCCACAACGTGCCTAAGTAGTCTCAAATAAGGCGTGCAGGCCCCTTTAGTAGGTGATTCACTATCGACGCAAAGAAAAGGCTGAAGCAATCAAAGGGGGGGGGGGGGGGTACAATGAGCCTTCAGCCCCATGCATCTAACCAGCTTGCCTGTGCCATGTTGTTTAGTTACAGGTGGATAACATCATCCATGAGATAAATAGTGCATGTTGCTATTTGATTAGGAGCTGCTGCCAGCAATTTTGAGAACGGCAGTTGATTATGCTCTGCGTCGCACCAATGAAGAAATGACATGGAGTTTTATGTCCTCTTACTAATAGTTTGATATACTTGAAGTGAATGTTTTCAGTCTCAATGGTTTCACTACCTATAATTATCAAAAACCCTGAAAACCATATATTGCTATTCTAGTAACACTCTAATACATGTTTTGTCCCATAAAATGGGGCAATAGTGGCTCTTTTAGTTAGACTCCGATGCTCCTAAATTTCAGCAGTACCTGATACATTGGCGACTTCTATTCTTCACAAGTTCTTCATGAAATGAGATCAATCAAGTTCTATTCTTGAAGCTCACTTCATGTCCGTGGGCTGTAGGTATTACATTTTGTCCTTGTAATTTTTCTCAACACTGCTTGTAAGCTTCAGTATTCTTGGTGAAAGCAACATCTAAAGCCGCGTCCACTTGACAGAATAACACAGTGTGCCTTCTGATACTTAAAATTCCCTCCCTTGGCGAAAATGTAAGGACAAAAATAAAGATGTAACACCAAAATACAGGGGCAACATCCAAACTTGGTAGAAACATTTAGTAGGGGATTCTCTACCGTGACATAGCGTATTGTCAGGTAAGTGATTGGACCTGATTCTGACTACGTGATCAGATTTTATCGGATTTGTTCAATCCGAATGTTGAATGGAGCATCCGATACCCAATATGTTCTAAAAAGCAATGTGATTATTTTTTTGAGGATTTGTATAAGTTTCTTTAGCTGGCACTATTTCAGTGGTACTTTCTCTAAAAAAAAAAATCACGATTTTTCTTGCAATATTGCTGTTTTGGATGATATCTGGTTGATGGAGATCCAGAAAATAAACTTAGAAAAGCCCTGGCAGAAGTACACCAAATGATCATCTAGATTGTAATGGAGTAGCTATTGAATACTGCCAACAACTACATTAGATATGCCTTCGCAGGATCGTCTGTTTTGCCCTGGAGTTACATACTCTAAGTTCTAGTTTACCAGAAAGGCTATGCGCCTTCTTGCTATAGGTATGCTGTTTCATATTTTGATCACTCCCAGTCCCAACAATTGCTGCATTCAATGGGAGCTTTTGCTGTCTGTGGAAGTTTCACCAGCAGGTAGAAACCAAGACCCATTCTAATTCATTTTTGTGTGGACTTTGGTGTGAATAGTTGGATAGTTAACAACTGATAATGAGAGAGAAATCAACAAATTGTATTTAAAAATTTGATTTCTGTTACAAGTTGGTTTCTACACATAGGAGATGAAAACAATAATTATGCATAGCAGAGTAATTATAACTAGACTACATGAAACTAATTGCGTGAAAAGATATTTATTTAGTAAACTAAGCTCTCTTGTTCCCTGTTCGTCCTTGTCAATGGTCCAGGGCTACTCAATAATGAAATCTTCGGGGTTGTATATATACCAAATTGGTGTTGGCCAAAGCCACTTCCAGTATTTGTCACGATCATTGCGTATCAAGTACTTTGTAAGTCTACTATTCAAGTCATAGAAACCAAAGTCATAACCTCCTCGAACACCAATCCTATGCTCCTCCAAGTTGTCATCTGTAAAATAAATCCGGTTCCTCTTATAATATCCACCAGGAGGAAGATCGCTAGTTGCTATTGAAACTGATGTATTTAGCCCCAAAAACAGGACATTTTCACCTATATTTTCCACTTTACACCAACTTCTACTGCTAGATTCATACATATATAAGTTGAAGTGGCTTGTTTGATAACGATAATTATCATCAGTTCCTATGCTTCTCAAATATCGGTGAACCTGGAGCAGCCCAATTGAAGTATTAAACAAGTAGCTCTTTTGCGAAAAGACTTCTTTTGGTGGTTCTACAGTTTCGACTTTTCTTGGGTAAGCTGCAGACAACTCAAACACCTCTACGGAATTTTCAATTGTCAAAGCGTATAACTTGTCCTCGTAAAAAATGGCATCGCTGTATCCTATTCGGCCTTTAGAAATGCATGTCCACTTTTTATCTTCAAGTTTGCAGTAGGCCAATTTATAACTACGACCATAAATGGCAGCGACCATAAAATTACTTTTGCTCGAGGTAGGACTTGAGGATAGGACAACTTTGTCTAAAAAGTATTCGTGCACATGAGATGCTTCTGAAAAGGAAGTTCTGTGACGGACATAATCACATTCAAGTGCATATTCAGTGCCAAGCTTCTTTGCACAATATTTTCTCACATCAGGGAACTTATACCTCGGTGGAAGGGCAATTTGAACCCTAGTGATTGGGTTAAAGAGAGAGATTCTCGGAGAGTCTTCAACAGCAACTAACCATCCATGGGACGAACCACGAAACTTCTTGCCAAGGACCTCTGGAACCTCAAGGTAGTAAATTTTCCTTCTATCAAAGCTACAAAACTTTTCATATTTTTCGTTTCTGCTATGACGAGGTAGCAACAGCCATGGCTGAACATCCTTACTAGAAATAGTTGGTAATATAGACCTCCATGAAGTGCAAACACATGTGAACCGTACTTGATCAGTATATGTAACAAGACGATGGGCTATTAATTTCAACAAATCTTGTGGAAGCTCCGACCAGCCAGCCATTTACAATCTGATACCATCAAATAGGCAATGGGACAAAAATTAGAGCAGAACCATAACTGTATAAATTTCAATATATGTATTACATGAACTTATTGTAACAGATTTTGCAGAAGTTGGCCGAACTAGGAATTCATATAAGGGAATCCAAAAAAATTCCTCTAACGTAATAATCGTAAGGTTCCAAAAAGCAAATTAATGATGCCTCAAAAAAAGAATATCAAAAGACCGTTGGAAGCTATAATCAAAGACGTGAAAGAAAATATGATTTACCTAAAACAAACTGAAGAGGACACTTCGTTTAAACAGCCACAATCGGTTTGTGAAGGAGCGAGATTACCAATGACAAGGCAGAAGGCTTTATAGCGTTTCTGATTATTCCTAGTTTCGACAAGTTTTGTTTTCCCAATCTGTATAGTTTTTGGATCTTGGAAATATTCTCAACAAGTTCTCAGAACCACACATAGAGAAAAAGGGATCCACCTGTATTTGGTTTTATACCAGACGAGTACGTAATGCGTTTTACATAGCACGACGGCCAAAGCTAGAGATAAAATATGATATAAGACAGTCTTAAAGTTCACTAATTTTTAGATTTTCAAAATGGTTTAAGTAAAAATTATACAAAGAGTTTGAAATCATAATTTCTTTTCAATAAAATAAATATTAACCTAGCTATGAATAGTATAAAGAAATCAGATATAACAACCCAAATATCAAAAGTTAAAGGGGGTAATCAATAAATAACTAATTAATCACTAATAGTTTATTATTAAATTAAATCTTATACCTTGTCAATATGTGAATATGAAAAGAAACATAAACATAAAAGTCAAAGAGAAAACATATGGACGTTTGAATAAGGACAATTTGGGAAAAATTATTAATTAAAGATTTTACATTAAAAACATTCCTTAGAAAATATCACTTGAATCCCACTCATGCAGAGAGCAACAAGGATTTCGGTTGGGCCAACGAAGGTGCGAGTGTGAGGTAAAAAATTTGCACGCAAGCCGTTTTTGCGGGTGATCTTTGGTTTGAGGCTACTTTTTTATTGGTTTTGTATAAGAGACAATTTTTTGGAACTTCAATCTTTGTGGACTGAACTCCACACAAGTTCAACCCACAAGAATTGAAGTTTAACTTCGGCTCACCATAAAGGTCAAAGTTCAACTTCAACCCACGAGGATTGAAGTTTACGTATTTATACCTAAATGTTCAGCCTTTGAAGTTGAACTTCATCTCTTAGGCATGATGAACCCACAAGATTTGAACTTCAACCTATAAGGATTGAAGTTCTAAAAATAATCTCTCACCTAAAATCAATAAAAAAAATGGCCTCAAACCAAAAACTTCAAAAATACATTCTGATTTCCGGAAACTAATTTATTCACCACCGTTTTCAACCTCTCCGCAAGAACTTTTGCAATTATCTTATAAATGCTCCCAAGTAAACTGATCGGCCTAAAGCCTTTTATATTAGAAGCCCTTTTTTTCTTGGGGATCAAAGCGATAAAAGTAGTGTTGAGACTCTTTGTAAAGCCCCCTTCATTATACAGAATTTTGAAGGTCTTGATTATGTCTCTCTTCACAACATGCCAACACTTCTTGAAAAATTGAAATTGAACCCATCCGGTCCAGGTGCCTTATACCCATCCACTACTTTTATCACATTTGTTGCTTCCTCTTCATCAAATGGCCTTTGAAGCCACTCTTTCTCCTCCTCACTTAGGGCTGCTAGATTTGGATCATACCAGCAAGGTCTCCAATTTTCCTTTTCAGAAAATAAATGATGCGGGGTAAATAGATGGAAGCGATAAACTATGATGCGGAAGCAATAATCACAAGATAACAAGAAAAGTAGGGACGGGGAAGAACAGAAATAGAAGTAAAGAATAGATAAACGATTCAAACCATGAACGTATATCCGAGAGAGGAACTTGAACCATACAAGGATTCCGTACTAGTGACGAATCTCCATAGGTTCCAAGCAAAGAGATAATCCGAAGCTTCAAGCTTCTACAAAGAAGAAGGCATTGCCTCTCTTTCTATGTCTATTCTTCAAATCTAAACAAGCTAATGATATAAATGACTAAGTGTGGTATTTATAGGCTCACCACACTTCTAAATGAAATGTCTAAATAGCCCCTAAGTCTAGTCAAAACAATAGAAGTCACTTAGGGCTATAGTTGGAATTACACCACAAAGTAGTAGGAATCCCGTTTTGACACCTCAGCAAATAGGCGCCCCGCCTCAAAAGGGAGGCGCTCCGCCTCTATGTCAGTGATGGGCGGTCCGCCTAGGTGTAGGGGCGGCCGCCTCAAGCAAGTCCAGAGAGTGATGTTCGAGTAGGCGGTCCGCCTAGTGCATGGGGCGGTCCGCCTCTTTCTGGGAGGTATGGATACGACTCAAAATGGACTCTAGGTGTTCCTCCTTGGTCCGTTGTCGGCCCTCCCTCAATTGTGCTCAAGTCCATGGCTTCAAGTCACTCTCGAACCCTCCTCCGGAGCTCTTGCCTTGGATCCTTTGTGCTCTTTACGCTTGGCTCTTGATGGTTGACGTTTTGGCTCAATTTGCCCCGCATCAATAAATCTCTAAAAAATCCCAGAATATGGTCACAAATCTGCCTCTTATCATCAGAGATGCTGCCATTTATTTCCAGCTTATCAATCCAGTTGTATCTTCTCTTAGCATTAGCTATCTTGTGAAAAAAACTTGTATTTTTATCCTCTTATTTAATCCACAAAAATCTGGACTTTTGTCTCCAGGAAATCTCTTCAGCCTTAGCTATCTCTTCAAGCTCCTTCCTCAAAGAGGTTCGATCACGGTCAGCCCCATCACAACTATTTTCAGTTATAAAAATCTGATCCAAACCCTCCTGTTGTTGAAGGATCTGATTTTTCCTGACCTCCAGGTTCCATAAACCTCCTTGTTCCACCTTTTCAAGTCTTCTTTCAATTTCCTCGACTTTTTTGCTAGAACTTCATCGGGTCTGCCTTGAAAATCATAAGAGTTCCACCACCCGTCAACTGTTTCAGTGAAATACTCATGTTCAAGCCACATATTCGCGAACTTAAAATAGCCCTTAATTTTCTCCCAATCTTCACATTCTAACATAACAGGACAATGGTCTGACCCAACTCTTGGTAACACTCTCTGTTTAATGGCTTTGAATGACTCATCCCACTGGATTGAAATAAAAAATCTATCTATCCTTGACGCTGCCGTCCCATTGGAGCCACCAAACCAAGTGAATTCTCCACCATGAAGAGGAAAGTCAATGAGAGCTAAGTCTGCAATGAACTTTGAGAAGTCTCTCATAGCTCTAGTGTTCAACGCTCTGCCCAGTCTTTCTTCGCTATTTCGGGTGACATTGAAATCGCCACCCACTACTCATGGGATATCCTCAAATCCACTTACTGCTGCTAGCTCCTTCCATAGCTCTTTTCTTCTCTTCCTATCACATGACCCATACACACAGTGAAGAGAAATTTAAAACCTGAATTCTTTTCCTGCATAATAACAGACACAGAGTGACACCCCAATAATTTCTCACTGCACTCGAACCTCCTCTTATCCCCACATAAGAAGAATTCCACCACTATTACCTTGAGCCTCCATGTCAAACCACTCCAGCCATCTACTTCCCCCTACCTGCCTTATCATCGAACATACACTATTTTTTAATTTTGTTCCTGTTGTAAATATGGTAGAAAATCATAGGAGTAAATACACAATATTTTCTTTTTATTTGTTTCCTTAGTTGGGAACCCTTGTAATAGTATAAGTATCTTCTATATTCATGAATACAACGTGAAGTGTTTTCCCAGAATACCTTGATAAACAACATGGTATCAGAGCTCCGGGATAATATCTCTGTCCTCGTTTCCGGTGGTATATTTTAATCTGATTTTGTCATCTTCGTACTAGCAAGGGTGGTCTGAAAAGTAACACCACCACAAGACTCGAGAAGCTCCGGCGAGCAAACCTTAACAAACTTCTCTCGGAATCAACTCTCCACGCTCCGTCACGCGCCATCAACAGTCAAGTCTCCGGCAGCGAGTCAGTTTCACGCGCCGAGCACGTGAGGCATTTTTCGGTGACCTCGATCTCAGATCCTTTGTTTTGGGACTTGTTCAGGCTCCGGCGACGCCTCTGCATTTCCTGTGCTCCCTGGTATTAATCAGATCTGCAACCAGGTTCTGTTCTTCATTTGAATGATTGTGGATTTTCTGTTTCTTTGAGACAAATTGGAAAGTCTGGCTATTTGCTGTTAAAAATCAGACCATCACGGCAAAGCTTTATATTTTTTTTCAAATCTTGTTCTGTGGCTCGTAAAATTAACAGTGAGGTATCCTGAAGTTTCCGCCGAAATATTTTGAGTTTATAATGCTGCTTTGATTTGGTACTTTGACTTGCGAAACTTTGTTATTTGGGTAGTAGTTCCTTGGATATTCTGGTTGATATTGGTGTGATCCCCACGTGGACATATATTATTACACTTCTTAGTCCATTTGTTGACAAATATTAGTGAAAGCTTTTGGTTTCCCCTTAGTTTGGAAAATGACGATGCAAAATAAATATGGAAGTGTTAAACTTACCTCTTCGATTACTCTATCATCTGTATTATGTCTACCCAAGTTTGCATTTAATTTGATTTCTGTGAGTAGACTTACCAAAGATCTTAACTGCTATGTCACATTCTTCCCCGACCATTGCGTATTTTATGATCTTACGACGAAGCAGGTTATTGGTAAAGCACATGTATCTGATGGTCTATACATACTTCATGAGTGGGTGCCTCCCTCTATTGCTTGCTCAAGTATTGTATCTCCATTTCAAGCACATTGTCGATTGGGACATCCTTCTCTACCTCTATTGAAGAAGCTATGTCCTCAGTTTCAGAATATTTCTTCATTGGATTGTGAATCGTGTCAATTTGCAAAACATCACCGTACCTCGTTAGGTCCAAGGGTTAATAAACGAACTGAGTCAGCTTTTGAATTGGTTCATTCTGATGTTTGGGGACCATGTCCAGTTGTTTCCAAAACTGGGCATAAGTATTTTGTCACCTTTGTGGATGATTTTTCTCGAATGACTTGGATTTACTTTATGAAGAGTCGCTCTGAAGTGTTTACTCACTTTTGTGCTTTCTATGCTGAAATCAAAAATCAATTCAATGCTTCGGTTCGTATTCTTAGGAGTGATAACGCCAAAGAATACATGTCAGGCTTATTTCAGTCCTACATGAGAGAACATGGTATTCTTCATCAGTCTTCCTGTGTTGATACTCCCTCTCAAAATGGAGTTGCGGAGAGGAAGAATAGGCATCTTCTTGAGACAGCTCGGGCGCTTTTGTTCCAAATGAAGGTTCCCAAACAGTTTTGGGCAGATGCGATCTCTACGACATGTTTTCTGATTAATCGCATGCCTTCTTCTGTACTCGCTGGTAATGTGCCTTACAATGTCCTTTTTCCAAATAAATCATTATTTCCTGTGGAACCCAAGATTTTTGGAAGCACATGCTATGTTCGAGATGTTCGGCCATCTGTTACTAAACTGGATCCCAAGGCATTAAAGTGTGTTTTCCTGGGTTATTCTCGCGTTCAGAAAGGGTATCGGTGTTATTCTACTGAACTTGGCAAATATCTGGTGTCTACAGATGTGGCATTTTCAGAGGCTACACCATTCTTCTATGCACCTCCCATTTCTACTAGTCAGGGGGAGGAAGATGAGTGGTTAATCTATCGGGTATCTAGTGTTTTGACAGATCAATCGGATGATGTTGTTCCTGCAACCCTCAGCTCTTCTATTGAGCACCAACCAGCTATTGTACCTTCGGCACCTGCTCCATCTGTGCCAGCTAGACCGCCAATTACTCAAGTATACTCAAGAAGGCAAGAGACAGATGATACATGTCTTACACCAGCCCCTTCATCATCAGATCCTGCTCCACCTATTCCTTCAGCAGACCTTGACCTCCCTATTGCTCTTCGCAAAGGTACACATACCTGCAAATCCACATACTCCATTGCTAATGTTGTTTCTTATGATCACTTATCCCCTGCATCAAGTTCCTTTGTTGCTTCTTTAGACTCCATCTCTATACCCAAAACACTGAAGGAGGCTTTGAGTCATCCTGGTTGGCGCAATGCAATGTTTGAGGAAATACACGCCTTGGACGAAAATCACACTTGGGATTTGGTGAATTTGCCAAAGGGAAAAAAGGCAGTGGGATGTAAATGGGTCTTTACAATTAAAGTCAATCCTGATGGTTCTGTGGCCAGACTTAAAGCTAGACTTGTGGCTAAAGGATATGCTCAGACATATGGTGTGGATTATTCAGACACTTTTTCTCCAGTAGCCAAACTCACCTCTGTCCGCTTATTTATATCTTTAGCAGCTTCTCAGCATTGGCCTTTACATCAGTTAGATATCAAGAATGCATTTCTTCATGGTGATCTCCGTGAAGAAGTTTATATGGAGCAACCACCCGGTTTTGTTGCTCAGGGGGAGTATGGGAAAGTTTGTCGTTTGAAGAAGTCATTGTATGGCTTGAAGCAGATCCCTCGAGCTTGGTTTGGCAAGTTTAGTGCAGTTGTTCGAGAATTTGGGTTGAAAAAGAGCAAATGCGATCACTCGGTTTTCTATAGGCGATCATCAGCTGGCATCATACTCCTTGTTGTATATGTCGATGACATTATTATTACAGGAAATGATTATACAGGAATCTCCTCGCTTAAGTCGTTCGTGCAGACTAGGTTTCATACGAAGGACTTGGGCCAGCTAAAATATTTCTTGGGAATTGAAGTTTCTAGGTGCAAGAAAGGAATCTTCCTATCACAGAGAAAGTATGTTTTGGATTTGCTTGCAGAAACGGGAAAGTTGGCAGCTAAGCCTCGCAGTACTCCAATGGTTCCCAATGTACATCTCATGAACGATGATGACGATCCCTTTCATGATCCAGAGAGGTATAGGAGATTAGTTGGGAAATTGAATTATCTTACTGTGATTCGTCCAGATATTGCTTTTTCAGTAAGTGTGGTTAGCCAGTTCATGTCAGCACCAACAGTTAAACATTGGGCTGCTTTGGAGCAAATCTTGTATTACTTAAAAGGAGCACCTGGACTTGGTATATTGTATAGTAATAATGGGCATTACCACATTGAATGTTTTGCAGATGCAGATTGGGCTGGATCTAAAATTGATAGAAGATCCACTACAGGATATTGTGTCTTCTTTGGTGGAAATTTGGTATCGTGGAGAAGTAAGAAACAAAATGTTGTTTCTCGTTCTAGTGCAGAATCCGAGTACAGAGCTATGGCGCAGTCTACTTGTGAGATTATGTGGATACATCATCTTTTAACTGAAATTGGGTTGAAGCATTGTATTCCAGCTAAACTTTGGTGTGATAATCAAGCGGCGCTCCATATCGCCTCGAATCCGGTGTATCATGAAAGAACCAAACATATTGAGGTTGATTGTCATTTCATCCGCGAGAAGATTGAGGAAAATGTGATCTCCACTGGCTATGTGAAGACAGGAGAGCAACTTGCCGATTTGCTTACAAAAGCGTTGAATGGAACAAGGGTTGATTATCTTTGTAACAAGTTGGGCATGATTAACATTTATGCTCCAACTTGAGGGGGAGTGTTGTAAATATGGTAGAAAATCATAGGAGTAAATACACAATATTTTCTTTTTATTTGTTTCCTTAGTTAGGAACCCTTGTAATAGTATAAGTATCTTCTATATTCATGAATACAACGTGAAGTGTTTTCCCAGAATACCTTGATAAACAACAGTTCCGCTCAAGCACACCAAATCAGCATTCCATTTTTTAAGTATTGACTTAACCAGCGTCCTTTTGTCTGAGTCGTTCAGGCCCCTAACATTCCAGCATAAGATTTTTGTCTTCATCCTTTAATCATTCTTTCATTCCTGCCTCTCTCTCTCTCTCTCTTTAGTGTTTCATCCCCATAATTAACCCCAAACTTTAGACCATCTAGTTCTCTCTGATATTTCTTACTTGATGACGGGCTACAGGATTGGGGCCTTGATCGTGCCAATCTGCTCTTTCCAATAGCAAGCCCAGCAGTTCATCTTCTTGGTCATCACATTTAACTCCCAATTGTCGACAGGTAATGTCATTTTTTAAAGTATTTTCTTAAGTATAACAGATGAACCTTGTTGATTAATCCACTAAAGTTATAAAATATGCATTGCATATATACTTCTCTTCCTGCTGATTAATCCACTAAGTTGTAGAATATGCATCGCGTATGTGCTACTCTTATAACATTTGGAATGTTTAATACTACTACAACAACTTTACATCAGTCCCACATGTACATTAGATATTAATCTTGACAAAAAAAAAGTGTTTCAGATTTTAATTATATAGGCTTTATAATTCCCTTATTGATTAGATTTGAGTAGCATTATTATTGTGAGCTCTAGTAGTGATTAGGTTATTTGTTTCTTCTATGTTTTCAGTTTATTTCTTCCTTCCGTCTTTCTTCAAGATTATGCTTTTTGATGTAAACTTATCACCAATCAGTATTTTCATAAAAGTAGTTCACAACAGGCACATTTTTTTCAGGATGATGTGCAACTTTTAAAGGTTCATGTGTCTCGACACGTGCATTTATTTAATTAATAAAATCATCATCACAAACATAGATAACTCTCAAACTCAAATTTCATACTTCAAACAGTTTGTGCAAATACAAGAAAATAAGTAGAAATAAAAATAGAAGATAACAATCTAGACAGACGATTATATTGTCTTTGGTAAATTAAATACAAAGCAGCCACAATAGGAAAGAAGTAATTAATCACTTTGAGAAGGTTTTTGCTTATTGTAAAAAGAAACTATACCGAAAAGTCCAATGATCTTTTAATACAACATCATGGTGCTAGATTTGAGAATTATTATTGCAGAATCCAGACATCCTCCAATATTTATTTCGGATGACATTGCAAAAAAATTAACTATTAGAACACCATTACATAATAAAACCATTGGCAATAAGAGCATAAAAAATAAGTTAAGAATTACTTGAATATAAACTTATTTAAATTTAAAAAGACAATAGCAAAGTGGGGCTGGAAAATAATATAAGAGGATATGCATGTTTGTAAGGCTGGGCAAAGCATGGGGTGGAAGAGATGAAGTTGATTGTATCACAAAAAGAAGCTTAATGATCATGAAGTTATGTTTCATTCTAATAGTCATTCAGATTATTGACTCCTCATATTCCCTACGTTTTCCTAGAAGTATTGGGTAAATAACATTGACAGGGAATTGAAGAGATCAGACCTACAACTAATGTACTTACTTTTTCACTTTATATAAGACATTAACTTCTAAGACTCATTAATTAAACGGTTCTTATTTTTAATGTAGTATTAGAATGCAATGCATTTATGTTTTGGCATAAAAATATTGTAGGAGCTTACGCTAAGCATCACCGGACATAATGGTGAGCCTAATACAATGAACCGACTTTATTAAGTTTGAAAGGGTCATTTTCCATTTTGTATTAGCTTTAAATTGAAGATCCTCACGATATGATTTTTCTTTTTAGGAATTAGATTAAATTGTAAGGGTAAAAACGTCGTTTACTTTTTTACTTTAGAGGATTCCCTCTTTTATATTAATAATGAATAATGATAGAAAATAGGTATGTTTAAGTAAAGGTGTGATTAGACGAAATTCTAGAGCTAGAAATTATGTCCAATATTAGTTTATGCATCATCAATGTAGATTTCTTTGGGTGAACATTGTGTTAGTGGTGCTTTGGCTTCTCGACTTGATGGTAATACTTTTTACCAACGTCTTATTTAACATTTCTCCATTCCCTCTTTATAACTGCTACTCAGGGTAATTTATTAAACAATCTTTTTATTAGGTGAAGTACTGTATACCTTAATTGTCATCTAATAGGTTTCAACCTATTCCTGTAGGTCCACAAAGAATTGAGCATGTCTAGCATTAATCGAAGTGCGCGTAATCTGGCCCCAACAACACAGTAAAGAAACAACAAAAAAGTATTATTGCAAGGCTGAAACATCATAGCTTGGTGGACTTTCAAAGTGAATGCATCACATTAGTCCTTGTTTAAGTTCTATGTAAATAAGTTCTCTCAAAGAACCAGAGAACAGTACAATTTAGCAAACACCTAAGATTCATTCACAAATATTTTGTGATTTTTTGGATATCTTATAAGACCTTCGTCAATGCTTAAAAATAGTACAGACGCATATTAGCAAACATTAGTGTCATTCGCCTTCTATTTCATATTTTTGTAGGGGACTGATTTGATCCTAATATTGTTTGCCAATATGGTTGAATTAGTTTGCTTTGGTGAAAGGTAGAGCTCATCCGATGCCCTAGAGATTGAAGTAACTATGTAACTCTAATGTTACAAATTTCTTAAAAGAAGTAAGTATTCTTGTTCTAGCCAATTATAAATAGCATTCTACAATGTTGGGTCCGTGTTGAGCACGGACAAACTATATCTTGTAACTTAAAATTGTGAATTTTGTGGCATCTAACATATCTTTAGGCAAGATTACAACAATTAATTAAATACATTCTACAATGATGGCATATGATACCCTTTTTACGTTTATATCAATGTCCTTGTATGCTAGCTCTAGATTGACTACTGAATAAGAACTTCCTTGAATTGTAGTATCTCGTTAAGCAAACAAATATCTTTGGGTTGTTCCTAGTATCAAGAGGGGAATTTATTATTATAGAGTTAACATTTGAAAAGTGAATATCTTAATTTAGCCTCAATCGTCTGGAGAAAGCACAATCATAACTACGGTAACATTACTAAATCATCCATTTGGTAACATTCCTTAAACATCCATTAACTAACAATACAATGAAGGAGGATAAATATATCAACTTAGCTTTAAACTAACTACAGGGAGATAAGGAATAAATCACCAAACTGAAAAGGGGAAATAACTCGACATGAATCCTAGTTGGAGCCACAAGAGGATTAGTCATATTATTAGAATGACTCAATAACCATTATGATCTGGAAAGCAACCACATTATTAGAATGACGGTGTGACCCAAGCTGGAGGACATATAGGACTCAGTGACAATCCAGGATAAAAAGTTTCAACTTTTCCATCTTCAAGATTGTAAACTCCGGTATCTCTTCCACCACCACCTTCAATGACGTTATATAACTCAAACCAATCATCAGTAAAATATATGTGGTTAGGTTTGACTCCCATAAATTTAGAGGTGTCAATGGAAGTTGATACATTAACGCCCAAGAAAATTGCTGAATTTCCTAAGGTGTTAATCTCCTTAAACTCAGCCTTGATTAAATCTAGTTCATATACTTTAAATTTTTCAGTCACATAGTCGTCTCCTGGTCCGGTAAATCGAGTAACAAGTAATAGTACACCAGAACCATCCACTAGGTAGAACTGAAGTCCAGCTTGACGAAACATATGATCTTCATCTTGAAGGTCAATGGTGCGTGACTGTACAATTGGTTGAGAAATACTAGCCCCTACAATGTCAAAAACACAAATTTCACCAGCCCATGTCACACAATAAAACTGACCTTTAAAGCAAATCATATCGGAGAATCCACCAATTCTATCTTCAATCTCAAAAGTAGTCCAGTTGAGATCTCTAGGTTGCCAAAACGCCACATGATAAGTATCCGTACAATAGGAAATCACGAGTACATAATCTGATGTAAGAGAAGGATTGGCAGATAAGACAGCTTTGTGAATGCGGCGATAGAACGGATGTTGTTTAGCGAAATCATCAAAGTTATATTCACCCTGTACAGCCCATAAGTTTCTTTCTGAAGGAAGACTAATTTGGGTATGGGAGAAAGGGTGTAACAAGTTAAACTCTCCGTTAAAGTCTCCATTATAAGACATGGTGACCATCCATCCATCTGATGATGGATGACAAGGTCGCCCTCTAGCTTCCGGGAGATACAATATCCGTGAGACTTTTCCCTTGGAAATAGAGTAAAATTCGCGATAATCATCATCTTTATCGGCCAGCATAAGCAACGGAACTTGGGGCAAGGATACATCATAATTATCCTTGGAGGCAGCAGCACGCCAAGAGGTACAAACACCAGCCATTGCAATGTAATCTTCCATTACTTTAACATGCTTTGCAATCAGAACAAGGAGATCGGAGGGCAGACCTGCCCAGTCAGCCACCATAGCTGCGTGTGTGTGAGAAAGAGATGTAAGGCTTCTACGGCAAGAATAGCAAAGAGGATTGCAAGGCTGACAGGAAAAAAAAACAATTCAAGGGCATTTATCTTGGGTGCAGCAAAAATCCTATATTGACAAGGATATAGAGTAGGGAACTTTTTATATGTACACCAGTGAGGAAATCTAATCACAATTTATGTGTACCCAAAACTTAATTACATATATACCACCAATCCATCACAATCCAATTCCGCAGATATAACTCATCCAGTATCCCTGAAATATAGCATAACACAATGCCATAAAATAAGGAAACATAAATTATACCAAAAAAAAAAAAAAAAACGTCCCTGTTCCTTTATCCATTACTAGTTACTACCTTAGCTTTCTTAAAGTTTGAAATTACCTTATAGCCTATTTCTTTACAAAATGTATAACCTTTATATCTCGTAACAAAGTATTTTTTTTTTTTTCAAGTTATTCTACACCTATTCCAAATACCTCTAAGAAGTGTCATTCTAATGAAGTAAGACCATAAATAAAAGAGTTTCTTTAAAAAATATATTTTATGGACAATACCAAATATAGCAGTTTTAAAAATTGGGTAGAGAAAGAAATAGGTTATTTAGACGGATTCTTCAGTGAAAAGTATACCAAATATATAGAGCATATATCTTGGATATATAGTACATTAATGGTAATAAAAATATATTTTATGGACAACACCAATTATGCTACTTTTAAAAATTGGGTAGAAGGAAATAACAGGTCATTTAGACGGATTCTTCAGTGAAAAATATACCAAATATATATAGCATATATCTAGTATATCGGTGGTTAAATATACCAAATATATATAACATATATCTAGTATATTAGTTGTTAAATATACCAAATATATATATAACATATATCTAGTATATTAATGGTATAGATTAGGGGTGGGCACTATTCGGATTAAACCGAAAAACCAAACCGAACCGAATTAGTTTTTAAATTTGGTTTGGATTTTTAAATAATTGGTTTGGATTGGATTGAGAATATGAAAACTTTGGTGTTTTGGTTTGGTTTCGGATTTCAAATCATAGAAACCGAAAAACCGAAAAAACCGAAATATATATATACACACACACAAAGAAAGGCTCTCATACTTTTATGATTATCTCTTAACCTAAACTTGTTTAAGGGTTTTAGAGTTTGAATATTTCAATACTTTATGCCTTCAATACTTTAACCTCTTTGTATTATGGTATAATACGTGTGAAGCTTTCATCAAAAGTTTCAATCAGTTTTTACCTCTTGAATGGTAAGATCTCTTTTTACCTAGGATTCATGTTCTCTCCTTATCTAGAATTATGATTTAGATTTAATGTTTAATATTTTGACTTGTATTTATATTCTTTCAAGTATTTCATTTTAAAGTTTGTCTTATATGACAAAACCGAAAAAACCGAAAACTAAACCGAAAAAAACCGAACCGAAAAGAGGAAAATCGAACCAAACCAAATTTATTTTGGTTTGGATTGAAGTTTTCAAAATCGAAAACCAAAAAATCGAAACCGAATAGTTAAAAACCGAACCGAAAAACCGAATGCCCACCCTTAGTATAGATTACGTACATTATACCAAATCACATGTAATTTAGGAGGTATAATATAAAACTTGTATACCTAAAATATATTTATATTAGAGGTATAGTATATGTGTAGTATACCAAATCCTAGTGTGTATGGTATACCAAACTCTTTTACGGATATTGAATTTTGTGCATATACATATATTATTCCAAATTTATACCGTCATGTTTACTGTTTCGATTGTAATGCTGGTTTCCTTCAATTTGGAACAAATTCATTTACTTTAGCCTTGGAATCAATAAATGTAGTGCTTAACCAAACTAATATCAAATAGCTAAGAGACAATTATTGCATTTCAATATTAGAGTCTATTTAACTTTTCGAATAAGAGTACAAGATGCTTTGTAATAAGAACATCGTTTGCATGAGATGAAATGCTTTAAATGCTCCAATCATTCCCAAAGAAATGTCAAATGAATTAGCTCTTGCTACTAACTTTGTTTCAAATCTTTTGTGTTGGCAAAGGGATTGAAATCTACCTTAAAGGAGTCTTCTGACTCCAAGTTCTACTCCTTTACAAGCCTTCTCAAACTCATATCTCATTCAAGAAAAGATTATGAGGAAAATCATGAGGAAATAGATTTGAGGGAGAGAGCAAACAAAGACAATATAATTTGGGTGAGAGAGAACATAACAATCTTCTAAACCAAAGATACATTTATTAGTGTGAGGGTGAATTATTAATTATCAGACTTCATAGTTACAAGGAGGTGGTAGCTTTTTAAGGGATTTGAAATAATGGTATACTAGTGAATGTGACCGCGCTCGCACGGTCATTAAAAAATAAAAAAAAATATATAGCTAAATAATTATTAATACAACTTTTATGATGAATGTTTACAATTTGATTAACTTTATCTTTGATATATATATATAAAACACTACCAATGCTTTAGGACTTTCAAATTTATCCAAAAATCATTCTACCTCTTGCGATTCACAACAAACAATTCAAACAATTTTGATACTACTTCATAAAAATAATAAATTCTACGCCACAAAATTTTAAGGTTTTTAATCTAACATGTGTTTTGCTTCCGAAGTTCAAAGTAAGTTGCTAATGTTGCCATTCAGGAACAAAGATAACTTAGAAAGCTATGATAAAAACAATTAAACTTTAGATGGAACCTTATAAGTCAGTTGTACAAAAGCACAAAGCCATACGACAATATATTATTCTATATATGAACATACCTTCACATTCCAGGCTTCATCGTATGTGGCTTAGTTGGATAAAATACAAAAAAATTAAGAATGCAACGAAAGATATGAACTCTTAAGTCTTAAAAAATATGTGTATAACATATAATTTGTCCACTAAATCTTGTAATTTTAAACGTATCATATCATTAAGAGTGTCATTAAGTGTAACATATTAAAGAAAAAATTAAGAACGAAAATGAAGCTAAGACAGATAACTGAAATAGAGAAGGACAGTACATTATGGAAATTAAGTGGAACATGAGCATTGCATCAGATTCACGTAGTAGTATTGTTATTCGCACGGACAAAGGATATATGGTTCCGCATTTGAAAAGGATACTGAAAACCTTATTTGATATATAAAAAAAAAAACTAATCCTTATACTAATAATTGAATATTGAAAGTCTGTTGACGATTCTTTTAAGTTTTCAAATCCAACAGATTAAATTTAAAGTTTTAACTCATTTTTCAAAAACTCCGGAGAGCATTTCTACTTTTGCCACATCACAATAAATTTGGCTTCATCGAATTATCCATGTTCATCAAGAAATTTTCTGCTGCTCCCACCTGTTTATTTTATGTGGTATGAAGTCACATGATTAAAAAAATTAACCAATCAAATTATATGAAAATAGAGTAATTCAACCAAAAATACACATAAAAAGGGTTGAACTATTAGGATGCCTTTATTTGGATGTCATCTGGAACATCACGATTTGGAGTCAGCAAATGCCTTTAGTAGCTCTCCTCATCTTATAAGAAGGGTTCTCATCTCTCTCTTCTCCCCTACAACACCAATGGCAGAGAAACTTAAATGCATAAGCACATAAAAAGATACTAAAATAGAATATATGCATGAAATACTAAGCACATAAAAACGATACCAAAAGAGAGTATGCATAACAAAATATATTGGCGTGCAATTCACCAGTGTAGATTGAGGAGTAAGCATCCCGAGAAAGAAACATTATGCAATTCATATCAAAATCACATGACATGAAAATAAAAGAAACATTACTTGCTTCTATAATGTTGCTCACGGGGTAGAGTGTTTTGACCTTCCCGAATAATGGCTAATAAGTAGGCACGGTGTGGATGTCATTTATGCTCATAACGCTCCATATTTCGTAACATAATATTATAGAAGTAAGTAGCATTAAGTATTAATTAATATTAATTGGATATAATAGAAAATTGGATAACCCGAGAAAGAAGAGGAAATAAAAAGTTCGGGGAAAAGTAAAAAAAATGTAATAAGCAATGAAAGAAGACATACATATAGGAGAAATTTGATAATGTGGAAACATAAAAAGCAAACTGTTAGTATGAAAATATTAATGTCATTACATTGAAGCTGTAAATTGTAACCGAAAGAACAATTAATGTCCTTACATTGAAAAGATTATAGCTGTGCCATTAAAAGAGGCCGAAATTAGTAATGAAATAATTTGGAGAGTTTTAGAATTTGTTGAAAGAAAGGAATAAGAGAACAAAAAAAAGAAAAAAGGAGAAAAAAGATAGAGATGATCTTTGGCTATAGAGCTATGCCACATCACTTGCTTATAGTTCTCAATTAGAAGATATATAGATTAATTAGCATCCCTATTTTTATGGGATAGTGTAGTTTCAAATGAGATGTGGAAAAGTGGTAGTAAGAGTAATTAAATCTTTACAAATGGTGAAAAGTGGCACATAATTAATTTTTAATTACTATGTGGTATTAGGTGTAAATAAATCTTTACAAATGGTGTTTTGTGTAGATTTCCCTATAGGGGTGGGTACGGTGACAAGCCCAATAATTGTTGTTCTAGATTCATTGGACTTGGGAATAGTCGGGAATATGCAGAAATAGCTACTTTTTTTGCTCGACTTTACAATTGAAGTCACCTTTTAAAAATTATTTAGTTTTTAATTACTTTTTGAACGTCATACATTGAGGACTAATTTTTAGACTTTGAGGGCTGAACTTCAAACTTTCAAGTATTAAATTCAATTTTGAACTTCAGGTCTTAACTTCAAACCTTCTATACCTAATCTTCATACCTAATCTTCATACCTGAAGATTTGAAGTTCATCTTTCAAAGTTTGAAGTTCGAAAAATAGCTAAAAGTTAAATGAGTTTTAAAAAGTGATTACAAATTAAATAGCACGGGGAAAAGTGTCTTCCTGGTGAAATTTTTATGAATAGTTGCTCCAAATATTTAGCTGGATATTGGTTTGTTTTTTTTTTTGGGCGATTATATTAATACTAATAAATTTGTACATCAGACGTGTTGTTCTCACGAGCAACAGGAGACATAGTAATAGTAGTAGGAGACATAGTAGTAGTAGTAGGCTGTATAGCAGCAGCCATATTACCAAAAGCAGCTAGCATATTACAGGCTTGGATTGAAACAGTTCTTTTATACACTTTAGCATTTTTATCAAAAAGAGTTGCTTGCTTAACAAGCTGTAACGGTTGGGCATAAATCTGCATTTGGTTAGGTGCAGGAAGATGAAGAGCTTGCTGAGCCAAAAGGTGCGCAACTGTATTAGCTTCCCTGAAGCTATGTCGAACCACTGGGTTCGCCAGCTTCTGGAATACGTACTTGCAATCATGAAGAATATTAGCATACGGTTTGTTATCATGTTCAAGCAGTTGAAGTATTTCAACTGAATCAGTGTCAATTTGAAGAGGATGAATGTAGTGTAGGACAACTTGATGGAGACCTGTGTTTAAAGTCATTAATTCCATATAAGTGTGAAGAACCCATAATTTGCATGGAAAAGCCAGGACCCAATTACCCTCATAGTTTCTGAATACCCCCACCTATTCCCCATTTGTATGTAATGGGATCAAAAGCACCATCTACATTTAATTTGAATGTGTTATATGGAGGGGGCAACCAGGTAAAGGAGAGTGTTATATGTTCTTTGGGAGCTCGGGTGTGATTTGTAGAAAATTTATATTCCAAAGCAGCCATAAGAACTCTTTCCAAGGATGGAGTTTTAATTGTTTGATTGAAAACATTATTATTCCTGGAAATCCACAGATGCCAAACACAAAAAGGGAAAAAGTCAGACCGGGTAATATGAGGGTTTGTAAAGGTATGTTCCTGAAGGTGAGACCAGCGTGGATAGTGGTTGCTACGGCCACATACTATAATTCAGATTACATCACATAACCATGAGTAAAAGTTAATTTTACAAATGCTCGGGTATTGATCTTCACACAAAACTTTAAGCTCCTGTTTGGACATAGATTTATTTCACCTTTTCAAAAAAAAAAAAAAAAAATTGACAACATTGTTTGTTGTGTTACAAATACATGTATGTAATATAAATGTGGATGACCACTACTCCCCACTACTCTCCATTTATTCACTTGTAATATATGATTTACTACCCTACTTTCTCTTACTTAATTCCTTCCCACTTTCTCCTACTTAATTAATTCCTCATTTAGGGATGACTTGTAACTTTCTATGTATTGGAGTCCTATAAATAGAGGACACTTTGTCTATGGAAGACACACTTGAAACACTTTGAGAATACAAGTTCTTCCTTCTCCTCTCATATACTTTTGTCTTGTTCTTACTTTACTATTCGTTTTATAATACGTTATCAGCACGAAGAGCTCTAATATTCTACAAGTCAAGTGTCAATCTTTCCTAGCGGTAAGCCTAGGTATAATTTCTTCTAATCTTTTTCCGCTTCATGTTTTTAAGTATAATTTTGTTATAGATTAATATATAAATAAGAAAGTGAATACCTTATGTTACAAATGAACTACGGCTAGCAATTTGCTTGACCAATGAATTATTTAACGTTTTTTTTATCTTCACATATATATATATTACATTTAATAAGAAATAGAGTATTAGACATTTTTGTTTTGATTGATAATAATTCTAATCTATTTTATTTTCCTTGGTAGTTTTCATTATGTCAAATTTATCAAAGCTTGAATTTGTGGCACTTGACATATCCGGCAAAAACTATATGTCATGGGTGCTTGATGCCGAAATACATTTGGATGCCAAAGGTCTTGGTGATACTATCAAAGAAGGAAATGAGACATCAAGTCAAGATAAGGCTAAAGCCATGATTTTCCTTCGCCATCATCTTGATGAAGGATTAAAAACAGAATATTTAACCGTGAAAGATCCATTCGAATTGTGGACTAACTTAAAAGAACGGTATGATCACCTTAAAGCCATGGTACTACCAAGAGCTCGGGATGAATGAATTCATTTACGGTTACAGGATTTTAAAACTGTAACCGAATATAATTCTGCTGTTTTCAGGATCAGTTCTCAACTGAAATTCTGTGGAGAAAATATTGATGATGCTATGATGTTGGAAAAGACACTCTCCACTTTCCATGCATTGAACATGGTGTTACAGCAGCAATACCGTGAAAAGGGATTTACAAAATATTCTGAGTTGATCTCATGCCTTCTGGTGGCTGAGCAACATAATTTTCTGTTGATCAAAAATCATGAATCCCGTCCCACTGGATCTGCTCCGTTCCCTAGGGTGAATGTGGGAGCACATGCTCCATTCCATGAGACGAATGTTGTAGCAACAAATAATGTGCCTGAAAGAAGGAAAAATAGTTACCGTGGTAAAGGCCATGGTCGTGGGCGCGGCAAGGGACGAAATAATACTCGTCGTCACGGTGGAAATAAATATGAGAGCAATAAGGGTTCTCAAGCTAATCCTTCAAAAGGCAAGAATAATAATATTTGCCATCGATGTGGTGGGAAAGGTCATTGGGCGAAAATTTGTCGTACGCCGAAACATCTTGTCAAGCTTTATCAAGCTTCGCTCAAAAGAAATGAAAATAATGTGGAGGCACATTTGACCTTTCAGAATAATGACAATGGGACACATCTGGCACATCTTGCTGACAAGCATGATGAGACGGAGGCGTATTTGGCCGTAAAAAATGATGATCTTTTTGAAGGCCTCCCAAATACTACCCATTTAGAAGCTGGAGACTTCTTTGAGAATCGTAACTGAAGAACTGATGTTGTAACTGGGGAATAAAAATAATAAAGAATGATGTTGTCTTTATTTTATGTTTTAAAGTTAGAAAAAAAATGTCATCTTTATTTATGTTTCAATATTTAAAAGTACTTTTCTTGTACTTTATTTTTAGTATTTCTTACTGTGTAATTTTTATCTTTTTATGAAGAAAATGGAAATTCCCCAGTCTTCAGTTGGATTCAAGCTCAATAACAAAGATATATGTCTCTTGGATAGTGCTACAACGCACACAACTTTAAAGGAAACAAAATATTTTTCTTATTTGATTAATAAAGAGTCCAATGTTAGTACAATATGTGGTAGTACAAAGTTGGTTGAAGGTTATGGCAAAGCCAATCTATTATTACCTGGAGGAACAAGTTTGGCTATTGATGAAGCCATGTATTGTAGTAAGTCTCAAAGAAACTTGTTAAGTTTCAAGGATATTCGCCAAAATAGTTATCATATTGAGACTAAAACTGATGGAAAGATTGAATATCTTTATATTACTACAATAAAGTCGGGTGAGAAATATGTTCTTGAAAAGCTCCCCGCTCTTTCCTCCAGTTTGTACTACACAAACATTGGTACAATTGAATCACATGCCATAGTAGACAAAGGGTTTACTGAATCAAATGATTTTATTATTTGGCATGACCGGTTGGGCCATCCCGGTTATAATATGATGCGCAATATAATTGAGAATTCAAACGAGCATACATTGAAGAACCAAAAGATTCTTCAGTTTAAAGAATTCTCTTGTGCTGCCTGTTCTCAAGGAAAGCTAATTACTAGAGCATCTAAAGTTGGGATCAGGATCCCTGCATTTCTGAAACGTATACAGTGTGATATATGTGGGCCCATACACCCTCCATATAGACCATTCAGATATTTTTGGTTTTAATAGATGCATCTACAAGATGGTCACATGTGTGCTTATTATCAACCCGCAATATGGCATTTGCGAGGTTGCTTGCTCAAATAATAAGATTGAGAGCACAATTTCCAGATTATGCTATTAAGACAATTCGTCTTGATAATGCTGGTGAGTTTACATCTCAAGCATTCAATGATTATTGTATGTCAACTGGGATTACAGTTGAACATCCAGTTGCTCATGTTCATACTCAAAATGGTCTAGCATAATCATTTATCAAAAGCCTCCAATTAATGGCTAGACCAATGATTATGAGAACTAAATTGCCCATTTCAGTATGGGGTCATGCTATTTTGCATGCGACAGCTCTTGTTCGGATTAGGCCGACAAGTTATCATAAATTCTCCCCACTATAATTGGCTTTTGGTCAGGAGCCAAATATTTTCTATCTTAAAATTTTTGGATGTGCGGTATATGTGCCAATTGCTACACCACAACGCACAAAGATGGGACCCCAAAGAAGGTTGGGGATATATGTTGGGTATGAATCTCCGTCTATTATTAAATATCTTGAGCCCATGACGGGATATTTATTCACCGCAAGGTTTGCTGATTGTCATTTTGACGAATCAGTTTCCCAACATTAGGGGGAGAGAATAAGCAGCTGGAAAAAGATATTGACTGGAATGTATTAACACTATCTCATTTAGATCCTCGTACAAATTAATGTGAACAAGAAGTTTAAAAGATAGTGTATTTGCAAAATATTGCAAATCAACTGCCAGATGCATTCACTGACCTACCAAGGGTTACTAAATCCCACATTCCAGCTGCAAATGCTCCTGTTCGAGTTGATGTCCCGGTAGGACAATCTATAAGTGCAAGTGAGTCTAAGGCACGCTTAAAGCGTGGTAGACCACCCAGTTCCAAAGATAAAAATCCTCGAAAAAGAAAAGGAGCAATTGATCAAAAAGATCAAAATATGGAGGTAATTGCTCAAGAAGAGCATAGAGACATAACAATTGATAAGTCCTCTTCAGGAGAGGCTCAGGTACCTAAAAATACTAAAATCGAAGAGATCTCAATGAATTATGTCTATACCGGAAAAATATGGAACCAGAATGATATTGTTGTCGACAACACTTTTGCATATAATGTTGCTGTTGATGTGATGCAACATAATGAGGATCTTGAACCAAAATCTGTCAATGAATGTAGACAGAAAAATGACTGGCCAAACTGGAAAGATGCAATTCGATCAGAATTGACTTCACTTGAAAAACGTGAAGTTTTCGGACCAATTGTCCGAACACCTGAAGATGTAAAGCCAGTGGGTTATAAGTGGGTATTTGTGCAAAAACGAAATGAGAAAAATGAAGTCGTTAGATATAAAGCACGACTTGTGGCACAAGGATTTTCGCAAAGACCTGGCATTGATTATATGGAAACATATTCTCCCGTGGTGGATGCAATCACCTTCAGGTATCTCGTAAGTCTGGCAGTACGAGAAAAACTTGATATGCATCTAATGGATGTTGTCACAGCCTATTTATATGGTTCATTGGAGAATGAAATTTTCATGAAAATCCCCGAAGGGTTCAAAATACCTGAGGCATTTAAAGGCTCCCGAGAAGCTTGTTCAATAAAGCTTCAAAAATTCTTGTATGTGTTGAAACAATCGGGACGCATGTGGTATAATCGCCTTAGCGAATACCTGTTGAAACAAGGAGAAACTACGATCAGATCTGGTCGTCGAAAGAAAGAATAGGGTTCATCCAAACTTTATAGTGTCATCATTATTCTGAAGAGTAGCGGTCACCTCGCGATCAACAGACGACGTGTGCACGTGACTGAAGCGGTTAAAATCATTACTTTTACCCTTGGGGCACACAATAGTCACTTCAGAATGGACTGCAGTTCCGCAGGCGTGCCAGCTGCAGTTACTTTTTTATACGGCGCATTAAATGCGCACGTCATAAGGGCTTGTCACTTAGCTGATAAGGTTCATACGTCACCAAGCCTCGTCACACGAAGACAAACGTTTACAAGAAATTCCCGCCAAAATTCATATTCACTCCTCGAACAGATACTCTGCTCGAAAAGTGCGGGGACTATCTGTGTTGGATAAAAGCTGACTGGACTTGAAAAGGTGACACATGTCTACAACATGGCACGAGCAGACATTTCAACGGACAGACATCCAATGGACAGACATTTATTACGAGCAGACCTAAAGGAGTTATGAAACACTTCAACAGTCAACACGGTCTAAGTGAGCAGTTATTAACATGATCATCCACGATCATTCAATTAATGGTCATTAAGGCAATCATTACAACCCAGTGGTTATGACTCCAACGGATATGTGCCCAGCAGTTACTTATCCAGACGGATCCAAGCCCAGCGGTTACGAATCCCAACGGGTGCCTATCAGGCTTATAAATAGCATTTGCCTTAATCGATTGAGACACAACTTTACTTCCTGTCTACAATATCAATAAGAATACTCTCTCACTCTTGCTCAGATACTCCTTTTGCTCATATTTTACTTATTACTTTAGTTCTTTGATCCTTTGAGTGCGACTGGTATCGAAGAGCTCTCCCCGAAGACAAGCGATACGATACGGTTACTTCTCCTTGTTTCCGTTTATGCTTTACTTTTATTAGTTAATACTTGCATCTCGTTCTCGTATTGTCACCATTTTAGCTCGTCGTTCAAACTCTTAATCTCAACTATTGATCGTGACTCCGTAAATACAAATTTAATTGTTAATTGACCTAAAATCAGATCTAGGTTAAACAGTGCACTCAGTGCTTTTGAGGACTATTAGGCAGTCCAAGAAAAAGCATGAGATGTGGTTCTTGATAGATGGTAAGCCAGTCTGTTTTGGCTTGAGGGAGTTCTATTTGATGACTGGCTTGAACTGTTGTCAAGAGCCAAATACCAAAGTGAAGGCCAAGTTATTGGCAAGTGGTGAAGGCTTTCTGGAGAAGGTGTGTGGAGGTGGGAAAGTGAGGGCAGAAAATCTGCAGCACTTGATGGAGCAGAAAGATTTCTCAAAGGAAGAGAAGCTAAAGTTGGCTCTTCTGTGGTTCCTCCATACTGTTCTGATGGCCAGGGACAAAACAAAAAATGTTGAGAAATGGTGGATCCAATGTGTGGATAACTTAGGCTTCTTCAGCAAGTACCCCTGGGGTAGGCTTTGCTATGACTTGACAGTGGATTACCTCTACAACAAAGTGGATTTTGCAAAGACCCATCGACAGCATGTAGAGGGAAAAACTGCCGGTTATGCACTGTTTGGATTCCCCTGGGCCTTCCTTGTAAGGATTGTTATATTATTTTCCAGTTTTCTTAAGAATTATTGTGTTAAAAATTAAGTATTGTGACTGTGGCATTCATGACAGGCATGGATATATGAGGCAGTGCCCTTGGTTGGCCATAGTACTGGCAAATCTGAACAGTCTCCCCTGACAATCCCAAGGACGCTGAGGTGGCAGCAGACAAGAAGATATTTGGGAGATGTTGATGCAGGCCATCAAGGAGCTAGACAGGTATGTGCCAATTCAATTTATTAATTATTTTATTATTTAATGATTAATTAATTTATTAATTATTTTATCATTTGATGACAGGTTTTGCACCATTTCTTGATCCTAACAGTGCAAGAAGTGGAGGATTGCAAAAAATTTGTCTGTCCTCATGCTGATGAGGTCGAGGATCCTGCACTGGACAGGGTAAGGGCTCAGCTGGAGGGGGTCACTGGAATTAGATACATTGTGGAGGAGTATGCTGATGAAATGGACAGAAGTGAAAGCCAGGAAGATAGGGGTAATGATGTTGATGATGGTGATGATGCTGGTGATGGTGTTGATGGTGGTAGGAGGGGAACTTGCAGGCACTGTTGGCATGTGCAGGGTGTGTTGTCAAGAATGCTGGAGGTGAATGAGGAGATTTTGAAGTTGTTGAAAGAGAAAAAGGAGAAGAGGGAAAGGAAATCGAAGTCGAGGAATTTGATGAAGAGGAAGCTGTTCAAGCAAAGGAAGATTGTCAAGAGAAAAAAGAAAGATATCTATATTTATTTTAATGATAATTTGATTAATTTTTTCTGTTTCTAAGTATTTCCTTTTAGTTGCAGTGAATGTTGAATTAGAAGAGAAAGAGAAGAATGAAGGGAAGAATGATGAAGAAAAGGATGAAGAGGTGAGAGAAAAATATGCTGCAGTTGAAGAAGAAGAAGAGAAAAATGATGCTCAAGTTGATGGAGCAGATGAAGAGATGACTGGAGATGCTGCAATTGAAGAAGAAGCCAGAAATGAAGCTCTAGTTGATGGAAATGATGAAGAGATGACTAGAGACCTGAATAAGAAAGATGTTGCAGTTGAAGAAGGAAAAAATGAAGCAGTTGATGGAGACAATACAGAGATGCAAAAAAGGGTTGTTTATGAAGCTCCAATTGATTGAGAAGGTGTAGAGGTGAATGAAGGTGGGGATAACAGAGTAGAGAGTGAAGAGGTTGTAAAGGATGTGATTGTTGAAGAGAATCGAGAGACACAAGCAGCAGTGCAGGTGGATGACAAAAACAGTCAAACGACCACATTAGTGTGTCAAAATATTACACATCTCCGGGTAGATTACAAAATTTACACTGTGTCAAAATAATACACATATCCGGGTTGATTACAAAATTTACATTGTGTCTAAATATTATAGTAGACCACTGAGATGTCTAAAATACCAATATTTACATAATATATGTAGCGAACTAAGAGGAGATCCATTTAATAAAGGAGCAGATGATACAACCAGCAACCATCGACTTAATCAACTTCTTCAGTCCATCAATTTCATTTCAACTTCTTCCCTCTTCATTTCATCTTCTTTCAGCTTTATTTCAGCTTCCCTAAGCGTGATTTTCAGAAAATTCTTTTGTTCTTCACATTCACTCAACAGTTCTCTCACTAGAACACAATTGTCTTCAGTTTCTTTTAGCTTTCTAACTAAGCTCCCAATCACCCTTGATGCTGCTTCAGGCAGTGGTCCATCAAACCACCTAAAATAGTCGCACCCACCATTTAGCTGCATTATTCAACAAAACCCAAGAAAAAATCAGTACATTAATAATTAATCAAAAACAAACACATAACTATAATGTATGAATAACACACTTTTGGAGTTTTACAACTCCAGAATCTGCGGCCAGAGTTTGTAACAGTACGAGAGGTCCTTAACTTCGTGTATTGGCTGCAAAGACAGACATCAGGTTCCGCTGGTACCTTGGAGCTCGTTGAACCTTGACTCATGATGTTATTGGAGTTGTTTGATTTTTATGCGGGTGGAAGCAAAGATTTTGAAGAATTGAAGAAGAGGACTGTTTAGGGGTGGGTGGGTTAGGTTTGATTTGAAAAATAGAAAATTTAATTATGGGTTTTGGGGTTAAATCAGCTTTTATATATTTGGGGGGTTGTGTTAAAATATTAAAATTTATGTTTAAGGGAGGCGGTAAATCGGGCTTGCTTTGTCGTTTAAATTTTTTGACTTTTGTCCAAGCCACGTGCACTGAGGCGTGACGTGTTCCGTATTTGAGTTTGGGGTTTTGGGATTTGGGGTTTTTGGTTAGGGTTAGCGATAATTGACAAATAGTAGTCGATAATCAACTTTGTCTCTTGAAAATTAATGTATGGAATTTTTCTCGAATCCAAAAAGGGTAATACTGTAATTATTCATTGGAAAGTGTATAAATGATGTTATAAATGGGTTGCACTGACTTAATACATACTTATACTTAAGTTATGTAGTATTTATCCCATTATTCATGGTGTAACAAGATATATGAGTCGCAATACTAGGCATTGCTTAACAAGAATTGACGTAATAGGCTTATGTTTAGATAAGTTATACCATTGTAGGCATCAATGAGTTGTTATAATGTATTAAAGTAGACAATAATATTAGATGGGAACCTTATACCATAATTCATGGTGTAACAAGACATATGAGTAGTAACACTAAGGCATTGCTTAACAAGAATAGACATAGTAGGCTTATATATACATGAGCTTTACCCTTTTAGACATCAATATGTTGTTTTAATATATCGTGACCTATAATACTCAAATGGGTTCAATATACCAACATATGAGGTGTAACAACACACATTAGTCGTAACACTAAGGCATTACTTAACAAGAATAGACATAGTAGGCTTATATATACATGAGCTTTACCTTTTTAGGCATCAATATATTGTTTTAATGTATCAATGTGAGCTATTATACTCAAATAGGTACTATATACCAACATATGAGGTGTAACAACATACATTAGTCATGGTTTTTTGATTTTATGTGAAATTACACTAGGTCGTTAATCAACCCTTTCGTGGTTGAGTTGTTTAATAGTCGATTAAGGACCTATGTGCAATCGATTAGTTGATTTGGTTAATAGTCGATTACCTTTGTCCAGTCAAGTCCCGACTTTTCTGATACATTTCCCTTTTTCAGAAAATTCTCCCCTTACTTAAATATTTTTCTTATTACTTAATATTTATTTTATTTACCCTTTCCAGTAAATTTCACTTGTCCTATTAATTAAATATTATCGTTATTTATTATTTTACTTTTATCTTTTTCTATTTATTTTTGTTTTTGCTCATTTTCTGATTATTTCCATTTTTGCAAACCTATCTATCGATTTATTTACTTGGTGTTGGTTGATTATACACCAAAATAGAGTATGGACGGTTCATCAAGAATACGCAAAAAATGGGGGAGCGGGAAATTGAACGAGAAATTAAAGGAGTAATAATAATAATAATAATAATAATAATAATAATAATAATAATAATAATAATAATAATAATAATAATAATAATAATAATAATAATGCCCAAGGGGCTTTTCATTTATAATAATTTAAAAGAAAAGAGCAATCATAATGAAAACTCTTTTCTTTTTACATTTGAAATTTTTTTTTAAAAAAACTAATTATTACGAGGGGAAGGGGAGGGGTGATGTAGTTGTCCAGATCCTCCCATGCCAGTTCCATGAGCACCCTCAACATCCTGGCAGTACGACGGATGTTCATCTCCTGCCTCCTGCGATCATCACACAGGAGGCGGATAAGCCTATCTATGTCAGCACGAATCAGCAATACCTCTGGGTCATTGTTCCTGAGAGTGAGAATTCCTCCATTGCCGTTGTTGTTGTTGTTGTTGTTGTTCTTGTTGTTGTTGTTTCTGGTGGCACTTCCACTTCTACTTGCAGCGCCTGGAGCTCTTGCCATTATAAGATGAGAGTGATTCTTGAGTTGTGTTGTGGATTATTGGATTTAATGCCTCTATTTATAGGCTCCAAATCGATGCAACCTTTGGTGTTCCCATAAAAGGTCTCATCGTTTCCAGTGGCAATTATGAACAGCCACTTCGTTTAAACCAATTCCGGCTGCTTTCAATGACGGGGCGCACGTTTGTATTAAATACGTTCAATCACTTTATCAACTGCATTGGATCAATTAATCGACGTTATTTTTTTTTAAATAATCAACCCATATAGTGTCTATTAATCGAAAATGTAAATACTCAACTGATTGTAAACATGTCCAGCATTTGGTGAACTAAATAATAGTCATTTTTATAAAAGACACTTAAAATAGAAATAAAATATATTAACGAAACTATTACAATCAGTTCAAATTGTTCCAACGAATAACACAATACCAAATTAAGACAACCACATCTAATACTACTTAAACACACCAAATTATTACTACAACTTAAGCTAATACACCAAATCAGAGTTGCAAGGTTGATTATCAACCTCGTACCAAAGCATGGCAGCTTGTCCTCTTATGGCCACTTCTCCTGCAGTTTGAACATCTATTTTGCCTCATCCTTGAGAAAAATGTTTCACCAACTGAGGGAAAACAATTAATTCTCCTTCTACCCTTTTTGGGATCGACCATCGGTGGAAGAATTCTTCTATGAACTACCTTTGGAGGAACCATCCATTCTTGCTCTGGTGGCATCGGATAAACATTTTCTTCATACGCACACATGTAAGTCTGAAGCCTATAAAATGGACAAATGTGATGGTACGCGCTAGCACCATATTCATCTCCATACCTTATCCTTAAAACTGCAAACGCATGCTTGCATGGTATCTTGTCCAGGTCAAACTCCCGACATGTACACTTTCTGAAATGAAGATTGACAGTGTGGGATAGGCCATCTCCAACCACAGTGTACTTCAGTACTTCCACGTTCCCGCCTGCATGATAAGCAATCAATTTGTTTCCTTCAAGCATATTCTGATTCAATTTTCTTTCAGCACTGGGCACCAAAATGGTGTTGTGTTTCTTCATCTCCTCACGCCTCTCATTGAACTTGTCAGTAAACCTGCGAGTGATAGCATTGCACAGTCCCAGGATGGGGTATTCTCTCTCGTCCTTGAACATTGCGTTGAGGAACTCGAAAAGGTTTGTGGTCATCAGTGGCTGACCCAGGATTTTTATTAAGGAGTATCAAAATATAAATAAGTTAACATACGAAAAAATTAAGGGGATTCAACATATAGTATATATATACATTATTTTTTTTTACCTATCTACATGGTGTAACTTTCTCGAGAAGGGGTATCAGTTAATACCCCTTTCCATCGCCTAGGTCCGCCCATGGTGGTCATTACATCGTACCTGTTTCCTGGAAAAAATGATCTCGTCCACCTATGAAAGCCCACTCCATCCTTAAGACAAGCAGCTGCAGCAGGGCATTTTGACGCGAGCTGGTTAAAAGCATCGTAGAACACTTCAAAACGGTACGCCTTCACAGCGATATAATAATCCTTCAAAAATGATCCACACTTGAACCTTACGCTCATGTTCTCAGCAAGGTGCTTGGTGCTACAACCATGAGATGCTAAGGTATACACCCTTCTAATCCTATTTGCTATGGCCTTGGCGCGATCGGAAATTATGCACAGGTCCAGTGTATTGGGGACTACGTGAGCCAGTCGTTCAAAGAAGAATTGCCATGAGCTATCGCACTCCTTGTCTACCATACAGAAAGCCAATGGATAAATGTGGTTCTCCGTGTCCTATGCGACATCCATCAACAAAACACCGTCGTAGGTGGACGATAAATGTGTCCCATCGACTGATATCACCTTCCTCATATATGTAAACCCTCTAACCCAAGCTCCGTAAGCTACAAAAAAATATTTGAACCTACCCTGTTCATCAACCCTTAACCCAGTCTTGGTGCAAGGATTTACGCTTTCCAACACAAAACTGTACGTATCTAAAACTGCGTAACTATGCTCCGGACTGCCCCTAACTAAAGCCTTTACAATTTCTCTTCCTTTCCAGCACTTCCAATAACTTACCTTACTATTCAGTTGTTGATCCAAAGCTCTCTTGATATCTTTCTTTGTCAACCCTTTGCCTTCAGTATACCTGTTCTTGAAATATTCTCCGATGACATCCGCTGAAGCATGTGGATGATGGCTTGGTAGATGTTGCACCCCACATGTGTGCTCTTTAAAGTATTTGGCGATCAAAAACCTGTTGGAATTAACATACTTCATGGTGCGCACCATCCACCTGCAGCGCACTTCTACACACGCCACGAAATACAGGGATTTAGTACTCTTCTTTGTTTTGAATGTGACTTCTTTATTGAACCCATATTCAAAGCCACAACCAGGCTTTTCTTGGTATCGAAGGTTTTTCCACTATGAAAACCTGTGCAATCATCAACCACATCACCCAAGTTGCTGCGTTGAGTGGGAGCAGATTCGGCAACACAGTTGCTCCCATTTACAGCGGGATCTCCAACCTTTGGATCTTCAATAGTATTTTCTTCTTCACTATCCATATCACCAGCATTATCACCAACTCCAGCATCACTGGCATAATCACCCGTACTCTCATTGAATAGTGGTGGTCGTGGTGGTCTTGCAGAAGCAGCTGCAGCATTAGTGGCAGCATTTGAGCCTGCTGCTCTCGACAACAAATATCTGTAAAATAGGCCTGCTACCATTATTTTCAACATCGAGCATATAGATATGCAAATCATTATCATTCCTTATAAAAGAAGGAGCCACCTTACCTCTCGTAGGAGCATCACTAAAAACATAGCAAATTGAAACCTCGCTGCGATGGCACGTTAAGTTGTCGCGATCAATTAATCGGTCAATTAACTGATCGTAGGTACATTCCAAATTTAATGCAATAGGTACTGTTGTCTTTGTCTTAGATTGTCAATTCCAGCATTTTGGGGTCTCAACCCATTCACCCATAAAGTCAGCACCTACTACTACGAAACCCCTATCTACTTCAACGAAGTCGATGATCAACCAAATGTGGTTGATGGTCGATGAAATAATGCAGTAGTTCTGCAACAATGGCGAAAAAAACAAAAAATAGCTTGAACTTCTTACCAGCTGAAGAAATGAAAGGATGTATGTGCAAAGACGGAAGCCCAGACCAATTCACCTCAGATTTCCATCCACATTACTCACATTGAGACGTTACTGCCGCAACAAGAAATTTCCAGGAAAACGGCTTCCAAAAGAGAAAACAGTTATCGATCGAGACGACGCAGTTCTTGATGAGTGAAATGGAGCAAAAAATGAAGCTCAAACGGCCATTGAAGGCACGGGTGGTTCTGGGCGGGAAAGCTTGGAGGGAAGAAGAAGGTAAATGGAGCCTAGGGATTTTGGTGGGAAGATTTAATTATTTTTGTTGCTATTTTAGGTAAATAATAATTATTTACATAGTAGACCAAAGTGTAGTTTTTGTAACTTGGGGCTGGGGGTTTATGACTTGAGAACTTGGGTAAGATCATTAGTGTTAAATGGTCATTAAGGAATTAAAGGGTTATACACCCAATTTTTAAGACTTGAGGGTTATTCCCTTGTTTTCCTTCATTGCAGGGATCTTTTAGCCAAGTCACCCAAGTTACTAATAGTAACGTTTAACCATTTTTGTCTTTGCAGGTTAGGTTTTCATTATGTTAATCTATGTACACTTGAAGGGATTTAACTGTACATTATGGGCTATCTGTGGATATCCAGAACATAGAAAGGAGCTTCGTCTTTCTTTACTTTTCAGATCTTTTCTATACTTAAGTTTATCATAGGTCAGAGGAAATGGGTGCAATTTTTTTTTCCGTGTTCTTCCAAGAGTCTTATTCTACATCTGAATGGTTGTACTATGCATGACTTCTGTTTGTACTCATAGCAGTGTTTTCGATCAATTATACTTCTCCAGGACTTTTTCTCCTTTCGTGGGAACTGGGAAAGGATAATACAATGAGGAGGATAGATGCAATTAATGGGGTGATGCCACAACATGCTGAGCACGAGTATTTCGTTCGTGCTACGCTACAATAGAAGTAGGTTAACCAGAAGAGCTAAGAAGCACTCTCAAGTTCTCAGGGTTAGGGGTGGAAATGGGGCAGGGTGGGGACGGGGCGGGGCAGGGGATAACATTAAATGGGGCAGGACGGGACGGGGCGGGTGCAATAGGGAAATTTTTTAAAATTAGGCAGGGCAGGGGTTAATCCAAATAAACTTTCTGGGGTTTTTCCAATCCGTCCATTTCTGTACTTCCTTGCCCCTCCTACTCAGGGTAACCTTCTCATGCAAAGTGTCTTGCCTTCATTCCCTGCAACAACTGAGGAGAAGATATACTACACTCTCTATTCCACAATGGATGTCATGTTTCGGATTTCGAGAGTCGAACAAGTTTATCTTTGACCTTAATATTTTCATATGTCTTTTAAATATTTTGAATTATTAATTATTGTGACTTATAGTACTTTTTATGTAGTTTCTAAATATATAAAAATCGTTCCAAAAAACTTAAAGATTATATGTTCAAATTCACGGTCAAAATGAACTCGTTTGACTTTCGAAATCCGAAACATGTCATTCTTTTTGGAACAGATGGGGTACTATATATGGAGTACATATCTTTGTAAAATTGTATTCAATTGATTTATATTCCATGTGACATTTTCGTGGTCTTCCCGAGTTTTTGTAAGTGACCTACTTTTCTTGTTAATCCCTTGTAATTCAATCTTTTAAAAAGTTATATATATATATATATATATATATATATATATATATATATATATATATATATATATATATATATATATATATATATATATATATATATATATATATATATATATATATATATATATATATTCATGCTGAATGTAGCACTTCTTAATGACAAAATTACGCTTTTAGTGTTGGATGTTGATCTCAATTTTTTCGCCCAATATAGTGATCAGAAAGGAGGGAACGAAGAGAATGTTCCAAGATGTTTATTCTCTTTTGACGTACCACTTGGATCACAAATACCTTTTCTCCCCCTTCCTTCGGCATCCCTGACTCGGGCATCCCTTTCAGGTGCAGTTGACATACAATTTAGATAATTTATAAGGATTAAACATACTGATGAAAGGAAAAATAGCTAAGGAAAATCCTTCGTTTGAGGAAAGAGGTTTTCACCCAATACAAGAATTTAAGGCTAAGCATATATGCTATATTTTGTTTTTTCAAATCTAAGATGCTTAGTGTAATTCCAAACTCAAGGTAAAACAACCTTACAACAAAAATACATTTCAATTCAAATCACATTGGAATTAGCTGCATGAATTCTCCAGCAATTATATCAGACATTTATAGTAAATTAAAATAGCGAAGCACGAAAATTTCCGAGCATGTAAATATTTCATATTTGACATCAGCAATAAGTTCTAATCTAAATAAACATAAGGATTAAAGTAAACGGACCATTATAGTTAAAACATATTTTCTATTACTCTATTTATTTCCTTTCTTTCCAAACATATACAAATTTTTTTAATCCTTATTATTGGCCAAGTAGCAAATAGTACTAATTGGATTGATTTTGTCTTATTATCCTATTTCCCGCTTCATCTCCATTACGTTGGATCGTACACTGCTAGTCCTTTCTAAAATCAGCATAGGATCTCTCTCTGGTCAAAAAAATTTCTATACACAAAGCATCCTGCTCAGTAGGATTCGGGAAAGGGTTGCACTCAAAGGGCGTGATGTACACGGCCTGCCTGATGCTTGGCTGATTTCACGACTCGAATCCGTAACATCTACGTCAAATGAAGACAACTTTACCGGTTGATTCCCTTCTAAACAGAAACTTGATATTTTGATCAGGCTTTAGCTGACCTGGAAAAGTTAAATTAGAGGAACTTTAAAGAAGCTGAGGAAAAAGCAAGGACTTCTGAGCAAAAATTTAAAGATTTGGGTTACAGAATGTCACTCCTGGAGATGGAAATAGCAAAATATGTTGAGTGGCAATCTCCAAGCAGTTCGACCCGTCATAGACAAAAGCCTGATATTTGAGTGGAGAAAGTTATAGGGTCGGCCATTACCCACGGTGTTTCGAATATTTCTCGGTTATAAAGCAAAATTCTGTAGTTTTTGCTTGATTATATACCTAAGTATTTGTGTGGAACTGGAAATTTTGTAGACATTGGCCCAGGGCTTTCGTCTAGTTATTTGGGTTAGGCTCACATCACATGTTGAAACCCAGCCTTCCTGATATTCAAGTGGGGACGGGTAAAGTGGCAAGCCTATTATTGACTTAAGTTTCAAAGGGTGCACCACTCGTCCTCGAGAATTTCTCAGTTATAAAAAGATAAAGAAGAAACATTGCATCCCCGCCCTTCAGCTTGTGGTTCTGCTCAAGTCAATAGCGAGGTTTCGATAAAGATAAGAGAAGATTTTGTTCAGAGGAAGAAGGTACATTGTTTATTTTGAATATTTCTTTTGTTATTTGTGGCATTCAATATAGCTCACAACTAGTTTTGGTTTGACAAGTGAAAATATGAGTTCTTTAAGTTCTATGGTCGGGATATTTACAGTCATGTATCTTGTATGTGTATGGAAATTGACCAAAACAGTTGCAGCTATATGTTGGATGGTGTATCGAGCGTAAAGTAACATACTTCAATGCTGTTTGTGCTTGGTTGAAGACTCACAGGGTCTTTACCTTGTATCACATAACATAAATTGAAAAGAAATGGTAACCAGCCTTTTGCATTACTTCCCTATCCTGTTAAAATTAGTGTTACAAACTTGAAGATAGTTGGATGTTTGAATTTATAAATTCTTGGCCGAAAAGTAGAAAATGAAAGGTCTGTCCAAAGGGAACCATATGTCCGAACAGAGCTGAATAAAAAGATAAGGTCTCACTTTCCTTTGCCACTCAAGTGTACAGCATCTGCGTGCTTAGGCCCCTTCTTTCCTTAATGATTAGTCCACAACGTGCCTAAGTAGTCTCAAATAAGGCGTGCAGGCCCCTTTAGTAGGTGATTCACTATCGACGCAAAGAAAAGGCTGAAGCAATCAAAGGGGGGGGTACAATGAGCCTTCAGCCCCATGCATCTAACCAGCTTGCCTGTGCCATGTTGTTTAGTTACAGGTGGATAACATCATCCATGAGATAAATAGTGCATGTTGCTATTTGATTAGGAGCTGCTGCCAGCAATTTTGAGAACGGCAGTTGATTATGCTCTGCGTCGCACCAATGAAGAAATGACATGGAGTTTTATGTCCTCTTACTAATAGTTTGATATACTTGAAGTGAATGTTTTCAGTCTCAATGGTTTCACTACCTATAATTATCAAAAACCCTGAAAACCATATATTGCTATTCTAGTAACACTCTAATACATGTTTTGTCCCATAAAATGGGGCAATAGTGGCTCTTTTAGTTAGACTCCGATGCTCCTAAATTTCAGCAGTACCTGATACATTGGCGACTTCTATTCTTCACAAGTTCTTCATGAAATGAGATCAATCAAGTTCTATTCTTGAAGCTCACTTCATGTCCGTGGGCTGTAGGTATTACATTTTGTCCTTGTAATTTTTCTCAACACTGCTTGTAAGCTTCAGTATTCTTGGTGAAAGCAACATCTAAAGCCGCGTCCACTTGACAGAATAACACAGTGTGCCTTCTGATACTTAAAATTCCCTCCCTTGGCGAAAATGTAAGGACAAAAATAAAGATGTAACACCAAAATACAGGGGCAACATCCAAACTTGGTAGAAACATTTAGTAGGGGATTCTCTACCGTGACATAGCGTATTGTCAGGTAAGTGATTGGACCTGATTCTGACTACGTGATCAGATTTTATCGGATTTGTTCAATCCGAATGTTGAATGGAGCATCCGATACCCAATATGTTCTAAAAAGCAATGTGATTATTTTTTTGAGGATTTGTATAAGTTTCTTTAGCTGGCACTATTTCAGTGGTACTTTCTCTAAAAAAAAAAAATCACGATTTTTCTTGCAATATTGCTGTTTTGGATGATATCTGGTTGATGGAGATCCAGAAAATAAACTTAGAAAAGCCCTGGCAGAAGTACACCAAATGATCATCTAGATTGTAATGGAGTAGCTATTGAATACGGCCAACAACTACATTAGATATGCCTTCGCAGGATCGTCTGTTTTGCCCTGGAGTTACATACTCTAAGTTCTAGTTTACCAGAAAGGCTATGCGCCTTCTTGCTATAGGTATGCTGTTTCATATTTTGATCACTCCCAGTCCCAACAATTGCTGCATTCAATGGGAGCTTTTGCTGTCTGTGGAAGTTTCACCAGCAGGTAGAAACCAAGACCCATTCTAATTCATTTTTGTGTGGACTTTGGTGTGAATAGTTGGATAGTTAACAACTGATAATGAGAGAGAAATCAACAAATTGTATTTAAAAATTTGATTTCTGTTACAAGTTGGTTTCTACACATAGGAGATGAAAACAATAATTATGCATAGCAGAGTAATTATAACTAGACTACATGAAACTAATTGCGTGAAAAGATATTTATTTAGTAAACTAAGCTCTCTTGTTCCCTGTTCGTCCTTGTCAATGGTCCAGGGCTACTCAATAATGAAATCTTCGGGGTTGTATATATACCAAATTGGTGTTGGCCAAAGCCACTTCCAGTATTTGTCACGATCATTGCGTATCAAGTACTTTGTAAGTCTACTATTCAAGTCATAGAAACCAAAGTCATAACCTCCTCGAACACCAATCCTATGCTCCTCCAAGTTGTCATCTGTAAAATAAATCCGGTTCCTCTTATAATATCCACCAGGAGGAAGATCGCTAGTTGCTATTGAAACTGATGTATTTAGCCCCAAAAACAGGACATTTTCACCTATATTTTCCACTTTACACCAACTTCTACTGCTAGATTCATACATATATAAGTTGAAGTGGCTTGTTTGATAACGATAATTATCATCAGTTCCTATGCTTCTCAAATATCGGTGAACCTGGAGCAGCCCAATTGAAGTATTAAACAAGTAGCTCTTTTGCGAAAAGACTTCTTTTGGTGGTTCTACAGTTTCGACTTTTCTTGGGTAAGCTGCAGACAACTCAAACACCTCTACGGAATTTTCAATTGTCAAAGCGTATAACTTGTCCTCGTAAAAAATGGCATCGCTGTATCCTATTCGGCCTTTAGAAATGCATGTCCACTTTTTATCTTCAAGTTTGCAGTAGGCCAATTTATAACTACGACCATAAATGGCAGCGACCATAAAATTACTTTTGCTCGAGGTAGGACTTGAGGATAGGACAACTTTGTCTAAAAAGTATTCGTGCACATGAGATGCTTCTGAAAAGGAAGTTCTGTGACGGACATAATCACATTCAAGTGCATATTCAGTGCCAAGCTTCTTTGCACAATATTTTCTCACATCAGGGAACTTATACCTCGGTGGAAGGGCAATTTGAACCCTAGTGATTGGGTTAAAGAGAGAGATTCTCGGAGAGTCTTCAACAGCAACTAACCATCCATGGGACGAACCACGAAACTTCTTGCCAAGGACCTCTGGAACCTCAAGGTAGTAAATTTTCCTTCTATCAAAGCTACAAAACTTTTCATATTTTTCGTTTCTGCTATGACGAGGTAGCAACAGCCATGGCTGAACATCCTTACTAGAAATAGTTGGTAATATAGACCTCCATGAAGTGCAAACACATGTGAACCGTACTTGATCAGTATATGTAACAAGACGATGGGCTATTAATTTCAACAAATCTTGTGGAAGCTCCGACCAGCCAGCCATTTACAATCTGATACCATCAAATAGGCAATGGGACAAAAATTAGAGCAGAACCATAACTGTATAAATTTCAATATATGTATTACATGAACTTATTGTAACAGATTTTGCAGAAGTTGGCCGAACTAGGAATTCATATAAGGGAATCCAAAAAAATTCCTCTAAAGTAATAATCGTAAGGTTCCAAAAAGCAAATTAATGATGCCTCAAAAAAAGAATATCAAAAGACCGTTGGAAGCTATAATCAAAGACGTGAAAGAAAATATGATTTACCTAAAACAAACTGAAGAGGACACTTCGTTTAAACAGCCACAATCGGTTTGTGAAGGAGCGAGATTACCAATGACAAGGCAGAAGGCTTTATAGCGTTTCTGATTATTCCTAGTTTCGACAAGTTTTGTTTTCCCAATCTGTATAGTTTTTGGATCTTGGAAATATTCTCAACAAGTTCTCAGAACCACACATAGAGAAAAAGGGATCCACCTGTATTTGGTTTTATACCAGACGAGTACGTAATGCGAGGCGTTTTACATAGCACGACGGCCAAAGCTAGAGATAAAATATGATATAAGACAGTCTTAAAGTTCACTAATTTTTAGATTTTCAAAATGGTTTAAGTAAAAATTATACAAAGAGTTTGAAATCATAATTTCTTTTCAATAAAATAAATATTAACCTAGCTATGAATAGTATAAAGAAATCAGATATAACAACCCAAATATCAAAAGTTAAAGGGGGTAATCAATAAATAACTAATTAATCACTAATAGTTTATTACTATTAAATTAAATCTTATACCTTGTCAATATGTGAATATGAAAAGAAACATAAACATAAAAGTCAAAGAGAAAACATATGGACGTTTGAATAAGGACAATTTGGGAAAAATTATTAATTAAAGATTTTACATTAAAAACATTCCTTAGAAAATATCACTTGAATCCCACTCATGCAGAGAGCAACAAGGATTTCGGTTGGGCCAACGAAGGTGCGAGTGTGAGGTAAAAAATGTGCACGCAAGCCGTTTTTGCGGGTGATCTTTGGTTTGAGGCTACTTTTTTATTGATTTTGTATAAGAGACAATTTTTTGGAACTTCAATCTTTGTGGACTGAACTCCACACAAGTTCAACCCACAAGAATTAGAATTGAAGTTTAACTTCGGCTCACCATAAAGATCAAAGTTCAACTTCAATCCTCATCAAAGTTCAACTTCAACCCACGAGGATTGAAGTTTACGTATTTATACCTAAATGTTCAGCCTTTGAAGTTGAACTTCATCTCTTAGGCATGATGAACCCACAAGATTTGAACTTCAACCTATAAGGATTGAAGTTCTAAAAATAATCTCTCACCTAAAATCAATAAAAAAAATGGCCTCAAACCAAAAACTTCAAAAATACATTCTGATTTCCGGAAACTAATTTATTCACCACCGTTTTCAACCTCTCCGCAAGAACTTTTGCAATTATCTTATAAATGCTCCCAAGTAAACTGATCGGCCTAAAGCCTTTTATATTAGAAGCCCTTTATTTCTTGGGTATCAAAGCGATAAAAGTAGTGTTGAGACTCTTTGTAAAGCCCCCTTCATTATACAGAATTTTGAAGGTCTTGATTATGTCTCTCTTCACAACATGCCAACACTTCTTGAAAAATTGAAATTGAACCCATCCGGTCCAGGTGCCTTATACCCATCCACTACTTTTATCACATTTGTTGCTTCCTCTTCATCAAATGGCCTTTGAAGCCACTCTTTCTCCTCCTCACTTAGGGCTGCTAGATTTGGATCATACCAGCAAGGTCTCCAATTTTCCTTTTCAGAAAATAAATGATGCGGGGTAAATAGATGGAAGCGATAAACTATGATACGGAAGCAATAATCACAAGATAACAAGAAAAGTAGGGACGGGGAAGAACAGAAATAGAAGTAAAGAATAGATAAACGATTCAAACCATGAACGTATATCCGAGAGAGGAAGGGAAACTTGAACCATACAAGGATTCCGTACTAGTGACGAATCTCCATAGGTTCCAAGCAAAGAGATAATCCGAAGCTTCAAGCTTCTACAAAGAAGAAGGCATTGCCTCTCTTTCTATGTCTATTCTTCAAATCTAAACAAGCATATAAATGACTAAGTGTGGTATTTATAGGCTCACCACACTTCTAAATGAAATGTCTAAATAGCCCTAAGTCTAGTCAAAACAATACAAGTCACTTAGGGCTATAGTTGGAATTACACCACAAAGTAGTAGGAACCCCGTTTTGACACCTCAGCAAATAGGCGCCCCGCCTCAGAAGGGAGGCGCTCCGCCTCTATGTCAGTGATGGGCGGTCCGCCTAGGTGTAGGGGAGGCCGCCTCAAGCCAGTCTAGAGAGTGATGTTCGAGTAGGCGGTCCGCCTAGTGCATGGGGCGGTCCGCCTCAAGCCAGCAACTCCCTCCTCTCTTATCAGAAGAACTTGAAATGCAAGTGCAACCTGAAAGTGTCATAGATTGTCGGACACTCTTGAATGGCAAGCAAGAGGTTTTGATCAAGTGGAAGGACTTACCTGACTTTGAGAACACTTGGGAATCCTATGAAGTCATTGATGCTCAATTTCCTCATTTTCACCTTGAGGACAAGGTGAAACTCGTTGGGGCGGGTATTGTTAGACCTACTGTTACGAAGTTCTATAGCCGTAGACAGAAGGTTGAAATAAGGGTGAAAATAAGGCCTAAATGTGACTATTTTATTTATTAGTTATTGTGTTATATTTCTAGCAGTTATCTAGCAGTTATTTAGGTGTTTTGGGCAGTTATTTGTCTTATTTGTATTTAAAATAAAGGGGAAAAACAAGCAGTTTCTCTCCAGACTTTCTATAGGTTTTTTTATCTGGTTGTTGGGAGGCTAAGGTTCCTCAAAATACCTTGGTTGTTGGGCAAATTCTTCTTCTATTTCTGTTGTTTAATTGTAAAACTTTATCTATCTATTGGTGAAAGTAAATAGCAGTTGAAGTGTGTTTAATTCTGTGTTGTTCTTTGTGTTCTTTTGAGTTAGGAATTAGACAGATCAAAGTTAGGAAATTCTGGTTCCTAACAGTTTGTTTCATAATTCTGTGCAGGTCTTGTCTATCTTACTCTGTTAGTCTTTTGCAGATAACTGGTCAATACTGTCCATTGTCTTTCAAGGGAAGTCCTTATTGGATGGCACCTGAGGTTTGCATTATTATCAGTCAAGCTCTTATATGATTGATGTTTGGTTCTATGTTTCAGCTAATTCATTTTGTATGATTATTCATCAGATTATTAACAATTCAAATGGTTGCAATATCATTTCAAATGGTTGCAATCTAGCGGTAGACATATGGAGCCTTGGATGTACAGTTTTGGAGATGGCAATGACAAAGCCACCTTGGAGTCAGTATGAGGGGGTTAGTGAATATGTTTATGTTGGTTTGAAAGAATGCAGTTTCAATGCTTTGTTGTGCTTAATTCATGTTTTTTTTTCACAGGTTGCTGCTCTGTTTAAGATTGGAAACAGCAAGGAACTTCCTGCGATCCCCAATCACCTCTCAGATGAGGGCAAGGATTTTGTGTGGCAATGTCTACAACGCAACCCACGCCACCGTCCAACAGCTTCTCAGCTCTTGGAACATCCCTTTGTCAAAAGTACTGCTCCAGTGGTAGGAACCTTAACTAACACACCTTTCTGTCTGGAGAATTCTTTTTACTCACTGCTGGGGACTGTCTATGTTATCTCCCAGGACTTGTGAATGTTAAGCTGACTGGTTAATGATTAAATTGAGCATATGTACTAATTCATTATTTTCCTTGGGTCTTTCAGGGTTGACTTCATTTATTGATATTTCCAGGGCGTTGGACATCTGATAAGTCCATCATACATGGACTCAGAAGGAGTTGCAGATCATCATCAGGCAAGAGGTTCGAAGATTCTTCCTGGATTTAGGTTAGTCCACTTTTCTCTCATACAAAAACTGGTAACATAATAGATTCTTCTGCATAAATTGAAATAAAATGGAACAAACACTGATATATTACACTGAAAATACTGAAATTACATCAAGAAGTCTGATAATAATCACACTAGTACTGTAAAGTCACAAGTAGCAGATACAATTGACAACAATAACCAACTAATACAGCAACAACAACATCCTAGACAACTTATTTATGCAGTACATAACAAAGAAAATTACACAGATTTGATGTTTCTAGACTTTCGAGAGGCTAGAACTCTCCCAGGGTTCTCTTTTTCTTTTCTTTTTCCTCCCCCAGCAGTTCTGCCCAGTTTCTCCAGATAAAACCACCCCAAGTAACTGTCATGAGACAGTTACTAACTTTTTAATTCACTACTTTTGGCCTCCTGGTTTATTGGATATGTCTTTGTGCCTCCTAGAGAAAGTGAATTTAACATGAGGTCCATCATAACATGTATTCTGGTCTTGATCCATCTTGCTATCTTGATATGTTGCAGAAGCTAGATACATGCTATATTGCAGAAGAACTGTAAGAAAACAAGTGTTTCGTCATATCATGGTTGTAGAGCTTTTGTAGAGGACTTGTCTTATTAAGAAAGTTCTGCTGCAAGATAAATTTTTTTACAAAGTATTTAACCCAGTGAAACAAAATGAGATGTTGGTTGGATTCAAAACTAACATACAGAATTTGCACTTTTGAGTACAGCAAACTTCATTTATCACCCAGCACCTCACATGCATCACGTCTTGTATTTTAAATTACTTTCTTTTGTATCGTGTAAGTAATGGAATGACAAACTTCACTGCCCTAACTTTCTCTGCATAGGTCCAGGTTCGTAATATCTAATGTCCAAATTCCTGGAAAACATTAAAGCTTGATATTAATGTACTTAGTGTTCTCAGGTCCAAGATACTGTTATTATTTGAGGTGTTATGGTATCTGTCAAAAGTTTTGGCTATTTTCCATCCCCATCCCTTAACAATGTTCATCTTCCATAATCGTAAATTCAGATATCCACACCTGCAGACTATTTTACCTCCTGAGAAATTGCAGTAAAACAACCAATATTTTGACGTATGGTAATGTTTCAGCTCTGAGGGAAGGCACTAATTTCGTATGCAATATTGTTTTGCAGTGGTGGACCTGTTCCAAGGAACATATCTTGCCCAGTTTCTCCAGTTGGAATTGGGAGCCCTCTTTTGCATCCACGATCACCTAAGCATATGAGTGGAAGATTGTCACCCTCTCCTATATCAAGCCCTCGTGCTGTATCTGGTTCATCAACACCTCTTAGTGGTGGAGGTGGTGCTGTTCCACTATTTAACTCTATGATGCCAACAACAAATTCATCAGAAGGTGCAGAAACATCACCAAGGGCCCAAAGTAGTTTTTACCTTGATGGTAACACTACTCACAATCTGAGGCCCGACATGTTTCGAGGAACTTCTCACTCTTATTTGATCCAGAAAACACTTCCCTCTGACGATGGTTTTGTTGGAGATAGTTTTGAGGACTGTTTTCAAAGGGGACTGAGTGAACAAATATATCAGGGATAGTCAGCACTAGCTAATAGGGTTGCCCAGCAGCTCCTGAGGGATCACGTAACATTGAGCCCATCGTTTGACCTGAATCCTGGCTCTCCAGCATTTGGTCGGGATAATGGAGTCTAACTTGTAAAAGCCACCTGAAAAGGATGGTTGTGCTTGCAATCTCTTGGAACAATTGTACAGTAACTATACCAAAAGGTCTGTTGTTTGCTGAATAAAAGTTTTGGAGCTGATGAAGAGAGAAGTCTGTCGGAGTATCCCAAAGCATCCTCTCTCAGGTGCTAATGTAAGTCACCTGTAACTGTATTTGCTTCGGTTTCCGCAGCACTCTCAATACTTTGACTATCTACTTTATTTTGGATCTCTGTAACTGTAATTCGACTTGTTCAGAGAAGTGTATAATTTTTAGTTCAGCTTACACGAGACACAAAATGACAGCAAGATGCCAGGAACACAATTACTTTTGGGCTGCTGGTTTCCAAACTCTTGGCATAGAGATATTTTCTTCTTCGGGTTGACTTGGAAGGGGAAATGGAAAAATGGTCACACTGGGTGTACAGAGTGGACTCCATAGGATGATAGATTTAACGGCAAGTTGGGAAATCTCAGGCTTGTTTGTAAAAAATTTATTGGTAATTGGTCATAGTAAAGCTCTCTGTGGATTCGTTTGAGCTTTTCAGCAAAAGCCTGTTGTATCCTGTATGATGGTTCCCTGAAAGCCAAGACAAATCTAACTTCTAGTCATATTGTAAACTTTTGTAAGTTGAATGCGGGTTCTCACTTTTATCCTGTGTCCTTGTTCAGTGAATTTTTAAAATTATCCGAGTTGCAAAAATAGGCATTACTTGGCATATTTGTACAAAAACAAAACAAAGTGATTTGGCATAGTTGTGGCACAAGGTATCCACGTGCTGCTTAACGCTATAAACCTGCTCTTTATACTTTTCTGTTGCACTTGACAGTAACACAGAATGAAAGCTCTCTTTCCCAATCTCAGTAGGTCAGAATGTCGTGAAATTTTTAACTATTTTCAAGGTTCACTTAACTGCATTGTGTTGAACGCTTACTTACATTCATTGTAGCCAATGTCAAAAGAGCTTTTCCATTACTTTTTCTTGGTTCCTTTCTTCCGTTTGTTGCTTTTAAAACGATTTTACCATCTGTAGGGTGTTTGGATGTAAAGTTGACTATTGTACTACTAATGAAACAGACGGGATGAACTGGAAAGTTGAGATTGACAGACTTTGCAAGATAACTCCATCTTCCCATTGAGGTAGCAGCTAAGAAAATGAACATATGTCCTGCTGTGATGAAGAAGGTTTTGCAGAAGCGATGACTAGAACATAAGTTTTAAGTTATAATGATGTTGAAGAAAGGCGAGTGCAAAGGCTGACATAGCGAAGCTGGAATAGGATCTTTTTGAAGCACTCGTAAACTGATTTGACTACTTTTTTCAGTTAAATCACATAGGTTACAATTTAAGGGTGTCTAATAGCCCGGTTTGCACCGGACCGGGTTCGGACCGGCAACCGGACCGGACCGGCGCAAGCCGGGCCAAATAAAAAAAAAACCCCGACCCGTTCCCCGACCCGGCAGACCCAAAATGAACCGGATGAACCGGCAAAAACTGAACCGGAACCGGTCCGGACCGGACCGGACCGGGAAATCTGATGGGCTTTTGGCAAAAAATAGCCGTTGGGCAACGGCTATTTCACGCACAGCCGGTGGCCCAACGGCCAAAAACGGCTATTTTTTTGCCCCCCAACCTAGGCGCCCCCATACCCCCCAACCTATTTTTTCTATAAATACCATCATATTTCATCAATTTATTCACAATTTCTCTAATATTCTCTCTAAATCTCTATCAATCTCTCTTATTTCTACAAAGGCTATTTGCTAAATTGCATTACAAAAAAATATTTGGAGTGAAGTGGAATATTGTTCGGTGCGGTTCCGGTCAAGTTTCAACTTTCACTTCCTAAGTTCTACAATCTACATTCTAAGTTCACGATATCAAGTAAACTCGTTCTTACTTTTTATTATCTATTTTATTTTTGTGCAATATTATTGTTTGTAGCATATTTTAGTAATTTGTTTGAAGCATATTTTAGTAATTATAAAAATGTCTGGACTGTGGAGATCAATTACGGGTAGCGGTCGTAGATCACGTCCTTCTAACCGAGGGGGGGATGATAGACGTAGTCGTGCTTTAGGTAAAAGACCAGTTGGTACTTCTAGCGCTCCTTCTCTTCTAGATGATTTTACTCAGGAAGATGACTCGCAATTTTTGCATGATATAAATTTTGATCAACCACTAGATAATGATATGTTAGAGACACAATATGAAGAAAATACCGAAGTGGCTAATTTAGATGATGAAACACCCACTAGTCAATTTCAAGGTGAAACTGAATTACCACTTATGCCTCCTAGTAGAGAACGATATGCACGACCCGAAAGATCGGATGTGTGGAAATTTATGACTAAAAATATTCCGGCTCAGACCGCTAAATGTAATATTTGTAAAAAAGTTTGGGATTTTAAAACCGGCAGCCATAATAGTGGGACGGGAAAGTTGAGAACACACTTAGAAAACCATCATAAGGATGAATGGGAAAGGAGGCCGGGTGGCCCTCGTTCAGGGAATAGAATGGCTCCATCGCAAGGTAGTGGAGTCCAACAGGAAATTAACCCAGTGACGGGGGGCTTATGCATTATGATAAAAAGAAAGATAAGGGAACAAATGGCAAAAATGATTGAGGTAGAGTGCTTACCTTTTACATTTGCTTCTTATCAAGGTTTTATTCGTTATATTCAAACCCGTATATAATCCATCTTTTCAAAGTTTTCCAAAAACTACGGTTAGAAGTGATATTATAAAATTTAAAAATGAATATAGACAATATTTACGATATATATTTTATCACTTTGATTGTAGAGTTTGTCTTACTACTGATTTGGGTCGTGGTGTTAATGGGTATGAGTATTTAACAGTTACTTGTCATTGGATATATCTTAACTGGGTAATGCAAACAAGAATTTTAGCATATTCCGCTGTCGATGAACCACACACGGGAGCATTTATTAAGAGAGAAGTTTCTGATATTTGTAGGGCGTATTTTATTAGTGACAAAATTTTAAGTATAACTCTTGATAATGCTGCAAACAATGATTTTGCTATTAGTAAGTTAAAACCCGCATTGCATCCTCCTTTTGAAGAATTGTTTCATGTTAGATGTGCATGTCATATATATAATTTAGTTGTAAAAGATGGCCTTAAATTATTTGATCCTACTATTATGAAGGTTAGACTCGCAATTAGTTATATTTTTAAATCTAAAAAATCGGATATATGGAGGGACTTTCAAGTGGAGTGTGTGAAAGAAGGTTTAAATCCTAGAAGAGTTCCCAAGGAAGTTTCAACTAGGTGGAACACTGTATATGACTCTTTGACTGTTGCTTACACTTTACGAGTGCCTATTACTAATTATTTTAATGGCAAAGTGGCTGAAGTGTATCACCTAGAAGAATCTGATTGGCAAAATGTTGAGCGTCTTCTTCTTTTTTTAGCAAAGTTTTTTTATGCTACTAAAGAATTTTCCGGTCAATATTATCCTACAATCACTACCATGTTGTATTTTATAGCTGGAATAGCAGAATTACTTAACGATTATAGAGTAGTGTCTGGCTATGAAGTTGCGGTAGAAGCAATGATTGAAAAATTTAAAAAATATTTTTTTCCGATTCCACCACTTTATTACTCCCTCCGTTCCAAAATGGTTGTCATAGTTTCCTTATTAGTCCGTTCCAAAATGAATGGCACAATTCTAAATTTGGAAATATTTTTGAGTTGAAACTACTACTTTACCCTTAATGAAATGCTTTATAGCCACATATTTCTGTATGACTTATTTTGGACCACAAGTTTCAAAAGTCTTACCACATTTCTTAAACTCCGCTCCAAGTCAAACTATGACAACCATTTTGAAACGGAGGGAGTACATTGCATCTGTATTACATCCATGTTTTAAACGTTTTAATACGGAAATGCTAATTAGAGAAATTTATCGGACTTTGAGAATTACTGATGAAGAAACACCAAGTGTAGAAATAGTTTGTGCGCAGGTAATTGTAGATTGCCAACGGATTTATGAAAGGTATAGGAGTGCAGCTGATAATGTTGTTCCAAGTGTTCCAAGTGGAGCTGGATCAAGTTCAACGCAGGCTCCCAAAAGAGCTGCAACCGGATTGGGAAGTTTTTCCAGCCTTAATCAAAGGCTTTCTAGCAGGCATTCGAGTAGCAGCGGAGGGTTCAACGAGCTTGATGTTTATTTACTTCATGCTTGCAAGGAAGTTGATTATTTTGGAAGCGAGCAACTACTGCCATTTTAGAAGGATCAACAAGCACAGTTTCCAATTTTAGCAAAAATGGCGCGGGATATTCTAACTATTCAAGCATCATCTGTTGCTTCAGAAAGCGCGTTTAGCCAAGGAAGATTACAAATTGGAGATCATAGACATTCATTGAAGGAAGAAGCAATGGAGACGACCGTATTATTCAGAGATTGGATTAGATCGGAGCGAAGAAATTTTGGATTTGCAGAAGATGAACTAGCCGATGTAGAAGCATCATCAGAAATTTTATCAGGCGATGGAAGTTTGGACAATGAAACTGATTATGAAGAAGATGACTCTTTGCCACCGCTTCCTCCAGAGGTGCCAGAAGAAATTATTCAGAAAATGAGAAGTTTTTTTATTAATATGTAGTTTTTGCAATTTAATATCTATGTACTTTGCAAAAAAAAAAAAAAATCAACAATTATTCAATAAAATGCGTTACGCCTTGCTATTAAGTAAATTATAATCCTTTGTTATATTCTCAATTATCCTTTGCTATTAAGTTACCTCTTTGCAATTCAATACTAAATACTAAATACTAAATACCAAATACTAAATACTAAATACTAAATACTAAAATACTAAATACTATTATACTACTAACTTAGTATTAAGTTTGAAAAAATAACAATTTACTTACATTATACTAGATTACTAAGTTTGAAAAAATACTCAATTATACTTTTACAATTTAATACTCCCTCCGTTTCAAAAAGGATGAACCTATTTCTTTTTTAGTCTGTTTCAAAAAGAATGACCTCTTTCTAAATTTAGAAAGAAATATTCACTTTTACGCATCCCTAGATGATTTGTAGCCACACAAATATCTATAACTTATTTTAGACCACAAGTTTCAAAAGTCTTCTCCCTTTATTAAACTCCGTGCAAAGTCAAATGGGTTCATCCAAAGTGGAACGGAAGGAGTACTAAAATACTACATTACATAATAGTTAATATTTTAATACTAGATTACTAGTATTATATAAGTTATTACATAAAACAAAAATTTAAACAAAACAAATAACCAAAAAATAAAAAAAAATAATAATAATAAACAAAACGACAAAACCGGGCCGGACAGGACCGGACCGGCCCACTGCAAAAATTGTCCAAATCCGCTCCCTTTTGAAAAATAGCCGTTGGCAACGGCCATAAACGGCTATTTTTCCCACCCCCACACCCATAAACGCCCCTACAGCCCTCCCCTACCTATTTTTCCTATAAATACTCCCATATTTCATCAAATTAATCACAATTCAATATTTTCTATTCATTTCTCTTAAAAAATTCTAACAAAAGGCTATTTTATTAAATTTTCTATCAACATGGCTGCAAATGCAAATAATGCTAATCAAGTTCAAGGTGCTACTACAGCAGGTCCGTCTGGTGGTCCAAGAAGAACTAAAAGATCCGAAGTTTGGGAATTTATCACAAAAAATAATGATACCGGCAAAGCTCAATGTACTCTTTGTCAGAAAGTTTGGAATTGGGATGATGAATCAAATACTGGATGGACAATGAGGTTTAAGAGCCACTTGGAATACCATCATGCCTACGAATGGGCAACTCGTGATGGTGGCAAATATCTGCAACCACGTGATAATTGAGTGTTGAGTCGCAGAAGTAGAAAATTTATGTATTTTTCTAATTTCTAGTCTATTTTCATGTTTTTATTTTCTAATTATCCATTTCCATTTTCCAACTTAATGTAATATGTGTTATTGTTGAATAATATGTGTGTTTTGTGTTGTTTATTTAGATTTTAGTCTACCAATATTTTTTTTTCTTCTATTTTAAACAATAAAAAATATAATTTAAAACAAAAAAAAATTAACGAAACCGGACCGGACCGCACTGGACCGGGACCGGCACGATTCCGTTTGCCGGTTCCGGTTTCGATCCGGCATTGGTGCAACTGCACCGTTTGACTGGACCGGGACCGGACCGGTAACGAGTCTTTTTTTTTTTACTTTGCACCGGACCGGCACAGTCGCACCGGAACCGGGCCGGTGGACACCCTTAGGTTACATACTTATAAGTTACTAGAGAAGAATTAGCTAAAAGACTCCTCAAAGTGTCGAACAAAAAGTTTAACTTTTCAATTTGTTTTTGACTTATTTTTGGAGAGAGAAAAACTTAAGCGGGTTTAAGTGGGGACCAAGGGCTGGATTAAAATTCTTAGAAACTTGTGGGTGCAAAACAATAAATCTTTTGGGTGCAAAATATAAAAAATACTGTAAACTCATTTGAAATAAAAAAAAAGTATCTGGTAATTTAAAACATAACGGATACTTCATCTACTCTATTAGGTTTCGGATTTCGAGAGTCAAACGAGTTTATCTTTGACCGTAATATTTTCATATGTCTTTTAAATATTTTGAATTATTAATTATTGTGACTTATAGTACTTTTTGTGTAGTTTCTAAATATATAAAAATCGTTCCAAAAAACTTAAAGATTATATGTTCAAATTCACAGTCAAAATGAACTCGTTTGACTTTCAAAATCCGAAACATGCCATTCTTTTTGGAACAGAGGGGTTGATGCAATACGAACCGGGCTCACCTGTTCGATTCATCAAGATAGTCCACCGAGGAGTCACATGACGCCCACGATCAAAGTGTGGCCGGAATGGAAGATGTCGAAGACTGCCTCACTGAGCAACAACGATGGAAATCTACCGAGCAGACAACAAGTGGCCGTTGCTGACACTGACTTCGGGAGCTATAAGACCGGGCACAACTTATGAAAGCTCAACGATCAAGTTTGAGCCCGAAGGAAGAAATGACAAGCTTGAGCCCGAAGCTGAAAGCAACCGAACCAAAGAAGAACGACGCCGAACAGAGAATCGATCAAAGGGCTACAAGTGTGCCCGAGGCAAGGGCGTTCGATTCCAAAGGTGACCGAGGCAAACAAGCGACCGAAGACAATGTGTTCGAGCCAAGCTTCCGAACACTCCAGCCCTGCGTGGCTTTATCTTATTGGTCACCTGTGACCCTTTTACTATTTTGTCCTTTATATTGTCTATATAAACTCCTAGCATAGCTCAATAGGAGACAGTTTTTAGTTGATATTGAATTGAGAGAATAGAGATAGAATTGGCCGAGCCATTCTTGTTTGAAGCCCGAGGCTTCGTGTATGCCTTCTATGGCTTGGAACCGAAATGGATGTCATCACTAGTATGAATCCTTGTTAGGTTCAAGTTTCCTTTTCTCCCTTGGATAATCAATCATGTTTTGAATTGGATTATCCATTCTTTTCTTCTATTTCTGTTCTCCCCTATCCTTGATTTCTTGTTATCTTGATTACTCATTGCTTCCGCACCTTTATCTTTATCATTTCCGCGTTTTGTTTGTTGTCTCCGACTGCAAAGCTTCAACTCCGATTTTAGCTTGCATCAGCTTGGTATCAGAGCAAGGATTGGAATTCGTTCTTACGACTCCACGTTCCTTGTTCAATCTATCTTTACTTTTCTGTTGGTGTTCTTATCGTACAAAAAAAAAAGTAAAAAGAAGAAAATTCAAAAATTTGAATTGATTGTTGATTGTTTGGATTAGACAATCACATATTTAGATTCACCACTGTTGAAGGAATTGATTGAGTACCCGACGTATAACATTTGTAACTAGGGTTTTTCTATCGTTTTGGACCGTGTTCTTGACGTGGTGTTGTTGAAAATCGAACCCCAGTTGTGTTTTGGTGTTTACCGATGAAAACTGGAGGTTGTTGATGAATTTGGGTCGATTTTAGTGCTTGAAATCGAAGTTCCAGTGTTTAGCCACCGTCCGTACATCGGGGCATTGATAAAGTGATAACACTGTACGGACGACGCCATAGCTAGTCTTAGCTCGGCTTGGAACTGAACAATTTCCCCGTTGTTAAGATTACCGGGGACGACCTAAATCTTGTGCTTAATTTGTTGTTAGTGGACTGTGAACGAATCTTGAAAATTATCCGTACACCGGAGTAAAGGTTCACTGTTTCATTGAAGAAGAAAGGGGTAAACTGTTAATTCTAAAACCCCAGGTGAAAAGTTGTCGGCTAGAAAAGGGAAAGCGGATAAGGTTAAACCCTATCTGTACCGAGGAGGAAACACTTGTACCGAGGTCACGTGTTCGGAGAATTCCGAAGCGGAACCGAGGAGGAGGTAGAATCTCTTAGGTTTTCACTTTTCTTGTGTCCGAATATTCTTGATAGTGGATCTCTGGAGTAATTCTTTCTACTCGAGGTCGTACTATCGAATTTGAGCTTAATAGGAACTCGTGCGTGGGGTGACCGAAGTCCAACTTTCGTAGATAATTCTTTTGACTCCCCGTGCGCAGTTAAATAGCTACCGTCCCATCGAGTTGTATAAACTCCTTTCGAACCTAAGCTTGGAAAGTACTAGTTGTGACTTATCACTTCGGTTTCCTAACAAGAAGGCAAGGCCAACTTGAGTGTAAAAAGGCTGAGTGGCGAGAACAATAGAGTGAGGTCACAAAAGCCAACGACCTTGAGTGTAAACACGAGTGGAAAGAAAATTGAGTGAACATTACTCGAGTGATACACGTGAGGGAGTGAACTTGTGAGGTCCTTTTACTCTTGTTTGTTGCAGCTATGTCTTCGGATGATGGTAGCTATGGAGGGTATGATTCGTGTGGAGATGATGGAGACTATGGTTCCTACGGAGGTGATGATTGTTATAATGACACCGGGGACTATGGCTCTTACGAGGACGAAGCAGGTCACTATGGTGAATACGAAGACGAAGAAGACTACGAAGCCTGTGAAGATGAACGAGAAGAATCTTTTGCTTCGGGTCAAGAATACGAAGAAAGTGACGCTTCGAGGTATGATGACTCTACTTACTCTCATTGTGATGACCTTGAATACGACGAATGTGACATCGAGGAAGTCGATGACGAAGTTGACCGAGCAAACTATTTGATGTCTTCTTCCATCGGTGTCTCGTGTGTAGCACAAGGGAGTAGTAGAACCCCTTCCATCGGGTTGGGAGGAGGTAGTGGAGGTTGTTCCATGGGAGGAGGAAGATATGCAACTTATAGTCGTGGCACACGATTCAATGCTTCCAATTCCTATGGAAAGGGTGGCTCGAGGAGCACTGGTGGAAATGGACCCGAGGAGGGTAGAGGAGGATTCTACCGAACTCCTTCTCCGAGGAGAAGTTCTTACGGGTTCCATGTTCGAAATCCTTCCTCGACTTTCATCACCAATAATGTTGGGAGAGTGAAAGGAAGTGGGAATTATCATAGTGGTGTTACCACTAGTGGAGGGATAAGGAGAACCCAAGGTGTTGGTCTTGATGGATTGGGATGCTCAAATTCTTACTTGGATCTTCCTATACGAAACCTGGGTAGAAGTAGGTTCGCTGTTGAGGTAAATGGTTATGGAGGAAATTTGCTCAGGATGGGAGGAACCGATGTCAATTGCATTAGCGCTTATTTGGTACGGACCCTAAAAATACCATGCCATAAATTGAAGCATCCTTATACGTATAAGGGAGTGAGTGTTTCATATGAAGCTCGAGTACTCATATCTCATGGAGATTATAGAGAATATGCTTGGTGCCACGTGTATTCCATGCGCGATCTTGATGTTTGGCTAGGAGACCCATGGGTGCACAGCAAGCAGGTGCTATATCTCGATGAGAGGGATGTGTACCTTGCGTACAACAGAGAGCTGCAAATAGCTTATACGTTCACACCTCATGGGTTGAAGGGAAAGATGTCCATTAGCGCATATGCTTCGATTTTACAGATGAGAAAAGAGCGAGAACTCCAATCCAGGATCGAAAGAGTGCCATCGAGGAGTCCTACGAACACAAGGAGCAGTGGGAAAAGTGCAAGAAAAGAACCGACCGAAGTCAATATTGTGAGCCCGAAGCCACAAACTTCGAAGCAAAGTGGCTCACCGACAACAAAAGAGGAGACCTCGGTTGATGAGTCTTCGAGTCCTCGACTCCGGGTTGATGTTAAAAGTCCACCTACTCCAGCTATGGGTATTCTTGGGCCTCGACCCAACTCACTCGAATATGAGAGACAAAAGATCGAGAGGAGTAAGGGAGTGACCGGTGACAACTCTCGAGAGGAAAAAGGAGAGGCTGTGTTGAGTGATGTGAGTGAGTTGTCACCACCCGAACCCACACCTGACCTTGAAAAGAAAATGAGGGAAAATAAAGAGGGAAAAAGAATCATTGAGAGTGAGGACACCCCTTATTCTAACCTTAACCTTTTATCTTTTCCTTCTACTTGTTCGAAATCTTGTGTAGGAACTCTTGGAGGCAAACCGAAGGAGCCTCAACTCTGTACCGAAGTAGATAGACAAGGTGAAGAAGATCTTTCATGTGAGCTCCATGGAGAAGAAACTACTTGTGAGACCTCGAGGACAGCAAAAGAAACCGAAGGCCATTCCGAGGTGAGTGTTCGATTTCCTTCCCGTGAGCATGATACTTCCTTGTCTTGTGAAATTTCTAGAGAAACCTTTATGCTAGTTGATGATTTGTATGATTACAATATTTTTGCAACTAGTGTAGAGTCGAATGGTCAACTTGTGAGTGAATGTGAACCACTAGTTGAGAGAATTGATACGCCACATCATGATGTGAGCTCGATCTTTATCGAATCTCTCTTTAGTGATGAAGTTGTAGTTGACCTTGCTTGTGAACCTTGTTATGACACCCCACCCACATTTGACAAAGGGGAAGATGAGTTGGATGAATACCCTATCCTCTCCCTTGATGAATTGCTTGATAATGGTGGACTTGTGTGTGGTAGTAAGGTTGGTAGTGACCTTGAGGAGTCCATAGTGATTGAGATGGATCGGATTGTTTTCAATGACTCCTCGGGTAATAGTGATGAACCTAGTCTTGATACCATGTTTTTGTGTGACCATGAATTTGAGGTGCATGCTTTTACATTTCCATTATGTGAAGATAATCTCATTTGTGGTAGCGAATTGTATCGGACTAGGATTGGTAATCGAATAGAACCTCCATGGTTTGAAAAGTTAGACTCTAGGGATGATCCAATGTGTGAAACTCCAAGTAGGATGAGTGATCTTGATTGTGGTTGTGTTGAACTATCTTCTTGTAGTCCCAACCTTCATTGTGTGGACTATAATGATGAAGGACCGATTTTGGAGACCTTCCTTTGGAGTTTGTCTAAAGGGAAGGGTTGTCTTGGAGTTCCTTTGGGAGGTGAAAAGCTACCTCTTGGTGTGAATAAGATTGCTTTTAAGAAGGGGAGTGGAGTATTCGATGTTAGTTGTCGAGTCAATCATTTTACTTACTCCCTTCCACATGTTGATCACACCTCGAGTATAGTGCATACCGAAGTCCATAAGCCCCATGGTGATAAAAGTAAACTGAGGGCTCGGTATGTTGATTATGAGTTTAGAGGTGATAGGACCTTTGATCGTTGCATCTTGCATATACAGTGTCCTATTGATCTCTTCGTACACTCATGTGTTCGGTACAGTCCCTATTTGAGCCAAGAACTTGTTGTTTCCTTCGGGGACATAATTTTCTTGATTATCATTGATGCTTGGCTCTATCATAAGAGTGTGTTTTCCACACTTTTAAACACTAACCTACTTTCGAAGTAGGAAGCTTTGTTTGTCTCTGCTTTGTTTGCAGGTCTTGACGGTTTGATTTCGAGGACGAAATCCTTTCAAGAAGGGGAGGATGATGCAATACGAACCGGGCTCACCTGTTCGATTCATCAAGATAGTCCACCGAGGAGTCACATGACGCCCACGATCAAAGTGTGGCCGGAATGGAAGATGTCGAAGACTGCCTCACTGAGCAACAACGATGGAAATCTACCGAGCAGACAACAAGTGGCCGTTGCTGACACTGACTTCGGGAGCTATAAGACCGGGCACAACTTATGAAAGCTCAACGATCAAGTTTGAGCCCGAAGGAAGAAATGACAAGCTTGAGCCCGAAGCTGAAAGCAACCGAACCAAAGAAGAACGACGCCGAACAGAGAATCGATCAAAGGGCTACAAGTGTGCCCGAGGCAAGGGCGTTCGATTCCAAAGGTGACCGAGGCAAACAAGCGACCGAAGACAATGTGTTCGAGCCAAGCTGCCGAACACTCCAGCCCTGCGTGGCTTTATCTTATTGGTCACCTGTGACCCTTTTACTATTTTGTCCTTTATATTGTCTATATAAACTCCTAGCATAGCTCAATAGGAGACAGTTTTTAGTTGATATTGAATTGAGAGAATAGAGATAGAATTGGCCGAGCCATTCTTGTTTGAAGCCCGAGGCTTCGTGTATGCCTTCTATGGCTTGGAAGCGAAATGGATGTCATCACTAGTATGAATCCTTGTTAGGTTCAAGTTTCCTTTTCTCCCTTGGATAATCAATCATGTTTTGAATTGGATTATCCATTCTTTTCTTCTATTTCTGTTCTCCCCTATCCTTGATTTCTTGTTATCTTGATTACTCATTGCTTCCGCACCTTTATCTTTATCATTTCCGCGTTTTGTTTGTTGTCTCCGACTGCAAAGCTTCAACTCCGGTTTTAGCTTGCATCAGGGGTACTATATATGGAGTACATATCTTTGTAAAATTGTATTCAATTGATTTATATTTCATGTGACATTTTCGAGGTCTTCCCGAGTTTTTGTAAGTGACCTACTTTTTTTGTTAATTCCTTGTAATTCAATCTTTTAAAAAGTTACATGAAATTCAGAGAACAGTATATATATATATATATAAATAGAAGGAAGATTCATGCTGAATGTAGCACTTCGTAATGACAAAATTACGCTTTTAGTGTTGAATGTTGATCTCAATTTTGTCGCCCAATATAGTGATCCGAAAGGAGGGAACGAAGAAAATGTTTCAAGATGTTTATTCTCTTATGACATGCCACTTGGATCACAAATACCTTTTCTCCCCCTTCTTTCGGCATCCCTGACTCGGGCATCCCTTTCAGGTGCAATTGACGTACAATTTAGGTAATTTATAAGGATTAAATGTACTGATGAAAGGAAAAACTTAGGAAAGAATAGCTAAGGGGAATCATTCGTTTGAGGAAAGAGGTTTTCACTCAATACAAGAATTTAAGGCTAAGCATATATGCTATATTTTGTTTTTTCAAATCTAAGAGGCTCATGTGTAATTCCTCACTCAAGGTAAAACAACCTTACAACAATAATACATTTCAGTTCAAATCACATTGGAATTAGCTTCATGAATTCTCCAGCAATTATATTAGACATTTATAGTAAATTAAAATAACGAAGCACGAAAATTTCTGAGTATGTAAACACTACTAAAAAAACCTGAAATTCCGACCACCCAATCGGTCGCACAAGTCGACCGATCGGCGACCGATACGGGTGATCCGAGAATTAATGGTAACAAATAGCCATGCGACCGAAAAACGGTCGATATTTCGACCACTATGCGACCGAATTTCGGTCGCACAATAGCTCACATACAGTGACCAAGTATGCGACCGATTTTCGGTCGCACTGCCTATGCGACCGAAAATCGGTCGCATACTTGGTCTCATTTGTGGGAATTAATGGTGACCAACTATGCGACCGTAAATCGGTCGCATAGGATGTGCGACCGATTTTCGGTCGCATACTTGGTCTCAGTTGTGGGCATTAATGGTGACCGCTATGCGACCGAAAATCGGTCGCCAAACCTGAAAAAACCTGCAATAAAAATCCTGCAATCAGGCAGTAGCAACAGCAAAAACCAGCAATTTAAAAACCTGAAATCCAACACCAATACACCGCAATAAACCAAACATTTCAAAAACAGTAATTCACCAATACAACGCAATAAACCAAACATTTCAAAAACATCCAACACCATTAGTTATATCCTAAAATTGTTAACAATACAACTTCACAAACATTCAAAAGACTACTCGGGCGAGGGTGAGCTAGACCCGGACTCGGAAGAGGAAGATGAGCTGCGTCGATGCTTGCTTTTATGCTTTCTTCTCGCTTTCTTCTTCTCCTTTTTGGCAAGGAGCTTTTTGATCATGTCCTGCGTTTCTTGATTTACTCTCGACAGATGTGCGATCTGCTCTCTCATTTGAGCCATCTCAGCAGGATCAACGGAGCTCGACGGAGAAGAAGTAGCTGAAGAGCCCAAAAAGCGAGCATTATGCTTATCCGGAGCAAATAGTGATCCAAGACCATAAGCATACCCCTTCTTAACCCCTCCAACAGTATCGACCCATATCTGCTTTTCTTTCTCGAACGTCAAGGGAGCCGGGGTGCTGCTTCCGACTCAGCGAGGTGAACCGGTAGATGCTCCATCACATTAAAGAAGCCGGGTGGAAAGATCTTTGACAGCTTAGACAATACAACAGGAAAGTTCTGTTCCAACAAGTTCAAACTCTCTTCCTTCAAAGTCTTGCTGCAAAGCTCTTTAAAAAAAAGACCTGTCTCTGTTATTGGTTTCAAAACTTTATCTGGCAACCCATTGAATGCAATTGAGATCAAGTTTTCCATAAAAATGTGACAGTCGTGGCTCTTCATGTGATGGAGTTTTAAGCCACTCATATCAACACACCTTTCTAAGTTAGATGCATATCCATCAGGCATCCTAAAGTTACTCACCCACTCGCAGATCATTCTTCTCTCATCTTCGTCGAATGTATAGTAAGCCTTTGGAAGTAAAATGCTGTTACCATCCCGGACCGCATGTAGCTCGGGTCGCCTGCAAAGTTCCTGTATGTCAAACCGTGCCTTCCAGTTATCCTTTGTCTTACCCTTGACATCCATGACAGTATTAAGGACCGCCTCGAAGAAGTTCTTCTCAATATGCATTGGATCGAGATTATGGCGCAGAAGGTTATCCTTCCAATAAGGCAACTCCCAGAAAATTCTCTTCTTGGTCCAATTATGTTCGACCCCAAAACCAGGTGTTTTAGTGTGCAAGTTTTCAGTTACCTTTGGAAGGTCCTTAACCCTGTTCCATATCTCTATCCCTATTAACCTGCGAGGAGGCTCCTCATAATCAACCTGATTCTTCCTGAATGCATTTGTATTATTCCTAAAAGGGTGCTCCATTGGCAAGAATCTACGGCAGCAGTCAAACCATGTCACTTTACCTCCATTTTTCAATGTGAAGGCCTTTGTATCTTCCATACAGTATGGGCACGCTAGCTTCCCTGCAGTGGACCAGCCAGACAGCATCCCATAAGCTGGAAAGTCATTTATGGTCCACATCAAAGAAGCATGCATTTGGAAGTTCTGCTTCATTGATACATCGTAGGTTTCCACTCCTTCATGCCAAAGTGTCTGCAATTCATCAATCAAAGGCTGCAAATAAACATCAATACGAGTTTTCGGGTTATGTGGACCAGGTATTATACAATTCAAAAAAAGAGATGGACTGGTCATGCACATTCCGGGAGGCAGGTTGTATGGTGTGACAAATACGAGCCAACAAGAATATGGCGTAGACGAGACATCAAAAGGGGTGAAGCCATCGGAACACAGCCCCAACCTTACATTCCTCGGCTCGCTAGCAAATGACGGATACACTTGATCAAAGTGTTTCCATGCCTCACCATCTGAGGGGTGTGATAGAATACCCGCCTGCCTGGTCCGCTCATGATGCCACCTCATATGAGGAGCAGAACTCATGGAAGCATACAACCTCTTTAACCTGGGTATAAGCGGCAAGTAATGCATCCACTTAACAGGTTTCGGCTTCTTTTTTTGATTTTTCTCGAGCTTGTATCGAGGCTCCTCACAAAATCTACATTGCACGAGCTCTGAATCATCCTTGTAATATAACATGCAACCATTAACACAGCAATGAATCTTATGAGAAGTAAGGCCTAATGAGGAAACCAACTTATTTGTGAAGTAATAAGAAGTTGGTAAGTCCATGTTAGCCGGCTTTAGTTCATTCATAAGGCCTATGATGGAATCCATGGCAGCTTGAGAAATACTATAATCTGATTTGATACTCTGCAATCTGACAGCAACAGACAACTTGGAATGTACCGAGCCCTCATGGAATGGACGGCTTGCTTCCTCCAACATTTTATAGAATTCACTTGCCTCGGCATTTGGAATGTGCTCAGTGTTAGGCTGTGATGTACCCGGCTGCATGGAATCATTATCCGGGTACATACCAAAAGCATCACGAACCATATCATCCATTCTATAATCATTACGGTCTGGTTCCATAACCGGAGAACTAGTAGTGCCATGAATATTTTGAAGCATTTGAATGTGCCCCTGCAAATCCCACGGCTCTCCATGATAATGCCAAATATAGTAATCTGGCATAAACCCCCTATCTATCAGATGCAGTTGCACGGTCGTCATATCTTGGAGGGTGCAACATTTGCACTTTATGCAGGGGCACTTAATTGTACCAAACCTTATAAATGGTTCGGTTGTTTTTGCTAAAGCAACAAATTCCTTAAGACCCTCTTGGAATTCAGGCCTTATCCCCCGCCGACCGGGGAAAAGTCTATTGTCCATCCACAAACGACGTGCATTAAAGTCCATATCTACACAAAAATTGCCAAATTGAGAACAATCTAATTGGTACCAATTTTTAATAATCCTAGCCTTTTTTTGAATTCCATATTATCTAGTAAGTGCAATACAATACAAAACGCATACAATTTATCCGGTTTAGGCATAAAATGTTGCAAACATGAACAATCCAAACAACAATACCAAAACCCTAACTTTAAATGCATAGCAAGCATCCCAAACACCACAACCCATGACAAGGCATCAACACATTGCAAACAACTCTACCAAACAATTCAACCATATCACAACAATTACCATAATTAATCCCAATAATCACAACCCTATATTTAAAGTTCATCAACCCAAAACAACTTACTCGACATCACATTATATATAATAAACCAATTATAACTAAAAACAAACATGTAAAAAATATATATAGGCTCTCCATTATTTAAAAATATATATATAATTAAATTCGGATTATTACACCAAAAAAAAAAAATTACCTCAACTTTGTATTGGATCCAATGGCAAGAAAGTATGAGTTACCAATGTGCTATCCACCCAATAACTACAAAAAAAGTGAATTAAAAAGTCATTATATGAGTTTTTAAAAAAATAACAAAAATTACTAAAAAATGAAATTTACCTTGAATTAGTAGGTGTAGATTGTGTTAGATGTTATGTTGGAGGTTATAGAGTAGTAATTTGAAGTTATATGGGGTTTATAATGGTGGATAGTTGATTATGGGGTGGGGGGGGGTTCGGTTTTTAGGGATTGGGTGGGTTTTGGGTATTTTGAAATGGGGGAGAAAGGGGTTCTGCCCCGTTTTTAGTTACAGTTATGCGACCGACATGCGACCGATTGTCGGTCGCATAGCTGTGACTAAAAATTCAGCGACTCACAAGCGGTCCAAGTGGCGACCGATTTTTAGTTTTAGTTTTTCAGTGGTTTGTGCGACCGAAAATCGGTCGCATAACTGGGCAGACCGATTTTCGGTCGCTTGCTGGTGGTCGCAGATCCAGGTTTTTTTAGTAGTGAAATATTTCATATTTGACATCAGCAATAAGTTCTAATCTAAATAAACATAAGGATTAAAGTAAATGGACCATTATAGTTAAAACATATTTTCTATTACTCTATCTATTTCCTTTCTTTCCAAACATATACAAATTTTTTTAAACGTGTTCTTCATGGATTCGGGGAAGGGTTGCACTCCAAGGGTGCGACTCGAACCCGTAACATCTACGTCACATGAAAACAACTTTACCGGTTGATTCACTTCTAAATAGAAACTTCAAAATCTTAAGAGAAATTTTGATCAGGCTTTAGCTGACCTGGAAAAGTTAAATTAGAGGAATTTTAAAGAAGCTGAGGAAAAAGCAAGGACTTATGAGCAAAAATTTAAAGATTTGGGTTATAGAATGTCACTCCTGGAGATGGAAATAGCAAAAAATGTTGAGTGGCAATCCCCAAGCAGTTCGACCCGTCATAGACAAAAGCCTGATATTTGAGTGGAGAAAGTTATAGGGTCGGCCATTACCCACCGTGTTTCAAATATTTCTCGGTTATAAAGCAAAATTCTGTAGTTTTTGCTTGATTATAGACCTAAGTATTTGTGTGGAACTGGAAATTTTGTAGACATTGGCCCAGGGCTTTCGTCTGGTTATTTGGGTTAGGCTCACGTCACATGTTGAAACCCAGCTTTCCTGATATTCAAGTGGGGACGGGTAAAGTGGCAAGCCTATTATTGACCAAGTTTCAAAGGGTGCACCACTCGTCCTCGAGAATTTCTCAGTTATAAAAAAATAAAGAAGAAACATTGCATTCCCCGCCCTTCAGCTTGTGGTTCTGCTCAAGTCAATAGCGATGTTTCGATAAAGATAAGAGAAGATTTCGTTCAGAGGAAGAAGGTAAATCTGTTTTGTTATACGTTTATTTTGAATATTTCTTTTGTTATTTGTGGCATTCAATATAGCTCACAACTAGTTTTGGTTTGACAAGTGAAAATATGAGTTCTTTAAGTTCTATGGTCGGGATATTTACAGTCATGTATCTTGTATGTGTATGGAAATTGACCAAAACAGTTGCAGCTATATGTTGGATGGTGTATCGAGCGTAAAGTAACATACTTCAATGCTGTTTGTGCTTGGTTGAAGACTCGCAGGGTCTTTACCTTGTATCACACAACATAAATTGAAAAGAAATGGTAACCAGCCTTTTGCATTGCTTCCCTATCCTGTTAAAATTAGTGTTACAAACTTGAAGATAGTTGGATGTTTGAATTTATAAATTCTTGGCCGAAAAGTAGAAAAAGATAGGGAAAATTTCATATCTAACCAAATATATACCATGGCCCTACATTCAAATAGCCATTGAATATCTTCACATATGCTAGCCAAAATTTACCCAATATAAATATGTCTAAGTTGATTCTATCTAAAAAGTAATTAAGAAAAGGAGAAAATTAAGGAGCTCAACTCCCACCCAATAAGGAGAAAATTATGGAGCCCTATTCCATCCAAATAATCATCTTCTTACTCGATTTTTCTATTTTTTTTATTTTTATTTTTGACGCTTATATATATATTTAGTTTCAGCAAAATTATTTGTAATCATTAAATAGATAAACATCAAATATGCATTTAAATTGTTATTATATTTACACAATATGCAATAGTAGTTGGTAAAATTATATACACTTAACATAACCAAATATTTAATATTATGTATAAAATATTCTATTGATATGAGTGTGATATATTCTACATATTTATGATATTTATTTAAATATATAATATATTGATATTATGATACATAAAATATTTTGTTGATACAAGTGCAATATATTCTGCATATTTATGATATATTATTTTGCATATTCTACATATTCTCCATATTCTATTGATATGAGTGATATATTCTGCATATTTATGACCTCATGAATACATTTTGTTGATACCAGAAAAAATATATTACATATACACCAAATATTCATTGGATATGCAAAGATACTATTTCGAACAATGGAGTGATATAATCAATTGCTGAAGGATGTGGCGTGCAACTGAACCACTGCTATTGCAGAAATGACATGGACGACCCCATAGATTCTGGTTAACCCCATAGATTCTTCGGAATCCACCAACGCCAATACCTCCCCTCAAATAGATCTTCTTTGCCTGAGATGAGCCTGAGTGGGAATGCCTTATTGTCCTCCATCCAACCCCCCTGAGTTTAGTAATGTAGATTAACTTTCCACGCTATAATTGTGGATTTATAGTCCCAGAACTGCTGCAATGGATCTTCGGAGCGAGTTAGTAAGATAGCGTGGTAAAGAGAAGTCAGCCGTTGCCGCCTCCATCTTTTCTGTTTTTCCCTGCTGCAGATGCACAGATCTCTCAGGCGCAGACGTGGAGAAAATGGAGAAATGGAGAAAATGAAGAGACGTGGGTGGTTGCTAATTTACTTAAAAAGAGGAGATAATTGATTGTGAGACTTAATTAGTTTAAATTTTAAAGTGGATATGCAGATGTCTTACCCATTAAATCCCACCAATATAGGCTTTAAACTAGGTAATTTTGAAGTGAGAAGTAATGGCCATAATAAGTAAATGCCTATAGTAAAATGTCTAGATAACATAAATAATGAATAATGTATCCATTTTATGTTAGGAAGACTTAAAAAGGTCTACTCAATGTAAAATTCACAAAAAAGATAAGGTCTCACTTTCCTTTGCCACTCAAGTGTACAGCATCTGCGTGCTTAGGCCCCTTCTTTCCTTGCCTAATGATTTAGTCCACAACGTGCCTAAGTAGTCTCAAATAAGGCGTGCAGGCCCCTTTAGTAGGTGATTCACTATCGACGCAAAGAAAAGGCTGAAGCAATCAAAGGGGGTACAATGAGCCTTCAGCCCCATGCATCTAACCAGCTTGCCTGTGCCATGTTGTTTAGTTACAGGTGGATAACATCATCCATAAGATAAATAGTGCATGTTGCTATTTGATTAGGAGCTGCTGCCAGCAATTTTGAGAACGGCAGTTGATTATGCTCTGCGTCGCACTATTTAAATTTCAACATGCACTATTTATCTTAGAAAGCCGTGGCAGAAGTACGCCAAATGATCATCTAGAATGTAATGGAGTAGCTATTGAATACTGCCAACAACTAGATGAAAACAATAATTATGCATAGCAGAGTAATTATAACTAGACTACATGAAACTAATTGCGTGAAAAGATATTTATTTAGTAAACTAAGCTCTCTTGTTCCCTGTTCGTCCTTGTCAATGGTCCAGGGCTACTCAATAATGAAATCTTCGGGGTTGTATATATACCAAATTGGTGTTGGCCAAAGCCACTTCCAGTATTTGTCACGATCATTGCGTATCAAGTACTTTGTAAGTCTACTATTCAAGTCATAGAAACCAAAGTCATAACCTCCTCGAACACCAATCCTATGCTCCTCCAAGTTGTCATCTGTAAAATAAATCCGGTTCCTCTTATAATATCCACCAGGAGGAAGATCGCTAGTTGCTATTGAAACTGATGTATTTAGCCCCAAAAACAGGACATTTTCACCTATATTTTCCACTTTACACCAACTTCTACTGCTAGATTCATACATATATAAGTTGAAGTGGCTTGTTTGATAACGATAATTATCATCAGTTCCTATGCTTCTCAAATATCGGTGAACCTGGAGCAGCCCAATTGAAGTATTAAACAAGTAGCTCTTTTGCGAAAAGACTTCTTTTGGTGGTTCTACAGTTTCGACTTTTCTTGGGTAAGCTGCAGACAACTCAAACACCTCTACGGAATTTTCAATTGTCAAAGCGTATAACTTGTCCTCGTAAAAAATGGCATCGCTGTATCCTATTCGGCCTTTAGAAATGCATGTCCACTTTTTATCTTCAAGTTTGCAGTAGGCCAATTTATAACTACGACCATAAATGGCAGCGACCATAAAATTACTTTTGCTCGAGGTAGGACTTGAGGATAGGACAACTTTGTCTAAAAAGTATTCGTGCACATGAGATGCTTCTGAAAAGGAAGTTCTGGGACGGCCATAATCACGTTCAAGTGCATATTCAGTGCCAAGCTTCTTTGCACAATATTTTCTCACATCAGGGAACTTATACCTCGGTGGAAGGGCAATTTGAACCCTAGTGATTGGGTTAAAGAGAGAGATTCTCGGAGAGTCTTCAACAGCAACTAACCATCCATGGGACGAACCACGAAACTTCTTGCCAAGGACCTCTGGAACCTCAAGGTAGTAAATTTTCCTTCTATCAAAGCTACAAAACTTTTCATATTTTTCGTTTCTGCTATGACGAGGTAGCAACAGCCATGGCTGAACATCCTTACTAGAAATAGTTGGTAATATAGACCTCCATGAAGTGCAAACACATGTGAACCGTACTTGATCAGTATATGTAACAAGACGATGGGCTATTAATTTCAACAAATCTTGTGGAAGCTCCGACCAGCCAGCCATTTACAATCTGATACCATCAAATAGGCAATGGGACAAAAATTAGAGCAGAACCATAACTGTATAAATTTCAATATATGTATTACATGAACTTATTGTAACAGATTTTGCAGAAGTTGGCCGAACTAGGAATTCATATAAGGGAATCCAAAAAAATTCCTCTAAAGTAATAATCGTAAGGTTCCAAAAAGCAAATTAATGATGCCTCAAAAAAAGAATATCAAAAGACCGTTGGAAGCTATAATCAAAGACGTGAAAGAAAATATGATTTACCTAAAACAAACTGAAGAGGACACTTCGTTTAAACAGCCACAATCGGTTTGTGAAGGAGCGAGATTACCAATGACAAGGCAGAAGGCTTTATAGCGTTTCTGATTATTCCTAGTTTCGACAAGTTTTGTTTTCCCAATCTGTATAGTTTTTGGATCTTGGAAATATTCTCAACAAGTTTTCAGAACCACACATAGAGAAAAGGCTAAATTATACAAATATACAAACATAGTAGCAAGTTTACAATAAAATAACAATATTATGTCACTTTTCAAGAGTATCAATATTTTTTTAACATTATATATACAAGTTATTAAATAAAAAAAATTTACTCAATAAAATTGAAAATACACCCTGCAACATTATATATATACAAGTGTATGTGTATAGTATGTATATTGTATGGCTATTGTATGTGTATTGTATGGCTATTCTATGGCTATTGTATGGCTATTGTATGGCTATTGTATGTGTATTGTATGACTATTGTTTCTTACGTATGCCTATTGTCAATTTTTAATAGATGGTTTTGAGGTGAGAGAAAAAATGGGTCTTAAACGTAAAAAGATTTAAACCTATCTAAACATGATTTGGGTGCATAAATATAGGATTAGATTTATCTTTTTTTTAATTATATTTTCCTTTCTTATTAAATATATTCTGCTATTTTTTGTAGCAAAAAACAAGAATGTTGCTATTTTTTGTAAGTTTTGAAAATATTTATATATTTTGTAATAAAAGTACATAAAGTTATACTCTGTGTAATTTTTCCTAGAGAAAAAGGGATACACCCTGTGTTTAGTTTTATACTAGACGAGTACGTAATGCGAGACGTTTTACCTAACACGACATCCAAAGCTAGAGATAAAATATGATATAAGACAGTCAAAGTTCACTAATTTTTAGATTTTCAAAATGGTTTGAGTAAAAATTATACAAACAGTTTGAAATCATAATTTCTTTTCAATAAAATAAAATATTAAAGATATTAATATTGTAACTTAGCTATAAATAGTATAAAGAAATCAGATATAACAACCCAAATATCAAAAGTTAAAGGGGGTAATCAATAAATAACTAATTAATCACTAATAGTTTATTATTAAATTAAATCTTATACCTTGTGAATATGAAAAGAAACATAAACATAAAAGTCAAAGAGAAAACATATGGACGTTTGAATAAGGAAAATTTGGGAAAAATTATTAATTAAAGATTTTACATTAAAAACATTCCTTAGAAAATATCATAGTCATCGTAAAAAATTTGCACAGAAGCCGTTTTTACCAGTGATCTTTGGTTTGAGACTATTTGTTTTTTATTGGTTTTGCATAAGAGATAACTTTTTGAAACTTCAATTTTTATGGACTGAACTACACATAAGTTCAACCCACAAGGATTGAAGTTCAACTTCGGCCCACCATAAGGGTCAAAGTTCAACTTCAACCCACGAGAATTGAAGTTTACGTATTTATACCTAAAAGTTCAGCCTTTGAAATTGAACTTCATCTCTTAGGCATGATGAACCCACAAGATTTGAACTTCAACCCATAAGGATTGAAGTTCTAAAAATAATCTCTCATCTAAAATCAATAAAAAAAATGGTCTCAAATCAAAAACTACTAGTAAAAATGACTATTCGTGCACTTTACCCGAGTGGGGGCGAAATTTTTACAAAATTCACAAGGGAGCCTACATTATGCGTGCTATTTAAGTTTTAGCTTGTTTCTAAAAGTTATTTAATTTTTTGTTACTACTCCATCCGTTCCAAATTAGTTGTCGTTTTTCACCTTTTTCACGTCCATTAAGAAAACTATTAAATAAGGTATGTATTTTACTATCTTATCCCTATTTAATGCTTGTCTATTAAATAATAATTTTATGGAGAATTCTTTTAATTATTAAGGGTATAATTGGAAAAGAGTAGCAATTTTACTTTTAAATTCTAAAGTGTCAACTAATTTGAGACAAATAACTATTGCTAAAGCGTCAACTAATTTAAGACGGAGGAGGTATATTGAATTCCAAACCGATTAAAAAGAGAAGGGGTTGATGAATCACAGAAAGGCCACGAAACGTATTTGCTTAGTTCTAGGAAGGAAGTAAATGAAAATCAAATAGCCTGGACAACAAAATGGAAAGAAAAGTTATAATAGTTCTTACTAATCAGTAACCATCCCATCCACCCTTACAAACAATTTGTTTATTACACCTTAATTGTATGTAACAATTTATTTGTTTGCATTTGCCCCACAAGTATTTATAGTAAAACAATTTACAATAAAAAGAGTAAGGAAAACGTAATTGAACTTTATAACGTTATCAATAAAAGATGACTCACTCCAACCATTATCCTTGTGTGGTTCAGCTTCCACACTACAAAACCAACTATCACAAAAAATGGATACAAAACAACAACAAACAATAGTAACGACAGCAAACAAAAAAAAAAAAAAAAAAATCACTACACTAAACTCAGTTTGCATTCAAACACGCATACATCACATAGTTGTTTTCAAACACATAAGTACCCCTGCTCTACCATTTTTCACTTAAATTCTAGACTTTTGCATAGCAAGTTGTGTTCTTACCACTACACCAAAGCTTTAGGGTAGGGGTGTCAATGGGTTTTAAAAAACTGATATAACCGACCGAACCGAACCGAATTTTAGGTTCTTTAATATAAAATCGTAGGTTCTTATGCAAAGTCATAACAGCACCGATTATTAGGTTAGGTTTTTTATTTTATAAAAAGAAACCAAAAAAATACCGAACCAAACCGGATAAATTTATATGCATAAAATATACTTTACATATGAAACTTATATGTAAGTTATATATAATTTAATTAATTCTAAAATAAAAAAAGCATAAATTTTGTAGCCGTTAATCTTTGGGATGAAATTAGTAATACAAAGCATCCCAACCTACGTTAATAGTACAATTACTACTACTAAAAGTTGAAACTAACATATTTCAATAGTATAGTGCTTTCGCTATTTTTAAACTCTAAATTCCTTAATATCTAGTTCCTACAGAAGTGACAATTTATTGTAGAAGGTCTTCGCGGACTATTTGCATTCGTCTTGTAAATTTTGTCTATTTAGGTGAAGGTTTAATCTCTTTTCAAATTTATGTCGGTTTATATTTATTTCACTTTCATTTAGTATAGAACAATATATCATAATCAAATATCTTATTGAAAAGTAAATGAATATGAGTTTAACAGTCGAAATAATGTAGATAATTGTCTAGATTTTTGTTTATCATTCTTACCCCTGACAACGCGCAACACACACCTCAAATAGAGATATGAACGGTCGTCGCAATACAATTTACCCAACTAGGAGTCGGGGTCGAATCCACAAGGAACAAAGTGATGCGATCAAAGTAGTGGAGGAACTAAACCTATTTGACAAAGCCAAACTAGGATAACGAGGTGATGGAACGATATTAACTACTACAAACTACACTAGGAAAGCAAGTAAATGTGATCTATGGCCTTCTCGCAACCAAGGAAAGCAAGTTTTGAGCCTAGGATACAATTATAGCACGGGGTTTATATATTATGGCCGAGTCGTTCTAATGTAATCCCTAGAATCCTTCCGGCCTAGAAGGGATTTACCTCAACGGCGCTCGTCAAAGCCATGGTTGAGCTTGTAAAGCACTACCCATTACCCGAGGAAAGAAGACCTCTTCCGAGCGTATCTTCTTTTAGATGAGTTAGTCTATGAAATAGCCTATCAACTCAAATCCTCGCTAGCTTCACTATTCTACGCTAACTAATCTCTTCCGAGTCTTTAATTAGCAAAGTAGACGGGCAACTCAAGTGTCGCGAGCACAAGAGTCGAGCAATCAAAACAATGGAAGCTAGATAATCAAAACCCAACAATATAAATTCCTAGTCATGACTCATTCATATATTCATGTCCAAAATCATATCAATCAACAATACAAATAGCCATGAAATATATTCACAAAATCAATTCTTCAATAACATCAACAACACCCAAAATATTCAATACAAAGCATAAAAGTAAAGAAAGGAGTACTAATAGTTGAGAATTTCTCAATGGGTTGCTCCAAATCTTCACCCTCTTGGTGTTCTTGTTGATGGATCCTTGCTCCAAGATTGGAAAAATGGCCAAAAGATGAGCCCTAGGTCGTGCAAGGGCTGAATATATGTTCCCCATTTAGGCTGCTGTGAAATTACAACACTGTCCACTGCTGTTCAAACGCGAGCCTTCGCTATCGCGTTCTTCCTAGCGCTATCGCGCTTCACTTCGTTTTCCTTATGCGCTATCGCGTGCGAAAATGGCGCGATCGCGATGCATTGTTTCAGTCTTCTACGCGATCGCGTGAGACACTGGCACGATCGCGAAGAACAATTCTCCAGCCAGAAACAGAAACTTCACAGATTGCCTTGTTTTGACTTGTTTTCATCCATTCATCACTACAGCTTCAATATTCTGTAATATGCAACTAAAACATGATAGGTGCACGTATTTAATCAATAATGCACAACAAAAGCTCGAGTAAATCGAAGGTAATGTGTGGCATTTTGCCCACACATCACACCCCCAAACTTAAACTATTGCTTGTCCTCAAGCAAAGCACACTTCAATAAAAACCAAGTTGCAATTTATCGATTCATGCATTTTTCATAAAAGCCACAACAAGCCAAAACTCGATTCAAGTTCAACAACTAATGACATTGGTTGGTGCCAACAATTAAGCCAAACCATGTGAGCATCACTTTCATATACAAAACATCAAAGAAGACAAACATACCATGACACAAGACTTTCAAAGTTTACCTCTTCGTCACAAGAGTTCACCGTTTTGCTTGCTCACCTCAATTGAAAAGTGAAACACAAGTCCTCAACTCAACTTCACAAGTGCCCTCACCACTCAAGAGAATATCCCAACTAGAAAAATGCAATGATAACACAAATGGGATTAATGATAGGAAGAATTCGCTCACTCTCTCAAAAGAAGTTCATCATGCATACTAAAGATCCATAGGCTTGCCCTTCGTGTACCTCTTCACTAATGTAGGAATGCTTGACCCGAAATCAATTAGGACTTGTTAGGGTTGTAATGTAGGCTTTTGGTCAAAGGTGGGGTAAATATGGGCAAATAGTGACTACACACCTCCTTGAGCACTACACCGTATAAAAATTAAGGCACACTTCATTTTTCTTGCACTTACATCTTTCTAAATCGAGGATTATATTTTTCCTCTTTATTCATCAATTCTCTTTTTCTTCTTTTTCTTTCTTTTCTTTCACTTGCTTCTTTTTGTTTCTTTTCACTTTTTCACTTTTTTTTTTTTTTATATTCAACTCACTTTTGTTGCTCTTTCTTTTCATTTATTCATTAACTTCCACACTTTCACCATAACTCGTGCCACCCCCAAACTTAGGCTTTTGCCTAAGTTGCACGTCTTTCAATGCACTCAAGGAGGTAGGGCCAAAAGAGAGGGTTAGTGCTTTAAGCACTTAGAATTGGTCCGAGTTAATAATGTGGTTGCCAAAGAAAAGGATATTAAGTTCAAAGGGGTTGACTAAGGATATAATGCAAGGGTAGGCTTTTTAGATTACTGAGCGGGCCAAAGAAAGCCTAAAATCATTTTTCAAGTCAAGCATCACCTAGGATTTCGCCTCGAAGCACACTTAGGGCAAGTTCTAGATCAAGAAGCACCCACATGAACACACCAAAACCTCACCACACATGGCACATGCAAAGCAAGGAAGACGAGTATATTCAAGTCCCAATCAAAGGCAATTAAGCATCCAAAGTTTACTAATAGCCTAATGAGAGCTAATTAGTGACATAAGAGCCAAAAGTTGAACTTAAAGATCATAGCACAATTTACCAACTAAATTTTTCTATTCATTTTTCAAAACAAGCTCACATGATAAGGATCAAATAATGGTGGAACCAAACATGCCAAAAGTTGCTAGGAGCAAAAATCTACAACTAATCATCATTATTTACAACTAAGCACTAAACTAGTACTAGAGATGCCCGGTTCAACACAATTACTTCCTTGGAAAAGAACCATGGCAAAGAAAAACCAAGGAGGTTATTTCAAAAATTTTATACAACATGGTATTTACAATGAAAGTGGTTGTTCGGACCCAAATGAGGCTTTCACAACCAAGTGGGATGCCTACGTATCACACAAAGGTGAATCAGATAAAAAGAAGCAACATCCCAAGCGTAGTTCATGGGAGTACCTTTTTTTTATTTTTTATTTTATATATATATATATATATATATATATATATATATATAATTCTAACTAACTACTAAATATAAACAAGCTATTAACACATTACTATAATACTACTAATACTAAATATGCACAAGCTATTAACAAAATACTTATACTAATATTAAAGAAAATGGTCATCCACAAAAATTTTTACAATTTGCTCACAAACAAGGCAAGATGAGGGAGATATATCATAAGCATCAAGTACATGAGCAACATCAATACTACACCCAGAACACAAATACACCCCCAAACTTAAATTATGCACTGTCCTCAGTGCAACTAGCAATGTAATACAAAGGGTGTAAGGAACTCCCTGTCTAGCAGATCACTCCTCACTGTCAGTGTTGGGGTAGCGAAGCTCATCCTCGGACTCTTCATCTGAGCTACTGGAGCGACAGAGCGAATTTAGCTTGCTCATCATCTTGTTGAGGAAGTTGCTTGTTCTCTTGCCAAAATTTTTCTGCTTCCTCTCCATTTTATCCAGTCTGACCTTAATCCGCTCTTGCTCAGCTGCTACTGCCTCCAATGATGGCGTGCTCAGAGGCCTGGAGGAAGAACCCTCTCCATGTGGGCCTGAAGGAAGCCCTGCTACTAGCTGTCTAATCTGAGCATCTACAGAAGAAATTTGAGAGGAAATGTACCTCATGTTAGACGCTCCAAATGCAAGTGGTGGAACTGGAGTGTAAGAACTCCCTGGTGCAGTAGCAGCATCAGGTGTGGAGAATTGCCCAAAAGCTGGGTCCTCGATATCAACCTGGGAAGGCATCTCAACTTTTCTCTTCTTGCTTTGTATTACTCCTCCCCGTCCTTTCTTCAGCAGTGGATAGATAGGTTTTTCAGGACCCACACTTTTGTCAGTGGTGCGTATCTCCACCCCGGCATCCATGCATAGTCGGTGAATCAAGCTTGGGAAGAATAAACTCTTTGTTCTTTCTAGCACCACTTCCTCAATCTCACGAACAATTATTTCACCAACATTAACCTTGAGCCCATCAATCAGTGCCACGACCAGGCGAGCTTTTTCAGGAGTGAGATCACTCTCATTGCTCGAAGGCATCACCCTAGTGCACACAATGGATAGCCAAATGCGGGCCTCAGCTGTGAAGTCGGTAGACACAATCTTATGTCCGAATGTGGACCAACCTGAGTGGTTGCCCCCTTGAAGCATATCTACCATCCACTGCATACCCCCTTCTGAAGCACGAGCTTTGTATAGAGCATTGTCAATATTCTCGAGCTCGTACACCGCATTGGTAGCCGCTGCATCAAATCTCACCAACTTGCCCCTCACAGTTGTCACCAACTCCCCACTAAAATCTGTCCGAGTGGCGTTTGCATAGAACTCCCGCGCTATGGTAGCGTTTGCTTTCTCAGGAGTCTTGGCAAAACAGATCCACCAGTTATTTTCTAGCTTTTGAAAGAATTCGGGGAGTTTCTCTTCCACTTTTTCCATATGTATCCCTCGTTCCTTGATGAAGCTCATTTCAAGGTCCCCCTTGAATTTTTCATAGCACGATCTGGATAAGAACCTCGTTCTGTCATATGCTGCTTCTTCTCCTCCTGTTGAGTTCTGTTGGTTGTTTCCTTCGGCCATTATAATAAAAAAAGTACCTACAAAGATCAACATTGTTAAAACACGATTTGAGTACTTAATATATGCATTTATAAAGCTTAGGAGCCAAAGGTTGAAGCCAAAAAATTTCAGCAGTGGACTGTGCAAGCTCACTGTTTCTGCTAGAATTTGCATCTCTGTGCGATCGCGAAATGACAGGCGCGATCGCGCTGCTTTGTCTAGGACCTTCTGCGCGATCGCGATCATATGACGCGATCGCGAAGAACAGCCCTGGACAAAGCTTCGCGATCGCGCAGGAGGTAACGCGATGGCGAGGCTGTCTTCTCCAGCAGAGAGGAGACAGACCTCGGCTACAACACCCAGAATTTTTATGTTTTGAGCATCATTTACAGTGCACAGCCTCAATTTAAACAAGAAAAACATCAACTTTGGCTTCAATTTGTCAGATCTGACACCAGGGTTTTTAGTTCAATTGAGCATTAAAAACTAGTAACCTAATCCATTTTTCTTCACAAACAATTTGTCTATAAGGGTACATCAGACTTCCCCTATTGTCCATAAAAAGCCCTTTGTCTTGCTTATTGCTACAACCATTAATGGAACCTTACCTTGACAATGGAGATATATTCAACAAAATGGAAGATGGAAATTGGGAAACATACCTTGAAAATGGAGTAGAGTGCTTGAGCGTGTAATAGAAGATGCAATGGAACACTTGGAATGCAAAAATGGGGGAGGGGAATTTGAGAGAATGGGGGTTTAGAAATTATGGTCCGTTTCTCTCTTGAAACTGCCTAATATCTGCCTGAAGTGTTATTCTTCGCTATCGCGTGGTCAAACACGCGATCGCGCCTATCTGATGAAGTAACCTATGCGATCGCGTGAGTCAAAGTCGCGATCGCGCAGGTCTGTTTCACAGTGAAGCGCGATTGCGTGGAAGCTGACGCGATCGCGATGAACAAATATTTTTCCAACTTCCAGTGAGCAGAATTTCAGTTAGGCGGTCCGCCCCAAACATTAGGCGCTCCGCCTACTGGGACGCAGAATGCCCAGTTTCAGTGGGCGGTCCGCCTTCTCTCATTGAATGGTCCGCCCCACACCCTGTGCAATCCATTTTTTTCAATGTTTATGCCTTAAATCATGCATACTAACAACTACTACATGTGGGATTCATGTGAGATGATCAAAAACAACTACAAAAACTAATCTAATCCTAACATGCAATCAAATAACAACTAAAATTTTAAAGGGATTCGGGTTGCCTCCCGAAAAGCGCTTTATTTAACGTCTTGGCTAGACGGTACCCATGGTGCTTTTCTCTCCACTTGGTGAAGGTGAATTTTCTCCCCAACATCGCTTCATGCTTTTTGTTATGCTCTTTAGGTGGGGGCACATATTTCCAAGATTGCGAAGCCGGATTCTTCATTTTGCACTTCTTCGCTTTCAAGTGAGGAATGTCATTTTTCCTTCTTGGCGTGGCAAATTCAACAATGTACTCATTTTGCTCATCAACGCCAAAATTTTCCGAAGGTGCTTGTTCTTCCACTTCGATTGCTTCATCCACACATAGAGTTGAAAAATGAAGTGAATGAGGTTTCAATTGTTTTAACATCAATGGAGCACCAAGCATGACACCCTCTTCTTCACATATGCTAGAGTCTTCATCACAAGAGTTTTTCATTTCCGCTCAAGACTCCAACACCCATTTCTTGTTCACGGCATCATCACCAAATATCTTGACGATGTGATCACTTTCATGAGTTCCCATGATTTGACTTGTGCTCTCTTCCACAAATTCGCTCATTTCTAGCATAACATTCACTACTTCTTCATGTCGAGCCTTGGAGGCTTCAACCACTTCATGCACTAGAATGTTCAAGACACGAGCTTCAAGATCAAATTGGTTCACTCTTTGTCCTAGTTTTTCCTTTTCATGTTTGAGATCCCAACCTGCTACATTTAAGTCATAAAGGCATGCTTCATGGACTTTCATTTTTCGAGCTTGATCTCGGAGCCAAGCTCGGCTCACAATTTCTTCTTCATCCCAATTGTGCTTTTCTTCAATAATTCTTTCTTGATATTCAAGCACATCTTCAATGGAGGATTCTTCTTGGAACTCAACCTCATCTTCCATGTAAAACCTTTGTTGAGATTTGGCAACGCCCTTAGCTTGTTGATCATTGAAAGTGTCAACCAATTGGCTCAATCGAGTCTCCAAGTTGTGAATTGCTAAGCCATTTTGATGGATCGTTTCGGCAACCTCACAATGGTTTTTAAGTATTTGCTCCATCAAGTGTTCCAATCTTTCATTTTCATTGCATTCATCTTGCGAAGTCGATAGGTCCATCTCTTCTTGAAACTTCTCTTGGATGCCTTGCCACTCGGGTTCAAGCTTCATGCTCATGTTTGCATTTGCCCTATCAAACTCGTAAGAATCATTAGCATCGTTATAAAAATCATTGGAAGGAGAATAAGGAATATTAGGACAACCGTCCCAATGGCCATCTTGACCCCCACACTCATGGCATATGTCCCACTCAAAGGGTTGAGAAGGTGCACACAACTCGCCCTCGGAAACAATTTGACAATCTTGCCAATGGTGAGGTCCGCCACAATAAGGACAAGGGTCACTCATGTATGGATTTTCAATATGGGACCAATTTTGGTTCCATGATGCCATTTCAAGATAGTTATCACTAATCTAAACTAACTAACTAATGCAAGTAAATTCTACACACAAACAAATATTTACAATTTACAAAGAACATTACTACTGTTCACAATTTATACGACAACGGTTCACAAAGTTTGGAACTAAGCCAACTAGCTCAACTCCTCAAACTACTCTAATAAGCCAATTGTTCCCCAGCAACGGCGCCAATTTTGACAACGCGCAACACACACCTCAAATAGAGATATGAACGGTCGTCACAATACAATTTACCCAACTAGGAGTCGGGGTCGAATCCACAAGGAACAAAGTGATGCGATCAAAGTAGTGGAGGAACTAAACCTATTTGACAAAGCCAAACTAGGATAACGAGGTGATGGAACGATATTAACTACTACAAACTACACTAGGAAAGCAAGTAAATGTGATCTATGGCCTTCTCGCAACCAAGGAAAGCAAGTTTTGAGCCTAGGATACAATTATAGCACGGGATTTATATATTATGGCCGAGTCGTTCTAATATAATCCCTAGAATCCTTCCGGCCTAGAAGGGATTTACCTCAACGGCGCTCGTCAAAGCCATGGTTGAGCTTGTAAAGCACTACCCATTACCCGAGGAAAGAATACCTCTTCCGAGCGTAACTTCTTTTAGATGAGTTAGTCTATGAAATAGCCTATCAACTCAAATCCTCGCTAGCTTCACTATTCTACGCTAACTAATCTCTCCCGAGTCTTTAATTAGCAAAGTAGACGGGCAACTCAAGTGTCGCGAGCACAAGAGTCGAGCAATCAAAACAATGGAAGCTAGATAATCAAAACCCAACAATATAAATTCCTAGTCATGACTCATTCATATATTCATGTCCAAAATCATATCAATCAACAATACAAATAGCCATGAAATATATTCACAAAATCAATTCTTCAATAACATCAACAACACCCAAAATATTCAATACAAAGCATAAAAGTAAAGAAAGGAGTACTAATAGTTGAGAATTTCTCAATGGGTTGCTCCAAATCTTCACTCTCTTGGTGTTCTTGTTGATGGATCCTTGCTCCAAGATTGGAAAAATGGCCAAAAGATGAGCCCTAGGTCGTGCAAGGGCTGAATATATGTTCCCCATTTAGGCTGCTGTGAAATTACAACACTGTCCACTGCTGTTCAAACGCGAGCCTTCGCTATCGCGTTCTTCCTAGCGCTATCGCGCTTCACTTCGTTTTCCTTATGCGCTATCGCGTGCGAAAATGGCGCGATCGCGATGCATTGTTTCAGTCTTCTACGCGATCGCGTGAGACACTGGCGCGATCGCGAAGAACAATTCTCCAGCCAGAAATAGAAACTTCACAGATTGCCTTGTTTTGACTTGTTTTCATCCATTCATCACTACAGCTTCAATATTCTGTAATATGCAACTAAAACATGATAAGTGCACGTATTTAATCAATAATGCACAACAAAAGCTCAAGTAAATTGAAGGTAATGTGTGGCATTTTGCCCACACATCACACCCCCAAACTTAAACTATTGCTTGTCCTCAAGCAAAGCACACTTCAATAAAAACCAAGTTGCAATTTATCTATTCATGCATTTTTCATAAAAGCCACAACAAGCCAAAACTCGATTCAAGTTCAACAACTAATGACATTGGTTGGTGCCAACAATTAAGCCAAACCATGTGAGCAATCGTTGTCTTAGATTGCCAATTCCAGTATTTTGGGGTCTCAACCCATTCACCCATAAAGTCAGCACCTACTACTACGAAACCTCCTATCTACTTCAACGAAGTCGATGATCAACCAAATGTGGTCGTTGGTCGATGAAATAATGCAGTAGTTCTGCAACAATGGCGAAAAAAATAAAAAATAGCTTGAACTTCTTACCAGCTGAAGAAATGAAAGGATGTATGTGTAAAGACGGAAGCCCAGACCAATTCACCTCAGATTTCCATCCACATTACTCACATTCAGACGTTACTGCTGCAACAAGAAATTTCCAGGAAAACGGCTTCCAAAAGAGAAAACAGTTATCGATCGAGACGACGCAGTTCTTGATGAGTGAAATGGAGCAAAAAATGAAGCTCAAACAGCCATTGAAGGCACGGGTGGTTCTGGGCGGGAAAGCTTGGAGGGAAGAAGAAGGTAAATGGAGCCTAGGGATTTTGGTGGGAAGATTTAATTATTTTTTTTGCTATTTTAGGTAAATAATAATTATTTATATAGTAGACCAAAGTTTAGTTTTTGTAACTTGGGGCTGGGGGTTTATGACTTGAGAACTTGGGTAAGATCATTAGTGTTAAATGGTCATTAAGGAATTAAAGGGTTATACACCCAATTTTTAAGACTTGAGGGTTATTCCCTTGTTTTCCTTCATTGCAGTGATCTTTTAGCCAAGTCACCCAAGTTACTAATAGTAACGTTTAACCATTTTTGTCTTTGCAGGTTAGGTTTTCATTATGTTAATCTATGTACACTTGAAGGGATTTAACGGTACATTATGGGCTATCTGTGGATATCCAGAACATAGAAAGGAGCTTCTTCTTTCTTTACTTTTCAGATCTTTTCTATACTTAAGTTTATCATAGGTCAGAGGAAACACTACTAAAAAAACCGGTATCTGCGACCACCATCAGGCGACCGAAAATCGGTCTGTCCAGTTGTGCGACTGGGATCTGCACAAGATCAAGCATACAAAGGGTGCCAAGAAGGGCGGTGGAGAGTGGGTCGAGCCCCGCGCAAAAGAGGCATGCGTAAGTTTGTAAAATTCGATCTTTAATCGCGCCAAACCTTCAACGTTTAGTGCTTCTATTAACATCATTAATATATTTATGTTATTCAGAAAAAGGCTACAAAGGCTGTGGAAGACTGGACATCGACCCAAGCATCGGACGCCGGAAGCAGCACCCCGGCTCCCTTGACGTTCGAGAAAGAAAAGCAAATATGGGGTCGATACTGTTGGAGGGGTTAAGAAGGGGTATGCTTATGGTCTTGGATCGCTATTTGCTCCGGATAAGCATAATGCTCGCTTTTTGGGCTCTTCAGCTACTTCTTCTCCTTCGAGCTCCGTTGATCCTGCTGAAATGGCTCAAATGAGAGAGCAGATCGCACAGCTGTCGAGAGTAAATCAAGAAATGCAAGACTTTATCAAAAAGCTCCTTGCCAAAAAGGAGAAGAAGAAGAAGAAAGCAAAAAGAAAGCATAAGAGCAAGCATCGACGCAACTCCTCTTCCAAGTCCGGGTCTAGCTCAGCCTCGACCGAGTAGTCTTTTGAATGTCTTTTGAATGTTTGTGAAGCTTTATTGTTAACAATTTTAGAATATAACTAATGATGTTGGATGTTTTTGAAATGTTTGGTTTATTGCGTTGTATTGGTGAATTACTGTTTTTAGTGTCTTCGAAATGCTTTCTATTAATTCCAGGTTTTTTATTGCTGGTTTTTGCTGTTGCTACTGCCTGAAAACAGGTTTTTTATTGCACGTTTTTTCAGGTTTGGCGACCGATTTTCGGTCGCATAGCGGTCACCATTAATTCCCACAACTGAGACCAAGTATGCGACCGCTTTTCGGTCGAACATCCTATGCGACCGAAAATCGGTCGCATACTTGGTCACCATTAATTCCCACAACTGAGACCAAGTTTTCGGTCGCATATCCTATGCGACCGAAAATCGGTCGCATACTTGGTCACTGTATGTATGCTATTGTGCGACCGAAATTCGGTCGCAGAGTGGTTGAAGTATCGACCGAGTTTCGGTCGCAGGGCTATTTGCTACCATTAATTATCGGACCACCCGTATCGGTCGACCTGGCGACCGATATGCGACCGATTTGGTGGTCGAAAACTGTGTTTTTTTAGTAGTGAAATGGGTGCAATTTTTTTTCCGTGTTCTTCCAAGAGTCTTATTCTACATCTGAATGGTTGTACTATGCATGACTTCTGTTTGTACTCATAGCAGTGTTTTCGATCAATTGTACTTCTCCAGGACTTTTTCTCCTTTCGTGGGAACTGGGAAAGGATAATACAATGAGGAGGATAGATGCAATTAATGGGGTGATGCCACAACATGCTGAGCACGAGTATTTCGTTCGTGCTAAGCTACAATAGAAGTAGGTTAACCAGAAGAGCTAAGAAGCACTCTCAAGTTCTCAGGGTTAGGGGTGGAAATGGGGTAGGGTGGGGACGGGGCGGGGCAGGGGATAACATTAAATAGGGCAGGACTGGATGGGGCGGGTGCAATAGGGAAATTTTTTAAAATTAGGCAGGGCAAGGGTTAATCCAAATAAACTTTCTGGGGTTTTTCCAATCCGTCCATTTCTGTACTTCCTTGCCCCTCCTACTCAGGGTAACCTTCTCATGCAAAGTGTCTTGCCTTCATTCCCTGCAACAACTGAGGAGACTTATATACAGAGTGATATACTACTCTCTCTATTCCACAATGGATGACATGTTTCAGATTTCGAGAGTCGAACAAGTTTATCTTTGACCGTAATATTTTCATATGTCTTTTAAATATTTTGAATTATTAATTATTGTGATTTATAGTACTTTTTATGTAGTTTCTAAATATATAAAAATCGTTCCAAAAAACTTAAAGATTATATGTTCAAATTCACGGTCAAAATGAACTCGTTTGACTTTCGAAATCCAAAATATGTCATTCTTTTTGGAACAGATGGGGTACTATATATGGATTACATATCTTTGTAAAATTGTATTCAATTGATTTATATTCCATGTGACATTTTCGTGGTCTTCCCGAGTTTTTGTAAGTGACCTACTTTTCTTGTTAATCCCTTGTAATTCAATCTTTTAAAAAGTTATATGAAATTCATAGAACAGTATATATATATATATATATATATATATATATATATAAAAGGAAGATTCATGCTGAATGTAGCACTTCGTAATGACAAAATTACGCTTTTAGTGTTGGATGTTGATCTCAATTTTTTCGCCCAATATAGTGATCAGAAAGGAGGGAACGAAGAGAATGTTCCAAGATGTTTATTCTCTTTTGACGTGCCACTTGGATCACAAATACCTTTTCTCCCCCTTCCTTCGGCATCCCTGACTCGGGCATCCCTTTCAGGTGCAGTTGACATACAATTTAGAAAATTTATAAGGATTAAACATACTGATGAAAGGAAAAACTTACGAAAAAATAGCTAAGGAAAATCCTTCGTTTGAGGGAAGAGGTTTTCACCCAATACAAGAATTTAAGGCTAAGCATATATGCTATATTTTGTTTTTTCAAATCTAAGATGCTTAGTGTAATTCCTCACTCAAGGTAAAACAACCTTACAACAACAATACATTTCAATTCAAATCACATTGGAATTAGCTATATGAATTCTCCAGCAATTATATCAGACATTTATAGTAAATTAAAATAGCGAAGCACGAAAATTTCTGAGTATGTAAATATTTCATATTTGACATCAGCAATAAGTTCTAATCTAAATAAACATAAGGATTAAAGTAAACGGACCATTATAGTTAAAACATATTTTCTATTACTCTATCTATTTCCTTTCTTTCCAAACATATACAAATTTTTTTAATCCTTATTATTGGCCAAGTAGCAAATAGTACTAATTGGATTGATTTTGTCTTATTATCCTATTTCCCGCTTCATCTCCACTATGTTGGATCGTACACTGCTAGTCCTTTGTAAAATCAGCATAGGATCTTAGTAGGATTCGGGAAAGGGTTGCACTCAAAGGGCGTGATGTACACGGCCTGCCTGATGCTGGGCTGATTTCACGACTCGAACCCTTAACATCTACTTCAAATGAAGACAACTTTACCGGTTGATTCCCTCCTAAACAGAAACTTGATATTTTGATCAGGCTTTAGCTGACCTGGAAAAGTTAAATTAGAGGAACTTTAAAGAAGCTGAGGAAAAAGCAAGGACTTATGAGCAAAAATTTAAAGATTTGGGTTACAGAATGTCACTCCTGGAGATGGAAATAGCAAAATATGTTGAGTGGCAATCTCCAAGCAGTTCGACCCGTCATAGACAAAAGCATGATATTTGAGTGGAGAAAGTTATAGGGTCGGCCATTACCCACGGTGTTTCGAATATTTCTCGGTTATAAAGCAAAATTCTGTAGTTTTTGCTTGATTATAGACCTAAGTATTTGTGTGGAACTGGAAATTTTGTAGACATTGGCCAGGGCTTTCGTCTAGTTATTTGGGTTAGGCTCACGTCACATGTTGAAACCCAGCCTTCCTGATATTCAAGTGGGGACGGGTAAAGTGGCAAGCCTATTATTGACCAAGTTTCAAAGGGTGCACCACTCGTCCTCGAGAATTTCTCAGTTATAAAAAGATAAAGAAGAAACATTGCATTCCCCGCCCTTCAGCTTGTGGTTCTGCTCAAGTCAATAGCGAGGTTTCGATAAAGATAAGAGAAGATTTTGTTCAGAGGAAGAAGGTACATTGTTTATTTTGAATATTTCTTTTGTTATTTGTGGCATTCAATATAGCTCACAACTAGTTTTGGTTTGACAAGTGAAAATATGAGTTCTTTAAGTTCTATGGTCGGGATATTTACAGTCATGTATCTTGTATGTGTATGGAAATTGACCAAAACAGTTGCAGCTATATGTTGGATGGTGTATCGAGCGTAAAGTAACATACTTCAATGCTGTTTGTGCTTGGTTGAAGACTCACAGGGTCTTTACCTTGTATCACATAACATAAATTGAAAAGAAATGGTAACCAGCCTTTTGCATTGCTTCCCTATCCTGTTAAAATTAGTGTTACAAACTTGAAGATAGTTGGATGTTTGAATTTATAAATTCTTGGCCGAAAAGTAGAAAATGAAAGGTCTGTCCAAAGGGAACCATATGTCCGAACAGAGCTGAATAAAAAGATAAGGTCTCACTTTCCTTTGCCACTCAAGTGTACAGCATCTGCGTGCTTAGGCCCCTTCTTTCCTTAGTGATTAGTCCACAACGTGCCTAAATTTCAGCATTACCTGATACATCGGTGACTTCTATTCTTCACAAGTTCTTCATGAAATGAGATCAATCAAGTTCTATTCTTGAAGCTCACTTCATGTCCGTGGGCTGTAGGTATTACATTTTATCCTTGTAATTTTTCTCAACACTGCTTGTAAGCTTCAGTATTCTTGGTGAAAGCAACATCTAAAGCCGCGTCCACTTGACAGAATAACACAGTGTGCCTTCTGATACTTAAAATTCCCTCCCTTCCTTGGCGAAAATGTAAGGACAAAAATAAAGATGTAACACCAAAATACAGGGGCAACATCCAAATTTGGTAGAAACATTTAGTAGGGGATTCTCTACCGTGACATAGCGTATTGTCAGGTAAGTGATTGGACCTGATTCTGACTACGTGATCAGATTTTATCGGATTTGTTCAATCCGAATGTTGAATGGAGCATCCGATACCCAATATGTTCTAAAAAGCAATGTGATTATTTTTTTGAGGATTTGTATAAGTTTCTTTAGCTGGCACTATTTCAGTGGTACTTTCTCTAAAAAAAAAAATCACGATTTTTCTTGCAATATTGCTGTTTTGGATGATATCTGGTTGATGGAGATCCAGAAAATAAACTTAGAAAAGCCGTGGCAGAAGTACACCAAATGATCATCTAGAATGTAATGGAGTAGCTATTGAATACTGCCAACAACTACATTAGATATGCCTTCGCAGGATCGTCTGTTTTGCCCTGGAGTTACATACTCTAAGTTCTAGTTTACCAGAAAGGCTATGCGCCTTCTTGCTATAGGTATGCTGTTTCATATTTTGATCACTCCCAGTCCCAACAATTGCTGCATTCAATGGGAGCTTTTGCTGTCTGTGGAAGTTTCACCAGCAGGTAGAAACCAAGACCCATTCTAATTCATTTTTGTGTGGACTTTGGTGTGAATAGTTGGATAGTTAACAACTGATAATGAGAGAGAAATCAACAAATTGTATTTAAAAATTTGATTTCTGTTACAAGTTGGTTTCTACACATAGGAGATGAAAACAATAATTATGCATAACAGAGTAATTATAACTAGACTACATGAAACTAATTGCGTGAAAAGATATTTATTTAGTAAACTAAGCTCTCTTGTTCCCTGTTCGTCCTTGTCAATGGTCCAGGGCTACTCAATAATGAAATCTTCGGGGTTGTATATATACCAAATTGGTGTTGGCCAAAGCCACTTCCAGTATTTGTCACGATCATTGCGTAGCAAGTACTTTGTAAGTCTACTATCCAAGTCATAGAAACCAAAGTCATAACCTCCTCGAACACCAATCATATGCTGCTCCAAGTTGTCATCTGTAAAATAAATCCGGTTCCTCTTATAATATCCACCAGGAGGAAGATCGCTAGTTGCTATTGAAACTGATGTATTTAGCCCCAAAAACAGGACATTTTCACCTATATTTTCCACTTTACACCAACTTCTACCGCTAGATTCATACATATATAAGTTGAAGTGGCTTGTTTGATAACGATAATTATCATCAGTTCCTATGCTTCTCAAATATCGGTGAACCTGGAGCAGCCCAATTGAAGTATTAAACAAGTAGCTCTTTTGCGAAAAGACTTCTTTTGGTAGTTCTACAGTTTCGACTTTTCTTGGGTAAGCTGCAGACAACTCAAACACCTCTACGGAATTTCCAATTGTCAAAGCGTATAACTTGTCCTCGTAAAAAATGGCATCGCTGTATCCGCCTTTAGAAATACATGTCCACTTTTTATCTTCAAGTTTGCAGTAGGCCAATTTATAACTACTACCATAAATGGCAGCGACCATAAAATTACTTTTGCTTGAGGTAGGACTTGAGGATAGGACAACTTTGTCTAAAAAGTATTCGTGCACATGAGATGCTTCTGAAAAGTAAGTTCCGGGACGGCCATCAGAATGTTCAAGTGCATATTCAGTGCCAAGCTTCTTTGCACAATATTTTCTCACATCAGGGAACTTATACCTTGGTGGAAGGGCAATTTGAACCCTAGTGATTGGGTTAAAGAGAGAGATTCTCGGAGAGTCTTCAACAGCAACTAACCATCCATGGGACGAACCACGAAACTTCTTGCCAAGGACCTCTGGAACCTCAAGGTAGTAAATTTTCCTTCTATCAAAGCTATAAAACTTTTCATATTTTTCGTTTCTGCTATGACGAGGTAGCAACAGCCATGGCTGAACATCCTTACTAGAAATAGTTGGTAATATAGACCTCCATGAAGTGCAAACACATGTGAACCGTACTTGATCAGTATATGTAACAAGACGATGGGCTATTAATTCCAACAAATCTTGAGGAAGCTCCGACCAGCCAGCCATTTACAATCTGATACCATCAAATAGGCAATGGGACAAAAATTAGAGCAGAACCATAACTGTATAAATTTCAATATATGTATTACATGAACTTATTGTAACAGATTTTGCAGAAGTTGGCCGAACTAGGAATTCATATAAGGGGATCCAAAAAAATTCCTCTAAAGTAATAATCATAAGGTTCCAAAAAGCAAATTAATGATGCCTCAAAAAAGGAATATCAAAAGACCGTTGGAAGCTATAATCAAAGACGTGAAAGAAAATATGATTTACCTAAAACAATCTGAAGAGGACACTTCGTTTAAACAGCCACAATCGGTTTGTGAAGGAGCGACATTACCAATGACAAGGCAGAAGGCTTTATAGCGTTTCTGATTATTCCTAGTTTCGACAAGTTTTGTTTTCCCAATCTGTATAGTTTTTGGATCTTGGAAATATTCTCAAGGAACCACACATACAGAAAAAGGGATACACCCTGTGTTTGGTTTTATACTATACGAGTACGTAATGCGAGGCGTTTTACATAGCACGATGGCCAAAGCTAGAGATAAAATATGATATAAGACAGTTTTAAAGTTCACTAATTTTTAGATTTTCAAAATGGTTTGAGTAAATATTATACAAAGAATTTGAAATCATAATTTCTTTTCAATAAAATAAAATATCAAAGATATTAATATTGTAACTTAGCTATGAATAGTATAAAGAAATCAGATACAACAACCCAAATATCAAAAGTTAAAGGGGGTAATCAATAAATAACTAATTAATCACTAATAGTTTATTATTAAATTAAATCTTATACCTTGTGAATATGAAAAGAAACATAAACATAAAAGTCAGAGAAAACATATGGACGTTTGAATAAGGACAATTTGGGAAAAATTATTAATTAAAGATTTTACATTAAAAACATTCCTTAGAAAATATCATAGACACAGTGACGTCGTGTTTCTTTTCAGGTTGAGTCCCACGTGAATCCCACTCATCATGCGGAGTGAGGTAAAAAATTTGCACAGAAGCCATTTTTGCCAGTAATCTTTGGTTTGAGACTATTTTTTTTAGAAAAATTTATACCAAATGACTACCCTAATAGCTATATTACAAAAAATAACAATACTTTTTTCTATTTACAGTACATACCAATACATAACAATACTTTCCCATTTCTCATTACCCCCTCCCCAAACATGAAACCCTAATTTCTCCCTCTCTCTCCTTCTCTCCCCTCCTCCACCCACCCACCACCATCCCCCTCCCTCTCCCGCCACCAATACTGCTGCCTCCATCCCTTCCCTCTTACAACCACCGTCCCCCTCCCTCTTCCAACCACCCGTCCTCCTCCCTCAAGCTAACTGTCGCCGCGCTGCTACCACAGCAGTGCAGCGGCGCTGCTCCTCGCGGCGGCGCCGCTGCACTGCAGTGGTGGAACGCCCGGATCTATGTTTTTTCGGTGGTTTTCCGGTGGATTTTCACGATTTGGTCATTTTTTTCTTTTTTTCCTTTTTGTATGTGTATATATGCGTATTTTTATGTATATATTTGTATTTTGTATATATAATTTTAGATCTCCTTAATATATGTGTATGTTTATGTATATATCTATATTTTTGTATATAAATATTCAGATCTGTCTTTTTGTATTTTTTGTATATACAAACGTATGTCTTTGTATTTTTTGTGTATAGATATATAATCTCCACTTTTGTATGTGTATATTGTTGTATAAATGTGTATGTGTATGTATGAAGTAACAAATAGTTTGTATGTTGTTTTTTTGTATATTTTTGTATGTTTGTGTATATTTTTGTATATTGTGTGTGTTTGACTATGAGTAAATACGAAATAATAAATTATATAAAGTTTCATATGTATATATGTGTATATTTTGTATGTTTCATTTTGTAGATCTAAGAAAAACAAAAAAAAAACAAAAAAAAACAAATCCGGCCACCTGCCGCCGTTGGCCGGCGGCTGACCGGCGGCGACCGGCTGCCGGTGACTGGTGGCGTAGCAGCATTGTAGCAGTGGACAAGGGAGAGTGTTAAAACCCTAATTTGTATGTTTTAAATGAGTTTTGTATATATTATGTAAAAAAAGTATTGTTATTTTTTGTAAAATGGTATAGTGTTGGTATGTTTTGTAATTTTAGTGTTAGGGTTGTATATATATGTAATTCTCCCTTTTTTTTATTGGTATTGCATAAGAGATAGTAACTTTTTGGAACTTCAATCATTGTGGACTGAACTCCACACAAGTTCAACCCACAAGGATTGAAGTTCAACTTCGGCCCACCATAAAGGTCAAAGTTCAACTTCAACCCACGAGAGTTGAAGTTTACGTATTTATACCTAAAAGTTCAGCCTTTGAAGTTGAACTTCATCTCTTAGGCATGATGAACCCACAAGATTTGAACTTCAACCTATAAGGATTGAAGTTCTAAAAATAATCTCATCTAAAATCAATTAAAAAAAATGGCCTCAAACCAAAAACTACTAGTAAAAATGACTATTCGTGCACTTTGCCCGAGTGGGCGAAATTTTTACAAAATTCACAAGGGAGCCTACATTATGCGTGCTATTTAAGTTTTAGCTTGTTTCTAAAAGTTATTTAATTTTTTGTTACTACTCCCTCTGTTTCAAATTAGTTGTCGTTTTCACCTTTTTCACGTCCATTAAGAAAACTATTAAATAAGGTATGTATTTTACTATCTTACCCCTATTTAATGCTTGTCTATTAAATTTTGTGGAGAATTTTTTTAATTATTAAGGGTATAGTTAGAAAAGACTAGCAATTTTACTTTTAAATTCTAAAGTGTCAACTAATTTGAGACAAATGATTATTGCTAAAGCGTCAACTAATTTAGGACGGATGAGGTATATTGAATTCCAAACCGATTAAAAAGAGAAGGGGTAGATGAATCACAGAAAGACCACGAAACGTATTTGCTTAGTTCTAGGAAGGAAGTAAATGAAAATCAAATAGCCTGGACAACAAAATGGAAAGAAAAGTTACTCCCTCTGGTCCACTTTATTTAATGTTTTAGCTTTTTTTTTTTTTTTTTTTGTCCACAATATTTGATATTTTCGAAAATCAAGATGGAATTTTACAATGTCACCCACTCACCCCTTGCTAATAAATGACTTTAAACAAAATACTAAGTAATAATAGCTTGAATAAGGGCTAATATAGTCAATTACATTGCTAATTAATGCTAAAAATATGATTTTCTTAATACGCGTGAAAAAATCCAAAACATCAAATAATATGGACCGGAGGGAGTATAATAGTTCATGGATTTCCGCTAAATTCCAACATCCTCTGAAGGGGGAGTAGCTCTGAAATAAAGATTCTTACCAATCAGTAACCATCCCATCCACCCTTACAAACAATTTGTTTATTACACCTTAATTGTATGTAACAATTTATTTGTTTGCATTTTTCGCACAAGTATTTATAGTAAAACAATTTACAATAAAAAGAGTAAGGAAAACGTAATTGAACTTTATAACATTATCAATGAAAGATGACTCACTCCAACCATTATCCCTGTGTAGTTCAGCTTCCACACTACAAAACCAACTATCACAAAAAATGAATACAAAACAACAACAAACAATAGTAACGACAGCAAACAAAAAAAAAAAAAAAAATCACTACCCTAAACTCAGTTTGCATTCAAACACGCATACATCACATAGTTGTTTTCAAACACATAAGTGTCCGCTCCTCTACCATTTTCCACTTAAATTCTAGGCTTTTGCATGCTACAGAATTGGAACCCAAGATATGTGGCTAAACCAATACATAGCAAATTGTGTTCTTACCACTACACCAAAGCCTAGGGGTAGGGGTGTCAACGGATTTTAAAAAACCGATATAACCGACCGAACCGAACCGCACCGAACCGAATTTTAGGTTCTTTAATATAAAACCGTAGGTTCTTATGCAAAGTCATAACCGCACCGATTATTAGGTTAGGTTTTTTATTTTATAAAAAGAAACCGAAAAAATACCCAATCCAACCGGATAAATTTATATGCATAAAATATACTTTACATATGAAACTTATATGTATAACTATATATAATTTAATTAATTCTAAAATCAGCAAAGCATAAATTTTATAGCCGTTAATTCTTGGGATGAAATTAGTAATGCAAAGCATCCCAACCTACGTTAATAGTACAATTACTACTACTAAAAGTTGAAACTAACATACTTCAATAGTATAGTGCTTTCGCCATTTTTAAACTCTAAATTCCTTAAAATCTAGTTCCTACAGAAGTGACAATTTATTGTAGAAGGTCTTCGCGGACTATTTGCATTCGTCTTGTAAATTTTATCTATTTAGGTGAAGGTTTAATCTCTTTTCAAATTTATGTCGGTTTATATTTATTTCTAACTTTCATTTAGTATAGAACAATATATCATAATCAAATATCTTATTGAAAAGTAAATGAATATGAGTTTAACAGTCGAAATAATGTAGATAATTGTCTAGATTTTTGTTTATCATTCTTACCCACTCATTCATGGTGTTATCTAGATACTAGGCATTGTATGCTTCACTATCGCATGTTATAATGAATCATTTTAAGAACTATGCACCAAATATTCAATTGATTGTGCTATCATTGTTATCTCTAATATCGTTTAGTACCTAAGTAAGATGATATTGATATTTTGATTTAATCACAAGAACTATATGAGTTTTGCAGTGAAAGTGATACATATTTTTCAATGTTGTTGTCTTGTATACAAAAATGGTAGTCTTAGTCACTACTTTAAAAAAAATCGAAAATTAACCGAACTGTACCGAAACAGAAGAAAAACCGATATGATTGGGACGGTTTCGAAAATCCAAATTTTGGTTATACATTTTAGAATAACCCAAAAATTGGGATGGTACAAAATGCTCAAAATAACCAACCGAACCGAACCATTGACGCCCCTACCTAGGGGCATCAAACACAGATGCACCAACAAATCCAAAAAATACCACATATACACCTATGAAAAATAATGAAGACTCAGTTGAATGCATCAGGTTTCTTAATAATTTAAACAAAGTTCCTTTTAAAAATCGGGAATTCCCCGAGGGCCAGAAGTGCATGGTTTGAAACCAATGAGCCAGTCCCTCTACACCTCTCCACTTAAATATCATGATTTCTTCTACGACAAAGTTTGAACCCGTGACATGCGCCTAACACGCATATTGCAAGCATATCATCAAACACGCATACATCTTCAAACACGCACCCCTACATATATACCTGAGTTTTTGTCTGCGACAGGGTTTAAACATGTGACATGTGTTTAACCCATACACCACAAGCTGAGCTCTTATCACTAGAACAAAGCTTAGGGGCGCAAACACACACACACATCAAGATAATCTTTAACATATTCATCGAGACAAAAAGATACACTAGACAGTACTTCTATTTAATCAATAGCAAAAAGCACTTCATAAAGCCATTGGTTGCGCTCCAAAAATAAATACAAAATTATTACTGTTTAACCTAGATCCGACTTTAGGCCAATTAATAATTAAATTTGTATTTGCGGAGTCATGGTCAATAGTTGAGATTAAGAGTTCAAATAAGAAATTGTGCTAACTGTTAGATTACCAATATATTCATGATTTCCAGTAATAATAATTAGTAATAAGGCAACAGAATGTAACCGGGAATGAATAAAGTTGGTGCGTAATAAAATAGATAGAGGTAACTGTGTTGGATCGCCTGACCCCCGTAAGAGTTCCTCATTACTGATCGCACTAGAAGACTAGAGAGCCAAGTATTTTACTGATCGCACTAGAAGACTAGAGAGCCAAGTATTTAACGAATGCAAGCAAAGAACAGTATTTGAGCAAGAGTAAGAGAGAGTATTCTTATTGATGTTGTAGACAGGCAGTAAAGTTGTGTTACAATGGCTTAGGATGAATGCTATTTGTAGGTCTGATAGGCGTCCGTTGAATTTCGTAACAGCTGGGCACGTATCCATTGGATACGTAACCACTGGATTGTAATTACTGCCTTTATGACCATTCATTTAGTAATCGCACATGATCAGGTTAATAATTGCTCATTTAGGTCGTGCTGACCTGGGAAGCGTTACATTGTCGCTTTGGGTCTGCTCGTGGTAACCGTTTGGCTAGTTATCTGCCCGCTAGATGTCTGTCCGGTGAAATCTCTGCCCGTGCCGCGTGGCAGACACGTGTCACTTAATAGATGCCCGTGCCGGCGGGTTTGCAAGTAGTTGACACTTACTTCTCTCTATCAGAAATGTTATCATAACTACAAAGCAAAGATTAAAATACTAACCCACGGAGTGGTAGGCTAAGCGGGAACGAGAAATAAATAGGAGTCTTTGTTACCATTTTTAGGGAAAATGCTTTATTTAAGCATGAATAATGTATTGCCATTTTTCTTTGTATTCCGGATCTGGAGATTTTTGTTTGGATATCATTTGCATCACCGTCGATTATCCGCATTGCATCACACCCGAGCACGTTAATGCCGACAGCCGACACTGGTATGATATTCCTACTATTGGTTTAGTTTAATTAATTGAATTTGGTTGGTTTTTAAAGAACAATTGACACCTAATAACGATGATGGTCATGCCATCTTGTATGCATCTCTACCATTCACAAATATTTGCGTATCATTTTAAGAAATGTTCCAGGTTAACATAATATTTTCTTTCTCGAATTTTGATCAATATAGTAATACTGATTCCTTTCCACGTTGTGAAATATAAAAAATAACTGTATACATTTTGAATAGTAGTAAAAATCTACTTTGAAATACTAGTAGAAAATGGCTAACTACATTTTTTATAACTGTGCATCTTTTAGGGAATAATTTCATCAATTTAGCACACTTATCTAATAAAAAAATCATCTAATCCTTATAGTATAGGGATTATAATTTATAATTCCTAAAAATAAGAAAAAAAATTGATGGAATATGATAACTTCCCATAGAAAAGGAAAAACTCTTAGGCAGCACGCGTAGGTATTATGGCAACTAGTAATTGGGCTTCTCGATTAATCGATTATGCTCCCCAGTTAATTTTCACTTATTGGGATAGGTAAAAGAGGGAATGGTAGGGAATTCCCAATATTAGGATTTCTTGAATTTCAATTAAGCCAAGTTGTTCGTACGTATTAAGTATGTGATTGTTAATTGTGTATGGTAAATTATATACACAACATAACAATTGTATATCATAAATAGCATTTTTCTAATTAATATAGTATATTAAAGGTATACTGTAGGTTTCTATTTGTTAATTAAGTACGTATAGCTAATTATATACATTGTACAATTAATTGGAGTAAAATACTTAAAAGGTCACTCAACTTTGAGAAATGTGTGACCAAAGTCACTTTACTTTGAATTGTACTAATAAAGTCACTCAACTTAAGGTAATTCTCACCAAAAGTCATTGTAACCAGATTTTGCACAATCATCTCACCGAAAATTTGACATGGCAGTTTCATTTTTAATTATATATACATGTGGCATACTTTATTTTCCATATAGGATATTATAATAAGTTGAATTATTTTCTAAGGATTTGAAAAGTGTTCTTTTAAATTATTACAATAATAGAATATTGTGTCATTGCTAAATTTCTACGGGTACAGTCGAAATATTAGCTTTACTACTCTTTCAAGTACTTAACTCTTTAATAAGTTATGGTTAGAATCATTATTTTTTTCAAATCTATTAGTTAAATATATATTTTATATAATAGATAATAGGTAGATTAGTTAAATATAATAGATAGTTAAATATATATTTTATCTAGTGTCTCCATTTTCTCAATTTCTTATTTGGATGAATGACACTTGGCCCTCCTTAAAACCAATGTTCTAGATTTAATAGGGTAAATAAAGGTATTTAACTATGGTTTGGACAAAATATCTTTCTATTTCAAATTCAATTTGTAATTTTTTATTATTGTTCGACAATGTGCACTCAAAAAATTAAGAATCATTTTAAATAAAAATTACATTAATTGTTAAACAAACTCATCTTATTTTAGATATAGAAGTGCAGAAGATCTATGTGATTTCTATAAGTATTATGAATTGGTTGGAAAGTTTCTTTCCAAGATAAAATGTGAATAACTATGAGCAGAATATTAGGCACTATCTTCGCAACTAGTTTTAACTGATGTGATTGTGTGAAAAGAATTTCTTCGTATATTGTTATTTGAGTAAATTGACATTATTAAATCTTGTCTTGTTAATTCTATTCATTACGATGTTATCACTTGCAAATAGTTTAACACTGTTTTTGATTTTCTGTTATATGTTTGAGATTGGATTAACAAAAATAAAGTTTTATTAAAACAATAAATAAACGAAAATTTTGGAGACCGAAAAATAATTTAGGAGGAGGGATGAAATTTGCTGCTAAATTATAAGATAGGATAGATGCTTTGAATTTAAAATAGGAAGATATATTTTTCTAACCATGCTCAAATATTTAGTTTTACTTCATTAAATCTAGACCGTCCATTTTGAAAAAGGAGATTGATACGAAAATATGTGGAAGAGAAATGGGTTATGGATTAAGAGTTGGGTTAATCAACTTATTATAAAATCCTACATGGAAAATAAAGTATGACACATGTATATATAATTAAAAATAAAAATGCCACGTCAGATTTTCGGTAAGATGATTGTGCAAAATTCGGTTACAATGACTTTTGGTGAGAATTACCTTAAGTTGAGTGACTTTATTAGTACAATTCAAAGCAAAGTGACTTTGGTCACACATTTCTCAAAGTTGAGTGACCTTTTAAGTATTTTACTCCAATTAATTGTATACTTGTATTTGTCTATTTCTGAGTGTATATTATAGTTTGAAGATTCATATTTGGGAGACACTGTGGTGTTTTCTCAATTTCTCTTAACAAGCACAATTACCATAACATCAATCATAAAGATCATATTTTGGCTCATCAATAATTGCCTTCGAGGTGACCAAGAATGGTCTCCCCAAAATGATTGGGGCTTCTCGGTCCTCTTCATAATCTAGGACTACAAAATCAGCAGAGAATGTAAACTTACCAACTTTTAGCAACACATCCTCCAACTTACCATCAGGGTGAGTGAGAGATCCATCTGCCATCTTAAGAGTAACTAAAGAGGGCTTGATTGCTCCTAGCTCTAACCTTTTGCAAACAGACAAAGGCATGAGATTTATGCTCGCCCCCAAATCACACAAGGCACCAGTGATATTATGCCCTCCAATGGTACAAGGAATAGTAAACCTCCCAGGATCTTGAAGTTTTGGAGGTAGCTTGCTCAAGATTGTGCTACACTCCTCAACTAACTCAACTGTGTCTATCTCTTGAGGCTTTTTCTTCTTGACTAAAATTTCTTTTAAGAACTTCACAAAGGATGGCATCAATTCAAACACATCAGTCAAAGGAATATTAACTTGAAGTTCTTTCAACATACTCACAAATTTTTGATACTGGGCCAGATCCTTTGATGGTAATAGTCTCTGCGGGAATGGTGGAGGTGGCAGAGGTGCCTCCTTTCTCTCTTCTTTCTTCTTTACCTTCTCCACTTTTTCAACTTTTTCTATTTCAGCTCTCTCCTCGGACTTGGCCATCAGCTCTCCACCTTCTATTAAAGTCACTGCAAGACATTGTTCAGGCTCTTTTTTCATAGTGCTTATTTCTCCCACCAACTGCCCCAACTGGTGCTCTAGGTTCTTGTGAGCATTGACAAGATCTTGTATGGCTTGTGCATGGGCTGAAGTGTCAGCTATCATTCTCTGCTGGCCTGCCATTATCTGCTTTAGCATATCTTCAACTGAACTGCTAACCTGCTGTGGTGGAGCTGGAAGTGGGTGGTAATTATTCGGGGCTCTCGTATTACCTTGATAATAACCATTACCAAACTGATTTTGACCCTGCAGCCTGTTTTGATTACCCACGTAATAAACTGACTCTGGATTAGAAGAGCAAACCTCTGTAGCATGGTCTTGACCACAAACCTCACAAAAGCTCTGGAGTTGTTGCACTGGAGCCACTGGTTGCTGAGCCTTTTGCAGAGCTAACTTGCTAATTTGATTGGAAATAGCATCCATCCTCGCCCTTAGCTCTGAAACTGCATCTAACTGAAGTACCCCTGCAGGTTTCTGCGTAATCGCTCTACCATCCCCCTGCCAATCAGGATTGCTCTGCGAAAACTTGTCAAGTAAATCATAAATCTGATCAAAATTTAAGGCCAGTACTTGGCCTCCAGCAGCAGCATCAACCACGATCTTAGTGTGTTGGTTCAGCCCCTCAACAAAAGTGTGTGCAACAACCTCATTGGATTGGTTGTGGTGTGGACAATCTCTCAATAGAGCTTTGAATCGCTCCCAGGCTGAATACAAAGATTCTCCTTCTAACTGTCTGAAGGACATAATTTCGCTCCTCAGCCGGGCTGTCTTGGCAGACGGATAAAATTTAGCCAAGAACTTCTTAGCCAAATCCTCCCAAGTAGTGATAGACCCAGACTTTTCAGCCTTTAACCAATTCTTTGCTGCCCCAATCAGTAAAAACGGGAACAACGTCAAGCGAACATAATCAGTAGGAACACCCGCTGGTGTATAAGTATCACTGATCTCCAGAAAGTTCTGAATGTGTTGCTGCGGATCCTCATGAAGTAATCCACCATATTGTCCAGTCACATGCAGCAACTGAATCATGCCGGACTTAATCTCAAATCCCCCGGTGATAGCGGGCTTAACTATGCTCGATGCTACTCCCTCCAGGCTGGGGAGAGCAACATCTCGCACAGCTAAAGCTTGGTCTTCTGCCATTCCTGTAGGTAAAGATCGAGTAGGACCTAATACCTGAAACAGCACAAAACTCAAAACAAAAATTAAACCTGAATAGTAAGTAATAAACTGTTCAAAAAGAAATCAGTCAATAATTAGTCCCCGGCAACGGCGCCAAAAACTTGTTGCTCCCAAACGCACACGCAAGTATACGTGGTCGACAAGTAATAAAGTGATAAATCGAGTATCGTTCCCACGAGGACTATTCAGACTGAATTCTAGCAAACAATTTATATATAAACTATTCAGGGATCTTTTCCAATAGTGATGAGTTTATTAACTAAAGAACAGTAATTAAATGGTAGAAGTGAATTCAAACAATGGAGCAAGACTTGGTTGTTATCAGTAATAAGGAGACGATCCAGGGTCAGAGTTACGAACAATCCAGTTGAGTTCTCCAATTGATTCCACTTCTTAAATCCCGGGTTACTAACTAACAGATTAAATGTACCCGTGAAAACCTTTCAGTTCTTCACGGTCTATGCAGGCTACTCCAATCCCTATATGTCTATGGGTTGAATCACGTGCACGCATTAACGAATTCTGTAATTAGTTAAACCAGGCGAGCAAGTATATGTCTATCCTACTCACGAATTGGTTCCCCGATGCCCGGGTTCACAAACTAGTCCTATTCTTTCTTATTACGTAATTAAATTCCCTCTTTCGAGTTCAATCTAAAAACCATAGATAATGCGTAATAATCGGGCCCTGACAATTACACAAGTGAAATCAAGAAAGAATAAGCAACCCGTTATGGGATTCAATTAATGGAAATCAATCTTCAAACATCAACTTTCATGTAATACTCTAACCCTAGAACGATAGAATTAGCTACGCATACTCATAATAACAGCACAAGGAATTGATGTAATAATGAAATAATGATGTAATAGATTAATGGAAGGAAGAAAAACCCTTGTTCTTGATGTTATGAGCTCTCCAATTTGCTCCAAAGTCTGAACTCCTATGAAAAACGAAGTAAAAGAGTATTTATAGAGTTTACAAACACCTAGTAATAAGTTAGCCCCAAGCCTAGACAAAATAGGACATAAAAACGCGCACAATGGGCGCTATAACGGGCGCCCCGCGCCTCGGAACGCGTGAGGTTGGACAGAGGACGTCGAAATCAGCCCGCTTTGGGCCTGCGGCGCGCTGGGAAACGAGCTGGAACACTGGGCGCGGTGGGGCCCGCGGGGCATGCCCTACAGCGCCAGGCCAATTTTCGTGTTTTCTCGCTCCTTTGCTCGCTCGTGTCGTGCCTTCGTGTGCTCGATCCAATCCTCAATCAAAATCCAATCTTTTCTTGCTTAATCATGCTCCTAAAAGCTCCAAATACACTGCGTAACAACCTACACACGCACGACATAAAATCAGTGTAAAACCACAATCACAAGCTATAAAACAAGCGAATAAGGTACTAAAACGTGAGGAAATATTAAGGAAATATAGGCATAAAATGCCAAACATCACCACCCCACACTTGAACCTTTGCTCGTCCTCGAGCAATCACAAATAACTTCCAACCTAGGTAAAACAGGTCTGCCTATGACTATGGTTGATACCGACCATTGAACCAATGCGCACGTGACTACCATGGTTCCACAACATGCCAACAATTTACCAAAACCAAAAATATGAGAACAACCACCCCAAAATAGCTCAAATGTACAAACTCAACTTATTGCAACCATGCTCCCACAAAATCACACTTATCTACTCAACCAAAAGCCATCAACTTTACCTACTTGATGCAAACCACGTGCCCTCACCAAAATGAAGCAAGAGAGAGTGTCCCCCAAGTATCACACACAACCATGAATATCACAAATAGAATGGGGACAATAGCATAGAAAGAATTCACTCACTCTCATGAAAAGCTCACATGTCACACACAACGTACCATAGGCTTGCCCGTAGTGTAGGACTCCACTAATGTAGGCTCAGTCCAATCGGGATTAACTAGGACTTTAGAAAGGTCGTAATGTAGGCTAAGGGGCGGGTAGGATACATATGGTAATAGTGACTACCTCCCTAAGCACTTTAATACATCACAATTTAAATTAATCATCAATCTCATCAAGCCACCCAAATCAACAACTTCTACACATACACCTTCTCAACAAGTAGCAATTTTTTCTTTTAAGCACACACTAGCAAGGAATGAATATCTTTTTCTCTTTATTTCTTTTTCCACAAATTTTTTTTTTCAACTTTGCTCTTTTTTTTTTTCCTTTTCTTATTTCAATTTCATCCAACCTTGCCAATGCCTTTCACTACTTCACAAATTTTCAATTATTCCCCTTCATTAGCTCCACTCAAAAACCTCCCAATTCCAACCACAACTCCAATCAACTACACAATATCAATAAAGTGCTTAAGGAGTAAAGGGCCAAAAGAATCAATTCAGAACAAATGGGTAGGCTCGGGGTGTGGGTACCAATAGAAAGGATCAAAGAAATCACAACAACAATTTTTTTCCAAGGTATATATGTAAGGGTAGGCTAACAAAAGAAGGCCTTGTATCATTTCCCGACTAGAGCAAACCTAGGATTTCGCTTTGCACACACACGGGGCAAGTTCTAGACATTAACATGCAACATGGAGTATAATAAGAATATGCCTCACATCACACATTTCACATGGTTCACACAAAAAGATTCCATCAACAACTCTCAACTAAGCTTCTAGAATGCAACTTGTGGAAATTTAAGCACTAATGCACAAAGGTTCACAATCAAGTCAAGAAAGCGGACTCAAGCATCTCAAGGGGGTTGTTCCATTTTTTTCCTCTAGGCATGCATCAAATTAAAACCCAAGGACACCACAAATAGCACATGCAATCAATTCAAGTCCACCGGTATCAAACAATTCAAAGGCACCTAGCATTCCACCTAGTTCCTACGTCTAGGGCCACCTATAACTAACTACTCTAATCCTAAAAAATAAAAACTACCCGGTTCAAAGGCCTCCCCGTGGAAAAGAACCGAGGCCATAAGAAAAACCACGGGGTGGATGACATGTACCACTAATAAAGACTAAAAAGAAAATCTTTTTGGAATTTTTCATTGGTTTTCTAATTTTTTTTTCATATATTAAAGCAAGAAACAAATAAAAATAAAGTCAAGTGACAAAAGAAAATCCTACGGTACATGCATCCCTAACCTCAAAAATAAATAAAGGGTAGTTCCCCACCCCACACTTAAACTAAGCACTGTCCTCAGTGCTAAAAATAAGCAAGTGCAAGGTAAAGAAAACTTCCCTGAAGATTCTAGTCCTTGGTGCTAGCATCCTCCAAGCTTCCATATCGTATGAGGTACTCAGACTTCCCTCATCAGGTCATCAACATTAGGCAAGGGTGAGGACACCCCCACACTTAGCCTCGACATTACATGAACCTGCAATCCAAGGAAAAACAACAACTACGTGACACTATAAAATAAAATAAAAAACAAAAATACTAAACTATTACAAGTACAAACTCGGGTTGCCTCCCGAGAAGCGCCTTAGTTAACGTCGTGGCACGACGTCCCTTTTAGCTCACTTCCAGCATTTATGTCTTCTCTTCTTACGCCTAACTTTTGCTTTCTTCCTTTCTTTGAGAGACCCCAACTTCAACTTCACATGAGGTGTACTTCCATGTTCTTGACTAACACATTCAATCATAGAGCACTCTTCAACCTTAGCTATGTGCTCCATCTCATTATACACCTTGAAAGTAACCTTTTCACCATGCGCTCTAACAGTCATCTCACCCAGCTCCATGTCAATAATTGCCTTCGAGGTGACCAAGAATGGTCTCCCCAAAATGATTGGGGCTTCTCGGTCCTCTTCATAATCTAGGACTACAAAATCAGTAGAGAATGTAAACTTACCAACTTTTAGCAACACATCCTCCAACTTACCATCAGGGTGAGTGAGAGATCCATCTGCCATCTTAAGAGTAACTAAAGAGGGCTTGATTGCTCCTAGCCCTAACCTTTTGCAAACAGACAAAGGCATGAGATTTATGCTCGCCCCCAAATCACACAAGGCACCAGTGATATTATGCCCTCCAATGGTACAAGGAATAGTAAACCTCCCAGGATCTTGAAGTTTTGGAGGTAGCTTGCTCAAGATTGTGCTACACTCCTCAACTAACTCAACTGTGTCTATCTCTTGAGGCTTTTTCTTCTTGACTAAAATTTCTTTTAAGAACTTCACAAAGGATGGCATCAATTCAAACACATCAGTCAAAGGAATATTAACTTGAAGTTCTTTCAACATACTCACAAATTTTTGATACTGGGCCAGATCCTTCGATGGTAATAGTCTCTGCGGGAATGGTGGAGGTGGCAGAGGTGCCTCCTTTCTCTCTTCTTTCTTCTTTACCTTCTCCACTTTTTCAACTTTTTCTATTTCAGCTCTCTCCTCGGACTTGGCCATCAGCTCTCCACCTTCTATTAAAGTCACTGCAAGACATTGTTCAGGCTCTTTTTTCATAGTGCTTATTTCTCCCACCAACTGCCCCAACTGGTGCTCTAGGTTCTTGTGAGCATTGGCAAGATCTTGTATGGCTTGTGCATGGGCTGAAGTGTCAGCTATCTTTCTCTGCTGGCCTGCCATTATCTGCTTTAGCATATCTTCAACTGAACTGCTAACCTGCTGTGGTGGAGCTGGAAGTGGGTGGTAATTATTCGGGGCTCTCGTATTACCTTGATAATAACCATTACCAAACTGATTTTGACCCTGCAGCCTGTTTTGATTACCCACGTAATAAACTGACTCTGGATTAGAAGAGCAAACCTCTGTAGCATGGTCTTGACCACAAACCTCACAAAAGCTCTGGAGTTGTTGCACTGGAGCCACTGGTTGCTGAGCCTTTTGCAGAGCTAACTTGCTAATTTGATTGGAAATAGCATCCATCCTCGCCCTTAGCTCTGAAACTGCATCTAACTGAAGTACCCCTGCAGGTTTCTGCGTAATCGCTCTACCATCCCCCTGCCAATCAGGATTGCTCTGCGAAAACTTGTCAAGTAAATCATAAATCTGATCAAAATTTAAGGCCAGTACTTGGCCTCCAGCAGCAGCATCAACCACGATCTTAGTGTGTTGGTTCAGCCCCTCAACAAAAGTGTGTGCAACAACCTCATTGGATTGGTTGTGGTGTGGACAATCTCTCAATAGAGCTTTGAATCGCTCCCAGGCTGAATACAAAGATTCTCCTTCTAACTGTCTGAAGGACATAATTTCGCTCCTCAGCCGGGCTGTCTTGGCAGACGGATAAAATTTAGCCAAGAACTTCTTAGCCAAATCCTCCCAAGTAGTGATAGACCCAGACTTTTCAGCCTTTAACCAATTCTTTGCTGCCCCAATCAGTGAAAACGGGAACAACGTCAAGCGAACATAATCAGTAGGAACACCCGCTGGTGTATAAGTATCACTGATCTCCAGAAAGTTCTGAATGTGTTGCTGCGGATCCTCATGAAGTAATCCACCATATTGTCCAGTCACATGCAGCAACTGAATCATGCCGGACTTAATCTCAAATCCCCCGGTGATAGCGGGCTTAACTATGCTCGATGCTACTCCCTCCAGGCTGGGGAGAGCAACATCTCGCACAGCTAAAGCTTGGTCTTCTGCCATTCCTGTAGGTAAAGATCGAGTAGGACCTAATACCTGAAACAGCACAAAACTCAAAACAAAAATTAAACCTGAATAGTAAGTAATAAACTGTTCAAAAAGAAATCAGTCAATAATTAGTCCCCGGCAACGGCGCCAAAAACTTGTTGCTCCCAAACGCACACGCAAGTATACGTGGTCGACAAGTAATAAAGTGATAAATCGAGTATCGTTCCCACGAGGACTATTCAGACTGAATTCTAGCAAACAATTTATATATAAACTATTCAGGGATCTTTTCCAATAGTGATGAGTTTATTAACTAAAGAACAGTAATTAAATGGTAGAAGTGAATTCAAACAATGGAGCAAGACTTGGTTGTTATCAGTAATAAGGAGACGATCCAGGGTCAGAGTTACGAACAATCCAGTTGAGTTCTCCAATTGATTCCACTTCTTAAATCCCGGGTTACTAACTAACAGATTAAATGTACCCGTGAAAACCTTTCAGTTCTTCACGGTCTATGCAGGCTACTCCAATCCCTATATGTCTATGGGTTGAATCACGTGCACGCATTAACGAATTCTGTAATTAGTTAAACCAGGCGAGCAAGTATATGTCTATCCTACTCACGAATTGGTTCCCCGATGCCCGGGTTCACAAACTAGTCCTATTCTTTCTTATTACGTAATTAAATTCCCTCTTTCGAGTTCAATCTAAAAACCATAGATAATGCGTAATAATCGGGCCCTGACAATTACACAAGTGAAATCAAGAAAGAATAAGCAACCCGTTATGGGATTCAATTAATGGAAATCAATCTTCAAACATCAACTTTCATGTAATACTCTAACCCTAGAACGATAGAATTAGCTACGCATACTCATAATAACAGCACAAGGAATTGATGTAATAATGAAATAATGATGTAATAGATTAATGGAAGGAAGAAAAACCCTTGTTCTTGATGTTATGAGCTCTCCAATTTGCTCCAAAGTCTGAACTCCTATGAAAAACGAAGTAAAAGAGTATTTATAGAGTTTACAAACACCTAGTAATAAGTTAGCCCCAAGCCTAGACAAAATAGGACATAAAAACGCGCACAATGGGCGCTATAACGGGCGCCCCGCGCCTCGGAACGCGTGAGGTTGGACAGAGGACGTCGAAATCAGCCCGCTTTGGGCCTGCGGCGCGCTGGGAAACGCGCTGGAACACTGGGCGCGGTGGGGCCCGCGGGGCATGCCCTACAGCGCCAGGCCAATTTTCGTGTTTTCTCGCTCCTTTGCTCGCTCGTGTCGTGCCTTCGTGTGCTCGATCCAATCCTCAATCAAAATCCAATCTTTTCTTGCTTAATCATGCTCCTAAAAGCTCCAAATACACTGCGTAACAACCTACACACGCACGACATAAAATCAGTGTAAAACCACAGTCACAAGCTATAAAACAAGCGAATAAGGTACTAAAACGTGAGGAAATATTAAGGAAATATAGGCATAAAATGCCAAACATCACTTGGACTTGAAGAAAGTGATGACTTTAGAACTCTTAAGGCTTTCATTAATAATCAAGATTTGAGCTTTTTTGCAATGGAGTTGGAGGGGTGGGTGGTTGTAAGGGGGTGGGGGGTCGAAGGGAGAAATGGGGTTTTGTGAGGGTTTAAGGGAAGGGAAGAAGAAGGGATCAAATGACACACATGGAAAATATAAAATAGGAATAGTATTTACCAAGAAAACATTTTTTTTTGGATAACGTGGTGTTCGGGTCATCTTACGCGTACTTAATTTATTCTACGGGATAGTGCCACCTCCCACCAGCAATATATACCAGATAACTTAATCCACCGAGACTGGAATAGATAGTAGTAGTAGTAGTAGTATTTACCAAGAAAATATTTATATTCAATATATAATGATAAACCAATTAAAACTTTTTAAAAGGGATCTTCATAATGTTAAACTTGAATTAAGATAGAAAGATTATATTAACAATGTTACCAGAAAAAGATACTTTCAATTCAAAAAAACAAGTATAAGTGACTTTACGTACGTACAATTATATTTACAAATTCTATTTACTTCAATTAAAATTGAGTGTGGAGTAGGACTAATGATCAATGAATTTAATGTATGTTTGACTGTGCATGCAGAGCAAGTTAAGTGGAGGAATATGTATAACGTACGTGCATTTAGGCTTTGGACTCGACTCTGATCAGTTAGAAGAGCCACCGGAACTGAGATAACCCTTTCTTTGGTACTTTTGTTTTCTTTATGTTTTGTCATTGAGTTTATACCTGTGACATCAGTGGCGTACGCATAATTGTTTCAATACCGTTTCAGGTCACCGTGTTTTGCCAAAATCAAGTTGATTCCGTTACAAACAGCTATAGTATATGTATATGTGATCCTGCTCGAGTTACCTTTTATGACGGTGATCAGTTAGCTTTCACCATCACATATAGCACATGTTTCACTACTAATGCGTTAACACGAAATATGATTCAGAAAACGAAACGTTGTTATTTTTTAATCCTCAGTAGTCTTGGCCCCTTCCTGTTGTTCTTTTGTAGCCTAAAATGCATTTCGCAACTGCAGGTTCACTTCCCTGTTTAAAGATGACATCAAAATACCTCCGGGATCTATCATAGAACTCTCCAAAGACTAAAGCTACACTTCACCACAAGTAGGATGATTAAAGTTTGTTTCCAGTAATTAGGAAATGAACAGCTCCAAGTTTGTGTTTTTTGTCTTTTTTCTCCAATGTTCGTAATTCAACTTTTGATAATAATCTCTTAAAGTGAAGACACACTCTCCCTCTCTGCGTGTGTGTGAGTCAAGAAAGTAAAAGGTATAGCTATCCATTGGCCAAAATGATTGAAGAATTATTGAGCAGTTACATTACATGTCAAAATGTTTGGTCTATCGGCGAACTTTCACATGAACAAATCCAATCTCAAAAAGCTCGCCGGAAAATAGATCCGTGATGTCGGAAATCTCGCCGGAAAACCAGATCTGAAAAAACGCAGAGAGTTTGATGGTGAACCCTACGGTGAGGAACTATTGGACCTGGGGTAGGGTGAATGGTGCTGGGTGGGAGGGGAGGGGTGGGGTGGGGTGATGGAGGAAGAGAGAGCAAGTGAGATGTTGTAATTTGGGGAAATGAAATTGAAATGTGTTGATTGGTGTAAACTGTGCTAAAAAATATTGTTATACATTGTAATTTGAAAAGTATTGCTAGTTTTTTGTAATTTAGTGGTCAAATTTGTATATTTGTGTAAAAATCCCTTCTTTAAAATAGTCCACATACTATTTAATTCATAAAATATATCATACCAAAGGATAGTTATACATTAAACTTATGTAAAAATTATCCAACATAAGAACTACACATAAATGTCAAAATAAAGAATGTTTGAACTATTCTTATTTACCAGGTAGTCGAACGCGTATAACCACTTCGACAGATCATGCTCATACATCTAATCGAATTAATGGGATAGATGAATGACGTGTTGTTTTTTGAAAGAAGAACTACATTATCGGAATTAAAATTTGGGTTTCTTCGTAATTATCATAATTTCTAATGAAAACATTGTATTCTTATAATACAGAAAATTACTAATATCAATTATAAACGACAACTATTGGCTAACCCTCCGTCAGCGAATAATCTACGTTGTTGTCAGCCCGGTGCACTAAGCAATTCAAGCAAGCATCTGATGTTATTGACCATTACGATAGACTACAACCAAAAGTCCCAACAAATGTTAGAAAGTTACAATGTGGTGTTTGTCAAAATTTTGAGATATCTGACGCTATCATTGTGCAACATGAAGAGTTCTTCAACCATTAAACCTTAGGTAATAGTTTTGGAGTGTAACTGATGTTTGGCGATATTCGCCTATTTTACCTTAATATTCCCTCGCATTTTGATACTTTATTCGTTCATTATATGTAATAATTGTGATTCTTGCGCTCACTTATCGTGTTTGTGATTTTAGGAATGGTTTGAATGAAATTGAGTCAAGAACAAATAAAATGGAGTAAAATATTTTGAAAAGAAAAGTTTGGACCAAAGTGATAATTCGGAAGCTATTTTGAATGCAAAGCTTCCAAGAAAGCCCTGAAGATTGGAAGCTATATTGAGAGCAAAGCTTTAGAGATAGACTCAAAATTGGAAGCTATACTGGAAGCGGGGCTTCCAAGAAAGCGTGGCTTTCTTGATTTAACTTATCCTAACACATTGTAAACACTATAAATATAATATTACTAGGTTTTTTAGGGGGTTGGCCGTGGAGGAGAGCAGAGGAGCCATAGATTTTATTAAGCTGATCCTATGACTATGGAATTGAAAACAAATCCATATTGAAACTAACATGTTGCCAGAGGCAGTATCTACCAAGCGTGCACATGTATCTTTTTAATTTTGTCACACTTCGCTTATTCCAAAATACATAAATATATTCATACTCCATTGCATGTATCTTCCTAATGCATCTAATTTACTAGTTCATATTAGGAATATTTAATAGGATAATGTGAACACGTTTAATATTACGACACTCTTCTTTAAACTTGATTCACATTTTCTAGAATATTCTGGATTTCAGCATCATCCTTGAACCTTGCGGTTGGAATATAATTTGAAAGACATTCTTCATTGTGTCTCAATTTTTCTTGGGCGTTTGGATGATTTTCATTGTCTTCTCACGATACTCCTCATCTCTCAGGAATCATCTTATTGGAAGTGTTCCTTCTTGATATTGAGGTTGTCACTTAATCTCATTTTGATTCAGATGGAATAGACATTATAGAAAATTTGGACGCTGATTACCAGAATTATTGGTTTGTATTCATCAACTATATTTGTTTGTTTGCATGATTTGCTTGCTAAGAAGAATCTCCGAGCTGGTTACTTCTTGTGTGCAAAGATTGCACATGGATTAGGTACTTAATGGCGTCTGCTTTAGAATGATCCGACAAAGATACAAGTCTAGTGATTGTGAATCATTGAGCTCCTTGTTCATGAAAATGAAGATTTAATGTGTTTAATATGACAGAAAGTCATTCTCAAAATAAAAGGTTTTTATGAGGTAAGTCTTTTTTATGGTGTTTGGTCACCACAAAGAAAACGTGAAAAATGACTTTCCTCACATGTCGACAACAGTAATTTTCCTTGCAATTGATAGTATTTGATGACCATCCATTATGATCTAAGCTGCATATGTAATAAGAAGTCCTGCATTATATTGTATTCCAGGAAATTTGTATCAAATAGTAGAACAGAAAAGTTGGAATGTATGGTTAGAATAACAATATTTAAAACCAACAGGATGTACATAGTCCATTGGTTCAATCTCGATTCATTTTTTGTTTTTTGTTTAGTACTAATATAAAAGATTTTTTTTTTAATTTTCATAATTTTTTATTGAATCATACCATATTGAAGACCAAATAAATTTATTTGCTTAGCCATTTTCCCCGGTTCTATGGTGTTCCGATGAATCATTCGCAGTTACATATGATGATAAATGTTTACATACATTCTATGTTTACACTTAATTGATTTTTTTTTTTAACTTTAACTAGAGTTTTCTCCAAAACATTTCTGTTTAAGTGAAGATAAAATTCTGGGGCTAAACCAAGAAAAAACAAGAGTCGTGGGGTCTTCATGTAAAAGAATTGTTTGTCCATTTGAGAACAATAATGAGTTTAATCCTCGTGGAGTTTGGGATAACAAGTTTTATAAAGTGAAAAGCCGTCTATAAAGATCCCTTGAAACTGAATACTTGTCATACCAACAGTTAACTCATAGCAAGAATATATATTGTATGTCAGTTTATGTACAGCTGATTGACCAACATTTGTCCCGTTGTAAAAAAATAGTTGCTGATATGATTAATTCTCCATTTTATATCCCAACCCCCTAAAGTCCGAAGGCATAATATATATAAGTATATATATCATATATAGCTAATATAGACGGTGCATATTTCATTTTCTTTAGGTTGTTAATTCAATCAAATAGGGACAAGTACATTGGAATACCTAACATGATAAGTACCCTTTAGGTGTCGTGATAAGAATGTGTGTAGCATAATTATTAGCATGACATTTCAACTTCTTTTAATAAGAATTGAAGTCACTAACTCGTTTAATATAATGGTAATTGCGACATGAACTAGTATTATATAGACTTTAAAGTTAAGCAAGTAAATATTATACCCAAAAAATATGCCCTTATGCCTTATCTTAACATAATTAATGACATCTCACAAGTTAAAACAATACTTTTTTGTTTCGTTTTCCTTTCGCCATTTATCTTTTGTTCATCATTTTTCAATTGGTGTAATATGATTTTCGTATATCACTCGATAATCAAAAGCATCTCTAGAATAATCCACGTCTCTATTCATTGACACTACTGTATATTAATGTGGTTTTCCTTTTTTTTTCTTTCTTAAATATTAGTGAAAAATACTTTACAAATTTATGGAAAGAAAGAATAATAATTGATGGGTCGGTTTGTCGGGCGGCTATGCTGACACATGTATGCTTGATAAGGTTTGGACGGCTTATAATAGTTGATTCATATAACGTATAAAAATTTGATACTCCCTTCGTCCCATTTTATTTGTCGTAGTTTGATTTGACACAAAATTTAATAAAATAAGGAATAATTTAAAATTTATGGTCTAAAATGAGTTATAGATATTTATGTGACTGTAAATGAATCAAAAAGTAAGTTTGTAGTTGAATTGTTTCCAAATATAAAAGTATGACAATTTTTTTAGGACGGACTAATAAGAAAAGTATGACAAATAAAATAGGGCAGAGGAAGTATTTCTTATTACGGTTTTTGTCGTCTTTTAGCTCATCAGCATAACTATTTATTTCTCTAAACTTTTATACTTGAACACTAGGATTTTAATTATTTAAGTGTTCAAATTCGCAACGTACATTTTATTGTACGCATCATTATGAGCTTTTACCACTATATCAAAGTCCTTAGGCACATCAAAATTATTTTTTAGATATATATTACAACTCCAAACTTGTCGAAAAGAGAAGGTAGAGAATCAGAGAATGAAGTTGATACAACAATTTTCGATCAAATACTTTCATCAAATGATAAAACAGATTGATTAAGAAGAAACTACATTTTTTGTTGTGGAGACCAAAACGTGAGAGTACCTTTCATTTAATTAGCTTTCTCGCTCTTGCAGTAGCAGGTAATTTTAATTCTAGGGCTAAAGCAAGAAACTTAATTAGAAACAAGAAAAACAAGTATCGTGGGATCTCCTTGTAAAAGAATTTGTTTGTCCATTGGAGAAGAATAATGATTTTAATCCCCGTGGAGTTTGTGATAACAAATTTTATAAAGTGAAGAGCCGCCTATAAAGATCCCTTGAAACTAAATACTTATCACACCAACATAAACTCATAGCAAAAGTACTTCGAAAAATGAAACGTGATCAAATCTTCAATTGACAAGGTAAGAGGGTGCTTATGTACCGATGGTGGGGCCTTTTGGGGAAGGCTTAGCCGAATTGGCCATACTGCAGCTGGACCGGAAAGGAAGGGGCTGGGTTGTTCCGAGTCTAGCTCGTGCACGCTTGGCATTTAGGAGCCGTTTGAAAATACATTCTTCCTTTTTGTCCATAAAGATAAATTTCAAAATTTGGTTACATTAGGTACTCTATACAATTCATTTGTATTTTCTTGTTAGGAGGGCATCTAAGATAGAATCAAAAGAAAGTTACAAGAAAACAACAAAAAGAAAGAAAATCACAAGATAGAATTGTTGGGGCTAGAAACATAGATAATGGGATGGGTTCTTGAAGTTGCATGTGAGTAGGGCACAATGCCAATTAGTCATCTTATGACTATGAGTTGTCTAGACTATGATTGTGCATCCCTTTAAATCCATATCTTTGCTGGAAAATCTATATAAAGTTTGAAAACAAAGACAAAATGTATAATTTGGTCCACAAATGTAACAAATGTTTGTAGTAGTGGATCAAAGATGGACCATATATAATGATTTTTTCAGGATATATATGTTAGCAAGTCTAATAAAGAACTCATTTTAAAGAGAACACATTTGGCTTACTTTTAAATGACTGATAATTCATTGAATTTCTAATACGTACACCTACGTACTATGAAAAACGAAAATAATCTCTGCATGTACTTCTAGTTGAATTAAATTATGATAGTCATATTATAGTAACAATCTTAGAAAATGAACAGTCTTTATCTACTACGTTTCGTTTTAGACAACTTTATGACTATTCACCAAATAGTTACAAAATTGTAGGCGAAATCCACTTGAATGTGTCCGCCGCCGAAATGAGTTATTTTTTGAGTTCGCCAACGAAAATGGGTTGCTGAATTAAAATGTTATAAAAATTGATATATCGGCACTTCTAATGTCGACTTATAGCTATTGACAGACGGGGGAGCTTAACGGACTAAAGGAACATGTATATAAATAAGTTGATTAATATGATGTGTGTAACTCAAAACTGGAAAAACAGTGACATCATATATTACGTATGTATTATAAAAAGAGAGTACTACAAGAAATAAGTAAAAGCATGCATCCCAAATAGTAAAGAGTTATATTCAACACAACATTCCATTACAAAATGCACTATTAGTACCACCAAGTGATGTGGTGTAGCGGATGAGGTTACACCTCCCTTAACCAGAGGTTTCGGATTCGAGTTTTAGGTATGAAAAAATCACTGATAGGGAGCACTTCCCTCCGAATGGGGCCCTATACGGTGCGAATTTGAATTAGTCGGGCTTCAATGAGAATACCGGATACTGGGTAGAAAACAAAATGCAACAAAAATAATTTCTAAAATGGGTCCCAATTTGATGTCACAGCTAGGATTGACACTGATAGATGATGCTCTTATGCACAGCCCAATCTTAGCCGTTGGGCCTTGGCCCATGTGCTTATTTAAAAAATGTCCCTCTCCATAGTGAGTGGTCACATACATAAAACGGCTACTTTTTCTCAGCCATTCGATTAGCTTCATATACTTTTCTTTTCTTGTTTTTGGGTAGTTGTGGCTGTGATTTTCCCCATAAAAAAATTATGGGGGTTAGGGCTTGACTTATGAGCTTTATTAAGTTGCTAAGCTAAGCTCCTAATCTAAGCCCCTAGGATTATACTAATCTTTTTCTTATTAAACACATAGGAGTACTATTTTTATCTTGATTCAAATATTTGTTGTATTGTCACAAGTTTTTCCACGTAGAAAAAATTTAGAGAATGCTAATATATTTTAACTTGTAGATTTTGTCAATGAGTCACGAGATTGATGAATTATTTGTCTACAATATTTCATAGACTTATGTTGCATACAAATTCGGCTGACTATTACATACTCTCTCGTTTTAAAATGGTTGTCTTTAGTTTAACTTGAAGCGAAGTTTAATAAATGTGGTAAGATTTTTGGAACTTCTGATCCAAAATAACCCCTACGTAAATATGTGGCTATGAAGCATAGCATTAAGGGTAAATTAGTAGTTTCAACTCAAAAATAATTCTAAATTTAGAATTGTGTCATTCTTTTTGGAACGGACTAATAAGGAAATAATATCATCCATTTTGGAACGGAATGAGTATTAATTACTATGTATATCTAGAACTTTTCTTAGACTCCAAAGTTTCTTCTTTTTAACTGCAAGCTCACAAATCACAATCTTTTTTCCATTTTTTTTTCAAATGTGGAAGATATATAAGCAAGAAAACAATTAAGAGGTTTCCATTCCATCATGGTGAGTTTTATTTCTTAAAATCATGCTTAGCTGCCCACATTCTTACAACTATTCACAAAGATTAGGTGAATAAGTTTGGTCCAGACCAGCTAATCAAGTGCAAAATGTTTTCAAATAATTAAACACTGACACTCTGTACTGTAGAGGATAAGACTAACAAATACTTAAAACCATACAAGAATCTGTCAACATCTCCTCCACTCTGGCCCTTTCCAGAACACTCTTTTTTCTCTATTCAAGTCACTAATAATATTCTCTTTTAGTTCAGTCCAAAATATGTCAATTACAAAATAATTATTCCAATTAGAGAAAATAATTAACAAGTTTGTCACATTGCTGTTTACTTAACAAACATTTATGTATTTGATGCTTACACCAAAGTACAAAGCTCACTAGTTAAACATCAAAGAGATACATTCATTCGTTTGATACAAACACTCATTAATTCTCATTCAAGACACTAAAAATATTTTCATATATTTTCTCCGTTTCAAAGTGGTTGTCACAGTTTGACTTGGAGCGTAATTTAAGAAATGTGGTAAATTTTTTGAAACTTATGGTCCAAAATAAGTCATACATAAATATGTGGTTATAAAATATTTTATTAAGGGTAAAGAAGTAGTTTCAACTCAAAAATATTTTCAAATTTAGAATTGTGTCATTCTTTTTTGAAGGACTAATAAAAAAATTATGACAACTATTTTGGAACGGACGGAGTAGTACATTGTACACCACATATTATGTCATTAACAAAATGAGTACTTATTCTAATTAAAGAAAAACAAAGATTAGACCAACCCAATAATTAATCAGACCAATTTAATAGCTTTGTCATACTTCTATTTAATTTGTCTAAACAATGAGTTCTCCACTATAAAACAACCACCACAACCCTATCTTGTCTCAGTACCAAACTTTATTTTAAGAAATTCCACTTACATTAAAGAGAGAATAAAGCGGAAGCTTTAGTGGTCTTACTGAAAGAATGGCAGAAAACAAAGAAGAAGATGTTAAGCTAGGAGCTAACAAGTTTAGAGAAACACAGCCATTAGGAACAGCTGCACAAACTGATAAGGATTACAAAGAACCACCACCAGCTCCATTGTTTGAGCCAGGTGAATTGTCATCATGGTCATTTTACAGGGCTGGTATAGCAGAGTTCATGGCTACTTTCTTGTTCTTGTATATTACTATCTTGACTGTTATGGGTGTCAAGAGATCAGATAGTTTATGTCATTCGGTTGGTATTCAAGGAATTGCTTGGGCTTTTGGTGGTATGATCTTTGCTTTAGTCTACTGCACTGCTGGTATCTCAGGTCAGTTATTTTTTCTTTCTTCTTTTCAATCTTGTTGCTAACTATTTTTGAGCCGAGGTCTATCGAAAACAGCCTTTCTACACCTTAAGGTAGGGGTAAGGCCGAGTACGCCTCACCCTCCTCAGACTCCACTTGTGGGAACAGGTTAACAGTTGATAAGCTGCTGCTGTTGTTGTTGTAACTGGTTTTATTGATTTTTGAGTGTACTTAGAGAAAAAGACTCAGTTTTTCCCTGATTTAGTAATTGAAAACATGTTAGTATTTGTTTACTTTCTGCATACACCTCATCGTCCCTAGAACTCACTCGTGGGATTATATTGGGTATGTCGTTGTTGAGTAAGTTACCTTTACCTTTCTTTTGCTCACAATATTTGAGCTTGTTAATGGTCTTGAGAGTAGTTCAAAGAATCAGCTATTGTCATGTTTTAGAAGTTTAAAACATGTTACAAGAGTGGAGTCTTTTCCTTTGAATATGGGGTTATTTAATTTTTATGTAGAACTGAATCTTTTTATGTTTTTGAAATGAAACAGGAGGACACATTAACCCAGCTGTGACCTTTGGTCTGTTCTTGGCAAGGAAACTTTCCTTAACCAGGGCTTTGTTCTACATAGTGATGCAATGCCTTGGTGCAATCTGTGGTGCTGGTGTTGTGAAGGGCTACATGCAGGGTCCATATCAAAGACTTGGTGGTGGTGCTAATGAAGTTGCACATGGCTACACCAAAGGTGATGGCCTTGGTGCTGAAATTGTTGGCACCTTTGTCCTTGTTTACACTGTTTTCTCTGCTACTGATGCCAAGAGAAATGCCAGAGACTCACATGTTCCTGTAAGTTAACTTGTTCTTGGTTCAAAATTTACTTATTAGTGATATCAAATTACTTTTCATGAACATTTCATGCTTGTTGTAACTTGTAAGTTTCACACTTGACCTTGTACTTGTGAACTTTGGTTGTAGTTGGTGGTGGAGATATGTTTTTACTAGATCTCTTTTTTTACTTTCTTTTCTGGTTGGTTTTAGGATAGAGTTTAAGTTCCGTACACTAACACTCTGCAAATTTATATTAGTATTCTTAAGATGAGAAAACTGATAGTGTAACATTTCTTTGTATATAAGTTAATCATTTAGGACAAATGTACTAACTTTTTGGTGTAGCAAAAATGATGTTCATGCTTGCATGTGCTATGTTTTGTTTGTCAGCAAGTACTTTTAGCTAGCGTTTGGACATAGATTCTCAAATAGTTTTTGGGAAACACTTTTTGGGTGAAGTTTGATATGAAAATGAAAAAGTGTTTGGACTGGGAACAAATTTTTTGGCTCAAAAAGAGTCTTTTAGCTCTTATGAAAATGAAATTTGATATGTAAATGTAAGTTTTTGGCTAAAAAAGAGCCGGGAGAAGTTTTGCTCAAATAGCATAAACAAACAGTTTTTCTCCCAAAAACTCCCAAAAAATGTTCTCAAACAAACAGTTTTTCTCCCAAAAACTCCCAAAAAATGTTCTCAAAAACTATAAACAAACGGGGCTTAGTTTCTGTAGTATTATCTTAGGGGCCCATGCAATTGAAAATCTGCTAGAAGCTTGGCTAAAGATAGTGATGTTCACGTGAAGAGTTACTGTAGTGTGGCCTTTTTCACTATTCACCATTTCAGAATATTGTGGGCCTAATTTTGTTGAAGCAAAAATCCCATTTTTTATAAGGATTTAAAATATACTTTGTCTTCAAGAACATAGCTTGAGTTTTCATGGTTGTCCTCAACATAAATCTAACATTAGTAGTTAGTAGTGTTTAACACTTGTGAAAAAAAAATGGAACATTGGTGGATAGACACAATCTTAGCTCACTACTAGGTCACGTAACGCCCGTAGTAAACGCTCATAATAAGTGAAATTAGTTACCTAAAATATAAGGTCGTCGGACAACCTAATAGATAAAGATAAAATCTTGTACACTGTCATTGTGTGTTAAATTCTTAAAAGACACCAATCTGAATATTTGCTTGGTATTGCAGATTTTGGCACCACTTCCCATTGGTTTCGCGGTATTCTTGGTCCATTTGGCCACCATTCCCATTACTGGAACTGGCATTAACCCAGCCAGGAGTCTTGGAGCTGCCATCATCTACAACACTGATGCCGCATGGAATGACCACGTAAGTATTAAGAAACATTTCTTTTAACTCGCTCGAACACCACCGTTATTTAAAAAAAGAAAACAGTTCTTTTCTTGTGGGTAAAAAGCCAAACTAACAAGGGTGATTTGTTTTTGTTGATTCTCAACAGTGGATCTTTTGGGTTGGACCATTCATTGGAGCTGCACTTGCTGCAGTTTACCACCAGATAATCATCAGAGCCATTCCATTCCACAAGTCTTAAATTCTCTTCAAGAATTTAACTCATCTTTCTGTCTCCATTATGGATTTTCAAGACTCTGTACCCTTTTTTCTTTCTTTTTGATGTCTTTGTAATGTGGATTTTCTTCTGGATCAGATGTCTATTAAGTGTGTAAATTATCAGGCTATGTTGTGTTGTACTCTATCAATGAAGGTTCTTTATTTTATCTTTTTCATCCCTCCAAAGTCCAAACCCCCCCCCCCCCTCTTCAGTCTGGTCCCAATTAGCAATAAATTAAATGATAAGGAGAGTAGTCAGGGTAGCAAAGTTGACAATGGTCTTGATTTACAACATCTTAGAGCCCGTTTAGGTGAGCTTAAAAGTGGCTTATAAGCTTATTAATATATGTTTGGTAGCTTAAAAAATTTTGGATTTATAAGCCATAAGTGGCTTAAAAGTCACTTTTTTTTCTAACTTCTCGAAAAATAGTTTTTAAGTCACTTTTTGACTTATAACCTACTTAAAATAAGCTGTTTATAAGCTCACTCAAACACGCTCTTATTGGCCCCATGACATTTGAATACCCTAGCATGGACTACTCCTTTGTAGCTTCTTGGTAATGGTAGCTAATGTGGTTACATTTATCACTAGAGGATCCATAGAGTTTTCCCTCACACTATCCCTCAAACAAAATTCCTCTATGATGGTTATCTTATTTTTAATTATTTCGAGATTTTATTTTTTACATAGTTCTTAGATAGTGGAGGATCTGCTTCATTAGAAATTGTAAGGCAAAACCTACCTCTTCTTACCTGTACTCTTCTGTTTTGAGGTTCTTATTATTAATAAAAAAAAAATAGTCACTAAGCAGTTTGCTTAAAAAAAAAATCAGACATGTTCACATATTTTCTATTGTAAATCATTTGTTTATATGTAATTTCTAGATAAGCAAGTATTCATAGATAAAAGGGGGAAGAATAAGGAATTCAATTCATTTCACCACCGCAACCTCACAACAACATAATAGCGATATTATTTAATTTACATATACTATTACAAAAGATTTTTGTTTTTCATTAACGATATACTTTTCTTTTTATGAGGCTTTTTCTATCTTTTTATAAGGTTATCATTACTTACCATAAAAACTTATTTGTAATTCTATATAAATAATGTGATTATGTAAATATCAAAGACTATAGTGATGGTGTTTTGGCGTGTAATCCACTAGTGGATCATTGTATTTAGCTTTTTCATTTGTTCTTTTATGGGGTATAATTAATTGGTTTTATCGTCCTCCAAAGTAAGAAAAATGTCTTTTTCTATTTAGAACATAACGTCTCGTTCCACAATGGATGACATGTTTCGGATTTCGAGAGTCAAAAGAGTTTAACTTTAACCAATATTTTCATGTCATTTAAATATTTTGAATTATTAATTATTATGACTTATAGTACTTTTTATTTAGTTTCTAAATATATAAATCTCGTTCTAAAAAATTTAAAGATTATAAAATCGAACTCGTTTGACTCTCGAAATTCAAAACATGCATCCATTTTGAAACCATGCATCCATTTTGAAACTGAGGGAGTATATTATAAGAACAAGAAGTTAAAGTTGTTTCTTGATCTATCATCAATACTACAAGTCAAATTCTCCAAGAAAATTCAAAAGCAATATGTGGATGATTGGAAGAAAAGGAGGATCAGGATTCTCAGCTTCTTCAACAGCTGAACAAGTTACTCAAGGCATTGATGCTACTGGCCTCACTGCCATTGTTACAGGTTCACCACCTTTTTTTATAGAGTAATTTGTTCTTTTTTCAGTACCTTTTTATCCAATGTTATTGACTGATTAGTTATCAAGTTATAAATTTATTCTTCAGTTTATAGTTTCTTGAGCCGAAGGTCTATCTGAAACAGTCTCTCTATCTCAGTTGAGGTAGGGTAAGATCTGCATATACCTCATCCTCCCACACCCAACTTCCAGTTTATAGTTTTTTGAGCTGAGGATCTATCGGAAACCTACTCTCTACCTCGACTGAGCTACCTCGACTGAGCTAGGGGTAAGGTTTGCGTACACGTCACACTCCCACACTCCACTTGTGACTCCAGTTGGTGGTGGCAGGAAAAGTTGAACTTCGGTCTAGTTCCTTTAATTTGTGTAGTTACAAGCCCGGATAAAGGAGAAGGGTTGTGGTAGTTTGACGATGGTTAGTGTAAAGTTAGTCTAATATGAAGAACCCCCTGAATAAATTTGCTTGGACATGTTCAGTATTGCAATAGAGGCAGAATGTATATGGAGGATCGGTATAGCTGAAGTAACTAGTTCGGGATTGAAGTGTAGTTGATCGACTGTATCTCTTGATGTAATTAATTGAAGTTAAATGTGGATGTTCATGGAAAGAAATAATCTTTTGATAAGTAACTAACAGAGTTTCAAGATAAAACATTTCTTGCTTGTTGTCATTTCCATTTCAAGATTGCATCTTGATGGTAGTTAATTGTCCCTGACACGGGAGGTTTTGAATTGAGGAGTCTATGATTTTATTGTTTCATATTTGATGAAATCAGAAAGAGATTTCTGAAATTACCTCGCCTAATTCAAAGAAATTAACAACTTATTTCATCTCACCTGCCCTTAAATTCCATGTTCCACGATGGATAAAGAGTGAAATCACTCTTATTTTGGAATGGAAGACCTCCTATCTACTTTGCTTATATGTTTCATAGCTACCAATGGTGTTGGTTTCAAGAATAGTTTATTTTAAAGTGGAGTTCCATATTGCTTTTTGGGCATTTGAAAAGGTGATGTTAAATTTGGATGATGATTGACTATCAATTACTTACTAGATGTGCTATGCAGGCTGAACAAAGGCTTACCTTTTTCTGGATCTTTGATTTTTCAGGAGCATCAAGTGGTATTGGTGCAGAAACGACTCGTGTCCTTGCTATGCGTGGTGCACATGTAGTAATGGCAGTACGCAATGTAAATAGTGGCAAAGAAGTTAAAGAAAATATTCTTAAAGAGATTCCTCATGCCAAAATTGATGTAATGGAGTTGGATCTCAGTTCTATGGCATCCGTTAGGAAGTTTGCATCAGAGTATAACTCTTCGGGCTATCCTCTGAACATCCTAATGTAAGAAAACATTCCTTTCACTGTTTTAGGGGCGGAAATGCGCAATCATAATTGGACTTTTGCATTCATGTTTGGTCCATTGGCATTGCTCGAGTGGAACACCCGTCCACTGTGCTTTCTGGCGTAATGCGTGAATATTAAGAAATTAAATACCTCTTTTATCTTTGAAGCAATAATGCAGGGGTTATGGCTCCACCATTCATGCTTTCTCAAGACAACATTGAATTGCAGTTTGCAACTAATCATCTAGGTAAATGAGTTTACTTTTATGTTTGTTACAGATATCTTAGTTATAGCGAAAGTATTCACATTCTTCTTGAAGATTTTTCACCATACACCGCCATTCCTTGACTATATGCAATTCAAGGGCCCTATTCCTGAGATTTCACATTTTATCATTTTGTTTTGCTATTGTCATGAAAATGGATTGATCAGAATAAGTATATCATTTGGCCAGTAGATGAAGGTTGAGATTCTTGTCTCTATACCTAGGCTAGTATTTAGTCTTAGGAAAGGGGGAGGTTCTATATTTGATGTATTGTTTGCCAGTGCTCTTTGATTATCAAGGTCCTTTACCTAGGTATCAACTGTATCAGTCTAAGACTGATCTGCCTTAAGTTACTCTTTACCTACACTGACTTATGCTGGCATTTTAGTCAATGAATCTGATCTTAATTTCATCTCCCAGAAACTACCTTGCTTTATAGAATAGTGTTACTTATTACATCCCTCTTAAACTATCTCCATTCTGTTTTTTCTTTGATGTTCAAAAGTGAAATGCAACTTCAAACACCAAGCCAGCTAGTCTCATACAGACAGCTACATGTGTGTTCTTCTCCTGGACTTGTTCTGCTGTAATGGTCCAGGGTTAAAGTACCACTTGCTTTCAAGATATAGAGAAGAGTTCCACCAATATAAGAAGACTAGTGTTGTTTGTGCAGGTCATTTTCTTTTGACGAATCTTTTGCTACCCAACCTGAAAAATACTGCTCACGAAAGTCGTAAGGAAGGAAGGATTGTTAATCTTTCATCAATGGGACATAGATTTACATACCGTGAAGGAATTCGCTTTGACAAAATCAATGACAAAGATAGGTACTCATTGATTGCCATCTCTGTAAACTTACTATGATTCAATTATTCTCTGTTCTGATATTCACGCAGCTTTAACAATATAACATGGACATAGCTTACTTTTGGAGTTGGAAATGTAAATTTTAATATGAAGACTGGGTCTAAAAGTGGGGTTATATGTTACTTTTGGTTCATCATATTCAGAAATGCAGAAGTGGCCCTATTCTCTTGATTGTACATAGTAAATATGTGGCAAGGTTCTTTTATAAAATGAATAAAGACAAGTGACAAGTTTACTTTTATAGAGTTGACGTTAGTTTGACAAACACAAAATAGAGAAAAATAGTAGTAATAGTTTCTCATTCTACCTTTTACTTTTCTTGCTATACTAGGTTTTGCAATTATTATTAATGCCTCAAGTTTTTGTACTTAAGGAACACAGCTTGATATATTTGTCGGTTGACAAATGTATAGTTGTCAGTTTTTATTTTGCATGTCTTGAAAGTAGGCCAGTATAAAACTGCAAATTATAACAGAAAAACAGAAGGAAGAACAAATAACTACACATTATATTCAAGATCTGGCAGTGGATACTTTCTTTGCACAACATTTGACAATAATGTTTATTTGTTACTTCCAGTTACACTGCTCTACTTGCTTATGGACAGTCAAAGCTTGCGAATATCTTACATGCTAATGAACTTGCAAGGCATTTCAAGGTAAACTATTGTCTTCTGTGTATTGAAGCCTCTCTTCATTTCTGCGGCTGGTAACTTATTGAACATTTTAATATCCGGAGACAACATTTTAAATGCATGAATTTGGATTTTATATACATGTATAATGTTTTCCTCACTGGTAACATTCTTAAAGTGGAATTGTTGTTTAATGTATGAGGAATGAACATTTCGAGTCCATGCTCTTTATGTTTTTATTTTCTAGCTATAGATTTTGGTTCATTCTTGATATCCTGGGTGTACTCTCACAATTTGTATCCTGTGCATCACATATTTATGTGCAACTTCTATCTCGACCCTCAACATTGTGATTGTTTGTCTACTAGAGATGGATCAGCAAAAACTTACTTTTAGAATTTTCATTGTTATTTGGACTGCTGTGCCTAGATGATATTGCTACTTTCATGTGATAGAAACTTGACTCGAATCATACCCACGCAAGGGAATATTTACATTCAAAAATGAAACTGTGACTTTATGTTGTAGATTCCTAGGCACTTGTGACACTGTTAATTCCCTGAAAGCAAGTTTCTACTAATTCTTTAAGAAATGACATTTGGGCTTCTTATCCGCAGAAAGCATGCAGTATATTGAAGTGTTTCTCAGGACTTGCTAAGCATAAGCTCTAACAGTAGTTGTCTTACCTGTGCAGGAAGAAGGATTGGAGATAACTGCTAATTCGCTTCACCCAGGGGCAATTACTACCAACCTCCTGCGTCACCAGAATTTGGTTGATGGTAAGTTTTAAATCCCCCATATATAGTGTAGTTCCTTATTATTTTAATGACATTTTTTCATGAATTTTGTATCCTTGATTCCTTCACAAGGCATATACAAAGCTTAGAACCTCTGCATGTCCTGATATATATGGTGTACGTAATCAATGTTTAATTTTCACCTCTTGCAGGCATAGTTAACTGGGTTGGAAAATATTTTATGAAAGACATTCCACAAGTGAGTTGTTTCTGGCAAATAAGAAATATTAACTGTGCGCACAAGATTTTGCGTTTGGTTGCTCATATGTTTCTCTCTTGATTCTAGGGAGCAGCAACTACATGCTATGTGGCTTTGCATCCTCAGGTGAAGGGAATAAGCGGTGAATACTTTTCAGACTGCAATGTTGCTACACCAACTTCTCAGGGTAGAGATGCAGATTTGGCGAAGAAACTCTGGGATTTCAGTTTGAATATGACAAAACCTCAGTGAAAACAATCACAGCCTTGGTTTATAGATTTCTAATTTCAGTATGTAAATCATAGTGGAATGCTCTTCATAAGTTCTCTTGTTTGTCCTTTTTCTTTTCTTTCAAATACTTTTCTTGTAAATGCACGTTTCGAGTGGTTTTGGTTGGGGTGCAGGGCATAGACTCACTGCTCAAAATGCTGCTTATGGATTCCTGAAAGTAGAACAATGACTATCTTACTACATACTTGTGTTATTGTCTACTATGCTAAATCACCTGTTTTAGTTTTGTACAAATATGCCAAGAAATGGGGCCTATTCTTGCAACTCAGATAATTTTACTGAACATGTAGACAGGAATCAGGATAAATGTTGAACCCACATTCAACTTCAAAATTTACAATATGACTAAAAGTTTGATTAGTCCTGGCTTGCAAGGCATTTCAAGGTAAACTGTTTTCTTCTACGTATCGAACCCTCTTCATTTCTGCAGCTGGTAACTCATTGAACATTTAAAAATCTGGTGACAACATTTAATTGCATCAATTTGGATTTTATGTCACTCTATAGTGTTGTTCTAGCCCTGCAACAGTTTCTAAGTGGACCTGCAATGAATGTACATTTTCAACAGCTTCCACCAATGTATGAAAGATTTGTTTATCATCGATAACCATCGTGGAGACAAAAAGGATTCATGCAAGAAGCCCTTGCATCCATGCTCTTTAGCTGGGGCAACATCTGTCTATGTTCTAGCTATAGATTTTGGTTCATTCCTGATATCCTGAGTGTATCAGATGATGATCAGAGATACTTAGACATGCACAAAAGAACTTAGTAGAACAAATTTCTTACATGATGATCAGAGATACTTAGACATGAACATCTACTAACAACCTTTTGGATACTTACGGATACAAACAAGACAGACCAAAATTATTCACACGAAAAGACAATTGAAGCATGCTGAGAGGATCCTGGAAAACGTAGAATCTCCTTTGTCATTTCAACAAACTCTTGAAACACATCTCTTCCTTCCAATCTGTTGGTCTCAATAAACATTTCAAAAAGACTCTCAAAATCATAACTCCTTCTGGATCTGGCAGCAAGGATCAACTTCTCTAGCACTACTGCATTCGTGAACAGGTATTTTACCAATGACAGTACAAACTCATTTGCACTTAGTGGTACATGAAAGTGACTGATCTTGATGGTCTTCAGATGTGGAAATGAGCAGTTAAAAATATGTGTCTGAAATCGCTTGTTGTGCTCATCATCATTATCATAAGTGAACTTCGCGTACAGGTTCTGCAGGAAAAGAATCCGCTATTTTAAACCAGTTATTCTCCTTAGATGGAAGTAAGAAAATCAAAGAACTGACTGATTAACGTGAAAAGGTGATTAGACTTTTAAGATTCAAGGAACATGTCAAATGCTTAGCAAATATACATTTTGATAAGGTCAAATGTTTAGAAAATATTACAAACTAATACATGCAAACCAAAAAAAAAAAAACATGTCTCAAAGCTTCATTGAAGCTGATCATCATTCATCTCCTAGCATGAAGATGAACACTTTCCTTTTAGAACATCCTTTTACAAAAAGTTGACCGAAAAACTGGGTTGAATTAGAACAGAATTTGGGAATAATAATAATATGAAAATTTCTGTCAAAGCAACTCAAGGTTGAATTATTTCTAGCGGAAAGAGAGAACAATAAATTTTCTCTAAACGTCTAACATAAAGACCAAATATTTAGTATCATAACTTTTTCCCCTAAAATACTTGATTATGAAAGCCAAATATTTGATTACTCGACATAACAAAGATAAAGGTCTAAAAGAAACATACTCTTTCACTGGATTTTTCCCAGTCAATGACCATTGTCTCAAGATCTGAAGAACCCTGTAGCAAATTACAAATTCCAGGGAAGTCCCGTTCTTCTAAGGATGTGTTGAGCTTTAAGAATTTCCAGCTTGATGGTGGAGACCGCTTTCCTTTCAACTCCAGTATGGTCAGAGACTAAAAAACCAAAATAGATAAACCAAACACTGTTAAGAAAGCAAATGTGACATACTTAATAAATGGCATACAGATTGTTGAATTAATTAGGTAAAAAAACTGGGCTTTGGCTACATCTAAGTCTTCAAGGTTGGTTTGGAAATCCAGAGTACATACTTTAAAACACTATGAGGGATCCCATTCACACAAGTCACAACATAAAGATCAATGTAAATCAACCAAACTTAGTTTGTCCATCGCATAAACTCTTAATTCTTTCAGTTCATCATCCAAAATTTTGTCCAGAATGTCTTGCTTCAACTACCTATCCTTTCCCAACCAAGTTGGCCATTAAAATGTAGTAATTCTTAGTCCTTACCATCTTAGTCATCAGATTATCTAACTAGTGGCACATTTAATGCTACTAAACTGATGAATATTCTTGAAAATTAAAAAGTCCAAACAGGAAAATTTTCTGAAATTTGTATAGAGGAGAGTATGAACAAACCTCGATGAACCAAGAACTCACTTCAAGATTCTCCACGTGGGCAACACTGTGAAGAAGTTCCTCCAAATATCTACATGCCTTATCCAATTCATCTTCTCTATCATAAAACTCCAAATAGTGGGGTGTAAAGTCAAGAATTACATTCACAAGTGATGATGCCACAGGTGTCAGCGGCAAGTGTATCTCACAACATGATCCCAAAATTTGCAAATTTTGAACATACGGGGCTAATATTTCGATCCCATTGTCATGTCTCTCAGCTCCCATTTTGCAGTATCTTATGATCAATTTTCTCAGTTTCTTGGAGCTAATTTTCAAATGATTAATTCCCCAAAAGTCATCTATTTCTAAGCACTCCAAGTTAGGACAACCAGATAGTACATTTTCTATAACCCCATCTGTCAATTTCAAGTTCCCAATGGAAAGAGAAATCAGACTACTCCAATTCACACTACCAGAAGGATTCAGTTGGCAATGACGTAAAACCAAATTCCTCAACGACGAATTTTTAAATGAGAACTGAGGAAACTCGTATTCGGAATCATTGCAATATCCCAATTGAAGAGTAAAATCTTCAACATTAGCTGCTTGAATAGCAAAATGTACCCACATATTAACATCTTGAGCGTATCGGTTCTCGTAACGCCTGGATTCCACAATGAATTTTCGGGTTTTCTGGAAATATGTTGAATAATAAAGCTCTCTATTGATGGAAGAGACCAAATCAGGAACATCTTCATATTTGATCCAGATGAAATGGAGTGATAGTGGAACAGACTTCCAAAGAAAGCGCCATCGTGTGGATAGTACACTGGTTCTTGCAATTTCCTTAGTGTTACACAACAATGAGAGAATGTGCTGTAGCAGTGAGTCGGGCAAGTCACTGAGTTGGTCTTGCTCAGTCTCCGCCATAATTTTCTTCCGCATTTTGTTTTGGTAAGGTTCACCTCTTGGATCGGATTTCAGAATGATAGTTTTATCTCACGCTAGAGAAGCCCAGCCTTGACCACGGGCCCAACAGTGCGGTTTCTTGTTTCTGTCGGCTGCTCTATAATTGAAGAACATGTATTCAGTAAATAGTTACTAGAGTAGTTATCATTACTCGAACACATTAAGCAAAAAATAGTTATATCCTCCTCAAATTATATACAAACATATTTCAGCAACTTCTTCAGATTTTTCAATCTTGTAAATAGCATAACGAACTTCAAAAAGCACTCACAGTGATGTACTTAGCCAAGCTGACTCTACTAAAAAAAATAGGAATAACATTAATTACTAGTTTCACAAGTCAGAAAATAATTACGATGGTGGAAATAAAACAATCGAATCACTATACCAATAGATATGCTGAGTACCCCTCTTTGTCCACCCAATAAGCAAGACGTGATATCACTGTGCTGAAAGAAAGCAGTTTCATTAGCAGACGATGCTACTTAACAGTTAATGAGGAAATTTAGGCTTTCATACCATATGTTCAGTCGGAAAAGGAAATTTGTCGGAAACATAATATTTCCATCATGGAAAGAAAACATAGTTTATTACCAATCCGGACAATTAACTAAACGTTTTCCCAAAGGTAATCCATTTGTTCATTTAAAGCTTATACAGCCCCACTGTTACGCTCTGCTTAAAAAGCTTAAGATCCAAACGTTAACATCCATCCATTGTTCCTATATATCTCTCTTAAGTCAACATCCAGAATTTAACACCTTCATTTGTGTCCTCTTTATTCTCTTCATAAACTCAGAAAACAGATTATGTCTTGGCTACTTCAACTACAGCTACTGGATTCTAAATTCCAATTCCTTCTTAAATAAACGAGAAACAAAAATATTAGTTCTTTCAAAGGTTTAACTTTTTTCTTTTCAACACTCTCCATTTTGATGCTTCAAATGAATCAATAATCCTTGCGCCAAATTTCTGGAAGATACCAAACACTCCCCACCCCCACCCCCACCCCCCCACCCCAACCCAAAAGCATCTCATCATCAGTGCGAGAATCACTCTCATCTACAAAGGTTCACAATGACAAGGCTATTATTCCTATTCAAAATAGCAATCTAACATCCAATTTCTCTTATACTGGAGAACTCTTTGCTATAAACCCTTTTATTATTACATTTTCTGCAGTAATTACCATATAAATAGGAAAGTTTCTGTAACACTCAGGAATATACTTTCTTTTAATAAGCTTATAAAAATCATTATCGTTTCCACGAAGCGTTATGGATAATCCAAATCTAACAGCAGCCAATACAAATCTAATATCAATCATAACCATTGAAGTAGTCAACATGAGAGTTCCCTACATACTGTAAATAATCATAACAACATATCATTTTGATTACCAATTCTATATCGTTATCCAAACTAATTCACGTCTTCTTTGTTTTTGGTTTACCACTTCCATGTCACTTTTCTTTGCTTTTTACTTCCATATCATTTTATTACTAATTCTGTATCATTATCTACATTCATTCTATAAGATCTCGTCTGTTGACTCTATCCAATCGTCGTATTTTCATTTTAACCAATTTCGCATCATTTATGAACTATTTTATTCGATAAACCAATATCACCTAAAGAAAAGATTCTCACAGTCTTATCTCTCCAGCACATTCTAATCTTACAATGGCAAAGCCTATTCCATAAAGCCAACTATCCTTCAGTATCGTTTAAGCATCAAAGCCTTTCCTCCCTGCATCTCCAGATCTACCTTATAACGGTGTTAACCAAGTTGAGGGAACTAAAATCTCAAAGAGACCTTATTTTGATGTCTTAACATCACTTATAGATCAACAACCATAATTTTCCATTCATATGAGAGTTTATCCGGAGAAATAAGTTGCAACTTAACCTACTTAGTCAAGTCATCAGCAACTTTCAGGAGTTGTATTCAGGGTGATACGACCTATACTGGAAAGGTGAATACATCGACATGTGATCCACTCTCTTAGATAGCATCAAGAGTTGCATGAGTAGCACCTTATCAATCTTTTAACGTGCTTCTGGAGCTTCTCACTTACCTGTATCATGTAAAAAAAAAAAAAAAAGTCAGAATAATAACTTAGATAGAACTATCTTGAGCAACATGCAAATAATTCAAAGTCCCAGGCCTCCTTTTCAAATTTTCAGGCCAATATATAATGATATAACTAATCGAATCGACTAATTAGGACTCGGCACATGGTAACGTGCTATATATGACGTGATGCACCTTAATGCACATGGTAAGCAGCTATATATGACGTGATGCTCTTATTATTATGATTTCTAAACACCGATTCACGAATCAAATTTGAATATTGGAATTGTTCAACTATATCCATAATGAGGGATTAGATTTATAGTTCCCCTTATCCAGTCACATTCAGAAATGTTGTGGATTGTCTGCGTGATTTATATCTAGCGCCTCACAACTTAATAGGCAAAGAAGATCAAATATTTAGTATTGACTTTATATACAAAATATAGGCAGTTAAAGGTTGTTACCAGGTCGAGTCCGACAACACAATTTGCATTCATCTATATTCTCTACATCCAATATATTGAACCATTATCCCAATGAAATATCAGCATTAGCAAACGTGTATAGAAGTATAGAACATGCCTAGGAAATATATTTCAACATGCTAAAATTACTCGTTTCCTTCCTCACTCAACCAACAACATACCCCATTTTATCCCACAAGCGGGGTATGGAGAGGGTGAGATGCACACAAACCTTACCCCGACTAAGGTGGAGAGGCTGTTCCCATTAGAACCTCGGCTAATTTGTAATCTCTCAACCCTACAAGTAAAGTAGGACAAAGATGGAGTAAATCAAGCAAACTGATTCAGCATCTAATATAAACATACAACTGCTAACAAACCCGCGGCTTAGTTATTAGCAAGATCAGGACCTAATTAATGCAGCCAATACATATCCAGATTCAATAGTTCATTTTCTTACCTATTGTATCGTATCGTATTGTTACTTTAAATTCAATGTTTGTTTTGGTTGTTACTTTTGATCTCGTAGTATAAAATTGTTGAATATGTCGTTATGTAACGACGAAAAGTGTCTTTTATGTAATGTCCGATTTGCCTTATTTTGTCCTCATCTTGCACCTTTATTGCACATATGCAACCAATACGGTTTTGAGGTGTTCCTGAAGTGTAAATATATGCAGATTAATAATGTGATCAAAGATAATTTACTTGTTGTAGCAATAATAACGCTAGGTCTTTCCTCGGATCTATCCAAACCTTGGTGGGTAGAGTTACCCGATACCTGTTGCAGGTGAGAGGTGGCAGGTACAACAACAACAACATACCCAGTGTAATCCAACGAAGTGGGGTCTGGGAAGGGTGAGATGTACGCAGAACTTATCCCACCAAGTGGGGTCTGGGAAGGGTGAGATGTACGCAGAACTTATCCCACCAAGGTGGAGAGGCTGTTTCCAATAGACCCTCAGCTAAAGAAAAGTATTTCAAGAAACATGATAAATTTAATCAAAACATGATAGAATAAAGGAATTAGTGACAGTAAAGTTTAAAGAGACGGAGAAGAAACAGCTACCATCAATAGATAAAATGCCAAAGACTAAGATAGGAGCAGATACCATGGGAAAAAACACTACCACGAATAAGGGACGACACGCTCAACTACTAACTAGTCTTCCACCTTAATCGTCGACCTCCACACTTTCCTATCTAGTGCATGTCCTCGGTGATCTGAAGGTGAGCCAAGTCCTGTCTAATCACCTCGGCCCAATTCTTCTTTGGTCTTCCCTTACCTCCGTAGACTCAAGACACCTCGCACCTGGTAGGAGGTGGCAAGTACATAGTGAAATTAATCGAGGTGCGCGCAAACTAAACCAGACACCACCATTATCAAAATAAAATAATAACAGACTTACTGATATGCAACAAAAAGAAAAAATTCCAAACTTATTAATAAGAGAAACACCTAAACTAAATTATCTTGTACATACTCGAAAGGCCAAAATTAAAAAATTAAAAAAAAAAAAAAAAAAAAAGTAACGAGCACAAAAGACAAATGAAAGAGAGCTCACCGAAACCACACTGAAGAAGAGTGTTGTAATTTGTAACAGAGAAGATATGGAAGCAAGAAGTGAGAGTAGTACACAAGTTTTATAAATTGAAGTAACCAAAGTCCCGTATAGGAGTAATACTAGCTCATTTGATACGGAGTTTAAGAAATAAGGCTGGTAATTTATTAGTTTACCAAATTGTTCTTATCATAGTGCCTATTTTTGTTGAAGTGGGACCAATAAAAGTAAAATAGAGATTGTGCCATTAAAAAGTTCCCAAATAAAAAATATACTATTTATTTAGGGACGAATCAAAAAAAAAAATAATGCCACATAAATTGGGACCCCATCAATAGAGAATTTCGGAAACTCAAAGACCTTATACGATAATAAAGTTCGAAGACAAATGTTTTCGATCGCAACAAAACTGTAGTTGGACCATTTCGACAATGATCGCCTCTCTGGATGAGAAGAACGAGCTCAGTTGAACACATAGCAATAAATAAAGGCGGAATATCAAGAGTCGATTATTGTCAATATTTATTCGTATGATTATGGCTCCAAGTAGTTCGATTAGAAGAATAATTGTGGATTCTCATTGAATGCACGCCATTAATTCTTGTAATCACTATATAAAGCTTCATTTCCCCCTCACATGTACATAATCTGAAGAATGTCACAATAACTTGTATTACTTGGAGCAATAAGAATTCTCTCTCTTTCACTTTCTCTTTATCATTTTATCTATCAATCTACTATTGCTTTACAAACTCTCTAGTCAGAAGTCACATTTTCCATACATGTTGATAAGCTAGTTTACACGTTTAAATTCTTGTTACATTATCATTCAATATAACTTCGCCACTGTTCCATTATATTCTTGATACAACTATATTGCTTGCGGTTTAACAAATTTAATGGGTTAATCTAATAAGATGATTTTTAGGTTAAACAGTTTGGTACCAACTGTGGGACCCAGTCAATTGTTAATTATTCCAAAACCTCGTTAATTCTCTATTTGTTCTTTGTTCAAACCGCTTATCAGTCAATCCAAACACATTATGTTATGAGCGGATTACCAATAAAGAGCTTGTTTGGGTTGACTGAGAAAAGTAGCTTTTAGGTGTTGGAGCTTATTCTTACCAGTTACATGTTTAGATAAAAGTGCTGAAACTGAAAAAAAAAAAGTTGGTGAGATGTTTGGTAAAAAAAGTGTATTTTTCACGTAAATAATTAAAATATTACTAAAATAAATAAAAGAAAAGAAAAACATAATATAGAATATTTGTTAGTGAAAGTATTAGTGTAATTAGAAAAAACTATAACCGATAAAACAGTAAAATAATTGGTTAAACCATGATAGCTTTTAAGCCAAAAAAAAATAAGTTGGGATTATTCAATTTATGACTTTTGAATTTTTTTTTTGAACTTAAAAGCAAAGTAATTTATGCAGTTTTGTTGTAACCAAACGCTCCTATAAGTTAAAAGTAGCTTGATGATTTGACCAGCTTTTAAGCTAAGCCAAACAGTGAGTAAAAATTTAGTAACGTAGCCTGTTTTGACCGCGTTAAATGAATACTAGCCAGCGATGCAAAATTTTTTGAAGACTAGCCACTTCCGGACAAATCACAGTATAAATACTGGGAAGCTTCAGTAAACTAACCCCGGGCTTTGAACAAGTTTTGTTCAAAGCCCCATTATTTTGTTATGGGACTTGGTATAAAGTTTCAGTCTCATAACAAAATGCTGGGGCTGTGAACAAAACTTGTTCAAAGCACCAGCATTTTGTTATGGGACTGAAACTTTATATATAAAGTCCCATAACAAAATACTTGGCTTTTGAACAAGTTTTGGTCAAAGTTCCAGTATTTTGTTATGGGACTAGTCTGGGGTGTTTTTCCAACGCCAATGGAGCTTAAGTGTGTGCGCGAATTTTTGGCTTCAAAGCCCCAGTATTTTGTTATGGGACTAGTCTGGGGTGTTTTTCCAACGTCAATGGAGCTTAAATGTGCGCGCGAATTTTTGGCTATTCTTCAATAAATTTGGAAACGGCGGATAGTCCACAATGAGGCGTCTAAAAATGGCTAGTGATCGCACCTTTGTTGGCCCAACCGAAATCCTTGTTGCTTTCTGCATGAGTGAAATTATTAAGTAGGAATCAATGACAAACTCCCATTCCATTAGTGGCTTTGATTAAAAAAAATTGATTATATTTTACTTTATCAAGTAAGAACACTATGATATTTTCTAAGGAATGTTTTTAATGTAAAATCTTTAATTAATAATTTTTCCCAAATTGTCCTTATTCAAACGTCCATATGTTTTCTCTTTGACTTTTATATTTCTTTTCATATTCACAAGGTATAAGATTTAATTTAATAATAAACTATTAGTGAGTAATTAGTTATTTATTGATTACCCCCTTTAACTTTTGATATTTGGGTTGTTATATCTGATTTCTTTATACTATTCATAGCTAAGTTACAATATTAATATCTTTAATATTTTATTTTATTGAAAAGTAATTATGATTTCAAACTCTTTGTATAATTTTTACTCAAACCATTTTGAAAATCTAGAAATTAGTGAATTTTAAGATTGCCTTAAATCATATTTTATCTCTAGCTTTGGCTGTCGTGATACGTAAAACGCCTCGCACTCGTCTAGTATAAAACCAAACACATGGTGTATCCCTTTTTCTCTATGAGCCCGTTTGGGTGAGCTTAAAAGTGACTTATAAGCTTATAAGTACATTAATATATGTTTGGTAACCTCAAAATTTTTGGACTTATAAGCCATAAGTTGCTTAAAAGCCACTTTTTGAGAAGTTACTTTTTGACTTATAAGCTACTTATTTAATAAGCTGCTTTTAAGCCCACCCAAACAGGCTCTATGTGTGGTTCTGAAAACTTGTTGAGAATATTTCGGGTTAAGTGCACGAAAGGCCACTTTTGCCACTGGTCTTTGGGCACAGGCCACTAATACCAAAATATTTAGTTTGTGGCCACTTTCGTTAAAAGATAGAACTTCGGTCCAGGACCTGGATTGAAGTTCAGTCCTTAAAGATGGAACTTTAGTCCAGGGCCATATGGACTGAAATTCAGTCCTTAAAGATAGAACTTCAATCCAGGGCCATATGGATTGAAGCTCAGCCCTTAAAGATAGAACTTCAGTCCAGGACCATGTTGACTGAAGTTCAGTCTAGTCCTTAACGATGGAACTTCAGTCCAGGGCCATATGGACTGAAGTTCAGTCCTTAAAGATGGAACTTCAGTCCAGGGGCTGTATGGACTGAACTTCAGTCAATGAACAGAACTTAAGTCAATATTTAGTAAAGGCCCAAAAATGGCCTCTAGTGTAAGATCAATAAAAATAGTAGCCTCAGACTAAATACCAGTATTAAAAGTGGACTCTGGCAAAATTTTTAGGAATATTTCCAAGATCCAAAAACTATACAGATTGGGAAAACAAAACTTGTCGAAACTAGGAATAATCAGAAACGCTATAAAGCCTTCTGCATCTAAACTAATTTAAACGATTGTGGCTGTTTAAACGAAGTGTCCTCTTCAGTTTGTTTTAGGTAAATCATATTTCTACTTCTCTATATAATTTCAGATTTGAGTTCTAGAACAGTTTTCTTGTAATTTCAGTTTTCCTAGTTCGGCCAACTTCTGCAAAATCTGTTACACTAAGTTCATGTAATACATATATTGAAATTTATACAGTTATGGTTCTGCTCTAATTTTTGTCCCATTGCCTATTTGATGGTATCAGATTGTAAATGGCTGGCTGGTCGGAGCTTCCACAAGATTTGTTGAAATTAATAGCCCATCGTCTTGTTACATATACTGATCAAGTACGGTTCACATGTGTTTGCACTTCATGGAGGTCTATATTACCAACTATTTCTAGTAAGGATGTTCAGCCATGGCTGTTGCTACCTCGTCATAGCAGAAACGAAAAATATGAAAAGTTTTGTAGCTTTGATAGAAGGAAAATTTACTACCTTGAGGTTCCAGAGGTCCTTGGCAAGAAGTTTCGTGGTTCGTCCCATGGATGGTTAGTTGCTGTTGAAGACTCTCCGAGAATCTCTCTCTTTAACCCAATCACTAGGGTTCAAATTGCCCTTCCACCGAGGTATAAGTTCCCTGATGTGAGAAAATATTGTGCAAAGAAGCTTGGCACTGAATATGCACTTGAACGTGATTATGGCCGTCCCAGAACTTCCTTTTCAGAAGCATCTCATGTGCACGAATACTTTTTAGACAAAGTTGTCCTATCCTCAAGTCCTACCTCAAGCAAAAGTAATTTTATGGTCGCTGCCATTTATGGTCGTAGTTATAAATTGGCCTACTGCAAACTTGAAGATAAAAAGTGGACATGCATTTCTAAAGGCGGATACAGCGATGCCATTTTTTACGAGGACAAGTTATACGCTTTGACAATTGGAAATTCCGTAGAGGTGTTTGAGTTGTCTGCAGCTTATCCAAGAAAAGTGGAAACTGTAGAACCACCAAAAGAAGTCTTTTCGCAAAAGAGCTACTTGTTTAATACTTCAATTGGGCTGCTCGCAAAAGAGCTACTTGTTTAATACTTCAATTGGGCTGCTCCAGGTTCACCGATATTTGAGAAGCATAGGAACTGATGATAATTATCGTTATCAAACAAGCCACTTCAACTTATATATGTATGAATCTAGCAGTAGAAGTTGGTGTAAAGTGGAAAATATAGGTGAAAATGTCCTGTTTTTGGGGCTAAATACATCAGTTTCAATAGCAACTAGCGATCTTCCTCCTGGTGGATATTATAAGAGGAACCGGATTTATTTTACAGATGACAACTTGGAGCAGCATAGGATTGGTGTTCGAGGAGGTTATGACTTTGGTTTCTATGACTTGGATAGTAGACTTACAAAGTACTTGCTACGCAATGATCGTGACAAATACTGGAAGTGGCTTTGGCCAACACCAATTTGGTATATATACAACCCCGAAGATTTCATTATTGAGTAGCCCGTAGCCCTGGACCATTGACAAGGACGAACAGGGAACAAGAGAGCTTAGTTTACTAAATAAATATCTTTTCACGCAATTAGTTTCATGTAGTCTAGTTATAATACTATACATGTTCTTCCCATTCAGTGTTTATAGTGATTATTAGTAGTACAATAGTCAACTTTACATCCAAACACACTACAGATGGTAAAATCGTTTTAAAAGCAACAAACGGAAGAAAGGAACCAAGAAAAAGTAATGGAAAAGCTCTTTTGACATTGGCTACAATGAATGTAAGTAAGGTTCAACACAATGCATTTAAGTGAACCTTGAAAATAGTTATGACTAGAAGTTAGATTAGTCTTGGCTTTCAGGGAACCATCATACAGGATACAACAGGCTTTTGCTGAAAAGCTCAAACGAATCCACAGAGAGCTTTACTATGAACAATTACCGATAAATTTTTTACAAGCAAGCCTGAATTTTCCCAACTAGACATACTCTTATGGAGTCCACCTTGTACAGGAGTGCGACCAATTTCTATCTCCCAATGTATTTCAAGCCGAAGAAGTAAATATCTTATATGCCAAGAGTTTGGATACCAGGAGTCTAAAAGCAAGTGTGTTCCTAGTACCTTTCTGTCATTCTGTGTCTCATGTTAGCTGAACTAAAATTATAAACTTCTCTGAACTAGCCGAATTATACATCAATGCTGATTAATTAGGCTCCTAGGGCTGTTATCTGTAAAGATCCAAAATAAAGTAGATAGTCAAAGTAATGAGAGTGTTGTGGAAACCGTAGCAAATACAGTTACAGGTGACTTACATTAGCAACTGAGAGAGAATGCTTTGGGATACTGCGACAGACTTCTCTCCTCATCAGCTCCAAAACTTTTATTCAGTAAACAACAGACTTTTTGGTGTAGTTACTGTACAATTGTTCCAAGAGATTGCAAGCACAACCATCCGTTTTCAGGTGGCTTTTACAAGTTAGACTCCATTATCCCGACCAAATGCTGGAGAGCCAGGATTCAGGTCAAACAATGGGCTCAATTTTACGTGATCCCTCAGGAGCTGCTGGGCAACCCTATTAGCTAGTGCTGACTGTCCCTGATATATTTGTTCACTCAGTCCCCTTTGAGCAGGGCCCTCGAAACTATCCCCAACAATACCATCTTCAGAGGGAAGTGTTTTCCGGATCAAATAAGAGTGAGAAGTCCCTCGAAACATGTCGGGCTTCAGATTGTGAGTAGTGTCACCATCAAGGTAAAAGCTACTTTGGGCCCTTGGTGATGTTCCTGCGCCTTCTGATGAATATGTAGTTGGCATCATAGAGTTAAATAGTGGAACAGCACCACCACCACCACTAAGAGGTGTTGATGAACCAGATACAGCACGAGGGCTTGATATAGGAGAGGGTGACAATCTTCCACTCTGATGCTTAGGTGATTGTGGATGCAAAAGAGGGCTCCCAATTCCAACCGGAGAAACTGGGCAAGATATGTTCCTTGGAACAGGTCCACCACTGCAAAAAATATTGCAATAGAAATTAGTGCCTTCCCTCAGGAGATATCCACACCTGCAATTTCACAGGAGGTAAAATAGTCTGCAGGTGTGGATATCTGAATTTACGATTATGGAAAATGAACATTGTTAAGGGATGGGGATGGAAAATAGCCAAAACTTTTGACAGATACTATTACCCCTCAAATAGCAATAGTATCTTGGACCTGAGAACACTAAGTACGTTAATAACTTAATATCAAGCTTTAATGTTTTCCAGGAATTTGGACATTAGATATTACGAACCTGGACCTATGCAGAGAAAGTTAGGGCAGTGAAGTTTGTCATTCCATTACTTACACGATAGAAAAGAAAGTAATTTAAAATACAAGGCGTGATGCATGTGAGGTGCTGGGTGATAAATGAAGTTGGCTGTACTCAAAAGTGCAAATTCTGTATGTTAGTTTAGGATCCAACCAACATCTCATTTTATTTCACTGGGGTTTCAAAAATTTAATAAGAGAAGCCCCCTACAAAAGCTTTACAACCATGATAGGATGAAACACTTGTTTTCTTACAGTTATTCTGCAATATAGCATGAATCGAGCTTCTGCAACATAGCAAGGTAGCAAGATGGGCCAAGACCAGAATACAGGTTACCATTGTGTGTATCAGAGAAAAGTGGACTAACCTAAATCCAGGAAGAGTCTTTGAACCTCTTGCCTGATGATGATCTGCAACTCCTTCTGAGTCCACGTATGATGGACTTATCAGATGTCCAACGCCCTGGAAATATCAATAAATGAAGTCAATCCAGAAAGACCCAAGGAAAACAAAGAATTAGTACATATGCTCCTAAACATGGGAGATAACATAGACAGTCCCCAGCAGTGAGTAAAAAGAATTCTCCAGACAGAAAGGTGTGTTAGTTAAGGTTCCTACCACTGGAGCAGTACTTTTGACAAAGGGATGTTCCAAGAGCCGAGAAGCTGTTGGACGGTGTCGTGGGTTGCGTTGTAGACATTGCCACACAAAATCCTTGCCCTCATCTGAGAGGTGATTGGGAATCGCAGGAAGTTCCTTGCTGTTTCCAATCTTAAACAGAGCAGCAACCTGTGAAAAAAAACATGAATTAAGCACAATAAAGCATTGAAACTGCATTCTTTCAAACCAACATAAACATATTCACTAACCCCCTCATACTGACTCCAAGGTGGCTTTGTTGTTGCCATCTCCAAAACTGTACATCCAAGGCTCCATATGTCTACCGCTAGATTGCAACCATTTGAAATGTTATTGCAACCATTTGAATTGTTAATAATCTGATGAATAATCATACAAAATGAATTAACTGAAACACAGAACCAAACATCAATTATATAAGAGCTTGATTTATAATAATGCAAACCTCAGGTGCCATCCAATAAGGACTTCCCTTGAAAGACAATGGACAGTATTGACCAGTTATCTGCAAAAGCATAACGGAGTAAGATAAAAAAGACCTGTACAGAATTATTAACAAATAAACATTTCTTCATCACACCATAGTTCAAGCTTGAAAAACTTAGACTTGCCCAAACTTTTTTAGTCCTTGCAGGACTTTTTTTTTTTTGGGGGGTGGGGGGGGGGGGGGTTGGGGGATGCTCTTCTAAGATATATAAATGAAATCCTCTTACTCAAACAATGGAGGTGGCTTGATCAGTAGTTATCCAGGTGCAACCTTATTAAACCTAGATGATAATTATCATAAAAGACATAAGAAAGGTTTATCCTCATTCACTTCAAAGCTTATTGCTTCTGGAGTATTCCCATCTCTGACACTGGAAAATTGCAATATATAACCTTTGAACTAAGTTACAGCATAACCTCCCACATCCCAGAGTTAATAAGTACATAATCATGCAAATTTTGTGATTTTCGGTTTTTGGATTCTCTAAATTGAAAACTATATACATGATACTTCAATTCTTATGCAGTTTCTCCACTATTTGAAGAAACTTTTGCAAGATCCAGTATCTTTCCCAGAAAGTTTAAAAACTATAACAAGGATTCAGTTATACAAAGTTAGACAACAGAGATTGACAGATTTGTAATAAAACCTACAAGGAAACCTAGCAGGAACAAAACAATCACAAAGCAGGTCCTAGCAGTGCCTTAAGTTTGCTTTGCACCAGGCTTCTCATAGAAGACTTGACATAAGTAACAATAATTTTAGAGCAGAACATAGGGGTCCCCATATGGAAAAAGTAGGCAGTCAAAGCTTGCTGCACAAAAAGATCGTACATGTTTTGCCATCCCAAAATCTGCCAATTTAACGCGGCCATTTGGGTCAACCAGTATGTTTGCCCCTTTAATGTCTCTGAACAAAATTTAAAACTACGTGTCAGTAATTAGACATATTAACAGGGGCTCTAAGAAAATCAATCCCCCAAAAAAAGAACATAATATATATTTCCCACAAGTATTTCAATTATAAACTTACCTGTGCACTGTGCTTTTAGCATGCAAATATGCAAGTCCAGACAGAATTTGTTGAGTATAACTTCGAATTGCTAGCTCACCTAACTGACCATAATCTTGAAGAATTTTATAGATTGAACCACCAGATACATACTCAAGGTATATGTATAGTTTGTCATCTACCTGTAGATTGAATTGAAGAGGGCATTAAAGGCAATATGAGATTAAGTGAAAACTCTACATAGTCAAAAATAAAATGATAAGCATATCAAACATAATTCTGGGGCACATCAGTAAATGTAGTTAACTTGGGCCTGACAGTACAACTTTTGGTGATGGAGTAACTAAAAAGCTTTTATGACAAGCACGATATCAGTACTAACAACTTTAAGAAACTTACCGACTCAGAGCCATAATATTGCACAATATTTGGATGGCGCAGCCGACTTAGCAATGATATCTCCTGCCAAATGTTGCTCAAGTTATGGTTTCATGAAGTTAAATTATGAAGTCAACAACAGAAACACAATGATAATTTTCAAAATACTACTCTATCTACTGCTACTATTACTACTAGTCTACTAATAATTATGACAATAGCATAAAAAATCAATTTTCCTTTTCTTTTTGCTTATTGTATTTATTCAGCTTCAACTAAGTACTTCATGTGATAACATTTATCCTACAACAAAGCATGGAGCAAATGTGTGGCCAAGCAAATTTAGTTATTTATTAACCGTGACTCACTTGTCCAAGCTGCTGTGCACTTTCTCTTGACTTTGCATCGTCTGAAAAAAGTGTTACTTCCTTCATTGCACACATCTCACCACTTCCACTGCAAATCAAGTATGAATTAAAATTAGTGTCTTTTTAGAAAAAGAGAAAATAATCAAAAGAAAACTCCATTTAGTTCGCAACTTATACCACCAGAAAATAATCACTAAAGTAATCTAAATTAAAGCATCCAGACAAAGTCCAAAAGAAAAGACAGGTATTAAGAGCTCATAAAGGTAAACATAACAAGAAACAATGGAAAAGTATTGATCACCATACCGGCTACTGACCTGTTAAAACCAAGGTACACATGACCAAATGTGCCTCTACCAATCAGACGTCCTTTCTTCCATCGTGACCCTGGGCTTGGAGGATTTTCGGTCCTACCAGGACTTCGTGGTATTGTAGGAGACATTGAATATGATGGAGAAAAAGGATAAGAATGAGAGACCGATATGGGAGGAAGAGGCAGGCAGTGACTTTGTTGTTTTCCATCATCAGGCCAAGCTGTGGAAGACTCAGCCGATGCCCCCCCAGCTCGAGGATGCAAAGGAGTTACAGCACCACTCTGTATCCTAGAGCCAGGACCAGGACTAGTCATTCTGGGGCTAGGTGCAGGTGAACACTCAGGGCTGCACCTGCTGTGTGGCCAAAAGGGCTGCACTGACATATCACCTCCAATTGAATTGTGCCCAGAATTCTGGCCTGAACCTGGACTAGAGCAGTGTCCTGATCCTAATAAAGTTATGTCTTCATGTGGCTTCCCTAAACAAAGACTAGAGTTCAAGACCAGTTCATGCCCAAAGACCCTCATGGGACTTGACGGACTTGAGATCGAGCTATCAGGAGCACTACAAAATGCACCATGATGAGGAATCAGCAAGTCCGGTGCATGAGAGAAATGCTGCTGTCTAGGAGATGTAGGGCTCGCCGGATTGTTTGACAAAAGATTTGCTGGCTTCAACATCTCTCTTGGACTTGCTTTGGATGCAGTGGGGGATGGAACCTTCTGCTTCACACTACAAAAGTTGAATTTATTTGTTAGGAAATAGGAATTCTCAAAAAGATATTCTTGCGCACTGCTGTATATAAAATCAGAAGCTGGGAAACATATCGTTTCAGTTTGAGATTACCTGCAAGGACTATTCGAGGCAGTTCTGGTACCGTTTTCATAATCAGATGTCTGGGGACTTAGAAACTGAGAGTCAGTAGGGTCATCACTGTCACTGGAGCTGTCACACGAAACAGAAGCAGTCGGTAAGTCCCTTTCGACCTCTGTAGTAGCTGGTCCATGTGGAAGGTGTCTAGAGGTGGGTAGAGGCAAAGTCACTGATGCCTTGGAGGCTCCACCAATCACTGATTCTATGGATGCACTGTTCTCAGAGTCAACAAGATGTAAATAAGAAAGGTGACCCTCAGGAAGGGGAAGTGGTTGAGAAGAAGTCCTATCAGGAAAACTCTGACAGCGGGAAACAGGTGTAGATGGTGATGGTGATCTTGAAACCCTTGATTTAGAACCTTTCTCTGAAATAGTATCATTACATCGTCTTTGAGATGACCTAGATTTACCACTGGATTTTCTCTCTGTGAAAATCTTCAGTTTCCTACTTATAGTGTCAATGAAACCTTCCTTGTTGGATTTTCCCCTTACTTCCTTGGATGAAGACTTCCTCCACCATGAACGCATGGCTATATGAAATTATCGTAAGGACATCAATTGTTGCGCACTAACGTATCTTAGCTGAATACAACCAGCTAAATAGGTAAACTCCATGAGTCCCTTTGGATGCACATTTTTCTAGGAGAAGGGCTCATACTGGACAAGTTCAGCCCGTCAAAGAGAATCGAGGTTCATTTCTAACCAATACGTGCACCTACAACCATAAAATAACTTTTAGAGATTAAATTTTATGATTTAGACAGAGATATAGATGCACTATGGGCTGAGCAGCACCCTTCAGCTAATGATGTCACTTATCAACAAAAAACCTTCAGTTATTGATAATTTTGCAAGCATGGACAGGTAGAAAACGAAAAGAAGTTCGGGATGATAATTATTATCAAATCAAATGTTCAGCATGTCAACGATTTCAGTACAACAATTAGATCATTGTTCAATTCTAGTAAATTAAAAAGGAGAAGGGGACCACAGAAATTAGTGATCCATCTTAGGAAGAGCAAAGCATTAAGAAAACAAGGAAACTTAACTTTAATTAGCTCTAAATACAAGTTAAACAGTAGACTCAACTGAAAACACCTCCTATCATCATCCAGAACTTTAAAAAAAAAAATTATTCAGGAGTATATCTTACAGACGCTTCAAACAGTTAAGTAAATCTAAAAGAAGAAAATCTTACAAAGGCATAAAGGGTCGGTGCTGACTCCTTGAAGCACAGCAGCTCAAAGAAAATAACCATCACATCAGACAATTCAGATGGTAGATACATTCTCCTAAGATCCCCGGGATGAAATCAGAAGGCAAGACTCTACTCTACCGAGAATGTATAGGCTGCTCGTAGAAACAAATATTAATAAATGTTTGGAATTATGATGCTAACAGAATCACACAAAAAGGACTTGCACGCTAACAAATGCTAATAATAGATGAATACATTTCTTTATGTACCAAGCTAAAGTTCCTTACATGTGATGTGACATAGATAATGTGGACTCCTATTGTTTCAATAGGCACTACAGCAAACAAAAACTGTGTCTCAATCCCAAACACATTGCGGCTAGCTAACTGACCATGTTTCTGCATTTAAACTCATCTCACACTATTATGAGGAATCATCATAAATTTGTTATTATTACACCAACCTACTGCAAACCTCCTCCTTTATCTGGGTTTGCGACCAGCAATTGAGCAAGTTCACACAAACATGAGTTTAAGCTACATAAACATCAGTTTACATAAATTTTTACACAATCAAATCATCCAAAAGATATTTTCAGGTATGCCTCCATTATAATAGTGGGATTTGTAATCTAGAAAATAAGGCATGTTACCCATTACAACAGATGACCTGATAGTGTAAGATTTCTTGAAAAATGAAGCATGCTACCGGCTACAACAGGTAGAGTTGACCCGATAGTGTAAGATTTCTCGAAAATAACTAAGAAGACATGTTACCCACTACAACAGGTAGAGATGACGTGATAGTGTAAGATAGCTTGAAAATAAAGCATGTTAGCAGCTACAACAGGTAGAGTTGACGTGATAGTGTAAGATTTCTTGAAAATAAGGCATGGTACCCGCTACAATAGGTAGAGATAACCTGATAGTATAACATTTCTTGAAAATAAGGCATGTTACCAACTACAACATGTAGAGATGACTTGATACTGTAAGATTTCTTAAAAACAAAATAAGGCATATTAACTGCTACAACAGGTAGAGATGTAGAGATAACTGCTACAACAGGTAGAGATGACACGATAGTGTATGACTTCTTGAAAACAAGGCATGTTACCAACTACAAACAGGTAGAGATGACGTGATAGTGTACGATTTCTTGAAAAACGGTGTGTTACCATCTACAACTAGTAGAGTTGACCTGATAGTGTAAGATTTCTTGGAAATAAGGCATATTACCATCTACAACACGTCGAGTTGACCTATTAATAGCATAAAATTTCCTTATACCGACAGTGTATATAACTTAAACTTTTATAGAAATAGCTTAATTACTATAATGTTACTAAAATTTAAAAAAAAAAATCATTTTTTGATCCATAAAAGCTCAAAAATAAAACATTAAACACCAATTAGCTGCAAATTAAAACGCAATTATTATGTCCATAAATCACTTGCAATTTACGTTACACAGTGAAATAAAACTGAATCTGAGTTAAATTATACACAAATATTTTTAAAAAAAAAATCAAAATCCATAATAATTACTTAATTACTTACCGGGTCTATAAAAAAGTTACATATCATTGACCCGACCCGACCCATTTAATCACCGGTTGCCGGAGAAAGAAAAGTGAAGTGAGAGAAGAAGAGTGTGCATGGTGATTTTGAAATGACATATATACCCTCTTATTGTCAGTTGTGAAGTCAAAAGTCTTCACTTTTTTATTTTTCCTTTCTTATAAGTGTGTTGACTTTTTACTTTTTTATTTCTCTTTTAAGAAAATGATTTGTTGGAGTGTGTTTTAGTGTGTTGGCGATAAAGGTGTTGTCCCACGCCGATAGTTGAGATGAACAAAGTGGCTCATATAAGTTTTCGATGAACCTTCCTCTTTGAGCTAGCTTTTGGGTGGAGTTAGATCCACTTTTATATGAGCGCTCGAGTGTCATGGGTGCGGCGGAGTTGAAATTTATCACGATTCCTATGATTTTTGTTTGTTGTACTATGTCAAATTCTTTCATAAGAGACACCACTTTAGTTAATCTATCGAATAAATAAATAGTTAATCCAAATAGAATATTATTGTTCTTCGCAAGCGCAGAAAATATAATTAATATTGTAAGAAAATTAAATTTTTACTATTTGGAAAAGTAAATTGAATTACTATCTCTTAGTTAGTTATTGGTTGAAATAGTTGTCAATATATATTGTGAACATATTGAATTTTTGTTGTTCGTCTATCCATACAGTATCTTCAAAGAGCACCTTAAAAGAACTGCAATGCTTAATTTTCTAGCATTTAAGCATACATCTTATTGTAAATTCTTTGAGGGAGAGTATAAATAGCTGCACACACATCCATAACATAGAACCAAGTACAAATGTTACTTCTGGAGTTTAACTTATTGTAAATTCTTCGAAGGTGTAGAAATTCTTTACATCGTCGTGTATGTAAGTCTAAGTTGCTCGGACGCCTGTAGGGGTGTCCGACACAGGTGCGGATCTAGAGGTCGGATCCTTCAAGATCTAAATTCTAAGATTCGGGGATACGGATCCTATTTTCTATTTAGGATCCGGGTGCGGGGATTCGGCTAAAAATAATTCAAAAAATTAAAAATAAAGTTTTAATCTGATCCTACACTTTTTGTTGGCTTTAAGAAATATTTCCCGTATTGATTTTCTGTTGAGGTGCTGTAGGAAGACATCATTAGAGAGGTAATTACTACAAAATTACCCTAGCTTTGGTTTCACTTTCGGGAATCAAATTGTATCTTGTCTAGAACTTTTCCGCCGCCCGTGGTCAAAGTACCCATAAACGTTTGACCATATCCGACACGGATCCCATACCCACACCCATAGTAGTGTCGTGTCGACACGGGTGCGGCACCAAAAGTGCCGTGTCCGAGCAACTTAGATGTAAGTTGAACCCTTATCATTATGATAGCAGAATTAAGGCAAGTGAACCTTGCTGCCAGTTTTATTTTGCTACTTGTTGAAATACAAGAAAACAAGAGAGAACAAATGCACTAATCAGACCAGAATACTTCAAGCCAACCCCAGTCTTTCTTAGGAACACCAAAAGCTATCCACATTGCTTCAGAAGCATCAACTATATCATTCCTACACCCTCTACTTGTGTCACATTCATCAACAACCATGGCTTGTGTAGTCCACCATTTGCATAAATAGTGATCTCTTCAAAACAACCCCTTTTACTGTACCATCCAGTAGATAAAGCCACCAACAAGAATAGAATTGTTGTAATATAAGCCACATCTAAATTTGCAAGTTTGCACAATCCCAAAATACCACATACAAGTAAGAACTCATTGTGTTTACTAACTTCTAACATATCATGGTAAGAATATATGTGTGAAATTAGGCGCGGATCGCATGCATTAGCCAATGACAACAGACCCAACACAAACAGACTGATATAGGAAATAGGAGCCAGACAACAACTATCCCTTAAAGACATAGAAGACATCTTAGTAGGGAAAAAGAAAACCAGTATCACACCATTAGCAAGCTACTTATCAATTGCAGGCAGATCTCTACTCCAAAACAGCATAAGGCTGTCCAAAATCCAAACAATTTATAAGAACACCAGATGTGCTATTATCACAGACTAGACAGGATCTGCTTCTGGGCACCTACTATTTGCATTAAACAAGAGCCAATCTGTTCAAGTCAACCCCATGCTTCAGAGAAGTAAGAAAGCCAAATACGGATGAGAAACTTTTTCATATCCTGATGATCAGCGATCCATTGATCGGAATCACTCTATCCAGGAACTGACCCAAACTTGCCGACAAAATACTCAAGGAGTTGGACTGGCACTATGATAATTACTAACCTCGTCTAGATAAGAAACTATGCTTAAAGTAAACTTGTTTTTATACATTAAGCATATATTCTACACATGCAGGTATTTTTGAAAAATAAATGCTCCAAACATGTAGGTGAAATGTAGCAGTTTGAGCATCAGTCATGCAAGAACTTTACCAAGAAAATAGATACGCGTACCCTGTTTACACATAAGAAAATGCAAATCTAAAATCTAAATCCAAGATCAAAAATAACCAACTTGTAGGTACTTACAGTGAAGCACAAGACAAATTCTATGGTATAGTGAAAGAGAGAAATGGCAGAAGATCCTTCATTTTTTTAATGAGAAAGGTAAATTTTTTATCAATGGGTACCAAGAAGGTACAAATATGCACAACGAAGGAAGAAGTTTCCTTCTAAAGGTTGAAGGAAAACAAAAGATCAGACAGAGAATCTAAATCAGATACTATGCTCATTTTACGCCAAAAATAAAGGTTCTTCAAACATTTGGATTTGACATGTAGAATGTTCTCTCTCCTATCATTAAAAGCATCTGTTGTTCCTTTCCTGCCAGATATTCCAAAAGATGCAAGTAGGAATAGCCTTCCAATAATGCTTGTTCTCTACATAAGATAACTGTCCATACCAGCTGCTAAGTGCCAGTTTTATACTGCTTGGCATGACCCACTGAACACCAAAAATGTTAAGGAACATTACCCAGATCTGCTTGGTAAAATTACAGTGGAGTAGTAGATTCACTGATTCATTATCTTCTTCACATAACAAGCATCTGCTGCACAAATTGAAGCCTCTTTTCTGTAGGTTATCGTGGGTTAGACAAGCCTCATGAATAGCGATCCATCATTTTCCTTGAGCTGCCATTCGCTTGCGTATTTCAAATGCTACATTGAATATCCCAAGGGTTGGCTGGTTGCATACAAAACACTTCTTGTTCTTTGCATGGTGCTGTTAACAACAAAAGGAAAAGAAAATTAACTTGCAATTCACAAATAAGAGAAAAATGGAAGTGAAATAATTTATAGCTGTGTGATCGAGGTGACTGTAGCTCAAATTGATTTCAATAATCTCATAATCTCTACTGTCGCCCAACAGCCCAACTAGCTTTTAATCTCATAATCTCTACTGTCGCCCAACAGCCCAACTAATACGAGGGGTAGCTTTTACTAAAGGACAAGGGTAAATTCCAATACTTGTAGCAGAAGTACCTCTTGCCTTATTTCAGTTGATACTTTTATATCCTAGTGTCAGTACATCACATATACAAAATTTCTAGTGTCAAGAAAAACAGAAAGGCATATTAAGAGCAATAATAGGCACCAAGAAAAGAAAGTCCTTTATCACCATCTCAATCTTTCAATCTGTCACCATTCATTTAAAAATAAAAAAATAGGTGCTTGGTATTGGGGCAGAGGGATAAACTATTTTGTGAGGAAAAGGTACATAAAGTGGTTATTCAGAGATTCTATGACATGATCAAGCAAACAAGCGAAAAAAGGTCAATGAAATTACCTTTAATGCACAATGCTCACAGAAGTAATGCTTGCATTTGGTCTCAACAGGATCAACAAATGGCTCTCTGCAGGTAAAACAAGCAAATGGTAAGGCGTCATCATTCTCCGCCTCCTTGTCATCCTCCTCGAGCATCCCCATAGCCAATTTTCTTTTCCTCCTTTTTTCAGCTTCATCCCACTCTTTTTCAAGCTGCCACCCAGACTTATAATCTCCCCGATCATGCATAAATTTGCAAGAGTCCCCGTATCCACAATATCCCGTCTCTTTATAGTCCTTACAAATATCTGGCTGATAGTCAAACCTTGCTGAAACTCTAATGTGGGCAGAAGCCCTTAGAGGACCATGCGCTCCACCAGCTTTCTCACTGGAAATTGTATGTTCTCTTCTCAAACCAGCTTGGTAATCAATATATTGATTCATCCCCTTGTACAATTTTTCACCACCTCCCGTCTTAGTTTTTCCTTTTAGAGCCTCCTCTACCAGCTTCAGAGCTTTCTCCCGAATGGCTCGGGCATCCTTAGAGAACTCACTCTCAGTCTCTAAACTGGCGGTTGCTCTATTATCAGTTTGAACTTGGATCTTCATTGAGGACTCAAAATAAAAACGAGTGCCTTTTGAATCCACACGGAATTCTGTAACAGTGTTACTTTTTGAACATCCAGTAAAAAGTGTAGCTTGTTATCAGCAGCCACTAGCTTTTTCTTGGTATATATGACTGAACTTTCACCTTCCGCATCTTCATTCTCCCCCTCTTCAACCGTCGGTCGCTTTCTAATATTTTTACCCTTGGACGATCTTTTGAAAAAATTGCATACTGCTGTGCTAACATCCTCACTAACTCTACTTTCATCAGCCATCTATGAACAAACAGAAAAACACAATGTTTGAGACACTAGGAAAATGATTCATACTTTAAATCTTTACGACAGAGGTTCACTACAGATTGTGTCTTGAAAAAAACACAATATTTAGGATAGAACAAAGGTGTATATATCAAATCAAGAACTTTAATCAAATAAAATGGAACAGCTCATGAACTATAACTTAATAGCAGCTAAAATTTTGAAATGTACCAGATTCTTAAAAAAAAATGGACTTTAATCAGTTTAATGCATAGCTTCGACTAAATCTTTCACACAATGATTAAATCATTTTCTTACTTTAATCAGAAGGTTTCTATCCAACAATGTTAGCAATAGGCTCATTAACTTTTTACTTAATGCTAATCCTTGTTTACATTGAAAAATGAATCTAAACCTAAAGTCCTTAACATAGCAGACAATAGCAAAAGGAACAACAATCGCAGCACTAAATGCAGAACTCACAGGCAGGGGCGGAGGGAGTGTAGTGAAGGAGGGTTCAACCCCCAACCCCCAAGCATTGGTCCAAACTCTGTATTTGTTTTAAAAAATTCATATAATCTTTACAAATTATTAAGTTAGAACCCCGTAACTTAAATGGACTAGAATTCCGAACCCTTAAACTTCAAATTCTGGCTTCGCCTCTGCTCACAGGAATATTCAACAAGCTACAATAAGTATTAGCTCAGCTCTCCAAAATTTTGCACCGCTTAGTAAAACATAGCTATTTCTCTCAAATTTTCCAAACTCAATCACTTTTCTCATTTTCCCAAAAAATTCTGAATCGACATCGGAGATTCTTCCGGCTGTAAGACCTTTTTCTCAAGGTTCGATTACCGTTTTCGATTATCATTTAAAATGATAATTGATGAATTTTTAGTTTTAACGCTTTTTGTTATGCTATTTTCACCTATGAAAATGCATGTGTTGATGTTTAGCGTGTGCTGAGCTTTCGATATATCTAGTTTATATGAACTTTTTCGCTTTACGAGGTTCATGAACTTTTTTTTATCTAATATTTTTAACAATCGCAGAGCATTAAATGCCTAACTCACATGAATATTCAACAAGCCTAACATTAAACTCATAAACAACACAATCCATGCTTTAATCAGAAATCTATTCAGCAAAACTTCTAATCCTATATAAAAAAAAGTAAAAAGAAAAGGTAACTTGCAGAGATTTTTTTATGTGGAGTAACGAGCCGCAACAGGTCGAATACGGGATGTTTTGTACACCGAACAGTTTTTACGTTTTAAGGCATATAATATTAAAAACTAATATGGGAACTGGTGAAGTATTTATAGTACGTATACTCTTATTATTAGTCTAATGGAATTGGGAAAAGATTTAGAGGCATAGTATGGGTTGACTTAGGATTAGTCCAAATAAAATAACAATGGATATTTTACTATGTTTTAGTATAGGCAGAATAGCCAGACGCACACCTGTACTTGTAAGTTTTTGTGACCCTGACCTGGCAGAAAGGCATGAACACACGCCTTTTTGACGCGTGATCCAAATAATACAGCGTCCAACGGCTCTATTTTTGGCTTTTTAAGCCATTTCTTTCCCACTTCATTACAACACCATTTTCTTACCCTCCAAGCTCCTCTTTCCTTAATTTTTCCTTCTCTTTCTTTGTTTATTTCTCCATTTGTTTGTTACAACCATGAAAATGCCAATGTGTTATTGTGGACTTGTTGCGGACATGAAGACGTCATAGACATCCACCAATCCGGGAAGAAGGTTTTTTGGTTGTCAAAGATATGAAAGGGGGAATGCTTGTAACTTTTTCCTATGGGTTGATCCACCAACCGATGAACATTACAAGAAAGTGATGCTTGGATTACGTAAGAGGATTGAAGAACTTAAACATCTCCAAATTCCTTGCCAACAAAATAGAAGGGCCGAAAGCTCTAAAAATTGGGTTTATACCATTATAGGGGTTCTTATTGCTATATATGTTGCATCTTTTATCTTTGGATAAGCTTGTATGATGATGGAATTTAATGAAACTCCTTTCAAGGATGCTATGTATGTTGATGAAAATATTAGAAAACACATTATGTTGTCAACTCCAAGTCATAAATAAGGGCATTTAAGCAACAATATCAGTAGCATTAACACTTAACTAATCCAGTAGCAAAAGAAAGACACATTAGTAGCATTAACACTTAACTACAATAACAAGATGTTCAAAGACACATTAATAGCAAAACACTTAACTAGAGCATAACAAGATGTTGTCCAACAGTGCATTACAACTAATACTTGAGCAAAAAAAACCCGTTAACACTTCAAACTAGAGCATAACAAGATGCTGTCCAACAGTGCATCACAACTAATACTTGAGCAAAAAAAACCAGTTAACAGTTCAAACTTGGCTGCCTTGTGTGCTTTGGGTGCCCGAGCAATTAAACCATTTATCTGCAAAGTTGTTCCTTCTTCTCCTTTGAGCCAAAATACTTTGCTCCTGAAGTTGCCTTTGAGTAACAGCAGGCCTTCCTCTAACTTGAAGTCCAGGTGGTTTGAAACCAAGACCAATGTTTGTAGGCACTGAACTCTTAATGATTGTAGGAGTGGACAAAACTGTATCCTTAACCCCATGCTGCACATAAACAAAAAATATTTAAAATCAAAAGTTAGAGACAATTAACTATGCCTGAATACAGAATGCATACCCTTTCTATCACAGTCCCTGTCTTGCTAAATAAGACACCATATCCTGCAGCCCTTGGCACCTTGTATCCAGCATTGGCACCTCCTCTTGTACTACCATTACCTTTCCTCTTTGTCCCTCCACCAGCACCAGTAGAATGGTTGGTAGTGCTTTCAGACATCACAGACTGTTGGGAGCTTTCAGTAGGTGTAGCAGCCCTTTTAGAAGATGTTCCAGACATTCCAACACTTCTAGCAGACCTTCCAGCAGATGTAGTAGTCCTTGCTGACCTTCCAGCACTTGCAGGAGCACCAAAAGTAGCATCACAAGTAGTAGCAGAAGCAGGTGCTTCCTGCAGTGAAGAACAATGCATTAGTTGTTTTGTCTTACTTGCAGAATGTTAGCAAACTTCAGCATATCAGTAGCTTACCTTGTTTGGAGCAGACTTTTTACCAGATGTAGGAGTAGAAGTATTGGCAGCTGCAGCAGAAGTACTAGCATTTCCAGGTGTTTTCTGCAGTAAAGAGCATTCCATAAGCAGGGTGTTTTGGGTTATAGAATGAACAAGTAAAAAAAGATAAGAACAAGCAATAAGAATATTAGGTTACCTTGCTTGGACATCCTTTCTTGTTGTGGCCAAAAGACTTGCATAAAGAGCAGGACATTTTTCTTCCTTTTCTGGACATTGATCCAAATTTCTTCTTAGGTTCATCAGGAGCCTTCCTTCTATTTTTCTTTGGTCTTCCTGGCATTCTAGTTACAACAGGTGGGAGAATTGTTGGGTTTGTAGTTGCTGGCCACATTTTCATATTGGTTAAAGGTTGAATGAAGTGCTTCAATGCCTTCAAATAGGTCTCCTTCATATACCAATGCATGACAAAGTTTTCAGGTTCTAAATTCTTATGGTGCATTGCACAGATTGCATGTGCACAAGGTATTCCTTTGAGTTGCCAGCCTCTACAACTACACACCAACTTTTTCATGTCCACAGTATGTTGATACTTACCATCCAACACCTCATAACCCTTATCCCCATTCCAGACTACATGACAGTCCATTGCATGTTGAGCATTCTGTTTTAGAATTTCCATGGCCATAGGTGAGACATCACCTATCCATTTTCCAGAAAACTCTCTCAACTTGTTCATCCTTTCCATTATCTTGTGTCTTATTTCTTCAAGCATTGTTATTATGGATTTGTGCCTAGGAACTAATATCCAACTATTGAATGTTTCACACATGTTGTTTTCAACAACATCACACCTACTATCTTCTCTAAAATATGCCCTACAGAAGGTCTCCTTTTTATACTTCAATAATCCCTCTACAATTTTGTCACCTAATTTGTCCAATTCTCCTAACTTATCAGAAAGTAATACCTCAAAAGTAGCTCTTGAACACTGCCAGAATTTCCTCCTCCTTTCCTCCCCTCTCCATGTTTGCTTCCAATTACTCCACACATGCCTAGCACACATCCTATGCTCAGCATTTGGGAGAAGGTCAGCTACTGCATAAATCAGTCCCTACAAAAACAAGTGTAAAAGAAAAGAACAGACAACAAGTATTAGAAAACAGAACATTAAACAACAAAAAATGACTGAAAAGAAGAAATTTTTAGAAACAAATAGGCAACACATACCTTTTGCATATCAGACATTATGGTAAGTCCTGCCCCTTCATTTTCTGTCAACTCCAAGTCATGCATTAGGCATCTCAGAAACCAAGACCAAGTATTCTTGGTTTCCTTATCAACTACTGCCCATGCCACAGGGTACATTTGATTGTTCCCATCCCTTGATATGCAGGACAATATCTGACCTTGGCATACTCCTTTCAAGAAAGCACCATCAAAACCAATTATGTTTCTGCACCCCTCTAACCACCCTTTCTTCAGTGCATTAAGGCATACATAAATGCCCATAAACACCTCTTTCCCAGGTTCTGTTTCTTTTGATGTTTTTATCACAACAGTGCTGCCAGGATTGGTGGTTCTAAGGACATCTGCATAATCACACAGCCTTGCAAATTCTTCTATATAGTCACCCATATGTTGCTTCAACACAAGTGCCTTACCCCTTCTACAAGCTGTCTTATTCACATACAGCTCATACTTCTGTCTTATCTCAATTTGCATCTGACTAAGCTTGATTTGAGGCTCACCTATTATCCTATCCTTCATATTTTTGGCAATCCACTCTGCATTGCAAGACTTAGTCCTTCTCCTCCTATAGCATTTATGCACAGGGTAATAGGTTTTTATGATGAAATTCCCTGTGCTGCCTTGGATACTGCCAAGAATATGCCAAGGACAACCTGTCTTCATGCACTTAGCCCTAACCCTATGTCTCTCATTAGGCCTAAGTTGCAGTTGCACACATTTCTCAATGGAATAATTCTGCAATGCTTGTCTAAATTGAATTGCATTCTCAAAAATCATTTCAAGCTGAAATAAGGTTTTTTTACAGTTAGGGTCATAATAAACCTTGTTACTGGCCCTTCTAATAGGTGCTGCCATAACCTCATCATCTCCAACTTCTTCCATCTCTTCCTCACTGTCCTCACTACCAGGGTCTGAGCTATCTAAGTACTGTTCATCTCCCCCCAACTTACCATCATATTTTCCTATCTTTTTCTTATACATGTCTTCAAATCCAGCATCTATTCCTACAGGCCCATCTGTTATCTCATCTATATTCAGCTTCTCCTCTTTCTTTTTATTTTTTTTTATCTTGGATCTTTATCTTTCTAGCTTCAACTAATACCTTCTCTAAATCACTACCATCTTCCCCCTCCTCTTCACTACCATACAAAGATTCATCAGAAATGTTTTCAAAATCAGAAAAGTCATAATTTGCATCAGATTCATCTGATGTTTGAAGGTGATAAGTAGAGAAGTCATGATAAGCTCTACCAGTATCTTCACCCTCACCATCACCCTCCCCACACCCTCACTGGTCAATTTAGTTTCAGCAGGCTCTTTACCCTTCCCTTTTTTATCATCTATGCTAGGTTCAGTGGCCCCTACATTTAAAGGCCATGCTTGCACATTTGGTTGGGTAGTAGACTGACCAGCAGAGGATAAAAATACTTGTGTAACCTCAGCAGTTTCATTACCATTGAACATATACACATCTACTATGTCCCCAGTCTTTAAACAACTAGCAAACTTCAGCATATCATTGTCACTACTAATCAAGTGATAAGAACCAGTTTTGTTAACTCTACATTCAAATTTGTCTATACAACTATAACCTAGCTCTTTAGCCAAATCTTCAAACCATATAAAATGCAGTTCATCTATATCAGTTGTCTCTACTCTAGAGTGAGATACTGCATTAACATACCTTAGCTTAGGGTTCTTCACATATTTAGCTATATAGTGAAATTGTAAACTGACTACTACTGCTGCCATTTCACACCTACACAATAATTAAAAAAATAAATTTAATATTCAATAAACAAAATAAAAATAAATAAATCAGAGCATGTTACAAAAAAAAATCTAGTATTTAATGACAAAATCAGTACTTAAGGTCAAAAGCCCTGATTTTTTAATAGCAAATCAGAGGTTAGTGGCATAAAACCCCTGATTTTTAATAGCAAATCAGAGGTTAGTGGCATAAAAGCCATAATTTTTAATATCAAATCATTGCACTTTTACCCATACTAATAAACAAATAAAATTGAGAAAAAGCCCTAATTTTTAATCAAAAAATCAGTGCACTTTTACCCACACACAATAAACAAATGAACTTGAGAAAATGCCTTAATTTTTAATGGTAAATCTAACCTTAATGACATCAAAGCCCTAATTTTTAATCAGAAAATCAGTGCACTTTTACCCACACATAATAAACAAATGAACTTGAGAAAATGCCTTAATTTTTAATGGTAAATCTGACCTTAATGACATCAAAGCCCTAATTTTTAATCAGAAAATCAGTGCACTTTTACCTACACATAATAAACAAATGATATTGAAGAAAAACCCTAATTTTTAATGGCTAATCAGTGGGTAAAGGCAAAAAAACCCTAATCTTTAATAGCAATCCAGTGCATGTTACATGCACAGAATAAAAAAGGAAGAATTGACAAAAAGCCCTAATTTTATAATGTGAAAAAGGTTCGGATTCATGAAGCCCTATTTTTTTAGCTTAAAATTGATTCGGTCCCCCCACCAACAACCCTAAAATACAAATTGTTTCCAAAAGTGGACTACAAGACTAATATCAAGACTTATAATAAAAAAAACCTAATTTGAAACAACATCCCCTAATTTCGAACAGGGGTTTACAAAAATTAGTGAAACATAACAAAAAATGTGAATCAGGGTTTACCTGTGAAATCAGCAACAAAATTGTGGAGGCGTTTGTAAATCCCGATCAAATTTGATGGTTAATGAGGCGATATTAGTGAGGAGATGAAAAAGTGAAGAGAAAGAGGTAAATGGGCAAATGAACGGGCAACCAGTCTGATTTGGGTGTTATTTTACCCAATCCGACGTGGCTTGCCAACGTGGAATAGTTTTGACGTGGAAGCTGAGTTGGCAGTGTTTGCATCTCACGCTTTGCCACATGGTGCACCGGGGGTTTAAAAGTAATGTTTTGGTAGAGTAGAGGTGTTTAAATGACACAAGCTTAAGTACAGGCGTGGGGGTCACAAAAACTTACAAGTACAGGTGTGAGTTTGGCTATTCCGCCTTTAGTATAACACATGTTATATAATTAGTAAAACATGCTATATAAGTTTGGGTATTTCGGTTATTTATTTTTATCGAATCGTATACTGAATGATGATTTTTATATAAGTTTTGATATTTCGTATACCGAATCGAATACCAAATTCCATAAAAATTGTTATCGAAATATCGAAGTCGAATTACTGAACTAGTTCAGTTCGGTTTGATTTTTTATTTTTTTATTTTTGTACTCACCCCTAACCATGTGAATGGATTTGGTAGAGTAATTTTGGACAACAAAGCACGAAGTTAGTATTATTAATTATTTTAATATCACCTCAGCTTATATTGTAGGAGTATCATCCTGAGAAAATTGAAGAAGAAGAAGAAGAAGTTCAGAAAGAAAGGTAAGGAAAAATGTGTTCAGAAAAGTAGAAGAAGTTCAAATAAATATTTATATGGGTAATATTCCCTTTTACTTACTTGTAATGGTAGAAGATAGTCCATATCAAGTAGTAAAAGTCTAGGTAAACAATGAAACGCTATGGATAATTGATATAATTAATAACCAACTATCTTGTACATAACTTTAAAGTGACAATTGTACTTTTCGAGAAACTGAATTAATGAAGTACAATATATATCCATATATTGAAACAGGAAAAACAATGAAAAGGTGATAGTAACAAAAAAGAAAGGAACACAAAAAAAAAAAAAAAAATTGGCAAAAAGTTATATCAGGTATACTGGGAAAATAAAAACCACTTCAAACATTATTGGTAAGTCATCCCAGCCACATTTTCATATGATCAGATAGTCATGAAGACATATTCTGTCATATAAAATTATCAAAAGATAAAACTGTTACTATATATAACTGTTACTGTATCATTTAACAAATTAAAAACACTTGTAATATTTGTAATCTTCAAGCAGCAATTCCATTTATTGCAATGCTTCCAGGTTGATGAATACCATTATTGATCAAATGATGCTCTCCAGTACATGATTCAACTTTGCCAAATTTCTCAATTTTGGCCAAAATTGGAGTTAAGTCCCTAGGGGTCACATTCATAACTAGACCATCTTTCATAAATAATGTCAATGACATCTTTTGTTCCACCTTGTGGCCTGGCGCCACCGCGAGGCGGTGGCGTAGTAGCACTGCTGCTGCTATAGATTTCATTTGCAAATAAGCCAAGTCTTTACCTAGACAAATTCTTGGTCCTGCATTGAATGCCACAAATCTAAATGTATCTTGAACTTGGTACTTGTTACCATCTTGTGACATCCATCTTTCTGGCTTAAATTCTAAACAATCTTCACCCCAAATGAATTTCATTCGACCAGTTGAGTATATTGAATATGTTATATTGGATCCTGCAGGGACAAATGTGCCATCAGGCAAATAATCATCAGAAATGACATGTTTTGAATCTTCTGGCACTGATGGATAGAGTCTTAGGGTCTCAGATAATGCTGCCTTGAGGTACATTAATCGGTCAACTTCTTCAAACACTAGTGGTTCTTCGAACCACTTTGACGTGTCGTTGCCACGTGTCTCGGCTAGAATCGTGCAAATTTCAACAAGTATTTTTTCTTCCACCCTCGGGTTCGAGCTGACCAACCAGAAGAACCAGCTCAATGCAACGGATGACGTGTCCCGTCCAGCTAGGATGAAATTTAGTGCCACTTGTTGAAGGAATTTGTCCGAGTAGGATTCTTTTTTCTTCATGAACCTCGAAAGCAAGTCATCGTGTTGGGGCCCACCGTTCTGATGATTCAGCAACTCTAGCTTACGTGTATTGATGACATCAGTCATGTAATTGTCCACTTGTTTCAAGCTATTGTTCAAGCTCACCTCCAATCCAAGTCCAAGCATTTTTTTCAACTTCCAAACGAACTCGGGCATAATGAACCGGTGCAATGTGGCTTCGGTGGCTCGATCAAAAGACGTGGCAAAGTTATTTTCAGGTAACTCTGGAGAGAGTGTCTCCGGGTCTTTGCCAAAAGCCAAGCCACAAATGTTATCAAATGTGAGCCGAAGCAAAAGATCTTGAAGATCAACCGGCTTGCCCTGAACCTGAGCCATTTCAAGAATCGGGCAAAATCGATTCTTGATGGCTCGGTTCACCCACCTGCCCATGGCCTGCCTCAAGGTCCGGGTGGTGAATTCCAACGCGGCAGTTTTACGTTGGAAAAGCCACGTGTCGCCATCTGAATTGAAGATACCCTCACCAAGCAAATCATGAAACACAGCTTGCCAAGTGGGACCCTTAGGGTAATTATCAAACCTAACTTTCAATATATGCTCTAAATTCTTTGGATCGCACGTGACTGTCACGAGCTGTTTTCGGGCTAAAAATGGAATTGCACATATACAGGTTTGGTAAGTACCACTACAGGCCCGAAGATTATCTGCGATCCATTCGTGCATCCTGTTTCCATTCTCAATCAGGCCCGGTAAACTTCCAAATACGGGCCACATTGTTGGGCCTTTGGGCCCTTTCATGGATTTGGTTATGGATTTGAACCACAGTAAATATGCTGCCACAATTGCAACAATCATCATAGTCGTTGATACTTCCATCTTTTAATAACACCAACTTCCTGTCCAAAATATTTAATTAGAATTAAATAAAATAAGAAAAACATTAACTTTATCACTGAAAAAAGTTATTTTTTTTTACACTATTAGGTCAAATAAAAAGTAGTGAAATCACTAACATGAAAGTAAGACAGGTAACGTACTATAACAAGTTAAACTACAAGTAACCGACTATAATAAGTTAAATTACACCAATATTGTGTTCATCGTCGTATGTAAGTAAAAACTTTTTGGAAAACTATATATTTTGAGAATATGATTTTGGACAATCTTTAACCAAATGTTACTAAAAATATCAAAAAACTAGAAAGCTTACAAACCTACAAGAATGGCTGTGGAACTTGAGAGACCTTAACAATAATGGAGCTTCAAAACAACATTTATAGAGAGAAAGAAGAAGAAATGATAGGACCTGTGAATGACAGAGAAGAAAGAAAATAAAGTGATTTATAGAAGAAGATGGTTAAGAAGAAGAGGAGGTAATAAATGAAGGGGCCGGACTGTTGTTGACAAAAAAACTCAAGAAACATATCATACGTATGCATATGCATGAGCGTGAACGCGAGATGTTTTATGCACCGAACTGTGAGAGAGAAAGTATACATGAACGCAAATGCGAGATGCTTTGTGCACCGAACTGTGAGAGAGATGATCATATGGTGTATGTTAAAACAGCTTTAAAAGCAAAAACAATAAATGCCACTAGAGGTTGTTGGAGAGACCAAAAAAAAGACTTGATAATAAAAACTAGCTACACCATTAACTGAGAATCACATGCAAATCTCTCCAAAACCCTAATGGCCATTACTTTGGATTTCCATTCATTAATAGTCTCCATTATAGGAAACTGATGATAAAGATACCTTACAAGACTTTACTACTGAACAAATGATTAAAATTCAGAGACCCTTTCTTTTTTTTTCTCTCCTTTGTAAATTGTAACTGCACTAGTTAATTAATATATACTGGATTTGAACTTTGGTGTGGGGCTTTTCTTTTCTTTTCTTTTTGTTTTGACATAATAACGTACAAGAGAGGACAACAATAAGAAAGCAAAGACACTACTCTTCGAACTAACTGACACTATAACTTAGATATGACCAAAAAAAAAAAAAAAACTTTATACTACAATGATGTTTTAACATGTTACTACTTTCGTTCCACGCATTTTATGTGTCATAATTTGACTCGACACGAAGTTTAAAAAATAAAGAAAGATTTTTGAAATTTGTGGTCTAAAATAAGACATAAAAATATTTGTGTGGTTATAAATCATTTCATTAATGGTAAAACTGTAATTTTTTAGTTAAATAGTTGTCAAATTTTGCATATATTCTTTTTAGAGCTGACTAATAAAAAAATGTTGCCACATCAATTAGAACGGATGGGTAGTATATAGTACTAGCAAGTAATATGTCTATGTTTAGGTTACCATATCAACTTTATCACAACAACATACCTAGTTTAGCCCCATTAGTGGAGTCTGGGGAAGATGAGATATACGCAGACCTTACCCCCACTAAGGTGGAGAGGCTGTTTCTGATAGACTTTCAGCTCAAGGAAAAAAAATCTAGAACCACTCTAGCAGTGATAAATGAAACTACTCATGTTAATGAAAATACTGTCAAAACTACTGATAATCAAGGTAAACTACTGATAAAATCAACTTTTATCACAATGATTCTTAATTATCTTTTAAGTGGCCTGTTTATATTGTTCCATTTAATAGAAGTGAAACTCTAATGTGAATTTTATGAAAATTGATTGTACATAAGCAACAATAGTTTTTCTTTCCTCTTGTGTTTAGGTACTTTTTTATATTTCCTTATTTTCCTCTCTTTGTCTTGTTGTCTCCAAGAAGAGAAAAGAGAGAAAATGCAGCACTCACCTAATTTGGCAGGAAAGAGTTTCCTTCCTTAAATTGTAGCATTAAATGATAAGTGTAGAAAAGTATGTAGTAAATGATATTAGTTGAGAAACTATACATAGACAAACTATACTTAGAAAAAAAATTAGTAAACTGTAGTTTTCTTTCTTATTTTATGGGGAACAAGACATGGACCACCGGCTTATGTTAAGGAGTAAGACCTTGTTAGGTTTCAGTGAAGAATCCACCAATTAATATTATTATCTCCGTTCCAAATTAGTTGTCGTTTTTAGCTTTTTCACGTCCATTAAGAAAACCATTAATTAGAGTGTGTATTTTACTATGTTACCCCTATTTAATGTTTGACTATTAAAGTTTCTTGCGAATTCTTTTAATTATTAAAGATATAATTGGAAAGAATTGACAAAAATAGTCTTGAAATCCTAAAGCGTCAACTAATTTGAGACAAATGAATCTTGCTAAAGCGTCAACTAATTTGAGACGGAGGGAGTAGTTGTTACGTTTTAGTTTGATTTGGAGAAGCGTTTAAGAAATATGGTACAGTAAGACTTTTAAAACTTGTGGTCCAAAATAAGCCCTACATAAATATATGGCAAACATTTCATTAAGGATAAAATAGTAGTTTTAACTTAAAAATATTTCCAAATTTAGAATTGTGACTTTTTTTAACGGACTAATAAGGAAATAGTGACGTCCATTTTTGTAGGGAGGAGTAACACTTTAATGCTTTAAAGTTTAAACTCACGATCCCATACACTGCTCACATATACTATTACATTCTTCGTTAAACACACTTAAAGTAGAATATTGACAGTGAAAATCAATTTAACTCCTGTTTGGATTTCAATTGCCTTTTCATTTCCAAGGTACAAGATAGCATCTTGTTGTATTTAGTTTCTAAATATAGTCAGACCTTTTTTGTCATGGAATATTGTCATCCTCTATATAACAATATACTTTTCTAAAAATATAGCTCGGTGCACAAAGTATTCTGTATTTACGTAGGATCTAAAAAAGGGCCGCATCCAAGAATATGATGTAGGCAACCTAATCTAATATTTTTCTGAAAAGTAATATTTCATGTTATTTTATTTTAAATACTTTTTATAACATTATCTTGCTATGATATTTAAAAAGTATTCGAAAAACCGTTTTTATAGAGAAGTTTGAAAGTACTCAATATTTATTTAAATTATACAAGGTTCACCTAGAGCTTATTTGTTCCACTTTTTCACTAAGTTAAAAATAAGTCAATAACGTACATAATTCTAGATAAAGAACAACTATCTGTTAAATTTAACTAATTGTACTACGTATTGCTTGTCTTCATAAGTTACATGTCATAATTAACTTCCAAATATGTCTAATAGGATGTTTTGAAACCCATGCTCTTAAAGATTAAATGGTTCACGTGGCCAGACGATGGTTCACTTATTCTTAGAAGCGTAGATCTACTCCCACTTACGATTCTTTACTGTTGTTTTTTCCCCTTCTATTACTAATATTGGTCCAACTTATTTGTTTTTCACTTGAAAAATGAAGTAACTTGCAATATAATTTTTGAACGAAGATTGTTTATTGACATTGTAACCCTACCTGTCTCAGTGATGAACCCGTGCTCTCGAAATCCTAGATTCGTCTCTGTTGCCGAGATTCAAATCAAGACACTATATTGTTTGATTCCCTTGAGGAGCAGTACTAGAGTGCTTGTATATGTTGACAAGTTAAAAATAATATGAAAAGTTGAAGTGCACGAAACTACTTAATTAGTTATAATCCCCACAATTAACGTTAAGAAAAGGTGTTTAATTCAGAAGCTTCAACTAAACTTGTTGTTTAATGGATTGGTTATATTAGTGATGCTTCATTACCTGATTAGGATATGATCATTGATGAGCTTTACAACTTAAAAGGTCAAAAGCAATCCAATTTTAGGATGAGAAAACTTTTACACTTAATCAATCTCAAGTAGTCTTCTACAAGTCGACCCCAATAAATTATAAGTATATTTTTGTTGTATTATAGTTTAATAACCTTGGCATTTTTTTATCATTAAGCTAATACACTTTCAATATAAATGTGAGGAGCTATGCAACTAGAATATACTTTAAAATTAAACTAATGAACACTCCCATCATTTTGAAGTTATTGAATGTGTGACAAGATGGATGTATATCACTTTACAACTACTTTAGAAAACTAGCTAACAATTCAGAGGCGGATCTAGGATTTGAACTTTATGGGTTCTAAATTTTAGGATAATAATTTCAACTGGGTTCCGGACTTAATTTTTGTTCATATTCAGTGATTTTTTTAACATAAATGCATTGTGTTTGCCAAACCTACTAGGTTCCGCCGAACCCGCACGTTGGTGTCTACCTTCGCCACTGGCTAACATATCTAAGTATTACCATAAAAGTATAGTATATGTTTCTTGTATGTGAAGGACCTAGGGATAAGGAAGAGAAAAAAACCATTGCATTAAGTCAATAGTTGTGGGGCTCAAATTTCATAAACAACTATTACGTCTCCTCTTATACAATACAAGGGTTGAAGAAAAACAAACAAAAAGAACATGGTAAGAATAGACAAAAGCAACATGGAAAGAACTAGACTTGTAGCCCGTTTGGATAAGCTTAAAAGTGGCTTAAAAGTACAGATGCGCTTATAAACTCATTTATGATTGTTTGGTAATTCAAAAAGTCGTGGATTTATAAATTTTAATGTCCTTAAAATAAGAAAATGACAAGTTAGAAAACCTTAACTTCTTAAAGGTGGTTTGTAAGCAACTTATAATAAGCTCATCCAAACGAGTTTTTGTTCTTGAAACGCAACTATATTACGTCCCCGCTTTTCAAAGGGTAAAAACAAGTGATATGGTGGTTTGTGTCATTGCGTGAGATAGGGACGCTGTCATTCACATATGGGTTTGATATATAAAATCAAAGTAAGTTTAGTTCAAAGGCTTTATATTAATTTAGTACAAAAATTAAGTAAGCAGTTAAGATCACTATCCTAGAATTCAGAATCTTGACGTGAAATCCATCCATCCCAAACGAGAAGTTTGTGGTTCAACTTTGTATCCCTTGAATACGCATATTACACTACTAGTGTCTACGAACGTGCGTTGCACGTTGATACCAACTTAATTATTAAAATCTGACATAAAAGATGATATAATTGTTGTAATTAAGTATTATAGTCTATCGTATTTGTAAAATAATATTGATATCATCAAAACAACACTTTGAGAAAATAATTATGCATGAAAAGAATGAATTGTGCTTGGTTTTTTTTTTTAATTTACTTGTTCTAATACAACAATTCATGATGTTGCATGAAGATTCTAACTCATTGTTAATCATTTAACAGCCAACAGTAAGTCAAGACTCCACTGTCGCCCTTAAAATGTTGTCTTATTCCAAACACCATTTCACGCCTAAAAGAAAGATTTTAGATGCAATATTTCTGATTAGTTAGCTTCGTATAACTTGCTTGTCTAAGATCAATTAACTCTAACAAATGATTGTCATGTCGTTCTATCAACGATCTAGGCCGAATAACTCTTCATTCTTGTACATTTCTTCAGAAAAGTTGTTGAAAGTTGCAGAAGCTTTCATTAAAATGTAGTTACTCTTTAAAGGAACATTTGGAGAAGGCACTTCAAATTAAATTAATTACTTACTTATTAAAATAAACACAACTTTTTAGAATTACATTTTTTTAATTTACTTTCCTTAACTATGTATTATAATAAGAATAATTGCTAAATAATATTCACAATGCATTTAGGTTATTTAGACATGCATGGACTTCATTGAAAAATGCATAGTACAGACATATAAATAAATAATATGCAAAGTTCAAGAAGTAGAACCGATTTTTCTTGTTATTCTTCGTGGTCGAGCGCTTAGATTGTCCATGGCTTCAGATTAAAATAAGCGATTGGTAATTGGTTCTTTACGTATTCTGATCATTGAATTTCCTCGTGAGAAGACCATGCTACTATGTATTTGGCATAGAAGAAATGACCAAGAATTGTTTGTGATCATTGAAACTTGGAAGTTGAAGAAATATAATGATTGTCGATTCCAATAAACTCCATCTCGGCAAATGATGAGAAGCGGAAAAATATAACTTTAAAAATGGTTTGGCCGTATTAAGATCGAGCCATAGCAAGGCAAACATTGCATGAATCTTCGAAAGAGAGACATAATGTTAGACATCAATGTGTGTTTTAAAGAAAGCCACGACACCGGGTCATAAAGGTATCAAATTGCTCATGAAAATTTGTGTTTCTTTTAGAAACGACACTTCAATTAATGAAGTTTTTTCTAATTAATAAGTATTACTACTATTGAATAAATAGGGTATTTTGCTTATTTAGGATATGCATGAAATTAAAGTTAATTAAAAGGGTATTTAAGTAAAATGACTTTTACTCTTTTTGAGAACATACTTTTATAGTAATATGATATGAATCTGAATTTGTTAGGGCGATGAAATTAGAGTATATACGAATGATTTTGACAAGAAACTACTAATTGTTTGTCATTTCTTAAAAAGGGAATTGAAGGGCAAGGGGTGGCAAGTGCTTCTTGAATGTGGAATTTAGAGAAGTAGAAAAATGGATGTTAGGTGGCAAGTCACTGAAGTCCAAAGAAGATTATTTTGATGAGATTTCTATGGCATAACTTGTGGCATAAAAATCAATATTTATTCTCTCCTTTTATTCATTTAAAAAAGACAATGAAAGCAATGATGGTACTTGCAACAAACTTGAAGTCGAACAAGTTTTCTTAACTATAAGTATTTAGATAAATTGTGATTTCCTATATCTTCATAGAGTTTTCTAAATATATAAAATTTATTCAATTATTGTAGGTAAATCAACAGTTGAATCTGCACAACGCTTTTGCAATTAAAAGTTAAAATACTTTTAAGTGACAACTGATTTGGGACGGAAGAAGCAGTTTCTTCCGATCATTTGTTGACATCTTGTAAATAACGAATATCTTGAGTACAAGTGTCCAAAACAAGAATTAGACTATAATGGCCTCAAATTATAGTATGGTCTAGTGGGAGACCTAGAAATGAACTCTAATCCTCTTGACTCAGTCATACAAGTGGGAGACTGAGTAAATGGAGGTCTATAGGATTGCACCTAATTATAGGATGTAATATATAGATCAATCAGTGGCGGATGTAGAGAGTTGAGCGCGAATTCAGTAGAACTCAATAGATTTTTGCGGACAGTGTATTTGTGTTTAAAAAATTACTAATTATGTACAAAATTTAAGTTAAGAACCCAATTACTTGTATTTGAAATCATTATACTATTAGAACCCACAAAGTTCAAATCATATATCCGTCTCTGGGATCAATAATTCTTCATTGTTGCATGAGATAAAAGAGTGCAAAAAGGGGTGGAAAAAGTAATACTAAATGGAGTAGAATAATAGAAAAGATAAGAGTTTATCTGTTATAGTAAAGGATTTCTGATCGTATATATTGGATAATTTACTACTCCTCCGTTTCACAATAGATGACATATTTTGAATTTTGAGAGTCAAACGAGTTTGTCTAGACCACAATATTTTCATGTCTTTTAAATATTTTGAATTTTTAATTATTGTGACTTGTAGTACTTTTTATGTAGTTTTTAAATATATAAATATCGTTACAAAAAATTTAAAGATTATATGTTCAAATTCACAGTTAAAATGAACTTGTTTGACTTTCAAAATTCGAAACATGTCATCCTTTTTGGAACAGAGAGAATACATTTGAATGACTTATCTACTGCAACTTGATGTATATATATGCACTTTTAATTTAACTAAAAGAAAAAACTCTTCATGAGAACAATTTTAACAACCAGAAAATGTGATGGGAAGTTGTTGATTCTTCCTTGTTAACACAAGAGGTTTTGAGTTCGAACAGTATTACAAAACGAATTTCACCAAAAATATTTATTTATCCTTAACGAACCTATTCCACACAAATCCAAACACCCTAATGCGTTTCAGATATTAATAAGAAATAAGAATAATTGGAAATTTTGCAAAACTAGCCGCCATTAACATATACCCTATTCTCGAACTCTCTGCCGAGCTCTGCCTTGCCCGCATTTCCTTGTGAACTGCTATGCCCGAGAATGAATGAATTGTGATATAGTGCCGAATAAGCCACAGCTCTATTCACGACTCGAAATCCATAAAGGACTTTAAGGGATCGGACATCGAAAGGGAAGGCGAGGTTTCAAAGTCTATTATGGAAGCGGGTCCCTACTGGGCTCTCTGTGTGTATATATATATTCTTTTTGTATAAGGGAAAAATGTCAATAAATTGTCCAAGTAATTGGGTCCACAGCCATAAGTAATTAGACGGCAATGGATGTAAAATACAGATGGCAGACACCCTGGAAGCTTTAAAAGTTATAAGTTGTGGTTGGACAACACATAACATTAAAACATTACATGGACTTGTCTGACTTCTCATTCTGGATTTTCCATGATTTTTCTCTGCCATCAGATGAATAATTCTTTCTTGTTCACTTCATAATTTATTGACTGCATCTTACCCTGAAATGTTCTTCTATCTTCTCTGTCAAAGTATTTACTATCATTGAGCTGCTTGAGTAAACAAATGGAACAAATAATCAATGAAGTGAGTGAAAGTCATGAGAGATCGACGTTCAAATTTCAATAGGGACAACACATACGATATGATTTGCCATTCTATCTAACTATTGAAGATAGAATTATCTGATACTTATACGGGCGGCGAAAATAAGGTTGTGACTTAACGGTCAATGACTTCCGTGAAACTTTGTAAGACCATGGTTCAAATATTAAATAAGACAAAAATGTAAGGGCATTTCTTATGATTTGTCTATACCTTTTTCTAGTAGTGTCATTCGATATATATATCTACTAGTCTCTCGGCCCAATTATATAGACACATTGTTTTAAAGAGTTACTGTCCATACTATTTCCCAAAAGGTTAGTACACTCTTTTCTAGAATTAATTAAATCCTAGTATCATATCAAGTTATTGCATTATTAAAAGTCATTGTAAGTTCATCCAGAATTGCTATTTTATTGAAAGTTTTTATATTTATATCTATATATGAAACCTATTATCTTTATTTAAAATTATTACCTCTTCGACCGTTTTGTGGATTTTAACTTTATTTTCCATGGATGTTTATTTTTTGTAACTCTTAGAATTATCAAACAATTGACCATTTAATTTCGCATCAAAAGAATATATGTATATATATTTGTTGTCCCAAGATAGTATACCTATTATTTTCATGATATAAAGAGTAATTTTCAAGTATTAGTTAAGTTCTACTCAAGTATTAGAACTTTGAAAACATCCTTCCACATCTTTTCACTCAACATTGAGGCTCCAACAAAAGGTTGTAGCTTTATTTTTTTTTAGTAGATAGGAGGCGGTACCATATGTAAGATGCACGAAGATGGCCAAACAAATGTGTGCAAATATGGTTCTTACTATTACACTATGATAATCATAAATGATACCTGCTAAGGCCAAAGGACGAGAATCAAGCATGTCAGAGCGGATCCAATACCAAGACGCTTGAGAGAAAAGGTGAATCCTCTCTTTCAGATCCTGGCCTTGGTAGAACTTGTCTTTGATTGGGATTTCGATTGAAAAGATGTTAGGCCGGTTCATTCCCGCCCCGTTAGCATCTACGATCAGAGATAAGGGATTAGTCCGTTAGGTCTTTTCGGGCCCTCGGGAGAAAGTAGTGATGATTGCCATGAATGCTGCCCTCGAGGACGTGTACAAGAAGGTCTTTGCCGATTCCTATCAACATGGAAGGTGTCCAATCCCCATTATCGTTGGCATTAATAAAAAGGCTTGGAATCCTGAAATAGTGAAATAGTAACAGAAATTACATCAACCCCCTTACTTGAAGTCGAATAATAATGAGAGAAGTACAAACGTTCATAACAATTAAGATTTATTACAAAATATTCATCAAGAGAGCAAACCAAATAATCTAATCATATCAATGAATCTTCAGTTAGACTTCGTTAATTTCAAATAAAGTAACAAAAAGACAAGTAAAAGAAAACTACTATATATATATGGACTCATAGAACACAGTACTTTGTTCATTACGCTGGTTATATGAATATGAGTTTCTCCATGCAAATCTTGTGATTTATACGATAAAGTTTGTTAAACCGGACAACAAAGCCACTGCAGCATCAAAGCAAACCTTTCTATTGGAACACTATAGTTGCTTTAAGAGATATAAAATTTACCATGCGTCTTGGGATATATATATATATATATATATATATATATATATATATATATATATATATATATATATATATATATATATATATATATAAGTTGTACGTGGCTGTGCTTGACATTACAGTTGAGGTTGGGGATTTGGTAATCTAAGTTGGCGATGCCGATCTAATGCTTTAGTTTAAACGTCGAACTATTATGAATGCCGCAAATGGAACCTTTTAGTGAGAGTTGTTACTCCACAATGAACACACCTTTTGGGTGAGACCGTTGCACAATAGTTTTTTTCCATTTTTAAAATTTTTAAAATATAATTATTTTAATATTTATAATTTATGGGGTATTTAGATTATTTAGAAGGGCTTTTTAGTAATCTGACTTTTTCGATTTAGGAGTACATGCTTTTATAGTAAGCAGTTTTAGCGTACGTGTGTTGCACGTGTCATCTAATGTAAATTACTATTTAAGCGTTTTACGTCAAGTCGGTAAATAATATTAACTAAATCTTAATATTATGCTTTTCAAGGGTTTAACACTAAATCAATGTAAAGATAAACCAATTTAATTTATTTTTGGGTTTGGCAAGATTTTTTCTTGCATACCATGTAAACTCTATGAAATTGAGAAAGAAATTTGAAAATTACCTGAAAACATTATTCTTCAAGTAAATGTTGAAAATTTTGGAATACTGTCATCTGCAAAATCAAAAATTAGTTAAGAACTTCACTAAATCCAAAATCATTACAAGGAGAAAAATAAATTAACACCTAAAATCACAAAAAGTAAACAGCATGTAATACACAATTTGATCATATATTGTATATAAAAGAAAGCACTCATGCATATTCAATCCTGAACTGAAAAGAAAAAGCAAGCAACTACGAAATTCGAGAACTATCACGTGTTAATCAGGTAAGAAGAGGTAAACAAACCCAAAAATAATAATGTAATAATAACAATATAAGTCTAAGCCACTAAGTATTATCATTACACTTCAATGGCAATTAGAAAAAAAGAGTTTTCCAAAAGCCAATTTGCAAACTATTGCGGTAATATTCTTTTGACTTCATAGACTTTGATAAGTATCAACATATATAAGAACACAACTTCTATACTTCTTTGTTCTTTAGGTTCAATATATAGAGTATTGCTTGGAGAATACACGTACACATTTAGAAGATGTTCTTGTTTTTATTCTTCCAGAATTTAGAAGACTTCTTTATGAGTTGAAATCATGTAAAAAGCATTGATGTCTTCAAAGTCGAGTCCTATTAGGAGACCACTTCACGTAAGAGAATTTTTCGTGTTCAAATATAAAAATATTCCTAGATTTCTAACCTAAATAAGAAAAATTTGTTATATTAATTACAATTTTATTCAGCATGTGTAGTATTATAAGGACAAAAAAGAAAGAAAATCGGAAGAGAAAAATTTGGTTTGGGTCTGCGTCTTAAGAGAAAGATTATGCAAGTAAACCAAATAAGGAACTTTGTTTCCTGTTTTATGGAGTAATAATTAAGTCAATAAATTCATAGTTTATGGAACTATAATTAAGTCAATATTTATTAAGTTAAATGAGGCATGAAAAATAATAAAATATATCAAATTTATAAAATTGTCCAACTTAAAATCACTTACGAAGGGTAAAAAAGTCGAGTGACATTTCACTAAGGCCTTCGTGCTTTTATAATAGTATAGATATGATGATTAGTAAAAAATTAACATATATTGTACTATATGATAGAATAGTCGAGGTGTATACAAGATAACTCGAACATAAAAAAAAAAAAAAAAAAAAAAAAAAAAAAAAAAAAAAATTGGAAACCAAGGATTTATAAAACCATTTGTAATATCCTACCTTTTTTGATATGTAGGGACAAAGTTGGAAGACCAATTTTTTCTACTTTAACATTGTTGCTGTTGTTTCAATTTTCAACCTCTAGCCAGTTTCTAGACTCTAAGACATGGCAAATTGGCAAATTTGCACCATTGAGCTATGTGAAAATCTATTACCTATTACTATAGTAATTGGCCGTCAAATATGGTTGTCCTCCATTTTACTTTTCAGTTGAAAAATAGCCATTGGTCACATGTCTTGTTGATTTAACTCATATGAAATATTGTGGTTTAGAAGACTCAATTATTAAAGCATCACTATATGAATCATTCATCCTCTTGTTCGTAAACATTGCATGTAACCTTGTCAAATTCTCAATTTAAATTATAGAAGTATTGGGTAATATAGAGCAGCAGTAACAACAACAACATGCCCAGTATATCCCACAAATAGGGTCTGGGGAGGGTGAGATGTACGCAAATCCTACCTCCACCAAGGTGAAGAGCCCGTTTCCGATAGACCCTCGGCTATGAAAATTTTGATGAAAAAAAAAAACAGTTTAAAAATCAAGACAACAATATCATTGATAAATAGAATGAGAAAACTGCAGCATATCCAAAATAAACAAATACTAGCAATAAGTAGAGAGAAAAGACACTCGACTACTACCTAACCTTCTACCCTAATCTTTGACATCCACGCCCCCTATCTAAGGTAATATAGAGCAACAGTGCGCCGTTCCGCTTAGTCTTGCAGCTGATGGGGCGCATTTTGGGGCAGATTTTGGCCATGTGGACGAGCCACATGGCAGCACACTTAGCCTACATGGCAAAACTTAGCTTACATGCTGATTATTATTAGCTTTGATAGTTGTACACACATGGGGGGAAAATCAGCTTTAGTTTGAATAAAAGCAAGGCATGCAAGTTTGTAATGATGGGCAGCAGACTAGCATTTAATGCTATGTCTGCCTGCTTTTTCAGCATGCTGGCTGCACCTTTACTTGTATAAATAGGCAGCTTCCCCTTTGTAAATAAGTTCAGCACCTTTGTATATTGCAAGCACATAATAGAAGAGTGCCATTCTTCCCCATTTTCGTTTGTCTCTGCATCTATTGTTCCCTTTGACACTTGTTTTGCTAGGCAAACGTTGAGAGGCTGACCCGATCTAGGCAACGCATAGGTTGTAAGATTAGGTGCCGGTGACGTGTTTTTGGCCCACAAATCAGGACGTCACAAGGTTGGTATCAGAGCATAGTCGTGAAGAAGATGGTGAACGTTGATGACAACACAACCAGTGGTGCTGAACAAGCCGTTCTTGGGCTTGAAGCAAGAGGTCGCAGCAGGAAACGGACCAGCAAGAGCAGGAACAAGCAGATCCGTGCAAGCGTTGCAGCAAGCGAGAAAGCACACAGCCGAGATCCGTCTAGTCATGAGGTTAGTGAGACTGAAACTGGTTTCAATTCACTTAACGAGGGCTGGGTTCATACGGTTAATGCGGGGTGGATGCTATTGAGGGCTTTGGGCAACGCCTTGTTGAGGCGGAGAGCTCACTTGATGATGTTAAGCTCACTGTTGGTGCCATTGTTGATGATGTAGACACTCTTAAAAGCAACATGATAGATCTGATTGGCTCGGAGGAGCAGCGTACCCACATCTTTTGTGAGTTGGAGTGCAAACTTATGGAGGCGATTAGGGGGGTGCAGTCACGTTTGGAGGCTGTTGAAGCCAAGCTAGCTGCTGGTGAGGGCACTTCTCACTTTGTTGTTACTAAAGAAACAAAGCTGGATGTGCCCAAGCCAAAGGAATTCAAGGGAGACCGTGATGCTCAAGCTGTTGAGAATTTCATTTGGCAAGCTGAAGCGTATTTTGACAACCTGAATGTTGTTGATGATCAGGTACGTATCAAAAACGCTGTTACTTATTTATCCGACACCGCTATGTTATGGTGGCGTCGTAAGAAATCCGATATGGACAAGGGGCTGTATAAATTGGACACTTGGGACCAATTTAAGGCAGATTTTAAGAAGCAATTTTATCCTCAAAATGTGTTGTTTGAGGCTAGGCGCAAGCTGCGTGAATTGAAGCAAACGGGCACCATCCGTGACTATGTGAAAGAGTTCACTGCCCTTACGCTTCAGATTCCGAGTTTGTCCGCCGATGATATGTTGTTTCACTTTATGGACGGGCTGCAGCATTGGGCAAAGCAAGAGCTGCAGCGCCGTAAGGTTGATACTATTGACGATGCCATTGTGGAAGCTGAATCTCTGACTGATTTCAAAGCCGATAAGCCGCAGCAATCGAAAGATTCAAAGGCTAAATCGCAGCAGCAGGCCAAGGGCGGAACAGATCGTAACAAAGGTAAGCCGCAAGGCAACCAAAAGAACTATAACAAAGCTGATGGTAAGAAGCCGGAGCAGCATGGTCGTAAGGACAACAATAGCTATAAGCGGAACAATGATAGTGGTCCGAAAGGGGGCTGTTTTGTGTGCAAAGGGCCTCACTCTTACAAACAGTGCCCAACGATTGGTGCTATCAACGCTATGACTCAGGATAGGCAGTCCAATCAGGTGCAGAATCAGCCGCAAGGGGATGCCAATGCTCAGATTGGCAACATGCAGATTTGTGCAGCGGAGAGGCAAGATGCGCAGCCGGTTGTTGTTGCTAACAATACTCAGTTTGTTCAGATTTTTGTAGGTAATCAGCCCATTCAGGCCATGATTGATACAGGTGCGACGCACAATTTCATGACGGAGGCAGTAGCTACAAGGCTTGGATTGAGACTCACACCAAGCAACACTCACCTTAAGACCGTTAATGCACAAATTCAGAAGGTTCGTGGTGTTGCCCATGCCGTTGAGATTCGAGTTGGAAGCTGGAAGGGCCGAACAAACTTTACCGTTGCTCCTATGGACATGCACAATGTGATATTGGGGCAGGAATTTTGGGCTAAGGTTCATGTACACTTAGTCCCACATCATAGGCAGCTGGTTTTCTTTGATGATGGGGGCAAATGCATGGTTCCTACATTTCCCACGCCCCAGGCTGGTGCACAATTATCCGCTATGCAGATTGTTAAAGGCTTCAAGAAGGGGGAGCCGACTTATGTTGCTGCTTTGTCAAGTTTGGGTGAATCAGACGCAGCCCAAGACTTGAGTCTCTTACCATCTATTGTTTTGCAGGTTCTTGATGAGAACCGAGATGTGATGCCGGAGGAGCTGCCAAGGCACTTACCTCCTAGGCGAGCTGTGGATCATGTCATCGAGTTGGAGCAGGGCGCAAAGCCACCAGCTTTTGCCCCTTATCGAATGGCTCCACCTGAGCTAGAGGAGCTGCGGAGGCAACTTAGGGAGCTGCTGGACGCAGGCCATATCAGGCCATCAAAGGCACCATTTGGTGCGCCCGTTTTGTTTCAAAAGAAGAAGGATGGGACGCTGCGCTTGTGTATTGACTACCGTGCTCTTAACAAAGTCACGGTTAAGAACAACTATCCTATCCCTTTGATTTCTGATTTATTTGATAGATTGGGCCAAGCTAACTTCTTTACTAAGTTGGACTTGCGCCAAGGCTATTATCAGGTTCGCATTGCTGCAGGCGATGAGCCGAAGACGGCTTGTGTTGCTCGTTATGGGGCTTTTGAGTGGTTGGTCATGCCGTTCGGCTTGACTAACGCACCTGCTACGTTTTGCACACTTATGAATTAAATATTTCAACCATTTCTTGATGATTTTGTGGTTGTATATCTTGATGACATTGTTGTTTATAGCAGCTCATTGGAGGCTCATGTTGAGCACTTGCGGAGGGTATTTCAGACCTTGCGAGATCATGAGTTGTTTGTTAAGCAAGACAAATGTAGTTTTGCTTAGCCGGAAGTTCAGTTCTTGGGCCATGTTGTTGGTCATGGGCAAATTCGCATGGACGTTGCCAAAGTCCGTGCTATTGAGGAGTGGGAACCGCCAACGAAGGTGACTGAATTACGGTCATTTTTGGGTCTTTGTAACTATTACCGCAGGTTCATTCATAGATATTCAGCCAAGGCCGCGCCCTTGACAGATTTATTGAAGAAGAACAAACCTTGGAGTTGGGGTCCTCATACTCAAAAGGCCTTTGATGATTTGAAGGCAGTTATTATACGAGAGCCGGTCTTAGCTCTCCCTGATTTTTCCAAGGTGTTTGAGGTGCATAGCGATGCATCGGACTTTGCTATTGGAGGGGTCCTTATGCAGGAAGGTCACCCAATCGCTTATGAGAGTCGCAAGCTGAATGAGACAGAGCGACGCTACACCGTGCAGGAGAAGGAGATGACTGCCATCGTGCATTGCTTGCGCACTTGGCGCCATTATTTGCTTGGGAGCAGGTTTGTTGTGAAGACGGACAACGTTGCGACTAGTTACTTCCAGTCGCAGCGGAAGCTCAGTCCAAAGCAGGCCCGTTGGCAGGACTTCCTAGCGGAGTTCGACTATGTCTTGGAGTACAAGCCGGGCAAAGCCAATGTTGTGGTTGATGCCCTTAGCCGGAAGGCAGAATTAGCTGCAATTACTCATGCTAGCAGCGACCTTATTGATGCCATTCGATATGGAATCCAGCATGACCCTTTGGCTAGGCAGATTGTAGATTTGGCCAAGCAAGGGAAAACTCGCCGTTTTTGGCTTGATAACGGTTTGCTATTGACTGCAGGTAGGCGCATTTACGTGCCTAAATTTGGTTATCTTCGCAGGCTCTTGATGAAGGAAGCACATGACACTCCATGGACTGGACATCCGGGTATGCGACGTACCCGTGCCCTTATTGAAGCTGTCTATTATTGGCCCTCGATGCGGGACGATATCGAGTCTTATGTGCAGACCTGCTTGGTTTGTCAACAAGACAAAGTCGAGCACAAGGTTCCCGGTGGTCTTTTGGAACCTTTACCTATTGCGGAGCGACCTTGGGAGTCAGTGACTATGGACTTCATCACTGCCTTGCCCAAGTCTTGTGGTTATGGGACAATTATGGTCGTTGTGGACCGTTTTTCCAAGTATGTTGTTTTTGCTGCAACATCACCGGGTTGCAATGCTCGTGAGGCAGCCGATTTATTCTTCAGACATGTTGTCAAGTATTGGGACCTGCCCAAGCATATTATCAGTGACCGTGACCCTCGTTTCAGCGGGGCTTTTTGGAGAGAGTTGTTTGCTTTACTTAGGACAGAATTGCATTTCTCCACTAGCTTTCACCCGCAAACTGATGGGCAGACGGAGCGTATGAATGCTTTGCTTGAACTGTATTTGCGGCACTATGTGAGTGCCCATCAAGCTGATTGGGCGAAGCTGCTTGACATTGCTCAATTTTCTTATAACTTGCAGCGGAGTGAGTCCACGGGGAAGACTCCATTTCAGTTGGCTACGGGGCAGCAACCGCTTACTCCACATTCTTTGCCCGCTAGCTTTGAGGGTAAGAGTCTTGGTGCTTATCAAACAGCCAAGACGTGGGAAGAGCAATTAGATGTGGCTCGTTCCTATCTTGATAAGGCAGCCAAGCGGATGAAAAAGTTTGCGGAGCGGAAGCGGAGGCCTACTTATTATCAAGTGGGCGATATGGTGATGGTCAAACTGAATCCAAGGCAGTTTAAGGCCTTGCGTGGGGTGCATCAGAACCTGATTCGGAAGTACGAGGGGCCGTTTGAGATTGTTGCCAAGGTTGGCAAAATTTCTTACCGTGTGGCCATGCCTCCACACTTGAAGATCCACCCGGTTTTCCATGCTTGTAATCTCAAGCCGTTTCATGAGGACAAAGAGGATCCGGAGAGGGGGCATTCTGATCGGGCACCGATTACTATCACTCAGTCTCATGACAAAGAGATTGAGGCTATTATTGATCATCAGGCCGTGCAGCGGCGAGGCGTCAAGCCTACGGCGATGTTCCTTATTCATTGGAAGGGGCAGTCACCGGAAGAGGCTACTTGGGAAAGAGCTGAAGACTTATGGCAGTTCCGGGACAAGCTCCAGTCATACTTGGAGGCTAGTTGCGCCGCGGTCGTCGCAACATTGGGCGGGGCAGCGTGCGCCGTTCCGCTTAGTCTTGCAGCTGATGGGGCGCATTTTAGGGCAGATTTTGGCCATGTGGACGAGCCACATGGCAGCACACTTAGCCTACATGGCAAAACTTAGCTTACATGCTGATTATTATTAGCTTTGATAGTTGTACACACATGGGGGAAAATCAGCTTTAGTTTGAATAAAAGCAAGGCATGCAAGTTTGTAATGATGGGCAGCAGATTAGCATTTAATGCTATGTCTGCCTGCTTTTTCAGCATGCTGGCTGCACCTTTACTTGTATAAATAGGCAGCTTCCCCTTTGTAAATAAGTTCAGCACCTTTGTATATTGCAAGCACATAATAGAAGAGTGCCATTCTTCCCCATTTTCGTTTGTCTCTGCATCTATTGTTCCCTTTGACACTTGTTTTGCTAGGCAAACGTTGAGAGATTGACCCGATCTAGGCAACGCATAGGCTGTAAGATTAGGTGCCGGTGACGTGTTTTTGGCCCACAAATCAGGACGTCACAAACAGTGCCACTATTAGCATGGTCAACAACAACAACAACAACAACATACAAATCCAGTATAATCCTACAAGTGGGGTCTGAGGAGGATGAGATGTACGGAGACCTTACCTCACCAAAGTGGAGAGGCTGTTTCTGTTAGACTTTCGGCTAGATACAACATACTATTAGCATGGCTGAAGGAGGGAAATGTACAAGTTATAAGGAGGAAGGAGATATATATGTGGCAACCTACTTATGTTTTTAAGACCCAAATTATTTATTTGATATATAGATAATTTTGATTTTTTTTCTTGTGTTACAAAAGGATCAGCGAGCGAGTGAAAAAAAGCTAAAAAGAAACTACTACGATGACAAATAGCAAAGGTGATGCAATCCAAATTGGCTATTATCTGTTAGAGTCATCGAGGCCGTTCACATGGAGCTTGGCCGAGGAGTCACAAGATGCCCACGACCAAATAGTGTGGCTGGAATGGGATAAACGAAGACTGCCACACCCAGCAACAATAATGGAAATCCATCGAGCAAGCTGACAAGTGATCGAGCCAATTCAGAAGCTATGAGGCCGGACACAAATTATGGATGCTCAACGATCAAGTTTGAGCTTGAAAGCGTCCGAATTAAATCTCTCCATGCAACTAAAGCTGACACTTGGGATAGAGAGTGTAATAAATACAAACTACAATAGATATTTGAGTAAAGTCGTCATGGAGATGTAATTTACCAAGAGTATACTGTAAAAAAAATAGATGTTACATTATAGGTTAGAAACTGTTCGAGAGGTACTATCGAAAAGAAAAACATAAGCTATTGACTTCAGTGGCCAAAGTCCACAGGTTGTAAGCCAGGCATTCCTTTTTGTCTCGCTTGGTAGCTGCTTTTAAAATAAAGTGCAGCTCGGTGCAGAAAGCATCATGCGTTCACTCAAGGTCTAGGTAACTACAGTTAAAAGTTGATGACTATATTCTTTTTGTTCTTCTGCCATTAACGATTCTTCTCTCTTCAAACCTCGGGCTGATTTTCACAAATACCACTTTTAGAGCTGCTGTATAAAATTGAGCTCCTAGACTCCTTGACAATGCTGACTCCAGTACATCATTTTCCTTGGCATGACCCAGTTGTTACCAAATGGGGAACTTGTCTTGCTGTTGAGCAGTGAAGCAAGAGTTAATTGACTTCTTCCACAACTTCTTCACAGATGAAGTACCTTTGGAACTGAACTTGTGACAGGCCTCATGAGCTGCCGCCAAGCAGTAACTTTTCACCTTAAGGGAGCTCTATTTCTACAGATGATATCGATCCCTTGGCCAGTGGCCTGCAGCTCGATTATGGTGGAAATTTTTTGTCCGATACCTCTTGCTTTCAGATTTGGTTGGAAGACGTTATGCAGTTCATCAAACAAAAAGTTAACCTGTGAAATTCGTGCGCAAGTTGTACTTTTGCCCATTCACTACAGCAAGCAGAGCATCTGTACATGGTGAGTAAACTTAGGCAAAAAGCCATCTGAACAAGTTAGGTAAAGGAAAAGAAATTACATCATGAGCATAATCAAATGCATATGATGTTAAAAAGTTACACCTGAATAATGCTTAAAATTGCATCAATTAGTAAGATTGAATGCAACTGAAAAAATGTTTACATAAGTGAACTATATTTCGGCTAACAGAGATCATAATTTTAAGCATATGACACACACACACCCCATAACTAAAAGCCCATTCGTTTTTCTATGTAGGACATAGAGATAGAAGTAAGCGACAAACTCTATCCTTTCTTTTATAGAGACAGTCACCAAGACAATAACAACATATTTGCTCCTGGAAAAGTTTATCAAAATGTTCATATTGCAAATGCCTTGAATTGCACAGTTCCTTAGTTTACTTTTTGATGAAGACAGCTCCTTAGTTTACTGTCCAATCCCCAAGAGAGGAAACTTCAAGTATCTTGGGTCTATAATCCAACGAAGTCGAGAGATCGACGATGATGTCACTCATCGTGTTGGGGCAGGGTGGAAGAATCAAGTTGACAGTCCATTTAAGGCACAGCATGCCTATCCCGAGTTGTGAAGCATATTCTCCAGCTTCCAAGTAATTACATTTCTTACCATCATCAAGAAAATACAGGTCTATACCAATCTCCAAGAGGGGGACAAAGAATGCTAACGCTATCTTTCTCTACACTTTCTTCTGCCATTCTAGAGATCCACTGTCATTGTGATAATTTTCTGTGCATTACTCGAAAAGTTCCAATCTTTGTTGTACATAAACGAAAATTGCTGGTGTATGTCCCAAATTAACAGTTGTACATCTTTCATAAAAACTAATTTCATTCTTTGTTTAATGTAAAACACACAAATCTCTGTTCTAAATGCAAGGAACAAGCTTCATGATCTATAAATTCATGAATTCCATTTGGTGATCTATGACTTTCCTCTTGCAATTCTAGAAAAAGCTGCAATTTTTAGAAAGCTACACAGCGTAATTTAACTCAGATACCGAAAGTGTTTTTTCTCGTTCGCATGTAAATGGTGGTCCAATTGGCTTTGCAAAGATACAGTAAAGGACACACCAGGTTTATTTCCAGAAATCTTCATTACAACTACTTGATCCGAATTTGAGGCAAAGTACTCCATTGTAGAAAGTGTAGTATTCTGCAACTGAATACATGAGGGTTGTACATTTATAATAAGCATCAGAAACTCAAAGGACCTTAACCTTCACACTATACTAGCAACATATTCATGTTTTCATAAGAAAGACAGGTTACACCCTAGGACTTCTACAGTACGCAAGAAGTTCACCATATTACAATTACTTTGAGAGTAAACATCACAGCCAGTACACAATGGCCTAGCTCCAAGCACATGATATAATAGTTTAAGATGGAATCTTCTTTTTTCTTTTTCTTTTTTCATTTTTTATGATTTGAGAGATGCGGGAAGAGTGGAAATGTTGAGAAGGATCAACTCTTCCTCCACTCCTCTCAGACACAATAATATCTTCCATAAGTTCTTCCACTCCTCTTATACACAATAATAGCTGGGCATAATAATATCCTCCATAAGTTATAAGATTCAAGTTCTTTGTGGGGATAAGTTTTCTATCTCCGACGAATTTTGAAATGTATAGCAACAGTATTTTAAAAAAGCACGTATGCAAGGAAATGAAAGAAGTCTTACTTTTGCAGTTTTGCTTCCACTGATAGAGAGAGATGTTATGCAGTCAAACAGAGGTTCTTGGCACTCCTTGTGATTGCAAGAGAGTGCAGGCAAATAGTTCATTTGAGATTGATGTTCAGGTGAGGGACACAACTGCCATGGAGAAAGGAAATCTCAGATGATCGTGACACAAAGTACATATGTACTTAAGCAGAGTTGTAATGAAACAGAAGTCTAATAATCTAACCAACAAAGTTTAATTAATAAGGAGGTACTAAATAAAGTTTTGGACTGCATACTCCCAAGGCGGCGTTAAGGTGTAGTTTCATCGATCCCTTGGCGCGGCCACCTGCAGCTCCATTGTGTTGGCGATTTTTTGCTCGCTAGCTCTTGTATTCAGATTTGGTTGGAAGACGTTGTGCAGTTCATCAAACAAAAAGCTAACATGTAAAATTTCTGTACGAGTTGTACTTTTGCCCATTCGCTACAGCAAACAGAGCATCTGTACAAGGCGAATAACATAAGGTAAAGTCCATCTGAAAAAAGTTAGCTAAAGGAAAAAAAACTGTAACATCAGGAGCACCATCAAATTCATATCAAATTGCTTCAATTAGCAGTAAGATTGAATGGACTGGAAAAAAGTTTACATATGTGAATTGATTTTTTGGCTAACAGAGATCATAATTTTAAGCATATTAAACACACACACAGACACTCCACATAACCAAAAGCTTACATATGTGAATTGATTTTTTGGCTAACAGAGATCATAATTTTAAGCATATTAAACACACACACAGACACTCCACATAACCAAAAGCTCATTCCTTTTCTATATAGGAACTATAAATCGAAGTAAGAAACAAACTCAATCCGTTATTTCGTTTTTGATAAACCTACACACCAAACAATAACTACATATTAGCTCCTGTGACTGTTGTGCTATGTAGCTTTCATAAGGCATAAAGGATAAAAAGTTTAAGATTATGCTCAAATCATGGAGATATGATTGGAACAACACAAACGCAATAATTAGATGTACATGCTATTAGCACTATCTTTGACGGTGAGCTACCTCCTGGTTATCCTCCTCATTTCTTATCACCTCCATCTTTTCGAAAATACATGATAAAAAATCTCCTAAAGTCCACCCTAAGCAACCGGTGAAAGAAGCAACAAAGAGCATCTCACTGAGAGAGAGAGCGGGGGGGGGGGGGGGGGGGGGGGGGGGGGGGGAGGGGAGGGAATGACAGAACTCTGTCTCCAAGAAATCAAAACCCTCTGGCTCCTAGAATATGAAATGAGGATCTTGTAAGTTCTACCAGTGCACAATCATTCAAGAAGCTTGTAGGTAAATGCACTAAAGCACATTTATCTGAATGGTTCATACACCAAAGCCTAGAATTGTAAGGTTCCTAGTTTACTGTCCAAAATCCACAGCTTAGAAGTTATGCACTACATATCAGGCATGAACCAACATCTAAGAATTTATTTTGCACCAAATAAACAAGTAGCGAATGAACACTACATCAAAAATTCTTTTGCCCCCCAATATATTGTTAGATGCAACTTAAAGAATAGTGCACCAAACATCAAAACAGATTGTAGCTGAAATCCTATGTCAAATACAATCAATACACCAAAATAGCCATAACACCTTGCAATTAGGAAGTGCTTTGGCAACAGATGTGAAAATTTTCATGCCTAACATAGCCAGGAACTCAAAACTTCCCCCTACTTCAGAACCCATCGGTCGACCCTCAACCCTCATCCAAAAAGCAACTCTTTTTCCCCTTCCAATTATCTCATAAGCAAGGAATAAAACATAAGAGAAAAAAAATCTTCCATGGATGTAAAAAAAAAATAGAAAACACAACCCGAACATAGTAATTCAATAATATAGCAACAAAAAGGACAAAGAGGCAGAAAAGCTTACCAGAAGTAACGGAAGAAGGAGAAGAACACGAGAATCTCATTTCAAAAGCTCATTTCTTCATTTTTCTGCAATACAGCTCCGGACTAGAAACAGTTGCACTTAGCAGCTACGTGTGCAAAGATTAGAAATGCCACCCTTTAGCACGCCAGTATTTTTGTGCATTCTGGTTTCCACGTGCAACTTTGATCTTTAGGAAAAGCTTGTATGCTATTTCTATTTTGTTTGAAGTTAGTAGCTTGTTGTTTAATTTGCTACAAATAAGTCTGCTAGGGCAAAATCCTTTCTGTAAAGCTTCCTCCATGACTAGGACAGCATTTTCAAGATGTCCTATGTTGCAAAGCCCATTGATGACATACTCATAAACCTGCACATCAGAAGAATAACCACTTTCTTGCATCTCATTCCAGATGTTTAACAGCATACCACATTTCCCAAACCTAGAAAGCCGCATAAGCAGCAACTTATATGCAGTCAAGGATATCCTACATCCAGCTTGTCTCGCCTTCTTATAAATCATCAAAGCTGCATGGGGTGGACCATAACTACATAAAGGCTCAAGAAAAGAGGTTACAGTCCCCGTGGTTACAATCATTCCTCGGCTTAACATTTCATCAAACATTTCAATCGCATCAGCTACTCTTCTTGCTTTCAAAAAAGCGGTTATTAGCCTCAAATAAGTATCCACATTCGGCTCACAATCCATACTCAACATCCTCTCAAAATACTTGTACGATTCATCAATTTCACCCTGTGCAATAAAATTCGAAATCATTGCATTATAGATCACAACATCAGGCACACGCCCTTTTTCCTCCAAACCCTCAAAAATCTCAACGGCATCATCAATTCGACCAGCTCTTCCTAAACATTCAAGAACATAACTATAAGTCAAATTATCTGCCTCAAATCCATTATCCACCATTTCTTTCAATATCCTCTCAACTTCTTTCACTCTCCCAAACCTCGACCACCCACCAATAACGACATTATAACTTTCAACATCATACTCTACTTTCCCTTTCATTTTAACAAGCAACTTACTCGCAACACCTACATGTGATCTACGACATAAACACTTCAAAAGTACATTAAACGTCTCCGCATTGTAACTCAATCCAAACTCCTCTAATCCATTAAACAACTCTATCGCCTTTGAAATTTGTCGAGCACGAATAAGACTATCAACAACAACACCAAACATCTCCAAACCAATTCCAACGCCTTGACTACTCATATCGTGCAATAATTCAACCATTCGCGTAAAAAACTTCCTCCTACCTAAAGCTTTAAGAACAACAACATAACTATCACTACTTTTAGCTATTTTTTCATCTTTAATAGCCCAATTAAAGAACGTAACAATTGAATTAGCATCTAAATTGCCTTTATTTACAACTTTATCAACTAAATCAACACTTAATTCTACATTGACACGTGTCAATTCCTTATCAATTGCAGCTTTTCCAGGAAGTTTCTGGATAAAAATGCCACGTAATTTTTCTTCAGGAGTTAATAATAGCTCATCATTAAAAACCCTAATTTTTTTAAAATTAGGGTTTTGAATTGGTAATAAGTCAGATAATTGATTTAAAACATGAGATTCATTAAAATTAGTACAGAATTTTTGTGAAAATGTACAAATTAATGAAGAAAAAGTTGAAGAATTGGACCTGTTACTGAGAAATTTTGATAGATGCATTGTAATTCACTTAGGGTTTTCAAATTTGGGGATTTTTGCGGGTTGAGGATGATAATGTCACTTTTGTTTTTGGTTTGGGGTGGTATGTGGAAGTTTTAGTTTCTTGAGGGGTCGATGTGACTCAGTAAATGTTTAAAACAAATGGGTCGAATAAGGTTTGCGTACATTTCACCCTCTCAAACTCCACCTCGATAACACTGGGTTTAACGTTGTTGTTGTTGGGTCGGATAAAAAAAATAGGACTAAGGCTATGCTTTGGTAGTGATAATTTGGCTAATGAAGAGACCAAGTTTATCGTTATTATATAACTTAAATTTCAATTATATGTACTTAAATTTAAAAAAAAAAATCTTAAGCAAGACAGAGGAGAATATACTAAAATCACTTTCGATTTAATACCTAATTTTTTTACATGCTTTTAGTACCTAATTAAATATGTTAATAAGTGTGTCACCGTCGAAATGGACAATTAAAGTGGACAGAATGGAGTAATTTTCTTGCAGATACTCATTTCACTTATTATAATAGATACCGTATACTTCTAAATCGAAATTTAAAATACAATTGCATTTGTAAATAGGTTACAAGCAATTTGTTATATCAAAGCTATGATAATCGAATGCGAAAACGACAATGTAACAAAGGCAGTAAATGGTTTTATTGATTTAATGAGATTACAATTGGATAACATTTTGACATGTATTTATGAATGTCATTCTACCATACATGAAGTAGTACTTATAGTAGCTTTAGTAGGACTGATCGTGGGTATTAATGATCCCACATTCCCACGTCCTCACGTTTTTATCATGGGTACTCCACGATCTCCTCTAATTTAATGATAAGAACGTGGAGCTACTTTAGTTATAAGGCGTCTGGTTTGCTGAATCCGGACACTCTATATTTTTAAAATGAGAACTCATCACATCAAAATTCCTTCCTCTCACATTTGGACACAAATAATAATCAAACAATGGTTCTGTAATTAAATACTAGTCAACAAGGAATTAGGAGTCAAGTAATACAAAAAGTCAACAGTGATACGGTCATCATCATTGTTATTTATAGAGTATAGCACAACAGACCTTCTTCATCAGGGGTGACTCAATAAGATCCGTAGGCTTAAAGCGAAAATTTAATAAAGTTAGTAATTTTTAAATAATATTTATATATTTTTTACTTTAAATTTTACTTTTAAAATTTTTTGATATGCAAAGCTATAATATATCTTTTTGAATAAATTATCTTTTTAATGAATAAATGACATAGTTGGTTCAAATGATCGATTGTATGGTCTAACACATTAGTAATGCTGTAAAAAAAAATATTTTTTATTAAAAAAATTTATTTTTTATTAAAAAAATTAAATTTATTATAGTTGAACTTTGTCTAATATTTTAGAACTTTAATCAAACTTATATTTATAAAAAATAATTGACAAATAGAATCAATGTAGTGTATTGAAATAAATGCTTAGTATTTTGTTCACTTAAAAACTCATAAATATAACTAATAGTAGTACTAATATTTTAGAAGTCTTCAACTCTTGGGGAGCCTAAAGCGCAAGTTTTAGTGGTCTTACCCTTGAGCCACTCATGTTATTCATTAAGCTCAACCTCGTTGTCCACTTCGATTCCTTGAAGCTCATTTTTAATTTGGTTAACAATATTTTCAAAACAATTAAAAAGCGAATTAACGTTGGTTTAGATCCTCGTTGTAATGAACTTCCACTCCTTTATCGTCAATGGTCGAGTTAGGAACTTAAAAAAACAAAAAAACACACAAAATAAAATCAACTTCAATAATGGTGATTGCTTTATAACTAAATACATCATGAGCGGATATGCCTTTGGAGTGGAAGTGCTCACCAGAACAATAGTACTTGGGTTCCGCAAGAAAACACATGAATTGCTTGTTGAAGTCAGGAATGTAGGTCTTCAAGATTGTGCAATAACAAGTGATCTGGACAACTTGTGCATCCATGTTACCTTTAAAATCTTAGAAATATCAGTGTTATTTCTTTCTTTTTTTTAAATATAGAATAGATAATCAAACAATTTATCAAACACCTTGTGTATTATGAAGTAAACAGACATATTCCAACATTTATGTACTAAATTTAGTTGCAATTACATAAATTATCACACACTTTGTATCTAGTTCTTGTTTATTATCAACAAAAATGAACATCTTGTGACCTTAAAAAAAAAAAAACAAAATTCAAAGAATCTTTTCATCATCGGAATCAAACAATATAGATAATAAAGAACACATCATAAATTACTTAATTACAATGCTATTTATTTTAGTTTAATTGAAGCTTAAGCAAGATATAGGAATATATACTAAAATTACTTTCGTTTTATATACCTAATTTAATTTCTTAATAAGTGTGCCATAGTCGAAATAGACAATTAAAGTTGACAGGGTGGAGTAAGTGTTTCTACTATTAAGCCTTTTTGGCTATACAAGTAGTAAAAATTCATTTTTTTTATGTGAATTGAACAATTTTGGGCATGGTCTTGATTTGCTCAGTACCTTTTTTATGGTGAGCAGTGAGCACTCTTAAAGATATTTTCACTTCTATACTTTCTACATTATTTGACATTTTATTCTTTCACCTTTCTCTCTAAAAAAAAATCCATTTTCAGACTTCTCATCTCTCTCCCACCATGACTTCGTCGCCAGAGTTGCCGTCGACCACCAGCACACCACCACCGGCCGCGGCCGGAATGTTGAAAAAATTACATTCCTAGATCGTCTTTGACTCCTCTTTTCATTTTAACCATTGATTCTACGAAAATCACACAAGATTAGTGTAGATCTGATTTTTTTTTTTTTTTAAAAAAAAAAAACTTTTTATCTCTCTTCAATTACACTCCAAGATTTGCTAGGATGATTTGCTTTAAGTTTCTTCCACTAACTAATAGTGTAATCCCTTATCAATTTAACAATGACTTCTAATTATCGTGTAAGATTTTCGTTCCAAATTAAATTGAAGATAAGTGTAAAAACTTTGTGACCCTTCATCTGATTTGCATACCAACGCGTAAGAATATATGTAGTATTTTATATTATAAATAAATGATGTCGATTTGGCTTTGTATTATTTTATACTTTGAATTTTTGTATGTGAGCAAAATAATGACGATTTGGTATCATTTGCTTGTAAAATATACATACTAGCTTGACTCACTTGTAAGCAAATGATGCTGGATTGACGTTTTGTTTTTTACTTTAAAATTTTGTATATAGGCAAAGTGATGAATAGTTTGTGTCATTTACTTGTAAAATAGACAGAGTAGTTTAGCTCACATGTATGGAAATGCAGACAAATTGTCTTTATTTTATATTTTCATATGTATTTTATTTATAAATAAAGTGAAGAAGATTTAAACTCATTTGTTTGCAAAATGTGAATAATATTTAGCTCACATTACGAATAAATAATGATGGGTTGGTGCAGTTTTCTTTGAATTTTTGATGATTTTTGTATTTTTCATATGTATTTTTGTGGATAAACAAATTGAAGACGATTTTGATAACTAGCCACTTATGGATTTACCCCGGGTATGTTAGTTGTTGTTGTTGTTGGCGGCTAGTCTTTAAAAAATACGTGTTTTTAAAATCTGGTCACTTTTCTAAAAAATTATGATTATTGGCTGATTCTCTTTAAATGTTGCGAAATACTGGTTAGTCATCAAAATTACCCATCCAAATACACTAACCTTCACCCAAATAAATATGCTTGAACAAATGATAGTACAGCCAATTCAGTAAAGGAAAATGCATAAAATAATGAACTTCATTGTCATCCTTCTTTGTGCAATGAAGCATGGGAAGTATTTACAAAAAAATTGATAGATAATGAACAAGAATCAGAAACTCAAAATCTAGTACTACCAAAAGTTTGAAACACTAGAATCCCCTACAAGGCCTTTATATCCCCTTATTCCCAATATGCTATGGTACTCCGGAGTGGGTAGGAGCGGGTCGAGTCCGTATCTGCGGAACAACAGCTGCGTCCGAATCTGATCTATCTACTCGACAATTCATCTGATGACTTCACGGTTGTCAAAGAAGCCCCAAAAAGCATCAAACATTTCCGATGAGATCCATGAACAAGAATCAGAAAATCAAAATCTAGTCCTACCAAAAGGTTGAAACACTAGAATCCCCTTATTGAACTTTGCCAAACTTCAACACATTGTTGATCTTTCCTTGTAACAAACATTTTGTTACCTCCAAAGCTAAAATTAGTTATCTTATTGCCACAACTATCTTTAGCTCTTCCCATAAAATTCTTCCTAAATACTCTATCTTTTATTGAAGAACCAATAAGAACCTCTGACCATAACTCAAGATTTCCACCTTTACTACAAAATACTTGATTTCCATGACTCTCAATCTTACATCCAACACCTTCTTTTTTACCATTTGTTACCTTTCTTTGATCACCAAGACAAGTCCAAGAATTGTCATTACTACCAATATTCCTTAAATCAGAAATGAAAACTTCACCTGAATGTACACCAACTTTTAATATAGCAGAAAGATTATCTGACACAATGCAATCAGCAAAACAATCAACATTTTCCTTTATATCCCATACTGCATTTCTTGATCTTATATCCCAAAATTTTATGTTCCCTCTTACACCAGAAGGTCCACTATGTGAACCTGCAGCCATCAACAAGTTATGACTAGAAATCCAACTTAATTTAGTAGCTGGAATTGCTGAATCCACTGCAGCACCAAAGATTTCATAATGGCCAATCTCAGCAACCGGCCTAAAACCATCGTTCAAATCGTGTATCATAATGCAACTGCCATTTCTCCTAGATGATTCAAAACTTGTAAACAAGAACTCTTTTGAAGCTCCTATTCCTTGTACTGTTGAACTAGAATTAGTTACATTTTCCCAATTCAATGTTTCTTTAACATTACCTTTACTAACATCAATAACTTGCAACCCTGAAAAGTCTGTTGCACCAACTGCTACAACGTTTCGTGACAACGATAACATCGAATCAATTCCAGCAAATTGTGTCAATATGGTTGATTTTCTCTTAAGTGACCAATCAAATGAAGTGATCTTACAACCCTGAGCAACTTGTATTGAACCAAGTTCACTTGTGGCAATTACACTAGGTGAATCTCTACCACTTAAAGGCAAGAAAACAGATTTTTCAAGATCAAAAGGCTCAAAATGAGAAGGATTTGATTGACTATTTAACAAAAGATGCTCTATACCATAATACTGTGACTCAAAAACCAAGTCTTGAATATCAAAATTCTTAGCTTTTGAAGGCAAATTTCCAGTTCTTAAAAGGGAAAGTAATATAGAAAACAGTTCAGGATCTCTATCTATAAATGGAATAGTACCATCAAAATTGGAAAGTTCAGAAAGTAATGATTTTGAACCTGCTTGTTTTAAGGTCTGTTTTGTTGTTTGAAAAAGCTGACCACCTACATCAATGGTAACAATATTTGTAGCTGAATCATTTGAGTTTCTTGAAAAACTCTCTGAAAGTGGATTTGATCCAGCAAAAGGTGGCATCTTTTTCAGATTCTGATAATTCAAGAATGTTGTCAGCCCGACCTTCACCGGACCTTATGTGAACGCGAAATTCTTTAAGCTGTCTTGTAATATCTTTTTGCACCAAGCTGCCTTATATGATAAAACGGACCTTGTGTGAACGCGAAATATTTTTTTGTACCGAACTGCCTTTTAAGTTTGTTGTGGACTCTTGAACTTTTTTTTAGGTATTTGGTGAATGTTGTGCAATATATATATAGTCTTGATTTTCAATGAAGTGGGATTCTTGGAATTTAATAGATTAATAAAATAAAGACTATTATTATTTTTAGAAGTTTCGTGGTTACATGTTATGAAGAATATATTAGGGTTGAAATAAAATGTGGGGAAATTAATTGTTATAAAGAAATATAGAGTCAGCTAAAAGAGGGGCTCTAGATAGTCAAAAGACTGCAGCTGGTCAATAATGGCTTTTTAGTTTCTAGAATATGAAGAAATTGACTTTTATGGAACATGTGTTAATTCAGCATTCCAACATAGACCAGATTCTTTTTTTGCTTATTAAAGTTTCCAACACAGATCAGAAGTGCTTTTCAGATAAGTACTTTTGAAGAATAAGCAGTTTGTGGTTGACCTAGTCATTCAAGAAGTGCTTTTCTAAACAGTTTGTGTTTGAATAATCTTTACAAAAAGTACTTTTGAGTGTCAAATTACGAAAAGTGCATTACTAAGATTCATTATGCGGCTAATATTATTTAAACGTATCAAAAATTAAAATATTTTTTCAATGAAAGAGTTAATTTAATATTTTATTTTCATTTATTTTAAATATAGAATATAAAAGAAAATATATACTATGGTTTTTTATCAATAGAAATAAGGTTAAACCAAAATAGGGAAGCAGAAAATAAAATTTTGTTTATATTTAAGAAATATATTGGTTAAAATAATTAAATATAGTATGGTAAATAAGTATTTTTCGTAAGAATATTTTTGTCTTAAAAAATTAATAAATTGCTTCTGCTTCTGCTTCTGGGAAGAAGCATAAATTTGTAGCTTCTCCCCAACAGCAGAAAAACTGCTTCTGCTTCTTCTTAAAAGTACTTTTTTCTTTTAGCCAAACATCTCAAAAAATTTTCAAAAGCGTTTTTTCTTAAAAAAAAAGTACTTTTCACTTCTGAGAAGCTTGGCAAAACAGGCTATTACACATACATACCTTTCTAAACAACACAATAGTATAGTATTAAAAGAAATTTTATACTACTATAGCTAAACTCCTTCGGGTCGTTTGGTAGAGAAACAAGTTATACATGAATTAATAATACATGGTTAATAATATAAGGATTATTAATAATACAGAGATTATTTTTATCATGTGTTTGGTCCATTATATTAAAATTAGATAAACTGTGTATTAACTCAATCTATGTATTGTGAAACATGATATTATTAATCCCATATAGGTCTAGCCGTCTAGGGATAAAATAGTACCAAATTGAGAGATAAAATAAACCCTCACCCATTTTCGTTATCAAATAAGTGATAACTCAATCCATAATTTAATCTATGTATTATTTAGTCTTATGCATCAAACGAAATGACCCCTTTGAATAATAATAAACTATACTCTTATTTGTCAGGACTCTTAGATTTATGTGATGATAGTAGAAAGGACATACAATGAAAACCTTGACTTGCGTTTTGGGCAAGTATTGAAACTAAAGACTCAATTAGGGAACATTAGATTAAGATTCACTCATTAGTTTTCTTCCAAGCTTAGTAATTTAATTTGAAATTGACGTACAACTAACTCCATACAACTTGTTTTCTAGCATTTGTTTAAAAAATGCTGCCGTAATTATCACGATTTTATATATATAGGTATATATACTTTAAATATTAGATATATAGATTATTTGGCATTCTGAAATTTGAAATTGTGATATATCTATATTAAATTCAATGGTGCTTCCGCCGTGCTGAAATTCTGGATCCGCTTCTAAATAGGATTATCGTTATTGTTCAATCTTATGTTACATTAAGTATTATTTTTAGAGTCAAAGAAATTGTTTTGATTAAATTTGTTCTAGTATTTTCTTAATATTTTGAATCGCTAATTATTGTTACTATATATATACCAATTAAATAAACATCAACACATTGATCAGGTGACAACAAATATATCCAATCATCAACCACACCAGAGTTAATATTCAAAATCATTAAGACATCATTAAAATGTTTGTTAAGTTATGTAATGGAGCGAGTATATATTATGCATCCACTCATGTGCCTTCCACAACTTATATTCTTCTAAAATTATAAAAATAACGAATAATATTGAATATAAAAAATAAGAAATAAAAATGTGTGTATTAATATTGTGGTCGTGGCTGGCTGCTTAGGGAAGACGAAACTACAAGTATTTAAATCCAAAATAATGTCAACCCTATAACGAATTTTTAATAAAATTAGGTACACCACCCCCATAATTCGGCCAACGCATGTTAATTTACTCTTAATTGAAAATTACAACTAATAGTATTTGCATATCTTGGGGACCAAACAATCTTGGCGGCACCCGCCTCATGTGCCTAATTTTAATGCACTCACCAATATTATTCAATAATATATAATTAAATGGCAGGACAACTTCGGTAAGAAAATTAATTTATAAAAAAAAAACAAAATGACGTCTGTCGTTTATAAAACGTCAATATTAGCAGCTTTTTGTGCCAGTGGGCTTCATAAACGACTAATAAATATTTCAACGAGAATTTAGACATGCTCTAACTGTTCTCTTTAAAAAAATATGATATTTGTAAACATTACTTTGTCAATACCATACTAAATAATATAAAATGTACGGGTTTCATATATTTTTGTCATAAGAATATAAAGTCAATTTATTTATTTTTTAAAATTATTTTTCTTACAAAGTTGTGCTGCCATTTAATTATATATTGCACAAAGATATATCAACCATTAAATACTTGATAGGACACATGGCGTGAATCTAATAATGTATTGAGCAATATTGGACAAAAAAGTAATGGACTAAATCCGGACTCACAAATATCTACTAGTACCTGAAAATCTACCGCTTGACTAATTAAAATTTGTATTAAATAAGACCAATAAAGAGATAAAACCTCTATGTCGAGAAATTCTATATTCCTAAAGCTCGAACTCAAAATTCCAATTTAAAGGTGGAAGAATTCCAATCATTCAATCCGACCTCTTAGTGGGGCAAATACATATCCTAATTGCTTTTCTTCCTAGTGGTTCGGAAGATAACTTATCAGCCGATGACATGCTCTGTAGATGCTTTTCTTTACCTTTCAAGCAATTTAAAGAAAAAAAATCATAAAAATCATCCGAGAAAAGAAAAGATTTAACTAAATCTCTATCGTTTTAAGAAGAAATGAATTAGGGACCTTGCAGTAGCAGCCAAAGGCAGATTCCCAGATAAGGTCATACCAGAGAAAGAACATAATGAAAATTATCATCATCATTATCACCATCTGCTACACTGTTCTAGCAATTATTGATCTTATTATTATACATAAAAGAGGTGAAAGACAGAAACTTAGTAAATTCCAACTATTGGTTAAATGTAAAACTCTCAAAACTAGTTTATCAAATGGTAATTCCTAAAATACATCCCTATCTATCTTTTCCTAACTTCAGGAAGTGCCCAAAAAAACAGCCTTCATATCAATTCCTATATCAGTCCTGCTGCACATCATTACCTTCAATACCTCGTCCTAGTATATTTTGATATCGAGAGTTCTGGTATTCGCTCCTGGCTGTGTGCAGCTGAGCAGCAGTTATTGGTATGGTGTGGATTTACCAAAAGCTATAACCAATTAGCTGACACCTGGCTGCATCATAGGGAAAATCCAGTTTTTAGATGGCCCGCCCTCCTTCCCGAGAACCTTCTCATTGGCCCACCAGTCAGAGCCAATAGTAGCTTTATCAGGATATCTTCCGTCCACATTGGCAAAGTTAAATTCTTTCGAGGATCCAAGAGTGATGGATCTGTGCTTCTGATGCCCCTGTCCATCCTCCCCGTCAACAGAAGTTCCTTCACGTATTTCGTTAGAAGACTCATGCTCATTGCTCTCGTGTACATTTGACATTTCAGCCTGGTTTTCCTCTGCTCTAGTGTTAAGCTCAGCATCCCTGCGAGATCCAGCTCTCATCAACATTGTTGGCTTCTTTTCCACACACCTCACTACATCTTCAGCAGTTATCTCGAAAGAAACTCTATGATCAACCACTGTAAGATCATTTTTCCATCCATTGAACGGCTTTGGAAGACGAGGAACATCAGAGCTCTGATGATTGAGAAGGAAACTGTCGTTATATCTGGGGTATACTGTATCAGGGGTCAAAGTCCCAGATCCTTGCCGTGATCCCCACTCGTGAGGGGCTATCTTCTCCAGGTTCAGGAACTGAGGGCGTCCAGGATTGGACTCACGGTCAAGAAAAGGAGATGAGGTTCCAGATACAGAGATGACTGACCCAGGCGAGATCAAATTGCTGACGGGACTCCCTGGTTGAAGTTGATATGATTGAAATTCATAATGGGCAAAAGGAAATCTATGACCACCATCAACATTTTGGTGGTTGGGGTCAAGAAGCTTAGCAAACGGCACCTCTGGTGATGAAGGTGTAGTAAAGTGGACTGACTCAGGAGGAGGGGTAAATGGAGCAGTTGACGGTTCTGTAGTATATGTAGAGAACACAGGAGGAGAGACCAGTTGAGGTTCATGAGCGTATGGACCAATAGCAAAAATAGACGTGGGTCCACTGGGAGAATATGTAGACATAGAGGAAAAGGATTTCAGGCCAACAGGTGAGTGGGTTTCTGATGGAGGCCCTGATGGCAAGAAAGATGCAGGAGATGAGGGAGGAGCAATAAAGGGAAGCACTATAGAAGGAGCTTGAGTTGAACTATCAGCAGAAGGTCTATCTGCCCCAGGGGCTGTTGTTTCAGGAACAAAAACTGCATGTCCAATTCGCTTTTTCTGTTTCTGAGACCCAAAACACCAATACATGCTCCAGCAGCTTCCCCATCTTCGTTTCTGTTGAAACAATTTGAAATGCAAGACATGATAAGATCTTCTCATAAAATGAACAGAAAAATCTCAGTTAATTTGAAAGCATGATTTAGATGTTAACTCAGAAAGCAAGTTTCTTCAGGATAAGACCTGAGAGCAAAGAATACAGGAAGTAGAAAATAAAAATTACTTTGCTACTTGATGCTGTCTTAAAACAAGGATGCATTCAGTTTAATTGTTCCTTATAATCAAGGATTCAAGGCAATAAACGCAATGAATAGACACAAACAGCCTTGGACATGTAATTCCTTAAATATAATTGAACAGCAAAAACAATTGGACAGATGATCTAGCCCAGAGTAATATTATGAAGGCTGAGAGAAATTAGCCTCTTCTGGTTTTCCTAGGACAAGATGGGGGTTCTGATCAAGGAGAAAGCACCAGAGAGCAACGAGGGAACAAAACACTTAGGTTTATAAGTGCCACAAGAATGTCAATCAAAATGAAGGGGATGCTGGAAGACCTCCCTGGTAGGCTTTCCACCTTGCATCCTTAAGGTAAAATGTTTAACTCTAAGACGTCTCCTCCCCATTCTTTGTTCCTTCTCCCTTCCCCCTCCCAAAATATTAAGAAAAAGAAGGAAAACAGAACTGTTTTAAAGTACCATTTACATTCGTATGTTATAGATCTATATAAATGTATAGGAACATTGAGAAGATTGTAAAAACCAGAAAATAAGTTTTAGAAAATCCAAATGAACAACAAAGAAGAAGAGGAGGGAGGCACAAGAAAGCAAAGTAACAAATATTTGTGCAATATGTCCAGAAGTGACCGTAAGCGTTTCAGCAACCAGAGGCCATAGACTTAAGTGCCTCACATGCTTTGGCTTCTTCACTTGGCCTAGGAGGTATTGCATATCACCCCTTGACTAAGTGAACAGCGGAAGAGGCCTTTCGCTCTCAGCCAGTGAAGCTACTAAGCATCAGTTGATCCAATGAATTCAGGGAAGGAGTTTTGACATCAGAAAACATAGACACCTTTTGCCTTTAGAAACACATTTAGACGTGAATGACATATTTAGCATCATTAGAAGTTAGAACTAACATATTTGAGTAGGGATCTGAGAACAAAAGCAGTGGAAACTCAATAATCTAACCACTTTATGGATCCTTTTTTATAGGTAAAATAATTGTTATTGTAAGAACAGAACGAAAAAAGATAGTAGTAAATAAATGTGTGCAATGAATCTGGATTTACTCCTTCCAGAGTAGTGATTCCAAATCATCCAGCACCAAAAGTGTAAATCCTATAAACACCTATATGACACAAAGAACTTTTTCTAGTCTTCCTTCAAAAATAGAAATTCAGGTTTATTATATAAAACTGGCAAGCCTAATCAGCCTTAAATTTTAGTTGTACAAATTCAATTGCTGGAAGAATATGAGCTGTGAACATTGAAGCTTCAAATTATAGAAAAATAAGGAGTTAATGAAGATATAGCTCCATCATTGGCAACATTTGACAGTTTGCACCTCATATTTGCTGATTCTAAAGGGAGTCATGAACCTTCGCCAATACTCCAAAAATTCACTGTAAGATAGTTGTCCAATATAAAAAATATCGACCGTCGTTATATCATTTTAAGCATTAGGGATCTCTTCATATGTTAGGGTTCCTTTTTATTTGTAAGGACTATCTTTGCAAACCCATTAATTAGCAATGATGGAACAGTGGTCACTTCTCACCACCTACACTGAAGTCACTTTGCTTCGACCCTCTAAAATGCGTAACACTATGCCTCACATCCTCCATTGCTTTAAGCGAGGAGCAAGCACTTCTAATAACCTTTTCGAATAGATAGCATATGGAAAAAGAGTAGAAATGATTATTCCACTTAGACATGGGTGCAAGCTCTACTATGAATGAGAAGAAAAGGAGGAGCACTAAGAAGAAAGAGAGTTCACAAAGTGACAGAGATTTCCTTGCATTTTGATTAAGAAAAAAGAAAGCTAATGATTTATGACCAAATCACATCTCTACTAGTACTCTTGTTTCTCATAACGAAGTGTCGCGCTTTCGATTTCATTGAATGAGGTTAAAAACATTCCTTGCTTTATCTCTTTTTCCTTTCCTTATTCAAGCATTTGCAACCATATCTCTCCGAGTCCCTCTGCTCTCATGCACTTAGTCAAATAAGTTATAAGTGACAGTTGATTGAAGGCACAACACACACATCCGAAGTCCTGAACATATTTTCCAACCTCCTATTACTTGTCTTACCATCACCATCAAGAAACTGCAGGTCTATACCAATCTCCAAGATGATGCAAAAAATACAAATGCTAACGTCCATTCTGATGACACGTTCTTCCATTCTAGTGAGCCACTTCTGTCACTGTGACAGATTTTCTTGTAATTCTCGAAAAGTTCCAATCTTTGTAATACATAAAAGAAAATTGCTGGCGTATCCTCAGTATTTAACAATCTCAAGCACAATCAAGCAATTACCAAATCATAAGATTCATAAAAGTAATTTTCATTTTTTTTTTCTCTTCTTTAAAATCCACAAATCTCTGATCTTAATGCAACGAAAAGCTTCAGAGTCTATAAATTCATAAATCTCATTCAGTCATCTATGAATTTCCTTTTGCAGTTCTAAAAAAGCTTCAATTCACTTTAATTTATCTCTGATTTCAACAACATACTCAGTATAATCCCACAAGTATAGCCAGTCTCGGGAGGGTGAGATATACGCAGACCTTACCTTTAATCACGATCTATAAATTCCAAAAATATACAATACTCTGAAATAACTATAACCTGATTCAAATCAAATGTAAAACACAAAAGGATCTATAAATTCCAGATTCAAATAAATTTGTACAACACAAAATGAGATATTAATTACAAAAAAATAAATATAACTAGATTCAAATCAAAGAGTAACACAAATTATCAAAAATCATAACTGTAACTAAAAAATTAACTGGATTCAATCGAAGTAAAAATAATTACCTGAACGGAAGCGTGAGGAGCACGATTTTGATTTTCAACGGAAGCGATGGCGGTAGCAGCTGCGTTTATAGTTTCTAAAGTGTTATCTACTCTGTTACCGTTTACTCTTCTCATTTTCCGTGCGTGAATACGAGATACTTTGTGCACCGAGCTTTTTTTTCAATTACTCGGAGCTCTTATATCATCTCCAGAACTGAAGTTTCTGATCAGAGTAAATTGGGGAAGAAGAAAATTGATTTACTGTTATATATACTTGTGCGAAATGTGGCTATATATTGTAATTATTTGTTTGTTTGTGTATTTATGTGTAATGGAACATGGCTATAGCTTTGGAGGTCAAACACGGCAATGACTTTTACTTTATTTTCCTATAATAATTATGGGGTTATTATTAGTAAAAGCTAATTTAACTTTGTACTAAAAGGTAAAATTTTTGTTTAATGATGAGTTGTGGATGAAAATTACGATAATGGGCTTCATTTTGGAATTGAATAAGGGTTGTGTTGCACTTGAAATTTGCTAGCTACATTTAGTGTATTCTCACTTTCTTTTCACTTCATGTTTTATATAAATTTTTGGAATATTATTTATACCAAATGATACTATCGGCATAGTAAACCTGTATGAGTTTGCTTACATTATTAATCTCAAGTCCGGATAAAGAAGAAGGGTTGCGGTAGGCCAGCAAATCAGTATGTAAAATTTTATTAATCGTGATGAATCTCAGTGTCCATGTATCGTTGTTATATTGTTTATATATCAAATTAGTATATCAGTTTGTTATAATTAAACAATGATTAAAGTAATTAATAAGTAGTCACTCATCTCATGAGATCCATCATCAATATGGTACTCCCTCTAGTCCATTTTATATGATTTTTTGATTTTTTTTAGGTCCAAAATATTTGATTTTTTCAAAAACCAAGATGATATTTCTTTTGACTTTTTAAAGTTACCATTGTTAATAAATTAAACACATAAAACTTTTACAATTTTCTACGAGTAAATTTTGAAAGACATGAAGGTTAATTTAGTAAATGACATCATTAATTAATGCTAAAAGATGGATTTCTTGGTCTGTGTGAAAATAGTCAAAAAATCAAATAATATGCATGGGAGGGAGTATTAATATTGTTGAGGTTAATTTAGTCATATTCAATTTATAGTACTAGTATAGTAAGTATTAATTAATGTAATAAAGTAGTCAATTATTAAAAGGTTTAATAATAATTGTAGTTACCAAGAGAAACTTTTTGTTAGGCCAATGAGTGTGCACGTGTGGGCATCTATTTTCTTGATGGCTTTTTGTGCGCACCCTCCTGGCTTCTTCCGGCGTAGGTTAGGCCCCACCTTGAAAATTCTCGCTATTTTACACGCCCCACTTAAACTAACGTGCACGCTTGGCTCATCGTTTACTGTAATTTTTTAAGACTAAAGTCGCTATTATTACTTACGTTTACTTCGTAGCAAGTATTTGTTTATTACCACGAAGTGTCGTAGTGGACTGGTAGGTACTTCTTCGTTCTTAATCAGACGTTTCAAGTTTGAGTCTTGAGAGTGAACTCGTGTTTTAATAGGAAGCGTTTTACCTCCAATTTAGAATCTTTCGGCACGAATTCGGATCAATTGAGCTCCAATATACTTATCGGATACAAAATTAGAAAAAAAAATTGTTTATTTATCATAGGCATTAAAGAAAGTTACTCGGGGTAAATTACACATAGAGGAATACTAAGAATATCTTTTTTGGAATGTGGGCATAAAGTTTTTGGGAAGATGTTCCACGGAGGCTGTGAAATACTCCTTCCGTCTCAAAATAAGTGTCTATCTTTTATTTTTAGTAGACGCTGGCCTACATTACACACACATTTTATTTTAAACCACATAATTTGAATTTTTTTTTAATTTTTTAAGTTTTGTGTCCAGTCAAATACAGATACTCATTTTGAAACGGATGGAGTAGCAATTCTTGAGTTGGTGCATTCCTTTAATTTTTGAGCTGCATACCCCTAAAGAGGGTGAAAATTAAATAAGACGTTATATTTTTATAAATCTTAATGCATACTTATTTCACTTTTTTGGAATTTTTAGGAAGTTGAAAGTCTAATTTTTCAATTTTATATCAATAATAATTGCGCTTCAATTACAATTTACAAGCATAAGTTAATATTGTCTATGAGTTATACATTTTCTTTATGGTAACAAAAAGGTCGGAAATTACTTATAATCTTATAAGAATCTTATTATTTGGAAATTTTATAAAAATTTGCTAAAAGAACTTGCTCACTATAGTAATTCAAAAGTCTTGTATATCTCAATTTCGTTTTAAATTTTTCAGTTCTCTTTTTTTATTTAAAGAAACATTTTCCTTTTCTTGCTTCTCAATTTCTTTTTGCAGTCACAATCTCTCACTTTCAAAATATTTTAATAATTAAAAAGGAAAATTTGAAAAATAACCCAATTTTTTGCATAAGTCTATGATGATGAGTTGATGACAAATGACAAGACACTTGGGGAGGAAAAGAACCTTTTCAAAACTAGTTGCTTTTTTTTACCTTTTAGCCATATCTTTCACTATGATTTTAGACAGGACTTACAAAGTTTTTAGGCTACTTTTCAAGATGATTACACCTTTTACAAAAGGATGACAAAGTTATCAACAAAACTTTAACTCTAGTCTTTAGAATCATTAATATATGTACTAGAATGCTTGTCCAAATATTACTACTACTTACTAATTATTTTGACAAAAAAATGTCTTTTAAAAAAAAATTGAGAGAAGCCATAGTTAAAACTTATAGTTTAAATTTGTCTTCACTTCTCAAATCTTTGAACAAATATAAAATAAATAGCTTATGTATACTTCAAACAAATTTAACTATATAGGTTCTTGTAAATTTTATTTTTACACTATATACCCATGAAATTCAAAGTTTTTTCAAGTTCTACCCATTAAAAATTACACTACCCATAAAATTAAAAGTATTTTGTCAACCTACCCATTTATTACTGTATACTTTTGTTATACCTTATGAATGTATACCTTTAAGGTATACTGCATAAATAATAGTATATAAGTGTAGATATGGATGTATACATTTAAGGTATACTACATAAATAATTAGTATACAAGTTTAAATGGGTAAGACATGTAAATAGTTTATGGGTATGACTTGTAAATATGAAACTTATGGGTATAGGTGAATAAATATTTTGATTTTAATGTGTATTTTCGTAAACCTTTCGTTTTATTTAGCGAAAAGAAAATGAACTTCTTACACAAATAATATATATATATATATATATATATATATATATTATATATATATATATATATAAAATATTTTGGACTAAAGGAATATGTCATAGTCAAAATTTGTGCTTTTTCTTCCTCACACTCTTTTAATTCATTTTCTATTTCTCTTCTCATGAGCTAAGAAGGTAAGAGTTTCTTATATGAGATATTAAAGAAAGTTGGTGGGAAAGATTAGTATTTAGACATAATTTAGGCAACTGATTATTAAGACTTTAGCCATTATTTTATTCATGCAGACTCAGTAAACTCAAAAAGTAAAGCTTGAAATCTTATGGCAAAGCTTCAAAGTTATTGAAAATAATTTTCGGAAAAAAAAAAAAAAAAACAAAGCTAGATCATCTTCACAATGATTAATATGTGTTTTTGCGTATATATATCGACAGTCGAGAAATCTTTGAGGGTCAACTAATGCATTGTTCGAAGTTGATGAATGCTTTATCACTCGTTCCTTTATCACTTAACCAAATATCTCGGGCGATGATGATTAATAAAGTAATATTCTCCAAAAGTATTTTTTTAGAAAAGTAATATAAACATCACTTTTCTGTATGGAATTTGTTTCCTAGGATGCTGGCAGTTGTCTCAAAACAATACTTGTCAAAATGTTTATATCAAGGAAGAAATTTCTTGTATCATTCTGCACTCACTATATGTCATTTTCTTTCTTTTTCATTGCAGAAAATTATGACTTATTTCAATATAGAGAAATAGAAATGTCTAAGCTTGAGTAAAAAGTTCAATCATGTCCCAAAACAAAATTTGAGTAGGTTAATCAACCTTTTATATGGTTGTTTTGATTTTTTTAAGTATTTTCCTAAAATATCATTATTTTCCTAGCGGAGTGTCTATCGGAAACAGCCTCTCCATCTTGGTGGGGTAAGATCTGCATACATCTCACCATCACCAGACTCCACTTGTGGGGTATGTTGGGTGTGTGTTGTAATCAACTTTTTAACTTATTCAATCCGTTTTTCGTTTTTTCAATGGTAATGTCCGGAGCAGCTTACTTGCACGTTATCTTTTGCAAAATCTATATGCTACCTCCCATTGATATGAGTTTCAGCTTATTCTGATAGTGTATTGACTTACTTTATCAAGTTAAGTTCAGATTTTGGCACAGGTTTTTCATTATAAAGATACATATATAGGTCAAGCTAGTCCATTAGGAAAAATGACAAAGCATAATCCTCAAACTTCAATGGTTTCATAAAACTACTCAATTCATACTTTGGTTCCAACTAGTAACCCATATTGTTACAATCTAGAACTATATTGGTCTTAAAGGCTTTACTTCCCGTCTCAAATTGATACTTCTTTTAAATTTTTTTTTCAAGCGGTATTGACCTATTATCTCTCCACCTTGGTGGGGTGAAGTCTGCTTACATCTCACCCTCTCAAGACCCTACTTGTGGGATAAACTGGGTATGTTGTCGATGTTGTAAGCGGTATTGACTCATTGCATAAAAACACATAATTTGAAAAGAAAAACACTTGCCCTTACATATATAAGGAGAACTTAAAGCAAAGTGGTGTCGACGCAATAATATTCAAGCAAAAGATAGTAGTTTTACGAGAGGGGGTGGGGTGGCATGGAGCGACGGCTGTGAAGGCGAAGAGACGATGCAAAATTGCAGGTATAAAGCACATGTATTTATTCGCCAAGCATTGAACCTAAAACAAAGTCTGAGATCTGTTTCTATAAATGTTTCATGAAATCATTAATCATTATATCCTAATCAGAAAAATAGAACAGTTTAGCTAACCATAGAATGGAAAGATTTTAAGCTGCCAAGCTCTTGGATGCAATTTCAAACACGTTCTCCGAGAGTCCCTCAGTTTTCAGGATCATCTCCAATTGTTCCTGTAACATAATAAATTATTTCTTAGTCCTTTTAACTTCTACGCAATCAGAACACTAAAATGAAATATAATAACGTTTGATCAAGAAGAGCAGCTACTAACCTTAGCAAGAGTTTGTCGCGTTTCATCATATCGCTTCCACCTAGAGAAGGCTGACACCATCCGAGAAGCCACCTGTCATCCAATAGAAGAAAAAGAAATTCTCAGACTAATGTAAAACCGTTGTTGGTTGAATTGCTGGATTGAAGAATAGCTGTTTATGTGCTAATCGTTGTTACAAATAGAACAAAAATGATTGAATAGTATTTAAAGAGACCTGTGGATTTATCTTGTCAAGCTGCACCACTAGTTCCCCTAAGAATTTGTAGCCAGACCCATCCTTACAATGGAAGTTGACAGGTGACCCACAAAATCCTCCAATCAAAGCATAAACCTGCAATTTTCCGGAATGAAACATCATGTCTTCTAATTGACAGAGATTAACATTAACTAGAAAGACATCAAGATCATGAAACACGTACCTTGTTTGGATTACGGAGGTCAAATGCTGTATGGTCTAGAAGTTTCTTAACATTCTCAACATTACCGGGCACGTCTGATGCAGCTTGAAGCAGCAACCACTTGTTCACAACCTAAGGGAAAAACGAGTGTGTGCTAAAGTTATCTTGACGCTTATAAGTTCATCTCAGTAAAATAATGCAAAGAACGCAATGTAAACCTACTTGTTTAATTGCAAGCTAGATATGAATAATTCAAAGTCACACAGTTAATCAACAATAAGAAGGCAAGAACAGGTCCAGCGGACTAGAATTACGGGCTGACCAGCCCTTGAACAGAGACATTGGTGAGTCCTCCTTACCCACAGACCCCCTCTCCAAAGAAAAGAAAAAGACACAACTGTTCCATGTTCACCCAGAGAGTAAGTTTCAATTTATGGGACCAGAAGACGACACAGACATGGGGAAGGTATTAGAGGCATAGAGACATACCAAAAAGTCATGCTGCCACTTGTTATAGAAATCAGCCAAAATTTCTTCACGAATTGCAGGTTGCTGATCAATAGCCACTAAAGATGCAAACTGATCTGTCATGTTTGTGGCACTTTTGTATTCATTCAATAAAAGTTCTGTAACTTCTGGGTCTTCAAGTGATCCAAGATAAGCTGTAGACGGAAAGAGGTTAGTGGAATTGTAGTTTGTCAAATGTAGTCCTAAAAGGCACTGTATCCAGATGTACGAGAATAAACAAAAAGAAAATAAACAGAAAAAAAAAAAAATACACACCAAGAGCAACATTTTTAAGAGCACGCCGTGACATATTTTGATGATCAAACTCATATGGGTCAGAGCTCCTGTTGTTTTTAGCCTGCAAAGTATGTTTCATGTTATTACTGTTTTAATCAGCAAGCAGATTTTCAGGTAAATTGAGAATTAGTAGTAAGAAAAAGTAACAGTTTTGAGGTTGAGAAGGCGTTACAGTGATGAGGAGCTCCTCTTTCAATTCCGACGCCAGTTGCTTTCTTATGAAAGTCCGGACTGCATGAACGGCATCTGGGTCCGCAACTGTCATCATGTCCATGATTTCTCCTACACCCGGCAAAGTTATTGCCTTGGCAATGAATTCCTAAGAGGACACAACACATGTTAGAAAAACCTCTTTCTTCCGACATGAAATACGCGCAACTACAAGAAAAGAGGCAAACACCTTATCTAAGCTTGAGTCGATGAGTATGCATTTGATTCCCTGGACGAACTGAGGGCTAAGAACCAAAGGCTTATTCTGTTGGAAATCAGCAACCAGGCTGAGCATCAGCTTCCTCGCCAACACTTGTCCTGCCTCCCAGCTGAGGGTCAGATAATATTGATCTCGATCATTCCAAATTCGTGAACAGCTAAAAAGATATTGAAACGAGATATCCAGATAATACAAACCGGTTAAACTCGTCTGAATCATGAGCAAGAAGGAAAAGTAGATCGGTATCAGTGAGGTCAGACTCTAGTCGGATGGGAGCACTGAAGCCTCGTAATATAGATGGTGTTGGCCGCTCAGATATGCCATTGAACACAAATTCCTCCTCTTTCTGCATAGTACACACAAGAAAGTCCTTTATCACAAATGCATGTTTTAAAGATCCATTGCTTATTCACAATACCGCCAGCATTTTAAACCAAATTACATCCATATTAGGTCATAGGGGGATCCAAATATCGCATAACCAAATGCATTTGACCAAACCTCTCAATTTGTTACTCGATAAGGCTAATCTACGATTAACAGAAGAAGCCTAGACTGCTGTCTGAGGTTTCATTTCAGTTCCCCAAACACTGGAACCAAGGAAAAAATATATTTTCTACTTCTATTGAGCAAAAGCACTATATATGTATTCCAAAGGAGGATATTATAAGAATTCATTCATGGAATTTATTGAGGTATGATACTGTAAGAAGCAGTTCATGGCCTTTATCAAAGTAAGATACTGTAAGAAGCAGTTCATGGCCTTTATCGAAGTAAGATTCTGCAATAAGCTGTTCATGGCTTTTACCAACTATTGTCCATAAGCTAGTTAATTTGTTGGTAACATCAGTCAGCAATCAAGCTAATAAGTGACAATGAAGTCATATTTCCTTATTTCTCCAGGGTAGATAGAGAAACCACACCCAGGATATAAAGTTTATCAAGTGGAATGAACTGGCATAAGTCTGTCAACATTCTAGACTAACCTTTGTTACACGGAGAACCGTAGTGTGCACTTTATGATCACTGCTTGAAAAACTTTCTAATTTCCCATCATGATAAACAGAAGACAGAGGCATGTCCTTGCCACTTGAATCCAGCAGCCCTACTGCAACAGGAATAAACATAGGTTCTTTTTCCGGCTGGCCAGGGGTTGGAGGCACCTCTTGACTGGGAATACATCAGAGAAATATGTCAGCCTAAAGAAGAAAGGTTCACAGATCTAAAGGAAAATCCATTCTATGTTTTACCTGAACTTGAGGGAGAAAGTGCGGCCTTCAGCATCATATTTTGTTGTAACCTTCACTACTGGTGTCCCAGCTTGGGAATACCTGTATTTATGTTTCATTTAAATGCTTAACTTTACGGGAGACATGAATACTAGTTCAAATGGGGAAAGAAGAATCTCCCACCAGAACAAGAAATTAGCAAAATCTGCATTGTTGGCATCCCGCATTGCGGCAAAAAAGTCTTCACATGTTACTGCTTGACCATCATGCCTCTTGAAATATAAATCCATGCCCTGAAAGAGAAAGGAGGTACATCAGACTCATGAGACTCTCAAGTGCGGAAATCAATTGTCTGTACTGTAAAAATAGGCAAGAAATTATCATTTTCTTACTTTTCTAAATCCTTGGCTCCCTAACAAGGTTTTGTACATCCTGACCACTTCAGCTCCCTGATAATGAAAATAGAGAATTAAATCAAAGGTGAATCAAAACATTCCCTTACACGTGCATAAGCACATAGGACTGCAAGCACACATAAGGTCATGGATGTGGCGGCACAGAAATTAAAAAAAAGGCATGAAAAGAAAGAGAAATTACCTTCTCGTATACCTGCAAAAGAGAATATCAAAAAAGGAAGAGCAGTTAATAAATACCCAAGTAGAGAGATAAGAGATACCAGGACATCAAGCTAAATCAATGATGAAACAGAATGACCAGTATCTTACCGTAACTGCATGTTCAAGAATCATTAAAGCCAGACCAGCCATCAGAACCAAACATCAGAAACAATCAGTAACAAAAAATATCATCAAAATTGGATCGACAGAGATTAAACCTCCTCCCAACGTCGCCAATTAATTGAAACTTGCCTGTGTAAAAGTTATCCATCTGCCAAAATAAAAAGGTGGAAAGAAGAATGAGCAAACTGTTGGTGGGGCAGCATTTCTTTAACAAGGATCATCCATATTCAAGGAGATTATTGGTACCTTGATATAAGAATGAGGTCGGACAGGATGAGCCATTGGACCAGCATCCTAGAAAATCAGGATAATAGTTAGTACAAGTAACTAGTCATCCACAATTCACAGCACATTTATTTGGCAATCTATGTATATATAATCAGGAATACAATAATGACAAGAACTTGAAAGAACTCTTTGAACCTGTGGGAACTGATACATTCGAAGCCGTGAAACATCAGCAATCCTTTTCACAGGACGGCTCCCCATATCAGAAGAGAACTCCTGCATGAATCATCCAATAATCTTATAAGCTAAAGCTACCAGAAAAATATTTCTGTAACCATCATCTCCAGGAATACATCCAACCTGATCACGGAAAACAGTAAGTCCTTCCTTTAAACTGAGCTGGAACCAGTCACGACATGTAACTCTGCGTTCAGCTCAAAAGTTAATATAAGTCTTTAGCATAGACACAAGAATACTATCTCTGCCATGTATCCAATCGCAAAAGCGGAAAACCTAATTTTTATAAAGAATTTAAAGCTTTCTTTGAAAGTAACATATGAGAAGCCGCAGCAAAAGAGTGCTAATTGTTTACAAAGGGAGAAAAACAGACATATAACTCCTGAAGTGCGTTGAGGAATTTGAGTAACATGTCCATGTTATACACACCATCCATTTTAACCAAAAGACCTAGAGATATACACAGTAATTTTACAGAAAATTTTAACTGACAAATATTAACCAGCTTTTTATTTTCAGTGAGAAGGGGGATTGGGAATAGACAAACCTGTTGCCTGTCCAGTTGTGGAAGTACTGCAACAAAAAATGGTGTTTTTACTCAGTATTCACAAATCTGTATACAAGATAAAGTTAATGATTTCAGTAGCTTATGAAGCATATCTATCACTCACCTCATGTCCAATCACACCCAATATTGCCGCATAATCAGCATCTGTTGCTGTTTCAGGAGATGCCAGGACAAGCTTGGAATTAAATATCTGTCGAAAACAATAAGGCGATAGTTGAGGGAAAAAAAGTCATAAATAGAACAATGCAATGAAATAACATCTCAAATATCATACATTCAAGCTCTTGTTTTCCATAGCTCCCCTGGCAATGACATGACAAACAGGTTATGATCCACAGAAAAATAAGGGGGTGGATAAAGAAAGACAACAAAAGAAAAATGCCAGAGAAGAAAAGTGATAAAGTGGAGAAAACAGAGAACTAACATGTTAAAATCAGGAACAGCAACAATATTGAAAAGATCCAGGTCATACTCCAGACCAAAAACCTGTTTGAAAATTTTAACAAAGAAATTCCAATATGACCATAAGTGACAAGACAATGAATAGTAACTTGATGGTTATCAAAGAAACAAAAAGCTCACATCTTCGTCCCACTTCATAGCTGCCTTGAGAGAATACATGGCATGTGCTGTCTTGGGCAGATCTTGTGCAGGGGTCCAGATTCTAAGGGAGACCTTACGGCCTGAACGGGTCGTAAATGTGTCATCTCTGCTCGCTAACTGACCAGCAACCAATGCAAAAAGATAACAGGGCTTGACGAAAGGATCCTCCCAAACTGTAAAATGTTTTCCCCCCTGAAAAAAGTGAGAAAAATAAATAATTCGATGAGTTGCATAAGGGTTACAATAAAACAGCTGTCAACAAACAGTACAGGAACATCCAAATGTACCTCTAGATCTCCTTGCTCAATAAGGTTTCCATTTGACAACAACACAGGGTACAAGGATTTATCTGCCTCTATGCGACAGGTGTATTTTGCCATAATGTCAGGGCGGTCCTAATGGTAAAAATGATTGCATTAGCTAGTATTTCAAGGAGAAGCGGCCGAGAGGCAAAAGAAGAAAGGGAAAAGGGCACACCTGATAGAACGTAATTTTCCGGAAACCCTCAGCCTCACATTGTGTACAGAAATTCCCTGATGACTTGTATAGCCCCTGAAGTAAATACCGGTATATGTCAATATACTTCAAAGCATACAAACCAAAAGTCCAGCGTTACTGAAATTTGAAATGCAAGAAAAAATTGCAAATATGAAAATATCCTGCCCTCCTATTGCACCTCTAAGGACGTGTTCTTCTGAGGATATATTTCTGTCACAATCTCCAAGGTGAACTTGCTACTTGGAGGGGATGCAAGAGTCAGGTGTCGCGAGTCCACGCAGAAATCTTCCTCCTAAAGCGCATTACAAGCATGGTTTATGAGTAAAAGTAACATCATCTGACATATGTATTGATGTGCATCTTCAAACACTTTAGGTGCATGATTTTGATATAAATACCTTCAACGGATTTCCGTTAATCTTTAGCGAGACCAACTTTAGGTCTTGCCCATCTAGGACAAGTGGGGAAGACTGTCCTGTTCAAGATAAATTAGCATCAAGGTGAGTTCTTGGAAAATACAACCATTGACAACATCGAGAGAATTCAGTCAGCCAAGAAGTATCTATCAATTAATCATGTACCTCAACCCAACAAAGCGTGGGCAAAAAGTATTATAGTTGACATTTTAAAATGACACAAAGGGTTAACAAGATTTACCTTCCACTCTGGGGTTGACAAGAATTTTCGAAGCAACAATTGTACTTTCCTCACCCAACGAGAATTTCAAATCCACCTAAGTAGTAATTTGAGTTAGACTTATAAAACTTGGAGAAATCTAAACCTTCGCCTAGATTAAGGTCAAGAATCAACTGACATACCGTTTCAAAATAGAAATCAGGTTGTTTGTAATCCTTCAGAAAGATTTCTTTTGGTGCTTCCATCTTGGATTCTTCCACTTCTTTTGACAGAGGTTCGGTTGCAACTGAACAGATTAATCTTCGGTCAATTCTTCTAGGTTGCTGGGAAACATACAAGAGTAAAACAAACAACGTCAGCACAGAAAAGCCCAATCCGCAGAGTATCCAAGTAACTCAAATTATGGACAAAATAGCTTACCACCAATGGAAAATGTGGGATCTGACACCTCCTCCAACGTGTAGCCTAGTAGTAAAAAGCAGAAAGACTGAATATTGGAAAGGAGAAAACGATTCACAGCAAGACAATGCATTAAAAACCAAAGGCCATGGGGCTTGTAGAAGCCAGCCAAGAAATAATTACAAACCTCTGAAGTGAAGTACTGTTTAAGTCTACAGATATTCCTCGAGCGCCCAACCGAAGTAACACCGAAACTTGCCTGAAACTACAGAGAAGAAATCAAAAGCAATTCATCCAATGATAACAAGGCATCAAAAGCTAGCTTACGTCAACTATATGTACGTCAAAAACGGCATTAGCACATCAAATAAGCAAGAGAAAGATAATAATAAACCTATAGAAAGCCTGAATTACTAGAAGAAGTGTGGAAGAGATACTAAACCAAGTATAAGCACTACTTAGAGCCAGAAACTAAAAGGATGAAGCTTTCCATTGCCAAAGAATCAGGACAAATTACTTGTGACTCTCAAAAGGACTTCATTTGGTAAGCAATATCACAAAGTTGGAAGTATTACTAGTCCAGTTGGAGCAAAAACACATAGTTTATCAATGAGAGAAAAAGAAACAGTAGATACAACACTGCCCATACTACTATCAAATAACTATTACTACCACTTTCAAGTTTAGCATTAATTGGTTATAGAATGAATAAAAGGGAGTTGGATAATCACAGGAGCATTGGAGATCAAACCCAATAGACATGTCTTCGATAAACTTGAAGCCTTGCACGGTAGAACCAACCGAGCCATCGACAAACCTCACACAACTCCTAATAATCTACTATTAATAATAATAGTTAGTTCAACTTCAAAAATCAAAGTTTCTCAAAATTACCCTATAAAGTTTCAACCTTTACAGCAAACCTAAGTACTTCAGCAATCAAAATATCAAAAATGTCTATAAAGTTTCAATCTTTATAAAATCTAAGACACACCCAAGTAAAAATTCACTATAAAGATTCAATCTTCACAAAATCTAAGGCAAACCCAAGTGGCTATTCACTATAAAGATTCAATCTTTACAAATTACAAGGCAAACCCAAGTAGCTAAATTTTGAGAAGCAATGGCTATTAAAAAGGGGTAGTAGATATATAAGGATAATTCAAGAATATGGACAAGAAAAATCAATAAAAAGGGAATTAAAGTTTAAAATATTACCATACACTAATTAAAAAAAATTAATCAAAATTATTGAATTAAGGGTTTACCTCTGTTGATGGATCAACAGAACAAGAACAATGGAAATATCTTTTTGTAAAGATGAAAGATATTTGTGATCTGTGAAGTGGCATATGCAAATTATATTTATAGTGGAGTACTAGGTAACTTCTTCTTTTTTTTTTTTTTTGTAAAATAAAATTTAGGTTTTTTTGTTTTTCAAGAAAAGGGTCCCCATTTGTTATCTAATTTTAATTATTTTGTGATAGGATTGGTTATTTTTGCGGTTGGTTTTTGTTTTTTTAATGATATATTCACTTATCTTTTTAGGGTAGGAAAAAAGTGAGAAAAAATCTAAATTAGGTTTTGAGGAAATAATGGGCGGGTCTTAAATATATTAGTATTGGAAATTCACAAAATCCGAAAGAAAGGTAATGTAATCAATCATATTTAGATTCATTTAATAAGATACAGTATTATCGAATTAAAGTTGCAACGGCTTGAGTTGGAACTTTTAAGGTTGTCTTATAAGTTGAATCGTTTATATGGAGAACAATCTCGTCAAAAGTCATTATATCTGTTATACTAATCAGTACCTTAAATCGTAATTTTCGAACCAAAATAAGATCAATATTAATTTGACTTCATCATATTTGCATTATCTAATTTTGGAGAATTGGAATAGTGTAATTTGATAAGAAATGTTAGCAGTCCACTTTTGCCAAATAATGGGCTAGTTATTATATATTAATGTTCAAAAAATTAGTATCAAATATAAACTTGAATCTTGAAAAAAGAAACAAGATTAGTAGCTAGACATATTGTACACATGGTCAAATTCAAGCAATTAAGGTTTCTACATATTTTTTTCCTAGTGATTCTTTTTTATAGTTAAAAATCTAATTCTCTCATAAGATCACTAAATACAGTGTGATATAAAGTTCAATATATCTCCTCAAAGTGATCATGTGATATGATCATATAGTCAAGCATATTGATTGCAGATGTAAGATGAAAGCCAGTTGATAATTAGTTTTATTTGTAAAGAAAATTAATGGAATTAAAGATCTCTTGCTCAAAAATATTTTTTGTAAGGACGGACATGACTATTATTATCAAATAGAAAAAAGATATTAAAAAAAAAAAAAAAAAACAATACAACTGCTAGAAATACAAAATACCCAAATGGTGATTAATTTATTTAGAAATAAATCAAAGATTATAAGTTGCTTTTGCTCTCACAAGGTTGTCACAAACATATACTACTTAGGATTTATCTCCTTTCTTGTCGCTGCCCATACTACTGCCGCCACCACTCATCACAGTTGAACGGCTGCCGTCGAATTTTTTTTAAAATATTTGGATCTACAAAATGAAACATAAGATTTACATATATATACATTGATTTTTTATTTTATTTTTTTGAAAATTAATATTTTGAAACTACATATAAACAAACATACACACACACACACACATATAATGTGTATGATATATATATATATATATATATATACAGACATACACATTAGATATACAAAAAGACATACACGTAACTTTTCTATTCTAGACATACACATACACAGCTATACACATACAAAAAGGAAGATAGACATTTATATATACAAAAAATACAAAAGTATACATATTTTATAAATAAAAAAGAGAAAGTTATACATAACACATACACATATATACGCATTTAAAATAAGGAAAAAAAAAAAAGAGGAGTAGATCGGAGCTGCAGCAGTGCCGCCGAAAAGTAGCAGCAACAGCGTCACTATGAGATCGGAGCATGAGCACTGCCGCCGTAGAGGAGCAGCATCGCTGAATTTTAGCAGCAATACGAGTCCAGCGGTGGGAAGAAGAGCAGCAACTACAACCGCCATGGCTGGAGACGAAGCACAACGGCGCCAGAAACGAGAAGCCGGTCGGCCGATGGAGGAGAGAAGAAAAAAAAGAGAAGGAGAAAGTAAGAAATTAGGGGTTTTTTTTTATGTGCTAGAGCGAGCGAAAAAATGGTATACCTAAGATAATAAAGTGAAAAGTATTGTTATGTTATGTAATTTATAAAAATATTGGTATAATGGGTAATTAAGATATTTAGAGTGTTTTTGGCATAATTTTTGGGCTTTTTACACCACATGCCCATAAAAGCAACTTATTTACCCTTTTATGCCCATTAAAAGTTTCTTTTCACCCACTACCCACCAACCCATCTTATTTACAGTCTATGCCCATTAGGCCCAATTTTTATTTACAGTAATACCCATTTGGCCCATTTCTCAATCTGGGCCATTGCAGAGTCAATTACCTCGCCGTGCACCACCGTCCTCCACCGCAGAACCACCATCCGCCGCCACAAAACGATTCACAAAATACATGTTTAGAACCGTCTCACACTTCTCTTTCCACTTCCAGCATCCGTTTCCTTCAATTGACTCTTTAATCGTTCAACTTTCTAGGATTTGATACGCACTTATGGGTCGTAAACCTAGGTTTTTACTGTCAAGTCCAAAAATTCGTAGTAATGAACAAGTTGATACTTGTCAAGATGAGGTTAAGGTAATTTTTCATTTGGTATGGTCAAACTTCAATTCTACAGTGCATTTTTTTCAGGTTTTCGTGCATGCATACCTTCATTTTTTTTACTTAAATGTATATAGTAGTTACTTTGTAGTAGTATACTTGTGTAGTATATGGTCTTTAGAAGTGTATACCTGTTTGTATATTGTGTTTTGTAATATATAGGAAGTAATTAGAAAAATAGTGAAGGACTTGTTGAGAGAGAGGGACAATAATCAAATCTTTCGGACTGCTATTTTTGTTGTGTCCTCTTCTGAGAGTAGAACAGGGCAATCATGTACTTGGACCCTCTGTACTTTGATTTATAATACTGAAGTATCTTATTAGATCCACTAACATTGATTGATCGGGCTCACTTTGTAGGATATGTACTAATAATTAACTAAAAAAGTTTTTGTTATATGTGCTTTTACTTTTTATACCAAAGTAATGTATACCAGGAAATTATTATTGTGTTGTTTCTTCTGTGTTTTCTAGGCTTGGGATTTCTTTGTTGCTCCTTCTACGTATGATCAGTATACTCCCAAAATCAATAATGATGTCAATGTTAAAATTGTTGAAGAGTTAACTGCCACCCTGACAAAGCGTCAACTTCAGCTGTTTCGTAGTACATGTTTTGGATATTTTTTAGATATGCCGAAACAAATTCGTCATAATGCACTTCTTCATTGGTTGATGACGAGACAGATAAAGCCTGCATCTGGTGATGATTTATGGTTTGATGTGAATGGTTATCGCCTTCATTTTGGGTTGGGCGAGTTTGGTTTGGTCAGTGGGTTGAAGTGTAATGGTGCTATAGAGGAAAGTAGACTTTCTGGGAAGAATCGTTTAATGCAAAAGTATTTTGGTGGAAAGTCTAGTCTTTACAGGTTTCATTTAACTCGTTGTTTTCACAGTAAATGTTGGAAAAATAATGACGCAGATGCATTGAAGATAGCACTGCTCTATTTTATTTGCACTTTTTTATTTGCTACAGCGACCCGGAAAGATATAGGTTGTCTTGACTTGAAGTATATTGATATTGTTGAAAATGGAGAGTATGACAACTATCCTTGGGGTGTTGATGTTTTCAACATTACAAAAGCGTCACTAGACAAGAAGATTGTTCATAAGCCAAGTAGTTATAGACATTCTGGTTTTACACTTGCAATTCAAGCATGGTTGTGTGAGACTTGTCCAGCAATTGCAGGAGTAGTTGCTTCACGAGTTCCTTCTGTATATGATTCAAAGGTACCATGCCTTCTGAATTGGAGCGGAGATGACAGGCAGCGTGTTTCTAATTCTCAGCTGCTTGAGATATTTGCTAATTCAGTTGAACAGGTTAGTATTCTGCATTTCTGTACTTTGAAAGTATACTTGTGTGTAATTAGTATACAGTACAGTTCTGTTTGCACAAAGATAATTTTTATTTGAAATAAACTGTGAACTTATACTTATTTATTGCAGTATACACTTACAGTGTACATCTATAATTATGCTTGTGTTTTTGTTCTTTGCTTTTAATTATTTTAATACTTTTTGAACAGTTAAATATAAGAAACATACTCCCAACTGATGTTGAGGGTGAAGAGCTAGTCGTAGATGGTATTGCTGTTGATATTGCTCAAAAAGATTTGAGTTCTAGTCATGGGCAAACACAGAACCAGCGAGTTGCTCCTGAAGGTACTGATGTTGTTGAAGAAGACTTGGCTGCTGATGGTGGTCAAAGTCATTATCAGGAAGCTGTTCCTGAAGATAGTGATATTCGTGAAGAACACTTGGTTGGTGATGGTGTGAAAAGTCATAATGAGCGAGCTGTTCCTGACGCTAGTAATGTTGCTGCTCGAATGCCACAGCCAGCTTGCAAAGAGGTTTAAATTTATACGCTTTTACTTTAATTTGATGAGTAAGTGTTATTTGTTAATTTATTTTGCTTTAAGATGTTCTTGACTATCTGTTTTTGAAGCCAAACATTACACAACGGAGTAGGAAAGACCTTTCTCACCGAAGTAGTGGTGCTTCCAATAATTCCAAAGATGATTTAATGAAAGTGGTATGCTGTATTTGTCTTCTTCTTTTTTTTTTCCTCCATAAGGATTAGAACTTACTTTGATATATATTTATCTTTTGCTTTTTATTTGTTTTAGGTGCGAGATGAACTGGATTCTTTTAAGATTGATGTTAAAGAAAAGGTAATTTCATTTTAGCTACAATTATTATGTTGATTTTTCTTGTGACATTATTTGTGTACATTTTTGTCGACTTTATTGTGGTATTATCATTAGTTTACTTCTTTCATTTTTATTTGTTTTATTGGTTTTTACCCAAATCACATTCCTTTTCTGTTAGTGTTTTCTTTCTGGTAATTTTCTCATTGTATAGTTTTCTCCATTATAGTATATCCCCTTTAGTATATTGCTTTTTATAGAATTGTGTACACTATAGCTTTTTAGTATACAGTATGACCTTTTATTTCTAAATGCTACTATTATACCGGGTTCTTTTGCTTACCGACATTTGTCTGCATCTTACATATTTTATTAATTTACTAGTTTGACCAATACGTTGATGTCAAGATAGCAGAGGTCCTAAACGGAATTGCTTCAATTATTGACAAACATGTGCCAGATTATAAGGTAATCTTTTTATTCTCTTATTGTATATTTCCAGATTGTTAAAGGTTCAACTTTTTCTTTATATATAGGATGGGACCAGAGGTGATCAGGCCCATACTATAGAAAATGATGGTAGCGCTGGTCGAGTTAATAAAGATGATATCATGTTTGAACAAAATAACCCTCAACATGCAACATTTGTAGGTTGTACAAGTCCAAATGATAGTACAGGTTTGCAACTTCCTAAATCATACTTTGTCGTAGTTGTTTGGACTTGTATAGATCGTGTACTTAGGAGTGTTTGTTTGCTGCAACAGCAGTTCATAATCAGCCATTAGAAGATGGAGATTTAAATCATGAAGCTATACGTCCCACTGTTTCTACAAGAACAGAAGTTTCTCCTGTCAAGCGTGGTCGTAAAAGAAAAGCTCAAGGTTCTGCAAACTGCACTGCTCGTCGAAGCAAAAGAATAGCTAAATCTGTCCAGCATCTATCTTCTGTTATTGAATGTGATTCTGGCGGTAGTGATGTTGGTGCGTTGCCGAAGAAGATGAAGAAGATCGTCTCTGGACGATTCCCTTTTCAGAAATCAATTTCAGAGGATTGTGGGAACGACTGTGTGAATGCATTCATTGAAGCTATGTACAAGCCTAGGGGACAGTGAGTATCTACAGTTGCCAATTTTTGACTTTTTTGTATTGTTTAGTTGTATTTGAATGGTTTACTTTTATGTATTTGGTCTTGCTTATTTTTTATGTCTTGCTGATTGCACAGCAAGAAAGCGGATGATATTCTTGATCCAGCTATTGATTTTGGCGTTGCCGAGATTGCAACTAAGGATTGGTTTCGGGAGTTACAAACCTGTGGTGCTCTAGTGACTTCTGATGTATATCAACTTCTTTTAATCATTTTTTATTGTTTAATTTTTTGGTATCATTTCAAGTATACTGTTGTTGGTTGTGATTTTTGTGTGTTAATTCATGCAAACATGTTTCTTTCAGCATCTCGATGTTATCTTCTACTACCTTAGAAAGAAGATAAAGCACGATCTTAATGTGAAGATTACAACGACCGATAATCACTTTGACAACACCATTCAAGCTGTTTACCAGTCAATGAAAAGAGGAGGATGTCTGGAAACGCTGAAGGGACGAATTGAAATTGAGGATTATATGCTTGGTTATCGTCTCTGCTGCAACACTCCGTGGTCTGATGTTAACGAGGTCCTCTCTTTTGTTTATATTGAGAAGAAGTCGCACTGGATTCTGTTGAGATTGTTGCTACGGACCAGGGATATCTTTGTATACGACTCGCTAGCCAGTCGACGGGTAAATAAAGATATTGATGATGTGGTGAATGCTTATGCTGTATTGGTCCCTTTGCTTTTGGAGCGTTCTGGGTTTTATACTAACAGGGTTGATCTTGTTCTGAAAAATGGCTTACATAATGGGAAGACTTTGAGTGAGCCATACAACATTGTATACGTTCAGAAACTTCCCAGGCAAAGATTAGCGTAAGCACTCTTTCTACAGATATACTTTTTCCATACTTTATTATTTTATTTATATTTGTTCTTTGATGTTATTTGTATTTTATGCGTCTGTACAGGGATTGTGGAGCATATGTGGCTAGTTTTGCAGAGCACATCATTGAGCAAATTGCTATTAAACAGAAGGTTTATGATATTGACAAATTTCGTTTAAGATATGCTGCACTTTTGTGGCAGTATGCATGTCAGAAAATCACTAATAATGAAGAAAGTGATTCCGAATATCCTGGTAAACGCATGGTGGGGCTTCTTAGAAAATAGTGGCTAGCAATTACTGAAGAAATGTATATATTTATATTCTATGTAGTACTTTTTGTGCAACTGCCAGTTAAACTGTTGAATTGCATTGTTTTGTGGCAACCCTTTATAATTGAATACCTTCGTTATGGTTTCAATTTATATTTTCTTTCTGCCATTTGGCGGATGTAACTCAAAGCAGACAGATTCTGTTGGTGTTGGTGCAATACTGTACAAGTAGGGTATACAGTAGAAATAAAGTTTATGTTACCGAAAAGCAAAAATCATATTGAACAAAGTAAAATCGTAGAGAGGTATACTACAGCAAGATAGTTTGATTCTTTAATTAATTTCGTATAACATTGGAGTAATATCATATATTAGAATGAATAGCAATAATAATATTTTTTTAATTGTATACCATTAGGGTATACCATTTAGCAGAAACGTATACAATAGAAGCAACGTTTAATTGTAGTTTATAGGCAAAAATGGTAAGGCAATTTAAAGTAGCATACATTGGGTGTATAGGCTATACTTTAAAGGTATACAATAGAAGCATGGTCTTCAAAGGTATATCTTATACAAAAAGTTATACAATACTGCTAAAGTTCATTTAGTAGAAAGGTATACAATTTGGGGTTATACTGTATACTACAAAGGTATACACAAGAAACATGGTTTCCTTTTAGTTAATTATACCCATACATCTGAAACTAATTACCCAGCATACCCACACCAATTCTTTATACCCATCAATTTAATAATATTTACACTCTCTACCTATTTCCCTATTTCCCTCCAAAAACTAATTAGAGTATTCAGTTTCTCTCATAAATCGATCCTTACCCCCATTTCCCCATCTGATTACATTCCGTTTCCCCCATTTCTCCCAAAAATTGACCCGTTTTCCCCCTTTCCCCATCTGATTACATCTCCCAAATCCATGATTCAAACCCCTGCTTTAATTGATTTCAACCCTTTCTACTAAAATGCTAAACCCTAGTTCAAAATTGAGCTTGAAAAACGTTTATACACGTCGACGCCGTAGTAACAGTCCAACTAATATGTCGCTTGTTCCTGTTGAGGAGACTACGGAGCCTAAAGAGACTACGGAGCCTAAGGTAATTTTTTATTTTTTGTAGTATAAAAAATTACTTCGTTTCACTGGTTTTGCGCCCATTGTTACTGACATTTTTGACATTTTGACTGGGTGGTTATTGCAATTAATAGTGTTGCACCCAATGTTTAGAAAAAGCATTCGATAGTTTTGTTGAAGTGATCCATGAAGTACATAATGCACATAAAACACGTCGGGCATAGAAGATGAGCTACCATGTCGCACATTGTGCTGCAGATGTAGAACATCAAACTAATCTGCAATGCAGGTTACATATTAAACGTATGTTGTATGCTAAAAGGTATACCAGTAAAGTATGCTGTATGCTAAAAGGTATACTAGCTAAGTAATAAAATTACCAAATTTGTGAAACGAAGTAAATTGGTATACCAGTAAAGTATACTATATACTAAAATGTATACCACCCAAGTAAAGTATGTTTTTACTCTCAGCTTTTGTTAATTACCATCTAATAGAATTTTTTGAATTAATTAACGAATTAGGTTAATTGCATGAAGTAGGTTTTAAACACGTCGGACATAGAAGATGAGCTACCATGTCGCACATTGTGCTGCAGATGTAGAACATCAAACTAATCTGCAATGCAGGTTACATATTAAACGTATGTTGTATGCTAAAAGGTATGTTGTATGTTACTGAGACCCAAAACCTTGTTACGAGTAGCTGGAAAAGGTTCTATTAGCTTGTTAAACAAAGGTGACATGTCAAGAAATTGTGACGCCAGCTTTTCTTCAATTTGCAGCTAAAGAAGGTATTAGGGGTATAAACTGTTGAATGATGGTACTTTTGAGCTTTAAATTCATTCATGTCTTTTGGAGGACTTATAAGTACTCCCTCCGTTCCAAAATGAATGACACTATTTCCTTATTAGTCCATTCTAAAAATAATAACACAATTCTAAATTTGAAAATATTTTTGAGTTGAAACTACTACTTTACTCTTAAAATGTTTTAGTCACATATTTATTTATAACTTATGTTGGACCACAAATTTCAAAAGTCTTACCATATTTCTTAAATTCTGCTCCAAGTCATATTATGACAACCGTTTTGAAACGGATGGAGTAGCTTATAACTAGTCTGTTTAAAAATATTCTCTGTACAACATTCTCTGCTCCAAGTCTGTTTGAAAGGTATACCAGTAAAGTATGCTGTATGCTAAAAGGTATACCAGCTAAGTAATAAAATTACCAAATTTGTGAAACGAAGAAAATTGGTATATCAGTAAAGTATACTATATACTAAAAGGTATACCACCCAAGTAAAGTATGTTTTTACTCTCAGCTTTTGTTAATTACCATCTAATAGAATTTTTTGAATTAATTAACGAATTAGCTTAATTGCATGAAGTAGGTTTTAAACTTTGTCATATGTATTGTACTGCTTATGATGCCAATCTACTTTTTTTTTTGTAGGTTTGGGATTTTTATTTGCCTTTACATGAAACGTACTTCCCAAAGATTGCGTATGATGCCAATCTAAATATTGTTGACGATTTGAAGTCAAACTTGACCTCGACACAACTCCAGCTATTTCGGGAAACTTGCTTTGGATATTTCTTGGATATGCCAAAGCAAACAAAGCAAACTCGGTTTGTGCAGTATTTGATGAGTAGGCAAGTCCATCATGATTCACCAGACGCTTTATGGTTTGATTTGAATGGCTGTCAATTACGTTTTGGACTTGGTGAGTTTGCATTAGTCACAGGTCTAAAATGTACGGGTGTCCAAGAGGTGGTTTATCGTGAAGACAATAACCTATTACGTATGTATTTTAATGGGTCTGCCAATGTCACCCGACAGGAGATAGCGCATCGTTTTGAAACGAAATGCTGGGGAAATTCTGACACTGATGCGGTGAAGATTGCTGTTTTGCATTTTCTTTCTTCATTTCTTTTTCTACCATTAAAAACTGCATGTCTTGCTCGGTGTTATGTCGACTTGGTTGATAGTGGTAACTTTAATGATTACCCATGGGGTATCGACATATTTAAGGTTACAAGGGAATCACTTCATAAAAAGCTGTTAGATGTCCCTACATTTGCAAGGCATACTGGGTTTACGCATGCTTTTCAGATTTGGTTTTGTGAGTGCTGTCCATTGATTGGGGGAAAAGTTGCTACTCGGGTTGGCACCAAGGTTCCTTGTATTCTCAATTGGGAAGGAAAGAAGCGACTTGCAGCTAATAGTTCTGAGTTGGATGTCTTTTATTTGCCTGTTGAAACGGTATATGTAGTGTAACTTTTATAGAATATGTTATTTTATTTGCATGTTGAAACGGTCAGTATACTACTTTGTGGTATTTCACCTTTAAAGTATACCTTTACATTTTTGTTCTTGCTTTGCTTTTGCATGTTGCATTATAATTCAACAGTTGAAGCCTAGTAACATTACTCCAAGTGACGCTGAGTGGGCAGAATTAGAGTTGGATGGTTTAGAATTTGGCATACCCAATGAGTATCAGAACAGTCGTTTCATTGTCATTGAGCATACTAAAAATAAACAGCAAAGTAAGAAAGGTGATATTGGAACATGTCAGATTCAACAAGGACTGAATGAAGAGTTTATTGCACCTGCAAAAGCTAGCAAAGCAGCTAAGACATTTGCTGCTTCAACATCAATTCCTTCTCAAACAAGAGCTGTTGATACGAATGAAAACCTCGCAGAATTCAAGAAAGTGGTATGTTTAATCATTTATGTTTTGCTGAGTATCAGTTACTCTACAGTATTTTTAAAACTTTTCATATTTCTGACCTTTTTTTTTTACTAGGTTGATAGTGGCTTTCAGTCTTTGCAGACTTACGTTGATACCAAATTTATAGAGGTTCATTGTGTTTTTTCTACTTTTTATGCGTTTCCATAATATATAGGACTTTATACATTTGTTCATCTAATTTAGGGAAAGAAAGAATTTGATGATTTCAAGGAACAGATCAATGGTAAGTTGGACGAGCTGTTAAAGGCAATTGCTTTAGTTGCTGATAAACGTGTGCCCCAATCTATGGTAATATTTTTCTTTTGTTATTCTATATATCTAGATTCTTAAATTATATAATTCAGTTAACTGTATATACTTTTGTGGGTATACAGTGTAGCATAATGAGCATACAAAAAAAAAAGAAGTTTTTTTAGTATTATTAAGCCTGGTATACCATTGTACTATACATCATTCTAAAAGGTTATACACTGAATAATAGTATAGGTGAATGGTATACCATTTTTTTACCTTTTGTAATTTGATGTTACCATGAATACTTTTTTCTGTATTTTTAGGATGGTGCCAAAGGTCATCAGGGTGATGTTATGGAAAATGATGGTAGCAGTGGTCGATTGAATAGCAATCCTATCAGGTTTGAACAAAACAGTCCTGAGCATGCAGCATTTGTATCTCTTAGCAGTCCGAATGTTAATGCAGGTATGGCTCCTTTTTCAGTATGAATTATACCCTTGGTTTTCTGGTTTGGATTGTGATACTCACCAGTGTTTGGTTGTTGCAACAGCAGTTGATAATCAGACACTAGAAGATGGCAATATAAATCATGAACTTTTTTTTTCCACTGTCTCTGGAACAACTGAAGGAAGAATAACTGAACTATCTGATGGAATGGAAAATGGAATTGCTTTAGTTCCTGATAAGTGTGTGCTTGAATATATGGTAATCTTTTTCTTTTGTTGTTGTATATTTCTAGATTCTTAACTTAATTTATAACAAAAAAGGTGGGTACTTTTTAGTTAAAGTAGTATATAGTTTTGTGGGTATACAGTGTAGCATTAATGAGCATACAAATAGAAAAAGAAGTTTTTTAGTATTGTTAAGCCTGGTATACCATTATAGTATACATCGTGGTAAAAGGCCATACACTAAATTATATTATACTTGAATGGTATACTATTTTTTTCCTTTTCTAATTTGATGTTACAATGAAGACTTTTTTCATTTTTCCTAGGATGGTACCAAAGGTCATCAGGCTAATGTGGTGGAAAATGATGGTAGCACTGGTCGATTGGATAGCGATCCTATCAGGTTGGAACAAAACAGTCCTGAAAAAGCGATATTTGTACGTCTTAGCAGTCCAAATATTACTCCAGGTATGGCTCCTTTTTCAGTCTAATTTATACCCTTGGCCTTCTGGTCTGAGTTGGGATACTCACCAATGTTTGCTTGGCGCAACAGCAGTTGATAATCAGATATTAGAAGATGGTGATATAAATCATGAACCCTTTCATCCCACCGTCTCTGGAACAACTGAAGGAAGATTAACTGAACTCTCTGAAGGAATGGAAAATGATGGTGATGCTGGCCGAAAGGAAAGAAATCATATTACCTTGCAACAGAATACTCTTGAACTTGCAACATCGGTAGGGGTTACCAGTGTCAATGCTACTGCAGGTATGGGTCTTTTTCAGTCTGATTTATACCCTTGGCCTTCTGGTCTGAGTTGGGATACTCACCAGTGTTTGCTTGGCGCAACAGCAGTTGATAATCAGATATTAGAAGATGGCGATATAAATCATGAACCCTTTCATCCCACCGTCTCTGGAATAACTGAAGGAAGATTAACTGAACTCTCTGAAGGAATGGAAAATGATGGTGATGCTGGTCAAAAGGAAAGAAATCATATTACCTTGCAACAGAATAGTCTTGAACTTGTAACATCGGTAGGGGTTACCAGTGTCAATGATACTGCAGGTATGGGTCTTTTTCAGTCTGATTTATACCCTTGGCCTTCTGGTCTGGATTTGGATACTCACAAGTATTTGTTTGGCTCAACAGCAGTTGATAATCAGATATTAGAAGATGGCGATATAAATCATGAACCTTTTTGTCCTACCGTCTCTGCAACATCTGAAGGAACAATAACTGAACTCTCTGATAGAATGGAAAATGATGGTGAACTTCAAATGACTGAGTCTCAACTTAATGAATTAGTTGGTGGTATTGCACGGCAAGCAACATATGATACTGCAGATAAAACCTCAGGTATGCACTTTTTAATTTGTTCATCTTTGAATAGAAATTTCATAATATCTAATTACCTTTTTTTATCAGTAACTGTAGCTCAGGGTTCTGAGCTAGAAAGGAGCTTGTCAGAATCTTACAGTCATATTGCACTCATTGCGCTCCCGGCAACATATTCAAAGGTGATTTTTTCAAGTTTATAATTGGTATATCTTTATTTTTAACTAGAACGTATACTTTAATGTTATACACTTATGCTGCGGGTATATTGGCATTCATTTTACTTCGATATAATAACCTTATTTGTATTTATTTAGCTGCAGGTCCCAAGTAAAGATGATTCCAAGGATTATAACACTGATTCTCATGATGATGATGTGTTTGAAAAAGGTGACAATGATGTTACAGCTGGTATGAAAAGACATAGTATTGAGAAGACACCTGTGGTTCGTAAAAGATGCAGACGTACTGCAGCAGTTAAAGAGTCTCCTTATGTCTCTACATGGAATTCCGGTGCAAGTGTTATTTCAATATCTGAGGGAAACGTAAATGCAGCATCATCACCCAAAAAGGTTGTATCCAAGAAGTTTCCGTTCGTTGGAAGTATAACACAGCATGTTGATTTCAATCTTGAGTGTGAATTCAACAATTTTGTGAAGAAGAAAAAGGGGTTAGTTTAATGAAATTTTTTATTACTGTGTTACAAGTGTGATTTTTGAGTTTAACAATGTATTTGTTGTGTTTAAGATTTTGGTTTTATTCAATTCAAATTAGGGAATCCGAGAAGCTTGACAAATTATTTGAATTTGAAGTTGGTGAGATCAGCAGTAAGAGTTGGTTTCGTACCTTATATACTCCTAGAAAAGATCTGACTTCTTTGGTAAGTACAGTTTCAAAATCGTATTTTTTTGTAGCTGTTTTTCTGTTTATATACATGCACAGTATACTGATATTGTTTTTTTCAGCATCTAGATGTCATTTTCTACTATCTGAGGAAGAAAGCTAAATACGCACTTAACTTGAAGATGACAACAACAGATTACAACTTTCATAAGATCCTCACAGAGGCTTATGAAGATTTAACTGGAAATGGAGAAAACAAATTTAACATAGATAAGTATGATGATGTGATTGACTATATGCTTGGTTTTACTATGTTTTGCAACACTGCATGGTATGATGTTGATGAGGTTCTATGTCCTGTTCATGACCTAACTGGGTGGCACTGGATCTTGGCTAGAATATCTCTTGTAGATAGATGTATATATGTGTATGATTCTCTGGGGAATCCAAGTGGTGAAATTTCTGTCAAGAGGTCATTACAACCCTATTCTGTGTTGCTGCCACTATTTCTGCTGACGATTAATTTTTATGAGAAGAGGGATGACATTGAGATACAAGGAGGTAGGCATAAGGGTAGAGAGTTGGCAGATCCTTACACAATTGAGTATATTCGTAATCTCCCAACACAGGATGGCATGTAAGAATTGAATTCTTTGCTCTCTTATTTACTTAACATTTATAACTAATGTATATGTTAGATTTTGAGATATTGCTAATGCCTGTAATACAGCGATTGTGGGGCTTTTGTCGCCAGCTTTGCTGAACATATAATCGAAGGTGTAGAGATTGCCAAATTTGATGTACACTCATGCAGAGCAAGATTTGCAGTTTTATTGTGGAAATATGGAAAGGACAAACAGGAACGCAATGAACAAAGTGACTCTGAGAATCCTGGTCGGAATCCTGAAAGGCAGGGTAAACATCGTCGAGGAAAGAAGCGCAAGAAGTAGATTAGATTTATATGTTTTAAAATGAGCAGTAAAATGTTAAAAATCTTACTGGTGAAACTGCAATATCTTCGACATTACTGTCTTGGAATGTTATTCGAAATTTCTTACGTTTATGGATATCAGTACTAATTTGTTTAGTACTTGTGGATATTAGTACTTGAATTTGTCGTTTCTATTCATGTATTCTAATGGTATACATATGCTTTTAAGTGATATACTATTGAGCAAAAGCATTATTTCCATCTAAGATACTCTTATTGTATACAGACACATGGGGTTTGAACGTCTAAATTTATGTATTTCAGTCGATTTAATTTTTAAATAAATTACTATTCTTTTGTGATAAAGTGATCATCTGTTTCCCTATAGTATGCTACTGTAGTGCTCTGTATACCATAGAAGTATACTTGTATGCTGTGGCTTAATGTACACCATCAGGGGCATATCATGCACTCAAAAGTTATACAAAAAAAAAAAACCATGCTTTCATGTATACCAATATATAGTACTACAAAATGAAACTTGTATACCACACTAGTATATACCTACCCAACAGTATACATTTTAGCATAGAAGACTTCAGTATAAAAACAGTGTATATAGTACACTTAAAATGGTCTGACAAAACAAATGTTTATACCATTCGGGCTATCCTGTATACTACAAAGGTATACAACTGTGCCATGGTTTTCTATTAATAAAAAAGTATACTGTGACAAATAAAATCTGTATACCATTGTCGTATACTGTTTACTAGAAAATTATATAATTGAAAATGGTATTCCTTTGGGTAGGGACAAATATATTGAAAATATATAATATTTTAAATCCGATTAAAAATATATATTAAAAAATGTATTACAAAACAATATATTTTTGAAAAATATTACATAACATTTTGTACAGCCACATCCAACGTCTCTTCCACTAGTTCCTTTCTTCTAAAAAATGTCTTCTACGTACTTGCTTTCTTTCTTCCACGCCCAAAGTGTGCATTTGCATCTTTCTATTGAGAGTTTACTGTTTAATCGTTCTTACTTGTGTTTGATACGCACTAATGGGTCGTGCATCAAGTCGAAAAATTTGTAATAGTTGTGGCAGTCGTGTTGATGATGCTAAAGATAAGGTTAAGGTAAGTTTTCATTTGTTATGGCCAAATTCGTATTAGTCAACAGATTTTAGCACATGCATAAATTAAATTTTTGGTAAAGTGTATATAGTAAGTAATTTTTTGTGGTATACCTGTGAAAGTATAAAAGGGTTATATGTATCTTATTAAAAATTAATTAAAAGTGTTTCTATATGTGTAGTTTATTCTAAAGTAATTTATAGGAAGTAATTATTATTCTGTTGTTTCTTATGTGTTTTCTAGGATTGGAATTATTATGCTGCACCTTCTAGCTATGATCGGTATACTCCGAACATCAACAATGATCTTAATGTTAACATCGTTAAAGAGTTAACTGACAACTTGACGGGGAGGCAACTTCAGATGTTTCGTAGGACATGTTTTGGATATTTTTTGGACATGCCACAACAAATTCGTCAGAATGCAGTTCTTCATTGGTTAATGATGAGGCAAATCAAGCCTGCATCTGGTGATGATTTGTGGTTTGATGTGAATGGTCATCATCTTCATTTTGGGTTGGGCGAGTTTTGTTTGGTCACTGGGTTGAAGTGTACAGGTGACGTGGAGCAGAACACAACTCTTGGAAACAATCATTTGATGAAAAAGTATTTTGGTGGAAATGTGCATCTTAGCCGGTCTGATTTAGCTACTTGTTTCCGTAAGAAATGTTGGCAAAACAATGATGGAGATGCGCTGAAGATAACAATGCTGTATTTTATTTGCACTTTTCTATTTGCTACACGGAAAGATAATGGCTATGTTGACATGAAATATGTTGATATTATTGAGAAAGGAGACTATGACAACTATCCTTGGGGGGTTGATGTTTTCAAGATAACAAAAGCGTCAATAGACAAGAAGCTTCTATCAAGACCAAGTAGTTATAAAATTTATGGTTTTACACTTGCAATTCAAGCATGGTTGTGTGAGACTTGTCCACCAATTGCGGGAGTGATTGCTTCCCGGATTTTATCTGTAGGTGGTTCAAAGATACCACGACTTCTGAATTGGAGCGGAGATGACAGGGATGCTGCTTCTAATTCTCAACTGCTCGGCATATTTTCTAAGTCAGTTGAACAGGTTAGTTTTCTTTACTTCTATACTTTCAAGGTATACTTTTGTGTAATTAGTGTATAGTACAGTTTTGTTTGCACAAGGATTCTTTTATTTTGAAGCAAACTGTGAACGTATCCTTATTTATTGCAGTATACCTTTACAGTGTACATCTATAATTATGCTTGTGTTTTTGTTCTTTGCTTTTAGTTATTTCAATACTTGTTGAACAGGTAAACATAAGAAACATACTACCAACTAATGCTGAACGCAAACAGTTAGGCCTAGATGGTTTTCAATTTGTTGCTATTGCTGAAAAAGACTTGAGTTCCGCTGTTGGGCAAACACAGAAAAGGGGACCAGCTCCTGAAGCTAGTGATGTTGCTGCTCAAATGCAAAAGCCACTGAGCAAAGAGGTTCAATTTATATTCTTTTATTTTAATGTGATGATTAAGTGTAATTTCTTAATATATTATGTTGTTGCCTTTGTGATTATAAAGCCAAACCGTATACAAAAGAGTAGGAAAGACAGTTCTCAAGAAAGTAGTGGTACTGCCTAGTATTATACTGCCTTCTTTTTGTTGGGTGAAATTTGCCTGCATGTTATATAGTTTATTAATTTAACAGGTGATGCAGTATGTTGATAACAAGATTGCGGATGTGCTAAATGCAATTACTTCAATTATTGATAAACGTTTCACAGATAATAAGGTAATTTTCTTGTTTAGTTATTGTATATTTTCAGATTTTTAAAGATTAATTTTTTCTTTATTCCTAGGATGTGACCAGAGCTAATCAGTCTGATAATATGGAAAGTGGTGGTACAGCTAGTCGAAAGAATAGAGATTCTATTAGGTTTGAACAAAACAGTTCCAAACAAGCAGCATTTGTAGGTTCTACCAGTCCGAATATTTATTCAGGTATCCAATTTTCTATAGCCACACTTTGTCATACCTGTTCAGATTGTCTACTTAGCAGTATTTGTTCCATGCAACAGCCATTCACAATCAGGGATTAGAAGATAGAGATGTAAATCATGGTGACGCTAGTCGAACGGATATAGATGATATCAACATTCAGCAGAAGATTCGTCAGAAAGCAGTATTAGTAGATGGTAGCAGTCCCAATCTTACTGCAGGTTTAGAATTTTCCTATAGCTGCACTTTGTCATACCTGTCCAGATTGGCTACTTACCAGTGTTTGTTTGGTGGAACATCAGTTATCAATCAAGGATTAAAACATGTAAATGTGAATTCTGAACGTGTACATCCCAGTGTGCCAAGACACTTCGCAACGTGTGCCAAGCTTCAAGGATGCCAAAGACTAGAAGTCAACAGCTTGGGGAGTGAATTGAAGCAGCATCGAAGAAGACCCAGGGCCACGTGCTCTGCCCAAGGCCTTAGGCGCTACACCGAGGGACCTACTCAACTGGGTGCTCTGCCCTACTCCCAGGCGATCCACCCAAACCACTGCAAAGTGGGGCGCTCCGCCCAATATCCAGGCGCCCCGCCTAGGCCACCCCACGTATTACCTAATAGCAATAAAAGATTAAAACATGTTGATGTGAATTCTAAACGTGTACATCCCAGTGTCTCTACAAGAAATGAAATTTCTCCTATCAAGTGTCGTCCTAAAAGAAAGGCTGAAATCTCTCCAATCTCTGGTCCTCGTCAAATCAAAAGAATAACTGAATGTGTGCAGCATTCACATTCTGTCATTGAATGTGGTTCTGGCACGAGTGTTGTCACTGTATTGCCAAAGAAGAAGAAAAAGATATTGTTTGGACGGTCGCCGTTTGAAAAATCTATTTCAAAGGGTTGTAGCTCTGACTGTTTGACTGTATTTAAGAAAGCGATGTATAAGCCTAAGGGACAGTAAGTATCGACTCTTGGCGGTTTTTGACTTTTTTATATTCTATACTTTTATTTTAATGGTTTACTTTTATATATTTTGCTTGGTGATTTTATGTCTTCTTGATTGCACAGTAAGGAAGCAGATGATGTTCTTGATCCAGTTATTGATTTGGGCATTGCTCAAATTACAAGTAAGGATTGGTTTCGGGTATTACAAACGTGTGGTGCTGTAATGTCTTCTGAGGTATATCAACTTCTTTTTGAACTTTTTTTATTGTTTAGCTTTCTATATCATTCATTGGAAGTATAGTGTTGTTTTTAATTTTGTTTATCAACTTGTACTAATTCCTACAAACACATTTATTTCAGCATCTAGATGTTATCTTCTACTATCTTAGAAAGAAGATAAAGTACCATCTTGAAGTGAAGATTACAACTACTGATCATTATTTTGACAAAACCATTCAAGATGTTTACCAATTAATGAAAAGAGGAGCACGAGTGGACACGCTGAAGGGAGCAAATGAAATTGAGGAGTATATGCTTGGTTATCGTCTCTGCTGCAACATTCCATGGCATTATGTTGACGAGGTTCTATCTTTTGTTTATATTGACAAAAAGTCCAATTGGATTCTCTTGAGACTGTTGCTACGGACCAGGGTTATATCTGTATACAACTCGATGCCCACTCAACAGATAACAAAAGCTATTGAAGATGCGGTGAATGCTTATGCTGTAGTTGTCCCTTTGCTTTTGTGCCATAGTGGGTTTTATACTAACAGGTATGACCTTGTTATGCAAAATGGATTACATAATGGGAAGACTTTGACGGAGCGATACGACGTTGAATATATCGAGAAACTTCCTAAGCAGAATTTAGCGTAAGCAGTCTTTCTGCACATATACTTTTACTAGAACTTATTGTTTTTTTATATTTATTCTTTAATGATCTGTGTAATTTATGTGTGTGTACAGAGATTGTGGAGCATTTGTTGCTACTTTTGCGGAGCACATTGTTGAGGGAATCGCCATCAAATTACATGGTTTTGATATACACAAATTTCGTTCAAGATATGCTGCACTTTTGTGGGAGCATGGTTGTCAGAAAATTGCACGAAATGAAGAAACAGATTCTGAATACCCTGGAAAATGCATGGCGATGGTTGTCAGAAAATAGTGACTAGCAATTAGTGAAAAAACTTCAGGGCTCGCTTTTTCTTTTTGGTCATATGAAATGCATATTTTTACATTTTAGGAAGTAATATACTGAACTACCACCTTCACTGTTGAATTAGATTCAGCTTTTTAGAATTTATAAATGATGAATTTTGTTTCATTTGCTTGTTGTAATTCAATGCAGATTTTGTTGTTTCATTTTCACATAGTATAGGTTTCAATCTGCGATATAAATAGACCGATATACAATAGAAAGATAAGTTGTGTTACCCAAAAGCAAGTCTGCTGGAAAAACAAAGTAAAAAGGTGTACTGTTGAGTACATAACTATGCAGTTGCAACATAAATTCCTTGAAGTTAATACGTAAATTTGGTCTGACAAAACAAATGTGTATACCATTGGGGCTATCGTGTATACTACAAAGGTATATAGGTGTGCCGTGATTTTCTATTAATAAAAAGCATAGTGTGACAAATCAAATCTGTATACCATTGTAGTATACTGTTTAATAGAAAAGTATATAATTGAAAATGGTAATCTTTTTGTTAGTAGGAACAAATATGTTAATGAAAGCAAAGCCTTGTACGTTTCATAAAGTCGTATACCATTGGAGTAATATCATATATTAGAAAGGTATCAAATTGCGAGATGTCTTTTTTTAGGGAAGTATGTTTTTGACAAAACAAATGTGTATACCATTCGGCCTATCTTGTATACTACAAAGGTATACAACTGTGCCACAATTTTCTATTAATAAAAAGTATACTGTGACAAATCAAATCTGTATACCATTGTGGTATACTGTTTACTAGAAAAGTATATAATTGAAAATGGTATTCTTTTTGTTAATAGGGACAAATTTGTTAAAAATATACAATATTTTAAATCACATTACAAAAATATATTAAAAAATCAATTAATTGTCAAAAAATGTATTACAAAACAAATATTTTTCAAAAATATATTACACAACTTTTTTTAGAGTCACATCCAACGTCTCTTCTACTGCTTCCTTTCTCCCAATGCCAACTTTTTTTAGAGTCACATCCAACGTCTCTTCCAATGCCAAAAGTGTGCATTTGCATCTTTCTATTAATCGTTCAATTGGGTGATTTTCTTTGTTGTGTTTGATATGCAGTAATGGGTCGTGCATCAAGTCGAAAAATTTGTAATACTGAACAGATTAATAGTTGTGGCAGTCCCGTTGATGATGCTAAATATAAGGTTAAGGTAAGTTTTCATTTGTTATGGGCAAATTTCTATTAGTCAACAGATTTTAGTACATGCATAAATTAAATTTTTTGTAAAGTGTATATAGTAAGTAATTGTTTGTATTATACCTGTGAAAGTATAAAAGGGTTGTCTGATATCTTATTAAAAATTAATTAAAAGTGTTCTTATATGTGTTGTTTATACCAATGTAATGTATAGCAAGTAATTACTATTCTGTTGTTTCTTATATGTTTTCTAGGATTGGAATTATTATGCTGCACCTTCTAGGTATGATCGGTATACTCCGAAAATCAACAATGATCTCAATGTTAACATCGTTAAAGAGTTAACTGACAATTTGACGGAGTGTCAACTTGAGATGTTTCGTAGGACATGTTTTGGATATTTTTTGGATATGCCACAACAAATTCGTCAGAATGCTGTTCTTCATTGGTTAATGATGAGGAAAATCAAGCCTGCATCTGGTGATGATTTGTGGTTTGATGTGAATGGTCATCATCTTCATTTTGGGTTGGGTGAGTTTCGTTTGGTCACTGGGTTGAAGTGTACAGGAAATGTGGAGCAGAACACATCTCCTACGAACAATTATTTGATGAAAAAGTATTTTGGTGGAAAGGTGCGTCTTTACCGGTCTGATTTAACTACTTGCTTCAGTAACAAATGTTGGAAAAACAATGACGCAGATGCATTGAAGATAGCATTGCTGTATTTTATTTGCACTTTTCTATTTGCTACACGGAAAGATCATGGCTATGTTGACATGAAATATGTTGATATTGTTGAGAAGGGAGACTATGACAATTATCCTTGGGGTGTTCATGTTTTCAACATAACAAAAGCATCAATAGACAAGAAGCTTCTATCAAGGCCTAGCAGTTATAAAATTCTTGGTTTTACACTTGCAATTCAAGCATGGTTGTGTGAGACTTGTCCACCAATTGCGGGAGTGATTGCTTCCCGGATTTTATCTGTAGGTGGTTCAAAGATACCACGACTTTTGAATTGGAGCGGAGCTGATAGGGATGCTGCTTCTATTTCTCAACTGCTCGGCATATTTACTAAGTCATTTGAACAAGTTAGTTTTCTTCACTTCTATAGTTTCAAGGTATACTTTTATGTAAGTGTGAAGGTATCCTTATTTATTACAGTATATCTTTACAGTGTAGATCTATAATTATGCTTGTTTTTTGTTCTTTGCTTTTACTTATTTGAATACTTGTTGAACAGTTAAACATAAGAAACATACTACCAACTAATGATGAGCGCGAACAGTTAAGCCTAGATGGTTTTCAATTTGTTGATATTGCTGAAAAAGACTTGAGTTCCACTGTTGGGCAAAGGGGACCATGTCCTGAAGCTAGTGATGTTGGTAAACAAGACTTGGGTGCTGATGGTGGACAAACTCATAATCAGAGTTCTGTTCCTGAAGCTAGCAATGTTGCTGCTACAATGCAAGACCCACTGGGCAAAGAGGTTCAGTTTATATGCTTATGTTTTAATGTGATGATTAAGTGTAATTTCTTAATATATTATATTGTTCTCTTTCTGATTATAAAGCCAAAACCGTATGCAGAAGAGTAGGAAAGACCGTTCTCAAGAAAGTAGTGCTGCTGCCAATGATTGCTCTCCCGATTTAATGAAATGGGTATTAGCATAGTTGTCTTTCTTTTTCCCCTACTATTATACTGCCTTTTTTTGTTGCGTGAAATTTGCCTGTATTTTATATAGTTTATTAATTTAACAGGTGAAGCAGTATGTTGATAACAAGATTGCGGATGCGCTAAATGCAGTTGCTTCAATTATTGATAAACATTTTCCAGATAATAAGGTAATTTTGTTTTTTTGTTATTGTATATTAACAGATTGTTAAAGATCAATTTTTTCTTTATTTCTAGGATGGCACCAGAACTGATCTGGCTGATGCTATGGAAACTGGTGATAAAGCTTGTCAAAGCAATAGAGATTTTATCAGGTCTGAAGGAAAAAATTCTGAACATGCAGCATGTAGGGAAAACCCTACTCAGGAAAGTAGTGCCAATGATTACTCTCCTGATTTAATGAAGCAGGTATACTGTATTTGTCTTTTCCCCCCCCCCCCCCTGTATTTGTCTTTCTTTTTCCCCTAGAATTATACCTGCTTGTTATATTACGTAAAATTTGCCTGCATCTTATCTAGTTTATTAATTTAATAGGTTAAGCAGTATGTTGACGACAAGATTGCGAACGAGCTAGATGATATTCCTTCAATTATTGATAAACATTTGACAGATAATAAGGTATTTTTCTTGTTTAGTTATTGTATATTTCCAGATTCTTAAAGGTTAATTTTTTCTTTATTCCTAGGATGCAACCAGAGCTAATTTAGAGGTAAATCATGAAACTTTGGGTCCCAGTGTCAGCGTAATGACTGAAGTTTCTGATGGTATTGGAAATCATGGTGATGCTGGTCGAACGGATAAGCAGAAGAGTCAGGAGAAAGCTGTAGTAGTAGATGGTAGTGGTCCCAATCTTACTGCAGGTTTGGATTTTCCTATAGCTGCACTTTGTCATATCTGTCCAGATTGGCTACTTACCACTGTTTGTTTGGTGGAACATTAGTTATCAATACAGGATTAAAAGATGCAGATCTGAATTCTGAACGTGTACATGCTAGTGTCTCTACAAGAAATGAAATATCTCCTGTCAAGTGTCGTCCTAAAATAAAGGCTCAAAGCTCTTCAATCTCTGGTCCTCGTCGAAGCAAAAGAATAACTCAATGTGTGCAGCATTCACCTTCTGTATTGCCAAAGAAGAAGAAAAAGATATTGTTTGGACGGTCACCATTTGAAAAATCTATTTCAAAGTGTTGTAGCTCTTTCTGTTTGACTGAATTGAATAAAGCGATGTATAAGCCTAAGGGACAGTAAGTATTGACTCTTGGCGGTTTTTGACTTTTTTATATTCTATACTTTTATTTTAATTTTTTACTTTTATATATTTTGCTTGGTGATTTTATGTTTTTTTGATTATATAGTAAGGAAGCAGATGATGTTCTTGATCCAGCTATTGATTTGGGGGTTGCTCAGATTACAAGTAAGGATTGGTTTCGGATATTACAAATGTGTGGTGCTCTAATTTCTTCTGAGGTATATCAACATCTTTTTCAAGTTTTTCTTATTGTTTAGCTTTCTGTATCATTCATTGGTAGTATAGTGTCCTTTTTAATTTTGTTTATCAACTTATGCTAATTCCTGCAAATACATTTGTTTCAGCATCTAGATGTTATCTTCTACTACCTTAGAAAGAAGATAAAGTACCACCTTGAAGTGAAGATTACAACTACTGATTATTATTTTGACCACACCATTCAAGATGTTTATCAATTAATGAAAAGAGGAGCACAAGTGGCCACGCTGAAGGGATCAAATGAAATTAAGAAGTATATGCTTGGTTATCGTCTCTGCTGCAACATTCCATGGCATAATGTTGACGAGGTTCTATCTTTTGTTTATATTACCAGAAAGTCCCATTGGATTCTCTTGAGACTGTTGCTACGGAGCAGGGTTATATATGTATACGACTCGATGCCCACTCACCGGATAACTAAAGCTATTGAAGATGCAGTGAATGCTTATGCTGTAGTTGTCCCTTTGCTTTTGTGCCATAGTGGGTTTTATACTAACAGGTATGACCTTGATATGCAAAATGGATTACATAATGGGAAGATTTTGACGGAGCGATACGACGTTGAGTATATCAAGAAACTTCCTAAGCAGAACTTAGCGTAAGCAGCCTTACTGCACATATATTTTTACAACAACTTATTGTTTTTTTCATATTTGTTTAATAATCTGTGCAATTTATGTCTGTGTACAGAGATTGTGGAGCATTTGTTGCTACTTTTGCAGAGCATATTGTTGAGGGGATCGCCATCAAATTACATGGTTTTGATATACACAAATTTCGTTCAAGATATGCTGCACTTTTGTGGGAGCATGGTTGTCAAAAAATCTCACAAAATGAAGAAACTGATTCTGAACATCCTGGAAAATGCATGGCGATGGTTGTCAGGAAATAGTAACTAGCAATTAGTGAAGAAACTTCAGGGCTCACTTTTTTTTTTGGTCATATGAAATGTATATATTTACATTTTAGGAAGTAATATTGTGAACTACCACCTTCACTGTTGAATTAGATTCAGCTTTTTATCATTTATAAATGATGCATTTTGTTTCATTTGCTCGTTCTAATTCAAAGCAGATTGTGTTGTTTCATTTTCACATATTATAATATTCAACCTGGGATATAACTATACGAACATTGTATACAATAGAAAGATATAGCTGTGTTACCCCAAAGCAAGTCTGGTGCAAAAACAAAGTAAAAAGGTGTATACCATTCGGACTATCCTGTATACTACAAAGGTATACAGCTGTGGCATGATTTTCTATTAATAAAAAGTATAGTGTGACAAATCAAATGTGTATACCATTGTCGTATACTGTTTAATGGAAAAGTATATAATTAAAAATGGTATTCTTTTTGTTAGTAGGGACAAATATGTTAATGAAAGCAAAACATTGTACGTTTGAGAAAGTCGTATAACATTGGATTTATATAGTATAGTACAAAGGTATACAACATTAGCAAGGTACCATGCGTGATTAGACAGATTTTATCTGTGGTTGAATAGTTTAACTTATGACTGTTAAAATGTATTATACATTAAATTAATTGAACGGATACAGTAATTGAAATTTAAAATAATAGCACTGTTAAAACTGACAGTTAAATCTGTCAGTATAAGACCACGCACAGATTGTAAACATTGTACCTTTTGAGAATTTCTAAAGTGACTCTTACAAACAGATGCCATTTTTGTCTATAAATTCCGAACCAATCTGTCATTTTTGTTATTGAACCAAAAAGAAAAAGAAATTCTGTCAAATATACAATCTGATAAAAAAGTTCATATGGAGAATACTCACAGACTATCGAATGGCCACGCACCATCCAATGGCCACGGACCATCTAATGGAAGACAGGTTTTCCAGAATGGTCATGGACCATCAACTCAAAGGCATGTTACAAACTTACCTTCAATACCAAGACACCTCTGTTGGCGTTTTGAAAATTTGAAGAATGAGGTGGAATCCTTGAACGAATTCAGAAAGAAATGTGAAGATGAGTTGTGGAATTTAAGGTACACGCAGCGACAATATTACGAAAAATTGATGGAATTGCTTAAGGTAATGGCAGATCCGCTGCAATTGCACAATGGGGGGCCAGGGGAACCAATGTTTAGAAATTATGGAGAATAAACAAGGTTTTTATTTTATATATTAATTATTGTTGTTCTGTCACATATTTACTAATTTTTTTATAATGATAGGTAGTTATAGGTATTCTGTGTAACTTTATATTGTTGTTCTAGATTTATGTTTCAATTGTATTCTTTTTTTTTTTTTTTTTTTGCCTTTCAGATTATCAAAGTTGTGTTCAGGATTTTAATTTTTTGTTGTGTTATATTTTATAAGTTATATATACCAAGGCTTGTAGCACAAAATTAATTAAGAAGGTATACAGAACAAAAGTCCTATACTGTTGTAATTTCACAGTTCTAATACTGCAGTGACTGTAAAGTAGTATACTATTGTAAAAACTGTACAATAGAAAGGTATATAGTAGAATGTTTAGATTTTTTTTCTCCATAGAATAAAGTCTAGTTCATAACTTTCTGTCTGACGAACTTATTTTTTGTGTTCAGGATTTTAAATTTTTGTTGTGTTATATTTTATAAGTTATATATACCAAGGCTTGTAGCACAAAATTAATTAAGAAGGTATACAGAACAAAAGTCCTATACTGTTGTAATTTGACAGTTCTAATACTGCAGTGACTGTAAAGTAGTATACTATTGTGAAAACTGTACAATAGAAAGGTATATTGAAGAAAACAGCTTATATGAGTTTAACTAAATAATAAACTATTAGGGTATATAGTATACTAGAAACGTATACCAGTGATAAGACTCCTAATGTATACAGTATTCAAATAGGCAGAATGTCATAAAAACAGAATGAAACTGCACTTCACAACTGATATTTCATTTAACATTTAAAGACTACTGTTTGGACATTATCTTCTATGATAGAATTTCATATGAAAATAATACGGTCGAGCATACACAAAAAACAGACATCTTTATAAAATGACTAGTTTTTGGAGACCACCATCTTCTTGCTCTGCTTTGCCGCTACAACTTCATCAACCATTCCAGATTCGTCAAAATCACTACACTCATTCTGCTCAACTTTGTGCTTACCATATTTCCACAGTTTAAGAGAATATCTCGCTCGACATGCCTGTATACAAATTTTGTCATAATCAATTGGGATATTTTCAATCAGGTACTCTGCATAAACAGCAACAAAGGCTCCACAGTCCCTGTAAGAATAGAAACACTCAGGAATTTTAGTGAAACAGTAGTGTATAAAAACTTAAACAAAATGTTACAATAGATTAGAAAAAGAGTCCTTACGTAGTTTTCTCTTTGGGAACATCTAGAATATACATAATATTAAATGGATCTGTTAAAGCATGTCCATTGTGCAGTCCATTTTGCAAGATGATGTCATCCCTTTCAGCATAAAAGTTAGTTGCATTTAACAACAAAGGTAATTGGAAAGCATATGCCATTACTACTTGCTTAACTTCTTGAGCAGCATCTGTGTTCTGATCGAAGTCATATACATATATGCACCTATCACGGAACGAAACTCTCCCTAGCATCCAGTGCCACTCCACTAACACATGCATAGGAAGGAGGACCTCATCAACATTCTTCCATGGTGTGTTACATAACAACCTGTGACCAAGTATATACTCCTTCAAAGCAAGTTTTGTTCCTGCTAGTCTCTGATTCCCTTCCAAACCTATGGACTTCTTATACAGACTTTGAATGGCATTGTCAAAATAACTGTCTGTTGTTGTCATCTTTGCTTTAACTCCATACTTTGCCTTCTTTCGAAGGTAGTAGAAAATGACATCTATGTGCTGGAAGAGAACTATAAATGCATGAATATACATTCTAACATAATATTATACATTATTAACAAAGAACGAAGCAGTAGTCTTTTTTAGTTTTTCTAATTTTATTATAAATGGATTGATCAAGAGAGAATGATCACACGTTGCAAGACAGTTCATATTCTCATCAGTTAACTCCATGAAGACAATTCATCATAAAATGGATAAAACCGGTATAAATCTAAGGCATACTATATACCAAAAAAGTATACAACAGTGGGAATAAACCTTGGAAATCAATAAATTTTCAAGTTAGTCAAACAGTATACTCTATTGAGTATACAGTATATGATAAAGGTATACAATAATAACAATAAACAAAAGTATACACACCTCAGGAGAAAAATAAGCACTACTCCTTTTTAACTGCCAAAACCACTCTTTATCTTCTATTGTAGCAACCTCAAAGCTGTATGCTGGCTTAAGCAAGTCGTCCTCCCGAGTTCTGTTCAGGTCCTTGTTCATTTTGGTAACAATAGTGTAAATAGAAGCAGTGCTAATACTTTCTTCGAATGGGTAGCGTCCATAAACAATACTCCCTTTAGTTACTCGTCGAACACGTATACCAGATCCCCATTCCGAAATGTGAGGTGACTGTATCAGCGGTATAACGTTTGGAGCAACAGACGTTGTTCCAGACGACACCGTTCCCGATGCTGCATACTTCACTATTGCAGGTACTACTATATTCAAAGTAGCACCATCAGAAGCAATACCACTTTCATTGTAGAGTGGTTGGGTGCTAGGAGTACTTGTATACACATAGTCAGAACTTGAAAGTGCATCCATAGAAGATTCCTCCAAACTACCATCAATTGAATCTTCTGTGAAATCCAGGTACTCAGAACTTGATAGTGGATCTAAAGAAGATTCCTCTAAACCACTGGGATCAATTGAATCAGTTAAATTCACACAGTCGGAACTCAAGAATGGGTGTACATTATTGTCATACTGGGCAAAACAACGTTGATCTCTATTCATCCAATTGGTAGAACAATTACATTCTTCATTATGATTGCGATCATCTCTAGTCATATCCTTAAAAAAAAAAGTAGCAAACCTAAGAATTGTGCTCTAAAAGAATCTGGTAAACCCTTGGAGAAAATTTTTTGTCTTGTTGCAAAACAGTTAAACAAGTACACTTTTATGCTATACAGACTATTATAATGGTATACAATAAGAAAATAACTTTTTATTATTGTTTTCCAAAAATGGACATACAAATGTTAAGGTAGTATACCGTTGACGTATATAGCATAGCAAAATGGTATACAAGTGTAGATAATAAACCAAAAAAGAAAGTACCTCTGGATACGGCAGAAATTTAGGTTTTCCAAGTAAAGCAACAGCTACAAGCATGTCATCAAATTTTACAGCAACATGTTCCTTTAAGCTTCCCAATTCTTTCTTTATAGATTGAGACCCACTTGCTATCTGATAAAGTAAGTAGCAAAAATGCAATCTGTAAATACTGTAGGAAGTGTTAATTAACAAATATAAAGTTTATAAACATACAAGTTTCTTAAATTCTGCAACATTGACATTGGCACCAACTATTTGATCTTTTCCATTATCGTGAACAAGAGGGTTTTTTGCAATTCGTTTGAAATCCATAAATCAAGATTTTGAAGTAATTGGCTAGCAAAAATGTTACGTCTTTGTCCTAATCAAAGTACACTATCGGAAAGAAATGCAGAATAATTGTTGCATTAGTAATAGATTTGTGTGGTGAAATTGTCATTTTTTGTTCTACTTATGAAAAATGTGGCATTTTTAGTTTACATGTCATCTTACTAGAGATATAGCCTAAATGTTCCAACCTATTTTTTGTGAAAATATTCTCAATACTGATGCATACGGGACGCTCATGATGTCTTTTATGATAGACAGGTGTATATCTTTTGCGACTATAAATGTTCATTTCAGACTAAATATAATGTTATCTCAATAAAGAGTGTTTTTTTATCAAATTTGTTTCAACATATTGCAACACAAGTGAACTTGTACAGTTTAGTTGAGAGTGCTACTATTGTATACAATAGGAAAGTAGTAGTGAGCGTATACCTAGTCAATGCAGTATACCATTTGGGTATACTTCATAGTAGAAAGGTATACTAATACTGACTTAATAAAAAATTGGTCGCTTTAATGGCAATCGCGTGCAACAGGTGTTGTGCTTTTAGTTAACGACCACAAAACCACCATATCTATGTCTTGCCTGCTTGTACCTGCTAGTTAGGTCAGGCCGTTTAAATCTTTTGTATAATCAACAACACTAACTGTGAGTTTTGACAGCAGCCCTAAGTGTTTTCAATTTGCAATTCAATGAACTTTTGTAATATCCAGTATACCTTTCTGTATACTTCTTTAAATTTGTCCTAGTATATGCTGGTGGTAAACAGTCACATATTTTATAGGGCATAAAGCCACAAAACTGACTTTCAAAGATAAAACTAGTAATAAAATAAGTAAGCAAAATTTAAACAGTACCCATTTCAGTATACTGTCTAGTATAAAGGTATACAGAAAGATATTTGTATACTGCCATAAGCTGACAATCTTCAATTCACGTATACTTTTGTAATATTCAGTATACCTTTCTGCTATACTTCTTTAAATTTGTCCTAGTATATGCTGGTGGTATACAGTCACATATTTTATAGGCCATAAAGCCACAAAACTGACTTTCAAACATAAAACTAGTAATAAAATAAGTAAGCAAACTTAAATAAACAATAATGTTTAATTAAAGCATACTACAAGTTCTTTGAGTATAAAAGAGAAGCATCAGTGCTACACTGAATAGTGACGGTGAAAACAGCCATATTAACCAAAAACATTCAATAGGATTTCAAAAGTAATTCCTAGACAGTAGATTACTAGTTAAATATACAATAGGATTTTGAACAGGATCCTCAGAATTTTAGCCTCTATTCAGGATCACTTTCTTCATGGTTCATGGTTTTGTTAGAGCCATACTCCCACAAAAGTGCAGCATATCTATATCGAAATCGCTCAATGTTAAAATGATTAGCTTTAATAGGGATATTCTCTATGAGGTGCTCTGCAACACTAGCTACAAACGCTCCACAATCCCTGCACACACATCATTTCATAGAATGTCAAAAACACAAACCTGAATAACATATTAACTAATGTCAATACTATACATGGGATATAGAGTTCTTACGCTAATGACTGGCTTGGAAGATTTTCAACAAATACAACTTTATACGGCTTTGTCAATGGCTGACCAATGTGTAAGCCATCATGCAAAACAATATCGTTCCTCTTATCATAAAACCCAATTTTGCATAGAAACAAAGGGACTACAAAGGCATAAGCTTGGACCATCTCTTCAACAGCTTTAGATTTCCAGTTAGACTGCATTGAGTCATATACAACGATAGTCCTAGTTCGTAGTGACAATATCAATAGAATCCAATGTGATTTTTCGTCGACATGACCAAAGCTGAGCACATCATCAACATTATACCATGCAGTGTTGCAATTCAAATAACACCCAGTCATGTACTGCTCAATTACATGTCGTCCCTCCAATATTTCAATAGATACTGCTCCTCTCAACTGCCGATAAACTTTTTGAATGGTGTTGTGAAAATAATAATCAGTAGTCGTAATCTTTGCTTCAAGATTATGCTTCATCTTCTTCCGCAGATAGTAAAAGATGACATCTAGATGCTGAATATAATTTGATGAGTTACCACAACATAACACACAAAATGAGAAGTGACAACAATATAGAGACAGTTATACAAATCACATACCTGAGAAGACAATGGGCTCCCATTAGCGCTTAACGCCCGGAACCAATCCTTATCGTTAATCTTGGCAACCACAAAATCAAGAGGCGGATCAAGAATATCATCTGTTTTCTTGCTGTCAATGCAACCAATGGTTCGTCACCACAAAATCAGCAATACATAAAACAAGAAAGACAAAACATAAAAAAGTAAACCACAAAGTGAGCAAATTCATATACCAGTAAAGTATAATATATACTTAAAAGTATACTAACTAAGTTATATAATGACCAAATTTGTAGAACAAAGTAAATTTGGTATACCAGTAAAGGTATACCAACTAAGTACAAATACTTACTGTCCCTTCCGCTTGTGCATTGCTTCAGTCAATGCAACCAATGGTTCGTCATCACAGTCCGCTGTAATAGACATTCCAAATGGACACCGTCCGGTCACAATTTGTTTCCTCTTCTTGAATAAGTTGCAAGATGAATCTTGGACTGGTGGATCTTTTCTCTTTCCTTGGGTAGCAATGCAAATTTGGGCTTCTACTTTCTCAGGTTGATTTCCATAATTCAAAAGCTGAAGTTGAGACTCACTCCAATCTGCAATATCATAAGGAATATCCTTTGACTTGGGACAGGCACCAGTTGTTTGAACACTCTTAGGTGGTGCCTTCTCATTAGGAATACCCGAAGTTAGATGATGACACTGATACCCTGTCATACTCATGTCAGCAATATCCTGTTTATTGGGGGAAGCAATACATGTATCAGTAGGGAGGACTACACCAATTTCTTCTTTAACCAAATTCTTTAAGCATTCATATCCTAGAAATAAACAGGAAGCCAAGAATCTGGAAATATACTATACAAAAAAAACAAAAACTACCTTTGAATCTGCCACACGCTTATAACCCGCAACTAATTCAATTGCTTTCAGCACCTCTGCAATTCTCACATCAACATATTCCTTAATATCAACAACATCAGTCTTTAAGGAAGTAAATTGATCTTGCACCTAAAATGAACAAAAAAATGTAAAAAGCATGTAAAACAACCCCCTGTAAAAAAAGCTAATGAGCATACCATTTGCTTTAAATCAGCAAGAGAATCACTTCCATCACCACTGCTTGACTGACAAGGATGTATACCTTTTGACTGCATGAACACAAAAGCAAGAATATATTCAAGTATAATAAATGGAGATATAGTCTAATATATTAGATGAACTATACTGAGATACTATTTAAACTAAACATCATGCCCTTACTGCGTATATAACAGTATACCATAGTAGTTATTTATTAAATTAAACTATAAGTACATAAATAAAACCTCTTCAGACAGTGGCTGTTGTCTTCTAGTACCAACATCACTAGCTTCAGGAACTGCTTGCTCATTGTCTTCCTCAGCAAAATAAGTACCTTGTGGAAGAGTTTGCTCATTCTGTGTTTTCCCAGCAACAGTACACAACTCCTGTTCAGCATCACCACTAATTTTAGGAACAGGTTGGTCAGCATCTACATCTAGCGCTCCCTGATCAGAATCAGTTGGCACCATGTTTGTTATATTCAAATTCAACTGTTGAAAGTAAGTATATAACGTACTGAAATAAGTAAAACTAAACTACATAAAACTTATAGTATACTGGAAAATAAGAACAGGTATACCATTAATGTTTACTTTAAATCAAGTATCCTTTTGTTAAAAATAGACCTCTAATAGTCTATACTAATCATATAAAAGTAAATCTTCAAAGTAGTATACTAAGTTGATATAATGCAAACAATATAAAGCAATTTTAAAATCAAACAAAAATTTACCTTTAGCTTAGTCGCATCTTGACTATTTTGGGTTAAAGGGCTGTCACTCGAAAATAATGGTGAATCCATTTCATGATCAATACGAAAACTTGGAAACTTGGCGGAAGACTTTATTTTACGGTCCATAACCCTAGATTTTGAATCACCCTACTTTGAGAAGAAAAGTTCTTCAAATGAAAATGGGTACCAAACACGGGGGTCTTTTTTGACTGTTTAAATGTATTTATTCCAGTAAATATAAAAGTTCGAATTATCATATTTTTAGTTGAAGTAGTATACTTTTCATATAAGTATACCTGTATGGTATACTGCTGTATAGAAAGAAACAATCAAGGCTGGTATAAGTAATTTTGAAGTTGTATACCATTGCGATTTTACTGTATACTGAAAAGGTATAGCATTTGGCATATACCTGATATCATAAAGCTGCACATCTGCACATTTACACGTTTTCATCTAACAAAAACTGCCAACTTCGAGCAGTTAAAATGATTTTTTAATTAATTTAAATAATTCCATTACACAGTAATTGAAAAAACTGACAGTAAAAAACTGTCATTGTAACTGGATGTAGACACTAATTCAAATTTTAAAATAATATCACAGTTAATGAAAAAAACTGACATTAAAATTTTTTGCTGCATTATATTTTAAAGATTAAAATCTTCGATTTCTACTATACAGTATACCCCTACTGGTATACTTCTTGTGTATACAGCTTTATCAATATTTGGTAGCTAATAACAGGCAAGCTTATTTCTAGAAGTTAAAGCAGTATACCATTGTGCTATACTGTATAATACAAATGTATACAGAAAAATGGATTTTAATGCAGTTTACTAATCAGGTAGCTCAGAGTTAAACAGATTTCTACTTCCTGCGTTTCTCTGCTTGATTAATAAGGTATAGTATATACTAAAAATGTATACAGTCACCAAATTTGCAGAATATCTCGATAATACCAAGTCTCAAATGAGAACAACATCCAGGAAACACAACCAACCAGCAATACAGTAATAATATTCAGTATAACATACAAAAACTACTATTTGGACATCGTACTTCATCAACAAGTGGATATATATGAAAATCAAACTCTCAGACATACAGAACAAACAGACATCATCAAAAATAGCACCTCTACAAAATGACTCTGCCACATGGTGTGTTGTATACCACAAAGATATGCAGAAAAAAGGTTTTAAGTTAAGTAATAGAAGACATTCAAGAATAATCCAGTAACAATGTAATTAATAAGCAACTCAACTGTAGTAAAACATCCAGAAATGTGTGAACATTCAAATCAATATCAATTGATTTTTATTTCTAGTAGCAGGTCTTTCCAATGAAGATTTGAATCTAGTTTTTGTGAACTATAACTAACAGAAAAACATATCTCAATCCTGGGGAATATTTTTGCATGTCTTGCGGTTGTGTCCTTTCTGTCCACACTGTCCACAGTGATTTTTATTTCTAGTAGCAGGTCTTTCCCATGAAGATTTGAATCTAGTTTTTGTTGGCCTTCCTCGTTTGGATCTTCCCCTTGGCGGTAGAACTGTGTGCGCTAGCACTTCCTGTGGAATCTGCCATGTAGCTTCTCCTGGGATAGGACAAACTGGTATCTCATATGTTTTACGAAAGTTTTTTGTTGTGTAGAACTCAGAGCAGTATTTATAAGCAGATACATGAAGTCTATCCAGAACAGCCAACACATGTGAACATGGAATGTCCTCCATTTGAAACCTTCCACAAGTGCATTTTTTTTCGGGAATGGATACGACATGTTTTTCTCCAGCAGCAACTACTTCATGCTTGAAATCTCTTGAAGGTATCACCTGAATTTCAAGAACTTAAATTAGTAGCTGCACATAGATTTATAAATATCTGATAAACTGAAAGAACAATAGTGTATCTTACTGTCATGCTTTGTGATGCAATAGTACTAGCTGTCAATAGCTCTTCATACTTGTCAGTCAACTCTCTAAATGTGCCCATTGCTTCTTCACCATTATTATTGTTCCATTCCTGTACGATATGCATCATAGAGTCTAGAAAGTGAACAACTGGGAGTCCTTTTGAATGTCTTGCTTTTGAATTCACTGACTCAGCAATATTTGAAGTCATGTTGAAAGTTCTATTTGCAGTGCAATATGCGCGGGACCATTTGTTGTATCCAACAGTTGCCAAATATTGTTTTATTCTGTAATCAACTCCTCCTATATTGTCTATTTGCTTGGTGAACTCAGGAATAGTGTATGCTCTCGCTGCTGCAAAGTATACTTTTGAAATTTGCTTTGTAGCCTTCTTGAACTTGGTCTTTATATTATTCCACAAATGGAACATGCAAAAGCAATGTGGAACCGTAGGATAAACTATAGGTACTGCCCTTATTATGCTATCATGCCTATCTGATACTATACACATCCCCTCCCGTTCCCCAAAAGCTTCTCTGAAACATGAAAAAAACCATTCCCAAGAAGCATCATTTTCCGAATCGACCACCGCATATGCAAGTGGTAGAATATGTCCTGTGCAAAGAATGTTATATGTTCAGGAAGAAATCAGTTTGTCATTTATATATGGTGTGCAGCAAATGGTTTAACTTTCTTATTGCTCTATAGATAATAATACATTATTAATCAATAAACATTAGTAATGAGTAATTCTGACCTGCTGCATCTTGTGTGCAAGCAATGATATATGTGCCATTGTATGGTGAATTTAGATGGCTTCCATCAACCACTACTGTTGGCCTGCAATATACCCACCCTTCAATCGATGCATTAAGTGCAACAAATGTGTACAGGAAACGTCCTTCTGGTGTGGTTTGTAGTTTTACCACCGACCCTGGGTTTGTATGCTGCAACATATATAGATAGCTTGGTAATTTCTGATATGCTTCCCTTGGCTTTCCTCTTAATATTTCTAATGCCTTTTCTTTCGACCTCCAAGCTTTCATGTAATTCAATTCCACACTAAAATCTTTCTTCATATCTCTCTTTATATCTGCTGGCGTGTATACCGTTTTAGGATCAGTTAACTTGTCTTTTATCAACCCACCAACTATAACAGAGGTGGCTTGTCTCTGTTCGCCAAATCTTTTGTCTATTCCACAATTGTGCTCATCATACAAACTTGTTACTCTGAAAAGTTTTGTTTGTCCAATGCTGTAAGCCTTAAGATTCCAATGGCACTGGTCATCCACACAACCAAGGCAATACCTGATTTCAAAATAAGATTTGCATATTATTTCAACTATGCCAAAGCTACAATAAATTAATAACTGTATACGCCCGTATAGTAATTTCAGAAGTATACAACTATGCTATCTTTGTTAAATTAGTGTAAAGCAGACCCAAACATGCATTATATACAACTACAGCATAATGAATTTATACCCCGTGAAATAAGCAGTGACATAAGCAATGTATACCCTGTAGAGTATACAGAAAACAGGTGCTAAATAATCATTGTATACCGCCCTAGAGTATATTGAATACAACAATATAACTCTATGGTATACACTGCTCAAATAGGTTGGAAAGTACCAAAACAGCGCAACACATGCACTGTATACCTCCTACAGTATATTTCTTTCAGCAGTATACCCCTATGCTAAATAATCATTGTATACCGCCCTAGAGTATATTGAATACAGCAATATACCTCTATGGTATACACTGCTCGAATAGGTTGGAATGTACCAAAACAGCGCCACACATGCACTGTATACCTCCTACAGTATATTTCATTCAGCAGTATACCCCTATGGTATACTGTTAAAATTTAAGTTGACATATACAAACGCAGTTGTCATATAAGCACTGTATACCTCTCTACAGTATACTACATTCAGCAGTATACCGCTATAATATACTGTTAAAATTTATGTTGATCTATAGAATAGCAGTGTATCCCATAGAGTATACTGATCACAGCAGTATACCTCTATGGTATACACTGCTCAAATTAGCAATTTAGATATAAATCCTACAACAAAAACACAGGATTTACTTACCTTTTTGAGCACGATTTATGAACTTTAAATTGAAATTTCTTATGAATTGCATAACGCTTTACAACTGTGCTCAATATTTCCTTTTCTGCGAAAATTTGTCCTATTGCAATCGTCTGATGAAAAGGATTGAAAATTATTTCGTCTTCACTAACAAGAGTGCTTATTGCTGTCGCATCCTCACAAAACTGTATACTGTCAGCAACTTCTTCAGTATACTGTTCCACTGGTATTACACTTGCTGATCCAGTAGCAACATTAGTAGTTGAACTAGTTGTAATCAAATCGTTAACATCAAACGACACGCAGAGAGGATAATCAGTTATATCCGACTTCTTTTTCTTCAATCCAAAATACACAGCAACTCCCATATCGTTGTATACTGTGATAGGAGGAATCCCTTCCTTCACGGAATATTTGATATCAAGCAATCCGTTAGCAACAGATAGGAGAGGAATTTGTCGGATTGTGTTATGAAATTCCAAAAAATTTGACGACGATCTGATCGGTAATGCTTCAACATGAAAATTTTGATATATATGCTTTTCAGTCCAAAATCCGCTGTGTTGAACTAAAATGTAGCAATATTCATCATCCATTGGCAAACGATATGCTGTATAATGCAAAATTTACCTAAATTTCATAAAAACACGATTTTGAATTAGTGATTTAGGAAAATCTGATGAAAGAATTTGAAATCATGAAGAAATTGCAACAATTTGAGCAGTTGATTTTGAAAAAATCATCTGGAGAAAAAATTGAAAGAGCAAACCTGTGAAACAGAGAAAAGAGCGCGTAAGAGTGGGAGAAGAGCTGGTAACAGGGGAATGGGCATTGGATGTAAATAAAGTAGTGGGCAAAAATGTAATGGGTATTTTGATGTAAATATTTAGGGTTGTTTGGGTATTTTTGTAAATGGCCCATAATTTTTCCTATAACGAATTCAAATAACTTTCGCTAGTATACTCTTTTTTTAACAATGTTCACGTTTTTTCCATTTTAGAATTTTTGTAACAGTAGCCTTAATTTTCAAGTTTCAATAAAAACTTTGTAAAATTAGAAACAATCTCATCGCAAGTTTTGACAGATCCATCATATGTCCACGAGCTTTGATGAGTCCACTGTTAAACAACATCGTGCTAAATGACCACCTGGTGAGATTTATGATGAATATGATAGCTGGTAAATCCAAAGAGCCCAATCTTTACAAATGGCAAAAATTATCACCGGGTGCCTTCCATAAGAAGTGGTTTTGTAACTTTATCCTCGTTTCATAATGTTTTAGCAAAATACTCTTATGTTTGCACGGGTCAAAAATTTCAAGGAAAAAATTTACAAGTGCTGTCTTTAGAAAAGAGGTCAAGGGCAAGCGTTGTCTTGTCAACACTTCAAGTTGTATGAGGAGAATGCCAGAAGAGATTGGAAGACGACCAAGTGCTGGTTAGTGTTGCCTTTTGCCAACACTTTAGGAATAAGTGTTGGCAAATAAAAAGGGGTCTTGGCCCCGTGCCAAGAGATTGACAGGGATGTTTCCGTAAGAATATTTCATTAAATTTAATAAGGGTATTTTTACAAAATCCTGTTAAGTGCGGACAAAAAGGCAAGTCATTGCTTACGATGTCATATTTCTGCAAAAAGGCCCTTGTAAATTTATATAAATATGATACTTCTTGTCTCCTATCACAATTTTGTCCCTTATAAGAAAAGTTACATTTTTTTGTCTCATATGAAAAGAACCCGGAAATTTCCGAAGCTCACTAGCAGCAAAACCTGGTGATCACCAATAGTTCCCTTTGGTGATTTCCAGCATCACCAGGAGCTTTTCCTAATAGGGGTTAAAAATGTAAAGTGTTCTTATAGCGGCCAAAACTGCTATAGTAGCTCCATAGCTATCTATTTTGCACAAAACTTGTAGTATGATCACAGGAAACAACTTTAGTAGACTATTGGCCCTCAGGCCCATTTTATTTCATATTACCAGACAACACATTACTTCAAGGGACAGTTACAAAAATACCCACAAAATCTAAAATAATTACAGCCACTATCCACTACTTTCAAATATTACCCGACCTACCCACTAAATTATTTACCCACTCTACCCACTCAGACTTGTATACCATAGTTTATGCAGTATATACCTATAAGGCATAACAAATGTATACAGTAATAAATGTCTCTCCAGACTTGTATACCATAATTTATGCAGTATACTTTAAAGGTATACACCTATAAGGCATAACAAAGGTATACAATAATAAATAGGTATGTTAGGTAAATACTTTTAGTTTTATGGATAGTATAATTTGTAATGGGTATGGCTTGTAAATACTTTAAATTTTATGGGTATAGAGTGTAAAAATCCCTTACTTCAATTCTACGTCATATAATTTCTCCAAACAAGATTGAAATATTATATACGAGACCTTATGCTAAAAATATTTTTTCTTATCACATCAATCAAACGACTCCTCATGGACCATTACTATGCCAAACTCCATATATTAGAAATAAATTGTTTAGTTTTTTTTATATTCAAACATTCACTTAAGTCTAATGGGTAGTGAAAAAGCCATTACCAAAATTGTCTAATAATCAAACTTTTGATACTTTCAGTATTAACTCCAAAAAGTGATCGAATTAGTTTATGTTAAAACAAATAATGAAGGATAAAACTTTGGTAGAATATGCTGGAAATAATGAGACAGCCCATCTATTATTGTTTCATTTCAAATAGAAAAAGATTGTGACACTTAACAATCTTTTTGAATTATTCCTTTGACCTTGCAATTCTATTTGATGACCAAGGTCCACAAAAATCCATCAAATCATTTTCCCATAATTGGTCCAATTTTTAGATATTTTCCATGCTTTCATAATTTAAGAAAAATTATTAGTATGATTTAGAAAAAAGGGCAATCTAATAGTATATTATTTCGTCATTATCATCGTAAAGTGAAAAAATTCGAAGAGACTAGAATTTGAAGAAACTAGAATTCAAAAAATGAAAATCCAGCATATACTATTAGATTGACATGTTTAAATAACTCAACAAACAAAAGGATATAATTCGAACCATGATAGTATGAGTTAGAATAAATAACCTATCTATTGTTACTGAAAAGATTTTTTCCATTCACCTATATTAATTATGTTGAAGAATAAAACTTACATTTTAAAAGCCTATGAAAATACAAATATTTTAGGATATTTTCAAACAATTAAATATACAACATATAACATAGAAATTCTATTACAGGAATCTTCCTCACCAATATATGATGTGCATACATGATTTAATATTGGTTCATATTATCAAATCAAAATTTCTATTATCTACTTTAAGGTCTACCTCTTAAGTTTTTTTTTTTTTTTTTTTAATTTTAATTTTTTGTTTAACTAGTAGAAATTAGAAAAAAACCCACTTTAAGATAAGATCAAACGACATGATTGTCTCTAATTTAGTATTACAAAGAGAAACATGCTGGCATGTTCAACTCCTATTCAAAGTTTATCTTTTATTGTTTCTTTTTTCTTCTTTTCTCCCTTATAATCATGATAGTGTTCATATAGAAACAAATGTCGATGTTCCTTTAAAAAATGTAAAATGAACTTTTGGTCCCCTCTCTAAACAACAACATTAGTACTAGCTAGTTAATTTTTTTTTACTAATTACAATTATCACTACTAAAAATCAGGGACTTTTTTACCGCCCAAACGGTCGGATATCGGTTGGACAACCGACCAATGATCGACCAAAATAGGTGGTCGAAGACAAGGTGGTGGGAAAAGTCTATCGGTCGAACGTTCGGCCGAATATCGGTGGGAGGGCGGTATATCAGATTAACTCTCTTTTATTCTTGTTCTTTTTAATTGATCAGTAAACAAACTTTTCATTATGTCTTTAGAGGAACACATATTAGGGGTCTAACTGTATGTATGTTTAATTTTTTAAAAATAAAGTTACTAATTTACTGAACCACTAATGAGTTTGTCTTTAGTACAGTTTAAAAAATTACCACACATGGGTTCAAGAACTGAGCTAGAAAACAAGGTAATTAGCAAAGTTGGATTAGCTTATCTTGGATTATGTAAAAGTTTGAAAATTTTCAAACCAAAGGTAATATAAAATTCAGAAGCATATGCTTGATTAGTAAAACCTTAATTGTTTAATGGGTAGGCCACCTTGGTTTTGCAAAAATAATTAAGCAAGAAAAGAAGATTGTTCTTTTTATGTGTATATTTTTTGGCTGATTATGGGTCTAATAATGAGTAATGAAAAACTGTGCATTAACCTAATCATAATCCTTCTTTTATCACTTTCCAGGTGGATTCCTAGTGCATGTGCCCACCATATATAGTATACATACAAAATGAAACAATCAAATTGAGAGATACTAATTGTTCCGCGGAAACAGCCTCTCCATTTTGGTAGAAGTAAGTTCTGCGTATATTTCATACTCCTCAAATTTCATATATGAGAATATATCGAGTATGTTGTTGTACTAATTATTCCACGGACATCAGAAGAGACTTTTAATGAAATCCAGCTAGACTAGAAAGAAAGGGATTGGGTTCACAGGGTTTTGATATATTTCTTTTTCTATATTGTAATTAACCCTATATTGCATCCTTTGTACATTATCTTCAGTTGCTCATTTGTACTCAAACCATAGGACGTACTTCTTCTGTTTTAAAATGGATGATATGTTTCGGATTTCAAGAGTCAAACGAGTTCATTTTAATCGTGAATTTAAATATATATTTTTAAATTTTTTGGAACGACGTTTATACATTTAGAAACTACATAAAATGTACTATAAGTCACAATAATTAATAATTTAAAATATTTAAAAGATATATGAAAAAATTACAGTTAAAGTTAACTTGTTTGACTCTCGAAATCCTCTCAAAATTCAAAACATATCATCCATTGTGGAACGGATGGAGTATTATTTTTCTACCAATTCAAAGTGACCATTTTAGCATTTGGCCTTTCCCGTTGTTTGGTGGGAGACGTGCTGCTTAAAGGAAGACACTTGTCAAATCAAATATTTTGTACTTGGAGAGCTTAATAAACTAAGGAAATGTCAACAATTATTTCTCTACCACCAAGTGATCTGGTGTAGCGGATGGGGCTACTCCTTCCTTAACCAGAGGTTTTGGGTTAGAGCCTTGGGTATGAAAAAATCACTGGTAGGGAGCGCTTCCTCCCGAATGAGGCCCTACGCGGCGCGAATCCGGATTAGTCGGGGCTCCAGTGAGGGTACCGGACACCGGATGGAAAACAAAAAAAAAAAACAATTATTTCCCTCATCCACTTTTGGAAATCCAAAATATGGACGTGAAGCATGTCCATATAATTAATTGTGGGTCCTAAAAACGAAATTAAATAGATTAATACTTGAACAAGAGAACATTGTGAACTTATTATTTTATGCCACCCATCAAACATCATAAGTCAGTAAGAGAAGAAACTTTGCCCTTTATTAATGATTTCACACAATGTTTTCCTAAGTTGTCTACATGTATATGTAGGCCTATCTTCAAGGTTGTTGCATCATTGAATTTCCTTATTCTAATAGTTTGTAGGAAGCAATTTAATTATATGCTGACAATTTAATAAAAGTACACAGATTGCATAATTGTTTAATTTGGTCACTCTAATTATTTGCAAGTATTGAATTTTAGTATGTATTTGAAATCTCGGTGAACTATCAGAATAATGGTTTTGAGGAGTTTTTGAAGTGAAATAATGATTTTCACTCTCGAAATTTCACTTTTCACAAATTTTTACCGAATAGTACTTTTTCTGTCCCAATTTATGCGACACCATTTACTTACTTTAAAAGCTATCAACTACTTTTTTATTACTCCAGTTTTTTCTTTCTTATATTTTAGGGTAAATCTAAAATTCTACAAGATCTAACGTCTATTTCTTAAACTCCGTCATGTTAAAATTTGAAGGGTATTATGTGTGAAAATGGGATCAAATTCCATGCATTGTGAGGTTTGTCACACATGCAACCATGTGCCCATAAGTGCTAACAAAAGATTGTTTTGGACTGATGTTGAAAGATCCAAATGTAGTATCATTCAAGTCAACACAATAGTCCTTTTGGAGATAGAGATGTTAAACTAATTATATCAATGACTTTGTAGAAGAAATTGATGCTTCAGTTTCATATCTATGGAGATGATTGTTCTTTTCTAGAGTGTGATTGTTCATAAGTGGTCTTTTTTCTTTTCATACCTTCTACAAGCAGAGGCGGATACGGAAAATTAAGTTAGTGGGTTCTGAATCATATTTCTTCTTACTTACTGGGTTCTAAATAAATTATTTCACTACAACAAAAGAAGCTTTTAGCGGCAATAAATTTGCCTTTTAGTGGCAATACTTATTGCCGCTAAAATATTTACCGGCAATTGATTAAATGCCATTGAATCCAGTGTCGCTAAAGCCTTTAGCGGCATTTATCTTGAATGCTGGTAAAGACTCTTTTTATTGCCGCTAAAAGTAACTACTTTTAGTGGCATTTATCTAGTAGCAATTCTAATAGCCGCTAAAGCTGCCCTAGAAATATATCATCCATACTCTATTTACAGCTTTTCTTATTGCCGGTAAAACACAATAATTGCCACTAAAGGAGACATGTTTTAGTGGGATTGAACCATGAAATCACCTTAAACCACATACATTATTTAACATCTGTTATGGCCACAAAAAATGCATTTCATTACCGGTCCAAGAAGATTTTATATTGAATTGGTACATTACAAAGCCAATTATGGCTATTTACATGAAAAATGAAATAAAAAATACTCATCTTATAGATCCAAGGCAGTAGTAAAGAACCAATCAAATCCCTAAAAAATATGTACTTCAACATTCAAGAGAGTTACTACATAACTCTATATCATTACAACAAAAAGAACATTTAGATGTTTGATCTCTCTTTGTCTGAGTGGCATAGAGATACCCAAGTAGTGAAGAGTCCTTCCGCGGTTGTCCTTGGATCGAATGTCCTGCAATCAAATGAATCCTCAATATTTCGAAACTATCCCTTTTTAAAATTAAAAAAAAAAAAAAAAAAAAAAACAGGAAAGAAATCGAAAGAACTAACCTTCGTGACACAACCTGGAGGCTCGAGTCGCTGGTGGAGCAGCTGCGTCCATATGAACATTAAAACTGCTGGAGCTATACCGTGCGACAACAATGATTGAACCACTCGAAGTCACATATGTGACCACCCTGCACTTATTAGAATTAGGCACAGTAGGCTTCAGAAAGCAATCACTAAAACTATAACAAAAAGTTAGCAAAAGTTGATAGTATGAGAATTAGATGACAAGGAAGATGTAATTTGTTTAGCATCCAACTCAGCCTAACAAACTAGTGTGATCTGATTAGCATGGTCACCTTGTGGTTACAAATGACATAATGAAAGAAGTGCAAGTTAGGAATAAAAGGGAACAATTTCAAATGCTTGCCAGTGCTAGTATACCAAGTACAAATCCATGCTTGTTTTTCATATATACCTATAAATACATTAAAAGATAAGGTATTATTTTCACTTAGAATTGAGTAGAAGGAGTGCACCAGAAAACCGCAGTAGAGCCAAATACTGACATCAAAGGGTGCTGGACATCATGGTTCCATGGAAAGCCGCAAATTAAGATGGAACTTATCTTTTAATCATGATCTTGAATTCACAGATAAGATGAAGGGAGCTACAACATCTACCTTTGTTAGCTCTATATGCTTTGATATGGCTTCATAACTAGCTCTAATCATCTCCTCCTGAAAAGCAAAACATGAAGGCATTAGGAATAGTTATCCACCACGCAAATTTCATAACTTTTGAGTTGTTCCTAATATCAAAAGCACCTCAGCAAGTTGAAGAGCTAGTTCAATCTTTTGCAGTTTCTCCTTTCGTTTCTTCTGGAGCTGCATAAACACACACAAAAAAAAAAAATAGAAGCAAATGATAATGACATAGTACTCACGGAAAGGTATGTAAGGATGTGAAGGAACTTCAACTCCATGGTCGAGTTTAAGCAGAGAAAGAGAATTGTAAGATAGCTATGGAAAATAGAAATTGTGAATTCAGACAAGAATTTCCAAATTCAAGCTTGTCCTAAATTCTTCAACCGTGAATTTAACTTTCTCCACCAAATTTTTGAAAGTAGTGACTTTACGGACTTTAGAGCTCAAAAACAACCACAAACTAGTTCATATTTAAAACATTTAAAGTCTTTTACAAAAGATCCCAGTAACAAGTTCAATAGCGCTGTGAATATCATAAAGTACTGTAGCACATGGATTACTCAAGCTTGTTTCTTTATTTTTTTCCTTTTTCTTTTTTTGATTTGAGATAAAGCTACAAATTTGAAGATTAGTTTAACCTTTTGTTACCTGTGGATCATCATCAGCAGCAGTCTAATAGTAGATACCTTTATAGCAATCGAACCCCAGAGTCACATCTCTAGAGGAGGTTGATCCCATTCACTATCAGTTTAAAATGTAAAACTCATAAACGACGCAATCAGCACTTTTAGGAAATCAACGACTATTGCAGCAGAAGTTCATGAGGTTCAAACCTCCAGATTAGTAATTAAAAGTCTAGATCATCCTTATCCTAAAGACTAAAGCTTGATGTTAAAGTTAAATCCTTTATATACACGATATCATTAAGTTTTTAAACTAGTTACTTCCACCTCCAAAGCACAAAAAGAAATAGTTGTACTTCCGTTAAAATTAAACTAACCTGCCTGTGCATTCCTCAGCGAAGTATCCATTTCCTTGGCACACTGCATTCCAAAAAGAGGTACCAATAATGTTATTCGTCTCTTTCTTATCTAACCTGATGGCTATCTTTCCTTCAAACTGCACTACCAACACAAGCCAATCAACACCTCAATGGTTCTTAATCTTTCTCTACTTTACTAATGAGAATAACAAATGACACTTGCACAAAACACAAATATTGGAAGAGAAAAAAAAAAATAGAGGAGATTCAATAAGTGCATATCTAAAATGAAGGCTGAAATTTCAAATTTACAATTTATCATCTCTCGTATTTATTTATTTTATACTCCAGGGACATCTCTGCCTCTCTTTAGTAAAAATGTCATAACTTTTTTACAGAGCTTTAATTGGAGAACCCTTTGAAGCGATAGAAATTAGACATAGAGATCTAAAAGTTTCATTGTTTAACCATATTTAACTTCATTTTAGATTGGGCTCTATGCTCGTGCAAAGTCAGACACAACTTTCAGGGTTGCTAAAATACATTGAACTAAGCACTTCAGCTCATACTACACTTTCTAACATACTCATTTAATAAGACGGAGAACTAACTAATAGGTTATCACATAGCAATGAGAAAAATAAGCAAAATCTAGGGCATTTCAAGCACCTGATAAACTCGACTTGATGAATTCAAATGAAAAAGAATCAAATCCAATAGAACAATAACTCATAGATTCTGAATAGATTAAATATATTCATCGACATGGAATCACAAGAAGATTATAAAGAGAAAAGCAGAATTTAGGGCAACGAGAGCTTTACCTGAGGTTGTGGCCAGTGACGGTGAGCAGAGGCGGTGAGAGGTGAAGACGAGCGGGGACTACGAGCGGCGACGATGAGCAGGGACGGTGAGATTTAACCGTGGAAGCGATGGCTAACGGTGACGGTGAGCGGAGACAGTAAGATGTGACGATAGTGGCGACGGTAGGCGGCGGCGGTGAACAACGGTTGGGCAGCGGAGACGTAGAGAGATGAAATCGTGAATATTTTCTCTAGGTTTTCCAAACTAGTTTGGGTAGGGGAAATGGGAAATTTTGGTGGTAAAAGTTGTATAAATAATTTTTAATTAGAGGCATTTAGTGGCCATTTCTTCTTATTGCTGTTAAAAAGGGTATTTAATACCAGCTAATGTTCATTTGTGAAAGTCATTTACCAGCCATTAGGTTATTGCCGCTAATAAATTGCCACAAAAAGCCTAATTTGTTGTAGTGTTTATACATTTAAGTGAATTTTAGACACAAATATAGGATTCTAAGAAAAAACTATTGGGTTCCGGCGAACCCGTAGCATATGCTCTAGATCCGCCACTGTCTACAAGTTTTTTCTCTATATATACTCCCTCCGTTCCATTTTATGTGTCATAGTTTGACTCAGCACGGAGTTTAAGAAATAAAAGAAGATTTTTGAAATTTGTCGTCTAAAATGAGACATAGATGTGTGTGTGGCTGTAAATCATTTCATTAATGGAAAAACTGTAATTTTGAAGTTAAATAGTTACCAAATTTAGAATGCTGTCATTCTTTTTTGAACAGACTAAAAAGGAAATGCTGCCACTTAGAACGGAGGGAGTAGCAACTTTACATAACTTAATTATGATCGGTTGCATGATTGTCTTACTTGATGCAAATATATAGTACACTATAACAACCAATCATGCAAAAATTGAATTCTTTTTAACGAATTAAAGTCTTTTTATTTACTACTATACTACAACTCTTAAATTGTTACGACGCGATAAATAATTATACGCGATAAGATTTACTTAAAAGTTGGATTACTTGGATAATCATGAAGTAGTACACACAGATATATATCATAGCCTACTCTCGTAGATACACAAAGCCCTAATTGAGTGTTTGAATCAAATTAGAGCATGCATGCAGTTCTGTAAGTTTTAATTTTAAACACTTTTTGCTAAACTTGCCAAACTATGGTGTAATTAGTTTAATTTTAAACACGATTAATTAGGCTTGCGGTATATACTAACAAAAAACTAACAAGTTTTCCTGACCATAAGTATGACAATAACCTAAAATAATTACAGACGTACATAGAAACCACTTCATTTAATTAAAGTGTCGAACAAATCATTGATAGTTCTAAACCAGAATTGACACAATATAATATTACGAGTAATCGCCCTTACTAGCTCAATTTGGCTCAGTCGTTATTGTTGCAATTCAAGCATATTGTTCAATAGAAGTGCAATGCTGAATTGCTGATCCAATTTTTATCAAATGACTACGGTAACTTGCAAGGTTAAAATTTTTCTACTCCCCCGATCTTCACTTTACGCCACGCCGACTCCCCTTTCGTCATAAGACGTGGAAATTAGACCAAGAGGAATCTCTATAGAAACTAGTCCCTTATATTTAGCACATAGGAGATCGAGACACAGCCCCAGAAAAAAGATGTAGATCGATCGCCCTAAATAGAAACTACATCGAGGGTCTCTATTCCTGTTGCAAAAAATAAGCACTTGAAATCAACTTTTACTAGTTGCATACATTGATTTGTGATTATTAATCAAAGACAACTGTGAATATCAAACTAATTATGCCAGTATCAATTCTTGAAGCATAAATGAGAAAATGATGCACTAATTTCCATATATGATAATCTAATTAATTATTAATGGCCAACCATATCTGCCAAAAGAAGAATAAACAGAATAAAAATTAAAGTTGATCATTCCAAATTCAAATAATTGGATGGAACAATGTAAAACCCCAGAAATCATAGAGTTCAACAACTTCAGTTGCCATATGATAATGGCACGTAGTTGTATCATTATGTACTTTAACTACAACTATTCAGAGGTGGATCTAGAATTTGTACATATTTAATGATTTTTTTTAACACAAATACACTATCAGCGTAAAATTTACTGGGTTCTGCCGAACCCGGTCCTTGTACTCCACATCCGCCCCTGCAACTATTATACAATAAAATTTAACAAATCGTACGTTACACCATGCATAAATCCTTCAAACAATTATTACAAGAAATTATGAATACAAGCTGGTATCTACAACCACATAACTTAAACTATCATTATTAAACATATCAATACTAAATTCTAAATGTCCCTTTACTTTCATCCCAATTATTAAGTATATAGCCAACAAACATTAATACGTTATCTACTCCAAATTATGTTGACATCTTTTGCTTCTTGAATTTAGATTAAATGAACACTAGTATAGTACCCGCGCGCTATAACAATAGAAATAAATAACATATTTTATATATCAAAGTAGTAAATATAAATTTTTTGATATGATTTGGTATTTACCATCGTTTGTAGTTTTCTAATCTTTTTTTTTTTCTTCTTTTGATTGAAACCCACACCCTAAACAATGCCACATAAGAAACTATGGAACCAATTCATGACAGAACTGAAAATATTAAAAATCATATAGTTTGTAATGCAAGTAATTTACTATATAGTTTGTGATGTATACGATATGAACTAATTAACTAATTAAAATCACATGAAAGACACATAATATCATATGAAACATAGATTCAAGATAATATTTAGTAGAAATGCAAACATCTCTTCTTAATATATCAATATTGATTCAACCATCTTAGCAACTTAATACCAAAGAACTTCCACGTCCCAATCACACATTGCATGCATTACGGTAAGAAATGCCGTCGCTTTCTAGTAATTGATACAACAACATATTCAGTATTATCCACCAAAATGGATAGACGTGCTATTTCATTGCTAGCAATTTATGTCGACTAAATTATACTCTTGACAAGTAAAAGTAATTTTACAAACATCATAATTTACTTAATGGTCGCTTGCTTGTACCAGATAAAGAGAATGCAATTATCTTTTGTATTTATTAAACCTTTGCCATACAAAATTTACTTAAAAACAATTAATGTATTTTTATACAACTTTAAAGTTTAATTGAGCATACACATAAGTATCAAACAAAGATCAAAGTGTACATAAAACCCAACCTTTTTTTTAGAAGGAGAAAATGAATAAAGAAAACAAAATAACTGATAAGAAAAGAATAAACGATCGCCAAGATTTGTAGTTGAATGAATGACTTGAATACTTAAATCATAAAAGCTTCGAGTCATAACGATGGAAAACTCTAGTAAAACATATTTTTCCTTCAATATTAGACATTAGTTACTACATGACGCGAATTAAAATTAATCGAGCTAACAACGCTGAATATTGAATAGTTAAACATAAAAGAAAAATGATACTACTACTACAATGTACTATGAACAGTACAACAATTGTAAATCCAAAGTGTGGACTTTGGAAAGAAGGATTTTGACAGCAGCACCATTCCTCGTCAGATCCGTCCTTTCTTGTTTTGGGTCCCACTTTTGTCAAACCCCACCCCCTGACACCACCCACCCCCACTCCCCACCCCACACCCCACCCCCCACCCCTCCTAACCCCACCAACCCCAACAAGAAACATAGTAGCAGGATGCAGCACAGCAGCAGCAGCAGCAACTATAGTACAGTAGAAGGAAAAAAAAGAACCCTTCCCCGTCTCTAACGGTTGCTCCTTTTTCTTGTCAGCCCATATTCTCAGTACCCTCTTAAAAAAATTAACATAAGACACATAAATAGAAACAATTTTATAGTTTTATGTTACTTCCGTCTCACTTTATTTGTCGTACTTTTCTTCTAGTCCGTCCCATCCTTTTTTGTCGTACTTTTCTTTTAGTCCGTCCCATCCTTATGTATGACTTTCTGTCTCACTTTATTTGTCGTACTTTTCTTTTAGTCCGTCCCATCTTTATATATGACTTAACCACAAGTTTTAAAAATATTCATTCATTTATTAAACTTCGTGCTAACTCAAATTAAGTTACATAAATAAGAACATAATTGAGTACTAGTTTTTAACGTAAGACACAAAAAGAGAAAGATTTTTACAGTATCAAGTTACTTTCTATCCCACTTTATTTGTCGTACTATCGTTTTTTACACAAGGCACAAAAAGAGAGATTTTTACAGTTTCATGTTACTTTCCGTCCCACTTTATTTAACGTACTTTTCTTTTAATTCATCCCGTGTTTCTGCATAACTTATTTCAAGTTTCTAAAATACTCATTCATTTATTAAATATGATGCCGACTCAAATTAAGTAAAAAAAAATTAGGATAAAGTTAAAGTACTAAATTTTACACATATCATTTTATTTATTGCACTTTTTTTTAATCTGTCTCAACATTCTTTTATACACAAATTTTAAAAGTATTTATTTATTTATTAAATTTTGTGTCGATTCAAACTAAATCACGAGCAGAACGAACTATAGTTTTTACACATACCTATATGTACTATACTATATGAACTAGTTGGTAATAAGGGTAATGTGAAAAGGAGGGAGCTTTCAAATCCTTTATGTACAAAAAAACAAGAAAACAAGTAAAAATAAGGAAAGAAACAGCTTCATTGTCATCTTTAAACTGAACCCTTTTAGTTATTCTTGAAAAGGTAAACCCCATCAATCAAATCTTTAAACTTTTTTCAAATTTTGGAACTTTTTCCCTTTCTTGTTTTCATGTTCTAGTTATGTGTATTGTTTACATTGAAGTTATGTTCCTATATGTATCTTCTTGATCCATGTCCAAGTATGTATAAAGTACTAGTACATTTTGATTTATTTTTTTTGGTTGGTAGTAGATGTATTTGAATATTGAATGTGATTAGTTTATTTTATGTTGACAGGTTCAAGAAGATAGTGTTGTGTTGTGGATGCCACTTACATTTCTATTAAAAAGAATGCTTTTTTAGGTTGGTTGAAGTGAAAAGATTGAATCTTTGGACATTTTCTTGATGACTTTGCTTCAAGTAAGTATATTGGATCTGAGTTATTGTAAAACTAGAGGCTTTAGTTGAATGAATTGGCAAATTGGGTTTTCAAGAAATCATGTTATGGTTTTAAAATTGTTTTCTAGATCTAGTGCTGCAGATTTAGAAATGTTCTTTGTTTGTTGCCTATCTAGGTTTACTGTTCTAATGCTGCATTAATTATCTTTCCTTCATTGCTAAATATGGATTCTGGAGTTGTTACTAGCCAAAACTTTTTAAGTAGTTTATTAATGTTTATGCCATATCTAGATTGATATGGCATCATTAACTAGTTTTCTTTATTTGGCAGGGTGTCCTGCATTGCTTTTGTTATATATAGAGATTCTTCATTTGAGAAAATATATCCATCTTCATTTGAAAAACCTAGTTTATCTTTGTGCTTGTAGCATAGTTGTCCCTTCACTGACATTTTGATGTTTCTCAATTTCAGCGGTTATCTTCTTTCGTGGAATGCTTGAAATTTTCTCGTGTGTGGGAGTGAGTAGCTTTAAATATGGATCTTCGGGAAGAAAGCTCCAGATTTGGTTCATTACCTAGCACAACGTCGAGAAACCTCTCTTCTTCATCTTCAACCTTCTTTTCTGCAAATCAGTCGCCCTTCTTCTCTCCGAGGTCACCCAAGTCTCTGGTATCAGCATATTCGGATAATCCATTTCGTGATAGTGATGTTACTGCTGGTTCCTTAGATGCTAGTTTGGGCATTCCAGGTCCGGAATCATTTGCAAATGCTAGATTGTCGGATGCTTATCCTGTTGCATTACCTAGTGCCCCAAACGATCTTCAGAAGTTGGATTTTGTTTCTTCTTCGACGTCAATTTCTAAGAGCACTACAGCGAGTTACAACATTGGCCATGAGCATGAATATTTGCAACCTAGAGGCAAGCAGAAAAAGAGTGGGCGAACACAGGAAACTTGTGTAACTCCAACATCAACGTCCTCCCTATCCAACAGAGTGAGGAGCTGTGATGTATACATTGGTTTTCATGGTCGCAAACCTTTGCTATTCAGATTCATGAATTGGCTCCGTGCTGAGTTAGAAATCCAAGGCTTAAGTTGCTTTGTTTCTGACAGAGCAAAGTGCCGAAATTCAAGAAAGCATGGGATGATTGAGAGAGTAATGGATGCTAGTACATTCGGAGTTGTAATCTTAACCAAAAAATCATTCAGGAATCCATATACCATAGAGGAGCTGCGCTTCTTCTCTAGCAAAAAGAATTTGGTGCCAGTGTACTTCGACTTGCGTCCAGAGGATTGCCTTGCTCGAGATATAATTGAGAGAAGAGGAGAGCACTGGGAAAAACATGGTGGTGAACTCTGGCTTCTTTATGGGGGAGTGGAGAAGGAGTGGAGAGATGCCATCAATGGTCTTTTGCGTGTTGATGAGTGGAAACTAGAGGCTCATGATGGCAATTGGAGGGAATGCATATTGAGGGCTGTTACTCTATTGGCATTAAGGTTAGGAAGGCGAAGTGTTGTGGACAGACTGTCCAAGTGGAGGGAGAAAGCAGAAAAGGAGGAGTTTCCTTTCCCTCGAAATGAGAATTTTGTTGGCAGAAAAAAGGAATTGTCCGAGCTCGAGTTTAGGCTTTTTGGTGATGTCAGCGGGGATGCAGAGAAAGATTATATTGAGCTAAAGGCTAGGCCCAAGCGAAAGAATGTGACAATTAGTTGGAGTCGGAGTAACTCAATCAATGAGAGACGGCTAGAGCGGCCTAGTGACTACAAGAGGAAAGGGAAAGAGCCAGTGACATGGAAGGAATCTGAGAAAGAGATTGAAATGCTAAATGCTGAGGTTTCTCATACCCAACAGCATATACCGAAGCCGAGGAACACTAGGAAGCATGGAAGGCGAAGCAGATCCTTGAAAGTTGTCTATGGAAAGGGCATTGCTTCTGTATCTGGGGAGCCAGGAATTGGCAAGACAGAGTTACTGCTTGAGTACGCTTATCAATTCCAGCAGCGCTACAAAATGGTCCTTTGGATTGGAGGGGAAAGCAGATACATTCGACAAAACTACTTGAACTTGTGGTCGTTTCTAGAAGTTGATGTTGGCGTAGAAAGCTCACCTGAAAAAAGCAGGATAAAGAGCTTCGAGGAGCAAGAAGAGGCTGCTGTAGCTAGGGTTAGGAAAGAACTTATGCGCGACATTCCATTCCTGCTGGTTATTGATAACTTGGAGAATGAAAAGGACTGGTGGGACCACAAACTTATAATGGATTTGCTTCCCCGTTTTGGAGGGGAAACGCATGTTCTCATATCCACGCGTCTCTCTCGGGTGATGAACATGGATCCTATCAAACTTAATTACCTGTCAGAGATTGAGGCGATGTCTTTAATGCAGGGTGCTGTGAAGGATTACCCCATAGCTGAAATTGATGCCTTGCGAGTTATCGAGGAAAAACTCAAAAGACTGACACTTGGCCTTGGCATTGTTGGAGCAATTCTTTCTGAACTTCCTATAAATCCTAGTAGGCTCTTGGATACCATCAACCGTATGCCTTTGAAGGAAATAATCTCTATTCATCGGGAAAACCATCCGCTGAGGCGAAACAATTTCCTTTTGCAACTTTTTGAAGTTTGTTTTTCGATATTTGACCACGCTGATGGGCCAAGAAGTCTAGCAACTAGAATGGTTCTCGCAAGCGGTTGGTTTGGTCCATCACCTATTCCAGTTTCTCTATTAGCTCTGGCTGCTAACAAGATACCAGAAAAGTACCCACGCAGGAGGATGTTGAAGAAAGTTTTATGTTCTTTAACTTGTGGTTTCACATCATCATATGCTAGGAAATCAGAGGCAGAAGCATCTTCTCTTTTGTTGAGGTTCAACATTGCAAGGACTTGCAGAAAGGAAGGTTACATTCAGTTTCACCAGCTTATCAAAATGTATGCTCGAAAAAGAGCGGTAATGGGAGTTGCACAAGCCACAGTACAAGCTGTTGTTAGTCGTGGTTTAATAGCCCATCACTCTGAACATATATGGGCAGCATGCTTTTTGCTTTTCGGATTTGGAAGTGACCCCATGATAGTTGAGCTTAAAGTTTCCGAATTGTTGTTTCTAGTAAAAGAAGTGATTCTACCACTCGCCATTCGAACATTTATTACATTCTCACGCTGCAGTGCTGCTCTAGAACTTCTACGGCGTTGTACAGATGCATTAGAAGCGGCAGATCAAGCATTTGTTACGCCTGTGGACAAGTGGTTGGATAAATCACTTTGTTGGAGACCTATCCAGACAAATGCCCAATTAAACCCTTGCCTTTGGCAGGAACTTGCTTTATCAAGAGCTACGGTGCTTGAAATCAGGGCAAAGCTTATGTTGAGGGGTGGACAGTTTGATATTGGCGATGATTTAATCAGGAAGGCTATTTTCATTAGAACTTCAATCTGTGGCGAGGACCATCCAGACACCATATCTGCTCGTGAAACACTCAGTAAACTTACGAGACTCCTTGCTAGTGTTCAAAATCATACATCAAATAGAAGTTAATTGTTGTAGTATAGTTTAGTTAGATTTACAGAAAGTTATTGGAATAAGCTGGTTTAATAGTTCAAAGGATAGAATTTTTGATATTAATGAGTAGCCATACATCGTACTTATTCAAATTCTTTCCATGTCTTTTTGGTATGCAAAATTCATTTCTAGTGTCTTGCGTTTTGCCATATTTATCCTCCTATTTATTGTTGATGGTTCATATGATGTCTTTTGCTTCCGTTTGCTTCTTGTTGGATTTTTCTTTTATGGACAGGTCGTGGAAATACGGTGCTCAGCCACTGATAGTTCTTCATTGTTAAGTATTCCTGTATTAGAAAATTTTATATCATTATCCTCTTAAAAAGGAAAAAAAAAAAAAAACAGAAAGAAGGATTTGCCTTCTAAAGAAGACTTGTAGAAAGCTCTCATGTACTAACCCAACTAATGGGAATGCGGCGTGGTTGATTGATGGTATCTTCTTCAAAAGGGAAGAAACAATAGGGGAAAGAATCACCTTCTGGAATGCCTAATGAAAGCAAATGTCAGACTCCATACTGCTCGTTACTTTCTTAGGTTTTCACCTGCAAAAGGAAGAAATACTTTTTCCTATTATGGAAACAGGAAAGTTAGTTCAGTCGCTTCAAGAACCTCATCTGCTGATGGGTTAGTGTGAGAACTTGGCTGGCTTAGATAGTATGCAGAAGATATTTGGCACGTCAAGGCATTTCAAAGTGGCGAAGTGGGTCAGAAGTCAGAATCCCATCACTTGAAATGAGCAAGGTTTTAGGTAAGACTTTATCAGTAAATATATCTCTTTTATTTATAATAATTTCTTTTGAGTATCATCTGTGCATCTGCGAGATTTTGCCATCTCTGCTACCTAGACTCATTAAATGACTCTTATCAGAAAAACCACACAGATTGGAAATATCTTGTTAGTTGACCAAACTCGTGTTCAATCTGGGCTCTAAAAGATACTTGAACCTCAGAGTCAAATGTCTCTAGAATGCCAGATAAAATATTTGATGCACTATCAGTCTTATGTTTATGATTTGCTTGATTCATTTTGTAAAGCAACTGGTTCTTAGATCTTGTGTAACTGAGCTTTAAGTGAACTTGTGTCCAATGAGTATTTTGATTAAGACCAGATTTCTACAGCCATTTTTGCAGTTTCCAAGAAAATCTGCGGCACCAAGTGCATTAGTCATGCTGAAGATTTTGTCTTATTAGCGACCTTACCTTGACTGGTGTTTTAGGTCTTCTTAGGAAACTTTGGAATTATTTATCTGGCCTTTTGAAAGTCTTTTTTTTTACTAGACATGCCCAAGTCGGCGTGAACCAATCCAAGCTGAAGACTCGGGGATTAGAGTTGGATCTAAGATTTAAACTTTATGGGTTCTTTATTTCAAGATAGCAGCTTCATTTGCTACTAAATGGGTTCGGAATTTTATGCGTACACATATTTAGTGACTTTCTTAATCGATATATAGTGTCTAGGCCACAGCTATTTGGTTTTGACGAATCCGTATATCCACCCTGTCAAGGACGTAACTTCATTGTCAAAATTTTGTTTTCTAAGGCATTCTACAAGTTGTTATTGAACAATATAAGGTGAAGGCTTAGCTATGTAGCTTCTTTTGTCAAAAAAACCAGAACATCGTGACCTCTGCGGTACCCTTCTTTTCTTTGGCTACGTGGAAGTAAACCATCATCAGGCTTTCTCTTTGACACTATGGTCTAGAGTTCTCCAAGATAAAAGTAGCCTTTTGTTTTATCTGTGACTGCTTGTGTTTCTACACCTATTGTACTTTTACGTTGATTTCATTTCAGGATCCTTCTGGATGATACAACAAGCCTTGCACAGTTCATGGCTGCTCTCAGTATCTGGTCACAAATCTCCCCTATGATTGAAAAGTTTTTCCAGTCAAGCTAGACTCCTTCAGCATTTCTTGCTGTCTGGACCGGCCATCCTGAAGTTGAGAAGCCGGGCTAGAAAAGGACTTTCAAGACATTCTTTGCAGTATGATTTGATCTTATGCAGAATCCAGAAAAGGTAGTTACGTTGAATTGCCGTTTTAACCTTTTATAATGAGTACTAGCCTTTTGTGTTCCAGTTCATTGAATATCTTCTATATCTGAACTTCTTCTTTATGTTTCAAGATAAAAGTGTGCAGCTTTATTCTTACATCAATATGGATAACTTATCCACTGTTTCAGTATACAAAAATTGAGCTGAAGATGTACTAAAATTTCTGGGAAATGTCAAGGATTCAGAAAACATGGACATTATTGTTATTCAAGATACACCATAGGCTACTGTAGCCTTTGAAGTTTATTGGCAGCTAACGACATGCAGATCTTTTATCTTATATTATCCTGCATACAAGCTTTGGATTCATGGGATGATATTTTTGTCCAGTTACAATGTTGAGATTCAGTACTTTCTCTCCTCTTAGTAAAGAGGCACCTCCAGCGAGCAGCAGCCCTACCAGCCCATTTAATTGTCAGCGCTGTCCGTACTCTCGAGTCGAGTAGCAAGAACTTTCCTTATTCCTTTTTCATCTGCCTTTCTTGATTGAAAAGGCTTTCAGACAATCTTAAGTTAGCTAGTTCAAGCTTCAATTATATAGGAGAGTCAAGAAGCACCTGTCGTTCGACGTGCCTGCTTATCGATCTGATTTCATGTGTTGTACTTTATTAATGTTGTGCCCCTAGGCTTTAAAATGTGTGTGTTTTGTTCCCTAATTCATTTCGGCTTTTGCTGCTTTGCTTCTAGTTCTTTGTTGTCATTGCCTCAGTTTTGGACTGCTGTTCAACCATCAAACATATTTGTTATTTTTTGAGGTTTCATGTTTGAATTAGCCAATGATGCTTGAGCACATTTTATATATTATATGGGTGGTGCAGTTGACAATTCCTTGTGTTTACAAACTAGAAGTAATATAATAAAAACTAAACCTCAATCTCAAACAAATTAGAGACGGTATATGAATCCTCATTGGCCTTGTTACTCCATCTAAAATCTTCGGGAGCATATTAATTATGTTCTTGATATGACATTCCAGTCTTTAATTCCCTCAACTTGACCTGATCAAATGGTGGTACAATGTGCTCACCCTGAAAAAAATATAACACCAGGATATAAGGATGAAGTGCATGATTAGCTATTACTCCCTCCGTCCCATTTTAGTTGTCGCTTTAGATTTATGCACGCCCATTAAGAAATCAATAAATAGGGTATGCCTTTTACTATTTTACCCCTAATAAATGAAACTGGATTGACTTTTCTGGAAAATACTCCTTTATTAAATATGGGCATAGTTGGAAAGAATTGGTAAAAAATGTCTTGAAATGCTAAAGCGACAACTAATTTGGGACAAATAAAACTTGCTAAAGCGACAACTAAAATGGGACGAAGGGAGTAGCTAGTACTAACAGAAAACTTAACTTCATGACACAGTATGCTATAGTTTTGAATACTTGTCTCAGCAGAGATACAAGTAATATACAACTATGATTTTTATCTATAGCAATAGCACCATCTTTAGTCTTTTAAATTAAGCTTCTGATTTAGCAGGTGAAGATGTTGAATTGTTGATGAGTTTTGGAACCAAGTTCCTAATTGATAACAAATGAGTGCACTAACTTACAGCTCTTCAATCTATTACTACTTGACAAGCAGCATTAGTATCAGATTTCTTGTAGATAAATATGACAACAGAAATATGTCCTAAGTCTCAATGTCCTGATGAAATTCCAAAGGAACAAGGACATAATGTAATCACAAAAAGTACAAATTAAATGATAGAAACAACAGAACTGTTTCTTTAATTAAACCATGGCAGGAGAGATTTATCTTAAGAAAACATGATATGATGTACAGATATTGGGGGTTTTGATATTTGTCCATGATGTCAATCCCTTAGGGATCTGCTTTGCCAGCAACTTCATCATCACTGGAGGCATATTCATCCTCACTCACCTCTTCATCACTCGATTTTTCTTCAGGTGCAGCACCAGCATCTTCCCTTTTCGCGTACTTTTCACAATATTCTGACAAATATTTTAGGCCATAAGCAAATTAAAGCGGTGAAAGGAAGTTGACAATTTGGAATAAATGGCACATGATCACAGAACAGGTTGAATATATAAAAGCACACTATGGGCGGTAAAACCTTTCCATCATTTAACCCTTGATAGCTTGTGCACATCTGGGGAGGTGGGAGAGTTAGGGATGGTAACAGATGAGAGAAATGGTTCTCGACGGCAAGAAAGAAAACCAAAAATAAGACCAGAATAGCAATTGTTACTCCTAAAGTAGGTCAAACGAATAGAAATCTTAGACCTGGTATCAAAGTCATGCAGGATGCCTATACTCAACGACACCCTGAAGGGCCACTGGCAGATGCCAGAAGCTATTTTGTATCCCGAAAAGCGGGCAAAGAATCACATGTTCCACCAGGAACTAAATTCAACACTTAAAAAATTTCTTTTAAGGGAAAAAAGAGTTCACCTCAAAAACTACACACTTGGATAAAGATGACATGATGCAGGTCATTTGAACTTTCATTTTGGACTTTAAAAAGAGTTCATCTCATGTATGGGTTGGAAGGCAGTAGCTAAGAGTAACAAAACACACCAATAACAAGCACATCGTTAAGCTAAAGGCAACAAGATGGTCACATATCCTGTTTACATTTGGATTAAAGTCCAAATCTAGCACACATTCAAATAAGAACTATGGCCATAAAAAAAGTTTTTTTTCTTGAATTTCTTACCACAGGAAAGGAAATGTGGACATATAATCACCTGCCTCTCTTGCACTAACATCTTATTCATATACCTTTTAATAAATTTCGTTTACCCTTCAAACTACATCTTGTCCTCTAACTTACTCCACACAAATACAGCAATTGCCTTGGTTTTCTTTTGCCACCAAAATGCTGTGATAAGTACCTTCCCAAAGGCATCTTTTAACACCAAATCGTGTAACTCTTTTCCCTTCCACTGAGAATCCAACAGCCTTTTACTCTTTGTAATCAAGTTACCTTCAAATTCCATGTGTCAACACTCTTTCTTACTTGACCATTATACTCGCACCATCTATACCTCTGTGAACTGTCCCAGACAAGCTGCACTCTCTTTTTCTGCCATTCAATGTCATGAAGCAAAGCTGTATCTTATTACTTGGTTATTAAAAGCATTCAGCTACCCAGTCTACAATATAGCATTGTACCTGCTATATCTTTCAAACTAAAAGATACTTGAAATGTTTCAATCATTTGCCTTTTGAATACCTCTTAGCCTTCTCTTTTGTTTGCCAACGCCGTTTGTTTAGTCACTTTTTTGGTGGGGCAGGTTGGCGGGGTGGATGTTCTCCTGCTTCCAATCCCTCATATTTTGGACACTCATGACTCAACTCCCAGTCTCGGCATAAAAATTAAGAGCAATAATATAAAGAAAAGAGAGTCTTTTGATCTGTCCCCCTCCAGAACAAACAACTTTCCTTCTTCATCTTTAAAATATGAAAAATATAGTTGGACAGCTGATAAGCCATAGCCAAAACAGCGCATGATTTTCCATAGGCATTCAGACAGCACTACAGTTTATTTAAAGTACTAGGAAATTGACCATTGTCTTCATCTTCTTAATCTGAAATTACTATATTTGTTCCTTCCATGAGTTCGTCTTAATCCAATTCTTTTTTTTCCAAAGTAAAACATAACAATTAAAATCATTTGCTTCTATAATTAACAAATCTTGTATATCATGTACAGGTAAGAAGAAATCAGATAATGATGAACGGTTAGCGCTACTCAGTCACTCTTCTTCTCATCAAAATCCAGAGAGTTTGGGCTTTATCCAGTATAGCTATCTCTATAACCTTCAAACGATGAAATACCACAGTTAACTCAGAGAAAGACAACCCCCCTCCCCCCACCCCCTCCTATTGCCTCTCGGTATAGCTTCATCTTAGATCACTCGGTCCATCATTAAATCCATGATAGTGGGCCCAAGGTCGATTTTCTTAACAGACTGGCGGAATATTTCAAATCGAATATTCTTTGGCCAAATAAGAGCTTTAGTGGGTGCGCTTGCTGTCATGCAGCTGGATTTTGCAGTCGAGGACCATTTATAATTACAGTCTCCGCTGAACAAGACAAAGTTATAGCGATAGGCGCCATACTATACCATCAACTGTAAACTATATGCCCCATCCCAAACCTGTTGAGGATTCTTTACATCTATTTCGTTCAATTTTGGCCCATTACATTCCAAAAGTAACTAATTTGTCTTTTACGGCAAATTATGGGTTATCTAAAATTTAGATATTCTCTATCGCGTACAAGTCTTTGGACATACATATATACATATGCGATTGTGTGTATGTGCGCCTAAGTCTATAATATTCCTAGCAAACACCAAATTTCTACACAAAAAGTTCTAGAAAAGCTCGCAAATCTATCACATGAGCTCACTCAAGCAACCCACAACACCACACCTAAGCAGCTAACAAAAGTTAGTGATAGGCAAGGCAACTAAAATATGCATATGTTACAATCAGGGCATCATACAAGTCAAATCCTCTGCAAGTGCTAGATTGGTATTTTAAAGGTTCTTACCTTTCACCTTTTGATCATAACTAGTACGATCACGCATCATGAGAGATGCAGCCTCTCCATTCAGGGGATCTGATGGGTTTGGATACAGAAGAAGTTGGGGTAGGAACACTTCAAAAACATTAACTAAATCTGTGAAAACGAAAAAGAAAAACATAAACTGTTGATCGCAGAAGTATCACTCAAACAAGCAGCGTAAGAAAGTTAGAGAATGAAGAACCGTAGAATGCCAAATTACCAAACATGGGGCTCCATGTCTGATTAATAACATCGAGACAGACTGAACCTGACCTGGAAAGTTATAGAACATGGAAATGTAAATTCAGAATGAAGTCTTTCACAGGTGTCACATCTGATGCCAGAAAATGACCAAATAAGCAAGATAGGTTGCAGCAGTACTCACATTTCATCAACGTTTGGATGGTAAATCCTGTTGACAAAACCAATGGAAGGTGACTTGTAAGGATAGGCATCTGGGAGCTCTACCCTCACTTTCCACACACCTCCGTTATAAGCACCTATCGCAAGCATCAAGAAATAAGCTTGTCAGAAACAATCAAAGATGGCCATTTCTGATCAAACTTACAAATTCAATTCCAATAAACAACCAACTGACGCAGTATCCTCATTGCGAACAATGATCTTGAATCCTATCACTACAGGCACAATAAATTATAAGTACATATTCAGACCTCGAAAAACTGAAAGTAATTTAAAATATCTGCAACAAAGAACTTCCACAAAAGTTTTACGAAAGATTCTTTTTTTACAACCGAGAATCCATGAGGTCAGATGGTGCACGGTTCAAAACTGGGTGGATGATGAGCATGTCCCTCTACTTCTCTGAACAATTTTTTTTTCCAAATAACTTTCCAAATGTTGTCAAATGGCTAACCCGCTAGCTAATATTAAATGATGCGATCAGCTCTTTATAACTAGAACGAAATGGCCTGAACAAAGTGGAGTGGATACAGTGGATTCATATAGCCGACCTCAGCTAGTTTTGAATTTAAGCATAGTTGATGAATTGATAATGCTCTACAACGAACCAAAATGTTCTCACACACACACACACACACACACACACACACACACACACACACACACACAAAAAAAACCTTGGGTGCAAAATTGAACTTCAAAGCAACATTTTTCCTCTTCTTTTCAGTAAAGTTCCTATCTTTACAGCTAAATCAAAGATATATAAGCTAAACACAGCTGATCAAGAAATTATCAAAGCCAAAACCAAGAAAACAAAACCTAGCTCAAATAAAACAAATATACATACAATAACAACATATCCAGTATGATCCTAGAAGCAGGGTCTCGGAGAGTGAGGTGTACGCACACCTTACCCTACCTCGAGCTAGGCATATATACATTTATTTGCACACAAAAAAAAAACATAACAATTAAGCATAAATAAAAAAACGGGAAATAAGAGAATTTTTACTCTCTTTGGGACCATGAAATTCCACATAGAATTCTTGCATTCCATCATTAATCATCTCCACTTTATAATCACTCATCATCCTATATTTTCAAGAAAATAAATACCCAATTAATTAAAAACAAAAATAAACAACCCCATCAAATAAAAATTAAATTTTTACTCAATTTACAGTTTCATCAAATCCATTTCTCTGCGTTTGCTAGGTGAAGACATGATTCTTGATTTTTTTTTTTTCCTTTTTTTTTTTTCTCCTTTTTGCTTTGTACTGTTGAAATTATAGTGATGTATAGCAATTGGGATTTGAGAGTTTATGGGTTTTAGCTATTTATAGGTGTAAGAGAATTCATCAAATAGCTGAGTAATAGGGCGGTTTAAGACATGATTATCAAATGGAGGGACTTTTTGTGTTATTTTTTACTAGTAGCTAATTTTCACTTTCAAAGGGTAGTCCGGTCCACGAGGTTCTCGCGTTCATGTTGAGTTTGAAAAAGATAGTCCGGTGAGTATCTCGCGTTTGAGTTTGAGAAAGAACCGCACCTTGAAGAATGTGATGTATGTTGTCTATTCCGATGTATTGTGTTACTTTATTTACACAATTGACCTTCTTTATTTTATTTTTCTTAGCTTTTCATATCAAAGTAAAATTTATTTTTTCTTTAAAATGTGAATAATTAAGGGTTAAGGTATTTAATTACTTGGAGAGAAAGTAATAGTAAGAGATAAGTATGAATTTAATTACAAGGCGAATCTGATTAAACTTAAATATGAAAATTAGTTAAGAAATTTTAACTTTTGAGCATCTGGTCAAATGCCAGTACATTTCATCGCTGTCACTTACTATAGTTAATTTACCGGAAGATTTGAATTTTAAAAGTAATTAGTTTAGAGTTAAAACTTTGAATTAATTTCTCGACAGTGAAGATTTTATATTTCATACCAATATAGATTTCGTTGTACTTACTTGTTAAAGACAGTCACGTGAATATTGAGGTGTGAGTATTGTATTATCAGTAATGCAGATAGAGTAGAACTAAATAAAATAATATTTTTTATTTAAAGTCAAATTTTCCCGTTAATTTCTTTTAATGTCTAAGAGATTTGTGAAAATAAGTTCTTGGGTGATCGAATTTTTAAGAATTAATTATAAGTTTAGGAGAAACATATTATAGTCTAAGTTTTTGCCTAAATTTTTATGAAAAAACTTTCTTTTTTATTGTTATCGAATGACTTGGGGAGAAAGTAAAATTTAAATGTGAAAGTCAGTTAAAATAATTAATTTTAAACATTTTTTTCTCATGCCATTAGATTTCATTACTATTACTTTCTAGAGTTTAATATATCGAAAATATTTGAGTTTTTTTTTTGCCTCTTTTGCTTTTTAGTAATTTAATGCTAGTGATGTATTGCAATTGGGATTTGATAGTTTATGGGTGTTAGCTATTTATAGGTGTGACAAGTAAATTAACTACAGGGCGGTTTCAGACACAATTATTAAAAGGGAGGACTTTTTGTGTTATTTATTTTGTAACTAATTTTAACTTTTGAGTCCTTATTCTATTAATGTATGTATACTATTTACCCTCTTTATTTTTATTTTTTTCATTTTTTCTTTTCGATGTGAATAATCAAGAGTAAGGTATTTTACAACTTGGGAGAAAGTAATAGTAAGAGATAAGTAGAATTTAATTAAAAGGCGAATTTGAATAAATTTAAATGTTTTTAAATTTTTTAATATTGCTATTTGATGGTTGTCACTTACTAGATACACAACACTCTGAACTAATTTCGACATTGAAGATTTTAGATATCATGCCTACATAGATTTCATTGTACTTACTTATTAGAGACAGTCACGTGAATATTGAGGTGTGAGCATTGTTATAACAGTTATCAATAAATAGTGTAAAAGTAAATCAGATATGCTATTTTTTCAAAGTCAGAATTTTCATTAATTTCTTTTAATGTCTTAGAGTTTTGCGAAAATAAGTTCTTGGGTGATCAAATTCTTAAGAAATCAAAATTACAAGTTTAGGAAAAACATATTATAGTCTAAGTTTTTGCCTAATTTGTTTGAAAAAACTTCCTTTTATTGTAGTGTTATTTAATAACTCGGAGAAAAGCAATAAGAAATAACTAGAATTTTAATTACAAGGTGCACCCGGTTCAATTTAAATGTGAAAGTTATTTAAAATGATTAATTTTGAACATTTTTTCTCATGCCATCAGGTCTCATTACTATTACTTTCTAGAGTCAATTTACTGAAAATATTTGAGTTTTTGATATATATGAACAATTGTGAAAAAAAACATAGGGATTTTTACAGTCTATACCCATAAAATTTAAAGTATTTACAAGTCATACCCATTACAAATTATACTACCAATAAAACTAAAAGTATTTACCCAACCTACCCATTTATTATTGTAAACCTTTGTTATGCCTTATAGGTGTATAACTTTAAAGTATACTGCATAAATTATGGTATACAAGTCTGGAGGGACATTTATTACTGTATACCTTTGTTATGTCTTATAGGTATATACCTTTATGGTATACTGCATAAACTATGGTATACAAGTCTGGGTGGATAGAGTGTGTAAATAATTTAGTGGGTAGATCCGGTAATATTTGAAAGTAGTGGGTAATGGCTGTAATTATTTTAGATTTTGTGGCCATTTTTGTAAGTGTCCCAAAAACATAAGATGTACATCTTATGGTACTGCACAAGACTAAAAGTTAAATTACAATGTCAAAAGGTTCTATAATATTTGAAACCATATAATATTTCAGTGTTTTGTATATGACATTTAATTAAAAAGACTACAATTTACTAGGTGTGTCATTACCTCTTGAGCACCTTGACATGTGTCATTGCCACCATTACACAATCTTGAAACAATTCCAATATAACCTTCCCCTATCACTTATGCAACATAATTTATTTGTTATTGTTCCCATTGTAGTAAGCATAATTGAGTATTCCAACAAAAAGTAGGCATTGGATAAGTAGGAGAAAGATTAAAAAAATTCAATAGTACTTAATCACATACTTGCAATAATTTGGGAGCATGAAAGCGTGGAGACATGTGGCTAGTCTGATTTTTTGGACTTTTCAAACTTAACGAACTGAAACATTTTAGTAGCTAAAGGAAAGAAAATTAACCGAGACCCCGAGTGTTGAGTAGCTTGAATTGGCTCCAAGACACTCTAATATATATCATGATTTGATTGTTTAAGTTTTCACTCTTTTTAGTGAAAAATACGTTTGCAATATAGTTATGGAGCATAATTTTTACAGATTCTATTTGGTTTATGAAATCTTTAATGTGTATATGATAAAATGTACTTGGGACTTGGAGTATAAGGAGATTAGCTAATCACTAATTGTGTTGGCCTAAATCAGGATATGTCAACAAATTGAATTTGTATTCGATTTAACTGGTAATTTGCATGTATCGAAATGCTGCTCGAGCTAGAACTGAGCTTTAGACTAGTCGAGATGCTTAAAAATAACGAAGCAAGGAATAATTTGAATGACAAACGAGACAACAGGTGAAATAGAGTTGAATATTGTATGGATCATGTCTTGTTGTTTACAAAACAAATCATATTTATAATCAAGAGAAAGAATGATGTTGTAAATATCATAATTGTGCCTTTATGGCCATCACTCCGTACTTGATTGTGGTTGACTCACGATCTATCATCTTAAATGCCATAGCAATGATCGACGGTTACAAAGATTGGTCCTTGTTTTCTGAGGTGTGGCATCCGCTCGGGGTCACAAAGTTTTCTCCGAGCTCGATGCTTCGAGTTCATTTCTCCCAATTTCCTAAGGCAAATTTCCGGGGTGAGGAATCATGCATTCTCTCCTCGGGAGTTTGCCTCGTGGGACAGTCTTCGTGTTATACTTTGAGGTCTTGCTCGTGAATTCGGTAATTTTTATCTAATACACTAATATACATAGTTTAAAGAGATCAAGTTTTAAGCAAGAATTGTTAATTAACTGTGGATCATTTTAAGTCTCGGGAAATATCATTTGTCAAATGTGATGGCTATTTAGTGGACATCGTGTCACTTCAACCTTTAAAATGCAACATGAGTAGATTCAATTTTTTCTTTTTTCTTTTTTCTCTGTGAGTATGCCAAGAGTGTGATTATATAATCGATTCTCAATAGTTAAAAATAACATTAAGTATTTTGGTAGACTTATTAATTCGAGTATAATATTTTACAACGAGTGCACATTACAGTAATTAATTCAAGTGCACATTTGTCCATTAACACCGTGAAAAAAAAATTACTGTAGCACATGTATTTGTACTTCCTTTGTTCTAAAATGGATGACATGTTTCGAATTTCGAGAGTCAAAAGAATTTATTTAACCGTAAATTTGAACATATAATTTTAAAGTTTTTCAAACGATATTTATATATTTGGAAACTACATAAAAAGTACTATAAGTCACAATAATTAATAATTCAAAATATTTAAAAGATATATGAAAATATTACGGTAAAAAATAAACTCGCTTGACTCTCGATATTCGAAATATATCATTGGACCGGAGGAAGTATGATTTACCTCCTAAGACTTTTTCCCCTACCTTTGATTTCACCTTTTTAAATTTCGCATACAAAAGTATAGTATTTCTCTTGTTTGAATATTTCAATTTAATGAAATCGACAAAAAAGAAAGCTGATAAACAAATTATAATTAATTAAGAGGAGCAGATATTTACATTCTAGAGCCAATATGATTTTTGAGCTTCTTGACCTATAACAAATGGGCACTGTATATACGGTTACATCAACGGTTACATCAAGCAAATTAAGATGCTTAATTAGTCTACCAAAATTGCTAATTTTATTAATAAAAACAAAGAAAATTAATAATCTTTGCTGTACAAATCTTAAAGACCAGTTTATCTTGCATTTTACTTTTTACTACAAATAAGCAAAAGCCTGAACTTCAAAGAATCTTGTTCTATGGCTCAAATCTGGATGAAAACTTTTTGTTGTTTGGCTTAATTTCTCTGGTCCATATCTTGTTGGGAAATCGAAGAAAAAAAAAGTACACACAGTGACAACTTGAAGGATTTAAATCATAGTATACGTTTATGTATAAGAATTTTCCCAAAATCATGTTATTAATAGCCTATTATAACAGGTCATTTACCTTATTTTTTCCGGTAAATGATCCATACTTACGATAGTCGATAGGCGCTTGTTATAAATATTGTTATGTGATCTAATAGTGTAAAAGATATTCAAATAATTTAAACGGTTAGTATATACGAGTTGAACTACTACTTAATAAGATGATACATGCACGTATACAACAATTAGAAGACTTTTTCATGAAATTAGAAGACTTTAATTACAAAACTTGTTCACAGCTCCAACATAACATTTTGTTATGGGACTGAAGCTTTATACAAAGTCCCATAACAAAATGCTGGAGCCTTGAACAAAACTTGTTCAAAGCCCCAGTATTTTATACTGGGGTTAGTTTACTGAAGCTTCCCAGTATAAATACTGGACCTTTGAACAAAACTTGTATAAATACTGGGATCTGTCCGGAAGTGGCTATTTCTCAGCGAATTTGTTTTTGACGGAATTAACGCACGCCAAACAGACCCCTTGCACGAAATTTTTACCTAAATTTTGGTTGCTTCAAGGCCCATATGCTTCGAGTTCTGAAAGAGTTTCGTAGGGTAAAATTCAGATCAACTTCAGACTTTAAGGTAAAATTTAGTTTATTTTTCTGTCATGAATCTATGCTAGCGTTTGGACATGGATTTGATTGAAACTTGAAAATTTAAGTTTTTATAGTTTGAGTTGAAAAAGAATTTTTGAAATTTTGAAATTGGATGGACTCTAGTTGACCTCCACATGAGTAAGTTCAAGTGGCACATCACGTAATTGGGTCAACTGAAGTATTGCATCTCTTATAGTTGCTGACACTCAAATAAAAAAACTATGGAGTATCCCAAAATAAACTTATAGATTCTCTAAAGCTCTAGTTTTGTTTTTTCATATCTCAAGCTTGTAGAAAACTGCTAGTAAGGGATGATAATGATTCTGCCTCCTTAACCACTCGGACATACCAACTGTTCCGCACTTGCTACAACAACATACTCAACGTAATCTCACAAGTGGGATTTGGGAGGATGAAATATATGCAAATCGTATCCTCATCAAGGTGGTGAGGCTCGTTCCGCACTTCACTACATAGAGAAATTCTTTACTCGTCAAATATTTAAGAGGCATATTTTTCATACGGTAAAAGTTTACTCGTACTAGATGTTTACATCAATTCAATAGATGCATGTCATACATTTGCACCTACATTTATCTTTCTTAACCATAATTTTTTTTTCTATATAATTTTAATATAATAAATTATTTAATCATAGTAAGTTGGATTAGTTTAACGTAAAATACCTAAAGCAGATAAGTTTTTACCTTCTTTATACTTGCACAATGAAGGTTGAACCTTAAAAATGATTGAAAACGATACAGATTTTGATTTGATTTTTTAAGATTTAGATTTTCAAAACAATACATCAAGAAAATGATTTTGGAGAAACATTTTATATTTATATGAGTGTGGAGGATGTCGCTAGAAAAATGAATGTGGAGAAGCAGCTCTGGAAATTTGATATTTGAAATGATATATTAAGAATAGGAAAAATTACACCATCTGTCATTGTAGGAAATTATTTTTAAAAAATATAGCAATATTTTACCACTTTTCGAAACGTAGCAACAATTTTTAACTATGCTACCAAACATAGCCAAAAAAAAAAAAATCCCTGATTCGCTCTTCTCTTTCTCTTCTCATCTTTTCCCCAGCCGTCACTGCAGCAGCTTCAGCGTCGCCACTGTAGCTCTGGCATCGCCACTGTAGCTCTGGCGTCGCCACTGCAGCTCTGGCGTCGCAGCTGCACCGACATCGCCATTTTCGATCGCCTTCTTCCTCCGTCACCATCGCGTGGTGGTGCTGCATCTATTCCCGATCTATGTAATATCTTGGCGCCGATAGATCTGGTTGTCTTTGCCAGCGACAACGACTCTACGTCAACATGTCGCGCCCTTTCTTCCATTACAGAACAACGTTGACGACAGCCTTGCTCTTCTCCAGTCGCCTGCGCTACTCGTTTCTTTTTTTTTCTTTCATTTTTTCGTTTCTCCGGGCGACAGTGTGTATTGAAATAGTATGATTGGTGTATATCCTATGTATTTCTGTATATACAATGGATATACCATAGGAATACAAAAGCATATACACTTGATATACACTAATTATGATAGTGTATGTGTTGTTTATCAATTATATGTATGATGTATACACGGGTTATATTTTGGATAGATATAATAGGCATACAAATATATACACGTGACATACAATAATCATATTCGTATATGCTTACTGTATTTTCATCGTATGCATAGCGTATCATTGTCATACAATGAAAAAATATTACACACACAACAAAAATATTAAAAAAATATTCTGGCGACTGGAGGCGGAGGCAGTCATGGGGGGAGGCGCCTGGGCGTGGCATGATAATGTAGGAGGGGGGATCTAAAGTTTTATCACCCTTTTTATATGTGTTTGCTATGTATTGAAAAAAAAAATGTTGTTATGCCTTGAAAATGAGACACTTTTTTTGTCAAAAAGAATGTCAGTTTGTATAGTTATGCAAATTGACCATAAGAAAATTATTGGGAGAATTGTAGAATTATGACACTATAGTCAAGGATTTACCTTTTTGACCTACTGAACAGTGGCTATCGGCGCTTACCACGATTCTCTTTAAAAAAAGGAAGGAGACGAATCTGCCTAAGTAAGGAGCCCCTCCGGGGCTTAGTGTGAGTCACTTCACTCGGGAAAGAACAAAGAAGGGGCAATCAATTGTTTAAGCTGTCAATAATTTCTTTAATTTAGTAATTTGACTGCGGAAAAGCCTACTAAGGTACGCTCGAGGTTATCTTCTTTCCGATTCAATCAATTGCAGCTCATTCCTTTCTTACTAACAAGGCAAGATACGAAATCTTATAATGACACCCGTTCCAGGCCTCCCTTTCTCGTAAGTGCTGTCAGCGCTTGCCTTTGACCCTTTTTTGCATAGACAACACTTGTCCTTTAATCTCTTCTCACATTCTCTCAGATAACTTAAAGTGCTACATGGGTAGCTCTTCAATCTCTTTCCACATTCTTACGGACAACACTTGCCCTATTATCTCTTCTTAAAAGGCAGTACTTATCGATTTATAATTTGAAGTGTTGCGTACGGATGAAAGCATCAATCAATTTTATGAAAATCATCTAGAGACAAAAAGAAAGCATCAATCAATTTTGAGGACGCGTGGTGAAAGTTCGTGGAATAATTTTGCAGAATTTTTAAAAATAAAAAATTATAAAGAAGCCATGAAGGTGTGAATGCAATATTTTTTACGTAAATAAACAAACACTTGTTTTTAAATTAAAGTGAAAACAAATAGAAATGAGCTAACGTTAACAAAATCCCACCTCCTCTACGCTCCCCACTCTTCACTCAAACAATTCATCAAACACCTTTACTACCAATTTTATTAACCCCATTTTCATTATACAATCAAATATATTTTCAATTCACTGAGTACAAAAAATACTAGTAATATACTCAGATGCAAAATCCATAAAAAAAGTAGGAAAAAAGGGGAAAAAATGACGGAAATAGATGGTTTATTGAGTAAAAAAGTAGCGGATCGTTATTTGAAAAGAGAGGTTCTTGGTGAAGGTACTTATGGTGTTGTTTATAAAGCTATTGATACAAAGGTATAAGGTTATTTTTTGTAATAAGGTTATCTTTTGTAATTTTTGGTTTGGAGAATTTTAGGGTTTTGTTTGGTTTTTGATGTGATTGTTAAATTATGTGAGTTTTTGATGACCCTTTTGTGAAATTTGATGTTTTGTTGTTGAAATGTTGATAATTAAGGTTAGGTTAGTGATGTGTAGTTTAGGCGCACGTCACGAGTTTGAATTGTGTCTGCAGATATTTAAGTGGTATTTAAGTGGAGAAGGGTAGAAGGGCGGGCCTGTTAGCTACTGATTTTTTGGTGTTGAGATGTTGAAAATTAAGCTTTGAGCTCAGTGATGTGTAAGTTAGGGGCATTTCACAATTCAAAATCTTGTTGCATATAAGAGTGAAATTTAAGTGGAGAATGATAGATAGGCAGACCTCCATTTCTACCAAAGTTTAGAATCGTGTGCCATTGCCCTCGGTGATTTTTCAGTTCTGAATAAAGGTTGAAAGTTAAGCTATTAGTGCTAGCTTGTGGGTGTGTTTAAGTTTTTCATTTTCCATATTCGTTTTTCAGGAATTTTAGGATTTCTATAGTTGATGTCATATTTGCTGATTTCTATCTTTAATCTTCACATAGCTAGTCTTGAGCTCGGATAAAGGAGGAGTGCCAAGAGCTGTCCCCATAAAATTAGTGAAACCATTACACCTCAACTAGTTTGGAAGTGATCATAGTTGATTGACGGATGTCTTGTTGGTTTCTAGATTTCTGGGTTGTGTTCTATTCGAATTTATCGTGCAAAGTCTAATGGTTGAATATTAAGCTTTTAAGAACACAAAGAATAAAACATAAATTGAAAATGCTTCTAGTGCTATATTTGGATGGATGCTGGTAGTTTTTAAGCTCAGTTTGTAATCCATTGCGACAAGGCATAACCATATGGGCTATATGGATAAGTGTGAGGTTTAGAAAAACCTCCAATTTGAGAGAGTTTGTTAAGTTTCCTTAAAAGACAAATTGATAGAAGTATTGGAATGAAATGGACTTGAATATTAATTTATCTGTTGTTTGCTTCATTTTCATTTTCTGCAGAGTGGCCAGACTGTTGCTATCAAGAAAATTCGTCTTGGGAAACAGAAGGAAGGTGTGAATTTTACTGCTCTTAGGGAAATCAAATTATTGAAAGAGCTGAAGGATCCCAACATTATTGAATTGATCGATGCCTTCCCTCACAAAGGCAACCTGCATCTTGTGTTTGAGTTCATGGAGACAGATCTTGAGGCTGTTATTCGCGATAGAAATATCTTCCTCTCACCTGCAGATATAAAATCTTATATCCAGATGACGTTGAAGGGACTTGCTTTTTGCCATAAGAAATATGTCTTGCATAGGTATGCATTCTATAGTCTCGATTTCACTGGATTCCAACATGTGTTCAGCTTCCTTAATTTTTTGCTGTTTCTTCCTGACAGAGATATGAAACCAAACAATTTGTTGATTGGACCTAATGGGCAGCTTAAACTTGCTGACTTTGGATTAGCACGTCTATTTGGTAGCCCTGATAGAAGATTCACTCACCAGGTATGTTGGGCTATTCTATCTGATTGATCAATTGTGAAGGTGAATCTTGTAGCTCTTGCCGCAAATATATCCTGTCAAAAGAATTTGCTATTCCTATCAGCTTTTAGATTTGTCTTCATGTTATTGTTCTCCTAGTGGAAATTCATGACACATCCTCATCTTCAGAAAAAAAAGGGGGAATTGGTTGCTTTGCTTGCACCTTAGCTGATGACCTGGAATGATACCATTTACTAAAATTGCCTTTGATTATTTTGGCTATGGAACTGGACTCATCAGCTTCTCCCTCTCATCTATTCAGACATGGAGTCTGTTTTGAAATTTCATCTTTCTTTAAAGGATGTCTGCTTAAGCAAATAAGAACACTGCTCTCTTCTTTTATCTAAATGTGTACATTTGAAAAAAATAAATAATAAGTGTTATCCGATGCTGCACCTTTTTATATCTAAGATGATAAAAGTTGACATGGTTGGTCACTTAGTCCTATAAAAAGAAACTGTTCAAGAAAAGCAATATATGCAAATTTACTTTTTGGTCTATATATATATTTCATTAAACAGTAAAGGAGAATGGTTATGCCATTTATTGATGTTATGCCCTTGTTTTTGGAGAATTACCTTATTGTGGTATGCATACTAAAGATTTTCGAGTAGCTATGCAAGTTTGAGCAGAATGTTCTGAAATTACTACAGATATAGCAGTAGAATCATGATTCGCAATTGCCATTTTTCATATCCCCCTCTCTACTTCTGTTGCTGTTGGGAATAGTGTAACTGTAAAGAACGACCTTAAACAAGTGTAACGTTAAAGACATTTACCTTTTGATCTGGTGGGATACTTTTAGGTCTTTGCGCGGTGGTACAGAGCACCAGAGTTATTGTTTGGTGCGAAGCAGTATGGACCTGGTGTAGATGTTTGGGCCGCTGCATGTATCTTTGCTGAGCTCCTCCTGCGGCGACCATTTTTGCAGGTGAATGTCTGGTCGTGGTTATACTTCTTGCACAATGTCCTTGTCTGTTTATGTGAAACTGGTGTGTGCTATCATGAGTTTCCATGACTCGAGCTGCCGGAGTTAATTTGATGTGGGAGATGCTCTTTCAAGAAGAGTGCTTCATGTTAACTCCTGGACTGCACTGCCTTCGTCGTCTCAACATAGAGAAGAAACACTCTTTTTATATGCATATTCTCTTCTTCTTCTGAAGGACAGCTTTGCAAATGTCGAATGAGATTATATACTTCCAGTTGGGCTTGAAAACTTGATTATCTAATTGAACCAAGTAGAAATAGGAGATACAGAATACATTTTCCTTGTTTGAGGCAAAGTAAATATACCTTTGATAGGATAAGGTGGTCGGGCCTTCATGGGCATAAATCACATCTGTATTTTTGACGTTACCTGCTATTCAGGCATGCACATGGCCTTACTTGTTTTGGTTTGTGGGCTTTGCTATGTAGGACATATCGTCCAAGTATTCATGACCGGTCTTTCTATTCTTACTTTATTAGAAGTTACCCTTTAATTTTCTTTACTTAGGCAATTTTGTGTGTTATGTTGTGTTTCCTTCATGTGTATTCATTAAATTTATCTGAAGTGTCACTAGGAGCATCAAGAAGCTGTGAACTAAATTGTCCCTCGTAGTTCTCTTCTGGAAAGCTTCATGTGCAGTAGTCAGTTAACAATGAAGCTTAATTAAGCAAATTACTCGTCAGACCTAGACTGAACTTTTTTCCCCTTTATTCCTGTGTTGATAACTTTAGTGTGATAATTTCTTCCAAATTCCTGATAATTGTTTGAATTTCTGTCACAGCATAGGTGCTACTTAATCATATCATAGCTGCCTGCTGTTTTTTAACCGATAATTTGTTTTGGACTCTGTGACGATATCAGGGAAACAGTGATATTGACCAGCTGGGGAAGATTTTTGCGGCTTTTGGGACCCCAAAGCCTGCGCAGTGGTCTGATATGGTTTACTTGCCTGATTATGTAGAGTACCAATATGTCCCTGGACAGCCACTCAAAACACTGTTTCCAACGGCTACAGAGGATGCTCTAGATCTTCTGTCAAAGATGTTCTCGTACGACCCAAAAGCTAGAATATCAGCCCAGCAAGCACTGGAGCATCGGTACGTATGTTCTTTATCTTCTTGTTTAGCTTGCAGACCTGTAGTTGATGTGGGTTTAAACGTTCTCTTTCTTTAGGTACTTCTCCTCAGGACCTCCACCTACTGAACCAGCTCAGCTTCCAAGACCTCCCCCTAAGCGGGAACCTGCAAATCCTAGGGTTTCAGATTTCAATCCTCACGATGGTCCTGTAGTATTGTCTCCGCCAAGAAAATCAAGGAGAGTAATGCCGCATCGCGAGGGGTTTGAGGCAAATGTGCATCCTGAAAAGGTGGACGACCATGGAAATGAATCCAGACAAGCTGCTGGTGAGAGGAGTGAACAGGTACCGATGTCACTGGATTTCTCAGTCTTTGGGATGAGACCACCTACTAGACCGACCATTAACAGGTATAGATTCGCTTTGAAATATTTTTTACTAATCATTTAAGCTACTTGTGTGGTTCTTGGTTTTATGTTGGCTACATACCATTGGTATATTCTTTCTCAAAAGATATACCATTGTTACCCTATTTGTCTAAAAATAGTTTTTTTGGGGGGTTTGTTTGGGGGGGGGGGGGAGATGTTTCACGTGGTAATGATGCATTGCCTTTAAATCACACACTGGTTATGCCAAGAAACAAACATAGATTCTCACCCAATGTACTACAATTGATTGACAGACCAATTTCTTTTATCCTTGTTTCATTGTCAGATCATTCTATAACAAGGTACTGTAGCACTTACTTTCGGCTTTTTCAGTTTAATATTTTGCTCTTTTTTCTTTAGTGCGGCATGAAACTTTTCTGTTAATAGAAAGCAGGGCAACAATATGTTTTAACATATGCATGAAGATACCATATTTACGTCTTGGTTTTTCGTTTACATTATCTGTAAGTTTAGAGGTTTTGTTCACCATAAATGGGACTTGTGCTATTCAAAACCACAAGTGCCAGCGAGAACAGAAAAAATGGGGAAGTGTGTTCAGCAGCTGGGGTCAGAGGGTAATCCCCAGGGAAATAAGCTTTTTTTGCCGAAAATGGAGAACTAAACATATGTTATTTTGGTGAAATCTTTTCCAAGTAAATATCCCGATGATACTATATTTTTCCTAAGGGAATATCTTGAAGGTAAATGTCTGCCAATACTGACACCACCAAAATTTATTAAGAATTATAATATGCTTCATTTAGGGCACTGGATGGAAACCGTTAAACGTTGACACTGCATGGAAACTGTTAATACGTTGATGTGTTTTTATTGATCTCCTGTATTCATTTTCATCTGCAGTGCTGACAGATCACATTTAAAGAGGAAATTAGATCTTGAATTCCAACCTGAAGAGGAATAACATTTCATTCTCAATTTTTTGTTCATCGATGAGGGCTGCCATATTGTTAAAAAGGTGTGTGCTTAGTAGATCATTTGAATATTTACATTCCCTTGGAAATTATTCGTTCTTATGTCCAGATTAATCTCAAGCTTAGGCACTTGCAAATTCATCAGGTCATCTGCAGTATTTTCGTAACTATGGACAAGGAGAAGAATCCTTATTTTGAGCGTGTTGGATTGGGTACACCATTGCATCAAATCCCCCATCTTATTTTTCTTCTTCTTCTTCTTCTTCTTTTTTTTTTTTTTTTTTTTTTTTTTGGGGTGAATCGCCAATATAACGGATGTTCTTGGAGAGTAACATTGAACGAGGGTAATAAAGTTTACCTAATTCATTCTTTATCGTTGAGGCAGTGACACAGGATGTAATTGTAATACGAATATACCAGTTCCAGCATTGGTACTGTTTGTAGAATGACATAATTGATTTCTGTCTATTCCAGAATATATCTAATTTGACAAATGTTTGTGACTCAATGTGCTTTTGCTTTTTGGATTTGCTGAATTTAGCTTGAGTGCATATTTTTGAGTTGTTCAAACTTCAAAGAAATCATGCTATATCCATTTGTGCCGTTGCTGCATAAAAATTCATGTTGGTTACACTCTAGTAGCAATATGGAGCTGAATTTAATTACTGTAAAAGACTGGACTTAGGTTAAATTGAGCTCAAGACATGTTAATAGTTCAGATAATTGAACTTGTACAAGTTTCAAAATTGGCAGATGTTAATGTTATTGAGTATAGAAAGTGGCAGAAGTATGTAAGCAGCTCTTCTCTGGGTATGTGGTGCAGTGGATGAGACTGTTCCTTCCTTAACCAGAAGTCTCGAGTTCGAGCTCTGCGTATGAAAAATTTCTTGGTAGGGAGCTCTTTCCCCCGAAGGGCCTTACGCAGCGCGAATCCGGATTAGTTGGGGCTTCAATGAAGATACCAGACTTTGGGTGGGAAATCAAAAAAGAAAAAAAAAAAAAAAAAAAGCTCTTCTATGCAGGAAAGGCGTTTAATAGCCTTAGTTTCAAAAATATCCACTTAAATTATTTTTTTCTTGCACAACTTACATAAATAACATTTCACTAGTTGAAAAAGAAAATGAAATCACTTTTGTATTGGGTGAAAATTGACGCGCTCGGTCAGCATCTCGGAGTGACGGACCGAAGAGAAAGCGAGCCGATGCTCCGAAGAGAAATGGTTAAACTCGCGACTAAGTCACCGAAGTCAAGTTCTAACGCCGCTACCGAAGGGGAGTTGAACGCCGGGCTTCGGTGACACGTCCTCTTATCCGAACAGTAAGGTCGAATCACCGAAGTCTTGTGACCAAGCTTCGGTAACCACCTCGGTTTCAGCGGCTTTGCAGCCCACTACTTCACCCCACTAACTCCTCCATTTAATGTCCAGATCGTGGGAAGAGGCACTAGCTGATGGTGGAGAACGTGGGCAAGGCTCTTAGGCCTATAAATAGTAGTTCATTTTGTATCATAGGGATCCAGAAATTTGTACTTAAACTCTGTCCAAATTTGTACTCACAATCATATATCAAAATACAGTTATTTTTCCGCATTTATATCTTTTTTGTGTGTTTATTCAACTTTGATACGAAGAATTGCTTATATTCGAATCCAAATTCGATTTGTACTCCTAAACTGATTTAGGCCCATACAACTTTTACTTCAAATGTCCAGAACAAAATTCAATTTACCAAGGTAACTAATATTTGAAACTAGACTACTATTTTAACAGTCTTGTTTTGTTGACTTACTTTCTTTTGTAGCTCATTTCATACGTTAATCTGTTCTACCAATCTCAAAACTTTAACATTATCACTAATTACTTTGTATTATCTTCGGTCATTTTTAAACTCTCGCACAGCTTTTTATTATACTACGTATTTTATAAGTGTCTATTAAATTCCATTTTAATTGATTAAGTAAAAGGATAAGTGAATGAAACATGTTAGCAAGAAAAAAGAAAAGTTCTCGTGCTTTGAACTGGTAAATTACGACATTCAAATAATCCTTGATAAGAGTGGAAAATTGTCTACTTAAATGGCAGCACCAATATCACAATTTTATCATTCTTTAATCAAGGTGATTAAGCGTGACGAAGTTGAAAAAAAAAAAAAAAAAAAAAAAAAAAGAAGGTAAAATTAACTCTTGTATATCAAATTCTATGACAACTATTTTAATGACATTTTAACACCATAAAAATTAGTCATGTATCGAGGGTCTATTGGAAATAGGGGATAAAATCTGCATATATTTCACCCTCTCAAACCTTACTTGTGAAGTTATACTGGATAAGTTATTTTTGTAAAAATCAGACATGCTATGTAAGACATTGTCACGTCTATATACCGCTACAGTTAAAAGATTTATGTAAGTCACAGACTAAACCATCTCAGGAGATCCTTTCCTACATGTGTATTATTGTATCTTCAATAGACTGGTCATATGATCTTTGTCTGACTCTTATATTACCGCACCACTCGTCTTAAGCGTAAGTGTCAAAGTGAGGCTTGCTATAGTAGTTGAGTACCTCCACCATCAATCGTTAAGTCTAAAGTTCGAATCATGCCGGAGGGAATTGTGTCAAAGTGAGGCTTGGTGTAGTAGTTGAGTACCTCCACCATCAACCGTTAAGTCTAAAGTTCGAATCATGCCGAGAGAATTGTGGAAATACTATTGATCCTCCGAAACGGAGTGGTGGTTGGCCTTGTTAAATCTTGACAGTGGACTCTTTGACAATTTTGCAGAAATCAATTTACTTAATAATAACATTACTTCAGTCTACTGAGTCAAGATAAAGATCTTCATGTACTAGTATTTTGCCCTACCTTCATCTCACTTAATGTTCAACCAGGTCGATCAAATTACCCTTAATGGGTCGTTTGGTTGAGATATAATTTACGCAGGTATTAACAATGTATGTATTAGTAATACGGATATCAGTAATATAGGTATTAATAATGCGGGTATTGATAATGTACGTATTAGGAATGCAGGAATTGGTAATATGGGTATTAGTTATGTATGTACTATAAGTCTATAACGTAGAAATTATTTCTTGAATCACTAATATATTACAAATTAATATACAATGTTATAGTTTAAAATATTTAGCTACTCCTTAAATAAAATTTAAAATATCCTTATTATTACGAAGGTTAATTTTGTCATTTTAAATTTTAATATCTGCATTGCTAATATCCACATTATTAATTCCACCTTCTACCCCGCATAAAATAATACATAGATTTCCTCGCTAATTTATGCAGGTATTATACATAAAAAGGAGTAAAATCCAAACCAAACGTTGTATTACTAATGTGGATTTCTATACCAACTTAACAAACCAACCAAACGTTGCACTAAATTCAGCACAATTTAGTGCAGGTTTTAGTGCCAATCAAACCTGCACTAAATTGGGTGCGTAAATTACTCCAACCAAACGGCCCATTAGTATTATGCAACTTACCGTCAACTGTGCTCAATTATCTATCAAAATTGTCAAGCAAGTTGTAATAACTGCCTGTTGAGTTCAAGAAAACATATTTTTGTTGGTACCAACTAAAATACAAGCTACAAAAGTCCATGACATGTTCACTCCAGATCAGTACACACCTTATTCTCAGTGCATGTTAATGACCTGGAGATTGGTACATGAACTGCAAGGTTACCAAAACTGCCACCAATGGACCCAAATTCAATCTCATCATCATCGCTATCGAGGTCTTTTGGAGTAACCCGGTTTTGATAGCTCCGACGCCTGATAAGGAATACATTGAAGTAATAGCTAACCAACATCGCCCTAGTCTTGGATGGAAATAGTTTCTTAAAATTCTTCGGGAATTTGTTTCTGGATGTAGCACTTGACCTTACCATATCTTTGAATCTCTCTTCCTCTTCAGCTGTCCAAGAAAGTGAAACTTCTTCGCCCATGCGGTCAAATCTCCACCGGTAGAACAAAGGACCAAGCTCAAGCTTCAATTTAAACCTCTTCTCTGCAATATGGAACCTGATGCATTCAACAGATTGTGGAAATAGACAATCACATGAACTTTGTCTTCCCAAGCCAATGGGATCTAACTGAACCAAAGATTTTTTTGTTTCCACTTCCGGAGGCCACATTCGTGTGCCTAACCACTTGGAATCACTCTCTGAAATCACCCCGGTCCATTCAGGGACTTCAGCTTGGTGGAGAGGACCCACAGAAACTTCAACGTGTGTTTCTTGATCCCCAGGATCATCAGTTTTTTCTGTTACTGATACCTCAACACTTGTAAGTTCTGGCGCAGTATCCTCTTCTTCCTTCTGCTGATGAGTTGCAACTTTGTTTTGAGATGTCGAACATGAGGTGCAACACGGACAATTTATGTGTTTTGGTGAAGTGGGGATCCTTTTGCTGCATCTTAGTTTTTCTGCAGGTGGACTGTTGAGTCTGTCTTCTTCATACATGGACGGATGCATCCTCTGCTTCTTCTGCTTGTTTACATATTGACAAAAATGGTTCACAAGTTGCTCTTGATAAATTGATACTCGAGAAGTTAGAGAAGACATATTGTACAAGTTCAAAATTTTGATTGGCAAGATTCACACTTATTTAGGTGGTGGATGTACCAGCATTAGAAGTAGTTTAGGTCTGCCATAGTGGAGACAAGAAGTGCTTCCCAACTTATTATCCTTTTAATACATTACATTTTCTTTGGCCAAGGGGGGTATCATCTATGAAAGATTTAATAGCATAACGGTCGGGAAATTGGCAACTATCTGATCATCATCTCAATTGCAATCACATATACCTATTGCTAAGAAAATGGAACCTCAAAAAGCTAGGTCACGAGACGAGATTGCCCATGACCATATAGAGAGACAACAACCCATTGTTAAGAAAATGGAACCTCAAAAAGCTAGGTCATGAGACGAGATTGCCCATGACCATATAAAGAGACAACAACCCTCATTCAACCAATATGAGCCACTTAAACAACCCCCCCCCCCCCCCCCCCCCCGGCACGTCCAGGACTGGACATCTGGCGCATACATAATATAACATGGGATCCCAACATAGGATAAACAAAAGAATAGGGATAGGTCCAATTACGGTACCATGTGGAAAAATGTGAACTTTGCTCTAAAACTAGCTCATGAGGTGAGGATTGCCTTAGACCATGTAAGGAGACAACATCTTGTTCCTTCAACCAAAGTGGAACATTATAACATCAATAATTAACGTTCTGGTTTTATAGATTTATCTGAAAATTTAAGGTACAATGTCATTTCATAAAACTTCAGTATTAGCTCTAAAGTTCTGTTGAAAGAAACTTTGGAAATCCCTATAAGGAATTCTATTTAAACACAGCAAAAAAAGAGAAGAACCAGGAAAATGGAGGGAGAAAAATCAAAATAGAGATTTTATAACATGGGAGCATTCCATGTTCAATGTCATTTTCAATCAAATCACCCTAAAAGAACTAAGACCGTGGAATGTATCCTGCATCGTGGTTTGCCTACATACTTCCCGTAGCGAAGGTTCACTGGTCAATCATTTCCCTCTCACAGAGAGTCAAACTGGAAACAGAAAATCAAAGTAACTCAGACCATTCAATTCGTAATGTGTGCATTTCAAACATAAACTAGAAATTGTATCGTCGTATGTACCTTCTGAACATTGAAATAGACAAAAAACGAATGGTACTACTAACAGAAAATAAAAAGAAGATCAAGACATACAAAAAAACCCTTTCACGAGGGGTGAAAAATAAATAAGACATTAAAATGGGACATCAATAATTTTCCAAAAGGAAAAGGGAAGTGCGGTAACAAAGAAAAGGTAAGATTGGTAAAGATCGACATAAAAAAGTTGAAAGCCCATCCGAAGGAGCATAAGCTGTAGCGCAGAAAATGTATGCTCATTTAATCATTTACAAGAAACACAATTTAAGGAATCATTTTTAAAGGGGTCCCTGGCATGTACAAGCAATTAGCAAGTGCTGCAAGAGACCATAGAAAATAAAGCGAAAATATCTGCCGATCACACTACATTTAACAAGAAAGAAGCAGCTAAATACCTGAGGGGTAGATTCATCTGCATTCGTATCCGTATACCTTCTCTTCATCAGTGCTTCCCTAACCAACAAGACCTGGAACCAGAACTCGTGGCCTGTTTGACCCTTCCACTTTGAAGAGTCGGGAACTTCTCCAATTTCAGGATCATTCGAATGTTTTGCCGCGTGGATAATCCAATTTAACATTCCTGAGAAACATGAAGATTCTCTTTTTCTCTTGCGAGAATCAAATGCATCCTCAATAACACTCTTGGCTGACACCAAGGTAGTATCACAACTATTTAGAAAGAAAATGTTTTCTTTGTCATCATTCTCTTTCTCTGCCATGCCATTCATCTTAGCAATACCTCCCTGAATCACCTCTCCGCTAGATGCCACAATATTTTCACCATCCTCAGCAGAACATTTTTCGTCATCATCAATTTGTTTATTTGATTTTTCAGGTGCTTCATAAAAGACCTTCTCAGAAATCCCCGCACCAGATGCCATAAAATAGTAGTCATTCCCAATCTTAGAAACCGATCTTTCACGACCATTGTAACTTCCGTCATCTGAGTGATTATTGGTTTTATTTACACTTTCGGCAGTAAACATTTCAAAATCAACCTGGCCATTGACCTTACAGATATCCTCTTCCTTGCAACCATTTTTCTTAGCAAACAAATTAGCATCTTTCTTTTTCTGATCCTTATGGAGCAACAACCTCCTAAACCTCGTCTCCAACTCCTTTGACAATGAATCAAGTCGATAAATAACGCCACCCTCTCCTATCTCAAAGTTTCCATCTTTACTTAGCTGCCTTAACCAATGATCAAATTCACTCAAATACTTGACATAAACCAACTTCACACATGCAATTTCCTTAACATCCAACCCACAATGCTCTGCAACAAAACCCCACATGTTCTTACTTGAAACTAGGTCATGTCCACCTATTTTCCTCACAATCCAATAGAGTTTAAACAAATCCAAAGGCTGCCCATTACCAGTCAAAACTGGAAGAGACCTTACACATTTTTTCTCAGTTACCTCATTAAAAAAAACAGCAAGAACTTGATCAAACAAGCTCTTTAGCCTATTCTTACATCCATCGATACCATTTCGATCTACCATACAATTAATACCAGAACCATTCTCCACATTTCCTTTATAAACCTGAGACTCATCATTTAAACTTGACCATGCTTCCATTAACTCAATAAAAATTGTATCTTTTTCAAGGGTTTTCAAGCACAACCTATATTAATCAAGAAATAACTAAATTCAGACATGAAAGAACCCCTAAAAGAAAAAAGATTACAAGAATGCTAATAATTGATACAATCTATAAACTTAAGAAAGCATCATGTAACAGCCCACCTCAGCCAGAAATATTATCCGCTTTGTACCTAGGCCCGCACAAAGTTATAACGCATCACTAAAGTCTAAAAGTTTTTATCTTATACAACCGACATCTCTCATGTGTTTTGCCGACGTGATATCATTTAAATATATACAAGCTTCCATTAACTCAAAAAGATTATAACTTTTTTTAGGATTTTCAAGTACAGCTTATATCAATCAAGAAATGATAAAATTCATATACATAACAAGAACCAAGAGAAAACGAATAAATAAATAAATAAATAAAAGAGACTAAATAAATGCTGATAAAAGCTATAAAAAGAGTGATAAAATCTATGCTAAGCTATTAATGTTGTGAATTATTTACCTTTTGGAAATGCTATTTTATTAAAATTTCTTTAAGCCCAACACCACTTTTTTCATTTTCTAATGTTTTTTTTTTTTTTCTTGAAAAAAAAATGAGGAAATACAAGAACCCCAGCTGAGATTTGGGGGGGGTGGGGTGGGGGGGGGGGTAGGGGGTAAAAATGTTTTATGAAAATGATCAAGAACAGAAGTACCTGGTAATATGACAGCTCAAGGAAATGTTATTGACAGGTGGTGTTTAATAAGGTGGTTTTTTGATGTCTCAGATTTTGTGAATTTGGAATAAAGATTCATGGATAGTAAATCAAAATTAAAATTGAGAAAATTAAAAAAAAAAAAAAAAAAAAAGAGATTAATTTTGTGGTAATATGATGGGGTAGTAATAATCTAAACCTCATTGAACCCTAATATTTAAATATTAGTATGAGATGTTAGAAAAATATAGTATAAAGTTTCTATAATGAGAATGATTAAAAATTGCTTGGTCCATACCCTTGTGTTTCATAAGATTTAATCATCACCCTTGATTTAAGTAGTACTTTATTCGTCTAAAAAAGAATTAAAAAAATTGAATGCGATAATCGGACTTTTTCAATCGAGATATTGTGATTTATATTTATTTTAAAAATAAACATCAAATTCTAAATATATGAGTAATCTTAATTAATAAAGAAGTTTGTTAGGATTAGCTTCGACAAATCAGTCATCCCGATTAAATTGGCATAAATACAGTAGATTATACAACAAGGATTTGTGTTATCTCATATTAAGCTATAGTATCATATGCGGTAAGATTTTTAATCCTACATGATTATTATGGATTATAGTTCATATTTAAGAAACTCTCGTCTTAGATTTGAAACTCGAATCTGCATAGTATTTGGTTATAATGGATTATATACGTGTAATCTCATAAGTCATAATTATACTTAAGCTAAAATATCATACTTTGTCAAAATTTTACTCCTTAATAATTAGGGTAATCAGTGCGGATTACTCGAATCGTGTAATAAATCGATGGTTAAAAAAGGAAATTTTAACCTTGATATGCGTCGTATCTGGTATAATGGATTACATAATACGATCTAGTTACTTTTTTAGATTCAATCCGATTAGGAGATTAGATCGATTTTAAATTTTTTTTACTATGTTTGGTATAAAGGATTCATATGGAAACAGCCTCTACACCTTAGGGGGGTAAGGTCTGCGTATGTTGTTGTTGTTGTTGTTGCTGCTGCTGTTGGTATAAAGGATTCATATACCAAACTAGAAGCATGATACCCATCAAGAAATATGGCAAAATAAATGAGATTCTCTGCCATTTATCAGAAATTTTGGATTCGAGCTTTAGGATCCCCTTAATTTATCCGTCACGAAGCAAATCAAGATAACTAGAGCAACTGATTACCTTTTACTAAATATTTGTTTATCCATCCGAAGAAGTATTAAACATGAGATTAGGTTGAAAACCACATCTTTAAGATGAAAATAATGATTTTTTCCTAGAACTTTTATGTCAAATCATCAAGAACATAAACTAGATGCGAAGCATACCTGAATTTATAGAAGCTGATGAGGTCTTGTCGTTGCTGCCGTTAGGCCTTCCAAACCAAAACGTAAAATGGATGTCACTCTTCCAGCGACGTGATATTAGAAAAAAAACCCTACGTCTATTTGGGCACCATAATCCTATTTAGAATTGAGCATAATTTATGTAATTCTAATTTAGCCCATCATTAAATAAGAATTATATATAGGTATCTACACATAAAGACTCATACTTTATGATGTGTCTAATTAGATTCATATAACTTTAAAACTTAGCAAATCACTTTAATTGGGCCAACCTTTTGATCATAGCAATTTACATGGGCTTCTTACATAACTATACAAACAAACTTTTCACTTTACACAATAATGTCTACATTCCATCATTTTCAAAGCAAAGCAATTTTAGTTTTAAAACATAGCAAATACATATAAAAAGGTAGGGAAAACCCTAGCAACACCTCCTACACCAACCTGTCGTCCCCATACCTATCCGTTTCGGCGGCGGCGGCAGTCGGAGTATTTTTTTGGATATTCTTGTATGTGTAGTGTATTTTCATTGTATGTACAATAATACCTTATACATACAATAAAGATACACTAGGCATACAACAAAAAAAATTGTTGTGGTTTCGCTGTATATACTTTGTATTTCTAGTGTATGTACAATGCATATATGTTCATACATAGGACATACACAATATATACACTGGATAAATTTATGTGTTTGTTTGTACTTTGTATGTATAGTATATTTTTGCTATATGTATGTTTATACACAGTTTAAATAATGGATAAAACCATACATTGTAGATCTGGTGTAGCTATCGAAAAATATTCATAAAGCGGAAAAAAAGTTATCACTTGTGCCGGAAAATTAAGTAGCACCGACGAAGGAAGGACCTCACCAGATCTGAGTAGTAGCATACACCATGCCTACGACGGGAGCCGCCGGAGCTACGCCGGCGACCAATAGCAGCAGACTGCTGCAGGGAGCAGCAACGATGAAGGGAGAAGCCCGACAACAGGCTAGGGAGGGTCGCCAGCGATGGGAGTGGGGATGAAGCAGGGGAACGCCGGCGATCGGAAAACAGTGGGTGTGTGGGGAAAGAGAACAAAGAAGAGAATTAGATTTTTTTTTTTTTTTTTGCTATATTTGGTAGCATTGTCAAAAATATTGCTATATTTGAAAAAGGGAGAAAATATTGTTATGTTTTGAAAAAAAAGTTCCCTACAATGATACAGGGTGTAGCTTTTCCAATTAACATACAATTATTATTGATACACACACATGGAAGTCATGGAAGTCCATATATTCTAACAATCTCCCACTTAGATTGCACATATAATTACATATAACCTTATAATCATATGTTACCTTGAGATTAAATATTTTCTATCATAAGTTGAAGTACTTCCAGACAATCTCATTCATCAATCATGCAATCGAGAACATAGGTGGTTTTGGTTTCGTTTATATCGTAACTAAGCAATCCTTGATCACATAAACCAACATAACCAAAATGTCATAAAGCAAGTATGGACGCGTAATGTGAAAATTACATGTGAAGTTATCTAAACATACCTATTTCCAACTAGTCCAACCGAAAAATATGTCAGAGTGGAATATTAACTGAATACTTTATTTCTACAGAAATAATCTTAAAATATTCATAAACTGAAACCGTAAACGAAAAACTGAAATGTGTCTATATAAAAAGGACATTGAAAGGTTACAAACTCCTGCTGAAACTGAGTATCCTTAGCAACATACCACTTGTATGTGTAGTCACTTAGTTTGTTGATCCATAATATGGAGTTTGTATTAATATATATGTTCCATAGACATCTCACAACTCTTAACTCTAACTTTAACAACCATGAACTTTACGACAATGTGCATTGACTTTATGGAATTCATATTGTTATTGGAATACAAGACTGCTAACTTATTATCATAAAATAACTTTAGTGTCTTTCAGCTTCATCCTTAACTCGTAGCACAGTGACAAAGTTTTACACTCATATTCCATAATTCGATGCATTATAATGTTCTATAAACTCAACTATAATGGTAAAATGAGCAATGTTTATTTAACTCTCTTTTAATATAGCTCTTCTACCAAGTATAGATATATAGCCTGAGTATATTTTGCACTATCTTGACATCTAGTAAGTCAGTATCTGAATACATGTTTATCTATTACTTTTTCAACTTCATGTATGTGAGCACAAAATAATTTATTCTATGTAACTACAATAAGAACTTTTGATTGTTCCTAAATTGTTAATTTTATAATTACTCAATATATATGCCTTACATCCCAATAGTGCACACAATATCCAGATTGCGTACAAACTAGAGCATATATTAGACTTCCTTTAGCCAAAGCATAAAAAATATATTATTAATTTCCGTTGTCTTGTAATTATTCTTGGGGTATGGTTTGAGACTGAGCATGTCTCCTTAAGGAACAGGCCTACGCCTGGTTTGCAATTTTGTTTGCCAAATTTTCTTAGTACCTTTTCAGTATAGGCATTTTATGATAATTCCAAAACACCTCAAGAGTGATCTCGATGTATATGATCACAATGAAAAATTTCATTACCAAGATATTTAATCTCAAATTCATTATCAAAAATATCTCGGTCTTATGCAATAAGTGTATATCGCTTATGGAAAAAAATATGTAACAGGCATAAAAAAATTAAAATAGTATGCTTACTCCCACTAAACTTTTGGTGTACACAATCATCAACAAGATTCATCTCGAAATCAAATGAACCTTTAACTTGATAAAAATTGTAATACCATTGACGAGACACTTATTAATACGATAGATGAATATCTTTAATTTGCAAATCATGGACTGTGTACTACCAAACACAAATTTTTCTAGTCGCACTATGTAAATAGCATTATCAATGTCGCAATTTAGAAATGACGTTCATATGATGTAGCGTGAGATCGGAATATGTGACAAATTCCATTGTAGTTTTGAAAGAGTCTTTCGCTAAATCAAAAGAGAAAGTCTCTTTATAATTGATGCATTTATTCTCGCTGAAGTCTATAGCCACATGACATGCTTTGTACCTTTCCACATTGCCCTTCAAATCCCTATTGGTATTAAATATTCATTTACAACCAATACTTTTTGCACATTGAGGTAATTGAACAAGGTCATATACTTTCTTAATATTAAGTCATGTTTCTACCAAAAAAAAAAAAAAAACAAGGTCATATACATCATTGTTCTTCATGTACTTCATTTCTTTATTCAAGGCATCAACCCACTTTTGCTCATGGCTTGATACAAGTTGATTATATCATCTTCCATCATTCCAATGCCAACTTTATGTTCTAAAGAAAACACAATACAATTATTTGAAATTGCACTTCTCCTCTAGTATGATCTTTTTAATGGCATAGGTTCTTGAGGTTGTAGAGTTTGTTCTTCGGGAAAAGCTTCTTAAACTAGAGGTTCAATATTGTATTGATCCTCGTTCCAATTCTTCTTCGGTCTACCTCTACCTCTCTGTAGACTTAATACTGCCAACCTCTCGCACCTCCTCACTGGGGCCTCCGTGCTTCTCTTTTTCACATGACCAAATCATCGCAACCTCGCTTCCAAAATCTTGTCCATCATTGCGGCCAATCCCACCTTGTCACGTATGACTTCACTTTTAATGTTATCTTTCTTTGTATAGCCACACATCCATCTAAGCATTCTCATTTCGACTACTTGCATCTTCTGAACGTGGGTGTTCTTGATTGATCAACACTTAGCCCCATAAAGCACAGTTGGTCTTACAGCCACTCTATACAATTTACTCTTAAATCTAGGTGGATCTTTCTTATCACATAAGATACCAGAAACAAGCTTCTATTTCATTCAACCTGCTCCTATACAATGTGTGACATCATCGCCAGTCTCTCCATTTCCTTGGAGTATTGACCCGAGATACTTGAAGCTTTATTTTTTGGGATAACTTTAGTATCAAGCGTCACTTCCTCATCTGACTCATGAGCTGCATCACTGAACTTGCAATTCATGTAATTCATTTTCATCATGCTGAACCTGAAACATTTAGACTTTAGATTCTGTCTCCAAACTTCCAGCTTATCATTAACACCATTACATGTCTCGTCAACCAAGACAATGTCATCTGCATATAACATACACCATGGTACCTCTACTCGATTACTCCAAGTTAATTCATCCATCACCAGAGCAAATCAGAATGGGCTAAGCACTGACCCATGATGCAACCCCATTTCGACTGGAGAGTGATCTGAGTCTCCCACAACCATCCTCACACGGGTCTTTGATCCATCGTACATGTTCTTAATCACTCTAAAGTATGCCACAAGAACATCTTTGGACTCCAAGCATTTCTAAAAAAAACCCTTAGTTACGCCTCTTCTCATCCTCTTTTTACCACCCTTTTCCAAACTTTCATAGTATGACTTAGTATAGTTATTACAATTTTGAATATCCCCTTTATTTTTATACAATGGTATCATGGTATTCCACCTCCACTCTTGGGACATTTAAGCCATCCTAAGGAAGATATTAAACAACTAAGTTATCTACTCCATACTTGCTATGCGCGGAGTCTTTCAAAATTCCATTGGGATCTCGTTCGGTCATGCCGCTCTGCCTTCCTCTCATCTTACTAATAGCCTTCTTAAACCCTTCTAATTGTATACACATGCAATCACCATAATCACGGTGGTTCTCTGAGTGCTCTAGATAACCTAGTATAAGATTCATGTCTCCCTCCTTTAATGGAAGTATGATTTCCATGTCCGTTTGATGAGAGTCTTATCCACCAATACAATGTTATCATCGTCTTTAATGCACCTCATTTGGGCGAGCCTATACAACTTCTTTTCCATACATTTGACAACTATTTCCTTGTACATGCATTTGAAAGCTATTGTTTTAACTTCCGTAACCGCTAACTTCTCTTCCTTTCTCACGGTCTTATATTTTTGCTTTTTCATCCTCTTTTCCTCATCGTCTTTGCTCTCCACTAGCATCATGTAAGCAACCTTCTTGACCTCCACCTTCTCTTGGACCTCTTCATTCCACCACCAGTTCCCTTTGTGTCTAAGGCTTACCCTTAGATACCCAAACACCTCTCTAGTTGCTCCCCTAATACAACCAGTTGCCCTAGTCCGCATACTGTTCGCACCCCTCCCCTCCACCACTTCTCCCAAGTCCCCATAGCCACCAACTTCCCCCTCACAACTAGACTTTGACACTGGTCATAGCCCCCTGCTTAATTCTAGGCCGCTCATTCACGGCCCTCTTGCTCATATTCTATACGATGTTTAAATCCAAAACTAAGAGCTTATGTTGGGTGTAAGGTTCTCACCTGGAATAACCTTACAATCCTTGCATAAATCTTTATTACTCTTCCTAAGAAGAATGAAATCGAGTCGAGTCCTTGCCACGATACTAGGAAAGGTAACCAAATGCTCCTCCTTTTTCGGAAAAGTCGAAGTGGCTATCGCCAAATCAAACGCCTTCGCAAAATCCAAAAGAGAAACTCCTCCTTCATTTCTAACCCCAAAACCAAAACGCCCATGAACCTCGTCATAGCCCCTTGAGGTTGACCCAATGCGGCCATTAAAATCTCCTCCTATAAATAGCTTCTCGGTGTCAAGAATACTTCGAACTACTTCATCTAGCTCCTCCCAAAAGTGCAACATGATTTCGGATTATTTATAATCACAAATTAGGTTCATATAGGCCCGTCTAATAGGAGAATCTTAATAGTTCTATTGGTTGACTATATGAATATTTACTTTGTTGATGAGAATTTGATTTCGGTCCTGTAATACCTTCCCCCTATATGTACAATAACTTTTATGAGGAAAGAAAAGAAAATTGTTAAATACACATTATAATCTTGAAAACCATCCTTAATGTCAAATTACACCGCACATCACATGTTGAGCCATAATTAGTTCTGTCTAATTTGATGATTGTAGCTATGAATGTCTGCTAAAGTGTTGCCATGATTATAAGTTCTTGATAACCATGGGTTCCTTTTATCGTTTCATTAAAAGCATCATATAATTTTTTCATCAATTGCTTGCCTAACAAAAACGAAGAAAGATGGGGGCAGACTCTCATCATTAACCCCCTAACATTGTCACAACAGATATTGAAAATTCTTTTTAAATCTCACATTGATCCTGTAGCAACGATCAATATGTTTGATTTCAAGGTTTTGCACAAAATTCTACAAATGCATATCAGTTAAAAAGTAATGAATCTTTTTCAATAGCAACGTTCACCTCGAAGGCCCATATTTTAGAAGCCTTTGAGAATTGACCAACAAAAGGCAAAGAAAAAGAAATACTGTAAAAGATAAGCAAGTAGGCGTTAGTGCCAATAACCACTTTCAAAGCAATTTGACATCAATTAGTGGATTCTCGCATAAATTAAAAAGTCTTTAAGCCAGATTCCACAGCATGCAGTGGTAGCCTATTCAACTTGCATATATTTTGCAGCCTATACGACTTTGACAAGTAGTAGAACTAAAAATCACGCAGTGCGCATGTAATAGAAAAGGGCATAGAAAGTAACTCATTATTCACCGAATTTCGAAGCTGAAATTCCTCTCGAAATTTCTTATTTATAAAAAAGAACGAGAAAGGAACAAAAAGGATCAGGGCAATATGACCCCCACAAAAAAGCAGATATGGGGAAAATGTTGTATGAACTACTCTGCAAAACTGCACATAAACTATCAATCTTGATTTACGGTCTCGTACACAAAAATGGAGGAGTTCCTATACTGCATATTTACAAATACAGGAAATAGAGCTACCAATTCACAATCAAATGACACAAGAAGAAGAAAGGTCTCTCAGGCTCTAGAAATGAAGGCAGGAGATACAGAAAAGTCAGCATACTTGGAAATGCCATACAAGTGATGAATAACCTATATTTCGTGGATAAACAACAATATTCACAATGGCAAACGAACCTATGGAATGTATCGAAACCACTTCTCTTTTTTTTTTTTTTTTTTTTTTTGTCTTGCCCTTTTTCTACTTTTTCAACCATTATCCTAGTTATTCCCACATCCAAGCTGAAAGATTTGAAGCAAACATAAGACGGAAATATACGAAGAAACTACGGCTAAAGCTGTTATGGCTGGACACAAAAATATTGAAGAACACTCGGCATACAACAACAATAGCTCAAACTTCAGCAACCTACGGCAAACAGCAGAATTCTCATTGCTATTCATCAATTGCAGGATTAAAGACCGTTTCCTACAACCAAATGGAAGAACACAATAATCATTATGCCATCATAGGAGTAATTCAAAGTACACGTCCACATTCTAATTGAGGTACTACAAGTTCACCACAAACCTGATCACAAACCGGGCATGTGTCACTTCTCTCCATCCACTCCAGAATGCATGAAAGATGAAAATGATGCTCGCATTTTGTGCTCATCTTTGGATTCTCAGCATCATATTCTGCAATGAGGAGGATAATCAATGTACAGTTCCTGGTTGAAAATAGAAGCAGGGAGCGGGAGCCATAATGCTAGAAGCTATTTCTCACCTTCAAGACATATGGGACACTCTTCTTGTGGTGGTGAAAATACAGGTTTATTTGATTTTTTTAGTTCCCCGGACTTCTCAAGTTCATCATCCACTTCCTTTACTGTTTGCACGTTGCCTTCAGACTCCTTATTATCCTTGTCTGCAGCTTCCACAGCATCTGCTGAGTCCACTGTGACACCAGTTTCAGTGTTTGTTTCCTGAACCGCTGCCTCGTTCAGGTTCTTGATGCCATCTTGATTACCTGGCGGAGTTCTGGGCCTTCCTACATATGTTTCATAAGGCATTGGCATAGGAGGTGGTCTGTAAGTGTCAGGACTTGAGGTGTCCAGATTTGTATCAACTAAAAGTGCAGTGGAGAGTGCTGCAGCTGTGACATGATTAGATGACAGTGGTTCGCGCTCTTCCGGCACTGTAGGATACTGTAGAAAATTTTAATTAAAACATCTATTTGAGGCACAAGCACAAATTCAGAAATATTGTGAAAAAGTGAATACCATTAAACGGAAGGTCTATAAAGTTCCACCAATAGAGAGTATTCAGCACATAGTGAATTCTAGTTACTAATGCGAAAAAGGTAATTTATCCTCTTACATTCCGACTCCTTTTCTTTTACCTAGTCCTCTTACTTTCCTGACTAAAACACTGCAGATATACCAGATTCTCTATCAAGGACCTGTGTACTTCCCTATATCCAAGACAATGAAGCATTTGCATGGCTTTGGGAACACATGGGAATTTTCTTCAAAACAAATCATAATAACCTATAGCAAAATCAAAAGAAAAAAGAAGTATACAGGTTTTGCTAATGGAACTGATAACCAAACATACAGGGAATAGACTGCAATAGAAAACTAGAGGTGTTTTCTGAGAGGAGCTTACAACGAGCATGGAAATGGTAGGGGAAAATAGGTGGGAAAAAACAAGGATAAGGACCCTATAGTAAAAACAAAATGTCACACACACCATATTCCAGGTTGTTACATGATGTCATAGCATGCAACATACAAAGAAAAGAGTTCAAGAACTAGGCTTATCAACCTATGAAGCATGAACAACAAATTATTGAGCAATGCTCCTGGACAACAGCACACTCACCAGTTGGTGTCTGAATTCTTTTAATTTTAGACACCACATCCCTGTGTTTGCGCACCAAATTTTCTAGTTATTCCCTATTCGAGATTATAGAACATACAATAGTTTAGAAAAGTAGAGTTAGAACGCTTTTATGTAAAAACAACGAGAGAAAGATGCAGCTTAGGCTCCTCTTCAAACCCTCTTTGCACCTTGGTCCCTCAATAGCTGACCTCACGCATTTAACTTCCAATTTATAAACTCTTCTGTATAGATAGACAGGATTTACTCTTTTTTTGGTATCAATATTGCTTATCAATTAAAAAAAATGCTTCATAAAGTTTTTAGACTTACACAACAAGAGTAGCTAACTCCAGAACTCAGTTGATCAGCACATTCTCATGCTTGCCTCACGTAAAGGGGCGTATTTTATCCTTTATATTTTCATTTTAAAAACCTTTTGTTGTAAAAGGATGTGAGTCTAACAAAATATGTGTTTCCAATTTATTATTTTTTTTTCAAAAAAAAAAAAAACTCTGGCAGAGAGCAAGCACCTTCCAAATAGTCATGTATCAACAGAATTCTTAAAGTTAGCTAGTCCTGCTTAGGATTGGAGTTAATCTACAAACACTAAGGAACTGAAAGTTAAATCTTCAAGGCTGGATAATAGAAATACCAAAAGTACAAATAGATGGACAAAGGCGCCAAACCCCAAGTTTTCTCTAACAATAAATTTCAATCTTCAAATGGACTTCGACCAGAAAGCTCTAATCAGAATATTCAGAAATTACAAGGTAAATGGCATCTGGAATGAGGATATATCACTTACAGGATAGAACGAGGGTGAGCCGTTCAATTCCACTCCTTTTGAAGCACAACAGCAGCAGCAATTACCCATTTCTGATAATATATCTAGGTCAACCGCCTGAAGGGGTTGACACCTTGCTCATTTTCTCTCTACAGCATTACAAGATTATACTATCATTATCAGGTACATAGCAGATTTTTGAAACCAAAGGAAGCAGGCCTAGCCACTAGATTGGCTATTAAATCAAAGAAATGCTTTGGGTGTGAGTGTGTGAGTGTGTGTGTAAAAATTATGCAGAAAGGATATAACAATCATAGACCACAGTGCAAGTTAACAGAATGGTCTGGAGAAAACACTACAACGACGACAAGAAGCAGAGTCTGATTGTAAGATAGAGATTATTCACTAGCAAAAGACTAGTTTCTATCTTATAGGTGGGACCACTTTGGATATTCGTGAAGAATGCATAAATTCATGACAAAGAAATATACATCACCAAGCACAACCACGAAATTGCCTCGTCATATTCTACCTTGAAATTTTAGCTAATGTGACTAGATTACAATGTTTATGGTGATGTAAAATTGATGTCACATGGTTGGATAATATTTGTAGTGGCGCAAATGAAAGTGATATCTTTCACTTATTCCACACCTCATTACAGGTGATTGGTTTAGAACAGAGACACCACGTAGTAGAACTAATTAACTCTATATATAATTACGTTAGAAGAACAGTGGAACATTTCAGTTGTCCTCTATAGTTCGCAAACAAAAATAGAAACTGATTTCAGTATGCCTCAAATTTGAAATTCCACCCTAAGGGAGAAACACCATCAGAAGTACTACCATTATGAACATTCAGATGACAGGGTAAAACTAAAACAGTTCGCATATTAGGGGTTGACTTCAATGCAGAAACAAAAGTTACAATAGATTGTGCCAAGTTAGTCATGGCATCTCTCTTTCATGAACAATTATACCTCAATCCCCTAACTAGTCGAGCTTACAGATCCTCTATATCCATCTATTATATTCGAACCCATGTCATCTAAAACTGATCCATTCCTAGAAAGCATAGGACCTACAGTAAATATCTCGTGCTGCCATCACATAGCAAAAGCTCGATCTCAATAAACAGAATAACTCATGGATGATAACGAATCCGATTCAAACTTAAAAGTGAACTCTCCCTAAATACCAAACTAAATATACTCATCTCCATTAAATTAACACAGGCAGCCCTATTTTGCAGTCACAAACACTAAAACTTTCAAAGCAAAGCTATGAACATCTCATGAAACTAATAATTCACACCATAATCTAACTTTAAAAAGGGCAGCCCTGTGCACAAAGCATCGGGAAGGGCCGCACTCCAAAGGGTGTGTGCACACAGCCTACCCCGATGCAAGCATCGACTATTTCCACAGCTCGAAGCCAGGTGCACAGAGCATCTCGTGTTCACACGGAATACAGGGAAGGGCCGCACTCCAAGGGACTTGGAGTGCGATGTAGACAACCTAGTTATTGTTTTCACATCTCGAACCCGTAACCTACTGGTCATACATACACCATAATCTAACTCTAAAAACGGCATCCCGGAGCACAAAGCATCCCACGTTCACACCGTATACAACGAAGGGCCGCACTCCATCGATGGAGTGCGACGTGCACAGCTTACCTCGATGCAAGCATCGACAGTTTCCACAGCTCGAACCCGTGACCTACAGGTCAGACAGACACCATAATCTAACTTTCCTAATTGAAATTCCACAATAAATTGATTCAAAAACAACAAACTCAAACATATATATATATATATATATATATATATATATATATATATATATATATATATATATATATATGTCAAAAACCATAGATTTCAGCTGCAAAAATAAAATTCAACTAAATAAAAACACTAATAAATTCTAAATACAGCTAAAAATTTACAGTAAAATAATTAAATAAAATGAAACCTATAGAGATAGGGAATTGTGGAAGTATAGAATATAGTACCTGTTTGTGATTGAATTGGTTATGAGTCAGAAAGAGTAACTAAACGGTGAAAAGTTTGTGAGTGGGGGTGGGGGGAGGGGGTATTTGAGGGGGGTGGGTTTAGTTGGGGGGTGGGGGGAAAGGAAGAGGCAAAGACGTTTGGGCACTTGTGCTTCTTTTGTGCGAGAGTGTGTCAAGATGAGAAAAATCATAGTCTTCGAATTTTGTAATTATTACTCAACGTTTATGTTTACTCGTCCACTTTAAGCTTTTCACTTCTACCAACAGTGGCGGACGCAAGATTTTTTGCAAGTAGTATCATTTTTAAAAAAGATTGAAGGTCGAGGGTTCAATCCCTACTTTAAATGATAAATGTTCGACAAGCGGGATTTAAACTCTCACAATTCTAGACTTTCTAAAGGTGTTCAACTACTATACTGGTGAGTCATGGTGTTTCAAGCAGTGTCACTTTCTTTATTTGTACTAAATATTGTGATTTTTTTTATATATTTATATACATATACATCGTAAAAAAATGCGGCGAAGCGGTGTCCCGTGACATCCCTTGGCATAGGGTGCCTACGCCCTTGCCCACCAAGGAAAAATGAGAAAACTTAAACTTGACAAATATACCCTTATTAATTATACTTGAAAAGTACAAGGTATTTAATTGGGAAGTGATTTTGAAAACTAAAAGATATTTAATATTAAGGGTAAATTAGGAAGAACATATTTTATCTTGAATTGTTAAAAGGACAAGTAAACTTAGAATTTGACTTTGGTGAATTTGGACAAGTAAACATAAACGGATGGAGTATTATAGTACAATAGTAGTATAGTCATAGACTTCGAATTTTAGAGTAACCGGTAAAGTTGTCTTCGTATGATCTATATGTTATGAGTTTAAACTTTGGTAACAACTACTAATACTCGCATTAGATTAGGCTGCGTACATCACACCCCTTCAAATAGAGTCGTTCCTCCGATCCTGTATGAATACGGGATGCTTTGTGTATCGGACTGACTTTTTAATAGTCTATAGGTAAATTAATTATAGTAATTTGTTGTTGCTAGTACTATAGTCTATGGGTATTTTAATGAATTTGTTGTTAGTGTTATTATAGGAGTCGTACTTATTGAGTATTCAATGTTGGAATTGGAAAAAAGGCTTTTGATTTGATGTTGTTTTTGGAATTGTATGGGGTGACGCGTGAGAATGAAACTCTTTGAATGACTAATAAATGAAGTAGGATAATAATGGTTTTAAGATGAAATTGGTAATTCAATGATTTTAATCATATGTACTTATAAATTTAAATTAGTTGAATAAACAAGTAATAGCAATTAATAATCTAAAATGAAAGATAAAATAGTACTACTAATTCTAAGAGTATATTTTAATAAAATGACAAGATGGTATTCAAAATATCTCGCATTCGCACATAGTTTGCGGATGGCACACCTAAAGAGTTGTGATGTATGCAGTGTATCAGTTGTTGTTTCACGACTCAATTATGTTAACTACTAGTCACATATAACTAATTTTACTAGTTGCTCCAAGCTTCCCTTCTACTAATACATCTGAATATAAATTCAAAACCAATCATTTTATTCCTCGATTTTATGAACCAATTTTACTAGTTGTTCCAAGCTCCCATTCTACTAATATATGTTAATATAAATTCAAAATCAATCATTTTATGCCACGATTATAAATTCATAAGAGGACGTATTAAGAATTTTAAAGTTCGTCGTATCATTATTGTTAATAAATACAAATATGCTTTCAAGTACAAATATATCAATCACGTATGCGTTGATTATGTATGATCAGTCAAATATTTTTAGTAGCGTTAAATTTAGGTGTTTATATGTTTGCATTTATTAATATTGTATAAATATAAATATCGAATACGAGTAATGTTTATATGTTTGTCATTGTCGTAAATTTTTTTTTTTTTTTTTTTTGGAAGCTTCTAATTATAGCTGATAATTAAGATAACCACATTTCTTGCCTTCATTACCAAACATTTTATCATTTCTGGTTAACATATTATTACATGATTGACTTATCAGGGGAAAGTTCATGGAAAAAAAAACAAAAGAATTTTCAAAGAAGTTGAAATTTATAAGTACTTGTTTGGATTAGAAGAAGGTTTTAAATACTTCTCAAATAATTGCAAACTACCGACTTGTTAGTTTTCTTTTTCATAAATTAAGATAATGGCAATTCTGTAGAATTTCACTAAAAGTTAATACAAATATTTCCCAAAAGATAATTATCTGCATATGTCAAAACTCATAACTTTACGTAATTGTTTTAAGAAACCTTTCAATCCCCAAGCATTTAAGTAAAACCAAATACAAACACCCTACCGGTCTCTGGTTTTTTTTTTAAAGGAAACAATGTCATCTATTTTTTGCCTCCTAAAATTTAATCACATTAAAGTTAAAGTACGAGAATCTTAAAATCTTTTTTGCAATCATGAAATGATATATTCAAGGTGCACCATTACATTTTATGAAGTTTTTAAAGTTGTCGAGTCGGCTCCTATGCCCTGCTTGGTACCCCTCCTCCGGCACGGTGGAGGTTCCGCAGCACGTCATGAGTATCGGGCTAAGGGGCGGTTGAGCAACTCAAGCGAACCGCCTTACCTTATTCTAACATAGAGCACCATTCCTACATTTTGTCTTTGTGGACCGAGAAGAAAAGGGGCTTGGCGGGAAGAGGAGTGTACCATGAGAGAAGCAAGGAGATCAACTTTTTCATACTGGAATTCGATACTTAATTATAACAATTAAGACATAAAAAAGGCATGAATGGGTTGTTAAAGCAAGTTATGTAACTAAAAAATGAGCTCATATTAGAAGTAAATTCCTCTAGCAGAATAGAAATTGGTACTTCAGCTTATAAAAGGTCTCAACGTAATCCAGTTAATAAAGTACTAAGGGGTCGTTCGGTTTAGTTTTCTTTTACGCGGGTATTAACTATTAATGAGGGTATTAGTAATGTGGGTATTAATAATGTGTGTATTAATAATGTGGGTATTGATAATGTGGGTATTGATAATGCGGGGTTTAATAATGTGGGTATTAGCCACACATATATTATAACGTAGGGATTATTTGTTGAATCACTGATATATTACAAATTAACAAAAAATATTATTATTTAAATTATTTATTTACTCCTTAAATAAAATTTTAAAATATCCTTATTATTATGAGGGTTAATTTTGTTATTTTAAATTTTAATACCCGCATTATTAATACCCACATTATTATACCACCTTTTACCCTGCATAAAATAATACATAGATTCCCGCATTAATAATGTGGGTATTAATAATGCGGAATATACAAAAACGCAACCAAACGTTGCACTATTTTTATGCGGGTATTAAAATTTCACAAAAACCAACCGAACACTGCGCTAAATTAACGCTGAGTTTTGTGCGGGTATTAACCCCTTAACTCAGTAATGTGTTTATTCCAAATTAGGTAAGATAATCTATAATAATTGGACCAACTTATTTGTCAACAAAACAAAAGTAAAAAATTAATGCGACCAACAGAATCGTGGTATTGTAAAGTGGAAATAACAATTATTTAAGCCCATGACGGTACCTTACCTTTCATGATTAGAATAAATTATTAGCTCAATAAGTTATCATTCAAACTAATGGAGATGCAGTACGATAACTATTATTATCACTATTGAATATTCTTTTCTTTTAGATAGCAAGTGGGCTTAGTTTAGATGGAGTTGGGTTTATTCAAGAATGGTACGGGGAAGTGCACGAAAGACCATTTTTGCCACTGATTTTTGGGCACAGGCCACTAATACCAAAATATTTAGTTTGTGGTCATTCTCGCTTAAAAGATAGAACTTCAGTCCAGGACCCGGATTAAAGTTCAGTCCTTAAAGATGGAAACTTCAGTCCAGGGCCATATGGTTTGAAGTACAATCCTTAAAGATAGAACTTCAGTCCAGGGCCATATTGACTGAAGTTCAGTCCTTAAAGATAGAACTTCAGTACAGGCCCATATGGATTGAAGTTCAGTCCTTAAAGATAGAACTTCAGTCCAAGCCATATTGACCGAAGTTCAGTCCTTAAAGATAGAACTTCAGTCCAGGGCCATATGGATTGAAGTACAATCCTTAAAGATAGAACTTCAGTCCAGGGCCATATTGACTGAAGTTCAGTCCAGTCCTTAAAGATGGAACTTCAGTCTAGGGTCATATGGACTGAAAGATGGAACTTCAGTCCAGGGTCATATGGACTGAAAGATGGAACTTCAGTCCAGGGCCATATGGACTGAAGTTCAATCCTTAAAGATGGAACTTCAGTCCAGGGGCCGTATGGACTGAACTTCAGTCAATGATCAAAACTTAAGTCAATGTTTATTGGGACACTTACAAAAATACCCACAAAACCTAAAATAATTACAGCCACTCCCCACTACTTTCAAATATTACCGGACCTACCCACTAAATTATTTACCCACTCTACCCACCCAAACTTGTATACCATAGTTTATGCAGTATACCATAAAGGTATATACCTATAAGACATAACAAAGGTATACAGTAATAAATGTCCCTCCAGACTTGTATACCATAATTTATGCAGTATACTTTACAGGTATACACCTATAAGGCATAACAAAGGTATACAATAATAAATGGGCAGGTTGGGTAAATACTTTTAATTTTATGGATAGTATAATTTGTAATGGGTATAGCTTGTAAATACTTTAAATTTTATAGGTATAGAGTGTAAAAAACCCTTGTCTATTTAGTAAAGGCCCAAAAATGGTCTCTAGTGTAAGACCAAAGAAAATAGTGGCCTCAAACCAAATACCAGTGTTAAAACTGGCCTCTGAGCAAAATTTTTAAGAATGGTACCAATTATGTAGTCAAAAGTTGAACTAAAGCTTTTGTCGATGACCCTGTCAGCTGCTAATGTTTAATTTGTAGCATCAGCAAAAGAACAACACCAAAAAAGCGCTTTAGTGATCCTCCTATTAAACTGGGAATTTACACTACATGCCCATAAAAATAAATTATTTACGTGTTTGTGCCCAAAAAAAATTAGTTTACATGGAATACCCATGCACCTTATTTTATTTACAAAAATTCCCATCTAGCATGTTTTATTTACACTATGTGCCCACCCTCCCGATTTTAACTGTACACCATTGCATTATATTGGTATATCAAATTAAGTATACTTCTTTTATAGATTTGAGAGTATAGTGTAACAAGTATACTATGGGAGTATACTGTATACTAGATAGGTATACAGAAGGATTTGAGAGTATAGTGTAACAAGTATACCATGAGAGTATACTGTATACTAGATAGGTATACAGAAGGATGGGTATACAGTGTAAATAAATTTGTGGGTAAAAATGTAATGGGTATGGAGATATAAATAAGTAGGGTTTGATGGGCATTTTTTAAATTCCCCACCCCCCCCCCCCCCAATTAAACTCCTGGTGATTGTCAGGAAGTGACTCCAAGTATTGGTGTCGAGGCTAAAAGTTAAACGTTAATTGAATGGAAGTCAAAATTTTAACACCAGGCACTAGCTCTGAAGTATCTTATTGGGATAATTACACTAAAAGATAAACAAAAGACGAAAACTACTAAAAATGGACCATATTTTTTAATCTTACCCGATCTGTCACCCTTTTCACGAGATAGCAGTCTGCCGTAAGTTTATACAAGTTTATACAATTGTATACAAATTTATACACGTGTATAAATTTGTATAAATGAGTCTATGCGAGTGAATAAATTTGTATATTAAGGATGTTTATATGAATTTTTACTTTTTTGTGTATATTTTTTGTATTTCTCTCATTGTTATGCATTTATCTATGTATATTCATGTATAATTTATTTTTTGGGGAAGATTTGTGTGTATAAACTTGTCCAAAACAATTATTTAGACGTAATAAACGACATAACTTCAGTAAAATACAAAAAAGTAACAACACCAGTAGTGGGGGAGTGAGGGTGTCTGTAGGTGCCTTAGTAGCTTGGAGGGGGAGATTTGGTAGCTAGGGTGTTTTTTATGAAGGAGTGTTAAAATTTATAATTTTATGGATGGGTGCTATGCATAAAAAAAAATATGGCCTCCTGTTTGTAATTTAGGGTAGTGGACTGCCTATTTTTGAAAATTTTCCTATCTTATTTCATTAACAATTTGAAAGGGGAAGTACACAAATAGCTTATCTTGCGCGCGCTATTTAGGTTTGCCACAACATAAACTTCAATTATTTAATGATTGACTTCAGACAGTACTACTGAAGGTATGAAGTTCAACTTCAAATCAAAAGGTCTGAAGTTGCGCATATAATATCCAACGTCAAACCTTAGTTGGGCATAAGTAGCGTACAACATCAAACTTGGGTATAACAGCTTCAAACTTTAAAGTTTGAATTTAGGCATATGAAGCTTTCAACTTCAAAACTTCAGGTCTGAAGTCAAACTTTTAGTTTTAATTTCAAACCTTCATGTTTAATTACCATATCAATTCCCAGCTTCAAACCACAGTAACTTTCAATTAGAAACATTTCTTCAGACCTAGGCATAACAACTTCAAACAAACAGGTTTAAAGTTAGGCATATCCAGCTCCTAACTTCAAACCTATAAGTTTGAAGTTTAGGTTTGAATTTAGGGCATAAAAAATGCTTATTTAATGGCAAAATAGGGCAAAGACCCAAAATGGGCTGATTTTGCAGAAAAGAATGTACTGGCTAAAATCTAAATGGGAATAGCAAAAATGGTTGCTGACAAATTTTTACTAAGTTGAAAATCCCATTTAAGCCTCCCCTTACATCAAGAGGCCACTTCAACTACTATTTAGTTTCAGGTGACTTTTTTCTTAGTTGTGCAAAAAAAGTCACTTTTTGAAACTTTAGTCCTTATATGCTGAAGTTAACGCATTCTACGCCTAAAAGTTCAATCTTTATGGGATGAAATCGAGCTTCATACAGTCATACCTTCAGGTATGAACCCACAAGATCTGAAGTTCAGCTCCAAAGATTGATGTTAAAAAAAATAGCTAAAATTTAAATATTTTTAAAAGAGTAGCTCCAACAGTAAAAGATGACCGAAAAGTGACTATTCGTGCACCCCCTAAAATTTTTGCATAGAGGCTACTTTTTCCAGTGATCTTTGGTTTGAGACCACTTTTTTTTATTGATTTTTCATGAGATACCACTTTTTGAAATTTCAATCTTTGTGGGGTGAACTTGTGTGAAGTTAAGCCTACAAGGGTTGAAGTTCAATTTTAGTCACCACAAGAGTTGAAGTTCAACTTCAGCCCACAATGGTTGAAGTTAACGCATCTATGCCTAAAAATTCAGCCCTTGCGGGCTGAATTTAAACTTCATACCTTAGGCATGAAGTTCAGCCCACAAGATTTGAACTTCAACACACAAGAATTGAAGTTCAAAAAAATGGCCTCTCATGCAAAATCAATAAAAAAAAAGTGGCCTCAAACCAAAGACTACTGCCAAAAGTGGCTCTTTGTGCACTTTGCTCCCCCCCCCCCCCCCCTCTTCAGCCCAAACATTTCGTTAAGATTCAAAGATAAGGCCCATTTTGAGCTATGCTTGCCGTTGTGAAGGATCTATTGGCATGGAGTTACTGCATTTGGTTTGTGTTTTCTGCAGATAGAGTGAAAAGTGTTATCTATGACTATGAGAATAGCATACATATGATATTACGTTAAGTAATGTTGGATTATGCCACTATTGTGTTTAGTACATGAATTGATGAATATACATTTGGTAGAACAAAGTTTTAACACGGATTTACTTTCGTAGAAGTTTGACAGTTACTTAATATTATTTCTTAAGTGGGGTCGAATATAATATCTTCCAAAAAATTATGTACAAGTACAAAATTAATTCTTAACGAAAAGCTTAATGCCATAAAATTTGAATCGAGAATGACAGGAAAGGTGGAACTATATTAGATATAATAGACTAAGCTTCGTCTCTTTAATACTGAAATATTCTTGAACATTTCTAATGAACTAGTTGTCATTTTTGTCAAGTGCTAATTAACATTGGGTCATGAGTGATAAGTGTTCGCATTTTAAGGACCGTTTGTCCATAAATTTTTTTTTTGCTTTTTTCAAAAATTTGTTTGTCCATAAAAAGTCGTCAATTTTTTATTTTTTGAAAAGCAGTTTTTTAAAAATTAAAAAGTGGTTTTGACCACTTTTTCAGTTTTTTGAAAAACCCAACTTTCTCTACTCACAACATTTTAATTATATTCAAATAAAATTCATGTTCAGACACAACTTCAATTTCCCAATATATTTTTTCAATTCAACTTCAAAAACTTTTTTTTTAAAACTTTTTGGTATTTATGGCCCAATAGCTACTTAATCAGGAATCAGCTCCTAAAATTATTTTGTGCCTTAAGGGGTCGTTTGGTAGCACATGTTGTTATCCCGGGATTATAATCCTTATTCCAGCTACCAAACGACCCCTGGTTCAAGGTGGATAATCCCGGGATTAAAATTTGGACTAAAAGTGGGATAAATATACCCACCTCTTATATGGGATTAGTTAATCCCATGATTTTGGGATAAAAGCTCTCCCAACTTAGTTAATCCCAACAACCAAACATGAGATTAATTTAGTCCCAAATTTAATTTCGGGACTATTAGTCCAATCCCGCCAATCAAACGACCCCTAAGAGTTTAAAGCCCGAACATCTATGATCCAACATTAATCAGGATTTGAAAGAGATTAAAGGGAATCAAATTGCATAAAGTGAGATAGAAGTTTTAACCACTAAACTATTCCAAAAGGAACTCAGAATCTATAATTGGAGAAAATGACGAATAAATATGCATTTACACTTTTACTTTTTAATTTTCTGTTTGACTTCATATAGAAAATTAAAGGATTTAATAAACAAAGACCCGCACCACACAAATTCCTTTAATTCGTATTATAAAAGGGGGAAGAGGGAGGGGGGGGGGGGTGGGGGAAGTGGGTCCACTAAAACCTAAATAATAGAGCAAATCCAAAGAAGCCCCTTAAGCCTTTTATACAAAATCTTTTGTAGGGACCAATAATAGAATTGTTTTGGTACCAACTTAATAACGTGAAGAGAAAGGGAGTGTTTTCAATCTCTCAATTTTTTGCAATATTAAATTTTGAAGCCTATGTTAGGTTTGGTTACACAAAAAGAGTACTCCCCCCGTTCCAGAGATGATGTTATTTTCCGGATTTCGAGAGTCAAACAAGTTTATCTTTGACCGTAATATTTGCACGTTTTTTACATATTGTGAATTACTAATTATTGTGACTTATAATATCTTTATGTAGTTTCCAAATATATAAACATCGTTGCAAAAAACTCAAATTTACGGTCGAAATGAACTCATTTGACTCTGAAAATCCAAAAAGTATTATCCTGTATTTCTTTAGTTGGTAGATATTTAATAAACTAAACCCCACCAATGGGTCTACATCTGCCAACTTATAGTTGACTCGTGACACCTATTTACAGGCTGGCCTCCATATCCACAAAATTTGCATATTTTAATAAAAATAATATTAAAATTTTAGATATTTTCCTCTTCTAGAATGTCTACATTAAAGAAACTGAAATATTTCAGCTCAAATATAAAACACATATCATAGATTTGTTGTCACTGGTATTGTACAAACAATTAACTTTTAAACAAAGACTTCAAGTTTATAAATGCGAAATGCTTTTCGAGCCTCCCAATGAAGGCAACATAAATCCTATCCGAATAAAAAAAATAAAAAGAAGTTTGATTATTGTGGCTCTCCAATAGAGCACCGAAACGGGGCCGAAGAGACGGTAAACCTTCGATCGGCTAAGATCAGCAGATGTTACAATAAAACGTATATAACTTTTTGCTGGTACAACCACTCTATTGTTGACTTCTAATAAACGTGACATAAATAGCCCACCCCGCTCCCGATCAAAAAGAGCATGCGAATCGAACTGTCTTTTGCAATAAACGCACACAAACACGTGTAGCAGAATCACACTAGAATTGAAGGTTATAAATATCAACCGGGTGACAGCAGCATAATACAAGGTTAGGATCCGGGAGACAATTAGGGGGGGTGGCTAACAAAGAAGCACCCTGTCTCCATTAGTAGTAGTCTATAATTAGCTGGACTAAGTTAGAAGTTCATAATATTTACTCTATATGCATTATATATTACAGATAATAATCCAACCTTCTTCAACTTATCACTTATCATCAATAAATCTCAATGTGTGTCGGTTGATCTTAATCTTTTGGCTGCACGGATGAATTCCACCACCACTTGTACCTCGTCAAGTCGCTGCACGGATTAAGATTTCGAAACATGCATTAAGAAAACTTGGGGTTAAGTAGTAGATTTTGCAGTTAAGCATTGTAACAGAAAGAATGAGACCTGTGAGGAGAAGTGGTGCTGCACGGCGCTAAGCAGTTGTTCCTTTGTCGGGTTAGGGCTAATATGTGCCTGCATATACGCGAAACATGTTTACTGACTTGAATCGACATGATTGATCAATGAAAATGATTTGTGCTGGTGGAAACTTACAAGGTTGTAGGTCCGCCAATACCTCCATAGTGAACCAGTTCCTAGTTTTGCCAGGTTCAACCTCTGATAGTCCAAATGAAACAATTCAGTAAACCAAGAATGTCACAGTATGTTCAATGGTTATCTACTTTGTGTGCTTACCGGTTGCAAATAGTTAGGTTCAACTTCTCTGCAGTTGCTACGGCTCATTGTCTTTGCTGGTCCAGATAAGGCCCATGGCCTAGCATAACGAACTCTAGGCTTGTTCACTTTTCTGTACTCGACACCAGTGGCTAACAAATACAAAGATTGTAATCAAATAAGAAACCTCATTAGAAGAAGTGATAAAACAAATTTTAGATAACCGGGACTGACCAAAATGAAGGTTTTCTTTTTCACCAATGTCTGAACCACTGCTCGAGTAATCAAAGTCATATTCATCGTCTTCTTCATCCCCCGTGGGAGGTTCCAGCACACTTAATGCATTTCTTTGTAGCTTGACTTCAACCCCATTTTTCAAAACCTTCAGTTACGGACAAAGATGTTCACTAGCGGATTCCACAATTAAATAGAAAAGAAAAGAAGGATATCATATAGGGACTTCACAGCAGCAAGGTCTACTTCAAAAATTAGCATTAAATATCTCTTTTCCTTCGGCTTTCCAATCTTTAACATGTAACTCCATCTAAAAAGCACTTAGACACACTACTTAAGCACAAATCATAGCACAATGATTACCTCTGCAATGCTTAACTTATTGACAAATAGAAATAATGTAAAGTTAATTTCACTTTGCAAACAAGTCTGATACGATTCGGGTTACATTCAACGACATAAAAAAATAAAGAAATTTAAAAAGGTAGGAAGATTTCCAAAAGAATAAAAGAATTCATATACCATAACGAAGGTCTATGGTAACAATTACTATATAAAATCAATTTTTCAAAAATCAATATATAAGAACCAAAGATATAAAAAATTTAGAGAAAAAAAGAATTACCTTCATGATCTCAAGCTTAAAAGTAATTCCCGAAGTTCAAATCAAACAAAAACGCCCAACCTCACAATATGCAAAAATACCCCCTAAACTATGAGTAAACCATATAGGAAAAGATAATCCCTAATTTAACCAAGAAAGGATGTGGGAAGTAGAAACCTATCAAGAAAAGGAACAAGTGTTCTTTCTAGGAAAGGAATACTAAACCAACTTAAGAAAGGAAACAAAATACAAGTCCTATTTTATAGAAGGAAACAAGAAACTCTGTATTGAGATTCTTTATTTTCCACAATGAACTCTTTGCTATTAAGTCTAAAACCGCAGAAACTTAATTAGGGAGCTATTGCTGCAGTTATTTTCAGTCAAAACCATCAATAAATTGGTTAAAAGGAGAAGAATTATTTTGGAGGATAAAAGGAAAAAAATAAATACACATTATAAAAGAAATGAAGCCTCACCAGCCAATGCCAACCACCAAGCCCAACAGCCTTCTTGACAACTCCCTGAAGTCCCAACAAAACACTCTTGGTTCTGTTGTTTCCTGTCACAATAACTTTGGTGTGCCTTGGAAGAACTGACAGCTCCTCATCACCACTCTCGTCGCGGAAAGGTGATAATACCCGAGAAGGACATAGTTGAGTCTCAATCATTTTGCACGTCTCAATAACTAACTAATAGCAATGATCCCAATGAAGATACCAACAGATTGATCAGACTAATTTAGCTACTGGTATTCTACTCCAAAACTATGGGATTCTACATGGTGGGTAATCCTTTCTTCCTTGTTCTTCATCCCAATTATAGAAGATCAAACTTTTAACTTTTATATCACGTACCAACTTCGGATACAGAACTAAATCCCAAGAATCTCAGCTCAGATACCTTTAATAAAGAACCTCCCTGCCTGATTACGCATAAATGGAATCCCTTTGCTGATAAAGATCAAGATCTCTAACTTTCAAGAACAGGAATCAATCAAGCAGAACCCTCCAATCTCAAATAAAATTCCTGGAAAAAGCAAGTATCAAGAATGTCAAAAAGGTAGATAGCTATATAATTCTCCACAAAGTATGCCCACACTATCCAATCAAGGCTTTTTCATAGAGCCTTATGTATACATATTTATAAGGGAAGAGAGAGAAAAAGAGAGTGGTCTTTAAGATAGCACACACTGACACGAAATTTTCTATGGAATGTTGAATGCTATGAGCCAACAAGTTATTAAAAGCCTGCAACTCATGGATTCAGCATGAGTATAATAAATGCAAATATGCATGATCCACTAAAATCTACTGCCTACTCATAAAGAGTTTAATTATTAATTTTATTATTATTATTTTATTGACAAAAGAACCGGCAGCCGCTACCTTTTGGGTGCGCTCGGGTAAACCCGGTCCTGATGCAATAGTTTGCAAACTGAAGTTATTCACATTTACACCATCACTGTAAATAACTTTTGTGACAATTTGGTTACCTAAAAGATACTTCCACATAAGCTTCCATAACAAATGAAATTTCTAACCTTAAATATAAAGCAGAGAACCTGCTACAACAATTAAATATGACCTGATAACAGTTAAAAAAAATTACATTGATGGTATATTATATACATAAAAATTGAAATTCGTAATCTTGAAAATAAAGCTAATTATATGCTACAACAATTAAATGTGACATGATAGAGTAAAAAAATCTTTATATTGAAGGTGTATATAACTTGGCGTACATGTGTAAATAAAATTAATAGGTGTCAATTTCTTAAATCTTAATCATATCCAACTGAAGATTAAGGGAAATAATAAGCTTAAGCTCTTAAATTCAATTAAAATCAATAACTAGTGCTTCAATTTTAACTCTTCTGAAACAATAATACTAATAGTTAGCTTGTACAAATCATGCAATTAAGATGAAAATTAGGTATACTTAAAAAAAATACAAAAGTTAATAAAAAAGACTAATTTTCTGAAAATGCAATATGCATGAGACTACTGGCTACATTGAGAAATAAACGCAGCACTCAAATTTAAACCCAAAAAAAAAAAAAAAATCTGAAAGAAAAAAGTTTTCCACCATAAAACTTAAATTAGAAAAACTGTGAAGACAAAAATAGCTCAAATTGATGATTTAACAATAAAAGAAGGAAAAAAAAAAAGAATCAACCAAAAAAAAAATGTAGAATTGCTAAATTCAAAGTGAAAAAAATACTTAACTTTGAAATTTTTTTAAGTAAAGCACTAACCTACCTCAGTTGAATGCAAAAACATAGAAAAGTGAAAATACAGTGAATTTAGAGTCATTTGATTCAAACGTATTTTGAGCTAAGAATTGTTGATTGACTGGAAAATAATAAAGTTAACCAAAAAAAAAAAACAATTTTAAAAATAAAGAAAATTAAAATTTTGGAAACTGTGAAGAGGAAAATAGCTCACAACTAATCAAATAAGCGCTCAGAAATATTGATTTAACAAAAAAAAAAAAAAAAAAAAAGCATTTTCGGGATGCATTAAAAATCAAATTAGCGAAACTAAGCTAGCGTTTGTTCATAGTTTTTGGGGGGTGTTTTTGGGGTATTTTTTGGGGATTTTTCCCCTCACAAACTTCAAATTTTGTTCCAAATAAAATGCATGTCTAAACAAAATTTCAATTTTTCAAGTTCCAAATCCCAAATCCCAAATCATGTCCAAACGGGAGCTAAATCAGTTACATTAACCCAAAAAAAAATATGTAGAGGAAAATACTTCAAATTAGGGAAGAGCTGTTGAATTTTCAATACATATAGCTACAAAATGTGAAATACAGAAAAGAAAGAGCTTCGAATCGTTAATTTTTTATTGAGAAAAGTGCATTTTATGAAAATACAAAATTTGAGAAATTCATTCCAAGTAATGATCATCCGTTACAGCTAAAACGTACCTCAGTTGAATGCAAAAGGCGGTAACAGTGAAAAAATTAACTGAATTTGAATTGAATTTTCAGAGTGTAGAGAGAGAAAGTAAGTGATTTTTAGAGAGAGAAAGAGTGTAAATGATGATGGTGGTGGTGGTGGTGCTGCTACAACTGCCATTGGAATTGTAAACAACCTCTCTGCTTAAAGAGAAGACCCACTTGTACGGTCTCTTTGGATTTTTCTTCCTTCTTTTTTAATGAAAACCGGCTTAATAAAGAACGGCTCGGCTCGGCTCGGCTCGTATGATGGTAGCCGAGTTGTTTACTTGCGTTGTTGATTTTGTAAACACCAAAAGGAATCCGAGGCTTTTCTTTGACAGCGACCAATACACTGCCGGGTTGTTTGGATAGAAAAAATAAGGGATTAAATAGGGATTTTTACAATCTATACCCATAAAATTTAAAGTATTTACAAGTCATACCCATTAAAAATTATACTATCCATAATACTAGAAGTATTTATCAACCTACCCATTTATTATTGTATACCTTTGTTATGCCTTATAGGTATATACCTTTAAGGTATACTGCATAAATTATGGTATACAAGTCTGGAGGGTCATTTATTACTGTATACCTTTGTTATGCCTTATAGGTGTGTACCTTTATGGTATGCTGCATAAACTATGATATACAAGTCTGGATGGGTAGAGTGGGTAAATAATTTAGTGGATAGAGTGGGTAATATTTGAAAGTAGTGGGTAGTGGTTGTAATTATTTTAGATTTTGTGGGTATTTTTGTAAGTGTCCCTAAATATCGGGATTATATTATTTTATGTTTGGTAGGAAGTATTAATTGGTACCAGTACAATTTTTATGTCAAAAATATGGAATTAGTTATCCCATATAGAAGGTGGAATTAACAATCTCGGTATTATAATCTCGGGATAAACCTCTTTGCTACCAAACAACCCCGACATTCCTTTTACTATTAGACATTTGTTTTGCGATGAATAATATTATATACACTTTTATGTTTGTTTTATCTCACATGTCTTAGATCTAATATAATATTTGTGTTGCTTAAATTAAGGATGCTTAGGTTAACAATTGAATTTGTATTTATAGGGTTTCAAACAATCAATTATATTAAAATCTACTATTTAACAATACGAAATTGAACGAAAATCACGAAATGCACACTGAATGAACAATAACAAGACAAAGAAGATCTTAATCTTGAAATATTACTTGACAATGGTGAGTATGGCTGGCAATTTCCACCTATATTTTGTTAATCCACTCATTTGATCCATATTTCAAAGGATTGGATGACTAATATTTCATTTGGATAAAATTTGGGTTTCTTCCTCTACTTAACCCAAGAAAATATGGGTATTGATGGGTAAAAAGTGGGTCTCTAAATACAACTCATATTGATTTGGAATCAAGGAAGGTGCTTATTTTGTGGGCCCCATCTTTATCAATTGCTAATTTACAAATGCTTAGATGATTTTTTGTTTCTTATTTGTTCTTTTTAATTACTAGTACTAATATATTTGACTTTTTTCTTTTTTAATTTTAGTTTCTATGTTTTTTTACCCATATTTACCCAACCCATTTTTACCCAACCCATATTTTACCCAACTCAATTTTTACCCATATTAATATGGGTGGGTTACAACCCAACCCATTTTTCTCAATCCATTTTTAACCCATCCAAATCCGATCCAACTCACCCCTTTGCCACCATTAATGGTGAGTAGATAATTTGGCAGAGTTTCGACTAGTAAAATACATGATGTCTTTACAAATGGGGAGGAGGGGTTATTTATAGTGGTAAGAATCCTAACTAATCTCCCTATTTCCACCAAGCAACCTGTTATTTCCACGTGCCCCCAACATTCAGATTGTGGGCAACGAACATGTTGGAGGTGGATTCCTTGAATCTCGCGGGCAGTTGGAGATATGAGTTATCAGCCTGTACATACACTATGTGCCGTATTTGCTCGGCAAGTGACTACATATAGACAGTGTTGGAGCCTTCATTTGAAATCTTACGTGTACAAGATCCTCTTAAACCCTCTGTAATCATCATATCCTTATAAAATACCTCTGAAAGTACGACTTTTTAATCTATTCTTATTATCGTATCCATATAATACGTGTCTGTCAAATTATACCAATACATATATGAATCGAGCTTAACTCAAACTATTAAAAAAAAAGTACGGAAAAGGGCCACATTTGCCCCTCTACTATCAAATATTGTCTGGACCAATCCTTAGTTATACTATCGGGACAGATTTACTCCTGCCGTTAGCATAGTAGCATATATATCCCTATTTTCAAACGGCCAGCCACGGTGGAGTCCATGTGGGCGCCATGTCATCGCCAACTTTCATGTTGGACGCCACTTTTAGTCCATGTCATTTCCCTCTATACCCAAAACAATAAATTGCTCCTTTAAGTAGTCCATCATCCTACTAGATACTGCATAATCCTCAATACTCAAAGCTCAATGATTGAACAAATTTTCAATATCACCCACCGAAATTGCATCGTGATGTGCTATTTTCAGTTACCACTGAATTACGGTATGAACATACTTTGCAAAACTCAATACGCAGTGCTTAAGCCATTGAACGTGATTCTAACATCACCCACTAAAATAGCATATATGCTAAGAATTAACAAGATCAGAAAACTAGGCTGGTCATAATTACCTCTCTCCAAGTCTCTCTATCTCACTCTTCTTCTTTAGATCAACTTTTCTAGCCTCAAATTCTTCTCTACTCATGATCGGTGGGCCATCATTAAATTCCATCCCAAAGTCTGCTGCAAGGTTCCTAAAATTTGGTGGTCATTTCTTCAACTAGTCAGGTACCAAAAATCTCATAGGAGACAACAAAGACACATATTGATACATGAATATGAACGTAAACTACAACATGGAGGTGGTCTTTGGAGAATTTTATTGTTTTGGGTATAGAGAAAAATGACATGGACTAAAAATGGCGTCCAACATGGAAGTGGGAGATGACATGGCGCCCACATGGACTCCACCGTGGCTGGCCGTTTGAAAATAGGGGTATATATGCTACTATACTAACAGCAAGGGTAAATCTGTCCTACTATGCTAACGGTAGGGGTAAATCTGTCCCGATAGTATAACTAAGGATTGGTCCAGAGAATAGTTGATAGTAGAGGGGCAAATGTGGCCCTTTTCCGAAAAAAGTAATATACAATTTTTCATTATGCTAGAGGAAACATTATTATCAACAAATATTATCATACTAGCCTACAAATTTTTGTACAACCTTGTCTGGCACATCTCCAGCAACTACATCAACTATTAAGGAAACATCAGCCTTCAAATCAATTCCATTTTACCATATAGCCTTTAAACAAAGTCCATAAAATCAAGGATATAAAAATAAAAATAAAAATAAAAATAAGCAGCTCAAGCTCATAAGCCAAGCCGAGCCGAGCTGAAAATAAAAAGAGAGGGAAAAATAATGGAGAGGGACACGTGTCGGTAAAGATACAGCTGTCGGATCTTATCCTAACAAAGGGCCAAAAGTATATATTGTTGTACCTTAATTCTTAACTGTTTGTACTCTGTGTGTGAATTTGAAATTATGTGTGTTTTGGAAAATTTATTAATTAAATTTGAATAAAGATTTGGAGTCCGCTCTTTTTACGAGGCAGCTGGAGCGCACAAAAATAGTTTCCAAATCAAGAATTAAACTTTTCTATTTAATCTTCGTTTAAATATAGAATAATTAAGTTTTTACTAATTTAGGATCTAATCCTCCACAAAAAATCAGAAATTCTGTATATTCATGTATTACTAGCTTTTTTATTTAATTGTGTTGTTTTTATTTTATAATAATTAAGTTTTTATAATTTTTTGTGTCAATATCTTTTATTATCATGTTAACTTTTTTCTTTCTCAATCATATATTCATAATATTTTTTTCTAGCCGAGAGTCCACTGAAAACAACCTCTTCACCTTGTGAGATAATCTTAGCTACGTTTGGACATAGATTCTCAAATAATTTTTGGGAAACACTTTTTGGGCGATATTTGATATAAAAATGAAAAAGTGTTTGGACATGCTTTTTGGGAACAAATTTTTTGGCACTGTCATAGCCTTTGAGCTCTTATGCAAAGCTAGTTTGTACAAGTTTTGGTTCAAAAACAGGTCAAGACCACTTTTTGAGTTTCTGAGAGATATTTTACTCAAATGACATAAACAAACATTTTTTCAACTAAAACTCCCAAAAACTATGTCCAAACGGGACATTAGTATATTGTTATTTTTGTACAATTTAAAATACATAAAATAATGACGATTAAAGTCATCTATCGAAAACAACATGTTTACCTTTTCCGACGCAGGAGTAAAATCAGTGTACATCTCACATTTTCAAAACCTCGCCTATAAAAGCATATTGAATTTATTGTAGTTAGAATGACGAATAAAGAAAATTCGTTTGACTGCATAAATCTTCACATAAATTAGGAGGTAAGAGTACAAAATAATTTCAAAAGATTTTTTCAAAGAGGGAGTAGGGTCCACACAGGACCCACGTCACAATGAAGAAGTGGGACCCAATAGAGTAAAAAAGTGGGGCCCACACCCACATGCTCTGCAATAACTTTTTCTGTCGTTAAGTCGTAGAAGGGATGGTAAGTGATTCGTATCGTTTTTGTAATTTTCTAATTTGTATTCTTCTCTCAATAATGTTTACTGTACTATATATAATGTTTGACTTCTAAAGCTTAGAATAATAACGAGTCGTTTGGTTGAGATAGAATTTACGCTGGTATTAATAATGTATGTATTAGCAATGTGGGTATTAATAATGTGGGTATTAGTAATACGGGTATTAATAATATAGATATTAGCTATAGGATATTTCTTGAATCACTAATATATTAGTACAAATTAATGTACAATGTTATAATTTAAAATATTTTGTTACTCCTTAAATATAATTTAAAATTATCTTTATTATTATGAGGGATAATATTGTCATTTTAAATTTTAATACCTACATTGTTAATACCCACATTATTAATTCCATCTTCTACCCCGCATAAAATAATACATAGATTTTCTCATTAAGTTATGCGAGTATTATATCTTAAAGTCTAACCAAACATTGTACTATTTTTATGCAAGTATTAAAATTCCACCCAAAGCAACCAAACATGGCAATAATTTAGTGTGAATTTTAGTACATGTATTAGGCCTTTATACACTCAACCAAACGACCCCTAATTGGTGTAATTTTTAAAGAAATATTTGTATGGGTCTAATTGGACTGGATTTGGTGAATAAAGGACTTGTTTGGTTTCACAATCCACGAAAAGATTCAAGTTATGTACTTAACTATGTTATATTTTAATCAAAGATATAAACTTTTATCGTTTCACCATATTTTTTGGTAGTTTAATAGGTTGATCGTAGAACAATAATCTTGTATGTAGAGCATGTTACCAATTACCAAAGTTTAGAAGCTTTCAACTTGTCAAGTTCAGTTTCCTTACTATTGTATGTGACCGAGGAACGTGGCAGGAAAGATGAGATCCCTCTACTTTTAGGTGTTCACTAGAGGTTTCAGGCTCTATCTTGGAAGTGGAAAAATTTCGGTAAAAAAATACTTTCTCGATCTTCAAAGCTTTACGTGGTACAAAATCTGAATTCATCGTGTAAATGAGTGTTGGTTATCCAATGATTGATAAAGAATAGAAAAGATCATTAAATTTTTATCCACTTTTTAAAAGATTTTTATATTTGAAGCTTGAAATGAAACAAAACTACTTAATATACAGGAATTTTTACCCCATATAACCATTTTCAACTCTTATTCACTTTTTGTAACCATATTTGCAAAGAGGTAGAAACAATTTTTTTTTTCTTTGCATATATACACCTTTACAATATTCAGTTACAATAACGAACTTTTACTGCCTTCTTTACACTTTGAATTCGTGTGAAGAGGGAAATTTCAGTTGGCTTTTGCTGTAACCCCCCTCCCCTCCCCCCACACCCCCCCCCCCCTTTTCAAAAGTTCAACTTGAGAGGGAAAAACTTTGAATGATTGATAAACGTTTAAAATATTCAATAAATCTTTGCACATTTGTTTTTTGAGTGTAAAATAAGTAGATATTGGTAGAACACAACCTACAAAATGGTCCCAAAGGAGTTGTAGAAGAGACACTTGGATATTTGTAATGGCATCATAGGCGGACCTAGGTATGCTCTAGGGGTATTAATTGATACTCCTTCGCCGAAAACTTACACTGTATAAATAGATAAAAAATTATTTTTATATGGATATATACTAGTTTTGAGTATCCTTAAAAATGAAAGATACTCAAGTCTAATGATGAAGGAGTATCAAAATTATGATTTAGGTCCTTAGTTCAAGTCACATGCACAACCGGTGGCGGAACCAGAATTTTCATTAAGGAGTATCAAAATTTATATAATAAAATCAAGGGTACTCAATAAATGATATATCTACAAAAATAATTTCTCAATATATGATATATCTACATAAAAATAATTTTTTTACCTAGTTGTACCATATAATTTTCCGGCGAAGGGGTATCAATTGATACCCATCACACTACCTAGGTCCGCCACTGAATGGCATGAATAAAAAAACCAAACCAAATGAATAACATACTATAACATGGTGTCAGTTGATAGCTTCTAACAAACCAAAAAAAAAAAAAAGACAAATTATAAATGAAATATAATGACATTTTAATACCATAAATATCCATTATGATTTATGATTCAGTAGCAAGTCATTTTCAGTCCAACCCAAAGATTTGATGTTGTTGCATGTACTGCTTAAAATTAGACCCGTGAATAACGGGAAAAAAAGGAAAGAAGAAGAACAAAATACCAATTGGTTTTTAGCTGAAAGAAGAATTTAATATATAACCTTAATAATAAAAGTATTTGTCTAAATTACGTTTTCTTTCTCCTTGAATATCTCATATTCAGCTTATGTAAAAATGGGTTTGAAAGACACCTTTTATATTTAGTAAAGTCTCATGGACGGCTAACTTAACTGTGCATGTTGGTTCCGAGACTTCGAACTCGTATGTAATGTTTGAGTACTGTTCTAACTTAATGCAAATTATCGTTTCAGAAAAAAATAGGGTTAAAAGATTCATTAGCACCATTCCCTATGAGAAATTACGACTTGAGTATCTTCCGGAAATAGGTCAACAATCTGATTTAAAGGACCAGGTACAGCGAGTTCGATCCATTAGGTTCTTTTTTTTTTTCAGAAAAGAAACGAGAGACAAGAAAACATCTTTGATTACGATTAAAAGGAACAATCTCAAATAGACCAAGATCCAATTTCGGGTCATTTCTTGGTGAACATGATCTGCCATAATCTCTTTGATCCCTTCATTTATGTGCCAGAATAGAGAGAGATTTGGTAGGAAAGTGAAAGAGACCTTTTTGTATATGATAATGAAAAGGACTTGAACGCTTATGCGTGCTAGTTTCTAATGTTTTACATTCGTGCTAAATGCGAGGTAGTTCTCTGATAGGATCATGTAAAGTAAGGTTAGACCCTTTTTACTTTGCATTTTCTTCATTTGATAAATTTGCAAGTTTATTAGGGTGATGTGGCATGCCATGTCATCTTTTCGGTGACTGAAGATGGATTTCTCGACTATAGTGACCTTTTGAGATATAAACAAATATAAGTGACTTTACTCGTTAATTATCATAACTTGGATGACCATTTAGGTTATTAACTCGTAAGCTAACGCGGCACCAAGTCACACAAGCGGTTCCCAAAGATGAACACGCACCACTTCTAGGTTTCAGAGTTCAGACCTTGATATTGGGCAGGAGTTTGTCAATGATAAGAGTTCAAAGACAAAGGATATATTAAAATCTGAAACAAGAATATGAGAAATTCTTAGTTGAAGGTTTGGGTTGAATCTAAGCCAAGTAATTTTAACTTTCCATCTTAGGATAGTGATCAAAAATCAAAGCAAGATTTCAGTTGAGATAAAGCTGGGTAATGGCTTTTCATCTACAAGATAGTATCAAAACCATTTCTAGAGTGGACACAAAGGAAAGTAGTTCAAAGAAAGGAATGAGAAAATGAAGCTGTGCCGAGTTACTAATTTTGTAAGAAATGACTAATTTGCAAAAACTAACTTCGTTAGACTACTGTGGATCCTACCATCAAGGATGTGGTGGGATGGATAAGATTACTTCACCTTAATTAAAGGTCTCGAATTCGAGTTCTGAGAATGAAAAAAATTCTGGTAGGGACTGCTTCCCAGAAATAAGTCTTACGCGATGCGAATCCGGATTAGTCGAGGCTCCATGTGACAAAAAACAGACTACTTTGGATCCTGACAAACAAGCCGTTAACATAGTTGATAGTTCGTCGGATTTTTCCAACTTGGCTGTGAGTGCTGGGTTACCAATATTTTTCTACTGAAAATAAAATGGACCATTCTTGTGGTTTCTACAATTTTCAGCAATTTAGGTCGCGAATTCAAGAAAAGTTGATATACTGCTCCCAGAAGACATAAACGTGTTACTGCAAGGCCGTATAGAATTGAAAGGTCTGTTTTGTTTTGAGATAACAGTACTTAAGGACTCATCTATTTTTCCTGTGGAATCTCTATTACACCTCAATTCACCATTTGATTAACGAAAAGTCTTATTTGATTCTTAGAATTTGAGTTAATCTGATGCTTAAATCAAATTGAACGCAAATGAAATGATCCATAGAGAGTACATGTTAGCTTAGACGCATACAACAATAGACTAATTTAACTTGTTTTACGCGTGTGTACGCATTGTTACATAATCGTGTTAGTGACAATATGACAAAAATCGTCTCAGCTCATTATGATTTGACAAAAATACTGCTCATGGTTCACGAATAAATTTGACAAATTGAGCATTAAGAGGCTACAAAAAACAATAAAACTTCTATTAAGATACATTTGCATACAGCTGAGAAGATTGAAAATACGTGCAATAAAAACCCTATAATAACAAGAGCTGAACATGGGATAAAGCATGAATTAACAGTTCAACCTAGAAACTCAAGCTAATTAATCACAACAAAAATAAGACGTATTCAATTAAATAGAGCCAAAACAAAATCACAGGGAAAAAGAAATACAAGCAAGCTATCAACTCTTAAGCAGAGTTTCGACGGCTTCAAAGAAGAGAGGAGCCATTTCAGGGCTTGGGGTCTTGACGGCACACTTGACACCAGGGGTTCCAATAACAGTAGTTAGTTCAATCAAGAAAGGAATTCCTCGAGGAATCTTGGCAGAAAGATATAACACCTCCTGGTTAGCATGTTTACGCTTTGCGATGAAGAACATGTTTGATGCAGCTAGTCGGTCAAGGGTTGTTTCAACACTATTTATAACAGCTGCTGGGAAGTCCTTTGACACCTCATTTGAATCAGGTAGTGACTTCCAAGTCTGACAAAGAAGCAGAGGAGATTTTGAGTGCTAATCATCCAATTTGTTTAGATGGTTGTCAAAACCATGGGCAATACAATGAAGTAATATAGAATAAATGATAGGGACTAAAGGAAAAGAGGCTGTAAGATAACTTTATCAAAATGTAGCGTCAGAAGACTCCAAGTCATTTGTAGGAAGGGCAACTCTAAAGAATATAGAGTAATGCCAAAGTTAGCTGATATAATTCTTAATAAAAGGAGCTGAGAGAGATGATTCATCTCTGGCCCCGGAGGTGAGAAAAACAAAGCTGAGGCGCATGCATATTATGCCCCATTAACTTGAGTAAAGGGTAATACACACTACATTTATCCCCAATCAATCTACGCCTCAATGTCAAACAGAGAGCACTAGATAAACCTAGATAGGAATCCATAGGGTATTTTTACCTCGAGAAAAGTGGAGCGTTCCATCCTCCCATCCTCGGTGAAGAGTACGTGGAAGTAGATTTTATCATTGAAGTACCATACTGGCTGTTGATTATTTTTCACTGCAACCTGTAAAAGGGTATTCGGGGGTCCTGGGGAAATGTTCTGGAACAAAACCATCGGTAACAGAGTGCTTGCAGATGTCCCAGGTAGCAATTGAGGAACCTGTTGAGCACAACACTCGATGTCAACAATCAAAGAGAAGTAGAATTCATAGAAGGATCTATAATACCTTCCTCTTATACTGGGAAATGTGGGAATTCATCCAGTTAAATAAATACTATCTGAAAAAGAATGCAGTGCAGATAGAAGTGACAATATAATACTCACTTGGAGTGGTCCGCCAGCAGCAAGACCAAATGTATTTTTATTAAACTGAATCATGAAGCCATCAAGAGGAACCTGGGTGTTGTTCTCGAACATCATGCTGTAAAATACCTGGCCGTCTCTCCGTATCAGCTGGGCACTGATTTGTAAACCTTGACCAGTAGAGGCTGGCACTAAAACAGGTAAAGGAGGGCTGCAATAAACCAGCACATTCCATAAGTCTTTTCATGAATAATATCTCAAAAGAGTTTGAAACATAGTGGCCAAACAAAAAAGTGGGTTTTTTTTTACGACAAAAATCTATATGTTTGTGACCATACACGAGAGTGCAAGGAGAGTCTTTATAGTATACAAATGCAAACCAACTGTACATACCCAGCCGGGGACGCAGGCTGATCAACCGACACAATAGCACTGTTGCTGTTATCCATGCCAAGGTCAAGTAAATCAGGCAGGGCTGCAGGAGCTGCAGGTGCAGCTGGTTGTCTAGCTGCAGGATGCTGAGCACTAGCGGCACTAGCAGGAGGTGAAGCACCACTCTCTGCAAGACGAGCAGGAGAATCAGAATAGCCCTGTTCGCCTGGATCGGCATACTCCTCCTCCTCAGTTCTCTGAGTGGTCTTCACACGAGTAACAAATGCTTCTGGAGGCTTATGATAGACAGAGGATAAAGTAGCAATATTGGAAAGTAGTTCATCAAGGAGAGAAGGATCAAGTTGGTTTGAATCATCACTAATCACAGGCTTTTCAGCTAGCACAACATCTTTTGCTGCCTGCAATATGGAAAGGAGTCTGCTGTAACTAGACATCCAGAGATTACCTTAATCCCAGAAACAAGTAAATGTGCATTTATTTAAATTGAAACTTAGGTATATAGGAGCGAAATAACAGGAAAAGGGTTAAGAATAAGCATCTCTATATTAACTACCACTCGAAAGAGAGCAAGTCTTTCTTTTAATGGTAGATAGAGCTCCTTCAACTGAAGTAAAGGTGTTCTTGCGGCAGCCTAAACAGAAGTGTCAGAAATTGAATTGAGCATTTGGTTGCACATACCTCAGGATCAGTTGAGAGCAGACGCCAATATATGTATGCTCGATCTCGCAAGTCCGGGTTATCAGTCTCCACAGTGGCATTATTTAAGACAACCTACAAGCAGATTCACAACTACTGAGGATCAACTTCATCTAAAATAAATAAATAGATCCTAAACATCAGTTTTATAAGAGGAAGAAAGGATCACAGTTGCTGCAAGAAACAAACCGGCCTCCTTCCCTAATTGCTTGGTCTCGGCAAACATAAAATTTGAACATGAAGTAACGAAAGAAATGAATATAAATCGATATCCAGGTTAAATAGCCCTGGTCACACTTTCTACTTTTTTAACTCTATGAACTTCCCCTCAAATTTTTGACTTAAAAACAATCCAGCTTTTTAGTACTTCATGACAAACAGCATCAGTTTCAAGGTGCATAACCTTTTACCCAATTGCGTTACATTCATGAAAACTAAATAGGATCTTTTTCAGGGAAGTGACTCCTCTATCTCGGTCTATACCAGAGGTGCATATCATTGTTCCTACATAAAGAGTATAACTTATGATGTTTTTTTGAGAAAGATAACAAATTTTATTCATCATCCACCAAAGAGGTGTTGGTAGCCAAATTTAACTGTACAAAAGGTATGATCAACCTACAGAATGTCAAAAAATTCAGCCAAAGTTTCGTCATTTTCTATGACATTTTCCTTATACCAAAAATAAAATAAAAGGATCCTATACAATTTAACTTAATTTGCTGGATTGAGGTGCTCCTATCTTCAAAATACCCGAAATTTCGTTCTTTCCACACAGTCCACCAGATACAAGCCGGAACTTATGATGTTTTTTTGTTTCAATAAGAAAGGATGAATGAAACGGAAGTTTAAAAAAAAGGTTATTACTTGATTAGAAAACTAGATCTTTACATTGATAAGTAGACCGCAAATTAACATATTGCGTAATATGTTGAATAAATTACTTGATGATGTGGGCCATGTGGCAAGCAATGTTGGGTGAACAAAAGGATTGTAGTAAATAGAAGATTCATCAGAAACAAACCATATTTTGAACAGCTATTGATGGAAGTGAATACTCAAGAAAGAGAAGGTAAGAGTAACCAACCCATTGTAGTTACATTTAAATACATGTCAGCGGACTGAATTCCAGATAACAATCTGGAAATAAAGACATAAAAGATACCCAGGAATAACGAATAACCAACAGGGGGGGTTGTGGGCACAAGGCGAACCTGAACGAAGGACGATCCTCACCTCAATAAATCTAATTATCTGGTAGCCAGCTATTTTGGTGGTTTTAAGATTGGGGACCTCAACCATAATAAGACTGGAGACAACAGGAAATACCTGGATCATTTGCTGTGGTCCTTCAGTTGGCTTCTTAAGGAAGAGTTTGACTGTTGCTGTCAGCAACTGCAATTGCACTTGGGGAGGTTCCTCGGGGAAAGTCTCTAGAAAACTTTCAAGGAGCTCATCAGCATTATCAATTCTTTCAGCATACTCACCGATAATCCAGATCATTGATGCCTGTCAATGGAGAGATAGAAGCAGTTAGAAAATCCGTGAAAAGATCTTAGACTCCACAACTTCCAAGAGCCAACTCCTGGGAAGATTCTGATTACCTTTGCCTCTGGCTCATCCAGTGTGTCCAAACTCTCGCAGAGAGTAGCAATTATGGACTCATAGCTGAACAAAGAAAGGAAGAATAAATAAGTCAAAAGACAAAGACCCAAATTGGCATATGAGACTTTGAGGAAACTTACGTGTTAGGATATCTTCTGAAAATGTCTTTAATTACTATAATAGCCTCCTGAACAACATAATTTACTTTTATTTTAATCAATTCAAGCAATACGCTGATACAGCGCTCAGCAGCCCTTTCTAATTTGATAGCACAGCGCCCAATAGCACGGACAGCTTTTCTGACAAAGTCAACATCAACTTCAGTAGCATATTCTTTGAATTCCAGTAGCACCTGCAAACATATATACGAGACTGAGTGATGCAATAAAACAGGATTCCACATCAGTGGAACTAAACTGAATCCAAGCAGAGAGGATTTACTTGATCAATATTTCTGTCTGAAGCAAGCTTTATCATGATCTCTAACTTCTCCATCTTCACATATATAGGATCATTATACTTGCAAAAGAATACCTAGCAACAGAACAATATCACAAGTAAAGCTTGTTAACCCAGCTTTGCTTGCATATAGGTCAAACGGTGCTAAGGAATGAGAGGTATTTCCGTTAATCACGCAAGCGCCTAGGCAATACCAACGAAACTTACCTTGATTTCATGTGCAAGGATTGTTGGTCGCTTTTGTACGATGAGGTTTATGTTCCTTAATGCAACATACTGAATTTCAGGCTCTGCAGAAAGCAATGTTACAAGAGGAGGAGCCATCTTCTTACAAAGGTTCCGAACTACATCAGTACTGGTGATGAGTTCCATCTGTTGGAGTATCATCTGCGACACCAGAAAAGGACTATCAGTGAAATGTCTTATTCTGGCAATGCTGAAGCATATCTAAAGAAAAGTAATTTTGCAAGAAAGAAGGAAACAATCTCACCTTTACAGCAGAAAGAACAACAGCGCAATTAGCATGCTGTAATCGTGGAGTGACTCGCTCCACTATGTTTTCTGCTTCACGGGCATCAGCTGCTTTGTACTTGGAAAGAGCATCCAGTATAAAAACCTGACCCCACCTATGTTCGGAGATCATTACTCACATTCATAAGAAAAGAGCAACGACTAACAAGTCTGAAAAAACAGATCTAACAGTGCAATTTGACGAGAAATAGAGACAATCCAAAGGTAGCATCAAGTTAAAAGCAAAAATCTATTAGCCAACAAAGCAAATCAAACAAACATGAAGTGAATCAATTGTCCCGTGACATGCCAGTTAACATTACAACAATATTCACAATTTAGATGATACCAAACCATAGCACAGCGAGAAAGAGCATTAGTTTTTGTACAAGCTTACTCAGTGCATTCATTCAGAGCAGTGAGAAGCTTTGAAAGTGTATGGCTGGTGATCTCAAAGATGGGTCTGCTACTGCTTTCTTGAATTTCCGCAAGAGCTGCAACAGCATTTGCAACAACCATAGGATTGTTGTCAGATATTAAATCCTTGAGAGCATCCAGAAAACCCCTATCTTCCACAAGCTCGGCATTTATGTCATAAAGCTTAGCAACACAAACAGCTGCTGTCTTACGAACGTAAGGATCGTCATCCTGATGGAAAGAGCACAGACAAAATGCATTGCTTAGTAGCAAATTGTGCACTGTTATGTCCCCAGTTGCTGACATATATTATCATCACCAAAGAGAGGATCGGACTTCAAATTTAGAAGGCAAGGGAAGAAAAAGTCGCTGAATTCACCTTAAGACACCGTTGGAGGGGGTCACATAAATACTCAGTGATCTTGTCAACACGAATGCATCCCATAGTCCGTACAGCCAAAGCACGAATTAAAGGATTAGGGTCCTGTGAGTCCTGCAAAAAGTGCAAAAAATACATGCCATCAATAAGAAATCAAAAACAACATGATATAGCAGCAAGGAATCTAACTTTCTTCCTAACAAAGAACGGAACAACTGAAGTGAAGAACTAAAAACGTTGAAAAACAAGAAAGTGTACAGAAGAGTTAAATCAGATAGAAGAATCCTCCAATATCATTGAAGACTGAGTAAGAGGGTATCACGGACAATAGAGACCCATTGCATTGCACCACTCAAAAGACGGACAGAAAGGTTTACTGCAGATACTTCTCTATCTCAATTGTAGGTAAATGAGACAGATAAGTGAAGATATCTAGATGAATGATGAAAGTTAAAGCTTTTATTGCAACAGCCATACAGGTGATGATTAACATATAAAGAACTAATCATCCGGAAGTGAGAGGAATAAGAAACTAAAACCCGCAACATTTTTAGAGAAAACAATGATTTAAGAATGAGTTTCATCACAGAAATACCTTCACAAATGTATTTACGGCAAGTATAGCAAGATCGGGCTGGCTTTTAGCATAATTGATAAGGTATAAGTACACAAGCTTTTTTAACTCCAAGTTCTCTGTTTGCATACAGTTAACAACGTCTGTGAAGAGCGAAGAAACATCTTTCCCAACGGTCATAGCAGCAATCACTTTTTTGACAGCATCTTTTCTCTTGTCCTGCATTCCATACAGATGCATAAGCAGTTAGCAAACTCCAAAAGGAAGAAAGAGAGGCAAGGGTATAATGATAAGCCTCATGACTTGGAACCACTACATAGCAACACTTTAAATGGAAACTAAGACTGGAAAATGTTAAAGCCATTGCGATTGCAACAGACTTCAGTAAAGATGTCTACGATGATCAGAAGCAACCGGTTTTTAAAGTGACAGGTAGACATACAGAGATGGAACTGAGATTTCACCAGATAAATGGACATTTAGTTTCCAAAAGATGCCTACGATGATCAGAAGCAACCGGTTTTTCAAATGACAGGTAGACATAAAGAAATAGAACTATCATTTCACCAGATAAATGGACAAAGCAATTTGGTACTGAAAACTGTGTTTTCAACCGTATCCATAAGGATTGAGCCTAGCTCCTGAGTTCAGGTATCCGTGAATATTTACCAAATTTTCTAACAACTGAGCAGCTACATACTATTCTCTTCAGTAACAATTTCAGTTAGATCCCCAATTTCTTAAGCATCCTACAGACTATGTAGTAATTTGACTAGTGATCCAAATATATAAATTTCTCTATTCAACAAAAACTACTACTGAATGAGAAGTGAAATACTACTCCACTCGATGAAAATTTCATAAGCATCTCACCAAAATGCAGTAACTTTAATAGACCCTCAAAGCTAAATGAAAAATCCCTGATAACTTTTCTTTATATCGTTAAAAGAAATTTTATCGAAATCAAGTAACAAGAGTGTGCTGTAAAAATTATATGCAGGGAGTAGCATCACTACATGTCTAAAAATCCCTGATAACTTACTCAACCTAAATCAAACCGCTACGTCATTTCAATCAACCAATTAAATGAAGGCTAGTGAGACTCCTTCAATAAATCAAATTTAGACCATAACCTCTAATGAATGAGAAACAAACTCTATTTTACTACATAAACAATTTCAGTAGATTCCCATTTTCATAACATCCTACTAAAAATGCAGTAATTTAAATTTGACCCCAAAGCTACAAACAAAACCCTGATTATGGGATCAATTAAAAACAAATAAAGACTTGAGAGACTCCTATAAGAAATCAAATCGCATAACTAGATATAAATTCCGATTAATCATGATTCTCCAATTTCAGTAACTTCCCCAATTCTACCAGCATTCCACAGCATATGCAGAAAATTTCAAAAGGAATCAAACTAAAACACACACACACACCAAAAAAAAAGCACTTACTAAGCATAAATTCAGGTCCTTAAACCAAGAACATCTTTAATTCTTGAGATCAACCAAAAAAATGAAAACTCTTGAGACACTTTAGACAATTCAAATAGTGAAACTAAACATAAATCCTAATAAAGCATGACTCTCCAATCTCAGTAACTATACTATACGATAACAATTTCATTAACTTCCCCGATTCCATAAGCATCCCGCAGAAAACTAAACATCTTAAACTGTCGAGATCAACCAAACAAATGTAAACTTTTGACACACTTTCGAGACTTCAACTAGTGAAGCTAACCATAAATCCTAATTAAACATGACTCTCCCATCTCAGTAACTATTATATACGATAACACGTTCATTAACTTCCCCGATTCCATAAGCATCTCGCAGAAAATTTCAATAAGACCTCCGAAACTAAACATAAATCCTTGAATAAACTAAGCATAAATTCACATTCAGGAACATAAACATCTTAAATTATAACGATCAACCAAACAAATGAAAACCTTTGAGACACTCTCGACAACTCAAATAGTGAAACTAAACATAAATCCTAACTAAGCATGACTCTCCAATCTCAGTACCTATTCTATACGATAAAACTTCATTAACTTCCCGATTAGACAAGCGTCGCGCTGTAAATGCAGTAAATTTCAATATAAACCTCATAAACTAAACCTAAATTTCTTAAATAAGCATAAATTCACATACAGCTACAGCGAATAAAAAACCGTAAATTAATAGATCAATCAAACAAATTCGAAAACTAGCCAGATCTGATAGCAAAATGATAAAAGTAAAATAATATTTATTTCGTTAAATCAGATCAATGTATAGCTAATAAATGCCGTAAAATTTGATTATTTAGCGAATTTCATATGAATCGTATAACTAAAAGAGGAGAGTTTATTTTGAGACCTTATACTGAGAATTGAGTTCTTCTTTGAGCTCAGGGATTTCTCCTTTCTTCGTAGTCGAGAAGTACTTTGAATCGTGACCGCTCATTTTCTTCAATCGCAAATCGGACGGTCCACGTAGCTGCCGATGGCGAGAATCGCAGTGAGAGAAAAAAAATAAAGGAGAGAGAAAGTTGGAACGGAAATGCTTCCTCGTCAAAAAAATTAAAAGGAGGGGGATGTGTGGTATTAAACCGGTGGCTGAATCAGACCGGTGTTTAACCCGGCTAATTTATATTTACCCGATCTATTAATTAAAAAATTATATCATCATGCAGTTTAAAATATTTATCTGGTCTATTTATATTGATTGTTTACCTTTATGATATATTGTCTTTCTAGAGAAAGCTTATGGTATATACAGTCTAACCATTTTCAGTGTATATTTTATAGTCGGATTCAAATCGGTAGGACGGATAAATAATTTTTAGTTATCTCAAAAAATTTGAAATTGGTGGGTGGAAATGGATAAATAGTCTGATTTTGAATGGTATTTTTGTACCATCGCCTAAAAAATCATTTTTAGTCCCTAAATTATTTATTTATTCTAATATTAATTTTTGTGTTGTTTAGTTTAGCGTATTCAATCTTTCATCAAGTAATAAATAAAACAAACTATTGTGCAGTCATTGACGAAAAAAAGTTAATTTTCTCAATCTTGAATAACCAAAGCAAAAGTTAATTTTCTCAATCTTGAATAGTACTATGAGTTGAAGCTGATAGTGATGATGAAATTATCGTGTTAGTTGTATAAGAACAAGTGAGTATGATAGAGTGCATTAATGCCGAGAATTATATGATGAAAGATCTTTTTATTCGAATTAAGCATATTCATATGACTTTTTCTAGCGATTACCACTGCTAACACTCAATTCATAAGATTATACAATCAGAGATAAAATAATAACGACTTTTTTATTATAATGAAATGATAAACAAGCTTATAATAGATTGATCAAGAAACCCAATAGTAAAAATATTAGAGGATAGGTTGGGAAGGGGGACAAGAGGATACTGAGAAAATTGGACGTGAGGAGCTCAGAAGAAATTGAGATGATAGAATAGACTTTTCGCCTAAGCACATACACAATTCGCATATTCCCTTCCTTTGTGACACTATTTATCAACATGAATCCCAAACATAACTACCTAAATTGGTTTTGGGTTGCTGCTGGTTGAAGTTATTTCCTACTGACCCATTAGTCAATACTTCTTCATGCCGATTCATAATACTTTTACGCATCGCAATTACGAAAAAACTAATCAACATCCATGAACACTCAATATGACCATAATGTACAAATAATCAGTCAATATATGTGATGATCATTATAGGAGGAGAATATGCATTATGATCCATACAAATTGTTAATTATCTCGTATTACTGAATCTTAAAATCAATAAAAGAAAACTCCTATAATAATCCAAGACGTAGTCTTATTTAATATTAAGCATAAGCTCATGTAAGTAATTAAGTGGAAACTCTATTGAAATCAATGGAAGCATTATTATTTTTTAATCTACACTACATTGCCTATATCTAAAGAGTTGTGACAATTGAAATTGATATTAGTACATAGTTTATATGTAACAAAGAGTTGTCTTATATTTATAAGCACAGTGAGCATATTCCTACTCCATTCACACTATAATATTGTTTTAGAAGATGTTCGTTTTAAATTTTGAACTTATAAATAATTTATGTATGCCATATCTTAAATATAATTAAAATGTTACTTTAGTTATTACTACATTAGATGACAACAACAACAACCTCCCCAATATTATCTGCAATAGAGTCCGTATGAAATGTATATAAATCTTACCAAGATGAAGAGACTGTTTCGGTCTGACCATCAACTAAAAGTTATTATGTTATACCATGGACAAAATGTATTGGACAAAAATCACCTAGGTTTTGAGCGAGACCTCGAAGTGCAACACGAAGATTGCGCCACGAGACAAACTTCCGAGGAAAGATTGCATGGTTCCTCACCCCCAAAAATTGCCTTAGGAAACGAGAGGGAGTGAGCTCGAAGCACTGAGCTTGGAGAAAAATCTTGTAACCTCGAGCGGATGCCACACATCGAGAGACGAGGGCCAACCTTTGTAACCGTCGACCATTACTCTAGCATTTAAGAGAAAGATCGTGGGTCAATCAGGATTGAACAGAGAGTAATGGCCATAAAAGGCACCAGTATGAGATTTACAACGTCATTCTTTCTCCTGAATATTAATAGGGCTCGTTTGCAAATAACAGAATATGGTCAATACAATACAGAACTCTACTTCCACTTGTTGTCTTGTTTATCTTATTTCTCGCCTTGTTACTTTTCCAAAGTTTTTATTTAGTCCGAATTTAATTTAGCTCGAATATCACTTTGATACAAGCAAATTGCCAGTTAAACCCAATACAAATTCGATTTGTTGTAATTTAGGTCTAAGACACAAAGTATACAAATTGAACCAAGCACACACACACATTGCTAGTAGAAAGGTCTGACCTGGTACCTAAAGGCTAAAACCAAGCCCTCTAAACCCTAACTTGGTTCCCGCGCTCTCTTTTTGGTCTCCGAGGAATCTCCGTTTTACTGCCTGACGCTGGTAATACTCCTTCATTTTCTATTCAACATGTTAGAGACATGTTCTTTGTTTTTAAATTGCGGTTTTGTATAATCTAGGGTTTCATAGGACTGAAGAAATAGTATAAATAAAGACACTAATATGTTTCCGTTTAGCTGTAGTTTGAGATTTTTACATTAATTAATCAGAAGTAGAAAAGAAATTATACTCCGTAGACACTAGCTCGAAACAGGGTTAGTTAAAACCTTCCTATCTGTCCACGCCTTGATGGATAGAGTTACCCGAGGTACCATGGAATTACTCGAGGTGCGAGCAAGTTGGTCTGTATACCACTGTTTTCAATTAAAAAAAAAAAAGAAATTAAGCGCGACAAAGCTGTGCTAAGTGAAGGGTTATTGGTCCATGGGTGAAGTCATACGCTTCGTGCTTTTAGAAATGACATGTAAAGTGTTGAAAAACAAGTAGTGGGTTCTTTTCAATTCCAACTTTGAGGAAATGGGTTAAGTTATTTTAGTTGTAATTTGATAAGTTTAGTACTAAAGTTCATATATGTTTGATATCTTTTTAAAGTCGTGAATCATGATGTTCATGTACTCATTATTACTATTTTTTTGTTGTCTTCTACTTTTGCTAGTTTCTTTGTTTTTGTGCTTCCTTACTCTTGATAGAGTTGTTAATTGATTTCAATTGATGGTGATAGAAGACGTTAACATCACTGTTTTAGCAGTTCTCTTAAATGGAGGTTGATTCAAAGGTACCAGATGAAGCTGGGGCTTCTTCGAGTATGCAAGTTGATAGTAAGGTGAATATTCTTAATTTTGATTACCTTCCCAATTCTTCAGAGTAACTGCAGTACATTAAAGAAGTTACAAGCCTTCTCATTATCCCTCCTTCGTTCCTTGGTCATAGGGCGGGGAAAAGTATGACATCGCTAACTCAATGAAGAAGCTTAATATTGAGGGACCAGGATCATCATTCACTTTCAAGAAAAAGCCTGTTATTATCATAGTGGTTGGAATGGCTGGTAAAATACCAAACATTGTCAAAGTTTTTTGTTGTGTTTTACTTTTTTTACTTGAAGGCTTGAACTTATAGGAGTTGTTTTGATTGGTGACTAGGTAGTGGAAAAACTACATTTCTTCATCGGCTTGTTTGCCACACAATGGCATCCAATATTAGGGGTTATGTGTTGAATCTTGATCCTGCTGTCTTGACCCTTCCGTTTGGTGCAAATATCGATATTAGAGATACTGTTCGATACAAGGAAGTCATGAAGCAATTCAATCTTGGGCCAAATGGAGGAATTCTTACTTCACTTAACTTGTTTGCCACGAAGTTTGATGAGGTAAAGCTTGCTGTGATTTCATGATGTTCTCTTATTAATGTGTGAGAACTTCTTTTTTCCAGTCCTTTTTCTTTAATCACACTGTTCGATACAAGGAAGCCACTGATGCAATCATCAGGTTAGGGTGCGTACATCACATCCCTTGGGGTGCGGCCCTTCCCCCGACCCTGCATGAGCGGAATGCTTTGTGCACCGGGCTGCCACATGTAGTCTAGAGAAACCTTGCTTTGTAGTTTCCTCTCTTTCATATTTGTGGTGTACTGCCTTTTCTCTGGCTCGATCACTTATTGTGGTAGACAAAATGAACTGAATAAATGTTTTATGGATGTTAGCTAGCATAAATTGCTATGCAGTCAACAGTTGATTAATAGGCTGACACAAATTCAATAGTAAAATTGCTCCTCAAACACTTCTACCATGTTTTGTGTCAGTGATTCGAATAGGTTACATAATTTTATTTAATCTGCTTATTCTTTCAAGATTTTATTCTTCAAGCTCTTATTAGACCTGTTGAATTAAGTAGCAAATTTTACCTTGACTAATACTATGTTGACATCGTCTTTCTCCCCCACTTTCTTCCTTCCACCCTTCTCCCTTTTGAAACTTGTGGATTCATGAGTACACTCTGTTTCGAAATCCAAAGTACCGACTTGGTTTATATTCAATTGTGGCATGGAAATGGAAACTCTTCAGATTAGTTGATCAAGAACATTTTTCTAATTTCAAAGTGTTTGCATGCGGCATGGTGTTGACACCTCAGAGTGTTACTCATGATTTGGAACCTGGCTTTGTGACCTATTTTTTCTTAGCAACAGGTTTGCCTGGCCTGAAGGTAGAAATATCTTAACTCTAAAACTTAGATGCTTCTCTAAAGTTCGCTGAAACATTGCAATACAATGTTTCCTGCTTTTAGATCTCTCAAGCTGCATGAATACATCTAATCTTCCTTGTAAATTGTTGTGTTTTTTTTACTTCGATGCTCTGGGATGATATATGGATCTAATATTTATCAGATTCAAAGTCTTAACGAGTATAACTTTCATAGTTTTTTGTTGCAAAGAATCAGCTTCTTTGGTTCCGAAAATTTAGGGTGGAAAAATATGTCAAAGCAATTGAATCTAATAAATCTGATGTCTGCGCTCTTTTTTGCTTTGTATTATTTGTGCTCTCCACCAGCTCTCTTAATAATTTGTTAGTAGCTTGGCATGGATTCGAGGGAAGAAAAGCTTTACTTGTGTTTAATTTCTCTACCTTTGTTGAGACAACCACCTTTTCTACCTTTTCAGGTGATATCAGTCATTGAAAAACGAGCAGACCAGTTGGACTATGTTCTCGTGGACACTCCTGGACAGATTGAGATATTCACCTGGTCTGCCTCTGGTGCAATTATCACTGAAGCTTTTGCATCTACTTTTCCCACAGTGGTGACATATGTAGTCGATACACCACGGTCTGAATGTCCAGCTACTTTTATGAGCAATATGCTGTATGCATGTAGCATCCTCTACAAAACAAGGCTGCCTTTGGTATTGGCATTCAACAAGACAGATGTGGCTAATCATGAATTTGCTTTGGAGGTAGCAGAATATTCTGACATTTTTCTGTTTTTCCATAGGGAGTTGGGAGGAAATTAAAGGGTTGGCTGTCACCATTATCAGTCATTAGGTTTGCTAGGTAGTTAATCCATTTAACCAATGATGACGTTCGAGGATACCTGTAGGTCAGTCAGAAGCTATTACACTTTATCTTTAATAATTTTACTTATTAGAACCAGGAAGTAATTGTAGTTACAAAATTTACTAGTGTTTCTGTTATATGCTGTATCTGCTTGCTAAGTAGTATAGACCAAGGAGTTATTTTGTAACGCTTTTTCTTATGATGATTGTCGAGCAATTATGTGTTTGGTCATGTGCAATAGTGCATTTATGAGGGGGGTAATTTTGGTTGAGTATAAAGAATTTTACTCAGAATTGGATTCTTTAGTCCTTTGTGCTTTTACTTTCATTGGCTGCTTTTCCTGACTGATTGGTGATGTTACTAAAAATGCAGTGGATGAAAGATTTTGAGGTGTTCCATGCGGCACTAGATGCAGACCAATCGTACACATCAACTCTGACTCGAAGCCTCTCTCTTGCTCTTGAGGAGTTCTACAATAATCTTAGATCTGTTGGAGTGTCTGCAGTTTCAGGTGCTGGAATGGATGCCTTTTTCAAGGCAATTGAAGCCAGTGCTGAGGAGTATATGGAAACTTACAAGTATGAACTGAATCTTAATGCTTTTACTTCTTGAAGTATTTGGACCGATAATTTGACATGCTTTTGCCTGCCCAAATTCACTGTTCCCTTCACGTACTTATTATTGCAAAATTCTCCTGCTAGGGCTGACCTGGATAAGAGACGGGAGGAGAAGCAACGATTAGAGGAAGAACGCAGAAGAGAGAATATGGAAAAGCTGAGAAAAGATATGGAGAAAACCAGAGGAGAAACAGTAGTATTGAGCACTGGTTTGAAGGATTTTGAAGGAAAGAGCAAGGTTATGATGGAGGACGATGATGAGGAGGAAGAAGAAGAAGAAGAACATGACTTCGAGATTTTCAGCGAGGATGAAGGTGGCATAGACGAGGATGAAGATGAAGAAGTTGGTGGCTTTTCATTTTGAGACTGTACATGCTGCTGTCTCCTAAGAAAACACAACCCTGTATAGGACAAATCAAGGTGCTAAACCAAAATTGATGGACAAACCGATTTTAACTTTGCAAAAAGAAAACAAAAAGGATGTTCACTTTCTGTAAATGAGACAACCTTGCTACTGGTTGCACCATGATATTCTCATTTTGTAGTTCAAGAGTTGGGTGATGGTTTTTTGTGCGTTTGCTGATGGAAAACCTTGACGGATAATTATATTATCTCCTTATTTACCTTTGGATTCTTAACACTTTTCTTTCTGTTCTTCATTGGTCCGACTCCGACATTAGCAATTTAGCCTCATCAGGAATGAAAGCATATTCAATAATGGTTTCTGTTTTACTTGTAGAATGAAGGAAAATATAATGCAGAGAGAACATGATTTAATTGAGATCATATTGGGTATGTTACTGTGGACTGATTATATTTCATCATCTCAACTAGACATATTACCTTAAGTTAGACATCAACTATGAGTATTCCACCTTTATCTCAACTACACATATTACCTAAAGTTAAGACACCAAATACGAGTAAGTTTCAAACGGTTAAATACAACTTTTCATTCTAGAAAGACACTTATTTTTAATTTTCTAACTGCCATAGAGCCCGTCGGGGTGAATTTTTTTTAAGTTGCTTATAAGAGCCTGTTTGGGTGAGCTTAAAAGTGACTTATAAGCTAATAAGCACATCAATAAATGTTTGGTAACTTAAAAATTTATGGGCTTATAAGCACTTATGTGCTTAGAAAAGCTATAAGTTAGGTCAAAAAGCTGCTTATAAGCCCACCCAAAAAGGCTCTAAGTCACTTTTCGAGAAGTTAAAGATTTTCTAACTTCCCACTTTCGACTTATTTTAAGTACATAATTGTTTATAAATTCATAATTTTTTGATTTACCAAGCACCAATCAATGAACTTATACGTACATATATACTTTTAAGCTTATCCGAACGAGCTCTTAGCACTTTTCCACTAGTTACATTATTACATTTATATATACTGATGAAGTATATTGGAGATCCTTTTTTATGTCCATGGGCAAATAAATTTTGTGTCACCACAATCAACCGCCTTTTATAAGATTTTCAGGGGTGTAACTGTAACTTTTTCAAACATCAAGGGTTGAACCAAAAATATCAATAAAATTCTCCTTTCCAAAAAATCAAATATTTCTTTCGAGAAACGAGAATAAAAGTTCAAAACCGCCATTACAAACCCATCAAAAAGCAAGCTCGGTGCACAAAACGTCCCGATTCGATAAACAGATTATATCCTCTGGGAAATGGGTCACGGACACGGTAATGTTCATTTAATCCAAATAAATGTTAAAATTTAAGCAAAAATTAATGTAATTATATATGTATTAATTGTTGACAAATAATTTGTTGAATTTTCAGGTGATAAAAATCGACCTAGCAAAAAAATCAAGTTTTCTTCAAAGGTTTATTATAATTCCCAGCTAATTTCATATCTATTTAGTAATTTACTGAAATAATATTAATATTTGTGATGATGTAGGAGGATTATCGGTCTTCAGCTGGTGATGAGGATCATTACTACCCGGATGAAGGCGGTGATGATGTTAATGATGGTATTACTAATTGTTTTATGTTTATTAATAGAGGCGGATCTAGAATATGAACTGTCTTGAACTCGGACTGTATATGTGTTAAGCAAATATAAAGGATCATTTAGAAATATAGTCAGACCTCTATATAATGACGTCGTTTGCCAGAAACACTTTTAGCTGCTATAGCGAGGCATTGTTATTGGCAAGGGTGTATTGGAAACAGCCTGTCTACCTCACTCGAGGTAGCGGTAAAGTCGGCGTACATCTTACTGTCCCCAGACCCCACTTGTGGGATCATACTGGGTATGTTGTTGTTGTTGTTGATAGCGAGGCGTTGTTATAGGGATCATTTAATATAGCATAACATAACATGTGCAATCGGTTCCAAAGAAAATTAGGCTGTTTTAGTGAGGTGTTGTTATTGAGAGGTCGACTGTATTTTGTGAACCTCCATGAGTTATATACACCGTTAATGTAGAGAAATGTTTTTGTAATCTTGAGGATAAAGTAGATTACCTGCTACAACAGGTAGAATTGACGTGATATTGTAAAGTTTCTTTTTACTAACATGGTATATAGCTTAAACTCTTAGAAGTATTTACTTTTATTTTAAGAGGTTCACCAAATGCTTTTGCCATGCTAAATAGTTGCAGTAGGTGATGCTTTTATACGATAAATATGAGTTATGTTTCAACTCAATTGATGTAGAAAATTTTGACTGATTTTGTTATAACTAGGTGAGAGAGAAGGGAAGAAGATGGATTTCACTAAACTGGAACTCAAACCCGATCACGCCAATCGTCCATTGTGGGCTTGTGCTGATGGAAGAATTTTCCTTGAGACCTTCTCTCCATTATATAAACAAGCCTATGATTTTCTCATTGCCATTGCTGAGCCTGTTTGCAGGTACCTTTTGTGTGGTCGACTGTCTAGAGTCTATGTTTTTGTTTGTGGATGAGAGGATTAATGGAGTTGCTCTGATTTAATAGGCCCGAGTCAATGCATGAGTACAACTTGACACCTCACTCATTGTATGCGGCTGTGTCAGTTGGTCTCGAGACTGAAACTATAGTAGCTGTTTTGAACAAATTGTCAAAGACCAAGCTTCCCAAGGAGATGATTGACTTCATTCATGCTTCTACTGCTAATTACGGAAAAGTCAAGCTTGTACTTAAGAAGAATCGGTATTTTGTAGAATCTCCATTTCCAGAGGCAAGCTAATTGCTATACTAACAATAATATAACTTGAGTATCCTCTTGGACTATAGGGTTCACTGTGGGTTGCAACTAATTAATTGATTCATTTGATGTGAATAATTCTAGGTGTTGAAAAGATTGCTCTCAGATGACGCCATAGCAAAGGCTAGGATTTCATCTGAGGTATGTGTTCGATGTGCTCGAGTAGCTTGTTTTGCATTCTGTTATGGTTATCAAGAAACTTCTGAAGCAGAATCATGAGATAACATATAACTTCGTCATTGATGCTACCGTAGACTCATACGGCTAAGTTAAATTTTATTCTTTGTTGGTTACCTCTGAACTAGGGAATGCATGGAAGGGACGGGTTTACTATAAGCAAATCCATTAATGAAATTGAAGGAGGACATGATGAGTTGATAAATGAAGCAGATCTGGCAGCTGCAGCTGAGGAAAAAGAAACTCATGCATTTGAGATAGACCCTGCCCAGGTAATAATTTAATGCTTTCCAATAAGATGGCCTCGTTTCACACTGTGTGGTGGGGGTCTGTAGCGCCAACTGCTGCATTTGCATGAATTAAATTAATGGCTGATTTTGGTAAATTGGCATCCAGTTTTTAAACAATATTATTGTTCTTCTATAATTCTTTTCTTTTCGGGCCTTCTTCTGGACATGGATATTTCCTGGTGTATTTCAATGCTTGGTGATAAAGCATCTTCATTATGTCAAATAAACCTATACAGATGTAAGCATGACTGTTTCACCTGTTGAGGATGTTTAATTGTTTATCTCCGTGTTCTTGCTGTTCCCTTTAGTTCGTATGTGGCTGTCTATTTTGAAGCTCAGATTTGCTTTGAAAGTATCATGTTCGTGGATTATTATACTGTTAGAGAACCAATTGTGATACTGTTAGATATCGTTTCTCTAGCAATTTGAGCAGGTCGTGGTTTGTCTAATCAATTCGTTAACAGTCAATCTTGGACGAGACTCTAATGCAACTGTTTGTTATCACTACTGAGTATCAGTTACTCAAGGACTCTCTACTTGAGATAATCAAATTTGCCTTATCTGTGAACATCTTGCATTGTGTTTTCAACTTAGACATTTGTGCTTCAGTATCCTCCAAATATCTTATTAGGCAGCTAAAATTGCCCACTGGATCTGCTGTGCGATAAATCATGCTAAGGGCTAAGACGACGTGTATGCTTTCTTTAGATGGAGGCTTCTCTTCCTGGCGTTGGGAACATCTTTGTGTGTGAACATACACAACTCTCTTCGGCTTTATTAGAAGATGCCAGTTTACTAATTTTTTATATGGACAGGTTGAAAACGTGAAGCAGCGGTGTTTGCCAAATGCTTTGAACTATCCCATGATGGAGGAGTATGACTTCAGGAATGATACAGTGAGTTGCTTCTCCATTTCTTTATTGCATCGGGGTGGAACAGCGGACAGTGGGTAATTTAGCTGAATGATCCCCTTAGTTGAATAATGAGTAGTTTTGGCTGAAGAAACAACATGAAATCACATTGTTCTATTTCACCACCTTTAAACATTTATAAGTGTACTAGTTTGCCTGCAAGAATAAAATTAACATCTTAAATTTCGTGGTCGGTCAAACATCGTCACTATGAAACAGAGGGAGCACTTGACTGCTGGGTTTTTTAATTTTCGGGATGAGCACGGGTGACATGAATAAGCTTCTTGAGCTACTAACTAAAATGGTGTGCGACTGCTGTTGCGCCATGTGATGTTAGAGCCATTTTTGTGATATAGAGAGGCCAATCAAACATTTGGTGCCAAGTTTGAGAAGATTGAGCCTAAAGTATCTCGCATTAATATATTGTTCGACACTAGTTTTGGAGGTGTGGTTTATGAGTTCTACAAATAGCTAAGTATTTCTGCTTAATGGTACATAACGCTGTAGGTTAATCCTGATCTTGACATGGAGTTGAAGCCTCATGCACAACCAAGGCCTTATCAAGAGAAGAGTCTTAGTAAGATGTTTGGAAATGGTAAGGATGTTGTGCCCAAATTTTCAAAGGGCTTAACTTTTCCGAATGGTGCATTCTCTTTGTTTTGTTCTCTATCTGAATGTCAAGCCCTAGTCATTGGATTTTGTTTGCCCAAATGTTTTATCCTATTACCTTATCTGTCTTAGTATTAATATAATATGGCGATTAATCTTGTTCCTCCTTCTCAGTCATAAATTACTTTTGCTGATCGCCAAAAAAATAAAGCTTGATTTAAGTGACTTTTAATGCTCCGGTCTCAGTGGTTAAATTGTATGTTGAATACTCCAGGACGAGCAAGATCTGGTATTATTGTGCTACCTTGTGGTGCCGGAAAGTCCTTAGTAGGTGTTTCTGCTGCATCCAGAATAAAAAAGAGCTGCCTTTGTTTAGCAACAAATGCAGTGTCTGTGGATCAATGGGCATTCCAGTTTAAGTTGTGGTCTACTATCCGAGAAGAGCAGATATGTCGTTTCACATCTGACAGCAAAGAAAGATTCCGTGGAAATGCTGGTGTGGTGGTGACAACATATAACATGGTTGCTTTTGGTGGCAAACGTTCTGAAGAATCTGAGAAGATCATTGAAGAAATAAGAAATAGAGAATGGGGTTTGCTCCTCATGGATGAGGTAAATGGTTGGTCTTGCAATGTTTCAGTGTTTGCCTTTAATAGGCATCTAATCTGTGGGTCATGCTTTTCATGTCTTTTGAGGTTAATGCGCAACGATCATGTATTAGTAATTTGCCCTTAATGGCAGGAGTATCATGTGCGTTTGTGTCACGGTTTATGGGAACAGACACATATACAAATATTTGTATGTGATGTATGCTTACAGAAGTATGAAAGATTTGTTGATCTAGTGTGTGTATATATATGTTTTTTTTTTTTTTTTTTTGATAAAGTAGAGATCTAGTATATGTTGGTAACTCGTATACTCAGATGCTCAATAGATAGTGGACAGTTTGTCTCACTATCTTCCTGTTGTTTTCCGGAAACTAATAATAATTCCTTATGTGTCACCACTGACTCAAAAACGGTATATCTATATTTATTTGAACTTTTAACGTTAATATTTCATTCTCTGTAAGTGCTATGTGCAGCACATGAAATTAGCAGTTCCTGTTTTTTTTTTTTCCCTGGTTCAGTACAAGAACTCGTGGGAGATGCATGTTGCATATTCTTTTAACAAAGTTTGCTTTTAACTTTGGATAGATATTAAAGGCTAAGTCTGAACGTATACTGGCATAAATATAAGGGTCTCTTTCTTGGTACTCATGTAGGTGCACGTGGTTCCAGCACATATGTTTCGAAAGGTCATTAGTATCACGAAATCACATTGCAAACTTGGGCTTACTGGTACGTATTTCAAAAAGAGAGTTCTTGCAAATTGCAATGATTAATGCAATATCAATCTCCTTTGTTATTTCACAATGTCTAATGGATTATTTGGCCTACTTAACAGCTACGCTTGTCAGAGAAGATGAGAGGATTACAGATTTGAACTTTCTTATTGGTCCCAAGTTGTATGAAGCAAATTGGTTGGATTTAGTGAAAGGAGGATTTATTGCAAATGTACAATGTGCTGAGGTGTGGTGTCCAATGACTAAGGAGTTCTTTGCTGAATATTTGAAAAAAGAGAATTCAAAGAAGCGACAAGTAAGTTGTCTTTTGTAATTATTCCATTAATAATGTCAGAATGCAATGTTTGATGACCTTACATGTGACTCAATTTCATTTAGTTATTTTATTTCGTTGAGGAGAACAGTTTGGACCTTAAAACATAAGTAGATTTTGTATTTTGTTCTGGTGACAGGTCTATTAAGTGCATATCAGGTTATTGGACAGTATAATGAGAGATCTTACTGCTGAGGGAAACCTCATAATTTCAATTCACATGATTGTGTGCTAATCTGTGAAGTTAAGAGGGATTAGTCCCGACGATTGACCATATTCCATCACATATTCTGTAAACAAAAATAATTAAATCAATCTCTTGAGCAGCAAGGGGTCCAAAATATGAATGGGTGCCAAAATTTTCTTCTTGTTCTATCGTCTCCCTGACTTCTTATATTGGCAATATTGTTAGAATCCGCATTTGACAGTTTCTATTTCTCTTTTACATTGTAAAGTGGAGAATCATATGAAATATCAGCGCTATACTCCACAACGGCAAGTCTCCTGTATTTCATGTAGGTGGGAGTTATATGGGAGGTTGAATGTTCTGCTTCCCTCGGATAAGTGTCAAACGTGATAATACTAACAAGATAACTTCCCTAATTACTTTCCACATTTGTAACCCCCTGCCCTGGAGGTAGCAGTGCACTCGTCATGTGAGCACCCTCACTTGTCTTTCCTTGTTCAGTTCTGTCTTCCATGTTCATTTCTTAAAACATTGATCATCAGATTCCCAGCAAATGATCAGAAGGGACTGAGTTTGTGTCTATAGACTGGTACTTGCGATTTGAGCTATTAATATGTTCCATATGTGGATATTATGATATGATGGTTTCATCATTCAGAGATTCTCTTTTGTACTATCATGCTTGTTTGACTTCCACAAGACAACTCTCCTATAATTCTTTTTGAATTTACTCTCTTCCATTCGGCATATTATTATTATTATTATTATTATTATTATTATTATTATTATTATTATTATTATTATTATTATTATTATTATTATTATTATTATTATTATTATTATTATTATTATTATTATTATTATTATTATTATTATTATTATTATTATTATTATTATTATTATTATTATTATTATGATGTTCCAGGCACTTTACGTGATGAACCCGAACAAGTTCAGGGCTTGTGAGTTTCTTATCCGCTTTCATGAACAGCAGCGTGGTGACAAGATAATTGTCTTTGCAGACAATCTTTTTGCACTTACCGAGTATGCAATGAAGCTTCGGAAACCTATGATCTATGGTGCCACCAGGTTTACACAAGATGTTATCTAAAAGATCTTTTGTTGATTTGATAGTTTGATGTTCTTTTGCTTTGCTATTTAACATATCTTAATGGGAGATTTCTCTTGTTATGCAGCCATGTTGAAAGAACAAAAATTCTTGAGGCATTTAAAACTAGCAAGGAAGTTAACACCATATTCCTTTCCAAGGTATTGTATTCAAGCGGACCTTTGATTTTGTGTATATGTGTGTATTTATCAAGATCTTTGAAATTGCATCTCATCTTTAGTTGAAAGATGATTGTCTAATTTGTAATGCCATATTTCATTTTGCAAATTGCCTCTTTCCAGCTAAAGCATAGTTTTCTTGCCTACCTATTCACAAGTGTTACATTTGATGTTTTTCTTTTGGGGACGATGAAATTTCTGCTTTTATTTACAGGTGGGTGATAACTCCATTGATATTCCTGAGGCGAATGTCATAATACAAATTTCATCACATGCTGGTTCTAGACGACAAGAAGCTCAACGTCTAGGGCGTATTCTCAGGGCCAAGGTTTGTTTGATTCTCGTTCATAATTGCCTCCCTAGATTCATTTTAAATGTTGATCAAAATTATGATAACTGATAAAATCCCTCTAGTGAGTGGTGCTCTACGTATTATTTATACAAATAACCAGGTTGTCATTGTGTTATCTAAGATCATGTATATGATGAAAAGATGGTGGTCTTCTTCATCCTTGATCTGCTACTATTAATAGTTGGAACTTCCGGTATTTGTGGCACTTTTCAGGTGGAAATTCCTGCTGATAAGTAGGGGTATGCTGAGCACTATGAAGTTTGTACTTTGCTCATAGACTATTCTATTAGCCTCTCTATGCAAAGAGAAAGTAGGGGGAAAAGAACTTCTTCCATGTTCTTAAACATAAAAATCCATATCAAATTTTTAGTGTTTGTCCAGATGGACTTGGGGTTGAAAGTCCCTGCATTTCTAGGAAGCATATTGTTGGTCCGAACTCTCAATATTGCTGACTTTAACGTATCTAGGTTCTAATCATATAGATCAAGTATCTTTCAGGTGGTCTTTATTTTTGTGAAAGTTTATTCAGCATAAACTTGCTATTGAGAGTCAACGGTAAATATGAAGATAAACTGTTTGACGATATGAAATGCATGTGTTTAATCAATCTCTGACCTCTGTGGTAATATGAGTTGAAAATATAGACAGTTTAACTTTTTTAACCAACGTATGAACTACTGCAAGCCATAGTCTGCATAACATGTTTCCAATTAGCAGTATTAAGTTCATTGTTGAATTGACAGGGGCGACATCAAGATAGGATGGCAGGAGGTAAAGAAGAGTATAATGCATTCTTTTACTCCCTTGTGTCAACAGATACCCAGGTGCAGAATCCTTTTCTGTTTGCTAGTTTCTGTTGATGTATATCTTCTTATATACTATTTGGAATTTTTTACTAGCATGACCTTATTACTGTCCAAATGCAGGAAATGTACTACTCTACCAAAAGGCAGCAGTTCTTGATTGATCAAGGGTATAGCTTTAAGGTACTGCCTCTTGGCAAAGCCATTGATAGCATACATATTGTTTAACCTTTTCTTCAGGACATCTTTAATTGTGCATGCCATCAGGATAGGATGATTATTTTTACTGTGATGAATGGTACCTATGATGTAGCAATAGTTCGGCTCTTTCTGACCTTTTTTTTTGTCTCAGGTGATCACAAGCTTGCCACCTTCTGATTCTGGGCCTGAGTTAAGTTATCATCGTCTTGAGGATCAGCTTCAACTTCTTGGAAAGGTTGTTCTTCTGTCCTTATTTGTGTACACCAAGAGTTTTTTTTTTTGTTTTTTTTGTTTGTTTGTTTGTTTTTCTCTGTACTTTAAGATATCGGTCCAACTCACATGATCTTACTTTAAACATATAGGTACTGAGTGCTGGTGACGATGCAGTCGGGTTAGAGCAGCTAGATGAAGATGCAGACGACGTGGCTCTTCAAAAAGCCCGTCGCTATGTGGGTTCTATGAGTGCCATGTCAGGAGCTAAAGGGATGGTTTATATGGAGTACAAGTATGGTTACTATTCAAACCTTGCATCTTCTTGTTACTGCCATTACTATTCAAACCTTGCAGCTTCTTGTTACTGTCAATACACAAAAATCCCGCTCAACATTTTTCACTTCGGATGTTAAGAAGCATTGTTTGACACTAACAAAATATGTTTGTCCAAATGCAGCACTGGAAAGAAGCATGGAGGACAAATTAAAGGCAAGCCTAAAGATCCAACCAAGAGACATCAGTTATTCAAAAAACGTTTTGCTTGATTCATCCATGAGGTTGGAAATACTTTTTCCCTTGTTATGTATTCGTGTATCAATCACCAGCTTAACCAGTACAAAACAAGTGCTGGCACAGATTTTTGTAAAATTAAGTTAAAAATATTATCTTCCTTTTTCTTGATTAGTTCTTAGATTTTGTTCTCGATTCAAATTCCAGTGATTATAGAATGTATTTCCAGTCTTAACCGAATAAATCCATCATAGTTGACACCTTAATGTAGAACGAGTTGGGGTTGGTCACATGAATAATCTATATCGATTTCATTCTTTTAGAGTCCAGTATTCGCGGAGAGCATCTCAACTTCTGATATAAATGGTGTTGGGGTTTCTGAATCCTCACCAATACATATGCACGGTAACTCAGTGTTTTAAGGTTTTGGGTGATGGATAGAGCTTTTCTCGTTGCTACGATTTGACCTTTAGCTTTCCGTTATTTTCATTTCAAACTCATTCACAGTTGGATCACCCTTTTGGGTGCAACAGATTATGACAATTTTCGCGTTGTTTCCATAACCTTTTCATTTATCTGAGTTTCTGGGTTGACGATCATCGAGGCTGACATAGGCTTGTCTATGTATTTTTCTTGATAAGATAACATTAAAAAAAAAAAAAAAATAACACTCTTTACTATTAACTGTGACTGGAACGTCAGTGAAAAATGTAAAGTCTTTTGCTAGGGACCAAAAATATCAATGTAAAACTTAAAGGTAGAATTTCTAATATTCCAATGTATCATTTGAAAATGATTGTAAAACGCACAGTCAAGCAGAATTCCTATTATTTAGAGCTAGAAGCTTCGCCAGAAGCAAGCAAGATGAGGTCGCTCTGCTTCGTAGACAAGGCTCTTGTCAAATCACTGGTAGTGAGCGCTTCCCTCCGAATGGGGCCCTACGCGGCGCGAATCCGAATTAGTCGGGACTCCAATGAGGGTACCGGACACCGGGTAGGGAGCGCTTCCCCCCGAATGAGGCCCTACGCGGCACGAATCCGGATTAGTTGGGGCTCCAATGAGGGTACCGGACACCGGGTGGGAAACCAAAAAAAAAAAAAAAAAAGTAGTCCGTGTCTCCTTGGCCTTACCTGTAATCCGAATATGTGCTTATAAGGTTGCTATTACAGAAAGTACACTGCTTTATGGGAAATTGACGTTTTTTTTTTTTTTGGGCGTAGTAACAGAACTGTTCTCGTTCTTTCGGGCTAGCCAGAGGAAATATGCTCCAAACAAAGCTTTAAGCAAGACCAAACAATTTTTTTTTTCCTTTTGACATTTGATGTATAAAACTATTGACCTAATTTATAAATCCATCAAAGGGATAAGTCGTTCAGGATTTAATGTATTTATACTCAAGACCGAACTCGAGATCTCTGATAAAGTGCAAAGAAATGGTTTTACAAGTTCATTGAACACATTAAAAAGTTCTTAATTAAAGAAAGAAAAAGAAAACAAATGGGTGATTCATAGGTTCTCCACAAGTTGGAAATGGAACTTTCTGAACTTAGACTATAGGGCTTGAAAAAGAAAGAAATAGGGACAGATTATGACCTGCATAATAGTTACTCTATTACACGTTAAGAATGGTGTTCGAGATTAATAGGGACCTACAATTTTTCTAGAAAATAGAAATGTTTGAGGTTTTCTCTTTGTTGGCACTTCCAAGAATAGGCGATTCTTTAGTATTCATTTTCAAACATCAATTTACAGGGAACGGAAGAATCTATGTTTTATTTTGTATACATAACTTGCACACTAACAGGTCATTTGGTTGAGATAGATTTTATGCGGGTATTAGCAATGCAGGTATTATTAATACAGATATTAGTTATGCAGATATTATTTATGCAGGTATTGTATCTTGGTTAATGAATGGTTTGTTGTATTAAAAAATTATTATACATTTCATAATTTAAATTATGTGTTTTAATATTTAATCTTCAATAGATTTTGCTTGAATGATACAAATCGTATAATGCAAAGAGAGGTGAAGGCATGTTTGTCATTTTAATATTTTAATATCTGCATAACTAATACCCGCATTATTATTCCACTTCCTATCCCGCACAAAATAATACATAGATTCCCTTATTAATTTATGCGGGTATTATTAGTGCAAGTTTCTAAATCCAAACCAAACACTGCATTACTAGTGCAGATTTTTGTACCTTCTTGCAAAACAAACCAAACACTGCATAAATCTTGTGAGAAATTTAGCGTAGGCATTAACTTTTAACGCGGCATATACCAAACGACTCCTAAATATTGAAAATGTAAATCTTGTTTCTGCCTGGGTGAAAACCAACACGAAACCTTGACCATGGAAGAGGAGAATTCAAACTTTAGCCTCAAAATTGTAATAATTGCAAAGATATACAATTGTAAACTCTCTTTGTGTAACTTCCAAGTACGGTGAATGATAACTGTGTATCCCTTTAGTAGTAACGAGCCAACCATAGCAAAAAGGAAAGGTCAAAAGTAAAATGTCTAATACTATAGGGAAAAGGCTACTGCAGTTGTAAACTTTCCTTGACATTGCCTAAAGTGAGAATATTGCAAGTTACAAACTCAATAGCACTGAATATAAGGTCTCTGTCACACAAATAACACTCACTTTCCAAAAGAAAGTAATACTCCCTCCGTTTAAGTTTATTTGTCCAAATTTAGCAAAGTCAAATTCTTAATTTACTTGTCTTTTTAGCAATTCAAGATAAAATTAGCCATGTTCTTCCTAATTTACCCTTTACATTAAATGGTCAAATTCTTCAAAATCCCTTTCCAATTAATTGGAAACTACAACAAAGTATAATAAATAAGGGTAGATTTGTCAAGTTTAATTTTTCTTATTATGTCTTGGTTGTAGTGCAAAGTTGAATTTGGACAAGTAAACTTAAACAGAGGGAGTATAATAGTGGCTTAGAAGGTGATTAGTATTCCATCCGTTTAAAAAAGGATAAACCTATTATTATTTGAAGGATCAAATAAGATTATGTTTGACCGCATGTTTTACAAATATTTTCTAATTATTTTGAATTGTTAATTATTGTGGCTTATAGTATTTTTCATGTAGTTTCTAAATATCTAAATTTTAGTTAAGAAAATTTAAAAATTCGATGTGCAAATTCTCAATGAAAATTAGTCAATTTGATCCTCGTACTCCGCAAAGGTTCATCCTTTTTTAAACTGAGGGAGTACCAAATATATACAGCACCATAACACATGGAAGTACATCTTTTTAACAACTTGTACTTAGTTCACACTTCTCACTTATATGGTTTTTAAGTCATTACAAATGTTATTTTTGCTATATAATCCTTTTCACATGAGCTCAATAAAAAAATACAAATTTTTTGTACTATATAAGATAATTGATATTTTAGGATTATTTTCTTATATTCAAGTTGTAAGTGGACGTATGAGACCATTTCCTCTTTGGAATATAAGCTCAAGACTAGCTTAATATAAAGATCCCACAAACTTTGCAACTAGCACATCATGGAAAAGGGTTTTAAGTTAGATAAAATTGGTACTAGATGGCTATTTGAAAGTTAGAGAATTTTGTGACCATAGGCTATAGGGTTTGAAAGTGATAAGAAATGGACGTATTTGTACTTCATTTGGTACAAGAAAGTTTCTAAAGAATCTCATCCTAACAACTAGAAAGGTTCTGATGATCATTTGAGGTCGAATATTGAAAGTTGGAATGTAAACTGAAGAGGTTGTGAAATATAGTATTACAGAAGAAGAACAACAACAGCATACCCAGTGGTATCCCACCAAGGTAGGGTCGGGGGAGGGTGAGATGTATGCCGACTTTACCTCTACCAAAATAGAAAGACTGTTTCCAATAGATTCTCAACTAAATAATATCAGTTAGAAACATACTCGAGAGAAACAAATGACAATATCAAAATAAATGAAATAAATACTGCTAGGAAGCACTCTAATATGTTCAAAATAAACAGAAAACACCAATAACAAATAAAATCCATAGTAAGCAGAGTAAGCTGAAAGCATAATATACCGAAAATCACTCGATTACTATCTATCCCTCTACCCTAATCCTCGAAGAGTTACGTCATAAATAGTCCCTCTCTCATACCATAAAAAATATTTGAAAAGGAAAATGAAGTTTAACTATTCCTATTTCAGACGACATCTCATGTTAGACTTACGTACAATTACTACATTTTTGTTATCATACCTTTACAATTTTTTAAAGTTAACTACGGGGTTTGGTAACTTTTCCAGAAAAGAGAGAAGCATGGAATGAAACACCTATTAATTGATGTTGCTAACCTTAGTTTTTCTACATCTATCATAGTTACACATTCATTGTAAATTTTTACAATGCAAATCATAGTAAAAACTAAAAAGAGAAGAAAGAGGCTCATGATAGGAAGTTGGAAGTAACTTTTAACAATGCAAATCATCATAAGTAAAAACTAAAAAGATGGCAAGGGAATCCATAGCTTTGTTAATGGATTCTCCACACGTTGGAAGGATTTTTGGTGACTTGTAAAGACCTAGTAGGACCTTATTGATTTAGAGCATTTGACTGATTTTCAGGACATTCCTTGTGCTTTGCTTTCAAGAATATATAAATGTGGCAATTCCTCATTGTTTGCAAGTGTCACCTTATGATCATATGATTAATGAGCCAGTCACAATAATGCCTTTAACAAGTTGGAGGAATTTTATTCACCATTCAAGGTTTTGAGTTTTTTGAAAATATGAATTCAAAACAAAGTACTTCTTTTAATTTTCAAGAGTTGTACATATAATTCATGGTCTAAATAAAAGGTTATGGGTTCAAATACCAAGCTATAAGTAGTACTATATGCTACGTAGTTACACTACTAGAAATTGATGAAAAAGCTACAAAAAGGTTGGAGACGGAATTCCCTCTCTAACTGATTGAAGAGGGAATTCCGTCTACAATCCGTCTCCAATCAGTGTTATAATAAAAAATTAATATAATTTTTTAGAGTTGGAGATGGAATTCCGTCTCCAACCAAAAAGCAAAAAGCGTGTCAGTAATTGGAGACGGAATTCCGTCTCATGTTAAATGCTATTTTAGCTCCAAAAAAATGTTAGTAGAAAATATCAGTCGCTTTAAAGGACCAAGACAATGAATTTATTTTTTCCAATTTTACTTTCACTAGCTATAAGGTTAAAAGTGATTAATAATTCTAACTTCCCTATTTAACAGTCAAATAAATAAGAGTAATAATTAAACTGAGAGGGATAGAGTAGATTATAAACTGTTCTCATACATGTAAATGTTATACAGTACATTTAAAAAAAAAAAATTATTTTAGGAACCTTATGTCCATTTCAGACAAAACCATATCACCAATGTGGTTGGGTCAATGGTCTCTAAAATATTTTAGTTTGATACAGAAAATTATTCTTTATTACCACGCCAAATAATGGTAAACCTAAGGCGCTGTGACATTTGTTGCTTTGGAAGTCCTTAATTAATTTCAATCAAGCTTAATTAAGTGCAGTAACATCGTAGCTCAACATATAAAGGTTTGTTCAGCCAGATGATAATTGGATTTTTTGGTAATTCAAATTCGTCACGTATAAGATCTATTAAAGGAGAAACGCTCTGAGAATGAAAAAAAAATCCGTCCAAATTGAAGCCTTTGAAGGTATGCATGCTAATAATATGTAATGTCTTTAAAGTGAAATAATAAGGTAAGGAAGAAGAAGCGAAGGATCAATTGAAAGAGAAATATAAATTATAATTAGAAGAAAATTATTTCAAGTGGACACCAATATAATTGACAGATAGTGGAGAGTGGAGACAAGAAGAATAACAAATATTATTATGCAGTAAAGGAAGACAAAGTGGACATATATCTTTAGAGAATAACTGTTGTATTGTACTATTCCATTTTGTGGTTTAGTCAACCGCAAGCCATCACTATAACTACTACATAGCATATATCTTTAGTCAGTCTATCTACAACAACAATATTTGCAACAAATTTTCAGATATGAAAAATAAATTGCAATCACAAATAAATTAAAAAAATAAGAGAATTTTATTTATCAAAACTGTAGATACAATTCTGTTTATCCCTTGATTCTTCTCTCCACTATTTTTCATGATTTTCTCTCCACAATTCTCCATGATTCGAGGGCTTTAGCAGCGTATCTCGAACTAGGAAGTTGAACAGCTTCATTGCTACATAATTTTGAGAAAGACGTTTTGCTTTATGAGTATTCCGGATTTATGGGATTTGAGGTGATCTCTTCTAATTTCTTAGATGCTCTTTAAAGGGAATATGTGACCCTTTATATAGGAGTAAGTAGTCTCTAAGAAACCTAGAATGAACCATTAGGGTTGAAGAAGCCCATATAATAGATTAACCTAAATTTTGCAAATCTAACAAAATTTCGATGTCTACAAATGCCCCCACTTCAAGTCTTGTTTGAGTTGAAGATATATGCGAAGACAAGATTTGAAGTATTGGAGATCTTGCCCGCACATTTGGGCTCCATTGTTGAAGACGTCTTTTTTGCTTATGAGAGAAGAAGGGCAGAACTGGTCTCACTGGGCGTGCTAATTTGTTTGCAATAAAAAATTTCAAGTATTGAAAATAAACTGCAAACAATATAAAGAAAACAAGTGATTTTAATCATAAAAAATGTGAGTACAATTCTGATGATCCCTTGATTCTTCCCTCCTATTTGTTATCCATAATTCGAGGGCCTTAGCGGCATATTTCTCGAACGTAGGATTTGTTTTTGTTATCCATAATTCGAGGGCCTTAGCGGCATATTTCTCGAACGTAGGATTTGTTATCCATAATTCGAGGACCTTAGCGGCATATTTCTCGAACGTAGGATGATTTGCATCTCCTTGATGTATTTGATGATCAAGAAGAGACTAGAAAGACATATTTGGTGTCTTTTTTATGATCTCTTGATATTTTTGAGATGTATTCTAAGGGAATATGTGACCCATTTTTTTAGGTGTGATATAGGGTTTTAAATAGAGTAGCCTCCAAATAACTCTAATGGGCTCACCATGTAGAAGCCCTAATTTGATAAATTTTCAGTGTCTACAAAAACAAACAAAAAAATCTAAAAATTTACTTATAATATGGTTTAAAGAAGTCGATAGTATAAAAAGAAGATTTATACCATCATGTATATTAGTTAAACTCTATTTAAAAACATGGCTTCGACTTACCTCAAGTGTTGTATGTTTCCATTTCCTAAGAAAATGGAAAACACATGCTAAAAAAAGTAGTACATATTACAGGTACTCTTGAATAATATAAAAGTTGAAGGACTTCATTGCAAAGTCTCCTCCTTTATATAGTGGAAGTGGACTAGTCTTCTCTTCTTGTCTGTGTCCAAATTTAATTTGGCCTCTTCCTCCAAACTTTCAGTAGAAAAGCAATAGTAACATCTTCAGTTTCTTCAGTGCATCATACAAAATCAGAAGAGAAATGAGTTTCTTGTCATCTTCCTCTATCATATAGACAAAGAGTTCTTAATTGTGCCATTTTGTCCTGTTTTCAACAACTTGTGTAATATTAGCTATACAAGAAACAACAAGAAAAGGGAAGAGTTGGTTCATTTTTATCACAAAGTTTTAGTCAATCTTTTTCCAATGTCTTCTGAACTTTTTGTATTTGACAACACTTTCTTTTCTGACCCTTTTTCACCTTCTTTTATTGATCATCAACACCATGATCATAATATTTTCCAAAACAATATCCAAGACAACAACAACTTTACAATAATTCAAGAAACAACTACTAATTCTCTTGATCAAATTGCTTCAACACTTCTTTCATCATCACCACCAAGTCATCAACTAGAAAATCTTTCACTTTGCCAAACAAATCCTTATGGCTTTGCTGATTATTCTGTTTTGGAAGTTAAAGAAGAATTTCAAGTTCATTTTGACTCTGATTTTAATAGTTCAAATATCACCAACCCTTTAATGATACCTCAAAGTTCTTCAGAGAATGCTGTTAAGTTGATGCAAAGGAGTTTTAGTAGTAATTCTTTTGATAATAAACCAAGTTTCTCTATTTTTACACCTCAATTTGGTAGTTTAATTGAGTCTCCTAATTTCCAAACACCTACACTTAGCTCACCTGAAAATACCTTTTCTTCAAGTCAAATGAGAAGAGTTTGCAGCACTGGTGACTTGCAGGTTAATCCTCTATCTAAATTACTACGACACAGTTTAATTTTTAACTTCTCATTTTCACGTGTGACAGTATATATTTATCGTCATACAAATGTTATAACGTGTAACACTATATGTTCTAATTATACATTATGGACGTGTCCAAAATTTTTTTTTACTTTTTTAAATTTTGTGATCAGTCAAATACTAAATTAACAAAAGGAAGATAAATAAGAATTTGTTATTTATTAACGTTTATTTTTTATTGTTTAACAGAAAATGAAGACAAGCCAAACAAGAAACACTTTGTCTTCAAGTCCATTATCTGGAGAAAAAACATTTATTGAGGAAGCAAATATTAAAGTGGGGAAATATAGTGCAGAAGAAAGAAAAGAGAGAATTCATAGGTACAGAACAAAGAGAACTCAAAGAAATTTTAACAAGACTATTAAGGTAATAACACAAAAATTCATTAAATTCTTTTGTATATATATGTAATGTAATCTGAGTCGTGAGAGTTTTGTCCCACTATTATTCGTATTATTTTTATATACTTCTGGCTTTAATGAAAGTAAATAGTCAAAAAAATTTTCCGTAGAACGCTTTGTTTATAGATTTATGTGCCTTTACTACTTCTATTGTTGTCTATTTACCTTAGTCATCCGTAGTTTCGTTGTCTGTATTTTCTTTAGTATGAGTGGTTTCATCTTATTTTTGCTAGCATATTTCAAAATATTTCTTCTTGAGCCGAGTGTCTATCAGAAACAACCTATCCACCTTGGTGGAGTAAGCTCTGCATACATTTTATCCTTTCCAGATCTAACATATGGGATTACACCGAGTATTTTTATTGAAATTTGGTTTATTAACAATGGTACAACAACAGTATGCATGTAGGAAAACATTAGCCGACAATCGACCAAGAATACGTGGCAGATTTGCACGTAATGATGAAGCTGTTGGAGAGATTCCAAAAACTGCAATGTTTAATAGATTTGAAGATGATGATGATCTTTGGGTAATATTCTTTCTACATCACCCTTTTCTTTAAAAGGAAACACACAACTCCACTTTCAAATCTTTATTTATCAATCATATAAGTTGTAGAATTTAAGTTATATACGTTTGATATTATAAATTATTCCCTCTGTTTCAAAATGGATGACATGTTTTGAATTTTGAGAGTCAAACGAGTTTATTTTGATCGTGAATTGAAACATATAATCTTTAAGTTTTTTGGAACGACGTTTATATATTTTGAAACTATATAAAAAGTATTAAAAGTCACAATAATTAATAATTCAAAATATTTAAAAAATATATGAAAATATTACGGTCAAAGTTAAACTCGTTTGACTCTCGAAATCCAAAACATGTCATCCATTATACTATTTTACAGTAGTATAATTTACCTGATTATAACATGTTATTGTATTAGGCTTGACACAAGAAGTTACAAATAAAATTTTTTTAAACTATCCGTGTACATAACATAAACTCTTACGATAGTAAATCGGATTATAGAAGTTCTTGATTAATTAGTGATGAATAAGCAACTAGCCTTACCTTTTTATACTAATTTGTTCATTATATAACTTTGTGGTTGTAGATTGAGGGACTTCATGAAGAGGAAGAAGAAGGGTCACTAGGGAGAGGACCATTCTATCACAGTTTTGGTTCAATGACACAGTTTCATCATCAATATTCAAGCCACTGAATTTGAGGCATGATTAATGAAAAGGTTTTTGACAAGTGATTAATGTGTGGATCACATGATTAATGACTTTACAAAGGGATTAATTAGCCTCTATGGGAGCAAATTACAAGTGGCAAATAGTAGCTTTTGTTTTATGAATAAGTTATTAAGTGCACTTGCAGGGTGCTAAATTTAATTAAATGTCTATGGAGGGAGTAGTACTAGACTAGTGTTGAGAAGAAATATTGTTTTTCTCACTTTTTTTCATTTTTATTTAGGAACTTAGTTAAAATGCCATGTGCAACATATTGTACTCTTTTTTATTTAATGTCAACTGAATCTGTAAATAATGAGTACTGGTTATTTATTTGCATCTAATAATTGTATTGATAATTTATTATGACTTGTCCATTTTTATGAATATGCAAATTCGGAAATAAATGTTTTTGGAGAATCTGAAATACGCAGAGCTTAAACCATGCAAGATGCATGGAATACGTATTTCCTAAACCATGCATATTAATTAGTAATCCCTCCGGTCCATTTTATTTAATCACTTTCCTTTTTTAAAAGTCAAACAATGTAAACTTTGACCAACATTTTGAGATATATTTCTTCACCATATTAATATGACAAGAATTGCAACTTGTAGTACTTTTCGTGTAGTTTTTTAATATCAAAATTATAATTTTAAAATATTGACTAAATTTAGTTCAATTTAAATCCAAAAATTGGTCAACTTGACTCTCGAAAAGTGAAACAGATCAAATAAAATGGACCGGAGGGAGTAGTTACTATAAAAGATCTACAACCAATAAGAAAAAGAAAGAAATTTAAGTTACATTGTAAAAAATAATTCTACATTTGAATACAATTGTCTTTGAGTTTAACTTCAAAAGAATAATTACACTTTCAGTTAACATAAAACAAACTACACATGTAAGAACTGCCAATATTAGTTAGCGGAACTAGAAAATGAGGTGGATAAATTGTTAAAACATATTAAAGTACACCAATAATATAAAATTATTTATATCGTCAATGCGTATAAGTTGGATTCATATTATTTCTTTAAGCTTATAGTACAAGATTGTCTCTAAACTTAATTATTCTTTCTTTTTAGAGAAACTCTAATCATTCACTATCAACTTGATTCTATGGTCCTGATTCGTAAGTAATAAAAAAAAAAAAAACTATTAGCACCAGCAAGGGCGAAACTATCTTAGAGGTAGGGGGTCACGGGACACTGCTTCATCGAAATTTTTTATCAAGTGTATATATACATCAATGAAAAAATTACAGTATATTGCTACAAAAATGAAGTATGACACTGCTTGAACTAAAGGGTCTTGGTGATGCAGTGGTCGGGAGTGTTGCTATCCTCCTTGATGAAGTGAGAGGATCGATCCTTAGATCTTCAACAAATTTAAGAGGTGTAAAACCACTTTTGCTAGGTGCAATCTTTTACAAAATTTAACAGTAACATGTCCAAGTATAAAATAAGAGTATTACGCTTAAAATAAAATCCTTGACTTTGAAAGCTAATTGGGATCTTGAAAAAAATTTCTAGATCTATTGTCTCTATATGGAAGCGACACCGCTGACAAAAAATCCTGCATACGCCACTGCAACAGCTTGATGTTATTAAAGCAAACTCTTGGACATGTTGATTACTTTTGAATGTAATGAAACCAGGAGAGAATTAACTTACGGTTCATTGAAGTTCCATTATTACAACCAACCCTAGAGATTTTTAGTGTGGGCTATATGCTTTTATTAAATCAAGTATGTAGGCGGAATCTTTGTCAACTGATGAGAATCTTGCTAATTAAACTTCCCTAAACAAATTTATAGAAACCTTTTGATTTTCTTTTTCACGGCACTTACTATAAAAGAGTAGTAACATTACTACCACTTACTAAAAGTTACAACAATTTCAACTTGTAATATTACTACCACTTGCAAAATTCAGCAGTAACTGTGTACTAGTTGTCCATATTCAGTGTACTTCGCTTGTAACATTGGCTAACTTGCGGTGAGTGGCAGAACCGGAATTTTCAGTAAAGAGTATTAAAATATAAATAATCGAATATATCAAAAAAAAATTAAGGAGCTCAACATATAATATATATACATATAAAAAAAAAATTACCTACTTATACCGTATAATTTTTCGACGATACCCCTTACTACCACTTAGTTCCGCCATGCTTGCAGTACTAATGCAGTGATAAAACACATAAAATTTTAACTGCTCATTTGCTATGTTTCTTTTCTTCCTTCTTGTTCTTCCATTTTTTTTTCTGGGGTAGTGCTAGTTTATTTTAAACTTACTTAAAAGAATAAATCATATGAATAACTACTTAATAAACATGCTAACTTTGCACAATATGTTGAGAAAACTTAACTCATAAATTTAAAAAAAAAAAAAAAAAAGAAGACGAAATTAGATTTGTGTTTGCGTGCAGTAGCGGAGCCACCCTTTTCCAATGGACATTAATTGATATATCTTTGCATGAAAATTACACTTTGACTTCTTTGTGTATTTACTTTTTCATATTTTGAATCTCGGCCCGTTAATAAAAATCTTGAATCTGGCACTGCTTGCCCATGTTATGATATTTAAGATAGAAATTAAATCAGTCGATCACTCTTCGGTCTCATTATTTGACTATATGCAACAAATGTTATGCTGCACTAACAAAAGAGATGTTAGCATAATCATTACAATAATATTTAACTTCTTCACTGTTATCATTAAGTTATGAGCTATTAGTGTAACACTGAATAACCCTTTGTTGAATAATTTCTCTCCGTTAGACAGACTAGCTAGGCTTTGATTCAAAAAGAAATGCAACAAATGATATAATATTTTGTAACTACTAGAGCACAAATTGTTTTTGAATTCTTTAAGGGAAAGTAATAGAAGAACATGGGAGCTTTTTCATATTATAATTTATCAAAAGTTAAGTCAAGGAATTTCAAACCCTAGAGCCTAGGAGAAGAAATTTATTTTTTTAAAAAAAGTTGTAATTAAAAGATCCTCACAAAGTTATATTTTAACCCCTTTTTAAGTGCTATATATAATCATAAGTTTGCTTAAATTAAACTACGTGAACCCTTGTTAAATTGTGGTCTGCACATGGTCTTTTGCTTGACGTTTTACTGTGACCTTATTACAATTTCACTTACTAAGAGAAATATTGGTTTCTTTCAAATCTTAACTTTTGTTATTATTTGTGCAAGAAAAGCGTGCATGTCTCCACATATACTCTTACTCCCTAAGCTTGCTTTGTTGCAGCAAGATGATCAGTCCGAGAGTGCTGGAGAGAAGAGAAAGCGGTAAAAACCTCTCTTATTCGGTCACCGAGAAGTCGGACGACTCTTCAGTAACCCAGGGTGATCCCGACCCCTTCGACGCTTTTTTCGCTGTATACCCCCTCCATCCTTGACCCATTTTATGTGTCATAGTTTGACTCGACACGAAGTTAATTTAAGAAATAAAAGGAGACTTTTGAAACTTGTAGTCTAAAATAAGAAATAAATATTTGTGTGGTTGTAAATCATTTTATTAACGACAAAACTGTAATTTTGAAGTTAAATTATTATCAAATTTAGAATGTTGCCATTCTTTTTGGAACAAATTAATAAGGAAATACTGCCACATAAATTCGAACGGAGGGAATAGTTGGTTTGCCATATTTAGTTGTCTTAAGAACATAAGTATAATTCGACAAGACAAAGACATGCTTTACATTGTACAACTCAATTGCGAGTAAAGAAAAAAAAAGTTAGTAAAAGGGAACACCCTTAAAAGCACTTATTCATTTGTATATATTCCCATAAGGTTAAGGCTTGCTTTCTAGATAGTAGGCACATCTTAATCTTACTATTAAACACATCTTTGTGTAACTAAATAAAACTACTTTTCAAAGCTTGTTTAGCATCTTTTCGGAAGCAACTTTATTTTATTAATAGTTGCCACAATCTATTATTAATGAAATGACAAGCTACATATCTCCTTTACTAAAAAGGTTATGAAAGTTTCAATAAGAACAAGAATATGCCCAAAAAAAAGATCCTTTTCTTTGACTAGCTAATTAACACTTTGATGCCATCTTTAACTCTTATCATTGTTAATTAAGAGTCTCACATAGGTAGAATAGGTTTATTTGGTCTCTTAATTATGTGGTTTGTGTTGGGCATTCCTTACCTTCTGAGCTAACTTTTGTGATTGAGTAATTAGCTGTCGAAGGTCCATATTCTTATCATGATATTAAGATCATAATCAACTGAATTCCTTGTTCACCTAATATTAAATATGCACATATTATATTGTCCACGCTAGTTGGCAGTCCGAAAGTGCAGGGGGAGGAGCGAGTACTGATGAGGGTGCGGCCACATCAATACATCGCCTCCCAATGAGTTTATTTGATTTCTTTATATAATTTTTGATAATTCTCGTATTTTGAACTAATTTTTTGAAGAGTTATTAGGCTCAAGTTCCATTTTTTCTATCATTCATGTTAAGAAAAGTTGTGAATCATTTACTTTTATTATTTAATTATTGATAACAAAAAGAATACAGTTTCTTTTTGCTTCTTGTGACACCTATCACAGATGAATTAAGATAAAAACTTGGTTGTGAACCCCAAAAAGAAGCAATAAGAATCTCCAAAGAATCAGGTAAAAGATAGGAATTCAAAGACCGAATATGATTTTTCTCACAGTTCTTCGTGTTTGCCATTATTGGTCTTTATTCATTATTTTAATTGGGAACAGTTCATTGTACGGCTTCCATTTGTGTGATAAATTTTCTTTTTCTCCCTAACAAATTATAGTATGGTTAGGGGACCAAAAAAAGCTACTTCATCTGTTCCAAAATGGTTGTTATGGTTCGGATTTCGAGAGTCAAACGAGTTCATTTTGACCGTGAATTTAAACATATAATCTTTAAGTTTTTTGTAACGATGTTTATATATTTAGAAACTACATAAAAAGTACTATAAATAACAATAATTAATAATTCAAAATATTTAAAAGACATAAAAATATTACGGTCAAAGTTAAACTTGTTTGACTCTCGAAATCCGAACTATGACAACCATTTTGGAACAGAGGGAGTATAAAAATGTAGCAACTTAAACATCTATATCTCCATTACTTTTCTTATATTCCTTTTGTTCTATTTTATGTGTCATAATTTGACTCGGCACAACATTTAAGAAATAAAAGAAGATTTTTGAAACTTGTGGTCTAAAATAAGACATAGATGTTTGTGTGGTTGAAAATCATTTCATTAATGGTAAAACTGTTATTTTGAAGTTAAATTGTTACCAAATTTAGAATATTGTCATTCTTTTCTGAAATAGACTAATCAGGAAATGATGCAACATAAATTAGAGTGGAGAAAGTATCAATGAGATTCAAAAACCTATAGAAAAATTATTTTTACCCTATTCGATAGTATAATTTTTCAATGAAGATGGAATCTGTTCGTTACATATAGCTAGGAGTGACAAATAGACGGATTGGGTGGGATTTGGGCGGGTTAAAAATGGGTCACAACCCAACCCGCCCATATTTCATGTGGGTAAAAAATGGGTGGGTTGAGTATGGGTTAACCCATATTTGCAATATTCATAGACTATATATATATGATTTGTCTCCTGTTCGTATAATTTTTTCCAATATAGAGATGATTTTCATTTACTCGACAGACATGTAGATGAACTTCAGGTAAGTGAAATATTACAGTAAAGAATATGTAGAAGAAAATATCACTTTGCATTTCCTGTTTATATTACTCCCTCCGTCACATTTTGTTTGTCATATTTTCCTTATTTGTCCGTCCCAAAAAGATTGTCATATTTCTAAATTTGGCAATAATTCAAATCTAAAGTTACTTTTTGACTCATTTATAGTCACACAAATATTCATGGCTTATTGTATATCACAAGTTTAAAAAATCTTCCTTACTTTATTAAACTTTGTGCCAAATCAAACTACGACAAATAAATTGAGACGGAGGGAGTACAAAGTTTTGCACCATATAAAAGGATAGTATCTTAGTCGCTTTATATATCGTACCATCTTGGTCACAAAGGGATCGAAGAATTTAACACTTTCCACTTCTTAATAATTTCAAACTCTATTCTTCTTATGGTAACATTTAATTCTTGAGAATACTCCAAAGAGAGAACCAACTATAGTTAATGGAATGAGCAAAATGCAAAAAGAATTCATATTTAAATTGATCAACAAACAAAGATTCTAATAGGATCACTTTTGACCAAGACACTCTTCTCATGAAAGAATTCTCATTCTTTAAATATATATATAGTAAGTTTCAACTTCAGTACCCTATCATTGCATTGCTATAGATTAGGAGTTTGATTGGTCCAAAAAATAAATTGGAAGATACTGTGGGCTGTGAATTAAAATTATAAAACTCAATACTTTTGCTTATTCAATTATTCTTGTCAAAATTTGCATCTTTTATTCTCTTCAACCATTTTATGAGATCCGCTTTTCAATTATGACAGTAGATAATCATAGCATATATATATGTGCACGAATGGCATTGATTAAGTAACTATAACGAGTGGGATCTTTATATTTTGCAAAAACCCATATAGTAAACTATAAATAATCCATATGTCACCATGATGAAATTTCTCCACAAAAAGGAGGAATAAAAAGTTAACGTTAGTTGTTTCTTCTCCACCCACGTGAAATAAAAATTTCAGAAAATAAGACAAGTTTGTTCCTAGTTACAACGTACTGCTCCCTCCGTCCCATTTTGTTTATCGTATTTCGGATATTGAGGGTCAAACAAGTTTATCTTTGACATAATCTTTATATATATATATTATAAATATTTTGAGTTGTAATTCATTGTGAGTTATAGTACTTTCTGTTACTATATGTTATTGTTTGTAGACAAGTAGATTTTATTGGATTTAAATCCATGAAATAATATGGTTATATGTTAAATTCAAAACATATCGGTCCAAATAAGTGTTATGGACTAATATAATTGGGCTAACTATTTAAATATAATAAAAGTCCAATCTTGAAAGGCTAGCCCAAATTAGCCTAAGGCCCAATGGATATAAGTTTTCCTAGAGGCCCAAAAATGTGTCACGTGGCAAGTGACGTGGCGCCAAGTCAAATGAAATAGTTAATTGGATCATGCCACACGTCAAATGATGTGGCAATCCAAGTAAAGCCACAAGGCCAATAAAATATGCCATGTGTGCATGTGACATGCTATGGCCAATCAAATACGGTCTTGTCATTACTTAAATCTGATTGGCCGGTCCACGGGTCAAGGTCCGTCAGGGTTTCTCGGTGGCTACTCCACCCCATATCTATATAAAGGGGTCAAATCCCTCATTTGAGAAAAAGAAGAAATCAGAAGCAAGAATCAATAACAAGAAGCAAGAAAGAGCTAGTGGATCAAAGCAAGAGATTTCTACAAAAGCTGCAAACACTCAAGATTCAAGCCCTTGAATCCAAGTACAAGTCCAAGATCAAGACCAAGTTCAAGACCAAGCTTCAAGCCCTTGAACTCAACAAGTCAAGATCAAATCCAAATCCAAATCCAAACTTCAAGATCAAGCTCAAAAGCTCTTGAAATTATTATTTTGAAAAGACGAATCAGAGGAATCATAGAGATTGTAACACTCATATTTTGATAAATAAAATATATTGTTGCAGTATTTTTCTGTCTCGATATTTATTTTCTTGACGCGAATTTAGTTGTTACAAATTCTGGCGCGCCCAGTGGGACCAGTTTTGCCCTTCATCTCTTCTCTCACAAACAAAAAAAAGCTAGTCTACAACAATGGTGGCCAATTCTGGGGGCAAGATCTCCAATACTTCAAATCTTGTCTTCGCATATATCTTCAACTCAAACAAGACTTGAAGTGGGGGCAGTTGTTGACATCAAAATTTTGTTAGATTTGCAAAATTTAGGTTAATCTATTATATGGGCTTCTTCAACTCTAATGGTTCATTCTAGGTTTCTTAGAGGGTACTCCACCTAAAACTCTAGATCACAACTATAAAAAGGGATCACATATCCCCTTAGAAGACATCTCAAAAATGTCAAGAGATCACAAAAAGACACCAAATATGTCTTTCTAGCCTCTTCTTGATCATCAAATATAACAAGGAGATGTAAATCATTCTACGTTCGAGAAATATGTCGCGAAGGCCCTCAAATTACTGATAACAAATAGGAGGGAAAAATAAAGGGGTTACCAAAATTGTACTCATATATTTTGTGAATAAAAGTACATTTCTTTATTTCGTTTGTAATTACTTAAATTTTATTGCAAACAAGTTGGCACCCCAGTGGGACCAGTTTTGCCCTTCATCTCTTCTCTCACAAACAAAAAAAAGCTAGTCTACAACAATGGTGGCCAAATCTGGGGGCAAGATCTTCAATACTTCAAATCTTGTCTTCGCATATCCACTCAAACAAGACTTGAAGTGGGGGCATTTGTAGACACTGAAAATTTATCAAATTAGGGCTTCTACATGGTGAGCTCATTAGGGTTACTTGGAGGCTACTCTATTTAAAACCCTAGATCACACCTATAAAAAGGGGCCACATGTTCCCTTAGAAGACATATCAAAAATGTCAAGAGATCACAAAACAGACACCAAATATGTCTTTCTAGCCTCTTCTTGATCATCAAATATAACAAGGAGATGTAAATCATCCCACGTTCGAGAAATACGCCGCGAAGGCCCTCAAATTACTGATAACAAATAAGAGGGTAAAATCAAGGGGTTACCAAAATTGTACTCACATATTTTATGAATAAAAGTACATTTCTTTATGTTGTTTGTAATTACTTAAATTTTATTGCAAACAAATTGGCACCCAAGTGGGACCAGTTTTGTCCTTCATCTCTTCTCTCACAAACAAAAAAAAGCTAGTCTACAACAATGGTGGCCAAATCTGGGGGCAAGATCTTCAAGACTTCAAATCTTGTCTTCGCATATCCACTCAAACAAGACTTGAAGTGGGGGCATTTTTAGACACTAAAAATTTATCAAATTAGGGCTTCTACATGGTGAGCCCATTAGGGTTACTTGGAGGCTACTCTATTTAAAACTCTAGACCACACCTATAAATAAGGGTCACATGTTCCCTTAGAAGACATCTCAAAAATATCAAGAGGTCATAAAAAAGACACCAAATATGTCTTTCTAGTCTCTTCTTGACCATCAAATACATCAAGGAGATGCAAATCATCCTACGTTCGAGAAAAATGCTGCTAAGACCCTCGAATTATGGGAAACAAATAGGAGGGAAGAATCAAGGGATCACCAGAATTGTACTCACATTTTTTATGAATAAAATCGCTTGTTTTCTTTATATTGTTTGCAGTTTATTTTCAATACTTGAAATTTTTTATTGCAAACAGTTTTACTAATATTTAAACTTATATTATGCCAATGATTTGACCAAGTCAATATCCTTCCTTTATTGTTAAAGATACCAACTATATGTTATTTTTTGCCCTTGTGATCCTTGAAGGTCAATTCTTCAATCGTGACTCAATCATTGGTTAATTTTCTAAGTTAGATTAGCTACTCAAAAGAAATATCAGGCTTGAGGATGTTAAAACAAGCAAGAAAACCTGAAAATTTGCTTGTGATATGGTTTAAATAAGCCGACGGTGTAAAAAGAAATTTACACTGTTGGTGTATATTAGTTAAACTCTTTTAACTACTCCATCTATTTCAATTTATGTGGCAGCATTTTCTTGTTAGTTTGTTCCGAAAAGAATGACAGCGTTCTAAATTTGGTAAAAATTTAACTTCAAAATTACTACTTTGCCATTACTGAAATAATTTACAACCACACAAACATCTATATCATATTATACACCACAAGTTTCAAAAGTCTTTATTTATTTCTTAAACTCCATGCCGAGTCAAACTATGACACCTAAATTGAAACGGAGGGAGTAATAAATGACGTTTGCTCTCTATAAAATTTTGTTTGGATTATTGTACATGTTGTATTGTACTTCGTATTATTAAAGAATATAGTGTTTGTTCTGATTGTTACTTAAATTATATTGTAATGTTAAATCTATTGTTAAGTAACGGCGGAGAATGTCATTCTATGTAACAACCTCATAAAAGGGGGCTGACGCCTGCCTAATGCCAAAAGGTTGAGGAAAGTTGATACGAATTTGTATGATCACGTCGTTATTTTATATATTTTTTCATCTTGCCCTTATTATTTATCAAATCCTATTAAATTAAATGATCACACATTTTAATTTACAAACAAAGATTACCAATTTAACAAAAAATTATGAACATTTGAATTTTGAACTATCAAACAAAAACTTGAGATAGAAATTCTGGCGCGTATGCATTAACTCAAAAGTTGGACTTCTTTACACATATTTCTTAAATTGAGACAAAATATAAACATTGTCTTCAACTCATCATATCCATGCAAATCTCTTGCAATTTTACTTTGTTATAGAAACATTTCCACTCTCACCATCATCAAGATACTCTCTTTAAACCTGCTTTTCTGTCAGTCTTTATTCCCTTTTCACTTCTGAGTTTCCTAATGAGATTAATGAATTGGATATTTTGAAAACTCAAATATGAATTTTCGATTACTTTGGAGTGGTTTTAGTAGTGGACAAGATGCGAGAAGCGAGACTGTAATGATTCGGACATGCGAACAAGAGGAGCCCAAATGCTTTAGTGACAAAGAGCAAGAGGTTGACAGTGCTTGGTCAACGGAGAAGTAGAGATAGGCAGAAGAAGAGCTGGGGCGAGATGATTAGACATGGCATGACTCCTCTCTAGATTGCTGAGACATGACTTTAGATAGGAATGCATGGAGATGGAGGATTAGAGTAGAAAGTTAAATTGTAATCGATATCCTGTCATATTAGCATGAGTATTATTTGAATAAAAAATATTTTTATTTTATTTTTCATATTTATTGATATTGGTATTTAATTTTTGTCTTATTTTAAGTATTTATATATTTTCTTTACTATGGTATTTTTATCTTATTTTTTTTTTCTTTTCAAACTTGTTTTGAGAAATATTTTTCTTTAACTGGTGGTCTATTGGAAATGACCTCTCCCACCAAGTTGAAGGATCCGGTCTAGGTATATCTCATCCTTCCTAACGTTAGTTATGTTATTGTTGTTGTCAAAATACCAAAAAACATTGGACCTTTATTGCATAGAAGTTTATGGTATGTCGGAAACGGTCTCTCTACTTTAATTAAAATAGGAGTAAGGTAGCTCACCCTCTCAGACTTTATTCGTGGAGTAATACTGGATATATTGTTATTGTATTTCATACGAGACAAGAAGGGAGAGAAAGGAGTAACAACTTTTGACCATGCATTGATGTTATTCCTAACCAAACAAATGTTTGTCCATGCAAATTTTGGTGTACAACATTCAACATGCCACCTTAAAAAATGGAGAGAAAAAGCAGGAGACATGTTATGTTTTTTAGAAATTCAATGGTTTGTAACATTCCTTTCATGGATATATATTAACTAAATTGAGAAATGAATTAACTTTGGCAGTTGTCAAAAGACTCTTCCTTCGTCTTCATCGACGAAGGTTAAAAAAAAAAAAAAAACTTATACAATTCATAGTGTTTATAATCATCAAGATTCATTAGTATTCTGAGAAAAAAAGAAAAATAAAAAAAATGGCGTCACAACAAGCATTAATCGATAAGGCGAAGACCCGAGAATTTTATCAAAATTTTTGGCGCACTGATCTTATGAATACCATTAGTGCTGATCCCAAATGTACATTTCTGTCTTTGTCGCTCTGTTTCATTTTATATGACACCGTTACTATTTGACGAGTCAAACAGTTTTTTCTTGAAAAAATAACATCGTCTAAATGCTCATTAGCATTTTGAAAATGTAGCTTACGAATGTATAATATATTATCCATGAATGTTATATGTATAATATATATGTATAATCTATGTATACCAGCTAGGAAACGTAAATAGTGAATCTTGCCGCCTATTTGTATGAAGATCCACTGACTAAAAGAGATAGTAAAGATATGATTTTTTTTTTCTAGTAAATAAGGAAATATGTTTGAATTGAGACTGAAAATTGAATCATTTGATCATAGTACTTAAAGCCTTATTATTCTTTTTGACACAAATGGAGTTATTTTGTAATATGAGAACGTAATGTGTAATATGTGTGTTTGGTTTTGCCTTACTAATGTTTAAATTTTCATGTTTTGTTTGCAGATTGGTGTTTTGCCTTGTGGTGGTGAGTTGTATTACCTCTGTTATGTTATTTTACTCCAATGCTATTGATTTGTTCCCCTTTGATTTGTGTTTAATTCTTGAATTTGGTTGCTTATGTCTAAATGTTGATTTGGAGGGGTAACGATTTCATAACTCCGAGTTATGAAATGTTTTCTCAGAAATTAATTTCCTTGATGAGATCTAGTGTTTGGTTACCTTGAATCGTTGAAGTATCTCCTCTAAAGAAATCTTTCTACCGTACAATATAATAAGTCACGGACACTTGCATCAGTGTAGGCTACCTACCTATATCACGCCCCTTGAGGTGCTGCCCTTTCCTAGATCCTGCGGGACTGTAGGATGTTTCGTGTACCTATGCTATCCTTTTTATTGGACACACTATTTTGATGCTGTTACCACTTATGTTTGAGCTATCTTCAGTTTCTAATTGCCCCCTTTTATGTCTACTGATATATCTCTCTGCTTACAACCTTATTGCATGTTTACTATCTCTATTGTCCAACTCCTCGAGTAGTCCCATTCTTGTTATCAGTTTCCTGGTGTTGTGCAACTATTCTACTGATCTATATATGATTATACAAACAAGTACTTCTAGTAGTTAAGTAACTTCCTCTCTAATCTCATCAACTGCAGTGGACCATGTTCATCCTATGTACTCCGAAAACGAGCTTTATATGGTGATATGAGAAGGTAAGACACTCTCTCTTTCTTCAGTATCATGTTACTGGCTATCATATGAACTAATTCTGTCTGCAACAGGTATCAGTGCTGTGCTGGTTATATGCCTTGCAGTGGTAGGTGTGGAGAAAGCAAGTGCCCTGAATTTTGCCTTGCAACTGAGGTCTGCAAATTGATTGTCCATAAGCCTTCTCTACAACGATGCACGTAGCAAATTTCTGCTGTGATACTGATTTGTTGATTGTATCCACCAGGTTTTTTGTTGCTTTGGAAATTCAGTGAGCTCAACTCGCTTCCTCTTGCAAGATGAACTCAATATAAAAACAACAAAGTGTGATAATTGCATTATTGTAAGAGCCCTCTCTAACTCGACCTCATTTAGTGGTTCACATACATTTATATATGCTACATTTAGTTGTTCATATACATTTATATGCTATTTGATCAAAAGACATGTCTTCATCCTGCTAGGCTTTCATGGTCATCCTTGCACAAGTTGCTTGCCTATGTAGAATTTTGGCTATGGTTACTGGAGACGACGAACTTGAGGAACTTGCTCATATTCTAACATGCATGTCAGAGACAGTATACTACACGTAAGTTTCTTCACATTCATGAGCATTATTTTTCAGTATCAGCTCAAGAATGTTGTACTAAAGTTGCTGCATTTGATTGCAGGGTTTGTGCCTGTATGCAGGTAAGCAAGTTCGACACAATTTGTAAAGCTAAATTTAGAAGTGGATATGAATCGTTTACACTAGCATAAGCTAACATATCGTCAAATTTTTATTGAGTTATAGTTTTGTCATTTAAGATTATTACTATTGTTGATATTGCAGACGCAACACAAGATTGAATTAGACAAAAGAGATGGCAAATTTGGTGATACACCAATGACAGCGCCACCAGCACAGCAGATGTCACGGCTTGATCAGCCTTACGCGCCCACTATTGGATATCCTCCAGCATATGCTGCATCTTACTGTCAACCACCTCCTCAGCAAGGTTATCCACCAGCTCCTGCAGCTGGCTACCCACCCGCCGGAGGTACATATCCACCCGGAACTTATCCACCACCAGCAGCACCTCCTGGCTACTATAGGTGATGATTTTGAAGATTTAGCATTGATTAATTACTATACTAAAGAAGCTGGAAATGAGTTGTTTTTACAATCGGATGGAGCATGCTTTTTTTTATAGACCACTAATTAAGTAGCAAAAATTGCTTGTCCTGAGGTTGTATATGTAGATTTCCTCGTCTCATGAAAAATGTCTAGTAGGCTTCTGTAGTAACATAACATTCTCTTGTATCATCAAGCTCAGGAGTCACTGTTGGTGTTTGGATGTTTAAGTCGTTTTGGCATATGAAGCATAGCTTATGTGCTCTAGTATATATCTGCTGTGTTTGTAATTAACTTTTGTTTCAGTATTTTGAAGTAATGTTCGTAAATGGAGGGTTAATACTCCCCCGTTCCAATTTATGTAGCAGCATTTCCTTATTCGTCTGTTCCAAAAAGAATGACAGCATTCTAAATATGGTAACAATTTAACTTCAAAATTACAGTTTTGTTACTGAAATGATTTACAACCACCAAACATCTTTGGCTTATTTTACACCACAAGTTTCAAAAGTCTTTCTTTATTTCTTAAAATTTTGTGTCAAGTCATTCTATGACACATAAAATGGAACGGAGGGAGTAGTAATTAAATTAAAATTCAAAATGTGTCATGCATTAACTGATATGTGCTGCACGTTTTTAAGAGTTACTAATGGTCTTAAATGTAAAACTAAAGTTGATAAAGGCATTTGTATTGTTCTTCACCACATCCATTTCAATAAAACAGTATGCTTTGATTGAATTGGAACAATGATTACAAGAACTCAAAGGAACTATATACAAATTTTATCGGAAGGGAGATGAGAGGATACAGAAGAAAATTAGAAGTGAGAAGACTCAGCAAATTGCCTACTTCTACAACGAAACAAATCGATTATTTATATCCTAAACTCTTATTTATTATTACTATCACACACGATGCAGTACACATTTTGGCCTAGCGTCCCACATATAATTCTCTGAATTTTGAAATATGTGCTCTTGACTTATTTATGTTCATACAGCAACGCAACCTTCCCCCACCCCTGGACCCCCGAGCAGTGGCGGATGTAGGGTGAAGCCTACGGATTCGGCGGAATCCAGTAGGTTTTGTGCCGACAGTGTATTTGTATTAAAAAAATTATTAAATATGTATAAAAATCAAGTCGAAAACCTAGTTACTTGCACTTGAAATTATTATCCCAAAATTTAGAATCCATAAGATTCAAATACTGGATCCGCCTCTGGCCCCAGAGGTAAAAGGAAGAAAAGACGGCTGAATGAATATTATGACTTTGCATCTATGATGCATGATCTTCACGTTAGGCTATCTCAGTATCTTGTATTTAAAGAAATAAACGAAATGAAGATAAAGACAACAAAAAAAAAGTGCAAATTAGTTTAGTGAAGCTACAAAGAAGTTACCCTTGTGTGTGTGGATATTGTTTAGCAACATCATGCATGCATGATCATTTTGTGTGTTGTAAACTTGTAATGGGTTTTCCTTTCGGTCTATATTGTCAAAGAGACAGCCTAACATGAAGCTTGGGCGGCTATTTGTTTAATTCCAAATATTTCTTCCTTTTATCTACTTTTTCATCTTTGTTTTAAGGAAAATAATTATTCAATAGAGGACTTTAATATACCAAAGTTTGAATACTGAAATTTCAAGATTAAAAAATGGCACACATTTGTTGTGAAAATGAAACTCTCAATTCATTCTGGTGTAAATTTAATACATAATAAGTGTATAATTTATATATATAGGGACCAGAAAACCTATTTTTTAAAAAACTCATATCATAATATGCACAATTAGGCTTCTTATGACTATGTTTGACAAATTTGCATCCCATTCATAACCAAAGCTAAGCCATCTTGAAAAGAAATACGTGGAAAAGATTATTATAAGATTAAACTAAAAAAACAAAAAGTGCAAATTAGCTTTGTGAAGCTGCAAAGAAGTTACCCTTCCGTGGATATAGTTTAGCAAAATAATCGTTGTTGGTGTTATAATGGTTTTCCTTCTTAGATTTTAGGCATCTTTAACCAGGGAAATATTTTTCAGAAAATCTATATATGTAATTGAAAATACATAATTTACATTACATAATTCACATATGCTATTTCATTGTAGATAAAATCTTGACTTCACGTATGATGAATATTGATCATAAATCATTATAGATAACACTAAGCAACATTGTTGAAGGAACGAATCCTCTAAAAATAAAATGAGTTCGCAGTTAATATCACAAGAAAGCCGCCGCCTTCGCCCTTGAGATATTGGGGCGCAACCAAAGGGGAAAATGAATAAAAGACGGCTGCCAAATCAGACGGCTGCTTGGGAGTGTGACAAGAAACTAAGTATATTTGACCTAACATTCCATAACAAATGATGTAAGCTATCACAAAAAGATATACTAGTATAACATTATGAGGGAAAAAAGACAAAAATAAGACGTACAAATTTAGCTGCGTGAAGCTACACAGAAGTTACCCTTTCTATGATACAGTATAATTTAGCAACATGATATACATTATGGTAGTTGTAATTACCCCTTTTGGCAGCCTGGATAAAATGAAGCGTGGGCGGCTGGTTTTCTTCATTTCATTTCCTTCTTTGACTACCTATCTACAAGAAAAGCCCAATGGTGGCTTAATGGCCATGGTTCAAACTTGTGTTAATATAAGTCTTCCTCGTCTATATATATGGATATATAATAGAACTTATGAAATGTCGTCTAATTAAACATATCAAGTGTTATGCTCTACTTTTTTACATATGGTTTAAGTATACCTATCAATTGAGCCGGGCTAGCTTCGGTACCGGACTGGACCGGTTTTTAACTCACTGGTGGACCAGACCGATTTTTTGATAGAAAAATTATACTATATGTAGAAGGAAATTGAGACATGCTTTTGTCAAGAATCATACAACTTTTAATGTAGCATTTAGTCCCTTTTATAATCCCTCAATATGCAGTAGTATCAAAGATATTTTTAGCTTCATTAGGTACAACGAATAAACATATTCATTTACTATTTTTTCATTGCTAAGCAGCACTCAATAAATTAGACCAAGTAGTAGAAATCAAGAATATATATTAATTAAATATTTTATACAACTGATCTTCCTGGTTGTAAAAGAAATTGATAATCTTAGTTCTCACCGTTGAGTTGTAATATTAAAGTTGTATCTATTTGACTAGGCGTACTATAGTAATGATGAGATAGTACTTACTTAGAATAATAACAGTGATCTTTTACTTCATGAGTAGTGCATCAAATTAACATAGTGATTAAACTTAATTTCCATCAATGAGTCAAAGTATATGATTCTCAAGATGTTTTGATCCTTTCTTTCCTGCTTTCACCTTCCTTCTCTTTTTATGTAGGATTATATGTCATTCCAATTGCAAGTACAAAGTGACTGGCTTAGCTAAAATACGAAAAAGAAAAAATAAAAAACAATTGGGTCAGATCGAACCGGTGCTTAAAGGGCTAGGGCCGAGCCGATCTTAAAATTTTTGAAAAAAAAGACTGGTTCGGATTGGATCGGTAATGGCCCGGACCGGACCAGACCGATACCGGTAAGCCGACTCTTTACGAACCGGTCCGGGCCGGTCCTGGCTTGATTCATAGGTATATGTTTAAGGAAACAATTTACGGGGTGGCTTTTATCTACCTAATGTACTTTGAAGTTTTCATTGATAAAATCGGGCACCGGGCGCCTACACACCCGGGCACAACAAACTTGGGGGCCCATCTCACGGGCACCCACGCACATACGGACGCCCACATAAGCTTGGACCTAACTCACACCCCAAAAGCTAGCTCAAAGGGTGGAGGATTGTCCAAAGCTTAAATGGGCATCTTGCCCTCTCTTTTCCACCGATGTGGGAAACATTCCCACAGTAAGTGATTCATTCTTGTTATTTTAGATTAGAAAGATCACATTTGCAGTGACAACGAAACTTTTTTGACAAAGCAAATTTGTCAAAACTATATAGAAGACAACCAATATAGAAGAATTGCTAGGCCAACTCCAATAAGAATAAACCTAATATATAAATCCACCACATCATGAATAATGATTACATCGGCGTTTAAAGTTCAACTATCTAATTTAATTCGGAGATCAACGATTAATTCTTTAAATTAAAAATTGATTAACAAATATATAATCAAAAGTATAATTAAATATCCTATATATCTAAATTTTCAAATAAGAATGCCGTACGAAATAAAATCATATAGTAAGTATATATTTAAACGTTTTCCAGTAATCCAACCATGGAAATCATATTACACGTCTAGCACGTCTAGTTTATACATGTACGGATTATATACTTTCTTTTCCTCCTTTCGTGCACGAATGAACTAATTTTAATATGATTAGATTGTTTAAAGATTGGAGAAATATTAATTTACATATATTAATGTGTACCTTTTGCAGTCCGAATGATAATCAAGTTGATATGAAGTACAAAGAAATATTTGGTGAAATTTAGGGATGATGGATATTGGATTATTTTGCTTTTTTATAAGCTCTTCCATGACCTGTCTCATTTGGATTTTGGAATCATAACATTTCTTTTAGAAAGTATCGCATTTGTGTAAGGATTAATTTGGAAGTAGTAATTTACTTGTGTTACTAGTCATTGCCATATTCTGTGACATATACTCCCTCCGGTCCACTTTATATGATTTTTTGGTATTTTTTTTTAGGCCAAAATATTTGATTTTTTCAAAAATTAAGATGATATTTGTTTTTACTTTCCAAAGTTACCCTTGTTAATAAATTAAACACATAAAGCTCTAACAATTTTCTATGAGTAAATTTTGAAAGAGATGAAGGTTAATATAGTAAATGACATCTTTAATTAATGTTAAAAGGTGGATTTCTTGGTCTGTGTGAGTCAAAAAATCAAATAATATGGACCGGATGGAGTAATTAGCTTGATTGAGTTAGGACAAAATTCGGACACCTATATAAGTATTAGAGTTAAACCTAACTCTATCCCAAAAACTAGCTTAAAGGGGAGGATTGAGCATCATGCACATCATTTTTCACCGATATGGGACTTCCCCACATTCAACACCCCTCTCCCTCGCACGTGCAGCCATATCCTACGTGGGTGGCACGTGGACCATGTAGACAAAAGGAGCTCCAACCGAAACGGGCACCCGATAAAATTCGAGGTGGGCATCCATATAAGTTTTGGATCTAACTTCACCCTAAAAGCTAGTTCAAAGAAGAGGATTGCTCAAAGCTTATATGAGCATTATGCCATCATCTTTCAACGATGTGAGCCTTCCCCACATTTAACACCACTTTCAACAAGTATCTTTTCATGAAAAAATAAATCTTAGAATTATGATTTTACTAACTAATAGAAGCTCAGTGATTCTTTTGTTAAATGAATAAAAACAATCTTAAGCCAAGATCCAGAACTATTACAACTACGGCAATATGTTACATTCCACCACTTCACATCTTCATGCATTGCCAATGGAGGGACTTCAACATATATAACTAAAAATGATGTAAATTTCTTATACCAGTTTTTTTTTCTTTTCTAATAATGTTCTTTTTTCTGGTATATGACAGCTTTCACATCGGACAGAAGAAGATAAGGAATATTAAACACCATAATAATATACCTCAATAATTAGGAGACAGTAACAAAGCCCTAAAGATGTCGGTTGATTGAATATGAAGGGACAAACAAGCAATGAATGGCACAAAGATCGAGACTACACTACAAATGGCAAAATTTTGCCAAAACTATTAGGACCAGTCATGAGGCCAGGTTAGTGTGCTACTATTGAAATTTCGACACTTGGTTTTTGTTTTGCGGCTTCAATAAAGACTTGTCCTCACTAATTGAATTCGGAGTTGGACACCATAGTGTGATAATTGGGATTATGTATTGACCTAAACAGATTTAGAATAATAAATCGAATTTGGAATGAGTTTATAAATAATATTATGTATCAATGTGAAAATAAAAGAACAATTGAGCAAACTAATGAACAAAAGTAGAATAAGATTTCAATATATACTTTGAGTACAAATTTGGTGGAGTTTCTGCATATATTTCTGGATGTCTAACACGTCAAATGAATTGTTATTTATTGACAAATAATTACATCTCATTTTCTCCATGTTTCCCACTCTTTTGCCCACGTTATGTATCTTTGAAAGTGGGTTTAGCCATGCGGATCGTGGGGCTGCTTTTGCTGAATATGGAACGGTTCACCGAAGCTAAAGCCTTCCGTCTCGAGGTCGCTAGCTCTCTGATTAATCGAGGTTAAGATCCACCGAGACGTTGCCCAATCATACCCTCGGTTACAGACTTCGGTGACCTCGCTGTCTGGCCCGAGCCTGGACTTATCAATGTTCTTCGATAGACCTCGGGCCGTACATCTGAGGTGCCACTTGGCATGAGCCAATTTTTACCCAATACAAATTCTTGTACCTAAAGTAGAGTTTCAAATTAGTATGCTGAACGTATACAATACATGGAACAAGTTAGTTTTAATGGAATGCAAATTTGAATTAGACGAACGATGCTTAAAATAACCAATAATTTGAAAACTAATTGTGAATTTCCTATCTTCTACTCATAATTTAAACTAAGCTAGGACACATAGTCTTTTTGTGCTGTAGGGGCCATCTCGAATATTAGGTATCTCAAACCCTATGTCTAACACCTAGCTAAAACCTAAGATCTATTCTTCCTTACTGACACCAAACTCCAAACCCAAGTTCCATCAAACTGAAAAAGATACAAAGAAGTTGCTTAGCTCTAACTCCTATGAAAACCCTTTAATGATACATAGTGGAGTATTACTTTTTTTTTTTTTTTAACTTTCTTATTTTCAATGGTTTATTGCCCAACTAATTTTGATTAGTAATTGATTATGATTATTTTGATTTCTCCATTGATTAGTTAGAGAAGGAATAATAGAAGTATTTTAAGCTTTGAAGTTATCAGTCGAATATATGATACTGTTAGAAATTTTAGCAATTATTCAAGTAAATATCCATGTCAATGTCGAAAAAACTGGATTATTTGGATACTGATTATGTGCTCCATACTTCCATCCACCACTACTACCGGCCCACACCATCGTAATTATAATTTCAAATCACATTCATCAAAATTGCCTAAAATATTTATAGGAAAGTTTAGAGAAATTACCATTGAAAGAATAGCTTATTCTTGGAATGGTATGTGCAATAGTGTATCGTACTCTATGAAAGTGGAAGACAAGATCCGGTTTAAACGGTAAGGTACAAACACTAGAGACCCAACGGCCAACACTATTCCATACTTCAACGTTCATCTCCTATTGCCTTATACTTATCTTTCATTCTTCACCTAATAAAATTGTTGCACCTAGTGATTTGTTTTAACGTTCTTAGTCTAAGTTATAAACTATGAGTAATCAATTTCTTACTTTAGAGACTGAATTTTAACCGACAAAGGTCATAAGATCGAATCTCATCACTCTTTTTTATTCTTCAAACTTAATTATCATCAAAGAGCAAATGTTATGACATCGAATCTCCCCAACTGAGCAAAATGGAGCAAATTCGGTTGAGGCCCGGGAGATGAGGAAAAGGAGAGAGAAGAAAAGGGAAGGTTCTGCTGAGACTCAAGTCCCCCTGCCGGAGCTCTCCGAACCTGAAGTAGAAGTCGAGGGGCTGCTCAGTGAGAAGAAGCGTCAAATAATTTGGACAGTTGTCGCGCTGTATCACTCTTTTATGTTCTTCGAACTTAATTATCAACAAATTAAAAGTGTCTTCGATCAATTCGCTCTATTCTCCAAACAGATACTGATTAACTAGTACAATTTCAAGTTTGAGATTCGTACTTGACCTCCTATTTTCAAAGAATTAAAGATGAACGATTCACTTCGCGAACTTTTTTATATATAAAGAATTAATTCTCCAACATTCAACATAACAACAGAACTTGTACAATACAACCTCAGAGACTTCATTTTACTACCAACAATAATGACTTTATTTAACCTAAACTCAGTACTTTAGGACCTAGTGAACCGAGAAGAGTTAAAGAATAGAAATAAAATAATCTAGGTGGGTGAGTCTGCTTTAATTTATCAAAAATTTAATAAAATAGACCAAATTGATACACACGAAATTGCAGTAACAACAACGACTAGACTTAAAAGAAATTCCAATTCGGGTGCTGAGTAGTGACACTGGTGGGCATGATGTATAATCAAAGAACTCGAGTTCGAGACTTTAAAAATAAAAGAGTGAAAAATCTTTCAATCAGAGATCTCTAAATAAAAAATACTCTTACGAGGCTTGTAGCTCAAATTTGAGAATCTAAATTAATCAGGTTAGTAATACCGAATAATGATTAAAAAAATAGTAGTGACAAGGAACAAAGAACTTGAAATTAGAACTATCAATTTTCATTCCATATTTTCTCAAAATTGGAGACTATACACTAACTATTTTTTTCTCCTTCATCTTTTTTTTTTTTTTTTATATGTAGTATATACATTTTACATTTTATCAATTCCCATCCCATCCTCCGCCCCAAAAAAAAAAAAAAAAAACTCCACTATAGCTACAAACCGCATCATAAGCTGCATACATCACATTCTTAGGATACAGTCCTTTTCTAAATTCTACTCGAATACCGAACAACTTAGTGAGGATGCGGTCCTTTTCTGAATTATACTCAAATACGAGATAACTTTGTGTACCGAGCTGCTCTTTTATTGTTACAAACCGGCGGCGACGGGAGAATAGTCGCCATAAAAATCAGGAATACCAGAAGCTATCCATAACCTTTCATTAAAACTATCTTGCATATCATCAGGAATAAAAGGTGTTCTACAAAGTGGACACGTCTTCTGATCATGGTCCATCCAACGGTCCAAACAATTCTTGTGAAAAATATGTCTGCAATTTGTCAGCCGTCGGATCTCATCATCTTCATCAAATTCATACAAGCACACTGCACAGCTCTCAGCTGAGGGGTCCACAAGTTCACAAAATTTAACCACTGGTAACAGTTCCCGGATCAACGTGGCAGATACTGAATGGAGCTCCGTTTGTGATTCGGGTCGGGTCGGGTATGACATTTCGGGTTCAAGAAAATCACCTAGGCCAAGAATGGTGAATAGTAAACAAATGAATTTACGTATGAGACCTAAAAGTGTTAGTAAATGGACTAGTAATTTTGGTAAGAATAAATCTGTGTAACCTACTGGAAAACCCATTGTAAAAATAAGTGTAAAATGATGACTCTGTTGAGCTTGACACTAGTCCGACTTTGTGAAACGACTCGAAAAGTGACAAAAAATATGAAGAAAATGAGTTCGACTCTAGTCCGACTTTGTGAAATGACTCGAGACGTGTAAAAAATTGAGAAGAAAGTTGAGATTTGAGAAAATGAAGAGTTAAGGGAAATGGGAAGGTTGGTTATATAGGGGAAGAATGGGGTATGTGAAATGACATAATTGGGTTTTGGATTTGGTGTAATTACGAGGTGTGGGTAGGGAAGGGGGTGGGGGGTAAAAAGGGGGGGTAGGGGTAGGGACATGATGATGTGTTTGTATTATACGCTAAAGAGATGTAGGGGTGGAGTTGTCGTACAACTTGGTATGTTACACTGATGAACACGTTTTGTTTTTTTGTCCTTTTTACCTATTGCTTTCTAGTATAGGTATATACTTTTTTTTTTCTTTTACTTCCAATAGTTACATTTGTTATTTATTACTCCCTCCGTTTCATAATAGATGTTCTAGTTTAACTTGGATCGGAGTTTAAAAAATGGAATGAGACTTTTGAAATTTATGGTCTAAAATAAATTATGGATAAATATGTGGCTATAAATCATTTCATTAAGGTTAAAATGGTAAGTTTAAAAGTAATTATTTTTAAATATAAAATTGTGTAATTCTTTTTTGAACGAACTAATAAGAAAACTAGGACACGCATTGTGGAAATAAGTGAGTAAGTAATTTTGGGTAGATTCTCACTCTATCTCCCCATGATATTGTTGTACTATTCTTTCTATTTTCTCATTTAATAATTGTAGTATTCATCCACCAAAAACGTACTAGCTATTAAGGGTCGTTTAGTAAAAGGAATAAAGAATTATAAGCAAGTTTTGAAATTAATTTATTTTATATTTGGTTGGAAGAATAAGGTGATATAACCCAGAAAATGAGATATCCTAGATAATCTATCTCATATGCTATAGGGTATAATTATCTCATAATTATAATTCTTGATTTATCCCATTTCTACCCAAACGACCTTGGAATATATAGTGTACCAATTGGGTGTCTAAGCTTATATAAATGGATTTATAAATTATTCGATCACTTTATCTATTGTCTTTAACTCTTTTATAGTAGAATACTCAAATTCGTTCATAATAACCTATTTTTTTTTTAACAAAAGTATTGATTTCGAGTCATGTGAATAGTCTTCTTCAGTAGGAAATATCTTATCTTTCATTGTGGATATGGTTTATGAATTCAGAGTAGTCATTGAATCATGTTATCTCTTAACCGTGCAATGCAAAATGAAATTTAATTGTTAAAAATTGCTATTCGTAAAGTTATTCTAATACTAGTATTTAAATAATTACGTAGTTAGGAAAAAAATAAAGTCTTTACTTTCCAAAGGTACTAGTAGTGTATTCTTTTGAAGACGGATCAATAAGTAACTTTTCTTTTTGGTACTATCTCCTTCAAAAAAAAAATTAGATCTTTTAGAGTACAATTGAGGTTTAATTTGATCATTGTTAATCTAAATTGAAATATTCACTAAGCAAAAACATATAGACAAAAGTGTAAAAATTGACGAAGTAATTCCAATTTGAAGAGATTTCTCATTTTATTCGTGAAGTTAGATACTCTTATTTGGGATATCTAATGTATTTTCCCCCTTAAGTTAACTATGGGTGAAAATATCATAAGTGAATAGAAAAAACTAAATGCTGAAAAAAAGAAATAGAAAAAAAAAACTAAAAAATGCGGGTATTGCAAATATTTGAGCTACTACCATAAAAAGCAAAGCATAAAGAAAAGTATATGGTAGTATATATGGTACAAATACAATATCTCTTAATTAGATCTCTAAAGGTTGCTTAGCTTCGTGTATTTTCAATACATCTTTTTCCTTCTTTTGTTTTGTGACGGAATTTAAATCGGATTTAATTTCTGGTTTTTTTAGAAGAGAAAAGTATACAAATTTTAATAATATGAATGACTCGGAATTTGGTGGAACAAAAGATAATTATGACATATTGTATTATGACCATAAAGAGAACTTAGAAGAAAATTAAGAAATCCCTCCCAAGCAGATCTCTTTTGTAAAATTTGTGGATGTTCATGCATGCGTTTAACGTAACTATCCGTGAAAATGCAGGGACTTATATTTTCTTGAAAAATGTCATTGTGAAAGTAGATTGATGAAATTCCTTCAAGCATTTGAATTTGACTCTTAAAAATCAGGTGATGTGCTAATAAAGGGAGGACTTTATCTTTGCCTAAAACTTGACCTTTATATTTCAACGTATTTTGAGTACAAGTATTTGCTATATATTCCCAAGCCGAGGGTATATCAGAAACAGCCTCTCCATATTAGTGGGGGGTAAAGTCTGCGTACATCTCATCCTCTTCAGACTCTATTTGTGCGATATACTGGGTATGTTGTTGTTGTTGTTATTTGCTACATCTCAATGAGAGTGATTGAAAAGTAACCACATTGCTTTTCAAAAGTAACTAGGTTGCTCCTTAGTTGAGGTTTCTAATGGATCGTTTCTAGCTAATTTAATTACTGTTATAAACTTCACTGAACGGACACAATATTTTTTTACCAAGTTATCCAGTTAAAAAGAAGAAATTAAAAGGAATTCTTGTACTTCCTCTATTCCAAAAAGATGGTATGTTTCGGATTTCGATAGTCAAACGAGTTCATTTTGACCATGAATTTGAACATATAGTTTTTAAGTTTTTTAGAACGATATTTATATATTTAGAAACTACATAAAAGTACTATAAGTCACAATAATTAATAATTCAAAATATTTAAATGACATATGAAAATATTACGGTCAAAGACAAACTCGTTTGACTTTCGAAATCCGAAATATGTCTTCCATTGTGGAACGGATGGAGTAATTTTTATAATGATTTGTGCATTCAAGTATGCAACACATGAAAAGTATGAAGATGAAAATAGAATAACCTCAAAAAATGTAGTAGTACTAGTAATAGATTGCTAATAAAAAGTCACTTTTGCAAGTTCTCTTCCCTATTTCAATCTACGATGGTAACGATCAAGAAAATATTCTATCTAAATATTGTGGAAAAGGGATGAAAATTAAAAAGTTCTATTTTTTTTTTTTTTCCTTTTTTGATGATAAAAGCCATGGGACCAAAAGGGAAAAGTCATGAAGGAACTATGCAATATCCAAGGCATAAAGTGGGGGCGAATATACTTAGTTTCTAGCAACTAATCATCCCTTTTAAAAAGCACGAGGAGGAAAACAAATTGAACAAAATTTAAGCAATCATTTATTCTTAGCTAGAAAACTCAAAACATTCCAAGACAAAACAACATGAATAAAGCAACAAATTAAATGAATAGAAAAAAAAATTCAATCATATTTATAGCTTGAAAACCCACAAAACAAAATAGTCCAAAACATGATGAAGAAACAACAAAATAAAAAGGGGAATAGAAGGGGAAAGAACAAAGAAAACGAGGTTAGGCAAAAGCTAAGGATGAGGGGCTCACCCCTTAATTAGTTAGCAAGTGGATTGATATATGGTGCAATGGCCCATCGTCTTGTCATTGTTGCATCTTCATTAGGGCACACTTTACCCATCAAAATGTTCACTTTGTGAAAGATTTCATTCAACGTATTATCATCTTCTTATTTTTGATGATAATTGCGAGTCAGTTTGTGCATACATCTACTTCGAGTGTTCGACTATATATAGGGTATTTGATATCTTCCATTAAAATATGTACGGATAACTCTGCGCAGCAAGACTTAGCCATATGGAATACGAAGTTAAATTACTTAACGACTTTATTTTTATTGGAATTCGAGCTGTGATATTCAAGTGTTTTTAATCGTCAACTTCATTGATCGCTAAGCCTCCACACTTTTGGGTGCTTTTCGACTTCCATTATGCATATATTTCGGCTTTAATTTTTTTTCATTAGAACTTTTGGGTGCATACATATACTTCGAGTGTTAGACAAAAAGAACTTACAAATGGTGTAGCATAAGCGCACTAACATTCAATTAGCTATGTAATATATATGCGACATTAATCAAGATCATTACCAAGTTTTGATCACTTAATTCTTCCTTAATAAACACTTTATGTTGGAAATTAATTTTCATTTGTTTATATGTGCATGCGTTCATGTGTATCCTAAATTGCAATTAATGATATAAATGGAGGATCGCATGTGGAGAGGATGTGGTACATGCTTCAAGCATTAATGATACACATATCAATACGAATTTCGTTAATATTCAAATCTTAAATTGATCAATGTTGGTGGATCAAGGAACATGATGATCAATCACTTTACTCCAACAATTATGGGTAAGAGATCTAGCTAATTTTAGTTTTTAAATATGGAGATAATGAGAATGAATGAGCCACACCAAGGAAGACCAATATGTCTCATGTAATCCAAAGATATAAAGAGAGCAAAAAGAAAAAGAGAAGAGGGACCGTCAAGTAATGTGGTATAGTGGATGAGACTACTCCTCCCTTAACTAGAGGTCTCGTGTTCGAGCTCTGGGTATGAAAAAATCACTGATAGAGAGCGCTTTCCCCCGAATGGAGCCCTACGCAGCGCGAATTCGGATTAGTCGGGGCTCCAATGACGGTACCGAACACCGAGTGGAAAACAAAAAAAAAAGTATTATAAGGAAAAGTGTCAAAGTCCATATGTCGGCAATGGGTGTGGCTAATGAGTCCTGGCCAACCAGCCAAAGAGCATGGGGTTTGGATTTAAGTGCAAGGCGTGGCATTTTCTTGGCCAAGGTGGTTGGGTAGGGTACTTGTGTTCATTACGATTATATGCCTCTATTCCAAGACTCACTCATCCCTTTTCTCTAGACCCCTCCACTTAGTGATGGATATATATATGGAGGGTGGATAGGTGAATCACTCTCATTTTGTGTTTTAGGAGTCCTAAAAATAGATAACTTCTCGGTAACCTACGATAACATACTCAGTATAATCTTATAAATAGAGTCCAGAGAGGATGAGACATACGCAAATCTTACCACTACCAACTTGAAAAGACTGTTTCGGATAGACCGTCGGCTATATACAGGAGTATTACTACTTATTAATACCTATTGATTAAATTTTTCACTCAGTGTCGTTTATATAGCTTGCTCCAAATCCAAAAAGTAAGATTAAATATTAGAGGAAGTGTAGGAAACCTTCACCCTCAAACCATGTCTAGCAAGGCCAAGACATGGTGACCCACGAAAATATGGTATTTTTATTTTCAAGAATATATCGTTCGTTATATGTTATTATTATGAATATATATTCATATATTGTATTTCTATTTTTTGTCCAATCTTCGAGCAGATGAGTGTGTCTCTCTATCAGGAATGGAGATCCCTACTGTGCTGCTCTTACACTCATCACAATATTTCTTTCACTAATCTCCAAATTCCTTCCACCCTACTCTGCTCCCCTCCTTTGTTTCTTCCTTTGTCTTCATGTGATTCTATCGTTTGGACGTCCAAATTATTTGGTATTCAGAATTCACTAACTCGATTAATTCAGATTCGTGTCGTTCATAGAATTTGTTAAAGGCGGAAGAGACCCTAGAAATATATGCTACTCGATTGTATTTTCTATCTCCAAAAGTGGGACTTAGATTACTACTTGATGAGCTAAATAATTTTTTCAAGTGAAAATTTTCCAAAAAATTCACAAATCTTGCAAGGTATGAGTATTGTGACTTAGAATTGTTGTGTAATTTCCAAATATCTACAGTTTTGTGTTTCCAAAAAGTATAATAAGGAATTCATGAACAATTATTTATTAGAAATTAGGTACTCCAGACCTTAAATTTCATTCCATGTAATCTTTCAAATAAAGAAGAAAGAATTATTACCTACTTAACTTATTAATTAACAGTCAATAATGGATACTACTAATTAGAATGTTCTGTCTACAAGATAGGATTGACTCATTTTGACTAAGAAAGCATACACACGCACTCACATACGGAAAATATATGTATAATCATTATCATCGTAGTATTATTTAGAACTCTATGATGAGCTAGTCCACATGAATGCTGACTGAAAGCCACATCACCTATATATTTTAGCTGACAAATTATGTTCATATTCCTAAATTGAAATTATTAGTGATCATAATATAAATCGATATCCTTTAATATTCTCAAAATCATCATTTGCCACTATTCTAGAATTCATATTCTCAATCGCTCTACAACAACAACAACGAAGACAACAACATACCCAAATGATATCTGATAAGTGAGATCTGGAACAGTGGCATAACCATTCATGTCCAAAGGTGGTCACTTCAATACTCTTGATGTAGGTTAACTATTATTTTCAAATATATATTCATGAACACACTCGACACAATAAAGAAAATGCATATATATTGAATCTTGAATATTCTTAGACTAATTTCTGACTACGCCACTAATCCTCGGCCAAAGAAAAATATTTTTACAAACATTTTCAGTCACTCTATAATTTATAATTTCTCCAACATAATTCCATTTTCAGGGTGAAACTAGACTGTAGGATGCCGTTCCAGCCGACATCACTAATAATGGACCAAATCTTTTATTTATCTTAAGAAATTTATTTAATACATGTACATCATTAATTTAGAACCTCATAACATAAAAAATTATAATCTTGAACAATACAAAGTGGTTCTCCTGCGTTTGTTTTTGGAAAAAGCCTAGACCTAGCTACCCAACTTTATAAACAAACTATCTCAATATTTATATGCAGAAGGCTAAGCTATGCCCAAACACAAAAATACGTAACTTTTTCCATCCAACCATCACCTCTATATTTTCAAAATAAAAAAATTTGGGTAAATTAATTTACATCCAATCATGCATGCAAAAAACAATCTAGAACTTTAATGATGGATATAACTCTTTTGGAAAAATTTTATATTATGTCTCACACGCCACGTCATATTTGTGTGAGGCACTTAATTACTTGACAAATGGACTTATGGGTTCCACTAATTTACTTTAAAATAAAAATTAAAAATGGCAATTTTAACTCAATATTTATTCTTTTTAAACTTATTAATGAAAGATCAAAATAACATTTATATCCCTAATTAGATTAAAGAATATATGGTAATAAAATATTGTACTTCAACCATTGATTAATGCCAAGAAATTTAATATACTCCCTCCGTCCCAAATAGTTGGTGTCTTCAACTTCTGCACGCCCATTAAAAATTAATAAATAGAGTATGTATTTTACTATTTTATCTCTGCTGGCCACATTTTCAATATTAGAGTATTAAAGTTTTTCTTTTTTGAAAAATACTCATTTATTAAATATGGGCATAGTTCGAAAGAATTGACAAAAAATATCTTGAAATCCTAAAGCGTCAACTAATTTGAGACAAATGAATCTTGATAAAGCGTCAACTAATTTGGACGGAGGGAGTATGTAATGTTTTTAGCACAAAGGCTTTATTAGGACAAAATTAGGAGTTAAGCCAGCTAAACTCCCACCCTTGTTGATTCCATTTTAAGCTTTAGTACTACTTAATTAATGATGCCAAAGGAATCCCACTTGCCCCTTACTTAAGTAGTTAATTATTAATAATCCAGCCGTTCTTGTAATTACAATAGGAGACTTCCATGATGACCAAACCAGATATGTACGCGTTTAGTTCCAAAATTTTGGATTAGTTTTATACTTAAGGTATCAGAAGTTGCCTGCCATAAAGTCTAATCAAGATTAGGATAACTAGGCATGTCAGAAATTGTCTTTGTTTTTTTATAATTACGGGTGAAAAATTAATTAATTACCATGTTAGTAATGAAACATTTAATAGCAACTTGCATCTAAAAGGAAAAGGCTAATGGTATCTGTTAATCACGCTTAATTAGACATGTGATAGCACAAATGGCCACTAGCCTCATTTGGCTATGAAAAAAGAAAGATGCTCCCTATTACTCATAAAATGACTAAACCATATTAATATTGGAAGTTCTTTTAAAAGTTTCTTGTGGATATAAATTTATATAATATGGAGTAACAAGAGAGGAGAATTACAGCTTGTTTGGATGGTTGTAACCTGGTATGATATTGTATTGTTACTATGGAAGTTCTGACCGTACTAAGCCACTTTTTACATTAATTAACAAAAATAATACAGTGTTTTAAAAATTTACACAACTAGTATAAACACATTACTGAATAATGTTTTATGAAATATTTTATTCAAAAATTACAGAGGACTAAAACTAACGGAAGAAGAAATAAACGGAACCTAACACGTAACTGTGAATAACGTTTTATGTTAAAAACGTTTCTACCAGTTACGTCACTTTCAAAAAATTAAATATAAATCATTCTGTCAGTAACGTTTTAGTCTTTATACGTTATTAAAAAGTCTTTTTTTTTTCTCGTGACAACTACTTATTCCTAAAATTAGATCTTAACTCCAAATTTAGCCCTAAAATTAGAACTCCGTCCTAAATCAGCAACAAAGTACTCCAAAGCACAAAGCTTTCATCACCACTCCTTCGTCAAGTAGTGTTTCCTTCAAGTACCTGCTGATTTTGCACAATGATATTTTAAATTTTTTGAGTCATCTTTTTGAGTTAAATTTTCGTTTTTGAATTAAAAATTTCTTGCTTGGTTTTAAAATAGAAATAGACCCATATTTGAAGCTTTGATGATGGTGGCTTTGATGAGCTGAATTTTAAAGATAAACTTTTGAAATGAAATATTGGAGTAGTAATTTCAGTATGGGTCGAAAAAAAACTTTTGGAGTAACCTTTTAAGGAAAAACGTTACTGTTAAGTACGTTTAAACAGCATTGACGTTATTACTAGTAACGTCATTAAGTTGAGCAATTGTAACACTCAATCAGACTTGCAGCAGGATTCTCTTTTGGCAGGGTGACGTCATTGACGTTATTGACAGTAACGTTTAAATATAAAATATTATTCACAATTACGTTTTAGCTCCCGTTAATTTCTTCTTCCGTTAGATTTGGTCCGTTCTGATTTTTTAAAAAAATATTGTATAAAACGTTATTCAGGAATGCGTTTATACTAGTTGTGTAAACTTTTGAAAAACTGTATTATTTTAGTAAATTAGTATAAAAAGTAGCTTAGTACGGTCAAAACTTCTGTTACCATGGGTACGCCATTTGTTTTGATTGTTTCTCTAATTAACATTATATGGTACGGTTAAATCCATGGTTACATAACCATGAAAACTGTCACCCTATGTAACAACCGATTTGGTGGGATCGTGTCATTATCTATTTTTCTTACCTATCATGCCCTCACTTATTATTTAATATTTTTATTTTACCTTTTACCTTATTTTTAATTATTAAACCACGGTAAACAATACACTCTATCCAAACGTTGTACAACACAATACGATACAGTAGCATACGATACAATACAATACAACACATTATGAAACGATGGGTAACAACCATCCAAACGGAGTGTTAGTCCCAATTTGCTCATAAAATTGTTTAATTACAAAAAAAAAAAAGAGGAAAAATTAAAAGAGGATAATAAATTTCAAGAAACCTTTTCCTAATGTAAGAATATGTGTGAAGGTTATTTTAGCAATCGAAATGATTTTTTCTGTACATGTCTAATGTTTTTTTCTTAAGAAAACTAATAAACTTGTCGATATATCTTCATTCAATGAGGGACCTGCATTATTTGGTCGTAACAGTTGAACACATATGATTTATGAAATGTTAGGTACTTCATTTCAACTTATTACAAGTGATCAAAGAAATCTTTTCCTCACGATTAAATATTGCTACAATAATTCTTCGATTTCAGATAACATGACGAATTTTAGACTACATATTTTATAACCACGCAAACATCTATGTCTTATTTTAGACTATATATTTTAAAATTTTTTCTTTATTTCATAAACTCCATGCCGAATCAAACTCTGACGCATAAAATAGAATGGAGAGAGTACTATACTAACTCTTGTCCCGTGGATTTAAAAGTAATTACAGGTAACTATATTCATACTCATTTTAATTAAGCGAAAAAACTTATAAATAAGTAAAAACCTTCTTTTTTACACGATTAATATGTAGATATAATCCTTTAGCAATTATAACAAGATTGTTATTTAACAAAAACATACAAGTTGACTACAAGACTCTTTACTTTAGCATTTATTTTCCTATTTTCGTTTATATTTTCATGATCCTCCATTAATTAAACTTGCAAAAGATGCGTTTGGAAGTTAGCGTTAAAGTTACTGATTTTGCCATCTAATAAGTGTATAATAGTACAGTACTAATTAGTACTTGATGCTCTCTAATTTACAGACATAGTTGAAGCATCAATACACAAAACTTCAACTTTCTACATATATCTAAGTTTTTCTATTATTTTCCCTATCTATGTGTTTCTAGTGTTTCGTAACCTTGACCTAATTAAGGTAAATAATAAGCAGGGGCGGATGTAGGGAACAACGATCGAGTTTGGCGGAATCCAGTAGATTTAGTGCAGACAGCGTATTTGTGTTTAAAAAATTACTAAAAATGAATATAAATTAAGTACGGAACCCACTTACTAGCCGTTGAAATCATTACCCTAAAATTTAGAATCCATAAGGCTCAAATCCTGGATCCGCTTTTAATAATAAGTGATTATTTTACTATTACATATTACTAGTACAGACCATCACATGCACTTCTGAATACTTGATTGTAAAGTGCAAATTGTTACAGCTTAAGACAAAACATGATGATTCATACACAATTAATTATAAGTATTAGCACAAAAGCTAATTACTCACTGCTCATTTTAATTAAGAAAATAAAGTTGTTTCCACTGCATGTTACACGTCCAATATGGAATTACAGTAATGTTTGTACCCTTTTATTCTTCAAAGTACATAAAAATGCCAAATTACAGCTATGGATATGCATATGCAAATACTGTAACGACACTGTCTTTGTCTCCCACAAACCCCCCCACCCCCCCCCCCCCCCACCTAGGGGCGTAGGCACCCAATGCCAAGAGGTATCACGGAACACCGTTTCGCTTAATTTTTTTTACTATGTATATGTATATAAATATATTAAAAAATCATTATATTTAGTACAAATAAAGAAATTGATACTGCTTGAAACACCATGGCTCACCAGTCCAGTGGTTAAACACGATTAGAAAGTCTAGAACTGATAGCTTTTTTTATCAAAATTTTCGACCGTTTATCATTTAAAGTAGGGATTGAACCCTCGACCTTCAATATTTAATTTTGATGTGACACTGCTTGCAAAAAATCCTGCGTTCGCCACTGCCCCACCCCAATGAGCAAATTTATGTATAACACATGATTTTTCTGTAACCAATATAAAGATTGTTTGTTTGTGCAGAGCTTAATTAATCAGAGCTTTACTGTAAAACCACGTTTTGTTTTCTAAACAAAGCTGCCACCATTAGTGTGTGTGTGTGTGTTTTGTGTATGTCAGGACAACTTTGATTTTAGTTTGAGCTATGAAAAATGGAGAGGAATCTTTCTTTTCAGATTTAATCATTTTTTAATTTCCTTCCTGTTTAAAATTAGCCAAATAGATTAATTTAATCGTAAATAAAAACTCTATCAATATAGAAAACTAAGAAGGCATTAATTATTTTCGTTTTTCAAATCTTCCTGCCCAATAGTAAGTGTTCTAAAAAGGTTGGAGAGATAAAAAAGGTTTATCTAGTCAAATTATCCTTACATTTAGTGTTATTTATTCTACATGATTTTCTCAATGGTTGAACTTAATAACCATAAAATTAAAGAGTATTAATTTTGAATAGGGAAAATAGAAGAGTTTACTTAGTGCTCCATCCGACCCAAAATTAGTTGTCATCTTGAGCTTTTTTACGTCCATTAAAAAAACCATTAAATAGAGTGTGTAATTTACTATGTTATCCTTATTTAATGCTTGACTATTAAATTTTTTTGAGAATTCTTTTTATTATTACGAGTATAGTTGAAAAAGACTAACAATTTTAGCCTTGAAATCTTAAAATGACAAGTAAATTGTGACACACATTTTTTTGCTAAAGTGACAACTAAAATGAGACGGTGGGAGTATATACTTATAGTGCAAAAAGATTGACACTATTAGATTACTTAATTATAACTACAAAGTAGAATTAATAACCATGAAATTAATCATATTTCTACCATAATAGGTAAAATATAGTAGTAATAATTTCAAATAAATTTAGACTGCATGTATATAAGTTAAAAGCAAAGTACCACCAAGTGATGTGGTGTAGCGGATGGGGCTACTCCTCCCTTAACCAGAGGTCTCGGGTTCGAGCCCTGGATATGGAAAAATCACTGGTAGGGAGCGCTTCCCCCCGAATGGGGCCCTACGCGGCGCGAATTCGGATTAGTCGGGGCTCCAATAAGGGTACCGGACACCGGGTGGGAAACCAAAAAAAAAAGTTAAATGCAAAGTGCTTAGTTTCTCTCTCTCTCTCTCTCTCAAGCCCCCACAAGATAGAAATATGGTCCTAAAGTTAGTCTTAGACTCCTTGGCATTGGCAACAATGAGAAAACATTATCTCTTTTGATGTGTATTTGTAGTTTTTCTTTTGACCCTTGATTTGGATTTTCCCTTGTTGAATAGCTGGATGTCTCTATCTAATAATCTAACCTCTCTTCTTTTTTCCCTTTATATTTTTCTCCTTTCCTTTTCATATGTTTGTAATCAAGATTTATTGATGTAACATGTCCTTGCTTGTGTCCCCTTCATTCATTATAATTAAGTTACACCATCAAGAACATGGATGCGACTTAATATTTCCATAATTATGGACATAACCTAACTTACTTTCATTTTCCTTCTTGTCATCTTCTCTAATTTCATTCAGGATGATACCTTCTCATCACTCATACTGTGGTTAGGTGTATACATTCGGTATTGATAAGTTTTTTCCGTTTTGATGTTATACAGATAGTTCCATTTATATGTACTATAAATTGTTGCATATAAATTTAATACATGCACTGTTTTATTACTTGTACATATATAATCGTAATATCTACAAGATTATAAGTATTTAATTAGTACTTGAACATGGTAATATTTTATATACTCTAATATATTCCCTCCGTTCCAAAATGGTTGTAATAGTTTCCTTATTAGTCTGTTTTAAAAAGAATGACACAATTCTAAATTTGGAAATATTTTTGAGTTGAAACTACTACTTTATCCTTAATGAAATGCTTTATAGCCACATATTTATGCATGACTTATTTTGGACCACAAATTTCAAAAGTCTTACTATATTTTTTAAATTCCGCTCCAAATCAAACTATGACAACTATTTTGGAACGGAGAGAGTAGTAAGTATACAGGAAGAGCCCACACGATGGGAAGGAGGAAAAAAGCCAAAGAGTAAGGGGAGATTTCTGAAGTGGACTACTCTTTCAGTTATCACAAAATAGAATTCACATTTCTACATTTCTCTGATAATGATAACGATATTAGCAGAGACATTAGTCAGAAATGTGGGTCATTCTATCATGTGGGATGTCTCTTGAGTTCTTGTACCTAACTGCACCCTTCCCTCTCAATACACACTCACAAACCCTATCGTGTTTTCTTTAACAATCTAATATTCGTCTATCCGATATGTACTGATCTAACTAATTTGAATTTGAGCTGTATAAGATCCATAAAAGAGAAGTATTAGCTCACTAACCATGAAATTCTCAAGCTCGAATTCAAAATCTCATATTCGTCTATCTGATAGGTACTGATCTAACTAATTTGAATCCGAATTGTATAAGGTACACAAAAAAGGAGTTATTAGCTAACTAACTGAAATTATCAGGCTTAAACTCAAAATCTTTAATTAAAGATGAATGAATTTTACCCGTAAGTGTTATAGACTTTGGGTATAGGGTATCTACTTCAAGGAAATAAAGAAAAAGTGCAAGAAAGCTAATGAGTAGTCTCAACTTTCAAATCATGGGACTGATGACCTTTCCTTGACCAATGACCACCAAATATCTTCCTCAAATTTAATTTTATTTGGTCCTAATTTATTATTCTTTATCTTTAAGAGATTTTCTTGTTCTATTGTATCCTTAAATTGTGTACAAAAAAGCACAAACGAGTATATCTTCTTTATTCTTTTTAAACCTTTATTTGGATGATCTAGCTAGAGTCATGAAACTAAAGTTTACTAGTAAGTAGTACATATTTTGTGGTAGAACCCAGGGGCGGATATAGAGGGTTGATCGCAGAAGGTTTTTTGCGGACAGTGTATTTGTATTTTAAAAATCACTATTTATGTACAAAATTTAAGTCAAGAACTCAGTTACTTGTATAATTATTTACTAAAATTTAGAACCCATAAAGTTCAAATTCTAGATCCGCCTCTGATAGAACCCCTAATAATGTGAACAAAAAACGAGGTTTATTTGAGCAAGAGTGCCGGTTAAGTTGAGTTAACGTTGAAATAATTAAGATCCCATGTAGATAGTGACCATTTAACTTAATTAATTTTACAATATAGTATAAGATCTCATATTTCTGTTTAGATGGTTCAATATTTTTAGTGTGTTTAGAATTAGACACCAAACATAATGTTCGAAATTTAGTTGATGATGTCACAAACTCCCTATGTTTTTCAGTATCTCACCTTAGTTAGTTGTTAAAAAGTTTCTAGTGACACTATAAAAAATTATGGCCCAATTCTCCCTTCATTGTACCCAAAAAAAATGACAGTTCTCCAACACTACTAGTATCTGCAGGCCCTAAGCTCAGTGGGAGTAATCAAGAAGACTAGCATTTTCTGTGGAAGGTTTTGGCTGGGTAGGAGAATTGTAGATGTTTCTATAGCTACAAAATGAGTTTGTGCAAGAAGGATATTTCTGGCGCCGCTGCTACTATTTCACCCTCCTTTAGAAAAAAAATAATTTTTCTAAGAATCGCCAGATCTTTGTATTAGAAAAGACCTTCGGCCACTATGCTAGTGATCGTCGGGTCCTTGCTGATTGAACAATCCGATGATCGTCAAAAGAGCCCATTTTTATAAGATTTTTCTTATATGGGGTCAAATCCATATCGGGCGCGAGAAAGTGTTCTATTTTGTAAATCTTCCTTACGAGATCGGGGAAAGTGCACGAAAGGCCACTTTTGCCACTGGTCTTTGGGCACAGGTCACTAATACCAAAATATTTAGTTTGTGGCCATTTTTACTTAAAGAGATAGAACTTCAGTCCAGAGGCCGGATTGAAGTTCAGTCCTTAAAGATTGAATTCAATCCAGGGCTATATGGACTGAAGTTCAGTCCAGTCCTTAAGATGGAACTTCAGTCCAGGGCCATATGTACTGAAGTTCAATCCTTAAAGATGGAACTTCAGTCCATGGCCATACCATACCATGGACTGAAGTTCAGTCCATGGCCATATGGACTGAAGTTCCATCTCTAAGGATTGAACTTCAGTCAAGGGGCCGTATGGAATGAAGTTCAGTCAATTATCAGAACTTAAGTCAATATTTATTTAGTAAAGGCCCAAAAATGGTCTCTAGTGTAAGACCAATAAAAATAGTGGTCTCAAACTAAATACCAATATTAAAAGTGGCTTCTGAACGAAATTTTTACTACGAGATCCCGAAGATTACTTTGTAAGATGTTAATCTCGTAATCACCAAGTACAAAATGATTTTGAAAAGAAGCTACTAAAAGTCCAGAAAATTTTGAGTTTGAACTAAACCCCTAGAAAATTACTAGAATTTATTGTCCCATGAAAAATTTTCGGCACAGCAAAATATGAATCCTTAGGAAATATTGTTTCTGAAACTTTGAACTAAATCCAAGAAAAATATCACGAAGGTTAGTTATCATAAATATTTCATGTGGCTATTTAAAAGAATCCATATTCTTAAAACACGGCTATTTCCTAAAAAAAATTTAAATTATTGATTGTTTCTCTTTGAGTGACTTAAAAGCTGATGATTGCTCAAATAACCAATTATTTTGAAAGTTTACATTTCCAACACTTTAAATGATTCCAGCCCAAAAGTATTTAAAAAAATAAGGATTATTACCCCATATAACCATTTTCAAACCTTATCCACTTTTCGTAACCATATTTTATCTTTTCTTTCCTTTCCTAGCTTATTTATTTGATATAATTTGATGATATAAATATTTAAAAAATATAAGACAAATATATATGTGTATAGAAGCTATATATAAAGAATATCAATATAATTATATGCTATATTTTAATTATAAATTAAATTTTAAATATAAGTATTGTGGCTAGATTATATTAGTAATATGGTATATTGAGGGTTGTTTATGTGAAAATCACAAAAAAAATATAAATAAAAAGGGGTTCTTTACATAAATAGCAGCCCATATGAAAATATTTACTATTCTTTAGCTCTTACTTTTGGTAGCCACAACATTACACTCAAATAATAGAAAAAAAATCCTAGTGTTAATAATTATATAATAATATTTTTCTTAAATAAAAGATATATATCAATGCTTAAAAAATAAAATATATATCACCTAAAAAGAAGAATTTGCATAATACTATTTTTTATTTTTTTATTTTAGTCGCCATATTTAATATTTACATAAAAAAAATACATATCACCTAAAAATAATAATAAAAAATACTAAAATAAATAAATATTAAATATACACCATATTCAAATAGTGATATATTGTATTAAAATATTAAATATTAATATTTATTTATTAGAAATTTAATATATATTACATATCATATATTTAACATTTAATCACATAATATTTTAACATATGTATGTAATATTTATCGAATTATTATTTTATATATTAATATTTTTTAGATACACAATATATGTATGATCTTTAACATTTATTTTATATCTATTAATATTTATTAGATACACCATATATGAAACTTTTATATTTTTATTTAAAAGATACACGATATAATTATGATATTAATATATTTTATATTTTATTAAATATTTATAAAATATTATTATTTTATATATTACTTAATATTTATTAGATACACGATATATGTATGAAATTTTAATATTTATTTGATATACAATATATGTATGATATTTATATTTTATATATTTTATTAGATATTTATAAAATATTTATTTAATTAGAATTTATATATTAATATTAATATTTAATTAATATTTGTATATTAACATATTCTGTCGGTAATATTTATTTAGTTACTAAATGTATCAAAAATTTAGATATTATTTAATATTTCAAATTGTGGTTAATCCCTAATACAATGGATAAATATTTTTGAATGAAATACAATTAATAATATATAAATAAATATTCTTAAGTAATCTTAAAATACTTGCATATCGAATATTTTAATATTTTAACACATTATTGTCTATGTACTGTTTATTTTAGATAAAGAAATAGTAAAAAATCCTACACAAATAGTACATAAATAATATAATATATTTAATATTTATTTATTAAATGTAAAATATCTAATATCATACATATCGTATATTTGAATAATTATTCTCTTAGTTTTTTAAAATATTATGTATGTATTGTTTATATATTACTAATATTTGTTTTATATATACACTCACGGGGAGGATTTAAATCGTTAAAAAGTTGATTTTGCGCTAAATATGGTATATAGGCGATTATAGGCTTTAAAACACAATTAACAAATTCATTATGATCTCTACATAAATACACAATTATTTTTTAAATATATTAACACAATAATATGAATAAGATTATAAATATTAAAAAAATAAGTAAAATATGCTCTCTCTCTCTCTCTCTCTCTCTCTCTCTCTCTCTCTCTCTCTCTCTCTCTCTCTCTCTCTCTCTCTCTCTCTCTCTCTCTCTCTCTCTCTCTCTCTCTCTCTCTCTCTCTCTCTCTGTGTGTAATATACTGAATCATTATTATATTAAAACTATTAAAAATAAATTCTTGAAATATTCATTTTGTACATTTAAAATATAAACATAAATAAATATGCAATGGGAAAGGAAATATAAAAAATGTTGAATTTGATAGTTATAGAAATATTATATGTTCTTACGCATACTACTTAATGGAAAGAAAATATTTTATTAACTAGCAGTAGTAAAGAAACAATAAAGAGATTTTAAAAAAATAGACTCCTATAATAACTCATGTCTTTAATTCTTAAAATAACATTAACAAATATGAGATCAGCATTACCTAAACCCTTAAATTAAGGGATAATTTTTTATTAATTTATAAAATAGGTGAATTAATTTATAAATTACCTAATAGCTAGAGAAAGAAAGGGAGTGAAAAGTGGGGCTAGAAACAGTAAATAAGTACTACTCATGTGCTTATTGAGTAATTTACCCAATAAAAAAACTTGGGCTCGGTAAGAAGCCCTTCTTGATGGCTTACTTATACAAATACGCTAAAATGAGCATGGTTTTGAGAGGCTTGGCACTATAAATGTGGTCTTTAAAAATTGAGCACTTTATATAATTATAAAATGTCATTGCACCTTAAAAAAATCATAATTACGAAATAATACTACACTTTTTACATTTAATGAAACCGCAATTATAAAATGTCACTCCATCTTTTATTTTATTGAAGTTGTAATTACAAAATGTCACTCATCCTTACAAAACAGAAAATAATGAAAATATGTCTGTATTTATCCATGTAGTAAATCAAAAGAATTCTCAATTTGTAAATTAATTAGGCCAAGTCGACCTAGCTCACTTCGTACATCATAAAAACATAACTTCAAATGCTAGTATTTTAAAATAAAGATAATTAGGTCGCGCTTATTCATCCAATGAGCAATATATTTTATACATTTTATAAATAAATAAGGATAAATTATCCTTATTTGATTCATCCATAAAAATACATATGAAAGCATAAAATCAAGAAAATCCGGTAGCGTTTATTGCTATGTGAATCAAAATACTCTGTCTATTTTACAAATAAATGAGATCAAATCATTGTCACGTTACTCATATACATCAATCAAAGCAAAACATAATATAAGGTCGACCCGGTATAATTTATTCATAGTGTTAAGCTCTTTCATTTTACAAGTACATGAGACCAAATCGTCCTCACTTCATTCATCCACAAAATACATATGAAAACATAAAATCAAGACAATCCAGTAGCACTTATTTTATAAGTGATCCAATACTCTGTCTATTTTATAAAAAATAAGATCAATTTGTCATCATTTTGTTCATATATAAAAATTTAAATGAACCACTCTCGGTACTAGAGAAACAACCGGTGCCGTTTAGGAGATTCCCACTGCTACGTTGGATCCAAAAGGAATGGAAGCTGTGGAGGTGGAGAAACTAGGTCAATGTTATGGTTTCAAAAAACAGGTTTAGCCTTCCTTTTCTATTAAATAAATGGAAGTGCTAAAAATTTTAATACTAAGAAAAAAGTGTTAAAAAAATAAAGACCAGATATTAAAGCGCTCAATTCGATAAAATTATGTATCATGATTAGAACCTGGGCCGAACAAACAAGATAAAAGCAAAAAATTTAACCGCATTGTCTTCATAAGGAGTGATTTTGTAAAATTGCCTGCACTAAGGAATATTTTAGCAAAATGCCTTTATTTAGTCCAAACTCAAGATTTTAAGGTAAAAATGTTGTAAGTCTTGGTAATTGGCTATACTTCAATGGCAAGTGTTGTTTTGTCAATAATTCAAGTTATATGGCGAGAATGAATGGAAGACTGGAAGAGGCAAGCCTTGGCAGTTGCCAAAACTTACGACTAAGTGCGGCAAATGCTTTTGCCAATACTTGTCGTTCAAGTGTTGGCAAATCGAGCAGGGGTCAAAGGCAAGTCTTGCCTTTTGCCAAGACTTACGGCCAAGGGCGGCAAGTATTGCCTTTTGTCAATACTTGAAGGGATAAGTGTTGAAAACAATGAAAAGCGAAGAAATATAAAGGCAAGTCTTGGTCCCGACATAAAAACTTGACAGGAGTATTTCCGTCTGAATTTTACAAATCATCTGTTAGCGTAGGCAAAAAGGCAAACCATTACTTCCCGTGTCATATTTTTGCAAATCAGCCGATAAAAGAGAAGTTTATGCATGAAATAGGCAAATCTGGCAATGCTATTACAGTTTTGACCTCTATTAGAAAAGACTCACAAAAATAGACTCCATCAGGGAAAGTTGTTGGCGACTGCAAGAGGAAACTATTGGAGATCGCTGGTCCTTATAAATAGAAAGATCTAACGATCTCAAGAAGCTTTTTTAAATTGATCAAATTTGTAAGGTGACCAAATTTGTAAAGGGAAGTTAATATAAAAAGGATAGATACCAAAAAGTGAATAAATAAGTAAACTAAAATATTGTGCAGATGAACACATGGTACTCACAGTTCAAGAGCATTGAATGAAATGAAAAAGCCATCCTAAGAACTTGTGACACGATAAATCAACGATAAAGTGCAAATAGCTGATGCAAGATGCAACGCATATACAAGCATTGGATCTCAAGCTTATTTTACTTTTATTTAACTTGCACGCTTCTTGATTATTCAATCAATTATTCAGTATAGTCAACCTATGCTTTGAACATCTATGTCCACCAACGTTTAAGTACATAAGAAGGAATCATATAACGTTTTTGTCTCTGTTAGATTCGAACTCAAGTCTCGAATGATTTTCATCAAAATACTTTAGAGTGCTCTATGTCGTGTTGACTTGTTTTAAATAAACTAACTATCCTGCTGTAGTCGTAAACCACCCTTCTCAAAATCCAAACTTCAAATGAAAGTGAAAGTAATTGCTATTTAATCCTTACTAAGCTGGAAAATTAGTGTAACAAGCTCTTCATAATTAAATTTTAGGTGGATATGTCCCTATTTTAATTCATTGCCTATGAGTACCTTACTCATAAAGCTGACAGATAAATTTTAGAAGGGACCATGTGGTCTCATTTTCTTAACTGTACTTTGAACTTAATGCTTTCTGTGCATTCAAAACTTGACCATGCCATCGATAATACTCGCTCCGTCCCATTTTAGTTGTCGCTTTAAGCTTTTTCACGCCCATTAAGAAAGTCATTAAATAGGGTGTTTATTTTACTATCTTATCTCTATTTAATGCTTCACCATTAACTTTTTTTGAGAATTTTTTTAATTATTAGGGGTATAATTGGAAAGAACTAATCAATTTAGCCTTGAAATCCTAAAGCGACAACTATTTTGGGACAAACGGAACTTCCTAAAGCGACAACTATTTTGGGACGGAGGGAGTATATAAGTTGGCTTGACAACTACTCTCTCCGGTCCATTTTAGTCGATAAATTTTACTTTTCGAGAGTCAAATTGATCAATCTTTGGAGTTAAATAGAACTAGATCTATTCAATATTATAAAATTATAATTTAGATATTAAAAAACTTCACGACAAGTACTACAAGTTGTAATTCTTTTCATATCAATATAATAAAGAAATATATTTAAAAATATTATCCAAAATTTACATTGTTTGACTTTTAAAAAAGGAGAGTGATCAACTATTTTGGACTGGATTAAGTACTATTTAAATCAGGCTCCCATATACTCCCTCTGTCCCATTTTAGTTGTCGCTTTAGCAAGTTTTATTTGTCCCAAATTAGTTGTCGCTTTAGCATTTCAAGACATTTTTTACCAATTCTTTCCAACTATGCCCATATTTAATAAAGGAGTATTTCCTATAAAAAGTCAATCCAGTTTTATTTATTAGGGATAAAATAGTAAAAGACATACCCTATTTATTGATTTCTTAATGGACGTGCAGAAGCCTAAAGCGACAACTAAAATGGGACGGAGGGAGTATATAAGCCATATATTACAAATTTACAATTTAGTTTTCACTTTTCACCATGCTCAATTGTTTTGTTGCCCTCAATTTCCAACAATGGAGTAAATATAAAAATCGAATATAATAACTAAAAGCATCATCCTAATGATTCATGTCTACCACCACCACTCATCACAATTCATGATTATGCCAATTATTGCGAAATTTTTCTTTGTGATGCGTAATTTAGATTAAAGGAAAAGTTAAGAAGTACTCAATAATCATCTTAAATTAAGTTTTAGGCCGTGCATTACAAGAAGCATAGAAAGTTGTTGAACTTGTCTCCATAAAGTGGTTCCATGTTGGACCTAATACAATATACTCCCTCCGCCCCATTTTAGTTGTCGCTTTAGGTCTATGCACGCCCATTAAGAAATCAATAAATAAGATATGTTTTTTTATAGGAAATACTCATTTATTAAATATGGGCATAGTTGGAAAGAATTGGTAAAAAATATTTTGAAATGTTAAAGCGACAACTAATTTGGAACAATGAAACTTGCTAAAGCGACAACTAAAATAGGACGGAGGGAGTACTAAAGTGATTTATTGTAAATAGACAATAGATTATTGTAAATAGATTAGTTATGTAAATTGTATAATGGGTCAAGCCCGTTAGGTTTACTTGGTCCCTAAGTTAGGTTTAGGGTTAGGTTCTCTAGGTTTCTTTTCTATAAATAGGGGACTCCCCTCATCAATGAAAGCAAGAGTTTTCACCCAAATATTATTTCTCTCGTGTGAGTGTGTTCGGTTTTACATGGTATCAGAGCCATCGTGAAACTCTTCAAGTAGAAAAGTAATTGAGGTTTCAAAAGGTGATGTTGCAGCCGTACGGAAGACAATCTCGCCGTACGATATCACTTCGAATGATAATTCTGGTTTGATTATCACACAGGTCCAGTTGACCAGTGAAAACTATGAGGAATGGGCGCGGTCGGTTAGAACGGCGCTGCGTGCAAGGAAGAAGTTTGGTTTTGTTGACGGATCGATCAAGATGCCAGATGAAAAGTCGATCGATTATGAGGATTGGTGGACTATCAATTCTCTTCTGGTGTCGTGGATTAGGAATTCGATCGAGCCTACTCTTCGGACCACCATATCGCACATGGAAGTAGCGAAAGATCTGTGGGAGAGTATTCGAGAACGTTTCTCCGTGGGAAACGGACCTCGGATTCAGGAATTAAAAGCGGCTTTGGCCGGTTGTAAGCAAAAGGGATTAACTGTTGCTGCTTACTATGGAAAACTGGCTATGTTGTGGGAAGAACTAGGAAATTGTGATAAGTTCCCAACTTGCTCGTGTGGAAACTGCACGTGCAATCTAATGGTTGCACTGGAGAAGAAAAGGGAAGAAGATAGGGTTCACTTATTCCTTATGGGCCTGGATGAAAGCCTTTATGGAACTGTCCGTTCCAATCTCTTGGCTCAGGAGCCATTGCCATCGATGAATCAAGTCTACCAAAAGGTAATCCAAGATGAACGGGTCAAAGGGATGGCACGAATTCAGGAAGAATGAGGGGAGGTAACGGCGTTTGCTGCACAACGATCACAGCCGCCGAAGACAGGCTATAAGGAGTGTCACTTGTGTGATCGAGGAGGACATCCTCCGGAACGCTGCTATGAAGTCATTGGCTATCCGGAGGGGTGGGTGCATTATCCGAAGCAAGGCACTTCGAATGGAGGACGTGGTAGAGGAAAAGCTAAAGGCAACAAAGGTGGAAGAGGTCGTGGACATCAACAGTTTGGTTCAAATGCTGGTCGGGGACGTGGCAATAATCGAGCAAATGCTGCTCAAGCTGAGCTCGAGAATGGAGAAAATGGACACATGAGTGTGCCCGGACAGGCTAACCTGTCCGGAATAACAGGTGATCAGTTGCAGATGCTGTTCGATTTGCTGAAAAAGGAAAAGGCAAGCACAAGTGAACCTTCGATTGGTAAGAAAACTCATCCTTCATGGATTATTGACACGGGGGCGTCAAATCACATGACCGGTCAGATAAGTATTTTGGAGAATTTACGAACAATACCAAAGTGTCCGGTAGGTCTACCGAACGGAAGCAGTACGATGGCGACTCAGGAAGGATCCATCAGATTTAACGAAGACATGGTTCTTCACGGAGTGTTATATGTGCCCGAAATGACTTGCAACTTGATTTCTGTGTCTCAATTAATTAATCAAGTTGGTTGTAATGTAAATTTCACTAATGATTTGTGTGTTATGCAGGACCGGGTTACAGGGAAGTTGATTGGAGCGGGTGAACAAAAGAACGGACTCTACTACTTTCGGACGATACCCGTGGTGAAAGCTGTGAAGGTCGATGTGGTGGACTTATGGCATCAAAGGTTGGGACATCCTTCGATGCAAGTAACAAAATCTCTTTCAGTCGTAGAAGATAGTGGGAAAGGTAGCTTAGAAGAAAAAGCATGTGATGTATGCCTTAGGGCAAAACAAACTAAAAATGTATTTCCTTCGAGTAATAATAAAGCTGCTGAACCTTTTGATTTAGTTCATTGCGACTTGTGGGGTCCTTATAGAACTGAGTCTTCGTGTGGTGCATCATATTTTTTGACTGTTGTTGATGATTGTTCACGAGGAGTATGGGTGTTCCTGTTAGTTGATAAGAAAGAGGTCGGACAAAAATTGAAGGGTTTCTTTGCAATGGTGGAGAGACAATTCAATAAACGGGTTAAGTGCGTTCGGAGTGATAATGGAACCGAATTTGTAAGTCTGAAAGGGTATTTTCTCGAACAAGGGATCTTGTTCCAAACTTCGTGTGTGGGGACACCCCAGCAAAACGGTAGAGTTGAACGGAAACATAGACATATCTTAAACGTGGCACGGGCGCTGCGTTTTCAAGCTAATTTACCAATTGACTTTTGGGGAGAATGTGTGATGACGGCATGTTATTTGATTAACCGGACACCAACTAAGTTGTTGAATGGGAAGACACCTTACGATATCTTGATGGGTGTGACACCGAATTATGATCATTTGAGGGTGTTCGGTTGCTTATGTTATGCTCGCAATCAAGGACGAACAAGTGACAAGTTTGAAAGTAGGAGTCGTCGATGTGTGTTTTTGGGTTATCCAAATGGGAAGAAAGCATGGAAAATGTATGATTTGGAGACAAAGGAGTTTGTGTTCTCGAGGGATGTGGTGTTTTACGAAAAGGAATTTCCATTCGCCTCCAAGGAGACTGATGCCGAAAAACGGACACAAGATACGGCTTCTGTCACCGTTGCATTGGAGGAGGAAGAGGAGAGTGTGCAAGGAAGGGGGGGTGTTGAACCCAAAGTCGTAACTCCGGTGAGTGAACCCGAAGAGGTGACTCCGGAAGCTGAACCTGCGGTTGTCCACGGCGTTGAACCCGAAGAGTTGGGTCGGGGAAAACGAACTAAGAAAGAGAATACCTTGCTGAGAGACTTTGTTACTAATACGGTCCAAAAGATGAGTCACCGGGTATCGTCCTGCGTTCGAAAGTCTGCTTGTTCATCTGTTTCTCAACAACCCTCTGGTAAGCCCTATCCTCTAGCACACTATGTCAATTGTGATAATTTCTCTTCGAAACATGTGAGTTTTCTTGCAGCTATAACGCAAGGACATGAGCCTACCTCCTATTCGGAGGCGGTAAAAAGTGACAAATGGAGAACAGCCATGGGGGAAGAATTGAAGGCATTGGAAGCGAACAGAACCTGGGAGATAGTTCCCTTGCCTAACGGGAAGAAGGCCCTCGGATGTCGATGGGTATACAAGATAAAGTACAACTCGGATGGAACTATTGAAAGGTACAAAGCAAGGTTGGTGATTTTTGGAAATCATCAAATCGAAGGGGTTGATTATACGGAGACATTTGCACCGGTTGCAAAGATGGTGACAGTCCGAGTTTTTCTGGCCGTAGCAGCTGCCAAAAATTGGGAATTGCATCAGATGGATGTGCACAATGCATTTTTACATGGTGATCTTCACGAGGAAGTATATATGAAATTGCCTCCGGGACATCGCATGACGGGGAGAGGAGCTGTGTGTCGCCTTCGAAAATCATTGTATGGTTTAAAACAAGCTCCCCGATGTTGGTTTGCGAAGTTGTCTGCTGCACTTAAGCAATATGGGTTTCGACAATCATATTCGGATTACTCATTGTTTACGATGAAGAAGGGAAATGTGCATTTAAATGTGCTTGTTTATGTGGATGATCTGATTATATCTGGTAATGATTCGAAGGCAATTCGAATTTTTAAGTTATATCTCTCGAAATGTTTCCATATGAAGGATTTAGGTGCCTTGAAATACTTCTTGGGAGTTGAAGTGGCAAGGGCTCCGAAAGGAATCTTCCTGTGTCAGAGGAAGTATGCATTGGATATCATATCGGAAACAGGCTTGTTGGGGGCAAAACCGGTTGGTACGCCGATAGAACAAAACCATCGCTTGGCACTTGCGTCTGGTCGTTTTATCAAAGATCATGAACGCTATCGGCGACTGGTTGGAAGATTGATTTACTTGTGTTTTACACGACCGGATTTGTCCTATAGTGTGCATGTGTTGTCGCAATTCATGCAGAGTCCCCGTATTGAGCATATGGAAGCGGCACTCAGGGTTGTTCGATATTTGAAAGGCTGTCCGGGACAAGGCATTGTATTTCATTCTCAGTGTGATCTGAGATTGCACGGGTGGTGTGACTCTGATTGGGCAGGCTGTCCGTTGACACGTCGATCGTTAACAGGTTGGTATGTGTCGTTAGGGGACTCACCGATATCTTGGAGAACGAAGAAGCAACAGATCGTGTCGAGGTCCTCCGCTGAGGCAGAATATAGATCGATGGCGATGACTGTGTGTGAATTGAAGTGGTTGAAAGGGATTTTATGGAATCTTGGGATTGATCACGATTCTCCGATGAATTTGAAGTGTGACAGTCAAGCTGCGTTACATATTGCTCGGAATCCAGTCTTTCACGAACGCACTAAACATATCGAAGTCGACTGTCATTTTGTTCGGAATGAAATCATCGGAGGAGTCATTCGTCCCAGCTATGTGCCTACGACCACGCAACTTGCTGATATTTTTACGAAGGCGCTGGGACGCACCCAGTTCGAATTCTTCCTTAACAAGTTGGGCGTAAGGAACCCTCACGCTCCAACTTGAGGGGGGGTATTGTAAATAGACAATAGATTATTGTAAATAGATTAGTTATGTAAATTGTATAATGGGCCAAACCCGTTAGGTTTACTTGGTCCCTAAGTTAGGTTTAGGGTTAGGTTCTTTAGGTTTCTTTTGTATAAATAGGGGACTCCCCTCATAAATGAAAGCAAGAGTTTTCACCCAAATATTATTTCTCTCGTGTGAGTGTGTTCGGTTTTACATGATTTGAGTAAAAGTTGTTCAATACCTTCATATGGGAAAAGAGTTGCTTCGTGAAAAAAAAGGGTGACTCTTAATTCTTATAGTTTCGATGTGCTAACTAAATGAGGTTATATTTTCGAGTAAAGAACTCATTTGGCTCAGTTCACCTTCCATTCAATTTACTTTGATAGATAAATTTCTAAACTTAAAATTGATTAATTAAATGCACTGAAAATATTTTTCATTCATTGTTGACGTTAGTCAAGTGACAATTATACAACTTGTATTAATTGTGTCATCTTGTACCTTTTTCATTGTACACTGTGAAGCGTGAATGAGTACTTAAAACGTATGAAGTGCCCAATTCTTCATGCTGGGAAAGGGCCATTATGAAACAAGGGTGGCCATTGGCTCCACCGGTGCATAATTTGATATGTGTGCTCGTATATACATATGTAAAGATTATATATTAAGTATACACAGGCTCTAACATAAGTGTATTGGATTAAAAATTACTGAGATCTCGAGCAGGGTCCTGCAACCTGGCACGAGCCCACTCCACGAGATAAACTCGCGAGGGGAGATAACATGACTCTTCCCTCGAGGAATCGTCTCAGAAAACGAGGAGAGTCGAGCTCGAAGCGTTGCGCTTGTTAGACCGACATAATAACATGATCCCGAGCAGAAGCAACACCTCGTCAAATGAAGCCTGATCTTTGTAACCGTCGACCATTGCTCCAGCATTTAAGAGGAAGATCGTGAGCCAACCATGATCAAACGTGGAGTAATGGTCATAAAAGCACAATTATGATATTTACAACGTCATTCTTTCTCCTGATTATAAATAGGACTTATTTGTAAACAAACATGACATGCACTCTATTTTTATTTGTTGTCTCGTTTGTCATTTAACTTATTCCTTACCTTGTTTACTTTTTCAAGCCTTTCATCTAGTTCAAATTTAACTTTAGCTCGAGTATCACTGTGATACAAGCAAATTACCAGTTAAACCCAATACAAATTTGATTTGTTGTCTTATCCCGATTTAGGCCAACACAATAAGTATATATACTCATAATTCAGCTTTACAAAGACGTCTACAAAAGTCCAGATAATAAGATTAATTATCAATTTTTACATCTTATATAGACTGAATAACTCAAATTATTGTGCTCCTAATTTGGAAAATTTCATCTAGTGGACTACTTCTATTTACTATGTTAAAGTGGACATAGATTAAAAAATGTACCATTATGCAAGAAGATTATTGACAAACATGCTTCAAGATAATGATATTTTTTGGTCCTATGTTTCTCATGTGCCAAGAACAATGATCATTGAATTCATCACTATGGTCTCTACAAACCTTACAAGATCCAAAAACCAAAACCAAACTGTAATGCAAATTCACAAATGGCACAAGTCAGTGACTACTCTTTGAGTGTAAGGAAAAAGAAAGAAACCAAAAAACAACAAAAGAATCAGGATAATTGCAGAACTAACGATAAATTTAAGTGGGGTTAACTTAGGGACCCCCTCACTGTCTCCTTTGTCGATATTTATTCTACTACTACTCCATCCGCCCATCCGTCGCAATTTATGTGATATTTTTCGCTTTTCGAGAGTCAGTTTGACTAAACTTTAAAGCTAAATTGAATTAGATTAATTTAATATTTTAATATTAAAATTTACTATATATTTAAAAACTACTTGAAACGTACTTTAAGTTGCAACTTTTCTTATATCATTTTGGTGAAAAAATTACATCTTAAAATATCGGTCAAAATTCATACAGTTTGAATCTTGAAAAGCAAAAAGTACCACATAAATTGGGACATATGGAGTACTCCCTCCGGTCCATTTTATTTGATGTTTTAGCCTATTTTTTTTGTCCATAATATTTGATCTTTTCGGAATACAAGATGGAATTTTACAATATTACCCCTTGCTAATAAATGACTTTAAACAAAATGTTAAGTAATAATAGCTTGAATAAGGGTTAATATAGTCAATTACATTGCTAATTAATGCTAAAAAGATGATTTTCTTAATACGCGTGAAAACACCCAAAACATCAAATAATATGGACCGGAGGGAATAATATCTAACTCCGTGAAATAGACGAATTTAATTGCAACATTTTAATTATCCACTATGGTGTATTAATGTGGTACTCATGTGGTTTAACTCCAGTAAGAGTAGTACACGTATTAAATATACTAAAGGTCTATTGTGGTCCAAATTTTGTCATAAAAAAAGACAAAAAAGAATGAGTAGAGGCAATACGTACAAAGAAAGCATAGTATCTAAACAAAAAATCAATTAAAACCCCACTCTCCAACATCTCTTTCTCCATTGAATGCTCATTTCAAGTTTTCATTACTTTTCCATGTCTTGTTTCTCACTTCATTAGCAAAATCAAATTATTATTTTTTTACTACATATAAGAGCCCGTTTGGGAAGGGGAGTCTTTGAGCAAGTGATAAAGTTGTCTTCGTGTAACCTATCGGTCATCTGTTCAAGTCTTGGAAACATCTACTTATACTTGCATAAGTTTAGACTGCGTACATCACACCCCTTGGGGCAGGGCCCTTCCACGAACCCTGCGAACGCGGGATGCTTTGTGCACAGGGCTGTCCTTTTCTAAGAGCCCGTTTGGGTGAGCTTAAACATGGCTTTTAAGCTTATAAGTCAATTAATAAATCTTTGATAATTCAAAAATTTATGCGTTTATAAGTTCTTATATACTTAAAAAATTTATAACTTCTCAAAAAGTGATTTATAAGTCACTTTTAATTTATAAGTTGCTTAAAATAAGCTCACCCAAACAGGCTCTAACTGTGAGTATAAAAATCTTGTATCAACCACCGATGAGTATTTGAAAGTCGTAAGTACTTCATTTTTAATCAGATGTCTTGAACTTGAATCCCGCGTCATATGAATTCGCCTTCGATAGGGGTATCTTATTGCTTACCGTAAAACTTGTCGGTGTAAATTCGAATTAGTCGGAGGTTAACACTTGTACCGGATATTAAGTGGGAAATAAAAAATAAAAAAAAAGAGTAAATGTGTTGTATCAACCGCTATTCTTATTATACTTTTGTCCACATATATGTGCTTATATCATAGCCCCAGACAAAGTCACGCACGCACATTTATGCTCGTGAGTGACGATGAATGCTATGGATTTTTAGCCCCTAAATGACAAATTGCACAACATAACCCCTTTCAGAAAAGGCCATTAACATTACAAATATGGCCACTAGTACTACAACAACAACAAATCTCAAATTTCAAACACAACCCATTAAACCAAAACGTCGTCGCTACCGTGAAACCACCATTACAACTTGTTCCACTTCCCACGTCGAGTTTAAAGAACAGCTCGATGCACAAAACATTTCGCCCACCAACTGTTCGACAAAATGTCTGAACGAAAATCATACACTTGATACATCTAACATTGTCTCTCCTGATAACTCATTGTGTATTCCTGGTTCTAAATCAACTGTCCGTTCATCTCCGCCACCCATTTCAGCTGCCACGTCATCCTTTTCGCCTTCGAAAACTAAGATCTTATATACTATGGAATCTTTAAGTAGCACACTTTATAGTGGTGGTAATGGTGGTGGTGGGGGTACACCTATTCCAAATAGCAATACCCATGAAGCATTTCCATCATCATTTAGTAAATTCAACTCTGCATTAACAGCTGGGCTGTTAAACCCAATGTCACCACCACCACCTTCATTGGACAACAAGGCTACGACTCGTTCGAGCCCGACCCTGTTCGAAATGATGGCGAATGAGCCTGAATGTATTCCAAGATCAACTGTTAACAATATCCCTCTGGGGGGCCTCAATCAAAAGCTTTCTTCGTCTGTTGCTGTGCCGATGGATAGACAGGCGATAATGCAACAGAGGCTTTTGGATCTTTTAGCTTGTAGGAGTCCGGGAAGTCAGTTTAATGATTCTGGTTCGAGCGATGTGAAGTTAACGTTGAGTTCTAAGGATGGTTTGAGTGTTGCTATGAGTGTTCATAGGCAGATCTTGGTGGCACATAGTAGGTTTTTTGCTGTTAAGTTGTCTGAGAAATGGGTAAAGCAACAGAGGAATTCGGGTCCTTATATTGTTGAGATTGCGGATTGTGATGATATTGAAGTGTATATTGAAACTTTGAGATTAATGTATTGCAAGGATTTGAGGAAAAAGCTTATGAAGGAAGTTGTTCCTAAAGTTCTTGGAATCTTAAAGGTAATGCTATGCATCTTAATTTACTAGTAATGGAAATCGTTTGATAAGGTATTCTGCTCGAATAAATTGTGATTGTATTTCTTAGTCGTGCAATTGGTACGAGTGTCCATGTAACTGCCCCAGCTAATTTGGGATTGAGGCGTGGTTTGTTATTTTTGATATGAGTTAGCTAGATAGATGGACTTCAATATTAAGTATATGCTTGCTCGATTTTGAACTTGAATAGAATCTAGGCATCAATGTTGTCTTTGTTCATGCATGTATATTTGTGTCCAGAAGTTATTTTATGTTGAAGTATCTATACTGCTTGCAGCTTTTGGTGATGTTGTTGTTAAGGGATAGTTGAGTTTCCATGATACTGAATTTTTTCTAGAGATAATGTGTACTCTCTATGCAGTCGCGTGCACACACATATATGTATGTAAAAAGGAATGTGCAACTTCTTTGGCCCTGGCTGATTAAATTTTCTTATAGGTTTCAGCGGCAATTGGGTTTGATGCGGGGGTTTTATCGTGCCTGGAGTACTTGGAGGCTGCTCCGTGGGCTGAGGATGAAGAAGAAAAGGTAGCTTCGCTATTGTCTGAGCTTCGCCTTGAAGGGGTAGGTGCTGGGGAAGTTTTAAGGAGGGTATCTCTTGATGTTACAACGGCGACAGAGAGTGGAAATGGGAATGAGGAAGTTCTTCTCAAGTTATTACATGTGGTTCTTGAAGGGAAGGATGAGAAGGCAAGGCGTGAGATGAAAGGTTTAGTATCCAAGATGTTGCGCGAAAACTCATCTCATAATGACTTGAGGAAGGAGTCACTATATTCAGCTTGTGATGCATGTCTGCAATTGCTCCGCCTCCATTTTTTACGGGCAGCAGATGCAGACATGCAGGATGTAGGTCAGATTGCACGACAGGCTGATAATCTGCATTGGATTTTGGACATCTTGATTGATAGACAGATAGCTGAAGATTTTTTGAGGACTTGGGCTTCTCAGTCTGAATTATCTGTGGCACATACTAAGGTGCCTGCACTTCATAGGTATGAGATTAGTAGAGTCACAGCTAGATTGTTCGTTGGCATCGGTAAAGGGCAATTATTAGCTTCCAAGGATGCTAGGTGCTTGCTTTTGCAGACATGGTTAGTGCCATTCTATGAGGATTTCGGATGGATGAGGAGGGCATCAAAAGGTCTTGACCGGCATTTAATTGAGGATGGTCTCAGTAACACTATTCTGACCCTACCAATGGCAGTACAGCAACAAATCCTGATGTCTTGGTTTGATCGATTTTTGAACTCTGGTGATGACTGTCCAAATATTCAAAGGGGATTTGAGATTTGGTGGAGAAGGGCTTTCTGGAGGCGAAATGGTGAGCCTGAACGGCCCCGTCAAATGCGTGTCATGACTGCAACAATTGAGAATTCTTGAGACATATTGACCAGTGAATGAGGTGAGGGTCATGCCACTCTAGGATTGGTCTTATCTCAACTCTAGTTATACCTTTGCCCTCGTCTTGGATCAATTCTTTTGTTTTATTCCTTTGAAACAAGTACAGCATTTCAATACAGCAGAGTCAAGCTTACGGAGATGATCGTGATCCCAGGTTTAAAGTGGAAGAGGGCAGGCACTTTTTTTCTGTTTAGGTGTCATGTTATCTGAGTAGAGTTTCTTTCTGATCCCATTTAGATCTCTCTTCTCTGTGACTAAATTTTCTGAGTTAGTGTTTTTAATCTACAAAAGGTCTTCCTACTTGAAAGTTCTGCAACATCTTGAATGCTAAAATTGTGTTACCAAGAGAATTTATATCTTCAGTATAGTAGGACACGGATGTCAAGCAAGCTGACAAAGTCCAGGTATTTTGGGATATAAAGGTGTGTGTCACTACTTATGGCCACGGGCAGTTGGTTTTGTGGTGGCAATGCCAGAGGCAAATCATGATTGCATAAACAGGGTGTGGTGCTCGCTGTCTTAGGTCCTTATCTATCTTGATATTGCTGGCAACCGCGGATGCAAGACTGATTGTTATCGCCTTTTCGGGTGCTAGTGAAATTCATTACATCGATGGACCTTTTTGAGCCATGCTTAGGATTAAATGCACCTGTGTTTCCCGCACGTGAATGATGTAGCACCATGTTGATATGTGAAGTTCTTTCCATTGTTTCTCCACCCCTTGTTCTCCTGCTTTACCGAAGTTTTAACTTGTTACCTGATATTTTAACTTTTTACATATTAACTTTGTTTTGTGTGAAAGGGGTTGCTCGGCAAAAGAAACTTAGTTGTCCAAAGCTTAGGATTGTGTTGTGCCTCGTGTTGGTTATCTACTCATTGATTGCTTCTTTTTCTTTTCCTTCTGTTCTCCACCTCTCTTCACTGGTTATACTGCCTTTAATATTTAACTGTCTTTAGCGGTGAAAATGCTATATGATTAATATTATCTGGAACTTTTTGACTTCTTCAGTGACTTAAATCTTCAGATTTTATCTCGTCTCATGTCTGTGTTTTGAATATAACCTACTAGATTTGACGTACGTATTTGTGCAATGCTTATGAATTGAAATTTGGTAATGGCTTTATGAAAACATATATTGTGAATTATACGGCTTTCTTTTGAATTTAAAAGCTGTGCACTAGTTTTAGATAGAAACCAGGTACACTATCTATTCGAGTGCTGTCTTTGTTCTTAAAGGAATGAGTTCCCTACTTTTTCTCTATGTTAATGATGTGACATTGGCTTTGTTGGTCAAATATTTTGTTACTAACATTTGCATCTGATCTCCAAAACTCATTTGATTCTTGCATAGAGAACCATTTTTCAGATCTCCCTTTTAAGAAACATTGAAGAATGAGTTTATTCTATGTCGTTCTTTTACGTACAATCAGAGACATTGTTCTTCTGGTTATTGATTAGGTTTGCACCTTTAGAATAAGATAGTCACATCTTCTTTTCTTGAAGAATGAGTTTCTTCTATGTCGTTCTTTTACGTACAATCAGAGACATTGTTCTTCTGGTTATTGATTAGGTTTGCACCTTTAGAATAAGATAGTCACATCTTCTTTTCTTGGACTGACTATATGTTGGTATGCAATTGCTCTTTTATGTGGGGTTCTCATAATCATCCAAATTTTTCAAGGGCTTTGTCCTAGGATTGTAAAGCATCTAGCTTTAGCTATAGTAACACAAGGTTGCACATTTGAATGTTTTCTATTTCATTGACTTTGCATATAAGTCTTGAGGGGTTGTTCGGTATAAGGGATTGGGATTATAATCCCGGGATAGAATTCAGGATTATTTTTATCCCATGTTTGGTATTAGGTATTAGCTAATACTATGACAAATTTTATGTCTAAATTGTAGTATTATTAATCCCACATAGGAGGTGGGATTAACAATCCCGGGATTATAATTTTGGGATTGTTAATCCCGGGATTGAACCGAACGGCCCCTAAGTTAGTAGTCTTTATCTTTTGGTTACATATTTCCAACCCCAAACATGAATTTCTGATAAAGAAGCTATCAACATACATGTCAAGGTTGTAGCTCTTAACATACAGATTAGTGAATGTTCACTTAGTTAAGCCTTGTTTAAGTACATAAAACTGTACACTACATCCTTTTTCTGGCAATTTTGTTTACACTATGGCTGTGGGTTCCAACAGCTCAAGAGTTTCTCCTGCTTTCTTCCCTTCTTTATGATCACCCAATCAATTCTTGTTGTCATCATCAAAGTGAGTAAAGTAAGATGGACCAGTCAGCAAGCAATCATAATTTAGTTCCCCTGGCTTTGCTACATTTTGCCTTCAAAAAAGACACATAATAACAAATAGATAAACAAGAATACCAAATGAATTCAAGCACAAAAGATGAGCATTGTGTTACCATTCTTGGTCATTTAGCATTTCATCAGTTAACCCAAATTGCTGCAACTCCTCCCTTGTATGGTGCATTAACAAGCTGTACCTGCGGATTTTCAATCAACTGTGTTTTTAGCGACAACATACCCAATATAATCCCATAAGTGGGGTCTGAGCAGGGTGAGTTGTACACAGACCTTACCCCACCAGACTGTTTTAGTAGCGAAAACAAATAAATAAATAACAAGGTCCATGGGGCTTGAACCGAGAAACGAATCGTGCAATTTACATAAACATAAAAAAATACCAAACATAGACTTGTTTACCTTCCACCATAGCCTCTTTCCATGACAATCATGCCTGCATTACTCATGTTATGGAGTCCTTCAAATTGCTCCACTGTCCATTTATACCATCTCATCAAGAAAACTCTTAGAGTAAGTCCATGAGAAACTATAACCAGGTTCATGTTTGGGCTCTGTTGACCAGGTGGTTGGAATCTTCCTACGTCAATATCACTTCTAAGTGTTTCCCTGAATCCTGCAGCTCCCTCTTCAACAATCTTATCCAAACCAAATACTTAAGAACCTCAAGAATCTTGAAAAAACAGGCTCACCTGTGATTCTATCATAGACATCTGCTGCTGATTCCCCATTAGGAAACCTATAAAAGAAACGACCATAACGAGCTCGGACAGCTTTCTCAATCTTCATTTGTTCTTTGTCCTGAAAATTCCCTTTATAAACACAAGTCATAAGAAGCTACAATACTAGGAAAGCCAAGTAACCAACAATGTAAAGAAAATGGACTATGCCAAAACTAATCCCCAAAAGCTAGCTCATGAGTTGACAATTCTCAAATCATTTGAAGCGACAACACATACGTCGACGGCGGGAGATTTAGAGCGTGGATAACATAACATGGTGCTCAACACTGTATAGACCACTAAATGGAATGAAGCAATGATGATACCATGTATGGAAGATGAACTCAACCTCACAAATTAACTCATGAAGTAAAGATTGCAAGACCATATAAGCATACATCTCATTTCCTTAACCATTGTTAGATACTTAATACTCCATGCACACAGCAAAACTAGACATCTAAAGACTGACTAACATAACATTATGAGATGAATCTAGTTCCGATACCATGTAAAGAAATGATCATTGGACCTAACTCTATCCGAAAAGTAGCTTATAAAGTGAGTATTGCCCAAGACCATATAACGACACAATCATGTAAAACCAATTAAAGGGAATAAATAAACTTCTGTACAAAACATGTTCATACCAAAATCTTGCTCTCTCAGACGAGGCTCTTCTCTTACACCAGCAATTCTTGAACGTTCAAAAGCCTTAGCCAAATTACGCAAAGTTTCAATTCCTCTTTTATAAGGTGAGACATAAAAATAAACTTTCCAATCATCTCCACCATCTTTCTCAATCATTTGTCTCATTTTTCTACCACATTCCTCAGCTTCTTCTACTCCTTTTTCTGTCAATCCAACTTTAGGATCAGCAACTCTAGTATAAACACCTTCATCAACATTTCCTTCACTTTGTCCATGCCTAACAAGAATAATTCTTTTTGGTCTAGGTGGTTTCACAATGATTGGATTTAATAAGAGGTTCTTTTCTGGGAAACTACCATTGTGTTCAGCTGATTTAATATGCACTTTAGAATATTCATCATTGCAGCATCTTATTCCATAAGAAGATAAGGAAGTGGTTGGACATATTTTCAAGAAAATGTTACTCATTTTGATAAAATACTCTTAGCAAAATAACATGATGTATTTCAAGAACTTTTGAGTAGTACAAATAATAAGATTCTTTTAATATCCTTTTGTCAATTTAATGCAAATGTAGCAAGTGGAAGCAGACTGAGGAGTTCACATTTTTGTAACGTAGAAAAGTACTAAGTTAAGTGTCTTAGTAATTTGTTTCTATTGTAGTATTGTTTGCGTGTTATTTTTCCTAGCCGAGGGTCTATTGGAAACAATCTCTCCACCTTGGTAGGGATAAGATTTGCGTACATTTCACCCTCCTTAGACCCCACTTGTGGGATTAACTGGGCATGTTGTTGTTGTTGTTGTTATTGTTTGTGTATGTATTTTGGTGGAAGTAAGAATTGAGAAGAGCCAAGCAATTTTTGCCTTATCCTACAGATGTATAGTTCTGCACCATGATATGGACAATTGTGCGGTGGAGGGTGGATTTGTGACATTGACGCAAAATTTAGAAAATAAGTTCAAGATTTTTGGCATTTATTAGAGGACAGAGCAATTTACGGACCAATAGCTGCACGTCATTTATTTATAAATACACTATCATCACTCAACTATGATTAATTAATATACATTCTTCCTTTATTAAATTACTTTATCATAGTTAATTGTTATGGTCCGATGTATACACCCGGTATGAATAAGTTTTTTTCCATATTTATGTGTTATTATACAAAGGCTGAATAGAGAGAAAGGATTATGTGATATTAATATGATACTTGGTATTTCAATAGAATAGAACCTCCTCAAGAATATACTGGTTATAATTCTCTTTCCATTTTACAATAATGATATAATACTTGTATGGATAATGCTACTATTTGCAACCATTAGCTCATTGTGTACCCCCTTAAAAGGATTTATTATTGAGGAGTGTGGTGAAATAATTTAAATTCTTTGATGAGTTCGTCGTAACTCCCGAGGAATAGTAATGCATTTGTTAGGATTACTCAGAAATCGGAGATATTTTTTACAAAATATAGAGATATTTTGATATTGACACAATATAGAGAGGAAATAGAGATTTAATTACAAAATATATCAAAAGTATATAAAATCTAGACATAACAAAATCCTAGCATCTTTCTCTCATTTTCTCTCTCTCTCCTTCCTCCTCCACTCCCAATCTGCTGTCGCTGAACTCCTTCCCACTCGCTGCCGCTCCACCGCCGCTCCTTTGTCGAAAAACATAAAAAATATATTTTCAAATTCCACTCTACAATCTTTCCATTTTTGCTTCTACTTCCAAATTCTCGTGGAATTGGTGTAGAACTAACTTCAAAATGTCATTCAATACCTAACTTCGGCGATCAAGTCACTTTTTCTGGTAAGTTTTTACATAATTCCTATCATCTCACCATCCTCCATCACCTCCCATACCTCGACTACCCATATTTGATAATTTTTTCATTCAACTATGGTGATTTTTGAGTAAAACTTAATGTTTTTTGGCTTGTTTTCCGGCAGTGTCTCGTGTTTTGTGGTAAGATCTAGTATATTTTCAGCCAAATTTGGTACTACCCCTGTCCCAGTTTACTTATCACTATTTTCTTTTTAGTCTCTCTAAAAAAGAATGTCACACTTTCTTATTAGACAACTATTTAATTGTATCCAGGGGCGAATGCACCTTAGAAATTGTGGTTCACGTGAACCCATAGACTTTCCACAAAATGAGGTATATTATGTACATATTTTTTAAAATAAGTCTAATATGATGTTTGATAACCCATGCTCTAAAATATTAAATGGTTCCCTCGGTCAAATGATGGTTTATTTACACTCAGGACTAGGGATTGTTTTCATTTAGATGCTCTTTAATGTATTATCATATAAAATGATATTTGACCTATATACACAAAAAATTGACAAAAGTTGTTCACCGACTATTTTTGGAACACTATAACTCCATCCATGCAGTTGTGAACCCATACTTTTGAAATTCTAGATCAGCCTTTGACTGTATCTAACCATTTATGGATTGTTTCTAAGTTTTTGCATTGTTAATGATATTTGACCTATATACACAAAAAAATTGACAAAAGTTGTTCACCGACTATTTTTGGAACACTATAACCCTGTCCATGCAGTGCTGAACCCATACTTTTGATATCCTATATCAGTCTTTGACTGTATCTACCCATTTCTAGATTGTTTCTAAGTTTTTGCATTGTTTATGCATTGTATCTAACAGTTTCCGCACCGTTCCAGCGTTACTACATTGTTTCTACATAATTTTGCACATTTTTTGTATTGTTTATGCCTGTTTTTGCATGTTTCTCATTGTATCTCCAATATTTTTTTATTATTTCTGTACTACTTCAGACTGATTATACACTGTTTCTAACTGTTTGTGCATACCTAGGAGGTGGCGGGGGGGGGGGGGGGGGGGGGGGGCAATTGGCGGCAGGGAATGGATATGAGGTGAAGGTTAGAGTTTCTCATTTCTAGTTGTTTGTAGCTATTTTTATAATATATATATATATATATATATATATATATATATATATAAAGAATATTTCTATTTTTTTTTAATTAAGATTTCAAAACTATATATAAGTTTAATTAACCAATTATATTGTACTCATAAATTTCACTAGACAACTTATTTTACAGGTTCTATTTAATTTAGCCATTTCTTATAAATTATCTGCAAGTACAATCATCCACTTTCAAACCATTAGGGTTGGAGTTATGTTATTTCAGCTCATGGTTTTACAATTCACTCACCTTAATTTTTTTTATTTTTTTTTTATTTTTTTTTTTTTTGAAAATGGGTTTCAGACGAAAAGTGTGAAGTTTGGCTCAACTTCAAATCAAATTCAAACCTTAGATTTGGAGTTGAGAAAAAAAAATAGCAGGTTTTAACTTCAGACCCGGATTGACTTAATTTGACTTCAACTTCATTGATATGAAGTAGGCGAAGCAGCCAAATCCTTCAATGGTCCGTCCACAAGTGACTGCCAATCCCAAAAGTGGCTATTTGTGCATTTCCCCCAATATTATGGACTGGAATTGTTTAGTTAAAGAAACATTTGTATAATTTTGATGAGTAGCTAGTTTCCCTCTACTTTCCTCGGCGAGTGAAGTTTCTGCCCTTGTTGAGTGAGTAAGGCCCGATCGAGCCATAGAATCAGCCAATACTTATATTTTTTCTAAAAAGTAGCTAGATTTTAAAAATATGCATTTTCTGAAGACTAGCCACATTATTCTATACTTGGATTTTTAACTGAAATTTTCTAATTTCAGGTATTTTTTTACTGGGACTTCATATTTAGCAAATTCCAAATATTTTATATCTAGACTTTTGAACTAAAAATGTTAAAGTACAAGCATTTGTGCTAGGACTTCATATTTAGCAAATTTCAGTATTTTATACTAAATTTTAAAAAAATTAGTTCAAAAATCCAAATAAAAAATAAAGTGATTTTCCATGTTTCTTGGATATGACTACTTTTCAAAGAAAATTAAAAAGCTTGCTAGGTTTCATTTAATGCGGTAAAAATTGGCTACATATTCAAATTCTTACAAAACATTTTCTATGGGCTTTTGGGTGATCTACCACTGGCTCCAAATATCCTAGCCAAATGTGGTCGTTTGTCGGAAACTTTAAATAAATAGCCGTCATAGTCTGTATGCATAGAAAATACACTTATTATGCATATAATGTAGTAATGTACATGAAATATGTGCGAAATATAAAAAAATGAACATTTTTTATTTAAGTAGTCTAGCCATTATTTAGGCAACCTAAATTTCCCTAATTCCCTCAACTCTCAAATGCATTCATTAATCTGCTTTTCTACAGAATTTCCTCCATTATTTGAATCTCCATCATAATTAAGGAAAAAGGAAGTTTCAATTTCCAAACACTTTTTAGTGTAAGGTCCTTTTTAGGGTAGAATCCCAATCTCCTCTAGTGGAAAAAACAAAGGAGACTTTATAGATGTTTATTCAATTGTATTTATACTTTATCCAAAAGTACTGGATTCTTTAACGGTAGATATGAATTTCCTCATTTTTTTTTCATATTATGTAAGAATCTAAATCATATAACTTAGACCATTAGAGTTTTTTTAAACTAATGCTGTAAGTAAGAATAGTATAATATTTCTAAGAGCCTGTTCGGCCAAGCTTTTTGGGAGCCAAAAGTGCTTATTTTCTTCAAAAAGTGTTTATTTTGAAAATTTGATGTGTTTACCCAAGCTTTAAAGAAAAAATAAGTGATTTTAAATGGCAGCAGAAGCTGTTTTTCTGCTGTGGGGAAGAGCTGAAAAAAAACAGCTTCTTGAAAAAATAAGTGCTTATGAATATTTGGGACAAGAATACCCATATCAAACTTCCATATTAAATCAAATTAATATTATCATATATTTATTTTTGTAATTTGATTTTTTTTTTTCAAATATTGGTTAAACATAAATTAATAACAAAAATATTTTTCTAAAGTTTGGGCAAACACAAACTACTAATCTCGCAAAATACTTATTTGAAAAACGCTTTCCATAAAAAATACTTCTCAAAATAAGCTGATTTTGACAGCTTAGCCAAGCTGGCTCTAAGTCCTTTTGTTCTACCTTTCCTTCATGGAAGGGTTGTGTAATTGGGGTGCTAAGGAATAATATTATATGATCAAAGTGAATGAGTTCTTCTTGTCCAATGAACAAGTGCAACATTACTTGATACTCTTTAACTCATCTTTTTTTATCTAGTTTATTTTTCCTTCTTTTGGAGGAAAATTCTAGGTTATGTTGTTGAAAGGGATTACTTTAAGACACATTATATTCAGACAAAAATGCTGTGTCATATATCATATATACAATGAACCAATCATTGGACGACATGGAATCCCCAATTATTATTAATTAAGTAGTAAATTAAGTTGAATTGTAGTCAATCTTGAAGTACCCTAGGTTGCTTGCCTAGAATTCATGTACCTTTACATTAGAAAAATGTGTGTCCCTTATTCTTTATACTGTTTATGGCCTGTCCTCCCAAAATGATTGCAATTTATGCCTCCCTCTTTAATTATGTGTTGATACTTCGCATATATATATATATATATATATATATATATATATATATATATATATATATATATATATATATGCCAAGTTATAAGTTGGCAGAGATTTGCACTTTTCGTGCCAACTTATATGTTGGCAGGGATCCGCGATAACCGTGCCAAGTTATAAGTTGGCACAGATATGAGCTTTTTCTGCCGACTTATATGTTGGCAGAGATACGCGAAAACCCTGCCAAGTTATAAATTTGAAGGGTTACACGCTTTTCGTGCCAATTTATACGTTGGCAGGGATCCGCGTATATATATATATATAATCCTACTTTTTTATTTATGTATGGTGTATTTCAGCATCTATTAAAATCTTAAATTCGTGAACCATTAGGCAAAAAACTATATTGTACATGCATCTTTCCAACTTTTCTTTGATTAGAGAAGACAAGCTAAGCAAGATGGCTAAATCTTTGTTTGCAATCTGTTTTATATCAAATCAGTTTAAATAATTAAAGAAAAAAGTAATTATACATATTACATAACCATAATGAAATGATACAAATTTATCTGCGATACATTTGTCTTGCACTCAATTTCTTTCTTGAGAAGAAAAATATTTAGGAAGAACCGTGACTTGCTTGATGTGAATTAGTAGAGAAAAGAGACTGTTCTTGAACTATTTGAAAACTACTCCTAAAATGCAATATTTTTATTACATAAAAAGGGTTGTTTGTTTTGTATTAATTCAACATGAAGAGGACCACGTACTAGAAAAATGAAGATAATGTCTAATAAAACAAAATGGTCGAATCAGACTTAAATTGGCAGTAGTAGAAAATTTTCCAAGAAACTTCTTGTGATTGTCTACAGGAATGATTATATATTCTAGTGGATTCGTGCAATTTTGAACAACCAGGAAATTTTTTAAAAATATTTTGTTGATATGGAAATCTTGTTTTAATATTAAATTGTTTATGATTTTCTTTTTGTCATTTGCATTGACCTTAGTCCTGTCGGAGACTTCTTTCTTTCTTGTTAAGAAAGTAATATCAAGAAATACTATATATATATACTCCCTCTGTCCCATTTTCTTTGTCAGAATTACTGTTTTAAGAGTTAAATTTTTTAAATTTGACCGTAGATCAAGATATAAAATCTTTAATTTTTTTTAAATACAATTTACATAAATGAAAACTACATAAAAAGTATTATAAGTCACAATAAATTACAATTCAAAATATTTAAAAGATATATATAAAAATTACTGTAAATATAAACTCTTTTAACCCTCAAAATTCGAATTTCGAAAAATAAAATGGGACAGAGGGAGTATATAAAATTATCTCTAGAAGTTGCAAGTTACGTACCTAGGAATATTATTTTCTAGGAGAAGGATAAGGAAACTTAATTAACTTTCCATACTACACCTACCCAGCTCCTTCCTATTTTGGAAATTTTGGTCATTGATTCACATGATAAGATAATTCCTTTTTTGCTGCTATTTGGACTTTGAGAGCAAGGTGACCAATGAAAAATAAAGTACCCTCACTGCACCATTGTTAGCCAAAGAATATAATGTACAATCAAGATTGAAAGATGAAACATACTCCCCGTTCTAAAATGATTGTCACAGTTCGGATTTTGAGAGTCAAACGAGTTTAGCTTTGACCGTAATATTTTTATATGTCTTTTAAATATTTTGAATTATTAATTATTGTGACTTATAGTACTTTTTATGTAGTTTCTAAATATATAAACATCGTTACAAAAAACTTAAAGATTATATGTTTAAATTCACGGTCAAAATGAACTCGTTTGACTATCGAAATCCGAACTGTAACAATCATTTTGGAACATAGGGAGTATTATAAAGTGAATAAGCACTTGAGAATAATTTAATTTAATTTTCTGAGGATAATTGAAAGTTAAGTTGTTAAAGATGAAATATTTGTTCGATTAATGATGTAAAGGCATGCAAAAACTACTGCTCCCTCCTGTCCAAAATAGTTAATCACTTTTTTTTTTAAAGTCAAATAATATAAACTTTGACCAATATTTTGAGATATATTTCTTCATCATATTGATATGAAAAGAATTACAATTTGTAGTACTTTTCGTATAGTTTTTTAATATCTAAATTATAATTTTATAATATTAAATAGATCTAGTTCAATTTAACTTCGAAGATTGATCAATTTAGCTCTCGAAAAAGCGAAATCTATCAACTAAAATGGATCGGAAGGAGTATACGATATGTTAAAAAAATCAACACGCTTAAAAATGAGCCCCACATAACGTAAAAAAGTAGAGCGTTTCACACACAAATAGAAGTGAATACTGTTTTGTGAACTAGACTTTGTGTTGAATGTTCAATGCAGCGATCTTGCCATTCGATGGTTCTTGAGAGCCACAAGTTTTGATATGATTGTGTGTGTGTGTGTGTGTGAAGAAAAAGGCAATTTTGTCGTCTCATCAGGCATTGACAAGAAAAGATATATACTTCATAGTTATCAACAAGTGTCTTGCAAGCAGAGGCGGAACCAGAATTTGAGTATGACGGGGGCACTACTGAATTTAATGTAGATATGCCAATTTCCCCGGATACCAAGTACTATAAATATCTAATTTTTGAGGTATTTATACCTACACATATAAATTTTTTACCGAAATCACCGGGTACCGGTGCACCCGAATTCACCACATAGGTCCGCCTCTGCTTGCAAGAATATATGCAAAACAATCGATTTTTACTGACGTGAAGTGCTCAAAATTTTCAATTTTTCACATAGTATAAGTCTAATTTCGTAGAAAATTAGTTAGTAGTTTTGAGTAAAGTATGATTTACGTAATAAATAGGTGTAGTCATGTATGACAAATGTTAGTGATTGAACATTTGAACTAGGTAGCGATGTGAAAATAGGAAGCTTAATTACGCGTAATATATATATATATATATGTGTGTGGGCATGCATGTTATTCTAAAGAAAATGAGCTTATTTCTTTCTTTCTTTTCATACTACTGCTCTCTAGACACAAAAAATAAATACTTACTTCTCATTCCAAAAGAATTACATTAAACATCATTTTTTTATATATATAGAAACCCCATATGCTCACTAGAGTATTGCAGAGTAACAAAAAAATAGACAAACTTTTTAAACAAAATTAACTAAGAAAAGATGAACTACTAAACTTTTCAAACAAAATTAACTATAAAATGATGAATATACTATCGTTCATGTAGTTTTTTTTTTTTTTTTAAAAGATGCATTCTTAATTATTACTCAAATCAAAAGCGAGTACATCAGAAATAAAAGATGGTGGGATAGACCCTCATTCCACCGAACCAGACATAGAAACAGTTGCCATAGCTAAAGTATGAGCAACTTGATTCGCTGATTTTCTAACTAGAGAAACAAGCACTAATTGAAAGTCCTTCATTAGCATCTTACAATCATTCATGTAGTTTGTAAGTTTTAACCTTTTTTTAAGCTCCCGTTTTGACATAGTTTTTAGAGGGATTTTTTGGGAGTTTTTGAGCCAAAAAGTGTTTGTTTATGCTTTTTGAGCAAAACTTGTCCCAAAAACTCAAAAACTAGTCTCGAGCTGTTTTTGGGCCAAAAACTAACATTAACACATCAAATTTCATTTTCATAAGAGCTCAAAGGCTCTTTTCAGCCAAAAAATTTGTTCCAAAAAAATATGTCCAAACACTTTTTCATTTTCATATCAAACTTTACCTTAAAAGTGTTTTCCAAAAAATATTTGAAAATTTATGTCCAAACGCTAGCTTAGTCACTCATATTAGATTCATGTTATTATTCACATGAAGATAAAATATAAGTATTTAAGTAGATCGCTTCAAAAGGTGGGGACATGAAACACTGGGTCCCACCTGAAAGGGCCCAAGGGCCGTGCTTCCTATAATCCTTTCCGGCCCAAAGCTGCCCACGCCGAGAGCTTCCTCACCATATTACAAAAGCTCAATTTTACCACTATTAGCTCGTCTGGGTGAGCTTAAAAGTGGCTTATAAGCTTATAAGTCAATTAATATATATTTGGTAACTTAAAATTTTTGGATGTATAAGTCATAGGTGGCTTAAAAGCTACTTTTTGAGAAGTTAGTGGCTTTTAAGTCACTTTTTGACTTATAAGCCATTTAAAATAAGTTGCTTATAAGCCCACACAAAAAGACTCTATAGTGGGATAGGATGAGTCCTCATACTCTTAAATATGGATTTCGAATTTGAGTTGGGAATAAACAAATTCTAGTTGATAGTATTTTCCGTTAACGAGTTACAACAGACGTAAATCTAAATTAATCGAACTTAAATGCACATGACTATTACCAAATGGAAGAAAAAAAAAACTTAATTATTGCTCTATTCCTAAATGAGAATAGATAGCTTGAATATGATGCTAAATATTGCTTTCAATATTAAGTAAGACTTGCAACTTTCTTCTTATAGAATTTATGAGTTGGAAATCATACAAATAGTACAACAACTCATAAGTAAAGTTATTTTTGTGTGACCTATCAAACTGTGGAAACATTCACTGTTATCAGGTTTGACATCGTATATTACACCCCTTAGGGTGCAGGGTGCAGGGTGCAGCCCTTTTCTGAACTCTGCATGAATGAGGATGTTTTGTGCACCGGGGTGTCTTTTTAATACGGTAACTCATAACTTTTTATAATTAAAACTGAATCAAATATACTTTGAGAGATTGTAGCTGAAAAGAATAGCTTGAATTGTCATCAAATAGCAATAGTGCCCAAATAACTTTTGATGAGAATATAAGTGTCATTTCGCCTTGAATTTGTCGTCTTCGTCTTCTTCTTCTTTCCTTTTTTTTTTAAAAAATAAAAAATAAAAATTTTTTGCTGACAAGTTTCGTCCACTAGGCCGTTTAATGATGACTTGACCTCAAAAAAGACTATACACTAATAATCCTAAATATAACACGAAATTCTTAATGTGAAAATTATGCACCATCAAATTATTAATTACTTCTCTTCGAAACTTTTCTCAAGGGTCTTACAATCAATTCCAAACTAAACATTCCATTAATGGCGATATGTGCATTTGAGCAACCTCCTCAGAGTTACTCCCTCCGTCCGATTTTAGTTGTCGCTTTAGGTTTTTTCACGCCCATTAAAAAAGACATTAAATAGGGTGTTTATTTTACTATTTTATTCCTATTTAATGTTTCACCATTAATTTTTTTTGGGAATTTTTTTAATTATTAGAAGTATAATTGAAAAAAACTAATCAATTTAATCTTGAAATCCTAAAGTGACAACTAATTTGGGACAAACATATTTTGCTAAAGTGACAACTAATTTGGGACGGAGGGAGTAAAAACTTAAGGCGAGCTTGAAAAAGACTATAATTAGGTATATTGAAATTCAACGCAAAGTAAATGTCATTTTCTTGCTCGTTATATTACTCTAATTATGTATTTTCCTAGTTACGGCAAAATTGAAATGGAAATAGTTCGAAACTTTTAATGGTTACCTAAAAAAGAAAAAAAACAATAATTAGAAAGTAAATAAGAGAAGGATCAGCACATTTCATATAGTTTGCTCTCTTACTTATGTCCCAATGAAGAAATAAGTATCTTTAAAGTACTTGATGAAGAGCACTTTTGTAACTTAATTATCTTCTATGAGACATAAAAAAAAGGAATTCAAGTGTATATATAGATAAGAAAAAGTTCCACTTACATGGGATAAATTAGTATCTAGAAATAAATACATGAATATACTCCTTCCAGTCCATTTTATTTGATTTTTTGGTCTTTTTTTTTGTCCAAAATAATTGATTTGTTCAAAGTTTAAGAAGCTTTTAAATGGTTCTTTCTTAATATAACCTTGTTAATAAGTAAATTTGAAAGAGTCAAAGATTAATATAGTAAATGACCTTCTTAATTAATGCTAAAAGGTGTATTTCTTAATCTATGTGAAAACAACCAAAAAATCAAATAATATGAACCGGAGAGAGTAACATTTAGCAAGCTGCAATAATCACTTCGAAGTTCCAACTTGTTATAAGACATCAAAATCATATTCTTTCACTTTCACTCAAAATTATTACTAGGAAAGAGGATTCAATTTCCTCTTCCTTTTGTCTCTAGATGTGTGCATGTAGGCATCATAAGTATCATGGTATACCACTTATAAATAATATTATTGGACTATAACTTCTTTTTATCTAGAGGGTACGTATATGACTCATTAAATAAAAAAATACTTCATACCAGAAGTTTTTTTCATTCTCACAATTCAAATTCGGAATTTCAGATTAAGGTGATCGGACAAAAAATGTAAAGACATAGGTTGTTTCTATATTGTAGAATACCATATAAAACAATTTCAATAGTTCGAGGACATTGATATACGTTAATGTGTTAGGGGATGAAAGCATCAAACCGAATCTTGACAGTCCATATATTCAAGCATGGGCAGACCTAAGTGGCAGTAAGGGATACTCCTTCACCGAAAAATTACACGGTATAAATAGGTAAATTTTTTTTATATGTATATATATATCATGTGTTGAGCCTTTTTAATTTTTTTGGTATATTCGATTATTTATATTTTGATACTCCTTACTGAAAATTCTGGTTCTGCCACTGCATTCAAAAACAAAAGTGTGAAGCTTTTGTCATGTAATTGTGAAACAAGCATAGGTTTTAACAGGCATAATAAAAAACTAAGTCATTTTTATAAGTTAATCCGACCATGTCCATGTCAGTATTTACATGTAAATTAAAACTTCCTACGTGGGCCGCCTCTATATGTTTTATTAGGAAGCACACTTATGCCAAAATAATGATTGATATATACATTATTTTTTTGATATTTAAAATTCAAAATAAAATTCTGGGCTAATTTATATATTGATGTATAAGCCCCTTTAATCCCCTCTAATCGTTACTAGCTTAATTGTGTGTTTTAAATTAAATAAAATTGTCTATTACCATTAGTTAAGTAGTTAAAAAAATAGATTCGCGATGGAAAAGAGAATGGAAATAGAAATGATATCAACATAAAGATCGGGAATACATATATAACGAAAATTGTAATTTTAGAAAGCGGTCATTTTCTTTAATTTTCATATGCTAAAATAGATGGAATTGTAACCTGATTAAGATTATAAAGCATTAGGGTTTTAAGGGTTTTGCCAATGAAGAAAGAGGCAAGGAGAAAACGACGTGGGATTTTTTTTTTTTTTTTAGTTTTCCACTCGGTGTCGGTATCTTCATTGGAGCTCGAACTCAAGACCTCTGATTAAGGGAGGAGCAGTCCCTGCACCACATCACTTTGTGGTAACTGTGGGATCTGTTAACGTCCGAAAAACCCTTTAAGAATAATATTGGTAGGGAATAATGTAGGCAAGGATTTCCTCAAAACAACTGTAATTAACCATTATTAAGTCATGATTGAGATCAAAAGATTAAGTCAAATAATAAGACATACAAGTAAGGAAAACGTAACAATTAATTTATAACTTCTAACCAATCCATGGGGTTGGATATTTTATAACTTAAATTCAAAAATTGAAATCTAGTGCTTTATTTAATTAATGATCAGCCAAAAGGTTGGTAGAAAAAAACATTTCTTTTCCTTGGTGAATGATGATAGTGACTTGTTTTAAGTTAATTTAATATGAATCATACAACTTGTAGTATCATTAAAGTATTGCAAAAATGTAACGTAGGAATTGGTTGGTTGACTTATTAAGATGATCATCTAGCTTTTACAGTTCCCTTCCTCAGCTGCAATTGCTTCATTGATGTTCCATAGTTCCACGATGACCCAAAAAATACTTTCTCCGTTTCAAAATAGATGATACTATTTTTTATTAGTCCGTTCCAAAAAGAATGACATATTTCTAGATTTGAAAATATTTTTGAGTTGAAACAAATACTTTACCTTTAATGAAACGTTTTATAGTTACATATTTATGTAGGGCTTATTTTGGACTACAAGTTTCAAAAGTCTTACCATATTTCTTAAATTCCGCTCCAAGTCAAACTATGACAACCATTTTGGAACGGATAGAGTATGTTGTTTTGTTTATATCCTTGCCTTGCCCTTACAAACATCCGATAAAATTGAAACTGTACAGAGAACATAATTGAGATCCTTTAACTAGACTGAGAAAAGCAATTTCCTTGTATAGATTTGATATATAAAATAACATATACTCCAATTAGACTATATAATTATAGGTTTAAAATATAGTGGCTTAGTCCAAGTTTCTAGGTTTAAGTAGTATTATGTCAAAATAAGGTTGAGTTTTTTACATCTAACAAAGATCGTGAGTTTTGAGTAAGATTTTGGTTGAAAAGAAAAATGAATATCCTTTTACGGATTCTTTTCTGCAAAAAAACTGAAAGAAATTGTTCTGAAATTATTTTACATGTTTCAATACAAATGCCATCGTGTATTTCTCAACAAATAACCAATGTGTAATTCAAGAAAAATAGAAACTACACTATATTTAGTGCTCGTTTGGTTGGACGCACAAAAGAATTAATACCTACACTAAATCCTTCGCAATATAACGCATTGTTTGGTTTGTTTTGTAACAAGGTTGAGAAAATCTGTACTAATAATACAACGTTTGGTTTGAATTTACAAACCTGCACTAATTAATACCCGCATAAATTAATGAGTGAATCTATGTATTATTTTGTGCGGCATAAAAGATGGAATAATAATGCGGGATATTACTTACACTGGTATTAATTTATGAGAAAACAAATATACCCTCACATCTCTTTATGTTATTATTCAATAGTAAACAAATATCTATTGAATAATAAAATATTAAAATATAATTTAAATTATGAAATGTATACTAATTTTTTAATACAATAAATCATTCATTAACCAACATATAATACATGCATAACTAATACCTATGTTACTAATACCTGCATAACTTGTCTCCGAACCGAGCACTTATTGTTAGTAACATCATAACAAATGCATTATGCGTATTTATTTTTCTATATCATAAGGTGTCCCAAAAATCAAAACCATGAGAGAAGATCTAGACCCTAAAACTTGAGTATTGAATCAATAGGGTCAGAACTCAAAAGCTACAATCATTATTACAGTGCAACTTAAAATATTTATAACATAGTCAACGAAAGGTAAATCTTTTACCAAAGACCATCAAAAGTTACTATTCTAGTGGGGGGTCTTTTAAACAAAATAGGGTACCTAGGTTGGTCCATATATACAAAGTGTTATTGGACCACTCTAAGCTAAAAAAAGATGAGCTATTATGTAAAGCTAGGGCTAGTACTGTCGACAGTAGAAGTACTACTATATATGTACAGGGTACTAATAACCCCTGCAGCAACAAATTTCCAAATACATAGATGATTCTTGTGTACTGTTGCTAGTTGAGAAAACTCAGGTTTTCAAACCATCACCTATTTTAGTGGGTGATATCTTCTTTAACTTCTTGTTGTTTTGATTCTTTTCTTGAAAATCTTTTTTTCTGATCTTTTTTTAACTAAATATTATCAGAATATTGTGCAATAACACATCTGGACGTAGAAGATGTTTGTTTTTTATTCACGTGATGCATCTATATGGAGTATATTTTTAACCATATGTTGTTCGGAATCAACCAGTCTAACTATTATAGATCGCGTCATGTACGTGTAGCTCATGTTATAGATTTACCAATTTGTATGTACCATTCAAATGTGACAATTGATCATCTAGTTACTTAAATTTATCTAGCCAGTAGAATTAAACAATTATGCCTTAATTTCAAACAAAATTAAGTACTTCTTTGTGATCATTCTTGCTCTTGGTATACCAATATTATTCGAGTGTTTGTGTGAGGAGAAAGTTTTTTTTTTTTTTAAAAAAAAAGTAAGCTCCACATATACATGTAAAGCTATAGATTCATCTGATCCACAAAGCAAACCTAATAAATATCATCCTTTGCACTATCAATATCTTGACATCCAATAATATATATTGAGAAAATATGGAGGAAAAAAAAAGTAATTAAACACATGTTGGAAAAAAGTATATGCATAGTTAACAAACAATACTACAATATATGGACCTACAGAAGAGGGGGTAGGGGTGGGCTAACACATAAAATCACAAAAGAGAATTGCGTAAGGCAAAGGGACTTGATACACCACAATCACAACCACAACAATTAAAGGTTGTTTCTTAGTCGGGATTAGTCGGGGCTCCAATGAAAGTACCGAACACCGGATGGAAAACCAAAAAAAAAAAAAAAAAAAAAAGATTGTTCCTTAAGTTAAAAACTACGTACAATTACCAGAATACAATTATATGTAAACTTCCAAAACAAAATTGCATATAGCATGATATCACTTGTGTCATCATTCTTGTATCTATATGTACAATGTACCATCTATGGAATATGCGACCTAGCTAGCTCCCATTGTACACAAAGGGCCCTAAGAAGAAGACTACATAATTGTGCTTTGTTTTGAATTGAGAGAATATATTTTAAAATGTATGTCGGTCTACCTCTACCTATACTTATATTTTTCACAATTATATATAAAGTTTGATCTTGTAACTTTGAATTATGTCGAACTCATGAATCCAATATTCTATCCACCATTGACCATACGCGAAATTAAAACTTTTAGTCAGTAGATATAGAATTGCTGCACTAATTAATTTTTAATAACAAATCTGTAAAATATTCAAAAACTTCAAGTTGAACGTAATGAATGTGCTTTTAGGATCAAGGGACGTGGAGTTAGGTGTATGCAAGGTGGTAAAAAATTACTCCATTAATTTATAATTTGTAAATTCGACAAGACGGAATTTTTTACATAGTATATAGAAAGTCTCGAATCATCTTGAATATAGTATAAGGTGGTCGACGTATAACGTTGTTGAATTTTCAAAAGACTGTTATAAAAATTTCTAGGTCCGCTACTGATTTTATTGGTGTTATAAATGGAGTTAAGGAATTAGAAAAAAGCAGGACCACCTGCCTTTAACGGACAAAAAAATAAAGGTGGGAATAAAAAAGAAGGGAGGTCCACGCACGTGATTTAAGCGTGGGCACATCCCCACTGTGTGATTCTATAGCTACTATTGCAAAGGTATAGTCACTAAGCCAAATATAACCAAATTCATCATGTGATTTTCTTCAAGGTGTTACTTTTTGTCTTTTAGAATTTTAATTTTGGCCCCCCACTCCCAATTTTTTTTCCACCATGAAACCAATTAGAATTTTATTTCCTATCCCAAATGTTATTTTGTCGATTATGAAAAACACATGGTCCTTGCTTAACTCCTTGTTCCGTAAATCGGTCACTGGTAGATCTGATCGGATCCCCGACACGCGAGAGCCCAGCCCGGGAGCTAAGGTCCAAGGGGCTACCGCAGGAAGTCAACTTGGTTGATCAAATTTGATAGATTCGCCATCGAAAACAAGAAGTTCTGGTCCGGAATACTATACTCGACTTCTCATAACACTCATCCTCTATAATAATACTTCATCATAATACTCGAATTTTTTAAATCTAATTCTTTTCATGTTACGTTATATTGTACGTTCTCTACTATATTATTTTATTATATAATAGTTAAAAATATTTGAACAAACGACATCATTATAGAGTTCCGACTGTATTAGCCCTATGTCGGCTTCTTCCTTTTTTGGATCGGAATTTGAGTGTTTGTCTCATAGAAATATTTCTAGTGTCCACACATTGAAAGTGAGACATATTCGAAGAGCTAGTTTAAATAATGTAGAAATTTAGATGTTACATTAATCATTTTAAACGTTAGAATCCTTTTTCTTAAATGTGTCATCTTTCATCTTACGATCGATAACATATATATGGCATAGTCAAACGAGTAGTGCCTTAGTACCTGGATAATTATATTGTCCCAAGACCGACTCAATAAATTTAATGGATTCAACTGAACTGCATATATTTAACTTGAAATATATATACTCACAAGCAAAATATTTTCAAATAAGCATATTTTAATATTGACAATAGTAAATTTGAACCTACTTAGAGTTACCAAAATATTTACTCCCTCCGTTCCAATTTATGTGGCAGCATTTTCTTATTAGTCTGTTCCAAAAAGAATGACAGCACTCTAAATTTGATAACAACTTAACTTCAAAATTACAGTTTTGTCATTAATGAAATGATTTACAGCCACACAAACATTTATGTCTTATTTTAGACCACCAGTTTCAAAAGTCTTTCTTTATTTTCTTAAACTCCGTCCCGAGTCAAACTATGACACATAAAATGGAACGGAGGGAGTAATATATAATCAATGAGAAATTGAGACAACAAGAAAAAGAAAGAAAGGAAAAAAGATGATGGTCCCAAAATTTTGTGAGAAAAGATTGGTGGGTAGCTTTAATAGAAGGGGTGTTTTAATTAGAATTAGTTGGAAAAATTGGACCACCTCATCTGATGACTTCCCAACTCCATAGGGCCATAGTTTTGGGAATATTTTGCACTGCACAATGTTATGGCATCTAATTCTACCAGTAGGCTGACTCTTCTCATTATTTCTGTCTTTACATACCTCATTTAAAACCCCCCCCCCCCCCTCACCCCTCCACTATTCCAGAGGCGAAGTCAGATTTTGAAGTTTTGGGGTTCATAATTCTAGTCCTTCTAAGTTAGGGGTTCTAAATTAATAATTAATATATATAAAATATTTTTTTTCAAGACAAATATAAATGGTTTGACCAAAGTTACGGGGTTCGACTGAACCCGTACTACCATGCTAGCTCCGGCACTGCACCACCCCCCTCTCAAGTTCTTGTTTTAAAAGGTCTAGTTTTGGAATTTTTGATCAGACTAGTAGTAGCCCCACAAATGAAGGAAACAGACTAATGGGAAAAGAACCATATCTGAAAAAGCCTGGTTACAACTATAGCTTAGGTTCAGTTCTGGGGATTTGTATCTTTTCTTTTTGAGACTTCAATTGTGGTGATAATGATATGGGCTTATGTCAATTAACCAATAATGACATAATGAGTTATGGGGTTTTAACATAGTATAATATATGGTACTAATCAAAGCAAGAAAATGTACTCTTGTGGCTGATTGTAGGATGTGTACTAGGGAAAACATATACTCCTAGGACTATTGAACTTTTCTGACTCATGGTTCCTGTATTACTATATACAACAACAATAACATATTCAATATAATTCCATAAGTGAATCTAAAAATGGTAGATGTACGAAAACCTTACTCCTACCTTGAGTAAGGTAGAGGTTGTTTCAACCTACTACTGAATATAACAGGTTAAAATAATGCATTTTACAACAATTACATATATCCAATGTGATCTCACGAGTAGGGTCAGAGAAGGATAGGATGTACACATAACTTACCGTTACTGCTATGTTATGATATAGAGTCTTTGTTTTTACAACTTGTTTGGATGGTTGTAACTCATGGTATGGTATTGTATTGTTATCATGGTTACGGCGTTTATTTTGATTGTTTCTTTAATTAACATTGTATGGTATCGTTAAATCCATGATTACGTAACCATAAAAATTGTCAGTTTTTTACCCATCATGCCCTCACTTATTATTTAATATTCCTATTTTACCCTTTACCTTATTATCATTTATTAAACCACGGTAAACAATACAGTGTATCCAAACATTGTACATCACAATGCGATACAATATCATACGATACAATACAATACAACACATTATGAAACGATGGGTAACAACCATCCAAACAGACCGTAAAAGACCTCGACTTAATATTTACACTATCAATATATATAACTTTTATCAGTATTTTATACAATGTTGATTGAATTCATTTTACGTCGACATTTAATTGGTTAAGGATTAATTATTGAAGATATAGGGTCTTTAATTTTCTTTGTAGGAAGTCTATTTTGTACGTATGTATATCTCTTGTTGCATGAGAGAGAGAGAGAGCATATATCAATGAAAAACATAGCTTAGAAGTCATCATCATACACCCTCCTTAAGCCACTTCTCTCATCTCACTCTTTCCCTCAACCCCTGGAACTCCATATGTTTTCTTCTTCCCTTTTGAAATATTATAGCATGATTCTATTATGTTTTTAACAAAGATATATATATATATATGTTTTCATGTTCCATCATGTTATTTCTTGTTGGTATTTTGTTAAAAGAACATGTCTAAAACAAACACTAGTTGGTGCTAGCACTTGAGTAAATAAATTTCAATATTTCTGTTCAAAAAAGGTAAATTTTGATGGTAAAGTAACCTTTTGTTTCCTTTTTTAGGTTGGTTTAATAATATATGCAGATCTTGATGTATGTTTTTATTGCAGATTCATGAAAGTGTAACAAGAAAAAAGAAGAACAAGAAGAAGAGCTATATAGTAGTACTATATATGTTATGTATGGCTGGTCAAGAAAGTGAAGAGATTAAACCAAAGTCAATGGTTACAAGTACTGGTTATTGGTATTCAGATCATCAAAATAATCCAAATATGATGAATCATCATCAGTTACAAAGTTTTGAACATAATCCAGAGATGTATAACTTGACTTCTGGTATGGAAATGATAGGGTTTCCATCAACAAACAATCCTCATGTTATGTGGAAAGGTAATTTTTTTAACAAGACTAGTGGTGGTGGTGGTCCTTCAACTTCCAAGAATGAACAATTTTATGAACATGGTAATTTTACTAAGCCTGATTTTGCAACAACAAGTGAAAACATGATGGTTTCACCTACCGATCATTCGTCGACAGAAGCTGCAGCTTGGCATGAGAATAATAGATCATTGCTTGTTGATGATCCATCTTTAAGATGTGTATTCCCTTGTGAAGGAAATGAAAGACCAAGTCAAGGACTTTCACTTTCTTTATGTTCATCAAATCCATCAAGTATTGGTTTACAATCTTTTGAGTTAAGACATCCACAACAAGATGATACTAGAGATGGTTTTTTTGCAAAGTCCATGAATATTCAACAACAAATAGGTGTAATACAAGATGGTTTTTTGGGAAAAGGTGCAAATATGCAACAACATCAAGGATACTATCATCAGATAAGGGACTCAAAGTACTTAAGTGCTGCTCAGGAACTCCTGAATGAATTTTGTAGTCTTGGAACAAAGCAAAATGATCATTCTTTGTCAAAAGTACTAAAGCAACAAAAGTCCAACCAATGGCAAGATGATCAAAATGCTAGTACTTCAACAAAGCAACCTTTACAATCCCTTGACTTACTTGAACTTCAGAAAAGAAAAACCAAGTTGCTTCAAATGCTGGATGAGGTATAAAAAGATATTCTTTATGTGTTTCCTTTGCTAGTTTGTCGAGGGTCGGTGGGGTAAGTTCGGCGTATATTTCACCATTCCCGGTATTTTGTTGTTGTTACATTGAACTAATTAAGCGACTGAAAGGCCCTATCCTTTAATGCTCACATGGTGGCTTTAATCTTTTCCTGTTCATTACTCATGCTTTGCTTTTTTTCATTATATTAGTCTCTATTTTTTGTAATAAATTACATATACTTCACTAGCATAAGATAAAAAAGATTAAATTTTTTTGCTTTCTTGGTTATTTTTTTCTAACTTATTCTTGCTTTGTTTAGGTGGATAGAAGATACAAGCATTATTGTGATCAAATGAAAGCTGTAGTATCATCATTTGAAGCAGTAGCTGGAAATGGAGCAGCAACAGTATACTCATCTTTAGCTTCAAGGGCTATGTCAAGGCATTTTAGATGTTTAAGAGATGGTATTGTGGGACAAATTAAGTCCACAAAAAAGGCTATGGGAGAAAAAGATACTAATGTTCCTGGTACAACAAGAGGAGAAACACCAAGACTTAGACTTCTTGATCAAACATTAAGGCAACAAAAGGCTTTTCAACAAATGAATATGATGGAAACTCATCCTTGGAGACCTCAACGTGGATTACCAGAAAGATCTGTTTCTGTTTTACGTGCTTGGCTCTTTGAACACTTTCTTCACCCGTAAAATCCCTTTTCTCGATCATCCTTATACATATGTGTTTGTGTGTTAAAATTTATATTTACTGAAAGGGAATCAAAAAGTTTTTCTATAAAACAAAAGGAAACATCATACACCCCACTTGTAGTTCTAGTACCAAGGATCTTTCCTTGGGCCATCAATCATTGTTCACAAATGTAGCTAAATATCTTTTAGTTACTCTCTATCTGTTACAATAGTAACTCCCTATATACATCCCCCGGTACAACGAAATTTTACACTATCAGTATAGTTTAACATGTTCTAACAGAATACTCGTCTTATTTTTCATGTTGGTAATCATATTCAGTATGGATAGTTACTTGTAGTTACTTTTTAGGTGATTTGACGGTGTAGCGTATATGAGTTTATTTTTTCTCTGTCCTTGTTTGTTTTTACTACTATCATCCCTACACACTACCCCAGAACTCTGCATCAGAATATTTGTTGATTTCATGTTGTTATATCTTGTAAGTACAATGTTTTTTAAACTGACTAGAAGTGGTTGTAATAGCACAAGTACAAACTTATATTTACTTTCTTCTTTATGGAAACTTGCAGGTACCCAAGTGATGTTGATAAACATATTTTAGCCCGCCAAACTGGTCTTTCAAGAAGCCAGGCATGTCACTTTCTTACCAAGACATTATTCTACTCCATATTTGAATAATTTTATGTTACCAATGAAGCATATCTTCTTAGATTGATCCATTTCTTAGTATGAAAATATTAGATAATCAATTTTTAACTATTGCTCTTTTGTCATTATACACATTCTCAATATATATAACTTTCATACTATAGTATCAATTAGTTTAGCATGCAATAACATGTCAAGTACTATTTCTATCATCATGTTACATGATGTATCATTTGTTTATCATATATATTTAGTTGTGATTACCTTGAAACTGATTTCATTGTGTTACATATTGTTTGGTAGTGCATATAATTTAAGTTGCTCAGATCCTCCAAAATGTCACCGTACCTGTGTCGGATCATCCAAAAATGCACTACTTTTGGAGGATCCGACACACACCAAGCAACATGTTCGGAGGATCCAAGCAACTTAGCATATAATTAAACACTCTTGTTTTTTTCCAAGTGTCTTGTAAGCTTCAATGATTATTCTTTTGGGCAGGTCTCTAATTGGTTCATTAATGCAAGGGTAAGGTTATGGAAGCCAATGGTTGAAGAAATGTACTTAGAAGAAACCAAAGAACAAGAGAATCTTGGATCTCCAGATGGATCTAAAGCACTTGATGACATGAATGGTATTAGTAGTACTGGAGGCCTGCAGATTAATCAAAATCCTCAGTCACATATTGATCAAGATCAAAAGCCAAATTTGCTAAGAATAGACTCTGAATGCATATCATCCATCATAAATAACCCTGAGAAAAATGATCACATCAACAACAACAAAAGTTCCCTTCAAGGTGATCATCATCATCATCATCAACAAGTTCATAACTTTCAATCGTTTGGCGCGATAGAGCTAGATTTTTCATCATACAACCATAACTCATCAGCTGGAACTATTGGCTTTGGAAACAATGAAAATGTGCAGCATAACTCATCAGGGGGTGTGTCATTGACATTGGGTTTAAACCAACATGGTGGAAGTCATGGAATGGGCTTAACATTCTCACAAGCAGCTCAAACTTCACTGTTTTATCCTAGAGATGATCACATTGAAGATTGCCAACAAGTTCCATATTCACTTTTGGATAGTGAAAATCAGAACTTGCCTTATAGAAACTTGATGGGTGCACAGCTGCTTCATGATTTGGCTGGGTAATTTTGGACCTTACAATGGTTCTTGAATTATATATGCACTTCTTTAATATCAACAAGATTGGTGGTAGGTAGATATTAGTATAGTAGTAGTACTAGTTAGTAGTGACATATGGGGTATAGATTAAAAGAAGTGATTTGGAATCATGCATACAATGAAAATCTACATTTTGGTTTTAGGTATATGATGATCATGACATGAATTTATTTGTTTCTATAGCTGGTAAATTGTTGGATGCTAGCTTTTTGTGACATGAAAAATGGTAAGTTTTAATTTACCACTATGCATCCAAATATATTGCCAGAGATTGAAGCAAATATCAGTATATACAGAATTTTGCAATTGTCTTGCAAAATATAGGATTTTGTAATTTGAAAGGAAAAACAAAAAACAAAAAAGTACTATTAGTAAATCTCTCTCTCTCTCTCCTTTATGAATCTTGTCGGACCCAGAATTTGAGTATGATAGGGGCACTACTGAATTTAATGTAGATATGTCAATTTCTCCGGGTGCCAAGTACTATAAATATCTAATTTTTGTGGTATTTATACCTACACATATAAAAGTTTTGCCGAAATCACCGGGTGCCGGTGCACCCGAATTCACCACATAGGTCCACCTCTGCTGATGTGTGGCTCTAATAATTCAAATCAGAAAAAAAAAAAAAAATCAATTTTGTAAGGATGCTTGAAGATCTTTTGTTTTGTAGGATTAGTACAAGGAGAATTAAATTAAGCTGCAAAATTAGTTAGGCTCTCAATTATCTAGCTGATTAAGACCATTCAACAGAAACTTGAAAAATATCATTACTTCATAATTGTACTTATTAGTCCATGTATATCATTCCAAAAAAGCTTCATTTCGTGCCCCTTAAAAGTTTTTCCAACTTTGTCGGTCGAAATAGTAGTTCGACCGACTTTCGGTCGAAATCCGGCGGTCGAAAAAATCGGATATTTTAGTAGTGTCCAATCATCAAGAGATAATCTCCTTTACCAAAAAAAGTTGCTCAGCAAAAATACTTTTCTTGAGGTAATACTAAGCTAATTTCCAACGTGGAACCATTAGAAAACTTGTGAATTTTCATGAAATTGGCTACATAAAGGTTGTCGATATATACTTGATGATTAATAGGAGAGTTAAAAACTAGCTAGTAAACTAACTAGACTTAATATATTTTGATGAATCAGGCCATATATAGCTCTTAGAATATATGGTGTGCTTAATGCTAATTTATTACCCGAGTGAAGAATGTAATATGACTTGCTTTAATTACAGAGGCGGATGTACTTAGTAAAATTCGATTCACGTGAACCGATGGTCCATCCACTAAATTAGATATATTATGTATATATTTTTTTAAATATGTCTAATATGATGTTTGAGAACTCATGCTCTCAAAGATTAAATGGTTCACGTGGTTAGATGGATGTTTGGATCGACTCCTACTTAGGAGCTTTTAATGTCATTTTTTCTCCTTTTATTACTAATATTAGACCAGTTTGTTTATTTTTTACTTGAAAAAAAAAAAGCAACTTGCTCTATAATTTTCAAATGAAGACTGTTTATTGAATACCATAGTTACATTGTAACCCTACCGTGACAATGATGAACCCATATTTCCGAAATTTTAGATTCACCTCTGTTTAATTACTATCAAGAACATGCGCATTATTTTAACCATCCATTGGACTATAAATAAAGAAAAAATATATTTTCATTTAGTAACTTTATACTTTGTGTGATTGTGTACATAGCCGAATAAGGTAGTATGACTGGCAGTTGGAGTTTAGTTCTGCACATGTAAAGTATCTATTTTTAAGTGATCAATATCCATTTCTTCTCTTTTTTGAAAGATGAAAATAACTATATCCATTTTTCGAAAGTTTATATTGTACTACGAGCACTCGAAGTAATAAAAGTGATCGTGTTAACCGTTATTTCTTTGGGCTCTCACCTGAAGAACTGCTTTCCCACCTTTTCAAACTAAATTCGATTTACTAAAGAATCGAAAAAATTCCCCTTTTTTGGCGAATTTTACTGATCCTTGAAATTCATTTCGACTATCTTGCCCTCTGGCCCCTGATCGTATTAAGCACTATTTCATTGGGCTCGTAATGGTGGGGAAGTAAAAAGTGAGCATTTTTGTTTCCTCTAATTTAGATATATAAATTCTAATAATATAAAAAGGTGAAAGGTATCCGTCGATACATTAACTATTAAGAACAAATCAATTAATTTCTCTATTATTAAAACCATTTTTCCTATCTTTGTGTGAAACAAAGTTACCTATATTGGTTGCATATACCTTTACCTTTGTGCTTAAATTGGGTATATATAGATCACTTCTAGTTCATTTGTTGAATTTAAAGTCTAGCTGTTTTATAACTAGGTGAAAACTATATGTTGTTCCATTTTCAGCTAGATGACATAATACATTTTTTATTAGAAATTTGATGAAACATTACCTACTTAGTCTCCATTAAGAAGTGATTAAAAAAAAAAAGCTCAAATTACATGACACAAGAATATAAACTTTTACTAAATGGCCACGTAAAATATTTGGAGAAAGTTCCTAATATAAGGTTTACAAATAAATATAGGGGATTTACAAAAATACTCATCAAACCCTACTTATTTACATCTCCATACCCATTACATTTTTACCCACAAACTTATTTACACTGTATACCCATCCTTCTGTATACCTATCTAGTATACAGAATACTCCCATGGTATACTTGTTATAGTCCTTCTGTATACCTATCTAGTATACAGTATACTCCCATGGTATACTTGTTACCTACTCTAAAATCCATAAAAGAAGTATACTTAATTTGGTATACTAAAAAGGTATACAATATAATGCAAATAGTATACAGTTAAAATTAGGCGGGTGGGCACATAGTGTAAATAAAACAGGCCAGATGGGCATTTTTGTAAATAAAATGAGGTGCATGGGTATTCCATGTAAACTAATTTTTTTTGGCACAAACACGTAATTTGGTATATCAATTAACGCGCGCCAAACAGGCCCCGCACGAAATTTTTACTAAATTTATCCAGCAAACAGATTCATCATGCGTCTCCTAAGTTGTAAAATGGATTGGATATTTTTCCAATAGTCTCAAATGTTACACTAATGTGCTATATTGATAGAGTATGATACTTACATTATTCATAAAAAAGGTATTTTCTCAAAATTCATAATTTTAGGTGAAAAGTTTAGTGGTTTAAGTAATTTGGTTCACCCGTGATTATATGAACTGCGAATATTAAAAAAAAAATTAATTGATATGCAATAATACTGTGAAAAAATATAATGTTTTTTAAGTCTGTCTTTAATTGTTATTTTAGGTAACTACCATCATTCAAATATTTCACGTAGTTGATAATTTTCAATTCTAGATTAATGTATACAAAATTATTCATTGTCCGAAATATATTGCGTTAAAAAGCTACAATTGGGGTCAGGAGATTTAGCAGTAAAAATTTCGTGTAGGGGACGGTTTGGCGCATGTTAATTGATTCGTAGTCACCAAAAATAAATTCGCTGAGAAATAGCCTCCTTCCAAAAAGTTTCAGTATTGTTAGTTCAAAGTCCCAGTATAAAATAATGAGATCGCTTAAACACCAATCTCAGTATTTTATACGGGGACTTTATATATATAAAGTACCAGAGGGACTATAAACATGAATCCCAGTATAAAATAATGGGACTTTGAATGTTCAAAGTCCCAGTATAAAAATCTGGGACTAGTCCGGGTTGTTCCCAACGCTAATGGAGTGTATGTGCGCACGGTGGCTATTCCTTAATTAATTTTGAAATGATGGATAATTCTCATTTAGCACGTCCAAAAATGGCTACGCATCAAAATCACACGATTTAGCCCCGTAAATTTGGTTAAGTAGCCTGGCGATAGTTAGTATTTGATTTTTAGCTCCGGTGAAACAAGTGTTTAATTTTAAATACATTATGAAAATCCGTCAAAGATTTTTTTAACTAAGTTCCCACCAATTTTCCAGGAAATTCCCTGCAGATCGCAGGGAAGTACTCCAACTCCGTTAGGCTAAGAGGGGTCAGAACTTAGACACTAGTACTGAAGTATCATATTTTTGTAAATCTCCCAGTTTAGCCAAGTAAATCTGGCAAGAATAAACAAAAAAAGTATAAAATTTAATGTACAGCCTATTAAACCTTTTTCATTTAGTTTTTAGCTATTTTAAAAATTATTTGCAAGTTTAGCTACTCACTTTCAAACCATGAGGGATTGAAGTTGTGAGGCCATTGTTTGAAGTTAACTCAACTTAAGTTTTTGGGTCTAAAAATAAGCCACATTAAATCAAAAGTGTGAAATTTGGCTCATAAAGCTTAACACAAAAAAGAAAGAAGAATTAAAAATAGCATGTTTCAACTTCAACCAAAAGGGACTGAAGTTAAATTAATTTGGCTTGAACTTCAATTTCAATGGTCTGAAAATAGGTAAAGTGACTTACTCTGCAAAAATTGCCACAAGTGGCTTAAAATGTAATGGAGGGCTAAAAAGTGACTATTTATGCATATCACCCACAAAAACGGAAGAATTTGAAAAGGAGCAACTCTAGAGCAAAAAATTTCACGGCATGTATTTTCCTATTCTTGGTTGTGGTTTTTTTGTCTCCACTTAAGTATGATGTAATAAAATGGTCTCGATAGGCAACACTTCACGTTATAAATTTACAAGTGTTCCCTCGGGTGAAACACTTCCAATATAAATTGCAAGTGTTGCCTGCAACCCAGCATTTCAAGTTATCTAGGGAGAATGTTGACTGCGATAAAAGGTCAAGTGCTTCCACGAAGGCAGCACTTGCTGCACTTGTCATTTTATACTTGAAGTGCTGCCTCCGTGGGTGCACTTGTCAAGTTTATAACTTGAAGTGTTGCCCCGAGGAAGCACTTATTTAAAATTAGTAAAGTTATTCTTGTAAAACCACTTTAAATGAAGTCAATAAGGCAAACTATTGCCTACGGTGTCATAGTTTTTTAAATTGCCCACTCTAGAGCGGCTAAACAAAAACCAACTAACGTTTGCTAATTGATTGCAGATATAGCCACTACATAACAAAGCAATGCCCCTCCTCTCCCCTCCATCAATACTATCACAATTAAATCAGCTAATTCCAAGTTGCCAACCACACATGTCTTTTTCTGTATTTTGAAGGTCCTGTATATAAAATGTGACTCCGTGCTGATTTTAATTTTTTTTTTTTTTTTTTTTTTTTTTTTTTTTGCTTTTTTAAAATTGTGACTACTTTGTCCGTCTTCATTTAGTCGTTGCTTTAGATAACAAAATAATCTCAAAATACTTATCATTTTAGGAATTCAAGACAAAAGTTATTTATTATATCCCACTATATCCTTAATGTTGAAGTAGGAGTACTTTTTTTAATACTGCCTAATGCTAAAAAAGGATTTAATAAAAGTGATTTAATAAACTATACCTTGTATTTAATATTATTCAATTATTGTAAAAAAGAATTAAAATAATACCTAAAATGGGACGACGGAGTATTCGTCAACGAAAATTGAAAAATTATTACATCATAGGCAATGATTTATTTGATTCCGATAAAAGTCGTTCAGCAAAAATGACTTCAGCTAAGTTTAATGAATAAATTTTGGACGGAAATACCCCTATAAAATCTTATAGTGACTCTCTTGTCCCGTCCTTCCTTTCTTGTAAGTGCTAGAGGACTTGCCTTTGACCCCCTTTCGCAAAGGCAATACTTGACTTTTAATCTTTTCCAACATTCTTCCAAATAACTTGAAGTGCGGTCTGGGCAGCACTCTTGGAGCAACTGGTAAAGTTGTCTTCGTGTGACCTAAATATCACGGGTTCAAGCTGTGGAAACAGTCACTAATGCATGCATTAACATAGACTGCATACATCACATCACATCACACTCCGTCAGACTACAATATTTCTTTGAATCCCGTGTGAATACGGAATGTTTCATGCACCAAACTTACTCGTAGATTCATAATTTAAAGTGTTAACACTCCGAATAAAATGTACTAAAACTATAACAGTACAAAAAATAGCGGAAGACACGTCATATTAGTGCTCTAAATCCATACCCTTTTTGCGTTATTGACCCGACCCTCTCTCTTCTTCTTCCTGCGATCTAATTTTGAAATTTTATACAAGTACAATCACTTATCTTTGATCCAAACTATTCTCAATTGATAATCAAATATTTATATATTTTTCACTTTTGACCCTATTCTTTTCAATTATTAATACTTTTTTTTTTTTTTGCTTCCAGAATTTAAAGTATTGTGATTGGTTTAAAATACAGATGGATTTAGTTGCAAAGTATCAGGTAATAGTTTTGGTTTACAAAAATAGCCACTTTATTGAAAAATTTTGATAATTTGTAGCTAAGGTGTGATTAATATCATTGAATTTGTATTGCAGGGTGTAGTTGGAAGGGTATTTGGTAATGAGAACTCTGGTTCTACTGAAGATAGGTAATGATCAATTTCCTTTATTGATGTGTGTGCGCATTTATCGTATTATATCGAATTAGCTGCATTTTGACTCACTTAAGGTAGAAGTAAGGTCTACGTTACATCCCATCCTCCCCGACCCCACTTGTGGGATTATACTGGTATGATGTTGTTGTTGTTGTTGTAGTAGTAGTTTCATTTTGCTCATTTGGACCATTTTATTTTGATACGTAGTCATTTTGAATGTTGGTACACTTGACAAGAAATAAAAAGATTATATTTTGATTTAAAACTGTATTAATAAAGTTAATATTGAGAATGAAAACAGTAAATTTTGTAATGTGCCAATGAGGTCGGCCTATATCTCACCCTCCCTAGACCCCACCTTGGTGGGATATCACTGGGTATATTGGTTTCATTTGGTTTTTCCAATGAGGATTAGCTAGTTGTAACTTCTGTAATCTGTACATGTATCCCTACTGCTTGAGAAATAATAAAGAGAAACGTCGTTGATATAGAAACAAATTTCCTCCCTTTTGTCATCCTATGCCTGTCACTCACCTGTGCATGCTCTTATCTGCATGACTTTTTGGGTTAGACAACCGTCTTTGTTATTAATTTTCGCATAGTCTTGTTTATCTTTCATCTTTTAGTCTTAGTGAGATGAGGAAAACTTAGTCTTTAGATGAATAGAAGAAAGAGTACAAAAGTGGGACAAATCGCCCGCGAAGTACGTGTTATCAAAACTAACTAGTGCTGCTGAATCTCTTTGATGAACTATGAAAGCTATCCTATAACTTTGTAACACAATAGCCAACAAGATGCTCAACTTCTAAAATTGAAAAAAATAGCCTTAAGATGCTCTAATAATCAACCTGTAGGTTGAAGATGCAAAAATATCTAGCATTGCTCAACTTCAATAAGGATTCTTTCTTTTAGCAACCAAAACAACAAACTTTGATGGTTGGGAAGTCACGCTACCAATAATAATAAGAATAAGGTCTCCTTTTTGCTCTTTTTGGAGTTGCAAAAAGTTTTTTCTTATGCAGCATTTTCCTGATGCTGGGGTTATAGCATTAATACAAATTTGTTACCTTTTTTTAAAAAAAATAAAAAATAAAAAAATAAGAACACCTTTATATAAGAAAAGATAATGACATTAATGACCACTTCCTGGCAAAGAAAGTAGAAGCAGGTCTGTATTTAGTCACCTTGCATTCAGATAAATAATTCTCATATAGATTACTAACTGTTTGCAGTATCTATCAAATGTGAGTCCTTGGTAGAGATTGTTTGCAGTATTTATATTTCCGATATGGTTAGAGGAAATGACTGTCTTGCTAGAAAGTGGGAAATGTTCGGGACATTGTGATCCTGCATTTTGAACATTTCCCGTAGATTCCAGCTCGTATCTTGTGCTGCTTTTTGGTGCTTTTAGATTAGGAAGATACCATTTCAACCTTGCAGTCTAGTCCATTCTGTCTAGCATGTTGATTAATCTAGCTTGTTCATTTTACTGATAGCTATGTCGAACGCTTGCTCGACCGGATTAGCAACGGTGTGTTGGCTGAGGACAGGCGAGCTGCTATGCTTGAACTTCAGTCTGTTGTCTCTGAAAGTCGTGCTGGACAGATGGCTTTTGGAGCAATGGGTTAGTGTCTATTTCTTGTTATCTGGACGAGGGAATATCTTTCCTATTTTCTTCACCTGTGAGTACATAGTGATGTCTATTTAAATTCTTTATTTCTTGCAGGGTTCCCAGTGATATTGAGTGTCTTAAAGGAGGAGCGTGATGATGTTGAGATGGTACAATCACTTTGTTTTCAGTTTTCAAATTGAAAGATATGTTGGTGTTTTTAAGTGGTATGGATTTTGTGTATTATTGGTATGGAAGTTCGAGCTATCTTGTTAGAAACTTTTAGTGCTTGGTTTGGGTGCTTTACTACTTGTGTGGTACTAAAAGTTCACTGTCAATTTGACTTGCGCGAGCTTGGTCAACTAATGCACCCTTAATGCAACATTGTTTCCCTGCTCATCTCACTTAGTACTAAATGTTACTCGTATTGGGTTCTTGAAGGTTAGGGGGGCTCTGGAAACTCTTGTGAGCGCTTTAACTCCAATTGATCATGCAAAAGGGCCTACAAATGAGGTTCAACCAGCTTTGATGAATAGTGACTTGCTTTCAAGAGAAGTAGATAATATCTCTCTTCTCTTAAGTTTGTTGGTAAGAATGTTCTTGCTTGTCTTTATTCGTACGGTGAATAATCTCTTCGCAATTGGCTGAATTAATACCCTGGCAGTCAGAGGAGGATTTCTATGTACGATACTATACACTTCAACTTTTGACGGCCCTCCTAACTAATTCTCCACAAAGGTATCTTTAGTACTTCCACTGAGTTATTCCTTTTAACGCACTTTGAGGGGACAGCCTGCTGAATTAATGATCAGGTTACAGGAAGCTATTCTCAGCATTCCTCGGGGCATCACACGACTGATGGACATGCTTATGGATCGTGAGGTATGAACTTGGAAATGATAAAATTGTTTATTTCCTTCTCCTCAGGGGCTTCTAACCTTTAGCATGTCTTGAAGGTCATACGAAATGAGGCACTGTTACTTCTGACTTACCTGACCCGTGAGGCTGAAGTGAGTACCGCTCGTTTACTTGGTAGCTGACCTCTGCTCTTTTAAAAAGTCTTCTATCTTCAAATTTTACTAACTTTATGGTCCAACTCCTATGCAATCTACAGGAAATTCAAAAAATTGTGGTCTTTGAAGGTGCTTTTGAAAAGATATTTAGCATTATAAAAGAGGAGGGAGGTTCAGAAGGAGGAGTTGTTGTGCAGGTTTGAAGAAGTCTTTTATGCTTACGTGTAAAATGTATTTTGTATAAAAGACACATTGGAACACTTAGAGACTCTGATGTTGCATTTCCCGTCTCCCCTTTTATAACATGTGTGTCATCAATGTTAACTTATTTCTGATCACTGCTTTGTTATTGGACACTTAATTGAAACCTTTTGTTGCTTGCTCTATGAACTCTTCAGGACTGTCTTGAACTGCTGAACAATCTCCTACGTAATAGTTCGTCAAATCAGGTTTCTGCTCGGCTGCCTCCCTAATGTCCATTGTTCATGTAATTTTACTTTCCTAGTAATTATGGTGAATCTATTACAGGTATTGCTTAGGGAGACGATGGGCTTTGATCAATTGTTATCAATTCTGAAGCTCAGAGGGACCACCTACAGATTTACACAACAGAAGGTTAAACCCTCAGTTGTTCTAAAAATCCATTTGTTTTCTTCTCTTGTTTATATATGGCTGTTGTGTGTGTGTGTGTTTTGAATTGGCTGCTAATATGATATTTTCATGTACCTAAGCCTTACTGGTCTCTTCTCATTTTCTTGTGCCTTAATTGATTGCCAGTAGACAATAAATCTACTCAGTGTGCTAGAAACCATCAATTTGCTGATCATGGGAGGCCCAGAAACTGATCCTGGCAGAGATGCAAATAAGCTCACTAACAAAACAGTCTTGGTTCAGGTTTGTTCTTTCCAATGTCAATGGACCATTGATGCTAGACTGCTTATATTGGATTATTGCATCACCTTGCTAACCTCTCTGATTGATATTGTAGAAGAAGGTCTTGGATCATCTCTTCATGGTGGGAGTTGAAAGCCAATGGGCTCCAGTTCCAGTGCGTTGTACAGTAAGTTGACTAGTACTTGATGCCTTCTCAAGTAGATCGCCTGCTTTCTAGTTAATCAATTTCACGATTTCCTTTTACATTTTCAAAAATAGGTTAGGCAAACATATTTTTTTTTAAAAGAGAGTGTAAAAGAGTGAGATATGATGGTTACTAAGACTTTCTGCTGTTAATTCCATTTACATTACAATTTGCTGAGCGTTCAGTATAATTGCTGCTGGAGCTAGTGGATTTTTGGAACTTTATCTTCATTCGGCTTTCATCACTGTCAGGCACTCCATTGCATCGGTGATCTGATTGCAAATCACCCCAAGAATCTCGAAGAACTTGCAAGCAAAAGGCTCGGTGAGGAACCAGATTTAGAGCCTGCCTTGAATTCTGTCCTCCGGATACTTTTGCGTACTTCTAGTAAGCAAGAATTTATGGCAGCTGACTATCTTTTTAAGAACTTCTGTCAGGTTGGCGTCTTTCAGTTCTTGCTTAATGGTTAGATTTTCCTAGTAGGTTTTAGAGTGGTGTCAGATGTTGTTCAACAGCCCTTCCTTTACTATCTCCTTTGTTGGGTCTTAAGTTGTGTATATGCTTTTCTGAAATGCATATGTTCTGTGTGACTGGTGCAGCAAAATCCTGATGGCCAGACAATGTTGGCATCTACATTAATTCTGCAGCCACAATCAATGATTCATGCCCCTGTTGAGGAGGATGTTAACATGTCATTTGGAAGGTTGCTACTTAAACTTTACTTCCTAGTTTTTAAAGCTTCCATATTGTCTTCTCCTTGAAAAAGGTGTCCAGTAAGCACCGCCTCGTGTCCCATAAATGCTTGTAACTAATTCAAGATTAACATTGAAAAGCAAAAGATAAGAAAAGGAACGCTTTGAATGACTTCACATCTCAGACCCCATCTCTATTTTTCTCTTCTTTTTTGGCAGCATGCTACTGCATGGTCTTACTACAGGTGAAAATGAAGGTGACCTTGAGGTAATGTTATATAGGTTTTATGCACTTTTTTGGTGGTTCTGTCAATGATTTCAAATTGCACTTTGTTTTTGTTGGTTTTTTACTTTGTAGTTTCTCACATCTGCAAGACTATTGTTTAGACTCGTCCAGTACCAATCTTACCTGATGTGTAGAATCCATCTGTTTTAGGAAGAGAAACTAATGGTACTCGCCACGTAACCTCAAGCTGTAATTTGCTAGCACTATTCTTCTCTAGCACATGTCATTTGTATACGCAATAAACCATAAAAGAAACAAAATAATGCTTAAGCTGTAGAAGGTGAGGGTTGTAAACTAATAAAGGTTAAACCTTAAAAGGTAAAGGCATTGCATGCGTAGTCCAAGTTTATACATTGCTTGCCTGGTTCCACGCTCACTTCTTTCAGTTGCCCTATTTTCAGAGGTGAAAATAGATCTGCTATTTTTCTTGAATCCTCTATCATTTTTACTGTTACCGTTATCATTTGGTTTGAGCTTGGTTTTTATATCTTCTGTATACAAGAGTATTGCACATTTTAGTTTATCTCCATGCTTTTCAGATCATCTTTTATTGGCTAGAACCCTTTAACCCACTTTTCACCGGTGGGTGGGTCGTGAAATACTCATATATGTTTACTTTAGTTCTGAAGAAGGAAAACAATAAACTGAGCGTACAAACGTGTTGAATAATCGTCTCAAAGATAGTATGAATCTTGGTGCTTCTCTGTTTGTTAGCCCATATCTTTTGATTCTGGAATTAATATGTAACTTTGGAACAATATTTTTGTTCTTTTGTCATTGACTCGAGGCATATCTGTTTGCAGACTTGTTCTAGAGCTGCCAGTGTCCTTTCACATGTCCTCAAGGGTAACAGCCAATGCAAGGAAAAGGTATGTCAAGTTCTTTCTACCATCCTTAGATGCTTTGCTTTAACTGAGCGAAATATTTTCAGAAGAACAATAGGAGAAAGAAATTTACATTCTTGAGTGCTGCTTGTAGTGTTTCCAGATTGAGGGCTGTATTGTAATTGTTGCTATCAGTTTTATTCAAGTGCGCTCCGAACCATTATGTTTTGTCGAGCTAGAATTCATTTACGTGTTTATACACCATATATTTCGAAGTCAGTCACATTGGACCATGTTGCAGTTTGTGTGATAATAAAAATTATAAGATACAGAAGTTTGTCTATCTTATTATTTAATTTTGACATACAAATGAATTGCAGGTTCTGCAAATTGAACTCGAAGCACCTATGCCCACTCTAGGAGGCCCAGAGCCTTTGTTGCACCGCATGGTGAAGTACCTGGCTCTTGCCTCTTCTATGAAAGGCAAAGATGGAAAATCAGGCACATCTGAGAATGTATTTGTTCAACCCATTATCCTTAAACTGCTAATTATATGGCTTTCTGATTGCCCAAATGCGGTGCAATGCTTCCTTGATTCACGTCCTCACCTGACGTATTTGCTGGAGCTGGTCTCGAATCCTACCATGACTGTTTCTGTAAGGGGATTGGCTGCAGTTCTTTTAGGAGAATGTGTAATCTACAACAAAAGCAATGCTAGTGGAAAGGACGCCTTCAGCTTAGTTGATGCCATAAGCCAAAAAGTAGGGCTTACATCATACTTTTTAAAGTTTGATGAGATGCAGAAAAGCTCTCTTTTCACATCTGCTAAGCCATCTTTGCCACGTAAACCACTGACAAGATCTACTGCTGCTAGTATGGCTGAGATTGAAGATGTTGCAAATGAATCGTCTGATCAGAAGAATGAGAACCATCCTATGCTTACATCAGTATTTGATTCTCAATTCGTCTATTTTGTGAAGCGCTTAGAGGCTGATATTAGGGAAAAGATAGTAGAAGCTTACAGCAGCCCTAAGAGCCAGGTGGCAGTGGTACCAGCACAACTTGAACAAAGGGGTGGGGAGAGCGATAGTGACTACATCAAGCGGCTGAAGACTTTTGTGGAGAAGCAATGCAGTGAGATACAGGTAAAGGGCCTCTTGGATAACTTTTAGGTTCCAAATAAATGCACCTTATCCATGAAATACAAGCCTAGAATTATTTGCTTCTCACTCAATATAGTTTTGTATGCACAGTTAGGGTCTAAGCTACACGACAACATACCACGGATAAACAGAGCTGGTAATAATAAGCCACTTAAGAATCAATGTCACAGCATTTATAAAAATATTGAGCCATCTTTACTCTATATACTAAATGAACCTCTAGATACCTCATTAAGTTGGTCTACTTTGATGCTGCATTTATCAGAAGATATCACATCGTGATGGCTTCTGAGTCTTGTATAATTTTTATTTGGTTTTTAGAAGTAAAATCTTTCATATTAATGAGCCCTCTTTGGAGACTACACTGTTTAAGAGTTCTGGCTTTCCACTCATAAAACAATGCGTTAAATCTGCAATGATTGCTTGTCATAATGCTAAAAGTTGCTGAATGTTAGCCGGGTAATTTGCTCTTTTATATTTCTGATTTCATGTGCATTTTTCCTCTGATCTAGGGACACTACAAATACTAACATTTCATGCTTCAAGCAACCTTTGTCTTTTTGTCTTTAGATAGGTGGGGTGTGTGTATCCTTGTCCTCCTTTTGCTTCATACATTTGCTTTTCTGACAATATTCACCTGCTCTACTTTTTTTGTTAAAAAAGGACCTGTTGAGTCGCAATGCCACTTTGGCGGAGGATCTGGCAAAAACTGGTGGGAACAACTCATCCTCTCTTGAGCGTAAAGTTAGTGGGGGCTCAGACAGAGTTCAACTGGAGACTATGCGTAGAGATCTTCAAGAGGCTGCTCAGCGGGTAGAGATGCTAAAGGCAGAAAAGGCCAAGGTTGAATCGGAGGCTGCGGTGTACAAAAACTTAGCTGGGAAGACGGAATCTGATCTTAAAAGCTTGTCCGATGCATACAACAGTCTTGAACAGGCTAACTTCCAACTGGAAAAGGAAGTAAAAGCTTTAAAGAATGGAGACATCGAAGCGTTACAGGAAGAAGCAAGGGAAGAAGCTCTGAAGGAGAGTGAAGCTGAATTAAATGATTTGCTTGTCTGTCTTGGACAAGAGCAGAGCAAAGTGGAGAAGCTTAGCAATAGACTGAGAGAGCTAGGAGAAGATGTAGATAAATTGCTGGAAGACATAGGGGATGAAATTGAAGCTGATGATGATGGTGATGAAGAAGAAGAAGACTAATTTTACTGACGTTTTTATTCTCAAGTTAATTCATTTTATTCTAGTTCTTGGTTTTCTCTTCCCCTTCCCCCTTGTGGTGCATTCGTTGTACATTGTAAAAATTTCCCAATACCAACATAATTTATGCCTAAACAAATGTTGTAAACCATCTTCTTGCATTACTGATTACTTTCCATTGCATGTCTGAGATTAATAAAAGTTATTCTCAATAACCATTAAGTCGACACACTTCGATATGGTGTTGAGTAAATATAGTTATGGACCTTTTACGTAAACTTATTTTTCCTAGCCGAGGGTCTATCGGAAACAGCCTCTCTACTTCGATGGGGTAAGATCTGTGTATATCTCATCCTTCTCAGATCCTGGATATGTTGTTGTTGTACCTTTCACGTAAACACTTGCAAGTACTTGATCCAAAAACTATAATAACAAAAACAACCCAATTGGGTGCAATTCGGGGTTACAACTTTGGAACTCAAAGTGCTATTGGTGCTTTCTTGCACATACAAAGGTACTGATATTGTTTATTGTTTTTTTATGTAAAATTAATTACCTGACCTCATCAATTTTTGCATTAAAACAATAGGAAAGGACGGTAGCAAAGTTTTCAACAATAATGTGTCTCTTACTTAACCCCGACAAATCCAAAATATCAAATCCCAAAACTAAAGTATGATTTTTCTAAAGTATGAAATGACTTGCTATGAATTTTCAGTTGTCGGCACAAGAGAAAAATTAGATATATGTATGAAAGATGTGTAGTTTGGAACATTTTAAGAAGTTACAGACAATGAAGATAGGTGTTTAGCTCCGCCAATACGTCTCTGAATGGTAATATGGTACTATCATACATAATATTTTAAATTCTAAATCCGCCTCCGAACTAAGTCATGAGATCATGTATACTGTTTTTGGTGCTATATAGTTGTCGCTCTTTGGTTAAGAGACAAACAACAGCCTACTTTCCCTTGCCAATAATTTAACCTAACACAAAGCACTAGCCTTGACTTTATGCCTCTTTACCAATATCTGCATTAAACTTAATCCACAAATTATCACCAAACATTCAGTTTTATTTATCCTCGTTATTATTAATAGTCGTCTCAAATTATTTGTCTATTAGAAGCTCAAGGTAAAATTAACTATTTTTTTCCCACTTATCCATAATATTAATTGATCTTGAAAAAGAAATAAGAGTTAATATTTATTGAATAAAGAATAATATAATGAGTAAAATAGTCAAAAATATCTCAATAATATTTTCTTAATGATGTACTCCCACCGTTCCAAAATGGTTGTCATAGTTTCCTTATTAGTCCGTTCCAAAAAGAATGACACAATTCTAAATTTGGAAATATTTTTGACTTGAAACTACTATTTTACCCTTAATGAAATGCTTTGTAGCCACATATTTATGTATGACTTATTTTGGACCATAAGTTTTAAAAGTCTTACCATATTTTTTTAAATTCCGCTCCAAATCAAACTATTACAACCATTTTGGAATGGAGGGAGTATAAAAACAAATAGGACAAATAAAACGAGACGGAGGAGGTACAAAGTAGAGGCCTTAGTGGTTTACAATTTCCATTTTCCAACAACCTGTGCTGGGGATGGGAGCAGGTGGGTGTCCCCACAACTTCATTTTGACTAAGACCTCACATCTCTAAATAATGAGTTCAAGACTCACCTTTCAAGATGGAAACACAATCTTCAATATTTTACTAATCAATATGCTCCACATTGATTTTCATAAATAAAAAACCAAACCATTGATGTTATAGGTGGGGATCAAGAACCAGCTTTGACAAAAAGGAGAAAAAGTTGTGTTTTATGAGAAATATCAAATAAAGTATCCAAAGACTATGGTCCAAGTATTTTGACAAACTCATAATCTACATCAATACAATAATATATAAAAGGTACTACCTTTGTGGAAAGATGCCATAACACTATGAAATTAACATATACTAATACTTTCTTGTACTTCCCTTTAGTTAGTATTCAAGATCTGTTAACCTCCACACATGGAGAAAGTTGTATTAACTAATATGTTTAAAAATATATTGAAGATTATGAAGGAAACACTTTGTAGTATTAAATAGGACAAGGAAGCTTCTTGTATAGTAATTAAAATCTTTTCCAAGTTGCAAATGCTTCATGATCAAATAGAGTCTTCATATTAACATTGACATTATAATCATATTGAATGGCATAAACCTTATTTGTCACATAATACAATAAATCCATTCACTTTGACCATGACTTATGGCATAAGCTATGCTGAAAAGGTACTTGTACCCTAAGGGGTCGTTTGGTATGGTGTATAGTATTAGCTAATCCATGTATAAAAGCTTGAATAAGTTAATCCATTGTTTGGTTGGTTGTATAAAAGTATGTACTAATAGTACATTGTTTGGTTTGATTAGTAGAAACTGGTATAAAATTAAACACAAACAATACATTATTTTGGTTACATTTTATCATTTCCGCATTAGTAATACTGATATAAGTTATACATCAACCTATGTATTATTTTATGCGGGCTAGAAGGCGGAATAAAAATACATATATTAGCAATACATAGATTAAAATAAAAAATGATAAAAATACCCTCATCTATTTCTTTAATACTCTATTTTAGTAAATTGCCTTATTTTATTCTCTTAAAAAACTAACTATTTTAATAATTGTATTTTATAACTTTTAATTCAACTAACCAAACATCCAACTAGAAATCATTTCTCCATTCTAATCCATGTATTATATTTCCTGCATAACTTATCCCAAGATTGTTAATCCCTGCATAATTTATCTCTGCATTGTTAATCCATGCATTATAAATCCCTGCATTGTTAATCCCTGCATAACTTGTCTTCTAACCAAACGACCCGTTAGCATGTGCTGAAGAATCCAATTACTTCAGCACATGCAAATCATCAACTTACCAGAAAAAGGAAGAGGGAGCCACTAGGAAGGAAGAAAAATGTGACCTCCAAATTAAATTGCATAAAATTAAGCTCAAAAGCCTTTTGGAACCCAGAAATGGAGAAGTTCAAAGGTACTCAAAAAAATATGCTACACTAGTAGTCATATAAGGATTCTACTATATACCTGGGATAGTTTACATTAGCTCAATTCTTTTTTTCTAAATGTAGTGGTTATAATGAAACTTGGATGGATTCCAAGAAAATTTAACGTAAATTCAGCAAATGAAATACATTCGAGAATCAATTGAGAGGCGATACAAGAAGAGAAGGTTGGAAGAAGAGGAAAGACTCGAGTAATCCATCGTCATACTTCACTGACCTCACCTTCTTTACATACACCTACATCCACCACCATGCTTTTTCCTTTTGAGCTCAAGACTCTGCAACAGTTCCTCCTCGGAGACTGCCCACAATCAAATATAGACGAGTCATAATATGTAGTGATCGTGTAGAAATATAAATTAACAATGTTTTGCCATATGCAAATGCCTTAACATGCTCCCATTGTGTTGTTCGGTTAACTAAAGATATATGTATATTAGTTCACATCAACCCTTTACAAGAATTTAACTTTTTCCTCTCTAATATCATTCTAAGAACAGGTATATTTCTTGATGAATATGAAGCAAAATGTAGCAAATTAAAACAAAGGAACTTACCCTATCCCATAGATGTGGGTCAGGCTTCTTATAAACTTGAACACGATCAATATCAGCAGGCTCTGCCATCTTCCACTTGCATGCTGGATGAGGAACTCGATGACGAGTGTACAGGCTCACTGTTTGGTTGCTATAAGAGTCCAGTTTGGCACTTGACAAATAAAATACAAAAGGTTTTTGACATGGATTCCTAGCAACAGGCCTCGTGTTAAAAGCATATGCAGTATAATCTGCTCTTTTGTACCAATTCAGGAAAGTCCTTGAAGGCATTTCTATTTCACGAGGAGACAAAACACCACGGAATATTTGAACTGCAAATCCCCATGACACTGATACAGTCCAACGATTAGATTTGTCATAGCAAATGGATTGTTGAATGAGACCAGCTGAGTCGAGCTTCATTGGAACTGTAAGACGTTGTAAAGCCTGCACTCGAGTCACATTGGGAAAGATTGGCTCTACCACATCAAGATGGTGCAATGTCACCAATGGCGCTATTGGGTGAGATGCTAGCAGCCCAAATAAGTTTCCATACACATCATACTGTGTTGCCATCACAAAGAAAGCCATAGTCAGAGGCCTTTATTAAAATCGCTAACAATGTATAAAGTACAGAGCACATCTACTTTTTTCACCAGCATTTTCCATGATGCAGTGAACAGAACAATTAACAGCTACCGTAATGTCAAGAAATTGATGGTTGCACAGGCGACAAAAACAAAAACACTCAAATTAGCAGGTCATTTCTGCTTACAGTGACAACCACGATCAACCCCGTTTAGGACATGCTAGGATAAAACTAGGCTATCATTCACCAGCAACCAACAAGGCAACAACTACTGCATTTCACGTTTTGCCCCCTAATTATTCCCAGATTTCATCACTAAAGAACTATCTCCTCATGTGGACAATTTAACCAGATATTTAAAAGAGCAAAAAAGTAAACAATACAAACAAACTTATTCTCTCCCAAAGACAATTGATTTATCTCAAATCTGCAAATTAAAGGAGCCCTTTTTTCCTATTCATTTATTTTATTTGGGGAATTCATATAAAAAGTTATCATCTTTTAGTATAAAGGTCCCCTGCTTCTAGTAGCACTCTTGCATTCTTCTTCTGTGAGTTTGGACCACATGTGACAATCGATTACAGAATTACCAGACTCCTTTAATGACTTACAGTGATCAGATACACATGTGATGTACTTCAAGACTCATTAAGAGAACATTGCTACCATTAAGAAACCATCATGTGAAATGTAGCAGCATGTGATTACTTGCTCCCACATAGATAACCATTTCTAGAGAACCATTGAGATGTGAAAATGGTAAAAATGGAAAAACAAATCAAACAACAAAAGATCTATTCAAGAATGCTCCTGAGCAAATGCAATGTCACAGAAACATCAAAATATTATTCAATTAACCGGAAAATGAAAAAGCACGAAGGATAAAGGAACCAAACTAACCTGGTGGAAACCAAGTTCTTTCGTGAGAGGAACTCCAAGTTCAGCCATACAAGCCTGCATTCTATCATCAGAACCATAAAGCCCAGGGTACCTTTGAATACACTTATCTTGCATTTTCTCAAGAGCCTTAGCCAATGGATAACTAATAGCAAAACCACCACCTCCATATGCCATACTATACGAAAAATAAATATTCTGCAAATGACTCTCACTCAAACTCCCAATATAATAATACTGATTATGATCATACTTATTCAATATCCTCACCAAATTATCAGTAAGAAAAACAGTATCATCATCTCCCATAACGAACCACCTCACCTTCTCCATTCCTAACCTCAACGTCTCCGAAACAATCCTCGATATTCGTATCGCTGACCGATGACCCTGTCGATTCTTATACGAAAACCGGGAAGTGTCACCGGAGATTCTCAGCTCCGGTAACGCTCCCCGATCACTTTTCAACATTTTCACAGGCTTATCTAACCAAACTATCCCTCTCATTTTTTCCTCAGGCTTCCACCATAGTTTTATATAATCTTTTCTTTTTTCCCATAACTTTGCAGATGCTGCAATGCCAAAAACTACATGTTCCAATCCTGTTTTCTCCTCTACATTATCTTCTACAATCCTTGATTCTTCCGTAATAACTAAAGGCTTAATTGAACTTGTTGAGTTAATTTCTTCATGAATAACCAAACTATCTCTACTAAAAACATCATCATTGCAAGATTTAGAGGAAACAAGCTTAAGAGTGTAAATAACATAAGTAGCAGAGACAAAAAGGATTAGAAATACCATAAGTTTAGCACTTCTCATCTGATCCCAAACAATGATTTTTTCTGAATCTTTTTCTTTTTGGCTCACTTTCATTGTCATTTACAAAACTAACCAAACAATAAATCTTCAAACTTTAACACTATTTTAGGCTAAAGTTTGAATCTTTATAATAATTCACACTCTATTTTGCAAAACTTAAACAACCCCACATACAATAACACCTCAAACTTCAAAAAAAATGCTTCAAGAACCCACTTGGGTAAGGCTATTTTAGGCTAAAGTTTGAATTTTTATGACAATTTACACCCTTTTTGCAAAACTAAAACAACCCCACATACAATAACATCTCAAACTTTGCAAAAATGCTTCAAGAACCCATTTGGGTAAAAGGCTATTTTAGGCTAAAACTTGAATTTTTATGATAATTTAGTAGTGGTTTTTTTTTTTTTTTTTGAATTGTTGGATCTGGTAAAAAATTTAAAAGGGTGTTTGAATATATAGAAAGTTTGGGAATTTAGAGAGATAATAAAAAAGACAGTGGTGCACGCAGCTCCTGCGTTCACGAAAGGTTCGGGAAAGAGCCGCACTCCTAACGATTAAAAAGATAATAATGAAAAATATAAGGAGTTTTTAGATAAAATGGAGAACATGCATTGGGGAGAAGAGAGAACAGAGACTGTTATGTTTCTGAATTTTTTCAGCTAAACAGCTAAGAAGGGGAAGAAGTAAAGGAGAATCATTTAACTAAAGTGTCATCTTTTTTACTAGCTTTTCTTGTTTTTTATTAAATTTTATTTTCGCATTTAACTAATATATATCTACGGTGTAAATTAAAGCATATTATAAGTAAAAGTTAACGTCTTTTTACTTGTTTTACTAATATTAAAATTTTAATAATGTGAATGATTTGATAAGTCGGAGTCCTTCATTTACCGCTCAAAATATCAGATGTATGCTACTTTTTGCTATTGTGATTCTTGAAGGTCAATTCTTAAATCGTGATTTAATCGTTTGGTCAATTTTTTTAAGCTAGATTAATTATTTAAAAGCAATTGTAGAGTTGAGAATGTTAAAACAAATGAGAATACCTAAAAAATTACTTGTAATATGTTTTAAATTAGCCGACGAGGTAAAAATTAGCTTTAAAGTAGTAATAGTAATGTCCCAAAAAGGTAACTTATGTTGTGGAGTTTAATTGGGAATAGATAGGTGAAAAAGTTTATATTTTGGGTAAATTGTTTGATGATAGGCAAATCTTGTGATTGTGTCATTTTCTATTCTTAGTAAATTTGGATTGATTTTTGAAGTTTTTAATATTTGTACACTACTTTTTTCTTCATGCTATAAGTCTATATAGTAACAACTTAAAATATGTTAGTATTTTTTTAATATAATTTAAACGCGTATGGTATAAGATTTACTATTAAGGAAAGAAAGTTCATTAAGAAAAGTTAGTTCGGCGAACAAAACATTCACGTAGGATTAGTAAAATGACCGCACTAGAAAGATTTTGACGTATACAGTCTAACTTAATACAAGTAACATCGATTCGTTGTTAATACGATTTCTTTTTTCCACATTCAGGACTTTTATATTCTGCAAAAGAAAAATGAAAAATGGGACCATAGAGTATACAAAATATATAGATCACTTTTTTGTCGGCTCTTTAATCTCTCTCACACACTGAATGTGTACTTTGTGTGAAGAAATATAAATTTCAACACTACGATTTTAATTACTTGACACGTGTTATCAAAATTTATTAAATTCAGGAAAAAAAGACGTGTAATATTATTGAATATTGGCTACTAGGGTCGGTGGGATTTTAATTCCTTCTCGTGAACCCACTAAATCTAATGTACCTAGGAAAAATAAATAAATAAATCTATGTACCTGTGAAATGTCAGTATACTCTTTACGGAAAAGGCTCAAAATTACCCTCAACCTATTAAAAATGGGTCACTTTTGCCCTCCGTTAACTTATTGGACCAAAAATGCCATCTACGTTATCTTTTGGCTCAAAAATGCCCTCCCGTAGACGGAAAAATGACATGGCATGCGTGGACCACTTTTTTATCCAGGTGGCACTCTTATATTGGTCCACCTAGTTATGAATACCCAATCCCAAAATTACCTGACCCAACACATATTGTGATCCTGACCCGAACCCAATTCAAATCCATTTTTCAAAATCATCCTTCATTAAATTTTACTAATTATTCATTTACCAATCAAGAAGCTCATTTGTTAAAGAAAGCCACTTGTAAACAAAATCAATTGATCATATAAAAATGTTCTTGAAGCAAAATAAGGAATACCAAGAGGAAGAGGAAGGAAAAAGGAATCATCATGATCATGCAACTCTATATTTTTCTTCATATTTTATGATGTTTTATTTTTCTTTATATTTGTAGAGTGATTGAAAAGTTTATTTCCAAAAGAACAACCTGAAGATGAAATAAGTAGTTTGAATAAATTTGGGATTAGTCTTTGCTAATAAATAATCATCCTACTAGCTAAATCAAAATTTTATTCTTCTTCTTCTTTGGTTTCCTTTTGCTTCCTCTTTATTTTTTACGTATTTTTTATCCTTTACCTTTAATTGTTTTAAGTCTTTTTATTTCTCCAGTATCATTTTTTCCATCTTAAAATTATCTTCCTCTTTTCCTAGGAGCAGTACATTGTTGTTGTGATTAATAGTGTCACTGCTAATTAAACAAAGATTTGAGTAGTGGCTGATCTATGAAGATAGATGTCATGGAAAAAAATATAATTTGATTTTATAAAAATAGATAGGATATTTGAATTTGGGTTTGGGTCAGGGTCATACTAGGTATTAAGTTTAATTTGGTGTTTAAGTTATAATCTAAGTGGACCAATATAAGAGCGCCACTTGGATAAAAAAGTGGTCCACGCATGCCATGTCATTTTTCCGTCTACGGGAGGGCATTTTGGAGCCAAAAGATAACGTGGATGGCATTTTTGGTCCAATAGGTTAACGGAGGGCAAAAGTGACCCATTTCTAATAGGTTGAGGGCAATTTTGACCCTTTTCCGTACTCTTTATTCAAATAGCAAAATACAATAAGTTAATCTCTATTATCTCTATTATATATTCCCTTTTGCAAATTTTTTATATGGTACTCTCTCTGTTCCATTTTATGTATCATAGTTTGACTCGGCACGAAGTTTAAAAAATAAATGAAGATTTTTAAAACATGTGGTCTAAAATGAGACATAGATGTTTGTGTGGTTGTAAAATTTCATTAATGACAAAACTGTAATTTTGAAGTCAAATTGTTAACAAATTTAGAATGTTACTATTCTTTTTGGAACAAACAAATAAGGAAATGCCGCCACATAAATTAGAACGGAGGGAGTACATGTTAAGAGCGGTGATACTTTTGGTATGGTGTATAGTATTAGCTAATCCATGTATAAGAGCTTGGATAAGTTAATCCATTGTTTAATTGGTTGTACAAGAGTATGTACTAATAGTACATTGTTTGATTTGATTAGTAGAAACTGATATAAAACTAAGCACAAACAATACATTATTTGGTTACATTTTATCATTTCCAGATTAATAATACCGGTATAAGTTATACATCAATCTATGTATTATTTTATGGGGGCTAGAGGGTGGAATAAGAATACATGTATTAGAAAATACATGGATTAAAAAAATGACAAAAATACCCTCATCCATTTCTCTTAAAAAACTAACTATTTTAATAATTGTGTATTATAACTTTTAATTCAACTAACCAAACATCCAACTAGAAATCATTTCTACATTCTAATCCATGTATTATAATCCTTGCATAACTTATCCCTACATTGTTAATCCCTGCATAAATAATCCCGACATTGTTAATCCTTGCATAACTTATCTCTACACTGTTAATCCCTACATTGTTAATCCCTGCATAACTAATCCCTGCATTGTTAATCTCAGCATAACTTGTCTTCTAACCAAACGACTCGTTCATGTTCTACTTGATCAGTTCCAATTTGTGTAGCAGAATTTAAATTTGTACAAAGTTGTAAAAATAAAAGTTTTTTTTTTAATTTGTAGTCTAAAGACAAGTTATAAATATCTGTGTGCTTATAATCATTTCATTAAGATTAAAATAGGACTTCTAAAGTTAAATCATTTTTCAAATTTGGAAAATTGACATTTTTCTGGAGCGGGTTGTCACATACACGGAAACGGATTGTAATTTTTACATTTTTCTATATTATGGGACGTGTCGACAAGTTTTACGTAGCTATAATATGTACATTAAAAATAATATAGTAAACTTTATGTCTAATTAAATATGATGTTATAAATGGGACAAATAGAGCACATAATTAAATTTGTAGATGATAGATCATTGAGAGAGTAAATTAATATCAAAACGTAACGAATGCAGGGTATTTCGAACAAATCCAACTTATAATCATGAATTTAGGCCTAATTAGTTACCAACCCAACTTAAATTATGTATATACTTCTATTTAAGGAGGAATTAGTGTGAAATAAATTTAGACCCAACTATACTTTGCAAAAACTTTTTAACCTAGTAAAACTTTGTCTAAAAGATGGAAAATGGAACTCCATGACTTAATTTAGCCAACCAATATGTTTTTCCTAATCCATGCATTTAATTTACGTGTAAACAATTGATACGTTAATTTTGCGTTTTAATAACGTTTTACCTTTTACTATTTACAGCTAAATATAAACACACTTACACCATCTGACTTTGAAATAAATAAATGCTTGCTCTTTAACTATGCCAAGTATTACTTTTCCCGTCCGGAAAAAACTTACCCACACCAAATGTATGCATCAAACCAAATTGAGTGGTTATAGTTCCCGATTATATGGTGGTTAAAGCACTCAAATTGAGAAAGTATTCCCTCCGTTCCATAATGGATGGCATGTTTCGGATTTCGACAGTCAAACGAATTTATCTTTGACCGTAAATAAATATCGTTCCAAAAAATTTAAAGATTGTATGTTCAAATTGACGGTCAAAATTACTCGTTTGACTCTCAAAATCTGAAACATATCATCTTTTTTGGAACGAAGGGAGTATTAAAAAGGCTTTCCTTTGAGAGCTGAGGAATAAATTCAAACAAACTATTTGGATTGTTGTTACCCATTATTTCATAATGTATTGTATCGTATCATATCGTATTGTATTGTGTTATACAATGTTCAGATAGGTTGTATTGTTTACCATGGTTTATAAGTAAATATAAGGTAAAAGGTGAAATAGAAATATCTACTACTACTACTCTATAAGTGAGAAGCCCAAAAGATCAAAAGTCAAATGATCAATATACCCTTTATAAATACATATTTCGTTAATTAATTTTATTTTTGGTTAGTTAATATTTTTTAAATGATGCTATTTTAATACCTAATATTCTTGGTTCTAATCTAAGTTCTTTTCTGAATGAGAGAACTTTCTTCTCGACATACTTGTTGTTTTGTTTTGTTTGTTTTTTTCTGGGGTAATTTGAGTCTCACAAAGTGCAATTAGATAATTGCAGTTCTAGTTAATCATAAGTGTGTTATCTTCCTTTCCTTGACAAATTTATACTTTTGATTAATTAGTCAGAATTCAGCTTATAGATCTTTGATTCTGAACAAAAACTATTATATTTGGGCGAATATTATTTATTTAAATTATGTTTGATTTATTTTTACAAATATAAAAAATGTTATGAATGAAGAAGATGGCGTGGTTGTTATAGAAGGCACTATCTTTGATAACCGCATGAACAATAGAACAAGTTTAAAGGTCTTTTTCGTTTTCCATTTTTGACATTATATTTATTTTTGAAAATATTGTGATTGTACTTGAAATTGTTTATTCTAACATCATTTTTTAAATTAGAAAAAAGTAGATATATTTCAAAAAATGATATTACTAAACGAATGTGTCTTTCTTCTCTGTTTTAAAGTTTGATTGATCATACTTTGTATGTCAACAATATATAAATATTTTGACATTGACAAAAAAGTCATCATTTGACACTTATTATTAACAAAATTTGCATTATTTTATAATATTAATATTATTTAATTTCGTTATATACTGCTAGACTTGACAATACGTGCAACGCACGTGTCGAAACTAGTTAAATAATAAGTGAGAGGGTGATGGGAAAGAAAAATAGACAACAACGCGATTCCACCAAATCGTTGGTTATATAAAATGACAATTTTCATGATTATATAACCATGAATTTAACGGTACAATACAATAGTAATTAGAGTAACAATTAAAACAAACGTGGTATGCATGGTAACAATACAATACGATGCAATGGGTTACAACCATCCAAACAGGTTGTAAGAGAAAGATTAAATTATACAAGAGAAGAACATAGTATTCCTGTGAACAATTATAGTAGCACTTGAAGTCGTAGGCAAAGATCATTGCGTTTACTACTTCTTTATAATACAGAGTTACTCCAGAAAAAAAAAAAAAAACAAAGTTACAATACGTATATATTTCCAAAACTTTTAAACTACGTATTACTGCAACATATTTCCGTATTTACTTGCAGCATTTGTTTTTTCATGTCCTTAAGAAAACATTAATTAAAAAAAAAAAAACTGTTTGACTAATTTATCTGTAATTTTTTTTTTTTTTTTGATCCTTCATCTAATTCCAATAGATGCTCACTCTATTAGGGCCTGTTTGGAAAGCCACTGTGTAATTGGATTTGGATGTAATTGGGTGTAATTACTCAGTTTGGCGTGTTTGGCTGACCAAGTAATTACTTGGTCAGCATGTAATTGGGTGTAATTGAGGCTATGTAATTACACTCTTCAATTCTTAGGGGGGAGCTGAGAATTGCTGGTAATTACACTGTGTAATTACAGGGTTACTTTTTAATTTCTATTATCTTTGTTTTTATTTTAAGTTTATTTTCTTTTTAATTTCTTATTCTTTTTTTATTTTAAAATTCTTAATTTTATATTAAATATATAATTTCTTTAAAATCATTTCTCTTTTATTTTTTTCTTCTTATTTTCTTATCTTTACTTTTTGCTTCTTGGTAACCTTTCTCCTTTTTTATTTCTTTACTTTGAACTTATTTTATTTTTGACTTTATCATATATTTGTTCATTGTTTTTCTTTCGTACCTCCCTATCATTTTGATGACATTTACTTCTTGCAATTTCTTATCTTCCTTGGTAATTACAACGTTATCTTTTTTTCTTTTTTCTTTTTTAATTTCTTGTTTTAAGTATATTATTTATTTTACATATTTTTCTTTCAGTTCTTTTTTTTTCTCACTTTCTAAGTATCTTTACTTTTTGTGGTACCATATAACTTCTCAAATTTTATTTCTTCGTTACTTTCTTTATTTTATCTTCTTTATTTCTCTTAGATGAGTTACTACTCTAGTTTTTTTGAAACTTTGTCTCTTGATCTTAGAAAGATGAATATTAATAAAAATGATAGGTAAATTTCAAAAAAATAATTGAACAATAATTTGGTATAATAGGTTTTTTTTTTTAATTTAAAAAGATCTAACAGTATAATTACACTTGTGCAACCAAACGGTACGCTTGTAATTACACTGTAATTACACTATGGCAGACAAACAGGACTTCGTAATTACTTTATTGTGTAATTACTAGGCTGTGTAATTACTACCCTAGTAATTACACCAAATCCAATTACGAGGTGGTTTCCAAACAGACCCTTAGCGTGCCTCTTCATGAATTTTAACAAATTTCAAGTCTAAAATTTCTAAAAGTAAGGAAGAACATGAGGAGCATACCAAGTTTTCCAAAAATGTGTTTTGGCTCTAGTCAGTGACATTCTTAGACAACGTGGTATCTAGAGAGGGATTTAAAGTAGACTTCTCAAAAGATAGCCGCGGTTAAGAATTTTCCAAGACCAACAACACCGCCCAAAATTTCAAAGTTTCTTGGGTTTACCAAGCTACTATAGGAGGTTTCTAGAGGCCTTTTCTTCACTTGCAGAACCATTGATCAAGTTGACTCAAATAGCAGTCAGTGGTAAGACGTATGCAAGCAAAGCTTTCATGTGACACTGCACCTATGTTGACATTGCCAACAAGTTTGAGTGAGTTCACGGTTTATTGTGATGCCTCCAGAGTAGGGGTTGGGTGTATTCTCATTAAAGGAGGAAATGTTATTGCCTATGGATTCAGACAGCTACAAAACCACGAGAAGAACCACCCTACACACGACTTGGTGCTTGTAGCGATAGGATTTACTTTAAAGATATGGCAGCACTACCTGTATGGAAAGCGTTCTGCTATATTCGCAGACCATCAGAGCTTCCAGTACATTTTCAAGTAAAGGGAGTTAAATTTGAGGCAGATCTCGGGATTTTAAAGGATTATGATATTAATATTTTTTATCATCTGGGCAAAGCTAATGTGGTAGCAGATGCACTCATCAAAAGGTTGATAGGCGTCATAGCTCATTTATCACTTCAGATGAGAGCCTTTAGCCAAGAAATGCAAAAGATGGCAAATGATGGGGTCAGAGTCGATACAGAATAAGGAAATGTAGTTGCTTATGCCTATGCACGTTCATCGCTTGTTGCATATGTTAAGGTTAAGCAAGATGAGGATCCGTACTTGGTGAAAATAACAGAGGGAGTTAGAAATAAAGAGATCACTACTTTCACTCTTGGAAGTGATGGGGTTTTGAAAATAAAAGGAATGTTATGTCTACTATATGTAGATGATCTCAAAAAAATCATCATGAAAGAAGCTCACAGCTCGAGGTACTGTATTCACCCTAGTGCTACTAAAATATATCAAGATTTGAAGGAATTGTATCGGTGGAAAGGCATGAACAATCAAGTGGCAGATCATGTGGCTAAATGTTTGAATTGTCAGCAAGTCAAGGAAGATTATCATAGGCTAGGTGGCCTACTTCAGGACATAGAGATACCATAGTGGAAATGGGAGACGTTTAAATATGGACTTTGTTGTAGGTTTGCCTCGCACGTACAGCAAGCATGATTAATTTTGGGTTATCATAGAAAGATTCACAAAGTTAGTTCACTTTCGGCCATTGAACACGGCCTATACTGCAGAACACTATGCTCAGCTCTATATCAAAGATATTGTCAAGTTGCATGGTGTCCTAGTTTTTGATCATTTTTTAAAAAGGTCCACAGTTCACAACCCATTTTTGGCAAGCATTCCAGAAAAAGTTGGGCACCTTGGTTGACTTGAGTACTGTGTTCCATCCACACACATATGGTCAGGCAGAGATGACCGTTCAGACCCTCGAGGATATGTTACGCGCTTGTATTATAGATTTTGAAGGTAATTGGGATGATCTCCTTCCATTTATTAATTTTTCCTACAATAATAGTTATAATGCTAGTATCGGTTTGGCTCCATATGAGGTGTTATATGAGCATAGTTGTAGATCTCCAGTAGATTGGTTTGAACTAGTAGTGGTGTCGTTACTTGGCCTAGATTTTGTTTGTGATGGTTTAGAGAACGTCAAGTTAATAATAGAAAGGTTTAAAGTGACTCAGAGTCATCAAAATTCTTATTCCGTCAAGAGCCAAAGAGACTTAAGAGTTCAATGCATGTGATATGGTGCTTATTATAGTCTCACCTATGAAGATAGTTATGAGGTTCGGTAAAAAGGGAAAGCTTAGTCCTAGATTTATTAGACCTAATGATTTTTTTTTTTTTTTGCAAGAACGGTAAAGTGGCTTATGAGTTAGCCTTGCCATTTCAGTTGTACTCAATTTAGCTTATTTATTTATTTTGCACTTATTGTGGGATATTTCTATGCATAGGTAGCAGTGATGAGCAACTTTTTGATGAATAAATGGAGAAGGAAAGCTGGAGATATTATCTTGCTTAAAGACGAGTCTTGCTTCATGCTTGGGCAAATGCTTGGGCAAAGAAAGCCTAGTCAAGCGCAAGTTTGAAGATGCAAATTGGTCCATTCAAGTTGTATTAAATATATAAGAAATGGAAAGAGAAAAGTCTCAAGTTATGTAATGGTCTTCTCCTACTAGACTAGAAAAATCATTCCAGCATATAAATGGCCCATATTTCCGAATCTTACCCGATTTGTTACCCTTTTCTTCGAGATAGCAGTCTGCCGCAAGTTTATACAATTTTATACATGGACCATATTAAGGATGTTTATATGAGTTTTTACTTTTTTTGTGTATATTTTTTGTATTTCTCTCATTGCTACGTATTTATCTATGTATATTCATGTATAATTTATTTTTTGGGGGGAGATGTGTATGCATAAACTTGTCCAAAGTAATGATTTAGACGCAATAAACAACATAAATTTAGTAAAATACAAAAAAGTAATGACACTACTTGCGGGGGAGGGTGTCTACCGGCGGCTTAGTGGCTGGGGAGGGGGAGATTTTGGTACTTAGGGTGTTTTTTATGAAGGAGTACTAAAATTTGTAATTTTAGGTATGGATGCTATGCATGAAAAAAAAATATGGCCTCCTGTTTGTAATTTTGGGTAGTGATCTGCCTATTTTTGAAAATTTCTCTTTTCGGATACAATCTTGGGGTAAAACACCATAATGATAAAGAAATCTTCTCGAAAGTTCTTATATCAAAGTCTTTTAAGAAAGTTGGGGTTAAAATTGAAAAAAAAAAGTTTATCAAAGCATATATAGCGAAAAATCAAGCACGAGTTTTATATCATGGTATATTTTTTTAGTCTAATAATCAAACATCTGCCTGTAAACATATATGTCTAAATAGTCGTATATTATTTGTTTCTTGTATTATATTCTACACATTGTAAGCCCAATATAACTTATGCAAAAACCGAAGACCCTTATGTATGGAATAAATAATCATGGGATTGCTTATTGTCACAACCTAAATAAATTGAGGTATAATATGAGACATACACTTAAGTTGTCATACAACCTAAAGATACATGTTCCGTGTTACCAAACTGTAAGTTGTCATAATTTGAAAAAAGGAATTTTTACACAATATAGACATTTGGGAGGGTGTTTATCAGAAAATAGATACATTTTATCTAAATTATTCTAAATAGACTTTTAGACCTATTTACTTAACATTTAATAGACACTTTTAAAAACTTTTTATCTTTCTTTTACTGTGCCTATAATTATGGGAATGAGGATATTTATTAAGTGAGCATTTATTAATTTTTCCAGCTTCTCAAGTATAAACCACGCTTAACATTTATTCCCATTTTTTCGGTCTTAAAAAAACTTAAGCAGTAAACTAAAATTCTTAAATTTTGCAAATCAAAATTAAAATCAAAGTTCCCTTAACTACTCCATCTTCAATTTCTCTTAAATGCAGCCGAGATTCTTGCTGCAAATATGTATCTAAATAAAACGTGTTTCCTTCTAAGTAATACATTTCAGGATGTTCTTATTTTTCTCAAGCATTCAGTTAAACTAAAATCAGCATATTTAGTGGATAATGTATGCATATCAGGTGCATACTTGTTGAAGAATATCACAATCAATAATATTAAGTACTCACTTTTTAAAACATAAACACTTTAAACAAATATATACGAGTATTATGCATGATATATGCCCACTTAAGTTGGATAAGAGCTTATACGATATTTATCAATATGCACTCAGTATTTCTAATATATACAAAATATATTGGTTATACAAATTAGTATGCATAAAATATACTGGGAGTATTATGAATATGCATCAAATATTTCAAATTTATAAACTAAACATAAAAAATATGCAATGCATATGGGAATAAAAGTGCATTAAAAGAATATTCTAATTAATATATAACTCGATAAAATAAAAAAGGGAAAGAGATTGTGTTTTACATATCTTTCAGCATGATATATATGGTAAAGAATAAGATCTGGTGGGGCTCATACATGATTTACGTTGCTATTTTCCTATATTTAAGGCTTAGAATTACTAAACATCCTAATTGTTTAAGAGATTCCATATCTGCTATGTTTTAGGAGATTTTCACGCTGGGTTAAGTGTTTACTTTATTCACGCAGCATTTAGTTTGCAGATTTTTCGGCTGCTATAGTTAACACAATCGAAGCTAGTATTTATGAGATATTCACGCAAATCTTTTAGAAGTTAGGATATCCATGTACCTATTATTTAGCATCAATTTTGATTAGCCATTGATATATGTTAATATGTCTATTATCTAGTAGGGCTATGTAAGATATTTGGTTAGTTATGAAATTTTCCCTTGAAAAAACATACTTATCATGCATATGTATCATAAAATGTGAAAATGAACAAAAGGTCTTATGTACGTGACTGGATTTGGGAAATTTTGATCAGTAGCCATTTTTGGACGCGCTCATTGGGGACTATTCAGCGTTTCAAAATTCATTGAAGGATAGCCAGAAATTCGCGCGCACGCTTAAGCTCCATTAGCGTTGGAAAAACACCTTAGACTAGTCCCATAACAAAAAACTGGGGAGCCCAAGTATTTTGTTATGGGACTGAAGAAGTCCCATAACAAAATAATGGGACCTTGAACTAACATGTTCAAGGTCCCATTATTTTGTTATGAGACTTTATCCCATAACAAAATAATGGGATTTATTCCCATAACAAAGGTCCCATCAAAGGGATAAATCTCATTATTTTGTTATGGGACTTTATATATAAAGCTTCAATCTCATAACAAAATGTTGGGGCTGTGAACAAGTTTTGTTCATAGTTCTATTATTTTTGTTATGAGACTGAAGCTTTATACAAAGTCTCATAACATAATGTTGGGGCCTTGAACAAAACTTGTTCAAAGCCCCAATATTTTATACTGGGGTTAGTTTACTGAAGCTTCCCAGTATAAATACTGGGGCTCTGAACAAAACTTGTTTAAAGCCTCAGTATAAAACTGGGATTTGTCCGGAGGTGGCTATTTCTCAGCGATTTTATTTTTGACGGCTACAAATCAATTAGCGCGCGCCAAACAGGCCCCTACACGAAAATTTTACATTGGACTTCCCGTAAAATTTTCACCTACAGGCCACTTTTGTCACTGATATTTAGTTTGAAGCCACTTTTTTTATTGGTCTTACATGAGAGGCTACTTTTTGGAACTTCAATCTTTGTGGGGTGAAGTTCAAATATTGTGGGTTGAACTTCATGCCTAAATTATAAACTTTCAACTTTAATTTGTAAGGGCTGAACTTTTAGGTATAGATGCGTAAACTTCAACTCTTGTGGCTGAAGTTGAACTTCAATCCTTGTGGTAGGCTAAAGTTGAACTTCAATCCTTGTGGGCTGAACTTGTGTGAAGTTCAACTCAAAAAAATTGAAGTTCCAAAAAGTGGTCTCTCATGTAAAACTAATAAAAAAAGTAGCCTCAAACCAAAGATTGCTGCCAAAAATAGCCTTTGGTGCATTTCGCCCGGACTTCCCACATAAGCCATACAACTTCTAAAGACGTACATAAGTAAATGACACGAGACAATTACCCGGCTCATAGCAAAAATGATGATGACTTCTATCACTAGTAATGTATTAAATCTGTTTTTCAAGCTTTGTAGCTATAATTTTTAATATGTAAAGCAAATTTTTCGTAGTATAATTTTTACTTTTTCCTTTTGTTAAACAAGACTTGCATTAGTTAAAACATTTAAGGAGGATTCTATAAAATGTTCATGCGATTCCATTAGGATGCGATTCACGAGTATTGAGTCATTAGTACAAAACAAGGATAAGTCGCTAATGGCATTTAAATTACCTAAACAAGATAAGCTAATACAGTTACTATCCGAGATGATGGAGGCAAAATATGTGCCTGTTTTATCAGACAAAAAAGATTGCTGAACATATAATGGTGGCATTGCAAGGTGGATTGTTGAATTTGTATTGGACTAAGAAGGTCCCTTTGCGCTTATGAGCTACTTTGTTGCCATTTTAAAGTTATGTCCGATTTTTGGTATTTTCAGCTTGCTCATCAATGACCTGCAAATCTCAATAATAGCATTATAAGTATGTGTAGATTTATCAAGCATGTGTATTATCTCAGTAGAGTCAGTTTCTACTTCAAAGCGGTCACTCCTGTTAATGAATACCATTCATAGTTGTCAATGTTAATAGGAGTTAGATTTTGATGTGCAGCCAACTCAAGGGCATACTGAAGTGACAATAGTTCCACATGAGTATGGTTTAGGCCATGAACATTGTATACTTTTACTACTACTTCATAACTTAGAATTAAACTACATAATTTGTTATATTTATAAAATAATTTTTGATATCAAGAACCAAGATGTTGTATTGAAGTAAGTGGCTAACATTTTGTTAACTTGAAAAATCTATTAATAATATAAATATATTTAACTCTCTAAATTAAGCAATGGGTCTCATTATTAATCAATATTGAAAGAACTAATTATTAAAATGTTTCGGTATGAATAAGATGGGTACGGTCGATGACCCCTTTCATTTAATTTAGTAGTCAGTGCATACCGTCTACCTAAAACCTAGATACATACCTATATTTTGCACAAGGTCTTATGTGAGGGCTTACAGTAAAAAACAGTGGTAGCCATAGGGTGACATAAAAACAAAAATTTGAGCTACAAATATCCAAAAGCCCGTTGTGCAACATTTCAATACAGATTGGAAACAAAAATCGAAAGGCAGCCTCCATCCTCCCCATTCTCTTCATTTTTCAAATGCAGGATGAAAACTTTAGCCCTATCTCACTGACCATTACCATTACCTTGCAACCACAATGTATAAATCAGAAGTGGTATTAAATGTATAATCAAAATAGATATTAAATTAGTAATTCAAAACGTGAACAGTGAAAATACCTTGTGAATACGTGAACAGTGAATTGTTGAGAGTTTCACAAATCAAATCAGCTGGCAGATCTGCGGCGTGGGTATGCGCATATACATATAGGGATTTTTACATTCTATACCCATGAAATTTAAAGTATTTACAAGTTATACCCATTAAAAATTGCACTACCCATAAAATTAAAAGTATTTACCAACCTACCCATTTATTATTGTATACTTTTGTTATACCTTATAGGTGTATACCTTTAAGGTATATTATTTATTATTGTATACATTGTTATACCTTATAAATTATATGTGTATACCTTTATGGTATACTGCATAAACTATGGTATACAAGTCTGGATGGGTAGAATGAGTAAATAGTTTAGTGGGTAGGTTGAGTAATATTTAAAAGTAGTGGGTAGTGGTTGTAATTATTTTTGATTTTGTGGGTATTTTTGTAAGTGTCCCATACATATATGTGGGCTTTTGAGCCCTTTAGGGTTTTCAGCCCAATGCAGTTTTTTATACCATGATTAATTAACTCTATACCACATATCAAACAAGGATTTTTTACATAAAAGTACAAGTTTTAGAGCTTAATTACCAAACATAGCAACATTTTAGTAAAATTACCCTATATAGAGGAAAACATAAGATAATTACAAATATAGCAAAAATATAGCAATATTTTCCCATAACATACCAAACCCTTACATTCTTCTTTCTATTTCCCCCACTATCACTTTTGCTCCTCCCATTTTCCCCTTTTTCACATTTCCTCCCATCATTTCCCCCCAATTTCACTTTTCCTCCTCTCATTTTCTACAATTTCACTTTTCCTCATCCATCCTCTATGTATCTCGTTGAATCTCACTATTTCTGCACCGTATCAATTATTTCTGCACCGTATCTAACTGTTTCTGCAGCGTTTCAACTGTTTCTGCAGCACCGTATCAAACTGTTTCTGCACCGTTTCAACTGTTTCTACAGCACCGTATCTAACTGTTTCTGCACCGTTTCAACTGTTTCTGCAGCACCGTATCTAACTGTTTCTGCACCGTTTCAACTGTTTCTGCACTGTTTCAAATTATTTTAGCACCGTTTCAGACCGTATCGTACTGTTTCAACGCCGTTTTAGACCGTATCAGACTATTTCAACAGTTGTTTCAGATTGTTTCATCGCCGTTTCAGACCGTATCATACTGTTTCAGACCGTATCATAGTGTTTCAATGTTGTTTCAGACTGTATCAGACTATTTTAAACTGTATCAAGTCTCCTTTCAGACTGTATCAACTCCGTTTTAGACTGTATCAGACCCGTTTCAGACTGTATCAAGTCCCACTTCAGACTGTATCATGCTGTTTTAAACTGTATCAACCCCGGTTTTTAGACCGTATCAGACTGTTTCAACAATTATTTCAGATTGTTTCAATGTCGTTTCAGACAATATCATACCATTTCAACATCGTTTCAGATGTATCAAACTGTTGCAATAATTGTTTTATGTTTCAACGATGTTTCAAACTGTATCATATTTTTTCAACGCTATCAGTCGTGAGCAATAGAAAATAAGAGTTCAAATTTATTAAACCACTATAATAGACCTGTACAAACAGAAACAGAACAAATCTGAAGAAACATGTATTGAAACAGAACAAATCTGAACAAACATGAACGGAAACGAAACAAAAACTAAAGAAACATTAGCAGAAACGGAACAAAAACAGAAACAATTCTTGTTGGCGATCGCTACTGCTAATAACTCCGGCGAAGTCCAATCAGATCCAGGAGATCGAAGAGATGAGTATCAAATGGCCTAAATCATCGTGAAATCATGGCATAAAATCAGGATTTTTTTGGTACCAAAGCTGATGAGGACTACTAATGTTCGGTCCCCTGTTCAATTTATATGATTTTTCGTTTCTTGTACAAGGAATGGGTCGGGTAACCGGGTCTGGGACGAGTTGTACGAGGTGAACTGGAATGAGATTGGGGTCACTGGATGATTTGGAAAGGATAGGAAAGGGACATTTACGAGAGGCTGGCGGTGACTGCAGTTGGCGACGGCGGAGAGACGACGGCGGTGTATCGGGCATAGAAGCTTGGGGGAAAGGAGGTGGAAGAAATGTGGAGTTGTGGGTTTGGATCTGGGAGAAAATGGGGGTGGTGGCTGGTTTGTTTGGGAGAAGTGGAGAAAGTGATTTAGGGTTTTTAGGAAATTGGGTGTAAGTGTAATTGTAAAATATCAAAATGTGCTTAAAAAATATTGCTATGAATTGTAATTTGACAAATATTGCTATTTTTTTGTAATTTAGAGTGTAATTTTGTATATATATGTAAAAATCCCATCAAACAACCCCTAAAAAGTTATCATAAAGTAAATCTTCTCAAAACAAATTCAATTAAAAAAATGTAAGAGTTTGTTTGAAAGAAAAAGGATATTAAATTTACAATATCTTCTACATTTGGTCTATCAAGTAAAGGTTTGACTTTTATATCAATAAATCTAACAAAAAAACTAGAACAACGAAAGGATTTGAAAGAAGTTATTTACAGAAATGCGAATAGAACGTTTCGGTTGCTTTACCACATCAAGTCTTCAAAGAAATATAGAAAAAGTTTCGGGGTAAAGAATATTTTAATTCGTTAATTCAAGAGAAAATTAATACCATTTTATTAAGTTTAAGTTACTCAAAAGAAATATATTCAAAATATAACATATGCATAAATTTTCGATAAATCAATTAATTACCATATTATTGTAGAATTTAGCTGAAATAAACTTCTTTAGATAAGCTTGGTTCATAATGAAAATTGAGAAGTATCATAGGTATCGTATGGAATTTACAATATAGGAGTATCAGTTATGCTTAAAACAAAATCTACAAAATCAAAGCATTGAACGCACGGCCACCAGCCTCTAGTTTCAATACAGAAGGCAGCCTCCATCATCCTCCCATCCTCCTCTTCATTTTTCAAATGCAGTGATGAAAACCCTAGCCCTATCTCACCGACCATTACCATTACCTTGCAGCCACCGCTCCTCTATTTATCCGGCCGGCTCAACACTCACTCATCTCTCATTCTCCACCTCCCCTCTATCTGCTCGTCTTCACATTCTCAAATGCTCCGCTGTTTCTCTTCCTCCATTAGGTAACCCGCCCCACTCTCCCTATTTTATTCAATCATTAACATATATATTATTATTTAATTTAATTTGCTTTTATGCAGTGGAGCAGTCAGTGAAGTTCAAGGAGGCTGCAAAGCATGGCAATTTGATCCCTCTTTACAGGTCCATTTTCTCCGATCACTTAACTCCCGTACTTGCTTACCGATGTTTGGTCAAGGAAGATGATAGGGAAGCTCCCAGCTTTCTATTCGAGTCCGTAGAGCCTGGTTTGAAAGTTTCCAATGTTGTAAGATCCTTATTTTGTTACCTCCATTTTGAAATCCGAATTGTCAATCCAAATTATACTCGTTCGCATTAATAATGTTAAAAGTAGTTTAGATTGCTTTAGTCCCTTACAGTGATACTGCCATCCTCTATGGGAATACTAACATTCTTAAGAAGCACATGAGGAATTACTGATTTTTTCAAATCTTATTACCCGCATCATTTTGAATAATAAAAGAAGTTTGGTGTTTGGTTAGATATTGCTATGTTTATTGATGAGTTAATTATGCTAGGGACGGTATAGTGTTATTGGGGCTCAGCCGACAATGGAAATTGTTGCAAAGGAGAACATGGTGACAATTATGGATCACCATCAAGGAAAGAGGACTGAAGAATTTGTGGAAGATCCAATGATCGTTCCTCGTAGGATAATGGAAAGATGGAAGCCTCAATGTATAGATGAGCTTCCTGAGGCATTTTGTGGTAATGAATCGTATTTCAACTGCTTTAATTTATTATCATGAATCGCCATGAAGCTTGGTGTTGACCTGAATTATCGTGTAAAGAAGCACATGACTGGAAAATGATTTTAAGCTAAACTTTCGTCTGACAATTTGTAAAATTTTTCACCAAAGCTGCTTTGAGGGAGGGAGAGCGATTATGTGTTGAATTCGAATAGGCCTAGGGCAAATGATTCAGATCTCAATATATGATGCCTACATGCATACATTTGATCTTACAAACGAGTGAAATTTACCATACTTAATACTGCAGTTTTTCCTCTACAGGAGGTTGGGTTGGTTACTTCTCATATGATACAGTGCGTTACGTAGAGAAAAAGAAGCTACCTTTCTCAAATGCTCCCGTGGATGATAGGAACCTTCCTGATCTTCATCTAGGTCTTTATGATGATGTAATTGTGTTTGATCATGTGGAAAAGGTAGTTTAACATTCTAATACCACATTTTATTTTGCTTTCCAAATTTAAATTATCCAATTTCGTTGTAGCCCGTCTTGAACATGTGCTTTACCACTCATTTTCTTCAATTATGGTATCTTTGATTTTACTTTTTGTAATTTGGAGGATTTCTTCTATGGACAGTTTCTACCGTTTTTGAAATTTTTGGGTTTGAATGTCATTATTTGAGTACTTCTCTGATCAACTTCTGGTAGAGTTTCTGTTTACGGAAAATTGCTTCTTGTTTTCAAATGAAAATGTCAGTAGAAATTAGTTCTTAGAGTGATCAATATTTGCAGCTGATAAGGCGTTTCATACATTGTATACATTATTTTACTTGAATTTCTCCTGATAACAGAAAGCATTTGTCATACATTGGGTGCGGTTGGATCAGTTCGCTTCAGTAGAGGCGGCTTACAATGACGGTATGACCAGATTAGAAGCATTGATGTCTAGAGTACATGATATTGTTCCGTAAGTTATTTGTCTTCCTCTCCCAAAAAATAATTACCTTATTTTCTTCTCCGTTCCTCTCATTCATTTTGTTGTACTGGTTTCATATTTTAGTCCTAGGTTGGCTTCAGGGTCCATAAAACTTCATACTAGCCTATTTGGTACTTCACTGAAAAAGTCGACAATGACAAGCGAAGACTACCAGAATGCTGTTTTAAAGGCCAAGGAGCATATCCTGGCTGGGGACATTTTCCAAATCGTTCTTAGCCAACGGTTTGAAAGACGAACATTTGCAGATCCATTTGAAGTATACAGAGCACTTAGAATCGTAAATCCAAGTCCTTATATGACTTATCTGCAGGTATGCCTACTTCCCTTGAAACTTGACTCTTCAAAGTCTTTCCTTTTCCTAGGATCTCAGAAAAATTATCCTCTGATCAGGCTAGGGGGTGTATTCTTGTTGCTTCGAGTCCAGAAATTCTTACTCGAGTTAAGAAGGTAAATCAACTCTGACACTTTCAAATCTAGTTTTCACATTGCTTTATAGTTTCTGGTTTTGAGTTGACTTCATTCCCAAATTGCATCTCTCGCATATCTAGCATTAACAGCTTCCCGTTAATCTTAGTACCGTCTTTCTTTTGTCAGAAAACAGTGACTAATCGACCCCTAGCAGGAACTATTCGGAGAGGTAAGACACCACAGGAAGATTTTATGTTGGAAAATCAACTTTTGCATGACGAGAAACAGTGTGCAGAGCACATAATGCTGGTTGACCTGGGAAGAAATGATGTTGGAAAGGTTAAAACTCCAAATTTGCCTTCTTATTTTCTGTCCAGTCATAAATGGAAATTTTTGCATTCACGATTTGATCGTGATTGGGAAATTGAAAGAAATTGCTAATCTGTTGGTTGTATTTCTCATCTTCTCTTTGTTTACTGGTATTTTGATTTCCTCCAGTTTCCTTTGGGCTACATTGGCCTTTTCTATATATGTTAAGCTTGTCATTATGTAGCTAGCCTCTCATTCTCTGTGATGTAATGATCTTATACTTGGTTGGATCATCTAGTGTCAAAATTAAGAAATTAATCTCCCTTTTCTCTCCAGCATGAACATGCTTCTGGAAATCTCTGATGTTGTATGTTTACGTTCGCTCCTATATTGACATACCTGTCCATGCAACTGGGGATTCTCAGGTGCATAAGCATATTGTGCCTTGTTTCTGCAAGACGCTTAAAACATTATAGGATACATCTTGTAGTTGGATGCAGAGTCAATATCCTTTATGGATTTTAGGTGCAAACTTTTTTACAAAGTCACCTCTTGGTATAGTGCCGTTAAATATTATAATTGTACAGTGCAGTATGCAATTCGTTCTCTGTTTAGGCCGTTGCTCACTGAGCATCTCTTTTTTTAGATTGCTATGTTCCTACTGATTTTTTTTGTTTGCTACTTCTCGTATTAGAACCCTTGTGAGCATTTTGTTGAAGATGTCTTTCACTTTCATCTTTGACTAATTTCAGTTTTTAATTTAGGTCTCTAAACCTGGTTCAGTGAAAGTTGAGAAACTAATGAATGTTGAACGGTATTCCCATGTCATGCACATCAGTTCCACGGTGAGTTGTTCTTAGATGAATTTCTGTTTAATTTTCTCCGCTCCTTAACATGGAATCGAGGATTTATAGGTTACTTGCATTTAGGTCTTTTCCCAAAGTAAAACAAAGTTTGCTTCCTGAATGCAGTGCCATGTACAAATACCACTTACTGATACACACTCCCTTGTTTTCATTCATCCACATTTTAGTGCTTAGAGAATCATCGCTCAGACTTGGATATTGTGAAATATAACGATTCATCTTGCTTGTTTACAAGTTTGCGTCTTGTCTTGTCCAAAATTTGCAGGTTACTGGAGAACTACTTGACCATTTGAGTAGCTGGGATGCTCTGCGTGCCGCGCTTCCTGTAGGAACCGTCAGTGGAGCGCCTAAGGTTCTTCAATCATATCCTTTGCGTTCTAAAAAATTTAATTATTTGAAAAAGGAGTGTCTTGGTTATTTGAGTTCTGGGTACCTTTCGCCGCGTAATATCATAATTATGGGAACTGACTAAGCCGATGACCCTACTCTTAAGAAGTATGGTTTTTCCACTTCACCGAATTCGATCAGCTGTTGGAGGTGATGATCAATTCTTCTGTCCGGATGACAAATTTACGTTTATTTCGGCTCTCTGTATTAACCCACTTATTATTGTGCAGACGTTAAAAAGAGTGGGGGGGGGGGGGGGGGTGGGGATTGTATTACTTTTTAGTTCCTCTGTTCCATTTTATGTTACACTTTTGTTAGCCAGTTTCAAAAAGAACGTCATCTTTCTATAATTAAAAGCTCTTTAACTTTATACATTCTATTTTACCCTTATTGACATGCTACTATAGCCATAGAAATGTCATGGTATGGTTAAGCCTACAAGTCTTAAGGTTACTTTGTTATGTACCAAAATTCTTAAACCCCGTGGCCAGTCAAACACCGTCATATAAAATGAAATGGATAAATATTCGTGTTTCATATGGTGTAAATAAGTCATGCCTCTTGCTTGATGTAGGTGAAAGCCATGGAGCTAATTGATCAGCTGGAAGTCACAAGGCGTGGACCATATAGTGGTGGATTTGGAGGCATTTCCTTTACGGGTGAAATGGACATTGCCTTGGCGTTGAGAACCATTGTATTTCCAACTGGAACACGTTATGACACTATGTACTCGTACAAGGATGCGAAGAAACGACGAGATTGGATTGCTCATCTTCAATCTGGGGCAGGTATAGTGGCTGATAGTGACCCTGCTGATGAGCATAGGGAATGTGAAAATAAAGCTGCAGCTCTTGCCCGTGCAATTGATCTTGCGGAGTCGTCATTTGTTGACAAATAGTAGAGGTACTCCTACTACTTAGGATTTTGCTTCACCAATTCCTTAGAAGGCATGCGATTTTTGTTTCATTTCTTGATGAATGTGGAAAATTTTGTTTTCGATCTGGATAGTTTGTTATGTTTTGTTAAAAAGTAAATGAGAATCCAATCGATGTCACAGTTGCTGTAAATGTTCAGTATTATCTTCACCAACAGTGTGGAACTTCAGTACTTTTCCAACTTTGCCTGGGCGCAACCTGGCGGTATTTCATACAAATTACTTGCTAATGCGTAAAGTTGAATGTATTTGTGGCTATTGATGTAACTTTTGGGCCCAAACATGTTGGACTGTTATGCAAGTCCACTAATGGAGGTGAGGTCTGCATACATCTCACCCTCTCCAGACCCCACCTTAATGGGATAGTACTGGGTATGTCGTTGTTGTATGCAAGTCCACTAATCAGTTTTACTCGAATCGAAATTTGCAAATCAAGTTACGTGACTACCATTAGTCATTACTCATTAGTATGATGGGAAACCAGAAAATTATTTAAATATCTCACATTTGTCAACATAAAATGCATAATTAAAAGTGTAAAGGGCGTTTCGGGATCTTGATGTGATTTGAAGAGGAAATTGCCGCAAGATTGAAATAGATATGTTTGATTTTTTTTTTTCTTTTAATTAAGTAATGTAATAAAATCTCGTCATGTTCATTCTTACTAACATCCCATACCAACTGAACATCCACTTGAAACGGCATAATCATTAGAACCGACTGCAGCTTCATTGACTGAATGAACTGGTGCCTATACCTTTCTAGGCTCCTGGGACGATTATCCCTACCTTCGGTATCTTACGAGTTTACGTCCATCCCTGGTCGGGTACAATTTCCTTTTGATTTCTCCCTTGTAGCCGTTACCCGAAGTGTGTCCACACCCCCAAACTACTTTAGGGGGCACTTTATGCACTTTGCCATTTTTTTATTAAAAAGTTTCCTTTGATCATTTTGGCTAAATGTATCTTGAGATCCTTTAAAAAGATGATAATACCAGCTGTTCAATACAAGAATCTGCTGCTTCCAATTGGTGATCGACTGTTTTGTCTCCGTGGTTTCTTTTATTAACGACGAATGATACTACATCCGATTTTATTTTACGTAGTTTCTAAATGAGTAAATTTTATCTTCAAAAGTTTTAGGATATGCGTGAATTCACTATAAAGACTAAGAAGTTCGACTCTTTAAATCTGAACTGGTTCATAGACGGAGGGAGTATGATACTTCCACATAGTGTTATACCACTAATAACAATGAAATTTATTCATTTCTCTGATACATTACAAGACATAGAAAATGAAAACAAGAAATGAAACAAATACCACTGTTGAGTATTTTCAAGATTTATAAATTATCCAATTCAACATTGTTAGCATTTCCTAATAGAATGGTGATGATGGTGATGTGAAGAGGCTTTAGATAGTATTGAAAGAAATGAATGGAAAGCATTTGCTGCAATTCTTGATTTAATCTGACCCCTTCTTGGAATAAGCCTTGTGTTATTGAAACCTTCAATTGCTGCTGTAGAAACTCTAGCAATCTTGTGATTCATGATTTGATGATCAAATGATTTATCAGAGTATGATTGTAACTGATACAAGTTATGAGATGGTTTGGTTCTTTATATAGTAGTGTAGGAACACAATCCAGACTAAGAAAGAGAGAGTTTTGTCTAGGAGAGGTTTATTGTCAAACGGTTTTGAACAAAGAAGCGGATTCAAGATTTAAAATTTACGTGTTAAACTTTTAAGGATTTCAGTATTTAGTGCACTATACTTATTGAATTTAATATTATTTATTAAAAATTTAATAATATTTTATATACATATCAATATTTCGTGTCGAAAATATTGGGTTCAGATTCAGCTGACACGATTAATATAATTTGGACTATAGGTAGGGAGTTGGGTGGCATGCCAGCAGGATGTCTGACCATAAAAGATTCCTTTCTCCCTATTTTGAGGCATAAGGAAATTCTCAAATTATTTGTTTATTCATTGACGTATTAGCTGATTCTACTTTTTTAGGTATAATGGTATAAGCCTGTCTGAATGAGAAGAACTCGTGTGGATTTGCCAGCTATATAAACACTGTTTTTTTTTTTTTATAATGGTGGTGTCCGGGCCAGCTTACGTGCACCTCAACTAATTCCACCGGATACCTGCCACCTCCCATCAGCAACAGGTACCAGCTAGCTCTATCCACCAAGGCTTGGATAGATGGGAAGAAAGACCTAGTATTTTTTGCCTCCGCTGGGATATAAACACTGTGTTTAGTGTACATTCTTGGTTGTCTGGTTTTTATTTGCTACATTACACAGAAAGCATGCGGCAGACAACTGAAATTAAAATCTATAGGCAAGATTTTATGGTTTTGATTTATCAACACTTTTTTGACAGCTAGCTTATTCAATGTATTATACAAAATTTGTTGTCTTAAGAGAGCGGCTCTTTCATATTAGAAATGATTAGTTGCCAAATCTTGTATACTAAACTAATTGGTTGACAAATGAATTGGATTTATCTGGTATAATCGTCAACATAATGATTTCATTGATTTGAAAATAAATACTACACCCTCCGTCCCATTTTGTTGTCGTAGTTCAGATTTCGAGGGTCAAATGAGTTTATTTTTGACCGCAATCTTTATATATATATTTTGAATATTTTGGGTTGTAATTTATTGTGACTTATAGTACTTTTCATGTAGTTTTCAAATATGTAAATTTTATTTAAGAAAATTTAAAAATTTTATCTAATCTACGGTCAAATTTAAAAAGTCTGACTCTCGAAACAGTAACTATGACAAACAAAAACAAAATGTGACAGAGGGAGTACAATCTCTGCTCTCTGTCTTAGGGAATATTTCTGGTGAAGAAAAATTTAGCTGTCATGCCTCCTCGATGCCTCACCTAGTGATGAACCTACTACAATAGGTTGCTAACAGATTGTCCTTTTGTCATCAAACAATCCTATTATCGTAACCACAAAGAAAAAGGGCGCTGGTTTCCTCAATTAACAAGTCGATTTGTTGTTTATATATATATATAGTCCTAATACATGCAGTTGGATATCAAAACATTAACAATAACTAGTACTTTTTCAAATAAAGCAAGATGGCAGCTAGAATAAGTAATGTAGCAGTGAGTCCTTTGTTGTTTGACAAGAAGATCAAAGGGCAAAGGCTGATTCCTAAGAGAGGGCAAGTTAAAACAAGAATAGCTGCAATGGTGTTGCATTCTCTAGCTGCCATAATCACCATGGCCGCCACTCGTCGTTCGAATTCTGCCAGCAAGTTGTAGTGTTGAAGAACTGAGGATGGTTTTGTTTAGAGAGTTTTGTATAGTTTCATCTTTTGTTGATTTCTTGTAATTACACATCTTTCTATCTCGTTCTAGTGACAATTTTTCAGTACCGAAACAAACTTTCACTTCTCTCGTTCTGGTAAGGCCTCTTTAAAACGCCTTATGCAATGTGAATCTAGATTAGTCGAGCCAATGAATTCAGATATATTAGATAGTTATTTTAAAAAGAAAAGGCGAGAAAGACGAAAAAACCCAAGAAAGAACATTGTCATGACACATGAAACAATGTAGAATATTGCTAAAGTTGGTTATATGCAAAGTGGTACTTGAAGTGCAGAGTAAGGCAGAGAACATGAAAGCACCAATTTTAGGAAAGGAATACCTAGGCCAGCAGTTTCCTTTTCACAGTGCCAAAGCATAAACCAAAGTCTACTCTTTTTTCAACCATGGGTCCATAAATTGATCAATAGTTTTTATAACTAATGTTATATTCCAGTTTTTTTTCTTCAACTATTGCTGCTATATCCATTAAAGATGGCATTTTCGAGCCAACTTCTCCGGCATAGTTTATGGTCCAAACAAGAGCTTAGTAATTACCAGAGCATTCCTCAATTAAGAGCTAACAATCAACCAGTTAAGAAGCAATCACAAAGAAAACTTGAACTAGAAGGCATCAAGAGAAAATGTAATCGTTCGATCACACTTTCAATGTTCAATCCTTATAATGGCACGAGTTCGTTTTCTCCATCCGACACAATCAAGACGTTCTACACTAGTATCAACAAGAAGGACCTGAACCAACTAGCACTGCTTATATCTGAAGATTGTTTCTTTGATGATTTCTCTTTCATTGAACCGTTTCGAGGGAGAAAGGTTACTTCTTTCTTTTCTTTCAGAAACATGAAACTGTAGTATTTTTATCCAATTCAAGAGCTCCAATATGCAAATTCATGCAGGAAACTATGAAGTTTTTGGAGGAACTAACAACATGCATGGGTAATAACACAGAATTCTACATTGAACAGATTTATGAGGGAGTTGATCTTACAACTGTGGTAAACTGGCATTTAGGTAACGGCCAAATCACTTTATTTCTCACATCTAACGTAAATGTAGTATATTGAAATATGAAACTTGAGAAAGTCTATTTTGGTATATGCAGAGTGGAAGAAGAAAAAGGTTCCTTTCAGTAGAGGCTGCAGCTGTTATGAGTTCTCAAGAGACAGCGAGCAACTAGTCATAAAGTAAATTCCAAAGTTTTCTGAAGCAAGTTATCTTTAGGCCTATTACTTTGTTAACACAAGCACTAAATGCTCGAAAAATGGCACTTATGCAGGAAAGCTCAAGTAATCATTGAATCGCCAATCAAGCTAGGAAGCATAGCTTTGGTATGACAATCTTCTATTACAGAAAAAGCACAAACTAGACAAGCTAATTCATCAGAAAGACTTCTCTGTTATTCCTGATATGGGCAAGTCATTCTTGATTCTTGTTCAGTTTCTCTTTCAATAATGTATGTGGTGTTCTTGTCTTGACCAAAAACAGGAATTGTTCCAAATGGTCATTTCAGTATTTGATGCTTTTCCTGAGGCTGCGGAATGTATGTTGATATTTTTTTTTTTAAATTTTTTTTTATGTTCTTTATACTTTCACCAATAAGAGAATGAGAATATTCTCAACAAAGCAAAAAGTTTCCTATGCAGGGTTGTTCCTGATGAGTCCCCAACTGTTAATAACTATCTACAATATAGCTCTCCGGCCCAGCTTAGGACCAATTCTTGCCTGGTACCGCAACTTATGGAATATTATGGTCACCAGTCTTAGAATTATCTTCAAGTTATTCAAGCTCATCATAGATATTAACAGAAAGTAGTACATATGCACAGCTTGAATTTCAAGACATTGGACAACATTTTGAAGACTCACTTTTCCTACATGTAAATGGCAGAGTAGTAGACAAGACAAGCTCGATATCAACAAGCACTAGATCTATAATCTTCAAGATGCTCTTACTTCTATAGGCAGAAGCCATATTCCATTATCCACGTCAGTTGTCAATCATCGTTGCTATCTCGTTTTGACCATGATTCAAGCAACGAAAGAGCAACTAGAGGGCCAAGGAAAGGAGGGATCGGAGGTGGCCTGGCAAAAGCAACAAGGGGTTCAATGTTCTCCTTCATTGGGGCTTCCCCAGCATCATCATTTGCTTGCTTCTTAGGGATCATTGTTCCCACTGTATCAATGTTATATTGTTATCCATTGTTCAGTCATTCATAGTCGAAACGAATACAACAGTAAATCAAACAATCACATTTTTTCTAACAACAAATTCTTGTACATTAGCAATAACAATTATCTCTAACCAAATTTATATGACACACTATCTCTTTGGGAAGTTCTTTCAATACTCAAAACAATTCTACTGACAATACTCCCTATGCGACCAGTGGCGGATCCAGAAGCCTAAGAATGGATTCGAATGAACCCAATAACTTTTTCCTAGACCCTGCATTTGTGTAGAAAATTCACTTAATATGTATAAATAATCTATCCAAAACCCAGTCAACAAGAAGAACAATAGTCTAGAACCCATAAACTTAAAATTCGGGATCCGCCTTTGCCTATGTTCCATTTTACATACCTCTTTCTTTTTTACTCCCTCCGGTCCACTTTATTTGATGTTTTAGCTTATTTTTTTTGGTCCACAATATTTGATCTTTTCGGAAATCAAGATGGAATTTTACAATGTCACACCTTGCTAATAAATGACTTTAAACAAAATGATAAGTAATAATAGCTTGAATAAGGGTTAATATAGTCAATTACATTGCTAATTAATGCTAAAAAGATAATTTTCTTAATACCCGTAAAAACATCCAAAACATCAAATAATATGGACCGGAGGGAGTAGTTTGTATCAAAAGAATGATACATGTGCCAAGGGTCTCTCGTGGAATTATTCTGCGTATGTTGTTGTTCTTATCAAAAGATTGATACTACCCTATATATTGGAGCTTTAACTTTAAACTTCTCATTCTAACGTTAATGACATGCTGTAATAGTTATTACCATAACATATTTAAGACCACAAGTTCTTTGGGTACTTTTAGCATATCCTAAAAAGTCTTTGGTTTTTTCTTATACTCCGTGCCCAGTCAAAACGTCACATAAAATGAAACAGATGGAGTTTTAAATTACCTAATCTTCCCCCAGATGGAAACATAGTTCTAAATTTGGTAAACACAGGAACTAAAGTTTCAGCTCGACGCATCACTGCAGCTCTTTTTATCACTTTCACCAAAATCCTGCAAATCATGAAAATAGAGTGTGAAAAAAAACATGAAAATGAAACATGTTCCTATTCAGGGAGCACCAATGATTAAAAAGATTGATAAATATTGGAAGTGAATAAACGTGCTTAATAATCTTACGTTTGTTTTTTTTGTTCGAAAAATTGATGTTTAGTTCCAAGGTGGTCGGATGTAAGGGAGTGAAGGAAATGCAGAAGGTTCTTGAAAGTTCAAGCCAAGTATTGGGCAAGTGCATAGGTACAGATGGGTCGAAGTACACCAAAGGCCACTTTTTGGCAGTAATTTTGTTTTGAGGTTACTTTTTTTATTTGTTTTACGTGAGAGACCACTCTTTGGAACTTCAATTCTTTTGGATTGAACTTCACACAAGTTCGGCCCACAAGGATTGAAGTTCAACTTCAGTCCATAAGGATTGAATTTTACGCATCTATACCTAAAAGTTCAGTCCTTACAGATTGAAGTTGAAACTTCATAATTTAGGCATGAAGTTCAACCCACAAGGTTTGAACTTTTGCCCAAAAAAATTGAAGTTCTAAAAAGTGGCATTTTATGTAAGACTATTAAAAAAAGTGGCTTCAAACCAAATACCAGTGACAAAAATGACATGTGGGTGATTTTACGTACAGATGTAAGAATTTGATCCGTAGCCTTTTTGTAGGACGCTAAAAGAAAAACAATCATCCGAAAAAGTTTTTTTTAAAAAAAATCATCACTTAAAAAATATGGAAAAATATTAACAATAGCCACCAAAAGTTCAGGAAATTTTTCTAGGACCATAAAATATGAAGTTGCAGAAATATTTTTTTGAGCTTTGAATTAAATTCAAGAAAATTTTACTCTTTTCTTAAAAAACAATATCTTGTTTTTAAAATATGGATACTTTTCTAAAAATTTGTAACTGTTGGTTATTTCTATTTGTATGGCAAAAAGCCTGGCTATGCATCAAAGTTATCCAGTACAAATTGCTGGCCTTTTTTTTTTTTTTAGAAATATGACACTATAAGTAATGGTTTACCTTTTTGTCCACGCTTACAGAGTTATGCAAAAAAATGCCCTCGTTAAGTTTAATGAAAAAAATTTGGACGGAAATACCTACGTCAATCTCTTGGCAGGGGGCTAAGACTTGCTCTTTGACCCTTCTCTATTTGCCAACACTTGCCCCTTGGACCCTTTGAATCTTACATCCTTTAAAAAAAATTGTTGTTCGAGCAGCACTCGGTTGTAAGTGTTGGTAAAAGGCAACATTTTCTTCCAATCTCTTCCTCATTCTCCCCAGATAATTTGAAGTGTTGGTAAGGCAACACTTGCCCTCGACCTCTTACCTTAAAGACAGCACTTGCAAATTGGTGTCTTAAAGTCTTGATCCCATGCCAACACACGAGTATTTTTCTAAAATATTATAAACAGGGGAAAACTCGCAAAACCACTCCTTATTGAGGGGCACCCGATGAAAATTATAGTGGATCTATACATGGGCCTCCATTGAAATTGGGCCATATGACACATCAAATGGAAAAAGTTTCACCAGGCAGCCAGTTTACCCACTATATTTAGCTTTAGCTACACTATAAATATTATTGCAAGCATAACCACCTACTTTCAAGCTATCGGGAACTGAAGTTATGTATTCAATTTTTGGTCATGGTATGAATTTCAGTCAAAATTAATTTTCTGATTTGAAAATGCATTAGATTCAAACAAAAAGTGTGAAGGTGTGCGCAACTTCAAATTAAAAAGGGCTGAAATTAGCTTAATAACTCCAACCTCGATACTTATAGCCACTTTTGGGTTAGCCTTTTGCAAAGACCGGTCATTTCATTATAAAGTCCTATCTCTATGCCATTAGGGTTAAAGTTTACCCTAAGCTAACTTCAGCTTTGAAGGTGGCACAACATCACACTTTTGATATGACTTTAGCTTATTATCTTCATACTTAAATGTTTAAATTGAGTGAATTTGACACCATAATTTGTAGTTGAATATATAAATTTGTCCCCGATAGTTTGAAAGTGAGTGATTACAGTTGCAGATAGTTTAAAAATTGCTAAAAATTAAATGGCGAACGTGGACAAAACTGATTGTTGAGCCAAATATTTACCATCAAAACGAATAACTAGGGCTCATTTGATATGTTTGGAGCTAGCCAAATACATAAATATAAGCATACTACCAACACATATTAGATATTAACCAATATGATTGGCTCCCTTGACCTATAACTCTATTCCAAAAAAGTGCATATCTGTTTAATTAAGGAGAATAGATGACATAAAACATCATCTTACTAGTAAGTTTAAGGAGTTCCATACATCTTTCAACCTAAGAAAACTTGAAACCTAACATCTTAATTAGTAGATTACAACTCATAAAACACAACTCGATTACTCGACAATTGGAACCCACTAAGCCAATCTATAACTCCATTTTAATTTAGTCAGCACACCAGCTGGCATCTGATAGTGAATTTGTACCCATTCTTTATTAATTTTGATTTTATGCGCATTGATAATATAGAATATAATACATTTACACAATCAAGTTTACTTAAAAGTTAATGATTCATTTTAATAGCCATTGACATGTCGCTAAGTATGATGCTTATTTAAGCTATTTTTATTGTAGTCGTCGCTTTTATTTCTACTTCTGTTATCTGGTTATTTTCTATATACTTTAGTTCTTATCTTTGTCGCGGAGTTTTAACGTGTTTGCACAATGTTTCTTTAGCTGAGGGTCTTTCAGAAACAAACTCTCTACCTTGATGGGGGTAAAGTCTGCGTACATCTCACCCTCTCCAGACTCCATTTGTGAGATAGACGGAGTATGTTGTATGTTGTTGTTGTTGTTGACATGTCGCTTAGACTAATGGAAAGTAACACTTTGAATTACACTAATGTTGTTGAAAAATATATATTCAACCGTGTTTAAAAAGTAAATAGTTTATAAATATAAAGTACTGGACAGTATCTAGCAAATAAAGCAGGAATACTTTTGTTGCCGAAACCATGGAGTCCAGCTAGCTAATTAGGTTATATGCAATCCATAACTCATCCACTGTGTAAGTTACACTGTGTAAGAATATGGATATCAACAAAAAGGAATCGACATGTACAAATAATCTATACAATCAACCAGTAGCATATGCAGAATTTTTTGCAAGCGATATCATTTTTGAAGAAATTTTTGTTGTGTTGTAGGTTTAATAAGTAGATAGCCTTGGACAAGTTGTTTTATACTTCTTAATTTAGGATAAGGTCGAAGGTTCAATCCCTACTAAAATCAAATACTTTAAGCGATGAATGTTCCAAACTTTAAATTAAAAAAGATAAGATATGCTACAACCGAGACCCCAACTCTTACCATTATAGATTTTCTCAAGGTTCTTAACCACTAAACTCTGAAGTCTTGATGTATAAAGTAGTGTCACTTTCTTTGTTTGTACGTGATTTTCCATAGAATATATTGCATTACATTACCAATCAATGGGCCTACATTAACTAGAGGACGTACGATGCCTCAAATCAATAGCTTAATTACCCTACAAGCACCCTTCCAACCAAGTTTTTTTTTTTTTTTTTTTTTTTTTTTTTTTTTTTTTTTCAATTAAGTAATAGTATGATTCACCCTTTGGGTCCAGTTGCTATGTTTTGGCAATCAAGTCTATAACTACGCCCCTTTTTACTAATTTAAAGTAATATCTTATCTTGATTTAACACCATTAATCACCTTTGTTGAGCTCTTTGAAAGACATCGTGTTAAGCCATCAACCATTAAAACAACACTTTATTTGATTGACAACAGTTGAATCATAGTTTGCAATTTAAAATATCAATATTCCCAAAATGGTATGATGCTATTCCATTCCATTTTTTGCTGCCATCATTATTCTACTCGTTCTCGGCAGTGGCGGATGTAGCAGCCGAGGTACGGATTCGACGGAACCCAGTAACTTTAGCATAGACCCTGTATTTGTGTTAAAATTTTCACTATAATATGTATAAATAAACTATGAAGAACCCAGTAAATTAGAAGAGTTATAGTTCAGAACGGCCATAAACTTAAAATTCTGAATCTGCCTCTGGTTCTCGGCCTAGCTACTTCAAGAAAATGTAGATTTTATACTTTACATAGTTTTTTTTCCCCGTCTCCAGTCAATGAAAGAACAAAGTTGTAGGTAAATTGAATAGTTCTAATCTAAACGTAGACCCTAGGATAAATATAAAGTGTAATTGACAGGTAATATTAACCAACACATTGGAGAAAAAATATTTTTATTTTTGGTTAAATGCTCACCATCTCATACCGTTCTACTAGCATAGATACATATATATCGTACTACCACATCTGTCTTATAGTTTATTAGATATAAAATATGAGCTTCACCAAAGAAAAGCTCATTTTCGTTTAGACCATTTACTTTGATAGTGCATATACTTCACTTAAAAAAAATATCTTTTCCTTCTCTCTACAATGATAAAAGAAGAAAAGCCATTCTTTCCTGCTTTCATCTTCCTTCTCTTTTTATATAGGATTATATGTCCTTCCAATTGCAAGTACAAACTGATAGGCTTAGCTAAAATATGAAAAAAAAAAAAAAAAAAAAAAAAAACCGGACCGGACCGGACCGATTCGGTGCTTAATGGGCTAAAGGCCGAGCCGGACTTCAATTTTTTGAAAAAAGACTGGTTCGGACCGAACCGGTAAACCGACTCTTAACGGGCCGGTACTGGCCCGATTAACAGGTATACGTAGAACTCAAGCAGAATAAGGCGTGACGTGAAGCTGGGGATAGAACCACATCGTCCGAAGGTGATACAATTGAATCAACGTTCCTAAAAAAAAAGGTGTGGGATTAGAGTTAAAAAAAATCCTACTATATATCTTTTATATAAGTCTCATTTTGATTATAGTTTTTGTAGAAAAAAGGAGCACAGATGAAGTTGTTTTTTTCCTTTTACATAATTATAATTACAAGTAATTGTCCAAACTATACGTTTAGTGATACGTTAGACCTAGTCCTTGCATGGACATTGTGATGTACGACTTCAATGCACTATTCTTTTATTCAATTACGACACCTTTCAACTCTAAAGCCTCGTAGCCATTCACTTCCTCATCAGTTACATTTTACATGTATGCAAAAACTACTGTAATGGATAGCTGCCTAATTATTATTTTCTTAATTATATATGGTTATATACTTTCGTAAACTCCACTATTCAATATATTTACTCCATATACTTTTACTTTTTTTCATATTTCTTTTATAATTTCTCAATTTTAGATACTTTACTCAACTTAAATAGTTTGCTTTGAGGATAACTAACATTTGGGACTAACCACTATAAAGAGGCAGACACACTTTATAGTTTATAGGACAAAAGGGCTAAATTCTAAGAAAAGTCACTAAACACAACTATAATCCCAGCTTAATTATTCCCTTTCTTCTTTCCCTTAATTTTAACTTTAAGATGGAGAAATCTCCAAACTCAGGTAGAGGTGTGAGTTATGGTGGAGGCCAAAGTTCCTTAGGTTATCTCTTTGGTGGTGATGATAATAAAAAACAAAAGGCAAATGACCCTCCACCTTCTCCTACTATTTTTGCACCACCCTATGGAATTGACACTTCAACTCAAGATCAAACTGAAAATTCTCCCATTATTTATCAAAAAACTCAGGGCCAAAATTCAGGAATTTTCATCACTGTGAGTAAGCTTTTATATGTTTCATAGTTGCTTTTGGTTATGCCAGTCGTCGTAGAAAAAATAATTCATATAACAGATCCCAACTTGCTCGAGATTGATGATGCTCTTCGTTAAACTTAACATAATAATTTTGTTAATGTGACTAATTCAATTTTCCTTCCAAATATATATAGTTCTCAATTTTTTTATTTTTTTTGGCTTTGCTTTGGTTTTTTATTTTTATTTATAATGTTTTTAGGGTCGTCCATCTACAAAGGTGAAATCAGTTCCAGGAGGAGACTCATCACTGGGCTACTTGTTTGGAGATAAGTCTTGACATTTTTATGATCTAATTATATACAGTAACTTCTAAGTATGGTTGAAGTTAGGGTTTGAATAAGGGACTACCCAAGAAGTTGTAATTTATTCGGTTGCTTTAATATTTCATTTGCCTTTGCCTGTATAACTTGTACTTGATGTTCCAATGTTTGTATTTGTGATTTATGAGGTTGTGTAAGAGAGTTTTGTGTGTAAAGATGAAGTGATGACCATGCAGATTTGGTTAGGGTTTGTTATAAGGTTTTCATGTCACTTATGCACTTGTTAAAAAATAGCTAGTTATGTTCTCTTTTGCACTATATATATGTATCAATCTTCATATAAAATATTCATGTTATAATGAGGTACGTGCTTTCTTATGATGAGTTTGTCATGACCCAATTTCATCTGGGAAGACTTTTAACAAGTACTATTTTCCAAGTAGTATATATATATATATATATATATATTATAGTATTGTATGCTTTTTCTTCATAGAATATAGTTTTTGATCCCCAGTTTCATGGGTCAGTGTTGTTAATATATATTTTGTCTCTCTTTTTCGAACAATAATGAGTGATTTTATGTTCCTTTTTCATTGGTCATTGTGGAGATATAATGGATTGATTTCATGCACTCTCCATATACCATAAATTAGCTGTCCTCGATCTTATGCTTAATTTATTGTTCTACTACTCTTGCCACTTAGGGTCATTATATGAATTTGAACTTTTGCAAGAACATCTTAAATCTAGACTTCAGAGGGAAGATGATCAATGATGTTTATGAGTACTTCATCACATTTCATTGGCATCCCCTCATTGAAATTTCCACACCATATATTTTAGTTGATAGATCTCTTAAAGAAGAAACCCTTCTTTCTTCTTCTCTTTCTCTCGTGTTTAACCATATGGTATCTGGAATATACTGGTTGATTAATTTAGATTTGTGCTGCACAATGCCAATAAAAAAGAAAAAATACTAAAGTCCCCCTGAAGTTGTACCCAAAAGTCATTTACACACCAAATCTTTACGGGCGACCTAATACCCCCCTAATCTTGTTCGGAGTGAATTTTTTTCCCCCTTCTAAAGCCCTAAAAGCTGATGTGGCAAAAAATAAAAAAGCAGGCGCGTTTTCTCCAGCATTAAGACAAAAAAAAGTATTTTTTTTTTTTTGGAATAAAAAGTAAAAAGAGCAACAAATTTGCCTCCACTCTCCTTTCTTCATCTTCAGACCCCCTCCACCCCCACCCACATCCCCATTTCTTCATCTTCTCCATGTTACTCCCTCCCCTCCTTCTTCTTTTTCATAATTTTCAATAAATTACATAAAACATCTTTCTTTACCTAGTAAACTTTTTCACAAACTCAAATCACAAATATACTTTAGACCCACATATTCAATTTAATCCAACCGGACAATTTCACAAACCCAAACTATAAACTCCCTTTAAACCCACATATGCAACTTAATCTAATCAAATAATTATAGTTGATTCATCACATAAAATCAAAATTCCTTCTCACCATCGCCTATTACAATATTTAAACTCATTATTCATTTCTCTAATCCCAACTTTATTCTCTTAGTATAACTTTGCCCGAAACCATTACAAATGACTTGCAAATAATTTTTATTAAGTTGAAATTATTTGGTAGGCATCGGTGAGCAATTTTAGAAGATTTGGAATGTAATTTGTCTACATAAAATGCATAAAAGGTAATGATAAAAAAAAAAGGGTGAAAATAGAAGAAAAGATTTGTGCAAAAAAATAATAAAAAATACTATCTGATGTGAAAATGACGTGGCAAAATTAGATGGAGAGTGGTAAACACCTCCCACTATGAGACTGGTTATATATGTTTTAAGGGGAAGAAAAAATCACTTCAGACAAGTATATGGGGGTACGAGGTCGCCCGTAAAGGTTGAGTGTGTAACTGACCTTTTGGTACAACTTCAGGGGGACTTTAATATTTTTGCCAAAAGAAAATGTTCAATTTAAAAAATCATTCATTAATTCCTACCACTCGAATCCGAAACTTCTTGTTGGGGGAGAGGATTAGATTTGTCCCACCACATTTTTGGTGGGAGTATATGATCTTATGTCTCAATCATGAAAGAACAACAAATTCCACCTGGAAAAGAACAATTTAAATGGAATTTGACATGACTAGAGCCTTGTTTATGGAATTTGACATGACTAATTAATAAAGCCTTGCTTTAATTTCAGTGGCTCACTCGATGGGTACATTAATATCTTTTTTGTTATTTTGCATATGTTACTATATGGACGTGATTATAGATATTTCTGCATTCACATCATTTTTGGATCTAGACTGATGTATAATGTGGGACAACGAGTGTATTTGATTAGAGATAACATTTGCATGGTTAAGGTTCCAAATTGTCAACTCCTTAAGACACGAGTGGGTTTAGGATTGACAATTAGATGCCCTACTTGGCCAGTTTTTGAAAAGAGTTAATATAACATCATGATTAATTAATATTAGGGAAGAAATATTTAACTGAATATTACTACAACGAACAACTTTAAATCTTTATGATTGCATTGAAAGGTAACTTGATTTTTCTTTTTAAATAAATAAATTACTCAGATGATAGTCTTGAGCAGGTGTATTATATCTTAGCAAGGAGTACATGACTGGTCTCTAATATACAATACTTGCAAAAAATAGTAGCAGAAGCTAATAATGTGAGAACCCTCCTAGCCATTTTTCTCAGCCTCAGATCTATACAAATGTACAATTAACTAACAAACGTCATCAGTAATTAAATTACACGAATAGTAATGACATATTGCGAGTTGATTGATTGACTGAGGCAAAACCTTCTCCTAGCTACTAAGTGTTGTCCATACAATAACAGTTAAATACTCCCTCTGTTTCAAAATGGTTGTCATAGTTTGGATTTCGAGAGTCAAACGAGTTTAATTTTAACCGTAATATTTTCATATATCTTTTAAATATTTTGAATTATTAATTATTGTGACTTATAGTACTTTTTATGTAGTTTCTAAATATACAAACATCGTTATAAAAAATTTAAAGATTATATGTTTAAATTCACGGTCAAAATGAACTCGTTTGACTCTCGAAATCCGAACTGTGACAACCATTTTGGAACGGAGGGAGTGTACCGTTACATTTAGAAGTAGCTGGCCCATATGTTATAGCTCTAGATCTTCGAGGTTCTCTCTTCTAAATACAGATTATTGCCTTTGAATACTTAACCAAACTCTTATGAAGTGCATCCACTTTCACTTTATTTCACTATCCTTAGCCTCATGACTTGATCAGACCTAGCAGAAAGTTGGGCTTTATCTAATCCATGCATGCATGCTCTAAATTGACTAGTGCTACCTCTTCGAGAAATATAAAAGGCAAGTGTTGCCTGGAAAGAGATTAAATGGAAAAGTGCTGCCTTATAAATTAGCAAGTGATGTATCTTCGAAAAATATAAAGTGGCAAGTGTTGCATGTGAAGAGATTAAAAAGTCAAGTGTTGTCGAGGCAAAACTTCAAGTTATCTTGGGAGAATGTTGACAGAAATAAAAGGTCAAGTGCTACCAAAGGGGCAACACTTACTAAAAAAGGGAGGACGAGATACAAGCGTCAATATAAGATTCTGTAGAGGTATTTCCGTCCAAAGTTTATTCATTAAAATTAGTGAAGGTTATTCTTACAAGTTATTTAAACGAGAACAGTTTAGGCAAACCATTACTATCAGTGTTATAGTTGTGTAGTTCTTCCCTCATATTTCCGTTAATGGACCATTTGGGCTAAGAAAACCCAGGTCATGGCAGGCCACTGGAAAGCAGCAGTCCATCACAAATTTATTTGGTCCATTGGCCTAAGATACAACTGGACAATTTGTTTTTTTTACACAATATAGACATTTGGGAGGGTGTTTATAAGAAAATAGATATATTTTATCTAAATTATTTCAAATAGACTTTTAGACTTATTTACTTATCATTTAATAGCCATTTTTTAAAAACTTTTTAACTTTCTTTTACTGTGCCTACAATTATGGGAATGGGGATATTCATTAAGTGTGCATTTACTAAATTTTCCCGCTTCTCATGTAATATCACACTTAACATTTATTCCCTTTTTCAAGTACTAAATTTTCGGTCTTTAAAAAACTAAATTTTAGCCTAAAGAAACGGCAGTATTGTCTATTTCCTTTTAACTATTTATGTTGATATTTTGCATGTATACCTTGCATACTGTCTCCGAATTTACATATTACTTATATATTTTTTGCATATTGTTGATATTTACCTAGCATATTATCAATTAATTTAAATAGTATGTTTATATTTCTGGAATATTTCATGCATATACCTTACATACAGTCCTTATATTTGCATATACAGTGAATTTCCATACAGTCCTGACTATTTCCTTTTAACTGTTTTGTTGATATTGCATGCATATCCCTTGCATACTGTCCTGAATTTTCACGCGTCCATTAGTTTGCAGATTTTTCGGCTGCTGATAGTTAACACAATCGACGCTAGTATTTAGGAGATATTCACGCAGATCTTTTAGAAGTTAGGATATCCATGTACCTATTATTTAGCATCAATTTTGGTTAGCCATTGACATATGTTAATATGTCTATTATCTAGTAGGGCTATGCAAGATACTTGGTTAGTTATGAAATTTTCCCTTTATTTTTTGTGAAATTATGATGCGTAGCTATTTTTGGACGCATTAAGTGAGAATTATTCACCTTTTCAAAATTAGTTGAGGTGTTTAAGTGATCCCAGTATTTTATACTGGGACTTTGAACTAACATGTTCAAAAATCATCTCCGGACACCAAAAAAAAAATTCATTGAGAAATAGGTGGCTATTTCTCAGTGAATTTTTTTTTATGGCTACGGATCAATTATCGTGTGCTAAACAGACTTTACACGAAATTTTTACTTATTTTTCTTCTTTGATAATCACACTAGTAGTAAGTAACTTTTCTTGAGAATTGTCTAGTAGTATTAGAAATGTTTAGTTTGTCTATATTATGTTTTCCTTAAGATAATACTAAAACAAAATACAAAAGAAAGTATTAACAAGACTCAATTGGTGATGCTTATACCTATTCATCAATAAATACATGTTTTTTAACAACTTGAGTCATCCAGATATATAGTGCCATATGTCAGTATCCAAAAGTTTTAGATAATTAAATCTCAAAAGGAATTTTTGCATAACTTAGAGATGATTCTGCAGAGTATTTAGCTTCAAATAAAAAAAAAAAATGAAAGAGAGACAAGGCCAAATTAGGCATTTTTGAAGAATTTTTTGGAATGTTGTAACTGGCCCTTTAGTGCATATATAACCCCACAACTAGTCACTATCCTAGTCACAAGTTCACCATCACTATCCCCCAACCCAAAGCAAATGATTTGAAGAGAGTGCGGTATATATTACTGCCTCCGTTCTACTTTAGATAAACTCATTTGATTTTGTACGGAGTTTAATAAAAAGAGAAGATTTTTGAAACTTGTGGTCTAAAATAAGTTATAGATATTTGTGTGGCTACAAATCATCTAGGGATGAGTAAAAGTGAATGTTTCTTTTCAAATTTAGAAAGAGGTCATTCTTTTTGAAACAGATTAAAAAGGAAATAGTTTCATACTTTTTGAAACGGAGGGAGTACTATATATAGGTTTAATATATATACACCAATTATCTTTTACACCGATAGTGTAAAAAGAAATTTATACCATCACATACCATATTGTTTTTTCTTTTGTTTTTATAAAACATATTGTCATTCTTATACTATCTCAGTTTATTACGTAAACTTATCGTGTACAATCATGTTACTATCTTTGAGGTGATCTTACACTCTAAGGGTCGTTTGGTCGGCTATGTATTAAAATAATACCGGCACAAAATCCAAACTAAGTATCATGTTTGGTTAGTTTGGAGAGATTTTAATGTTTGGTATAAAATTAGTACCACGTTTGGTTGAGCTTTTGTATATTCCGCATAACTAATACCCGCATAAGTTATGCGGAAATCCATGTATTATTTTAACAATGCAGGTATTAAAATTTGAAATGACAAAATTAATCTCATAATTATAAGGATATTTTTTTAATTTTATTTAAGGAATAACTAATATATTAAATTATAATATTGTATATTAATTTGTAATATATTAGTGATTCAAGAAATAATCCCTACGTTATAATACATGCATAGCTAATACACACATTACTAATGCACACATTATTAATACCCGCATTACTCATACGTACATTATTAATACCCGCATTACTAATACGTACATTATTAATACCCGCGTAAACTCTATCTCAACCAAACGACCCCTAAAAGTTCATGGATGCCGAAAGGCGAAAGGAAAATACCACTATTTTTAACATTATTTTAAAAAAAAATACCACTATTTTTAACGTTATTTTACTCATTCTGTACTCCATCGATGTATATAAATTCCCACTTGAATAACACCACAACCCGTGAATGAATTTTATTAAATAGGAAGTGGGGAGTGCACTGCTGGTTGGGGAATGGGAACAAATGTACAAAATATATACAGTACATTTTATATATCATTATTTGGTAACATTGAGTCACGGGATGAACAATGGCAAGCAAAATCCGACAAAGGAATCCTAAATTGGTCAATGCATGTGTAGACCACAAATACCATTATCCCTTGGCAACGTTAAGAAAGCTTTTGTTAGTTCGTAGTATTGGAACTCCTCAGAGGTCTCGGGTTCGAGCTCTCGATATGAAAAAATCACCGGTAGGGAGCGCTTTCCCCGGAATGAGGCCCTACACGGCGCGAATCCGGATTAGTCGGGGCTCCAATGAAGGTACCGAATACCGGGTGGAAAATTAGAAAAAAAAAAAGTATTTGAACTCCTAATTAAATACACATACAAACAATACCACATATTCCCCCCACACACAAAAAAAAAAAAAAAAAAAATAGTACATAACATCCTTAGGTGTTAAGCCAATTCGAGTTGAGGAGATTTGTACCAGCTATATATCAAAGAATAAGCTCTCCATTTTGTTTTAGAATATATGCATATCTTTAGTATAAATTACTGTTCACGTGAACCCATGATCCCCTCATGAAATTAGATATATTATGTATACAAATCCAAAAAATATGTTTAATATGATGTTCGAGAACCCACGATCTAAAAGTTTAAATGGTTCACTTAATCAAGTGATGATTCACTTATACACGCCGAAGTAGCGATCAATGTTCATTTCGATGTCATTTAATTTTTTTTCCTAATATATCATCGTATAAAAATGTATTTAATATATATATATATAATTTTTTGATGAAGATTGTTCACGACAACTTTGGGCTGCTGTAACTCCACCCCTAACAGAGGTAAACTCATCCTCTTAAAATCCTACATCCGCCTCTGTATAGTCATAGGACATGTGAAACTTTTACTATCTCCAAATGGCCCAAAATTAAACTAGGATCCTTGACTACTATGGGTGGACATAACTTAGTGGTATGGTGCGTGACAAAATTGAGTGATCAAGAGAATGTGAGAGGTGGAGTTCCATGAGCATGAGATCACTACTTTATCCCTTTCAAAAGTGGCATTCCTTTCCACAACTTCTCGTGCACCCATTAGCTTTCCATTTTCAAGAAATGAGGGGATAAAAGTATGGGAAATGAATATATTTGGGACCATATTAACCCAATTTAAAATACATCCGTCCCATTTTAATTGACACCTTCAATTTTTTCACGATCACTAACAGTTCTCCACTAGTTATAGCATTTGTTATAAGAACTTTTAATGCATGTTCATCTCTTGTACTCCTTGAAGCTAAGCTTCATGAGGCATCATAGCTTACACTAGGTCTTTAACTAGTATTGAAATTACTAGATGCCAAAACAAGTAAAAGAAAAGTAGGGAAAAAGTACCCATATGGCTTGTTGGAATATTATTTCTTCAAATTTGGAACATCATTGATGAGCAATTGTGAAACTACTAACAGACGTTAGCTTTAACTACTCCCTCCGTTCCAATTTATGTGTCATAATTTGATTCGGCACAGAGTTTAAGAAATAAAAGAAGATTTTTAAAACTTGTGATGTAAAATAAGACATAGATGTTTGTGTGGTTGTAAATCATTTAAGTAATGGCAAAACTGTAATTTTTAAGCTAAATGTTTACCAAATTTAGAATGCTGTCATTCTTTTTGGAACAGACTAATAAAGAAATGCTGCGACATAAATTGGAACGGAGGAAGTAACAATAAATCAGCAGGTAACGTGTTGATTGTGGCCTTCATTCATTCTACAAAAAAAGCAGTTATTCTCTCTTTATTTTAGGCTTTGGTTGCTTCAAGTAAACAAACTTGTATATTTTATGGTATAGGATAAGAAGTATCAACAATTTCATGACACATATAGGATAAATAAATAAATAAATAAATAAAATAAGAAAGGTTTTAGGTTATTCATGACATAGTATGTGGCTGTTGAAATTAATTGAAAGATTAAAACTGCAATTTCATCACACATTTGTGTTTTGTTTATCATAATTAATATGGTTATACTCTCGTTATACGGATATTAAACTTGCATCTCCATTTCTTTTTTACTTCAAGAGAGAAATGTTGAACGGTTCATTCTATACGAATAATTTAAACCGTTGAGTTATGTGACCATATATACTACTAAAAGATTTAACCTATTAAAGAACTATGTTTACAATAACTTGAACTCAAGATTTCTTGTTTTGGTACCGTATTATTGTATGATTATTTCTTTAGAATATAAATTGTTTAGAAAGTTGTAATTTTATTTATTTGATTTTTTTCTTCAACATTCTTGTATGGGCCTAAATCGTTTTTAGGTATACAAATCGAATTTGGATTCGAATATAAGCAAATCTCTGTATCAAAGTGGTAAATAATGTGCGTAACAGATGAAAAATACGTAAAATAACTTGGTTTCAATATACGAATGTTCAGTACAAATTTGGGCAGAGTTTCGGTATTAATTTCTGGATCCCTATTACATAAAATGAGATACTATTTATAGGTATAAGCTTTGCACACGATCTCCACTATCTGCTACCATGTTGTCCACGATCTTGGTGTGTAGTGGCTGAGTTAGTGGGGTGAAGTAGTGGGCTGCAAAGCCGCTTGAACCGAGGGGATCCACCGAGGTGAGAGTTGACGACCTCGGTGGCGTGGCCCTGTTGCTTGACCGAGGTGAAGGTTACCGAAGCTCAGCTCACGGCTCGCCTTCGGTGCCCACTCCTCGGTTTCAAGGCTTTGGCGATTCGCTTAGCCGCCTCGGCGACTGCTTAGCCGCGACGTGCTCGGTCGTTGAGACTTGCGTGACCGGGGCAAATCGCCATGGGTCGATTTTTACCCAATACAGATAGTCCCCCCACTCCTCGGTTGCCTACCGAGGGGACCGAGGAGTGGAATGAAGTTTTAGCGGGAAAGCGACGTGGCTCAACCCTATCCAAGCGTTTCAAAATTTTTGTCAACGGTTCGCGTCCCATCAGGTCTCTTCTCAATGACACGTGGCGCTCATCCGTGTTTTGACCGAACCGTCGCGCCGAAATTTTTGTTTTCTCCAACGTCTCAATGATGACGCTGACGTCACTTCCTTTTCAAATTCCATACCTATAAAAGGGGAGATCCGCCAAGCTGTCTATTCACTTGTTTCAGAGCAATCAACAGTGAACACTTACGAATTTCTTCAAACTCCTTTCAATCTTCCAACCTTAAAGAGAAATTTCCAATTTCGAATTCGCCACCATGTCTACCACCATTTCTAGGCAAGATTCCAGCGACTCAGGTGAGAGAGTGCGAGTTCTGCCTCCGACCGCCGCTGCTGTCAGTGGCGATGCCGCCGCTGCTACGCCGGTGACTACCACGGCCGTGGTGGAAGGTGGTGAAGTATCCTCAGGTGTTGGAGGCGTGAAGCGCCGTAAGATGAGAGCTATGCGCCAGCTGGCGGCGGAGGAGGAGGTTGCCTCAGGCGAGGACGACGTCGTGCTGGACGACGCCGCCCTACGCAGCTTCAGCGACGCTCTCCTTAGAGATGATGATGATGGAGGGGATGGTGAGGGAATTGGTACCGAGGACGTTGACGCCGAGGGTAGAGGCACCGAAGCCATAGATGTTGCCGAGGGGGGATCCACGGGACCGTCTATTCCCCTCGAGCAGGAGCTTGAGCCACACCAAATCATTCCCTCCCATTTTGACAACTCCAAGGACCTAAAACTACAGGCTCGGACGGCTGAGCAGGAGGGGAAGCACAGAAACGTTCCCGTGAACACTACCCCAACTCTCATTACTCAGGCTTACACTGAACGAGTTCGGAGGGAGTGTCAATTTGCCGCCGAGGTCAAAGTTGTTATCCTCGACCCAACAAGCAGGGTATGCCACGAGATCGAGGGTATGTCCTTTGCTTATACTTATCCATTCACCATCGGTTTCACTCTTCCCGTACACAAGGTCATCGACGACTTTTGCCGGGCTTACAATTTGTGTCTGGCCCAACTTGGCCCCGGTGTCTGGAGAGTCGTTCAATGCATGGACTGGCTAAGCAAGAAAGCGAAGGTGGACTTCACCTTTCAGCATCTTATCTCCCTCTATTACCCTTACTTCCACAAAGCCGGGGTGGTGGCGCTCAACAACCGGGGCAAATTTGCTCTTCTTCACAAGAGTGAGGATCACGGGGACCGAGGCTGGAGTGAGCGATTCATCTTGCTGGAGACCAAGGTCTTATCCACCGAGCCTGAATTTCCCGAGCGGTGGAATAACACACGTAAGCACATTGCTTTTGTCATTTTTCTCCTCGGTAGTTTGCCAATATTAACTGATTTTGCTATTTCTTCAGCCAACAAGGTTGACATCGTGCCCCCGGCGGGCTTGACCGAGTGGGTGAAGGCGATGACTAACGCTCGCATGCGCCCCGAGAGGACGTGGATGAACATGGCTGCCGAATTTGGTTGGCAGTGCAAGAGGCATGGTGAGTTTTGATAGTGTTCTAGTAATGGTTAACTTTGGGAACTTTCTGATTTTCCCCTCCCTCGGTGTCAGGTTTTCCAAATCGTGCCGCTAACACCAAGAAGAGCAAGAAGAAGAAGGAAGAAAAGAAGAAAAATGATGAAGAGACCGAGTCTGACGATGATCTGGCTGCGGTAGCGGGGAGCTTAACCTTGATGAAGAGATTGAGAAGGCCGAAGCTAAAGCAGCCGAAGCCCAAGCTATCATAGAGGATCTTCCTTCGAGTGAGGCCTCGAGCGGCGATGATGAAGATGAAGAAGATGAAGAGGCCGAAGAGGGTTCCGGGGATGAAGGTGGTTCTCCTGAGGCCTGAATTACTTTTAGCACTTATTTTTTTCAAGCCTTCGGGCTTTTGTGTTTGTACTTTCGACCTTCGAGTCGTTTTTGGAATGTATATATTTAGCCTTCGGGCTTTTAGTAAGAAAGAAGTATTTGCATCCTTATTCTGTGTAATGGCCTTTTAAGCATATCGAACACTTTGATGCAAACTTTACTTTAATCTTGCAAGATTTAGATAGAATTTGACCGATGCGAACCTAGGACGACGTCTCGTCCTCGGGTCGATGCATTACGCGGCCTTCAAATGTAAGATTTAAACAGATAAAAATGGGTGCAACCTAAATGATTCTTATTGATATCGACGAGCCAAAAGGCTGCGTACATAAAACCAAGCCGAAACGGGCCTTGGGTAAAATTTCGAAATAAAAGCAAACTAAAAAACGCCGCTATCGGGCTAATTTACAATGTACTAAATCTAGTCCTCGGGCATTAGTCCCCGGTTGTCGGATAGATAAGCTTGGGTTGGGAGGCTCGATGCGGACCTCGATATCAACCCCTTCTCACTCCCCCCCAGTGTTCGGTTGTGAATCTTGATGAAGATCCGAGCACTGGAATCGGTTCGGTTCGCTTCCTGAAAAGGTCAAGCAAAAAGGCGGAACGAGGGGTAAGTTAGTACATTTTCTGTTAATGCCATGGGAGCGTGGTTCGGCTCGGGGCTGTTTGATTTAAAGGAGTTTGAAGATATTTACCTCGACTAGAAGTAGTACCGCTTCAAGTTGGAAACATTCCAATTTAACGGTTCAGGCTCTCCTTGCAAACTTTCGATTTGATAAGAACCTTTCCCAACAATTGCTTTGACCCTGTAGGGTCCTTCCCAATTTGCAACGAGCTTTCCTCCGTTTTCTTCTTTGGTTGATTGCTTCACGGTTTTCAGCACATAATCCCCGACCTTGAAGTCCCTGAATTTAGCCTTTCTGTTGAGATATGCTTCAATCTGTCTCTTTTGAGCAACCAGCCGAACCAAAGCCAATTCCCTCTTCTCCTCGAGCAGATCCAACTCAATGCGCATTGCTTCCTGATTTGCGTCCTCGGTCGTATGGGCATACCGAAGGCTTGGTTCGCCCACCTCTACGGGAATAAGAGAGTCCATGCCATACGCCAAAGAGAAGGGAGTCTCCCCGGTGCTGCTCTTTTCAGTCGTTCGCATGGCCCACAGAACCCCGTGCAACTCCTCGGGCCAAGGACCCTTTTTCTCATCGAGCCTTTTCTTGAGATTCTCAATTATAATCCTGTTTGAAGACTCAGCTTGGCCATTGGCGCTTGGATGATAAGGAGTCGAAGCTATTCTCTTGATACCCCACTGCTTGAAGAAGTTGGTGATAGCAGTCCCCATGAATTGTTTGCCATTGTCGCAAGCAATTTCTCTTGGGACCCCGAACCTGTAGATGATGTTTTTTCTGATGAAGTCGATTACTTGCTTTTGCTTGACTTCGGTGAGAGCCGCTGCTTCCACCCATTTGGTGAAGTAATCAGTCAACACCAGGATGAAACGAACACCACCCTTTCCCTTGGGCAATGGTCCAACAACGTCCATTCCCCATTTCATGAAGGGCCATGGCGACACCACCGAGTGAAGAGGCTCGGCCTGTTGGTGGATTAGCCGCCCATGGCGTTGGCACTTGTCACATTTTTGTACAAAATCCCTCACATCGGTACTAATAGTGGGCCAGTAATACCCAGCTCTTAATAGCTTTCGTACCAAAGATTTTGCCCCCGAGTGGTTGCCACACTCACCTTCATGCACTTCTGCCATCACGTATCTTGCTTCATCGGGGCCCAGACATTTGGCCATCGGGCCGCAATACAACCTCTTGTATAGATTGCCTTCGATCATGTGATACGAGGTAGCTTGGGTCCTCAGCTTCTTCGCTTCTTTCTTATCTTGGGGGACAGTCCCCGAGTCGAAATAGGAGATGAACTTACTTCGCCAATCCCACCGGTTGTCCACCGAATTGACTTGCAGCTTCATCTCTCTCATCTGTGCAGATAGTAGCCGAACCATTGAGTCAGTCCCCGAGTGATCTTCATCAATAGCCGAACCCAGATTCGCCAAGGCATCAGCCTCGGTGTTCTCCTCCCGAGGTACTTGTTTAATTTGCCATTCTTGGAATTGGCTCAAGATCCTTTGTGCCCGATCTAGGTATAACTGCATTCTGGGCTCGCGAGCCGTGTAATCACCGAGGATTTGGTTCACCACTAATTGAGAGTCACATCTCAATTCGATTCTTTCAACCCCCATTTCTTTGGCCAACTCTAAACCCGCTAAAGCCGCCTCATATTCTGCCTCGTTGTTGGTTACTTTTTTGAATCGAACCGAGTGTCTGATTTTCTCCCCGGTGGGTGCTCTTAAGACTATGCCCAGCCCCGAACCTTTGGAGTTAGTTGCTCCATCGGTATAGAGTACCCATAAGCCCGGAGTTGTTCCTTTAGCTTCGGCGTTTTCTCTTTCAGCCTCGGGTAAGATTCCCACGCTAAAATCTGCCACGAAATCCGCCAAGACTTGGGATTTAATGGCGTTCCGAGGCTGATAGGTGATATCATATTCACTTAACTCTACCGCCCATTTTGATAATCTTCCCGACAACTCTGGCTTATGCAAAATATTTCTCAAGGGGAAGGTTGAAACTACGGCTATTGGATGACATTGAAAATAAGGCCGCAATTTCCGAGCGGTAACAAGTAAAGCAAGAGCTAGTTTTTCCAGATGTGGATACCTGGTCTCAGCATCGAGGAGTGTCTTGCTCACATAGTAAATGGGCTGCTGCTTTCCGTCTTCTTCTCGAACCAGCACAGCACTTACTGATACCTCGGACACTGCTAAATAGACTAGCAATGTTTCACCTTCTTTTGGCTTGGCAAGCAACGGTGCGTTAGCCAAATACTGTTTCAAGTCCTTCAACGCTTGCTCGCACTCCGGTGTCCATTCGAAGTAAGTGTTTTTTCTCAAAACGGAGAAGAATTTGTGGCATCGCTCCGAGGACCTTGAGATGAAACGACTCAAGGCAGCGACTCGGCCAGTCAAGCGTTGGACTTCTTTCACCCCGGTAAGCTTTTCGGGGATTTCTTCGATAGCTCTGATTTTGTCAGGATTAGCTTCGATGCCCCGTTCGGAGACGATGAATCCCAAGAATTTGCCAGACCCAACGCCGAAGGCGCACTTTTCAGGATTCAGTTTCATGCCATATTGTCTCAACACGGCGAAGGCCTCCCTTAGATGATTCAAGTGATCCTCCATTTGGATCGACTTGATGAGCATGTCGTCTATGTAAACTTCCATAGATTTTCCAATATAATCCTTGAACATGCGACATACTAGCCTTTGGTAAGTTGCCCCGGCGTTTTTGAGACCGAAGGGCATGACCTTGTAACAGAATGTACCTCGGTCAGTGATGAACGAGGTTTTTTCTTCGTCCTCAGGGTCCATGAGGATTTGATTGTAGCCCGAATACGCATCCAAGAAAGTTAATAGTTTGTGTCCAGCCGTGGAGTCTATTAACCTGTCAATTTGTGGCAACGGGTAAGAATCTTTGGGGCAAGCTTTATTCAGGTCGGTGTAGTCTACACACATTCTCCACTTGCCATTTTTCTTCGGCACAACTACCACATTTGCCAGCCATTCGGGGTATTTCACTTCCCTGATGAAACCATTTTCTTGCAGCTTCGTGGTCTCATCTTCAATCGCCTTCTTTTTCACCCCGGCGTGAGGTCTCTTCTTTTGTTTCACCGGGGTGAATCTTGGATCTACATTCAGCTTGTGAGTCATGATCTCCGGATCGATACCTGTCATGTCTGAATGAGCCCAAGCGAAACAGTCATAGTTGGACCTTAAAACTTCCATAATTGCGTCTTTCGACTTCGGGTCCAATTCCGAGCCGATGTGCACCTTCCTTTCTGGGAACTCTTTCAGTAGAGTGAAAGAGTTCAGCTCTTCAACGGTGGAATCCTCGGCTTTTTGCTTCCGAGGCTCTTGCACGCATGCCGGGATCTTTTCAATTTCATCTTGGAAGCTCGCTTCGCTTGACCCCGGTTGCGTTGGTTGCTATTTTTTGGGCCCGCTCGGGGCGACTCCACTCTTCAGTGCAACCGAGTAGCATTCCCTCGCTACTCGCTGCTCCCCCTTAATTGACCGAACCCCCCAAGGCGTTGGGAATTTGATCACTTGGTGTAAAGTGGAAGGAACAGCTTCCATGGAGTGGATCCATGGCCGCCCGAGGATTACATTATAGGCCAGGTCCTCGGGCATCACTTGAAACAGTGTATCCTTGGTGACACCCTCAGCGAATGTCCTCAGCGTGATTTCACCCAACGTCTTCTCCGTTGAGTTGTTAAAACCAGCCAACACTGTTGATTTGGGAACGATTTCCCCTTTTAGCCACATCTGCTTCACCGCCCCGTAGCTGATGATGTTTACCGAGCTACCGGGGTCAATCAGCACTCTCTTGATGTCGGCGTTGTTAATTCTTAGCATGATGACTAGAGCATCGTGATGGGGGAATTTCATCCCATCACAATCATCCTCATCGAACACGATATCCTTGCCTGAGCCTCCAACTCGGGTCCTTTTCTCCATGGTGATGGAGAGCTTAGCAAACTTTTTAGCTGCGGCGAAGTTCACGCCGTTTACTTCGGACCCCCCGGTGATGACGTTAACTACTCTCTCCGGGGGTGGAGGCCGAGGTGGTTGCCCATCCCCCCGGTTCTTTGAAAAATTGTCTTTCCCCTTATCAGTGAGAAATTGGGCCAAGACTCCTTTTTTTCAGTAGGTGAGCTACCTCGAGGCGCAAAGCTTTGCAGTCCTCGGTTCTGTGACCATAATCTGCATGAAACTCGCAATGCAGATTCTGATCCCTTTTGTCTGCCGGGGTTCTCATGTCTTTGGGAACTCTAACCCCGGCTGTCCCCTTAACGACGTCGACCAGCTCAGAGGTCGATATGTTAAAATTATAATCTTGGATCCGGGGGAGATCCTTTCTTGGGACCGAAGCGGAGCTCGAGGGATTCCTTTGGTTTATATTGGTTTGAACCTTCCCTCCTAGCCTTTGGCTTACGTGAGACGCCGGGTACGAGTTACCGGGGTTGTTTCCCAATCTTTGAGTAACATGTTGCCTCGGCGAAGTATAAGGTTCATACCTCCCTTTAAAATTATTTCGTGGCGCCTCGGCGCGGTTTGACATATCACCTCGGTTTTGATAACCTCGGTTTTTGAACTCCGCCTCCTCCAATCTGATTTTGGAGTAAGCTCTTCTATGCAGGTCTTCCCACGTCAGGACCTGATATTGTTGCAACTCTTTCCGCAATTCGGCAGCGGCATTTGAATTGCGACCGTTGATACCTTTTTCAAAGGCCATGATAGCCAAGGTATCATCCATTCGAGGCAATTCCATACGTTCAGCATGGAATCGCTCGAGGAACTCTTTAAGTGGCTCACCGGGCCACTGTTTTACTTCACATATATCCTCCTTCCTCTGGAGGATCTTTTGCGCGCCGGTGTGAGCTTTGACAAAGGCGCGGGATAGTTCTTTGAACGAGGAGATTGACCCCGGCGGCAAGCATAAATACCACCGAAGTGCACCCTTTTCCAACGAACTACCAAACTTCTTTAAAAACATGGATTCAAGCTGCATGGACGTCAAGTCGTTGCTCTTCACCATGGACATGTACTCCCTAACATGCTCCTTGGGATCAGTTGTCCCATCGTACTTTTTGAGGAATGTGAGTTTGAAACCCACAGGAGTTGGAGCTGGTGCTGCCTCGGGCTTATAAGGCTGTTCCCTATATTGCTCGATGTCGAGGTCGTCATCTTCCTCCTTGCCTATCCCCGGTACGCGTTCGAGGCGCTTTTCGACGCGCGCCTCGATGCGAGCCTCGATTTCTCTACTCATTTTTTCAACGTCGACCGATGACGTTGTTTCTGCCATGGAGGGAACCGTCCCGAAGTGTGGCATGGAAGATGGACCACTCCCCGACCCCCCAGACGCGGTTCCGTTGTGAGGTCCCCCTGTTGTCGCGCCCTGAGGAACGAAAGGCGGGGTGCCTCCACCAGGAGCCGAGGGCTGGGTGCCGTTTGGGGCGGCACTGTTTCGCCCTTCTAGTGAGGCGCGAAACTCGGCATTGATACTAGCTTGCTCATCCTGTTTGTTTTGGAGAGCTCTTAGCGTGGTGACAACGTACATTTGAAATTCTTCGGTTGTCATTGGGGTGAAGGATTGTTGGTTCGTCGGAACGTCAACCCGATCACCATTACCGCCATCGTTGTTATCGGCCATAGCGTTAGATCACAAATTTCTTGACGAAGAACGGATTTCGAACTTTGGAACAAAGCGTTACTGCTTATATCCCCACAGACGGCGCCAATTTGTATGGGCCTAAATCGTTTTTAGGTATACAAATCGAATTTGGATTCGAATATAAGCAAATCTCTGTATCAAAGTGGTAAATAATGTGCGTAACAGATGAAAAATACGTAAAATAACTTGGTTTCAATATACGAATGTTCAGTACAAATTTGGGCAGAGTTTCGGTATTAATTTCTGGATCCCTATTACATAAAATGAGATACTATTTATAGGTATAAGCTTTGCACACGATCTCCACTATCTGCTACCATGTTGTCCACGATCTTGGTGTGTAGTGGCTGAGTTAGTGGGGTGAAGTAGTGGGCTGCAAAGCCGCTTGAACCGAGGGGATCCACCGAGGTGAGAGTTGACGACCTCGGTGGCGTGGCCCTGTTGCTTGACCGAGGTGAAGGTTACCGAAGCTCAGCTCACGGCTCGCCTTCGGTGCCCACTCCTCGGTTTCAAGGCTTTGGCGATTCGCTTAGCCGCCTCGGCGACTGCTTAGCCGCGACGTGCTCGGTCGTTGAGACTTGCGTGACCGGAGCAAATCGCCATGGGTCGATTTTTACCCAATACAATTCTAATTGTGGAGTAGATGATGAATCTTTCTCTTTTGGGAAGTAATCAAGAAGTCACTTTTTAACGATTTAAAATCCTAATACTACTGGTCAAAACATCGTTATCTTGCTTATTTTACTCCATATATTACTCTAGTCATTTCTAGCCTTTCCGAATTCAACCCAATTTAACTAACTTACATAGAAATTTAACAACCAAAGTCACAAAAAAGTCCAAAGCGGCATTAACGCAACATAGACTATTACTCCACTCGTTTCAGTTTATATGACAATATTTTCTTATTAGTCTGTTCTAAAAAAAATGACAGCATTCTAAATTTGGTAACAATTTAACTTTAAATTTACAGTTTTGTCATTTATGAAATGATTTACAACCACACAATCATCTATGTCTTATTTTAGACCATAAATTTCAAAAGTCTTCATTTATTTTTTAAAATTCGTGCGAGTCAAACTATGACATATAAAATAGAACGGAGGGAATATAATTAACACTTAACAGTTATGCAAAATCAAGTCATTGTCCGATGAAAGTAAAGGAACAAACAGTGGAGAAATTGACAAAAGTCATAAGTCCAAAAATCTTTGACATTGTGTAGACATTAGTTCAACTTCTTGCCAACTCTCAACCCCCATCTGACTCTCTATTTCAATATACTTCCTTATCAGTTTCACTATGTGGTATAGAATGACTATATTCAATATTTACAATTTAAGGAAAATTTTTATACTTGTGGTAGTATTAAATATGTTGTGACATTTGTGTGTGACCATAAAATTTTAGTAACTTGTAGTATCAAATATGACATATTATTTGTATAGCTATTAAAAACTTTCATTAAGGATAAAATAATCATGTATTTTGGAATGAAAAAAAAAAGATAATGATTGTGAAATTAACCTAAATAGTCGCTCAACTAACTATTTATACAAAATATAGACCGTGAATGTATAATATATGTATATTATGTGTAGTACAACAGTATATAATCTACGTATATAGACCAGAAAACTAGAATAGCAATTATGATCTGCTATTTTTTACTAGTAAAATTTAACTTACATGCACTGATAATAATTTTTTAACACTATTATCTACGACAACAAGAAACTGATAAAAATTTTAATTGGTTACCTAAAAAATAAAACAAATTTTCAATTGTTGGTTAAATTTCAGCATTAATATAAGTTACTCCAACAACCATTTATTTTTTATATATATACAGACAAATCCGTGAACCAAAACTCTCATAACAAACAATGGAGTTTCCAATTAACACTTCCAAAAATACTCATGTAATTAACTCTCTCTTCCCTTTTATCTTTCATTCTTTCTCTATTTTTTCTCATTTTGTTTAATTTTTTCTTATGACAGGCCAATATTCACAAAGTATTTCTACTTGTAGCAGCAATAATTTTAACAGTATTAGGAAACGTTAATGCACGTCATAAAGTACATAAATGGGAAACCATAGAGTATGCTGCAATAAGTTGCAGAGAATACAGTGCATCATTGACAGATTTTGGAGGAGTTGGTGATGGAATTACGTTAAATACTAATGCTTTTAAGACAGCCATTGATCACTTGAGTCAATATGAATCCAACGGTGGTTCTTTGTTGTATATACCACCAGGAAAATGGTTGACAGGAAGTTTCAATTTAACAAGTCATTTTACTCTCTATCTTGATAAAGATGCAGTTCTTCTTGCTTCTCAGGTAACGTACTTTTGTTCTTAGCCATTTCCTCCTTTTTGTATGGGTTATTAATTAACCCGGAAAACTTCGTGCACCAGATGTTTACGCCAAATTATAGTTAAATGACTTGATGAGCAGTGGCGTACGCAGAAATTTTAATGAGTGGTGTCAAAAATATAAAAATCTAGACTTTAGAGCTGCTAGCGGAATCGATCCATCGACACTAAAGACTATATAACTAACGCTTCAACCAACTTAGCTGCAGCATCTCTTGTTTTAGTGGTGTCATTTTATATTTTTATAGGTAATTTTCTGTTTTTTCTTATTAATATAATATATATATTTAACAAAAAAATTTAGTCGAGTGTTGTCGGACGACACCAATACCATATAGGTAGGTACGCCCTTGTTGATGAGATGAAAATATGTATTAATTGATGATGATTAAGTTAACTTTACATGTTTAAGTGATTTAATAAGAGAAGAATATGTGTTGGTAATTAATTATGGTTAAGTGAAAAAATATATACAAAACATGTCATACGTATACTTATTTGTTGTAAACACGCTTAATCTTTTCCGAATATATATTCAGTCGATTCAAGTGTTTATTCATATTAATGAAATCATTTGACTATTCTTAAATTTTAACAATTTTAGTCTAGGCTATAGAAGTGCAGATCACCTATCATAAAGATTTGCTAAATGCATGAAGTTGGTTAGTGCGGATAAATCATTTATGTAGGTAAAATATGACGCACTATTTTTTTTTTTTTTTTTTTTTTTTTTTGGTGTTCGATACCTTTAGCCGAACTAATTTAGATTCGTGCTGCATAAGGACTTTCTGGGAGAAACGTTTCTTTCCCAGGATTTTTTTTTTAATTTTTAGGGCTCGAATCCGAAACCTCTGATTAAGGGTGGAGGGATCATATTCATACCACCATAACTCTCGGTGGTGACACTAGTTTAGCGGTGAGAATGTATATTATTATTAGAGGCCCCATATGAGCTTCACGTGACCTACACCAACTGAGAATAGTACAAAGGTGCACTACTTTAGGCGTGAGAATGTCTCAGCTAGTAAGTCCAAATTCATTTTTCTGATTTCCAGCCTAGTTTCGGGTACTTGCTTTGTAGTTTGATTAATCCGAAATTACTACGAAAAGTTTCACTATGAGGGGTAAGGCTTTGAAGGATAAAACGTTTCCTGACAGCTTCATTTTCAAAGCTCGAACTCGAAATGTTTAGTTAAAGATGGATGAATACTTACTATTCCACCACAACTTTTGGTTTAAGTCCAAATTCCTGATAACACTAGCTAGTTTTAAGAATTGCTAGCCAGAATAAACAATAAAAATGAATTCAGAGGATACTATAGTTAAAATATTAACTAAATCTGAGAAATAAAAACATGGACTTTCATACTACACAAGCTTTGTAAAATTTTCACTATTCTAGTTCTGATTTCACATTGTTCATACCTCTGTTTAGGATGAAAAAGATTATCCGGTGATTGCACCGTTACCGTCCTACGGTCGAGGAAGGGATACAGATGGAGGCAGATTTGTTAGTCTTATTTTTGGAACCAACCTCACTGATGTAGTTATCACAGGTATTCAATACAGATGGAGTATTAAGTTTACTGCAGATTTTACTAAATGTCATTTTGATTTTGCTAAATCATGCAATGGTTCTTTGGCAATTCCCTCAGGGGAAAATGGAACCATTGATGGCCAGGGGCAGCTATGGTGGGACAAATTCCACAATAAAGAACTACAATATACAAGGCCTTATCTGATAGAAATCATGTACTCTGATAACATTCAAATCTCCAGTCTTACATTGGTTAATTCTCCTTCATGGAATGTCCATCCTGTATATTGCAGGTATCAAATTTATCCTGATTTCCAATAGGTCAATGTTGTTTTCTTCTATATCGATAATATTTGAGGGAAAATGCTTAACTACTTCGTTAAATGCAGCAACATTATTATCCAAGGCATCACCATTCTTGCACCAGTCAGATCTCCAAATACTGATGGGATTAACCCTGGTAATCTTGCATTCAGGTTACTAATGTCACTTTTTTTGTGAACGGTTATTTATAGTTATCTTTTAGATGACCTGATAGTGTAAAACATCATGCAGATTCTTGCATAAACACTAGAATAGAAGACTGTTACATTGTCTCTGGAGATGATTGCATTGCTGTTAAGAGTGGCTGGGATGAGTATGGAGTTTCCTTTGGGATGCCAACGAAGCAGCTCGCTATAAGGCGAATCACCTGCATTTCTCCAACCAGTGCTACAATTGCATTAGGCAGTGAAATGTCGGGAGGAATTCAAGATATAAGGGCAGAGGACATTACAGCAATTGATACAGAATCAGCGGTTCGAATCAAGACTGCAGTAGGAAGAGGTGGATTCGTAAAGGATATATATGTTAAAGGTGTGACTATGAAAACCATGAAATATGTATTCTGGATGACAGGAGATTATGGCTCTCACCCAGATAATAATTATGATCCAAATGCATTACCTGTCATTGAGAACATAAATTACCGCGATATGGTTGCTGAGAATGTGACTATTGCTGCCAAGCTTGAAGGGATTTCTGGTGATCCATTTACTGGAATCTGCATATCAAATGTCACTATTGAGTTAGCACCTAAAGCAAAGAAACTGGCTTGGAATTGTACAGACATTTCGGGGATTTCAAGTGGCGTAGTTCCTCAGCCTTGTGATTTACTGCCAGATAAAGGGACTGAGGACATTGCATCCTGTAATTTTCCAACAGAGAGCTTACCAATTGATGATATGGAAGTTCAGACGTGTTCCTACAGGAAGAAAATGTATTAACAGATAATGTACTAATACATCAATGTATAAGAATTTCTTCAGAAGGACCTGTTTCACTTTTTGCAGACAGGGCATGCTAATATTTGTAACTGCATAAGTTATTGCAGCCAAAATTTCAAGACAAATTATAGCAAGAGGACCTTTGTTGAATATATGATGAACCATAACTATAAGCTATCTTTACTAACTTTACAAGCATTCCAAGTCAACAATGTGGTAATGAATAGTCATTAAACAAAAGGAGAAAGAAAGAAATTAAACCAAGGGAACAGCATGACTCCTAATATCTGCAGCATTGAAGTACAATAATCACAACATTAAACAGTGAACCTTGAAAGACGGTAATTATACAACTTCTCAGGAACCACTGCCTGTCGATATTGGACAAAAATTGCATAAGCTTCACAAGCAGGTTGATTTTCCATAAGCAATCAATAGTATCATATGAAACTTGTGAAAATAAACCAGAACTATTCTTTAGAAATAGGTATCTTAACTATAAACCAGAACCACTACTTAGAAATAGGTATCTTGACTAAGGAAGAAAGATATAACAAGATTACATGTCCTATAAATTCTTTGGGGGATAAGCAATATGGAACCAGAATCATGCTCAAAAGAAATGCTTTGACTCATATTAACACAATACAAGGAAAAAGGTTTTAGGGGTACCACAAATTATGAACTCAACAGTTCTTTTTCCATATATGAAGTTGGATAATTGTCCTACCTACTACAACATTAGGTAACCTAGCTAGTATCCTAGTGGAACTAATGAAGAGAACATCATAAGGGATGAAAACAAGCGTGTTATACATCTCATATCACTAGGAAAATGCAGTCTTCTCATCCAAGCTATCAGCTTAAATCAGCTTTCTTCCCGAGACAGGTAACTTACAAAATGTATCAAAGGAAAAATAGTCCTTCCTACATATGATACACCATCCAGGACGACGCGTCAATTATTTTCTTCAATACCGTCCGGATAGAACTTCACGGACTCCCTCCAAATCAGTTCCTTGATATTTTCTTCACTGATTGAGGGTTCCTCAAAATCAAAACTGAAAGACCTCGGGCAAATCGGCTCATCATTGATATCATGAAGAGATGACAAAAATGGATGACAAAGAGCTTCATCAACTGCACATAAAGCAAGAAAATTGAACATACATGAGGTAATCAGAACAGATAAAAAGGAAAATAAATCATGCAAGGTTGAGGCCAAAATTTCTGGTGCTTTACCTGTAATGCGTCGGCTTGGGTCAAAGACGAGCATCTTTTCAAGCAAATCTACAGCCAAAGGTGACATGTTGGGAAATCTTGCAGAAAATTGTTGCTTAGGATATTGAGGAAGCTGTCGGACATATCTTCGGGCATTATCACTTCTCAGAAATTGAAGGCTGGCCTCATCAGGAGAACCTAGTAGCTTCAAGACAGAAGAAACACGATTGAAGCTGGGAAGGATAAGCAGACCAAGCTGTGCTTCAAAACCAGAAATATTGTCCCGTATATAATGAAAGTCCTCTTTGTAATATCTTGAACCCATTGTGAAAATAGGAAATTATTTACTTCAATGAAAATTTGAAAGCATTGTCTGGAAGCATTTACAGCATACCGCTAGCTATGGTACTGGAACTCATTTGCGACCCTCAATTTCAGAGGAGAGGAATGCCCCAAGGCTAGTTTCAATTTTGATATATCAAGAAAAGACTGAATGTAAAAAGGAGGGGGAAAAAGACAATTCATTCAGATTTCAATTTCCTATGAACCTCTCCACTTCTAGACACACAGGTATATTGTCATCGGATCCACTTCTTTATGCTTCCAAATCATTTCTTTTTAATCGGAGTCTACCTAAAGCCTAAAGGATCTTGAAATGAATTACAGACCATGAAAGAATTTGATGAGACCTTTTACCTCAGTAATGAGCCTCAGCTGATGTACATAATCTTTTCCAGGAAACAAAGGTTCCCTTGTCATTATTTCACCAAGGATACAACCAACAGACCAAACATCAATTGCAGCAGTGTATTCTGAACAGTTAAGGAGCAATTCTGGTGCCCGATACCAGCGAGTGACAACATACTCGGTCATGAAATCTGTCTCAGAAGTTGTCCTCGCCAAACCAAAGTCTCCAATCTTGAGGTCGCAGTTTGCATTTAGGAGCAAATTGCTTGGCTTAAGATCACGATGTAAGACATTTGCTGAGTGTACGTATTTCAGTCCTCGTAATAGCTGATACATGAAGTACTGCAAAATTAAGATAGATGTTATTACTCAAAACCAAGTAAGGTAACAGCAGTGTGCTAGAGTACTTTTAAGAAAGAAAGACGTATATCTAAAGTACGCAGTGAAAGACTGGACCAACTTCTCGGCTTTCCTCCAAAGTCTAGCTTAGCATGCCACCATAAGACACTCACTATGACAACAGAATTGATAACATCGATGGAAGAAGGAAATAGATTCTTATAAATTAGCAACTGTGTCATCGATGTGCCTTTTGTATCCATTGCATGAAGTTATAGACAATTAAATGCTTCCTAAAAATCATTACATTAACTGCCATCTAAGTATCTGATGACTGTAAGTCTTTTTTTGAATATAAAGTATCTTATACTAGGTAAGAGAACCATGAAAAGTAAAGGAAAACTTTTTCAAACTTACACTTCATGTCACATTAAAGAATACCGACAGTTCTGCATTAACAAAGCCAATACTTAAGGTAGATGCGCACCCTCCACTTAGACAATGTTTTACGCAAAATAAAAGTTATTAGCCTCTCTGCCTAAGCAGAACAATAAACACATTTGAACATAACATTTTCTTTCTCCACGATTTCTTTGATATCATTCTCGTTGATTAACTAGCAAATCACATCCACACAGCTAGCAGCTAAACTTGCAGATGTAGTATTACGGAGTTTAGTTTCTAAGTCCTATAACCCGCTTCCTAACAATTAAACAATGCTTCAATTAGTAGAGGACTTGACTTTGACTATTTGTAGAACGAAAGTAGAAATTAGTACTCCTAACAAGTGTTTTTACGCAAATCATAAACATCTAAGTTCTAACAACAGCTTTTTTCAAGGAAGAGAAAAACCTGACAGTGATCATTTGTCAAAGGTTGTTCAGACCGAATAATCTGATGAAGATCAGTATCCATTAACTCATAAACAATGTACACATCATTGAATGACTCTTTCTTTGGCGGCCTTATGATATCTTTGATTGCAATAACCTGAAAATTCAACGAAACTTCAAAATTTCCTAAAAATGATACATTAAATCAAATTCATTCACATACTAATAATCAAACTTACATTTTCGTGTTCCATATGCCGAAGTAACTTAATTTCGCGCAATGTCCTCTTCGCATCAATTCTATTATCAAATGCATTTCCTATTTTCTTAATCGCTATTTCCTCACGCGTCTCTGAATTCACAGCAGCACTAACAAAATAGTAGAAAATAAGAGCAAAAATAATTAGCATGAAAGAGATTTGCATTCAACTATAATTAACTAACAAATCTCCTAACTCCATCCCCAATTTATATGACAGTATTTGACTGAACAAACAACAACAACAACATAACTAGTATCATCCCACAAGTGAGGTCCGAGGATGGTGATATGTACTCAGACATTACCCCACCAAGGTCAAGACACCGTTTCCGATAGACCCTCGGAAGTATTTGACTGAACAAAGAACAACAACAACAACAACAACAATAACATAACCAGTATCATGCCACCAGTGAGGTCCGGGGAGAGTGATATGTACTCAGACACTACCCCCAAGGTGAAGAGACTGTTTTCGGTAGACCCTCGGGAGTATTTGACTGAACAAAGAACAACAACAATAATAACATAACTAGTATCATGCCACAAGTGGGGTCCAGAAAGGGTGATATGTACGCAGACCTTCGGCTGTTTCCGATAGACCCTCGGGAGTATTTGACTGAACACGACTCTTAAATAAATAAAAGTCTAAAACATGTGGTCTAAAACGAGTCATAGACATTTATGTCATTAACTGTAAAAAACTGTGTCACATAAATTAAAACAGTAATTATACTTTTTTAAATAAAAGTATATTATCTCGAACAGTTTAAGCTTTTAGATGAGACACGTACCATACGAGGCCGTAAGCGCCACGGCCAATAGGACGAATAGGAGGAATATATTTAGTGGAGACTTCAAATAAGTTACCGTATACATTATAACGCACGTATTTACCACCGTGTATAACCACTCCTTTAATATCACCGCGACTATTGCTGTTGGTTGTTTGATTAGCCATCACGACGGCGTTGCGGTGGTTCTAGTGGTGGTTGACGGAGGTTTGCCGGTGGTGTATGGTGGTGAATATTTACAATTTTTTGAATTTAAGTCATTGGAATATTTGAAACAGTGAACACGGGTTTGAATATGCGTGTATAACTGAGCTAGACTGAAGTCTTCACTATGGGGAAATGAGAAAAATAAAGAGTAATGTAAGGGAAAACTTTTTAAATTTTTTTTTATAATAGTCGGACCAGTTTAAGTTTACCTCGACTAATGGTACCAGATAAATTTACCAATGTTACACTTTTGGTTTAATCTTACCTTCTTGTTAGATAAAATAATTATTTTTACCCATTCACTTTAACGGATTTAAAAAGGGAAAAATAACAGCTAGTGTCCAACTTACTCTCTCCATATATTGTTTTAATCCCTTTTCTTAAAATAATCCTAAATAAACCCTTAGCTCACCTCTCTTACTTTTTGTAGCCACTAGAATTTTTAGTATTCCCCTTCTTCTTCTCCACTTCACAAGCGCTGCCCCCCTTCTCCTCCCCCTCCGATCACCCCTTGCCTCCCCCATCCTAGATCTAAAATTTCCGGCCAGCTACTGCACCACCGCAGCTACTGCAATTCTCCTGCCAGTGTTGCTGCCTAACTCCCTCGCCGTTGATGTTGTGTTGTCGTCGGAGCTCCGGCCATGGTGATGGTTGTCGAGCCCTTTCCTTTTTCTTTTTTTTTTTCTTTTTGTTTGGGATAAATAGACGTATACAAAATTCATTATTTTCAAATGTGTATACACTAAAAATAATTGGAAAAAGCGTCTGTATATATTGTGTATACCCGATAAATCTGACTGTATACATCATATTTTTGGGTGTATATATTTGGTATATATAAGGATACCTTTTGTATACCTGTATTTTCGCTTGTATACAATTTGTATTCGTTTTTGTAATTCTCCTTTTGAAAAGTTCAGAATTAATTATGAATATTTTTCATCCATAGACTTTATCCATTTTATGTTGGAGTCCAGATTAGGGGTCAAAGATAATATTGAACTATTTACTAACAATAAAGATATTAATGAACGGGCAATTTATTGAGAATAAAATTGAAAAATTTTAAAATAATATATAGATAAAATTGAACCTTTTATCCAAAAATATATGGTATTCTTTCTACTTTCAATACATTTCTATTAGTTTTTCTCTTATATTTGGGAATATTTTTTATTTTTATCGTTTCCAGTTTGAGAGCGCATCCGTAGAGTAGCAGCTGCAACTACCCTCTCTTTTTTCTTTATTGGCTATATACAAAAACATTCAGCATTGTAGCGTATACGTTGGTGTAAGAAAAAAGAGAATATACATATATGTTGATTTTTTTTTTAATTTGCTAAAGCATATATATATACTTAGAAAATGAATTTAGTGAAGAATGAGTCCATGGTCAACTTGTTGGAAGTCTTATTCAAAAGACCAACTTGTAGTTAAAGAAATATTATTCCACCTACTGCTGAGGTTTCTTAAGGACTTGGACTACTAGTATTTGATTATTGTCTTCATCTTGCTACCTCAAAAATTGTGTTATATAATTTGTTGTATTTTAGTAGCACTCAATAAATTCAAGTGAAACAAATATATAACAAAATGATCTGGAAAAGAGAGGATGTAGGTGGAAAGATAAAGAAGAAAATCACTCTTCAATTAACATAAACTATGGTATTATTATTGGCATTACAAATTTAGTATTTAAGTGAATAATAGTAAAGGTCAAATCGAGCCAAAAGCTTCTTTTTTTCAAAAAAAAAAAAAAAAAGTGTTGATTTTCCGTTAGTAGAAAACAAGATGAGAAAAGTAGTTTCTCCTAGAAAACAGAAAATAGAAACTGTTTTTTATTTTTTATTATAAAAATATTTATATACCAAATTATAAATATTTATTTAAACTAATGATTGTAAGTTATAAATATTATATAATTTTCTCTCTTAAACTTTTTTTAACTTCAAAAGTTATGCACTACATAGCTTGTTTTGTACTCATAATTATATGTAGATTATGTACAATTTAATAAATGGAAAAGGAGCTTTTCCTAATAAAACAGATGGCCAGTTTAAATAGATTCTTAGGAGTACTATATTCTTGTTCTTTTGGCTCTTTGTTGAGCACTATTTATATCTGTTAAAAAATCAGAAGCGGATCCAGAATTTTAAGTTAGCGGGTTCTGAATTATATTTCTTCTTATTTAATGTGTTCTGAATAAATTATTCATATAATGTAAGTGGATTTTTAACATAAATACGGGGTCTAGGCAAAAGCTACTGGGTCCGCCGAACCCGTAGCTTAGCCTCTAGATCCGCCACTGTGTTAAATCCATTTGTTGTTATAAAAAGAATCTGAAGATTCTGAACCAGATAAATTTTGATTAAAATAGCTAAATTCTTTGGATCCGTTGGGTATGAGAACTGTTTCCTTTCCTCATATAGTAAATATTTTGATAAGAACAATTGTTATGAAATTCATAGAGACCAAAATTATGTAAGGATTTGGAAAATTACATAAATAGAACATTTCAGCGGTACAGTTTCACTTCTATCCCTCATTAAGAAACCGTTACGTTTTAGACCCCATCGTGAGAACTCAGAATACTCCTCTGGATTACACCACGAGTTCGCCAGAAATTCAGTTCAAAAGTTTTTTTTGGATCCAGCTAGGCTAAAAATTAACTCTTTTACTTGCCAAGACCACTTGAGGGAATTTTATTTTGAACTATGTTACTCCAATGTCCAAAGAAATAGATGCAATGGACACAAAAAATTTCACCCGGTGTCGCATAATTGACTGATTCTGAGAATCTGGCCTTGTTTACCACAATTTTAGTGAAATGGCCTCTACTTTCGTTCCTTTCGTTATTTCTTTGAAGTGTTGTCTGGGGAACACTTCAAGACAATTAATTAGCTAGTATAATGTCGGAAAGGGTGAGGGAAAATGCTAGTTAGGCAATACTTCAACGCAATTAGCTAAGAGAATAATGTGGGAACGGATCGAGGCTAAGTGCTACCGAAGAATACATGGTAAGGGATTGAGGACAGGTGTTGTTTAGGCAATACTTCAAGACAATTAGCTTTGAGATTGTGGGGGGGGGGGTGATGCTTAGATAGTACTTTTAGATAGAGAAAAGGAAGGGCGGGGACGATGTGTTATTTATAATATTTCATAGTAGTATTCCATCCCAACTTTATACATTAAATCAAATGGAGCCAGCAAAGTTATAGAGGTCAAAAATAAAAACCATTGCCTTTGGTGTCATAATTCTGCAATTCTCCCAAATGGACCAGCCACAGGCCACAGCAGCGGATCACACCAAAGTTTGCGCGAGCTAGCCCTTTTACGGGGCTGATATTTAACAAATACCCCGTTTTTGTTTTATTTAAAATAGATGATATGACATGTGGGTAGTTTAACTTTATTTTTGCTCTGCGAGACATAATTTCATGAATTTCTCGGCAGAAGAATTTTAACTCTGAAATGTTTTAGGATGAAAGGCTTCCATATATCCGAAGGAAAAAAGATAGATATTAAACTAAGTCAAATCCATTGTTAAATACACTACCAAAAGAACTTATAAAAGAAGATAGAAATTGTAACTCTAACTCTTTTCTACATTATTTACGTGTTGTATACTCCCTCCGTTCCAAAATAGTTGTCATAAAAATATTACGATCAAAGTTAAATTCGTTTGACTCTCAAAATCCGAAGTATGACAACCATTTTGGAACAGAGGGAGTATTTTCCTTTGCACTATTCATCACGAGACTACGTAAAAAATCAAATTAAAAGAGAAAAATATGAGGATGAAAAATCTCATCAAACTCAATCTTATTTCCCTCTTTATCAATTTTGAGCATATATGTCCAAAGAAACACTTTTAATTTACATGATGTTGCAACATCTTTCATGCATGTCACTCTCTAGCTATATCTCACAAGTCAATCACAAAGCTCCCGAAATAATTCAAAAAAATAAAATAAAACTGATATAAAAAAAATTCACAAGATTAAAAGGTGGCAATCTTCACTTTTCATGAATTACTTGCCATCATAAAGAAGAAGGGAAAGAAGATAAAATCTGTCCAATATTGTTTGATGTATTGTTTGGGTCTACAAACTCATGATCACCACCAAGTGTTCCTGTTTCTTGATCCCAAAATAGATAACTTGGACAACATTGTTGTGTATCCATATTCCATTCATTTAATTGATGATGATCTTGTCCTTCCACCATCATGTTATTGTTACTACTAGGTATTTCCATGTGTGGCATCTCTAATAATGGTGGCAAATAATTCGAATGAATTCCCGTTGTATACGATGTATGTACTTGTTGTTGTAGGTCAACTTGCCAGAATTCTGAGTTCAACACCGATGTTTCTTGAAATAATGAGGCATTAGTACTTCGATCGTTAACATTATTTGTCATTGTTTCGAGTGAATTACCATTATCAAAATAGAACAAAGGATTTGGAGAAGTGAAAAGGGCAGAATCTTGAAGAATCTGAGACTTTGTTACTCCAAGATCTTGTGTAAATAAAATTTCTGGTTGACTTGTTGTGTTATAAGAAAATTGGGATCTTTGTTGCTGCTGATGTTCAGTACAAGAAGTTGTGTTTGTTGATGGTTTTGAAGGCTTTTTTAGCTTCTTTTTTATCCATGAATTCCAATAATTCTTTATCTCATTATCTGTTCTTCCAGGTAAATGACTTGCTATATGTGCCCACCTACACAAATTTTTCCATAGGAAAAGTTAGATATATATAGAATATTTGATAAAATGAACAAAATCTTCATTTTCTCTACCAAGAAAGTTACACCCTCAATTGAATTTTATATGGCATTCTTATAGTACTTTAAAAATACCCTTAAAATTTGTAATCTTAAACATGCTACGTTGAGTGGTGAGTGGTGTATGTCATATGCGCGTTTAGTGGTGTGTGTCAGAGTCGCATAATCGAGTTACTCCCTCTATTTTATTAGAACATGTTATTCTAATATGATTTTTTTTTTTAATTGCAAATGGCAAGTGACTTGCAGTGAACTCTGAGAATAAAATATAGTACAAAAGCAAAAGGAACTGTTAAATTGAGTATTATCAACTAAATACATCTGATGTTACCTCCTTAACGTCCAAAAAATTTAATAAACTGTTTTGATAATGAAATTCTGAGTAGTGTGTGTGTCATATGCACAAAATTAGTAAACCAATATCTTATAATCAAAACTTGCTTTTGAAGTGAAACATAATTTAGAAGTAGAAAGGAGTATTTAATTTCTTCAAGTTGCTTCACTACTTCTCAAACACTTAATTAGGAGTTATTCCAATATACAAAATGGAAACCTTAGTATATATTTGAAATGTGCAAGTTCTTGAGCAATGTATATAAAAATTAGAGTTTTTTTTTTTTTTTTTTTTTTTTTTTTTTTGTAGTAATTAGAAAATTAACCTGTTGCCTACAGCACCATGGAGACTGATAATCAACTTCTCCTCTTCTGGACTAAATCTTCCTCTTCTTATATCAGGTCTTAAATAATTAATCCATCTCAAGCGACAACTCTTGCCACATCTTTGAAGCCCTGTACACAATGTGGTTTATTCAAAAAGAAAAATTTGAAAAAAAACTTTATTCAACAATGTGGTTTTTGGTAAATAATGGAAATGAATATCACTAACACAATAAGTTAATATGTGTTGTGAATAATGCATATTATGGTCTTAAACCGGTCATAATATTTTTTTGCTCACGAAAGGTAAAATCCGAATATAAAAATGTATCGAATATAAAATGGAAGAGTTCAAGAAATAGGGAAAAGACCAGCTTTCTCAGGGACTTCACTCCAGCAGCCATAGCCATGAGTTGTAATATATCTGATGAGCTTTTCATCTTCTTCAGGAGACCAAAGTCCTCTCTTAACCTTTTGTTGATTGCAGCATGAATGGTGTCCCATTTTATTCACTTTTTTTTTTTTTTTTCTGTTTATAGTTTCTATGATGATCTTCTTTATATGATTAGTAAAAAAGCAAGTGATGTTGTGCTATAAATACTCCATGTGAAAGGCTATTCTTGCAAAGAGTGCCGACAAGAGAATTGTTTAAAGGACCCTCAATTTGGCCCCTCATGTAGTTTCCATCTAACCCTAAAATGACATTCCATCAACTTTTTGTGTATCAAAAAGTCTTTCAACTTCATTATGTCTTAATTCCCTCTACGTAGACATGTAGTATTTTTTTAACAAACTCCATTAAACTCACGTACCTCAACCATGCCGATTAGTTCGCTAGTTGAACCCTTATTGTTTCACTCCCTATCTCTTTCTTGTTTCTTAGAGATCACAGTGACCACCAAGTGATGTGGTGTAGCGGATGTGCTACTCCTTCCTTAACCAGAGGTCTCGGGTTCGAGCCCTGGGTATGGAAAAATCACTGGTAGGGAATGTTTTCCCTCGAATGGGGCCCTACGCAGCCCGAATCGGGATTAGTCGGGCTCCAATCTGGGTATGGAAACGCAGCCCGAATCGGGATTAGTCGGGCTCCAATCTGGGTATGGAAAAATCACTGGTAGAGAGCGCTTTCTCCCGAATGCGGCCCTACGCGGCGCGAATCCGGATTAGTCGGGCTCCAATAAGAGTATCGGACACCGGGTGGAAAACTAAAAAAAAGAAAAACTCTATTATGTCTTAATTCCCTCTACGTAGATATGTAGTATTTTTTAACAAAATCCATTAAACTCACGTACCTCAACCATGCCGATTAGTTCGCTAGTTGAATCCTTATTAATTGCTTCACTCCCTATCTCTTTCTTGTTTCTTTTTTTCTGGCACAAGTCTCCTAAGTTTGGAGATTACAATGGGAAAAAAAATGTTTAGTATACTGGATACCTATCCCCATGCAAGAAATTAGAAATGTATAGTAACTGACCTTATGAGTTGAAATCATGGGTCCGCCTCTGAAGAAATGTATAGTAACTGACTTTAGCTACTATATATGCACTTACACGGTATAAGTAGTTTTACCCAATCACTTACTTTAAATGATGTTAGGCGGATTCAAAATTAAAACTTGATGAGTATTGAACTCATATAATTAAAATTTATGTTTAAAACTTGATGAGTATTGAACTCATATAATTAAAATTTTGGGAAATTTTGGTAAAGGACTGGAAATTGCTCAAACTTATATGATTTACTCAATTTTTAAACCCCTTTCTATTGCATTAGAGTATTTCCTAAGGGGATAAACAGCTTACATAAGGTTTAAAAAAAAAAAAAAAAAGAGTTTACTTTCACACTATTTTGTGGTATAATTATCTGGCAAAGGGATTTCAATTGAAGCTCTTAACTGCACATATAAATACTGATTATGAGTATCTTAAACAATGGCGGAACCAGAATTTTCATTAAGGGGTATCAAAATATAAATAATTGAATATACCAAAAATTAAGGGGCTCATCAACATATATATATATATATATATATATATATATATATATATATATATATATATATATATATATATAAAATTTACCTATTTATACTGTGTAATTTTCTGGCGAAGGGGTATCAATTGATACACCTTACTACTACTTAGATCCGACTATGATCTTAAATATCTCATTCTCCTCTAGAGATTACTGTGTCCTATCAGCTTAAGTTTATCTAACAAATCACATGTAGTTTAGTTCACAAAATTTTCGTTTCCATTAATGTATAGCTAATATATAATAGAGATTTATTAAGCATGCTGACAATTGAACTAATCTGTTCTATTTTCCTTTAATACTCAAAAGAGTCATCAAAACTGTATATATGTACAGTTAAAGTTACATTTACTGGTTGATACTAGTTAGGAATTGGGCCAGCTACCTTTTTTCATTTTTTGGAGCAACTTCTGTGTACATACAAACAACAGGTAACCTTAAAGTGTTAATTAATTATCCTAATTTAGTAACCTAAACATGCAGAAATAAACCCTAGTATATAGGTTAAAGTACTACATTATAATTATATAAGTTAAGTCCTTTTTAACGTCACTTTAAAAAAATATTCCATGTTCTTCGACCGAAAGTCGGTCGACCTTTCGACCAACTTTCGGTCGAAGGCCTATTTCGATCTAATTTTATTCGACCACCTCAATCGGTCGAAGATCGGTCGACATATCGACCGTTGTCCGACCGATTTGGCGGTCGAAAATGCCGGTTTTTCTAGTAGTAAATGAAATGTCACCATATAGTACAAGTATTGTTATTAAAGTTTTGAGTGTTCATGAATCATGAGGACGTAAGTTTAATTCAAACGTGCTAGGGAATCTTGTAAAGCAAATCCCATTAAATCATCACTTTGCTTGTTTAACAAGAATCACTTGCCAAGACCTAGATATATGTCAATGGGATTATTAGCATGATTGACGTCATTTGATTTCATTTTTTCCAAATATATACTCCCTCTGTTTCAAAATGGTTGTCATAGTTCGGATTTCGAGAGTCAAACGAGTTTAACTTTGACCGTAATATTTTCATAAGTCTTTTAAATATTTTGAATTATTAATTATTGTGACTTATAGTACTTTTAATGTAGTTTCTAAATATATAAACATCGTTACAAAAAACTTAAAGATTATATGTTTAAATTTACGGTCAAAATGAACTCGTTTGACTCTCGAAATCCGAACTATAACAACCATTTTGGAACGGAGGGAGTATCGTTTCTTGATTACGTTCATACTTTATTCCCCTTTAAAACAAGTTATATATCATCGTTCATCTTGTGCAAATTATGTCTCAGAATATTGCTTCCTTTAAAAGGCAATCTCAGATTATAGGCCTACCTTCATTTAGCCATCACACATGTTTAAATGGGTACTAGAGTTGCAATAATTCTGGTTCTTTATTACTATCTTATAAGATTACTCTTCGAGAAGCACTTGGTAGCTGTATGATATGTGAGTCCTTGTATCCAGAGGCGGACCTATGTGGTTTGTGTAGTTGGACCGACACTCAGCAGCATCGGTAATAATATTATATATATAAGTATAAATACCCCAAAAATTATGTATATATATGTTTATAGGCACCCTGAATAATTAGCATATATATTTAATTCAGTAATGCTCCGTCATTTCAAATTCTGGGTCCGCCTCTGCTTGTATTTGTAAGTGCAAATATGATGAAAAGAAGTTTTACGCTATCAACACATAATGGAGTAACTAGTTATCATACATAATAGTAGTACATAGTATTTACTACTAGTAAATTTTTATGTTATCATGAGATTAGATTATACTATGATCAGTTATTTGTTCATGTTTTATGGCTCTTAATCACTCTGATGGTGTAAAAAAACTGTACACCATTAGTGCATAATCTTACACTCTCATGCTGGAATTCATCAAAATTCAAAGAGAAGATTGGTTTAGCAAAATACACGAGACTACCAGAGGGGAAGCCAGGACTTGAAGTTTAGGGATTCAAGATTCCAGTCTGTTTAATACGTTCTCGGGTTCTAACTTAATAATTTGTAAATATTATATGAATCTTTTAAAATAAATACAGAGTTTGGACCAACCGAACCCCCCTTACTACACTACCTCCGCCCTTGGAGACTACTATCTATGGCAAGTGGCAATGTATGTTGTGATTTTTTTAGTGATCATTTGGAAGGTGAGCTAGCTTGACAACTCTCTTCTAATTTCTTTTCTAGTTTTTTTTTTTCTATATATAATTCTTTTAATTTCTCCACTTCTATGTGATGGGAATTTGCCAACTTAATAATTTTAACTGGATAACTTTAGTTACATCCTTGGGTTTCAATCAAGAAACGGAAGCAACTTGTCTACAATTTCGGCTCTCATCACCTTTGCTATTTTGCATTTTAAAGGCTCTCATCACCTTCCAGTTAGTGGTGGAGCTAGCCTTCTAGGACGGGTTCGGCCGAACTCGTAACTTTGGCCAAACCTAATATGTATTAATTATTAATCGAGAACCCTCTAACTTAAAAGGACTAGAATTATGAACTCCAAAAATTCAGAACCTGGCTTCGCCTCTGGTTCTGGTGGAACCTAAAGTATATTGACACTAAACCCTACTAGGACCAGCACAATTATAGAAGGGTCTGATAATCAAAACTTCACTTCATTACTTTACAGCTCCATGAATGTCATTTGACAATAGTTAATTAGTTCTGTTAATTCTGTAATTTTCAAGAAACGACTGTAAACTTTCTTAATCTTTACTAATAAAACTGTCGGCAATCGGGGATTCATTAGACTGTATATATATAATATTAATAATTCGTATAGAGACTAGCATGTTGTGCATGTTGAAAATACGTAGAGAATTTTTTTTTTTTTTTTTATATATAATTATTACTGTATTAAAAGAAGAGGCAATGATAATGATGATTATGAAAAGGAGAGGATCTGTTGGTGTGATGCAAATCATTCACCATATCTGATGTTGAATGACACAATTAGTGACATTTGCTTAATAGGAAGCTGAATTCGAAAGTAATATGCAAATCATTTGAATAAAGACGCTTATTAGAAGAAAGTGAAAAAAGTGAGAATGATTTATTCTTAGCTTTAAGGGGGGGCAAGGAGTGAGTGAGGGGGGGGAGGTAATGGGGTGTGTGGGGTCTACAAAGTGATTAAGAAAGTAATTAGCGAGAAATTAACAGCTTGCTTGGATGGTTGTAACCCATTGTATGGTATTGTATTGTTATTATAAGTACGACGTTTGTTTTGATTGTTAGTTTAATTATCATGGTATTGTATCGTTAAACTCATGGTTATCTAACCATGAAAACTGTCACTTTATATAACGACCGGTGAAATCGCATCGTTACTTATTTTTCCTGCCAATCCTGTCCTCACTTATTATTTAATATTCTCATTTTACCCTTTACCTTATATTCGCTTACTAAACTAGGGTAAACAATACAGCCTATTCAAATATTGTACAACACAATACGATACGATACAATACAGTACAACACAATACATTATGAAACGATGGATAACAACCATCCAAACGGAGTGTCTTTAATTAAAATTATGGTTGATTTAAGTTAATATAACTCATAGATGGAATGTCTTTACCAAAAACTCTTGCACTTAAATGTGGTCCATATGATATTTGCTTTACTGCTTCTAACAGTAATCTATTTTGTACTAATAACATTGATGTTTTAAGAGACATTAGTCAATCTCATCCTGTCAAATTGTAATCTTTTCCTAGACCTTTATTTCCATCATTGGAAGTTTAATCTCTGTAGCTATTATATTTTTCTCATTCTGGAAACTGGACCCTATTCCATTGATAGGAAACCTGCTGCTCTTTTACATCGAATCATTTTCTCCGTTTGGATGGTTGTTACCCATCGTTTCATAATGTATTGTATTGTATTGTATCGTATGGTACTGTATCGTATTGTATTGTACAACGTTTGGATAGACTGTATTGTTTACCGTGGTTTAATAAGTGAGGGCATGATGGGTAAGAAAAATATGTAACGACGCGATCCCACCAAATCAGTCGTTACATAAAGTGAGACTTTTCATGGTTACATAACCATGAATTTAACGATACCATACAATGTTAATTAGAGAAACAATCAAAATAAACATCGTGCTCATAGTAACAATATAATACCATACTATAGGTTACAACCATCCAAATTAATAGTAAGATCTCATTGTGGGTTAATTGCACACATAGATATTAATTAATATTGCAATTAATAAAATTATCTTGTCACATTGCCCAGTAGCGAGCGCCTAGCATTGAATAAATTTCAATTTCACTTGCTAGTAAAGATACTTCTTCTTTTAACTTAGATTATTTGGTACCGAATATGTATCACACTCCAGGTCGAACTGTCAAGGTATTGTCTGTTTTGATTCGATCCTTTTGGCCTTCTGGGTCACCTCAAGGCCTTATAATCAACCCCTACCGCTCCTTCCCCTAGTGGATTAAGCATCCTCGTTGAGATTTGTTCCTCCACTATATTACAAGAGAATACTATACTAAATCTGATACCGTCTATTGCAACTCAGGCTCAACTGTCAAGGTATTGTCGGTATAATTTGGCCCAAGTCCTATGGGCCACCTCAAGGCACTTGGGGCTCGCGATTTTACCACTAGACTTCAACTCAAAAGGCGTCTCAAAAACAAGGATACGATATCACTGTTGTTACAAATTTATATTTTTTTTCTTCGTCTACAAGGAGAAAAGGTGATCGTGTTGTCGAAAATAGGATAACAGAAACTAGACAAGAGTTTGAAGGATAGAGGTAGGTGCACATAGTGATCAATTTCTATTTTCAGGACTTGTGATAATCGAATTTCCATTTAAAGTTCTTTCTTTCAACAAAAGCAGTTATATGCTTCATTAAAGAAACCAAAGAATTGAGACAAAATCTATGAATTTTGTCTTCATTGATAAATACAACTCATTCGTTTAGAGACACATAATAAAGAGGAAATGATAACAATGGTTGGTGAAGCTTGACTTGGCAATGTAGTTTACAAACTAAATGGACAATTCATTGATTCTCATGCTACATTCTCCTTCAACCATCATTGCCCACGCAAACAGAAATACTCCCTCCGTTCCAAATTAGTTGACGTTTTAGCAAGATTCGTTTGTCTCAGATTAATTGACGCTTTAGGATTTCAAGACATTTTTTGCTCATTCTTTTCTATATATTAAATAGGGTATCATAGTAAAATATATACTCCATTTATTGATTTTTTTAATGAACGTGCAAAAACTAAAAGTGACAACTAAAATGGGACGAAGGGAGTATATCAAGAATTTAGTGTTACTGTGAATGATCACAATGGTTTATAGAAAAACATAAACATAATTTGTTTAGTCCAAAAGGACCAACTAGCTAGGACAAACTTACTTCACATGTTAGAAATATTTCTCTAACGTTTCTTTCTTTTCTTTATATGGGGTTTGGGGTAGAAAGGAAAGGAATTTTCAAGAAATTAAATTTCTTTGTACCCTTGATTTCTTTATTACTCTAATGGGTCGTTTGGTTTGTGGGATTGGATTAATAATTCCGGTATTAAATTTGGAACAACATTTATCTCATGTTTGGTTGGCGGGATTGGCTAATCCGGAATAACTTTTATACCATAAATATGGTACTATCCAATTTTATATAAGACGTGGAATATTAATTTCGGGATTGTAATCCCGGGATAATTATAATCCCGAAATTGAGGATATCCCTCTTTTTTTATCCCGCCAACCAAACGATTGAGACAATTCAAGGGTTAACCTAGTTTTCTTAATGGTATTTGACAATTATCATTATCTTGTCCTTTCACTATTTATATCTAAAATTTCTTGTTCAAAGCTAATACCTCCAGAGCTAATGAGCTATATTGCCTCCATCTTTCCATGCATAAGCTATAAGCCCCCAACTCTGTATATGCGAACGAACACTGGGTGCGGATAAATTTTTCATGACTAAAATTTACGAAGCACAATTTCATAAACAAAAATACTAACAAAACCAACTACAATAAAAATGTCACATACTGGGAGGGAAGATTTACCTAAACTTTTTCCCATAACTCTAGACTGATATCTATTAAAACTGTACCTAAATATATCAGTTATAACTTATAACTACTCCATTGGAGGAAAAGATTCCATGGATCCTTCAGTCCCTTCAAGTTCTTCAGCTACAAAGCAGCCATCGAGAAGTAGAGGGTCTGATTCATCGATATTATTCACCTTCCTGTTTCCAGATGACAAAGTACAAGTCAGTCCACGACACCAGTAAGCGTGGGCACAGTGAAATAAGATTCCAGAACACGAGCAGGGCAAACAAATAACAATACAGAAATTAACAGAAAAAGAACTAGTCATGCTTGGCGACAAAAACGTCTCATTGCTGAAGTTTTTTTCACAATTCAATTACAAATCAAGCCAGGGAATTTTTCAGCAGCGATTCAGATATTTAAATAATCCTCTCATTTCATGAATAATAGTTAGTCTACTCACCAGGCAGAACAACAAACTAGATGTCAATTCTTTGAGTACAATAACTCTAGCTCACAATCTGAATAAAAACAAGCAGATAGAGCCTGCCACAACCATTACGCGGCATTTTCCTGGTAATCAAAGTTGATCGATATATTCTCCTTGAGGCTAACAAGAGATAGATCCATCCGAGTAATCTAAAGATAAGATAATTATGGCATTTTTAAGTAGATTATTGACCAGCATCCCCTTTTCCCCCACCCACAAAATTCTTTCCAGAGGAAAAGAACAAGCAAGCAAAGAACTTAAGGATTGTTTAATGTCATGACGACAGACACCTGTGTGTTCGATACTAAAGCGAGGGATGCACATTAATGAGAATATACTAAATTATACCTACTCTCATGTGTTTAAAAAGTATTATGGGTAACAAAATTTCCCATTCAGTGAGCTTTCTAATTAACAATCAGGGAGGACATCTCCACACATCAAGGAAATCAAGTGCTAGTACGAGGCAAAGATATATGAATGCAAGAGAGGATGTAAACGATCAGCAAGTAAGATAGTTACACTTACGAATATATTATACTAATGGAAAGCAGCACGGTTTTCAGTTCATTAGCCAAAGAAGAGTGCAGAGCACCTACCCGCATGTCTTCTTATTGTGGCCCAGGCCCTTACACTTGCTACACATCATCTGACGTTTTACCATGTCAAAAGGGTCCACCTTTTTTGTCTTTGGTCGGCCAGGATGACGTTTTGTTGGTGGAGGAGTAACAACAATGTCCATCCGATCCATATCTGGTTCACTTTTTATTGGTTTTTCCAGATTGGGTATGGGGTTAATTGATTCAGCATAAGTAACTTGGTAACTCTCAGTTGAGAAGTACCTGGAGCAATGATCATATGGGTTCCTTCCGAGGAATTCAAAGACAGCAATAGCATGGCAACAAGGCAACCAATTAAGTTGCCATTCTTTGCAACTACAATCTGATTGATCAATATCAACTACTTCAACAGATTCACCACACACTTGAAATGTGCTCCCATGTGAGTGTACGGGTTGAAGTGACCTTGCTCTTGATGTTTCACTCTGAAGTTTTTGTTCCATCAAAGGTGTCAATGTAGTAGCCCACTGACTGGAATCAACACGCCTGGTATAGATCAATTCCATTATTTTTCCTCGTAGTACATCAACCATTTGAGTTATTGGCAGCTCATTCACCTCTACTACCCAATCATAAAAGGGCTGCCCAACGTTGGACGTCAAGTGGCCATACCTTGCCCCACCAAAAAAGGCATTCGCCCAGTGTTGGGGCTCACTTCTCGTGACCCAACTGTAAGCTTCAGGTGAGATAGCCTTTATGCTCTCAACGCAACGTTCGAAAGACTCAACCGTTGGGGCACAAGCAGCAGCATATAAATCTTGGATCATAAGGCGTCTGGCTTCATGTGAAAACTGCATTTTTAAATCATTATTAAGTTTCTCAGCAAGATAACGCAGACAATAGCCATGGTGACACTCTTCAGCAAACACATTTTGCAAAGACTCTCTTATACCCCTTTGGAAATCAGAAACAAAAGTTATTGGACAGGATGTTGAGACAGCAGACTTAAGTTCTGAAAGAAACCAATGCCAGTTGTCATCAGTCTCTTCATCTACAACTGCAAAGGCTAGTGGAAAAAAGTCATCATTCCCATCTACACCTACAGCAGCTAAAAGTGTTCCTTGATACTTTGCATATAGAACAGTGCTGTCAAGGAAAAGAAGAGGGCGGCAACCTTGTTGAAAGCCAGATATTGAGGCATGAAATGCAATAAACAGACGATGGAAACTTGAGTCCTCCTTAGTGGCAATTGTAGCAACACTACCAGGATTAGTTTCTCTAATTTTCTCACAGAATAAAGGTAATTGACTGTACGCCTCTTTGAAAGAACCCTGAAGCTGCTCTCTTGCCTTCTCTTTTGCACGCCTTGCTTGAGAATAGTTCAACCGAATGCCATATTCACGCTCAATATCTTTTGCTATATCCTTGGGCTTATAGTTTGGAGCAACCTTCAACTTTTCCTTTATTATACTTCCCATCCATCCCTTTGTTGACCGGTACGCAGCTTTAACAGCATCACCATCACATGTATGTTTTGCGTTCATTTTCTTGATACATATTAGCTGGGTCGTAGGCAACCTTGATGCATATATGCACCAAGAACATCCTTCACCCTTGCACTTAGCAGTTACTCTACGACTATCATTCTTCTTATACCTATAAACGAATCCATGGGCAATTGAATATTTATGCAGAGCATCACGAAATTCTGCAAAACTATTGAACCTTTGACCCGCACCAGTTATTGTGTTCTCCCATTGTGCAGCTGCTCTGCGATGCTTCTCAATGTTCTCATCATTGCTGCCAGGATAGTCACACAGGGGAGTGGTATCAATAGCTGCATCCGCACCAAGCAGATCATCGCAATGAATCATATCCACAGGTGTAGAAGGAGTAAGAGCTGCCTCGGATGCAGTTGTCCTACTCGACCTGCACGAAAGCAAGCACAACAATTTTAATAATCCACAAGCCAAAGGAATCAGCACAACAAAGCACAAACTAGAACAAATTGCGTATGGAACCTAATACAATGCTAAGATCCAAAAAAGAATTTAGGCTCATGTTCTGAGTACTACAACAACTATAACACCTCAATCCAAGCTAGCTGGGTTGACACTATGAATTCTCACCATACATTGCACTACAGTAAGACCGGTTAGTCCACATTCAGTTATATGAATCCTCACCTATCAAGTTACTACAATTAAGAACTCGTTTCATGTCAATCGATGTAAATACAAATTACATGACAATGAGGAAAACATAATAAACAAACTGGACTAAACATGAGGAAAAAGGAAGTACCTACTGGCAGAAACATTGGGTGCATTCTTCACACCAGCTTCATCAAAAATTATAAAGATCTCAACTTGATCGGAACCCTTAAAGAAATTAATCATACGTTTGAGATCTTTATCTTTAGATATAGTAATGAGAATCTTTTTATTCCCAGGAAGAAAATATTTTACTGTCATTCCTTCAGTGCCACATTGAAAGTTCTCAGCTACTTCTTTCTTAAAGTCACTCAGCACTGTTGAGTCATCAATATCCAGAGCATAAGCCTCTCCACCTGTATATGTCAAACAGCCATCTTCGTTGTTTGTCACAAACTCTCCTCCAGATTGACATATTGCAATTAGTTTCTTAACTGCCATCACTAGGCAAGCATAAAATCCTCAACCAACTCAATAAACTGCAAAAAAACTGAAAAATATAAAACTAAAAGTTTAATTACGACAGCAAAGTTGGCGTCAACCATATGAATGGACCAAAAACAACCCACATTCCCAAATCAAGAAAAAGCTCATATTTTTAGCACAGGCATAAGTAAACAATAAAAGTTCAATGGTTGTTACATATCGATTCATAAGGTATCATATTGTATTGTTTTTGTTAGTACAACATTTGAACAAATTGTATCATTTCTCGTCGTCTCATAATTCCATGCACTAGCAATCTGACGAATAAGCTTTACAATATTGCAACAGAGAGAGAGAGAGAGAGAGAGAAGGTTCGGGATTTTGTCAGTAGGGTAAATAGTAAAATAAGATTATAATATAATAGGGGCAAGGTGGAAAAAAATAAGGTGACAAAAGCGATCACACCAAATCAGGCGTTATAAAATGACACCTTCCATCGTTTTGAACAATACAATTCAATGAAATTTAAGGTAAAAACTAAAAAACATTGAATTTAAAGTAACAATACGATACAATACAATAGGTAACAACCATCCAAAAAAGCTGTTACAAGAACAGAGCTGGTGTAACCACAATAAGTTGAACTGGACCATGAAAATCCACCCACATTCCCAATTCCAGAAAAAAGCACAAATCTTTAGCACAGGCATATAACTAAGCAGTGAAAGTTCACTTACCGGAACAAAGTTGGTGTCAGCTATATGAATCATATATGTAACATCAAATGGACTATGAAAATCAATTCATACTCCCAATTCACGCGAAAAGTTCAAATCTTTAGCACATGCATAATTGAACAATGTAAGTTCACTTACTAGAACAAAGTTGGTGTCAGCAATATTAATAACCCACATTCCCAATTACGAGAAAAGCTCAACTCATTAGCACATGCATAATTAACTTGCACGCACATCGACTAATTCCACGAGGTACCTGCTCCCTCCTACCAGCACAGTTACCTCTGCCACTAAGGCTTGGACAGAAGGCATCACTAAACAATGAAAGTTTAACATTCTCAAATAAGAAAAAAAGCTCAACTCATTAGCACATACATAATTCGTTTGCGCGCAGCTCGACTAATTCCACTTATCATACCAGATAATCATATACTATGTAACAGTAAATTTAAATGGACTATGAAAATCAACCAACATTCCCAATTCTATAAAAAAGTTGAAATCTTTATCACATGCAATCAACAAAAAACATAATCAAGGGACAAAAAATAAACAATAACTAATAAAGAACCCAATGAAGATAAAATCATGATAGAGCCTAAACATGAAAGAGATAAGTACTAATGAAGGAAAGAAAGACATGGGGTTTCATCAAAAAAGCTAGTACAGGTTTGAAATAGAATTCAAGAAAATTCATGGTGGACAATGTGTAAAAAAAACAAATATTTGGGGCTATTAAAGAAAAGGAAAAGTTAGTACCTTTGTGAAAGATGAGAATAAGATGTAGTTTAGCACTTGAGGGGGTTGAAAGAAGAGATACAAGTTTGGTGGCTATGAAATAGGATGTAGTTTAGCACTTGAGGGAGGTGAACGTAATTAACCCTAGTTGATTTAATGACCACTTTCGCCCTGAAATTTGGCCTTAAATAGCAAAACCTCCCCACCGCCCTTGAACTATAGTTTTTATTTTTAATATTAATAATAATAATAATTGCAAATACGTGTATACAACAACAGCCGAGGGTCTATCGGAAACAGCCTCTCCACCTTGGTGGAGATAACATCTGCGTACATCTCACCCTCTCCAGACCCCTTTTGTGGGATTACATTGGTAGGTTGTTGTTGTTGTTGTATACTTAAGGTAAAGAGTTTGTTTTTGATACACACTCAATATTTTTGTTAAAAACACATGTGAATATATCAAGGTACACTGACATCCAAATAAAAGCTAAAGATAAACAGGGTAATTAAACACAATAATAGCAATAAATACGAAGAATAAGATAAAACAATAGATATAAGACTTATACTGTTGCTAATATGACAGTTCTCATTCACATATCTTGTAACATTGTAGCCTGATTCTCGACTTCCACGCTCTAGTATTGATAAAACTCAAAAAAATGTGGAAATTAATTCAAAATCAAGCATTTCGCACGAACTGTAGTTTAAATTTAACATTTTTAGCAATAAATCTCATCATTTTATACTGAGGTTTGAACACCATCATAAAACAAGAACTATAGCTTGGAAATTCAGCTTTTTTTTTCCTTGAAATTCAATATTTTAGCTATAAATCTCATCATTTTACATTGAAACCGGAGTGGCTACTCTTCAAATACTTAATACCTAATGCATTTTAACCTAAAACATTACAAACGCCAGAAATACATCATTTAAAGCTCTAAGAAGTAGCTATGGAACACAAATTTTATTTTTATAAGCATCTCAGATTGTGTAAAAATGGAGTAGCTATGGGACACAAATGAACAACCCTTCTCGAAAAACTATCATATTGAGATGGCATTAAATACATGACAGAATCTTAAGCAAAGAAATTAAAAATTGTTATTTGTCTAAGCATGCAACCTTTCTAAAGCACTTGGACTTGGAAATCAATGTGAAACATAGAAGCTGTATGTTATCCACAGGAATTCATATCAGAAATCCATTTTTCAATGGCGTTCTTATTACTCAAATCTGCTATGCTGATGACAAACAACAACCCTCATTGTCTCTAATCCATTTTTCTGTGACATTCTTATTATTATTATTATCAATCTAATACACTGAAGATAAACAAGATCTCGATCTCTCATATCTAAACAGGCTGCCGGAATCATCCAATGGGTGGGTCTACACCACAATCAGATACTCAGGGAAATTGTTGTACTGTGCAAGCGAACGCCTCCATAGCTGGTGACTAAACAGTTGCTTTCAGTCTATAAGGAAGCTTGAGCGATTTTTAATGCCTCTTCCACTGAGGATGCATTTTGAAGTTTGTCTTTGTCAACAGAAGGCTGACTCCGTGCAAGTTTCGGAAGCAGTTGAAATTCCTGAAACGATTCAGGCAAGATCATTGAGAACTTAGTTTCACAAATTAAATATTCCAGTCAACAGAAGACACATTCAAATCAGGTTATAAATTGTAGATAATATAAGATAAATTCTTGGTTAAAGAGGCGGTACTAGGAGAGAATTAAGAAAAAAACTTGCCTTTCTAGGTAGGAGACGAACTTATATTAATTTCTCTTTAGAAACATCATCTAATTAGTACAGAACAACTGAGACAATCCAAATGAAAATAATATTTATACCATTTTGTTATTTGTACTTGATGCACTTTTCATGTTTGTAGTGCTGTTTCAGAAGGGATGGGGTAAGGCCATTGCTTGTAGTGGAATTGCAAGTGCTTCAAGCAACGATGTAATAGCCATATAACTAGCCTTTGTGCTATCATAGTATGATTTTATATGCTGGAGCTCGACATTTAGTTCAAAGCTGATAACACGATAGACATAACTTTTGAGCTTTTGATATCTATGAAGTCCTCGAGAGAAGATGATATGTGGTAGTGGGAGTAACAGAAACTAAATGTTTTCTTCAGAACCCCTGGCAGTGAACCTATCAAATCTACCATTGAACTTTCCTAATTTTTCAGAGCTTTATTCAACTACGATCACATGTACGGCTCCTTTCCTAGATGGAGTATCCATATTGTGTACGAGTATACGTGTGCCCAAATCCTACATTCAAGAAAAATAAGTACTGACAAGCACTATTATCTGATTTAAGTAGCATATAATGCTCTTAAGAATGACTGCTACATCATTAAGGAAAAGATTGCTCAGATTCCTATAGCATATCCAGCAAAAGCAGAGGAAGATGGAAGTGAGGAATATGGCTATGGTAAATGATAAGAAACCATAACCTTTTCACACAATGTAATATACAACAATGTATTTACTAGTGATATAAATGATCAATCATGCATATGAAACACATACACGAGGCGCTTTTGACTGAATCAGCTTAAATATCTGCTTGCTAAAATATTTCATGTTTCTCATACTTTAAACATTATCTGCTTTGATTTAGAGGTACTCACTTTTCTTGATCATGTCCAAAGACGCTTCCTTATAAGTTACCTTTACTTATTTATTTTCCCTGTTAGGTTTTCACAGTACAGCCTTAAAGGTCAAGAGTGGGACAGGAAAACATTTGATGGCTCTTTTTAGACATTTATGCAGCTTGCATATATATGTGCTCAGACAATTATAGAGAAGTGCTAAGTTTGACATGAGAACATCCTTGGAAGAGTACTAACCTCGGGACTCCCACTTTCAAGAAGAACCCCCTTCAGCTTACCTGCAAGGAGATGTACATTTATATCACTCTTCTTTTGCATTCTAATTAGTATTACCTTTTCGAAGTAGAACTCAAATAGATAAGAAAGGGAAAGAAAAATAAACGTACACAACCAGAGGCACACAGAAAGAGGAATAGAGTTAATTACCAGATTCAATCCAAAATGTTGCAACCTTTGGATCAAAGTTCCCAACTTCAACGGTCTCCCCAACTGTTCATGAGATGGCATAATCAATACCAGTTATGGAATTATTTATATATGAGGTATAACAGTCTTTGGACATGATGAAGACAAGCAACAAAAACAAGTTTACCATTGTCCCCAAAGAATTGCCACCATACTTTCCTAGGGCTTCCTTCATATTCAAAAACCCTCGAGTAGAAGTAAGGTAAATAGTCATACCTGCATTCATGGGAAAAATACAAGATTTAGGAAGATTCTATGAAAAGAAGCTTATCCTCGATTATGAACTGAACGTGGATTAACTTACGTGTGTGTATGTGCAGTTAGCAATGACTTAATACAATGCTGTGCAGATTTACGAGCATGATCAACGTGCTCCACCCTTGCAGTTCGGTTGTATATCTGCACGGTTAGAATTGGTCAACTCATTACAAGAAATTTTTTTTAAAAAAAAAAGTGTGTGAAGTTAGTCAGAAGATCTAACCTTCAATGGAAATGCTGCAACATCTCCAATGGCAAAGATTCCAGGTATGCTTGTTCGGAACTGGCCGTCCACCTGCATTTTAAATATTAAAGTGCAATCATGTTTAGGAGCAATCAAGCTCTTACTTTCTGAAAGGTATGTTAACAGAAAGAAGCCCCCTCATTCTCTTCAGATTTCTCAGTTTTGCCCACAAACAACACTAAAAGGATTGAAGTTACAAAAGAGCTAATACATTTGGACACAATTAAAAGATCCTCTTTTAATACAGGAACCAACTTCCTCATTGGTATCCTCTTTTATCCTCTTTGTTTTTTCCCTTATTTGGGCAAAGCAGAGGAATCAGACAAATTCAAAGGATTTACTTGTGTATATTTGCAACAAAACCATAGTTCAATTATGAGTTGGAGAAATTTTCTCCTAACATGAATAGCTTCAACTCGTGGAAAGGGAACACAATTCATTGGCTACCTTCGGATGTATTAGATATGCATAATCTCAGATGTAGTTAAGACTAGTTTTAGACCATATAACTAATGTACTTCATGGAACCTCATCTAAACAGATACAGGAAATACATGTAAGGACATACATTTGAATATTAATAGAATCAAACAGCTTGAGCGACATCCTGTCCAGAACTATAAGTAAACCCTGTTAAGAAACTTTAAGGTAAATATTAATTTTGATTTATTGATTCGCCTTTTCAACTTGTGTATCATATTTTGGTGGAAGATAATGACCTATTTGCAATTAGGATAGTGGTTTAAACATATATTCTGGATTATTTGGGAGGTCCCCAGTTTGAGAAATCCTAAAGAAGAGAAATAGAGTGCTAACCTCAATTCCACCAACCGTGCTGTTCAAGCCAACCGCGTCAAATGGACTGACAGCTGGTTTTGCTCCAATACCAATAACCACCTGCATCACAAAGGATATGCAAATGACTCGAACTCTTTAACTTCTTTATTCGATCATACGAGGTACTCCAATTCTCGATAAAATAAGAACTGCGAAGAACATGAGTAAGCGTGGTTGTACCGTGTCTGTCTCTATACTTGTTCCATCTTCAAGCTTAACTGCAGCTACCCTGCCATCTGGACCAGATTCTAGATGTTTTATCTTAGCACCCTGGAAAGATAAAATTCAATTAGAAGCTTATAAAGTGGATTTTAAGAAGGAGGTAACTGACAAAAGAACTAGAGAGGAGAACCTTGACGAATTTGACACCGTTGTCTTGGTAGAGTTGTTCATACTTTTGGGCAAGAGAAGGAGTGAACAATCTTGACAAAAGATGCTCTTCTGGGAAAATCATCTATATTCCAACAAAGTAAGTAATAGCAGGAGTATACTGGTATCATATTCAAATGCAGGCAAGTTTTAAACCTCGGTGGGACAAGAAAAATTAAATGCTTCATTTGTAAGGTAAGAAACTAAGATATTATGCTTCCGATAACTCTTTGCACAGAGGGCTCATTAGTGATTAGTCTGAGAAAGGAACAAGGACTTCTTTCGACTTGTAGAAGAATACATACTTATGGGACTTTACATGTTATTATTTCTACTGTTATCATCAACAGGTTTTGCTTCTATGGTAATATTCTATCTATAGTGCAACTTAGTTTTCACGATAAGAAATAGGTAAACATAGTTCATGGATTAACGTTACTTATTCATTTTCTGCACAAACAGCATTTCTTATTTAAGAAAATTGAAAAAAGAAAACATTTAAGAAACTCACAGTTGTATCAAGTTTCCAGGCCACAGCAGCTGCAGCTACTTCCATTCCTATATAGCCACCACCAACAACTACAAGCTTTTTTGCTTTCCCCTAAAAGAAAACACCACAAATTAGGACTAATATCATACATATAACTCCAGAAGACCATCAATATTCAAAAGTTATATGATGTCTTGAAATATTAGAAGACCAATAACAAGCATAATATTGAGGGTGATGTTACCAGTGAGGATATCAATGAATCAGCATCAGCCACATCCCTAATATAGTGAACCCCAGGTAAACTTCCTCCAATCTTCTCAGGAAATCTGAAGCCAATTGATCATTAAATTATTTTGTATTTGGTAATATAATCAGGATTGGAGGGCATATCGGTTGATGCAAACTAGAGTAATAAATATACAGTAAATGGAATAGCAAGCATGGTTACCTGGATGCTGTACATCCAGTTGCAATAATAAGGGTGCCATATTTGAGCAGCTTTCCAGAATTTGTTGTCAGAGTTTGCTTTTCGATATCAACTCCTGTAACGGGATCTTCATATAACGTCTGAAAAAAGGTAAACATTTATCTTCAAATACATGTAAGAACAAAATGAGATAGTTTATCTCTCAAATTGTTCTAGAATTCCTATTAATACATATTTTTCCACATCTTCAATAGATTTACCATGCTTTCCATTGAGTAAACCAAACTGGTCATAGTTACATCATACTTGTACAAGTTACAACACAATAGACTAGACAAAAACGCATTACCTCTATCCCTTGTTCCTTGTACCAATCAGGAGTTTGCCTCTCACCGCCAGAGCCAACACAAGTATGAAAACCCTAAAATTATAGATTTCAATGGTACATTCATCAACAAAATGCTGAATGTGGCATAAACAATACTGGAGAGGCAATAAAATCTTAGAGTACACAATCTCAAACTTTAACATAGAAACCAAATCATGCTAAAATGATTAACTAAAGCTCACCGGTAAACGTGCCGGCTTTTTGTCCAGAGGAAACAGATATGCTTTAGTTAATGCTGGACGTTCGTATGGGGCATACGGCTGCATTGGAACAATTTGAAACTATATAAAAATAACTTTAGAAAAATAACAAACCATAAATCTAACCTTTCAAGCATCCAGCCAATTAGTTCCCTATACAGCTACCATAGTTATAACTGCTTAAAGGATGCAACTACATACAAGTGCTTCATTTGATATTTGAAATAATAGACATTATTTCAACGACGACGACTACTACTACTACTGCAGTTTCATGCCAAACTAGTTAAGGTTCACTATATAAATCCTCTATGTGGAAAGTGGAAACCTATGTGATTTATTCAAAGACCAGAGTTACTTGGTAGTTGGTGTTTTGCTGATGAAAGGTAGGTACTAGGTCGAACAGTCAAGGTGCGCACGTGGCCCAACCACCACCATTATTAGAAAAAATTACTTTATGTCTACTTGGGTCTGTTTCATTATAGTACTCAATAGTTTGTTTTGTCGGACAACTGAATAGTTCTCTTACACTAGAGAATCTCAATAAATGTTACACTTATCTCTACACTGACATAGAAATCTCATCGACAAAATATAAATGTACTAATTTTAAAAATGACTCGCGATTAAACTTCTACTGTTTTGTTATATAATTAGATAGAGACGGTGACTAAACTCAACCTAGTTACCTCTTTGGACACAATGCATAGCTTTCCATTAGCTTGTCCATGTTCAACAAAAGTTTTAGCTGCATATCCAGCTGAGTTTCCTCCTCCAACTATAACATACCTACAAATCATCAACATTTCACATTCACCAATTATTCACACTTTATTTAAAACTTTTTTTAAAAAAAAAAATCGCAATAAATCATACTCAAACGAGAGATTATCAATTATCTTTTCAGAACACAACAATAACTACTACTACTACGCTCGTCCTAGACAAGTTGTACTCAGCTAGTCAGCTATATGAATCTTCATTGATGATGTTATTCCATTTAAAATCATCTGACGCCAATATCATAAAAGTACAAGTAAAAAAGAACAATTAATTCTATACATTTTCTAAACAACCAGGACCTACCGTAAATGTGCTAACATGACTAAAACATATTCTCGACTAGTAGCTTATCGCCTGTATAACAGGACTAGGACCTACAGTAAAAGTGCTAATATGACTAAAACATATTCTCGACTAGAAGCATCGTCTATATAACATGACTAACATGACTAGCACTTACAGTATAAAGTGCTAACATGACTAAAACATATTCTCGACTAGCAGCTATCGCCTATATAACATGGTTAACACGACTATGGACCTACATTAAACAGTGTTAACATGAATAAAACATATTAGACAAGTAGCTATCGCCTATGTAACATGACTAACATGACTAGGACTTACGGTAAAAGTGCTAACATGACTAAAACATATTCTCGACTAGTAGCATTGGTTATAAAACATGACTAGGACCTACATTAAAAGTGCTAACATGACTAAAACATATTCTCGACTAATAAATATCGCCTATATAACATATATGTAGCTCATAACCCATTATAACATGACTAACATAACTAGGACCTGCATTAAAAGTGCTAACATGACTAACACATATTCTCGACTAATAAATATCGCCTATATAACATATATGTAGCTCATAACCCATTATAAATAAATAAGCAACTAGGACCTATAGTAAAAGTACTAACATGACTAAAACATATTCTCGACTAGTAAGTATCGACTATATAACATTTACTAGCTCATAACACATTATAAATAAATAAATAAACAACTAGCACCTACAGTAAAAGTACTAACATGACTAAAACATATTCTCGACTAGTAAGTATTGCCTACACAACATATAGCTCATAACACATCGCGCGGGTGTTTATAGATAAATAAACAACTAAGACCTACTTAAAAGTGCTAACATGACTAAAACATATTCTCGACTAATAAGTATCGACTATATAACATTTACTAGCTCATAACACATTATAAATAAATAAATACATAAACAACTAGGACTACTGTAAAAGTACTAACACGACTAAAACATATTCTCCACTAGTAAGTATCGCTTATATAACACATTTTATAAACAAATATGACAAGTAACACTTACTCTCGATTCTCATTAGCAAAAGAAGAAGCCGCAACGAAACTTCTCCGGAAGCTTCTAGAAGAAACTCGAGGAATCCGATTTAATGGAATCCCTTGCTTAAACGACAACGTATTAGGTAAAGTAGCCATTAATCTTCTAACTGCAAATTTAATAAATTCAAAAAGTATAAATAAGAATTTTAGGATTTGTAAGAGAGATTTTAAGTGAAGAAGAAATAGAGAAAATGTAATGACCTGAAGACATACTAAGGATAAAATAACAGTGTGATTTGAATTTAATGATTATAATATTGACATGTACTGCTGATTTGATTAATAATTGGTGCAAATTGGCTCTGTGAATCTGGCTCTAGTTATGGGCGAAACGTCGCGACAATAGAAAGGTCGTGTTGAAGATGAAAATGCAGATGCAAAAAATTGGCTGCTGCGAGCTACTGCTGTCATTTTTGTATGAAAAATTTATCAAGTTAAAGCGACCTTTCATTTCTCGAGAGTCAATTTTATTACACTAGTATTTTTACAATAAAATTTGATTATATTAATTTAATATTTTACAATTAAAATTTATATTTTCAAAATTATACTATAAAAAATGTTATGGTAAGTGGCAACTTTCTCATATCAACAATAATTAAGGAGAAATTATACTGCATGAACATTATTAGATCAATTTAACAAAAAGTAGTTATTTTTGCATATTTGATGTATATTTTATGTATAATGTTGCATAGTATGTATATAATATGTGCATAATTTATGCATTCTAACTAGAACGGCTATTTATGCCATTTTTCCAATAATTAATGAGAAAAGTTTATATTGTTTAACGCTCGCAACGTGAGATGTACATAAACATGAGATTAAAGTATAAATAGAGGCGGATGTAGAGAGTACTATGCGAGTTTGCCTGAACTCGGTAAGTTTGGCGCGGACAGTATTTGTAAATTTAATGAAGAAAAAGAAATCGGGAAAAGAGTTGTAGGAAAGCCGAAACAAAAGAAAAGCATTAAAAAAAAAAAAGAATCCGCTCATCCCGATCATCCCAAGCACCCTTTGCCGACCAATAACTAGAGCCAAGGGGTCCCAACGTAACGACAAAAATTAAGTCAAAAACTCAGTTACTTGCACTTGAGATTATTATCTTAAAATTTAGAACTTATAAGATTCAAATCTTGAGTATAAACTTAGGTACTTTACACGTTTTCTCAACTAGTATGTCCTAAGATCACTAATGGTCAGATCGAATGCAAAGTGTGAGTTACTGTTGCTTCAAGCATCAAAACTCATGTAAGTTTATTTTTGATAATTAAAAGATTGATATAATAATTGTTGGAAAGTTTGATGGAATAAGATTTATTTATAAGTTTACTTTTTGATAATTAAAACGAGTTTATGTGTGTAGTGTTGAATGCTGATGTCAGATAATATGGAACAAGACTTTAAAATGTACTTGGTTCATGCAACAAGTAAAATGGAAATGTTGATACTGAAGGAGTGCTGCCCAAGTTCCAAACCATTTGATTGAAGGAGCATTTTTGAATTATTAAACCGTATTGGTCAAATGTTCTAAAGTTGAATACTATAAGGATCAAATTTGAATAACGTACCATCAAGGATTGTGGTGAAGTGATAAATACTCATTCATTATTAACTAAAGGCTTCGGATTCGAGCCTAAGGAATAGAGTCACCTTTCGTCCGAAGCACTTTACCCTAATGTGGGACCTCTCGACATGATCCGGATTAGTCGGTCTCCAATATGAGTATCGGATACAACAACAACATACTCAGTGTAATCCCACAAAGTGTGGTCTAGGAAGGGTGAGATGTACGCAGATCTTACCCCCACCAAGATGGAGATGCTGTTTCCGATAGACCCTCCATTAGAAAAAAAATATTTTGAAAACAAACGAAATATTTTGAAATCATGATAAAAACCAACAAGATAAGAAACGCCAGTAATGCTCAAGTACTCATATAAAAACTACAATAGCTAGAGCAAACAGAAGACACCAATAGCGAAAAAGGACACATGTCAATACATAAGTACTATGCATGAGAGTAATAAACCTAGACTGCCAACAACCAATCGCTTCCTATCTAACCCTCTACCCTAATCCTAAACCTCCATGCTTTCTTTTCCAAGGTCATGTCTTCGTTGATCTGGAGGTGAGCCATGTCCTGTCGAATCACCCCGCCCCAATTCTTCTTCGGTCTTCCTCTACATCTCCGAAGACCCAGCACAGCCAGCTTCTCGCACTTCCTCATTGGAGCATTCGTGCTCTTTCTCTTCACATGTCCGAACCATCACAGCCTCACTTCACGCATCTTGTCCACCACTGAGGTCACTCCCACCTTGTCATGGATGAAGTCATTCCTAATCTTATCCAACCTCGTGTGACCCCACATCCATCTAAGCATTCGCATCTCTGCTACGCTCATCTTCCGGATATGTGTGGTCTTGACTGGCCAACACTCTGCGCCGTACAACATAACTGGTCTAACAACCGCTTTGTAAAACTTATCTTTAAGTCTAGGAGCCACTTTCTTATCGCATAGGACATCGGACGCAAATCTCCACTTCATCCAGTCTACCCCTATTCGGTGGGTGACAATATGGGTACCGGATACAGAGTGGAATACTTAAAAAAAAAAAAAAAAAAAAAAAGGCTCCAATATGCTTTGCCCCTTTGAACTAGGAAGTAGCAGGCGTGGATATATTTATTCTTACAACTTAAATGGGACTGATTAAATGGTCCATCCGTTGAATTAGGAACTAGCTCCCATATAACTAATTTCTTAAGGCTACCAAGAAAACTTTCTTCCTCTTGATCATGACTTCTTCTAACTTTAATTAAGCCATAATATGATATGTTACTTCCAAATTTCGTGTTTGTTTCCTTATATTGCTACATTTATCTAGACCCATCTTTGTCAACGACTCTGATGTACAAGGCTATATAAGCCACACTTTCTCAATACAGTGTAAAGATTTTTTTGACGATGTATAATTTAATACATTATAGCAAGTTAACTCATATTTTTATCTGATTAATTATCTGCCGATCTTTATACAGTTAAGTTAACTGGTTGCTATTTCTCAGTAGGTGAAATATTAAGTACATTTTCTCGTCTTCTTAAAATTGTTTGATAGACTTTTCTTGGTATCTCGATTACTATAAAGTCTACAACAATAAGATATGTTTACAAAATATTCTAACTCCTTCACAACTACTTGGATTATGAACTCTTACCCACAAAAGAAAAGGACTACAAAGACATGCCTTCTTATCATCTTCCTACTTCTATGATTCACTATTTTATTCAATTTTGAAGTTATACAAAAAGTCAAGGTGCATAAGAATTCCATATCAATCTATTTGCATTAATCCCTATTAATTATGGCCGGCTATATAATATATATTCCAAAATCTTTTGTATCCATTATTATACTTTTTAAGGTCAGTTTATCGTGTTGGTTATGTGCTCGAATATTTTCATTAAGGACTTTCACTTGTAGACAGATAAAAAGTAGAGAGAGGCGGAAATACCGACTCGAAACGAATTAATTTGAGTTCTTGTATGGTTGGTTAAACTTAAGTTGATTTTACACTAATAGTCGCCCTACCACGATCTGGCAATACTGCAATAAGTGCATAACATGTAGTGAACTGATTGAATCACAATTGGAAGATCTTCCCATCTATCTTAGCTTCTTTACATGCATTTGAAACAAAGGAAAAACAGGAGATCAATGGATACATTCTTGCAAACAAATTAATCTACTATTGATATCTTTTTACATAATGAAACAATAAAAAAAACTTGAATTGTATAGTAATTATCACAAAAATTTGTCAGCATTTTGCGAGTAGAGAAATATTCCTATGAAATACCACAGAAAACAAAACAAAACAATACCAATAACAACACAAACTAATCCCAATTCCCAGTTGAAATTTGTCAAAAAATTAAAATCTTTGTTAATATGGAACTGGTGTTGACATTTTACCAATTTGATCAAGAACATCAAGAACTTCAGCTCTGCTCCTTACAATCCTATGAAATACTTCTCGAACTTGTTGTTGCAACGGTACTAGTCCTTCCTCCATTTTCCTACAAATCTCCGCCATCTCTTCCACCTGTCCCGCGACCTCTTCTAGCTTCTCCCCCTCAGCAGGAAACTGAAAATTTTCCGCAAAATCTACCAAATTCTGTGCCACTTTTTCCATTTTCTGTAGCTCATCTAACAACCCCATTGTCCCTTTTTTCTCTTTTTTCTTCCATTCCTCTGATATTTTATCCTGTAAACCAATCAAAGCCTGTCCCCAAGTCAAATTCCTAGGCATTGGAAAATGTGTCAACAAACCTGTCCGTTCTTGACACGGAATTGCAGCCACTAAAGCCCACATCACAAACACAAAAATTGTGCTCATGGCATAAATAGGCACGGCTAGACCCGTTGGCTCGCCACCACGTGGCGCGACGAGATTGGATGTCATAGCTTGAATTTGTTTTGAAGCTGACCAAGATTTAGCCACAGACCAAGACATAGAACGAAATGTTCCATTAGTCCTATCTTTATTATTATTCGCACCAGCACCACCACGACGACCAAATGACCATGTACGTTCCGCAACCTTAGCATGATAATTATTCTCTTTATCATCAAGCATCATAGACGTAAGCAACGTGTTCAACGCCTTTTTCGCGCGTCTTACTTGTCCATCACCCATTGGTTTTTGCTCTAACGCTGCAACAGCGATTTGAGCTAGCTTTTGCCAATTACGTACGAGTTCCAAACCATGCGTCACCGCGTTACAAATATCAAGTGACTTAACCGAACGTTCTAATATATCAGGAACTAGACGGTCCATTGGAGGCTTAGAAAATTGGACAGGGTCACGTCCAATTAACACAAGTGCCTTAAATTCAGCCTCACAACATAGAAAAACGTCGAGCAATTTACGATACCATGAAATTGAAAGAATTGGTGAATGATCAATTGCTGGAGAATCTGTAGATGAATTTTCATTTGGTAAAAGATCAGATAAACGATCAGCTACATGTTTTTGAAAAAGTTCAAGATCTTCTAAGTCTTGTTCATGGTTATTTTCCATATTGGAAACTTGATTCCTACGGATACTAATCCGATTAAGGAATGATCCTTGATTATCAGTCATTGGCATGGTTTTCTTTTTTTTGGTGAATAATATTAGATGTATGTTTTGTTTTTATGAACAAAGGAGAGTTTAATGATGATTTAGAAGTAGAAATGGTCAACAAATGTACTTAATAAAATGGATGGTTGTGGCCATTTCTATTTGTTGGATATATGAAGACCATTTCTTGCATTGTTATTAGAGGCTGACTCGGTAGTTTATTATATCCACTAAAATGTTCTTTAGCTCCCTTTAAGATTTTTGAGTTGTGCATTTTAACCCTCAAGTATTCTTTTTATCACCTACTCACTTTTCAGAAGGAATAATGTTCAAATTAACTTGCTCGTATATTTGAAATTGCTCAATTTTGTCATCAGCAATACTTTTGGTCAATTCATATCTTTGTATTAGCAAATTGTCTCGTTTTTTCCATTGTCGATTACATAGTAGGATTTACACATGTACAGATTTTTCAAGAAAAAGATTTGAATTTACTCATCTACTTTTAACTATAGCTTAAATTACCATGTTTGGTTAGGTTAAACCAAAAAGGAGACTACTTCTAATGATGAGTACTATACTTGACTTTCGACTGATGGTAAAGTCGCTCGACTTCAAATAATATATGGACAAAAGTGATTCCTTTTATGAATGAAAGGCGATAGGGGTGTACCTTAAGGAAGCAAAAAGGAACAAGAAGTCTCATATATACGATTACCAATTCCATTTCACTAATAAAGAGGCAACGCACTAGTTGGAAGTGAAGTAGGGTCGGTAGATATAGGCCTCTCTTCCTGTGACAAAAGTGATCATCTTTTCTTTAGAATGATTGCATTATGAGCCTGTTTGGGTGGGCTTATAAGCAGCTTATTTTAAGTGGCTTATAAGTAAAAATGAATTAAATATGATTTTCTATTTGTTAAAACTTTCATTTTCAGAAACCTTCGAAAGTATTAAGCTCTTTATAACAAAAGTTATTTTAATAGATATAATTTTTTAATAGTATCAATATTAAAAATGTTATATGATAAAATGAGATAATAAGAGTAATAAATAGTACTGTACTATTTATATGAGCTAGCCTACTTTTGATTTGAAACTAGCGCGTCTAATAATGAAAATGACAAAATTTAATCGTGGGAGAAAGAAAGATCCTAGTTGTACCACTTCGTCCTCGTAAAAATAGTATCTTAACTACTTAATTATGGTTCATTATAATATCTCAATTTAACTTTGGTCTGTTTACAAACTTAGTGAAATACTAATTCAATAAAAAGTCTATGCACAGCCTGGTTGTAGCCTATTGTACGCCTATCGTTTAGGTACTGTGTTTAGTATTATTATTATTATTATTATTATTATTATTATTATTATTATTATTATTATTATTATTATTATTATTACCGTTGAGAATATAACACGCATGCGTTTGACATTTAGGATTTGAAATTTGAGGTTTAGGGTTTAGGGTCTACATGCTTGGGATTTGAGGTTTTGTGTTAAGGTACATGTTGTGGCTTAATGAGTATATTATCAACGACCTAAAAATACACTATATTTGATGATCAAACTTAGTCAAGTTGATCATATACGGATAGGATTTTACTAAAATTTAATGTAAAAACGTATATTGAACAATAGAAAAGGATTATTTGATGGTGTAATTAGGAAACCATTGACATGACAAAGTTCTTACACAACGTACCATAATAATGATCAATAGCATTGATAATGAATGACATTTGATGAAATACGCGATCTAATGTATACAAATGTTAAGGTTCTGTAGAACAATATCTTATTCCCTAAACATAGAAGAAGATCGTAATGTAAGAAGCAAGTGATGCTTCGATTTACTTGTATGGGTTAATTCCATCTCACAACATTGCTAAAATCTTTATTTAATGTTTAAGGGTTGTTATACATGTGTATCAAATGTATACAAATGTTAAGGTTGTAGTTGAACCAGACCTTGTTCCCTAAACATAAATGAAGATCGTAATGTGAGAAGCAAGCGATGCTTCGATTTACTTGTATGCCTTATATCATCTCACGATGTTGTTAACATCTTTGTTTAGTGTTTAAGGATTGTTTGTCTTGGTGCTAATACCTCAATTGAATGTTAAATAAATATCGTCGATGACAAACCTAAAATCTGTAGATTGTCAACCTATAACACTTCGGATAGTTAGATGGGGACACGTATTTTATTATTTATCAAATTAGGAGCGGACACATGTAATATTTTATTTTATATTAATTTAAGAGGACACCTGTAGTCTTTATTCTATGTTTACTACAATTTTGCAGTTGAGAGTAATATCAGAACGATGAATTATCAACTTAGCAAACTTGGTATTTTTTTTTTAAATGATTCGTTGAATTTTTTATATCAGTTTTAAGAGGACGCATTAGTCATTAGTTATTTTTTTATTTTATTTTACGGTGGGGAGTAATTCACCTAGGACAGTTGATTGTCACGTTGACAAACTTTTATTTGTTTTGAAATGATTCTTTACATTTATTATATCAATTTTTTAGGGGACACGTGTAATATACCTAGGACGGTTGATTATTAATATTGTTAGTTTTTTCTTTGAATGTATACTTTTTATTAATCACACGACATCATTTTATTGATTGATTAAAAAGATTAATATGTCGAGGCAGAAATATCCCTTTTGATCTTTGAATATATTCTTATTTTGGTTTTGTATAAAATTTGAAAGGCGTCCTCCTTCTTAATATTAACTAATTTTTATTCTATAATTATTTATGAATAAACCATAGATAGTTGATTATATATTTTTAATAGAGTGTTAGTATTTTTATGAATGTATATTTATTTTTATGTCGTATCAAACTGGAAGTGTTCACATGTAGTCCTTCGTTATATTATCTTTTTTTTTTTTACAATAATCTATTAATAAACTTTCAATAGTTAATTATTAATTTAGTAAAGTGTAATTATTTTTTAAATATATATTTATTTAAATTTTGTTTCAAATTAGAAGTTTGAACCTTTCTGCAATAAATATGTTTAGATAGGCCTACTGCTATTACTACCGACATCAAGGAGACATGCACACATATTAGTATTATTTTATGAATGAATGAGGTATTTCTCCATTATAGATGCAATATTAAGCATATAGCTAATGGATACCATGCGTCGCTTGCAAATTAATTAAACCACGTTCAACGACGTTGTTAACTAACCTGTCATACATAGAGTCTAATCTTAAGAGAATAGGTATTGTTGCACTTGTCATGAAATGTCAAGCAAACATGTTGTCATTCCATCAACTGATCCTAGAAATCAACATACGCTGCTGCAATAGAGTTCCATCAATTAATTAATTGCAATAAGTAAGGGCTACAATCGAGCAGGATTGGTTGATGAACTGTAACAGCAGATTTGAGAACCAGACCTTTAATGAAGCAGTATCAAAGCAACAAATTAAAATGGAGCTTTTGAAGCTTACTAGATGAAGAAAACACAACACATATCTCGAAGGAGCTAAACCCAAGCAAATGTAGTGACCAAATACCTTGCAAAATTGAAAATTGAATATTTTGCTCCAAAAAACAATAAAAAATTACAAAGCTTCTTACAAGAAAGAATTATAAAATTGATAGTGAAATAAGGAAGATAGAACTAAGATTTGGAAGAGTTTGAAACAAATTGTGAGCTCAAGCACTGAATTGGTCTATCGTCGAGCTAGAACGAGGCAGAGAAAATTTGGGGCTGGGTGGATTTTGGGGAGGAAATTTTCTATTTTTGATAAAAAAAAAATTATATTTATGAGGATGGACCATTTTGTCATATTCAGAACTTGAGGGGTTGGGACGTCTAACTGTTTTTGGGGTCTAATTAAGTCCTAAACATAATTAAAGGGGGGGGGGGGGGGGGGGTCATATACCCAATTTTAAGTGATATTGCTTCAAAGTATGTATAAGAAAATGGATTTTGATAGCCTTCTCAGTTTGAGTCTGTCATATCTTTGTCAACAGCTTTCTCGGTTTGAGCCTGTCCTACTAAGCCTGCCTAATGTGGGCTACCTCTCGTGTGTGGTTTGTAGGCTATTGCATTATGAATGTGTATACTCAAAACTCACCCAAAAAATACCGGCTGCGCATTCCATTCTCATAAGAAAAAAATATAAATGAATTTTATATATATATATATATATATATATATATATATATATATATATATATATATATATATATATATATATATATATATATATATATATTTGTACCATTAAGCTGAAGAGTAGCTGCAACAATATTATACTGTTAACTATAATGTAATCCATAATCACTATTCAATTAGAAATAGTTTCTACAATAACTAAAATATACGAGCCACGAGGCAACAATGGAATATTCCACAGCAACTACTATGCCATGAATTTTCCTCATGGAAATGGAATCAACTGCAAATGAAGAGGAGCTCATATAAAGTATTTCATTAAATTGATTTTCCACGTCACGTTTATGTAAATAACAGTAAACCGAAATAAAATTTCCTTTTCGAACCCAATTCACGCTTACTCATCATTGTTAGATGATCTCGTGTGTGATTGTGATGTAGTTTTTAAAGGGGTTAAGGTGCTCGGCGGTGATGGAGATGATAATCTGAATGAGGATGAAGGTAAAATATTGATTTAGACACTAATGAACCAAATATGAGTGAGCTAGAACCAATAAATATCTTTTTTTTTCCATTTAATTAGTTAGCATCTGGACATTGATTTGGTGGAAACTTGAAAAATAAGTATATGAAGTTGAGTTAAAAATAATTTTTGAAACTTGAAGTTGTGTGTGAATATGAATTTTACTTAAAAAAATTAAAGTTTTGTGACTGAACTTTTCCCCCCTAACATGGTCTCAAGATTTGGTTTATTAAAACCGGTCAAAATTTGAATAAATTCTATAAACAAATATAGAATTTAATGCACAACAAAATATGTCTCTTATTAGAGTTACTTTAAGTGAAAAAATGTTAGTCATCTGTTTCAATATACTTTATTGGTTATAGTTATCAAAAAGCTTATTGACAAATATGGTTTAATTTATAATTTTAATATATTAGACAAAGTTTTACTATAGAAAATTTTGAAATTTATTAAAAACGGAAGGAAAAAAAAACTTAAAGACCTTTGAATAAAGATTTACTACATTACTAAAGTCATGACCCTATAATCGACAACCGTATATATTTATCCATTTAAAAGAACTAGAAAATTGAATATACATGAAGGATATTAAGAAAATATATGCAATCTTATTGAACCACCCATCACTAGCATTTCCTTTTCTAACATTTTTCCCTTTAGAAATAAGTCACGAGTTGTGCACTTTAACCCTCAAGTATTCTTTTTATCACTTACTCACTTTTAGAATGAAAAAGGTTCAAATTTGCTCATAATATTAATTGAAATTGCTCAATTTTGTCATGTGTTATACTTTTTTTTTATCAATTCATACCTTTGTATTTATCAAATTGTTTTGTTTTTTCAATTGTCAATTACAAAGTAGGATTACACATGTACATATTTTCCAAGAAAATGATCTAAATTTACTCCTCAATTTTTTACTATATAGCTTAAATTGTCATGTTCTTTTAGGGGTTAAAACACAAAATGAGTATATTTCTGATGGCGAGAATAATATACTTAATTTTGAGGGATGATAAAGTTGCTCGATTTCGAGCAATATACGGAAAAAAATTGATCATCTTTTCTTTAGAATTTTTACATTATATAAATAATAATGAGATAAAGAGTAGTAATAAATACTATCAACTAGTTACTCGTCAATATCATATCATCAGATAATTATAGGAGTACAAACTTTCTACATCTATTCTGCTTTATCTAAAATTATTTTCCATATTGAATACTTCATTATCCTTCTTCTGGCATGGCTATATAAGATATATAATCAAAATATCAATATTTTGTCACTAGACGTGCTAACTTTATACTGTGAATTGTCTTTATTTAAATTCAAATAACTCCATAGTAAAGACCTTATTATAATAGAAGGCCCTATTTGAAATATAAAAAGAAAATGACCCCAGTGGCCACGCCAAGGAGCTTTTATTAAAGAGATTAGTCTATATTTATTATATATAATATTTAACCACAATTTCTATTGAACTTTATGTTATGAAGTTTTGAACTAGAAAAATGAACTTTAGGATAGTGTCCTGAAAAATGACAGTTTTTCAGTTCCAAATTTCAGGATATTATGTTATGAAGTATAAAATCTTCGGACATTGTAAATATATAAGCTACACTACGATGGTGATTGTTATTCTTTCCGTCCCAAATTAGTTGACGCTTTAGTAAGATTTATTTTATTTAAAGTAATTGACGCCTTGGGATTTCAAGATATTTTTTGCCAATTCTTTCTAACTATGCCCATATTTAATAAAGCCAACTTTAATAGTCTAATATTAGAATTGTGGCCAGCAGCGGTAAAATAGTAAAATGCATATCCTATTTATTGACTTCTAAATGAGCGTACAGAAGGTGAAAGTGTTAACTAATTTGGGATCGAGTGAGTATTTTCCATGGAGAGTTACTACCACCTAGCTCCAAAACATTATCACTCCTATTAGGAGAATTTGCGTGTTGCTTTTGCTTGTATATATGTCGGTGTTAAATAAACGGTTCTATGGATTATAGAGAAGTATCTAAATAATGGTTTAATGGGACATTAGGTTCCATTTCCTTGGCTTTTGGTATTAAGTGATGGTTGAATGGAGGCAATACAATTGAAGTGAACCGTCCTTAGTTTTTTCTCCTTTTGTTTTAGTTTTTCTTGTTTTAAGTATACCTGTCAATCGGGTCGGGCTAGCACCTGTACCGGACCGGTAAAAAATCGGACCGGACTGGTAAAAGACCGGACCGGACCGGACCGGTTCATTATAAGCGGTCCGGGATAAAGAGGAAGCGGGTTGCGGGCCGAGCCGGGCTTAAGAAAAAAGAGGTCAGCCCGGACCGGTAAAAGACCGGTCTTTGGCTCACCTGTGGACCGGACCGGTCAGGTGCTTAATGGGCTAAGGGCCGAGCCGGGCTTCAATTTTTTGAAAAAAAGACCGGTTCAGACCGGTGCCGGGATCGGTGAGCCAACTCTTAACGGGCCGGTCCGGGCCGGTCCGAGCCCGATTGACAGGTATGGTTTTAAGTATGATATTTAAGTGATCAAAAGAGCATTTTAACAATGTAACTTTGTAACTTTTAGAGTGCATGCTTATATAGTAGTAATATGATATGAGTACTTCTTTGTGATTTTTGTGAATATATGATTTTATGAATATTAAGGTAGATAAACTATTTACTGATAATCTTGATAAGATTTGGAATGAAAATTGTCACGTCAATGTGTAAATGACAGCAAATTACAATTGTGGATCCTATATAGACATGGAGTAGCGACTATTGTGAGCAAACCAAGCAATGCATTTAGCTATTCTTATAAATCAATCTACATCCTTATCGATTTATGAAATTCAGTTTTCACATAAGTGCTAGGGTAGATTTTATGATGTTTAGATAAATACATGCTTATAATTATAATTGCATATATAATTATGTGTAGTTTTACGTAAATTTTTATGAATTACACCATATTTTTTTTTGTGGGCGCTCTTGAACTCTAGTCTTGCTCCTCACCTTTATAGTTTTGCATTTCGCATTCTAGTCTTTATTTGATAAGTCAAACAATCTTTTGTATGTTAAAAATGAGTTGTCTTCATTGTTGGTTAATTCAATATCAACAAGATATCTTGGCAAAAAATATCTCTTTTAATATTTCAAGCACCAAAAAAGAACTGTCGTAAGAAGTTTGATTAACGGAGTTACCATTATAATAAGAAAGTAAATTACTGGCAACAATTAAACTAATAAGGATAGAAGAAGGGGGAGAGAAAGTAACGGCAACTTTTGTGTAAAACCATATTGCTTGCCCTATTTCTCATCATTCCTATATATAACAAAATAATACAGTATTCTTTAGCCCCAGTCCTAACTTGACACTTGACTTCCAATTGCTTGTTAGTCAAGTTTCCACACAAAGTCCAATTGTTGCTGCTAATTGTTCTTTCTCTCTATCATAGGATATGAGTGCTTGATTTGTCGCAGCAGCGACATGGATGCTTTAGACGTCATTTCACATTATCGATCCAAACATAAAAAACACAGGACAACTTGTGAAGAAATCAATTGTCCGTATTTTTTCGAGACACGGATTGAAATGATCCAACATTTCAACGAAGTTCATAGCAAAAGGTTTTTTCACAAATATCAGACTTAGCTTTACACATTTTTCTTTAGAATAAGTCGCGCATTTTCTTTGCCCGGTTCTTTTCCGCGACTAAAATTATTCTTAATCAACGTGAATTTGTATTTATTTTTGCTTTATATTTGTTCACTCATATATACACACACACAAAAACAGACTCATTCATTTACTACTTTTTATAGATTTAATTTTCTAATTTTCTTTTAGCAGTTGATGATGAGATTAATGCAAAACAAAATGCGCCTTTTAAAAGTTATTTTAAGTGAAAAAAATATTTGTCATTAGTTTCAATATACTTTATTGATTATAGTTGTCAAAATTTTATTGACAAATATTATTTAATTTAGAGTTCTAATATATTAGACAAAATTCTAGTATGGAAAACTTGAAATTTATTAAAAAGATGGAAAAAACTTAAAGATCTTGAAACAAATATTTACCACATTACTAACGTCATGACCATATAATCGACAACTGTATACATTTATCCATTTAAAACAAGGGAGAATTACAAATATATACAAGAGGTTTTTATGCTCTATACCCATGAAATTTAAAGTATTTACAAGTCATACCCATTAAAAATTACACTACCTATAAAACTCAAAGTATTTACCCAACCTACCCATTTATTATTGTATACCTTTGTTATGCCTTATAGGTGTATACCTTTAAGGTATACTGCATAAATTATGGTATAAAAGTCTAGAGGGGCATCTATTACTGTATACCTTTGTTATACCTTATATATGTATACCTTTATGGTATACTGCATAAACTATGGTTTACAAGTCTGGATGGGTAGAACGGTAAATAGTTTAATGGGTAGGTCGGTTAATATTTGAAAGTAGTGGATAGTGGCTGTAATTATTTTAAGTTTTGTGGGTATTTTTGTAAGTGTCCCTATATACAATCCTAACACTAAAATTACAAAACATACCAACACTATACTATTTTACAAAAAATAACAATACTTTTTTTACATAATATATATAAAACTCATTTAAAACATACAAATTAGGGTTTTAACCTTCTCCCTTGCCCATTGCTACACTGCTGCGTCGCCACCAGTCACCGGCAGCCGGTTGCCGCGGCGGCAGCGGCAGGTGGCCGGATTTGTATTTTTTTAAAATTTTTCTTAGATCTACAAAATATACACAAATATACATATAAACTTTATATAATTTATTGTTTCGCATTTACTCATAGTTAAATATACACAATATACAAAAATATACACAAACATACAAAAATATACAAAAAAATATATATACAAACTATTTTGTTACTTCATACATAAAGATACACAAACATACAACAACATACACCCACATACACATACAAAAATGGAGAAATAAATATTTGTACATAAAAAATACAAGAATAGACGTATTTTATACAAAAAAAATACAAATATATACATACTATACACATACAAAAAAGAAAAAACAAAAAAAGAAAAGAAAAAGGGAGCAAATCGAAAAACCCCGTCGGAAACACATAGATCGGGGCTACCACCACTGCAGTGCAGCAGCGCCGCCGCGAGAAGCAGCGCCGCTGCACTACAGCGGCAGCAGCGCCCAAAACGGCGACCTTGGATCACAGCAACAGCGGGAGGGACACCAGCAGCGATGGGGGCTGCTGGTTGGCGGCGAAGGAGAGGCTGACGGCGGCGGTTGGAGTGGGTGGATGGGTGGAGGAGAGGAGAGAGGAAGAAATTAGGGTTTATGTGTTGGGGGAAGTGGGAAATGAAAAAGATGGTACATAGGGTAATTTTTAAAAACTATTGTTATGTTTTGTAAATATAATAAAAGTATTAGTATTTTTTGTAATTTAGTTATTAGGGTAGTTATGTGGTGTAAATTTTTCTTAAAACAATTAGAAGAATTTTGTTCTAGTCCGGTCATTTTTTGAAATTTTGATGCGTAACCATTTTGGGACGCACTCAATGAGTTTTATCCACCATTTCAAAATTAATTGAAAAATAGCCAAAAATTCGCGCGCACACGTACGCTCCATTAGCGTTGGAAAACACCTCAGACTAGTCTCGGTATTTTATACTGGACTTTGAACTAACATATTCAAAGGTCCCATTATTTTATACTGGACTGATGCTTTATATATAAAGTCCCATTACAAAATAATGAGACTTTAAACTATCATGTTCAAAGGTCCCATTATTTTGTTATGAGACTTTATATATAACAAAATACTGGGACTTTGAACTATCATATTCAAAAGTCCCATTATTTTATCTGGGATTAGTTTATTGAAGCTTTATATAAAGTCTCATAATAAAATACTGTGACTTGTCCGGAGGTAACTATTTCTCGGCAAATTTATTTTTGACAGCTACAAATCAATTACCGCGTGCCAAAGAGGCGAAATTTTTACAATCATGTCCCCCAACTAAAATTGTTTTAGCACCATAATGCAGTGCAATGAAAGCACAATGTTCATTTATTGCGTATTGTCATACATTTCTCTAAAGCTCATTATGAAAGTAAATGAAGAACAAATGGTAAATACCATGAATCTATTTTGTGAATTTCTACTATTCAATTTCATTATGAAACGTAAAAGAGTAACAACACTAGGAATGAAATGCTATAGCACTTGCTTACTAATAGGAGTAACAAGCTAATTTGTTTTTACAATTATTGAATTCTGTTATAATTTCTAATGAGGAAATGATTTGTCTAATTTGCATTTTCATTAATGTGATGAATTTATATATCATATGATCTCTTCATAAATAATTCAGTAGCGTCAAGGATTATTGGGATGACTTTGTATACAGTTTCCATCACTTAGAATTTTGAACTTAGTTTTTCAATCCCAAACTACGACAATTAATAGCCGACGTCAACTTGTTTATGATTGAGGCTTATGTTGTTGTTCCACCACGCTGTTTCTGAGTTTTTAATTATTCTCTCTTCTAATTTTGAATTGATTTTATCACTTTTATTTACTTATTTGAAAGCTTTGAGGTCTTCGGTGTATTTTCCATTTTTTTTTGAAATTGTTATTGATTCGCTGTGAAAAAAAAAAAAAAAAAAAACTTCTCACAAAATTCTCTACTTAAAAAATTTCTCACACTTATACACATGCCTATCTTGTTATGTTAAAAGATATTCAACGTTCAAAATCTCTTTAATCCGTTACAAAAGAACTTAACTTTTCTCTATTTTTTTGAACGACCTATATTATCTTCTTTATTAATATTGTACTCTCTATCTTAATATATGCAGTTTTTAATTATTTAAGTAAAATGACACGTGAAACACAAATACCATAAAATTAGTTATTCCAAATATATAATGTGCATTCCATGTTGTTTACAATAACAACATCATATCCAATACGACCGCATAAATAAGGTCTGTGGAGTGTGAAATGTACATCAATTAAAATAGATAAGCCGTTTTCGATAGATCCTTGACGGCGTTCTATACTGTTTACGAGAAAAAGAAAAGAAATACATGAGAAAAATAGAAAAAACAATAGGAATATCCGAACCCAAGACTGAGGAGTAGTGTGGGCGTTTTAGCACTTTCACCATCAGCCACAAACAAAGAAGAGAGAAATAGAAATAGATAGACAAGAAAAAACCCAAAATCAAAGAATTTAAACAAGTACTAATTGATTCTTATTTGCAGTTTTGTACATAAATAAAGTTGCAATTTCAAGAAATGGCAGTAAGAACACCACCCATAACAGGGATAAACATGGCTTCCATTTCTTCATATAATAGGATGGTTATTGTAAAGTCACCTCCTTTTAGAGCTTCTTTCTTTGGTCAAGGAGGTAAAAATTCAATCTTGCTTTCTTTTTAATTCAGTTCTGTGGTAATTATTGTAATTTAAATCGAGGGTCTATCGGAAACAACATTTTTAGTTCATTCGAGATAGAGGTGAGGTCTGCATACATATCAAGACCCCACTTGTCGAATTACACTGAGCATGTTGGTGGTAATTATTATACTTTGAGTCGAGGGTCTATCGTAAACAGCCTTTAGTTCATTTGAGCTAGGAGTAAGGTCAGTGTGCACCTCATCGTCCTCAGACCCCGCTTGTAGGATAGGATTACAGTGAGTATGTTGTTGTTATTGGTGATAATTATACTTGGGTTTCTTTAATATGCTCTATGATGCACAGAATGTCAAATTAAGGGGTTAAATCTTGTAAAGTTCACAACTTTATGTTTAATTCTTTACTGTGGTAATTATTATACTTTGAGCTGAGGGTCTATCGGAAACAGACTTTCTACTTCATTCGAGATAGGTGTAAGGTCTGTGTACACTTCACCCTCCCTAGACTCCACTTATGTGATTACACTGAGCATGTTAATGTTGGTAATTATTATACTTGGATTTGTTTAATATGCTCTATTGATGCACAAAATATCAGATTGTGGAGTTAAATCTTGAGAAGTTTAAAACTTTATGTTCAATTCTTTAGTGGGTTTACCATCTTTTAGTTTCTAGTCTCAATGGGGGGGTTTTGGGGCGGGATTTTGCTGCTAGGTTTGGTAGTGGCACCAGGCATTCTACTAATCGATTATTTTGGCCTGATCGAAACAATGTAGGAAAGGTTGCCAGCTGGCATAACCAAGTTCTTGTTGGACTGATTTTATTTTTTTGGTTGATTGACTTCTTTTATGTTTGATTCAGTTAAATTTTGCGAACGAATTCACTTATCAGCTTTTACTGTTAAAAGCTGGCCGAAGCGATTATATTCTGTCATGTTTTACAATGCTTTGCAGTGAAAATTGGTAAGAAAGTGGCATCTGTCAAGATTAAAGTTTGAGGTTAAAAGCGGAGGGATGTATTTTGCTTCTTTCTGCGTAGATAATGACACAGACCCTTTAGGTGCTTGTTGAAGCTATATACATTGGAAGTTTCGGTAGTAGTAGTAGCAGTACATTGGTTATATCAAGTTATTGCTGGTGTTGGGGTGAGAAAGGAAAGTTGGGTTAATTTAGTGGTGACAATAGATTGAATAGGATGGATTTGCAATGTAAATATTGTTGAACACGTATAAAAAGGAGAAGATGAGTTTCACTTTGATCGTTCGTACATCCACACTATAAAACATAATTCACTCATTACATCAATAAAATATTTTATGGTCGACATTATATACTTATATCCTTGCTTTAGTTCTTGTTTGTTGTATTCTTGCACCTTTATCAAATAGTTTGCTCATATCCCTTATCCTAATTCCTAACTACAGAGGTTATGGCAAAGCCAATACCTTGACTTGCATCACTCATCGACACTTTGCTTTGCTCATTGTAGAGTAGGCGTCTACTCAATTTAATATTCTGCCCTCTCCCTCCCCCCTCTTCTTCCTCCCATTGACAACATTAACTTTGCTCATGAAGTTTTCACTTGCAGTGGGAGTTCTAAAGCTTGCAGGGCTACAGCTTACTCATTCTAATAGATCCAGATGTAACAGTCATGGTGGGGGTTCCCTTGGAGCTCGTATGAATCTATTTGATCGGTTCGCTAGAGTTGTCAAGGTTATTTGGTCCATGATGTTTATCATTCGTTAGTCTAGTCCTACATTCGGTCTCCTATAGCTCTTTCTCAGCTCAGATGTTGTTTTCTCTTTATGTGTTATGTAGTCATATGCAAATGCACTTATAAGCACCTTCGAAGACCCAGAGAAGATCTTGGAACAAACTGTGCTTGAAATGAATAACGATTTGATAAAGATGCGACAAGCTACAGCACAAGTATGCACCTTAATGAGTGCCACTTCCTTATGTCTATTTTTTTGAATTCTTATATCTTTCCTATCAACTGTTCAAGAAATAAAAGACAGTGCTTCAACCTGCATTGTGCCTAGTGCGATTGAGATATTATAGTTAAGTGAATAAGTTTTATGTTTTTTCTTTTCTCTGAAGGTCTTGGCTTCACAGAAGCAGTTGGAAAACAAATATAAAGCTGCACAACAAGCTTCTGAAGACTGGTAAGAGCTACGGAAAGCTTAACTGATTCTGTTTGTAATATCTGCGGTTTAAGTTATGCTTCAATCATAGGTATCGTAGAGCCCAACTGGCTCTTGGAAAGGGGGATGAAGACCTTGCTCGTGAAGCTCTGAAAAGAAGGAAAGCTTATGCTGTAAGGCATTTTTTCTGTTGGAAAATTTGTCAAGTGCATTTATTGGTGTAGTGTTTGAAATATGTCCTAATGGAGTTGGAAGTTTTCTTATCATTCAAGTTACTGGAATTTTATGCTGCAGTCTTTCTTTGAATTTGCATTGTTTATTCATTCAAATCTAGATGTCTTGATCTCATTTAGATTCGAATTAGAGTAAGAATAGGCTGGGGTTACATTCGGTTTGATTAGTAAAATTTCTAGTGACATAACATGTGTATTTACTATTAATGAAAGTGATTGTGAAGGACTTGAATTTGTTTTGGACTTATTTATTATTGCTTAGATCTAACATGATAACTTCCCTCTTGAAATTTCCTATATATTCAGAAAGAAAGGTAATACCACATGGATCTGCCTGCATTTATGAGAAAAGTAATTATTTTTCACCCAGAGTGCCAGTGGTATATCTTATATGACAAAGTTCATGTCTTCTTACAAATTATGGATTCTTTATGCATTACTTCATTACATGGCTCTCCAAGTGTATAATGCCATACTAACACAAACACAATATATCGAAGTGTCATATCTAACGTATAAGCTAACTTGAGCTGGAATTTTGGTAGTGATTGATACAATTTAATTAAGGTTTGGGATATACGACAGTACATAACCTAATTATGTTCTATGGAATGATTGAAGATGATTTTGACTCCAACTATTTAGAAGTCTTATGGTGTCATTCTTTTCCATCTCTCATTAGATTACTTCCTTAGATCCGTATAGGCAGCACCGACATGATTTTAACTCCAACATGATTCTTTTTAGTTTGTTTAGATATTTGTATCTCAATATTAATTCTGGAAATTCTCCTGTATTAAAGAACCTCAAATTACTGAATATTGGATGAAATGAGTCCAATGGAACAAAATGGATAGTGAGCAATGATATAGCTGATATGAACTAGTTTGTGATTGAGGGCATAGTTATATTTATATAGTATAACTTCTTTGTGCTTGAGATGTCAAAGTGGATGACTTAGTAAGCTAGTATACTTCTTAGCATTAGTTTTCCTGTTCACGCAAAAAATGATTTGAACAAGGAAAAAGAGGCCGGGTTGGGTTGGCAGGTGATATCTGAATTTCCTCCAGATTTAATGAACTTGCAGATCTTTGTGCCAGGATTGCTACAGATTTATTGAGTGTCTGCTTGAGAGGATAATGAAGTGAAATGAACATCATAGCTATACTGTTCAAGTTTTGTGTTAATTCAAGTTCAAATTTTGCAGGATAATGCAAGTGCCTTGAAAGCTCAACTTGATCAGCAGAAGGGTGTAGTTGATAATCTGGTTAGCAATACACGGGTGTGTTCCTAACCTTCTCTGTTATCAAAGAAGCTTATTATGGTGGAGTGTAGCTTCTTAACAAAAAAGCTAAGGCTTTGATAATGATGTATTTATTGCTCATCTTATGATTTGCATGTACATATACAAGTTTTTTGAGTTGATAAAAAGTCAGTTGTTTTAATCTGCTTATTGTCTGGGAAACAATTTCATAAGTGTCACGTAGCAATTCAATTCACCAAAATTTGGTTACAAGTCTGTTAAAATGAATCGGAACTTTGTTTTTTACTGTTTTCATCTCATCTGACAGCTTCTGGAGAGCAAGATATCGGAAGCAAAATCAAAGAAGGATACTCTGAAAGCTCGTGCTCAATCAGCAAAGTCAGTTCTGCACCTTTTTGTCATTTCATATTCATTATGCATAATATATGCATGGCCTATACTTTTGGTACACCTCTTCTAAAAGGGGCGATTCCCCAACTCATAAATGAAGCTATTACTACTTCATAATTCATGTGTCACTTGTAAAATTGTCACACTTCCATGTTTTGTTTCTTTTAAAAAAATTTACTGTGAGGTTTGTCATTCAGGACGGCAACCAAAGTAAGCGAGATGTTGGGAAATGTGAATACAAGCAGTGCCCTTTCAGCCTTTGAAAGAATGGAGGAAAAAGGTATTGAAACACTTTTCCCGACCTATCTTTCTGTGATTTCTTCTCTCATTTCCAATTTCAGATACTTTGGCTCTATTTTAAGTATTTCTTGTGTTATGCTTATAGCTGTAGAGGTTGACTTATGCCTGTCCTCATGTAAAGGAGACTGAGTGCTGATCATATAAGCTTCTTAAAGATGACCTTTACTTTGTATATCATTCAATATGAAGTAATTCACTAAATACTGGCTTTTGCCTATCATGATCCTTCCTATCATATACTACTGACGGTAAAATGGGACACCTTAAACCCCTATACTGTTTACTGATAACACACTGGTAGGTTAATCACGGAGAATCACAGATCTGGATCCTCTTTGGCAAGACATAACTTGGTTATGGCTGTTTTAGCATTTTGGATATTTTTGTCCTCTAAAATTACTTCTGATTCTGCCGCAACATTTTCCTTCTATCAAATTTAAAAATTTAACCATCAGAAAGCTGTAAGGTCGCTCATTTGAATGATTTAAACCGACTCTGTTCTATTTTATGCGACACTCTTCCTTTGGTTTGTTCCAACAAGAATGACAACTTTCTATGTTTAGAAACAATTTAACTTTAAACTTCCCGTTTTACTCTTAATATCATGATTTTATAGCCACAAAAATGTCATTGCTTATTTTAAATCACAAATTCCAAAAGTCTTTTCTCGTCAAATAATAAAGGGAGTATCATTTAACATCTCCTCGGTACCAATGCTTGATGCACAAGATGTACATTATATGTAATCATGTCTTTTAAGGAAGATTCTCACATGGTTCTTGAATCCAGGAGTTCTACCATAGATTTGTGTTCTTGTTATTACAGTACTACTTTATTACAATTTGTTAAGTCCAGTGTCATTCCCATAATATATCCTTTTTTTTTGGGCGCGGGGGGTTGTTTTAAATATGTTGAAGGATGCAAAGATACGTCATAAGTTTTTCTCCCATTTTGGTAACAAGTGGTGCTCTTGTCCTAAGCCATCAGATTTCCACAGGTCTTAATTCACGGAAGTGAATTATTCATCGAAATAGCACATTTTTGGCGCTTTCAGGTCCTTTGCAGATGCACTCGGAATTTGCATTCCAAGTTGCCACCAATAGTGCACTTTTATGGGATTTTGGTTTCTGAAATACACAATTATGAATAGTTAAATCTTTATCACTTCCGTGACAGGGTAATTATTCCTTTGCAAAGTGGATTTTTATATTCAGATCATTACAACATGATTGGCCCATGCAATTTGAGTCGGACTTATTTGCTCATACATCTGCTCACTTCGGCGAGTCTCTTTGTTTTAACTTGTATTGCTATTTTGAATCTACATCTTAGTGATACATCCTTGTTCTCATCCAATTTATTAATAGCTTAGTATGTTCATTCATAATTCTCAGTTTCATGAGCTGAAACGTTGAAACTAGAATAGTTCATTCTCAAATCTCATCGCGGTTGTATCATTTTTGTTGAGTAACTAGGTAATATTTGCATGTACTGCATGATTGTTGCATGTAACAAGGTGATAATTGGACCTATTGCATGTTAAAATTTTCTACTATTGAGAACAAGAAAGGGTTACGCTGGGTATAATTCAGTGAATCTGTGTAATCACCTTTTCTCGTCCTGTTGTAAAATATCTGTGGAGTGATTAAATGATTAACTTCCTTTTTCTTAATTTTCCATAGTTTTGACGATGGAGTCACAAGCTGATGCCCTTAACCAGTTAACCAGTGATGAGCTTGAAGGAAAGGTAATTACTCTTTCTGATAGCATTACCTTTTACAGACGACTCGCTCTGGGTGATTCTTTGTATTAGTGCAAGAGTTGCTCTTTTCCAATAGACCTGAAAACCTTTCTCCCCTCTCCCCCACGTATGTCTTCCCCTCCAACATGCAAGGTCTCAAAACTCAATTTTCTACAGTTCAGTTGAATTTCACATCTCTCTCTAGATACACACACACACACACACACACACACACACACACAGTATATCTATATTTATCTTTGCGATATGTTTATTGAAACCTGAAGCAATGGTGATATCTGATCTCTCCTTCTCTCATGCTCTGTCCTTTATGTCTCTTGCTTTTTGTAAATCTTCACTTTTTCATTATTCCTTTTCTGAAATCTTGTTAGCTTGCTATTGTGCGTTTTATCTGTTCTTATTGTTGAATATAAAAGTGACCCCGAATGCAAATGCCCTCACTTTGCATTATCAACTTTTATAGAGCTACATGCTTGTGCTGGAAACAAGTTTTAATTTCCTATTGCAAAGCTTCTGTAGGAGAAGTTAGTGCTTCTTGTGATTGTATTATTGATCCTAAATGGTCATTCTGCTTCTGACAGTTTGCGTTATTGGAGACCTCTTCTGTTGATGATGATCTTGCCAGCTTAAAGAAGGAATTGTCGGGAAGCTCAAAGGTAGTTTCCTACTTAATCTATTCTATCCCTACATGGATATGATTGTTTTTGTGTCTTATTTGTTGAAAGAATGAACTTATGGAAGTATGGGCACCTCGAGGACAGAGTTATGTCTAATGTCTTCATTCTAGATTGAGGGTGCTGGGCATTACCATACCAATCATAGGAAACAAGGTTCTACAATAAAGAAAACTTCATGAATGTGAGGCAAAGTTGAAAATTCCACATTAAGAGTACGTGCCCCCCTAGGACTTAGCTCAAGTGGCAAAGGTTGAGGGACTTGTGACGTAGGTGATAGGTTCGAGCCTTGCGCCATGCGATCTAAGCTTGTATTTAAGTGGAGAAGGGTATATGGGCAGACCCATTATTCTCAAGTTTCAAAGGTTGTGGTTGGTTCTACGGGTTAGTCTCAGATGGATTTCTCGGTCATTTAAAAAAACCCTCTGACATGGAAGTCAAGATAGGCTACTTGCATCAATTACAATATCTAAGACACATCTTACCAGGTCTGACGAGCAAGAGAGTAGTACTTGTGTCCCTACTCTTAGGTGCTAAGATTTGGGCACTTTCATACAACCTGTGGATAGAACACTAAGATTGGAAATATAACTTTACATGCGTAATGCTCTGTCATAGCTATTTTTCTTTTTCTCCGTAATATTGTTACCTGTGATATCAAAATTTAAAAGTTAAATCAAACTGCATAATAAATTTAGATGAAGAGACGTATGAGTTGCTTCTCCATTATATTGACTTCTGGCCAAGTATTTTTTCTGCAATCATGAAAATGTATTATCCATACAAAGCAGGCTGGTTTAAAAGCGCATAAGATCTTGAAGGTGTCTTACATACCTATGCTGATTATAGTGTAGAAGTTTGTTGTTTGAACATCACAGTACTAGTTTCCTGTTACTTGTTGGCTTGCTTGCTTTGGCAGTATACTAATGTGCATGTGGAATTATTTGGGGACGTAAACTCTGCTATGTCTTTGATGTGGTATTTCCTTCTAAACCTCAAGATTAGAGCTGAGGTAATGGTTTAAAGTTTTCCTTTTATTGCCTTAGCAGAAAGGGGAGCTTCCACCCGGGAGAACGCCAGTTGCCAGTTCAAGCTCACCATTGCAATTTCAAGATTCAGAGATTGAGAAAGAATTGAATGAATTGAGGAGGAGGGCAAATGACTTGTAGAGATCATAGTTGATATTTCACCGAGTCCATTATCGTCTTCCTTAGGCTTTTGTAACTAAAATATGTGGCCTTGGCTTTTCGGAGAAAGTTGCTTCATCGATAAGGGCAAGCAAATTTAGTAAGAAGTATATTGAAATAGGTCAATTGTTATACCTTCTTTCATATAATTGACCTACACTGTGGCAATATAGTGTGAGTTAGATATTTACTTCATTTTTGTAAATTTGTCACCCTATGAATAGTTGTTTTAAGTTGGCATTGTACCATTTGGAAATTCCATTATGCCAGTTTTGCATGTTAAACTGACCAACTCCCATATGTGAAAAAGTACATTGAGCTCAAATTTTAAGAAACTAAAATTGTGTTTGTATGTCTTATAAACAAAGAGGTCGTTTGGTTCAAAACCTGGTTATCCTGGGATGATAAATAGGAATGTAATCTTAGAATTTCATCTAGGATAAGATAATCCCACCATCCATATCGAATGGATAATTCTATTATTGTGGTATAAATTTTATATTGATTTTAGCTAATACCTTCAATCATACATGGGATAAATTTAATTATATTTTATATTTGGATAGCCCAGTTAATCCCTCTAGCCAAACGACACATAAAGGACACATAAAGGATAAGAGAGAAAAAAAGGAATATATGATTAAATTTTCATAGAGAAAAAGAATATGAGGAGCTCGAGGTAGGAAGAGACAGAAAAGACCAAGTTAGCTACCGACGGTTGGTTGAAAGAAAAGAGCTAAAAGGACCTCTCAAGTCCAATAAAAGAATATGGAATATTTACTAAATCAAATATTAATTAGTTTAAGTGGGGACAAAAATGTAATGTTCAAAATTTGTAGATAGAAAAAAAAAAAAAAAACTCAAAAAATTACAAAAAACGTCCCAATTTTAAAAAAAATTCAAATTTTCAATTTTCCCCACTCATTTTCCTATGCAAGTTCCATTCAAATTTGAGTTTTCTCTCTTCTCAGCTTTCTCGCTCTTCTTCTTCTTCTTCTTCTTCTTCTTCTTCTTCTTCTTCTTCTTCTTCTTATTTCTTTTCTAATTTTTATTTCATCACCAACATCTTAGTTTTCTTTCTCATTCTTCATATTCATTGTAATTTTTCTCGTTTATCCTCATTTTTATAGTTCTAAAAAGATTGATAGTAGATTATCATTCTTCTAAATCTTATTTTGATTTTTTAACCGTTTTACACATCTGTTAAGATGAGTACACATTGTGATGATGTTTAAACACACCTCTTCCAGATGCTGAAATATTTTCGGAGATGTTTCAATTTTAGGGGAGAAATATTTAAACATCCCAAGAAATGTTGAAACATCTCAACATTAGAGTGGTGGGGGCGGGGAGAGGAGGTGGAAGGCGGTGGAGGCTTGTGGAGGATGATGTAGGATAGTGGAGGGTGGTGGAGGAGTGGATAAGGGCGGTGGGGGTGAAGGGGAGGAGGAGATGAAGCGGCAAAGACTTGGATAACTAAGAATCGGGGCTTTAAAAATATTAATCATTAATATTAGGGAGAATTACAAATATATACAATCCTAACACTAAAATTACAAAATATACCAACACTATACCACTTTACAAAAAATAATAATATTTTTTTACATATTATATATAAAATCCATTTAAGCTATACAAATTAGGGTTTTACCCCCTCTCCCTTGCCCACTGCTACAATGAAGCATCACCACCAGTCACCGGCCGATCGCTGCCGGTCAGCCGCCGGTCAACGGTAGCAGGTAGCCGGATTTGTAATTTTTATTTTTATTTTTATTTTTTAGATCTACAAAATGAAATATACAAAATATACACACATCTATACTTATGAATCTTTATATAAACTATTGTTTCGAAGTTACATATAATCAAACATATACAATATAAAAAAATATTCACAAACATACAAAGATATACAAAAAAAAACATACAAATTATTTTATCACTTCATTCATACACATATATACACTAACATACACATACAACGTGGAGAAATAAATACTTGCATACAAAAAATACAAACACATAGGTATTTTATACAAAAAATACAAATATATACATACTATACACATTAAAAAAAAGGAGCAGATCGGAAAAAAACCCACCGGAAACACACAGATCGGGGCAGTGTGCCACTGTAGTGCAGCAGCGCCACCGCGAGGAGCAGCGCCACCGCGAGGAGCAGCGCCGCAGTAGAGCCGAGATCGAGACGAGACAGTGAGGAACGACGATAGTGTTGCTGCTGGTGCCCGAGAAGGGAAGGGGGAGGCGGCGGGTGAGTGGATGGTGGATGAGGGGAGAGAAATAGAGAGAGGGGAAGAAACAACACAGTTTTCTTTCATGTTTCAAATGTTACAAAGGGTTTCTTTTGCACGAGGATTTCAAAAACTGTCCTCCAATCAAACCCTGGACATAGCCAGAACAAATGGAGAGCAAGTTACAAAGTACAATTTCTCAGTAGTATTATTAGATGAAATAACCAAATATGAAATTTTATGGATTATATTTGTATAAGTTAGAAGTATTGCCTTATAAATGCTTGTAACTTCTAAGTGATATATTGCCATGGTGCTAATAAACTTTCCATGAAACAAAATTAAGGATATATTTAAGAGATAATGACTTAAATCCCCCCTAAACTATCACTGTTTTGCAAGTTTCCTACCTAAACTATGTGGTGGTCACAGAACCCCCCTGAACTATAATTTTTCATATCTACTACCCCCTCGCCTTGCCACATGGCAAAATATGTGTGTTCAGTTCCCATATGGCGCGTGGAAAGTGAAAACTTGGATCTATGTGGCACTTTAACGGCTATTTTTCAGAAATTTGGCCCTTTATTCATTTTTCTTATTTTCTTTCCTTTTCTCTTTCTCTTTATTTATAAGTCTACTCCCCCTCTCTTCTATTACATACCCTAAACACCATTAAATCTGATTTTTTTTTCTTAATTTGAAACTTCTCAAAAATTGCTCTTCTCACTTAATTGTCTACCCTTCTTGAACCCATTAAAGTAGAACAATATTCCAACATCCGAATTTCATTTTTAATTCAAACTCATTTAAGTACAATAATACCAACCCATTTAAGTACAATAATACTAACCTTATGTACGAAATTGACGCGTCAATTGATCCAAGAAATTGAAAAACCCACACCAAAGACGATCCAGAAGTTTAAGTTGTTTTTTCACCAAAATAGATCGAAGAAATTGAAAATTTTACCATTATCAGTTACTTGTTTCAGTAATTGAAGAGATTTCTCTAGAGAATTAAAGGGATTTCTCTAGAGAATTGAAGGATTTTTTGACCGCTGCTTCTACTTTTTTTTTTTACTTGTGAAAATGTAAAATGAATATTACCTAGGATAAGTTTTCTTATTTGACTTTTCATCTTTTATTTTTTGTTTTGTTAATTTTTGACATGACATGGAAAAATAATAAATGACATGGCAAAATAATAAATGACACGTGTGTGCCACATGGAAACTGTGCTTATGTGTCTGTGGAGAGTGTATACACGCACACCAACTTAACAAGGCGGGGGGTAGTAGATATGAAAAATTATAGTTCAGGGGGGTTCTGTGACCACCGCATAGTTTAGGTAGGAAACTTGCAAAACAGTGATAGTTTAGGGGGGATTTAAGCCATTATCTCTATATTTAAGTGTATGCTAGTGACGCAGTAGTTATGCCTTTAAATGTCTACTTACCCTCACTATGTGTTGACTTAAGTGTTGAATACACCACTAACAAGTCAAAGACACCATTAAATATTACTAGGTAAAATATGAGAGAGACGATATTTTAGTTTTATATTGTAACAGCTCAAGCCCGCTAATGATATTGTTCGCTTTGGGCCGAGGTCCCCCACGGTTTTAAAATGCGTCACTAGTGTCGAAGGCCAGTTAACTTATATACCCAGCATCTCTCATGTGTTATGCCGATGTGGGACACTTAACTCTTAGTTGGGGTCTTACAAGTGCCACGACAGTCTTGATAAATTGCAATATCCTTGAAATTTTCAGCTCCTTCAGCAGTGCAAAAGGATAATTTTCATAAGCCTTCCAACCATCAAAATAAGCTGAGTTTTCTCCATGACCATCACTTGTTGCTATCTTTGAAAGAAGCTGCTTTTGGTTGCTAGAAATGAACACCATCTTTTGATAATAATTGGAGAAAGAATCAAAGATTATGATAAAATATGAAGTGCAATGGATATATTGAAGTGAGTTGTGATGCCTTATTTATATACTTGTAAATTCTAAGTGCTATATTGTCGTGGTAGCTCCACCCTTCGTCGATAGATTACACTTTAATTTAGATAAAAATTACTAGTATTTTTATTGTATATATAAACTATTGAACACCCTTAAAATATTAAAAAATTCTACTAAAGTGGCAAAGGAGGTTCAAAAATAGCTTCGAATTACAGATTCAAATTCAAGATGCGATATTTTTAAACTCCCTTACATAAAATCCTGGCTCCGCCGCCCCTATCCTAAAGAACTTTCCATGAAACAAAATTAAGTATATATATATCCACACGCACGCGTAACGATCTTGAGATATGGTAGGTGGTTAGTACAAATTAATTATAATAAGTGTATGCTAATAACGCACTAGTTATGAACTGTTAAAGGTCCCATGTTCCCTAATCTCCCCACCAAACACAACTTAATTTCCAGGATAAATACGAAACAACTCTTAAATTCTAGATCTGTTGGATTTATCTGAATAAAAGAGTCCACCCATAAAGGGTGCTCTTAATGTCTATCCAGCTAAAAAGATAAGTTACCTGATAGAGTCCTACAAGAATACAATTACTGTATTATATCGTTATAAATACAGTAGTAATAGGCTCAGATAAATATACTGATTTCTCTACCGTTCTTTCTGCTCTCTACTAAATTAGTAATAGGCTCAGATAAATATATTGATTTCTCTCAGATAAATATACTGATTTCTCTACAGTTCTTCCTGCTCTCTACGCTCTCTACTAAATTAGTAATAGGCTCAGATAAATATACTGATTTCTCTACAGTTCTTCCTGTTCTCTACTAAATAATTTAGGTGTTTAGACTGTGGATAAAGGGGTTGATCTGTCAAGTACGTGACAATCATCGACGACCAGTAATTCCAGCCAAGGTTCAAGATCCTACCGCTTCCGCTTACAAGAACAACAAGTAAGTTCTCGGTTTATGTTTAAACAATCTATTTAGTATAGATTTGTGATATAAACATGTAGGGATCCCTTCAATATCTAATATGGCAGATTCTCTAAAATTTTCTATAAATTATATATTTTTATAGTTTGTTTAGTTTTCACACATTTTGTCATTTTCATTATTAGTTGCAGACTTTTTAGTTTTGAAGGATTCACTAATTGTGTAAAATTTTATCTTTAGAAAGAGCATTATATGCTGAGAAATTCCAGTACGTGAAGTTTTGCTTTGCTTAAAGGTAGCTAAAATATTACTAATGAGGTATTAATATAAACGGTTCTCATATTAATTTAACTATTGCAAAAACTACTTAGCTTATTCAATCGTACAATACTTTATACTTAATGAAATATAATAAATACACACACACATATATATATATATAGGGAATAATCTCTTTCTTATTTCTGTATTTCTTTCCCAGACGACTAAGAACATGCAAATTACGGATGTTTTTTTTGTCATCGTGTAGCCGGAGAATCCGAATACCACCCGGAGAATCCGAATACCACTCCATCCTTCCATTCCTCAGGGGCCTTTAGTCTTCTGATTAGAGTAGGGATCGCGAGAGAGCAGAGCGTAACGCCCTGCCATAGTCACGAGTCTGTTTATAGTCGCGCCTTGTATCTATCTACCGAGCCATCTGCTTGATGCTTGATCTTGTAAATCATATATATATATATATATATATATATATATATATATATATATATATATATATATACATGAAAGCTAACTTGTAACTTACGTCTCAAAAAGCTTTAACTATTGCAAAATAAAGTGGATAACATAATTAAGGAATTAATTAGCTATTTTGTTGCAATTTAAAAACTATGGTGTAGGTTTAATCAGAGTCATGTGGGATCATATATGTTCAGTTTTTAGACCTAAAAGACAAAAAAAAAGGAAACCGTACGTGTGTTTCTTTTATGTGTTTAAAAGATATATCTTATGTACATTTGATTCTTTTAAAATTTGCACGGGTGAAGCATTGACCATGCATGCTTTTAAATCTGGATAGCATTTGTATCAAATCATTGCTAACTGCACAAAAATACACCTAATTAAGTTATATCAAAGTTCATGTCACAATATTAGTGTCACAAATCTTTTTTTCGCTTGGAGAGGGAATTCCCTAGCCAATACTGTGTAAACAAATACTCTCTCCGTTCCATTTTATGTGTCATAGTTTGACTCGGCACAAAGTTTAAGAAATAAAAGAAGACTTTTGAAACTTGCGGTGTAAAATGAAACAAAGATGATTGTGTGGTTGTAAATCATTTCAATAATGGCAAAACTGTAATTTTGAAGTTAAATTGTACTGCCATTCTTTTTGGAACAGACGAATAAGGAAATGCTGCCACATAAATTGGGACGTAGGGAGTATATTTTTACATTTGGAGTGGGAATTCCCTAGCCAATACTGTGTAAATAAATATATTTTTACACTTGGAGAGGGAATTCCCTAGTTAAATTGCAGTAAAAAATTTTCTATCTCCTGCATTTGGCAATCCTTAGCTGTATTAATCTGACACAATATACAAAATTGGACCTACACAACAGCTTGAGAAGGAATTCCCTCGCAAAAAATGCTCTGCTACGAGTCGAATTCCGAGGGACCACTTGCTAGGGATTTCCCTCTCCATCACGCATTTGGAGGGGGAAGTCCCTCGCCACTCTCCCTCGTTAAACGAGTGATTTCTAGTAGTGGCATGTATATATGACTGCTACCATACTTCAACTGGAGTAAAAAGGACTTGCCTACATATGTTGAGAAACTGAAGAAATTAAAGAGAACACAAAAGCACAGAAAATTAGCACTAATGACAGTAATCGGAGATACAAATGACAAGAACAACTTTGAAAAGGTTGCTTTACTACATGTGAAAGGAATTAAGTCCTTTAAATGTCTACTTACCCACTAGGTATGTATTGACTTAAGTTTTGTGTACACCACTAATGAGGAGTATTAATTAACAAGTCAAAGCAGCTTTAAATATTGAGAGAGAGAGTTGGTAGATGATTTAATTAGTGGTGATATATAGTAGTAGATAAATTAAAAGTGCACATACGTGGAGTTGGTCACTTTGGAGTTTAATTAAGACCTTTTGACATCAATTATCAGTAAGAAAAGGGCGTATTTCTTTGAATAGGTACTTCAAATTGGAATGATTTAGAGCACTGTTTTAAAAGCAGTTTTAGGACTCGTCCGGGACTTACCTCGGGGTGGGGCACTTGTAAAATGCTTTGAGGCTTTCGGGTGGGACTTAGATCCATGAGGTTTATGCCTCAAGCGCCCGAGGTACGCCCAGAGCACGCCCAACGCTCGGGACTCGCCTTATAGAACCTATGCAAATGATCATTCCAATTTCCTAATTAAGATTGTTCATCCACAATTTCTTTAAAAATGAAGTAATATTCATCTATAGAAATTCAAAAATTTAGTCTAGCTCAACTAACGAGACATAATGTTACATGCATTATAATTGAGAGGGTGAATATCATCTTTGCACTTAATCTGAAAATGCATAGTCGAAGTTTATATTCATGTCTTATCTCTGTCACTCAAAATTGTTAGACTTAAATTATTTTGTAACTTAGAAGCAATTTTATATTTATCAATGAAGAATTAATGTTTTAAATTATAATAGTAATAAATTTTATTATTTATTCACTTTTATAGTGAATTTTTTTTATTTTTAGTTGTTCGAAAGTTAACGCCATATGGTTTATTTGTATCTCATAAAAATTGTAATATTATTCAATTTTTTACAATTGTTTAATAGGTTAGATCTTTTGTTTCTGTAATCTTTTTTCTTATTTTTAATTTTCTTAAAATTTTTAATATATTTTTGACATTTTTTTGGTTCATTATTCTGTTTTATTAATTTAAAACTAATTAAAAAATAAGATCCATGGGACTTACGCCCATGTCTCGAGGCTTACGCCTCGCCCCATTATAAGTAAAATGCCTCGCCTTGCGCCCCGCCTTTTAAAACATTGATTTAGAGTGCATTGCTGTTTCATAAGATTAAATTCTACACTTTGTTTTTAAGCTAACAACATGTTTCTTAAACACTTGAAAAATGAGTATTAAAAATGGCTACCAAATACTTGATATACCAACCACTTTCACAATACATATATTTCTTTTTCTAAGATAATTGTGTGATATTAATCTATGTCACCAAAATGGAAGTCAGACTAAATTAGCTAACAATCTTGTACAACAACTCATTTAATTTTGTTGCAATTATAATAGAAAATCAAGATAAAACTTTCAGACGAACACAAACAATTATATATAAGCAACTAAAAGTTTTGGTTACAAGTTACAATTTTGAGCCTCTCAAGAAGCAATAACTAAAAAAAAAAAAACAAGAACAGAAAATTCCACAGTGAATCCCATTTTGATACATTTTACATTGATGGGATCATAGGAAAAAATTCAGATGATAAAAATCCAAAACACTCTCTGGACTTGTTTCTTTTTTTCTCTTTTAGCTGCACAAAATGGAATGAACTGTGAAATCAAATACTGAAATGCATATATCATATATATTCTATCACTCACCACTGTAAATAGAGGAAATTTTTAACTCCTCTTATTAGACAAACAACACGAAGCTAAAGTTACTCGGTCTGGTTCCAAATCAGCCGTTCATTCAACACTGCTACAACCGAGTGTATTTTTTTTTTTTTAAGTCCTGACCAAAGGCGAATTCATTGGAGAATGAACTGGTGAATTCATGAAATCATCCATATTTCTTCTGAAAGATAAACTGATTTGAAGTTTGCTCCTGCTGCATTGTTTCTTGAGAGCACCAATAGCTTTGCTAATTCCCTTTGTTTGTAGCACAAAATTCCTTATCCTTCTTAAAGCAATTCCCATAGTTTCATCATCCATATTTGCAAAACATACTCTAAACCAACCTGGTTCAGAACAATGAAAAGAACAACCTGGTGAAACATTAAGTTTCACTTCATTAATAATAATTCTCCATAATTCTAGTTCAGCTTCAAATGTAGACTCTTTCAATAGCCTTCTTAAATCCATCCAAAAAAATAAACCAGCGTTACTCTTCAATGCACCAATGCCAACTTTTGCTAGTCCATTAGTAAACATCCCTTGTCTATCTCTTAGCCTTTCAGAACTCTCAGCAATGAATTTTTCGACAAAGATTTCATCGGATAACATGGTTGCAAGCAAATGTTGTGTCTGTGTTGAAACAAGCCCGAAACTGGACATTTTTCTAGCAATGTTCACTACAACATCATTGTAAGAGTAAATAATTCCAACTCGGAATCCTGGAAATCCCAAATCTTTTGACAAGCTATAAACAATGTGTATCAAATCTTGATTGATTCCAACAACTTCATCGATAATTTCTGAAATGCTGATGAAATTTGGCTGATTAAAGACCGTTGCAGCATAAATTTCGTCGCATACTAAGTGTATGTTTTTCGAATTAATGAATGCTACTATGTCTTTCAATGTGTCCCTGTCCAAAAGTGTGCCCAATGGATTTGAAGGATTGTTTATAAGCAAACCTTTTACTTTGATGTTGGATTCTTGAGCTTTTTCATATGCAGCTTCCAAGGCTTCTTTAGTAACCTTGAAATCATTAGAGCTGTGACAAACAACAGGGAAAAGTTGCACACCAGTTCTCCACCTCAAATCCCTATCGAACCTGCAATACATATAAAAACTTACGTTAGTATACACGTTAAACTATACTGATAGTGTAAAAAAAAAATTATGCTGGCTATACGTAAATGTTTAATATAAAGACATGCACTAAACATGTCGCATAACACGTAGGATAAATGATAATATAAACTTTAGTGTTTTTTAATAAAAATGAATTATGGATGACTTTTACGCGACAAATGATAAATAAAGTGATAATGACCTAACTTAATTAATAAAAAGTGGGTTGCTGATCTGTGTCGAATTTTCTTTTTGTCTTTGTCACTAACGACCCAAGAAGTTATGAAGGATGTTATTTAAGGACCTACTTTCTCTGTTTTGTGCAGATGAGTAGTTGATTTCATGTCCCACATCAATAATTTTACTAGGTCCAAGCACCCAAAATAAGTTGAAAATATGTAGGTTAGAGAAGACTTTTTTGATAGTGATTTGTAAAAGATAAGAGCCCCAAGTTGAAGAAAAAAATTAAAAAACTCGAACATAAGTTACTAATTTCACTTTTTATGAACGGTTACCTGCTGTTATGGTATAAAAACTCGAGCGAGCGAGTAATTAATTAGGTTAATTGCTTACCCAGGATAATATGGTGTAGGAACCAAAAATGCATCTCCAGGATCAGCCAAGCAAAAAGCTAGTGTTTCATGAGCTCCAGTTGCTCCTCCACTCATTACTATTCTATCTGGATCAAATGTGACTTTGTCTCCTCTTACTTTTTCCATAAACCTTGCAACAGCCTGAAAGATTCAAATTTCATAAGGTCAGTGTTCGGTGTACGAATAAAGTTACATATCGAAAGTTGACAAGAAAAAAAATTACAGATAAGATGTAGGTATATTGTTTAATGGTTTGTGACGTTTTTGGAGAAAAATCGTACGGACTTGACCCAAAGCGGAGAAAAGACAAGTGATTTTCATATTAGTTTCATACTTGTCTAAACTCTGGCAAGCCATGATAGTCTTGATAAATAGCAATATCTTTGAAATCTTGAGCTCCTTCAGCTGTGCAAATTGAGGCTTTTGGGTTATTCACCACCCATTCTTGTATTAAATCAAAGCAAAGCTGCAAAAACATCAAATAAAAGAGAAATTATTAATTAACAAATTCTCTAAAGTTTTATCAAGAAAATATCATAAGAGAATTAATTAATTTTTTTTCCTACCTGATTTTCTGCAAGACCCATCTGAATAACACCATTTGGATTCTTAGTAAGATGAAAAGGATCATTTTCATAAGCTTTCCAACCATCAAAATAAGCTGAGTTTTCTCCATGACCATCATTTGTTGCTATTTTTGAAAGAAGTTGCATTTTGTTGCTAGATATGAACACCATCTTTTTAAAATTTGACAAAGAACTAAAGATTGTTCTAAGACTTTGAATATTTGTTGAATGGATATATTTGAAGTGAGAAGTGATGCCTTATTTATACTTGTAATAATTCTAAGTGTTACATTGTCATGTTGCTAAAGAACTTTCCATGAAACAAAGGATGTACACGCACACATACACTATACCCACCCACACGTACGAGTATTTATTTTGAAAATACAATCTTGAGATACGTTAGGTGATTAGTACGTATTTGTATGCTAATAACGCACTAGTTATGAACTGTAAAAGGTCCCATGTTTCCCTAATCTCCCCACCAAACACTAGTACTCTCTTTCCGGGATAAATATGATTTTAGATTAACTTATATACTACTCCCGCGGTTCCAAAATGGATGTCATACAGTGGCGGAGCCACATGGTGGCTAGGGTGGTCACCGCCGAAAAATTATACCGTATACGTGGATTAAATTTAACTATTTATGACTATATATTACATTTTGATCATGAACACACTTGCCGTAACTAATAGTGCTAGCCTAATGGTGTAGGGTGGTCAAATTTTGCTAAACAACTCGGGATCAAATCCCACCCTTAAAAGAATTTCTGGCTGCGCCACTGTTGTTATATAGTTTTATTTGGAGCGGAGTTTAAGAAATATGACAGGACTTTTGAAACTTGTGGTCCAAAATAAGTCATACATAAATATGTGGCTATAAATAATTTCATTAAGGGTAAAGTAGTAGTTCAACTAAAAAATATTTTTAAATTTAGAATTGTGTTATTCTTTTTGGAACGGACTAATAAGGAAATAGTGTCATTCATTTTGAAACGGAGGGAGTATATGTGATGGCAGTGTAAAAAAAATTTCGCACTATTTAGGTCGTATTAAGTGATATAATTAGTTTTTTCCGTCTAGTAAAACTAGATTTGTTATAAATAATTACATATTATAGCAGGTTACTGTAATTATATGTTACATATATTGAAAATGATATGGTAAAACATTAGCGCACATAAGTCATAGTTATATGAATTTCTCAAAGAAATTAATTTGGGCGTCTTAAAATTTTCTATAAAATGCTCCAAGACAACTGTGATTTGTAAAAATAATTTATAATAGATTTTTATGGTAACATGAGAGATTACTTCCATACAAAGATTTACAGTTAGTTTTTAATACTATCTTCCTCCATTATTTGTTGCTGACTTTAGACAACTAATAATTCTTCAGGACTCTTTAAACAGATCCAGATCTGAAGGCTCCAGTTGTGTAAATTTTTGTCTTGGAAAAGAACATATCCTCATAAATTTCTGTACATGAATGGTTCTTACATTTGGCTAATTCAGTATCCGATATTCACTGGCCGATACTTTATATTTATTAAGAGTGAACCAAAAACTCATAATTAAAGGTACAAAGAAATCTCATACATCTCGTCATACTCATTTATAATACGTTGGATTCGCCAAAAGCTAGTTACTAATTATGGGGTTTTGCTAAATTGGTTCCTCACTCGTTGGATTCATGAAATATTTGCATGAAAATGATCAACTTGTAACCAGGGCGGAGGCAGAGTAGTGAAAGGGGGTTCAACCGAACCCCAAGTATTGGTCTAAACCCTATATTCGTCGTAAAAGATTCATATAATATGTACAAATTATTAATTTAAAACCCCGTAATTTAAACAGACTAGAATCCTGAACTCCTAAACTTTAAATTCTGGCTTCGCCTCTACTTGCAACTTATGTATGGTAGATTTAACTAATCTCGAATTAAATTTATTGCAAAAGGATCCAAATTTCTTAAGCAATTAATGTCGGCGAATATTAGCATTGTATGTCAAACTAATGGATAACATAAGGAATTATTTAGCTGTTTGGTTGGATTTTTAAAAACCAATGTGTTCATTTTCTAGACCTAAAGACAAAAGGTAGGAAATCGTACGTGTGTTTCTTAATATTAAAAAAATAATTAAATTAGAATACTTTCTCTAAAGTCTTACATATCATGCCCTTATAACCACAAAAAATTATAAGAAAAAAAAAAAAACTAATAGCTGTATGATTCCCAAAATGCTGAAACCGTTCTTGAACTGAATATTAGTTTAATGGTGTAGTTTCTACTTGAATTATAGAGGTCTAAAATTCAGCTGTTACAGATTATTGGTATATTCCCTTCCCTTTCTTGGATTTTGTTGCATTAAGTATACTTCAAAATCGACTATATATTAACATGATATAGTAGTAATACTTTGGATTGATAGTCAGGATGTAGAAGGTATTGTGCGGGTTCGGCGGAATCCGGTAGGTTTGACACAGACAGTGTATTTATATTTAAAAAAAATCACTAAATATATATATCAAAATCATATCGAGAACTCAGTAATTAACACAAGAAATCGTTTTTCAAAAATTTAGAACTCATAAGGTTCAAATTCCGGATCCGCCTCTGTTGATAGTGTACAATTTCTCAAAAGGCCTTATGTCGTTTAAACGTATTGCGTACATCACACCTTTTGGGATGGGATCCTTCTCCAGATCTTGCATGGACGTGGAATGCTTTGTGCAACGAGCTGTTTTTTTTGTAAGATCTTGTTCACAGATTGGTTTTCCGATCCGTGATTTCCATATAACAATGGTCTTTTGAAAGAAAAGAAAAACTTTTGAGGGTTTTCCTACACATTTGACTTGTGACACTAAGCAAGTGAATTAGTGGCTGTTAACTACTTGCAAACATATGTTATGTTGTGCTTAAAACGTAGTTGAATTAAAATTTGAACCATAAATTACGTACATGTTCAAGCACATGCACACAAATAGAAAGGACACATGAATTATTTGCATTTAATCCAATAGAAATTCTTCATATTTTAGAACGAGCTCTCTTAGCCTATCAATTTTTCCTTCAATTTTCAAATTATTCCTAAGTTTTTGGTAGGAAAAGGAATGCTTCCTAATTAAAATGGAACACTTTGCACACATAAATCATGAAGTAGTACATTACTTACCATCTTTGGCACTGCATTATTAGGTTTACTTTATATAGTAGTCTTCATGACCTTAGACCGTGGTAGCGTGGTAAAAATGTGTGATTCTCGCTTCATATATTGTAACACCCCAGCTAAGGATTAATTGTCTCACATCGACATAATACAGGAGAGATGATGTGTATATAAATTAACAGGCCTTATTAGACCATAGTGACGCATTTTAAACAATGCTTTGACAAACATAAAAATTTATAGTACTCTCTCCGTCTCAAATTATTTATCCTCTTCACTTTTACACGTCCCATAAGAAATCATTAATAAGGGAGAATTATTGATTATTTTACCTTTATTTAATCGTCATTGGTATTTGAACAATTATAATATTAACCAATAAGTGAATTTTTTGTAGTCTTCGAGACATTTACTTCTATAGGTAAACTGAAAAAAAAAGAGAGTAATTTTACCTTGAAATCCTAACTGGACAAATATTTTGAAACGGAGGGAGTAACATTTATGTTTACAAATACATTAAATGCATAATCCATTTTTAGACATCTTTATTTTTTGATAAAACTGCCACCACAAAGTTAACAAGAAGTGTAAATTGGGGTGAGAGAATTATTTTTCGAGAATTATTAGCTAAATAGAATGAATACAACTTGCATCTTCGACTCACATTGAGTTAATTACATGCGAAGAAAATTTTCATATACGTACAAGCAGTTGGAGAAAAACAATACTCCTTTATTTCAGTGTATGTATAATTATTCCTTTTTAGTCTAATTCAAAAAGAAAAATAAGAAAAAAAGAGCAGCTCGGTACACAAAGCATTCCGTACGTGTTCATGCAAGTCCGAGGAAGGCCTCACCCCAATGTGTGTGAATGTATGATGTACGAAGCCTAACCTAATGCAAGCATCATTTATACTAATGTTATGGACTGTTTTATGATAGAAATTTTCATTTCTTAGTCTCGTATTTAGTTAAATTTTGTCACATAAATTGAATCGGCGCGAGTAATTTTATCTAAATGTCCAGAAGAGTCCTTCAAACTTGGTCTGGTCCCATATTTTGAAAGCACATTAAATAGCATTTTAGTGTAAAGTCCCTTGTTAGCCATCTGTATACCAATGCACCGTCTTCTGACTCTGACTGTGGCTCTTGAACTAACTAAAATTTTAATTAATTTGCCGGTGTCGTATTATTATATTTCTACTAAAATTGATGACCTGGAAAGGAAAAGGAGAATTTTAATTTAATAGTCTTTAGATTAATCTCAAAAGTCAACTTTGGAATTGAAAAGATGTTTAAACCTCTATCTTCCAATTATATTCTTAATAGTTATAAAAGAAAAGTTGTGCGCTTTTCTTCCAATTTTCCTTTTTGGCAATGCAAAACTTTTGAAGTAACATTTTCAACTGCAAGTAATTAAGTATAGGTTGGTAAATGGAAAGAAAAAACAAGAAAATTTGTAATTCTTTCTATGGACCGTCTATTTTTAAGTCCTAATCTAGGCATTAGCCATTTAAAAAGATGGATTTAGGTTTCGGAGGTAGATCAAAAACCTCAGCGAAAATCACCGAACACGAACAAAATACGAAAGATGTTAGACAGCGGACCACTTAAATTACTTAGTTAGAGATTATTTGCTATTGCTTATGCCCTTTGAATACATAAAATATTACTCCCTTCGGTCCTTTTTAGTTGTAAGATTTGACTTTGCACACTCTTTAAGAAATTATAAATAAGCATAGTATTTTTACTAATTTACCCTTTTATCCACTTTAGAAATATTTCTCCATTAATGACATATAGTTTTCAAGAACAATTAATATAATGGGCATTATGGGGAAGAAATGGTAATAAATGTTACCTTGATATTCTAAATTGATAAATATTTTAGATCATCTATAGAAAAACCTTACAACTAAAAAAGACCGGAGGGCATACGTGTCAGCGAGAAAATGTTAATTTCTACTGAACTTCTCGAGTTATCATTGACAAAATCTAAACTAGTAAATACTTGGTGCAACTCGCACAAAGCATCCCGCGTTCATGCAGGGTCTGGGGAAAGGCCCTACCCTAAAGGGTGTGATCTACGCAGTCTAGCCTTGTGCAAGTATAAGTGGTTGTTTCCAAGGCTTGAGCTTATAACCTACAGGTCACACAAAGACAACTTTACCGGTTGCTCCAAGGCTCTCTTCAAACTAGTAAATACTTAACCGTCTTTAATGCTTACATCAAACCAACCAAAGTAATTTCAGCGGTCAAATTTTAGATTGAAAATACATATTATTTACTAATGATAGATATGAGAATATGGAAAATTAAATATCGTGTATTGGTTTTGATATAATACCAAATACTGAGTAAGGTTTAACCAAAATATTGAGCTAAAGTCGTGAACCACGTCTCTGTTAAAAATTCTTGTGTCCCCCTACTGAAAATTGTCGGTTTTTGGGCTAGAAATTCAAGAATAAGCTAATAACTAGGCTTTTCGTATAGTATTAAATATTTACTATTATTTCACCTAGCAAATGCAGTACCAACAATTATTGCCTTTTTTCTCCGTCCACACATTTTAAGCAATTCATATTTTTTTTTCAACTCAAATCATTTAACCATTAGGCAAGAAGTCTTTATTACTTTTCCATGTTTGGAATTTGGCCTATTCCGACCATGTTATGATGGGCTATTTTTTAAACACATTAAAATCTCACTACACAATTTAAATGAACCTACTTTAAACATCATCAAATCAAATCATATTCCCGTGTTTTCTCCTAATTATATTGTGTATTTAACTAATAACAAATGCTTTCTACTTAGTTTTTCCCTCACGTGAGTGATTCTATACTTTAATGTTATAAACAACAACAACATACCCAATATATCTCACAAATCGGGTCTGGAGATGATATATACGGAGACCTTACCCGCACCAAGATGGAGAGGCTGTTTCCAATAAACCCTCAGTTAGGAAAATAAAAATATTTTAGAAAAATACTTAGAAAATCAAAACAACCATATAATGCTAGAAGGAAATATAAAACTAAACATATCCAAAATAAACATATAAGAACATATAGAGATGGAGACTACGATGTAAATCATTTATATACATATAATACTGCATCTAATAACAGAACAGACACTTGACTACTACTTATCCTTCTACCCTAATCTTCCACCTCCATAGACTCCTATCTAAGGTCATGTCCTCGGTGATCCGGATCCGGAGGTGGAGTGCTAATGCTCCGGTTAGGTTGTGTGAGAGGTTGACAGTGCTGGATCTACGGAGAGATAGAGGTAGACTGAAGAAGAATTGGGCTGAGGTGATTCGTCATGACATGACCCAGATCCGGATCACCGAGGTCATCGAGATAACGTTTGCGCCATTAGTATTCAAGTAGCACAAAACCAGTCTTGAATTTGATAAACCTAAATACCTAACTTATGAATACCATTTTTAATCCGATTTTCATAAAGTCAAAATTTCCTATTTTATGGGAGACAAAGTAAATAAAACAAAGACAAGAAGTGGTGATTATTCACCTAATTCTACAAGGTACTTTATCTCTCTTAAATTAAGTAAAAATATCATTTGCGGCACACGTAAAATATAGTGAAAATGTAACATATGATTCATAATCAAACGTATTGTTTTTAACGTGCAACTTTTCAAGTCATAAAAAATACTCCATTAAGTAGACAAATTGAATTTTAGTAAAACAATAACTTTGAAAAGTTAAAGGAAATGAAGAATGAGTCAACCATATGGGTGGCTTGGCTCTACAAGTCATCAAATCCAAAGACTTTTTGTGTGTTGCAGTCACACTAATTAACTTGCTTAATTACTAGTATTTTTGTATTAAGGGTGTCAAATACTTCATCCGTCCTAAATTAGCTGACGTTTTAGTAAGATTTATTTGTCTCAAATTAGTCGACGCTTTAGAATTTCAAGACTGTTTTTACTAATTCTTTCCAACTATACCCTTAATTATTAATGGTATTTTCAAAAAGTATTTAACAGTCATACATTAAATAAGGATAACATAATAAAATGTATACTCTATTTATTGATTTTCTTAATGGACGTGCAATAGCTGAAAGTGTCAACTAATTTGGGACGGAGGGAGTCAAATCAAGGCGGGATCAAGGGATGTGTTGGAAATTGATGAAATCTTTCTACTCTTAATCAGAAAATATCTAATTATTTTTCATATACAATGCGGTTCAAGAAAATATGGATCTACTGAATAATTACAATCATTTTTTCATTAATTGTTTGTCTGTGCTTTTCTCTAAGTCGTTAAAAATGATTCGTTATACAATAAAGTAAAATTATATACTATGTATACTTAAAATTAAACCAGTGTTTCACCTCTTTTTGTTCTTTTCATATTTTTGAAAAATTCTCTTATGAAATGATTTGGAATCTTAATAAATATTGCCCAAGTTGATCTTATCTTAATTGGGATTAAGTCTGTTTTAACCATTAATAAAGACATCACTCACCTAATCTGGAGGGTTACTTATTTATAGTCAATATAAACACCCCACATTCATAGTTTGAAACTTTCTTAGTTACAGTATCTTTCAAAGTCAATATTAAGGAATTTTGTCCCTGGAAAGTGGAAACTCTGAGATGTTTGGTATGAGGATTCGAGATTATATTTATCTCATGTTTGGTATTAGGTATTAGCTGACAAATTTTATACCTAAATTGTGATATTAATAATCCCACATAGGAGGTGGGATTAACAGTCCCGGGATTACTGATTATAATTCCAAGTAATCCCGGGATAACTTGCTTTTCTACCAAACGACCCCTGAATAGACCACTGCAGTAATATCTCAGTCAGAAATTAAACTAGTCAGGAGTCATGACTACTACTGAAGACTTTTTTTATTCTGTTTTTAAAATTACAGTGTCCTTTCTTTGGTCAATCTTACTTATTTTATCTTAGACATGCCAAAAAAAAATTATTTCAAGAATTGGGTCTCTAATTCCAGAATCATTCTGCACTAAAAAGCTGAGACAAACTACTATTTTTGGTCAAGTGCAGAACCATTCAAGATCCTGAATGTTACATTTCAATTGTATAAAAATATCTTGTTTCTTGGGCTGAAATGTCCATACAAAGGTAAAAGAAAAGAACAAGACCATATTATGCTAGAAAGAAAATAGAAATTAGAAACTAGGATTCAATAGTAGCATTTAAATTTTGTTGAACAATCTTCAGGCTGTCATGTCCTTCAAAACAAAGACTAAGGAAGATACTTATCTTCTGACTGTGAAAATGCTAGAACTTGTATATGTAGAAAGTGGAATTTAGCTCTAATTTTAAGTCATGAAGTTCAAGGCTAACAGAATACAGATGACAAGAATAGTAAGAGTAGTATGTTTCTGTTGATCAAACATATTGACTGAATGTTCAAAGAAGCTGATGAAATATCAGAATATATTCTACAAGAATTGGAAGCTGCCATCACAGCAACTTGTATATTTTTGGTCATCTGAAATGTTAGTCTTATGGCATGTGTTTATCAATTCTTCCACAGCCAGCTGCTATAATTTAGATTCAAACAAAAATAGAGAAAAAAAATGCATGGAAAAGAACAGAACTGGAAAAAAAATCTTTGACTATCAACAATATGCCTCTAGGAGGTATTCAAATAGCAGTGAACTCCAATTTCTAGGACATAATCTTTTTGACTATGAAGTAAAAGGAAATATCCATATGACCTCTTTATGGCTGTAAATGCTATAGTACATAAATTTTACACATCAACATTGACCATCTATATTCACTATTTCTTCATAAGAAGAACAACTGTGTGAGCGGCGATACTCCTGTTCTCTCCGAGACTGTCAACTTTCTCATGAGTTTTTGCTTTCAGGTTTACAACAGAAGGATCAGCACCAAGTAGTTTACACAAGTTGGCTCTAATAGCCTCTTTGTGTGGGCTCACTTTTGGTCTTTGTAGAATCAAAGTGGCGTCTAGGTTTCCCAATTCATAACCTGCTTCATGCATTAGACGCACCTGAACATTAACCATAAAGCAGGGATAAGTTAGGTCATCTACTAATGCAAGTGAACATTAGTATTATCATTACTGGTGATGAATAACAATATAGTTAACGAAAGAAAAACAGTCTTAAAACTTACCAGCAAGCACTATCTTTCTTGGAAATATACAAATGGATACTTTGAGATCATATTTCTTGTTGACAGTTTAAAGAAGCAATAGGAAGAAAATTTGCTATTAAAATCTTATAAGAAACTTTGCAGTGAATTTTCCACCATACCATCCATATCAAGTAAGGAAGTGTACTTTCATCATGATCCTCTGGCCGTGGTTTCATGTTTCCTTACACTGGACAAATTTCTACATCGAGATTAAGCTGCTCGATCCTTATCAGTTAAAAAATCTAGTCGCACAGTTATTTGTTTCTGGCTTGAATTAAGTCTTGACTATCAACATATATCTAATTAATGCTCTTGGTTCTATTATAGTGTTTAGGTGTAATTGTTCCACATTTGGTATAATCTTACACTCAGCGGTCCAAAGAGATAATAGGCAATAAGACTAGCAGCAAACATTTATCAAGAAAAAACTATTGTGTTCTCTTTCAGCAGTCCCACCTAACATCTATCACTGAAAATGTACTCTCTACCAAACAAGCTAATTGATTCCCCTAACCTTTGAAGTGTTAGTATTATTATTTCCCTAATTAGGTGCAGAAAGTCCACTTCACCTCTCATAGATATGGATGACAGACCAGACCACTAAGAATCTGGCCTTAAGTGGGGGCTTGCATAAAATCTGCATTTTTAATGTGGAGAAATTTCATTTTGAAATATCTGTATTAATTTATGTTATATGAACTATGAACCTAGCTTATGCAGACCAAAGGAAACTAATAGCTGAACTATTTTTAGCAACATCGATTACAATCTAAATGCATTTACTACTAATGATTTCCTCGTTTTGCAATCAACAAGATCCAGAAACTTGTCAATTTACAAAAAATAAACCAGAAGACTTGTAAATAAATGGCATAACAAAGTAAATAAATGGCATAACAAAGTAAATCAATAGCATAACAACTGTCCAGGCTGTGATAGTGCCTAAAATAAAACTTTTCTTCACATTATGATGGTATTAGGATTCTGTCTCATGCTTTCAAGCAAATAAAATAAGTGGTTGTCAGGAAGCAGGTTACACTGTTTTATATTTCCTGAGTTGTTGGTTTCTTCAAGACCTGTGCATCAGTTGTTTCTTGGTATATTCATTTAATTTATATATGTAGTCTGTGTGCAGGTAATTGTATATGATGTGACCCACAAAGCAACAGCATGTTTCAGCTTTTGCCTATTCTTAGCTGATATGGTTGATGAAGTTCCACAATCTATCAGGAAAGAGCCTACCAACCCACCACCCTCTCCATACTCTCTGACCAAAACATTTCTAGAAAGTTCTAAGAGACAGAAAGGGAAGGTTCAAGTAGGCTTATCTTACAAGCAGGACTCTGTATGATTCATTCTCAAGATCTTGATTAAGCCAAGCACTGCATTTGGCATGCACTGGCGAGAGATAAACTTAGATGTGGTAGACTATTTAGCATTGTGGTGTTCGGCATCTTAGGATAGGAAACTACTAAGAAGGAGTCGGATGTTTGAAATAGGACCTGAAAGAAAAAGAGGAGCAATTTGAACTGAGTTTATGTTGACGCCGGAGGGAAAATGAAGTGTTTCTGCCGCGTCAATCACTTAGCAGCATGCATGAAGCATAGGATTCTTGGGCCCTTAAAACATTTGTAGTTGTAAATCTTGTGACCCATTCACATCAACAGTTAAGATAAGATTTTCTTTCCTGGGAGATAGTTGCGATATCATTTGAGCCCAATAGAGTTTCATTCTGTATGCAGTTAGGATTTACGTCAAGTTGAGATTCTGTATGCATAAATTTTCATTCTGTATGCAGTTAGGATATTCATTCTCGTCTGTGTTTTTGTTTAGTTGGCTTAATCAAGCACCTGTAACTAGTTGTAATCAATCTTTGGATTGTGTATGCTCCTTAGTGATAGACTAGCCTTTTTGTGGATATGAGCAAGCACTGTCCCTCTTTTTTGTAATCTTTTGATTGCATCCTCTGGATACTTATTAATGAAACTCTCTTACTTCATCAAAAAATAAAAAATAAAAAGAATTCTTAGCCACAGAGAGCAGCAGAGCTGTGCTCCTAATAGTAGTTCTTGAAGTAAAGGTTGCCTTAAGATAGATGCACAATCGTATAAAATCGGACAAGATTGGTAATTATTGACCATATCCAACAGAAGATACAAGTAGCACACATGAGGATCAAATGAGAGAAGGTCATCTGGAATAGTACGGTGATGTCCTATGTCGCTCTCCATATGCACTGGTTGTTGACAAAACAAAATAAGGATTTGAAGTCGACAAAATAGAACGAGATGAAAAATCACATGAATGGAGTTTTTCTTTTCTTGATAAGTGAGACAACTAAAGCTTATACGGCTTATAGGACATTGGATAAGGCATGTTGGTTGTACCACTTTAAGGAAACATCTGAGACATCTCTACTAATGTGGAGTTTTCCAAGCCCATTAGTTAGACTATCAAAGGAGGTTAAGGGACATCACCATTCCCTGTACATCCAGGCATTCTGGCAATGAGACTTGCCCTACACATTCAATGTATGCTTATGGCAAATTAGTTTTCTCAACTGAGCATATTTCCCCTCTTGCTTTTCACTGTCATGTGATGTCTTTCTTTTATGAAATGAAGTATAAAAAGCACACAGCTGAAAGCAGCTAGCTGAACGAGTATGGTTGTATTGGACATTTTGGGCAGGTTTAAGAAATGTGCATCAAGATTCAAGATAATGTAAACTAACTGCGAAAAATGCAAGGGTTGACTATTCACTCCTTTTTATGCTACCATGAAGCAACGAGGAGCCACTTGGTTGCTGAAGCCATCTATGGTGTCTCTCGTGAAACACCTTGTTGTTGGTAAGGATGGATGAGTGAGCAAGGAGCTCAGACAAGTAAAAGACCGTCTTTGGTCAAAAGATCTTTCGGCTCTTGATGAAGCCTTATTAATGTCACTAGTCATTTTACCAACACTAGCCGCTTGAAGAAGCCTCTTATCTTGATGGGATTTCTAGAAGCTAGTGAGAAGACTAGTGTCCTTTTTCCAATCAAGAGATGAATAGACAAACTAATTTTCAACTAGATGAACAACGGAACCAAGGGTTTAGAATGCGGAACGAAGGGAATATGCATGGTCTCCTTGAAGAAAAGAGTAGAGTAAAAAACAAAAGGTAGAATCAGCACAATTTTGGTATGCACTCTCTAGCTTGAGCGTGAGAAAATGGATCGATGAATAAAATAATGACTAGGAAGAGGCATCTTCCTAGTCCTAAATAAATAAGGTTCCTGACAGCAAGGAGAAGGTGCTCTATCAACTAACTTTTCGGTCAACCCCCAACCCCAGGTTTCCCAACCATCAGCCAATTGCAGGTACATCAGAAACCACGAAGAAGCCATTCATTCCTCCAGGGGAGTCATCTGCAACAATTTCTCTTTCAAATCAAGATTATCTTTATCAGATCTTATTGGAGGATGCTGCTTTTGTTAAACAGCAAGTATATATTAGACTCGTATACACATGTACAGTATAAGTGTGTGTGCGTATATTTGTTTAATAATAGTACAAGCTTAATCTATATTACTTTAACCACTGCTCACAAAGGCTAAAAGCACTTGTTACTGGGATACTGGCTTACGCACGCTCCAGCAGCTAAGTTGTTCTTCATATGCTGATAAACTGAGGAAGTTTCTCCATCTTGAAACATGTCATTTGCCAATAGCAGATCTAAATAGCGCAGAACAAGGAGTGTTATGAAGAAGATTATGACTCATGGCTAAATATACAAAGTTGACAGGGTACTATTTTCTCTAATGGTAATTTGCTCCCTTGGTGACTCGAACTAATGAACCCACAACCTTAAGGTTGGAGGTAGAGGTGATTTCCACTTGAGCTACTCCTCTCTTGTCAAGTTGACAGTTTATCTTCCGATGTGATTGTCCTCACTAGCCCTATTTCTTTTCCTGCATGTCTCCCATTTTTCCTTGCTGATACAACTGTTTCATTTAGCTCAACTCCCAAAACCAGAAAACAAATGAAAATGAATGTTCAAATGGCGGCTATGTCAGTCCAACCTAGAACTGTTGATAAAGCGATATACAATGAAAGATAGGTAAAACCAGTTGATTCAAGCATTGACTTTCACAGCGCAGAGTTATCCAACCAATCATAACTACAATCCAGTTCCTTAATCTACTCATCTTCATACAAGAAAAGCAAATCCATCTACCTATCTGATAACAAAAATATCATATTCATCTAAGTTTATCTGATTTCTTTGTCCCTCTTTAAACCTGCAAACCAAATGATAACTTAAACACATGCAATACAGTCAACCAACTAACCAAGTGTCAACTCCTGACACTTGATGCGAGAAAATATAGTGTGGCCCACTGCTATGATGCACGGATCAATATGAACTGCCAGCAAAAGAATTATGATAACTTATCTCGATAATACATCCATCTAGGTAAGTTTACATAAGTTCACACAGAGCTGTGCTCTTCATTTATCTAAAAACTAGCTTCTGAACTGAATAGTGAGGACAACTAACCATGGTTTACAGTAAAAAGCTGAAAGTAAAGAGCATCGACTTACAGCTTCTTCCATGAATACCGAAGAAGGTGCACCTTTCCATTTAGGATCTGTGTCTGGGAATATCTGCCCAATATCAGGAAGCCCCAAAGCCCCCAAAATGGCATCAACAACACAATGAAGCAAAACATCACCTAAGAAAAAGAAGTAAAAAAAAACTACAATTAGTAGTTGTTCTATAGTTTCTTAATCTTCTTCCAAATAAAATTAGCATATTCAAAAGCTACATAAAAACTACTCCCTCAGTTCCGGTTCATGTAACTTATTTTCTTTTTTTCTCCGTACCAAAAAGAATGACTCATTCTATATTTGGAAACAATTTAACTTCAACCTCCCATTTTACATAAATTGAAATGCACTAGCCGGGAAACCACAAGTTCTAAAAGTCTAAACTCTGTGTCCAGTCATAGGTTCACATAATTTGAAACAGATAGAGTATATAACTCCGAATCTTTTATAACTAAAAATACTTATAAAATTGTAGTGAGCTAAGAAACTGTTCAACCTAAACAACGACAGTGTCAACAAGTTAAAAGTTCATGATTCCTCAATCTTCTAACCATAAAGTTAACACATTTGGAAACTGCACAACAAAGCTAAAAATCACAACAACAACATACCCAGTGCTATCTTACAGGTGGGGTCTAAGGAGGGTGAAATGTACGCAGACCTTACCCCACCAAGGTGGAGAGGCTGTTTCCGATAGAGCCTCGACTAGAGAAAAGCATTTTTAAGAAACATGTTTGAGGCTAAAAATCACATCTTTTATAATTAATAATATTTTCTTTAAAATAATAAGTTCTAAATGCAGCTAAGCTTCCGTGGCTGTTTCAACAGCTTGAACTCATGACCTCAAAATCTATAGGTATAAATACCTCAAAAATCAGATATGTATATTAATTGGCAGCCTAAATTAATTAACATATCTAAGTTAAATTTATCGTCTTCAAATCGTGGGTCCGCCTCTGCAAACAAAATAACAAAGTTGCAATTTTGATAAACTGGGAGTAAGAGTTTAAGTAAATATATACCATCAGAGTGAGCTTCACAGCCTCTATCATGAGGAATATTAATCCCACCAATAATTAAAGGATACCCTGGTTCCAATCTATGTAAGTCAAATCCATGGCCAATTCTAAAAGGCAAAGACTTAGATGGGGTTGTTTTTGCAATTTTTGTTTCAGTTTCAATTGCACTACTACTACTTGTTGCTGCTGAAGCAATTACAACCACCCCCTTAAAGTGTTTTTGTGTTAATTTGTGGCTATGAAAATGATATGAAGTTAAGGGCTGTTTGGATTTAGTTGGAATAATTGGAGTTGAAATGAATAGTGATGAAGATGATGCCATTGCCATTAGAGGATTTTTGGAGCTCTGTAGTTTTTTCTTTTTTTCTTATTTGGTGTTATATCAAGTATAAAGTCAAGGCTCAATGCAGTACTCGGAGCGAATTTAGATTAATCGGATCCAATTATAAAGTTATACAAAGAGCGAATTTAGACTAGTCAGACCCAACTATAAAGTTAAGGCTCAATGTGGTACACCGAACCAATTTAAATTAGTCAGACCCAACTATAAAATCAACGCTCAATGTGGTACACCGAACGAATTTAAACTAATTGGACCGAACGTATTTAGTTTAGTCGGACTCCAATATGAGTACGAGATAACGGATGGGCAATTAAAAAATGTCAAAGAAGCATCTTTTAGCTTTGTAATTTGACTAAATTGAGGAATCATTTTGTTCGGTATATTTGATCCTTTTTTGGAGGACACGTGTCATTCTTCTATTTGTTTATCAGTTAAAGGACGTTATTTGAACGTCCATTTGAAATGTGAAATTCTTTCGCCTTAAGACAACAATATATAAAATATTTATTTTTATTGTTATTTTAAAATTTTATTGTATTATCTAATTTGTCGTTACATAATAGTAAAAAGACCAATTTGGTGTGATCGCATTGTTAACTTATCTTTTTCTTTCTACTTTTCTTTACCGTACTTTTTCTATGGTAACTCTATCATGTGTCCTATTTTATCCTTAGCAATGTTAAGCTTATTCTTCATATTACTAGTGCATGCTATTATGAAACGACATGAAATAGTACAATTTTCAAATCTTTGAACTCACAAAAATAATACAGTACAGTACGATATGATACAATATATTATTAAATGATATCTAGCAACTTCCAAACAAGCTGTAAATTGTCTCTGTGTAATAAATTTTTTAAAAGATTGTTGCAAGTAAAACATTCCATAATAGTGACTATTACTTGTCTAAATGATTAGTGTATTTTTTCACAAAATCAGTATAAAATTAATTATACTATCAACCTCTAGCACAATTGCATGTTTCCATTTAAATTCTGATGGAAAAATTCCTGAAACATTTTAAAATTTCAATGGCAGCATAGCCAAGAATTCAAGAAAAAAAAAAAAAAAAAAAAAAACTTGTACATTATATCTGAATTGGATGATCCAAGATCCAGTAAAACATTCTGAATAATGTACATGTCCATTACTTTATAATAATTGGCAAACTAGCCATTTATGAGTTTCCCTTTCCCATCAACAACAACAACATATATTTCACTATAACAACATTTACAAACACTTGCAGAACCTATTCAGCAAGAAGCATATCAGCTGGAGAGCCCTTATGATGCTTAGACCCACACGGCGGTGTCAGAGTTTCAGGAGCTGCGCGCTTGGTTCTCAACTGCAACATCAAATGCAATCAGAGGCGGATCCAGGATTTGAACCTTATGGGTTCTAAATTTTTGAATAACAATCTCAAGTGCAAGTAACTGGATTCTCGACTTGATTTTTTTACATATTCAGTGATTTTTTTAATACAAATACACTGTATGCGCTAAACCTACTGGGTTCCACCAAACGCGTAGTCTACCTTCTACGTCCGCCACTGAATGCAATCAGAAACAGAAAGGAAAGAGTCCATCTTAAAAATGATTATACATCCATTAGGAATGCTTGAATGAATGCTGAATAGGAATGCAGACTCACCTTCTCTTCAGCATGCTGCTCCAAGTGCCGGATGGTTATGCTTTTGGTTTCTGAGCAAATAACTGGAAATTCAAACGCGGACATATAAGAAATCTTCGGTGAGAAAAGGCTAGAACACTTGCACACTGATGAGATTAACCAGTCTGTCATTCATGTGTTTTGACTTGTTGCATGAAAATACAATGATTAGAGGAACAAAATTTGTTTCTCCAAAAAATTCAACATCTAATATGCGTTTTCTTCTCCACTAATAAAGTTAAACGAAAGGTAAGCAAAAAAGAAAAGGATTAGGAGTAAAGATAGTAAAAATAAACTATCGACAAGATTGCACATTTCATTACATCATGAAGAATCTGGTATCAGGCACAAATTTACGTACTTTAGATGGTTGATAATATTTATAATATTGCTGTAACAACTACTGCAACCAAAGGAAAGACCATTGATCTTTTCCTTTTTAGGAATATACGAAGGATCATCATTATCATTGCTACCTTATGCAGAAAGATAACACACTGCTTTAAGAGCGCTTTGGTATAATTCTTTAAATGAATTTAACGCACTTCGTGGAACTATAAGCCCATTTTCTGAAATATTATTTTGACAGAACATCAGAGAAGGTATTGATATATAGAAGTCAAGTTCATTATTGCTTTCCTCAGAAAGGACTTATTCACATGCACGTTTAAATATGTCTTTGCAGCTAAACTCCTTCCATAGAGAGAAGTTGTACGTAAGGCTTCTTTGAGCTACTTAAACGGGAATCTGTCGTCTATTGATTTAAAGCTAAACCCACCTTGAAGGACACTAATGATTTGAAACAGACTTTGTTGAGCCACTTGAACTACAAGCATGTACGGATTCCATCACCTAACTAAACGGTAAGACCTAGCCATGCAGGAAAGACCGCAAGTACTCTGAGAAATGGCACTCGGTGGGAGGAAATTTAATGTACATCCCATTAGCCTCACTAGGCACCAGTTTGGTTAACAAGTGCCATTGTCATCCTAACATACAATATTTTGAAAAATAGAATAACTAATCAAGACCTACCTTAATACCCAAGAACCATATTTGTCACTAACATTTTAACAACACAACTGCCATAAGTCAAATTTCCTTGAGACAGCATTGTTTTGGTTATACAGACTAAGGAGATGGCCTATACGCTTAAGAAATAACCAGTAGTCAAATTGATCCATTCACTAATCAACTGAAGGATGGGGATTAGGTCTCCATCCATTCAGAATTCTAACAATCCAGAAACCTAATAACAGATAGAAACAAAAACAGAAACTACTCCTCACTACCAATTTAGTTTGGGTCGTCTATGTAAAAGTGGACATAATAAATAAAAGAAAGTCTACTCTTTCCTTACCTTGATTTGGTGGTGGAAGAGTCCGATCATGAGTTGGACAATAGGTAAATGGTGCCATCATCTACAGACAAAGACAAACTTCAGATCAGGAAGGGGCAAAGAAATCAATACTATGTCTCCGACTCGAGAAAAAACAAAAGAAATACTAGCAGATGCCTGACAGCTACAAAAGTAAGGAAACTACGATGCGTAAATTCATACTTGGCATGCTTATGCAATGAAACATTAACTCGTATAAAAGACATTTGAGCTCTTAAAACATGCTATTCGGGCAAACGAACTTCAATGAAGAGAGTACATCAAGATGACACTCGTATAAAGAGTGAAGACATTAGTATTAAGCTTCCAATCACATAACCGCCTGAAGAGCACCTTCTTCACATAATAAATTGTGGTAAAAATATACAGTCTCCCGCTATAAGTGACCTAATATATTCAAATTCAAGGCAATTCATTGAAGGACGGTATCATATTCAACTTTGCTTCATGAGTTAGGCCATAAATTTATCATCAAACAGTATTATCACAGTCAGTTTCTCAGTTATGCCATCACTTCCATGGAGAGGAAATGATCAACCAAAGATGCAGACCAGAAAACAGAAACAGAATGCAGCAGTAATGACTGTACTGTTTATCGGCTCATGATAGATATCTTGAATCTATTGCAGGTCGTCCATATATATTTAGACCATCAAATGAAAATAGAAGCCTTAAAGTCATTGAAAGGTAGTTCCCAGAACTAAACTGTACAGTTGCTGCGCACAAGTTGGGTTATGGTTAATGCAATCAAAGCTTAGTGAATGATGACACAAGACCTAAAGAATGCACCATTCTTAAAGCCGTAACTGCACAAAGAAAATTTAGCTCCTTGGGGGCTCTCATTCTCCAAGAGGAGTTCTTCAGAAGTTCTACACATTGAGCTTATTAATTTCTACTAAAATTTAGCATATAGCAGAGCAAGCAAAAAGACCTGAGAATACATTAGTGGATATTAGGTAGATGTGTGTGAGTGAATTAACTCTACCACCTGCCCCATATTAGTCAAGTACATCTATAACTGCTTGGCCGGTTATTTAACATTGGTAATGAATTAGCTTGGGAAAGACGTCAAAGGTGGATCTCCACATTTTGCATGTGGTCCTCTAGTTGAAGGAGTGTTACCGAGATTTCAAATTTCAATTTTGGTAATTTTCGGTGTTAACGAGAACTGGAAAAAAAAAGAAGTACATAAACCCTAGATATAGAAAGAGACAAGCTACTTCCTCCTTTAAACCTAAACCAGACCTGTGCAGGAGAAAGAAAGTATGTTCAGCATAATGGTCTGACGAACAAATGCTAAAATAGAGAAAGAGACAAAATTGTATCCATATAAGTATAAAATTTGTTGCACTAGGCAGCAGCCTTGTGCAAAACAAGACTAATGCGTATAGAGAGCTGACAACTACGACCTTGAATTAGGTTAAAAGAGAAAGGAAACTCTATGAAACAAGAAAGAAGAGGTTGCATGAACTAAGAAGAAGCAACCAGGAGAAAAAAGTAGATAGGGAGGAAGAGGGTGGAACCATGGAAGAACTATTGCAGCAACATTTCTGGTATTTCAATCTCCAAATTTGATTCTAAGGTTAGGATATAAGAAGACCTATGGAGAAGCCTCCTATTCTTAGCCATAGGATTTCTTCCCTTCCCCCCCTACACCAAATGTTTAGTGTCACCATAATAGATAGTCATAGCAAGATAAGTATACAGTCTCCGAACAAGTCTTGTATAACATGAAAAGCCAAAGAAAATTGTTTCAAGGTTATGCAATACTATATATAACACATCACACGGGAGAAAGGCTAATGATGATTCTGATTTTGTTCTTCCTCGTTCCTTTTGTTTTGTCAAAACACAATATTTCTTTAAAAAAGGAAAACAGAAAAAGTAAAAAGAGAAGAAGTCCTTACCAACTAGCCACGGGAATAATTTTTCCTACATCTTTAAGTACATCCTTTGAACATCCTAGCTTTCATCTATGGTGTCTTTCCAACCTCTAATGTTTGAGTATGAAAGATTAAAATAGTTAGATAGAACTGCAGACTAGTAATCCTGTCATATTAGTCCATATACACATGATTTACCATTCATCTAATTGAGGTACGACGCTTTCATTTGCTTTTGGAATATTGAGGACCTTAAAGCCTAAAAGCCTAAAACATTTCAACTTTGAACTGTAATAAAATGACATTTCAAAAGCCTAAAACATTCCAAATTTGAAGTGTAGAACATGATCATGGATTTCTATAAACTATCATGATAACCTGGCCGAGAAACAATCAGAAGGGTATGAAAAGAAAATAGAATTGAACGTTTAAAACACTCCAAGATGATTCAGTTCTCAACAGATTACTTTGTTACCAATTTTTCTGTTAGATCGTCATCAATGTAGATGAGAGAATTACCTCCTCTGATAGGCTATGAACCTCTTCCAGTCATGTCTCATAGGACCCTCTTATAATCCCAACAATCATCTCATTCTTTCTGATGCTTTTATAACGCGAATTTTCTAATTTACAATATTCATATTTTACCATGTGTAAAAGCCAACATTGTTGAATGCCATGCCAAGAATGAGTCTAGTAAAACTTCTGTTATTGAATAGTTCTAGTAAGCAAAAAAAGAAAAGATCTGATTTCCTAAAGGTTCTTTCATTGTTAAAGTAATCCTTTGTAACAAAAGAACTTCAATTACTTCCTAAATTTGCTAGTTGATACTTCAAAACAAATGTACATTTCACCCTTCTAACGTAAATTATATAACCAAACAATCTTAATATAGGCATGAACATTCCCAGCCTTAATTCATAGACATTTCCATAGTCAAACATAGATCAAAATAAACAAGATTAGAAACTTTTCACTCAGCCATACAAAAAGACAATGATAGAACTGTAGTTTCACAGGTGATCTGCATTCAATTGTCAACTAGTTCAAGTAATTAAACTTGCACCTGCCACATGGCTCTCATTGAGTCCACGTGTGAGAACCAAAGAGTTGATGTTTATGCAAAGTTAATGTAGCATACATCGTATCTGACAAACTGTTTAACAACAAACATAAACCAGATACACTAAACCACCAAACTCATAAAACAACTTATCCTTAACAAGAATAGCTATTAAAGAAGTTATCCTCATTTGTTAATTACAGTTCAAAGATCATTCTTTTACAGATTAAGATTATGGAAATCCCTAGAATTCATACGAAAAACGAAACGTTACATAAGCCATTTTTAACAAAATCAAGAATGCACAGCAGGCTACTCAAAAGGCAGAGTTTTTAAGCAGCTATATGAGTATACAAAGAGACCCTTCATGTAAAATGGTAAAGGATCATACATATATACATAATTCATTACAAAACCACAACAAAAACTCAAATGATCAGCAAAAAAAGGCACTTTTTATTGTTCAGAACAAAGGGTATGTGAAAAGATCATCAACTAAAAACTGGAAAAAGAACAAAGATGACTAGATTGGTTAAAAGGGTTGTTAGTAAAACCAAGAATGAACTTTGTTTCAGAGTTAGCCGGTATCTGTGCTGGTAGGAGGTAGCACGTATCCGGTAGAAATTAGTAGAAAATAGTCGAGGTGCATGCAAAATGGCTCGACACAATAGTTATTAAGTAAAAAGGTATTTGTAATGGGAGGTAGCACGTATCATATATGAATTAGTCGAGGTGTGTACAAACTGATCCCGACACAACGGTTTTTAAAAAACAAAGAAAAGAGCATACAAAAAGAAGAGAGGAAAAGGGTGCTTACAGAGGAAGTAGAAGGTTTAAGCTGGCTAAAATTTTTGGGGTCAAAAGAAGGCCAGTTACCAAGCATTGAGTCCATTGTGAATGAGAGAATTATGAAGAGAACAATGCCACTGTTAGAGACACCAGAAATTGAAGTTACTATATATATATAGTGGTGTTGGCAAAAGCAGTGTAATTTATGACATATTACATGTATTAAAAGCTAGATTTTACAAGTGTGAAAAAAGGCTTTTTGTATATGGGCTGTGGCAACTTGTAATGACTCCAACGCGCCTCACAACGTCCCAATAGTAGTGGCTGGGGTGGGCGTTCAGTCGATTCGGTTCGATTCGCTTTAGACCATTTCGGTTTGGTTATGCGGTTTTCGGTTTGGTAATATTAGGAATCAAAATTAATTCGATTTGGCTCGGTTTTTAAGAAGTCGATTCGGTTTGGTTCGGTTTAGTAGTTCGATTTCCACTTACTAAAATGGAAAAATTAGTGTTTTTCAATTGTATGTGCGAAGAATAATAAGTACAACAGAAAACCAAAGTTAGCAGTTAAAAATAAAAATAATTTAGCTTAACATGTCTTGCAGTAGTCCAGATTAATGACATGACAATCGAATTTGGTAAGTAGTGGAGCACACTAAAATATTAAACACTTAGATCCATGATATTAAGTAATGATATTAAGTACTGGTGCAAACTAAGAAATGATGACAGTGAGCTGCTTCAAAAAGAAATAATTAGTTAAATTTATAAAGAAAAGTTATGAAATTTAGGCCCGGTAGCCTAGACTACTGACTAGATATATAAGAAAAGTTGTGAAATTTATACTATATATATATATATATATATACACTTCGGTTTTTCGGTTTGGTTCAGTTTGTGCCCATCCGAAACCAAAACCAAACCATAAAACCGAAATTTTTAAAATGTAAAACTAAACCCAAACAGAAAAACCAAAAATCGAATTTTTTTTTTTGGTTCGGCAAGTTTTTTCAGTTTGGTTCGGTTTGTGCCCATCCCTAGTGGTGGTATATACATTTTCAAGAAATTTTTTTATTGCATATAAATGTCAAACATCATTTTATATGAAGATATATTAAGAAAAAAATATTAAAGGGTATTTAACATGGATCGATACCTACTATTGAATGTAAGTGAACCGTTGATTGACCAAGTGAACCATTTAAATTTTTAGAGTATGAATTTTTAAATATTATATTAGATATATTTTAAAAATATATACATAATATACCTAGTTTCGTGTGGAAACCATGTGTTCACCTGAACATCGAGTTATAAAGAAAATTCGTCCTTGTTTATACCAAATGACAAAGATTGACTTTTATGAGAAAAATCTGTTAATCTTACTTTATTTTAGTTATATATGAATATTTTCACAAAGTCGATAAAAAATGCATAGATAGATAGATAGATAAAGTAAAACACATAGAAATATTTGTAGGTCATTTTCTTCTGTTCAAATTTTAAACGATTACAAAAAATCTCTTTTTTAAACTGACGAAAAAAGATGTATATTGCACATGTTTATATTTCTATACTAGTACATATATATATATATATAGAAATATATAGAAATATATATATATTTCTATATATTTCTATATAATTGATGATAGTTAAGTACTTTAATACTATATACTTTCATGTTTATTACTAGTACATACTCATGCTTGCACAAGATTATATTTATCTTTCGTTGATCCTATGTTTATTCAACTCTTTTCAACACAGTCTAGCAAAGGGAAAAACTACAATATCAACCCCAAAAACAAACAACAAAAAGGTGTTAAAAAATAATTTAGGACTCATTTAAAAAATAGAATGAAAATTTATCATTAATTAAAAGGTGAGAAAGATTCGTAGATAACATCAGATACACATAATCCACAAAAAAGAAAAAAGTCAAAGTAATTTCAATATAGATAAATGTTAAGTTAAAAATTTAGATTACAAATATAAAAAAAATTAGTCAAATATAAAGGATCTAAGAAAAAAAACTACTTTTAATATTACTTTAATGAATTTGATTACACTAAAGAGAATTAAAGGAGAGAATGAGAGATTAAGGTTGGTTGCAAATCAAAGGTCTAACTTCATTATAGATGGATGACGAATTTTTTTTTAAAAAAGAGCCAAATTTAATAGACTTTTTGGAAGGTTCCATTGAGGTGCATTCATTACGAATTAAACCTACGAGTTCGTCAATATGAGTTGAGCGCTTTAAACATTCAACCATATTGATTTCATGAACTACACTGGCATTCGAGCTATCCGAAAGCATTACTAACTTACACTCTGATTTGAATACCGTGGGGCATGTGAAATCCCAAGATCAATTAACATTTGGGAAACTGCGGAGCCGATAGTCTAAAATATAGAAAGATGATTAAATTTATACTTCTTAAAAACTTTCGATCATTATATAAAATGAGATCTTTTAGTGCTCGTCATAGGTTTAATCCCATAAAAAGTCATGCATTTTTGCTCCCATTGTAAAGCTTCTGACGATCGTCAGATCTTACTGACAGCAGGACGTTGCGATCACATGAGTTTTCTCCTAGTGACACTAGGAGCTTTTTCGAACGGTGGTAAAAAATATAAGACTTTCACTACTAAGGCCAAAATTATGACAGGGTACTAGAACTGTCCATTTCGTACAAAAACTTCTTCCTTAAAGCAATATACTTAGCCCCGTTTGGACATGATTTGGGATTTGGGATTTGGAACTTGGGAAATTGAAATTTTGTTTGGACATGCATTTTTTTTGGAACAAAATTTGAAATTTGTGAGGGGATTTCCCAAAAAATCCCCAAAAACACCCCCAAGAACTATAAACAAACGCTAGCTTAATGATTTTTTACACTATATATCCATGAAATTAAAAGTATTTACAAGTTTTATCATTCAAAACTACATTACACATGAAATTTAAAGTATTTACCCAACCTACCCATTTATTACTGTATACATTTGTTATATTTTATGGGTGTATACTTTTAACGTATACTACATAAATAATAGTATACATGTCTAGATATGAATGTATATCTTTAAGGTATACTGTATAAATAATAGTATACAAGTCTAGATGGGTAGGACATGTAAATAGTTTATGGGTAGGACTTGTAAATATGAAATTTATGGGTAGAGGTGGGTAAATATTTTGATTTTGATGGGTATTTTCGTAAACATCCATATACTTAAAACGTAGAAATTTCATTGGACATCCTATTAAGTCAAATTCTTTTAAGCTATAGCCAAGGCACGCAGAGACTTCATATATTTTTTACAAGTTAATACAAATGAATGTAAGACAAAATATTGCAAATAAAATTATATAAAACTTAATCTAAAATTTGGTAAAACTCAGTAGGAATTTGACTGAATCTAGCCTTTAATCTTCGTTTCAATGGAGAAATCTATAAAAGTTGCAGCGTTTTCGGGTTAGAGACCGTTTGAATGGAGAAAAGTAAGGGGATGATAATGCGGGTCTTTTTATAAGTTGCAAAGGGTATTGCCGTTCGAAAATATTTTATTAAACTAGTGAAGGGTAATTATGTTAAACCAGTATTATTGAGGACAATTATGAGAACCATTAGTTATGGTGTCATATTTGTGCAATTCAACCGCTGAAGTTGTACTAAAAAACATATAGCTGAAATTTTGAGTAAATAGTCATTTTTAGAGCATTAAGCAATAAAAAGCCATAATTTGTAAAGTTGTTGACAAATATTCACATGAAATTTTTTGAAAAATAACCGGTAAAAACTCCATGATAATATCCTACATTGTCCTGAAATTTGAACTAAACTCTAGAAAAAAATTCTGATTTATTTTATGTTTATCAATTCAAGCTAAGAATTCCACTGACAAATTTTCACTGACAAATTTTCAAAAATCATGAACATGCATTTTATTTTGGTAGGTGGTATCGATGCTATTTGATGCGTAGCCATTTTTGGACGGGCTAAGTGAGAATTATCTACCGTTTAAAATTAATTGGAGAATAACTAAAGATATGCGTGCTACTTACACGCTCCATTAGCACAGACAAATACCCCAGACTGGTCTCAACATTTTATAATGAGAATTTGAACTAACATGTTCAAAGTCCCATTATTTTATAATAGTAGTTATGTTTATAGTACCCTGAAGCTTTATATATAAACTCTAATATCAGTATTTTATACTAGGACTTGAACTAACATGTTCAAAGTGCTAGCAACTAACGCTAGCTACTACTCATCATCAGCAACTAAAAAAGTGGCTACTTTCAAATTTTGCTATTGGCCCAAAAGTATTTACTCTTAAAACCCTTTTTTTTTTTCTCCATTTTCTTCTTTTCACCAACCCTCTTTTCCTCTCTCTGCTACTCAAAAACTCGTTTTCTAGAGGAAAAGAGCGGTGCAAATCACGATTTTTTCTTTTCTATGGCGGCGCCGGAAGCTCCAGTTAATTATGTCGGAATTGCTAGAAAGTCCGCCGCTTTCCGTCTCATGAAACAAATGGTTTGCACTTTTTTAATTTTATTTTGAGCTGAATTTTACAGTAAAATTTGAACTTTTTAGTTATTTATCTGATTTTATATGTGATTACGTGTTTTTTTTAGTGCAAATTAGATGAAATTTCACGTTCTGTTGAAAAAAAAAGCACAAAATGAATTGAGAAAAATAGAGGAAGTGATAGTATATGTTATTTAAATAAAGATGAATGTTTATAGGAACTTCTCCGAGTGCGTAGTAATATCGAAGCTCGAGTGTTTCGTATTAGTTTAGTTTTTATAAGTTTTGTGATTATGAGAAATGAATATTAAGTGATCCATGTCATTTCGGCTCAAATTCGATGAAGTTCATGCTCGTGTGCTAAAAGAAATCTCAAATTAAATTGATAAAAAGTGTAGAAATATAAATATCTATTATTTAAATGAAGATGAATGTCTTCCATCTATCCAAGCTTTGGTGGATAGAGTTACCTGGTATCGGTTGCTGGTGGGAGGTGACCGGTATCCGGAGAATTAGTCGAGGTGCGCGTAAGCTGGCCCGGACACCACCGTTATCCAAAAAAAAGGAAGAAGAAGATGAACGTTTATAGGAACTTCTCTAAGTGTGTAGTATTATAGAAGCTCGAGTGTTTTGTATTAGTTTAATTTAATAGAGTAGGTGATTATGAGAAATGAATATCAAGTGATCTTATTATTTCAGTTCAAATTCGATAGGTTTCATGTTCGTGTACTCAAAAATGCACAAAATGAAATGATTAAAATTTAGAAATATGTTGAAGATGAATGTTTATAGGAACTTCTCTGTATGTTTAGTGTTATCGGAGCTCGAGTGTTCGTATTAGTTTGATTTTCATAAATTTTGTGATTATGAGAAATGAATATCTAAGTGATCCCTGACATTTCAGTTCAAATTCGATAAATTTCATGTTTGTGTACCAAAAAAGGCGCAAAATGATCTGTAAAATGTAGAAATATACGTTCAGGCACGTGAAATTGCGTGAGTGATATGATATATCTATTATTTTAAATAAAGATGAATTGGCTATAGGAACTACTCGGGGTGCATAGTAATATCGAAGCTGGAGTGTTATGATTTAGTTTAATTTTCATAAATTTTGTAATTATGTGAAATGAAGGTAATCAAGTGAGTGGCGCTGAGCTTTTGATTTTAAATTTGATATATGTTGTGATTTTGAATTTCCTGAAGGCTTGGAGTTAATTGCAATAAAATTATGATAGGAACTAGGAACGTGCATGGCGTTTAAATGATTAAATCTGTTCGGTTTATTTGTTATTTTTCTGGTTGTACTTGAGCCAATTAGTTTGTTAGTTACCATGGATCTGTGTATTTCTAATACACATGAGATACGGTTAATAGGGATGGGAAGAAGGAGAAGGCCTAGGCAAGGACAAGCAAGGAATCAAAGGATATGTCAGAGTTCAGAACAAACAAGACACTTCAGGTTGGGGGGCAAGTGATATTCAAAGAGGTTTTGTCATCTTTCTTATCATTTGATTATAGAAGTCAATACTTAGAGGCTTGTTTTTTTGAATGATGAAACAGGCATAGGTACTGAAAAGCCAAATGAATGGGCGTTTGACACTGCTCAGTTTGATAGCATTCTTAAAAGATTGAAAGTGGTAGCTCTTTTTTCATCTTTGAGTTGTAATTTGTTCACTTAGCTTGTCTCCAGGTATTCTGAATGACTAACATTCACTTGCATTATTTTTCAGCAAACAGCTGAAACTAGCAATAATGAAGGTACCTTGAGTTGGAATCATTCTTAAGTTGTACTTAACACCATTTCATTTTGTTGTATGAATTTCTTTCGGGTGCTTCTAACAGTAAAAGAGAACAAAGAAGTGGAAAATGACACGCCAGCAGCAACTTCTAATGGCGAACAAGAGACCACTGCTAAGGTTACTCGGCCTCAAGGAAGGTGAGAAAGTTAATGTCCACATATGCTTCTTCACGATCAGTTAACTGGAACAGATTATCATGACTGTATTTTTATTTTGTTGGGCACCAGATATAAGAAAAGGGAGAGAGGAAAGCTTGTCCACTCATATTCAGCTCAGGATCTTGAAGGAATTCTTGTAAGTTTACATTTTCATGAAACTATGTTTCCATGATATGGGTACTGATGGGAATATAATAAGTTACCTGCACTTTTGCTGTGAAGTTATCTCTGAGCATACTAGGATATTATAGTTTTGCTGTTCCGATACACAGTCAATCCGATTTTTTTTAGGGGATTTGACCATCCATAACATGTATAATATTTCTTTCATAAAAACTTGGAAGTTGGAATCCTTTCATTATTTAAAAACATTTTCTTTTCTTTTGATATGATCCGATGCTTGGCTTGAGTGAACCAGCTTGTCATCTCATTCAATCAAATATGTAATTTGAACATTATGTCGGCACCTGGTACCTGTACAAGGTTACTTGGTTAATTAGTTGAGGTGTTCGGATGATGGTCCGGTTACCACCATTATCACACATGCGCGTGCACAAAAAAAAAAAAGTTGCACTGCACTTGCTCATGGTTGGGCCTTAATTGGACTTGAAGCTTATGATTCCTGCCCCTTCCATTGGCAGTATCTTTAATAGCTTTTCTGCTTAGCCATATCTGCATTCTCTGTAGGTCAAAAAGGCGAAGACTTCTCAGGCAGATGATGAACAGAAGGTACCAGAGACAGTGGAGTCTATTATAATTCATGTTGCAGATGATGCAGGTAACTTCTAGATTATGTTATCTGAGCACTTAGCCTGCTGGTCCATTTGGATCATTATAGTACAGAGACTGATTTGGTCGCATTTAGTGTTACTGTTTAATAAACGTCTTTAAGAGAGGAGAGTCCATTTCCTACTCTGGGATCTATACCTCCCTGCTCTAGTGTAGAAGTAGCTGATTTCCTAATCTGAGAACTTCAAAAACAACAAGCCATAAGTAGAGACCTTCTTGATATGTTAGTTTCCTATCAATTATCATAATATCATATCAAGGCCCGTAACTAATAATCCAGAAAGGACAAGAGAGGGTGCTCAAGCGGAAAAGCACCGTGCACCCAACCTTACGGTTGTGGGCTCGAGTCACTATACTACAATAACAAAGGAAAAAAGGTAAATAATGCAGAAATAGCTTTTGCTGTCATTGTTTTGTTTGTCTGGGTGAGGGAGTTGGGGGGATTAGTGTTTGGATGAAACCAGGCTTATCAATATGAATTTATATTAATTTCTGTCTGACTTGCATGGAGGTCATGTTTCTCTGTCCAGTCTATACCTACTTTTCCTTTTCTTGCAGGGTGGGGGGTCGTCGTGGGTGTGTATGTTTGTACTAGTATGATAATGTGTGTGTGTATGTTTATTGGTATATAACTATATATATGGGTTTAGTAATTGTAGTGCCTCGGTTGCTTCCAATGACAAGTTTATGCTGTCCCATCAGAAGCACCTGATTTCCTCATTGACTGCATTGCTTACTAGAAAATTTGTGTCAGGGAATGGAGATCAAGGTGTTCCCCCTGAATGGTGGGGCTATAAAAATGGATTTGTCTCAGGAGGATTTCTTGGAAGTCAAGCTCGGAGAAAAAAATCATCCTCGTCTGAGAAGATGCGAGACTTCAGTGAGAGGACTACATTCCATGAGGATGATCAAGAAAATCTTTATAACCTTGTGCAAGTATGTCTTTCCAACCATTTGATGAAGCACATATATTTTGCTCTCTAATTGGTAAAAACAATTCATGTGATTGTTTACAGTTGGCAATTTTATGCTCCCGGATTAAACATAAGAATCCAATAAAGTGCGAGTTGAATTGTCACTGTACCCACAAAAAAAAATCTACTTTGAACGAAGTTCAAAATTGGAGAGCCTTCTGTTGTGGTAGGGTTCTACTAAGTTCACCTGGAAAATATGATCCAACTCCTTCGGCTAAGCAATTGTTATGCTATAACATATATTGTCTAGGTAATAAATGAAGGTGCAGGCATATCTAGTGATTTTGATTATTAGAAGGTTGCACTTTTTTCTCCTCTAGAGATGAATCTTTGCAGATTAGCATTTTTACTTGTGTTGCTCTAGTGAAGCATATTAACATACAAAAGTTCATCAGATAATATAATGACCATGTCTTTAACTACAGAACACAGCCACAACTGGAAAACAAGGACTGGGTATTAAGGACCGGCCAAAGAAGGTTGCGGGATGCTACTTTGAGGGGAAAAAGACGTCCTTTGATGATAGTGATGAAGAAGATTCTTCTGATTCAAACCCTCCCATGAGAGCCGAACATGAAGAAATCAGTGACCCAGTAAAAAATGAACCAAAACTGAAGCTGAAGAAATTGTGTAAACAGCTCTTGAAACAGGTTTCTTTAGATTGTTTTTGTCACTTATAAGCAATTTAGTGATGCCTAAACGTCCCTTCATCAATTGTTTGTTATGTCAAGTGATGTCTAAACTTTCCTTCATCAATGTCCCATACTCCAGGTACCTGGGAACTCATTAAAGCTGAAGCAGCTTAAAGTGCTGATTGATGAACAGTCATCTGATATTTTTTGTAATTTCACTAAAAAGGAGGCGCTTGCATTTTTGAGGCGCAAGGTAAAGTTAATTTTCAAAAGAGACTTGCCTTCTGTAACCAATGCAATCTTAAAGTCCTTTGGCAGGAGATATCTTTCTGCCTTTTCAATCATCTTTTTGATTGTTTATTTAACATGCTGATACTCGTCTACTTGTATGCAGCTTGAAGGCAGTGGCAAGTTCGCAGTGGAGGGAAAGAGAGTATCTCTTTCTGTCTAGAGGCTGAAATGTTTTACCCTTTGCTGGGATTAGCTGTGTAACGAAATGTAGATGGCCGCCGAGACTAGGTTGATAGAAAACCAATTAGGTGTGGGGGGTTTTGAGTCTCCCACTTTATGTTCATTTTGTTTTCCTGAGGTATAGCAAGAGGCAGCATTGCAATACAGCATTTAGGCGGTCTTTTCTTCTTCCACAGACCTGCCTTGTTCTTTTTCCCTTTCTTTAGCTCTTTTTCCTTTTCTTCTACTTCTATATGCAACTGCACTCTCCCTTTTCTATTTTTATTCTCTTTTCATTTATTCTTACCTTTTTCTCTTGGGTGAACGTTTGTTATATGGTCAGTATAAGTTGTATTATGAGCAGAAACCGAATTTCATTATTATGCAATTACTATTTGTTGTGGCACAGATGAGATCGTCTTGTTTTCTTTGTTAGCTACTTGTGTTCTGAGTGGTTGGGTTAGCGGTACTCTGCCCAATCAACATGTTTCTGTAAATTGTTGAGGCAAACTCCATTGAGTCTCTTAATATTACTCTGAATGCAAGAAACGCAGGTGTTTTAGAGTGTTAGTGTACATGGCTGATTCAGACCAGGGAGTAAAACAAGAGAAAAACAGCAGGAAAATAGCATGCTATTGTATTTTAAAGTCTAAATTGTTTCAATTTACTTTATGAATGTATCCTTGTGCTCTTAACTTCCAGCACGGTCAAGGTAGCATATAACTCAGGATAGTATCGTCGTTTCTCACTTTGTTTCGGATCATGGCGAATTTTCAGAGGTAATTGGCTTGCACTATTTTCGTCGCTAGGAACTTCCCCAAGTAATCAAATCCATGACAGTAAAGAGCCTCAATCTCAGCCCTTTGACCACTCTGGACCATTGCTGCCACCTCTTCTTTGTAACTATCCTGCAGACACCACAAAATTTGTACTTTTTCAAACCCAAGTAAACAAGATTTCGGATCAAGGATGTTCAGTAAATATAATTGTACTTGCAGAATCTCTGATGACATCAAGCTTTTGGCAATCTGGAGATCTCGAGGTTTCAAAGGGACCAAAGATTCCTCGGGTACAAGTTGATTGATATCATCCTTTCGCAATCCTAGCCACTTGACATTGCAAGCTAACATAACATTCGGAGAAAAAGACTCGTTTAATATACCAATGACATACAAATTTAAACATAACTCTAAAAGAGAAGAGCACCGTATCTGTACGCTTCCAGTCCCATCCCTATGCTTCCAAACTTGAAGGTACAAAGAATTGCTAATCCAGCAGGATTCCTTAAAAATCACAATTTGAAGATGCAAAAAAATAAAGCCTTGCTTTGCATTTAATAGGGTGACAACACTAGTGAAGACAATTCATACCAGTCAACCAACCCCAGGACTGGCAAATTGGGGAACGTCCGACACATTCGATGAAGAAGGAACCTGAAAAAGTTTAGAATTTGTTACATGTTGATAATTGAATGGACTATTGACTAGTAGGTGATGCTGTGAGATAGAACATCAGATATATGAAGTGGCTTTGAGAATGATCTACTACAAGCTTAACTCTTCATCTCACCTAGTGGCAATATCTGGAAATCCTTTGGCCGTGATCAAAATGCAAGGGATTTGATTGAATATACGATCCTCAGCCAGTCGCTGGAATATAGCATGCTAAAAAGTAGTACTATGAATTTCTTGCAACATTATTGACATAAAAGTTTTCGAGAAAGTGATAAGATACCTTCTCCACCACAATGATGTATCGTGCATCTGTTTCCAGGGCCAGTTTTTCCAACAAATCAAGGTCTCCAGATATAGCATAACCCGAAGATCCACAAGTAGAGCAATCAACAACCTCTTTGTTTGGCTCCTTTCCAATAGTTAAAGAAGTAAACAACTTCGTATTTTTCTTTTGGAGAAATAAAGAGCAAGTTCTAAGTTGGATAAACCACCTTCTTCAAATCCTTGATCATGCTTAATAAATGGGACTCTTTATGACTTGTAAATGAACATATTAAGTTCCTTCTTTGTTTATACGAAATCAGAAGAAACAAAGCAAAACAATTGATCATGCATAACCACCAGTAGCTAACTTCTAGCAACTATAGAAACTTGGAAAGCTTAAATGTTTGACTAGGTTGGTTCATATTGAAAGCAGCCAATCAACTACGCCCCAATTCTAGCCTAGTTGAGATCGAATATATATGACTTCTCTATATCCCTTCCTTGGGTCCATTTCATTCCAATATAACAGATAATATAACGGGCCAAGTTAAGCCGATAATGGCATAATACTAGGTCTTTGCTTAAGTGGAACATGGACTCTGAATCAACAGCTGAAATTACAACTAAAGGGTTAAAGAGTAGTACCTGCAACAACAAACGGCCAGCTACTGCCCCTCTGCTTGATGCCATTATTCCAAGGCTATAACGGCTGCATCGAAGCAAGGCCACCAAATCTGTTGTTCAATAGAAGGTAAATGAAGAACCCCATTACCAAAATCAACCAAACACACAAATCATTATTCTGAAATGATGAAGAAAGATAAAAAACAGCATTTACCTTGGATGGTCCTATTAACCTGCAATTGAGAAGTAAAATAATCTGGTGAATCACAAAGCAGCTTGTAATATAGCTCTCTTTGAGTCACCCTTTTTTCCTGAACCAGAATTTGGTAGCACATCTCCATAACCTTCCAAACTTGATCACAACAAAACTCAGTAAGCATTATCAGTTTGTGCAATAAGTAATCCAATGGTAAGAGGCTAGTATTCTTTTACCTCTTATAAAGGACCTGGCACTATTCTCTCTTGTTAAAGATCGCGTACAAAATGAATGGGACAAGAAAATCCATGAATCACCGGTTAGTAAACCCCGACACACTTTGCTATTGCTGGAAGTTCTATTCACCTGTGTCACATATAGTACAAACTATCACCTACACCTCGATCCCAATACATTTGGCATTGACTATAGTCTATACGAATCATCTATATCCATTTCCATATTTTTTTTATAACAGTGTTGACCAGGTCAGCTTGCGCGTACCTCGACTAATCCAATCTACCTCCCACTGTGTGGATGAAATAGCCTGAATTCAGTTTCTTTTCAGGCTTATTTCATCCAATAATGGTAAATTATTTGTATTTTAAGACAATATAAAGGTTCAAATATAAATCACAAATTTGCCCTGCATTTTTACTTCAAAAATTTTCACTCTTCTCAGGTATGCAGAAACTAATACTAATGTTTACAACACGCAAATGAAGTAGGCTAAATTTGGAAGTAACCAAAGAATTTTGTTTCATTTATGAAAAACAAAAAGCAGAATATCAAACCAGTGATAGATCGGAAATTGAGGGAGAATTTGAACTTAGGGCTTTAAGAAAATTCAGGACCGCAACTTCGATTCGAGCTCGAACCTGAACACATAATTCAGATTACATTTAAAAAATAAACACATATTAAAATTATGAAACGGCTTAAGTTTTGACTCTAACAGTTTAAGCTTTTAAATAAGACGACTCGTACATTCAATGCTACTATCGATCGTTGTAATGAATCTACGAATCGATTAGTGGACGATAACAAGTACCTGTGACGGAGGAAGAATATCGGCGTAACAGAGGAGTTGATCGGAGAAGAAAATGGTTGATTTGCATAATTTCCCCATTGTTTCAAAATGGTAAATTTTGGCGCTAAATGTAGAATTTGAATCCGGAGGCTAAGTATTTATACCATGCTTTGATTTTGGGCCCACTCTGAGTCATATCAAGTTGTTGCGCAAAATAGACAGATATGGCGCCTCTGTTATAGTTTAGCTCTGTTAAGAGAAGTCTAACAAAGTTGGCCCCTTTTAGGAAACATTCTTGGCAACCTCTAGAGGAAAGCTCCGGGCGACCACTAGATGTTGCTAATACAATGATTTGACCATACCTAATAACTTTTTTATGGGGTCAAAATTGTAAGGTTTTCTTATGAAGGCCAACGCTGTGATGAGACACTATACATGTTCTATTTATGTAAATTTCTCATTTGATATCTGCCAAAAAATTTCACAACATATATCCCTTATTCCTAGTTATGATTTTTTATCATTACTTAAGGATGAATTAGCAAAATGGCATTGGAGGTAGTACTTCAAGTTATAAATTGACAAGTCCTATCTATGCGGACAACAATTCAGGTTATAACTTGACAAGTATTGTCTTTTCGGGAAATATAAAGGGCAACCGCCGCTTGTAAAGAGATTAAAGAGGCAAGTGCTGCCGAAGCAACACTTCAAGTTATCCTGGAGGGCGAGGCAATACTTCAAGTTATCTTGGAGGGCAGGACAGCACCTCAAGTTATCTGGGAGAATGTTGAAAGAGATAAAAGATTAAGTGCTACCATAGAAATAATACTTACTTAAAGTTAAAGAATGTCATTCTTGCTAATCATTTTAAAAAGGAATAATTAAGCAAACCATTGCCGTCGGTATCATAGCTGTGTAATTCTCCCGATATGTGCTATGATCTTACTTCGGCTATGACTAACAAAACTTTGGGGAAGAGCACAAAGACCTTATTTTAGATGCACTATTTATTTTTAGTCAGTTTCACTAGGTTGGAACTTCAGGCCTTTAGATCTAAACTTCAAGCCTTTAAGTTAAGCATATGCAGCATTCAATATAGAGTTTAAAATATATAAAACTATTTACAAGCTAGATAAAATTTAAATGGGCACCTAAAATAGGCTGCCATACGAAATTTTTACCTTCAGAACAGAAAGAGGACATTCTGGCGCCACTATCACACTTTTGGCCTCGTAAAAAAACTCTTTAATTTTAACCCCAATCATCAGACTTCAGTACAAAATGCCTAGTGGTTCCTGACAATCCACCACACCTCTTCAATATTTTGGCACTAAAAATTAAAGAATTTCTTACAAGCATTATAAGTGTCTATTGGACACAAATTCTTGCTTAATAATTGAAAAAATCAAATTCGTTCATACTTTATATTACTCATGAATTATTAGGGAGAATTTTCAATTGTTTATATTTTCGTGGTACAATATATTACTCCCTCTGTCCCAAAAAGACGGTCTGGATTTGACTAGGCACAGAGTTTAAGAAAAAAAATGAAGACTTTTAAATCCTGTGGTGTAAAATGAAAGGTGTGTGTAAAGTGGACCAGTGTCTTTAAATCCTGTGGACCAAAACAAATTTTAGATTTAAAGAGTTGCCATAAAAGGAAAGAGGCACTCATTTTGGGACAAACAAAAAAGGAAAGGTAGACAGTCTTTTTGGGACGGAGGGAGTATATACCTACTAATAAGAAACAAATAATTTATATATGCCTTTTTTATATGGTATAGTAGTAAATTCTTAAGAGAATCAAACATAGAGTATAACATTCAAGAACCAAAGATATTCATGACTTTTACATTATAATAGTATGTGCTTTTCATTGTTACACAGACATAATCAAGATTTAGAGTTAATGCGTATGAATTGAGTATAACATCGGGTATGTTGTTGTTGTGCATGAATTGAGTATATCATGTTATAGATATGGGCGTATGTGTGTGTCCATGTGTATGTATATATGATATTTACATATTTAAAATAATATTTTACATATTTGAAAACTATATAAAAAGTACTAAGTCAAAATAAATAATAACTTAAAATACTTAAAACATATATAAAAAGATTGTGGTATAAGATAAATTCGTTTGACTCTCGAAATCCGAACTATGACAAATAAAGTGGACGGAGGGCTATATATAAGTAGAGTTATCTTTTTCGTGAAATTCTGTAGGGTATATAGTAGTCACATCTTTAATATATAATCATTGCCATGCTAAAATCATGGCAAGTTGTATGGTTTTTATACGATTTTTATAATTAAAAAAAAAGAAGAATTAAAAAAAGAAAACAAGTTGCAGCGTGAAATATTGAATATATATGAACTACCGACTAATGTGAAACTTTCTCTTAAGCAAAACAAAAATGGAATAAAAAACACGGTTTCTTTCATCCAGTTGCTTTGAGAATTCAGTCCTCAACTCCAAAAAATAGAGCTTTCAAACCTTTTGATTTTCTGTTCTTTATATCCTCATAGTCCACCCCACCCTACGACGAGCAGTGGCGGATCTAGAGAGTAGAGTGCGGGTTCGGTATAACTCAGTAGGTTTGACACGAATAGTGTATTTGAGTTAAAAAATTCACTAGATATATACAAAAATCAAGTCGAGAACCCATTACTAACTCTTGAGATCATTATTTTAAAATGTAGAACTCATGATAAGGTTCAAATTCTGAATCCGTCTCTGCCTACGAAGGCTAATATATATACATGTATACGTATATACACATAACCTATGATTGTGATGAAATTGTAGGAGTAATAGGTGTATGTAGAATGATAAAACCATAAAAGACTAAGGTGGTAGAGAAGAAAATAGTGAATAATTAGGCATGGTAACCCAATGAATGGTGGTCCATTTTGTTTAAAAAAAGGAAAAAAAAAAAAAGATAGTATAAGATATGAAGATTTTTTTTTTCCTTTTTTTTGCGCCCAGTGTCCGATACATTTATTATAGCCCGACTAATCCGGATTCGCGCCGCGTAGAGTCCCATTCGGGGGGAAGCGCTCCCTGCCAGTGTTTCCATACCCAAGACTCGAACCCGAGACCTCTGGTTAAGGGATGAGTAGTCTCATCCGCTATACCACATCACTTGGTGGTATAAGATATAAAGATTTATTTAATTTGTTTTACTCAAAGTTCCCTATAGTTCACGCAATATATTTGCTTTTAATATGGGAGAACATAACGCAACTTGCTCGCGTGCTACTATTTTGTTTGTTTATTTTCGTACTTATGGGTCATGCTTACGTTGATATTAATTGAGTCACTCTATAAATATCTTAATATATGTAGACTTCTTGGTGATTAATTAATTCCTTGTATGATAATTTCTGCAAATTAATTCCATTTCATGTTTCAATATTAGTATCTTAATTCTTCTCGTAAGTATACGTTAACAAGTACGGGATATAATATTCATAACTTATTTATCTTATATTCTAATTCATCTGAGTTATTTTTACGTTCTTCTATTACTCCCTCTGTTAAAAAAAGGATGACATGTTTCGAATTTCGAAAGTCAAACAAGTTTATTTTGACTGTGAATTTGAACATATAATTTTTAAATTTGTTGAAACGATATTTATGTATTTGGAAACTACATAAAAAAAATACTATAAGTCACAATAATTAATAATTCAAAATATTTAAAAGACTAAAAATACTACGGTAAATTATAAATTCGTTTGGCTTTCGAAATCCGAAGCATGTCATCTATTGTGGAACGGAGTGAAGTATATTATTATGAATAATGTCAAGAAGGTTCTAAATAATCACAATAGATAAGATATGTTTTACTATAACCAGAAAACAAAAGCACAAGTTTATATACGGAATTTCTTTCTTCTTGTCATTTCAAGGATAAGTTTTGACAACAGACACACAAGCACTCACACTAGTGAATAAATTTCTGATAATCAATAGTTAGTACTTTATTTAGGAAATTTCCAAGCATTATAATATATGATCATGTTACATAATTTTCAACTCAACAAATTCAAATCTAGTAGTAGTAGTAGTATAAGTATCTAGTATCTCCTTTTGCATGCCAAGTAGAAAGTTTCAATGACGTCCCTTGGCCAAATGGGGCTAATTATTAACACCTGACATTAAAAATTCCAAAAGAAGCAAGGCTAATTCTTATGTACGTATCCTTTGTACTTGATATATAAATTGTATTGGTATATGCAAAGTAGTACAATAATTGTATAGCATTAAGTATATATCAACCCTTTATTTATTGAAAGGCCAAACTAATTAGGCCAAATCATTGTTGACAAATTCGTACTGATTGTATCATCATTTAATTAAGTATTTATCTATATTTTTTCTTATAACCATCTGGCACTCTTGCCATCAAAAGGAGATCGAAGCTATCCTTACTAACTAGGCTTTTTTGTTTAGTTTCTAAAGCTCAAATTCGAAAAAATTTATATTAAGGATAAAACGATCTTATTTATACCACCACAACATTCCTAATGGTTTATCATCACTTAGTCACGGGGGCGGATATAGAGGGTATGGTATAAATTCGGCGGAACCCAGTAGGTTTGACGTAGACAGTGTATTTGTGTTAAAAAAATCACTAAATATATATAAAAATCATGCTGAGAACTCAGTAACTAACACAAGAAATCATTATTCAAAAATTTAAAACCCATAAAGTTCAAATCTTGAATCCGTTTCTGCTTAGTCAACAATGAGAACTTAAAGGCCAAAAACGGAGACAAATTAATAGCGTGTATAATTCACTTAGTTACTCTTTGACATTTGTAACAAAGTCAACTCAGTGTCCATTGTATACTAAAAACAAAACAAAACTAGCTAGCTATTCTTTGTGTGTGCGCGTTTATTGAAAAAAAAAAAAAACTTTTTAATAATAATAATAATAATAATAATATTTTTTTTCCAGTCTTTAAATAGCCCTCAAGAGTTGCATATTTTTAGCTATCAAAAAGTCAGCGCCATTATTCAAGAAACCACAGAGAGGTTCTTATGATGATGGCACAGTGTTCAGATTGGTGTCTACAAGCTGTTGTTAAAGGATCATCAAATATTGATTCAAAATCTTGTAATTTTTCACTTTTGGATTTTCAAGAAAGTGAATATTTGACATTTTCTGAGATGAAAATGGAAGTTGTTGGTGATGAATTAGAAGAACTTTATAAGCCATTTTATCCTGTTGATGGACAAAATATTGTCATGGCTTCATCAATTTCTTGTCCAAAAGAACCTAAAGAAGAGAAGATAGAAGAAATATTTCATCAACAGCAAGGTTGTATTAATGAATCTTTTTCTCTCAATATGGCTGGTGCGGTCTATGTACCTAAGTACAAAAAAAGGTGAGAGAACTTTGTGGTGCATGTATACTTTTTTTTATGTAGTCAAGGAGATCCGATACTCACTAACCCGACTAATTCAGATTTAAGTCGTGTAGGCCTCCAAGATGTACGGATCTTATATGTCCCGCCACACCTCTTGGCGGTGGTGGTATATACTCTTACCGAACGACCCTTATTCTGGGGGTCGTTCGGTTCAATCCCGGGATTAACAATCCCGGGATTATAACCGGGATTGTTAATTCCACCTCCTATGTGGGATTAATAATGCTACAATTTAGGCATAAAATGTGTCCTAGTATTAGCTAATACCTAATACCTAATACCAAACATGAAATAAATAGAATCCTGAATTTAATTCCGGGATAAGTAATCCAATCCCTCGTACCGAACGACCCCTTAATGTATGATGTTTGACATGAAGTTAATTTTGACAGGAAGAATGAACAGAAGAGAGTGGTGCTTCAGTTAACAGCAGATGAATATCTATCTTCTGATAAGTGGGCTTGGAGAAAATATGGTCAAAAACCTATCAAAGGCTCCCCTAATCCAAGGTCTTAATTACTTTTTCCCATAATAAGTATTTTATTCTGAAAATACATAGAGTAAAGCTTAGAATTTAGAACTTAATTAGCATGTGTGGAATTTAAATTTATCCTATGTTACTACATGCGTTTTGATACACCAATTAGGCACTTATTAAATCATCTTACATTCATGCATTTCGACTCTTAATTTGTTCCTTTTATACTTCTTTTGATTGTACTATTAATATTATATATTATTAGACGGATGCAGCTTGTATATAATTAGTGTGTTTAATTGAATCGTATTTTCGACATGAACCGTGCATATATATATATATATATATATATATATATAAAAGATCAGACTCGAAAAAGAGTCTACTTCAAGGCTGCAGGGAGGACTACGCTATATATATATACATATATATATATATGTGGAGAATTACCGAATCTTCAAAATTGATCAAATTTTGAACTCATAAATTCAAAACTGCAGTGTGTTCAAAGTTAGGAATCTTATAGACTGAATCCATCGATTTTAAATCTTGAATCCGTCCTTCTAGCTATATGGAGGAGTTTTGTAAGTGAAATATTTACACACATAAAAGGATTCCTAAACTAAAAAAACATAGCGTAGAGCTTAGAATTCCATATGTGGAATTCAACCACATCACATGTTAATTACCACGAGTTTTGATACCAATTTAGCCATTATAAAATCATATTCTTTTTAGTGAGTTTAACTTGATCGTATTTTCGGCACGAACCATAGATATGTTTATGTGAAAATCACTGATACTTACTAAATTCTAAACCGTTAATATATTTCAAGACTACCAAGCTTTTACATCAATTTTAAATCTTGAATTCGTATGATCAAATGTAAGAGTTATATAAGTGAAATTCTCAGATAAAATTTATACTGACATTATTATTATTATTATTTTGAAAATAGGAGCTATTATAGGTGCAGCAGCTCAAAGGGATGTTTAGCAAGGAAACAAGTAGAGCAAAGTTGCAATGAACCAGGAAATTTTATTGTGACATATACAGCTGAACACAACCATAGTCAACCAACTCGTAGAAATTCTCTTGCTGGTACTATTAAAACCAAATTTCCAACTTCAAAGAGCCCAGTTAATAGTGGGAGTCCAAAAATGTTGCAACCAAAAATTTCAAGTCCTCAATATGGTTCACCAACAACCCTTTTGAATGTTGAACCAAATGTTCATAAAGATGAATTTCCAGAAATAGAAATCAATCAAGAAAATATTATTATAGGTGATTATAATGAAGAGATCAGGATGTTTGAAGGGAGTGATGAGAATGACTATGTTTCAGTTCAAGACATGTTTGATGGAGACTTCTTTGCTGGTCTAGAAGATATTGATGGATTTAATTCTTCTTTTGGTTGTAATATTTCAATGTCTCCATTTTCTTAGTTGATATATATATATATATATATATATATATATATATATATATATATATATATATATATATATATATATATATATATATATATATATATATATATATTATATATATGTAGTGAGGTCTTTGTTTTGTAGAGAATCCATTTTTCTAAACATAAGATTGATAAGAGATTAGCTATATGTCATGAGCTTTTTTTTTTTTCCCCTCACACTATCGAGCCGGGGTCTTTCGGAAACAGCATCTCCACCTTGGTGGGGTAAGGTCTGCGTACATGTCGCTCTCTCCAGACCCCACGTGTGGAATATACTGAGTATGTTGTTGTTGCTGTTGTTGTTGTTGTTACTCTCGACAAAGCCAACACCTCTTGCTTTCTAGGAGTAGTTCTTTGAGAACATTACTGTAAATATTAATTCTTAAGTGAAAACATAGAATCTAAACATTCATTAATTATACAAAAAAGTGTTATACATAACTAATTTATATCATTGAAAGAGTTGATCATTTTAAAGTATTGCTGGAGTATTTTATTTATTTTGATTCTTGAAAAGTGATAAAATAGTTTGGAATAGAGGAGTAAAACAATAGACAACTTTTTTCCTTCTATTATATAAAAATCAAATGAACATTTGTCGATCAATGATAAACTGAAAAGAAAAAATTATTTTCCCTTTTTTTATTGAAAGGATTGGATACAGATAATGATGTTTGATACTTAAATAAATGCTAAAAGCAAATACTACTAGTATCAATTTAATAGTGTTCCACGTAAGTATGATATTTGAATTGAATAAGCTGCCACAATTATTTTATTTACCATCTCATATTTAGAATTACATCATTACATGCTATATTTTCAATTTCTGCAGTCAGCTATTGTTATTTCCTTTCTTGACGTCTTTAACTAAAAGATGTCCTGGCTCTTAACCGGATACTTGAAATGCTAAAGGTATTTCTTATGGTCCTCCTTCAATCACACTTCCTTCTCTATCTTTTTCTTCAAAAACTTAAGCTATAGGTTGCAGCTATAGTCAGAACTGAACCTGGCTAATTTCGTAATGTTAACCCCACAGAGCGGTAGCGAAGGAGACAGCAAATGGATGAAAATTCTCCACTTTATGGCTGCCGCCGCTTCTATCTCCGGCGCTCTAAATTCAAAAGACTACGTTAGAAATATAGTTTTACTATATTGACAATGCAAAGAACTAGTGGTAACTTATCTGCCTCATTTTTAGGTTATATCCCATTATTTATGAATTCTTACTTGTAGTTAATTAGTTTGGTGATATGATAGTATAAAATATTATGATGTCTATATATAGAAGAAAACTCTAAAAACAGTACTATATTGTCATAATTATAGAGAGAAAAAATTGTCTTTTAAAACAAAATATGTCAGTAACTTTCGGAAATTCATGTACAAAAGATTAGACAACAACAACAACATACCCAGTGTGTCCCACCAATGGGGTCTGAGGAGGGTGAGATGTACGCAGACCTTACCCCACCGAGGTGGAGAGGCTGTTTCCGATGGACCCTCTAGGAAAAAGAATATATACACAGACCTTACCCCACCGAGGTGGAGAGGCTGTTTCCGATAGACCCTCCGCTAGGAAAAAGAATATATAAGAGAACTCGAATAGCACTTGTATGTATGTATATATATCAATTATGCGGTATTCTGAAATTTATTTGAATAATGATCCTGTAGGATGATCAGCTATCTCTAGGTACACAACTCACCCTACATAAGATTATTCTCACATCAGGCCAATATAATCTACAAATACATTAATATACATATTTTTTGTGTGAATACAACATTAAATTTTTAATGTGATATGTTCCTTTTGCTTTGTATATTATCACATAATGTTGTTATGTGGAAATGTGAAATTTGCAAAGAGTGTTCTACTTCTTTTCTGTCTTGGCTAATCAAAGCAGCCACAGATCCTACAAAAGCTGCATTCATATAAGTTGTGGGTTCAGAATGAGAGTAATCTGATCTCGAATCAACGAACTGATCCCCGGAATTTGGCCCGCCAACAATGGCTCCAACATGAGTGTTTGGATTAGCATTGTTGGAATTATACCATGAGCTATAGGCATCTCTGCACCCTACCCTGGCTGGATGATTATAAACTGAAGGAATTGATGAAGCTCTGTGGTGGAGTTTTGTTGGGTATTTGGTGCCAAATCCCACCATATATGAAATCTTAAGTGGATTGTTTCCAAGTATGTAGTCTACCTGAAAAAATTAAACACAAAAGTTAATTCTCGAGACTTTCGTAGTATTAAAATTTTATCTGCAATCTTTTGACGTGTGCCTATCCTGCACATATATTTTGGACCGGAGAGAATATATGTATGTTCACTTGAGAAAAGACGACAAAATGTTCATGACTTGACCTGTGATTTAGCAAAGGCTTTGATCTTGGAGGTAGAAAATTTAATTGAACCACATGTAACTCCCTCTTTTCCAGCTGTTTCAAGGACTTTAGAGTACATTAGAAGTACCATGGTTGCACCAGTGACATATTGCAAATTACTACTGTCTCTAGTATATAAAAGTCCACCTGCAAATAACCACATGAGCAGAAAGTATTATAATTTATACTATCATTAAGTTTCTTTGAAAAAATATGTATGATTTAATTTAACTTTCAATTACCTGGGGTTGTCTTAATCTGTATTGAGCTACTTCCTGGCATCAATGCACAAATAAATGAATCAGCATGAGTCTTGAACTTTCCAAGATTGCTCTTGCCATTGAGGTACTCCTGATCATGATCAAGAATGTGAAACTTAAATTTGTTCTTGCGAGTTGTGACTGTCAAATTTCAACCTATTGTTGAGCTAATACGAATAGAAAGACTCGATTCATCCATTTTATAAACGGTTTTTTACCATGTTATTGATTAATGTTTATGGTAAAGATTGAGTACCGGTACCTTACAAGTGACCTAATCGTTACACGAATAGTGTATAGATCTTAAACTCTTAACAAATATTACTATCCGGTTGAATCATCGAGTGCCATGTACTCCCTCCGTCCCAAAAAGATTGTCTGAGTTTGACTGGGCACAGAGTTTAAAAAAAAAATGAAGACTTTTAAATCCTGTAGTGTAAAATGAAAGGTGTGTTTAATATGGGCCAGTGTCTTTAAATCCTGTGGACCAAAACAAATCTTAGATTTAAAGAGTTGCCATAAAAAGAAAGAGGCACTCATTTTGGGACAAACAAAAAAGAAAAGGTAGACAGTCTTTTTGGGACGGAAGGAGTAGTATATATGGTACAATAAACAATATGAACCTTAGCTAGTAAAGTTTGAGCTCCAGCAAACTTGTTATCCCAACTGAATTCAGAGGCAACTTGACTCCACCCTTGATTGTTTGATGCATAGTTTAAATAGTTGTTTCCTCCACCTGCCTTATATAGCCAAGCAGCAGCCCACAACAATTCATCCTTTGAAAATTTCAAAAAAAAAAAAAATAACAATAATAATCATAAGAACATGATAACTTTATATGTAACACACAAGTTAAGGATTAAGTGTCCCATATTGGCATAACACGGGAGAGATGCTGGGTATATACCTGATAACCTGAGTAAGAGCAATAGAAAGGGCAAGAAGCCTGGTAAGATCCTCTATACTTGTCCGCAAATGCAAATAACTGTCTCCAAAAAAGTAAATAAGTGATAATTAATTACTAGTGAAAATAAAGTTGTCTAGTTAAAAATTGAAATTGTATACTTACAGATTTTGATCTTCGTAGTAACTTTATAGAATAGTTGGAATCTATTTTTCTAAAAACAATTGATGCAGCAGCAAAGGCAGCTGATACTTCAGCTGCTACCTCTGTTCCTGGAAAAGTCGAGGTGATTTTGTATAATGTACGAGGAGTATCCATGTCTTCAGGTCTCTCCCAACATTGGTGATCAGCATTTCCATCTCCAACCTGTGCACATAACCTATTTCCTTTTTAGTCCGTCTCAAAAAGAACGATCTCTTTCTAAATTTGGATACATAATAAAGGTATAACTGTTGTCGGCCTAAAATAAATAAACTAATGTGTCTCGTCTTCAATAACTGTTGGTTTGTTGCAACTCCGTCCCTAATAGAGGTGAACTCATCCTCTTGAAATCCTACATCCGCCTCTGCGTACGTAAGATGATGAATTTTCACCTGAGTATAGAGTGTGGTACTTGAAGTATGTGCTCGAATTAAGAAGTTTGTGCCCCATCGAATTGCATGTTGTAAGTAGAGAAGCTGATTTGCTGAAGAGATTTCTGTTTGATGTTCAATTGCAGCCCAACTCAACAAGGTTAAAGAATAGGCCATAGGCCATCCAAATTTCACATTGTCACCAGCATCATAGTAGCCTCCAATCAAATTCACCTAATAGATTGAAATAAAATTATTTTCATATGACGAATCTTAATTTACGTCACAAGTTCAAATCTCAAATATGACATTTTTAAATCCCTTATAAACGCTGTATAAAGAACTCGTACATTTTCGAGCCGGCCATCGGAGAGTGCAGAATCACCTCTCCATTTGACTCTTTGAGATGGTGGCAATTTCCCTGAACGTTGTCCTTCGAAGAATAATATAGCTTTGCTTAGTGCATTTTTATAATCAGAAGCTGTGAATGCTACTAAACTATCATTCTTCTTGGCTAGAGCAATGGGACATGCCAAAATGTACAAAAATATAATAACCCAAATTGCAGAACAAGACATAATGTCTATGATTATGATTATATATTTCTGTTAATTAATGCAAGAGTTTGATAATGCTGTGGTGGTATTTATAGGACTGTGAGGTATGTAGTAACAAAATTCAACTGTTTTGACAGTTTAAAAGAAGCACAAAATCTGGGAAACACCCATTATGTAATGTTGGATAACGTGCGTAATGAGTATGATACGTGCGTTGTGGAAATAGTATTAACTTATACTCCTTCCGTTCTAATTTATGTGTCATAGTTTGATTCGACACGGAATTTAAGAAATAAATGAAGACATTTAAAACCGGTCTAAAATAAGACATACTAAATATTTGTGTGATTGTAAATTATTTCAGTAATGACAAAATAATAATTTTGAAGTTAAATTCTTACCAAATTTAGAATATTGTATATCCTTAGGACTTTGATACCTACAACATGTTGTAGTTACAAGGTATGGAAGGTAATTTCACTTTAACTCTTTAAGGCTCTACTAAAAAATTATGGATAAATTACATAGAGTATAACTTTATCTACTTTTGTTACAAAATATATAAATATTTTCAAAACTTACAAAAAATAGCAATATTTTTGTTGTTTGCTACAAAAAATAGCAGAATGTATTTAAAAAGAAAAGAAATATAATTAAAAAAAAGATAAATCTAATCCTATATTTATGCACCCAAATCATGTTTAGATAGGTTTAAATCTTTTTACATTTAAGACCCATTTTCTCTCTCCCCTCAAAACTATCTATTAAAAATTGACAATAGACATACGTAAAAAACAATAGCCATACAATACACAGATAATAGCCATACAATACACATGCAATAGCCATACGATAGACATACAAAAGACTAACAATAGCCATACAATACACATACAATAGCCATACAATAGCCATACAATAGTCATACTATACACATACACCATACGATAGACATACAAATGACATACAATAGAATTAGTAATTGGGTAGTTGTAATCCCAAAAAAATAGGAACAGATGAAAAGACATGCCTATAATTATGGGGATTTTGGTGCATGGTGTATTTTTAATTTTATTGAATAAATCTTTTTTTTAATAACTTGTATATATAATGTTAAGAAAGTATTGTTATTCTTGAAAAGTGACATAATGTTGCTATTTTATTGTAAACCTGCTATTATATTTGTATATTTGTATAATTTAGCCAAAAATTATTGGGGAAGCCAATAATAAGTTGGTAATTATTCATTTTCTTAAATTGCGGTCAGTCTCGCTACCTCTTTAGTTGCCGCCCCCTACTTGCTCCTTTCTCTAATAATAAGGTAGCCCCAACCTATACAAGGGGGTCGTTAGACCGCCGCTTACTAAGTGCTGGTTCTATCCCGGCCAAGCAACCAAAGCCGGGGACCTGGCAAAATAGAAGCCCTGCCATGAGAGACTGACCAACTATGAATGGATCTTACTTATGCTTACGGGTAAGAACATATATTAGTCCGTATCATGGGTCTATTTGTTACAAAACGTTTTGGCTAGAGCGCCCAAATCTGCTATATATTTGACACGGGTTTGCCGTATGGCAACCTATGCAGAAACTGCAATTTTTGCATTCGATTGCTAGTTAAAGTTAGCTCCCAACAATAACTGTAGATTTTCTTAGACTAGAAAACCAAATGTTCAAGTGCGATCAAACTCATAAAAAAGTTAAAATATTTTTTGATTTTTAGATGACCGTGAGATTTAAATCACTTCTTGTCTGTTAAAGTATGTGACCAATAATATATCTTAAAACTAAATTATTATAGAGATGTTACACTCTTATTTAATACTAATATTTTGTCTCAACACCAAAATACTTGATATAATATATCTAGATGGTAGCATAATGTACATCTCAACATTTGGATACTTTAGAAATATGAAAAGGTTAGGCTTCATGACACCAAAACACATTCACATTATGATATTACTAATTTACAATAGCTAGAGGTGTGTCTAATCAAATTTTTTTTTTTTTTTTTTTGTGGTGTTCGTTTTTGTTAATTACTCCTTGTGTCTCATTTTAATTATCATTTAGTTAATTAGCTCTTTTCACATCCATTAATAAGTTGCCTTATACGAAAACGTTCATACAACATACTATTGTACATGTGAGGAAGTTAAAAGAAATCATTACTTGGAAGTTGCAAACTTTGAAAAATATGACATGTATAAGAATATTGACACTTGTTTGTTATGGTATATGTTCATATAACGTAAAGATCGATGATCATATCCATTTAAAAAAAAGTCAAAAGAGATTACGCAGAGCTATGGACTTGCATGTCTCAGACTAAAACCCACTCTTTAACGTCACAGTTCTAGCAAAATTACAATTACAAACTTTACTTCCTACTTATCTATAAGCTTTGCTTTCTCTATTGTCAGTTTGGGGGCTACTTTAGGTTTTTCCCACCCTAGTGAGAGATCTTTTTGTTTGGATGTGCGAACCAAGTTCCACATCGAAAATTGGCAGAGAGAATATTATATATATATAAGATGTAGGGATCTCTTAATGGTGTGAGACCTTTTGGAAAAATCATGCGGGTTTGGCCTAAAACGGACAGTATCACACCATGTTAAGAGCATCTTGAATTGTTTTAGCCCAACAACTAGTATAAGAGCTAATGGATCATCAAGACGAGTATGTAGCTAACGCATACCGAAGTACTTGGTTGGATCTCTTAATGGTGTGAAACCTTTTGGAAAAACTGTATGGGCTTGACCCAAGCGGACAATATCACACCATGTTAAGAGCATCTTGAACAACCCTCGCTTGTCCTAATACTCTTTACTTATACATATACATTACTTCGACACCCTTATAAATCTGTAGGTTTTCGTCACTAGTCCTAATGGTCCATGCTCCATAGGGACAAGGTTTGTGTAATAGAATTTGAAAGACTTTTGGAAATACGACAAGCAGTATACTTATTTGGAAAGATTTAAGAAGCCAGCAAATTAAGTTCCTTATTGCCATCACTAGTACTTTTTCTTTAAAGGGAGAGCAAGCAATATAATTCCAACAAGTAAGGTTTCATGTCCATGCATGGGTTAAAGCATGGGACATTGGAGAACGGAATTACTAAAACTTTTGGGAATGATTTTATGATATATAGAAAATATTGGAGAGGTCATCACTATATGGAAAAAAAATGATGTAGCAACATTTTTTATGGTAGAGTTCGTGGCAGAACCAGAATTTTCACTAAGGAGTACTAAAATTTAAATAATTAAATATATAAATAAAATTAAAGGTACTCAATATACGATATATCTACATAAAAATAATTTTTTTACCTACTTGTACCATGTAATTTTCCGGTGAAGGGATATCAATTGATACTCCCTGAGCACTACCTAGGTCCGCCCAGTAGAACGATGATATATATCCAAATTGAATTTCAATAATTAAGTGTCTATTCAGATGATGAAAAATTACAGTGTTTACGTGTTTCTCATACTCACAAGACCTGTTATGGTTAACCACATATTTTTTTCAAATCACCATGAGCTTCTATCGATATACTCCCTCCATTCCAAAATATTTGTCATAGTTCGGATTTTGAGAGTCAAACGAGTTTAACTTTGACCGTAATATTTCCAAAATGAACTCGTTTGACTCTCGAAATCCGAACTATGACAACCATTTCGGAACGGAGGGAGTAAAAAAGACAAAGAGGAGTATCTCTGTTCCAAAAAGCATGGCATGTTTCAGATTTCGAAAGACAAACGAGTTCATTTTGACTCTCAAAATCCGAAACATGCCATCAATTGTGGAACGGAGAGTATATATATAACCGCACGGGGGAGCCAGAGAGCAAGGGGAATGGATAAGTTGATGAACAGATTTCCCACGTTGCTTCCTCTGGCTTTTTGTGAATTATTATCCAATTAATATTCTATTCCAAAGTGCATCACAAGAAAGATTAGATGGACCAAAATGAAATGGACAAACTTCAAATGTCTCAACGACTTTTTTTATACTCAGAAGTTTTCATCTTATCAGCTTGCTAAGTGTTTGTAATTTACAAAAACATGCATTCTAGGACATTAGATTATATTCTTTAATCTATTTAATAAGTCTTCGAAGAGCTTTGACATATTACTAAAGTACAACAACAACGAACAACACACCCAATATTATTCTATAGGTGAAATTTGGAGAGTATGAAATGTACTCAGGTTTTACCCCACCAATATGGGGAGACGACATATTACTAGAGTGTATGCATTAAATTAAAGGGACGACCAATCAAAATTAGATCTCTTTTCAAAAGTATAATCCAGGCACGATAAGGCAATTTAACTACTCTCTCTGTCCCAAAATGAGTGTCTACCATTCTTTTTTTGTTTGTCCCAAAATGAGTGCTTCTTTCCTTTTATGGCAACTCTTTAAATCTAAGATTTGTTTTGGACTTCTAGCCCATATTACACACACCTTTCATTTTAAACCACAGGATTTCAAAATCTTCCTTATTTTCTTAAATTCTGTGCGCAGTCAAACTCAGACACTCATTTTGGGACGGAGGGAGTATCATATTGGGACAAATGTAGGTCTAACACAAGGGACATAAGCCCTATCATGTTTATTTAATAGTATCTTTTTTGCAAAAGAAATATTTAAATTGAAAATGTTTCTGTGACATGATACTTTTAATATGTCTAGTTAGTATCTTTTGGACAAAATATACTCTAATATTTTTTCAGTACTTTATTTGCCTAATAATATTATAAGTAGCTATATATGTCTATAAGAAGATATGTAACTACTTTCATCCAGTAGTGTGAGATGTAACAGTTAAAGTAATTACAAAGATTAATTAAGCTTAGTGTAATAATGTACAATGACTGAGCACAAATAATCTTTCATGGAGGAAAAAAAAAAGGAATTAAGACAAATAATAATTGGGTAAATATTGAAATGGTCAAGGGATGTGCCATTGTTTAATAATCCATTGATTTAACAAAAGCACCGTAATTGACAGTGAGGGGTAAAATTAGGCGAAGGTAGTTTGCATCCCTTGACTAAAAGTCTAGAACGTATTTAATTGACAATTCACTACTTCTAATCTTTAATTCATAATGCCCTTTTTGGTCCAAATATTTTTTTAACGAGTCCCGAGGCGGGCAATGTTAAAACACTCTGAGACTTGCGGACGAGACTTAGATCCATGAGTCTTATGCTTCAAGTGCCCGTTTGTGCGTCAAGAGCAAGCCTAACGTTCAATGCTCGCGGCTCACCAATAAAACCTACGGTAATCGTCCGTCCAATCCCCCTAATTTAGATTGTTTACCGATAATTTTTTTTTTTTTTAAATTGAATTATACAAGTTATATTCATATATAGAAACTGAGTGTAGCTCAATTAACGAGACATAATATTGTATATATTATATACAGTTGAAAATATCATGAGGGTGAATATCATTTGTATATCTAATCTAAAATTACATAGTCCATGTTTATAACATCACTTGTTAATGATATTCATGTCTTATTTTTGTCTCTCAAAATTATTAGACTTCCTTATTTTTTCAATTTGGAAGCAATTTTATATTTATCCATAAAAAAATATTAAATTATAGCAGTAACAAAATCTATTGACGATTTACTTTTACTATTGACAACATGACTTTTTAATGGTTAGAAAATTAATGTCTTATAATTTATTTGTATCTTATTGAAACTGTAATATTATCCAATTTTGTATACTTTTAAAAAAATGTTAAATATTTTGTTTCTATAAGCTTCTTTAATCATGTTTAATTTTCTTAAACTTTTTATGTATTTTAGATATTTTTTGGGTTATCATGCTAAATTATAAATTTAAAATTAATTTTTTTAAAAAGAAATCCATAGGGTGTACAATTAGAGGTATCTTCATGCCCTCTTTATCTGTTCTTTGTGGCTTTGATTTGAGAAGCCCCATGGATTGGTTTAACCTCTAATATACTACAAATTCTTCATAACATATATGATAAACGGATCTAGCTACTTTACTTTTTTTACTTTGACAAGAAGACGAGTATATATGGGAAACAATTACATATATACTTGATTTAAAATTTATTTAATTTAGCATATGTATATTTCTATCTAACTTAGGTAATTAAAGTATAAATTTATACTTCCTCCGTTCCAAAATGGTTGTCATAGTTTGACTTGGAGCGGAGTTTAAGAAATATGGTAAGACTTTTGGAACTTGTGGTCCAAAATAAGCCATACAAAAATATGTGGCTATAAAGCATTTCATTAAGGGTAAAGTAGTAGTTTCAACTCAAAAATGTTTCCAAATTTAGAACTGTGTCATTCTTTTTGGAACGGACTAATAAGGAAACTATGACAACCAAGTATGTTATAACGTGTATTTATTGGTTTGACGGGTCATTAACCAAGTGTAGAACTTTACATGATGTATGAGTAATTAAAATTTCCTGTGTTTAATTTGTAGTGTTGATTGTTGGAGAAGAAAAGTGATCCATCATTTTCTAAACAACCTCAACTCAATCCACTGGTTTTAAGAGTACTTGAATGGATTAGTTGTTTAACAAAATTTTTAAAACCTCCGTACTTTACTGATCATTCCGCCATGCAAATAATGGATATAAGTAATTTTTGTTACGTTAATATAATACTCCTATAAAAGAGATCTAGAAAAACGTGGTGAAGACCGTCTAAATGTAAAAAGTTCGCCCAACAGCCACTTTTAACACTGGTATTTGATTTGAGACCACTATTTTATTTGGTCTTACACTAGAGGCCATTTTTGGGACATTACTAAATAAACATTGACTTAAGTTCTGATCATTGATTGAAGTTCAGTCCATACGGCCCCTGGACTGAAGTTCCATCTCTAAGGATTGAACTTCAGTCCACATGGCCCTGGACTGAAGTTCCATCTCTAAGGATTGAACTTCAATCCACATGGCCCTGGACTGAAGTTCCATCTTAAGGACTGGACTGAACTTCAGTCAACATGGCCCTGGACTGAAATTCTTTCTTTAAGGATTGAACTTCAGTCCATATGGTCCTGGACTGAACTTCAGTCAACATGGTCCTGGACTGAAGTTCTGTCTTTATGGAGTGAACTTCAATCCATATGGTCCTGGACTGAAGTTCAATCTTTAAGGACCGAATTTCAATCCGGCCTCTGGACTGAAGTTCTATCTCTTTAAGTGAAAGTGGCCACAAACTAAATATTTTGATATTAGTGGCCTATGCCCAAAGACCATTGGCAAAAGTGGTCTTTCGTGCACTTTCCTCCCTTTGCAAACATATAGAATTTGACCTTAAAAAGTAGGGAAGTGTTACTAATTGCCCTAGCCTTGCATATACTTTGAAGCAAAACATTAATCACCAAAAGTTGGCCTTGTTTTTTCTTGCCCTAGCCTTGCATTGACTCTAGTTCTGGCTATTTACCAAAAGTCGGAATTGTGTTTTTGCATACTATAGTATCTACACCAAGATGCTAATGTGTAAAAAATAACTCTTAGTTGTGGCTATTTTGTTAAAAAAAAAAAAAAAACAACAACACGCTGGCTTTTGGTGCATTATTAAATTACATGATTATCAACTTTCAATTCATAGATACTACAACAACAACAAATCCAGTGTTATTCCATATGTGGGGTCTGGAGAGGATGAGATGTACGTAGACCTCACCCCACCGAGACGGTGGCTGTTTCGAACAGACCCTCGGCTAAAGGGAAAAGCTTAGTAAACATGCATTAAAAAATCGTTGATCAAGTCAGCTTCTAATTGATATTTTACATTCACCTCTCAAGTTTCCTGCCTAAAATCTACTTGATTCACACATTAACAAGTTAAAGGATGAGAGTTAAAACAAAAACAAAAGAAAATATACTGAGAGCTAGAGTTATACCACAAGGCTGCATTGTTTGTAACTTGTAATAACATGTTTTGGGCACGTCTACCTTTTCTAACAAGGCAGTTGAACAGATTTATTAGGTAAAATGTAGTTGGCTTTTATCAAAGGGTACAAGCCAATATCCCCTCTTAATTTCACTATTCTCATTACCCTAATAGTAAACCATATATGTTTCTCATAACATTATAAACTGTCCAACGCCTATCACCTACCTTCATCTATAAATTCCAAACATAAATTCTTTGTAACATTCTTGCAATCTTGATCACACAACTTTTTTCACATGCATAATTATAGTTCAACGTCCAATATGGATGCCGGTGAAGAGCCGCCGCCGCCGCCACTTCCACCACCACCTTTACTATCAAATGATTTGTCTCCAGCTAGCTTCTTCATGCAACCTATGAATAATAATTCTCAAGTTATTGGTTGTGATAATAATATTGATTGGACTGCGCTATTATCGGGCTCTATTAATAATTGTCATGAACCAACAATGATGCCAAATGTGTCGATAACTCCTAGAAATATTACTATGATGGAAGGTGAACAACAACACCAACAACATGGTATAATAAGCTGTAGAGACAAAGGGAAGATTAGGAAAAGGAAATATGTTCCACCAAGAATTGCATTTCATACAAGGAGTACTGAAGATATTCTTGATGATGGATTTAAGTGGAGAAAATATGGTCAAAAAGCTGTCAAGAATAGCATTCATCCAAGGTAAGTATACATATATATCCATGCATGGTGATCTCAATATATATATATATATATATAGTCGTATTTAAAAATCACTGGTAATTTCATTTTTAACAACACAATAAAATCTTTACAATCAAACTCAGGTACATATATATATATATATAGAAAATTAAAGGTGCATGTGTATGTGTATGTGTATATATATAATTAGTGTATATATATTATAGATATATACTACAAAAGATTTATATTAGCCATTATTCTTTATTCTAATTGATAATAATATGTGTTGAAGGATTAGGTCTTACGGTGAAAATATCAAAAAACCTAAAATGCAAAAAGGAAAACGAATAGATGAAAATGAAATACTCGTAAAATGTACTTATAAGTTGCTTTAAGTCTTAAGTTTAAACGTAAATAATTATATAACGAAATGCTTATCTAAGTACAATTTTTTTTTTCTTAATCTTTGTGAACTACAATCTCCTATACGGCATTCGAAACATTTTATGTTAAAAAGAACCATTATTTCTTATTTACACTTTAATACGACTGCCATTGATCAGTATAAACAATTCATATCCCATTTGAAGCATTTATTTTTACAATATGAGCTTCATTTCCGCCGATGTACGCCATAATGATTTATATTGTCTTTGTTATTCACCGGTCACTTTCTGTATATTAGATGCACACCCTCCAAGTTTCATTTTTTCAGAAATTATACTACTCCCTCCGTTCCAAAATGGTTGTCATAGTTCGGATTTCGAGAATCAAACGAGTAATATTTTTATATATCTTTTAAATATTTTGAATTATTAATTATTGTGACTTATAGTACTTTTTATATAGTTTCTAAATATATAAACATCGTTACAAAAAACTTAAAGATTATATGTGTAAACTCACGGTAATGAACTCGTTTGACTCTCGAAATACGAACTATGACAACCATTTTGAAACGGAGAGAATATTTCTTTAGCAACTTCTTATGCGTTCTAGGTCATTAGTTCATCTCTGGAAACTAAATGGACTCAAATTATATAGTGTTTTAGGATCTCCAAAAATAGATATTCTAAAATAAATAAAATAAACTACCCAAAAAAAAAATATCAAGAGTTTTCAGACGTCACGAGGACATAAAATACATCATAGTCATACCATTGAAAAGTGAATAGGTCATATTGTCAGAGGAAGAAAAATATGGTAAGAGTGATCTGTAGATGAGTCTCCATATTATGAAACTTCGCATTTTGTTTATTCCTTTTTTTTTTTTTTTATGTAGCAATTTATGTTTTTTCTTTACTCGGTGTAGATATGATTTCTTATATCCTTTCTTGAGAACTACTCCCTCCGGTCCATTTTATTAGATCACTTTCCTTTTTTAAAAGTCAAACAATGTAAATTTTGACCAATATTTTGAGATATATTTCTTCACCATATTAATATGACAAGAATTGCAAATTGTAGTACTTTTCGTGTAGTTTTTTAATATCTAAATTATAATTTTAAAATATTGACTAAATCAAGTTCAATTTGAATCCGAAAATTGGTCAACTTGACTCTCGAAAAGTGAAAAACATCAAATAAAGTGGACCGGAGAGAATAACATTTAGGATCATTGATATAGGACAAGTTAAATTATAACCTATTCATTCTATTATGAGATAATCTTTATAACGTGCTTTTGTTTTTTATTATGCTATTTCTTTCATCTTTCAATTATCTTAAATCGAATTTGATCAATAACAGCTCCTTCTTGCCTCCTTTCAGTTCGCATAGTTGTTTCTTAAACAACTTTAATAATCAGAAAATCTTACATAATATTTTATACATAATAAATGGTTTATTTCCATGAGTGTAAGACTTAGGTTGTTCACCTTCTCATGAAGATGAGTATTCTAAATTGTCACACTTTAGTCAAGGGTCAACAAGCAAGTTTGAAATAATTAATACTCCCCCGATCCATTTTATTTGATCACTTTCCTTTTTTAAAAGTCAAATAATGTAAACTTTGACCAACATTTTGAGATATATTTCTTCATCATATTAATATGACAAGAATTGCAATAAAATATTGACTAAATCTTGTTCAATTTGAATCCGAAAATTGATCAAGTTAACTCTCGAAAAGTGAAAAATATCAAATAAAGTGGACCGGAGAGTACTTATCAATCTTTGAAATCAATAGCATCTGTATATATAACATTATATCCCAATATTTTTTTTAACTAAAAAGTTCCCCACTCCTTTTCTTTTTTCTTTTTCAGGAGTTACTATCGATGCACACATCACACATGCAATGTGAAAAAGCAAATTCAAAGACATTCCAAAGATACAAGTATAGTGGTGACAACTTATGAAGGAATTCATAATCACCCTTGTGAGAAGCTAATGGAGACCTTAAGTCCATTTCTAAAGCAACTTCAATTTCTTTCCAGATTCTAAGATACCATCTAATTAGATGTCTCAGATCAAAAAGTAACGTAACAAGTCAAATGTAAAATTATGTGTAGAAATGTAAATGAAGATAGTTCGAGAAAAAGACGGATATTACTAATGTTACCATCTTATATGTTTATGTATGAATCAAATTAAAGAACAGCATTTTACAAAGATCTCTTGTAAATGAAGTGTCTTTTTATGCATAAATTTCCAATTCTTAGTGTGCATCATTAATGAAGTTCTACCTACAAACTTTTCACATCATCATTTCATTGTCAGTTTTTGCCATTTAATCTGAGTCTTCACTGCGTGTGATATGCAATGCAATGCATCGATATGCATTCTGCACCGCATGTTATTGGGCCTAACGAGCAAGAAGACAGAAAGTATCCCAGAGCTGGGACACTTACGAAATACCCACAAAACATAAAATAATTACAGCCATTATCCGCTACTTTCAAATATTACCTGGCCTATAAATTATTTACCCACTCTACCCATTCAGACTTGTATACCATAATATATGCAGTATACTATAAAGGTATACACATATAAGGCATACCAAATGGCCCTTCGGACTTTTATACCATAATTTATACAGTATACCTTAAAAGGTATACACATATAAAGCATAACAAATGTATACAATAATAAATGAGTAGGTTGAATAAATACTTTTAATTTTATGGGTAGTGTAATTTCTAATGGGTATGATTTGTAAATACTTTAAATTTCATGGGTATAGAATGTAAAAAATTGCCTCAATCTATGAGACGTGTATCTTCTTTTTGTGCATAACTTTGAACTTTTTGTCATGCATCCTAAAATTCTGAAGACCAATTCAAAGTGACTACCTATTATGGAAGAAAACATGAACAAACTGGGCACCAATGAACTACAATAATATTTCTTTCTTTTAAATCAACTAAGAACATGAATCCTCCGGATAGATAGATTAGGTCTCCAAGCTTGTAAATCTCTGTTTTTTGCTGAAAGAATAGATCAGGGAGCTCCAATGAATATCAATTAATGGGAATATACAAAAACTATGAATTCAAAGCTATTGATTTACATTTGTACCAACTGTACTAATAAGGAGGTAAATACTTCCACCACAATTTCGAACCAACTACATGTACAAGACATGCAAGTGTGAAGTGTACGATATCTTGCTCTGCCCCAATGCTGCAAACACCCCCCCCCCCCCCACCTTCCTCCCCCGCAAAACCAATACAGAAGATAAAGCGGGTGAGAGGAATGCCAAAATTGTCTCTGATGGAAAATCAACATGCACATCTGTAGGGGTTCTAATTACCAGAGAATTGACTAAAAGTTTGTGCTGCTTTTCAACACAAAGTGGCTCCTTCCGGCAGTTTTGTACAGAATTTCCTCTTAGCATAACTGTTGTCAAAAATTTTGAAGCTGTGGTAGAGATTGAGACGTTAACTCAACAGAAAGGGATATTGAGCAGCTCAAGTAAACAGCTGATGTTAACCACAGTAAAGATAAATAACCTCTTCCATTGAAAGGCAAAACTACTATGAAAAACTGAAGAGTTGGAATTTTAGTCAAGTAGCATCTCATAGCTGGAAAGTGCCCAAATCACGACCATGTTGGGTGAGTTTTATCTTTCTTTGACCAACCCATTCTATTCTATAAGAAAGATCGATATTATGAAGCAGCTGTTTAAATCTGTCCATTTCATTCGATGCATTGGTGCTCTCCTGCGTGAAAGATAATCAAGAAATAAGACAGTATAATGGAAAGTGGACATATTTCTGGAATTTGACAAAGTTTCCTTTTGATTATCCATGAATTTCATGCTTTTATCATTTAATTTCTCCTTTGCAGCTACAGACAACCAAATTTGTGTTGCACTAGTCATCATTGGAGCCATAAGAATCTATGCAAGGTCTAATAGCAGCATAACAACTTTTACTCAATATAAGAACTAACTTCTGGTTATACTAACTGCATCAAGAGTGCATACCTGTGAATTAGCCTCTCCATCTTTGGAGAATACACCTGCCATTATGCTTGACCTATTAGCGTTAGGTGAGAATCCCTCCCAGGGAGGGACAAAAATCAGTTTGGTGCACTGGACAGGAACTAGATTCCTGCTAAGTTTCTCCCACCACATGGATCCCAAGGAGTAGGACCACCATCTGACCATCAAGCCAGTCTCAGAAAAAGCGACTAGCCCCTACAAGTAAAATAATATTGTATAAAACTCTGTATAGACAGTGGTATCTCTCAAGTAGAAAAAGGTAGCGCATCAATGTGCCCAATCAAGTGGATAAAAGATACTCAACGCAACAATCCTAAACATTACCCATTGTTCTGTTTTCAGCCCTTCTTATAAGTCTAGACTCAACATCGACTCTTGTAGGACCAGGAGAGGGCTACAAGTTGACGAAACAATTAAAATATCCATTGTAGTGGGATGCAGCAGTTCTATTAATTGGTGGGCTATTAGGGATTGTAACTCCTAGTTAGCTATTTTCTAAAGGAGTACAAACCCATGCATTAAACTTGCACAATAATATCGAAAACTTTGCAATGATGAACTTAAAGAGGCATGATACCTCTCCGTCTGGTGAAAAGCTAAGAGCTGATATTGCAGTATTCACAGTCATTCCTGAAGCTCCTCCGAGCAAACTGGGAAGCCCAGGAGGTCCACTTGCATCTAAGACTTTTATTTTTGTGATGCTGCATTGAGGTGTAAACCAGAATCAATGTTACAAGCATTTAGATGAATAGAAAAAGGGCCCTAGAACCCCGATCCTGACACGGGCAGGAGTGGAGAAGGGATTTTACTTTGATTCAAGTTAAAGCTTTGTTGTCAGAGAGAAACCAAGGAAAAACCTTGGGATCAAACATAGCAAACCCTTGGCAAAGAAAAAAGAAAAAGAACGTTGAAGCCGAAGGAAAAATATAGTCACTTCTAGAAGGACATTGATTAATTACTTATCTAAAAGATATTCCAAAGCTACAGCTATATCAATTCATGAAAAAAGGAAACTCTACAATCCTGAGTATATACTATATAGTATGCTTAATCTTTGACAGCCAAGGAATACTCAAAAGGAAAGAAGAAACATAAACTGTAGAAAGCACAGTTACCTGCTTTTTTTCCTTTTCATCTTCCTCCTTATCTCTCTTTCTTTTATTTTCTTTTCCTATCCCTTTTTGTAGAAAGTGAGTTACCGTCCTGCTATCAAAGTAGCTGCTAATATTAAGTACTATTTCTTCATCGACCTTCCTTCCCTGTGTCAGTTCTGCTCGTTACAAATTTCATATCATTCTCTTACAAGCAACGATTGGCAGAAAGACTTATTCCTCTTAAGAAATATCTCAAAGGACTGTGGCAAGATAGCCCAAAAGATTGATCCTACAAGCTCTAGTATGATGAATCCAAACAAAAACTAAATAATAAAGGTCCATTGGAGCAGAATGACATCTAAATAGTCTGCCTTATATATAGCTTCAATAATTATTTTTGGTACTCCATGAAGTTTCTAGTTCTGTGGATCCAGCATGTTTGTTACTAATGATTACTAAAATAAAGAGGGAAAAAAGCTCCCCATATGGCTCCCAGAACAATCAGATGTACTGTCACTTACCTCTGCAAGTCATATACCCGAATGCTTGCACTGTTAATCTCTCCAATCGCATCTCCAGCAGCTAAACGTGTCGATGAATCATTTAGTGCTACCATAGGGAATATGCGTACAATTTCCTTCAATGCCGCCATTGAACTTTGCAAGCAAGTTTTTCGCATGACTGAGTTACCAGGATCCATTGTCTGTAAAATGAAAGTGACCACCTGCAAACCTATCTAGGTGTTAGACATGCTATGGGATGATGAAGTTTTTCAATTTTGTACTAGCTACGGGGGTCATGTTCTGACAGCCATACTTTAAAAGTGAGAAATACCAATTCTTGTATTGCTCCAAAGTCCAATGATGGTTATGGCCTACCAAATATCATAAGCTAACTATAAAATCTATGAATTCATTTGGGAACAAGGGTTTGCAGTAGAAAAGCAGATAGTCATACAGTGGAAAGTGAAAACTCTCACAATATAACGTAAAAGCACTGCATTTTAGGGTGGTAAACAGTAACAAGTAACATCATACATCCCTCTCAGCTTAGTAATCAAGAAGTATCTTAACAAACCTTATCAAGATATTGAACCAAGTTTCTTGGATAACCACGTGCCACCCTAACTATAGTCATGAGGGATACTACATGAACAGGTGAATCAGAGGCAGTTGACCAGATCTGACTTTCTATGACATTCAGAAAGCCCAATACATCAGCCATCGCCAAACATGGAAGAAGAATCCCAACCAAAGTATCACGAATCATAACAGATGTATATGGACTTTTGGCAGGTTCTTTAGCAGATGCACCACTGACACACTCAATTTGGAAGAATATGTCCCCCATCAGGCGCGGTATTTCAGAACCAATGCATGCCTTCCATGTGCTTTCCATGCCTTCTGCCAGAATTTCTGCGGCAGTGGAGCTATATTTCTCGTTCATCGCCATAACCAGCTTGACCAATGGATTAACAGCCAAGATAACAAGATTTGGTTTCACAAGGCTAGGATACCAAACAGCCAATGCAGCAGCAATGATGATATGAGATGTCATTGCATCTTGGCTGGTGCCACCAACACAAGAAATCCAATCTTGCATTTCAAATGATTCTAGCCATGATTTTATTTCAGATTCTTCATCCTCAGAGTTCCCTTCAGTGACAATTTGTCTATCATCCCTCAAGCAGTTGGTGGGTTTTTCCATGGAGACTGAATCAGAATTTCCTCTTGGTGATACTCCATTCTCATTATCTCGTGTATTATCCAGGCGCAGTGGAGATGGAATAGCCCGTGAAGCAGCACAATGAAATAAGGAACGCGCTGCCATTTTAACATGTTCAGCTTCATCTTGCCAAAAGCTCACCAAAAGCTTTAAAACAAAGATTTCAAACCATTAAGAAACAGCTTTGTCAGGACTGATTAGTTAAATACTAAACATTCCAAAGAACTAATGTAATCAAACTGTTTCGACAAGTATAGAAAAGAACACTGCCCATAAGGCACAAGTCATAGAGACAATGTACATAGAAACTTCCCATACAATTCACCAAGGCACAAAAATGATCACCTCACCAGCCATATAATCTAGGCAAAGAACCTTTTCTCTCTTTCTTTTTTTTTTTTCCAAAACCGTGGGGGCTAAGGAAGAGTTTTGGAGGGTTTAGCATTAGTATGCAGTATATCTGAAGGAGGAGTTGCTTTCAAACATGAGATATAAGTTTGTATTAGCCATCAGATTTAAATTAAGAGCCACACAATTATGAAGGAAAAGCAGAGACAAACTTTCCATTATTTTAGCTTCCTGTTATTAATGCAACTTCAGAGAAACCTGCATGTTCCTCATAACTCACACAGACCTTCAGATGGACCTCATTGACACTGTAACTATGGGTTGCTCTAAGAATGAAAGAAAATTCAAACAGGGTACAGCGAGTGGTGAAAAAAGTTAAAGAAAGGGTCTGAACGAATTTCTCTTGCCTCTCATGGAAGGGATTCACGTAGCTGGACAACTGACCAGATAGGGCAGAGTAGTTATACACACGTGCACAAAAGCGGGTTTGGGGGGGGGGGGGTGGGGGGTGGGGAATAAAGAACCCCTAACATCAAGGTAATTATTTCTGTTCTTTCAAAATGGCCATATATCCACATTTTAACCCCCCACCCCACCCACCAGGAAAAAAGAAAGAGTTATTCAGATGATTTGTTACCTGAAGCAGGGGAGGCTTTATATCAGAAACTTTCTCAGCAAAGCTCCGCATATAAAATGCAGACAGAGAACTGGAAAAGACAAATAGCACAACAAAGTATTATTAGAGTTTGGTGACACATGAGGCTTCTAGCAATGCAATGCCAAATGACAGACACTTCATCTATGTAATGCAGACACAGACAGTGGTGGAGTTTGACATGATGTTTCTGTAAATGATGTTGGACAAAACCCAGAAAGGACACAACAAATAGTAAGGCAACTGCAGATGGGAAAATCTTTTTTTTTTTTTCCAACGATTTAAGTCCATGTAGTAACCAGAAAGCATGCCACAAAAATGTCATACCTGCTGGCTGCCTGAAAGGAATGTGACAAGCTAATCATATGTTGAGCAAGGGACACCATTGTTAGAGATCTCATTGCAGAGTACTCTGATGATGATTTCCAAAGCTGTATGTCAATTTTAATTTCTTAGAGGCAAAGAAGAGAGAAGTTCTTTTGGGGAAGAGAGGAGGGTAATTGGTAAATGAGAACAAATGCCAAAGAAAAGCAGACTAAACTCTAGTACAGTCATCAAACTACCTCGAGAGTAGAAGTGAAATCAGGAAAAGTCAGAGTCAAAGACCCCCGATCCCCCAAGAGACCAGAAGCTACAAGAAGATTTTGTGGTCTTTTTAGCTTCATTTCAGTCACTAGCAATTTATCGAGCTCAGGGTCCACATTCCACAAGTGCAAAATAGACAAGCTGAATTGAAGCAGACATTGTTCAAGCAAGAACATCCATTCAGGACCTTTTGCAGCTTCAACGGAGGTACCATCAGATTTACTATTGATGCTCTGATCAATGGAAACAGGGATACCAGTTTCCTGATCACTGGAATTAGTCACCTTAACAGGAGACTCAACCCTTATTTCTTTCACTTTGTTTTTATCAGGGTTGGAACTCTCATCTTTATAGTACTCCTCTCTCCGACAAAGGGACATCAAGGACATGAGATCAAAAGACAAAGCGGCAACTCCAGGAAAAGGGCAAGAGCCTTTAACAGGCTGTTTTCTGCTTTGCAAGGCAAGCAATGCTGATTGATTAGATCCTGTCTTATTTGCAGAGACGCCTGTACTAACAGCTATATTTGATGAAGTCGTCCCCTTTCCCAGAGTTTGTGACTGAGGTGGTGGAAACTTTGTTTCTTCAGTGATAGGAAAAAGCAATGAGGACGCCGAAGTATTTCCACAAATCGTACTTCCATAAGGAAGATCTCTGTCAATACCGATGCAGAAATGTTCAAACATTGAATGAGCAGCAGCTCCACGAAGAACCCGCTCACGAGCACCTGACTTTACATCCCAAATGTACAAAACATCTGCATCAGAGGTTCCTGTTTGGTTTGGACAAAGACATGCTATGTAGCCTCTTCTACTATCCCATACAACTTTTGCGGGGTAATATGGGTGGCCAGGAAAAATTCGCTCCACACGCATAGTATCAAGTGAAGAAAGGGCAACACATAAGTCTTCTCCAACAGAGAGGAAGCAGTTACTCCATGGATGTTCTGTTTGAGATGGTGGAAGAATTATTTGGCGAACTGGGGCAACATGTTGGTGTAGTACAATCATGGGACTGCTGGAATCAAGATCCCATATACGAATGGTACAGTCCATACTTCCTGAGAGTAGAACATAACTGTAGCTATCTCCTTGGCATCTAGTCAGCACACGCTGTGCAGCCAAACTTAGTACAGCTCCTGTATGCCCCAAGAGATATTGCTGAGGGGTATGTGCTTTTGACTCAGCATATGGATTTCGACCATGAAAATCTAATCCTTCAAAGAACATATCAAATCGAACAACTTTTATATCACCATTATAGAACCCATATGCAATAGCCAAAGGCACATGCTCTTCAGAGATAACCATTGAAGAAGACACTAGCTCTTTTCTTTCATACGTTTCATTTCCGTGGATGTTTGAAACCCTTTCATCAATAGCTTTAGAACAACTGGCACCATCTTCAGAGGAATTTATTTCATCCTTTCCTCCTGTTGTGTTTGATTCAACAACCTGCCTAGATATCTCAGTTGTAGAGGCATTACGGTTATGAGTCCAATCATCAAATATTCTACCTTCACCAGAAAGCCTACATTCCTGACAAATTGTCTCATTTTTATCAAACAGCTTAGGCAGTACCCAACAAGTCAGACGAGGTTTCCAAATCAATAGTTCATTGATAGGAAAAGAAATTGATTCAACCCGGAAAAGGAAGTTGTTCAGTTGCACGAACGAGATAGATAAGCTCATGCCAGAATCCTGAGAAATGACCGGGATAGCAGCAAAAGGCTCATATTTGAAGATATTACTCGAGTAATGTATCCTGTACACTATGGCAGCACCTTTACCATTCCATACAGCAAATTTTTCAATGATCGTGGCATTTGAATCTTCAGAATCAAACATATCCTTATCATCATCGACAAACATGCCGCCCACGACGTGCGACTTCCCTTCTATAGAGAGCAGATCATCTGAGAAAGATATCTCTCCAATGGAACTGCCATCCTCTACTAGACTAAATATGCAGCACGTTCTGTATACAAAAGCTAAAACCGGCCCACGATTTGCAAAGGCCACCAGTAGTCCCCTGTCCTTTGACCCATTTAGCCAATCCATTTTCCCTGTATCAGATAAGTTACTATTGGCGGTCATGCTTTCTGTGCTTGAATCACACTCCTTCAGTATAGGTATACGTTGTGCCTTACCAAAAGAATCAACCATCATCACTGACTCAGTCAATACATCTCCAAATGATGAAATTACAGCCACAGATTTCAAAGGCCCCATGGATAAGCTCCCATGAAAGACTGTTTGTACAATACCAAGAGTGTACGTATCAACAATCACAACTGTGCATTTTAGCGGCTTTGCATGTTGTGGGTCTCTATCTGCAAATGCTTCATCTTTCTTAGCAAATCTAGGCGAGTGATGATCAGATAAATGAACATGATCAAAGGAACAACAAGCTATACATACATATCTACGATTTTCGGGAAATGGTCGAATTATGGATGGAGTCCCCACCCAGGGAGGCATTTTCCTTCTACATCTGCAGTGTCCACTGGCTCTGCTCCAAACGCACAACACACCATCAGTGCATGCACTTAATAACGCACCACAGTTAGATGAGTTAGAATTTGGTACCGCATTATCCGAATTGTCAAATTCCCCATCTCCCGAAGCTGTTGTAGGAACACAAATCCCTAGATCGGCTATTGGAGCAACATGACCACAAAGCATGGCAACTGGTGTAATTTCCTGATCCTGGAAAACAAAGGGAGCACTCATAACTTAAACCTTAACAATCACTACACTAGGAAAGGTCCAATTTTACTCAAATTATCACCATGATTTTTACTCTATCCATCCAAATTTGCCCACGTCTTTTCATAGTTAGCAGCATTAGACCTAGATAACTTCATCTTTATAATCATTTAGATATTATAAATTGCAAGAAACTTTCTACAGGGTGCATTGTTAAAAAAGAACAGGGTAAAATCTAAACATCTCTTGGCTTAACACAAGGAAGCAAACCGCGACAACCATTATGAGATAGAAGCATACACGTTCTTTCTTTCTCTCTCTTTTTTTCTTTTTAAGGACAGAAGAGTATATTCTTTCCACTTATGAGCTAAATCATGCCTACAAGGCTGCAATAGTTCAGTTTTTGTACAACTAAAATATAGACATTTAAAAAAAATACTGGAAAGGACCAACAATTTGGGATATTCAGAAATAAAATGTTAAATTCATAAAGCTAAACTGTATCTCGATTAATTCATATTATAGATAAAATGTAGATACTAATATATATATGAGCTTAATGGAAAAAATATGACAAGTGAGTATTCATAACGCCGACCACAACTTAAGTTTAAGATTGAGCAGTAGCTGTTGTTTTATAGATAAAATCTAGATAAGGGCGGAGCTAGAGTGCTCAACACAGGTGCGTCCAAACCCAATAGCTCTTGCCTGTATTGTTGTATATGTCTTAAGAAATTCATTTATCATGTACAAACTGTTAATCTAGAACCCGATAATTCGAAAAAAACTAAAACCTCAAACTCATAAACTTTAAATCCCGGCTACGCCTCTGAATCAAGATACTAAAAATTTACACAAATAGTATTGTAACTGTTATTAAAAATCTGGTCTATTAATAACAATTACGACGTCGTAATTTAAGTGAAATGTAAGCGTCTGAACCCAGTTGCTTTTGTCAGGATTGGGAATCTGTCTTAAGAAATTCATTTAGTATGTAACAAATTATTAATTTAGAACCAGGTAACTCAAAAAAAACTAAAATCTCGAACTCATAAACTTTAAATCCTGGCTTCCCCTGTGAATCTAGATACTTAAAAATTACACAAATAGTACTGTAACTGTTATTAAAAATCTCGTCTATTAATAACAATTAGCTAAGAACAACTACGATGTCGTAATTTAACTGAAATGTAAAAGTGATCAACAAGGTGCGTCTGAACCCAGTAGCTTTTGTCAGCACTGTGTATCTGTCTTAAGAAATTCATTTATTATGTACAACTTATCCTGGCTTCGCTTCTGATCTATCTAGATACTTCAAAAAATTACATAAACAAATACGACGTCGTAATTTAACTGAAATGTAGCAATAAATTTCAACAACATTAGGGTTCAGCTAATGGTACGGTGGTTTATACCTGACGGGAGGTGGCGGAGGAGAGGTTCCACCAGATGATGGAGCCATCGGAACCGCCGGTGTAAAGAGTGGGAGGATTATTGAGTGCCGCGACGGCGGTGACTTTGTGAACCGGTGGTGAACCGGACCAAATACATGCTATAGATTTACACTTCATTGATTGATTCAATGATCGAGCATAGATCAAGTTAAAATGTTACTCCTATACTAGTGTAATTTTAGCTACTATGTGAACATATTTCCTAATCGTCAAATAAGTACGACAGACTATTTCTAAAGTTGCAAACAAATTAACTTTAAAGTTATTGTGGTACGTTAATGAAATTATTTATAACCACATAAATTTATCACTTCATTAAATTTTGGGTAAAGTCAAAAATATTTATTTAAATTGAAACAGATAGAATACTAGACTAGATTATCTTTATAATGCTCGTAATGTTATTACAAAGATAGCTTAGATATTTCTTAATCAACTCAACCTCGCAAGTGTTTAATATATATTTCTACTTTATCAATATATTTATATGGTAGTTAAGTTCAATTTTTAAGTGAATGGCGTATAATAATAATAATAATTAAAATAAATAATCAAATACTGATTAAAATGATAAAATCTAAAACAAGACCAACTCATATTCGTAATTTTGTTAAATGAAAGAGATACACCAAAAACATGAAGAGTATAAATTATTTATAATAGATATGTATTTATCAAAACTCCTAAACAATAAACAATCAAAAGTTACATAATAATAAATATGTAAACTAATAGTGATGGTATTTTTGCATCTTGTACTGTATGTTATTTTGTATTAAAGTGTATTTCCCAAAAATGTATCAGGTTTTACAATTAAATTTATTTTTAGTTGAGTCTAAGGCGACCGTTTTTGTATCTCAATTCGATCGATCAATAAGCAATCTACGTAAGCAGGTTAATCGATTTCAAAAGTTTTAACTTGGAAGCAGTTCAAAAATCGATGTCAAGTATGCAGATTCGATGGTAGGTTGAAGTCAGGCAATTCAATTACAAACGATGATGAGCAAACAAGTTCGAAGTAAAGGACAAGCTAGTATTGTACGATGAGACGACTTTGTGTCAGCAAGATGCACAGTTAAATTATGACAACAGTAATTTATCCGGTAATGATTATAGCAACCCGATGGCGAACAAATACAATACGATGGAAAATGAATATAGTCAATCGAATAATATGAGGCAACAATAATAAATCCGATGTAACTTAACGAAGAACAAATTGATGAATCGTTTGTGCGATGAAAATAACGATGAAGGGTTGCTTAAACTAAATGCAGTAAACGAACAAAATATGTCACGATTAAGGCAAATATTGATTTAAACGAATAAGCAAGGAACAAATAATTAAAGCGATAAAAGCTTATTGTATTCGATGAATCGATGGATGGTGCTTCAATGGAAAGAACAGATCTCCTTCCACGTTTGAACCAAGCTACGATCAAACTTGAATACAGCGAATCTCTTAGTACAAATTGACCGCACAGTGAAACAAATGACTACAGCTTTTTGACGAGAATAGTGACTTTTTAGAATGCTAGAATGTTGCTTGGATCAGTGTGTGTCGAATGAAGATGTGAGGTCCTATTTATAGGTTGAAACAATGGGGAATCCTAAACCCTAGTAGATTTCCACTTCTCCACGTTTCTCTTCCAACTGTTTGCACGTCGTCATCCATTCCACTAAATTCGCCAAGTCTGTTCCGATATTTTAGGGATGAGGATCAGTTGAAGTTTATCCACTATGATGTTGTCTTCGATTTATCCGATCACAATGTTGCACAATCGATCGAAATCAAACCGAGGCAGTTTCTTTCCGATCTCTACTCCTTCGAAATCAATTGGCGTCTTGTAACACGACCGAGTCTGTTCCTTTTGTGATCGAACAGAAATCGACCAATACATAAAGGTTTGTGATAAGAGTATCCAAGATACCTCAAACTTTTATATTTTTAATCAACTTGTGTTGAATGGTAAACTTTAATTATTCTAATTTAGTTATGGATACACCATTTACATTTCAAATCCAATAAATCAAATCTCATAAAGAAATTGATACTTACATAATTAATTAAGTGTGATTTTAACCATATTGAGTTTGACTGATATCATCATCATTAGAGTTAAGCAACTCTTCCCAGCTAATTTCCTCCTCCTTTTCTTCTTCTGCTTCTTGGAGTTTATTCAATATTTAATAATTGGTATTAGCTAAATTATGATAAAAATTATACCAAAATCTTGAGATTACCTATCTCATTGGTAAGGTGGAATTATTTATCCCACTTTTAATCCAATTTTCAATCTCAAAATAAATTTATCCCAAAATCATGGAATATTTCACCTTTTATAATTCCTCGTCCCAAATTACCCTTAGAGATAATAATAGCTTATGAAGCATATTCAACGGTGTCGAAAGTGCCAGAGTAGCTTATGATTAATTGTGTCTGTAGTAACAACACCATATGTCCGAAAAGATGCATTCACATTTTCTGTATCTTTACCTTGATAACAGAAATCATAGAAACATTCTCCTAAGTATAAAATACAAAAGATGCTTTAAAATTCTCTAACTTCTGTTCAACAAAAATTACAATCTTTTTTCAAAAAAAAAAAAAAAAAAAAAAAAAAAAAAACCAGTTCAGAAGATATTATTCTGGAGAAAGAATCGATGCCAAAGAAAACCCCCATAGTTATTGCGCGTCGGAAAAGTTCAATGAAAAATGTGTGGTTTTCGATGGTGTATCCTTCTGGAACTATGAAAAATATGTCAATAAAAAATAGTTCCTACTTCACTGACGTAAAATAGTTAACATATATTGGTTTCAACACGTACTCGCTGTGTTCTTCATTGAAGTGTTGTTTCATTGCAAGTTTAGACTTGAAACGAAAGGGACAACCAGCTTCTTTGCAAGCTATTTTGAGGCAGCAGTGCGAGTTTCCATAATGAGAGGTCATCGCCTTCAAATAATTGAATACTAACTTTTACATTTAGCATTTTTTTCATTTGAAATAAGTTGGTAGTTTCTTTAACAAATTCTTTCCGCCAGCAAAACCCTCTCATGACCGGCTTGAGGATAACTATCAAACTTTTTGCTACAGGCCTCCAAGACCCTAAGGCCTCTAAAAATTTGTTATTAATTATGTTTATTTACATTAGTAAGACTTCTTGTAGGTTAACAAAATAATTATCATTTATTTCAAAACACTACATTGATTCTAATTGCAAAAAATCTTATTGACAAATATGAGTACTTGAGATGTATAAATAGAAGTTTTAAATATTACATAAGCGAGGAATAAACTTAGATAGTCCCTTGTATGGGCATATGAATTTTTATTCCTTATGTATACAAGTGAATATAAAAAATCCCTTATACTTGCCAAGGTGGATAGCTTTGGTGCAACCTTAGACTATATTTTGTAAAACTAACCGGGAAAGACAAAAGCTAACGACATCCATCAATCATCTAACATCACTCATTTTCTTCATATTCATCACCATTGTCATGTTAGCATCACCACAATTCACAGCATGACCATCACTTTCCAACCAATGCAACGACCACTTCCTCCATTGCTGCGAGAATCACACTTTTTATAGTTATATCTCAACTTAAAGTGTATATTCTGTCACCCTAAACAGTCAAGAAATTAGCTATTTGAAAGAACATTTCTGGCTCATTTGAAGGTCTACTATTCTTTCACTCTTATTTCTTCAATGTTCTTTTCTTTGTAATCCAAATTAAAGCATCGCATCATCCCACCTCAAATTGATATAGAAAATTAGTTCCTATTTATCTTTAATAACTCAGTTTTTAACTGAGGTTGAGGTTTTTCTGTTAGTTTCACAAAATAGTCAAAGGGCAGACCAAAGCTATCCACTTTTACAAACATAAGGAACTTTTTATATTCACTTACATACATAAGGGACAAAAATATTCCTATGCCCATACTTAAGGGACTATCTAAATTTCATGTCCTAAGCGAGGAATAAACTTAAATAATCCTTTAAGTATGAGATGAGCTAAGTAAAAATTGGACAAAATCATATAAAGAAGATTGGCAGAACTTCCTAAAATATTATTTAAGTATGAGATGAGCTAAGAGACAAAATCATAAGCTTCTACAATATTTATAAAAATTGGAAAATTTTTAAAATCTATAAAGAAGATTTACCACATTACTAATGTTATGAATATATATATTGATAACTCTCTTGTCTGAATCGATCGTACGTATTTATCAACTATAATAATATTTAAAAAAATTAATAATTGAAAACTTAATTTATGATTTTGTACTGAAAAAAATTAAAAGAGTAAACTTTAAATTAAAATATAAATAAATATTAAAGGACGCTTCATATAAATAACTTTCTCCGCAAAGATAAGATGAGCTATGCTAGAATCAAAGTTATTCATTACCAGTAATGTAAAGAGATTTTTACATGGACATTTTATTTTAGTTCAATCTAATATGTTATCATCATAAATTAGACTTTAAAGTTTATACACTATTATGGTACACATTTATTTTTTAATTTTCAAATTGTTATGTAAGGAGCTAATCTGTTTGATTTTTAAAATTATAGGAATGTAACTGCAACTAAGTAAAAAACCAGAGTACTTTACTCTAAACTTTCCAAATCTTGAAGGGTCAAAACACCATTTATCCCAATTTCAATATGTCTATTTATACCCCTTTTCCTACTCAGTTCGTCCAGTTTACAAAGTATTCCGGTTAAACAGGTTCGAAAAGCTTAAATCTTCGGTTAGGCTGTTGTAAAATCTGAGGATGGTTCCTTTTTATTTCTAATAATTAAAATCTACGTAATTAGGAACTGCTGATTTTCGAAAGAACATTCCCTTTCCCGGGCCTGCATGAGCTGGATGCTTTGTGTATCGAGCTACCTGATTTTTATTTTTCGAAAGAATCATAAGTGAAAGAAAGAACTGTTGACTCCTTTAATGTAGTAGTATCATAATAGGATTGAAAAAGTACTCTAAATTTTGTATATTTAGCTCCAGGGTATGTGTTATTTGGAACTTTTGTGCCTTTAGGGATGATGGGGTGGTGGGGTTTTAGTATTTTATGATTCTTGCTCAAAGTTCAAATCTTTTGGAGCCCAACCCAGTAACATTGGCATAAACCCTGTATTTGTGTTAAAAAGAATCCACTTTTATTCGTATGAATAATCTATATAGAAGAACGATGATGGTTCAGAACTCATAAACTTAAAATTTGACTCGCCTTTGCGTGTGTGTATGTACTAGTATTGGGGTTGCTTGATTTATAAACTAAGCCGATGGTCTATTGGAAACAGTCTCTCTATTCCACTCGAGGTAGGGGTAAGATTTGCATACATCTCACCCTTCTCAGACCCAACTTATGGGATCATACTGGGTATGTTGTTGTTGTTGTTGTTTGATTTATAAACTGAATGAAAATTTGAAAATTTTCAAATGATCATAGTGCTGCATGTTCAATCTTAGTTTGAGGCCTAAAAGTATAGTTAAGTACTTTATTTTTTGTTTCCTGTTTTGCACAGTGTGTTTATGTGTATTTCACTAGTATGATTTCTCAATACTACCTGTTTGGCATGTCAGATGAGTGTGACTGCAGATTCTCCAATGCATTCGTCAAACAGTGACGATTTCGTAGAATTTCTAAATGCTGAGTTAGATTCAGCTTCTGATGTATCCTTCACTGAGGATAAAGTTGGAGAGGAGGAGGAGGAGAATAAGGAACATGAAGAAGAGGAAGACAACTGTTATGAAGTGTCAGATTTTGGCAGGTGTTCCTTAGTCTTTAAAAGCTTCATAATTTTTACTTGATCGCAAAGTTTGAATTTTGTGGTTTCCCTGAATCCCAGCAATAAGGAATGGGCTTGTATTCTTTTATACTCTCAGTTAACTTGCAACAATCTATGATACATACTCATAGACTAGAGTACTGTACCCCTTTCAGTCTTTAGAGGACAGTATATACAATTCAGTTTTATTGGTAGATTAAGCACACGGGAAAAGAATAGGCTTCAATTCGCTTATGGTCCTCCATAGATTAAAGAGGAGGGTACGGTGCAGTTGGGAGTGGTGGTTGTTTTATTGATCGAATGCTACTCTTTTTGTCACAATAAGTAAGCATTTTTAAACATAAAAAATTTCTTAACTAGGAGGTTACTTTCTTGTGTAATTGCAGTTTTCTTCTATGCGTTTATAGCTAAAGCTCTTACTTTTGTACTTTGTAGTGTAACATCTATGTACAGCTTTTGATTCTATAGTTGTATGGATACTGTTAGTGGTGCAGCCAGAATTGAAGGCTATAATGGTCTGTGATACTTCAGTTGCAGAACTGAATTGGGAACTTAAGTAGTTTTGTCATAACATTGGGAATCTGAACTTACATTCTGACTAATGTGGAACGAGCCCTTGAAGCTAGCAGGAAAGGTTATGAATTATGTAGAGGTGGACTTGTTACAGATTGAGAAGTACATATTGCAAATCTAATTTTATCGATCTTTTAGGTAAAGGATAAAATTAGATAAGAAATGGTGTTTTTGAAATCACATGTAAGAATGCGTGTTTTCATTTATTCGTTAATTAGAAAATTGTTGTTTCTGGCTTTGAAACTCGGTGGCTAATGGCCTCACACCTCTACCCTTCTCTACTTAAATATAAGACTTGGTTCTAGTAGCATTCGAACTTGTGGCATTTGCCTATTACTTTCTTTTAAAATAACTGTGATGCCCGATCTAGCTTGTATACACCTCTCCTTGTACCTGCTACCTCCCACCAGTGTAGGTAGTGTAGGTACTGGTTAACATTGCTTACTAAGGTTTGGGCAAATAAGAAGAAACACCTAGTGTTTTTTTTTGTCTGGTTGGTATTTAAGCCGTGTTCCAAGGTTTCACCTACTTCATCGACCGCTAGGACACATCGTTGGGTGCTACTGTTAACATGAAGGTTTTTGTCTCTGTGAAATTATTGTGTTAATGTATCGGGTTACTAGTATATTTCCTGACTGTGTCAATAAAGAAGAAGTTTTACTGAATGTGATCTAAGTATCGGTCCTCTGGTTATAGCGGCTGTGCTTGTATTCCCTTGTTCACTGGGCAATGGTTATTGCTGCTTGTAGTTTTTTGCTGCCTTTGCCATTCAATGCCCATATTTTTTTCAGTAGGTATAAAAGGCAAAAGGTGGATGCAGTAGAAACTACAGGGAATCGGCATGACTCAATATCTCGTGGAGAACGAGGACAATCTTCAGGTGAGATTGTCTTATTAGTTACTTTCACATTTTTGGCATTATGTTTAATGTGGTCTCTGATATAAGGTGTTCCATTTTGACGGATGACTGGTTCAACATTTACTCAGGAGGGAAATTGAGTGATTGCTTAGAGTCTATTGTATTGTAACTAAACTCTCTCACCTTTGTTCGTTCCTACTTTTGTTCTCTGAACCTTTGTGCTTCTTTTTCATGTTGTGTACCAACATGCTTACATTCCTAATGTTGGTTATCAATGTTTACTGTCGGCAATTAGTACCAATGCTATATCACTCATTTTCCTTTAACTGAACATTTTTTATTACTGCTTTTGCTTTAAAAAACTTGATGTATTTCTTTTATGTAAGGGGACACGATGCCTTGTGATATTGCATCTATATTTGCTTTAGTTGGGCGCTTGCACTTGCATCATGTATGGTTGTGAGTCCAACCTATGGGTCGATGGCGAACAGAAATCATTTTACTTTTACCTTCTTGGAGTGTGAATAAGTTGATCAGTTTCATTACTATTCTATTACTGATAAATCTGCGAGGTTCCTCCTTCACTTTGATATGCCCTGTTAAAACTTTAAGTTCTTGGACCAGGGTTAACTAGAATTTAGGAAAACATAGCAGATTGTGTGGCTCTGCCATTAGGTAACTATCATGTGCACAACTGTGGCTGCAGACACTTCATTCACTTTGGATGTATGCACACATCCTGGAGCTATTGGAGGGATGTGCATAAGGTGTGGGAAGAAGGTGAAAGATGAATCCGGTGTGTCATTTGGGTACATACACAAGGTTCATCTTCTTTCAGTTTAGTTGCATTTATTCTTGTTAGTTTTGTGTTGTCCTTCCTGTCTTTAAACAACACCGGTTAGTTACTGTAAAACACACTTGTAACAGAACAATCTTCGTAAGTTTAACCACATGCACACTCTTGGAAAGCATAGGAGGGGGCATGGACCCTGCCACCACTGCTCTAACTCTTCCTCTTTTTTAAGTGTGTGTGTTTGTGGGTGTGAGAAAGGGTGAAGCAAGAAACGTATAACCAGTATGATCAGTCTTTTCAAAAGTGAAAGGCGCAAAATAACACAGAGGATTATGTGGCTTTAAAAGCAAAGGCGAGAACAAGTGCACACTTCTCGAAATGAAGCACATTTTATGAAAAAAACAGAAATTACAGAATATATTCTTAACATCTGTAGTTTAAATTACCAAATTCGCCATTCTGCATATAATAATGATAGAGAGGAGACCCAGTACTCAAATGGCAAAAGGATTTTCTCCTATTTCTCTCTGTTTCATCTTTTAAAGTTAGATCCAAAGAGTTGATCAGTACTTGCAAAGTCACCTTACTCATTATTTGAAGCAAGAAACGCATCGCTTCATCCATGAGACAGCGGTCATCTCGCTTCATTGCTTTAACTGATGGAATGATGGCTTTTCATCACACTGAAGATGATATTAAACAGCTTACAATCTCAGATATCCATACTAAATCAGTTTATACTATCAAAACATTTTCCTTTTGTGGTTCAAGAAAATTTCAGCTGATTCAATAACTACTTACCTGGTGTATAAATTTGCAGAATCTGAGGCTCGCAAATGACGAGATTAAACGGTTACGGGAAAAAGACTTGAAGAACTTGTTGCGCCAGAAGAAGCTCTATTTGGTTCTTGATTTGGACCATACACTACTCAACTCAACTAGACTTTCAGATATTTCAGTAGAAGAACAGTACCTAAAGGACCAAGGAGAAGCTCTTCCTCGTATTATTTTCTTATTGGTTCATGTTCTTTTGCCTAGATATTGTCATGCTTTACCTTGTGTACTTAGTTTTGATCATGTTCAGTTGTTAATTATTATTCTCTATTCCCCATCTTCCCGTGACTCTAGTGGATTGTTAGAGCATAGACACTTTTGTTCAGGCACTTTCTAAAAATAATATTTGATGAATGGTGATGATTCTGAAGGAAAGATTTTACTTTTGAAAGGGAAAAATCAATAATTGTGAACGCCAAATATAGGACTTCCAGTTCATCAATACCTCAGGGCTCAGCCTCCATATTCCAAGCATCTTCAACCTTCATGTTTTGTATGCATGGATTATTCTGATAGTTTGAGCCCCTTAATAATTCCTTAGAGTCAGATATATTTCTTTAAGTCCCAATTTCAACATCCCCACATAGTTGATCAAGAGTCATATTCGCAAGTTAAAAAGTAAATACCTAGTATGAATGCACTTCAACTTATTTTAGCTTGATGGACAAGAATGTTCAAGGCCTCTTACACAATATATGTTCTTTTCTTCTTTGTTATTCTTTTTTATCTGAAAGTATTGTTTTTGTTGTTTATTGGCATTTGAACTCTAGTTGTTAAGCTAAGATGATTTCTGAGCTTGTAATGCCCACAGATTCTTTGAGAGGCAGCCTCTACAGATTGGAGCGGATTCAAATGATGACTAAGTTGAGGCCCTTTGTCCACACTTTCCTTAAGGAGGCAAGTAGTTGGTTTGAGATGTACATCTACACAATGGGAGAACGTCCTTATGCACTGGAAATGGCAAAATTGCTAGACCCTGGAGATGTTTACTTCCATTCTAGAGTTATTGCAAAAGGGGATTGCACGCAGAGGCATCAAAAGGGTCTTGATGTTGTTATGGGGCAAGATAGCGCAGTTCTGATCCTTGATGACACTGAAGCGGTAAACTAACTAATATCCTAGAACCATTGTGTTCATGTCATTTGATGGATGGTTGTATTAGTCTTGGTTTCGTGTTGCCCGCACTTCTAATTGTCTATCAATTTAAGTCCACAACATGGCAGAAGTGCATTTAAATCATACTGATGATGTTATATATATGCAGTAGTCTTCAGTAGTTGGAAGGAATAATCATTTTGTCGTGATGCAAAATTTAAAGCATTAGGTTATTTTGATACATCAGAATGGAGGTGAAATGTTATAGTGTTCTGGTCTGTGATTACACTCTTGCACTTAAAATGGTCTTGATATAATATCCTAGGATGTTTGAGGAATGTTACAAGAGCAAGGAAATTCAGATTTAAAGTTCATGTTTTTTAGAACGATTCTACTCTTAGGGTTGTTTATAGTAGTTTCCACTGAAGTCTAATCATGTTTCATTTTGTTAAAGCCTTGTCAAAAAATGTTTCATTTTTGTTATAGCTGTGTTAGGTTCTTGGTTCATTCTTTATTTTATTATTCTCTCTTTTAGATTTTTCCAGTTTGCTGCTTTTGGTGGTTACTGCATTGGTCATTACCTGTCTTTAGGGAGTCTTGTTCCCCAGGTTTGATATTTATTAAACTGTCCAAAGGTTAACGAATGGCTTGACTCTCAGCTGCCATCTCTGTTTATTATGTATCACATAAAATGCAATTTGTGTAATTGTATCAACAAATCCTACATCAAATATTGTGCTCTTTTTACTTAGTTGTCTAATGTGTTGCGTTTGGTTTGAAGTTATATTGGGTGAAATTTGCTTGTCAATTATTTCAGGTTTGGGTTAAGCACAAGGAGAATCTGATACTTGATGGACAGATACCATTTCTTTGCTTCAAGCTGCCTACAATTTGGCTTAGAAAGTAAATCTCTATCTGAACCTAGAAGTGACGAAAATGAAGTGGAAGGAGCTCTTTCTTCTGTTCTCAGTGTACTGCAGAGGATTCACAGTATGCTCTTCAATCTGGTATGTCCCTCCTATTCAACTTTTGATTTGATTTTCTATTTCTTGCTTTGTTACATTGTGAATGTACATTTCTAGTGGCTATGATCGCTCTGCAGAAGTGTGAGCAGAATCTGTATGACCGAGACGTGAGAGAGGTATGACTTCTAATAAAAAACTGAGTGTAGGTTATCTGGTTATGTCACCTTCCAATTTTCATTCAGTATCCTTGTTTTATATGGAGAAATTCAAAATTAAGTTCATCTCTTTAGGATTATTTTCCCAGAATAGGCTTTATCTAGTTATGACACATATATTTGCATTCCATTCATATTGCATCACTTCTTGTGAATCAACTGCAATTTTCCTACTTTAGACCTATTATTTCAGTTTACTGGATAACTCTGCGTGCTTTGTTTTCTGGTCTGACCATTCGTGTTATTTCGATTTGTCTGGTTAAATGCTGTCCCTTAAATACAATTCAATCAAACAATTGCACCTCGATCCCAAGCAAGTTGAGCTCCAGTTTATAAATCTCTTTACTCCATTTTATTTTTCTGATAAAGCTAAATCCTCATGGTTCATATCAAGCTAAGTTAATTGTTTGACAAAAATGACAGGTGCTCAAAACAGTTCGGAAGGAAGTCTTGGCGGGTTGTCCCTATTCAGTCGGGTTTTCCCTATCGACTTCCAGGCCGAAAATCATCGTCTGTGGAAAATGCCGGAGCAACTAGGAGCAAAATGTTCCAAAGTACATGACCTATCTGTCACTCATGTTGTCTCTGGGGACGCCGGAACAGAGAAATCGCGCTGGGCAGTGGAACAAAGCAAATTCTTGGTCAATCCAGGATGGATTGAAGCAGCCAACTATCGATGGCGAAAACCACCTGAAGAAGACTTCCCTGTAAAAAGTCTGTCAGCAGACTCAGTGCATAGTTATCAGTTTTTTGAACCGCTAAGCATTGTATACCATCTTAGGTTAGGTAGGAGCTTATTTATGGCAAGCCTTACAGTCTTAACATTTTGCCATCAGGACTAAAACTTGTATGGGATATTGCTTTTACTTGCACTTGTTATACCATTTTCTGTAGTTGAAAGGAAATAGACATGATGAACTTTTCTACTTCCAGTGTTTGATAGTAAAGTAATTTCCAGAAAAACAGCTTAAATAAACAGAGAAGCAGGAAGCAGGGCTATTCGGTTACTAATATGCGCATATAAGATTTACAAGACCAAGAATTGCAAGAACCTTACATATTACTACTATCTACAGAGTCTTGAAACTGAAACTACTCCAAAATCTTCTTGCAATTACAAACTTCCTAGCTATAAGCTAGGTAGAACATACTTCACAAATACTGAGATCGTCGTCCAAACTGCTAAACTCACCTAAAAGAGATCCATAATTATCAATGATTGGTAACCCCAGTTTCTGTGAAAATTTAACTTCCCTATCACCTGGAAGTTGGACCCATTGCTCCATCGACAAGTCTTCATCCTCTTGACCTTGCTGCTTCGGATCAGTTGGCATATCGCTTTGCAGCTCAACGTTCTTTGAGCTCTGAAAATCGAACTTCTTAAACTGATAAGCATGAAACCCTTCTCTAGCAATGCCTATATTGTGAGAATCAATCATTAGGTCAGTTCCTCCAGTAGATAAATTAGAGATTGGAAGGTCAAATTCTAACCCACCAGTTGATTCGGGCTGAAATTGTTGACAATCTACATCCTCATGTTCTTGCTTGACACTGACTAATTTCTCTTTGGCATCTTGCTTAGAACAAGTTTGCTTATTAATACATTGCTGCTGCTGCTTCGCCTTAACTAGTTTCTGAAACTCGAGCTTCTTAGATTGATAGGCCTGGGAAGCTTCTTCAGCAGTGGCAAAAGTACCCAACCAAATCTTTTTCTTATTGATGGGGTTTGTAATCTCCGATGTATATTTCCCTGTCGTCTTGCTCTTGTTAACCCCAACAATACGTGTTGTTTTATGAGAGTCGATTCCCACGCTAGCAGCATTTGAAGTTTGATTATTAGGCATGGACAAGGATGACCCATCTGGTGATTCAGGCTGAATTTGACTACAATTCCTCTTTGGTCTTTTCTCCTTATTTCCCTGCAGGCTTAATTTCTCAAACTCTGCCTTCTTAGAGATAATAGCTTCTGAAGCCTCTTCAACAGTGTCAAAAGTGCCCAACCATATTTGCTTATGTCTAAATGGGTCTCTAATAACAGCACCGTATCTCCCGCTCTTTTGCCTTCGGATTCCAATCAAGCTTCTCTTGGCCTTAGGATTAGTGCTTGTAGTATTAGATGATTCTGTGACATGAACATTAGCCGTTAATTCAACTCGTGATATCTCCCTAATAAAGGGCTTTTTACCATCGGCTTGGTTGCTACTTTCAGCAGCAGCAGCAGCAGTTGTACTGTTGGTCGAATATGCGTTCTGCGCTTTGAGCTCTGTTGCATGCAAACCCGAAATAGCTATACTACTCTCCATTTGATTGTGTTGAAAAGGTGTACTGGACATTACCTTGTCAACAAACATCTCAGAAACATCACACTCTGGCTCCTGCTCAACTGACAGCGATCTCCTTTCTTGACCTTCACGAGTAGCAGCATCCGAGTCATCAGAGTGTATAACTTGGGTTATCATCTGTCTTTTGCTGCCGGTTTCTTCTTTGTCCTCTGAAAGTACTACTTGTTCAGTTTCTGATCCACCAGCTAATTCGGGCTGAAACAGTTCACAATTTACATTTTCATGTCCATGCTGCTTGACATTGACTAATGTCTCCTTCCCATCTTGCTTAGAATCATGAGTTTGCTCATTACTACATTGCTGCTGCCGCTTCGCCTTGACTAGTTTCTGAAACTCGAGCTTCTTAGATTGATAAGCCTGGGAAGCCTCTTCAGCGGTGCCAAAAGTACCTAACCAAATTTTCTTCTTAGTGACGGGGTTTGTGATCTCAGACGTATATTTCCCTGCCGTCTTGCTCTTGTTAACCCCAACGACATGTGTTGCCTTATGAGAATCGGTTCCCACGCTAGAAGTATTTAAGGTTTGATTATTAGGCAAAGACAAGGATGCCGCATCAGGGGATTCAGGCTGAATATGATGAGAATTCTTCTTTGGTCTATTCTTGTCATTTCCCTGCAGGCTTAATTTCTCAAACTCCGTCTTCTTGGAGAAATAAGCTTCTGAAGCCTGTTCAACAGTGTCAAAAGTGCCCAGCCATACTTGCTTATGTCTGATGGGGTCTTTAATGAAAGCACCGTATCTCCCATTCTTTTGGCTTCGGATACCAATTAAGCTTCTCTTGGCCTTAGGATTAATGGTTGTACTGTTAGATGATTCCGTGACATGAACATTAGCCATTAATTCAACTCTTGATATCTCCCTAATAAAGGGCTTTTTGCCTTTGGCTTTTTTGCTACTTTCAGCAGCAGTAGCTGTGCTGTGAGTCGAATTTGAGTTCTGTGCTTTGAGCTCTGTCACAGGCAAACCCAAAATAGCTACACTACCGTTCATTTGATTGTATTGAAAAGGAGTTGTGGACTTTACCTTGTCAACAGAACTCTTAGAAACATCGCGCTCTAGCTGCGGCTGCTCAACTGACGATGATCTCCTTTCTTGACCTTCCCGAGTAGCAGCATCCGAGTCATCGGAGTGTAACATTTGGGTTTTCTTCTGCTTTCTGCTGCTGGTTTCTTCATCTTCTTTTTCCTCTGCCAGTATCCCCTGTTCAGTTTCTGATCCGCCAGCTGATTCGGGGCTAAGCCACCCACAATTTACATTTTCATTTCCTTCCTTGTTGACATTAACTAATTTCTCTTTATCATCTTGCTTGGAATCATGAGCTTGGTTGTCATTACATTGCTGCTGCTGCTTCTCCTTGACTATTTTCTGAAACTCGAGCTTCTTTGATTGATAAGCCTGGGAAGCCTCTTCAGCAGTGCCAAAAGTTCCCAACCAAATTTTCTTTTTACTTATGGGGTTTGTAATCTCAGATGTATATTTCCCAGATGTCTTCCTCTTGTGAACCCCAATGATATGTGTTTTTCTACCCACACTAGTAATATTTGAGGTTTGATCATTAGGCACAGATGATGGTGCCACAACAGGTGATTTAGGCTGAATATGATCAACATTCTTCTTTGGTTTCTTTGTTCGATTTCCCAGCAAGCTTAGTTTCTCATCAAACTCAGACTTTTTGGAGAAATAAGCTTTGGAAGCCTCTTCAATAGTGTCAAAAGTGCCTAACCATACTTTCTTATGCCTAATTCTGTCTGTAATCACAGCAGCATACCTCCCACTACTTTGCTTTCGGATTCCAATTAAGCTTATCTTGGCGTTAGGATTAATGCTTGTAGTAGCACCAGATGATTCTGTGACACGAACATTAGCCATTAATTCAACTCGTGATATCTCCCTAATAAAAGGGGGCTCTTTACCATCGGCTACTTTGCTACTTTCAGCAGCAGTTGTTGTATTGTTTGTCGAATTTGAGCTCTGTGCTTTCAACTCTGTCGCTTGCAAACCCAAAATATCTATACTACTGTCCATGTGATCGTCTTGAAAACAAGTAGTGGACTTTACCTTGTCAACAGAAACCTCAGAACTTCTTTCTTGACTTTCACAAGCAGCATCCAAGTTGGAGTTTGAAACTTGAGTTATCTTTTGTTTTTTGTTGCCTTTTGGTTTATTCTCTTTACAATTTCCCTGCAAGCTTAATTTCTCATCAAACTCAGACTTCTTGGAGATAATTGCTTTTGAAGCCTGTTCAACAGTGTCAAATGTGCCTAACCATACTTGTTTATGTCTAATTGGATCTCTAATGACAGCACCATACCTCCCATTCTTTTGCCTTCTAATTCCAATTAAGCTTTTCTTGGCCTTAAGATTAGTGCTTGTAGTAATATTAGATGATTCTGTAACATCCACATTAGCCTCAGATTGTTGCATGTTACAGTTAAAGCCTGTTGATGCCTCTTTAACAGTATCCAAGAATACTTGTTTTTTCTTGCTACTTTCAGTAGCACCACTTGTAGTGTTAGTTGAATATGAGCTCTGTGCTTTGAGCACTGTTGCATGCAAACCCAAAATATCTATACTACTGTCCATTTGATTGTGTTGAAAAGGAGTACTTGACATTACCTTGTCAACAAGAATCTCAGAAACATTGAGCTCTGGCTGCTGCTCAACTTGGGCTATCATCTGTTTTATGCAGCTGCTAGTTTCTTGTTCTTTCTCATCTGCAACTACTACTTGTTCAGTTTCCATGGAGATTATGTTAGTGACAATGTACAATGAATATGCATTGAATTGACAGATGTGTTGGTGAGATGAAAGATGCAAATGGGATTTTCTTGGAATTAGGAATTAGAGTACTTTGTCACTGAGCTTTCTCTACTGTTCATGTTAGAATAGTACTATTGTCAAAGTCCACTTACTTTTGTTAGCAAGCCACCTTACACGTGTTACTTTTTTTTTTTTTTTTATTTCCCACCCGGTGTCCGGTACCCTCATTGGAGCCCCGACTAATTCGGATTCGCGCAGCGTAGGACCCATTCGGGAAGAAGCGCTCCCTACCAGTAATTTTTCCATACCCAAGGCTCGAACCCGAAACCTCTGATTAAGGGTTACACGTGTTACTTGTTTTTTGTTAAATTATCCTATATCCATTGTTGCCCGACTAATTTGTATTAGTATTGGTAGAGAGATTTAGTATATGTTTTTCATACAGTAAACACTTTTTATGTATTTTTTCATTCGCAAAGCTTGAATTCGAAATATTGAGTTGAGGTAGTATCATCTGTTACTTGATATTTTTCTATAACGATAATAAAATATTCAGTGTTAATCATAGATTGAGTTTGGCGAAAGTAAAATGTATGCAGACTTTATCTCACCGAAATGGAGAGGGTGTTTCCAATGGACCACACATTACTTAATATTTTTCTACTTTTTGTTAAAATAAGGTTCTTTCTTCAATAATGTTGTTTCACTATTTAGTTGAGTGCGTGTCATATTTAATTCGGGCCTTCAAAGTGCCTTTCTAATGCTAAATGACTAAATTATGGATTTGAGCACAAATACACCTGATTTTTAAAAACATGAACATTTTTTTAGTGGTATTAAAAATATAAGCACTTATTGTGAAATGAAGCTTAAAGTACCAAAATACCCTTACTAAATCTCCATACTTTCTTTTTAAATATATTAGATATTTTTATTAATAGTGAACGATTTCATCTATTTGCATGATGGATAAATTGATGAATTTTTATATTCATTATTGCAATTATTCTTTACGAAGGATGGTAACCTTTCTTAGTCAAGTATTATTTTACAACAATGTGTTTTCTTAAATTCAAAATTTTATATATTGACGCACTATATTCGCAAAGCACGAGCATATAAATTAGTGTGTGTGTATATATATATATATATATTTACTTTTTGTTAACTAGTCTTTGGGTACGTACGTTGCACGTATATCAATACCACCAACAAATTAACTTTTAAACCTAATGTAATAAATATTGAAAGAAAATGTTTGGGATAGTAAAAAGAAATTTTGCAAGCTCGAAAATGATAAAACTGATCATATCAAGCTAACTTAATGAAATAATAAAAATAGATCAGTTACGACTTAGCATAATATAATACGTTTTTTTACCAACAATCCGACAAATTATTACAACATCTATAAATAGATCCTCTAAAGAAAGAACAATCTCAATCCCGGACAAAAATATAGGAGATTGCGCTAACACAATTAAGCTCTAAAAAGTTTATGCGGAAATGAACAAATGTAGGATCAAATATATTAGCTAATTCCACATTTGTTTACTCCAGACTTACCTATGCCATATTTCCTCTTTCTTATTCTAAAATTTGCTATTCCAGCTCTTTCATCATAAATGGTCTCTCGCAGCATGAGGAAGATCTTGCATGTTATGATATTCATGGTGAATTCCTTGAGTAGAACCCTTCTTTGCTAGTATATCAGTGGTTGTGTTAGCCTCCCTTAAGAAATGTGAAATAATTTCATTCAGTTGTTTCAGGATATTTCGAATTAGACAATTTTGATAATGCATTCTCTACAATAGCTTTACTTCTCCAGAAATCACGTCGACTATCATCTTAGAGCCCATCTCCAGAAATCATGTTGTTGCTAGCTCTTAACTTTATCTTTAACCTTGCTATCTGCCAATGATATCCTTTCACAATAGGCTATTTGTGAGTCATGTTACATCTTTTTTGTCAATTTCAATTCAACAATAAAAATAATTAAGTGACAAAATTAACAAATTTAACTTACCTACAAAATCTTGTTGGAACCTATCACTCAAATTGAACGTTTTCTTGGAATGATGTCTTGGGTGTGCATTTGTATGGTAGGCTTTACAGTATAAGTCAATTAAGAATTTTGGGCTGATCACCTCAAGTGATCTCAAAATATATGAGATTAATTCAGAGCGATTAAATTTGTTTAAAAATAGAGATTCTTTACCAAGAGTGATTTAAGTGCTACTGACTTTTACATCAACCAATTAGTTGAAATCACCCTACGATCTGCAAGATAAAAAATAAAAGATTATGAGGATCGCCATTAGAAAATCAATAATCGAGTTAGCAATACTTAGTGCTATTCGAATAAATAAATTATTAAGAGAAGATGTAAACAATGTCATCGTTCTTGCTTACAATACTTAGACACATAACATAATGTAAACAATGTATCAAAATTTGAAATCAATTTTGAATTTTTACCTGGATTGATATACAATGCATGGTCCAAACTTCTGCAGACCATATGTCTCTCGATGTTAACTTTTTTGAAATTAAAATGATCGTTATTTGATCCTATCAAAATACGAATAATTTACTAAAGGTGAGCAAAGTATATGATGGTGTATAATATGTTAGTAGTTTCTGTCTCCCATTGTTCTTCAAGCTATAATAACTCTCTTCAGGTAACCAATATTTTACTAGCAAACACCCCAATCAATATAATTATTTTTAAAAAGCACAGTAGAATCAAGCAGTATATTCACATTCATAATAGAAATAAACGTTAAAAAAGTATATTAATCTTCCTTGAAGATGTTTTAAAGGAAGACATGAGGGTTAATAAAGTTTGTCAAAGTTACCATCTAAACGAAAGAGCTATCGGACTCCTTTACACCAAGCCTTTACTGGACATTGCATATTCTTCTTTGGACAGGACTCCTTGTAGTTGGTAAGAATATTAGATGCAACACAAAGAAGGAGATGCATACTTTTGTAAACGATATTAATGGATTATGTTAGCCGGTTGTGTCCTTTGCCAAGACAAACTCTGTAACTTTGTACTCGAATTCTGATAAAAATTAACATTACATGAGTCCTAAAGAAAACTAACATCCACAGGTAAGGTATCACATATGAATTCTGCATCTTTCCATAATCAAATATCTATCACTCGTGGAAATTCTTTATACAATATATACTTTTTAATAAAAATATTATATGTAATGTAATTACAACTTTATCCAATAAAATATCACTTACGAAGGGTAGAAAAGTCGAGTGACATTTCACTAAGGCCTTCGTGCTTTTATAATAATATAATATAATATAGGTGTGTTAAATATATACACTTTTTTGTTATTTGTTGCTTCAAAAATTATATATACTACTCCTCATTTAGTTATTACTGTGTATTTATTGCTTTAAATCTCTCAGATATTTTATCTGTAATACTTTCAGCTTTAAATTTGATTCAGAAGTTTATTATAGATGTTATTATAAGCTTTACCTTCTCGTTCGTTGTATAAACTTTACCTTGAATTTCTATTCAAAAGTTTATTATAGATGTTAATATAAGCTCCTTGTGTAAATTTTCGCTTGAATAGTTTATTATAGATGTTATTATAAGCTTTACCTATTATAAACTCTACCTATTATAAGCTCGTTATATAAACTTTAGCTTGAATTTTTATTCAAAAGTTTATTATAGATGTTATTATAAGCTCATTGTATAAATTTTAGCTTGAACTTCTGTTCAAAAGTTTATCATAGATGTTATTATACGCTTTACCTTCTCGTTCGTTGTACAAACTTTAGCGTGATCAAAAGTTTATTATAGATGTTATTATAAGTTTTACTAAGCTTACCTTTCTTTTTCGCTGTATAAACTTACACATTTACATAACATATTTCCATGGAGGAAAAGTATTATAATGTCTATTTGTGAACATTAATTTTTCTGGTGTGCAGATAATGTGGCACAACCCGCTACCTATGATTGTTTGACGTTTGACAAAGGTAGTTGTATGCTATTTGATGGCATGGTATCACATTATAAGTGCAAACATGACAAATGCACCATTATATGCAAGGACAAAAAGCCATGCCCGTATTTCATTATATGCAAGGACAAAAAGCCATGCCCGTATTTCTTCCTATTTCTTCGAGACGGAGAGTGCTATGAACCAGCACTTCAACGAAGTACACTCTGAGTAAGTCCCCTAAAAATGCTCTTCCAACTCCTCTTCCCTGAGTTATACAAGTATTATTTAGCAAGAACATCTATTAGCTTTATTAAGGGTTCTTTCAAGTTAACAAAATGGTAGCCATTTGTTTCAATACACACTATATTGATTTTAGTGTCAATAATCTTAGTGACAAATATGAATATTTGGGTAGCATAATTAGAAGTTGAAAAATATTAGATAAAGTTCTACAATATATGTGAAAGCTGAAAAGAAAAAGAAACTTAAAAAGAAAAGAAAAAAACTCTAAAACATTATAAAAGTGATTTATCACATTACTATGTCATACAATATTTTAAAGGGTATTAGTTGAGCGAGCATCGGGCAAAGCGTTGCAAAAATATCCTGGGCAACTTGGTTGAACTTCATATCCACAAGGGTTAAAGTTCAACTTCAGCCCACAAGAGTAGAAGTTTACACATTCTCTTCCTAAAAATTCAGCCCTTGCGGATTGAAGTTGAACTTCATACCTTCAGCTCACAAGGTCTGAAGTTTAACCCACAAGAATTAAAGTTCCAAAAACTGACTACTTTTGCACACCAAAGAAAAAGTAGTCTAAAACCAAATAGCAGTGGCAGAAGTGGCTATTCATGCACTTTGCACCACTTCTCCTATCTCGGGTTTTAGGCCCAATATGAAACATTGGAAAATTACACTTTATAAGCGATCATTAATGCTTTTAACAAAAAATGGTCGTAGGGTGTGTTAGGCGTATATTTGTACATAATATATTTATAATCTGAAGGGGAGCTTTGGAGCAATTGGTAAGTTGTCTTCGTGTGACCTATAGGTTATGAGTTTAAGCTTTCGAAACGGCTACTTATCTTTGCACAAGGTTAGGCTGCGTACATTATAGCCCTTGGGGTGGGATTCTTTCTGGACCCTGCATGAACGTGGAATGCTTTGTGCACCGAACTACCTTTAATATATATATATATATATATATATATATATATATAAAATCTACATATACTGGCTATATAAATGATAGATGGTCGGTTATTTATGTAAAGATCTCTAAAACATTCTACCAAAAAGGCTACATACAAATTTCAAACCTGGCCTGATAGTCAGCCACCGTCATGTTTGTCTAACCTTTGATATACAACTTTTTGGCGATTTCAATGAGTGTCCGTGAAATCAAAGATAATAGTTCTTAGTGAAATAGAGTCGATTAATCAATTGTTTGTTACGAAAAAGCCATTGGTACCAATCCAGAGCGTCACCATCAATACTAAATGAAGCTACGGAAAGCTAGTGATCCAAATAGATGGAACAAAACTCGTTATTGCAAAATTGTTGCAATCATAGCCATTTAACTTCCAAAAAAATTCACCGGATACCATTCATAAGGAGTAGTTTTGCAAGTTTGTCCCCATTTAACAAAATACCTTATGTTGGCACGGGGCCAAGACTTCAAGGCACAAATTTTGCAAGTGTAGGCTTTTAGGCAAAAGGTCAAGAGAAAGTGTTGTCTTACCGACGTTTCAAGTTATATGGGGAGAATGTATGAAGAGATTGTTATTACCGGTCGTATAAATAATGTTTATTTTGATTGTTACTTTAAAATTTTATTGTATCGTATCGTTAACCTGTCGCTACATAACAACGAAAAGTCTCATTTTATGTAACAACCGATTTAGTATGATTACATAGTTGCTGTATTACTTTTCTCTCTTCTTCCCCTAAATATTCTCATATTTTCATTTACCCTAGCTTTTCTATAGTAATTCTACCTCTTGTATTGGATAAAAATCGGTGCGCGGACATGGCACATCGGTGGTGTGGAGTGAAGCTAACCGAACAAATGGTTTAGACACAGAAGACCGAAGTTGATAACAAATGCACCAAGGTTAGTTGAAATCAATCACCGAAGATAGGTTCCAAGTTAAGGCTCGGTGAGATTCCGCCTCGTTCGATCAGCAAGATCACATCACCGAGGCCGTCACTATGGACTTCGGTGGGCAGTTTTAGCCAAAGACGCACTATCCTCCACTACTTCAGCCCACTAACTCAGTCATTAGAGGTGTGTGACGTGGATCTGAGAATGGACAGAAATGGAAAACGTGGTTCAGAGCTTATGCATCTATAAATAGCCTCATTTCTTATGTTGTGATCTTTCAGAAATACATATCAAAACTCTGCCAAATTTTGTACTCAAGATTTATATTGAAATCTAGTTTGTTTACGCATAATTCTCGTCTTTATTTTTATAATTTCAACTTTGATACATAAATTTGCTTGTATTCGATCCAAATTCGATTTGTGACCTAAGATCAGTCTAGGCCAATACACCTCTTACCTTAGCTAACGACATGAAATAATACAATCTATCTAGATGTTGAACTCACCAAAATAATACAGTACAATACAATATGGAGTAATACAATACGATACATTACAAAGCGATATATAAAAAGTAAAAACCATCCAGACAAGTTTTTTAAACAAGTATAGTGAGTGAACCACTTAAACTTCAACTATCTACGTACGAAATTCACACCAATAATGCATATTTCTACTGGCACTTTGTGTGTAGGACCTCACTGCTAATATTAACGAGGTCATACTGCCTTAACTTGGGACACGAGACCCGCTCATGGCTCAAGACATTTATGTTAGTTTCATGATTATTCAACTTGTAGGCATGACAAATAGCTCTAGCTTTCCAGTCCATTCCTCACCTGGCTAGCAGAGTAGCAGGTCACTGGTAGGGAGCGCTTCCCCCCGAATGGGGCCCTACGCGGCACGAATTTGGATTAGTCGGGGCTCCAATAAGGATACCGAACACCGGATGGAAAACCCAAAAAAAAAACACATTAAATATATGCTTGTAAAGTTGTATTCTTCATCTCCAAGATCCACTATGGCGTTAGATTTCCTCTCCCATTAAACATATGCTAAAAGAAATGGGGATGGCACCTCCAGGTTCACCGATACATGAAAAACTTGCAGACCTGTAGTTATCATTATCAAACCACCTAATTCAAATTATATAAAATTTATCTGCACCAGGTGTTTACATCTAATATAGTTAAGTTAACAATAACAAAAAAAATAGTCAGCATTTACAAAGTTGTTAAGGGAATAATAGCTGCACAAATTCCTTTTTTTTTTTTTTTTTTTTTGAGAAAAAAACCAAGTGGAAATTTCATAACACCAACAATATTTGGTATTAGCCCTCGAGTTCAAAGTAAAAATTCCTAGAATTCCAAGAAAAAAATCTTAGAGTTTGACCGACTGACTTTAAGTTGTGTAGTTGTTCTTCTATACTTTTGAAAGTGCTGGATATATAATAAATTTGTTTAAAAATCAATTATTTTGCACAACAAAAATCTCAAAAAGAATCAAATAAAATAGACCGGAAGGAGTAATAGTTAATTATATGTACTCCATGAAAAACTAATTTGTCAATCGAGCATGAGAACATGATTTTAATGCAATTTTAAATTTTTGAAAATACAATATAATGCACTTCGATTTATCTTTCGACGGAGTCACAACCAATTTAGAATCTTACATATATTTGTGCATGTGAAGTATATAGTATAGCTGTCGTGGCTATATATGTCAATATGCTTTTGCATAATTATATAGTCTATGATGAACTTAATTGTAGCAATATAATCAGTGAATGTTATGATATATTCGATCGCCAATCGACCCCATTTTATGTAGGATTGAGAAGTAAATTATTGTTGAATATGTTTATATAAGTAAGCATTATACTTCCTTTATTTGAAAATACTAGTTTTGGACAATGTGCATTGTACGCATGTTGCATATGAAATTGTACCCAAAAAAATATAAATAAAAGATAAAGTTTAGTGGGGGTAAACAACTAAAACTATGAAGTGTAGTACAACATGAACTTGATGGATATTACCACAATATGTTGACCTAGTTTTGATATTTTAGGTGATGGGTTATCGAGATAACTTATAAAATAAGTTTAGTCTTTTATCAACTGGACTTATATCTTCGTGATTATAGATAGTGTATTTTTACCCACACATATGTATAAGTGGACTGAGGAAGTATATATACTACTATTATTTTAATCTCATGTTCATATTTTCTCGTAAACTTCATGCGATAATGGGAGAAAATTCATAATATATGAAAATGTTTAAGACAATTTCTCATCGAGGGAACATATGATCTCTAAATTGAATTCTATATCCTGGGAATGGTGTACGACAATAATTGATTTACAAAGGATAGTAAGATGATCGGGCACAATTTTGGTGAGTTTTCGATTTTTTTCTTTAGTTCATGAAAAATCCAACAACCTAATAACTACATTAATGTAGTTCAAACACTAAATCAGACAATTTAATCTTAATAATTAAAGATTAAAGTCAAAATACATACTGCCAAATTATGATTAAGAAATAAATGTGATGAAAATACGCATATCAGTCATTGCCTACGAGCTACGGGTAAGTTTTGGCCCTTTAGCACTCTTAGAAAACTTGTAAATACCATTTCAAGTCTTCTAAATTAATAATGTAAAATCTCACTTTTGTTTTATAGTGTTGCATAGAAAAGCATTAAATATTATTTCCAACTTTTTAATGTTATTTACATTTATTTATTTAATTTTCAAGTTACACCTAACTTTTAGTTATCTCATAATGTCTTTAACCATCGGAGAACTACAATCTATGTCAAAATATTATGAGTAATATTATAAATTTTATTTCTTACTTGTATTCATTATTTGTCCAATCAATTAATAAAATGACGTTTTCCATAAATGGTAACATTAAGAATTCATCAAAACTCCAATCCAAGCTTCCAATTTATTATTCCTAAGGGAACATTTCTAAAATAGCACTCTAAACAAAAGAAATTACAAATAAGGAACCTTATTTTTTTATATGCATAGAACAGTCCATATTTTATAAATTTAGGCACTCCTTCAAAATAAAAATAAAAATCATAGCTGCCAATTCATCACTCCCCTGCCACTGACCCGCTGACACACACCTTTCCCCGGCGGTGGCACCATTACTTTTTTTTTTAAATTTCACTAAAGTTTTTTTTTTTGTCTATATCATTGCTTTAGATAAGTTTATACACACAAATCTACCCCAATAAATAAATAAATAAATTATACATGAATATACATAAATAAATGCGCATGCAAGGAGAGAAATACAAAAATGTACACACAAAAAACGAAACTTTATATGAAAAAAATACATAGCATCGCGAAAATCTAAAAATTTATACAACTTTATTCATTTGTGCATACACACTTATACATTTTTATACAAGTTTATACATATTTACATAAGTGTATAAACTTGTATAAACTAGCGGCGAGTTACTATTTTGCGTAACTGCTATCATCTCAAGTAAGAATCGCAAATAATGGTCATTTTTGGTAATTTTTGTGTGTTGCTAGTGTAAAAATCCCAAAAAATTTCCAAAGTTTTTAGTAGATCATTAAAACTTAGCATAATATATTAGAACTTTGAGTTAAACTACTTAAATATTCATTAGTAAATAAAATTTTGGGTGATTAAATCTAAGATAATGTATTATAACACATGACTAACATCTCATTAACTTGAAAAAACTTCTATCAATATAAATATATATTAGTAATGGGTGTTCTAAGTGATAATATTGGGTTTATATCTTTTAAAAATACTATATCTATAATTACAACAACAATATACAACATACAACAACGACATACCATGTGTAATCTCATAAGTATAATTTGTAGAGGGTGAAATGTGCAGGGACCTAACCCCCACAAAAGTGAATAGACATTATCTATTAGGTGAGAGAAAAAGTCTTGTCCATTCTTTTTGGAAACGAAAAGCGAGATGAAATAATATTATAATGAAATCCATTCTGAGTAGGTTCATTTCGGCATTATTTACTACTTAAGACTTAGGAGGCCTCGCTACCGCTCATCTAAGCGGCACAACCATCGATAGTATGTAGTGTTAGTTTAGAATTTTTTCCCCTTTTTAAGGAGTTGGTGGTTTTCTTGCATGTTCTTTCCACCAACAAATCCTTTGAATCTGTTGTAATAAGTACAGACTTTAGATTGCTGATTTAATTATAATGAGCATAAAATTAGCAAAACTACCAAGTTCTGCCAGTATAAAACAAAAGGATAATGACCATTCAGAGATCTAATAAACAAAAATGAAAATTCTGATTAATTATCAAATCAAGTGAACTTGGTGAAGGATCATGGTGTTCAAGAACTCTACTATCCTCATAAAGGTTACGACAATGATAGTGACTAAGCTGAAGCCTGCGGATTCTTGAAGGACGAGGAGAAGCTCCTTTCCATGATGGCTTTCAAGATCAACAACTGAGAGACGGAAAAGGGGAATTTTAGGTTGTGAGGGTGGGGTGGAATTAGGAAAATTCATCTGTTGCTACCTACTGGGTTAAGACCAGTATGAGGAAAATTTACCGTAATACATTTGTTTCCCCGAAATAGATTGTAATGTGTATATATATACATTATTTTCTCTGTTGTGCAGATATTGTGGACATGCTAGGAGCCTATGATTGTTTGGCGTGTAAGGATGGTAGGGGTTTTCTATTTGAAGGTATGGTGTCGGACTACAAGTGCTAGCACGATCGATGCACTATTACATGCGACAAAAAGCCCTGCCCATTCTTTTTCGAGACAGAGAGTGAAATGAAACAACATTTTAACGCAAGTACATTCAAAAGATGTACGCTGCTACTTTATTTGCCACCGAGTAACTACTATATGAGCACCCGATATTTTATAATATTCTAATATGAAACTCGATAGCTTAGAATATTACCAATTTATAGCGTACTTAAATTCGGAAGTGTAAATGGTAATATGGTATTTTTTAATGATGTAGACAAACGAAAACTACATCAAGTCTAGTCGTCACAAATTATAAGCAACACCAGCGACTTTCTTAGATTAGTTTAGGTGTGATCAAAACTAAAATTTTCAGAATATGAATGTAAATTAGAAATACTACCTCTTCTTGAAAAGAGGTAAGTTGTGATAGATTTAGTCCTTACCATCATAAAAATAAGAAATCATACCAAGATAAATAGTTCGTATATAGCCTTTTTGAAGTGAGGGTGGAAGAGTTTGATTCTTCCATGACCATGGCAAGTAAATCTTCTCCTATTATTTGAGTAAACCATCTTAATGAGGATTTCAAGTAGGAATAAACCTTAAATATTTTTAAAACTCTGCAAAGTTAGATTGAAAAGAACATAGAAATAATTATTTTATACCGACGTGTGAAAAAAGTCAGATGAATTATGATTGTTTGCGCGGATTTGTGTTTCAAGTTCAATAAAAAGCTAACAATTCTCAAATTCTTGTTCAATACAAAGTTAACAAATGCCAGATTTGGGAATACAAAATGAAGGCAACATATCTATCATTCGAGAAGCAAGCTATATGATGATGGTATTGGTCATAATTGAAAACTATTCAGAAAACATAAATTCTTCAGTGAGTGAGAGAATAGTGATTTCATTATGAGATTTCGTATGGGTATTTTCACCTGGAATTTATTCAATAAAGTTATCGGAGGTCATGCTTGAAAAATCACTTTAAACGAGATCAATAAGGCATACCACTTCCTATCATGTCATAGTTTTGTAAATTACCCATTACGATTTTTTGGAGATTGCAATGAGTGTCAGTGAAATCGGAGATAATGATTCTTAGTAAAATAGGGTCAACTCATCAATTGTTTGTTACGGAAGAGCCATCGGTACAAATCCAGAGCATCGCCATCAAGACTAGAAGCGATGGAACAAAACTCGTTATTGCAAAATTTTTGCAATTATAGCCATTCAACTTCAAGCTTCAGACCAAAATTTAGGGTCTACTTCATGTCCCAAGTTTTGAAATTCGAGCAACTTCAGACCAAATGTTTGAAGGTGAGCCCAACTTCATTGCCAATAGTTGAAGTTGACGCCAACTTAGACAAAAACCAAAAATCGGATCCAAATTACATATTTTGGGACCTGAGGTAATTGAGGCCAACTTTAGGTCCCTCGATTTAAGATTAGGCCTACCTTGGAGCTGACGGTAACCGTACCTCGCAAAGTATGTTCAAAAGTGAGCTACGGTTTAAAAGGCAATGCCCAAATAGTCAATTTGTAAAACAAAACCCTATCTTCCTCTCTCTCTCTCCCTTTCTCCACCCACCCACCCACCACCCACCGGACCTGCTCCACCGCCAATTTCGCTCCGCCGCCGAGCAGCACTCCGATATGCTACTGTGGTGCTCTGATCTGATTCTTTTTTTTTTTGTTTAGATTCGTGTATACTTTTGTATGCTCGTGTATGTGTATGTCTGGGGTGGTTGTTGGTGATTGTTGGTTGTTGTTTGAAGGTGCAAGCAAGTGTATGTTTGGTTTTGCGCAGGTGTATGTATCTGTATGTATATGAATATCTTTTACAAGTGCAGAATGTATGTATGTGTATATCATTGTATGAATGTGTATTTCTGAGTATATATTATATATTTTTGTATGTTTTATGTGTGTGTATGTAAGTCCAAGCTTGGCACACATAAATTTATATGTATAATTCATAGATTTGTAGATCCGTATATGTATGTGAGTGTTTAGTGTATGTATAACATATTTTTTTTTTTGTATGTATAGTATTTTTTGTTTAAATATATTTAGCAACTGTTATTTAAAAAAAACAATGTATAAATGTGTATTTAGTGTTTTCCATCTTTTAGATCCAAAAAAAAAAAAAAAATCGGTGGGTGGTCGACGGTGACTAGGCGCCGCCGCCGCTAGGGGTGGTAGCAGTGGGATGGGGGCAGTAGGAAGAAAGACTAAACCCTAATTTGTTTGTTTTGTTGGTTTTGTATATAATCTGTAAAAAATATTGATATTTTTTGTAAAGTGGAATAATGTTGTTATTTTTTGTAATTTTGGTGTTAGGATTGTATATATTTGTAATTAATGACCGTTTATACCATGTTATTTCAATTTTTATTAAAATAGCCATCCTTATTCATTGTTTACATTTTCTAGCCATTATACATAAAATTATACATTATTCCTCTTTTACAAGTGACAATAAACATCTCTTGGTCAACTTCCTTGCCAACCATGAAGGCAAATATGTGTTACCGAATGTCATTTTGATAGACTGCATGTTTCTGCTGCTATGAATGACTTTTAGATAAGCTACATGTTTCTCCTGCTTTAGCTGACTTGCTATGCACTACTTGACAGGTGGATCCTTCTCTCTTTCCCCATTTCTGGCTTCCTTCTTTTTTTTTTTTTTTTGTGCTGGAAATTTGGGATTTTTTCTTGTGTTTGCTTGATTCCACTGATTTGAAGGTTTTTATTGTATATGGCTATTAGATATTCATATTTTGCATAGAGCTTAAAATCTTTACCATGACCAAGAATTGCATAGACTTTCTCTGCAAGGTGCTTATTGCAGTAGAGTTTAAAGTCATGGCTATTTCTAATACTTGCAGAGATGTTCAGTGTAAATAGTCGCTTCCACCAGAACTTAGAGTCTTGGCTATTGCCAAGAGTTGCACAGACTTTGTCTCCAACTTGTTTACTGAAGTAGAGGTTGAAGTCTTGGCAATTGCCAATACTCTTAGAGATTTTTAGTGTAAGGTCCCCCTTGCAGCAGAACTTAAAGTCTTGGCTATTGGCAAGAGTTGCAGAGACTTTCTCTGCAAGTTTTGCACTGCAATATAGGTAAAAGTCTTGGCAATTGCCAATACTTGCAGAGACTATTTGTTCAAGTTGCTCCTTCCACTAGAGTTTAAAGTCCTGGCAATTGTCAATACTTGCAGACACTATTTGTACAAGTTGCCCCTTCCGCTGGAGTTCAAAGTGTTGGCTATTGGCAATAGTTGTAGAGACTTTTTCTATAGTTGTAGAGACCATAGAAACATGGCTTAAAGTCTTGGCAATAGGTAAGAAGTCTCTACAAGCCTCTCATTGCAGTAGAGTTTAAAGTCTTGGCTATTGCCAATACTTTAGAGAAGTGTATGTAGGGTGCTGATTGCACAAGAGCTTAAACTCTTGGCAATAGTTGCGGAGAACTTAACCTTTGCAACTCGAAGAAATCTAATGTTGAATTTCTCTTGAACAGAATAATCTGTAAAAGGAATGAGGTTTTATGGTTTTCTTGACAGTGTGAATGGAGAAAAGGAAGGGGAGGGACTAGGGCGCGTCTTTTTATTATATGGGTATTTTGGTCCGAAAAAAGTTTCATTAACTAATGAGGACATTTTTGCTAAACATCTGTTAGTGAGGACATTTTGGGAAACCAAAGCTTTCCCGTGTCATATTTTTGCAAATGAGCCTGTTTATACCATGTTATTTCAATTTTTATAAAAATTGCCATCCTTATTCATTGTTTACATTTTCTAGCCATTATACATAAAATTATACATTACTCCTCTTTTACAAGTGACAATAAGCATCTCTTGGTCAACCTCCTTTCCAACCATGAAGGAAAATATGTGTTTCCGAATGTCATTTTGATAGACTACATGTTTCTGTTGCTATGGGTGACTTTTAGATAAGCTACATGTTAACGCAATTAAGATGGAACCTCACTATATCATTGTTCAATTGCTCCATGTCTAATATATATTGCTATCCATTGTTCAACAAAAGCAGAGGAAATAAAATTCTTAGGAAGGCCACTTCCCTGACGTTGTTAAGCCATTAAGGCATGATAGAACCTAATATTTCAGTAGTATGGCAAAATCTAGCACAATAGAATTTTAAAATTGAGACCATACACAGTACATTTGGAACAAAATAATTATGAAAACATTTGGTCCAACAACAAAACCATAGCCATCGCCAAATTAGAATTGAAACCTGGCATTACAACTAATACAAAAACCTCTAGTCCAAAAGTTACACCTCCAATTACAGCTTGTTTTTTCCTTATTTCAGCTACTACATTTGTTGATTCAGCATCCAACACTTTGCATGATCTATTTGCATAAGAGCCTTCAATTATGTAAGAATATCTCTTCTCCTTTGATATTCCCTGATCATAAACATGGGCAAGAACTTTCACGTTACTGTTTAAAAATTTCTTTTGTTTCTTTACACAAAATATAGGTTTCTTTCTTAATGATGAAGAAGACGTTGATCTCTTGCTGCTGTTGCTGTAATCATCTTCAAGTACTTCTCCTTCATATATGTACCAATTATTGTCTACTAGCCTTAGCTTCTCCTAAATCACCAAAAAAAGTTCAAGTTTCTTTTATCAAGATTATATTTAATAAGTAAAGTTTTGAATCTTGGACTCTTAGGGCTTGTTTGAAAAGCCACCATGTAATTGGATTTGGGTGTAATTGAATGTAATTACACAGTTTGGCTTGTTTGTCTGACCAAGTAATTACTTGGTCAACATGGAATTGAGTGTAATTGAGAGGGTGCAATTACACTCTTCAATTCTTAGGGGGGAGCTGAGAATTGGAGGTAATTACACTGTGTAATTACATGGTATTTCTATTTTTTTTTTTGTTATTTCATTTATAATTTTCTTTTCAATTCTATTTCATTTAATTTTATTTAAAAACTTCTTATTTTTTCTTTCTTTCTTTTTTTTTTTTAAAAAAATTATTTTTTATTATTCTTTAGTTGTGATATTACCTTTTTCATGAGTTTTTATATTTTAAATAATCTATTTTTTTTCTTTTTATTTTTTAAATATTTTTTTAAAAATGAGGACTTTAATTTCATTTCTTTCCTACTAGTGCTTCTCTTTTGATGTTAGTCTTCTTGATGATGCTATTTTTGATACTCTTTTTCCTAATTTTTTTTCTTACTACATATTTTCTTGCTTCAATTTCTCTTATTATATATAAAATATTTTCTAATTTGAAGCTCTATATAATTTTTATCATTTCTTGTTGTATTTTTAAATAAATTTATAATAATTTTTATTTTCTAGATAGACATATAAATATGATTAAAAAATTAAGTAATTGTCTTTTATAACTTCATGTGGTATTTAAATAAGTTAGCAAGAAATTTAAACATGTTATTGAAAATTTTATTTACTAATTTAAGTTAAAAATTATTTATAAGAAGAATATCTTTTATGATATTAATTACCAATTTATAGATATTCAATATATATTTTACACAAGAATGTATATTTTAAATACTTAAAAATAAATAATATTTGAAATTTCTTGTAGACACATATATTTGACTACACATTCATACTTATTTGCATGTGCATATTGAATTAATTTATTAATTTTGATAAATAACTTTTATTTTAAAAATTATTTAACTGTGTAATTGCATTGGTACAATCAAACATGACACAAGGAATTACACAGTAATTACAATATGACAAACAAACAGGACTATGTAATTATTATACTGAGTAATTACTAGGCTGCGTAATTACTACCCTAGTAATTACACAACCTAGTAATTACACAGTGGTTTCCAAACAGACCCTTAGTGAAAACGCTCGTTACCAAGAACTTTTAAATTACATGCATGACTCAAACTCGAGATCTTAAGCTAAGAAAATATTTATTCCATCAGACTCCTTGATGGTAGATGTATATTTTTGTGTATACGTTAGAAGATGGAGTATATTATTTGATGATCATGAATTTAATGAAAAGATTAATGTGCAATTATAAATCATTTAATTATACCTTATGCCGACATATGGTGAGGATAGGTTTTCCAGAGCCATCCATGAGAATAGTTTGATTGCAGTGGCCTGAATAATTATCCACTCTATACACTAAACTACCATCGGAGCCAATTACTGTGAAACCTTTACACCTAAAAACAAGTGATTTTCTCCAAACTGTTAGAGATGTACATGTTGTTGATGAAGAAGATGCAGTCACTTCCTTGCAACTATTCTTGTCGTTGAAATACTCTTGTTGATTTTGTGGATTGACTGATCCACGACTTGATTTTAAGAAAAGAAGCATTTTTACTTTTTGTCTTTATTTTTTGGCAAGTTGGTACTCCTATATTTATAGATGCAAGACAAGAAAGTTACTTTTTTTTTTTTTTTTTGGTTTTCCATCCGGTATCTGGTACCCTCATTAGAGCCCCGACTAATTCGGATTCGCGCCGCGTAGGGCCCTATTCGGGAGGAAGCGCTCCCTACCAATAATTTTTTCATACTCAAGGTTCGAACTCGAGACTAGGAGGAGTAGCTCTATCCGCTACACCACATCACTCGGTGGTACAAGAAAGTTACACTTAGACTCGTTTTGCTTTAATTTTCTAATAGTTACTCGTTTTGTTTGGGAAAAGGGGGACATATGTATAAGACACGTGTAGATTGGGCATCGGTCGAGGTTGTCAGCCAACAAAAATTCGATAAAGACTCTGCCTTAGATTTACCTAATTAATTGGATGTCCCATGCATGATAACTTTCAAAGCAATTTCTGATGGATGTAGTTTTCTTTTAATTAGCTTTAAGTGTGGTAAACAAACTCAGATAACAGGTGGAGAAAGTGCCACGTGTGCGTGTGAAGGAGCATAAAATGCTAATTATGTATTCTCTCCGTTCCAAAATGGATTACACTATTTCGTTATTAGTCTGTTCAAAAAAGAATGACACAATTCTAAATTTGGAAACATTTTAAATTAAAACTACTACTTTGCCCTTAATGAAATGCTTTATAGCCACATATTTATATATGGCTTATTTTGGACCATAAATTCCAAAAGTCTTACTACATTTCTTAAACTCCGCTCCAAGTCAAACTATGACAACCATTTTGGAACGGAAGGAGTACTGTATTAGTTTTTCTTTTTTTCACATTGTGAACAAAGGATTTGAAATGGTCAAATGACAACCGTGGCTATGAGATTAGTGAAATTAGGGTTGGTTCCGCAACAAATAATGTTTCAGTTGTTGTAAATACGGAAATTCATTATTTGCCAATACTATTGGTCATGTTGCGATAATTAAGAAACAAATACTCTTTCCTTTACTTCTTTAACTAATCCTATTTTATGTTTCAGTTTTTATCGGGTGTCCTCTCAGCTGGCTTGTTGTTTGGTTGTCTAAATTATGAAAATAGTACTTCATTAGTCCCAATTTTCGTGTATTTTTTATTTGTCTTTTTTTATATTTAATAAGTTTGACAATTCAAAGATCATACATAACAAATAAATAATATTTTAGTATATTATACATATATTTAATTTGAAACCACAAGATTGAAAAATCTCTTTATATTCTTAAATTCCGGATCCATGGCCAATCAAACTCAACAGCAGCAACAACAACAACAATATATCCAGTGTTATCCCTACTAATAGAGTCTGGGGAGGATGAGATATATGCAGACCTTACCTTACCGAATAAAAAGGTTGTACTCAAAATAAAACACTTAAATTGATAATTAATGCATCTAAAAAAGAACAACATTGAAAGACGTAATTCCCCACTCCCAATCCAAAAAGAAAGGAGACGATGTATTAGGAGTGCAAGAAACAAATTAAAAGATTCAACCAATAACTAATTAAAAACTTGCAAGGGAAAGATGGGGCTAGAAATATTTTTAGTTCACATTAAGGAGTGGTTCATAGGATTTTTGTCAGAACAAGAAAATTAGGCATGCATGAAGTCATTTCACCTTCTTAATGTTTGCCAAAAATGAACAATTCTCTATTTGGAATACGAATATGGAAAATTTACACATTTCCTCTATTAAGAAATTTTTGCACAAGATGTTTGTTATAGTCTGATGTGCATATTCCTTTATTAGAATTTGAATTAAACTGATCCACAAATTGTCATTTCCCTCAGGTTAAGTGCGTGTTTAATTAGTTATTTTCCAAGCTGCTTACTAATCAAGGTGAGAACCATCCTGCAATTATATTTGAGAAGTAAGACTCTATAAAAGCTACGGTCTTACAAATTAAATACGGAGTATATTAGGATTGAGAAATAGGTAATATAGTTGAAGTATGTTTATTAACTATATAAACTTAAATATTCTACTTTTTTTGTTTCTAATTATGTGACAACATTACTACTTATTTGAGGAGTCAAGACCATGTTTTTCTTATAAACTCTGAATTATTATTATGATTTATTGTACCTTTAAATTACGTAGTTTTCAAACATGTTAATTAAATTTTATCTTTTAACGCTTGAAAAATCTAGTCAAAATTTCACGATCACAATATCCAGTATCAAATGCTAGGAGTATATGTTATACTCTCTCCGTTCCAAAATGGTTGTCATAGTTTCCTTATTAGTCCGTTTAAGAAAAAAAGGCATAATTCTAAATTTGGAAACATTTTTTAGTTGAAACTACTACTTTACCCTTGATGAAATGCTTGATAGCCACATATTTATGTATGGCTTATTTTGAACTACAAGTTTCAAAAATCTTACTCCCTCCGTCCCAATTTATGTGGCATCATTTGACCGGACACGGAGTTTAAGAAAATAGAGGTTGACCTTGTTAAATATCAATTTTACCCTTGAAAAAGTAAGAGAGAGAAGATTTGAGTAATAAAAAAGTTGTTGGTAGGTTTAAAAGTATGTAGGGCCCAACAAGGGTAAAATAGAGATGATGCATTAAATAGTTGTCAAATAAGGAAAGGTGCCACTTATTTTGGGACAAACAAAAAAGGAAATGGTGCCACATAAATTGGAACGGAGCACGGAGGGAGTACCACATTTCTTAAATTCCGCTCCAAATCAAACTATCACAATCATTTTGGAATGGAGGGAGTATATCACTGATTAGTACTCATCACATGAAAGATACTTCAATGGAGTTAGTGGCTATATGATGACATTGGTGAAAACTAAGTGCAAATAGGCCTGGCTGTTGTGTGTTAATTCGTTGCCATTTCATTCAAGTCTTACTCTTAAGGTGCACGAAGCTAGAAAAAAATGGATTTTTATTCTTTCATTTTCCTTTGACAAGTAAAGCATATTTAAAACTGTAAAAAGTGCAGTAAAGGGTTAAAAAGTCATGTATATATAATTCGAAATACTATTCTTTAGAAAGTAATTAAACATTATCTGGAGTACATATGCATGATATGCAGATATTCAACGATTGAGATCTTTCTATAAAAGACAAAAAAGTGCTCTAATATTTTATGAAGCAAATTAAAGTATTTCTTATATGGATCCAAGTTCTTGATACGATCTCGATCCTTTTCATATTACATCACTCACAGTATTAAATTCTTGTTGCTTAATAGGCAGCATGAAGGATTGATAAGATTTGCTTCATCGCAAGGGCGATTGTATGCATGTTTGCTGCGTATTATTTATTTTTTTGGTTTCTCACTCGGTGTCGGTACCCTAATTGGAACCCCGACTAATCCAGTTCTCTTAATGTCAACAGACCAACAGGCCAAGAACAATTAACAAATTGAGTTTCTATCACTTTCTCTCTTCTTTGACGAGTGAAGCCTTTTTCTTACTGAAATACGAGGTTGAATAAAGTGCTTGTCTAAGCTTAAGTTCCAGGAAAAAAAAAAAAGCTTAAGTTGTCAGCTTTCACAGCCATATACTCCCTTCGTTTCAAAAAGAATGACACAATTCTAAATTTGAAAACATTTTGGAGTTGAAATTACTACTTTACCCTTAATGAAATGCTTTACAGCCACATATTTATGTATGACTTATTTGGGACCACAAGTTCCAAAAGTCTTACTATATTTCTAAAACTCCGCTCCGAATCAAACTATGACAACTATTTTGGAACGGATGAAGTATTTAATAGGAGTACTTTTTTCTTTGAAAAAAGAATAGAAAAAAATATATGCAAGATAGGCAGATCTGCATATATTCAACGACTGAAATCTTTTTATAAAAGTACAAGTAAATCTAATAGTTTATATATCACAACGATGATAGCATATTCTTGGCCCTTAGGGCGATGTATATATGTGCATGTATATTATATTGTATGTGTGTATTATTTTAAGTTATTCTGCGTAATTATCCTTTGAGATAATTAGTTATAAAATTAACTATATACGTAATGAGATTAGTGATCAAGAAAGTGAAATTTCTTTCATACAGCTGGATCAAGTTAATTTCTTTTCTATCTTTTTATCCATTCCTTATTTTAAATTTGAATCACCAATTGAGAACTTGATCTAGACAGCAGATTATTTCATAGTATATGATCTAATTAAGTGCTAATTGATCCGATCAAATATCAATGTTGTTGTTGCTTTACAGGTAACAAAGATTAAGATGTGTTTAATTGTAATACCCCAAGGCGACTATGTATTTGTTTTTTGTGTTCTAGTATACATAATTCACCTACATCTATCCTTTGAATTAATTAGGGTCGGTAGATATAGGCTTCACTTTTAAAAAGTCCCCTCTCGTAGGCCTCTCTTTCTGTGACAAAGAGGCATTCCAATAACAGAAGTGAACCTGTAGCAACACTATCTATTAGTTATAAGGTGTAATACCCACCTAATTTTTCTGGGATTGTAGTTCAATCGGTCAGAGCACCGCCTTGTCAAGGCGGAAGCTGCGGGTTCGAGCCCCGTCAGTCCCGACGGATTCTTAACAATATACATTATGTGGTTAGAGAAAAAAGTCTAGGAACGAAGCTTGTCTTTGTTTTTCTTTAAACCCCCAATCCGCTCTTGTTCGCCGCTACTAACGGGGTTTCGGTTGATTCCCCTTCCTTTAGCTACTAAGATGTTTCAGTTCGCTAAATAAGATTTACGAATCTATGTATCTATCTAAGTTATTTCTAAACTATTGGATTGTTGTTCCTTCACTTTGAAACACATGAGGAGAACATGCCAACTGTTGTATCCTTATCAAAGATCTTCCCTATATACTTACCAAATCGAAATCCCAAGTTTTTTACCCAAATCAAAACCCCATTGGCAAACAAATTTTCTTTAAAACTTAGTCACTGAAAACCTTGGGTTATATCCAAGGGAACATGCACCAATCATGCAAGAACATGCAGACAGCTTTACTACCAAGATATATATATAATCTGTCACTTCCGAGTTATATATATATAGATTCCCTTAAGTAATATTCTCCCCATTTTAATTTATGTGACAACATTTCTTTATTAGTCTGTTCAAAAAAGAATACTATAGTATTTTAAATTTGGCAACAATTTAACTTTCAAAATTACAATTTTATCATTTATGAAATGTATAACCACTCATTTTAGAATACAAGTTTCAAAATTTTTCTTTATTTTTAAATTTCGTGCCGAGTCAAATTATGATACATAAATTGGAATGATGGAAGTATAATTTCGCATTGTGAGATATCTTAGGACCCGTTTGTTCATAAAAGTTTTTTTGCTTTTTTTCAAAAAGTTTTTGAAAAACATGTTTGTCTATGAAATCTTGTGACTTTTTTTAGAAAACAGTTTTTGAAAAACGAAAAAGTGGTGTAGAGCACTTTTTCCTACAGCACTTTTTCAAGTTTTTTCAACAACAACAAAAAAAAAAAAAAAAAAAAAAAAAAAAAAAAAAAATTCTCCTCTCACAAAACTCTACCTTTTTTTCAAGTGAAATATATGTCCAAATACAACTCAACTTCCAAATATCATTTTTCAACCCAACTTCAAAAATTCTTTTTTCAAATCTTTTTTCAAGCTAGCGTTTGGACATAGTTTTTGGGCAGTTTTTGGGACCTTTTTTGGAGATTCTTTTCAACCAGTTATTGGAAAATCTCCTCACAAACTTCAAATTTTGTTCCAAATAAAATGTATGTCCAAACAAAATTTCAATTTTCCAAATTCTAAATCTCAAATCTCAAATTATGTCCAAACGGGAGCCAAATCTATGGCCAAATCGCCACTAAATCATTACAAAAGTCAACATGGGGATGTAGCTCAGATGGTAGAGCGCTCGCTTAGCATGCGAGAGGTACGGGGATCGATACCCCGCATCTCCACTTTTTCTTATTTTTTATATTGGGCCAATTGACATTGAACCACTGGGCTATAAATTGAAGCCCAACAAAAATGTGTACCCACTCTTGCCGTGTTGCCCATTAACTATGCTTAGACCCCAGTTTGATGCATTTACAAAATCAAATGTCATTTTTCCCATTTTTGCACTATTTACTCACACATTCATATCTTATCATAATATGAATTCTTTTAATAAATTTTGTGTTCGATCGTACTGTAACAAATAAAGTGGACTATAACTCTACTAAGTATATGAATAATATCAAAGCGAGAGTCCTAATTATTTCCGTCTAAAGAAAGAGTTATATATATACTCCCTCCGTCTCATTTTATGTGAAGTAGTTTAACTTGACACGAAGTTTAAGAGATAAGGAATACAAGTTGTGTGGTTCAGAAACATTCTATAAAGTTGAATTGTTACTAAATATAAAAATATATCTTTTTTTTTTGGACTGATCAAAAAAAAAAAAAAAAACGTATCACATAAATTGGAATGGAGAGTATAAACTTACCCTATTTTTAGTATAAAAACGAAGAGATGTGATGAGTTGTCAAAAATAAGATTTTGCTCGAGTTTAATTTCCTCAAAATGTTTCTTGATATTTAATCCATTTATAGGTAGTAGACCCGCCGTACTTGAATTTGTCTACAAAACACAACACACAATTATGAGATTAGACAACTCTTAGCTCTAATAAGTTAGCATGCATCTATGGACTATATAAAAGTACGAGTACACCTTTTTTTAATTTGACCTATATTTGTATATGAAATTTAGACTAATTAAGTTTGTATTACTTACCACGTGGGAATAGATATATGAAAAAAATAATTATTTATCCATACCTAGTGTTTTTATGTGTATCGCTATAGACTATCGTCAAAAATTGTCTTGTACTCCCTCCGTTCCAAAATAGATGACACTATTTTCTTATTAATCTGTTCAAAAAAGAATGACACAATTCAAAATTTGAAAATATTTTTGAGCTAAAACTACTAGGGAAATTTTGATCATTAGCCATTTTTGACGCGCTCATTGGGGACTATCCACCGTTTCTAAATTCATTGAAGAATAGCCAAAAATTCGCGCGCACACTTAAGCTCCATTAGCGTTGGAAAAACACCCCAGACTGGTCCCATAACAAAATACTGGGGCTTGTTCAAAGCCTAAGTATTTTGTTATGGGACTTTATATATAAAGCTTCAGTCCCATAACAAAATGCTGGGGCCTTGAACAAAACTTGTTCAAAGCCCCTGTATTTTATACTGGGGTTAGTTTACTGAAGCTTCCCAGTATAAATACTGGGGCCTTGAACAATTTTGTTGAATGCCCCAGTATTTATACTGGAATTTGTCCGGAGGTGGCTATTTCTCAGCGAATTTGTTTTTGAGGGCTGCAAATCAATTAACGCGCGCCAAACAGGCCCCTGCACGAAATTTTTACAAACTACTACTCTACTCTTAATGAAATGCTTTATATCTACATATTTATGTAGGATTTATTTTGGACCACAAATTCCAAAAGTTTTACCACATTTTTTGAACTCTGTTCCAAGTCAAACTATGACAACCATTTTGGAACAGAGAAATCATATATATATAGCTCACTTAACTATATTTAAGTGACACCATGAATTCGAAGATATGTATTCTCGCTTTAATTTGTGACTCTTCATGTTAGGTTGTTTGATTTCGTGTAAATATCGAGTGAATATAAACATCTTAATTGCTAATTCAAAAAACTGGATCCACAACCTCAAAGTCCATTATACATATATATTGTAAAAAATTAATTAGGAGAACATTTGGTCTAGCAACAACACCATACCCATAGCAAAACCAGAATCAAACCCTGGCATTACAACCAATACAAAAACCTCTAAACCAAATGTTACACCGTTAGTTACAGCTTGTTTCTTCCTTATTTCTGCTACCACATTTCTTGATTTTGCATCCAAAACTTTGCATGATCTATTTGCATACGACCCTTCAATAATATAAGAATATGATCTCTTGTGATTCGATATCCCGTGATAATAAACATGGGCAAGTACGTTGATATTGTTACTCTGTAATATCTTCATTTGTTTCTTTACACAAAATATTGGCTTCTTTCTTGATGATGACGATGATGATCTCTTGGTGCTGTTGCTGTAATTATCCCCAAGTACTTCTCCTTCATATATGAACCAATTATTGTCTACTAGCCTTAGCTTCTGCTAAAATCAACCAGAAAAAGAGTTTAATTTTATGCATTAACGACGTAAAGTATTTATACACTCAAGTCTCAAAAGGAACTGCATTGATCAGTTAAAGTGCACTTATAATTTTAAAACTTTTACATGTTATTGTACATAGTTTAAAGGGATCTCAACATTTTTTGCACGGTTTATATCCGTCTAACGAGCAATGTACTATAAGTGTACAATTAGTACTCCCTCTGTTCCAAAATGGTTGTCATAGTTCGGATTTCGAGAGTCAAACGAGTTCATTTTGACTGTGAATTTAAACATATAATCTTTAAGTTTTTTGGAACGATGTTTATATATTTAGAAACTATATAAAAAGTACTATAAATCACAATAATTAATAATTCAAAATATATAAAAGATATATGAAAATATTACGGTCAAAGTTAAACTCGTTTGACTCTCGAAATCCGAACTATGACAACCATTTTGGAACGGAGGGAGTAATATATAAGACCGACTACAATATGGATAAGTAGAGTTTCATGTCTGGTTGGCTATTTGTGTTGATTCATCAAGCTCACAACTGGTCGTTGCGTCCTTTGCGATTGCTAAAATAGAGTTTATATTAAATAGAAAATAGAAAAGAAAAAGAAAAACTTTCTCCTTCGCATGTTAACCAATCTGGTTCTGCCAACTCACCCACGAGAAGGGTAAAAGAGATCAACTCTCTAATATACTAATGTTGTTATGTAAGTATACTAGTCCAAACACTGCTCAACAAACAATGAACAAGTCCCTTTGATTCATTAACGATTAAAAGGAAAAAAAATAACAGTGAAGAAGGTAAAAGGGGATGGGAAACAGACTCAGAGAAGAACAATGTTGAAGAAAAGAACAGAAAAGAAGATTGTGGAAGACCGACGAAGCAGAGGTAGAAGAGATAAGAGTTTACAACATCATAGCTAATTCTTCATTCTATTATTCTACTGGTATTTAACTATTTGTCTAACCCGGATCCTAAAAATAGTTTGCTAAATTTCCTAATGTACCCTCCAAGAAGGTATTTACATTCATGACATGTTACCACGATAAAATACAAACTAATTAATGATTTATAGCAGTATTTAAAGAGCTTAAAGTTTAATTACCTTATGTCGACAAATAGTGAGGATGGGTTTTCCAGAGCCATCCATGAGAATAATTTGATCACCTCTGCCAGAATAATTATCCACTCTATAAACTAAACTACCATCAGAGCCAATTACTGTGAAACCTTTACAACTAAAAATAAGTGATTTTCTCCAAACTGTTAAAGATACACAAGATGTTGATGAAGAAGTAGCTTCCATGAAGCTATTACTTTTCAAATCTTCTTGATCTTGTTGATCATTTTGAGGATTAATGACTGATCTAAAACTTGATTTCAAAAAGAGAGGCATATTTTTTTTTTTTTTTGATTGCTTTTTGCTAACGTAAGAGAATAAGATCTTTGAATGAAATGAGATATTTATAGATACAAAAAAGGTATTATTATTATTTGATGTATATTTTCTACTAGTTGTTTTGTTTGTAGAGAGGGAGACAAAAAAAAATTACAACATGTGTCTTTTGGGCATAGGTCGAGGCAGAATATTTTTTCTTTTGTCCAACTCAATTCTAAAAGCAACCACCTATATACATTTTACCTAACTGAATGTCCCATGCACTGATGACTTTCAAAGTTTTTTTAACACTATCCTTATATCTTACCCTACTTTAATTGTGAGATATCATTGCGTATGTTGCTGCATGGGCGGATCTAGGTAGTACAAAAGGGTATCAATTCATACCTCTTCATCAAAAAAATATACGGTATAAGTAGGTAAATTTTTTTATATGTATATATATCATATATTTGATTACCCTTGATTTGTTTTGTATATTTGAATATTTATATTTTGATATCCCTTACTGAAAATCCTGGTTCCGCCACGTTCAGCCATAAATGTTAATCAACGATTTTTAATAGGGAGTACTTTGAACTTCAAGTCTTAGATCGAATTTCCAAAAATCTTTCTCACTATTCAGAACAGTGGAGCTTTCTAAACTACCTATAGATAATCATATATTGCCAACTGTAAATTTGTACTGAAAATATGATTCTTATAACTTGTTATGTAAGATTAAATTATTTGTAATTCTATGTTTGTCTGTATGAGGGTCTATCAAAAATAATTTTTTTTCCTCACATAAGATAAAGATAAAGTCTGCGTAAAACTCATATTTTCTGGACTCCACATTGAATGTGTTATTGTTGTTTATTTTGTCTGTATATGTTGCTTTTCCTTTTTTCTTAGTTAGTCAAGTGGTGTGATAATTCAAACTCTAGAAAAGAAAAATCGAACTTTGATGACTGTTGGAAAAAGTGCCACGTGTGAGATTAAGTTAATTGAATTCTGAGATTCCTTATTGTTTGTTTGTTTTTCTTGGTTAATTTTTTAAATATTCTTTGTTTTGTCTCCAAAAGACTGAGTTAGGTACTTCGGTTAGCGTTACTCATGTTGAGAAGAGACAAAAGAAAGCACCAGAAATTCTGGAATAAGAGATCAAGTTCTTAAGACAGTAATTAGTCTAATTGTTGACATTTGCAGGACTACTTTTATGTGTTCAAACTACATATGTGTAACATATACTAGTCCAAACACTTATCAACAAACATGGAACAAGTTCATTTGATTCATTAACGATTACAAGAATAAAAAGATAACACTGAAGAAGGTAGAAGGGAATGGGATACAGACTCAGAGAAGAATAATATAGAGAGGGGAGAACATAAAGAGAAATAGAGAAAGACCCGAAGAACGGGAGATAGGAGAGGTAAGGGTTCACAACATCATAGCTAAATTTTTCATTCTACTATTTTAGTGGTATTTAACTATTTGTCTAATCCGGATCCCAAAAATAATTTTTTAAATTTCCTAATATACCCTCCAAGAAGGTATTTACATTCATAACAATATGTTATCTCACAACTTGGCTGCTATACTGTACCTAATTTGTAGAATAATTTAATTTATCTACTGTAACAAATAATTTGTCTTAATTTTTACACTAGTAATCCTGCCTTTATGTATAATTACACGTAAACTTTTTAAGTAACTCGAAGATAAACTCGTTTTAGAACCCTACTTATCATTAAAAAAGATTGTAATTGCAAAAATGATTAGTTCAAAAGTAACAATTGGATATTAGTAAGATGTTAATTTGTCACAAGGTTGATGACTAAGCAAGTGCACCACACATGACTGTGTACAGCAAACTGAGAAGAAGAATTAGGATTCTAAAAGGGTATTAATTAGTATTATTAATTGAATCCAATAAATTGAGGTCTTGTTTTTAATGCATGTGGCAGATAAGGTAGGGGACCTTAGGAGCCCCTTAAGTCAAGCTGTCTCTTACACTATCCAAAACCAGTCACATTATATTCCACAAAAATATCATGTGGGACAGAATATTATAAGCATGATGTGCCTTCATTTTCTTTTCCTAGTCGAGGGTTTATTAAAAACAGTCTCTTCATTCTGATGAGGGTAAGGTCTGCGTATATCTCACCCTCCTCAGATCTTGCTTATAGGATTCACTGAATTTGTTGTTGTTGATGTATGCAGTGCCTTCATGATAAGGCATGAATAAGCTCGAGAAGTTCATGTTACAACTATTAAGTGACAAAAACTACATAGTTCTGTCTTTTAATTTCTTCTTGCTCTTTATATATGCATAGTGTCGGAGTCAGAAATTTAAACAAGACCTAAAACCCAAGAGATTAAAATGCGAATACAAGTATGTATATATATATATATATATATATATATTGAAGATATTTCAAAGATATTACTGTCCCACTATTTCCCTATGATCTTATTCATAGCCTTCCCTCAAGTTTCCGTAACAAAGTGCATGTCTTGCTTCTGCGGCTGCAACTTCTGTATTTTAAGTCGTTACCATTTCATTCACGTCTCTTCTTTAATGCGCAAAGAGCCAAGAAAAAATAAATTAAACTCGCGAATCTATATACTCCATCCGTTTCAAAATATTTGTCCTTCTTACTAAAAATTATCGTCTCAAAATAACTGTTCAGAAATAATATTTATTGAAGAGATGATAATAAGGTGGGTAAAATAGTCAATAATTCTTCTTTATTAATAATTTTTTAAGACGTATAAAAATAAAGAGAACGGATAATTTGAGACGGATGAAGTATTATTTTCCTTTGACAAATAAACAATAGTAATATTTTTCTTGCTCGTAGAAATTGCAATAAGGTTTGAAAAAAGAGCTTGCAAAGAGTATGTTACTATCAGTTTTCATGGCCGTAACTGATAATCCATTATTTCTCAATCCATATCTTGTTAAGATTGAGATCAATTAAAATACTATTCTCTCAAAAACAGGAAGAAATAAAGGGAGCACATCGACCTTGTACGTGTTGCAATTTTTTTGTCATCGTATGGATTAATTATCTGCAAATAACTATTAAATGAAAATATTATTTATGTAGTTAGACTTAATAACAATTCTAATTAGGATCTTGTTGCTTTGTAGGTAACAAAACCAAGCAAGATTGCTTGCTTCCCAGGGCAATGCTACGTGCATGTGTGTATTATTTTATTTAACTTGGTTCTATGTAATTTACTCTACATCCTTTGAAGTAGTAATAGGTAATTAATTGTAATTAGATTGGTGAAGAAAGTCTTAGATTGAAAAGGTGCATGCCCAGCTCATGCGCCTGCATCTTCATCTTAAATATAACCATCTAAGTTTTAATTATGCAGTGATTTTCTTACACTGTCGGTGTATATTAGTTAAATTCCTTTAAAAATGGATGGCATATTTCAGATTTTGATAGTCAAATGAGTTCATTTTGACCGTAAATTTAAATATATAATCTTTAAGTTTTTTGGAACGGCGTTTATATATTTTGAAACTATATAAAAGTATTATAAGTCACAATAATTAATAATTCAAAATATTTAAAAGACATATAAAAATATTACGGTCAAATTTAAACTCGTTTGACTCTCGAAATCCGAAACATATCATTCATTGTGGAACGGATGGAGTATATAATTTCTTCACAACAAAACTCTCTACTTATTAGAGATTTCTTCGCTCGAACTAGTGATCTCTACTCTAAGAGTATGACGGTACATCCGTTCTATCAAACCTCTCCATAATCCTATAGCTTTAATTTATTTCATTTCATTCACTATCTTTTCGGCTTACTTACCTTTTTTATTCGGAACATTTTTAACTGTAGAAATATCAGTTAGTACTACATAAGCTTTTGAAAAAGTGCTTGAAAAGCGTAAGATGTCAATTTCATGACCATAAAATTAAATAAAGGAAAAGACTATTACATTTTAATATTAGAGAGAAAGAAAGTATAACCACATCCGCCTTGTATTTGTCAGAAATTTTGCTGCCATATGCATTTTCTTTTTTTTTAATTTTTCACCCGGTGTCTGATACCCTCATTGGAGTCCTGACTAATCCGGATTTGCGCCGCATAAGGCCCCATTCGAGGGAAGCGCTCCCTACCAAGGATTTTTTCATACTCAGAAGTCGAACCCGAGACCTTTGGTTAATGGAGGAGCAGTTTCATCCACTGCACCACATCATTTGGTGGTCTACCATATGCATTTTCTGCAGATATTCAACGATTGAATTTTTTTTCTTCATAAGAGCTCACACAGTTAGTATATTAATTTATAGTAATATCTCTTATTCAAAGCAACATCCCTTTCATATACATCACCACAATATCAATGTTCTTGTTGCTTTATAGGTAGCAACACCTACCCAGATTCGCCTTGCTCTCTAGGGTGATTGGACATACACATTTTGTACTGGTAAGTATTCCATCCGTTCTATTTTATGTGTCATAGTTTGACTTGGCACGAAGTTTAAGAAATAAACAAAGACTTTTGAAACTTATGGTCTAAAATAAGACATAGATGTTTGCGTGGTTGAAAATAATTTCATTAATAACAAAAGTGTAATTTTGAAGTTAAATTGTTACAAAATTTAGAATGTTGTAATTCTTTTTGGAACAAACGAATAAGGAAGTACTGCCACATAATATTTTACGTAATTTACCCTTTTCCATTGGAAGCAATTAGTGAAGGAAAAGTAACAATTACGTAACAAGACTGGTTAAGAAAGCCTTTTATTTGTCATTTCGATATGACTTACTCTATATGAGCTATCACTTTGTGTTTTCTTCTAATGTTGTTCACGTATAACCAAAATAAGTTTTCTTTACTCAGAGGGCGGAACTAGTATGCTGGACGGGGTTCGGTCGAACTCCGTAGTTTTGGTCAAATTATGTATATTTTTCTTGAAAATTTTATTTAATATGTGTGACTTATAGATTTAGAATCTCGTAACTTAAAGTACTTGAACTCTGAACCTCAAACTTTAAAAAATAGCTTCGTCTCTGTCTTTACGGGTTAGTGTTATTCATCTGAACGAATTGAGTTTAATGAGACCTAATTGTTGCATATACAGAGGATATGTATGGTCACAATATATTACAAATATCAGTTTTCATGTGCAATAATTGATTTTATTGAGACCTAATTGTCTCACAGAAGAATGTGCACCCACAAAATATCATCAAACAGTATAGATAAATGACTAATCACACATAAAACTATGACCATAAAGCTACTTATTATGCCATTGCATGGTCAACAGAAAATAAAATAATCTAGAGGACGAATTAGCAGTTAACCAATCTCCTTCTTACACTTTAGGCCTTTAGGCCACTTCACTTTTTCATTATTAAAGTCTAATAATTATTTATGTAAACATACTAATCAATATTATAGAAACGGGTAAGACGTGGGAACATCTAAACGTACACATCAAATTATTTTTCTTAAGAAGAATCTGCTGGAAAAATCTTCTTCTAAAAATGGAGAAGATTCATATCACAGATCTTCCAAACATTAGTCAAATCAAGACTACTATTAACAAATTAAATAGCTCTAAAATTTGTTATTAAAAGCCTTGGCTTTTGAAAGGCTTTTGCCTAACGACATATTTCAATCATGTAATGACACGCAGGCTCCTTGCGTACCAAATTATAATATATATGTCTTCTCTCATTTAAGTAACGTATGTGGAAGCGAAATTTATTTTACTTTATTTTACTATCAGAAATACATATAATTGACGTATAGGGGCGAACGCATGATTTTTTGCAATCAGTGTCACCTTTAAAGAAGTTTTTTGTTATTTACAAATGGTTTCGTACTTTTTAAGTTGGCTAAATGTTAAAAGTTCAATCCCTACTTTAAATGATAAATATTCAAAAAAATTTAATGAAAAAAACTAAGTTGTGCTACAAGTGGATTCAAATTCTCACAGTTCTAGACTTTCTCAAGGTGCTAAATCACTAGACCGCTAATTCATGGTGTTTCAAGCAGTGTCACTTTCTTTATTTATACTGAATATTATGATTTTTTATATATTTACATACATATACATAGTAAAAAATTTCGGCGCAGCAGTGTCCCGTGACACCCCTTGCCATAGGGTGGTTACGCCCCTGTTGACGTACAATATAGAATATACGATAACTTAAAAATTAGAGTCAGAGTTTACTATAACTAGTTAAACTACACTAATAATGCAATTATTCGTTACACCGTGTTTATATTAGTTAATTAATTCATTTTCATTTGCTATTTCCGGGTTCTAATCACCTTCCTTAATTAGGAAAAAAGACAACCTAAAAGTAAATTAAAGTGTATTACATGCTTGGCTTATTCATTGATCAGATCGAACTGTCAACCACGTGCTTCAGTTACGTTTTTGTGATGCTGATTTGGGTTTTAAATTATGTGATTTGGTCAAAAGTCATTGACAATTATGTGTTTAATAAATGGTGTTAGATGAACCGACCTATTTGAATTGAATGTGTGATGTATACCAAGATTTTCAACAAATCATAACTGATTCTTGTCATTTGTTTTTTCTATAATGTTGACGTTCATCTTTATTTGGTTATTCATCTGTGTTTCTTAATAAAGAAAAAAGACATATACAGCAAATTAATAGAGTGAACAAAAGCGAAACTTTAAGTTCTTGGTTAACCTTTATACTCCATCCATCCGTCCCAAATTAGTTATCGTTTTTAGATTTTTTACGCCTATTAAGTAAATCATTAAATAGAGTGTGTATTTTACTATGTTACCCCTACTTAATGTTTGACTATTAAGCTTTGTTGAGAATTCTTTTAATTATTAAGGATATAGTTGGAAAAAACTAATAATTTTAATCTTAAAATCCTAAAATATCAACTAATTTGGGACAGAGGGGGTACATATAGAACCAACAATTTGCAAACGGGAATCATAGATCTCTGCAAGAAATACTACTTCGGAAATGGGCAAATCCTCAAATCTCTCTGATATAAAATTGTCTATTAAAGAAAAAAGATATATGTAATACATAAAAGTTAACTTTTCAAAGATTCTTATTTCAAAAGAAAAGGATCTATTGTTTTGTCTAACAAAATTAATGAATATTAAATCGAACTTTGTTCTGAAATATTCCACTTTATCCCCCTGATATTACCTAGGCAAATTTGAGCGAAATGATGTCTCAAATAATATTTGTCATTTTAGAACTGTATTTCCTAAAATATGTCTTCAGATATTACAATTAAAGTTAAATTTAATTGAGCCATATGCGATTGTTTTATATTAAAATTTGATGGTTGGTCGCTAGTCTTACATTCACAAATTTAACCGTTTAGATATATGTTTAACGGAATCACTGTAAATATATTCGAACAAAGGCACGAAACGATAGATGGAAAATGACCGACTAAACGAAAAGTATGTAAAATGATTAATAACACGAACAATGACAGTTCAAACAAGTTGTACAAACATATTTATTCGACCGTTCACTAAGATATGAATATTCACTCTAACAGCAAACGAACAGTAGTTATCTATGAACTACTAGATTGGGCAGATAGATTATACGATCAATTTGGTCGATAGTTCACAATAACAGCTAGATGAATAAACGACAACTAATCAGCAATTCAATGAGATGGATATGAGTGTAAATCAACGATTAACCAAAGTCTACGTCTAGATAAGATTTCGATCAAGCCGTATCCAATGATTAATTACGATGGTAATGATTGACAAGTTAATATAACAGACAAATAGCTAGGCAATTGAATAAGCAATTATAGAAGTAATAAATAAAATAATAAAGCTTATTTTATTGAAGATGAGATGTTCGGGCTCCGTTTGAAGAATGTGAGCGTCTTCTCCAAAGCAAAGCTTAATACAATGGCGTGATAATAAAGTAAGTGACAATAGTGGTGGAATATAAATAACAATGATGGCGGCTGTGATTGCTTAAGGGGGGGTTATGTTCAGAAGAACATAAACCTTACAATGGGAAAATAGGGACTCTTTATAGGCACAGGACTGCCAACCCTAGTCAAACTCCATTCCACGCACGTTTCACTATCAGATGAGGTTGTTATCCACGTCCAACGGCCTCCGAAAACGAAGGGATTTGGTTGATCATGCTTATCTGCTTTCTTCCTATGGCTTCGGAAAGGTCGACCGCGATCGACACAACGAAACGGGCAATCGTTCTCAATTGTCCATTCTCCATGGCAACAGCTGACTTGTCTCCGACTTTGGCTATGAGCTCGCCACGACAACGGAAACGTGTCATTACGTGTCCGAACGAAATCCGACCAATACAAAAATATACTTAAAAGAAAAGCATGGTCACTTTTTTTTTTTTTTTTTTTTGGAGACCATTTAGTTTTCAGCTATTTTTTAGAAACTGTTTGTAAGTAAACTATCCATTTATATGTGAATTTAGGTTCAACATCAAATTAAATTGATCAAAAAAGAGAACCAAAAATAACCAAGAACAAATTTCACTTTCTGATTAAAAGTGGCTGAAGTTAGCTTAATTTGAATTAAACTTCAATCACAGTAATGAAGATAAGCAAATTCACTAGCCTCTGCAAAGATGCACATAAAAGGGCCTAAAACTGTAATGAGTCTGTAAAAATAGGCTATTTGTGCATTGACCCAAACATGTTGGAGCCAAGGCCTGCCTTTATATTTTTCCATTTTCCAACACTTATCTCTTCAAGTATTGGCAATAGGCAATACTTGCCACACTTGGCCGTAAGTTTTGGCAAAAAGGCAAGACTTGCCATTGACCCCTGCTCGATTTACCAACAGTTGAACGACAAGTGTTGGCAAAAGGCAACACTTGCTGCACTTGCCAAGACTTGTCCTTTCCAATTTTCCCTGCATTCTCGCCATATAACTTGAAATATTGGCAAAACAATACTTACCCTTGAAGTATAGCCAATTGCCAACACTTACAAAATTTTTGCCTTGAAGTCTTGGCTCCGGACTAAATAAGGGTATTTTGCTAAAACATTCCTTAGCTCGAGCAATTTTGTAAAACCACTCCTTATGAAGGGCATGCAGTGAAATTTTTTGAGCATATTTTACAAAATTGCATCTTTTTATATATGAATACAATTTAAATACCTTTTCATTGAATCTTTAAAGACATGTTTTTATACCCAAAAAATTCTAAAACATGTTTTGGAGAACAATTTAAAAGTCATTTTAAAATTTTAAATTAAATTTTATGTCGAGTCAAAGGCATCCACATAAATTGATGTGGTCAGAGTACTTTTTATGTTCATGGTGCACAATAAGCTTTATATATCCCTATTTAGGACAGTTTTAGTAAAATAACCTCCGCTTTGTTCTATATTCAAATTAGCTTGAGAATGTGTGTCAAGGGCAAGTGTTACCTAAGGAAGAGGGTTAAAGGCAAGGACAGCCTAGGCTACAGTGAGCAAGTGTTGCCTTAGGTAATAGTTCAAAGCAATTAGATAGGAGAATGTGGGAAGGGGTGATGGCAAGTGCTGCATTAGAAAATACTTACGGAAAAAGGAAGAGCGGGGATACATCGCATCTTATGAATTTTTTCATCCAAAATTATTTATTAAACTAAATGGGAGGTCATTGTTACTAAACCACACTTATGAAGGTCAAAAAGCCAAATCAGTTGCCACTGTGTCACAGTTTTGTAAGTACCCCAAAACAATTTGGAGGATCCCTGGAGACAAAACTTCCCAATCATTGCCAACAAAAGATCGGCAGATTTACATAAAAATGATACTTTTGTGCTGGTAAATTCCATTCATGACTATGGGGAGTAAATTCCCGATAAGTCATGGTAAATCACAAGACTTTAGTTCAAAATGTGCAGTAATGTCCTAGGACAAAAGTCATGACATGTCCTAAATAGACGGTTATCAGTCCTATCCATAAACTATTTTTGTGTCCTATCCATCCAGATTTGTATACCATTATTTATGCAGTATACTTTAAAGGTATATACCTATAAGGTATAAGTTATACAGTACTAAATGATTATGTTGGATAAATACATTTAATTATATAGATAATATAATTTTTAATGGGTAGCGTCTGTAAATATTTTGGATTTCAAGAGTACATACGGTAAAAAAAACCTAAATTTTAGGACAAAAGATGTGCCAAGTTTTTGTGCCTAGTAGATATATTTGGTGCCATCGTCATATTTTTTGACCCCTAAAGAACTCTTTATTTTAGCTCTAACCGTCAAGAAATTTGATGACAAGCTCCACGATGTAGTTAAGAAATAATGGAGATCGCCAGCATCCTCCGCGGATTTTAGTACCGAAAACTAGGATTGGGGTTAAAGATGCAAGCATTTAACTTATATTGATGAAAAATGTGAGAGATGCGCTTTAGTGTCCTATGTTTGCAAATTTCTTAAAGATGTCTAAACTGGATTATCCGAATTTACATAAATAGGACACTTCCGGCGCCTTTTAGCAGCTTCTACCTCATAAGTGAATTATTTGATTTATAACCCTAGTCATCAGAAGTCACTAGAAATTCTTGATGAGTCTCCGCAAACTAGGTACATAAATATCCTGGCGATTCACCAAGACTTCTGACATTTTCTGGTGATTGGAGCTATAATTTAAATAATTCTATTATGTGAGCAAGAAATTTTAGAGTGACCCCGACAAGGCTACAGAGTAGAAAAACGTTTTGGATTCTCCACTCTAAGCAAAAAAATTTACTAGGCGCCGCTGATAAAGAGCAGTTTTGCAAAATTATTCACATTAAGTAGTGTTTTAGCAAAATATCCTTATTTTGCCCAAAGCTAAGACTTCAAGACAAAAATTTGTAAGTATTGGCATGGGGCCAAGACTTCAAGGGCAAGTGTTGTTTTAACCAATACTTCCGGTTATATGGCGAGAATATAAGAAGAGACTAGAAGTGGAAGTCTTGGTCTTTTGTCCAGACTTACGACCAAGTGCGGCAAGGGTTGCCTTTTGCCAATACTTGAAGGGCAAGTATTAGAAAATAGAAAAGGGTCAAAGGCAAGTCTTGGCCTTATTCCAGGACTTACGACCAAGTACTATTTTTTGCCAACACTTGAAGGGATAATTGTTAAAAAAGTAAAGAGGGGTTAAAGGCAAGTCTTGGCCCCGATCCAAAAGTTTTGGCAGAGACATTTCAGTCTAAAAAAAAAAATCATTAAACTTAATGCGAGCTATTTTGTTAAATCACTGTTTGCACGGGCTAAAAGGCAAACAATTGCTTATGGTGTCATATTTCTGCAAATCGGCCTTTTCTAAGATACAAGAAAAGATGAGCTATAATATCTCTAGTCCGCTACCTTTTGGATTGGGTTACAACCAGAGTTTGATTTTTTTTTTTTAAATAGTCATATTTAAAAAACACGGTAAAATAAAAAAAAAAATCTTCTGCGACTCTGAGTTAAAATTTTCAAAGTTCCAAAAATTATTTTTGAGACCACCAAATATGAAACCTCAAAAACTTTCACTGATTTTGAAAATTATAGTTCAAAAATCCGTAGAATATTTCATGGGATCGATATTATGAAGCTTCAGGAAAATTACGGGAAGATTGAATTGAACCCCAGGAGATTTTCTTGGAATTTAATTCAAATTCTCAATTATTTTCATGTGATACTATTTTGAAAAGTACATGTTTCAAAATATGGTCACTTTTTAAAAAGTTTGTATTTATTGATTGTTTTTTTTTAGCGGAATAAAAACTGGTTAGTCGTCAAAATCTCCCACTTGAAATGGTTATCACATTCAATTGGGAAATCCGGAAGGATCCGTTTGGAAATTTGAGAAATTTTGATCAGTAGCCATTTTTGGACGCGCTTATTGGGGACTATCCAGCGTTTCAAAATTCATTGAAGAATAGCCAAAAATTCGCGCGCACACTTAAATTGCATTAGCGTTGGAGAAACACCCCATACTAGTCCCATAACAAAAAAACTGGGACTTTGAACAAAACTTGTTTAAAGCCTAAGTATTTTGTTAGGGGATTTTATATATAAAGCTTCAGTTCCATAACAAAATGCTGGGGCTTTGAACAAGTTTTGTTCACGGCCTCAACATTTTGTTATGGGACTGAAGCTTTATACAAAGTCCCATAACAAAATGCTCCAGTATTTTATACTGGGATTAGTTTACTGAAGCTTCCCAGTATAAATACTGGGGTTTTGAACAAAACTTGTTCTAAGCCCCAGTATTTATATTGGGATTTATCCGGAGATGGCTATTTCTCAGCGAATTTATTTTTTACGGCTACAAATCAATTAGCGCCCGCCAAACAGGCCCCTACACTAAATTTTTACTGGAAATTCTAGTGTACAAGGACAATCTGATCCTTTTTTTTTAAAAAAAAAAAAAATAGAAAATTTAATTTTCAAAATTTTCCACAAGATTTATTCTTACTTGTAATCTTAAATCTTAAGAGTGTCACAAGAATTTTGAAACCGACCATATTTGAATCGAATTTAGTGAACCAAAGTGTAAAGATTGATTCAATAAATAAGTGAAAACAAAAATAACACGAGTAATATATACCGTTATTTTTTACTCAAAATACACACATACATAAATATTTTCACGCCTTTTAAGCATACGATTTCCTCTTGTTAAAGTCCAAACCAGTAATTGGCTTTCAAACCTAGAACTGATAAAGCATAGCCTAATTAATTCTTAGTGGCTAATCATTACATGTATGATTGAATACTCAAATAAACCACAAATTTAACAAAAGCTACCTTATCAATTGTCTGCCATTTTTAATTTTAAAGCAAAAGCACCACCACATGTCCGCAGGCTACGGTTCCCTCGCTACTTCATCCGTTCCAATTTATGTGTCAACATTTTCTTATTCGTCCGTTTAAAAAAGAATGACAACATTCTAAATTTGGTAACAATTTAACTTCAAGATTACAGTTTTACCATTAGTGAAATGATTTACAACCACACAAATATCTTTGTCTTATTTTACACCACAAGTTTCAAAAATCTTCATTTATTTCTTAAATTTTATGCCGATTCAAATTATAACACATAAAGTAGAACGGATGGAGTATATTTTATCCCTTTTTATATACATAAATCTCTAAATTCTTTGCCAAAGAAAAAGGAGGAGAGCGTGTAAATAGCTAATTTAATCACTATTTTAGTAGACACAAGTGTGTGGAGTTGGTCATTAAGCTCTTCAGGCATTTCATATTCATTTGGATGACTTTTTGACAAATTTTTAGGAAATAAACTATATGATTAGCAAGTGCTTTATCTTTTTGTTTTATGATTAGGGTGCCCATAAATAATTAATGTGAGAGAAAAAGCTGAAGATAACAAGAGTTTGTCGCCAAGATTGAGATTTTAAACCTAGACTGTATTTGATATGTTAAAAGTCATTTTTTTCATGAGAAAGTCTTTTTATTGTTCATGATTAGGGTTCATACTTTAATTAAAGTCGTCCCAAGAATATTTTTCGGCTCGCTATGTATAAAGCTCGGTTCGGCTCGGGCTCGATCAGGCTCGGCTCGATCTCGGCTTGCTCGCTCGATGTTCAGGCCTATTCGAGACAAATGAGAACACTTACAAATATAAAGTATTTTTCATGTAAAATAACTTCCTTGTATCAAACAATATACTAAGAATGGTTCTGGTTACTGATTAGGTAACTTTTCTCTTTCAGTCGTTGGCAATGAATTCATAGTATGCATGCACTTGTTAAATGTCAAATAGAAGAATCTAGGTCTATGTCTTATCGTAACAACTTACTAAATTAAAACTTATAAGCAAATGAATAGTGAATTAAATACATAATTGAATTGTTTTAGCAGCAAACTGGCTGCTTTTCCAGAATTGACGTACGTGCTGAGATGCTCTAATAAACATAATAGTAATACCTCTGTTCCAAAAAGTATGTCATGTTTCGAATTTCGAGGGTCAAACGAGTTTATTTTGATAGTGAATTTGAACATAAAATCTTTAAGTTTTTTGGAACAATATTTATATATTTAAAAACTACATAAAAAGTACTAATATAAGTCACAATAATTAATAATTCAAAATATTTAAATAATATATGAAAATATTACAGTCAAAGATAAACTCGCTTGACTCTCTAAATCCGAAACATGACATCCATCGTGGAACAGAGGGAGTAATAAAGTTGTGGTATTTTCGTATTAGTGTATAATCAAATGAAAAGCTCATGTTGTTTAATTAGGAATTAAGTAATGCAATCACAAGTACTGCGCATGGACTTAATTAACCTTGAATTAAAAAATGTATCGTTTCAAAGGTGGCTAAAGAGAGTGCGATAGCAAAAGTTGCACATTGTTAATTTCTTCTTGTCTTCATTGCAGCCGTTGCTTTCATCACTAATTAAACATTACTTAGCTGGATAAACTATGACTATAATTTATTTTCAAAATGTTTTCCTCATTTCTTTGTTCAATCGAGTAAAATATCTCGTTCAGCTGTTATAACACAACCGCAATTTTGTGAGGATTATTAGTAATATTTACTCTTCTGATAATGTACTAATTCCATTTACTTGTCGTTAATATGGATTTTATTTTCTCAATCGTGCACTAGGTAGCCGGGGCGGAGGCACCCTTGCCCAATGGAATTCAATTGAACCCCCTTCGCCGAGAAATTGCATTACGTATATCGGGTAAAATCGATTTTTTTATATATACCTACCATATGTTGAACCCCTCGACACAAGTCTAAACTTTATTTTTTAAATTTTGAACCCTTGTTAGAAAATCCTGCCTCCATCTCTGCTAGTAAAGAAACCAGCGATATTTTGCATCTACTGACTAAAGCTATTTTGAATTCTATTTTTGTTGTTTACAAACAAACCAAATTCACAATCTTAAAATGCTCAAATATGGCTGAAATAGTAAATACCATGTTGTAGTAATATGATAGTATGACTTATCAAAGAATGATCACTTGTATTGACTTGACTTGTAGCGTAAAAAAAATTCCACAAGCACAAAAAGGAGATTCATGTCATTTTCGATGTATAGTGGAGGCAAGCCACCAAATCCACGTCCCATTTGAATATACAAAACTAAAGTGCGAAGACCTAAGACTCCATTCCCATGGAAACTCAATTCAAAGGAACTATTCGAATGGTAGCTTGTGTGTACAACATGTTCATTAATATTTAGTTTTTTTACCCTAGTTAAGACGATCAAATGAGCAAGAAATTCTAATACAAAGGTTGCACATTATAATTTTCTGATATACGGAATCCAATCAAGAAAGTACTTCCCTACATACATCATCTGTTGTCTCGCATTCATCAGGATGAGTCTTGCGTCTGTCTTAGCTTGAGCCTACCTTCGCACACCTCAGTTACTCTTTAGGAGGCATCTGCCCCAGATAAACTACCCTAGGCCCCATTGCTGGAAAGGCTCGGCTTCAAAACCGTACGTGAAGCTATCTTCAATTTTTGGAAACTTATAAAGTTCTTCCCTCAAACCTTGATCAATGAACCATGCAGAAAGTATGGAAAAATATCTCGTAATGTATTTAACCAGAAAATAGATTATCAAATCCAGGATGACGGGTTTCAAAAGACGAGTAAGGGAGCCGAGAATGTTATGTAAAAAGGACCAAGGAGGATTTAGGAGGAGAAAGACATGAGGAAGTATATGACACTCAATGGCCAACAGTCCGTAGCAGACTTGCAAAAGAACCTCGTCGGATCAATTTTCCATGCTCTTTTGCATCCAGAGACATGTATGAATATAACAAATGAGTTCAGTAAACCTAAAATTTTCGACAAGGAGTATAGATACACATATCATGAAATTCACTAGAATTTCCAAATATATGTAATTTTGAACCATAACTTAAAGAATGTAAATGCTTCTTGGGTACATTCATCTGAATGCATACTAGGGCCACCTTTTGATCGTGCAATATGTATATTCAAACAATAGTTCCATCAAGTCTTTACTTACTCCCATCCTAATATGGAAAGTTACAAGCGTATGACCCAATGTGGGGGTTTCTTTCAAATTTTCTTTTTAAAAGTCTTTACCTACTACTAAGTAACTTGATCAAACTTGCAACTTAGAATACTTTTAGTTAGGAAAAAGATAGTTACTCCTAGTAGAATCTTTTTATTCTTCACAGTCATTTGTAGGTAAGCTTCATGGATCGTCGTCTAACTAGTGATTTTTTTTTTTTAAATTTTTTTTTATTTAACCAATGATGATGGTACCTATGTTAAAAAGTAAGCCAATAACTGGTGTATATAACTTTCAAGGGTCATTCTTTTCTTTGTTAGATCAACTTCCGTAGCATTCTTGTTGAAAAATAGAAGATAAAGAGATGTTATCTTTTCTAAATAAAATTCTTTGCAGAAAAAGAGATGTTGTTGCTTCTTAGATGATCCGAGTTTTGTGTTAAAAATCAAAAAAAATTATTATGATTGTTTGATTTGTTTCATTGAATGGCAAAGTTACATTAAGAACTTTTTCTATCTCCACATGAATCATGATTTTTAGCATGCAAATAATTCATCGGTTTTTCCGAATGAAATATAGTATATAATCTACTCCCTTCGTTCCATTTTATGTGTCATAGTTTGACTCGGCACAAAGTTTAAGAAATAAAGGAAGACTTTTGAAACTTGTGGTATAAAATGAAACAAAGATGATTGTGTGGTTGTAAATCATTTCAGTAATGCCAAAACTGTAATTTTGAAGTTAAATTGTTACCAAATTTAGAATGCTGTCATTCTTTTTGGAACAAACGAATAAAAAAATGTTGTTACATAAATTGGAACGGAAAGAGTACGTACAGTTCCAAAACAAATGAAGGTAAGAAATCCAATTTTCCAAAAGATCTCTCGACAAATATCAATACTTAAGAAAGAGAGTCATACTTTCTTTTAGTATGTGACACATGCATCGTAAATTCAAAGTTAAAATTCCATGCAGTTGCGGCTGAATTAGGTTAAGTGTCAAATGTTACATAGGGGAAAACAAACATTGATTTAACGTGAAATACAAGTCAAGAAAGATAATTGGCTCCAATTGGGTTGGGGGGTGGGGGTGGGTAAATCGATGATTTGATAAATATTTATACGAGATATTTACACCAAATTATATTTACTTACGATGGTTAAATTATTTAAAAATGTAAATATAAACATTAATTAACTATGGTTAGGTCATGACTCATAAGACTCTAGTTTCAAACACATAATATGAATCTATTGATTTGGTATAAATACTCGATGTAGATAAATATTTACTAATTTAATTTACACATTTTAAGTCGCCTAAGTGTAGTAAGAGCCTGTTTGGGTGAGCTTAAAAACAGCTTATTTTAAGTGGCTTATAAGTCAAAAAGTGGCTTTTAAGCAACTTATGGCTTATAAGTCCAAAAATTTTGAGGTTACCAAACATATATTAATAGACTTATAAGCTTATAAGTCACTTTTAAGCTCACCCAAACGGCTCTAAGTGTCCATCCTATCTATTTGACACCCTAAAACTATACTATCTTGTTTGGTTTTAATAATTTTTCTCAACATTCTTTAGCAAAAAATTGTTTTTTTTTATAGAAATGGGACTAAAATGTTACTGATTGTGGAAACCAAAGACAACCAAGTTAATTGTTTCTAAAAGACATTTCTATTAACATTTCCAATAACATTTCTATTAAACTAGTTCCACAATACAACAATTTTTTTTTTCAGAATAATTTTCTAATATTTAAACTAAAACTTATAATTCATACACCATCTTAGATTCTTCTCTTAGTTTTAGAACCGTGTGAAGACAATAGTAAGATTCCAACGTAGAGTGGGCACAAGAGAGATGTGGTAAAAGCTCATGGAATATTTTTAATATACCTTTAATTTGTTCTTATCTTTACTAGTATTATATTTCTATGGCAATCGTGCAATCGAAGTTTCCAACTTTTTACACAATTTTTATAAAGCCATATGTAGGCAAAATTAAGTTTCATGGCATTTTCTCATCATCAAAAAGGAAGTGGAGGACCCAATCACCATAGTTCACAAACTTATGGAAAGGAGATCTCAGTTTAAGAAAACTTAAAAAGAACAAGAATTATGGATGAAAGGATAAATCTCACGCATATGCGTCAAACTCTTGCTCTGTCTTAGCTAACAGTTTAAGCTTGTATATGAGAATCTCACGTATATGTGTCAAACTCTTGCTCTGTCTTAGCTAACAGTTTAAGCTTGTATATGAGAATCTCACGTATATGTGTCAAACTCTTGCTCTGTCTTAGCTAACAGTTTAAGCTTGTATATGAGATTATAATATATTTATGTAGTATAAAAATGAACGAATATTGAGTTTAAGTCTCACCGCATCCCATTTTTTAAAAAGAATTTTCATGTGCTTGAAATATGAAATAGAATTATGCCCAGTGCAGTAACGGACAATATTGAAAAGATAATTAAATAAACATCTATATTCTCTAACAACTTAAACTTATAAATAAATGTGATAGTTATACACTTCAACTAGCGATTTGCATTACTCCACTAACTATATGTTCTACAATTTTGATAACAGCTTAATATTAAATTTTGTTACTTAAACATTTTTTTGTGTTAATCATACATGAAATATATGTGTAACTGTCATATTGTCTATTAAAATAACTACCTCAACTATTAATTAAACATTTTCTTCTGTTAATGTTCTAGCATATATATACAACCCAAACAAATTACATACTACAAACTACAAAGTAGATATAAATCTACAAATTGAGCTAAAGGCTTGATCAACAAACTTAAATAAATAAAAGAACCCATCAATCTCATCTCTAGCCAAATTTACATATTTGTCAACCCTCATTAAATATTAATAACGATTTAAAGAGTATACAAAACAAAAATGTGAATCTATCTTATCGTCAATGACATTTGTTGAGCTAAGATAAGCTTTTTATGGTGATTAATTATAATCACAACGAAATTGATGATCAAGATAGTTGGTGGACGTTTGACACTCAAAAAAGGAATTTTGAAGGTTCCATAAGACCCACAGAAAATCGTGGGCTTTGTACTTACTGAGATTCTAGAAGTCCACCTACTCATGATTCATAACTTACAAACCAATGCAGATGTGTAAAGGGGGAGGGGGGGGGGGGGGGGGGCGAGGGGGGTTCTCTTTTCCGCAAGCTTTGTTCGTCTGTCTTTTTTTTTTTTTTCCATCCGGTGTCTGCTACTTTCATTTGAATCCCGACTAATTCGGATTCACGCTCCATTTGGGGAGAAACGCTCCCTACTGGTACCAGTGGGGGGCGAGGGGGGTTCTCTTTTCTGCAAGCTTTGTTCGTCTGTCTTTTTTTTTTTGTTTCCACTCAGTGTACGGTACTTTCATTTAAATCCCGACTAATTCGGATTCGCGCTCCATTCGGGGAGAAACGCTCCCTACTGGTACCAGTGGAGGGCGAGGGGGGTTCTCTTTTCTGCAAGCTTTGTTCGTCTGTCTTTTTTTTGTTTCCCACTCGGTGTCCGATACTTTCATTTGAATCCCGACTAATTCGAATTCGCGCCGTGTAGGACTCCATTCGGGAGAAACGCTCCCTACTGGTACCAGTGATTTTTCCACATCACTTGGTGGTTTGTTCGTCTGTCTTCGTTATGACTTTATGACTTCACCTTTTTTTGCATGAAAAAGGAATTTTGATAGTGCATTTCTGTGTTTTTTAGCAACTTATTGAAACCACTCATTTTGCCTTTTTTTATGAACCTCTAACGTAACTGAAGGCCTGAGGCTACGGTGTTTCCAAATCATATATACTGTAGTATTAGTTCACGATTTAGTATCAAGAATATTCTCTATTAAACTTGCATTCAGATTGTTAAAATGTGTCACTATTTTATTTAAAAACATAAACGATTAGATAGAACGTATGATTATATATATATATATATATATATATATATATATATATATATATATATATATATATATATATATATATATTAAAAATAGGTGAAGGCTATAAGGTGCATTATGTATTCTTGATGGACTAGATTGTCTTTTATAATGATTGATTGGCAGGGATTTTTTTCCTGCTGACTCGTCCCGTTCAAATGCTAGTAAAATTGTTCTATTTTGAAGTTCGTTATAAATGACACTATTTCCTTATTAATCTATTAAAAAAAAGATATATATTTAAATTTGAAAATATTTTTAGTTGAAACTACTATTTTATCCTTAATAAAATGCTTTATAGCCACATATTTATATAAGACTTATTTTGGACTATAAATTTCAAAAAATTTATTATATTTTTTAAACTTCGCTCCAAATTAAATTAAGACAATCATTTTGAAACGGATGGAGTATTTTATAAGATAATCTACCAAAACTTCGTATATAGACAACCAAGTCAAAGTCACATGCTACTTTAATATCCTTTGTGGACTATCAATTACTACTAATGAAGGAATATATAAATATGTAATCAGCCAGAAGTTTGAAAATATACCTCAAAAAAAAAAAAAAAAAAAAATATATATATATATATATATATATATATATCATCCATTAGGGATTAGCTTCCAAACGATCAAATGTCTATTATCAGATCATAGCTCATAGTTGGATATTTCAAAAAAGATAACATAAGGTCTTAAAATTGTCAAGTTTATTATTTTAATTAAACCCTTTAACCAAATTAATGTGTGTAAGTTAAAGAGAAGAAATTTCTGACTAATCCACAAACTTCTCTACATTTTAGGCACTTGAGACAATTATTGGAGAGGAATATTGGAAAGAAGAGGATAATATAAGCCAGTTGGCCTAAGATGGTGACTTAATGATCATATAAAAATAGTAAAATTCACATTCATATGAAGAACATGCATTATCATTGGTTGAAGTTAAGGTTTAGTAATGTAGGGCTATATGGCACTGTATCATTGAAATGTACTACTTAGCTGGTCAAGGAAAAGTGGGGGATGATAATGTAGTACAAATTTTACTTTTTTTTTTTTTTTTTGTTGCACACCTGGTGTCCGGTATCCTCATTGGAGCCCCGACCAATTCGGATTCGCGCCGCGTACGGCCCCATTCGGAGGGGAGCGCTCCCTACCAGTGATTTTTCTCATACCCAGGGCTCGAACCCGAAACCTCTGGTTAAGGAAGGAGTAGCCCCATTTGCTACACCACATCACTTGGTGGTTAGTACAAATTTTACTAGCCTTCAAAGATCTATAATTTTATTTTTCTTACAAATATATTCTTAATTATGATCTTGGTATGTCGCTGATTGTACTACTTTGACGAAGTGCATGCAGCTCAAATGCGCTTCAAATAAATTGAAACCAGGAAAGGGTTTCGGGATCCCGTAGAATTTTTTTTTTTATGCCTCGGGTATTAGCCACAGCTCGTATTCATTCAGTAACTCAACCACATTATTTGCCTCTTTTTTAACTACATATCCAATAATTAAATATCAAATATGTTTTATATATACATATGCACACATGTAAAAAACTCAGCCTCATAAACTTACGCGTTTTGTCTTTGTGATATAAAATTCAAATCCCTATAATGTCACAAATGAAAGAGATTGACTGAAAAAAGCAGAGAGCTCAAAAGACCATAATATTCTACTTTTAGACACCTGATGTTGCATTTTTGTCTTCATTTTATGGTAGAGACTGTCACTATTATTTTTCCACCTACTATTATTTTCTCTTGATGAAAATAAATCCAATCAAACCTAGAAGGTTAAAAATATACATTAGTTTATCTTTAAATTAAAATTTAGATATTCTGAAAATAGTACTCCGACTAGAGGTGTGCAAAACCGAACCGGTACTGTTAGCCGAACCGTTACCGGTAAGCTTAACGGTATCAGTATAACGATTATTGCTTCGATAATGGTATTAATTTCCAATACCGATAAGATATCGGTACAGTAATAGTTTCTATATCTCTTTACCGTTACCATACCGATAACCGATAAGGTATTTTTTATAATTTTTATATATTTTATTTTATTTATTATTAGTATATTAAGTCATTTTAATTTTAATTTACACATTTAATTGATAGATTAAACTTCAATTATTATTATTATTGGTGGTTATATGTCAATACTCATACTTTAATTGTCGGGCCTGACCCATTTTATAATGAGATTGTAACTGATTTTGCTTTCTCGGGTCATTGATCAGACTTTCTTATCTTTTCTTTTTCTATTTCATTATTTTGTGTTATATTATCAGATTGTTAAAGACTTGTTGATTGCACTTGATTACTTAATTTGTTTGGATGGTTTGTCGGTTACTTTAGTGGTTATTCATAGTAATGAAAAAATCTTACCTATGATAACTTTCCACTGAGAATTTGCGCATTACTTTGGTGTACCGGTTCCCGAACCGTTAACTACTGAACCGTTAAAAACCGATAGCTTATTGGTAAGGTATTGGTTTTATATAATTACATACCATTAACCGATATACCGTTACCGATAAGCTCAAATTCGAACAGTACCGCCGCAAGAACACCACGAGTCCAGGGAGAGGAGTAGAGTCCAGCAATATTGAGCCCCAAAATAGACTGTATAGTAAACTTTGTGGAAGCATACCAAATGGCCCAAAACTGGGCTACTATTTTAAATGTACAAATGATAGAAACCAGTTCCCTCGCTTCTAGCTAGTTGTTGAAGAAAATGACCCTTTCCATATAGAGGAGTGATCCTTATATATTGGTAATGATTTTGCCAAGCTAATTAACTCTTATATATATGCCTAGTTACTTTTCATTGGAAGAAAATGATCCTATAAAATGTCTCTAATGTTATATTTTTATTGTTCTGTTGTGAAATGATCATTATATTGCTAAAATAACATTTGTAATTGACGATAAAATCAAATCTCCCCGCGCCTTGCTCCATTTTCATTGACAGTTGTACTTAATCCAGTGAGTTCTTCATACTATAAGGAGAGAAACGACTTAAATGAAATGGTCGAACAACAACAACATACCCAGTATATCCTACAAAAGTGCAGGGGAGGATGATATGTACGCAAACCTTACTCCCACTATGGTGGAGAGGCTGTTTCCGATAGACCCTCTGCTAGGAGAATAAACATATTAGAAACACATTCGAAGCAAAAAGCTAATTAAGAACATGAAGATTTAATTATTTTGAGAAGAAGCTAATTAGGAACATGTTGGGAGAAGCAAGAACAATCCTGATCTTGTTTGTCTATAAATATCAAATATGGTGTCTTCTTAATATGAAGTATGAACTAGTACTATATTATCGGATTATAGATGGCAATGTCTTAACATTTATAGCATGAAATAGTTTAGTTAAGCCAATGAATTTGATAAATTATTGGTATAGTACTGTACTATAATATTGCATTTTCTGTATAGGCATGCATTAACCTATAGCTCCAATTGAGGCAAGAGAGATATTAAGCTCCAAGACCTCAGAAATATAATCCTAGTTTAATTATTAGCTAGTATGCCAACCTTGGGACTTCTTCTGTTTTTTTCTTCTCATTCGGTATCCGGTACCCTAGTCCCGACTAATTCGGATTCGCGCTGCGTAGGGTTCCATTCGGAGAAAGCGCTCCCTACCAGTGATTTTTCCATATTTAGGACTCGAACCTGAGACATCTGGTTAAGGGAGGAGTAGCCCCATCCGCTAATCCACATCACTTGGTCGTCCAACCGTGGGCTTTCACCACAGCTGAATATCAATTTTATCTTCTACATACATATTCTTTAATTTAAATAAAACAAGTTTTAGAACATGTAAAATACACCTCAAACAGTTTTCTTTTTTCACATGTGATCAATACATTCCTTAAATTTATAAATTTTCAATAATATATGGATAGTAGATATTGGATTAACATTTTGCAGAGCCGACATTGAACACATAACTTGGCCTAATTATGTTAAAATGTGGTAGTGGTTTCGATTTAGTTCTGATTTCTTTTGAAAGCCATTTGTCAAATTCCACTAAAAAGATAGCAGTGGACTTAAAACATTCCCCAGCCCACTTCGCAGCAACAAATTTTCTGCCGTTAGAGACCGCTGATGCCTTCATTTAATTTACTACTCAAAAGACAAAACATAATTAGAATTAGATTGGCAGTAAAAATAAAAAAATATACTAGTAAAAGGATTAAAATAAGTTAAATTAACAAACAAGTCATAATATAATTTTGACACAATATTAGTGACTAGCTAGTTTTTCAATTAGGTGAAGACTGGGCAACCATAGTGTTCAAGCTCAACTTATCTCCTAATTATTCTTATGCAAGATAAAAGATAAATCCCAAGCCGTCATGTAATTAAAAAAAAAAAAATACAATTGAAAATCCAACTTTAGCTGGTTATTATGATCAGAAAGTCACTCTCTGGAGAATTTTATTGACCTCGCATATAATATAGGCCCTTTAAACGGTCGTAAATGGCGTGAAATATAACGACCTTCGTGCCTCCTTGACTTTTCAAACTGAACAAAGACTGTCCTCTGATCAGGCTTCGAAAAACTTCGAGATTACCGAGTTTCTGAGGAATCAAGGTGCACTCGCTCTAACAGCGTACCTTTTACATGATGGGTCAGCGAGGAAATGGGAACAGCGGCTTAAAAAGAATGAAATAGACAGATGTTCTACCAGCGATCGGCGTTCAGCCCAATTGTCAAGAATCTGCATAAGTGGCACTATAAGTATAATTGTGGTATTAAATTCGTTCATATTCTATGTTCACATATTAGTGCAAACTAGTGCAGCAAACAACACTTGTCAGGACTTAATTAATTACGAGTCCATTGGATTTGGAGGAACTGTAACAATTCAATCCAATCCAAATTATGAAATTTTTCCATTAAGTTGTTACAAGAAAATGAGGCATAGTAAATGGTATATGCTAAAATATAGACAGTGGCGGATCTAAAGGGTCCGGGATGGTTCACGTGAACCCATAGTTCGGCGAATAAAGTCGATGTATCATGTAAAGTTCAATATTACTGATGTGCACCCAAGCTCTATAATGCTAAACTGATTCATTAGTTGGATGGTTGTCTTTTTTCCTTCAGCACAAGGATTCGAATGCCAATAGTCTTTATAAAATTTTATATCGTGGCGAACTCATGATCTTGAGATCCTCTTCTCATACATGTTTTGGGAGAATCATTTACTAATTTCACTTTATAGAAAGCTTATTACAGGAGGGCTAACCCTTTCAAGTCAATGCTCATACACTATATCCATATATCCACCCCCACCATAAAAAGGTGAAGCAAGAGGGCTAAACTTTTTAATTGGTTATGGTATTTACATCTGAAATAAACCAACGCTCTTAATTATTATGTTGCTAATATTTGGATGAGGAACTGGTTCAATATAACCTTTTACAATTTGAATAATTATCGTTTTGCTAAGTTATGTGAATTTATCGACACCATATTTAACCAGATATAATGAGTTGACGAGCCTTGAAATGAAATCGTATTTGGTAACAAGTGTTTCACCCTTTATAGTTGAGCTTCCCGAAACGAATTTGGATTAGCCAGACAAAAAAAGATATTCCTAACTAATTTAATTATCGTTGATAAAACTTAAATAATGTTACTCTTTTCATACAAGTTATCTGTTAAGGGGTCGTTCGGTATATGGGATTATCATTAACAATCCAGGGATAAAATGTAGGATTAAGTTATCCCATGTTTAGTAGGAATTTCAAAACTTTGATTATTAATCCCTGGATTGCTTATACTACAATTGTGGTATTATTTCTATCCCATACCTCATGTGGGATTGCTAATCCCGGGATTACTAATCCCGCGATTAAGTACCAAAAGACACATTTGTCCTTCTTCTAAGCTCTTTCTTCCAATGGTTTTTAAGAAAGTCAAGGTTAAATATGGAAATAAATGTTTATCCCACTTTATATCCCATTATTATTCCAATGAACCAAACAGTTACCCATAAAAATATATTCACTAAATAATTCCGTCATTATTAATCCCGATACTATAATCCTATCATTATTAATTCCGGGATAATCCTTTTATATTGGGTAAAAGTTGACCCACGGCGATTTGCCCCGGTCACGCAGATCACAACGATCGAACACGTTGCGACTAAGCAATCGCCGAAACAGTTGAGCGAGTCGCCGAAGCCTTGGAACCGAAGACGCGTTACCGAAGGCGAGCCGTGAGCTGAGCTTCGGTAACCATTACCTCGGTCAAACAACAGGGCCAAGTCACCGAGGTCGTAAACTCTCACCTCGGTGGACCCCCCTCGGTTCGTCCGGCTTTGCAGCCCACTACCTCACCCCACTAATTCAGCCACTACACCTCAAGATCGTGGGACAACATGGCAGCAGATAGTGGAGGTCATGGGCAGAGACTTATACCTATAAATAGCAGTTCATTTCATGTAAACGGGCATCGAGAGATATATACCGAAACTCTGCCCAAATTTGTACTGAACATCCATATATTGAAAGCAAGTTATTTTACGCATTTTTCGTCTATTTCGTGCATTATTTACCGCTTTGATACAAAGATTTGCTTATATTCGAATCTAAATTCGATTTGTGTACCTAAAAACGATTTAGGCCCATACACCTTTGTTGAACCGAACACACCTTAGAGCCCGTTTGGGTGAGCTTAAAAGTGACTTATAAGTGACTTATAAGCTTATAAGCCCATTAATATATGTTTGGTAACCTCAAAATTTTTGGACTTATAAGCCATAAGTTGCTTAAAAGCCACTTTTTGAGAAGTTAGGAAATCCTAACTTCTGAAAAAGTGGATTTTAAGTCACTTTTTGACTTATAAGCCACTTAAAATAAGCTGCTTTTAAGCCCACCCAAACAGGCTCTTAGAGTACTTATTAACCTCGTATTATTTCATAGTTTGACTGTAAAACAAGAGTACTTTAACGAATGCCATTTTAATACTAACTAGTACTAGTACTAGTAGTACTATTATATGTACAAACAACTATTCACTGTATACGCGTCACTACAACAAGCAAACCCACAATAGAAAGAAAAGAAAAATGCATGGTTCCAACTTTTTTTATTTATATCAAAGTTCAGAAAATGTCCTTCACCATTTCACCTTAGTATAAAAAAAACCAAATCCCTTTTTCTCTATATGAATGAAACTAAATTATTATAGACCTTAGTATATAAAATACTTACCAAAAGAACCAAACCAAATAAAACTTTCGGTCAGTTCCGGTCCTCTCTTCTTCTTCTTGTTCAGAAAACTCCATTGTCTCTTTCTTTCTTTTGCTAAGATTCCTGACGCGTATTACAATCACTTCTGCATTTCCTTGTTACATATTCTTAATATATTACTCGTTACGTTCGAGTTTATATAAACCTATTTCTTTTTAGTCTGTTTACTGCGTTATTCTAACGTATATTTGGTTACATTTGTCCAATGAGAGGGCTACCGGGGCATGAACGCCGGTGGACATCGGATACGGTATCGGTATCGGAGCTAAGTGGTGAATCATCACCGGGAACTGATTCCGGCAACATTTCCGGTGATCAAGAATTTGTTGAAGTTACACTTGATCTTCAAGATGATGATACGATTATTCTACGCAGCGTTGAACCAGCTACTTTAATAACCGGTCCTGATCTTACCGGAGTTTCGATAGAAACTCCGGGATCATCAGAAACTCGATCTCCGACGATACGTCGGAGTTCATCGAGTAAACTCCGTCAATTTTCGCAAGAATTAAAAGCTGAAGCGGTTGCAAAAGCAAGACAATTTTCACAAGAGTTAAAAGCTGAGTTCAGAAGATTTTCATGGAGTCATGGACATGCATCACGTAATTTTTCACCAACGGCGTTTTTTTCAAACGCCGTTGGTAATAATAACGGAGTCGGCGCAGTCGACTCCGCTTTAGCGGCTCGAGCATTGCGTCGACAGCGCGCTCAGCTTGATCGGACTCGTTCTAGTGCTCATAAAGCACTTCGTGGACTCAAATTCATTAGTCATAATAAAACTAATGGTTGGAATGATGTTGAAAATAATTTCTCCAAGCTTGCTAAAGATGGTTACCTTTATCGCTCCGATTTCGCACAATGTATAGGTAACAAATCTATCTGTCTCGAGTTCAAGTCGTGAAAAATTACGTATTTTATTCATTGCTAATTATTTTGTTTTGGATGTAGGTATGAAGGATTCAAAGGAATTTGCATTGGAATTATTTGATGCATTGAGTAGAAGAAGAAGATTAAAAGTTGATAAAATTAGCAAAGAGGAATTGTATGAATATTGGTCACAAATTACAGATCAAAGTTTTGATTCTCGGCTTCAGATTTTCTTCGACATGTACGCACCATTAATTTTGTTTAATTAGTATTATAATACTACTTAACAATTATCTTAAGTTAAAGTAGATATAAGTTGTTTAATTTTTACTGTTGCTTTTCATGTGGAACACTCTTCTACTGCATGAACACTGACAAAATATATTTTAATGGTAAATCATTATGTACTTAATTTTGTATTAAAATATATAAGTACTTGTTACTTCTGAAATGGGCTAATAGTGCTTTGATTTTACAGCACGTAACAATTTCATTAATTAATATGGTACAGGGTGGACAAGAATGAAGATGGTCGACTTGCTGAAGAGGAAGTAAAAGAGGTAAATATATACAGTATATAAATACTCTCAATTTGAAAAAAATATAATGAGTTTTAAGGAATATAATACTTTATATTAATAAAAATTTTACTAAAAAAGTACATATAAAGCTGCATTTATAAACATTTTTTATAGTACTTGTTTGTTTTACAAAGAATAATCGAGTTTAGATTACGAGAATCCATATCTAAATTTCGGTGTTTACTTTATTAGTACTCTCTTCGGTCCATTTTATTTGATTTTTTAGCATTTTTTTTTCCCACAATATTTGATCTTTTCGGAAATTTAGACACAATTTTACAATATCACCCTTTGCTAATAAATAATTTTAAACAAAATGATAAGTAATAATAACTTGAATAAGCGTTAATATTGTCAATTATATTGCTAATTAATGCTAAAAATATAATTTTCTTAATATACGTGAAAACACCCAAAAATCAAATAATATGGACGGAATGAGTAGTATTTTAATAGGAGTTGTAAGAGATAGTGGTTAAAATTTGTGTCACTTTTTAGGGAGTTCTTTATCTTACCTTACGTTTAAGAAAAAAGTTTAATTAATGTAGCTTTAAAAAATAAATTCTTAGGAAATAGTCTGTCAGGTTGTGGTTTCATAATTCATTAAAATAAAATGTATCGCTGACTTTGTCTAATTAAAAAAGCTTAATTAATTACATAAATAATTCATTGTGTGATACACAAACACATGCATTCTAAAAACGATACTACGAAGTGGTTAAGGTTAAGCATTGTGACTCTAATTTTTCTAATGTGATAAAATAATTGATGTTCGGCGTGATGATTAGGTGGCCAGATAAGAAAATTTCAAGAATCAACGACTCCAAAAATACTTATACTAAAGTATAAATGTATACTCCATCCGTTTCAAAATGGTCGCTATAGTCAGACTTCGAGAGTCAAACGAGTTCATTTTAACCGTAAATTTAAACATACAATCTTTAAGTTTTTTGTAACGATGTTTATAAGATATTATGGTCAAAGATAAACTCGTTTGACTCTCGAAATTCATGACAATTATTTTGGAACGGGAAGAGTAATATAATGCATTGTATAGTTTCTGTAGTCTTGCTGTCTGACGCTACCCATGTTCTTTAGAAACTTTTTTTGGTCGCACTAAATAGTGGAACTATACTAAAAATATATTGCCCTTTGGATAATATTGAACTCCTAAAGTTGTGCAAATAGTCATTTTTTCTAATTCTTTTCCCTGACTAAACATCATTTTCATTGGAGTTGGTGAGGGTGTTTTTGTCAAGTAAACTTCTCCAAAGCTTTTAGAAAAGTGTCACCTGGTGAATTCTCTTATATAATTTTCGACTGGCATTTGTTGAGATGATCAAACATTTTTTGTAGGATAATTAGTCTGCTAATTACTTTATGACTTATTGGAACAAATTGTTGATCAATGAATTTGCAAATTCATTTAATGTTTATATTGTGGATGCCACAAAGATTAAATTGAACTTTTCTAGCTAGCGAAACCTATGTTGCTCTGATCCTTAAAAGCTGTCGGGTGCGTGTCGGATCCTTCAAAACTAATACATTTATGGTGGATCCGACACGGATGCAGTGGTATTTTAGAGGATCCAGACAACTTACCTCGTTTCAACTTTACTATATTTTTGCTGACCACAATCATAAAGTATTGAGTATAACCTTTTATTATTTAATTGGATCAATGTAGATTATCATGCTAAGTGCATCTGCAAACAAGTTATCAAGATTAAAAGAACAAGCAGAGGAGTATGCAGCTTTAATCATGGAAGAATTAGATCCTGAAAGACTCGGCTACATTGAGGTAGGACCCTTCTCTTTCCTTAAGGGTTACAAAAGTTACACAAAAGTTATTTTTATTTTTTTTTATTTTTCACCCAGTGTCCGGTACCCTTATTGAAGCCCCAATTAATCCGAATTCGCGCCGCATCCACCCGGTGTCCGGTACCTTTATTGAAGGTACCGATTAATCCGAATTCGCGCCGTATAAGGCCCATTCAGAAGAAGTGCTCTCTATCAGGAATTTCTCCATACACAGGGCTCGAACCCGATATCTCTGGTTAAGGGAGGAGTAGCTCCATCCGCTACAACATATAATTTTTTATTTTGTTGCTTGCACGATAATTCTACTTTAGGAATGAAGCATTCTTAAATTTTCCACGTCTTATGACCAACTCTTCCTATAAGTAAATTGCAATATTAGTTGATTGGTCAATTGACTTGTGCAAAATGGTTGCAACTAATTTATTGCATTAGACTTATTACTTTTTTAAGTCAAGTTGCTAGCTATACCGTGTTGTTGAACAAATTAAAATCTTAACTAAATTTGGGATTCATTTTGGTACTTAATTTTTTAACCAAAATGTAGTCGTTCAACAGTTTCTCAATTTGTCTTTGCTATTTTCTGCTAGGTCATCTTGTAAGGGAAAAAAAGGACAAAAGTGAAAAGTATGTCATGAATTAGGTTACTGAATTTTGATCAGGAAGTGATTTGTTCAAAGAAATACGCCACCTAATTTTGGTTGGTTGAGCTTATTGTATGTAGTTAAGATTTACAATGTTATAGGAAGTGAAAAATATTGTCACTTTTTTTTTTTTTTGGTTTCCCATCCGGTGTCCGGTACTTTTATTGGAGCTCGACTAATCCAAATTATCGCCGCGTAGAATCCCACTCGGGGGGAAGCGTTCCCTATCAGTAATTTTTCCATACCCAAAACTCGAACCCGAGACTTCTGGTTAAGGGAGGAGTAGCCCCTTCTACTATACATCACTTGGTGGTCACTAGAACATTACTTGATCAGCAATAACAAACATTTTAGTCATAATTTACCCCTATTTTGCCAGTATTTAGTATCTTTTATAATTAATTATAAAATGGAAAGATGAGGCAGAAGATTCGTAAATTTGCGTAAGTACAATTGTTGCAAAATAGTTCTACTACAACTTCTTTTTGTAATTTTAGAAAAATACATACTCATTTTACAAAATAGTTGTTCTAATTTGACTTGATTACATTAATTTATGGAGTTTGACCATCAAAGTTTCCTAATGTTTTTTTTTTTTTGTTATTATTGAATCCAAAACTTAATCTATCCAATTAAAATAAAATTTTCTATCTCTTATAGAAAAATTAGCAGCCATAGATCAAGACATGCCTACTACTATTTTTAAAACTTTGAAAATTTCAATTGGTATTAGTTTAATGACTGGACAATTGGAATAAATTAGATATCTTACATAGAAAACAGTAGTATTATTTTTTTTCGATTTAATGCTGCTTTTGTAAAAGTAATTTTTCTTATATAATTTAAGTAACTTCCTTTTGTTCCCCTGCAGTTTATTTAAAATGTTTTTAATTTAATTTTTTTTTTTTATAAAATTTTTATTATCATATTCTGTGGTTCCATCATTAGAAGATGGACTGTGACCACCTTTGTAAGGTTTCCATGTGGACCTTATTTGTGCATCAACTGCGCGTTTTGAGCACTACTTTAACCACGTGTATTACAGATGTCTTTACCCAAAAGCAATGTCATGTTGATTTTATGATAAATTTTGAATGGCCAAATACATCGCCGCCGGCCCCTTGAACTTGATACTATATTTTATTTAGACAGTTCAACTGAGACTCTTTTCAGTTAAGCGCTTGAACCTTTTTTAAGAGTGCCCATCTAGACATTTTTTCCCATTCTGATGAAAAATTCCTGCGCGTGTCTGCACACGAGTCATGATTAAGTGACCAATTTATAATCTGTCACGTGCAAACATGCAGATAGATTTTTCAACATAGTGAGTGGAAAGTGTCTAGATGGACACTTTTAAAAAAAGTTCAAGTGTTTAACTAGAAATGACCTTAGATGGAATGTTTAAGTGGAATATAATGTCAAGTTCAAGGGGCTGATGATGTATTTGGCCTAATTAAAATGCTAGTAATAAATACTCGGAATTCAATAATTATATATTATATTTGGTGATATTTTTAACATACATATAAAGTTAAAGTTAAACTAAAGCTAATTATGTATTCAGGTAAATCCGTATGCTCCACTCCTGATAATTAGTAGTGTAAAATATTTTTAATTACACAGACAATGTACTTGCAATAAGCGTTTCTTTTCTATTATGCAACTATTTAAATCTAAGATTTGTTTTGGTCAACAGAATTTAAATATTCTGTCCATATTACACATACTTTTTATTTTAAACCGCATGATTTAAAAGTCTTCCTTATTTCTTAAATTTTGTGCCCAGACAAATTTAGACACTCATTCTGTGACGGAGTAGTTAGATTTTTTTCATAAATAAGCATTTTGTAACGTTGTCTTTAATTGATTATGCATGATGACATGACACAACTTTCTGACCATGTTTCTTGCATTTGCTCTATTTTGTCATGATGATAATGCAGTTATGGCAGCTGGAAACACTACTACTCCAAAAGGACACTTATCTCAACTATAGTCAAGCACTAAGCTACACAAGCCAAGCTTTGAGCCAAAACTTACAAGGCTTAAGGACAAGAAGCCCAATAAAAAGAATGGGCTCAAAGTTCATTTACTCATTACAAGAAAATTGGAAGAGAATTTGGGTTCTTGCATTATGGATTTTGATAATGATTGGGCTTTTTCTTTGGAAGTTTTATCAGTACAAAAACAAGGATGCATTTCAAGTCATGGGTTATTGTCTTACTACAGCTAAGGGTGCTGCTGAGACTTTGAAGTTCAATATGGCTCTTATATTATTGCCTGTTTGTAGAAACACTATTACATGGCTTAGGTCCACTAAGTTGAGTTACTTTGTACCCTTTGATGACAACATCAACTTTCACAAGGTACATTGCCCCTTGCTTTCTCTTGTTTTATAATTTTTTTTAAAATGGGGTCATAAAGGGAGAGCCGAGGTCTATCGGAAACAGCCTTTTTACCTTGGTGGAGTAAGGTCTGCGTACATCTCACCCTCTCCAGACCCCCTCATGGAATACACGGGATATGTTGTTGTTGCGGGGTCATAAAGGGAGTGGGTACACCTTCTAATACACTTATATATAGAGCAGTGTTATCCTGTTTTCATGTGAATATCTGGTCAAAAACTTTTGGAGATTGTGTTTTTAAACGTGTCATGACATTTGTATGGTTGTACTTTATATGACAAAATGAGAAGATTATAATTAAATTGTTTCCAAATACGAATCAGACATGGCCCTCTGAGATTTCTCACTTATTTATAAAAAATTATTTACAATTATAGATATTCGTGTGTTCCTTCAACAAATTAAAAATACAATAGTGTCGCATAAAATGGAATATAGTGAGTACTTTTTGTCATAAATTGTATACAATATTCATGTTAGTTTGAATATCAAATTGTAAATGCATGTGCAGCCATCATAAGTGATGGCCCCTATGTTTTTTCAGAAACAATAACCATGTTTAACACTTCGTTTGGATGGTTGTTACCCATCGTTTCATAATGTGTTAGTATTGTATAGTATCGTGTGGTACAGTATCGTATTGTGTTGTACAATGTTTGGATATACTGTATTGTTTACCGTGGTTTAATAATTGAAAATAAGGTAAAGTGTAAAATGGGAATATTAAGTGAGGGCATGATGCATAAGAAAAATAGGATAAGAAAAATAGGTAACGACGCGATCCCACCAAATCGATCGTTACATAAACTGACAGTTTTCATGGTTACATAACCATGGATTTAACGATACCATACAATGCTAAAGTTTATATCTATTCCTAATAATCATACTTGGTGTCTGCAGACTGTTGCAGCAGCCATTGTTGTTGGTATCATTCTCCATGCTGGTAACCATCTTACGTGTGATTTCCCAAGGCTTATACATGCAAATGGTACAAGTTATGAAAGTTATTTGTCAAATGATTTTGGCCAAAGTAAGCCTCGGTACATAGACCTTGTCAAAGGAGTTGAGGGTGTCACAGGACTAATAATGGTAATCCTCATGACGGTTGCTTTCACTCTTGCAACACGATGGTTTAGGCGTAGCCTCATTAAGTTGCCCAAACCTTTTGATAGACTTACTGGCTTCAATGCATTCTGGTATTCGCACCATCTTCTCGTCATTGTATACATCCTTCTGATCGTTCATGGCACATTCCTCTTCCTTGTGCATAAATGGTACTCCAAGACGGTATAGCTTCTGAGCTCACGCCTCACGATCTCTTTCTTTTTCAGTAATATGGCTCTGATCTTATTGTTTTCATGGTGTTAACTTGGTTTTTCTTTCCAGACATGGATGTATCTTGCAGTTCCTGTACTTCTGTATGCAGGAGAAAGAACTCTCAGATTCTTCCGATCAGGCTTGTACCCTGTCCGGCTTCTAAAAGTAAGCATCTAAAATTGACATTTCGTTTCATCTGCATAAGGTATTCTGGAATCCGTTTGTTGTTTATCGGATCTGATTTTGATGTTGGACATAATTTGCCAAATCAAATGGTAATATTCACTTCACATTCATAAAAGAAAAAGAGTAAACAAAAATAACAACCAATATGCCTCGAACGCTAGCTAGTTGGTGCGGATTCATCATGCATTACTGATTTTATCTGGACATGGAACTGGCAATATGAGTAAGCTCGCACAGGCTGAGTTACAAATAGAAGCTTGATACGACATACAAGTCATAGTTACTAGACTGATGCTATTTTGGTTCATGAATAGCCTTTCGCTTAATGCAAAACATTTAGTTCTCTCATGCTATTCTCATATATTTACACCTTACTAATATTTCAGGTAGCAATATATCCTGGGAATGTCCTCACTCTGCAAATGTCTAAGCCTCCACAATTTAGATACAAGAGTGGACAATATATGTTCGTCCAGTGTCCAGCTGTTTCTCCATTCGAGTGGTAAATGACTCGAAGCATTTTGGTTTTAATGAGATTACTCAGCTCCGCACAAAGTTTAAAATGTACTAGATTACATGACTAACTGAAGCTGTCAAATCCAGGCATCCATTTTCAATTACTTCAGCTCCTGGGGATGACTACTTGAGCATTCACATCAGGCAACTTGGTGATTGGACTCAAGAACTAAAACGGGTGTTTTCTGAGGCTTGCGAACGGCCAGAGGCGGGGAAGAGTGGCCTGCTCAGAGCTGATGAAAACACTAAGAAAAGGTATATTGTATATCCACTCAAACTAATATGGAGTTTCAGGTTTATTCATAAAAAAACTTTTGGGTAAATGTACGAGTATTCTTGGTGGTTTTATTATTATTGATAAGTTACTCCTAAATCTCAGTTTGCCAAAGCTGTTAATAGATGGACCCTATGGAGCTCCAGCACAAGATTACAGAAAGTATGATGTCTTACTGCTCGTTGGTCTTGGCATTGGAGCAACGCCTTTTATAAGTATCCTAAAAGACTTGCTCAACAACATCGTCAAAATGGAGGAGCAAGCAGTGAGTATTAAATTTGATCTGGTGCTACATTAACATAAACTTGGACATATCTTCATGTATCTTGTCGCGTAGCATTTCAGTCTTATTTATCTTTTTGTTGCCTTCTCTGGATTGCATGATGAAGCAAGAGATCTAATGTTCATATTTCTGTTCTCAGGATTTAGCCTCAGATTTTAGTGGGAACTCAGACATGAGCGTTACAACAAGTGAACAACCAGCTCTCAACAAGATTTCTCCAAAAAGAAAAAAGGGAACTCTAAGAACCACAAATGCATACTTTTATTGGGTGACGCGGGAGCAAGGATCGTTTGATTGGTTCAAAGGTGTTATGAATGAAGTGGCTGAACTTGATCAAAGGGTACTGCAAAACATCCAATGTTCCAACTTATTTGCTGCCTATGCCTCAATACTTATTGATATTCTGCATGATATTCAGGGGGTCATCGAGATGCACAACTACTTGACGAGCGTTTATGAGGAAGGGGATGCACGTTCAGCTCTCATTACCATGGTCCAGGCACTTAACCATGCTAAGAATGGGGTTGATATTGTATCAGGCACCAGGGTAAGACCCTTTATATTGATTCCATCACTTCCATCTTATTATACTCTTTACTAGACCATGTCACCATAGCGCCAATTCAGATATAATTACAGATGGAATAAGTACTGATCATTGCCTGATGGTCACGACTCCGTCCCTAATTTAATTTTATCCACAGGTGAGGACACATTTTGCTAGGCCAAATTGGAGGAAAGTATTTTCCAAGACGTTAACCAAGCATGCAAACGCAAGAATAGGTATATGGTTATCATTTGATCTCTTGGACATGGAAAATTGTCATTGTTTTACAGATAGTCATTGCATACTTTGTTATTTTGAAACAGGGGTATTCTACTGCGGCGCACCCATATTAGCAAAAGAACTCAGCAAACTTTGCAATGAGTACAATCAAAAGGGAAGTACAAAGTTCGAGTTTCACAAAGAACACTTTTAGAAGGCCCTGGAGAACAAGTCTTGCATTAACTGCACACACATTGGTAATCCATTATTACTACTTCCATCTTCAGCACCCGATCGGCTGGTTACCGACGACGTAACATTAGTACACAATAAGTCAGAGAAAATTGTACATATTTCAAGAGAAAATACATAGTTACATGATATGTATAGATTTTATTCAGTCATCTGTTTACACATACCAATCAAGAACTCCAAAAGGGAGACTATGTTTGGTCAGATGGCTTAGAAAGTGAAAATATTGTGGAAGGAAAAAAAGGATCAAAGTGAATGGGTCAACACATGAATGAGAGTATTGGAAAATGGCATAGCATGAAAGGACAGAAATGCATGGCTTTGATGGGAAAAAATATACAATTTTGAAAGAAGATAATGAAAGGTAGCATGGCTTTACTTATTTTTAGTAGTACTACTATTTATTAGATAAGAGAATAGAGAATACATGTATATGCAATTCTTGTTAGTAAAGTTTTGTGTCTTAGCTTCTTCAATTTGGACAAAAGGTATAGTATTGGACATTTCTCCATCCATATATATTGAAATGAAACCTCAACATGGGTTCCAACTAGTTAGGCGCCCTTTAATTTGTAGTTTGTTTGAACTATCAAATACCCCCTCCGTCCCATTGACTGTCGAAAAACGAAAAGAGACAAAAGAGACGGTCTTTTGGGGACGGAGGGAGTAACTAGCTAAGGGAGAGGATGGGAGATACTTAGAAGCAAAAAGTAGGGAAATTTGGGAGGATAGGATAATTTAGGGCACTGTTATATTTAGTATCCATTTAAAAAGTGAAATTTTAAAAAATATGCCGTCCACGACCCAAAATAGTTTTTTCATTCATAAAAAACACCCTAACTACCAAATCTCTTCCTCCCCATCCACTAAGTTGCCGACAGATACCCTCTCCCGCCAGTGGTGTCGTTACTTTTTTATATTTTACTGAATTTATGTTGTCTATTGTGTCTAAATCATTGCTTTGGACAAGTTTATCCACACAAATCTCCCAAAAAAATAAATTATACATGAATATACATAGATAAGTGTGTAGCAATGAGAGAAATACAAAAATATACACAAAAAAAGTAAAAATTCATATAAACATCCTTAATATACAGATTTATTTACTCGCATATACACACTTATACAAATTTATATAATTTTATACGCGTGTATAAATTTAGCCAAACTACATAGAGGGTGCTATCTTTGGAAAATGGTGACAGGTTGACGAAGATTTGGAAATATAAACCATTTTTGGTAATTTTTATTTTTTTGTTTGTATTTGAGTGTAATTCTAATGGGCACACCAAAACTTACACTAACAAGTTTTGACGGATCAGAAGTTCAATTGTTCATAAATTTAGCCAAACTACATAGAGGGCTCAAGCGTTGATCCGTCAAAACTTGTGATAAAATTGTTCATAATTTTTTTGCTTGCGTTAGAACTTGAGATTAGGGCTATTTTCACACATCCTCAAACGGTGACCACACTTAAATAGTATCCACAATAAACGGACAATCAGTGAAACTTTCTGAATGATATTGGAGCCTAGTCGGAAATAGAAGTCTATAAGTCTACATATTTTGTTTTGAAATTCTTACTATATTATTTAGGCTTATGGCTTAGGTTCATTTGGTTTTATATAGCATCTCTTATATCATCCCTTTTAGAAAGTTTTGGTGGGGAACAAGTTAAATTTAGTTATGAGGAGCTTTCAACCTTTGTAATATACTCCCTCCGTTTCAAAATTATTGTCATAGTTCGGATTTCGAGAGTCAAACGAGTTCATTTTGACCGTGAATTTAAACATATAATGTTTAAGTTTTTTATAACGATGTTAATATATTTAGAAACTATATAAAAAGTACTATAAGTCACAATAATTAATAATTCAAAATATTTAAAAGATATATGAAAATATTACGGTCAAAGTTAAACTCGTTTGACTCTCGAAATCCAAATTATGACAACCATTTTGGAACTGAGGGAGTACTTTATTTATAGAGAACACCCATGCCTTTGTGACAATTGGAAGTGCAACTTTTCTTTCTCGTTTTCTCTAATATGAAATTAGAAGTTATAGTGATCATTTATCAAAGTAATAATTAGATAATGAATTGAGATGGGCGAGGAGCATGCAAAAGGAAGCAGCCCAAGTGCTGAAATATATCGAATGACACTCGCTGCTTCTGTTCATCATATCTGGATAGAATGGAATGAAAGAGTATTTCATGCCAAACAAACTAATCTCCGAAACATTGTCTGAAAAATCATTCAAGAAGTATTTTACATAGGATCATTGAAGAGCAGAATAGCTAGAAAGCTTCAAACGCTGAATTTTAACCGGAATAGTGCAAACTAATACTAGTAGTTTAGTTGTTTGGTAGATTACTATACTTGGCTAATTGGCTGCAGTATAGGACATGTCTGTACGACAGTCTGTTTTTACCTGTACATAACGCTTGGTAAATAAAATCTTTTATTTACCAAAAAAATAATTAGATAATGAAGTTTTGGTGGGTCAATATATGTAGCTCTCCCTTAATTTTACTTTAAATTTCTGGTTAGTTTTATTTTAAATTTCTTGGTCATATGAAAATTACAATAGCGTTGAAGTCAAGAGGCTCTTTGAAAAGTCTAAATTTCCTAATCAACACGTCTAGCAAAGAAAAATTAACAAGCTTAGAGACAAAGACTCAACATATGTGGCTCACAATATTTTCCAAGAAAGTGTCCCATGCAACAACTTTAACATATATAAATACAATCCCTTATAACTTCAATTCAAGAACAAATAAAATTTCTCTATTGTAACCATGGAATTTGATAAAAATTACCAACCATCATATCCTCTAGCACCATCAATTTTAATGCCAAGAAGTGATCAAGAAGCAGCTACAAATTTGCAATACAATAATCAGCTCAGAAAGAAGAACAAAATCAAAAGTATTTTTCTCTACACAATTATCCTAACTGTGATCATTCTTATATTTACTATTACATTTGTCCGAATTAAATCGCCTAAAATCAGGCTCGAAGACGTTAGAATATCGAACGATGGTGATGCAAATATTAATTTTGTTGCACGAGTTATGGTGAAAAATAGAAATTTTTGGCGTTACGAATTTGATAGTACTTTAGCTACTATTACTTCTGGAGGAGAAACTATTGGACAATTTGTTATTCCTGAAGCCACGGTTAGAGCTCATTCGACGAAAAAATTTTATGTTACTGCAAATATTGTCACACTTTCAAGACAAAGAGTTAATAGTACTTCTGGGATTTTGCCAATATTTAGCCAGGCTATGTTAAGAGGGAAAGTGAAGGTGTTGAAGGTCTTTAGGAGGAAGAAAACTGCTGAATTGAGGTGCACTATGTCTATTAATTTGACACTAAGTGCTATTCAAGATCTTGATTGCCAATGACAGATTCTGAAGCGGATTCAGAAATTAAATTTGATCAGTTCGAGAGTCGTATTCTCATTATTGATATGTTTCATAACTTAGTATTTGTTTAAGGTTTATAGAGATTTTATACTTGTAAGAAGGTCTTTAGGAGGAAGAAAACTGCAGATTTGAGTTGCACTATGTCTATTAATTTGACAATAAGTGCTATTCAGGATCTTGATTGCCAATGAAAAACTCAGAAGCTGATTCAGGAATTAAACTTGATAAGTTCGAGAGTCATATTCTCGTTATTGATATGTTTCATAGCTTAGTACTCCGTATTTGTTTAAGGTTTATAGAGATTTTTATACTTGTAAGAGAAAATACTGTATTTAGTTGCACTTGTTGGAAGTACATTGCATCCCTTTTGGTGATGATGGTTTAAGCTGTATTGTGGAACATCTGACCATTCCTTGTATAAATTTGATTTCTTTGAAGAGTATAATACATGTACTGTTTGCACTTTCATCCCTCCATGATCATTTAAAAGATAGATCAAAGATGACATCAATAAATAGCAATTCGATAAATTTGTATAGTTTGTATATATACATTGTGAGTCGAAAGAAATATTGAAAGGGGGATATTGACAGATGAACATGGTTTAGGGGGCTACAATGTATTTAGCTTCTATACCCATAATACTAAAGATTTTAAGCCAAGTTTTGCGAGTTTTAAAGGAATTTTTTGGCATTTGCTAATACTCCCCCCCCCCCCCCCACCCACCCTACTAGTAGAATTAAAGATTTACAGAAATAGCCTCGACGCCATAAGCTTGAGGCAATTTTTGAGGAAAGTGTACGAAAGGCCACTTTTGCCACTGGCCTTTGGGCACAGGTCACTAATACCAAAATATTTAGTTTGTAGCCACTTTTACTTAAAAGATAGAATTTCAGTCCAGAGCCATATGGATTGAAGTTCACTCCTTAAAGACAGAACTTCAGTCCAGGGCCATGTTGACTGAAGTTCAGTCCTTAAATATTGAACTTCAGTCCAGGGCCATATGGATTGAAGATCAATCCTTAAAGATAGAACATCAGTCCAAGGCCATGTTTACTGAAATTCAGTCCAGTCCTTAAAGATGGAACTTCAGTCCAGGGCCATATGGACTGAAGTTCAATCTTTAAAGATGGAACTTCAGTCCAGGGCCATATGGACTAAAGTTCAGTCCTTAAAGATGGAACTTCAGTCCAAGGGCCGTATGGACTGAACTTCAGTCAATTATCAGAACTTAAGTCAATGTTTACTTAATAAAAGGCCCAAAAGTGGCCTCTAGCGTAAGACCAAAGAAAATAGTAGCCTTAAACCAAATACAGGTGTTAAAAGTGGCTGCTGGGCAAAATTTTTACAATTTTTGGCGGTTATATGACGGATCACCAAAATTTCAGTTCAAAAAAGTATGGACCGCCACAAAACCCATTGTTGCAAAGTTCTTCAGATAGGGCCATACTTTAAACTCTAGGCTCTCAGGAGGTCATGCAGCGTAGAAACTTATAGTTCGATACTTTAGCAAAGAATTTTACCACGTGCCCTTACAAACGACTGGTTCTGACTTTTTATCCCCACTTAAGATTGCTTTAGCAAAATGATCTCCATTTCATCCGGAGGCAACTCTTCAAGTTATCAATCGATAATTACCACTTTTTTGAAAAATATCAATAGGCAAGGGTTGCATGTGAAAATGTGAGAAGAGACTGAAGGGGCAAGTGCTATCCAAACAACACTTCAAGTTATCTGGGAGAATGTAGGAAAAGATTAAATGGCAAGTGTTGCATGTTCATGCAAGAGGGGGCAAAGGCAAGTACTGCCAAATGATGTCTAAGTGGCAACACTTATGAGGAAAAAAAAAGGCGAGATGCTGACGCCATTATAAGATTTCGTAGAAGTATTTTCATCCGGAATTTATTCATTGACCTTAGCTGATATCATTTTTGCTAAACCATCACTTACGGAGATAAAAAGACAAACCACTGCCTATAGTGTCGTAGTTTTGCAATTCATGTGAAGAACAAACCAATCATCTAGACTAACAACTCTTTTAGCTACCTTATTATCATTATATATATATCACACTTGATCATTAGAACTTTCAAGCTCCTTTTGTAAATTTCTTGTTTTATTCCTTTGAACCGAAAGGATTGAAAAAGTTTCCACTAGATATCTTTTATTTGTTTGCTATAGATACAGGTTGTTAATTGGAAACAACAGTTCTTTCATGTGAAAGGTACAATGTTACACATCATAAAGTAAAGTCATTATATTTTTAAAAGAGTGACAAATTTCTACAATTAATAATAATCAAATTGTTTATTGCATCAGTTTGACGTCTCCACTCTCCATAACATTATCAAGTCTGCCAAAAGATTATCCTTCAAGCTCATATTATGTCGCAAAAATTTCAAATCACCTAAGGTTTGAATATATATTTTAACTAGAGGTTATAATTTTGAGCTGAACTTTAAAATTGAAATCGTCTTTGATATAGAACAATTTCTCTCAAACAGAAATTTTCTGACGCGAATTACTCGGGCTTTAAAATAATTAACCAAACATCGGAAGGAAAACTAATAACAAACAAAAGTCTCAGCTGTAATTGCCTCTTAATCAATTTAGTCGTGTTAGATACAACGACATTAAAGGAAAATATTGGATCTTTATTTAAGTATAATAGCAAAACAAGAAGAACGTCACTTGTTATAGTATTTCAATAGCTGCAGAATTAGCCTACTAAAATAAGAGAAGAAAACATGTGGATCATTTTCTCATGGGGTCATTGACAAATTCAATTTCAAAGTGCCACGATGATATCTATATAGGAGTATGTTTCTTTCCAGAATTAGAGGTCGTTTGGTAGAGAAATGAGTAATATATACATGGATTAGTAATACAAGGATTAGTAATGGAATGATTAATAATGCACGGATTGTTTTTAGTCATGTGTTTAGTTCGTTGCATTAAAAGTTGGATAGATATTGTATAACTTAAACTTGTGCTTGCTATAAAATTGTATAAAATTTTGTTTTCATTTATACCCTTGAATTCTTATGCACGTATTAAAAACAAAGGTTTGATGATGAGTATTTTTGTCATTTCAATATTTATCCATGTATTAGTAAATATGGTATTACTAATACCATTTGGCCTAAGTATTAAGTTATACCACAATTAGTGTACTAAATAATACATGTATTAATAGTACTTTATTGAATTTGACTACCAAACAAAAGGATAAAACTTAATAAATGGATTAAGTTAAGCAATACATCATACCAAACGACCAATGTTCATATTCTTGTATAAGGTAATAATGTTACCGTCAAAGATTGTAGTGGAGTGTTAAGTATTATTTTTTCTTAAGAGCTTTCGAATTCAAACATGCAATTAAGTTAGACAATTTTTCTGAGATAAATTCAGATTAGTCGGACTCAAATACAAATACTATAAATTAGTGAGAAAAAATTTGGGTGACAATTTTGATGTATTCTTGGCGGCTTCAAGTTGATACTATTTGACGCGCAACTTGACTTAGCTCAAGTCATCCATTAACTACCTTTCAACTTCCTTTTTATTTAATCATTTCCCATACATATATTAAACTAATCAATACATAATTCAGGTATAATATATATGAAAATTTAGTAATATCTCATGTATAATATCTATATTTTTTTTATTTATAAGATATTGAATCCAATTGAACCATTACCTGAAAGCTACAGTTGCCTCATGCATCAGCCATCTCTAGACTCCTTATATATGTATCCAACAATTGAACATAACAAAATTAAAACTCACATCTATTACACAAAGCTTATTTCCTTCCTACAAACATGGCTGAAGATAGTCATATCATTCCTCTTGCACCACCAAAAGATCCTCGAAGCGATCAAGAGCTGAATCTCAGTAAAATTATCAATTTTTACAAGCACAACCACAAGCAAAGAAGCAGCAAGTTTTTCATTTGTATCCTAACAACTATCGTCTCATTAAGCATAGTTGTGCTAATATTTTCCATGATATTTTTTCGTTTCAATCCTCCATCTTTTGAACTAACCCTAATCAACGTCAAAAATCTTCGATATACTACTACTCCTTTGCCTTCATTTAACATGACTATGGGTGTTGAAATTCTCGTAGATAACAAAAACTTTGGTCAGATCAATTTCCAAGATAGTAGCATGAGTGTTTTTCTTTACGATAATGTCACAATTGGTTTTGTGAACATTAACGTAGGTCGTGTTGAAGCTAGAAAGACTAAGAGAATGGGAATTACACTACAAGTTGGAGCTAATGATAAGTTACTTCATAGTAAAGGGAATTTGACAAGTGATATGAATTCAAGAATGGTGAAATTGAGAAGTTTTGCTGAGTTTAGGGGAAAAGTAAAGGCTATGAATATTGCTAGTAGTCATAAAATTTCAGTTATGAATTGTACCATGAATCTTAATTTGACTAGCCAAGCAATCCAAGATCTCCTCTGCAGTTGATTTAATATTATTTCCCTTCTTTTTTCTGACTATTACTTTTGAGGATATCTTGAATATAGCCCGACTCTTAGAATCATCCTCAATTTGGACTACATCATCCTCCTCTTTTTGAAATGATTTCGTCCTCGAGATCAAATCATCATCAACTCGGCAACAATGGATATTTATCTTCTCTCTTCCATGGATTACATCTGCATCATATAACATAGAGCAGGCTTTATCATTTTTGCCATGTTATTCTTTTTACTTTTCAACTTTATATAAATTTCATCTTTCTTGTTGTGCTAAATTAATTAAGCCTGATTATTCAAATATGAATGGTTCCTCTTTTTTATTTTTTTATTTTTGTTTTGCATAAATTGGATTAGTTTACATAAATAGGTAGATAAGTACGGTTAGTACACACCATTGGGTGAAGCTCCCTCACATATATTTCCTTCAGAAAAAATAAGTATGAGAATGCTATATTATTATAATGGTCCTTTGAAAAAGTAACTATCAACTTGTTGGAAATTTGTCATCAAACTTGTTAGTATTATCTTGTGTTTCATTAAACAAAAACTTTATTACTTTTCATTTTGTTGGAAGCCTCGTCATCAAACTTATTGTCTTTTGTTTTATTTTGCTAAACCTTTTGTTATATTTCCCTTTCAGTTCATGAGTGGAGACCGAATTAAATAAATTAATATATGCTTGATAAAGATTTAAACTATTTGAGATGGTTTCCAAACTTTAATATGCATGGAATCAGTCTTAGATTTAAATTTGAATCTTACCACCAATTATTAAAACAAAAAAAAAATACATGTGTTGACCTCAGTGGAGGAGACAGGATTTCCAACAAGGAGTTCAAAATTTAAAAAATAAAGCTTAGACTTGTATTAAGGGGGTTTAACATATGGTAGATATGTATAAAAAAATCGATTTTACCTGATATACGCAGTATAATTTTCCGACAACGGGAGTTGCCTTGGACAAGGTTGGTTGCGCCCCTGGTTGACCTATGCAAGTAAATTATTACCGCATGTGAAGGGACGTGTGAAGACATAATTAAATAAATAAACCTTTTAAGTATGAAAAGATCACACAGTGGGTGGTGCATGTTGTGTTTCTAGCAAAATGTAATCTTGGCTAATTAACCCTCTAATGTGTATGATAGCGTTATTGGTGAAACTTTTATTTTTTTAGGTTGGCTTAGGGGAATCCTTCTAGAGGATGATGTCCATGCACTACTCTACTTTTTCTTCTTCTTTTGCTTTTACGTAACTTTTAAATTTCAATAGTATTAGATAATAAATACTCAAGAAAATACGTCAATTCTTCTTAGCTCTTCAATTTGGACAAAGGTATGTATAATCAAAAGAAAAGCGCATTAATTTTGTTGGTTTTCTTTTTCTCCTTGTCCACCCAATAGGCAATAGTTCACGTCTTTTGGATGGAAAGTAAGGAGGATATATGAATGAACGACAAATAATGTGGAGGAAAGGAAGAGGAAGAACTATAATACTTCTTCCATTCAGTTTATACGACAATATTTTTTTATTTGTTGTTTAAATGATGAATGTATCGACATATTAGAATGGATAAGATCATAAATAAGGCCACACACATTAAGGCATGGGAGTAGCCTCGATGGTGAGCATTATGCTAGAAGTGAGAGTACGGAGGTTCGGGCATGTGAAAAAGAGGAATACAGATGTCTGTCTGGTAAGGAGGTGCCAAGGGTTGGCAGTGCTTCGTCTACTAATAGATTAGGGGCGGGGTGATTAGATATGACATGGTTCACCTCCAGTTTAATAAGGACATCACACTAAATAGGAACACGTGGAAGCCGGGGATCAGGGTTGAAAGTGAGATATTAGTCAAGTAATCTCTATCATATTAGCAATAGTATAGTCATAAATACCCTATTATGCATCGTTATTGGGCATTGATGATGTATCTGTATATTGGGTATTCATTAGTTTTCATATAAGTATTTCTGCTTATCATGATACAAAACAACTTCTCCACCTTGATAGGAGTAAAGTCTCCATCTATCCCATCCTCCCCAAACCCTATCTTGGTGGGATATCACTAGGTATGTGGCTGTTGTTCGTTTAAAAAAGAAGATAACTATTTAATTTTGAAAATAATTAAATTTTAAAATTATTACTCACCCTTAACGAAATGATGATTTACACCCACATAAATATCTATTGATTTTTATGTCTGAAATTGAAATTTGATTGATTTATTGTATAATATATATCTTTGGTTTGACGTTGAGCCCAACATTCATACTTTTGGTCCCAGTTAGATCATTTTCAATTAATAAATAATTGAGTGAACTTTACTCTATTGTTTGAAGTTGAATGTACAACTTCAGGTCCTATTAGATACGTTTACAAATAATGTTAAAAGCTGCTAAAACCTAAATGAGTGTGTACAAATGTGCTTCCTTGCAAATATTTGACTTTAATTTTAATACATTGAAACCCAAAAGTGATAAGTTGATGAATAGCTAGTTTTTAGTCTCTCAAAGAGAAACAACCAGTAATTACACCAAGCTTTTAAGAAATAGCCATATTTTGCAAACACGAAAATTATTTTAAGAATAGCCATCAATTTTTTTTTCTGAAGTGATGAACTAAACACTAGGAAACTTTCCTTGGATTTAGTTCAAGCTAAGGTTCCAGAAAATTTTCTTAGTTCAGACTCTTAGAAATTTTCAGGACTTTTGAAGGCTACTTTTCAGCTAAGGTCCCAACACTTCACTTAGTTGAAGATGACAAATAATCATTTTAGAGTGCTGAACGATAAATAGCCAGCAATTGCAACATATTAGAAGAATAATCAGACTTAAGGAAATTCCAGAACGGAATACTAGTAAAAATCTAGAGTGTCATGAAAATATAATAAAGTTAGTAATTCCAGTACCTTTTACTAGTTTTCAATACTTTTCAACTTCAAATTGTAGCCCATTGTGGAACAACACTGAGGCCTAAATATTTTGGGTTACCTGATGATGCCCCCATATTCTCAGAGTTTTTTCTTGTTTGAGTTGGTTTTAGCGAAATAGCCTCCGCTTCACTCCGTAAGCACCACTTCATATTAAATGGGAGAATACGGGAAGCGGTGAAGGGCAGATAGATCTTTTTTCAATGGTACTATAATTTTTTACTATCTTGGAATTATATTTGGATTTTTAGCCTATTGTTCTATTTTAACATTTCTAGGGAGAGATCAATGGTTCAAGATTCAACGACCCGAGTTTTTTTCATAACAAAAATAGGCAAGCAGATATTTTTGGGAAATAGAAAATTGCATTTTGCGGGATTCGAACCCCAAAACTAAGAAAGACTACCGATAAATTGCACACAAATATTGTAAAAACTATGACTTTCTCATCTCTTATACCATATGGTGTATAAAATATTTGTACTATTAGTTGGTTTATATACTAAATTACAGCTAACATCTCTACTATGAGTATTAATTTTTTCACCCAATAGAATGAAAACAAAACTAACTGTAACGTATAGTAGTCCAATCACACGAATAAACAAGAACAATTGATAGTACTCATGAACTAATAAAGGGGAATTATAGAGCCGCTAGACAAGTAAGAAGGAGAAGAGAAAATAGACAAAAAATGGGGCGAGAGAGAGACTGATACAGACGGGGATAAGAATAGAAATACAGAGTAAGGAAGGAAGACACTGAAGAAGGGGAGATAGGGAGAGGTAAGGGTTCACAACATCATAGCTGATTTTTCCCTTTTACTATTCCATCGCTATTTAACTATTTATCTAACCCGAATCATAGCTGATTTTTCCCTTTTACTATTCCATCGCTATTTAACTATTTATCTAACCCGAATCTCACATAAGCAATTTGCTAACTTTCCAAATGTACCCTTCAGCAAGGATATTTGCATTCATAACACTAACTCTGCTACAATAGGTTAAACTACACACCATTTGTAAAATGCTATTTATTTTCACTATATATATTAGTGAAATTCCATTTAAAATATAGCACCAAACTTTGGGTCCGTCTCCATATTATGCTACTAATATAATTCCTTTTCTTGTTGTTAATGAACACAACCTTTCCTTGACTAGTGGAGAATTTTATACACACATCATTTTCCATCCATCAAATAAAACAAATAGTCCCTGCCAAGTCAACGTTCAAAGTCGTGCAAACACGTAATTAATTAGTACACTAACACATCCAGATAATTTAGTCAATAGTATAATATTTTCCATAACTTCGTGTTATTATAAAATAGTCGTTACACAAAGCTTTTCTAACGTGCCACAAATTAAAACTTTTCATTGTTTCAGAAAAAAAAGTCTCCACTACAATCTCCAAATTCATCCATGGCTTCTATCAATGATCAAGGGTCGTCTCATCGTATTTACATTGATAACGACGATAAAAATGTTACCATGGAATTGGACAAGGAAAAATGTCGTCGCCGGAGATGTATAAAATGTTGTGGTTGTTGTACCGCCGCGGTGTTAATTCTCGCCGTGATCATGTTGGTTCTTGGTTTCACTATTTTACGTGTGCATGAACCATCTATAAGGTTAAATAGCGTTAATATTGACGGGTTAAGTCACCTCATGACAACTATTTCCACTTTTCAACCAAACGTTAACTTAACAGTCTCAGCTGACGTGTCCGTTAAAAACCCTAATGCAGCCTCTTTCAAGTTCGATCAAGTAAGGACTCGGTTGTTTTATGATGAAAGAGTCGTCGGAGAAGCCCTAACGCCACCAGGGACCGCCAAGGCACGACGAACGGTACGGATGAACGTGACAATGGAAGTTATGGTGGAGAAAATTTTAAGCATCCCACGGCTAGGGAATGACTTGATGTCCGGTGAGTTGCATGTTAGTACATATACAATAATTCATGGAAGAATAAATATTTTGAAGATTATTAAGAAGAATGCTGAAATAATAATGAATTGTAGTATGACAGTTGATTTGAGAAGTCAGGGTGTTAGAGATATTGATTGTGAGAAAAAAGTGTCTCTCTAGGTTATACAATGATTTTGTCTTTCGGAATTTTTGCTTGAATGTGTATATAATTCAATAAGATTGATTATAAGGGACAAAAGTGTTTGATTATAGAGTTCATTTTGTACATCATAAAGAAAGTGAGAGAACAACAGTTATAGGCTCCATGTAGGGGTTGGCACTATTCGGATTAAACCGAAAAATCAAACCGAACCGAATTAATTTTTTTAATTTGGTTTGGATTTTAAATAATTGGTTTGGATTGGATTGACAATATGAAAACTTTGGTGTTTTGGTTTGGTTTCGGATTTCAAATCAGAGAAACCGAAAAACCGACAAAACCGAAATATATATGTACACACACAAAGAAAGGTTCTCATACTTTTATGATTATCTCTTAACCTAAACTTATTCAAGAGTTTTAGAATTTGAATATTTCAATACTTTATGCTTTCAATACTTTAACCTCTTTGTATTATGGTATAATACGTGTGAAGCTTTCATCAAAAGTTTCAATCAGTTTTTACCTCTTGAATGGTAAGATCTCCTTTTACCTAGAATTCATGTTCTTTCTTTATCTAGAATTATGATTTAGATTTAATGTTTAATATTTTGACTTGTATTTATATTCTTTCAAGTATTTCATTTTAAAGTTTGTCTTATATAGCTAAACCGAAAAAAATCGATTGCTAAACCGAAAAAATCAAACCGAAAAGAGGAAAACCGAACCAAACCAAATTTATTTTGGTTTGGATTGGATTGAAGTTTTTCAAAACCGAAACCGAATAGTTAAAATCGAACCGAAAAACCGAATGCCCACCCCTAGCTCCATGTGGATATTCATTTGGTAAACATTTGTTATACTAATGAGGAATAAGGTAATTTGTGGTATATGTGAACAATTATGACATTTTTACGCTAATTGACATATTAAACCACTTAATTACAAAAAATACCGATATTTTTAAATAATTACCCCATATACCAACACTTTTTCACATTTTACAAAATATACAATTTTTCATTTCCTTTCTTCCCTCTCTACCCAAAACCCTAACTTCTCCCTCTCTCTTTCTCTCCTCTCCTCCACCCACCCACCCCACCCTCCCGCCGTCACCCCCCCATGCCTCTGCTCCGCCGTCGCAGCCGCTGCGTGTCTCCACCATGGCGATTGGAGCAGATCTGCTCCTCTTTTCTCATCTTCTCCTCATTTTTCTTTTTCTTTTTTCATTTTGTACGTGTATATGTGTGTATTTTTATGGATACACATGTATTTTGTTAATACAAGTTCAGATCTGCTTCTCCTTCTTCTTTTTTACATTTGAATATACACATTCAAATTCAGATCTGCAAGTGTATGTATCTGTATGTTCGCGTATATACATGTAATAATTTTCAGCACAGAAGTGTATGAACGTGTATGTTACTGTATGAACATGTATATCTGAGCATCTATTGTATTTTTTGTATGTGTTTTTGTGTGTATGTCAAGTGTATGTGTGACATACATAAATTTGTATGTTTAATTTGTAGATCCGTAGATCCTTGTATGTATGTGTGTGTTTAGTGTATGTAAAATATTTTTTTTGTGTATTTACATGTATTTTTTGTTTATATGTATGTTGCAAGTGTATTTTCAAAGAGAAATCAATGTTTATATGTGTATTTCATATTTTAGATACAAAAAAAAAAAAAAAAAATTCGGTGGGTGGCCGGCGGCGGCGGCCGGCGGTGACTAGGCGGCGCCGCCGCCTGGGGTGGTGGCAGTGGGGGGGGGGGCAGTAGGAAGAAGAAGGAACCCTAATTTGTTAATTTTGTTGGTTTTGTATATAATGGGTAAAGAAATGTTGGTATATTTTGTAAATTGGAATGATGTTGTTATTTTTTGTAATTTTGGTGTTAGGGTTGTATATATTTGTGATTAGCCCAACAATTATTTCTTATTTTATGATCCGATTTCCACCCGTTTCTTTTCTGAATTACAGAAATAGAACACTTCTAGCATATTGTCACAGTTTTGTCTTCGTAAGAAATGTCTTATATTTTTGGTCCTCGGAAAACTCCTGACGATCATCCGATCAAACTCCATTTTTATGTCCTGGTTCGGACTAAAATTCATGATTTTCTTGAAGTTGAGCGCTTGTGACTATTCTTCTACAAATTTGCAAATTCTGGTTGTTCGTCATTCAACGCTCCAATTGTGGCTCTTTGTCAAAACTGCCCGAAATCCCATCTTTAGCACACTTGGAGACAGGAAATTTTGAGGCGTATTCATTTTTGAACGCGCTCAAGAAGTTTTATCTACCGTTTTAAAATTAATTGAGAAATAGCAAAAAATTTGCGCGCACACTTACGCTCCATTAACGTTGGAAAATACCCCAGACTAGTCTTATAACAAAATACTGAGACTTTGAACTAATATGTTCAAAAGTCCAATTATTTTGTTATGGGGACTGAAGTTTTATATATAAAGTCCCGTAATAAAATAATGGGACGTTATATATAAAGTCTCATAACTTGTTTAAAGTCCCAGTATTTTATATTGGACTTGTCCGGAGGTGGCTATTTCTCAGCGAATTTATTTTTGACGTCTACAAATCAATTAGCGCGCGCCAGACAGACCCCTATGCTAAATATTTACCTTAGAGACTTGAGCAGTGCTAAGGAAAAATTATTCATCATTTCAAAATTAACTGAGGAATAGCCAAAAATCCGTACGCACACTTACACTCCATTAGTGTAACACGTTCAAAGTTATACTGGACTTTGAACAGCTAACATCTTCAAAGTCCCATTATTTTATAATGAGATTAATGTTTATAGTCCCCTGGAGCTTTATATATAATGTCTCAGTGTAAAATACTGGGACTTTGAATATAACCTGAGACTTGTCTGGAGTGGCTATTTCTCAACAAGTTTATGCACAATAACTACGGATCAATTAGCGCGAGCCAAACACACTCCCACGCGAAATTTTTACAATTAACGTGCGCTACCTTCATGAAATCATGTCAATGAATTTATATACTTTTAGGTAATGGTTGAACTTTGGAATCATATTCATAGTCACATGAAAATATTACCTAACACTAGTTGACCTTTTGGCTTTATGCAATCCAATGAATTATTCCATAGTTACAAAATCATGTTAATTCTTTCTTTTGAATGGTATAGTAAAGTTCAACTTCATATATCCTCAAAGTTGAACGAGAGAAAACCATTCGGCCACGTCTGTAGTATTCCATTTTGACTTGCAAGTTAAAAAGGAAAGTACTGTATAACTTATAAACTTCTATGTAGTATGTCATCTTGGACAAATAAGGACAATGAAAGCATCACATTTCAGATAATTTATTCAGAAACATATGCAACTTTTGAGGTGGAGTAAGCAGAGACGGATCTAGAATTTGAACTCTGTGGATTTTTAATTTTAGTATAATGATTTCAAATACAAATAACTAAATTTTTGACTTAAATTTTGTACATAATTAATAATTTTTTAAATACAAATACACTTTCCGCAAAAATCTACTGAATTTCTGCCAAACCCGCACTCAACCTTTACATCCGCCACTAGGGTAAGAGGAGGAGGGTGGTGAGGAAGGTGGTAGGTGGAGGACATGCAAGGATATGTCACAATATCAGCAAGTATGTAAATGAAATATTGAGACAGGTTTAGAAGGTTGTTAGTTATGTACTATGTGACAATTTATATATGAATTTCATGTTTTCATATAAAGAGAAATAAACGTTAAACGTTTACAAGAAAAACAAATAATCAGATTTTTTAGCTGTTATATGCATGACCCACCCTCTTTTGGATCCTTTCCTGTAATAACTTTGCTTCACCGCTACCTAAAACTTTGTGATTTTTGTCATTTTCTATTATTTAACTCTCTGAATTAATGTTACGAATTCAGGTTTTAGTTGTCGCTTTAGGTTTATGCACGCTCATTAAGAAATCAATAAATAGGGTATGTCTTTTACTATTTTACCCGTAATAAATGAAATTGGATTGACTTATCTAGAAAATACTCCTTTATTAAATATGGGCATAATTGGAAATAATTGGTAAAAAATGTCTCGAAATGTTAAAGCGGCAACTAATTTGGGACAAATGAAACTTGCTAAATCGACAACTAAAATGAAACGGAGGGAATATTATATCAATTAAGTATTGCTCCTATATATTTGTGGGACTATAGTGCTTAGAGAAAGAATCAAACACAAATGGTCAAACAAAAAGGCTTTGTTATTGCTAGGAAATAAAAAGGCGTGGCATTGTGGCAGCACTTTTGTAGCTCAAAGTTGTGCCAATAGGAGACAAATTGAATCTCTTAATTTTGTAAGCATCAAAATCAACGTCTATGAACTTCACGAATTCCAATATTGGCATTGAATAGACAACACACTTTCACTTACCTATCAATGGATATAATCTTATGCTTGTTAAGAAAGAAGAAATATGACACACTTGTCATTTCTTCTGCTCCCTCCGTCCCAATTTGTTTGTCGTAATTTGACTTGGCACAAAGTTTAATAAAGTTAGAAAGACTTTTGAAACTCGTGGTCTAAAATAAGGCATGAATATTTGTGTGGCTATAAATGAGTCAAAAAAATGACAAATATGACGATCTTTTTGGAACGGACAAATAAGGAAATAATGACAAAGAAGATGGGACAGAGAGAGTATTTTACTTTTGAAGATGGAATAAAAAGATAACCCCCAAAAAAGGGAAAAAAGAAAGAGAAAAAAGGAAAAGGGAAAAGCAAAAGATGAAAAGAATATGAAAGAAATTTTTCTAGGATATCTTTGCCTCTACTTTACCCTGTTTGTTGACCGCTAAAGAGACTTTATAACTCCAAAAGTTACTACTCAAAACCAAATTATTGGCTAACTCCCCTACATTTTTGTAACTTAAAAAGATAATGTTAACCAACTCTAATGTAAATAATTAATTCATCTCTTATAAATTACACCAATTGACCATTTTTAAGGATGTAAAAATATTTGAGATTAACGTTAGTAGGTGATTTCTTCCCATCTACTGAACCTTCTCGAACAAGGTCAAGGTGTAATTGAATACTTAATATTTAGAGTTGATAGAAGATAAGATATATCCGATGAAATAGTTGAGGTAAATTAGCGTAGACACCACCATTTCAAAAATATAATGCTTCTTAATATATGTTATAGCACTTTCCCATTGTTCATTTAACCTATAAGCAAGCAACAAATAATGCACTTAATTCAACTGGAGAGATATTGCATCACACAAGCTACTGAAGAAATAAACAGACTAGTATAATCTATAATATTAGTGTGCTAATACTAATAATTTACAAAGAGCAAAGCATGAAAAGTGATAATTAACTACTCATTTCTCAGTCATTACTTTACTATGACCGTTGAAATCACTAAACTCAAGAAAAAACCTCTAGAAAAGCGCCATAACCTACCTAATCTTAAACTAAGTACTACTACTAGTAATTAATGATTTTAATTAACCAGAAATTATAATTTTAATAATCTCAATTAGCATCAAATAAGCACCTAATTTCTCACCACTTTAGCCTCCTCTAATGTAGATGAATCCGTCGTTGATTTTTCATGTGATGCATCACTTGCTGAACGTGATAAAATCGACGACTCTGAATCTAAAATGAAATTTTAATCAACAAATTAGAAAATGTGTAAGGAAAAAAATTATTACTCCCTCCGTCCCAGAATAAATGACCTAAAATGAGTGAGCACGACATATAAAAAAGCGTATCATCTCATAAAGTAAAATTATTAGTAATTTTAGATAATTTGTTTTTAGACGAACTAAACAGAAAATATTGTCATTCTTTTAGGGACGGAGAAAATAAAAACTATGGAATATTTAATTAAAATTTACCTCTAGATGAATTAAAAGACCTCTTGCAATGTAAAATAGCGCCTTGAATACCATCATGTTGCTGCAACAATGAATCATCTCGGCGGCTCGTCACCACCGGCGGCGCCGCCGCAACAACCGCTGACGACGCCGATCTACTTTTCCCCAAACGTTTTTTAACTACTCGCAACCCTGCCGGAATATTCCCTTGCTTCTGGTTCTTCTCCGCCACCTCCGCCACCGCTTCCGCCTTCGCTGCCACCGGAAACCTAACCTTTTCACTGTAACGTTTTGAAACACGAATGTATAACGGTTTCACTTTTTTTAAGTACTTTTGCATTACATCTTTAGAAAACTTCTTCTCGTCACTCTGCGTGAGCGGGATGCTCTGTGCACCGAGCTGCCCTGCAGTTTCTGTAGTCGTTGAACATGCTTCATCTGGAATAGTTTTGTTGCTGCAGTTGATTTTCGCTTTAGAACTGTTATCTCGAGTAAATAATGACATAATAGGAACTTCATCTACATTAAATTTAACTGTGAAGAATTTATTCTCTGATATTTTCTTCTTCTGTAGCTTGGGAGTAGTAGTTCCATCCACAAAGGCTTGACCTTGACTCGGAGATTTTACATGTTCTTCGGATTTTGCCTTTTTCAGCTTCAACATTAACACTCGAAATTTAGTTGCTGATTTCAACAACGAAGAAGTAAATTTTGAATTTGCTTCTTCTGATGATGTTGTTGTAGTTAGTAACATTGATGAAGGTTCAATTGGAACTAAACTGCCTTTAAAAAAAAGGTCATCTGACGGTGAGATTAAGACGTCTGAATCTGAATCATTTACACTTGAACTCGACGAAGAAAGTGCGAATTTCAGCTCATTTTCTGAATCATTGAGCTCGGTTTCATCCTCCTCATTTTTTGAACTAATTTTACACCTTTCATTTGTTTCACTTTGCACTTGTTCTTCATCAATATTAGTGAACTCTAAGTCAAAAAATGGTCCATCATCTCCGCCTTCGGCTTCGGATTCGGATTCAGAGTCGGATGAGTGAGGACTGACAGCTGTGACGACAGCTGTCGAATTAGTTGTGCGGGTATTAGTAACGCTAGAAAATACGCCTGTGCCACCACCAGTACCACGCCAATATTTGAGTAAAGTAAAAGCTTCCATTGTTGGTAGAGCCAGTATAATGGACAAACAGGTATTATTATAGTATTGATAAAGTGAAGAGTGATGGAGTAAAAGTTGAGTGATTTTTATGAGGGAAAGTAGAAGATATGTTGAATTATGAAGAAGCTTAGGTAATACAGTAGCTCAGTGTACTGAAAGGTGGCAGAGGAATTCAAGAACAGTAGCAGAACTTATTGAGTAGGTAAAAGTACTACTTTTTACCCACTTAGTAATACTCAAATCTTTAGATAACTTCTTGAGTGATGAAAGTGTGTTAAAAATCTTTTAAGTAAGTAGTACCTTTTTATATCATATGTGAGTTTAACACAACATTAACCTTAATAGTTACTATGATGAAATAGAAATAGAAATAGAAATAGAGTAGTTTTTTTCCCGTCGAGGATTTTTCGAAAACAGTCTCTCCATCTTCGTCGGTATAGAAATAAAGTCTGCGTATATCTTATTCTCCCAAACTCTACTTACGAAAATATATTGGGTCTTGTTTTGAAATATAGTAGTAAATACATCTGTCTCATCCTGCCTTACCTTGTTATCATGTCACTCTCATAGTGCCATGGCCGTGAAGATCAAATGTGAAATTAATTTAATAATTAACAGGGTGACAAGTACTTAGTTGATGTGAGATATTATATAACCTTAATTTGACAGACCAAGCGAATTTGATCTATTAATATTTCTTAAAAATAGTTAACACTAATATCTCTCGACTCTCATCCTATCATCTATTTGTGTGAGCTTTTTGTCTAAATGTATGTTGGTTGTACAAATTAAGTCACACATCCAAAAAAAATAAGCTATATATAAAGTATAATAATATTTTAATAGTGTGTGGCTTTTTGGAAAAATGGCGAGGACTTCGCCTAAAGCGAATAGTATTGCATTATGTTAAAAGTACCTTGTGTTAGTTTAGCCCAACAACTGATATCATTGAGCTAATGGTTACGGGAGATAAGCATGTACAAAGTGATTACAAGGGCATCCACATCAATTGTTGGCTAGAAAAATAAGTTACATATAAAATATAAGAATCTCTTAATAGTACGAGACCTTTAAGAATAACTGTGCGAATTTTAGCTAAACTCAGACAATATTATACTATGTTAAAAGCACCTTGGACTGTAACGGTGTCAAGGACATTATGGTTAAATTGTCCCGTTTACTAATTCAACCAAATTTCTCGTTTACTAATGAGCCAAAATTCTTAAGTCCAACATATTAAAAGGTCAACTGTTAAAGTTAGATAATGATGGGACGAAAAACAATATTTTTGTCTAAAGAGAAAATGGGTTACAAGAGTTAATTTTGGAAGAAACAAGTATGAGGGTTAGGTGGCTAAAATTGAAAATGCAGTCCATAAATCTCGAAATTTTAACTTTGAATTAAAATGTCCTCCCCTTAAGTTTTGAAAATATAAATTTCCCCCCTATTAACTTGAAAACTGTACTCTTATCTCTCATCTAAATATAATTGACAGCAAAAATATTCTTGGTTACATATAAAATATCGAACCAAGAGGCATACAAGGTGAAATGGAGACCACCAAGTGATGTGGTGTAGTGGATGTAACTACTCCTCCTTCCTCCCGAATGAGGTCTTACGCAGCACGAATCCGAATTAGTCGGGCTCCAATAAGAATAGCGGACACCGGGTTGAAAAAAAAAAAAAAAAAGTGAAACAGAGAAGAATACGTTACTTTATTGTGGTGTTGATTTAATATATACGTGGTTGCAGGATAGTCATGTGAAGGAGTACAGTACATAAGTTTGTGTCAGCCTCATTGCATTAAACAAACATGCCTTCAAACAAAAAAAAGAAAAACATGCATTCTACTGTAAAAAGAATTTCGGTAAATATTTTTGGACAAATTTTATAAATTATTTATATACGTTTTAATTACTTGTGGAATATACTGAATATGTTGTTGTTGTTGATATACGTCTATATTGACTGAAGTAACATAGGCGCATTTGAGTTCTTCCGAACTCACATATAGTTAAAAAGTAAAAAACACTTTCCTTCCTTTCCTATCTAGGTAAAAACTAACATAACCACACATATATTCTATCAATTTAAACAATTTAACTTTAATTATTAAAAATTAAAATGACATTACGTATTCTTTAATTATGATTCAACGATAAGTGTGTAATTCAAATCATAAATCTTGCATTAACTATAAACTCTATGTTTGAATATGTTTTTTTTTTTTTACCGATTAATTTATGTGTTGTATAATTGTACTTCTCCTTTTCTACTCCTTCAAAATGTCGTATTTGTATTCAATAAATTTTATATAGTACTAATGATAAGGCTACTTAAATTCATAAGAATCAATTTTTTTTTCATGCTATACGCATTTTAAGTCCACAAACTTAAAACTCTTTTCTTAAATCTCATTTTGTGTCAAACAAAGATACATAGAATAAATAAGGAAAATAGTAAATTTATATACATTTTGCATATACTATCGCAAAAGAATGGTGTAGCGGTAGTAGTAATATGAGATTTTTACACTCTATACCCATAAAATTTTAAATATTTATAAGTTATACTCATTACAAATTATACTACCCATAAAACTAAAAGTATTTACCCAACCTACCCATTTATTATTGTATACCTTTGTTATGCTTTAAAGTATACTGTATAAATTATGGTATACAAGTCTGGAGGGACATTTATTACTGTATACATTTGTTATGCCTTATATGTATATACCTTTACGGTATACTGCATAAACTATGGTATACAAGTCTAGGCGGATAAAGTGGGTAAATAATTTAGTGGGTAGGTCGGGTAATATTTGAAAGTAGTATATAGTGGCTATAATTATTTTAGATTTTGTGGGTATTTTTGTAAGTGTCCCTAATAATATTTCAAATTCCGTTATTAAATTTTTTTTAAATCCACCTATTTAGGAGTAGGTATGCAAAAGGTAAATGAGGTTGCCTAGTGAAATTAATGTGTGGGGCTAATTAGGAGTTACTGCAACTTCCGTAGACTCTGATTTTTTAACATAAAATTGGGTAAGAAAATCACGTGGCACACATGCATGGAAGTACCACCTAGGGGTCCTTCTTGCAATTTTACTACTCCTTCCGGTCCATTTTATTTGATTTTTTAGCCTATTTTTTTGGACCACAATATTTGATATTTTCGAAAATCAAAACACAATTTTACAATATCATCCCTTGCTAATAAATGATTTTTAACAAAATAATAAGTTATAATAGCTTGAATAAGGGCCAATATAATCAATTATATTGCTAATTAATGCTAAAAAGGTGATTTTTCTTAATATGCGTGAAAATACTAAAAAAATTAAATAATATGGACCAGAGGGAGTATTCATTTCATTTAACAGTGCTCACTTATGAAGATAATATTGTTTAGAAAATGGCTGTCATAGTTTTCTTATTAATCCGTTCAGAAAAAGATGACACGATTCTAAATTTAGAAACATTTTAAATTGAAACTTAAACTTTATCCTTAATGAAATAGTATTTTATAGCCACATATTTATGTATAACTTATTTTGGACTACAAGTTCCAAAAATCTTACCATATTTTATTAACGCCGCTTCAAATCAAATTATGACAACCATTTTGAAACCGAGGGAGTATACGCGGCTCCACACATGCATGGAAGTACCACGTAGGGGTCCTTCTTGCAATTTTACTATTCATTTCATTTAACAGTGCTCACTTATGAAGATAATATCGTTTAGAAAATGGCTGTCATAATTTTCTTATTAGTCCGTTCAGAAAAGGATGATACAATTCTAAATTTGAAAACATTTTTAAATTGAAACTACAACTTAATGAAATGATTAATAGCCACATATTTATGTATAACTTATTTTGAACTACAAGTTCCAAAAGTTTACCATATTTTATTAACGCCGCTCCAAATCAAATTATGACAACCATTTTGAAAGGGATGATTAAACGCGGCTCCACACATGCATGGAAGTACCACGTAGGGGTCCTTCTTGCAATTTTACTATTCATTTCATTTAACAGTTACATATTCTGATATTTAACTCTCTAGTGTGTACAAGTTTTCATGAAATGGAAGTATTTGGGAGAAATTTTGTCTCATCAGAATTGCAGACAACGTAGGGTCTGCCCATAAATGACACCCACAGTGACTATTTATTGATTTCGTACTTATTTGCTGAATTTATCTCATATATTGTGATGCAAAAAACAAGTCTTATTTATTCAGATTTGAACCAGAAAGTTTTATTTTAATAAAAAAAAATTTTAGCAAAGATGATTCAATTCTTTTGAATTTGAAGTCTAGTTATAGATGAACAAATGTGTTTAACTCGTTGTAACATAGGTTTACTCCACCTCCTTGAATTCTACTTGGATACTTGTAATCATACTATCAAATCACATGACCAATTGTGTTAGGCCTAAATCTAAATAGGGCAACAAATCAAATTTGTATTGAGTTTAACTGTAATTTGCTTGTATCGAAATAATGATCGAGCTAAAGTTTAATTTGGACTAAATGAAAAGCTTTGAAAAAATAACGAGGCGAGAAATAAGTTAAGAGATAAACCAGACAACAAGTGGAAGTAGAATTCTTTATTATTTTGATCGTCTCCTGTTATTTACAAACGAATCCTATTTATAACTAGGAGAAAAAATGACGTTCTAAATGTCATTATTGTGTCTTTATGGCCATTACTCTGTGTTTAATCCTGATTTACCCACGATCTTTCTCTTAAATGCTAGAGCAAAGGTCGACGGTTACGAAGACTGGCCCTCGTCTCTCGAGGTGCGATAATCTGCTCGGGGTTACGAAGTTTTCTCCGAGCTCAGTGCTTCGAGCTTACTTCCCCTCGTTTCCTAAGGCGATTTTTCGAGACGAGGGATTACGCAGTCTCTCCTCGGAAATTTGCCTTCTGGAGCAGTCTTCATGTCACACTTCGAGGTCTTGCTCGAGATCTCGGTGATTTTTATCCAATACACCAATTTCAAAGCATATACTCGCATATATATATATATATATATATATATATATAAGTACTACTCATATACTAATGTATATATGAAAAGTTTAAGAGAGTTGAAGTAAATTTTACTTTGGCGCCATTTCTGTAGTCAGTTGGCCAAAAAGAAGGGATCTAAAATTGAGGAAGGAACCTTGGGTCATCAATCAAATACACTTGCACAGATTTGAAGTTAGAATTGATTGAGACAATGTAGCAAATAAAAACGTCGTTCAGATGATTTATTTCGTGTACTTTTGGGGTCTTGTGATATAGTAACATCTTTACTATCATTTTCAAAATAATTAATGGACCACCAATATTCAAAGAGTCTCTAAAGTAATTGAACAATTAATCAAAGTTCCAACTACCTTTCCTAGCTATTTGATGAGAAATATTCTCAATTGTAGCTACTTACAACAACAACAAGCCAGTAATTTCTCAACAGTGAAGTCTGAAAAGAGTGAGATCGATATACGCAGACCTTCTCAAGTAGCTACTTCAATGTTGAAATGGTCATTCTAGTTTAATTTGAATCAGTGTAAATTGAGTTCTAATAGTATTATGAAATTTTTTACTCAGTTAAACATTCTCTAGAAAGTTGAGGTGGTAGGTATTGTAGTTCGATTATGTTTTAATGAGTTAAACACTGTTAATTCTAATATATTAACCATAGCTAGTAAGTAGTAGCAACTATAAAAGTGTCGAATTCTCACTATATTATACTCCCTTTTTCCCTTAGTTTTAATTTATGTAGCAGTATTTTCTTATTCGTTTGTTCCAAAAGGAATGACATCATTCTAAATTTGATAACAATTTAACTTCAAAATTACATTTTTGATATTATTGAAATAATTTTCAACCACATAAATAGTGGCGGACCCAAGATTTTCATTAAGGGTATCAAAATATAAACAACTTAACATAAGAAGAAATTAAGGGGACTCAACATATAGTACATATACATAAATATTTTTTTTAACTTATCTACAAAGTGTACTAGCTTTAGGTCCGCCTATGCATATAAAGATCTTTGTCTCATTTTACATCACAAGTTTCAAAAAAAATTCTTTATTTTTTAAATTTTGTGTCGAGTCAAACTATGACATATAAAATGGAACGAGAGCGTACTCCTATTTGGTTTTAGAGAGTTAATTTTTTTTTGGAAAGAAGAACATCTTTGGGCAGAAATGGAATCAGTCAGACTTTGCAACTAACGAGGGCTGAGCTTTAATTTGGAGCCTTTGTGCAAAAGCATTAGTCAAAAAGTTCTTACATCACATTTGCCAAAGTTGAACCTATAAGCAATGAAATCTTGAGTTACCGAATATTTACAAATAGACTTATAAGCTTATAAGCTATTTTTAAGCTTACCCAAACAGGCTCATAGTATATCACATAACCCCGTCTCAACATGGATATATCTTACGTTAACATACAATTAGATGAATATTAGCTGCTGTAGAAGATCACTTAATATTTCATGTTATTGTATCATGGATTGTTATCTTTAATTTTTTTTTTAAATAATAAGTAATAATCACACTAACAATTAATCACCTAAATTGTTATGTTCCTTTGAAAGGTTGAACTTATTTCTGCTAAATGGTTGATCAATTGCTCTTGTTTTTATAGATAAGACACCATTTTGGTAGTACTAAAGCAGCTTTACTTATGTCTCATTATCCAAAGCTTCATGATGGGGTCTCATTGATTCTCTCTTTTGTCTCTTTTATAATCAAAGATTCTGAATTCATAAATATTAGTATAGTCTTACTTTAACTTAAATGTTGATACAAAACTTAGCTCCCGTTTGGACATAGTTTTTGAGAACTTTTTTGGGAGAAAAACTGTTTGTTTATACTATTTGACCAAAACTTCTCCCAAATTTTGAGCCAAAAAGCAACCATTACATATCAATCTTCATTTTCACAAGAGCTCAAAGGCTCTTTTTGAGCCAAAAAATTTGTTCCCGAAAAGTACGTCCAAATACCTTTTTATTTTCATATCAAACTTCACTCAAAAATTATTTTCCAAAAATTATTTGTGAATCTATGTCCAAACGCTATCTTAGTATTGTATAACCACAAAATTTACTAATGATTTATGGTACTCCTCATCTATTGGAGTAGTAAAACAAACTCAATTCTCTACCAATTATTTCGCAAAATAAAAAAAATGAAAAATTAAAAACCTATTTGGAAAGCTTTAAGGGCTCCACATGAATATATAAACTTTGTTGCTTTTTGCCAAATTATTCCCTCATAATTTGTCTTCTTTTTCTCACTTTCTAGTCTTTATGGTTCACACACTTCTTTTACATAATAAAAAGATTGCGTATAACGGGCCATACTAAAAAGACATTTAACAAGATTTGAGTAGCAATAAAATGGAAAATAGTCGTATATTCAATTTTATGTGGCAATGTTCGATATAAAACTCACATAAATTTCAATTTTTTGCGAATTCACATGCATATTTTTCAATATATTTTTAAACATATTGCATGAAAGTACAAAAATCACAATTAATTAATAATTTGATGCTCATACTTGAATGTCTTATCAAATATATCAGTTATTCACCATTGAAATTAAATAAAACAAAAACATAACCTAAAATGTACCAAAAAGGAATCAATAACATGAAGGGACTTAACAACCCTACTAAACATTGGCTGAGACAAACTTGAACCATTGAGTTTGAGGATTATCATTGTCCTTTTCATCTAAGCCAATGCACTTCCTAACCAAAACTTTAGAAGAAGAATAAGAAGAATCAAAATCCAAACACAACTCCATGCCATTGTTATCTTGGTTCGAAAGTTGATAGTTTGAAGCATGTTTCCATGTACTTTGTTCACTACAATCTGTTGAAAGTGTTACAGGTAGGCCTTCTCTTGATGTTGTTAGACACAATGAGGTACCGGTCAATCGGATCGGTGTGTCATCTCCGTCGTAGCTCCACCGGCTTGCTCCGATACAATCACTAGCATATACAACATTGTTTGGTGTAGCATGCAAGCACTTGCCACTTTGTGGATGGAACAATAAGTTGTACATTGGTTGCTTTGATTTTGGATCTAGGCATTCAAAAATACACAAGGAGTTAACATGATGAACGGAATTATCAGGTCAGTTAAAAGATAAAAACACATAACTGTCCAATAAAAACAAAATTAGTCTGCATTCTAGGCTCACGAGCCATATACTCACCGACCACTTGGTTTACCACCAGTTGTGAATCACACCTTAACTTAATCCTCTCTACCCCATTTTTTTGGCTAACTGTAAGCCTGCTAAGGCCGCTTCATATTCGACCTCGTTATTGGTCAACTCTTAGGTTACTAATCACACTTTTATGGACGAATAATGGTACGTACTCATGGTATCAATACGTTAAACGACAATGCTAATAATATCAGTATATATATAAATGATAAATCCCTACCAAGACACCTTATGAGATTCCAATTCCAATAAATTGTCCCATACCAATAAAAGGAGAAACAAAAGAAGAAAGAAAGAAAATTTCACCTTGGAGTTTTTGTTGAATAAGTTGTAACTTTGCATGATATTCAGGACTTCTAAGAGAATTCCATGTATAATTAAACATGCCATACATTTCCTCCATTCCTGGTTCACCTTCTCTAGTATAATAGTTACCTTGCAAAGTCCAAACAGCCCAATCCAAATCCAATTCTGCTAAAAGTGATAGAAAGCAGCCCAAGAAATTATTGTCTGCCTGATTTGTACCCCTTTGGTCAATACCAAATTCAGTAACAAATAAAGGAGCTGCATCTTTTCCCTTAAGCAAAAACCCTGATTTGTTCATAATTTCTTCTTTAATATTATCACAAACTTTATTTAAGGGCTGATTTAAAAACCAACTTGACTGCCCCTCAGTAAATGCATACCGATGAGTCTCGAAAACAATCTTACTTTTCATGTTTAAGTTCAAGGGCTTTTCCTTCAAGAAGGAAAAATCAAGATCATAATCTAACCCTGATATGATAACTAGAAGATTAGGGTTAGCCTTGTGAATTGTTTTTGCACCCTTTTGGACATTTTCATACCATACACTTTGGTTTTGTAGTGGACCACGTAGCTCGTTACGTAGACTCATGCCGACGACCTAGATTCAAATAACAAGTAAAAATCAATGAGTTTAAGTTTTCTGCACTTATACTGAAAAATAAAGTACATAATAATAATGTTAATATTCTTTGTACTGTCGGTATATATAACAGTAAGAACGGTACATACCACTGGTAGGTCTTTGTATAGATTAGCAACAATATCCAAGCCTTTTAACCATTCTTTAGGTTCAAAATACTTGTCACCCCAAAAACCATTTCCATCATCACTACCACAACACCACATTGGTTCACCAACTTGATTGTCAAGAACAGACATGACACCATGACGGCCCAACTCTTCAATCACAGCCTTTTGGGCCTCAACAACAGTAAGGCCCAAAAGTTGAGGATTGTACTTAGCAATTCCTCCCATAGCATCATGAAGCCCATTGTTAATAAAAGATTGGGCCACTGTTAGATTTGGATGTCTAGTAAACATGTAAGTAGCCCATGTGAGTCTAACACAATTGAAGCCCATTAATGATATGTGTCTAGCAATGTGGCTAACTGATTGTTGATCAAGGCCTTCTGGTAACATAGTTTGTAAATGGCCAACCCAATTACCACAAACTAGTTTTACTCTTTCACCTGTTTCATCATCTACTATCCATCTAGAACTTGTTGATAGAGGTAAACAATGACAAAAAATTGAAAAAGAAGATAGAAAAATAAAGATTATGACTAACTTTTTCATGGTGTTTTCTTTGAGTAATATCAAGGAGAAACTAGGAGAACAATAAGGCTGGAGATCACATATTTATAGGTATAATTAGTCATGTTGTTGTGATAGGATAAACAAAATCTGATTCAAACAGTCTTATCTTATCTATAATTTAATCAGAGTTTAACTTGTAGACAAGGTAAAAGAATTTTTATACTATCAGGTCACTTAAAGATAATTATAAGTAATTTTTCTAGACTAAGTGGAATTAGAATAAAGCATCTAATAATGTACAAAAAGAAAAACATTGACATTGTGAATTTATATAAACTTCGTTAAGATTGTAAAATGTAGTGTATTCATAAGTGGCAATCACTGGCAAGGCTATTGTAGAAGGGACTTTCATCCAATTATTTGGAATTTTAGTTTACCTTTTCTTTAGGCTGGGGCATCGAACAAACGAGCTGAATTCGAGCCAAGCCCAACCGAGCTCGAGTTGAATTGAGCTTTATACATACCGAGCTTTATACATATTAATCCGAGCCGAGCTCAACCAAGCTTTGCTAGAGTTTGACCGAGCCCAGACCGACTTTTTTTTCCTTGTGTCTCCATACTTAATAATACAAAAAATAATATTAATTTTTTTTTTTATCATAATTATAGATAAGGATAAAAGTACTAGTTTATCAATTATTAACTATTGCATTAAAATTTTAAATAACACGTAGACTTCTAAATTATTATTTTTTGGTAATTAATTAGCCTAATGAATGAAAGTTATATTTTTAAAAAAAAAAATTCCGCATTTCCAAAAGTTATTTTGGACCACAAGTTCCAAAAGTCTTACTACATTTCTTAAATTCCGTTCCAAATCAAACTATGACAACCTCCAAATCAAACTATGACAACCATTTTGAAACGGAGGAGGTAGAATGTTAACCTCCGTAATCAGTCGAATACGTTGTTTAATATAACTCAACTCTATATATATATTAACTCCAACGATCTCTGCTTGATATTCCACAGCTGCTTGATTATGTTGTGCAAGTATTTTTGTGACATAATCATACTGTATATTCCGTATAATAGTTAAGAGAAAAAACAACCAATAATCAAGGGCGGAGCCAAGTATAGATAAGGGGGTTTCAGTTGAACCCCTTCGTCGAAAAATTACACTGTACAAATTAGAAAAAAATGAGCGATTTTGATAATATACATACTATTGAACCCACATAAGAGAACATACTAATATTTTGGTAAAAGTGGTTCAAGAATTTCTCTAAGTCACAAGTTCAAATTTAATATTTTTTGAATTCTTCCAATAATTTCTGGCTCCGTCCCTACCAATAATATACTATGAGAATGTGAGGTTCTGAATTTCGATATATTAGTGTTAGGGTCATGAACTAGCTTAAGCAATCTCTCTTACTTTCTTCATTGCAAAGCTTTGATTCTTTCATTTTATCATCTTCATATTGTCGGTTTGGACGTACAGATTTGGTGCTATGTATTTTTAATTTAAAGATTTACACAATAAAGAATGTAAAGAGAAAGAATAAAATTTCATATATGAATAGATTTTGGAGGTCAATTAATATTTATCACGATCTTTTCAAAGGTTATAATCATATGCTTTTCAGGATATAAAATATTGTAATATAAATTTTAAATCTTCAATATATCCAATGTCTTGTTCAAATAGAATTCTACATTAACTACGTTAGTTAATTGCTCTACAAGTTAGCTGGTACCACACGTATATTGCTCTTGTATATACACGAATTAGATGACTACAAGTGCATGGCTTGATCTCCTCCACTAAGAAACAAAAGTTCTAGAATGTATAATATTTAATTCTCGATTAAGTTAAGTTTTTTCTACTTGTCAAACTATTCAACATCCACAAAATACAGCTGAGATTTAAGGGTACTTAATATCCGGATAGTAAATGCGGGATATCAAGTGTGATATTTTGTACATCGAACTGTCACTTTATATTCGAGTAAAGTTTAGATGATACATCGAACTGTCACTTTATAGTCGAGTAAAGTTTAGATGGAAATTGAAATATACTCCCTCCATTTTAAAATAGATGTCACTAGTTTCATTATTAGTCCGTTCAAAAAACAATGACACAATTCTAAATTATGACTCTACCAATTAGTAACCCAAAATTCCAAATATTTATTAACTGAGAAAGAAATCCACCAGGGCCTCAGCCAGTCGCCCCAGACCGAACGCCTTCGAGTTATTAGCTCGTCCAACCCGGCAGCATTCATGAGTCGCTAGTTCAACTGTCCCTCAGAGACAGGATCGAGAAGTACCATGCATGGTTTCCCCCGTCCTTTCTTTCTATCAGTCTCCCCCGTCTTTCTATAGCGCGAGCCTTATTTAGCTTTGGCTCCTTGTAGCAAACCCTCTCTTTACTCAATGGATAGCGCTTATTTTCTTTCAATCAAAATATTTTTGAGTTAAAACTACTACTTTACCGTTGCTTTACAGCTACATATTTATATATGACTTATTTTGGACCACAAGTTTCAAAAGTTTTACCACATTTATGAAACTACGCTCTAAGTCAAATTATGACAACCATTTTGAAACGGTGTGAGTAATATAAAAATAGAATAAAACATCACCTAATATTACCTCGAAGCAATAAACTATGGTACAGTACTATCACGCTCCTATTTGTCTTTACATTTTATTTCTTCTAGTACCTTCTGTACAAAACTCGGCTTGGCTTCGGCTCCACACGTCACCTTACACGCCGATCAAATTTAACGGCCGAGATTCTCGCTTTCACATACTAGAATCTCTCCCTCTTATGACAAAATATGGGAAATTGCCTTTAGACCCTCGAAAATAAGGGAAATTGCCTTTAGACCCTTGAATTATTGAAAGAAGTTGATCACAACCTATAAATTTGTTAATATGTGATTGCTCATCTTAAACTTTTAGAGAAAAAATTAATTGGTACTCCACTAACACTTCATTGTCTTAATTAGGAAGGTATTTTGAAATCACATGGAAACAATGATGTTAATTGACATTTCTATTATGTTTATATTCTTAGTGAAAACAAAGTGAAGTAATAATTGAACATTTCGTTTAATATAGAAAGATGTTAAATTAACGTTTCACTAAACTTAGAAGCATGGAGCCTGTTTGGGTGGGCTTATAAGCAACTTATTTTAAGTGGCTTATAAGTCAAAAAGTGACTTAAAAGTCACTAACTTTTCAAAAAGTAGCTTTTAAGCCACTTATCGCTTATAAGTCCAAAATTTTGCAAGTTACCAAACATATATTAATGGACTTATAAACTTATAAGCCACTTTTAAGCTCACACAAACGGGCTCATGATAAATGTGAAATCTTTTATCAGATGTTTTAAACCGTAGAAAATCATGACGATTACTACTTAACAAATTATTGTCATGGTAACAGTCCCGGACAATTTAAAATGTTTTGACAAAGTATCCCATATAGACTAAAATGAAGAGAACATGTGTTTCCTTTTACCAAATGAAACTAAAAATTGAAGTAATCATACTTAATATCGTGACCTAACATGTACCATCTGAGACTATATCACAATAAATTAGTTGAGATGTGTACAGTTAGTCGAAAATCAAACACTGCGTAAAACAAAAAACAATAAAACATACTCAATATTAACCTATAAATGGAGTCAGAAGAGTTGAGATGTCGCTAACCTTACCCTGTCGAGATGAAAAGACTGTGTCCGATATGAGATCGAACACAACATTAACTAATAATAGAAGGACTAAAACCAAAACTACACGAGTATAAAACCAGCTACAGATTCATCAATTTCTCTCACAGAATCTCTACAATTTTACAAATATTCAGGCATTTTTTTAGGGTTTTTGAGAAGAAAAAAATGGCGGAACATCATGAAGAGCATAAAGTGGAGAAAGAAGAAGAATCAGTAATGGAAAAAATAGCTGAAACACTTCATCTTAATAATAGTGAAAAGCACCATTCATCATCTTCATCAGATTCAGATGAAGATAAGAAAACGACGTCGTCTTCACCTTCTTCATTGAAATCTAAGATGCGTAGGCTTTTTGGTAGGGAACGTCCTGTTCATAAAGTCTTCGGTGGTGGTAAACGTGAGTTTTTATTTCATTTCAGCTCTTTGTCGTTCCGATTCGTAATATATACAGTCTATTACACTGTCATAGGTTACGACTTTTACAGTATCAGGTCACCTTTACATGTCGTAGTAGTTTATTTGCAAGATTATAGTTTTATGGATATTTAGCTTTTTTTGAGTGACCATGTAGTGTAATTTTGTTTATGGTGTATATAACTTAAACTCGAATGAATATTTAGCTTTTTTATTTGTGGGGTTTTCTTAGCTGCTAGTAGTTTCCCATTGAAAGAAGTGTATTGCTGGATAACAGAGTGGAACTTCAGTGTTGATCTAAAAGCTTCATCTTTCGATGTATTCGGTCTACTTGTTAATTGTTTTTAGATCTGGATCTGTATATTAGTTCTGTGATAGTATTAACTTTATGAGGGATTGTAAAAGTTATTGGCTTTTTGTTAAGATAATTATTGGCTTTTTCCCCGTCATATCAGTTAATTTAAGATAATTATGGTGTTTCCCCTTTTGGCTGGACTAGTTTTTCTTTTTGGGTTTTGGTTCTTTTGTGTTTGGAGGGGTTGGGGTGGAGGGGGTGCGAGGTTGTTGGGTGTAGGGATGCCTAAAACAGTCAGGAAGGTTCTAAGTTATTTTAGTTTCGAGGGAAGGAAAATTAGGAGCTATTCCGGTCAATTGCTTGTGAATGTAGTCCTAATGTAGCAGACTGGATATTGAGAAATGAAATTGTATCCAACTAGTTTGAGGTTAGGTTGATTGGTTTACTCAAGTTATAATTTGTGGAATTGTTTGGTGGTGCAGCTGCTGACGTGTTCTTGTGGAGGAACAAGAAGATATCTGCAGTATTCCTTGGTGGAGCAACAGCTATCTGGATTCTCTTTGAGGTAGTTGAATACCATTTGCTTACCCTGCTCTGTCATGGTTTGATACTAGCTCTGGCTGGATTGTTTTTGTGGAGCAATGCTAGCGCATTCATTCACAAGTAAGTTCTCTTGCTGATATTCCTAAGTGGTACAACCTTTAGGGAATGTACGTCTGAGGGTTGGTATAACTAATATTAACTAGTTTGGACGTGTAGCGTAGTTGATTTATTGCTTGATTGATAGATGTTTTCTTTGTCATGCGTAGATCTGCACCACACATTCCAGAAGTTCACATCCCTGAAAAACCTGTATTGGAGTTTGCCTCTGGTCTTAGGAATGAGATTAATCGTGCCTTTGCAGTTCTGAGGGAAATTGCATCTGGAAGGGATCTGAAAATGTTCCTTTTGGTGCGTTTTATACATTCATCTGAATGCTTAGTTCGGTGTCAATCTCATTTCTTGTCATTGTAGTGGGATTTTGGGTTTGATATGTCATGTTAATCTTGTAACTTGCCAGGTCATTGGTGGCTTGTGGATCTGTTCAGTCTTAGGCAGCTGCTGTGATTTCTTGACCCTGTTCTACATAAGTAAACATCATCACCCTTAATTAGTCTGTTTTTTATTTAGAATGCCACTTTTGGTTTTTGATACTGATGTGTGTAATTTTTTGAAACAGTTGTTGTGGTGCTCCACACAGTGCCTGTTCTCTACGAGAAATATGAAGATCAAGTGGACTCATTTGCTGAGAAGGCCTTACATGAGCTGAAGAAACATTATGTTGTCTTTGATGAAAAGGTATTGAGTAAAATTCCTCGAGGGCCATTGAGAGGCAAGAAGAGAGATTAGACTTACTATGGTACAAGGAAGAGGGAGGGGGCTGAGTGTGTTACAGTAGATGGATTTTGTGATTGTCCTAGTGAATTTTGATACCAGATGGTTTGAATGCCCCCCAAAGTTTAGGTTCGAAGAGGTTGTTGAATCAATCTTTTTACAGCCATAATGTCTGATCTTGAACTATATTTCCACTGATTTGTGTTAAATTATCGTGGAATTTATGTTGATGTATAATATGACATGGAATGCTCTTTGAAAGTTGTTTGTTTGGCTGTTCTGTAGTTTTTCTTTTTTCCGTTATTCTTCCATCCATTCTAGTCAGTAAAATCCATGGAGGTGGGGTAAAGATTGAAAGCTCTCTCTAAATTTCTGTCTGAGATCCAACGTGAGGATAGGATTAGGCAGATATGTTCCTGGGATGTTCTTTAGGTGGTCGGAAACTTGGGTCCATGGCAGAAATGATGAGATGGCCCAACCAAGCTAAATCTACATTTGCTTATAAGGCCTTGCCATTTGGGTTAGCCTACCGACGATAATTGTTCCATCTATCTTGGTGTTGTATATTTGGATCCTTGCAGAGTATTGTTAGTCTTTCATGTCTGAACTGCCATGTTTCCGAGTTGTGTCCCAGTTATATGCTCAATAATTCTCCAGCTATACTGCGGTGATGTTTTTGATTCAAATATGTCTTATCGTTGAAAAGCTCTTCGTTCGATCTGGAAGAAGTCCCCTTAGCAGTTGACATTTCAGCAGTGTACCCCGGTCTGTTATGTCTTTGGATGGTCAAGTTTAAAAAGTGGCGAATTGGTTTCCATTGCGACCGTGGTGAATGCAGACGACTTCTAGTTGCACCAACTTGGTCACTGTCTTACTTTGACAGGGCAGTTGATATTTATATGATAATTACTGTCAGTTACCTTTAAGATATTAGGGCAAACATCCAGCGGAAAGGAAAAGGTTTTGAACATAGTTTTTGAAATAAATAAATGCAAAATACTCGTGAAATTGGAGATTACCATATAGGAACTGGAGGACTGTACATGATGGAACTCAAAAAGTTGTTGAGCTTCGAACGTTGAAAAGCACTCTAGCTACTTAATATTAGGGCTTCTGAAACTAGTAGTGTACACGTTAGTACTCCATCCATCCCAAAATGAGTGTCTATTTTTTCTTTTTTGTTTGTTCCAAAATGAGTGCCTCTTTCCTTTTATGGCAACTCTTTAAATCTAAGATTTGTTTTGGATCACAGGATTTAAAGCCTCTGGCCCACATTATACACACATTTTATTTTGAACCACATGATTTTAAAGTGTTCCTTATTTTCTTAAATTATGTGCCCAGTCAAACACAGACACTCATTCTGGGACGGAGAGAGTACTAGTTAGCCTACACACATGCAGAACATTCTTACATCCTCCAATCAGCATAACTTTAGAGATACATAGCGAAAGAAGGAATTATATTTAACGAACTCCTTCTAGCTGTTCCCTCCGTTTCAAAATGGTTGTCATAGTTTCCTTATTAGTCCGTTCCAAAAAGAACGACACAATTCTAAATTTGAAAATATTTTTGAGTTGAAACTACTATTTTACCCTTATTAAAATGCTTTATAACTACATATTTATGTAGGACTTATTTTGTACCACAAGTTTCAAAAGTCTTACCAGATTTCTTAAACTCCGCTCCAAGTCAAACTATGACAACTATTTTGGAACGGGGGGAGTACAATCATAGTCCATTTCTGGTATCATTAAATATTTAAGAAAAAGTTACAAGCAGTGTAGGGGGAAAGAGGGGCTTGGATGTGTCTACCAGAGTCCCAAAGGATTAAGAACATGGTTCTGGTGTAGCAGATAATCGTTGAAAGATATATTACAACTCCTACTCTGAGATCTCTTTCCTACTTTTCATTTCGTGTCAAATAGGAAACAACCAATACAACACCTTCAGACGTGTACAGATTACATATTACAGAAGCAAGAAACTAACAGTTCTGAACCTACAATACAAAACTACAATTAAATCCAAAGCAAATAGGTCAGCAAGACTCAGTTACTACCAGCATGTAAATGTAAATGTCTTAGTTTCTACATTGTCCTAATGAACGTGAGTATCCATCACCTCTTAACATCAACTTTCTTTTGTTAGCATCTCGAATTTCTGAAGACGCCAACTCTATGGCAGGTCGAGAAGGGTGCAGGAAGACGACATACCTATCCTACAAGAAATAGGATAACTGTTCCTTTTTCCTTGATCCTCCTTCCCCATATAACTCATTCCATTGCTTTAGCTCACTCATTATGGATCCTCCAGCTGCAAAGCTAGCTGCAACCTGTTAAAATGGAAACAAAAAGACACAGTGGAATCAAATTGCGCTACTAACTGTACCTGGAGGTTGCAGTCATAAATATGCTATGAAGCTGATTCAGAAAAGGAGACACCAGGGTTAAATGGCATGGCTAATTCAGGAAAAACTTGCGTATAAAATTTATATTTTCACATAGAAATCTGGCTTTTCCTGAAGGGACTGGTCTTATGCATATTCTGCTTCTTTTTGGAACATATCCGTTAGAACTAGAAGGACTGCCTAGTAATAACCCCACATCTGTGAGATAAAAACCATCAATCAGAGTTCGATTCTGCTGATGCCTCATGAGAAACTTGGATGATTGATCTGATGCATCTATACTGGAGAATGAATTAAAGTTTCTATAGCTGTCAAAGTTATCCTTTATCCTAACTTCAGTTTGGCTCTACAATTAGGATCCTGAAGAAACCTCTCTTGAAGAGAAATTTAATTCTTAATACATGAGCAAACCACATATCATAGAGATACAGAGAGATTCCTTTACCTGATTTTTGGCTTCTTTGAAGTCGGCCATATTTAAAGGCCGGATAGTGATCACCTTATCCTCCTTATCTTCATCTGTAGGTGGAGAAACTCCAGCACTCTTAGCTTCTTCAGCTCTTCGCTTCTTCTCCTGGAAGTGCAATTATAGGAGGATTAGAAGAGTGAGTGGATGATCAGGCAAGAATCAGTTAGAATAACTGGTCAAGGAAGATATGAAACATACTAGGTCTTTGAGTCTTTCTTGCTGTATCAACTCTCTAACTGGCCGGTATGCAGCAGTGGTGCACAGGTTCTGTCCCAAGCATTTCCACAGATTAAGTAATTGGTGAGATTTAAGGAAATGTAAAAACAAGAAACAAGATATACAACCTTGAGATCACTTCCAGAGTAGCCTTCAGTCATTGTCGCCAGTTCCTTGAAGTCCAATCCATCATCAACTTTCTCTTTGGCCAATAGAGTCTTCAAGATCAGTTCCCTGTTCTCTGCTGATGGTAAACCCACCATAATTCTGTATTTAAGAGTGGAAAATCATTATTTGACATCTAAAACGAAAACAATCGTAGCATAGTACGTAAATGAAATACTCTTCCAACATTAACAACAATCTTGGGAATATCGACTTGATTTACTTCATATCTCCGCTCTTAACAGAGCTGATGTTTTATATAAGATCCGAGCTGGAGTTCCCATAGACTGATATTCATTATACTTCAAGTTCAAAAACGTTACGATTCATCAATTGCAGATCAGATATTACCTTCTCTCAAAACGCCTAATAATTGCTTCATCAAGGTCAAATGGCCTATTGGTAGCTGCAAGAACAAGAATTCTTTCACCTGCTTTTGTCAGTAACCCATCCCAATGAGTCATGAACTCATTCTTTATCTTCCTCATAGCTTCATGCTCCCCGGCTCTAGATCTCTGTCCAAGCATGCTATCAACCTCATCCACAAATATAATAGTGGGGGAGACTTTAGCTGCAAGAGTGAACAATGCACGGACATTTTTCTCATCTTCTCCGAACCATTTTGAAGTAATTGTAGACATAGAGACATTGATGAAACTTGCTCCAGCTTCTCTGGCAATGGCCTTAGCCAACATAGTTTTCCCTGTGCCAGGAGGCCCAAATAGCAGTATTCCTCTACATGGCTTCAAAAGGCCACCTTTGAATAGGTCCGGTCTTCTCAGAGGTAACATCACCAATTCCTGAAGAGATTCTTTGAGTTCATCCAAGGCACCAATATCAGCAAATGTGACACCAATTTCACTTGCTGGTATGACTTCAGGCCTTATGCGCTTCTCGAATTCATTGTCAGGAGGAACTTCCTGGTACAATCAACACAAAGCAATCACTTGAAGTGGTAAAAAGTGAAATAGGGGATTGTGCCCCCACCTATCTCATTTATGTAGAAATGAAGCGGAGAAGTTAAGTACAGTAAATTTACAAAATGAAGCAGAAAAGTAATTTACAGTAACATTGTCTATAAGAATAGGAGTCGGAAGCCTAAGTGCTTAGAAGTGGTGTTATAATCTGCTTAGATAAAGGCTCAAAGCTAAAGATAATGAGGCTCCAGAAACATAACTTTCAGCTTGTTAGAATGTTATGGTTAAAATGTTGAGCGTTAAAAGAGTCAAGTTTTATCTTACATATCCTCCCACTATACAGTATCAAATGTGGTCTTGTGTTTAACACCTATAAATAGGTGTACCTTATATTCATCAAATCATTAAATATTCGATAATCTCGTCTTCAATTGTTTCTTGCAGAGCTTATAATCAGAATGTCAACTCACAGGAGTTTTAGGTGCCGGGGTCGAAATGTTTCCATCCTTTACCGGTGGAGCAGGAGCTTCAGCTCCACCCTTGTTTTCAGGTAGGATACTTTCAGCTTTGGCTTCTGGCTTTATGATACTGGTTTCTCGGCCCTGAGCATCCTACAACAAGTGAAAAGAACTTAAACTCTGACTTCTAGTATTTCAAAATTAAGTCGACCATCTCAAACAGAAACCAAATTATCCTACCTTCGATGTTTCAGCTTGTGCCTCGAGCTTTAAGGTATCCTTTCCAGCAGATTTTCCTTCCTGAAATACGTCCAATCCATGGGACAAGCTGTTTGTTTTGAAAGTCAAGAATTTAGCAAGATTTTACACTATGATCATACAAAGGGAGAAAAAAGGAACACAAGAAGGACCTTGAGGATGAAATAACAAGCTTCCCATTTCTGTACTCAGGGTCCTTTGTATTCATCAGATGGTACGAGATCGCTGATACCACAATTTCTTCTATATAGTTACTTAGGACCATTGTGTCCGACATACAAATTGAACCAAGATCTTCACATTCAATATCATTAGCAGAAAGTACTTCCATTATGTGATTTCTGTTGTCCTGAAACTGGATCATCTTCATATCCTCCTCTAGTTGAGACTTCCAACTAACAAGATGAGTTTCGTCTTCTGGGGGTTTAATTTCAAGGTTATAAGGAAATATTGAAGAAAGCCTTTCATCTATTTCCCTGTAATCATTTCCAGGGTCTACAATTCTTGAACCAAGGATCAGAACAGCCCCCGACAGTTTCTTCAGCATCTTTTGGAAGAGCACATATATCTTTTCTGATCGACAAAGGACCTTCTCAACATCCCTGAGATACAGAACTATGGGACTGGTTTTCGATACTTTGACAAGAACCTGTAAGTGCAGTAAGCCAATGATTATTCGGCAGTGGCTATATAGGACAATCTATACATTACTATAAAAAAAACTTTTGGTATGTATAAACTCAAATGAATACCTTGTACAAGGTCTGTATAAGAAGCTTCTCATCAAAAGACCAGCTACTGTTGCGTGCAAGTGGAGCTGTGAAAGAGTAGAGTAAGTAAATATGCATCGATTTATCGATAATGCTAAAACAATTTGAAGAACAAGAGGAACTAAAATGAAACATTTTATGTGTATAACAGTATAATGCTTAGACCACAATTCAAAGTTGCTCAAGGCAATTAAACTAAATTTTTAATGCTTCAAGAAAAGTGACTGATGGCTGATGCTAGTCAATACCTAAATTCCCTGATGAGCCATATGAAGTTAAATTATTCAAATTGGCTGAAGCAGATGAATTCCTACGCAAATTTGTAGCTTTTAAGGACCCATCTCTGCAAACATATCAGGAAAAGAAAAATCAGAATTGAAGAAGAAGAAGAAGAAGAGCGAGTCCAGTAAATTCATCCGATAAAAGAAGACTGATGTGTCATACTTTGATCCAATATCTACTCCGCTGCTTTGTCTACGCAATGTGCCTGCAGCACCAGAATTACATGCATTTGTAACAAAAACAAGAAAATGAAGCATAATATTTGTAGCATCATGTTGCCAAATCTCAGCAGGTAAACCAGAAAAATTCCACAAGGGTAATAAATTCCAACCGAAAAACTATAAACTTCAATTCTACAAAGTTAATATTAGTGAAAACTTAGAATTCTCAATCCACTTTACATCCAGTACAAAGAATCATTCAATGCTTCATATTTTGCTTCATATACAGTTTGCAGTTCTACAAATATGGCATAATGCATAATAGAACTCACTTGGACTGCTTTAAATAAGAAAGAGGCTTAACTTGGTGAAGCCAAGAGGTGCTCAAATTTATTATACTCTAGTTTATTTTGTATCAACATTGCACAGAATAGCATTAGCTTCTAAGGAGCCTAGTTGTTTTATGAAAAAGAATGAACATAAAATCTAGTTTACTTTGTATTCTACATTGCACAGATTTCCCCGCTTCCTAGGAACTTGGTGTTTTCCTCTGTAGGTGATCTACTGCATACCTTTGTTTTCCTCCTTAGGCTGAAGCATGGAAAAGGATCCAAACATTCCAGACATTCGCCCTAACGTTGTCTCCGAGATAGACCTCTTAAAGGACTGCAATAATCGACGTTATCAACAATCAATATAGATCCTACTTAGCATAAGAAAAATCAATTTCTACAAACAGGTAGAAAAGTTCTAAAGGAAGTTAGCCATAGGACAAGTGAGAATATGTTGAGTTTTGACTTACATATTCTTTGCATGCTCCTCCATATTTGCTTTGCATCTGTAGAAGACGCGCCATCAGAATATTTAGCAGATAGAGAAAAAAGTGTTATTCCAAGCTCTTCTTTTCACTTACCTTCAGTGAAAAATCAGTTACATCCAGTAACAACAACTTGGCATTAAAGTAGTGAGCCAATGCCCTGGCGAGCATTTGTTGATAGAGTTCTGGAAAATGTGAAAACGAATAAGCAACAGACGAAAAACTCAAGCCAGGTCTAATGTATGGTGTGCAAGAACCAACCAGCAGGCCCTGATAGCAGAATTGTTCGACTTGCAGGGGAGAGGTTTCGAGTATGCTTAGCAAAATCAGCATTTGTCAAATGAACAAAAGAAGCACTTGTCAACAACACCCTTGTTTGCTCACTGCCATATGATATGTTATCAAGATCAGTAAGTAGCAGCACTCTACTAAGTCATGTCACTCAGAGAATTTAAAGAGACATTGTTGATAGAACCAAACAAAGAAGTAAAGCGTCTTAAGAATTCTTTGTGATGCAAAAGTTCAACAATGAAGCATAAAGGCCACCCTCCAAATACAAATGGAAAATCCTCAAGTGGCCACATAGCTGATAGTCTACAGCCAAGCTCTTTATCATAAACACAGGTCATATTCATAATCCAACCAAATAATGGATCCATTTTACAAGCAAATCTAGGTCCTAATTCAAATAAATATGTTACAATACCAAGAAACAATCATCAAATTTTCTTTCTTTGATCATGATGACAACATATTGAGAAGAAAATCGGCCATATGATATATTCAAATAGTTTGTTTCCGAATCCAAGAACTATACCAGTCTCCGAGGCCAATAGAACATATACTATTTCAGCTAACCTTCCAACAAATCCACTCTCTAAACTCCCTTAAGGACAGAACAGAGTTTTCAGCAATACATTACCAGAACAAAACAAACTTCAATTTTACAGATTTTGAACATTAAAGAGTATAACAGATGTAAAAAAAATTTAACACTGTCATGTCACCTTTACATGTCGTAGCAGCCAACCTACCTTATTTTTTAATAAAGATTCTTTAGATGACCTAATAAAGTAAAAATCCATTAACGATGCATAGAATTTAAACTTATCTTGAAAATAAGGTAAAGTACCTACAATATCCGGTAAAGGTGACAAGATGACATGATAATGTAAATATCTCTTACACTATCAGTATACATAACTTAAACTCGATGTTCATGAAATGAAACATGAGAAAGATATCATTTTCCTTGTTGTAAATTACCTTAGGTAATATGGAAACTGATCAAAGGTAACTTTACTATCTTTGCCATTAGCAATAAGATTAACCATCTCTTGTTCCATTATAAGCGGCGTAATAACAGATCCACCACCAGTCCATCTACTAACCGTTTGGCCTGAAGCCAATCCTATACCTACTCCTACACCTATTCCTACACTTAAAGCTGATAACAACATATTCTTCTGTTCCATTTCTTTTTCTGTAACTTTCCTTAAACACGAGATACTTTGTGCACCGATATTTTGTAACAGTTTTATTAATAATACAAAGATAGATCAGTTTTTCTACATGAAGATCGTTTAGTACAAAATCACGTTACGATCAACTTTTTCATGCAAAACGCGTTTTTCTACGTCTTAAAAATCCTGAATCCGCCTCTACATGCAAACACGAACTGTATAATAATATAGTGAATGATAGGGAAGGATCTAGAAAAACTGAGATATACAGTGTGTATATATATATATGTATAGATAAAGATAATAAGGAAAGTTTCTACGGCGGAGGAGTGGTGGTTCACGGCGGACTATGAACGGGAAATGAGAGGAGAAAAGGTGGTTAAAGAGTGTAGAGAGTTCCCGCTTTTGGAGGCATCGGGTAATTAAGGAAAGAAAACGAACAGTTTGTGGGGTCCACTATTATTATAAGTTTGCTTACGCATGAGAGTATTTGTAGATCAACTTAAGGCAGGAATCACATATCGAGTGTCTCTCGGAAACAACTTATTTACTTTATTACATATAAGAGTCGGAGCTACGTACATCTTATCTTTTTTTAAAATAGTTGTCATAGTTCGGATTTTGAGAGTCAAATGAGTTCAATTTGACCGTAAATTTAAACATAGTAGTAATATTTAAGTATTTTGTAACGATATTTATATATTTAGAAACTACTCCATCCGTTCCAAAATGATTGTCACAGTTCGGATTTCGAGAGTCAAACGAGTTTAGCTTTGACCGTAATATTTTTATATGTCTTTTAAATATTTTGAATTATTAATTATTGTGACTTATAGTACTTTTTATGTAGTTTCTAAATATATAAACATCGTTACAAAAAACTTAAAGATTATATGTTTAAATTCACGGTCAAAATGAACTCGTTTGACTCTCGAAATCCGAACTGTGACAATCATTTTAGAACAGAGGGAGTACATAAAAAGTACTATAAGTCACAATAATTAATAATTCAAAATATTTAAAAAATATATGAAAATATTACGGTCAAAGTTAAACTCGCTTGACTATCGAAATCCGAACTATAACAATCATTTTGAAACGGAGGGAGTACCACTTATGAATTATGTTAGATATGTTGTTATTGTTTTCGTTACTTATTGATTTATTTGCGAATGAGTAGTAATAATACATTTTTATAACTAAAAATTTTATAATTTGATTATGGTAGGATCTTTTATTATTTATATACTATAGTACTGGATATTGGATAAAAAAGGGTCAGAACTTGGTACTATGCAACAAAATTAAATTCAAACCGTGGCTGTGCCTGATGGTGCCGAAATGGTTAGCCAATGAGATTTCAGTTAGGAAAAGATTAGCAGTGGCCATTTTACGAAAGAGGCCTTACATTTATGCAAAATTGGTTGATTGCCACTTATCTTTTGTATGTATCGACCAAGTGGATAGAAATATCTCTCTATTTTTGGCAAGTATACGTTGAACTTTGGACAACTTTGTGGATTCAGGTGGTTTTACTTTGTCCATATGTTACTCCTAGTATATACTACTCCCCGTTCTAAAATGGTTTGTCTTAATTTGAATCGAAACGGAATTTAAAAAATATGGTAAGACTTTAAAATTTGTGGTTCAAAATAAGACTTACATAAATATGTGGCTATAAAGCATTTTATTAAGGGTAAAGTAATAGCTTCAACTCAAAAATATTTTCAAATTTAGAATTGTATTATTCTTTTTAGAACGGACTAGTAAAAAATAGTATAATCTATTTTAGAACGGGGAGCATTATTTATCTATTTTTGTGACGAGGGAAGTGGGATTGGGATGATAAAGTTAGGTATATTATCTTCTCATAATGAAAAGAAAACGATCTTTCGTTTTTCGATAAAGATTGATTCTCTGAGCTAGGAGTATATTATTCTAAAATTATTGTAACTTTTGAAATGGGCGTTCATTAAATAATAGATAGTTCTAATATTATATACTTCATTCATTCATTCCATTTTATTTGTCATTATTCGAATTTTGAGAATCAATACGAGTTTATTTTTTACCATAATTTATATATATATATATATCTTTTACATATTTCGAGTTATAATTTATTGTGAGTTATAGTATTTTTCATGTAGTTTTCAAATATGTAAATTTTATTTAAAAAAAGTTAAAGATTTTATATCCTGATCTACAGTCAGATTCAAGAAGTTTGACTGTCGAAACAGTAATTATGACAAACAAAATGAGACACTTAGTACTGGTATATTCTCTTTGGTCTAATTTAACCACCGAGCGAGTAAGTTTTTCCACTTTTTTTTTTTTTTTTTTTATATAAATCTAATCTAATAGGCGAACGCATTGTGAGTTGAATGAATGTTAGAATACAAATGTGCTTCATCTTGATCTTCAAAAAATCATTCTTATTACAGTAATATGCATATTGACAAAATGATAGAGGGGTCTATGGTATGGTGGAAGTAATTTTTCATGAAAAATGTTAAAGACTAATAATAAGTAATATCAACAATTAAATAGTGTTTTTGATGACATTTTTGAGTACTAGTTTAAGAAATTAGAAATATAAGAAAATTGTAAGAAAAATGATTTTCATGCAGAAGTGAAGGGAAGAATTAAGAAACTGCTTTAGGCAAATGATCCGAACTCAAGAAGCATTTATCATCCCAAAAGACTACTTAATTTTATTTTCTAGCTACTCCCTCCGTTCCAAAATGGTTATCATAGTTCGAATTTCGAGAGTCAAACGAGTTCAAAATATTTAAAAGACATATGAAAATATTACGATCAAAGTTAAACTCGTTTGACTCTCGAAATTCGAACTATGACAACCATTTTGAAACGGAGGGAGTATATAGTAAGTATGACAAACAAAACGAGACGGGAAGAGGTGAAGAAGAATAAAATTTTGGGTGATAATAAGCCATCAACTAGTTAAGTTAGGGGACATAGAGGGATGGGAAGCATTGGGACTGGCAGAGAAGTAGTAGGATTCAAGGTTGGTACTGCAAATAATTAACAAGAATAGAGTATACAAACAAGGCAAAGATTCCAATAAATTCCTATTGAGTATTGACATTACAAGTTGCAATGGTTGATGACAAACTTGTTCAAACCACAAATCAACATATATTACCTCCATAAAATATAACCAGTTGAGAAGAGAGTTTCAAACTTTTTGGATTCTTTTCAAAGTTAAACTCAATGATCTGATTAATTCGGACTTGCAAGCCGTGTAGGGTTTCATTATAGAAGGAGTCGCTATTTTATTCTTAAGATTCAAACTCGAAATGTCTAATTATCTCGTACTATATAGTTCAACGAGGCACTATTTAGTGATTTAAAATTTATTTCACCTAGTTTAAATATTAATCCAAAAAAGAATTGAATCAATTTTTATATTGTTTCAATCTTATTTCACACAACAATCTATAAAATAGAATATACTATTTGGAATGTCTAAAACTTTAATTTGTTGTCAAAATAACGAATATATAATAAAAACAAACATAGTACAAACATCAAGTCAGGATGGCCGAGTGGTCTAAGGCGCCAGACTCAAGTTCTGGTCCTCTAACGAGGGCGTGGGTTCAAATCCCACTTCTGACATTCTTTTTTATCCTTTTTTTTTAATTAAATTCTTACTAGACCAAAGAATTTAATCTGACGCACAGATTTGAATCCCGTTCGTTGAAAAATTATACTGCGCAAGTTAGATAAAAACGAGTTTTTTTTTTGTTATATACACACTATTGAATCCATTGAGACAAGAGAATATATTAGTGTGTGGTAAAGGAGGTTCAAGATTTAGTTTATGTCACAAGTTCAAGTTCAAATCCACAGTATGGTATTTTAATATTTTTTGAATCTCCTTCCGTTATTTTCTAGCTCCGCCCCTACTGATGCATAATAAATGTAGTCGTGGCCTAAGTTACTCGGACTCTTCAAAATTGCCGTCGTACCCGTGTCGGATAGGACACGGGATTCACACCCGATGTAGTCAAATAAAAATGGATACTTTGACCAAAATCCACAGAAAATTGAAGATTTTTTTTGACAAATAGACTCTCAAGATAGACATTGAAAATGACATACCTTCAAAATTATGCAGAAATTTATAGTCTTTTGTCTCTTTTTCATCTTTTGTCGACATTCTCGAATTTCTAATTTTATGTTTTGAGGGTAACTTTTGGGAAGACGACTTAATAGAGAAAAACAGAGATATTGGGGAAGAGGACTTCTCTAGAAAGAATCGAAATTAAGGATTATGACTTTATTTTTAGAATTTTGAAAATTTTTAGACAAATCCCCGCACCCGTATCCGTGTGCGGATCCATACCCCCGAATTTTTAAATTTAGATTTTGCCGAATCCGACCTCTAAATCCATACCCGTATCGAGTACCCGTACTCGAGTCCGAGTAACTTAGGTGGTAGCTATAGCATTTAAATCTTTGTAAGTGCATCCATAGTTTTTTCTAGATATATATATCTTTCTCCTTTCTACTGCTGCCACTTGACAATACACTATTGACTGTCACCAGTCTGGTGTGACCAAGTGGCTCCTCGTAGTCCTAAGTACTGTTAAATTATTTGCATCTAACTTTTACGTGTCGCCTATTCTTTCCCTATCATCAATAGTATGCTATCTACTATATGATTGTATCTTTTCTTGTTTTTAGTACCATTACATATGTCTCTTGTTTTATGGTATCTAGAAATTTAACTTTTCATAGGCACACAAATGGCATCTAGATCAACATACTTTGTGGTATTGGGGGACATGATATTGACATAGTTTGTGGGTTTTCAAGGTCACTTGTTTGACAGGGTACATTTCGTCTTCCCAAAATTCTACTTGTGGGATAAACTGAATTTTTTGTTGTTGATGTTGTTGTTGTTGTTGTAGTAGTATTGAACGAGAAATACATGTGCATGTCTAATGTCTACGCCGTGTTCCCTTCTACGCCGTGTTCCCTTCGTTCGAGCGAACTTGATTTTTCCAATTAATGGATCATTACCATGATGATTTAATAAACAAAAGCTACCCCTATCTTTCATGAGATAAAGTATAGAAAAACTTAAAACTTCAAAAGTTAGCTCAAGCGACGAAGAGTTGCAAGCACTTATAAATTGCTCTCTCTCCTCTCCTCCCAACGAATCAACGTTGTCCTTGCAGCTGTCTAGCCGCATAACTCGACTACGACTAGCTGCAAACGAGCCAAGTCTTGGCCATGAAACAACTCTAGCACAGACCCGCTTGACACTGACCTCAGAAGTTAGCTTTGGGGTGAATTCGCACTTGGTTGGTCCACTAAGAGAAGAACATTTACATGCACAAAGTAATGGAAATCTCCAGTGCATAGAGATAGCCATGAAGCACAAAAATATGAAAATAATACATTGAATTACATGAATAACAAGTTCTATTTCATTTCATTTCATTAAATCTAAGAATACAAAGCCATTCCACAGACTATGCAAGAGGATGGATGGCAATAGATTTCTTGAACGTCCGTATATTACACCCATTACAACTCCTAGAAAAATTAGTGGTAACATCCTTTGTACATTAAAATGTGCTAAAGCAAAGGCAATAGAACTCATAAGAATTGAACACCATACAGGCATGTATTTTGTCAATGAAGGAAGGAGGAAGCCCCTAAATACAATCTCCTCCCAAAGAGGGGCACATACAACAAGTACCAATGCATACAGCGCCATTGCCACTGGATCTCGGGCCAATATAGATTGCTCTACACTGGAGAGAGTTACAGGAGTTGAAGGGAGAACAGGCAATAGGTCCAGGTTAAACTGTGACAGCCGGTTCACTAATGGAAACATGAGACAACCGAGAAGAACGTCAAATAGCCAATTCCCTTTCAGGCTAAACTTGAACCAATCTTCTGGAAGGGGGCGAAAACGAGATAGACATCGTTTAAGAATTAGAATTCCAGCAAGACCTTCAGTTACATCAGTCAAAAGGCTGAACAAGGCCTGCCCTCTGAATGTTAGTGAATCCTTGCTAATACCCACCATATAGGCTCCAAAAGGAATCATCCAAGAACCTATAAACCAAAATGAGACAATCCAAAGAAGCATAACCTGCACAACAACAGCTCTGGTTAATAAGAGGCTACCACGTGAGAAAATAACATAGATAAGTTAAATAACATCAGTGGTATGTAAAACAACATATAATGCTTGTTTACTTAAAAGATTGGACAAGAAGCACTTTTACTTCAGAAAGAGAGAGAGAGAGAGGAAAGTGGAACTTCAGGTCAGAACACTCAAGGACAGATACAAGTTCCAGATTATATTGATAAAACGAAGGATTTCACAAGGAAACTTGGAAGCTGTAGTGATCTTCACTACAGATAGTCCAACACCAGCAAAATACAACCGAATACCAAATAGGGAAGGTTTTGATTATATTAAAATGGAAAACAAGCTTACAACCAGAAGGGAAATACCAAGGAAACACTGATAAACACTAAGGGAAAATACTGGGAAGGGAAATGAGAAGCTCAAAGAATTGGGGATGAGAAGATACACTTCTTGCTTAAACAATTTACATAATTCGCATAATCAATTCAAATAATTACCAAGCCCATCCCCTAGGCCCATCAGATAGTTCATAACAGAAGCATAGGAGCATAATGAATCCACCAATGGACCGTGGAAACATAGGGAAGGAGTACCTCTCGAGTATAGATAATCTAAGAAATGGGTTGAAGGCAAGGAAAGAATAAAAATCTGAGGAAGCATATTATCTAGTCACACAACAATTAAGTCATGGTCAGCAATCATTGGAGTAAAAACATGTCGACCTTCATAAAGCCAGGAACAATAGGTCGGCCGAAAGAAGATTAAGGATGGATTGGACAAGTTAAAGAGGGAAACAAGCAAAATATATAACTACACAAATCTATTCTTTAATTATTATTATTATTATTATTATTATTATTATTATTATTATTATTATTATTATTTTCTTTTACTGGAAAATAGGTGCAAATTTCATGTGTAGGACCTCCTCTTAAGGTAAATCTCCTAATGCATAATTAGAATAACGTAACTTCTTTCCTTTCTTTTTCCTTTTTTGTTTTTGTGTGTGTGTGTGTTGGGTGGGGGGTGGGGGGGGGGGGGGGTTTACATTGATACAAGGTAACTTGATAAATGAACAAACTTTATTCAAGCATTTTCCACCAATACCTCAGGCATGATGAGAAAAATGTTAATCATAAATGAGTTTTGGCTAGGGTAAGGAGGAAAACCCTTTACCTGAAGGATGGTCTCGGCTGTCCACGGGACAGTCCATGGTTTTCCGATCACCTTAAATACTACATCTGCAGCCTGCAAAGCAAGAAGCTCTCATTAAACTTGGGATACATCAGTTCTTTAGTGCTTAGTATTATAACAAATACTCATCAAAGGGAAGTCTTCTTGCGCAGATGCGAAGCGATGAGCCTAAATTATATTCCTGTCTCACTGAACGCTGATGTACAATTGTACACCACGTAGATTCAACACTCGCATGAACATGTCTCACAGAAGGGGGTATTTGGATATCATGCTTGTCAAGAGATGGGAATTGTTAACAATCTTGTCAAGAGATGGAATTTGTTAACAATACATTCTTGCTATTTCTTTTTTCAGCAGACCACTAGGACAATGAGAATTTTAAAAAAACTAGCAAAAAAGGATTCTAAATTGAGAGCTAATAGAAGATGATGCTTTTGTTAATAAGAGAAAAAATTAAGGGTTTTACAAAGTGGCCTACCCAGAGTTTTTTTTTTCCTTTTTAAATTAAAAATAATAATAAAATATTCTCTAAGTTATGGGAGAATTTCACTATAATCAACGTTTAAATTGTGAAATACAAGCAAGTAACATCTCTAACTTTCAAGTAACACTGCCTTCTAGATTCAAATGTATCCTCGGGAAAAGCAAATCATATTCAGCAGAAATAATGGTTGGTCTCCTTCAATATGCAATTCGCTACAAGCAATACTAGTACATATAGAAGGTTCCCATGAATAATAAAGCAACAGAAAAAATAAAATACACACACACACACACAACTCCCCTCCATCCCTCCCTGCCCAAACCAAAAACAGAACTGTTGTATGGCATTGCACATGCAAGAGAGAAGGTACCACTCTAAGTTGTGAGATCCAGTTTCTTTTCTCAACGCTTGGTTTATCGATTTCCGACTTCTTCAATTCCTCATGTAGAACTTCATCAATAAACTCAGGGTTGGAGGCACCTGGAGACGATTCTTCATTCCTAAAGCATGAAATTTTCCACCTCTGCAAATTTGTTAAGTATCTAAAGTCAAGAAATGAACTTAACCAAGTAACAAAAGAAATCATTACAAAATATTGAACTTATTGGATAAATACTTCCAAAAGTTACATTCAATTTACTGATAGAATCCTGTGATTACAAACACAATCACTAAAGCCAACTGCAGTAATTAACAGCTGAACAATCCATGAAAACACCAACCTAACTCACGGTAAATTGCCATCTCACACATGAACAAGAAAACCAAAACACAACTCTATTAGCATCCAAAAAAGACATGAATTGCCATAGCAAAATCTCTCAAATGGAGATGCACCTCACAATGATTGAAATACAAAGGCATACAGATACAAAATTGCTAATTAAGGTTTAGGCTATATTTTCTGTGATGCCCAAGGTAGCCTACCACAAAGTTTCACCCTTTATACTAGTTGAAACTTTATCCAGAGTAAAGATTCAAATATTATAAAGGATGACTTTTTGGGCATCACAAGGTTGCCAACCACAAAGTTTCACCCTTTACTAGTTGAAACTTAACGGAGAGTAAATATTCAAATGTTACAAAGTATAACTATTTAGGTTCAGATATAGATACTAGTAGACGTTTAAACTTTGTGGTAGGTGGTCTTAAATATCCTCTAAACCCACTAGCTATATTACTTAACCCCAAAACTATAGAAATACAGAACGACGAGTAAATTGGAACTTATGGTGAGTATAGACTGCAATGTTACAAAAAGATCACCATTTCAGTTCAGATACAGAATTAGTAAAGGTTGATTTGTGGTAAAATTACGTAGGATGACCCAGAAAAATATGGTGAGTGAAGGTGTGAGTAGGGGACAACGTTGACCTAAAATGACGTGGATGGAAGTTGTCTCGAAAGATCTACAATTCCTCGGAATCACTGAAGACTTAGCTAAAGATAGGGCACAATGGAAGAAAGGGCCCGTATAGGTGATATCTACTAAATGCATGATGACATGAATTAAGCTTCATTAGAGAAACATGGTCTATGAGGATTCATATAGCCGACACCAACTTGTTTGGGATAGAGGAATAGTAATTGTAGTTGTTGTTACCTAGAAAACACAAATCCACTACATATTTTACCTAAATTCACAACTATAAACACAAAGACTCGGTCAATTAAACTCCACGAATACACAAAATGACTAAAGATTGAAGCTTCATGACAAGTCAAGATCAAATGCTACAATAGCATATTTAGAAAACATAAACAAACAATCTACACCGACAACTATAAAGACAAAGAATTATTAAACTAAGCTCACGAAATACAGAACAATGAGCAAACATTGGAACTAGTTGCCAGATAGATTGAATTGTACAAAAAAGATTCATAAAACATAACCCCACTGCCTATATTACCTAAACCCACAACTCTAAACACAAAAAATCAATAAACTAAGCTAAAAACTAACAAAACAATGAGCAAAGATTCGAACTTTAGGACATAAACATTGAATTGTACAAAACACGATTCATTAAACATAACCCCACAAGCTATATTACCTAACAAACAACCATAAACACAAAGAATCAATAAACTAAACTGTAGGAATACATAAAACTGATAAAAGATTGGAACTTCATGACAAGTCAAGATCACATGTTACAATAGCAGATTTAGCAAACATAAACACACTACCTACTAACCTTACTACCTACACCCACAACTATAAGCACAGAACTAACTGAGAACCATGATGTCTCGGGTTCAAATCCGACCAGAGGCAAAATCACTAGGTGATTTCTTCTCATATGTCCAAGCCTTGGTGGACAGAGTTACCAACAGCTATGCTGGTGGGAGCAAACGACCACCCAATGGATTTCGTCGAGGTGCGCCTAAACTGGCTCAGACACCACGTTATCACAAAACAAAGTCAAGATCAAATGTTACAATAGCAGATTTAGCAAACATAATACACATTATCAACTAATTATACTACCTACACCCACAACTATAAACACAAAAATTACTAAACTAAGCTCCCAATGAGTAAAGATTGGAACTTTATCGCCAGTAAAGATTGAATTATACAAAAAAGATTCATAAAACATAAACCCCACAAGCTATATTCCCAACCCCACATCTACAAACACAAAGAATCAATAAATTAAACACAAAAAATACATAAAATGAGTGTAAAGATTGAAACTTTATAGCTAAAAAAGCTGAAAATAAACAAAAAAAGATTTACCTTTGTACAAATCCTTTGATGGGGTTCATAAATTCTGATTCTTTGTTGAAGTGAAGGAAGAGATTTGGGGGAAAAAGTGGAAACCCTAAATTTTGGGGCTGAAATTGCAAAAAGGGGACATTTTGGAAAAGAATGAGTACAATTAGAGCTAAGCATTTGATTATTGTGAAGATTATTAATAGGAGCTTTAATTTTATGAACAAATAGAGGAATTGAATACATTGGATTTGTGCATTTTTTCTTGTTGAAGCACAAAACCCTAGTGGCTTTCAATTAATTTTGATTTTAGTTAATTTATCTCTTTCCTTTTTTTTTTTTTGGAGTTTCTATTTTTAATTATTATGGTAGTTCAAGTTGACGTTTTTGACGGTTGACATAAGAGGAGAATCTATTGGATTCTATATTGTTGGGACATGAGGGAAAATCACCTATTGGTTGATGGTAAAAATGCTCAATTACTTGAATTAAACGTGAAAGAAATCTTAGTTTATATATTTTTTATGGGTTGTGAGTGTTTGGTCGAGGGCAACTGATGCCTAATATAATTGGGAAAGGAGTCGAGAACAAGTGATGACTAATAATATTGGGAGAAGGAGTCGAGGACAGGTGATGCATATGCTTGACATTAAGGTAATAACTGGGAGACTGGAGAAGGGGTCGAAGATAAGTGTTGCCTAAGCTAGACTTTAGGAAATTAATTGAGATTTTGGGGTCGGGAGCAAGTATTGCTTATACTAGACTTGAAGGTAATTAGCTGAGAGATTGCGAAAGAGGTCGATGGTAAATACTGCCTATGCTAGACTTTTAGACGAGAAAAGAGGAGAATGGGATATTACACGTCATTTATAAGATTCATGAGGTACTTTCATCCTAAGTTTATTTATTAAACTAAACAGATATTATTTCTGCAAAACCACAGTAATAGAGGTCAAAAAATCATTGCCTATATTGTCATAGTACTACAATTCTTTCCCAAAAGTGTCTTTACATTAGGGTGAATTGCAGAATCATGACACTGTAGGTAGTGGTTTTCCCTTTTCACCCTCATAATGTAGTTTAGTAAAAATGATCTTGTTTACTTTGATGAATAAATTGCAGGCAGAATATCCCAATAAATTATAAATTATATAAATGACGTGTGGAATCCTCGCCTTTCCTTTTCTCTACTGTCTACGTAGCACTTGTTTCTTAGCCCTTCTCACATCCTCATAGCTAATTGCTTTGAAGTATTAGCTAGGCAGCACTTGTCCGCACTCCTTCCCCAATCTCACAGATAATTGAAGTGTAGCCTAAGCTGCACTTGCCATTGACCTCTTCCCACAAACTCCCAGCTAATTGCCTTGAAGTCTAGCCTAGGCAGCACTTGCCATGTACCCCTTCCCTCAATCTTCTTAGGCGGTACTTGCCCTCCTCCTTCTTGGCATGCAAATCTCCCAGATAATTAAAGTGTAGCCTAGACAACACTTGTCATTGAACTCTTCCCATATTCTCCTAGCTAATTGTCTTGAAATCTTGCCTAGGGAACACTCCAAACAGAAAAGGAAGTAACAAAAGCGGATGTCATTTTATTAAAATCATGAAAAAAAACTCTTTGAAACAGTCAATTTTGGGAAATCGATAAAAATTATTGTTTAATTTAGAGAAATGCCACTTTATTTACCTTCTTATAACTTGTTGTGATAGTTATTGAGTTCAAAATTTCGCCAAAATTGATAAATAAACAATAATTAAATTTGATATATGTATAAGAAGTTTTTGCATGAAATAGACAATGCATGCATCGTTGCTACAACTTTGAACCCTATAAAAGTCTTACGAAATGGTCTGATTATGAAAAATTGCTGGTGAATGTCAGAGGAAAGCTCCTGGTGATTTCCAGAGCTTTGCTCATAGAAAGATCCGGCGATTACCAAGAACTTTCTTACGGGGCCATTTTTCAAATGGGCTCACGTATTATAGATAGGGTTGTTTACAAAAATAGGACAACTTCTGGACCCCCTTATGATATTTGCCTCTCATAAGGAGAGTTTTTACTAATTTGGCCCCCGTAAGAAGTTATTGGTGATCATCAGATCTTTCTGCTAACAAAGACATGGGACCGCCTAGGAGTTTTTATCTGGTAGTCACCAATAACTTTTCTGACGGATGCTATTTTTGTAATATTTTTCTTAATGGGATCAAACTATACAATGACGACAAATTAAATATGTGCAAAACTTGGAATTTTGTATAATTTTTAAGCACCACGTATTAAGAACCTTCGAAAAGGGGAAAAGTGCACGAAAGGTCACTTTTGCCACTGGTTTTTGGGCACAGACCACTAATACCAAAATATTTAGTTTGTGGCCACTTTCGCTTAAAAGATAGAACTTCAGTCCAGGGGTCGGATTGAAGTTCAGTCCTTAAAGATTGAACTTCAGTCCAGGGCCATATGGATTGAAGTTCACTCCTTAAAGACAGAACTTCAGTCCAGGGCCATGTTGATTGAAGTTCAGTCCTTAAAGATTGAACTTCAGTCCAGGGCCATATGGATTGAAGTTCAATCCTTAAAGATAGAACTTCAGTCCAGGGCCATGTTGACTGAAGTTCAGTCCAGTCCTTAAAGAGGGAACTTCAGTCCAGGGCCATATGGACTGAAGTTCAATCCTTAAAGATGGAACTTCAGTCCAGGGCCATATGGACTGAAGTTCAGTCTTTAAAGATGGAACTTCAGTCCAGGGGCTGTATGGACTGAACTTCAGTCAATGATCAGAACTTAAGTCAATGTTTATTTAGTAAAGGCCCAAAAGTGGCCTCTAGTGTAAGACCAAAGAAAATAGTGGCCTCAAACCAAATACCGGTGTTAAAGTGGCCGCTGGGCGAAATTTTTACTTCGAAAAGCTAAAATTGATTTTATAAATACGAATTTACTGATATGTTCGAATTTAAGTGCTGAAACTTTATCAAAAAATTTCGCCGCATGCCACTATAAGGAGTGGTTTTACAAAATTACCCGTGCTTAGGAATGTTTTAGCAAAATGCCCTTATTTAGTTTATAAGCCAAGACTTCAATGCAAAAAATTTGTAAGTCTTGGCAATTGGCTATACTTCAAGGGCAAGTGCTGTTTTGCCAATACTTCAAGTTATATGGCGAGAATGCAGGAAAAATTGGAAGGGGCAGACGCAGTGCAGCAAGTGTTGCCTATTGCCAATACTTGCCGTGCAAGTGTTGGAAAATCGTGCAGGGGTCAATGGCAAGTCTTGGCAATTGCCAAGACTTACGGCCAAGTGCGGCAAGTATTGCCTATTGCCAATACTTGAATAAGTGTTGAAAAGCGGAAAAATATAACGGGAAGTCTTGGACCCAGATTTTTTTCATTAAATCTTAACGGGGGCATTTTTGCAAACTATATCTTAGCGCGGGTAAAAAGGCAAACCATTGCTTCCCGTGTCATATTTTTGCAAATGAGCCAAACTTTATGGGGAGAATTACACCACTATGACATCGACGATAATGATTTGCCTAACTGTCCCCATTTAAAATAGTTTACAAGAATGGCATCCGTTAACTTTAAATAAGTACTATCCTCGTGGTAGCACTTGACCTTTTATCTCTTTCAATATTCTCCCAGATAACTTGAAGTGTTGCCTGCGGACGAAAATACCCCTACGAAATCTTATATTGACGCCTGCCATCCTTTTAAGTAAGTGTTGCCTCCTAGGTAGCACTTGACCTTTTATCTCTTTCAACATTCTCTCAGATAACTTGAAGTGTTGCCTGCCTCTTTAATCTCTTCACAGGTAGCACTTGCACTTTATATTTCCCGAAGAGTCAGCACTTGTTTAGTTATAACTTGAAGTGATGTCCGCGTAGGCAGCACTTGTCATTTATAACTTGAAGTGCTACCCCCGAAGTCATTTCACTAAACTATTTTTAAGTGGGCACAAAAAATCATAAACATGGATAAGAGGATATATGTGGTGAAATTTTTTGAACTTTACAAACTCATACAAGTACTTTTCGTGTTGAAATTACCGAAAAATCCTTGATTCTTTTAACACTATAAATGAGCTCATGAGTCATGACTACGAATCATCCTTACCATATTTTTTTCTTTTAACCTCAGCCTATCTCACTAGAGATACCAAATAAAAATAGAAGTGGAAACTGTGCAATAAGTACATACTACAAGCATACAATCCTCTTTCTATCTAAAACAGCTCATATGTTTCCATGAAAAGCATTGTTTCAAATGGTTACCTAAAAGAATGTGAAAGAAGATAGAGGAATACAGAAATCTAAAATCAATGTACAATAGCTAACCATTCATCATATAGCACTACTTGGAACTCTTTATCAAACACATGAGCATTGCGAGATCAACCAATGGAAAGTATAAAACTTCAGAATAAAAGCAGCTAGAAGGTGTACTATAACAAGTTTTCATGCTCCACGAAATATTCACAAGACTAAAGTTACATGAAAAAAAGCTATGTACATAAAACAAATACCAATGACCCAACCTCACAAGGCTAGCTTTGACCTTAGTGGGTTTCCCCTTATTGACACACATACACACCAGTAATAAGATCCAGTTCAAACCCACTAAACATAAGAAAGAGAATGCTTCTCAGTCACTGTAATAGTGACGACGCTAAAACGAAAAATGACACAAGCATAGTGAGGTAATCTGCAGTCTTACAACCAAATTGAGAATACAGAGTTGACTATACATCTTACATCCAGTTCTTCGAAACTACGAAGGGGTTCCCAGCATCGGATGCAGTAGCTTTTCCCTTGCTGCTGTTTAAGGCATGACCAGAACCACCTGCCAACAACGCCATCAAACTTCCTCCATGCACCCTTCCTTCAGAAACTGATGATGAGCTGCCTCCAACTGGCATACTGGCTTGCTTAAACCCGAAATATGTCGTATCAGAGCCACTGGCAGATGCCATGACACTATTCTGCATTTCCATGACATCAACACAGATGTCTTCTACATTGACAATCCCCTTCATCTTCTCGCGGTGGTTTGGCACTACATCCAAGACCATAGCCCCTAGAGTTGCACCACCATGAACGCGTTTGTCTTGCACGAGGGCACCATGAGATGCACAAAGTCCAGTCTTTCCTCTAGCAAATGAGTTACAAGGACCATCATCTTGGCCAAATTCAGAATCAGGCTGACCCCAAGAGCATCTCTTTCCTCCGCCATGGGCTTTGCAGAAATCAGTGCTTCCTTGAGCACTTTTTCCACAGCCTTCAACTTTGCATCTTTTTCCACCGCCATGGCGTACACAAAAATCAGTTCTTCCCCTTGCACTCTTGGTACATTCTGGCACAGCACATCTCTTGCCACCACCATGTGCCACACAGAAGAGTGTCCCTCCATGAACACTCTTTGGGCAGATCCCACCCCCTTGGAATGAACATCTTTTCCCACCACCATGACCCTTACAAAAAGGTGTGCTCCCCTCTGCCCCCTTATTGCACCCTTCAAAGGTGCAGCGTTTGCCACCACCATGTGCCTTGCAAAACATGGTACTTCCTTGCGCTCCTTTGCTGCACTCAGGGTACTGACAGCGTCTGCCACCTCCATGTGAAATGCAGAGGCCAGAGAGTCCTTCTGCACTTTTTGTGCAGCCCTCTTTCTGGCATCTCTTTCCCCCACCATGTCGAATGCATAATCCAGACTTCCCTCTGGCAGCACGGGTGCATCCTTCTTGACTGCAACGGCGTCCACCCCCATGAGCAATGCAAAAGTCAGTGCGCCCTTCTGCACTCTTCGTACAACCTAGGAATTCACATCGACGACCACCCCCGTGGGCTTTGCAAAATGCAGTGCGACCCTCGGCTCCCTTGTGGCAGCCTGCTTTCTGACACCTACGGCCCCCACCATGAGCAATGCAAAGGCCAGAAGCGCCTCTTGCTCCTTTTACACATCCTGCGAACTGACACTGTTTGGTACTACTGCTACGTTGCTGTTGTTGCTGTTTTGTTAACCCGGAAGTACAGGTGACTGAGCTTTTTGAAATTGTTATTAAACTTGATGAGGGATCAGGGGAGACTTGAGCTGGCTTCTTTTCTGATGCAGCCTGGTTCAATAAGTAACTAGACTCGTTTTCCTGTAGAGCTTGTAAGGGATTGAAAATGTTGCTAGTCTTCCAATGTGTAGCTGTTGATACTTCATCAGCGTGAAAAGCTCCAGCTATAGCTTGTGGCGCCTTCATGATACTTTGCGGTGAAGTGGAGAGCAAATGAACAGTAGTAACATCAGATTCAGCAGCACCACTAGAAAGACTTAGTTCCAGATCAACTGCAAGCCCTTTGCCTTGTTTTTTCGAATCAGAGTTAGCAGACCTTTTTGAGCTTGGAATCTTCTCATTACCAAGATGGAGGCTAAAGTCCAAGTCCAGGTCCATCGAGGACTCTTCATCATTTTCTTTTGCTGAACACATTGAAGTGCAGGCAGTGCCTGAGCTTCCCTTACTATCCGATGAACTTGACGAGTGGCCTAAGCGTAGACACAAAGATGAACCGATTTGCTGATCACTAGAACCACCAATTGAGCTCCATTTCCGTTTGATTCCTGTTGGGGCAGGGGCAGGAGGAATTGAAGAGCCAATGGAATCAAGGCGTAAGGTGGTATCAGCACAATAACCACCTCTCACTCCAGCTCCACCAACTGTGCTGGATTTTCCCAGGTTCTTGAACGCACTTGACTGAGGGTTCACAGTAAACCCCACATACTGGAATCTGGGGTCCATAAGCTAATAGCTGGTACAGAAACTCCTATTCGAACCAAATCTCAATTGAAAAAGAACAGTCAGCCTGACTTCCGGGCTTAAGAAAAGTTAGTGGCAAACTAGGGTTAGATGTGTCGATAAGACCACATCCCACCCCCACTTACGAATCCTGAAGTATCCTTACGATCCATTAGCAATAATGTTTTACCCCAATTTCTAGTAATCAGCAACAAGGAAGTACCACTTTGTGCATCAAAATCTCCGGTGCAAAACCAAATCCTGCACCCAATTGAATTACAATAATAAGCAGAGATCAGGTCTCTCTCCAGCCAAACAGAAGATATCACGTCAAAAGCAGAACATAATAAAAGAGATGAAGATAGTTTACTGGGCAGAAGAATAAGCTATTAAGAAATATCGAATAGTACACAATTTTAACACACAGTAACTTTTCCGTCGGTGGGCATGCAAGATTCTGTTCTCTAATTTTCGAAATCTCAAAATACCCTCTCTTTTAGCTTTTCTTAAACGCAGTTCAATCCTTCTTGGAAAGAAGCCATACACTTTGTCTTTACTATTCACAAATTTTCATAGGAACCACTTATATCTATATCAATATCATAAATAAAACATATGAATGTCCCCTCTAATCATACTTGTTCTTTAAACACTTTATGACGTTAAAGATATTACTTGGTGCTCAATCAAGTAAGATAGTTGAAGATTCTTCTTAAGCCTTTCTTTTCAGTTTTTGGTGAGCAGGGGGGCAAGAAGACCTATAGCTTGTGGAAGATTGAAATACATCTTACCCATCTAGAGCTAGTTAAGAAGGAATTCAAGGACTGAGAACACAAAGGTTAAAGACTAGCAACAAATATTTATTGGTTCTTGATGAATGGTAAAGTTTTACTAAGACAATATCAGTAAGAGCTTTTAGTAAAGCCAAAAATAAGGAACTAATTCAGACTAAAATTTAAGAGAATAGCATCCTTCCTATCAGAATCAGATAGGTGGAGCTGAATCTTACAAGAAAGAACTTGTCTGAAACTTTCTGAAACAAAAGATACCATGTGACGGATCATATAAAAAACCTTCACGTAAACGGATATTGACAAAGAGCACATCTACTATTTTTTTGAAAGGTGACAAAGAGCACATCTACTAAGTGCTAAGACATGTGATAATGATTGGTTTCTATCAGAGACAACAAAAGTATAAGGATATTGACAAAGAAGTGACCATCCACATATAAAATTCTCTGAAAATGATCAATTATCACCTAAAATACAGCTGAATAATGTAACTAAATGTACCTTTCTGTCAATACATTACGTGAATCTAATTTTCTCCCAGCTCATAGACCTGACCAGAGCACTTAATCATCAATTCCCTTCCGTGCTACCTTCCTATTTGGTTAAACAAGACAACATAAAGAGACTCAGATAACTTGTACACAGATAGAATATCAACCAAACTACACCTAATCAATATGCAACTATAACAAATATCAGAAGGAAAGTTTTGCAACATAAACATCAACTTTTCAAGCCCCAACTTTAAGAAGGCCTAATCCAGCTAAAAATAGCAAATCAAGCAGTAACTCTTTACAAAGATACTAGCTTTAAACTACATCATAAAGAACTCAATTCAATGACTCACACCTCCTCCTTTCAGAAAAAAGGTGGTTTTTCACAAATAGCTGGTCGAATCACTGTTTTCATTTTGAAGCAGGTATACCAAACTATACATGGATTACACGCATAGAATACATCCTGCTGGCTATTTTTTGTTTGACCGGTTGAGTATGCGGCTATTTCCATTAATTCCCCCAAAAAAATGCTGGTGATTACAAGGGTTAACTAAAAACTTTTAAAAGATATCCAAATCCAAACTAAAAACATCAATTTGAGTAATTTTTCATAAAGATACTAACTTTAAACTACAACATCAAGAATTCAACTCAAATATTACAAATTCAGCTACAATTTTCACCTTTTTTCTCATACAAAAACTAGTAATTAAGGGCTCTATTAACAAAGCATAGAATTAAGTCAAGCAACCATATAAGCATACACAAAAACCAAATCTTGATAATAAATTTCTGCTAAACCCCTTGAATTTTGTTAATAGATCCAAGAAACCACCTTCCAAGATTGAATTTTGAACAAATCCCACATTTTTTCACTTACAATAAATAGTAATTACAAGGCTCAATTAATTAAGCATTCTATTAAGTAAACCATCCATAAACAACACAAAAACAACAACATAGACAGTATTATCGCACAAGTGGGGTCGAAAAGGTGAGACGTACGCAGACCTTACCACCTTATGTGAGGTGGAAAGACTGTTTTGATAGACGCTCAACAAAGTATCCATAAACATACAATAAAAAACGAATCTTTAAACAAAACCATACAAGAAAATCAACAAAACATTAAATTAAATAAAACCCAACTCAAAAAAGATGATGGATCCAAGAAAATACCTTAAAAGATTGAATTTTGAGCAAAACCAAGATAGGATTTTTATTTATTTTTATAAGGAAAAGAGGGGATTTTTTTTTTTTTTTTTTTTGTTGTGCGCCGGCAATCTAAGGAGGAAGACACAAAATAAAATGAGGAGACTATAATTATTATGTTATGTGAGGAAAAAGAGAGAGAAAGGGCACATGTGTGTGTGTTTATATATGATTGTGTGATTAATGTATGTGGCTAATATGTATGTATAGGTACGTGTGATTTTGTTGTGTCACTGTGTGTGTGTGTGTTTTTGTGGGGGATGGAAACTGCGTTTGTGACAAAGCATTGATGATTTAAGCATTTGGTTCACCATAGATAATATTCCATTTTAATACTTGTAAAATGTATTTTGTAGGTCTTTGTCGAGGGTCTATGGGAAACGACATTTCTACTTTACCTGAGATAGGGATAAGGTATGCGTACACCTCACGCTCTTCAAATCGTACTTGTTGGATCATAAGATATGTTGTTATTGTTGTATTTTGTAGGTCTTTGTCGAGGGTCTATTGGAAACAGCCTACCTACTTCACCCGAGATAAGAGTAAGATATGCGCACACCGCATGCTCTTCAAGCCGTACTTGTTGGATTATAAGATATGTTGTTATTGTTGTATTTTGTAGGTCTTTGTCGAGGGTCTATGGGAAACAGCCTACCTACTTCATCCGAGATAGGAGTAAGGTACGCGTATACCTCACGTTCTTCAAACCGTACTTGTTAGATTATAAGATATGATGTTATTGTTGTATTTTGAATGTCTTTATGAGGAGTCTAGTCTATCTAGAAAACAAAACATCAAAATTTACTCTTCAACTATTGACTTTTGCTTGAAAATGATTTTTACAGAAATCGTTGATAAAAACGTTGCAGCTTATTGAAAAATCGATTGATTTTATCGTTTCCTCCAACTCGTTGAACAAGATCCTTGTTGTGTTAATTATCTTTAAAGTAAGTTTATATTTTAACACAAAGTTGAGGGATGATATGAATTTGTGTATATGTTCATCTGCTAACAATACACTTTCTAGCAAAAATTATTAAGTATTTCGCTAACTTTGATCGTCGTATATTTTTTTATAGCAATACGAACGAAACTATGCAGATGATATCACGAACAAAATTCTTTTTTTCCAAGAATTTAGTTCAGGTGACAGGTAGACTCTCTTCATTTTATAATTCGATGAAATACCTTGAATTTTATGTTGAATTGATAAGTGCATGTACGTGTATTTCTTCTTCTCAAACATTTGCTATTTTCATCTTTTCTTAAACGTACTATCTTCTTATTCAATGTGTTAAAAGTAAAGGCCAAATATAATACAGAAAAGTTTAACCGTGAAAGTCAATAATTAAGAAAAAATTAAATATTTTTTCGAAAAAAAATTCTTTGTGTTTTTCAGAAATATCAAATAAAGAAAAAGGGTCGGGTTGGAAATTGGATGAGTCAAGTAGATGTTACCTTCCATGAGAGGAAAGGGCAAGTGGACTTTGTTATGAATGTACAAAGGTTACAAACACAAACCTTAATAAAATGTCCTTTACTTTATTCAATTTTAAGGTGACATTTTCTTGTTTTTTTTCTATATTTCATTCAGCATCTCGACACCGTTGATGGTGCCTCGTCTTTTATTTTTCTTTAATTTTCTTTCTTTTTATGTCCTTTTCTTGGACCCTATACACTCCAATTATGACATAATTCTGGACCATATACACTATAGGTAAATAAATTAAATTATTTAAGTTGACTATAAAAGTTGTTGAACCAGGGATAATTATCACACTTGGATTATCTTAGAATTGTTTTACAGCTTAATGATCTCCTCTTACTATGATTTATGTATTGATCACCCGTACTCGAGTCCGGCTAATCGCTTATCTGAGATTTTAATTTTGTCATGTATCATCTCTTTAAGTATTTATTTTTTTCATAATACCTCCAGCTTAGTATCACTTGCGCTTGAATACTTCGTGTCAGTTCATCCATCACTAGAACCGACTAGACGCTGATCCTTCATGCAATCCCATCTTAATTGGAAAGTGTTATGAATCTCCTCTTATTGTTCACACTCGAGGCTTGGCTTCATCACACGTGTTCTTAATCGAGCTAATATATGTTATAGGAACACCACACTAAATCTTATGCCAACTTTAAAAAACATCTAGTTATTACCATAATAGTATATCATATAAGCATGAATATTTGAACATATTCTCGATAATTAAAATCGAATAAAAACTCGATAATATTTATTGATAAGATAGATCACTTTCACTTACCACTCTATCTCGAGAGGGATTATTAGAAATTAAAAAAAAGGATATATTTGATTAAGCAGTGTAACAAGTGAAATAGAAGTGGGACTCCTTAGATTTTATTACAATTTTGACTTTTTTGTTCTAGTATCAAAAACATATGGAGGGCATACAAACACCATATCAATCTTTAAAAAGAAAGATGCCTAGAAAATATCCAAAGACCCATCCTTTTCCTAAACCCTTTTAGGAAATTGAAAAATAAAAAAAAATTGACCTATTTTTCTAAACCAAAAGGAATAGAACATGGGAAAAAAGGGACCTTTTGGAAAAAGAATGGTGCAAAGTTTATTTGTCAAAACGTAGATAAGAAGAAAATCAATCCATGCAGTATCTGAAAAGAGAACAAATTATATGCTATAGTATATAAAGGGCAGCCTGGTACACCCAGCATTCCACGTAACGTAGGGTTCGGGGAAGGACTCCACTTCAAGGGGTGTGATGTATGCAGCCATAGGCGAACCTACATGTGTTGAAGGGGTATCAATTGATACCCCTTCGCGGAAAAAATACACTATGTAGATGGGTAAAAATTTTTTTTGTATGTGTATATACCATAGGTTGAGTTGAGTCCCCTTAATTCTTTTCATATGTTAACTTGTTTAAATTTTGATACTCCTTAGCAAAAATTCTGGATCCGCCACTGTATGCAGCCTAACCTAATGCAAGTATTAATGGTTGTTTTCCTTGAATCCGTGACCTATAGGACACACGAAACGTTATAGTATATAAATAGTTGAATTATTCTGAATTTGCAAAAGATATTTATACATTAATGGTGAATTTAATCATAAATTCAAAAAGAAGACCAACCCCTTCCATTTTATTCTTTTATTATGCCCTTCACATATGAACCACCCAATGTTGGCACATTTTCAGTATTCGTTTCCTTACATGACCATAACCATACTTTAGCACATGGAACTAATTTTCCAAGATTTCAGGCAAAAAAAAAAAAAAAAAAAAAAAAAAAAAAAACCATTCCTTAGCTCTTTATTGTGAAACAGACATAAATGTTTTTCTCTCTTTAAATCATTCTATGTAGTTCCACTTAATTCTAGGAGAAAAGAAAATTCCAGAAAAATAGTTATGTATAATTAACTGATATTTCCTGATCTTATAATTTGGACGAATAATTCAAATATAGAAGTTAGAATCAAATAGGATTCATCATGAGTATGAGTTTATTGTATGTATTTGTTTTAAATTTGATTTGTATATGTAAAAATAATTTTATTGAGAAAGTACATGGTTCCGTCGAGTTGCAAAATTCATTATAAATCTACTCTACAGCATATAGGCATTGATTGAGTATTAAAAAACCTTTTCTCGGCGAAATCTATCGGAAGCTGAATTTCGTTATGAGTATATGAGTTTATTATATATGTATGTTTTCAATTTGATTTGTATATAAAAATATTCCGATTGCAAAAGTACATGATTTGGTCGAATTGCAAAATTTGTACCTATACCTATAGACTTTGATTGATTACAAATTAAAAAGACCTTTTCTCGACGAAATTTGTCGGAAACAGTTTTCGACCAACTATATTTTAGTGTTAGTGTTGTATTTTACTTTTAGGCTCATGTAATAAAAATAAAAATAATCAGTAACTAATCTTGATTAAAGTCAATTTTTTTTTTTCATTTATAAGGAAGAAAATGTGCTCATGAAAACAGTGGAAAACAGCTAAGCATATATTCCGCGTTTTATATGTTTATATAATAATATAAATGCTTTTTCTTAATCTTTTTGATTTTGTCTATTCTTCTTTTGCAACCTTTGATTTGCTTTTTCCAAATCTAGGATGACAATTTGACAGGTTCATTTTGTGCTCTTTTAGGGTTTTAATATAATTTCTAATGTTCCCTACAAGAATATGCCATCTAAGATTCCATGCACGTGCTTCTCTTCGAACTTTATGTAATTTTCTATCATAAAAGTGATGTTAGGTGAATTTTTGCGCACTTTAATTGATAATTTTCATGGAATATTACGTGGTAAAATAATATATATATCACAGTGAAAAATACGTTTTATAGAATAGTTATAGACCGTGAATATTGTTACATGCATGACTCATGAGAGTGAAGATATGAGTTGCTAAAGCCCAACACATCCGCAAGATGAGTGTTACGGAAATGTAGATAGATATACGGTTATACAACTAGACATACAGCAAAATAGCACATGTTGAGGATAAAATGGAGGAAGTCACTTGAGATAGTTTGGTCATGCCCTCAAGCGACTTCTATAGACACTAACCCTATGTATACATTTTGGTGAGTGAAGGTGTTGAAGACAATGCGATAGAGCTAAAACTAAATCGAAAAAAGTTGTTTTGAAAGACTTACAATTATATGATATTTTGTTTCTGCCGGTAGTATTTTCTATACTACATTAGTATTGTATCTACGAGAAGTAGTATTTATTACTCGTAGTACTTAAGGACCCGTTTGTCCATAAATTTTTTTTTTGCTTTTTTTTTTAATGTTGTCCATGAAATCTTGTGAATTTTTCAATTTTTTTGGAAAACAGTTTTTGAAAAACCAAAAAGTGGTGTAGAGCACTTTTTCAAGTTTTTTCAAAAAAAGTTTTTTCTCCTCTTACAAAACTCTACCTTTTTTTCAAGTGAACGTATGTTCAAACACTACTTCAACTTGCAAATACCATTTTTCAAGTACTCGACTTCAAAAACTCTTTTTTCAAATATTTTTTCAAATCTATGACCAACCGGCTTATTATTGTCGCTCAATGAAAAGTCGAAAATGACATTTCCCTCTTTGGTTAATGCAAAGCCAAAAGAAAATACATAATGCGACTTTCCATTGCGTTGATAAGAAAAAACAAGTGAGCTTATGCGGCATACTGATTCCTTCACTAACTTTGAGCTTTTCTCTGAGTTAGATGGTAGTTAGGTATCACTACAACCATTAGAAAAAGCATCGTACCGTATTGTATTGCACTGTATTGTTTTGGCGAGTTCACTGTTTGGATTTATTGTATTGTTGATTTGTTTCCCGTATTTGCTAAGTAAAAATTAGGGTATGGGCTAGAATTACTATTGAAAAAGGTAGGGTAAATGGTAAAATGAGAATATTAAGGGGGACGAAGAACGTAAAAAGATAGGGTAACGACGCGATCATACAAAATCAGTCGTTATGTAAAATGAGACTTTTCATTGATATGCAACAATGGGTTAACGATACGATACAATAAAAATTTTAAGTAACAGTCAAAATAAATAGGAGTATTGTGTTATGAACATGACTTGGCCTTTTTTCCTACTAAGAGCTTGTATCCAAGCTCATATTTTCAGTGATTATAGTATATTTGCACATCTTATTATAAGAATTAGAATTTGAACTTGATGGGTTTAAATTCAGAATTATACCACAAATATTTGATCTAATGGATTCAAAAATAATTACTCCATTGGTAATTATTTAGTAGATTTTTTAACGCATATACAACGTATGAATTAACGAAACTACTAGGTTCGGGTGAACTCGGCGCGGAACCACTAGATCCGTCCCTGAGTAGCAGGTGCTGTGGCACTCATGTCTACAAAGCTTACATCCACCCATGGTGGAGGTTGCTGTTATGCTAATGGGATTCAAAGAAAGTTATTTCAATGGAAAAGTTGGAGGAGAATGTGTAACTTATAGATTCGATTTTTGGGTGGTGTCTAAAGGCCTATTATTATATTTTAGAGATGGAAAAACATGGGTTTTTATGAATGGATGAAAAAGACTGAATAACTATTGGGTTTTGAAATCCTCTTTAGCTCTAAACCATTATTTCTATCTTTGTTACATGTAAGCTACTTTGAAAGGTTTGTGACCTGGTGATGTGGTGTAGTGGATGAGACTGCTCCTCCCTTAATCAGAGGTCTCGGGTTCGAGCCCTGAATATGGAAAAATCATTGGTAGGGAACCCTTTCCTCCGAATGGAGCCCTACGTGGCGCGAATCCGGATTAGTCGGGGCTCCAATGAGGTTATCGAACACCAGGTGGGAAAAAAAAAAACCACATATTACTTCCATCATCTTTTGTCAATGAAATGACATAATTGCTTTATGTTTTTTATTGGTTAGTTTTTTAACCCTTCAAATAGTCGAGAAATCTCCGAGAGCCAATATTAATGACACAAGGTTCCAAAAAGGATGCAATAATTAAATGTTAACAAGCAACTAGTCTGTTCTTTGGGCAAGAAACATCAGCAATCAAACAATTAACCTAGCTAGATGCTCTATTTCTCATGATATCTCCAACAATAAAGTGTGGTCTATGTAGCAAGTACAATTTTGCAAGGAAAACAATGAAACAATGGTTGTTTCAACTCACTATCTCGACCACTGTCACTGCTGCAAATACTAGGAAAAGAGTACCACCTATGTAGGCAATAACCTGAGAGAAGACATATTTCATGTTTAACAAATATGATCAGTGGTTGAGTCAGGAATTATAAAAAAGATTAAAAAATGCACGAACGTCACACGTGATCAGACGCTTTGCATACGTTAAGGCCTCAAGGGGATTCATCAGTTTATATATATATACAAAACAATAGTAATTTTTATCGTATTTGAGTAGTATTATATTTCAACGACGGGGATTCAATTGAACCCCTTCCGTGGATAAGTTCTAGTCCAAAGTCTTGCCAAAGTATTGTTTGAGTGGTCCAGCATGACTAGTTAGACTTTTATGTCAACTGGAAGAGGGATAAACTAATCCAGGTTGGTAATAGGATGACCAAGACAAGAACTTGAGTTAAGCACTGTTTGTCGCGTAACCAGGGATGATGTAGTTAACTACTCTAGCTTTAAAAAAATCCAGAATCTTTGACAGAAAAAACACAGATTCCATTTTACTTATGTAGTTAACTATTCCAAAAGCAACTTGTTATAAAATATTCTTGGATCTTAACAGAGGTTGAGCAAGGGGCAGAGGGTACATGACAATATAAGTGCGGCAACAACACTGGATTTGAGTCATTTGGTAGTATTTTTTAATAGCCGAGGGCCAGTAGCACACTATTCAAAACACGGTGGATGGTGGGCCCACCTACCCTTCTCTGCTTAAATACCACATTTCTGTTTGCTTAGATTTTGAACTCGTAACGTGTGTCTAATCCACACATCACACACTGCTTATAGCATTGCCATCGTGTACTTTACTGCTAAACAGGAATGGACTTTTTCTAGTCAGAAATTTGAAAAGGAACATATTCTTGTTATAATGGCTTCCAGTGGAGAAGTTTACAGGATGAATTAGTTTAGAGCAAAAGATTCCGGGGGATCATATAAATGTGCCTTGTATTTAACTATTCAGATAAGAGTAAACTTACCTTCTCAGACAAGAATGTCCCCAGTAAGGAACCTCCTAGAACAGCCAACTGCAAAAGAAAATTTTATCACCAATAAGTTTCTGATGCATATAACATGCATTAGAGTCCGATACGAAAGTAAGATATAGAAATAGTGCACTAGCATAACTATATGGTTACACTTGGTGGTACTCTTCTAGAAAAAGTCGCTATAATTCGTTGAAGGTTTCAAGTTAAAGGCCTTTCTTGTTAAACACTATTTTGCATATTTTGATGAAATTTCCGTGAATTGTTAAAACAAAAAGTGATTCTCTAGTTTCCATTATTGCAAAGAAGTCGTATTGGAGCTTGTACATGATGCCTGCGAGCAGCAACGTATTATTAGAAGTTTGGATTTACCAATGTTGCAACTCCGTGCCCAGCTAATGCCCCTCCAATGACTCCAAGAGGTGAAGATGCAGCAGCAAGAGCTGAAAGTGGATTACCGCGTTAGTACTTAAACCACTTTTGTAAAAGAATGTACTCACCTACGAGTTGATTCATAACACAAATAAATGGTAAAAATATAAGTTTGCTTGGACCAGGGTAAGACTAACCTATTGTAGAAAAAAATGATTTGTCACCCCACTCAGCAACAAAGACCAAAGCAAATGTGCTAATGATAGTGCTTGCAGCAGCCAATATTCCAGCACCATTTCCTGAAAATTCTGAAACCGCCAGCTCGGCCTAGTTTCAAAAGCAAAGAGGTCCATGGTTAGGATATGCTCATTGTTGATGCGGCCAGAAACGTTTCAACTATGAATAGATGTCTGATAATGAAGTGAAGATGTTAATCTCTCGATCCTCGTATTTTTAAGTAAAATGCGCCATTACTAATCTTCTTACTGCTTTAGGCAGTAGTTAAGTGCATCAGAGATTGGCTAATTCTGACTCCAAGAAAATGCAATCGAAAACTCAAACACGAAAGGTCCACATCCTTTCTCAGAAACTATGTTATTCCATGGATCAGAATATATTATCAGACAAAAGAAAATGACGAGCAATCGTTATCTTGGGAGGGATAGGAGTTCTGAATAATGAAATAGTTCCTATTTTATCTCTGCTTGATCATGAACCAAAAATTTAAGCTTTTAAAATTTTTGTCACACAGAGAAATGGCGAGAAACAAAAGAAGTTATAATAAGTGCTTATTATGCTGATTTTAGCCTAGAAGATACAAGATGTAAGATGCTAACAATATAAAAGGGCCCGGGTTGGTGGTCAATATCATACATTTGCAGTAATCCTATACGTCATCTTGCAAAAAGAAAAACACTTAATATCACTAGGGATGCTAATAAGCCTTGAATGAATTGTCCAGGATAGAAATACCTCCTTCTGTTCCTCTTCCGCTTTCATGCCATCGCTGGAGGAGGCATCAAGCAATGTTGACACTCCAAAATACACCTGCAAAAAAATTGAATTTGAACATACACGTCAAGTTGGAATATCGTTGTAAGACATATCATGACTTAAATATTAGTTCATGTGTTACCAGAAGGCAAACTGCAGCAATATCATCCACTGGCAAATCATTTTCACCAAACCTGCATTTATGTAGCTGCATTAGGATATAACAGATGAATCATCCATGATATTTCCTTTATTTACAGATTTGGACAAAGTTTAAACTGCCATGCTTCTTACACCTGAAATTACAGAAATTAGGAGAACAGAAAGAGGGTTAAGCAGTTAAATGATCCAACTGACACTGCAAAATGACTGTAAAAGAGGAGGAAGTTAGGTTATTTTGTTTTCGAAAGGTAACATGCTTATGCAGTGAAATGGGACTAATGCAGGAACATAAAAGTTAGAATCCTCAATCTACATTTTCAGTAGGTTGATTTTCGGTCATACTTAAAATGTATAATTATACCAAAAGAAAAGATTTAAAACCTGAAAGGAAGAACGTCATCAACATAGTGGAAAGTTCGTCCGAGAACAACAGATATGATTGTCATTACCCTGCAAATGACACAGACGCTGCTTATATAAAGAGAACATATTTCAACTCTGTTTGGTTATGCTGATAAAATAAGTTTCTGAATAGAATATCTTCCAGGATGCTAGAAGGTTGTTAGGTTGACCTCATTGAGCTATTTAATGCCTTAGTCTAACACGAGAGGCCAAACATTATAGGAAGAAATAGTCTGGAATATATGTAAACTCTTGAAAAGAAATGATATATTCACGTGTATCATGTACAAAAGGCAAGAGGGTAACTGAACGTTGAATGCTAAAATTCCTGGAGTTATTTTACTTCTAATTTCAAAAACGATTGAAGGGTTGTAACTTATATTCTCCAGATTCTGTCGGCTATTTGAGACTATAGATGCAAGATTTCATTACTAGATCAACATTACCACACTTCTCTATTTTATTCTCTTTACTGAGAATATGGGAACTACTTCATGAACTTAACTATTGAAATTGCAGAAAGATAACATACCCAAGCGCGCCAAAAGTCCCAAAGAAAGTGACAACAGCAGAGTTCCTAGCTGCTAAAAGAGCCTGCTCATATCAATGATAATTCGAATTAGTTCTGAAAATATAATGAGTTCTTATTACTTTAGTTGTAACTGCAGCAGCAAGAAAGGAAAGTTTATATTGACAACATGACAACATATCAAAAGGAGCTTCTTTCATAATGCACATGAACTAGCATTTATATTATCATACTATTCAGACAGTAGTATTTCATCTACATATAGCCTTTGAAAGATAAAATCCCTTACAGCAATAAAGAAGGTTTTGTCGCCAAGCTCCGAGAAAAATATCAACAAGAATGCCTGCAAAATTGGACAAAAGAAAGGAAAAACGTTTAATTCCATGAACTAGTTAAAAATATATTCTGAATTTATCCTTGACCTTGTAATTTCTTTTCCTCTATTATTTCCATTTTCAAGACAAGGCTAAAGCAAATTCGAGTTCAGGTGCAGCAGCAAGAGTTTTGAAATGGAAGTTTCTGGGAGATTTTCCTAACTGAAGCAAAACCTGTGCTTAAATCTCCGAGGTCCCCAAAGAAAGAAGCTGACTGCAAGCCAGCGGCAACCTCTGAACCAGCAATTGCTTGTTGTGTGAACAGAAGAGTGAAAAGGCCAGACATAACAACAGATTTCAGATAATTGTTCTGTGGCATGTCTAAAACTTGAAGAACAGAAGTGCCTTGATTTTCCCTCTTTGACAATGCAGATCTGTTTGTACTACTACATTCTTCGGGACCATAAGCCGACCTTGAGGTGGAGCAGCTTTTGTACTTCCTAGTCCTGACCACCTGAGAAAAACCCAGAATCGGATCATATATCTTGAAAGTGAAACATAAAACTTTAACTACAGAAGAAATAGTCTATCTATGATGATAGCAGAATCCAACCAGTCTGGGATCGAGGCAGAGTTGATTCATTGATATAGAGGAAACATAATCGGTAGCCTAACCAACCAGTCTCTGATTGAGGCATAGTCGATTCATTGATATAAGAGAAATATAATCAGAAGCCTCACTTATTTTTTTGCCCCACCTCCCAAGTTTTATTCCTTGCCTTCTTCCTAACATTATAATACTTATTCCGAATATACTAATACGATTTGCAGCTGATCCTCAGAGCAATGTACATTTTTCTTTCACCCCTTGTAGCAGATAAATTAATTAGGCAGAAACAATTCTCTAACAACCATGCTGCTTTTACAGAATCCAATATCAAGAAAAAAAACCTTGGACAAGTCTCCAACCCATCCTTGATGTATGCAAAGGGGATGCCGCCTAGAAAATCTGTAAGCCACCCAATAGAGCACTCATTAGATATCACAATTCCAAAAACAGAATGTTGAATATTACATGAAATAAAAATGTCATTTGCAAACTTTAGATGAGGTTCAACTGTTCAAGTCTTACTTCCATCCATGAACAAAGATATTTTCAATTTCTTAACCCGTGGGCCGTGGCATTAAAAAAGATGCAAGTATATCACTCTGGAGACTGGAAATTTGAACCCGCAACCTAACAACTTATTAACCATCTTCGCAGCTACATTGGAATCTTTCCCTTATGCCAACGGGATTCAATAGTTTTTATACATGGCAAAAGAGATCTTTTCTACCCTATTTGCCCGGTATAATTTTCTGACAAAGGGGATTCAATTGAACCTCCTTCGTCCAGCTAGCTCTACCCCTAGTCTTAATGCTTAAACTCTTAGATTGAGTCAATTTGCACAATTCAAGACAGAGAAAAGATAAAACAAAAATGCTTATTAACAACAACAACAACAACAACGACAATGTAACAAGTGGTGTCTGAATAGGGTGGGATGTACGCAAACCTTACTCCTATCTTGAAAAAGATAAAGGAGCTGTTTCCGATGGACTCTCAGCTCAATGAAAAAGATGCTAGTTATAATATTTCCATTAAGTAAATGTGGACAACATTCTACCAACTGACCACAAACAAGAACACAACTAACTCCAAATAATCAAGAAATGAAAATGTTTATGCTCAATTTTCAAATGCTTATAAATTTCCAAATTATATGGACAACCTTCTACCAACTGATCACAACCAAGAACACAACAACACTAAATAATCAAGAAAACAAAATGTAAGCTACAATTGAATCTTTGATGCTCAACTTTCAACAAAAGAATAAAAGTGTAGCTAGACAAAGTGAATTTACCTGGAGATAGCAAGAGGGGTGTTAATATTTGTACAAGAACTAAACAGAAATCTGCTCTCAGAAGAGAGCACTAAACTTTGCATTCTTGAAAAGTTCCACTATAGTTAGAGAAAAAAGAGAAAGATAAGAGAGAAGCAATGAGAGTGGATAGAACAAAGACACTTCAAGATAAGCTATCAAATTGCGCGCCAGTTAGACCGTTACATGTTTCTGTTATGTTATCTACTCCCCCCTAGACCTTTATTTCTCATTTACCGCGTATCGAAACCTACTGATCCGACTAATTCAGATTCGTAATAAAAATTTCTATAATGTGTGATAACTTCCCCGCCTAATATAGATTTAATGTTTATGATGTGTCTGACTAATCTCGGATAAATTTTGCTCTATTTAACTTATATACTCTCATGAAAGAACTTTATTTTATATTATTAGATTACATTAGAAAAACTTAAAGATAATGAGCCCGTTTGAGTTAGCTTAAAAAAATATAGTTCTTTAAGTGCGGAAGTTTATTTTATAAATAATCAATTACGTGTTTGGATAAAAATGCTGAAAAAAAATTGTCAAAATGTTTGATAAAAAAATATTTTTTTATGTTAAATAAAATAAACAAAAAAAAAAAAAAAGGATAATCTAGGACCTTTGTTAATAAAGATAATAGTGGAATTAGATAAAAATATAAGGGATAAAATTATTGGTCAAACCATATCAATTTTTATGTGAAAAGCAATAAGTTGCGATTTTCCAGCTTATTGCTTTTAGATTTTATTTTTTTGACTTAAAAATCAAGTGCTTTTAAACCATTTTATAATATCCAAACACTTCTAATATTTGCAAGTGAAATATTAATAACATAAAAATAAGACAACTAATCTTCTCTGAAAGATTGAATTGCACATTATGTAAAGATCATTTGCAAGATCCGTTAAAAAGTATATACGATCCATTTATTCTAATTTATGTGACATCTTTCCTTTTAATCCATGAAAAAAGAACGACACATTGTTATATTTAATAACATTTCAACTTTCAATTTCTCATATGACTTGTTAGGCTGTAGCAATGACATATGTAGGCCAAAGGAATGCAAGTCAATTATGTATAAAACCTTCAGTTCAATTATGTATAAACCTAAATTTATGCCATAAAACTACAAATTGATTAAGTTGAATAGGAAAATGAAAAATATCAAATGTTACATGATCATTGACCGTGAATTTGAATATTTAATCTTTAAGTTTTTTAGAATGATATTTATATATTTGAAAACTACATAAAAAGTACTATCAGTCACAATAATTAATAAAATAAAAATATTATGGTCAAAGATAAACTCATTTGACTCTCGAAATTTGAAACATGTCATCCACTGTGGAACGGATGAAATATTTAACACTTTGTCCAAACGTGCAATATTCTTATCATTAGGAAAAAAATGCAGAAACAAACAAAATACATATAAATCTAGGATTCCAGTCTTTGTAAGACAATCAAAACAAGAAATGACTTGTAATTTTGACTAGCTCAAAAGAAGCACCTTATGTGATGTTTCTTTTACTAAGCAAGGACTTATAGAAGACTTGTTCTAGTTAACTTTAATTAATGATGATAGTTAAGTTAATTGTCACATACCAATTCTATATATACTTGTTAAAGAAATTGTAATTCCATCAACAAACATTTCATATTCTTGTGTTAGTTTATAGTATAAGATGGAGTTCCTTAGAATTTTTGTTTTACTTTGCATATTTGTTCATTCTTTAACTTTAACAATGGCCATTGATTTGGAAACTTACATTGTTCAAGTTGAATCCCCTACAGTGCAACAACCCAAGCCCGCTAGTGATACTGTCCGCTTTGGGCCTAGGCTCGCACGGCTTTAAAACGCGTCACTAGGGTCTAAGGCCAGTTAACTTATATATCCATGTTATGCCGATGTGGGACACTTGACCCTTAGCTGGGGGTGTTACATACTAAGGTCAAGTGTCCCACATTGGCATAACACAGGAGTGATCCTGGGTATATAAGTTAACTGGCCTTAAACCCTAGTGACGCGTTTTAAAGCCGTGCGGGCCTAGGCCCAAAGCGGACAGTATCACTAGCGGGCTTGGGCTGTTACAGATGGTATCAGAGCCAGGTTCACTCCTGTGTTATGCCGATGTGGGACACTTGACCCTTAAATGGTATGTTACATACAGATAGCCAAATATCTACTCAAACAATAGCTGTGGATGTAGATAGTTGGTATCATTCTTTCTTGCCAACAACTATGGCCAACTCAATTGAAGAGCCAAAGATGATTTATGCTTACCATAATGTGATGAAAGGATTTGCAGCTAGATTATCAGCTGAGGAAATCAAAGAAATGGATAGTTGGTATCATTCTTTCTTGCCAACAACTATGGCCAACTCAATTGAAGAGCCAAAGATGATTTATGCTTACCATAATGTGATGAAAGGATTTGCAGCTAGATTATCAGCTGAGGAAATCAAAGAAATGGAGAAAAAAGAAGGATTCGTTTCGGCTCGGCCTCAAAGGGTGTTGCCTTTGCACACTACTCATACTCCAAGCTTTCTTGGACTGCAACAGAACATGGGGTTTTGGAGAGATTCTAACTATGGTAAAGGTGTGATTATAGGAGTCTTGGATACTGGTATTGCTCCTGATCATCGTTCGTTTAACGATGAAGGAATGTCTCCTCCACCTGTTAAATGGAAGGGGAAATGTGAGTTCAATGACACTGCTTGTAACAATAAGCTTATTGGAGCAAGGACTTTTAGCCTTGGGAGGGGTACACCATTGGATGATGATGGTCATGGTACTCATACTGCAGGCACAGCTGCTGGAAGTTTTGTGAAAAATGCTAATGTCTATGGAAATGCTAATGGTACAGCAGTTGGAGTTGCACCTCTTGCTCACCTAGCCATTTACAGGGTATGTACTAGGACAGGCTGTTCTGAGAGTGATATTTTGGCTGCGATGGACGTTGCAATTGAAGACGGTGTTGACATCCTCTCACTCTCCCTTGGTGGAAGTAGTAAACCTTTCCATGATGATGTTATTGCATTAGGGGCATACAGTGCAATGGAAAAGGGCATTTTTGTTAGCTGTTCTGCTGGTAATAGAGGTCCAACGCCTCGGTCTGTGGGAAATGAAGCCCCGTGGATTCTAACCGTCGGTGCAAGTACCATCGATAGGAAAATCAAGGCCACTGCAGTGCTTGGGAACAAAGAAGAATTTCAAGGCGAATCCGCTTATCAACCAGAGGATTTCCCTTCAACCTTGTTCCCTCTTGTTTATGCTGGTTCAAACCAAAGTGATATTAACTCTCCATATTGTAGCACAAGGTCACTAAACAATACCGATGTCAAGGGCAAGATTGTTTTGTGTGAAGTTGGTGGTGTGGCAACAAGAATAGCCCAAGTTCAGGCTGTGAAAGCTGCAGGAGGTGCAGCCATGATACTCATAAATAGACAGGAAGATGGCTTCACTACAACAGTTGATGCACATGTACTACCAGCTACAGATGTTACTTATGCAGATGGACAGAAAATTCTTGCTTATATAAACTCAACATCAAATCCTTTAGCCACCATCACATTCCAAGGAACCATAATTGGAGATAAGAATTCTCCAGTTGTTGCTTCATTTTCTTCTCGAGGTCCGAGTAGAGCAACCCCTGGCATACTAAAGCCTGATATTATAGGTCCTGGTGTTAATATCCTTGCAGCTTGGCCTACTTCAGTGGAGAACAACACCGAACGAAAACCAACGTTCAACATTATATCTGGCACCTCAATGTCTTGTCCACACCTAAGTGGAATAGCAGCATTGCTCAAAAGTTCACATCCTGATTGGTCTCCAGCAGTTATTAAATCAGCAATAATGACAACTGCTGATACTGTAAACTTGGCCAACAAAACCATCCAAGATGAAAGGCATGATCCTGCTGATGTTTTCGCCGTTGGTGCAGGCCATGTCAATCCATCAAGAGCAAATGATCCAGGACTTGTTTATGACATCCAACCAAAAGACTATGTACCTTACTTATGTGGTTTGAATTACACAAACCGCGAAGTCGGAGTCATTGTGCAACAAAAGGTAAATTGTTCAGAGGTTGGAAGTATCCAACAAGGCCAACTAAACTATCCTTCATTTTCTATTATACTTGGATCAAGAACTCAAACATACACAAGGACAGTTACAAATGTTGGTAATGCTAAATCATCTTATACTGTGGAGATTGTCTCACCACCAGGAGTTGATGTGAAAGTAGAACCATCAGTTCTAAACTTCACTGAACTAAATCAAAAGATGATATATCAAGTGACATTTTCTAAACCAACCAATCTCTCAAGTTCTGGTTCTGTTGAAGGATTCTTGAAATGGACATCTACTAAGTACAATGTTAGGAGCCCAATTGTAGCATTATTGACTCAATTCTTTTAGTAAAATTGTAGAATTAATCTTATGATAAAATAAATACATACTATTTCTTGTACTTGTCGAATACCTTTTACATGTGTTATATATAGGCTGTTTTCTATATTTCCAAACAATTGTTTCCAATGTACGTTAAGTTTCGAATTCATTTCATTAAATTTAGTTTCAGTTGTGCTAAGTTCTCCATTTGATTCTTTTACTTATACGGAAATATAGTGTAAAATGAGCCACATTTGACTGCGTTAGTCAAGCCTAGCGTGCGCACAAATTTGTTGAAAAGTAGTCAGATCTGGGACTTTAAATATAAAACTCCGATTTTTGTTGAAACTTTGAATAAAACTCCAGATTTTATTTTTATTGGAGTTTAGTTTTTAATCTCGGGTATTTGTATTGTGGCTAGTCTGCGGTGTTGTTTAACACCAAGAGGTAGTACGTGTGTGCGGGAAGGTAATTTGACTATTTCTCAAAATTTCGCAAATATAATGTTTGTTTTTGTAGAATAGCCACAACTAGAGTCATTTTTACACAGAAGCAACTTAGCGATATTATGGCAATGAATAATAATGCCAAGTTGCTAATGTGTAAGAAATGACTCTAGTTATGGCAATTGTTCAATTATATGGTAGGGATTGATGAGAATGAAAAATTGCGCTAGGTGTCATCATAGAGATTTTATTTTAATAAATATAAGGACATTTTTCCTAATTTGCAAAACATAGCAATATTATCGGAAAATACTACCAAACATAGAAAAAAATAGGCTAATAGTTTATTCCCTCTCTTATCTTCCTTCTCTATTCTCTCTCTAGATCTGCCGGCTAGCATCCCCCTTCTTTTCTCTGGCGAGTGACACCTTGCCGTCACAGGGTGTGTAGTTGTTGTCGTCTTCGCTACCGTCAGACAATCTACGTCTACTGGTGGTGCTGCCATCTTCGTCTTATCCGGTGAAAAAGCTACTAGTCCTTCCTATTTGCTAGTGGAAAAGCTGCTGGTGATGCTGCCATCTTTGTCGTTATCCGGCGAGGCAACAACAAAGCATTGCTCCTTTGTCCGGTGAGGCAGCTCCATCTCCTCCTCCTTTTTGTTTACTCCGGCCACTTTAAATCTGCAAATCCAAAAATATTACAAATATGAAAATTTTGAATTGTATGGCTAATGTATGCAAATTGTATGTGTACTACCTTAAACACTCAATAGAGTACCTTAAACCATCAAAATGGACTCTTGAGCTACGAAATATTTTAAAAGGTAGTACTATTATTTAAAAGCAATCCTAAAAATCTCTCTACGATATCCCTAACCAAATATTTACCCTATATAACAATACTTTCTACATTTTTACAAAACATATCATTTTCATTTCCTTCCTCTCTCTACCCCAAAACCCTAAATCACGGAAGCAAGGATAAGTGACAAACGTGTGACGCCCAGGACGGACGAAGGGCTAAATGAGGGTGGGTCAAGCATGACTGGCAGGCTTCTGAATGGGGTGCCAATTGTTTGTGAGCTGTTTTTTATTTATATGTCACGTTTATCAATTGCATCGCGTTTGTATATTTTGTGTTTCGCTTGTATATTTTCTTCTTCTTTCATTTTTATGGTGATTATAATGATGATTTTGGTGCTTTTGGTAGTGTCCGAAGGTGGGAGGATTGAATGTCTACTACTTTTACTGTATGGATGGTGATACATTGGATGTGCACTGTACATACAATGGTCATACAGTATACAAACATGTTCATACATCAACTGTATAATTGTATGTCATTGGATATTAAATATATGTCTAGTGTATACATTATATACAATAGAGAAATACTTGACATACAAGTATAAACAATTAAAAAAATCAGGTGACCGGCAGCCTTTGGAGACGGCAGGGGGTAGGGGTTGGCACAAACCGAACCAAACCGAAAAAACCGACCGAACCGAAATTTTTTTAAATTCGATTTTCGATTTTTCGGTTTGGTTTGGGTTTGGTTTTACTTTTTAAAAATTTTGGTTTTGGTTTGGGGTGGGCGCAAACCGAACCAAACCGAAAAATCGAATTATATATATATATATATCACAACTTTCTTTATATATTTAATCAGTAGTCCAGGCTACCAGGCCTAATACAGGCCTTCTAACTTTGTCAACTAAAATGTAAAACCCATAATAACATCTCCAGTCCAATAAGCAGTAAACTTACCATGTATGTACCAATACTTAATATCATGGATCTAAATTTTTAATATTTTAATTTGCACCAGTACATAACAAGTTCGGTTGTCATGTCATTAATCTGAACTATTGCAAGATATGCTTAGCTAAATTGTTTTTATTTTCAACTGCTAACTTTGATTTACTGTTGTACTTATTCTTCTTCGTGCATACAATTGAAAAACATTGATTTTGCCATATTAGTTTATATGTAAAAACCGAACTACTAAATCGATTTAAACCGAACCGAATTCTTAAAGACCAAACCAAGCCGAATTAATTTTGGTTTGGTTTTGGTTCCTAATATTACCAAACCGAAAATCGAAAAACCAAACCGAAATATCCTAAACCAAACCGAACCGACCGAACGCCCACCCCTAACAGGGGGTGGCATGGGGGTAGGGGTTTGGCGTAGGCAGGGGGTGGTGGTGGTAGACAGTGTGGAAGAAAAAAAGAGATCTAAGATTTTATTTCCACCTTTTATGTGTATTTACTATTTTGAGAAGAAAATATTGTTATATTTTGAAACTCTACTAATATTTCCATTGTTATGTAAAGGGGAATGTTAGTTGCATTATTCCAAAAAAACTATTAAAGAAAAAAGAAAGAAGTCATGAGGTGAGAGCATAATTAGTTGAAATGGGGGTTGGTTACCTTAAAACAAAACCAAACAAAGCATAATAAGGACATATTAAGTGACTTTATGTAATGCACTCGAAAAGTTTATTTTAAATTGAAACCTCCATACATAAATGGAAGGCTGAAACACAATCAATGACCAACAAATACAACTCCATTAAAAACAACAAATAAAAGTCAAGTAAACTAAAAGAAAGAAAGATTACAGTCATATAAAGACCATAGGTGTTAATGATTATTTACTACTTCATTCTTATTTTATTTGTCCCCTTTGCCTTTTACACGTCTCTTAAAAGAACATTAATGATAAAGTTATTTCGAATATTTTATCCACCATATTATTCTCTCTTCGTTGACTCTAATTTTTACTTTCAAGATTAATTAATACTAAGACAAAATGGAAGAAAATAATTGATTCTATATTGATATTCTAAATTAACAAATATTTTAAAACAAACATTTATAATAACTAGGACAAATAAAATGAGAGGAAGTTATTACGATCGTCACGGAAGACAACTCTTAAAATTCAGGATTTCTTGGTCACACAACTCAATAAATCAATCACAATACGTTCAAGGGGTTAGGATAGGAAAATTTGACAATGACTTAATATTCATAACAAAATTCCATAACCAGTATTTCAAATATTCATAACAAAATTCCAAGATGGACATAATTTTGCTCTCATTTCAATTTGTCTTACTTCTTTATTTGATGTGGAATTTGTGGATAATTGGTTTCAAGAATTCAAAGTCTAGCTAGCCTTACATCATCTTTTTGGCTAAATTAAAGTCCCAATATATTTTTCACGTGTTTTAGTTAGGAAAGTAGAAGATTATTACAACTAATCACTAGCATTAAATTTCTCAATTAAGATACTAATATGTCAACTAACGAACAGAATATTAGGTATTAGGTTCACTTATAATTTCACAAAAGGAAAAAAAAAAAAAAAAAAAAAGACCAGACAGTGCTAATATAAACTTCCAGCTCTTTCTGATCAGGTTCGGGGTATATAAAAGGGAACAATATGATGCCTAAGTAAGGTTTAAGTAAAAGAAAGATCAGAATATAATTAATTAATTAAGCAGTTTGTCTTGGTCATTACACCATGAACCGTACAATATACGTCTCATCATAACTATCATTGTGTACTCGTGGAAAATTAAAGTGTTTTTATACTATCAGGTTGTTAAATTCTTTTAAGCTTGTTTGGATGGTCGTTACCAGTCATATCGTATCGTTCTGTCACTTAAAACAATGCTTGTTTTGATTGTTATTTTTAAATTTTATTGTATTGTATCGTTAATCCGCTATCAGATAATGATGAAAAACCTTATTTTATGTAGCGATCAATTTGATATGATCGCGTCGTTATCTATCTTTTTTCTCTCTTCTTCCCATGAATATTCTCATATTATCAATTACCTTATATTTTCTATAGTAACTCTATCTTTGTACCCTATCTTTTACCTGGCAAACGATAAGAAACAATATAACCTATCCAAACAGTAAACTCACCAAAATAATATTGTACAACACGATACATCATGAAACGATATATAACAATCATCCATACAAGTTGTTAAGATCAATACACCAAAATACTTATTTTTATTTCACTTAAAGGGCTCAGCTCCTGCCAGTGTGTCAAAGGCATATTTATACACCCCCCCCCCCCTCAACACACTAAGGAACTTTCTGTAAAATGGACCTATCATGATTAGTACTGCAGTTGCTATGTCTTGGTCAAAGTAGGGAGCTAATGAATAATGATATGTATGTTGCCTAGTTCGGTACTACTCAAAAGTATTCAAGAAGCCAATTGTTGGAAGCAATTATCGTAAAATTCGATAACAATAGTAGAAAAACGCGATTTAGGGACGGAAGGGTAGAGACGGGTAGCCATTCGTATTTGCGTAGAGACGGATAGCCGTCCCTATTTTTCTGATAATTTAAGAAAATACAAACACTAGAAACGGCCAGTCGTCCATATTTTCTTAGTGATTTTACATATTATGCACTCTAAAAGTTTATTAAAATTGAAAATAGAAGGCTGGAAACACAATCAATGTGACCAAACAAATACAACTCATAAAAAACAACAACAAAAAAAGTCATCCTTCAACAAAGATCAAAATGCAAATCAAGAAAAACAAATACTGATAAATTAAAGCAATTTCCAACACTCATATAATTTAATATGAGTACGAAGTCTGAAATAAACACTTCCTTCAAATGCATCAGTTTCCAAAGTAGCTATTCCTCTAGCCATAAAAAAATCACCAGTTCCACCAATAACTGAAATATCCCTTGTCTTGTTCATCAAAGGATCATGACCAGCAAAATTCAAAGTTCCTTTATAATCAGTGTTGTTAAACACAAATGAGAAACCTAGCCAAGAACTAAAAGTATCCTTTTGAGTATAAAAATACATTCCTTGTGCCCTTCCAATAGGGGGTGAATGCAAATTATTGTCAAGTGTAATAGGGTCATCAAACACAACTAAGTCACCAAAATTGTTAGGACTAGCCACAATAGTCAAGTTTCCCCATTGTGGTGCACCAACTATGGCTGAAGTTGCATTTTTATAATTTTCTCCATTGTAAAGAATATCGTGAAAATAAAATACCATTTCTTTACACGGTGCACGAGCACGACGAGTGTAGCTTTGAGCAGAAATGGAAAGAAGAAGGAAGAAAATTGTAAATAAAAATGACTTAGAAGCCATTGTTACACAAAAATTTGAGAGATTTGGATTTTTTAGTTGTGAGACTTGAAGAAATTGTAACTCTTAGTGATCTCTTTATATAGATAAGTGTACATGCGCGCATGTTGTGTTTAATTTGATAAAATAAAAGGTAGAGTAATAATTAAGTTTTTAGGTCGTTTACAACTATAAGATAGTGATGTCTCAACTTATATTATTGGTTTAGTTAGCCCTATATATTTAGTTCCGACATTTGAAACTCGTTTCCATTTGTTGAACCTGCCTTCAGCTAACAGACAGCTAAAGTATTGTACTAGTGGATATAAACAATAGGTTTTAATAATTCATATTGTTAACATGGAAGAGCATCGTCAAGATCCCGTGCGATACATATAAACAACTAACAACAATATATTCAGTCTATCCTACAAGTCAGTCTGGAAATGGTGAGATGTATGCGGACCTTAATTACCCCCACCAAGGTGGAAAGGCGATTTCCGAAAGACCCTCGGCTAAAGAAACGTTGAGAATAATGAATATTCTTCATTTCAAGTACATGTACGTATTTCACATTTTCACTTACATAACCAGTACTATTTCAAGTAATTTCATTATTTTCCTCCTTTTCATTTTTATTTCTATTTTAGGATTTAAGGTTATACTATGTAGCTTTACGTAAGGGAGTTGATTACCTAAACTTTGGGTATGAAGTTGAACTATTGAAACTTCAAATGGACATACAAAATTTCGTGCTCATCTTTTTTTTAATTGATGGTTTTTTTTTTTTTAATATTTGGATTGTACAAGATTTTAGCATAGAGTAATACAATTCTTGACTAAAAGCTGAGGGCTAAGTCAGCAATATTTTAAAATTATTATTCAGTTGGAAAAGAGAATTTTCTTTTTCTTTTTTTTTTAAAGGGAACGGATAAAAAGAAAATTATTACAACTAATCAGTGTTCTTCTCAGTTTACACCCCTAATGTATGTCCCTTTTTATGACTTGTTGTCTATGCTATTTTTCTAATGATTAATTTGCATCCTAATTTCTTTGTGAACTTGCAAAATACTAAAATCACTCTTTTTGAAATTCTTTTTTGAGGGCAAAATAGGTAAAAGCTCTTAGGAAGCATCCTCCATTAATATTCGCATGAAATATTATGCACGAAATGACGAACAAATTCTGATTCTTTGGCTCTCAGCTCAGATTCCAGTTTGGCACATTTGCTGCCCATGCTCATTTCGAATTGTCCAAGTTGATCGTTTAGAGCCTAAACTTGAGACACTAACTCTGACTTACGAAGAGCATGAGTGGTGGCCATCTTGGCTGAGTCAGCCTCGAGCTCAAAATACTTCACTTTCAGGATTTTCAAATTATTATGCCATCCATCACCAGCGGAGGCAAGAAGGGCAACTCCCTCATTCAAGTGGGCTATCTCGGCCTCGAGCTGCTGAATCCGATCAACTGACTCGATAGCCATGATGGTGTTCTGGAATTAAAATGGAACGCAAGTCATTAGGAAGGAAAAAGTCGAAGAAAATCAAGCGTTTGAGTGTAAAAAAAAAAAAAAAAAAAAAAAAAAAAAAAAAAAAAAAAAAACCCGAAAATCGCTGAAAGCAATCTGAGAAGACAAGCTCACGTCACTGTAACAATTCAGCTGAGCTTTTTCCATCGGCTCTATCACATCAAAAAGGTAGTCAGCAAGATGCCTTGGGCATCTGAGTAGGTCCATCTCTCCGGGGACAGTAATTGTCATCGATTTGGTATTGGCTTCCCTAGCAGCCTTAGGTCAGTTGTAAGCGGCAAAAAAAGCGGCCTCCTCAGATCGGAGGAAGTGAAAGATGGGCTCTTCGTGGTCCGACACATAAAATGATGAACCAGAGCTCTCCGTATGCTTTGACTTCGTCGTCTCCATAGGGCGATCGAGGGGAAGCTTACCTTTCTTGGGATCCCTCTCCCTTGGCGCTTCATCTAAAGGGTACCATCAATGCCCCCAGTATTTAATATTTGATCAGATGGGACAATGGCAACCCCTTTCCCTCCGGAACCAGAAGCGACATCAATCATATCCTCCGCAATTAGAGACAAGGGAAGCTGCTTCTCAACCCCAAAGATGAATGATTGAGCCCCATCATACTCTACGGTTGCTTTAAGCTGTTCATCCGTTTCAAGCATCACCTCTTTCCTTGGCCTCTTCGGTCGCCTCAACGGCTGCTTAGATCCAGGCTCTTCACCTCTTCTTCGAAGGGGATACGAGCAAGACCACCCTCCTCGGCAGCTTTCGCCGCTTCAACTGCTGATACTTCCCCCTAGATAACCAGCTCAATTGGTTTAGGGGCAGCCAACGAACTAGCTCATTGAATTTGCGAAGTACCCTTGGCAAGATACTTCGCCCTAAGGTCGTGATAGGAAGTTTTCTTCTTCTTCTTTGGGGGAGTCTCACTAACCTTCTCCCCATCTACCTCTTCGACCTCCTCTCTGAATGAACCTTCAACCGGTCTAGTGCTAGCACCAGTGATGCCTGTTGAAGATTTTGTGTTAGGTCGATAAAAGGTAAAGATCGATCGAAGTTTGTGAGAAGCTTACCGTGGGTTTTCGCTTTAACTTTCAAAAGAGCGGCGATCGGTTTCCAAGCTCTTTGGTCGTTGGTGGTATTGCCCAAGACTCGTTTGAGCCAATCAATGATGTCAGGAACCAAATCAAAGTAAGCTTTGTTGGCTGTAAACACGAAACAGATAAGACACAAAGCAAAGGAAAATTATGACATCAAAAGAAAATCGATCACTTACGTGTACGGTTCCAGTTAACGTGGAAAGGCTCAGCCCCCGGAGCTACGAGTTGACCCGTTGGGATATAAACAAAGTGTTGATCCCACGCCCTGAGATCATCGTCGTTATCGGAAATCAAGGCACGACTACCTCGTTTTCGTACGGTGATGATCCCAGCCTTGTAGACTGGAGGTGAATACAAGTGAAGGATGTCTTGATTGTGACCTCCAATCCCACCTTCTCACCAGTCCATCGATACATGGCGACCAACCGCCATAACATCGGGGAAATCTGTGCAAGGCACACTCGATACATTCGACAAAGATCCTCAATCATGGGATCGACTGGAATAGTAAACCATATCGTAAACCAATACGTCAAAATGGCTGAATGGCCGCAGCCGTAAAAAGTGGTCAAAGTCGACCTTCTTGGAGGACATACTACATTGATTTCACCTTCCTTCCAACCACAGTCGTCCCTGATTCTTGGTATCAACTCCTCAGTGACTGCACAGAATATTGAGTCTACGGGAATCTTTTTCTTCTTAGCCGATTGAACATCATTGTGACTACTGACCTTGCAATCATCCTCGTAGCTAAATTTTTTCGGAAGGATATTGCTGAAGCTTCTCCGGGCCAAAATCTTTGGGTTTCCTCTCCTTCCTCTTTTTTCCCTTCTTATCTTCAGAGGGACCAACAGAGGTTGCGATTTGTTCCACCGCCGCGGCAGACTGCGACGGTGCTGTGGCGGCAACAGCGGCAGAAACAGCAACATCAGTATCCACAACATTTTGAGTAGAAGACATATTGAACATGCGTGAACTGGACAATTTAAGCAACTAAGTTGAGAATCTAAAATAGAAATTGAAGAAGCACAAGCAGAAGATTTTTCAAATAACTTGAAGAAGTTGGAAAGTTGATAAGAATTTTGAAAGTTATAAAAAGTTGCAGACTTGTTTGTAAGTTGAAATTTATAAGGCAAAAACCATCATTGCCTCGGTAACTGCTGAAAGCTGCCGACCGCACAATGCCTGACACGTGTGGTGATGGGAAGTTGAAGTGACGCTTTGACGCATCAAATTGAAGGGCTACAAACGTCCACATATTTTCCCGCCTAAAGTTTCAAGCCACTTGCCAAGTTTCTCGAACACACGCTTGACAAGTGGGGGGACTATCTGTATTGGTTGAATTTTGTCCGATCACGCAAGTGGCACGTGCTCAACTACGTGGCAAGATGAGAATAATTTTCGAAGACATCATAAAACGAGATCGGGACGAAGTAACTTTGATCGAAAAGAGTGTGATTGATTATGTTGCATTGTGATCGGAATATCTCGAAAACATTTGTTTTATCACATAACGACGTCTGATCTTATCCCGCTTTTATCGGAATGGATCCAGCACAATCTGTGGGACGTGAGTAACTGCTGAAGAGATGTGGGGGAGTGGAGTTATTCTAGGATTGGGAACTCTACACTTAGCTAACTGATAAGTAAGCCCCCATTTCCCCATTTGTAGAGTTACATTCATCTGAACAAAAGTACCCCTTTTTCATCAGTTATAATATTATTGTCACTCAATTACGCCATTATTACTATAGCAAATCTAACATTGTTGCAATCTCAATTATTGTATCAAACATCAATCATGGCTTGGTTCAGACTTGGAGGAGGATTCTTCTCTTTCATCGAATCACCAACCTCCGATTCTTCAATACAATAAGCTTTACTGCTTTCGTTCATTTGATTTATTATTGTCTACTTTGTTGTTTGCGTGTTATTTTCATTGCCTGACATATCCGTTTATCGTCATCGATTTCATTAATTTACTTTCATTGTGTTGATCATATTACTAATTCATTGCTTAGCGTATTTGCTTGTTATCATCGATCACGTTAAGTAGTTGTTATTATCATTTTGATCGTAGCATTAATTTGATTAAGTTGTCTTTATTTCGTCAACTACATCTCTATTGTTTTATTCAAACCCGCCAGCTAAGTCATATAATCTTGCATATTTGCCATTGTTAATATAATTCTATCATAGCCTCACTCATCGAATCTTGTTAAATCACTTATTCGATATTAAACGAACCTAATATCTAAACCGTCTTCGGTAAAGCAGTAATTGCGCACATTGTTCGTAATTTGCCCAAAACCATATTGAATCAATCAACTATGAATCCATTGTCTGTCTTCATTTATTCGGTCATACTTGTCCTCGAATTGAACTCACTGCACTACATCATCGAAATTTGCTATTGTTCGTCCTGTTGAATTTGCTACTTGCATTGTGTTCGAAGTAGCATTCAGTAAATTGATCACTTGTCCAAGTAAATTGTTTATCAACCGGTCAAATTGGAATATAAACGGTCGCCTAAGACTCAACTAAATACAAATTTAATTGTAATACCTGAAATACGTGTTTAGGAAATACAATACGATTGAGTGATTTTACATATTATGCACTCTAAAAGTTTATTAAAATTGAAAATAGAAGGCTGGAAACACTATCAATGTGTCCAAAACAACAAAATAAAGTCAAGAAATATTTCTTGACCCTAAACTTGAGGTCATCCTTCAACAAAGATCAAAATGCAAATAAAGAAAAAGAAATACTGATAAACTAAAGCAATTTCCAACACTCATATAATTTAATATGAGTACGAAGTCTGAAATAAACACTTCCTTCAAATGCATCAGTTTCCAAAGTAGCTATTCCTCTAGCCATAAAAAAATCACCAGTTCCACCAATAACTGAAATATCCCTAGTCTTGTTCATCAAAGGATCATGACCAGCAAAATTCAAAGTTCCTTTATAATCAGTGTTGTTAAACACAAAAGAGAAACCTAGCCAAGCACTATAAGTGTCCTTTTGAGTATAAAAATACATCCCTTGTGCCCTTCCAATAGGGGGTGAATGCAAATTATTGTCAAGTGTAATAGGGTCATCAAATACAACTAAGTCTCCAAAATTGTTAGGACTAGCCACGACAGTTTTGTTGCCCCATTCTGGTGCACCAACTATGGCTGAAGTCGCGTTTTTATAATTTTCTCCATTGTAAAGAATATCATGAAAATAAAACACCATTTCTTTACACGGAGCACTAGCACTACGAGTGTAGCTCTGAGCAAAAATGGAAAGAAGAAGGAAGAGAATTGTAAATAAATATGACTTAGAAGCCATTGTTACACAAAAATTTGGGAGACAAAAGATCTCTTGGATTTCTTAGTTGTGAGACTTGAAGAAATGGTTACTCTTAGTGATCTCTTTATATAGATAAGTCGTCATAAGTGTACATGCGCGCATGTTGTGTTTAATTTGATAAAATAAATAAAAGCTAGAGTAAAGTTTTTAGGTCGTTTACAACTATAAGATGGTGATGTCTAAACTTATATTATTGGTTTAGTTAGTCCTATATATTCAGTTCCGACATTTGAAACTCGTTTCCATTTGTTGAACCTGCCTTCTGCTTACGGTTGCCCGTGGTACGGTACGGTACGGTACGCTATTTCACATTTTGGTTCGGTTTTCGGTTTTTAAAAATATCATATCATTACCATACGAAACTAATTCGGTATGGTTCGGTATTTTCATGTTCGGTTTCGGTAATTTCGGTACGGTAAGTCGGTAACCGTAGTTTGTTCAACTTCGACTTACATATAATAGATATATATGTTGCAAAGAAATGTGAAAGGAACTAAGAAACTTCATCTGACAATTAACAATAAACCTTCACAGTACATCAGCGCAAAATACAAAAATACCATAAAACATGTAGCAAAGCTCCAATGTACAAATAACACTAGCCGAAATCTAATTAAACCAACTTTACTACACAAGCTTACACAAAAAAAAATTTATTATTAAAATTTTAATTCTACTTATGATAAGCTAATATATTTTTTACACACAAAACAATAAGCTTTTGAATTTTGACGGTGCTTGAAAGACAACTCTCTAGTAAAGAATTAAAGTAGATTTGATGGTATTGATACTATTTTATTTATAAATATTTATAAGTTTTAATTAAACATATAATCATATCACAAGTTTTACATATTCTTTTTAGAATTTTATTAGCTCATATTTAGATGAATTAAGCTATTATGATTTATATAAATATAATATATATAATTTGTATATGTAATTAAGTATTTTGGTATTTCGGTATTTTCTTTATAAATACCGAATACCGTACCAAATACCAAAATTTGTAAAATTTCATACCAAATACTGTACCAAATACCAAAATACCGTTACCAAAGTAAAAAATATTTCGGTTCAGTACGTTAGTTCGGTATTTACCATACTATGGGCAGCCCTACTTCAGCTAACACACAGCTAATAGTATTGTACTAGTGGATATAAACAATAGGTTTTAATAATCCATATTGTTAACATGGAAGAGATAGTCAATATCCCGTGCGATACATATAAACCACAACAACAATATACTCAGTCTATTTTATAAGTGGGGTCTGGGAAGAGTAAAATGTAACCCCACTAAAGTGGAGAAGCTGTTTCCGAAAAACCCTCAGCTAAAGAAACTTGAAAATAATGAATATTCTTCATTTCAAGTACATGTACGTATTTCACATTTTCACTTACATAACCAGTACTATTTCAAGTAATTTCATTATTTTCCTCCTTTTCATTTTTATTTCTATTTTAGGATTTAAGGTTATACTATGTAGCTTTACGTAAGGGAGTTGATTACCTAAACTTTGGGTATGAAGTTGAACTATTGAAACTTCAAATGGACATACAAAAATGTCGTGCTTATCTTTTTCTTAATTGATGTTTTTTTTTATTTGGATTGTACAAGATTTTAGCATAGAGTAATTACAATTCTTGACTAAAAGCTGAGGGCTAAGTCAGCAATATTTTAAAATTATTATTTAGTTGGAAAAGAGAAATTTTTCTTTTTTATTTTAAAGGGAAAGGAAATGAGAAAATTATTACAACTAATCAGGCTTCTTCTCAGGTTACACCCCTAATGTATGTCCCTTTTTATGACTTGTACTCTATGCTATTTTTCTAATGATTAATTTGCAAAATACTAAAATCACTGTTTTTGAAAATTTTTTTTAGGGCAAAATAGGTAAAAGCTCTTAAGAAGCATCCTCCATTAATATTCGCACGAAACATTGTGTATAATATATGCACTATTTAAATGACAATGTCAACAACTTTAGTGATGAGTACTAATTCAAAGATCCAAAGTTTACACTTTCATTAAGATTGAGATTTGAGATTTCTCTAAACAATTCAAAATAGAAAGGCATTCGTGTTACCCTCTTCACTTGGCTTTTCCCAATTTTAATATTTGTATCCTTGAGGCATCTTGACACTCTAGGTATACCTGTCAATAGGGCCGGGCTAGCCCGGTATCTGATCGGACCAGATCGGACCAGATCAGACCGGATCGGTTCATTATAAACGGTCCGGAACAAGGAGGAAGCGAGTTGCGGGCCGAGCCGGACTTAAAAATCGGTGGACCGGACCGGACCGATTTTTTAATAGAAAAATTATACTATATGTTGAGGGAAATTGAGACATGTTTTTGTCAAGAATCATATAAAATCTAATATAGAATTTAGTCCCTTTTAGAATCCCTCAATATGCAGCATTATCAAAGATATTTTTAGTTTCATTAGGTACAACGAATGAACATATTCATTTACTATTTTTTTCATTGCTAAGCAGCAGTCAATAAGTTAGACCAAGTAGTAGAAATCAAGAATATATATTAATTAAGTATTTATACAACTGATCTTCTTGATTGTAAGAGAAAATGATAGTCTCAGTTTTTCACCCTTGAGTTGTAGTATTAAAGTTGTATCTATTTAACTAGGCATACTATAGTAATGATGAGATAGTATTTAGAATAATTACAGTGATCTTTTACTTCATGAGTAGTGTTAACATAGTGATTAAACTTGGTTTCCATCAATGAGTCAAAGTATATGATTCTCAAGATGTTTTGATCATTTTTTTCCTGCTTTCACCTTCCTTTTCTTTTTATATAGGATTATATGTCCTTCTAATTGCAAGTACAAAGTGATAGACTTAGCTCAAATATGGAAAAAAAAATGGACCAGACCGGTGCTTAATGGGCTAGGGCCGAGCCTGACTTAGAATTTTTGAAAAAGAAACCGGTTCGGACCGGACCGGTAACTGAACCGATGAGCCGACTCTTAACGGGTCGGTCCTGACCCGATTGGCAGGTATAACTCTAGGTTAACTGTTTGGCTGACAGAGACGATATTAATTTGCTTAAATCAAAAGATATTAAACTTTTATAATATCTTTTATAAAGAACTCCAACTAATCACAACCATTAATTGTCTAAATTGAAGCTGTTAAGGTCAACTAATGAACATGCATGAAATTAGGTTTGCTTATACTTAATCTCGCAAAGAAACAGTTGACCAGACACAATATGGCAGAAAGCCAATAACAGAAGACGTATAAAAGTTAGTAATGAACTAAAAATCAAACTTCTCTGAAGATTCGACGTAAGTAGTGAAGCAGTTTTTTTTTTTCTCTGATTACGCAACAAGTTTGAACTTACAAAAAGAAATCAGTAAATAAGTAGGAATTTTGGCTTATTACACCAATAATCCAATATGCATTATGTTTAAACTTGTACACGGACATTCTATACTATTTTATTTGATTGCATGTCCTTAATATCTGACTTAGATGTCCAGAGATCAAGCATATCTATAGAGAATCGAATTTTGCTGCTGATTTACTTTTTAAATATGGTTGTAATGCTTCTCAAGATTTCACATAAGGGGTTTCAAAAATGTCAAACCTTACATTTGAACCGGTAATCTAGAGCAATTTTTGAACCCCTTTGCTACTTTACTGGAATGTTTCATCATTTTAAGGGGGTTCAATAGCTTATATATGTAATATAAATACTAATTTTTACTCTAATTATAGTGTATTTTTTCAACAAAGGGGGTTCAATTGAACCTCTTTGGAGCAAGGTGGCTCCGCCCCTGATGATTCCTCTTCTCGACTCAAGAAGAGAAAGGAGACTTTTGTATTATGAACCAGTCATGTTATATATATTATTATGCTTTCCTAAGCAAAAAATAAACTTGGATACTTAACACTGGCGGCGGAAATAAAAACTTAGAAACCCTCCAACATAAAGACAAAAACAACTAAATCTCTCCTTATTAGCCTTAGTTAAACGACGGAGTCAATAATGACAGGTGATGACCCTTACCAACCATTTTTCTAATAGTGATGACCTCTTCTCTTCCCACCACAACAAAATTACACAATAATTAGAGTAAAAACTAGGTTTTTATTGTATATATAAGGTATCGAATCCACTTGAAACGATGAAAAATACTAGTAAAACGGTTCAATAGCTTTAGGTTACAGGTTCAAAATAAAGATGTGATATTTTTGAACTTTTTCATAAAATCCTGCCTCTGTCCCTATTACCAGCACTCGTAAAGTTTAATATCAACACGAAGTCGAAAATAAACTTCACCCTCAAAGGCATCAGTCATGAGAGTAGCAATTCCTCTTGTCATGAAGAAATCACCAGTGCCACCAATAACTGAAACATCTCTAGTCTTATTCATCAATGGATCAGCTCCAGCAAAATTAATACTACCTTTATGTTCAGTTGAATTAAAAACAAATGAAAACCCTAACCATGCAGTAAATATTTCTTTCTTATCATAAAGGTAAAATCCTTGTGCTCTTCCCACTGGAGTTGAATGAAGATTGTTATCTAAAGTAATTGGATCATCAAATACCACCACATTTCCAAAATGATTTTGTCCAGCTAATTTTGTAAAATTTCCCCATGCTGGTGCTCCAACTATAGCTGAAGTTGCATTGTTGAAATTTTCACCATTGTAGATTATGTCATGGAAGTAAAATATTAGGGTTTTACAAGGCGGGCGAACGCGAATTTTATTGGTTGATTCAATTATGGAGAAGTTTACGTAACATAGAAGAATAAGGAGAATTGAATAAGCCATAGAATATGATTTCTTGGTTGACATTTTGGAGAGTAATATTATTCAAGAATATTTGGTTGAAAAATGAAAATGGTTAATTAGTTCAAGATTGAAGGTTGGTTATAAGGGGTTCTATTTTCTTCTTTTTTTCCCATCAATTGTTTTCTTGTAGGACTTATATGGACCAATATGTTAAAAAAAACTTGGCTTTAAAGGCATCTATGAAGCTCATGTACTAGACGTAGAATCTAAGTCAATTTCAAGAGTACAGTTTCTCTAGGCTTTAAGTTTGTTTTAGATGAACTTTTTCTTGGTAGCTATTGATAATTCTTTATGGTAAAGACCATACTGTATGAACATAAATGGTACTATATCTTATTTCTATGGCAATATCGGATTGGATCCATTTTAGTTGATACCTTCTCGTTTTTTCACGCCCATTAAAAAAATTATTAAATATAGTGTATATTTCACTATATTATCCTTATTTAATGTTTGACTATTAATTTTTTTTTTAAGAATCTTTTTAACTATTAAGTGTATAGTTGGAAAAAATCGACAAAAAAGTCTTAAAATTATAAAGTCGATTAATTTGGGACAAATTGTTATTGCTAAAGTGTCAACTAATTTGGGACGGATGGAGTATATATGTATATTGAAATATCAACCACACATGTGCTTCATTTCTTTCACTTTCTAACAAATTAAATGTAAACTTGCAGTGCAGAAATATCAATCAATATCATTGAAGATTTTATGTTGCATGTGATAACAAATGATCAACTCAGCGACTTCCAATTCGAGGCTATAAGTTCCACTTTTACACCCCTTACTTTGCCAACAACGTATTATCCATATATTGATTGGTTGTGACTTATTGTATCTAATTAAAGTCTAACAACAATCAATTTTCATTTGTTTTTTCTTTTCCAATGTTTGACCTTTGATGAACATAAAATCATAATCTAATTAATCAATATTTAGGTGACCAATTGTCAAAGAAAAAAATGATTGGAGCACCGAATTTCTAAGTCTCATAGTTGTATGCAACAATTTTGAAAGGGAAAGAAGTACAATTAGGTATATATCAAGATGATCCATCAATTATAAAATCTGAAATTAAATTTTAAGATGAAATGAATTTGAATTAGTGAAAGATGGGCTAACTACTTTTTGGTTTATTCTTTAATACTCCATATAATACTATTAAGTTTAGAGATATATAGTGGGAATAATAGCAAGCATCAGACTTCCTCAAATAACTATTTTCCAAATAACAGAATAGATCTTATTAGGTACATGAGCTAGCTAGCCAACTTGTGTCCCAACATTTTCACCTAACCATTTTCACGCTAGCGAACTAAAATTTGATGTGGGATAGAAACTGCAAAGAAGAAATAAAAAATAACAATTATTACTTCTATAGTTGTGTTTACGTTTGGATTGTACTCCTAGATAGTGTGTACTGAGATCTTTTTTTGCATGTACACAACTTGATGCGATCCGGATGAGTACTCGAAGCCATGGAAGATTTACGTTCGATATCCGGAACTTGGAATGCTTTCAAAGAGCTTGGAAGCCAAGAAACAAGCCAAGAGACTGGTCAAACAAGCAAATGAGAGCTCACTGGAAGCTGTGTCTACGCGATCGCGAAGCAACAGGCGTGACCGCGCGAAAGAAATCTACTCCACTGCGCGATCGCGAGACACCCCGCGCGAAAGAAATCTACTCTACTGCGCGATCGCGAGACACCCCGCGCGATCGCGAAGAAGCATCAGCCCACAATGCGCGATCGAAACTCCCAAGGCACGATCACGATGAAGGACGTCTGGGCAGCTTGGTAGAATCAACAATTAAGGGCTTTTTAGTCCATTCATTTATTGTATAATAACTACTATAAATAGGCTAATTGAGGGTTTATTCATTAGTTAGACTTTTGATGATGAATGATGTGAGTAAACATTGGCTAAGCATGTTGTTTGAGCACTCTCTATCCTTGGTTTGCAATTGAATGTTGATTCAATTGAGGACTAATTAGTATAAGTTCTTTTTTGCAATTGAATGTTGATTCAATTGAGGACTAATTAGTATAAGTTCTTTTTTATTGTTATTTTAAGGAGGTGATTAGGCCTCACCTCCTAATTTGTTTCCTTAATTCCAAATCAATTCAAATTGGATCTTGCTTCTATCATTTTATTTTCTTATTATTTTTCTAATCCTAGTTAGGATCGTATCACAACTAGACCTCTCAATAATGACATGGTTTGTTTTGACCTTTTTTTTAGCTGTTACCACAACAAGAGCGTGTTAGCATTTCAAAAACTCTTTCAAAAAAATGTTGTATATATTGGGTAACTTTTGAGAATTGTATAGTTGTTGGTAATGTTAGGTGATGTTTTGGTGAGTCAAAGTACATTTTTAAGATTATAGATGTAACGAAAAGAGGGTTTGACAATGTTTAGTATTAAAATGGTTTGGTGTTAATTGTATTTGAATTTCAACAATTTTTACGGAATTCATGCATGATCTTTTTCAATTGGAGGTGCCAAATTATTTAATTGGATCGCTTTCTCTTGTCTGTACTGAACAAAAACTTCCCTAGCTAGCTATTAAAACTACCAAGAAAAAAAAATGAAAAAGAACACAATCTTACCGTCAAGCCAATATCATAAATTCTTTTGAGATTAATTAAATACGTCAGTCTAATTCAATTAATTCATTTATCATATTGAAGTTAGGTTCAAGTGATATATATATATATATATATATATATATATATATATATATACCGTGCAATAAAGACTTTTCCTTATCTTTCTTCTTCAAATTACGAGGTAGAGTCAGGGGTGGCCCCAAAGCGGAATTGACCGGTGGTGGTTTTAAGGTGCTTTTGACTATTCTAGCTAACTCCAAAAAACCGTCCTCAGTTCGGATTGGACCTGGTTCACGCAGTCAAGCAGCAAAGACCTCTTTCTGTTCGGGAGCTTCGTATATATTGAGCTCGTAATGGTACCTCGCAATTCAAAAGTCTCTCTACGGCTGAAGAAGTGAGACAAAGCAGAATAATCTAACTGGAGGAGCCGTTTCTTTTTCCGTCCCCCCGCCAAGTAGCGACACTTCACCCAGATTCGAGCCTCCTTAAGGGTGGGTTATGTTAGTCAATCCGAGGACTCAGCTGTTAGTTAGTACCCCTTGGTTTCGGGGTGGACATGCAAAATTTTATGGGATTAAGTCCATACAAAATTTGGACGCCATTTGGGTGATTATTGATCGGCTGACTTATATATATATATATATATGCTTTAGTGTAAGGAAGCACATGGGAGAAGCAACGACAAAGGTTTCATCTGAACCCGGATTTCGACATATAATATAAATTTATAAATTAAAAATTCAGTAAAATTTTACTCCTAGTAATTAATAATTATATGATCTGATCCCTCTGCAAGTACAACTAGCGCAATGCTTAGGACTTTTAATGTTTGATCAAATCAAATCTAATCCTGTATTTGTATAATTGTATCTGATGACACCTTCTATTGAAACTTTTAGCATCTATAAGGACAATGTTACCGAAAAAATGCTGCTGGAAGCTTGAACTAAATTAAAATAGATCACCAAGTGGTAAGTAAATTAAAATAAATTAAAAAGGACACTTATATTCAATCATACAATTAATAATAAGTACACTTCGGAAATTTCGTTGCTGAGTTGGTTGGCACCATCTTCAAAGTAACATCGATATTTTGGGAAAAATAACAAAATATAAAACTTAATCTTTCCCTTCCATATTTGCCATTAATACTTTGACTACTCAGAAGCGGATTTATGATTTTATATTTATAGGTTCTATACAATAACTTTTTTTGGCTAATGGACAGAGGCGGATTAAGAATTTAAACCTTATGAATTCTAAATTTTAGAATAATGATCTTTAATTTGTGTTAGTTATTAGGTTCTCAACTCATTTTTGTATATATTTAATAATTTTTTTACACATATACACTATCGATGCTAAACATAATGAGTTCCGCCGAACCCCGATCCTACTCTCTATATCCGCCCATGCTAATGAGTTTTGGATAGCCGAACTCGTGTTGTGGGCTTGTGCATGGATCCTCCTCTGCGACTAACCATATACACTTTGGACGATCGATTTGTATAAATCTATATTAAGCAATGATTCAACAAAAATCGATATCACAAAGGAAAAACAAATGGGATATTGTTTCATAAATCAGTGGTTTAGTTTTTACCGCTTAATTACATTTTAACAACTTTGTACTTGACTTAAATCTAGTTATTTGAAAGAAACAAAAGAGATTTCGACACACAATAGATCAACAAGCTGGAATAGCTCAGTTGGTTAGAGCGTGTGGCTGTTAACCACAAGGTCGGAGGTTCAAGCCCTCCTTCTAGCGTTTTATTATTTTGAAAAAACCCGGAACTTTTTTTTTTTTTTTTTTTAATTCTTTGCTACTTTTAGGTTACAAATCAGACATACTGCAAAAACATCAGGCATGAATATTTGAAACTTAACATTGATGGTACTTGTATTAATGAAACAGGACGAGCAGGAGTCTTTAGGGATTGGAATGGTAAATGGATTATAGGTTACATCAAAGCAATCCCAGTTTCAACTGCTATTTACTCTGAACTGCTAGCACTGCAGTATGGCATTAAACTAGCAATAGAAAAAAGTATAACCCCACTCATAATCGAAACAGATTGTAACGATCTTGTTAACATGATTTCAAGAGGAGAAGGGCCTCACTTAAACTTAATCCATGATTGCAGGTACCTATTGCTTAGTGCAGGAGGACCGAGGTTGTAGCACAACTATAGGGAAGCCAACAGAGCGGTGGATCAAATGGCAAAAATGGGCTGCAATTTATCTTTTTAGGAACTAAGGACCTATCATGATCCTCCTAGTTATGTAATATCTATTCTAGAACAAGACAATCTTAGCACGGTGGTGCCTAGATTAGTTAGTAGTTTAGTTTCTATGAACAACTTTAATTCGGACAATCTGAGTACTATGTTGCCAAGGTCGGTCCGAGTATTTAATAGTTAGGATTTATGTTTTTCAATAAAAGTCTTTCATTACCCAAAAAAACAAAAAAAAAAATCAGGCATGAATATATATCACATATCATCTAGAAACCTCATTGAATAAGATGGTGATCAATCACAATATGTAATACCTTTCTGTGTTGATAGAAAAATAATAGTGATACTTTTCAAAGTTGGCATCCCATGTAAGTAATAACAAGTAAACACGGCCAAAACCTTGTGCTAACTCCAATTATAACAAGTCCATTATACTTAATTCACTTTAATTCCTTTTTGAACAATTGTTCTATTTAAATTGTAGTTTGTTAACCGCTTAATTGTTTTACTGGTGTAACTTATAAAGAAAACCTAAAATGCACAAATTAAGACGAAAAAAAAGTTATAACGGCATTGTTGAGTATGTAAAAAACTTCTATTTCCTCAGTTTCAATTTATGTGATTTCATTTACGTTGTACGAATTTAATAAAAAAATAAAGACTTTTGAAATTAAACTTGTGTATTAAAATAAACAACAGATGTTTGTATGACTACAAATCATCTCATTTAAAGTAAAAGTGCATGTTTATTTCCAAATTTAGATGAAGATCATTCTTTTTTAAACGAACTAAAAGGAAAATATGTTCACATAAATTGAAACGGAGAGAATACTAATTAATATTTGTAATCAACTTGAAAATGACGCGACAGAGCATTAATTAATTACACATACGGCAAATTAGACGTACTTTAATTTATTTAGCAAGAATATTCTTGTTGATACCTCCACTTTCGTATTTTATTTTGGAGGATTTGCAATAAGGCCAATTTATTTGTATTAAGATTTAATTCCCAGCAAACAACATATACCCCTCCTTTCATTATTATTAATCTAAGTTTGGGTTACACTTTCCTTTAAAAAAGTATTCATGAAGTGTCTATGTCACATACACTTTTTTATTACGATTTAAAAGGCTAAATTTAACTATTATTTTGGGAAATGATTTATTAATGATGAGGGTATATAATTGAAAGAGAAACATTAACTTCCTCTTTATTTGCTGAAGTACTGGACATGTAAAAATAAAATTCTATTTTAATATATATACTAACAAGTAGAAGTGGATGAAGGGAATAATTAATATTCCAATGCAGCTTCTAATAACGTTCATATATTGCTTAATTTCCAACCTTACCATTGAATTTCAGGTGGTAAATTATTACTTCTTCCATTAATATAGATAATCTAGTAAGATCACAATGAAAATGCAAGATGATTAACTAACTAAAAGATAGTACTCCCTCCGTTTCAAAATATTTATCATTTTTATTAAAAATAGTTGTCTCAAAATAATTGTCTAGTTAGGAGTTCAAGGTAAAATTTCTCAATTTTTTTCTATTTTATCCTTAATAATTGTTGTTCTTGAAAATACAACTAAAAATAATATTTATTGAAGAGAGAATATAATGTGGGTAAAATAGTCAATAATCTCCCATCATTAATAATTTTTTAAGGGGCGTGCAAAAGTGAAGATGACAAATAATTTGAGACTGTGGGAGTAGTAAGTACATCGATGCAAAATATTTCATTTTTCTTCAGGGAATATAGCAACTTCGTCCCTGAGCGATTGTGTTATTTCCATTTTAATCCTTTTTTTTTTTTTTTGTACATGTATAACATATATCATGATACTAATGAAAAAGAAAAAAAAATTACAAAGACTTGATAATCTATAGGGTAAACTAGGAATTTTTGAAAGTCCTTTGATATAAAGGGGGGAGAATGATTATTGTTGATAGTTGAGGGCAATTTGATTTTTAAACCAAAGTTCGGGGGCGTAAATAATTTTCACTTATTAATTAAAAGTCAAAATACGTTTAGTTGAATAATTTAAGGACCAAAATCGTTCTTTTCCTTTTTTTCTTATATTCAAGACAAGATGAGCTATAAAGGGAATGAACCTTGACGAAATTTACATTGTCTATAACCCAATCTCAATATAATGTAGATTATTAGACTTGGATATTAACAATTGGATATGATAATAAAAAGACAAGAAAAAGAAGATGGGCCGATACCAACAAAATCGAAGATGTTTCGGCTTATATTCCTACTAATATAATTTTCATTACTGATGGACAAATCTTCTTATTCGCCGACCTAGCTATTCAATTGTGGAAATAATCATAATCTTTTTAGCAGGGAAGTTTCTTCATAAAAGGCCAAAAGAAAACTATCAATGCATTCATAATTCCACAAAAGGGTGCACCATAGGTCAATATTCATTTGCCTAACTCAAGAGGAGATATTTCCTAACATTTGTTCAAATTCTCCAATAAACTCGACTTTCTTGAACTATTACAATGGTGTCAAAGATCCATTAACACTTTAAGATCCAGTTTGGGTAGTGTACTGATTGCTACTTGCTACTATCATTTCCAACAAGAGGGTAGGTTGATGTATAAATTAAAGTATTCCGCACATTTGAAAAGAGTGTGACGTACGCAGCTTACACTGATACAAGTATCAATGGTTGTTTCCACACTTAAAACTTTATATTCCCTTCAATCCTTTCCTATAATATGTTAATATGCATAGTTAATATGTTGTGAAAGTATAACATCATTCAAATATGGAGCCAGAGATTACAAGATTAAGAAACAGATTAGGATTACCATGTCTAAAACCAATAGAAACTAAGTCGAATAGCTAGTATTAAAGAGTACGAAATGGTAGGTATTTAAGAGCCAATATCAGACCGTTTGCCTCCAATTAGTACCCAAACCGGTCCGGTTCGGTACTGCCCACCAATGGACTAGTTATCGATTTTTTACCGGTCCTGGCTAACCGGTCTTTTTTCTTAAGCTCGACTCGGCCCGCAACCCGCTTCTTTCTTGTCACGGACCGTTTATAATGAACCGGTCCGGTCCGGTCCGGTTCGGTACCAGACTAACCCGACCTGATTGACAGGTATATTCCTACTAATGTAATTTCTATTACTGATGGACAAATCTTCTTATCCGTAGACCATTCAATTGTGGAAATAATCATAATCTTTTTACCGGGGAAGTTTCTTCATAAAAGGCCAAAAGAAAACTATCAATGCATTCATAATTCCACAAAAGGGTGCACCATAGGTCAATATTCATTTGCCTAACCCAAGAGGAGATATTTCCTAACATTTGTTCAAATTCCGCGCATTTGAAGGGGGTGACGTACGCCGCTTATCATGATGCAAATATCGATGGTTGTTTCCACACTTGCAACTTTATATTACCAGTTGCACCAAGACTTCCCGTCAATCATTTCCTATAATATATGTCTAATAAATATACTTTCATGTGAAGATGGTGACTCTTCCCACTAACATCACACGTCTCTATAACAGCCATCATCAGTAACAACACTTTAGTATAACAGTCTAATTTCTTTAATTGATTTCTTATGTTATGTAATATTATATATTCTTTATAATATCACCTCGATATACTTATTAAAAGTATTTCAAAAAAATGATGCTATTACATAGGTTTGATTGTATGATTATTTACTTTATAACCAATTGGAAAACTAAGAAACAACAGAGTTGGTGCCTCTAGCTGAATACTATTTGATTTGTTCACTAACCACTCTCCTTTTTCTTATTAAGAAAATTCAACCTTAAGCTCACCAGGTTTGATTTTTGAACGATATCTAGTGTAACTTTTCATACTAGCAATTAGATATTTTATCACCCTATATACCTAGAATTTTGTCCTTGTGCCCAAAAAAAGTTCCAATAAAAATACTTGTATATGCATCAAAAACTTCGGGTTCCGTACGACTCTCGATGGTAGAAGAGAAAAGGAAGATATCCAATGAGTCGCCTTATTTTGTAGTAGGGCTTTTGGAGGGGGGCACCTGGTCCCCCTGTATTTTCGTCGCCGCTCCAACCTGCTGTCGTGCCATTCAGAACTTCTCCAGCCACCCCTCAACCGTGGGATTGCCGGGGAACCCCCTGATTTGGGTCATTCTATGTTGCATGGGTCCTCGACACTGTATCACGGTAAAATCTTACCCACACCGGGTGTATGCACCAAACCATATCAATTAATCATGGGTATAAAGAATTTAATAAGGTGAAAAGACGTGTTAATTAACTATACGATCAACAGAGAAAAGCATGTACGTCAACACATGTCATGCATATATTAGATTGATGCATACACCCGATGTACATAATTAATAACATTCGTACAATTTAATATCCATCTTAAGACGAAAATAATCCAAACCTTCAACAGCATCAGTAGTAAACGTTACAACACCTCTAGCCATGAAGAAATCTCCTGTCCCTCCAACAATAGAAAGGTCCCTAGTTTTTTCTCCTATAATATCTGCACCCATAATACTTAACGTACCATTATAATCACAAGAATTAAATACTAAAGTATAAGCAAACCATGCATTATACTTAGTTTTCATGTCATATAAATAAAATCCTTGAGCTCGTGCCACGGGGGTCGAATTTAATTTTTGATCTATTGTTATTGGATCATCAAATACTACTAACATTCCAAAATTGAAATCACTAAACACATTGGGAGGATTTGAGATTTGTGTTGAAGTTGCATTTGCAACATTTGTTTTGTTGAAAAGTATGTCATGGTAATAAAGCACGAGTTGTTTACAAGGTTTATTTGGTTTCATGGTTCTTGAATTAGCTATGAGAAAACAAGAAGCAAGTATAATGTAAAGAATTTTGGAATAAGAAGCTTTTTCCATGGTTTAGTTTATTGATTGAAGTGTTTTTTCAAGTTTATATATAGTGCAAAAGGCTTTGTTGTTACTTATACTAAATAGTCAATTTATTGATTGACGAATATACCTAATGAACATACTTGTAAATTTGGAGAAAATGTTGTTATCTGCTTGTTTCAATTGTTGCATACAGAGTTAAAGACAAAGTTAAGTTGCATGACTTGTCTTATTTAGTGTTTATATTTGACAACTCTTAAAAATATTGAGTAATGAATTTGTATTCTTTTAACAAATAAGACATAGCTGCATAGCTGATTTGTTAGTATAGATGGAAATACTATTCAATAGGTTCATATACAGAAGGGAACTAAGTTAGCTCGGATCCTCCGAAATGCTGCCGCACCCGTGTCGGATCGTTCAAAAATGCACTACTTTGAAGGATCTGACACACACCGGCAACATTTTCGGAGGATACGAGCAACACAGGAAGGGAAAACAAATATATATACTATAGTGGATAAGTCAGTAAATTCATGGATAGAGAAAGAGCAACATGAAGCAAGAATAATTAATATCAGCACAAATTTAAAAGAGTTTGCAAGTTTGCAATAATAGAACAGAAGGAAAAACAAGGGAAAGGAGTGCATGTATACAATGCTTGATAGCTAGTAATGTATCTTTCTTAGTTGGTATATCATTCTTGATCTATTACTGTACATTGAATACTTAAAAAGAGCTTGATGAATTTCTAGCAACTCAACTTTTACTCCGAATCACCATCGCCGTCTGTCGAGTCCCCTTCCTTCAAAGAACTGAGAGATTCTTGAGGTAACTGGCTGCGGTACTGCTGCACCACCAACACCGATGCTGTAGTTGAAAATTCTGGGGATGTCAGCAGGTTCCCCAATGATCCTAGTTCAGGGCAGTCACTTTTTTTATCCAAAGCTACAACTACTTGTCCCTCGGGCATTCTGCCTACCAGAAACAGATTGCATCGATTATATTCACGGATTGCTTCTATAGTTCCCCGAGCATCTTTCACGGTCCTCTCCTCAAATTTGATCGATCCATCCATGGAAGATTTGTGCTTCACATCAGCAAGGAACTCTTCATCCTCAGATCGAGCCTCAGGACTAGAGTTGTCATTCATTTCCAGCTTGACACTGCTTCCGGTAACCTCAGAGTCCACTATGAACCGAACCACAGTCAAGCTAATGCCAGGGTGCTCAGAGATGCGCACACCATAAGCAAGAGCTTCGCGATCATCATGGCCCCCAAAGAACAAGACGGTTACTGTAAAGTCAACATTACTTGAAGATATGTGAGAAGCTCCACCAAGACCCCGGTCCACCAATATGCCAACTGAACAGGGTGCGTGCTGAAGAACTCTCCTGTTCACATGCCTAAGATCACCTCTGGTTGTCTCCAAATGTCCGTCAAGTCTCGGATGCTTATGAAATGGCAGAATTATCATGGCAACCCTTTTTCTCTCGGCACTAGCTACTATGTCCTCATGCATGCTGTTCATTGGAGAGATTGCAGTAGTTGGTCGAATAGACACCTTACTTAGATGCTGGAAAGTCTCAAAAGCTACAACAATCTGATTTGAATCTTGAACCTGGTCTCCAGTGTTCCAAAAGGGCAGTCCATTCTTTTTAGCCTTGTGGACCATCAGAATCGCAGAGGACCTTTCTGAAAGCTCCATGAGGTGCATTGCGTAGACACGAAGCCCTTCTCTCTTCTCAATACCCCGAGAAACCTCAATGAGATTGAGCATTGTAGGAATGTTTCTTGTGCTGTGGAAGCAAGTCAAAACTCGGAGCTGTTTACTTGTGTTTTTCCTCTCTATAGTTCTGTGTTTGTAAGCTGTCACAGCCAGTTTAGCTGGTTTATATACCGATATCACCATAGGTGTCGTGATGAATGTTGTGAAGAGAGCCATCAACACCATGATAGCAAATGTCTGATCATTAAGGACCTGCAAAACCGATCATCAGAATTCAGAGACGGAAAAAAAAACGATACAAAACTATTAGTAGATCCAAAATGAACCAGGAGTAATGAAGCTGAATCTTACTCCTCTATCTTTGCCAATGTTGAGAACAATGAGCTCCACCAAACCTTTAGTGTTCATCAAGAAACCGAGAGTTACAGCCTCTTGGACTGGTATTTTGCACAGTAATGAGACCACAATAGTGCCAACAATCTTCCCAAAACATGCCGTAAATATGACCAGAACAAGAAGACCCCATGATTGAGCCCCTTGAATAGTGGCTACATTCGTTTTTAATCCACTAGACACAAAGTAGAGAGGAAGGAGTAGACCAGACACAAGATCCTCAACTTTTTCCACCAGAGCACCTGCGAAAGGCCCTTCCTTTGGGACGAGAACTCCAATCACAAAAGCCCCAAACAAGGCATGAATTCCAATCGTGTCAGTCACAAATCCTGCAGCCAAAACAGCTGCCAGAGTAGCGCACACATATTTTTCGTCCACCGGCTCACCATCAGAGCAACGTCTAGCCATCCATTTGAATATACGAGGAGCAATGAATATGCAGAGTAGCACAAAGCCAGTCCCGCACAAAAGGACCCACAATGAAATAAGAGGAGAACGGCCAACACCAGAGAGGGCAATAGCTAGAGCGAGCAGAATCCATGCAGCCACATCGTTGACTGCTGCAGCAGACATTGCCATTTGACCAACATCAGTTGTTAATAGCTTGAGTTCAGCCAGGATACGAGCCAAAACAGGGAAGGCAGTGATAGAAAGGGCTACTCCCATGAAGATCAGAAAAGGTCCTTGGTTAACTCCTTGAGAAATAGTTGCCCGAAGAACAAAGGATGTCCCAATTCCTAATGCAAAAGGGAAACTGATTCCAGCAAGGGCAATGCTTAAAGCTCTCTTTCCAGTCCGACGAAGGGACTTGGGATCTAACTCCAGGCCAACGAGGAAAAGAAAGAAGAGGAGGCCAAGATTGGCCAATGTATCTAGTACTGTAAGGCTTTTCGGTGGAAATATAGCATGCAGATACTTCTCGTTGCGACCTAGAGCGGAGGGACCAAGTAGAACCCCTCCCTGACAAAATCAAAGATCAGATTAATTTAATATCTTCTCTAGCAAGTAGAAATCAATGTCATAACTGCATGTTCTTATTGGGCCATAGCATTAATGATCATATAAACATTCTAACATCATATCACAAATCATTTATAAGAAATTCAACCACATTAACTGGTTTAAACTCAACACAGTGGTTGAGTCCTTCATACTCAGGCTTTGATCAAATCAGAGAAAACAGGTATAACATTCATTCAAAGTTCATTATGATGTGAAATTACTGGTCAACTAAGCCCCCTACTTAAGATTCAATTCATAAGGCTAATTTTATGTTGTCGCGAGGCTTTGGAACGAATTAGAGGTTCATACGAAACTGATGTTTATGAATCTAATACAATTAAATTTGATAGAAATTTAGAATTATGATCTCATACAAGTTCCAAATTTCCTGAAACCAATAGCATGTGAAATGTTTCATGGATTAAAGTCAACCTATTTGATTTCTTATACATGCATAAGCAAAAAAGTTTGCTTTATTGGCAAATCACCAAGGAATCATTTGCCTTAACAGTTGAGTGGAAAAACAACAAGGGACCATGTGTTTTTAGTTAGTCTAAACTAATTAAAGGAACAAGAATACTGAACTTTCAAGATACCAATATAAGTATGTAACACCAATCATCCTATCCCACAATGCTTCCTACAAATGGGGCAACTATTAGCTTATTGGAGACAAAATGTAGTCGTTTTAGTAGGCAGAGTTACGTGGTACATATACTAGTATTAGATAGTATAAACTGGCCGAACACCACCGTTGTAATCTAATAGTCTCGTGCACAACAAAATGTAGGAACCCCAAAATCAAGAAAAGTACCAATATAAGCGTACTTTATCAACCAAAAAAAAGACAAATAAATATATAACACCAATCATCCTATCCCACAATGCTTCCTACAAATGGAGCAACTATCAGCTTATTGGAGACAAAATGTAGTCGTTTTAGTAGGCAGAGTTACGTGGTACATATACTTAGTAGTAGATAGCATAAGCTGGCCGAACGCCACCGTTGTAATCTAATAGTCTCGTGCACAACAAAATGTATGATCATTCCTAGCTACCACCCCCTTTTCTCCTTCTGCGCTGCTGATCCCACAAAATCAAGAAAAGTACCAATATAAGTGTACTTTATCAACCCAAAAAAAAAAAAAAAGACAAATAAATATATAACACCAATCATTCTATCCCACAATGCTTCCTACAAATGGGGCAACTATCAGCTTATTGGAGACAAAATGTAGTCGTTTTAGTAGGCAGAGTTACGTGGTACATATACTAGTATTAGATAGCATAAACTGGCCGAACACCACCGTTGTAATCTAATAGTCTCGTGCACAACAAAATGTATGATCCCACAAAAATCAAGAAAAGTAGTGAAAACACAAACAAAAAGTACAGAAAGAAATACTTACAACAATCTCAGCAATGACACGAGGTTGTCTCAATGGTCTAAGAATATAGGCAAGTGCACGAGTAAGTACAAGAACTAAACATATTTGAACAATGGCAAGAGCAAGTGCATAGTCCAATGGATTGTCTCCTTGAAATACACCATTTGAAGCTGCTTTCATTGGTGGTGGACACTTTACCGTTACGTTTGAAGCCATTCTGCAAATTATGAACATGGTAATTAACTAGTGTCACATGAAATAGTGGTTCGACCGACTTTCGGTCGAAATCCGACGGTCGAAAAAGCCAAATATTTTAGTAGTGTACATGCTAGGAACTTTGAGAATATATATAAGATGATTAAAGATAAAAATAATAATTATCCTTAATGATATATAGTCAAATTTAAAACATGATATGAACCTAATCCTACTATGATTAGTATTACTATTGAGATAATTGAGTGGCAAAATAACTATGACACCAATTAAATTACTAAATCAGCGGAAAGATACCCTCCACATGGTAAACACTTGCCCCTAGGCCGTAACTAACACTCCGTTTGGATGGTTGTTGCCCATCGTTTCATAATGTGTTGTGTTATATAGTATCATATGGTACTGTATCGTATTATATTGTACAATATTTGGATAAACTGTAGCGTTTATCGTGGTTTAATAATTGAAAATAAGGTAAAAGGTAAAATGAAAATATTAAATAATAAGTGAGGGTATGATAGGTAAGAAAAATAGGTAACGACGCGATCGCACCAAATCGGTCGTTACATATGACTTAACGATACCATACAATGCTAATTAGAGAAACAATCAAAACAAACGACGTACCCATAGTAACAATACAATAACATACTATGGGTTACAACCGTCTAAATGTCTAATATAATTTAGTGTATACATATAGTCTAGGATTAAATTTTCTTCGCACCTCTTGCTAAATTTGTTTGTTTCTTTTGCATGGAGAACATTGATTGAGGATAGAACCTGAGATATACATTTAATTTGTTTTTCTTTCCCGAGCTAAGATATATGTTTAATTTAGTTTCAGATAACAGTTGTATAAAATTAAAAATAACGAAAGTCGAGGTTTGAATTATTAGAGTTAGCATATCTAATCTTTAATACGAATTTGACCATTATATCGTTTGGAAAATTAATTCACCTTATAAAATAAATACTACTCCCTCCTGTCCTCTTGATATAATTTTTTAGTCTTTTTTTATGGTCCAAAATAATTGATTTTTTTTTTTTCAAATACAAAGACGTTATTAAGTTTCTCTTTCCAAAGCTGCCTTATTAATATATAATCTAAACATATTTCTAAGAAACCCTTACAATTTTTTAAAAGTACATTTCAGATAGATAAACGTTAAGAATTAAGATAGTCAATAATTCTTTAATTAATGTTAAAAGGTTGATTCCGTAAAAACAATCCAAGAAAATCAATTAAAGTGAACCGATAAGTAGTATAAATTACAAAAATAACTATAAATTACTACTCCTTTCCGGTCCGGCCGCAGTACGGCACCTGAACTCGAAGCTACGATCAGATTGGATCTGGTCCTATCCGACCCAACCCCGGAACTTAGAACGGCCGGCCTGTTTGAACGGTAGAACGGGGAGAGGGGGAGTCGTGCCCATTCTCTACCCGGGCACGAGTAGGAACATAAAAAGATAACTTAGTTAAACATATTTAACATAGTATGGTTAAAGAAAATCTTTTTTACTGCCTTTAATGGTGTCAAAAGAAGTAACTAAAAACAAACGGTATCAATTGTATCACATTAAAACCTTAATTTGGACTCTAGCATATAATGTTGGTAGATGGTGGCTATCCAACCCCTCCCCCCCCCCCCAAAGTCTCCACCCCTTGATTATTTCACTATGCTTATACGTGTCTTCATGTTTCCTGTTGAATCAACATTGCTACAGCCTGCCACCTCAATACCCTATGTACAATCAAATTTTTATGTAAAAACATCATTTGCCTTGTAGTATACTGCAGACCCGGCGCGACTGACAGATAAGCCGATGTTAATAACAGGTCTAATTCCGCGTTCCCTACGTTCCAAAATGATTGTCATAGTTTACTTATTAGTCTGTTCTAAAAAGAATGGCACAATTTTAAATTTGGAAACAGTTTTGAGTTGAAACTACTACTTTACCCTTAATGAAATGCTTTATAGCCACATATTTATGTATGACTTATTTTGGACTACAAGTTTCAAAAGTCTTACCACATTTCTTAAACTCCGCTCCAAGTCAAACTATGACAACCATTTTGAAACGGAGAGAGTATCTTTTAGTTACTACTATAGCAAAAAGTGTTACGTTATACTTCTTCCGTTTCAAAATGACTATCTTAACTTGACTTGGAGCGGAGTTTAAGAAATGTATTAGCGTTTTTGAAACTTGTGGTCCAAATAAGTCATACATAAATATATGGCTATAAAGTATTTCATTAAGGTAAAGTAGTAGTTTCAAATTTAGAATTGTGTCATTCTTTTTGGAACGGACTAATAAGAAAATAGTGTCATCCATTTTGAAACGGAGGGACAGAAAATATATACTATGATTAAGAGAAATTAAGCGAGAGAATTAAAGAGATACCTGATTAATCTTGAGAGATAATTTGTTTATCCTTCACTTGCACTACTGCAACATTTGATGTATCCTTGTTGTATGGAGGATTACAAGAAGATTACTGAAAGAGAAGGGAATAAGAAAAGACAAGTAATGAAGAACCAAACATATAGAAAAGAGAAAAAGGTCCTTTGTGACCTCTTTTGCACTCTTCTTTATCATCACGATATATTGCTATATAAATACAAATTTTATGTATAAATGACACCATGAATTATATAGGTAAATTAATAATTTCAAAGCAAGTCTATTAAGATATTACTAAATCCGTATGAGATTGGATTTTCTTGCACAATTAACTTAAAATCTTAAATTTTTTTCTAAATGTATTGTTAAAAATATTACCTTTATTGCTTTGAAGAGATGAAATGATATCCAACCATGACAAGAGATTTCTATATGTGTCAAAATTTAAAGTTTTTCTTCTCTAGTTACTATATCTACAAGGGAAACTTTTTAAAAGGTATTGGTTTTGATTAAGAAATACAAGAAGTTTCATGGCTGGCATTGTTAGAAAGAAGCAAGCTGCATGTTTTTGCCAGTCAATATCAAGAACACGTGCAGTGGATTAATGATTCATGAAATTAATACTCATTCCGGTCCATTTTATTTGATAGGTTTTACTTTTCGAGAGTCAAGTTGACCAATTTTCGAAGTTAAATTGAGCTAGATTTAGTCAATATTTTAAAATTATAATTTATATATTAAAATACTACACGAAAAGTACTACAAGTTGTAATTTTTGTCATATTAATATGGTGAAGAAATATATTTCAAAATGTTGTTCAAAGTTTACATTGTTTGATTTTTAAAAAAGGAAAGAGATCAATTATTTTGGACCGGAGGGAGTAGATAGTATTCCTTCCATTTGAGTTAATCTTTTCTTTTTAGTCTGTTTCGATATGATTTTATAGTCTTTCCTTTTTAATCTATTTCGATATGATTTGAGTTAGTTATTTCTTTTTAGTTTTATTATTAATGATATAATTTTATAAACATTAATATGGAATGATATATTTAAGATCACAAATTTAAAAGTTTTTATTTTGTTTTTAAACTATATGTTTAATTAAATATTTTCGTATAAAATGAAATAGATAAATGAGTACTATAGGATAGAATGCCTTGCCCTAACTACATATGATAATGAAGTTCACATTATGTCTGTGGACAATCTTAAGTAAGTTAAAAAGTTTCAGCTACAATTGACAATGCATAGCCCCTTCACATTACTAAACATATACTCCCTCCGTTCCAAAATTGTTGTCATAGTTCGGATTTCGAAAGTCAAACGAGTTTAACTTTGACCGTAATATTTTTATATGTCTTTTAAATATTTTGAATTATTAATAATTGTGACTTATAGTATTTTTTATGTAGTTTCTAAATATATAAACATCGTTACAAAAACCTTTAAGATTATATGTTTAAATTCACGGTCAAAATGAATTCATTTGACTCTCGAAATCCGAATTATGACAACTATCTTGGAATAGAGAGAGTATTAGTACTTAGTATCCACTTGTGTAGCCTTAATTTTACTTTTCTTAAGTGCTCAATAAAGAGAACAACCAATAGAATATCAGTATTCATAGTATCAATATTATAATGAGATATCTTTAAATAAAAAAATGTCGAAGTAAAGCCAACTTGAAGTATATATGAATGCACCATGCACATTAATGGTTTAGACTTTAGACTGGAAAATATAATAGATAGGGGCAAGCAGGAAATAACATGTGATTTTCCAGAAGGGAAAGCCACCAAAAGAGGGATTAGAAGGGCAAATTAAAGAGATATATATTTCAATTGAAGTAAATAATTTATTAAAATTTGATATATTGCAAGATTTTTTTTATATGGTCGATAAATACTATATAGATGAGATATGCTTTCTTATGCAGAAGTATATACAAGTCCATATATCATTAGATTTAAGTTATATACACTGATAATGTAAAGATATAATTTTATCATAAGTTAGTACTCTATTTGTAAGATAATTAAGCACTTCACACTTATTATAGACAATTGACCTTTAAGTAATATGATAATGTTTCATATTCTTCCTCACCATTGATGTCAAAATAATTTTTATTATGTTTAAACAATGTATGTAATTCATTTGTTGCTCTATATATATATACCTTTTCTCACTACATAATAAACATAAACTTGTTATTCATGTGCATGCATCTTTTTACATAGAAATAAAGTAATTCGTATCCAGAGCATGCAAATGATAGGTCCGTGAGTCTTTATATATATATATTTTTTAAAGATCTTATAGTAGTTATATTACCTGTGACTGCAACCAGAAAATATATATTGCTTTTTGACTTTCCAGTTGTGGATTTTTCTCACTTTTCTATCCATCACAATATTGATTGTTGAATTCTGTCAACTTTCTAAGCCAAGAGGTTTGCAAGTCAGCAACCATATATTACAATTAAAACAAAATCATTTAACCAAAGTTCACTAATCAAGAAAAGCAAGAAAAATAACACCACTTTTTGATTTATGGGAAAAAGAGATGATGCCCTTTTGGACTAATATGTAAAATACGATTCTAACTGTGGCTATTTTATACCACACAGGAGTTAACATTTTTGCAGAATAGCCACAAAGAAAGTCATTTGCTTACTTAGCAACTTGACAGTAATAAACCCCAAGTTGCTAATATGAAAAATCTGACTTCAGTTGTGGCTCTTTGCAGAAAAAGCAAACCAGCTTTAGGAAAATAACCACAACTAGAGTCATATTCACCCACCAGTAAAAACTGTTGTGTTAGTACTCCTAGTTTTCTTGTTTATTTCTGTAAGGTTATCGTTACAAGATATAACTTTTGCACACGGACCACTTTTAACAGTGGTCTTTATTTTGAGATCACTTTTTTTTATTGATTTTGCATAAGACACCATTTTTTTGAACTTCAATCCTTGTAGGCTGAACTTTACACTACAAGGGTTGAAGTTTACGCATTCTATGCCGAAAAGTTCAGCCCTTGCGGGTTGAAGTTGAACTTCATAACTTAGACATGAAGTTCAACCCATAAGGTTTGAATTTCAGCCCACAAGGACTGAAGTTCCAAAAAGTGACCTTTCATACAAAATCAATAAAAAAAGGTGACCTCAAACAAAAGACTGCTGGCAAAAAGGGCTATTTGTGCACTTTACCCGGTACCATAGACAGTGGTTTGTCTTATTGATCCCGCGTAAAGTGGTTTTGCAAGAATGACATCTACTAACTTTAATGAATAAATTTCGAATGAAAATATCCCTACGAAATCTTATATTGACTCCCGCATCCCGCCCTCCCTTTCTAGTAAGTGCTTATTTCTTTCAACATTTTCCTAGATAACTTGAAATGTTGTCCCGCTCTCACTTTCTCGTAAGTATTGCCTAGCAGCACTAACACTTGACTTTGACCCCCTCTTGCATATGTGACACTTGCCCTTTTATCTCATCCCACATTCTCCCAGATAACTTGAAGTGTTACCTCGGCAGCACTTGCGCCTTTGATCTCATCGCAATCAGCATGTGCCTTTTATATTTTTCGAAGAGGCAGCACTTATCAATTTATAACTTGAAGAGCTGCCTCCACAGCTATTTTGCTAAGCCATTCTTAAGTGGGGATAAAAACCATAATTAGTGAAATGCGAGTACACCCAGTAAAATATTTTGGTAATGAGTAACTAGGCCTGACTGGATGGGCCAAAGTTAAGAGATGTCAAATTAAGTCTATGAATGAAGGCCAAAAGGGACCAATTTTAGATTAGTCCAAGTTCATTTGATGGAATTTCAGATATGTACGTTTTATCTGAACTAGTGAGGGAAAAAGCAAAAAAACTTTATTGAGTGCCTTCCATAAGGAGTGGTTTTGTAAAAATGCCTGCGCTAAGTAATATTTTAGCAAAATACCTTTTTTAGCTTGGAGCCAAGACTTCACGGCAAAAATTTTGTAAGTTTTGACAATTGCCAATACTTTAAGGACAAATACTGTTTTGCCAATACTTCAAGAGAAAATACTGTTTTGTTTTGCCAATACTTCAAGTTATATGGCGAGAATGTAGGGAAAGACTGGAAGGGGTTGCCGAGACTTATGACCAAGTGCAGCAAGTGTTGCCTTTTGCCAACACTTTAAGGGTAAGTGTTGGCAAATAGAGAGGGGTCAAAGGCAAGTTTTGGCCGTTGCCAAGACTTACGACCAAGTGAGACAAATATTGCTTTTTGCCAATACTTGAAGAGATAAGTGTTGAAAAGCAGAGAGGTATAAAGGCAAGTCTCGACCCCCGACCTAAAAACTTGATAGGGGTATTTTCGTTTGATTTTTCTTCATTAAACTTTAACGGAGCATTTTTACAAAATCCTTGTTAATGCGGGCAAAAAGGCAAACCATTGCTTATGGTGTCATATTTTTACAAATAGGCCGGGTAAAAGAGGTAGTGCATTAACCGTAAAATTTGTGCCCGATAGCCACTTTTTAGAGTCTAGATGAGGTATCACCGGTATTTGCAATATTTTAAATGAATAGCTACCGTTTAAAACTGCGGAAGGTATTTTAAGGAGTAGCCACTCCTGTCTCAGCATAAAATATGAGATTTCTAGTTAAAAATATTTGAATTTCAAGAAAAAAAATCTGAACTATAACCTAAAGTTCAAGTTTTTGTGCTGGAGTATTTGTAATTAAAAATGCGAAATTATAAAAAGAAAGAGCTACTTTGTGTTTTTGTTTTGAACTTCAAGAAAAGATTTGAGTTCAAACTAAAATCCTTTAATCATCAAGTTTAAAGTATGAGATTTGTAACTAAAATTATTAATTTTCAAGGAAAATATTGAGTTTTAACTAAACTTAATGTTTTCATTCTGGAATTTAAAGTCCAGTACAAAAATCTGAAATTTTATAACTAAAATACGACTTTTCATGAAAATAATAATGTTGAGCTAATAGAACTTTTTTAACTTCAAACTCCATATCTTTTTTTTCAACTCTTGAATTCATTCTTTTGTCGAAGGCATAGTTGCTTGTAGATTTACAGCAGCTATTGGTTGTTTTATGAATGAAACTCTGGCAATTCCTTGTTTAGAATGCTACAAAGGGGCTATTGGTCAAAATTTTCCGATTCAACCTGCAACTAATCTGGGGCAAAAAGTTTCATATGCAACCTGCAACTGTTGACAAATTTTGATAGTTCGCCCATGTTTAACATGATTTTAGCAAAAATTTCTCCACTTGATCTGGAGGCAACGCTTTAAGTTATCACTTTGCAAGTGCTGCCTTTTAGAAGGGGCAAGTGGTGCCTAGACAACTCTTTCTCGGGGAAAATGTGAAATTCAAAGGCAAGTATTGCCTAAAAAAGATGGGATCAAAGGCAAGTGCTGCCTCTTAGACGGTACTTACGGATAAAGGGAGGACCAAGTGATGCTTGCACAACATTTTCTTTGGGAGAATGTGAGATTCGAGAGGCAAGTGTTGCCTAAGAAAGACGGGACAAATGCAAGTACTGCTTCTTGGAGAGTACTTATGTAGAAATAGAGGATAGGATTTGTGCATCATTATAAGATTTATAGTGGTATTTTCATCCGAAATTTATTCGTTAAACTAAGAGGGCGTTTTTGCTAAACCACAGATATATGGGGTCAAAAAGGAAAACCATTGCCTATGGTGTCAGTGCAACGATAGCCTATTTTGGAACACCATTTAATCTATAGCCATTCTTTAGCAAGTTTGTAAGGAGCAGCTGCCTCAGCAAAACCAACCCCAGGTATTGAAGTTTGGACCATATAGGCCCAACTTGCCCTAAAGTTCAGATTTAGATCTTTTTTTTTTTTTTTAAAGTCTGGGTTGATCTTAACTTTAATCAAGGATTGAAGTTGGGAAAAGCCTGAAGTTGGCTCTACTTCAGCAAAAAAACTGAAGTTGAAATGAGTTGGCTTCAACTTCAGTCCATTGAATTCAAGATGTGGTTGCACATGCAAGAAATTTGAGAAAGTGATTACATTGTAAAATTGTGGTGCCCAAATAGACTTTCGGGCGCCATTTCAGCCTATTTGCAAAAATATGACGCCATAAGCAATGGTTTGCCTTTTTGCCTGTGTTAACAGGGGTTTTACAAAAATGCACCCATTAAGGTTTAATGAAAAAAATTCGGACGGAAACACTCTTGTCAAGTTTTTAGGTCGGGGCCAAGACTCGTCTTTCTCTGCTTTTCACACTTATCCCTTCAAGTGTTGGCAAAAAACAATACTTGCCGCAATTGGTCGTAAGTCTTGGCAAAAGCCAGCCAAGACTTGCATTCGACCCCTCTCTATTTGCCAATACTTACTCTTAAAGTGTTGGCAAAAGACAGCACTTGCCGCATTTGGTCGTAAGTCTCGGCAACCTCTTCCAGTCTTTCCCTGCATTCTCGCCATATAACTTGAAGTATCGACAAAACAATATTTGATCTTGTAAGTATTGGCAATTGCCAAGACTTACGACCAATTATGGCAAGTATTGTCTTTTGCTAAAATATTACTTAATGCGGACATTTTTGCAGAACCACTCCTTATGGAACGAGACCTCCAACTTTGCTAAAGTTGATGTGAGCGTAGTGCGAATTAAATTGTAGACCTCCTAACTTTCAAGAGAACGAGACTTTACTAGTGAACTATTCCATCTTCAATCTGTCACCCCATCATTGTTAACTTCAAGTTGTATCTCATTTCAGTCAGAAAATTATTTTAGGGTCGTTTGGTTGGTGGGATTGGATTAACAATTTCGGGATTAAATTGAGATTACAGTTATCCCATATTTGATTGGTGGAATTAATTAATCTATGATACATTTTATACCAAAATTATCGTATTATTTAATCATATAGAGGAAATGAGATTGTTAATTCCGAGATTATAATTATTTGATAAATATAATCCCAAATTTATGGATTATTCTTGATTTTTAGTCCCGCCAATCAAATAACCCCTTATTGTTTGAATGGACATTAATAAGTTTAAGGGAAATTTTGAAATTCGACTATTCTTAGAGCAGTCAAGATTGTACATGATATGCATCTATCGTCATTGGATTTGTATGTTACATTTTTATTTTCTTTAAATGGATGAAAACTATTCGAGTCGATCAATGTACTCATAGGCGGACCTAGGTACTACTAAGGGGTATTAATTGATATCCCTTCGCCGAAAATTAAACAGTACAACTAAGTAAAAAAAAGGTATTTTTATGTAGATATATCGTATATCGAATACCCTTAATTTTATTTATATATTTAATTTTTAAATTTTGACACTATCCTTACTGAAAATTCTAGTTCCGCCACTGAGTGTACTCATTTTCATTGCCATCTAAAGCTCTTCAATTAAGTCAATTGTGCGCTGCCTTTCTTTACCATGTTGACGTTACGAAATCTAATCTTTAACCAGACATCAGTAGATTACATCTAATTGTCACTCTCTCGTTAACTATTTATAAAGATAGAATAAGATTGATGGTAATACGAAATATTGGCTTGTTCGTAGCCTCAGTATTTTTCATTGGGCAAAAAGTGCACCTAATTCATTTACACATCAATTCAACAATCACACTGATGATATAAATTGCACTGAATCAACGAAGTATATATGGAAAATGCCCAACATTGAAAGCTACTTGAGAAAGAGTTAAGAACACAAACAAAGAAAAACAAGAACCACTTAAATTGAGGAATCGATTGCATTTCGTCCTTTATTCTCCATGACAACATCTTCATCCATGTGAGTTTCGAAATGTAGAACTAGTCATGAGTCACGATAAAAGGCAGCAGTAGGTACGTACAAATTCTTGAGGTCTCAGGTTCAAATTTCAGCAGAGGTAAATAAATACTAGGTCTTTTTCTCATCTATCCAAGTCTTGGTGGATAGAGTTACATAGTACTTGTTGCTGGTGGGAGATGACATGTATCTGATAAAATTAGTCGAGGTGCGCGTAAGATGATCCAGACACCACCGTTACAAAATCGTGTAAAGCATCAACCATTTTATTATACTTGTAGGTTGTTTGCACATGTTCAGACCAGGAGAATTTAGTGCACTATGGAACAAGTTGAACCGTCAATAGTGGTTTCAAGTGCGATCTCATTAATTCTACAAACATGTACTTTTCTTCTCTTTTTCTTTTGGCTGCAATTGATTTATTTTCCACCATCGCTTTTGCTCTATACTATTCTATTCTAGGAGTTTTTGTTTTTGTGGACCTAACAAAGCAAATCATATGTCCTAAATTATATATTACTTTCAACACATTCATGCCGAATATTCACCTAACAACCCAATAGTTGAATATACTACTCCCTCCGTCCAAAGATAGATACTCATTTTGGAACGGCGGGAGTACTATAAAAGAAAAAAAGATTAATAATCAACGGTTTTATTTTCTTCCCGTGCGAATTTGCTCTCATTGTCGATTTCAATTTCGAATAAAAGAAAAGGGTTACGGTAGGTTCAACGCCAGCTTAAAACTTGTCAATGCATGATGATTTATCATAGTACATGTATATTGTTGTTCTTATTAGCATTATTTCCTTCACATAGTCACAATTTTTTCTTTTACATTTTAAGGTACTACTCATTCCGTTTCAATTTATATGACATCATTTTCTTATTCGTATGTTCCGAAAAAGAATGACAGCATTCTAAATTTTGTAACAATTTAACTTTAAAATTACAGTTTTGCCATTACTGAAATGATTTACAACCACACAAATATTTTGTCTTATTTTACATCACAAATTTCAAAAGTCTTTCTTTATTTCTTAAACTTTGTGCCGAGTAAAACTATGATACATAAAATGGAACGTACGGAGTAATAAGAATGACCAACTCAAAGCAAATAGAAAACTAAAAAATATCCCAAGGAATAGTTTACTAAAAATGGGTGGTAGCTCACTTCACTTTCTCTTCACTTTTCTTCCCACTCCAAAAACTAATTATATAAAGCTTCATGTTTTATTAAATTAGTAGAGTCGACATGTTAGCTTGTGCTATTGCTTTTTTCATAGATGTCAAGATCGGATTCCTAATTTTTCCTGTTAGAAAAAAAAAAAAAAGATTACTGGAGACATTGCCCATGAGTTGACAAAAAACATTATGCTTTTATTAAAATGTTTCTATCTGTATTACTCCCTCTGTTTCAAAATAGTTGTTATAGTTCGGATTTCGATAGTCAAACGAGTTCATTTTGACCGTAAATTTAAACATATAATCTTTAAATTTTTTGTAACGATGTTTATATATTTAGAAACTACATAAAAAGTACTATAAGTCACAATAATTAATAATTCAAAATATTTAAAAGACATATAAAAATATTACGGTCAAAGTTAAACTCGTTTGATTCTCGAAATCTGAACTATGACAACCATATTGGAACAGAGAGTGTATATATCAAGCTTTTGTTCAACTCTCGAAACTACATAAAAAGTATTATAAGTCACAATAATTAATAATTCAAAATATTTAAAAGACATATAAAAATATTACGGTTAAAGTTAAACTCGTTTGACTCTCGAAATCCGAACTATGACAACCATTTTGGAATGGAATGAGTATATATCAAGCTTTTGTTCATCTCTTGAAAAAGATTTCTTGTTGCTTTATTTATAAGAAAAATTAGATTATTTATCTTAGTCTCTCCTTAAACGTTGCACTGAAATAGCACTTCGGTTAGAGCAATGATTTGAAAGAAAATTAATACTACGTCACTTTCATTGGAGCAATGATTTGAATAGAAAAGTAATACTACATGACTTGTTATTTTCTATAAAGTCAAATATATTTCCATCGATTCGAATTTATCTAGCAGTATTTTCTTATTAGTTTGTTCCAAAAGAAATAACAGTATTCTAAACTTGGTAAGAATTTTACTTCAAAATTACTACTAATTTTGCAATTACTGAAATGATTTACAATCTCACAAATATTTTTTTATATATTTTAAATTTCGTCTTAAACTCCATGTCGAATCAAATTATGACACAAAAAATGAAACGAAAAGATTACTACGAAGAAATATAGTTTGTCAAAATGACAAATTTTGGGGTTTTCATCGTACATTAGCACTGGCCACTGAGAATTTTCTTTTCATTCTTTATCACATGTTACTTGTAATTAAGCAATTACTGTAAATTGGTATGCACTATGCTAAGTTTCTCCTTTTTAGAATGTCAAAGCGTCTACAGTATAATGGAAATTATTGGAACTGAGTACGATGTTTCGACCAGTCGACACACAAGGGCAAGGCCACTACTATTGCATGATTGGTAATGTATTAACTTCCATTTGTAATATCAACTTTTTTTTTTGTTTCCCACTCGGTGTCCAGTACCTTTATTGAAGTCCCGATTAATCCGGATTCGCGTCGTATAGGGCCCATTCGGGGGAAGCGCTCCCTACCAGTAATTTTTTCATACCCAGGGCTCGAACCCGAGACCTCTGGTTAAGGGAGGAGTAGCTCCATCTGCTACACCACATCACTCGATGGTATTTGTAATATCAACTCGAGTAATTTTAACCCCATTTTTCCTATACTTCTTATGAATTATTGTGGTTCAAATTCTTCTTAATATAGTTTGTTACCCTTTCATTATATTTAATTAGTAGTAGTAGCTAGTTTTCTTTCCTAATGACGGATTACTTTGTCAACAATGGATAAAGTCAGAGATCGACGTATCTTCTTTTATTTATTAGTATAACTATAAGTAGACTGTATTCACTAAAATAACAAAACACACATTTTTTTTTGGTTTCCCACCCAATATTCAGTATCCTATTGGAGCCTCGACTAATTATTTGGATTCGCGCCGCATATGCATGGTGATCTGTTGGAATAGTTTTCTAATTTTCTTGTATATTTTGTTTGCTGCCTGAGGTCATTTTCTGTATTCTCTTTTGTTATAATAAAGCTAAGTGAATATGAATCTTTAATTATAATGCAGTCAAATAATTTAATTAATATATTTATCACAGCAGATTTGATGTATCAAAATGCCGTAGACGCCGCAAATTAATTAAATCTAATTTATTAAATTTATTACATCTAATTGATGCATCTCAAATTGTTCTTTTGTTACAAGAGAATAGTGGCTAGTGTTTGCTAAATATGTGCACTCATATACAATATTTTAGTACTAATATGCTACTACTATACAAGATATGTACATGCTACTTTTGAAAATCTAATTCAAACTAAATTTGGATTAGTTTCATTCCATGTTTTAAAAAATGATTACATCAAATCTGTCTTGTTTAAGAACTTCCAAATTGAGCTAGACAGAACCCATATCATAATATAACAATTACTAAACCATAAGAAACTATGGACCATTGATTTTGGCATCTCACAAAGAACATCATATCCATGCAGTTCTTTATTAAGTTAAATTCTATTATTATTATCATCATATCAAACTTTCAATATACTTTGGATCCATTATTGTCGAGTGGGCTTTCATATATTAGTGAAGTTAGTTAGATTATTAGAAAATTAATCTTGATGGTCCAATAATAAGCTTGATGGATTGAATATATTATTAAGCCTCTATTCTACTATCAGTTCAATCTTTCATTATATATACTTAGGAGTGGAAACTTTTTTTTTTTTCTTCAAGTCTTTTGAGATGCTTTCGGATCCATATAAAGGAGTGTGATGAGATGGGTACGATTTATTTATATATACTTAACCATTAGGAATTGTTCGGAACTGCGGGTAGCTTCCCCTCTAATGGAGCATATTCGGTGCGAAATCGAGATAGTGGATTACGGATACTGGATGGTTATTAAAAATTAAACAAAATAAGGGTTTCATATATAGGTTGTTTAGTTCAAGAATTATTAGAAAATTAACGAGGTCATACTGTTAGCACTAATGTGGCTTTCGTAGTAGTAATTAAATTCAAAGCATGATGTATTATTTGTGGAAAAGTGGATCTTTCGGCGCGTTACGTTGTTCAAAATCATTATGCCAAACCTTTCGTCCCATTTTAATCGTCACTTTCAGATTTTGCACGGCCATTAAAAAAATTACTAGTAATAAATAGAGTATATATTTTACTATATTACCCATATTTAATATATGACTATTAATTTTTTTTAGAATACCTTTAATAATTAAAGGTATACTTGAAAAGAATGAGCAAAAAATATCTTGAAATCCTAAAACGACAACTAATTTGGGACAAACAATTTTGCTAAAGCGTCAACTAATTTGGGACGGAGGGAATACATGTTTAATTTTATTTGGTTTAATCAAAATTATTTATGCAGACATTCAACAAAAACTACCTTTGAAATGTCCTAATTAAGTGACATAAATTTGACCAAGTCACAAATCTTTATCATCTTGTATTTTACAATCTGAGGTTCAACAAAGAACACCAGATCAATTATGTTAATAACGTCATTGACCTTTTTTATTTTTTTATTTTTTTTATTCCCCCTTTTAGTTGGGAAAATGATTTGTTCTTTGAGTAGTTAAGCAAAAAGTTTGGAGAAAATCATTAGTTTAAATACCGTCTGAAATATCCACCTTAATTCCAATCATGACCTCTTGATTACTGAACGGTCTCTTACATTTTGTTTGGATGGTTATTACCGATTGTATCGTATCGTTCTATTATTACAGAATATTAGTTTTGAGTGTTATTTTAAAATTTTATTGTATTGTATCAGTAATTCGTCGTTACATAATGATGAAAAGCCTCATATTATGTAACACCGATTTGATGTAGTCGCATCATAACCGTATTCTTTTTCTCTTTTCTTTCCTTTAATATTCTCATACTACCCCTACATTTTCTATAGTAACTTTGCTCCGTATCCTACTTTTTACTTGACAAATAATGAGAAATAATATATCCAAATATTGAACTCACCAAAACAATACACTACAATACAACCGATACTCTTTAGGTGCGCTTTGAGTAAACCTCACTCCTTGTGCAATTGCTCGCAAATAGGGGTGGGCGTTCGGTTCTTCGGTTCGGTTTTTAGAAGTAGGAGTCCGTTACTTCGGTCTTCGGTTCGGTTTGAAGTGTAGAAAAGTCCGTAATTTTTATACTTCGGTTCGGTTCGGTTTTTTAGTTCGGTACTTCGGTTCGGTACTTCGGTGTTTCGGTTTAAACCAAAGTTTATAGCCAAAGAAAAAAAGGCCGAACAAGAAAGGGAAAGGAAAGGCAAAGTACATACCTGTTCAAAGTCAAAAAATAAGATTAACAAAAATACATCAAATTACCAAATATAAATGATTGAATACTCGTAATATCATATCGCGATGACTTAACATAAATGATTTATTCAAACTAAAGGGATGTTCAGCTAATTTATCATTTCCTAATGAATTTTTAGTTCAATTATTTAATTTTTTATATATGTTGCATTTAATCACTAATTAGACATTAAAATACAATAAGCAAAAAAGGGAAATTATACGAATCAATCTAGGAAATATACGTAATATGTAATGGTGGATGTTTTTTGTTAATGGTTTAAAAAAAAAAAAAAAAAAAAAAAAAAAAAAACTTCTGTTTTTTCGGAATTTCGGGGCCCGAAGTTCCGGGGAGACCGAAACCGAAGACCGAACCGAAGACCGAAGTTCAAAAATTTCTAAGACCGAACCCGAACCGAAAAACCGAACCCGAAGTACCGAATTAGTTCGGTTCGGTATTTCGGTTTTGTGCCCACCCCTACTCGCAAACCACACAGAAGATGTAAACAACACTAGAAAAATCACGTGCGACGAGCTCATACTGGAAAAACCATCGGTAAAGAGAATCGATCCCAGATCTCTCACGTACAAACCACTCACCAACTGACTCAGCTTTTATTTTTTGAGATTTACTATATGGAAATTTCAACAAATGGGCAACTACTGGGGTGTGATACGCAGTTTATTGCGTTGGACACATCGATAATATTCTAAATTACCTTTCTATGATGACGAAGTTACTTTATAAAGACAAATGTTTTTCCCTACATTCTTGTAATGTGGGACACTCCACAAGAATCCTTGTTTGCTTTTACAAGAATAATATTTCTAACTGTTTGTGGACAATGACATTAGCCATTTTACAATTAAATAGTTGGGATATTGTGTTCTTAATAACAAACATTGATGCTTTGTTACATACTTGCAAGATTGCTGGTAGGCAGAGGCAGACTCGGAATTTGAGTATGACGATGACACAACTGAATTTAATATACATACGCCAAAACTCAGGGTGTCTAGTAAGCAGTAACATATATATCCAATTTTTGAGGTATTTATAATCGGCACTCACACAAACCACATGGATTCGCCTCTGCTTGAAGGCTAACTGGGAAAATGCAAATCTAGAGTACATGTATTTGAAAATTTTTGCGAAAATTTATAGATTTTGATATACTACAACTTTAATTTACAGAACAACATTGATGCAGAAAAGTAAAATGAGGGAATGCCAAATATATATGTAAACTTTCTTATTTTGGTAGTCCCTCTTTCTATTATTGTACACAGTAAACTTATGAGTCTAATTTGATTCATTTCCTGATAACTCTCCTTCCTCCAATGAACTGAGTGATTCTTGTGGTAACTGGCTGCGATATTGCTGAACCACCAACACCGATGCTGTCGTCGAAAATTCAGGTGATGTTAACAAGTGTCCAACAGGTCCCAGTTCTGGCAAATCACTCCCTTTGTTCAATGCTGCAACAACTTGTCCTTCTGGCATTCTTCCAACTAGAAATAGGTTGCACTTGTTATATGACTTTATTGCTTCAATAGTGTCTGCAGCATCCTTAACTGTCCTCTCTTCGAATTTGATTGATCCATCCTTCATGACTCTTTGTTTCAAGCCAGCAAGAACGACTTCGTCCTGGGGTTGATCCCCGGGGCTGGAGTTCGGGTTCGGGTTCATGTCTAGCTTGACACTGCCCCCTGTAACCTCAGGGTCAACAACAAAACGTGCCACGACTAATGTGATACCGGGGTGCTCAGCCATACGTACACCATAAGCAAGAGCCTCACGGTCATCATGGCCTCCGAAGAACAAGATTGTGATTGTGAAGTCAACATTGCTAGCAGACACATGAGATGCTCCACCAAGACCTCTATCTATCAAGATACCAACTGAACATGGTGCATGCTGAAGAACTTTGCGGTTCACATCCCTAAGATCAGTTCTGGTTGTTTCGAAATGTCCATCCAGTCGCAGGTGCTTATGGAATGGGAGAACTATCATGGCAACCCTCTTTGACTGGGCACTAGCAATTATGTCCTCGTGCATGCTATTCATGGGAGATATAGCTGTTGTTGGTCGGATAGACACCTTGCTGAGGTGCTCAAAAGTCTCGAAAGCAACTATAACTTGGTTAGAATCTGCAACCTCCCCCTTATTCCAGAAGGGCAGCCCATTTCTTTTAACTTTGTGGACCATCAAGATTGCTGATGACCTTTCAGAAAGCTCCATAAGGTGCATGGCATAGACGCGAAGTCCTTCCCTCTTCTCAGTTCCCCGAGAAACCTCAATAAGATTGATTAGTGTGGGAATGTTTCTTGTGCTGTAGAAACATGACAGCATTCGGAGCTGTTTACTCGTGTCTTTCCTCTCTATTGTTCTATGCTTGTATTGAGTCACAGCTAATTTAGCTGGCTTGTATATTGATATCACAATAGGAGTCGTGATGAACGTTGTGAATAGAGCCATTAACACCATTATAGCAAATGTTTGATCATTCAGTACCTGCAAAATGATCAGCCAAAACAACGTAAAGTTTTAGGACTACTAAAACTCAAGAATCAACAAAAAGTTAACGGAACTGAACTGTAACAGAACATACCCCTCTGTCTTTGCCAATATTGAGGACAATGAGCTCGACTAAACCTTTAGTATTCATCAAGAAACCAAGCGTCAGAGCCTCTTGCATAGGCATCTTGCAAAGGAGCGAGACCACAATGGTGCCAACAATCTTCCCGAAGCATGAGGTAAATATAACAAGAACAAGAAGACCCCATGATTGAGCCCCCTGAATAGTGGCAACATTTGTTTTCAATCCACTAGACACAAAGTAGAGTGGAAGGAATAAACCGGAAACAAGGTCCTCAACTTTTTCAACTAGTGCACCTGCAAATGGTCCTTCCTTTGGTACAAGAACTCCAAGCACAAAAGCCCCGAATAGGGCATGAATACCAATAGAATCAGTGACAAATCCTGCAGCCAAGACTGCTGCCAGTGTAGCACACACATATATCTCATCTACAGGCTCACCATCCGAGCAACGTTTAGCCATCCAATTGAATATAGGAGGACCAATGAGTGTGCAGAGTATCACAAAACCAGCTCCACACAAAAGGACCCAGAGCGAAATAAGAGGAGACTGACCAGCACCTGAGAGGGCAATAGCAAGAGCAAGCAAAATCCATGCAGCCACATCATTGACTGCTGCAGCAGACATGGCCATTCGACCAACATCTGTTGTTAAAAGTTTGAGTTCAGCTAGAATACGAGCCAAAACAGGAAAGGCAGTGATTGAGAGGGCCACTCCCATGAACACCAGAAAAGGGCCTTGATTAACCCCTTTTGAGATAGTTGCTCTGAGAGCAAAGGATGTCCCAATTCCTAATGCAAAGGGGAGACTGATTCCAGCAAGAGCAATACACAGAGCTTTCTTTCCTGTCCGACGAAGGGACTTTGGATCTAACTCAAGACCAACCAGGAAAAGAAAGAAGAGGAGTCCAAAGTTAGCTAAAGTATCCAACACAGTTAGACTCTTCGGTGGAAATATTGCATGCAGATACTTCTCATTGCGACCTAGAGCAGATGGACCTAGTAAAATTCCTCCCTGACAAAACAAAATCCTTTGCATCAGCTTACACTGTCACTAATTGGTGCTTTTATGGAGCGATAAATCATGTGAGGAGAAAATCATATACAAAAGATATCCAAAAGTCATCTAAATATAATGAGTAGCTGTCTTCCAACACTAAAATTATCTATCATAATAAGTAGCAGTCTTCTAACACTTAACTGTTCAGAGCAAACAAAATTAGAAACATGCTTGCATTAACCTTAAAGTACCAAACTTTCATTGGAATATAACACAAATCCAATGAAAGACAGCAATAAGGCAAGAAACTCACAAAAATCCCATGAACATGGAGGCAATTACTAAACTTAAGTTCATTAAAGAAAGAAATGCAGAAAGCAAGAAACACTCACAATAATCTCAGCAACGACACGCGGTTGTCTTAATGGCCGGAGAAGAAAGGCAAGGACTCGGGTGAGGACAAGAACTAAACATATCTGTACAATGGCAAGAGGAAGTGCATAATCCAATGGATCATCTCCTTGGAATACTCCATTAGAGGTAGCTTTCATGGGTGATGGACATTTCATTGGTGCTGCTGGTGTAGCCATATTGCTAAGCTTAGTGAAAACAACTCCAAATCAACAAGAAACAGCAAAAACCTTCTATATCTGCATATCATTATCATGTCCAACACCAATTAGACTATCTGGAACATATCGTAACGATAACCGAATAATAAATAGTAACTCTAAATCAATCACAGATGCAAAATTAAAATCCTTAAGGCCATGGATTAACACATTGTCATGTGACAAGTTACTCTAATAGTCCATAGTGCACCATGATCACCTATTAAAGAAAAGTTGTTACATTTCTAAAATATACTAATATTCTTTTCTGTCCCACTTCAACTAAGATACCTGAAATATGAAACTATCTTAATCTCACTATCTCTCTTTACAGAGGACCCATCCAACTAAAGTACAATTTTTTTTTAAAAACAACTTTCAGAAAAACAATGTCAACAAATTCTTTACCCCCTCACTATTTATATAGTAAAACATGTTGTTATTGATTAACAAGAAAATGTAAATTCATACAACATATATACGACAAGAAAAATCCAGATGAGGGCTATAAATGAAGCTCCTAGATCACCATTAAAGCTTATTTGACTTGTAGCCTAATGCTGATGCAACACATATGTTACAAACTACACAATCATCGGCAAAGTTGTCTTTTCAACTAGGAAAAAATTAAAAACAATTTTGCTACTTCTGCCAACTTTCCAATTTAAGATGCATTAAAAACCAAAATCACCAACCACTCAAATCTTGGTTTTTCTGCTATAACCAGTGTTCTTCAAAGCGATCAAAATATTTTGGAAAAGCAAGAAGTAAAACGTATAAATTAAATAAAATTTATTAAGTCCATGCATATATGAATTTTGCATTATAATAATCAAATTTCAACTAGAATAACAAAAATGAACGTTCAATATACAATAATGTGATAGTAAGAACTACCCATCATGACGTTTCGCTGGTTAGTCGACATGCAAACTAGTTAGAGTCAACTATATGAATCGTTAATATTTCTTTCGTATATTTATGTACAAGGTGTATATACACTTAAGTTTCTTGAAGAAAAAAGAAGGAAAGAGAGAAAGAACCTGAATCTTGGAAACTTGGAGATGTTTAAAATACAACAATATGTAAATGGCCTTATTCACTATATCATTTTTTTTTTATAACACTTGCAATTTTTTTTGGAAGGTAATTTTTTGATAGGAGGATAGAAGGATAAAAGAAGATAGTATTTACTATTTTTGTTATGAAGAATTATGAAGAAATGATTATATGATATAAACGGAGAATTAAAGAAAAGAGAGAATTAAAAGTGTCTCCGTTCCAAAGAGTGAGGAAACAAACGAGAGAAAGATATACAAGTTGAGAACTTGCCCATTCACTTGCTCTTTGGTTCTCCGTATTTGTAGAGTTGATAAAATGTATGTTATTGCATTTATGTCCTTGGTTTATTGGTTATTTATTGAAAAACATTGAATTGGACGTGTGAACATTTTTCAGCCAAATTTTGTGGAAATTTTTTAGAATGATGTTGTTTGTTGGATAGTTGTAGCTTTTGTGAATTGTTAAAATTATTTCGTCCGTTTTATCTTATGTCTTCTATCTACAAAAAAAGTCAACGGGGATATTCAAATTGCTCTCACCGACATCAGAGAAGGTGATGTCGTCTTTCTTTCTAGCAGCCATACGATTCGCCTTAAAGCCTTAAGGAGAAGGGGAGGAGCAGTTATCTATGTAATTACGGTCTTTGTTGGCCGTTGTTCCGTCGAGTGAAAAAGACCTTGTACAGTTTCCCCTTTCCCTTTCAGCCAGTCCAAGAGTTCAGTTCACTCGAAAGCGGGTAGCCATTAAGGAAAGCAGTTGTTGGATATTTGGTTTTAACCGGTTGCCCCACCCCTTATAGTAAGTATTGGTGAGAGGGAAAGAGCGCTGCTGCCATTTACCCAAACAGTACAAGAATGGCAAACCACCTATTGGTGTGCTGCTGTCCTTAACCGACTTGATCGTCCCAATCTGGTTGTCCATATTTGATTGGATACAAAGTTTGGGAACAAAAAGACCTTTGTGTCCGTGAAGGCGGACCTAGAATTATTTTAAAGGGTCCCGACACCCGTACGATGGGAAAAATTGTGTGTGCTTGTGCGGGTGTATATATTTTAAAAATCTATATACTTCTATATTTTACTAGTGTTGTGCACGCCTTGCTTAAGCTGTGCATTCGTACATCTCAGTTTATGTAGTTATGTTTGACTAGTAATGAGTTTAACAAAAAAATTATTTTAAACTTCTGGTATAAAATAGGGTAGATATTTATATAACTAAAAATCACCTTATTAAAGGTATGTTTGGTATGAAGGAAATTTTTTTCTAGATAATACTTTCTTGAAAAATAAATGAATTTCAAACTTATGCTTTGATATTTGGTTGCCAAAAAAATGAAACAATATCCTAACTAATAAGGAGTGGGATGGGAGTGCTGGTACGGGTAGTAGGTAGGGGTGCAAGGCTCTGTTTTAAAAAGGTATTTTTGGGACTCGTTTTGGGGCGGGACACTTGCAAAACGCCCTGAGGCTCTCGGGAGGGGCTTAGATCCGTGAGGCTTACGCCTCAAGCGACCAATGGTCCGCCCAGAGCACATCCAACGCTCAACGCTCAGTTCTCACCTTATAGAATCTATGCAAATGATCTGTCAAATTTTCTAATTAAGATTGTTCACCCACATTTTCTTTAAAAATGAATGATACAAGTTATATTCATTTGTAAAAATTGAGAAATTGAGTGTAGCTCAATTAACGAGACATAATATTGTATGTATTATAATTGAGAATATCATGAGGATGAATATCATATGTATACTTAATCTGAAAATGCATATTAGAGGTTTGTAATCATTACTTGTTATTGGTATTCATGTCTTATTTCTATCACTCAAAAATATAATGCTACCTTTTTAAAAACCTTGCAAAGTTTTCCATAACAGACACCTTGATCTCAAATTCCCTTTTACTTTTCTATTGATAGCGTCATCCTTTTAATTTGACAAGTGCATATAGTTGCTTGAGTTCATTTTCTAAACTAAACGTTGGAATTATAATAGTACACTCGGTATATATTAGTTAAACTCTTTATAATAAACTTAATATTGAAATTATAGTGTACTATTAATGTTCCACATGAAAAGTCAAAGAATATTCCATTATTAAAGGATCTTCAAATTAATTAGTTCAATTATGTTAGAGAAAGATTTCACGATCTATCACTCAGATTATATGGAAGTTAACAAATTGTTGGATTAACCAAAATCCAATACATATATTTTATGGAGGTTCTACGGAAATATATGAAATTATAAATTTACATATACAATTAACTATGTCTCTTTTTTAATGAGTAAATATTGGCCATTAATACAATATTTGTCACATTTATCTATTTTATTTATGGAAGTTCTACGGAAAATATGTTTAAACGATGAGCGAAAACATTCACAAACTATCATTTAATTATGATAATGAATATCGTTTTGTTATCTCAATTTTACCACTCATTTAATTCAGATGCACGTTTTAGACTTATTAAAAAAAAATTATTAAAAATATCTCAATTCTCATAGCTCGAACACAATATATTAAGAACGAAAATATCTCATACATCCAAACTATAAGTCCTCTTTATATGCCCCTCTCCTATGATTTCTTACAATTAAATTAATGGTGATCTTTTGGTTGCATTATTGTCCTTCATTTATTAAGTAAATCAACCCCTACGTCGTGTACATGAAATATTATGTCGATGAAGAAGATCTATTATAACAAGTACTCCCTCCGTTCAGCATTTCCTTATTACTCTGTTCCAAAAAGAATGACAGCATTCTAAATTTGGTAATAATTTAACTTCAAAATTATAGTTTTGCCGTTTATGAATTGATTTACAACCATACAAATATCTATGTCTTATTTTAGATCACAAGTTTTAAAAAAAAAAATTATTTCTTAAACTTCGTGTCGAGTCAAACTACGATACATAAAGTGGAACGGAGGGAGTACTATACAATACGTTATATGCTTCGATTTATGCGATGACTTTGATGTATAGATTAATTCGATTTTAACTAAGATAGACGAGAGTAATATTTATATGATCACATCTAGTACTTTTTTTTTTTTGTGTGTGTGTGTGTGTGTGGGGTGTACTAGCTTAAGATAGATTTAAACAGAGTAATTTAGTCTTGCAAAATGATGTACAATTTAATATACTATATGATCTGACTATTTGCTGAACTTGTACTATAATTATTTTGATATGGGAATAAGGTTAAAGCTCGCAATGGCGTCAACAACTTCATGATGACATTAACAACCTTATCTAATGCTTATAAAATGTCTCACGACTCGATAGATAATTTGATAAGCTAATAATTTTTTTTCGTGTTTCAGAATACGATTAACCAACATATTAACTACTCTCTCTGTTTAAGTTTACTTGTCCAAATTCAACTTTGCACTACAACCAAGACAAAATAAGAAAAATTAAACTTGACAAATCTACCCTTATTTATTATATTTTGTTGTAGTTTCCAATTAATTGGAAAGAGATTTTGAAGAATTTGACCATTTAATGTCAAGGTAAATTAGGAAGAACAGGAGAGACATCTAACAACTCGACTAGAGCAGATCCCGAGACTTCACCCGTTTTTTTAAACTGTTGGTCTTAAACAAGCACCCAACCTATACAAAGGGTTATAACTGTCCACTATAGGAGCTTTCTTCCTTTTCACAGACTTGTTTCAAAATTTCATTATGTACACGAAGCGGGGGGCGCTTAGAGGTATGAAGTTAAGCGAATCTTACTATCTGAAGGAGCTTAGCTTCTTTTATCTTGAATTGCTAAAATGACAAGTAAATTAAGAATTTGACTTTGCTAAATTTGAACAAGTAAACTTAAACGGAGGGAGTAATCGACTGTACTTCCGTCAATATTTATTTGACACGCTATTAATCTTTTTGGAAAATATTTGATGTAGTAAGTTACAGGTCCAGGTCAAAATGTGAATGCAATAACCCAAAGAATTTACCACATTAAGGGGTCGTTCGGTTTGGCGTATTAAATATTAATACCCGCACAAAACTCAGCGTTAATTTAGCACAGCGTTCGGTTGGTTTTTGTGAAATTTTAATACCCACATAAAATTAGTGCAACGTTTGGTTGCGTTTTTGTATATTCCGCATTATTAATACCCGCATTATTAATGCGGGAATCTATGTATTATTTTATGCGGGGTAGAATGTGGTATTAATAATGTGGGTATTAATAATGCAGGTATTAAAATTTAAAATGACAAAATTAACCCTCATAATAATAAGGATATTTCTAAATTTTATTTAAGGAGTAAATAAATATTTTAAATAATAATATTTTTTGTTAATTTGTAATATATCATTGATTCAACAAATAATCCCTACGTTATAATATAATACCCACATTATTAAACCCCACATAACTAATACCCGCATTATCAATACCTACATTATTAATACACACATTATTAATACCCACATTATTAATACCCGCATTAATAGTTAATACCCGCGTAAAAGAAACCCCAAACCGAACGACCCCTAAGAGTCTTACCAGTCTTTGTGGATCCTAATGTCATTAATAATTAAATGCAGTTATAACTTATATAGGATGCCTAAATGTGACTAAACAATCTTATACTATTTATTTATTTAAGTTAATAGTAGGTAATAATTAGGTATGTAGTATAATGGCCTCTATTTGGTACTATATCTTAGGACCAGATATATATCCATAATTCCAAAAGGTATCTGTCATGTCATTGATCCTAACTACCTTACCATAAATAGTCTCCTATTCTGGAGACAAAGAATTTATTAAGTGTTCAAAAAATTAAATGTAAAATTTCCTTAATAATCCTTAATTCTTACTCCCTCCGGTCCATTTTATTTGATCACTTTTCTTTTTTAAAAGTCAAACAATGTAAACTATGACTAACATTTTGAGATATATTTCTTCACCATATTAATATGACAAGAATTGCAACTTGTAGTACTTTTCGTGTAGTTTTTTAATATCTAAATTATAATTTTAAAATATCGACTAAATTTAGTTCAATTTGACTCCGAAAATTGGTCAACTTGATTTTCGAAAAGTAAAACCAATCAAATAAAATGGACCGGAGGGAGTAAAATAGTTCTTTCATTCCTGGATTTTCTCCATCACATTTTTTTGCAAGAAAAGAATTAACAATAAGTATAGGAATAATCTTCACACTCCCATTTCGTAATCACCACACTCCATATATGATTTGAGGATTAATTGGATAATAGTTTACTAGGTAGTTTAAACTTTAAAGAGTTTTTTTCCAAGAATGAATTGCATGAAAATGACATAATAAGTGCAAAGGAATATTTAGCATGTAAATTTTAAAAGATTTTAACATTTGTCATAGGCATAAAAGAGGTAATATCATCTTGGATCACCACTACAATCTTATTTCTCTTTTTCTATTTCCACCGTAAGAGCGGAGTCGGAATTTTCACTAAGAGAATTCAATTTAATAAAACTGGTTGGATCAAACTTCTGTTTCGAAGTTAAAAATATTCAACCATTATATCCAATCAATCTCAAATTTGAGATACAGAAAATAGGAAAAAACTTATCCACACCGGGTGTATACACCAAACTAATGTGGAATTTCATCACTTAACTATAATTAATTAATGCATAGTTTTACACTATTAAATCACGTGTTGTTGATTGGGATGAGCACGCTAATGAGGCCCTGAGCCGATAGATGAAGATGGGAAGGTCAGACTTCTACTGTCTCGAAGGTTCCGATAGGAAGAATGATTGATTGCTTGAATGCCGGGCCATCTACTCGCGAAATCACCCCGGTCCGAACCCTCTCAGCTCCTTCCTAAAGAAGTGAATTAATGATCGATCAACGGAGAGTCGGGTTTCCCGTTTACCCACAACGGAGGAGCCGCGGATTTCGTTCTATTAAATTAACTATCAATTATGGTCTGATACATACAAATAACGAACGAGCCGACTTTACAGCAGGAAATGCAATTTTAGTAAAGGCCGATAACGCAGAAGTACCCCCGCTTTGTGAATAAATCAATATAATTTGGTGTATATACCCGATGTGGATAAGTATTTACCCCGGAAATACGTCTGAACCTCCACAAGAAAGCCACCAAAATGGAAAACAATAAATAACCAAACTTTGAACTTTCGTTGGCGGTTCATTTTATCTTCCAATTAAAACACATTTGATATTGGGAAAATGTGTTTTTGTACATTATCTTCATAACTTTGACTTATATAATTCTGCCTGGCAGATTCATCACCTGAAATACACAAATGACACCTATCATGAGAGAAGAGATTAGTAGATATATGTACAAAGAACCAGTCAATATTCAAATGCAATGAGGTAATTGTGCAAATTATATTTTACTTCCTTTAATTGTGCAAATTTTTTTTTTTACTTTTCAATGTATTTTCATGATTCGACTGCATATATTTGTTTAAATGTGTCTGAACCTTATATTTGAATGAAATTAAAAACTAATATTTTGATCAAATATCAACAATTATGAAAACGAATCACAGAGTTGAAGCAATAAAATCATGAACTTTAAAGGAACAAAATATGGAATTTGAAGCTATAAAATACCCTCAAATTCAATATTTAATCATGAAAATTAGTATTGTTTAAACTCTAGGATGAAAAGTATTAACTTTCGTTCAAACACAATTTTTGTTCTTGAAAATGAGCATTTTTTTTACAAAATCTCAAATTTTGTACTAGATTTTAAATTCCATGATAAAAAAAATATGAATTTTACTTAAAATTCATGTATTTTGTTTAAAATATTTAAAACACAAACTGTAGCTAAAAATTCGGGGTTTTTTTCTTGAAATTCAGCATTATAACTGCAATCAAGCCTTTCCATGAACTTTAGCTCAAAATTCATATTTTTTTTTAAAAAAAAAAAAATCAGCATTTTTAACTCAGATTCTTTCCTTAAAATTCAACATATGATGCCGAGGTTTGTACTCCAACATAATAATAAGAATTATTGCTCAAAACTCAATTTTTTTTCTTAAATTCGACATTTTTAACAATCAATCTCTGCATTTTACACTGAGGCCTGGGTGGGTTTCATTTTAAACTATATCTATTCGTCTAAAATATTGCAAACGCTAAATTTAGTGATAAAAAAGTGGCTATGAGTCACAAATTTTAGTGATATGCATTAAACTTAAAAGTTTAGCCACACCTTGCCTACTTCTCCATTCTCTCAAATTTCAAGTTCAAATTTGAGAGTTAGAAACTTTAGAACCATATGTTAAGTTCAGTTATATTCAGGTTGATGTGTCTTTAAGTTCAACTTTTATAGGTCCAAAATTTCAAGTTATTGTTTCCTTAAGTTTAGTAGTGACTATTAGTACACTACGCCCTACTTTAACATGGTTTATATATCGGGGATTTACAAAAATACCCATCAAATCCTACTTATTTACATCTCCATACTCATTATATTTTTACCCACAAACTTATTTACACTGTATACCCATCCTTCTGTATACCTATCTAGTATACAGTATACTCTCATATTACACGATACTCTCAAATCCTTCTGTATACCTATCTAGTATACAGTATACTCCCATGGTATACTTGTTACACTATACTCTCAAATCCATAAAAGAAATATACTTAATTTGGTATACCAATATAATGCAATGGTATACAGTTAAAATTGGGAGAGTGGGCACATAGTGTAAATAAAACAGGTTAGATGAGCATTTTTGTAAATAAAATGAGGTGCATGGGTATTCAATGTAAACTAATTTTTTTTTGGGCACAAATACGTAAATAATTTATTTTTGTGGGCATGAAGTGTAAACTCTCCTTATATATCTGGTAAAAACTGACTAACTCTTAAATAAGGCTCTAACAGTGCACTTCGCTGACTGAAGCCCAAAGATTATTGGGCTTTCGAATAAAATCTAAGAATTTCGCCCACATGCTACTTTTGCCACTGATATTTGGTTTGAAGCCACTTTTTATTAGTTTTACATGAGAAGCTACTTTTTTGTACTTTAATCTTTGTGGGCAGAAGTTCAAACCTTGTTGGTTGAACTTCATGCCTAAGTTATGAAGTTCAACTTCAATCTGTAAGAGCTGAACTTTTAGGCATAGATACGTAAACTTCAATCCTTGTTGGCTGAAGTTGAACATCAACCCTTGTGGTGGGTTGTAGTTAAACTTCAACCCTTGTGAGCTGAACTTGTGTGGAGTTCAACTCACAAAGATTGAAATTCCAAAAAGTGATCTCTCATGCAAAACTAATAAAAAAATTGGCCTCAAACCAAAGACCACTGACAAAAGTGGTTATTCGTGCACTTTTCCCAAAATCTAATCTGGAGAATTGCAGAAGTATGACACCGCAGGTAATGGTTTGCAATTTTTACCCCATAGCAGTGATTTAGAAAAAAGACCTCCCCTCAGTTTAATGAATAAATTTTGGATAGAAATAGCCCTATAAAATCTTATAATGATGCCCGTAAACCGTCATTCCTTTCTCGTAAGTACTGCCTAAGAGGTTGCACTTACCTTCGACCCCTCTTGCATAGGCAATACTTGCTCTTTAATCTCTTCCCACATTCTTCCAGATAACTTGAAAATGCTTCCTGGAGAGCACTTGCCCCTTCAATTTCTTTCTACATTCTCGCAGGCACACTTACCCTCTGATCTCTTCTTAGAGGCAGTACTTGTCGATTGATAACTTGAAGTGTTGTCCACGGATGAAACAAAAATATTTTACTAAAACTATCTTAAATGAGAATAAAAGGACGGCATAAGTCAATTTGAGGACGCGTGGTGAAATTTTTTGAATCCAATCTAATCGTCGTTAGCTAGTTTAGTTGTTCATTCTTTTTCCTAAATGGAATAGTTGTTAAGGTTTCTAAAGTTGATACACAATAAAAGCATATGGTCAAATTTACACACATTTGGTATTTACACAAAATCAATAGACGTAAGACATGATATTTTACACACATATTTATTTTTTAACCATAATAAGGTAGTATATATTCTAAATTAATTTTTAACCACTAAAATTAAATAAACTACTATATGTTTTGGTGACAAAACTCCTTTAGTATATAAGTAGTTGTTACATGGTTGAATTTTAGATGAGGAAAAAAAAATCGAAAAATTTGAAATTGTGCCGAATCTTCTCACTATTCTATTATCCTAAACATAAAGTTTAACTTACTAATCATATGTTCACTCGACAAGAAATTGTATTAAACATCTCTTATATTGTGATATTTCTCTATATCGTATATATATATATATATATATATATATATATATATATATATATGAATTTGAGATTGAAATAGTAGTAGTAATAAGTAAAAATGGACATGATATAGAATCATAGACAACTAAGATGATGAATTGTAAATTCTCACGAACCCCCAAAAAATTATTATGAGCAATTATACTTCGATACCCTACAGCCTTGACTTCGTTAGGACATTCCTTGGACCACCACATCTTAACTCTAATTAATCCTTAAAAATATTTAATTAAAGACCTAACATTCTCAAAGATATGTGCAGTTTTACCCCCAAGTGATGTGGTGTAGTGGATGAGGCTACTCCTCCCTTAACCCGAGGTCTCGAGTTCGAGCCCTAGGTAGTGAAAAATCACTGGTAGGAAGCGCTCCCCCCCGGATGGGGCCCTACGCAGCGCGAATCCGAATTAGTCGGGGCTCCAATAAAGGTAGCGGACACCGGATGGGAAACTAAAAAAAAATAAAATATGTGCAGTTTTATTTATTTTTAATGAGAACTTCTAGTAATATACTGTACTTATTTTAGTTTACTTGAAAAACGCAACATGTTTAATATTCTGTGCCTTTTGTTAGACATGCTTCCTACATATTTCTTGGTTTTAGATTCATAAGAATAAAATAATACAAAGTTCGATGAAATTGCAAATCGTACTTTAGTAAGTAGCTTGGTCCATGCATAAATTGTATTACCACCTATATTAATTGCCCATTTTAAATTTTACACGCTCGTTAGAAAATTAATAAATTAACTTTTTTAAGTTATTCATCTTTAATAAATAGTAGGTGTTCGACTATCAGATTCTTTTTGAGAAATACTCCTTCAATTATTAAAGATATAATTGAAAAAATTTAATCTTAAAATTCTAAAATGACAATTGATATGAGATATTCTTTTTTACTAAATGAACAACTAATATAGGATGAATAGAAGAGTAGTCAGACGAAGAAAAAAGAAAATACAAGCTCAAAAATCGATAACAAAAGATATTTTACTTTTACGTTATACTAAAGTTCACAAGTTACTCTTGGTATATAAGTTGGTTTTAGGAATTTCATCGAGATTTGAATTTTTTTTCTAAGTCCAAAATATTGTTAAAAGACTAGAAGAGAGGTGGAAAGTAGATTGGCAACATGTGGGCACAAAGTAAATCATCATGCTCATATTTGAGTCGGTTGCTCATTAGGAATGATTTATACTAGTTCATTAAATTTCTACCTATGAAATCTAAGGCGGATATAAGATTTGAGGACGTCAGGGTACTACTGATTTTAAAATAGGTATGCCAGTTACTTGAAAGTGTCAAGTACTATATATATACATTCTATTTTTGAAGTATTTATATCTATACATATAAAATTTTACCGACGTCAACCGGCGTCGATACACCCGCTACTAACACACTAGGTCAATAAAAAGTGGGCCAATGTTCAAGCCTTCGCAAACAACCCTACATTATAAGTATTTGGACTATGATAGACTCTATAAGCATACATCCACTTTTGACAATTATCTCGAACAATCACGTCTATTAGAAGTCCGACAATAAAATGGTTGTATACATCTAAAATTAATTATCACCTTTAGTTTGTATAAATAATTCAATTAATTACTCAATTAAGAATATTTTATCACATAATAGTAATTAAAAAGCAAGGTTAACAAATTTATTACCAAAAGCAAATGGTGAACATGAAGTTCCAACTTAAGGTATGTACTCTGAAAAATTCTTGTCAACGAATTGGTTTACCCAAAGGGGTACAAAATGAGTTGTATTTGACAAAGCAGTCAACATGGCTACAAGTCCACAATCTATAGGGGTCCCCTTAATAATTACTCCTTCCGTTTCAGTTTATATGAATATTTTCGCTATTCGAAATCAAATTTACTAATCTTTAAAGTTAAATAAGATTCAATTGTCTTTAAATTTTAAGATAAAAATTTCTATATTAAAAATTTAGAATATGATGAAAAATTACATCTTAAAGTATTAGGACAAAGTTGATACAGTTTGACTTTTAAAGAGCGAAAAGTAATATTCCATCCGTCTCATTTTATGTGAGTTAGTTCAACTTGACACGAAGTTTAAGAAATAATGAATAAAACTTGTGATTTAAAACAAAAAAAATATTTACGTGGTTGAGAATCATTTTATAAATTTAAATTGTTACTACTTATGAAATAGAGAAATATATCATTCTTTTTTTGACGGACCAAAAAAGAAAGTGTATCATATATTTTGAGACGGATGATGTATAAGTTAAACTTTTCTTATATCAATACGCCGAAAAGTTACATCTTAAAATGTCGGAATAAATTCATAGTTCGACTGTCGAAAAGCGAAAAGATACACGGAATAGAGGGAGTGTTTTTCTTTTTTAACTGAATAGTACCTCATTTAATGTCCTATTTTTTTTGGCCATGGAAGTAAAACTTGAACAATCATTCAAAGTCACATTATACACCATTAAAACCACAAAAAAGTTGCAGAGTATCTCCAGTTAAAGACTCAACAAGACATGTACTGTTGTTGTACAATTCATGTAACAGTAACTGGCAGTGAGTTAAGTCAAGGATAATGGGTTGGTGACAGAAAGAAAAAAGAAATAATTGTTTAGTGTACACTGTACAAAGAGAAATGAAAAGGGGAGAAAAAAGTGGACAAGGGACAGAAGAAAAGCAAGAAAATTTAGGGGAAAAGTTGAAGAAAGTAAGGAAAAGAGGGGGACATAATACACCAGTAATACCCTTTTTGAGGCTCCAAAATTATCATAATCATAGTGTTGTTTTTCAAGAAAGTGAAATTAGAGTAACCCCTTTTCATAATACTTGTGTTTCTGCAAGAAAACTTGCTGCAATTGTTTGGGAACTAAGTCACTACAAGTTGTTACCACCTTTTACAAGTACTAGTACTAAAATGCATCATCATGTTAATAACGTTCCTCCTCATCCTTCAAGAATCCGCAGGCTTCAGCCTTATCAACACCATAGGCATCACCATTATGAGGATGATCCTTCACCAAGTTCACCTGACTTGGTAATTTATCAGAATTGTTACTTTTGTTTGTAGCTCTGTGAATGGTTATTACCTTTTTGTTTGTTATTGGCAGAACTTGGTAGTTAGCTAATTTAGAGCAAGTTTTCTTGATTATTTGTGGTAAAGTTGGAATCTTGTTGGAAACTTTGAGGTGTGTTTGTGGTAAAGTTGGAGTCTTTGAGGTGACTTTAGAGGTCTGATAGTAGGGTTCTTGAACATCACAAAGTTCACATGACCTGGTAATTCATCAGAATTGTCACTTTTGTTTGTAGTTGTGTAAATGGTCATTAGCCTTTTTTTTAGTACTGAAAGAATTTGGTAGCTTAGTTAATTTTGAGTAAATTATCTTGATTGTTTGTGGTAAAGTTTGAATCTTTGAGATGTGTTTGTGGTAAAGTTGGAAACTTTGAGGTGACTTTAGAGGTCTTAATAGTAGGTTCTTGAACACCATGATCCTTCACCAAGTTCACCTGACCTGTTAATTCATCAGAATTTCACTTATGGTCATTACCCTTTTGTTTAATACTAGCAGAACTTTGTAGTTTAGTTAATTTTGAGTTAATTTTCTTGATTATTTGTGGTAAAGTTGGAATCTTTGAGGTGTGCTTGTGGTAAAGTTGGAATCTTTGAGCTGTGTTTGTTGTAAAGTTGGAGTCTTTGAGGTGTGCTTGTGGTAAAGTTGGAATCTTTGAGTGTATCCTTGTGGTAAAGTTGGAATTTTTGAGGTGTGTTTGTGGTAAAGTTTGAATCTTTGAGGTGTATTTGTGGTAAAGTTGGAATCATTGAGGTGAATTTAGAGGTCTGAGAGTAGGGTTCTTGAACACTATGATCCTTCACCAAGTTCACCTGACTTGCTAATTCATCAGAATTGTCACTTTTGTTTATAGCTTTGTAGATGGTCATTGCCGTTTTGTTTTGTACTGATAGAATTTAGTTGTTAGCTAATGTTGTGTTCATTTTGATTCTTGATTGTTTGTGGTATAGTTGGAATCTTTGAGGTGCCCTGTAGCTTTGGTCTAGTGGTAAGAGCGCGAGCTTGTAATGTGTGGGTTAGGCGAATGTTACTAATCCTGTCGCAAGTTTTTTCAAGCACCTATTTATTAAGGCAGAGAAACTAGAGGAGTGAACCCATTATCCACGAGTGTTGAACCGTACGCCGCTAGCCCTTAAGTTTCTTGGTTATAAAATAAAGCTGGAATTTTGAGGTGATTATAGAGGTTTGATGGTTTTTGGTTCAACGGATATGGTTGGAGTTGCTAGTTTCTACTGGCACCTTCTGTTTCTCCGTCTTTTGATGTTCTTTTGTTCTTATTTGATCTCAATTTTGATCCACAAGACTTTAACTTTTACCATGCTTCATCCTTCATCAGAAAAAGCTTTTACCATTCTTCATCTGCCTCATATTCCTTATTTACTTCAAATACTCTTGGAAGTTTGTATGATTTGCATAGCTTAGCATGCAAGAGATGCTGCTTGGTTTGCACACTGTGTTGTTTCAGTTCTTTTCTCTTTTCAAGATTAAAGCAGAAGTGAGGTAACCAAGTTTTCAGCTTCTAAACTAACTTTTGTGCTTTTTACGCCAGCCAGGAAGTGCGGGCAGTTTGAGGAGACATGTTGCTGCATCATTGATGCAACATCATCGATCAATTGAAAGGACCAACCATGCGATACAACCTGTATCTCCTGCAAGCTATGGCAGTTCAATGGAGGTAAAGAGAGTGTCAATCTGCATTTGATGATATCTTCTCAAGGATGATACTTTACTTTACTCTAGGGAAAAGTCACTTCTATGCAACCTTTCATTAGGAATTTAGAGCTGATGAAAATATAGGTAATGTAGGTAATAAGATCTTATTCTTTAGTATCGGGAATATGGCAAGCCTAATGTCCCTTGACTTTAATTGGCTCTTTGAAGCCACAGGATAAATGTCCTATATCTTACTTTTTCATCATTCCAATCTTTGAAGCTTCTTTCAAACATCTTAAGAGGATTGCCTTTTTTCCCCCGATTGGCATTTTGTCTCATGGTTCCAGAATGTGATTACAACTTAAAACTTTGTTCCACATGGAGCAGTCATCACTCATCAGTTATATTTTGACCAATTGCTCTTTAGTTTATCCTCTATGCATGCTTCCTCCCTAGTTATTGCTGAACCGATCTTATTTTGAACCAATCTAAATGATAACTATGAAGTAACTAGTGTAGAGTGCTGTTGAAGCAGGTTGCCCCGTTCCATTTAATTTGCTCACAACACTTTTCAGCAGGCTATTGGTGTGCTAAAAGGTTTTACCAAGTCTAGTGCATCTTTTCACTTTAGGACCTGAAAAATCTTTTAGATTTGAATTCCAAGGGAGGTTTGGCCTACTGCAGGAAGACCTACAAGAAAAGTTTCTATTAGACTTAGTTTTGTCGTTTTCTCAAGACTTGATGCACGCCAATGGTTCAAATCCCAATAGCAACATTCACTTTTACGGTGCTGTCGTTTGTGCTTGCTTCTCTGGGCGAAGAAAAAAAGAAAAGGACCTCAAAAAGAATACTTATCATGACAAAAAGAACTAAACTGTCTTCTTTACCTCTTAAATTCTTCTCTCTTTTCAAGTAGAACGAAGAAAAATATCACGCTATAACTTATTGTTTCAAGGATTATTTTGTTAATTCTTCTTTTCATCGAAAAACGATAGCTGTATTCTGTCTCAACAATGCACCTAAAGCTTCACATGTTATATTCTTTCAGATTGCACCTTACAACCCTGCAGTTACGCCAACTAGTTCTATAGACTTGAAAGGGAGAATTGGAGAAACAAGCTACAGTCTCAAAACATCTACGGAACTACTAAAAGTATTGAATCGTATCTGGAGCCTGGAAGAGCAACATGCATCCAACATGTCACTCATGAAAGCATTAAAGAAAGAACTAGATCATGCTCGTGTGCGGATCAAGGAGTTGGTACGAGATCAGCAAGCGGACAGACATGAAATAGATGAATTGATGAAGCAGATAGCAGATGATAAAGTGGTAAGGAAAAGTAAGGAGCAAGATCGAGTTAATGCTGCTATTCAATCTGTCAGAGATGAATTGGAAGACGAAAGGAAGCTAAGAAGACGCTCAGAGAGCTTGCATCGGAGACTAGCTAGGGAGCTGTATGAGGTTAAAACATCTCTTGCTAATGCTTTGAAAGAGCGGGACAGAGAGAAAAAGTCTAGACAACTTCTGGAAGACCTTTGTGATGAGTTTGCTTGGGGAATTAGACATTATGAACAAGAGTTGCATTCTGTAAGACAGAAGTCTGACAAGGACTGGACTGAAAGAACTAATAACGATCAACTAATTCTGCATATTTCTGAAGCATGGCTTGATGAACGGATGCAGACAAAAATGGAACCTCAATACGGTCAAGGTGATAAAAACTCAATTGTAGAAAAATTCAGGTCGGAAATAGAGACCTTCCTTCAAACTAAACAAATTGGTATCAGGTATAATGGTAACTTAGGAGATCCCTCCTACCGTAGAGGTTCTCTGGATTCCATGCCTCTTAATGTTGCTGGCAGTGCTCCACAAGATGAGGGTGATGATGAGGATTCTGTTAGCAGTGATTCACATTGTTTCGAGTTGCAAAAACCAAGTGCTGCTGACTTGAGATCCCATGAGGATGGAGCCAAAGAAAAGACTGCTGAAGAAACGATGAGGCCTAATTACGTTTTGAGGAAACCTGCATTACATGACAGGTCAAAGGGTAGCAGTGTGTCCAATTTGCAGGTTAAGTTTGAAGAACAGATGGCCCGAGCTTCATTACCAAGTGAAAGCAGGAAACAGCTGGACGATAAGGATCTTGGAGGAACTAGTGAAAAGAACCAAGTTGAAGTGAACATTTCGAAGAACTTAGAAATATGTGAAGTAACCGAAGAAGGTAGTTCTGGTAAAAAGAACAAAGCTGATGGAACACCTGGAGTAAACTCAAATTATATGATTGACGAATTAATTAGAAGCCACTATTTAATGTCAGAAAGTGGAAACATACCACCTGAAAATGATTATGACATAGCTTCTTATGGTACTTCTATTAGGAGGGCGCAGGCTAGTCCTGTCAGGCAATGGACGGAAAAACTTCCATCACATGAGAACGTCTCTGAGTCATCAACTAAACTGCCACCAGATTTAAAGGAGAATACTTTGAAAGCCAAGCTAATGGAAGCAAGGACAAGGGGTCAGCGTTCACGATCACGTTTGAAAGGCACCAAGGTTTCCTTCTAGTTCCAGTTTTGAATATGTTGGTAGCTTGAAACAGCATAATTCATGTCAGGTATGATCGGTGTTATGTGAATATTTACCATATTGTGGAACCTCTTTGCTTTTAAGTACATTGGACCACTCTTCTTGCTGTACCTTTGGGAATCAAGATCTGTATACTAGGTAAATGTCAATGCATGGAAAGTCTCAGAGATGAGATGAATCATAACATTAACTTCCGAGTCCTAACGGATCCTTTTGTAATGACTAATGAGATGGCAAGTTCAACTGTAAGAACAGATTCATCTGCATAATGTTTGAGGGCCTCCGCGGAGCATCTTGACCGTGTTCTGTTTGGATGATAAATCTTGAATGTGGTTATTTGAAGAATCTTGTTACATTAGCTTCATCATGTACCTTCCTCAGAAAATAAGGTACACTGGTACAGTGATACAAGCTGCTTAATATAGAACCTTCAATTGGAGCCTTCTTGTATTTGGTTATCTGAAATTAGTTCATTGCAATAAGTTCTCTTCCAATCAAAGATTTCTATTGAGCTGTTCATTTTTTTTTCCTATGTATTTTTCATTTTTGTTTCTACACAACAACAACAGCAGCAACATGCCCAGTCTATCCCACAAGTAGGGTCTAGGGAGGGTGAGATGTACGCAGGCCTTACCCCCTCCAAGGTGGAGAGGCTGTTTCCGAAAGACCCTCGGTTAAAGAAACGTTGTGCAAACACGTTAGTACTCCGCGACAAAGATAATAACTAAAACATATAGAAAATAACCAGATAACAGAAGTAGAAATAAAGGCGACGACTAAGATGAAAATAGCTTAAATAAGCATCATATAGAATCTACTTCTACAGAATCTGAAAGAATATAAGTAAAACATCTTAATTTTTAAGAATTTGCAAAACCCATCATTGGTTTTCCCTTGACACCAATTATTTAATGAAAATTGGAAAGAAAATAATCAAGATACTGTTACATAGGACCATGACTATAATCATGACTAGCCCAAATACATTTCCGTAATTGCCCGGTAGTCTCTCAACTAGGGGTGTTCATGGAGCGGTACGGTTCGGGTTTGAGCTTATAGGTAACGGTATATCGGTAACGGTATGTAATTATGTAAAATCAATACCGTACCAGTAAGTTACCGGTTATCGGTTGTCGGTTCTTAACGATTCGGTAACCGGTGCACCAAAGTAATGCGTGAATTCTTGGTGAATGGTTGTCAATAGGTAATATTTTTTAATTAATATGAATAACCACTAAAGTAATAGACAAACCATCCACACAAACTAAGTAAACAAGTACAATCAACAAGTATTAACAATATGCTAACATAACACAAAATAATAAAATAGAAAAAGAAAAGATTAGAAAGTCTGATCAATGATCTGAGAAAGCAAAACTAATTATAGTGTAACTATGAAAGTCCAATCACCATTCCACGTTTAGTCTTTGAGCCAAATTGGACGATGATTAATAATATCAAATATAGTGTAATTCAAATTATTGTAGTCAACATGTGGTACATGAATATCATATTATATGATTATATCATAATTTACATATGCTTATTTTAAGATTATGGTGGCCTCTTGTTTTTGCTTGCGAAATGCATTAACTAATTGCTCTTTTATGCTTGCTTTTAGTTGGACGACAGAGATTATCAAATGTTAATTAGTGGAGTTGACTAAATATGAAATTTGAACTTTCTTGAAAACAAATCTAGAGGGCTATCTTACCTTGAAAGGGATTGATAGAGACATTTTAATGGTGAATGATCCTTTGAAAATTAATCAAGAAACCCCAAAATTAATTGGTACATTTCATGCTAGTTTGGATGGTTGTTACTCAGCGTTTCATAATGTAATCGTATTATATTGTATGATAATATACTGTATTGTTTTTGTGAGTACAATGTTTCGATAGATTGTATTATTACTCATCGCTTCATAATATCATCCACTATCAATATAATATACTCCTTCGTCCCAAATTAGTTGATATCTTCAGCTTTTGCACGCCCATCAAGAAATCAATAAATATAGTATGTGTTTTACTATTTTATCCTTGCTGGCCACATTTCCAATATTAGAATATTAAAGTTTTTTCTTTTTTTGAGAAATACTCCTTTATTAAATATGAGCGTAGTTGGAAAGAATTAGAAAAAAAATGTCTTCAAATCCTAAAGCGCCAACTAATTTGATATAAATGAATCTTGCTAAAGTGTCAACTAATTTGGGACGGCGGGAGTATGAACTTAGAAAATTGTGAAGAAAAAGTAGGGTAGGGGAGGTAGAGAGTTGTTATAGAAAAGGTGGGTAAAGGGTAAAATAAGTTTATTGATGAGAATGAGAGAGAAAAAAAAATTAGGTAACGTCGCGATTACACCAAATTGATATAAAATGGTACTTTTCCTTGTTATATAAGGATGAATTAACAACACGATCCGATGAAAATTTAAAATAACAATCAAAACAAACATTGTATTTAAATGAACAATACGACACAATACAATGGCTAACAACCATCCAAACAAGAAAGTCACTTGAATTAATTCATCTTTGGAGCTGACTATCTGAGCCCACTACAAGTTTTGACTTTTTCTTGAATTAATTATAGTACTAATTTCCAATCTTAATATAGATTTGCAACATTTAATCACTAGTCAAAATATTAGATAATGCTTGAAAAGACAGTAGTGATTAATGAACTCATCAAGTTCAATTCACACTAATTATTTTCCGAATGGATTACAAACACATAGGTCCCATTTTATAAAGGAAAATCAGACTTTAAACCTCACTCAGATTTTCCATGTCTTGAGCCATATAATTCTATGTCAAATCATAAGTCATATCTGAGAGAAGAATTAAACCAATGACAATTCTCCATCATTTAACCACCAAATACTATAGTGACTAGTGAGTAGTGAATATTACCACTAAATTTAAAAGATACTACTTCAACTAGGAAAGTTACAAAATAATTAGTGACAATAACTCAACAAGATTGTAACCTTATTTAGTATATATAATGAGCCACTGCTCTATTCCCGACTCGAAATCCATAAAGGACTTTAAGGGAGATAAAATAGGGGGCCCTTGGCCGGAAAGTGTTCTTGCCACTATCATTAGCTCGGGTAGTCCCCGTTTCTGGTGTTTTAGTCACCTTTCAATGGCTCCGTTAATTATATGTGAGGAATTGCCCGCCCGTCTGCTGCTAGGCCCGGAAATGGCGCCAGGCGAGGGCGCCGCTATGCCCCTTAATGAATCGAAATTTTTCATGTATATCCTAAAGCAACAAAATATAGAAGAATTTATGTACATCAACTTGTAGAAAAAAATAAATATGTGGTGGGAGCTTTTGTATCCTTTCAAAGATTCTTTCTTTGTTTGGGTAAAGGAGAAACAATAAGAGATCAGCAGATGGAGCACTTGTCGGTCTCAGAAACTTAGTCAATTATTATGTTATATATATAAGTTGAAGAGAATAAAATTAAACCAGCTTAATTAATGTAAATTAAAGTGTGATTGGTTGGAGAAGATTCTCATCAATATATATTAATATCCATTAGTATAAAGATGATAAACATGAATGAAAAGAGAAATGGAATTGAATTTACTTACTACAATACGTCTCATTCCACTTATAAGTTGTGGAAGAGAATCAAATATGACAATTTGTAGGAAAGTATCAGACAAAATGGACAAGAGAATCGGAAAAGAAAGGTCGGACAATAAGAAGTAACATTAGGTACAAAATGGTTTCGTAAGATGGTTCTGAAAAATATTCTTGGGCGTAACTCAACTCCAAAAGTTAGTTCAGAAGGTGAAGAATTGCGCAAGACCATATAAAAAGTCCACGGAATCCCATCCCATCCGATGTGGAACAAACTCAACAGATCGTGTCGTGTCTTATCCCATATAGTATCTCAGAATAACAAGAAGAATCCATTGGAGCTAGGTTAAGAAATACCCTGAAGTCCATTGAGAGCTTCAACCTATCTAAAGCTTCACTTAAAGAACAATTCAAAGTTGATTAGTTCCAGGTTAAGTATTAAAGCAAACATAATCAACTAACAAACCTATTAGCTGCAAATAAAAAAGATAGCCGTTAGGGTTAACACTAATTATTGCAAAAATCATAAAATTCATACCTTTCTTGATATGATCACGTATTGTCTGGATAGTTCTTAATAATGACAAGCTAGTCTAACTTATAAAAGGGACAAAAAGAGAGACATAACAATATTATTAACATATTTTATTCGGTGAAATAGTTGAGATATGCACCAAATGCAGACAACATTATATCATAGAAGTCATACTAATAACAAGAATCACAAAGTAATACTAGTAAAAAGAAAGCTTGAACAATAACAACAACGACAACAACAAACTCACTGTAATCGTATAAATGGAATCTGGAGAGGGTGAGATGTACGCAGACGTTACCCCATCAAAGTGGATAAGCTGTTTCCGAAAGAAAGTTTGAACGAGGAAGATAATAGTTGATATGAAAATAGGTAGAGGGAGCTCCCTTCAGTCCAAGTACAGGAAGCTTATGATCCAACTTGTCTCCCACTTCATTCACTCAGCTACTAAGGTGCTAGCAACTATAAAACCTCAGCATTTGGATGAATGAGTCAGCAGCAAATTGAACCCTATTGCCCCCCATGAGTGGACTGAAGAAAGCTCTCTTCATATATAACTCACGTCACGTACGTGCAATAAACAACAATATCAATTACGCCTCAATCTCAAACAATTTGACAGATTATGTGAATTTTGATTAATAATATACTTATAGCACAAAACATAACCCCATAAGACAAAACCTTTAGGCATTTCTTGAACAAAAACAATTGCATAAAGTATTGGACAATTAGAAAATAAAAATTTGGGAGATGATCAACTTCTTGGTGTGGAAGTATTGAGCTCATGGGGTTTATGAGTAGAAGAAATGGCTTTATATAAGCTGAGGAAAAGGCAATGACTGGATAATATAATGGTTAAAATATGTGCTAATGTACTTCTACTACATGGAACAAAGTTATATTCGTATTCTTCTTTATTTAATTATTTATTTATTTTTAATCTTACTTGATTTGCCTTGCTTAACTTTGTATCGTACACTTCTTCCAATCTCATTGCATTCTGGAAAAGGCCATTACTTCCTTTACATATGCTTTACTTTTGATTAACTTTAACATTGGAAATATAGAGCATAAATAGTACTCCATCCGTTCCAAAATGGTTGTCATAGTTCGGATTTTGAGAGTCAAACGAGTTTAACTTTGACTATAATATTTTCATATGTCTTTTAAATATTTTGAATTATTAATTGTTGTGACTTATAGTACTTTTTATGTAGTTTCTAAATATATAAACATCGTTACAAAAAACTTAAAGATTATATGTTTAAATTCACGATCAAAATGAATTCGTTTGACTCTCGAAATCTGAACTATGACAACCATTTTGGAACGGAAGGAGTACTTAGTAGTACTTAATTAAGAGAAAATGATCATTAGCATGTCCAGCACTGACCAATTCATCCACTTATATTATTACTATTTGTTTATGTAAAAGAGTAAGTCAACCATTTTATCACTTCACCTTTTTTTTTTCCATTTAGGTTTTACAAAGTAATGTACTTAGTTTTCTTAACCATATGAGATAATTTTGATAAAATAAAACTAGCTAAGTCCAATTCTTCCAAAATAGCATATACTTTATCTTGATCCTTATTTAGCAAAGATTAAGAAAAGATTAAGCACCTAAACTAGACCAGTTTTGATGTTTACCTGACCTAACTAAACTACAAAAAAACCCTAAAGATTCCACTATAAGCCTAGTTATCCCTTAAGACAAATTAATATAATCCTACTTTGACAACTCTTAGTAGCCTTTTTATTCATGTTCATTCTTGTCTGTCTATTAGTGTCTAACCTACTGTTTATTCTCCTAGCCACAATTATTAATTTCTGAAAGAAGAATAGATTATGGATCTTATAATTTTTTTAATTATATTAAGATTACACGTGTATGAAGTTAATCAAGTCAAATCTGAATTGGGGGGGGGGGGTAAGATAAAAGTATTCTTTTAAAATTCTTCAGTTTGTATCTTCTCCCTGATTTGCTAACTAGAGTTTTACTTTTAATTTGTGTCACAACTAATTAAGAACACACCATTAATTTAATATGTTTCATAGATTCTTATTCCACATAACTTCTACTCCCTCCGTTCCAATTTTCTTATTAGTCCGTTTAAAAAGGAATGACACAATTCTAAATTTGAAAATATTTTTGAGTTGAAACTATTACTTTACCTTTAATGAAATGCTTTATAGCCACATATTTATGTAAGACTTATTTTGGACCACAAGTTCCAAAAATCTTACCATATTTATTAAACTCCGTTTCAAGTCAAACTATGACAACTATTTTGGAACGGAGGGAGTACGTCACATTGTCAACTTCTTGCTTCTTCTTCTTCTTCTTCTTAGGGATACAAAAATTTGAGGATGTTGAAAAGGTTATAGAAGTGAAATTAAACCTTTACTTCTGTTTCGTTTGTAATTTTTATATAGTCTAGTACTTCATATAATTGATCGCACCTTGTTGCTAGATAGATACTTCCAAAAGCTTGTGCAGTAGGGATATTTACACTATATTTAGAAGGATGTGAAAAAAAAGAAGAAGAAATAAATGAAATGTTCAATCATTCATGTTCTTGAAATTTGAGAAGAAACTACTAACAAATTTTTGTTTTTATTTTCCTTCTTCTGATCTTCATGAACCATTCTTGATATATATAGTTCAAATTTCATTTTATATCCTTCTCATATTTATGTGACGATATTATTTTATTAGTTTATTACAAAAAAATATGTCAGACATTTTTATTTAAAAATAATTTAACTTAAACTTTCTATTTTAACCTAATTGAGATGTTTTTATAGCATATATACTGTAAATGCTATGACATCTTTAAAAATACAAGATTTAAAAGTCTTACAACCACACAGCCGATATGATTTGTTTATAACAACAAATTTTAAAAATCATACTATTTCGTATCTTAAACTCGTCAAACTATGTTATATAAATTATCAGAAGAGAGAAAGTAATTGTTTAGCCTCTAATTACATGTGAGTTGATAGTTCGTAAGATAATCAAGTACACTGAAATGGCAAGAGTGAGCTTCAATTCTTCTTCTTTTATTAATATTAGGATCTTTTCTTCTCCTATTTTTATAATACCAATTCTAGAACAAGACAACATAGGTACTTCATGGCCTAAATTAGCCACTACTATGTCTGATATGAACAATTACGATCGAAGCAATTCGGGTACTTTGTTAACAGGATCGGCTTCCTATTGTAATAGTTAGGTTTGTTAAAAGAAGATAGTAAACATTTCTGAGATTTAGGTACAACTTTACACTCATTCTATCTCAATACCTCATGAATTTTCTAATTTATAATAAAAGATTTATCAGCAATATCCCAAGGCTTAATTGGCCACACCCATGATCAAAGAACTTTATGATAAAGTGTGCATTTCTGTCAAGCACAAATATTCGAGCTATATGTAAATATATATCAATAAGTTAAAAAATTCTATCAGAATTCAGAACCCACATATCTCTGTTGGCCACAACGTCTCCAAATATTGGAAGTCCAAAGCATATCTTCATCCCTTCCCCACCATTGAAAGAAATAAAGGAAGTACTAATTTGGTGCAATATAATTTGGCTTTATCTGAAACTTTTTTAAATAATTTTTTAGGTGAGGTAGCCCATGAATAACGGGGAAGAAACTTGTAGAAATACTGGCATTTGACAGTTTTGGAATAATACACCTAATAGATAATAATTGCAAGTCGAGATACACTTAAAGGGTAAAAGCAAAATGCTAAAATTACTCTTGTCATGAAAAATGGCACGAGTTGGATAAATTGAGGCTTACATACGGTGTTCTATGTAATAAGAACGTGCAATCAAGAACACTTACCTTACGAAAGATAAGATTATGAACGAAGACATAGGAGATTATGTGAGATTTTAGTCCGTGGCGGAGCTATATGGGGCCAAGGGTGGTTAAGCGATCACCCTTCGCCTAAAAAATTATACCGTGTATATGGATTAAAATTAACTTTTTATGACTAAATATTACATTTTGAATATTTTTGACACAACTAATAGTACTAGTCTAGTGATGTATTGTGGTCAAATTTAGCTAAACAATCCGGAATCAAATTCCAACTTATACATTTTGAAGATTCTTTTTTTTTTTAAGCTTGAACACCTTTGAAAAAGTTTCAGACTATGCCACCGATTTCAGCAGGTATGTTATTTTGTTGGAAATGGAACGACTGAATAGTAAGCTAGCGTTTGGACATAGTTTTTGGAGTGTTTTTGGGGTCATTTTTTGGGCCCAAAAATCCCCCTACAAACTTCAAATTTTGTTCCAAATAAAATGCATGTCCAAACAAAATTTCAATTTCCCAAGTTTCAAATTTCAAATCCCAAATCATGTCCAAACGGGAGCTAAAAGAAAGTCTCTGCAAGATTAGGTCCCGAAGAGAATTTCAAAATTAGATTCTATAAGTTCTAGGCAGTTGCTTTGGACTAAAATTGTTGTTGATCTACAAATGCTAATTGCTAAATCACCGTGGCCGATGTTTTGTCTAAATATAATTGTAACAATGTTGCTGCTACAGACTTACTACGTTTTACTTCATCACCTCCATTTGTATATGACTATTATATTCACATCAAAAGATATAATTGGTAGCTATGGTCTTGATAATGTTGATCGATCTCTCAATTATTTTCCCCATATATTCTCCTACTCTCTATATATCCCAATCACAACGTTGTTGACAGAAGACAGACATGAAATAAGAGTGGAAAAATGAAAGAAATGTTTTCAGACATGTACCCCGTCAGTCACTACTAGATGTTACAAAAGCTAGAGAAAGAAGGGAACAAGTACCTATGCAACCTCCTATTATGGCTCAATGGACTATTGGGGTTGTCCCATGAAATGACCTTGCCAGTGGCAGGTGTATGAAAAATATTTATAATGTTTAAAACTGTAATTATATATACAATTCTGAGATATGTCTCGTAAATTGAGTTCATACTTGTCACTAGTTGTGTTACTTATTTAATCTGCTTCATTTTGTTATGCAGGTTTTTTCTTTTTTAATAGTGTTCATCTAGACACTTTCCACTCACTCTGTTGAAAAATTCATGCACGTATTTGCACACGAGTCTTATGTTGATAAATGACTCAGGTCTTTAAGAAGTAGGTTTGATTGGTGATATAGAGACTTCGTTAGGGTTTCTTAGTAGAGTCGATTTGAGAGAATTGTAAACACGTGCATGGATTTTTCAACAAAGTAGGTGAAAAGTGTCTAGATGGACACTCTTGAAAAAGATTCAAGTACTCAACTGGAAAGGGCCTTAGCCAACAGACGGGTTGAATTATGAGAGTTTGGGAAAATGGGTTGTAAGTTATCCTTATTAGGAGATAGGATCAACTTTGAAGCGGATCAGGTCATTAATTCATCATCTGAATGTATTGTGTGTTATATGATGTGTCCAATTATTATACCTGGCAGAATATAAATGGGCCACTTATCCACGTAAGACTCGTGTGCAAACACGTTCATGAATTTTTCAACAGAGTGGTCGGAAAGTGTGTAGATGGATACTTATAAAAAAGGTTCAAGTGCTCAACTGAAAAGAACCTTAGTTGGAGTGTCTAAGTGGAATATAGTGTAAAGTTCAAAAGACTATCGATGTATTTGACCTAATTTTTCCATCTCCATGCATTATCATCATCACCTGTTCAATCCAACCATCTTGGCCTTTGCCAGCAAAAAACATTTACAACTCATGCCCACATGCTACTGTCTCTTCTTCCAGTTGAATCTTCTTTTCATTTTTTTTTTCTTCTAAGTATTCATTTCATTATCTGAAATATTCTTTTGTTCTGCAAAATCCTACTAACATTATGCTTCTGCATGTTGTCATTCTCAAGTCTTTTCTACCCTTCTGTAGTGTCAATCTTCCAGTTACAACTTAACAATACATAGAAATGGATAACTGGTATTGCTCCCTCATCCTAGTTACAGTTCTAAGGAAATGGAAATTTCTCAGTTTCTTGGCTCAATTTAGTTCATGTCCAGTTATAATCCCGGTATTAAATTTAAGAGTACAATTATCCCATATTTGGTTAGTGGAATTAGCTAATCTCGGAATAACTTTTGTACCAAAAAAATGATACTATCCTATCCCATATAGGGAGTGAGATTATTAATCCGAGAATTGTAATCTCGAAATAGCTTTAATCTCAAAATTATGAAATATCCTACTTTTTTTATCCCGCTAACCAAACGACCATTAAAAGTAAATCTTTCTTTAAAGTACGTCATAAACACTTATGTGTGTTTATGACTATATCATTAACCGTAAATGAGTTCAAAATTAATTTGCTTTTAAATGCATAATGTAGGGCTAGTATCAATTTTTAAAGACGGATTTCAAGTGAAATGAAGTATTTATGTACTAGCTAATAGTAAAAATTTTCAACTGGAACCAAAAATAAAAATTGAAAGATTAAAATTCTAGTTCGCTTTGATTTTTCGGTGTAATTAGGATAATACACAACCCTAAACCAAACTATACAAAAGCATTCAGAAAAATTAGGCTCGTGCACATATTTACGTTCAATAATTTCAAGGGCTTTCACTTCGATGTGTCTTCGCTCGTGATCGCTTAAAGCCCCTTTCCATATCCAAAAATTAACTTGTGTTTAAATAGTTTGTTTTAAGGTCTTTTAACATGTCTTTCACAGGCATGCACCATGAATATCTTCCTTGAGATGCTGTTTTTTTTTTTTTGGTAAACAAGACTTTTATTCATTCATTAAGGAATACTACAAAGGTTGGCTGCTTCTGAGGACATGCCATCAGACTGGCCAGGGTTCAAAGGTGCTGAAATATTACAAACATTAACTGACCTAGGTGAAACAGTTCCTAGGCAGTCTTTTACATAAACATCATAAACCAAAGCAGGAGAATCATGATAAATCTTTAAGCTTTCAAAAGGTGTTAAGCTGCAGCCATATTTTGCTAGTGCATCCGCCACTCCATTGGCTTTCAAAAGGAGAATCCTTGAGATGCTGTTGCTATATGGAGTAGTATAATTTTTGTTTCATAATTTAAATAATAATAAGGGACTTTCCGACCCTTTTCTACTTTAAATTTTTAGCTTCTTGAAACAAAAAGAAAAGGAATATAATAACGAATTTCATGATGCTAAAGCTAATAAGAGATTTTAATGGAAATGCTTTGTATGTTTCATAATGAGAAAAGCATCCTAATTATAATAAATGACACAACAAGTTTAAAATTATACTATTAATTGAGTTGTAATATACCATATATGCTAATTAAGGCTGCCAACCTCCACGATCTTTGGTATCATCCATTTAATAACAAATTAAGTTCTTCATGTCTGGAATTTAGCAATAATATAATTAAAGTATTAAACAAAGACAATCTCTCCTTTTAAAAGTTAAATTCAAACTTTTTATCATTCTTTGTATTGCTATGTTCCATGAGAAGACAGCATTCCACTTTGGTACTGTATTGGCATCAACAATAATGATAAGAAATTGTTGAAGTTTGTACTAACAATACTTTTAAATTATTAAATGAATTAATTACGATTCCAAAGGTACTAATAACCAACCAAATTTAGCAACATTTTAGGTTGTTAATTAGGAAAAGAAAAAAAGCGTTTAAGTGCATATTAACATCATCAAATCTTTTGGATGGACCTCTTATTCTAATTCTTCTTTTGATTAATTACTTCTATCTTCTTGTTAAGTTGGAAATTGAAGCATAATGTTGGAACATGGTAATTTTATGCTTTGTGTTATATATCCTTTAGTGATGTGATTTGACATACCAATTCTTCTTTAGTAGGCATTTGGACATAGTTAAGTTTGATTGGAACTTTGAAAAAAAGAATTGAAGTTAGAACTAAAAAAATAATTTTTTTTGAAGTTGAAGTTATGTTTGTACATAAATTTACATGCAAAAAGTTGAAACTTTGTGTGGTTGGAAAACCTACCTTACGAAATTGCCTAAAAAATCATTATATTATATGTCACGGGTTCGAATTGTGAAATTAAAATAGTCATTGATACTTGTTTCATAGAAGGCTGCATACATCACGTCCCTTTGCGTGTAGCCCTTTCCCGAATCCTGCGTGAATACAGAATGCTTTGTGTACCGACTTGACTTTATTATATGACCACACAAAATATCAATCAAATTTATGTTATATTCTCCAGCCGGCATACAGTTTACATTAATTATATATGACTATATACATACATTATACATCAACCAACTATTTTTTGCTTTGGTTGAGCCCCTATTTAGGTTAATTGCTCAACTAAAAAAAAGAAATAAAAAAGGAAACAGCTACCTATGAGGAGTAAGTATTTGTTTGTGGTTGTTTTTGGGGTTAATTTCATAACTAACCAAGTATCTTACATAGCCTTACTAGATAATAGACATATTAACATATATCAATGGCTAGCCAAAATTGATGCTAAATAATAGGTACATGAATATCCTAACTTTTAAGAGATCTGCGTGAATATCTCCTAAATACTAGCGCCAATTCAGTTAACTAAAAAAGAAGCGAAAAAAATGGGATGGAAAAACGTTTTTAGATTCCTATAATTATGGAATCCCACTAATCTGTGGTAAGTATATATCCCCAGTAAAGCAGTTTTTTTAGGTTATTAAGTCATAAATATTCACCAAATACAAATCAGATTACATCTTCTCTTTTTCCATACAAGAACAAAAATAAGATCAGAAGGCATCTTACTAATTAATATTAATCATTGTTTACCTTAAATATCAGCAAGTGAATACCCACTGTGTATCACGTTAAAGGAGAAAATACAAGGGAAATAGTATCTTTGCATATGAATATCATCAAAATATGACACCAACGCAAATATGCAACAAATATGTACAAAAAATATGCAGTGAATACCGAATATGGAATAAATACTTACAGTGAATACCAAATATGCGGTGAATTACAAAATGCCAAATATGCATCAGATATGTACAAAATATACCGTGAATACCAAATATGGAACAAGTAATTACAAAAACACCAAATATGCGGCAAATATATACAAAATATGAACTATGCTATCAATACATTCAGTAAACTGGAAGTAAACTCTAAGCCGTTAGGTTTATCATCTAAACGAGGTCGTTTAGCATTAGACTCATCAATATCACCACCTTCCTCAATCGTTACTTGCACCGAGTCCGATTCTATTTCGGGTTTAGGGTCCGACCCGACTGTGTTGGGCTCATTGGGCTGCTCCAATTATTCCAGCTATCGCTTGTGATGATCCGATGGAACTGGGCTTGTTGCTGCTGCTGCCACCATTACTTCTTCATCTGCCATATTTTCTTTGATCTAACGGCTATGATTTATCCGACTTAGTGAAAAAATCGCTTTGTTTTTTTTGGTATGATGAGATATATAAAGGGGATTTGGTTAGATTTTATTTATTTGTTTTTGTCTGTATACTTAAAATTGGAGTTCCCGAAAAATAGGCATGCTTAGAGAGATATTTATCAGATTTTAAAAAAGGCTATTAAAAGATAGTAAAATAAGTCTAAATATCTATATGCTATAAATTATTAAAAATGTGTCTATTTTGTGATAGAGACAAATCCAAATGTCTATACACTGTAAAATTTCCTTGTTTTTGGGGGAGTAAATAGGAATTTACAAAACTATGACACCTTAGGCAATGACTTGCCTTATTGACCTCGCTTAAAGTGGTTTTACAGGAATGACCCACTAACTTAACAAGTGCACCCACAGGGGCAGCACTTGACCTTTTTAACCTGTCAATATTCTCCCCAGATAACTTGAAGTATCGCCTTGCAGGCAGCACTTGCAATTTATACTTGAAGTGGAAAAACTTGTAAAATTATAACATAAAGTGTTGCCTACAGAGGCCATTTTGCTAAATCATTCATAAATGGGGGCAAAAAATCATAACCAATAATGAAGGACACATGTAGTCACCAAAAATTGATTTGAGGCCAATTACATCAAGTGTGAAGGATTTTTGGCCCGAATTGCTTCAAGATGAAGTTGAGGGCAATTTTAGTCACCAAGAAGTTGAGGGGCACTTGACCATTTCTCGATGTTTTCTGTACAATACAATATATAGCTCAACTAGACTTCAATAGGTACTCGAGCACCCCCAAAATATGTACGTGGTTCGTCCATGTATCAATAGTTCAACTCGACTTCAAAGTCCCAGTATTTATAATGGGAATTGTCCGGAGGTGACTATTTCTCAGCAAATTTATTTTTGACAGGTACAAATCAATTAGCGCGCGTCAAACAGGCTTCTACACGAAATTTTTACTATGGTCTCGACATTCCTAATTAGGCCTGCAAGGAAAATCCAAGCCCACTTTTGTTTGCAACAGATTCACTATCTTCAGAAAAAAATTCACCAAACAACAATCTTTATACATCTTTCAAAAAGCTTTGGCTTTGCTAGAAAAACTAATTGTGTAATTTCTTTACCTGAAATATATTTCAAGTCTTATTGTTGTTCCGAAGGGGACAATCTACGGGTTAGTTAGCCAGAATTCGAAATACATGAGCTAGAATTTTAATTCAACAGACGGTTCGACGAGCTCTTATTCGCCCCTGGCAGACCAAACGGTAATTTCTAGGAAAACAATTGTAATGTTAGAGTAATTATCTGAATGAAATTAATACTCTAAACTCCATCATTGCATGCTACTCCACAAACTATATAAACCATTAATTATAAAACTTAATTCCCTACTATACTTGGACAAATCAATAAATATAAAACTGAACATAATCGTCGTGTTAGCGAGTTTTTTGCTTTAAATTAGGGAATAAAACTAAGTAACATACCATATATATTGATATTTAAACATGAAAATTCATGAACTATGCAAATTATGGCACAACTAGTAAGTACTTTGCAAATATAGCTTGCTTCTATAGAACATTTGAAAGGTACTTGTAAGTGAGGTTAACAGGCAAAAAGGGTTGTGGCATTTTGCAAATTAATTTTAATTGTGGCATTTTGCAAATTAATTTATCATTTGACAATGCTTTTGCCTCGAAAAGCACATAACCTTTATAGTTTTGCATTAATCTCGATAGCAAGAAAAAACATTCTAGTACTACCTTCATCGGTCATATCGTATTAACTTTTAATTTTTTTCTAATACAGAATATCATCGTCGTCTTATTTTATGTGAAGATTTTTTTTTAAATCGTTCAAAAAATAATGAGATGTTTCTATATTTATTAACAATTTAACTTTGTCAAATAAATTCATAGACAAACAAATTTTTAATATTTATTTTAAACGATAAGCTTTAGTTTTTTTTTTTCACATTACTTAAAACAAAATGAGTAACTTACTATCATGATTCTTTCCTATTTGGTTTTTATAATTCGCTTTGAGATATAGTACATTTGACGTGAAGTCTCAGAATACCCTTATTAAAAAATGCATTTTTATGAGACTTAAACTCGAGATTTCTAACTTACAAATTTCGCTTTGCGGGGTATCAAAAGAGAAAAGAAAAAGGTTTTAATGGAAGAACAGAACAAACCAAATTCAAGAGTCAAGACAACTTCATGTAACTGATTCAGTCAAAATATTTACATAAAAAAACAAATCAATTAAACTCTCAATCTTTTCTTAGATTTCAAAATTGGATTTTCTTTCTTATCTACTAGCATAACATTTTTGTCAGCCAAATAAGCATATATTATATTACTGCATCGTCGAAACAAACTGATCAAAGATGTTCATAGCATCCTTTCCAACTCGGGAAAAAGTGCTCCTAAAATACTTCCTTCAACAAAAAAATAGAAAAACTAGCTAAATTATGCGCTAAGTTGCAATTTGCAAGTGAGGTTAACATGCAAAAAGGGTGAGAGAATAAGTAATGAGTGAGTAATTAATCATTAATCACAACAACATTGCTGAGTTCAAACATTAAGTAAGAACTAATGGCGTCATGCAAAGCTTTGGTTTTTTTAAAAAGAGTTTTTAAACTAAAAGTTAAAAGCCACCAAATATTTAACTTGTGGCTTATTTTTTATACTTATTTGGCTTTAAAGTAACTGTCTAAAAACACATTTTATATTTTGCCAAACACCACAACAACTTAAAAAAGAACTTAATAGTTACTTTTGTAAAAAAAAAAAAAAAAAACGCTTAAAATAAGTCATTCCAAACACCCTTATTATCGTAACTTGCTAGCAGGATTCTTTCCTACTCGGTATTTATGGGTTGTTTTAAGATCTAATAAATTTAAACTTGTATCTTAAAATCTCACTTTACTAAAAATAATTATTTTCCGAAACTCAAACCCAAAACTTCTAACTTATACTGTTAAAGGTCGTTTGGTAGGGTGTATTGGGCAAAATAAACATGGTATTAGGAATAGTACTCACTTTTTCTATTGTTTGGTACAATTTTGAATCATGTATTAACAAATGCACATGACTGATTAATACATCACTTTGGGTATTATTTTATCTCACATCCTATGTGGGATAATTAATCCATATATTAGTTATATATGGATAAAGGAGCAAAATGACAAAACTATCATTCTTTTTTCCCTAGAAGCCAATTAAAGTCAAGCATCAAAGGGCATACTTGTAAACTCATTTCTTTTTAACTTCAAAACAAATTAAATATTGTAAATGATAACTTACATCTCCAATTTTGTGCAATGTACCAAACACCAAACAAAAAATAATTCTTGTATTATTAATCCATGTATTACTAATCCCTGCATTATTAATTCATGTATTATTAATCAATAAAGGGGTTGTCTTGGAGCAATTGGTAACGTTGTCTTCGTATGACCTAGAGGTCACGAGTTCAAGCCGTGGAAACAACCATTGATACTTGCATTTGAGTAGGCTGCGTACATCACACTCCTTAGGGTGTGGTCCTTCCTCGGACGATACGTGAGTGAGATGTTTTGTGCATCGAGTTGTCTTTTCTTATAGGATATGTGATAGGTATTCCTAGTATTATAACCCCGTAACCTAACCGATGTTGGGTTGCGTGGTCCTTCCTCGGACGATACGTGAGTGAGATGTTTTGTGCATCGAGTTGTCTTTTCTTATAGGATATGTGATAGGTATTCCTAGTATTATAACCCCGTAACCTAACCGATGTTGGGTTGCTCTTGTTTTTTCTCTAGTACAGGACAAGATTATGACACAAAACGTATTTTTTTTTAAAAAAAAAAAAACCTCGAAAGATGCTCTTAAAAGTTATTTCGGCTAAAAAACACTTAAATACGTGACTGAGATGCTTTATGCATCGAGTTGTCTTTTCTTATAGGATATGGGATAGGTATTCCTAGTATTATAACCCCGTCTCTTGTACAGGACAAGATTATGACACAAAACATATTTTTTTTTTAAAAAAAAAAAAAAACTCGAAAGAGAACTTAAAAGTTATTTCGGCTAAAAAAACACTTAAAATAAGTCAATCCAAACATCTTTATTATCGTAACTTGCTTGCATGATTCTTTCCTACTCAATATTTATGACTTGTTTTGAGATCCAGCAAATCTAAATTTATGTCGTAACAATTCGCTTTAGAGCAAATTATTCTTACAAAAAATAATTATTTTTCGAAACTCAAACTCGAAACTTCTAATTTAACGTTGGGACGTAACAACGAAAAAAATCAAAATAAATAGAAGGTGTGAATGGAAGAACAGATGTTGACAACATTATGACACGAAACCCATGTTTTTAAAAAAATACAAATTTCTTGTAACTGATTTTACAGTCAAAATTAAAAATAAAAAAAAGACAAACAAATTTAAAATCTAAATCTTTATTAGATTTTCAAAATCAGATTTTCTTCTAATCTATATTTATTACCCCAATTAAATTTGTGTCAATTTTATGTATAAATACCCCTTAAAAACCCATGATTTCTCAATTTAAAAAAAAATATGGATCTTTCTCTCGGGTTAAATTCAACCGGGTCGGGTATACCACCTGATTTTGCATTTGCTTTTAATGATATCAATTTTTCTGATCGGGTCTTGAGAATTGAGATTTTACCCGACTTTTCTACCGGGTCGACCCGAACCCGCAAGCCTAGTAGATCAGAAGAAACTGTTCAAAAAGAAAATGGTTTGTTTTTTCCCAATTTTGTTTAATTTATTTTAATTTAATTTATTTTTTTTGTTAATTCTTGATTAGGGTTTAACATGAATTTGTCCGTACATTTTTGGGTTTATGTTAGTTTTAGCATAAAGATTGGATTTTTATGTGTTTTAAAATATTTTTCTTTAGTTGAGGTAAGGTCTGCGGACATAAAGATTGGATTTTTATGAAATGTGTTTTAAAATATTTTTCTTTAGTCGAGAGTCTATCGAAACAACCTCTCCACCTTGATGGAGTAAAGTCATCCTTCTCGGACCCACTTGTGGGGTAGCACTGGTTATGCTGTTGTTGTTGTTTAAGTTGAGTGCTCCAAGATTTGAACTTTATGGGTTCGGGGTGACAGTGAACGTGCTGATGATTAAGTTACTAGTTTCGAAAGTTAATGTTTGTATGTATTTAGTGGATTTTTTAACTCTTATATAAGTGTGAGCTAAAGCTAGTGTATCTTAGACCGTGCATCTGCCCCTGTATAAGGGATTTATATAGCTGAACCCGACTTATATAGAATTGAAGTTGTAGTGTGAAAGACAGTTTGCGAGGTAGGGTTTTGTGATTTTGTGTGGGAATGTGGTTGCATTTTCTTTACGGATAACACAAGTGCATTTTTCTTCTTGGTGGTAAATGTGCTATTGATTGTTGCATTTTTCTTCTTCAGAGTTCAGTTTGTCCGCTATTTGAAAGCGTACTTAAGTTGTCTATTAAAGGATAAAATGTAGTTTATCCTGTAAACTTGCCCTCTAGTCGCATATTTTGGGGCGCTGCGCTATTAAATACTCCAGTTTTCCTATTTTTACCCTTTATGTATGCTTATCTTATTCACTTGTCAGATGCGGATGTGGTCATGCAACGTGGGGAGCAGATACCAAATTATATTTTGCTAGATAGTGAAGATGATCTTGATGATGAGAATCAAGATGAAGAAGCTGTAAGAATGCTTGACGAATCACCTTCTGGCGTTGAGATGACTGCAAATCCCTCTGGTACCTGTTCACTTTCCTATAATAGACTGATTCTTCCTGTTTATTTCAAGAATATCAGTCGTTAGTTATTCTAACTGTTTCCATAAGATCCTGAATTATGTAAGAATCTGAGATTAGATTCTGATTTTGCCTATAACTATTCTGAGCATATTCTCTGCATGCATAATAAATGTCAAATGAGTCTACGTTTTTGTTGTTTATTTTTCATGGGTTTTTAGACAAGCTTGATGCATTTTATAGGCGATGATGAAGCTGCTATAGGTGGTGATTCACCTACTAACATGGAGTCTTCGAACCCCCTTCGAGTGAGAATTATACATATCAGTTCTCCCATATTGGCAGCTAAGAGTCCTTTCTTTTATAAGGTGAGTTGTCTTTAATGTAATACTTTTTTGACTTAATTAGGCATATTCGGTTGCTTTATTTTTACGATTATTTGTTTTCTTCTTAGTTGTTCTCGAATGGCATGAAAGAGTCAGAGCAACGGCATGCAACTATACGAATCAATGAGTCGGGTAAGTACTGAGTTTGACTACTACTTTCTTGTGTGAAAGTTCTAGCATTATTCCAGCTTATTGTCTGTTTTCTAGGATTTAGTAAACCTTTCTCGAGTATTAAGTGCAACTATTGTGAGATTAGAGTAATAGGAATACCTTGTATTATCCCATGTCAGAATTTAAGTTTAATTGCACTGCACGAGCTTCAAGTTTTTCAATTACTGTTCTTCCTGATTGAATCATGGGATAAACCAATGACATTCTATGTATGGCTCTAGGGTACTACGGGCATTTTTGCATAGATTCACCCTTCCCCCCCCCCCCCCCCCCCCCACCAACACACACACAGGCAGTGGTATCCATGCTAGAAAGTTTTGGCACAGAAAAAAGGATGAGAAGTTTAATTACATATTAAGAAATCTTTGAGTTGCACCGTGTCACACTCCTTCTAAGGTAGAAATTGAAGTAAAAAGCAATGTTTTACGTCTGATAGCATGAGCAATGGATGAAGCTGCCATTACCACCACCCTGGTCATCAACTATTATTGGTGGTAAAACTTAGAATAACTAATCTGTTTCCTAACAGGAGATTGGGCGTGCGTGAACTAGCTGGGTTTGCTTTTCACATTCTTCAAATACTGCCATACCAATCAAATAGAAATTCATACTAGATTATGGTATCTTTGGCATGAATCATACGAGATACTCCTACAAAAGTTAATTTTTGGCAAGTTTAATTTTAATGCCCTACACACTTGGAGGTTTAATTTTGTGCAACCTTTTTGTTTGTTTGCTTTTGTTGCTAAGGAAATTTATCTGCACTTATTCTGTTGTAAGTTGATACGAAAAAAATATATTCACGTTTGCCTTTCTCAATCTTTTTGAGCAGAAGAAGCTGCCCTCGTGGACCTCTTGAATTTTATGTATAGCAATACTTTAGCTACTACAACACCTGATGGTTTGCTTGATGTGCTGATGGCTGCTGACAAATTTGAGGTAGTGTCATGCATGAGATACTGCAGCTGCTTACTGCAGAATCTTCGCATGACTTGTGAATCAGCATTGCTCTATTTGGATCTTCCTTCCAGTGTATTAACGGCTGATGCAGTTCTGCCATTAACTGATGCTGCAAAACAGTTTCTTGCTGCACATTTCCAGGATATAACCAAGTGAGTAGCTCTATGTAAAATATCCATTTTACCCTGTTTCAGTTTAGGAATTGACCTATAATATTAAGGATTCAGCTTTCAATACACGTGTCATGAACTTTTCAACCTAGTACTAAGAATAGCGGTATGAATGTAATACAACCGTCTATTTCATTTAGAAACCTTATAATTTTCCAATGTAAGCAGAGATTTGTGGACACCATTCTTAGACAAGAGGTACAGGATATATTTTGTAGAGGAAGTAGGAACCATAGAGGACTGAAATGTCTGAAAGTTTATCCTCAATTCCAGTAAAATAAGATGTGTGAGGAGGAGTGAACTTTACTGGATGTTGGGGCCTTTTGTCCAATTTTCAGATGAGCAGGTGTGTTTATTTTTCCTGGTTTGTTTGTTATGTACGTAACTCCACTTGGTAATAAAAGAACTTTTTATTTACCAAAAAAAATTACAGTAATTTACCAAAAGATCATTTCCATATGGATCTGTACTTCAATCAATTGTTACCAACTGGAAAATTGTCTTGTTATTTTTTTTATAAGGAAATTTTGTCATGTTATTTATCCTTCAAATTTAAAATGATATTTTATTTATTTGATTCATAGATAACGAATGCTTCGTAATTGTTTTTATACTAACTGCTGTTTGTACGTGCTGCACATGCAGGCGGACTAGTTTTAGAGAAAGTATTGTTCATTTGAATTCTTTGTTTCTAAAATCCTTCAGGTTCGAACAAGAGGCATTGAATTTGCCTCTTGCAGGAGTTGAGGCTGTTCTGTCCAGTGACGATCTTCAGATTGCTTCAGAGGATGCTGTCTGTGACTTTGTGGTGAAGTGGGCTCGTATCCATTACCCAAAGTTGGATGAACGACGGGAAGTATTGGGCTCACGTCTTTGTCACCTCATTCGATTTCCATGCATGACATGCAGGAAACTGAAGAAAGTTCTAACATGGAATGACTTTGATCCTGAGCTTGCTTCAAAACTTGTCCTCGAGGCTCTTTTTTATAAGGCCGGAGTGAAAAGTAAAGCCGAAGCACCGTATCGACAACGCGACCTTGCTGCGGAGCACACAAATGCGTTGTGCCATCGTTATGTGGACAGGGCGTACAAATATAAACCTGTTAAAATTGTCGAGTTTGAAATCCCTTATCAACAGTGTGTTGTTTACCTAGATTTGAAAAGGGAGGAATTAGCTAACCTCTTTCCTGCTGGTAGAGTTTATTCACAGGCTTTCCATTTGGGTGGACAGGGATTTTTCCTGTCAGCTCATTGCAACTTGGATCAACAAAACACATTCCATTGCTTTGGGTTGTTTCTTGGTATGCAAGAGAGGGGGTCAGTATCATTTGCAGTGGACTACGAGTTTGCAGCTCGTACCAAGCCAAGCGAGGAATATGTCAACAGATATAAGGGGGTCTATATGTTCACAGGTGGCAAGGCTGTTGGCTACAGAAACTTGTTTGGCATAAGCTGGAACTCGTTTATAGCTGAAGACAGTGTATACTTCATAAACGGAATTCTCCATCTTCGAGCTGAGCTTACTATCAGGCAATAGAGTATTTCACATACTACTCGTGTTTCCGCTGACAGCACATATGCACTGTTGTAAAAAGTAAAATCGCAGACATGAGTAGTTTCATATTTTGACCTTATAGTGAAGTTGTTCATCCCAACTCCAGTTGCTTGGGAATGTTGTAACTAGGAAACTTACAGGAAGTTTCATCAGATCTTCAAATTCTGTTATTGAATTTTGATAGCAACCCCTTACCAGAAACCATGTACTTGTTTTATTATGCTTCAGCAAATTTGGTAGTGCATGGAAGGAAAATGTTTTGGATTACCTTGTATTCTGGATATATTATGATTACCTTTTGTTTATCTGCCAGCTTAGTGTGTTTTTGGCATGAAGGAAAATGTTTTCTTGAAAAATTAGCGATGTTTTTACTTATTTTCCATTGTTTGGTTGGCGAGTGCAAAACATTTTACAGAAAACACAAACTTGTCTCCAGAAGGACAAGAACATTGACTTTGGTGCATGCGATAATTCCCGGATTCTATGGAGAAACAATGGTGTTTATGGTCTTTCTTTATCAACAGACAATGTCATCATTCTTTCACCCTAAGGTGGAACTCCTATTATTAAGTTAATGGGACCAATTTAAGCATGACTTTGAGTGTATAACCCTACACTTTTTCCAAAAGTAAAAGACTTTCCACCTCCAACTCTTCTTTTTCCCTCAGTTTTAGCCACTTTTAAGCTCAAAATTCTTCATACTGTTGGAAATTAGTAAAGCAAACCAAATAGTTGCCTTCAATGAAACCAAATTTTATGCAAAACTTGTACTACATAGTATGGTTATTCCTCTTCTTGAAACTTGTTCTTCTTGTTCAATGTTCCAATAACAGTCTTACAGAATCATTAGAAGTTATTCTTCATGACCATGCATTCAAAACTTTAGTTCATCAACATACTGGAGCTTTATACAATGCAAGTCTTCCTTCAAGTCTTGCAGGAATGAAAATCTCACTCGTTCGATTAAGAAGCAAGACATTGTGGAATGAAGGTGCTAACTTTAGTGGCTTTTCTATTCCTCCAAGAACTATTCCAGTGCCTTATGTTAGAAGAATCCATATAGTGTATAATGATTTGGGAAACTTGTCTTCTCATTACTTCAACATATCAGGTTACAATCTCTTAACTTCTGTAGTTGGTTTCATGGTTTATGATGCACCTTCACAAGTTAACAGCATTACAAATCTTACAAAGCTTGATCTTAAACCTATGGGAAAACCTATATCGATCGAGTTCAAGAATTCAACAGATATGGAGGAAAGAACAAAGTGTGCTATGTTTGATGAAAATGGAAAAGTTTCACTTAGTGAAATAACATTTCCTAATGTATGTTACACTAGAAATCATGGTCATTTCACTATAGTGTTACCTTTAGAGACAAGAAAGAAGAGGAAAATATGGGGTTTTTTAGTCATTGGCTTTGTGATCGGACTATTTGGCGTGGCATTGGTAGTTGTTGTAGTAATGTCTAAAACTAAAAAAATATGTGAAATGGAAAGAGAAGCAGAGGAAGGTGAATTCTTGGAAACTATTATGGTTGGTAGAAGCAAGATGCCTGTAGCCAATGTCACAAGAACTCATCCAATAGGACCAGTACTTGAAGGAACATGTTTTCAATAGTATCACTTTATTAAGATTAGTTGGTTGGTTTTAAAAGTATACTAATATTTAGTTGTATAGTTGCATTATATACTCATGGCCAGTTTGATCATTTTATTTTTTCATTTCTCAATTATGTAGTATGCAGTACTACTCCATATTTATGGTCTAGTCTAGTCTCTTTATTTGTCACGTATACTTGATGGTTTAATAGTCTTGATAAAAGGATATTGTTCATGCTTCCTACTAGTTAATACTGACGATAGTCTTGATAAAGTTTCATACAGATGAGTGAGTTTTTATACAAAAGAAAGAAAAGTGACCTTTTGAGTTAAATATGGAGTAAAACATAAGTGAAGTCTCACTGCTAGCTTTTAGTCTTAAACAAGCAGCGGCGGTCAGAAAAGTTTTTTATTTTTCTTCTTTTTTGGAATGTATCCCGTGATTACATAACAATGATATCACACTTTCAAAAAACTATTAATTTGCTATAAAAAGCTAACCAAGTATTCATAGTGAAGTCTCACGGCTAGCTTTTAGTCTTAAGCAAGCAGCGGCGGTCAGAAAAGTTTTTTATTTATCTTCTTTTTTGGAATGTATCCCGTGATTACATAACAATGATATCACACTTTCAAAAAACCATTAATTTGCTATAAAAAGCTAACCAAGTATTCATGATAAATCACAAATACATATAATTAGAAAGCAAATATGTAAATTACAAATGCAAAACCAAATTCAACATACAAATGCAAAAATATAAATTACTAATTCATAATGTTTTGAAACTCAAGATATTTATTTTTATATCAAAAAAAAAAAAAAATCTTGAGTTTCAAAATATCTTGAATTAGTTGATATTCAAAATAAGAATCATAGAGCGCTGATGTGGCACCTCTCTTTGGCCAAGAACTCTCGTGATCATGTTTCCATTTCGATAAAAGAGAATCTTGAGGAGCCTGAAGCCAAGATAACTGTTCTGTTGCTCAGTCACCGTTGAAGCTTCAAGGTTTGTCTCAATTGTCCCACATCGTTATGTACCACTTTGCTTCTTTAATTTATTTTTTTTCCCGTTCTAATCAGGTTTGGTATTGTTCTAATAAGACAGTGAATTATTATCTTAGTAATTACTAATCAACAAAAATACGATAATATAATTTTTTGTCAATAGATAATACAAGGAATGGATCCCACCATAAATCACTGAACAAATTTGTAAAAGACTATTACTGACTAAAGTGAGTCGTTGAAATGGCAAACGATGAGCTTTATTTGAACAGCAGGAATTACATAATTCAAACCTATCTCTAGTAGAAACAGGAAGGAAAATTTTATTTAAAATAAAATCTAAAATTTTTAGATGAGGATGACCCAGGTGACTATGCCATAACTGACGGCTGACTTTGGAAGTGGTGAAGTTGATAGAAGGTGATATAGGGGGCTACTCGTAGAGTCCATATTTATTTTGACCTTGTACCAGCAATTTTCGAGTGCACAAATCCTTCACAAGAAAAGAAGATGGAAAGAATTCAATAGAAGTTACGTTATCACGAAGCAACAGATATTAAGTTTTTTGATCGATGGTGCACAAAGAGTGTCAGAAAGCGTGAAAGCAGAGTTAGAAGCCTTTATATGAGTTAAACAAACATGAGAAATAGAGATATTTTTACTGTCACCCATTGTAATTGAATCTGTGCCTACATATAGTTGAAGATTGGTAGGATCTGAAGTGACATGATGAGTAGCACCTGAGTCAACTATCTATGGATTAGTCCCAGAGCTAATGCTAGCAGCAAAATTGGCCTTAGCCTCAAAATGATTGTGGGACCTGGAGCGACATATATCTGCGGTGTGTCCAAATTTTTGACATAGATGGCACTTTACAGTCTGTCTAGGTTGTCGTTGATTGCCAGAGTTTTGTTGATTTCCAGAGTATTGTTGTCGCTAAGGGGATAGCTGCCACTGGGAGTTTTGATTTCCACGGTTATTTCTGTAAGGTTGCTTTTGAAAGTTCGCTTTCTGTGCAGCGGCCGCAGTGATCACAGTAGTTGCTTTGTCAAGATCTTGATGTTTGAGAAAAAGTTCATGGTCCGTAAGTTTGTGAAAAAGCTTCTCAAAAGACAGAGGAGAGTCTCGTGCTCGTGTAAAAGCCGATATTTCACGATACTCAGGGCTAAGTCCACTCAAGATCTTAACTGCAACTTCATCATTAGCAACTGGTGAACCGGCAACATTAAGGGCATCAACTATAGATCTGATCTCCTGCATGTACTCAACTATTGTCTTCGAAGATTTTTTAAGGGTTTACAACCGATCTCGCAGGCTAGAGATGCGAGTATGACTTTTATTGGCATAAGCCGTATGAAGTAGTTCCCAAGCCAACTTGGCCGAGGAAGCAGTGGCAACAGTTGGAGCAATGGTAGGATCAACAGACGCTATCATCGCCTGTTGTATTAGCTGATCTTGAAAAAACCAGGTCTCAAAGTCAGGATTTGAGATAGTACGATCTTTGTCAGTGATAGTTTGCAGTGGAGCAGATTTGGTACAATCAAGGTGACCTATGAGTTTGTGTCCGTTCAGGAGCATCACTAGTTGATCTTTCCACGTTGCAAAGTTTAGGTTACCTTGTATTTTAATAGGTAACTGGGCAGCCGGATTAAATTGTACCACATGAGTAGTAGGGGAAACTGCAGGTAGAGCATTCTGGTAGTAGATGTTAGAGCCATGAAGGAAAAAGGAAAAAAAAAAAAAAAAGTGGATCTGACTCATGAGAGTTTTAAAAGTGCTCTGATACCATAAAAAGTTCAAAGGATGGAGCAATTGAATATTTAAATATTTATCTTTTTCAAAATAAAATTTAAATATTTGAATATTACATGAAAAGTATGCCCTTTATCTTCACCAACTGCCTCAGATTGCACAAATGAATGAATCACTAAACACCTTTTCAAGCTAATTTTGTTTTCCCTTTATCTTTACCAGCTGCCTCAGAATGCACAAATGAATGAATCACTACTTAACACCTTTTCAAGCTACTTTTGTTTTCCCTTTATCTTTACCAGCTGCCTCAGAATACACAAATGAATGAATCACTAAACACCTTTTCAAGCTAATTTTGTTTTTCCTTTATCTTTACCAGCTGCCTCAGAATGCACAAATGAATTAATCACTACTTAACACCTTTTCAAGCTACTTTTGTTTTCCCTTTATCTTTACCAGCTGCCTTTGAAGCCTCAGCTATATACACAATCTTTTGAAGTTTTTCATGTAGAATATATTAGGAAATTTTTTTTGTTATGCCTTGTAATTTCTATAATATTAATTTTTTTTTATAATATAGGAGTGCAAGTCTATATATTTGTGTAAAAAAGTTTTTTTTTTCAAAAGGGAGGTTTAGGAAAATACCCATTAAAGTCAAAATATCACCCGCCCTATTCATAAGTTTCATATTTACATGTCATACCCGTTCAAATTTGTATACCATAATTTATGTATTATACCATAAGAGATCGTTTGGTACGGGGTTAAATGAGTTATATCACGTGATAAAATTCGGGTTTAAATCTATCTAGTTTAAGGTATTAGCTAAAATTAGGATAACTTTTATATCACAATCTTGGAATTATTTATCCCACTTAGGATGTGGGATTAATAATTCCAGGATTGCTAATACTTGGGATAAGGTTTCAAATGACATTCTTAATCCTCAAATCCTTTTCATATATCTAACTACTAAAATTATCAAGGATTAAAATTGAAAATCAAACACATGTTTGAATAATACATCACATATCCCACTTTTAATCCTACAAACCAGACAAAGCACTAATACCAAATAATCCAAGAATTATTAATCCAAAAAATATATTCCTGGACTATAATCTCGTAATAACTTTGTCTGCCTACCAAACGACTCTTACAGTCCGTTTGGATGGTTGTTACCCATCATTTCATAATGTGTAGTATTGTATCGTGTCGTACTGTATCGTATTATGTTGTACAATATTTGGGTAGGTTGTATTTGTTTACCATGGTTTAATAAGTGAATATAAGGTAAGAGAAAAACGGGAATAGGAAATAATAAGTGAGGGCATGATGGAAAAGAAAAATAAGTAACGAAGCGATCCCACAAAATCGGTGGTTACATAAAAGTGATGGTTTTCATGGTTACATAACCATGGATTTAACGATACAATACAATACAATAGTAATTAGAGTTACAATCAAAACAAACATAGTACTCATAGTAACAATACAATACCATACAATAGGTTACAACCATCCAAACAAGTTGTTAAAGGTACACACTCATAAGGTATAACAATTGTATACAATACATGAGTAGGTCGGGTAATTTCTTTAATTTTCATGACAAGTAAAAATCTGTATTCAAGAATGACATTAGTTTCTCTACCGGGTTTATTTTGGGAATCCACGGTTCAAATTCAACAAATCAACCCTAATAAAGTAACAAGATTTATTGAGTATTCTGTTATGTTGGTTTTAGGTCTTGTGTTGGCCTAAATCGGGATAGGACAACAAATCGAATTTGTGTTGGGTTTAACTTGTAATTTGCTTGTATTGAAGTGAAGTTTGAACTAAATCAGATTCGGACTAAATGAAAACTTGGAAAAGTAACGAGGCAACAAATAAAAGTCGGATTCTGTATTCTGTTGATCGTGTCGTGTTGTTTACAAATGAGCCATATTTATAATCAAGAGAAAGAATGACGTTGTAAATGTCATAATGGTGTCTTTATGGCTATTATTATGTACATAATTGTAATTGACTCATAATCTTTTCTATTAAATGTCGAAGCAACAATGACAGTTATGAAGGTCGGCCCTCGTCTCCTGAGGTGTGTCATCCACCCGAAGTTGCAGGAGGTTTTCTCCGAGCTCATTGCTTTGAACTCGTCTCCCCTCGTTTCCTCAGGTGATTTCCTGGGCGAATGGGCGAATGACCATGCAATCTTTCCTTGGGAAGTTTGTCTCGCGGTGCAATCTTCATGCTGCAGTCCGAGGTCTCAGCAAGACCTCGGTGATTTGTCATCCAATACAGGTCTAAGACAAAAGATTCAATTTTTCTATGTTAAGAACTATATATATTATATATGTAATGATGCTGGATGCATATCTCAAGGGGCCAAATTTAAACCTGCCCCAATACAAAGGGCTATTTGATCATTTTCTCATGATTTACATAAACCCCCAAAAGCTAATGGGAATAATAACAGAAAAGCTAATGGAAATATAATATTAAATGCTCTGACAGAACAAAATCTTTCGTTAATCCATCACTTTTGCATACGTGTTTATTGTACTACTAATAAGTTAACTAGAGTTCGTTGTACTACTTATTAACTTAACAAGATCACTTTCAAGAATCAGATCGATTATATTTGAGTTCAAAGATAGATGATCATTAGCTTTATAAAGAAATATGAGCATTATATTTGAGTTCAAAGATAATTGAATTTGAGCTTATGGCCAGTACAAATTATGTATTTATATTCAGATCTTTTAGGAGGATTATTCCTAAAAATCATGTGCAATCCCATATTTCCAAAATTGTTTTAATTTTTGAATATAGTCCCAAAATATGTACGTGAAATAGGATTTCAGATTGATTAAGATTTATTAATACATAGTACAATTTATGTATACTTATATCCAACTATTTATTGTATTAGCATCCGTTAGTAAGTGCCACTTTAAAGAACTATGTTAGAGAAAATTATTTTACATAACCATGTAACCCCCTTTTATATAAATATTTTTTTTGTCCATTCATTTTCGAAGTTACCCTAAACAAACATCTAGTCACACTCTATATATATCTATATATATATATATATATATATATATATATATATATATATATATATATATATATATATATATTTTTTTTTTTTTAGCCACTCCCTTACTAGTATTTTTCCTTCTTCTTCACTTCTCTCTGCTCCGTCCACCCGCCAACTCCCCGTGCCAAATCTGTAGCTTCTGCCGTCTCTGCTCCTCCGGCGAAGCAACAGCAGTGCTCAGGCGGGTTGACTGGCTATTTTGGAAAATATCCCAATATGTAATTATAGTTTTTTGTCAGTTGCTACTTCGTACTTGTTAGTAACTAGTTAATGTGAAGTACATATATTTTTTTTTCTATTTTGATGGTTAAAATGAGTACCCTTATGCTAATTATAAGCTTTCCATCTTACAAACTGTTTACGTGTGCTCAACACAACGTATCTCCATCTTACAAACTGTTTTACTTGAAACCGTTTGCAGAATATTAAAAATATTAAGGGATCATTTGTTTTTGTTAATATTAAGAGGGATGAATGCAGGGGCGGACCTACATGGTAGGGGTGGGTGCACCGGCACCCGCTGGCGTCAGAAAAAATTGTGCGTATATATATGTATATATGACATAAAACGTGTATGTATATATTTAAATGTGCACCCAAAAGAACAAAAGCTAATTGGGTTCATTGGTAACGTAGATGTTTAAAGTTGGCTCCTAAGCTAGAGACTTGGGTTCAAATCCCAGCTCCTACAATTTCCTTTATACTCTTTTCTTCAATTTTATCTTGTACCCCCATTGAGTTGAAATTCTGGGTCCGCCTCTGGATGAATGAATATTGAAATGTTAGCATCAAGACATGAATAAAGTCAAACCTCTCTATCTCTATAGTGACAGATATTATCTGGAACTTTCATGTACCCCCATTGAGTTGAAATTCTGGGTCCGCCTCTGGATGAATGAATATTGAAATGTTAGCATCAAGACATGAATACAGTCAAACCTATTCTGGGTCCGCCTCTGGATGAATGAATATTGAAATGTTAGCATCAAGACATGAATACAGTCAAACCTCTCTATCTCTATAGTGACAGATATTATCTGGAACTTTCATGTACCCCCATTGAGTTGAAGGGTCCGCCTCTGGACTCAATGGTCCGCCTCTGGATGAATGAATATTGAAATGTTAGCATCAAGACATGAATACAGTCAAACCTCTCTATCTCTATAGTGACAGATATTATCTGGAACTTTCATGTACCCCCATTGAGTTGAAATTCTGGGAATATTGAAATGTTAGCATCAAGACATGAATACAGTCAAACCTCTCTATCTCTATAGTGACAGATATTATCTGGAACTTTCATGTACCCCATTGAGTTGAAATTCTGGGTCCGCCTCTGGATGAATGAATATTGAAATGTTAGCATCAAGACATGAATACAGTCAAACCTCTCTATAGTGACAGATATTATCTGGAACTTTCATGGCCGCTATAGTGAAGTGTTGTTATACATGTATACTGACATTTGACGTTTAGTTCTTATTTAGTTGTTACCGTAAAAAAGTTCGCAAAATACATGTTAAATATGGAATCTCAATTGATTTTCATATTTCATTAATTAAAAATTCAAAAGATTAATACGTTATTAATAAATCTATAACTAATTGTACCGTACCAATAAAAATTAAAATCTAAGGAACATATGTATTTAAAAAGTTTACAACTTTTTTTATAACAATTTTTTAATGGTACGAATGTAAAAAAAAGGCAATATATTTATGTTATGCATGATTATCATAAATATATTGTATTTTATTTTATACACAATATATTTCTTACAAAATATTATTACACAATATTTGACAATGGCCGTTATAGATAGGTAATTTTAAAAGTTTACCACTATAATATATGTCATTGCTGTTATAGATAGAATGCTGTTATAGAGAGATAAAATATAACATGAAAAATCGGTTATGGTGAAAATTAGACTATTATATTGAAATGTTGTTATAACGAGGGCTGTTATAGAGAGGTTCGAGTATATTAATAAAACGGTTTATAGTAAAACAGTTTGTAAGGTGGAAATACTTTGTTGATAATTCCTCTTTAGTAGTTACTAAAACTCGTAGTTACTGGATTCCGTACTGGAATAGTTACTTTGTTGATGTAAATGCGATGAACAACATCGAAGGCAATCTTGATTTTGTTTTTTAAATATCTCAACATTCATAATTTATCACTATCAACTAAATAATTATAAAATTCAAATAAATTAATTTAAATAACATATCAACAAAATATTAGGTAAATAGGTGGCGGTGCTTGGCCATGGTTGGTAGTTGTAAAACCGAACACACTCACACGAGAGAAATAATATTTGGGTGAAAACTCTTGCTTTCATTGATGAGAGGAGTCCCCTATTTATACAAAAGAAACCTAGAGAACCTAACCCTAAACCTAACTTAGGGACCAAGTAAACCTAACGGGTTTGGCCCATTATACAATTTACATAACTAATCTATTTACAATAATCTATTTACAATACCCCCCCCCCCCTCAAGTTGGAGCGTGAGGGTTCCTTACGCCCAACTTGTTAAGGAAGAATTCGAACTGGGTGCGTCCCAGCGCCTTCGTAAAAATATCAGCAAGTTGCGTGGTCGTAGGCACATAGCTGGGACGAATGACTCCTCCGATGATTTCATTCCGAACAAAATGACAGTCGACTTCGATATGTTTAGTGCGTTCGTGAAAGACTGGATTCCGAGCAATATGTAACGCAGCTTGACTGTCACACTTCAAATTCATCGGAGAATCGTGATCAATTCCAAGATTCCATAAAATCCCTTTAAACCACTTCAATTCACACACAGTCATCGCCATCGATCTATATTCTGCCTCAGCGGAGGACCTCGACACGATCTGTTGCTTCTTCGTTCTCCAAGATATCGGTGAGTCCCCTAACGACACATACCAACCTGTTAACGATCGACGTGTCAACGGACAGCCTGCCCAATCAGAGTCACACCACCCGTGCAATCTCAGATCACACTGAGAATGAAATACAATGCCTTGTCCCGGACAGCCTTTCAAATATCGAACAACCCTGAGTGCCGCTTCCATATGCTCAATACGGGGACTCTGCATGAATTGCGACAACACACGCACACTATAGGACAAATCCGGTCGTGTAAAACACAAGTAAATCAATCTTCCAACCAGTCGCCGATAGCGTTCAGGATCTTTGATAAAACGACCAGACGCAAGTGCCAAGCGATGGTTTTGTTCTATCGGCGTACCAACCGGTTTTGCCCCCAACAAGCCTGTTTCCGATATGATATCCAATGCATACTTCCTCTGACACAGGAAGATTCCTTTCGGAGCCCTTGCCACTTCAACTCCCAAGAAATATTTCAAGGCACCTAAATCCTTCATATGGAAACATTTCGAGAGATATAACTTAAAAATTCGAATTGCCTTCGAATCATTACCAGATATAATCAGATCATCCACATAAACAAGCACATTTAAATGCACATTTCCCTTCTTCATCGTAAACAATGAGTAATCCGAATATGATTGTCGAAACCCATATTGCTTAAGTGCAGCAGACAACTTCGCAAACCAACATCGGGGAGCTTGTTTTAAACCATACAATGATTTTCGAAGGCGACACACAGCTCCTCTCCCCGTCATGCGATGTCCCGGAGGCAATTCATATATACTTCCTCGTGAAGATCACCATGTAAAAATGCATTGTGCACATCCATCTGATGCAATTCCCAATTTTTGGCAGCTGCTACGGCCAGAAAAACTCGGACTGTCACCATCTTTGCAACCGGTGCAAACGTCTCCGTATAATCAACCCCTTCGATTTGATGATTTCCAAAAATCACCAACCTTGCTTTGTACCTTTCAATAGTTCCATCCGAGTTGTACTTTATCTTGTATACCCATCGACATCCGAGGGCCTTCTTCCCGGTAGGCAAGGGAACTATCTCCCAGGTTCTGTTCGCTTCCAATGCCTTCAATTCTTCCCCATGGCTGTTCTCCATTTGTCACTTTTTACCGCCTCCGAATAGGAGGTAGGCTCATGTCCTTGCGTTATAGCTGCAAGAAAACTCACATGTTTCGAAGAGAAATTATCACAATTGACATAGTGTGCTAGAGGATAGGGCTTACCGGAGGGTTGTTGAGAAACAGATGAACAAGCAGACTTTCGAACGCAGGACGATACCCGGTGACTCATCTTTTGGACCGTATTAGTAACAAAGTCTCTCAGCAAGGTATTCTCTTTCTTAGTTCGTTTTCCCCGACCCAACTCTTCGGGTTCAACGTCGGGGACAACCGCAGGTTCAGCTTCCGGAGTCACCTCTTCGGGTTCACTCACCGGAGTTACGACTTCGGGTTCAACACTCACCGGAGTCACGACTTCGGGTTCAACACCCCCCTTCCTTGCACACTCTCCTCTTCCTCCTCCAATGCAACGGTGACAGAAGCCGTATCTTGTGTCCGTTTTTCGGCATCAGTCTCCTTGGAGGCGAATGGAAATTCCTTTTCGTAAAACACCACATCCCTCGAGAACACAAACTCCTTTGTCTCCAAATCATACATTTTCCATGCTTTCTTCCCATTTGGATAACCCAAAAACACACATCGACGACTCCTACTTTCAAACTTGTCACTTGTTCGTCCTTGATTGCGAGCATAACATAAGCAACCGAACACCCTCAAATGATCATAATTCGGTGTCACACCCATCAAGATATCGTAAGGTGTCTTCCCATTCAACAACTTAGTGGGTGTCCGGTTAATCAAATAACATGCCGTCATCACACATTCTCCCCAGAAGTCAATTGGTAAATTAGTTGAAAACGCAGCGCCCGTGCCACGTTTAAGATATGTCTATGTTTCCGTTCAACTCTACCGTTTTGTTGGGGTGTCCCCACACACGAAGTTTGGAACAAGATCCCTTGTTCGAGAAAATACCCTTTCAGACTTACAAATTCGGTTCCATTATCACTCCGAACGCACTTAACCCGTTTATTGAATTGTCTCTCCACCATTGCAAAGAAACCCTTCAATTTTTGTCCGACCTCTTTCTTATCGACTAACAGGAACACCCATACTCCTCGTGAACAATCATCAACAACAGTCAAAAAATATGATGCACCACACGAAGACTCAGTTCTATAAGGACCCCACAAGTCACAATGAACTAAATCAAAAGGTTCAGCAGCTTTATTATTACTCGAAGGAAATACATTTTTAGTTTGTTTTGCCCTAAGGCATACATCACATGCTTTTTCTTCTAAGCTACCTTTCCCACTATCTTCTACGACTGAAAGAGATTTCGTTACTTGCATCGAAGGATGTCCCAACCTTTGATGCCATAAGTCCACCACATCGACCTTCACAGCTTTCACCACGGGTATCGTCCGAAAGTAGTAGAGTCCGTTCTTTTGTTCACCCGCTCCAATCAACTTCCCCGTAACCCGGTCCTGCATAACACACAAATCATTAGTGAAATTTACATTACAACCAACTTGATTAATTAATTGAGACACAGAAATCAAGTTGCAAGTCATTTCGGGCACATATAACACTCCGTGAAGAACCATGTCTTCGTTAAATTTGATGGATCCTTCCTGAGTCGCCATCGTACTGCTTCCATTCGGTAGACCTACCGGACACTCTGGTATTGTTCGTAAATTCTCCAAAATACTTATCTGACCGGTCATGTGATTTGACGCCCCCGTGTCAATAATCCATGAAGGATGAGTTTTCTTACCGATCGAAGGTTCACTTGTGCTTGCCTTTTCCTTTTTCAGCAAATCGAACAGCATCTGCAACTGATCACCTGTTATTCCGGACAGGTTAGCCTGTCCGGGCACACTCATGTGTCCATTTTCTCCATTCTCGAGCTCAGCTTGAGCAACATTTGCTCGATTATTGCCACGTCCCCGACCAGCATTTGAACCAAACTGTTGATGTCCACGACCTCTTCCACCTTTGTTGCCTTCAGCTTTTCCTCTACCACGTCCTCCATTCGAAGTGCCTTGCTTCGGATAATGCACCCACCCCTCCGGATAGCCAATGACTTCATAGCAGCGTTCCGGAGGATGTCCTCCTCGATCACACAAGTGACACTCCTTATAGCCTGTCTTCGGCGGCTGTGATCGTTGTGCAGCAAACGCCGTTACCTCCCCTCGTTCTTCCTGAATTCGTGCCATCCCTTTGACCCTTTCATCTTGGATTACCTTTTGATAGACTTGATTCATCGATGGCAACGGCTCCTGAGCCAAGAGATTGGAACAGACAGTTCCATAAAGGCTTTCATCCAGGCCCATAAGGAATAAGTGAACCCTATCTTCTTCCCTTTTTTTCTCCAGTGCAACCGTTAGATTGCACGTGCAGTTTCCACACGAGCAAGTTGGGAACTTATCACAATTTCCTAGTTCTTCCCACAACATAGCCAGTTTTCCATAGTAAGCAGCAACAGTTAATCCCTTTTGCTTACAACCGGCCAAAGCCGCTTTTAATTCCTGAATCCGAGGTCCGTTTCCCACGGAGAAACGTTCTCGAATACTCTCCCACAGATCTTTCGCTACTTCCATGTGCGATATGGTGGTCCGAAGAGTAGGCTCGATCGAATTCCTAATCCACGACACCAGAAGAGAATTGATAGTCCACCAATCCTCATAATCGATCGACTTTTCATCGGGCATCTTGATCGATCCGTCAACAAAACCAAACTTCTTCCTTGCACGCAGCGCCGTTCTAACCGACCGCGCCCATTCCTCATAGTTTTCACTGGTCAACTGGACCTGTGTGATAATCAAACCAGGATTATCATTCGAAGTGATATCGTACGGCGAGATTGTCTTCCGTACGGCTGCAACATCACCTTTTGGAGCCTCCATTACTTTTCTACTTGAAGAGTTTCACGATGGCTCTGATACCATGTAAAACCGAACACACTCACATGAGAGAAATAATATTTGGGTGAAAACTCTTGCTTTCATTGATGAGGGGAGTCCCCTATTTATACAAAAGAAACCTAGAGAACCTAGCCCTAAACCTAACTTAGGGACCAAGTAAACCTAACGGGCTTGGCCCATTATACAATTTACATAACTAATCTATTTACAATAATCTATTTACAATAGTAGTGGTACTCTGGTGGTGGTGGTTGGGTATTCATAGTTGTTGTGACAGTAGAATCTGTTGCGTGTGATGCAAATAGTTGTGATGGTTTGTCTATGCCTAAAACTTGCCGAATATGTTAAATAGATAAATTTAGAAGAGGCCCACAAACAATAAAGTAAAACAAAGGAAATAATATGAAAGCAATAAGAAAATTGTATTATTCCTTGAGAATAAGCGAATTCGTAATAAATCTCTTCTCCTAAATACAATGAGGGAGAGGGGTATAAATATACTATGGGGCAGATGTATATTCTCCATGCCCGATAATTCATAGAGTAAGTTTAGCCTCTACCAGCTGGATCCATATCCCTGTAATAACCGGTGGTGTAATTTTACCGACACAGTCAATAGCTTCACTTGATGAGCACTATCGTAAGCGGTCACGAAGTGACAGAAGCGTGAAAGAAGATGAAGAGGCCTAATCAAGCTCAATTCACGGCCGTTGTCTTTTTGCTTGTTGTAAACTTATTAGTGGATTACGGCCTCGGTTTCCTGATGTTGGAGCTTCTCTGTCATATCCCCTAATTATCGGTATTATCACGTCTGTCATAATCATCACGATGCCTATCGAGGTTTCCCAATGTTGTGTGTGTGCGCGCGCCCGCTTAAGAAACCTGATTAGCTCATCGCAGTCTTCGTACCACCTCTACATTTGAATTTTTTTTTCTAATTGAACTCTTTCCTCTACAAATCCTTCATATTTTCAGTTTTGGCGCAAGTTTTCTTATACTACTTCAGCTTCGTAATCTCATATATTGACTCCCCGCTTCTACTTTTGGTAGGGAACCTCATAGCTGATTTTTTCATTTCTCGCGAGACCCTAGACGAAAATATCATTTAACACAAATTGTAACTAAAATAAATTATCATTCAAAGTTTATTTTAGGTATTCATTATTCACTATTCAATATTATAATACTAATGATTAATTGGGTTATATTTTAGGCAATTTAATTGGGTTATGATTTGGGTTTCAATCCAACTTCGACCAACTTGATAAGTTGGATCTTCCTACACTTTCATCACTGGTCTCACACTTAAAGTAACTATGGCATACTTGATAGGATTATTTGACATTAGCAAGTTACGATTTGCTTATAAAGCAGTGTATATCTGCTTAAAGTTTAGAAGTAGGACAAAACAAAAACCTCCACAAAACTTCAAACTGCTGCGACCTATTTACAAAATCAAAATTACCAAAAAAATACTCCCTCCGTCCCAATTTATGTGGCACCATTTGACCAGGCACGGAGTTTAAGAAAATAGAGGTTGACCTTGTTAAATATCAATTTTGCCCTTGAAAAAGTAAGAGAGAGAAGATTTGAGTAATAAAAAAGTTGTTGGTAGGTTTAAAAGTATGTAGGGCCCAACAAGGGTAAAATAGAGATGATGCATTAAATAGTTGTCAAATAAGGAAAGGTGCCACTTATTTTGGGACAAACAAAAAAGGAAATGGTGCCACATAAATTGGGACAGAGGGAGTAATAGAAAAATGCTTCTATCTGCTTCTTTTGGTGGCAAGAGAATACATTGCTGAAAAGAAGTTGAAATAGTGGCGGTTTGTTAAGATGAAGAAAAAACACTGCAAAGTACCGAAGTTTTGGAATGGAACTGATATTTTTAAGAGTTAATTCTTTAAATATTTTTAATAATTAAATATACACGATTGATTCAGATAAACAGTTAAAATTGTATAATGATAACAATAGCAATATGGCAAACTTCTTTCAAAGGTTTTAAGATTTTTTCTTTTTAAAAAAAAGTTTTTCAACTTTGTCCAATATTTAGGAACTTCTAAATAAACTACTCAAATTATCATATTCGTCAATTCGATTTTGACAACTATAATCAATGCACTGTATTGAAACAAATGGTCAACATTTTGTAAACTTGAAAACTTATTAAATAATAATAAACTTTTGGGGGCTTTAAACTCTTTGGGGAAGCACAATTGATCTTCTTTATCGATTGATCATTCCACAAGATCCAACACATTTATGTAGCTGGTATCTTATTATATAGTTAGTGCTTTTATATCCTCTAAACTTTTTTCCCTTTGGATTATTTTATTGTGAAAGAACCTCTTTTGCTGATGGACATGCATAGATAAAAGAGAATGTGACGCCAACTTGCAAACAGATTACTACTACGGTCAAGAGTTCATACTTCATAGTTTCATTGAAGAAATGACACGCAAGACAAAAGTACTTACACTTAATAGAAAAGCAGACACATCACTACTTAACAATGAGTCAATGCACAAATGAATGAAAAAGTTATTGTCAAATCACTACTTAACACTAAATCACTACTTAACACTGCGTCAATGCACAAATGAATGAAAAAGCTATTATCGCATCACTACTTAACACTGAGTCAATGCACAAATGAATGAATCACTACTTAACACCTTTTCAAGCTAATTGTTTTTGCCCTTTATCTTCACCAACTGCCTCAGATTGCACAAATGAATGAATCACTAAACACCTTTTCAAGCTAATTTTGTTTTCCCTTTATCTTTACCAGCTGCCTCAGAATGCACAAATGAATGAACCACTACTTAACTCCTTTTCAAGCTAATTTTGTTTTCCCTTTATCTTTACCAGCTGCCTTTGAAGCCTCAGCTATATCCACAATCTTTTGAAGTTTTTCATGTATAATCATCCTGTCATTAGAAGCTCTGTTCATGAAGTATTCAAAGTTAACCTTCAAATTTTCCAAAGAGTTATGTAAATCTTGATTTGAAGGTTCTTTTTCAGCCTGAAGCTTCTACATTTTTTTGTTCCTCTGATTTTCTTTTCTTCTTTTCTTCTTTAGCAACAAATTCCTCAAACTCTGATAAGGATCCTGTTAGTGCTGTCAAAATGGGCCGGCTCGACCCAGCCCACGTGGGCTTTGCAATTTGCCGGGCCAGGCCGGGCTGGCCCAAATTCACACGGGCCATTATATTATTAGCCCAACCCAGCCCTATGTGGGCTGCAGGCCGGGCCAGGCTAGCCCACCATTATTTATTATTTATTATTTATTATTTCTTAATAATGTTAGTTTGATTTTTGGATTTTTAATAACAGTATATACTAGAAGTAAACCAAATATTGCCATGATATCCAACTAAACAATTCTTATAAAGGGGATAATGTAAACAAGCAAAATTAAATACAAACTTTGGTGTCAAAAAGTATCCAATGCGAACTTAAAATTTATTTCAATTTTCATTAGTTAAAAGAGAACCTTAATTCATAAAATTTCTAGAGCAATTTCAGATATCATTAACTGTTGTTAACACAAGATAATCAGAAAAAAATTTACAAACTTTGGTAAGTCACCACACATATTTGGTAAATTGTTATTCTCCAAGAACCCGTATTCCAAATAACATATAAACGAAAACATAAAAAGATACCAATAATATAATATTTGTCAAAATATAAATACTGAAAAATCGCAACAAAATATTCAAAACTGGAAGCTCTGTTTCATTATTTTTAGACTGGTTCTTATTTTATTATTTAAATTATTTTATTTAATTAAGCCCACAGACCGATCCAGCCCAGCCTCACCCAAGCCTTACGGGCCGTGGGCTTGCGTGGGCCGGGCTAAAAAGCCTCAGTGTTTCGTGGGCTAAAAAAATCTTAGCCCAACCCTATTAAATTACGGGCCAGGCCGGGCCATCCAGCGGGCCAAGCCTATATTGACGGCTCTAGATCCTGTAATACAATATTATGAAATGAAAAGGTGTTATTTCAATTATCCAACATAAGTAACAATTTTCATTAACAAATCAACATCACATACTAAAAACATAAAAATTATCCATATATACCAATTTAAATAGTAAAAGATAATATCAAGATCACATACTAAAAGTTGTTTGTTTATAAGATTTAACAAATTCTCAAATCCAAGATTTCAACCCACAATCTTTAATTTTTTTTTCAAGTAAAATATATGTCCAAACATAACTTTAAATTCTAAATTTTTATTTTCAACTACTCTTCAAAAACTTAAATTCCCAAATTCAACAACATAACATAACTACAAGATAACATACTACAAAGTTGTTTGTTTATAAGATTTAACAAATTCTCAAATCCAAGATTTCAACCCACAATCTTTAACTTTTTTTTCAAGTAAAATATATGTCCAAACATAACTTTAAATTCTAAATTTTTATTTTCAACTACTCTTCAAAAACTTAAATTCCTAAATTTCAACCAAAAGCAATTAAATAAAAGATGAAATAAATACAAAAGCAATTAAATAAAATATAAATTCAAGAAGATAAAACTTACATTTGACGCCATGACAAAGACAATTGGGTTTTCTAGAGAGAGAAGTCTATAAAATCTGTATTCAACTTTATTTTCAATTTGTTTTTTTGAGAAAATGAAATAAAGTTTGAATTGGGTTATTAGGTGCGCAGAAGCTTTAGGCCTCATTTGTTTGCACTTAATGGATGTGTGGATCTGAATAATTTAGATAACTACCCATTAAGTGTATTTATTTTTTAATATTTAAAAAGCTTTTAATAGAACTTAATGTCACTTTCCAAATAAGATGTGTGACAAAGTCTGTAAAATATTAAGAGACTACTTCCGCTTTTCATTGCAAAAAGGCAACTTTACATTGCCACCTCTCCCCAACTATCAACCACCATCCAAATCTTCCCCTTGCAATTTTTATTGGGTATTTTTCTTATGGAAATTTTAACCTTGCTTCAAATTTCTACCTGTATTTTTCAGCTTTGTGATTGGAGTATAAAGAGATCCATTTCAAGATATAATATGAGGAAAATGATAGAAGAATATAGTGGTAAAACTTTTGGGTTTTCATGAAAGAAAATGGTTAAAATAGAAAGAGGTACATTTATTAAATTTTAAAAATAGATATTATATGACTATTCAGATATTGTAAAAACAAACAATCTTAATCATTTAGTATCCAGTTTTAGAAACAATATCTTAATTTTCAGATGTGTAATCAGATTCAGGCATCTTAATCTTAATAAAAACAAATGACCCCTTAATAACGGAAGAAATGTGAGGCGGTTATACTTTAAGGCAGTGTTTGGAAGTAAAAATTTGAAACTATAATTTTTGTGACAAACCCTCTTATCTTTGATGGTTGTAAAATATATTAGGAAATTTTTTTGCTATGCCTTGTAATTTCTATAATATTAATTTTTTTTATAATATAGGAGTGCAAGTCTATATATTTGTGTAAAAAAGTTTTTTTCAAAAGGGAGGTTTAGGAAAATACCCATTAAAGTCAAAATGTTACCCGCCCTATTCATAAGTTTCATATTTACATGTCCTACCCGTTCAGATTTGTATACCATAATTTATGTATTATACTATAAGAGGTCGTTTGGTACGGGGATTAAATGAGTTATATCACGGGATAAAGTTCGGGATTAAATCTATTTAGTTTAAGGTATTAGCTAAAATTAGGATAACTTTTATATCACAATCTTGGGATTATTTATCCCACTTAGGATGTGGGATTAATAATTCCAGGATGGCTAATACTTGGGATAAGGTTTCAAATGACATTCTTAACCCTCAAATCCTTTTCATATATCTAACTACTAAAATTATCAAGGGTTAAAATTGAAAATCAAACACATGTATTGAATAATACATCACATATCCCACTTTTAATCCTATAAACCAGACAAAGCACTAATACCAAATAATCCAAGAATTATTAATCCAAAAAATATATTCCTGGACTATAATTTTGTAATTATTTTGTCTGCCTACCAAACGACTCTTACACTCCGTTTGGATGGTTGTTACCCATCATTTCATAATGTGTAGTATTTGTATCGTGCCGTACTGTATCGTATTATGTTGTACAATATTTTGGGTAGGTTGTACTTGTTTACCATGGTTTAATAAGTGAATACTCCCTCCGTTTAAAAAAGGATGAACCTTTGCGGAGTACGAGGGTCAAATTGACTAATTTTGACCGGGAATTTGCGCATCGAATTTTTAAATTTTTTTAAATAAAATTTACATATTTAGAAACTATATGAAAAATACTATAAGTCACAATAGCTAACAATTCAAAATAGTTAGAAAATATTTGTAAGACATGTTGTCAAACATAATCTTGTTTGACCCTTCAAATAGTAATAGGTTCATCCTTTTTTAAACGGAGGGAGTATAAGGTAAGAGTAAAACGGGAATAGGAAATAATAAATGAGGGCATGATGGAAAAGAAAAACAAGTAACGAAGCGATCCCACAAAATCGGTAGTTACATAAAGTGATGATTTTCATGGTTACATAACCATGGATTTAACGATACAATACAATAGTAATTAGAGTTACAGTCAAAACAAACATAGTACTCATAGTAACAATACAATACCATACAATAGGTTACAACCATCCAAATAAGTTGTTAAAGGTACTCACTCATAAGGTATAACAACTGTATACAATAATACATGAGTAGGTCGGGTAATTTTTTTAATTTTCATGACAAGTAAAAATCTGTATTCAAGAATGACATTAGTTTCTCTACAGGGTTTATTTTGGGAATCCACGGTTCAAATTCAACAAATCAACCCTAATAAAGTAACAAGATTTATTGAGTATTCTGTTATGTTAGTTTTTAGGTCTTGTGTTGGCCTAAATCGGGATAGGACAACAAATAGAATTTGTGTTGAGTTTAACTGGTAATTTGCTTGTATCGAAGTGAAGTTTGAACTAAATCAGATTCGGACTAAATGAAAACTTGGAAAAGTAACGAGGCAACAAATAAAAGTCGGATTCTATATTTTGTTGATCGTGTCGTTTTGTTTACAAATGAGCCATATTTATAATCAAGAGAAAGAATGACGTTGTAAATGTCATAATGGTGTCTTTATGGCTATTATTATGTACATAATTGTAATTGACTCATAATCTTTCCTATTAAATGTCGAAGCAACGGTGACAGTTATGAAGGTCGGCCCTCGTCTCCTGAGGTGTGTCATCCGCCCGAAATTGCAGGAGGTTTTCTCCGAGCTCATTGCTTTGAACTCGTCTCCCCTCGTTTCCTCAAGTGATCTCCTGGGTGAATGACCATGCAATTTCTCCTTGGGAAGTTTGTCTTGCGGTGCAATCTTCATGCTGCAGTCCGAGGTCTCAGCGAGACCTCAGTGATTTGTCATCCAATACAGGTCTAAGACAAAAGATTCAATTTTTCTATGTTAAGAACTCTATATTATATATGTAATGATGCTGGATGCATATCTCAAGGGGCCAAATTTAAACCTGCCCCAATACAAAGGGCTATTTGATAATTTTCTCATGATTTACATAAACCCCCAAAAGCTAATGGGAATAATAGTAACAGAAAAGCTAATGGAAATATAATATTAAATGCTGATAACCGTCATGTGGACCCACTTGTCCAAGGACTAGGCTCTTCATTAAATAACAAAATCTTTCGTTAATCCATCACTTTTGCATACGTGTTTATTGTACTACTAATAAGTTAACTAGAGTTCGTTATACTACTTGTTAAAATCAGATCGATTATATTTGAGTTCAAAGATAGATCATTAGCTTTATAAACAAATTTGAGCATTATATTTGAGTTCAAAGATAATTGAATTTGAGCTTATGCCCAGTACAAATTATGTATTTACATTCAGATTCAATTAGAGCTGTAAATTTGGGCCGGCCCAACCCAGCCCAAGCCTCGCGGGCTTTGAAGTTTGACGGGCTGGGGCGGGCCGGCTCGACATTTTGACGGGCCACTAAATGATTAGCCCAACCCAGCCCAACTAGGACCGCGGGCTGGGTCGGGCCGGCCCAGCGTTTCAAAATATTTTTTTTATAGTTCTTTTTTACTTCAAACTTTTAACTAACAATGCAAAAAACCTAAAGTTATATAAATCTTATATAGTAATCAAGTCTCAAGTTCACAATTAAAGTATTCAACCATAAATTTGTAAGATTCTTTGATGTATTATCGCGGGATAGGGCGCGATATGCTACTATAGATTCTACTAGTTCTGAAAACGTGCGTTGCACTCTGTATCCCATACTAATTATTACTCTACAAAATTTGTGAGTGGAGAATTCTTTTTCTTCAAGAGATCTAACAAATATGAGATACCATCAAACTACACATCATCATTAAAATATATTTTCATGTCAATTTGGTACAACTATTATGATAGATGTTCTCATGTGTGTGTATATTGAGTGTAAGGATTCAAAATTTAGATAACTTCCTGATTAATATGTGTATGGTCTATGTTATGACAAGAAAAATATAACTATAGCTACGTAACTAAATAAATAGAGAAAAAAATTCATCCACTTAAACAAAAGTAATTTTTAGATACATAAAAATTCTTAAAAAAAGAGAAACTTCAATTTTTTCCACATTCACATTCAAATGCTATATCCACAATATTTTCATTGTTTCCTCAAGGATATATCTTTTTCGGAAGGAAAAAAAATAAAACAGAAATTACATTCAACTACTATCAACAGACTAAGAAACATTAGGTTCTAATCCTTAAGTACTATTCCATCAAAAGAGAATTAAGTTAGTAATGTGGATATTAACAAAAAAAACGTTACAATATATGATCTATACCTCGTAGCTCAATAAGGTGAACTCACGAGAAGCAATTTACATCATCAGGGATGTACTTATAATGTCAATGATAAAACTATCTATAAGGTCAAGTGCAAATATTTGTAGGATATTTTATTTTAACACAAAATTTAAAGCAACATAAAGAATAATAAAAGAATATCACTGGCTATTTTTAAAAAATCCTTTTGACTTTCACTCTTTCAGAAGGAGTGTGTTTAATATATCCAGTTACAATTTTACGAACTTACACTGTTGGTAAATGATGCAAGAAGATGAAATAGCACCTGAAATATGAATCCTGAAACCCTCACATTATATTGATAGCTACATAGGAAATGAGGAATTTTTTATTCATGTAGAGTTAACATATTGCAACACTTCTGACTTACTTTAGCCTTTTAATGACTTCTCTAAATAAATATCCTTTGAAGTATTTGACGGAAGTCTCTTCATATTCTATGTCTATTTACCTTTTTTAAGAGTAAAATTATCTGTATTGTGAGGAATCGGAAAGGTCACGCTTGAATAAGCAAGAATTGTTAAAGCTAGTTCTTAAATGGTAAAAATACATGCATGAGAATTTAATGTAAATACATTAATTCTTGGAAGAGCTAATGAATGCATCATGAATTATCAAAATTCACCGAAGGCCACCGATTATATAGAAAGATCAGAAAAACATTAAAGTTATTTAGCTTTTAGGGGTATTTTGGTCTTTTACTTTTTATTTTAGAGATTCTTGCTTTTATATTAATATGATTTGTAAGATTTTTGGATGTATCATCATAACTTTTGAGTTGTAGAGTTGTGTCTTGTAAATTAGTTGTGCAAGTTAAGGAATATTTGTGCATAAAAACTTAAATGTAGTGGGTTTGACTTCTTTCCTACTATGTAATTTCTTGTATTTCTTTAGATATTTATAATTTTGAATTGTATAATTTATTTTAATTTTTATCATAAAGCCCGCGGGCCGGCCCAGCCCAGCCTCGATCAAGCCTTACGGGCTAGCGGGCCTATTTGGGTCGGGCTAAAAAGCTCCGGTCCTCTTTGGGCTTGAAAAAACTACGCCCAGCCCTACAAAATCTAGGGCTAAGTCGGGCCGGCCCGCGGGCCAAAGCCCAAATTGACGGCTCTAGATTCAATTATTGCAAGCCCATATTTCCAAAATTGTTTTAATTTTTGAATATAGTCCCAAAATATGTACGTGAAATAGGATTTCAGATTGAAAAAGATTTATTAATACATTATACAATTTATGTATACTTATATCCAACTATTTATTGTATTATCATCCTTTAGTAAGTGTCACTTTAAACAAGTTCTTAGAATATGTAAGGGAAAATTACTTTACATAGCCAAGTAACCCCTTTTATATAAATATATTTTTTGGTCCCTTCTTTTACAAAATTACTCTAAACAAATATCTAGCCACACTTTATATGTTTTTTTAGCCACTCCCTTCCTAGTGTTTTTCCTTCTTCCCTTCTCTCTGCTCCGCCCACCCGCCAACTCCCCGTGCCAAATCTGTAGCTTCTGTCGTCCCTGCTCCTCCGGCGAAGCAACAGCAGTACTCAGGCCGGTTGACTGGCTATTTTGGAAAATATCTCAATGTATTGGGTAAAAATCGACCCGCGATGATTCGCCTCGGTCATGCAAATCTTAACGACCAAACACGTACCAACAAGACAAGCGCCCAAGCGGTTGAACAAACCGCCGAGGCCATGGCACCGAGGTCACTACCGAAGGCGAGCCGTAAGCTGAGCTTCGGTAACAGTTACCTCGGCCAAACAGCGGGACGTTGCCACCGAGGTCATTTATTCGAGCCTCGGTGAATCCCCCCGGTTCTTGCGGCTCTGCAGCCCACTACTTTACCCCACTAACTTCTCCATTTAATGTCAAGATCGTGGGACAGGGCACTAGCTGATGGTGGAGAACGTGGGCAAGGCTCTTAGGCCTATAAATAGTAGTAGTTCATTTTGTATCATAGGGATCCAGAAATTGGTGCTGAAACTTTGCCCGAATTTGTACTCACAATCATATATGAAAATACAGATATTTTTCCGTATTTATATCTTTTTCGTGTGTTTATTCAACTTTGATACAAATAATTGCTTATTTTGAATTCAAATTCGATTTGTACTCCTAAACTGATTTAGGTCCATACACTTAATATGTAATTACAGTTTTTTGTTAGTTGCTACTCCGTACTTGTTAGTAACTAGTTAATGTGAAGTCAAGTACATATATATTTTTTCTATTTTGATTACTGGTTAAAATGAGTACCCTTACGCTAATTATAAGCTTTCAAGGCCGCATTAAGTAATGAATCGTTTACGTGTGCTCAACACACCGTATCTCCATCTTATAAACTGTTTTACATGGATTTTATCAACTAACTATTACCTCGTAAATGCATACCATGATTGTCTAACTTATCAGAAATTATTTGACCCAATATCTTGGATCTCATCTATTGATAAATCAAGACAATGAATAATATACACCACTAGTAATAGCTATACCAAGATTAAGAGTATAAGTACATTTGATGAGCAAAAGAGTTTTTTAATATAATCAGTATAAAAATACTTATCTCTACCTGGTCCATTCGATGCATACAAAATGCACTGGCACAAGAAGTTGTAACTATACCATTCCCATAATTAAGATAAATTATAAAAAATTTTGTAATACAATCATACCGATGGCTTTGCCCAATTTTCAGCTTAGATTGTGAACATTTATTAGAACCGATGATTTAATCTTTTGTGTACAACCTTGGCTCTTCACACTAAATCAACAACTACATAAATAATTGGACACACATGACACAATTGATCTAAAAAATAATACTCTATTATATTTAATAAGTAAATAATAAATTACTTAACAAGGAATAATCTAACTAAATTGCATGGTTATTAATATATCCCAATAATTTTCCACTTAGACTCATAACCATGTCATTTTTATAATATACTGTATCTAAACGCATGGTTAATAATATATGTTCTAACAAACTCTCACTTAGACTTTGACCATGCATCTACAACTTTCACATGCATTTATTTTACATGAATACTAAAAATGATCTACCCGAGTTGTTTTATGATGCAATCTTTGTCTAATAGTGTTTTTCCATTACTATCCGACCGGTCTTGACCTCTGTAGGGATCCAATCATGAAACTCTCCCAAGAGTGCACACCGAACTATTTTCATTCTTTTCTCCCACTATGGCACTACTACTATGTCACACTATTATGTTCTTGTGGTGAAACCACATAACAATTAGAATCTTAAGTCTCGATGTTCTTTCCTTACCTTTTGGTATCAGAATATAAACAACTTCATCTTGTAGTGTATATTAACGACTTATTCTTATAGCATTTTTCTGCTCAAAACACTCCCAATACTTCAAGTAACATTGTTTATTAAATAGTCATATTCAAGAAATCTGGTATTATGCTAACAAATACCTTCTTTTTACTATGACAAGAAAATAAACTTCTTTTCATCCCTTTTGGATAGTCAATAAACGTATACACATTCATTCTTGATTTCTACTAATCAGTTATAACTCCTAGTGGCTTCAAGTAAACTAGTTCTTCTAATGAAAGATTTCCTTTTCTCTCTGTGGTGATGTAATCATCATCAAAAATAAAAAATTGAAGACATATTCTGGGATTTTTTTTAAAGTTCTTCAATGAAAATTCTTGCTCTGATGAAGTTCTTGCTGTAAGTTCCGATTTTTGGGAGAAGAGAAACTAGTATAAATTTAAAAAAACTTTTTTGCGAATTTTATTCCTATAAATTTACATTAAAAATCAAATACATCTCCCAACTTTACACAATATCTATATTCTTCCTCCTATTTTATAACAATGTCCATCATACTCGTTTCATTTTTATAATCATTTAATATTTTAATTTCCCTAAATTTTAAATTATGTTACCCATTCCATATATACATTTATATAAATTAAATTCTGAGTTTTCAATTTTACGTTTTCATTCCTTGAGTTTTCTCTTTTGTTTCTCACGGGATCAAGGCCATATAAATGGTGGAAAGACCGGCAGCTTGAGCAGGAGTTTGTTGAGCTTAAACGGAGAATTGACATTCCTCCGTTCAAAACTTCAAAGTTTTGAATGTTGATTATTCCAAACTTGTAACGTTCCTCAAAATTTTCTATGTTTTAGGACATTCATTAGCATGAAAAATATTTGCGTAAACTCGTTCGTATGTCACGGCAAGGTCCGAGCTCGCAGTATATAGTGATAATATGTTATAATATTTATTTTGAGATGGGGTACAAATATTTAATTATATTTAAAGTGGAAGAAAAAACTACTTGAAGGGTCAAAAGTTATAGCTAATAATGTTGCTAGAATTTAAATGGTGGAAGGAGAAATTACTTAAGGGTCAAAAGTTATAGCTAACTTAATGTGGCTAGAATTTTAATGGTATTATGTTTTCAAAAGTGTCTCCAAGCCTAGCCTATTAGCACATAATGGCAATTATGATCCAATTTGTTCAAAACAATGGCACCGATAATTTTGCATAATTTGGAGGCAAATATAGTCTTTTTTCCTCTTTGGTACTCCATCTACCTGATATCTTGTGTGAGTTCGAACATAGATCGAATCTTCAAGTTTTCAAGTTGAACAAAAACTTTAACTCCAGGAACTGGTGAGGTTAGTCACAAAAAAATTCACCTTGTGTCCCCAACATTGACTTGTTTTGAGAGTTTTTTTATTTTTTTCCGTTTAACAGTGGTTTAGTAAAAATGGTCTCCGCTTAGTCTTTAGGGAACTCTTCAAGTTATTAATTGGCAAAGTGTTGCCTCTTCGGAAGAGATCAAGTGGCAAGTCTTGCCTAGGAAACACTTCAAGTTATCTGGGAGAATGCAAGAAGAGATTGAAGAGGCAAGTGATGCTCATGCAACATTTTATCTAGGAGAATGTGTGATTCAAGGAGCTTGGTTTACTAGCTAGATAGGTCATTAGCGTGAAACGCATTGTCAAAGTGTTATAATTTTTTCGATTGGTGGTATTAGTATATCTTTTGATGCTCAACCCAATGAAGTGATTGTAATATTGCGACATGTTTCGTACTTGTTCGCTATCTAAGCGTATTCTTTATTTGGTCAAGTTAGTACATATTTTAATTTGTTAAGACAATTATTTTTTTGGTTTGATTATTAATAAAAATGCTCGCGAGGCACCATGTCTAGTTGACTCTTTGCTTAAAAAAAATGGCAAGTGTTGCCTTAAAAAGAAGGGTCAAAGACAAGTGTTGTCTCTTTGGCAGTACTTACATAGGAAGGGCAGGCGGAGATATGGGCGTCTTATACTAACTAAGAAGTGTCAGCTAGGATTTTTCAATTTGAGGAAGAGCTTAAATCAAAATTACCTTTATTTGAAGTGCTAATTTTTAAAAACTCCCAATCATAAACCAATAGTGGTAAGGTAATAGCCCAGCACTGAAACTGCACAAACCTAAACCAAAACCAAAATAAAGCCTAATTTCTCTCTAAATATATCTCTATAAAAGCCCTCTAATAGACAGTTATTTATTTGTTTATTCGTTTCTCGCAGGAACATAGAACAGTTATTTATCCATCTTTGTCTCCGTGAGAGGTATGCCAGTTTTACTAACTATTTAAGGAATTTTCCTCTTTTCTCAACGACTCATCTCCTTTCTGTTATTCTTTGTGTCAAGTCAAACAGTTTCACGTAAACGTTAAGTAAGTTGTAGCTTTCCTCTCACATGAATATGAGGAATCATAGTATATATAACATCCTGTGAATTATATTATGGGGGTGTTTACAGGTGGATTCGCTCCACCTTGGTTAGGTAAGATCTGCATACATCAACCCCACGTGTGGAATATCACTGAGCATGTTGTTGTTGTCGTAGATGGATTCAGGTGGTAAGGACTCAACGCGTGATGTGCAGGTTAAGCACATGATTTGGTATTTGAGTGGGAGCAGGTAGAGGGGCAGGACAACACTCCCCCTGTGTTTAGAACCTAGCATATCGAGCCAGACAGACACACTCATATATACATGCATACATACATACTACCTCCGTCCCAATTTATGTGGCGGTGTTTGACTTGGCACGGAGATTTAGATTTGGTGTTCATCTGTTGTGATACACCTTTATATGTACATGCAGGAAATGGTTTACACGGAAGGGACAGAGCAAAGCAGTGTTGACAGCGTAGGCACTCCAGCTTTAGCTAGACCTATTCTTTTGTGCACGCCCGTTAAGTGCATTGGTACTATATCTCAACCTATCTGAATCAAGCTATTGTACCACATTTCACCATTTAGATTTATTATGTTTTCAGAAGTAACTATTTTCCAGGAAAATGTTTCTCATGTTGCATTTCTTGCTATACAGGAGATGATCATGAAATTGAGGTGGGTTGTATTTATGAGATTAATCATATAAATCTACCTCCCAGTGCACCAGCTGAACTCAAGTTCATCAATGTAGCTTTGGTGAGAAACTAACTGATGCTATTTTGTATAGATTTTCATATAGTGTTAAACGAACGTATAGATAACTAGGTACTTTATCACAAGAAAAAAAAGAATTTAGAAATAACTATGTATTCTTTGTTCTTTTTTCAGGTGAGTGAGAAAAGCACAGAGAATGTGACACTGAGGTTTCCGAATGTGAAGTCTGTAAAAAAATACTTCAACAGTGCTTGCACTGTAGATAAGTATCCAGATTTTGATGAGGAATTTCTTATGGGAACGGCTCTGGCCAGTAGAGTGCTTCGCTGTCAAGTTCCCTTTGATGATGTTTTGCAGATGAAGTCTCTTTGGTCCTTCTGGTTTGTCAATTGGTTTATTAGATGGGGCATAGACCGACCATTGAATTCCGTAGGGGAACATGAACACAGCAATAGTACGAATTCTTCTTCCAGTTCCGTTCAAGGAGATGAATCTTCAAAGGTGAAAATAGAGGAGGAGGAGGAGGAGGAGGAGGAAGGAGCTGGCGAAGAATCAGAAAATGAAATCAGTGATGAAGCAATAAAGCAAGATGATGAAGCAGAAGAAAGCGGTGATGAGGAAGCTGATGCTACAGAGGAGGCCAATGTGAACCTAAAGAGAAAAAGATATACTACTAGCTTAAGATCTGCTATGAAAAAGGCAAAGGTTGCAATGCCGTATAACCCTATTCCCGAGCTAAAGCTTAAAGCAAAGTTGCTCGAGGATATTGAAGATCCTGCCCTGGTTGATCAAGTGCTCGAGGAGCTGGATGGTGAGCTTTTACCTGGAGGGACTCAACGTCTTTGCTGGCGGCGCAATGCTGAGGGAACAATAGAGTATTGGTTGGAAGATGCTAATCTAGTTAACAACAGGAAGGAGGCTGGTGTGAATGATCCTTATCAGGTTCCACCACCTGGTTGGAGGCTCGGAGACTGCTCCACGCAACAGATCTCTATTCTTAAAAGGTTTAGTAGAGAATTCTGTTCAATATCTTAAAATGTTGGTATTATAACAGTAACCTGAATTTGTAACTTTAATTTTGTTTGTGAAATATACACTCATGTATGTACTAGAGTTAATGCATTTTTCTTTCTGTTGAGCAGAGAGGTTCAAGTAATTGCTCAATCACTAGTAAGTTACTTCCGAAGATAATATTTTTATCATTTACTATTTCTTTAGACATTATTATCTCTATTGATAATTGCATACATTTCATTGACAGGAAGAATTCAAGAAAGAAGTAAGGGCTATTATGGAGGTATGCAGTTGACCTCTCTGTGTCTATTTGAAGCACTTTAACTGTGATATTTTCTAGAATAATTATTTTTATTCTTTCCTTTACAAAGCCCGTTTTCATAATTTTCTTGAGCTCGAGAGTCGATTAAAAACAACCTTTCTACCCCACTTGTGGGATATATTGTTATATTTTTTATGGTGTAACAGGTAATGGTTTATGAATTCAGGAAAATTTTTCAATGTTCTCAACCTTGCTTGCTGAAATAAAGAAAAATCAGCTAGTTGAAAAAGAAACTCGAACGATGTCTGTTTAAAGTTGGTGAAACCACAACTATCATCATGTGAGTATCATCCTCACCTTAGTGCTTGCATTTCTCTTAATTCTTTATGTTGTGTTGTTGAACAGACCTTGATAATCGATTCACTCCTTCTGTATGCAGGATTCAATTTCAGGATGACTGCAGGGATAAGAAAGTGAAGGACTATAGTCAGCATACCAGCAAATGCTGCTCTATCTCAGATACATTGTCGAATGATGGAGTTTGTAGTTGACTAGTTCTGCAAACTTAAAAAGCCTACTAACTATGATGATGTGGTCGTTTGATGAGAAAATGGTTGTAGTTTCATATTTACTGGAACTTAATACAGTATAGCCTAAATTATGAGGTCTTCTGTTACATTTGTATTTGCAATTGAAACTTTTGTTTTCCAAGGTCGAATTGCTGGGAATATTTATAACTAATTTAGTGTTACATGCACCCTAGGGTATGGTTTTGTGGTCAATCAAGTGGGATAGAACCCTGAGGTCTCAAGTTCAAATTCCAACGGAGCAAAAAATACTAGGTTTTTCTTTCCATCTATCCAAGTCTTGGTGGATAGAGTTACATGCAAAGTACCGAAGTTTTGGAATGGAACTGATATTTTTAAGAGTTAATTCCTTTAATTATTTGTAATAATTAAATATACACGATTGATTCAGATAAACAATTAAAATTGTATAATGATAACAATAACAATATAGCAAACATTCTTTCCAAGGAGATTTTTTTTAAAAAAAAAAAGTTTTTCAACTATGGAACTGATATTTTTAAGAGTTAATTCATTTAAATATTTTTAATAATTAAATATACACGATTGATTCAGATAAACAGTTAAAATTGTATAACGATAACAATAGCAATATGGCAAACCTTCTTTCCAAAGTTTTAGGGCTAAGTGCACGAAAGGCCACTTTTGCCACTGGTCTTTGGGCACAGACCACTAATACCAAAATATTTAGTTTGTGGCCACTTTTGCTTAAAGAGATAGAACTTCAGTCCAGAGGCCGGATTGAAGTTCAGTCCTTAAAGATTGAACTTCAATCCACGGCCATATGGACTGAAGTTCAGTCCAGTCCTTAAGATAGAACTTCAGTCCATGGCCATGGACTGAAGTTCAGTCCATGGCCATATGGACTGAAAGTTCAGTCCTTAAGAGATGGAACTTCAGTCCAGGGGCCGTGTGGACTGAACTTCAGTCAACTATCAGAACTTAAGTCAACATTTATTTAGTAAAGGCCCAAAAGTGGCCTCTAGTGTAAGACCAAAGAAAATAGTGGCCTCAAACTAAATACCAGTGTTAAAAGTGGCTGCTGGGCGAAATTTTTACAAAGTTTTAAGATTTAAAAAAAAAGTTTTTCAACTTTGTCCAATATTTAGGAACTTCTAATTAAACTACTCAAATTATCATATTCGTCAATTTGATTTTGACAGCTATAATCAGTGCATTGTATTGAAATAAATGGTCAACATTTTGTAAACTTAAAAAAACTCTTATCAAATAATAACAAAATTTTGGGGGCTTTACACTCTTTGGGGCCTAAAGCGAAAGCTTTAGTGGCTTTACCGGCTTTACCGTTGAAGAAACAGGAAAAAATAAAGAGAGTTTTGGTTAACATATAGAGCAGCTGCTGGAGGAGATCAAAGTATCAAATGCTAAGAGAATGTAATCTATAATTTTGGGTCCCTATAGCTATGAAAGCTTTGAAAAAAATGCTATATAAAAAGTATCAAATGGTAAGAGAGCTAAGTACTGCAATCTGATTGGACTGCTGGGTGAGATACATGATGTACTTCATAAGAGTAGGACAACCTCTTTTATATAGCAAGACTGTTTTCTGCATTGGTCCATCTGTAAAAAAAATTACATCTTTTCTAAGCTCTAGTTCTCTTCTTTGGACTCTTTATCTCGGACCGAGACATGCTTTTCAAGTAGGTCATTATATCACTTCTGTCTTGTTCCTGTTTTATCTTGTACTCTTCAAAGTCTGCCCAGAAATTGTCAAGCTTCTTCTCTAGCCTCTCAATTGAATTTACCGGCTCTTCATCAACATTATTCATTTTCCTCCATGTTTTTTTTATCTTGTAGAGGGATGATTTATGAGTGACTTGGATTTCTTGGTCATCGACCTTGCAACTCTTCTCTGGTCCCAGTAGATCTGCCCTCCTTTCAGAATCAGAATTATCACTCAACATAGTGGCACAATCCAGAAATAGTTCACTTGTCGTTTTCAAGCTGTCCCGAAGCACATCAATTTCTGGTTGAACCATACCTATCACTCAGGAAATATGAACAATACTCTGGCCAAGTAATTAAGCTGGAAAAGTCTGCTATTTGTTTTAGTAGAAATGTATTAGAGGGGGGAAAAATCTGAGATTTGTTCTTTAATTGGTTAGATTCGAATGAATGAAATGGCCATGTACTTAGGTTTGCCAACTGTTATAGGTCTCTCGAAAAATGAAAATGTTAGAATTTATTAAGCATAGAGTTAAGACCAAAATAAAAGGTTGGAAGGGTAATTTTCTTAGTACTGTTGGTAAAGGGGTTTTGCTTAAGTAAGTTCTTTCAGCAATTCCAACATATGCTTTATCATGTTTTCAACTTCCGGATAGTCTTTGTAAGGAAATTACTTCCCTTTTATCCAACTTCTGGTGGGGGCAATCTAAGGAGAAGAAAGATGCATTTTGAAAAATGAGAAAAGTTATGCGATTCTAAATACAGTGGAGGCCTCAGTTTTAGGAATATAAAAGCATTTAATAAGGCGTTATTGGCAAAACAAGCTTGGAGAATTCTTATCCGGCCTGACTCTTTGCTTTCAAGAGTAAATATTTTCCTAATACATCATTTCGTGATGTATTGATATCTTCTTCCGGGTCTTGGATGTGGCGAAGCATTTTATGGGGCCGTGAATTGCTAGCTAAAGGGTTGAGATGGAGAGTTTCATGAGGAACAAATATAAATATCTTAAATGACCCTTGGATTCAAGTAATAATGGCTAATAGAAATATTAATTTGAAGGTTTCTGATTTAATTGATGATGTAGGATATATATGGTAGATTCAAGATTTATTTGTCAATTTTGTCTCAAATGATATTTATGCAATTTTTTCATTCCTATTTCCTCCACATGGTCTGTGGATAGATTGATATGGCATTATACGAAAACTGAGAATTATAAAATTAGACAGGTTATCATTTAGTTAAGCAAGTTTTTGGATCTCAATCTAATAATAACTAGGGAATTTGACCGCGCGAGGCACGATAATGAATGCATTGCTATGTACGAATTTTTTTTTTGTTGAAAAATTAAGTACCATTAGAAGCAAACATATCTTTGCTATTAATAGCCTGTTTGGTTTTGCTGTTAAAAACTGTTTATTTTGAGAAGTACTTTTGACATAAGTACTTTTTAAATAAGTACTTTTGGATAATAAGCCATTTGTGTTCGGACAACTCATTGGAGAAGTACTTTTGATAAATAATTTGCGTTTGGTTAATCGTTATGAAAAGTACTTTTCAGTGTCAAATTACGAAAAGGACATCCAAGTCCATTTTACATTTGGATTAATAAAAATAAAAAAAAAAAAAATTTTGAATATTTATCATAAAAGACTTTAATTAGAAAATTTATTTAATTAAATGTAAAACATAACGTAAAAGATATAAATTTAAGCTATTGAACATAATAAAATATAGTTAAATCAAAGTGATAACGGAATTAGGAATTTCTAGTAATCACTTACTTTTAAAAGATGATTTAAAGAGTATGACATCCTATATACGGCTGATAGTAATACCTAGAAATAAAAATTAGTCCTAGAGGAAGAAGATTTGTAAAAATACGAAGTAGAAAAAAATAGGAAAAAGAAAAATATAATTGTATTTTGTGAGAGATATGGTTAATTTATAAGGAATAATATGGTAAATATGAATTCTTTTCCCTGTAAATAAATGGTTAATTGAACATTTTAATATTCTTGTAAATTCACTTGATAACAAAAAAATTGTTAATGAGTGTGTTTTTGGTACCACGGAAGTCATTTTCCACGAAAATACGTTTTCTTGAAATATGTTTTCTTGTTGGTTGATTGAAGCCTATAGTAATAATAACATTGATAATTTAGGGAGTGTTTTGATGAAATATTTTAGTATTAAAGATTGATAATAATATATCTAATTGGTAATTGGAGTAGTGACATAAAGTTACGAGTTGAGATGTAGTAGTTAATATGAAAAATGACTTCCGCTCATATTTTCAAAATGTTTTTCTTGAAAAATATAACTTAACAACCAAACACTAGAAAATGATTTGGTTATGAAAGATTTTTTTTCTTGAATCATGACTTCCGTCGTACCAAAAACAACCGAAATATGCAATGATTTACTTGAGACTCACCATCACTTATAGCAAGAACCATAGTGTAGTCCATGGCAGTTGGGTGAGCTGCTGTTATCACTGTGCATTGCTCAAACTCTGTCCTTATTATTTTCTGGATTATGGAATCTGTTGCATTATTATTAGTTTGGATAAGCTTGAATAATTCATGCAAAATCATTTAAGCTGAGATATTATTATTTATCCTTAGACTAATGTTTATCTTGATAATTATGCACGTCTAAACGTAATATGAAAAGATTGCATAAACAGTGGATAAGGGCTAAAGGATTTCGGGTGATTAAGTGAAGAGTTCAATAAGCTTTGGAATTCTAATTGCTCAAGACATCCTGGATTATGAAGGCTATAAAACCAGGAGCATTTCAGCTATTGAAGTGTGCACAAATACAGAGAGAATCGAGTCTTAGCATTGAAAGAGTTTTAATCGTATTTGTGTAATTATTAAGCTACAGGGAACTAAGTAAGAACCTGTTCCTTAGATTGAGTCTTGTCAAAGTTCAGTCTTAGTTTAACTGTAGTAGGTACTATCGAGTAGTATCATTTCAGTTCAAGTCGTGTACTTGAAGAAACTTCACTGTTCTTGAAAGAGGTCACTAGAGGATTAGAGTTAGTCCTAAGTTAGTAAGAAGGCAGTCTTGTAACCAAGTGAGTCTTTTACATAGTGAAGTTGAAATCCTACTTGGAAGAGTAGTTCGTGGTTTTTTGATCCCTAGTTAAAGGGTTTTTTCCACGCTAAAATTGGGTGTTCATTTACTTACAGTTTTAATTCCGCATATAATACAGTAAAGGAACACATTTAAGGAACTGGTCTTTAAAACAGTAAAGTGGTGTGTCTTGGAAAATAACAATTGGTATCAGAGAGGGTTATCCTTGAAAAGGCTAACACCTAAGATTAGAATGAGTACATCACAGGAAAATGGTGAGGGTCAGTCAATGGTTAGAGCACCTTTATTCAATGGAAAATACTACTCATGGTGGAAGGAAAGGATGAGAGATTATCTTCAGGTTGAGGACTTGAGTTATTGGACATAGTGACTGAAGGTCCCATGATTCCAATGAAAAAGGATGCTGAAGGAAATGATGTTCCCAAAACAAGAAGAGAATGCAATGCTGAAGACTTAAGGCAATGGGAAAAGAATGCCAAAGCTAGGAGTGACTTGTTGGTGGACTCAGTCTTGATGAGTGCACTAGAATTAGAGGGTATACCACTGCAAAGGAAATTTGGGATAATCTACAGGTTGCACATGAAGGAACAAGTCAGGTAAAAAGATCTAGAGGTACACTTCTTTTTGCTGAATCAATTTCTGAAATGTATACTAGATTTAATGCTATTTCATCTGAACTTATTTCTTTGGGAAGGGTTTTAACTGTTGAAGATAGAGTAGAAAAAAATCCTAACTAGGGTTCTTCCATATTCTTGGTGTTCACACCCAATTTTATCGCAGAATTCTCGAATTAATATCTAATTATTTTTAAATAAGGCTAATTTTATAAATCATAACCCAATCCTAGCCTACCCCGCGCAACCCTTTCAATTTTTAATTTATCTAGAAGATGGCTAAAATCATTCTAAATCCAAAAATCTAGCCTAATCGCGCAACACCCACACCAAATCAGTCAATTACCCATTCCCAATTCAAAAACCCGTTTTCACCAAAATCCCTAACCCTAAAAGAACCATTTCCCCCCAAATTCTGACCCGCGAACTCAAGCCTGGAGGTAATAATCTCGCCTTAACTTTTATTTACTTGTTTGCAATGTTTCTGTGTAGGATAATGTACTTATGTTAATGAAGCATCACTTGAATGATTAGGACTCAAGTTTTACGCATATATACATTAGCAAGTAGTTACGTGAACTTGTTCGCAATTGTTTCTTTTCTTAAGTTTGCTCGAAGTCTCGAATGTTTACTGTCTACCTAAAGCGTGTGTCGTCTGTATCATTAGATAAAATCTCTGTTTCAGGGCAGTTCTTGAAGAATTAAATGATAAAATTTCAATCTTTCTCTCTTAAGTATGTCTTAACCAAATTATGGTCTGACCTTTAGCTGCTACTCGAGTTCAGTTCATTATGTTTCTGTTCTTTCCTCTGTGTGTTGTTTGGCTCTGTGTCCAGTTCCTCTTTGCTATGAGAATCTCCTGGCTTGAGGGGGTTATTTCTGGTATGTTTTTGCAAAAGCGAGAGGGCATGGTGAGTTTTCTGTTTTGATGCTGGTCTGTGAGAATTTTGGGATGATGCAGTTTGTTTAAGGGAGTAGTTGCAGAGTTGAGAGGCAATCTGTTGGTGTATAGGTAGTGTTAAGATGCAGGTGAGTAGGTTCTAGTAGGTTTCAGGGGTCCGAGGTGAAGTTTAAGAGGCTGTTTTGGCCCAGGTTTTTTTCAGGGATGTTTATGTGTGAATGAGAGGAGCTTTGAAGTGTCCTATGAGTTTGTGAAGGTGTGCTCTGTGTGTGTAAGAGTTGGTTATGGGTCTGATGAAGTGATTTCCAGTATTAGCAGGCAGTGAGGGGCTCAGGTCTGTGTATGTATTCAGTAGGATCAGATGGCTTAGAGGTGTTTGTAGAGGCTCTGGACAGTCAAGTAGATGTGGTCTTTGGTTCTGTTATGCAGCAAAGGTATGGAGGTTGTCATGTGTGTGGGGGTCAGGTAGTATGTAGGTGTTAGAGAAGTGGTTTGCAGGTTGTTTATAAAGTATGGTGCTGCAGTAATTCAGGAGAAGATATTGGAGTTTGGTGAAGTTTGTGAGAGATGTGAGTGATTGTTCAGGTTGCTCTGAGGTGCTGCAGCCACCTTATAGGTCTGCCATGGTTCAGTTATGTAAAGAGTATAGGCTGTAGCATTAGTAAGTTCAGGTCTGGGCTATGGTCTCTTGTTTCAACCTGTTAGTTGTTTCCTTAGGATTATGTTCTTGACTTGCAATGGATAAAGATAAAGTCTTTCCTTTCCATTTGAACAAAAAAAAATTCTTAGAACGTTAATGAATTCGCTAGTTTAGCTCGAAACCTTGTCAATCTATTCCTGTTTGTATAAAGATTCTTGAGGTCTCTGAATTGGTTAATCTGGAGTTGTCTATGGTAAAGAAATGCTGGAATACTCATCATGGTGTTAAGTGCATAATTTTGAGGGTGTTCTGAAATATTTTCCATTTGCTCGATTGTTAGCTGTTAAAAGAAACTTAGGTTAGCTTAGTTTTAGTTTCCTTTGCTCCTATGTGCTTAGTGTACTGTTAATTTGGTTAGACTATATAAATTTTGAATCCATTGTTAAAGAGTTCGTTCATATTTGCACTTGTTTGGTTATCAATACCATGGTGTTATAACTTACCTATAGGCAAAGTTTAAACCTTTGACATTGTTCTCTTTCTGTGTATGAAAAGGTAAAAGAGATCATGTTCAAGCCTTTTCCTCTATTGAGGAATCATGTTTTAAACTCTAGGGCTTGGTCTGCTCTCTGTTACAGCTTAGGTCTTTTTTAAGAATGACATTTAACCCGCTGCATGAATAATTTTCTAACCATTTCCTACGCACTACAATGCAATTATAGTTATGGAAACACCTGAATTTTGGAAACATTCTGAAAATGTGGAACCCTAAGATAAGCAACTCAGACCAGCTGAAAGTTAAAGGCATTGTCTCTTTTTCTAGAAAGGGTAAGGTGGCAACATTAACACGTTGGAGGGTTTGGCAGGATCAAGCTTCAAGTTCATAAGAGTTAAAGAAAAAGATATCTTCATTAAAAGTAAAAAATCAGATCAGCTGAAAGTTTAAGTACTTTTCATACAAGTATTTGTGAAAATGATTAACTTCCATGATTCAAAATTTTTGATAGGATTATATGTTAGATTGCTTCTGAATAACAGTCTAGAACTGTAAATCCTAGCAAAATTATCTTCATCAAAAGTTAAAAGTAAAACATACAAAAAGTTTTTTTTGTAAATACCATCTTTTCCTACTTCTGGTCAATGGTTAATATGATTCCAATAATCTTATTGCTATTGGTAGAGGAATATGTTTTTTTTTTTGTTTTCAACTTTCTTGATTTATGTAGGAGTCCTAATATTTTGAAGCTCCCTTTCATAATTTATTGAGACTACTCATCTATTCCAATAGACTAACTTGAAACATAGTCCTCATATATATATATATATATATATATATATATATATATATATATATATATAGACACACACACACACACACTGTTAGAATGAAATCATATATGTCATATATCTGATTATATTAAGAACAACTAGGCTAGGCTTCTAATAATCCAGAGGCATAGCTGGTTAGAATTATTAATCTACGTTCACAAGCGCCTTTAGGTTTCATAACTCACTTTTGTATGGATTTTCCCGCTTGTTTAAAGTTATTTGAACTTGTTAAATTTAGTGTTAACTGATGCTTGCGTTTACTACTTTAAATCTGCTGTTTTGCTGCTGTTTTTTTGCTTTTTTTGCTGCTGTTATGCTACTGAAACGCTGCTGAAATGGTGCTGTTTTTCTGCTGCTGTTTTGCTGCTGAAACGCAGCTGAAACGTTGCTGTTTTGCTGCTGAAATGCTGCATTTTTTCTACTGAAACACTGCTGAAATGCAGCTGTTTTTCTGCTGCTTTTTTGGTGCTGAAACGCAGCTGTTTCGCTGCTGTTTTGCTGCTGAAACGCAGTTGAAACGCTGCTGTTTCGCTGCTGAAACGCAGCTGTTTTTCTACTGAAACGCAGCTAAAATACTGCTGTTGTTTCGCGGCTGTTTTGCTGCTGAAATACAGCTGAAATGCTGCTGAAAATTTTCTTGTTCGGGATTTTTTTTTTGTCATAAACTTTGGTTTAAACCGAAACACCGATGTACCGAACCGTAGTACCGAACTAAAAAACCGAACCGAAGTATAAAAATTACGGACTTTTTTACACTTCAAACCGAACCGAAGACCGAAGTAACGGATTCCTACTTCTAAAAACCGAACCGAAGAACCGAACGCCCACCCCTACCTCAGATAATTTGGATTTAAAATCTAGTTTGATTGATTGATGTTTCTTGTTTTTTTTTTTTTGTACGTGGAGGCTCACCTAGAGTTACTTTGTCACTTAAAATTCCATTATATTTGCCTTAGGACAACATGGTGATAATTTTAGGGATCGATTGCCATATGTATCGTGAGCTACCAATTAAAAGTTGGTTGACTTGAAATATTAGGTATTGATCCTATGCAGATATCTAAAGATCGCTTTTTCTTTGTAATTTCTTGTTCTCTAGGCACATTCTTGTATTTAGAAGACTATACAATGCCGCTGGGGCTGATATTAGGTTTGGGCAGAGCTTTCAGAAGAAAGCGTACCTCATCTCTTGATATCCTTACTACGAAACGAGTTCCTCGGGGTTTCTACAAGGGGAAGAATTGCAAGCCTACTGGTTTCCACACTCGCAAAGGTTTGAAATCTTTGTTCACTTTTGTTAACTACTATCCTTCTGTCTTTTCTTCTTAGTTGAAATAGATTTTCTGTAGCTTTATAGGAACTTGAAGATTTCAAATTTCAAAATTTTATTTTGGTATCCAATAGCCGGTAGATATGTGGTATATATATCCTCAAAAGAAGGTAAAACTTAAACTGCATGATGCCATCACTGCCAATGTTCTATTGGGAAGTGAAATCTATATGATGTCATGACTAAGAAGTTACATTTTTCTTGTCTATGGCTGAGCTCGTAAGCGAAGCCAGTTCTTCTCACCGCATACATTTGGGGAAAGACTATGATCTGGTTTATCTATGCGATTGTTTACTCGGATGTCTAACCTATCTTGTGATTTATGTATGTTTTTTACTCTTCCAATTACTGAGTAGTATGTACAGTGGTTCATCTGAGGAGTCATATGATGTTTGGCATGAACCCATCAAACCAGAAAAGACAAAAAATAGAGCATGGAAAACACGATGATTTTAATCTTCTGTCTTTGTTTGTTACCTCAAAAGATGTATGAAAACTAAGGGAGAAATTTTGCCATTACATGCTGTTTTGTTTTTATGTTCCAAGAATTGTAACATTACCTGCTACGTATTTTGTTTGGTTTGTTACAAATTCCAGTTCGGCAAAAAGGTTTAGGTTTTTGATAGAAATGATATAAGTTAACATTTTTATTTTCTTTTTATTATAATTCTTGCCTAGTTCATGTTGAGAAATAATAGTCTAATTGGAAATTATCTATGTTTGGTTTTTTTTTCAACAAAGTCTTAGATAACTATTCTAATTTCTAACCATGAAACTTGGTCTCCTTGATGTGAGAATTAGATGCTTGCAGTCTATGCATTCTAACAAGCTACTGGGCTCCAGCTTAGGCCTTTAAATTTCTTGCTCTTGTCCAATTTTATTCCATGTCAACATTCATAAAGTGTCTGAGACAGAAAGTAGATGCTGAATTCCTCTTCTTCGGAAGCTATATACTCCAGCATTTTATGAAGCTGAAAATACAACAACAACAACATACCCAGTGTATCCCACAAGTGCGGTCTGGGAAGGGTGGGATGTACGCAGATCTTACCCCCACCCAAGGTGGAGAGGTTGTTTCCGATAGACCCTTGGCTAGGGAAAGAAACATATCAGAAAACATATATGATAGTCGAGCCAGTAATATCATGCTATAAAGGATGTTAAAACTAAATATTATCCAACAAACAGATAATAACGGTAGATACAAAGGCGAAGAAGTAAAAATAAAAATTATCTATATAAGCATTATACTACATCTATTAGGGAAAAAGATATTCGACTACAACCTAACCTTCAACCCTAATCCTCGACATCCATGCCCCCTATTTAGGGCCATGTCCTCGGTAATCTGGGTCCCGGCCATGTCCTGTCTAATCACCTCGGCCCGGTTCTTCTTCGGTCTACCTCTTCCTCTTCCTAGACCCAGAACGGCTAATCTCTCACACCTCCTGACCGGAGCATCTATACTTCTCCTTCTCACGTGACCGAACCATCGCAGCCTCACCTCTCGCATCTTCTCCGCCACTGGGGCTAAAACCAATCTTGTCACGATTGACTTCATTCTTAATCTTATCCATTTTTGTGTGCCTACACATCCATCTAAGCATTCTCATTTCCGCTACGCTCATCTTCTGGACATGAGAGTTCTTAACTGGCCAACACTCTGCACCATACAACATAGCTGGTCTAATGACCACTCTATAAAATTTGCCTTTAAGCCTAAGTGACGCTCTCTTATCACATAGTACACCGGAAGCAAGCCTCCATTTCATCCAGCCTACTCCTATACGGTGTGTGACATCATCATCGATCTCACCATTACCTTGGAGGATTGAGCCAAGATATTTGAAGCTCTCTTTCTTAGGAATGACTTGAGAATCAAGCTTTACTTCCATACCTGACTCATCTGGAGCATCACTAAACTTGCATTCCATATATTCTGTCTTTGTCCTGCTTAGTCTAAAGCCTTTAGACTCTAGAGTCTGCCTCCACACCTCCAGCTTCTCAATGACACCTCTGCGTATCTCCTCCACCAACACTATATCATCTGCGAATAACATACACCACGACACCTCTCCTTGAATACTCCGAGTCAACACATCCATCACCAGTGCAAATAGAAATGGGCTAAGAGCTGACCCCTGATGAAGCCCCATCTCGACCGGAAAGTAGTCTGAGCCTCCTCCCACCGTCCTCACTCAAGTCTTAGCTCCTTCATACATGTTCTTAATCACCCTGATGTATGCCATTAACACCCCTTTAGAATCCAGGCATCTCCACATAACCTCCCAAGGACTTTGTCATACGCTTTTTCTAGGTCAATAAATACCATATGCAGGTCTCTTTTTTTGTCCCTATACTGCTCGACCAGCCTCCTCAACAGATGAATGACTTCCGTAGTCGATCTCTCAGGCATGAATCCAAATTGGTTCTCGAAAATGTGCACATCTCTCCTCATCCTCATCTCCACCACCCTCTTCCAGACTTTCATAGTGTGGCTGAAATCTCCATATATTTATGTCCAGATAGAAACACACAGATATTTCAGTCCTAACAGGAAATTCTTCTTTCTTGTTCCAGGTGGTTATGTTATTATGCAAGAGAAGCTGCCGAACTATGTGGTTCCAGATTTGACCGACTTCAAGGTACTTTACTTTCGCCGATGATTTGTATTAAGATTTAGGTAACAATGTAAAAGATCAGAGTTTCTGATAGTACAAAATGGAGCATAAAATTTTGATTTTTTATACAACATGCCCGGTGTAATCCCACAAGTGGTATATGGGGAATTGTTTTTGATCATTTATGAGAATATTATATGTTTTACTTATTCGTAGTATGAGGGTTTAGTTGACTCAAAAGTTTGAAATTTAGAGAAGAGCGACAAAGTGATGCCAGAAGGTTAATTGTGTGCCTCGTATAATGGCTTGTGAAGTTACAGACCAGCATATTTTAGATCAGTCATGTCTAAGAACTATTTATAATTTCTATTGTCACACAGTGACCAAAATCCCTCATGGCCAACTTTATTTCTATCCATGAGATGAGTAAGAAAAGTATATAGAATTTGGAGCTAGATTGTGGTCTATTTTGAGATCTGCTTCTCAAAGTAATAGGTGTGTTTTTCACTCGTTGCTACTTTTATTCATATCCATGACGTATCTTAGATGAGCTAAGAACCTTAGAGAGTTAATATAAATGCTAAATACGTTGGTCAGCTGCAGGTTACCAAGTTCTACACTTTTGTTGATGATAGCACTATCTTGGTGTATTATTAATGAATTCCTTTTGATTTAGCAAAAGAAAGTTCAGGATACCTTTGAGTCACTTCTAGGAAATATGTTGTCATTTATGCTTTCTGTTGGACCCAGCACTTTTAGATTACCACTTTCCTGATGCGCCTTGATATTCATTATCTTTTTCTTCAAAAAGGTATAGAATTTGAAAACATTCTTTGGATAATTCCACATGTTAATAATTTCCAAATCTATTAAACAAGTAGTGCTTGAGGTAGGTTAGACCCAGCATTTTCCTAGCCCATGGATCAAGCATGGACTTTTGTAGTATGCCCCAAATGAGCTAAATTTTCAATGGGCAGACTGCACTTTCTTCTTTTCTGTGATGCTGCTGCTTTCTCTCTTCTTGACATTCAGTACTTGGGTATGCACATTCCACTAGTTTTCCAAGATAGTGATCCCTGTCTCAGCTTCTGTGCACATTATCCAGGACCTATGCAGACCTTGCGAAAGTTAAGGCCCAACGGGAAGAAAAAGATCTATATAGGCAATACCCCAATTAGTTAGGATTAAGTTTTAGTCATGTTAGTACGATTATATTACGTCTTATAGTTTTTAGGAGTCTTTAGTCTTGTCAGAGAATTATATGCCAGTAAACATATGGAGACCATCTAGTGCTTTTCATTTTTATTTTTTATTTTATGTAATATTGGATTGAAATGGCTCGAACGAAGCGACATGAATAGTAGGAATTCATATAGCCGGTTCCTACTTGCTTAGGATCAAGGCTTTGTTCTTGTTTGTATTAGAAAATGTTCTCAAAACTTGCGACCTTTTGTTTACACATGTTGCTTGAAGTAGTAGCACTGCAATTAATGAATTTATTCTTCTCTCTTTCTTTTGCAGCTAAAACCTTACGTAAGTCAATGCCCGATAGAAATTAATAGTACAAGTACGGAGGCAAGCGCTTCTGCAAAATAAGGTAGAGGGAGAAAAATGAAGAACACTAAGGAGATTTGTTTTTTCTTTGTCCTCATTTTCTAGCTAAATATGAAGTGCATGAATTGTTAGATGCCCATTCTTGCATACCTCTACAACTACATTTTGTGATCAAGAATTAGGTTCTTGTGTCCTTTTTTACTCATCTTTTTAACTAAACAGGACATAGGTTTTGGATACATCTGTAGCTACATTTCATATGGAGATTTAGTTTGGTTGAATACCCTCTAGACCACAAAAATGGCGAGGTTGCTAGGATAGGAATGAGATCAGTAGATACGTTAGGACGAATAACTGGCAAAAGTAGGAGAATAATTTTGTAGCTTCAATGCCTAAAGTTTAAACAAAGGCATCTTTGCTGATTAGATTACACCAAATAGGATATTTAAAAGCACAACTTTTTCTGCAAAAAGAAAGTGCACTCACTGTCTTCTACTCTTTTGCAAATACTCCAAATTGGTCACTTTGGGGAGAAATGCAAGTTTAATTTGAAGTCTTCATTGTTCTGTGGATTTATTTTAGTGTAACTACTTTATAACGTATATTTTAACATGTTACAATAGGCTATTTAGAGCCCATTTGGGTGAGCTTATTATAAGTAGTTTATAAGCCATTTTTGAGAAGTTAGTATTTTCTAACTTGTCATTTTTGGCTTATTTTAAGCACAAAGTGCTTAGAAGCTCATTGTTTTTTGAGTTACCAATTACTCATTAATAAGCTTATAAGCACTTTTGCCCTTTTAAGCTAGCTACTTGTAAGCTTACCCAAACGGGCTCTTAATGTTACCATGTCAGGCTAGTCATTGAGTTGTTTCTCCTACCTTAGATACCTCCAAATTATGTTTTAAAAGAAAAGATGTGCAAAATGAAAAACTTGAAACTTTACTTTTGCATGCTAAACCATATATGGAGTATAATAATAGGGGTATTTGTACAACAAGTTGAGGAATTTTGTAAGGTAAATAGAACTTTTAAAATTTGTGATCTAAAATAAATAATTGACAGTTGTATGTATGACTATAAATCATCTCATTAATGACATAATGGTAAAATTAAAGTTAAATTATTTTAAATTTAAAAATCGATCATTTTTTTTTGAACTGACTGAAAAAGAATTAAGTTCATAGAGAGTATTTTACTTTCAAATGACTAATTTCACTTTTGTGAATGACATAGCTAGTAGGATGTAGGATTTAAACAATGAGTTCGACATCTAAATTCTTAACACTAAATTGAACTTTTAGAATTATGGGTTTAAAAATACATGTTTATTGATTTTTTTACACATTTAGTGTATTCTTTGTAAAATACAAATTTATCTTAGTTGGACTCACCACAGCCTCTGATGAATGTTTAAAGACTTACTTGCAACGGCGTTTATATTAAACTAATAAAATTAGATTAAAAATGCATATTCTTTAACAATATTAAATGATAAAGTGTTTATGTAACTTACACGATTCATTAGCTAATGCAAACACTTGCTATAGTAAGTTTTTACCTAGATAGTCTTACTATTATATTTAGTGGCTTGATAAAATATAAACTATTACTATTGAGTAACTTGATGGGATAAACATCCTTAATTATATGTTTAAAAAATCTAACATATAACCCGTCAAAAAAGTCATTTTTAAGAAGCTCCTTACGAACCTCACTTGAACTATCACAGAAACCCCTTTTGCCAACCTTTCTATATATTTATATACATATTTAAACCAATAAAAAAGTGACTTCAAATCAAATACCAGCAGCAAACGTGGTCTGTGGGCGAAAATTTTACCATAAAGGCCATAGAAGTTGATTAGATGTATACCAAGCCAAGTGGTATCTCATCCTGTAACTGATTTTAAACAAAAGTAAAAGTTGATACTCATGCTGCTAACAATTGCAAAGATTGAAACTTCAGTAATATTGAAACTTCAGTAATAAAGATTTCTCAAATGGATTTCAAGAAAATGTAGTTTTCTCAAAAATGAATCTTGTAACTATTAATCATATCTCATAAAAGATTACTTGACATTATCAATACAGCTTATGATTAACCATTGCAAAGATTGAAACTTCGGAAACATTTTTGAGTTGAAACTACTACTTTACCCTTAATGAAATGCTTTATAGCCACATATTTATGTATGACTTATTTTGGACCACAAGTTCCAAAAGTCTTACCACATTTCTTAAACTCCGCTCCAAGTCAAACTATGACAACTATTTTGGAATGGAGAGGGTATTTACCTTCTTCTTACAACAGAAAGATAATCAAAAATATTTTACAACGAAATTAAAAAGAAGAAGATCAAGAACAACAACAACACTTACACGCAGAACTCTTAGAGACTTCACATACACAAGATCATCAATTGAAAAGGGTCCTGTCACTATGGTGATGTAATCAACACTTATACCCCTTCCATTTTTAAACTCATGTAATATTTTATTTTCCGCAAAAAAATTTAAACTATATTACTCAAGCCACATATGTTCACATTATGTGTGATACTTTTTTTTTTTCCTCCGGTGATCGTCGGGAGCTTTACTTGATGAGGGTAAAAATTTCACTCCCTCACTTTTAATTTATATGAACCTGTTTGATTTGACTTAATGTTTAATAAAGTAAGAAATACTTTTGACATTTATGGTCTAAAATAAGTCATTGATATTTGTATGTCTTTAATGAGAAATTAAAAGTATAGTGGTAAATTAAGAGTACTTAAATCGCCACATTTAAACAGGGATAATTCTTTTTAAAACGACTAAAAAGATAATAAGTTCACATAAATTGAAACGGGGAGTAAGACTTTTCATAAGGGACGCCCGAATATTCCATTTTGTGCAAAAAAAACTTGAAGGGGAGGGGAGGGGGTTTGGGTTAATTTAGAAAACTATGACATCGGGCCAACTAATTTGCCTTTTTGACTCCTATAATATAGTTTAGCAAAAACGGCATTCGCTTGGTTTAATAAATAATTACGAATAATAATTCCGAACGAAAATATACTTACGAATTTTATAATGACGGACGTTCACGCACTCTCGTTTCCCGTAAGTACCCTAAGAGGCATCACTTGCTTCTGATACTTTCTTTCTTGGGCAACACTTGACCTTAAAATCTCTTCCTACATTTTTTCAAATAACTTGAAGTGTTGTCTCGGGTAGCACTTGTCGTTGAATTTTTTTTCTAGGCAACATTTGTACTTGACCTCTTCCTAAGAGGCTACACTTGTCATCTGATAAGTGATAACTTAAAGTGTTACCTACGAACGAAACAAATGTTATTTTGCTAAAACTATCCTAAACGGGGATAAACTCTTAGAACCTGTCAATTTTGGGGATGCAAGGAGAAACTTTTTTTGAAAAAGGGACCCTTAACTTAGTTATGTCTTTTTGTCTTAGTAAAATACTTAAAAGGTCACTCAACTTTGAGAAATATGTGATCAAAGTCACTTTGCTTTGAATTGTACTAACAAAGTCACTCAGCTTTTGGTAATTCTCACCAAAAGTCATGTGGAAGTTACCGTCTCTGCTTGAGCATGTTGACTTTATTTATATTCCAAGAAGGATGAACAACTTAGCGCATAATATAGCTAGTTTTTTTATTTCTTTATTGAAAAAAGTGTCTTAGGAGAACTTTTTTCCGAGTTGGGTTGTAAAGGATGCTATGACCACCTTTGCTCAGTATGCTTCTATGATGCAGTAATTTAATATATACTATTTGGCGGAAAAAAGTGTTTAGCAGTTATGTTGAATTTCAGACCCTCTGAAGTTCAACTTCAAACTTGAAAGTTTGATGTTAGACAAAGACAGCTTTCAACTTCAAACCTAAAGGTTTAAAATTCAACATAACGAATAAACACTAAATACTTTTTAAAATTTGGTTCAAGCCTAAATAGAACCTAAATTAGGCTCCCACGCAAAATGTTTACTAAAATGTGTCTCCAAGCCTGGTCTATTAGCTCATAATGCTAAGGGACACTTACAAAAATACTCACAAAATCTAAAATAATTACAGCTACTACCCACTACTTTCAAATATTACCGGACCTACCCACTAAATTATTTACCCACTTTACCCATCCAGACTTGTATACCATAGTTTATGCACCCACTCTACCCACCCAGACTTGTATACCATAGTTTATGCAGTATACCATAAAGGTATACACCTATAAGACATAACAAAGGTATACAGTAATAAATGTCCCTCCAGACTTGTATACCATAATATATGCAGTATACTTTAAAGGTATACACCTATAAGGCATAACAAAGGTATACAATAATAAATGGGTAGGTTGGGTAAATATTTTTAGTTTTATGGGTAGTATAATTTGTAATGGGTATGGCTTGTAAATACTTTAAATTTTATGGGTATAGAGTGTAAAAATCCCTAATGCTAATTATGATCCAATTTGTTCAAAGGATGGCACTGTTGAACGGAACTATTAATCGATGGTAAAATGTGCAATTTTACATAATTTGAAAGCAGATTAGTCTATTTTTATAGCCACATAAATATTACGGCAAGTTAAGGCCAAAAGTTTCAAAAAAACTTATATTCACACATATATAATAACATGTTTCAGACTACTAAGTTTTAAAAGTGAACGTTAACTATGCCACGTAAATTGAAATCGAAAGTGTACTTTTCACACCATCTCAATTAAAAGCAAACGGTAGATTAATGTCTAATATGTATATTAATTGGTAATCTGAGAACGTGACCAATATTCATTAACAAGCTGCCTAAATAATGAACCTTTCTTATTCATGAGTTTCATTGGCTCATCATACTCTACTAGCTTCCCTGTAAATAAATGGTTAATTCAACATTTCAATATTCTTGTAAATTCACTTGATAACATAAAACATTGTTAATGAGGGTGTTTCTGTACCACGGAAGTCATTTTTCGCAAAAATACGTTTTCTTGAAAAATGTTTTCTTGTTGGTTGGTTGATTGAAGCCTATAGTAATAATAACATTGATAATTTAGGAAGTGTTTTGATGAAATATTTTAGTATTAAAGATTGATAATAACATATAATTGGTGATTGAAGTAGTGACATAAAGTTACGCGCTGAGATGTAGTTGATATCAAAAAATGACTTCCACTCATATTTTCAAAATGCATTTCTTGAAAAATATAACTTAACAACCAAACACTAGAAAATGATTTGGTTATGGAAAATATTTTGTTGAATCATGACTTCCGTCGTACCAAAAACAACCGAAATATGCAATGATTTACTTGAGACTCACCATCACTTATAGCAAGAACCATAGTGCAGTCCATGACAGTTGGGATTCTGTGAGCTGCTGTTATCAATGTGCATTGCTCAAACTCTGTCCTTATTGTTTTCTGGATTGTGGAATCTGTTGCATTATTGTTAGCTTGGATAAGCTTGAAGTTTTGACTGATGACCAAAGGACATGTTCCTTTGAATCACTGCAGCTAAATAGATAATTCATGCAAAATCATTTAAGCTGAGATATTATTAATTATCCTTAGACTAATGTTTATCTTGATAATTATGCAGGTCTAAACGTAATCTGAAAAGATTGCATCAGCAGTGGATAAGGGCTAAAGGATTTCGGGTGATTAAGTGAAGAGTTCAATAAGGACTCAAACTCTTAGAAGCTTTGGAGTTCTAATTGCTCAAGACATCCTGGATTATGAAGGCTATAAAACCAGGAGCATTTCAGCTATTGAAGTGTGCACAAATACAGAGAGAATCGAGTCTTAGCATTGAAAGAGTTTTAATCGTATTTGTGTAATTATTAAGCTACAGGGAACTAAGTAAGAACATGTTCCTTAGATTGAGTCTTGTCAAAGTTCAGTCTTAGTTCAACTGTAGTAGGTACTATCGAGTTGTATCATTTCAGTTCAAGTCGTGTACTTGAAGAAACTTCATTGTTCTTGAAAGAGGTCACTAGAAGATTAGAGTTAGTCCTAGGTTAGTAAGAAGGTAGTCTTGTAACCAAGTGAGTCTTTTACATAGTGAAGTTGAAATCCTACTTGGAAGAGTAGGTCGTGGTTTTTTGATCCCTAGTTAAAGGGTTTTTTCCACGCTAAAATTGAGTGTTCATTTACTTACAGTTTTAATTCCGCATATAATACAGTAAAGGAACACATTTAAGGAACTGGTCTTTAAAACAGTAAAGTGGCGTGTCTTGGAAAATAACAATTGGTATTAGAGAGGGTTATCCTTGAAAAGGCTAACACATGGGATTAGAATGAGTACACCACATGAAAATGGTGAGGGTCAGTCAATGGTTAGAGCACCTTTGTTCAATGGAAAATACTACTCATGGTAGAAGGAAAGGATGCGAGATTATCTTCAGGCTGAGGACTATGAGTTATGGAACATAGTGATTGAAGGTCCCATGATTCCAATGAAAAAGGATGCTGAAAGAAATGATGTTCCCAAAACAAGAAGAGAATGCAATGCTGAAGACTTAAGGCAATGGGAAAAGAATGCCAAAGCTAGAAAGTGGCTTGTTGGTGGACTCAGTCCTGATGAGTGCACTAGAATTAGAGGGTATACAACTGCAAAGGAAATTTGGGATCCTCTACAGGTTGCACATGAAGGAACACGTCAGGTAAAAAGATCTAGAAGTACACTTCTTTTTGCTGAATATGAAAGCTTTAAAATGAAAATAGGGGAATCAATTTCTGAAATGTATACTAGATTTAATGCTATTTCATCTGAACTTATTTCTTTGGGAAGTGTTTTAACTGTTGAAGATACAGTAGAAAAAATCCTAACTAGGGTTCTTCCAGATTCTTGGTGTTCACACCCAATTTTGTCCCGGAATTCTCGAATTAATGTCTAATTATTTTTAAATAAGGCTAATTTTATAAATCATAACCCAATCCTAGCCTACCCCGCGCAACCCCTTCAATTTTTAATTTATCTAGAATATGGCTAAAATCATTCTAAATCCAAAAATCTAGCCTAATCGCGCAACACCCACACCAAATCAGTCAATTACCCATTCCCAATTCAAAAACCCGTTTTCACCAAAATCCCTAACCCTAAAAAAACCATTTCCCCCCAAATTCTGACCCGCGAACTCAAGCCTGGAGGTAATAATCTCGCCTTAACTTTTATTTACTTGTTTGCAATGGTTCTGTGTAGGATAATGTACTTATGTTAATGAAGCATCACTTGAATTATTAGGACTCAAGTTTTACGCATATATACATTAGCAAGTAGTTACGTGAACTTGTTCGCAATTGTTTCTTTTCTTAAGTTTGCTCGAAGTCTCGAATGTTTACTGTCTACCTAAAGCGTGTGTCGTCTTGGACCCTTAGTCGCTGTTTCAGGGCAGTTCTTGAAGAATTAAATGATAAAATTTCAATCTTTCTCTCTTAAGTATGTCTTAACCAAATTATGGTCCGACCTTTAGCTGCTACTCGAGTTCAGTTCATTATGTTTCTGTTCTTTCCTCTGTGTGTTGTTTGACTCTGTGTCCAGTTCCTCTTTGCTATGAGAATCTCCTGGCTTGAGGGGGTTATTTCTGGTATGTTTTTGCAAAAGCGAGAGGGCATGGTGAGTTTTCTGTTTTGATGCTGGCCTGTGAGAATTTTGGGATGATGCAGTTTGTTTGAGGGAGTAGTTGCAGAGTTGAGAGGCAATCTGTTGGTGTATAGGTAGTGTTAAGATGCAGGTGAGTAGGTTCTAGTAGGTTTCAGGGGTCTGAGGTGAAGTTTAAGAGGCTGTTTTGGCCCAGGTTTTTTTCAGGGATGTTTATGTGTGAATGAGAGGAGCTTTGAAGTGTCCTATGAGTTTGTGAAGGTGTGCTCTGTGTGTGTAAGAGTTGGTTATGGGTCTGATGAAGTGATTTCCAGTATTAGCAGGCAGTGAGGGGCTCAGGTCTGTGTATGTATTCAGTAGGATCAGATGGCTTAGAGGTGTTTGTAGAGGCTCTGGACAGTCAAGTAGATGTGGTCTTTGGTTCTGTTATGCAGCAGAGGTATGGAGGTTGTCATGTGTGTGGGGGTCAGGTAGTATGTAGGTGTTAGAGAAGTGGTTTGCAGGTTGTTTATAAAGTATGATGCTGCAATAATTCAGGAGAAGATATTGGAGTTTGGTGAAGTTTGTGAGAGATGTGAGTGATTGTTCAGGTTGCTCTGAGGTGCTGCAGCCAGCTTATAGGTCTGCCATGGTTCAGTTCTGTAAAGAGTATAGGCTGTAGCATTAGTAAGTTCAGGTCTGGGCTATGGTCTCTTGTTTCAACCTGTTAGTTGTTTCCTTAGGATTATGTTCTTGACTTGCAATGGATAAAGATAAAGTCTTTCCTTTCCATTTGAACAAAAAAAAATTCTTAGAACGTTAATGAATTCGCTAGTTTAGCTCGAAACCTTGTCAATCTATTCCTGTTTGTATAAAGATTCTTGAGGTCTCTGAATTGGTTAATCTGGAGTTGTCTATGGTAAAGAAATGCTGGAATACTCATCATGGTGTTAAGTGCATAATTTTGAGGGTGTTCTGAAATATTTTCCATTTGCTCGATTGTTAGCTGTTAAAAGAAACTTAGGTTAGCTTAGTTTTAGTTTCCTTTGCTCCTATGTGCTTAGTGTACTGTTAATTTGGTTAGACTATATAAATTTTGAATCCATTGTTAAAGAGTATGACCAGGGTATCCAGCCTTTTTGAAATTCAAAAATTGTTGTGCAAGTATCGCACGCAAAACCTGTGTGAAATATTTGGCAGTACTTTCTCAAAAGCTTAGAGAAGACCTTTCTGCTTATCTGACATAAATGTCCATAGATATTGTTCTTCTATTTCAATATCGATCATCAAATGGTTCAAAAACCACTGTCATCTATCTGTGCACTCCTTCTCCGCAATAGCATATGCTATCGGAAAGATGTTATTTCCATCTAAACTAACAACAACAAGTAATTGTGCTCCATACATAACATCCTTCAACCAAAAACCATCAACACCAACAATTTTTCTACAACCAACCTTAAAACCCTCTTTACATGCTGCAAAACAAATGTATAACCTTTGGAATCTGGACGGGCAGTTAGGTTTCTCATTTGGTGTTAACTTCATAAAAATTGATGTTCCAGGATTGGATCTCAATATCTCATTGCAATAGTTCCACAACATGTTAAATTGGTCAGTTAACTTACCATCACACAGTGCAATAGCTTTCTTTTTAGCCTTTCTTGCTTGACACAGACACATCTACTCCAAGTTCTCTACTAACTTCATCTCTGAATTCTTTTGTCGTCCAATTTTTGTTTGATTTGACTCTATCCAGATACCTCTTCGCAATCCAAGTAGAATTGACATTCTTATTCTTGCGGTTCCAGCAAAAACACGTATGCTCAGACTGATAAGTCTTTATCTGAAAACTTGCATCCCTGTGCATTTTTGAAGCTAGAATTACCCATTTACAAGACTTATGCTTACATACTCCTCTCGCTCTTAGCTTATCATCCTTAGCCCAATCAACCGTCTTTCCTTTTTTCACCTCATGTGTTATTACAGCTTCCTTAAATTCTTTTTTTCTTCCAAACACTTGTCCTAGTACTAATTTCGGATCAAAGCCATTAGTTTTCTTGGAAAGTGAAAATCTTCAGTAGAGGTATCGCTATCACTGTTCAAGCTTTCTGTGTCACTGGAAACAACACAATCAGAGTCACCATCTTCCCTTTGCATCTTCTTTTGCAATTCTTTGCTAATAAATTCTCCACAGGTTTCATCTCTTTTCATATTCCCACTATCATTAACGACAAAGGTTTCAACAGAAGGATCAACATATTTATCAAATAAAATATCATCTTCATGTAGACTATAATCTGAATCTTCAAACACTTCGTAATCAGATTCATTAGCAGAATCACTATATGCTTCTTGATTCTCGGACATTGAATTTACAAAGAAAAAAACAACTTTAAAATATATTGAAAAGCGTGTTTTTAACTTGTCTTTGTATGTGGTTTCTGCTCTTTTTGGATTCTTTCAATGCCTTAGCATTAATTTATTCAGCTCACAAATTACTTTGCATTAAATTAAGGATTGACCCATTAGAGATATTTGGTGTTTTTAGATTAACAATGTAAAAATATAATGTTTGTAGCTAAACCCAAGCAATATAGAAGAAATTGACTTACTGTTTGAACCCTGCGATGTGTGAATATTACTGATCCAATGAAAGAATCTTCAACCAAGAAAACCTTTTCTCATGCTTTCTAAGAAGCCAACTTTTGTCTTTCAAAGAAGAGGGATGCTGACTTAACAATGGAAAAGGGGAAATGAAAAGGTAGTCACGTGACAATAGGGCTTTCCGTTAGAAGTGGATGGAAAATTTAACAGAGGGATGTTTTTGGTCAACTTCGAAATACTTAAAAGGATGTTCTCAGTTAAGTGAGATATTATAAGGATGTAGCGAAAGTTAGGCCTAAAGAATAGGGATGTTTTTGGTTAAAACCTCATCCAATTTGAGTAGTTCACATTAGAAGCTAGATGGCAGTTTCCCTTCTCTAGTTGAATTTTACTTTAGATGAAATGTATAAATAAATGATTGCACGTCATCTCTAATATCGTAAACTTTTAAATAAAGTGGTCGTGGCATAATTTATCAATTGAACTAAACTTGGGTACCCTTGTGCATCTGTGCCATACTGTTCTCCTACTCGGGTGTATTTCATACTTTTTTTTTTCCGGGGGGGCGGTAGCTCTGTCAACCAAAGCTTAGGCAGAAGGATATGGAAAGTTATGTCTCCCGGTTTTCCCCTTTTTTATATTGTTTTCCTTTCAAAAGACTTGTTTGGTGTTGCTTCTCCTAATCTCCTCTATTGCTGCTGATCTATTCTTTCTTTGGCACATCAATCGTTGGTGATCTCCGAATCAAGGTAAGTTGTACTAGTTGCACTTGGAGCATTGGTACGAAGTCGAGTGATTTTTCTCCATTTCGGGAGAGCATGGTTCCCAAAATTGAGTATCAACTCTTAGGATTAGAGCCCCCTCTAGTGATAGGGGCTTTAGGGTATCTTATCTGCTCCCTCTTCCTGTAGCAGCACTATGCACTATTGTTATTATTCTTCCATTCGCCTATTCTTTGACTTTTATGAGTTCTGTTGTTTATTTTCATTTTGTTATCTTTTCTTCAAAGATTTTCTTCTTAGCTTTTAAAATATATGCTTTTCTTGAGCCGAGGGTTATATTATTATATTATTATATATATACACACACAGTTGTATTGTCAACTACTAAAGCGCTTGTCTTGTCATATATAGGACATGGATATTCACTTTCCAGAGGAAATACTTACCGACATCCTCAGCATGTTACCTGTGCGGTCTCTTCTTCGATTCCAATGTGCTTCAAAATTTTGGAAGACATTAATCTCTGAGCCGAACTTTAAGATGAAGCATTTCAATCATGCCAAGGATAATCAAAATTCTCAAAAGCTGCTTATTGGCCGACTATGCCCAAAGGATAGTTCGACTTTGTTCTATTCTTTACCATTAGTTCAAATGGTTGAGGATGTACGACTACTTGGTTTCCCTTCCAATCATGGACGGTGCGATTACGTTATATTATGTTGTTGCGATGGCTTAGCTCTTGTTTGGGTCAATGGAGACCATTTGTTGTGGAACCCAACCACAAAAGAAACAGTAATACTTCCTAATCCTAATCCACGTTTTCCAGAGTTTTATTTCAAATATGGATTGGGATATGATGCAACTAGTGATGACTATAAGATTCTTAGGATTGACAATGCGAATAAATGCTCGGGAGCACCCGGTGAAATCCTTGCATTGAAGAGTGGTTCCTGGAGAAAAGTTGATAAATATCTTCATGGCGATAGCAATATGCTATTTGGTATGGACTCTTTGGCACTTGTGCATGGGGCATTTCATTGGGTAAGTATGGATGTATCATTTAATCATTTTGTTGTTGCATTTAGTTTATCTAATGAGGCGTACAGAGAGATACCACTACCAAAAGCGTTTCTACAACGTCTTCCTTACCTTTCTCCCTCAGCTTTCCAACATTATGGCATTTCAGTGTTGGGAGGACTACTTTGTGCTTATTTTACTTATTTTTATGATAATGGGGAGCCAGGCACTTTTAAGTTATGGGTAATGGAAGATTATGATGTCGTCGAGGAAACATGGACTGAATTGTTCACTATACGAAAGCCCCATCTTTATACCACAATACCAAAATATATGTTTGCGGATGGTGAAGTGCTACTCTACTATGATGAGCATGCAAAACGTGGAAGTTGTGGAAATAATGGTTTTATGACATCCAAGGGACCATCTGAATTGTTGGGTACGTCTCGTGGCTTTCAACATGGATTCGTTTTTACCGAAAGCTTGATATCTCCAAAATTGCTTATTTAGTATTTGTTTATGTTTTGAGGGAGGCACCTTTTCTTTTTGCTTGGAAATCATGTACCTCTTGAATGTATATACATTTATTAGTTTGCAAGTTTTTGTTTTAAATGTATTTGTACCAATGTTGTTGGCAAAACCAAAAAGACAAGGACTTTCTTTGTGCATGTCCTTATTTTATAAGGGAAAATTACCCCTATAAACATTCATAGTATTAATCACAAATCAGGATATTTACTAATCGCCACATTTAAACTGGGATAATTCTTTTTAAAACGACTAAAAAGATAATAAGTTCACATAAATTGGAACGGGGAGTAAGACTTTTCTTAAGGGGCGCCCAAATGTTCCATTTTGTGCAAAAAAACTTGAAGGGGAGGGGGAGGGGGAGGGGGTTTGGGTTAATTTAGAAAACTATGACATCGGGCCAACTAATTTGCCTTTTTGACTCCTATAATATAGTTTAGCAAAAACGGCATCCGCTTGGTTTAATAAATAATTTCGAATAATAATTCCGAACGAAAATATACTTATGAATTTTATAGTGACGCACGTTCTCGCACTCTCATTTCCCGTAAGGACCCTAAGAGGCATCACTTGCTTCTGACACTTTCTTTCTTGGGCAACACTTGACCTTAAAATCTCTTCCTACATTTTTCCAAATAACTTGAAGTGTTGTCTCGGGCAACACTTGGCGTTGAAAGCTTTTTCTAGGCAACATTTGCACTTGACCTCTTCCTAAGAGTCAGCACTTGTCATCTGATAACTTAAAGTGTTGCCTACGAATGAAGCAAATGTTATTTTGCTAAAACTATCCTAAACGGGGATAAACTCTTAGAACCTGTCAATTTTGGGGATGCAAGGAGAAACTTCTTTTGAAAAAGGGACCCTTAACTTAGTTGTGTCTTTTTGTCTGAGTAAATACTTAAAAGGTCACTCAACTTTGAAAAATATGTGATCAAAGTCACTTTGCTTTGAATTGTACTAACAAAGTCACTCAGCTTTTGGTAATTCTCACCAAAAGTCATGTGGAAGTTACCGTCTCTGCTTGAGCATGTTGACTTTGTTTATATTCCAAGAATGATGAACAACTTAGCGCATAATATAGCTAGTTTTTTTATTTCTTTATTGAAAAAAGTGTCTTACGAGAACTTTTTTCCGAGTTGGGTTGTAAAGGATGCTATGACCACCTTTGCTCAGTATGTTTCTATGATGCAGTAATATAATATAAACTATTTGGCGGAAAAAAGTGTTTAGCAGTTATGTTGAATTTCAGACCCTCTATTCTTAACCTCAAACCTGAAGATCTGAAGTTGGTTTTTTGGATACCGCTCATCCAGAATATGTCTGCCGACTTTACAAAGCTCTTTATGGACTGAAGCAAGCTCCCAGAGCTTTTTTCACTTGTTTCAGCACTATATTGTGCTCTAAAGGGATTCTGTGGCATATGCATTATTGGGGGAGACGAAGCATTAAATTGGGGTTTATCGGGACCAATGCTACGAGCTTCCGGAATAGAATGGGATCTTCGTAAAGTTTTCAACTTCAAACTTTGAACTTGAAAGTTTGATGTTAGACAAAGACAGCTTCCAACTTCAAACTTGAAGGTTTAAAATTCAACATAACGAATAAACACTACTTTTTAAAATTTGGTTCAAGCCTAAATAGCACCTAAATTAGGCTCCCACGCAAAATGTTTACTAAAATGTGTCTCCAAGCCTGGTCTATTAGCTCATAATGCTAATTATGATCCAATTTGTTCAAAGGATGGCACTGTTGAACGGAACTATTAATCGATGGTAAAATGCGCAATTTCTCATAGTTTGAAAGCAGATTAGTATATTTTTATAGCCACATAAATATTACGGCAGGTTAAGGCCAAAAGTTTCGAAAAAAAACTTATATTCACACATATATAATAACATGTTTCAGACAACTAAGTTTTAAAAGTGAACGTTACGTTAACTATGCCACGTAAATTGAAATCGAAAGTGTACTTTTTACACCGTCTCAATTAAAAGCAAACGGTAGATTAATGTCTAATATGTATATTAATTGGTAATCTGAGAACGTGACCAATATTCATTAACAAGCTGCCTAAATAATGAACCTTTCTTATTCATGAGTTTCATTGGCTCATCATACTCTACTAGCTTCCCTGTAAATAAATGGTTAATTCAACATTTCAATATTCTTGTAATTTCACTTGATAACATAAAAAATTGTTAATGAGGGTGTCTTTGGTACCACAGAAGTCATTTTCCATGAAAATACGTTTTCTTGAAAATATCGTCAAAAAATAATAATAACATTGATAATTTAGGGAATGTTTTGATGAAATATTTTAGTATAAAAGATTGATAATAATATTCCACTCATTTTTTTCGAAATGTTTTTCTTGGAAAATATAATCTGTCAACTGAACACTAGAAAATGATTTGGTTACGTTATGGAAAATATTTTCTTGAAAAATGACTTTCGTCGTATCAAAAACAACCGAAATATGGAATTAATATCTTGAATTATCTCACCATCACTTATAGCAAGAACCATAGTGCAGTCCATGACAGTTGGGATTCTGTGAGCTACTGTTATCACTGTGCATTGCTCAAACTCTGTCCTTATTGTTTTCTGGATTATGGAATCTGTTGCATTATCAATTGATGCAGTGGCTTCATCAAGTACTAAAATTTTCCTTTTTTTCAACAATGCTCTTGCAAGACAAAATAATTGTCTTTGTCCCATGCTCCAATTTGATCCATCTTGTGCCACTGTTATACATAGTACTTAATGTTTGTATAATTTTCATTGCATGGAGGATTCAATAATTCATCATTGTACTATGTTGTTTGTCTTACCTGAGGAGTCTAGTCTTCCTTCTTTCTGTTGAACAACGTCTCGAAGTTGACATTTCTCCAACACCTTACACCCATGAGAAAAGGAGAAGTGTTGAAACTGATTTTATAAATACGCAGTTACATAAGGTAGTTCGAATGACTGAAATGCTCGTAAATTTACCTCCCATATCTCCTGATCAGTGTGCTCTGACAAGGGGTCTAGATTGTATCTAACAGTCCCGCTAAATAGTGTTGGATCTTGTGGAATGATCGATAAAGAAGATCGAAGATCATGAATCCCGATTGTTGAAATATTTAGGCCATCTATGATGATCATTCCTTCCGTTGGCTCTACCAAGCGAAACAAGGCACTAATAAGAGTTGTCTTTCCACTGCCTGTCCTGCCAACAATTCCAACTTTATATCCACCTTCAAATGTGCAACTAATGCCTTGTAGAACTAGTGGAGCATTAGGTTGATATCGAACCTGGAACATACATTGCCTGTGAGATTTATACTACTTTGATGAAGAAAGATTGATGCATAACTAAGGAATTGGGATACTAACCTTTAAATCAACAATCTCCACTTTACCAGTGGAAGGCCAACCGGAAGCAGGCCTATTGCCTTCTATTATTTCAGGACATTCACTGGGAATGTGCATGTATTGTTCTAGTCTTTCTACTGAAATGATGGAATTTTCTAGCATGCATTGGTTTTGGACTGAAGAAACTAGGAATACGTTTAACGAAAGAGCATACGATAGAGCCATGCCAATATATCCTGAAAATAAATTGCCCCCGTCTTAGTATATGAGCTAAACTTCATTTTGTTCTAGTTTCATTGAATGTTAAGGTAATAAAATAAACACAATACCTGAGTCAGAAGCTTCGAAGGGAAGCAAGACCATGGCTAAGGCTGAGGACGAGAGAACTATGGCACAGAGTATTTCGAGACGTTGGATCAACCACTCAGTTGCTGAAAAGCTATGGAAAAAGGCGATTGCATTTCTATCAACAAGGTGCAAATATTCTGTGCAAAAACGATCCTCCTCCTCGAAAGCTCGGATGGTCATTGCTCCCGCTATGGCTTCAGCAAGATGGCTAGCAACCGATGACTTGGTTGTGCCATCAATTCTCATTAGTTCCTTTGCTGAAGCAAAATAGAATCTCTGTGCAGAACAATAAGATAGTGGACTACTAATTAAGTAGGCAAGTCAATAGTGTTTTCCAGTATCTGAAGCTTAATTCTAAGGACTAGTGGTGGATCCTGAGAAGTTAATATACTCACCTGTAAAATAACTGTCATATAAATCGTCGGTATGATGACAATCAAGATTGGCCAGGTAAGAGCAGCCAATATTCCCAAGCTGAAGTAGGTGGTCAAGGTTGAGGCCAGGGCTTGACTGAATCTAAATGACATGTCAAGATCCAAAACACTGAGGTCTGAAGACAACTGCAAAGGAAAACTATGTCAGTTCCATATAAACTTTCCAGCATTGTTGCTAGGCTAGCTTAGATCATCGTTTCTTACCCGACTAAGTATTCTTCCAAGTGGGGTTGAGTCGTAGAATGACATTGGTGCTCGGAATATAGAGGTTATTAACTTAGTAAAAATAGATTTTGAACTTTTGAGGCCTAAATCAATCACTGCATAGGACCTAAGGAACAAGGTTAATGACATACCACAACCTATGGAGGAGTATATTAAGATGAGGCTAAATCTGCTGGTACTTGAACTCTGTAAATCAGCAGCTAACAAGAGATTTTGCCCAAGCTGGCCAACCATATATAAGAGGTGTGACAATACAGCCAAAAGGAGGTAGAAAAAGCCATTACTTTGGCCAAGATATTGTTTATAAGGCTTGAGACCAGTGTATCCTGTTTCTCTTTCTTCTTGTTTGATCAACTGCTCGCCAACGGCTGCTATTAGCTGCTCTTCTGGACACAACAGTTGAATATTTTCTTTTGCGCTTTTGGTGCCTTGTTGGGGAGCACAACCTTTTGTTGCATCACCATGAGCTAGAATGAGGTTTTGAAACTCTTCACAAGAATGAAGCAACTGATCAAAGGAAGCTGATTTTATGATCTTCCCTTCAGACATTAGCTATTAACAAAATAAAACTCTCTTAGATCCTACACTTGGAGACAAACTATTCGAAAAAGTCAGGCACACAAAGTCATGATGGAAATAAAGTGGAAGTTCAATTGTATTATGCCGAGCCAACATACATAGTTAATGAGCATTAAGAGAAATTATGCAAAACAGGAGTACTACTAACCAATATTAACTCAAATGTAGGAAGGAAGTCTACTTGATGAGTCACAAGCAAGACTGTCTTTTCAGAAAGAGCTCCCATGACATATTCCTGATCATATACCAAGTTAGCAATTTCACAAAATTCTTTTCAGTCTTACTTTACTGAGATAAGCATTCTTACATTAAACAGACAGGTTGAAGTATGTGCATCAACTGCGCTGAATGGATCGTCCAATAAATATATATCTGCATCTTGATAGAGTGCTCGTGCTAGCTGAACTCGCTGCTTCTGTCCACCACTAAGGTTAACACCTCTTTCTCCAATAATCGTTTGGTCACCAAAAGGAAGCATTTCAAGGTCCTTGACAAGAGAACACCTTTCAAGTACTTCTTGGTATTTAAGTTGATCCATTCTGGAACCAAAAAGAATGTTCTCCCTTATTGTTCCTGTCTGAATCCATGCATTCTGAGAAACGTATGCCACTGTTCCATGAACTTGAACCTGAAAACGGCGAAGTGAATGAAATAGGTTTAACACTGAACTAGCCTTCTCCGATGAGATCCAAGTATTACAGAACAACTTAACAGTTAAAAGAGAATGAGAAGCCAATGTAAAGCTTACCGAGCCATCAACATATGGAACCTCTCCAAGAATCGCAGCTAGAAGAGTCGACTTGCCAGAACCAACCTCTCCACAGATGGCTAACTTTTGCCCTGGTTTTACATGAAGATTTACATTTTTCACTGCAGGGTTAGGCGAACTCGCATCCCATGATATCCAATTGGACTTGATAATTATGGAATGCTCAAGTTCCTTTCCCTGGTACTTCTGCTCAATATGTCTGTTCTGCAATTCAGGAGCCTCAAGAAACTCCACAATTCGAGTTAAGGAGACTTTTGCTTCTATAAATACTCCAAGAATATCGGGAACAGACCTAATAGGTTCCTGCACAATGCGTAAAGTGGCAAGGAATGTGAAGACATTACTGGTATTCAGAGGTACTTTGAGCAAGTAGCAAGCCCAGAAAGTAACTGCAGATACTATGATTGGTGTTGACCAAAACAAAACCAGGTAATAGCCTTTCTGCATCTGAACTGCTGATATCCATCTGTATTCTTCTTCTCTTAGCTTTTCGATGGCATTCTTAAAATGTTTCTCCCACGCGTACAACTTCAACACTTTCATACTAGTAAGGGCTTCTGTAATGGCCCTTAGCATTCTATCTTGCGCAACCATAAGCTCTGTCAAGTACTTGTGCTGTGATTTGGCCACTGGTGAATTTCCTAGCACACTTGCTATCACTAATACTAGAGCTGGTAAGGTAGCCAGTCCCACAGCATAGTACATTATGACTAATGCAATGCATATTTGAACACCTGTTGTCCATATTTGATGAAACCAATATGGAAATTCACCAATCTTATAGGTATCAACCGTGGCATAGTTTATTATCTCACCAGGTGAATGAGTATTCTTTGCACTGTTTGACAGTCGGAGTTGCTTATCGTAGATAGCTGCAGTTAACAAAGACCTAACTTGAAGGCCAATTAATCTAGTCCTGAAAAACCATTGCCTTTCTGCTAATGATTCCATGCATTTGGCTATAAGGATTCCTCCTGCTAGCGCATATCCTTCATATCTGAAACCTCCCTTTCCTTTGGAAATTTCAATGAAGGCATAAAGAAACAAGGGGCCTATTGACACCGTCACTGTCTTAATCAGAGCGAAGAATCCAGACGTCACAATGGCCTTCCATTGACAAAAGACTATCACTGAAAATACAGAAGGCCGAGCATATGGGGTGTTTTGCTTTCTTTTATTTAGTTGTTCCTGAAACAAAGAGTACAATGTCCCAGCTCGATCCTTTGGCCTCAATTCTGGAATGTCCTCATCGTTGAGAGTTTTCTCTTTGCCCTTCTTTAATAAATCATTCAACCAGCAAAATGACATTCTGCTAAAGATTCCAGCAATGGCAAATGGAGTTACATTCTCCGTTGATTCAACCGTACCACAGGCATTTATTTCTTCTCCCAGCAGCGGTTCATAAGTGCATGATTGTTTGTGACCTTTGAACGCAGAAATGATCATCAGAACCGCCCCTGGAAGTGGCAACATGTCCAAGATGGATTTCATGTGAACTACTTTCTCTACAATTACTTGCCACATGGAGGAAATGCAAAGGAATGCTGCTAGTAAGCTCGCAAGAAACAGACACAGCTTCACCAGTGAAGAAGTATGTTGCTTCTTCTTGATAGAAGATAAACTTAGCAGCAACCAAGTGAGCCCTTGTGACAACGGAACCAGCCATCGAAGTAGAGGTAAAGTAGATTTTTCTACGATAACTTCCTGTGAAACTTCCCATGCCCCAAGGCCCAAGTAGACTAAAGCTAAGCTGCCATTGAAAATGTAGGTACAACTTGACAAGACAGATTTGTCTTGGAACTCAGAGGATGACACACTCTTTCTTGATGAGAACTTGGAAGAAAATACGAAAACAAGAATCATCAGAAGCAAGATATCCGCGGAAATGATCGATATTTGATTGGTGCATGAGGATGGATCAAGGAAAATTGTGACAGCTGAAGTGCAGCTCTCTCCAGCTATCTGAGAACACTCATGCTTTCCACAGAGAACCAGCCAGAGATCCATGACTATCCCTGATTAAAAAAAAACTATAGATGTTGTATCCACTAATGTGTAATAAGTCATGTACTAGAATCAAAAAGGTTAACTGGATGTTTACAACTTCGATAACAACTACGCTTCAATCCTAAGCAAGTTGGTGTCGGCTATATGAATACTCATCGACCATGTCGCTCCACTTAAGCTCATCTCAATCCAAAACTTTACAATCCCGGAGAATAAATCATTATCAAGAAGCAGTAATTTCAGAAGTAAAACCATTTACCATAATCAATTAAAGCCCAAATTTCAGATAAAAAGATTAAAGAAAAAGCAGCTCAGAATCATGCTCCAAGCTTCTTGCAGACCTTTTGCTTCACTGTCATAACTGATTGGTCAACAGATATCCCTACACTAAACTTTATTATAGTACCACTAAGCAAAAAGCACAATCACCTTTTATCTTTTACTTTATAGAACTATTAGTGTAATTAAATTTTATAATACAACTAATCTTAACTTAAAAGTAAACATGATATGTAATTAAGCAGAACTAGCTGAAGCTGCAATATTTTGATTATCAATGAACTTGTGAAAATTAAGCAGAAGTTGATATTTACCTTCTTGTCTTGTTTATTTCAGTCATCTGAGAAATACATATTTGTAAATAGGAAACATATCATCTTTGTACATTTTCTTATATACACAAGGATCCCATGCATACCACCGAGTGATGTGGTGTAGCGGATGGGGCTACTTCTCCCTTAACCAGAGGTCTTGGGTTCGAGCGCTGGATATGAAAAAATCACTGATAGGGAGCGCTTCCCCCGAATGGGATCCTACGCGGCGCGAATCCAGATTAGTCGGGGCTCCAATGAGGATATCGGACACCGAGTGGAAAAAAAAAAAAAAAAAGATCCCATGCATCTTAAATACAAGTATATGTACTTCTGACGTGAGACATGCACATGGAAAATTTTATTTACTAACTGCAGACGCAATTAATTTTGTTTGTTTCTTGGAATAAATTTTGAGACAATACCATGTTCGTGTAATTATCATCCGTCCAAATTTATACGACACATTTCATTTTTCGAGAGTCAACTTGACTAAACTTTGAAGTTAAATTGGAATATCATCCGTCCCAACCATGTTCTTATATTATTTTTGATGAAAAGATACATCTTAAAATGTAGATCGAAATTCATGTCGTTTGAATCTTGAAAAGCGAAAAGTATCACATAAATTGAAACAACGAGAGTACTATACGGCAAAAAGTGTACAATTTGGAAATTTCCTTACTATCATTGTTATATTTTCTCGACAAGTGCCAACAACTACCACAACTTGATAACATTTTATTACTTTTGGACTTTTGGATGGCATAAGTTAATTTGTTTTTCTCCACAATGGCAAAATTTGATATTTAAAAGCTTATCTTTATAACAGAAAATGACAGAAGTCATAAATCACAATAATTCTTTGCTTCTAACTATTAAATTTTTCCATAAAGTAAAGGTGGTTTGAGGTTTATTAGAGAATTAGATACCATTATAAAGAGAGCATATTCACAGGACTGTTAGTTAGCAATTTTTTTTTTTAATTGTTTGTTGAAGAGTACTTATTTGACTGTTAATTAATTATGGTTAATTAATACTGCATCCGTTTCACTTTATTTGTCATAGTTCGGATTTCGAGGGTCAAACAAGTTTATTTTTTACCGTAATCTTTATATATATCTTTTAAATATTTTGAGTTGTAATTTATTGTGACTTATAGTACTTTTCATGTAGTTTTCAAATATGTAAATTTTATTAAAAAAAAAGTTAAAGATTTTATATTCTAATCTATGGTTAAGAAGTTTGACTCCCGAAACAGTAACTATGACAAACAAAATGGAATAGAGGGAGTAACCTCCTTTTACTTTCTCAATAATAAAGCCTTTGACCTTTGTATTCGTTTGCCAAATCTTGTTCAGTTCCATCCAAGCTCGGTTTTGTCTGAATATTCGTGGAAGAAGAAGAGGCCAAAGCAAAAAATATGATGAATAGAAGGAAAGGAGATCAGAAAGATAGGAGAACGACTTGACTATAGTATAGGTCGGATGTTTCCGTAAGCAGTAAGTACTTCATTTGCGACTTGTGCCCCTTGTACTGGTTAAATTAAGCGGAGGCAGCTGTAGCTTGTATTTAACGAGTTCACTAAATATACTTTTGACGCGAAGTATAGATATTGATATGTGAAAAAAATATACTAAATCTTAACCTATAATTTCAAAAATATAATATGTTCAGTGCCGCGAACACAAATGCTGAACCCATCAAGTTCATATCCTCGATTAGGGGGTGGGCACTATTCGGATTAAACCGAAAAACCAAACCGAACCGAATTAATTTTTTAATTTGGTTTGGATTTTTAAATAATTGGTTTGGATTAGATTGAGAATATGAAACTTTGGTGTTTTGGTTTGGTTTCGGATTTCAAATAATAGAAACCGAAAAATAAAAAAAACTGAAATATATATATACACACACACACAAAGAAAGGCTCTCATACTTGAATTTTATGATTATCTCTTAACCTAAACTTGTTTAAGGGTTTTAGATTTTGAATATTTCAATGCTTTATGCCTTCAATACTTTAACCTAAACTTGTTTAAGGGTTTTAGATTTTGAATATTTCAATACTTCATGCCTTCAATACTTTAACTTCTTTGTATTATGGTATAATACGTGTGAAGGTTTCATCAAAAGTTTCAATCAGTTTTTACCTCTTGAATGGTAAGATCTCCTTTTACCTAGGATTCATGTTCTCTCTTTATCTAGAATTATGATTTAGATTTAATGTTAATATTTTGACTTGTATTTATATTCTTTCAAGTATTTCATTTTAAAGTTTGTCTTATATGACAAAACCGAAAAAATCGAAAACCAAACCGAAAAAAACCGAACCGAAAAGAGGAAAACCGAACCAAACCAAATTTATTTTGGTTTGGATTGGATTGAAGTTTTTCAAAACCGAAAACCGAAAAATCGAATGCCCACTCCTATCCTCGATTGCATATGAAATTAACTTAGGTGCAAAATATAAAGGAGGTCCCAACACTTCTTGTCACAAATAAATGTCTGTAGGTTGATATTTCAGGCAGAATAACACTAGTTCAAGAATCTCAACCATTAGTGTGTACTGCATGAAAGTGATGATTCATTAGTAACCACAAAGAGAACAAGCTCACCTACTGTTGCCCAACATTTAATTTCTGATGTTATTTTGTTTCCAACTCAGTTTTACAATCCCTTTCAACACTTTTACCTTCCATTACTTCCAAAGAATTTCACCTCGTGCCGTCCATAAGGAGTGGTTTTACAAAAATGTCTGTGCTAAGAAATATTTTTAGCAAAATATCTGTTTTTGCCCGGAGCCAAGACTTCAAGGAAAAAATCTTGTAAGTCTAGGCAATTGCCGACTCTTCAAAGGCACAGTACTGTTTTGCCAATACTTCAAGTTATATGGCGAGAATGCAGGGAAAGACTGGAAGGGACAAGTTTTGGTAATTGCCAAGACTTATGACCAAGTGCGGCAAGTGTTGGCTAGGCAAGTCTTGCCAAGACTTACGATCAAGTGCGGCAAGTATTGCCTTTTGCCAACACTTGAAGGGATAAGTGTTGAAAAGTGGAGAGATATAAAGGCAAGTCTTTGCCCCCGACCTAAAAACTTGACAGAGATATTTTCGTCCAGATTTTTTTCATTAAATCTTAACGAAGGCATTTTTACAAAATATCTGTTAGCGCTGGCAAAAGACAACTATTGAGTAGCCCTCAATCATGATAAGAGTCCATTCCATTAGTTTTCCTCCACTTTCCATTAATATAATTAAAACCTAAACAACTATTGAGTAGCCCTCCTGTCACTCTGTTTTCCCTTTTTTTGGGCATAAAATAGATGTTTATGGACAAACTTTGCGTATGAAATTGTGGTGGTTTTGGAACTTCACTTGTCACAAAGGAATATTTACTTTGTATTATTATCAAAGTGTTTCCACCTCGCCGGTGCGGTGTATATGTATATTTATAGTGTCGAATGACACCGCTTTTAAATAGGGATCTTTACACAAATAGCCGGTCGAATTCACTGTTTAACATGGAGAAGAACAAACACTATAACTAAGCAATCTCAAAACATTGAGGAAGTAGATATATGACTTTAATATAAGTAAAACCAAAACTGTTTTCTATAGCATACAACATTTATTTTGTTCAGCTCCCAGAGAAATAATTTGCCCTCTCTAGGCAAAAAATGAACATACACTGTATAATTGTTGTTGTTTAGTGTAAAAGGGTTCAAGTTTGAGGCTTTTTACAGCAAAATTGTATCACATCTACTAAGTAAAAATGAGGCCAAAATTTTGCACTAAAACACAGATAAATAGTACTCCTTTCCTAGTGAGCAATCTATCAACATTCTATCCTGACAGCGCCACTTTGCGACGAAATAAATTTGGGTTTTCTGTTGACTTGTTCCAAGCATTGGATGACATCTCCTACCTTAAAATCAACCCAATTTTGAATCACAAGTCCACATTCATTTCCCTTTCCAACTGCATCAACGTCCTGCTTCTCCCGCTTCAGTGATGCACAACAGCCTTCAAAAACAACCTCACCACTTCTAAGAAGCCTCATTGTCGATGACTTTGTTAGTCGCCCATCTACTACCCGACAACCAGCTATCTTGACATCCTCTCCCTTAGCTTTGCTTCTTCCTTTAATCTCAAATATGCTCAGCACATGTGCCTCTCCTGCAACCTGTGTCTCAAATATCCCGGGGGCTTTTTCAACGATAGAGTTGCCAATATCCTCTAGAAGATGATAAATCACACGATGCAGTTTTATCTGCAAGCAATCACAATTACATAATTGTTATTTAAATCCAGCTTGTAACAGGAGTGTTCGAAAAATTCCCATCTTTACGACACTGAAATGAGAAACGATGACTACGTTTTGTATTAACAAGAATAAGCACCTTAATGCCAGCTTGAGTTGCTGCTTGAGTTATTGAACTAGGTGGATTCCTTATGTTGAATCCGACAATAAATGCCCCACAAGCTTGTGCCAGATCCACGTCAGACTCAGAAATAGGCCCAACTCCTCCATGGACAATATTCACAAACACCTATCAAAAGGGACAATTTCTACGTAAACTGAAATTTCTCTAAAATGCATGAAACAATGCCCATGAACATTAAAACAGAGTTGATCAATTAAATAACACACTGTAGATGCATCTGAAACACTATTTGTCTCACCTGAGGACTATCCAAACTCTTCAATGCATCTGAGACGGCTTGGACAGTTCCTTGAACATCTGCTTTTACTATAAACGTCATTTCCACCCTCTGGGGCTTCTCTTCTCCTTCTTCATCTTCTGAATTGGCTTCTGATATTAAAGCTCCTGATTTTTCCGCTTGCATCTTCCTAAGTCTATCTTTTTCAAATTTCTTTTTCCTCCCTTCACTAAGCATCCTTGCCCTTTCCTCAGAGTGAACGACAATGATGTCATCACCAGCCATTGGAAGCCCCTTCAGTCCTTCAATCTCCACAGGCATAGCCGGCCCAGCCTGATCAGTTGATTTTCCTAGCATATCTCTGATAGCCCTGATTTTTCCCCACTCAGCACCTACAACAACGTGCTGACCACAGACGAGGGTTCCTGCTTTCACTATTGCAGTAGCTAATGGACCACGTCCCCTATCAAGTCTTGCCTCAACGACATAAGCTTGGGCTGGTCCATCTACACGTGACTTCAGATCCATCAACTCAGCCTGGAGAAGCAACGCCTCCTCCAGCCTATCCAACCCAGTTTTAGTTACAGCAGAGACTTCAACAACCTGAATATCTCCACCCATCTCCTCCAGAGCCAACCCTTCTGTTGCAAGTTGGATCTTTACTCTTTCAGGATTTGCTGCCGGTTTATCACATTTGTTGACTGCAACTACAATAGGAACATCTGCTGCTTTTGCATGGGACATAGCTTCCAGTGTTTGCGGCATAACACCATCATCAGCAGCCACTACCAAAACAACAATGTCGGTGACGGCCGCACCTCTTTGTCGCATAGCACTAAATGCCGCATGACCAGGTGTGTCAAGGAATGTGATTGATGCTCCAGAAGACATTCCAACAACAAAAGCACCCAAATGCTGAGTTATGCCTCCAGCTTCCTTAGCAGCCACAGCAGTCTCACGTAGAGCATCTAAAAGGGATGTTTTACCATGGTCAACATGACCCATCACCGTAACCACCGGAGGACGCGGCAGGACTTCAGCGCCTTCATTAGAATGAAGCCTCCTAACATTTACTCCAACTTCCTGCAAAGGAAACAAGAAAATATTTATGCTAGTCCACAGCCACAGAAAAAAATTCCTGTAAGTGAACAGTGCAACTACTGAAAAAATATCTGTTGATATTTCAAATGGTTCTCATAATTGAAGAGAAGTCCTGGGCGAAGGGAGGACGTCATAACAAAAGGGAGATATATCATATATACACATGAACACATGCACGTGCACAAACGCGCGCGCGCGCACATACATACACACACACACTCACTCGCACACACATACACACACATAAAGTGGCCTAGCACCAATATGTTTTCTCTGTCAAGTATGGTCAAGTAAAACTGTTCGAAAATTCAGACACTTCAATCAAATCAGAAAGCAAGAGTCAGATTCAACAAAACACTTACCATAGCAACAAGCTCTGCCATGTCAATGCTAAGAGGATCATATTCTGAATCAACTTTCTCCCCCACATTTATAAGAATATTCTGCAGGACGGATATCGACTCTCCACAGCGCTTAGAAAGCTCAACAATTGTCATGCCTTCAAATATCTCTACAGTTTTATCTGTTAAGGAGTTAGCAGATCTTTTTAGTTTGGGAGGCACATAAGGAGCTTCAACAGGTGGTGTAGACTCCTTTGGCCTTTTCTTGAACTTCCCTTTCTTCTGAATCTTCAAACCCAAGGCATCCGGTTCTTTTTTCCAAGCCAGTGCTTCTGGACTGGCATGAAAACACCTACAGAAAAAGAACAAACTGTATTATATCTCTATTACGTGAACCAAATGGTAACATTGTTAGCTTTTTCAGGCTGCCCATAATCTTAACTTATCTCTATCATGCTGCCTATGATCTTAAATTTCGTCTTTCAATGTTTAGCTTCATTCTCAAAGAAGAAACCACAGTGCAAATTTGTCCTTTTTGTTTTTTGAGTGTTATAAAAGAAGTGCAATTTACTTTATGGAAAAAAAAAAAGAAGAGCTGCCCATCGATAATCAGACTCCCATTTAGTTCTGCCAAACTTGTTACAAACCATGGAAAATCACTAATCTGAACAAAACACGACATCTCTACACAACGTCATGTAAAACTACGTTAAAAGTCGCAAATATCATTATCAAACTTTAACGAAATACCCTTGTTATTGAGTTGAGGTATAATGTGAACTACCAATCATAAGGTGTAATTTGGCCCTAAATTAAGATGCTACAGTGCATATAGGTATCCCTGTTGATTGAGCTCCAAAGATTTGACTTTTTATTTTAGAAAGAAAGAATCAAGTGAACAGGTTCTTTAAGGATAGCGCCAGTCAGCACTGAGTCCGTGCGAAAGACTGAAAGTGTAAACTATTAGAAATTTAGAATAGAACAATATTCTCTATTTAGGGATCATAGTCGACCAAGTCTGCCTTACACTTATTAGGTATCTGGCTCGAGCACTTCCGAGACTTGAGCACTTATTAGCTACTTTCTGCCGCATCGAATATAACATAAAAATAGAATCTTCCAACATCAGCACTTGCCTCCACATTGTTTATCAGAAAGAGAGTTTTTTTCTGATAAAGTTGTTTTTCGGAAAGAGATTTTCTTTGCATTCTAAACCAGTTGGGTGTTAAGTAGCTTATCATTACCCATTTGCAACAAGAATTAAGATTTTTATTCAGTGAATTCATTTTCTATTCCCATTTCTTCCTTTTCGTAAACATTATTCTATTTCCATATCCTCAGAATGATGTTACTTGCTTTTACAAATGAACTAACCATATAAATTCCTTGGAAAGTCACAGTTGTGGCATTACCTTATCGAAGTTCTATGTGTTAGGAAGTTGGCATAATTTGACTTCCATTGAGCTGTATTCAAGACGCATCCTGCAGTATAAATGAAAAATATATAATACAAGCCTGAGATCATCTGAAGTCATGATCTGTCTTTAATTTCAGCTCTTGAAAAAGGTAGCCAGGAAAGTTCCTTTAGAAACTCGGAAGCATTTCACACAGATGTAACATGAATAATTGGTCAAAATAATTTAATTTTTTTATTCTAAATTGAGGGGCGGGAAAAAGGAAATCCAATTATACCATCCAAACAACTTATGTAAGGTTAGAAAGCCACCAAATAAACTATAAAAAATAGATAACAAAAAAGATGGTTAGGCACAATGGTTAATATAAACAAATGAAACAAATGCCGGCCTTGTACTTGAAAGAAACAAAATGCACGGACCTTGTACTTGTCCAACCAAAATTGGAATTGTTCTCTGCACCTCTTCAAGGTTGATTTTGGAACGTGATGCTGCAGCATACTTGGATCTTTCTACTGATGCCTTTGCAACACTAATGAAGGTACCCTGCAGAAACATTTCATATAAAAATCTGCCAAGAACTAGCTCAAAAACATAATAACCTGGCAAACTAAAGAGGGGTTCTCAACAATGGAATAGTTGAAGACATAATATGTAGGCAGGGATGGATAGATTCGTGCATTGGCAGCCACAAGAGGTTTTGACAGGTTGAAATGAGATAATACAGAGTGGTAATGTTTCAATGAAAGAGATTAACCAACTTATATTTGGTCAACGCAATCTTTCACGAATTCATTTGGAGAGGAAACTATACTATCTACTTAAGAAGATACAGGACTAGTATCCAAAGGGGGAAAAAAACTTTTTGAGTTTTTACAGGAGCAAAAACAGTACTTTGCAAAAGACAATTCTCACAGCCAAGCTAATAAAAGTTAAGAGATTTAAGCTGGTAAGCATCTAAACAAACAACCTTAGTTTTCTAATGGGAATGTAAGGCCGACTTCTACGAAGTTCAAGCATGAAAGTTAACAGACTATTCGAAAGTTCAAGGATCAGTCATGAAGGGATTTTCAGTTGGGCCCAAGAGAGGAGGGCTTAATAGCGCACCTTTTTCCCTGCCACCCTCCACGCCATTCATATGTATTCCAACCTCCAAACCTGTGGACAATAAAACAAAAACAGAGGTACGATTGGAAGCCATACTAGTCTAAAATCACCAGTGCACAATGACTAGAAAGAAAGGGCTAAAACATGTACATAATTAACCTCAAAAGAAAGACTGTCAACCAACTGTGCCTTTATCCTAAACATAATTGGGTTCGGCTATGCAAATCCTGTGCAACTAGTGCATTCTATTTGGGCTCAATTCATCCCAATACTGCATTGCCTATATAAACTTTGTCTAAAAGATAACTAAGGGGTTCACTAAAGCAAAAGAATACATCAATGTTAATCAATAAGACCACAACCTGAGCTGAAAGGGAAAATAAAGGTATAACCCTGAAACGTCGGGCAAACCCCACAAAATCCCCTCCCACTTGCAGATTAAAACTGTGCCCCCAGGGCTTAGCCAAGTGGCAAAGGATGACGGACCGGTGACTTAGGTCACAGGCTCAAGCCTTGCGCGATGCGAGTTTTGAAGGCTGCAGTTGCCTAAGGGTTGGCCAGAAACGGGTTTCTCAGTCATCAAAAGAAAAATTCCCTCCCAAGGAGTGACTCTTATCATAAGTTTGCTTCATTAGAAAGTTCAGATACATGTCTAAAACTAAAAAGATCACATTTTTATGAGTACTTTGCATTGAAAAGCGAATAATTAGTGGCTATTTAGTATCCAATATATCGACCGGGAAACATGGTATATGAAAAATAGAGCCTTTAAGGAAATACATAATTTCCTTCAGCAAAGATGTGAACTATGAAGGATTGGTCGACAGAATCAACCTCAAAGGAAAGGCAGTGATTTAAATAAACATTAATATATTGTAATGTAAATCAACAGTAAATTTCTGCCCTAACCCATAACACCCCTCTTCCCAAGAGAGTGACCCGTACAATAAGCTAGGTTCAATACTATAAAAGCAAGTATAGTGCCGGACTGCCGGTGGTGCACAATTAACACTCGATGGATAATTTACCCACCCCTCTACCTTCTCCACTTAAATTACAAGCCATTTGTCTATGATGGGGTTCGAACCTATAACACGCGCCTCGCCAACAAATCACAAGCTGAGCTACATCAATCAACTAAGTCTAAATCCCAAACAGTGAGATAAATCTTTTTTTATAACCGAGAAATGCCAGTGGAGCACAGTTCAAAAATTGGTGTATAATGGGTCCGCCCCTCTACCTTCTCCACTTAAATACCAGGACGTGTACCTAGCCCACTCATCACAAGCTGAGCTTCATCAATTAACCAAGTCTCAATCCCAAACTATTGGGCTTTGGCTATATAACTACTCAACATCCATTCCCCTCCATTAAAGCCCATGTACATATAACAAAGCAAGTATTTTTACATATACAAACTGAAAAAGTACACATTTTTCTGAAAACGTAGCATTAAAAAGATAAAATTCAGCTTGGAACATATCAAAAGTGAAAGATGGTATGAGAAAAAGATAACCTTTATGCAAATTACATAGATAAAATTACAATCTTGGTAAATACCCACTATTGCTACGGGAGCAAGGTGTACCCAGACCTTACCCCTAGCTCGAATGAAGCAGAGAGACTGTTTCCAATAGACTCTCGGCTCAAGAAAAAAAACAGTATTGCAATATCTTGGTAAATACACACTATTGGTCCGGGAGTGAGGTGTTTGCAGACTTTATCCCTACCTCGAATGAAGTAAAGAGGCTATTTTCGATACCCTCGGCTCAAGAAAAACAGTTCTTTTACAAATAATGAAGCAGAAAACAAACAAATAAAAAGAACTTGGATAGAATAATGACCTGATAATGGATCTAACAATGAGGTGAAAACTTCAAATTCTTGAAAGTGCCCACTAAGAGTTTAATGGTTTTTCTCTGTGTTTTGTGGGGTTTAAGAGCCCAAAGGGTGCGACACCAAAGAGGGAGAAGAGAAGAAGCTTAATGGTAGAAAAAGATTTTCATATATTTCTAATTTCAAGATTTTTTTTAATTTTTTTTTTTTTTTTGGGTTTTTCAGAAAGGGTAAAAATAAATTGTGGGGTTATTTTGGAATGTTTTTTTCGAATACGGATCCTTTTACGACCAAGTGAGATAATTTGTTGTAAATTTGAATTTATTGGACCCTGAAAATTAAAAAATCATCATATAATAATCCAGAAATTGTAATAGAAACCTTTTCTTGATATTCTCAATTATCATTTATTCGAAGTTTGAGCTTGTCCGTTGGCACTTAGGTGATAAGGGGTTGATACTATCCGTTTTATTACCCACTATTTAAGGAAATCAGTAATAGCCGCCCCTATGAACTGTGGGCCATTGTCATAAGTGATTTCCATCCATCGGAATACCGAACCTGTAGATGATGTTCTATTTTATGACATCAATCACCTCCATATGCTTAACCTCGTATTTGATACCGGATGAACATTAAAAAATAAATAATCGATAAGTTAAGCTTCTTTGATTTATTTATTTTGTAGCGTGAGAGCTTGAAAATTTTGTATAGTAAAAAGATTTATAAGGAAAAAACTTTTTGGATAAGTTTTCATCAACTATTGTGTTTGAATTAAATATAATCCAGTATATTATTATGCTATGACATTTCTCACTATTTTGCGACTATCACAAACTATTTTAGGGTTCGAAGATTATTGTTAAAAAGAGTCAAATTGTAAAGTTCATCAGGATCTATTAATCAAAAATCCACTTCACTTTAATGAATTTAAGAATAAGAAGAATTTGTGTTTTTTGTTGACAGTAGCCACTCACAAATTACCTTAGATTAGCCGCTTAGGTAATACAACGGTGTGGTCCTTTTTAAAACCCAACATAAATACAAAATGCTACGTGCACCGGGTTATCTTTTTCTTTCCAACACTTTTCCCTTTTTTGCATCCAACTCTTGTTTGGAAACGATAGAAATTGCAGAACAAGGGAGATTGGTTGGAAATGTTGAGATCCCATTATTGATTTTCTATTGATTGAGTTGTTTTTTACATAACCGGTAATATCCTGATGTACGGAAACTCTCGGCAAATATTTTGAAAATATGTTTGAAACAACTCAAGATGCAAATAACGCTTTTTATGTCTTGATGGTTATGCAATTCAAGGATTGGAAAAAAAACAAAGGCCTTTCTATGAGTACTTTCTTGAGCTGGCTCGTACGTGACACTAACAAAGCCATAGACATTTCTCTTCGTGCAGGCAACAACCCATCAAAATTAAGTACTAATATAAGCACAAAGCGTTTACTAATGCAAGTAATAAAGTACATAAAGAGTCATCACTTATGGTAACTTTATTATCTCGACCCAGCAAACAGGGTTCAAGCAACTTACACTTATTGTTGAACATTAAAACAAAAAATAATGCATAAACTTAAGGCCAAAGTATTGGAGAAATATCGATTAACACGAGTATATGGCGCGATATTCTCATATATAAGCACAAGGAAACAGAGCAGCTTCAGCAACACTAGCCATGCTTTTCAGAGGATAAGGGATATAGTACACGAGCAAAACCATAAGTTATCCATTCAGGCACCAGTTTCAGAATTGGAACAGTGACGATCAAAAGGTCACACAAATATAGCAAGATTCCAACACATTAGGCAGCAACTTGACCAAATAAGCACTTGCGAATCTGCAAAATTCATTAACGGATACAACGTATTATTACTATTGCCACAATCTTGCAAAGTGTTGTTGGAGATCATCGGAATAAATATTTGAAAAACTGATGAATGCAGCACCACTTGTCTAGTGGAGACAAATAAGGGGACAGAGCTAAAGTATATAAAATTATTTGCCAACATCATTAGGCAAGATTTTTCAAAAAAGAACAGGAAGAGGGACACACCTCTGGTAGCTTCTTACGGAACACAACGTCCAATCTGGCATCGAGTGTATTTTCACATACGATTTTCCCATCTCGAGAAGCCAAAACTACTCCTCCATAGCTGTGTTATGAAAAGAGCGATTAATAATACTAGTAGCTAATTATATTCTATTAGCTTAAGTGCTTAACTTCCTCCCAAGAGCGCTGATACACTGAGAGAAAGAGAAAATAAAGAGTCCGCGTTTAACTACACATCGCTACCCAATCCGACGGACCACAAAATTTGAGAGCAAAGAGATACTACGTTTTAAAGTTTCCTTTTGGAAGTAAGAACAAATGGAACAGCTTACCAAGAAGGGCCATGAGCATTGTGACTTGATGGAGTTGCTGGAAGGTAGATCTGGTCAACTATGACCTCTGGTGCGTGAACCTGAGCCTTCTCAGCATACTCCTCCTTTGCTGCGTCCAAGATATCTTCTACCAAGGGTACATCATCTTCCCGACAACGCAGTAGGACGGAAGGCTCCTTAAGTCTGAGCAAACTCTGCAGCATAGAGTGTTGCTGTTAAGTTATGCCCAAAGGAGGAAGCAATTTATTTGTGTCTTAAAAGTCATCTAGAAGTGTAGAAAAGACACAAGGCAAATAATATCACATTGCTGTAAAGTCATAGTAGCAACTTTGACACAGCACTCAACAGTTACTAAAAAAAATGTGATAATCTTCAGATTACCCTGAAAGAATGTAAAACAGCTTAGAATTCTGAAGAGTAAACATCAACTCCAAAGATCTAACTTGAAGGGGAGAAGAGATAAAAGATTTCTTTGCAGGCTATTCATATGATCTTCTAGCATCTTAAACGCAACCAAGCCTACAGTAAAGTAATATTCACATCTTAACATTCTAATGCTCAATCTGAACTTCATACAAGACACTGCGTAAGAAAATAGTTTGCCTTTCAAATAGTCTGGCTCATCTTAAAAGCATCATAGTTTGTTCTACAAACTCCAGGTGTGTGTGCACGTTGTGGGGGGGGGGGGGGGGGGGGGGGCAAGAAAACTCGTGTTAATTGCCATCAGTTCATACTACCTGAACAATAAGGTCATGCAGAAGCTTCTTATAGGTATTGTGGTTGTCCTGATGGCTGACGTTTAAAAGCTCCTTTGATGCTGCCTCCTTCATGGAGTTGACCAAGTCATCCTGAGCTTGAAGAACCTTGATTCGAGAGGCATTGAGCTGCATAGAGTACTCACTGCAACAAACACATTAAAAAAACTTTGAGCACTCTATTTTGCCCGGCCGAAATATAATTGGGTTATTTAACCACAGAAAATGTTGTGTTTACATAATATAGCAGCAAAACAATTTAAGAGAACCCAACTTTAGACTAATAATGCAATGAACTACGTTAAAAAGAAAAAAAAAAAAAAAGGAAAACACCTTCATATGATATAGGCAAAATGGAGTCATTTACAAATCAATCCATCAATCAATTAAGTATTGTTAGATCGAATATATGAATTACTTCCAGCCCAGTAAAAATTACTAATTGTTATAAGTCTGGTATTGCAAGAAGTAAAATATAACTTGTGGAATATGTCAAGACCAAGAGCTCCAATAAATGGTGATGTCACAAACAAATGTTTTATCCACCGTGTTCCCAATAAAAAACAATAGAGAATGTACATCCATGATGATCCAGACTTATTTTGAAATCCAAGTGCCAATTACACGGGAGCTAAACAACTAGAAATCAAGACGTACGGAAAAGATGAAGGAAACTATTCAACTACAAACATAGATCTCTTTTTTCCTTTTTCTTTTTTGAAAAGGTCAACTGCAAACATAGATGAAAGAGTTTTTTTTTGATAAAGGTAACAATATTATTAAATATCCCCATAATCAGCACCAGGGTGGTGCTAAGTTCCTTATGTACATCACAAAAGTAAACTACTCTAAGAAACTAGTTACAAATTTCCTATGAAATTAGTTAATTCTCCCACATCATTTGTGACATCCTCTTTACACCAAAAGTAAAACAGAAGGAGACAATTCATCTTAATCTTCTGGATGGCACTATATTTATCTTCAAAACATCTTAAATTTCTAGATGAAAGAGTTAAGCCACTGAAGAGACTGAGGATGTCATGAAAAATGGAGGAGTGGCTACTCTAGTTAAAATCCAACAGCATTACAATATCCTCTGTTCAACCTCACAATAACCCCTTGAACAGTTCCAACTTCAAGTAAATTTAGACACAATTGCTTTTTACCTTTTTAATTTCTGTTTTATTTTTGTTATATGTGTGTAAGAGCCCCGTTCTTGGAATTCAATTCTTATATTTCTTTTCCTAACCTGTTTTCAAACTGTTATCTCTTGACCGGAGAGTCTATTGGAAACAACCTCTCTACCTCACTCAAGGAAGGGGTAAGGTCATCATACACCTCACCCTCCTCAAACCCACTTGTGGAATTATACTGTGTATATTACTCCCTCCGTCCCATTTGTTTGTCGTAGTTTGACTTGGCACAAAGTTTAATAAAGAAAGGAAAGACTTTTGAAACTTGTGGTCTAAAATGAGCCATAGATATTTGTGTGGCTATAAATGAGTCAAAAAGTAAGTTTAGAGTTGAATTGTTTCCAAAATTAGTAGTATGACAATTCTTTTTGGGACGGACTAATAAGGAAAGTATGACAAACAAAGTGGGACATAGGGAGTATTATTTGTGTGAGAGCCTCAGGAAAAGATAATCCTGACAGAAGACTGATCCTAAATCTATAATCATGCCATAATTTATTTCAAATAAAATTATAAAAAATAAAAAGTTGTCTGGTCTCAAAGTTGGATCAAAACCACTCATCAAACCAAATTGGCGACTTACATTTTCTTGCGAACATCGACTTGTTTCTCCTTACGCTCATATTCCTGTCTGATCTTCTTCTTCTCCGCTTCCACTAGCTGCAACTTCTCGATGTTGAATTCCTAAAAAAATCACAAATCCGGTATGCTGTTAACATTCTAATAACAGATGCAGCAGCGACTAAACACAATTAACTTCATAATTGTAAATCATGCTTTATTTCTTCCATGCATGCATTATTAATCTAAGAACGAGAGATTAAACCATTACTAAACTCATTTACTTAAAACTTGAGCATACTTTGTATAATCATGGCTTACTTCTTCGATTGAGTACATTCTTATTCTAAGAACAATAATACATCGATGACTAACCTTAACTTCAAAAGTGTAGTATAATAAGGGTTCGGATGCACGTTATTACTCTGAGAACAAAAGATACACGAACCACTAAACTGACAGTATCTTAAATCGGACACTTGAAGGGCAGCATGGTGCACGAAGCATCCCACTATCACGCACATTATTACTGTCTATTTAAAGCTTACTTCTTCGATACGCACATTATTACTCTATAAGACTAACTAAATTCACTTCAACTCTATGCAAGTACAACAACAACAACATACTCAGTGTTATCCTACAAGTGGGGTCGGGGGAGGTGAGGTGTACACAGACCTAACCTTTACTTTGAGTAAGATAGAGAGGTTGTTTCCGGTAGACTCTCGGCTCAAGTTCAACACTGTGCAAATGAAAGACTTAAAAACATGTTTACACAATCAGGCCACTTATCAAGTAATTAAAGGTGAATCTCTTATAAGTATTATTACTACTTGTTAATCTAGTAAAAAAGGTATATAACCTACTATTTAAAAAAAAAAAGCAGTCGGGTGCACAAAGCATCCCATGTAACCTAATGCAAGTAATCGGCTGAAACCAGTAACCTATAGATCACACGAAAACAACTTAACCAGTTACTCTGAGACTCTCCTTCGTAAATAACCTACTATCACATATTAAAATTCACTAACAATGTAAATATTATTATACCCTCGACTCAAGTTCAACATTATGCAAGTGAAGACTTAAAAAAATGTTTACACAATCTCTTATAAGTATTATAACTACTTGTTAATCTAGTAAAAAAGTAAATAACCTACTATTAGAAAAAAAGGCAGTTGCACAAAACATCCGACACAACCTAATGGAAGTAATCGGGTGGAACCAGTAACGTATAGGTCACACGAAAACAACTTTATCAGTTGCTCTGAGGCTCTCCTTCGTAAATAACCTACTATCACATGTTAAAATTCACTAACAATGTAAATATTATTATATTGTCAGTGTATATAACTTAAATCGTACAAATAACTATTCGATGCGTACATTAATAAACTCATTAGGAGTAGTAAAATTAGGGCTAAAGGCAGTCAGGTGCACAAAGCATCCCATGTAACCTAATGCAAGTAATCGGAACCAGTAACCTATAGGTCGCACAAAAACAACTTTATCAGTTGCTCCGAGGCTCTCCTTCGTAAATAACCTACTATCACATATTAAAATTCACTAACAATATAAATATTATTATACTGTCAGTGTATATAACTTAAATCCTACGAATAACTATTCGATGCGTACATTATTAAACACAATGAACTTCAAAATTAGTAAAATTAGGGCTAAGGGCATACTTCTTCAGCGGAGACAGAAATTTCATTGGCTTTTTCAGTAGCTTCCTGACGGATAAATCTGACCATCTGTTCGATCTGTTTGGATACATCTGCATCGTTCATTTTTGCAAAATCGAGATTGATCGGAAAAGTGATGTGATTTGAGTGAAGGATAATTAATTGTTTCTAGTCTTTATAGTATTGGAAGTTATATGTGTTTACTTGAATCACGACTCTTATGTCTCTCTCCCCACGTTTTTGGCTACTTTTTGTAATAATAGTCACCAACCACGCAATAATGTTTATGTATTTACCATTGAGGTGGTATGTAAATCTGTCTTTACAAAATATAACCATAAATTTGCAGTAGCAGCAGCAATTTAATCAGTGTTATCCCACAAATAGATATGAAATACATAAAATGTACGCAGACTTTACTACCATCAAGATAGAAAGACTGTTTCTAATAGACACTCGACTAAAGAACAACATTTTTTTCTTAAAACGTACTTGAACAAATGAATAATCATAAACTTGGAATTGCATAAATTGATAATGTGACAGTAGTTTACAATACAATATCACGTAGGATGTTGCGAAATTATTGAAATTATTCATTTTATATGTAGTTGCTGTGTTTCGAGCTTTGTGAATGAAAATTTTATGTTTTTAGCTTTTATGAGTCATACACGTTACAAATACGAATTAGTCAAGTTAATGAATTGCGACTACCGAATAATTATATTAAAAAATATTAATGTAAATTAATCTAATTATGAAAAATACTTTGAATTAAATCTAATTATAGCAAAGTTAGTAGAGCTTTGCCTATTTCAATTAATTTGAGACTATAATATAGTTCATTCGTGGATCTTCGCAACCTTTCTAAAATTTATAGATTGTATTAAAATTTAACATTAGAGTTTAAATTTATTAGTTGGAAAGGGCCCCCTACCCTACCTCTTATCTTTCAAAATCAACTTTTGTGGCTACAAGCCTAGAAAATGCAACGTTTTTGTTACTATTATAGAGTAATCCCCCATGTCTACCTTAGGAAGTTTCCTTCAACAACACCTATTAATACTTGCAATAGAACTAAATTATAGTAAATGTTTCTTTTTTCAATAAAAATTGAGCTCTTTTTTGTCACATAGTTAATTCAAGGAGGAGGGAAAATCCAATTTTGTCAACAATGTCATAAGATGGATCCGAATGCTAAGTTGCATTCTCTACTAGTCCGAATTGCCATAGCAGCATTTTAAATATTTGTATCATATTTCGAATTGCAATAGGAAATTTTGATCCAATTTTTGGACGCGCTAAATAAGTTTTATCCAATGTTTTAAAATTAGTTGAGGAATAGTCAAAAATTCGCGCGCGCACTTATATTTCATTACCGTTGGCAAACACCTCAGGGCCCAGTCTAGTCTCAGTATTTTATGTGGGACTTTGTGTGCGGTGGCTATTTTTCAGCGAATTTGTATGTAGTGGCTACGAGTCAATTAGCTCGTGTAAACTGCCACGCGAAATTCTTACAATTGCAATATATCACTTTTGGCCCAGCTCCAAAACTTTTAGCTCCATGCTAGATAAAAAAACTCATGGCGAAAACCAACTCCAACGGCTAGTAAGGTCCGATAATCACCAAGAGTTTATCTAGTATCTCAAAATAATGAATTTTCTTACAAAGATAAAAAAAAAAAGTGAAGTATACCAGAATGACAACTCTATAAGCACGATGAAAATTAAAATAGTGGCGATTGAAGTGGAGCTTTGAAACAACTAGTAAAGTTGTCTTCGTGTGACCTGTAGGTCACGGATTCAAATCTTAAAAACATCTAATGATACCTGCATCAGCTGGTGGCTTTGGGAGGTAGTGGTGGAGGCTCCAAAATGAATTAAGCTGGGAGGGATAGAGTATTGAATCGAAGTGTGGAGTGGCGGGAGGAGAGGGGGCAAGATAGGTTGGGTTAGTGAGATGGCATGCCATGTGGCATCCACCTCACGCCAAATATCAAGTCATGTTGGATTTTATCGACCACATTGGACTTCCGTCAAACATAAGGGCATATTTGTTCTTTTTTTTTTAAACAATAATAAGGGTAAATTTGTCCCGATAGTATAACGGAGGACAAAATTATACCATAGAGCAAAGTAGAGGGGGTAAATCTGACCCTTCTCCTTCAAAGAAAATCCAAATTTTGAAAATCCAAATTCGTACTTGCTTTCGATTGAAACCCTGGGCGGCAACTCAATTTAAGCTCCGATCAGTCAAAATTCGCCGGAATCTGGTATTTATTGCCGCCGACGAGGGAGAAATGAACGGCGGCCGGGGATCGAGTAACCGGCAGAAGTCATCGAGTTTTGGATATCGAATTTCATTTCTAATGCTCTCTATGTTCTCTACTATGGCTTCTCTTTATGTCGCCGGCAGGTATTTTTTTTTTAATTTCAATATTTATTGTCTTTGTGTGACCTAGAGGTCACGAGTTCAGGCCGTGGAAACAGTCAGTATAGACTGGTACATCACACCTCTTAGGGTGCGGCCCTTCCATAGACCCCGTGTGAGCGGGATGCTTTGTGCATTAATTGCATTTGAATTATCTTCTATATCTATATTATGAGATCGTTTTTAACTGGCAATGCGGTACATGTAAATATCTTTTTGGATGATCTGACAGTGTAAAATATACTCTACACTTAATTGGCCTATGCAAAGCTGAACCAGTATTTAGTCAGTGTCGACATAATTAATTATCGAGATTGAGGTGTAGATGATTAATGATATTTAAGTAAAATGATGATTAACTGAGGGGTCTATCGGAAACAGCCTCTCCACCTTGGTGGGGTAAGGTGTACGAGGGTAAGGTCTGCGTACATCTCACCCTCCCCAAACCCCACTTGCGACCGCACTTGTTGTTGTTGATGATGATTAACTGAGGCAAGTGGTAAATGATGTAATTAACAGGTTGTGGTTGGACTCCGAGAATAGGGTTTATCTTGTTCAAGAGCTTGATAGGAGAACGGGACAGGTATTTCCATTCTAATATTCTTTTGGTACATAAAGTAAAGCTGATTCCTTTTTCCCAAATTCTCCCGTTCGCAGAATCAGATAAATGTTTTAAGATGGACATTAGGTGATAACACATGCGCGTACGATAAGGTTATTAACCAGAAGAAAATCATGTGGACTTTGTTCTCTGCATGCAAATACAATCATCTTCATATTGGAAAATTTTAAGTTTTATAGAGTATCTCCTTTAATTTTTTTGTGTTGAACATGGGCCTCATTCAAACACATGACATGCAAGGAATCCAATGGTGAATCTAACGCTAAAGCTGCCCTTCTGAATGACATTTGTTGCCTAGTCTTTTTTATGCTTTATGTGTGATCTGAATATACTAATCAAGATTCCTTATTCTTACTTACAAGGTTTTAGTCAGATAATTTACTTTAACTGTTAAAAAAAGGTTTTTGTTAGATAGTTTAGTGATGTTGGCACTGAGACCTCAAAGTTTATGCTTTTTCATTGATGCTAACGGGTTGAGCTGCGATGCTAATGTTTATCAAAAGTGACAGACATACTTATCTTCCTTTTCAGGGTCATTCTGCTATATCAGTCGATGATACATTGAAGATCATAACCTGCAGGTTAGATGATTGTATTAAATTTCTGTCCGAATTTGGGAGAGTTTCTCCTCATATTGGAGTTTCTACAGGGATTATACAGGCTGGTTATTTGTTTGTCAGGGAACAACAGAAGAGGCTAGCTGCACTTCAGATGGAGCTGGGAAAAGCCAGTCAGGAAGGTTTTGTATCAAAGCATCTATTGGATAACAGTGAGAAGGATTCGAAGAAAAAGCTTCTGGCTGTTATGGGTGTCTCTACAAATTTTGGCAACAAGAAAAACAGAGATGCAATTCGCAAAGCATGGATGCCTACTGGTTTAGCTTTCTTCCTTTTCCTCTCCCTTTTTCCTTTTGTTTCCTATGGTAGGGCTTGTGAAGCTAGAAATCAACCAACTGCATGAACATATATCTCAACTCACCAGTCACCATGGCTGATGCAATCATTGATGTTGAACAATTTTAGACTGGATTGCTGTTATTCCATAACAATATTACTGATCTTGTCCTAGACATAAGTATCTGTAGAATATCTGCTATCATGATATAAACTGAATTTAACATTATGTTTGGCAGGTGCTGCTCTTAGAAAGCTAGAGGAGAAAGGTATAGTCATACGATTCATCATTGGGAGAAGGTATCTACCTCGATGAATCAAAACTAAATAAAGGAGGCACCATACTGCTTCTTTGAAAAATGTGTTACTAGATGTCTCTCCCAATCACAGTACTTAATAGACTTTACACCCCATGCAGTTCAAATCGCGGGGACAGTTCAGATAGAGCCATTGATGATGAGAGCAGGCATTCCAATGACTTCATCATTCTTGTATGTGCAACTGTTACATGTCACTTCGTACAAGCTTAGTGTCTTGTTGTGAACTAAATATAGCAAGTTTGCAACCATAAACGTGCTGGGAGAATTTTATCAACTACGAGCTGTTTATAGTTAAATAAGCAAATAGTCAAATAAAGGGCGTGTCATTAATGTTGTTATCCATTTTTCTGATAAGGGTTAATGTTGTTATACATTAGCACACTCATGTCATTTCAGTTTATTCACGTGTATGTCTTGCTGTTGTACAGTTTTTCAGTTTATTTGCGTGCCGTTAATGTTGTTATACATTAGCGCACACATGTCATTTCAGTTTCTTTACGTGTATGTCTTACTATTATCTGAAAATCAGTTTATTCTTTTACTGTGTAAATCCACTTCTAGAAGTATATATGTATACAAGAGTTGATATGTGAATTTATTTTCATTCTGAGCAGAATGATCATGTGGAGTCCCCTCAAGAACAAGCAAAGAAGACAAAGTTATTTTTCGTTCATGCTGTTGAGCATTGGGATGCTGAGTTCTACGCCAAGGTCAATGACAATGTCTATGTTAATATCGGTACGCAGTATTAGGAGACAAATATGTACATTAGCATAGCCATTTGGTTCTCTGTGGTCTGCACTCTGCCATTTTCCCTTCTTTTGTAATTTAAATTTTTCCTTCCATTAAAGAAATTGTAATGATAGATTTGAAATGATCAAATTCTTTAGAGACTTAAGCCTGGGAATGAGGTGTCCAAAGGGTTTGCCGATGTATGTCAGCTTTTGATATCTTGAATCTGGATGGCAGTGGGAGAAATTGTCAAAGGTGTAAGTTTGTCAAAGAATCAATGAGGGTTTTCCATAAACATCTAAAATGTACAAAAGTAAGGCATGGTGCCTGTTTGCAGTCAACAAGGTCTAGAGTGATTTACCAGAGTGAGCAAAAGTTGAGTTGGCCATATTGCATCAAAGTTGTTCATTGAAAAAGTAGCTTCATTTTGTAAGCTAGTACCAAACTGAATCTCATGGAATTATGGCTTCCGGAGTTCGAAATCTACCGTGAATCCATTACATCAGTGTTTCTTTTTAATCAAAAAACACATTAACTTTGAATAGGAAATGATTGTCTATTTATTCAATAGATTTTGTCTAGATGTCAACAAGAGTGAGTTCTTAACCTGTTAATATTATTTTTGTTTTTAAACTATTTGCAAATTATGCTTATTGGCTTTAGTTATCCACAGATGCTGTTGGAGCAGTACTTGCCAGCCATTTGGATAAGCCTCGTGTTTACATAGGGTGTATGAAATCTGGCGAAGTTTTTTCGCAGCCGTGAGTTTGTCTTGTTAATTGGATGATTGCTGTTTTGCTGAAAGAGTAATCTGAGAGTATTAGTCACTGTATCCTAAATTTTGTTTCTTATTCACAGGGAACACAAATGGTATGAGCCAGAATGGTGGAAATTTGGGGATGGGAAATCGTAAGTACTTCCATACTATTAATGGTTCTTCAATTTTCTTGCTATCGTCATGGTTTTGGGGAATTGCCTTGCTTCTTGTTATGAAATATGTGATGTCTTGAACCAAGGCTTCTGCAGCTTTCTGACTCCATAACTTTCTACTTGAATCTGTGATTACTCCTCCCATTTAGGGCTGATATCCAGTGATTTTACAGCCTAAAAGAGAGATGGTTGGCTGGAAAAAAATATAGGAGTAGCTGTTTTGTGTGGGTTTTATAAATAAAGGCTTATAAGCAGATAGGAAAGTTTAAAGAAGTGGAAGTCTAATTCTCCTTGAACATACACCAAACTTGCTTCTTTGTATTTGTAGTTCCAACACAGATGTTTTTAATGTTGATTTCATAGTATTTGAAATATCTACCAAAAAAAGGAAAGTGAAATCTAGAGTTAGTGTAAGTTTCATGTTATCTTCTCATTAGGAGACCACGAAAAATGAGTCATAGATCAAACATGTGTGAGAATTCTCTATCTCCAATATGTTGCAATGACCAAGCTGTGTCTGTGATAGTGGAAAGTAAAATTTAACTGTGGCACTTACAGGTTAAATCTGGATATGTATTTTAAAAAATTTAGATGCTAATTCTATTCTCTTCGTATCCTTTTGCAAACAGGTATTTCAGGCACGCTTCTGGTGAAATATTTTCCATATCAAAGGCCTTGGCTCAATTCATTGATATTAACAGGTAAATTTTGTGGAATTAACGATGTACTTCTCAAAATAAGGATGTGGATTAACAATATGTTTTGATTGCCAACGAGGCCTTGGTGAAGTTGCAATGCTTACTTGTGTTTCTCCCTCCACTTTGTAGATCAGTACTTCGTACATATGCTCATGATGATGTGAGTGCTGGATCCTGGTTCATCGGCCTTGATGTGAAGCATGTTGATGAGGGGAAGTTCTGCTGCTCTTCCTGGTCATCAGGTCTCTCTCTCTCTCTCTCTCTCTCCCCTTCCCATGGAAGATGAGGAGAACGAAAAATAAAAGAAATTGCTCCGCCTTTACGCAGCAGTTGTAGTATTAAGGAATAGCTGTCTCCATATGACTTGTGGAGTTCTCTTTAGGAGATATTATTGGAATAACTGTAATTCAAGTGCTAAAGAGCACTTTTTAAAATCGACAAATGGAGAGCTTAATTTACAAATTAATTTTTCCTCTAAAATATAGGTGATGAAGCTATCCTGGTCTGAAATTACTGAATTATTTTTGCGGGAAAAAAGGTTTTCAAATAGTGATAGCAATGTCATAATACAGTGATAATGCTATCTTTATGTAAAAGCTTGTATAAACTTGGTCTGAGACAGAAGGAAATTCTACCTCCATCCCCTTTTTTTTCTCTTTCCTCCCAAAAATTGATCCACTTGGTAGGGAACGGTAGAAGAGTCCAATTATGGTACTAGAAAAAGGAACTTAGGGAATAGTTGACTGATTGTATAAATAGACGTATGGGTTAATTCAGGTAGGGCTGGAGTACTATAGGCGAGGCTAAGTTACATTTTCACTCTCAATTCAGCATCCCAGAAGCATTCTGAACTTAAGGCTTAGGGGACTGATTTGAGGTCAATTACTTTGGCGTTTTCATCAGCTTAGTCATTTTGCACTCTTGCCTGACATGTTCAGAGATACGTATTTTGCTCAGTTTTATCTAGAGAGATGTTCTATCCATCTACTTAGCACAATCAGGAAACAAACTTGAAAAAGGAAAGGAACTACAACTTCATTGCTATTATTACTTCTCAACTACGCTGCATTTAAATGCATAGCTTCGATGATCAAACTATTATCCTTGAGTATTCATGCTCCCATTATTATGTCTCATTGTGGTAACTATCATGATACTAAATGATTCCTTTTTCTCTTTGTTGGGTTCCAAACTACTTGATATTAGGTTCTGTATGCGCAGCTGCTTGATTGGATTTCTCCTTTAGTTACTACATATGGAGATTTATTCATGATACAAGTCATCGTGATTAGATTTTCGAAGACAGATCATCTTCGCTGGAATTTGCTTGTGGCACCTTGGACAAAGCTGCATAAAGTCTGACTCTAACGCCAGTACAGAGGCCTATGGTACGGTCTAGAGCACATTGGCTTTGGACGCCATCGTGCGCCTTGAGGGATCTACAGAGGGATTTTGGAGTATAAGGACTATGGTCGGGGAAATTCTTTGTATGATATGTTTATAGAGTGCACATTGTCCATTATTTTATGGTGTACTATGATATTCTTTTCTGGAAATGTAGAATTTAGTGAACGATGTGGAGAAGCTGGTATATATAAGATTGCTTGAATAGCAATTTGCAGAGTAAGATTAATTTATTAAGCATACTTATTAATAAACTATTACTCTGTGGAGGCTCGACTCAGCTCGGTACTATATTACGTTTGACTGAGCTCGGTTACAAAGTAAGTTCGGTTGGGCTTGACTCAGGTTAGACTCGCTCGGACCGATGCCTAGGCCTACTTGGTGGGTAAAGACATCTGTGATAATCTGTCTTGGATGCACAAAATAAGACCTGCAATTTTTGTGTTTTATGTTCCAAAGGTAAACTAGAAATCCCTTTTGATTGGACAGTGCCATAGATTAAGTTTGAAACACCAGGGCAAAATTTTCTGTTTAGTGCTCACTTCTAGTGGTGCTTGACCTATCTTATGTAATTTAATATGTTTAATTTTGGTATTCTTCAGCAACCTTGTTTTGATATAAATTGAGTTGTCAACTGTGTACATGCTGAAGGAGCATAAATGAGAGAAAAACAAAATTATTTAATTATGGCAAAATTCTTAGATGACCCCTTAAACTTGACACCATTTGTAAGTTAAACACTTTAACTTACCAAGTGATCAAACAAACACTTCTATTTGACATAAGTGTGTCTGATGGACACTTGTGCTTGCAAAACCCTGTGCGTGTAATACACTTGCTTCTGATTTATCAAGTGAACAAATCAAATAATGACATGTGGATTGCTTTTTTTCCCCTTTCTAAAAATCACATGTAATAATAGTTAAAAAAAAAAAAGGAAAAACAATATGTAACAAGAAAGAAGAAAAGTCAAACTCTTTCTTCTTCTCTACCCTCGATCATCTACCACCCCCTCTCCCCCCCTCCCCGCGTCTCCCATAGATTTTCATTAGGTCCTCCATAAGTTCTCCATTTTTACTGTTTGACTACCACTATAATTTACCTATTCGCTAATCAAAATCATCCCCTCATTATCCACGACAATCATTTTAGTTCATTTTCTTTCTAAAGACCACCTATAGATCACCATTAATAGAACCACTGTCAATTGGTGGCAGTGGTGGTAAACACGACGGCCGATGGTCTAACAGAACCCTCTAGTACTCCATCTGCCAACGAGAAAATGGGTTCTTGTGTTCTGGAATAAGAAGTGGATAAGTAATGAATTTGAATTTTTATGGTGGTTGCATATTTGGTGATTTCGTGAAGGAGCCTAGGTGGGGTTCTTTGGTGGTTTCTATTTTTTCTTTTCTTTTTGGGGCCTGAAATGGTATAGAGGTGGTGGTTGAGGGAGATGATGTCTACCCCGCTGAGGGTTTAAGCTGAATTGCCAGCCGGTGTTTTATTTTTTCCAGCTAGTGTCCATTATTTCCGGTCAGAAATGCTCACCTGAGATGGTGACTGAAATTTAATGTTTTTTCTTTTTAATATAAAATGAAATATTATGGTGAAAAATGAGTATTTTTACATGTCAGCCAGTATCAAAAGACCCTCACGCGCTAAAACCTTACACTGAGAAACACATCTTGCCACATCAGATATTTGTGTTCAAAAGGTACATATCTGTTAAATATAAGTGTCTATTTGGTCACTTGCTAAGTTAGAGTGTTTAACTTACAGATGGTGCCAAGTTTAAGGGGCTATCAAAGAATTTTGCCTTTAATTATCTATAACAAGTTGGTTTCTAGAAAATAGGAGATTAAAAACAACACATACATAACACAGTAAATAAAATAAAACCAAGACTCTATGAAGCTAATTGCATGAAAAGATATTAGTAAACCCAGCTCTGGCATATTCCATGTTCAGGTCTAGGACTACTCATTAATGAAATCATCGGGGTTGTATATGTACCAAATCGGCGTTGGCCACATCCACTTCCTGTAGTTGTCACAACCATTGCATTGCAAGTACATTGTAAGTCTGCGATCCAAGTCATAGCAACCAGGGGCACTCGAAGAAAGGGGCACACTGAGCAAGTACGAGAAATTAGCCCCGCTCCGCTTTCTTAAAAGCTTGTCATGACCTCCTCCAACACCAACCCCCTATAATTGATCGATATTATTATCTGCAAAAAAAATACGATTCCCCTTATAATGTCCAATAGAGGCTAGAGAAATTGATGCATTTAGTCCCTAAGTGCATTTGCAGCAAGAGTAGTGGCTAGTAGACCCGAGGGGAATTTCTTAACAATAGCCTCCTCCTTCGGCCCGAGCAGGGGGCATGAGGCTTAGAATATCTCTACGAGAGCTCTCCAAGAGATTCGACGAAGCCAATACTTCCAGTTTTCTCAAAGACTTCTCCGGAGCTGAAACTCTAGCAGGCTCAAAATGTGCCCGAGCGGCGCTGGCAGCTGTTTCTTCTTTGGTGGCGGGGGCCCCGCCTCCCCAACTTTAGCTTTGGCAATAGCCGCATCGGAGTCATGCTCCAAGCCCTCGAGGTCCACCACTTCAAATTCCCTATGGGATTCCAGATCCTTGGTACCCTCGTCAATGGGCTCATCGATCAATCCCCTGCGCCGCTCAACAACAACTTCGGGCCTGGGGGAGGTCATCGCTTCGGTGCGAGGGTGGACCGAACGGGAAGACTTCTTCGAGGTTACCCTCTATTTTTTTGAACCTGCAGAAGATGACGTGGGAGGTTTATAGACAAAGAAACGAGGGGAAATGAAAATGAAAGTGAAATGACCAAGGAAGGTGTCAACATCACCTTTTAAGGTCCCCTGACCAAAGGACCCCTTCGAAGACTTGGAAATCTTCGAAGACTTAAGCTCCTTCAAATCCCTAACTAGATTCGCCACCGAGGCTATATCATCGTCGAAGTCGGTATCCTCTTCATCTTTCTGTTTTCCTTTTCCTTTCTTGTTCTTCTTCTTCTTGACTGCCTTGTTGGGGAAACCTGACATGAGGAGAAATATTAGCAACAAGAAAGGAAGCCTCGGGCGATACCCCCGGCATGAAATCGTAATAATGACTCACCATGTCTCTTACACGCCCAACCATTGCTAGCAACCATCTCCATCCAAGATTTGATAGGACGTTTGCGAGCTTTGGTCACAGCCTTGATCCAGTCGGACAGACCCTCGGGAGGGATGACGTCGACCTTACTGGCTGCACGTGAGAAACAAATCAAAATGAAATCAAGAGATGGAAAGAGGTAAAGATATCAACCGAAGGGAATGATGACAACAAAATACTTACGCGTCTTATTCCACTTCTCTGGAAAATCAAGCTCGGCAAATAAGACGCTGGTCTCCAAAAGAATGTAACGGTCACACCAACCTCGGTCCCTATGATCTTCGCTTTTGGTAAGAATTGCATACTTACCTCGGTTGTTCAAGGCCACAACCTCGGCTTTATGAAAATATGGGTAATAAAGAGAAATAAGATGTTGAAAGATAAACTCCACCTTGGCTCTTCGGCTCAGCCAATCTAAGCATTGCACGACTCTTCAAACCCCGGGCCTAGTTGAGCCAAACAAAGATTATATGTTCGGCAGAACTCGTCAATCACCCTATGAACATGGAGTGAGAACCCGATGGTAAATGGGTAAGTATATGCAAAGGACAACCCTTTGATGTGATCACAACACCTGCTACTCGGGTTGGGGATAAAAATCTTGACCTCGGTCCCAAATCGACACTCCTTCCGAATCAGCGCCACATGAGCCTGAGTGAGTATCGAAGGCGTTGTTTGCACCGGCACGTTCCTATTCAATTCTTGTTGGTCGGCTGTTTGGTTTTGCAGCTTGAGATCCTTGTCGGTGTTGAAGCTCGAATGGATGATATCATCGTTCGAGCTCTTGCTCGAGGGGAATTTTTGGTTTCTTTTTAGGCCCCGAGGGTCCAGCCTCGACAGCGTGCCCCGTCAACCTCATCCTCTTCAGTCTCGACGTCATCCTTGCCCTCAGCATCATCATCACTATCGTCATCTCTTTCGACGACCTTGTCACGACCGGCGGTCTGTTTGCACAGCCTCAAACCCCCATCTGCGACGTAGCCTCTTCGTCACCTTCCACTGAAGTGACGATGTTCAGCGGCTGAGCGTTTACCAACTCCCCTCCGACGATCATGGTGTCGGCGGGAGGAACCCTCAGCTCTGAAGAACCACTAGAGCCTTAAATGGAGTGTGTTGCAGACATCATTGATTATCAACTGAGAATTTTTTATTCTGAAGGAAGAATGGAGAATGAACAGATGAAAGATTTAATATCAGAGAAACAGATGAAGCATTTAGTCTCAGAAACTTTACTGTTGCCTCAAAGATTTACGTGTGGAGGAAAGTGATCAAGTGGACGTATTTATAGGCAAAGGGCTATCATTGCTAAAACGTTAGAAAGGGCAAATGAAAAGGAACGACATGTCGAAGCTAATCAACGGTCACCACGTAAGCCGCAACAGGAAGCTGAAGTGGGTGAATCATTTCTAAAATTCTTTGCAAATATTCAGCCACGTCACTCTCTCACTCAAAATTCATTCCACTCCTCGGTAACTCTTGCACTTACCCGAGGAGTAGGGGGACTATCTGTATTGGGTGAAAATTGGCTCGCGTATGTGACACCTCAGGCACTTGATTCGAAGTGCACCGAGCAGATGTTTGTAAGTCAGGACTCGAAGCAATCAACAAAATCACCGGAGCCATCAACCGAAGTCGTAGCCTATAGCACACCTCGATGAATAATGATCACCTCGGAGAATGACCACCTCGGTCGATCAGCCAGCTCACATCTACGAGGTCGATGACTTAAGCCTCGGTGGATCACCCCAGCTTCAACGGGAAATCTGCCTACAATCTCAGTCCACTAACACCACCTCCAAAGGTGGAGAAAAGTGGGTGAAGCAGTGGACGAACATGGGGAAGATAGCTTGCATTCATTTATCTATAAATAGCATCTTATTTCATGTTGTAATCATCAGAAAATATATACAGAAACTCTGCCAAAATTTGTACTCAAAGCATATATTGAAATCTTATTCTACTCTTGTTCATCAGTTTGCTCAATTTCGTTGCTCTATTTTGACGTTGATACTTAGCATTGCTTGTAAACCCATCCCAAATTCGATTTATTGTCCTAAATCGGTTTAGGCCAATACAATGTATGTTGTGATGGTGTTAAACGAGCCTACCTCCAAATGCGTAGTCATTTTCACAATGCTCACAAGAAACTTAACGTCGCTTGTAATCGTAAGCTGTGCCCATTAATGTTCGATTCTCAACCTGCTATGTTATAGCATTTCAACACCGATCATAATCGGTAAGTTGGGTGCGATTTTTAAAAAATTCTATAATAATTTTTTTATTACTCATGTTTCTTATTCTTTTTTGTCAGTCGGCTTCACCACAAACATCAAGTCCTACTTCCTCGTTGAAGGGTTGTTCGATGCTGAATAAGACCTCGCGGGATTTTCTTTCATTGATTCTTTTCCCCGGGTTAAGTGTTGAATCAGTGTTGTTTCTCTCTCTCTCTTTTTTTTTTTTTTTTTTTTTTTTGTTTTTTTGTTTTTGTTGTAGTGATGTTATGTTTCAGTTTTCGTTTCGTAGCCTTGTTACTGTTTGTTCTTTAATTTTTGTGCAACTGTTTGTCACTTGTAATGGTGTTTAGCGACTTTTGGCCTATCGTTGTAATTTGTTACTTTTTGTTTCAAAATTCCAACTGTAATTCCTTTGTGTACACGTGCAAATCACAAAAAGAAAGAAGTGAAAATTAGCCACGTGTACCAACTTTAATATAATCTGTGGCGAAATTAAAACAAGTTACAACAACATCACGTGGTCCAGTTTGTTATCACGCCACTCTAAAACTCCGCTTATTTTTATTCCATAGTGAAATTTACCATTTAAGTTTACCAAATAGGGCTTGACGCAAACTAATTAAATTGGTACGTCAATATCATGGGTGGCTCAAGGGTAAGGCAACTAAAGCGAGAGCCCCCCGAGCATTAGAGGCCCCCAAAATTTTTATTGTACTTTATTTATATTAATAGGGCTTTTTAGAAATGAACAAAATGCTAGTCATTTATTCCAATACACAACATTGATTTTAGTTGTTAAAAATATTATTAACCTATATGAGTTTAATTTAGAGTTCTAAAACATTAGACAATTTTGTCATGATAAACTTTGATTAAAAAAACTTAAAAAATCTTGAAAAGAATATTTTCACATTACTAATATAATGATTGTGTCTATTTATCCATATTAAAAATAAATTTTTTTAAAAAAAACTAATTAAAAGAGTTAGTTTATTGATTTTTATTTCTAAAGAATTTGGAAAAGTGAACTTTGAATTAAAATGTATATGAATATTATTAAAAAAAATATTATACCATATTAAGTTTGGCTTTAGGCCTGGCATATTGTTGAGCCGCCTTGGTCAATATATGAAAAATATGAGTTCATCTTGCTTAGCTTAGGCTCTTGGCTCATTGGATTTTTATTCTTTAGGGAACGAATTATGGAAAATTTGACTTTGAACAACTTCAAGAATCCTTTATTTGGGATTTAACCATTAAGTATTCGAAATTCAACGACCCAATTAATTTGAATTTACTCCGAGTAGGTTTACAATGAAGATAAAGCATCCCGACCAAGAAGTTTTTAATCGCATGGCTAGGAAGCATCCTTTACTATGCTTTAGCAACATTTTTAGGACATCTGCAAGACCAAGAACTATGCTAACATGATTCTTAAGGCTTTAGCAAACTTGAAGCATACTCCTACTGAAGGTGTTAAAAAACATGTCAATCAATCAATAAACTCTATACCCTCCACGAATTAGTTGAGGTCAGTTATATGAATCACCCGTATCCATTCCACTCTATTTTACATACATTCTACTCCAAATATAGAAATAATTCTTCTTTAAGGATGGCGCACACAAATCCAGAAATGATCCTAAAGTTAAAGGTTCTCTAGATCTTACTCTTATGTGACATATAATTCACTAGTTCATTTGTCTATATGGTTAGCTAGTGATATTACATTTGTTGCTCAATCAAATAATGCAAGAATAGCTAGAAATACTAAGGTAGAAACGATTTAAAATTTATAAAGAACGTCCGAAAGAATAATTTAACTTTTATACATCGACAATATAGAGGGTGCTTGTAGTATATTTAAACCGGTTATAACATTTTTTCTTCTTTAGCTTCCCATTGACTGTACATTAACTTTTATACATTAACAATATCTATTGTTGTACTAGTGTTTTTATAATAACGGAGAAATCTCATAGACCAGCAGTGCATAGTTTGAGACTTGGTGGATAATGGTCCAGCCCATTTATTACCAGCAACTTTATTGTGCATCGTGTTTGAATATGTGACGTGCACCCAATCCACACACGACAAATAGTAGCTGTTAAAAGCTCTGCACCAGAGAGAGCAAATTTGCAAGTGTTTTGAGTCATATCCTTGGATCAGTTTCATGTATAATATAAACATAGGAAGACTTGGTCCAGATCAAGGTACCCAAGTTGGAATTAATTTTTCTTAAGAGAATTGAGCATGCCATCACATCTATTAAAAGGGGACATGCTCATGACTGGCTGCATATCATTTTCAATGTGCAATTTGTATATATTCATCAATGGTGAAAAGGTCTATTTGCAAGAAAATAAAAAATGGAAAAGGACTAAAAGATGTTATGGCAAGGCATAATGCATGTCACTTTTGTTTTAGTTACTTAGTCTCTTTATGATTAGATAAATTCATCAAGTATGTCATTATCCTAAATCAAGTTGGTATCCTATATTTAGATTGTTTTTACTTTGTGAATCCTGACGCAGTATAGAAAACAGGTTTAGCTGAACTCAATTACTCTGGACCAAATCTTGTAGTAATACTATTAGAACGACTATTTATATAAAATTTTCAATTATTATTTTAAAACTTACTAACTTTAAAATATTCGAACTCTCGATCCTATAAACTTTAAATTCTGTCTCGGGGCATAGTTTTTGTGGCTCTTCTACAAACCTCTTAAAATTCCCATATTTATGACAATGGGGTAAGTGATGTCCTGTGTATCTTGTCATTTTGGCTGTAGATGGCCCCATATTTTTTCTAGGACGGCTATGAAATTTGGCACTTTTCAATTATAATCAATCCTAGCATTGGTCCCATTTTCAATTTTTGTTGGTTTTCTTAGTTACATTCTACCAAAATTTATGTATATTCATGAACTTAAAAATAATGTCATGATGCAAGACCGACATAGTTCCCTTCGATATTTTTCTTTTCCTCGTCCGATATCACATACGTATATTGAAGTCAGACTAATTCGAATGAACACCAATATATCTCGCTTTGACGATAAAACGCTCTCCACCAAATATTTCTCAACATAGTGTTCTACTTTTAAAGTGTTTCCAAAATGTTGAAATCTTCATTGGAGTCAACTTAGGACACCTTAAAAGACGGAAAAGAAAATGACTGACATAATATTTTCCAACAAAATGAGTCACATAACTGATCTTTACAAATTACAATTATGGTCTAATTATTTGTGAATAACAATGATCAACTCATATTAATGATATGATTAAATCAAATAATTGACCAAAAAGTATATTAATTTCCTCCACGCTCTTTTGTTCTAGAAAATTATTTTTGAATGTTCTAATTTAATTGTAGATGTGCTTCATCAATTATTTTAATTTTTTTTTCCATTGCTGACAAGAATTTAAATCATGTTGGAGCCACCAGTCATGCAAGTGGTTCTTGAATTTGGATATACTTGCAAGCTTTAATTAGTTGTAAATTGGAGCTTTTTCTTTTTTTCTTTTTTCTTTCTTTATGGCCTAACATGATATAGTTGGATAATTGAACAACTATATTCCTACATATTACAAGAACTTTGATTAGGAGCTAATTTAAGTTATAACTTTTATAATGGATTGAAATAAATGAAAGTTTTCCAAAAAAAAAAAAAGGGTCATTATTATTAGTAGGTGTGAAGTATCATGACACGCAGGGGCAGATTTAGGAAGTTAAAAGGATGGGTTCACCACTGCGAAGAGGAGTTACAGTGTCTCAAGAGTAATCCGCGAACAACCTTTATCGAAAAATTATACTATGTATATATGTTAAATATCATTTTATATATATGATGATCTATTAAGGAAAAAAAATATTAAATTGCATGTGTATAGGTTACATATCATTTTACACGATGATATTTTAAAGAAAAAAAATTTATTGTTAAGTGAACCATCGCCTGATCAAGTGAACCATTTAAATTTTTAGAGCATGGGTTAATTCACAAATATGATATTTGATATATTTGGAAAAATATGTACATAATATACGCAGTATCGTAGCTAGACCATGGGTTCACGTGAACCATATTTAAAGATGTACATCCGCCCCTGATGACACGTATTATTCATTTGTGAGGATAGACATCGACTCGCGACCCTTATTATTTTGTTATGATATACTAACAAAATAATATATGTACGTATAGTTAGAGTCGAAAACAATAAATACACCAATATGTTGATGGTAATATGCAATTGTACATTCACATTTTCTTCTTGAAGTAATATTCTAGGTGGTTACACAACCAACAGTTATATGCAAAGGTTAAAAAAAAAAAAAAAAAAAAAAAAAAAAAAAAAAAAAAAGTCAACACAGGACATATATTTTGACCAAAATTTTCTTGAAAAGCCGTTAATTCAGGTAAACAAAGTACAAAACTGACAAATTCTTAGTTCACATTATATATCATTTATTTCTCTAAATTCTAAGTACCTTTCAATTATCTGACCTTTCATTTTTTTATTTTTAGCTTCAAATAAGTCCAAGAGTCACTCTAACAAATTAAGTAGTTAGAAGATTTTGATTAAGTCTTATTTTGAATCTTGTTTTGTTTGTTCTTGATATTGTAGACCATTAGATTAGATTCTTGGAAACTTTTCTAACATATGAAGTTATGTGCATTTCTTGATTTGTATGGTCAATAATTTCCTTAAAAAGATAACTTGGATTTGAAGTAGTGGTGATGAGAAGTTGAGAAACTTAAGTAGTTAAGATTTTGGTACATGTTCACGGGAACATTGGGATTGTCACAAGAAAGTGAAACTCAAAGTTAAGAGTGTTTTCAGTATAAAAGTTAAAAGAGTATTTATGCTGAGTTTTATCAGAGAAAAGCACAAGTTAGTTGTTTCTATTTGTATCCAATTTGTGTTCTTGAAATGGATCATTCTGCAGTAGAAGTTGTTAAGGATAAGAATGGAGTTGTTCAAGTTTTGCTTCGAAATCAACGAGGGGCATCGGTTCGAGTATGTTCTTGTTTGAGACTAATCTTTTGTATTTGGCTGATGGCTATGTTCATAGTTTTAAAGATTGTGTGAATCTGAAGTCTTTGAGAAACTGAGGTTTTTTGTGTTGTTTTGTTCAGGTTAGCCTTCATGGAGGGCAGGTTCTTTCATGGAAGAATGACCATGGTGAAGAATTACTCTTTATGAGCAGCAAGGTACAATTCTTAAGCCAATTGCTGAATTTAATTTATGGGTGAATAGGTTTGTAAAACAGCCCCTCCACCTTCGTGGGGTAAGGTCTGCGTACATCTCACCCTCTCCCGTCCTACTTTTAGGATATTACTGGGTATGTTGTTGTATAGGTTTGTAAGAATCATGTTTTCGCTAACCTTGCATTGAGAACTGCATTTAGTTCATGTTCAACCAGACTATATGAGGGCTTCTTTGAAATCTTTGTTTATGAAATGAGAGAATCATTTTGTTAGAAGTTATGCTACATGGTGATATTCTTCATCACAATTTCAACCCCTTTAGACCCTTAGATTCTGCTCCTGCATCGAACTGGTTTCTCGAGTATTGAATTTAACGAAAAATATTGGAAGTAACTTGGTTATTGAAGAAATAGAAGGAGCTAAAATATGTGAAACACAGAATTTGTTGATATATAGGAACTGATAGCTTGTTCTCCTTTATGTGTTTCTTCATTGTTAGGCAACTTTTAAGCCTCCAGCAGCTGTGAGGGGAGGAATTCCCATTTGTTTTCCACAGGTATATGGCAGTTGTTAAGCTCTTCATATTCCTCTTAAGATAGTACACATACTGAATTTTCGTACTGTGACTGATGTCTGTACTACTGAAGTTTGGAAACCGAGGCTCACTGGAGCAACATGGATTTGCCAGAAATAGGATGTGGATCATCGATGATAGTCCACCCCCTCTACACCATAATGATTCCAATGGCAAAGCATATGTCGACTTACTACTTAAATCATCTGACGATGATCTTAAAGTCTGGCCTCATGGGTACGAACTTTGTTCTGGAGATACTCGATTCTTGCTATATAATCCATTTCTCTTCTTAATAGGCAGCATAGTTAGATAGTTGTGAAACTTAGTTATATAGTGTACTAGTCCATTTCTTTTGTTGTGATTCGATATCGATCATGTTATTGGCTCAGTCCAGCTAGTGATGTTAGTCCTCTCCATTTTTCTCTTTCTCCAGTTTTGAATTCCGCCTGAGAGTGGCTTTGGCTGCTGATGGATCGCTCACCCTGATATCACGCATCAGGAATATCAATTGCAAGCCTTATAGTTTCTCCATTGCATACCATACGTATCTTGCTGTCTCAGATATCAGGTAACTATCAAAAACAGCTTCTTCTGATTGAAGGATTTTTCTAAAAAGATGATGGTTTTCCTTCTCTATTAGACGCGTAGAAGTATTGCCTACTGTATAGAGAAGCTTGCATACTATCTTAGTATCTGCAATCAGAATTCGTTCTATGAACACGAGTGTTAGATCATTTGTTTATACTTTAAAACTCGAGTATAGACCCCGTTTTTGCTGTCACAATTTCTGGAGTAGAATGTAGCATAACATAAGAAAAGCAGGATGAATATGTTTCCACCCTTCCTATCAGTTGATAACGAAATATTGTTGTAGTTTTCGGAGAAATATGACCTCTTGAAAACCAAATCAATTGATGAAGCTCATTTTCTGTCTTGCTATGCATCTATTTCACAAAGGTCTTGATGCAATAATGCATTTCATGACATATCCATACAGTCTCCCTCCCTAATCAGCAGTTGAAAACTTAGCTGAACTAATTGTTCTAATGACAGTGAAGTGAGAGTGGAAGGCTTGGAGACTCTTGACTACCTTGATAACTTGTGCAATAGAGAGCGTTTCACGGAGCAAGGAGACGCCTTAACATTTGAATCCGAGGTAAAGAGATTACATACTATTTTGATCATGCAGTGGAGATAAGTTTCAGCATATGCCCTATCATACTCACATGCCATAGTTCAATAAGGCGCGCCAGCACTATTCAGAGCACAATGTTTACTGAGCTTGCATGATCAGATCACATTTTTGTTGCCACTAACTGTTAGTTAGTTTGTAACTCCAACTTTCAACGATTCTATGTGGTAGGTGGATCGAGTTTATCTTAGTTCATCAGATGCAATAGCAGTTTTTGATCACGAGAAAAAGCGGACTTTTGTGATCAAGAAAGAAGGGCTTCCTGATGTTGGTGAGCACAACTATCCTTTTGCATCTATTCATGTCTGGTGCATCAAAAAAGTTCAAAACACAGGACCTGTCTGATAGTCTTTTAACATTGTACATTGATTCATGACAGTGGTATGGAATCCATGGGACAAGAAATCTAAAGCCATAGTAGATCTTGGAGATGATGAGTACAAGCATATGCTATGTGTAGACGGAGCAGCTATCGAGAAACCAATCACCTTAAAGCCAGGTGAAGAATGGACTGGAAAGCTAGAGATATGTGTTATGCCTACAAGTTGAACAATGCTAACCTACTACAGTCATGTCCTGTCGTATGACCTCGTTAATATTTGCAGCAAGGTCATACACAATGCTAGTAGAAATATGTAATATTGGTGTGGATTTTAGTACTTACATGAGTGATTCAATTACTATTCTTGTGTAAGTGTACATGTAATGAAGGTGGGAAAAGGTCTTTTTCAAATGTTTCCCAAAATTGTTTGCAACTTGAATGGCTAGTTTTTAATAGCAGAAATAAGTTACCATATTACTAGGACTGGGCATCGAACGAGCGAATCGAGCCCAAACCGAGCCTAACCGAGCTTACTATGCTACCGAGCGGAGCTGAACCGAGCTTTATATCATGTGGAGCCGATCCGAGCTCAAACAAGCTTTGCTAGAGTTTGACCGAGCTCGAGCCGACTTTATTATTTTGTGTTCCCATACTTAATAATACAGAAAATAATATTTTTAAGTTTTTTTTTTATCGTTATCATAAATAAGGATAGAAGTACTAGTTTGTCAATTATTAATTATTGCATTAAAATATTAAACATAATGTAAAGTTCTAATTTTTTTAGTAATCAAGCTAACCGAGTTGAATCGAGCTTTGACCGAGCTTATCCGAGCCGAGCTAAAAGACATTCGAGCTGAGCCGGCTCAGCTCTATACCCATGCCTACATATTACAAATTTGTGGTCTTTGTTTATGATTACCCGAGTTGAATCGAGTTTTGACCGAGCTTATCCGAGCCGAGCTAAAAGACATTCGAGCTGAGCCGGCTCAGCTCTATACCCATGCCTACATATTACAAATTTGTGGTCTTTGTTTATGGAAATTCATATTAAATTTTGATTTTGAAAAAATAAAAAGAAGAACAGGGAAGCTACTCTTTATATATCAGAGCCAGGTTTCGATCCTGGGACCTGTGGGTTATGGGCCCACCACGCTTCCGCTGCGCCACTCTGATTGGTTGGTATATCTTAGCTCAAGATTATATTAAAATGACAATTACATATTGGTAAATATAATATAATATACTATACCTTTGCTAAAATTTACTGCATGTACTATATTATTATATAGTAGCAGCACACTTACATAAGCACATATCGTGGCGTATGGTTGATTGTATTTAACTACATTTAAAAGGTTTATGTACGAGGCGCTTGTCTCACGAGACTTACACTTCAAGCTTCCGGACATGCATTAACGAGAATCTCCCCATATAATTTATCGCAATTGGCTTAATAATATTATAAAATTGATTTCCAAAAATAGAACGTTTGGAGAATCCGACAACTTATGGATAACATTGCCATGAAGTCATTCGTTGTTTTGACAGCTAATGACACTTAAGAGGTCTAATCTTTAATAATTTTTCTTGAATCAATTGAATAGACCTTTACATGAGTTGAATTAAGTTTCTCAAAACTATACAAACATGCAAAGACAACAACTAGTCAAATCTAGAAAACTTTAATAGCAAAACAAATACACATGGATCTAAGGTCTATCCAAAACAAAGCTAAAGGGATAAATTGCAAATTGTTCCTTTCGAATATATGGATCCATATATTTAAGGACAAATATTGATGTCCGCTACAGCTTATTGACTGTGCATACTGAATAAGCCTTCCTTGTGTAATAGCCTGCAAACCACACAAAAAATTGTAAACCTTACTAGAAAAACTCGGTACGACAGGCTCGACTCAGAAAACATTGAGGAGGATCGAACCCGAGTCATCCATGTGGATAACCACCTTCCAAACCAACCGAGTCATCCCAAAGGGACAAGTGCAGTGTTTGTGTTCTTATAGGATACTCCCAAAAGGGTAGTTGACTATCTCTAGTACTCATTATTACAAAGGATGATTTAACTATTTCTTGAAAAAAATGATGTGATGTAAGTGCGTTTTGAGAATTACACAATGAAAAAGCATTGTTACCAACCAACATAAAAACCATTCTTAATGATTCATAGCATTAGTTAGGCTATACAAGATTCTCTTATTTAGAAGGAAAAAGAATAGCAATGTTTTTTAGGGTTTTGAGTGGGGAGATTTCATAATAATGCTTTATGACTTGTTGGTGTACCTAATATTTTTTTATTTATAGAAGATTATTAGATGTAAACTAAATTCTTAATGTAGTTGTCGGTTGTAATAAGTTAACAAAAACAAAGTACTACAACACAACTCTAGAGAAGCAAACAAGCTGCAGATCAAATGGCAAGAATGGGTTGCAGTTCATTTTTTGAAGAACTTAGAATTTATCACTTTCCGCCTTCATGTGTAATTTCTATTTTAGAACACGACAATCAAAGTACTACGGTACCTAGATTTGTCACTTTTGTTAATTCTATGAACAACTATGATCAGGACGATCAGAGTACTATGTTACAAGGGTATCTTGTAATAGTTAGATATGTTTGTTTTAATAAAATATCGTTCCTTACAAAAAAAAAAAAAACAGAAAAGAAGGAGAGAAGAGAAACAACACAATCTTTGTTTATTATATTTTCACAGCTAAAATGTAGTCGGGTGCACCAAACATCTCATGTTCACGCAGGGTCGGGGAAGGGCTTCAAAGGTTGAACCCGTAACCTATCAGTTACACGAAGGTAACTTTATGAGTTGCTCCAATGTTATCCTCAAAAAAAAAAAAAAAGAGAGAAGAGAAACAACACAATCTTTATTTATTACATTTTCACAGCTGTGGATTTTATATTTTCAGTAAGAATAACTTCTTAAATGGAGCTATAAATGAGATTATATCCTGATATAGTATGGATGTTCATTTGTCATTCACGTGGAAGTGTATGGACCATTACTTGCATTTATTTAATAGCTTTGGTATGTAAGTATATAATTTCGAAAAAAATGAAATATATTTTCCAAAGCACAATACTCAAAGACAAAAAGTACTTCTACCTAAAAATGTGGTTTGTCTCAAACATACTTGTGAAAAGTTTATGTAAAATATTGGAAGAAGATTTGTAAAAGTACGTAGTAGAAAAAAATTGGAAAAAAAATATAATTGTATTTTGAGAGATATATAGTTAATTTATAAGGAATAATATGGTAAATATGAATTCTTGGTAAGGATATTTTTGTCTTGAAAAAATTAATACTGTTTCTGCTTCTGTTTCTTGGAAGAAGCAGATATTTGTAGCTTCTCCCCAACAACAGAAAAACTGCTTCTGCTTCTTGGAAAGAAGCAGATATTTGTAGCTTCTCCTCAACAATAGAAAAACTGCTTCTGCTTCTACCTAAAAGTACTTTTTTTTAGTTGTCAAACACCTCAAAATTCTAAAAATAATACTTTTGTTGAAAAAAAGCACTTTTGACTTTGGAGAAGCAATGCCAAACATGCTATAAGTCTGTATGTATAATAATTTTGTTGAAAGCTTATTCGTCATTTATAGCCTATTCGATGTGTATCTTAATTAGTCGGACCATTAAATATTGAATACCAAGTAGTAATAACGTAATTTTTTTTTATAAATTGCCCAAAACAATTTTTCATTTGCTGCAAAAGAGGAAAGTTCCCTCATGAGAAATGGACAAAGGACTGAGTAATTACAATTGGATGGAGATGTGTTAGTTGGAGAAAAGGGCCAAAAGAGTTATCATGATATCCAAATTTGTCCATATTTTAAAACTCTTCAATCTCTTGAATATTGTAAATTGACACACGTAGTAGTCCCCACTCATTAGTCATGTGCAATATATACTACATAGTGAGAATCATAACGACAAATACAGCGGGGATTGAAAGTTGGAGGAGGACTTTTTTTTTTTTCCTTTCGAATCGGAGCGACAAAGGGCTGAATCTCAGCGGATCGTGGCAGCAAAGTCACTCTACCACTTACAATATCTCGTCGCATATTTAAATCGTCTGCAAAGGATTCTGCCCGCCACTCGATAGACCTAAACGTCGAAGCATGAGGTGTGACTATAGTTGGTCATTAGCTAATCTAACTTTGGTCATATATGAAAACATAATTTTAACATAACATTTTGTATAATAAGCAGAGCATTTAGTTAGTACCACTAACTTCCTGTTTAATACAAACTAAACACAAAATCTTGGTTTCGACATATTGTACGTTCTAAAAAAGATGATACAATTTTTTTATTAGTCAGTTCAAGAAAAGAATGATACAATTTTATATTTCGAAACAATTTACGTTAAACTTACCCTTTTGCCCTTGTTGAGATGGTTTATAGCCACACTTACCTATGATTTATTTTAGACTATAAATTCAAGAGTTTTCTCACATTTCTTAAACTCCGATCCAAGTTAAATTAGTATATTTATTATAAAATGGAGGGATAAAATGTGAAAACTAAAATAAGAATCTTTTAATTTGAATATATCCCCTCAACCTTTGTTATTATATATTTTATACTACGTACAATACGAGTAATGTTTTGAATTTTAATAGATCATTCATGTGGAACACTTGTGTTATCTAAAGAAAGACCTCAAAATTAATTGATTTTATGTACTTTCTTTTTCTTTTTAAGATTCTGATAGTGAAAACAAATTACTCAAAAACTTTTAAAAAGTGATAAAAGAAAACATTGTCAAATAGGTGTAAACACTCCTTCACTCCATACTTTTATGAAAATTTCAAAGTGAAAAAACTGTTTTAATTTAAGTGCTGGGAGTATTCGAAATTTATTTATAAAAATTTAATTTAATTTTTTAAATAAAAGTCCAAGTTCATATAAAAATATAAGGATTTCGTCACCTATAAAAGGTCAATCATTGAGTCATTTCTATTACTATTGAGTTACACTACTAGTAATTATTTATTGGTGATTTTTTTTTTTTTTTTTTTTTTTTGGGTAAATGCCAATGAGATCATTTTCATTTGTTCATCCCGTGACTTCAACTATCTATTTTGTACACATACATACGTCCACTCACATATCAATTACTCTTACTACTCATTCGTTTCAATTTATCTGACACCATTTTCTTATTAGTCTGTTCCAAAAGGAATAACATCGTTCTATATTTAATAAAAGTTTAACTTCAAAATTACTACTGCCATTGCTGAAATGATTTACAACCACACAAACATCTATATCTTATTTTATACCACAAATTTAAAAAATGTTCATTTATTTCTTAAAATTTTGTGTCAAGTCAAATTGTGACACATAAAATGAAACGGAGAGAATACATTTAATACTTGATAGCTAGATCTACCAATTACAATTAAGCATAATTAACTAGAAAATTAAGACGCTAGTAATCTCATTTATATAATGAGACCTTACTTTGAATAATTTGATTTGTCATTCGTCTTGACATTAATTTATATACAGTGTCTTATATTATATCATCAAGTCACCTACTCGATAAATACAAATAACCATCCATATAATATAAGGTAGAATTGATAACATAACATTTTATCTGCTACAACAATGAAAATTGTATATTTTCTTTTCTTGGAAAACAAAAAAAAATGTATGGTAATATTGGCATAATATTGTGTCTAGTAAATAGTATACTACCATTTATCCATTTTTTAACACACTAAGATGAATTTCCACAAGTATAAATTGGAGCGCAAAGTTTTCACCAAATTTCGTAGATAAACTACTATTACCGAGTGACAAGTTAGATTGCTCTAGCGGTCGAGTACCTCCATCATCGACGATTCGATCTATGATTCGAGTACAGTGAAGGGACGTGTAAGAACACTAATGATTATTTTCCAAATTCATTTTTTTGAGCCGATGATCTATTCACTCAAAACAAGGGTAAGGTGTACGTACACCTCACCTTCTTCAATCTCCACTTATAAAAATTATACTCGATATGTTGTTGTCGGTGGGACCTAGTTCCTACACTCCATTCACGAGCCTACTTAACTTGTGTACTTACAGAACAAACTTTTCTCTTTCCCACCAATTAATCCATCGATACAGAACAAGAAGTGAAAAATTCAAGAAAAAGTGAGAGTTTTTCTATTTTTTATGAGTATATTATTCTGAGAAAGTACTTTGGTTTTGGTATTCAAATGGAAAGTAAAAGCACAAAGAACAAAAAGAAAAGCTTCTATAGATTCTGACTAACACCTTTACTTTCATTTAAAATTACTACTCCCTTTTGACTCTTTAACCTTATTTCAAACCTTGTGACCTCCATTTTTATAATCTCATTTTTCAGTACCCCACATTGCTTTTGCCAGACACCATTCTTGGGAATTTGACTCCTATATATATACACATGCATACTCATTTTGTTGTCAGTGTTCATTTTTCACTTTAAGCTGCTGCTTCTTGTGTTTAGAGTGTTTGAATTAGTTAAAGTTTTAGCTTTAGATTGTTTAAGTTTGAGGGTGTTTTAGAGTCTTTGAAGTAGTTATAAAGTTTTGAGCTTTAGATTGTTTAAGCTTGAGGGTGTTTAAGAGTGTTTGGAATAGTTAAAAAAGTTTAGAACTTTAGATTCTTGATGCATTTTAAAGTTTTTTTGGTGTTGGGGTGTTTAGAGTTATTGAGATAGTTAAAGTTTTGAGCTTTAGATTGTTTAAGTTAGAGGGTGTTTAAGAGTCTTTGAAATAGTTAAAAAGTTGTAAGCTTAAGATTCTTTAAGTTATAGGGTGTTTAAGAGTCTTTGAAATAGTTAAAGTTATAAGCTTTAGGTTCTTTAAGTTTGAGGGTGTTTGAGAGTTGTTGAAATAGTTAAAAAGTTGTGAACTTTAGATTCTTGATGTACTTTTCTTGAAATGGTTGGAGGGGTGTTGAAGAGTTTTTGAAATGGTTAAAGTTGTGAGCTTTAGGTTCTTGAAAATGGAGTGGAGGGGGATTTTGTTTTTGTGGTATTTGGTGAGTTTGGTTTTGTTGTCTGAAGGTATTGTTGAAAATGATAAGCAAGCATTGTTGGATTTTGTTAACAAGTTGCCTCATTTGCATCCTTTGAATTGGGATGCAAATTCTTCAGTTTGCAAGAATTGGACTGGAGTGACTTGTAATGAAGATGGTTCTAGAGTTATAGCATTGAGGTTACCTGGGGTTGGGTTCAATGGTCCAATTCCTAATAATACTTTGAGCAGGTTAACTGCATTGCAGATCTTGAGCCTTAGATCTAATGGTATCAATGGTACATTTCCTATGGACTTTGGTAACCTCAACAACTTGTCATATCTTTATCTTCATTACAACAATTTTTCAGGTCCTTTGCCTTTAAATTTCTCTGTTTGGAAAAATCTTACTAGTCTGAACTTGTCAAACAATAGATTTAATGGCACCATTCCTAGCTCAATTTCTGGTTTGAGTCAGCTTACTAGCTTGAATCTTGCTAACAACTCACTTTCTGGTGAAATTCCTGATTTGCATTTGCCTAAATTGCAGCTACTAAATTTGTCAAACAATAATCTTATCGGTACTGTGCCAGAATCACTTCAAAGATTTCCAAAGAATGTGTTCATTGGTAATGCTTTATCTTTACTTGACTACCCTGGTTCAAATTCTTCTGTTATTTCCCTGCCTCAGCAACCAATTCCAAAATCCAAGAATGATGGGAAATTGAGTGAGAGGGCTTTGCTTGGGATTATAGTAGCTAGTAGTGTAATTGGGATTCTTGGATTTTGTTTCTTGATAGTTGTTTGTTGTTTTAGAAGTAAAAAGGAAGATGGGTTGTTTCCTGGCAAGATGGAGAAGGGAGATATGTCTCCGGAGAAGGCGATTTCTCGGAGTCAAGATGCTAGTAATAGATTGGTTTTCTTTGAGGGTTGTAACTATGCATTTGATCTAGAAGATTTGCTTAGAGCTTCGGCTGAGGTATTGGGGAAAGGCACATTTGGTATGGCATATAAAGCAATATTAGAAGATGCCACCACAGTGGTTGTGAAGAGGTTGAAGGATGTAGGTGCTGGGAAGAAGGAGTTCGAGCAGCAAATGGAGGTTGTGGGAAGTATAAAGCATGAAAATGTGGTTGAACTTAGAGCATATTACTATTCAAAAGACGAAAAGCTTACAGTCTCTGATTATTTCAGTGAGGGCAGTGTTGCGGCAATGCTGCATGGTATGTCTCTTGATACACTCTCTAAATTTCATAGTTTTTAACTTCCTATGCAAGCTTGTGGTTACTTGACTTATCTCATTCAACTTAGTTATTTGCTTATGGACTTTGTTGGCAGATTCATAGTGCTTTATATCGATTCGTGTATGATATGATTGTTAAAACCAGTTATTGCTATACCTAAGTGAGTTCTCACAACCAGACCTGTTAAGTTAGTGAAATAGTATAGAATTTTCCAATCTAAAGGCCAGCCATTATAGTTTATTTTGTTATGGTAGGGCCAGAGCTCTAGGTGGGAATCCACTGAAGTGTATTGTAGGTTCCATATGTTCTCTTTCCAGCAGTAGTAGTTAGTTGTACTAAAAAAGTGGGATGATCCTAACATGTGGTTTAAGCATCTCTATGGGACAGTTTTGCAAGAAATGAAAAGTCCAATCATTATTTTAAATATTTAACTATACAAATTTTTGTCACTTCTCCCTTGCCACTAATCTTTCGTTTCATCCACTAATGAACTATTTCATAGTGTGTGGATAATCATTTCTGATTTATATCCCCTTTTTAAGGTAAGTCAAAATCACTCATGATTTTGTCGAGACTCTAGCTTTTTTCGTTTCCCCTAAGTCTTTGTCTATCTGGCCAATACTTATGATGTCAAAGCATATGAACAGCTAAGCTTCCATTAACATTTTCACTACTGGGACCTGATTTATGTAATTAGAAGTCTAGAAAAGGGATCCTAAGCTATTGTCAACCTTATTCTGCGTAGAATCTTTTGAGACATTACGACGGAATTCTTTCTGGTTATGTTGATTAATTACTCCCTAATGTTGGTCTTTTCTTATCGGACCAAAGTAAAATGGCAACTTGTAGAAAGAGAATGAGTCATCTTGTAACTGTATTTCAGCTATGTCATCTGAGTGTAACTTTCGCACAAAGAAAAAAACAACCATCTGAATGTAATGTGTAGTTTTTCACTAAGATGGTGAGTTCTACAATGGATGCTTTAATTTTTAAAAAGTTAGGATTTTGCTTATTCAAAGTGAAAGGAGTGACTAGGAGCTTCAAGGCATACTGATTTGTCTGATCTTCGGCATGCTATTGAATGATAACTAAAAATTTGAACAAATTAGAGATACAGAAGATTCAACTCCCGATCCTTCGAGTTTGTTAAAGATGGAATGGTTATCATGTGGTGTTATAGTCTAATGGAGCACCGATAGGTTGCCTATTTCTTCTCGTGTTGAATCAAAAGAGACAAGAGCGCTTTTAATCCAGTTGCTTCCTTCTTAGTATCCATGAAACTTGTTCTTCCGTGTTTCTTTCCTTCTCCTTGTACAAACAAGGTATGATAGAAAGACGTCTCTTTTCCAGCAATTGGAAACTAAAATTGATAGTAGCAAGGAACGGAAATCATGAATTATTGAAGATATCGACTTTTCTACCTGTTATCTTGCTATTTTAGTTTTCTCTGTTTTTAAGGTTAATTGGTATTGTTGTCATCTTTGCTATAGATCTCTTTGTTACCTGCTATAAAAAATTTCTACTGCAACTTGTAGGTAAACGGGGTGATAACAGGATCCCGTTAGATTGGGAAACTCGACTTAGGATAGCCATTGGTGCAGCGAGAGGTATTGCTAGGATCCATGCTGAGAATGGTGGCAAGCTAGTCCATGGAAACATCAAATCCTCAAATATCTTTCTGAACTCTAAACAATACGGTTGTGTATCCGATGTTGGTCTATCAACAATAATGAGCTCCTTGGCTCATCCAGTAGCTCGTGCTGCTGGTTTTCGTGCCCCAGAAATAACAGACACCCGGAAAGCCACACAACCTTCTGACGTGTTCAGCTTTGGCGTGTTGTTATTGGAGCTTCTTACAGGTAAATCCCCCGTCCATACAACGAATGGAGATGAGATTATACACTTGGTTCGATGGGTTCATTCAGTGGTCCGAGAGGAGTGGACTGCTGAAGTATTCGACTTGGAACTATTGAAGTACCCAAACATAGAGGAAGAAATGGTGGAAATGTTACAGATAGCAATGTCTTGTGTGGTAAGGATGCCAGATCAAAGACCAAAAATGTCCGAGGTAGTTAAAATGGTCGAAAACGTTCGATCTACTGGTGTTGATAATCAACTGTCATCTGAAGCCAAAACAGAAAATTCAACACCAACAGCAGCAACACCTATGCCTGAGACACAATCTGATTCTTAATGACCTACTAAACATCATTCTCTTGCTAGCCATTTTTATCACAGTTTACTATTCATGTTGAAATGTTTACTTCACTCTCTCAGTGAACAAGAGCACTTTTTTAAGGTATTCTTGAAATTGTATTCTAATTATAAATTCTAAGCTCTCTCTAAAAGTGTCATATTTTCCATGTTCTTGAAGCATTGATATTTGATCATAAAAACATTGTGAATGTGCAACAACTAAGCTCTCTCTCAATAGTAGCATAGGCATTTTATAGACCATGCACATGACAATATCAATATAGCGTGTATGCAATAGGTAGAACCATATTCACTACCTTCGGATCGAACTTTATATGTGTGCAGAGACGGATCCAGGATTTGAACCTTATGAGTTCTAAATTTTCAAATAACAATCTCAAGTGCAAGTAACTGCTTTCTCACTTGATTTTTTTACATATTCTGTGATTTTTTTTAATACAAAAATACTGTTTTCGCTAAATCTAGTGGGTTCCGCCGAACGCGTAGTCTACCTTCTACATCTGTATGTGTGTACATATTGTTGTGTTAACAGATCAAAAGAAATATATACGTGGGTATATACATACATAAAATGAAGGCATACTGAACTTTTTATCCACCTTTGATAGTGCCGAGTTGTGGTCTAACGGAATATATAGACTATAAACAATTATAAGTGAAGCCTCGGAATTTATGAGAAAATAGTAACAATTTTCTTGGTTAACTTGATATTTTGCTGATGAAATTGTTGCAAAAATTTCATCTTCTGCCTTGAAAATTGACTGGTTTTGAGAGTTTGTTTCCGTTTATGATGCTTTTAGCAAAATGGTATCCGCTTCGTTCGCAGACAACACTTCAAGTTATCTGGAGAGCTTGGAAAGATATTAAGGACAAGTGTTGTCTAGGCAAGAATGTTAATGGCAAGTGTTGTGTAAGCAACATTTCAAAGTTATCTGGAAAGAATGTGGAAAGAGATTAAGGACAGTATTGCCTAAGCGAAAAGAGTCAAAGACAAGTGGAGGGTAGAGATACTGACATAATTTGTAAGATTCATGGGGTATGTTAGTCCAAAATGTAATAATTAAACCAAGTGAATGTTAATTTTGCAAAACCACTGTTACGGAAGTCAAAAGGCATACGACCACTTTTGACTACGTTAGTCAAGCAATAGCCTGCACACACAATTTCGTTGAAAAGTAATCAGATTCGGAAAAATTCCAGTATTTTATACTGAAATTTGTGAAAAAAAATTCAGAATCCCAATAATTATATTGGGATCACTTAAATATGAATCTCAGCATAAAATACTCGAATTTTGAACTATGTATAAAATACTGGGACTCTAAATATAAAACTCCGATTTTTTTCTGAAACTTTGAATAAAACTCCAATTTTTTTTTACTGGAGTTTAGTTCAAAATCTTAGATGTTTGTATCGTGACTAGTATGGGTATTGTTTAATACCAAGAGGTTGTAAATATATGGAGAAGTAATTTAACTATTTCACGATAAATTATGAAATGGTGAATAAAATTCACTTAGAATGCAAAAAAATAGCTACTAATCAATTTTTCACTAAGCGAACTTGGGCTTTGTTGGGCTCTTCGAGTTAGAGTCCAATATGGGAGATCTTACAGAAATAGGACACATTTGGCTTGTAAATGACTATTCTTCAAAGTTCCCCAAAAGTTCTTATGGGCCTTAATTTGCATGTAAATAACACGTGTTTTCTTCTTCTGCTTCCCACAGGATGCATGCAAGACACGTACTATTAATGTGCCAAGTAGTGACTGTTAAAAGTGTGGAAAAAAAAGTAAATGTTACCCCTCCGGTCCACTTTATTTGATGTTTTTTACTTTTCGAGAGTCAAGTTGACCAATTTTCGAATTCAAATTGAATTAGATTTAGTCAATATTTTAAAATTATAATTTAGATATTAAAAAACTACACGAAAAGTACTACAAGTTGCAATTCTTGTCATATTAATATGGTGAAGAAATATACCTCAAAATATTGGTCAAAATTTACATTATTTGACTTTTAAAAAAGGAAAGTGATCAAATAAAATAGACCGGAGAGAGTAATGTTTATGTTTTACCAAAAAAAACCAACAGAAGAAAAAGGGTCCTAGCACCAAATGTTCAAACTAATAGGGGTGTAGTTGAAAATTAGCCAACAAAGATACGACCACCTTTTATAAACAGTATACTATAGTACTGAATTGTACACGCAGAATCTGAAAATTGCATATTTGTAGGAGAATCAGGTAAATTCATATACTTCTCCTTCTCACTTACTTTTCTTACTATCTGCTCGTTCCGTTCCAAAATGGTTGACACTATTTTTTTATTAGTCCGTTCAAAAAAAAAAAGATATGTTCGTTCCGTCCCAAAATGGTTGGCACTATTTTATTATTAATCCATTCAAAAAAGAAAGAATGACACAGTTCTAAATTTAGAAATATTTTTGAGTTAGAAACTACTACTTACCCTTAATAAAATGCTTATATAGAGATTATTTTGGATCATAAGTTCCAAAAGTCTTACCATATTTCTTAAACTTCGCTCCAAGTCAAACTAAAACAGCCATTAGAACGAAGGGAGTATATATGTACATGTTGTCTGTATGTGCTCCTTTCGTTCTAATTTATGATTCGGGAGTACGAGACTTCAAACTTTTTTACGTTGATTCTAAATTTAGACGTGGATTCTTCAAATTTTTGCATATGAAAATTATATATTTTGATATTATGTAAAATGTATGTAAAAACTACTCCCAGTCATAATATTTACGGAGTATAATTTTAAAATATGTAAGAAAAATTTGATATATACTCACCAAATAGATATGTTGACGCATAAATTAGAACACATAATATATCTTCTTCTTCTTTTTTCTTTTTTTTTTTTTTTTTTTTTTTTTTTTTTTGCATGCAGCTGGTCTGGTTATTTTCTTTTTTCTTTTTTTAGGGAACTAGTAGATGATGGCGTCAAAGCGGATAATTAAAGAGCTCAAGGATCTGGTGAAAGATCCTCCAGATTTTTGCAATCTTGGTATGTTTCTAGCACCTTCCTTTTTGCATAAAGGTTCCTAGAACTGGCAAGTGTGCAACTTGTGATGTGTCTAGTAAGTGTGCTGCTTTTAATGGGCGAGTTAGACACGCGTCATGAGTTGGAGCGTTGCTAGGGATAAAAGTCTGGAATTTAAGCGAGGAAGAGTGGAGGAACATAACCATTATTTATCGAGTTTTAAACTTTGCAACTTTGATAGTTAGAGATTTCTAGGTCATAAAAAAAATTATTTTTTCTATTGATGGTGTCCGGTCTAACTTGCACGCACTCCTGGACTGTTCGACTAGCTATGTGCTTATAAGCCTATTAATGAGTGTTTTGTAACCAAAAGGGAGAAATTGGGAAATCTTAACTTATTATAAGTGGCTTATGAGCAAATTATGGCTTATAAGCTACTTATGATAAGCTCACCCAAACGGGCTCCTAGTGGGCTCTTAGTGTATTTTTTGCCTATGCTGAAATTTGAACTTGAGATTTCTTCGTTCTCGCCTCATTGACCACCGGATCACGACCTTGGGTGAAAACGAAAATAAAAGAGAACCTTCTTTTTCTTGGTTTAAACTTTTGTTAGTGTTTCTTTATTTCTTTCCCCCAAGTTAGCTGGTTTTTTGCTATGATTAGTCATTTTAGGTGCTCTCCTATATGATCACACAAATCAACCACCTTGTGTGTTTTCATTAGATAAATTTCGGAGAAATACAGTTTTTATTGAGCTGGTAATGAGTGGCTTTGTAGATTTTAGTTTATTTGAACTTAGGTTCTAGCTGAACAGGTTGTGAATAAAAATTAATCGCGGTCGCCAACTCTTTTTTCTTTGATAACCAAGAAATGAGATGTTTCTACTTTCCAAACTAGGTGGATAGGCACACCTGAAATTCTTGTTTCATCGGGTTTCGAACTCTTGACATGCGCCTGGCACATACATATTCAACACTTTATTTGCCGTTAGGGCCTTGATCACCAACTGCAATTCAAACTGGATGTAAATCATGGAATTTTAACCTTGCTTTTGTTGCGAGTTTTCATAACATTGATAAAATACAGACTTATGATTAGCAAGGACAAACTTGTGAGAATGGGGACAATCGAGGCTTCATGGTCTCGAACCGAAGTTTTGAGCATGTAGCTATAGGTTTATTGTTATGCTCTTTCCTCATGTAACCATTGAAGAGTTCCCTAATTGTTATGCTCTTTCCTCATGATGTTGTGTTAGGCCCAGTTGGCAATGGCAATGATCTGTTTCACTGGGAAGCAACACTTATCGGTCCACCAGACAGTCCCTATGCGGGTGGAATGTTTCATGTAACCATTAATCTTCCACATGATTATCCATATAAGCCACCCAAGGTATTTTTCCCACAGCCTGAAATGCATACAAATTCTTTGATGACTTGCCTGATTGGTTCCTAATTTGGTAAACTGTGCAAAGCGTTCTTCTACGAATCAAGGGCGTGAATATATCGTTTTCTCGGCTTGTGATGTTGCAGTATCATTGAGTTAACGAGTACATTTGTTCATATTAATCTTCTAAGGCTTGTGTAGATCTAAAGCTCCTTTCGACTTTCAACTGATATGCATTGTTGACTATGACCCCCCTTCCAGAGAAACCTCAAAAAAAGAAATCATAAAGTGAGAGAGGCCCCAATTGTGGTATTTCCTTTAAGAAAAGCTTAAATTTGCGGAATTGATCTTGCCCTTTAAGGTACTTGAATTTGTTGTAAAAAGTAGAAACTGTGCAGACAGGTCACAGGTTTACTTGAATTGTGATAATATCATTAAATGCCTAAGTTTCTTGCGAGTGGAGTGTGGTGATAATCAAGAATAATATTTATACAATGTGCGTACTTCTGTTTTACTACTAATTATTTTTTGGGGGTGAGGGTTGAGATAAGGAATAAGCCATAGTTATGTGCCTTGTTTCCATCGTAATAAAGGGTGAGAAAGTGAGCCGGATCATAAAGGCCTCCTTTCTTTCATCTAAAGCAAACCTACTACTATACGAACAGTCTTCTTCGGCTAAGATTTCCTATCGGGGAAATACTTCATGTTGTGCATGTTTGAGATGAATTTAATTGGATTCCTCAGCTGACGCTAGATAGGAAAGGGTTACTGGAGCAACCTATTCCAGGGTTGCCTTGGGGTACAACATAATCCGAAGCATTAGGAGCTCTGGCCGTTTACAGAACTACCATATCTTTAGAGGCAATAATTCATCTGCCAAAATAATGCTATCTTGGAATATATAAGCAAAGATCGATTTGTTGGAAGTCCTAATGCTCTTCCAGTATTGGTTTATAAATCACTCGAACAATCTTTTGCAGCATAGTTTGATGACCGAGATCTTGATACTTCGATCAAAGATCATTTCCATCTTAAATACTCTGTTGAATAGTTCAGCTAAAAGGGGAAATGAAGTCCATTTACCGCTGCAGACATGTTATTTCCATATAATTTTGACATTTATGCTATTCAGTTGACTAAGTACAATGGTCTAGAGATGAATTCCATTTAATTTGTTAGATTGAATTGGCTAAGTACGTGGATGTAGAAGTTCAATTAATCGATCAACTATGCCTCAATGCCGAACCATTTGGGGGGTAAATGTTCGATGTGCAAAAATGCATAAGGGGGTTGGGTGTCCCCGGATGTTTTTCTGTAGTGCATGTATTTGCATTCGTCTTTTCCTTTACTCGTTTCGCTGGGAAGGACATTCTATGGCTAATGCTGATGCTGAATATGCAGGTAGCTTTTAATACAAAGGTTTTCCACCCAAACATCAACAGCGATGGTAGCATTAGCCTTGATAGTTTGAAGGAACAATGGAGCCCAGAACTTACAATCTCCACGGTGAAGTCTATCTTTCGATTTTACTTATTATTTACAATCCAAGAGTTCTGAGGTCTAATACCATCCATGGATAGAGCTCACAAGGATGTGTGATTATATTAGATGATTAGCACCCACGGACACGTAGCTAGCTCCGCCCTGGTTCCTTGTTTCGACATATCTTTAGGCAAAGTTGATTGATTAACTGCGAGTTTGCATCTTTATTTTGGAACTGTTTATTGCAGGTGATGCTATGTGTTATTGCTCTGCTAACCGACCCCAATCCCGATGATCCTCTGGTGCCGGAGATTGCTCATATGTACAAGACTGATAGAAGCAGGTATGAAAGAACTGCTTGGAGCTGGACTCGAAATTACGCCACGGGTTAGTTACTGTGGCTATATGTCTTGAAGGTTGTGTTGTTGCCTCTTTGAAACACTGAACTTTGCCTTTTGATTTGTATGATCTAAAGGTTTCTGTAGCTCTATGAATGTGTTAAACTTAAGCAGTTCGACCCTTTGCTTTTGAAGCTGGTTATGAACATATATTACTCCCTCCGGTCCATATTATTTGATTTTTTGGGTGTTTTCACGCATATTAAGAAAATTATCTTTTTAGCATTAATTAGCAATATAATTGACTATATTAGCCCTTATTCAAGCTCTTATTACTTATCATTTTATTTAAAATTATTTATTAGCAAGGGGGAACTAGCTCTATTTGCAAAAAGAAAGGCTATAACCTAAATAACATACCTAAAATAGGTTCCCACATGAAATTTCTATGAATCTAGTAAGCAGTAGCTCAAAATTTTGTGAAATTTTGATGAGTAGCCATTTTTGGACGTGCTCAATAAGTTTTATCTACCGTTTTCAACATAATTGAGGAATAGCCGCGCACTTACACTTCATTAGCATTGGCACACACTTCAGACTAGTCTCGGTATTTTATACTGGGACGTTGAACTAATATGATCAAAGTCCCATTATTTTATACTTGGATTCATGTACCTGGAGCTTTATAAGTCCTAAGTCCAGTATTTTATACGGGGATTTTGAACTAACATGTTCAAAGTTTCAGTATTTTATGTTGGGACTAGTGTTTAAGTGATCCCAGTAGTTTATACTGAGATTTTAAACATGTTTGTTCAAAGTCCCAGTATAAAAACTGTGATTTGTCCGGCTATTTTCAACGAATTTATTTTTGATGGCTACGAATCCAGTAGCGCGCCCCAAACAGGCCCCTACCAAATAGCCGGAACTAGCTCTTTTTGCAAAAAAATGGCAATAAGCTAAATAACATACCTAATATAGGTTCCCACATGAAATTCCTATGAATCTAGAAGCAGTAGCTCAGAATTTTCGGGCTTGGGCTCTTCTTTGCAAAATAAGTTTTTGTAAGGAATAAATAGATTTGCGCTGCTATTACATTTCTGGCCCCCATAAAAAGTGACTAAAATAGCATTCATCTGGAAAAGTGGTTGGCGATCGCCATAGGAAAACTCATGATAATCTTCAGGTTATTGCTAATAGAAAAATTTGATGACAGCAGAAAATCTGTTATGAGGGTCAATTTTTAAAAATTGATTTCATGTTCAACAACATACTAAGTATAATCCTACCAAGAAGGTCTGGAAAGGATGAGATATATACAGACATTATCGCTATCAAGGTGGAGAAGCAGTTTTCGCTAGACCCATAAATTAGCTCCATGTCCATAAGTATTAATTAGTTTTAATGATATTTGTCGTGCATTAACTCTAAGTTTTAATTAATTGAAATTCTACCAAGTAGGCAACAATTTATACAATATTCATTGCCCGTTAATTATCAAAATGTCCAAAACTCATGTCTAGTGACCAACAAACGCTCTTTTTGTTAAAAAGAAAAAAACAATTAATGAGGCATGAAGTTCAAATCACACTATTGTTGTTGTTTTCCTTCAATTTTTCACTAAAAGTTGGTAAAAATTGTAAAAATTTGGCTTTGTAGCTTGTTTGCACCGCACTAAATGAAAACTAACCGGCAATATAAAATTTTTTGAAGACTAGCTAGATCCGAGAAAATATTGAGACTTCAAATATAAAATTTTAGAATTTCCCTGAAATTTTGAACTAATTCTATCAAAATTTACTGAATTTTGCTGGGGTTTAGTTCAAAATTTCATTGTAAGTGTGGATTAATTATTCCTCAATTAATTTTAAAACATTAGATAAATTCACTTAGGACGTTCAAAATTGACTAGTTATCAATTTTTCACGTAAAATAGGGTGATTTACAATATAACATTTCAGGGTGATTTTTCACGTAAAATAGGGTGATTTTTCACGTAAAAATAATCTCCAGGACCTCTTATTTATGCCTCTTTATTCAGTGCACAACTTATTGTCTTTTAACATTTTTTCAATAATAGTACCTATTCATGGACCAAATTAATGAAATAGGCCACATGTGTGTACTTGAATGAGTAGATTGTTGGACAAAAGAAGAGATGCTATATTATAGATTATGTATAATTGACAAACAAAAACACTGGAACTTGTCTAGCATGCATTTGAAGTTATCCACTAAAGTTGTTAAACATTTATATGCGCAGACACTAGACTTATGAAATGTAAATGAAATTAGGTATATATACCATACTCATTTATGAGTTATTCAAAGCATGCAGTGAGTCTAGTTCCAAAGACAAGTACCATAATATAACAGCATGACTATTCCACTACTAATTTCTTTTATTGTTTCCCATCCGGTTTCCGGTATCTTCATTGGAGTCCCGATTAATCCGGATTCGCACCACGTAGGGTTCCATTCGGGGGGAAGCACATTCGAGACCTCTGGTTAAGAGAGGAGTAACCCCATCCGCTACACCATATCATTTGATGGTATTCCACTACTAATTTCTGCTCTCAAACTACGATTTAATTTAAGAGTCTTTCTTTTCTTTCTTTTTAATATCTTAAGAATAGAGATTTGGTATATCTTCTCAGAATTTCTTGTTGATCTACTTTTCTTCCTCATTGTATTTAAAAGAAAAACGCATAATAATCTAGCCAACATTGTCGTATTTGTCGAATAAAATGCAATAAATCCTAGCTAACACCAGTTACAATTATTCACAATTTCAACACAAGTGTCAAAATGTCACTAATACTTCCTTTTGTCTCTGTAACATATATAAAAATAACATGATTAGGCATTTCTTTTCATATGGTTAAGTTTTAGTGGTTAGAGTTACTCATGACCTGTACGGATACTTTCTCTCCCAAAAGAAATATTCAATGTTTAGTGCTTCATGGCGATCCGTCAGGACCAATTGGGAGAATTTTAAACTAAATTCCATGGTGATTCATCGGAAAATAATCTAAGTTCTAGCGACGAGAACTAAAAATTACATAATTTTTAAGGAGTCTGAAAGTTAATCACCTACGCTAGGGTTTTCTATTCCTGTATATTTATGTGAGCTAATTTCGAGTATAATAGTCGACATGCTGAACTGTAAAAAAGGAGTACACTCAAACATCTCTAAAACGATCATATATATTCTTTATGGTGAAACTAATTTTTCATATTCCGATTATACTATATGTTCTTTATTTATCACATCTTGCTATAACAGTAAATGAATGTTCGGACAAATAACATCATTATTATAAAAATATATGATTGTACAATGTTTGGAAGGAATTATATTCAGAAATAAGTTCAATGCACCTAATATGGAATCTTGGTTCTTACTACGTCCACATATATGGTTTTATTTATTTATGAACTAAAACCATTAATTACTACTGTAAGATCACCAATTTACAAGTTATATATTCCCTTCGTCCCAAATTAGTTGACACTTTCAGCTATTGCACGTCCATTAAGAAAATCAATAAATAGAGTATACATTTTACTAATTACCCTTATTTAATACTATATGACTATTAAATACTTTTTGAGAATTACCATTAAGAGTATAGTTGGAAAGAATTGACAAAAGTAGTCTTGAAATCCTAAAGCGTCAACTAATTTGGGACAAATAAATCTTGCTAAAGCGTCAACTAATTTGGGACGGAGGGAGTATATTTATTCTGTAGTACTGGTCGATTCATAGCTGAATTAACGGAGTCAATACACAAAACTGAATTTAAATGGATTTCTTTAATCTTTCCCATAAAAAATAAAGTGGTTTAATAAAGCAAATAAAGGGCTGTTGTATCTTCTTTTAATTATTGGCTTTAAGTATGGGGCACTGTGACCTATGTCTTTTATTGTGGAATTTTATTCAACCTTTTCCATTATAGTATTAATTAATCCTTTTTCAGTTAAATAAACAAAGACAAGAAGCTTTTTTTATACTGTAAATTCAGCATAAAATATGGCACGTGCATACCCTATTCAAGAACAAAGAAAATATAGTCGTGCACACGACTGGTGGACCATTATAAATTCAGATATTATTATTAAGTACTAATTAAAAGCCACTAGTTTAATTAATACTTTTTATTAACGTTAAACCCCTCTTGTTTATTCCCTAATAATGTACTTAGATATTGTCTCTATTATAACTGAAAAGGCTTTAAGAAATACTATCACAACCTGGTAATATGTAGACCAGAGATTTAATACCATTATATAAATGCAAAAAAACATAATCATACCTTACATTTTTCTTGTGATAAAAAGTGTAAAGTTGTTACTAGCTTATATAGTATGATCAGTGGCGGAGGCAGAGAGGAATGAACGGGTTCGGCGGAAACCAGTAAATTTTGCAGAGACAGTTTATTTGTATTAAAAAATATTAAATATATACAAGAATCAAGTTGAGAACCCAGTAACTTGCTCTTAAATATTATCCTAAAATTTAGAACCGATAAGGTTCAAATTCTGAATCCGGAGTATGATATATGAAGTTTCCACATGGATGCTTAGCCATTGCTTACTAGGAATTCCTCATTGATCCTTTAATTTAGAATCTTAATTAATCTTCAGCTTAATAATTACCTAATCATTCTTAAGAAGGTCCACTCTCTCTCATTAATCATTTACCTCTAAGATCTTTAAGTTAAATGAGTTGCCCTTTGGATACTTCAAATGTCCTATATATATACATATAGTGCTTTTGATTAAGAGTTGGGCATATATAATTTATACCTTTTTAATTTACTTTTGAGTTGTAAATTTCAAACCTTTTTAGACAAATAGTAGTGATGATTAGTCATACTTATCTTTTATATTGATTTTTCTCAAATAATTAGAGCAAGGAACAAAAAGAATATGCATTTATAAGAAGCCAATGTGCACTTTAAGCTAGCAAAAAGAATTAAGAGAGAATTATTGTCACAAACAAACTATAGTCAACCCTTTTTGTTATAGCCACATAATGGAGAAAAAAATTAAAATAATATTCCCTCCGTCCCATTTTAGTTTTCGCTTTTAGCTTTTTCACGCCCATTAAGAAAACCATTAAATATGGTGTATATTTTACTATATTACCCCCTATTTAATGTTTGTCTGTTAACTTTTTTGGAGAATTTTTGTAATTATTAAGGGTATAGTTGGAAAGAACTAACATAGTTTGTCTTGAAATCCTAAAAAAAAGCTAATTTGGGACACACTTTTTTTGCTAAAACGTCAACTAATTTGGGACGGAGGGGTATATTAAAACACCTACCTATATATTAATATAGGCTATTAATATAGGCATACATTCCAAGCGTGTTTCAGTATCTTCATGTCCCCTACCTAAACCTCTATATTCTCATTTTAAAGTTCCACATAGTCAATTTATTATTTATAAGATGCATATAGTTCAACATAGAACAATTTTTTTCTCAATGAACCTTACTTTATGTGAACTTAAACTAATTTAGGTTACTAAATTTTAAATCTATGATTCTTCGAAAACAGTCTTTCTATATATATATATATCAAAGACGGGGATTAAAAATTGCGTACATTTCAACCTGATCTATAAGAAAAATTTCGGGACGTGGACACTCGCAACCACCACCACCACTATTATTATTATTATTATTATTATTATTATTATTATTATTATTATTATTATTATTTCATCTCTACTATAGTAAATAAAAGTTTCTGACTTTCTCAAATTTCCAAGCCATTCACGACGGAGACACGTCGACGTCACGTGGATGTACACGTGTCAGATGGTTAACGGAGGAGCATAAACGGTGCCGGTAACGGACTTATTTAAAATTGGGTTTGGTGGGCCCAATGAGCCCATTAAATTGTTTTGGACTTTCGAGACATAGCCCGTACGGTCCGCTTGTTCTTCCCATAAGGTATTCACCTAAATGTTACCAATTTATTAATTACTCCCAACTTTGTAAAGTACACAAATTCTAAGTTCCACTTGCAATGCTGCATTTATTTACAACTCTGCTATCACACCATCACTTTTGTTCTTCAATACTACTCCCTCCGTCTCAAATTAGTTGTCACCTTCAGTTTTTTCACGTCTATTAAGAAAATCATTAAATAGGATGTATATTTTACTATGTTATCCCGATTTAATGCTTGTCTATTAAATTTTGTTGACAATACTCCCTCCGTCCCAAATTAGTTGTCGCCTTTAGCTTCTTCACGCCCATTAAGAAAATCATTAAATAAAGTGTGTATTTTACTATGTTATCCCTATTTAATGTTTGACTATTAAATTTTGTTGAGAATTTTTTTAATTATTAAAGGTATAATTGGAAAAGACTAACAATTTTTGTCTTGAAATCCTAAAGTGTCAACTAATTTGGGACACACCATTTTTTCTAAAACGACAACTAATTTGGGACGGAGGGAGTATTTTTTAATTATTAAGGATATAGTTGGAAAAGACTGGCAATTTTAGTCTTGAAATCTTAAAGCGTCAACTAATTTGGAACAAATGGTTATTGCTAAAGCGTCAATTAATTTAGGATGGAGTGAGTAGTTTGTTTTGCATACATATGGATTATAGATAAATTATTTATACATATTAAATTAATTTATTTATAAATATAAGGTCTGGGATAAAATTATTAAATTTTGTTGAAGAATTAAGTTTACTTTAACTTGTAGATCCGCCTTTGATCATAAGATTATCGAGTTGAACGGAATGAAAGCAACACTAATAAACAACAACAACAACAACAACAACAACAACAATATAATTAATGATGTCCTACAAGTGCGGTCTATGAATGGTGAGATCAGAGATATATGCAGATCTTACCTTACGAAGACGGAAAGGTTATTTTCAATAGACCATTAGACCATCGATTAAAGAATTTTTTTTTTTACAAAAAAAAGATACTTTGTAAACTATATAACGCAATGAAAGCAACAATGATCATGATATTTAGTCAATGACTATGACTCTGCAGATAAATTTGTGATCTATAAGACTATAATTAACCACAAGATTATCTCACTGGAAATTCTATAAATATTCTGCTAAAATCTGTCACCTCGCTTAAAAGATTAAGATGTTGTCTCCATTAATGACATTAAGATCACTAAATGAACTGATGTTTGAGATTAAAAAAGCTACTACTAGTTTCCTTTTCGAGTTAAACTAATATATAGTTTTCTTACACGGTTAATTTAAAACATATTACAAACTTAGTGAGAATACTTCAAAATTAACTTGTAATCGATTTTATATTAATCGACGATGTAAAAGAAAATTTCACCGTCATCCAATTTTTTTTCCAGCCCTCTACGCCTTCAACAATGAAATTTTAAAAGACGATTCTGTTCTCCACTACTCCCCGATGAATGATAGTTGCTTTACTTACTTTCTTCGGATAGGTTGAAAAAGCTGCTAAAAAGAATTAGTTAAACGCTCACCATTCACTTTTTCTATTGACTTCAAAGATATCATGATTTATCTATATATTGGTTTTACTTGAGTTGAGAAAAATACCACGGCATTTGATTTCACCTTACATTATTTTGATTGTTCAGTAATTACAGCAACCATCGAGACATAGCCCGTACGGTCCGCTTGTTCTTCCCATAAGGTATTCACCTAAATGTTACCAATTTATTAATTACTCCCAACTTTGTAAAGTACACAAATTCTAAGTTCCACTTGCAATGCTGCATTTATTTACAACTCTGCTATCACACCATCACTTTTGTTCTTCAATACTACTCCCTCCGTCTCAAATTAGTTGTTACCTTCAATTTTTTCACGTCTGTTAAGAAAATCATTAAATAGAATGTATATTTTACTATGTTACCCTGATTTAATGCTTGTCTATTAAATTTTGTTGACAATACTCCCTCCGTCCCAAATTAGTTGTCGCCTTTAGCTTCTTCACGCCCATTAAGAAAATCATTAAATAGAGTGTGTATTTTACTACGTTACCCCTATTTAATGTTTGACTATTAAATTTGTTGAGAATTTTTTTAATTATTAAGGGTATAATTGGAAAAGACTAACAATTTTTGTCTTGAAATCCTAAAGTATCAACTAATTTGGGACACACCATTTTTTCTAAAGCGACAACTAATTTGGGACGGAGGGAGTATTTTTTAATTATTAAGGATATAGTTGGAAAAGACTAGCAATTTTAGTCTTGAAATCTTAAAGCGTCAACTAATTTGGGACAAATGGTTATTGCTAAAGCGTCAATTAATTTAGGACGGAGTGAGTAGTTTGTTTTGCATATATATGGATTATAGATAAATTATTTATACATATTAAATTAATTTATAATATAAATATAAGGTCTGAGATAAAATTATTGAATTTTGTTGAAGAATTAAATTTATTTAACTTGTAGATCCGCCTTTGATCATAAGATTATCGAGTTGAACGCAATAATAGCAACACTAATAACAGCAACAACAATATAATCAATGATGTCCTACAAGTGCGGTCTATGAATGGTGAGATCAGAGATATATGCAGATCTTACCTTACGAAGACGGAAAGGTTATTTTCAATAGACCATTAGACCATCGATTAAAGAATTTTTTTTTAGAAAAGATACTTTGTAAACTATATAACGCAATGAAAGCAACAATGATGATGATATTTAGTCAAGCACTATGACTGCAGATAAATTTGTGATCTATAAGACTATAATTAACCACAAGATTATCTCATTGGAAATTCTATAAATATTCTGCTAAAATCTGTCACCTCGCTTAAAAGATTAAGATGTTGTCTCCATTTATGACATTAAGATCACTAAATGAACTGATGTTTAAGATTAAAAAAGCTACAACTAGTTTCTTTTTCGATTTTAACTAATATACACCATTTTTTACATGGCTAATTTAAAACTTATTACAAGCTAATTTTTAAGTATTTTATTAATATTTAAACTTAGTGAGAATACTTAAAATTTAATTTGTAATAGATTTTATATTAATCGACGCTGTAAAAGAAAATTTCACCGTCATCTTATTTTTTTCCAGCCCTCTACGCCTTCAGCAATGAGATTTCAAAAGACGATTATGTTCTCCACTACTCTCCGATGAATGATGATTGCTTTACTTCCTTACTTCGGATAAGTTGAAAAAGCTGTTAAGAAGAATTAGTTAAACACTCATCGTTCACTTTTTCTATTGACTTCAAAGATATCATGATTTATCTATATATTGGTTTTACTTGAGTTGAGAAAAATACCACGGCATTTGATTTCACCTTACATTATTTTGATTGTTCAGTAATTACAGCAACCATCGAGAGATGCTAAATGGCCACACCAATTTGGCCCAAATTTGGCCACACCTGTCAAAATGACTTATATATCCTTCAATCTATAACCTGTTATATTTTATTTAACCCTATAAATGACCTAGATTAGACAATAATTTATCATCTTAACCCTATTAGCGCCATTGTGGCCAAAATGAGTGTGGTCAAAAGACCTTTTCGTTTGTTTAAATGATCTAGTCGTTGTTCACGCAGTGTAAAATTCCCAGTATTCAAATATGATACATGTCATGTGTTTCATTTTCGCATCAAGTTTTTTTTCATGAATATATAACCAGAGATAACAATTTATTTCTGATAGATCAAAAAGAAAAGTGTGTCGACAAAATTCAAAAGATTGAAGATATAACATCGGAAGTAAATACTTACTTGTTTCGTCATTCCCTACATACCTAAAAAATGAAAGATCTCTTCCATAACACAGTCAAGAATCGCCATTATATTCTTGCACTATAGCAAAATTCAAAGTTCCCAACAACTATATAATCTTTAGCATCATTTATGAACGTAAAATTTCAGAAGAATGTAAATAGGTAGTGCTTGAGAAGTAGCCCACACGAAGGTAAAAACAAATAGTATATGTGAAGAAAGGAAAAAACACACACAAACACAAAAATATTATAGGTAATGCATTCATGAAAATCGAGGGACATCACGTGATCTTCACTATATCAGTCCATACTTCACAAAACTCTATTATAGTACTCCCTCCGTCCTATTCTGTCTGTCATAATTACTGTTTCGAGAGTCCAACTTCTTAATTTGATGTAGATTAGAATATAAATTGTTTAATTTTTTAGAAATAAAATTTGCATATTTGAAAACTACATGAAAAGTATTATAAGTCACAATAAATTACAATTCAAAATATTTAAAAGATATATATAAAGATTACGGTCAAATATAAACTCGTTTAACTTTCGAAATTCGAACCATGACAAATAAAGTGGAACGGAGTTTTAACACATGCATGGTGTTTGCTGGTGCAGGAAGATCAGCAAGAGAAACGAATTGAGAAATCAATAGGATCTCTAAGACCACCACAAAAGCCATTGACTAATTGTGAAGAGCTTATTTATAAGCACTATCAAATTTGGAAAAATCTACTTGGAACTTAGTTTATATAAGTGATAAAATAATTATAATTTCAATAAATAACAAATTTCGAGTTTAGAATTTCAAATGTGGGACACGAGTAATTCCACATTAGTAGTTGAAAAGAAATAAAGCTCGGGTACAAGGTGCAGTTGTTAGGATACTTTTAATGTGTGATGCTTCTTATGAAAACTGTGCATGATTGATTCAAAGCGGACAGAATCACATTATATTAAGCGTGTCTTTAAGAGGTATTTGCTCAGCAACAAGAATTTGAGGTTTGGTGATGAGCCACGTGGAACTTCATTCGATAAAAAAATTGTTGGATGTACAAACAGAAGTCTCACATTGGTAAATAAAAAGAAATAAAAGCTTATATATAGTACAAGTACCTTTGGGTTGGATTAGCTAGCCCTTCAAGAATGGACTGATTAAGTTTAAATTCGAAATTCGTCTCGAAATACTTAACAATTCTGCAATTTTAAGCATTTAGTTTTGTAACATAGATGTCAAAATAAGTATAGAAGTAGGTATCTAAGCAAGTTGAAGCACTAAAGCTCATAGAAGATCCAAGTTTTGTCTGTTAATAAGTTAGGTGCTGCATGGAACTATTTTTAATTTAAAATAATTATTGTAATTTGACCTCTTTATTGTCCGTCGACTAATAATAATGCTGAAAATTAATGTTTTATTTCCTGTATTTGGAATGAATTTTGTCGATTAAACTCACCTGTCTTATTTCTTGTCCTATGTTAACGTATAGCAAAAAATAATACTGGTTAATATACTCAAGAACAGACAGAAAATATACACATACAGACAACTATCTTCTTTTTCCTCTCCCTAATTATTAATTCATAAGCAAAATCTGATGAATTTCTAACTCAATTATCTTGCTAAATGTTATGAAAAAAAGCAGATTCAAATTTTCCCATTTGCTGAAAGTAAATTAAAAAATTACACTGCCATGTCCCCTTTTATACTACACTGTTTCTAGTTTAGGGTTCAAATTGAAGTTGTGACCTGTAGCAACTTTTGAACCCCTTTACTAGTAGACTAATATATTTCTTTGTGTCGAGAAGGTTCAACAGTGTGTGTGTATATATATATATATACCAAAAAACTTGATTTTACCCTATTTACGTAGTGTATTTTCTCGACGAAAGAGTTGAACCCCTTGCACCTACCTAGGACAGCAATTGGTCTAAACTATATGTAATTTAGTGGCCCGAACTAATCGCGAACTATTACGGAGGTAAGCACTCTTAAGTCTTACCAACAAGCTTTTCATTTTAGAGCTCCTCCTTCTCCTCCTTGGTCCTTTTTACATAATACCAGTGACGTACGCAGAATTTTTAATGAGTGGTGTCAAAAACATAAAAATCTAGACTTTAGAGCTGCTAGGGAATTCGATCGATCGACGCTAAAGACTATATCTCACGCTTCAGCCAACTTAGCTGCGGCATCTCTTGTTTTAGTGGTGTCATTTTATACTTTTATAGAAAATTTTCTATTTTTTCTTATTAATATAATATATATATATATATATATATATATATATATATATATATATATATATATATATATATATATATATATATATATATATATATATATATATAACAATAAAATTTAGTCGAGTGGTGTCGGACGACACCGGTACCATATAAGTAGGTACGCCCCTGCATAACACTCTCGGCCGCCTCTTTGGCAGTATTAAGATCCCCTACCCACCTTTAATGTAAAAAGAAAACGGCGACAAGTACGAGATTCCTCATAAATAGTTGAGGAATTTCATCCAACCCACCACCACCACTAACTAATGAAGGCCGAATGGTCGAGAAATCCGACATCATTACTGTTTTAACAACTTGGAGCTCGATATATAGGGCATAATATATTTATGGAATGCTTTCCTAACCTGTTAATTGGTAATAATAAATTCTACTTCAAGAACATAAGAAATCAATGTATATGAGTTCACACACTGAATGTACCTAGATACTTTAATCTTTTATAATTTATTACTCTGAAATTCATTGAACGATCTTGATTTGTGCTGTAAAAAACTCAATAGGGTCTTAATGCTCCTTATCAACGAGAACCAATAAAATGGAGAATTCATTGTCGCCTCCTCTACTTAATTATAATCAATCCGTTCCAAAATGGATGACATGTTTCGAATTTCGAAAGTCAAACGAGTTTATTTTTTACAGTAATGTTTTCATGTTTTTTAAATATTTTGAATTATTAATTATTGTAACTTATATTACTTTTTATGTAGTTTCTAAATATATAAATATCGTTCCAAAAAATTTAAAGTTTATATGTTCAAATTTACAGTCAAAATGAACTCGTTTGACTCTCGAAATCCGAAACATACCATCCATTTTGGAACTGAGAGAGTATATCCAACCAAACAGCATAAATCAAGGTGGTACTGGAACTTGATGCATATTTTGACTTAGAACCCAATTAGAAACTACTAATAATTCTGTCTCCAATTAAAAATGATTAACTAATAGAATTGTTTAATTTTCTCCATTTTTCGTGGCTCAAAGTAACCATAGTAATTGCTACTTGCTATCTTGGGGTTGATGATTTTGTTTGTTGTTTTGTATTCTATGAAACTTCTACTAAACCACCATCATCCCCACTTGCAAATAAACAAGAATTAGAAATTTCGTCGTAATTTGAGAATCCAAAAAACCATCAAATGGAAAATTTTAACTTGGAATTCTCACAAGATTTGAGAAATCCTAACAAATATCAATGTAAAATTTAACGAGAAACTTTCTCTAGAGTACTTTGTCGATTCTAATGTTTCATAATTGCTTGTCCTTTGTCTATGGTCTCATGCACGTTGAAAAGAGAACCACCACTAGCTCTTATTTTGTCTTTGAAAGACATAAAATCCTTCTTTCTTTTTTTGGTTCCCACCCGGTGTCCGGTATCCTCATTGGAGTCCCGACTAATCAGGATTCGCGCCGCGTACGGCCCCATTCGGAGGAAAGCGCTCCCTACCAGTGATTTTTTCCATACCCAGGATTCGAACCCGAGACCTCTGGTTAAAGGAGGAGTAATCCCATCCACTACACCACATCACTTGGTGGTCATAAAACCCTTCTTCAATTCAAACAAAAAATATTAAGCAATTTAAATTAACTTTTTTTTAAAGTCTTTACAAAGACCCAAACTATGTATATGATTGACCAAACTCTTGACTTAGGTTTCTTTTGAGTTTTCCCAAAACATTCTATTGTTAAATAAAAAGCTCTAATATATTTTATATGCATTTTACGTTACTCATCATTTTTACTACCAGTTTGTCTTTTATTATATTTTGAGTTAATAAGTTCTTTTTAAATATTTTCCAACAGTTTTTCCATATTGGTGGAAGTAAGGTCTGCGTCCATCTCACCCTTTCTAGACCCGACTTTGTGGGATTACACTGGTATGTTGTTGTTGTACGCTAAAAAGTTTTTAGTTCTAACTCTTTAATTACTACGTAATTGTGCCACTATATATATATATATATATATTTTTTTTTTTCTAACCTCAAGATATTAATGATACGAGTGTCCTTGTGCTTCTTAATTATAGACCAATTCATTTACTAATCCTCTTAAGTCGTGATTAAATACTAGTGTTTAGCATAAACGTCCTCCTTAATTGTTAGTTGTCTCCAGCCTAATTCTTTGGCACCCACCAGCCACCGACCCACCCCCTCGCAACTCCCAACCCAAATGAAACAAACAGAAAAGTTTTTCTTTTTGATGAACAAAATATTACCAATTCAAATATAAAAAGAAAGGCAGCTCGGTCCATAAGGCTCTCGTATTCATGCAGAGTTAAGGAAAGGTCTGAACTCTCAAAGAGTGTGATGTTCGCAGTCTATCCCGATGCAAGTATTAGTAGTTGTTTCAAGACGGATGGTTAATTTATGATTCATGGTAGTACCAAACGCATTTACAAATCAGCTTCATTGGCTAGTAGTGTCATTTTTATACATAAATTATCCTAATCTATACTTTATAATTCTAACTTATTAGATTACCCCAAAAGAGACCTTGAACATGGTCTAGTTTCTATGAAAAGATACATTTTTCTACATAAAATGACTGTAATTTAAGATACAAGAAAAGGTTCTGAAATCTTTAATTTCTCATATATCGTTGAAATGAAATATTTTTCTGATAGTATCATTGTTTTCTTGATTATTGTTGCTTTATGATGCTTCGAAACAATAGTATACTCCAACTACCTTTATTGTTCTTATAAATATGAGATGACAATTTTGCAATAAAATTTGCATCAAATTAAACTTATAGCAAAGTGTACTTTGTATTCTACCCTTTGGTTAGATTCTTTTATTCAACGAGTTTGAATTTGCATAAGCTCTAATGAATCAAGAGTAATTACTCCATCCGTCCCAAATTAGTTGACGCTTTTGCAAGATTCGTTTGTCCCAAATTAGTTGACGCTTTAAGATTTCGATACATTTTTTGCTCATTATTTCCAAGTATACCCTTAATTATTAAAGGTATTTTCAAGAAAAATTTAATAGTCATATATTAAATAGGGGTAACATAGTAAAATGTATACTCTATTTATTGATTTTTTTAATGGGCGTGCAAAAGCTAAAAGCGACAACTAAAATGGGACGGAGGAGTATATCAAATATAATGTATCAAATTTCACTGCAGTCTTTTCTTCGATCAAAGAGTCAAGTACTAGTTGAGGCTATATATTGGTTTAATGAGCATTCATCAATGCATGCTTTTTACTTAACGACAACATGGTCAAAATTGTTTACAATTTAAAAGCTTACATCTATTCTTACGTTTTAAATTGATTTACATTCTTTTACTCCTCCATCTGTTTCAGAATGGATGAACTTTTTCGCTTTTCGAGAGTCAAACTGGATGAACTTTGATCGATAATTTAAGATGATTTTTTTTATCATATTGATATGCGAAGAGTTGCATGTTATAGTACTTTTCGTATAGTTTTTGAATATGTAAATTTTTATTTGAAAATGCTAATTTAATATAGTCTAATTTAGGTTCAAAGATTAGTCAAAATGATTTTAAAAAAGTGAAAAGGTTCATCTTTTTTTAAACAGATGGAATATCTCTTAATCACGTTTCTTAAGGTTAAGATTATTTTAGCCCCGTTTGAGATATAGAAACAAATAATAAACACTAAGAAGAAAGTGATGATACAAGATCCAAAATAAAATAAAGGACAAACGGCAAATAGTTATGAGTTCTTTTGGATGTTTTGGTGAAACCAAACACCAAATGATTCAAATACACCTAAGAACACATCTAATTAACAGTTCATAGCTTAATGGGGTACTGCCAGGTAGACACAAAAGGAGATAACTTTCTTTTATATATAACTTCTTCAAACAAATTAGCTCGATATCTCGGATTCGTATCACATAAGGCTCAGTGAATATAGAAATACTCCATATCATAAACTTCTTCATTTTCGAACGGAAGCTCGAATCTGAAAATTCTGGTTTAGGGTGGAGGACCATCAATACCTCGGTCTAGGTCCGAGATAATCCTGTGTTCCATAGCCCCGGGGATATTTACAACTAGCCAATTAAGGAGTCTCAGATGTACTAGTACTGCATCAAAGATGGAGTCATCGATTCTCCCGAGAGGTCACAATTGCCGCGAGCAAAAATATTAATGACGAGGAAGGCTTTTTTGTTATGCTACTAATACTTGCTCTCTCAAATACCTTTTTTTGGTTTAGAACCCAACCGTATAATCGAAATAGGATCGATTGGCCTGAACCCTACTTCTCTTTCACTGCTCAGGTTATCCTGAAGCTGCTAACCTGTCCCCTTCGACTGAACGAACTCCACCACACCACTAATTGATACTACTATATAATAAAAAGGAATAACTTAACAAAGACGTGTTAACCTCTATCCAACATAAACTAATTGCTAAAGAAGAAAACGACTTAAATCAACTTTTTCATATATGTTAGGACAATTTTGGTTGCATCGACTATTCTGATCAGTATACTAATTTTGGTTATGATTATGATTTTTTTGTTTGAATACGGCTCAAATCAAGTGGAATTTAGAACCACATTATTCCAACAATGTCTTGACAATTACTTTCTATACTTCCAATTATATTAATCACAAAGAATTGAAGATCTAACACTGTTGTACGTGTTTTCAAAAGGCCACTCAAAAACTTTCATAAATATTTTTAATTCGTAGCCTAAATTTACTAGCCCTACTTTTAATCTCTAATAAAGTCTAACGCAAAGTAATTTTTGAAATAAGTAATTGTAATCTTTTGCCTCTTGTTACTATTAATCGAGGAAGAACCTAATTAGCAACCTCGTAAATTTATTACTTACAAATTTATTACTTACTACTGGATGGTGTATAAGCTAGTGATTTTTTATTTAACCATATGATATCCAGTGGTCCAATTAATCCAACTTCATCGTATGCATGACCCATTAATTAATGGAAAAGTGCTTGCTACTACGGATATTTTTATTTTAACCTAAAATTCGAAACCTCTAATCAATGATGAATGAATCTTGTTCATCTCACTAAATCTGATTGTACCAGATTGTTATGTCGTACCAAAGGTTCTGAGAAGGCGAGAAAAATCATTTTATCAAAAAAAATAATTAATAAACAACGATATTTTTTTTGAAAACAAGCTAAGCTAGTACTATTAGGCATGTATCTTACAAGCTAATTTGAGTTTAACTTTTACCTATTGTCAGCTTAAAAGTTAAGACCTGATAATTGCGTGATACTAATATAACTCGATAATCTAATTTAATCGATTTGACAGTTCCAAGTCAATGTAATAGGAAACTGTTAATATTTCAAATTAATAGTATCAAAGACAAATCCAACACTACAAAAAGTTCGATTTTTACTACGGAAGAGGAAAGTGAAGTTGAACTTGCTGCACCACCAAGTGATGTGGTGTAGTGGATGGCACTACTCCTCCCTTAACCAGAGGTCTCGGTTTCGAGCCCTGGGTATGGAAAAATCACTGATAGGGAACGCTACTCTCCGAATGGGGCCCTACGCGCGGCGCGAATCTGAATTAGTCGGGCTCCAATGAGGATACCGGACACCGGATGGGAAACAAAAAAAAAAGAAGTTGAACTTGCCTGCTATTATACTTAAAAAGAAAAAATATCATGGGATATTGTCAATAATTATCAATGATTAGCCGCTTAAGAAATATTAATGTTTATAATTAGATTTTAAAAACCAAATTACTAATGATCAAATGAAACAAAGAAGAGACGGCTATTTTTGTTTGATTTGGTGTAAAGGAATGTTTGGACTTGTTGCAAATCAAGCAACTCAATAACCTTGGACCGGCAATTCCCTAGTAATCTCAGACAACTTACTTCACAAGTTACTTCTACTTCCACCTCGTACTTTTACTTAGGTCATTTGTTCTTGTTCCTGTTTCCTAGTCTGAACCATGTTGGTTTATTTTGACACAAATCTTTTTGGTTCTTAAAAAGAAAGAGTTCGAAAAGGTTCAATTCGCCGAAATATTTTTGTTCTTCAAATGCTTCTCCTTCAAGGTATCAATAGGAAACTACCCCTAAGATATAATTAGGTTAAAAAAATGTACTCACTCTAACAACTTACTCTTTCAAATAAGATCGTCGCACAATTAAGCATATTCCTATAACATGTAGAAGTCTCGTGAATTCAAATCTAAACGCGACCAATTATCAATAAAATGTTCCACGCTTTGCGTGCTTTTGAGAGGCTTGTCGAAGACATTATTATTATGTGAATAAAGTTGTGCCTCTAACAGCTTAGGCTTTTAGTTTAGATTGTTACACATTTCAACACTGTCTATGAGTAACTCAATAACATGGGAGGCTTAAAGACAAAATTTCGTATGTCATAATCTTTTCTATAGCATTCATATATATTTTAATTCAAAGTTCACTTTTCTAATTCTTTTGAAATGCAAAAGCTAGAAATTAATAAATTTAAATATCTTTTTAATAGATAAATAGACATAGTTAATTCAAATAATTGATCGTATGATTATGACATTAGTGATCTGGTAAATCATCTTTCCAAGGTTTTAAGTTATTCTTTTTCATTTAAAAAAAGACGTTTTAAGTTTGCCATAATAGAATTTTATAAAATATTTTAGAACCCTAAATTAAATTTAAATGAGTCTTAATATTGCTAACAACTAAAATCAATGTATTATATTAAAACAAATGACTAACATTTTATTCATTTGAAAGAAACTTATGAATATAAATATATATGATTATTAAAAGAATTTTTGAGCGTCTAACTCTCGGGGGCCTAAAGCGGAAGTCTTATGGGCTTTATTCGTGAGCCATCCATGACACCGCCCATGATTCAACCATGATTCAACTTTATATATTTGACTTATGCACTATGTTGTCGTCTCTCACCGAAAAGCTGAAACCAAATGAAGAGAAGGAGCAACAAAAGCAGCTGAATATAAATATATATAACTATTAAAAAAACAATTCGAGCTCTAACTCTCGGAGGCCTAAAGCGGAAGACTTGTTGGCTTATTCGTGAGCCATTCATGACACCGCCTATGATTCAACTTTATGTATTTGACTTATATACGCTAGCACTATAAATTTTTTTTGTTATATATCAATACAGTATTTTTTTTTAACATGTTTTCTGATCTTCCATATTATTAAAAAAGTTTTTCGAGATTATCACTTTCTTGTTAGGATTTTTTGTAGTTAATAATATGCAAATGTATAATTTCTCATTAAAAAAGAGAATAATTCTATAACTCGTTAACCATATCTCTTATTTTATAACAAACTTAATTGACCAATATCTTAAAAGATCATCCCATCTTTAAATTTATATCTAAAGTTAACTTTGTAAAACCTTTTTAACTTAATTCATTGCTAAAAGATTGACCAAATAAGAAAAGAATTGAGAATGCCATGTGTAAAGAGTAGATTAATTGAAGGAGAAGTTGTTGAAGATTGTCGATTGGGGAAAACAAAAACTACAAAAATTGGAAAAAAAAAAAAAAAAAGTTGAATGTAACAAAGTCACAATAAAAAAGAAATAAGATAAAACCACAACTTTATACGTATTTAAATTTTGGCCGCAAACCAAGGTTGTCTTCCCACGTTCTTCATAGTTGTAATTAAGGTGGTTAAAACTTTGAAAATTTGACAAAGTAAGATTAATAAAGCCAAATGTTAAAAGATTAACTTTTCTATTATAAAGGTCTCTAGTCTTTAGGAGCTAAACACTGAACAAAAGAAATTTAAAAAGGTACTGTACTAGAGAAAATTGTCTAATCTTATAATTAAAGTAAATATTTAAAACTGAAATTTTGTTTAACATGTCAGTGTAGTTTAACCAACTGATATGATCAGTCACCAGTCCTCTGTACTACGCTGCTAGTTCTTAGTTATTGCATATATCAAATTATTTAAAGATAACAAGTACTCCGTCCGTTCTGAAATAGTTGTCTTAGTTTGACTTGGAGCGGAATTTAAGAAATGTCGTAAAATTTTTGAAATTTGTAGGTCTAAAATAAGCTCTATATAAATATGTAGTTATAAATCATTTCATTAACTGTAAAATAGTAGTTTCAACTCAAAAATATTTTCAAATTTGGAATTGCGTCATTCTTTTCGGAACGAACTAATAAGGAAATAATGACATTCATTTTGGAACGGAGGGAGTAATTGTTTGAAACAAGAGTAATCTTTATAAAAAGTGCTACTATATACTCCCTACATTTCATAAAGGATGTCGCGATTCGGATTTCTAGAGTAAACCGAATATTGCTATAACCGATATATTTTGATATGTCTTTCAAAATATTTTGAATTATAGTGTGACTTGTAATACATTTAATATAATTTTCAAATATATAAAGTTTATTTCAAAAAATTTTAAGATTTTATGACTCGTTTAACTCTCGAAATCTGAATCACGACATTTTTATGGAACTAAGGGAGTAATATATGTTGCCCAATATACTTAAGTTGTAATAGTATATTTTTTACAATCCATATTTATTTGTTTGATTTAAATAGAACGGTTTTGTTAAATAAACATTATACCTTAACTAGGTACTAATTAAGATGAGGTTAAAAATAAAGTTTAGTCAAAGATAGGATGACGTGGCAATATTTAAACCATTTGACTGACTAAATTAACGGAACCGTCCGGTTCGATATCACGTGACCTGTCTCACAGTTTTCAAGACTCACAAAAGTCCCGCCTTATCACTTCCGTTAATTCACAGCGTTTGTAGGACCTACTTCCACGTGTCACAATCCCCTTCTTCCAAAAATGCGGCTACTCGTAAAAATATCTCCATAACCCCCTCACCGGAATCATAATTTTCCGATTGCACCCTTTCATTAATTTCATTTACTACTGCCTTCGTCCCACTTTGTTTGTCGTAGTTCGGATTTTGAGGGTCAAACATGTTTATCTTTGACTGTAATCTTTATATATATCTTTTAATATTTTGTATTATAATTTATTGTGACTTATAGTACTTTTTATGTAGTTTTGAATAATGTAAATGATATTTCAAAAAATTTAAAAATTTTATATCCTAATTTACAGTCAAATTTAAGAAGTTTGACTCTCGAAATAGTAACTATGATAAATAAAATTGGACATAGGGAATATTATATTATCTTTGTCTCATTTTAAGTGACGGAGATGAATTGGCACGATGTATAAGAAAGAACGACAACTTTTAATACTTGTGGCGTAAGACAAGCCGTAAACTTTTGTGGTTGAAAAAGTGACTTTTTTTTTTTTTTTTGTGAAACTAAAACGCAAAACGTGCTGCATAAATTGGAACAACGAGTAACTCTTTACCTTACAGCAACATCAACAACATATAGTATCGTCTATAGTCTTGAAAGAGTGAGGTATACGCAGATCTTATTAATATCTTGTGATAATCAGAGACGTCTTTTATAGACAATCAACTAAAAGAGTAACTCTTTACTTAAATTTTTTACCATAATTATTACTCCATTAATCTATTTAATTATTTTAATTAACTATATTGAAAAAACCAAAAAAAAAAAAAAAAAAGGTTTTTACTATTTCGACTAAGGGATCCTATATAAGAGGATTTCCAGTTGTTTCGGTCTCCACAACTACTATATTTCCTAGTACACTATACTTCATACACTTCCCTTTTATCATCTCTTTAGCTCTCTAAAACTATTGTACACATAGTTCAAAATCATACCATTCTCTTTCACAAAATAACCACTCTGAAAATAGCCACAGAATCCTTGTTTCATCAGAACTTTTACTCCTTATATCAAACTGTTTGATTCTCCAAAGCTGACTCTTCTGTAAACTTTTTCTCAGTACAGCTGCACTTACGTAACCCCATATATTTCTTTTCACTGTTCCATCCGGTGCACAAAAAATCCCGCGTTCGAACTGTTAAAACGGGAGGGTTCCAACATAATCAGTTTTCAAAATTTTTATGTTTTACTTTTTATACCCTTTAAAGTCTTTATTCCAAGAATCTTTACTTTTTTTTTTTTGGCTCAGTCTCTTCTTATATATACTTTCACTTTTCAATGCGAATCTGAATAAATCACTCTTTCTCTTGAAAAAAAATGGACCAACAATCCATGTTGTCTAGTAATAGAGTTAAGTTTACTGAACACAGAAAACAAACCACTATGGTTAAACCAGTATCAGTTACTGGACGGAGAAAGTCTGTGGAGATGAATGGTGCTATGGGGCCTCGGGTTGTTCGTATTAGTGTAACTGATGCTGATGCTACTGATAGTTCTGATGATGAAGATGAAAGTATTTATAGCCGACAAAGAGTGAAGAAATATGTGAGTGAAGTTAGAATAGAAGAAAATGATGGTTGTAGTAGGGGTGTTATGGTAAATGCAGCATTGCAAGGTACAGAAGCCGAGGCGGCCTCGGCTTTAGTACCAGCAAAGCGGCGAAAAAAGACCAACAACAACAACAACAAGGGTGTCACTAGAAAGGTTGTGAACAATGGTAAGAAGTTTCGAGGCGTGCGCCAACGGCCTTGGGGAAAATGGGCGGCTGAGATTAGAGATCCATTGCGACGTGTACGGTTATGGTTAGGCACTTATGATACTGCTGAAGAAGCTGCTATGGTTTATGATAACGCAGCTATTCAGTTACGTGGACCTGACGCGCTCACTAACTTTATCACCCCTCCGGTAGCGGCGCCAAAAACTAGTTGTTCCGGTTGTAACTCCGGTGATGATGAGTCGTCGCATAATGAACAACGGTCACCTAAGTCCGTTCTTCGGTGTGCCTCTACCTCTTTTGAAGAGTCTCAAAATAATGAAGAAGCGGAAGCTGAGTCTTTACCAAGTTTACCCTCGGAGTTCAGGGACGAAAATGACATTTCCAAACTATCGGAAGGTTTTTGTGACTTCCCTTCATTTGAGAGCTTTTTCCCTAATGATTTGTTTTCATTTGAAAACTCGGTTTCTATACCCGACTTCGACTTGTTCGAGCCGACTACTTTACCCGACAATATTTTCGGAGAAACTTTTAGCCGTGACATGTTTGTCGGATCAAGTAATGACTTCGGGTTCGAGTCTTCTTCTTGGCCTGAAGAAGATTATTTTCAAGATATTGGAGATATATTCGGGTCTGACCCGCTTATGGCTCTTTGAAGTTCAAACAGTTGCTATTTCATCGGATGGTTAAATATATCGTATTTAATTTTGTTTAGTGATAAGTTTTGTTTAAATTTGTTGATTAATGTTATTAGTTTTAAAATGTGAGTGATTAGTGAGTAATTTAGTATTACTACTAGTAAGTAATTATTATTATCAAAGTATGTAACTCCGTCACATTAACGGTGATGGACGAGATTTTGCGGTACAGTGTTGTTTTTGTGTTTTGTGCTCTCTCTTCTTCAATTTAATTTTCATGTTCATTGCGTTATTATCTTGGTTGAACGTGGGGTAAAATTTGCGTACATCTCGTCCTCTCGAGACGTCATTTGTGGATGCACTGGGTATGTTGTTGTTTATTGCTTTATTATAGGTGTTACTTTGTAAACAGTAACACCACCCTTGACCAAGTATTATTACAATAATAAATTTTCACTAATTAAGATTTAAGTTGATTAATTGTAATGCTTTTTATGGTTGGATTAAAGTTAATTAACCATAATAAATGACCAGTAGGCTAGTGCAAACTGCAAACATTGAAGTGGACTGAAGATTTTTGTCTACTGAGGGGGTAGGGGTGGAAGGGGTGGGGTGGGGGGGTATGAGGGGGGGGGGGTGGTGTTGTCTGAAAAAGGCACGTGTACGAGCACGTGACTTGAGAAGCAATAGGAATTAGGTAAAAGAATGAAATGGCATGAATGCTTTAACCTGCATTCTCACATGCTTAACCTGAACACATTCTTAATGTTTCAATTTTAAATATTAGTAAAACCAGTAAGAATACGTAAAAATTTGCATGTAATACGCTTTAAATTAGCAGATGACGTAAAAATAAAGTTTACACTGTCGATATATATAAGTTAAACTCTAACGATTATATATTATCATCATATGAGTTTGTGTAACAATTGAATGAAGTTTAAAAAAGTCGCAATTCATGTGCTAAAAGGACACAAACAATAAATGTGTAAACTTTTTACCTAATTATGGTTCCAAGATGAGATGAAAGAATAGTAAGTTGAAATAGGAATGATACTTTTGGTACCACCACCAATACATAGTGAGGAGGACGATAAGAGGGCTTTGGTTTTGGTTTTTCCACGTTTCATTACCTTGCTCATCCAAGTACACAAACTTTTAGCAGTTTTCTAAGTCGAGAATCTATCGGAAACAGTCTTTCCATCTTGATGAAGGTAATGTCGGTGTGTTAGAACTAAATTGTAGATTATACTACATCTACCCCAAGACCTACTAGATGCGGAAGCGTACCTCAATCCATAGCAGCCGGTGTAATTCTTAAATCCCGTGGTTTTGGTCTTCCAAATCTTGACGTGGCCTTGCCTCTTACACTGATGATGAGATATCAGTAAAATTAAAACCTTACGTCTGATTTGGGGACCATAACTCTTTTATAGTTGTATATACTTTATGTAATTCTAATTCAGCCCATCATTAAACTAGAATTACATCCGGATATCACAACCTCCCCAAATCTACTTGTCGAATTACACTGAGTATTTCGTCGTTGTTTAAGAAAATTCAGATGAACCCCTTACGTCCCCTAACTTTGCCCCATTCAGCAGCTGTTTTTGTACATCCACCATGCAAAGAACTCAACAAATACGTTGGATATCTACATAAGATTGTTACATTTGTTTGTCAGCATTTAAACGTAATGAGTTTTAACACTAAATATTTATACTTTCTAGATATTTAAATACTAGGAGTAGAATTAACTCACATGGAGTTAAAGTCGTCACCTATTAAATCGAATTCAATTGAATTGCAAAACGACTCAACACAAATAAAACTCATTTTGATAGTGTGGTTTGATCATATAAAAGGATAGCTCGGTACATAAAACATCTTGCATTCACGTAGTGTTTAGAAATGAGCCGTAGACGAAGGGTGTGATGTGCACTGTGATCATATAATTTTGCTCATATTAAATTTATGTCAATTTCCATTTTTTTTTTGGGGTATTCTCACTCAGTATCTGATACTTTTATCGGAGCCTCCATTCCTAATGCTCGAAACCGAGGCTCTGATTAAGGGTGGAGAGAACCTATCCATGACATCACAATCCTTGGTGGTCAATTTCCCGTTGTTGCTATAACATTAATCCTTTTTCTTACTTTGAATTTTGAAAGTCAAACAGGTTTTTGGTTAATTTCATTCTTAACACTACTAAAAAATGTATGAAATTTTATGGAAAAATCTACTGTCATTTTGATATGAAATGTATCAGTAAGACAGAATTCAGTTACAAAACCAAAATTTTGGAATATTGGAAAATGAGGCAATTATTGTAGGAGTTGACGACAAGTTTGTTTGGGACAAGAGAGATCCCCTATTTAAATCATCAAAATTATAAATTTGATCCCTTTTTCTTTTCTTCTTTTTCTTCAGGTGATGATTTCATTTGGGACCCTTTTCTCATGGTTGTGTCCTTTTCCTCAAATTAGCAATTTTGCAAAAATTGATTCACCCAAGAACCCGTGGCAGCTATATATCTATGGTATTCTATTCGTAGTTTGACTCGATACAAAATTTAAGAAATAAAGGAAGACTTTTGAAATTTATGACGTAAAATAAGACAAAAATGTTTGTGTGGTTGTAAATCATTTCAGTAATGACAAAACTGTAATTTTAAAGTTAAATTGTTACCAGATTTAGAATGCTGTCATTTTATTGGAACAGACGAATAAGGAAATACTGTCACATAAATTGGAACCGAGGGAGTATGATTTTTTCTAAGTCAATACTAACCGCAAGAAAATCAATTCAACAAAAGTATAGCCCATTGAGTGCTCTACCTCGGGCCATCGACATCATACGCTCTACTGAAATAGATTTCGCGGAAAACCAGCTATATCCGATCTTGGTTGGCCTTTCACCCCTAGCCACAAGTCATCCCCGTATTTTGCCACATACGTGGGTTCGGTCCTCCAAGGCCTGTTACTACAAAGATTAAGTTGAACAAATTTTAATTACAGAAGTGATAAAGGAGTTTCATAATAATGATTTTAAGTTCATCTTGAGCTTAATATATCAGAATTTTCTTAACAAATTATAGCGTACTGTTGCATGCATTGTGGCAAGGCATCTCCTTTATGTGCCAACATGCAATTAAGACATTTTAAGATATTATTCTATCTTCCCTTTTCCTCATCTCCTTTTTATCACAACTGGTAGCAATTCCTACTTTCAGAAAACAAAAGAATCAATGAAGAAGAAATATACTCCCTCCGTCCATCCGTCCCAATTTGTTTGTCGTAGTTTGACGTGACACAAAGTTTAATAAAGAAATACAGACTTTTGAAACTTGTAGTTTAAAATAAGTCATATATATTTGTATGACTATAAATGAGTCAAAAAACAACTTTAAAGTTGAATTGTTGTCAAATTAAAAAATACGAGAATTTCTTTAGAACAGACTAATTAGGAAAGTATGACAAACGGAGTGAGGCGGAAATTATTCCGTCTCCTTTTTTTGCTGATTTTCTATTTGTTCACTTGTTCTTTGATGGTGGATGGGGATGAAAACAAGTGATGATAAAAAGGGAGTCTACAAGAATTTTGAATGCAAGTTAAGATGTTTGTAATTTCAATATCAAACTCAACATGGTAAGTGGTCCTATGATGAGCTGTGTGATATATCAGAGATAGACAAAATTTTGTACATGATATTTAACAACTAGCCCTCTCTCGTTGCTACATGTTGCACTGCAACACATTTCTGCATCACATAATCTTAGCTTTATTTACTGAATTATTAACACATTGTCCACATATATACTTGAGACAACATCCAAGAATTTCATTAATTATACATTTTGGATTGTTTCTCTTAGTGCCAATTATGTAATCTTTCAACAGACCTCATCGTTTCATGATCAACAAATTGACAGTAAATCCAACTTTCTACATTGGTACCCCCCCTTAAAAGAACCTAACGGAACAAAAATGTCCCTATCATTTTCTCCTGATTTCTGCCTGATTTACTGTATGCAATAAACTGGAGAAATCAGCCTTTTCAGATCATTATCCTTATGTATTTGTGAAATACTATAAGGAACTCGTGAGGATAGCTTTTTGATAAACATAGGTTAATTCAGAATTTAGAGTAAGTAAGTTCAGCATCGAGAGTGTCTAATAGATATAATATAACTTCTCTACGTCACTCCAGATAGGTTAAGGTATGAGAATGTTGTCATTGTTTAATTAAGTACCACATGACTCGAGAAATTCGAGAAATAATAACGAGTTCAATTGAATCGACAAAATTTGTTACTTTCAACATGGCTTTGATGGTTGACATTTGTACCGTTCGGAAGGGATTTTGATTGATCAAAAGAAGAATCTACTTCAACCGATATGCCCTTAGGCACGACGAAATACCGAGAATTTTTGATACTAGAGTCCCAAAACCCTGGAAATTAAGCCGATGATCGACTGTCTCTGCCCATTCTAACGGGGCATTCTATTCCTTCAAGCTCTAAATGTGCCTATTCCTTGACACACGTCTTAAACTTGTCAAACTCCATTCACGTTGAAAGTAAGTGGGATTTGGGAACAATTTTTCATTCCCATAGAGCAAACAATAAATAAAACTAAAAAGCAAAAAGGAATTATGATATTTTTTCTAATAAAGGAGATACAATATACATTTTGATTGGCCTACAATGTTAGTAGTAGGAATATATGTTTGAAGAGAAGTAAAAAAGGATAGGAAGGGACCCTCATAAAAGACCTATAACAAGTAGGATCTTCTGAGCTTTCTAGCCTTAGCTCCAATTTGCCTCTTAAAGACAGCATTTTGCTGGCAAAGTCATTTTCTTTTGAATTCAAAGTATCTTTGTTTTGGGTCCCAAATAATCTTGTAGAATAACAAGTGCATATCTTTGTTTCTTGTCTTTTGATTGTAATACAATTTAGAGTCCTCTAGGTTGGTTCCTGATCAGTCCAAAAATACTTCAACGATGTATAAGCTTAAGCTACACTTCATATAATATCTTATCAACTTTTAGTGCGAGACTTTAATCATACGTCCATAGTTAATTCCATGTAGACCGATGTGTAAATAGGCAAATTATATATACTACTTACGTACTGGCTTAATATACTATGGGCAAGCCAGTACGTAAATCGCCATGTAGGCAATCGAAATCCACTTGCCAACTGATCCGAGTTTGAATTGAGGAACGAACGATCTAGTATGGTAAACAGACTAGTTCCATGCCATCACTTCATAATCTAAGTAGTACCTGGACATAGATCAGGTTCAAATATAAAAGAAACATGCATGAATTATTGAAGTTGAAGTCGAAAATGTAGTTTTCGGAAGTATAAAGTTGTGTTTAAACATGCATCATTCGAAACTTGTTTATAAACTTGAAAACATTATCTTAGAATACAAACCAAAAACCACTAGATAATATCACCAAACAATATTTTGAAGAAAACGAAAACATTCTTTGTCCAAACGACTCCGGTGGCAGATCTAGAGGCTAAGCTATTTATCTAGACCCCGTATTTATGTTAAAAATCCACTTACAGTGTATGAATAATTTATTCAGAGCTCAGTAAATAAGAAGAAGCATGATCCAGAACCTACTAACGTAAAATCTTGGATCCGCCTCTGATTACGACTCCTAAATCCAATTCCAAAAAGGTCAACTTTTATAGATATAACACGACTTAATTATTTTTAATCTTTTTCTTTGTTTTTGGAAGAGAGATAATGTGTGTGTTTTAGGTGATCAGACGCATGCTGCCAAAAAATGTAGCCAACAGTTCCTTTGCTTTATAAAAAATCTTTGAAGGAAGTTTCTCAAATCTCAAAATTAGAGAATGGGGTTTGAATATTGTGCCATTTGCGAATTTTGTGACTCTTTCTCGTGCTATCTCTCAAAAAATCTCAAAGTTTAACCTAAAAAGTAGTAAGCGTTAACATGCATGAGGTACGTTTAAGTTAAAGGTATACTTTGGCTTTTTGGCATAACATGCACGCTTCAAAATTTAACTTTCGTTGATATTTTCGAAACAATTTTTTTTTTTTTTTTTGACTTCCCACCCGGTGTCCGGTAGCCTCATTGGAGCCCCGACTAATCCGGATTCGCGCCGCGTAGGGCCCTATTCGGAGGGAAGCGCTCCCTACCAGTGATTTTTCCATACCCAAAGCTCGAACCCGAGATCTCTGATTAAAGGAGGAGTAGTCCCATCCACTACACTTCTCCCTCGACTCCCTCGACTACGTACTACAATGACCAAAGACACTTGGTATCTGCACTTCGAACTTTCTTGCAAGTAGCTATTACTATTATTTAATGCTATTATGTAAAGTTAGAGTTTGGAGGACTTTCAACAATTATTCGTGTATTCAGTCGTGGCTTACGTTGAATTTTCATAATAAGCAGTGCCGGTCTATTATCACTGTTCGACTTGTATATAAGTTTATTAGGGTTATTAATGCTCTAGAACGTAACTTCTTGATATAAACATTTATTTTTGAACTGTTTTTAAATGGCTATAGTTTATTATGGAGTGTATATAAAAGTTGAATTATTAACAAATATTTTTGGCAAAATGAAATCACTGCATATGTGGATCAAATCTCTGGAAAAGTAAGATAATGTGTACTCTTGAATAATTACTACGAAAAACTTTTACCAACTCTTATTTAACAACTAATGATAAAGTAATCGAAAAACAGAATGTTTGACGGGAAAAGAGCGTAGTTAATATGTAGGAGATTACAAGCATATTTAGAGAAAAGTTGTTAATTATGTACTCCTTCCGTCCCAAATTAGTTGACGCTTTAGCAAGATTCATTTGTCTCAAATTAGGTGACGCTTTAGGATTTCAAGACTAAAATTGTTAGTCTTTTCAAACTATACCCTTAATAATGAAAAGAATTTTCAACAAATTTTAATACTCAAACATTAAATAGGGATAATATAGTAAAATACACATTCTATTCAATGATTTTCTTAAGAGGCGTGCAAAAACTGAAGGTGACAATTAATTTGGGACGGGAAGTATAACTTAATAGTAAGTGAGACAAATAAAGGGAACGATTGATTTGCACACACTAATTCCTCGATAAAGGACAAAGCGAATCCTTTTTCTTAGTACATTAGTTGGATTATTATGTGAATGAGAGAGAATTAAGTATAAAAAAAATCATCTCATGCGTTAAGAGTCTACCCTTGGTCGCCAAAAAAGAAGAAAATTAGTAGATGAATCTTTTATTACGAGTGAAATATTAGTAGAATGATCTTAAACATTACTTCCATTCCAACTTGTAGGGCATGGTTTAATAAGATACGAGGTTAATAAAATATATATGTTTTTTAAACTTATTATCTATAGCACATAAGTTTGTTTGGTTACAATTTTTTTTTTATACTTGGAAGTTTAAACATATTACAATACTTAGTGTGACTATAGAAACTTTTTATTAATGATAAAATAGAATATTCAAGTTAAACTTTTTTTAAATTAATAAAGATAATAATCTTTTTTAAATAAATATATAAATAAGAAAGTTGGTTATTCATTTTGAAACGAAAAAAGTAGGATAGTTACGACTTCGAAAATTTGTACTACTTTTATTGCAATGAATGTATCTTTCTTTCATTTTTTACCGTTAGTGGTACTCCCGCTGTCCAATTTTAGTTGTCGCCTAAGCTTTTTGATGTCCAATTATAATATCGATAAATAAAATGGGACGAATTGAATATAAGAAATGTCATAAATATCATGTTTAAATTAGATATTCGATGTGTATTCTGGATAAGTTATGCATGCATTTAGTTTAAGATGATAACGTCTAAAAGTTTTCTTTAAATACAGAAGCTCCATGCATGCAGTCAAATTACGACACATAAATACGACGACGAACACACTAAAATAACTAAAATGAACTTTAGAGGAAATTAAGTGAGGGTCCAAAGAGATTCAGTTAGTAGTAGTAGTCAAAGAAAGATTCTGAAAGCTTTCCAAAGATTGCAATCAGAGAAAGTCAGCAATAGGAAAGCTCTTCTTCGTTTATGCTTTAAATAACCAAGTGAAACTTAACGACCTAGTGAGTCACTTTGCCCCCCCCCCTCACCACCCCCCTACCCCCACCACCCACCTGCAATCACAGTGCAACAGTTGCCTCAGCTAAGCTCAGCTGGTCCCTTAAATTCAGGCACCCTACCCCCCCACTTGACAACACTCAGCCACCATTGCTAAAAACTATACTGCATATTACGGCTGTATTAGCTAATATGTGCTGGTTGAGTACAAAAACAAAGTTTGTTTTGTTCTCGTAAAAGAGGACGAGTCTCCACCTCGGTGGAGTTATGGTTTGCGTACATCTCGGTCTCCCAAATTCAATTTATGGGATTATACTGGTATGTTGTTGTTGTTGTTGTAATAAAAGAGGACGAGTCTCCACCTTGGTGGAGTTATAGTTTGTGTACATCTTGGTCTCCCAAATTCCATTTATGGGATTATACTGGTATGTTGTTGTTGTTGTTATAATAAAAGAGGACGAGTCAATTTAAGTTAAACAATGAGTTAGTACTCCCTCTATTTCAGAAATGATGATATGTTTCGAATTTCGAGAGTCAAAAGAGTTTATTTTGACCGTAAATTTGAGTATATAATTTTTAAGTTTTTTCGAACGATATTTAAATATTTGGAAACTACATAAAAAGTACCATAACTCACAATAATTAATAATTCAAAATATTTAAAAGAGATATAAAAATATTACGGTCAAAGATAAACTCGTTTGACTCTCGATATCCGAAACATGTCATCTATTGTGGAACGGGAGTGTTAGCTCAACTCAAAAACTTATCATTTTTGTTCAATTATCACATAAAACTAATACAGTATTAACCCTAGCTCTTAGATGAACTAATTTAGGTTATGCTACTAAGTCATAATTTGGTAAGCTAAATCTGACAGGCTAGTTTGAAGTATGGTCATCCGACAAAACATAAAATGTTTTTATGTTGTTCCTTGGCCACATTATTTTAAGGTAGCAACAATATTTATAAATAAAATTTTATTATCTTAAACTTTAATCTAAACCTAAATGTATATTGTATAGGAAATATCTTTAATATTTTGGGCACGTACTTTTGAAGGACAGAAGTCACGAAATGGTAATGGGAAAAAACACCCACTCTCCTTTTTTGCCCTTTCCGTCCTTTGTAAGGGCAACCCCTATTGCACTGTCTGCATGCCATGGTCCCTCACATACTCTCTCTTTTGCCAGTTTTATCCCACACGTCGAATTTTGGGAGAGTGAGATGTACGCAGATCTTACCCACACCAAGATAGAGAGAACGTTTTTCAGATAGACCCTCAGTTTCAGAAAATATTTAGAGAACACGTTTGAAAAATAAGACAGAAATAACACGTTAAAAAAATGATAAAACTAAAACATATCTATTATAAACATGTAGAAACAGCATATATAAAGCCAAATATATATTAAGATGAACATAATCTATATAGGCATAACATACAACTAACAGTAGATATTGAAATGTATACAGACCTTACCCCCACCAAAGTAGAGAAACCGTTTTTCAGATAGACCCTCAGTTTGAGAAAATATTTAAAGTATACGTTTGAAAAATAAGACAGAAATAACACGTTAAAAAATGATAAAACTAAAACATATCTATTATAAACATTTAGAAACATTAGATATAAAGCCAATTATATATTAAGATGAACATAATCTATATAGGCATAACTTACACCTAATAAGAGAGAAGACACTCATCCACCGTCTAACATATTCTATATTAAGCTATTATCTTTAGAATGCTTTGTCATTTTGTAAACATTTAGCCTTATAATCTTGCTAGCGCCTATAGGTTCATGTCATTTTTTTTTTCCTCTTGAACCATAATGAAAAGTTTTAGAGAAGCTGATCGAATTATCACATATGATTAAACTGAGTGTTGGGAAAGTTCAATTGAACAATAATGAATTTCAAACTTAGTAAAGATACATACTATTCTCTATAATATTTATATACTTTCCACTTGATGTTTCTTTTGAGGAAGAAAATTATTTAATTCAAGAACCTATAAAGTGCAATAAAAAGTGGTCCAATAATAAATAATTAAATGCATGAACTGTTGGTGAATCTTCTTTTGATTTTGAGCAACAAAGAATGAAGGTAGTCATGTGAAATATGTATGGAGGTACTCTAATTGGAGTTTATATATTGGTGAAAATTTTTCTACTTCATTACTCCCTCCGGTCCATTTTATTTGATCTGTTTCACTTTTCGAGAGTCAAGTTAGCCAATTTTTGGATTTAAATTGAACTAGATTTAGTCAATATTTTAAAATTATAATTTAGATATTAAAAAACTACACGAAAAGTACTACAAGTTGCAGTTCTTGTTATATTAATATGGTAAAGAAATATATCTCAAAATATTGGTCAAAATTTATATTGTTTGACTTTTAAAAAAGAAAAGTGATCACATAAAATGGACCGAAGATATACTTTGTTAGAAAAGTATCTTCTTACTCTGAAAAAACATTCCACGTGGCAACACAGGGTTATTGCATTTGCTGCCATTGTATGGGTAAAAACTCAATGGCCATTGTTATGTGTCCCTTCATGCAATTTGGCTGCTAAAAAGGAAATTTGGGAAAAACCAAAGTCTGAGAAAGTAGGGTCCAAAATGTCTCTCTCACCTACCGACATGAAAGTGATGGTGCGGAATGTAGGTAGTGGCGGATCTAGAGAGTAGAGTGCGGGTTCGATAGAACTCAGTAAATTTGACGTGAATAATGTATTTGAGTTGAAAAATTAGTACTAAATATGTACAAAAATCAAGTCGAGAACCCAGTTACTAACTTTTGAGATCATTATTCTAAATTATAGAACCCATAAGGTTCAAATTCGAGATCCGCCTCTGAATATAGTAAATCTTTGGGCTGGACCCGACCAAGAACAAATAATTTATTTATAATTTTTTTTATAGTATTTTTTAAAGATTGTTTGTAAAATTGAAGCCTGTAGACACATAAAGAGGCATGATATTATTCATGATATATGCAAGTGCTAAATTTATTATGTTCACGCCTCGCATGCCACACTTGGTACTTCTTGTGGACCTCTTTTGTACAAACACTTTGTTTAAATATTTTTTAAATATCATGCTTTATATGGGGTGTCAATAAAATTCTAATAGTATATATTATATTTTATGTAACGAAAAGTCAAAGATTTTAGTAAACTTCATGCTCAATAGCCCCTCTAGTTGTAGACTCTAGTTGAGAGATCCTTATTAGCCGGAGTACAAGTGTAGTCTTTTTTCTTTAGTAAAGTCGGATTAAGGCAAAAAAACTTTTTTTTTCAAACAGTGTCGACGTCGTCGTTGAGAGTCGCTCTGTGAGACGTCTAGTAGTCTCTATTTAGTTTTCAATATGTCATAATTCGAATTGCTTTGGCTACCAAGAATGACATGTTAGTGATCAACATGACCTTATATAGAATTCAATTATGTTTTAAAAGTAATAATTTGGAACTTCCATAATTGAAAAACTAATTGGAGTTTGATTATGTTATGGTGGCAATTGGTACTTCATTGAAAGTGTTTTGAAAGTTTCTTAATATACTTGGTCTGGTATCTCAAAAAAAAATATGAAAAAAGTTGGGCTCAAAGTGAACAAGCTAGCAAAAAAAGCCTACTATAGAAATCCACATTTACATGTCTACAAAACAAGAGTATTGAACATCCAGCATCTTTGCTTATTTACTTTTTTTTTTTTTTTTTTGATGAGAAGATTTTTTTGTAGTTGTATCACTAATGGAAATAATCTCTTGTACTGATAAATAACAGAAAATTGACTTAGTTTAAAATTTATACTGGAAGACTTAACTAGGTTAAGAGTGACCCGAAACTATTGAATTCAAACTCGTGACGCTGCGGTTCGAGTTATTGTCACTCGAAAAATGTAGAATATCTAACTATATGGAGTAGCGATATTCTAAATAACCATTAGTAAAGACAGCAAGCTCAATTATTTTCTGGTAACTTCTATTTTCCAATATTGTGGCATCTTTGGTACTTAGCTTACTAGGTTTTCTGAAAATTTATCACAGCGTCTTGTGTTGTGCTGAGCAGATGTCTTTAGTTGACGATTAATCTCACTTGCATAAAGTGAAGAATATTCCACTCTTGCAGTACAAAAACCTTGGCAACTAAGATAGATGCTAAGGTTGGGGATCGAGCGGGCGAGTCCGAGCTGAGCCTAGCCGAGCTTACTTTACTACGGAGCCAAGCCGAGTTTTATACCATACCGAGTCAAGTCAAGGCCCAGCTGATTCTGAGCAGAGCTCAACCGAGCTTTGCTAGAGTTTGACAATTTCATACTTTAAGCTTCTAAGCTAGAGAAAAATGTATCATTGCTGGAAATAAGCTTTGACCGAGCCGAGCTGAACTGAACATTGAATGAGGTCGAGCTGAGTCGAGCCGAGCCGAGCCGATTTTTGAAATGAGCCGAGCTAAAATGCAACCGAGCGGAGCCGACCTTCGAGCCGGCTTAGCCCTATGCCCAGGACATGCGACCAGAGATCTTAACAAATTTCGATATATATTTACAACCACATCCAATAAATATATGGCGTCTTTTATGCATAATAATACTTTTTTTTTAATCACTAATCACAGTAAAGTAGACTAATATAGTTTGGCGTATAGATTCTAGGAGCTTTTTCTGTTCTTTTATTTTCAAGCAATGAGAGACTCAAAAGGCAATTGAGGTCGTTAATTGAAATCTTTGCCAAAAAGTACTAGTAGAAGTTGGAATTTGATAGATTTAACACAGTGCACAATATATTCTAAATATTTCAATTACATAGTCTGCATCTTCCATCTACGTGCTTAACGATAACGTTGATTATACCTCTGCATCTCTGTAGTATTATGACTTGTTGCATTCATGCCTTTTCTTGTTCCTTACGCGTTCACGCAACGTCGGGAAAAGGGTCCTATGTTCTCTATATATGTATATATATATAGAAAGAAAAATCGCTCTCAAAAGTAAAAAAATTATTCTTTTGATATTATCATATTAATATTGCAACAACTAACTATGTACAAACCTAATATGATAAAATAAAAATAAAATAAAAGACATGTTTTAGTTAAAATATAATGATACTGTAAAAGTTAAATATATTGTCAATATATATAAGATAAATCGTCGAAAGAGTGCTTTCCAGAAGATGGAGAAGGAGAGAATGCACTTACAGCCTCTCTCTCATATTCACCTGCCAAGGCATGACATAGATAGTAGACAGTCAGCTCTCTTACAGCCAGTTACTGCGATTGATTGGGGAGAGAGTGCTAGTCTAACTGCCGGTACAGGTATGCTAATAGATAGAGGATCTTAAATCGTCGTAAGAATAAATTGTTTCTCAAATTGATTATATCACATTGTATTCTTTAATTCCCATAATTACACAACAGATAATCTCCAATTATTTGTTTGGCTGGAAGCTATTTAAGGAGATACTACGGTATGGCTTACATTAAAGAAACAAAATAATCACTCAACATATATAGCTTGCTGCAAAATATAACAAAAAACTGAAGACTACAATAACAAATTGCTGAAGATAAAAGACTAAGAGGCAAAAATGTGGAAATATAAGAATTCTGTTGAAGCATTCGATCGAGAACCGGAATCGCGGATAAGGGATGAGAAAGATTTTTTTGGATCGTAAAGAGTCTCGATATCTATACACCTTCTTGCAGGGATTCCGATTTCAATAAAAATGACAAAATTTACGTGTCCTAGGCACACCACAACCTTATATATGTCCCAATATATAGGCACTCAAAAAATTAATCATCTTCACCAAATCAAACATATAATTAAACACCAAGAGGGACATCAGCTGTATGAATGAGATATGTTACTGCCAATGCCAACAACATTAATACATAAGCAATCCCTTGGTCAATTGTTGTTCCTGTAGACAGTAGTAAAAATCAATATGAGGATTAGAATAGGAAACATGTAACATAAATAGAAATTAAAGTACACCGTAGAAAATTAAATGTAGTAATATGTTATTATAGGTTAAATAATATTGATCAAGGAAAAAAACCTTTAAGCTAATCACATACATGTATATAACTTGCATCATATTATTTTTAAAAAAACAAGATATAGAGAGCATGCGAATTTAAATAGTACTCCCTCCGTTCCAAAATGGTTGTCATAATTCGGATTTCGAGAGTCAAACGAGTTCATTTTGACCGTGAATTTAAACATATAATCTTTAAGTTTTTGTAACGATGTTTATATATTTAGAAACTACATAAAAAGTAATATAAGTCATAATAATTAATAATTCAAAATATTTAAAAGACATATGAAAATATTACGGTTAAAGTTAAACTCGTTTGACTCTCGAAATCCGAACTATGACAATCATTTTGGAAGAGTGAGTAGTACTTACTAATTACATGAAATAGTAATGATCTGGTTATTTCCTGTTTAATCCATATTAACAAGCAGATCATAATGATCAGGTTATTTCGTGTTTAATTCATATTAAACATAACAATAATGAAGGCTTTAACAGAGTCTAAATGCGTAATATTGTCATCTAAAAAAGGAAATCAAAGATGAAATCAATATGCATAACAATATGGTTGTAAATTACGAGATTCACGTTACCATCTAAAGAATATACATTAATCGTAAGAAATCAACAGATACAATTCTAAAATTATTTGGCAACAAGAAATCATATTGTTGCAGATGCGGATCCAGGATTTGAACTTTATGGGTTCTAAATTTTTAAATTACGATTTCTCGTCTTAGTTACTGGGTTCTTGACATGATTTTTATGTATATTTAATAATTTTTTTAATATTAATACACTGTGTACGCCAAATCTATTGGTTCCGCCGAACCCGCCCCACACCCTCTGCATCCGCCCCTGTATTGTTGTGATTTACATCATATAAATTTAGCATGCTAGAGCAAAACATTTTTATGATCTATTTAATATATTTGCGTATGGACGACTTGATCTTTTTTTTGGTGATTCAAACTACGTAAAACTGTTCTATTGGCATGACAAGCAAATCAAGATCTTCATTTGGTCTAATACTATACTTACATCACACAGGGGCGTACCTACCTATATGGTACCGGTGTCGTCCGACACCACTCGATTAAATTTTTTTGTTAAATATATATATTATATTAATAAGAAAAAATAGAAAATTTCCTATAAAAGTATAAAATGACACCAGTAAAATAAGAGATGTCGCAGCTAAGTTGGCTTAAGTTGGATCGAATCCCGCTAGCAGCTCTAAAGTCAAGATTTTTATGTTTTTGACATCACTCATTAAAAATTCTGCGTACGCCACTGACATCACATGTCATGTATGAATTGCATTAATCTTGTAAAGAGAAAATTTATGTAGTTCAGGGTTGCAACATGATCTCTTAATTTTTCTCATAAACAACAACAAATTTAAAGCCATATTATTCAACGAATTATAAACTCACCATCACTGGAAGGAGCAGGTGCTGGAGCAAATGATTGTTGACCATGAACATTAGGCAAAAACATTGAAAATACAACAAAGAAACCAAACAACACCTTACTAATTAAACCAATTATGGCCATTGTAATATATTTCAATTAATATTTTTTTAACTCTCTCTGCGAACAGCTCGTTTATTTAAAGCTCAAAAAAAAGAGCTTTGTTCGCAGAGAGAGCGAAAAAAAAAAAAGAAGTGCCAAAACAGACAAATGAGACTTTTTTTTTTTATAAATCTCACACAAATTAATTATATGAGAAAAATTTGCAAAAGTAATTTTTAAGAAAATGGAAAGTATTTTCTTTTTATATCTTTTTAATTATTTTAGTGAATGGATGACCGGTAAAATCGGTAGGTGGTAAATTGTGGGGTCCACCATAAGATACGGATTCTTACGTGTCCCTTACATCAGATGGAGCCATATTCTGTGGTCTTGATCTTTCCACGTGTCAAAATCTGATAATCTTAACTTATTGTCTTATTGGGCCTGTATCTTTGTTTCTTTTGGAAGCGCAGAATAGCCACTTTTTGACTCGCCATTACAGTTGGAGCTATTTTATAACAATTATTTAGTTTTTTAGCTATTTTTTGGAACATCAATCCGGGTGGGAAGAATTTGGGCGAAGTGCACCGAAGGTCACTTTTGGTAGTGGTCTTTAGTTTGAGGCCACTTTACATGAGAGACCACTTTTTGGAACTTCAATCCTTTTGGGTTGAACTTCACACAAGTTCAGCCCACAAGGATTGAAGTTCAATTTAAGCCCATCACAAGGATTGAAGCTCAACTTCAGCCCAAAAGGGTTGAAGTTTACGCATCTATACCTAAAAGTTCAGTCCTTACAGATTGATGTTGAAACTTCATAATTTAGGCATGAAGTTCAACCCACAAGGTTTGAACTTCAGCCCACAAAGATTGAAGTTCCAAAAAGTGATCTCTCATGTAAGACCAATAAAAAAGTAGCTTCAAACTAAACACCAGTGACAAAAGTGGTCTGTGGGTGAAAATTTTACGATAAATTTAAGACTTTCTAGGCTGAAGAAGGTATGAAGTTCAACTTCAGCCCATAGGGGCTGGAGTTTTAGGTTAAGAATGCTTAAATTTCAGTCCTGGTAGACTGAAGTTGAATTTCATACTTGAAGCGGATTGATGTTTCAAAAAGTAGCTAAAAACTAAATAACTTTTAAAAAGTAAAAACTAGATGGCAGAGGGAAAAGTGGCGGGATTTTCACATAAGTTACCTAGTACTAACATAATCTAGCCACGAAATTTATATTTAAAATTTGATTTATAATTCAAATATGACATATAATTATATTGATATTATTTATATATAACTTCTATACACATATATACACACATATATTTTCTTATATTTTTTAAATATTTATATCATCAAATTATATTTGATAAATACGCTAGAAAAAGAAAAAAAAAGACAAAATATGATTACAAAAAGTGGATTATAGTTGAGAATAGTTATGTGGGGTAATAATCTCAAAAGTGACTTTATGGAGAATTTTTTACTTGTTTCTTGTTATCATGGTCCTTATTGAGCCCAATTGTAGCTAGCATTTGGACATAGATTTGTTGGCAACTTGAAAGATGTGAAGTTTATGGCTTTTAGATATGCTGTTTTATTGCACCCAAGATAGACCTCAACATTATTTTAGACATTTTTAGCGTTGCTACTATAATTTTGACCCATAAACTCTTGGCGATCGTCAGGTCTCTGCTAATAAAAATATTTGGCGATCGCCTAAAACTTTCTTATGGAATAATTTTATTAAAAATCTTCTGGGGTTAATTGTAGCAGCGGCGTCGAAATTATTATCCTATTTATTTAAATCATCGGCCTTGATGTTCATGGTTCAAAGATAACATGGTTGTTGTATATGCAGGCAATTTGCACTTCCCTTCATTCTTCTTAATTCTCTTGTGTTTACACTATTAGGTGAAACCCAAGATTAATTAGGTTGTTTATAACATGCAATATGATGCATAGAATGATAGCCTGCAAAACAAGATAAATACGTTACATCTAGATAAAATGCAAAGTAAACTAAGAGAACATGATCAAGTAGGTTGTTAGTTGGTCCAATTATTAGGGCAAGATCGAGATTGTTTTTCAGTTGATCTTAAGTCTCATTAGTCTTGCTACGTCAGCAAAACAACAACAACAATAATATACGCAGTGTAGTCCGACGAGTAAGATCTGAGGAGGATGAGATGTACGGAGACCTTACGTTCACCAAGATAGAGAGACTGTTAGGTCAGCAAATGAGTATTACAATACGCGATCAAGTCTGACTTTCATCATCATCTTCTCAAGTATGTATAGCAGTATAGGTATAGCAAAGTTTTGGGTGATCTCAAATTAAACACCTAAAGCATAGAGGGCAAGATTCAATTATATATTTATTTCCTGCCAAACTAGAAAACTAAATAATTATACTGTAGTTGATTTGGCTGTTGATGGTAGCAAGTGCCGTGCTTGTTAGGCATATGTACTTTGTTCATGCATGAACCATTTAAACCACGTAATTATATTAAGAATCAATTCTTATCTCCAACACTCGTATGCATTCGTTTTCATCGAAGGGACATACTTGTGCATACATATGTTAGCTACCATAAATGATGTCGTTTGTCCGGATACTATTTTACTACTATACGTTTTTCTCGAAGGGACACACTTGTGCATATATATGTTAGCTACCATAGATATCGTTTGTCCGGATACTATTTTACTATACGTTTTTCTCGAAGGGACACACTTGTGCATATATATGTTAGCTACCATAAATGATCGTCGTTTGTGCGGATACTATTTTGCTACTATAGCAAAATTACCATAGAGAACGTATAATAAAACAGAACATAAAAAATTAAATTTATAGAAAACTTAATTGTAATTAAAATAAAACATCATTATAGAGAATGACTTTAATTTAAAACGTCTACAAATTAGAGTTACTCAGTTGATGTGTTGTATTTCAGCAGCGTTCAGAGATAATTTGGAAAGGTTTATTTGAAAACAAAACATGCTTGAACAATCTTGGCTTTAAATAATTTAGGAGAATTTAATATGCCAAATTAAATCAAATAAGTTGCATAAACTTTTTTACGAAGGTTTTCTGGTCCAAACAGGCAACTTAATATTACAACTAAGATTTGGCTGCGTACATCACATTCCTTGGTGTGAGACTCTTCCCCGAATCATGTGTGAATCCGGGATGCTTTGTGCGGATTCCTTCTCACTCAAATTGAACCATTTCATGAAAGAACATGCACACTATCAAGACGAGCTCCTCATCATAAGAATAGTCGCTATATTGTAATTAATATCCAAAGAACATAGCCACACATATAAGCTAAAAGTCAAGCAATTTGCTGGTAGAATAATTATTAGGCATGCATGCAGACCAACTTCGCAGTTCTATACAGAAATCAGAAACAAAAAAGCACAACTGCAACTGAGAAGCAAATTTAAAATACATGCATTTACTCTGCTATGCAAGGTTTGAAATGTCAAGTATTATTTTATTGTTGTGGATGCATTTAAACTCGAATAAAGGAAGACTATGTTTATATATATTATGTTCACGACTAGCTAGGGCAAAAATCAGTCGACATGCTTATGACATAGCTGAAACAGCATTTCCACTTTGGTGATGGTAAGATCTGCGTACATCTCGTCCTCCAGACCTCACTTGTGGACAGAGGCGGATTCAGGATTTGAATCATATGGGTTCTAAATTTTAAAATAATGATGTCAAGTATAAGTTACTGGGTTCTCGACATGATTTTTGTACATATTTAATAATTTTCTAAAGACAAATACACTGTCTGTGCTAAACCTACTGGGTTCTGCCGAATCCGCATCGTATGTGCTACATCCGCCCCTGCTTGTGGAATTACACTGGATATGTTGTTGTCGTCTTATGTCATATGGCACCTTCGTATAATATTGTTAAATGATGGAATATAACGACTCAACTTATTTGAATACTCCATAATAGAGTGGATACAAATAATGATATATATAAATTAAAAGACCAACTATTTCGCGATATGTTAACAGTGTGGAGTACTGAACACAAAATTTATTGAATTTGTGAGATTGGAAAAAGGAAAGGTAATATAGGAAAGTAAGTGGCTCAGATCGATTCATTCTTTCTCATATAAATTGAAAAAATGTCCGGACATCATATCAGGGGCGGATGTAGTGTATGCCGAGCGGGTTCAGCAGAACCCAGTATGTTCACGACTAGCTAGGGCAAAAATCAGTCGACATGCTTATGACATAGCTGAAACAGCATTTCCACTTTGGCGGTGGTAAGATCTGCGTACATTTCGTCCTCCAGATCTCACTTGTGGAATTACACTGAGTATGATGTTGTAATCTGCTTATGAGTGACTATAACATATGGCACCTTTGGTATAATATTGGTAGATGATGGAATATAACGAATCAACTTATTGAATACAATTGAGTGGATACAAATGATATATATACAAGTAAGTGGCTCTGATCGATTCATTCTTTCTCATATAAATTGAAGAAATTTGGGACATCACATCTGAACTGCAAATGCAACACCATTAGTCAGAAATATTGCCTAGAGGACACGACAATAATACTAGCAATAAATGACGATCAGCTACCTAGTGGATTAAGATGAAGCAATCAATGTACGTTGTGGTTGCATATTAAATCCTTATAAAATAGTATTATGCATATGCAAGAATTAAATATATATACGCTATCGCTTTAAGAATTTTTCACTATCATGTCACGTTTATTTGACGTACCAGGTTACCTGTCTTAGTGTGAAGATTGCATATCACACTTTAATGAAGGCTTACATATAATATACTTTTGATTACATGATAGTGTGTATATATAAGATGTCTTAGTGCATACAACTTAAATTCATATCTATAAATTCATTGTGTATTTAACATATATAATTTTCATGAAACAAGTTCTCGTTGTATATTTGTAATCTGGTTTAATTTTATGGAAATCTCATCACTTGATCCATAATTAATTGTTTATAAGACAAAGATGGTTATAGCAAGTGATGCTGACTCTTAGAGAAAACTACGTTATTGAAGCTCCAATGTTGTAAATTGAACTAATACAAACCGAATAAATATCAAAATTAAAAACAACGACAACATACCTAGTATAATCTCACGAATGAGGTCGGAAAAGGGTGAGATGTACACGGACATTAACACACCGTGAAAATATCAAAATTAGAAGAGGAAAAAAAGATGGATTAATTAGTATATATAATAGTCTAAACTATAGCCACGTTAAGAAATCTATAACATATTCAATAACACTAGATTATATATTGAGCTCACAAATTAAAATTACATGCATCATACATAAATTGTAGTATAATGTAGTGGTAACTGGCTTTCATAGTAAAGGAAGAAAATATTATATATGATACTTAGACTTAGTTTGGATTTAATAATATTTCATTCATAATACAAACAACAACAACAACAACAATAATTACGCCTCAATCTTAAATAAGCTGGGGTCGTGGCTGTATATCAATCGTCACTGACCATGTTTCTCCAGTTAAGCATAAAATCCGATCTTGAAGTTCAAGTTTTCTGATCAGGCCAAAGGAAAGCTCCCATAACAAACTTCCTCTTGTAATTGGCATCTCCGATAACTGGCAATCCATATTGTTTGAGAAGGCAATCAAGTTTCCATTCAGGCATCATCTCGTAATCAGATTTCTTGTAACTTGGATAGTGCAATGGCATTTGAAAATTACTAGTACTAATACTTGTAGTAGTACTTTTGTTGTTCTTTGTTTGGTGGTGTTGAGGGTAATTGATAGTAGTATTTTGCTTAAACCAAAACATTATATTATATGTAGAGCTATGACAAGTAGAAGTTGTGGTCATTCTTTTTCTTTGTGTTTTGGTTATTTCTTTCTTCAATTTCTTAACATAATGTGTCCTTTTATAGCAAATTCTTGGTTGATAAAGTTGAAATTTCAATGGAGTATTTAATGAATGTTCTGAGCTACTACTTTTTCTTTTTTGGGTACTCAATGATGAGGCTTGAAATATACTCCCTACGTTTCACAATGGATGATATGTTTCGGATTTCGAGAATCAAACGAGTTTATTTTTTACCATAATATTTTCATGTCTTTTAAATATTTTGAATTATTAATTATTGTGACTTATAGTACTTTTTATGTAGTTTCTAAATATATAAATATCGTTCCAAAAAAACTTAAAAATTATGTGTTAAAATTCACGATCAAAATGAACTCGTTTGACTCTCGAAATCCGAAACATATCATCCTTTTTGGAACAGATGGAATAGTAGTACTAGAAAAGCTGTCCTCATAGGTTTCGATTTTCAATATTTTTTCCTTTGCTAGTAATTATGTTATCCATCAAATTTCACAAAAGCTCAATACTTTTAATCAAAAAACAATACTTGTAATAATTTTACATATTATTAAGTCACATAAAAGTCAATTAAAGGTAACTTGTATAACAAAAAATGGAATTGTATCATGCAAATCACGGTTAATACATGTATTATCTGAATAAGATCTACATTAGTTAAGAGATTACGATCAAATAGCTTGCTAGTCGTTCATCTTAGACTAAGAGTGTTTCACATTGTTTCTCGTTTTTTTTTCCAACTTTATTGTGACCTTGCAGCTCGGTGCACAAAGCATCCCGCGTTCACGTAGAGTCCGGGAAAGGACGTCACCCCAAGGGGTGTGATGTACGCAACCAAATTCATGGTTGCACAAAGCATCCCGCATTCACGTAGAGTCCGGGAAAGGACATCACCCTAAGGAGTGTGACGTACACAACTAAATTCATCGTTGTTTCTAATAGCATCAAACAAGAAAAACAGCTAAAGTTGCGGGAAACTATATAAAGCAAACCCTAAAGAAACGGAATAGTGCCAATTACATTTTCTTCAGGTTGTCAAGAAAAATGCAAAAAGAAACCAATAATCTTTTAAAAAATGTAGTAATATGTTACCAGAATTTACCATAAAATGGTTCTTTTGTCATTTTTAAATCAACCTAGCTACATTTTCCTGCCTTTGTAAAATTAATATTTCAATAGTTTCATCATCATATACCTTTGCATGTTACCTTAATACCACATTTTGTGTTACCATTGTTATAGTTTGAATATAAGATATATAGATATATCCTAACAATTCTTATCAAATAGGTGGTTTCTTGATAAAATATTATGATTTTGTGCCAATTTTGAAGGGAACCTTTTGTTAGGTGCGTTATTAATTCCATAATCTTTTTTATTTCTTATGCTTTATGGTTTTCAGATTAATATTGATTATGTGAAGCTTCTTATATATGTCGAATTAGTATTATGCCATGTTAATATCAATAACGGGTGGAACAAAAGGATACTAGCGAAGGGTGATCAGTTGAACGTACCCTTCAGAAAGTTATACTGTGTGTATAAGTCAAATATTAGTACATTTTATACATATCGATTTAATTTTGAACACCTTAGCGAAATTCATGGTTCCGCCGCTAGTAGAACATGTCAAGTGCTGATTTATTGAACTTTGTACTTGTAACACTGCAGGATGGATCAATTCAGGCAGATTGGTGAGATAGTTGGGAGCCTAAAGGCTCTAATGGTATTGAAACATGACATTCAAATAAATCAGAAGCAGTGTTGCCTTCTGTTTGACATGTATGTACAAGCTTTCGATACAATTTCCGAAGGGATTAGACATAATCTGAGGTTAAATGAGAAGAATAATAAGTGGAAAGCTCTTGATCATCCAATGAGAGAGCTATATAGGATCTTTAAAGAAGGTGAAATGTACATAAAAAGCTGTTTGGATGTGAAGGATTGGTGGGGAAAAGCTATAAGTTTACATCTCAACAGTGATTGTATTGAGTTTCATATTCATAACTTGCTTTGTTGTTTCCCTGTTGTGATTGAGGCTATTGAGACAGCTGCAGAAATCTCAGGATTCGACGAGGAAGATATGCAGAAAAGGAGAACTGCACTCGCCAAGAAATACGAGGGAGAAATGTGTGATCCAAGGTTTTTTCAGTGGATGTTTGGGAAACAATACTTAGTCACTAGAGAGATATGCAGCCAATTGGACAGTTCTTGGAAAGAAGATAGATGGTATCTTCTTGAAATGATAAGGCAAAAAATAAGTACAACTTTGGCGATAAACGAGCAAAGACTTGCAGAATTGTTGCTCAAGAAACTAGATGGATCAGAGAAACTGAACAGCATGCTCTTGCCTAGTCCAATCTTGATTGAGGCAAGCGATTATCATGTGAAGAGACGTTTAGGATCGTGGGGTGGGCATGTTAAGGAGATTCATTGGTTAGGAGAAACTTTTGCTTTGAGGAACTTTTTTGGAGAGCTAATTGAATCACTACTTGCTGAACTTTCTTTAGTGTTTTCTCTTTCTCACCCCAATATTCTGCAATATCACTGTGGTTTCTATGATGAAGAAAGGAAAGAAGGATACCTTGTTATGGAACTCATGAACAAAAGTTTAGGCACTTACATAAAAGAGCATTCTGGCCAAGGGAAGAGAGGACCATTTCCTATCCAGGTTGCAGTTGATATTATGCTTCAGATTGCTAGAGGGATGGAGTATCTGCACTCGAGAAAGATTTACCACGGAGAGTTGAATCCATCGAACGTGCTCCTTAAACCAAGGAATTCCTCCTCGGAGGGTTACTTTCATGCAAAAGTGAAAGGCTTCAGCTTAACCACTATTAAGAGTAACTACAAGGCTGCAGCAAACAAGAACAGTGCTGATTCTTTCATCTGGTATGCACCAGAAGTTCTTGCTGAACAAGAAAAGCCACAAAGCAAATGCATTGCCAAGTACACGGAGAAAGCTGATGTCTATAGCTATGGGATGGTATGTTTTCAGCTTTTGACAGGGAAAGCTCCATTCGACGAACATCTTCAAGGGGAGAAAATGGCTCGAAATATTAGAACAGGGGAGAGGCCTCTCTTCCCATATCCTTCACCTAAATATCTAGCAAACTTAACCAGAAAATGCTGGCAAACGAATCCAAATCTGCGCCCAAGTTTCTCTTCTCTATGCAGAATTTTGCATTATATCAAGAAAATCCTTGTCATAAATCCAGAACATGGCCAACCTGAATGTCCACCTCCACTTGTAGACTATTGTGAAATCGAGGCTGGCTACTCCAAGAAATTTCCAGGAGAGGATAGCACTAGTTTGGCTCCGGTATCACAAATACCTTTTCAGATGTTTGCTTATAGACTCGTCGAGAAAGAGAAAATTTCTGGAAACTCTAAAGACAAGCACTGGGATTCATCACATTATGGCTTTTCGAGCCACAGGACTGCATCAATGCAGAGTGATGATGAGCATATGGCTGCTATGGATGATCTCTTTTTCGCTCCAAGTGATCGAAGGTCAGTTTGCTCAGAGATAATAGAGAGGAAAGATTCAAGATTCTGGGATCAGAGATCAGTCATCTCGGAGACACCACTTAGAAAAGTTTTCTCATTCGATCAAATGTCAGTTGACTTTGAGAGTCCAGGAGAGAAATTCTCAGTGGCAGCAGCAAAAGAAAAGACAATATATGCTGATAATCCTGAAAGGAAAGCAATACAAACACAATCAGGTGATCAGTGCTCACCGCGGATTGATACACAGGAGAGGACCATTTCATCAAAGAGAAAGAACCAAAAGCTGAAATTTTTGGAAAACCAGGAGAATGTAATGTCTACAAAAACGGATGACAGACAACCTTCGACAGGTGTAGGAGCCGACCAGAAATTAGTATCTCCTGGGATTTCAGAGAAGAAAGATTCATCAGGTGATCAGATATTAAGTAGCTCCGAGATTCAAGAAAAGAAACATGCACCACATGAGCAGAAATTAAAAGGTTCTGCAACTCCAGAGGATAAAAATCCATCTGACAATCAGAAACTAAAATGTTCTGATATTCCAGAAAAGAAGCAGTCGCCAACAGCCAATGTTAAGCCCATTCGTGGTGATTCTACGCAAAGGAAAACTTTGTCCAGAAGAACAAAATCCAAGAATCCAGAGAAGAAAGTTCTATCAAGTCCGGAAGGTAATCAAAGCCCACTGTCATCTGAGAATCCTGAGAGTTCAAAGGTTTCAGTAAAGAGAACTCCATTGCACAAAAAACTACAGGACAAAGAGAGAAGCACTGCACCAGGTTAGTTCTTCAACAAAGCTCCTTTCCTTGTGCCTTGGGTCACAAAGATTTCAACTTTCTTGTTCTTTCTAGGGGGGATATTTTGTTTGGAATCTTTAATATAAACTTACAGTGTATGGTTTTGCAGAGAAAGTGATGGATCAGTCGCCAAGATCTTCACCAGCTAGAGTTAAGAGAATACAATCATCGACGCTGTCTTCTCCATCACAAACCCCTAAAGTTTCTTCATTTCCTAGATCACCAGCAATCAACTCAAATGGAAGTGGATATCAATATCAATCCCCAAGTGCATCGCCATTGAATCCATGTTCTCGCTGTGCTAGAGTAAACCGAGAGTGCCACTTACCCTCAGCTATGAGCCCACATAGACCAAGGAAAGCTCATAACAATAACCAATGAGTGCACAGTAGTCATCTTTGTTCATAGAGTTTTCAATCTTCAAACTTGATTAGACAACTTTGCAGCTTAAGTTTTCTAAGCAGCGGATGGGTAAAGTTTGTATTTCATCAGATGTCCCTTGATAAAGTTTGTATATTACGTTAAGCTTTCTACTTGTTGGAGATTAAATTCTTTAGTTTTTGGGCTACTTGCTTCAATCGCAAGTAGCATACAAAAAAGTTCAGCCATTCACAACAGCTAAACTTCAGGAAGAAAATCTGCAATTCACATTTCTTAGTCATATTTTAGAGACTTTAGTCACATGAAACTGGTTTCACCTGAAGCAGCTTTGACCTGCATATATTTTAATAAAAACAATGTTACCTTCGATTGCTTTCTTATGTTAATTAGATTAACAAAGTTGTCTGTACCCCAAATGGCACAAAAGAAATGCCAAAGTACTTGCATTCATTTGACAGTCGATGTACAATTTTCCTATATATTGCTATGTAAAGGAAAGGGAATTATGACATGTACAACTCATCATCAACTAAAATGCTTCCTGTAGGACATGCTTTTACAAAGGCCATATCTATCTGGATATACAAATGAACATCATACACACCAACAAAATTTTCTTCCGACTGCAATTTCATATGATGGACAGTTCACTCAGCTGCACAGTGAGCCTTCCAACACTACTGTGCATGTATAGGTTTTGGGGGATATCTCAAGATTGGCAATGAGGTTGCAGAAATGGCTCTCCTCCACGTATTAGATCCTATATTCCTTGCATTGCATCTCCAGGGATGCTACATCATGTTGGGCTTGGGCGAGTAACTTCAGCAGTCATTAGCTTTCCAATTTCGAAGTGAAGACTCCTTCCACCATACTGCTGATTTCCGCTCAGCTTCCTAAACTTTTTTAACCTAACTACCCACAATTGTCAAGAGAAGTGCAGACTTGGGTCCCTTCTCCAAGTTTTACCTTAAACTTTTAGAGAAGATATACCACAATTCCCCGAGGAATCATAGAGCTTTATATCAGCATGATCCATTCAAAGATTCGCAGGACCATTAAGGAGGGAGGAGCAATTGAACGCTGCAATTCTTCAGCTGGTCAACATCTAAACCATCTCTAGTAGTTTTATGCAGCCACTGGAATTGGCAGAAACAACAGTGTTTGACTTCTGTCTCCAGCAAACGCTTGAAACAAACTGTCCATTGTCGTCGTCAGTCTCTTTACCAGATATTGGATCAATAGAGCCAAACTTGTGTGAAGTAATAGGCATAGGCAGAGATTTGTAATAAGCAAAGACCTGCACCGAAGATACGCCCAGTTGTAAGAAAAGTCTTCTCCTTTTTCTGTATGTTTTTCCATTTTGTTTCATTTGGATGTCAAGAAGGTTGCCGGAAAATTAATTCATTGAGAGAATTACAGCAAAGAAAAAGTAAAGGAAAAGCACCCAAGAGTGTGGCCTAGTGGTCAATGAAGTGGTTGATGAGAACCATGCGTTCTGCTAAAGAAAAAACACTAAGTGATTTCTTCACATATGTCCAAGCCTTGGAGGACAGAGCAACCTGGTACATGTGCTGGTGGGAGGATATCAGGTATGCATTAGCCGAGGAGCGCACAAGTTGGCCCAGGCACCACGGCTATAAAAAGGAAGTTAAGGAAAAGACAATTCGTTTTCTACAGGCATTTGTATGTGAGAAAAGAAAAATGTAAAACAAGTTCTCTACATGTTTTCAAGACATGTTGGAGGAATTTTTCTCCCAGCTGCTTTTCTGCAACTTCTTGACCAGACAGACAAAAAGTGCACAAGTGTGTGGTTGGAAATTGTCTTTGTTTCAGGGAGCGGGGAACCTTACCTCATTTGTTTCAGAACCGCAAGTTATGTATCCATCATTCACAGATAATCCGACAAAGTTCTGAGAACAAAAAAGAGAAAATGTCAATGCGTACAGTAATAAGGGCTCCGACAGCAAAGAGCAGTAATACTATGATTAAGTAGACAGCTCAATATTTTGGACTTCATATGTGTACAAGAAAAAATGACTGGTCCATAATAGCCAACCTTCTCATTGGTATGCCCTTTAAGGGTTAAGACACAAGCATCGGCCGAATAACCACTTGAATTGGTTTTATTGAGATCCCATATCTTCAGGCTGTTGTCAGTGGACGCAGAAATGAGTGTTTCAGAATCCAAAAATTTTGCATAACTAACAGCTTTCTCATGGCCAGCCAATATACACCAAGGAGCTGAAATATTACGAAGATCATAGCAATAAGTCTTGTAATCGGCCGAGCTATAAGCCAGAAAATGACTGGACTCAGGTGAAAACTGCACACAGCAAACATTTGCTTTGTTTCTGATAGTGCACACGCTGTTCTTCTGTACGAAAGGAGAATTCAATACAGTAAACACAATGAAAAAGAAGACAATGAGATAATATCACATATACAAGGAAAAAAAGTGGAAACCTTTCTTTACACCTTCATGAATATTTTATTGAATTCAGTTTTCACTAAGTAGTAATATGATTAAGTGGACTGTGTCCACTGTCCAGGTTTTTTCTTTTCTCCATGTTTTACAAACAGAAATAATTTATATATCTCTATTTCACTACTTTGGTGCCGATGCACCCAAAGGGATAATCAAGCTATGTCTAATCCTCATTTTATAGCAAAGAGAACATTCACATTCCTTAGCATATTCGTTCTTCTTTAAGTGGGATACAGGGTAGAAGTGAGAGGAGAGGCAGAGAGTCAAAGAAAGGTGTTCTGTTAAATTAGAACAAAACATCTATTGCAAGCTTCTTCACAGATTCAAGGTTACCTGGATGAGAGAATCAATTTTAACTTTCCAGCAGTGAGATGGAGGTAAAATTAATGGGCTGACAGTTCATAAACATCATAACAAATAAATTCTAGATTCTTTTTAAACCTCTATTTCCTTGCATTTCTTTTGTAAGCTGAACTTACAAACTACGACCCTCTCCTTTTCCTTGATGGGAAACCTTTTTACTAATTCTCTTTTTTTTTTGTGTGAGTGGTGGTGGGGGGGGGGGGGGGGGGGGGGGGAGGGAAGTTTCTCAGTTATAACAAGAAGGTACAATGGAGAACAGCATGAAAGAGGGAAGCATGCCTCATTGATGCTCCAAAGTTTCACCAGATGATCGTCACTTCCACTAGCTAAATTTGTGGGGGCCACACGAGAAAAATCAACAGACCACGCCCTTTCATTATGCTCAGTCAAGTTCAAAAAGGCTTGACCGGTAGACGCATCCCATAACTGAAACCATTTGACAATGTCAAAAGAAAATTAGATAAAAAATTGAACTTAACACCAGTGTTTACAGGTCAAAAAAATTTAGATAAAACTAGTGAGAACTTAACACTAGTGTTTACAGGTCAGAGTTCTAGGCTGCAAAGCACAAGGAGAGAATTTAAGCATGTGTGTAAAGTGTAACAGTCATACAAGGGTGAAATTAGATCAAATACCATGTATATGCTCAAGGTTAAAGCCAGACAAAGACCAGCAAAATCAAATTGTGAGAGAAAGAGAACAAAACTGAAAAAGACAATGAAGAAGAAGATGGAGGAGGAAACGGAAAGAAGGAAAAGTGAGTTGGATGAAACATGGATCTCAGATATTCCCAAATAGACATACTTAAGCAACTGTACGAAGCTTAAATTTAGATCCCTCCAACAAGTTTGTTTCTGCACCCGAAATAATGGAGTACCTACCCAGGTTGCATCCAAGTAGAATTAGCAACATAATGTGGAATATGGGTCAATTGTCAAACTCATCACTTAAGAGGCGTTTGTGAGGCGTGCAAAAATTCCTAACTTCACCTTAATCAACTATAGTTGAGAGACTTCTCTCATCGTCTAAGGGTCTCGTCATCCTCTCTTCTCTCCAAACATTCATGACCTCCACCTCTTGAACCCTACAACCCTAGTTCAGATATAGTAAATGACTTTCTTTTCTGATAAGTGGGATCAATACTAATTCTTACACATGAGAAATGGCTCACATCTGCCATCACCGACTGTAAATTTCCAAACAGTTACCTCTTTGCACATCAAGGATCACAATCAACCTTCTCTCAAGATGAAACTGCTCCAAAATCCAATTATATTTCTAGTGGATGGGAACAAGGGTACAACATTCAGACTCAAAGTATGGTTGAAACATGTGTACATGCTTCTGGATTTCTAGGAAAAAGAGGAAAAACATAAAATAAGTTACATCCCTTGACAAAAAAACGCAGCAGATAAGTCCAAGCTCTCCCATGCTACAGTGCAACTCACACCGTAAATGAAAATGTGAAATAAACATAGAACTCAATAAATACAGAAATGTGAATTTAGCACAGAGCGCCATGTTCCGAAGATAATTGCCTTCTGACTGTAAATCAGATAGATGGTTATATAAGCATTAATTATGGGCAAAGGACAGGTTCAACATACATAAATGGTGATTCTAAAAGCCACTAGAAAAAATCAAAAAGAAAATACACACCTTAACTGCACCATCATAGTCTGTTGTCGCCAGATAGTTCCTGATATAGCTGTTCCAGCAAATGCAGCTGAGCTTAGACTTGTTTGACATTTCAATAACTGGGTAATGAATGTCAACAGAGTCATTAAAGAGGGCATTATACTCGAATACTTTAACTTTCTTCGACACCCCACCAGCAGCCAAATATTCCTCATCCCTGTCAAAGCTTAGAGAACAGATGACATTTGCAGAATTATTCAGATCTGCGTTTCTTAATATTCCCCTAACTCTGAACTTGCTATACCGAGCATACTTGCATAAGCCATCAAAAAAATCCCCGACCCGATCTGTGGGATTATACTTCTCGCTATTGTTTTCTGTCAAGACGAAGCTCTCCTGATTGTTAAAGATTTCTTCAGTTCTACGCACCATGGCAACATCATCAGAGGGTTGAATATTGGATCTCGTGGAGAAGTAAGCACTCTCAAGCTGCCTGATATTCTTGACCAATCTCGTGTCATTATCACATACAGGTGGAAGCTTCGGATACGCATCTGAACTTGACACTCCTTTCTGAATAAACCTGTTCTCTCGCAAAGCAAGAGATTCCTGGTCTAAAGTCGGAAAAGGTGCCTTGCTGCTTTGCCGCTTCTGAACCTCTTGGACATCTGCTTCTATACATTTGAGTTCTTCCACTAACTTTGACGCATCTTTCTGCTTTTGATCTTTCAGTGACATAAGGAAGTACAGTAACAACTCTGACTCAGATTCCTCTTCATGAATAGCAGACAGTGATACATCTCCAGGCAATTCTTTAATCCCAGCAATAAGTTCAGACTGTAATATTTCCCTGTTTCATACCAGTAATGAGATAACTGAAGTACATTGAAAAAAATACTAAAGAAAAAGGAAGACTGAAAATGAAACAGGGAGATTTCGAATTATACTTCTTTTTTAATTAAGTAATTAAGAAATATTATTGATATAAAAACAGCCCGGGGGCAAAGTACATCCTAAAAAAACTTTACAAAGTGTGTAAAGAACAAAGAAAGTCAACTAAATCTTCCGGCTGCAAACACTCATAGTTATACATTAACAAGTCACATTCAGAAAACCACAATCTTTTCAGGGGAAATATTGAATATGTTCTGTCTATGAAGAATGTGTCCAACCATAAAGAACAATTGGACTGCGCACAAGGCAGAAGGAGCACTACTATTTTTCACCTGCGGCATAATTAACCTAACACAGATGCTTAAATGAATGATATCTGAAACTCAGGTAAGAGGTTAAGAGTCTCCACTGGAAAAGCTAGAAGATTACGAGCAGCAACATCACCCATTTGTCGAAGTCCTTAAAAATACTAGCGATGCAGCTGATAAAAACTGATGAAAAGTTAATATGCAATTTGAGAATCAGCAAACATCATGCATAGTCCAGCGAAATTCATCATCTCCATCTCTGACATATATCACATGCATAATACTTTCTTCAATTCATCTGTTACCTAAGTAGGATGATAAGGCCCGAGTTCGTACAAACCTCTAAAAATGCCCAGTAGCGGCACCCCATTGGTTAAATTCTATAATTCTGCAGAAGGTGCTAAATCCAGTCTGCTGTTAGATTCTGTCTTCATGGTCATCCATATTGGTTTTAGATAAGCATCTCAAGATATAACATGCTTCTCATTTCATGATAACAAAATCTTTGAAAAACTCAGAAGAATGGAGATATTAAGATATTTTAGGTATCTTTCATAACTTTAAGAATTCAAATTTAACAAGAAAGCTAATCTTAAACTTCAACATGAATTTCACATTCAATCTAGTTATTGATACAAATGTGACTACATATGTGATGTGCAGTTTAAAGTACTACTCAATTTCCAAGTCTAGACGAATCAGGTACATAGAGTGGGAAGCAGTTTAACAAGTTTCCTCTAGTCGATTGGCTGTAGCTAACACATGAATTCAGTAAAACCCTCCATCCATTACAGCAAAATTACAAGGAAGCAGATATGGTCTATTAGCTCTTACTGTATCACTGTTTGAAGCCCCAAACCTTGCACTAAGCTGGGCGTCAGAGATAATAAACAGTAACTGCTTTTGCTAAAATCTCCCCACCACAAAGTGGAAAATGATAATAGAAAGAAAAGAGCACAGGTGCACATAAAAAGCTTGAGGCAGCAACAACTTAGATTCTCAGCTTGATTAACCTCTTACTTTCCATATAGCAGGTTGTTTTCCATCGATTCAGTTATTTCATAGAGTGACTCATTTGCGTAGTCAGTAATACTTCTAACATAGTAGGTCAAGATCTTTCAATGGGCATTCACACAGTAATTTCAGTCAAGGGGCCAAGAGAAATCGAACAGAACCAGAAAATTTGACCACCTTGTTGTTGGGCGTGCCGAAGGCTCTGGATGAAGCAGCCAAAGACAAAATCCAGCTTCTTTGGAATGCTCTGATAGGAAGGATGAGGGAAGAATCCTATGGCGAAGATCCAGTAATGCAGCAGCATGAGACCTTTCACAGTTAAATGAGCTAAGCAACTGAGAAAAAAAAAAACTATTAGTCACGAAAATAAAGTATCAACTAATGGCTCTAAGACGATCACCTAAAGGTAGAGGAAAGTAATTTGCTTGCATCACATGAGCAAAAAGTAAGGTCATATATGCTTTTCTATAAGCTAAGTAATGTTATTAATGTGGGAAAATTCCTATATACAAACAATATACCAAAAAGCAGAGAGCCTAAGCGGCTAAAGGTATATATGTACGTTACAAATACATACCCAGTGATATCCCACAAGTGGGGTCTTGGGAGGGTGAGATGAAGGCAGACCTTACCTCCACCAAGGTGGAGAGGCTGTTTTCAGGAGACCCTCGGCTAACTAAAAATAATTTGAAAACAAAGGTATATATGTATGTTATAGATACATATGCTGCTAGGTATACAAAGACTAAGGATGACTGTAAACTTATCTTAAAGAAAGTAAAATAAACCCTAGACCTTGTTAGAAAAAATTAAAAGAGAGATTCTTGATAATAAAGGACATGCATGGTACATACAATCCACAGTATCCACTACTTAAGCTAGAAATAAACTATCTACCTCGCTTTAGATTTGACATCACACTACTAATCATTTAAAAAAAAAAAAAAGGGGGGGGGGGGGGGGGGGTTGACATCACATGACCCCACACATCATACTCCTATCCAATTTCCCTAGCATTTACTGCACTATTTGGGACCTCTAACATAACAAATGACAACAGAAAAGTGAAAACCACCAACTCTACAAGAGATGGAGAAATCAAGAATGCATGGCAATGTGATCAATGTGCTAGGACTCATGCCGAAGTGATTGAACATCCTGCAGAAATGAGAAAAAAAATAATTTTGGTTAGAAGTTTAATCTCAAACCTCAAAGAGAAGGACTCCCAGGGAGTAGATGTTTGATGAAAATGTGCAGCTACCCTCACTGAACTGCTCAGGACTGGTGTACCACTTCTCCTCCAACTTATAGCTCATGGAAGTCAGCAATGGCTTTGACATAATCGACAGTTGGGGCAATCTAAACTTGCTCGGGCTGTTAGGTTCCTTCTCAAGGTAATCCTCTTCATTCGACTCCTCTGCATAGCCTTGTGGCTGAGCAGAATTTAATTTAGTGTTTATGCAAGCAGATCTCTGGCCAGACGTGAGGGGGTATTGAGGCAACTTCCTATTCAAATTCATGTCTTCAATAAGTTTTTGCTTCTTCGCACGAGGATTGATCAAGGAAGAAATGGTTTTTCTGGCTGCGCTTCTCTCTCTCACATTATGCTCTGGCTGGGAAACACCTCGATCAATCACATATTCAGAGAACTGACTGCCTCCAGATGCTCCAAGATATACAACTTGGTTTGAGCGCAACAATTTAAAGAAAGATGGGCGTAAATCTTGTAAGATAATTCCTTGAGAGTGAGCAAAATCCACAAAATCCACAACCTGTTTGAAGATATACAAGCCTTCAGCTTTGGTCAATTTATTGCCTCCAGCTTTCAGCCGTTCTCTTAAACTGATCCCATCTTGATAGGCATTGGGGTTAACACTACAGCCCATTTCAGAGATACCTTGAAAAGGAGACATAGATGCATCCACACTTGAACCTCGAGGGGCAACGGTGGTAGAAGGATTAGGACCCTCCGGATGAATCTGGCCTCGAGACTTATTAGCAGATACCCGAGGAAACTGTGTTCTACATATAATTCCTTTGCCTTTCAATGTGCTTTTCACAATATACTCAGAAAATCCTGACTTGGATAAAATCTTTGTACGGATACCATCAGAAGCGAGTGACACATTGCTCATAACAGGTTTATCACCATTACTCTGAAAAATTTTCCCGTCCAGATTATGATTTTCATTTAATGTTTTCTTATTCTGATTCGGAAGTCCGGTAAATAATGTATCTCCCTCATCCTCCCAGAGACCCGACGATGTCCTATACTTGTCCCTATAGGCAGCTTCTCCATGTGAGCTTCCGCAAGCAGATCCACCTGCTAGCTGATAAAACCACTGGTTTGGCATTGCTTCTTTGTTGCCCAAGCTACCAACTACAGACAAGTTCTTTCCGTTGTAATTTCTCAGAGTCAATTCTTCAACCATGACCCCAGCATCATTCATACAACGAGGACTAGCACTTGCATGTTCTGAAGATCCAATTCTGTCCAGATTTTTATCGTCGAGAGCATCTGTGAACAAACCAGATGTATTCCGGTAATGATCGCCCTCACCAAGTGTAACCACTTCATGTGATTGCAGCATATTGGAGTTTCCTGATCTGAAAATATAGTCACCCTCCTTATTTCGAAGTTGTCTAACATCAATGGAATCCATTCCATTCACCTCATCACCAATAGCTTCGTCAACAACTTCATCCATCATGTCAATATGTTCTAGTTTAATCAAATGTTTCAATAACACTGCAAATTAAACCTTGTCAAGGAACGGAAAAAACTTCAGATCAAATAGAAAACAGCGAATTAAAGAGATAACTTTAAGCCAAAAGGAAAAATTAATGCATCGTTATAGAATAAGACTGTAACGATGTTTATACCATGTATGTATGTTGTTATAGTTAGATCAAAAGTCTTAAATCTTTCAGAAAAGCTCCTTTGGAAAATATAAAAGGAAACAACTAGCAGAAACCGCTACCAGAACCCAACCCCTGATTGCCCACTAAACTTCAAAGTATCACAACAATCGCCTGACCAGGGGCACTACACCAGATCACAATTCTTGGTCCATTAATTGATCAAGTAACATGTTCCACGAGATTATGTGCACATCAGCGGATTTTGCTTCCACCAAGAAATATCACCTCATCCTCTAAATAGACCACCTTAAAACAATGCACTAGTGCCATCTTATCAAATATTATAGCATGTGCTGAAAGTCATGCAATCAAAACGACCAAATAAATGACCGAAATTTGAAGGGTGAATTTCCAAGTGGCAACCCAAAGTACAATCTTTATCTTTGAAAATATGAAACAAATGTTAATGCTAGGCAAGATTGTTGGCCATACACAAAAAAGAAGAGACTCATAAAGTAGCAGAGGTAAAGCGAGCTACTAATTAGCTCCAGATAATTCGTGTCAGAGAACACAATTTCCTTGCTTCTTTAAGTCAAAGGGTAACAATACGTCTATAGCATTGTGAAATCAGGCATCTGCTTTAGTTTTATTTGTTTTTATGCTTCCATAGTTTCTGATAGGACATATTCTCCATGTTAACAACAAAACCTCACTAACCAAATAAACTTTTTTTTCTTTTACCAGTAACAAGTTACACTTCTATATTTCCTTGACAGAAGTTGAGCAGGCAACTAACCCGAAAGCCAATATATTTCCCTCATGATAACCATTCTAACCCCAAAAAAATAGATAAATAAATAAATAAAAGAGGGACGAGATCTTTATCAATAACCTAATCAAGAAGAACAAGCAACAAGCACACCTAAGTAGATTTTAAGCAAGAATATTACCCTGAACACCCTAAGTTTTAGTTTCCCTATTATGCATGTACCTCTACATCAATGTCAGAGAGAAATCGACACACATTTTTTTTATAACCGAGAAATCCCCAAGGGCCACTGGGCACAGTTTGAAACTCGGTGTATAATGTGCACGCCCCTCTACCCTTCTCTCACTTAAATATCAAGCGTTCTTCTATGGTAGGATTCAAACCTGCAACATGCGCCTAACCCACACGTCACAAGTTGAGCTCTTACCATTAGACTAGAGCACTGGGGAGCAAAAATTGAACACACACTTGAAAACAGCAAAACTATATTCATATTCAAAAATGTACATAACAAACATATTCTCGACTAAGGTATCGCCTATACAGATCTTTTTCTTCCATTGTACCCTATCTTTCGCTAAAACATACTCTCAACTACTAAATTTCCCCTATGTAATCCACTCCACTACTAAAAATAGAAACTTTCCTTTTATAGCAAAATTAGGGTACCTAGTTAACAATCAAAAAATTAAAATTCAATTTCTCTGTTCTAATTACTACAATTAACAACATAATCAGTAAAAAAACTACACAAATGAACAAATTAAAGTAATAAAACAAATGAAATAATTAACTAATTACATTAATTGGCCTTAGAAATTAGAAACTTACCAATTGAGAACGGAGAAACGGCTATTTGATGAAAAGATAAGTGAAGAAAGAGAGCAAAAAGTTGTTAAGATTGAAAAAAAGTGATGAATTTTGTGAGCCATGAAAAAAAAGGGGCTAAATTTTGTAATTTTTAAAAAGAAAAAGGTTTTATTGTGTGAAAGAGGAAAGAGTGACTTATTGGACTTACCTGAAATGGCATAATAAATATCTTATTGGTCCTTTTTAATATTTTACTCTCTTTAATTATTAACCACTAATTAAATTGGGATATTGTATTATATTATATATGAAGTTGTGTTTATGTATGATCACATATGTATGTACTAACAGTTTAAATTTTATGTTTACATGATAACTCATTTATATGCAACGATAATAAAATAAAATTTGGCGATAACTTGTTAGTATATTTGAGCAGGTTCATATTTTTTTTTTATCTACATTATATATATATGTTAGTGATGTAAATATTTTATCTCATAAGTATAAATTAGTTGGTTTTTGCATAGTTCATCATATTTTCTAGTTACTGAAACATGTCATTTAAAAAAATTAAGCAAATCGTCGAAAGTTAAAGTAACACTACTAATAAAATATTGGTAGTTGGTCGTCGAAAACAGTTGATTTAAGGACAAAACTAATGCATATGAGAAATTGAGGCAATCTCAATCAATGGAGGTCCATGTCAATCACGTTTATAGTCATATCAATTATATTTGATAGTCATAATCTTCATAAAGTAAGATAATACAAAAATTAAGATTGTTATTCCTTCCTCGAGGAAAATATCATAGTTCAGCTGTATAGTCATTGAAAGAGATTTTCATTTGCTTAATAATTAAACTCATAGTACTCAATAATATCATGACCACTCTTATCTTTAAATACAATCTTGCCGTCAAGCTTATCAATGATTAAAATGATATTTAGATTCATCCTCTTAGGACTATATTATTGAAAACGATAAGTTTTTACTTAGAAACCATCAAGACCACAATTACATCTACTCGAGGGAGACGAATAAATGGGTAGATTTTCTTGTTAATAAAGGTCGCAAACATGAAAAAGTTTTGCTTATTGAGGTTCTAGGAGATGCAGAGACGGTCAATAAAGCAGCGGATGATACGTACTTGAAAATAAACAGATTATACATAAGTTTTTTCATACCTCGACTCTCGGAGAAGTTTTGAGTCTAATGTGTATGAGAAGTAGAAAAGAATAACATGCATTATATTTTGGTGGACATTTGGTTTGATTCATGAATCTTTTTTTCTTGTTTTTTTGTTAATTTGGTTCATGAATCTTGTCTTGTATTATATCTCAAGAAGAGTGTAAATTTGCAGTGGCAATGAATTGTCCACGTCTTGGGCATAGTGCACTGATGCAAAGCAGCAAATTTGTAACTAAGCAACCGTTATCAAAGCCGCCTTCACATATTGGCCCCTTTCCACCTAGCCCATTGGGTTACCTATGCTTCACTTTCATTTTCTTTTTTACTGTCAAAAACTACTTATTTTGAAAAATATTTTTATCAGATAAGTACTTTTGAAGAATAAACAGTTTGTATTTTAGCTATTCAAAATACATATTTAAGTGCATTCAAAGATAAGGTTTTTTAAAGCTACATTGTATAATTCGGGGTGCGGCGGATGCTGGTAGCAACCTCTTCCGGCATAGGGAGACAAGAAACTCTATCGTTTTTTCACTTACCACTTACTCCCTTTGTTTCACGAAGAATATCATAGTTCATGGTACAAGGGATAAAGTTCTTAATTTTAACTACGAGTTTATACACAGATTCTTCATTTTTTTTTTAAATAAGCTTTGGATATTTAGAAACTACATAAAAATATCATAATACAAAATAGTAGATAATTTAAAATATTAAAAAAAACCTCGGTCAAAGAAGATCATGTTTGACTCTCTAAATAGTAACTATTACATGTTTGTAGAAATGAATTAACACTATAACAACCCTTCTAACAGAATACTTGGTAGATGTCCATTTCAAGAATCCTTCAACATCAATAGGGCAATGCTGCTACTCCACAAGACATTGAGGTGCCAGATATAATGGTAAGAGTAAATCATCTTTGGCTCTTCAATTGAATTGGCACAAAAAAGTTCCCGTTTTTGGACCCAACAAATCCAGATTCGCACCGAAAAGCTCTACTTAGGGATTGGCGGTAGACCAATCCTTGTCAAAGCTTCATCTCAATCACTCGAACTCGACACTTCTGATTAAAAATGAATGAATGCTTATCAATCCACCACAACCCTTTTGTGGTTCTTAGAGTTTATTATTGGTACTTACATTTTGAATTGGCTTGTCATGCATGAGCATTTCTTGACACCATAGGCTCTAATAAAATGCTTCCTCTGAAATTACTAGTGGGACTATAAGTTACTATTTCATGTTTTTATTGTCCTACAAAGACTGGAATCCTAGATTCATAGTGTATCTTTACTTCGCATTGTGAATTGGCATGTCATGCATGACCATTTCTTGACGCCATAGGCTCTAATTCTTATGATTAATGGTCTTCCCAATCCATCTGTTTCTTTCCCTCGTTTCTGCAAAATACTAATATAGTTACATTAGTTAAAGATAGTACTATATATTTTAACTACTCAATACATATTTAAATGCATCGAAAGTTGAGGTCTACTGAAAGCTAAAACAATGTCGCTCCTTCAACATTGTATGGCTCGGGGTGGAAAAGGGAATGAGAAAAGGCGACGAGCAAAGCCTAAAGCGCTATAGAACTTTACAAACAAAAGAACCAGTCTTCACCATGTGAGATACAAAATAAACAAAAGAGCAGATGTCTGATGGTGCACCATTTCCTAACATTTTTACATCTATAGAATCATCTATTCATCATGAAAACCTATATTAGTTGTTAACTATTCACAAAAAAAGTGAATTAGAATGGCATCTTGGTTTCTACCTGCTGGTTGGACTTCCACAGACAGCAAAAGCTCCCATCTGGTGCAGCAATAGCGAGGACTGGGAGTGATAAAATTTGGAAGTTCATTAGTATAGTTTGAATCGGAAACAGCATGCGTAGCAAAAAGGAAGGCGGATGGATAGCCTTTCTAGTAAACTAGAACTTTGAGAATATAGCTCCAGGATGAAACAAATGATCCTCCCTGCTAAGGTATATCTGGTGTAGTTGTTGGCAGTATTCAGTAGCTAATCTTTTACATTCTGCATGATCCTTTGGACGTACTTCTGCCACGGTTTTTCTGAGTTTATTTTCTGGATCTCCATCAACCAGATATTCACCCAAAGCAGCAATGCTGCAAGAAAAACATGAAAAAACTTACAGAAAGTACCACGGATATAGCGCCACTTTAAAGAACTTAAATGCAAAACAAAAAGAAATACAAATCACATTGCTTTTTGGAAGATATTGGGTATTGGATAACATATTGGGTAATGGATGCCCCTTTAAAGCTAATGCAGACACCCAAAGACATTTCCATCTCTAACCCCAAATTCACAATTTTTGGCGCTAACCAGTAACAACCTTGAAGCTAATGCAGACACCCAAAGATATTTCCTGGATTGTGGACACCAATCTCTATATTAAATCATTCAAAGACTCAATTATAGTTGATCGATTTCTGAATAACTCAAGCATTAGTAACAAGGAAAATGGAACTTTTAAGTATCACAGAAGGCAAACTGAGTTATTCCGTCAAGTGGAGGCAGCTTAAAAAGTTTCTTTCAAATCCAGCCTCATCCGCACCAAAAGAATACCGAAGCTTACAAGTATGTTGAGAAAGGACAAACTGTACTACCTAAAGCCCAAAGACATGAGCTTCAAGTTCTAAAAATTGATTGATCTCGTTTTATGAAGAACTTGACAGGCAAAGCCATGCAGAAACAGATAACACTTTAACAACTACACTTGCAATCCAATGAAAAGGACGTTCAGATACCATTTCAGGAACAAAGCCATCTTTAACTTTTCCATGAACCTCCCAGTAGTAGAAAGTTTTCTAAACAGTTTGAAAAACTAGGATGCATTAATGCATTAACCTATTTTTGTGAATATATCTACAAAAATGAACAGCAGATTCACAGGAGTTATGGCATTCGAAGAAACACAGTTGTGTTGCATTTTCTACCCAAGTACAATTTGGGATTCTTACTCCTTTTTGCTATTAGTCACCGACAGCATTACTTACTTAGTGGTAATGCTGCTAAGGTAGAATAGTAGTTCAATTATCAAACAAATAACGTTACCACTAGAAAGATAATCTTGTGAAAAGAGCATGTAGTAATACACACCTGATTTTATCAGAATGACTCTTGATAAAAGAGAGAACCTTAGAAGATATGCTTCGAGAAATTTGTTGCCTATAAAGTGCGCATACAGCACTCATACAGAGTTCAGGGTCTTGCTCAAAGGACGATCTTAAACCTTCTACCGACGACCACTTTTCACACTCGCTGAATCTTTTGATTAACATTTCAATATTCTTGTCGCTGCATGGATCATTGTCTGAATCTGAAGAACTCTCATCATCAATCCCTTTAAGCGTGTATCCATCTTTGTCATCACAGCATCTTATGAATTCTGTATTAGGGGATTTGACATGAATAACAGGATCTAATTCTCGAATAGATCTTTTTTTTGGTTCGCCCAATGATGAACCCTCGTCATTGTCATTCTCACTTAAGCTTCTTTTCCTCTTGGACAATGAAGTAGAGGTATCCTTTATATCTTCTTCTCTTAGCTGGCCAGGAAATACTAAATTCCTGCCTACACCATAACTGTTTGAAGCACATGCCACCGCATTCTCATCATCGCTGATGTGAACACCAGTTGAAGACCCAGCCCTGCCAGATACTGTCTTCAAGTTACTCTTAATGCAGTCTCCTGCTTCACATGCTGACAGATCTAAAATAGGTGCTCTATTCTCACAAGCCAAGTTAACAGAGAGAGGGTCTGAAAGAAAACATCAAGAATTTACTCAGTTTGCACAAGCATGTCGGCATCAGAAATATTTGTCTTCAACAACATATGAGAGCCATCAAAATAAAATGCACGTGACAACACCACTACGTTTGTGAGGGTGCAATTATGCACATTACCGATAAGATGTACACAATTGTTCCTAGATTCAATCATCATGTGGGAAACTTCATATATGATTCATCGTTAGACTACAAGAGAGTTGAGAATGTATCTCACCTCTAATTTTTGGACAGAAGCCCAAGGCCGCCTAATGATTTTTTAGTTCTAAAATGTGACTACGAATAAACTCAACTTTTGAATTATATACCCTTTAAAATACGAGTTAATAAAGTATTTTATTTCGCAGGTGGATAGCACCTGCATTGATCCAAGCAAGAAACTTGGGTTTAAATATGAAATCTAGGAAGCACAGTTTCTCTAAGTAGATGCATGAGAAAGACAACACTTCCACAAAATGAAGATAAATAATATGAAACCTAAAAACCTGGGCAAGTACATTTTGTATAATCATTAGGAAGCTTCATGTTTCCGAGTGTGTGTATGTTCTCTGTGTGCGCGCGCGCGCATGTGTGTGTGTGTGTGTGTGAGAGAGAGAGAGAGAGAGAGAGACAGAGAAGACAAAAAGAAAGAAAATTCCACAAGCTATAAAATGTAAAGATTCACGAAGTTGACTAAAATTGTCTCCCACATATCTGCTTTAACACTGGAGGAGATTAAGTTAAAGAAATTGTCATACATCCTTGATGACTAGAAGTCGCTAATATGTCAAGTAATGCTCAAATTTTAGGAGCATTGAAAACTAAATATAGGAGCCATTATTGCCCCATTTTCTAGACATGGGACCAAGCATTTCTTAGTGTTACCAGTATAGCAATATATGGTTTTCAGGGGTTTAATAATTATTAGAGTGATACTCGTATTTGAATAAGCATGACAAAAATATTTACCAGCTTCTTCTGAACGACATCTTTTCTTTTCTTTGTTGGACACATTGCTATTGACTTGAGAAGAACCACGAGCTAAGGGCATGGAATGCAACGTTTGTGCATCAGGGCAATTAGCCAGATTGGTATTGGTCGAAACAAAGTCCATATTACCACTGCCTGCAACGACACACAAGACCATGTGGTTCATAGACTTTGAGATACAAAAGAACATCAACCACATCCACTACACACAATCACCAAAATCAGTGTCTACCACATTTCGTGTTATACCCGAGAAATCCCCTGAGGACTAGTGCCACAGGGTTCGAAACTCAGTGAATAACCGGCCCATCCGTCTACCCTTCTCAATTTAAATACCAGGCTTTAGTCTACAGCGGAGTGGGGTTCAAACTAGTGACATGCGACTAACCTACACATCACAAGTTGAGCTCTACACATCACTAGACCAAGGGCACAATGTCTACAGCATTTCCAGTTCCACATTAATACTTAGGGTCCACAATCAAGCAAAAATTAAAGCATTTTGTGCACTGATAAGTAAAGCTAAAGCATAGCACATACATTGCCACTCAAACATATTTATTTTTATATGCACGCCAGTGGTGCACATAGAAAACCACTAAAATACCAGACTTTTGTCTGTCAGGGGGTCGAACCTTGGGGGCTTGTCACTCTATAATTATAACCAGTCACAAAGGTAAAAACCTACATGCATCATCTGTTTACACCCAACCAATTTATTTGCAAATACACTTGTCTTACTTAACTATGCTTAATGAATATACATCTTCACTTCATTAAGTCAGATTACCATAATTCCTATATCTAGGTATTTTCATCTTAGCTTTTTTTCTTCAAACCATGCTTTTCTTGAGCCTAGAGTCTATCAAAAACAGCCTCTCTACCTTACTCGAGGTAGGGATAATGTCTGCGTACACCTCACCCTCCGCAGAGCCCACTTGTGTAATGTCGCTAAGTCACACTACCATAGTTCGTTATAAACACCTAATGCAGGTAAGTTTTTAACGACCCTACACATACTACAATAACGAATATCAAAATACTCAAAAATAAGCATTATACCTTCTCCATTTCCAGTAGAATCACCACCAGATGCTTGACAATCCAATTCAACAACATCATCCTTCTCAAATTCCTCCATTATCTTTTTCCCTATACCCGAAACATCATCGACACTAATACGACTACGCCTCGCGATATCCTCTTCCACTGTCAACATCCTAACTTCCAAACTTTTAAATTTATCCATATAAACCCTAGATTTTTCTTCAGCTTCCTTTAACTTTTCCTCATAAGTTAACTTATCCAAATCCGCTAGCGCCTGAGTGTTGTCAACTAATTCCTTAAGAAATTTCTCACGGTTAATTAGTATTTTTTCAACTAATGCGAAATCCCTATCTCGAAATGAGGATTTCAGGTATGCGATTAGTTCCGGTATTGAAGAGGTGATTAACGGAACTGCAGGTTTAGTATCGGAACTCATCGGAATTTTGAAAAAGACAAAGAATTTTTCTAGAAGTTTCCGGCGCCGGTGAAATTAAGCGGGAAAGAAGTTCCTTGGGATAGTACTTTTTTTTGTTACTTGGGTTATAATGTTAAAAGTATTTGAAATGTTTTACTATTATACTCACCGTCCCATTTTAGTTGTCACTTTCAATTTTTACACGCTCATTAACAAAATTAATAAATAGAGTATACATTTTACTATATTACCCCTATTTAATATATGACTATTAAATTTTTTTTTTTAGAATACCTTTAATAATTAAGGGTATACTTGGAAATAATGAGCAAAAAATATTTTGAAATCCTAAAGCGTTAACTAATTTGGGACAAACGAATCTTGCTAAAGCGTCAACTAATTTGGAACGGAGGGAGTACTTTTATAGAAATTATTATACTATTAGTATAGTCGTACAGGTACTTATCTCGAGTTTGGATCAGGAGAATGATGTCGATTTTGATAGGAAATGTTTTAACTCTCAATATAATTTTTTTAGCGAATTCAAATTAGTCGAGATCAATAGTACATGATTGAAACTAAAAAAAAAAATTATGAGATTGGAAATTACAATTGTTTGGATATTTTAGGATAAGGAAGATAAAACAAGGACATGAGAAAATGGTAGAGATTTTTATTATTTGTGTGAAGAGAGATAGCGGATAGAAAAACAAATCTTTAAAAGTTTAGAGATCGGTAACATTCACCTTCGATCTTATGCAATCCTCACCATTTGAACTAGTTTTGGGATTAAGTTAGTTTTAAAGCCTATTTGTTATTTATCTAATTTTAACTGCATCTGCATAGACAAATTAACTGGAGATATGGTTTAGTTATAATTGTCTTTGGAATTTAAGTTAGATGTCACTATGAAATATTTAGAACTTCATGTACTTTGTTATTTTTTCAGGAGTTGTACATTTGTTTTATATGTGGTTAAATGACTAGGAAAAGTGTGTAATTTCACATCTTGTCTTAATTGAATATGTTTTAGTTATAATTGTCTTAGGTCACAACGTCATCATGAACTATGTCGATGAAATGGACCGCGAAGACAACCTTTGGAAGCTGCATTTACCACTCGAATTGGCTATCTTGCTCTCCCAACTCATACTTAGGATAGGCATGCTCTTCTGTATAGAAACTATATCTTTCTCTTCCTCAGAGATTGATTGGTCAGTAATGGAAGCAATCGTCCCTACCGTCGTAAAGCACCTATTTATAAGCCACAACTTACTTCGATGTTTTCAATTTCCTATCCCCCTTCTTGCATCCTGGAAGCCTAGACGACATATCCTAATCTTCTTGAAGGGAAACGGGTCGGTCGGGGGAAGCGGTAGCTTCTTGCTCCGCTCCTCTCGCGCTTGCTAATTTAGAATGTCTTGTACTTTGTTATTCTTATTATTTGTTTGAGATGATATTAAACGAGAGATATGATCTCCAAAAATGTATATAACCGGTTTCAACTTGAATGAGATTGAGATATTTTTATTATTCGTTAGAGATGCGGTTAAACGAGTGATATAATCCACGAGAACTCGTGTAACCGATTTCAACTTGTATAAGATTAAGGCGTAATTGTTCTTGTAGGTTATTGTTGTCGTTTACCTGAGGAATTACATTGACCACTTGAGATTTGGAAAAGAAAAATGGACCTTTGAATCCATAAAGAAATACTTAATAATTTAAGAGATATGCATTGTTCCAACATTTAGCTAGTAGGGAGCACTTCCTAGAAATGGACCTTACACGACATGAATCTGGATTAGTCAAGCTTCAATGAGGGTACCGGACACCAGGTGGGAAACCAAAAAAAAGTTGAGCAGTTGGTTAACTGCGGGCTGAAAATTAGCATTGGCTGATCAGTCCTCATGCAATGACCTTTCAAGCTCAACAAAATTTGCTCCAAGCATAGCAATTTTCTGGTGACCATTCTAAGTACTTCTCATAAGCTTTCTACATTGATCAATACTACCAAGTTGGAATTCTATTTCAATATACTTCTTGACAAAATCTAGTTTTTAGGAGCCCTTTCGATTGCTTGTCCGAGTATTAATCTTACCTCCCCGAGGTAAGACCATAGGCTCTCCCTTTCTTCTTCCCACCGACGTTAATCAAAACATCGATCTCATTAACTAGAGATTGGCTGGCTAGTTCCAGCATCAGGACTACCCTCAGCTGACTGAGTATGTCTGAGATGTTCCAAAATCGGCTTACATTCATCCTGCGAAGAAGACATTCATAAAAACTTAAACGACGATACAAATACATCACTAGAAATTTTGACAGTTTCTTCAATAGCTGGAAATAACTCATCCTACAAATCTGAAAGAGTTCTCCTTACTAAACAAAAACACATCGAGCATCACGTATACCATGAATTAAGAGTCAAGTGAAACATAGTTAACATCAATGTAAGTTTTTGTTTGCACTTTTACAACTACAAAATATCACTCATACAAAACATAAAATCTTTCTTGCCCATAACACAAGATTCAGTAAAAATTTCAGGAATGCTTTACTTATTATATTTGGGGCTCAACCTTACATCAATTATTAGATCTTCCTTACCACACATAACACACCAACAGAACATGTATGTCTATTCCTTGGTACTTTATAAACAATTCTAGTAACGCACATAGAAAAATTACTAAAACGTAATTGCAAACTTACATATGCTTTCTCCGCATGGGAATCCACCCGGACCTTCTGGCCATCACGGAGCTTCTTCTTCATGCGAGTGCGCTGGAAGATCTCATCTTCAGTGGGTGGTCTTCCCAACTCCTTCTCCTGCAAAACAAATTAAAAAGGTTATAAATACACTTAAAACACCTTAGAAAGGTAAAAAATTCTAAGGTCAATTAATATGGAAGTATAAGATTGACATTTATTAACAAACCATTTGCCTCAGAAGAGTCCCAAACGTCATCGAACCTCCGGTGTAACAACCACCCTTCCCAGATGCTCTGTTAGCTTTTGCTTGGGCACTCTTCTTCTTAAAATCTTCGGAGGACCAATGTTGTACAAGTTGATTCCATATGTGCTCATCGATCCATTGGGGCCTCTCGTTCGTATTCCGAGCCTGACAAAGCAAGTCAGAGAGCTTTTTTTTAGCTCGAGTCTCAAATGACTTCCATATCCTTATCTCATTCTCAGGAGACCACCACACATGCTTCTGCAAATTAAGTAAAAGGCTTAATCGGAATGTTAATTCACATGTTACTCAAGTAAAGATATTTAATTAATACATCTCTATATAAGTTTACTTTAAACTCGTCAAACATCATCTGACGACGTGAGGGTGTTATGTCACTCCACGTCGGGTAATAGTCCTTATAAAATGCCTTGATGATATCGAAGATTGCATGTGCAGGCTGAATGGAAGGATAGAACCTGCATTACATTGAAGCGAGGTACTAATTATATGTGCACAGAAGACAAGTTAATGTGCCATTAATGAAATTAACAAGGTAAATCTTACCCATTGTTAATATCTGGGATGATATACACCTTCCCACTAGCATCGACCTGTCCAGGCTCAAGGGATGGGGAGGAAGCAGCACCACCTCCAATAAGAGCATTTGGAGATTCATGGATGGGGGTTACAGTAGTGGCACCTTGCTGGACAGATGGAGTGGGATTATATGGTGGTGCATCGAATGCTGGGGTGGAAGATGATGATGGGTTGAATGTACATCCAGAAGTGGGCGTCGTATGAAATCCATGGTTGAGCGTGAGGGCAGGTATAGTAGGTGTGAAAACATGAGTAAACTGCACCTTATTGGTACCACTAGACTGTCCCTTCTTTCCCACCTTTTTGGTTATCTTCCTCGGTGGAGAATCAAACCATCCATCACGGCCTCTATAAGACATCTCTAGAATAAAGTTATAACATAACGTAAGGTGAACAACATTCATTAACCAAGTAATTAATCTAACCAAAAACATAAAACACTTTAGCATTAGAATTAGTACTGATTAATCTAACCGCAAAACACATTTCAGAGTACTTGTAACCTTCCAAAAGTAGATGACTAGTGGCCTCTAACAAAGAATAGAGTCGTCCTGCCAAAACCAGGTTCGAACTCTCTGGGAGAAGTCCACCGCTACCTAAGTGTAATCGCTTAGAAAATAAGTTGAGGATTCCTTTATATCCTCTTCTTTTATCTGGTGAGGAAATGTTAAACTCCTGCCTGAACCAAATTATTTGGAACACATCGGACTTCATTGTTGCACATTTAATCGTTGCTGTCACTAAAAAAATAACAGTTGACTATCTAGGTCTCCTAAAGATGCATTCAGGTATTCTTATTTATAAAATCTCCTACTTCATGTGCTGATGGATTTACAATAGGTTCTCTACTATGACAAGCCAAGTTAACTTGCACTGTTAACTTGGCTGAATTTAGAAAGACACTAGTAAAAAATACACGTTAATGAAGGACTGTATATTTCAAAGAAAAAACGATGGCTTAATTGAACCAAATTAGAAACATGACTTTAAACATGAAATAGATGGAAGTAGCCTTTTTCAAGTAGATCTACATAAAAGACAGTAGTTCTCCAAAACGAGACAAAGTTGTCCGTAGAGGAATCTTAAAAAGATGTGAAAAAGTAGCAGCAATATTTTCAATTAGTAAGCAGCTTCAACTGAGCGTGAGAAAGAGATAAAAGCAATATTTGCTTTATTATGGCAGGATAGTAAGTCAGTGATTTTCATACATCTGTGATGACTAAAAGTCACCAATATAACACATCGTGCTCCAATTCAGGATCATGACAAATATGACCTAAGATGCTTAAAATAACTGATAAGCTAATTTCACTGACATCCTTAAATACTAAACCAGTTCTGAATACGAGGACTGGAATTTCTCGTAGCAGAATTCCTAAAAAGAGTTACACACGCTGTGATTCTTCAACTAAGCACAAGCTGCAACTAAGCATGCCTATTAAAGTTTGTGAAACGAATAAGAATGAATTTTACAGAGGATGATACTTTTTTACTATTATCTTGAATACTACAGGTGCATGGATAATATAGCAGCAAATATCTTGGTTTGTCGAACCAAAAAGAACAGATTTTTTCAGTCATCAAACCAAAAATTCACAGAAAACTGGTTCATGTCACAAATAACCAATAATAAATGTTTTGAGAAGTACGAGAGATCACATATACCTGTTTCCTCTGGAGAAAGATTTTCATTTCCTTTGTTGGAACCACCGCTATTGACATGAGCAGATTCACAAGCAAAAGTCATGTGAGCCGATATCTGGGCGTCGGGGCAATTAGCCTGATTATTTTTGGTTGAAACTAGGTCAGTATGACCACTGCCTGCAGCAACATCCATGTGACCGTGTCACTAGACTTTCAAATAAAATGGGCAAAAGAACCACATTTTCTACTCTGCACATTTACGATAGTGATCTCTACCAAATTGCTAGTTCAAGACCAAAACTTAACGCCCACAACCAAACAAAAGTTAAAGCTCTTGAACACAGATAAGAAAAGTTTGAGCTTGAACATAGCAAGGATATTGTCTTTTCTTTCAATAAGTACATAGAGCAGATATTGTCACTCAATAACTGTAACAAAAATAATGAAAAGGTTAGGCATAGTACATATGTCACAGGGCCATACAAGCGCAATACCTTCCCCTCCTGATTGATCACTTATATTCCTTGCTGCATCGCAATCCATGTGAGCCTGAGGTGAAAACTGCTCTTCCTTGATCGAGTTCAAATTGCTGCATACGACCAAAAAAACATTCTATTAGAACATCATGAGGGTCTGTGCTAATAGATATTCTTTCTTCATAATTATATCCAATAAGTGAAATTTAGAGGCATTCAGAGGTGTGAGCATTTGAGACTTCAACTTTGCAGAATATTTGGCAGCCAAATGTCATTCCAAAATTCACATAGCTAACTTATTTAGGAAGAAAGTTGTAGTAACATTAAATACAATAAAAGATGAATATAATTATGTGGCATGTAATACTAGTATCTCGCACCACAATTAAGTATCTAATCGCATTGTTCTATCAACTTTAATTTGCATAACAAATTTCATATTAAAAATGTAGTTTCTGTTCTGAATTCCTTTTTCTATCAACTGTGAGTTTTAAGTCCTTCTGAAGAACCAAAAAGACAGCATTAATGCGTTCACCTACTTGTGAATATATTGAAAAAATGATAGCACATTAACTCATTGGAAGAAACATAGTTATCATGCTTTTTCTAGATAAATACATGATTTTTTTTTTCTTTTTTCTTTTTTTTCTGAGGAAGATAACAAGATAAATACATGATTCTTAATTTTCTATGTTATTAATCATTGAGAACAATACTTGCTTCATGGTTATACTGCAAAGATAAAGTAGCAGTCAAACAATCAGAAGAGTAATGTTACCACTAGAATGGATCAGATTGTCACTATACACACCTGAATTTATCAGATGGACTCAACCCCTGACACTCAGTAAAAGAGAGGCCCTTGGAAGATCTGCTTGGAGAAATTTGTTGCCGATGAAGTGCACATACCGCAGTCCTACAAAGTTCAGGGTACTTCTCAATGGAGAGTCCTAAACCATCTTCTGACAAGCACACTCTACCTTCCATTCTTCTTTTGATTGACATGTCCATATTCTTGTCACTGCATGGGTCACTGTCCGAATCTGAAGAACTCCCATCAGTACTCCCGCTAAGCTTGCATAAATCACATCTTCTGGAAGTTTGAGAATGACAGCTCACTCCATCTTTGCAATCACAGCGTCGAATGAACAATGTTGTATTTCTGGAATCGTCATGAGCAAAAGACTGCTTCTCACCACGATCTAATTCTTGACTAGATCTTGTATTTTGTTTACCAAATGAAGAACCATCATCATTCTCAGTGTTACTTAAGCTTCTTTTCCTCTTAGACGATGAAGTAGAAGAATCCTTCATTTCCTCTTCCTTTATCTGCTGAGAAAATGTTAAATCCATCGCCGCATGATGACTATTTGAAACACATGCCATTTCTTCATCACTGTCACTAATGTGTATGACGGTTGAAGACCCAGGGCTTCCAGAGAATGCACTCAAGTTATTCTTGATGCAGCCTCCAACTTCACACGCTGACCAGTTTCTAGGTGCTCTATTCACTGATGAGTCCAAATTTTTATTGTTGAGATTAACTTCACTCCCTAATTTTTCATGAATTGCAGTCTCACTATCACCACCAGAAGCTTGACGATTCACTTCAAATCCTTCCGATGGCTCTAGTTCAAAATCTTCATGAATTTCTCTCAAGATTGAAACATCTACACCATGCTTTTTCATGTTTTTCTCCTTTAGACGAGACATTCTGTCATCTAATTCTTTCAATTTTTGCTGCAAAGCCTCTACTCTAGCATCGGCTTCAGATTTTTCCTCCTTCAATTCATCTATCCTCTTATACATCTCAAATGTCAACTTACATTTGTCCGATTGTGCTTTAGCAAGTTCTTCAGTTATCTTTTGATACCTTTCTTCGGCTCTTTTCTCCCTCTTACAAGACAAGTGTTTTTCTTCCTCCAATTTAGTAACATTTTCACTCAATTCTTCACATTTCCTGCGAGAATAGTACAATTGCTCCTCCATTTTCATCTTTTCTAGGTCCGATTTAGCGACTTTTTCACTCAGTCGTTCACATTTCCTACGAAAATCATTCAGTTGCTCCTCCATTTTTACATTTTCTAGGTCCACTTTAGAGACATTACTTTCACTAAGTCGTTCACATTTTCTATGGAAATCATTCAGCTGCTCCTCCATTTTCATCTTTTCCAGGTCAGATTTAGCGACAATTTCACTCAGTCGTTCACATTTTCTGCGAAAATAATTCATTTGCTCCTCCATTAATTTCATCTTTTCAATGCCCGAATTTTCACTCAGTCGTTCACATTTTCCACGAAAATAATTCAGCTGCTCCTCCATTTTCACATTTTCTAAAACAGATAAAGCCTGATTCTTCTCAATTACATCACGCTCCTTTTCAAAATCTCTCCTCAAATTTTCAAGCTCAGTCCTAAGCTTATTTTCCCTGTCCATGAGGATTTCCTGTACTATAGAGAAATCCTTCTCTCGATATGTAGATTTCAGATAAAATATTAGCTCCGGAATAGACGAAGCATTTGAAATATTAGAGAAAAATGTAGGATTCGGCTGTTCTGCTTCCGTGATCACAGGTTTTGTATCGGAGCTCATTGTAAAACTGTGAAGGCAAAAAAAAAAAAAAAAACAACAGTTTAGTTCGTAACATGCAGCAAAATGTAAGGGATCATTTCATTCGAACATAGTTATGCAGGGACTAGCAATGCAGGTACGAGTAGTAGTAGTTATGCAGGAATTAGTGATGCATGAATAGATGTATGTATTAGTACGCAGGGATTAACAATGCATGTTATAGCAATGCAGGGATTAGTTATGCAGGTAATAGTAATGTAGGGATTATTTCTTGTTGAATCATTGATACATTACAAATTTATAACAATACAAACTTCAAAATACTTGTGTATTCATAAACATTTTTTTGTCGTCTATCCGGAACAGTATCTACCTCACATAGGTAAGGATAAGGCGTGTGTATATCCCACTCTCCCAGACCCTACTTGTGAGATCATACTGGCTATGTTGTCGTTGTATTTTAAAATACATCTTACTATTATGAAGGTTAGTTTTGTAATATTTAGAATTTTAATATACGTATCGTTAAACCCCACATTCTTATTCCACATACTATCTTGCATCAAATAATACATAAATTCCCGCATAAGCTACGTGACTATTATTTTCAAGAAAATGCAATATTACAACCAAACATGCTAATAAAAGAGAGATATAATGTACTTGTGTATTCATAAACATTTTTTGGTCGATGGTCTATCCGAAACAGTATCTACCTCACATAGGCAAGGATAAGGCGTATATCCCACTCTCCCAGACCTCACTTGTGAGATCATATTGGCGATGTTGTTACTATTATGAAGGTTAGTTTTGTAATATTTAGAATTTTAATACACGTATTACTAAACCCCACATTCTCCACGTCCTATTTATTACACGTCCTATCTTGCATCAAATAATACATAGATTCCCGCATAACTTACGTGACTATTATTTCAAGAAAATGCAATATTACAACCAAACATGGTAATAAAAGAGAGATATAATGTACAAAGAAATAGAGTTAAAGAGTGTTTACAGTTTCTTGAATTGCCGGCGACGACTGGAATGAATGATCGGTGGAGTGGCTTTCGAGGCTGTGTTTTATGAGAAAAACATATACATGGGGAACATAACGTGGACATGCCTACTTTGGGGAAACTAAAACATAAGTATAAACAAAAATACTACTCCCTCCGTTTCAAAATTCGGATTTCGAGAGTAAAACCGGTTTAATTTTGATCATAATATTTTTATATGTCTTTTAAATATTTTGAATTATTAATTATTGTGACTTATAGTACTTTTTAGGTAGTTTCTTCGTTATAAAAAACTTAAAGATTACTCCTATATGTTTAAATTCACGGTCAAAATGAACTCGTCTGACCCTGTAAATCCGAACTATAAAAACTATTTTAGAACGAAGGAAGTACTACTATGTACTTGATTCTACTTAATAAAAAAAGTACTTTCTTTTATTTGGTAAATTTTATTATCCTTATTAATCTTTAATGACACTTCCTTATATAAAAATAATATGACATATTTGGTGCAACAAAATTTGGGTTTAGTATGTGATATGACTATATCTTTAATTTAAGATTTCAAGAATAAAAAATATTTGTTCAAAATATATTTTTAAACTTCGTGTTTAGTCTATTAAATTATATAAAGCAAGCAAAGATGGAATAAGGCACGTGTGATTGTTCACGGGTTCGATTTCAATCTATGAGACAAATCTAGCTTTGGTGTACTAAGTTAAACTCCCCCCGCTCCATTTTAGTTGTAAGGCATTTTATTTTTAGAAGGTTCAAAATGTTCGTTAATTTAGAATATCAAGGTAAAGTTTACTATTTCTTTCTCATAATACTCCTAATATTAAATGTTATTGAAAAATTCAAACAACTCAATATTAGTAGCTCTTTCTTGAAAATACCAATAAGATAAAAGAATAAATTAGTAAAAATAACGTGCTTAAAGTGTGTGCAAAGTCAAATCTTACAACTAAAATGGACCGGAGGAAGTACAAGTTATGTGGAATCGACTCTTTATTTTTCGTTACTTTCTTCGATCATTGGTCACAATTACAACAGCAGGAAACCAAAATTGAAAGAAAGAAAAATAGGAGTAAAGGGTGTTCATAATCTGGAGTAAAAGGATTCGAACCTTTGCATGCCGGTACCAAAAACCGATGCCTTACCACTTGGCTATACTCCATAAACCTATTTTAGACGGTAGGAATGGGAGAGGGGGAAGGGAGAAACAGGGCTCGAAGAACGAGCCAGAGCCGTGCAAGTACGCGGGGATATAGCAAGTAAGCAGCAACAATAACCAAGAAGTGAGCAAGCTAAAAGGGCCAAATATAAGAACTTCACATCCAATAAGAGAAAGAGCATTTCATTAAACAGGCAGAAGTTCAATGGTTCCTCATTCCTAACATCTAGTCCCAATAAAACATGTAAAACTACATAGATATAAGCAGAAGAGACTTCCATATTGTGCAGCAGTCATTGAAATATAGGATATGAAGTTCATAGGTACATTTTGTCTGGAAAAAACAGCAACATTGAGAGCAGACAAGCTAATCTTGTAAACACAAGAACTTAGAGACTATACGAAGACAGATCGATGATCGGATCCTCCTAGCTCTATCATAGTAGCTAATGTACTAAGCATACTAACTCAGGCATATCCACTGCTGCAGTATGGCTAACTGCAAGCTTAAAAATCGCCCTGGCTCGATCAGTCTCGTTCAACGACCTCTCATGCTCAACAAACTTGCTCCAAGCATACATATTTTCTGGTGACCATTCTAAGTACTTTTCATATAGCTTTTGACAACGATATACATTACCAAGTTGGAGTTCCATTTCAATCCAAGTATTAACCTTGCATCCTTAAGTCTTAACTGTCTAATCTCAAACTCTGCAGCCAACAACCATATTTTCGCGAACGAAAATTTCTTATGAGGAATCAACTTGAGACATTCCATGTAAATTTCTCGAGTCCTTTCCTTGTCTAAGGCTTCAATCTCTTCATATAACGCGTAATTAATCCACAAATAAATGTATCTTTTCCAATAAAATTTCTCTTCAATAGGAGGAATATTAGCAATTGCTCTTTCATAAACTTCTCTAATCCTTTCTTTGATCCCTACACTTTCTTCCAATCGAATATAATCAAACCAAGAATCAAAATTCATCGGATTCTTTTGCACCTCGTTTTCATACTCAAACCTCCTTTTTCTAACTATAGCACCTTCAATACTTTCTCTATCACCATACTGCTTCTCGAAAACGATAAACTTTTGTATATAAATCATTAACTCGCCCTTTGGATATTCGATCCGTTGCAATTTTATATAAACCCCTAGCTCTATCTATCTCATTACACTTCTCCTCAAACTCTACAAACACGATAAACAACTTTTCACCCTCGTCATCAAAATCAATCAACTTATTATTTACCGCCGTCTCATAACAATTTCTAGCCTTAACTAATTCCCCATTCTTTACTTCAAAATTAGCATACAAAATCCACGAACTAACGTTACAATGACACGTTACAAACGTCTCGAAAATAGCACGTGCGTTTTCGACTTCACTATACTTTAATTCAAAGTTGATATAGAAAACCCAACCTTTTTCATCGGGCTGCCACATCATCCACCTTTCAAAAATCTAACGACAAAGTGAAATATTCCCTAACATATGTTCCATATGAATATACTTATACCATAATTGATCAACTTTTGGTAATAGCGTTACTGCCCGGTCCCACACGTTACGTGCATGGTTAATAAAATTATTATTCATCTCGAAATTAGCGTAGTTTAGCCATATTGTATGGTCACGATAATTAAATTCTATAGCACGTTCATATATTGAACGTGCACGTTTGAAATCCTTTTGTGCTTCTTCAAATTTTGCATATTTGATTAATGAACTCTTCTTGTCGCTGTTGTTGTTGTTGTTTTGTCCTTCGAATTCTTTTCGCTTTCTATAACGATAGTCCGCGAGTTCAGTTGAATCGACGTTTTTTTGCTTCGGTGGTTGTTGCGTGCTTGCTTCTTCACCTTCACCCTGGTAGGTTTTGACAACTTTATTGAAGATATCCGAACAAGAGAAACGGTCACGATAACAATAACAATATACTCAGTATAATTGTACAAGACACAAGCGGGGTAAGAACAAGAGAAAAGTGAAGAATAGTGGACATGGCCTGCGAGGCTTTTATAAAGGTGAAGTTCAATCCAAATAGAACATGGATTAGTTTTTTTCTTATTTTTGGTAATTATGATTTGAGTAGGATTAGGATTAGGATTAATTTAACGTATTCAGTAAACCTAACCAATTTTGACAATAAAGAATAAAGTATTAGTAACATCTTTTTCGTTATAAGAACTAAAAAAATTACTTAGTTGAACTTTATTCTATACAATAATAGAAAAGTCACAATTTATTTCTTAAATTTTATTAATTGCTGTTTATCAAATAGAATAATAAAATAAACTTTTATCCATTAAACTAGTAAAATTACCCTGATAGATAGGTCAATCTCGTTATAGTGGGTAATAGTGGACTTACTATTGTACAATAGGCGCTACTTAAGATAAGATTCCTTGCATCAGCTCAGGTCGACTGATTCGTTTTAAATTTAAAATATTTTTACATGGTCATTTCCTATTCCCCCTAGTACGAGAGGACCGGAAAGGACGCATCTCTAGTGTACCAGTTATCGTGTCCACGGTAAACGCTGGGTAGTCAAGTGCGGAGTGAGCAAAGGAATTGACGGAGGCCCGTACAAGCGGTGGAGCATGTGGTTTAATTCGATGCCAAGCGAAGAATCTTACCGACTAGAAATTGAATGAACATAAATTTAGGAATTAGGCCGTTGTGTGGATGCCTGCATTTCTTTGTTTAAACAAGAATAGGATGGCATTTTCACTAAACAATAATTTGGCATTTGTCAAACATTATAGTTAGACGATTGCATCAGTACAAAGACACCTTGGTTATCCTCGTTGGCCAGCCTAAAATTTGTATTGTATATAATCTTTTTCATATGTCATGAATCATGATTGTCTCTTATGCATGTGAAGGTCATCATGCACTTGAGAACAATTTGTTTTTTGGCCAATAAGATTCTCTTAACAGTTCAACATATTGACGTCGAGGTTTATTCTTTTCTTATTCCTTTCATTTTTATAAAGAAATGAGGTGTTTGACGTACGGCCAACAACAACAACATACCCAGTGTATTTCATAAGTATAATCTGAGAAGGGTGAGATGTACGCAAACCTTACCCCTACCAAGGTGCAGAGGCCGTTTCCGATAGACCCTCGACTAGAAATAGAACTATCATGCCATTGATATCATGCTAAAGAGAATGTAGAACTAAAGCATGTCCAACAAATAGATAATAAAAGTAGAAATAAAGACGGCGAGTAAAAAAGAAATTCTCTACATAGACATAATACTACATCTCATAAGGGAAATTAAAGATACTCGACTACCACCTAACCTTCTACCCTAATCATCGACCTCCACGCTCTCTATTTAGGGTCATGTCCTGGGTGATTTGGATCCGGGTGGCAAGGTGTTTGACGTACGAAAACTTAAAAAATTAATCACTACACTAAACAGTACTAATTGTCATATATAAAGTGAAATATATTAAAAGTATTTTTCTTGGAAGGACAAACTTTTAGAGACTGAGAAGGGAACACATACATTAGCCCGAGGCAAGTAACATGGTACATGAATTAGATTCTAGAATGTAATAACATTTTCATAATTATTAAAGTAAACTAATAATAATTGATTAATTAGAAGTGGATTTTTTTACTAAACAAGCCTGCTTAATGCCGATTAAAATCATAGTATTTTATATTGGAGAGTCCACATGTGAACATGATCCATGTCGTCAAGTATTTGAGGAATTACATTAAAAGCTTGAAATGTCATTTTGTTTATTCAACTATTTTTTTAATAACCAGGACTAGTGAGTTATTATATTGATTTTTGAGTGATTCTTATTTCTTACATTAAACTAGGAAACAATTTTATCTTAGGTGTAATTTATACTCAATATTATATTTAAACGTAAATTTTAGTAATTTATGGTACATCTGAATAAAAAAAAAAACATAAAAATGATGAAGGACGGATTGGTAATCAAGAAATGGTAAATAATTTGATACACCCGGTTAAAATTTACTTATCATGCGATATTTATTTACATTATCAGTCTGCATTAATAACTATGCTTCAATTCCAATCAAATTGAGGTCGGCTATATGAATAATCATGGATCTTGTCGCTCCAATGTTGATATATGTAAAGGCATGATTCATATGTTTTTTCTTTATTTACAAAAAATTTCACCGCATGCCCTCTATAATGAGTGATTTTGTAAAATTGCCTCGAAAAAAGATAGCGAAAAAAATTATCCCTAGAGTCGAGACTAAGAGGAATGTATAAACCGCACTAAGGAATGTTTTAGCAAAATGCCCTTATTTAGTCCGGAGCCAAGACTTCTAGGCAAATTTTTTGTAAGTCTTGGCAAATTGGCTATACTTCAAGGGCAAGTGCTGCTTTGCCAATACTTCAAGTTATATGACGGCAAGTGCTGCTTTGCCAATACTTCAAGTTATATGACAAGAATGCAGGGAAAATTGGAAGGGGTAAGTCTTGGCAAGACTTACGACGAAGTGCGGCAAGTGTTGCTTTTTGCCGACACTTGTCGTTCAAGTGTTGACAAATCGAGCAGGGGTCAAAGGCAAGTATTGCCTTTTTGCCAAGACTTACGGCCAAGTGCGGCAAGTATTGCCTATTTTCAATACTTGAAGGGATAAGTGTTGAGAAGTGAAAAAATATAAAGGCAAGTCTTGATCCTAATTTTTTTTTATTAAACCTTACCCCTATAATAGAGAACAGTTCTTGCCAGAACTTGCAGTGTTCCTATCACTTACAATACTTCATCATCTCTTGTATACTGAGAAATGAACTAACCATCATCTCCCTTCATTTAACACGACACCAGTATTATATATTGTCACCAAATTTATATGCTAGAAAAAGTTAAATAGATTCAGTTAAGAGTTTAAAATTTATAATAACAGTACAATACCTTAGCCTCAATTACAACCCATGAAAGAAACATAGTATTCCTCTGTCTCATTTTGTTTGTCATAGTTAATGTTTCGAGAGCCAAACTTCTTAAATTTGACCGTAGATTAGAATATAAAATCTTTAATTGCGATCAAAGAAAAACTCGTTTGCCCCTCGAAATCTAAATTACGACAAACAAAGTGGGACGGAGGGAGTATTATCATACTCTACAAACACCTTTAAATCAGCAAGGCAGCTGCTGCTGCTGCCCCAACTCCTTTTTATGATGAGCAGGTACAGCAGGAGCACGATACCTCAAGTATCTAATGAAACATAAACCCAAGCAGCAGGTGAAAGCCAAAGCTCTAACTAACAATTCTCCTTCCAATTTGTACATAAACAGCTGCATGGCCACTCCTACGAATAGGTCTGATTCTCCAAGATCATATGCTGTATGTGTGAAGTGAGAAAAGACGAAGAAGTATGATAAGCAGCCAATCTGTAGAGTGAGATACATATAATTGAACCCCAAGAGACGGAAGGCTGTTGCAGTTATCATAGGAATGACATCGACCATAAATTTGTTCTTGGCACCAGTTAACATGAAAGGCTTCTCGCGGTACCAACATAAAACAGAGAGCAGCACAAGGACATGAGTAATCCAGCCACCTATGATGATAAATGCCAATATGTGAGGTCCAAAAGAAGGTGCAAGTTTCAAGATTGGTGAAAGTCTCACTATGGCGAGATTCACACAGCAGAATGCAACAGTAGCATAAACAAGCCAGAATAAGTCTGAAGTCGATTGGAGGTAACTACCTGGAAAAAAAAAAACACGAGAAAAACTCAGTACATAATCGACCACCCCAAGACTACGAAGAAACAATCACCACTGCACATTCTTAAAAAGAAAAAAGACTTACAAGCTCCACGACCATAATTTGAATCAGGTAACCTAATCTTCTTGAAAAGAGAAACCACAGCATTGATGCTCCGCTTGCCCATCTTATTGAAAACCATCAACAGGCCATGGGAAGAGACACATGAAGGAGAGAAACCACCCATTTGGCTGCACATAGATACAAGTCTTATAGATTATTTATTTTGTTGTAGTACAAGAAAGACATGTAAGGTTAATTATAAAAGGAGAAGATTTGTGGAAGAACATGTTTACAAGATTTCACGGAATCATAGACAAAAGGATGAAACTTTTGAATGAAATAAAAGTTAGAAACAGCTAATTAATTCGTCATAAATTAATAATATAGCAAGATCATCCATGTAATTAGAAAGAAGAAATTCAGCAGAAATCTTCAGAATATTTACTGTTGATAAATTAATATTATGTCGATTAGAAACTAGGGTTTTGTTGAAGAAAGACAAACGCACTTACTTGGGTTTTTCAAGTTCCTCAAATAAGAAAATAATACAAAGTATTTAAGAATTAGGTGAAAGTGACACTTTTAATATTAATACTAATTAATACTAATATTTTAAAAGTCCACAAGTTTTTTTATTTGCACAAAGCCACCACTTTCTCATCTCGCCACCCTAACCCCCCACCTCTCTGCCCATCCACCACTCTACCACCACCCACCGCCACTTTTTACCACCCACCACCACCTTCTACCACCATTCACTACTCACCGCCACCTTCTATTACCCTCTACCATCCACCACCACCTTCTACCACTCTCCACCACTAACCAACACTTTCTACCACCCTCCACCAACACCACACCGTCCTATACCACTCTAATAAAAGGATGTGTATACATTAGTCAGCTGTGGTTGTCGACAAGTCATGACTTTATTTATTTTTCTATTCAGATTATTTTTTTTCTCACTTTAATACAATATGTAAGCTTTTGTTATTTACGTATTATCTAAGTTAGTGTTTATTATATTCAAATCCCATATTTGTGGCCTCACTTTTCACGGCTAAAGTGCACCACGGTGGAAACTTTGTTCGTAGACCAACAAGAGCGTACGTAGGTGCAATATAGAGTACTTTGACTATGTAAATGGCGCGATCTTAAAACTTTCTGATTTCAAGAGTATGGCAGAGCAATGCAGCTATGATAAAGATTATGTGGTATTTTGGCACAAATATAGCGTAAACCTTGATAAAGTTCGAATAGTGGGAAGTGATCGTGAAGCTGGTAGAGCTTCCATATGCATTCCTATTAATAAGGTGGTTGAAATATATTTTGAACACTTGAATTTGTATGTTGGGGACAATATTATTACTGAAGAAACAACTAATGCTGATACATCAAATTTGATGTCAACATTTGACGATTCTGTTGATTCTCAAGATGAGAATTTTGAAGACTTAGACTATAGTGTGGATGAAGAAAACATTTTATTTTTTAGGTATGTCGATCCTTCAGCTGAATTTTTTGGGGTTAATTAAGTAGAATGCAAGAGTATATGAATGAGAAGATGCATAGGAAAATGCAAAATGACGAGGGTGATTCAGATTGTGTTGATTAAAATGATACAGAAAGTTTAGATAGTGAAAGTGATTCGGAGAATGAAGATTATAAATTCCCAAAGCACAATCCCAAAGTTGATGGTCTTGATCCTAAACTAGAATTAGGAAAAATATTTGGAAACAAAAGGAGTTCAAGCAAGCTGTGATTGCACATGAGGTCAGCAAAGGAAAGTCAATCAAATGGAGTAAGGAAGACAAAATAAGAGCAAGGGCCATATGTAAGCATTCTGAGTGTAAGTGGGAAATCTATGCTTCGGTGATGCATAAGGATAGAGCTTTTCAAATAAAGATATATGAACCCTCTCATACATGTCTTGGGTTGAATTATAATAATGCAAAGGTTAATTCTACCTGGATTGCGAAAAGGTATGTTGATGGAGTGAAATCAAATAAGTATTGAAAAACGTCCAAATTTAGGGATACAGTAAGTAGAGAATTAAAATTGCACGTGTCGATGCCTCGAGCATAAATTAAAAAAATTACACTTATATGAACAAGCTTACATAAGCAAAATTTCCACATTCTACCATATAATTTGAATACGAAACTGATAAGTAATATAATAAAATTGAATAAATTACACTTATTGTGAATTTATTGTAAATCCTAGATTTGATTGTAACTAAGCAGAGTGACACCCAGGTGAGAATATGATTGTAGAATAATTTCCATTAAACAATGACATGTTCCAAATCTGAATAAGCCCACCAGTCCACCACTTAAAAATAATTTAAACAAAATCTAAATCAGTAAAAACAAAAATAATGGTATTCTAGTAATATAACAAAAATCAAAGGCAATTTTAGATTCAATAAAACTCCAAAGATTCCATCTTCTTTTCCCTTCCATTTTATTTGAAGTTAGAAATGCTGTACTAGTCGCTTTTATTAGCCTTAAAAGGGCTCCATACAACAGACAAATCCACTTTTTCCCCTCATCTTTTATCTCTCTTTCAAAAGAGACCTACTTTTTTGGAGCCTATTTGGACGAATTATTAAACACTAATAATATTTAGGGGGCAGATTTAGGGATTATTACGTGGTTCGACGGAACGTAATAATTTTGGTCCAATATATACAATTTATTAATTTAGAATTCAGTAAATACTACTAGTATTCTAAGCCCATAAATTTTAAATCGTAGCTCTGCCTCTAAAAAAGCAGATATGGCACAGTAGTTTTCATACGTAATACTTTTGGAGATAAGTAGTTTGTGCTAGGTCAATTTATTTAAAAACTGGTTTTAAAACAAATTATATTTCACAAATATTTCGACATGTACTTCGAGTATCAAATTACGAAAGAAAAAAAAAACTTGGATTCATATTGAGATTAATAGTATGTATATCTCCGGAAAAATTATTTTTCTAGTTCTGTTTTTACTACTCAGAAGAAGTAGAAATTTATAATTTTTTACAACAGAAGAAAAAATTGCTTCTACTATCGTTGACATGTTTCTTTAGATTTTAGCCAACAACAACAATATACATAATTTTATTCCACGACTGGAGTCTCGAGAGTGTGAGATGTACACCTTACTCCTACAATGGAGAAGTTGTTTCCGTTAGACCTCGATAGCCGAACACATCAAATTTCACAATTTTTTTTTTTTTTTTGCAAAAATAAATTAAAAAAACACTAATCTCCATAAAAAAACTTAAGCCAAACATGCTATGATCTCATATTCCATACATCCTATCATTTTTATGATTACAGTCTGTACTATAAAGTCCTCCTTTCTTTTCAGCTCCCTCTCTCTCTCTCCTCAAATTTGAAAAAATTACTTTTTGATTTCCTCTTTCTCTCTCTAGATTTTTTTGCAGTTATTCATCGAGCTGGAGTTTTCAGGTAACTACTTGAATTTCAGATTACTTTAATTTTTGTCACTTTTGGCTAGTGATTTGATCGTTAATCTAATTAATTTTTGTAATTTTTAGCATCTGGATTGTTAATCTACTGAATTCTGATTACTTTTCATGTCGAAATCGTAATCGTATGAGTTTAAGTTATGTACACGATCAGTGTGAAATTTTTACTCTATCAGGTCACCGAGTTTAGAGTAATTTGATGAGTTTATGAGCATCTGTTCGATCAGTTAATATTAGTTGATTAATTAAAGCTTCGTGTTTCTCCTGCTCTGTTGATGAATCATCTTCTCTCTGTTTTCTGCTATAAGTTGAAAATACTCTGTGTTTTTTTGTTAATTTTTGTAATTAGTTTCTCTAATTACTGTTTATTTTTGTGATTATTAGTAATTTTTGTAGTAGATCAGGTGTTATACAAGTATGTGGAACTAAATTGTTCCGTACGATTTGTTTCTTCATTCATATAAACTGAATTCAGATTAAAGAAAATTAAGGATTCTTCGAGTTCCGTTCGCAGTTTAAGTTCTGTGCAGTGTGGATGTGCATAATATTTTTATCATTCAAGTGATATTTACAGATAATCTTATAATAAAAACGAAATTTGTAATAAGTTGTTATGACCTGATAGTATAAAAAATATATATATACTGTCAGTACGAAATTTAAATCCGCTAGATGTTGGAATCTATAAGGTTGTGATTTTTGGTATTGAGTGGAGAAATGAACAGAGGAATCACTACGCTGTGCTTTATTTTTTAAAAAAATTTGTTCCTTTTTGGAATGTTGTTAATAGTGAATAGACATTTAGCTGGCTACTACTTGGGAATATAATTTTTATTTTATTTTTTTGAAAAAAGAAGAAATTATTAGATAAACAAAAATACTTGGAACGTAGAGAAGAACATGTCACGTTCTGTTATAATCTAGCTGTCAATTTTTAATTTCAAAGTTGGCTGACCTGGACCCTGTCACAAACCGCCAAATATAAATCTGTCATTGCCCAACCCAAAAAATAATAAATCTGTCATTTTACAACTTACCCTTTCCTCATCTTGCAACAAATAAAATAATACTAGTAAATACTTAATTTTGAATATTGATATTTTTATGCTAAAAGTTTAAGTTAAATAATTTTTTTTAACTGTTTACGTACGTCAATTTTATGTCGGGGGAGTTTTGGTCTAGTGCAAGAGTATAACTTGTGATGTGTAGATTAGACAGAGACAGAATGGAAACAACACTATTTAGCAATTATCCACTCTAAGGGTTGCATTTTTAGTTATTGTATTATGAAGTTCAGTTTTTCGGTTCAAAACTTTAGGACGTTACTTTTTAGATTAGAATTTCAGGATAAATAACTAGCTATAGCCTAAATACTTGCACTACGGAGTGACTAATCCTGCACTACAACCGACAAAAGTCTAGTGCTTAAACCCATTTTCTCTATCACAAACAAGTATGTCAATTTTATTTTGAAGAAATTAAAGAATTAAAGTTTATGTGGCACAAAAAAAATCAAATGTTTTGACCTCATGCTGTGATATTTTGAGTCTTTTGGAGGAAGGAAAATTTGGTGTTTCCCTCCATTTTTACCTAAAATGATTGACAAAAAGTTTGGTTAGTTGAAGATGGCTATTTCCTTTTTGTGGGCCAATTTCCATAGGGCCTATCGTCAGATAGAGACATGTTTGGCTGTAGAATTTAATTTTACCTCCTTTTTAGCCTCCTTATTAGACATTCCAATTTCGTCGGCCAAAAAAATTAATTAATGGGATAATGCATGGGCGTTTTCCTTAATTTTTGAATTAAAACTTATGTATTGAAAGTTAATTTTTGAATTTAAACACTTTTTTCTTAATTTTAAAAATAACACTTATATTCAAAATTAATATGAAAATAAATCGATTTTTATAGCAAAAGACTTCAAAATATTAAAAGGTGAAATTATAGAAAAAAATTGGTTGATTCAATAAATAATTATGTCAAATCAAAGTGGTCTTGTGATAACTTAGGAGCTCAAACTTAAGAGCATCACGATTGATGCGACGGTTAGGAGCGCGTAGACAAATAAAAAAGTATATTTAAGTGGATATGGTATAATGGACGCAATCTCTACCAAGTCTCGAATCTTGCGTCACTAATCTATGGGGATTTCTCGGTGAAAAAATAGTAATGTGATTATTTTCGGGATGGCAGGCATTTACTACTAAAGTCTGTTGGCTTTTCACATGAGAAATCAGCTTTTCTTTTCCAGATGAGAATGTAGTTGAACTATTGAAGACTTGAATGAATGTGGTCTCCACTTTCCAGGAATATTGCAGTTTATTATGTTTAGCTGTAAGCAAACACTGTCTTGAAACATCTAACAGCTCAAGCTGTCCCAGTCAATTCTTTTTTCTTTCTCATATTGCCATTTATGAGAAGGAAAGTCCTTTTGGCTAATGGCTAGTACAAGAATATTGAGCTGGTGATCACAATTCTCATCCACATATTGTGAGATGCTGGGCATTTATTGAGCTATAATTCCTAGTTATTGCTTTTAGTTAGTGAAGGGGTTGCTTAAAAAGTAGAGTAGCAGACATTCTAGGACATCAGATTAATGCACTAGGCATTTAATACACCAAAGTAGAAGAATGAAAGCAGGACCTGGTGGTAAAGATATTGAGCGTCCAGTATTCGGACACGTGACATGCCTTAAAATGAATAACTAGACATTTGCTGTAAAAAAGATGAACATAAAACCATAGGACTGAATATCTTGAACTTATGAAATCTTACAGAAGAGGAAGAGATCTTCCTTTTATCTCTTGTTTTTAAATTTGCTTTTTATCTATTGGGCATGTTGTTTAAGGTAATTTGTAATTGATGTTGAAGAATCTTTTCTTGACATCTTTTAGTAAGCAGCATCCAAATAGGCTAGAACTTCTTGTAGAATAAGTTCCATGTTTGGAAGATGATATTGCTATTCATCTTTGCTTTTCTTAATGGATAAATAGTTACGAAATACCCATTTCTATCTAACTTATTGCGTGTCATTAACTTGTTTGATTGATATTAAAATTACTGTCTCAAATGTTGATCATCAATCTTTTTATTATCCAGCACTGGAACTTAGACTATTTGACATGGACACAGCCCTCTACTGCTGACTGAAAAGAGAAAAGCTGTCTAGTAACTAAACACTTGAAGAGATGACAAAGAAACACCAGTTCAGGGAAAAAATGAAGTCCTTTTTTGGAAGTCATGTTGATCCAGAGAAAGATGAGGAGCTGAAAGGAACCAAAGCAGGTATATACTTCTATGGCATAAATGCTGCTGAATCTTACTTCTGAATTCTTAGTAATCACACATATATTACGAAGTACAACTTTAAACTCAAAGTAATAGAACTTCTTAGTTGCAAGTTGCAAATAAGTTCAGCGAATCTATTTTCGCCATTCACTTTTTCTTTTATAGGCACCAACTCCCCACTTCTCCTGAAAAAGAAAACAAAAGAACAGAACAGACTAAAGTAAAGAAAATTCTTGGGGCACAAGTGGAATATTCAAGCATAAGTTAATACTTGATCCTTTTGTATTGCAGAGATTGAGGACAAAGTTCAGAAGATCTTGGCCTATATTAAAGGAGAAGATGCCAGAGATGGGAAAGAACCACTGGTGGAGCTAGTTAATGATTTTCACGATCATTACCAATCACTGTATGCTCGTTACGATCATCTCTCTGGAAAACTAAGGGAAAATGCACATGGGAAACATGACAAAGATAGTTCTTCTTCCTCTGACTCAGACTCAGATTCAGATTTCAGTAATAGAAAAAAAGGCAGTAAAAATGGTAAAATGAAAAAGGAATTCACAGACGTAACAGATGGTCTCAATGAAGAACTTGCAAGCGCAAATCAAAAAATAGTTGAGTTGAATACTGAAACTGAAAGGTTGAAGGAGGAAAATATAAAGCTTCTCTTTGATAATGCGGAGCTCAAAGAGAATTTGGAGAAATCTGCAAAAATGGAAGCTGAATTAATGCAGAAGCTGGAAGAGATAACTAGAGAAAGAGAAAGCTTACTCTCGGAGAAAGAAGCCGTGGGAAACAACATTTTAGAAGGCAATACTACAATTGAAGAATTAAGAACGACTGTGGGACAGTTGAAGGAGGAGAAAGAAAACCAACAGGTAGAACTGGAAGCCCTTAAAGGCGAACTTCCTTCAGTGAAGGAACAACTGGATTCTGCAGAAAAAGAAATAGCTCAGCTAAGCCAGACACAGAAAGCCACAGAGGAAGAGAATTCTTCACTATCATCAAAAGTTCTGCAGCTCACAGAGGAGATAGGACAAGCTCAACAAAAGATCCAAGACCTTGTGACTGAATCTAACCAGCTGAAGGAGATGCTAGATGAGAAAGAAAAGGAGCTCTCGACTCACAAGGAGATACATGAGACTCACAAAAATGAAGCATCAACTCGTTTAAGGGGTATGGAACAGGAGATTGATTCATTGCAGTCTCAAAGATCGGATATAGAGAAACAAAAGGAAGATGAGCTCTCTGCATTGCTGAAGAAACTCGAGGAAAAGGAGGAGGACTCTGCATCTCAGATAAAGGCTCTGACAGCTAAGATAAATGATATGCAACTTGAAATTGAATCCTTACATGAACAGAAAGGCAAGCTAGAGGAGCAAATGGAGCAACAAAGAAACAAGATGTCAGCTGAACTTGAGGACTTAACAAATGAGGTGAATAAAAAGGACCAAGAATTGGAGTCTCTTTGCAGCCAGAAACTTGAATTGGAGGCAGAACTGGAGAAGAAAGCACAAGAAATTTCGGAATTCTCAAGTGAGATAGAGAGTCTCAAGCAAGATATAGCAAACAAATCTGCAGATTCACAGAAAATTCTGGAAGAGAAGGAAAGTTTTCTTGCACAATTGAAGAACCTTGAAACGGAGCTAAATTCGCTTCAGAATCTAAAAGTTGAGTTGGAAGAGCAGTTGACAAGCAAGGATACGATGGTTGCTCAGATGACAAGCGACAAGGAGATTTTGCAAGATAAAATTTCTGAGTTTGAGAGGACATTAACAGAGAGAGAAAGTGAACTAGCCACTTTAAAGAAGAATTCTGAAGATGGAGAAACTGAATCAACTGCTCAGATTGCTGCTTTAACTTTGCAGATGAGCAATCTACAAGAGCAGTTGGAGAATTTGCTAGCTCAGAAGTCCCAAATAGAGTCTCAACTTGAGGCAAAAACTGGAGAAACATCAGAATACCTTATCCAGTTGGAAAACTTGAAGGAGGAATTAGCAAGGGGGACATCAGATGGACATAAAATGCTGGAAGAGAAGGAAGGCCTCGTGATACAGGTCAGGGAGGAAAAGGAAAGTCTCTTGAGCAAAATATCTGACCTGGAGAATGTATTAGTTGAGAAAGTGGATGAGCATGGAACCTTACAAAAGAAGCTAGAGGATGTACAGAATGAGGCTTCTGCTCAGATTGTTGCCTTGACTGAAGAAGTTAATACGTTAAGGCAGCAGATAGAATCACTGCAGACTGAAAAAGGTCAGCTGGAATTGGTAATTGAAAGAGGTAAACAAGAATCCACTGAAAGTTTGGCACAAGCAGAGAATCAGAACACTGAATTATCACAAAAGATTGTGGATCAGGAATTAAAGATGAAAGAGCAGCAGGAAGTATTTGAGAAGTTGGTGGAAGAGAAGGATGGCCTAGTCATACAGGTCAATGATCTCCAGGCTGAAGTGGAGTCTCTCTGTGAACAGAAGAGTACACTGGAAGAAAACTTGAGCAATACAAACAGTGAGAACAATCTGCTGAAGGAGGAAAAAGAAAGTCTCCTACTTAAAATATCTGAACTGGAGAATTCATTAGCTGAGAAAGTGGAGGAGCATCAAGCCTTGCAAAAGAGACTAGATGATGTGCAAAATGATACTTCTGCTCAAATTGTCGCCTTAACAGAAGAGCTTAACAAGTCAAGACAGCAGGTAGAATCGCTGCAGACTGAGAAAGACCAGCTGGAATTGGTAATTGAAAGAGGTAAAGAAGAATCCACTCAAACTTTGGCACAAGCAGAGAATCAGCACAGTGAATTATCAGAAAAGATTGTTGATAGGGAAATAAAGCTGAAAGAGAAAGAGGATGCGTTCGGCAAGTTGGGCGAAGAACACAAGCAGCTTGAAGGTTTGTTGCAGGAGTACCAGGAAAAGCTTAAGCTTGCTGAAATGAAGATTGAAGAGATAACACAAGAATACCAGAAGAATCTTGAAAGCAAAGATCAGAAAATAGATGAACTGGATGACAAGATTGAAGATTTGAAGAGGGATCTGGAAATGAAAGGAGATGAAATCAGCACACTGGTGGAGAATGTCCGAAACACTGAGGTTAAGTTACGATTAACGAACCAGAAGCTTCGGGTGACTGAGCAGTTGCTGAGTGAGAAAGAAGATGACCACGGGAAGAAAGAAGAGAAGTTACTTGAAACTCAAAGGGTTCTGGAAGAGAGAATTGCAACATTATCAGGAGCTATTGCTGCTTACAAGGAAACTCAAGTGAAAATAATAGCAGAAGTTTCAGATAAGGTGAATGAAACCTTGACTGAAATGGATACGTTCAATATGAAGTATGAGGAAGACACTGGTCACCTCGAGTCCCGCATTTATGAAATATTGAATGAGCTTAAGGTTGCTTTGAACTGGATCAAAGAAGCAGGTGAAGAAAAGAAGCAGCTGAAGAAGGAAATTGAGACTCTAGTACAGCAACTGAAAGATGAGAAAGAATGTACATCAGTGTTAAAAGAGAAGGTCGACGATTTGGAGAAGGCCGAGCAAAGAGAGGTGAACCAGAGGGGGAGTTTGACAGAAACCATTCACCAACTTGAAGAGAAGATAGCTACACTGCAAAAAATGATGGCAGAGAAGGATGAAAAGATTGGTGAGTATGAAAATAAGGTGAATGAGAAAGACAATGGAATCTTAAACTTGAGCGAGGAAAAACGCGAGGCGATAAGGCAGTTGTGTATCTGGATTGATTACCACCGTGGTCGTTATGATGATCTTATAGAGATGATCTCGAAGACTAGGGGGAGAAGACAAGTAACTGCTTAAAACTCTCTTTGCAATATGCTTTCATTTTTGTTATGGATTTCTGCTTTAGCTCAGTTTTCTTCTTTTGTTGGAGTGATTGGTTTGTTTTTTTTTCCATAAGGCAAGTGATATTACTGCTGCTGGTCCTTAGTTTTTTGGATGCCGGTTTGTAAGCATCTTAGTTTCTTCTATATACCGTTTATAGGATGTATAGGCAAGTAATGCTATCATTTTTTCAGTACTCCGAAACTTCATTCATTGGATATATCAATTAGTGGATCCATAATATTTGTTGAATATTACATGCACTTCTTCTACTACTTTTTTTCAAATCAATGTAGGAGCTAATATGCATGTATGTTACGGAAATCAACAATGAGATTCAAACTGTGTAGAAAACTGAAAAATGTAATAAATCCTAATGCATTATTGCAGGCACAAAGTATATAACTCTTGCCTACCCCAAAACAATGTTGCATAATATAGACCATAGTGATCAGAGCAAATTATAACATATAAACCTGAATGTTGACTGTTTCTATTCAATAATATTGTACTGGCCAAATGAGTAATTTTAATTCTTATAAGACGAAGTGCACCTACTGCTACTTCTGGACCACTCTTTATTGCTGATATATCTCTAATGAACTGAAAACCTAAAAGGGGATGCAAGTGGTTATGGGTAATCCCGGTGTTCAGAATCTCTTCCCTTTCCAAGTCGACGGAACAGCACTCCCATAAACACCTTCCTTGCTTCTCCAAGCAAGTTAACATGTGGTTTAGAAAATAATCTGAACTTCCCTGAGCAATTCAATCAGATATCCTCATTTCCACACCAAGAATGTCTTTTACAACCTCATATGTCACGAATGCAATTGCTATTGACGGGACCACCTGAAAAGAGAGGCATAATGTGATTCAGAATAAAGCTAAATCATTCTCTATAAATGCAACAGAAAACAGTATTTCATGAGGAGGCTAAGATATATTTAGTCTTTATTGGAAATCCAGTAAGTATCCCGAATATCGCCTCACCTGGTCACAAGGAGCAGGGGAGAAAACAATATTTGAAGAGCACGTAATGGATTGCACTAACCTTGACTGAATTTGGGACCAAGCCCTTGTACAAAGCTCCAACTCCCTCGTGACGAACTGTTTTCCTGAATGCGTCAACCATACCACTATACTCTATAGGTGCCTTGTTCTTCCCATCACCAGTAACAATTGAAGCAGCATGTTTCCAGCCGCCCATCTGCATTCTTCGACGGATGACATCAAGAGGGTAAGCAACCGTCTGCCCTACAGTTCCAGCAACAGCACCACAGGCAAGCTTTGTCGTAACACTCAATTCAGTGTCTTGAGCTAATCCAAATGGTCGACTTTTGACCAACCAATCTTTTAAAGATTCATATACAGCAAAGTTTAAACCTACATAAGGAATCTGCATTTTGACTTGTATCAGGAATGGCATCATTTGATTAATAAATGGATACCCCAAAACAGGGAAGATAGGACATCGGACATGTATTTAATACATTGGCCATATAATTTTCTTTAAAAAAGTAGATGGGCATCTCTTTTCAATCAATTTTTCTCTCTTTCTGCCTTCTTGATAAACCATTTCACTCTTGATTGACAGCATCTTAACGCAATATCTGGAGAAAACTATGCAAAAGAAGGGGAAAAGTATATAAAATGCTTAATTTTACAATGATATGAAAAGTAAGTGTAATCAACTTTCAAATCTCAGAACACCAAGGCTTAAAATTTGAAGAATAAGAAAATCGGATGCAACTAATTAGAAGCCCAAGATGCTTGAGGTTTGGATCTGAAAATCAAGTAAACCATGCTGAAAATTGACCATGATGGAAAAAGGTGGAGGACGCATAGAGCCAAATTCTAGCACTATGCATAGAAAGGGGGTATCTTATTTGCTTCAGTGAACGACGAGGAGAGAGCACTTTTATGACCTAAATTCCATAGAGAATAAACTATGAGTTCTTAGTCTCTTGGGTAGGTTAGAGAACAATCTATGAGTAACCAGATAAAACTAAGCACACAAAGTGAGATGGACACAAAAGCAACAAAATGATCAAGAGTAGAACAATTTAGGTCCAAGCAGAAAACATGTGCTTCTGAATATGATTTTAACCAAGTAAAATTCAAAACCGTTACTTACCACGCCTATAACAGAAGGCAGCCATCCTTTGTACAGAGCACGGGGGCCTTCTTCAACAAAAACTGTTCTAAGAGCATGAAATATCCCTCTGTACTGGCTAGGAGATTTATCTGTCTGCAAAGTGAAGCAGAAGCATTATAAGTTATCAAAATCCTAAGAAATAGTGAAAGCCCATTTCCACAAACACTGTGTGAACAGAAATCAAGTTTATACAGATGCAATACCTGGACAGTAAGCCGACCTCGAACCAAGTCCATTGGATAAGTTGCTGACATGGCAATGATGCCTGCACATGCTCCAGCACCAAGGCGTAGAAGCGGAGTAAGTTCAGCATCCTCTGTAAGGAGGTAAGAGAAGTACAGTAAATATAAAAATGGGTCTATGAACAAGCATAGTTATAATCTCTCAAACTAGGTGGAACCACAACATAAGATATTGCAAATTATGTACATATTCAATGGAGAAGACGGGCGAAATTAATTTCTTGGCAGACATGGAAGATGTATATTTCTCAGCAAAGATTTTGCAGCATAAAATCTGTGTCATAAATATCTTAAAGTCTAAATAGTTGATGGTGAACAAGAGAAACAGAGATAGAGCAAAGATGAAAAAATTGGGTAGTCAGTTAATTGTACCCTTTCCAGTTTGCTGCCGGTAATACCATAGGATTCCCCTGTAACAATTTAAAATAACAAAGAGAGAAGATATTAGAGTTCATAAACCATAAAAGTCACAGTAGACATTTCATATTAATTCATATTTATAAGTTATCTGTAGTTGAATCCAATTCTAACTCAAATTCTCTCAGTCAGGGTATCACTTTAGACTACTGTACTAACTTATAAACTTTGTACTTCATATCCCTTGCTCAAACTTTTTCATTCTCAAACAAGATAACAGTCGAATAATCACAAACATAAGTAGTAATTTCTAAATCCTTTCCAAAAAGAAACATAGTTCCCACGTAAATCACAAATATATATCTTAAGGGTCAGTTGAAAAATATCTAAGAAAAGGTGGATTTGAAGCATATAACTCAAATGAGGATTATCTTCCAGTGCGATTGGTGGTATAGGGAGTGACATTTAGCATTCTGAGAGAGAAGTGTCATAATTTACCTGGATGCTTCCTCGTAGCTGAAGAACTTGACGGCAGAGTTTGGAACAATGCGAGCACAATTAGTACCATTTCCTTTGAACAATCCACGAAGACCCTCAGTTCTCCAAATATATTTCAACCCCTGAACTGTACCATTGTATTTTATACTGTGTGGATTCTGAACCTGCACTTCAACGACCAAAGATTCATAACAATCTACATCAAAAGTCGAATATAGCAAAAGCTGAACAACCTAAGTTATTGATGAAAAGGCTCATAAAGCTAGCAATGAGCTAGAAACGTTAATTGCAATCAGTTACCAGTGCCCCAAAGCAAAAGTTTCAACTCAATATATCACTTGTTGATGGCAGAAACAATGTTTGCTATGAAATGTATTTAAAAGGGATGGCAAATAGCAGCAGTTAAATACTTATATTAACATGATATTGGCGGTAAAGATAAAATTCTTGCTACTGGGACAAGGAAATTGCAGTTACTTGTGTGTGTTTTTGGGGGGGGGGGGGGGGGGGGTGAGGGGGATTACTGAAAGCAAGGATGTAATGGCCGTACTAGAAAAGTTCAAAATGAAAAATTTAAACCTAAGTAGTAGGCAGTGCCCAAGACCTTCTGAATTCTGATGTTTGAGTGGAATAATTGATTCAATAGGACAGTGATGTCTAGACATATTTTTAAGGCAAGGCACATCTAATGGTGCAGGCAGCAGGACATAAAGTGGTGATATAAAATTTTAAACCAAAAGAAAGGAGCAAAAGCAATATATTTATACTTTGCAGGCACATTTTTCATATAGACCTCCACACACTTCATTTCATGAGAAAATCTGCAAGGAAATATAGAACATATCACATCATAAAGCTTTAAAGATTCACTTCGAATATTTACCTGGAGAAGAATTTTAAGCCTTTCCAATGGAGCTACTGCAGTGCGCGACCTGTAACACGAATAATTTAACCTTAAAATTTATGAAAATATTGAAAGATGAGCAAGAAATGCATTAACCTGTTGTTAAGTATGTCATGATCCATAAATGAAGAAATAATTGCGCAGGCAATGAAACTATGCCATGCGATAGTAGTATAAAAATGTAGTCCTAACTATTACCCGCATACTTGCTTCTCAAGTTCCATGGTGATACCATGACATATTGGTCAGACATGCACTCTAGCTAACGAACATCGGATGCTCTCTAGACATGCAATGGACTTGAAAACACACATATTACATAGCAAATCAACATGTTCCATACTAAGTTTTGCTAGAGAAAGCCTCAGTGAAGTATAATGCATGTCCTGTAATTTTTAGTAGTCTAGTTACCCTTTTCATAATTAGCACTTATTTGCTTCTAGAATCCAACTAAGATGTATTGCGTCTTTGCTAAAAGAAAAAACCTTGTTTTACTTTTTAAATTTTATTTAATGGAGTCAATAATTTCGGTGTTTCATATACTTGTCTAGTTATCTAGACAGACCATATTAGTAAAAACCTTGATTGGCATTACTATTTATCGATAAATAATAACAATAGCAGTAAAAACAAAAGGCACTAATAAAAAACGAGTTATATACAGTAGAAACAAAACCTAGAGTAACAGAAAATGAAATATTCATTAAGTACTATTTATCAATTGTTGTTACTCTAGGCTTGACATAAATTACTAGTACTTTTTTCAGTTTTAAACAATTCATAACAACTAAAATCAAGCCTAGCTTAACATCAAATTGAAATTTTCATTATATATTTATTAGAATCGTAACGAAAGCAGTACTTGAACTATTCGTAACAATTAAAATCAAAGTTAGAGTAACAGCAAATTAAATTTTCATTAACTACTATTAATCGATAAATCATAACGAAAACAGTACTTGAACTATTCGTAACAATTAAAATCAAGGCTAGAGTAACATCAAATGAAAAATTCATTACTATTTATCAATAAATCGTAACGAAAGCAGCACTTGAACTATTCACAACACTTAAAATCAAGGCTAGAGTAAGATCAAATTAAATCTTCATTACTATTTATCGATAACTACTATTTATCGATAAATCGTAACGAAAGCAGTACTTGAACTATTTGTAACAATTAAAATCAAGGCTAGAGTAACATAAAAATAAAAATTTCATTAACTACTATTTATCGATAAATAGTAACGAAAGCAGTACTTGAACTATTCGTAACACTTAAAATCAAGGCTAGAGTAACATCAAATGAAATTTTCATTACTATTTATCGACAAATCGAAACAAAAGCAATACTTGAACTATTTGTAACAATTAAAATCAAGGCTAGAGTAACATCAAAATGAAAATTTCATTACTATTTATCGATAAATCGTCATGAAAGCAGTGCTTCAACTATTCGTAACACTTAAAATCAAGGCTAGAGTAACATCAAAATGAAAATTTCATTAACTACTATTTATCGATAAATTGTCATGAAAGCAGTGCTTCAACTATTCGTAACACTTAAAATCAAGGCTAAAGTAACAGAAAATGAAATTTTCATTCACTACTATTTATCGATAAATCGCAGTATAAAAAATGAATAATAAAAATAATAATATTAAAGGAGTAGAAATTAGTTACGGACACTCCACCGGCGATGCCGCCAGCTGCGAGAGACTTGCAAATACTGAAAACAGCATGGCTTGGAGCTTTAACGCCTTCGCTTAAGTTAACTATTGTACTAACTGCGCTTTCGCTTCTCTTTCCTACTACATCCTCTGTTGACGACGTCATTCGCCGGAACCTTAGCTACCTCACGGTGTTCGTTTCACCGGAAACCTAGCTAGTCACCGTGTTTGTTTCGCCGGCGATCACGAGAGAGAGAGAGTGTTTTTTGTTTGGTGCTTACTTGGGAAATGAGCAAACACTAATAATTTGGATTTTGTTTTTTTCCTTTTCTCTTTTTAGTTTTTTATTCGAGTCGAGGATCTATCGGAAATAGACTATCCGCCTCTTATAAGGTAGGATAAGGTCTGCTATCTCTCATTTTGGATAAATATTAAATAGAGACGGATTCAGAAAATTTAAGTACGGCGAGATACTAATAAACCCGGTAGGATAAGGTGTGCTATCTCTCATTTTGGATAAATATTGAATAGAGGCGGATTCAGAATTTGAGTACGGCGAGATACTAATAAACCCGGTAGGATAAGGTGTGCTATCTCTCATTTTGGATAAATATTGAATAGAGGCAGATTCAGAATTTGAGTACGACGAGATACTAATAAACCCACCGATCAGTGCACCCATTGAGTCTTTATGACCAAGGGGTACCAAGTAATGTATATATACGATTTCTAAGTTATTTGCACTTATATATATAGTATTTTTTTTCAACGGATACCGGTACACCCAACCTTTCCGCCTTTGTTTATGAAGGTTAAGATAAATAGAAATGAAAATGTGAAATTAACTATAGTAATTGTAATGTATCTGAATATATGTGTCATGTATTCATTAAATTGGTGTAATATTACGTGCGGAAAGATTTCTACCTTAATAAAATGTCCATTGAATGAATACAAGCAATGTTGTACCTAGACATAAGGCTATTGTAGTATAAATTTTATTTATTTCCATTTTCACTTAATTACTCATTATAATCTATCACTATAGATAAAAAGTACTACAACGTTACAAGTAAAAGCTTATTTTTATGTTGCAAATATACTAAACTAATAAATGTATAATATTTGTATTACTTTAGTTTTTAACTATTAAGATTAACTTATTTGATTTGATTTATATATAAAATGCAGACAAGTCATTTTTATCTACATATTCTTATATGTCTATTACTTATACATAAATTTTTATAATAAATTATTATTAACCTAAATATCGTCAACTAGATGTTAAATGTAATTATGTTTGTGATAAGATTATTAATTTTGCTAAGATTTTATGTGGGTTTATCTCGATAAGGCCAACCAAATGTTGTTGATTTTGGAGTAAAAATTTCGCGGGGAAGCCACTTTGGCACCCGCTTTGTGATGCGTAGCCTCTGTTTACAAATTCGCTGAGAATTAGCCACTAGACTCGTTTTTTAAAAATAATAGCATGACGATGTCGTTTTACACATTTTGGAAATTCCGGTTTTAACCTTCCTTATTTTCAACTTATTCGGTGTATACGAAGTAAACACAGTTTCTCTGTTTAATACTGTGACTTTTGAACTCTATCAAACTATACGAACTCTCTTTCGAAATACAGCAATTTCTTATTTTTGAGATTTTGAAGCTTTGTGTGTAAGGTAACTGTGTTTACTTCGTATATTAAGGTAACTGTGTTTACTTCGTATTGTTTTTTTTTTCATTTTTGTACGTGTATATGGGTTATTTAGGTTTTGATTTTGTTTCGAACAATGTTTAGATTTTCATTGGAGTACAGTATAAGCTTTTGATTTCCTTTAAAATGGTAGGGTTTTTTTAATGGGAACGCTTTGTTTCTGTGAAACCCATTTTCCCCAGAACTATATACTGTGACCTTCTGTTGTGGATAGGCTGTTGCCCATGATTAAAAACTGGGACTGTGTGTTTTTAAGAGGTACTTGTCCATTGTAAATGGTGGGTTATTTTTTAGAAAGGGGGCAACGGTTTTTTTTTTTGTCAAACCCTTTGCCCCAGAAGTATATACTGTGACTCTGTATATAGGCCCCAGCACCAAATGCTGTGACCTTTGTGTTCAACAAGTACTTGTGTCCCAGTTCTAAATCATGGGACTGTGCATAACAAAGCATCATAGACCCCAGCACCTAATGCTGTGACCCTTGTGTTTAAAAAGTTCTGTGTCCCAGTTCTAAAACATGGGACTGTGTATAACAAAGCATCATAGACTCCAGGACAAAATGCTGTGACCCATTTGTTTAAAAAGTTCTGTGTCCCAGTTCTAAAACATGGGACTGTATATAACAAAGCATCATAGACTCCAGGACAAAATGCTGCGACCCATTTGTTTATTAAGTTCTTGTGTCCCAGTTCTAAAAATGGGACTTTGCATAACAAAGCATAATAGGCCCCAGCACCAAATGCTGTGACCATGCACATGAACTACTTGTGCTCCCAGCACCAATGTCTGGGGGGAGGGGTTGGGCTACCAAGCTCTCCCCCAGCACAAATACTGCGACCTTGCACATGAACCACTTGTACCCCCAGCATACCAAATACTGTGACTGTGCAGATAAACTACTTGTACCCCCAGCATATATGTGTTAATTTTCCTTTGTTTTTATTTTAATACATGTGCTAATGTTACAGCAATGGAGATTATTCCAAGTGATGAGGTTACGGATAATCTGCCAAACGACGATGGTATATTGCTTCCATTTGCGCAGTGGAAAAATCGTGATTGCCAGTGGAAAGGTGACACAGAGTATCGTGGATTAATCGAAGGGTTGCTGTCTGCGGATTACCTGGAGAAAATGAAGAAAGGGCCATTCGGCAAGTTTATGCTTTTGGAAGATGCTAAATATTCTGGGAGGCTTATAAATTGTTTTCTCCAGTCTCAAATAGTTTCTTCAGACAACACTAAGCTTAGCTTTAAAGTTTTTGGTGATATAGTGGATTTCACAGCTGATGATTTTCATGTAGTTAGTGGTCTTAATATTTCCAGTATTGTAGATATAAGTATTTTTAAGCTTTCAAAGAGTAGATTAAAAGAGAAGTATTTCAGGAATCCTGAAGACGATGTTAATAAAAAGGACAGCAAATGGACTTTAAAGTTATATGACTTGCTTGATTTGATTGAACATCATTCTAGTTATGTGAGAGTGGCTCCAAAGAGCAAGGGCAATCTGAATAGAGTGTCTGCTGCACGATTGGATGTTCCATTAGAGCAAGATGATGCTGTTAAATTAGCCGAGCTATATTTGCTTAATTCTGTTTTATTGGGCCGGCCATTACCTAGAGTAGTGGATGATCAACATATGATTATTATTGATAATGAAGAGGTGCATAGCTGTTATCAGTGGGGTACTGAGATATATCGTCAAATGGTACACCATTTGCAATCAATCATAAAGCCAGGTTCTTCTACTTATTTGTTTCCTGGTATGCCCTTCCTATTCTGTTGCTGGGTGGCAGAGGTGTTCCCTGTGTTCAGGCAGTATTTTACTGTTCGCCCTAGGATCAAACCTGTGATGCTTCGTTACACATGTACTTTTACCCCTCAATACAATGTCTTGTGTGATGAGTACTTTCATAATGAACAGGTGAGTTTTATGAGTACTTGCTTTTCTTTGTTATTTATTTGTTTTACTTTTTTGTTGGTTTTGAAATGTATTTTTTAATAGTTTTGGGAGGATGCCTCAGTGAGACCAATAAGGCATAAATCTAAACATGCTTCAACTTCAAAATCACCCTCAAAGTCAACTTCAAAGACTAGTTCAACAGGAGAATCTATTGACATGAATGAAGTTGTAAAGGTGAAATTCTTCGTGGGTTTTGTCTTTTAATTTTTTTTTCTTATGTGGTTTTAATGTTTTTTCTTTTACCAGAGATTGACAGCTAATCTCAAAGTTAACTTACCTACTGAGAGCAAGATTCAACATATGATCAATTCCTCAGAAAATAGTGTAAAGAAAGATCTTGCTGACATGGAGAAGAGGATTACAGATCAGTTGAATGCAAAGTTTGATGCATTACTGCTTCTTGTTGCAAAATCAAAAACAAGTGATCTCGAAGAAAACTGTGGTGTGTCTGTAAGTAAATCAGTTACCAGGAGTAGAAATGAAAAGAGTAATTTTGTTGATAATTTGATTTATTCAGATGGTCGCAATAGTTTTTTCAAAGAAACATTTAATCAGGCAGAGCTTGGTGGTAGTGTACAAAGTGATCATGGTATTGCAGCTCCTTTAATAGATGCAAGTGATCAAATAATTGTGGATGTTTTAGAGCATTACAAAGCTGATACTAGTGACCCTATTGATGAAGCAAAAGGTACAGATGATTTAGAAAAGGTGCCATCAAATTCAGACAATCATCAGCAAAGTCATGGTAGTCAAAATAGAGTATTCTGTATAGTTGTAATTTAAATAAAAGGGAATTTTTTTGTTTAATGTAATGATTTTTTATTTTTTGTATATGCAGATAAACAGAATCCTTCATCTGATTTATTGGACAAGTGTCCATCTAAAGATGATGATGTATCTTTGAATCCAACAGATGTTCAGCTTCGTGATGAAACAATTTATCCCACACTGAATGGTAAGAAGAAAAAAATTTGTTGGTAGATTGAACCAACATATTATGCACTAATACTGTGTTTTTATGATAAAATACTGGGACTCTTTGTTTAACAAGTACTTGTGTCCCAGTTCTAAATTATGGGATTTTCTATAACAAAGCACTATATGTACAGCACAAAATACTGTGACTTTTTATATGAATTATTTTGTGCCCCAGCACCAATGTCTGGGAAGTCTATAGTAATGGGAATGTATTTAAATATGTGTGTTTTGACACTTCTGTTTTCTATAGAGAAATGTAATGTATTGTGCTTATTTATTTTTACAGAAGGTAATAATTGTGAATCTGGGAAAAGTGCTGTGGTTGTAGAACAAATTAATGAATTAAAGCATCTTGTTGAAACTGGTATTTGGACACCAGTAGGTATGGAAAAGTAATTTTTATATCATAAATAGTGTTCCTATTTTTGTTGTTGAAAATGTGTAACAAATTATCTTGTTTTGAAGTCTCTCAAGAAAGTTCTCAAGAAGGTTGTCAACCAATTAAGCTTGCTGATAACCAAATGTTTTTGACTCCTGGTATGCGAAAATATGTTGTGTATTTTGCATGGTCCACACTCCAGCATAAAATATCCTGTTGGTTGGTTAATGAATAGTTTGTCTTGTTCCATTTACAGAAGCAACAAATGTTAAAGCTGATAAGGAAGATGTTGTCAATGAACGCAGTCACAGTGCTGAGGTTCGACTTGAAGTTAGGGCTGTCAGCGAGCTTTGCATAGCTGGTCTTGTTTTTACACCAGAAGGTATGTAATCGTCTTTTTTATAGTTATTTTGTGTTCTTATTGTTCGCAAATGTGTGATATATTATCTTTATTTATAAAGGTTCTCAAGAAGGTTCCCAAGAAGGTTCTAAAGAAGATCTTAAAAAAGGTGTTGAGCATTTGTCTCCAAAAAAGGGTTTGAAAGCATTTTCCAGCAAGAAAAGGAAGAAACGTGATAATGATGCTTCTCCTGAAATTGCATCTCCCCTCAAACCTAAAATTGGTGAAAATTTGGCTGATGTAAGCAAAAGCATCATGAATATTCGTTGCATAGATGCACCTTCATTTTCAATTGGCTTGACACAGCCATCGCAAGAGACTGCAGCAGTGATTGATAGTGTCAGGCATGATTCTATGGATATCGATCGCTCAGAAAGTAAGGGTGGTACAGAATTGGCATTAATAGACAAAGACAATTCAAAACTTACGACACTTGCTGATGCATCTGTTGTAGTACTGGAGCAAGAGTCTGCTTTGGATTCAGCCATGAAAACACCTGAACAGTCAAGGAAGGTTGCTGGAACAAATGTCTGTGCAAGTAATTATGCAGATGTGTCTTCATGTAAACAACAGTCGGCAATGCAGTCTTCAGTGAAAAAGGAGGAAGTTATGGATTTAGCTGTTTTGCCAGAGAAATCATCAAATTATCCAGAAGGAGGAGAGGTGTTAGGCAGGGGACATAGGGTTCGTAAGATTAGCCGGCACTTATTATCTCCATTCAGGCCTTTTCATCCAAAGGAAAAGTGTGATTGGAAGCCTTCTTATAGGCGTGTATGCCCTTTTCATACTGTCAATGCCACGTCTAATTGTTTGGCAATTTTTGACAAATGGTTGAAGCAAGGCTTGAAAGTGACTGATAAAAACAGCGTCTCTAAAGTGTAAGTTATTTTATTTTATTTTTTTTAGTTATTGTGTATTTTTAAGTTACACGGTGTTGTGGATTATATTAGTAAATTTGTATTCTTTATGTTGTTTGTGTTTAACTTTTTCAGGGGTGATGATCTTTATGATGACAAAATTGCAGACATCAATTCACAGAATAAAATTAAATTGTATAGTGTTTCAGTGAAGAGCAAAATGTGGTTTAGAGAGATTGCAGATAGAAGATATCCACTTACCAATGAGGTTTTCTACAGCTTTTTTTTATTATTGGTTCTGTAGTGTTTTATATATATATTTGTTAACTAATATTTTTTTTTTTTGTGTTTTGTGATTTTTTTTGTCATGCAGCATGTTGATGTTATACTGTACTATCTGAGGAAGAAACATGTATATCATTTCACAAACTACTCAGCGCTCTTCACAACGACAGACTTGAATTTTGATTTTTTTGTAGAGTCGTTGTTCTTTTCGAAGGTTGAATCCTATTTTGAAAATATGGCAAAGGAAGAGAAGACCAGGAGAATCAAAGAGAAGAAGGATAGAATGGAAGAAGAGTGGAAGAACAAAGAAAATTTTGAAAAAATGAAGGCCCAACAAAAGAAAGGAGCAAAAAGGACCCGTGGTCAACAAAAGAAAAAAAAATATGATCCTCCAGCAGAAGTTGTTTTTGGAATTCATGACTTGACATTGGAGGATTTAGAGAAGATTGAGTTAGATTTCTACCTAGCACAGTATGAAGGAACTGCACAGAATAGCCTACTTGAGTGTGTGAATGGGTCTTCTAATGAATGTGGCATAGCATGGGGTCAAGTCGAAAAAGTTTTTATGCCAATTAGGAAGACTTCAGTTGATCCTAATGATTACATGTCTTGCACTCATTATTGGTTGGGAGTTTATTCTATAAAAGATCATAGAATCGATGTCTATGATTCGGTTTTTGATGGGGATGAAGATTTTGTGAAGATCAAGATGGCAATGTATGCAATTGCTATACCTAAGCTACTAAAAGAAATGGATTTCCATACAGAATATCCTAATTTTGGTACAACGTACAAGAAACTTGATATTGTTTATCAAGCAGCACCAAAACAATTAGGAGATACAGACTGTGGTATTTTTGTAACAAGGTTTACAGATCTTCTCATGCTTGGACAGGATTTGTTTAAACAGGAATGGGGAGTAGAAGCCATTAGTATTTACAGGAGAATGGTTGCTGTTAATCTACTGTCGCATGGAAAATCAAAAAGAGATGAAGGCTATGAAACTCCACCAGAGAAATTGAATGATGATTATGGAGAGCACGATGAGAAGCTAGGTTGTGAACATGGCAGGCTGCCTCTTCTTTGAATCTTCATTAATCTTTTTTATAAACAATGCAGTGTATACATTTTTTGAAGTATGTATAGTTAATATGTTGTTTGTTTGTTATTATTTATGAGCTTGGGAACTATATAAATTGGAATGCTAAATACTTTAATCCCCCTGTACAAAAACATGTGACTGTGCATAACAAGCATCATAGGACCCCAGCACCAAATGCTGTGACCCTTGTGTTTAACAAGTGCTGTGTCCCAGTTGTAAATCATAGAACTGTGCGTAACAAACCACCATAGACCCCAGGACAAAATGCCGTGACCCTTGTGTTTAACAAGTGGTTGTGTCCCAGTTCTAAAACATGTGACTGTGCATAACAAGCATCATAAACCCCAGCACCAAATGCTGTGACCCTTGTGTTTAACAAGTGCTGTGTCCCAGTTGTAAATCATGGAACTGTGCGTAACAAACCACCATAGACCCCAGGACAAAATGCCGCGACCCTTGTGTTTAACAAGTGGTTGTGTCCCAGTTCTAAAACATGTGACTGTGCATAACAAGCATCATAAACCCCAGCACCAAATGCTGTGACCCTTGTGTTTAACAAGCGCTGTTTCCCAGTTGTAAATCATGGAACTGTGAGTAACAAAGCCCCATAGACCCCAGGACAAAACGCCGTGACCCTTGTGTTTAAGAAGTGATTGTGTCCCAGTTCTAAAACATGTGACTGTGCATAACAAGCATCATAAACCCCAGCACCAAATGCTGTGACCCATTTGGAAAATCCAGCCGTTAAAAAGAATAGGAACCGAAATGACGGTTTTCATCATTACTCCTGCAGTCTCGAAGCACGCAACAGTCGCTTTTTTAGTAAATATGATTTTCACCATCTTGAAAACCTTTTACTCCATTCCATATTTCATCCAAACCTTCAAAGCTTCAAAACACCTTTCTAACAATTTCTAAAACGCAAAAACTCTTCCAATCTTTTAATCCAGTTGTCTCCAAAACCCAAGAAAAGTCTCAATATGGATGCTGCGGCTAGTACTTCCTCAGCAGCAGGTGGTCAATCCACGAGTTCTTCAACTTTGGTTGCTGATGTGATCCCAAAAGTTTGGGGAAACCTTGAAAATGATTGTTCAGTCATCTCGTTCAGTCATTATGGCAATATAAGGTCGTGGCCTTCAAGCCGGTTTAAGAGTTCAATTACTCTCGACCTCTTGCATAGGGTTAAGGAAGATTGCGGCTGGGACGATGATGTTACAGTTTCTTGCCCCTACCCAACGGAGAATATTACTTCTGTGAGAACTGGTTGGACGGCCATATCCACGTATCCATTCACAATAGGCCATACGCTGCCATTGCATCCTGTTATAGAGGACATTTGTAAATACTACCTTATCTGCCCGGGGCAGCTGTGCCCAAGCATTTATAGAATCATTTCTCTGCTACAATGGTTTGCCGATGAGACTGAGCAAGATTTTGAGTTTAAGCATTTTATCTCTTTGTATAGCCTTCAGGTTGCAAGAGACGGGTATATCAATGCCCGTATGAGAGGAAGAAAAGCTTTAGTGCATAATTCTGGAGATACAGGTGATAGGGGTTGGATGCATAGGTATGTTTATGTGCAGTCCAAACTGCTCACACGTGGCAGCAAAACTAATCTCCGCGAGGTGTGGAACAAAACTCGTAAGTCCCTGAGTCTTTGTATTAAATACTCTCTGAGTTACGTATTTGCAACTTCTGACCTTTACTCTTTATTGGTTAGCTGACAAGATTCCTTACAACGGTCTGATTTCCGAGGAGGAGTTGTCTGCTTGGGTTGAACCCATTTTGGCAGCTTTCAACCACGAGGAGAGGCAGTGGTCCTACTATGCTTCTGAAAAGAAATTGTCAAATCCTAGTACCCATGGTAAGCTGATTATCCAACTTCCTCCTAATTTATGTTGAACTCACTGTGGTATTAATATGACTTTATTCCCAGGTTTAGGTGCTAGTGGTAGTTACTTTCCTGCTCCTCCTCCTGTTGAGGAGACTGTTGACCCCGTGGCCGAGATCAACGAGGAGGCAGCTGCCATCCTCCAAACTGCTGTAGCTGTTAAGGCCAGAGAAGGTGGTGAGGAGGTCCTTGCGAGCTTGAAGAGAAAGCAATCTGACTCTGAAAAGAGTAAACCCAAGAAGAAGACGAGGACAGCTCGCAAGAGTCCTCAGTCTTCTGAAAAGACAATTGAAACCAATGCTGCTGCTGCTGATATGACCAAGGCTGGGCAGGAGAGTGTTAAAAGCTCGGCGGCCACCCCTGAATCTGCTGGGCCTGTGATATTCGATATTTCTGATTCAGATGCTCTTGATGTGAGCTTGACTTGGAGGAGGAGGGCACCTCTTCAGGGTGATAAGAGGAAGGATGTAGAGACTTCTTCTTATGCCTTCGAGAAGAGTCCCCGAGTTGATGATGGGGAAGGGGATAGAGCTGGGGAAATGGGGGAAGAAAGAATGCACGAAGGTTTTGCCTTCTTCCCTGAGGATCCAAAGCTGAATGAGCCTGAACGGGTTGGTAGTCAGCAAGGCGAGCCTGAGCAAGCCAGCCACAGGCGCCCTGGCAAAGAGCCGATGAGAGAGGAGGATGAGGAAAAAGAGGAGGAGCAAGATGAGGGGGTTGATGAGTGGAGGAAAGCTGAGGTGGAGGCTGAACCTCAGCTCTTTTATTATGAGGACATGATGAATTTGGCTGGTGAAGGGGTGGCACCAATTTATCTGCAAGAGTGCGACACTCTGGACCCCGAGGAAACAGGTGACGTTGAGGTCTCTCGCACAAAGCTTACCAGGCGAGTATCGGTAGGAGGAAAGACTGGGGCCTACTTTGTTAAGGGTATTCGTCACAAATTCGGTCCCCAGTACCCTTCTGAACAAGCGAGGGAGCCCAGGCCGTGTATGAGGGAGTGTGACTTCACTATCTCTCCGGATACAAATTTTCTGGCGAAGCCTGGCCACTTGGTTAAAGTGACGTCTAACCTGATCGGTCCTCGCGAGGAGTGGAACATGCGTAGCATGAGTGACGAGCAGCTAGCTTACGCAATTGCTGAAGATACTGCTCGAGTAATGTTTCCCTCTTTACTTCTTTATTCCTATTAAGTCCTTAGTTCTGATTACCTGCATATTTTCATTTTGTTGCCAGGCAAGTATGATGGCTGCCGAGCTCATGTTCCGCTCTAGGTTGAACAACCAGGAACAAGTCCTTGGCTTGAAGAAAGATCTTTTGAAGGCTCTCCAGGACAAGCAGGCCCTAGAAGAGGAGAAAGAAGCTCTGATCAGGGAGAAGCGAGTCCTGGAGGGGAGGCGTGGCTTCTTTGAGTATAAGATAGACAGGTTGGAGAAATCCAACACTGAGGCCAACGACAAGATACATGCCCTCCTTGAGGAGAAGGACCGTCTTCTGGACGAGAAGGAAAGGTTTGCACTATCAATCGAGGATCTGAAAACCAGGATAAATGAACAAGGTCGCCAGATTTCTCAGCTTGCCCATGAGCTTAATATGAAAGAAGTTACCTTGGAAAGCATCCGTAGCAGTTCTGACCTAATGTTGAGAAACATGAACAAGGCTGAAGCTGAATCTCGGGCTGCTCGAGGAGAACTGCAAGAAGCCAAGAATCGGGCTGAGCAATCTGTTAGGACCCAAGAGCTGTTGACGAAGGAGTTGGCGAATTTGAGGGATCATTATACAATCGAGTCCAAACTGGAAGCTCTTGAAGCCAAGAAAAAGTTGCTCATCCAAATGCAGCGCGGCCAGGTAAATGTCGACTCAGTCCTTGATCAGACCATAGCAGCTATCATCAGTGTCAAGCAGGCCTTGGGCATGGAAGTAGGAGCCAACGACGATGATGTCGAAGAGGACGATGAAGGCAGTGAGGATAACGAAGATGAAGATTTGGCTGGGGATCCGACTGATGGAGCTAGTGCATCAGATCGAGATCCTGGCCCAAATGATGACTAAGGCCTCATCTGGTCGTCCTTGTAAATTTACTGGATGCTGTTAATTTTGAATATTGCTAAATTGTGGACAAATGTATATTTTGACTACTTCTGTTTTTGTCCGACTGATGAAGGCTTGATGATCATTTTTGATCTCAAGTCTTGTTTATATGAATGACGTTGTTATTCCCTGTTTTAATGAGGTTTTCAGAAGTCAGAATTATATTTCAAATCCTAGTGTCTGAGTTCCTTATTTGGTGTTAATTTGCGCAGATGTTCAAAGTAAAATTTGATCATAACTAGGTTAAGTTGCCCTTAGTTAAGATAAATGAAGTCAGGCCTCTATAAATGTTATGTTTTTAATGGTTGCATCTGCAAGTGTAATTTATCTTTTTTTGTACTTTGAGGATACTTCTTTTGTGTTTTATGATAATGTTAATTAAAATGCCTGTAAGTTTGTGTTTGTTTTGTGTGAAAAATGTTATCTAATATGCTGGGGGATTGCTAAGATGTTTTTGCCGTGAGTAGTAAAACAAGGCGCATGGATCATACTGCCTCCCAGATGTTTAACCTGGGGCTAGTGTTTTAAGGCACATGGACGCCCCAGATGTTTTTGCTGTGGACATTTGAGTTTTTATTTTTATTTTTCCAATGCACTTTAACTGGTGGTTTTTGGTCTAAAAATAAAGAAATACCAGCTACATTGGGATTCGAAAAGTCAGGACTTTATTAGGGAAGACCAAACAAACCTACCATTTTTTACTACATTTATTGTGATATCTTTAATCGATTCTTTGACCATAAGAGCTGGACAAAAGTTAATATTAGATAAACAATCTATACCCAGCATATTAGAGAACATTTTTCATAAATAAGATGGGAACAGTCGTTGAAGCAGTGTTAAGTGAATTGGATGCTGAATTAGATCAATTTGTGAGTTAATCATAGCATTTTTTTAAAGTGTTGTTTTAGTTTCATGTTATTATAAAAGTTTGCATTTCTTCTTTTGTTTTGTTTTGTAGATTTTGCCAGTATGGTTGGCAATTAGGCTTCCCAGACGTGATGTTCCAGCCACTCTTATTTGCCGTGGTATTCATTTCCAGATGAACTACCTAAAAGTGAGAAGACAGAGGAAACTGTGTAATGGATGGAGGGAGTTTGTACGCACTAACAATCTTGGAGTAGGAAGTACGTTACATTTTAGGGTTCTGGAATCTTTAGATCGTGTGGTTTTAAATGTTCATATATGGCAGCCTGAACTAGAACCTTTAAGTTCAAGTTCTAGTTCTGGCTCTACTGTTGAAGATGCTTGAAATAAGATAGCATATATTTTGTGTTTTAGTTCAATATCTGAGTTTTTGGTAAACAATATCTGAGTTTTTGGGGCAGTTATATATGTGTAATATAACTGTTGTTTTTTGAATTGTGATTGTTCAGTAAACAACATCACAAATATTATGTAATGGTGCCTTTTCAATTATAAGTTGCTATGAAGTTCTATGTGAAGTTTCTATGTTGTCATTTTTAATTATTAGTCTATAATTTCCAACTAGTTTACAGTTATTAGCATAGGACCCCATATCAAAATGCTGTAATTTTGATATGTGCCCCAGTTCTAAAACATGGGACTGTGTATAACAAAGCATCATAGACTCCAGGACAAAATGCTGCGACCCATTTCTTTAAAAAGTTCTGTGTCCCAGTTCTAAAAAATGGGATGTATAACAAAGCATCATAGACTCCAGGACAAAATGCTGCGACCCATTTGTTTATTAAGTGCTTGTGTCCCAGTTCTAAAACATGGGACTGTGTATAACAATAGCATCATCGACTCCAGGACAAAATGCTGCGACCCATTTGTTTAAAAAGTTCTGTGTCCCAGTTCTAAAACATGGGACTGTGTATAACAAAGCATCATAGACTCCAGGACAAAATGCTGCGACCCATTTGTTTATTAAGTGCTTGTGTCCCAGTTCTAAAAATGGGACTTTGCATAACAAAGCATAATAGGCCGCAGCACCAAATGCTGCGACCATGCACATGAACTACTTGTGCTCCCAGCACCAATGTCCATAGAAGTACTTGTGATAGTAATTTAAGTTACACAATATTTGTTGAAAATTGATAACCTATAGAAACTGTAAAGTCCATAGAAAATATAATTTCTTTGACTACATTTAATGTATTTTTGGCAAAATACATGCCGACTGACTAACAGTTTCTCACTTTTTTTACTATAAATAACCCTTTGTAGTTAAAGCAAAGTACAAAGTTTTTTGAGATTTCATCTCTTCTTATAAACTGTAAAGTTTTTTTTGAAAAGAAGATATGGCAGAAGAAGAGAATCGTGTGGAGGAACTAGGAAGTTTCGACAAGAAAATCACATCATCTTATTTTGATAGAGATGATTTTGTATGTTAAAAGAAATGACCAAAGTATTTTTTATTTTTTTCATTTATTTTTTTTAGTGTTTTGTGATTTTATTATTAACTGTGAAATATTATTCTTTTTAGATCTTTCCGAAAAGTTGGAAGCAGAGGCTGCCAAATATAAATGGAATGGCATGCATATTGTGTGAAGATGATGATGAGGTATATGAGATGAGCTTCAAAGTTGGGAAGCACGCACGGTTGTGTAATGGATGGAAGGATATGCTTAGTAAAAAAGGCTTCAGGATAGGCAATATACTTCGTTTTGATCACCAGTTCCACAACATATTCAATGGTAATGCAACTGTTGTTTTTGAAGTTTCTGTCATAAATCATCAGGATGCTGAGGGAGAGGGTGAAGAAGAAGAAGATGATGATGATGATGATGATGATGATGGTAGTGGCAGCAGCGACGAAGATGTAGGATCAGCCCAGAAGCCTATTGTGATTGAATAAGTTTTTGTAGTTTTTAAGTTTTTTCAGATAATATGGGTATGTATGTTTGTGTGCGTTTTTTATTAATCTGTGTTTTTAAGTTTTTCAGCAGCTGATCAATTATGAAGAATCCTTTTTAGCATTATGAACTGTGTTAGTAAGTACTGTGTTGTTGTGGTCGATCAAAATGTTTGTTGTTCAATAAGTAAAAAAACTAATAAATAGATAAATGGAGACTACTATTTTGCACAGCAACAAATGAAAAGTGTATTTTATATATATATTAATCCTTGTTAAAGAATACAGAGGAATTAAAATTTAAAAAAAAAAATTCTCTATAAGTGAGAACAAAATGCTGTTAATTTCAATTGCATAACACCATTGCTCGAGCACAAGTACTGGGACCAAGTATAGGACCCTCCAGATCAAAATGCTGTTGTTTCTCAGCTGCATAATACCATGGCCCCAGCATAAGTACTGGGACTAATGTATGTGAGAACAGTTTATTATATATGAATAAATATTATTAATTTATATAATTACGAAAATGTTGCTCACATTCAAAAAACAAAATCTATTGTGCATTTTAAATATTGTAAAAGTGTTGTTATAGTAATTTAACTTGCAGAATCTTGTAAGATTTTTTATTGATTTGACTTGTCATGTAAAATGACAAAAGAATCTATCTACTTTTTTGACAATACACAAATGCTGTGGATTTCTAAAGTTAAAGTAGGGAATATTTTGTGGATTCCAATATATTTTTTGAACAAAATAGAGTCTGTTCTAATGTATAGAATCTTCCCAGAATCTGTTTGATTTCTTTTTGTGTTGTCAACTGTGTAATACTGTTACTTTAATACAGTTGAAAATCTCAGTGTAATCTTTTCCTATACAGATACGACCTCTTCTTTACAAAGAAAGAAGCAAGGAATCTTTACAGATTTTTTTGACTTACAATGTCAGCTCAAATAGAACAAATATTCTTTACATGTTTTTTCTGTTTTTGTTTTCTATAAATTAGACAGTGGTCTTGTTTTTTCACTTGTACAAAACGAAAATATTATTCCAAAATAAAAAAGGAAAAATAACAAAGCATTGAATAAAAAATGGCTTGCAATGATGAAGTAAGAAGACAACAATGGCGCCAGTTGAATAACGATGTTAGGAATTTGAAAAGTGATCTTGAGTTTTTGAAAATTGAGGTATCAGTCGTGAAGAATAACTTGGATGTGTTGTTTGAATTTTTTGTAGCTTTCAGAGAGAAAAACAACAGAGATATGGATCGACTTTTTGACAAACTCTTGGACATTGAATTGCAGAACTTCACAGATTCAACCTCTGGTTCTAGCTCTCGCGTTCCTAGTAATCATTAATGTTTTACTGTATTTTTTCTATGTGTTTCGCAGTGTTCTGTTTTTATGCTTCCATGTGAAGCAAGTGTAATTTATCTTTATTGTACTTGAGGATACTTCATTTGTGTGTTTTAGAAGTATCCTTTTTTATGTAATTTTTATGTTACTGTTATTGAAAATGTCTGTAAGTTTGCCTTTTGTGTTTGTTTGTAAAAATAATGTTTTTGTATAGTATCAGCAATATATTCCCCAGTATTTTTACACAAAACCCCAGAATATTGTTATGGGGCTTTCGTTGAACGTAACACCAAGACACACCATTTTCGTTATAATGCCCCAGAATTTAATGCTGGACAAAACACAAAGTACTTCAAAATCCGGTTAAACAGTGTGACCCATTGTAAACAGTGTGACTTATCAGAACTTACGACAAAATACACATTGTACATTTTCAGAATTTCCAGAAGTGACTCTTACAAACAAATGCCAATCTATATAAATTCCCACCCATAAAACAGATAGAGAGGAATCCAATTTGTCATTTTTGTTATTGAACAAATAAAAAAAAAAGAAATTGTGTAAAATAGTATTTCATCAAAAAGTATCTATGGAGAATGCCCACCGACCATCCAATGGCCACGGACCATCCAATGGTAGACAGGTTTTCCAGAATGGTTATGGACCATCAACTCGAAGGCATGATACGAACTTGCCTACAATACCAAGAGACCTGTGTTGGCGTTTTGAATATCTGAAGAAGGAGGTGGTATACTTGAATGAATTCAGAAAGAAATGTGAAGATGAGTTGTGGAATTTAAGGTACACGCAGCGACAATATTTTGAAAAACTGATGGAATTGCTTAAGGTGATGGCAGATCCACTGCGATTGCACAGCGCAGGGCCAGGGGAGCCCGTGTCTAGGAATTATGGAGAATAAACAATGTTTTAAATTGATATATTATGTATTGTTGTTCTTTCACATATTAGTAATTGTTTTACAATGATATCATGTATTCAAAAAGGCAAACAGATTGTGTTTTTAGAAGTATGCTTTTATGTAATTTTTATGTCACTGTTAATGAAATTGGCTGTAATTTTTCCTTTTGTGTAATTTGTTGACTCTTTAATAATGTTTATGTATAGTCCTAGCAATACATGTCTCAGCATTTCTGATTAAAACATTTTGAACTGCAGCCTTATAAAATAGCACAGCTACAGTATATTGTAATGGGACTTCGCTTGAAAGTAATACTAATCCCCCAGATTTTTATGCTGTGACCAGTAGTTTAAGGTGACAAGTAACTACTCTTCCTGTTGATAAATGCAGTATAGCTACAGGATATTGTAATGGGACCTTGCGTTAATGTAATACGAAGTCCCAGCATTTTACTGCTGGGACAACAGGGGGGGGGGGGGGGTGAATTTGAACTGCAGCCTTATAAACTAAAAAATAGCACAGCTACAGTATATTGTAATGGGACTACGCTTGAAAGTAATACTAATCCCCCAGATTTTTATGCTGTGACCAGTAGTTTAAGGTGACAAGTAACTACTCTTCTGTTGATAAATGCAGTATAGCTACAGGATATTGTAATGGGACCTTGGATTAATATAATACGAAGTCCCAGCATTTTAATGCTGGGACAACAGGGGGGGGGGTGAATTTGAACTGCAGCCTTATAACCTAAAAAATAGCACAACTACAGTATATTGTAATGGGACTTCGCTTCAAAGTAATACTAATACTCCAGATTTTTAAGAGTGTGTCAGCAAATATCTCGGGTACCAGCATTATATCAGGATAACATTGGCATACGAGAAGATCTCGAACTGGAAGAAACATAGGGAAGAACATAGAAACACAGCTTTTTTGACTACATTTATAGTGATACTCAATCTCATTTTGACTATACATATTCACTTTGACCATAACAGTTGAACAAAAGTTAGTAACTCCTAGGCTATAAATAAGGCTTTGCAGTTGAAATAAACAATAACAAAGATTGCAACTAATTTATTTTTTCATTGAAACAATAATATGGAGGATGATCGTTGGGAAGAACTAGGCAGTTTCACTATGCAAATAAGAAAATCATACTTCAAAAGAGATGATTTGGTATGTTTAAAAAGTTACAAATTATTTTTTTATGCTTTTGTTCATGTAATTTTTCATTGTTTTTTTTGTATTAACTGTTAAAGTTTATTTTTTCAGATCTTTCCAGAGAGTTGGAAAATGAAGCTGCCAAATGTCAATGGAAGTGCACTTTTACTTTGTGAAAATGATGACACTGATTATGAAATGAAGTTCAAGGCTGGGAAGGTACATTCAAGGTTGTGCAATGGATGGAAGGAGATGCTTCTGCGTAAAGGCTACAGACTGGGTGATGTTCTTCTGTTTAATCATGTTGTTCATGAGGTTTACAACGGCGTTGCCACTATGGTTTTTGAAATTTCATTAGTAAATCGTCTGGTTGGTCAAGGCCACAACAATGATGATGATGTTGATGATGATGATGATGATGACGACAATGATGATGATGGTAGCAGCGACGAAGATGTAGGATCAGCCCAGAAGCCTATTGTGATTGAATAAGTTTTAGTAGTTTTTATGTTTTTTCTGTTAATGTGGGATGTTTGTTTGTCTTTTTTTTCATGTGTGTTTTTTCAGTTAATGTCGAATTATGAACAATGATTTTCCGTAGTATGAACTGTGTTTCTAAGTACTGTGTTTTTATTATTTTAAGCAAGATCAAAGTGTTTGTTGTTCAATAAGTAAAAAAACTAGAAAATAGATAAATCAGGACAACTAGTTTGCACAGCAACGAGTGAGAAGTGTATTTTTTATATATAATAATCCTTGTTAAAGAATACAGAGGAAGTAAAATGTAAAAAAAAAAAAGTTCTCTAGAAGTGAATAGTCCTTTTTGACATCAGATTTGTTGCGACTGGATGAAAATAGAGAAGAATAGTCTTCTATCTATCTAGTGTTGATGCGATTCCTAACTGAAAAACAAAAAAAAAAAAAGAAAAATTTTAACATAGCCAGCTTTGGGGTGTTGAATTGCACTAAAATACAATTAAAAAATAAAATCATATAGAGAGACATACCTATTGGGAGTTATGTTTCTTTGAATATGGGTGAAGTACTGGAGTGTGTCTGCAAGATGTTCTGTTGTGTCCACGCTTTCTACATATCCCACAGTGTTTCCCCGTTTGTCTTACATATTCTGCAGTCGAGACAAATCTTTTCTCCTGTCTTCTACCTGCCTTAACTTTAAAATCTGGGGGTTTTGTTATCTCTACTTTAATGCTATCAGGTACAACCCATGATTCTTCATGTCCAACAGTGTTGATTTCCGCTTCATACTGTTTTAACCATGTTTCTCTTTTATACCATATAGAGCAATAGTCCGATTTGTTTAGGTGCACTCTGTCTATAGCAGCAAGTGCATGTTCACAAGGCATTTCATCCATCTGGAACTTGAGGCATTGACATTCTTTTTTCTTCAAACAAACAATGAATTCTCTACCTTCATCTGTTACCTTAAAGCTTTGATCCGCAGTCCGGTCAACCTGTAAAAATGTAATGTATAAGATCACTTGACTAGCATAACACATACGATGCTGCAAATTACTGGATCCCCTGCTTTTGCATACAATGTAGTTCCAGCACAAAACCCGGGACTTCATGAATTATCATTGACATAATGCAAATGAATTATCATTGACATAATGCAAATGAAATCCCAAAATACTCACATTCATTCTATATGCTCTTTTTATTTTTTTTTTTCAATTCATCATCTGTCCATTTTGATGTTGCAAAGAAAATATCCTGCGCACTTTTCCGTCTCTCATAAAACCAGGTCTGTAGCTTGTTCATTATGTTATCCACCATTGACAGTATTGATTTCCCCCGAGCATGTAACAGAGCATTATTCATTGATTCCACAATATTTGATGTCATCATGTCATATCTTCGATTTCGACAGCAAGCTCTAGTCCATCTCTCTGGTGGTTCTTCCATGAGGTAATCATAGGTTGCCCTATCCGTTTCCTTCATTTGATTCATGTCTGTTTTAAACTCTGCAATCGTGTAGACACGACATGCACTATTGAATATACTTATCACTGCAGGACTCACATTCCTTTTGTTAAGGTTCTTTTCCAGATGATATACACAGATACCATGGGCACATTCAGGATATACATTTGCAATCCCATTTGCAATTGCAGGATTACGATCTGAAAGGAACAGTAAATTCTCACGACAACCAAATGCAATGCGCAACTGTCTAAAGAACCAATTGTATGCCAGATTATTTTCTGAGTCGACAACTCCAAAGGCAAGTGGGAAGATTTGGTTATTTGCATCTTTCGTCACTGCAACCAATAGTGTGCCTGAATATCTCCCCTTAAGGAATGTTCCATCGACAACTATCACAGGTCTACAATGTTTCCAGCCTTTGATAGATGCCGCACAAGCAAAAAACATATATTTGAACCTGGATAATAGAATTGCAGTGTTATCAGTAAAATTAATGTTAAAATTTTTGAGTCTCAGGTTTTAATACTGGAACCCCACTTATACATAATGGCTACATCACAGCATTTTTGTGACGGGAATCGAACAAATAACACTGCAGTCTCAGGATTTTTTTAATTGGGATTACTGGAATTCTACACAAAAATATATAAGTACACTTTTTTTTTTTTTTTTTACCTGTTCTCATCATCTCTTTGAAGAGCAACATGTGAGCCTGGATTGATGTCTTTTAGCACATATAAATATGCTGGTAACTTCTGAAAGTTCTGCTCAGGCGTTCCTCTAATTAAAGACTCTCCTTCTTTTATAGCACGCCATGCCTTATTATAAGAGATTAGAACTCCCATTTTCCTTCTAATCTCTGCAACAACAAAATTAGGCTTAACAGGATAATTATCGTCTCTTAGATTCTCAACTATCTCATCTCGAACAATCTTTGACGTAGCATGTTTTTGGTCTCTTTTTCTATCATCCACCGAGCAAGTGTGATTCTTCTCAAACTTCAGTATTTTGAACAGTGTGGATTGTTTAATTCTGGAAGATCGAACAGTCCACTCACATTTTTCATTCATGCATGCCAGTGAATATCTCGTTGTGCTTGATCTCACAACCTTGAATTCAAAATGGTGTGCAATTGCAGTTGTCTGGAAACATTTAGTGATACACTGTTTGTTTAAAAAAATTGATCCAACCTTGATGTCGTCCAAATCTGCATTTTCTTTTAGTATTGGACGAGGAGATTCTCTTATTTTGTTACTTGAATACCTCTTTCTCTTTTTTCCAGCACTGGATGGCTCAGGAAGTTCAATATTTACAAGCTGTTGTTCTGTGTTTTCAGCATGCATTAACTGTTGATCTACTGCTACAGCTTCCACAGATGGAGGTGTCAAAACTATCACTTCAAAAGCATCATCGTTGTCTATTTGCATTATCATTTGGCCTTCAGTGTAATCAACTCTCTCAGACTGTGGAGTTCGTTGTGTAATGTCAACTATGAAACGTCTACTCCTATACTCGGAATTGTTCTTCATCAAGTGTAAACAGCTGATTAAATCATCGGTATTTTTTATAGGGACACCTTTGCTTGTTCCAAGTTCCATATCAAACCATATCAATGCCTCACAATGTTCTTCGTCTAAATCTATCTTTTTCCAAAGGTTTCTTCTGAAATCTTGAAAAGTATCTGTTTCACTATGTAGAAAAATCCTTGTCTCATGATCTATGTACTTATAATCTGGTGTCCATTTCCCATTGAATGCAAGAACAATACACTGTTTAGCCATCACCTGTAGTTACAAAAGACAGTAAAACTAAACTAAGTTACAAAGAAATCCACATGGTAAAAAACTGTAATTGTAGCTTAATAATAAATGCTTAAGAACTGCTAATCTATAAGATAAATATACATTTCCATAGTTTAATTGCTAACTATACAGGGTGGAGGGGGATTTTTGAAGTGCAGCTCTATATGCTAAAATATAGCATAGCTACAGTATATTGTAATGGGACTTTGCTTCAACTTAACACTAAACCCCAGCATTTTGTGCTGTGGATATTTTTTAATGGTACACTGCTTCAGCACTAATCCATAGCATTAAATTCTGTAGGTTGAAGGAAGGTCACATCACAATATCCTGGGGATATCACGCCATTTTGAAGTGCAAGTTTATATCCTAATATAGTACAGCTACAGGATATTATAATGGGGCTTTGCTTCAACGTAATACTAAGCCCCAACATTTTTAGCGTTGGAATACAGGATATTTTCTAATGGGGCATTGGTTCAACAGAAATCCCAGCATTAAATGCTGGAGGTTAGTGTTACGTTGAACGAAGTTCCCATCACAATATCCTGGGGATATCAGGCCATATTGAAGTGCTTATCTAAAATGTAATCATAGCTACAGGAAATTTATAACGGGGCTTTTGCTTCAACGTAACACTAAGCCCCTGCATTTAGTGTTGGACAACAGGATATTTCTACTGGGACATTGCTTCAACATTAATCACCCAGCATGAAATGCTGGAGGTTACTGTTACGTTGAAGCAAGGTCACATCACAATATGCTGGGGATATCACAATACCAGGCTTTTGCTTAAACGTAATACAATTCTAGGTATTTCATACTCTTATGAACTTAATTCAGATTCATATTAATTATATATAACAGTAAATTCGCGTTTCAGAAAAACAAATTCAGATTATAATCACGAAAACAGATATATTTATGTAATATAATTCAAACTCAGCACAGAAACGTCGGAGAAACTGTGTAACCGCACCTGCAATTAGCTTTTACAGTTTGAATTTGAAAGTTCCGGGAGAGAGAGGATGATCTGGAGAGTTGAGAGAAGTAACGTATGCTTTGTTCTGTTTTTTTCCACGCGTTATTTTGTATTTATTGTTGAGCTGTAGGTTTTTAAGGGTAGTTTAGTAAATTCAATATATGCGGCAGTAGCCTGAATGTACGCGAGTGTTTTATTGGCTATTTCTCAATGAATTTTGAAACTATGGATGGAACTCATTTAACGTGTGCAAAATTGGCTAGTCATCAATTTTTCGCGATTTTGGATTTGTTTATAGATAATGATGACAGGTGGAAGTTAGGGTTAAAGATATGGTGGGCCGGGGCAATGTTGAAAATGGACTTTAGGTCCAGTTTAGCATATGATGTCCTTTTCGATTGTAATTTCGTTACTAACTTTCAGCATTTTACGCCTTTAGCCTAATATATGCCTTTGACTTTTCTGTTTATAGAAAACTTTAGATCACATCAATTATTTGGTATGTTCATATTAGAAACGATTTGGTTCTATCTGTACTAAAAAAAATTATAAGTGTATTGATTTAGCATATCCCATTTATGATACGGGTCTGGAATTAGCAACTTTCGTGTAGGATCGAGTTAATAGGCTTAAGCATTATAAATGAATGAGGAAATTGGTTAATAAGATGGGTGTTTACATACAACTGCATCAACTAATCATGGTAAAATGATTTAATGAAAAAAATATATATATTAATTAACTATGCTCGAGTGATAAAAGTGTATTTATAAACAAATGACATGCATTAATTGACTGAGTCTGTATATCCGATGCCGGTTAATTGTTGTTACTACTCTCTTCTCATCTATGTTTCTATGTCCTCACTCCTCACCCTTTTCTTTGTATTTGGCACTATCGGCTTCTCATCTCCTTCTACTTCCTCTATCAGTATTGCTTAATTGCTGTAATTTCATATTCCTTTTATCAATACAATCATCTATATTCTGTTGTTGTGTGTGTTTGGAGTAGTGTACGTTACGTTGGTGGAAATATTTTTATTTTTTAAAAGGAGATTGGGTTTATCGATCCTTTACAATAGTTCAATAACTTATATATGCGAGAAAAGTTGATCGTCAAATATCAGAATTCGAACCACAATGTCACGCATGCAAATTCAATATGTAATATCCATAAGTCGTTAATGTGGTCGCTTTCTCTCTTGTTCTATTTCTTGTGTTATCTATAATAATGTACTATTTGAATAAAACCTCTATCCCTGGTCTCTGACTTGACTCAATGTCAATAAGACAATAATGGTATGTTTCAAATTTAAGACACATATTATCCTTTAGATTACTTATGGCCACATAAGTCAATGAAAGAGAACGACCCAGTGTTTACGTTGCTAGTTTGGAACTCCAGTTGAATGTATAAAGCATTGCATTCGTAGAAATGAAATTGTAATTTTATTCATGAGATTAGCTGGTGTATGTTAACTTCAAATAATATCAAATAAATCTGGCTATGTCTATGGGTATTAAGCATTTGCTTGTAGAGTCTGATAATAAGGTGGCTGTTAATATGATCAACCAAAAGTGCAATCTCAATGCCTCGTATTCTGGGCTCATTCGAAGCATCGCTCAAGCAATGAGCTCATTTGATCAAATTTTTGTCTCTCATGTGCATCGGGAAGCTAACTTTGCAGCAGATTTTTTATCTCACTTGGCTTACACCTTTGGCCCGGTATACACTTTTTTACTGAACCCCCTGATGGTTTAGGTGCTTGGTTGCTCCATGATTCCATAGGAGTCTCTTATATGCGTTAGTCTTTTGTATTTGTGGGTTTATCCCATCTTTTCTTACCAAAAAAAAAGAAAAGAAAATGTATGATCTTATGTTCAACCTCAATATTAATGTTCTATTTATAGAGTGTATTAAAGGATATTCATCCGTTCCATTTTGGTCGTAAGGTTTATAGAGTAAAAAGCATAAATTGTTTAAATTTTGTGTGGATCTAGATATAGATTCTTTAGGTTTTTTATACTAGACTTAGATCAAAAGTATTACTATAAATCATAATTGTTGTATTAAGTAATCTATACAACAAGTGAAACTAATTTGATTTTTAAGTAACAATACATAAAAAAGAAGAGTGCCTCGATCCTATACTGTAAGAACAACGTCTCTCGATCTTTAAGTAGGGGCAAAAACTACAACCAATGAAGATTTTCAAAGAAAACAAAAATATAATGAGATTAAGTCAGCAAAATACTACTCCGTATATAATGATTTGATGATCGTTGTGATATAACTGCAACTAGTGCTAATACTAAATTGAACAAAAACAAAATGTATAGCTAACAACTCCACCTGCAAAGCACATATATTAATATATTGTAACTACATAAGCTTAGTCACAAAAGATTAATTGCATGATTCCATAGATCGACCTAATAGAATAGGGGAAAAAAAAGTAAAAAAGAGAGCTTGGTGCACTAAACTTTCACTATATACGAGTTTTGAGGAAAGATCTGATCGTATCAGATCAATGTTTTAACTGACAATCATAAATTTTACATGTTATTCTCAACTGTTGAATTTCGCTTTTACCCCTCCATCATCTAAGAAATACTAGAGAACAAGAAGAAAATCACATACTATATAATTAAATATATTTTATTAATAATCATCTGCATGAGACAACAACTAGATACTCCAATTATTGGGAAACATCAATTTCTCCCAACAAAACCAACAAACTAAGTCAAACTTAACCTTTGGTGTTATCAATTTCTATAATAATCATAGGACATAACTAGCTAGCAAGGAGATCATATTCAAGAATAATGAACAAAGGAGAAGATATTAGTAATATTCAAGCTTCTTCTTCTATTAGTATATGGGATTGTGGGAGTCCATTATATGATTCTTTCGAGTTAGTTTCACTTGTCCATTTGATAGAACGAAACATGATGATCTTGCCACTACCGTCACCTTTTTCTAAGGCTAAATAGCTAAATATCCCCGTACTTTTTTTTCCTATTTTCTTTATTCTTTTGTGTCGAGTTTTCGAAAGCCACTGGGGAGGGAGAATGAACGATCGACTGCTAAAGATCTTGAATAAAGTATTGATAGCTTTGCAGAGGAGAAAAACTTTGATTCTTCCCGAATGAGGGATATTCGTCGAGGGAGTTGTCGACGACGGAATCGGAGCCGGAAACTGCCATGAAGATGAGAAGTTTGAGAAGATTTTATAGCTTCAAAGGAGGAGAAAAGAATAATGGAAAGGTGAGAAAACTTAAGAGGGGATTTTATAGCTTTTGTTCTAGTATTGGTAACTTAATTATCAAAAATGAGAAAGTATAGTTGCATGGAAGTTCCTATTTACGTACTTTTTGTTTTTTGCTTTGCACATGTAGTTGATAAAAATGAGTTCTTATCTCAATTATATGATGATTGGATTCATTGTTAACTCGACCGACATCGACTCATCCCAATCTTTAAGGAAGAGATCGACGATCCCAAGTTCTTTTACCTCATTTAAAAAATCTTTTCCGCCGGATGACTCGCGGGTAGGTCTTACTAGCCCTTAGACTCGTCAAACTTTTTTACTCATTCTCCACAGTAATGGATTTACTTTAATTCTTTAGCGTTATAAGTTTATATCCTCAAAAGACAAGATAACAAATGTAAGAGAAATACAAATGCAATAAGAGTACCAAACACCGGGTGGAAAACCAAAAAAAAAAAAGTGCAAGAGAAACAATTATTAAGGTTGTTTTTTTTTTAACCATTCAGCACAGTGAACTACCTCGAATTGATAAGAATTTAGCTGGACAGATGTTTATCCATGTCATTTAGTTTTAGACACTTTTTAACAGTTATTTGTAAGTATAGCCATCTACTTTCAAATTATTAGTGTTAAAGTTGAATACTCATTGTATGAAATTCACGCAAGTTAAATTTTTTGATCTTAAAATGATCCAAATCTAGATCAAAAGTGTGAACATGAGCTCAACTTCAAACCAAATTCGTATATTTTAGTTTGAAGTTGAAAAAAAAAATGGGAATAAAAAAGATGAAAAAATAGCAGATTTCAACTTCTGACCAAAGGGGCGGAAGTTAGCGTAATTTGAGATTGAACTTCTAACCCGATGATATGAATATATGTAAAGTGGCCAACCTCCGCATAGGTACAACCATAAGTGGATGAAATTACAACGGCGCGTGCAAAAGTGACTATTTATGCACATCCCAACTTGAAGTCACTCTTAGGTCTGCTATTTAAGAGTTACTCGGTGCTTCCAATGCATTTAAAATTTAGCAACAATTTAATAAGGCGAAATGCACCTATAGTCACTATTGAACTTAACAATACAAGAGTGCAGCTCAGTGCACAAAGCTCCCAGGTTGATGCAGGGTCCTGGGGAAATCTACACTCAAAAGAGTGTGATGTATGCAGTCTATCATAATGCAAGCATCATCGATTATTTTCACAGCTCGAATCTGTGACCTATAGGTTACACGAAGACAACTTTATCAATTGCTCCAACGCAAAGTTGCCTAGGCAAGAGTGTCGACGACAAGTGCTACCTAGACAATACTTCAAGCTAGCTGGGCAAGTGATGCATCTTAGGCAGTACTTACGAAGAAAAAAAGGGCATAGATGCAGACTTTATATTTGCGTTAAAAAATTATTTATTAAACTAGGCGGAGACTTTTTTTGCTAAACCACTATAACGTCGTTCAAAAAGACAAACCAATTGCCTTAGTGTCATAGTTTTGTAAATAAGCCATCCTTATGGGGTAAAATTTTCATACACATGCCACTTGTATCACTGATATTTAGTTTGAAGCCACTTTTTTTATTGGTCTTATAAGAGAGGCCACTTTTTAGAATTTCAATCTTTGTGGGCTGAAGTTCAAACTTTGTGGGTTGAACTTCATGCCTAAATTATGAAATTTCAACTTCAATCTGTAAGTGCTGAAATTTTAGGTATAGATGTGTAAACTTCAACCCTTGTGGACTGAAGTTGAATTTCTATCCTTGTGGTGGGCTGAAGTTGAACTCCAATCTTTTTGTGGGCTGAATTTGTGTGAAGTTCAACCCAAAAGAATTGAAGTTCCAAAAAATGACCTCTCATCTAAAAATCAAGAAAAAAAATGGCCTCAAACCAAAGACCACTGCCAAAAATGACCTTTGATGCACTTCGCCCCGTTATGGGTTGTCATTATTTGCAATTTTCACTTAAAAATCATGCCGAAGCCCAATCCAAGAGTCGAGAAATTGAATCATTTTACTCATTCTTTCTTCTCGAAACTGAGATTAGTTCTTTGATCCAATCTTGGCACTTGGTTGCAGAACTAGAACATATAGCCTTTGAAGAAAAGTAACAAGTCATGATACATCAGCCTAAAGTCAAAACATAAATGATGAGCTTGATTAAGATTCTCTGAGTCAATATTCACATTTAATCTCATCAGTAGGCATTATACATGCAAGAGAATCTCTGCACAATGAGTACCAGATAATACAGCTAGCGTAAAACTGCCGTTTATTCAAGTATACATTGGACAAAAATGTTGTCTCTGATAAGTAAATTCTTTTGTATGAGAAATAATAAAGAGTTTATTTTCCATATATCATATACCACTGTAAAATACTTTTACTCCGTAGATCATTTATGTGATAATATTGAGTAATAAGTAAATTCTAAAAATGAGATTGTATTAGATTAGGTTGATACATCACATCCTTTGGATTGTTATTTTTCTTGATAACTTTACGTGAATGCAGAATGCACTGAACTGCCATTATTTTACGGTGTGCAATATATATGTTAATTTTATATACATTTTCAAGCAGTAGTTGTTTGTGCACTTCACAACCAGTAGTCACTAGCTCTGCTATTATATAAGCTAAGTGCACCAATAGCCACTACTGAACATAAGGATACAAAACTAAATTTAACCACACAGTATCCTAAATTTTTGAACTTAAAAATTCAACTTCATGATACCGTATTTTGAAGTTTTGAGGAAGTGAGAAGAAAACATAGCGTACTTAATTGTGGCTAAACCTTGAATACATTTCAAAATATGTGCTAATTAGTAAGAGTGGCCCTAAGAATGTCATCACCTAAAATTTCACCCGATGCTCCCTATACGGAGCGATCTTGCAAAATTGCTCGCGTTTAACAATATTTTACCGAAATACCCCTATTTTAGCAAGGAATCAAGACTTCAAGACAAAAAATATAAGTATTGGCACGGGGCCAAGACTTCAAGGGCAAGTGTTGTCTTGCCAACACTTCAAGTTATATAGCGGAAATGCAGGAAGAGATTGGAAGTGGCAAGTCTTGGCCTTTTGCCAACACTAACGACCAAGTGCGGCAAGTGTTGGCAAATAGAGAGGGGTCAAAGGCAAGTCTTGGCCTTTTGCCAACAGCTTACGATCAAGAGAGGCCACTTTCTGCATAAAATTTTCACCCAATACCACTTTTGTCACTGGTATTTAGTTTGAAGCCACTTTTTTTTATTGATCTTACATGAGAGGCCACTTTTTGGAATTTTAATATTTGTGGTGAAGCTCAAACCTTGTGGGTTGAACTTCATGCCTAAATTATGAAGTTTCAACTTCAATCTGTGAGGGCTGAACTTTAAGGTATAGATGCATAAACTTCAACCCTTGTGATGGGCTGAAGTTGAACTTCAATCCTTGTGGGATGAATTTGTGTGAAGTTCAACCCAAAAAAATTGAAGTTCCAACAAGTGGCCTCTCATGTAAAACCAATAAAAAAAAGTAGCCTCAAATCAAAGAACACTACCAAAAATGACCTTTGGTGCACTTCGCCCTATTTCTACAAATGGGAAATCTACAAAAATAGAACACATAGGCAGTAATATCGATATTTGATCACGCTTAATAATATCTTTAAATGATAGCCTCGTAAACATAAGTTTTAATTAGCTTTAGTGGTATATGTTCCCAATTCCCATTAGCCATAAGGTCTAACCAGTTGAAGCCCTAAAAAATAAACAACAGTTTAAACTATATTTACTATTTATAAATTATAAAACGTCCAGAAATTTGTCTAATAGGCAAAACTTTTATGCCTACAACAACATACATGTAAGATTCCATAAGTGGGGTTTATGGAATGTGAAGGGTAAACATACCTTATTCCTATCTCGAATGAGGTAGAGAGATTGTACCCGAAAAACCCCAAACATAATTTATGCCTAATAAACAAGTAAACAACAAATAATATTTTTTGTAAGAAGATAATTAGAAATGCCAAAAGTTCACACCATTCCTTATGGGTGTCATCTTATGCAATTTTCACCTAAATCATGCCGAAGTGCAAGCCAAAGAGTCGAGAAATTGAGTCATTTTACTCATTCTTTCTTCTCGAAACTGAGATTAGTTCTTCGATCCAATCTTGGCACTTGGTTGCAGAAGTAGAACATAAAAGCAACAACAACAATATATCCAGTATAATTCTATAAGTGGGATCTGAAGAGAGTGAGATGTATGCAGATTTTATCTCGACCAAGGGAACGAGACTGGTTCCAATAGGCCCTCGGCTCAAAGGAGGCATATTTCGAAACAAGTAGAATATAAAAGCCTTTGAAGAAAAGTAATGAGGTGATGATACATCAGCCTAAAGTCAAAACATAAATGATGAGCTTGATTAAGATTCTCTGAGTCAATTCACATTTAATCTCACAGTTGGCATTATACATGCAAGAGAATCTCTGCAGACAATGAGTAGCAGGCAATATAGCTAGCGTGAAACTGCCCTTTATTCAAGTATACTCTTTTGTATGAGAAATAATAAAGAGTTTATGTTCTATATATATTATATATATGAGTGTAAAATACGTTAATTCTCGTGGATCATTTATGTGATAATCATTTATTGCATTAGGTTAGGTTGTCGTATATCACACCTTTTGAGTTGCGACTTTTCTTGATAACTTAACGTGAATGCAGAATGCATTGAACTGTCATTATTTTACCGTGTGCAACATGTATGAGAACTAATGTTTGTAAAGGATAGACTATCCATATGACAAATAGTACAATGCACGTATACATGTCTTTATTTAAATTGAAATATTAAAACCTTGATCAGGTTTATTATAAAATGTATTGCATCAACTGTGAAACTTTTTTGAAACAACTAAAATTAGCTGAAAGAGAAGAGAAAATAAGAATTCTTTAAGAAACATTTTATGATTAAAAATTCAACAATTTTCTCCTTGACACCTGAGATCGTTCTTTACTCATTATATTATGGGTACCACGTAATTGGTTGGTGTTAATTTTATATACATTTTCAAGCAGTAGTTTGTGTATTAAAACTATTAGTATTATACAATAATAAGCTGGAATATTTTACTAAGTCAAACATAAAATATTTCAAAGTAATTGACTTTCCCATATTTTAAAGTCAATTTCGTTTACATAATCCGCAATAATAATCATGGATGGCACATCAGATTTTCTTTTTATAAAAACTTTTATATAACTCTCTGCATGTTCTTCCTCAAAATTATTATTTTATAATGATAATTAAGCAGATGGGTTCTTTTAAATTAAGCTTGGCCATAAGTAGTTAGATATATATATACCTATAGATGGTAGAAATGATAATGTATGAAAAATAATATACATATAAATATTTAGTTACTTTATTCTCATAGGTACGCAGTAGGTATTAGGTAATAAGTAGCTTAGGTTCTTGCGTATTCCCAACATTTATTCAAGTAAATAAAGTCCACCTAATAATAAAACTAATAATAGAGTATCTGATAAGAGTAGTTTCATTATATTATGAGATAATCTAATGGTAGATTACCATGCGAGGATTGAATAATATTACGAAGCTACCTTCACAGACCACAGAAGTTTTGACCGTACTAAGCTACCTTTTACATTAATTTACCAAAATAATACAGTTTTTTAAAAGTTTATACAACTAGTATAAACGCATTCCTGAATAACGTCTTATGCAATATATTATTCAAAAATCAGAACGGACCAAATATTTTATTCACAATTACGTTTTAGGTTCCGTTTATTTCTTCTCCCGTTAGTTTTATTCCTTTGTGATTTTTGAATAAAATATTTCATAAAACATTATTCAGGAATATATTTGTACTAGTTGTGTAAATTTTTAAAAAACTGTATTATTTTTGTTAATTAGTGTAAGAAGTGGCTTAGTATGGTCAAAACTTTAAGACCACATTGCAAGTAAGATATTACTACATTATTGTTGGTCATTAACAATACCACATTTTCTTAATGTCGTAAATTAGTGAGCATGGTGAACTGTTGATCGACTTTATTAACGTACTAACCTCCTTGTTTCGAGTAGCAAATGCCTAATTATTTTATATGGAGATCTATATGGTCCTTAATTGAGTACTAAATGATTCCTGAGTTCTTGGTAATCAGATTATACTTCATTGTACGATTTTTTTTTTTTTAAATATCAAAGTTCACCGCATTAGGTCGGGCGTCTTCTTGGCTCGTCTCGACCGCGGGGCAAACATTAGCAATCAGATAGAATCTAGAATTTTAAGAGGATTAGTTCATCATTATCACATACTGTGTTATAGTGTTCTTCCAGCCTTAACTATATTGTTGTTGGATTTGAGCTTTGTAACTTAAAAGCTCTTTGGTAAAAAATATTGGGACAGTTACAAAAATAACCACAAAATCTAAAATAATTACAGTCACTACCCACTACTTTCAAATATTATCCGATCTACCCACTAAATTATTTATCCACTCTACCTTCCCAGACTTGTATACCATAGTTTATGCAGTATACCATAAAGGTATATACCTATAAGGCATAACAAATGTATACAGTAATAAATGTCTCTTCAGACTTGTATACCATAATTTATGCAGTATACTTTAAAGGTATACACCTATAAGGCATAACAAAGGTATACAATAATAAATGGGTAGGTTAGGTAAATACTTTTAGTTTTATGGGTAGTGTAATTTGTAATGTGTATGGCTTGTAAATATTTTAAATTTTATGGGTATAGAGTGTAAAAATCACTAAAATATTTTACTCCTTTAAGTAGATTTATTTGGCTAGAATAATTTAGATGAGATAAAGTTAATGAATTTCAAATATCCTAATATCCACAAGGATTTTGTTTCTACATTTGAAATGAGAGCAATAAAGACAAAGAAACTGTTAAAAAGATGATTTTGTCAAATAGCAAGGAATAAGACCAAGTCTTTCAAAAACAAGCCACTATTTGAAACTACTTTTGACTAAAATTTAACCACAGGTCACAGCTAGCAGCTCCAATCCTTCTCTTTTGACTTTGTCAAAGTTACTTTAATATTGAAAACGATTTATCAACCATACCTTTAAACAAAAATAATTGATAACGACAAAAGAAGATCACGGATACGTCGTCGTTTTGAATTTTTACCAAACAAAAGTCCACAGGGTGTGTTTGGTATAGGAAAAATATTTTCTAATTTTTCCATGTTTGGCTGATTAAATATTTTGCAAAAAAAAAACTTTGACCGGGAAAATAGATTTTCCCAAAGTAAACAAACGACTTCCCTAAGTGGGTGCAGGGGCGGATTTTGCTTACAAAATACGATTCACCTGGTGAAGCAATAGTTCACTTACACTTCGGAATATGGATCATTCTCCATTTAAATGCACTTTAATGTTATTTTCTTAGCATATTATCATATAAAACTAATATGACATCTTCCGTACCCCACAAATGAAGTGGTAGACATCGAACACAGAATGACCACCAAGTGCGTAACGCTAGTATTATCACAATGTACAAAAAATTGATAGCGAAAGTATACATTTAATTCGCATAGCAAGTAAGAAAGTCATAAGAGTTCAGAACTAGTAAGAGCGAGGCCTTGTAATCTACTAAACCTGCCCCGCCCCCATCATCGACCTTCATCTCCGCTCCTCCATCCAACACTCAACCAACAAATATTTTTCGATAACATTTTCTACTTACTTATCAAATACTCAAAAAATGAGTAAGAAAATCACTTACGTTCTCGTGTTCGAAAACTTTTTCTTCGTACCAAACACACCCCATAGTTTTTATGATGTGAATATTGGTCCCCCTCTTTCCAAAATGGTTAGATTTATGTAAACTGAAAAAAAGCAAGAAATTGTCAGGAAACGGCTAATCATATTCTCTCCTTTTCTCTTCCCTCCAAATCCAAACTTTCCCTTTTCTTGGGAATATCAAATTCTCTTTACACTTTTTTTTTTTCTTTAGAAACTGTTGGGTTTTTTTTTTTTTTTTTTTCCTTCTATTGTGTACTATACTGTCAAGTTAGTTTCACACTTTCCTTTTCTTGTGTTCTTTTGTACTTCATGTAATAAAGTTACAATCTTTGTCATTTTTACTTAACTTAGTCTATTCCAAGAACCCCATTTTGCTTAAATTTCTCAAATTCAAGAACCCATTTTGCTATTTGCACTGAGCTTTTGATCTGGGAATTTTCCTTTTTTGGTAGGTAGGCTGCGTACGTTACACCTCTCGACGGATCCTATAGGGAGCTGTTTGAATACGAGATGCTTTGTGTACGACCTGTACTATTGTTATAAAGTTGTAATCTTTGCAATTTTTCAGCTTAAATTTGTCAAATTCAAGAACCCACTTTTCTATTTGCATTGAGCTTTTGATCTGGGAATTTTCCTTTTTTTCTTTGTGTTATAAAGTTGTAGGGTAGTCTGCGGACATCACACCCCCTTGGATGCGCCCTTTTCTGAACGGATGCGGGATGCTTTGTGCATGGCTTGCCCTTTTGTTATAAAGTTGTAATTTTTAGCATTTTTGCTGCTTAAATTTGTCAAATTCAAGATCTCATTTTGCTCTTTGCATTGAGTTTTCATCTGGGAATTTTCCCTTTCTTTTTCTTCATTGTGTGATAAAGTTGTAATCTTTGCATGTTCTGCTTGAATTTGTCAAGTTCAAGATTTGATTTTGCTCCTTGAATTGAGCTTTTATTTAGCTCTCTCGGAAACAACTTCTCCACCTCATTCGAAGTAGGGGTAAGGTCTGGGTACACCTCACCCTCTCTATACCCCACGTTTGAGATTACAGTGCGTAATTTTGGTGTTAAAGAGAGTTAATTACTCTTAAAGAATCTTGAAAATGGCTGAAGTTTCATCAAATGTAAGATTGGTTCGTTGTCCCAAATGCGGAAATCTTCTCCCTGAGCTTCATGACTTTTCTGTTTACCAATGTGGTGGTTGTGGTACTGTTCTTCGAGGTACTTTACTTCTTTCTCTATTAGCACATCATATCTTATGTTGAATTAGGTAAAATTATTTTTCTTGAGCTGAGGGTCTATCTGAAACAACCTCTTTACCTCATTCGAGGTAGTGTAAGGTCTGCATACACCTTACCCTCCCTAGACCCCACTTATGTCGTTGTTGTTGCTCATCTCTAAGGAAGAATTCAATATGGTAATTTCACGTGAAGAGCAAGTTGAAGATAAATAAGTAAAAAAGTTCTATTTCTAATAGTTTAAGCTTATAGACAAAAATTTCACATGATTAAGCATTTTGCCTCTGTGCATATGTTTCTTTAGTGTTCCCATATTCAATGCAGCATAACTTTTCTGTGCTTTTCTAGTATAGCTGTAGTAGGAGAAGTTTTGAGCTGATTTTTGTTTTTTAAGACTCTCAAAGGTGTACTCATTTGCTTGTTATTATGGTGATGCAGCAAAAAATAAGGGGATGTTTGAAGATGGCTTGTCAGAGATATCAGATGGGGAAAAGGTTAGAGCAGTTTCTGGTAATGGAGAGGTTGCCATGAGTTTAGATAATATTTCTGATTTTGACGAGGAAAGTAGTGAATTTCAACTAGGTCGGACCAAAGGGAAAAGCCATAATGGAAGAATGGTGTCACATAATCGGGTCAATTCAGGATCCGATGGTATGGAAGATTTTGATGATTTCAATAAAGCCAGAGTGGGTGAACCAAATTTAATTAGTTCTAGGGTAGATAGGTTTAGAAGTGAGAACCCTTATGGTTATGATGAATGTAGTACTTCTAGAGGCAAGATGGATCCTAGTGTTAGGGTGGATGATCGTTGGGGAAAGATTAATACTGTTGAATCTGTTGGTCTCAGTGTTGGAAATGAGCTTAGAAGGGGAAGGCCTTTGATGGAGTCACTAGGGTCAGGGCCACCTATGAACAGTCATTACGTGGAAAGATCTTATACAAATGGTGCAGATGCCGCAAGGCAAGGGAAGTTCAGCACTTCCCGGTATCCTGATGATAGGCCTTTAGAAAGTAGCATGGGTTCTTACTATGGCTCTTCCAACCACAGAAGGTACGATGGTGGTTTGGATGGAGTAGCAAGAGTTGCAAACTTGGAGACCGACAGAGCCGAGCTCTTAAGGAAGATCAATGAACTAAAAGACCAACTCGGCCGAACTTGTGACGTTTCTGACAAATCTAAGGATAGGATTCCTATTGATGGGAGGATGACTTCTACAAGACTTGATCCTTATAGCAGGTATGAAGTGTATAACCAGGACTCTTATGGTGCTAACAGACATCCCCTAGGTCCTGCTAGGAATGTTCAAGAGCGTCCATACTTAAATGGACGTCAAGTAAATGTTCCTTACGAGGGTTCACATGGTTCGGTGATGCCAGACTCTTATCCTTCAAATAAATATTCACATGAATTTCTGGATTATGGGAAGGCATATCAGCAACAAATGCTCAGAAAGCCTCCCCATCAGACACCATACCAGCATTTTCCCCAATACCCAGAACATTTTCCTGGGCATCACACAGATGACTTCTTCATACCACATCCGCATGAAACCCTTTTCCACCAATCTGCATGCTCTTGCTCACATTGCTTGAACCAAAATTATCACGTTCCTCCTATGATTCATCCCTCTGGTTTTGGCAGCCGAAGGTCACAAAATAGCCCTGCTAATCCTGTTCTACACCACCCCATGAACTCTATGGGGTATAGTACAGGGGGCTATACATCTGAAGGCTCCTATGGTTTTAATAAGAATTATCATGAAGGACGGAAACTTACAAGAAGTCCAAGTGACATGGAGTCAGAAAATGGTGGTATTGGACACCGGCGTTATCCTAGACGAGCTGTCATTGCCCCTAGAGTTGAACGTGTATATCAAGCTATAGCAGGTGGTGCCCCTTTCATTACGTGCTGCAGCTGCTTTGAGCTGCTGAAGCTGCCTAAGAAACTAATGATAAGAGGAAAGAGTGAGAAGAAAATGAGATGTGGAGCCTGTTCCTCTATAATTCTATTTGAACTTGGTGGCGAAGAGTTGGGTGTATCAGTTCCTACACAAGTCAAACAGGTGCCTGCTGAGTCTGGTCCTGGTTCCACTGATGTGCCAATTGAGAACCTTCAAAATGCTAATGGTTGTCTGAGAAATGATGCAACGAGTCCTTGGTCTGAAGATTATGATAACTCTAACTATAACTACCATTTCGATGATACTAAGCCTAAATCTGCTTCGCTGAGTCAGAAATCAAATTCCACTGAACCTGAGAAGAGGCATAATGCTCATTCCTCGTCATCTAGTCTTTCTGAGGATGAGCTAAGCCCAGAGAGTGTGATTGATAAGCATGATGTTTCTCGTTGTGCTGACATGCCCCTGGAAGATGATCCTCTACCGCTCGTAGTTTCATCTCAAGAGGACCATGCTTCTATTATTTCTCCCAAAGAAGTAGTAGAAAAGTACAGCAAGGAGAACATGAAGGTACAGACTGATCAAGAGAGGACAGTACTTGATAGAATTACCTCTAGGCAGAACTCTATTAAAGATGGATCTATGGCAGTGGAAATGGATGTCTCGGTGAATGAATTTGTAGGTTTATCTGCGGAATCAATTCAATCAAGCAAAGAGGAAAATATATCAAAAAGCAACAAGGGAGGGGAGTCCTTCATGGGCTTTATAAAAAGGAGCATTGGAGAATTATCAAGGTCTAGTCAAAGTTCAGAGAATGGAAGCTCAAATGTGTTTGTGAATGGCAGACCTATACCAGATCGTGTTGTCAAGAAAGCAGAGAAGTTAGCTGGGCCCATTGAGCCAGGAGATTACTGGTAAGTGCATCTATTAAAATGCATATTTATTCATCCTTTTTTTTTTTTGCTTCACTATAATTATCGAGGCTAGTAATTGCTGAGAAGAATTGACTCTTTTTAGTTCGTCTAGATTGTAAAATTTACGGCGTGATATTTTCTTGAGGATTTTTAATATGATGATAACCTTAGATTATCTGAATTTGACTTCAAAATATCTTATTTAAATGGTGAACTAGGTATGACTACCAAGCTGGCTTTTGGGGAGTGATGGGTCATCCCTGCCTTGGCGTCATTATGGTAGGATTCAATAATGTTTGATATAGCGCATATCACTTGGATAAATTATGGTTGATTACCAAACTGATGAAGTATCATATTTTTGCTTGCAGCCAAACATTGACGAATTTAATTATCCAATCCCAAATGATTGTGCTGCTGGAAACACGGGGATCTACGTGAATGGACGCGAGCTCCATCAGAAAGATTTAGATCTACTGGCGAGCAGAGGTCTTCCTATAACAAGAAATAAATCCTATTTCATCGAGATCTCAGGAAGAATTATTGACGACGACACTGGTGAAGAACTTGATGGCCTAGGCAAACTTGCCCCAACGTGAGTTTCCATGTTTTAGCATATGCATCAAAGAGTTTACTTTCTTTCCATGTTTCATTGCGTGAGCTGGGGTTACATGTACTTTTCAAATTTTAGTTTCTGTATTGGAGTTAAAAGCTGAAATTCATCATCTTCATGAGGACCTAGCCTGCTTGCATAGATTTTAAACAATCTACATCGGAGCTTTTACCTATCAATTATAATCAGAGCACGTATAAGATCTTAAGTTTAAATGGCTATCTAGCTTGTGCACTAAGCTTATGATGAAATTTCTGAAGCTAAGAATATGAACATATGCATGTGAGTTGTGACATTAGAAAAAAAAAACACTTTTACATGTAGGTGGATTAAAATAACCTCTAGTTAAAAGTCATACGTTTTAGTGGATGTTTTTGTTACAACCTAATCTGACGTTTCACTGTTTTTATGTGATTGCTAACAGGGTTGAAAGAGTGAAGCATGGCTTTGGTATGAAAGTCCCAAAGCAATTGCAGAACAATTATGTTAGTTGAAGACACTTCAGTTGCTTTCTATCACTGAAAGGATAATACTCTCCTTTGGTATGTAAAATCTTGAATTGAATCAGACGTGAAGCCTGTGTAACTAGTATCTGCAGATTTTGTTGGTAGAAATAGTCATCTTATTTGGTGACAAAACTTAGATCATTTAGTTATTTATTGATTCATCTTCTTTAATGTAGCCTTTCTCAATTGTACTGAATCTCACAGACTGTTCTCTTCTTGTTTGTTAAATAGAATGTTATAAACTTCTAATTTGAACATGATCCTGCATTTGTAATCTATTTTCTGATCAAGGAGACTTCCCTTGTAACTACAACACCAAATAGATAGAATTCTGGATTCTGTTTCACATATATTTTTGTTTGTTGCAAATATCTGGCATATTACTCTTTCCTGATTAGACAAAGACTAAATTCTTCATAGTGCTCTTCATGTATATTCAGTTGTCTAGCGAAAACACTAAATCAATATGAAAACCAGTGGGTTCATTCCCAAGTAAGTGAAATAATAGAATCGCAAGGACTCTATTGCAAGACCAGAGTCCTCAAAGGTTAAGTTGCTGTCATACTCCAAAGACTTGGATGCAGCAGTGATAGCTTGTGTGAACCGAAATGGCCTTGTCTCGGCTTCTTCAAGCTGAGTAGAAAAGAAGGACCATAGCAACCTTGTTGAATCAGTTCGTAAGAAGTTCCTTTGAAGTCTTCGTCCATCAGGAAGGCGAATTGCAACTTTGCAGAACATGTTCCTATCACCCTTTGGTTCTTCAGGTAAATCCGGATCAGATTGGTTCTTTAACAAGTACTTTTCTTCTTCTTCTTCTTCAACATTACTAGTTTCATTAGTCTTTTTTTTTTTTTTTGAAACAATAATCATTTGCAGCAATAAACAAAACAGGTACCCCACCTCCAAAGAGAAATGGAGGAAAAATTGCAATTTTACACAACTTTGAGACAAGACAAAATTAACCACTTCAAAAAATGCTCCTATCAACATTCAGTAATTCTAGCTTCATCATTGCAGCAAATAAAAACCAAAAGGATGAACGTTGAAATATACTATTGTGTCCTAAAATTTGTCAGATGACAAACAAAAAAGCAGGCAAGAGAAGCCAAAGAATCCACAGTTCTTCAAGATCACCATCTGTCCCTGGATCTTGGCCTATCAGACTCCTGGCTGCCAAAATATCCTCCTCTACCTCCTTGGAAAGATCTACTCTCATCACTTGGCCTTGTCCATGCATCTCCACCATCCCGTGATCGAGGCCTCACCACTTGATCATTTGGCCTTGCCCATGCATCTACACCACCATGTGATCGTGGCCTCTCCATTGGGTCACTTGGCCTTCCCCATGCATCTCCTCCACCACGTGATCTAGGCCTGTCCATCTGTTCACCAGCTCTACGATCCTCATAAGATGCTGCCTGAGAAAGGCTATTATCAGAAATCCCAGTACCCCTGCCTGACCCAGAGCTTGGCATTTGAATGGGTTTCTGATTGAGACAAACTTTGTCATCCAAATCGCGGATCAGCACTTCCAAGTCCTCCTTCTGATTAATCACATTCTGTAAATTACTCAGGTACTCAACGCTCTGTGTAGCTTCCTTTTTGAGCTGTTCCATTTCATCTTTCAGATTCTTTTCCTCCTCTGTCTCTGGTCTGTCAACACGTCGATGGTCTAATTTGAAATCAATCTTTCTCCAATCTCCAAAAGGATTAACCTTTGGTTTAGGTGCCCCAGACAATGCTGCTGGGCCTTCAGACCAGGCTGACTGCGAACTCCCAGGCCTACTCGAATGTGCACTCGTTGGCCGACTTCCAGCTTCCTTCTTCTCCTCAATTTCCTTATCCAGCTTTTTCCAATCCAACCCCTTCTCAGCTAACACCTCTCCCCGTGGCCTCGCCGTCCCAAATGGATTAGACTTGTTCAGTTTCACCACATTCTCACTTCCCATTTCCATCTTAGGTGGATCAAGAACCATTCTTTGTCTTTCATGATTCCCCCCACGGTTCCAACGCTCCAGTTCAGGCTGCCTCGAATCATGACCACCCCAAGATCTAGCTGGTTGTGGTAATGGGGTCACAACGAAGGGCTTTTTCGTCGCGCCCCAATTGTCATCCCCATCAGCCCTAGAAATCCCGTCAGTTCCAGTACCTAAAGAACCATACCGATTACCCCGGGCCGGGCCAGCATCCAACAATGGAGCCAACGGTTTCTTATTGAAAGCCCAATTATCAACCTCATCAGCTCTAGATGGTTTTTGATCAAAATCCGAACCACGGGCCGGGCCTCTCCTATCATCATCAAATCCACCACCAAACCCCCTCCTACTCCCACCATCACCCCATGACCTACCCTCACGATCTCGGACCCGCCTCGGGCCCGAACCTGAACCCAAGCCCATACTACTCGACCCACCGCTACCATAATTAGAAAACCCACCACCAAGTCTCCCCCCACAGCCCCAATGCAGCATTTCCTCAGTAGATCTTTCTTTCGGCCCGGTTGGCAAATGGAGCATCTCTTCAGGCGTTAACCGGGTTGCGGCATAGCCCGACCCATACCCGGTTCCGCTCTGCATTGTGAACTCTTGCAAGGTCATTTTGGTCCTTTTCTTTTGCTTCGGATTCGATACGGATTCTTTGAGGCTAGGGAAGCTTCCGGCAGGTGCAGCGGCGGCTTTAGTGACGGCGGAGGTCATTTTGGTCTTTTTCTTTTGCTTCGGATTCGATACGGCTTCTTTGAGGCTAGGGAAGCTTCCGGCAGGTGCAGCGGCGGCTTTAGTGACAGCGGAGGCAGCTTCGGCGGCAGCTTGTTCTTTTTCTTCTGCTTTGGTGGCCCATGCACCGATATTATCCCATGGAGATTTCGACATTTTCTTTGGGTTTTCGTTAGTCTCTTTTGAGTTTGCCAATGCTTGTAGTTCTTTATCTTCTCCAATTTGGTTGTGAGGTTGTTGATGGCCCTGTTGTGTACAAGATAGATATTCCCAGGGCTCAACCTCCGTGAAAGACGTGAGATCAAGAAGCAAATCTTCTGGCTGAACCATATCAAGATATTCCCCGGGCTTAACATCCATGAACGACATGAGATCGTCAAGCAAATTTACTGGCTGAACCATTCCTTCCCAAGAATGGATTCTCTGACCTGTAATAGGATCAATAACCAATATAACAGGCAGATTATCTAACTTATAGTACTTGCAAACTTTCAAGCCTTCCTCAATATCATCATACTCTTGCCAGAAGATGAAATTTGTTTTGATAGTTTTCGCAACAGCTTCATTAGCCCAAGTGTCCCTGTTAAGCATATGTGAGCTGAATTCTCCATCGGATTGCAAATTCACCAACAACCATTTGTTCTGTTCCCTTCCAGCATCTTTCGCCTTCTCAAAAGAACCATTGTACATTAAATCAAAAGGAGGACGGTACATAGCAGCAAGAGGATCGACATCTGCTGTAGAATTAGATCATTGCCAGGTTCTAGCATGGTTATTTTTCTTTGGCGGAGCCTTATAAGATGCTGCTGCAGTTACAGGAGGACGATACATAGAAGCACGATAATCGTTTCGATTTCCCAATGTTGGAGAATTAAAAGATGGTGCTGCAGTTGCACCATCCTCATTGAAGAAACGTCGAATTGCTTGTTCAAGATTCCAGTTTGTTGCCTTAAGAAACTGTTGAGCAGTATCAGCAGTTTCACCAATGGCAATTTCAAGAAAAGAAGTAACTAACTCTTCCATGGCTTTGATTTTACTTGCAAATAATGTCATGCAGAATTATAGGTTGGAGCATACCTATTAATAATAGTATAAATCCTACTTTGATTAGAATTTCTACAAAGTACAACTAACAAATACCATCTCCTAAACAAATTAGAAATAGTAGTACAAAATTGACTTTGATCAGAAATTGGAAAACTTATTTTCATATAGTTTTTACTATAGCATATTGAAACATAAATTGAAGAAACTAATTAATCCTACTATCTCCTAATCAGTTTAGGATTAGTACCTTGTAATTCCTACCTGTTACAATTCTGAAAAGAGGAAAAGAAAACTAGAATAAAACTAAGCTAAACTAGAGAAAACTAAGATAATTTTCCATTGATAATTCTTTCAAGTGATTACAACTCATAATAATATAAAGAAGAGATGACAAGGGGTCTAGCCTAAATTATTACAAAGCTAACTGGGTAATATGTAAATGGACAACTAAAACTTAAAGGGTCAGGGACATCTTTTTCATATTGTAACACTACTATCATTAATCAAATGTTACTTTTGCCGACGGTGTAAACATTTTTTTTGAAACCATCAAGTAATTTAAAACCTATTACAAGTAAATTCTCAAGTATTCTTATTTGTTTTATGAATGGCGTGAAGTCTTTGTAACTTAATTTCAACAGGTTTTAGTTATAGAAATAGTCATCTTATTTAGTGACAAAACATAGATTGTTTAGTTGTTTAATGATTTATCTTCTTTCATGTAGCCTTTCATTAATTGTACTGAACCTGACTCCTCACACATCCTATACTTCTTGTTTGTTAAATAGAGTGTTACAATGTGGCATATATTTATTACTCTTTCATGATAAAAAAAAAGACTAAATTCTTGAACAATGTTCTGCATGTACATTCAATCATCTAACTAAAACACCAAAATCAATGTATATTAATAATAAGATTACATCAATAATCAAATCTTTGGTTCCCTTAGTTTCCAAGTGTAGCCTTTCATCAATTGTACTGAATCTCACAGACTGTTCACTTCTTGTTTGTTAAATAGAATGTTATAAACTTCTAGATTGAACATTATCCTGCATTTGTAATCTATTTTCTGATCAAGGAGACTTCCCTTGTAACTACAACACCAAAGAGATGGAATTATGGATTCTGTTTCTAAAATATATTTTTGTTTATCGCGCTCGGACTTTATTTTCTTTTAACAACTTTAATATCCTGCATAAAGACTAAATACTTCAAAGTGCTCTTCATGTATATTCAGTTGTCTAGCTAAAACACTAAAATCAATACACTACAAAACCGATAACATCATTATGAAAATCAGGGGGTTCATTCCCAAGCAAGTGTAATAATAGAATTGGCAAGACCAGAGTCTTCAAAGGTTAAGTTGCTGTCATACTCCAAAAACTTGGATGCACCAGGGATAGCTCGTGTGAACCGAAATGGCGTTGTCTCAGCTTGATCTTCAAGCTGAGTAGAACAGAAGGACCATAGCAACCTTGTTGAATCAGTTGGTAAGAAATTCCTTTGAAGTCTTCGTCCATCAGGAAGGCGAATTGCAACTCTGCATAGCATGCTCCTATCACCCTTTGGTTCTTCAGGTAAATCAGGATAAGATTGCTTCTTTAACAAGTACTTTTCTTCCTCTATTTCTTCAACATTATTAGTTTCATTAGTCTCGTTTGAGGTTGCCAATGCTTGTTGTAGATCTTCGTCGTCTCCAATTTTACTGTGAGATTGTTGATGGTCTCGTTGTGTACGAGATAGATATTCCCAGGGCTTAACTTCCAAGAAAGACATGAGATTGTCAAGCAAATCTTCTGGCTGAACCATTCCATGCCAAGAACGGATTCTTTGACCTGTAATAGGATCAACAACCAATATAACAGGTAGAGTTTCTAACTTATAATAAGTGCATACTTTCATGCCTTCCTCAATATCATCATACTCTTGCCAGAATATGAAATTACTTTTGATAGTTTCTGCAACAGCTTCATTAGCCCAAGTGTCTCTGTTAAGCATATGTGAGTTGAATTCTTGATTGGATTGCAAATTCACCAACAACCATTTGTTCTGTTCCCTTCCAGCATCTTTCGCGTCCTCAAAACAACCATCGTACATTAAATCAAAAGGAGGACGGTACATAGAAGCAAGAGGATCGTCTCGTTGCCTGTTTCCAGCATGGTTATTTTCCATTCGCGGAGCATTATAAGATGCTGCTGCAGTCACAGGAGGACGATACATAGAAGCACGATAATCGTCTTCATCCATAGAGTTAGATTGTTCCCAGTTTCCAGCATGATTTTCCAATGTTGGAGAATTCAAAGATGGTGCTGCAGTTGCACCATCGTCGTTGAAGAAACGTTGGATTGCTTGTTCAAGATTCCAGTTTGTTGCCTTAAGAAACTGTTGAGCAGTATCAGCAGTTTCACCAATGGCAATTTCAAGAAAAGAAGAAACTAACTCATCCATGGCTTTGATTTTACTTGCAAATAATTTCATGCAGAATTATAGGTTGGAGTATACCTATTTATAATAGTATAATAAATCCTACTTTGATTAGTATTTGGAGTAACTATTTTGACTACAAATTACAACTAACAAATACCATCTCCTATACAAATTACAAATACTAGTACAAAACCGACTTTGATCAGAATGTAAAACCGAACACGTCAAGAAACCAAATACTTAAACCGAACACACTCACACAAGAGGAATAAGCTTTGGGTGAAAATTCTTGCTTTCATTGATGAAGAGAGTCCCCTATTTATACTAGAGAAAACCTAAACCTAACTTAGGAGCCAAGTAAACTTAACGGGAAAGTGGGAACTTAGGATTACTACCTTGTTTTAAACACAAACTAAATCCTAGTTAATTTAGGATTACCACCTTCTCTTAGTTCCTACTCTCATTAATCTTTAATGTGACTTTTGCCTTGTTTTAAGTCCTTCATGTGTTATATAGTACTCCCTCAGTTTCAAAATGGTTGTCAAAGTTCGGATTTCGAGAGCCAAACGAGTTCATTTTGACCATAAATTTAAACATATAATCTTTAAGTTTTTTGTAACGATGTTTATATATTTAGAAACTACATAAAAAGTACTATAAGTCACAATAATTAATAATTCAAAATATTTAAAAGACATATGAAAATATTACGGTCAAAATTAAACTCGATTGACTCTCGAAATTCGAACTATGACAACATTTTGGAACGGAGGGAGTACAATTTAGCCTTCTTGGTTATATTTAAGCAACCTAATTAAACGGAGCTTCTACCTTCAATTAATATCAGAGCAAGTAGTCCAAGTGAAAGTTCATACTTTAAATGACTAGCTATCTTGTGCACTATGCTTATATGAAACTTCTGAATATATATATATATATATATATATATATATATATATATATATATATATATATATATATATTGGTTAGAACACGATATCCATTAATACTTAAGTTAAGGAGGATTACATAATATGCTCATACGGATTCCACTAGAATCAAGCGTATGAGTATTAGAGTTCATAGAAAACATAGGAATAGCATAAAGTGCACTTAAGTTTCCTAATTTGGACAACGTCAAACAGTTACTATCCGAAGTGGTTTTCACAAAACTTGTGCCATCATGATCCTTCTTCAAAGCTTGTTGAACAAAATCAGGAGGTACTGCATAGTGGATGGTATCAAAAGATTTGGATCTTGAGGGAGCCCCTTTTGCCAGGAGATGAGCAACTCCATTGCCATGGCGAAAGTTATGCCTGATTGACGGCATTTCCAGCTTGTGCATTAATAACCTGCAGTTGTGTATAATAGATGCATAAATAGGTGATGGATTATCCAAGAGTAAAATAACCTCTGTTGAATATACGAAAAAATGGACTAATGAATTCTAATATTACGAAACGTGAATCTAGTTTAATCAATTCTAAAGCGAGTATCAGAGGCAATGAGAAACATAAGCATCCCGACTCTGTTGGTGCGGTTCGAATCCTCATACCTCCATTCTCCTTTCCGTTCCCCTAATTGTAATATACTTCCTCCGTCCTAAATTAGTTGTCACTTTAGGAGAAATGGTTTGTCCCAAATTAGTCGTCTCTTTAGGATTTCAAGACTAAATTTACTAGTTCTTTCCAACTATACCCTTAATAATTAAAAGAATTCTCCAAAAAAGTTAATAATCAAACATTAAATAAGGGTAACATAGTAAAATACACACTCTATTTAATGGTTTTCTTAATGAACGTAAAAAACTGAAGGCGACAACTAGAATGAGACGGATGGAGTATTTTCTAATCATGTAGACTTCATTACAGTACTCTTTATGATCAAACAAAGACTATATTCTTGAAAAATATTCTGCATGTATTCTTATAAAACTCTTAAATCTCTACATTAAAAAACTAACTTTAATTCGAAAATGGAATATGATTTTTGACTATCAAATTAAGTTAAATATGAATTAAAGAAATTTAACATATATCGGTATATAATATTACAATCTCTTAATCAATTTAGGATTGCCTATCAAGAAATGTGACATTTAGTAAATCTAACTATAGTAGTTTATGTACATTTTTGTGCAATTACCAGAATCAGTACTAATGAAATTATCAATTTCTTTTGTAGGTAAAACTAATGCATCAACTAAACATTGTATTACCGCAATAAACAACAATCTATCTAGTGTGATCGTAGAACTGAAATCTGGAAAAAGTGAAATGTCATAGATCTTACCCCGACTTTGAGCGATTTAGATTAGCTATTTTCGACAGTTGTTCAACTCAATAATAAAGGAAAAATTTATTGTAAAGAACATTTCTATTTATCTAATTTAAGTAATAAAAATATTTTATTATTAATGATGGTTAGATTCGAATTGACCATTTACCTAACTCTAATTAATTATTTTGTAAATCCTTTTATATTAGGATTAAAGAGTTAATTTTCTTATTTTAGATCTACGATACAATTTATACAAGCCAAAACATTTACCACCAAATCAAACTTTTCGGATTCGAACTTTAGAATAGAGCCGTCTCTAGTTGGAAAACCTTATATCTTAACGTGAATTTGGTTTAATCAGTTCAAAAGCGAGCATCAGATGCAATGGGGAATATGAGCATCCCGAACTTCCACTCTATTGGTGTGGTTCGAATCCTCGGACCGCCATCCCTATTTTCGTTCCCCTATCTTTGTGTAATTAAAAAAAATACTAAAAAAATACAACATATCCCACGAGTTAGGTCCCATACATCAAATAAGTAAGGAGACTGTTTTCGATAAATCCTCAATTTGAAAACAGAATAAAAAGGTAAAATTATACGAATACTAAAAATTATACAGGTTCAAACTGTGAAAACAATCACTATTATTATATTAGACTATATATGTACCCCTCGGGGTGTGGACCTTCCCCCGTACTCTACTTATATGGGCTGCACTTTTTGCCCATATAAAAAATAAAGTATAAAAAAATTCAGTGTTCCTCTTGTCTGTGACACTATCCAAAAATTCCAAATCAGAAAGTGAATTGTTTAACATTTCTACATCATGTGCTTCTGCAACATACTACAAACTTCATACACCCATTCTTTGTCGGTTCTTGCATTGAATACTCCATTATCTTGTACCTGTTTCACTAGTTGTCACTATAGCTCAACACCCTTTTGAAATCTTGAGCTAAAGATTACATTTTTATGAATTTTCATTAAAGATCTTATAACCCATAGTGAAAAGGAACGGTTTTTTTTTTTTTTTTTTTTTTTGGCAATGTTAAAGAAAATGTTGTTTTATTGGAAATCTTGGTGGAGGTCTATTGTTAATAAGCAATTTGTTTTAAAGTTGGGATTTTCAATTTTCTTTGTTGGTCTTGCTTTTAGGCTTTTATTTTCAAGATCTGATGTGATTCCTGAAGCTCCACAAACCCCTTTTGTTCAAAAGACTGAATCTTTACCTCCTCCAGTTTCTTTCAGTTTGCCTGATACTGCTGATCAGATTGGTCCTCAAGGTATTTTAAACTTTTTACTGTTGTTATAAGGGCAGCCCGGTGTACGAAACATCCCGTATTCACGCAGTGTCCGGTGAAGGGCTGCACCCTAATGGGGCGTAGCCTACCCTGATCAATAGTTGTTAACTTTTTACCGCTCTTGAATTTTTGAATTTGTGAAGAAAAATGATTACTTTGATAATAGTAGTAGAATGTTAGTATTAAGAAGGTAACTGCTTTATGATCATTTATATTGTTGCTAAAGAAGAAAGAGTTGCATAATTGAGAAATGTTGAAAATTTAAGTACTTTTTGATCTGTTATAGTTATGATCTTTAAAAGTATATGTTTATATTGATTTTACATTCAAATGCAAATGATGAGTGGGTATAGTGATGTTCCGAGTTCACTGAGCTATGATCATGGATGCACTTATGCTTCGCCCCCTTCCCTTTTGTGATTCTGGCACTTTGGTGTGCAGTGGCAGTTTAGCTGTAATTCGTTTGTTTGCAACTGTAGTTAGTTAAAATGTGCAAAGAATGGATTGTCTTATTATTCTCTTTGTTTTTCAATTGGTTGGTGCCGTGTGGTGGTTTGGGGTGGGTGGGTTTCCGTGATTGAAAATGTTACCTGAAGTGTTAAAGTTCACGAAGTAAATTGAGCAACATTCTTGTTCTGATTGTGTTAGCTTGCTTTGCGTCATAGATAGGTTAACAAATCTGTTGGCTCATTCTTTAGTTGCTATCCCTTTAAAGTATTTGTCTTATTTTGGGGTATCAAGTTGTTTGTCTCTTTTGGCACATAATGCCATTTATTTTCTTGGCTGTGCTATAGAGCAACCAGGGAGGTGTAATCTTTTCATTGGAGATTGGATTCCTGATCCATCTGGTCCTGTCTACACGAATGAGACATGTAAATTTATTGAAGACCATCAGAATTGTATGAAGAATGGCCGGCCAGATACTGGTTACCTTTACTGGAGGTGGCATCCACGAGACTGCCAGTTGCCTCGGTTTAACCCGCATAAGTTTCTTCAATTAATGAGTAATAAAACATGGGCATTGATTGGCGATTCAATATCAAGGAACCATGTCCAATCATTTCTTTGTGTTCTCTCAAAGGTAACAATTTACAGCTGTCATTTCTCTAATTTGTGTGCAAGTTTTGATTGTTTTTTACGATGTTTCCAACATAATTTCGCATTAGCATTTAGTCAACCAACAAAATGATAAATGATCTTTTTGGTCTTCCCATTGCTTTATCTTTTTCTCTGAGGCACCATACATTCAGTTCACCTCTTGAATAAGTTAGTGCTTAGGTTTTGCCGAGGATATTTTAGTGATCCATTCGGTAAAAATGATTGACCTAGGGACAAGATGGGAATTAGATGTTCCATCTCATTCCCACGTTGGGAGTTCTGCATTATGATGGCTCCATCGTGATCTTGGAATTCACTCGGTTCAGCCAAAAATGAGCCCCGCCCCCTTGTGTTGTTGAAGAATGGGGTAGAGGAAAAGTATGTCCTCTAAAATGGGACAGCTGCCCTTCTGTGCACTGGAACTTTCTATATTAAAGATGTGGACAATATTTGGGACAGCCCAAGAAGAAAAGCCAGAGGAATAGATATAGTATTGTTATGTATCTCACTTACTTTTAGGTCTTTCAGACCTTAAGGCGTGTGTAACTTTATTTTTTCATCTGAAGCTGTTACTGGGAGGTAGCTTGAACTTTATCAGTTGAATGCTTTAAATCACCACTATAATTTTACCAGTGTATTTCCCTGTTTATGAACAGGACATCGTTCTTCTTGAAGAGATTTTAGCTGTTCTATTTTTCCACTTAAATTTTTACTCATGGAGAGGATTGATTCCGATAAAGCCTTAACTCTTCTTCGATCTTCATCTTTTTCTTTGCTTCCCACCTTTTCTGGTCTTTGTCTGGTAATGCTTGTATCTGGTTAATCATTGAGCTCTATCAAGTGCTGTTAGCTATAGTAGCTGTACCAAAACCAATTGTAGCAGATTGGAGCATACACTTTGGTAGTGAAGACCTTGTATCAGTGAAGTTGAAGTAAGGAGCGTCCTGTGGAAAGTGTTAGATGTTTGTATTATCTTGGATTCTCAGAAAAATGAAACTGCTTGTATGACCTCTAAAAGAATAGAACTCACAGAAGTGTCAAATAACTAAATTAGATATCTATTAACTTTTCGATATTGAATGTGGGTTTTGGCCATAATGGTTGTTTGACTAATGTTGGCTATCCGATAAGCCTGATTAGTTGCTTGTAATTGTTGCTAGTTATTAGGTGCTATTCATCTCAGTCCTTCATAGTTTTTTGTACAATCGACAAAAATGACGTAGTTATTTTATTTGAAGGTTCTGATTTTGTTAAGTTGTCAGTCTTCTGACTTATAGGCTTGTATTTTTCTTTTATTTAATTTATATTTTCAATCTGTAGCTATAGGTTTCTTCATGAGCCAGCTAGGTGATTATTGAAAGGAGTATTCTCTGTGTATGACCATGACTTTGGTTATATTGTCTGATTGGATGTGCTATTTCAGGCAGAGGAAGCGATTGAAGTATACCATGACAAGGAATACCGATCCAGGAGATGGATATTCCCCACATACAACTTTACTGTTTCAGTTATTTGGTCCCCCTTTCTGGCACAAGCAGCTATATTTGAAGACTACAATGGAGTTTCGACATCTGATATTGAACTCCATCTTGACAAACTTGATACGAGTTGGACTGATCAGTTTAAGAATTTTGACTATATGATATTTGCAAGCGGTGAGTGGTTTGTCAAAACTGCAATATATTACGAGAATGACACAGTATTGGGCTGCCACTACTGTCCCAAAAGGAACTTGACCGAGCTTGGCTTCAACTTTGCTTACCGTAAAGTTCTTGATAACGTTTTCAACTATATCCTCTCGTCGAATCACAAAGGCATGATCTTTTTTAGGACTGCGACACCAGACCATTTCGAGGATGGTGAGTGGTATAATGGCGGACATTGTAAAAGAACAGAACCAGTGAAGGAAGGCGCATTCAATTTGACCGAGATTATCAGCATTCTACATGAAGTCGAGTTAGATGAAATCGGGAAAGCTACAGCTAAAGCTTCTGAAAAGGGTTTGAATCTAAAGCTTTTCGATGTAACACCACTTTCATTAATGAGACCTGATGGGCATCCAGGTCCATACAGGTACTTCCAACCATTTGCAAAAGATAAGAATGCAAAAATCATCAATGACTGCTTGCATTGGTGTATGCCTGGACCTATAGATGCCTGGAATGATATGCTAATGGAGATGGTTTTAAATGGTTAAAGGGATGAACTTGTGAAATGGAAGTTGTTTCTTGAGCAAATTTGAAGACTATTGCTACATGTGTATCTACTCTATGATGTGAATACAAGAGATTTAAGGCACACGATCCGTGCTCTTCGTGGCTAAGTTCGTCGGCTTAGGCATCATTGTGCCTAGATGTTTCATTGGTGGAGCTTAACTTAATTATTATTGTTATTACTTGATTCTCATATACATAAATTTTCATGAATCAAATCAGTACTTGATATTGTTGAGTACAAGATTTTGTTGTACTTGTAATTTGTAAAATTCTCATGTCACAAGCAAATATAAGTTTGGTGCAGTTTTTGACTGATTACTTCTTTTCATATTACAGTCTTTTAATTGATTAATAAAACTCAACTTGATCATGAGGAACATTGTATTTGTAAAGTGTTGTTTTGAGGTTGTTCTTCCTTGGAGCAACTGGTAAAGTTGTCTTCGTGTGAGGTCACGGGTTCTAGCCTTGGAAACAGTCACTTATACTTGCATAAGGTTAAGGTTAGGCCGCGCCTGGACCCTGCAAATGCGGGATGCTTTGTGCACCGGGCTGCCCTTTTTTGTTTTTAGGTTGCTCCAGATGTGAGAGCAAGAGCGAGTTGTGGGGTTTCAATTATACATATATTATACATTCGTCGGCTATTGTTTTTGTTTAAAGGCTAATGATTCTTTATGGTGTTATTTTTCCAAAATTGTTTCCTCTAATTAGTAAAATAAACAAGAAAAGTTCAAGCCTTTTTGCATTTAAGTTTACTGTTGAATGGCCTTTAATTAAGCTTTTTCCAATTTAAGAGCGTTTACCAGGATAGCAGCAAATCCAAATCCAATACTGTCAACGGTATAGTATTTCAAATTTTAAACTATGGACATAAGTGGCTTTTGAATTTGAAAAAACTAACCGTTGATTGTCCACTTTCCTATATATACTCCCTTTTTTCACCTAGTCCTATTCATCCTTTAACTTTTTACTCTTCATTTGCTTTGTTTACCTCATTTCCATGGCTACCATTGCTGAACCCCTTGTCACCGACCCTGTCCCCGCGAAGAAGGGGAGGTCGAGGAAGGCGTTGAAGCAGAAAAATCCATCGTCGAATGAAGCCAACATACTTGCTGGAGCTGTAACTCAGTCGCCTTCCGTGGTAATGCCTGTGGAAGAATCTGTTAAGGAGAATCTTGAAATCCTTTCACTACCAAAATCCCAAAAGAAAACAACCAAGAAAGGTGCCTCGAAGGCCAAACAAGAAACAGAACAGAGTTCTTTTGAGAAAGAGTTGCAAGAAATGCAAGAAAAGCTTCAAAAGATGACACTTGAGAAGGAGCAGACTCAAGAAATGTTGAAGGCCAGGGAGGAAATGTTGAAGGAAAAGGAAGAACAGCTCGAAGCTCGGGATAAAGAACATGAGAAGCTTCAGGTTGAACTGAAAAAGTTGCAGAAGATGAAAGAGTTCAAACCAACACTGGTATAGTTCTTGAATCTTGTTTTCAATCTGATTTTCAAGTATTGTTTGTATCAAAGTTGACATTTTTATCGTTTGGGATTGAGGCGCGGTTGATTTGTATTGCATTAATTCTTGTTTGTAACTAGTAGTTTCAAGCTCACATTTTCTTGAATCTTGTCTTAAATATGATTTTTAACTTCTTTGTGTCAAAGTTGGCATTTTTATAGTTTGGGATTGAGGCGCGGTTGATTTATATTTTATTAGTTCTTGTTTGTAACTACTAGTTTCAAAGTTGACATTTGTATATCCATATTAGAACTTCCCTATTATCCAACCGTTGACGGACAAAGAGGAAAAGAAAGATAAGAAGAAGAAGGCAGATCCTTCAAAGAAAAGGCCAGCAACGCCATATCTATTGTGGTGCAAAGACCAGTGGAATGAGGTATGTTTGGATAAAGATTAGTTGAAATAGTCATTGTGTTTTGTGCTTCTTTTAATAGTGTGAATGTGTTATTTCAGATGAAAAGGGCTAACCCAAGTGCTGAGTTCAAGGAGATATCAAATTTATTGGGGGCAAAGTGGAAGACAGTAACTGCAGAAGAGAAGAAGCCTTATGAGGAAAAATACCAAGCTGAGAAAGAAGCATACTTGAAGATTGTTGGAAATGAGAAGCGGGAACTCGAAGCTATGAGGCTATTGGATGAAGAGCAGAAACAAAAGACTGCTATGGAGTTGCTTGAACAATATATTCAATTCCAGCAAGAAGCTGTGGTGAATGAAAATAAGAAGAAAAAGTAAAATTTCCATTCTTTGAGTACTATATTTGGTGTTTGTATGAACTTAAAATCTTATATTCACCTCAATAATTCTTTACAGGAAGGAAAAGGACCCCTTGAAACCAAAGCAACCATTGTCAGCATTTTTCATATTCACTAATGAGCGCCGAGCTGCTCTACTTGCTGAGAACAAGAATGTGACAGAGGTAATTGATGATTCATGTTGTGTGCCTTTCGTGGATTTTCGTTCAACAAGGTCTATATATATAAATAGAGTGACATGATCAATGAGGATTAATGTAGCCGACCCCAACTTGAAGCGTTGTTGTTGTTGTTAAAGGTTTATATAGTTTCTAAACAAGTACTCTTATTGTATAGGTGGCAAAGATTACAGGTGAAGAGTGGAAGAGCATGACAGATATACAAAAGGCACCCTATGAAGAGGTCCTTTTTTACTTTATCTTGAAAATTTGGAACCCCTTTATCTCAATGTTTCTGAATTATAGAAGCTTAGAAATGTTTTCGTTCGATAAATGCAGATGGCAATGAAGAAAAAGGAGCAATATCAGCAAGAAATGGAGGTTTATAAGAAAAAGAAAGATGAAGAAGCTGCTGAACATTTCAAGGAAGAGGAGGAGCTGATGAAACTTAAGAAGCAAGAAGCACTTCAGTTGCTCAAAAAGAAAGAAAAGACAGACAACTTAATCAAGGTTCTTATATCGCTCTTCGCCATTCTGAATCCCATTTCTGATTATGTTATGAATGTTCAGTTAGCTTATCGATTGGTTTGTTTGTTTGGTTACTAGCAGAAAACGAAAGAAAATCGCCAAAAGAAGAAACAAAAGGAAGACAATGTGGATCCTAACAAACCAAAAAAGCCTGCTGGATCATTCTTTCTGTTCAGCAAAGAGGAAAGGAAGAAGTTAGTCGAAGAACGACCTGGAACTAACAATTCTACAGTTACTGCTCTCATTTCACTGAAATGGAAGGTAATATTAACTTGTCGTATTAGGTAACCTGTCTTATTTTCAAGACTTACTGCTCTCATATCACTGAAATGGAAGGTAATATTAACTTGTCGTATTAAGCAACCTGTCTTATTTTTAAGACTCGTTAATGCTTTCATTTCACTGAAATGGAAAGTAATGTTAACTTGTCGTATTAGGTAACCTGTCTTATTTTCAAGACTCGTTAGTGTGTATCGAGTGTGTACTTATTGGTGTGTGATGTGTAGGAATTGAGTGAAGAAGAAAAACAAGTGTGGAACAACAAAGCTGCTGAAGCAATGGAAGCCTACAAAAAAGAAATGGAAGAATACAACAAACAAAAGCAATGAGAAATGTATTAAGAGTTGTGGTTCTTTAGAAGTTCAACTTCTTATGTTGAATATAGTTCAAATATTTGCTTTCCCATCTATTAGTTGTTTAGTAGTAGTACTCTTTGCTAATGTCATTTTCTTTTGACTCTTCCAATGGATGACTTTGTTTTTGTTTTTTTGTTTCGCACCCGGTGTCCGATACCTTCATTGGAGCCCCGACTAATCCGGATTCGCGCCGCGAATTTAAGTGAAATTGACAATTAGTTGAAAATCTAAATGAGACTACACTATCATGGCTGATTTCATGCCCAATCAAATGGATTTTTTGTCTAACTTTTGAAATCCAACACAAAAATTCAAATTATATGGACTTGTACTAGTCAACTTTTGAAAAGGGTAATGTAAAAATAGACCAATCCATTTGGCAATCTAGGAGATTTTCTGGCAAGTTTTGTAAATCCAACACCAAAACTCAATGCATATGGAATTACTGGTAGTCACTTAATTTTTTTCATTTAAAAAGGGAAAATGTAAAAGTTTTTTAAAATACTTTGATCTTTTTGCAGATTTTACGTGTCAAAATACCTTGTCATACCCCCAAAATGTTAAGAATTTTGAAATTTGTGATAAGATTGTTCACATAAGATATGCCCATCAGAAATTTAAAATAACATTATTTTTGCACAAATTTAGAAAACAGGGTCAAAAACATAAATGACACAAAAAATCCAGCTCATCTGTGCAAATCCACCCCCATCATTTGATTTTCTATAACACTTTTGAATGTTTGTGTGGTCTCAAAACACATCAAAGAGAAGTTAAAATCAAAGTATTTTCAGTTAATACTCCCTCCGTTTCAGTTTATATAAACTTTTTCGCTTTTCGAGAATCGAAGATAATTTTTTTCATCATATTGATATCAGAACAATTGCATGTTATAGTACTTTTCGTATAGTTTTTGAATATGCAAATTTTTATTAGAAAATATTAATTTAATATCGGAGAGACTAGAAGTAGTAATAGATATAACTTTCAACGCCATTCAAAAATCCTCTGCCCATCTCCTGTTACAATTGTGGATAATTTAAGAAACTGTTCCTATTTTATATATTTTTGCATGTGAAAACATTGAAGATTTAAAACAATTCAATTATGGAGAAGGCGACAGAGTTTTAGGAAGGAACAAGTGGTGGTTCTTGAAATGATTTTTTATAGAAAAAGAAAAGGAAGAAACGAAATAAATTCATTGTCATTCACATCACTCTTCTCTTACACTCCGTTTGGATGGTTGTTACCCATCGTTTCATAATGTGTTGTATTATATTGTATCGTATGATACTGTATCGAATTGTGTTGTACATTGTTTGGACAGACGGTATTATTTACCGTAATTTAATAATTGAAAATAAGGTAAAGAGTAAAATAAGAATATTAAATAATAAGTGAGGGCATGATGGTTAAGAAAAATAGGTAACGACGCGATCCAACCAAATCGGTCGTTGCATAAAGTGACAGTTTTCATGGTTACATAACATGGATTTAACGATACCATACAATGTTAATTAGAGAAACAATCAAAACAAACGTCGTGTCCATGGTAACAATACAATACCATATCATGGGTTACAACCATCCAAACAAGCTGCTCGTGTGCTCTTTAATTTCTTTTGTTTCCCACCTCTAGTATCCGCCGATGCTTTTGGGTCAGACTAATCTAAATTCATATCAAAAAAATCCATTATTATGGTATAAGCGCTCCTATAAAATATGATTCAATTTAAATTTAAAATTTTGATTAAATATAATAGTACTTATCATTTCACAATACTATTTAATGGAATTGACATGCTATATTACTTGTGTGAAAAGGATATTTTTGTTAGGACCCAGTTTTAAATGAATTTGTTTTTCAAAAATAATAAAATACTACTAGTTCCATCATGTCTATATCATCGAGTTTTAAAGATTTTTATATATTTCCCTAAAAGAATATCTAATACTCCACATATTTATTCTTATCTAATGATCCTTTTTTTCTTTTGAGTTAATACTTACTAAGACGGATTTCATTAGGTGTTTATTATGAATCAAATAGAAATTAAAAATAATACTTACTGAGATATTATTGGAAAAAAATCAGTAATTATGATTGACTCTCAAAAAGTCAAAATAGTTAAGAGGTCATTTTACTAGAAGAATTAGAAAGTTACTAGATTTCAGCATATAATTCGGTATAAATAATCTATAGTACAATAATTGATTGAAGAGAGTAGTGAAATAATTCCACATAATTAATAAACTACTTGGTCATTTTTTTAAAAAAAAATATGCACGTTATATTGTAGTAGGATCTAAATGTTTCATTATTTTATTCGGAATAGTAAAGTCAATATTATTTTTTTTGCTTTAACATAGTAATGTTTCATAGAGTGCAGGTTTAGTGATGCAATTCCTGAGTAGCATGAAGAAGTAATGCTGGATGGACAAGTTCTCCTCAAGAAAGAAAGTTTCAAGTATCTTGGGTCAATACTTCAAGGAAATGGTGAGATTGACGATGATATCATCCATCGTATAGGAACAAGTTGGATGAAATGGAAGGTCGCGCCTAGTGTCTTATGCGATAAGAGAATTTCACCTAGATTTAACGGTAAGTTCTATAGAGTGGCTGTGAGACCGGCTATGTTGTATGGAGTTGAGTGTTGGCGAGTCAAGAGTGCCTACGTTCAGAAGATGCAAGTAGCCAAGATGTGGATGCTTAGATGGATGTATGGGCATACAAGGAAAGATAAGATCATGAATGAAGTCATATGGGACAAGGTGGGAGTGGCTTCAGTGGTGGATAAGATGCGTGAAACGAGGCTAAGATGGTTTGAGAATGTGAAAAGGAGGGGCACGGATGCCCTCAGTGAGGAGGTGCGAAAAGCGAAGAAGACTTGGAATGAGGTTATCAGAAAAGATTTGGCTAACCTTCAGATTACCAAGGACATGACCCTAGATAGGAGTATGTGGAGGTCAAAGATTAGGATAGAAGGTTAGATTGCATTGGAGTAATTTCTGTCATATATGTTATTTCAATCTTCGTATTAACCGATGTTATTGGTTTTTGTTTTCTTGGGTGGTCTTTCGTTTATATCATCACTTCCTGATTTGTTTCGTACATGTTATTTGTGTCTTGATTTATTGGCATCTTGATTTGTTTCGTTAGCTGAGGGTCTACCGAAAACAGCCTCTCCATTTTGGTGGAGGTAAGGTCTACGTACATCTCACTCTTCTCATATCCTACTTGTGGGAAATCACTGAGTTTATTGTTGTTGTTGTTGTTGTTGTTGTTGTTGTTGTTGTTGTTGTTGTAATGTCAACATTAAGTAGTACTATATTTTTTTGTATTTTGTCGGTTTTCAATTGGACTCCAATTAATCCCAATTAATTTATATTCGCATCGCTTAACGTTCACTTATAAGGAAAACACTCATTACGAGAATGTTTTTTCATTTTTAAACTCAAACCTGAAATCTTTAATTAAAGGTGAAAAAATCTAATATATCTAAAGGTGAAGAGATTTTATCCGTCTCATCACGAACCCCTTACGGGTTATATATCATTCTCACATAACCAACAACTTGTTATATATAGCACGTATGTATGAATCAAGAAACCTATAAAATCACGACATTACAGCAGGGGAGGAATGGTAGACAGATTAGACGTCTCTGTCGATGTTGCCATAAACAATTAAACATCTTTTTAACATTTTATAGATATAATTGTTTGCTTAATTCTTGTTCATATATCTTCATGTTGCCATATACATAGTGTGTTGTTGAAGTAATTTTTTGAACGAAAGTGAAAAAACTGAAGGTGTCAATTAAAATGGGACGGGAGTAAAAAAAAAAAGGAATAAAGGAAATAAATTAGTTGTCGGCCTTGTGTCACTTACAAAAATACCCACAAAACTTAAAATAATTACAACCACTACCCACTACTTTTAAATATTACCGGACTTACCCACTAAATTATTTACCCACTCTACCCACCCAGACTTGTATACCATAGTTTATGCAGTATACCATAAAGGTATATACCTATAAGGCATAACAAAGGTATACAGTAATAAATGTCCCCCCAGACTTGTATACCATAATTTATGCAGTATACTTTAAAGGTATACACCTATAAGGCATAACAAAGGTATACAATAATAAATGAGTAGGTTGAGTAAATACTTTTAGTTTTATGGTAGTATAATTTGTACTTTAAATTTTATGGGTATAGAAGGTAAAAATCCCTTTTAGATTTCGAGACGTGCGAGATAATAAACATTACTTGTGGGAAAAGGAGAATTTTGTTAGGACCCATTTTTAAATGACTTTTTGTTTCTTCCATAATAAACAAAATAATAATAGTCCCATCCTGGTTGTATTATTGATGAGTCTTAAAGATTTTTATATATTTTCCTAAAAAAGATATTTTAATAGTAACATCTTAGAGCCTGTTTGGCCAAGTTTCTGAATAGCCAAATAATTATTTTATCAAAAAGTACTTATTTCGAAAAGCTGAGGTGTTTGGTCAAGATTCTGCGAGAAAAATAAGTGTTTTCGAGTGGCAGTAGAAGCTGTTTTTTTATTGTGATATGAGAACAAATTTCTATCTAACACAAAGTAATGATAAGGTTTACGTACACTCCACACTTCTCATAATCCACGGGAATCACATTGGATATGTTGTTTGTTGGTTACATAAAAATATCTCTTGAGTGACCGATGATGTAAAAAATTCTCAAAGATTCTTGAAAGCTTTAACTATTATTGTATTTGGTAAACCAATTAACATTTCACTATTAGTATATCATTAGATTTGGTGTTTAGAGTCAAATGGAAATTGAAATATTAATACAAAGAGATTTGTAATTATGGTTGACTCTCAAATAGTCAAAGGGTCATTTGGTTAAAGGAATTAGAATGATATGAAAACAATAAATTCTGTCCATAATAGTATTTTGTTGAAAAGAACAGGAAAAATAATTTTCTACATAAAAGTACTAGTACTATTATACTCTACATTATTTGGTTGGCAGTACCTATAAGTCAAATTCTTAAAGTATGTAATCTCTACCTAATTTTTATTAAATTGTTAGTATTTATTGGCAACACTAAGATAAAAATATCTAAAACAAATTCTAAAAATATGTAATTTCTACATCTACATAACATTTCATTAAATTGCTGCTATTATTTATCTAAACCAATTGTTAAATTGGATTATTATTATACATGAAAGTCTTGAAGCAACTAAAGTTATCTCGTGTGACATTTTCTAAAGGTTATGATTTTAAACCGTATAATCAATGACTTTGCATCAGAGTAGATTACTTGGGTGCGGCTATCTTCCGGACCCTGCTTGTAGGGGTATGGAAAATTGAACTGGTACCGTTAACCGAACCGTTACCGCTACCGATAAGCTTAACGGTATTGGTATAACGGTTATTAGTTCGGTAATGGTATATTTACCGTTACCGTACCGATAACCAGGTAGTTTTTTATAATTTTTATATATTTTATTTTATTTATTATTAGTATTAACTCATTTAAATTTTAATTTACAACTTTAATTTATAGATTAAACTTCCATTATTATTATTATGTCAATACTCATACACTTTAATTATTAGGCATGGCCGATTTTATAATTAATTTTGCTTTCTCGGGTCATTGATCAGACTTTCTTATTTTTCTTTTTCTATGTCATTATTTTGTGTTATGTTAGCAGATTGTTAAGACTTGTTGATTGCACTTGTTACGTTCATAGTAATGAAAAAATCTTACATATGACAACCATCCATCGAGAATTCGTACATTACTTCGGTGTACCAATTCCCGAACCATTAACTACCAAACCGTTAACTACCGATAACCGATAGCTTATTGATACGGTATTGGTTTTACATAATTACATATCATTAACCAATATTCCGTTATCGATAAGCTCAAACCCGAACCGTACCGCCTCATGAACACCCCTTACGTATGAATCCAAAAAAGGAAGAAATCTATAAAAACACGGCATTACGGCAGGGACATCATAGACAGCTTAGACGTCTATGTCGATGTTGCCATAATTAATTAAGCATTCTGTTTCCTTCAACCTCTCCGAGTCTTTTGTTTTCAACTTCTTGTTCCCACCATCTCATTTCATCATGTTACATATGATGATCAGGTTATAGTAATAACATAAATTCTTGCAAATGGAAGACCCTCCCCACCATGATCATTTTCCTGAAATTCAACGTGAACAAGATGCTGGTGCTGCTTTTGTTTTAGAATCTAAAGGTATACAAATATTTTCTTGTAATCTTTTTAACATACTTGCATAATTCTTGTTTTCATATATCTTCATTCTTGTCATATCCATACATGGTATGTTGTCAAAATAATTTAAGTTATATACATCGTCACGTCACTGTAAAAGTAACTTTTACATTATCACGTCACCTCAGTTATAAACCGCCATAAAAAGTGATTGCATTGACAGTGTATATAACTTAAAAGTATATGGTTTTAGCACAGTTTGATCAGTTTTGATTGTAATGTTATAATTGTAAGTAGGTAAAAAAGGCAGTTACCTACTATAATATGTGAAAAAAAATCTTAAACTGACGGTGTATATAACGTAAAAGTATTTGTTTTCTAGCACAAATTGATCAGTTTTGATTGTAATGCTATAATGGTGTTTCTTGTTTGGTGGGAACAGGGGAATGGTGGCATGCAGGGTTTCATTTGACAACAGCAATAGTAGGTCCAACAGTATTGACATTGCCATATGCATTCAGAGGACTAGGATGGGGACTTGGTTTCTTTTGTTTAACAGTGATGGGGTTGGTTACTTTTTACTCTTACTATCTAATGTCTTTGGTTCTTGATCACTGTGAAAAGTCCGGTCGACGCCATATCCGATTCAGGGAACTTGCTGCTGATGTCTTAGGTAATATACTCATGAATATAATTTACTATGGTTCTTCCCACCTGCATAATTTGATGTTTTCTGTATGATGTCATAATGGTATGCTGTCCAGTTTTGCTGAGTTTTAAGTATCAGTACTAGTTTGTTGAGAGATTTATATGGAGTAAAAAATGCCGAGAGCTAGCTGCTGACATCTTAAGTAGATATCCATGAATTATTACTATGCATCCTCCTACCTGCACCATTTGACATTTTATGCATGATGGTATGCTTATTGATAAGTCCAGTTTAGCTTAGCTAAGAGCTATTTTAGTCTGTTGAGAGATTTTCTGATGTTAGTTAAAATTATAGAGAGTTTCGTGTTCGAGAACCAAAAATTGTTAAATATTGGAATGAAGCAAGCAAAAATAGAGTTAAATGGATAGTGATGTGTATGGATTCAACTAATTTGGATAAAGGGGCACTACTAGTAGTTGTCACTTTCCAGTTTGTCAATGTTATCTTTTCTTAGTTTGAAAAGTGTGATTGGACTTGCAAAAAGGAACAAAAGAATAAGGTGAATGGTGTTTGTGGTTAAAAATAGAAGTCCAAACTATTAAACTAATCAAATGATGGAGCATTATTAACTTTATTATGGTGCATATCGAATTTATTCTGTGACATGATGCTGCTCTAAAGGGGGTTTACTGTCAAGAATTTAAGATTTTTCTTGTTTGGAGCTTGAAAACTGTGATTGGAAAGGTGAATGGTGTTTGTTGGTTGAAGAATAGAAGTCTAAACTATATAATCGAATGATGTAGCACTATTTAAGTTTAATGTGGTGACTATCGCATAATATTGTGTGATTTGATGCTGTTCTAAAGGGGGTTGATGCCCTGAGATTTAGATATCGTATTTAACTAATTGTTGATCTGAGATTCAAAGGTGATTAGTTGTTCTTTGATGCAAAGTTTCAACCTTTTGCATATTAAAATAAACGAAAAGCTCTTTTACAGAAAAAAGAGTTATTCTGTCATGTGTTAAAGGGAGAGAGATTTTTCTAATGAAAAGCATAGATTTCTTTGATGTTGGTGGTGTCCTTTAATGCTTCTAGCAGACCTCAATGTGAGTGCAAGGTAGTGCCTTCTGAAAAGGACATTTGGCACAATTTTTTTGACTTCATCAACCAGACTGTAATGGTCTTTGTTAGATTCACACCAGGCTAGAAAAGTGCAAATCTATAGCTAATGACTTTTGTCTCTTTTGGAAATAGTGAGTTTTGGTAGTTGGGTTGGAGGAGGCTGAAAATGAATATCGATGGCATGACCGGCTTAGAGATATGAACCTTCAACCTTGTATGAAGAAGTTAAAATACAATGCTAAACGAACAAAACATTAATCATCTTAATATTACTCAACATCTGCCTATCCAATTCAGGCAACTTTTAGAAGTTTTGCATATGCTTATGGCTTTCGATTCCATTTACTTTCCGCGTAGGTTGATTACAGAGTTTAATCTATAGACATTGAATGGCAAGATATATGAATGATGCCTTATGTAACAGCTCGAACTCAAACTTGAGCACTTTATGACAGCTTGTTTATAAAGCTAAGGATTTTTTGTTGTATTATTGTAGGCTCTGGGGGGATGTTTTATTTTGTCATACTCATTCAGACAGCAGTGAACACTGGTATTAGCATAGGAGCAGTACTGCTTGCCGGAGAATGCATTCAGGTACTTGCTTTCGGAGCTGCCAAATCTCACTTAAACAAGTTAGCTTTTCCAAGAGTTACATAAATTTGTAATCAGAAAATTTTCCTTTCAGTTATCCACTGAGTATTATTTTTTCCTCTTATATTAGTCGAGTCTGATTTTACTGTCAACGAATTCCTCTTAAATTCCATGAAAATCCACTAGCAGAGTAGCACGATATTTTACTGTCAACGACACTTGTATTAGCTAATTACTTGGACCTAGTACATGTGATCAACCATATAGATCATAAGTGACATATGCCTTGATAAATATCAGAAAAGAAATTTAAAGATAAAACGCTTTGCCTCTTTAAACTTATGAAAGAAAAGAAGAGGTACCCCAATAGAATCAACTAATGACAATTGAAGCAGCAGGTTTATCATTGGGATCATAGTATTAGGGTCATGCACAACATGGCTTGTTTTGGGATTGCCTGTCTTTTCCAGCTGCATGTACAGAATCAAACTGCCTAATGGTCTTGCAGTTTCTTTTATAAAAGATTTCACTTCTACAATTGGATTATTCTTCTTGCTAATAGACCTTCTCCTAGTTCATGTAATACAATTCAATGAGGAAGAAATTTGAACAAAGGAGTGAGGACTGTGCAAGTATAAGAACGATAGAAGTGGAAGTACTTCTTTTGTTTGCAATTTTCTCTGCTTCGAATTTGACCTGTTAGATCATTTAGCCATTTGGTATTCACCAATTAATCGATGGAAATTTTGTTAACAACAGAAAAGAGACAATACAAAGGTTATCCTGTTTGTTATGCTTACAGGTCCCTAATGCAAAACTATGTTGGAAGACAGCATAGATAAAAGTAGTTATTAGCATTGCTATGTTTACGTTTCTTCAAAGTTATTGAACAATTTTCTGTTTCTTCTTTGCTTATACAAGATAATGTACGGCGAACTTTCTCCACATGGGCCATTGAAATTGTATCACTTCATTGCAATGGTTACAGTTGTAATGATATTCCTCTCTCAGTTTCCGTCCTTCCACTCCCTGAGGCACATCAACTTGGTGTCATTGTTTCTGAGCTTGGGCTACACTTTCCTAGTTGTTGGTGCTTGTATTAATGCTGGTAAGTTTTATGTTGGTTCAGGTTCATTTTCACGTCCCTGCCCTATCTCCGAACATTCTGAAGAATTGAATACACAAGGTTACCAATTATCTTGAACCTGCATAAGATCGATAACTAGAGGAGAAATCGTGCAGTATTATGATGGAGAACAACCTAAAACCTATTATTTTTGCATTAGCGTTGAACCTTTAATGTGAGTGGAATGTTTTTGTAATATATCATTCTAAGGACACCCTAATGACAAGAGCTGAGAGATAAATTTTATGTCCATTAGTGTATACATAAATATGCATATAGCTGGCCTGAAGCAAAGCAGAAGAGCTAGTGGAGAAGTGAAGCCAGTGTTGATATTTGTGTGTCACTTTACTATATAAAGGTCCTGTTGTTCATCTTAATATTTGATGCATTATGCAGGTCTGTCAAAAAATGCACCGGCAAGGGATTACTCATTAGAAGCCACAGACCTATCACGGGTATTTAGTGCTTTCACTTCTATCTCAATTATTGCAGCCATTTTTGGAAATGGAATTCTACCAGAAATACAGGTAAACACTTAGCTTTTTCGAATAGATTTTTCCCAAGTTACTTTAATTCAACACATGAAAACCATTTTTTGATGTCCAATGGTCTTCGATGGTTCATAGTAGACGCAAAATATCTCTTGTGATGTATACAGTGCCACTCAATAAAGGTAATGATGACATAGAGACATAACTTAATTTGTAGTCCAATTAATGCAGGCAACTCTTGCTCCACCAGCAACAGGAAAGATGTTGAAAGGCCTTACATTGTGCTATTGTGTAATCTTGGTTACTTTCTACTCGGCTTCTGTTTCTGGATATTGGGTATTTGGAAACAAATCCAATTCAAACATTCTCAAGAGCTTAATGCCAGATGAAGGACCTTCCTTGGCACCGACATGGGTGTTAGGCCTTGCTGTTGTCTTTATTCTTCTTCAGCTCTTCGCCATTGGTCTGGTAAGTCAGTCCATTAGCTGCATAGCAATTGTATCGATGCAAATTAAACATTCTCGTCAACATAGTGGTTACTATTTTAACATATGACACAGGTATATTCTCAAGTTGCTTATGAAATCATGGAAAAGCAGTCAGCTGATGCAAACAAGGCTGTGTTCTCTCTTAGAAACTTAATCCCACGAATAATCCTCAGAACGTTGTACATGTGCCTTTGCGGATTCCTTGCAGCTATGTTGCCATTCTTTGGTGACATTAACGGTGTTGTTGGAGCCATTGGCTTTATTCCTCTCGATTTCGTTCTTCCAATGCTACTTTACAACATGACTTTCAAACCAAAGAAGGCATCTGTTACCTATTGGATAAATACTTCTATAATGGTTGTATTCACTGGTGCTGGACTTCTAGGATCCTTTTCTTCTATAAGGAAATTGGTTTTAGATGCCAGTAAATTTAAGCTTTTTAGTAGTGACATTGTTGATTAACCTCTTCGTTTAGACGATAACTGTATAATATAGTTTGCATAGACATATGTATGGAAGTTGTATATCAATGGTACTAAGGGATCTCTGCATAAGCATAAGTGTTCTAACATAGACAAATTTGAAGGTGTGCAGACTAGAGATATCTTGTTTTCTTGTACATTTATTTAGCTGATATTCTGATTGACGCACTGTTTAGAATTCCTTGGTACGTATGCAGACTAGAGATATCTTGTTTTCTTGTACATTTATTCAGCTGATGTTTTCTTGTACATTTATTCAGCTGATATTCTGATTGACGCACTGTTTAGAATTCCTTGGTACGTATGCAGACTAGAGATATCTTGTTTTCTTGTATATTTATTCAGCTGATATTCTGATTGACGCACTGTTTAGAATTCCTTGGTACGTATGCAGACTAGAGATATCTTGTTTTCTTGTATATTTATTCAGCTGATATTCTGATTGACGCACTGTTTAGAATTCCTCGGTACGTACTCGTGGAAGGTAGCAAGTACCTAATGAGACAGTCAGAAAATGTAGCTTATTAACATTGAAATGTAGAAGATAAGATATATATTTTGATACCATCATGCATTTTTTTGTAGTTTATGAAACAGTCAATTGTGATTGTCATTTTATCTAGAAGTACCCTACTTGTTAATGTCATCAAAATCCACACATCAATCAAAGAGGGTATGTGCCAAGTTTGCGAGGCATCTACTCCCTCCGTCCATTTTTACTTGTCAAATTTCCTCAAAGTCAAATTTTATTCTTACTCGTCTTTTTAGCAATTCAAGAAAGAATTAGTCATATTCTTCGTATATTGCCCTTATATTAAATACCTTGTAATTTTCAAATCACTTCTCAATTAATTGAATCAAATATCACTAATAAGGGTACATTAGTTAAGTTAAATTTTTTCTTAGTGAGAGTGAAAAACTGAAAATGGACAAGTAAAAATGGACGGATGGAATAATTCATTTGAGAAAGACAAATATGCATTAATTATTAAAGAGGACCACATCACCCAAAATAAAAAAAAACAAAGACCAAAGTTTTATAATTTAATTTCATTAAATATATATATATATATATATAGTCACAAGGTTTGGATTATTTTAATCAGTCAAAGAATTGCATAGAGCTGGCAAAGAAATTTGGTCTCTTCCCCAAGTTTAAGGTGTTTGTTTGGTAATAAAATCCAGTTTTATGCTCACGTCGTGTATTATTTTATTTTTTAAAGTTTTGTCTACTTAATGTATAAGCAATATTTGTTTTATTAGACAAATCATAGATTTATTAAATCAATAGGAATAGAATATGTAATTGATACAATCAGTGGACAATAATTTTCAAATACAAATTTTCCATTCAACATCAAAACTAAAAAAGAAAAATGCTTTTAAAATATTGGATTTAATTTTTTTCTGTAAAGATGTTTTTAAAATATTGGATTTAATTTTTTTCCTATATATGCCTAACTGTAATTAGCCGATATTAGACAAATTCCATGTGATCATTATGTTATACTTTGTTCGATATTTATTTCATTAAAGAGAAAAGAACAATAAAAGTTTGGAATTAATTAATTCATTCAATTAGGCAATGAAAAAGATTAGCAAATTTGCGAGTTGCGAGTTGCATGCTTGGACCATATTACATGGAATTTCGTAGGATTTGGACCACTTAAAATTAATTTAGTAAAAGACAAAAACACTGAGTTAATTAGTTTTACGTAAATATCATTAAGTCAAATTACGTCATTCAATGTGCTATTACCAAGTATTAAACCCCACTAAATACTTCGGAGAAAAACTAACAACAACAACAACACACCCAGTGTTAATCCTATAGATAAGATCGGGAGAAAGTGAAATTTACGCAGATCTTACCTCATTTATATGGAGAGGCTGTTTCTGATAGACCCTCTGCACTATGCTAAGTATGCCACCATTAGAATTGTAGTGTAATGACTTCAAATGCCTGTAATATATATATATATATATATATATATATATATATATATATGGTTTTTTGTTTTTAAAGGAACTCCCTAATTGAAGGGGAGTAAACAAAAATGATAAACTATAGTTAATCAAGATTATTTGGTAGTATTAGTCTTTCAAAGCTGTCTTTTAAAATTATATGCACTTGTGTCCCACGTTAATCAACTTTAGTCTCAATCATCATCAAATCATTTAGGTTATTTTCACATTAAATTAGTCATTCTTTTCATGACTATCAAAGTTTACCCTATTTTATTTGGCATAGACCAACTTTCCTTCTACGTGTGATATAAGCGTACACGTCTATGGCACCCTAGAAAAAAATATAGGCAAATGGAATTAACAAACATTAATAATATTTTTGTACAAACATCAAAATTTTAATTTTTCCATAGTCCATATATATATATATAGATACATGCATAGAAATTAGTTTTATAGTTGATTCAAAAGACTATTAAGTAATATATCTATTTTGTCTTGAACTTAAATAATCATAATCATGAAAATGCTATAAATTCATACAAGGAATTTAAGATACAAGGAAAATAAAAAGGGATGCATGCTTTAAGTGCCACTTTCTTTCTGTAAATAAAGTTCTGGCTTATGTATCTTTATCCACCAATATGGTAGGGGATAATGTCCAATTTTATCCGTCTAGATATAAAATTTTAATTTTTTCGTACATTATACTTAGAGGTCATTCATAAATCGTTTCTTATATTTTTTTTCTTTAACATAGCTCGAGCATAGTACGAGTAGATTCCACAACAACATACTCAATAATATAATGAGATATACGTAGACCTTACTTCCACGAAAGTGGAGAGACTATTTTCGATAGACTATAAGTAGATTCCACATGTCAACAAATTTTGCTAGGGAAAATCCAAAATTACCTCTTTACGTTTATTTATGATTTAGTATTACCCTGGAAAACAACCTGCTAATGACAAAAATATTAATTATCCTCACTGTAACGCATGATAAAATTAAAATACTTAAATTAAAGTACTCTTAATTTTAACCATTTTTCTTAGTAATAAATATTGAGATACAATTTGAATTTATTTTCATATCATAAAAAGTAGTAAATGAAATTATACAGTCTATGAGAACCTCTAAAATCCTAGATCTTCCCTTTGTTTATTTATGTTTATTATCCGACCCCGTGAAAAAATGACCATCTTTTTCTTTAATGGCCAACTCGTAGCTTCCTCATAAATGCACCTTCAACTATGTGAAAACCCTTTAAAAGGTTGTTTAGTAGCCATCCATGTTATCCGGTGATTAACAATTACGGGATTATAATCTCGGGATAATACCGGGATAAGTAATCCCCACCCCCCTCAAATCACCCTACACCCCACCTCATCCATACTCTTTTAGTCAAAGCCAACACGTTAAAATTTTACTCGCCACAAAGCTAACACGAACTTTCCTTCTAAGTCCCCAAAAAAACCTTCCATATATAAATCCATAACTCTTCCTTTATTCTACATATCTTCCATTTTTAATCATGGCCAAAACTCTAGAAACAAACTCACCACAAAAAATGGCTGAACCAAACAAAAAACCTCTCATATGGGATTGTGAAAGTTCACTTTACGATTCTTTTGAACTAAAATCATTTGAACGTCAACTTGATTCAGCTATATCTTCAAGAAGTCTCTCTATGCCTCATTTACCTGATCGTCGTGTTATTATTCCACCTTCTATTATTTCCGAACAACAACAACAACAACAACAAACTCACGTACCTATTTCCAAGAAAACTTCCAAGATCTCTAGATCTTTTCAAAAACTTCTTAAATCCATTTTTAGACAAAAGCAAAACAATGGTCCACAATCAAGAGATGGATTTTTCGTTGTTTATGATAAAACAGGTGCACTTACAACTATTCCTGAAGGACCAGAATATGATGCACTTTCACCAGAAATTAAGTCATTGGTAAGAAGAACAGGTTCTGAAAGATTCACGGCAACTAATATTGGTATTTCATGTGCTTGATATTATTATAAATCTTAGTAGTAATTAAGTATTATAGTTGTTAGAATTAAACTGATGACTAATATGTATATATAGTGTTGTTATGTGGGATCAAGTTTATTGGTACGTACAATAATATGTTTCTGATTTTGGAATTTTGTTGCTAGTTTTTGCCGTCTTTCTCTTATAACGTTACGTTCTCAGAGGATACGGCGAAACCACTTTGTGTTTAGTGGTTTTTAGGAAAGGATCAGGTCTTTTCGAGAGCTTATTGACCTGCAAAAATAAGCTTTGTGACCGATTTCTTTGACTCAGCTTCTTTTCCGTGCGTGATAGAGCGTGAGGTTCGAGAGCTGTACGAACAAATGCAAACTCAAATTTGAAGTTCCTTGACCTAGTACAATGTAGTATGTATATGTGACATCATGATTCCAAAAATATTTGTTGATCATTTTGGTACTATACTCATATATTTTCACCATATTTCTTTAATTGAAGAATATTGGAACTTTATTTTTGGTTTAGTAGCAAACTTCTTGGTGCTCTACATCTATTTATTTAAAATTATGTATAATACACCTCTGTGTGTAGTGGTTTACGGAAAATGGTATTCGAAGTCCATCGGACCGACTAATTTTGTTTTACGATGGGAGGTAAAGCGCACTCTTACAAGAAATTCGTTATTCACGACGTTCGAGAATAAAAAATTTTAATCAAAAAATAAAGGGATCGATCATAACCATCACACCATAACCCTTCGAAGCAATTGGTTTCTTTGCATCACGAGTACACGCTACTTAAAAGTTGACTCCAACTGTTAAAGACACATATCTACGTTAGAGGTGGAGACGTGGAGTATTTTAAAGTAAAATTGACAGCAAATATGTACACCACATCTGCAAGTGACCTATATTTTACACTAGCCAAGCACCTCCATGGCATTAAATTCCTAGCATATTATACATATATGGTCGTTCTTCGCTACCTTTTAAATGTTGAAATTATGTGATTAAGACTGAACTCGTTGGTTCCGCGCTCTATTCAGTCGTAACCCGGTTCGAGACCCCCCCCCCTCCCCCGGTCTGGTTGAAAGCCTCACTCCCTCCCTCGATTGGTCCCCCCAGAGCCGGAACACAGGCGCTGACCTCTCCACCATACTATCTCCGTCTAAGGCTTTGGGAGCCTGCATTTGTGGGAGCTTGCAGCGCCTCTTAGTCTTTTATTTTAGCCTGCCTTGTGAAGATCTCTATGCCAAGATTGGATGAAATTATAATTTTCTTTAGAACTATAGTTTTTGAGAATAAGTTGTAGTACCATAGAATTTTTAGTAGGGATATAGACCAAACTAATGCAAAAGATGCCTAATGAAAGAAGTTATTGGCAATTGGCATCTTGTGGTGGATTGAATAGAAGAAAACAAGAGCATTAATCTCAAGGTTTTGTCTATATTTGTGGAGACAGCTAAAAGACTATAAAAGAGAATATTAATGAAATAATGTCCTACGTTTATCTTCAATTCTTATCCATGTTTTTTGTTTTGGAACTTAATAAGGTTATGTATCAATATATAATAATTTGGTAGGTCTATCGAAACAGACTCTCTATCTTGGTAGGGCTAAGGTCCACTTGTGAATAACGCTTAATATACATATCTTGTTATTGTTGTTTAACAATATTAAAACAGAAGTTTAATCTATCGTGATCGAGTTTAATTTCATAGCCTAGTAGAAACCTAACAAGAAAAGCTGCATGTTAAAGTACTTTTCAATCAAATGGGGTGTTATAAATCATATAATTACACAAAATTAAGTAGCTATAAATATTAAAAGAAGTTCACGGATGTATCATGAATTAATGAACGGTTTAATTAGTGAAGATGCCCATAGTCCTCGTGATAGGTTGGTGACAGCATTTACAACACTACATTTTCTGCAGAAGGAAGCATTTGATTGGACACTAAAACTTCATGTCAGAGTTGTAGTAGTAATAATAAAGATTAAAAAGGATGTATCAATGAAATTTAATGCATGAGTGGCCCATATTCAATTTTTGAAATGTTTATATTGTCTACAAACTTGTGTTGTGGTGGTGGACATGAAGAGGTAGAGTATATATTCATAATATATCAGTATTCCCTCCGATCCACAATATATGATGTTTTGACCTACTTTTTTCGGTCTGTAAAATCTTACTACTCTTCAGTTCCCATCAAGTGTTGTCTTATTTCCCAAGCCACTCAGTTCGTGGGAATTGCTTCCATCACTAAGCAGTTCAGCTCGGCTGGTAGGCTTGATCTTTATACAAATTAAGAAGTTTTCTTATCATATCACCCTTACTAATAAATGACTTAAAACAAAATTTTAGGTAATAATAACTTGGATAAGGACTAATATGTAATAAATGAGTATTTTCTAGAAAAAGTCAATCCAATTCATTTATTAGGGATAAAATAGTAAAAGACATACCCTATTTATTGATTTCTTAATGAGCGTGCAGAAGTCTAAAGCGACAACTAAAATGGGACGAAGGGAGTAATAAAAAGATGTGACAACACCAAAAATATCATATAAAATGGACCGGAGTCGGAGGGAGTAATTTTTAAGATTCCCCCTTTGTGAGGGAAACTATATATGGTGGTAGGTATGCTAATTTCACTTTCTTCAAGCCCTTTTAAGATGATGATAATGAAAATGATAAACTCAGATGATTTAATAAGGTAGTTGACTAGTTCCTCAATCCAAATGACATTTCCCCTCTAAATTAAATATATGAATTTAAATATCATTTATTATATCCTGCTTTTTCTTTTCTATTTGGAATTTTGGCCATGAATGCAGCCAAAATTTATGGCAGATTTTCTGTTCATTATTCATTTAAAATTCTGTCAAAATTTAGTATAGTTTTGCAAACCCCCCAAGAAAGATACTAATCTTTATCATGAAATATTTGTTTAAGTGTTTACTAATATGCACTGATGGTGTAAATCTTTTTTTATACCATCAATTAATTAATAGTCTAATACAACTAATCTTTTAAGTATTTTTATTTGTTTTTTATATTCTTAAGCCTAATACTTCTTTTGGATACATAATCTACCAAAAAAAGAAAAATAGATAATCTACCTTAAAGAAATGGCCAATAGTTGAGTAACACGATGGAATAACTGACCTCCAAAAATTACAATGATAAAAACTAACATATAGCCTGTATATTGGGTAATAAGCGAGGACACGAACTTGACTTAGCAAAATAATTGACATAATCAAAGTTTATATACAAAAACAAATATGAATTTTTATACTCTATACCTATGAAATTTAAAGTATTACAAGTCATACCCATTAAAAATTATACTATCCATAAAATTAAAAGTATTTACCCAGTCTACTCATTTATTATTGTATACTTTTGTTATGCCTTATAGGTGTATACCTTTAAGGTATACTGCATAAATTATGGTATAAAAGTCTGGAGGACTATTTATTACTGTATACCTTTGTTATACCTTATATGTATATATATTTATGGTATACTGTATAAACTATGATATACACGTCTGGATGGGTAGAATGGGTAAATAATTTAACGGGTAGGTTGGGTAATATTTAAAAGTAGTGGGTAGTGGCTGTAATTATTTTAGATTTTGTGGGTATTTTTGTAAGTGTCCCAAACAAATAAGAAATACTTGAAAAATTAGTTATATAAGCTTTTATTTATCCAAAGGCGCAAAAAGAAAAAAAGTTCACATCATCGGAGCATATTAGTTAAACTCTTAATTTATTTAATTTTCATTTATCTCGCTTTTAAGTGTCTCACTTTATTTATTTACTAATGGAACATTAAGGGAGGAAGCGCAGCCTATTAATATGCAATTGTTTACCATTACCATCGCAAATAATGGCTATTTGTTAACTAATAATATAAAAAGTGGCTAGTTCGCGGATTTTATGCGCGAACCTATCTTACAAGGGATTTTTACACTTCATACCCATAAAATTTAAAGTATTTACAAGCCATACCCATCACAAATTATACTACCCATAAAACTAAAAGTATTTACCCAACCTACCCATTTATTATTGTATACCTTTGTTATGCCTTATATGTGTATACCTTTAAAGTATACTGCATAAATTATGGTATACAAGTCTGGAGGGACATTTATTACTGTATACCTTTGTTATGCCTTATAGGTATATACCTTTATGGTATACTGCATAAACTATAGTATACAAGTCTGAGTGGGTAGAGTGGGTAAATAATTTAGTGGGTAGGTCCGGTAATATTTGAAAGTAGTGGGTAGTGACTGTAATTATTTTAAGTTTTGTGGGTATTTTTGTAAGTGTCTCATCTTACAAAGAGCCTCATTTTGTTGTTCGCGAACTAACTACGAACAAACAGCTGTTTGTAGATTAACAGTCTAAAAAGCAGTTATTCGTCAAAATAGGTAGTTCGCGCCTTCGTGGCTTGTGCATAAGCTGAGTCGGTTCAGAGCTTTTACCTCGGCTCAGCTCGTTTTGAAAAGAGGCTCAGTTCGGCTTGTTCTCATTCAAAGTTTGGCTTGGGTTGGCTCGATTCTATCGAAACTCCATCAAGTTCGACTTGGTCAAAGCTCAACTCAAAATAGCTGGCTCGATTCGGCTCTGTTTGCTCGATTTTTCGTGTAATTTTTTGCTTAAAAATATGGTTACATTATTCATACTAAATAAATTAGAAATTAACTTAACATTTAATATGTTAATGCAATAGTTCACAATAGATAAACTTGTATTTATATGCTTCTTTACTTGATTTAAGCGATTCTTTTAACCACAATGTTGCTTAAGCCTACTATATGATTGGCGCTAATGATAGATGCAATTAAAAATATTAATTTAAAAATTTAAATTATGAACATTGTAAAATTTGTAAGTATGATATAGAATTTAACACCGAAAATAAAAAAATCAAAACCAAAATTTGAATTTTATTTTTATATTATTAAGTATGCGGAAAAAAAAAGCGAGCTCAGGCTCGACTGGGGCTTGGTCGAACTCTAACAAAGCTTGGTTGAGCTCGGCTAGGGCTCGGGTCAACTCGATATAGTATAAAATTTGGTTCGACTCGGCTCGATGGTATAGCAAGCTCGGTTAGGCTCGCCCGCCCGATGGTAAGGCCTTTATCAGGCATAAACTAGAGAACTGCCTATTTTGACAAATAGCCACGTTTAGGACTATTAATCACCTAACAGTCAGTACCTAGCTACCCCACCCACAAAACTTTGTCTTTCTGTAGTTTAACTTGAGCAAAAACCCTAAGAAGAAAGGGTTTAAGAACCAGCAAAAAAGCTGAAGACTTTGAGAGATTTTTGCAAGAATGGACAAACCAATTATAAATCTTGAAAAAGGAACCACATGTACTTGTTGGAATTATTCAGGTCAAAGATTAGCAGCTGGTTGTATTGATGGCACTTTGTCCATTCTTGATTCTACTGACCCTGCTTCTACTCTTTTTACTCCCTCTTCTAAGTTTAAGGTTTGCAAGATTCAATTTTTATGCATTTTTTATCATGAATTTATCTGTCATAATGTAGTGTATGTTTTGTATATAACAACAAGTCAACAACATACCAGTGTTATCCCACGAGTGGGGTTGGGGTAGGGTGGGGTGTGCGCAGAACTTACCCCTGCTTCGTGTAAGATAGAGAGGCTATTTCTGATAGACCCTTGGCTCAATGTGTGTTTGTGTTGTATATTTTCCAACAACATACCTGGTATGCTCCCATAAGTGGGGTCTAGGGAGGGTGGGCTGTACACAGATCTTTCCCTTACCTCGAGTGTGTATATTTTCCATTTTAGAGAAGTAGTCGAAGTAGCCGTCTTCCCATTCTGCTTAAACAAAAAGCTGGCAGATGTATAATGTATGTATAATCCATGTATAATATGTGTATAGCTATGTGTAATCATTATATAATCTATGTATACCAGCTAGGAATGTAGTCAGTGAATTTGATCGGCTATCTGTGTAAAGACCCTCATTCTATTCTTGGATGATTTTTCTTATTAAGTTTAGAGTTTTTGTTGTGGAAAAGACAGTTCTTTGGATGTAGATTGAACTCTTTTAGGGAAAGGGAAATAATCACCGGTTCTACACCAAGATGGTGTTAACTTTACAAAAGATGTTTTGACAATGGGAATCTAGCTGATCTAAGAATCTAATAGACTATTTATACATGTAGGGATTTGCACTTTGCACAAAGAATACAACAAATACGCATCAAATCTGAGCTAGTAGGGGTCGGGTATATGGGAGTGTGGCTATTCATATAGCCAAAGAAAAGTGAGCATTTGATTCTCGATATCAGACTGTTGGCTCTGTCAAAAGTTTTCCTATTTTATAAGCACCTAAAGAAAACACTAAGGGGCAGACATTCACTCCTTTTTTTACTTGATTCCAAATCAGCGATCTTCCAATTCCCCAGTGAATGTATGGGGGATCATCGACTAAATGTTGAAGACTGATATATTAAGTACAACAGCTGGGAAGCGAACTCGTAATGTACTACTAGATGATTCATGTCCCAATGTTTCATGTATAGGCAACAAGTACCATAATTAAGTTAAGAAGTTTACATAGAAGATAATGAACAATTAGTATAATAGAACTATGGTCCAGAAAGCGGCAAGTTTGAGCTCTGATTATTTTATTAACAGTAGTGGATGTAGTTATGATTCATTTTCACCAACAGTGGTCATCTTCTCACATCTGAAAGCTCTCTTTGGGTGTTTATATGATGTCTTTCTAAAAGTTGAACTTTTTGCGGATATATATATGTAGAGGCAGAAGAAATAATTGATCCAGATCAGGGAAAAGTTTAATCTTTTCTGTCTTGCCCATCGCTGACTTATTGCTAGGCAGCTATCTTATATAATAAAAGACTTACTTCTTACCTATACAAACTTTCACTCTTTTTGCGCTTCTACATAATGTGTTTGTGATCTACTAGCATTAAATTTTTGAACTGAAATTTATATTTTTGTATTTCTATGGTTGATTCTTGATTTAGGTGCATGAATCCAGCATTCTTAAAATTGTTTGGGTTCCACCAGAATATGGAGATGCAGTTGCATGTATATGTGCTGATGGAAGTTTGTCGTTGTGGGAGGAGGTAGTTGAAGGTAACGACATGTTTCTTCTAATCTATTTTTAGTTTTTATCTGTTAGTATATAATTTCTCAAAAATCTACTTATGACACTAACTTCTCCTGCTTTGGATTTTGTTTTTATTAAAACTTAATCAGAGCCTTACAATGAGCATCTATTCTTTAGATACAGAGCTGGTTCAATGGAAGCTGTGCAAATGCTTTGACCGAGACTCATCTCAAGTTCTGGACGTTCAGTTTGGAGTCTCCCATACAAGTCTGAAATTGGTGAGTCTGAAGTAGCTTGGTCATAAATGTCGATGATTTATCATTTAACTTTATTATGTGATAGCAGTTGATTTGAATGGCTTGGGGGAAGGCTTGGTGGGGTGCAGGGACTTGTACTGGTTTTGTTGTTTTTCGGCTTCATATCTGCAGTGCTTTAGATGCTTTGTCATGCAGCATAGTTTCTTTTCCAGTTTTTCATGTTACTTCTTGGAACGATGTGTGATGACAATATACTTCTAACTATTCAAAAACTTATGTCACATATAAAATTTCTTCATGGCAGTTGCATACTACTTTTTATATATTATTTTTTAAGGTCACCTCTAATAATCCGATAACTCTATTATTGAGAACCTACAGTGCCAAGGTTGCATATTTGGTTATTTATTCGTTATTCCATTTATCTATGTAATGTGAAGTTGAATTATTCTATTAATGAATTTTCACCCAACTTCTTGTAAATAATTGATCCGGTTAATGAATTTTTCTGGAAGTGAAGAAGGGGAGCATCTACAAGGTGAGATGTTGCCTGATACAATCTTCCCATAGTAAAACTCTATCATAATCTGCTTGAGGAACTTGAGAGAGTTCTTCGAGTCGTTGATCAGGAGGTACATTAAAAGAAATAAAGGTTATTGACTCATTAGTTCACTGTTTTTTTGTTATTTGGCTCTAAAAATAGTTCTCTAAGAGTAGTTATAAGTTAGAAGTACTCCAAAGCTGTATTTGTCTTTTCATGTTTTACATTTTGAGGAAATATCTCTAAGACTAATCTTGTGGAGGAAAAAACAATTGACTGGTGTACCAAAGCCTTATTGGTGTAAAATAGCTCCTTTTTTTTTGTGTGTGTGTGTGTGTGTGTGTGTGTAAGTGAATTTGTTTGCTTGCTTTTGCATTTGGGAGTATGAGACGCCAAATCTATATTTGTGCCATCTAAATGCCTTGTTAGTTGAGATTCCCCATGGAGGAAGGTGACATAGCAGAGGGGTCAATATGGAAATGTACTTCATTGTCTCGCTTTATTCTACTCGCAAAGCATTAGTTTATGGGGGCATTTGATTTTTTGTTAAATTTATCAGTTTTTCTTGAATTTCACAGGACAGACAGTGTTGAGATCAATCTGCTTGATCCAGTGACATTTGGATTTTAGTTAGTCGGAATACTTATAATTCCAATAACTCATTTTCATAATTTTCTTGAAATAGGTTGCTGCGTATTCGGATGGCCTAGTGAAAGTGTTTGAGCTCCTAGATCCATTTGAATTGAAGAATTGGCAACTGCAGGTGTGTATCTACAGTCTGCTCGGCTTTCTGCCTGACGAGCTTTGTTTGATCATCTATATATTTTTTTTTGGAGAGATTGTTACCTGTTTGATTCCACCCTTGTGGGATTATACTGCGTATATTGTTGTTGTAGTTACCTGTTTGATCCAAAGTCTGAAAATTATGGGAATAACCTTCCATGTACTTTTTTTTGTCATATAGAAAAAAGATTTCTTCTTAGTCATGGTCTTCTCGCTGTTAAAATCTTGGATTGAGAGCTCCAAAAGAGTCGGATGAAAACGTCTGGAAATTGTAGGAATTCCAAATTCTGCTGTTGGTTCGGTTGCACCAAAGCTTTTGGTTATAGTGCCCTATCACTGTGTGGTCTGCTGGTCATCAACCATTACCCACACGTGCGTATAATATTATACATTGCAAACTCCCTATCTCAGTGCTTTGTTCCACTTGGTGCGGTCTCTTAACTTCTGTTGACTTTGAGCTGGCTATCCTCTACAATCTTTCTTTTAGGTTGCTCCGTCTACTCAACCGTCATAATGACCTCTAAAGCTTAGCAGTTGAAGTGACCAGTAAATATTCCCCTTTGTCTCTGGTTTTCCTACTTTCTGGTATTTGACTGACGTTCATTATAGGTAGCGCTTTTAGGGTCTTTGACCACATCCTCTGAGGATGCATGTGATGTTACTGAAACTTATGGAGACTACTTTTTGTTCTTTATCTCTAGGCAGAAATTCAGAATGTCATTGAATCTGTATCTAAATTTGGAAAGGGCTCATGTCGCTCTGCTTCTATTGCTTGGAATCCTGTAAAAGGAGAAATGCAACAATCAAGCTTTGTTTTGGGTTTTGATTCTGATATGCCACAATTGAACTCCTCCAAGGTATGGCGAGTTCCTTTCTTAATGTTGCTCATTTTCAATATAATAAAAGAGGCATTTTAGAATTTTTTTGTTTGTATTTATATTTTCTCTCTTTATTTGTAAAAAATGTGGCCGTGGATTTCTAAATTAATATATTATTTTTTATCATTATGTAGTGCCTTTGATTTTAAATAAAGGTTAAGCTAGTTATGCAACTTAAACTGCATTTATTGAACATAGATAAAGTCAGAAGAGGCAATTCTTGAAATCTTAAGCTGCTATCATGCAGTAGATGGTCTCTGTTGGAACATCTGTAATGTTATCATATCATAGATTTCTACAGGTTTGGGAATTCGATCAGGATCATCAGAGATGGCTTCCAGTTGCAGAATTAGCTTCACCTGCAGATAAAGCTCACCCAGTCTCTACCGTTGCATGGGCACCAAATATTGGAAGGTTTGCTACAACATCCTCCATTGGTGAAAACTGTAATATCATACTTAAAGAACAAGAGGAGGGCATACCAGATGTATCTTAAATTCTCAATCATTGAATATTTCTTACCATTTCTAATTTAAAGCTTCCTTTTCAGGCCGTACGAGTTGATAGCCGTTGCTACTTCGAAGGAAATTGCAATATGGCATGTTGGATCAAACCCTGATCCTGATGGAAGGCTCTCGGTGGAAAAGGTTGCCATGCTTACTACCCACGACAGCGAGGTACATAGTTCAACACTAATTAGTTTAGCTGTTTGCTCTTAGTTATTTATCAATCAATCAACATCTTCATCCCAAATTAGGGTCACTCATAGTTATCTATTGATTTTTTTGAAACAGTAACTTTTGATTTTCTGATTTTTCGATTCGAGGGAGATAACTACTTTTTTCAAGCAGCAAACAAGTGCAATGATACACATACATGATTGAGGTAATAGGAAACAACATTAATTCGGTTAGTAACAAATTATAAGAAGCTTCTGCTATTAGTACCAAAATTCATATTTCTAAAGGAGCTAAAAACAGAGGTAAATAATGTGTAACAACAACGAATAGAAAGCGTCTTTGGTTTGGACAAAGACAGACCAATGGAAGGATGTATCAATATAAAGAAGCTATTTTGAATCTCTGCCCTGATCCCAGCTTCATTTCATCAAAGATCTCAATAGTAAAAAGATGGAAAGACCTACTTGTATCGGAAACGGGCTTAAAATGGATCTCAAGTGGGCTAGTAGACTTCTATTGGAAGTTGACTGATGTAGTGAAAGTGGGCATAATATCTTTGTTTTGTTTTCCGATACTTAGATAACTGTCTGAGAGTTTGTTGAACTTGCGTGTATGATTACTAATCCTACATTCCTTCATCTTTGATGTTTTCTCATCGACTTATACTGTTAAGGTGACAAAATTTTACATTAAATTATGGAGTACAACATTTGATTTTTATCGTGCAGGTATGGCAGATGGAATGGGACATGAGTGGGATGACACTTGCTACTACTGGAAGCGATGGTGTGGTCCGCTTGTGGCAGTCCAACTTGAATGGGATTTGGCATGAACAAGCGATATTAGAGCCCACTAGCTAGACTGCTTATCTAGTTTTGGCATTCGAGCTTGAACAGGAGGCAAGAATCCAGTACAGCCCTAGATTTTGGTGATTATTAACAACGCTAGTCGCCAATATTTTCCATTTAGCATATCATTTTGCTACTACTATGTTGACTATTTGTTTCTGTAAAGAGATTTCGCTAGTGGAAATATGATAACTCCGAATATGGCCATGTTCGTCTCACAGAATGAACTTGTTTGAGCACATTGTTTTAGTATGCAAGAAATATTGTTGATACATTGAAGCAGTCTTTTGCAAGAATGTGCTTGAGTTTCCCTCAGTAGCTTGATGTTAACTACTGGAAGTTCAACAAATACTAGGCTATTGATACAAATACCATAACTAGTTCCTATAGTTTCTTGTTAGTTTATACAAGCACTTACATGCTACTTCCAAAAGGAAAAATTCATCAACATTAATGAGTTGATTTATTGTCGATTTCAATTGTATTAGCTTGGATTCATCTGAAAAATTCTAGATTATCAAATGGGAAATTTGGATCTAGCTCCACATGTTCAAGTGGAAACTCCAATCCCACAATTGGAGAACTTGTTGATGAAGTGTTGGCTGAGAATAAATCAGGGAGGTCTGATTCTGAATGGTTCAAACTGTGAACTTTTCGCGAACCGTTCATCTGGCAGCTTGAAACTGAGAAGTAGTTTGATTCAGGGGTTGTAGGAGACACAAAAGATGGTGAGTAACCCCCTACCAAATTGTCATCCACTTGTGACATTTGAAAATGTAGATTTTCGTCTACGAAACCAGAGAATGTAGGTGAAAATTGGAAAGAACATGTTGCTTCATTCTTGTCCAAATCATTAGTATTCACTCTCAAATTTGCTTGTAAATTCGCGAGCATTTGATTCGATTGCATTCTTGAAAAACTGGCCTGTTTCTTGAATTCATGTTTCTCTGGAGATTTTGGTTGTGTAGCAGAATGAATAGCTTGGTTACAAGTATGTGAACCTTTGTATGTGAGCTCAAATAATGTAGGATCATCATCAGACCTTTGCACTTGCTTTGTTGCCCAACAATTTTGCATTAATCTATATGTACATCTGTAATAACTCCTGCAAAACATGAAATCTTGCCATCAGAACAAAGGACAATATTGTCTCAAGTACTGTACTATCAAGAGTACAGAGCCGTCAAAATGGACTTGGCCCATGAAGCTAGCACACCCCAACCCGTTATAGAGTCGGGTTAAGGTCTTTTGAGCTAACCTGGGATATTTAGCACCAAGAATGTCTTTTTGTCCATACTTTCTCCAACTATATCCATCATCAGTAGGCCCTTCAAATCCATTCTCGGCACTGACTCTAACTTGTTCACATCTTGTAGGCAACTGTTTTCTGCAAAAACCATCAATAAACCAAGTCAATTTAGCTAGAAAAAATGACTTAATCATCACATTTTTTAACTGAATTTTAATGCATAACATAATACTCCCTCTGTTCTAATTTATGTGTCACACTTTCCTTTTTGGTCTGTCCCAAAAAGAATGTCACATTTCCTTATTTGTCAACTGTTTAATGCACTATCTCTATTTTACCCTCATTGGGTCCTACTTACTTCTATTTCTTAAACTCCGTGCCAAGTCAAACACCGCCACATAAATTGGGACGGAGGTAGTACTAAGTTACTAACCTCTTCTTTGAAGCATATCTTTCTTGATGATCTTGAAAACTCCTATGCATGTCATCACTTATAGGACTTTCATCAACAGATATTGATGATTCAGGTGCACCAGTTGATACCAATGGTGCAACAATCTGTGGAGTTTGTGTTATTGAACCAGTCCATTTGAGAATTGACAAAGATTTTTCATAAGAAGATAAGATCATTTGCATATGTACATGCAATTCCTGATTTTCAAAAGAACTTAAATAAGCATTAAGTTGCTTTGCATGTTCCATTCCTTGAGTTAATTCATTGATCAATGAATTATACTCCCAATTGAACCCACACTCCATTTTCTTGAATCTTGAAATGGTGCAAGTGAAAGTAATTAAGTGGCTAGTTAAATATTTTGTGCTTATGGTTACATAAATGAATGTATGAAAAAAAGTTTAATGAATTGTTTTGTGAATTTGGAAACTTCTCAAGAAGAACAAGAGAAGTTTCTGAAATTATTAGTTGGAAAATGTGAAGATGTTACAAGGAAAATGATAAGTAAAGAGTATGAAACAGCTGAATTTAAAAGGAAACTTAGGAAGTGAAAAGAAAAAGGCATGTGGGAAATAATGCAAAAGAGTATTAGTGGTGAAGTGGAACATAGTTTGAAAGTTTTTTTTTTTTTTTTTTTTTTTTTTTTTTTTTTTTTTGGTTTTCCACTCGGTGTCCGGTACCTTCATTAGAGCCCGACTAATCCGGATTCACGCCGCATAGGACCCCGTTTGCAGGGTAACGCTCCCTAACAGAGATTTTTTCATACCCAGAGCTCGAACCCGAGACCCCTGATTAAGAGAGGAGTAGCCCATCTACTGCACCACATCACTTGGTGGTACATAGTTTGAAAGTTGACCGTGGAAACCGAGTATTTTTTCTCGAGTAGACTAGTCTTTGGTCATAATAATCTTTTTTTTTCTAAGTGAAAACTTTTAGTAGTGAACAAGGTCTAAAGGCTGACCAATTCAAACTTCCTAATACCCCACCAAGAATTAAATAAATCACTTTCTCTAACTTTTCATTATTTCTTCTTTCTTTGAATTCATAATCTCCACGTCCACATAAACTAGAGTTAATAGTATGAGTTATTATCTTCAACTTTTCAATAGGGAAAGTTATGGCATGTTAGTATTTTATGAGAACGTACATTATAAGTTCAATTACTATGATGAGTAAAATGAATAATGAGTTGAATTATGTCAGCTCTATGAGCCAAATTTAGATGTATTAGAAATTGTATGTTACTCATCTTGTAATCTTAATTTGATATCATTATAGTAATGAGATCAGGGGCGGATGTAGTATAGCAAATACGGTTCACGTGAATCCATGCTCTGTCCACGAAACTAGGTATTTTATGTATATTCAAAATATGTCTGAGATGATGTTCAGGAACCCATGCTCCAAAAAATTAAATGGTTCAATTGATCAAACGTTGATTCACTTACACTCAGAGTAGGGATTGATCCTATTTAAATGCCTTTTAATAATATTTTTCCTTCATAGATCATCATAAAAAATTATATTTAACCTATATACACAATATAATTTTTTAATGAAGGTCGTTTGTCGATCATTTTAGGGACGTTATAACTCGACTTCTAATAATGGTGAACTCATCCTCTTAAAATCTTAGATCGTCTCTGAATACGATGATTGTGGTTGTGATCGCATTAGTAAATTGACAAGTAAAGCCACAATCCTCAACATTAGTTGTCAACTCATCGAAAAGAAGAGAAATGAGTATATATCACTAATATAACAATGTTGACCAAATGAACTGTATCTCTAATTGTACAAGAAAGAGTGATTAGGAAACTAATACGTATACTTAGATGACTTAACATTTTTTTAATTATATGTTTGGAATCTGACTCAATTCTTTCTTTCTCACACATCACATTTGCACGAGGCATTGTATGTGTAACGTTGTAAATCAAGAAATAGGAAAGTCTATTGTCTGACCAATTCAAAGCATAAAATGTGGGGTCCTTTTCTATCTTTTTGCTGATTTGGCCATTTTGATGTTAATGATTGAGATTTTGATAAGAAAAATTTGTCTTTAAGTTAAGAGACTGAAATTTTAAGGATGATTTTGGGGACAAACAAAATTACAAGAATGTATTCAAACCTCTGATTCCGCGTCCTTTTTCTCTATTGGGTAAGATGAGATGAGTGCCACATAATTATAAAAAGAAATTATTTTTAAATTTTCACCTATTTTAAAACCAACTCAATTTTGTCCAAAAAAACTACTATGGAAGGAGGGGTTGATATATAACATTTGGTAGTTTTTTTTTCCTTTGTACACATACCAATTTAGAGGTGCATGGATCAGCTTGTTTGTGAAAGTACTTGGAAATTTTTTCTCTGTTGTATAAAAGTAATGAGGATGACTGAGAATTTAATGTGAATGTTTGTAATTTAATTGATGCGACTGAATCGTTTGTGTGTAACATATGCTTATATTTTTAGTAATGTGAATGTTTTGGGATTTGTAGAGTTTGATTGTATTTAACGTTGAATATACATTTTCATGTAAGTGTTTTATGAGCATCGTAGTTTATTTTTTAATGTTTGTTTGTATTTTGTAAGCTTGTGATGTTGTGAGGGTAGTAACTCAATGCAAGTGGCTTGTGGAATTTAGTGAGAACTAGGGGTTGAAGTGCTGCCTAAGCAATATCATTTCAAGTGTATATGAGAATTTGGGTAGGGGTGGAGGCCCAAGTGCTGTATGTTGGATCTGGTTTGTGAGGGGTGTAGGCCAAGTGTTGCCTCTCAGGCATCCACCAATACTTGCAGGCAAACACAATGATAGAGGGGTAAACGGAGAAATAAAGCGAAAACGTATTGAATCAAATGCAATAAGACAAAAATAAACAATGTTCTTTAAAATGCCCTTCAATATATATATATAAAACATAATATTAAAAAATATAATAACATGACAAAATAACACTAATTTGTTGAAGTCAGTGGAGTAGATTCATTGATGATATTTGGTTCGTCATCGTCGTTTATATGTCATGTAAGCACCATCTCTCTGATTTATTTGAGTACTTTTATGGACATTGTGATTCAAACTCCAAAATTCTGCATTTAATTTTTTCATTTCGTCTTTCAGAATTGCTACACCATGAACCGCTCTTCAAAATAGTGCTCTGTGTTCCATTGCAAGCAATGAAATGGTTACACAAATTTAGAGTTTGTTGAATAGATTAACAAGATAGACACAAACATTCAATTTTTGATATGTTTAGTGTCGTGCATAGGCGGTAGAGGTCGACTGGCAACAAGTTAGTAGAAACTTGTCTACACTTTTTTAAGTGTTGGCCTTTAGCCACAACTTGTAGGAAAATTCAGTACACAAGTTATAGCAAGTGCACACAAAGATTTTACAGAACTACTGGCTGTTACGCAGCACTGTAGAGCTACTCTACATGCTGTTTTGAACTAGACCTCCAAGTGCTGTCCACAGGGTCACTTACAAGGCACAACTTCATGCGATAAAAACTGTTGTTGCCTATTAGTCAGCACATGCAGAGTTTATCTAGAATTGCTTGAATCACAACTACTAGTGCTGCCCACAAGGCAATGAGTGCATCGCAAATAAATTGTAAAGGAAGGGAAAGGGATATGTCGGGTCCTTTTGTGTTTTGTTTAGGGATATTTTCATCAAAAAGACTTTCATTTAAATTAGACAAGGTTATTTTTGCAAACCATATTAAATAAGATCATTTAGGCAAACCATTATTTCCCCTAATTATTTCTCTCATTTTGAGCGCCAAAACCCAAAGTTCAAATTAAAATATATTTTCCTCCTGAAACCTTTCTTCCCCAATTCCATTTCACAAACCCACAAACCCTATTCCATGATTTCTCCCAATGGACTATGATAGCCTCTCCCAAAAAAGGAGAAATCAATTACTAGCTGATCCCCCTACCGCCCAAAACCCTAAGTGCGTACACCCGGATTGTTCTAACAAACATTTCAATTCACTAGCATCCTTAAAAAAACATTATCAAACTATTCACAAAAAATACCTATAACACACTTTGAACAATATCTGTGTGGTTGTGGAAATTAATTTGATAATGATTGTCAATTGGAGGCACACTGCAATTTTTATGGACATTGAGTGTACGAGGTAAAATAATTTCCGATATTTGTTAATTTTCATGATTCAGTTTAATTTTACATGAATGTTGATGAATTTAAGAGTAAATGTGTATATCTGTTTATGATTATATTAATTTTTGCGATTCAGTTTAATTTTACGTGAATGTTGATGAATGTACGAGTAAATAAGTATATCTGTTCATGATTATGTTAATTTTTTCGATTCAGTTTAATTTTACGTGAATGTTGATGAATGTACGAGTAAATGAGTATATCTGTTCATGATTATGTTAATTTTTGCGATTCAGTTTAATTTTACGTGAATGTTGATGAATGTACGAGTAAATGAGTATATATGTTCATGATTATGTTAATTTTTTCGATTCAGTTTAATTTTACGTGAATGTTGATGAATGTACGAGTAAATGAGTATATCTGTTCATGATTATGTTAATTTTTAAGATTCAGTCTGATTTTAAGTAAATATTGATGAATGTACGAGTAAATCTGTATATCTATTCATGATTATGTTAATTTTTGCGATTCAGTTTAGTTTTACGTGAATATTGATGAATGTACGAGTAAATCTGTATATCTGTTCATGATTATGTTAATTTTTGCGATTCAGTTTAGTTTTACGTGAATGTTGATGAATGTACGAGTAAATGACTATATCGGTTCATGATGATGTTAATTTTCGCGATTCATATGTTAAATTTCGCGATTCAGTTTAACTTTATGTGACTGTTGATGAATATACGAGTAAATTTGCATATCAGTTCATGATTATGTTAATTTTCACGATTCATATGTTAATTTTTGTGATTCCATTTGACTTCACATGTATGTTGATGAATATACGAGTAAATATGTATATTTGTTCCTGTTCATGGTTATGTTAATTTTTGCGATTCATATGAACTTTACGTGAATTTTGATGAATATACGAGTAAATGTGTATGTCTATTCATGATTATGTACATATAATGCGAGAAATATTGAACATAACTATTCTGTTGTGTTATCTGCTACACGTTTAATAGTTGCTTTCTTTTCAGGAGTTCTTGTTCATGTTTTCTTGCTAGTGATTTGGATGATTCTTTACATGCTCATGTCGTTTCTTTGTCTAGGTAACGACTTTTACTGGTAACATTATTGGCTGTTTGTAGACAAATATGATCCCGCTTGATTTTGATGCATGGAATTTAAGTGTTGGGATCAACGTATCCACATGGCCAATTTCGTATAAATGAAAGTTTTAATATCAATCGCATTTGGCAGAAGGTCTTAGACAAAGAATGAGATAATGCCAGCTGAGATGTTTGTCCTGTAGACCTTCAAATTGTTTGTCCGCAGGTGTGACCAGTGTTGTCATAGGCACTTAAGCCCTGAAGCGAAGCGCAAAAGATGTTGAACGCTTTTCCTCGCTTATAATTATTCACCGTGGAGAACACATATACTTTTGTATATGCGCTTAAAGCCCAAACAGCCCTTAGCACTTTTGTGCGCTTTTTGCTTTTGATATCACTGGCTGTGGCGCTAATGATAATAGGTGTTTAACGAGGATAAGGTAGACTTGGGCATCACGTGGAAGAGAGGTCAATAGACGGCTAGTTGCGGTTGAGTCCTTATCGTCTTGGTACACGACCAGTACATTACAAATAGGAGTTTATCTAATCTGTTTAATGAGCAGTAGGAAATATAGAGAAGATTTAATGTAAGAGATTATTGAGTAGTGGTCTTGAAATGCTTTCTGAAATAGGTTTAAGTGTTTATCGACTTAAGTGTCTTCTTTCTTTAGGTCTACTGGCAGTCCCATTACATTGGCAGAATTTATTTTAATTTAACAAAATGTTTCAATACATTACATTGGTTGTTTGTTGTAAAACATCTTATTGACAAATATAAAGATTTGGATAGTTTAATCCAAGTTGTTAAAATATAAAACAAAGTTCTACTATAGAAAATTTTGAAAAACATTGAAATATTGAAAAGAATCTATCACTTTAATAATGTCATAAAAATATAAAAAATCTACATGAAGAACTTGTTGATGAAGTGTTCGCAGAGAATAAATCAGGTGTTCTGATTCTGACTGGTTCAAATGGTGAACTCTTCACGAACCATTCATCTAACAGCTTGACACAGAAAAATAAGTTGATTCAGGAGTTGTAGAAGACACTGGTGAATAATCCCCCCCCCCCCCTCAAATTTGTCATCACCAACTTGTGACATCTCAAAATGCAAATTTTCATCTACAAAATTAGAGAATGTTAGGGAAATTTAGAAAGAACATGTTGATTTCTTGTTGTCCAAATCATTTGTATTCACTCTCAAATTTGCTTGTAAATTCGTGACCGTTGATTCGACTGCATTCTGGAATGATTTTCTTGTTTCTTTAATTCGTGTTTCTCTGGTGATGTTTATTGTGTAGCAGAATTTATAGCTTGGAAAACCTTTTCCACATTTTACTTATTGGTAAAAGGCATTTCCACCTTTTCAAATAGAAATTTTTACTCTAATTGACGCATTAACCAGCTAACTTACAAAAAATACTGATATTATTGAGAAATTACAAAACATAACTACAATTGTATAATTTTTACAAAACATACTATTTTCTCATTTTTCTTTCTCTTTAAAACCTAACCCTAATTTTTTTCTCTCTCTTTCTCTCCCCCCTGCTCCACTCACTCGCCAGCGCCGAAAAGTACCACCCCGTCGCTGCTGCATCGCCGATCCTCTGCTACTCTGCCATCGTGTGCTGCTTCGATTCGCTGTTGCTGCTTTTCAAATCTGCTAGAACAACAACTCCGATCTGCTGTAGCTGTTCCTCCATGACGCGCTGCTCCTCCCTACTCTTCTCTGCTCTACTCCTGCTGCGTGGATGCTCCGGTGGGTGACTGCCGGAGCTCCAACCTGATTCTTCTCCTCTTTTTTTGTGTTTTGTTTTTCTTTTTTTTTTTTTTTTTAATTTTTTTGTATGTTTATATACATCCCACATGTATCTATTTGCATTTCCATTTATCTGTCATATTTTGGTGATTATAGTGGTTGTTGGGGATTGTTCGAAGGTGGAAGTAAGCGTACATTTAGTTTTTCTATAAGTGTATGTATCTGTATCTTCCTGTATATACATGTATTTTTTCAAGCACACAAGTCATGTATGTGTATATCATTGTATGAACGTGTAAATCTGAGTATATATCGTATTTTTTGTATGTGTGTCAAGTGTAAGTGCGACATACATAAATTTGCAGACCTGTAGATCCTTGTACGTATGTATGTGTCTAGTGTATGTATAACATATTTTTTTTGTGTATTTACATGTACTTTTTGTTTATATGTATGTTGCAAGTGTACTTTCAAAGAAAAATTAATGTCTACATGTGTATTTCTGTGTATTTCATTTTTTAGATCCAAAAAATTAAAAAAAAAATCAGTGGGTGGCCGGCAGCGGTGACTGGCTGGAGGCGGTGGCTGGGGTGGCAACAGTGGGCAGGACAACAAAAAGAAGGAGGAAGAAACCTAACTTGTTAGTTTTGTTGGAAATGTATATAGTTTGTAAAAAAATGCTTGTATTTTTTAAAAAGTGTATAATATTTGTAATTTTTGTAGCTACGGTTATATATTTTTGTAAAAATCCCTTTCAAATAACCAAGGGTACTAGCAATTGGAATTGTGTACCAATTATTTTCAGAAATAGGATATTTTGGTGCCATTATATAAATTTTGACGCCGCTTTAAAATCAATTTAACTTTTAGCTCTTATTGGTGGATTGCTAGGAATTCAATTGAAAAATTCAATTGAAAAAAATCCTGATGGATTTTGTGTTATAATAATAACTGTCGGGCTAAAGACTCGATACTTAAAAAGTTAAATATTGGCACCAAGACCGCTAAGCCAATTGTTCTAATAGTTGGGCCACGACCTTTCTACTAAGGGATTTTTACATTAAAAGACAAGCACATAAAAATTACCAAAGATGGGTCCCTATTTGTGAATCTTTCCCAAAATATCACTCTTTACGCGAAATAGTAGCCCCTTGCAAATTTATACAAGTTTATACACTCTGTAAGCGTGTATAATTGTATAAATTTTCAGATTTCTCCAGTATTATGGGTGTTTATATATATTTTTAATTTTTTGTGTATATTTTTATATTTCTCTTCTTGCCTGCACATTTATATATGTATATTCATGTATAATTTATTCTTTTGAGGGAGATTTATGTATATAAATTTGTCCAGAGCGATGATATAAACAAAATGAATAACATAACTTCAGTGAAACACACAAGTAACCACACAGCCGGCTTCTACTAGACCTTCTATTATAATGGGCTTACAGTGGGGGAAGTGCAAGAGTCTATTTTAGTAAAAATTTCGCGTAAGGGTCTATTTGGCGCGCGCTAATTGATCCGTAGCCATAAAAAATAAATTCGCTGAGAAATACCCACCTCCAAACAAGTCCCAATATTTTGAACTTCAAAGTTACAATATAAAATACTAGAATCATTTAAACATCAATCCCAGTATAAAATACTAGGACTTTATATATATAAAGCATCAGGGGACTATAAACATGAATCCCATTATAAAATAATGGGACTTTGAAGTCCCAGTAAAAGAACCTGAGACTAGTCCGGGCTGTTTGCCAATGCTAATAGAGTGTATGTGCGCCGGTAGCTATTCCTTAATTAATTCTGAAACGGTGGATAATTCTTATTTATAGCGTTCAAAAATAATTACGCATCAAAATCACACTCTATTTTAGGCGCTCCATTTAAGATACAACTAGTTATTGAAAAATTATTTAGCTTTTGGACATTAGATTGAAGGTCTAAGGTTGAGACTCTTCCAGTTAAGGTGTGACGATAAACATAGATAGTTAAAATCTTAATAAATTTTAAATAGTTTAAGTTCTATGTACCGGCGGTGTTCACATTTTTTACACCATCAGATAACTTTGACCTGCTATAGTAGGTTACCAACTTTTCCTAATTTTGTTTTTTAAATTCGATAGTACTTTTTTCCTTTTTGTCTCCCCTTCTCTCCTCATGCAAACACTCTCTACTAGTATCTTTTTACTATTTCTTTTGCTTTAGTTTTTTCCGCTTGAGACAACAATAGCACCTAGCTATACGGGGCGAAGTGGTATTTGGTTTGAGGCCACTTTTTTATTGGTCTTGCATGAGGCCACTTTTGGAATTTCAATCCTTTTGGGCTGAACTTTCTGTGAAGTTCAACCAACAAGGGTTGAAGTTTTCAACCCACAAGAGTTGAAGTTTCAGGAAGTTCAGCCAACAAGGGTTGAAGTTTTTCAACCCACAAGAATTGAAGTTTACGCATATATCTATGCCTAAAAGTTCAGCCTTTATGGATTGAAGTTGAACTTCATAACTTAGGCATAAAGTTCAACCCACATTCCGTCCACAAAGGTTGAAGTTCCAAAAAGTGGTCTCTCATGTAAAAATAAAAAAGTAGCTTCAAACTAAATACCAGTGGCAAAAATACATTTAGCCAAAGGATCATAATTTTACAGCGCAAAAGGGAAATGATCAAGTTAAACTGTCATATCACAGGCCACATGATCACTTGTCTAGAGTTTTCTTCCAGCTATTCTTGTTCCATGCGTGTAGATTTGTCCAAGTTCAGAAAATAGAACAATGAACAGATAGATCAATTATCACAAGGAATAGAATAAATGCTCCTTAAACCTTTACCTGACAGAGAGATTCAAAAATGATAGAGCCTAATGATGTGAGGTGTTAAAATGAAGAATCTCCACTACCAAAACTACTAGTATAAATAGATGTCAGATAACTGGCCATGTCAAGCAAGTGAGCCATAAGAAACTAGAACACAAATACTTACCACATAAAAAGAGTCTTTCTTTGTTCAGTTCAGAAACATTCAATGGCATCACTTCAGTGCCAAAAGCCAGTTCAGCAAACAGCCTGCCAAAAAACCACCACTGCGACGTGCCATAAAACGAACAATGAGCACCACTCTCTTGCTGACAAAATGAAAGAGATGGCAGGCAAAATGTTTCACCATGAGAATCATGGTCAACAATCTGCATGTCATGGCTCTACTGCTATGCATGGCAATCATGTTAACCATGGCCAACAGACTGCATGCCATGGCTCCAAAACACAACAATCAGCATGCCATGACTCAACTGCTATGCACGGCGGTCATGCTAACCATAGCCAGCACACTGCAGGCCATGGCTCCAGTGGAACTGCTACGCATTGTGCTCCTTGTGATAAGAAGAAGGAAGGGAGTCTCATGCATAAGATAGGTGATAAGCTGAAGACAATGAGGAAAAAGAAGAACAAAGATGGACACTGCAGAGATGGCAGTGATAGCAGTGACAGCAGCAGTAGTGATGAGAGCGACAATGAGAACTGTGGCAGGAACAAGGTATAACATATTGTCTATTTTTGTGGTGAGCACTCACAATAGAGAAGAAAAAGGTCATTGCATCATTAGTAATAGGCATATTAAATTTTTAACAAAACCGATCAAAACTTGGGACATCCACAAACTATGAAAGGAACAGATTCAGAATCAGTTAAAGAGTCACACTCCACAATGCTCCCTTTCATAAAGATAGCTTTTTACTAGCTACCCTGAAGCCTAAAATTCTTATTTTGCTTTTGCAGAGGGAGAGCTGCTGAAGAACTACACTATAATACTAGAGTAAATGAGAGACAGATTCTATATATACTACTAATGAACTTCTGTTGCTCAGGGATGTACTTTGTTTAAGGAAGAGAGACAGGTGTGCTATGTCTGTGTCTGTGAGAGAGGTGTGCTACATGAATAAATGACAATACTTCTATGTACTTTTCACCTATGGTTTTGTTTATACAGTAATAAAATAAGCTTCTGAGATCAATATTGTCTTTTTTAATTTTTTTTCTCAAGGTGGAATTGAAATGGAATCAGAATGAGCAGAGAAATATGGAAAGCCATGTGCAGTTGTGCACATAACCATGGAATGAATAAGAATCCACAATACTAAGCAAATTCATCTTGCTTCTAACCATTCAGATGACAGAAAGAAAAGGACTGCTCAAAACATACTAGGAACTCCTCACAGAAACACCAGAACCAATATAAGAAAGTACTTAAGTATAAATGGAAAAACAAATAAAGGCAGCTAACATGTTCAGGCTACTCATTGACATATTAGCAAAAGAGTATAATCTATCAGACATTTGAAGGCTTTGGTCCTGCAGCATATTCACAAGAAAAAAAAGAGCAGGAATCCAAATGTTCATGAAGTCCAAAAGAGAAATGCAATGAGACAGATAGCAACATCTAGTACAGCTTGTAAACCAGGGAAAAGACAGTGTAATGAAGCTAATCAAACGCCGTTCAAACAAATTGGCATAATAGACCTCTGCAGAGATGGAGAGAGCAAGAACTTTAAGAAACAGTAATAGCAACTACACCTCGATCTTAGGCAAGAAGGGGTAAGCTATATGAATCATCACTGTCCATGTCATTCCATTTAGCTCATCGCAATCCAATATCATAAAATAAAATTTAAAAAAAAAAGAGAGCATAGGGGCATAACAATGGCAAAATACTCCCATAGCTAGTCCAAACCTAAAAGATGTTAACTACCCTCCACTAGTGCACTTCAATTGAGCACACCAAAAATGTGCACTATTTGCAAATAATAATTATATCATGCTTTCCAGTAGTCTGTTGATGTGCCTTCACAAGTCAAGATGAGAATAAATTTCAGCAGTGCTCTCTGAAATATACTCTTTGATCATTCTATATAAATTGTTAAATTGTTAGCACATCTAATTTCAAGATTTAAATAGCAAAAGTATTCCAGTATTCCCTTTTCTTTCTTTGGTTCTATTTCATTGTGCAAGTCTCTGAACAAGAATAATTTCAACTTTGTATTTTTCTACTGAAACAAGAAGGAGAAAAGGTATCAGAATCTCAAAAGCATGGCAACTCATCTTAATCTTTTTATGCAAATACTCTATATTTTAAAAGCCATAAGTTCAGTTCATACGTAAACACTTCTTTGTGAAGCGCAATATATGTGGTGTTTGGGTCAAAAGCTCAGTTGCAGGATCTGGAATACAAACATAAGAAAATAAATATGGCATGGAATAGAATGAGATGCTCTTCAAAGTTTAGTCTTTGGAAAAAAAGGAGATTAAAAAATGATAGGACAACTGATGAGAGAGAACAAAAGAATCCCACCACTAACTCATGTAGCTATTGCATATATGTATAAATATCAACCATTTGGGGAAGATCAAGCAACAAGAAGGAAATAGTCCAGAAGAATATATCTCTATTTTCAATTCAATCACTTATGGCATCGGTTCAATGTAACAAGCCCAATGAGCAAAACAAGCATCACAATTATGCTCAGTCCTCTGCTGTGTGCAACAAGACCTGCACACCAACTAACCAAAAGGCTGTTTGCAACAAGACCTGCACTGCAACTTGCCAAAAGGCTGTTTGCAACAAGACCTGCACTCCAACTAGCCAAAAGGCTGTTTGCAACAAGACCTGCACTCCGACTAGCCAAAAGGCTGTTTGCAACAAGACCTGCACTCCAACTTGCCAAAAGGCTGTTTGCAACAAGACCTGCACTCCAACTAGCCAAAAGGCTGTTTGCAACACGACCAGCACTCCAACTGGCCAAAAGGTGGAGTTCAATAAGGCTGGCAATCCAACTGGCCAAAATGCTGTGAGCAACAATACCAGCACCCCAACTAGCCAAAATACTGGCAACACTGGCACTCCAACTACCCCAAATGCTGTGTGCACCAAGACAAGCACTCCGACTAGCAAAAAAGTTGTGTTCAACAACACAGCAACTCCAACTAGCCAAAATACTGTGAGCAACAAGACTGGCACACCAACAAGCCAAAAGGTTGGGTTCCACAAGACCAGCACTCCAACTAGTCAAAAAACTGTGTGCAACAAGACTGGCACTCCAACTAGCCAAAAGGCAAATAATGAGCACCACTCTTTCAGTGACAAAATGAAAGAAATGGCACACAAAATGTTTCACCATGAACATCATACTAATGGCCAGAAGGCAAACACCCAGCAAGGACATCAGTCTGCCAGCCACGGGTCCACTGTAACTCATTGTACACACACTAACCATGTCCAGCATTCTGCATATCATGGCTCAACTACAACTCATACCACAACTAATGGAAAGAAAAAGATGGAAGGGCATTGCATGCCTAAGATGCGTGATCAAATGAAGAATATGAGGAAGAAGAACAATGAAGAAAAATGCAAGTACAGTGACAGCAGCAGCAGCAGTGATGACAGCGATAATGAAAAGTGTGGACGGAAGAAGGTATGATCCAAAAGTCTATACATCATTCTAAAGGAAATAATGTGAGTAACTAATATATCTTCATATAAGCCTTTAGGGAGCACTTCACTTGCAGAAAAGGTCGCAACTTATAAAGTAACATGTAAAATTTTAAAACATTTCCCACTTCTGAGCCCATAACCAGAGCATATCAAAACTTTTAATTACTATAACCTAAAGTTCTCGTTTTGTCTGCAGAACAAAGATGGGAGTCCTGCGAAAGATCCGATACAAGGAGTGCAAGGATAAGGCAACTTGAATCCTCTAATAAGACAGATGCTAAAGTACCTTAAATTTCATCAACATTCCTACACCTGAGTGTTGATGTGCCATGCCAATAAATGTTTATCGTTTTTATGCAATGGAAAAAGTTCAATGTGAAATTTAAGTGATCACAAGAAAGATCTGTTCCTTAACCAATTAATATGGCCATACAATCTCACCACAACTTCATTAGCATTACTTAAGCCAAACACAAAAGAAAGTGGGTGGTGAGAAAATATATTATGAACAGGGTTGCACCCACTTGCACATATAATGGCGAATGACCACCTATTATCTTTCCAAAGCTTATAAAATCGAAGAAAACCCTATAAGAAAGTCCACGTTTCTTGGCTATAAGCAAATCACATACTTACAGGATCCTTGCAACCTTTTTAAGTGAGTTTATACCATATTTTTCATACAGAAGCTTGGTCAATTGCATGAAAAAGTAATGGAATCATAGAAAAATAGACAAAGAAGACACATTTCAGGTGGGCAAAAGAACTAGAGGCTAAAGCTCTAGCTATTAATTAGTAGTAGTACTTCCCAACAAGCAACATTTACAGATACGCTACATTAGTTCACTAACAAAAAGATGCTCCATCCCCCCGCCCCCAACCCCAAAAAAAAAAAAAAAAAGAAAGAAAGCCTACACCCTAAAAGGAAGCATTCATGAACCATCTATGCACAAAGCGGACAAAATATTGAACACTATCACCCATTTCTTATATTATAGCAGTTAAGAGTCAAGCCTCTTTCACGTGCTTAGAAACAAAAGTTGCAATAGCATCAACAGCAAGATTTTCAGCTTCCTCTTGGGTGGACCCAGCCAACTGCAAGTGCTTTTTAGCAATCTTGAAGGAGTGATCACCACCGTCAATCACATATAATTCATTGACACACTTCATTTTCTTTCTTACAGCTTCCAGCTTCTCCAGTGGGCAAAGCCCATCTTTGCTACCCTACATGAAAATAAGCCACAGCATTTATACAAGGTCTAGAGCATTAGTAAGTCTACCCTTAGCAACACCACCCTATGGTGTTATAAAAGAAAATCTTATGGTGTTATAGTAACTGCTGAGAGCAAAGCATGATTATTTGATTTGTGAACAATATAACAGAATCAGCTATACGACAAAGCAAATTAGCAATGCGTGCACAAAAGTAGCCAAAATATATCACAATTAAACATATTTATATATGCACGTGTGCCGGTGAAAATGTGTGTATCCACATATAGCTAATGTGTGTATCCAGTCTTGTGCATATTGCTAAACAAGAACGTCTAACAAATAAGGCTCCATAAGTTGGACCTTGATGTCCACGTGACATGAATCCATCTATAAGCAAGTGCTTTTACCTGTACAAACATAACAGGTACTTCAGTTTGTAACAGCAACTCATCTCGTGTAGCACCTTTTGCACCCTGAAAGATTTGCAACTAAACTTAAAAATAGAAGAAAAATGAATGACTGCATATATACTCAGTAAAAGATAGTTACTGACAAGGTAAACAACAATAATTACAACGGTAAACTTCGCATGGATTTATATACAGTATATACAATGTCTACACATAGATGCTTAACTTCTCCACCATTATTAACAAATACTGAACATCACTGACGTGATCAACTAACTCAAAAAGTTGTGATTGCCTTGGTTCTTGATTAAGTCAGATACATGCACTTATTTTTTATGACAAGTATTGTAATCTTAATAGCTGTTTTAGACCACTCAAGATTGACAGAAACAACGCACTTGATTTTGAAATAAGATTGAAGGTAGCACCATGCAAAAAACATGCACATAAACATCAAACACAAGTAGATATTCTCGTGTCTTCAGAGCAAGCAATAGTGCAGTATGAATTGCAGCCATCCGATGAAAAAAATATATAAAGTACAACTCATACAACTTTTAGGCTCTAAGAAAATGAAAAAGATGTAAGTAATCAAGAATTTTAAGAAAGATTAGAAAATAATTTCAAGTGTTAAAAGTAGATAAATCTGCAATGAGGGAACTACGGGATTTTCTTCTTAAAATAACTTAGATTTATTAAAAGGGGACTGTTATTCTTCAACAAATTCTAATAGCATTGGAATTTTTGACTTACGAAAAAAACTTAACAAAAGGCAAATTGAAGAACATCTCCATAATTTCAAATAGAGGGCATAATATCCAGCTATAAACAACTAGAGGGGGAAAAAAGATATTTAAGCTGGTGTTTTAAGACATAAGCAACTGCAGTTCACTGTCGTCCATGTCAGGTGTAAACAAAAGCTAAAATGCGGTATTCATCTTATGAGCAGCAGGAATTAGAGCTGTAATAAAGCAAAAGGTTAGAGGATGGGTAAGAAGGACAGGAGTATTCTCAGGATAGTAGATAACCTTTAATGGGTACCCCAAGCAAACGATAGCTGAAGCACCGATGCCACGAACAGCTACCATGCAGCTAACCCTACACCAAAAGAGGACATGTCACATCATGTATGAATTTGGAATTAAATGGCATTACTTTGCTATTCATCAATTTTATGGTACGCCAAGGTATTAAATACATTAGATCAGGCAACGCACCCAAATAAACATAACTAATTCCAAGCACCTTTCAGCATCATATCTTGGAAAGAAACAAATTTAAACACTGCAACTGGAAAATAGTAGACCATCCAGCAAACCAAATTTGAACAATGGAACAACAACAACAGCTACAACTGAATGCCAAACAGGTTGGGGTCGGCTATATAAATCTGCATTGACCTTGTTTCTCATTAAGCACAATTCATGTCACCATGCAGATTTGAGCAACAGTAATAACATCATAATAAAAGATAAGATGTCTACACCTAAGTTAATTGTAAAAATGGTACAGAGACTAGATTGGATACTGAAGTATATCTGCCAAGAAAGTGTAGAAAGTGCATTGGACCCTGACATCCCATACATAATTTGTACTAGAAACTCAACTCAAGATGAATTTTACCTCTTCCTTATACACAAAGGTTAGAACTTAGTTGTCTGGATGGAATCAACAATAAAACAAGATAAAGTCCTAAATTGGAAAAACCAAGCTTACAAAAATAAAATAACATTTAAATGTGGTACTTTACTGAGAGAATAGTTCGACAACTATTACCTTGAACCCATTGACTTCCCTGCCAAGATCAATGGATGCCCCGGGTATTTAGAAGCCACCTCTTTGACAATATTAGAGTGAAAATCAACCAATTTTTCTGCTTTGGGGGGAGGTTTCTTCTTTCCACCAGACATGTCTGCAAGAATCCATAAAATATCAGAAAGAAAATATGTACTATAAATGTGCACTGATAATACATGGAATGACATAAATCTTACATGGGTAATCAAAGGTCACAACTTCAGCTGCATTCAGTGCCTTAGTCAACATCTCTTTCCATCTTCACAAAGCTTGAATAAGTTAGCATATAAGCTTTATACTACTTATAAAGCATGTAGCTGAACTCTGATTTCGAAAGGTCATTTACAAATTACAAGTATAGTAACTAACAACGTTTCTTGACATGTCTAGTATGGTAAAAAAAAGATATAATCATACAAATAGGATAAATGACAACAATGGCTATGTGGTTGAAGCAAATGAAATGGAGTATTTATAAGTTGGGATAGTTGCAAGGCGAAAAATGGCTTCCCTCCATAAGTAAAGAACTCATTTTACTCTTCTACAAAAAAACTCTTTTTCCTTCTGCTGTAACCTATTTCCATCATACCAAGCTCAGAAATTTGGTAAGCACTATGAATCCACTACTTTTTTAGAAAAATGTTCACATTTGCTCCTGTCTATACGAAATTTTTCAATTTTGCCATCCGTTATCCTTTTGGTTCATTCACACCCTTGCTCGTAGCATATCGTTCTCATATTTTCTCTTATCATTAATGGAGATCTTGCTAAATGAGTGAACTTCACGTATCCAATATCATTGATCAAAAAGATCCAAATTCACCCTTCAAAGTTTAACTATGACTAAAACTTACCCTCAAGTTCGAGCTACATTAAAGTTCGAGGGCAATAGTGAGACTTTTCCCTAAGTCCTAAAATTCGAAATAAAGACCAAAGTTGCTTTAATTCGAATAGTATCGAGGTAAAATTGTTTCCTTAATAAGTAATGACTCAACCTTCCACAATCCTTTTTTTAAAAAAAAAGAAATTCATTTCCCACTCGAAATCTGGGATTCACTTTAAAACCCGACTAATACAGATTCACGCACAATCCTCTCACTTTACCGTAACTTAAAACCTTGCTTAGCTATGTTCATAAAAATGTACTTATCACATAATAAAATCAAATTCCAAATAACATGACAAATATTAAAGCATGTACCAAAAAGTGGCCATATAATGCAAAAAATGACCTGATCATCCAATCAGAAGTACTCGGAGCACCTGCACCATGAGCAAATACAATTACCGGTAACTTCCTACAACTTTCTTTTTCATTTTTCATTTTTACTATTTGATTTTGCTTTTTTTGATCTTTTGTTTGTTCGATTTGTTCTATACGCTTTCGTTTCGAAGCGCGTCGAGTCGACATTGTAAACGATACCGTTGAATATGATGCCGGAGGAATTGATCGGAAAATTGATGCCGGAAGTGGAAATAGATTGATTACCTAATTTTGCACATTTTGATTTTCGCGCCAAATTTGGGAAAGTTTGTTAAACGGTGGGAATATCAAATATGGGCTGGGCTGATAAGATTTAAATTGTCAAGTTTTTGCGCAAAATGAACACTTTTGGCGCCGCAGTCACAATTTTGAACTCAGTAAAATAAGTCTTACAAAAATCGCCCTCCTCAGGTAAATTTTCTGGCGTTGCTATAAGTTAGTTCTTGACGATTACTATATGTTTCTAACTAGAAATATCTCGCTATAGCGAAATTTTTTGTATTGGGGTTATTTTTGTAATAATTTACTTATTGAGGTAAATTTGTGACGGGTCGTGAAAAGTGACTTATTTTTATAAATTTTCCAAGAAAAGTTGGGTTAACGGGCTCGTGTTTACATGGATAATTAGTGTAAGAACGAGAAATTTGAACAAATAGGTTGATCCTGAAGTATCATGATTAAATTTGACTATGTTTTAAGGAATTTTAATTTTCAAGTTTCGTCGAGCAAGGGAATTACTTGTGAACAATTGATTTTTTTTCGATCTAGCAAAAAATGTGATGAAGTGTTGCCCTGGTCGACGAAAATTGAGGATTAAGGATACTTTTGCACAATTATTTTCACGTTCAATTTCATCAAACTATGAGTATATGTACAATTTATATGTTAGTGATAGTTTTCAATGCTACTGTGTAATAGAGGGTGACAATTTGCAAATGTTGGCGCCATATGGTTTTGCTTGTTTTTTTTTTTTTTTGGTTTCTCACCCAGTGTCCTGTATTCTCATTGAAGCCCCGATTAATTAGGATTCGCGCCGTGTAAGGCCCCCACTCTGGAGAAGCGCTCACCGCCAAGGATTTTTTTTCATACCCAGTTTGTTGGAGTACCACATTGGTTTTGCTTGTTGGACCCTCTAAATAGTGGCGAAGTGACACTTAGGCTAGTTTTGCAAAAACGGCAGCCATACACCTTTCTAGTAGATATATCGTGGTCACGGCCTAAAAAATCTCAACAAAAATTCTAGGAAATAAAAAGACAATGATAAAGAAAATAGAATTTCATATCCACATGGTATAAAATTTTAATTATCTATTGTTCTGTCATAAATTAAACAAGAAGTCAACAGCAATACACACATGTCAAATTGTGAATCATGAGATTCTAAATTTCCATCGACGGTGGTAATTACAATTTGAGAGTAAAGATTATTCATACAAGTTGCAAATTGTATAGTCAAAAAAGTATAGAGGAATATAATGTCAACTAGTACTATAAACCTTATTATGTCCTTATGTCAAACAGAGAAGAACGTACTCCTTCCGTCCCAATTTATGTGATACAGTTCGAATTTTAAGAGTCGAATTGTTTTATTTAAAAGATATATGAAGAAATCACGGATCAAAGATTTTCTTGTTTAACTCTCGAAAAACGAAATGCGTCACATAAAATGGGACGGGAGAGTATCTTATATTACTCATATTAGTTTATGAATGTTTTTGAGATGCTTCAGGATTAAGCTGCTTCGTTCTTTGATATAATATGAAATATTTTTGCCTTGCCATTCATGGATTGTAGGAGCCAACTTCTATTAAGAATTTAAAGGATTTTCAATCTTTCTTTAAAAATATACACGCTTTTAAAATGGACAAATTATAGTAAAAAAAGTGTGTTACCATTGCAATTTGACCCACTTGATTATATGTATGATTATATTCGTAATCTTATCCTTCTAGACAAATCGCATAATGGTTTTGATCTCCAGGATCTCATTATTGTGTCATATCTTTCGTATTTAGCCTTCATTCATGGGGTATGTTTTATTATAAAAGGGGCTAATTATTACCCAATCCTTGTGTATTGAGCAAATTCAAAGAACAATAAGAAAAAAAAGAAGAATCTTGAATTCTTCAAGGCTTTTGGTTGTTCACTCTCCCTCAAGGGCTTCTAATGATTGTGCTCATTTGATCTAGAGTGGTACATCTTGGCCATGCATGGATCCAACAATACACATGATAATTAGAAGCTCTTGAACGAGTATGAACAAGTCATGTCTTGCCAAACGTCACACCTACAAAATTCAGGATTTTAAGTTTATAGATACCAAACTCTTTGACGGATACATCGATGTAAAGATCATATTTAACATCATCAATGGCAATCATTGCTCACTCTCCCTCAAGGGCTTCTGCCTTTGTTGAGCTTCATCAAGTGAGCCATAATTTAGGCAGAAGTGCTGTAGGGAGAGTGGATAATGTTGGTCATAGTCAAAATTGGCCAAGAGCTAAAGCCTAAATGTTGCTTCTTTCCTTGTTGACTACTTCGAATATTCATTAAAACTGGCTGATCATATATATTTTAACTAGTTAGGCAGAGGCGGAGGCAGAATTTTCAACAAAGGGTTCAAAATTTAAAAAGTAAAACTTAGACTTGTGTCGAGGAGATTCACCATATGATATGTATATATAAAATAAATCGATTTTACCGTGTATACGTAGTGCAATTTTCCGGCGTAGGGATGAGTGGCTCTGCCACTGTAGTTAGGTGAGTTGTTTATTTCTTTCCTAGTTGATTAGGGTCGTCTTTATTTTCTGCGTGGATCTTGCATGCATGCATGTGGTCCACCGTCCAAGACTTGTTTATAGAGATCTTTTGGTCTTGGAATATTTTCCAATATTTTATGAGTCTTTTGGACCAAATTGAGTTCAACTTTTTTATACCACTCTAATAAAGGGGTTAATTCCCAAGGTCAATTGGATTTTGTTTTTCTTGTCTTTGTTTATTATTCTAGTTTTCCTGGCTTATTATCTTCTTAGATTTAATCTCTCTAAGCAAAAGAAGTCATCTTTCATCTATTCTTTTGGCATTTTGAGACTTAATATTAAGCAACTACCTCAACATACATGTTCCAAAATATGATACTCCTTCCGTCTCAAAAAGACGGTCTCTTTTTGTTTTTTGAGAGTCAATTTGACTAAACTTTGACCAACATTTTAAGATGTATTTTTTCACCAAAATGATATGAGAAAAGTTGTAACTTATAGTACGTTTTAAGTAGTTTTCAAATATATAATTTTATTGTTATAATATTAAGTTAATCTAATCCATTTTAGCTTCAAAGTTTAGTCAAATTCACTCTTGAAAAACAAAAGAGACAGTCTTTTTGAAACGGAGGGAGTACTACTTTTACATTTTGTGTAATTGTCAAAGCTGATCAAAATATTCAAGCATATATTTTTTTCGTTTGATTTTGTAAGTGGTCCCTACCTTAATAGTAATAACTTCTTTATCTGTTTCTTTGTTTTTTTTGTTTTTAGAAAAATAATTATATATATGTCCAATCTCTAGTGATAGTAGAACCAACCAAGATGTATGTCGTCCGACCCGACCTCAGACTCCTTCTTTCCGACCTATTTGACTCTCATATCTAGTTGGAGAATGTTAAAGAATTAAGAAGGTATAGCTTGAAAGTGAAAATGAGGGAGATTAGTCGAGGTGCGCGTAAGATGACCTGGACACCACCGTTATAAAAAATGGAAACGAAAGAGATTAACTTAATGATAGATCTTCTCCACCTCTAATTTAATGGTAATTAGAATTTCGAACCATGCAAAGGATAGTAAAAATCACTATTTATCCCGTGAAAGATGGAAGACACAGTAGCATGTGAAAGACAATAGTACAATGTCAGTTGCACTTAAACTTTGTCAAAAAATGGAAGGATTGCAGGTAAATTGTTGTCCTCCAATATAACCTTAACTAGATAAAGTGCAAAGTGCTGAGAATGCAGTGCCTGTATGAAAGGTTTCACATCAGTCATGAATTTTCCTAGCTCTTCAACACACAGCCCCTGGCCCTTTGCCCTTATGATTCCCACAACTTACACTGCAACAGGAATCTGACTTCTTTTATCTGTTCACCACATTTGTTTGTGCTTGTGTGTGGAGGACAGCTCCAAGTGCTGAGTGACTGTGTTTATTTATCTTGTATCCACCTGCAGGACCACCTCAACTGCTCCACAATGTTGTCCCAAGAAAAGAAATCATAGTAGCTGGCTAGTTCTTGCAACTTTTCCTTTGTTATTTTTAATAGTAGTAGGGATTTTCTAGTCTTTTTAGGGCTACAAGAGAGATGTGGGCAGGGGCGGAACCACCCTTGCCGAGGGGTTGAACCCCTTTCGCCGGAAAATTGCACTGCGTATATATACCTACCATATGTTGAACTCCTTGACACAAGTCTAAGCTTTATTTTTTAAATTTTGAACCTCCTTGTTGGAAACCCTGCCTCCGCCCCTAGATGTGGGGAAGCTATAGTCACAAATTTGTTTATAGTCACGACTATTGTGAGATAGTCAATAAAGTTGAAAATTTTAGAAAAAACTTAGAATAGAAAGGACGATATATACTCTTGGTGAAAAAATGTCAGCCCGGTGCACAAAGCATCTCGCGTTCACGTAGGGTCTGGGGAAGGACTCTACCTGTGATGTACACAACCTAACTTAATGCAAGCATTAGTGACTGTTTTTAAGGCTTGAATTCATGACTTATTATTCTGAATCAACATATAGGTAAACAAGTAGAGTATACCAAGGAGAAAGAACTGTATGTACATGTCCAAGTTGTATTTTAACGTTACTAATGAAATTTGATGATTTATTTCATCTCTATGCTCACTAAACGTGCCTCTTACTTTCATGAAACCAATCTAGTTGTCACATCTTTCCTATTTCCATAGGTGGAAGTTTGGTAACAATATTCAATCAGAGGGAGAGCTTGAAAACAGTACTAGTATGTGTTAGCTTAGTAGTACTCCCTCTGTCCCACTTTGTTTGTCATAGTTCGTGTTTTGAGAGTCAAATAAGTTTATCTTTGACCGTAATATTTATAGTACTTTTCATGTAGTTTTCAAATATGTAAATTTTATTTAAAAAAGGTTAAATATTTTATATTCTAATATACACTCAAATATATGAAGTTTGACTTTCGAAACAGTAACTATGACAAAATAGGACACAGAGGGAGTAGTAAAGAACAAGGATGAGTTTATTACAAATATATATACATTGTTACATCCTGAATATGAAGCATTACTAAAACAAATCTTCCCCCACACCCAATCATAGGTATGGAGGGGGAGAGAAGTGTTGGATAGTAAAGTTCTTTTAAATTTCTTCAAGAATTAATCATTGACAAGAAACAAGTCATCTTGGATTGTAAAGCTCTTTAAATTTCTTCAAGAATTAATCATTGACAAGAAAAAAGTCACTGGCTGGCATTATGCAAGCTCTTGATTTTTCTCCACAACTCTCACTTCTTTTGCAGATCTAAGCACATTAGCCTGTTTCATCATGAAATGTCATTATTGTTAGTAACAATAAAATAGTATTCACACCATATATACAAATATTTTGAAACACACATTAAAGAGAAGAAGAAGAAGGCCAATATATAAAAGAAACCTGATCATCAGTGATTTCAACTGCAAAGCCATCAACAATAACCAATGACAATCTCTTCTTGTAAGTGCCTGGCTCAAGGGTGTTGGCTAATAGTTCATCATGTTTCTTGCTTATGTACAGATCCAACTCATAGCTTCCCTTCTTTGTTCTATCATTATACATATGATGCACCGTTTTCAACAAAATGTAGGACAAAGACTATATATAACTCGATATTTTATTAAATTCGAAGAGGCAAATCCAAGATTTAAACGTAATGTGTTGAACGTTCGAGTTTCTTGAACATTAATTGTAACAAAAGAAAAAGAGATACTAACCTCTTGGATCGAAGACGCTCGTATTCAGGATCATAGTTCAAGAAAACAAAGTAAAGTTCACTATTTCCATTACTTTCCATTATCCTCCTTTCTCTTTCTGCCTTTACAATTTTCTTTTTCTTGTTATTTTTTCTTCAAATGAAAATGTGCACGAGGAAATGAATCTCAACAAGGTGCTATTTATACATGCAAAGTCAACATACTTTTACAACATAAATATATATTGTTCTCTTAAAGTAATTACTCCCTCCGGTCCATTTTATTTGATCACTTTCCTTTTTTAAAATCAAATAATGTAAACTTTGACCAACATTTTGAGATATATTTCTTCACCATATTAATATGACAAGAATTGCAACTTATAGTATTTTTCGTGTAGTTTTTTAATATCTAAATTATAATTTTAAAATATTGACTAAATCTAGTTCAATTTGAATCTGAAAATTGGTCAACTTGAATCTCGAAAAGTGAAAAATATCAAATACAGTGGATCGGAGGGAGTATAAAAATATAAGTGAATTTACATAGAGAAGCTAATTGTTTCTAAATAGAAAAATATATGACGTTTTATTTAAACACTCTAAAATAAAAGAATGTTGCATAAAGTGGAACAAAAGGAAAGAAGAAATTATGACGTTACACAAGCAGGTTATCCCTATATTATCTACAGGTACATAAAAAGTAGGATTTGAAGTTTGATAATAAAACATGCTACTTACTACATCAGCTAAAGATAATTTGTTTGTGTAAACTTTTCCTTACATCGTCGATGTATATTATATCTAATTTCACCGACTATCCATTTGACTCTCTTCAGTAATTATCTTTCGTGCATGTAAGAGATAAAAATAATGAGAGAATAATGTAAGTTAATTATTGCATGATCATGCTTAAGGAGGCACGAAGAAGCTTCTTGATTCCTTGGGTTTTGCTAATTAAGAATCATAAAATACTGCTAACCACACGCTTTGGCAGAAAGTCAACAATTTAAAAAAGAAAAGTAAACAAAGGGTCAGTCAAAATGTACGTTACACTAAACATAATCTCCGTCCGTTCCAAAAATGATGAACATATTACTATTTGAAGGGTCAAACAAGATTTAAGTAAGTCCGTCTAATCTAGTTCGAAAAGATAGATAGTTGTTGCTCATTCCCGTTAGGCCGAAGTCTTTGGCCTTTCCTTCTCCGCGCCCGCTCAGGCTTCGCTGACCTATCGCGTGGTAAAAAGAAGAAAGTACAAAAGAATAGTAAACAGAGCGAGCTAGGTGCATAAGCTTTTTCTACTACAAAAACGATTCCTCCCCGACAAAAAGTGGTCCGCCAACTGTACTTATGTTTGACCACATGTCTTACAAATATTTTCTAACTATTTTGAATTGTTAACTATTGTAACTTATAATATTTTTCATGTAGTTTCTAAATATGTAAATTTGTCAAAAAAGTTTAAAAATCCGATGTGCAAATTCCCATTGAATATTAGTCGATTTGACTCTCGTACTCCGCAAAAGTTCATCATTTTTTAAACAGACGGAGTACTATACTTAAACAAGTCATAGGTTGGTAATATAAAATCCCAACCGCACGTCTATTGACCTATATATATTTTGAGTTATTAAAAGGAAATAAGGAGCTGTATAATGTGTAGCAATTGGTACAGGTGTCTTAGATACCGTGACTAAATGAGATTGATTGAATTATTATCTTAATCCCTATACTTAAGCTTGATAATGAACTCTATACAACTTGGTAAATAGAGCTTAATGAGTAATTAAGTTCAATTTATGAAGAATAGCTAGACTTCAGTGGAATCTTAACATGTTATCAGTAAATAATGACATCCAAATAAAGTCATTTTAGTCAATTATGCACTAATTATTATGCTCAGTTAAGGCTATTTCCAGTTAAGGTTCTTGCATGTGCCATGTAATTTGGTACTTTCTGTGCACTGGTGTATTCTTATTTCTTGGAGAAGTTTCCTACTCCCTCCGTTCCACAATGGATGACATGTATCGGATATCGAGAGTCGAGCCAGTTTATCTTTGACCGTAATATGTCTTTTCATATGTCTTTTAAATATTTTGAATTATTAATTATTGTGACTTATAGTACTTTTTATGTAGTTTTTAAATATATAAATATCGTTCGAAAAAACTTAAAAATTATATGTTCAAATTCATGGTCAAAATGAACTCGTTTAACTCTCCAAATTCAAAACATTTATCGTCTTATGTGTGTTTGTGTTTATTCGTGTATAAAACTTGTTAGTACAAAGTAGCACTCAAAAATACTAGTAAGAAGAAAGAACCTCAGATATCAATACTTAACACGATTAAATCCTTTTCTGTGAAAATCTCACCATTATTTAAGTTATCTAAGTGAATTATTGTACTTCCACTGTACTACTTATTAACACATTGTATGAAACCGAGTTTAATTAAGTCGTTAAACATGTAAATTCTTTTACATGACTTGATAGAAAATACATGTTGGTATGTGGAATGAGTCTCATATCGGTAAAAGAAAGGGGGCAAGATGCCCATATAAGCTTTGAACAATTCTTCACTTTTTAAATTAGCTTTTGACGTATGAGTTAAGTCCAAACTTATGTGGACGCCCGTATATGTGTGGGTGTCGTGTGATAGGCGCCCGGTGCTCGATTTTAACAATACACGTCTTGGGGGTAGGTTTAGGGGGACCTGGTCTTGAATGACTGAAGGGTAGTCATAAAAGGACACGTGTAAAGATCTGACATATGTCAGTCACATTATTATAGAAGTAAAGTAGTCCTCTGAATATATATATGTCTGGTTAAGTGATAGATAAATTAGAAGAAGAAACCAACGAATCAAAGAGCAGAAATGAAAGCCTTTGATAATTTGTCTATCTCTGCACTGTGTAAGAACCACACGTGAGGCTACTCCATAATTTAATGGATTAATATTCAAGATTTTTAGTACTACTAAACTCATTATATTATATGAGTTCAGCTCTAATGTTTGTTTGTAATTTTAATAAATCTTTATATATGTTTCGAGTCAAAGTTATTGATGTACATATTACTGGTGACTGATTAGTATTGGTTAATTTGAATCTTTATATATCTCTTCAAGTAATTGAGAAGAGAGAATTGAGAGAAGGCCGAGACTTTCTTGTTGAAGCCCGAGGCTTCAAGTATATCGTTAACTTGAAACCTATGGAGATTCATCGCTAGTGTAAAATCCTTGTAAGGTTCGAGTTTCACTTTCTCCTTTTGAATAATTAAATTCTTGTTTGAATTGTTTATCCGTTCTTTCTTCTAATTCTTGTCTTCTTAGTCTTGAACTTCTCGATATCTTTGATATCACGTTATCAAATTTACTTGCTTCCACTCATTTATCGTATAGTTTGCTTCCGCGTATTTTCCATTGCATCAGTATACTAGGGCTGTAAAAAACTTCATATAAGCCACCAATTGATATTTAGTAAAATGATATCTTAGAGATGTATTATATATGTCAAGATTCAGATTCAAATTTGTTCTTTTGTTCTAGTCAATGGCCACACTATGTTTAAGTCCACGATCAATATTAATATACTTTACAATAATTTGGAAGAGATCAACATATCAACAAATGGTTAAAAATTGATAATAAAATATTACTAGTATTATTTCAGTAACCCAAAAGTTTCAAGCATGTTTCAAAACATCCATTTTTTCATCATGTATGCTTTAATTTGAATGTAACATACCTATGATGAATTCAATTAATTAACATCAAAACATTATATATATGTATATATTTCTGAGCTCCATATAGCACATATTTTACACAGGTACCACTTCTTGTGACAGCTAATAACGAGGGGAATTTAGGACAACTCAGAGAAAAACACACACACGCGCGCTAATAATTACTCTCTCTCTGTTCCAAAAAGGATGACATGTTTCGAATTTCGAGAGTCAAACGAGTTCATTTTGACTGTAAATTTGAAAATACAATCTTTAAACATTTTGGAACGATATTTATATATTTAGAAACTACATAAAAAGTACCATAAATCACAATAATTAATAATTCAAAATATTTAAAAGACATGAAAATATTACGGCCAAAGATAAACTCGTTTGACACTCGAAATCCGAAACATGTCATCCATTATGGAACCGAGTGAGTACTAATTTGATGAGTAATGTTTCACCCTCAATACATCTCCTAAGTATATAACTACTTTCTCCATTGTAGGTCTAGCCTCAGGCTCACTATTTGTGCAACTCCATGCAATGTTTAATACATGCAAAGCTTGTTTTCTTTCTTTTCCTTGTACAAAAAATTCAAACTTCCCTTTTTCTTCTTTTTTCATTCCTTGCTTTCCTAGTATATCCAACAAAATAATCCCAAAATTATATACATCACTTTTTTGACTTAGCATTTCACAATATGTATATTCATGAAGAGGGGGTGGTTTCTTTTGCCAAGTATCTTTCTCTGCTAATTGAACAAAGCCATAGTCAGAAAGGCAAGAAGTGAAATCTATGTTGATCATGACATTAGATGCCTTGACATTGCCATGAACATTTAAATGTATGTCCTTGTGATCATTTTCCTTTGGAGGATTTTGAGAGTGGATAAATGCAAGACCATGAGCAATGCATAGGATTATTTTTAAACGTTGTTTCCATTCTAGTGCAGTTTGACCTAGATCTCTTGCTCCTGCAAGATAAATTAAAATTCAATTATGTAATTAAAAGAGTTTAAATATATTATACGTGTTACAAAAAGGTCGCACTATCAGTGAAATTTAACCGGTTTTAGCAAGTGATCACTCCATTTCCCAAATTTTCAAGAAAACATTTATTTATACCAAAATACAAAATACTATTCGAGTATTCATTAAGTTGTTGTATTAAGAAAAGAGATAAAAAGTTTTCAAATATAAAAGTTGTCATTACTTAATTGAGAATACGTTAAGAAACAAGAATATCATATAAAATGAAATAGATGGCATAAATATTAAACTCATTTTCAAAGTACTTAGAAATCTTGACAAATTTTAAATATGCCTATGTGGGGCATCTTTTATACTTCATCTGTTCCACTTTATGTGTCATAGGTTGACTTGACACAACGTTTAAGAAATAAAGGAAGATTTTTAAAACATGTGGTGTAAAATAAGACAAAGATGTTTGTGTGATTGTAAATCATTTCAGTAATGACAAAATTGTAATTTTGAAGTTACATTGTTACCAAATTTAGAATGTTGTCATTCTTTTTTGAACAGATGAATAAGAAAATGCTGCCACATAAGTTAGAACGGATGGAGTAGTTAGTGAAAAAAGGGATTGTGGTGATCTATGAATATGAAAGCTCACCACCACCAAGTGATGTGGTGTAGTGGATGGGACTACTCCTCCCTTAACCAGAGGTCTCGGGTTCGAGCCCTGGGTATGGAAAAATCACTGGTAGGGAGCGCTCCCCCGAATGGACTCCAATGAGGGTACCGGATACCGAGTAGGAAATCAAAAAAAAAAAAATATGAAAGCTCACCTGCAAGTAAATCAGCAAGACTACCCATGGGATAGTAATCACAAACAACAAATTTGATCCTCTTTGAGTAGAGATAAGCTGTGATGGGAACAAGTTGCTTGCACTCTCTACTAACCCTAGCAAACCTTTCAATTCTTCTACCAAATTCACTCTTTTTCATAACCACTTTTCTAAATCTCTTTAGAGCACATATTTTCCCTTTTAAAAGCACAGCTTTCTCAGTCATACCTAAACAACTCTCTCCCATAACCCCAGCTGAAGCCCTCAACACTTCTTTTAGTGTCAATCTTGGCTCACAAGATCGTGTAACCGCTTTACCTGTTCAGACATAATATAATTACGTTAATAAAAATGTATTTTTTTTAGATGAGATGATTACATAATTTAACGTACCAACGTTCCGATTAGGATCATTATTTTCGTCGAAAAATACGAGGGGGACATCTTGTTTGAATCCTATGATAAAGTCCTCATACTCATGTATAGACATTGATCTGCAGCTATTTTCTTCATGATCATTGAAGTTCCTTCTAATTTGGTGTTTAGTAACAAAAGCTCTTGATAACATCCTTTTTTTTTACCTTAGGGAAATGAGGTTTAAAGAAACTTTCAGAAAGAGGTTCCTTGTAGAGAATTTATGGTGTTTAGGGTATTGTCTCATTGGACTATAGTATCTTAGGATATATCGATCGAATTAATTAATTCCAGGTGGTCAAAAAATATTTGTTTGATATTGGATTTCTTGCTTTGTTTTCACCACAAACTTTTATTGGCTCGGAATATTATTTTTTTTTTTAATTCTTAGGTATTAAATCTCATATAATAGATGTGAAGTATATTCGCTATCAAATGAAGTTGATGTCATGAAATCATACTATTATATATTGTGTTGTGGTTTCTATAGTAGACAACGCAGGGAACCCAACAATAGCTTTAGCTTTAACGGGAGCTACTGACCTATGAGTTCGCCAAGCGAGTGAGTCAACCTCTTTCCTTTCTCGGGCAAAGACTTCCTTAGTTTGGTGAATTGAAGTTGGCCTTAGGTATAATAGGACTCCCAGTTACTGCGCGCGATCGTATATTGAGGTGCTCCCCGCCGGTTGTTGGAACAGACGCTTTCTACTATGTTTAAGTTATATATCTAGCTATATAACTTATATATCCTAGTTCCTAATCTAATGACGTAAAAAACTCTATACACTATCCATTGTATATATGCATGGTTTTATTTTAACTCCTAAAGAAGAAACATTGACAATTAAATAATCCTAGGGCGATATGTTTGTCGAGGGTCTATATATCTTAAACAGCCTCTCCATCTTGTTGAAGGTAAGATCTGCGTACATCTCATCCTCTTCCGACCTCACTTGTGGGCGGTATGTTTGAGTCATTTAAAGCGGACAATGAAAAGGACATGCAGATACGTCACTAATTCCATAAGAAAATTAATGCAATAATATATTACTTCAATATCAAGACATTAATATTGATCCCTCTTTTGTTTCATTTGTACTAGGAGTACTAAACTGCGTCATTAATTTTTGTGGTGTACTAATTTTTATTTAGACCTGTCTTGATAGTATCGGCACTGTGGGCTTCACTTGAATCTTTCATGCTTGAATAAAATGTATTACATTTTTATATTAAGGTATTTTTTTGTCTTTATTTCAACTTACCTTGGCCAATGACAAATAGCAAGATTTAAGAATTGGCCGTCAATCGCCGGTATGATGCAAGCTACTTCATCCGTTTCAAAATGGTTGTCATAGTTCGGATTTCAAGAGTCAAATGAGTTTATTTTGATCGTCAATTTAAACATATAATCTTTAAGTTTTTTATAACAATGTTTATATATTTAAAAACTACATAAAAAGTACTATAAGTCACAGTAGTTAATAATTCAAAATATTTAAAAGACATGAAAATATTACGATCAAAGTTAAACTCGTTTGACTCTCGAAATTCGAACTATGACAACCATTTTGCAACGGATGGAGTATTATAATAAGGGGAATTATCAAATAACCAGAATGAGCTCATATGGTTCTTATTATTATTGTTATTATTTGAGCATTTTTTTAAAAGTAAACTTTGATGTCGTAGTTAATTATAGTAGAGTGATGCTAAGTAAGATAATATCTCAAAATTCTATTCACACGAGAATTCCTTTGTTTCAATATTTGAGTCCAATAAGGTAGACAATGAAAAGGATTGAGGAAAAATAATACTCCATCCGTTCCAAAATTGTTGTCATAGTTCGGATTTCGAGAGTCAAACGAGTTCATTTTGACCGTGAATTTAAACATATAATCTTTACGTTTTTTATAACGATATTTATATATTCAGAAACTACATAAAAAGTACTATAAGTCACAATAATTAATAATTTAAAATAATTAAAAGACATATGAAAATATTACGGTCAAAATTAAATTTGTTTGACTCTCGAAATTCGAACTATGACAACCATTTTGGAACAGAGGGAGTATGTATTTCAACGTCATGACATTTTAATTCCTTTTCGTTTTCGATTTTTTGTTACTAATCTATTTCATGTTGTAAGAGTAATATGTCCACTTCTTGATAATATCACTCGAATAGGACTCATACTTAGGTTATTAATGATGGATCAATTCATGTCTACCTCGACTATTCAATCGGGTACTTTCTTTGTCTCATGGCATAACTACCGAATAATTCTATCTACTATATTCCGACCGATAGGAAAAAATCAGTCTTTTTTGTCCAATTAGAATTGGCCTTTTTCGTCTTAATAAAAATTTGAACCATGATCTCCAATAATTTTTACCATCTTCATTGAACGTTAGGCCACACATTTTAAGTGGCTAATGGTTACCCTTGCATTCTAAGACCCGTTCAAAGCTTTAGCAGCTAGTTCAATTCCAACAACGCAGACAGTAAGTTCGTTTCGTATGTGGTATAGGATTAATTAATTCTGGTATAAAAAGCTGTATGGTTTTTTTATATATTTGGTTTGCAAATTCAAATCAGTATTATCTAATCCCAATATAAACTTATGTACAATTTGATGGATAAATAAATACCATGGACCTCGATGGTATAAAATAATCCCGGTATTGACTTATCCTTGTATAAGTGATCCCAGTATAACTTATCCTCGTACCAAATGATGTGGGATTCAAATGTGACTAAGTTTCCCCCTCTTCTTACCTCTCTTTCTCCCATATTCACTGCCCACCCTTCCAAAGAAACAACCGAATTGCCCATTGCTTAATCCTATATATAGCCATATCTTTCTATTTTCATCAAACAGAAACAAATATATTTCCTTTTTCAACCTATTTACATCCATGGCCAAACTCTCCATTGCCATTGCTTTCCTCTTGTTCACCCTCTCATTCGCTCGAACGCCCTTAACTCAACCGGAAAATGACATCACTCATCCCAAACTTCCCGATACTCAACCGGAATCCGATGCCAACCCCACTCTTAACCAGTTGGACAAAGAAAGTCAGCATGTTCAAGACCTTCCTGAACCTAAGGCCAAAAGAGTTGATGCAGCAGTACCTTTGACGTTTGTCCAGCTTCGTCCGATTAACCGCCATTTCAGGATCAGATCTAGGCACCCTTTCAGACTATGCCACCACCATAACCACCACCATGCATACAATCTGAAGCCAAGAACACACCTTGATCAGATCCCTGATGGTAAAGATGTGATACATTCTTCTGGTGAGAACAGTGACTTTGAAAATGTAATGGTCCATGAAGACATAACTGAGATTCCAGGGGAGTGGATAAGTTTCCTCCACCACAACCATCATCACCACGACGACGACGACGATGATGATCAGAAGATGGCGAAATTCTTAATAAAACGGGGCAATCATGATAAGTATGCAAAACTGAAACTAAAGCGTCAGTTCTATGACCCCCTTGATGATGATGATGAGGAGGATGAAGACGAGGATGAGGATGACAAGATTTCAGCAATGCAGCATGAAGATCATCATAGCTTTGACAAGAAGAAACTGAAGAAACATTTCCACAATCATCATGAAGATGAAGAAGAGCAAGAAGCTGAACAAGAGAATGAGGCACATAAAGAGGAAAAGAGGACAGGTGGTTTCATGAAGCGTATCCGCAAGTTCTTGGATCCCTACCTGGACTGAAGCACCTTCATTAATGTGCTCCACGTTTTGCTTTAGCATTTTGTAAGAGCATACGTATTTGTATTAGCTCATTTTTTTCATTTTTTCTTTAATAGCTTGCAATGGTAGGATCGCTCCTTTTGGTCGAGGCCTATAGACAACCTTTTTGTAAAGATACAATAAGGTTGTGCCCACCATCTCACTACCATGGCAGTGGAGCAGTTTGTGCATCGGAAAAGCATTTAGCTTGTTGTGATGTGTGTAAACTTTGCGTCCATGGTAGATGTTGTAGGAAGGATTTCTGATATGTATACAATATGATTGCAATGCCAAGTTGAATATACTGGCTTATACAACAAAAATTTGAAAATTAGAATAAAATTCTTCATTTCTTTTTGTGAATTACTGATTTGAATGAAAATCAAAGAATTAAAAGATTCTCAGAAGTAGGTAGAGCATGCACCAGTTTGATGGCTGCTGGTGAGTTCCGCACAAGGCCAAGGGCTGACTTGAACTGCAGCTCCGCTAACATCTGAGCATTTCCAAGGGGAATTTCGTGGTCCGGGGTTGCCATGAAGGTTGATATTGGAGAGACAAATCCCCGAGAATGGGGAATTTTTCAGACCACGAATCAAACCAGCCTGCAAAACCTTTTCACCCCAAACATCCTTAATCTTGATACCTTTAACAATTGGAAGAGCATTTGGATTGAAGTTTTCATCTGGATGGTCCCCAACATCACCTGCTATCTTAATCCCCGTCCGTGCATTTTCCATGTAGACATTTGAGACCGTAATGTTTCTGATCACCCCTCCTCGACCAATGTTTGTCTTAATGTGAATGCCAACTCCCATGTTAAAAAGGGTTATATGCTCAGCTAAAACATCCACTACGCCACCAGAAGTTTCACTTCCAACCGCAATCCCAGCAAACGGAGATGATCCAGTTATCCTTCGGATAGTTATGCTATGACTAGGGCGACCATAAGCAATGCCATATTGATCCCACCCACTCTTCACAGCTACTAGGTCATCCCCTACGGAAATGTAAGAGTCTTCTATGCAGACATGGGAGCTTGAATCTGCAAAAGTTAATAAACGATAATCTTGAATTAATTGTAAAGAAAAAGAACTGCAATTAATTGCTGAAGAACCCTCCCACTTGGTAACCTAATTAATCACCTTCCAAGAAAAATGTGGGTGGTGGAAAGCAAGTTTCTCCACAGGAAGTAACTAGCTTCTTTACGAAAGGGTAACGGAAAAATTTAAGCTGATAAACTTCTTTTAGCAGTCCTCTTTGTTGCTAAAGAAGATTGATGCTAGATTTTAACCTATCACATACACACAATATGCATCGTATAGAAGGTTGAAAATCATTGGTTCTTCACAAAATAATGATAACCTCTACATGATGTCTAATGTCCAAATGTAAAAGAAAGAAGGATTTTCAGCCAAAAGTTTGCACTAGTTCCACTAATCAAGAGCTACTAAACTATAACAAATTGCACTAATGAAAGGGGCTCTGGGGCTCGGAAGATTTTAGGATGAGAAACTTTTAGACAGAAAAATGTACAATCTTAACTACACCAAAAACAGACTAACTCAAACTTCCCAGAAACCATAAAGGTTATAAGGAATGAACCAGTTCAGTCCATCCAGGGAAAGTTGATTTCAGAATGCTGCTTTACTATACCTGGATCAATTCCATCGGTGTTTGGAGAATCAGCTGGAGCCAATATGGTGACATATCGAATGACAACATTGCTGGCAAAAGGAACAAATAAACAAATTAGACCAGACTAAAACAAACAAGCTAGATGTCAATGATCTATTACACGTCAAGCAGCACGGTTACTTCTTAGCCGGCAATTCCTATTTTTCCCTCAAAGTTACTTCCTGATGTTCTATATTACAAAGTCCGGACATTAACATCATGTGGATCTGGACGAGCAGCCAAAATCGGAAAATTCAGTTCTTTATGGTGTGATGACATCTAAGATTTTAGTATCACATGCATGATTGTTATCTCCGTCATCACTCATCACACACCCTTGCACACCTAAGCTACGGAATAAATGCACGTGGACTCATAGCTTAATTCTAACTGACCAGAAAAAAAGATGCCAGTGCAATGAAATTTATAAATAAAAGAATAAAAGAGATTACTAGAGATGTGATTACCATCACACGGCCACACAGTATTATTGCGGTTTCTTTTCATACTTTTCAAAATGCACAATGGGAACACACAAAATTATGCAAAATAGATACCTGCAATAAACAGGGTGGATATTCCAGAAGGGGGAATTCTTGAAAATCACATTAGAAATAATTATGCCTCTGGAGTTCATTAGTTCAATGAGATTAGGTCTTGTAAATTGAAGGGTTCTTTGCCTCCACATATTCCACCAAACATCACCCTGGCCATCAATTGTACCATTCTCACCTGAGAAAGTAGTTTAATATTCAATCAAATTTTTCATTATGATTTGGTTCCGAGATTCTTAATTGCCAGAAATTGCACCCAAATAGGCATTGAGGAAAATGTAACAGAATATGATAATTGATATTTACCAGTGATAATCACATCATGAAGCCCGTCCCCATGGAGTAAGCTCATATACCTACCACCAGGACGCTCTCTTCCTCTTCCATATGAAGGCAATGGATCGATCAATGGCCATTGTGTGGTATCCTGGATTATAGTTGATTTCAAGGATTAGAACCAATTGGACGACACAAAGGAGGAGAAGAATAATTGCTCTTAACTACGATATAAAATGTATGATCCTCATACACAAACACACGTCATAAATTGATATTCACAGCATATGTCATCTTATCAAAAACTTCTACACTTATAGTAGTCAAATGCTGAAAGGAATCGAGGATTCATATTAAAATGGAAGCATCAGATAATTGAGTTGGCACACAACTGTGACTACTAATGATAAACGTACTCAAATTCGCCCTTCCAGCTCTCACAATCCAGGGAACCACCTCTCATACAAGGAGGGTTAAGCTAAGCATTTGTATAAAAGCATACTCTACTGGACGCACAAGCGGCAGCACTTGGAAAGAATGTATACCGATTCGATCCGAGCTCTCTTGAGCATTCTCGATATGTCAACATATTATGCAGAGAATTAATAATGCCCTGAAGCCATAGGATAGTCGAGCAAAACAAGAACAACTACGGCTTAATCGCTCTAATAATTTGAGAAAAAGGATTGATGTTGAAATTAAGATCCAAGAATACAGCTGGAATCTGACCAGCGTAACAGCATACATTTTCTTTTTTTCCAATTGCCATTACATGTAGTACTATTTAGGTTTTATTATAAAAGATCATGTGATGACTATTTGGGGAGCCAGACCGAACAAGAAATAGAATATAGGTATATGATTATAAAACTATGAATTTTGCTAAAAGTAGCTGAGCACTTGCATTCTTTTTTCTTTGGATAGGTACATTCTTGTTTGATTAAACACAGTTTTGTTCAGAGATCTCCTCACTATTACAAGCATGTAATGGTAATATGATACAAAGAGACAAGGATGGTTTCATTGTTTTTCTCATTAATTTATTTAAGGCTGAGGAAGACCATTATTTAATTCAATACAACTCAGAGTTGTCCACTATCCTTACTATATTATATAGCATCACATGCACCAGTTTCTTCTCATTATCCCAAGCCCCACAATTTCTTACTGCACATAACCCCAATCACTGATACCCACAAAATTGCTCATCTTTTACAAGCTTTAGCTTTCGATTTAGCCTATCACGGGTACCTATAAAATTTGTCATCTTTTACAAGAAGAATTCCTAACCTATGTAGCCTACTCCAAAGATTGTTCCGTAAAATGAAGAAATATATTGAACATGGTGCTATGTGCCACACCATTCAAAACTAATAACAAGCATAAACACGTGAACCCGAAATCTAGGCCAAGAAAATCATGTCGCACAGCATTAAGTTGTTGATGCCAGCAAACTCAGCTCATAATTAGAAAAAGTCACACAAAGTTCATCAAACTTCAACTAAATTTTTGCACTCATGGCTGGAATGGGTAAAACAATAGTCCAAGGGAAAGTTCAAAGCAAAAGAAATGATTCTCTCTATTATTTAAATGCAGTTAATATTCTAACACTATAAAGTACAGATATGAAGAATAAAGAATTAAGAGTACTGAAAAAGCAAAAACAAAGGCAATGTTAGAGTATACCTGAGTGGCTTTGATAACAGCACCATGAGCCAAATAAAGAGTCATTCGACTAGTAAGATTAAACGGACCAGTCAAATATACACCAGCAGGTACGTAAAGCAATGTTCCACCCCTCCTCTTCAAGTGCTGAATTCGAAAAATTGCTTCTTTAAACGCTTTTGTATTCAATGTCCTCCCATCACCTACACCTCCATAATCCAATATGGATATCTTATCAGACCGATACTGCATTGGCACTATCCCCGAGCATGTTTCCAAATCCGCCACCACTGACCAGTTCATCAGAAGCAATATGCTCACAATGCATTGGAATATTGACCCCGACCACCAATTCATTGTCTCGGGAGCTGAAGAAAACTGGAAAAAGAAACTGTACACAAGGCTTGAGTATGAACATTATACAAGATCAATCAAAAATGGAAAAAAGAAAGCACTTGTTTTAACAAACAACTACTGCATCTCAATCCTATTACTCAAAATCCATTGGTTTTATGCGGACTCGTTTCGTTTCGATACTTAATAATTCGTTTATATCAGCTAATTGTGAAGATTATGCAAGATTAATCAAAATGGTAAGGACCAAAAAACTTTTTTTCTTTCTTTTTTGCTGTCAAGGTGGGGAAAAAAGCTCCAAGAAAACTTGTGCAAGAATACTAAACCGAAAAGAAGAAAATCTTGAGAAAAACCCAACTAAAATAAGTGAAAATGCAGAGGAAATTACAAAGAGAAAACTCCAAATACAGATCTTGTTCAATCAGCATGAAACCCCAATTGAAAGTTCAGAAATTTAATATTGTTAAGCTGAAAGAAAGCTGTTTTCTGCTGAAAATAGAAAGAAAACAAGCAGAAACTAACAAAAAAAATGCAGTAGAAAATAAAAATTCCAAAGAGATAACTCCAAATAGAGATCTTGTTATATGCATAAAAACCCAATTTAAATTCAAGATAATGTTACAAAGATAGCTACTTCAACAACAACATATCCAGTACGATTCCACAAATAGGGTCTGCAAAAGGTGATGTGTACGCAGACCTTAGTCCTATCTTGAGTGAGTTAGAGAAGCTATTTCCGATAGACTCTTGGCTCGAGAAATATAAAGATAGATACTTGTTGCATAAAATTGAAAGCAAACTAACAGAAACTAACAACAAGACAGTTCGGTGCACAAAGCATCTCACATTCAGCGTTCAGCAAGGTTTGGAGAAGGGCCGCACCCAAAGATGCATACTAATAAAACAAGTTAAAAAAAGCATAAAATTGAGAATTATTAGAGGGAATGAAGAAGTACCTGGAGAATGGAGAAAGGCAAAAGTTGGATTTGTCTACAAGTTTGTGTCTTGTTGTATACAAAGAAAAAGAACTAAAAGAAGTCACTGTCATTAGCTGCTTATACTAGATTTTCTACTTTATTACTATTACTACTAACGGATAGTTTTCTACATTGTGCTAAAATCAATGATCACCAAAATCATGGCGGGTGTGCACGTATACGATTACGGTCGGTCTTTAGTCGAGAGTCTATCGGAAACAACCGAGAACTTGATTGAGGTAAGATTTGGTACGAGATAACACTAGATATGTCGTAGTTAACTTATATGGTCGCAATTTCTTGGAATGTATGTCGTATCCTAAAATGTATATTTACTTTTTATTATGGTATTTTTTAAGTGATCGACCTATGATATATGCATAGTTTTTAAATAAAGTTGATGGCGTCTCTTTTACGTTACGTATTAAAAAAAGAAAACACAAATGGGTAATTATATTTATTAGTTTCTAGTAAAGAGGAGAACACACAATCTCTATTTTGGTAAAATGAGCATAATTTCTTATCTAGATAGTAACCTCTAAATGAGTAGTTGAGTATTAATTGTTTTTATTTCATCCTATCAAATAACTTAGGTCCATTTTAGATGTCTAATTGGAGTAGCTAATTTGTATATTAATGTGTTTACCTATTCTATGTTGCTCGAATCCTCCTAAATTGCTGGCGAATCTTTGAAGAATCCGACAGAAGTACAACGAAATTTTGGAAGATCCGAGCAAGCCTATAGGCTACTTGGGTAATGCAAATAGACAAAGAAGTCAACATTTGAAGACTAGGAAGTTGATCAAAAAGCTTATTAAATTGTACTTTTTTTTTTGTTTTCCACCCGGTGTCCGGTACCCTTACTGGAACCCCGACTAATCCGGATTCGCGCCGCGTCTCGGGAGAAGCGCTCCCTACCAGTGATTTTTCCATACCCAGGGCTAACATGACTATCAGATAAGAATGAAACTCTGTTGTTTATACTCCTTTCAAGATGATCAATTTTATAGCACCACACACAATATTTGAGGGGTAGGACAGAATTCTTGCAGGTGCAAGCCACCACATAACACATTATGTGGGATCCAGCTCCAAAGTGTGTACATATTTACAATCAATATATGGATTTAAGTCATATACTTTCATCGTCAGTGTACAAAACTTAAATTCACGAACGATTTGGTTTACACAAATTGTTACAAAACAGTGATAGATGCACCCTATTTAATATCATGAGCCCATCTTTGTCCATAACACCAATAAAACCAAAAGAAAAGACCAAGTAAATGTTCATAACTGCACTTGTTGGTATTGCAGCAGAATAGCATGTGGCCTGGCTTTGTCTCATTGAACACAAGCCAGCTCATTTTATAGAAAAATGGACTCCACCATCTTGTAATTTTATTTTTTTTGGTTTCCCATCCGGTGTCCGGTACCCTCATTGGAGCCCCGACTAATCCGGATTCGCGCCGCGTAGGGCCCCATTCGGGGGGAAGCGCTCCCTACCAGGAATTTTTCCATACCCAGGGCTCGAACCCGAAACCTCTGGTTAAGGGATGAGTAGTCTCATCCACTACACCACATCACTTGGTGGTATTTTTTGGCTTTTCATATAGTATATAGTATTATTATCTTAGTTTAAAGCCACAGATACTCAGCTTTATGTAAAGGCTTTTGCAAATTGCAACTAGTACAAGATATTGCTGACATGAAGAATAAAGTTTTCTTGATGCAAAACCATTGCCATACCTATCAACTAAAGTTGGTTCCCCACTAAATCTCTAACTCTCCACTTTAAAAGTTCAATGAGTCTACTATAGTTGATACCATATTCTCTGCATTGGACATGGTCTAATCTTGGGGAGTCAAAGTAGTGGCTGCGGCGTGTTGAGGCACTTCTTCGACGGTCCCCGTACGCCCAGCCTGCCGGCCCGCTCTGAAGAATTCGTGATTTATATATGTTTCAGGCCGATGAGAGGGAGTGCCAAAGTGGAAGAGAAGAAAATGGTAGATAGATTCGGCATGGTGCTCACTGAACCTCCGTAATATCTAACAAGTCGAGTCTTCGCCATTGGATGCTTCTGCCTTCCCTTTCTATAACATACCCAGGCGCCCTCCTTTCCAATCACTAAGAAAAAAAAAAGACCAATAAAAGCCCTATCTAAGTAAAGCTTCGTCTGCCTTGTTATCAAAAAGGGAGTTGAGTAAAGCAAACTCGCCCATGTCAGCCAAAATAAAGGGAATGAATTGCTTTTTGTATCTTTTTCCAAAGATGGTGTAGCAACTTTTTTTCTCTGTTGTTCATGTGAAATCAAGATTCAAATTTCAACATAAACGAAGAACGTCGATGAGCTATGAGTTGTATAATCTGAACAAACAGATATACCCAATGTCTATCGTAAGCAAAGAATAACAAGTAATTACTAGAATAGTCGAGGTACATGCAAGCTGACATGGATAGCACGCAACATGGTAAGGTTCATACATGCAGGAGATGCAGAGGAAACTATGGAAACTATTCAGAAAGAATAAGAACAATGGAGTATACAACCAAACAAACAAAGCACACTGATCTTAATTTACCATTTATCGTTCCTAATACATAGAACACACCAAAATCTGAAGATACAACAAGCGTATAACAAGCTTTAACACATAGTTATGATCCTATAACAACAAGAAGCGCCTTCATGAGCATAGATATTTACAACCCAGGCTCTCAACACATCCACACTGCCCACAAACAGTATCGCTGGTTCTTCATATTATGGAATAGCCAGTTGTAAGAATAAACTGGTTGCATTTTACAAAACAAGGTGACCTATCAGACGATTAAAAGGAAGCATGAATATATATACTGAGATCGAGAAGGACTGGCATACTACCAGTCACTCTACTCGCCTTCTAATCAAATCCCTGCACGCTCAAGCAAAGTGATTGATGTGCAGAATGCTGCAGATGCAGAAAATTTAAACCTATGTTCTGTCAATGGGCTCCATATGGCCCTGCAACGCCAAACGCTCTGACACGTCAGCTAGAGATTTGAGGTTACACCGGATGAGGGCCTCGATAAAGTAGCATGTTTCATCCTTAGTATTCCCATCTGGAACATCCACCACAAATGACTCAATTACCATTGTTCCAGGCCTTCCATCAATGATCTCTGGATGCACAGTAATTATTGACGAGTAGTTCTGCAAGTTAAGTGAACAAACATTAAGAAAGTCAACAGAGCAATGAATCACTACATAAACTAAATGTAAAAATTTTGTTCCCAAACACGGTATCACTGAGAACAATACATGTACAGACTATAGCATAATTTGCACAGCAAGGGGTGAAAAGGAAGCAGCAGAAATAGCTGCCCTCTATTCCCCACCTCCCATAAATGAAAACAGGACAAGACTAATATAAAGGGATATCTACGGCTTTCATCCTTGGTTCATGAATAGAAGTATTGAGCTGGCAGCCTACAGGGAGTACCATTTATTCCAAGAGCTCTAATCCTACCTTTCTTGTTTTTAGATCCCAAAATACTCACATGTATTGTTGAAGTTTTAGTTTAAGTCCAAGAAATAATCATGGATTTTGTATCTCGGGTTCTAGGAAAAAAATTAACTGCCGGGGTCGTTTTGATCCTTTTAACTGAGACAAGTTAACTCAAACGTTAGACTCTCAAGAGCACACTATGGTGAGAAAGCACTCAAACAGATCACTCTCCAAAAAGCTTCAAACTGGAGAAAGCACTTCGATGATTAGATAAAATAGCTAGAAAACAAAAACACCAAAGTCTCTCAGAGGCCGCAAAGCATGAACCACTCACCTCTGCAGACCAGAAAAACAAGAGACAGATACGTAAACTTGATGCAGTAACACACAGAGGCAAGATGGTAAACATCAATTAGAAGCTCAAAATATGTTATCTCAACAAAGTTGCCAGCAAATATCCTCTCTTCTTTTCTTTTCTTTTTAAAAAATAATTGACTACACATAAATCAGCATCAAACAAGTCAATTCCGTGCATATCAGTGAAAAGATAAAAGATTCATACCCTAAGCCTGTGATCTCCGCCCACAATCTTTACACCAAAGATGTGCTCCTCATCATCTAGAAGCTCTAACCTCTCCTTGCTTGTAGTAGCTGGGAGTCCGGACTTAACATTTACTTCTCTAACACTTCCGATTTCAAGATCCCCTTGCACAATGCACCTGCTAACAAATGGTTTGTACCTTTGTGGCTGATCAAACCTCCTCACTAATGACCAAACCTATGAAAAGTACCAAAACCCAGTAAGCACCCGGTGAAAAACACATGCAGTACATACAGTATAACAGTATCCATGTAAAAATATAGTAATACAGGAAAACCAGAGGAACCCAAAATAATTAAGCATTCCAATAACAATTCAGATTAAGACAATGAAATGCTAACGTATTGAAATCCGTTTTCTAACCAATAAACAGCTTAAAAAAACACTATGCAGAGAAGTTCAAGAGTATATATATTGTCAACGAAACTAGCTACCTCAACAGATAAATATGTGGGACTGTGTGCCCTTTTCTAGCAACCATAATCACCACCACCATCCGAAACCAAAAGCATCTCTTCCCTAATCCAGAGTGATTTGTGAAATCTAAATCCTTAATCTATGCTAGCGGAAATAACTATAGACATTTCAGCATCTTAATTCCAGCAATAATCTTCCTTATCTTGTTTGTCAGCAATGTAAAGCTAAACTCTGAATGCAAAATACTACTGTATGCACAATTCCTAACTACTTGAGGTCACAAGTATGAATCATTTATATTCCCTCTGCTCCTTTGAGGCTAGTTTCATTCCGATACTCAATAAGTTGAGCAAGAAAATGAAGATCTGAGAAACAAAAGCTGAAATAAGCATAAAAATCAAGTCTCGTTTCAATAAACTAAGTTGCGCTTACAAGTAAAGCTTAGACAAGCATAAAAATCAAGTCCTTTTTTCAATAAACTAAATTAGCCTTACAATAGATGCATGAAAATTAAACCTTTTTCACAAAACCAAATTTGACTAGCAAGAAAAGCTTAAATATGCATACACACAAATCTTTATCCAATAAACTAAATTGGGCTAACAAGAAATGCTTAAATATGCATAAAAATCAAATCTTTTTTCAATAAACTAAAATGGACTTACAAAAACAGCTTAAATAAGCATAAAAAGCAAATCTTTTTCCAATAAACCAACTTGGACTTACAAGAAAAGCTTAAATAGGCTTAAAACCAAAATGTTTTTTAATAACCGCCAGCTTGTGCGAACCTCGACTAATTTCATTGTGTAACTACTACCTCTCACCAGTATAGGTACAGGGTAACTCTATCCACAAAGGCTTGGACAGTTGGAAGAAATCACTTATTAGTGTTTTGTAACATTAAAAACAAATCTTTTTTCAATAAACTAAATTGGGCTTACAAGAAAAGCTTAAATTGGCATAAAAGTCAAATATTTTTCATAACCGTGGTGTCGGGCCAGCTTGTGCACACCTCGAGTAATTCCACGGCGTACCTACTACCTCCCACTAGTACATGTACAAGGTAACTCCATCCACAAATACTTGGACAGTTGGAAGAAAGCACTTAGTGTTTTGTAACATAAAAATCATATCTTTTTCAAGAAACTGTATTGGGTTTACAAGAAAAGCTTAAACAACCATAAAAATCAAATCTTTTTCAATAAACTAAAATGAATTTACAACATACAACAACAACATAGCCAGTGTGATCCCACAAGTGGGGACCGGGAAGGGTGGAGCGTACACAGACCTTACCCCATACCCCTACCTTGAGGTAGAGAGATTGTTTCCAATAGACCCTCGGCTCAAAAAGATAGTTTTGAAAACATATCCGGAATAAACTGGACTTACAAGAAAAGCTTAAGTATGCATAATATTCAAATCTTTTCTCAATAAGCCAAATTGGGATCACAATAAAAGCTTAAATTAGCATACAAATCAAATCTTTTATCAATAAACTTACAACAAAAGATCATATAACCATAAAAATCAAGTCTTTTTTACAAGAAACTAAATTAGGATAACTTACAAGATGAACAGGAGCTTTAATATGTTTAACAAGTGAAGAACTACACTGATAATCTCTAACATCATGCTTATGATGTCTCCTTATATATTCATCTTCAATATTACTACTAATCCTTCTCTCAACATTCATTATGCTGACCATTTCTAGCTAAGTCAACGGCCTGAAAAAAAGTCAAACACACAGTGGAAGGTGAAAGTGTGTGAAATGGGAAAGTTTAGAAAAGTACAAAAGACATTTGCATTGGAACTGAATGGTCCAAATTTTGATAGTGTTTTGTTTACTCTCTCATCCACATTTCTAATGTTTTAAACTATATATTATTTTGTTGATTATTAAAAATTAAAATAATTTTGCAAGTGGCCATTTGGTGGGGTAGGTATTTGTTTTTTGTAATTTAATATTGGTCTATAAATGGGATACCTACTTTTGACAAAAATATAAGTCGGCAGGCACTTTGAAAACAAAAAAGTTTCAATTAGTGTCTCCAAAATTGGTTGGTTCTGAAAGTTTGTTTCCGTTTAAGATGATTTTAGTAAAATAGTCTTCAGTACCTTCATAGGGAACACATCAAGTCCACTTTCTTTTATAAGAAAACTTATTGTAGACTAAGATCATTGATTGTACAGCTTTCTCTAAACAAGGAATTTCTAGGGAGTCCTCCCAGTCGGCTGCCAACAAAGCGGTCAAACCAGTAAGCACAACAGCATCTGGAACCATATTGTTGCCGCTGCCATTCTTCTATTGAGTCGGCTAACTGTAACTAGCTAGCGCTAGGGAAGAGAGAAAGTTGCAGAAGTGCTCATTTCTTTGTTGAGATTGAAATCAAGTTAAATATGGAAAGAGATCAAATGACAAGAATTTTTCAACAGCAAGTGTTGTTTAGGCAATCCTTCAAGTTATCTGAGAAAATATGGGAAGAGATTTAAGGACAAGTTTTGTCTACGCTGGATGAGGTCAAAGAAAAGTGTTGCCTCTTAGACAGTACTTACGATTAAGGGAGGGTCGAGGGGTGATAGGGGAGTCATTATAAGATTCATTAGTGGTACTTTCATTTGCAATTTATTCATTAAACCAAGCATGGGCTATTTTTGCTAAGTTACTGTTAGGAGGGTCATAACTGCAAACCAGTTGCCCGGTGTCATAGTTTTGTAAATATCCCTTTTAGAAAGGTCAATTTGCTATTTTTGAAAATAGCCATGACATCTATTTGGGAGTCGTTTGCAAAATAGCCACACCCACATTGAAGGTAGTAAAGACATACCACTAATATTGCCTATTTCCTTTTTTTACTGTAGTAACTATCTTGAAAAATGACTCCAAAATAGTGTAATGGCTATTATCAAAATATAGCAACTCAATATTTAAAGTATCTAGTTATATTTAGTTAGCTGTAATTCGTTCTTTTTAATTTAAAGCTACCATCTTCAGCTTCATATTCTTTGTCATTTTCCATAAAGTCACCAATAATTGCCCTCATTCAACACAATTGCAAACATGAATATATTATAAAGTTTCTGGATTTTATTTAATTTAATTCTGGTTACATGTTATGAATGATGATCAAAGAGTAATTAAAAGAAATAATACTACTGTATTTGATAACGTAGTTCTCTAACTAGTTAATGTTCACGTAACAGAATTTTAAAACTTTTTCATACATTGTATATATTTAAATGTTCACGTAAAAGGTTTAGATTAAATAACAAAAATTAAGTAACAGAGTTTCACTTTCCAATTGCATTAATTCATCAGCGTACTTCTACGAAGAGGATAAAATTATTCCTTCATGTTAACATTTTCTTTTATTCTGTTGTTCCATGGCAATATATTTAGCATATTCCAGTCCAGTTGTAACTTTATAAAACTAGTTACTCAATTCACTTATTCCTTAAAGTTCTGGCATGTGATCATCTGTAAAGTCTCATATTACAAAGACTTTCTGAAAATAAAGTACGTAGTAGTATTCTTTAACTTACGAGTAGTATATCAGTTTAGCCCTTAAACTAGCTTTTATTAGGTGCAAATACAAACATCAACATTAAATGTTATTAGTCGAGTGTTTGTTCTCTTCTTGGATGTAGTATTATATGTATAATATCAATGTGTATGTTTATCACTGATGTGTCTGATACCATATGTAATAGCCCAAGCCCGCTAGTGATATTGTCCGCTTTGGGCCTAGGCCCGCACGGCTTAAAAACACGTCACTAGAGTCTAAGGCCAGTATACTTATATACACAGGATCACTCCTATGTTATGCCGATGTGGGACACTTAACCCAGGTATCACACCTCTCTAGCATTGTATTGTTGTCTATTGTGGTATATATTGTTGTCTTGATTTTCAAAATTGTCTAAAATATCGTTATTTTTCCTAGCCGATGGTCTATCGGAAACAGCCTCTCCACCTTAGTGGGGGTAAGGTCTGCGTATATCTCACCCTCCCCAAACCTCACTTGTGGGATTAACTGGTTATGTTATTGTTGTTGTTGTTGTTAGATAAGTCGATCCATAGTTAAAGAAAGATGCGGAGGAGAAAACCTTATTTGACAACAAATTCTTTGACACAATGTTGTTAAATAAGATGGAGTAGATTACACATAGCTCGTGGACTGTGTCGCCATTAGAAGTTGAGGTGGATTGGTACGTACTTCTCAATCAAATAGTTCAGTTTAGATCTTGAAAATGAAGTCATGTTTGATAGAAAGCAAAGTGGACTTTCGGCATGATTCAGATTAGTTTAGTCCCAAAGTAGATATTAAATTCCAAATAGATTATTAAAAAAACATAAAAAGAGATATACACGAAGTTGGTTGTGTAACAGATCCAAAATAACAGCGATACACTCTCTTTTTTAATTTCAATTCAACAAGTCTTGTTGGATGGAAAGAAGGAAATTTAAAAGCATCTCACTTTACCATTAAAACCACTATCAACCTTATAAGTTTATGTCGATTGATTGGCAGTATAGAGAATTTTCTATTTTTACCACCAAAATAGCTAAACTTTTTAAACCATTTGCATGGGTAAAAAATCGTCCATAGCCTAATATTTGATACTTCAAGTTTTCGAGACTGTTATCTTGGAGAGTATTTGTCCGCGTTTAGTTAAATTTGACCACCCTGCATCATTAGGCTAGCACTATTAATCGTATCATTGGTGTTCAAAATATAATATTTAAATTTATAAAATTAAATTTAACTCATATACACGATATAATTTTTCGATGAAGCTATGATTCGAATACCAAAAAGCTATGAAGTGTATTGATATTCCGTATAGAAAATTCACATATACTAGCTAGAAGTGGCCTTGCACAAAAACAAAAAAGATTGAACTAATAAATTTCATGTCTAATATCATCAGTTGCGTAATGAATCGTCTTGTGAGAAAAATATATGCCATGCATGGGACAAAAAATTATTATGCCATACAAGTGACAATATACTCAAGCTAAATTCTTGCACATTATCATAAAAAGAATAATTTTCACATTGATATTCTGCATCAATTAAGATAATAAACTCATAATATGCCCTTGATCTGGACCAATTTCCTACCATTCAGATAACAATAATTGAACAAGGATATAAGAATATTTATCCCATCATATTCATTCATATTATCCATCAAGAATAAGGTTCTTTTTGGCCCATCCAAAAATCATCAAATAATGGAGGAAATGAAAGAATCCCACTAAGCTTTAAACTTGTATAAATACCTATTCATTTGTCTCAACCACAAAAATATCCATTATTAGCCATGGCCTCAATGCAATACTACAAAGAAGAAGACAAAGAATTTGACTACTATAGCTATGAGAAATCATCTAGCAATTATCAAAAACCAACTAACTACTCAACCTCTAGTTATGAACAATCTTACTATGAGAAAGAAAAGTGTTACGAAAACAAACCTGGAATGATGGGCCATGGAACATTGGGCTATGGTAGTGGCCACAACTCTACTCATGGAATGATGGGCTATAATAGCAACACTCATAATTCTCATGGCTATGGGAATAACCACAACATGCACAAACCTAATGGACTTGGCAGCTTGGGTCATGTTGTTGGTTTTGGAAAGAAACATGAGGGACATGGCTCTTATGGGATGGGCTCTTCTGGTTGCACCACATACAAGAAACAACACCGTAGGAGAAACGGCATGGGTGGTTACAAAAGTGGCAGTGACTGTAGTGACAGCAGCGACGACGAGCGTCGCTGCTAAATGAATAAAGGTACGTACACGAACTAACAAGTTCATTTATATACACTGACAATATAAAAAAAAGTACTCGTATTAAAATTATTAGAGTAATCTTTGCATTGTAACATCTAAGTACTATGTTATTATTTTCCTATCTTTGGTAAAAAGATAACCATCCGACCAGTGAACCAATTAAACGACAATGAGCGCACACAAGTAATATCTAACTGAATTTTATAAATATGTGCATGATATATCAAATTTATTCGGCGGACCATGGGATCACGTGAACCACCCCGAACCCTATAAATCCGCCCCTGGTTATCGATATATAACTATATGAATGTTTAATTCTTTTGATGCAGGGTTTCGTGTGTAGCAGCCTGGCTTATTATTATGAGAATGAAGAGATCATTGAAGTTCCCAGTACTAGCTTGGGAGTATAAATGACAATAAATAAGAAGCAAATCAGCCATGGCTGGCTATTGATTATTATACTGAAGTTAACTATGAAGCTATACTATGAAACTTGATAATGTGTGTTACGTTGGTGTATTATACGTATGTACCAATAATATCTGCTTAATAGTTTACCAATAAAATTAGACATTATTATCCAATCTCTGTTTGATATAAACTGCTTGAGTTTCTCCATAAACCAATATTCTCTTTGAAAAATATGATTTGGAAAGTTGTATTGAATAGTTCAACTTGTTTATCATGTATAAAGGTTTCATTACCAAGTCCGGATATTATAAAGAAAAAACCATCAGAACAAAAAAAAAATGCATTAAGGATTATTTTTTTAAAAAAAAAAAAGAATCTTGCTGAAACCCTAATTCTCTTTTTTCTCTTGTTTCTCGCTTTTTTTTCCTTCAAGGTAACGCAAGTAAAAGCATAAACACTAGGTAAAAGTAAAACTATCTAAAATATAACAATATCTAGACTCATATCACATCTACATCTCAACATAAATATTTATTTTATACCTTTATTGACAAAAATAGAAACTTTCATGTCAAAAGATGAACTAGAAAGATGAGTACCTCTTGACATCGCCTGATGCTCGGCCCGCAACCCACTTCCTCTTTGTCCCGGACCGCTTATAATGAACCGGTCCGGTCCGGTCCGGTCTTTTACCGGTCCGGTCCGGTCCGGTACCGGGCTAGCCCGGCCCGTTTGACAGGTATAATCTAACCAGAAGAAAATATGATGTTGGAACTGCCAGCTATCATTCCAATTTTTCGAGAATCACTTTCCCATCTGAAGTATCTGGTTTATGGCATATACATTATCTGATATATGCATAAAATCATTGACATGCAGAGACCAAGAAAAATTAAAACTTCCATTTCATCAGCACACAATAGAGTACTAATAGGTTTCACGAGCAAATGTGAATTATGAAATGTGTATATACCATTGGTGCCCATTCGACTTTCTAAAGGTCACTCATGAAGCCTCTCGACAGATTGTATAGACAAGGTTATCCTTCCAAAACTATTGAGCTAGTTATTAGACTTATCATAATAGCCACCGAAAAACATAATAAACTTGTTCAACATGAAGTTCGAGCATTTCAAGTGCCACAGAATAACACACAATGAGGATTTTGATCGTCATAAAATTGTTGAGCTTGTTAATAAACTCAAGAACATAACAAATAGCTACAACACCAACAACTAAGCCGCAATCCCAAATAAGTCTAGGATCATCTATATAAATCCCCACGGAATAATATATATCACCTATACGAATCTTTATCTTCCCTTACGCCCTATCATGAGACATAGTAGAAAGCCATAACACAAATTGATAAAACAGATTCAAGGCAACAAGCAGATGGAACGAAATTGAGAGTGACTAAATTACGTCGTAGCAGGATGACAAATATGAGCATTAGGCTTTCTTTCTACAAGGGATGTCACAATCAGATAGGAGGCGTAAAGCCAAAATGTAATAAGATTTGATAAATTCTTAATTACATTCATGCATAAATATTTTGAGATGCAATATTAATTAATCTTTTGAATTGTATTTTTCAAATAAATTTTAATGAAAAAATAGACATGGTTTATTTATACAATCGATTATATGGTCAAGACATTAATAATATGATAAATTTCCTTTTCAAAGTTTTTAAGTTTTTTTCCTTCTTTTTTTTTTAAAAAAAAAATCATGTTTTCATTTTCCATAGTAGAATTTTGTTTAATACTTCAAAACTCTAAATTAAACTCATATTTATAAATAAGATTTTTGACAACTAGAACCATTGTAGTGTTTTTAAACAAATGACTTACCTTTTGTTCACTTGAAAGAACTATTACTAATATAAATAAATATAACTAATAACAAAATTTGGAAGCCTAGATCGAAAGCTTTATTAGCCTTACCCTTCAAAAATTCTACTAAAAATTTCTCGTTATCACCTTTTTTTTAATTTTTTTTAAAAAACAAGCATATGCAACGGATAGAAGAATAGTATCATTGAAGTAAACAAGATTTGTACACTACAAACAAGTAATAAACATACGCATACCTATCTTTACATGCTTCAAACGGGCAACGCTTTAAACGGATTAAACTAACGACCTTTGACATGCACTTTCATACTAGAACAGGTCTGAAACAATACATTCACTGGCAAAAATAAATTTAATCTACAAAAATACATTTAATTCATAGGCTACAATTTACATTTAATCTAATTGAAAAGAAAAATTAAGAGGGAATTCGAACCTGTGTATCGCCGGAGTTAGGGCACGACAATCTATGGTATGTGAGGTTTTTTCTCCTTGCGGAGAGATTTGCAAAGCTCGTGGACCGTTTCACGGTGATCCTAGGTCGGATAGACGGTCGCAGGGCTACCAATGCTAGTGGGGGCGGTGATGCTAGTGCAGGCAATCCAGGCGATGTTCGTATTACTATTGGTGATGATACTGAGACTGCCCTTGGCACTGGATGGGTGCATGGGGCCCGCCAGTGGTTTGTGTGGGCCCGTGGGCTGATTCCAGTTTTCAGCGATATCCGTCTGATAGTTGGCTGGATACAGGATTTCTCCCGATGGCTCTCAGATTTTCGCCGGTTCTGGGCATCACCACGTGCCAATGATCGTAGTGATTGTTGACCTTTTATCTCACTATGTTGGGCATCATGACTCCTGAACTTTTTGCTGTTCCTTTCTGTCTTGCCGTATTGTTAGAATTCAGAGTTGTCTACTTTTGGCTAAGTACCAGATAGTTCAACCTAAATGCAGTTGCTAACTCTTTCCTTGTTAATCAATTAGTTCGTCTATTGATGACAAGATAACGAGCTATGAGAAAGTGGAACCTGGTAGTTTGTAGGTCTGCTTTTTATTTTGGAGATATTGTTAATTGAATTGTAAATTTTACAGTAGCTGGATATCAAACTGGTTTCCTTGTTAATCAATTAGTTGGTCTATTGATGACAAGATAACGAGCTATGAGAAAGTGGAACCTGGTAGTTTGTAGGTCTGCTTTTTATTTTGGAGATATTGTTAATTGAATTGTAAATTTTACAGTAGCTGGATATCAAACTGGTTTGGCTGCTCATCTAATGGTTGAAGCACTGAAATTTGAAGTTGTCAGGTCCTGATGTTCTTGTTATACATATTTAACAGTACAGATGATTGACAATATCAATTGTTGTCCAAGCCTTTTTCTCAGGGCCTTATCCTGATGTTGATGACATGAAGGAATTCCAGCTTTTTCGTTTTCTTTTTCATTTTCCTTGCTATTTTGAATGCATTTAGGGGTCAAAGAATCATTGGTTGATCTTTGAGCTAGAGGTTCAACCTAGATGTGACTACTGTTATTAACCACTTCATTGGATGTTACTTTTGACTTCGTCTTTTTGCAGTTTTAGTAGCAACATTTTAGTTTCAATTAAACAACACCCAAGTGAAAGTTATTCCAAAATCAAAGTGAAAGTTAGACCTTCACAAAGCTCACTGTTTTCATTATTTCACAGAGGTATTTGAGTTATGAATCTTATTTGTTTCTTTTTTATCTTTGTTTTATATCTGGTCTCTTTCTTTTGATTTTCATGTACATGATCATATGTTTATATATTTTGAATAAACAATTGTATACTTTGTTACGATTTCTATGCATAAAATCATTGACATGCAGAGACCAAGAAAAATTAGAACTTTCATTTCATCACCACACAATAGAGTACTAATAGGTTCCACGAGCAAATAGCTACAACAATAACTAAGCCGCAATTCCAAATAAGTTTGGGATTGGCTATATAAATCCCCACGAATAATATATATCACCTATACGAATCTTTATCTTCCCTTATGCCCTATCATGAGACATAGCAGATAGCCACAACACAAATTGATAAAACAGATTCAAGGTAACAAGCAGATGGAACGAAATTGAGAGTGACTAAATTACCTCGTAGAAGGATGAGAAATATGAGCATTAGGCTTTCTTTCTACAAGGGATGTCACAATCAGATGGGAGACGTAAAGCCAAATTGTAATAAGATTTGATAAATTCTTAATTACATTCATGCATAAATATTTTGAGATACAATATTAATTAATCTTTTGAATTGTATTTTTCAAATAAATTTTAATGAAAAAATAGACATGGTTGATTTATACAATCGATTATATGGTCAAGACATTAATAATATGATAAATTTCTTTTTCAAAGTTTTTAAGTTTTTTTCCTTCTTTTTTTTTTAAAAAAAAATCATGTATTCATATTCCATAGTAGAATTTTGTTTAATACTTCAAAACTCTAAATTAAACTCATATTTATAAATAAGATTTTTGACAACTAGAACCATTGTAGTATTTTTAAACAAATGACTTACTTTTTGTTCACTTGAAAGAACTATTACTAATATAAATTAATATAACTAATAACAAAATTTGGAAGCCTAGATCGAAAGCTTTATTAGCCTTACCCTTTAAAAATTCTACTATCCGTAGAATTTTCGGTCAGAAAAATTTCCTTATCACCTTTTTTTTATTAAAAATAAAAGAATCCAGGTGCATTTTGTAATATAGCATTTTTTCGTCTAGTCGATAGACTATCATAATCCAACCAACACAAGAAATGGTGGTTTGTGGTAAGAAAATCTTATTCACAATCAAAGGTAAGAAAATATACCAGCAAGACATGATCAAGAAATTCTTGATCTGAGGACAAGAGAAACATTTTCAGTGGAGGAGGCGGCTGCAGTGAAATGGACAGGGGATGGCCCTACGCCGCTAAAAAAGGGCTAGTGATTGAAGAAATTGCGGTGGGCCGCTCTCTCCATCGTTGTAGCGCACCAGTTGTAGCAACCAGGACATCGCAGCGGTTGGTTTGTGGTATCGTAGTGATGAACAGACTTATAATGCAATTTGGCGCCTTCTTCGCTAGTAAAGGTCTTGTAGCTAATCCTAGTAATACAACACTTAATATCGTTAATTGTGGGAGGGCTTTGGAACATTTGATTTTGTTTTCTTGGGGGAATGGAGCCATAATCCATGTAAAGTGAAAATGAGAGTTAGGGTTAGGTTTTGCAGAGAGTTGTGATCAATTTTGAAATGATTGTTTGCACGAGTTGTGATCAATTTTGCAGAGAGTTCATGAGTGAGCGGAAAAAAGAAACTGCTATAAAAAGATAACCGCTTCTAAGAACTAAATTGCAAATATTAATAACAGTCTCCTTACTTTTCATATTTCCTTTTCAATCCTTTTTCCTTCCTACTTTTCACGTGCGCTTTTACAGTTTTGTGACTAGCAAAATTTTACACCACTTAAACACAATTACTCAATAATCATATTTTTAGAAAATCTTGCCTTATTCTAAAAATTTACACTCGATTTCTTGAAATATTTCCAGAGTTTACTTCAAAGTTTCAGAATTGTCACAACACTTCGTATGTTGCCGTCCCAGGAAAATGGGACTTAAACTAAAAATTTCATATTTGGCACTCCCTCGAAATTTCCCAACGACTTTGAAATTTTAGTTCAAATGATTTTCTTTTTCAGAATTGTGTTTCTTAAATATGGATATTCTTTTAAAAAATTTCAAATGCTGGCTATTTCTTATTTAACACTGTACAAACGGGCTATGGGGCCTAATTTTGGGGAATTTTCAAAACTAGGCACCCCACAACACAAAATTACAAATGAGGGGCCACATTTCATCCGTAGCACCCTTTTATTTTTACATTACACAACATAGCACCCCTTATTTTCAAAATTACATAACATAGCACCCATTTAAACTAAAAACTCTAGGAGCCACTCCCTCACCCTCCCCCACCACTGCCCCGCCACCATAAACTGAGCCGTCACCGCCGGCCGGTGGCTGGAAAACCAAAAATTCACCGGATTTGCTTATTTTTTTGTGGATTTGTTTAAATAATTATTTTTTGATAATTTTATACACCTAAATCTTTCAAAATAATAAATTATACATGTAAATATATAGAAAATTGTGTATGCAAGAAGAAAAATACAAAAATATACACAAAAAACATAAATTTTATACAAAACATCCATAAAAAGTGCACAAATCTGAAATTTATACAATTTTATTCATTATTCATACACACATATACAGCTTTATACAAATTTTATAATACATAGAATGTGTTTTATACACTGTCAATACGTACTTATACAGATTTATGCATTTTTATACACGTTTACAGAATTGTATAAACTTGTATAAAAATATATAAAAATGTATAAACTCGCAAATCTGAATTTAAACAGTGCTTCGGACAGCTTTTACACAAAAGCTTAACAAACATCCCAGATCTATACAAGTTTATACAAGAAAAACACTAGATCTAAACATTAAACAAAAGTTTTAATAAAAAACTAGTAGATCTCAATGAATTTTTATGATAAAAGTGAAGAAAAAGAAGAAACTTGATAAATAAACTCCTCACCGGAGTTTGGATCGCAATATAAAACGAAAATCAACATTGCTATTCAAAAAGCAAAAAATAAAAAAAAAACGAAAAGAAGAAGAAGCAGCGGCGGTGGTAGTGGTGGTGACCATGGCGGCGACGTCGTCAGTGGCTTGGAGGGGAGGGGATGACGGTGGGGCAGTGGTGGAAGGGTTAGGGGGGGTGGCGGCTGCATTAGGGTTAATGGGGAAGAGAAGAGAGAAAATAGGAAGGAGAGAAGGAGAAGAAGGGAAAAAATGGGGGCTAGGGTTTTTTTCCCTTTAAATAGGGGGTGCTATGGAGTGAAAGAAAAAAATAAAAAAAGTAGGGGGGTGCTAGGTCGGGTAAAGAAGGAAAATATGGGTCTTTTTTGGTAATTTTCATAAGTGGGGTGTCTCTCCATATAATTGACCCCCTAATTTTTACGTTACATAAGCTTTGTTGAGTGGTCCCTAAAAACTTTTCATTAGTGGTACCTAAGGTTCATATGTCGCGCTAAAAATAGTGGGCATGAAGTGAATCCCCCGCATGTACGAGTGTGCATGGGGTTGGTATGGTATGGTATTAATGAATTTCGGTTCGGTAATTTTGGTATTCGATTTTGTAAAATGCTATATCAATCCCAAACTAAATTAAATTCGGTATGGATCTAGTTTTCTCTTTTTGGATCTGATTTTTTTGGGTATGATAACTTCGGTAGTTCGATTTTAACTTTAGATAAAAAAAAATTACTTATATTCTCTTTCACCTTCATGTTTAAATAACCTTGCATAAAACTACATAAATTTTTTGATCCAAACAAGTCTATATAACACTTGGCTTGCTCTTTTTTACATAATAGATGATACCAAAGTTTCTACTTAATATCTGAATAGTCTATCTAATTGAGATTTGAGAGCAAGAAGCTTCGAGATCAGCAATGAGTACTTAGTAGCACCTAAGACAAGTGAATATAAGAGTAAGACTAGGAAGTCTGATAATTTAGGTAATGGGTATTGGTATAATAAACATACTAATTAGAATATGGTATTTGGGTAAACCCGTATAAACGTAACTTGATTATCTAGATATGGAATAATGGAGCTTTGAAATTAATATATTAGTAGTTTTATATATCTATAATTCTATTTTTACTATCTACATAGTATATATGATATATACTCTCTCCGTTCTACTTTATGTGTCATAATTTGTCTCGGCACGGAGTTTAAGAAATATAGGAAGACTTTTGAAATTTTTAAGAAATAAAGAAAGACTTTTAAAACTTGTGGTCTAAAATGATAGGAAGACTTTTGAAATTTTTAAGAAATAAAGAAAGACTTTTAAAACTTGTGGTCTAAAATGAGACATAGATATTTGTGTGGTTGTAAATCATTTCATTAATGACAAAATTGTAATTTTGAAATTAGATTGTTACCAAATTTAGAATGCTGCAACTCTTTTTGGAACAGACTAAAAAGAAAATGATGCCACATAAACTGGAACGGGGATAATAGTTTAGTTTAACAATATATTTGTTTTGGTATGGTATTCGGTATTTTCATAATTATTTTTAGAAAATCAAATACCATACTGAATATCGTAATTTTTTATAAATCGGAGCCATTTTGCTAAAACTGTCTTAAACATGATAAACTCTCAAAATTAGGCAGCACTTGTCGTTGACATTCTTTCCTGCACAACACTTGCCTATGACGTCCTCTCACGTTCTTTCAAGTAATTTGAACGGTAGCCTATGGACATATTGGAAGCCTTTTTGCTAAAACTATCTTAAACATGATAAACTCTCAAAATCAGTCAATTTGGGACCTAGGTGAAATTGTTTGACACCACGTGTGCATGTCATGGCCTTTAATTTGAGCCACGATTCAGAGTCCAAATGAACTTACACTTAGGTCAAATAGTTACAAGATTCGTGTTCCAAATAGAACTTGAACTTATACTTAGTCGTTGGTATGACTTATTATAAGGGTCAATTTTATTGCTTGCGTTACAGTGGTGAATTATTGGTTTTTAGTGTTCCTGAGCTTAAACCCCGTGTGATTTTTGAGTTGTTCGAAGCGTATGATGGCAGGTTTGATGTACCCTCAATTAAGTTTTATTTAGTTAATGGAAGGAGGAGATTAAAACCTTGGGAGATTCAGCAATATTTTGGGTCGTAACGGAGCAAGTTGCGTCGACTCTAGTAAGTTTACGGGTGTCGAGTCTAATCACATCTATTTTACTGATGATTGGTTAGAACAAGATCAACGGTTGGAAGGAGGGGCTGGTAGAGATCTGAGGACTTACAATTTGGAAGATGGAAAAGTTGAATCTTTTTATCCCGAAGAATCAATAAGCTTTCTTTCTACAATCATACTATTCTAAAACGGATCCGGTTCCTCTTCATTACACTATCTCTCCATTTTATCAAGTGTATATTTGGATGAATGCCATGTATCTTATTTAATTTTTAAAGGTCTAGATTATATTAGCTTATCCATTATATTAACTATGGTTAAGTATATAAGTTTTTGAAAGTCCTCCTACTTTGATAACAAGAAGATACTCCCCACAAATTTTGGTACCCATTTATTCATTGGGATATTTATCATTTTAAAGATTTATTTCAAATTTATATATTGTAGAACGTGATATAACAATTTTTTTGTTTTTTTGATCTGACTTTTTAGTTGACTGGGTTCGTACGTAAATAAAATATGGAGTAATAAACTTTTACAATTAGTAAGAGTCATTCCAGAACAATATATTCTCATTAATAATATTACTAGAGTACAGTAAAGTTAGTTAAAAGAGGAACTGTTTCTGTTATTGTTGGAATGGCCGTCAATAGTTCATGTTTTACAATTTTAAAATTTGGAAGTAAAAATATAAAATGGATTTAATGATATTTATTAGTTTCAAAGTTAAGAGTGTTATCCAAAAATATATTCACTTAATCATGATTAATACAATAGTTAATTTAATACAATCTGAACCTTCAAAAATTAAATAGAACACATGGCATTCATCCAGATGTGTACTTGATGAAATGGACAGAAGGTAAAGGAGAGGGTGGAGAGTATTTTTATTTTGATACTGCTAGAAAATTCCTTCTCCAATGAGGTCCCACCTTTTTTTTTGGTTTTGACTGGCGAGGGAGTTCCCTAGCCAAAAAAAGTAATTTTTATTTTATTATCTATGGCGAGAGAAAGCCTGTTTTGGCGAGGAAATTCACCCAGAGAAGGAATTCCATCGCCAGTTGTTCCCTCTCTTATGCTACATTTTCTAGTAGTGCTACATCTATACACATTATGTATACATCAATTTTCAAACTAAATCATCATCTAAATATGTGTAGACACACATATATATTCATAGGTATACACATAAATTTGCTTTACCAACTCTGTGTATACATTTATGAAACAACTAGAAAAACAAAACAACTTTTCAGATCTATAAGTGATAAAGAATGAGGAGGAAGAGGCTGAGGAGAAGAAGAATAATAGCCGGCTAGGAAAAGAAATAACCAGCAAATGTGAACTATGACACCGGGGCAATTGATTTGTCTTTTTGACATCCGTAATAGCGGTTTAGCAAAAATGACTTCCGTGTGGTTTGATGAATAAATTACGAACGAAAATATCCCTGTAAGTATTATAAATGATGCTCGTATCTCTACCCTCCATTTCTCTATAAGTACTTTCTAAGAGACAACACTTATCTTTGACGCCTCTTTGCTTAAGCAGCACTTGTCTTGAACTCTTTCCACATTCTCCAAGCTAACGTGAAGTGATGTCATTGACATTCTTGCCTAGACAATACTTGTCGGTGACCTCTTTAGGGACAACTTTAGGGACACTAGGTGAAATATTTTGACAACACGCTAGATCTTTGGGCCACGATTCAAAGTTCAAATGAACTTCAATTAGTTTTTGTAGTCCAAGTATACTTGGGTCAACTAGTTACTAGATTCCTAGTCCAAATAGAAGTAGAAGTTAGATTCCATGTCGTCATTGGATGTACAGTTTCTTTTAAATACATGTACTTGTCAACTTAAAAAACATACTTTTTTCCTTGCCCTAGATTCCAAATTCTTACACTTTCTAAACCATGGCAACAAACTGGGCAGAACTGCACCACGATCTCCTTGTTCTGATTGTAAAGCGAGTTAAAGTGATTGAAGATTTCATAGCTTTTGGTGCTGTTTGTACTTCTTGGAAAGCTGCTGCCTCCAAGGATAAGTTTGATGTGCAGTCTCCCCAAGTTCCTTTATTAATTCTTGGTGCCAAAAAAGATGATGATTATCGAGAATTCTACAATCTTTCCACGAAAAAAGTTTCACGTATATTTCTCCCGGAAGCTAGAGGAGCTGAATGTTTTTCATCCGAGGGATGGCTCTGCACTGTGTCATGTGCTGGAATGAATTTGTTGCATCCTTTCTCTTCCATCAGTACTATAAAGCTTCCCTCACGAAAAGATTTATTGGCGCTTCATGGTTTCAATTTCGAAGAAGAACCTGAAGGCAAGCTTTGGTACTGCATGGACAAAGCTATCTTATCTGCCAGTCCTTCTCTAACATCAGATTATGCACTGGTTGTGCACTATTATTCAGACCGTTCATGTTTGGCTTATTGGCGACCTGGAGACCTTAACTGGACGAGCATTAACATTAGGACCTTTGGTTGTGTCACTGGTATGATTTATTATAAGGGTCAATTTTATTGCATCACTTACCGTGGCGATGTCTGGGTTTTCAATGTTCCAGATCCTAAGCCATGCAAGCTTCTTGAGTTGATGGAAGATGAAATGTTCAACATACCCTCTGTTCAGTTTTATCTAGTCGAGGTATCTGGTGCACTATTACTTGTTACCCGATATGCTAAGGAGGAACATCGCGATCCAATCCGTAGTTTTACGACCTTTAAGATTCAATTGTTTGAACTCGATCTAATCAAAGGTGAATTGAAAGAGGAGATTAAAACCTTGGGAGATTCAACAATTTTCTTGGGTCGTAATGCAGCAAGTTGCATTGATTCTTCTAAGTTTATCGGAGTCAAGCCTAATCACATTTATTTTACTGATGATTGGTTAGAATATGATCGACGGGTTGAAGGAGGAGCTGGTAGAGATATGGGGACTTACAATCTAGAAGATGGAAAAGTTGAATCTTTTTATCCCGGAGAGTCAATAAGTCTTATTAGCGCCCCAACTTGGGTCACACCATCGTTTTGATGATTATGTGATTGATTGCAAGTTATTTATTGTTCTATGAGAGTTTGAAATCTCGGTATGCACCAAAAGTAAGGAATCACTTGATTAAATATTATCCAAACACATTGTTTTTAATATTGAAAAAGCTACCAAAGTATCTGAAATGCTTATATTTAGTCCCCTTCTTATAATATTGATTAGTGTAAAATCAGCTTTTGTCATTTGTATACAAGTTTATCGAACTCACCGAGGGTCTATCGAAAATAGACTCTCCATCTTGGTGGTCTTGTGTACATCGCATTCTCTTCGACACCATTTGTGGGATAACACTGGGTATTGTTTTGTTTGGTTAAGTATTTTGGACTGATTGATTTAGTTTTGCTACTTTCTTTTACTTTTCATTCTTCTTAAACAATGAGAAGATTTAAAAAATTAACAACATTTAGTTCTCTAACAAAAAAGGGAAAAAGACTTATGCTCATGAACAAAGCAAAATGCATATAATGTAGTTGTATTAACATGTGTAATAAAATTTTCTTTATTAAGCAATATTTTCAAATAATAATTCAATACTAAAATGGATTATATAGATCTTTGAATACCACAATGCGCGGGCAAATTACACTAGTATCATAATTAATCAACATGCTTCACAATGGCATGCATAAGCTGACACACTTTCATATCAAACTTAAAGTTAAGCACCCTCTAATTGTGTCTATAAACTAACTAGCACAATATTATCAGTGACATTTAGATTACTATGTCCCAGAGCATGACATGACATCCTATATACAAATAGTAGTCATGCCTAAAAGGCTAAGTACGAAACATACTTTGGATTTGTTCAGATGTCATAGTGACAACTATCTTCAAATTGTTAGAACCAAGATGATATATAATATCTTGAAACTAGTCAAACTAAAACAATCTAAATGATAAGAACACAGATAATAGTAACTCAAGAAAATCAAAATAAGACTTGTTTGGCTTAGAGGCACGTCATGACATTCTTGAAGATAGTTGAAGTCTCTCCCACGAGAGAATAGAAGAATAAATGACAGCACTATCTTCGGGATCCAACTAAGCCACACAACAATGAGCATTCAAGAATGTTGTTATTCTAATTTTGAATTTTTGATTTCATGTTTTGATGGATCTAACTAAGCCACACAACAAGTAGCATTCAAAAATGTTGCTCTTCTAGTTTTGAATTTTTGATTTCACGTTTTGATCAATGTCTCTCTTTCTATTTCAAAGAGAAGTTGTTTTGAATTGTCAATTCTCCTAATGAAATCTGTTGTATATACAAGCTAAATCACTTACCAAATTTTTTAGTAAATAAGTTCATTTATGACTTCATTAATTGTAAGAGATGAAATTATTTTCCAAAATAGTTAGTTTAAGATATAATGAACATATTGATATCAATCATCCGCCTTCATAAATTAGGAGTTACTTTGATAAAATTCATTATTCAAATTTAAATGAATTGTTTTAAAATTATCGAAACATTTATTGTAACAATCACATGCTTGTATCAAGAAATTTAGAAAATTTAAGACGTTGATCTAGCAACATGCATCAATAATAGTGTCTTTTGAACTTGAACCATCAGCTAGTGAAGATATTCTAAATCATTGTCGGCTTAATAAATAAATCTTGAACTAAGTAGCTCATAGAATGAAGAAGAATGTACTCTATGCAATAGAAGCAACATTGCTTGCCGAATTGTTTGTATCACCCGTAATTATTTGTACTCTTGAAATCCAAAATATTTATATGTCCTATCTATTAAAAGTTACACTACCCATATTTTCTGTATATCTCATATAGTATACTGTGTTTCCAGCACATAGCTTATGGTATATACTGAAAAAATGGATAGGGCGGATAAATAGTTTCTGAACAATTTCGAATCATATATCTTTACTACTCTATGCTCTTCACCCTCTCGGCTTAATTCAAGTGCACACGTTTTCTGGGCTTAATTAAGTTACACTATGGTCAAAACTGGATTTGGGAGAACATTGGCGAGTGTGTATCTCTTTCACAAGAATCACCTAGTTAGGCATATATTCTGAAGTGGGCAAAATCAAATCTGATAAGGTTAAGTGTGTAACTGACTTTTACAGACAAGTTCAGGAGTCACCCATAAAAATTATAAGTGTGTAACTGACTTTTACGGATAAAGTTTGGGGGCTTTAGTATTTTTCCCATTTGAAATATGGTACTATCCAAATCCACGCCTATCTCGATCTACTTATTTCTTTGAGATGTTTGTTTTTTACTTCTCAAACGTTATTGCTAGCTCTTCCTATCTTGTTATTTGAGTTGATATAGATTACTATGCAATACTTGTATTGTTCTCTTTCTAGATTATTGTATCAAAACAAACATGACAGAACGTCTCAAGAGTCTTTATTCGTTTATGGATAGCTTCAATATAGAATCCATTACCTAAATGGTCACTCAATTATTGGAAACGAATCAAGAAAGTCACTCTTTTTTGTAATGTTCCTAAATGGTCACTCAGATTTGGATAATTATCTCAAATGGTCATTCTCACCTGAAAAGTTACGATCTCCAATGATACATGTTGATGTAGATTTTTTTTAAAAAAAAATTAAAATATAAAGAAATTTAAATCCCGCCATCTCCACCCATTTAACATAATTATTTGACACATACCCGCCCTAAATAACTTAATGGGTCAACTATTAAAAAATTCAGTGCAACTTTAATCCTAAGATACTATACAATGTTTCCCTCATCCTCTTCTTTTTAGGATTCTATAGGGAGAATCAAAATTTTATTTTCAATGATGAAAAATGATGGCAAATCAAGAAGAAAACTCATGGAAAGAGTCATGAAAGACTTTGTTAGTGGAGTTTTAATTAAAAAGACTAGAAAATATTAAGGAATGTCGTTTTTTTTTTTTTTTTTGGTTATCTACACTCTGTTGGTATGACACTTTTATATAAGGTGCCGTGTTTTGTTAAAACTATTAATGTTGTTAACTTATTCTTCTGCGTTCTATCATTAGAAGACTCAAGAATCTTGAATGAAACATTGAAGTTTTCTCATGTATTATGTTATGAGCTTATGGTATCTTATGAGAATTTTAGTTTTAATTGCAATGGTTTTATTAGGGAAGAAATCGATTGAAAGTAAAATTTTGGTTCTCCCTATAGAATCCTAAAAAGAAGAGGAGGAGGGAAATGACGGACTCTATTGATCAGACTCGTTAGTTCCGCAGCTCGGGGAGAAAGTTCCATAATTCTATTGTTGATAGATAGAAGGGAGAATGCCGCTTTAGAAAAAACCACCTTACTTAGTACGTTAAGACACCCATTGCACAGGAAGGCTATGTCATTCCTGGACTATTGCTAATGATCGTATAGTATCTTAGGATTAAAGTTGCACTGACTTTTTTAATAGTTGACCCATTAAGTTATTGGTTGATTTGCAGAAATATGCTACGGGAACAAATGGTTTGCTTTTTTTCCCGCGCTAACAAATGTTTTGCAAAAATGCCCCCACTAAGGTTTAATGAAAAAAATTCGGACGGAAATACCCCTGTCAAGTTTTTACGTCGGGAGCAAGACTTGCCTTTATATCTCTCCGCTTTTCAGTACTTATCCCTTCAAGTGTTGGCAAAAGGCAATACTTGCCGCACTTGGTCGAAAGTCTCGGCCTAACTTCAGCCTACAAAGGTAGAAGTTTACGCATTTATGGCTAAAAGTGCAGCACTTACGGACTGAAGTTGAACTTCATAACTTAGGCATTAAGTTCAACCCACAAGGTTTGAACTTCAGCCCACAAAGATTAAAGCAATTAAAAAAGTGGCTTCAAAGTAGATACAAGTGGCAAAAGTAGCCCTTGACCGAAATTTTCACGAATTCGCCAGGTGTCACATTGCATTGACGAAAGTAAAAGGGCAAAGTTGACAGTTATAACTACCTTCCCCTTCCCGCTTCTCTGAAATATTTCAATCACATATACTCTGTTTCTTCCTTCCCTAAAATTCACACCTTACAAAGCATTATACTCTGTTTCTTCCTTCCCTAAAATTCACACCTTACAAAGCATAATAATATCTCATGGATTATGAATTACTCACGGAAAAACAAAGAATTATTCTACTCCGTGAACCCCCATCACTCACCAATGTTAAATGCACCTACTTTAGCTGCGGAAACAAAACATTCGATAAAACTACTGGACTTAAAAGCCACCAAGAAGCAGTCCACCATGTTGATACTAGCAATCAGTCATTACGGTGCAAAAAATGTGAGAATTGGGCTAAAGGCACGGCTGAGCTTGCCGCTCACCGTGCCTTTTTCAATCACTGAGTCAGCTCCCTCATCATCGGGGCAGGGATTTATCACTCCCCTGCCGCCGATTCCACCACCGCCTCCGCCACCCCTGGTAAAAAAAATTTTAAAAAAATTGTGTTTTTGGTGAAATTCTTGAAATCTTGAATTTGAAAGTGTATTGATGGAGTTTAATGCATTAGTTATTATCATTTCTTGGAGTATGCAAGTAACACGTATAGGGTTTGGCCGTGCCTAACATATTATTGATTGTGATAACTGGCCTGGTTTGCGGTGGACCAAAAATCAGATGGAGGAATGTTCTTTCAGTGAACTACTGGGAATCAAGATGAATTTAAGTAAGAACATAAAGTAATGTAAAACCAAGAAGTTCCATATAGACATAGTGGAATTGAGGCTCAGCTGTTGTGACACTTACAATAGGCTCGATAGAAGTAAGTTGGAATTTAGAGAACTTCTAGTTAAACTAGTCTTAAAATACAAATTATATGTATTAATATGTAATGGAATTGAGCGGAAATATAAGTATTTCTACTGCTGATGCCAACTAGTGTGGGATTATGGCCTATGCTAAGTGTTCTAAATGTCATTTTATTAGACCTGTTGTCTGCCAATTAGCTTGATCATTGCATATTTAGCCAGGGCCTCTTATACATGTATAGAAAATAACAAGGTTAGGACATGTAAGAGGATGAGTTGGTTTGCCACTTTTCCCTTTCAGCTTGACATTGAATTCTTGTTTTAGCTGGAATTTGGAAAGCTTTTACAGTAATTCTACATTGCAGCTCGAGAGGTTGAGTGACAAACAGTGTCAACCTGAATCACAGCTCAAATCTATAATAGAGGCCTGGCTGCAGGTAATATAAATTTGCATTTATGACAGGACAGTATCATATATATATATATATATATATATATATATATATTTATTAAATTTGTACTGATTGCACCCAAATCTTTGCAGATAGTTGAATGTAGGCGTGTGCTAAACTGGACATATGCATATGGTTATTATTTGCCTGAGCATGAACGTGGCAAGAGGCAGTTCTTTGAGCATTTACAAGGTCTGCTTTTCTTCCTTTTGGAATAACATGTAGATGTTGTCGATTCTCTATGGAGGCACTTATAGTTTATGGCTTAGGTGAGGCTGAGTCTGGACTTGAAAGGCTTCATCAGTGTGTGGCAGATGAGAGCTTTATTAGTCATAAAGTTAGGTTTCTCAGGTATTCCAAGACCTCTATGCACCCGCAAACCAGATTGATTCTACTTTCTGCATGCATGAGAGGTACATGGAAATGATCTCGGAGGACTTATTTTCAGTAAGCTGCCAATTGGTTTAAAATAATCTGCACTAAATTGGCATTACAAAGCTTGCCTTGGCACTGTAAAAGAAAAGGCTAAGCATCTATAAATTCAATGATCTCTTTTCTTGTTATATATTATTGGCTGAGATATTCACACAAGCATTATACTGAAGCAGTGGAAGCTTTGTTTTATTACACAGATTCTTGATCTTAGCATGTCTGAGAAAGATAAAAGAAGAGCTTGTTTACTACGTATGGCTATATGATAGCAAGATGTGATATTGGAGTTCCAACTTTGCTGTGAGACATACTACTACTTTGTTGCTACCACTGTCATCTTCAGTGTGTCTTTTGAAAGTTGTGTGGACATAATTCAGAGTCATGACCATTATGGTGAGCAAATATAGAACAAAATTGCCAAGTGTACAAAAGTAATACTAGTAGTTAGCCATGTGATGTGAATATGTGATTGACCAAGTGGTACTACTTGCTTGAATAGTTGAATTAGTACTGTTTAAATTTGTGCTTGTTTGTTTGGTGATGCTTTATTCTCTTTGTTCTGTGTTTGTTTATTCTAACCTCTAACAGGTAACCAAAAACACAAAAAGAATGATCTGAAATTCGTGCTAAGCCCTTATTACTCTGTTTTAAGTGATTTTTACACTCTATACCCATAAAATTTAAAGTATTTACAAACCATACCCATTACAAATTATACTACCCATAAAACTAAAGTATTTACCCAACCTACCCATTTATTATTGTATACCTTTGTTATGCCTTATAGGTGTATACCTTTATAGTATACTGCATAAATTATGGTATACAAGTCTGGAGGGACATTTATTACTGTATACCTTTGTTATGCCTTATAGGTATATACCTTTATGGTATACAAGTCTGGGTGGGTAGAGTGGGTAAATAATTTAGTGGGTAGGTCCGGTAATATTTGAAAGTAGTGGGTAGTGGCTGTAATTATTTTAGGTTTTGTGGGTATTTTTGTAAGTATACTGTTTTAAACTAGTAGAAATTTATCTCACTAGCACCATTTAAGATGTAGCCACTATTTAATTGTTATTTTGTTTTTAATCACTGGGTTGAACTTTAGGCATTCGGGCTGAAGTTGAGACTTGTTTAGGCTAACTCTAAACCTGAAGTTAGAAGCTCAACTTCGAACCTGAAGGTCTGAAGTTGAACTAAATAATTTTTAAAAGCTAGTTAAAACATAAATAGGCTCCCATGCAAAGGTTTTACAACTTATTTTTACAATTTATTAGCCCGTTTATATGATCTCTTTTTTTTTTTTTTTTTTTTGGAACTTTGGCTCGACTTTGTGTGAATGTTTAAATTGAGCGCTTGAAAGAACCTGAAAAATAGGAAAAATAATGGCGGAAATTCCATCTTCTTCCCCCAAAACAATCTAATCATCAGACCTTATTATAAATCCAAATACAAATTTTTAATAGCAAGAAAAGAACTTAACTCTCCTGTGTCATAATTACACACAATCAATTTATGAATGTTTTCTGAAATAAACGTTTATTAGAAATAATTTTACATATATTTTACAATTCCTACATGTGTCTGCTATGAAACTGTTTCTCTAAACAAGTCTCAAGTTAAATAGGAGTAAAGTGAGCTTGTTTTAAGCTAGCGTTTGGACATAGATTCTCAAATATTTATTGGGAAATACTTTTTGGGTGAAGTTTGATATGAAAATGAAAAAGTATTTAGACATATTTTTTGGAATAAATTTTTTGCTCAAAAGAGCCTTTGAGCTCTTATGAAAATGAAATTTGATGAGTAAATGTTACTCCATTTTTAGCCCAAAAACAGCTGAAGGCCAATTTTTTGGACAATTTTTGGTCAAAAGCATAAACAAACACTTTTTTGTCCAAAAAATCCTTCCAAAAACTATGGGAGCTAAGTATCTTGTGCCTTATGCTTCTCACCTAATTCATTCACGTGAAATTTCTTATGAATTGGCAAGGCATGGAGTCACATTTTCAATACAACCATTTTTGGTTCTAATTAATCCCAACTTCTCGAGTATTTAATTTCAAGTCAATATGTTTATAAAAGAACTTATTCGTCATTCTTGTTCATTTTTTCTTAGTTTTTCTTACATTGATCTTGTTACATCTGGTGCACCTATGTAATACACTAGAGGGTGGATAGTGTGATTATCCGATTTTTAAATTCCTAAAATTTGTTTTTAACTTTTATCAGCTAACTTACAAAGAACCAGGTTGCTTGCAAGTTTCACATATCTCTGAAACTTAAACTTAATGCGGAAACGTAAATAACACAGAGATTTTACACAGAAAAATCCTTATTTTTAATACTTTACATGTATACTTATTTTTCGTCGATAAACATTCTAAAAGTGAATATTCATTAGAAGTTCCCTAACTTCGCAACTATGCAGAATGTAGTCCAATTTCCCCTATTATATATCCTGTCTGAAAGTACAGGGATTTTTACATAAATATACCACCCTAGCATTAAAAAAATAAAAATTACTGTCATTTTACTCTTTATACAATATACCAATATTTTTTTTACATACTATATAAAAACACCAATAAATTAGGATTCTTTTGCTCCTTCTTCCTGCTGCCCCTCCCATTGCTGCCACCCCAGTCGCCGCTGCCACCCAGTCACCACCAGAATTTTTTTTCTTGATTCAAAAAGTGAAATACACATATATACATTAATTTTTTTTAAATTATAGTTTCAAAATATATAAACAAAGAATACATGTACATACACAAAAGTGTTATATATTATACATACATACGTACGTACGTACAAAGTAACACATACAAGTTCAAGTGTGACTCATTTAAATTCGACATACACACAAATATATATATATATATATATATATATATATATATATATATATATATATATATATATATATATATATACATACATACATATATACATGTACTTTTGGTTTATGTAAGATATTCATGGACATACATAAATATATAGATACATCAGAGGCGGATCTAGAATTTCGAGAGTATGGGTTTCCCATTGTTAGGAGCGGGGTTACTATAAATTTTTATAGTATGGGTTCCCAAACATCATATTAGAGTATAAAAATATGTACATAATATATCTTGTTTCGTGAAGGGATCATGGGTTTCCGAGAACCCGCGACATATGGGACAGATCCACCCCTCAGATACATACACATGTATAAACAAGACGTATATTTACTTCCACATTCAAACAATCACCAAGACATACATATACACGAAAATACAAACGTATACATGTATATACAAATACAAAGCAAAAAAATATAAAAAAAGGGAGAAGAAGCAGATCGGAGCTCTAGTAGCCATCGTCACAGCAATCACGCAACAACAACCACTACGCAGCAGAGCAACAACGCTAGTAAATCGGAGCAGCTACAGAATTGGAAAAAAGAGGGAAAATATTAGTGTTAGGTATTAGAGAGAAGTAAAAATAAAAAAATTGTATGTTTTATAATAAACTATACAAATACCGTTATATTTGGTAATTTCTCAATAATATTGATATATTTTATAATTTAAATGCTTAATGTTTCAACTAACTAAAATTTCCAAAAGTAAATCAGACGGAGCCCAAAACGGTTCAATAAATACATCTTTTTCCCGCCAAGCTTTATGCTCTTTTATAATCCCGGGTACATTTTCCCGCCATTTTCATCGCCACCCGCCGCCGCCGTCAACTGGTGATTCAGGTATATCATTAACTTCATATCGTTATGCTCTTTGAACTTATCGTTAAAGTCTAATATTATTACTTTATCTGTAAAATTAGGGAAAATAATTATTGAAAAAATGACTAGAGAAGAAGTAGAAAATGGAAGAGACGATATGTCGATTGACGGAGATGAAAACAACGCCGTTCCGGATGGATTCAACGCCAATTATCTTAAACTTTATTACGGTAAATCTTTATTTTTCCTTTATGTCACATTTAATTTTTTTTATAGGGATAATATAAGTGTGAGATTTGTAATACCTTTAGTTTTAGAGCATCGCTTAAGTTTCATCGAATAGATACTCTCTCTGTCCCAGTTTATGTGACACAGTTTGGTTTTCGAGAGTCAAATTAGCTTTTCTTTTACTCTATTTTTTTTATTTAGGGAATTAGGAATGTTATAAATGTTAGATTTGTAATACCTTTAGTTTTAGAGAATCGTTTAATTTTCCTAGAATAGATACTCTCTCTGTCCCAATTTATGTGACACAGTTTGGCTTTCGAGAGTTAAATGTATTTTTCTTTGACTGTGATTTTTTTATATAGGGAATTAGGGATGCTATAAGTGTTAGATTTGTAATACCTTTAGTTTTAGAGAATCGTTTAATTTTACTCGAATAAATTCTCTCTTTATCCCAGTTTGTGTGACACAGTTTGGCTTTTGAGAGTCAAATGTGTTTTTCTTTGACTGTGATTTTTTTTATATAGGGAATTATGGATGCTATAAGTGTTGGATTTGTAATACCTTTAGTTTTAGAGAATCTTTTAATTTTCCTCGAATGGATACCCTCTATGTCCCAGTTTATGTGGCATAGTTTGACTTTCAAGAGTCAAATGAGGTTTTCTTTTACTGTGAATTTTTTTTCTATATCGATTTAAATATTTTAAATTGTTAAATATTGTGACTGAAGTGGAGCCTTGGAGCAACTTGTAAAGTTGTCTCTGTGTGACCTATAGGTCACGAGTTAGTCGTGGAAATAGTCACCGATGCTTTGCATTACGGTAGCTTGCGTACATCACACCCAAAGGGGTGCAGCTATTCCGCAGACTTTGTGTGAACACGGGTTGCTTCGTGCATCGGACTGACTTTTTTTTTTCTTTTTTTTTCCCAGTTTATTGTGACTTATAGTACTCTTTATATAGTTTGAGTAAAGCTAAATGGATGCGAATGATCCTTCAGGTCGGTCAATTTCGGACTAGTTTGTGATAGAGGCGTAATTGACTGACTTCTCAGATGTAGAGTTGGTCTTCCAAAGACACTAACTTGGCAGTTGGATTTTGATATAGTTGCTTACTTTGATATAGTTGCTTACTGTAGGCTTTCTTTCAAAGTTTTTATATATACCTCTTCGTGTTAGAACTTTTGGATTACGTTAAAAGTATAATCGTATGAAAGTTGTTCCAATCGTATCAATACACCTTTGAAGGATAGTTTAACAACTTTTCTGCCTTGAATGCAATTGAGTTTTATATTTATTAAATTTTACATGATAGAGCGATGTCGTTGCAACGTTTCTACCTTTGTCAACCCCTCTTCCTTGAATAAAATGTTCTGTCACTCTGCTGTAATTTACATCTGATATCTCAAGCAAAGTATTTTCTGTTGCAGGAAACTTTTTTCCTTATGTTGATATGTTCAAGTGGCTGTCTTACGGCAATGGTAAAATGCAGTTCCTCGATCTGAATTTCTCATTTCTTATTTCGTCTGTAACACTATGCTTGTGTATTCTCCAGATGGAAAGCATCCAGGTTGTGATCACTCATACTTTGGTCGGAGGGAGATTTCTTTCACATTGGATAATGATATCTACTTGCGATTTCTATCATATAATACTGCATCTGAGCTGGAAAATGCTGTCAAGGAGAAATGTCCTTTTAAAATAGACATTGGACCTGTCTACAGTGTGGATGTAAGATCTCTGATATTGGCTTTCTCCCCACATTGAAGCTTTATTTACGAAAAGATTCAGGAAAAGCTACTTATAGTTAATCTGCTTCATTTGTTGCTTTATGTGGTTAAGAGGTTCTAATAGAGGTTGTTTTTCATTCTATATTTGCTTGTTATATCACTTCAAAAGAGAAAGGGAGTTTCTTCTAGCTGAAACACGTAAAATTACACGTCGAGTTATTGATATGCCTAGTTTCATTCTAATGCGCTTCCTCTTAACCTAAGTAACCACAATTTCTTTCTTAAACCTTCTCAGGCAATAGGGGTGTGTGAATCAGCAACTTTCAGCTGGATAGAAATTCTAACCTTATTCATTAATACTTACAATTGTTTTTTCCTGTGCTGCAGCCTTCAAAAAGGCATGCCTATTCACAAGGAGGTGATAATATATTCACGCCTGTGGAAAGGGAGCTTGTGTTTGATATTGTAAGCTCATTGAAATTGGAACATCAAATTTTCGGCAGAAAACCCACCAATTTATATTTCAGCTTAAAGTTTGTCGCTTACGTAATTTACTGCAGGATATATCGGATTACGATGATGTTAGATATTGCTGTTCCGGAGCTGATGTTTGTTCGGAGTGCTGGCCGCTGATGACAATTGCTATCAAGGTCATTGATACTTCTCTCAGAGGTATATTCTGTATGACATAAAAAACAAGTTCTTTTGCCCGAGGAATCAGTTTGGGCCTTTGATTTGTTTAACCGGGGACTCCTGTAAATGGATGTTGAATGCGTTCTCACTTTGTCGTTTAACAGATGACTTTGGGTTTAGTCATATTCTGTGGGTATACAGTGGTAGGCGTGGTGTCCATTGTTGGGTTTGTGATGGAAAAGCAAGAAGGTACTGCTGCAAACTACAACCAGAAGTACTGTTTATTCTATTTATTGATATAGTCATTTTTACTTTCATATTGTTCTTACTTCATCGTGATAATCAGGTTGAACAATGAGCAGAGGGCTGCAATTGCTGATTATTTTCGTGTGTACAAGGTACTTTGAGATGTTTTACGTTCGTGCTATTGGAGATTATGACAGCTTGAGGTTCTAACAGAAAAAATATTTTGTTTATCATTCAGGGCAATGAGAATAGCTGTAAAAAAGTTTCTCTAGTGGGTCCTGCACTTCATCCTTTCCTTGTGTAAGGTTTTATCCATTTAATTCTTCTTCATTTAGGTTCAGGTTCTTTTCTGAGTTGTTTCTACCTTTGCAGGAGATCATATACTGAAGTGTTGAAAGATTACTTTGAGAACAGACTGCTGTCAAGTCAAAATTTGTTCTTGAATGAGGAGAGGTTTGAGAAGATACTGGAAATGATACCTGACGAATGTATGCAAGTTTAACATTCATTACTTGTTCTAATCTCCTTCATCACATTTGAGTTTTTACTGATTTTGAGGTGATTTTGCAGCTGTTACATCTGAGCTTCGGGGAAAGTGGCTGTCTAACAAGCGCTCAAAAGATGATATTAATGTTGCTCGCTGGGAACAACTAAAACATCTGTTATCTAGTAAACAAAAGGTAGAAATCTTATACCAACTTGTACTTTTGTGAGATTAAAGTTTTTCACTGTACTTTTAATTGTACCACTCCAGTCTGCACTAATTATTAGTCTTCCCATTCAGTGAGCCATGATATCTTTTTAGTAAATTTGCTAAAAGGTGTGGATTTATTTCTTGCTGTTCTCGTTATTGCTTCTACCATCTGGTTGAGGCTTTTCATGTGATAGCTTATATGTCAAATTTATAGCAAAGTGCTTTATCAGTTTCTGTTACCCATGGTTCCTTTTTGCATTTCAGGGCCAGGGTCTTCGCAGATGCATCGAAGAGATTGTGTTTTCTTTCACCTATCCAAGGCTCGATATGGAGGTTAGTGCTTTTTAGAGTTATCGCTTTTTGGAACCTCAGTTTTGCTTATATGGGGTATAAACAATATTCTTTTTACAACCCATAGGAATAACAAGCATGTAGAGCAAATACAGTAGGACTTTTATTATATTCCTTCGATGTTTTAGTGCATACATTCCAACTGAGGATTTGGTTGTTTTACATCTCAGGTCTCAAAGCACATGAATCACTTGTTAAAGGCTCCTTTCTGTGTGCACCCCAAAACAGGTTTATATGTTCGAACCTTGCACCTGAAAGACGAGACACTTGAATCAATATCATTGTTTTAATAGAATCTTTACTGTTCTTTTTGTTAGGCCGCGTCTGTGTTCCAATTGATCCCAGTAAATGTGAGGAATTTGATCCTTCTGCTGTTCCAACCCTTTCCAAGGTGAACAATCCTCGAAGAGTTTGCCTTCTGCGTTTTCAAGATATCATTTATTTGATTTCAATTGGTTGATGATTCTTGTATGGTCTGTTATCTGAGAGGTAAAATTAAGGTTTGCAATGTCATGTAGAAGACAATGTAGAGAACTATATCAATAATCATGGACAAGCAAACTGATACAATGGTTGTATAATTTAAAAATATATTATCACTTAATTATAAATACATGTAGACACTTTCTTAACAAGCAATTGTTTCCATCTTGTCGACACTGATATGACTGTATTTACAGCTTCTTGGGGAACTAAACACCGGAGGTCTTAGAACAGAAAGGGAGAATGGTATGTTGATCTTTTGTTCTCTTTTCGTTATACTTGTAATTTTGGAATAACTATTTTCTATCCTTTTTTCTTTCTATCAAGTGGTGTCAGATAGAGCACTAATTGATTTATTTCTGGTTCTTAAACTGTTGATATTCCAATAAGATAATACTGGGGATCATTCAGCTATCCAAACCTATGAACTTCACTCTAACAGGACTAATAACTATCTACATTTGGAGCCTCTTGTAATTCTGTTCCTTTATTTAACACAGGAATCTCTTGCAATTGAAATGTAATTTTTTTATTGTTTCCAAGACTAATCAATTTCTGATGAGTCAATTTATGGCAGAATGGGATGGAACCTCTCTAGGAAGCTATGTTAGATATTTTCAGCAATCCTTCTTGCAACCTCTTCTAAAGTCTTGCAAGGTATATCTAAAATAGTTTAATTAAATCACCCCTTTTTAACTAAACGACTTATTGGTTGAGAAACTGACGCTGCTCGTAACCATGCAGGAGGAGATAGAGACTTCTTATAATGCAAAAGTTCAGCAGTCAAGGAACTCAATTAGCTGGTAGTGTTCTTATAACATCTCCATCATAGAGTGATGTTATTTATAACCCTGCTGGTGAATGATCGTAAGTATGTGTCTAGATACTTTGTTTTTGTGATTTGTTTGTTAGTTTATGCCTAATTTGAGTGACAAAGCTTGTAATATGCCCCCTCCATGTATCTGAGGCTGTACTAAATCATAATCTGTCGATGCCCTCTTGTGGTGTTACCTCAGAAATTAAAATGATTGCTTATTCAGATAGAGTAAGCAACACTCAGTTGAACAGCGTTGTATATGTTCAAGTTCAATTACTGTGCTAGATGTAACAAATCATTCTTGATTGTATTGACTTAGTACAAGTTTAATACGACGTTGTCTGCTAAGGATCTACAAGTTGCCTTGTTAGGCTGATAAGTATTTGCTCATTTAATGAAGTGATGAACTTAAACTGGTTCAACTAGCATTATTAAAACTCAGGAAGATTTCGTTGACTAATGTGGATGTGGATGATTTGTGGGCTGCGAGACAATCAGTGGTCCTTGGTTCTTTGCATTGCTACGGTTCTAAGGGGTGTCTGATGAGCGTTACCGAGACATCACAATCACTGTATTATAGACTGATTCACACCAGGTTCTGGGACCATTTTGTTTTTCTTTACTTTTAATTAATAGAGAAACTAAAGTCAGAGGAATACGTGTAGGTTTTTCCTTCTAGAAAAGATGAAGGAAAAAAAAAAAAACAATAGGGAGTTAAACAAAACCTCAAGCTGTGTGGGAGGTGAGGGGTTTGGTTTAACCTTTTGGTATTTGGACTGTATTGGCTTGATAATTCAGATTGGTATTGCTTAGACCATTAGCGAAAACACCGCTATTTATCAGGAATTTTTCTATTCCAAGGTTAGAAGTCGAGACCGATGTTCTAAAAAGAAAGAAAAAGAGTGTGTTATGTGAGCATATAGTAGTAGCATGGAGAGGACCACAGTGACTTGGTAGTGAGCTCTGCACTTCACATGTGGCTATCTCAATAGTCAAAAAGCTTTGTGCATCACATGCTGCACGGTATGGCAATCTGGGATATGTGGCACTATTCCTTCTCACACTAGCTTTCTTCAAGATTTTCCTTTATGTTAGCTTTGAGAATAAGATCTAAGCCAAATCACCATCATTTTAGCGAGACGTCTCAAGTTTTCTGTGAAATATCTTCCTTTCAAAGCTTAAAATTTACCATCTGTTGTTATCTAGTTGTTGTAACTTTTCATTGCGTCACTTTGTATAGAATTTGAAGTTATACCAAAGTTCTCTTCTTTTATTCTCCCTATTCATGAAGTTGCCACAATCCCACCAAAAAAAGAAATTAAAAATTTAGATGCAAATTTACTCTGGCTTAAATATCACTAATTTTATTAGAATTAGCATAACCCCACAAAACGGATACATATTTGGGAGTAAATAGAGCTCAAATATGTCCATTCATCCCATAAACAAACACAAGACAAAACTAAGACATTCATCACTGCTTAACATTGACATAGGTGAACCATAAACTAGATAGCTAATCTTCAAAATTAACCATTTACATTTCCCACAACATAAGATGGCAATAACTAAACTCCAAGAACAACTCCTAATTGACTTAAAATACCAAATCCCCCCATCCCTAAAGGAAGTCCTAGTTAGCAAGAACTTCCCATATCAGCTCAGGATCAAAAGAAGGCATTCTTGCAAGTGAACAGCTATCAAATTCAGATTCAAAAACTGGTGCAATTGAGAAATCACCAAAAACAGAACAAGGTGAATTCTCACTTTTCAAGAATCCATCTTCAGAAACACTTGGTGAAATCACATCAACACTGCTCCAACTTTTATTATCACCAACTAAAGAAGAAGAAGATGATGAATCCACAGTTTCTTTAACTTTACACTCAGTTTCACTCTTTTTCTTGGCACACTTTTTGGCTTTTTCCCTTTTAACCTTTTGACATATAGCTTGAATTTTAGCATCCACAGCATTCTTCACAGCATTCATTTTTGCATCATCACCAAATCCCAACTTTCTTGGATCACTAAGATTAGGAAAATTCAAACGTGCATATTCGCCTCGAAGTTTATAGGCTGCTCTATCATAAGCATAAGCAGCAGCTTCAGCAGTGTCATAAGTACCTAACCAAACTCTCATTCTATTTTGAGGTAGTCTTATTTCAGCTACCCATTTTCCCCAATGCCTCTGTCTCACACCCCTGTATAGTTTCTTCTTTTCTTGAAACCTGTAACTCTGTGTATACAAAGAGTTTTGAAGTGGGGTTATTGTGGAAGTTGTTGGTATTGGGATATTTGTTATGTTTTCTTGGCAGAATTTTGTTAGCAAATCTCTTTGTCTTAGGTAGACTGAAGTACCTAAAGGCTCAAAAACAGGACTAGTCATTTGATTGTTTTCTTGGCAATGAGAAAATATTGAATCCAATGTGTTTGTAGTACCACTTGTTAAAATCAATCGAGATAACGACGATCGAATTTGAGCACCCTCATCAAACATGCTAGACATAGTGTTGTTTTCTTGGATGTTGTTCATTTTAACTTCATAAAACTAGAAAAACAGAGTAAGCAAAACAGAGTAAAACAGAGGAAAACAGGGGAGCTAAAAAAATTGCCCCTTTTGTTTCAAGAAGTTCACTGATCCTTAGAAAAATTATGTGGATCAATGGAGAATTTGGAAGAGGGAAGTCAAAGAACAGAGAAATGGTTGGAGAAGATGTTGTTGTGTTGTTGTTTAATGGAAAAGAAGAGGGCAGTTGGGAGTAAAGATTTTTGAGTTATGTATGTAACTAGTGTTGTGGACAATTTGATTTCCTCTTTGCTGTATTTATAGCAGCTGAGAAAAAGGATTTTTTTTTTTTTTTTTTGCTCAATGTTAAGTTCCATAACTTTTTATTTACTATTCAAAAGTTTGGCATTTATGATTCAACTTTTTACTCTTATCTACTATACTTGGCTGTATTACCTTTGTAGTAATTGTGATCCAAAAGTTGCTCCATGTTTTATTCAATTGGAACTAATCTCTTACTACTAGACAAGTTATTTTTTGGTTTCTTCCTTTATCTTTTTGTTTTTTTGGGATGGGTTGTGAAGGCTTTAAGATGGTAAGTTTGTTGTATAGTTTCGGTCGCACATTTAACTAAGTGGGAAGTGAGGAGGCAGTGCTAGCTGTCCATCTAATCCATTCAGTCCTGACCAGGAATCGCCTTTCTCATCTATTTTCTTTCACGCCCTGAGCAACCAAGGGGTCTTTCTGTAGAAACCTCCACGAATAATCGTCGTTTTTTTGATGGTTTTTCCGCTTCTCACAACTACTCTTTCCACACTATCGGATATCTGGTGGATTTTTACAGAGAAATAGTAACTCCGAGTCTTTCCAGTAACAGACTTATGTACCTATAAGAAATAGAAGTAATCAGAACTTCGATTTGATTAGTCAGCCTTGTAGCAACAATAAATACCTTACCTTACATCACTAGGATGTATGGTACTAGTATATTTACCGTTTTCACGATTACAACATAGTTTTATTGTTCTCTTTATGTTTTTAATTACTCAAGTAAAAGTAAGTCTTTATTTTCTGTTATTTTCATTGAATAAATTTGCTTAGCATCCATCGAGCCATGATCAATGGATGTTCAACTAATAATCATCTTCATTCAAGCTATTTTGACCAATCTTCTCCATTTGCCCTAACTGTCAAGTAACTAGCAACATACGTAATCTTAAATTCAAATTTTTGATTACCAAACATTAAAAAAAAATTTAAAAATGTTTTATATTTAGTAGAATTATTGAATGTTGCGTTAAATTCTTCCAAGAGTCGACATACATATTTGACTCAGACATAAGTTCACATCCTAAAGAAGTAACACGATAAGATGTTTAGTGCAATTATTAAGTAGTACTCCATCCGTTCCAAAATGGTTGTTATAGTTTGATTTGGAGCGGAGTTTAAGAAATGTGGTAAGACTTTTGAAACTTGTGGTTCAAAATAAGTCATACATAAATATGTGGCTATAAAGCATTTCATTAAAGGTAAAATAGTAGTTTCAATTCAAAAATATTTCCAAATTTAGAATTGTGTCATTCTTTTTAGAACGGACTAATAAGAAAACTATGACAATCATTTTAGAACGGAGGTAGTACATTATAGTACTTCATTTACAACAAATTTGAACCATACTTCTCAGAAAGTTTTTTCAAGTTGTAGCAACTAGCAAGTATTATTGTACTTGTGAAAAAGCATAAAGGAGCAAGAGATTTCACATTGTGTAATTTGACTTTTCTTGGTTTCTCACCCGGCATTCGGTATCCTCATTACAAGCCCCACTAATCCGAATTCGCGCCTCGTAAAGTCCCATTCGGGGGGAAGCGCTCCCTACCAGTAATTTTTCCATACTCAAGGCTCGAACCCGATATCGCTGGTTAAGGAAGAAGTACCGTCATCCGCTACACTACATCACGCGGTGGTAACAGGTAATTTGACTTGGCCAAAGTATTCACCGTGTGGACCTCTTAAAAACAAGAGTGGTCACTCTCTATAGTCTGTACTTAACTGTTTAGAGTTCAAAAAGCAACTTTATGAATTTATTATATAGCAGATAGTCAGCATTGAATATAGTTGAGAGCTTTTGTTTCTTTTCTCAACTTACAGCTCTTCCTGCATTTAATTTTCTGTGCCACGCGTTAACTTATTCAATTTTTCAATCTATTTCTTCCTATTTTTTGGCAGGTGAAGTTTGCTTAAATTCATTTTTCTTATTCATTTTTCATTTATAAACTTCACATTCTTCTGATTCTACTCATAGTTGCAAGATTCTCTCTTTTTTTCTCATTATAGTAGGTTTGGTTTAGTGTCTTTATATAATTTAGGTAAGAATAAGCTAGTTAATAGTAGTAGATCTAATCTAACATCACAAGTGGGGACTGGAGAAAGTGGGATGTATACAGAACTTACGCTCAAGCTGCGCTGCATGTTGATACTACAAGAGTTGTGCTTGCCATTCATGCGAAAGAGGCGAGGAAAACTAGCTCTCATCGTTTGTTAAATAATACTACAATTGTTATACGTATACCGACTTTTTCCGAAGCTAAATAAAAATAACAACAACATACCCAGTATAGTCCCACAAATAGGGTCTGGAGAGGGTGAGATGTATGCAGACAAAACCTCCACCAAAATGGAGATGCTGTTTCTAATAGACCCTCGACTAGGAAACAAAGCTATATAAAAATCTGTCTTTCATTTTCCTTTAATCGGATTTTTTTTTTAACTCATAAATGTATGAGAAGGATGTACAAGGAAAGTCTCTAGAAGGGAGAGCTTTTAAACTAGTACTCCCTCCGTTCCAAAATGGTTGTCATAGTTCGGATTTCGAGAGTCAAACAAGTTTAATTTTGACCGTAATATTTTCATATGTCTTTTAAATATTTTGAATTATTAATTATTATGACTTATAGTACTTTTTATGTAGTTTCTAAATATATAAACATCGTTACAAAAAATTTAAAAATTCTATGTTTAAATTCACGATCAAAATGAACTTGTTTGACTCTCGAAATCCGAACTATGACAACTATTTTGGAACGGAGGAAGTAATAATAATGGTTATTAGCTTAACAAGGTAAAAAGACAGGCCATATGCTAAACACTTTAATTTCAAAACTCCACCAAAATTGGAACATCCCCACTGCTCAATTCATAGCCTCATGTCCTGTTAATGAAATGCATCATTATTGTGAATAAAAGTCAAAAGTATTAGTCATGCATTTTGTATATTACGTAAAATTAATTGTCAAGTTAGGTCTTTGAAGTGGAATATAACAAAGTGATTTGCAACCATTCATACTAAATCACATGTAAAAAAAATAAGCCAAGCAAATATTAATAAGACCTAATGCTAAAGATCTATTCTCTAGTGTACAAAAGATAGGCCATTATTGTTCTATAATCTACATTTCATTCGAGGTTTGGGTGTAGCTTGTATTACCATCCAAAAAATGTGATTCATTTTCCTAATTTGCAAGTGACATTAAATTTATCGATCTTTAGAATGGATAAATTCCGAGTAGGAAACATTTCTCTCTTAACTATCCTTTTGCCGATAATTGTCGATGAATTTCAAATACTATAACAACATATCCAATATATTCCCACAAATAGAGTTTGAGGAAGGTGAGATGTATGCAGATTTACCCAATCAAAGTGGAGCGGCTGTTTTCGATAGACTCTCAGCTCAAGAAAAAATGATCCAAAAACATGCGAGTTATTGAGGGGAGTTCGAATCCGGGTCATCCATGTGGATAACAACCCTCAAAAGTCTGTCGCACCAGATTTTTCTAGTGCAGTTTACATCCCTTGTGTGGTTTGCAGGCTGTTACACAAAGGGGTTTACCCAGTGCGCAGTAGCGGCTGCAGTTTTCCTGGAGTTTCAAAAAAAAAAAAGATGTGAGTTATGTTAACACAAAAAGTTTACAATCACCAGATTTTCCTAATGCAGTTTACATCCTTTGTGTGGTTTGCAGGCTGTTACACAAGGGGCTTACCCAGTGCACAGTAGCGGCTGCGGTTTTCCTGGAGTTTCGAAAAAAAAAAGATGTGAGTTATGTTAACAAAAAAAGTTTACAATGGAAAAGTGTGGACCCAAACTACATTAAAGACATAAAGGTAAGCTTTGAATAAAGAAGATAGAGTGAAAGCAATGATGATGGCCTTTGGAAGACATGACTCGTGTAATTATGGGCCCACTCATCCCATGCTTCTACGGCCCAAAAAGCTTTTCACCGTATTTGCATGTGATGCACACCTAACTCTTCTATACCAAAAGTCAATCCAAAACCGTACTCTTTGCATCTTTCGGTATCTTAAGGCCCACTCTTTCACATTCTTTGATTTTTTTGCCTTTTTAACTTTAATTTATTGTGTTAATTATCACCTAATGATATGATAAGATGGGCGTAGTGAATTATAGTGCTTGCTTTCTAAGAATTGGTTTATAAATCTCATCGGAAATGTTTGAGGTTGCTTAGAGCTTTTTTGGTCGACTATGAAGTCACCAAATGAATTATCGAGTAAATCGATCAAGATATATATATATATATATATATATATATATATATATTCTATTACTTTGAAATTATATCGGTTCGATCCCAACTTCTACAAATTCCAAAGGTACCATACCAAGATAAGATCTGACGGTCGGTGTCTCTATCCTTAACTAAAGATCCCTCGAATTTGAATTTTGAAAATAAAATATTTTAGTACTCTCTCCCTTCCGCAATGGATGACATGTTTCGGATATCGCGAGTCAAACGAGTTTATCTTGATCATAATATCTTTTAAATATTTTGAATTATTAATTATTGCGACTTGTAGTACTTTTTATGTAGTTTCCAAATATATAAATATCGTTCGAAAAGACTTAAAAATTACATGTTCAAATTCACGTCAAAATAAACTTATTGGACTCTCTAAATCTGAAACATGTCATCAATTTTGGAACAGAGGGAGTATATCATTTAGTGAGTCTATTAAGCTCGAAGCCAGATTAGCCGGGAAGTATACTTTAAATATGAGATGATCAAGTCATCAAACTCAAACACAGGCTATATTCCAAAAACATAGATAAACTTTTACAAACTAGCATATTAAAATCATTGTATCATAAGGAATCTTTTAGTGAGAAATAGACGTCAACTAATAATTCTTCTCATCTTGTGGTTAGAAACATGCTTGGTCGATGTATGTTGTAGCAAAGGTCATAAAAATGAGACTTCGAGTATGTACTTAGTTTGAAAAGTAAGACATGGCATGAAGTACAAGAATTAAATGCATTAAATTTGAACTCAAATTCAAGTATGATTAACTTATAAGTTACTCCCTCCGTCCTAAATTAGTTGACGCTTTAGCAAGATTTGTTTGTCCCAAATTAGTTGACGCTTTAGGATTTCAAGACATTTTTTGCTCATTCTTTCCGAGTATACCCTTAATTATTAAAGCTATTCTAAAAAAAAATTATTAGTCATATATTAAATAGGGGTAACATAGTAAAATGTATACTCTATTTATTGATTTTTTTAATGGGCGTACAAAAATTGAAAGTGACAACTAAAATGGCACGAAAGGAGTATATTCTAGTTCTAGAATTAAAGTTTTAGATGCAAAATAAAATATTATCTGACAATTGGAAAGAAAAATATTAAAAGAAGTGATACACAAAGGAAAAAAAAAAAATAGAATGAAAGAAATACCCCTAAGTTTCTACTTACCTGCATCGGGTCTTTAAACCCAATCATTAAAATTAATCATAGTGACGTGATTTAATGAAGAGAAAATATAAATTAATTAATCATGGTCGAGTGAGAATAATGTATTTATAAACAAAAGGAAGGCACCCGATATAGGTAAGTATTTACCGAAACGTATGTGAAGATAGTTATTTTGATTAGTCGACAACTCATATCACAATCTTGCTTTGTTTTCTTTAGAAGTTTAGAAAACACACGACTCTACTATTTCTAGCAAGTTGTCTCCATAATTTGACTCAGTATTAGCCTTTCGTTTTCTTTAATTCGATTATCTGAAGAGCAATAAATGTTATCCAATTTTGAGGTTATGTTAATAATACTGATTGAAATAGACTTCCAAGGCTGCTAATTAATTCAACAAAAAAGTTTACTCCAATGTATGACTTAAACAGGAAAAATAGGCAATTACGTTAACATATTTTCAAGTGAAATAGTATTTTTATTCTTACAAAATTTATAAGTGAATTTAATCGGAGTATATTGTTTTCCTACGAGTATTTCAACTTCATCATAGAATAAAGGAAGAACTACAAAAGCGACCGGCCAACTTCCTAGCCTTCACTTTTGATAGCCATTACTTTTCCGAGCTAATAGTGTTTTCCCTAGAATATATGCCGGTTAATACAATAAGAAACTTAATATTTAGTGTTTCACTATATACAAATGTATATGCATGCCGTTTTTCCATTTCAATAGTTACCTATGATGAACAGTCGTAGCTTACTCGCCCCGGTAGGTGTGGCGGCGACTCCGCTGCAGAACACTTCGCCAAACCGAGAAGCTGCATCATCCATAACGGGATGCACATTCTCGATATAACGAGAGATGTCACTGTTTAGCATACTGGGAGATTCTCTGTAAAAAGCTAAGAAATCCTTTGAGTATGTGTAGTCGTCATCAAGTCTTTCTTTCTCGATAACTGGTATCATGATAATATGATTTGAGCTAAATTGAGAAAGATGATTAGTGAAATTTATATTATCGATTTTGTTAGAGATTGACGCATAGCTATTGTTGTTTCAAAGCAAAACTTTCTTAAAATAATTTCAATTCCTAATGTTTTTTTTGCAAGTTCAACTTTAAATTACTTTTTTTTTTCTTTTTCCAACGTACAGTTATAAATTTGACAGAAAAAAAAAGGACTATGACATGTGGGTCAATTAATTAAAAGAGGCTAACATTGCAAAAAGTTATATTTTGGCAGTATATGTGAAGACTGGGTCGCACCTTAACAGCTCATCGGCATGGAGGTAGTGGGTCCCACAATCTAAAATGTGGGCCCACACACAGGATAGACACGTCATCACTGTATGTTTATCTAATCTCACATCACCACGTGTCGACTAGTGTATGGTTTAGTCACTGAGAATTTTAGTTTCATGATATATCATATTCTTGGAAAATTTTTGGGGTGACGCTAATATGACGTCATGATTATTTCATAAATGATATATGTCGTGGAAAAAAGTGAATTTACATGATATGTTGTTTATATTACTAGGAGTATTTGTTATATGAAAATTATTGAGCCGGATTGTTGAATTCACGTTGCGTAGAACTCATAGAAGAGAAATACTCTCTAGACATGTAAAGTGTTCGAACATGAGATTACATCATCTGATAATTAAAGATACGAGTATTCGATTTTAGTTTTGTTTGTCATCGTTCGACTTGACACATATCCATATGCTTATAAAACATCAAAATTTGGACTTAGCCAATTTGTTAATTATGAGTAATATTTAGATCTTGATTCTTGCATTCCAGAGATAGAGTTACTTTGTTTCAACTAAGAATTCTCAGTTATACTTTTTTCTTCAACAAAAAGTGTTTAACGATTAAATCGACAATCTAACATTAGTTATTTGACTTAAAAATTTATAACAAAACTGATAGGCGATTTTATAAAAAAAATTTTACACTCCGTTTGAATGATTGTTACCCATCGTTTCATAATGTGTTGTATTGTATCGTATCGTATGGTACTGTATCGTATTGTATTGTGTTGTACAATGTTTGGATATATTGTATTGTTTACCGTTGTTTAATAATTGAAAATAAGGTAAAGAGTAAAATAATAATATTAAATAATAAGTGAGGGCATGATGGTAAGAAAAATAGGTAACGACACGATCCTACCAAAACGATCGTTACATAAAGTGACAGTTTTCATGGTTACATAACCATGGATTTAACGATACCATACAATGTTAATTAGAGAAACAATAAAAACAAACGTCGTACCCATAATAACGATACAATAACATACCACGGGTTACAACCATCCAAACAATAATAAACTAGTGAATTTCTGTGGACAAATTACAGATTACCTGGCCCTAATGTTCAAACAATTTCAAAACAAAGTCTCCATATGAAAAGGACAATTCTATGAAGAAAACGTCAACTTTGGTCAAGTTACAATACTATACAAAATTTGCCCAATGAATTAGTGAATTCCTTGCTTGCATCATCTAATAATTGATAGTAACTGGTACTCCCTCCGTTCCATTTTAGTTGTCGCCTTCAGCTTTTTTACGTTCATTAAGAAAATCATTAAATAGAGTGTATTTTACTATGTTACCCTTATCTAATGTGTGATTATTAACTTTCTTTGAGAATTATTTTAATTATTAAGGGTATAGTTGGAAAGAACTAGTAAATTTAGTCTTGAAATCCTAAAGTGACAACTAATTTGGGACAAATCATTTCTCCTAAAGCGACTACTAATTTGGAACGGAAGGAGTAATAAACAATATTGGAGTTGCCTAACCAATGAACTCTTATTCTAATGGTTGAACAGTTAAAGCTAATGTTAATTAGAGATCAATGTGTTATATATGTGCAAACAAGTACTCCAACCTTTTTAAAATTCTCATTATTATTATTTATTACTCCTAGTGTTTGTTAGTAACTTTGTATGCTCAATTTCACAAAGAGAATATACTCATGATACACTTGAGAAATTAAATACTCCCTCCGTCCCAAAATAGTTGTCGCTTTAGGAGAAATGGTTTGTCCCAAATTAGTTGTCTCTTTAGGATTTCAAGACTAAATTTACTAGTTATTTCCAACTATACCCTTAATAATTAGAATAATTCTCAAAGAAAGTTAATAGTCAAGCATTAAATAAGGGTAATATAGTAAAATATACACCATATTTAATGATTTTCTTAATGGGCGTGAAAAAGCTGAAGGCGACAACTAAAATGGGACGGAGGGAGTATATACCTTATCTAAGAAATTTGCATGGATAGAATAATTTATATTTCTACTTGCACAAAAGTCAACATGCTTTAACACAACAATATTCTTGATTTCTGACTTGCTGCATTTAATAAAAATGTATTTTTATGAAGAAAGGACACGTGTATACTGGAATTAGGGGAATTGTCAATAATTGAAGCAATAATTCGATTTTATTTTTTAAATTCTACATGCAAACGTGTCCTTTCTCCTATGGTACAAATGGAAAATAAGGAGCTACACCTCTAGAGAATTCTTTACTTGCCTTTTGCATTATTTTCTACTTCTTTTTTTTATAATTTAAGGAAATGTTAGAAAGTCTACTAAATCGAAAATCAATATATTTTCAAATAAAATTTGAATTATTAAGATTTGGTCCCCTCTTATCGACATCTTATACTTGTAATTTTCTTGGTGTGGACTTTGGAGTTCATATATATATGGACCTGTATTGTTGTAGCCATGGCCTTGTCTCTTCTATGTTTTCTTCCTTTAAATAACACCAAATAATACCATGCGATTTGCATTGGCAACTTGCATGGAATGCATTCACAACTAGAATGTGTGTGCATATATATAGTATATGAGTGTAATACCCAGCTAAGGGTTAAGTGTCCCACATCGGCATAACACATGAGAGATGCTGTGTATATAAGTTAACTGGCCTTAGACCCTAATGACGCGTTTTAAAGCCGTGCGGGTCTAGACCGAAAGCGGACAGTATCACTAACGGGCTTGAGATGTTACAATGAGGACAGTACTTTATTACATTGGTGTGGAATGGAAATATTGGTTTGATATCTACAACTCAAATAACTTCGTATGTTATTACATTATTTAAACTTAAGACTTCACTTGTTTTTTAATTACACTCGATGAAATAGATCAATTTCATAATCCTTGTCAAGCATGAAATATAACTAATAGTAATAGACTATAGGGTGGGAATTTCTCATTTGCTAGATATCCCTGTAAATTAGGCATCGAATTAGGGATTGGCCTTTGCTATACGTTAGAAGTAAATAGTAGCATGCAAATTTAATCTGATAGTACGGATAAACTTTTTACAAACGATGTTAGAAGTAGTCATACTAGAAGGTAGATCTGGGCATCGAGCGAGCCAGTCGAGCCTAACCGAGCTTACTATACTACAAAGCCGAGCTAAATCGAGCTCTCTATCATACCGAGCCGAGCCGAGCCCGAGCTGATCCTGAGCATAGCTCAACCGAGCTTTGCTAGATTTTGACAATTTCATACTTTAAGCTTCTAAGCTAGAGAAAAATGCATCATTGCTAGAAATGAGCTTTGACCGAGCTGAACATTGAATGAGGCCGAACCGAGTCGAGCCGAGCCGAACCAAGTTAAAATGCAACCGAGCGGAGCCGGCTCAGCTCTATGCATGCCCAGGCCTACTAGAAGGCAATAATGTGTAGGGTTCTTGATTGAAGTATTATTAGTAGAAGGGGTGAGTATAATGTTCAATCAAGGGTGTCAACATTTTTCATGTAGAGATGAGTTGTCCATTTTGGAATATTTTTAAAAAGACATAGTTTGGAGTCTTTGGACCAAAGCCATGCTGGTCGGTTTGACAAATTTCTTTTCACTTTCTACACTTTGATACCGACTTTATTCTCTTATCAGTTTTTAGACTTATTTCGCCAATTATTTAAGTAGGTTTTGGTTCCTGTTTTAATGCCAAGTCACCTGACTCATTTCTCATCCTAATTATTGCTTGAACTAATTCTGATTTGCAAGTAATTATAGATGGGACATAAGTTAAAATATATCAAGGCAGATATGACCATACAAAAATATCTCGATATTCAAAAAACACTTGCAGAATATCGTCTTTTACTTTAGGATTGGCATACATGTTTATCTTGGTTTTCCACGCCATCAGGGCTTCCAAGATTAACATCTTTTGTATCAGCCAAATTGGATTTAGGTTTGTCCTTATGGCATTCCACTACCGGACCTATTTCAAAATCGTCATCTTTTTCATCATATTCAACCCCATTAATGAATTCCTTTTTTGGTTTAAATATTTAGGCAGAACAAACGTATTTGATGAACTGTAATTCTTTTTCAAATTGTGTCAAGTCATTTAAACATATAAGTTGTATACATCCATAATAGAAACTTTTCACTCAAAGAAAAGTTGGTGTATCAAAGTATATAATGTTAGAGCTTATAGTACCAAAAAGTACTGTTTGATTGTTATTTGAGTCCAAAATGAATCATTTAGAGCTCCGATTTCTAGTCCATTATATTTATTTTCTTTTGGTAGTTCGATTGTGGAATTTCTTTGTTTCTGTATTTTCGGAGTATGAGTGTGTGACTTGTTATAATTGATCTTATTGATAGTACAGAGAATGTGTCTGTCATCTTTATAGAGATGGTTCCATTTAGTCAGATATTTATTCTCTAATATTTGAAACACGAAATAGATTAAGAAATATTTGAACTTCGATATGCACCATCTAAATCAAGTATCAGGTCATTATCTGAAAAGTAGTACTAGTTTTAACTATTAAAGCCTAATCAATACTCATTATTCGGTAAAGAATAACCCTAAGACTAGGGTAATTAAGCTGAATTCAACTCTTTAAAATGAACCCTTAATTAAGACCTAAAAAGACAGTGATATGTGACACGACTTCCTCAACTTGTTAGGACAAAAATTTTAGGTTAGGAAGGGCTATTCGTAGGTTTTGGTCTTTCTATAGCACATTTGAGAGTTAGAAAATAATTTAGTAAAGAGGAATTATGAATGCAGGTTTGTATGGGACGGATCTTCCCCTAACGCGCGGTTCCGAGAACTTATACTTCTCACGAAACTAGGTATATTATGTACATATTTTTCTAATATAATGTGAAAACCCATACATGCTATAAAAGTTTAAATGGTTCACTTGGTCAACGGAGGGAACAATCCTCATTTAAATATCTCTTAATATTTTTTTCCAAAATATATCATCATATAAAATGGTAATTAACCTATATAAACAATAAGTTTTTTACGAAGATTGTTCGCTGAGCACTTTTGGAATGCTGTAACTCAACTCCTAACATTAGTGAACCCATACTTATGAAATTCTAGATCCGCCTCTGACTCTTACGTAAAGTAATACATTACCGTCGACGTCAGAAGGTATCATGTTGAACCTTGTTCTATTTATGTTGATTATTCTCTTTTTGGTCAAGTGTAGTAGTAATTGATTATTGTAGTAGTCACAATTGAAGACTAATTGAAAATCAGAATCTTTAGATGCCTAACCTACTGAGTACGATATCAATAGAATTAATTAAAATTGACTGCGGAATTACTTGATATTCAACTATTATTTGTTCAACAAGGACAGTTATGTGACTAAATAGGTTACTAACTTAAGACTATAGTATCACAAGTTGGAAGTCCAATGAAGTCTTAGCTTAGTTCTCCTCATCCTCTTGTAAACCAAATCAAGATGGACGAGGCCAAGGTGTCTGCCATAAGGGAGTGGGAGGTGCCTACTTCCGAGACCGAGTTGTGGTCATTTTTGGGGCTCGTAAACTACTATCGTCAATTTAGAAAGGGGTATTCCGCCATTGCTGCACTCCTTAACTATGAACAACTTGTGTTTGATTTATCTGAAGTCTGAACATCGAGTCGTTATTGCTACTAGAGAGATAACAAAAAAAGTGAAGTCTAGGATTACATGCTCCTTAGTGCAAGTATTTAGGCTTTAAAAAAGTAGTTATTCGTCCTGAAATTTTGAATTGAAAAATTGATCTTTAAGGATACAATGCTAAAATCGTAAATTACAGCTCTTAAAGTGGATAATCGGTGTAATCTCCAGATCGACAACATACTCCGTCAAACTCTAATTTTAATTGGGCTAAGACTAATTTGTCACGCTTTTATATCAGAATATTTCACCTGGTGTCCTCAAAATAAACGACTGTTATGGGGTCAGAAAGGCAAAACATTGGTTATGGTGTCATAGTTGGAAAATTTTGATGCGTAGCCATTTTTGGACCCACCCAAAGAGTTTTATCCACCGTTTCAAAATTAATTGAAAAATAGCCAAAAATTCGCGCACACACTTACGCTCAGCGTTGGAAAAAAACCCCAGACTAGTCCCATAACAAAATACTGGGGCTTTGTTATGAGACTAAAGTTTTATATATAAAGTCCCATAATAAAATAATGAAACTTTGAACTAACATGTTCAAAGGTCCCATTCCCATAACAAAATAATGGGATTTATCCCATAACAAAGGTCCCATCGAAGGGATAAATCCCATTATTTTGTTATGAGATTTCATATATAAAGTTTCAGTCCCATAACAAAACTTTATACTGGGTTAGTTTACTGAAGCTTTATATAAAGTCCCAGTATGGCTTTGAATAAAACTTGTTCAAAGCCCCAATATTTATACTGGGACTTGTCCGAAGGTGACTATTTCTTAACGAATTTATTTTTGACGGCTACACATCAATTAGCTCGCGCCAAACAGGCCCCTGCGCGAAATTTTTACGTCATAGTTCTGCAATTTCCCCTCTTCACATGCCCATCTCCTTGTAATGCCCATATACATAGTGAATAGAACTATCTCAAAATATTTCACTCGGTGTACCTAAAATTGACCGGTTATGGGAATTTGTTTCCGTTTTTCATGGTTTAAGCAAAAAGGCTTTCGCTTTCGTTCCATAGACAACACTTCAAATTAGCTCACATAATTAAAGTGTTGCGTAGGCATCACTCTAATTATCTAGGAGATTATGGAAGGGGTAAGGGCAACCTTCAAAGCAATTAACTAAGAGAATACCGGAAGGGGGTGGGGTCAAGTGCGATATAGGTAGTACTTTTAGACGAAGAAAAGGGAGCGCAAGAATACCACACGTTATTTATAAGATTCATAAGGGTATTTTTGTTCAAAATTTATTCATTCAACCAAACGGATGTTATTTTCGCTAGATCGCCGCTACGAAGGTCAAAAAAACAAACCAGTTTTTCATTTTAACATAGTGCAAACGGGCTAAGGGGTCAAACTTTTACTTTGTAGATACATGTATCTGTAAATTACATGAATATACAAAAATAGCTTCTTCTTTGTTTAAGTAGCCTAGCCAATATTCTGGCTGTGTAAAATTGCTTCAAGGGGAACAAATTCATAAACATATATACATTTGTACAATTAGATAAGTAAAAAAAGAGTCGTAAATTTGGAGTTTGGGTCTTCAAGTAGACCTATTTAACAAGTTAAGCATATTCTAAGCTTATTGTTCTTGAGCTAGACCTTTTGTGTCTATTATTTTAATTTATTTTTCTTGATTAAACTTTATATGGGATAACAAATATATTAAAAGAGTTAGACTAGCAAGTTATGGCTCTTTTTCCTACCCTATTCGCAGTATTTCTTGTTTCTCACCTAATTTTTTGTATTTGCAATAAGATTTGACTAAACTAAATGTCGTGCAGGACTTATTAAAGGTCAAGCGGCTTTCGGATAGTTCGGTACCGGCTATCGGTAAAGGAAGCATATACATCTAACTCAGTTCATTCCCTATATGGTAATGGTAGGTACGCCGGTACCCTTTTTGATTCTTACAAGGTAGGCTCGCGCCCCGGGTTCACTCGTGAAAGGAAGGTGCCAAAGAAGAATGAAAAGACGCCCGAAAAAGAGCAAAAAAGAACATAACCTCCGATACGAGACTTATTCTTTTTCCAAAAGCAACAAAAAGTTTTCCTTAAAAAAACACAAAATATTAGAAAGTCAAAATAGTAAGTAGCAAAACAATTCAAGATTTCAAAGTCCACTTGACTCACTTTCAAGAAAAATCATAAATATGCTAAGTACTATAATTGAATTAAAACCCTATTTCTCTCTTCTTATGATTCATAATTATGTCTAATCCAATCTTTAATTTACAAAAATAGAAGCTTCATAAAGTTAAGTTCTTTGAAGTCTCTTCCCCTTTTAGCCTTTTTTTTATAGTGTTCGGACCAGTTTGATCACACCTCGACTAATTGAGATATTTGTCATTTCGCATCAGCGACAGGTATCGGATAACTCTATCCACCAAATATAGGAATCTTACTGTTAAAACTTATCATTGAATCATTCTTTTTTCTTTTTTGTAGTTTGAAGGATGCATATAACTTATACTCTTCAAGTGACTGTGCTTATAGCTTTGTGCATTGCTTGTGTTGCTGCTGATTTAGAGGTAATAACTAGAAAAAGATTTGATCTTTTTGTGTTTGATTGTATAGATTAGTGTTTTAAGCAAACCCCATTTGATTTATTTGCTTAAAAATCCAATCTTGATTCGAGGGTCTATCGGAAACAGCCTCCGTACTTTATTCAAGGTAGGTCACCCTCCCTAGACTCCAATCTGGAGTGTACACCCCCCCACCCGGGCTTGTTTATTTTTTAAGTTTCAAGATTTCAACTTGATGCTACTTAACTGTGAATTAAGTGTATTAATGATTATTAATTTGGATGTTAGATCAATGCTGAAAAGGCAGGTGCAAATGCAGCAATTTTGAGTAGTAATAGTAGTGTGAATGTGAAATTGGACTCGAAAAATACGAATGCAGAAAAGGATAGTAGTTCAAGTAACCATATGAAGTTAAAGGAAGCTGGGGAACAGAGGAAAATGAGTAATCGTAGTGATGGTATTGGTGAGTTGACGGATGTTGGGGATCAAAACAAGTCAAAAGATGGTGGTGTGGAAAAAGGTGACAAGAGAGAAGGATCTAAAGAAGCTGAGGGGGTAAAGAGAAGGAATGATCGTAGTTCTGAGAGAGATGGAAGGAAAGAGGGTATAAAAGAATCTAAGCAGCAAGAGAAAGCGTATATTAATAGTTCGAGGGAGCAGGGTGAGAAGGAAAAGATTCTGCCTGATGGACAGTCTAGAGAGGAGACGTTGCCTACAAAAAAGGAGAGTTTTCATGGTGAAGAATGTGATTCATCTTATAGTTGCACAATAGAGGACAAAGCGGTGGTTGCATGTCTAAGGGTTCCTGGAAATGGTACGTTTTTGCTCACATTCTCTATTTTATAACGATCTTTCTTAGTTGACTCCTTTCATATTAATGCTTACTAAGAAGTTGCAATTGTAAGCTACTTAGAAGTTTTATAAAACAGACCTTAATTGACCTAAAGATTGGAAAGCTCTCATCTGCTGGAGATAGCTTTTGCAGTTCTTATATTGACTTGGCTTCGGACATTTATTCACTTCTTCTGGTTTCCTTTTGAAAAGCTGCCTGCATAAACACGTTCTTGAGTAATAATCTTCAGATGGAAACTATAGTAATACTTCTCCTCAAAACTAGTTATGTAATTTTGTCCCCTCCTGCCTCTCCCAAAAGATGCCCTTGTTCTGCTCTTGTTAGTCTGTATGATTTGCTACTGTACAACCCACATTCAGCATCTAAGTTTAGGGATCATATGCATAGACAGCTCCCTTTGCTGGTTACTTCACGTAAACTGCATCATTTTGACATCCTCGGTTAACAGGCTTACAGTTTTAGCCACTTACCTAGATTTACTCCATTTTTTGATGTGCGAAAATTATAAAGAAAATCCAAAGCTAACTGGACTTTCATTGACCAATCAACTACGCATCAAAGGGCAAGCTCGCCCAACTCAATGCCCTTTTCCCGTAATCCTTAATAATCAGTCAATTAGTAACTAGTCTCAGTCCTACTATATGCATTCTCCTTACCCTCTTCACTTCAATGTGAAAAAATGGTGGGCTGGCTATGGGAATCCATAATTATAGGTGGAGGTAAGTGGACTTTCATGCATCGGTAGTTTGTTCATACTGTTGGAATAGTTGGACTTTCATGTGTGACATTAAACCTTTAACTAGGTCGATTGATGTGAAAAAGGCAGTTTCAAGTTTCAACTGTTTGATATCTGGTAACGAAACATGTCTGCAACAAATGACTAGAAGTATGCTTCTTAGATTGTATCATAAGTGGGATATTGTCCAAATAAAACTGTTTATCGGCCAGATGGACCGATTCAATTTTCTCTTAAGTTGCGACATTCCTGTTTGAATAACTGAAGTATGACATGTTGCTTTCTTTTCCAGAATCTCCAGACCTTTCACTTTTGGTTCAAAACAAGGGAAAAGGCACTGTCAGTATTTCGATTGTGGCTCCTGAATTTGTAAAACTGGAAAAAAACAATATTGAACTCCAAGGAAAGGAAAACAAGAAGGTAAGAATAGTTGATTAGTAGTTTCTAAAGCATTTCTGAAATAGCTCTTGATAGACAATCTTGCCTACTTACCCATTGAGTTTAAATATTTCAACTGCGTAAACGGTTCTAGGAAACATTCTTTCCCCAAGATTGACGTTCTGAAGATTGATCCATCTACAGTATAGTTTATTTCTTACTTTATCTAGCTTCATTCAGTGGGAACATAGACCTAAGTGAGGAAACAGAGGTTCAGGCTGTCACAATAGGTGGAAAATAATTACCCACTCATCATTACAAAGCACGTCTATTCTATTGAGAAATCTAATCACTCATTAGAGGAACAGAAAGCTCGCTTCCATCAAATGCTCTCTTGTAGTTCAAGTAGATAACAGATACTTGCATCTGAATTAACCACAGCTGCAGTGGAGAACCCCTCCCCACTCTCTGGCCTATTTGGCAATTTGAGAACCTTGGTCAATTACATATTATCATGTTAATTTTGTATATCTGATATGAACTTTATAGAGGTCTGAAAAGTAGTTTTGGTGATGGTTCAAAATTAGTTAATTCCAAGTTATCTCGCTAGTCTGTCAGCAATTCTGAGATCACATGCCTCAGATTTGTTAGAAGCCTTTTGATGTTTAAACTCTAATGTAAGTTTTAGGTAGATGCAACTTGAAGTTTTGACATACTTATGGTGCTATCGATGATTGTTGGGTTTGCATGGAGGGGATATCGTTGAAGACAGATATAGCCTTTACAGCAGGACAGTGGTAACAAATTCATTTAACCACTGATTATTACTCTGGTATATCAAATTTAGATATAATGTATTACAGTATTAGTCCTGGAGTGGTTGCGGCTTCCTGTTTTACTGCAAAGGTAATTTAAGAGTATAGTGCAAGGCGTGTTTATCATGACCCAAATTGTTAAGGCCGTAACTGGTACCCAAAAACTACCTAGTCGAGTGAACCCTTTAACATAATCTTAAACTGTCATAACATCCAAAAGTAGTAAAAGGATTGCAATACTGTGTCATAAATATTGAATACATCTCAGAAGAGTTAATGGAGCATCTACTACAAATGGAATACTATCTGGCAGATCTAGTACAATACTGAAATATATATATGTAGTAAGCTAGGTCTCCGATCCCAAGTCAATAGATGGTTTCCTTGTCCAAAATCTCTGAATCCTGAAGCTTAGGTTCCCAAAAATAGTGAAAATTCTGACTTGGGGCTGAGCTATAGTATTTATATCCTCAGGCCTTCGCTATTGAGGGACCAGGGTCATGATCTGGAACTAGGCGTGGCCAAGTCTCCTCGTTTGCGGACCCTGGCTCCCCTTTAGTAGACCTCTGTCATAAATCAATTCTTCGCGTTCGCGAGCTCCACTGATGCGATTGCATAAGGTCTATTTCCTTTTACCTTTGCTTTCGCGGAGAAGTCAACATCGGTCCTGGTCAGCCTTCACTCTCTGTGGCGATAGCTACACTCACCAGATCAGTTCACTAGCTACCTATAACAATTTCAACTTGTTCCAAAACTCGTTCAGACCCCTTGGAGCTCAGCCTAAACTATACCAACGAGCCATAAATAGTCACATGCAATTATAAGCACTTCCATAATGTAATTCGGGGCGCAATACAAAAGTAGGGGGTGGGGTTACAGTGTTTTACTGGCCAGCTTGTTGACTTCTTGTCACACTGCTGCTGAACATCATAATACTTTGATGTGGAAACATGTTACGAAAAGGGAAAACTATGAAGACTATCTGCTGATCAGAGCACTGGAAAAGGTTGGCTAAATCAAGAAACTGGTCATCTGCAGGGGGTGGGGTGGAGATGTAGAGTAGAGCATCGTTAATATGGAACATTTTTGCATGTGACAATTTGAATTACATGATATAATAAGTGAAGATCAGGAAAAATGTGATAAATCAAATGTTCGACGCGTGATAAGAGTGCATGTGTGATGTGAGGTTAAGGCACACATCGTAAGTTTGAACCTTGCCGCGGACAAAATCTTGAGTCTTTAAGTTGAGAATGTAGAAGGGCGGGCCCATAACACACCAAGTTTCGTGTTCAAGACTTCCTATTTGTTTTGTTTTTTCCTTATACACGACTAAATAGTAAGAGGATTGTTGTCAAATGGATTGCATACTCTCAAATATTTCGCAAATCATGATACAATTTCGTCGAGACTTTTGAAGTAGTAAACCCCAATAAGATTACTAGCGTAATGCTGCAGACAATTAACCAGCATTCAAACAAATATTTTTGTAGTAATTAATTCGGCTGTTGGATAGCTCATTTATCTAAAAGCATATCTTTTGACAATATAAGCGTAAAGCATTTATCCAGACTATATTTGTTGTAATCCATTTGACATGTGTTCATGATACTTGACCTCATGCAGATGAAGGTTTCCATTGGGAATGCAGGAAATGACAATTTCATCATTCTGAAGGCCGGGGATGGCCAATGTTCTCTTGATTTCAGGGGTCTGATTGACCAAGCTGATAAATCATCTCAGTTCAAGTATGTTTTCCCGTTATATGGAATAATGTGCTTGGCTGCAATTGCACTAGCGGTAACAGTCTTGGTATATGTCAAGCGGAGGCTTCTAGTAAGCAGTGGTCACAAGTATCAAAAGCTAGACATGGTGTTACCAGTTTCCAGTGGCGGAAAGATAGAGACACTCTCAACTGATGGATGGGACAACAGTTGGGATGACAATTGGGATGACGAGGAGGCGCCCAAAACACCTTCAGTGCCTGTCACTCCTTCCCTCTTCTCCAAAAGCATTTCAGCACGACGGTCTAATAAGGAAGGCTGGAAAGATTAGTCCCTGAAATGCTCAGTTCATTCGACACTTTTTGTCCCACATGATATGTAGAGGAATAGGAATGACTTAATTGTGCAGTAGCAGCTAGGAGGCAACAAGTTATGATAGTATAGTTCAAATTGTGACATCTTGATATCGGCTGTCCCTGAACTATTGTTTTCGATATCTTTGGAAAGAGTAAAGTCTCATATGCACATTAGACATATTCAGGCATGAAGAAACACCCTTTTGCATGGATTTCTTTTTGCCTTCTTTCCTTCAAATTCAGGGTGCTTGTTTTATGGTTCTATTAGCGAAGTGCACCAAAGGCCACTTTTGGCAGTGGTCTTTGGTTTGAGGCCACTATTTTTATTGGTTTTACATGAGATGCCATTTTTTGGAACTTCAATTCTTTTGGGTTGAACTTCACACAAGTTCAGTCCATAAGGATTGAAGTTCAACTTCAGCCCACCACAAGGGTTGAAGTTTACGCATCTATACCTAAAAGTTCAGCCCTTACATATTGAAGTTGAAACTTCATAATTTAGGCATGAAGTTTAACCCAATAAGATTTAGGTTCCAAAAAGTGGCATCTTACGTAAGACCAATAAGAAAAGTGGCTTCAAACTAAATACCAGTGACAAAAGTGGCATGTAGGTGAAAATTTTACGTTATTACATTTTGATATGGGCCTGTTTTCTTGGGCTTTTAAATTGGTGATGTGAAAGGGGTTAACTGCACAAATGGCTTCTTTTGAATGGCTATTTAAGGAACAACTACTTTTTCAAAAACATTTAAATTTGAGTCACTTTATCAACTTTAGTTGAACTTCATTCAAGCTTAACTACATACCTCAGGGTTTGAAGTTCAACTTCCACTTCAGGCTTATACTTTAGACTCTCGCTTTGAAGTATTTGGATACTTCATCCTGCTATCGGGAGTTGTTTTCAACTTCAAACTTCGAAATTCAAACTCAAGTCGACAAGTTTTTTTAAAAAAAAAGTAGTTGGCAAAATATTAATATAGTCTTCAAGATTATTCAACTACATATATATAGGTCGAGCTAATAATAGCAATAAATAAGTACATAGGAGGATCACATGTTAATTATGATTAGATTAATGACTAATGATTTAGCTCTTCCTTTATGTCATGTTCACTATCACATCTTTTTGGAAGAGTTGTCATAATCAATAGAAACAAATTAAGAATGTCATGAGACTAAATAATCATTAATGATTTTTTCTACCATCACATGACCTATAGATCAAGGACAGATTGAACTGTTAACAAGATGTTTTTAGACAGCTCAATAAATAAAGGATACATAGTGAAGCCCTTTTTATTTTCCTATTCACTATGAGAAGAATAAAGGCACCACCAAAAATTGTGGTGGGATGGATAGGATCTCTACACCTTAATCAGGTGTTTCGGTTTCGAGCCCTAGCTAGGAATGAAAAAAATCCTCGTAGGGAGCGCTTCCCTAAAAAATGAGCCTTACGCGATACGGATCCGGATTAGTTAGGACTGCAATAAAAGTATCAGATACCGGAAGAAATCTAAAAAATAAATAAATAAATAAATAAATAAAGGCACAAAAAATATTCACTAGCGTTCGGAGATTTCTCGATTATCTTAAACAGTTACTATTACTACAAAATTTTAAAAAATGTACGTTTACCTTAATTCTTTTGAAAAAAGAATACCGACATTTTAGAATATATAATATACAGCCCCTTTAAAGAGATTGGTAATGTGGTATACACATACTATCACTATTTAAAAAGTTAATAGTTCCCTCTTTGATTCTTCAATTTTTTTTTAGTTAATTAAATTATGCATAATTAAATTCCTTTTGATTTTCACAATCAAATAATTGGGTACATGCTCTCTCAATTTTCTAAATCTTCCAATTGTCTTATTTACCAAACTCATTAACTCACAATTTTACAAAAATACACTTAGGAGCTTTCATATTCCAACACGTGTCCTCTTCTAATTTGATGATTTTAGACCAAAGCACATGCTTTTGAAGTGGGCCCCAGCACATGGTGGGGTACATGATAAGAAGATGCACGAGAGCTCACATGTAATGACACGTGTCCCCGTGATCTCGCGATGAAATCAACGGTTGATGGCGATAGGTGCATGAGATTGGGACCCACCCCCATGAATAGAGTGTTTCCATTTTTACGGCTGTGATTGGTTATTTTCTGTCCACTCGTGCTATTTATTTTATCGGTTTATCTAATACTCTCGTCGTTCTGCTTTATGCGCCATAGTTTGAATCGGCACGGAGTTTAAGAAATAAATGAAGACTTTTAAAATTTGTGGTCTAAAATAAGAGATACATGTTTGTGTATGGTTGTAAATCATTTCAGTAATGACAAAAGTGTAATTTTGAAGTTAAATTATTAACAAATTTAGAATGTTGTCATTCTTTTTGGAACAGACTAATAAAGAAATGCTGCCATATAAATTGAAACGGAAGGAGTACAACAATTCTTTATCTAATTTTCCCTAAGTACTTATTTGGTGGAATATAATCATATGTTAAGGTAGCATTGGTGTTTGCTCTTATGTTAATTAATGAAGGGACACTTACAAAAATACCCACAAAACGTAAAATAATTACAGTCATTATCCACTACTTTTAAATATTACCTGACCTACTGATTAAGCTATTTACCCACTTGACCCTTCCAGACTTGTATACCATAGTTTATGCAGTATACCATAAAGGTATACACATATAAGGTAAAATAAAGGTATACAATAATAAATGGTCCTCCAGACTTTTATACCATAATGTATACAGTATACCTTAAAGGTATACATCTATAAGGCATAACAAAGGTATACAATAATAAATGGGTAGGTTGGGTAAATACTTTTAGTTTTATGGGTAGTATAATTTTTAATGGGTATGACTTATAAATACTTTAAATTTTGTGGGTATAGAGTGTAAAAATCCCATTAATAAATACTAGTGTCGATTTTCTTTGTGTCCAGTCGAACTACTTATATTATATCATAACTAGATTGGCCCTCTTTAGGGATAAATAGCTATCTAATACAAGTATACAACAATACAGATACTAGACAACTTCTTACTTGAGAAAGGAAATACAATATCTACCAATAACACTGAACATAAGAAACTTGTTCACAAATATGTTGATCATTCCACCAGAAAAGGATTAGGCATTCTACTCTAGCTTTTTTTGCCAACTATCTATCTTTCCGAACTAGATCAGACGGACTTACTTTACATGTAACAAATCACAAAAAATGGGTAAAAGAAATTGCTTCAACAAGCATAGGCTTCCCAACAAAAGATATTTGGGAAGCATGGGCTTGAAGTGATGAACCAAAAGCATCCAATGCCACAATAATTAATGATACTTATTCCTTGAAAGTTTACAACCAACCTCCACTCATATGCTTTCAAATTCCACTAAAAGAGTACTCCCTCCGGTCCATTTTAAATGATTTTTTAGTATTTTTTTTAGGTCCAAAATATTTGATTTTATCAAAAACGAAGATAATATTTCTTTTGACTTTCCAAAATTACCCTAGTTAATAAATTAAATACATAAAGCTTTCACAATTTTCTATGAGTAAATTTTGAAAGAAATGAAGGTTAATTTAGTAAATGACATCTTTAATTAATACTAAAAGGTGAATTTCTTGGTCTGTGTGAAAAGAGTCAAAAAATCGAATAATATTGGACTGGAGGGAGTAGAATTTTAGTGAGCAAGCTAAACTAGTTTCCCTCTTAGAGTAAAATTTACCAGATGGATAGCTCGTAGAGTTTTGATGATGATTAAGGAGTAATAAGAAAAATTAGTCAATGATTTGCATGAAAAAGGTAGACATGGAATTCAAATTTAAGCGAATGAAGCGCGATTTCATAAGCATTTTTCCCTAGACAAAGAAACTATCCTTGTATTTTCCACTCTCTTTTCCTATTTACGCTATATATACTATTTAGAAGGCCGAATTTCCGTCTTTTGATAATGAATCTATATAATCATATTTCTATTTTCACAGCCTTATTTTTAAATATTATTACCCTACATAACCATTCTCAGTCCTTATCCACTTTTTGTAACCATATTTTACCATTTTTTCTTTTCCTATCATATTTATCAAATATGATTATCAATATATATTCATGATTATTTTGACATAGAGTGCTAGAGTATTTTCCCTCAAATTTAATACTAGTACTCTATTTAAATATGAAGTGGGCTGGTAGTTAAGTGCAGCCTCGGTAAAAGGTACGAAAACTGCCAAAAAAGAGAAAGTTGAGGGATGGGCAAGTAGTTACAAAAAGATGAAGGGACCCAAATATCAATATTCAGTTAGTGGGGACGTTAAATGTATCTTTCGCTATATCCCCCCTGAGATTCTGTTGTCTCCTTAAAGTTTTTACAATTTACATTTTCCTCCCATACATTATAAATACTCCCTCCGTCCCAAGTTAGTTGACACATTAACAATAATCATTTGTTATAAATTACTCCATCTGTTCCAAAATGGCTGTCATAGTTCGGATATCGAGAGTCAAACGAGTTTAACTTTGACCGTAATATTTTCATATGTCTTTTAAATATTTTGAATTATTAATTATGGTGACTTATAGTACTTTTTATGTAGTTTCTAAATATATAAACATCGTTACAAAAAACTTAAAGATTATATGTTTAAATTTACGGTCAAAATGAACTCGTTGACTCTCGAAATCCGAACTATGACAACCATTTTGAAACAGATGGAGTAGTTGATAGTACTTTATAATTTCAAGACTTTTTTTGTCAGTTCTTTCCAATTATATCCTTAATAATTAAAAAAAAAAATTAAAAAAAATTAATAGTCGAACGTTAAATAAGGATAATATAGTAAAATATATAGCATAAATAATTTTTTTAATGAACATGAAAAAACTGAAGATGTCAACTAAAATAATACGAAAGGAGTAAAATACTATTCTTTCTCCACTTTTTTTTGTTCTTTTCATCTTATATTATATTCCAAGCAAATCCCCGTTAGTGAAGAAACGAACAATATATCATCACTTTTTTCTTTTTCTTTTTACCTTTTCAATGGTCGCACTTAGAAATCTCTGCATGAAAATGAACAAAGAAGAAGTTTTGGAAATCGTGTTCCTAGTTTTATTTTGTTACTTTTTGTGGGGCTCTATACTTTGATTTTCATAATATTTCCCTCTTCAAACATCTCAGTCAGTGTCTCCCTTTTCTCTTTTTCATATCCAATGTTCTTGACTTGTAACCCAATAGCGGGTAATGTATGCGTACATTTCATATTTATCAAATTTCACTCGTAAAATTATATTGAGTATGTTGTTGTTGCTGAGTGAGATTTGCGGTGTGATAGAGCACTACAATGATCAACTAATAAGTTGAAGATTGTATTCTGATTAATATGTAAAGAAATCATCACGAAGAGCAAGATAAAAGGCTGGAAAAGCTGAATTTTTATTCTGAATAGTATAGTTCGTTTAGACTAGGTGTCTGGTAGTTTAGGAAGCTTAGTTGGAGTTGCTTGGCTGCAGTATAGAAAATATCTGTACGCAACTTTATTTTTACTGTACCTATACTTTAACGCTTTGGAAAAAATCCTCTATATCCTCCTTGTTAATTCCTCCCATTCTTTGGTAATTTAAAATATTGCACTCGTACCGTCATAATGCGAACTATAGTTAATTGAATGGTTGTTGAATTATCTAATTGTAACGTTGTGCCTTGTAGTTTAGTAGACATGATTAATAATTTGCTTGAGCTAGGAAGTAACTAAAGAAATATTGAAAATGTAATTTAGCTGTTGTACTGAGTAATACTTACTTCCTTATGATCAAATCATTACATTTCCAACACCTTTAATTATATCAATATGTGTCAACATCTTATTGACAAGGATAATAAATTTGAGCAAATAAAGTGTATGTGTCTAAATCATTTTAGGGTTACAAATCTAATTTGGGTAAGAACACAAGCAAATCTTCGTATTAAAGTCAAGATAATGTTAAGAAAAAGCGAAAATGCACGAATAATGTGATTTCAATATATAACTGTGAAATACAATTTTTGTCAGAGTTTCTGTAAATATTTTTGAACGGATACAATGTAAAATGAAGAGCTATTTATAGATACAAGGGCCTTGCCGACATTTCTCACGTCTGGTAGTGCCCAAACCCACATTCTGAGTACTCATTAATGGAGTTAGTGGACTGAAGTAGTGGACTGCTAAGCCTCTGGAATCTAGGTGCGCCACTGAGGCTCAAGTGCATGACCTCGGTGGTATGACCTTACTGTTCGGCCGAAGTAAGTGTCACCGAAGCTCAGCTCGCGGCTCGCCTTCAGTGGTGACATTGGTGTTCGACCTCGGTGGTTGAATCATTTGCTTCGATCTTTTCTCCTTCGGAGCATCAGCTCGACTATCCTCGATTCATCATACCGAAATGCTATCTGAGCACGTCGATTTTTACCCAATACATATAAAGATAGCAGTAGAAGCATAGAAAAATGGTAGTTAAGCCAATTTTGTTGCACATGATACAAGTGGGACAACTATGTTATGCCCTTTTCCTTTTTTATGCATTATGACTATTAATTGTTTTTCCTTTACTACACAGTTATTATCACTCAAAATATTAAGTGCCACTAATTTATTTCATTAGATAAGATATTTGCTTAATCAAAGAGATTATTGGACCACAATATAAGAGACATCTTTCTCTCCTTTGCTTTTCTTTCCCGTGTAATCCTTATGTCCCCTTTGCATCTTTTCTTTTATTATTATCTATAAAGTATAAAGTGGAAGCTTTTTCTATTCGAATTTCTACATGCGTAATTAAAAAAAGATTTTTAGTTTATTTTATTTTTCAGTTTTATGGTTTCTTGTGAACACTCTTTTTAAAATTTTCAGAGGGCCTTTACAGCTTGTTTGGATGGTTGTAACCCATGGTATGATATTGTATTGTTATCATGGGTACGACGTTTATTTTGATTGTTTCTCTAATTAATATTGTATGGTATCGTTAAATCCATAGTTATGTAACCATGAAAACTGTCACTTTATGTAACGACCGATTTGGTAGGATCGCGTCGTCACCTATTTTTCTTACCCATCATGCCCTCACTTATTATTTAATATTCTCATTTTACCCTTTACCTTATTTTCAATTATTTAACCATGGTAAATAATACAATCTATCCAAACGTTGTACAACACAATACGATACAATACCATACGATACAATACAATAGATTATGAAACGATGGGTAACAACCATCCAAACGGAAGTGGTGGGCCGATAGAAATAGAGGTACAAAACATAAAAGATTTAGGAGAAATAACAGACAAACTAGATATTAATTAATTACAATATCTATCAATTATTATGCTTTTGTTTTATTAATAATATTTCTTATGTTACTTTCATAATAACCACATAGAGATGATATTTCTTATTGAACACAATCTTCATACTGTTTATGAGGTACCACCAAGTGATGTGGTGTAACGGATGGGGCTACTTCTTCTTTAATCAGAGGTCTCGGATTCGAACTCTGGGTATGTAAAACTCACTGGTAGGGAGCGCTTCCTCCCGAATGAGGCCCTACGCGGCGCGAATTCGAATTAATCGGGTCTCCAATTGAGACTCCAATGAAGGTACCGGACAACAGGTGGAAAAAAAAAAAAAACGTCAACCAAACCATGCGAAAGCATTTAATTTTGTGAAAGGACATTAATTTTCTGGAGAACTGTTTTTGAATAACTATTAATTCAGATAGTCTTAAAACTTTTTTACGTGGTTAATTATGTAAAAGTGCTTTAATAAAGTAATTAGGTCCTACCAAATAATAATACTTGTAAAATGACGAAAGTCAAAATCAAGGTTAATTATCACCATGCATAACAATTATTATGTACTGTCAATTAATTAAAGTCCCTATTTTGATTGTGACCACCTGCCATTAACCATTTTAAGTACCACGGATTAATTCATAACTTTAATAACTCGGCCATTGTTAACATGCATGTCAATTTAATTACTCTAATCATTTACCATCATGATCAGCATCCTTTATAAAGATGATTGGTAGAATTAAACCTATCAATTTTAACAATTAACTATGCACATGACATTACCTATTTAAACACTTTGTTTAACCAATTGGCATTTAATCTTGTTTGCAATTTTCAAGAAATAATTATTAATATGATAGTACTTGATTTGATCACAAGCATATACTATAAGATAATTAAGCATCGGGTTATATAAGGTTAGGATATTGATATATTTGCAAATCTACAAGACAATGTCCACCTTCGCGGATCAAGCAACATGAGGGAAAGTAGCGTTCGGCAGACAGACGAATCCAGAATTTGAATCTTATGAGTTCTATATTTTAAAATAATAATTTTAAGTGCAAGTAAATAGGTTCTCGACTTGATTTAATATTTAATAATTTTTTAATATAAATACACTGTCTGTATTGAATCTATTGGGTTCTGCCGAACCCACGTCCCACTCTCTACATCCGCCCCTGGTTGGGCATGTAGTCATATGCGCAAACAACGTTCCACATTAAAATTGGTATATTAACAAGGACTACGTATAAAGTATGTGATATATACTGTTAACGATGTGATGGTTTAGCTTGAATAAAAGCCGAAAGTATAACAATCCATACTATACGAAGAGTATATTTGGTTAATTTAGCCAACAAATAAGTCACATAAGGAAGTCAGACACTATGAACCTGTTTGGGTGAGCTTAAAAGTGACTTATAAACTTATAAGTCTATTAGTAAATGTTTGGTAAATTAAAAATTTATAGGTATACGCTGCTTAAAATAAGCTCATCCAAATAGGCTCTATGTTGACTTTTAATCAAAGTCTTGACTCTCCTATCTTCAACATTATGTAAAGAACTTGTTATAAAGTTATACTCAACTAGAAAATGTAAATAAATTTGTATATTGAATACGAAACGTTCCAAAACACAAATCTATCATATGTCAGTAAGATGGGGATAGAGTATCAAATGTTTGGAAACAAACAAAAAGAACTGGTGGAAGCACATGTATGAGAATGGACACTCTTTTTTTTTTTTTTTCATCCGGTACTCAGTATCCTTATTGGAGCCGACTAATCTGAATTCACGCCACGTAGGATCCCATTCGAAAGGAACGCTTTCTACCAGTGATTTTTCCATATTCAAGGCTCGAACCCGAGATCGCTGGCTAAGGGAGGAGTAACCCTATCCACTACACCACATTACTTGGTGGTAGAGAATTGACACTCATATATGTAGCAATTAGTACCAAGTAGCAACTAGAGAGCAAGAATAAGATCAATAAAAAAGAGTTTAATCACAAGAAACTGTCATCAAATGTAGTAGTATCCAAACATTCTTAGCAGAAAAATACAAAAGAGAAGTAGGCCGGTACACCACCTTCCACCGTGATTGGCTCGATCAATGGGTAGGACCATATTGCACCTTGATTTGCGCCTCAGCTATTGTAGCTAGCTAGTCCATATCCATGCTCCCTTCTTAGGGAAAAAATGATATGATTTGATTGAATTTAATGTGTATTTACTACTGATAGTATAAAATATTGTAGACGTAGAATTAGGTGTGTTCATGGGGGTATATGGGGCGGTACGGTTCGGGTTTGAACTTATCGGTAACGGTATATTGGTTAACTGTATGTAATTATGCAAAACCAATACCGTATCAATAAGCTATCGGTTATCGGTTCTTAACGGTTCGGCAGTTAACGGTTCGATAACCGATGCACCGAAGTAATGCGTATAGGTTTGAGCTTATCGGTAACGGTATATTGGTTAACGGTATGTAATTATGTAAAATCAATACCATATCAATAAGCTATCGGTTATCGGTTCTTAACAGTTCGGCAGTTAACGGCTCGATAACCGACGTACCGAAGTAATGCGTATAGGTTTGAGCTTATCGGTAACGGTATATTGATTAACGGTATTTAATTATGTAAAATCAATACTGTATCAATAAGCTATCGGTTCTTAACGGTTCAGTAATTAACAGTTCGGTAACCGATATATCGAAATAATGCGTATACGATCAATACAATGTGAATTGTTATACAGATTAGTTACTGGCTACTCTTTTTATGTTTTATTAATGCATAGTGGATAAAGTTACATGCAATTACTTTAAAAGTCATATGAATCATATGATAATGTAAATTTTTTCATACGGAGCTCAGTGTATGAAACTTAAATACATACTACTATATATCTTAATTTCTTGTACGTATTCGCCTCTTTCCCCTCTCTTCTTATTTCATAAGTATAATTAAGGGTGGTTCAAACAAGTAATGATCTTCTAGCTTTAGGGTTAAAGCATTATTATATTGAACACTTACTTTTACTGTCATTAATTTTAGGTTAATCACATTTTTGATTGCTCTGAAATCTTGCTTAAAGTCATTTGTTTATCACGGATACGTACACATCTAAGTTGACGTAAGAAATATAAGAAATATGCCGGAAAATGTTTAATGTTTTAAACTTTTAATGAACGTTTGGGAATATAACGACCACTAAAATCTTACCTGCACCAGGTGTTTACACCCAGCCAATGTATGCATGACATGTATTTTGAAATAGATTTCCATTACCTAATCATGATTAACTAATTATAATATAACTCAACATAGTTTGGTGTAAATATCAGGTGCAGATAAGTATTTATTCTTTTTTTTTTTTTTTTTTTTTTTGGGGTAGTAGATTGGTTTGACTTAATGGTTTTGAGTTTAGATTTACTATTATGTCAACACTTGAATGAGAATTTCATAGCTGTTACTTATATATGAAGTCAACTCTGGACATGGATTATGGTGGCCAATACAAATTAACAATTTCCTTGCTGTTTTGTGTTATGACTTTTGTGGTGATTTCTTGCTTGATTTATGCAGATATATATATAATTACGTTATTTTTGGTCAGTATATAAGAAATACTACTAAGTTTTTAAAGAATTGCCTAAGCATACTTTTCGGATCCAAACTTCTTTGTTCTTTCTAAGTCTTCTTTTTTCATAGAAGAACGCAACTGTTGTAAAAACCGGAATTTTAATAGTAGGCGGCATCCCCTCTTAGTTTTGAGTAGGCTAATGTTAGTTTAGGGGTAACACAGAAATTTGAAGACTTTACATTGGAAATATATAGTTCAAACACATAGGAAACTCAATAGATATCACCTTAATTGACGCAGACAAATATTCACCGGCACCCATTGTTTATACCAAATCAAACCAACAAATCATGTTTATATTTGATGTAAACATCCGGTGTGGATAAGTTCCATAAAGAATAATCTTGTTGATAAGAGATGATGATAATTAAGTATCCACTAAAATTAATTAATTTTTTTTAACAACTAGAATCTAATTGATTGATGAATAAATGATATTCTTACTACTTCCTCCGCTCCAAAATGGTTGTCATAGTTCGGATTTTGAGAGTCAAACGAGTTCATTTTGACCGTGAATTTAAACATATAATCTTTAATTTTTCTGTAACGATGTTTATATATTTAGAAACTACATAAAAAGTACTGTTTGTCACAATAATTAATAATTCAGAATATTTAAAAGACATATGAAAATATTACGGTCAAAGTTAAACTCGTTTGACTCTCGAAATTCGAACTATGACAACCATTTTGGGACGGAAGGAGTATTAAACAGATGCAGTGATGCAGTTGGGACCAAGAAAAATTTGGAGGGATAAATATATGAATCTCATGAATTGATTTATTAATGCAAAAATCTCATAAAAGATCTATATAGGGTCCTGTGTCTTGTGTGCATGCCGTTAGCACGTGTGGACAAATGGTCCCTAAATTAAAGTTTCCTAAGTTTGGTATGAGAAAAAGGGTTACGCGTGATTCTCAGTCTTTTATTTCTCTCTATTATTGAAACATAGTTTTGATTTTCCATAGCATGCCACATTGGTAATTATGGATAGAGGAAGATGTCAAAGTTCTTGACACCTTGCAAGACTAAATACTCCGGGGTGACCGATAGCGAAGTAGTACTGTGAGGGAAGGGTGAAAAGAACCCCATCGAGGAGTGAAATAGAACATGGAAGATGTTAAAGGTCTTGATACCTTGCAAGGCTAAATACTCCTGGGTGACCGATAGCGAAGTAGTACTGTGAGGGAAGGGTGAAAAGAACCCCATCGAGGAGTGAAATAGAACATGGAAGATGTTAAAGTTCTTGAGCCGAGCGTCTGTCGAAAAGAGTCTTTCAACTTTACTTGAAGTATAAATAAGATCTATGTACATCTCAGTCTTCCGAGATTTTATTTGTGGAAACATACTGGATTTTTCGATGTTGTTGTTGAAGATGTCAAAATTTTATGTCGTGATTGACATATAGTTATCTACCTTTTTTTGATAACTAATGGGCAATAAGTCAGGTTTAGGATATATTAAAATTAGGACAATTCATCACTTATTAATAAGTTCGAATCAGTTATATGAATCATTTATATCTGTTCAATTAGTTGAAGCTGATAGACGACATCAACTATAGATTGTTGATGGACCTTTGATTTCGTGCTGGAAAAATGGTTAAATTTGATCCTTCACTTTTTGAAATGGAATGATTTTATCCACCATTATGAAAAATTGTTTAGTTTTTACCCTAGAATTTTAAATGAACTCAAATTTGGAGAATATTTGTGGGTAAATACTTCTATCCATGGACAAAAGACAATTTCATAAATTAAAATATTTTTCCTTAAAGTATTTTGCCACGCAGAGTCCATATATTTTATGCTCAAATCATTTAATAACAACAACAAGTATGAAATGTTCTAATATGAGCCAAAATATATTGGACGAAAAAATTGAATAATCTTAAAGTAACCACTAAGAGATGTGGTAGGATGGATATGATCCCTTCACTTTTAACCAAAAGTCTCGAGTTCGACCTATAGGAATGGAAAAAATCCTGGTAGAGAACGGTTTCTTCAGAAATGAGCCTTACGCGACGTGAATCCGGATTAGTCGGGACTCCAATGAGGATACCGGACACCAAGCGGAACTTTCTCTTTGGTGTTTGAACACAGGACTTGTAAGGGAACTTTCCTTTGGTGTCCACACAAGATTAGACAACCATATCTAGGTGAAGATCAACCTCGGCCATTGACAGCAACGAAAAGGGTGTAAGGTAGTAACTTACTAGTACAAAGTACAAACAACTTCTCATATGCAAGCACATTAAAGAGACCTCTTTAATCTCCTGGCCCTTTTGCATTTATTCCATCTTTGTGTAGTTGAGCTTCTCGCAACTACTAGAAGCCAGTTACCCTAATTAAAGCCTCTCATATCCTATTACCCTTTGGGGTCGTTTGGTACGTGAAAGGATTATTTCGAAATTTAATAATGACGAGATTATTTAGTGGATATACTTTTATGATTAAATATTTAGTTCATTGGAATAATAATGAGATATAAAGTGGGATAAATATTTATTTCCATATTTAACCTTGATTTTCTTAAAATCATTGGAAGAAGAGCTTAGAAGAAGGACAAATGTGTATTTTGGTATTTAATCTCGGGATTAGTAATCCCACATGAGGTATGAGATAGAAATAATACCAATAGTGGTACAAGCTGTCAAGAGATTAATAATTTCAGTTACAAAAATCCTACCAAACATAGGATAACTTAATCCCATATTTTATTTTAGGATTAATAATGTTAATCCCATGTACCAAACGCCTCTTATTCCTCTCCGTCTATTCTTCTCAAAGGTAAATTTTATATGTATCGAATGTTTATACTAAACAAATAAATATAAGATCAATTTTTTTGTGCATATTTATCACTTAGTTATGGTGAAATGATATGTTGTTTTCCATTACTTTTTAATCGCTAGAATTTATGTCATTAATTTGTATAAACACCCACACAAGTAAGTATATCTACCCTCTAATGTCTCTTCAAATCATAAAGCTACTTAAATTGACCTCCATGTTATCCTTCTATTTCTTCTTTCAATTAATAGAGAGCCATGTAACAAATTATGTGATTTTGGAATAACATATGTAAATTCATGGAAATTCATTAATGATTCGTTTTGACATCATGGAAATTGGGAAAGAATAAGCATATATAATACAAAATATGTAAAACATCAGTATAGTTCAGAACACTAATAATTTACTTTATTCTCTTGTATTCTTGATATGAGATATTATAAAGCTTAATACTCATTCTGTCTCATTTTATTTGTCATATTTCCTGTTTCGAAAGTCAAACTTCTTAAATTTGACCGTTAACTTTTCTTAAATAAAATTTACATATCTGAAAACTACATTCACAATAAATTACGACTCAAAATATATAAAAGATATATATAAAGATTACGGTAAAAACTAAACTCGTTTGACTTCGAAATCTGAACTACGACAAACAAAGTGGGACAGACGAGTAACTTTAACTACTACTCCTAGCAATATTTACAAACGAATCTTGTTTATCCCAACATTCCACACTTGTCATCTTAATATTGAGCAGGCATTACCCATATGAAGATAATGCTTATCAGAACCTCTAAACTAGATTGAAGTTCCACCAAAATATTGCTTTTTAAGACACAAATTCGATTAGTGAAAAGACTTCCTTGAATGATAATTTGTCTTTTCACTACGTTCGTTAATTAGAGAAGTAAAGAATCTTTTTAAAGTGATTTTTCTCAGTTTTCACATTCATTATCTTGAAGATTTAGAATCTAATTTGGAGTTGAATATAAGCCATTGCCCCAGAACAAATGTCGGTCCTTCTAATAGAAAGAAAAAAAAAGAAAAAAGAACCTAACTTTTAATAAATTTGGTATGACAACATTAATCATAGAGCACATGTTAGCATTCCTTCATGAGGGCCTCAGCTGTCACATTACAAAGTGATATGCTCCCCGGTTCCACGGTCGATGACATGTTTCGGATTTCGAGAGTCAAACGAGTTTATATTTGACCGTAATATTTTTATACGTCTTTTAGATATTTTGAATTATTAATTATTGTAAATTATAGTACTTTTTATGTAGTTTCTAAATATATAAATATTGTTCCAAAAAACTTAAAGATTATCGTCCGACCCGACCTCAGACTCCTTCTTCCCGACCTATTTGACTCTCTGGCCGTAGTTATTTAGGTGGTATTCCGAGATCGAATCCTCCCATTGTATGCTCAAATAACGGCCAAAATAAACTCGTTTAATTTGATTCTCGAAATCCGAAACAGGCCAACCTTTTTGGAACGAGGGAGTAAATGATATTACTACAAGTGTTACACCTACAACTACGATATTTTTCATTGTATTATTATTAACGATAGTTCATGGATTCATTCTTGAAAATCTCATGTGATTGTCTATCTGTTTTCTGCATCCCTTAGTGTATCCCAAGACAATTCGATTAAGCCATTTCGTGCTGCCTTCGCATAATTCACATGCTTCTTTGATCCATAGAATTTATGTAGGAATTAATTAGGAAGTTTCTTTGGTATTTGATAGACTGTCCTCGTGCACCCATTAACATATATATTCATCATATGAATATTGATTAGGATAAATTGATAAACGCGAACTAGTACTCGACTAGTCTAATAGGCGAAAGAGTCTATTTAACTGTTAACTTATATTGTCAATTCAATCACTTTGCGATTGATGAGACCACTTATTTATATTAAGGACTAATTACCTCGGTGGTCATGATGACTAAAATAATTTTTGGATCATGTCGCGCACCCATCGAACTACGTAATGATTGATTTCATTTATTTTTTATTTTTTACTCAGTTGGTCATGACAGACACCCCTTATTGTCAAATAGTAGGTGACCATTTCAAGTCGCGACTTCAAGCATTGATCAACAATGTACTATGAACAACATATGCAGCTGAAAGTTTTAATAACATTAAATATTTAACAGTCATAGTGAAAAATAAATGCAAGTAACAATAAAACCCTGATGTTTCCAAAAGCAAGCTGAAAGATTTTTAAGCATTAGTTTGAACAACTAGTTTCTACGCTATTTACCACCAAGTGATGTGGTGTAGCGGATGAGGCTATTCCTCCCTTAACCAGAGGTCTTGGGTTCGAGCCCTGGGTATGGAAAAATCACTGGTAGGGAGCGCTTCCCCCCGAATGAGACCCTGCGCGGCGCGAATCCGGATTAGTCGGGGCTCCAATAAGGGTACCGGACATCGGATGGAAACAAAAAAAAAATTCTACGCTATTTCTCAATTGAACAACTAAGCATTTCATAGTTGAATATGCATTGACATATATAAATAACTAAACAATTACTTGATTTGGAAGACAACATTAATGCACACAGTAGAAAAATAGTGAAAAAATTCAGAAGCTTCCCAGAAGACATGCCACTTTAAACTTGTAGATTTATGGTGTTCAATTATAAAATAATGTATCTAATTCACTATAATATATATTGACTGAATGGAATGAAAAAAAAAAATAAGTATGTTTTAGGGAACTGAAATTCCAAAGTTCAAGACAAAGTCAAATGATAGTGCATAATATCTGGTTTAATTGCAAACTTAAGCAACATCCCACTTAAAACTTGTGTTTTAAGTTGTTAAATTATACTACTTTCTTAATTAATTACTTGCTATTTGCAATTAAATTAGGCACATCGCTAAGATTCCGCTGCTTTTTCTCTTAAATTAATTGCAAAAGTCATTTGAATTTTGAACTTCTTATGTATTTTGTAAGCCAATTTGAACTAACATTAATGAGAAAGGGAAAACTAAACTAATATTAATTGAGATAATGGTACCATTAATTCGTAATATTCAATAATTAAATCTTGAAATTACATCTATTTACATGTATATAGTAGTAACGAGCTTATAATCCTTACCCATAATTCTCAAATTAGAACTCTGAAAACACAAACTTTTTTGTAAATTTCAGATAAAAGATGCATAAAGATAAGAAAAATAACGAGTTTATAGGTAAAAATTAATATATCAAGACAATAAAAAAACTCGTATAATCCAGTATTTGGCTAATAAAATATGTTAGATTAATTATAAGCAAGTCATTTTTGAAACAACTCGTAGATTAGAAAATAAATAAGAGCCCGTGTGGGGTAAGCTTATAAGCAGCTTATAAACTCTTTTCTAACTTATGAGTTGTTTTGAAGTGTTTAGTAACTTCTAAAAGTATTTATAAGCACGGAACTTATTAGCGGAAAAAAACCCATAAGTAAGAAATCTTAACTTATGACTTATTGATTATAAGTTGATTGCATTTAACCAAGTTTTTAATTCTATTTTACTTAATAACTTGAATTATTATAATTAAGAAATATTATTTTGAATTAAAGATGCTATATTATTTTTCCAGCAAGTTTTAAGTAAAAATTGGTCAAAATGACTTTGATGTATATCATAGGAAAGGTGAGTGACGTTTAGGTAACAAACGAAACACAAATGACATTGTGGTAATGAAATATTTCTCTCGAGTTAATTTTATCGGTGGTCACTCAACTATTATTTCATTAAGAAAAAGTGATTGCTTTTTTTTCAAATTGGAAATTTAGTTTTTATGAGTTAGTGTAAGTTGGTATTGAAACCTGGACAGCACCAAATTTTAATCAATTAAATAACATAGTAGTATATTAACTATCAAAGTACATTAGAAATTCTAGTCAAAGATAACCCATAAAATTGCATTGTCAGTACAATTAAGGACAAATTTCAAAAGTTAGGACGTTAATTAGGACAAATAAAAAAATGCTTAGTCCTTGATTAACATAAGTATGGACTTTCTAATAAGAATAATTAGTTACTAAACTTAAAAAAAGAAGGCTTAAGCTTGCCGTGACCGTCACAAAACCGTCGTCTGCCGGTAATCACGGAGCTTTGCCTTTTTGACTTATATATATGAAGTTTTTATATTTCATGTTTTCACAACTTTTCATGATTATTAAAATATAAAAAGTTTTCTCTTTTAAAAAAGTATCTATACTGGCCGTTGAATGCGGTTGAACTATAGACACCGGAATAGGTCCTGTATTCGGTGTTCGGTATCTTTATTGGAGTCCAACTAATTCGGATTCGCATTGCGTGAGGCTCATTACTGGGGAAAGCACTCCCTATCAGTATATTTTTCATTCTCAGAGCTCGAACCTGTGAGCTCTAGTTAAGGGTGGAGGGATCATATCCATCCCACCACAACCCTTAGTGGTGGTCCGTCATTTCATTTCTCCTCCTTTTTTGTTTGTAGTATTTCTTTTCACGGTTATTCAAATTAAAAGTTTTTCGTGCTTGAAGTTTATGTAAATTTTATTTAAATATTAATGAAGTTTAAATAAAACAAGGACTTTTACTTTATAGTTATAGTATTAAATGTATCATAGTATTAATATGATTATAGAATTTCTAAATTTTACAATTAAACCTAAGGATATAATATTTGTATGATCGCAAAACTTTCCTATTAAAGGTAAATTATAAAATTTAAGTCAAATTATCTTCAAATTTGTATAGAATTTTTTTTTCCTAAACAATTCACATAAAAAAGTGAAAAGCAAAAAGTTTTTTTTTTTTTTTTTTTTTTTTTTTTTTCTAAAAAAAAAAAAAAAAAGATTTCCTCCACTATATAGACTTGCCGTTGATTACGGTTGAAGTAGAAGACACAAGTATAGGTCCCCCAATTCAATTTTACCTTTTTTGTCTTCACTACTTATTTCTTTTTATAATAATTCATCTATAGTAGGAATAATATATTTTTTGCTTTAGATATTGTATGAAATGGGCAGACTGTTTAGAGAATTAACAATAATACCATAGGATAAAATATGTACTGCTATACTCTTAAAAGGGTGCTGTCGGTGGTAATGTGAAAATGGTAGGAAGGGTAATAGTAAGTGGCGGATGTAGAGTAGGGAGAGCGGGTCGGCAGAATCAGTAGGTTTTGAACGGACAGTGTATTTTTATTAATTTTTTTTTAAATATGTACAAAAATTAAGTCGAGAACTCAGCAACTTTTACTTAAAATCGTTATTTTAAAATTTAGAACCCATAAGGTTCAAATTCTAGATCCGCCTCACTAATAGTGTGATATATATATATCAAAATTATTGGTCGGATGATAACTTAACAGTTCGAGCACAATACAATAGTGTTAATTTAGATTCGACAAAGATTGAATGCTTGCTGGAAGTCTAAGTTTTGTAGTTAATAGGAACATTTTTATGGCCAAAGATAAGACTTTTATATCTATTTTACATTGCATAATTGAGAAAAGAAAAAAAATAATGTTTTTACGACTTAATTAAAGACGGTAAATAGTTATTAAAATGTTGAGATACATTTCGCGAATACGGATAAAATGCAAATACTATGATTTACCAACCATATTAAAACAAATTAGAATGCATTAAATTTATTTCGATACCATTAGGTATATACGGAGTTAGGCACATCCATTTATTTTAATTCAAACTATCTATAAACTAGTTTCTTAAAATGCATATTTTAGTTCTAATATTAACATGTTGTTTTGATAGCATAATAGTGCATGGGTATTATATATAAATTCCATTCTTTGCGTTTGCTTGATGCAAAGGTAAGTTTTATGGTCGAAGAAGCTTTTAAGGGCAGAGCTAGAACGGAATTTAAGGATTCGATGTGAAATCCAAGAGAGTCGATGTATCCTTAACGCTCTCTTTAATAGGGTCATCTCATATTTTCCTTAACCTAATTAATCAGACCCGGGGGAGAATGATGATGGAGATGTATTGCGACCTTCTCCTGTTCATCAACTCGAACCTCATTCTTTTGCAGTTGATGTTACGGATTAGCCTCACTCTTCAGGCCAGCAGCTTTGCTCAGCATTTTCTGTCGATTGTCAGCCTGACAGAACTTTCTAACTTTGGTCCTAATTTTTTATCACGAAATTCTGACAATATGTATGAATTTCTGATTTAGAATCTCATAATTTTAAAAAATTAAAATTTTTATACCCCTAAACTTTAAATTCTGATTTTTCAGTCTAGAAAATTTACTGTCTTGAAAAAGAACAACTAAAGATAAGTCCTTAAATTTGGTGTAGAGAGTGCACTTTAGTTCTTTACCTTTGACTGGAATATTAATTTTTCAAGTTGCACACTGTTCGAGTAGATTTCGTATAAGCATCTCGTTGGGGCTTTACCATTGGCAATGTGAATATTTTCCACTTACAATTATGTACAATGATTCTTTCTACCTTTTAAATTTTGTCACTATATAATAGTTACCCAAAATACGACATTTGTGTTCTTGCAGGCTAATTAACAAAACCATGAGGTCCCAAAGGTCAAATTGGACAAAGAAGAATACTACGTACTCCATATGTTCCAAAAATAATGAAAACATTCTAAATTTGGTAACAATTTAAATTTAAAATAACAGTTTTGTCATTAATGAAATGATTTACAACCACACAAACATCTATGTCTCATTTTAGAGCACAAGTTTCAAAAGTCTTCCTTTATTTCTTAAACTCCGTGCCGAGTCAAATTATGACACATAAAGTGGAACGGAGGGAGTAATAGTTAAAAGATCAAGAATTTAGGAGAAAAACTCAAAATGTTGCAAGTCAAATTACCAAAACTATATATAGAAAGATGAAAATTATGGCGCTTCATTCATCACAATGAACAAATTTTTGTAATAGTTAAATGATAATTTCAGACAGAAGATAGAGTTTAATAGTTTCATTTTTTTTAAATTTAAATTGTAAACGATTAAAGATAGTCTGATACGCAAAGCATCTCACATTCATGCTGAATTTGGAGAAAAACCACAGTCGAGGGTATGGTATACATTTTCTAGCCTGATATAAGCATCAAATGATTGTTTTTCACCGCTTGAACCCCGTGACTTATATAGTGTGAAACACAGAAACACTACACAAACAATTTTCATGCAAATCTTTTGACTTTTTCATCCTACAAAACACTTTTTTTCCTCCTTTCTACATTTAGTAACTCTTATTTTCCAGTACCCTCATTTTGTATGTCATGTCTCCACCTAGTCCAATTAATAACTTAGTAAATATAGTTATAAATTATAATCTTATTTAATCATCCCCCTAATTTGTCTGCACAAATTCGTTAACTACTGTAAAAGCGCCGAACAAAAGCACATGGCACTACTACTATTTTTCTCCATTCTATAATTATTTTATATTTTGAATTTTCAAAATATTAAAAAATAATACAAAGTGCATTAATTGGTCACTTGACATTTTATTATTCTCTCCGTTCCATTTATGTGGCAGCATTTCCTTATTCGTCTGTTCCAAAAATAATGGCAGCATTCTAAATTTGGTAACAATTTAACTTCTTTTGTCATTACTGAAATGATTTACAACCACATAAATATCTTTACTTTAATTTTTTTAAACTTTGTGTCGAGTCAATCTATGACACATAAAATAGAACAGACGGATTAATATTTTGTCACCTTCTCTTCCCTCCACCTTATATACTAGTAGTTCAAGCACTTAGCCTTTACTACAAATCCTTTACTCTTTCTCTATCTTTTCTCTCTTCTTTAGGGAAGTTTATCAGATAATTTTAGCTGATAAACTAACCAACATATTGGCCATTCTTGAAAATTATATGCACTTATAACACATAGTAACATTTTTTAAACATACACTTTGTGTTATTAGTGTTAATGATGAAGAGTTTAGTGTGTTCTTTGTTATTAGTTCTTGGAATTGTTCCATTAGCATTTGCTGGACATAATTATGGTGAAGCACTTAGTAAAAGCTTTCTTTTTTATGAAGCTCAAAGATCTGGTTACCTTCCTCATAACCAAAGAGTTCAATGGAGGGGTAATTCTGGTCTTAATGATGGTAAAGCTAGTGGGGTATGTACATTTCTTCCGAACTCGAGATGCTTTGTGCACCGAACGGCTCGTTTTTAACTTTGTTTTGTGAAATTTTTGTTGCAGATTGATTTGGTAGGAGGGTACTATGATGCAGGAGACAATGTGAAATTTGGTTTGCCAATGGCATTTACTATTACAATGATGTCTTGGAGTATTATTGAGTATGGTAGACAAATGGCTGCTAGTGGTGAACTTAGCCATGCATTAGATGCTGTTAAATGGGGAACTGATTATCTCATTAAAGCTCATCCTGAACCTTATGTTCTCTATGGAGAGGTACATTACAGTATCGCTGATAAATATTTATTCGCACTCGGTGTTTATACTGACTCAGTAAAGATATCTATTATTAATGTCATTTTCAATGGAATAAAGTTAGTTATAAGTTATATAATAGGCATAATTTGGACTAAATGGAATGTAGTTAGTGTACATAATAGTAATAGTTTAATTAATAAATTAAGTGGGATTTGGTAGTAATGAATTTATGGTGATTTGGTAGGTAGGAGATGGTAACACAGACCATTACTGTTGGCAAAGACCAGAAGATATGACTACATCAAGAGCTGCTTATAGAATTGATCCAAACCACCCTGGATCCGACCTTGCCGGAGAAACTGCCGCCGCAATGGCGGCAGCTTCCATCGTCTTCCGCCGCTACAACCCTGGCTATGCTAATGAGCTCCTCAACCATGCTCATCAGGTTAAAATTTTAACTCTTTACTTACGACTCGAACTGTGTTTATTTAGTCAAGTTAATAAGTATTGCAGTTCGACATGATAGAGTGTGACCTAATAGTTAATGAAAATTACGAGAAATTAGTGTTTCATTTTCGAGGCGCATGTTAGATGGAGGTACGAGTAATTAGGCAGTTAGGATTAGATCAGCTTTATTGTCAGGGCTAGTTTTTGTCGGTGTAGGTTAGTTGTGGGCCGTACTGCTACTTTTTCATTCATTTCTCTCTAACGCCCCATATTAAATCCCCTAAAAAAAGCACTCCAATTTAATTGGCGCAAGTTAGCATAAGAATTTTTCCGTATCGTGAATACGGAATACTTTGTGCATCGACTTATTTTTTTTATCGACCCACTGTTTTAACAAGTTATTCGAGAGTTCATTTGCGATGGCAAACAAGTGCTCCCTCCGTTCCATTTTGTGTGTCATAGTTTGATTCTATACAAAGTTTAAGAAATAGAGGAAGACTTTGAAAACTTGTAGTATAAAATAAAACAAAAAAGTTTATTTGGTTGTAAATTATTTTAGTAATGACAAACTTTAATTTTGAAGGTAAATTGTTATCAAATTTAGAATACTGTCATTCTTTTTGGAACAGACGAATAATGAAATATTGCCACATAAATTAGAACGAAGGGAACGAAGGAAGTAGTCACTAAATTTGAATTTGATTTTTTTATTTTTATAATATTAATTAATTATAAATTAGGATTCTAAACTTTAATTACAAGTTTATTTATTCCATCACTAGTACACTAAAGAATGGTCTTACAAAATTTGTGGGTCTTGTCCTACCTTTTTTAAAGGTAAGAACCCATGTGCATTTCGAGTGAAATGTTAGGTCAAGGCCCATATTGGTTAATGTCTTTTACTCCAAATTTGGTCCATTAGCAAATTAGCAACGTTTTTCTTTTATGACATTAGCCTTTTTAGTGTATTACAATTAGAGGTGCTATAAAAATATATTTCCTCCGTTCTAATTTATGTGGCAGCATTTTTTTATTGGTCTGTTCCAAAAAAAATGACAGCTTTCTAAATTTGGTAACAATTTAACTTTAAAATTACAGTTTTGCCATTACTGAAATGATTTACAACCACACAAACATCTTTGACTTATTTTACACCACAAATTTCAAAAGTCTTTCTTTATTTTTTAAACTTTGTGCCGAGTCAAACTATGACACATAAAATGGAATAGAGGGAGTATTTTTAGTGTAGCTTTTAATGTTATTATCTTTTTAGTTGTAAACATTCTATCGCTAACACATATCACTAAATTGATATAACTACAAGTGCTAGAATTTTTTTTAATCGAGTGTCTATCGGGAACAACCTCTATTTTAGTGGGTAAAGGTCACACTGGATATGTTATTATTGGTCTGTCGACCGAAAACAGTCTCTCTACTTTCGTACGGTTAAGGTCTGCGTACATTTTCTTTTCAGACTCCAGCTCGATAGGATATTACTGAATATGTTGTTGTTAGTACGGTTTCGAATTATGTGAAATAATTACATATTTTAGCCATTTTGAGCTTAGAATAATAATGAGCATTAATATCATTTACCTGCCGGTGTAAATGTAAACAAAATCTTTCGGCGCAATGAAAGGATCATTGTGGGGCCCATAGGAGACAGATTTGCCGTGTATCACGGGTAGTGTTTTTATAACCGTAAGATCTGATGTACTCATCAAATCTCAACCGTCCATTTCTTATGATCCTTAAACACCGCTTTTTCCACGTGATGTGGACTGTCGGTGAAGTTGTACCGTACCATCATACAAAGCACACCTTATTTTCTTTTTCCGCCCCGTCCCCTCTCTCGAAGCAAATCGTGATGTCCAATATTTTGTTCCAACGGTAATTCAAACTCACACCTCTTCAATGTAGGTCGATGGTGTTTACTATCCGCGCAACCCTCACTTGTATACTCTTCCTATTTTAGTTGTCGTTAAAGATAAAAAATCATTTAGGAATTCAAAATTAAATTTGTTAATTTTCTCCAACTACAAATGTTACTTAATATTTAAAGAAGCATTAGTTCTTTCTGATACTATTCAATTCTTAAAAATATTTAATAGGACTAACATCGTAAATTAGAGTACCTTATATTTATTAATTTTTTAATGAACGTGAAAAGAGCTAAAGCGACGATTAAAATGAGATGGATGAAGTATTCCGAATTTGCATATTTTATTACCCTATTGAACTAACAACTTATTTTTATTGTTTTCAGCTTTTCGAGTTTGCTGACAAATATAGGGGCAAATATGATAGTAGCATTACTGTGGCACAAAAATACTACCGATCTGTCAGTGGATACGCGGTAAGTAAAAATATTAATTAACTACGTCTCAATACCAAATAAGTTTAAATATTTTTTTTTCAAAACTAGTTTTCATTAAACCATTAAAATATTTTGTTGTTACAGGATGAATTATTATGGGCAGCTGCATGGTTGTATAAGGCTACACGAAGTCAATTTTACATGAACTACTTAGGAAGGAATGGAGATGCACTTGGTGGGACTGGTTGGTCCATGACTGAATTTGGTTGGGATGTTAAGTATGCTGGTGTCCAAACTCTTGTTGCTCAGGTCAGTGTCCTAAACTACTCTATCGACGTAAAATACTTACATGCACTCGATGTTTGCATTAAACTATAGTTACTCATCGTGGTTACGTATCATTGACATAATAACAACTCTTAGTAAATAATCTTGACACCCTCTATCCTGTATTATGAAATTTGTCGATAACGTTACTTGCACTTGATGTTTGCATTAAACTATAGTTACTCATCGTGGTTACGTATCATTAACATAACAACTCTTAGTAAAGAATCTTGACACCCTCTATCCTACATTATGAAATTCGTCGATAACGTTCAACTTTAGTAGTTTCCATAGGTAGATGGAGGGATATTTTTTGTACTTTGCAAATAACCAATTGGTATATTTGTTGGCAGATCTTGATGTCAGGGAATGCTGGACACAATGCACCAGTATTTGAGAGGTACCAACAGAAAGCAGAGAACTTTATGTGTTCATGTCTTGGAAAGGGTAACAGAAATGCCCAGAAGACTCCTGGTGGTCTTATCTTCAGGCAAAGATGGAACAATATGCAGTTTGTGACAAGTGCTTCGTTCCTTGCCGCGGTTTATTCTGATTATTTGACTTCTGCTGGCAAATACCTCAAGTGTTCTGGTGGTTATGTCTCTCCAAATGAACTCCTCTCATTTGCTAAGTCACAGGTAAATATATTAACTTGATGAGATAATCATGACTGCCAAATCGTTGGATTTCCATCGGTTAATTTGTGAAACTTTTGTGATGTTATAGGTGGACTACATTCTTGGAGATAACCCAAGAGCAACAAGTTACATGGTTGGATATGGAAACAATTACCCAAGACAAGTACACCACAGAGGTTCCTCCATTGTCTCTATTAAGGTTGATCGTACTTTTGTCACCTGCCGTGGAGGCTATGCCACCTGGTATAGTAGAAAGGCGAGCGACCCTAATCTCCTCACTGGTGCCATTGTTGGTGGACCTGATGCCTATGACAACTTCGCTGATGAAAGAGATAACTATGAGCAAACTGAGCCTGCTACTTACAACAATGCTCCTCTGATTGGTGTGTTAGCAAGACTTCATGCTGGTCATAGTGGTTACAATCAGCTCCTCCCAGGTATGATTTTTTTGAAGTAACATCTTCCTATGAGTATTCTGAGGATTCATCACAAATTGACTAGTTTTACCTCGTTCGTGAACCTACACTACTTGTTTCGGTTTGAGACATAGTAGTAGTTGTTGTAACATCGTTTTATGTGTAATTCAATAGTATGCTATAAAGTTTTATGCTAACAAAGGATTTCTATGCTTCTTACAGTTGTTCCTGAGCTAAAGCCAGCTCCAAGACCGAAAGTAACTCCAGTTCCGAGACCAAGAGTAACTCCAGTCCCAGGTATTTTCACTAGCTATTCTTCTGTCAACATACATAGGCCAATTCTAAATATTACAATAGTAAATTTTAGATGGAATCTAATGAACAAATATGTCTGCAGCTAATGCTCATATTGCTGTTCAACAAAGGGTAACTAGTTCATGGTCTCTCAATGGAAAGACTTACTACAGATACTCAACAATAGTAACTAACAAGTCTGCAAAGACAGTTAAGAACTTGAAGATCACAATATCCAAGCTCTATGGTCCTCTCTGGGGTCTTACAAAGTACGGTGACTCATTCGTCTTCCCATCATGGCTCAATTCTTTAGCAGCTGGTAAAAGCCTCGAGTTCGTGTACATTCACCCTGCTTCTCCTGCAATGGTCTCAGTTTCAAGCTACACTCTAGCCTAAGAAGGTGGAAATGCTCACACATTTTTCAGGGGTTCTAATGTATTGAATTGTGCAGCTATACTACACAGCACAGCACAGTCCAGGAGACCTTTTTTATCATTTTTTCGGGTCTTATTTCTCCAAGTTTGTCTGTAAGTTTCAACTACTGGTTGGTTTGCAGTTTGAGTAGGACTTTAGATGATGAAGTATAGGTTAATAAGGTGAAAAGTTGGAGGAAGAAAGGAGTGAAGAGACAAGTTTAAACAAGTGCTCATCCTCTTTCTCCTTCACTTTATAAGTAACATACATATAGTATTGAGAAAGCAAGACAGAAAAAGAGTGAAGGATTGAGAAGTAAAGAAAGTTTTACTTCTCTATATATAATCTAAAGTCTTTAATTTTTCCTTTGTAATTGAATGCAGCTTGAAGATTTTTATCATTTTTCAGTTTCACTTTAGTTTTTGAGTTGTGATGTTGTAAGTTTTACAATATTTTGTTTTTACCATGTTCTTGTGTTATAGTTAAAATACCCTTTTTAGCAACTGATTGTAGTTCATGTCAATAAGCTTCATCGCAACTGATTCGGTAAGCTACGTGTCCGGTGCACGGAGAACTGCCTTCGGTCTCCCAAACTTGCTTACTCGTGGCAACCTTCCGGCCGCCTAACAACCTTGCTTCTTGCAAGAACGGCTCCTCGGTGGAGGAGTAGAAGCGCTGGTCCCCATCGGTCAACTTGCTTGTGCCTGCTGTTACCTACCGTAGGACCTCCTGACACCTGGCTTTGCCCGTTCACAAGGACTCGTAAACGATGAGTGTCCGCCAAAGTCTACGCGGATCAGGGGCCAGCTAACGCGTGAAACACTCTCTCTAGGGAGTACGGACACAAGACCGAAACTCAAAAGCATTGATAGGGGCCTCCTGGCCTCGTCGATCCTTCCCCTCGTTCCTTCTATCTTGGACATTGAGATGTTTAATCCATAATCTATCTATCGATACTCATTATTATCGATATGATATGGACTTTTGAGGTTAAGTAACAAAATGTTATTGCAATATGACAGAAATCAAGCATTCTAGTACATGTACATTAAAGATTGGTCTCATCATGCCCCCCTCCAAAAGCTAAACCAACATAAACACTCTTTTAACTATACAACCAAGATTGGACTTATCATCTTTTGTCACTCAACCTTAGAAAACTAGACACCATAGAACACACACTACACTAATATGGGGAAATTGAAACAAGAGAACATTAGTGTATCACTAGCAAACTAGCTCGATTTATCAAGCTCAACTACTATGACACTAATGTTGTCTTTGCTTCCTTTGGCAATGGCTAACTCCGTCAAAAGTGCGGCGGCTTCCGCCGTGCCATCTCTCTCCGGGAACCTTCTCCGTATTTGTCCGTCGAGACATTTTCTTACAATTTCACAAGCAACATCGTTCGACACTACATCCCACAAACCATCTGTTGCAATTACTAGGAACTCATCCCATTCATGTCGTTTGTACACACTCACTTCTGGCTCTGGAATCACGAATGGCTTTAGATAATGATCACCTGTTTCAATGGATTTATATAACCAACGTTAGAATTTAGACAAAAGAGTATATCCCCAGTTTTATGAACTAATAAGAAAGCAAATTTCAATGTACGTGTGAGATTATAAATATTTTGAAGTTCATATTTTATAAATGTCTAACATTTGGATGGTTATTAAAGCTCATAAATTTAGAAATATAACATTGTTCCAGAACGGAGTAATAAGAAAATTATAACATTTTTTCAGAAAGGATGATATTTACTACTCCATCCGTTCCAATTTATGTGGCAGCATTTTCTTATTCGTCTGTTCCAAAAAGTACGACAGTATTCTAAATATGGTAACAATTTAACTTCAAAATCACAGTTTTGATACGACCACACAGACATCTTTGACTTATTTTACACCACAAGTTTCAAAAGTATTCCTTTATTTCTTAAATTTCGTGCCGAGTCAAATTATAACACATAAAGTGGAACGGAAAGAGTAGTACCTATGGATCTTGAAGTATCAAGCACACCTTGTACTCGGCTACCATTCCAATTTAGAATCTTACCACCTGCAGCTTCTACTCTTTTCTTCTCATCTGGTCTATCAGGCTACATAAATACACAAGCAAAAACAACTCATCATATTGAGTATACTTCAAAGTTAGTACACTACAAGAAATCGATGAAAAAGCTACAAAAAGGTTGGAGACGGAATTCCCTCTCTAACTGAGGGGGAATTCCGTCTCCAATAATAGCTAAGCATCAATTTCAATTAAGCTAATATTGGCTATACGAATCTTCATTGACCACGTTAGTTTGATGCGAGTTCATCGTAACATAACTCTAATTAGTACCCTATACATGAAAAAAAATACTCCCTTAGAATGATATATACCTTATGGTCATTAGACAAGGGTGTAGCAACACCATGGCTACAAAGTACAGCCCTACAATCTCCACAATTAGCCACCACAATCTCTTCTTTTCCCACCATAACCACCACAGCTGTTGATCCTACTTCCCTTTCAGCTTCATTATCATACTCTTCCTCATTACTACACCCTCTCATAACTTCATCATCCATCTTTGAAAAACATGTCATCATCACCTTCTCCCAATCAATAGTACTATTTTCATTGTTTGCTTTTCTCTTAACCTCTAATAACTCTTCATCAAGCAAATGATGCAAACGATCACGACATGCATGTGAAACTCTAGACCCTCCATGACCATCATAAGCAGCAAAAAAAGCAAACTCATTATTAGCTACTGGCAAATCAACTGTTACTGCATCTTCCATAACCCTTCTCCTTCCTATCATTGATATAAATCCATATTTCAACTTGGTATTTAATACTATTCCTTTCTCCTCCTCACTACTACTCTTTGAACTTGACTCCATAGATTCTGTAGAACTACTATTATCAATAGGTTGAATCTTTGATAAAGGAACTTCCTTAACACGAAATCTTTTCTTTGGAACAAAGGTGGCATCACAACTATCTTCATCATCATTACTATCATCAGAAGATGAAACAATAAGTTGAATATTATCATCTCCTTTAACATTATTATTAAGAGATCTCATACGTTGCATTTGTTGTCGTCTATGGTAAGATTTAAGAACTCTTCTATGAAAGAGATCTCTTGGCTTATTCCCAGAATCTGATACCATCATTCTATAAAATCTTACCCCCTCGTCACCTTAACAATCTTAATATTTCATATATAGTACTCCCTCCGTCCCAAAAAGACTGTCTACTATTAAGTACCTTGGACAAGACAACTATAGAAATATTGCATTACTATTATGGATACTATACGTAAGAGGGTGGTGGGGTGAGGGGGGGGGGGGTGGGGTGAAGAAGAAGCTAAAAAAGAAGAGGGGAAATTTGGTGACAAAGAGAGAAAGGTGGCGAAGTAAGATGACACGTAAATTAAAGGCGGCAAATTGTATATATCGGCGCAAATTGTAGTAAACAAAGACGTGGATGTTTCTCTATGATTCTTATATCAACACGTAGCAATTGCCAATTGTAGGCGTTGAGATATTTTACATAGTAAACCTACTTGTAAGAAATTATAAGATCGCTCTCTCTACAATGACGTTGTTTATTCATATAATGAAATATTAGTATATGAAAATTAATATATATAACATGGAACAAAAATGAGTTAAGATTATATGTATATTGAGCTTGTTTTAGAGTTTTAGGTTCAAAGTCTAATTTCTTACTATATCGTGGTATCTGAATAGACCTATGTTAACCCGAATAATTTTATATATTATACAAATTATTGTCTTATTTTTCAAGTTACTATTTAAATGTGTTATCAAGAATTACTTATCAACGTCAGCCTACCACCTTTTTTTTTAAGGTTGAGCTTGTTCAATTGAAGCTAATGCTATGCTGGCCTTCCCTTGTTCAAGAGAAAGCGAGGACTTTCGTTTAGCTACCGGCCCAAACAAAAGAGATTAGCCTCTTGATCGATCGATTGATTGGATCGAAGTACGAAGGGGTTGATTGAAGTCTGAGATCAGCCCAAAAGTAAGGCCGAGCAACTAGCTGCTGCAGGATTGTGCTCTATGTAAATTCAACTTATAAGAGAAATTATATACTACTCCTATCAGCAAATAAAACTTAAATTGAATGGGGTAAGTAGTCAATCATGATGTTCAGCTCTAATTTTCTTAAATTCAAGTAAACCAAGAGAAAGCAGTATGTAGCTCTTTGCAGGGGCGGACTTGGGTGCATTTTAGGGTATCAATTGATAACTTTTGCCGAAAAATTACACCGTATATATAGGTTAAAAAAAAATTTATACGGTATATACTAATTTTTAGTTCCCTTAAAAACAAAAATTACTCTTTTCTAGTGGTGAAAGGGTATCAAATTTAAAACTTAGGTCCTTAATTCAAGTCCCATACACAATATCTATATTTTTTTAGTTCCCTTAGCTTGACACAAATTCTGCGTCCGCCACTGGCTCTTTCGATGAGGGGCTCGACACATACGTAGGTTTTGGCCTGGTAATAACGTATCAACTGGCTTACTTCTTAGATTTAAGGGTATCTTTATTATGTTAAAAGGAAATAATATCGTATGAATACAAGAGTTCAAACATTTCAATATTAACTAATCATTTTACACTTTTTGCTGGTTTTATTTTTCTAGCTAGCAAGCTATATACATTTCAAATATTACTTTCAAATAATTCGCATAAATTGGAGATGGAGTGAAAATCTCTTCTTTCCCTCCGAAATTTTAGAACGATAAGCAAGTTTCCATAGATAGATTTTCTGCTACCACCAAGTGATGTGGTGTAGCGGATGGGGCTAGCGCTTCCCCTTAAATGGGGCCATACGCGGTGCGAATCCGGATTAGTCGGGACTCCAATGAGGATACCGGATATCGGGTGGGAAACCAAAAAAAAGAAGATAGATTTCTGCTTAGAGTTACTATATTTTAGTACTTGCATTCACTCACTTCAATCAGATACGGACCTCTAGTTCAATAATCCAATAAATCGAGACATGTGTCAGAGTCATCTCACAAGAGCAGATGATGACATATATAAATAGAAGAATCTTGAACCTTCGTATCAAAATATAGACATTCAATCGGATATCAAAGAAACACTAAATAGAAACAAAATTGATACAAAAAGAGATAGCCACTCGAGTCTCGAAGTACTTGAGGGTGTCGCTTAGAAGTGCGTGAGAACATAGGAGAGAGATCATGGGTTCACATTTTAGCCAAGGCAAAAAAAGCTAAGGGTAGAGAGAATTATATGGTACCAATGTTAGCTGAACTGATGTTCCGAAGGATAAAGATTGAGGAAGCAATAGAATCACCGAAGTCGACACCGAAGCCGGCCATCACCGAAGACGAATCGCAAGTTGTGGTTTGGTCGTATGCACTTCGATCGAGCAGCAAGAATGCACCACGGAAGTTATGTATTTGGCTTCGGTGGAACACCCCAGTTCCAGCGGCATAATAGCCCACTACTTACTCCATGCCAACATGCGTGTTGAACGTAGATCTGAGTATGACCAGTCATGGGAAATGTGGGCAAGACCCCTCTCATCTATAAATAGCTCTAATTTTTATGTTGTATCTATTCAGAAATACATACCAAAATTCTGCCAAATTTTGTACTCAAGTCTATATATTGAAATACCAGTTATTTGCGCATAATTATTGTCTTTCCAGCTGTTATTTCAACTTTAATATATTGATTTGCTTGTATTCGCAATCCAAATTCAATTTGTCCTAGAAAGGCCAATACACTATATAAATTAGTTGAGGCACGAGCTAACTGAATACCACCATTACAGAAGAGAACATCATTTGATCAAATAAATGAAAATACAACTTCTGATACACATATACCAAAACCATAAATTGTTAGTACTATTTTTGTTTTAACCAGCTTTGAGTCATGACATAGTATTGCGAAGTTTGATGAAGGGTTACAGAAAATCCCACCACCATTGCATGTATTTATGGAAGAAGACATGTCTTGAAAATGGTGAATCCCCATGTCACATGGATTATATATGCCGTAAATTAACCCCCCCCCCCCCCCCCCACCCCAACTTGTTTCACTACTTCTTTTTGTTTTCTAAATTTAGTTTGATGTTCAAAAGATCGACTTTCTGTTGTCACTAGCCGGGGCGGATGTAGAGCACAAGGACCGGGTTCGGCAGAACCAGTAGATTTTATGTTGATAGTGTATTTGTATTAAAAAAATTATTAAATATATAAAAAAAATCAAGTGAAGAACCCAATAACTTGTACTTAATATTATTATTCTAAAACTTAGAACTCATAAGGTTCAAATTCTAGATCCGCCTCTGTCAGTAACTCCCAAACTCTAAGTTCTATCTGTATATAATTATATCTTCAGTAAATTTGTCAAAGTTTTCTGACTTGGTTAGAAGATGTGGGAACAAGCTAGTTAAAATTGTGATTATGATTCTATTCAAGCATATGGACCAGGGGCGTATGGTTACTATTATTATACTCCTAGTATATATATTGGGTGATGCCAACATGCATTCTGGCTGTGGGGAGACCGAGGTAATGGCCAATTGGGGATGGGATAAAACCCGCGCGCTCTTCGCCCAGACGCAACAAATTCGAGCGTCCATCACACGGGCACTCCCACACATACGGACGTTTACATAAGCTTGGATTTAACTCACACCCCAAAAGCTAGCTCAAAGGGTGGAGGATTGTCCAAAGCTTATAGTATGAGCTAACATATTGCCTCATCTCTTTTACTGACGTGGGACTCTTCCCACATTCCAACACTTCGGCATGATGGTAAGCATTGATTCTAATCTGTATCCACCCCACGAAATTCCACTTTAAAAGTTTAGTGTTTCGTATCAAAGTTAAATCTATTCACATAAAACTTAAATTAAACGCGTCGAGACATCTGATTAAGGAGATACGTATATACTTACCGGCATTCCACTATACAGACAATCCATTTCAATAACTTTTGGTGCAGCAGTGATAGTTAATTCAATACGAACCTTGTGATTTAAATTTTCTAACTACAGACACAGATTTTTGCATGCTATGTTAATTATAGTTTCTGTATTGTCGTAACAAGTTCATTTAAGAAATAGAAAATGAAAAAATATCTTGTCATTATAGAATGAAAAATGTTGGGATTATTTTTAAATGTGACGTTGGAACTCTTGTATTTTTGGATCTATGATGTTAGACTTAATTTCACATTTATACTGCTTTCGAAACTCCAAATAAATTAATATATTACATAACTATAAATACTGTACTTGAATAGTGTTTCTCTATATATATATATATATATATATATATCAAATTAACTACAACCACTAGTTTCATATATTTTGTTTTCATGCATCATTCTAAATAAAAATAGCTTTATATAAAATTGCAATAGCCATATACGCAACGCTCAGGACCACCTCCCTTCGCTTCAGAGTGTGGACGACGTGACCTGTTAGCACGGGAACAACAAAAACCACCATCTCGCTCTTTCCTGTTCCGGTTCCCAACCGTTATACCTTTCTTCTGCTATAAAATTGCAATGGTTTAAGTAGTCTTTATACCAAGTATCATACCATCACATGCAGACTGGAAGGATGATTTTGTCCAATTCTAAGACCAGCCAGTCCAAGTTCGAAGATTTTATTTTTTGTAAAAATGTTGACAAAGTCCTCAATTCCAAACTTTAGAGTTTAGCCTCGATAGATATGTTAGAATGTTATCAGTGCCATCTTCGTACTTTCTCAATTACAAGGTAAACCGTTTTGATTTCTCAGTCGGTATCCGGTACTCTTATTAGAGTCCCGGCTAATTCAGATTCGCGCCGCTTAAGACCCCATTTTGGAGAGAAGCGCTCCCTACCAAGAATTTTTCTATACTCAGAACTCCAACTCGAGACCTCTGATTAAGGAAGGGACAGTATCATCCACTGCACCACATCACTCGGTGGTTTGCTCTTAGCCAAGTTTGTGTCCACTCCAGTGATGAATAGTCAAGTACATCTCAATGAACACTTGTATACTTGCCATAATATGCCATATGTCCAATGGATCTTCAAGTCCCCTCCCCTTCCTCCTATGTATAACTAAAAAATACTACTCCTATATATAGTATATATTTAAAAAACCTATAGATGAAGTAAGACAACTTCGAGTTCATGTGATTTTTAAGTCATTCAGTTTCCTTTTCGAGTTTTCAAAAGCCAGTTATAATAATCGTCCAAAATGAATCCACTTAAATATTAAAATGAAAAACAGTCAGTTTGAGTAGTAAAAGAAAAACACAAGCAACCACCAAAGATCAGGCAAAAGTCAGAATTTAAATATTAGAGGTTCAATTTTTTTTTTTTTTTTTTGGTAGTAAGATTTGTTGGAATGTGGGGAAGTCCCACATCTGTAGTAGAAAGAGAGGAAAAAGGCCTCATATAAGTTTGGACAATTCTCCACCATTTAAACTAATTTTTGGAGTGGAGTTAGGATTCAAGCTTATGTGGGTGACCGTGTGTGTGGGTGCCCTGGTCGATATCAGAGCCAGGGAAAGACCCTAGTCCCGGAGCTGGCGGGCTGCTTCTGATTGGAACCTCTTTGAGCACATGGTCCACGGGCCATCCATGTAGGTATGGCTGACCGTGCGAGGGGAGGGAGGGGGGTGTTGGAATGTGGGGAAGTCCCACATCGGTAGTAGAAAGAGGAAATGGGCACCCGAGTTTGTACTGCCCGGGCATGTGGCGCACATAATTTTCATTAAAGTCATGAAGTTCGATTGAGAACCCTTTAGTACACTAATTCCATCTCTGCCACCAAAGGTTAGGTGTTGTGAAACTAATAAGTAACTCTCAATAGGATTTTCATTAAAGTCATGAAGTTCGATTGAACCCTTTAGTGTACACTAATTCCACCTCTGCCACCAAAAAGTTAGGTGTTGTAAAACTAATAAGTAACTCAACAATAAATTATAAATGAATTGAGTTTAAATTCTTAGATATGAAGTCGTATTCGATAAAGAACTACTATTTACTAATAAGATAAGACTTTCCTACTCAAATTTGATTTAGTCAAGTTTTAAAATGATATCACGCACCGGAATCGGAACCAAAAAAATATGCTTCCTTCGTCCAAAAAGAATGATTTAGTTTGACTGGACATAAAGTTTAACAAATATATGAATACTTTTGAAATTTTTAGTTTAAAATAAATCATAAAATAATCCTTTTTTGTTATTTTGGGACAGATTGAACTGGAAATATGGTCATTCTTTTTGTGACGGACAACTCGACAATTATTAAAAAAAATTGGCAACTTTGACCTCTAAAATTAAAATCTTGGTAGACACGTATACACGTATTATTTTTAATATTTTAGACTTACTTTTAATTCATTTGAGAACTCTCGATTGATCGGATCCAGAAAAAATGGAAAGCAAGCTGGTGGAGATGTGCTTGGAATCGGCGACGGAGAGCCGTGACGCCGTCGAGACATGGCGGAGACAACGGCGGACTTTAGAAAGCTTGCCTTATCACCTAGCTGAATCTCTCTTTCACCGCCTCCTTCGTCGCCGTCTCCTTTTCCCCTCTTTACTCGAGTATGTATATCGATCAGTTACTTATAAATTATAGATAAGTATAATTAACTAGCTCAATGTTTGAAAGTTAAAGTTGATATGTGCATAGTTTGACTTTAGGAATTAGTTGAGGTGTGCAAGCTGGCTGGACACCACGGTAATTAAAAAAAAGAAGAAATTATGAATGCAGTGTACAGATAAGTAATGGAGAAAGAAAAAAATATCGAGTGCATTGATGCAAGTGAAGGAGTCGAATTACTTGTTATATAGGCTCTCTAGTCTTCGAGGCTAAGCATTATAGTCAAATTGTAGTATAATTGTTTAGTGTGGTAGCTACTAGCTAGGTAGTGGTTCTGGAAATGATGAGAGTTGTGTTCACTTATTTGATGTCCATGACTAAGGGCCGGTTGATGAGGGCGAGTCAAGGAGGACTGACGGGCTTCTAGACTCGCAAGTGTCTGTAGAAGGGGTGCACATGAGAGCTTAGGTGAATCCCATATCGGCATAGCTTTAGTTCAAAGTGTCTAAAGAAGTGGTGCACGTGAGGACTTAGGCGAATCCCATATCGGAATTGTAGAGGAAAAAATAGAGCTTTATCGGCATAGCTCAAGTTCACATAATATGCGCGCTTTTGGTGCTCGATGTGGCGTAGCCTAGAAGATAAATCGATGCGACCGAGCCCAAAGCAAACTATGCGTGCAGTAGCGGATCTAGCCACCCGACGGCGGGTTCGGCGGAACCAGTAACTTTTGCCTAGACCCTATATTTGTGTTAACAATTTCACTTAATATGTAAAAATAAACTATGCAGTACCGAGTAAGCAAGAAGGGTTATAATCCAGAACCCATAAACTTAAAATCCTGAATCCACCTCTGTATACGTGCCATGGACTTGGACTATGACATTTATTAAACACATAGGCCAGGCAAAATGTGTATGTCTATATGTGTTGGTTGTGTAAGGATTTTAAGATGTTCTCAGATCCTTGAAATTACATAACTATTTTCTAGACTTATCACAATACGTCATTGATATGTTCTAGCTCCAATAGCAAGAAGGCTTGAGATACATCTTTGTTTCTCTTATATATATTCTGAGGCGTAGTGGAAGGGGAGGGTGTTGTGTGCTGGTTCAATTGCATTGCTTCCTCAGTGAAATTAGGCGACTAGTTTTAAACTTCTCTGATGCAATGATGATTGTACTGTCACCTGAAACATCTAAGAATCCTTTTTGCTATGTGATTATAAAGTCGATGTTTTCATAATTATACTAATTCTACAGCAGTGTATCATTAAAACTTATTTTCTGCTTAAGCTGCTGACTTCTTTTGTTGTCGTATGTGTTGAATGCGTACATTGTCTATTGCTAAAGCTGATATATATTTTCTTATGTAGAGTGTTCAAATTTTGTGTTGAGGTGATCGACTTAAGGGGGGAGAGCTATGTGGATGCAGAATGGATGGCATATATAGGTGCTTTTGACCACTTGCGCTCTCTAAATTTATCAGACTGTCACAAGATTAACAATTCAGCCATTTGGGCTATTACAGGTAACCTGTAATTTGACTATTTTGTGTTCTTTAGATAAATCCCCACCTTAGTGGGATATCAATGGGTATGTTGTTGTATTCTTTAGATTAATGTAACTAACATAGCTAAATTTTCTCCATATTCTCATTTAAATTGTTGTATTTTTATTTTTTCCCCCTTGGTTAACTTGTATTGGTTCACAATTAGTACGTGGCATTGTGCATGTTTACTTACGGGGTGTTCTTGTTTTCCCCAGGAATGACAAACTTAAAGGAGCTTGACCTCTCCAGATGCTCGAAGATCACTGATGCTGGAATTAGACATATAACATCCATCCCAATTTTGGAAAAGTTGTGGATTCCAGAAACAGGTGTCACAGCTGATGGTGTAATACTCCTGTCTTCGTTAACCAACCTATCTGTGTTAGATTTGGGAGGCCTGCCTGTATCTGATTCAGCTCTGGGTAATCTCAAGGTAGATCATCTATTGTTTACACCTTCTTCCCAACACTTCCCTTTGCTTGTATGAAATGCCTCTGTCCATTAGCTTTGGCTCTCCCTAGGCTATCAAAAATGCTAGGCAGATTAGTATTATCTTGATGTTTTTTATGTACATAAGCATACTTGTTATACATATGCAACATACTTGCCACATTTTTCTCACATCCAACTGATCCAAGAACTAGCCCTTTGTCTATTAATTGGGGAAAGCAAATGGTGGGAAAGCTTTAGATTTCTCTCTCTCTCTCTCTCTTTTTTTTTTTTTTTTTGGTGTGGTGAAAAGTTAGAATGAAAAAAGAAGCAGAGGGCCATTCTTACCATTTAGGAGCTCTTGTTTTGTTTTTCCCAAAGAAAGTGGTTTATAGTTTTCTTTCTTTCAAAACTAAACAAAGGATAGAACATAATTTTTCTTCAATTATTTACATTTTTCTTGGTTCAAGACAAAAGCACACATGAGAAACAGATGCTTAAAGCTTCACTCACCCACTAGACTTAACTGTTATTGATTGTTCTTTTAATCATTTTGTCCATTAATTGTACTTGTTCAAAATTGAAATTAAGGCAAGTGACACCGTTTGTGGTTCTCGAAGGTTCTCGAGAAATTGCAACATCTGGATATTTGGGGGAGTGAAGTATCAAACAAAGGAGCATCTCATCTTAAACGGTTCCCAAGATTGAGTTCTCTAAATTTGGCCTGGACCAAGGTTACCATGTTGCCAGGCCTGCCTTCTCTTACATACCTTAACATGAGCAATTGCATCATACATTCTATATTCGAAAGAGAAGGGCAAAAAGCTCCTCTTGAAAAGCTTATTCTGTCTGGAGCAACCATAAAAGATGTCTCCGAAGCTTTCCAATTCCTTGAAACCTCTTCCTTGTCTCTCCTGGATCTTTCCAATTCATCTCTTAATTCGTACTGCTTTTTGCCCTATTTGAGTGCTATATCGGATTTAGATCTCAGTGGTACATCTGTTGGAGATGAGTCGGTCGAACACGTCGCATTTATAGGTCAAAATTTGCGCCGTCTAAATCTCAGCAGGACAAAGTTAAGCTCTGAAGGACTGGGAAGTTTAGCTGGATTTGTTCCCAATCTTGAAACATTATTGTTGTCTTACACTGCTGTTGATGACTCTGCTATCCCATACATGAGCACCATGCCTTTGCTAAAAAGTATCAACTTGAGTGGTTCAAATATCCGAGGTATTATATGTTCCTTTTTTGACAAGGGTATTATATGGTCTTTTTCTCAAAGCATACTTGTACTTTGTCTAGTAACATCTTTTCTAATTAGATTGGTGTTGAGGATCCTTGAAAACTTGTAGATAAAACCATTATTTCAATATGTATCTCACACTCTAGGCTAGCTTATTACAAGATAAACACACAATGGCACTGATGTTGAGACGTCTTATGCTTTCTCCAACCAAAATTAATTTGAGTAGAACTTGAAATAGCAGTGCAGTAGCCTATTAAGATGATCTTTTACTCCTGTAGGGTTAGAAAATTGTCTCCTCTCTTAACTCACATCATAGTATAACCTGCCATAATGCCAGGTAACGAGGTGGACTCTGATCCTAATTGTGTATCATCACTGTCTCGGTTGTCTAATCTTGATCATTTGGAGAGATTGGATTTGGAGGAGACTCGAATTAAGGATTCAGCTTTGGTTCCTTTGGGGAGCTTTCGCAAATTGAGCTATTTATTTTTACGGAGTGGCTCGCTTACTGATACCTCTTTGCATCAGTTGTCATCTATTAGAAGCTTGGTAACACTAGGGATTCGTGACGGCGTGCTCAGTAATGCTGGGCTCAATGCATTTAACCCTCCACCAACCATGAGGACTCTTGATCTCAGAGGTTGTTGGCTGCTGACGGAGGATGTTTTGTTGTCATTCCAGCACAAACATCCTCTAATTGAAGTAAGGCATGATCTTCTTAGTATTGCATTTGTCAAAAGGTTATCTATTCACTCACCTTCGTCCCAAGTGACATCACGGACCAAACTCCACAAGAGCAAGCAGGGAGGGCCATCTGCATCTCCACTTGGATCTAACAGAGACAGTTTTCTTGGTGAGCAAATTTTTCTTGGTCTAAAAATCCATGCTAATTTTTATCTTGTCTGATATTCTCTCATTTCATAATTTCAAACTAGATCAAAGATTGAAGTACACCAGAGAAGAACTACTTGCAATGAGCTTTGGGTGTGACCCTATTTCCGGAGACAATGTCGATCATCTGATACCTTAATAGCTGACAATTGATGCACAAAATTTCCTTGATTTTGTTCATGTGTGTATTCTAGTACCCAACAATAGTCGTTAGTTTCTTTTTCAATGTCAGAATTTGGATATTTCTTTTGCGAATGATGCACAGTTTTAACATTATCAAAAACGATGCACAGTTTTAACTCATTTTGATAAATTATATAAGCTCTCCATGTGAGGGTGCTGTTCGAGTGTTTGTAAGTTGTAACATACCAGTGATGTTGTATCCCAAAAGAATTTTGATCATTAATGTATCATATATCAGTCATATTTTTCATTTTTAGCTTCTGGTTTCACCACTGATCATGTGAACAAACCACTACATAAATATCATTCTTGATATCTGGTATTCCTAATTTCCAAAAGAAGGAAAAGAACTAGTAATTGGTGCAGCATCAAACAAGTAGATACTCATCTAGGAAAACCTAATCCTGAATCACCTTTTATAGAACATATTGTAGTGTGTAAAAATTGGTATTTGCAAGCAAGATGTTTCTAGTAAATTTTCAAGCATTTACCACATTAGACATCTTCATTTTTATTGAAGTTTACCTTACCTTTCTAATTTATTCCAGACTCTCATTAAGTTGAATCACATATAAATATTCCAAGAAAATACACTTGGTCAAAACTCATAACATTACAAACATTAAGAGTAGTGATATGAAAACTCAAATTAAGCAACCTTTGCCACAAGTGCTGTAAGCGACAGGCGAAAGTTCATCAACAATTAGAAGTATTCGGTATCGATACTCAAGTAGAAATAACACAAAGTAAATAGTTTCACTTCTATTTCATTCAGTTCTACTTTGATAAAACAATCTCATCATCATCATGTTGATATATACAGTGCAAAAACAAGAACAAAAAATGATAACATTAATTATGAAAGATCAAATTTAAAAGGGATAGGTATTTTCAGTTGTTGTGTTCATTTGGCACTCTTGTAAATGTTGTCGATCACTTCCTGCACGATGCAAAAAATTTAAATCAGGCAAACATAATATAAACAAACATGAGATAGCTACTGCAGATAGAATGAACAAGAAAATTACAGGTTTATAGACATTTTTCCTATTGAAGTAGATAGCATTATTAACCGATTTCATTCAGTAATCAATCCACATTTTGACTAAACCACGGCGTTTAATTGGTTGAAGCCTGGACTTCCTTTAAAAAAGCTTGTCACTGAGTACAAAAAACCATTCTACTTTTTTACTCCTTTGTCATGTCTATTAATATTACATGGATAAGGTGCATGCCAAAAAACAAGAGTTTCGACAACGTGAGAATAATGCATAGGAATAGTAACATGTCTTGGATGAAACACACACATTTTCAATCATAGTAGATAACAATATTGTAGCAAAATAAGAGTAAAATGAGATATTACCTTGTAGTATTTGAGCAACTGGGGTCTTTTCTTCTTAAATGTAGGAGTTAGAAGGTCTCGCTCCATGTCAAATGGCAGAGGATCAAGGTGTACGGCTTTTAAGAACTCAAAGCCCTTCAGCTGCAACAAGTTGATACAAAAAGATTATATCGTATATCAATAGGACACGACGCTTCTTTTCCATGAGCTTTCTCAGACACAACCCACACACGCACTGTGATTGCACAGTAGAAAAAGTAACTGCAATGAGGAGAACTAACCTTCTTTTCTTTTGCAGTTTTTGCGAGCTCTCCGACGAAGTACTCTTTCACTTTTGCATTTTCACATAGGGAATCAAAATCCCCGGATACCCCATTTTGTTCGGCCCATTGTTCAACTGCTTGTTTGTTTGGGTTGATAACAGCAAGAAGGAAAGACTCAAAACTGTTGCCATATATCCATATCTGAAGACGAGATAGAAAGAAAAATGAGTCCACTTTCATGTCTAACATGAATTGACTATGTCTAACCCCAGAACGATCAGTAATGCATCATAGCATTGCGACAAAATCAATAGACATTGCAGTGGCTACTTCCCATCTATGCCAGGTACATCATTTAATCTCAGAAATGTACACAATGAGAACAAGTTTAGTTTAGCTATTAGCCTATAATTAGCCGTAGTGGACTATATTGGCATGAAAAAAGAACACTTCTGGTTAAATAATACAGTAGTCCATCTTTTTCTACCTTGCTTTCAACAAGTTCATGTATAAAGCAGAAAAGAAAATGCATAAATGAACTTGCAATAACTAAGAGTCCAGTACATCTAAAGTAGATACGTACCGAGTCAATAACAGGATTATTGCCATAAATATTCTCCAAATTTTCCACAGCAACATATTCACCTTGTGATAGCTTGAAAATGTTCTTCTTGCGATCAATTATTTTCAAGCTACCATTAGGTTGCCACTCACCAATATCACCTGAAGAGAGATTTGTCAGAGACAAGGTTCATTCAAGTTCTTTTTTGACATCCAGGTATTTTTTCAGTTCAACTTCAACTGCAGAAAACAAACCTGTGTGGAACCACCCATCGATCAAGACTTCTTTTGTTAGGTCCTCACGCTTGAAGTAACCTGAAAAAAGTGTGTCCCCCCTCACGCATACTTCTCCACGTGGTGTGCTTGATAGAGCATCATATGCCATTTCAGGGACGGACTCCAGACGCACATCCACATTGGGCACCGGAGGACCAACCGTACCAAGCATATCATAGCGGTTTGGTAGTGACACAAAGGTACCAGCACATGTTTCCGTCAGACCTAAATAAGAGAAGGCGTTCATTAGTGACTAGAAAACAAGGTCTTGCAATTGTTGCGTTGCGAAAGATTAAATGGCTCACTAGAGAAATTTCATGAGATGATCTATCAATCAATATTAAAAAGAAATGATCTACGTTCTTTTTTTTTTTTTTTTTTTTAATGAAATAGATGCTCTACCATCTATTTTTGAGATAAAAGCTAAAAGCGAATAGTTTCTGATCCATGTTTCAGCTAAACTCATAATATGTTGAAAGACAGCCTTTGGAGGGAACAATCAGTGAAGGGTGCAATATAATTTGATAAATATAAACAGATATGTATACCTTGAAGTTCTCGTTTTTCGTTCTTAATTTTTTTGGATCAAGTAAGATGAAAATCCTAAAGTTCCTCTAAATGCAACACAGGAGACCGAGTGTCAAAGGAGCAAATTGACTACTCATTCCATATCATTAATGACATCTAAGGTAAGTTTGCTGATTCGCGGACTTGCTAATCGTCACTAAAGTATTAACCATGGGATGGCATATACCTAAGAAACATGTGACACCCGCCTTAACTCAACCAGAACCTTAAATTACTAATTTACTATGCCAGATCACTGTCTATAAATTCAGCTATTCAGAAGTCTTTCGTGCATAACAGTTATAGTCATCAGTCAACACAGAACAAAACTGACATGAATCTGCTTATGACAGGTATATTAATATACTAAAAGCAGCGGATCTAGACCAATGAATTTTGCAGAGGAAGCAAAGAATGGGTACCATATCCTTGAAGAACATGGCAACATGCCACAACTCGCAGAAAAGCTTCCACATGAGATGCAAGGGGTGCTGCTCCAGATAATATAAGGCGTACTTTCCCTCCTAGCCCTTCTTTTACCTAAGCCAAAGAACAGGAGTTACTATCTGGTAAAATGGAAAAAAAGAACAGGAAAAATAGATTTGCTAGCTTCAAGGGCATTTCCCACACCTTACTGAAGACAACTTTGTCGGAAAGCGGAGAAGCTTCAGTGTGTTTATGTCCCTTCTTCAAATTGCGGTGTTTGCTGTAGAATTTCAGAAGTTGAATAAACAGCCTCCACTTTTTTGGATAAGGAAAATAACAGCCTCCACTTAAACTAACTCAAATAAAGCTTTAGTTTATTTTAACCAAAAAAAGCAACCAAAGTTCTCTAGTATGAGATGAGCCAAATCATGTAAGAACAGATCACTTAAAATTCAAGCACGGAAAAGAAAGTTGTCAAACGGAAACTCCAACCCACGTTAACAAGCCTAGGTTAGCTTTCTGGGAGTTTGAGAGTAAAAGGTTAAGTTATTATACTGAGTTTGGTATATAAAATCTCAAAAAATAGAGAGCCTAGAATATATCACCATTTACCACAATATTAGGTAGTGTTAGTTTACAAAAAATTAGTGTTTTATAAAATAAGTTAGTTTATCAATTTTTGTTAATCACCCACAAAAGTAGTACTATAATCTGAATTATTGGACGGAAAAAGTTAATAATTTGCGGAAAGAGGTCATATTTTAGGGGTGGACCATAACAAAAGAGTAACTTAATAAAAATGATGAAGAGAGAGGAAGCTAGAAGTATAAATCCTTCTTTGTGAATGGAGAAACACCCGCATTATGCACCACATTGTCCAACCATCAAGAGAACCATAACTAAAGAAGTAACTGGTTAGCTTAGGGACACAGATGTTCATATTTCCAAAAGAATTGCCATAAACTACTTCGTTTGACATGGAAAGAACTTACTAAGCATAGGCAAGATTGAACAAGGTGCTTTTGAGCAGACCCCCAGAAGAAATTTTCTGTTGCAATCCTGAGAATGTTTATACAAGCTAATCAACAAATATCCAGCATTTCAACAAAGAAATAAAAGGCACATGGTCAAAGGTACACCAAGAAGATAAGAATGTGTACAATTGGGAGTCCATTCAAGGGAGCAAAACGGTTAGCCCATACTAAGGCAGGGTCATCCATCATACTCAAAAGATGAAACCCAAACAAAGCCATAATTTGACTAGTTTCTAACAGTAGACCATTGTACACTTACTAGAGTCAAAACTAAGTCGGATGTCCCAGTCAAACACAAAGATTTGCATTAAGAAGCCTAACTCAGTGGTCAGTGGAAAGGGTCTGGCAGATGCACAAGTATGATGCACAAATATATTTACCTGAATATATTCTGTCTAGTACCCGAGGTACTGCACAGAAGATAGTTGGTTTCAGCTCTGCAATATCTTCTGTTAGTAACTTGACATCCTACAGACATGAGAAAAGCTGGTAAGTATAAGCTCTACTATGGTTTAGCTGAAGATATGAATATCTTACCCCTCGCCAAAATCCTATTGAGGCACCATGCTTAATGAAACATTCTTCAATCACCCGATCAAAGATATGTGCCAGGGGAAGATATGAAAGATATACATCATCCACTGTCAACTGCATCATGAAAAGGCTAGGGAATTAAGCCTACACTATAACTATTCAACAACAACATACCCAGTGTGATCCCACAAGTGGGGAAATAGTTCTTCACGTCAAAAAGAATGAAAATAAAGGAAAGATAGTTCATTACCGACTCATTCACACTCTCAAGCAGACGCTTCACTCCAGCTATAAGAGTAACAATGCTATTATTTGAAATCATGACACCTTTGGGGTCTCCAGTGGTTCCGCTAGTGTACATTATTGTACAAATGTCTTCCTTCTTTTTCACTGGAAGATCATATTGTTTTTCACCTCCCTGCACATTGAGGAGTTTAAGCTTTAATTGAAAAGGCATATAAACAGTTTCATGTCAATCTTATCCGCATATCATTCCATGTAAATGCCAGTACTACTATAAAAGCCAAACTATTTCAAAAGGTGGATCCATATATTTCTGTAACATCACTGGCTGCATTTACGAGCCTAAAACAAAAAAGACATGGAAAGAAGAATTTGGAAGTGAATCAGAAACTTAAAGACCATAAAAGAATTAAAACAAAATTAAATAAAAATGTGAAAATCTGAATCACACTCAAGTCAACATATAACTCTTATAACCAAGAGATTTAAGAATTAAAATTTCATATTCCCCATTTGTTGTCTCATATTCAAAGCCACAACCTTGGCATCCAAATTATAACACTCGTTAATGATGACATCCAACAAACCACTAGATAGATCTGATAAGACATACAGAAGAAAAGACGTCTTACCAATAGTAGAAACTCATCCCAGGAGTATAGAGCCACCCCACACTTTTCAACCTCTTCTTTCTGTTGAGGAGTGACATTTCCAAAACTCACAACAGCTGGTGATTACGAACAGGAAACAAGTTTGTTATTGCCACTATTTCATCTATCACACTTTAAGTAAGAAACTGAATTTGCAATCGACTTACTCTTCAAGTGCTCTGATGCATTTGGAAAAGTTTTCAGAAGCTGAAAAGAGATAAGCACACATTCTAGTAAGAATGCATATCCTTAGATTTTAACAGGAACAAACTCCGAGACATTATTAGTAAAACATCTGAGTATCTGACACAACAAGCTCTAGAAACAAATCAACATTGCAAATGGATTCCAGCGAACCATCACAAACATAGTGTATCAAGGAAAATATTGAACACGATGCTACCCAGCATGACATAGTTATGGAATATTGAAATTGCTGATTTGCTTATATCCTATAACCTCATTTAAGCTCCTCAGTCGACAATGCAGCCATCATGTTGTGTGGATTAGTACTTTAACTGGCGTCAATTGGAGGTGTCGAGCCTGAACAACTGGTCAAATCTGAACCAGTGGATTAGTTGCAGGTACAGTCCTATAGCGATAATTATGGCATTTTGGATGGGTTTTAAGGCTTGGTCGTCTCTTTTTATGGTTCCTTTTTCTGTTCCTCTATTCTCAAATCAAATGGACCTAACCTAACTCCAAGTGAAGTAAACTTCTTCAATAAATATTGAACTTTTATTATTCTTCCGTCCCAATTTATGTGAAGGTGGTTGACTGGGCACGAAATTCAAGAAATAAAGGAAGACTTCCGAAACTTGTGGTTTAAAACAAACCTTAGAAGTTTGTATGGATGTGTATTATTTCATAAAGTTCGATTGTTACTAAGTAGCCGTTTGAAGCTAAGTTGAAAATTTGTATTTGGCAATTGATGTGTTTGGACATGCATTTTGCTTGAAAAAAAGTTGCAGGGTCAAAAAAAAAAATTTGAAAAAGTGCTAAAAACCACTTTTTGGTTTTTCAAAAATCCATTTCCAAAAAATTCCTATAAAACTTCACATTTTCATGGTCAAACAAGTTTTGGCCAAAACTTGTAAAAAAGGGAAATTTTTTTATGGACAAATGGCTCCTAAATAGTCTAAGGTGTCATTCTTTTTGGGACTGACCAAAAAGGAAAGACCTTCAAATAAAATGGCACGAAGGGAGTGTTATATAGTATATACAAGGTACACAATCAAAGGTAATAGAGAAAAAAAGACATTGCGATGGATTAAAGATCTTTTCTGGTAAAGCTTCTTGGAGAAAAAGGAAGAAACCAACACTTAAGCTCTTAATGAGTCATTGGCTCATGAGACATGACTATTCGACATCCAGCATGCCAGTGAAGTCGGATGTTTCAGAATATCATAGCAGCTGTCTATCAATAGTTCAATTTCAAATGTGCATACCTCAGGAAGTTTTTTCTCTTCTACAAAAGCAATTTTAACCTCAGCATGGGAAATGATAAATTCCACTGCACCAGCACCTAAACCACAGAAAGAAGATCATATAATTACGGAGCATGAGGTTAAGTCATCCGGATATCAAACTGCATGAAAAAGGCATCTTGTTTAAACAAGCCAAGAAGATGTCTTCTGTTTATATTAGTACCAACAAGAATAATAAATTACAAAAAAAAAAAAAAAAAAAAAAAAAAAAAAAAAAGGGGGGGACGAGACTAAAACCACTATCCTCACCAGAGGAGAATGCATACCTAAGGAGTCATACAGAGGAACACAGTAAAGTCCATGAGCATTGCATGCCTGCATAACAAGAATTAAGAATAAGATTTAATTTCTAAAATATCCTGGAACAAAAAGATTGATATGATACTCAACAAAAAAGCATGATCATCAAAAGGATGAAAGAAAGATATTACGAAAGTGACTACGAAATGAGAGCAGTGAGAAAGTTAACGTCTTCCATATCTTGCAGCTTTAATAACATATGCAGTTGTGGTCCTTAACACTAAGCCAATCTATATCCTTATTTGAAGGTGAAAAGGAAGGCATATGTCACTTTATGATTCCCAGTCCACACGGTCCCAACAAGAAGGTTCTAGCATGGGCAACCTTAAATCACTAATTCATTAAGCTGAAGTTCTTCCTGTCTGTCATACTCATCTCTGTGGTGTCGTATATGAAATAATATATGGTTGACTAAACTTAAGAAGAAAAAGATACACGTTCCGTTATCAAAAAAAAGATGCACATTCCGAGTTCCGAAGATACCCAGACTAACTATGATCAATACATCTAAAATAAAAAAGGTTGCTTACATGGCTAAGTACCTCTTCATCAGCTAGGAAATAAATATATGAGTAAAATACAGCAAAAAATAGTATGGAAGTCTTTAATTCTGTTTGGACACCATCAAACAGACAAAGGAAAATGAAGAATAAAAGGAATAAGGAAAAATTTACCTCCATGCTTATTATCCACTCAGGGGAATTAGCACCATAGATACCACATTTGCCTGCCTAACATTAGAAATCAAATTGACAGAAAGTGAGATACTGATTGGAGGTACAAATAATCAACAGGAATGAACAACAAGAGACTGACTAGAAGTCCTATACACGAGCTACACAAGTATGGTTGGCATTATACTCTCCATCAATCTAGCTTTTAACATAGTATATCATACAGAATATAGAAACTCACTTCATCCACACCACAGCTCCGGATGGCATTTCCTACTTTAATCACAATGTCATATACTTCTTTGTAAGACATCCACACATACTTGCCAGGCTGAAAATAAGAACAAATACATACTTCAGCTAATGTCAATTTAGAAAAGAAACTCGTATGGAAGTAGAGTTACAACTTATGCAAAAACTACTCATGGTAACTACGTACTTTTCCATCTACAATCTCACGGCGTCCCAGCATCCGGTTGTCGGGATATTTCTCCACAGACAAACTGTGACACAGACAAGAAAATGTCTATAAGATCTGCTACTAGATGATTATGGAATAGTCATTTGTGCACACTGGCAATTTTGGACAAGCATCATTATTGATTAAAAGAAATAGCTGCAGGTTCAGACAAAGTGCCAGATAATTTTACTAGGAAAAACAAAGACAATGAGGATAGGAGGAGTCAACATTTATGCTGGTATAGTCCAATGGCAAGCTAGCTTGGGGATTACTAAAGGAGAAAAACCTATAATGAAGTGATATTGATCAATCCACAACATTCAATCCTAAATTAGTTGGGGTTAACCATATGAATCCTTCGTATCCATTCCGCTTTACACAGGGCCATATTAGAGTGATATTCTCTATACAAATATGCCTAATTAATTTTAGATATTTTCACTCTTAACCATTTCGAAATAACTAATAATGTCAAAATCAAAATCCCTTGAGAGGATTTTTGGGAAATTTGCTAAAGTTTCCCGAGATTAAAAAAATATTATCGATGACATACAACTCAATTGGCTTTGACAATTTTATTTCCAATGTTCATGCTCAAGGCAATAGGATGTCTAAAGGGTAAATGTAAAGGCATCTGTGACATGCATGTATTAACTGCCAAAAACTTAACTTTTAATCAGAATGAAGTAGTAAGATGAAGCTCTAGCAGAAAAATGAAAACCCCTAAAGTCAAAATTAATTCTTTGAACTTTATGTTACTCATCAAATGCATAATGCTAAAAGACTCCAACTTTCCTAGACAAAATAAAAATCGGATCCAAAAACGAAATTAAATCGCGTTTATAACCTTTATAGCCAAATTATACAATCAGACTCAGACAACATTATAAAAATCCTGTTTATCAAAGACATTAAAAAAAAAAAAGTTAGATTAATATGAATGTTTAGACAAAAAAAAAAAAAAAAAATCAAAGCTTGGAACTTTATGCTACCCATCATACATAAAATCTATAGAAAGACTCCACCTTTTATTCAGATTCAAAACTAAAACTAAAACTAAAACTAAATGAAGTTCATAATCCCACAATAATAGCAAAAGAAATAAATATAAAAATCCATCTTGAAACTTTATGCTACTCATCAAATACATATAAGCTATAAAGACTGCAACTTTACCATCCAAAACATATATTCAGATTCAAAACAAAAACAAAAACTGAAGTCAAGTTCATAAAATTGAAGAAAGACAAATCCCACAATAATAGCAAAAGAAATAAACATAAAAATCAAATCTTGGAACTTGATGCTACTCATCACCAACAACTCCTCATTGCCCATATTTCTCCATTTAAGTCGGGGTCGACTATATGAATCTTCCAAATCTGGAAACTTTATGCTACTCATCAAACACTTTAAACTTAAAAAACACTCCACCTTTTCTAACATCAAGTTCATAAAATTATAAAAAGACACAATCCCACAATACTAGCAAAGGAAATAAATGTAAAAATCAAATCTTGGAACATTATGCTACTCATCACACCCTTGTGGTCCGGCCCTTCCCAGACCCTATGTGAACGCGTGCGATCCTTTGTGCACCGAGCTACTTTAAGTTCATAAAACTAAAAAAACACAAATACCACAGTTATAACAAAGGAAATAAAACATAAACATCAAATCTTGGAACTTTATGCTACTCATCACACCCTTGTGGTGCGGCCTTTCGTGAACACGGAATACTTTCTGCACCAAGCTGCACCTTAAGTTCATACAATAAAAACACAAAATCCATAATAAAAACAAAGCATAAAGATTAATAAAACTACTATATACTAACCGAAAAATGTCCCAACAACAATCAAGACCAGGAATTGGTGGAGGAAAGCCATCTTTAGCAAAAACACTTCTATAAACTGGACCCATTGAAGGCTCTCCATTACTAGCAGGCTTTGCTCCTTCAACTTCTATGATGAATTTCCCATGTTCCATCTTTGATCCCTTCTTTTTTCCTTCTAAAAACACACAAATATACAGTCAATATACTGTTTTTTTATGTGTTTGTATATACACAAAATATGTGATGTAAAAACTTGGACTAAATGGTTGTCTTTAGCATGTTGGGTAGGGGGGTTTAAGGGGGTGGGGGTGGGATAAGTAGTTGGGTGGTAATAGGTGAGCTGAAAAAGAAGAAAAGAATTGTATAGGCTGTGTATATTTCCTGAATATTTGGCCTTTTCTTGACTTATATTGAAAAGGACATTTAATTTATTTTATTTTTATAACAGTGTATATTGACCAATGGCAAAGTTTGGTCCACTTGTAGTTTTAAAGACAACTTCTGAAAAATAGGCAGCTGTGTTTGTTGGACTATTCTAGCCCTAGATTTTCTCTCTCTCTTTTTTCTATTATTGAGGAAGGAGAGCTTTACAGTAACCGGTAAAATTATCTTCATGAGACTTATAGGTCACGGGTTTAAGTCGTGGAAACGGTCACTGATAATTGCATCAGGATAAGCTGTATACAACATACTTTTTTGGGGGTGCAGACCTTCCCAAACTCTCGGTGAGCCGGAAGCTGAAAGTTTATTGAAAACAATCTTCATAGCTCATTCGAGTTAGGATTTTGGATACATCTTGCCCTCCTTGTATCCACTTATGGGATCATACTGATATATTATTGCTGTAGTTTGTGTATACCTCAATTATTTTATTTATAACGTATTTGTAGTCACCTAAATATTTTGTCACTTCTGAGTTCGAACATTTGTCTAATGTGACTTTTTGATATGGTTTAATGTTACAGTAATTTTTTTTTGTATGATTGGTTAATTGAAAAAACTAGTAAAGCGTTATAAAAGAAATTTTTATTTAAAGATAAGTATGCTTCCGGCTCTAAGTAAATTAAAAGATTAGTATTATTTTAACTTACTCCTTCGAACGTGGTTAAATGTAAAGAATGAGAAAGAAAAAAGCAAAAGAATAAAAAACGAGAAAGAATAATAAATGTACCCTCAAGGAAATTAAAATACTTTTCCGTAATTACCATCATTGATTCAGAGAAGAATTATGTCGTTCTTTCAAGAAAATTATGATGTTCTCCATAATTTCTAGACCGAAATATGACCTCGAAGTTTAACATTGAATAGCACCTCAAAAATCATGTTAAAATGTTACAAATATGACATGCTCGGAATCATTTTTGGACTTTATATATAGTGTTTGGAATTTACATCCTCTATTCATATGAATTTTTGGGAAATCAACCATTTAATCAAGTAAAATTATAAAGTGATCGAAAAAACTACATCAAATTTAAACTCTTTTTTAACTTGTTATATATGTAATTAAAGTAGCATCTCCTTGTAATTAAATAATGGGTTTAGGTCCTCACAAAGTGTAACTATTTGAGGAGAAAGAAAAATCTATCTCCCGAAATTAGTACGGTTAATTATGGATTGATGAAGGGGTGTGTCAAACATAAAGTGCTTTTTTCATGCCGAAAATTGCATATTATAAAAATAACAAACACAAGAAATATTGGACCTCCTTTGTTTTTTCTTCCTTGACTCCCACAGATTCTTTGCATATCACATCTATGTTAGTAGCAATTGATTATGTGATGCACAATCTGCAAAAATATGAAAAGTAAAGAATTAAAGCATATTTCAATCATAGTTAATAGTTCTATTCAAAAAATGAAGAAGAAGAGTGAGCACCTTGGCTTGGAAAGAAGCAAGCTTGTGGAATAAAAGGCACTTCGATGTAGAGTACTCTTTATAGCAAATTGTAGCATATAATCCGCTAGTGATATTGTCTGTTATGGGTCTAGCACGACTTTAAAACGCATAACTAGGGTTTAAAGCCAGTTAACTTATATATCAAGCATTTCTTCTGTATTATGCCGATATGGACACTTAATCCTTAGCTCGGATGTTACACTTTATCACTACTTTATTTTTGTAAAAAGTACAATTAATCTGTAATGGACTCTTAAACTGTCGAGAGAGTGAAAGAAAGGTATGGATAGGAAAATAACGGAAAAAATGGAAAAAAAAAAAAGATGAATGATACATGTAGTTAAAGAGATATGTCACTTCTTCGGAACCTAACTTTATATGTATATAATTACTAATAAGTCGTAACTACTATTAAGATATTTAAAAATAATTTAAGTTATAATTTTGATTGTGTGAAATAATTTGTTGGTCCTATTCACCCCTTTGCCAAACTTATTCCTAGCTATGGTTTTGGATAGCCTAACATTTTTCTTGAATATCAATTCTCAATTAATAAATATGTGCTCCATCAGGATTCAATATTTATTACTTGTCAACGGGTTTGCTTAGGATTCTTACAATTTATTTGTTTAATTTGTAAAATAAAAATATTCGTTTTTCTAAAGTTGACAATGTCAATGGAGAATTAATCATTCAATATCCTGAACGAATGGTTATTGAATGATTTCCTTATATTTTGCTCGAGGAGTTGGGTTTATCTTTTCTACGACTCTTGTTATTTTATTTCATTTCATTTCATCGTGTTACTTTAGAAATTAAAGCACTATCATCTAGTACTTTAATGAAGGTGCAGTACCATATGCTGTTTTTATTAATTATTTGTCCATTTTAGCTTTCTAAGGATGGTACCAACTACCAAATTATCATTGATTAGAAATTTTAAAACATGTTCCCTAAAGTTGCAGTAAAAGAGAGAGTTATAAACCTACTATAACTAGTGGTTGCCTAACTATTTTTTTTTTCTCTCCTTTAATGTACATTATAACTAGCACACTTTCATTATTTAAGATGACGGCTCAATAATTAAAAAACTATAGTTAAAACGGAAAAGGGCCACATTTGCCCCTCTACTATCAAATATTATTTGGATCAATACTTAGTTATACTATCGAAACAGATTTACCCCTGTCGTTAGTATAGTAGCATATATACCCCCATTTTCAAACGGCCAGCTACTGTGGAGTCCATGTGGGCGCCATGTCATCTCCAACTTCCATATTGGCCGCCATTTTTAGTCCATGTCATTTCCCTCTATCCCCAAAATAATAAATTTCTCCTTTAAAGTAGTCCATCATCCTACTAGATACTGCATAATCCTCAATACTCAAAGCTCAATGATTGAACAAATTTTCAATATCACCCACCGAAAATTGCATCGTGATGTGCTATTTTCAGTTACCACTGAATTACGGTATGAACATACTTTGCAAAACTCAATACGCAGTGCTTAAGCCATTGAACGTGATTCTAACATCACCCACTAAAATAGCATATATGCTAAGAATTAACAAGAACAGAAAACTAGGCTGGTCATAATTACCTCTCTCTAAGTCTCTCTATCTCACTCTTCTTCTTTAGATCAGCTTTTCTAGCCTCAAATTCTTCTCTGCTCATGATCGGTGGGCCAGCGTTAAATCTCATCCCAAATTTTGATGCAAGGTCCCTAAAATTTGGTGGTCATTTCTTCAACTAGTCAGGTACCAAAAATCTCATAGGAGACAACAAAGACACGTATTGATACATGAATATGAACGTAAACTACAACATGGAGGTGGTCTTTGGAGAATTTTATTGTTTTGGGTATAGAGGAAAATGACATGGACTAAAAATGGCGTCCAACATGGAAGTGGGAGATGACGTGGCGCCCACATGGACTCCACCGTGGCTGGCCGTTTAAAAATAGGGGTATATATGCTACTATACTAACAGCAGGGGTAAATCTGTCCTACTATGCTAACGGCAGGGGTAAATCTGTCCCGATAGTATAACTAAGGATTGGTCCAGACAATAGTTGATAGTAGGGGGGCAAATGTGGCCCTTTTCCGTAGTTAAAATCGAAAGGATATTGAAAAAAGTCATTTTTTCGGAGCGAATCAATCTTCCATACTGCCCTACCCTTATTGGCTTTCATGAATATTTGATATCCAAATGAGTTTTTCATAATCCTTATTAATTATGTAGAAAAAATAAAAAGAGAATGAAATATGGTTTTGACTTTTGAGCAAATCAAATTCTAAATGGAGGTCCACAACTTTAGTTAATACTAATTTTTTTTTTTCTAAATTTCAAGAAAATCAATGGTATGAATTGGCCCATACGTCTAGAACATGGACGTGGTCTACCTCACGAGCTTGGAATTTTCCATGTTACATTCAATGGCCAAGTTACTATATATATATATTATAGGAATACTTAATAACACAAACTTTGAAATGTATAAAATGATTATTCTCTCACTTCTAGATTTAGCAACAAAGAAAAATCAAACTTACTCAAAAATGCTAAAAGCTTTTTTAAAATATATTAGTAGTTTCTCAAGTAATTTGCGCGTATCTCTATTATTTCTATATATATCGGCTACCTTCCACCGACATATATATTAGGTTACTCTTTGAAATCGTCTAGCACCCCTATTACTTTATTATAATTTGCATTCTCGTCTTTTTTTAGTATGGTGATGTGGTAGCAGTTTGTACTTGTACTTTGAGTACTGGTTATCAATCATCTTTCATCGAGATGTCTTTTAAAAAGATTTCACGTATGTCATTGTATATCATGGATAATTATAAATAAAATTTTTGTGACTCTCAAATTAGAAAGTTAAATGGCTAATCTCTCTCTATCTCTCTTCTTAACCAACCAAATTCCTTTAAATTAAAGGCAATAGATCATAGACTCGTAGTACTGTACAACTAATACGTAAATTTAAGATAATAACAAGATTAAATTAATACAAATTTAATACTACTACTTGCCATCGGTGCACACGTGAGACTCCCCTCAATGTTTGGTTGTCATCATAAACACTTTGACCAAGAAAAAGATAATCTAATAAACTAATGGCACATACTTACTGATGACCAATTGTAACAATAGTTAATATTATGATACATTCTAACACACCACCAAGGATGTGGTGTAGTATATGTGGCTACTCCTCCCTTAACCAGAGATCTCGGATTCGAGTCCTGAGTATGGAAAAATTACTGGTAGGGAGCGCTTCTCCCCGAATAGGGCCCTACGCGGCGCGTATCCGGATTAGTCGGGCTCTAATGAGGGTACCGGACACCGGGTGGGAAATCAAAAAAAAAAAAAAAAAATACATTCTAACACAAGAGATTAACAAATTAATTCTAAGAATTTAATTTGTATACACTTAAAGTGATAAAAGAGTAACCGTGAGATTATTACTCTCGAAAATAAGATACCTTATATGATACTACTATATAAGTTAAAAATTTAGTAGTAACAGTGAAATTCTAACTCCTTTCGTATGTTAGTGTATACACTAAGGTAAAGATTTTATTTACTTTCTTTCACATTGATAATATCGCCTTTTAACTGTAAATTTCAACATAGTATATACGACTCGACTGATATGATAGATGGAATGGTAGTTTGTGTTATATTTAGTTAGGACCTTGTCTCGCTTTCGTTATCTTCCGCTCTTCTTGTATAGGTTGGGAAAGGGCCGGGTGGATTACCTTTGGGAGCTAAAACAAAGCCAAGATTTTAATGTGTCATTCATTGTGTAGCCTTTTTTAGTGACCACTAACCAGCAACATTGATTGATTAACAGCTTGTGTGATTAAAGCAGACACTAGGTAGGTATACCCAATTTTTTTTTTTTAATACTGCAAATGAATACACAATTTACTACCCGTGGCGCCGCCATAGCGAAGAATGGGTTTATATGAATCTATTTTGCTCGAAAAATTACATTGTATATATAAAGTTTAATCTTTCTTTATGGAAACAATAGTAGATATTGAACTCTGAATCATGTTTGCGAGGTTAGATATATTTTATTTGTCTCCATTTATGTGGCAACATTTTTTTACTAGTTCGTTAAAAAAAAAAATTCGTAGCTTGTGGATGAGAATGTGCAGGTCAATTGAGTGAAATGTGTACATACATATACATGTTATGGCTGCAATCAAATGTAATGGCTGGTAGTAAATATCACTTCATCCTGACTAAATGTATCGAGTTCAAGTCGTGGAAATGAAGTCACTTTTGAAAATAAATAAGTAATACTAGTAAAATAAAAGCTTAATTATATTCTAATATCAATGAAATTCTACTTATTAAACACACGTACATGCATGACTAAAAGTCTAAAAGAACCTGAATGTGAATTGCTGCTGCATGCGTTTCTGAATTATGTTGAGAATAAGTTGATATACTTGACTTACGTGGAAAGATATATTTTTGTGATGTACGTAATGCTTAAGTAGTAGTACAATTTTTTTGTAGTACTATATATATAATTAAGTAACTGACTGTTTTTAAAGATGAATTTTTGAGTTATGTGCATTGTCAATGTTCACAATTTTTACACCATCGAGTAAACTTTTCCTGCTATTGAAGTACTAAATGAAAGACGTCGATGCAGATTTTTTATGTAATGTACAAGTTTAGATGCTTCTCAACATAAAATGAAAAAGAAAAAATTGAAATTCGTAACATAGCAGTAGCAGAGAAATAAGCAAGATTTACGTCAGAAAAAGAAAGAGCTGATTTGGTTAGAGTACAGTTAGGACTCTACTCGTCTTTACTATATTTTGCTAAATTTTAGTTATAGTATATATTATTAAGATTAACATGAACGTAAACTTTTTAAGGATTCTGAGATCTCTTTCTTGTTACTTGTAAACCAAGTATAATTAAGTGACTGATATACGTACTTGGTTACCAAGAATGTGCGTCCCCAGCTTCTATATATAGAGTTGTTAGGGTACTTTTTCATAACTGATATATATGCTTTGGAGATCAAAGAACAACTCTCTTGATTGCAAACATGAAAACACTAACTTTGCATAATGATGATAGAGAAACAATAGAAGCTAGGAAACCGTTGAAGTTGATAATTACACTTATCGTATAATGATGAGAGGTTATGCAAAGCTGGGACAGATGAAGGAGGCTGGTAAGATTTTGGATACATTCATAAAGAAATACTCCATTGTGACTTATCATACAATTAATTGGAGTTATTACAAGCTAGAACAGTGTAATAATAAGGAATTGGCTCTGGAACTAGTGGGAAATAGTGGAAGTTTGGAGGAGTTGAGGACTATATCAAACTCATGCAATGTCTCTGCCTTAAGGATATAGATTGGATAACATCAGAGAAGCTGTGTGATAATTTTTCTTCATCAGTTGAGCTTTTGTAAAACAAAATGCTCTTTGTCATACAGAAATGAACCCAACCCCATTTCTAATAGTTAGATCTTTTATCATCCCAAAACATGATTTGAAATGCAAAAAGAAATAAAGATAATAAAGCATCGCAGAGTGGGATCAAGGTCACTTACATTCGATGTTTATATCAAATCATAAACATGTGACGTATTTTTCATATGTGTTATCTCCTCAGTCTGCTATTAAATATGATGAACTAGTACGGTTTAACAAAAACATTGAGTATGGATAAATTGTCCGTTAAAAGACACTGTGCATGCCAAACACAATTGTTTTGTTGTTGGTTGTGTTTTCACACTGGATTCCAAGATTTGTGAACGCTGCAAAACTATATTGATAATTATCACACAGTTTCGTCAAAGTCCAATGATGATTCTAACAATGTTCGTGTATCGAAAGTAGATTATGAGAAATTAAAGATTGTGTTGTCTTTGCTGCAGCAGGCTACTAGTGATGATCAACTTCTTACTAGTCTTAATGAAAGAAAAGCAAAAATAAATTAATTCCGTTAGTGGGGAGGGCTAAGTTGAGCCACTGCGTTAACGGTGCGGGCAAAAAAACCAAAAAACTAACGGCGAGGGCAATTTTAATCCTTTTCGTATACGTTAAGGGCAGTTTTGGCCCTTTTCCATTTTTTTTTTTTGTTCAAACATACCATTGCTACAATAAATGATTTAGAAAGCTTGAAGATGGGAAAACATATACACAGGGCACAGTACTGACATGGGAAAATATATACAGTCTATTCAGCTAAACTTTTCTTATCACTTTTGGGTTTTTCAAAAATCAAATCTCTCTGTCATACAGAAATGAGCCCAACTAAGCTCAAAAAAGGAGATAAAATTGTTGATGAATAGTAGCATTGCCAGAAATAATAAACTTGGAAACTTTGCAACTGGTTCTAACAAATTAGAATGAGAGTAAATTGCCTCAAAATTATAAGTAACATTGCCAATCACAGCAACAAGGCATAGAGTAGTGCAGTATTTTCATCACCATTACAAGCTCTGTTAAGGGTAAACTTTCACCAATTATGACTGATAAGGAGAATAAAGACAGTATGGTCCTGATATCTCTATGAGAAATGCTCCGAAAGAACGCGAAAACTTGTCTACTCCCCAGAACTTTAGGTATGCAGATACACAAAATTGCCAAAAATCAATGACCTTCTGCCCCTAATTATTTCAAGAAATACAACTTTTAATTGTGTATATGCACTAGTGATAACCTATAACTAGCAATCAAGTATACTAATATCCCTCCTATCACCTCTTCTTGTTCTTCTTTCTTCCTTTTACTTCCTTCTCTAAACTCCTGATCCTTTGACTAAGAACGGATGATGATGGTATTCGTCGACTTGTGGGTTTTGATTCTTCAACGGGTGCTGATATAGCCGGCTGCTGTGATGCTGCTTTTTGCTTTGCAGCAATTTCTTGTTGTGCTGCTGCATATTTCTTAAGTGTTTCGAAGAATGGGAGTCCTGGTTTTTGATCTTTTCGAGGACGGACAGGTATTATAGGAATACCAAGTGCTTTCTTGACCGCGTGATTCTTTATCACTGATATACAAGAAGACACAAGATGAGAAGTGAGATATAATAAAGACAGATTGCATTACTTCACTGTCACAAAGTTCCAAAAATTCCATTTGTGAAAAGCAAAAATTGCGATGAGCAGATGAATATTTCAGCAGGGACAAATGGAGTATACTAACCCAAACCATAGGTGAGTGAAAAAAGATTTGAGGTTATCCAGTAACAGAATATTGCCTGCAATGATTCAAATGTCACAGATGTTAAGAACAACTCGCAAACAAACATGGCAACAAGCACACAAGAAAAGGACGTACATACCATGAATAGCTAAATGTAACAAGCTTATGTTTCACATAAAAAGCAACACCCATAATGTACAGCATGCATGCAACAGATGTAAACAATGTACAAAGATTTCAACAGTGTAGTCCACATGATATTAAAATTAAGTCAAAAGATAGCGTCAGAAATGATAAAATGGATAATAGACCATGGAAGTGGAGCTACTTGAGAAATTTAGGAAAATAAAAAAGAACCAATTTAATTTTCCATCTTGATTTCTTAAGAAAAACAGCTTATTCATCTTCAGCAAAAGATATAAATTGCCACCAAATTTGAACATACATATCAATTTTAACAGGCGATAGTTTGAGTCAATTCTTTCCCAAAAAAAAAAAAAAAAAAAAGTATCTCATCATAATTTTTTAATCAATAACATTATACACCATGATAACCAAATCTTTCGTACAAGTGGAAGTTATAGAACAAACTTGTGCATCAAAGCAACAAAGTAAGGCACTGCGTCACCCCACAAATTCCACCAAAAAATGCTTACAATCAGGAGAGCACAAAGAAAAGAATAGGAAAAAGAACATAAAGAAAAGGAAGTCGGCAACAAAGGCACATCATAAACTTCTAGGGTCCCATAAAAATTTGCAGATTCTTCATCACGTAGCTAAAAAGACCAGATACACTATAAACCATTATGCACAAGTTGGTCTGGATATCCTACCTTGGGAAAACTAGCAGTAAATGGGATAGTAAGTGCAGCAAAGGCCCGTGAGACATTTTTTACGGTTTTAGCAGCAGGATTTCCCTCCATTCCTTCTTGAGCATTGCACTGAGGAAAAACAACTTTAGTTAACACAAACGACCAGAATAACATGCTCTAAAGAACTGTTAGGAAAGACAGGTATAGCTGTTAACGATTGCTAGAGTATTGAACTTTGATATCAACTAAAAGGAGAAGATACATCAAAGGCAATCTATGATCAAAGGCAATCTATGATTAGTTGCACATAATTTTTAGTTGCCATAAATCATCCATAATAATGAAAACTTTCGTTGATATCATGACAATGACAACTTCATAAGGATGATACTAAAAATATGACCACCAATTCCCTCATCCTTCCTTTCTTTCTAACTTTTTTTTTTTTTTTTTGATGAAGTATCTAACTATTTCCTTTTCTGAATCCTTTTTTTCTTTTTCTTTGTTGTTGTTGTTGGGTGGGGGGGGGGGGGGGGGGGGGGCAGTCGTCTGTCACTCTGGTGCAATCTGATTAAACGGCTTTAATGGTTTTCCAAGATAACATTAGATTTCATATACAATTTTTTTAAAATGTTATGATCTTTTCAGGACTACTTTTCCCAACTGTCCTGTGTCATTGAAATGATTAGAATCCCTTCTCTCACTGATTCTCAACACCCGCACAAACATAACCAGGTCTCCAAAAAAAATTATCCATTGGCCCATTAGGAAAATGAAAATCTAATGAAGCAAAAAAGATAATTAATACTGAGATAAATAAAACAGATAACTTCACCTCAACTGTTATCCAGAATGTCAAAGCCGTCAAAACTGGAAAGATATACATGCTATCCGGAGTAGTTAGATCAGTAAACCAAAATGCTCCCCCCTGCTTGAAAGAAGGAACGCTTTCCACCATGTTCCTAATCTGCAGTTTTTAATAGATGTATGCAGGTCTAATTAAGAGAGAGAGAGAGAGAGAGAGAGAGAGGGGGGGGGGGGGGGGGAAGCATTCGACGATACAAAAAGCAGGATAGGATAATCTTACCGCAACAAAAAAGCTGACAAAGATCGGGCCTTGTATTAGTAGTCCCTTTAAGGGAGTGAAGGGTGTAACTCCATGTCTGCAAGAATGATATTGATGTTATAAAGACGTCGTCATATCAACTATTATCAAAGAAAACTCTTCCGGAAGTTTGCAACAGTAGCAGATTATATTTTGAATCTACATCAGATTATCAAAGCATCCCATAAAACCGTTGACTTAAAAATCGACTTCTTGTATAAACCACAAATAATTAGTGCAATGTTCCACTAATATGTGACCATCCGTGTTTTTAAATAGCTAATGGCTACAGCAGAGCTAGACAAGGAAAAGTTGCTTACTCCTTCATTATGGCTTGCATTTTTTGTTGACCTTCAGCAACTGCTGCTGGCGCCATACCCTGTTAAAAAAGTAAGAAAATTAAGCCATGGAAGAAAGTTTTGTAGGTAAATACTTGCCTCAAGAAGGGAAGGATACACGAGGGATGTTTATGACTTGAGGGAAAAATTCTTTAATGTAGAGAAGCCAAGCAAGTGTGGCTGTGTCCATGCATGGATTGATAACTTAAGAGATGATAATAGGGAGGGTTTCAGAGTAGAAATCTTGTAGCAAAGCACAAAAGAAGAAATGTAACAGTCCACGATGTTTAAAGCAGTACTATACAATAACTGGATAACATAAATTAATATTGTTATGAGAAATTCAAGTAGGTGATCGACTAGCAGCTAGCTCAATCAAAATCGAAAAGGAATTAGAGGAGACTCGTATTAACCTACCCTATTTTGCATCTCTTCCTTAATCGCTTCCAACTTTGGATTCAGAAGCTGCACAGACATGCAAGTAAAGGACAATCAGTGAATGAATAAAATCAGGACAAATATTAAATATTGAGGAAGGAGACTTAAAATGGAAAATTTATCAGTCTTTTAACGTATATTTCTATTCTAGCTCTATGTAGGAGAAATATAGAACAAATATTAAAACACAATGGTCTCTGACACGTGTAATGCTGGTTATTCCAACATTTTTGCGAACTGCACAATTATTAACTTACGGTAAAGATAAATATATCTTAGTTGATTTTAACAATCTCAGCAAATAAAATGAATAGAGAAGTCGATAAAAAATGAAGAAATAAGAATCAATCATCAAACTCAACTTTTGAAATAAAGAAAAGAGTAAATATGAGTACAAACATCTGGAACCATGAAGAGGTATGAACCTCCCTTTGAATAATGCAAGCTTAAGATTTCCTCTTTAACACAATGATTTTCAAAAGAAAATCACTTGATGACATCACAAAGGAACAGATTTGTCTGCTATGTACGCTGCATACAAGATGTTCGGACATCCTTTTCTTACTTCCTGAAGTTCGAGAAGGCTAAGTTACTCGGACTCGGGTGCGGGTGTCCGATACGGGTGCGGATCTAGAGGTCGGATCCTTCATGATCTATATTATAAAATTCGGGGATACAGATCCAGTTATCGATACAGGCGTGGGGATTCGGCTAAAAAAATTCAATAATCTAAAAGTAAAGTTATAAAACCTAAATTATGAAATGTTATGTGGAAAACTTGAGGAGAAAATACTGATCAGGACGTAGAAATTTCTATATACAATAATACAAAGAATTCTATTTCCTTCAATTTCCCTTTACTTTTGTTTTGATTAAAGAAATCATTGAATCTGTCCAGAATTTCTCCGTTGATTTTGGTCAAAATACCCGAAATCAGTTGACTAAATAGGGTACGGATCCCACACCCGCACCCACACAGGTACGGATCCGACACGGGGTGCGGCACCAAAAGTGAAGGGTCGGAGTAACATAGCGAGAAGGAGTTGTTCTTTTTTAACTGAGAAATATCCAAGGGGCAGTTGCGCGCGGTTTGGAACAGTTGTGGATAATGAGCCCTCTCTGATACCCTTCTCCACTTAAATACCATGCTTTTGTTTGGAGCAGGGTTCGATTAACATGCTCCGAACCCACACATCATGTGCTGCACTTTTACTACTAGACCAAAGCCGTGGAGGCTAAGAAAGAATTGATTTTTGGCACAAAATCTTAGCCTGAACTGATACAAGTTCAGTGAAACCAATCTATCAGAGGGCAAAAAGTATGGAAAAGTGCCAGGTTTGCTAGGACTTTAAGGGCAAAACACAATTAATGTTGTGTATTAGAAGAAAGGCCCAGATGAAGAAGAAGAACAAAAGATAATTTTTGATAAATTAAATAAATTTGATTATTGGGCCACAATCCACGTATACAAGAGGTATACAAAAAAGGTAGAAAACCTACCATAAAGTATGATTTTCTACAAATGACACCGAATCTTCTATACAACAAGATATATATGTAATACAAAACTAAAAAGATGAAAAAAACAACAATTATATGGACAAAGGACCGAGAAAACTTTAATTATAGATTCATAAATAAAAGCCATGATAGACAAGTTCAAAATAACAAATTTAAATGTTTGATTAAGATGTGAAAATGCATTTTTGACTTTATTATTCAGATTTAGTGACTTAGTTTTATGGTAAATTTGCATTCCCTATGCCAAGACTTTGAAAAGACATACATTTTGCAGAAAAGACACATTGAACAGCATTCGTTGACCTCAAGTTTAATACTTTCTAATAACTTGAAAGAGTAACAATTAGAAGGTAAAAAGAGATTCAGTTGAGGCTTGAGCTTGAGTGCTGTTATTATGAGATCATTAAGCTCTAATAAGATGAAATCAAGTCAAGCTCGAGCAAGTAGGTGACAAACAATTTACGCATAGTCTACTTCTGACCTGTACCAGGAAATGGCTGAAACACAAGAAAGTTCTCTGTATACGAAAATTGCAGAAATATATTGACATTGATGGTATCACATGTTCGATTTTTCATGGAAATTCCAATATCAATAAATATCATACAATTTGTCCTTGATGCTGGCATCAAATAATCCGCGGTGACAAATAAGCTGCTAACTTGAATTCATAGATCTTTTGTTTATATTGGTAAAGAGAAACTTTATTATAACAACCGTAATTTAAAAAAAAAAAAAAAAAAAAAAAAAAAATATATATATATATATATATATATATATATATATATATATATATATATATATATATATGAAGAAGTTGCTGGTTAATTGAAATGACAGATTTTTTTTTATAGGTAAACTAAAAACATGTTAAACGGCTCGAACCTTGAATTGACAGATTTATATATTGATCAATGACTGCAAAGGAGCTTTTCTTTCAGAACGTAGACACAGATTTAACCTGATTAGCTATATAATGTTACTAAACTACTCCCACTTTTCAGTTTTCAGGTAAAACGGGTATCTTCTCAGAACGGGTATATTCTAATATACCTGTATTCTAATATAGTTATATCAGCAACTCCATTAAGATGTTAAGAAATAAACAAACCAAGACATGCAGCATAAGATACATTACAGAAAGCTTACCGTAAGTTTTGAAGTAGACTTCAGCTGATTAATCATAACTGGAAGAGTTAAGCACCGAATAATAACGGATGTAGCAACTATCGATGCCCACCTGAACAACATTAAAATTTTCAAAATGAAATTAAGACCCTAAGACTGTTGTCATTTAATGACTACACAAAGCAGAATTACTTGATTTTAACTTATGTAAACTAAAATTATAAAGATATGGGAGAGACGGAGAGAGAAACAGAGTAACTCCTAAGGAGCAAGGGTTCTAAAATAGTTCAGCTAAAACGTAAAATCTCAAACTTCCAAACATATCTCTTGGATAAACTAAAAATAAAGATAAATAGCAAATATTTATCCATTTCAAGGTTCTTCAAGTATTTCAAATTCAACAGATCTGCATTTTATAGTCTTCCCACTAATTTCTGTAGAACTCCAAAACAACAAACCCCGCAAGCCAAATGAGATACAGGCGAGATACTTAAATTGCAATCATAGCCTCAACTTAAACCTCTGTATCTTAAGGCTCCATGAACTTTCAGTAAAAAAAAAACGGATACATTTTAAATGAAACTACTTTAGGAATAATGAAACGTTCAATTAGAACATATTTCTTTTGCCTCTTCCAGCCTCAAATCGGGAGTTCAGGAGTTGCTTATGTATCTAGTTATAACTCTCTTTCTCACCATAGTTTCTCTTTCCGACTAATCAATTTAAACAAGCTGTAAAGAGACACCATGAGAACATGTCTGTCAGAAGAGAAAAAAGTAAACAGAGCAACATCATTAACTCTTACCATTCAAACCCAGTAAAGATATGAACGTAATCAATCAAATACATCAACGCCTGCACCGGCAAAAAACAATCTGCAGCGGCAATTGCCACCTCGTTCACAGCTGGAGCTTGAGAAGCTACAACCTCCACAGCTTTATCAGCCAGTACTTCAGCAACATCAGTCATGTAGTCTATTTTATCTGCTCCACCACCAATATTAGTAGACATATTTCTAGTTGAGAAAGACCCATAACTCATCATTGGAATCATAAGGCCTGAAGCACAAAATCTCCTGTCTTGAAATGGATTTCTTGAACCACTAAAGCTATTAAGTCCACTTGCACTTCCCACATAACGGGGTTGGGAAAAACTGGGAATTCTCGAATTCTCCATACTGGGTTCAGGGTTTTTATTACGTTCATCATCATCGTGATGAAAGTAAGAAAATGCAGGGTTAACTCTTTGTTGCTGATAAAGAAGCTTTGCTCGCGCTGTTAAGCTGCGCCTATAAGCCATTTCTTTTGATTTTCTTCCTTCAGAAAACAGATTTAGCAGCAAACATTAGCATCCCACATCATACTTAGGCAACATTTACAGTACATACAAAACATATACATACAGAAGCAATATATCATAAAGATGAAACCTTTACAGTCAACTCACACAACACAATACATAGAAATAACAAAAATGCATGTCTCAGGGTCAAATGACACACAAACACTACTCTCTCCATTCCACTTTATTCGGCACAATTCGGATTTCGAGAGTCAAATGAGCTTTTCTTTAACTGCGATGTTTTCATATATCTTTTAAATATTTTGAGTTGTTAATTATTGAGTTGTTTCTTTTACCTTTTCATACACGACTTAATGCATAGAAACAATAAAAAACATATCCTAGTTTGAAATCTTAGCGGAGACAAAAACACTACGTGATTTCTTCCCATCGCTCTAAGCTTTGTGGGAGGAACTAGATACTCAGTGGAACTAGTCGAGGTGTGGGCCAGAGCTGGTCCGGAACCCACCGTTATAAACAGAAATAAATTTTTACAGCATATATCAGTAAATGGTAATAGTATATCGGTAAAGATCAAATTTTTACAACACTATACACACCTTAATGCATAGAAACGATAAAAAACACGTCTTAGGTCCAAATCTTGGAGGCAAAAACACTACGTGATTTCTTTCCATCTCTCTAAGCTTTGTGAGAAGGTATCACATACCCAGTTGAACTAGTCGAGGTGCGGGCAAGCTGGCCTGGACCCTACCGTTATATACAGAAAGAAATTATGAAACTAGTCGTGGTACGGGCAAGCTGGTCCGAACACCACCGTTATATACAGAAACAAATTTTTACAGCATATATCAGTAAATGGTAATAGAATATCAGTAAAGATCAAATCTTTACAGCAATTTACATAACATAATACACAAAAAGAAGCAAAATTTAAAAGAATAAGAGTTCAGATCCCAATTAAATAGCAAATGAAATTCAAGAATTGAAGACTTACAGTTAAATATTATGTGGGGTTGTGAGTTTGAAGACTGAAAGGGAATGAATATGGGGAAAGGGTTTATGGGGTTTAATGTTATGAAGTGAAAGCTGAGGAGTTGAAGTGTAAATCTTGGATTGTTTCAGACAATGTTTTTGCTTGACCCGATTCAGGTCTATGGGCCTGGTAGAAGTTGGATCGGGTTATTTACAAAATTATGACACCGGGGAAACTCGTTGGTAAAATTGAATTTAATAAAAATGATATCCGCTTGGTTTAATGAATAAATCTGAACGAAAATATCTCTATCAATCTTATAAATAATGTTTACATTCTCACCGTTATTTTTTTAGTAAGTATTGTCTAAGAGACGACACTTGTCTTTGACATATCTTGTTTAGGCAACACTTGACGTTGAACTCTTCCCACATTTACACATACAACTTCAGTTGTTGCCTAGACAGCACTTCCATCGACATTCTTGCTTCGACGACACTTTTTCTTGACCTATTCCCATATTCTCTTAGATAACTTTAAGTGTTGCCTACGAATAAAGCAAATTTTTTTGCTAATACTATCTTAAACGGAAATAAACTCCTAGAACCTGTAATTTTGGGGACACCATGTGCAATATTTTGACTTTCTAAAAAAATATTGCAAGAATAGTCACTCAAGTTTGGACCATTAGGGTCTGAAGTTAAGTCATCATGATCTGAAGTTTAAAAAAGTTGAAATTAAGCCAAATTCACTCCAACAGTGTAATTGGGTTAAACTTCAAATCAAGTTCAAATTTTTTGGTTTGAAGCTGAGGGAAAGAAAATCGAATTTGGAGTTCAAATCGAAAGGGGTGAAGTTAGTTTAAGCTGGTCTCTACGAGCCTGTTTGGGTGGGCTTATAAGCAGCTTATTTTAAGTGGCTTATAAGTCAAAAAGTGACTTAAAAGCCACTTATGGTTTATAAGTTCAAAAATTTTTAAGTTACCAAACATATATTAATGTACTTATTAGCATATAAGCCACTTTTAAGCTCACCCAAACGGGCTCTACTTCAGCCTACTGTCTGAAGATAACAAATCTTGGCGAAGTGGCAACCCCTCGCAAATTTGTGTTAAGCAATTGTAACTTAATTGTCAAGAGAAAAATATATTGTTTTTGCACTTCGCCCTCAAAAGAGTTAACATTTCCAATCTCCCATTTTGCCGGATTAATAGCGTATTTGGCCAAAATTCAAGTAAGTCAAGAGTACATTATTCGAGAAAACATATATTTTCATCAAACTTAAATTGTTTGCCAAAGATAAAAAAGTGAAACCCTCACCCAAATTTCGTGCAGAGACCTGTTTGGCGCGCGTTAATTGATTTGTAGCCGTTAAAAATAAATTCACTGAGAAATAGCCACCTCCGGACAAATCCCAGTATCAATACTGCGGCCTTGAATAAAACTTATTCAAAGCCCCAGTATTTATACTTGGAAGCTTCAGTAAACTAATCCCAGTATAAAATATTGGGGCTTTGAACAAGTTTTGTTCAAGGCTCCAGCATTTTGTTATGGGTTATGAGACTTCGTATAAAGCTTCAGTCCCATAACAAAATGTTTGGACTTTGACAACATTTTGTTATGAGACTGAAACTTTATATATAAGGTCTCATAACCCATAACAAAATGCTGGTTCACAGCCCCAACATTTTGTTATGGGACTAAAGCTTTATATATAAAGTACTATAACAAAAACTTGGGTTTTGAACAACAGTATTTTGTTATGGGACTAGTTTGGAGTGTTTTTCCAACGCTAATGGAGCTTAAGTGTGCGCGCGAATTTTTGGTTATTCTTCAATGAATTTGGAAACGGTGGATAGTCCCCAATGAGCGCGTCCAAAAATGGCCAGTGATCAAAATTTCCCCCACCCCACCCTCAGTGTAATTGAGTGATGTTAATAGAAACTGATTTTACAGTTTTTAATACTAAAAAAACACACTTATGTTTGCTTGTAATTACTAGTGAATAAGTCAGTAAGCAATGGTAAACACCATACAGAAAATGCTTTGTGTTTCTAAGTACTACTACTGCTTAACAAAGTGTGAATAATACTTTGAAAAATTTAACACAATTGTCCCCTCTTTTCCTTTCATTTCCTTTCCTTTCTAAACAAACAATGTCCAAAAAAAATTTTTATCCTACACTCATAATTTTCTTTCAATTTACAATGCACTGAAATCACAACTTATATATACAACAAGAATTCTCTATAAGCAAACATTGAAAATCAGAGCAAAATAATAGTGTTGTGAGGTCTATGAAGAAGATGAGACTAAAGAAGTTGTTGAACAAGGGTGTGAAGAACCATCTGGTGTATTTCGACATAAGGGGCAAGTAGCATTGCGCTTGAGCCACTCATCTATGCATTCAACATGAAAATAATGGTTGCATTCTGGTATTGTTCTTAAGGTTTCTTTAGGTTTGTAGTCCGATAGACATATCGGACAAGTGCCATCATTCGGGTTGGGCAAACGTTGGCTCTCCCCGAGCACGATCTTGGGATAGGAATCGATGGTTGCCCTGTTAAGACCTGTCGTGGCGATTGATTGTAGATTAATGGTGGTTGGAAGATCACGGTTCAAATCCCGACGGAGGCTATAAACCTTGATTTTACCACAAGCAAAACTTATTATCCCTAATAAGCATACAAGACCTGGTACTCCAACTCCAATTATAATGCCATACTTAGCACCCCTGGGAAGTCCTGCACAAAGAAACCAAAAGATTGTTAAACCATGATTTTTCCTATAATGCTTAATAGTCCAAGGAACCATTCAATCAGTTAACTACACAAACTAGTTCCAACAACAACAACTTAACATATCCAGTGATATCCCACAAATGGTATCTGGGAATCAGGGCCGAAGCCACCCTTGTCCTTCGTCGGAAAATTGTACTGTGTATATCGGGTAAAATCGTTTTTTTTTTATACATACCTATCATATGTTGAACCCCTCGTCATATAGAAACGGAAAACACGACATGATCTTTGACCCTTAAAACTCCAAAAGCAAGCAACTTTCCACACTTTCATTAGGTAAGCTACAATTATTTGACCCCAGAACAAAAATCATAGAGTACAATTTCTTGATATTTCCTCAACTATAAAATAATTTCAATGATGTAACGTGAAAGCACATGGACCATGCAACACAATTGATAAGACACTTGACAAATGGCATGCTAACATATGAAAGTTCAACAACCCCACCAAGAATCAATTAAAAAAGTTGGAAATTAAAGAACTTTTGTTAGAAAAAGAAAATCTAATCCAAGAAAATAATAAAGCTCTTACATACTAGTACCTTTTTTCATGAATAAATTAAGCTAACACCTCCTTTTTCGAGCACTTATTTGTGGTACCCTTTTAGCATTTTTCTTATAGTTTATTTATTAATTGTATACATAGACAGGGGCGGAGCTAGCCTTCTGGGACGGGGTTCGGCCGAATCCCGTAACTTTGGCAAAACCATGTATATTTTTTAAATTATGAACCCCAAAACTTCAAATTTTGGTTTCGCCTCTGTAAATAGACCTTGTAATCAAACAACCTTAATATAAAGGTATATTATCATTATCACTTTGAAAGACCATCGTATCACCTAAAATATAACTAGCACTCAAAAAGTGGGTTGGTAATTCAAAAAATAAGAGAATTACTTTTTTCCGCCAATATACATAAGTTTAATCATTTTGACATATAAAAAAAGGTATCTTTTCAAAATCTATTCTCATTTTTTTACATAAACATCATACTATGATCCCACGATTGGAGTCTAGGAATGGCAAGGTGTATGCAGACATTACTCCTATTTCACTCTCCTATCTCGAGTGAGGTAGGGAAACTTCTTCCGAAAGACCCTCGACAGAACAAAAACAATTGATTTTTTTTTATTCAATGGGATTAAAAAAGAAAGGAAAGAAAGACAGAAACTTGATGGTCTTCCATTAATGATGAACAAACCTAACACTGAATTCCATAACGTACATACCATCTAACCTAGTGTACAATACCTACAATGCACATAATGCTCTGTACCAAGAACAGAACAAACAGAGATGCATAAAAAGATTGAAAAAAGAACTTACCTTTAGATGGAGGATTTGAACAAGCAATATCAGATCCAATATCACTCTTAAACCCACAAAGTTTGCCTTGATTTTCACAAATTCTACAACTTGGATCACTCCAAGTTAACAAAAGACCTTCCATTGGTGACCAAAATTGAGTATCTTCCAATTGTAAAGGCACTGTAACTCTTGAAATTAACTTACAACCAGGTGGTTTTTTTTGTTTATACATATTTGGTGGCATAGCTAAAATTGTTTGATTTCTACTAGAAACTCCCCTGCAATATAATGGAATCGCCATCTGATAATTCGAATAACTTAACCAATCATCCGACGTACACCTAGTAACAGAGACGGATTCAGAATTTAAACTATGTAGAGCCTGTTTGGGTAGGCTTATAAGCAGCTTATTTAAGTGGCTTATAAGTCTTCTTGAGAAGTTAGAATTTTCTAGCTTCTCAAAAACTGGCCATAAGTCCAAAATTTTTCAAGTTACCAAATATATATCAATGAGCTTATAAGCCACTTTTAAGCTCGCCCAAACGGGCTCATAGTACAGTACGAACTGAAAGAAACGAGCTGAAAGTAATGAGTTCAGTTATACCTGACGATGGTATAATTTCTTTGATGTGCAGCTCTGAAAGGTGAACTTGTAAGATTGAAATTCAAGATTCTTTTAACAAGGCAAAAATCTTGATCATAAAGAATTATAGATTGTGTAGAATAATCAATATCAGTGACAACAAAATCACCAGAAGATGGTAGTGTTAATATTGTTTGGCCTCTTTGGTTACAAGAAAGATCAAAACCAGGATAGCCACAACGATCAGGTTGTTGATTTTTTAGCCTGAAAGGGAACCTTATTTCTGGTCCAATTCCCATTTCTGAACATAATATTGGGTTACATACATCAACTGAAGAAGCTAGAAAAAAATTAAGCAAGAAAAAGAATAAAAAGATTGTCATAAGCTTAAGCTCTACAGTTTCCATTTTTGTTAACAAAAATGAAAAGTGAAGTGTTTGAATATATGTGAAGAAGATATAGTATGGTGGAAAGTGGAAATGTTGAAGAAGAAAGTATAAATGTGTGATGATTTAAATATTAGGTAGTTTTTTTTTTTTTTTTTTCAATCGGTGTCCAGTACCTTTATTGAAGCCCCGACTAATCCGGATTCGCGCCATGTAGGGTCCCATTCGGGAGGAAACGCTCCCTACCAGTGATTTTTCACTACTCAGGGCTCGAATCCGAGACCTCTGGTTAAGAGAAGAGTAGTCTCATCCGCTACACGACATCACTTGGTGGAGTATTAGGTAGTTGGAATATATCTAGATGAATTCTGAATTTTCAAAGTACTAAAGTTTAGTAGTAATTAATTAGTTGGAAATAATTAAAGGTATTTGTATTATGTAATAGTCGGCACAAGTTAACATACTGTGTACTTGCCAAATATTGTGTCAGTGTGAGAGTCTATAAATGCCGTCAAAAACGCTGAGTCACTGAATTCAGAATCTTAACTCGTTTGACATATCACATGACGTAAAAAGTTCAGTTTCCGTAAGTGTCCGAAAAGGATGAGGTGTATGCAGACGTTGCTATTATCTTATGAGAGATAGAGCAATTATTTTCGATAATATATACCTCGACTTAAGATATTCATAGACGGAAAATAAATTCATACTCCCTCCGCTTAGAAAAGGGTAGAGTTTGTTTCGAAAACAATGCTGCAGTTCTAAATTTAAAAATAATTTAACTTCAAATTTTATATTTTACTATTAATGAGATGATTTATAATCTCACTAATATTTATGACTTATTTTAAATCATAAGTTTCAAAAGTTTTCTATAATTTCTTAAGCTCCGATCTAAGACACATTTGATATATCATCCTTTGTGGATTGGATGAAGTATATAGATTTATCTTTGACGACTAAGTAATATTTTGATTGTCATGGTCACTCAACTTGTATTAATTGGTTACCAGGGTCATTTATCTTTGTTTTGTCCTTCTATAGTCACTCTACTTGTGTTAATTGGCCACAATGGTCACTTATCTTTTGTTTGTCTTTCTATGGTCACTCTACTTTACCTAATTTACTCTTATGATCATCCTAGACAAAATCACAAACATCTGTTCGTTTTTTTAGGACATGATAGCCATAGTTTTTAAAGAAAATAAAATAAAGAAAAAAATAAAAATAATTTATAATCCATCCCACTTTAAACCTGACCCGATATGTAAAGTGATTATTAAATGAAAAACTTGCCCCATGTATTATTCTAGGGATTTTATTTTATTTTATTTTTAAAAAAAGTGTCATTTTTCATACTTTACCAAATATAGCAATATTTTGTGAAAATACTATCATACATAGCAAAAATACCAAAATATTGTTATTGAAACCATAATTCTCTATTTGTCTTTTCTCTCTCCCTCACTTCCTTCCCTAAACCATTTTTCACTACCCCAATCCCAGCAGAAGCTGTCCCTTCCCCCAATCCCCGCCAGCATCGTCGTCGTTCCTTCCCCCAACCCCGTCGTTGCTGTCTCTTTTCCATCGGTGAGTGTTGCGTAGAGCTCTGGCGAGTGTTGCGTAGAGCTCTGGCGAGTGTTGCATCAAAGCTCCCTGGCTCTTGCTTTGGCCGGTAGTGACGGAATGAGCAGTTATGAGGTACGACTACGGTTTGGCAGGGTGGTGTAGGAAGGAATTCTAGGGTTTCTCCTACCTTTACACACAGATATATATATATATATATATATATATATATATATTGCTATATTTTGAAAATGATGTATAGAGAGTTAAGGTTTCAATAACAACATTTTGGTGTTTTTGCTATGTATGATAGTAATATTTTTCTAAAATGTTGCTATATTTGATAAAGTAGGAAAAATGTCACTTACTTTAATTTGAAAAAATAAAATCCATAGAATGATACCTATGGTAATTTTTCCATTTAATAATCACTTTACATATCGGGTCGGGTTTAAAGTGGGTAGGTATTAATTTTTTTTCTTTATTGTATTTTTCCTAAAAATTATAGCTATCATGTCATAAAAAACTAACTGAGGTTTGTAATTTTGTCTAGAATGACCATAGGAGTAAATTAGGTAAAGTAGAGTAACCATGGAAAGACAAACCAAAGATAAGTGATCACGGTGGCCAAACAAACAAAGATAAGTTACAATGATGGCCAAATAACACAAATTGAGTGATCATAGAAGCAATCAATTATAGATTTAATTAATTAGTAAGTTTAATTTGTTTCGTCTATTATAAGTATCATGTGCGTATTAATTTTCACCTTTCGAATGCGAGTAGATAGTTTTAATTTATACAATATTACAACGAGAGTAAGGTTTGTTAGGTAAAAGACAGATTAAATTAGGTGCCCAGTCATGCATGGGGCTCAACCATTATGCAAAATATAATATAAACTATGGACATTTTGTTTTATTAATCAAATTGATAGGGCCCTTAAAGTCCTGTTTTAATAGTTAATCATTCAACTTTCATATATCGTCAAGGATAACGATAGCTAAGAAAATAAATACGTGTTGTAGGTGCTTGAGGTTGAAATATTAAATATATATTGCATGGAACTTTCTTCTTGAACGTGTTCTAAACATGGTGTGATACTTGTTTGCAATAAAATTTAAGCAGAAAAGTAAACTGCAATTACAAACATGAAAAATTTAGGATTTTATTGATAAACATGCGAGTACAATTCTGTTTATCCCGGCCTTAGAGGCGTATTTAATTTCTCGAACGTAGGATGATTTACATCTCCTTGATGTATTTGGTAATCAAGAAGAGGCTAGAAAGACATATTTGGTGTCTTTTTGTGATCGCTTGATATTTTTGAGATGTCTTCTTAAGGGAATATGTGATCCTTTTTTATAGGTGTGATCTAGGGTTTTAGGTGGAGTAGCCTCCAAGAAAACCTAATAGGCCCACCTTGTAGAAGTCCTAATTTTGATAAATTTTCGGTGTCTACAATACTGTCCGCTTTGAGCTGAGCCTGCATGTATTTTTCAAAAGGCCTCACACCATTAAGAAATTTCTACACTTTATAAGCATGTTATTTTCCTTGACAACTTCCGATGTGAGATTTGGTTCGCACAACCAAACAACCTAATTAATTTCTATATATCAAGGAAAATGGAACTCATACTAAACTGACTTTGCAAGGACTGCAACTTTTCACACTTCGAATATTTATTTCTATTGAAGGAAATAAGGAAAATAAAGTTAAAAAAAATGAAAAAAAAAAACAAAGAAAAAGTTGTACGGCCACTTATTAAAACATATTTTGTCCATATACATGTGAAAGAAGAAACATATATATACTTGTCCTATATATGTGCCACTGCATAGCAACTATATATATTCAATAAAAAATTGCGATGTTATGTCACATGATTATGAAAATTTAACAACCGAAGCGTGTATTAGGTTGGAAAAGTGTAAGCTGGATCCACATTATTGGGTGTTAACAGCCTAGCTAACTTCTCAGTATCTACTTGAAAGATCAACTAAAAACACAAATATATATATATATATATATATATATATATATATATATTGAGGATCCATTCTTTTAATTGGACGGATGGATAATGGGTATATGGTAAAAATTTATATGCACTCGGTATTCATAACAATAACATACTAAGTATGTTCTCACAAGTGGGGTCTGAGGAATGTGAGATATACACGGACCTTACCTCCTCGATTAACGAAAACAATATAATAAAAACATGACTAAAACAAATCAAGAGGCAAATAACATATTACTAGGGAGTGCTGACATAAACTAATAACTACCTAAGTAAAAACAAAAACACTGATAGTAACAATGCATAAAATGATATGAATAACCTATACCGTTCTACCCTAATCTTTGAACTCCACGTACTCCTATCTAGCTAGGGTCATGTCCTCGGTAATCTGGAGGTGAGCCAAATCTTTTCTAATAACCTCGTCCCAGGATACACTCGATATTCATGTCAACTTAAATATTTTACTAGTAGCTAAAATTAAAGTAAAGATACATGTTACTACTTAATTAATCGTGTAGTAATCTGATGTCTCTAACATTGAAAAAGAAAAAATGAGCATAGGTCTAGGGTAAGACATAGGATGAAACTTAGAAGTTTACATATATATGAACATAAAGACATTGAAATTTCGAAAGTTTAGAACGAAATCACTGTTATATTTGAATAGTTTCTACTAATTAATTACTTGTAAACCTCCAATACACTGAGACATATTTATATTATCGATAGGGAAGAAGAAAATCACACGGCATTATAATTAACTAAAATTTGTTTGTTGGAAACTTCAATTTCTCCTAAATGGTGTATTCTTTGAGCTTCATATGTGGGGAAAAGATTCATCTTCCAATTTTCCTTTCCTTCCAATATTTTGGATAGGCCGAAGTCTTTGGCCTTTCCTTCTCCGCGCACCGATCTATAAAGATAGAAGCAACCCTAGTTAGGCTTGATGTGCCAAATATTATTCTACCACTACACCAGGGATGCCGATAGAATATTTTAACTTTTAAAGTTGGTTCATCCAACCAGAATAGCGGGGGGGGGGGGGGGGGGGGGAAGGAAAACGCTTTCGGAGATCGAGATTTTTTTTCATCGAAAACTAAATATATATAATATTTCTATTGGCCATAGTTGAGTTGTTTAAATTCTCGTACTTAAAAGTCTTTAATTAGCCTCTAATTAACTCATTTTCTCATTCTGTGATTAAGTGGACAAGTTAGTGAAGGTGTAATTGTCCACGACGAGTAACACTTATACAAAGACTTGGAAAATCAATTGGTCACTGGTCAGACATACTTTTAAATTCTCTTCCTACGTTCATAGTCAAACGGAACGTAGTTTAAATTCGCCTTTTTACCCTATTTATCAAGGTTTAACAAAAATGACTCATAATATTCAAACGGATTTATCCCTCAAACCTTAATTAATAACACACGTTCGCCTTCCTCCTCCTCCAGCTAAATTGCTTTGAAATCTGCCGAGACAGTACTTATCATCGATCCTTTTTTCACTCGTATCAATTAAATTGCATTGAAATCTTTGAAAATATGCAAATCTTGAAGTCTTGGCAGCACAACACATACCCTTGACCCCTTTTCCCATCTCCAACTAAATTGCATTGTAATCTTGATTCTTAGCAAATAAGCAACATTTCAATCAGACTCAAGCACCTCGTTCTACCAATTAAATTGCCTCGAAATCTTGACGAATGTGCAACACTTGCCCGCGATTCATTCACCTTCTCTCTCAGCCAAAGTACATTGAAATCTTGGCAGGACAATACTTGCCAATCAAAGGTCAACAACAACAATATACTCAGTATTATCTCAGTGAGATCGGGAGAGGATGAGATGTACGCTGACTTTACCCCACCAAGTAGAGAGACTATTTACGTAAATACTCGGCTAAAGAAAATTATTTTTAAAAACATGTTTTGAAAAAAATAATGAATATGCCATGGTAAGAAGATACGGATGTAAATTAAAGCTAAAGATAAGCAAAGTAAACAGAAAACACCAATAGTAATAAAGACAAAAAAATAAGATAATACTAGCTTATATAAGAATAATGTTAATGTTAATATGACAGAAATTGTTCTCTCTTTTCAAAATTGTTCTCACGAATATCTTTCTTTAAGTGAGGTTTATCGGAAATAGCTTCTCCACCTTGGTGGGATAAGGTCTTCATAACTCACCCTCTCCAAAGTCCAGACCACACTTGTGGGATAACACTAGTATGCTGTTGTAGTTGCTGCTAAATATGAAATAAATCGATGAACTATTATCTAACCTTATAACCTATTTCTCGACCTCCACACTTTCTTATCTAAAGTCTTGTACTCCGTGATCTAGAGTTGCATCATATCCCGTCTAATCACCTCATCACAGTTCTTCTTCGGTCTATCTTTACCCTTCTGTAAACCCAACGCTTCAAATCCCTTGCACGGTTGCACCTCATGACAGAGTGAAATTTACGTATCATGAAAAGTTGGGACAAACTGTCAAAACCAGTCAAATTTGGGGGGCAAAGTGCACGAATAGCCACTTTTGTCAGTGGTCTTGGGTTTGAGGCCACTTTTTTTAATAGTTTTACGTGAGAGGTCACTTTTTGGAACTTCAATCCTTGTAAGTTGAACTTCACACAAGTTCAATCCACAAGGGTTGAAGTTCAACTTCAGCTCACCATAAGGGGTGAAGTTCAACTTCAGCCCATAAGCATTGAAGTTTACGCATTTATGCCTAAAAGTTCAGCCCTTACGGATTGAAGTTTAACTTCATAACTTAGGCATGAAGTTCAATCCACAAGATTTGAACTTCAGCACACAAAGATTGAAATTTTGAAAAAGCGGCATCTCATATAAAACCAATAAAAAAATGGCTTCAAACCAAATACCAGTGACAAAAGTGATATGTGGGTGAAATTTTTACAAATTTGGGTACAGCAGGTGAAATTTTCTGACTTTGAAGGCGAATATCGGGTATAAATCATTGGATTGATATTTATCTAAAAATGGCGGGAAAATGTCCTTACAGCCCTTTTTGGCTCGCGAATAAAAAACCCTAACCACAAAGCAATCACTTGATATTCGTTGCGTATTCTCTTCAATGGATAATAATAATAATACTAATGATGTATTTGAAGAGGAAGAAGCAGATCAAACTGTTTCAATTGGAGAATATCTTCAAGATCTCGAAGAGCAGGAGCTGGTATTAATTTTACTTATTCAAATACTATTAATTATCTGTATTCTTATTCTATTTATGTAACGGTGATGTCTGTGTCAGCTTACGCGCACCTCGATCACTCCACATGGTACTTGTTACCTCCCAGGTACCAGGTAACTCTGTCCACCTAGCTTAGACATCTAGGTGGTGCTTAGTTCAAATTACGCGCACCTCGATCACTCCATAGGTACTGGGTAACTATGTCCACCCAGGCTTAGACAGACGGGAAGGAATCTCCTAGTGTATTTTTGTGTCTGTGCTGGGACTCGAACCTGAGACCTCATGATTTTCATCATTTGACTTGTTATATTGCAATCGTGTATATGTGTTTGCGACTTTTTGGTAATAGGATTGGGGAAAAAGATCATATGGATTACTAGAGTCGTAGTAAAATGTGAGGGATAAGTGTGAGAATAAGAGAATTCCTAATTTACCTAAAAAAATGCAAACTTTATCTAATATTAGAATGAAATGCACCTAAATAAAGTAGAACAAATACAGGGGATTTATGTAGTTTACTCCACGTAGTTTAGGATTGAGATGTCCTAAGGTTCAAGCGGCAGCAGTTGTTGGACATGTGAGTCCCAGAGGCGGATTCGGGATTAAAATATGACTGGTTCAACCTTTAGATTCCTATCACCAAAAGAATTAGACATCTGAAATTATGGGTTCACAGTTTAATCGGTTGAAATTTTATTAGTTTGTTGCTTAAATGTTTATGCTCTGCGTCAACGCCGGGTTAAGTTTAACCCGTTGTTACTATGCTGCATACGTCTTTGCTTGTGACTTAGGTCACAGGTTCGAGCCTTGCACAATGTGATCTAAGTTTGGTATTTAAGTGGAGAAGGGAAGGGGCAGGCCCATTATCCGTAAGTTGACCACGTTCAGTCCTAAGGGATTGCCCCCGACGGACTTCTCAGTCATAAATAAATAAATAAATAAAGGAAAACTAATTTAGGAACATTAACATTGAACATATTAATTAGCTCAACTTTCTTCCAGCTCCATGCGTAAATCATATAAGACTTGAACTGCGACGGATTAGACAAATAGGTGGTTAAGAGCACGTTACATGCATATTACAAATATAATTTTAATGTGTAAATATTATTATAAGTGCTCAGATGAAGTAGGAGAGTTTTGGTAAGGCGATGACCTGCGTAAATAACTCAATAACCAAATTGTGATGAATCCATTTAATGTTGAGAGTAGAGAAGAGTAATAGAAATTGCTCATATAGCCGATCGTGACTCAATTTTGTCTGAGCGTAGTTGCTGACAAATGTTCCGAGGAGGAGCTTCAGCTGATTACCCTATGCTTATGTCCGTGTGAGAGAGGTGTTATGCTATATTTAATTAGGTCTAAACTTATGGTGATTCTGGGAGGTCTTTTTTTAGTTTTCTGAGCGAGGTCTTCTTCACAGCTTTAATTAAGTGATGAGCTAAAACCTTTGTGACTTTCAGAATTTCGTCACTAGACATACTGAAAACTGGCTAATATCTTAGAAGGAAAACATGGCAAGAGTAGCAGTGCTGCATAATTGCTATCCCACTCAAATTTGAGTATCGATTTTGAACTTTGAACCTATTGAGACCATTAAACTGTTGGAGTCCATGTAGAAGCGCTTCCTGGAAGGATTTCTAGATGGAAATTTGCTCAAACGTTGATGCAATAGAACTTATTTATTCATCCTTTGCGAAGTCAAGAAGACAAGTTCCCAAGCTTCTTATTTCGACATACCAAGACCTTAGATGGGCCTTCGGATGGTCTGCTTCATTTGGACTGGTATACTAGTGTTTCTAAAAGCAATCGCCCGTTGGGTAGTGATGCGGGTGGCATATTTTAGCTTCTCATAGATGAAGTGGTGTAACTATGAAGAACAACACTCTTTGGAAGGTGAGGCCCAAGGCTTTCCAAACAAGAAATAGTTACTTCTTTAAACCCGACTTTAAAAGATGAAAAAAGAAAACAAAGAGCTAAGATAGGGTCTTTTGTTTTTCCAGTGCTAGGAATCCTCTCCAGTGTTTGTATCTTTCCTTTACCCTTTTTTCATTTTTCCTACTTCCTTTTGATTCACTTCTTTCTCCTTCAATTGACAAGCCCCTGTCTTTTATTTTCTTCTGCTTATGGTTATAGCAGAGCTAAACAAATGAACTTCAAAGCAAAGCACACAATGCTTTCTGAAAAACGAAAAGCTCAAAAATGCATCCAAGGTTCCTGATGATTTAAGCAAGATAAGAAGCTAAACAAGTGTACTTCAAAGCAAATCACAGCCAAATAAGTAAAGATAACATAAATGCTACAAATTCTTATGGTTAAAATGGCCTCCAGGGCTTTGCTCTAGTGGTAATAGAGCAATATGTGATTGGTGGGTTAGGCGCATGTCACGGGTTCGAACCCTGCAACAAATGAAAGCATGTTATTTAAGTGGAGAAGGGTAGAGGGATTGGCCCACTATCCGCTGTGTTTTGATCATGTGTCATTTACTCTGGGGTTTTATCGGTTATCCAAAAAAAATGTGGTTAAGTTGAACCCGTGAGATGCGCCTAACCCACCAATCACATATTGCTCTCTTACCACTAGAGCTAATTTAGTACTTATAACACCAAAACTGCTAATTAGACTCTTCTAACTTCAAAACCAACATACAACTGTTAGTCTGTAACAATATTAATTTCAAGTAAATTAAAAGAACCATAAACTGTAAAGTTAACAAATAGTAAGAAAGATGAAATCAAATGAAAATTTTCAGCTTAAGAACATTTTTTTTTGGATAACCGATAAATCCCCCAGAGTAAATGACACATGATTCGAAACACAACAGATAATGGGCCAATCCCTCTACCCTTCTCAACTTAAATAACATGCTTTTATTTGTTGCAGGGTACGAACCCGTGGCATGCGCTTAACCCACCAATCACATATTGCTCTCTTACCACTAGAGCAAAGCCCTGGAGGCCATTTTAACCATAAGAATTTGTAGCATTTATGTTATCTTTACTTATTTGGCTGTTAAGATGTCCTTCAACTTTATGTGAAGCAGATTCCACAATTTTCTTGCTTTTTACTCCTCTTTTAATTTATTTCATTTCACTTGCTAAACAAATTATGTTTTCTGTATAGCCGTCTGTGATTTCTTGCTATGTGATCCAGTGATAAGATGATGTTCTGGGGTTTGGGGGTGGCGGGGTGTTGCAGCCATGCCCCTTTGCTGGATCTTTCTGTCGCTAAATATGTGTAGGTGGAACCAAGTCTTATAAAGGCCATTCATCGCTTGGTCTATTAAAGGGTTATCGCTTCATAGGTGAAGCCACAGGGATTTAGTGAAATGTGCGCTTCAAACAATGACGTGCAACATAAATTGAGAAGTGGCTGGTTCTTTAATCTCAACTTTGAAGAGTTGGATTGATATCGGTATTATTGTATGCAGGATGCTGAAATTATTTATTTAAGTGAAATTTGATTGTTACAGTACTAAATTCACAGTCTCTAATTGTGGGCTTCATTTCTCGCTTTTTGCTTCAACCGCCAAAAACCTTGCTGCTTTTATGCATTATCACTTTTAAGAACACTTGGTTGAAACTTGTTGCCTTTTTCCTCCCGAAAGAGAATTTACTTATTAAAAAGATATGAATCGTCGTCTATTACAGAATGTTAGAGGTGATTGTTCTGTTTTCAATTTGACTGTTTATCTTACTCTAGCATTCGCTTGATGGTAACTTTAATATATCATTTTGGTAGGAGGCGGATCTGGTCTTAGGTGGCGATGAAGGTAAGGAGTGCACCTATAGTAAAGGTTATATGAAGAGACAAGCCATTTTTTCTTGTTTGACATGCACACCAGATGGGAATGCTGGGGTTTGCACAGCTTGTTGCCTTTCTTGCCATGATGGTCATGAGGTATTGACTTAACTAAGGACTTACCTCTTCCTGCATATAATGAGTAGGTTAATGATCTTAGGCTGCTGATGGTTAAGCTTTTCTGCTTATACACTGACTTCCTATGACTACCTGGGAAAATGTTGAATTTCAATGACACCATGTCTATTAGAATGTAAAGAAGGTTTTCTTGCCGTCCAGTATGGGGCATTGACTTTTGTAAACTCAATTTTCTGCACAGTAGATCGGGGGAGCGGTTGCTACTGTACTTCAGTTTATATCTATGTTACCTGCAGCTTGGTTTTCTACACTCCAGCTCGCATAGGCCGGTAGATAAAGCTGATATGCTTTTCAATCTTACCTTTAGGACTTTTCATTTTTAAAAAGTCAACTGCGTGGCAATGTTTTATAGCTAGCCATGTCTGGGTTCCCACAAGTGATATTTTTTGTGAATCCATGACTAATGTGCTGAAGAAGAAATATCTCCATCAGTGACACGATTTCTTCAAATTGAGTACTATTGAATTGTTTCATGTTTTCTTCTATCTGGTTATTCTTTAAATATCTTATTTTTTGAATTGAGATATTATTAAATTACTTTTTATTTTTGAAATGCTGCTTGAACAAGATTTTGGAACTCTGGACAAAGAGAAACTTTAGGTGTGACTGTGGAAATTCAAAGTTTGGGGAGTTCTTCTGCAAGCTTGATGCTAGCAAAGATGTAGAAAACATGGAGAATTCGTATAATCACAATTTCAAAGGTTCATACTGCACATGTGACAGGCCATATCCTGATCCAGATGTTGAAGATCAATTGGAGATGATCCAATGTTGCATCTGTGAGGACTGGTTTCATGAGGAGCATCTTGGTCTCGACTCTTCTGATATGGTAGGTGGCTCTTGTTCTCCTTGCTCAATTTTTGTTTATCATCTTCGACTCCTTTTCAGATTATGTGAGATAACTTGATGATTTAATAAGTTTCAAAGAGTTAGTTTGACATATTTCCGGTACTGTAGCTTCTGAAAGATGATGTGCTCGTTAGTATTGTTTCCTTGATTCTTGTCCATTACAAAGGATGTATACCCTTTTAGATTTGAGATAGGATGCTTCCCTGTACCTAAAGAAATTACTAATCCTTATGTCTTTTTATAGGTTCCAAGAGATGAAGATGGTGAGCCTCAATATGAGGATTTAATCTGCCAGGGGTGCTCAACTGTTTGTTCTTTTCTAAACCTATATCCTCATTCTATATTTGCACCGGTCCAGCAGCATACAGCAAATTCTTCGAAGGACAAGGGAGTGGTTGAAGATGTGCCCTTGACTTTGGGATCTTCTGAGGAGCTTAACAATGGGAATTCCAAAATTGAGACACCTGCGACTGAGAGTAGTCCCAAAAAGGACACTGGCAAAGCTGTTCTTGGAGAAAGTTCAGCAAACACAATCCTGAATCACTGTAACCAACTTGCTGGTCCTAGTGCCAAATGTGTTCTTGGACTGAATTTGTTAGAAGCTCCCATTGGCCTTGAGAAAAGCAAGACGATGTTTCTTTCCAAAAGCTGGAGAGAGGTCCTCTGCAGGTGTACGAATTGCATAGACTTCTACAAACAGAAAGGGATTACCTTCTTACTCGAAAGAGAGGATACAATTGCAGAATATGAGAAAATGGCAAAACAAAAAAGAGCTCAACATGAGGAAGAACAGAGCGCTGAGTTGCTTAATAAACTAGGCCATGTTGGGCAAATGGAGGTTTTGACTGGTATTGCGGAGCTTAAAGACGAGTTCCAGAACTACATGGTATGTCCCTCATCCCTATGTTACTGTTTAACTGGTATTTCTCATTTATTCAGGATACAGCTTTTGAGCATTCTTTTACCTTCATATTTCCTTGACAGGCATCCTTCGATCCATCAAAGCCCGTCACACCTGCTGATGTTCATAAGATTTTTGAGAATCTTGCCCAGAAGCGCAGGCGTATGTCTTAAGTGATTTGAATGTTCAAGAAGTAGCTTTGCAGCTGCACATCTAGTGTAGTTAGTTTTGCTGCTCAAAGCTAAAGCATATGTTGCAGAGTCTGTAATGTTGCTCTACTTACTAACTTAAGCTCATAGAGTAGTATTCTCTCACTATGGGTAGACAAATGCAATCATGTTAATGTTAAGCTGAAAAACTCATTTGACCTATGAAGAGTACTATGGAGTATGGACTTTTCCTGGATTACAATTTTCCATTCTTCTTCTTACCCTTTACAATCTCTCAGTTCTATAGTTTCAAGAAAGTGGCTTTGTATATCATGGGTTTTTAGAAATTAGGGAATATGGAAATGCATTATTAAGTTGAGATTGCAGTAGATCTGTCCCGCCAAGCTTGTTATAAAATTGGTTAAAAAAATGAGTAAGGTCAAAAGAAAAATCTTTTAGCTAAAATATTGGATTTCCACTCAAATTTGGTCCCAAAAAGGTGATACTTATGAATGGTGAGTTCAAAAAGAAAAGTATTTTGTACTAAAAAATATCATGTGAATAAACGGTACCGTGATATACTGATGTATGATGTATGTACAATGATATTGTCATCGTATCTTTCTTTTTTCGTTCAAAACATGTATTCAAAATTGTATTTTCTTTTGCTGAGGGTTTAACCTTGGTAGTTGTAATATCTGCATACATCAGTATATCACGGTACCGTTTATTCACCCCTTCTCTAGTGTTCGAATTGAGTTGCCGCATTGAACTCTTTTGAATCCATGGGCTGTTGTCCGCAAAGCAGTTTTGTCAGCTAATCCTTCTCATACATCTGATTACGTTCTCATGATCATTGATGGACACTGCCAGTTCCTTAGTTTTTGGAGACCAGGAGATTTGGTGTATTATAACGGCAACGGCCACTTTTATGCAGTTGATAACCAAGGTACTGTCCTAGTTTGTGATGTCGATAGCCCTGTCCTAGTTTGTGATGTCGATAGCCCTGAAACCACTGAAAGACATATCCTAGCTTGTGTTGAAGGCAGTAAAGATCATACCAGAGAGATGCAATGGCCGCCTCCACATGACCGTCAGTTCTACATCCTAGAATCACTAGGATCATTATTTGTAGTTATGCAATATGGTGTTGCATCAAGGAACGCAAAAGGTGATGGCGACAGGATTCCACTGACGTCCATCTTTGAGGACAGTGATGGTGATGGTGATGATGATGAGTACACTTACGGGACCACAAATTTTCTAGTTTTCCAGGCAGATTTAGCTGCTGGAAGGTTGAGGCAAACCAGGGATTTAGGGGATAGAGCATTTTTTCTGGGTGCTAATAGTTCCCTTTCGGTCCAAGCTTCTCAATTTCCCGGAATCAAGCCCAATCATATTTATTTTACAGATAATTGTTGGCATACATACTTTAAGTATAAAGAAGGAGGCGGCTTGGACATGGGAGTGTTCAACTTAGCAGATGGCAGTATCCAGCCACATTATGAGGGTGTTTCCCTCAGTCGTGTTTGTCCTCCAACTTGGATCACACCGACTCTGTGTTGAGTGAGTCACCTTTCTTTAACTAGTCTATTTGTTATGCTATATGTTCTTGTTTTACCCCGATAGTCGAGTGATTTTCTTTATTAATATTACAATGTGTCATTTACTTTAAGACTTGATTGATATATCTTTCTTGTTTTCATATAAGAAACTCCCAATTAATTGTTTTACTTCCTTGTTCGAGGTATGTTTTGTTGGGATGTAATACTGCCTGGAGATCTTCTTTCTATATCAGTGTTGTCCTTACACTCAAATTTCTTACAGAACTGTTCAAGATCTAATACAATTAAGGTACAGAAGTAGCTGATTTAATCATCTTTTAGCTGTCTATAGATTAGAAAGAGGATGTAAGAGCTTCTATTACTCTTGCTTCAATAAGCACGTTTTGAAGTTATTTTTTCAAGGGCTTGATGTCCACATGGGAATTGATTCATTACAAGGTAAAATGACTTCCACACATAAAGATTAGATATATGATGGAACAGTAGAAACAACAAGGGCTTAAGAATCTTGAATTCATCCTTTGGAATTACCCAATCATCAATCCTATAGTGACTGATTGTACATTCACTTTGATCTCGTAAGCACTTCCATGCCATGTCTTCCTTCCCAACCATTCAGAGGGGGTTGAACAAGGTTGATGAGGCCATTGCACTTTCCGGAGATGTTATTATATACTCTGACCTGGACTCACTAGCAGAACTGATTGTCTTGTTTTGGACATTTACTGTGTATACTCTTTCTTTGGAGCATTGATTCTCTTAAAAAAAAGTTTATAGTTGAATTATAAAAATTGACCTAAAAAATAAGTAGCATAAGACAAGATAGAAAATGGAGGGGGTTGGCAGTAGCGGAACGTATTCTTGCCAATGGCCCTCCACATAACCTGGACTACTCGGAAAACTGCTGTAAGTATATGTAACATTGCCAACTACTGAAACTACTGTAAGTGACACTGAATTCTGCCCACTTAGCTGGTCTTTCTCATCCGGATGTTGTAGAGATACTATAATTGGTATCTCTACAAATTTTATCTAATATCATCCTAAAAGGAGCTTGAACATGTTTGCAATTTGTTTGTCAAAATCCAAATTTGATTACCACAATTCTGACCAGTGGAATAGCTTCAATATGTGCTGGATAAAAGTGAACCAAGAAAGCAGACGTTAGAAGGATTTATCAAAGAAAACACAATTTGCTTTACTGTTTTCTTTAGGCAGGTTCCACCCATAATCCAAGCTTCTCAATTTCCTGGAATCAAGTCCAACCATATTTACTTCACTGATAATTGTTTGTATACATACCTCGACTACGAAGAAGGAGGCGGCTTGGACATGGGAGTGTTCAACTTAGCAGATGGCAGTATCCAACCGCATTATGAGGGTGTTTCCCTCAGTTGCGTTTGTCCTCCAACTTGGGTCACACCAACTCTATGTTGAGTTAGTCACCTTTCTATGTTTACTCTATTAGTATGCATGTTCTTGTTTTACCCCGAAAGTCGAGTGATTTTCTTTTTATAAAGTATGAATGTGTCTTCAGACTTGCTTGATGTAATGTTTTCATATAAGATACTACCATTATTGTTATACCTCCTTGGTTTTAGGTATGTCTTGTTGGAACAATAGACACAACAAAGGCAATAAACTAGAATCTTGAATTAATCCTTTGAAATAAACCATTAAGCCTGGTGATTCATGTTACATCAACTATGACCTTGTAAGCACTTCATGTCTTACTTTCCCAACCAATATATTCAGCTGGAGCTTAAATCTCGAATGTCTGATAAAAAAGTCGATGAGTCCATTGTGCGTTTCGGAGAAGTGATTGGATACTCTAGCATGGACTCACTAGCAGAACCAATGGTCTTGCTTTGAACAAATAAGTGCAAGATGTAGATTGTCTAGTGTTGTTTCTGAACTGTTTAATATTGTGTGAGCTGAGATTGTTTGGTCCTTTTTCTGCTTCTGTTTAGTGTCTACAGTAAATATGTGTCGATGAAGAAACTGCTCTATTATTGTCATATAGTAACATTGACAAATTAAGTACTCATAGTAGTTAGAAAAGAACAGGCTTGCAAATGTTAATGTAAATGTAATTAGCATAAATCTGGTTTATCATATTTTGTTATGTTTTGAACAAGTGTTTGCTGTCAATTGTAAGATCGAAAGACGCGTCCAAGGGAATTTTTAAGTCTATAAAATTAATGTCAAAAAGACACCAAATACACTCAATGGTGTTGAATAACTCACTCCACTATTGTTACTGTTTGACTGGTATTTCTCAAATTTATTCAGGATACAACTTTTGAGCATTCTTTTCTTTGACACTCATCCTTTAATCCATCAAAGCCAGTTAAGAAGATGTCTGAAAAATCAAACCGAACCGAATTAGTTTTTTAATTTGGTTTGAATTTTTAAATAATTGGTTTGGATTGGATTGAGAATATGAAAACTTTGGTGTTTTAGTTTGATTTTGGATTTCAAATCATAGAAACCGAAAAATCGAAAAAACCGAAATATATATATACACACACGCAAAGAAAGGCTCTCATACTTTTATGATTATCTCTTAACCTAAATTTGTTTAAGGGTTTTAGAGTTTGAATATTTCAATACTTAATGCCTTCAATACTTTAACCTCTTTGTATTATGGTATAATACGTGTGAAGCTTTCATCAAAAGTTTCAATCAGTTTTTTAGCTCTTGAATGATAAGATCTCCTTTTACTTAGGATTCATGGTCTCTCTTTATCTAGAATTATAATTTAGATTAATATTTTGACTTGTATTTATATTCTTTCAAGTATTTCATTTTAAAGTTTGTCTTATATGACAAAACCGAAAACCAAGCCGAAAAAAACCGAACTGAAAAGAGGAAAACCGAACCAAACCAAATTTATTTTAGTTTGGATTGGATTGAAGTTTTTCAAAATCAAAAACCGAAAAATCGAAACCGAATAGTTAAAAACCGAACCGAAAAATCTAATGTCCACCCCTAATAATGCTCATGGCATAATTCACATTAGAAAATAAAAGGTAAAGTTCATCAAAGATTTTGACACTGAAATGCAATTGTAAACTTGAGATGTCTTTTTGGCGATATGTTTGGAATGCAACTGTTAATAAATTGAAGAACAAGAGATCAGGTGGCTTATGGTAAGCTTGAAATTGTTGATATTTAGAAAATTTCTTTCATGTCCAAGGTGTAGCCCTTGACTTCACTCATAATTGAAAATCAAGAAGGAAACGACTGTAAAATACTACTCCCTCCGTTCCAATTTATGGGGCAACATTTCCTTATCAGTTCCAAAAAGAATGATAAATTTGGTAATAATTTAACTTTAAAATTACAATTTTGCCATTAATGGAATGATTTACAACCACACAAACATTTATGTCTTATTTTAGACCACAAGTTTCAAAAGTCTTCCTTTATTTCTTAAACTTCGTGCCGAGTCAAACTATGACACATAAAGTAGAACGGAGGGAGTAGAACTTTGTACATTATGGTGTGGCTTACCGTTCTTTGAATTGGATGAGAATAATGAGAGACTAGAGTTCAAACTATATTATAAACAAAACATATTAGCTTTAATCTTTTCATCCACTTATACAACGATGGACAATGCTCAACAGGTAGTTATGCCTGTTGCTAGCCTACCGTAATATATAATATATATAGTATTTTCATTAAAAAAAAAACGATGGACAATGTTATCCAATACGTCTATTGATGTGAGGTAGTTGGTACTTGATAGAATAGTCAATGTGCAAATAAAATAGTTTCGGCATTATATTAATAGAGGAAAAGAGGAAATACAAGTGTAGATTGTCAGATATTGGTGTTGTTTCATAGGAAACATTGCATGGTTAGGGTGAAAATATTTGATTTGACCCATTAAACTACTGCATTAATGACAATTATTGCTGAGATGTTGTGGCAAAAAAATTACTCCCTCCGTTCCAAAATGGTTGTCACAGTTCGGATTTCGAGAGTCAAACGAGTTCATTTTGACAGTGAATTTAAACATATAATCTTTAAATTTTTTGTAACGATGTTTATATATTTAGAAACTACATAAAAAGTACTATAAGTCACAATAATTAATAATTTAAAATATTTAAAAGATATATGAAAATATTACGGTCAAAGTTAAACTCATTTGACTCTCGAAATCCGAACTATGACAACCAGAGGGAGTAATTAATTTGAAAATCCAACAGTCAAAAGGGTCTTCTCAAAAGATATGAACAACCAATCCCTCTTCATCTTCTCACCTAAACTAAGAAGACTGTCGAGTGATGAATTATAATTGTCTCATCTCAATTTCAAGATTCTTTCTCGTTAAATCAAGAAAGACAAAAGATCTTAGTAGAAATCACGTAATTATTTAATCAAATTTGTATTAAATAAACATTAAGTCCCTGACAAACATAGTTTCATAATTAGTCACTATACAAATCCATGATGCTAGACTAACGTCATGCATATGTCAATTGAGGAAAATTATATTCATTCTATTAGAGATTAATTAACAAAATGATTTTAGATAAGCTAATTTAATCTGCATACTCCATCTACACGTTAATCTTGCATGCTTATCCATATTTTTCATGACGTTATACAATTAATAAAATCATATAATACATGCACAACTTGTTGGGATTGCATCACAGATGCTAGTTTTAGCAACAAAAGATTTTAATAATTTTATGGAAGATACGTGAAACCTCTAAAATAAAACTCATTTAGTTTCTTCTTATATGGCAGGGGCGGACCAACATGCAAGATTACGGTGCTCGAGCACCCATTGAACCCGACGCAGAATATGAATATGTACATAGATAGTATGTAGAAAACGTATAGCACACATAAAATAAAAGGTCCAGTTGGTGCTTTTGTTGAGCTATGGGTGCTAGAGCTTGGGCGGTCACATCCTAAGGGGTCCTGTGTTCGAATTCAGATATATATATATATATATATATATATATATATAGTGTATTTGTAATTTTCTTATTTCAACCTTCACTACATTAGTACCTCCTAATTACCCATCTTTAGCTGGTATTGGAAGTAATCCTGCATATAGCTGAGAGTACTTACATTCCTCCAATCACAAATATTAGTGTTCGTCTCAAAATATTTGTCTTTCTAGAAAAAAGAAATAAGAATTCATTTGTTACCTTTTCTTTAATTCTATCCTTACCTTTTCTTATAATTAAAGTTGTTATTTTTCTTAAAGGAACGTACAAAAACCTTAAGGCAGCTCGGTGCACAAAGTATTCTGTGTTCATGCAGAATTCGGGAAAGAGTCCACCCTAAAGGGTGCGATATACACATCTTAACCTAATGCAAACATTAGTGACTGTTTCCAAAGCTTGAACTCATGACCAATAGATCATACGAGCGTACAAAAACCTTAGATGACAGATAATATGGACCAAATGTATAGTAATATACATAATCGACAGTTTCATTTGTAAAAGAAGCTTTAATATCACAATCACTATGAAAGGGGAGATGAAAATAATTAAACACCGGCGTTTACCTACTTGAAGATGACAATATAAGAAAAAATGGTTTTGCTAGATTTGCTGCCATTAATAAATACTTCCTCCGTCCTATTTTAGTTGTCGCTTTAGGCTTATGCACGCCCATTAAGAAATCAATAAATAGGATATATCTTTTACTATTTTACCTCTAATAAATGAAACTGAATTGACTTTTCTAAGAAATACTCCTTTATTAAATATGGGCATAGTTGGAAAGAATTGGTAAAAATGTCTTGGAATGCTAAAGCGACAACTAATTTGGGACAAATAAAACTTGCTAAAGCGACAACTAAAATGGACCGGAGGAGTACTACTCACTCACAAATCAAGAATATGCTTTTCATCAAACGTTTCACATTATTGTGTTAAGTTCAAAAGTCTTCAATGCAGCAGTAATTTGGAACCATTGGTGCATATATATTAAATGTAACTGCAAACCAACTATATATTGTTCTGAATTAAGTAACAACCATACAAATTGAAGAATTAAACTTGGGTTTTTTTAATACTTCTGGTGGTAGATGGTCAGACTTTGTAGTAAAATGTCTGGTCCTCAAGAAATGCTTCATAGGACTTGTTAGTCTCCGAAAAGAAGTTTTTATAAGTTTGTATTCATGTCAATGACATTGAAAAAAAATTGTTGATTTTTAGCCTCATGATTTAATTCTGGTTCAAAATAAAACTAAAGATATTCACAACAAGGAGCTATTTAATCCACAAAAGAACAACTTCCGATCTTGTCTCGGATTTAATTAGGTTTATGGCTATTCAAACTCAAGCGGAGTCTATTTTAGGTTTAACCATTCTGTATTTGAAATTTAATAACCCGACTAATTCAAATTCCAATCAATAAATCCACTTTAAAGAGGAAGATATTTTATAGCAAAAAGATTTCCATTCCAAGATTGCAGGGTTCTACTTAGATTCCTACTATTGCATAGCTTTTTTTTTTTTTTTTTTTTTTTTTTTTTTGGTTTGGAAGTGTTAGCTAATTTAACAAACATGTACATACTGGTCTTCTTACCCTTTCACCTTAGACTAATTTAACTTAAATTGGTTAATCTAAGTTAACTGACCCAAGAATATAAGAGTTTGGAACAACCATTTATGAAATATACAAACCTCACTTGATTTTGTGTTAGTTGTGTGAGGCACAAAGTAATAACTTGCTAACTTTCTTATATCAGTATTCTGAAAATATTATAAACTCTTCTTATATGTTAAAATATTAATCAAAATTTATATAATTTGACTCTCGAAAAGTAAAAGTATTCACAAACTAAAATGGATAGAGTTTAAATACTAAGGGGTCGTTCGGTATAAAGGATTGAGATTATAATCCCGGGATAGAATTCGGGATTATTTTTATTCCATATTTGGTATTAGGTATTAGCTAATACTAGGACAAATTTTATGCATAAATTGTAGTATTAGTAATCCCCCATAGGAAACAATCCCGAGATAACTTACTGTTGAATCGAACGACGCCTAAAGTATGCTTAATATTCACTAGCTGAAGTAACTAATAAGTAAGTATTAAAAACCACATAGCCTCGACCCCACAAAGGAGAAAAGAGAGAGAAAAGAAGTGTCTAATAGCAGTTCATACATTACAAAAGGAGGAACATAATCAAAGTACATAATATCCGCTAAGGAAGCATCTGTACAACCATACTTGGCGAGAATATCAGCCACAAAATTTGCTTCCCGATTATGAAATATACACAAACCTCACTCGATTTGTGTAAGTTGTGTGAGGCACAAAGTAAACTAAGTATTAAAAACCACAGAGCCACTACCCCACAAAGGAGTAAAGAGAGAGAGAAGACTCAGTCATCAACATTGAGCAAATTAGGTCATGAAATTACTAGTCCACGTACAATAATACTATATCAATCCATGCATAAATAAAGAATTAAGGGATATTTTCCTTACTATATTTTGTCATCTTTCCATAAAAGTAAACAGCTAATTAAGCACAATTTCTCAAAGGTTTGATCTTTTGGTGCTTAGCCTAACAATTCCAAATGGACTTAAACAGAATTCCACCTCACTACATGGAAATTCTTATATATGGTTATTTAGAAGTTTGTATAACTACATGTGTCTTCTTGTGATCAAATTTTCAAAAAGTTACTAAGTTAAATATGTTTTCAAAAGAGAAAAAAGTCATAAAGCCAGCTCTCTTTGTAAAGCTCCCTATAAAACCATTTGCTTTTTTATTTAATTAAGCTATATACATCAATGGAATAATATATAAAGAATTTTTACACTGTCTTATATATCAGTGCAACTTAAGTAATTAATTTTCTATTACATAATAGTAGTTACTTACCATTTTTATTACTAATATACAACAGAACAAACGTGTCCGAACTTTGTTACTAGAAGCTATTTATGACAGAAAATTATAGCTTCTAGTTTTGGCTTTCAGAGAATGAAACAATTTCCATGACAAATTTTGAGTTCACATGGCTAAATCTTAAAAGTATGTGACCTTGTTGGCACTCAATTAAAGACTCTCCCCTTAAATTGAATTTGTTGGGAACTATATATGGTGTGTGGGACTACATATCTAGAATAGTCCAGCCATAACCCAAGTATATATGTTGGTGCCTATCACATGCAGCATTTAAAGATGTTTTTTTATGAGTACGTATGATAATCCTTTTGAGTTTTTAACTTTAATTTTCTATTTCAACAAAAACGTCAACGTTACTGCAACAACAACATACCCAGTGTATCTTCACAAATAAGGTGTGAAGAGACTGTTTCCGATAGACCCTCGACAAAAACGTCAACATTGTCTACTGTTATTTACTTTAATCATGGATTGTAATACTAAGGCAAAGTTGTAATCAAATGAAACATGCAAAGAGAGATAGATAAATGGTATTTTACAGTTTAAACAAATACTCTTATGAGTAAAGTTGTTAAATCGATAATTTCATTAGTGATAGAGCTTTAAAATCACAATCACTATATAAACAGCCAACCGTAGAAAATAGAATGCAAAATAGTACTCCCTTCGTTTCACAAAGGAGATCGCGATTCAAGTTTCGAGAGTCGACCTAATATTTCTTTCACCGCCATATTTTCATGTCTTTTACGACATCCTTTATAAAACGAACGGAGTAGTTTCTTATCAAAGGGGAGAAGATAATAATTAAAGACCAGCGTTTACCTACTTGAAGATGACAACATAAGAAAAAATAGTTTTGCTAGATTATTTGCAGCCATTAATAAATATTTACTCACAAACCACAAAAAATATGCTTTTCATCAAACGTTCACATTGTGTTAAGTTCAAAAGTCTTTGAAGCAGCAGTAATTTGGAACCATTGGTGCATATATATTAAATGTGATTGCAACCAACTATATGTTGTTCTGAATTAAGTAACAACCATACAAATTGAAGAATTTGGTCATTGGACCACCCAGGGGCGGAGCCACCTTGCTCGAAGGGTTCAATTGGACCTCTTCGTTGAAAAAATACACTGTAATTAGAATAAAAAATGGTATTTTATGGTATATATACACTATTGAACACCCTTAAAATGATTAAAAATTTCAGTAAAGTGGTAAAGGGGTTCAAAAATTGCTCTAGATTACCAGTTCAAATGCAAGGTTTGACATTTTTGAACCCCTTCTGTGAAATTCTGGCTTCGCCACGGAGACCACCAGCCAATTAACAAAACCTCAAGGTCACATATTTAGACAGTGATGACAGGTATATTTCTATTTGCATAAACAAAAGTAACAAATTGAAACATTGTGGTGATGCTTAAAATTCACTAGCTGGAGTAACTAACATTTTCAAAAGGCTATTTAACAAAATATTGACTCTTTAGGGAACCCTTAGGTCCACATCCACAAAGAATTAAAGAGAAGAATCAGTCAAATTAGTCATGAAATTAAACTAGTCCACGTACAATAATATTGCTGCATCTGTCCATGCATTAATAAAGAATTAAGAGATATTTTCCAAAGTATATTTTGTCCTAACTTGTTACTAGAAGCTGAACATCATGACAGAAGATCTATATAGCTTCTAGTTTTCTTTTAATAGTGAACATTTTTCAACTGTACTTGAAAGAAAAATCTTGAGTTCACATGGCTAAATCTAAGAATAAATGTAACCTTGTTAGCACTCAATTAAAGACTCTCCCCTTAAGTTAAATTTGTTGGGAACTATATATGGTATGTTCAGAATCGAATCTAAGATTTGAACATGATTTTAAGTGCAAGTTACTGGGTTCTCGATTTGGATTTTGTACATATTTAATGATTTTTTAAATACAAATACACTGTCCGTGAAAAATCTACTGGATTCTGCCGAACCCGCTCGGCATACCCTACATCCGCCCCTAGGTGTGTGGGACTAGAAATCTAGAATAGGCCAACCAATCTGCCATAGATGTTGGGGTCAGTCACATGCAGCATTCAAAATTTCTTCTTATAAGATATGATAATTAGTCCTTTTGCTTGTTTTAACTTTTACATTTCAACAAAACGTCAACATTGTCTCACTGTTATTTACTTCAATCATGGACTTAACAAAGGCAAAGTTGTGGCCAGGTATAGTAGGATAGATTGCATATACCACAACATTCGGTCTTTTTCGAACCCTACGTGAACACAAAATACTTTATGCACCAAGCAGGGGCGTACCTACCTATATGGTACCGGTGTCGTCCGACACCACTCGACTAAATATTTTTGTTAAATATATATATATATATATATTATATTAACAAGAAAAAACAGAAAATTTTCTATAAAAGTATAAAATGACACCATTAAAACAAGAGATGCTGCAGCTAAGTTGGTTGAAGCGGTCTTTAGCGTCGATAGATCGAATCCCGCTAGCAGCTCTAAAGTCTAGATTTTTATAATTTTGACACCACTCATTAAAAATTCTGTATACGCCACTGGCACCGACCCGTTCTTTTTATGGTTAATCATAAAACATAAACCCTCCTCATATAATTCATCCATTAAACAAGAATGTTAAGCAATGAAATAGCTGAACAACTATACTTTTTAATAAGTTACTAACAAACAAGGTAAGGGTATAATAATATGAGGGACAAATATAATAAAAGATTTCATTAGGTGGTAGTTTGATTTGTAAATTACTGTTCTAAATATTGAAATATGAACATTGAAAATAATGGAATCTTGGATTTGGAATAGTCTTTTTCCATGAAATTCAATACAGACAATTTCTCCTGCCTACTCTCTTAATCTTCAAAATTCTCTCAACCAAATACTTGGTTTTTATTTAGAAAAATATAACAGATCACACCAAATATTTTATTGCTAGTTGTACTCATTCTGTAATCTATTTACTATTAAACACGAGAATGTGCAGTTTGAAATACTCCCCCGTTCCAAAATGGTTGTCATAGTTCAGATTTCGAGAGTCAAATGAGTTTATTTTGACCGTAAATTTAAACATATATTCTTTAAATTTTTGGTAACGAAGTTTATACATTTAGAAATTACATAAAAAGTATTATAAGTCACAATAATAATAATTCAAAATATTTAAAAGACATATGAAAATATTACGGTCAAAGTTAAACTCGTTTGACTCTCATAATTCGAACTGTGACAACCATTTTGAAACGGAAAGAGTACATAACACACACAATATTACCCTTGTGATCAAAAAGAATAAATACAAAATGTAACTCTAATTTTAGGGACTTTATGTTACATTTAGTAAAGTTTAATAATTTTACCCATTACAACGGCTAAAGTTTAATTCTTTTAATATATGCAACAACGACATACTTAATGTTATTTTATAAGTGGGGTTTTGAAGGATGCGGAGCAATAAGTCGAATTACTATATAAAGAAAAGTTGTAAACTATAGGACTTCTTGTTCAAATAGGAATATTTCGGTTTTTTCGTTGTAAGATTACTGAAGGAAAGGTTGGTCATAAATTTAGAGAGTTTGCTTCTACACGGAAACGAAGACCTTCGAAAATAAATATTAGACCGGGGAAGCGGATACAATCAAAGAGCATCACCACTTTCTCCGTCTTAGAATTTTTTGACTACTTCAAATGAAATGCTGCGGGAAAGGGGTTAGACTGATGGAGAGACAACTATTTTAATGGAGTATATATTTGTGGTAATGGATAAAGTTTAGTGTCGATACATAAAAGAAAATAGTAGCAATTAGACGATACAAATTGTAACTCTAATTTTGGGGACTTTATGTTGCATTGAGTAAAGTTTAATAATTCTACCCATTACAACAGCTAAAGTTTAGCTACTTTAATATATATGTTTGTGATAATGGATTAAGTTTAATGTCGATATATAAAAGAAAATATTGGCTATTAGACGATATTTGATTATTGTTGAAAAAGTTTTTGCACTTGGAGCTGAAAAAGAGAAATTCAAAAGTTTGAATATATTTGGAAGAAAGTTAGAAAATTTGTGAGTTAAACTTCAAATAGTGATAACCATGATAATATGCCAAAATTGAATTTATATTCCTAAATACTCCCTCCGTCCCAAATTAGTCGACGCTTTAGCAAGATTGTTTGTTCCAAATTAGTTGACGCTTTAAGATTTCAAGACATTTTTTGCTTATTATTTTCAATTATACCCTTAATTATTAAATATATTCTGAAAAAAAATTTAATTCATATATTAAATATGGGTAACATAGTAAAATGTATACTTTATTTATTGATTTTCTTAATGGGCGTGCAAAATCTGAAAGTGACAACTAAAATGGGACGAAGGAGTATTTGAGATATTATATATGGCTAAAGAGACAAAGTTCCATTAATTATGGAAAAGTAAAAACAATAACACGGTTAAACTAACTAATCCAAATTTTTAATTGCTCATTTCAACATCTATAAAATGTCTCTATACCTACTCTCACATGCACTCTAGTTAGCATCTTCTCCATTTTTCTCCCAATTACTTGTTCACAAAATTTGTATTTAATTTTTTGCATATCAAGAACTGCAAAGTCACTAAAATAGCCATTTTTAGTACTCCAAGATCATGGGAAATTGTATGGAAACATGTTTACAAAGGGAAAATACAAAGGAAATTAAGATGCAAGAACAAGAAACAGAGGAAACAGAGGAAAAACCAGGGGAGTTTGTAAAGGAAGATATTGGTATGGAAAAAAGCAAGACTAATATGAGATTAAAGATAGTTTTAACAAAAGAAGAATTGGAATGGCTATTACTTCAACTGAAATGCAAAGAAGGGACAAGTTTGGAAGATGTTTTGGGAGAAATTGAAAGAAGTAGAGGTAAAGTTTCTTGTGGATGGAAACCATCTTTAGAGAGTATTATTGAGAGCCCTGAAGTTCCAGAAATGATGGATAGATGAGCTTTGATGGTTCTTTTTTTCTCTTTTTATGTATTCGGTATCTGAAGTTTACTGTCTGACTCGTGTCGCGTAGGACCAATTAAGGAGGAACACTATTGTCTGCTAGGAGTTTTTTTTTCATTTCTAATGCTCGACCACGAGATCTCGTATCACGAGTGGAGGGATGTCATCCGTCTTTTCTTCCTCCTTATTGTATATTTGAGTTTTTTTCCCTTTTTTGGTCTAGCTTCCTTTTTGTATGGATATAGTCAAAATCCATGCTTGTAATTACAGATTGTGTACTTAATTGAGGCCTTGAATGTTCTTGACTTGCAATGTTTTTGAGCTGTGTGGATATAACATTTGGTAGTGTGGTGTATACATTTTTAATCTTCATCTTGAACTACATACATTAGTTTTTTTTAATCCCGAAAGAGAAGTGCTTAAATTTTTAATTATTTATGACGATCCGTCAGGATTTATCAAGACATTTTTTGAACTAAAGTCATGACGATCCACCAGGAATTCCTCTCCACCTAAACCAATAAATAAATTTATCTTTAGAGCCATTTTCCTTTCCCTCTCACTAAGTTCCAAACAAAGGAAAGTTTTTTAAACAGTAGAGCATTCATGTAATTGTAAGTTATAAACTAACCATCTGAAGTTCTAAGCTTTCAGTTTTTATATTATCTTATACAGTTAAACATCTCTATAATATCGTCATTTGTCCGAATATTTTTTGGCTACTATGTCATAACATGAAAGTCGGTTCCAAAACTAACTTGATCGTTGTAGTGAAATATTTTTATGGTAGAAGACTGTTATATAGAGGTATAATGGTCCTCATATAATAATTTAGGTAATCAAGTAAATGTGATCTTTTCCTTTGTTAGCTGTATTATATGGTTTATCTTTCAAAAGCCCTTAAAACAAGTCTACTAGTTGAAAATATGGCACCTTTGAACCTTAAAACTTTTATAAAGTTGACACATTATTACTTCTTTAAGTATGCAATATTCCTTTCACATGAAGGTCTAATTGTTGTATTTTTTTTTCTTTTTGGGACCAAAGATACAGAAAAAGTGCTGATGAGACTTGAAACAAAATGTCTTTTATGTTGCCTATTTATATTAAAATGCAATTACCTCAGCTCTATTATTTTAAAGTTTTCGATGATAGTTTTGACCTCGATAAGAAAAGTCCTACAATTTTGATCTCCATCAAGAAAAGTTATTGGCGACCGTCAGAACGGCTTTTCTTATATCAAAATTGTACTAATACTTTTCTTACAGGGTCCAAATCTGTAACGAGATGCCATAAATGTCCTATGTTGTAAATCACTCTTACCTTTCTTTTTGTTTTTCGTTTTTGAGTGTAATTTAGACCGAATTATGTAGCTTAATTTGTTTCAAATTATGTTGCAATCAAAGACCACTCTATGGCAGGGAAATTTATAATTTTGACCTTGTTTAACATAGTTTGGCAAAAATGACGCACCATTGATAATATTCAAACGAAAATACCTCTCAACACCTAACAAGTGACACACGATCTCAGTCCCTCCCTGCCGGCCTTGAAGTCTTTGCAGAGCAATACTTGTCATTGACCCTTCGATCCATGTCCAACTAAATCACATGTTCTTGGCAAATAAGCAACCCTTAATGTCTTGGTAGGACAACACTTTCCCCTCGACTTCTTTCCCCATCTTCAATTAAATTATCTTGAAATCTTGGCAAATAGACAATTTATTGATCCTTTCTTCTAACTAAATTGCATCTCGACCCCTTCACCCCTTTCTCGAAACTAAATTGTCTTAAAATATTGACGAATAGACAATACTCCTTTACCCTCTCTTCTCCCAACTAAATTGCCTTGAAATTTTTGCACGGCAACACTTGCCAAACTGGAAGTCATTTACTTAGAACGATGTAAAATGAGGATAAATCCTCAAAACTAGTCAAATTTAGAGAAAAGGGTGAAATTCTTTTGCTCTATAACATAGCTTCTAATCTTAGAAAGCAAAATAAGATTTTTATGTTTTTTAACATGAGCGAAATAAGAATTGCAATTACTATTTTGTCTCATAAAATAAACTAGTAGAGATACTCCGATAAAAATTAAAATTAAAATTTTTGTGTACATTGAAATCTGTCGTTAGATTAACAAATTCCTTCGATGAGAAAAAAATTCAAATACATACAATAAAGTTTTAGAAAAGCAAGTCAAGTGTCAGTCTTATTTGTAAAACTTTACTAGTGTAAATGCTACTCCCTCCGTTCCAATTTATGTCTGTTCCAAAAAGAATGACAGCATTCTAAATTTGGTAACAATTTAACTTCAAAATTGCAGTTTTGCCATTACTGAAATGATTTACAACCGCACAAACATATTTGCTTCATTTTGCATCACAAGTTTAAAAATCTTCCTTTATTTCTTAAACTTTATGCCGAGTCAAACTATGACAAATAAAATGGAACGGATGGAGTAAATGGTGAAATGGACTAGTAATCTTTTTCTTTTGCTTTTCTTGTTTCTTCCTTTAGTACCTTTAATTCACTCCTACAATGCTTTTTACCAAAAAGTTTTCATTGACAAGTATCCAACTTACTACAGATTTTAAAATCTCACAAAATTGGAGAGTGAATATAGCCAATATAATATTTTATGATTCTAGAAGTCTTCGTGCAATAACATGCAAGATGACAAAAAATCTAAACAATAAGAGAAATTATACCCTAATTAATATAGCTCATACATTATTCTTTAGGTATAGTCTTTTTTTTTTTTCATCCGGTGTCCGGTATCCTCATTGGAATCTCGACTAATCCGGATTCGCGCTGCGTAAGGTCTATTCGGGAGGAAGCGCTCCCTACCAGTGATTTTTTCGATACTAATTATTTTGTGATCATGAAGAAAGAAACCTAACATTACTAGAAGAAACTTGTCCTAATTCTTGAGCTACATCCATAAACTCAAGTACCCCTCCTTCTTTACACTTCAACAGTAGCCTAGCTGCATCTTCTTTTTTCATCAAGATTTTCACTTTAGTTACTCCATTATTATTTGCATGATCATCACTTTGTAGTACTCTTTTTTGCATTACTAGGCTTTCTTCTTCTGCATGTTGATATTTAGGCTCTAGGTCAAATTTCACTTGTTTCTTGATTTTGGGCTTCTTCTTATCTAGCTCATCTCTGCATACATAAACACTATCTTCAACTTTGGTTTTTCTTGAACTTTTTCTTTCACCAAAGTGTACAATTTCCTTTAGCAAAGAATTAGCAAATCCCATAATTGTCACCATTTTTATATGTTGTATAAGGAGAATATAAAGCTTTAGGTTATGAAGTTGTTTAAAACAAAGGAGTTGAAGAAAGTAAGATGAAGAGAAGATATAACAATGAATGAAGTTTAAATAGAAGAGAGTAAAGGTGTGGAAGAGTCAAAGGAGTAGAATTAGGGGTGACCATAGTGACAGTCACAATCAAGAATTATACTCCCCGTTCCACTTTATGTGTCGTAGTTTGACTCGGTACAAAGTTTAAGAAATAAAGGAAGACTTTTAAAATTTGTGGTGTAAAATGAGACAAAAATATTTGTGTGGTTGTAAATCATTTCAGTAATAGCAAAACTGTAATTTTGAAGTTAAATTGTTACCAAATTTAGAATGTTGTCATTCTCTTTGGAACAGACGAATAAAGAAATGCTGCCACATAAAATGGAACGGAAGGAGTACTAAGTATGAATTTTTTTTCTTAAAGAATGGTTAGTGCTTGAACTTCCTATTACTTTTCCTAAACTATTTTTTAAGAAGTATAAGAATTATCAACACGAAAAAAGTACAAGACTTTGTCAAAGTTAAAACGACTTGTCTTTTGGACCGTAATAAATTAATCACCTTTACAAGGTAAATATATTAGATATATATAGAGATAGATGAATTTAGTGAGATATCACTAAAACTCAATTAACTATTTGAGTTCATGGATTTGAAATCTAATATCCGGATGTAATTTAGTTTAATGATGGGCTGAACTAGAATTACATAAATTATATTTTATTATAAAAGGGTTATCATCGCCCAAACCAGACGTAGGGATTTTTTTTATTGATATCCCATCGTCAGTGAAAGAGAGAGTGACCCACGTAATGATTTGGAAGACCACAGACCGTGAAACTGAAGAGTCACAACCATTGTTATGGATTCAGGTACGCTTCCGCATTTAGTATTATTTTCTTGATGATTTGACATAATAGGTCTTGGGATAATTATAGTTTAATCTACAATTTAGTTCTAATATTGATCGCCGTACTCGATGCCCATTTTTTTTTCTTTATATGTGAGTTGGAATTGAAATATAGTAGTATCTCAAAAATTAAACACCCATAAAAGTTTGATTTTTTTTCCATTCAAATTTCACACTTTCTTAAACTCAAGGTTTTTCTTTTTCAAGTCAAAATAACCTCTAAACAAGTCTACTAATTGATGTTTGATACTTTTGTATTGACATCACAGTAGCTCTCAAAGACATTTCTCCTTTTGGTGATAAGATTTCAAAGACTCACTTTCAAAGATTTCTATCACTTGGAGTATCTTTTAAGCAATATTTGTTCTCTTGCTAACAGTAGGCGGATGTAGAGAAGTAGTTACGGTTTAGCTGAACTCGGTAATTCTAAATCAAATTTTGTATTTGTCTTACAAAATTCATGAAATATATATAAAATATTAGCTTAATTAGAACTCGATAACTTATAGTAATTTGAATCACGAATTCATAAACTTCAATTTCAGGATCCGCTTCGACGGATGAAGACTCGAAAGACTAGTAGACATAGTAGTACAGGGGACCGTTACGTCTACGATAGGGCAATGTGTTTTGGATAGGATCATCTCGTAGATGGGACCTTTTTTTTTTTTTTAATGTTAATAGTAATATTTTCATTATATTTATTTGTATTCAATTAATTTTTTACTTTTAAGTTTACTGAAAATTTATATAGCGGATTGAGGCGTTATTATTGTTGTTGTTGAGTTATTTTTTTATATTGTTTTGTTGGAATAAAGTAAACTACAAGTAGATCTCAAATACATTTGTCTCAAAAAGAGAAAAATGAATGTAGTACTGGTGTAATCAAGCGTGTTAATTTTTTTTCTTCCAGAATATGCTTTTTAAAAGTATTTAAATAATGTTCACCACTACATTCCGTGATAATCATTCTTGCATTAATTAAATCCATTTTATTCCAAGAAAATGTACTATTGCTTCTGCTTCATGTTGATCTTCCATCCACGGTTAACATCGAACTCGATACAAGCTGAGATATACGTAGATCTTACCCCCATCTCACCAAGGTGGAGAGGCTATTTCCGATAGACCATCGGCTAAAAAAAACATATTGAAAACATGTTTAAAAACAAACAAGATAAGAAATAGCATGATAGCTCAAATGCTGACATAGAAACTACAATAACCAGAGTAAATATGAGACATCAAAAACATTAAAGACGCAAAACAAAATAAAACTTCTATATATAAGAATAATGAAACTGATGATGTGCAAGCAATCATTCGACTACTAGCTAGTCTTCTACCCTAATGCTCGACAACCACGCTTTCTTATCTAGGGTCATGTCCTCGATGTTCTGAAGGTGGATCATGTCCTATCGAATCACTTCGCCCAATTTTCATTAGAACATCGTTCACTTCTTTAATTAAGAAAGTATTTTGTTGAGTATCATACGGTCGTAGTGCAGTGTTTGAATATATAGTTACCTAAATTATTTGTCTTTACTAATTATCTTCCAAATCTTCCATTAGTCTTCCACGAGACGCGTGAATATAGATTCTTGACACCATTTCTGGGCTAAAAGACCGTGGCACCTTTAACAAAACGTCATATAATTTATACCAAAGCTTCTAGTCTTACATTAAACTTCACAAGTAAAATGTTATTGTTATTTGACTAAGAAACCAGGGGTTAGATTCACTCCGGAGGCGGATGTACATGGCGGAGGGCGGTTCAAGTGAACTCATGGTCCCTCCACCAAATTAGATATACTATGTGGTTATTTTTTAAAATATGTCCAATATAATATTCGGGAACCCATGCACTAAAATCTTTAATGGTTCACAGCTTGGTCAAGTTTTGGTTCACTTTACTCGAGAGCAAGGATCAATTCCCACTTAAATATTTCTTTAATATCTTTTTACCCCTTCTATTACTACTGATTAGAGCGATCCAGCTTGTTTATCAATTTTTTTTAATAAAAGTGGCATATTGCTACATGGGAGATCCGAATCTACGACACTGGACAATTTTTCACTCTATCGGTGATGTTGAAAACTTAATATAACACCATATAAATTGATAAATGATCTACATACACATATAATTTTTCGTCCATAGGTTGTTTGACAACCATTCTTGAGACACGATAGCTCTGTCTAGCAGTAGTGAACCCACCCTCTTAAAATTCAAGATCCGCCTCTGATTCACTCCCAAAAATGTAATGACAAATGTCTACCGTTAAAAAAGAAAGAAGGAAAATGTTAACAACATTAAAGTAGAGGCGTAGAGTAAAATTAGTTTAACCTACACTAACTTAGGACCAAGACCTAGTCAAACTTATCTAACATAGGAAATTGCATACATAAAAACAAAAAACAAAACTATAGATCAATCACTTTCCAAGTACTCCATACTTTTCTTGATGTGCACCCAAAAACAAAAACACATTTTACCTGGTGGGGTACTGGGGTATAAGATTTATTTTATCATGAGAATTATGTAAGGAAAAGTAAGAGTAGACTCATGGAAAGAAACAACGAAAGATCTAGCTAGACTGATATGAGAACCAAGCATCACTTAAATTTGAAATGAAATTGTATTCCTCCGTTTCAAAATAGTTGTTATAGTTCGAATTTCGAGAGTCAAACGAGTTTAATTTTGACCGTAATATTTTCATATGTCTTTTAAATATTTTGAATTATTAATTATTGTGACTTATAGTACTTTTTAGGTGGTTTCTAAATATATAAACAGCGTTACCAAAAACTTAAAGATTATATGTTTAAATTCACGGCCAAAATGAACTCGTTTGACTCTCGAAATCCGAACTATGACAACCATTTTGGACAGAGGGAGTAATAATTAGACTGTAATTCTATTATTTTGTGTGGAGTATAAAAGATTGATGGCATCCTTTTATTCTCTATTTTTTTTTTTCATTCTTCCCCATATATATTAATACAATGTCTTGTTTTACACCCAAATAGATTTTATGATCATACACATTTGGACATAATGTTATGATCTCAGTGGTACGACCGTACGAATAATCCTCAAAGAATAGAATGAGTTCACCACTTACTATTCAATATATAATATTGTACTAATGATTAATTATTGGTTAGGATTAATTAGAGAATTTGTATCATCATTGTAACCAATATATAACACATTGTGCATGAGCCTAATAGCTTGTTTGGATGGTTGTAACCCATTGTATCGTATTGTTACCATGAGTACAATGCTTATTTTGATTGGACTCTAATTACCATTGTAATGTATCGTTAAATTTATGGTTATGTAACTATGAAAGCTGTCACTTTACGTAACGACCAATTTGGTGGGATCGTGTCTTTACCTATTTTTCTTTTTCATTACGCCCTCACTAAACCACGGTAAACAGTACAACCTATCCAAATATTGTACAACACAATATCATACCGGTACGATACGATACAATATAATCCAATACATTATGAAACGATGGGTAACAATCATCCAAACGGAGTGAAAATCTTCGAGAAAAGCATATATGTGTCTGCTCAGTAATAGAGGAGGCAGGACTGCAGATATAACTAAACTTGGGAATCAAAAATTCTTAAAATACAGACTCAAATCCCCCTATAAGATTACACTATAATTATTTCATTATACTAAGTTTAAAAAAGCTCAAAGCTGGTTCTAACTAAAAAAAATCCTTAAAGGCTCTTTTTACATTCTTCAGGATTCATGAATAGCCTTGATGAGGGAACTACAATCAAGGCTATGACATGTAGAAGTTGTTTTGACTACAGAACCATGCCTATCTGTTGGAGCGAATTGAATGATCGGGCCGAGGACGTCCCCTCTTCCCCTCACTCTCCTTTCCCTAATATGAACCTTGAGTCATCAAAGCCTTTCTGACTCGGCCTGGGCCGGTCGCCAACACTACTAGAAAAGGCAAGTTGTTGAGCTACATCCATGAATTCAAGTACCCCTCCTTCTTTACACTTCAATAGTAACCTAGCAGCATCTTCTTTTTTCATCAAGATTTTCACTTTAACCCTACTATGATCATCACTTTGTACTCCATCTAATTTCTCTTCTTGAAATACTTTATCATATTTCTTGATAAGCTCCTCATGGCTACTTTCTTCTGATGGTTGGTACTTAGGTTCTAAGTCAAATTTCACTTGTTTCTTGATTTTGGGTTTCTTCTTATCTAGCTCATCTCTGCATACATAAGTAGTAGTAGTAGTAGCACTTTCAACTTTGGTCTTTTTAGTGCAAGAAAACCCTAGTAAAGAACTTGCAAATCCCATAATTTTCACCATTTTAATATTGTATATGTATGAGAAAATAAAAGCTAGAAAGTTGTGAAGGGGATGGAGCTATATATAAAGTATGAAGTTCTTGTAAGAGACTAAGGATGAAGAAAGACAGAAAATTAAGTGTATAAATAGATGAGTAATTTAATGTATGGAAGGAGTCAAGTGGAGTAAAATTGGGGGCAGCCACATAAGTCACTATCACAGTCGAGAAATAATTTGAATTGTCAAACAAAAATTAATGGTAGTATTAAATTTGAGCTACTTTTAATAAATAATTGAGAAGTGTATATTTGATGAAGCATGTAATTGATTTTCTAAACGAACATATATATGTTTTTCTTTATGAAACAATTCCTTTAGGTTTCATTTTATAGATTGAATGTTACACTATGATAATTCTTAAAAATCAATTACAAGTACCTATTTATAAGTTGGCAAGGAATCTGCTACGAACTGCCAATAATTAGTAAGTATACGTATGTAGAAATTTTGTTTCTTTTTCTTTATTTGATTTCGTAGACATGCTTAAAAAAATTATCGCAAGAAGTAGTAAAATTTTGTGTTTGGTCGTTTGAAATAGATAAAAATTATGTATTGTCTATGTTGTCGCTATTTTAATTTACTACAAGTGGTATAGTAAGTGGATTTTGACAAGGTCTAAGGAATTTTGAAAGTGACATGCATGCTTCTTAATTATTGATTCCAATTTAGTCTTAATGCGCGTTGATCACTTTTAGTGTTGAATAGTAATTTTTTCATCCACATGCAACTTTTATCACTAGTATTTTGTTTGAAGCCATATTTTTTAATGGTCTTACATGAGAGGTCACTTTTTGGAACTTCAATCTTTGTGGGCTGAAGTTCAAATCTTGTGGGTTGAGCTTCATGCCTAAATTATGAAGTTTCAAGTTCAATCTGTAAGGGTTGAACTTTTAGGTATATATGCGTAAACTTCAACCCTTGTGGACTGAAGTTGAACTTCAATCCTTGGGGTAGGCTGAAGTTGGACTTCAATCTTTGTGGGCTGAACTTGTATGAAGTTCGATCCAAAATAATTGAAGTTCCAAAAAAGTGGCCTTTCATGTAAAACCAATAAAAAAAGTGGCCTCAAACCAAAGTCCACTGTCAAAAGTGGCCTTTGGTGCACTTCGCCCGGCTATTTTCGATGGACCACCGGCTAAAAAAAAGACATAACAAACAAGGTAAGAAATAGCATGATATCTCAAATACTGACGTAAAAACTACAATAACCAGAGTAAATATGAGACACCAAAAACATTAAAGATGCAAAATAAGATAAAACTTCTATATATAAGAATAATGAAACTGATGATGTGCAAGCAATCATTCGACTACTAGCTAGTATTCTACCCTAATGCTCGACCTCCACGCTTTCCTATTTAGGGTCATGTCCTCGATGTTATGGAGGTGGATCATGTCCTATCGAATCACATCGCCCAATCCTCATTAGAACATCGTTCACTCCTTTAATAAAGAAAATATTTTGTTGAGTATCATACGGTCGTAGTGCAGTGTTTGAATATATAGTTGATCCTTCTATTAATGATGATTCAGTCTATAGCTATTTGGAAAACGTAGGGCTTGTACATGTGTTGGATGGTCTAATGCATGTCAAATGACAATTCAATCTCCTACATCAAATGACCATCTTTAAAATTGACAAGGTCTAAGGAATTTTGAAAGTGGCATGCATGCTTCTTAATTAATGATTCTAGTGTAGTTTTAATGCGTGTTTTGTTATCGTTTTATTAGTGATATTATATCAATTAAAGCATTAATGATCATCTTTGGTGTTGAATATGATCTGCAAGTGTGTGCAAGTCTTGTCTAGTTTTTGTGCAACATTACAAGATTTCATTTATATTGTCAAATTTAGAATGAACACAATTAGACATAACAACTGAAAAAAGGAAACAATAACTGAACAATTCTGCCAGGGGATAGAACCAGAAACAAAACCCCTGGCTTATTAACGGAAAAAACTTCTGTGCTGGTGAAAGGTGATGTTTATGACGTAAACGGCTGAAAAAGAAAAAATTAAGTTGAGTCATAAACATATAAAATTTTGAAATATAAGAAATTAAAATTTTAGAATACAACTTATACCGGTTGTAGTCTTCCGAAAAGTGTTGTAGCATTCTAGGTTTAGAGTCGAATTTGAAGGGCACCTCTGATGGTCACAGGCGACTTTGAGTCGGCTGTGAGTATTTTTGAAATGATTGGTCATTTGTGTAAATCTCTTATGAGCAAAACGCGGACACTTGTAGCAGGTGTATAGTTGCTCTGCAATAGAGTCAACTGAGTCAACAAAATAAGCACTTTTCATAGTGTAAGCACTTTTCATAGTGTACTTGTATTATTAACCACTTGCAGCAACGTTTTGGTGATTGTTGTTATTTTCTGCAACGTTATCAATAATGTCAGCACCTGCTTCAAAACCTATACAAAAACACAATCAAAAATCAAATTACTTTTCATAGTGTACTTGTAGTATTAACCAGCTACAGCAACGTTTTGGTGATTGTTGTTATTTTCTGCAACGTTATCAATAATGTCAGCACCTACTTCAAAACCAAACAAAAACACAATCAAAAATCAAATTACTTTTCATAGTGTAAGCAATTTTCTTAGTGTATTAGTATTATTAACCACCTGCAGCAATATTTTGGTGATTGTTATTGTTATTTTCTGCAACGTTATCAACGTCAGCACCTGCTTCAAAACCAACACAAACACACAATCAAAATTAAAAAAAAAAAAAACTAGAGCAAAATTAGAACGAAGTAGTAATTGTTAATACCTTGCTCTTCACACACAAACACACACAAACTCAAAATTAAATTCACACACACAATAAAAAAAATCAAAATCAAAAAATTAGAGCAAAATTAGAACGAAGTAATAATTGTTAATACATTGCTCTTCACACAAATACAACTTTAAAAAAACAAAAACAAAAGTGTATGTATTTGTAGTGAAACGAATTCTATATAACTTTTTTAATACATAAACTTGAAAATAGATTACATAGTTATAGTGAGAAATTTACACCGAGTTCTCAGCGTTGGTATGCTGAGCACATTCAGCTTCGTTTATGAATATATCCATATGTGTTATATGCAAACTTATTTTTCTTGTGCTTATCTTTGTAGAACCATATAAAATATGCTAATGAATAAGACAATACTTAGACAAGGATTGACAAACAAATCTAAATAAACAAAGAGTAAAATTTTATTCGCAAAGGTCTCCAACATTTTATTATTAGTTATATTTATTTATATTGGTTAAAAAAGTTTTAAGTGAACAAAAAGTTAGTCATTTGTTTCATTATGATATATTAGTTATAATGGTAAAAAGTTTTATTGACAAATATGAGTTTAACTTAAAATTTTAAAATATTAGACAAAGTTCTACTGTAAAAAATCTGAAAATTTTTCTGAAAGAATAAAAAAAAACTTAAAAGATTTACCGCATTAGTAATGTCCACCAAGGTAGAGATGCTGTTTCAGAAGGATCCTCGGCTAAATAGAAATATTTGTAAACACGTTTAAAAAGAGAAAAAAGATAAAAACATATTGGTAGATAGTGACATAAAACTAAAGATAACCTAGGTGAATTGAAAATACCAAATCAATATAGTAGAAGAACAAGATAGGAATAGCAAATATAATCTAATCATACTAATGCTAGTATAACAAAAATCTCTCGAACTAATCTACCCTCCTAGACTTCCATGCTTTTCTATCTAGGGTCATGTCCTCGGTGATCTGAAGTTGAGCCATACCCGTTCTAATTAATTTTTTGTCATCCAAAATAGATACTTCTATTATTGAACTAATAAACGGTCCATTGACCATATGAGTTACAAGCACCTTGAAGTGAAGGGCATACAAAACATACAACACTATGAGAAAATCACTTCCTACTAAAGAAAGGAACACAAGCAATAGATGAGTGAATATTTAGCTAGTTGGAAGGAGTCAACTTGAGTACAATTGGGGGCAGCCACAGTCAGTGTCACAGTCGATAAATAGTTTTGTTTATAAATAATGGAAATACTTGAGGTAGTACTTGTTTTATTAAGAAAAATGAACAATATCGTGGCTGCTTTTTCTAGCAATATTCTTCCAAACATATTGATTTTTCATCCAACAATTCTCTCTAGGTTTAACTTTCATAGGCTAAATTGTGCAAAGGCTTTTTATACTATTATCTAAGTGTTTATAATAAGTGACAATGAATGAATAACCTATAAAAAATAAAACTTGACAAGGAACGTGCTACAGCTGGTAATTTATGTACCAAAAGTAGAAGTGTTTTTTTTTTTTTTTTTTACTTTGATTTTATTCAAAGCAAGTTCATTTGGCTATCATAATAAATAGGGCAAATTACACTGTTTGTCATATTAAGGCACTTTTTTAAAAAATATAGCAATATTTTGTCACTTTACCAAACGTAGCAATACTTTTAAAAATGCTACCAAACATGTCACAAAAAACCCTAAATCTCTTTCCCTCTTCTCACTCTTTTCTCTCTTCCCCCTCCCTCAACCCCACTGATTCCGGCGCCGTTCTCCCTCCCCCAACCTTCGCCGGTGGTTTCTCACTCTTCTCCCTTCCACCGTCGTCGTTCCCACAGCACAGTCGTGGTTTTTAAGCGCCGTACTCCGTGTTTTTTTGTTATCAGCAGCGGAGCTCCGACGAAGCAAGCTACGGCGAGTGCTTTGTCGGAGCTCTATTATGTGACTGGGCCACCGTCTTCATCCCTCACCACCCCTCCCCCGTCGTGGTTTGTTGCTCCGGCGAGGATATAGTGTTGCTGCAGCGTTTTTGTGTTTGATTGTGCCCGGATCTGCTATAAAAGAGCAGATCCAGCCTTTTCCAGTGAGGATCTACCGGCGCTGCTACTTGTCACCTTTTTTCTATTTTTTTGGTGGTACACAGCGGGGTTACGGTGGTGGTGGTGTATGTTTGGTGTTTGCGGACTGTATGTAATGTATGGCATGCGTATTTTCATTGTATGTGCAGTGTATGCACTGTATATATAGTGAATATACACCGGACATACAATGTATGTACACTTTTCATACAACACATATGTGTATGTTTGTTTGTTGGTTTCTCTGGCGGTGCATGGTGGTTGTTGGTGGTGGTGGAGGCAAAAGAAACTGTTTTTCATGTGTATATCTAATGTATGCCACCGGACATACAATAGATATACACCTTACATACAATAGGTATAAGTATATTTTTGTGTTTATTCATTTGTATATGTTGTGTATGGCTTATTGATGTAGATTCACACACTTTACATACACTGTGCATACAAAAAATATACATGTGACATACACTGAAAATACACAATACATTCAGTAGCAGTGCTTGTGGGTGGTGGTAGGAGGAAGATCTAGGGTTTTTAGCACCATTTTGTGCATTTTGCTATATTTTGAAAAAAAATGTTGCTATGTTTTGAAAATGAGAAATTGTTGACATTTTAGTGTAAGAAAGAATGTTAGTTTGTATAGTTTTGTGAATTGCCCTAATAAATATGTGTAATTTGTTTGTTAACCATATGTCTCCAGAGGCTAAGTACAAGGATTGAAAACCTTTCAATGGAGCAAAAACTTATATACACCACGTGTTGACACCAAATAAATAAATGCATAGTATACATATATACTATATACTTATCAATGAACCATGACTCAGCAACTATTAAGATCAAATTGTTTGATTTGGTGTAAAATCTAGCTATTAATGTATTATTTCACCTATATATATGTATCCTCTTCTATATGTGTTCGGAAAACTTGATGAAAATTTTTCCAAGATCCAAAACCAAATCATATTGGGAAATCAAAACCTGCCTAATTAAGGATCAGAAAAGTTATAAAACCTTCTTTATGTTGAGTTTGTTGTTGGTCAAACCTGTCTCGAGAAACCAATTGTTAAGCTATAGTGCAGTTTTCAGTTTGTTTTATAAGGTAAATCTTCTTTGCTACTTTTATATATTGCAGATTATGTTCTCTTTAACTATTTTCTGATTCCTCTTTCGTTATAGCTCACAATGCTTTTGATATTAGTTTTTAACAATTTACTAATAACGTGAAGTAAATTTGTTTCTTTTTGAACCTTATGATGTACTTTAGAGGAATTCGTTAAGCAGCATTATAATAGGTTACTGCTGGACGGTTTTAATTATAAACTTGGACTAAAATCAGGGGTAGAAATTGTTTGTGTTATTTTTCTCACAATTATTTGAGGAATCAGACACCATATTAGTAGAAGTCGGCATTTTTTACTCTTATGGTACCTATGTTGGTGGGAGTTAGTAAGCACCCGGTAGAACAGTCGAGGTGCATGCATGCAAGTTATCCCTCAACAGCACCGTCATACGAAAGGAAAAAAAAAAGAGCATTAATTATTCCTATAAATATTGTCGTAGAGAGTAGGATTTGGTAGCCAGCGTCTACAACAGCAATAATAACTTAGTCTACCAAATTACCTCTCTGTTATAAAAAGTTGTAAAGGTAACAAGATTTTATGGAGTTTAATTCTCTTTGATTATTCTATATCTCGATGTCTTAAAACAACATTACCTTAGATTGTAGTTTAGTACCCATCCATGATTATTTACCGAATATATTGTACAGTAACAAACAACGAGTACTAATTAATCATCTCTTTTGACTTATGCATGCTCAATTCTACTAACTTCATCATGTCATACTTAAGATGAAAGTTGTATATATTCTTATGGTTTTGCTCTAATTATTATCCTATTAATTTACTATTGATGTATCAGATTGTAAATGGCTGGCTGGTCCGAGCTTCCAAAGGATCTGTTGAGGTTAATAGCTAAATGTCTTGTTACATATACTGATCAAGTCCGGTTTACATGTGTTTGTACTTCATGGAGGTCTATATTACCATCTATTTCAAAAAAGAAGCTGGTTCAGCCATGGTTGCTGCTACCTCGTGCTAGTAAAAATGAAAAATATGAGAAGTTTTATAGCCTACATGAAAAGAAAGTTCACTATCTTGAGGTTCCAGAGGTCCTTGGTAAGAAGTTTCGTGGTTCGTCCAACGGTTGGTTAGTTTCTATTGAAGATCTCTCTCCTAGAATCTCCCTCTTTAACCCAATCACTAGGGTTCAAATCCCCCTTCCGCCGAGGTATAAGTTTCCTGATGTGAGAAAGTATTGTGCAAAAAAGCTTGGCAGTGAATATGCGCTTGAACCCTATTATGGTCGTAGTACTAAAACTTACTTGATAGAAGCATCTCACGTGCACGAACACTTGTTAGCCAAACTTGTCCTATCTTAAAGTCCTATGACCTCAAACAGAAAAGCTAATTTTATGGTTGCTGCCATCTATGGTAGTCTTAGTAACTTGGCCTACTGCAAACTTGGAGATAAAAAGTGGACATCCATTGCCAAAGGTGGGATGGCATCTTACGACGATGCCATTTTTCACGAAGAAAAGTTATATGCTGTCTCATACTCATATGAGGTAGATGTGTTTGAGTTGTCCGCAGCTTACCCGAAAAAAGTGGAAACTATAGAACCACCACCAAAAGAAGGGTATCCCCACAAAAGCTACTTAGTCAGTAATTCAATTGGGCTGCTACTAGTTATTCGATATGGGAGAAGCTATGGGAGCGGTGATGAGTCTTATCGTTATCGAACAACCTACTTCAACTTATATATGTATGAACCTGGCAGTCGAAGTTGGTGTAAAGTGGAAAATATAGGTGAAAATGTGTTGTTTTTGGGACTAAATACATCAGTTTCAATAGAATCTAGTTATCTTCCTCCAAGTGAACATTATAAGGGGAATCGTATTTATTTTACAGATAATAATCTCGATCAGCATATGGTTGGTATTCGAGGAGGTCATGACGTTGGCTTCTATGATTTGGGTAGTAGAAATACAAAATACGTGCAGTTCAAAATTAATGATAGTGACAAATACTGGAAGTGGCTATGGCCAACACCAATTTGGTACATACACAAACCTGAAGATTTCATTAAGGACTAATCCTAGGCCTTTGACAAGGACGGAGATGGTCTACTAAATGTCTTTTTAGGCAATTAGTTTTATACAATCTAATTTTAATTACTCTGTCATATATAATTATTGTTTTTCATTATATTTCCTTTATTATAGAAACCAAAATGTTAAAGAAATCAAATATGAATGGTCAATTTGTTAATTTTTATCTCATTTACGCTCACATTACTTGCATTACTAACTAAGGGGCAAAGTGCACGAATAACCACTTTTACCTGTAGTTTTGAGTTTGAGGCCATTTTTTTAGAAAAAATTTAGTCACGCAGCCTGTTTTGACCGCGTTAAATGAATACTAGCCAGCGATGCAAAATTGTTTGAAGACTAGCCACCTCCGGACAAATCACAATCACAGTATAAATACTGGGAAGCTGAAGTAAACTAATCCCAGTATAAAATACTGGAGCTTTGAACAAGTTTTGTCAAGGCCCCAGCATTTTGTTATGGGACTTTATATAAAGCTTCAGTCCCATAACAAAATGCTGGGGCTCTTGTTCAAAGCCCCAGCATTTTGTTATGGGGACTGAAGCTTTATATATAAAGTCCCATAACAAAATAATGGGATTTATCCTTTTGATGAGACCTTTGTTATGGGAATAAATCCTATTATTTTATTATGGGATAAAGTCCCATAACAAAATACTTGGGCTTTGAATTCAAAGCCCCAGTATTTTGTTATGGGACTAGTCTGGGATGTTTTTCCAACGTTAATGGAGCTTAAGTGTGCGCGCGAATTTTTGGCTATTCTTCAGTGAATTTCGAAACGGTGGATAGTCCCCAATGAGCGCGTTTAAAAATGGCTACTGATCAAAATGCTGCACTTTTTTAGTGGTTTTACATAAAAGACCACTTTTTGGAACTTCAATTCTTGTGGGCTGAATTTCAAACTTTGTGGGCGGAATTTCAAACTTTGTGGGCTGAAGTTTTAATTCTTGTGGGCTGAACTTCATGCCTAGGGTATAAAGTTTAATTTCAACTCGCAAGGGCTGAACTTTTAGGCATAGATGCGTAAATTTCAACCGTTGTGTTATGAAGTTAAGTAAGCCCACAAGGATTGAAGTACCAAAAAGTGGCATCTCATACAAAATTAATTAAAAAAATAGCCTCAAAAAAAAGATCAATGGTAAAACTGGCCTCTGAGTAAAATTTTTACTAAACTAAAACGTTGTGGGTTTGGCTTTTCGGTTGCACTCGACTTATTTGCTCGACAATATTGACTGAAAAATCATTGTAATTTACCGTGGTACTTAAAATGTTTTCTCCAAAGGACTTGACTCTGACTGTGAGCAAAGACTTTGGTCAAACTGAAACAAATGCAGAACTTCCAATATGCATGATTTATTCAAGTAAAATTCATTGTCTTCCTTCTCCAATTGAAAAACAACCAAAGTATCATATGATCTATATATGATCTGTATTAGAGCACATATCATAAACTTCCAAAGTGTGATTCATCCAAATATAAAATTCCTAAAGTCTTCCTTCTCCAATTGAAAACCAACCAAAGTAACATATGATCTACATACGATCCAGATATCCTAAACTTCCAAAGCATGATTTATCCAAATATAAAATTCCTAAAGTCTTCCTTCTCCCATTGAAAACCAACTTGCATGGGACATCTAGTATCTATAGCGATTCCTCCTTTTCTTGCCTTTGGTTTCCTGCAAAGAAAATTTATAAGATAGAATGATCATATAAAATACATTAACTTAGAATTAATTTGTACAAAGTTTGAATAAAATTACACTGAGTGATCCTTATTTTTGTGTTGTTCAAGTTCTGCATTGTTGTTAAATTTGAAACCACACTTGTCACACGGTGTCTTAAGTTTAGAATGCACATCCACAATGTGGCTTTTGACAGCATGAAGTCGGTATAGCCACTTAATCTTTGGGCAAATTGGACACACTTCAGGGAAACCTGTTATAGACATAATACCCAATACAAAGCATATCAAAATCTGGTTATGTTACTCATATATACAAGATTTAGACCAGGCTTCAAAACTAACCAATTTTACTAAAAATTTAAGCACATAGCACTTTATAATTAGAGCAAGCTACGGTATAACATAGATCGAATAAACTTTTTCAAAATAAAGTAAGAGCTAGAGATTCCCTTTCACAAATATGTGGTGTTGGTGGTGGTAGTGGTGCTTTCTGAACCATGCAAGTGCTTATATAAATGCAAAATTACTAAAATTAACAAAATAATCACATGGACCCGAACACAAAACATATATCCGATCTCTAATTTATATAAATTATAGATATTTATTTAAATACTTTTACTACTTTATGTGCCAAAAATTAAGTACATTTTTAATTTATATAAATTATAGATATTTATTTAAATACTTTTACTACTTTATGTGCCAAAAATTAAATACAATAAAAATGTTAGCAAAAAAGTTGTACCGTTCTCAAAAACTGGAAGCTCATCAATATCATTTTCCTCCTCATCATTATCAACATCTGTAGAAACAAAAATTAGCTTATAATATGTACTTATTATTTTTCGAAGTTATTTAAATACTTTTACTAAAGTTATGTGCCAAACATTAAATATAACAAAAAAAAAATTAAGAAGTGCACCGTTCTCAACAACGAGAAGCTCATTCTCATTTTAATTCTCATTCTCCTCATTAGCGATGATCTCAGCAATCGGAGTTCGTTAATTTCAGTGAGTATAAGGATTCAATTATTCGCAATTGATTCATAAAAATAGAGGTTAAAACAGAGAAAACAAAGAAACTCAAAAAATAGCCAAAAATAATTCTCTTATCGAGATTAAAATTGTGAAAATACGCTAAAAGTGTCCTATTTCTGTAAATCTTTAAACTTATTTTCGATTATTCTTCATTAGTGTATAAGCTATATCTCAAATTTATATTTAATAATTGTTGACAAGTACATAAATACAACAATAACTTCATCAATTTTGTTATATAATAGTACGATTTAGGAGTAAAAGAGAAACTCAAAAAATAGCCAAAAATAATTTTCTTATAAAGGCTAAAATTGTGACAATACGCTTAAAGTGTCATATTTTTGTAAATTTTCTAAGTGTAAGGCAAATAAACTTCTGTTTTATGCCGTTAGGAGTCAAAGGGCCCATGTTTTACTATTAGTGATATTTTTTTTATATTGATAAGAGTTCTTTTAGGAGAATATAATATTAGTCATTTATTTCAATACACTACATTGATTACAGTTATCAAGAATTTTATTGACATATATGAGTTAAATTTAGAGATTTGAAATATTTGAAAATGTTATAATATAGAAAACGTGATTTTGTTTGTAAGAAAAAAAAAAGAAAAAAACTTAAAAGCTTTCGAAGGAAGATTTACCATATTATTTATATTTTGGCCCAACCAGTGAATTGAGTCCCCATCACATATGCATATCACAAAAGAGAGAAAAACAAACCTGGGTCCTGAGAAGGCTTGTGCATCGCACAAGACATGGCTAAATTTCCAGAGATACTATGCTATGATTATGCTTCATGAAGGCATAGCACAGAGGCAAAATTTCTTCATTTTCATACTGAAGGGCAATTTTATCATTTGATTTAGAACGTGATTTAAAAGTCTCTAACATAATTTTTAACTTGGAAAGGCGAGAAATGCATTGGAAAGCAAATTCGTGCTCAGAAGATTCTTGGAACAATTCCACAAGACGAATCGAAGTGTTCATCTCTATTTTTTCTATCATGGATCTTGTTATTTCCTTTGTTTATGTGTCTTTAGTATGAACATGAGTTGAAAAATATTTTATCTAGGATTTAATAGAACCTTTTATTGGATGAATTTATTGACAAGATTTTCTATAATCAAGTCGGTCCTATGAACTATTTGTTCATCTATATGTGCTTTCTTCTGATTGATTGAAAGACCCTCAATTAATTGTGTCATTATTTCTTTTGATGCTTGGAAAAGATCTTAAGGTTAGGTAGTTGATGAACAACGGTATCGAGTAAGTACAAGAATAGAAGTTCCAAAAAGTGGTCTCTCATGTAAAACCACAAAAAAGTGGCCTCAAACCCAAGACCCCTGACAAAAGTGGTTATTCGTGCACTTTGCCCTTTGTGGACTAAAGTTGAACTTCAACTCTTGTGGCATGACGTTCAGCCCACAAAGACTAAAGTTACAAAAAGTGGCATTTCATGCAGAACTAATAAAAAAAGGGCCTCAAATCAAAGACCTTTGGCAAAAATGACCTTTGTACGTATAGCTTATGGTACCTGGACTCTAGCTAATTAGCAACTATAAGCAATCAAGAAAATTTCACACTAAGATTTGATGATCCTATTATTGGAAGAATGCAAGGAGATACTTGGAAAGAGGTTTCCAAATTGGCCGTGCAATTGTGATGTGTGAGACGGCCTTAATGTGTGGTGTGTTTGATCTAGTGGTAAGAGGATCTGTTTGTGGGTTAGATGCACGTAACATGCTTGGACTTGGTATTTGGGTGGACAAATATAGAGGCGGGCCTATTATCTAGCTACCGGATTTTGAACCTACATATCCTACATATTTTGAGCTATTACTCCCTCCGTTTCAAGATGGTTGTCATAGTTTCCTTATTAATTCGTTCCAAAAAGAATGACACAATTCTAAATTTAGAAATATTTTTGAGTTGAAACTACTACTTTACCCTTAATGAAATGTTTTACAGCCACATATTTATGTATGAATTATTTTGGACCACAAATTCCAAAAGTCTTACCACATTTCTTAAACTCCGCTCTAAGTCAAATTATGACAACCATTTTGGAACAGAGTATCAAATTACAGAGTCTGAAAGATGCACTATATGTAGATTCAGATTGTATAGTTCATGCTTGTGAAATGTAAGTTTGAACATCTCCAAATTCTAATAGCCAATTGCATTAAACAAAACAAAATTACCCAAGGAGTTCACATTGATTTGAAACAAAAAACATTACACTATTCCTGCACAAAACCATTCTACAAATCTTATTATGCCATTGCCATAACAAAAAGTAGAATTTTACTTCTATGTACACAAACATCTACTATGCAATTCAAGCTTCAGAACTCTTATCTACCATAGTTTCAAGTATGACAGACCTAGGATTCACCATAGGTGGACCTTTCTCTCTTCTTTCAAGTTCTTCAAGCCTAAAAGAAATCAACCTATCCCAATTCCCACCTTCAAAAAGCACAGCAGCTTTACCATCAGTAATCCTTTGCACAATCCCACAATACATATAATAAGGATTATTACTATTCTTAACAATAGCAATCATTCCAGGTAACAACAGTGGCAATTCAGGTGGCTTTGGTTTCTTCACAAGACTCATATTTAATCCTTGATCCATTCTTGATTCTGTTTTCTTCATCGGCGGATTCTTTTCGATGAATTTCTGTAAACCTTTTTCACCTCCAGGAAATCCACCAGTAAATCCCATCATTTCTTTCTCAAAACCATCTAAAAACTCTCCAGGTTCCTTGTTTTCTTGATTATTATCCTCAGTATCTGAAGCTGGTACTTGTGCAGGGCTTGGTTCATTTGTAACTGACTTTTTTAGCTCTTTTTGTATACCTTCTTCTCCATTACATAGTCCTCTACCTCCAAGAATCTCATATAGATTGAATTTAGCAGTGGGAATTGTAAAACTTGAAGCTTGTTTGAAACTTGATTTTGCATGAAAGTTAAGGCTTAATGAGTGTCCAAGAAAGTTGGATTTTTTAATAGGAGGGGTTTGAATTTGAAGACTTGCAAGTTGAAAAGAAGATGAAGCAGCCATGATTTCTTCAAGAAACTTTTAGCTAAAGGGAAAGAAGAGAAGAAATGTGTACATAATACATGGAAATGAAACACTGTAACTTGTTGTATTTAATTCTGACCACGAATCTAGTTGTAGTACTTGATATCTTCAATTGACAAATGGCAAACAAAGAGTAGATGTTACTTTGTACATATGTAAGAGCAGCTTGAGTTACTACATTATCTTACTTTGCTTCTTTTTGTTTTTATTGTTTTGCTTTTATCATAAGTAACCGTCCGCTCGATTAATCCAAATTCACTAAAGTCCTTTAAACAAAAAAGCGTTATCCGTCTTCTTAGTTTGAGCATGTCGCACCGGACTTAGCTAGTACTAGTTACTTCTCATGTGGTTTGCAAGTTATCGCATCAAAAATAGCGGCTACAGATTCTCTTGTCATAAAAAAAGAAAGGAAGTGTTATCCGCCAAGAATTTTTCCACAACTTCGTTCGCGAAGGAACCGGACTTTTGACGGTCCAGCCCTTTTTTATGTGCCGCTCTCCCCCAGCAATACCAATCCTCCCTAGTTCAATCAGAATCGAGAACTACGGAGAGGTTCTAACCGGCCTAGCCTAACCACCTTTTGTTAGCGACCTTAAACGGGTTCCAGCAGTGCCAGTTCAAGCCAATGCTCCTAGTTTTTCATAAGTTGTATGATGATTTGAAAAGAAGTACTTGTAATTAACTACATTAACTTGACGCAATTGTATTATACATCGAGATAATAATATGCATCAATTAATCATGTTTAGAGGTAAAGATGCATATATAAGACACATCATATCACTGGTTTGGTGAAACTTAAAACATGAAGTGTGGATAAATTTAGACCATTAATTTCTACAAAAGTTCCAACTTATCTAAAGAAAATACAATTGATTATTTGAATGAACTAGAGCATAATAGGTGTAGAAAATTTTTGTAATTGACTTGAAATTTCTTGAATACGGATACTAATAATAATTGATCAACTGAATAAACGTTTACTTGCATAAGAAAAAGTAATAGCAAAGGACTTGCTTAAGAAAAGTAGTAGAAAGTTTTTATAGTCGACATGAACCAATTGATTTAGACGTGAAACTATGCATCACTTATACGGTATCAGTTTAACTTATGCACATATTCCAATAAAGTAAAGAGATTATGTTCGATAGATACTCGATTAAAAAAAAAACAATTTTCAAAACACGTTTGAAAAAATTGAAAAAAGGTATGCCCTTAAAATAAACAACTACTAACAACTTTTTGTATCATAGGTCATCATCTTTATAGATAAATGTGTCATTATTTACGACATACAATCCTTAGTGTAGATAATCTAATCATCATAGAAAGAATAGAACAGGGTCGTGTGGCAGCAAATAGAGTTATCTCGAAATTAATCATCCTGAGATTATAATCTCGGGATTGTTAATTCCACCTCCCATCTCACACTTTTAGTATAAAACCGGTACCGGAATTATAATCCTTATTCTGGTTACGGAACGACCCCTATGCAACACGTGTCATCGGTAAATACAAACCCACAACAAGGACATTATAGACAAATCAAGTCCAATTATCCAAGATACCCCAATTTTAATTTTTGTAATGTAACACAGCCGTATCAACAAAACAAACAATCTCGCCTCCGATCTTCTCTCTCGCACATTTTTTCCCCAATTTCTCATTTTAAATTTCTCTCTCTACATACAAACCGTATCTCTACGTATATATATACGTATACGTATAATAATAATAACTGTATCCTACTTGTATGTATATCTCTATATAGACCCGATTTGAAATATTAGTAATTAACAAGGTCAAAGTTTCTGGAAACTTCTCTGGCGGCGCGTGTGTTTGATTCGATTTGGAAAAGCGCGTGATTGTAATGGAATCTGTGTAAGTCAGTTACTAGTATTTGTTTGTTATAATACTCGAAGTGAAACTTCTAATTAAACTTAGGGTTTCTAGATTTGAAATTTGAGTTTTACAGCGGCGGCGGTGCGTGATTGTTACGGAATTTGTATGAGTGTTGTTGTTGTGGTGGTGATAAGTTAGGGTTTTGGAGGAGAAGAATAAGTAGAAAAAAGGTTTAGGTTTGTGGAAGAAATTACAGTTATGCCACGGAGTTCGAAGCATAAATCGCGGAAAGATTACTCGTATTCGGATTCGGATGAGGATGTGAAGATGAAGGAGAAGGAGAAGGAAAAGAGCAGTAAGGAGGAGAGTGTGGTGGCTAAGGTTTCTAAGGATTTAACTAGTGAGAAGCGAAAGTTATCGTCGGGGAAGGATGTGAGTGGTTATGGAAATGGTGATGTGGCGGAGGAGTATGTTTCCTCATCCAAGAGGAGGAAAGAGAAGGCGGATGGGAGTAGCGGTGGTGGTGGGGGTAATGATAGGTGGAATGGAGCGGTTGATGGTGAAGTGAAAGGGGAAAGTTCGAAAATTGATGCGGATAATAAGGGTTTAAAAGGGAAGGAGACGAAGAGTTTGGGTGAGTTGAAGAGTAATAAAAACAGCAAGAAAGAAGGTAGTAGTAGTAGTGTTGCTGTATCATTGGTGGAGAAAGAGGAAAGTAAGAGTGGAAGAGTGGAGTCGAAGAGGAAATCTGAAAAAGATTCTGCTGCAAGAAAAGAGGGGGGCAAGGATTCGAAGGAAAAGGAGCGAGGGTCTGATAGGGAAAAGAAGGGTCAGGAGAGTAAGCGTGATGCTGGTGACAATGTGAAGAAGCAAGGGTCTCAATCAGGAGATGTTAGTGAAGAAAGGCAGGGCAAAAAAGGTAGAGAAAATGCTGGTAAGGTAACTTACTTGTGTGGTATTGGCTATTGGAATTTGTGCTTTTTATGCGTTTAGGTTAAAAAAGGGCTAGTCTTTTAGTGAGTAGTGCTTTTAGTTAGTAGGATTATAACCTATATGATCCAGTATGAAACCAGCAGTGATCTAGATTTTTAAAATCATGCACGTCTAACTATGAAATGTTCCAGTATTGACTTTTAAGAATTCTGCTCTGGTATGACTCGAAAAAGAATTCTATAATCTTCTTTTGTTCAAACATCCAGTTATTGTTGCTTAGAGAATGCTGTGGTGGAGATGCACACATTTGACATTTTTTTTGGTGGGAGCTGTCTTCTATGTTTGGTATAAGAGTAGCAGCAGCCCTTGTTAGTTTTGTTCGAATTTAGATGACACTTCTCGAGTCAACTGGGCAGGGGGCAATAGTGGGAGGGTAGTCTGGATTCATAAATAATGAGCACCTCATGGTAATAAAAATACAGAAAAAAATTTCCCCTTGTCACTCTCTTGTTTCTTTGGTAGATGTGGAGTACATGGTCAGAAATGGAGATTGGTTCATATCATTTTCTAGTGTGGGTATTTTTGTTTTCGAGTGTGAATTGTGATAGAACCAGGCTGTACTTGCATTCCTATTGTATTCCTTAGTCTAGCATATGTAAGGAAATGTGCATATTTGGGTGCTTGTATATGGCATTTCCCCTAAACGTCCATGTCCTAAACAGTTATACTTTCTGAAATGTGACGTGAAACAAAGGGAAGATGATTTTTCCCTCTGAATGGTGGCCTGGCATTGAAGCGCAAGTCAATGAAAATGCTATGCATGATCTTCTTGTTCTCACGGTTATCTCTTCTGCACGTCTAGATACAATGTTGTCTCATGGCAGATGGGGATGTAGTTGTTGGATCTTATACGCCCAAGTACTGTGGGACATATGTGAGATTGGTTTGAGAGGTTGTGCAATTTCTGTTTGTTTTTTTAATTTTTATGGTATCAAATGCTTTCTGGTGATATTCTTCTATTCATCATTGCGCTACTTGTAGTATGCTGGTAAGTCTCTTTGCCTTATAAAGGATAAATTTACTAGATGTTTAACCTTCTTTATCTTTAAATTTTTTTGACCTACAGACTGGTCTATCCAAACTGAGGCACAAAACCTTGACGTGGACAAGGAATCTGAGAAACGGGCACGGAAGAGAAGAGAAGTCTCTGGTGATCGAGATAAGTACGAAGATCCTTTAAATGAGACCGATGACAGACGGTTACCGTCGAGGTCAGAACGGACTAAAGATGAAAAACACCGACATGACAAACATAAAGATTATAAGGAAGATGGTGATAAAGATGACAAACATAGGGATGATAGGTATCGCGAGGATGCTGATAAGGATAAAAAACGACGTGATGATAAATATCGGGAAGATGGTGATCGAGACAGTAGGCGTAGAGATGATAAGTACTTGGAAGATGTCGACAGAGATAGCAGACGCCGGGATGAAAAATATCGTGATGATGGTGACAGAGATAATAGGCGCAAGGATGATAGGTATCGAGAAGATGATGATAGAGATAGTCGTCGTAGGGATGACAAATATCGCGAAGGTGGTGACAGTGATAACAAGCATAGGGATGATAAGTATCGAGAGTATGGGGAGAAAGATGGTCGTCACGATGAAGATAGATATCACGAAGATGGTGAAAGGGATGATAGGCAGAGGGACTTCAAATATAGAGAAGACAGTGAAAGAGATAAAAGACGGAAGGATGAGAAGCACCGGGAAGATGTTGAAAGGCATGGACGATGCAAGGATGGTGATGAAGCAGATGAAAGTGATAAAAAGAGGAGACTCAGTGACGCCAAGTATGGGGATGAACGTGCTCCGAGAGACCATTCAGGTGACCGGTCTGATGCCAAGCGTTCTAGGGATGATGGTCATGCTTCTGATTTGCACCTGAGGAAGTCAAGCATACATGAACGTAGCCCTGGTTATGATGATCGTACAAGGTATAAAGATGAACTGGGAAGAAGGAGAACTTACGATAAAGAGGACCTTGGGGATATTAGATCTCGGAGTACTAAAGAGCTGCGATCTGAAGCAGAGAAGAGATCCACAAGCAGCGCTAGAGTAGAGACCATTGCTGATCGTGGAAGGTCTACCTCAAGGAATGCCGATATAGAACTTACTCCCAAGAAGGGCAGGTGGAGGACTTCACCTGGACCTCATACTACAAGGGATAACTACAGGCAAGTAGTAACAAGTTTTCTTTCCCCATTTTGTTACTGTTATGTCAAAAGTATGGATTTGTTTCCATATGAGTGTATTTATGCTATCTATTACGGTTGTAACCTTTTAGGGCTTAAACAAGTGTCGTGTACAACATCAGCATGCTCTTAATTAGTAGTAGTAGCTACTATAATTAGAATTGTCCCCCACGGATGATCAAGTAGGCCGGTGATGTAGTTCATAGTTAGGCCTGTTGCTGACTGAAAAATGAATGCCTGTAGTGATTAGTGATTTTGTGTCCAAACTTTTCCTTCTGTGCACTTTAGAAGCTTTTTCCTTGTACTAACAGAATGTGTAGGGTTGTGAAAGAGGTGAACATAGGTGCGGCCACTACCTATTATTACTTTTGGTGTTAGAGGTGGTAGTCTTTGTGCTGCCTTTTGGCTCTAAACTTTTGTATTAATAATCTAAAAGTAAGTTTATTGGTATAAAGATTGGATAGCTATGTACTTTGTTTGGTTTCTGTTCTCATTAGTTTGTACTAAATATTCGTGTAATTGTTGACATTCTTAATAGATTCCTAAAAAGAGCTGACATAGCCCACAGTTTTCTCATAAACGCAGTTTCAGTCTGTTTTAGTGCAACTTTGGCTGCAATGTCACAGTTGGCTTAGTGTCCTTTTACACTATATTTCATAAATAGCTCTAGAGGTGTCTTTTTAGCTATAGCACCATGGCTCTAGCTAATCGGTATAATATAATCTTTCGCTTGGCTTACACCAGATGATCTAAGAATTTTGCTTGGTAAAATCTTCTTAATAGCAAGCCGTAGATATTGCTCTTGTGTCATTCTGCTTCATTGATGATGCTAATGTGATTAATTTTGAACAGTTTCTCTGTTTGTTTTATCAGTGTTAACTAAATCTAAACTGTACTGTCGTTCTTTGCTACCAGGCTGTCAAAGCAAGAAGAGCTTAAGTATAGGGATTATCCTTATGAAGATAGGATCCGACATGGTGCAACTTCTCGAGATTATGCTGGTTCTGGTGGATCAATTGAGAGAATTTCATCTCGATCTACTGAGAAATTGATGCAGAAGGATGATACTTTTCATGGAGACTTCTCAGCTGAACGGCGGGTTAAATCAGATGTTCGCAGTTCTCCCTTGCAAATGGTGGATAGATCTCCTCCTCCAGCGAGCAATGAGCGAAGACACTTGAGTAGATCTGATGTTCGCCGGAGTCTTGATGTTGAGGAATCAACACAGAGAAGTGGTGGCTCCAGGGATGTAAAGGAAGGCAGAGGAAACCGTGACTTTGCTGGCGATGCATTGGCAGGTGATGAACTATCTCAAATAGATGGAGATAATGTTTCTGTTTCCTCACCTTTTATCAGAGGGAGTCACTTGTCAGGCAGTTCAAAGTCCACTTTACCTCCCCCTCCCCCCTTTAGATCGGGGGTTGACAGCCCATCAATGTTTGGCTCTTTGGAAGACGACAATAGAGGGAAGTCAACCAACCGTCACAGAAGAATGAACGATCCTACTCTTGGAAGGATGCAAGGAAATGCTTGGAAGGGGGTTCCAAATTGGCCGTCACCTCTGGCAAATGGTTTCATGCCTTTCCAACATGGTCCACCTCCTGTTGGTTTTCATCCTGCAATGCAGCAGTTCCCTGGACCACCAATATTTGGTGTCAGACCTTCAATGGACTTGGGTCACCCTGGGGTTCCTTACCATATGCAAGATGCAGACCGCTTTTCTGGCCATGGGCGCCCAATGGGTTGGAGAACTCCTATGGATGATTCATGTGGTCCTCCATTGCATGGGTGGGATGCTAACAATTTTGGTGAAGAAGCTCACCTTTATGGCAGGCCGGAATGGGATCAGACCAGGACTCTGTCCAACAATAGTCGGAGTTGGGAGACAAGTGGTGATGCATGGAAGGGGCCAATGAGGGGCACCAGTGTGGAGTTGCCGTCTGGTTCGCAGAAGGAAGTTTGTTCAATTCAGGGTCCAGGAGATGGTTCTTTTGCTGCTCAGTCGGCTCAGCAAGTGCAGAGTGAGCAAAAGCAGGTAGAAGATGCTGAAAGCAATGATATCAGTCAGTCCAGCAGTGTTCCTGGAAGGAGTACTCCAGAAGATTTAAACCCTGAAGAGCAGCCAATTGATGTGAAGCCATCTGCGAAAGAGGAGGCTCGTCTTTGCAATGTCTACCTCTCAAAGCTTGATATATCGGCAGATCTTACCGAGCAGGTGTTGTTTGATCAATGTGCTAGCTTAATGGATGTTGATCAGAACATGACGTCTGATGTTTATATTTCTAAAATTTTGTTCTTGGAGGTAAAGATGATAACAGACTTGGTTCTTTGATTTATCATTTGCTTCATCGCAAGTGTAACACATTATTTTTATCTAGCAGGGTGTTGTAGAATCTAATGTTACGCTGCCCAACAAATTTTCAAGTAGTTCACTCAATGCTACAGTGGCTGATTCTGTTTTTCAGGTGTGTGCTTTGTCCAAGGTGCATATGCATATCAAGTTGCAAAGTGAAATATATATAAACTATAGTATTATTTTCTAATAAGTTTGTCAAGTGCTGCTATGCTGCTGATGCAGAAGCACCTGTTACCTAGGATTAGTCTTATGAACACCTGACAATCACACTTTGGTCCTTTTCATAGATGTGTATAAGGTTGTCTGCTCTAGTAGGTTTTCTATAATAAGGGAGAAATTGGGTGATAGGAGTTGTGCTTAATTTCATTTGTGAGATGAGAATAGAATTTTTTCTTGGGTTAGTTACCCAATCCTAGAGTAAATCAGATTACCATTATAGACACAAATCTGCGCTTCCTAATTTTCTCTTATCCCATGTGACTCAATTGCAGAAAGCCATCTCCCTTTACAAGAAGGGGAGAGACGAAATCAAACTCATACATGACGGGAAATGTCCAGTTAATGGTCAGCTAGGTGAGTTCTGTGCAGCACCTAAATTGGAGAATTCAAGTCCAGATTATGGTAAAGTTGAGGAGGCTGCCATGGCAGATGATGGGCCAGCAGAAGATGGTGATAAGGGGGTAGATCTCCCTGCTAGTTCTGAGGAAGAAGTAGGGCTTTCACCTACCTGTCAAGAAGTGTGCGAGCCAATTTTGAATCCGACTGAGAAATCAGATCTCCCTCCTCCCATGGTGGAAAGAGTTGTCATGGAAGTGGATACAGTTCTTGATGTGGCTGAGGAAAGTAAAATCGGGGAAAACTCCTCTTCTCTGGAGGAGGTGGGTCGATCTGATGCCCTTGCACCTCTGGTGTCTGAAGATTTGATGGGGACTGGCATTTCAATCCTTGATGATGTCAAGGAGGAAGAGAAGTTAGTTGATGCTAAATGTGGTCCTAAGCTACACCCTGATGTGTCTTCTGAGGTATTTGAGGCAATGATGCCAGAGTCAATTGAGTCTGAGTCAGTAAATTTAAGTCGGATACACCATTCTCCTGAAAGTACACATTGAGACAATTTATTTTTCTCCAGTTTTTGAAATGACGCTCTTAATCCATCATATGTTTTGTCTGCTTGCTGCTCTTAGCTAATCAATAAAACTTTTGGTTTATTTATGCTCTTGCCTTTTGTTCTTGTTTTTCTCTTCTCGGAAAGCTAATAATCCCCAACTCCTCGTATGATGGGTTGTGAGATTTTAATCTGTTTGTCTAGAATCTAGATATAATTTGCATTTCGGATTTTATCTGGAATGTGGTGTATGCTCTAGTGCTTTTAGGATGTGCAAGGATAAGACAGTCTATCTCAACAATGCTTGTGGCTGATTTCTGGTATGGACGTCCATCTCAAGAGTCATTTTCTTCCCTTTCTTGATACATGTTTCTTTTTATTTGCATGCATCTCTGCATTTACTGATTTTGGACCATACACATATTTCAATATTTTTGCTTTTACTTTTACTTTTTTTTTTTGGATCCACTTATATCTAAATATTTTAAGCTGACGTTAATATGTGGTTTTCTTTTTAAAGCACTAGTAGAAACTGTTTCTGTTTCTAGTTGCTATTTAAAGCTGGGTGGTTACTTGGATATTCTGGTGCTGCTCACTTTTTTTAGCCACAGTAAGAAACTCTTTAAATTTTAGCCTCTAAGGCCAGAAGTTATAAGACAAACTAGCTGGATATGGCGATTGCCATGAGTTTTTCTTGCAACTCTGGTGATTGGGGCTAAAATTATCGAATTCCTTACTAGGCGTTAAAAATGTCCACTGAGCACAAAAACCTGTTTAAAAGTTATCATTGTAAAGCTTTTGTACTCGGGAACAAATGCTAACTTAAAATAGCAGTTATATAGGACAAATTGTGGTGTTTTACGTATAAACATACTTAGTATCAAAACAATGCATTGCTGATCTGATTATTCAACAGTGCAATGCATAGTACGTTAGTGAACTCGGTCTTGCTTGTTATTTTCTTTTTTCTATTTGTGGGGTTTTGATAACTGGTGTGTAGCCAAGTAGGAGCACCACATGTATTGGCATTTTGATTTTGGCTAACAAAACTCGACTTACTTAAATCAAGTTTCTTTTTTTCTTCCAAATTTGCCGAACAAAATATGTGCCTCAAATTTCTTATCTCAACTTTCAGATTCTATTCTTGTAAAAGAAATGTTTTTAAATGCTTAAAACTCAAAATGAAATTCAGACGGTAGGTAATTGATTATACCCTAAAAAGTTTAGTATGTTATGCTAATTGATAGTAAAATATTTAATAAAATTCGCAAGCCACTAATACTTGCATTTTTTTTTTTAAAAAAAAAAAGGCGTGTGGGTGTATTTTCAATTAATTGAGACTTAGAATAAATAATTCCACCTCTGCTATCAAGCTAAGGTGTTAGTGTTTACCAATAAGGTTCGTTTGCGAATATCAGAGCTAGTCTTCCTTTGCTTTAACAAAATTTTCTTGTACAACCAAATATATTGCCAACCCAGGCATGCTTTAGTGGTGAGCATCCCAAATTGTCTCTCTGAAAGGGTTCGAATACCCATCTCATTCTACTTGCCCTATATCTCAAAGTGATTTTTTTTTTTTTTTTTTTTTGTCCGTTAATAAAATACAAGCACTACTTGTTATAAAATTAAGTGATAGTATGACTACATCAAATCATCGCTAAAGAGTCAAAATGGTTATACTAGTGACTCAGTTTTAGATGCACCTCTTTATTATAAAATTAAACCCTTAACATCTTGTATTATGAATATTCTACATTTACACCCCTAATAGATATAGCAAAAATTGAGTAATTTTAATCAAAACAAAAACTCAATAGTCTCAAATCTCTGAATTAAAGATTGAAGAAATAGAGATGATTCTACTACAAACTGTGTGGACACAAGATGACAATTGACATAGGTACTACGAGGGAATAATAAATAAGACTTGAGTTTAGCGGTCCACCCAAAAAATCTATTAGCTCTATAAAAGAGTAAATTATATTTAAAGAAAAAGGAAAGTAGAAAAAAGAGCATAGACAAACTGAATTGAAATTATAACTTGTGATACATTTTCCATAAAACTTTAACATATAAAACTCAAATAAAAAAACATAAGTAATGTTACTACTTAATATTTATTTTAAATTCAATCAAACTGAAATTCTTATGTGCAGTAGGAGTAGTATTTAACTACTATTTATTAGTAGAAAATTTGAGACAAGAATATATAATTTACGAAATATGATCATAACTTACCAACCATAACTTCCGCGTCTATTGTACCACCTAAAATTCACCAACCATTCTTTCAGCTTATGCGACACCATTTTCTCTTATTAGTTCGTTAATAACAGAATGTCGTATTTCCACATTTTGAGAAAGATTTTATATAAAATTACCATTTATCATTAATGAAATGCTTTTTTAGCCAAACAAATCCCATGACATAATCATGGCATGTTTAGCACCATAAATTCTAAAAATATCCGTTTATCTATTAAATTTTATACTGAATCAAAATATGTCATATAAAACGAATTGACATAAGTAATAAAGTGAAAATATAAATACAAAATTACAATTTAACTTTAATGAAATATCTTTTTATCCGCACAAATTTCATTACAAATTAAAAATATTGATTTATTAATTAAATTTAATATTGAGTTAAACTACGTAACATAAATTGAACCACCGGTAATACAATATAAATACAAAACCAAATAACAAAAGGAACCAAGTACATGTCAAAAACGACTTACTAAGACCATCATAGCAAGTTAAGTTTCCTCTTCATCCTCGTCTCTTCATAGCTTAATCTTCGCCTAATCAATTTGCACCAACAATACAGGTTACAATTTTTTGATTCTTTTTTATTTCTTCAATAATTAGTATAGTTTGTTTGAATTGAATTAAGTATCTTTTCAAGTTGTTTTAGTATAACAATTAAGCTATCTATGTAAAGACTTGTGTGTAGGGTCTATCGAAAACAACCTTTCTGACTTATCCATAGAGGTAAGTTCTGTTTACACCTCACCTTCCCCGACCCCATTTGTCGGATATCACTGGTTATGTTGTTGTTTGATGTAAAGACTTGAGCTTTAGTACTATTTTTGTGATTCTTGATCACATAAATTATTAGCTCTCTTTATTTGATTGTTAAAACCAATTTTTGTTTTAGTATAACAATTAAGCTATCTATATCAATGGTCTATCGGAAACAACCTCTCTACCTTATCCAAGATAGAGGTAAGGTCTGCTTGCACTCACCGTCCCTTGACCCCACTTGTGGTATATCACTTGGTATGTCTGTCGTCGTTGTTGTTTGATGTAAAGACTTGAGCTTTTGTTCTATTTTTGATTCTTGATCACATAAAATTATTAGCTCTCTTTATTTGATTGTTAAAACCAATTTTAGTTTTAGTATAGCAATTAAGCTATCTTTGTAAAGACTTGAGTCATCAGAAACAACCTCTCTACCTTATTTAAGATAGAGGTAAGGTCTGCTTGCACTCAACGTCCCAGACCCCACTTATGAAATATCACTGATTATGTTGTTGTTGTTTGATGTAAAGACTTGAGCTTTAGTACTATTTATGATTCTTGATCACATATATTATTATTAGCTCTCTTATTTTTGCTTGTTTGAACCAATTTTAGTTCTGTTTTGCTTTAAATTTGCTTCTTTTTTTTTTTTTTAAAGCTGAATTTCATTTATAATTTTTCTCGTACATGGCCTTTTAACATGATAAAGAAGGTTGCTGTAGGTGATTTACTAGCTTAAGTTTAACTATAATGAATGCTTTGATGGATATAGATGATTCGTATAGCCGACCCCTACTAATTTGGGATTGAGACGTAGTTGTTTGATTGATTGATTGTGTTGGGCCGTATGCTCGATCATTATTTTAGTTGCTTTAGGTTACCTTTGGAGCAATTTTGTGGTTTAATTATTGTACTCTAGAAACTTTAGTCATGAATAGAATTCTTGATGTAGCTTAGTCATTGGTGGTGGGAGGGGTAGCACATATAGGGGACATGGATAAATGGCGTAAATTTTAAACAATATGGAGTGTGAAAGCAGTTGGAAACTGCCTCTCGCCCCCCCCCCCCCCCAAACCCAAACTCCCCCGGACGTTGGTCTAGTGGTAAGAACTCAGCCCGTTATGTTTGAGTTAGGTGTATGTCACGGGTTCCACTCCCTCTTGGTATTTAAGTGGAAAAGGGTAGAGGGGCGGATACATTACTCACCGAATATTGAACTGTGCCCCACTGGTCCTCGGAGTTTTCTTGGTTATGAAGGAAAAAGCAGTTGGAAACTGGCAAAGCAGGAAAGACTAGAGGAAGGAAATGTAGTAAACTCTAGCATATTAGTCAACGGCTAGGGGAAAGGCTTCCCCTTGTATGGATCTGCATTTCAATGGGAAGTTGGTGAGTAGATCGCCTACGCTCTTGCTTTTGCTATTATATGCGGAGTTGCAAAGTGGCAACTTTTCCACTTAACTGGAAAAGTTAACTGCAAAGTGGCTACTTCCTTTTGCAATTGGATCATTGCAACACAACAAGGTATAGTTAAAAGTTGATTCACAGTAAGTAGCTGTGGTGGCATCAAAGGGATTTACTGTTTTTCTTGCAATTTAATTATCAGCACAATGCACACAACAGAAAAGTTCAGGCCTTTATAATGCTTCCAAGTGAGCCATATGCTTACAAGATAGTGCTCTGTACTGCAAATATGAGGCATGTCCTCTATTTGCAGATTCTTGGCAGCTACCATGGATTTCCGCCATGGCAGGGTATGCTACATTGTTTGAAAGACCTTTTTTATATCGATAGTTCAAATTCTCTGAATCAATTATCAAAATCGATAAGCAAGACCTTATTCCCCGACAAAGGAAAACTCTGCCTTGCAAATTCTAGAATAGCTTCTGAGTCTCTTTGAAAGTACTCTCATTGTAATACGAGTGACAGCACTTGTAAAACTTCTAAGAATATTGATTGTCATGAATATGTTGTTTTCCATTTGGTAGTTTTCTGTTCATAAGTGATTTTGATGGTATTTCTGGTTGCACTTTATCCATTTGTAGATTTGCTGGCAAATATAAACTTCATGGTCTTCAAAAGTAGAATTTTCTAAAGATAAGTTTCAAGCTTCGACATCTGGTGACAATTCTATTCAGAGCCCAGAGTTATCTACAGATTTAGGAGCTATATTTCCTCAGGTATAACTTAGACATTTTTAAGGTGAAAAAACTGTCACCGTTGCAAAATAATTCTCACCTTATTTCTCTTCGCTTCTCCCCGATTAGAATAAATTCATTTGTAGACCGGTGACTTGAAGAAAATTGGAAAGTTCTGCATCGATGTTGAACTTGTTTAGCCCCAGGAAGCTACCTTGGGTATCTGGTACAGATGGTCAGAAAAAGGTGCTAATCTTTTCTTGCTTAACATCTAACCATCTGACTTGGTATTGCCTAGTTAGTTGTTCTTACGTTCATGCGTTATCTTTGTGAAGTGAAGGAACACTGAATTTATCATGACCTACAGGTAGAATTAACTGCTGTAGAAGTAGAATCTCTCCGGTCCGAAATTGCTGCTTTGGAAGAAAGAGAAGCTCTTTTAAAAGCTCGGTATGCTTTCACTGTGCTCTCGCATTATGCCTTATGCAGCTCCTTTGTTTTTCTTTAAACACATGTATATTTGGTAAGGTTGCCCCTCTTATATGAATGTTCTTTGATCCCAGGCATTTTTCAGGCTAACACGATTATGCTTATTTCTAGGTCATATAGTTTTGTTAGTTTCTCATTACCATGTTTTTGCAATGTAAGAAGTCTTAAACATGGAGTAAGCGACTGTCATACCGCCTGCTCAGTGAAATTGACGGACTTCGTCATCTCTTTTAGAGGTGGATCATCAGTGTAATATGAAGACATCTGCCGATACAAATCTAAGCAACATTAACTGCAATTTAAATTCAGAAGTTTACAAGCAAACACGTGGAACCTTCACCAAGTTCCATTTATTTATCATGTATTTTCTTAGGTGACTTGGCCTTTAGACGTGGAGTCTTCTGCGCACTCTACTCTTCATTAAAAGTACGCATTTGCTAAAAAGGAACTATGACATGTAATGCACAATAAAACTGCCTTACACTCCTGAACTCTCTACAAGTGAACTTGCTTCAGTCTTTTATTATGAAAAATCCTTCTGTAAGAGGATCTGTTCTGGGTGCTTCTCCACATCTGGTTACAAAGAACCATCCGGGATAGTTGAGTGAATTATTAGAAGACAAAAACAGAAAGCAGGAAATTCTTCTTGCACCTTAGGAACTAAAGGTCGAATCCTAGCAGAGGCGACACTAGATGAATTCTTGCCCACCTGGCTAAGCCTTGATGGCAGAGTTACCTAGTACTTGTCTAGTGGGGCCCAGCTGCTACTTTGTGGATTAGTCGAGGTGCATGCAAGTTGAACTAGACACCACCATTATAATCAAGAAACAAATAAATAAAAGGAAAAAGTTGGAGCAAGATATGTGAACACCTGCAGATATTGCTGAGAGAGGTCCCTTCAGTGACATGAGGCACTTGCGGTCCATGCTTTTAAAACAAGAAATAAGACAGCATTTGTTAGGTATTAGCGAAATCGAAATGTTATTGTGACATGGTATAACTGGCTTTTCTAGATTATGAGAGAAGACTTGAGCTATCAATATGATGGCATCCTTTGGAACAACCTCCTACTTTTTATTGAGAAGTTATGGATTTGTCTAAGCATTAGCCTTTTTCTGTTCTGAAATATATCATGATTATTATTTTTTTCCTCACAGATTAGAACATATTGACGAAATACTGCGGTCTGCTCGCCTGTCGGGTTACTTATATGTGAGAACGGTACTGAAATACTAATCTGCCGTTCCTAATATCTCTTGGATTTTTCAGGCTTAAACTTTTGACAATCGTATACTTGCTTTTGTATGATAGAGATGGGAGGCTTTACCTGGAGAACCTCTTCCAATCGATGATGACACTGAAGTTGATGACTGGCTTCCTAGATTTCTTGTGCTTCAGGGATCGTCTATTTTCTTGTATTCATCATCCACTGGTAATTTCATTGACACTTTCAGTTTCAAGTTTCATGCAAGCCTTTGAATGTGTACTATTACACTGTATGTTTTGCCTCATCCCTTTAGTCGACCAATTTTGAGTTTCATGAGAGGCAGAATCTTTCAACAATTTAATAGAAATTCCAGACAGTCTAAAATGATTGTCTTATAAGCTTATGCTGATTAATGGTATTCATTGTAGTGTGATGGACCCACCTTGAATTTTCTCATATAGTTCGGGGCATTCTAGATGTGGTTATCTAATCTTGATTGACTGGTATGGGTTTTTAGGAATTAGAGATGGGAATTCAAACACTCAATTTCCCTATCAAAAGGACCTCATGGATCCCTCCACCTCACACACACCTTGTGATCAGGTGGGTATAATCTTTGTCCATGCCCACCAGTGGGCAATGGGCACTTCCACTGTCGTTGATATCCACTCTCGATAATTGTACTAGTATCTTTCCCTATTTTCAACATCAAGGTTTTAAAATCAATAAGGAATCTATAGTTACAAAGAGGCGACCAAATGGGAAGAGAGTAATGAGAAACAGACACAGGAATGTTGAGGAAGTGGTTGAAGATGTTATAACGTATTAAGGATGGCTGTTAAATGAGTTGAAAGTTGTAGCTATTCTAATTCTAAATATAAAGTGAACAAACCTATTCAGTGTGGGTGGGGATATGGTGGATTGGTATGTGTGAATACATTATATGATATTCTTGCCAGAGTCGATACGGTTTCATAAACTAAACTTCCAAAAGATCACCCTCCACTTTCCCTGTCCCAGGAGTGTAGGTAGAGTATGGTCAGGGTAGAAATTTTCATCTCTTTGGTACAACTCATTACTGGGACTGGTTGACTTTATTGTTGGATACTTGATCAATCATGAGCTCCATGCATTTTGATGTAGAAATTGCCATCTCTATTTGGTGGGGCTGACCGTTAAGTTATACTGGTATTACCTGACCTTGTAGTTGCTCATCTCTTAATTCCCCATGAGGTCCATGCATCTCTTTATCTTCTCTTGATTTAACAACTGCCATAATCTCTTTTATGCACTTGGACATTCTGATATCTCCTAACACTCTGAACAATGTTAACACTATGAAGAGGCAACTTTCATGAATAATTTTGAGTAAAACATGGTGCAGATCTGAGCCCTCAAGATTCAACCCTCCTATCTGATGTCGTAGAAGTTGGAGCTCTGCCTTGTCTGCGACGAGGCAATGGTGACACTCGATATTGCTTTTATATCTTAACTCGTCATGGGCTGCGATATGAATGCTCTAGTGTTACTAAAATGCAGGTAATTGTTGCATCTGGATCATTTTTTCGCCTACTAGTCTTAGTTCCTTCTTCTATGTGTTGATATTTGAAGCTGATACATGGATTGTGCGTGTAAAATGCAAATTCATATGCACCTCTCTCTGTATAATGATCTTTTCCATTATTTGTATGCATGATTTAATGGAGTATTGCCTTGTTTTCTGCACATAGAATGCTTTTTCTTCTTGAATTAGTCTCAGCTCAGCGATTACATACAAGTCCAGATTATTATAAACAACTAGAATGAGTACTTCTAACATTATCATAAATGCATTTAACAGGAAAATAGTAACATTGATGTCAAAGGGTAGCATGTTGTTAGACCTCGAGTTCTTGTGTTTGTGCTTTGCTGTTGACGAATATTGTCTTACCGTGATTTTCAGCTAATGTATTGAATATTAGAACGCCGTTGGCAAAAAAGATACGTATTTTTCTTAACAATTATCAGTAGCAATAGTTACACAATACTTCAGCTATTCCATCTCATCTAAGGTGGAAACTATCAAAATCTAGTGTTTAAATTCATACAATCCTTTCATCATCCACTTGCATCCGATAGAATGCTTCTTTGCTTTGCAGGTTAATTCCTGGTTGGCGGCATTACAGAATGACTCTGATCTACAATCTAATTGCACAACGCCTGATGAGTTAACCAAGACTTGACGCGTTCATCTATCAGTATCGTTGCATAGATTTGGAAACGAAGGCATTATTATTACTTTAAGGTTGATTGCCAATTGTTGTGTATTCATCCATTGTTCTGTACATAGCTTACTTAACTGCCATATTTGGCGTTCAAGTTAATCGATAAATGATTGCTAACAGTTTAAGGATTGATATTCAGGAATCCTATCTTCTTTGTCTTTAATTCAGTGATTTTATGAGTCTTTTGGCTCTTTAGTTGGGCATTGAATTTGGTTGGCTATTTCTGCAAAGATTCCATCACTTCATTCCTGGAATTCTCTTGTTATCCCCTATACAGATCAACATATTGTGAACCAAAAGTTACCTTGTTGCATTTCTTTCTTCTGAACAGTAGTAGCATGAGAATGTTCCTCCATGATAGTTTCTCTTCTTATTCAAGAAACAATAGCATCGTAATTAACTTACGTGTACCTTGATTATTGTATTAGGTACTAGCTACCTTCCACGGTTCCACCTATGTTATCGCGGAAGAAATCACCGAACATTTATTTGTTAGCATCTTTGATTTAAGTCATTTTGAAAGAAAAGTAGTATTGTACATAGGATGTGGGATAAAATAATATCTCAATTGATGTTTAAGTTAATACATGAATTACTTATACATAATGTAAAATATCGACTAAATATGGGATAACTCAATTCCAAATTTAATACATGAATTATTTTATCAATCCCTCGTACCAAACATCTCCCAAAGAAATAAAAACGACAACCCGACCCCTAAACACAACAGCACAATGATTTTTTTTTTGTATTATTATTTTATTATAATAATAGGATGGTGGTAAGAACTAATAAGTACTAAGCGTGGGATTAATACTAGATGTAGGTAGGCCTGGGCATCGAACGAGCCGAGCCGAGCCTAACCGAGCTTACCATGCTACCGAGTCGAGCTGAACCGAGCTTTATATCATATGGAGCCGAGTCCGAGCTGAGCTCAACTGAGCTTTGCTAGAGTTTGACCAAGCTCGAACCGACTTTATTTTTTGTGTTCCCATACTTAATAATATAGAAAATAATAGTTAAATTTTTTTTTTGATCATAATCATAAATAAGGATAGAAGTACTAGTTTATCAATTGTTATTTATTGCATTAAAACCTTAAATATAATGTAAAGTTCTAAATTTTTTTAGTAATCAAGCTAACCGAGTTGAACCGAACCGAGCCGAGCCAAGCCGAGTCGAGTCTCTTTTCAAAATGAGCAAAGCTAAAAGGCATTCGAACAGAGCCAGCTCAGCTCTATGCTCGGGCCTAGTTGTAGGCAAGGTGACAAAATCAAAGTTTAAGAGACATAATAATGTTAAGAACCACCATATGCCTTTAACTTTTTAATCTAACAATCATTCAAAAAAGATTTGCTCATTTCACTTTCTTTGAAACCATTACACCAAATTTCAAGTAATGACAGCCTAATTATACTAGAAGCTAATGTTACAACTCATTGATGTAATGATTTGTTAAAGAGAGGAACTTTTTAGTATCAATTATCAACATAATCATAATATCAAATCTAGTTTACTTGTCATAATGGCCAAAACTGACTCGACAATGACAATATCAAATCCAAGAATATTATGATTTCTTGACCATTAACCAAATCCAAGATTATCAAAATATCATATCCAAGATAATTAAGATCTTAATTACTCCCTCTGTTCCAAAATGGTTGTCACAGATCGGATTTCGAGAGTCAAACGAGTTCATTTTGACCGTGAATTTAAGCATATAATCTTTAAGTTTTTTGTAACGATGTTTATATATTTAGAAACTACAAAAAAAGTACTATAAGTCACAATAATTAATAATTCAAAATATTTAAAAGACATGAAAATATTACGGTCAAAGTTAAACTTGTTTGATTCTCGAAATCCGAACTATGACAACCATTTTAAAACGAAGGGAGTAGTAAACAAAAAGTGATTCACATGCAAAATGTCAAACAAAAAATGTCGGTAGCAAATAGCTTACACCGACAGCAAAAGAAACGAATCAGATTCAGTTTTACCATTTGGTTTTAAAATCAACCAAGGCCATCCATTTATCAAATTAGCACAAAAAATAGACTAGTTTTGCAAGTTTTGATAAACACATCAAAACTTCACCTAAGTTCTTACGAAACACATTAGTAAAGTTTAGTTGTTCACGACTTTTGATGCATCTGTCAAAATATGCTTATAAATTTTTAACAATGGTCTCGTCAAAATTTGTAAATAATTTAACTTTTGATAGAGGCGGAATCAAGAGTCGAGTTTGTAGGCTTTTTTTTTTGAGTTACCAAGCTCTATCATACTAATTTGCATATATTAAATGAATTTCGTAAAATAGATACATAGTTTGGACCAAAACTATTGCATCGACTGAACATGCATCATGCGTTCTAGCTCTCTCCCTAACTACTGATGTGCATCCTACACTCTAGCTCCGCTCTAATTGATAGATTCGTCAAAACTTATGATGTGTCCGATCAAAACTTGAAATATGATTCTACTCTTACACATATTTCAAAAACTTAAGGTCTGCATATATTTCACTATCCTCATAGTCCGCTTATAGATAATACTAGGTATATTGTTGTTGTTGCACATTTCAAAAAACAAAGACAAAACATAAACAGAAAGCAAGTAAATAACCTATCATTGCAAATCACAAACCAAATAAACTTGGGCTAGGGTTTGACCCAACTAAATCCAATACACCTTCCCTCACGCACCTGAAAGGCGCGTGAGTTCCATAACTTTTTTATTTTATTCAGATATCAACATTGGGAACCTCACATAAAAACTCAGCTCACTCTATTTTCTCACTTTCACTTCACATCATACACTTTAGTTAAAGCATTAGATTTTTTTTGGCTATTTTTAGATTTTGTTGAAAAAAATGAATTCACAGATTTGTAGATCTGCTTCACGAGCTGCTAAATCACTCATTTCTAAGCAAAGTTCTCGTGCTTTTTCCGGTAATCATTTCATTCATTTGTTCTATTTTATGTGACGATATTTGACTCGACACATTTTTCCGTTAATCATTTCATTCTTTTGTTCTATTTTATGTGACGGTATTTGACTCGATACGGAACGTAAGTAATAAAGAATGCTTATTTTAAAATTTGTAGTCTAAAATAAACTCGTGCTTCCGTTATGTATAAAGTAGGAGTAGTTTAAAGTTAAAATTATCTTAACATCAATTAGGATAGGAGTGTTGAGTATTTTTTAGTCTATTTTTTATGATTTAAGTTTGATACTTTCTCTGTTCCAAAAAGAATGACAGTATAAGGTCGAGTTATGTTTTTTTTTTATGTGAAACTAATAAATCTAGATATCACATGATAATGTTTATGAGTAACAATCATTATGTACATCCCTCGAGTATCATTTTACCTGCGGTGTTTGATTGAATACAAAATTTAAGAAAGAGAAAAAAATTTCATTTGCGGTTAAACAAGTCGTGATATTTGTGTGTTATAAGTCTATTTTATTATAGATAAGAAATAGGAATTTATACTTTTATTGTTTTTGTTTCTAATTACTTTCAAATTGATTCAAATTCCTTGCTTCGTTGCTTATTCATATGTGATTCATTTTATGTGACTGGTGTTTGACTAGACAAGTAGTTTAAGAAAGAGAAAAAGATTTTTAATTGAAGTATTAAAATTAATTATAGATATTTATGTGATTATAAATTTATTGTATTAACGATAAATTAGGAAGTTATATGTAATTCTTTTAGGATAGAATGTTGTCCTATGTTGCTCGAATCTTCCGAAAAGGATGCCGAATGCTTGTCGGATCCTCTAAAAGTAGTGTATTTTTAGATGATCCGACACGAGTGCGGCAGCATTTTGGAGGATCCGAGCAACATATTGAGTACTACTTTTTAGTCTAATGTTTGCATTTTTTTAAGCTTTTAAGTTCGGCACTCTCACCGTTTGCATTTTTTAAGCTTTGAAGTTTGGTACTCTCTCCGTTTCAAATGATTACACTGGGTATGTTGTTGTTGGACAGTGGAATAGTTGTTACTTGTTTTTATGTATCTTAGTATTTCGCTTATTTACTCTTAAAACTGTTTCGTTTTTGGACGAACTCATGAATACATGATTGGATTAGTTCTATTTTAGAATTTTGAACAGTGTAGGAGTGATTGAATTTGTATTTGTTTAATAGTATTTGATTGATTATTTTAGTATGGCTGCCTTTTAGTATTGATGATCAATATATTTGGGTCGAAATCTTAAAAAAAGAAGGTTGATTTTTGGAATCTTTTAAAAAAGATTGATTTTTTGGTTAAAAGTCAACTACGCTTCAATGACTAAGTAGTTGGATTAGCTATATAATCCTTGGTATTATCCAAATCTATGCAGGCCAATTAATGCTTATGTTTTTAACGCAATTTCAGAGCAGCTGAATTGTAATTGAAAAATACTAAAGAAAAGATAAGAAAGATGTATTCCTGACTTGTCTTTGTTGCAGGGGGACGAGCAGCAGGTGCAGCAGCTGCAGTTTCTTTGAGAGGAGTAGTACCTTCTCTAGCTTCATATGGCAGGACTGAGTCTGGAAACACATCTAGAGCGTGGCTTTCTGGAGTCCTTGCCCTCCCTGCAGCAGGTTTTAATTCCATTACTGATGAGAATTTTTGCTCTTGAAGTACATTTTTCAAGGACTTAATGCATGCCCTTCTTGGTTGGCCTCGTGGCTCTTGCTGTGAAATGTTAAACTTCTTTAGAAACTTCTTTCTTATATGTTCCTAGTAAATCATTTGGGCATATGGCTCGCGAAAGAGTAGCATTAACTTGATCGGCGCCAACATTGATGCGCCAACTGTACTCTGCATGGCTGCTACCTTTTCCTTCTTTTTCTTTTGGGGTGGGGGAAGGTTGGGGGGGGGGGGGGTGTTCTTGTGGTGAAAGTAAAATTCAATGGAAATATAAAGGTTAACTAGCTTCACCTATATTTTGAAAAATAAAGGTTAATGTTGGTTGCTTGGCTCAGAATAAGTTCTTTTCTTTTTCATCTTATAGTTAACGTAGTGCAATTGCAAAATTAAAAGAAGAGTAGCCATGTCTCTTGCTTTACATTGGCATTGTGGCATCCGGAACATCTTCAATAACAAATGGTCAATGCTTATATGTGAAAGTGGGTTGAAATGGTTTTGCTGAACTTATCCTCAAAACCTGAGTTATTGGTTCCATTTCTCCCGTACAAAAGTTAACAGTTGTCCTTCTCCCCTTGTATTTCGTTTTGTTTGTATTGCCTCCTGAGCCACAAGTATGCACACTCACATTCTCCTCCTCGTCATCATTAAGCTCATGAGATGCATAAGTTTTTAAGAGTCGAAGCAGATTAGAAGTTATCATGTTACTTGCTTAATATCCTTATAGGAGAAATTGTAAACTTGTACACTAAATTCGTTTTTCTCTTTTTTATTTAGCTTACATGCTCCAGGAGCAAGAAGCATCTGCTGCTCAGGTACCCTATTCTCACTCTTTCCATTGGTTAAGGTGTTGTATCGTGCATTTTATTTTATTTTAGTTCTTTTAATAACTGACATGATCTGTTTCTCCTCTTTCTAGTCGGAGCGCACCTTTATTGCCATCAAGCCAGATGGAGTGCAGAGGGGCCTGGTACGATAGCTGGTTTTTTCTTGCTGCTTCCTTTATTTTTACAACCTCCTATCAGTGTGCTTTTCCCTCGTGATTTTCATTGAAGTGGCTGCTGAATTACTTCACACATTATTAATGTATCTTGATGTTTTTTCTTTTCCTCTCTTGTCTCAACAATCCTACTGTGTAGCAAATGCATGATGTGCACAAGTATTCTCTTTCTGATTGGCTGATAAATTTTTGTTGCATTTTAGATTTCGGAAATCATATCACGCTTTGAGCGCAAAGGTTTCAAGCTGGTTGCTATTAAAGTTGTGATTCCTTCCAAGGAATTTGCACAGAAGCATTATCATGACTTGAGTGAGAGACCATTCTTTAATGGCCTTTGTGATTTCCTAAGCTCCGGCCCTGTCTTAGCAATGGTAAGTGGAATTTAACAGTCAAGTCTCATTTTACTTTGTTTGCTAAACTGTTTCAGCATAAGTAAGTTTATACACATTTCTTCAGGTATGGGAAGGTGAAGGCGTAATCAGATATGGAAGGAAGCTTATTGGAGCCACAGATCCACAGAAATCCGAACCAGGAACCATCAGAGGTGACTTAGCTGTTGTAGTCGGAAGGTAGTAAAAGTTCTTGCCTTGACACCGTACGTTATTCTACTCCTATGATCGTGCTGTTAACACAAGCTGCTTTGCAGGAACATCATCCATGGTAGCGATGGCCCCGAGACTGCCAAGGATGAGATCAACCTATGGTTTAAACCAGAAGAGTTGGTTAATTACACAAGCAATTCCGAGAAGTGGGTATATGGTGACAACTGAGAAGTACCTTAATCTAAAATGCCATTAAATCGGCATAAACAGTCAGAAAGCTCATAATTATCAGAATAAATCAGATGCCATTTTTCCTTAAGGCGAGCAGAAACTTTACCTTTAGCATACCGTTACTTGAATCATTCCAATAATCTTTTGTATTGAAATGCTGAGCCCCATTTTACTTAACTTTTTTATGTTCCCAGTGGAAGCTCTGTTACAACTATTGGTCCATTTGCTTTTGCTTTAACTAACCATGACACTACGTTTTGAAATGTGACATGTTAAAACATACCCCTTTTTGCAAAATGATGGCAACTCCTTTCTAACTCATGCTTCGTTGGCAAAATGCATTGGAACGTGGGAAGAGTCTCACATCACGCAAGATGTCCATATAAGCTTTGGACAATTCCTCACCTTTTGAGCTAGCTTTTGAGGTGTGAGTTAGGTCCAAGTTTATGTGGGCGCCCGAGTTTGTTGTACCCGGCGCCCGGTTTTATCAAAATGATGATTGGACAGCGTACACATCACTTCTTTGATCTCCTATCATTAAATTTTTTTCGAAGTTTTATTCTCCAAACACAGTTTTGAATACTAATACCTCCACTCATTGCCGTTTATATATTCCCTCCATCCCAAATTAGTTGATACTTTAGCAATAATTATTGTCCCAAATTAATTGATACTTTAAAATTTAAAATTGTTAGTTTTTTTAATTATACCTTTAATAATTAAAAGAATTTTTTACAAAATTTAATAGTCAAACATTAGTGATCTCTAAAATGAAATAATGTTGTGTCATTTGACCTTTTAAAAGAATTCTTAACAAAATTTAATAGTCAAACATTAGTGATCTCTAAAATGAAATAATGTTGTGTCATTTGACCTTACAAAGAAGTAAAATAAGAGAGGTATTCAACTATCACAATTATTTACAAGAGACATGTAGAATTAATGGGAGTATTACAGGCGCACCGTAGCGTCCTGGTGGCGTTACCTATGTTCGACTAACAGAATGAGTGATGTGATTGACCTAATATTTTATTGAGATGAACTTCGAGCTGCTGAATCGACAACGTGTTTTTCTGCTTGTTTTGGAAGCTTGAAAGAACATACAAGTGGTGACTACGAGACGGCCTTGCTACTGAGCTTCTTGTCTTCCATCTTTATTTATTGTGCGGTCCGCGCAACAAGAACAAGAGCGCTTTCTCTTGAGAAGCCTGGCGTTGTGGGTGTAGTTACCATGTAAATGGGCTTGCAAATCCAAACAACTAGCTCCTGAATTTCCGACTGAGCAATATACTAATCTATCTTTCTTTGATGTTTGAATTATGAAGACAATTTGGTTGAATCCTAAACCCAAATGGCGCAAATAGTGTTAACATGAATATCCTAATATCGTGTACTTATGGTCAAACTACTATATTGTAGTTCTTCAAACAGATTTTGATATCCTGATAGCCTCATGTTAGTTGTGTGAAAAACAATGACAAAACTAAGGGGGCTGTAGCGACGAGGAGGTGTTGCTCAATTGATTAACTCTATCTAAAACCGAGAGGTGGTGGGTTCGAGCTACAATAAAATGGGGTGGGGGAGTGTAACTCATAGAGTGAGCGAGCTCCGCATGCGAGAGATGCGGGGTTCGGTTCCCACACCCTCCATCTTGTTCATTCTTCTACCTGCTCGTGGTCCGCTTCCTCTTTTGTATTTCAGTGTGAAACCCAAACAAATAGATATACTACTCCTTACGCAGGTTTACTATATATTTATATAAATTTTGATGAATTTTACATATTTAGGTCAAGAATGAGGAACTCAAGAATTAAATCTATGTTGTATACATCCTTCATTTTGCCTCAAAAAGTTACAACTCTATTGGTATAATATTTTTCTCATTACTCTTCCCAACATGATGCATTTGCCTTTCCTTATTTGATTATATTCAACTACTTAATTAGAGATATTTCACATCCTACACCAGAGCTTCAAGTCGATAATGTCTTTTGGTCGGGTGTGATGCATCTCATACCCTACTACGATTCTTATTCATTTAGAACAACATTACTACAACATTGTATTGATGTCTTGTTATGACTAGTCTAGACGGGTCAGACCAAGTTGAAATATTTGGGCTTCAGACTGGTGTACATTTAGGCCAAGTAAGCAAACAGCCCAACAAGAGAGCAGATTTGGTCTGGGATCCGGGTTAAGCACAACAAGAACGTTAAAAGGGAGAAACCGTTCATCGTAAGGATTATGCAAATTATGAACTGTGCTTTAGGCCAAAGTTAGTATCCTCTCATCCCCAATTTTTCTAGTCTGCTCATCCCTGTTTCTATCTGTAGGTTGCTCTTCTCATTGTTAATTGAAGGAACTTGTTTCCCTGTTTGTCGTAGTGTTAAGCGTTCACTACATGTCTCTTTCCGAAAATTAAAGATAAGTCTTTTGTTTACGGACGTGACTAGCTACCAGGCTTTTCCATTCGTGAGAGTGGGAGGAGTTGTAGAAATTCGCATTACCTTTTGCGGCTTGGAATTCTTATTGTATATGATAAATGTATTGGTAAACTACGATCTTTCTTTTCTCGATTTCTAACAATTCTTGTTCTTTTCTAAACTTTTTCATGACAAATAATGTTTCATGGCTTCAAATTCGATCGAACAAATGTTCATTTCTTGGCTTCATGTTACTATTCTTTTGGTGCTCTTTAAAGATACTTACTAATATTGTGTTGTCTACAAAAAGTTATACATATACTGATCATTTTCAAGTCTTAATATGCGATCTTTTTTCATTGACAACATAATGCATAAAGAAGGAATGGGAAAAAACTTATACCTGCACCCGGTGTTTACACCAAGCCAATGAATGCATTACATGTGTTTAGAAATGGAGTTCCACCGCCTAACCATGATTAACTAATACATATTTTTACATCATTAAATTACCTAACTATGGTAACTCAACATGGTTTGGTATAAACACCGGGTGCGGATAAGTATTTGGACAGAAAGGGTGGCAAAAGTTACTTTCACTTCATTATCATAAAAGTATTTACAATTCTTATAACGTTTACTAAATCATAGTTTCTAGTCAATTCCTAAAAGATGTATCTCCTACTCCTTCCAGTTCCTTCTTTGTTCATCTTGCATATTTGCCTTGTAGCTCTAGTTATGATGTTAGGTGTACAGTACACCACAACATTGACTCCTTTTCAAAAGTGAGACTACAAGATGGAAAAGTTCTTTTTCTTTAGTAGTGGGGCATAATATAATACTTTGAGTTAAATCCAACACTTCTAAGAAAAATATTATCTTTAAATATACATTTTAGAACACACTATCAACATAAAATTTTTAACGTTTAAATCCTGAATTTATCACTGCAATAAATAGGTCTGGACATAGAGCTGAGCTGGCTTGGCTCGATTGCTTTTTAGCTCGGCTCGGTCTCATTTAAAGTTTGGCTCAGTTCGGTTTGATTCGGTTAAAGCTCGGCTCGACACGATTAGCTTGATTAATTGTGTAACTTTCATTCATTAGGCTTAATTACCAAAAGAAATTAGAAGTCTACGTGTTATTTAATATTTTAATGCAATAGTTAACACTTGATAAACTAGTACTTTTATCCTAATCTATGAACTATGATTATGATCATCAAAAGGTAAATTTAAATATTATTTTTATATTATTAAGTATGGAGATACAAGAAAAAAAGTCGATTCGGGCTCGGACAAACTCTAGCAAAACTCTGTTGAGCTCGACTCGAACTCGGCTCGATATATATAAAGCTCGATACACGTTCCGCAGATTGTTGCGCCATTTATAATAGGTATGACCAGGTCCTTCCAAATTCCTTCAAACCAAAAGAAAGTTACATTTTCTTGAACTTTATAGTATACTGACTTTATTAATTTCCAAGAAATTGGGTGGCTTTCACGTGGCTGCTATTACTATAAACAATAGTGACAGTCAAAAAGGGACGGTGACACCACATTATCCACAAGAAATCAACTGTTTTTTCAGTTACACACGTTAACATTATTAATGCTACGTGACAATATGACAGTTGAAAACTACCAAAAGAGTTAGTAAAATTCAATCTAAAGAAATTATAATATACTTAAGTCATATGATCACTTATAAGTTGACACTTGGAAATTAAGCAAAGGTGGTTTATTGAGTTGTTCAACTAAAATTTGTCCATATAGAATAAGAATAGTTAATTACTTCTTCTGTTTCAAAATAGTTGTCATAGTTCGGATTTCGAGAGTCAAACGAGTTCATTTTGACCGTAAATTTAAACATATAATCTTTAAGTTTTTTGTAACGATGTTTATATATTTAGAAACTACATAAAAAGTACTATAAGTCACAATAATTAATAATTCAAAATATTTAAAGTGCATATGAAAATATTACGGTCAAAGTTAAACTCGTTTGACTCTCGAAATCTGAACTATGACAACCAATTTGGAATGAGGGGAGTATATCACAAGTCATTGAAAAAATTAAAACCTGCAGGGATTTTAATTAAAGTTCAAAAACTTAGAGATCAAACAAACATTCCTTTAATCTAGGTGTAGCCCTTTAATTTGCCTCTTTTAGTGTAGGGTACATCAAGAAAATCTTTGGCCCTTTTGCAATAAGTAAGCATTTTGGTATTTCACAAAAGGAAGAACTTTTTTTTTTAAAAAAAAAAACCCAATTGGAATGTGATATACCATTACTTTTGTATAATTATTCGAAATCTAGTATATTTACCAGGGGCGGAGGGAGTGTAGTAAAGGGGGATTCGGCCGAACCCCAAGCGTTGGTCCAAACTCGGTATTTGTTTTAAAAAATTCATATAATATTTACAAATTATTAAGTTAGAACCCCATAACTTATTAAACAGACTGGAATCTTGAATCCTTCAACTTCAAGTCCTGGCTTCCCCTCTGATATTTACTAAAATTAATCTGAATTCCTATTTCTTTTAACCTATTATAGGAGTAATATTCCCTATTGCTGAGTGTCGCCATATTAGGGCGCGCTTAATCCAAAAAATTATAAAAATGGAGATATCTTATTCATTCCGCCACGACCCTTACCTGTGTGAAATCATTCTTTACTCTATTTTTGAAAAAGCTAAGTTGGCATGGTCACATGTGAAGATGTAGCAAATATATAAAGTTCCTTTTAACATTATCTTTGTTTGTTATTCATGTAAATGATGTGGTACCCTCAATTTGTTTAACAAACCGGACCACAATGTTGTACTTGTACAGCTAAATTTTGAACAATCTTTTTCTTGCTAGTCCCCCCCTCCCCCCCCCCCCCCTCCACAAACATCCCCTCCCTTGCCTAACCTAGAGGATAAAAAAAAAAAAAAAATTATCGGAAAGGAACATAAAAGTTTTATATTATATGTATAAAATATAATACTATATAACTTATGTATTTATTACCAAAAATGTCAACATTAGATACATGTTTGTAGCTAATGTTCGCGTTAAATGTGGCTCCAACTTTTATCACTAATGGATATATAGGAAGACAATTCTTCGACAAATGCAAAAATTTCTTATGTCGAAAGATTATATATGGAGATAAATAATATGTGTTCGCATGCATGTTAAATCTAGGTTAACGGATGACAAAAACAATTTAAAAATGGACACAAATGATTTATTTAGCCAACTCGAATTTATTTAATGGGGGTGTGTATAAATAATTTATGTATTGTCATCTTTGTTTCATAATGTGATAGGAGTATGATCTGATCAGATATGTTGAATTTTAAAACATCCAAAAAAGGTTATCTTTGCATTAAACTATCATTATGCCAAAAAAATGACATACTCTAGGAAAGTTTGTTAAAGAATAATTAAAATTAAAATATACACTGTTTGCCATTTTCAGCAGATGACAAGTTTATTGATAAGATTTGCCATAATGGAAAAGCCATTAATTTCAACAGATTAGAGGTTTGCTGATAAGGATTTGCATAAATGACCTGTTGACTCACTCTAATGTCAATATCAACAAAAACAAATACTCCCTCCGATCCTATTTAGTTGTAATATTTACTAAAAATATTTTGGACCAAAATATTTGTCACTTTATAAATATTAAGATAAAATTTATCATTTTTTTCATTACTCCGCTAATATCAAAACTCACTCTACTTATTTATATTTTTATAAGAGATATGTAAATGACAAATCTTACGACTAAAAAGAATGTCCGAAACAACCTGCTACAAAACTACCGAGCAGGGGTAAAGATACGATAAGTAGATACATAATTTTGAGTGTGATCAGACAATCAAAAATCAGACAATGACTGAGCAGCCTGTGATTGAGTAATAGATTGATCGACGATGAAATGAAGAACGAAATTTTACGACGGCTTTTTCGAGGGAGAAAGTAGTAGAAAACTGAAATAGGAAACAAGATTGTCAAAAATAGAAATCTAGAAGTAGGAGAAGGGAACATACCCCTCGAAAATCTACATATATTACTAGAATAAATTTTTTAACTTGCTCACAACTTCCAATGTTGAACTTTTGCAATAAATTATGATCCCAAAAAACTGCTAACAGAAAATAAAAACTTTAAAATTTCATAGATCCTAAGCATAACAGAAAATCCCAATACAGAAAAACGACAAATATTAAATTATATATTAAATAAATCAACCAATTACCTACCTCGGACAAAAATAATCAATATCTTTCCAAGTTCAACCACTTGAATCAATTGCATGAATTTATTGTGCGTTAATTTCAAATTAATATTTGGTAATATCATACATTATACGGAAAAAACTTACTCATATAGAGTATTTTAACCAAGTCAAATCAAATATGATTAAATTACTTAATAAGGTAAAACTAAATATTAATCACGATTAAATGAAAATTGTATATTTACAAACATATGACTTACATATAGTTGGAATAAAAGATCCAATGTGGTAAACTTTTATCATCATTTTATCTTTATTATTATTTTTAGTTATATAATTGTATTTGGAATCAACTAGTTCGATTAATCTTAATTCATACTACAAAGAACTCGACATTTGCTCCGTGTAAATTCCATTAAAGTAGTGAATTTTCTTTACTATTATTTTCTCAACTTTCATGCCTCAAATCCAAGACTCTTTAAGTAAAAGTCGAGGGACCATCAATCCACCACACCACATATGGAAATTTATTATTCATCTACTACTGTCATACTTTTTCAATGTCAAGTTCGAAATTGATTTTGCGTTATACATCAACATAAGTAGAACTAAATCTTATTTTAAACAATTTATTTTAATCAATCAATAACTTGCCAATTTAAACAAGGTAATATCAATTACATGAATCTTTTACATTCTTTCTCCCGTATTCAGATTACTAGTCATGGTATAAGTAAATTGTGAAGAGAAGTTTTGCAGCAATCAATAAAGTTGTCTCGTATGATCAATAACTCATATGAGCTGCGGAAATCGATGCTTACATCGCGATGTATTGTATATATCGCAATTCTTACTGTATGCCTTTCTCAAGCCATCCGTTAACTCAGTATGCTTTGTATATTAGACTGACGGTATAAAAGACCCGTAACATATTAAACTAATTATAAATTGAAAATTATTTTTTTCATTAAAAAACTGACATAATTAGAATAATAAAATATTAAATAAATATAGTTAGTTAAATCAAGAATATTTATTGGGAAGTGGGGTTAATGATGAGTGAATCTAGAGAGTCCTTGTAAGTCTAGAGAAAATCACTTTCCATTAGACTTCTTCACAACTATACAAAACCTACACTTACACGTGTCCTTTCTTCTTCAACTTTTCCTCCCTTATAAATTCTTATAACCCCAAGAAACTAAAACTGTTTAAAAAATAGCCACTTTTTCTTATTACCTTAATTTTCCCTCCTATAAAAGTGTATACTAGGGAGTCTTTATTTCAACTCATATTCAAAAAAAGATTGGTTTTTTATTTATTCTTGTTATAGTATAAAGTTTGGTTCTTAAAAAAATTTGTGGTTAAAATGTCAAAGAGTATATTAGTAACTGGTGGAGCAGGGTATATTGGGAGTCATACAGTGTTGCAATTGTTGTTAGGTGGTTATAAGACTGTGGTTATTGATAATTTGGATAATTCTTCTGAAATTTCTATTAAAAGGGTTCAAGAAATTGCTGCTGATTATGGCCCTAACCTTTCTTTTCATAAGGTAGTTTTCTAAATTCTCTGTTTTTTTTTGTTTTTTTGATGGTTTTATGGAGAAGTTATAATTTTGTTGAATTTGAGGTTGGTTTTTGTTTTTTTAGTGTAAAGATTGGATTTTTATTAAAAAGTAGTCCGATACATAAAGCATCTTGCATACGCCTAACAAAACAACTGTTTCCACGACTCGAACCCGTGACCTATGGAGACAACTTTACGGTTGCTCTCTCCATCAAAGATTGGATTTTTATTGAGTTCTCACAATTTTTTTATCAGTATATTATGTGCTTCTTTGTCCATTTCACAAGGCCTGTGAGTATTTAACAAATATTGTTGAATTGTATGGAGTTTAGTTTAGTTTAGTTTTTTAACTTTTTAATATAAAGATTGGATTTTTATGGAGTTCTCAAATTGTTTGAATCAGTATAACTATGTCCTTGCATTATTTTAGTGATTTATCATGTGCTTCTTTATCCATTTATAAGCCCTGTGATTATTTAACAAATATTTTGTCAGGTGTATTGGTAAATTCATTTTCTTTCTTTGAGAATTATTCTTGGTATTGTGGAAAAGGTGGAATTTTATGAATTTTAGTCTTGTTTATTACTTTGTTGATGTAAAAGATTGGATTTTTATTGAGTTCTCAAATTATTTGGATCAGCATATTGTATTCTTGCTTCTATTTTTTGTCCCCTGGTTTATCATGTGCTTCTTTCTCCATTTGATTGCCCTTTTATTTAACAAATATTTTCTGAAGTATACCCTTTGTTTAGTTGTATAGACAAACTGTTATTTTCTTTGCACATGTAGACAAACTGTTAAAAGAGTATGAATTTGGCTGGAAATTAGTCAGTAGTCTATTGAATTTGCTGTTTTTAGTTTGCTGTCAAATTTTCTTTTAGTGCCTCTGTTTACATACAGTTTTCCTGAATAACAGCCTTGACATTTGGGTGAAGCTGGTTTTATTTCCTTAAGTTAGTGGTATAATTCTATGGTTTCATTTTATACTACAGGTGGATCTGCGTGATAAGCCTGCACTTGAGGAGATTTTCCGGTCTAACAAGTAAGTTCTACCGTCCCTTACCTAAAAAATTATGTATTCGGTTATAAGACTGTTTTTTCTAACTTCCTCAGTATATGTTATTATGTAATGTTATTGTACCCTGCAACGACTTATTTAATGTGTTGACTCTGAAATTTGATCAGCTTTGTGCATGATTTATGTGCTGTTTCACATTAAACTAAGCTATGGAGCATAGGTGTTGATCTGTTACCTTTTGATGTATTGGTTTCATCAATTACATATTTGATGCAGATTTGATGCTGTTATCCATTTTGCTGGACTGAAAGCAGTCGGTGAAAGTGTCCAGAAACCTTTGATGTACTATGACAACAACCTTATTGGAACAATTACCCTCTTGAAAGTCATGGCAGAGCATGGATGCAAAAAGGTAATGAACTATTATGATGCTTACTTTGATCTTCCAAGTCATTGTCTTGACTAGTTTCCTTCTCCGATTCTCCAGCTTGTGTTTTCGTCATCTGCTACTGTTTATGGTTGTCCAAAAGAGGTTCCTTGTACCGAGGAATTTCCCCTACGGGCTGTAAATCCTTATGGACGGACAAAGGTAATTTCAGTTGTTTCATCTTGCATTTTAGCACTCATCTTATTCAAATCAAAAACTGCCATGTAGCCCTCATTTGACTGCTTCTCTGTCTACCTTGGTGGTAAAATGCTTTGTCTTGTATATCCCTTTTTCCGTAGTTTTACGTTTTTGGTTCTTATGAGGGTTGGGGGGAAGGTGTGCTTTTGACACGGTAGGTCTGCAGTTTCTTTCCCATGAATGAAAGAATTCTATCTATGTTTCTTCTGTATGTTCCTTGGTTGTTCATGAGCTAACGAGACTCAATTATCAGCTCTTCATTGAGGACATATGTCGTGATGTACAAAACTCTGACTCTGAATGGAAAATCATATTGCTCCGTTACTTCAACCCTGTTGGTGCTCATCCAAGTGGCCACATTGGTGAAGATCCGCGTGGAATTCCCAACAACCTTATGCCCTTTGTTCAACAAGTTGCTGTTGGCAGAAGACCAGAGCTGACAGTTTATGGAACTGATTATTCAACAAAGGATGGCACAGGGGTATGACTCTATTTTCAATAGCAAATCCTTACCTTTTGTACAAATTAACTTCTAAAAATTGCTCCTGTTTCCTTTTTTATGTGAAAGAATTATGATTTGAGAAGTCAACATTTTTTTCATACACTTCTGTAATATTCTAATTTTAAATTTTTTATTTCTTTAATATGGTTTATGTAGATGTTAGATCTATGAATTTACTTTTGAAAAAAACACTTCAGCAATACACTAATTTAATGCTTTCGCATTAAATCGTCCTTGTCCTTCATTTGAGCTTTTCCTTGTAGAATGATTATGTGGTGATACTTTTTCAGGTTCGTGATTACATTCATGTGCTGGATTTAGCAGATGGACACATAGCTGCCTTGCAGAAACTATCTGATCCTTCTATAGGTTTGTACTTGTTATTTGTTTAACTAGGTATTTTTTTTTTCAAGTTTAATATTCTTGCCGGGTGTTAGTTTGCTTAGGAACTTCCATAATATGCAACTGCAAAGCCATCTTACCGTTCTTTCTGAATATCGTGCTTGAAGAATCTGCTTCTGAATTCATGCTCTTTCAATCACAAGGTTTATATTCACATATGCATCCTTCTTTCTGCTTTTGGGTTCCCCATGGTATAAACACCTGCAGTTTCACAAATCTTCCATGCAAATGATAGTATGGAAGACACAGCGGCTTTTTTATTGTGTTAATTTAATATATTTTTCATTGGCTTGTTTTGGAATTATTGTGCTCATTTCCACTGATTTTGGTCTATCTTTTTAGGCTGTGAAGTGTACAACTTGGGTACTGGGAAAGGAACTTCGGTCTTGGAAATGGTGGCTGCATTTGAGAAGGCATCAGGAAAGGTAGTTTGTTAGTAGCTTTCTTTTCATGTATTGTAATGTCCAGTCCGTGAGCTTTTTATTGTGATGATTGTTATGGACAATGCAACACTGCACCTGGTGCGCAGCTCTTTTTATTCTTTAGTTTTCCTGTGTGGAGTGCTTGTCATTTTTTTTACGAGCTGGGAGCTTGTTCCTGCAAACTGAAATGGGTATAATGTTGTTTCCACTTCCTCTCTGTCGTGGATGAAAAAGGGTGCTAGTGTTTTCATTCAAGTGCTAGCCCTTTTCTTTTACCTTCTTTTGTTTGGAGTTACGATGTCATCTCATCCATGCACACACGTAGACTGATTCACCAGGTACATGTTACCTCCCACCAGCAAAGCTAGAGGGTAGCGTTGTCCACCTAAGCTTTAGACAAATGTTAACCATTTTTTCGTCTATCATGACCGATGTTTGTTTTACTTTTTCTGCCTGTTTGTGAAGAAAGTCTTTGTCCCTTGTGGAACGCTGTAGTTGTTGTATAGGCCCTTATGATGTTTTTGGTGCACTAATTTCTTCTCTTTGTGCTTTTCTAGAAAATTCCATTGGTTATGTCTGGTCGGCGGCCAGGGGATGCTGAAATTGTATATGCTGCTACAGAGAAAGCAGAACGTGAACTAAAGTGGAAGTAAGTATTGCTAGCAAAAAAAAAAAAAAGCTCCTATCAAATGTAGTCAATGAAGTAACGTGTTCGTCTACTTTTTGAGTTTATAACGCACTAATGGCAGAAGCACGTATAAACAGCGGTGCACATGTACCATCTGTCCTGGACTTGGACTATATAAATGTATACAGAAGATACGTGTACATGTCATTAGATACACGCACTATATTCATGAATCTGCCCCATTACAGTTCGTCTTTGTTTTCATCTAACGGTCTGCCTTCTGTTGCAGGGCAAAATATGGCATTGAAGAGATGTGCAGGGATCAATGGAACTGGGCCAGTAAGAATCCATACGGTTATGAAGGATCGCCACAATCAAATTGACATTGAAGTCTACTTAGCTGCATCTGTCATCATAGTCGTTCGTCGTTCGTCGTTCCTGCTGTTGTGTCATGTATCTATACAAAAATTCTACCAACCTGTGGCCATCAGTCTCTTGAAGGAATGATTCAGCATATAGTTATAGCATTATAGAGGGGATGGGAATGTTTATATTGTCTAACTTGAAAAGTTTCAGAATGTAAGTGGAGTCTTTTATCAGTTAGTGAAAAGTTAAAAGGGTAAAGTTGATGAATAATAGCTTGTTCAGTTTAAGCAGTATTTCATTATTCTTTCTTTTTTCTGTAATTATGGAGTAGCATTTTAAACTTCTTGTTTTAGCACACTCTTGCTGATCCTAACTATATTGCTATTGAGGCATAGTTGATTGATTGATACTAGAACATATCCGTCTTTATTTATGTGCGCTTGAACGGTTACGATGATTGTGCTTTCCAATCGTGTGGATAAACATTTTAATTGTTCCTTTCTTTTGGGATCGTGGTGGACGTGGTGTATGACCTAACTTATACGAACCTCAACTATTCTAGTGGTTACATGTTACTTTCCACTAATATAGGTGCCGATAGTTATTTTCTATTCACCAGAGGGAAACAGTCGCATAGCATTTTTTCCCTTCGGTTATAATTCGTGATTTAGTCTCTTATTACTTAATCATGGTTAGATGCTATGAATTTATACTTTAAATTTTTAATACTATAGTTAATTTCCATGATTTGGTGTAAACATCGAGTGCGAGTAAATATTTATCAGCTAATTATGATTGATGGACACTAAAGAAAGAAGGAAATGGATAGGTCAGAATACCAATTTCACTTTTGTTGACTATATTTCCTGTCAAATTGTTGACTCTTCTTTGTGTGCCACACTATCAAGTATCTATAGTTGGTATCTAACTTGTCTTTTTAATATACTTTTCGTCCATGATTAATTTTGCGTATCATTTTAAATGCTTATAAGCACATTATTTTTTGAGTTACGAAACATTCAAAAAGCCCTCTTCAGCTACTTTTAAGCTTATTCAAACAGGCGCCTAATCTTAGCGCTTAAGTGTTATATACACGGATAATATTCTTAAATTTTATATTATCAATCAATTAACCTGCCTTATATTCAAGACACAAATCACATTTTAAGGAAGGTTACCTTAAAATATCATTTGAAAAATTACCTATAATTTATTTTGCTTATAGCGCACAAAACTTAAATTATTTTTTAAAAGAAATAAAATGGGCAGCTCAGTGCATAACGTTCCGAGTTAATGTAGAGTTCGAGAAAAGACTGCACATCATTAGTGACTTTTTTCACGGCTCGAACCCGTGAGTTAAGTTTCATACGAAAACAATTTTATTAAAATAAAAAAAAAAAGAAAAGAAAAAAAAGGTGGAACGTCACATTTGTGTCTTTGTACAAGAAAGAGACAAGCAATCAATTGTTGTACAATTGAAAACGACAGGTGAGCTCCATTGCCCCCACCCCCCCCCCCCCACCCCACACCCCACCCACCTCCTTCTCCAACTTCCCCTTTCGGTTGTTTGAGAAATAGGCTAAGGTGGGTTCTTGTAAATCATATCAAATGGCTGGAAATGGTGTATTAACAACTACCAAGGTTAGATCTTTGTTTAAAGATTGAATCTTTTTGATGTTTTTGGAATTTTTTATTGTTAAAGTTGCATTTTTTATTGTTTCTTGCATTTTTATTTTCATTTCTTGACTAACCCCATTTGCTATAAAGCAAATGCTACTGTGTAGATGTTTCATTTTGATATTCAGAGTTTTTGTTGTGTAGCAAATGTTGTTATTTAGATATCTTTTTTCAATTTTATTTTGATATGGTAACCCCCCAAATAACAAACCCCCCTATCCAGGAGCGTAGAATAGTTTGTGTCCGATACCTGCTTTGGGGCCTGACTATTCTGGATTCGCATCAGAAGTCCCACTTGGGAGAGTAAATGCATTGTACCAAAGATGACTTTGTTCCTAAGGCTCGAACCTGATACCTTTGGTTAAGGATGTATGAGTGCTTACCATTTCACAATTGATGGTTCATTCGTCAGTTGCTTTGTGTATGTTTCATTAGGCTATTTAGAGTTTTTGTTTGTAATCCCTTATTAGATAGTACTTCTTACTAATCAGGTAAAGGTAAATGATGAATGGCTGCAATGTCTCTCTAAATACAAATATTCTGATTAGGGTAGTGAGTACTAAGTAGTGACTTTCAGAATCTTGTGATATGGGAATTGGATTTGATGTTACTTTTCTAATCTTACTATGGATCATCTTTATCATCGGTGAATATAGTTGAAGTTGGCGAACTCAGTTTAGCAGTTCACTTGTTTTTTCACCGATACATTTAATTTTGATGGTAAGGTTAGACAACTTTGTACGAGATGCTTACAAAATTTTGATGGCAAGGTTAGACCAATTTTTTTACAAGATGCATAACAAAAGAGAAGCCAAAGAAGCTATAATTTGAAGCTAGGAGATAAACTCAATCATGAATTTGAAGTTTGTTATACTTAATGGGGGTTTGTAGATACTAGTATATTGGAAAATGATATCAATGTTATTTGTAGCTTAAGACCATCGGGACGTGAACCATCAATTTGAGAAAAACCGACCAACTTTAAGTTGGATTCGCTCATTTAAATTTGTGCCGTGACACTTGGAATGTTGATGTTATGATTCATCATCATTCTTTTGTACAAGATTTATAAAATAGTTGGTCTTGCTAGAAACTTGCTACTATCAATTACTGTGCATGTGGAGGGTAGGGATGAGATAGTGTATAAGAAATTGTTTGACTATTCTTAGCTGGATTGCTTGAGATAGTTTAGTGTTATTGATAGATGTATGGCTAATTGGATGTAAATATTGTAATTCTAAAGAAAAAAGATGTAATATTTTATGGTAAGATGGTTTTCTTAATTTTATTCAGAAGGGTTTTGCATCACTTGTTTTGATCTTCACTGATGTTGTTTCTCCATTGTGCTTTGCAGGGTCAAGACGAACAAAACATATTAATCTCAGATAGGGAAATTTTTGACATATGTGGACCTTTGCACCTAACCACAGTTGACTGGTGTGTAACCTCTTTGCCATGTCTTTTTAATTAAATTGGTCTTGTATATCATAATTCATAAAGGTGATGGAATTATGATGTATTAGAAAACCTTTTTTTTTTTTGAATGGTTAATTTTGGAAAAACTTGTAGTAACATAAGGAGGCCTATGAAGGCAACTAAATGACAGCGAGTGAAACCCATATCAAAACATATTGAACTTTAGGAGGTTTTATGCTGTTTTTTTAAGAATGATGTAGGGAATAACTTACTAAAGAAAAATGAAGATAAAAAGCAATGACAAAATTTTGCACCAGTGAGGAGTTGGGAATAGATTGTTAGGTGCAAAGTTAAATTTGCACAGGTGAGGAGTTGGGAATAGATTGTTAGCTTGATAACAAGAATATTGTGCTCTCCGATTTTGGATCTTGTTGCCACTGCACTAAGTTACGAGTTTAAAAGTCCACAACCTGTTGAGTTCTCGTGAAGGAAGACGTCAAAACATCATGTGTATTTATCCATTGCAAAGTTGCTGTCTTCATTGCGGACTGATTCTTCCCTTTTCCTTTATGGGATGTTATAAAGTAATTTTCCTTTTAAAAATAAATTTCCGCTCCCCATTTCACCCTCACTTTTGCAAGGCCTTGGTCTCTATTATTGAATAAGTAAGGGCAGATCTGTGTAAAGCAGCATCAGAATGAGTACACACAACTTTTTTTCCTAATGAGCTAGTCAATGGGGAAAGGTGGCTTGGGATTGATGCGGTGATTTTGCCTTTACAGCCCTAGATCTACCAAGTGATGAGGACGCCTCCAAGATTTCAGATAACTTTGTTTTGGTGTGTGAATCTCCCTAGCGCGCCTTGCAGCCTATCAATGATGAACATGACCATAGCAACTTTTGAAGAGACTAATAAATAATGTGTGTGTCAGCATGTGAGGGGGTGTGTTTTGAAGAACCAAATAAATATAGTGTGCTCTATTTAACTGCTAAAGCTTTTAGATTAGATGATCATGTACTTCATTAACAATTACTTCCCAGAGGACATAGAAATATATTATGGTTGCACGACTAATGATCATATACTTCATTAACAATTGCTTGGAAGCTATAAATATCAAACAATTCTTATTACAAGTAATATTTATTGCTCTCTAATGCAGGGAAAATGTTGCTCATCGGCGAGCTGTGGCTGCCAGTTTGGTTCAGGGTGTCTACATCCTAGAGCGAGACCGGCAAGAAAAGAGGCAGGAAAGTAACGCTCTGGCTCCTCCATGGTGGAAATTCTTCCAATTTCAGTTAAATGGTGTGCTTGTTGATGATGTTGATTCCTCCATTTTTGCTGCTGTATATAAATTTGCACCCACAAAATCTAATTCTGATGGTTCCAGCGATAAACCACGGTTTGTTATTGCTTTCCGTGGGACCTTAACCAAAGGTGACGCATTTACACGAGATCTAGAATTGGATGTCCACATAATCAGAAATGGACTTCATCGGTCGTCTCGCTTTGAGATAGCCATCCAAGCTGTTCGACATTTGGTTGCCACCTTTGGGAGCTCGAATATCTGGCTAACTGGTCATTCCTTGGGGGCTGCAATGGCAATGCTTGCTGGAAAAACCATGGCAAAGACTGGTGTATTTCTAGATGCATTTTTGTTTAATCCACCATTCTTGTCGGCCCCAATTGAAAGAATCAAAGATAAAAAAGTGAAACATGGTATCAGATTTGCAACCAGTGTTATAACAGCTGGACTTGCTTTTGCCGCAAAGCAGAAAAACATGAATAATCGATCCGGAGATACATTTGTTGCATTATCTGCATGGACGCCAAACCTGTACGTGAATCCATCTGATCACATCTGTGCTGAATACATTGGCTACTTCGAACACAGAGAAAAGATGGATACGATGGGAGCAGGGTTTATCGAGAAGGTAGCAACCCAAAACTCTATTGGTGGTCTTGTCTTGAATGTCATGGGCAAGGAAAGTGATGAGCCGCTGCACCTTATTCCATCAGCCAATTTATCAGTTAATTTGACTCCTTCGAAGAGCTTCAAAGACGCTCATGGAATCCACCAATGGTGGAAACCTGATATACTAGTGGAGTCCAAGAAACACCAGTTCACATGACATATGGCATAAAACAATTACCATTACACATGACAGATGGTATGTTTATCTAATTTGTCCTCCTGCCCGGGTATACGCATAGCTATTGTTGAACCCCCCAAAAATTACCCTTTCTGTAGAAAAGGATAGGTTTCGGAATATTGCAACAAAGTGGGATTCCAAAGGGTTTCTTTGGAGTCGCCACCTAATTTAAGGATTATTAGGAACCTAAGTTAACTAAGGAGTGCAATTTAACTTTTATTTAAAAGAAATTAAATTAAATTCAGAGATTCTTAGGTAAGTGGTTCTGTTAAATTCGAAAGAAGGTCCTTATTACGGGAGCACTTTCGAAAATCCGCCAAAGGCGGTTAATCCGGCGATTTTCACGAATTTTACTCGAAATTTAATTTGGGATAAATTTTAAATAAAATAAATAGGTAATGACTAATATAGAGAAGATAAAAATTTATTATAACAATATTTGAACAAAAACTTAAGATTAATTACATGAATAATGAGATAAGGGTCGATTGATTGATTAAATAAATAAGGGCTAAATAAATAAATTAGTAGATAATTAGATAAAGAAGTAATAATTGATCAATTAATTAATTAGATAAATAAATAAATAGATAAATAACTTAGTTAGATAAATAAATATTTATATGATTTCAATTAGATGAGGGATCAATAATAATTTGACTAGTTAAGTAAATAAATATAATTAATTAAAGAAATAAATAATTAATTAGAATTAATTAATTGGATAAATGAATAGAATGAATAAATAAATACCACTTAAATAATTTAATAAATAAATAAATAAATAATTATAATTGATTATGCAAATAAACGATTGATTTAAAATTAAACAAATAAATTAATAATAAATACCACTTAATTAATTTAATTAATGAATAAATAAATGAATTAATAAATGGATAAATAATTGACTAAATATAAATAATGAATAAATAGGTACAATTTTAATTTTATTTCTTTTGCACTCGATAATTAACTAAAGGTTTCTACTATCTTAAATTAATTGGCGAGTCCCAAAGAGACGGGATATGCAATTTATAAACAATCTTAGGCAAACAATAAGATAACAATTCAATTAAAGCGACTAATCTACCAGGCTTCTAATCATACAAAGTCCTAAAACATGCTTTCTAAAAGGGGACGGGAGAGAAGGAGTTTCAGAAAATAGAACCCGGGATAGCGAACTTAAGTCGAGCCCTGTATTTCACAAGGCTTTCATTTATTCATTTCTTTTTGTTTTACATTTTCGGGGATATCAAGTCCCGAAAATGCGGAGCGATTCAAGTAACTTCCAGATGCAAACCGTCCCCATTTGTGAGTTATAGCCAACTCGAACTCGACCCCAAGGTGGATTCCATGCCAGGAAAAATAAAGATAAGGATTAGTAAATCTTCGCAATGATTTTACCCGTGTATATTTATGTCAAAGCAATTTTAACAATTTCGTGACCTTAAAGTCACAATGAAACGTAATGGACAAAACAATGGGAAGAGATCAAATTAAATGTTACAATCCCTAAAAAATAACAAGCATTAATTGAACTACTCGCACTTAATCTCATCCAATACTTAAAGATAACAAAACTTCTGAAGCATCACCTCTACCAGACCTGATGAACTTATTAACAAAGGCAAGACTTGCTTTCCTTAACAAAATTATCTCAACCTAGACATCGGCTTAATAAACAAAGTACAAAGCAACCTCTTGATGCAAACCAATTTCACTGATACTACACCACTGGTGGTTGCAATTATTCCTAACACTAATAGTGGTTATCCCTTCTTGGATAATTCAGCCTCACTTGTGTTTCAACAAACCCATTTCCTTGATTCCATTTCTCAGGTATCGCATATGTTCATTGAATATGGTCATCTATATGGCTCAGCCCATAATCACCAAGCAGACATTTACCGAAACGACATACTGGGAAATGAACATACTGTAAATTAACACACATTACCAGCTCTTTACTATTGTTAACGCGAGACAATGCAGGAGAAAATTTTAAATAATTAGACCTTTGCTCTTTTAGTCTGTTGGATCTTTGCTCGCTTGAGATGACAGATCTAGGAGGAGAAATGTACCAGCTAAGACAAATAATAGCTCTTACTTTTATCGTATTACCAGCTTCATTATCAATTACTCAGTTTTCGAAATTACCTTGTAAAAAATTATCAATAAGAGAGAACTCCATTAAAGGGAAAAAGACAACCTACTAGCATAAAGCGCACCAGTTTTAGACTGCAGGAAATGAAGATCTAGAGAACATAGCAAATTGTTAAGGAGGATGCATACTTTAGTGCTCTGAGAGCAGATGACAGTAAAGCGGGAATTCCACCTAAAACTGAATCTTTGATATAATTAAAGATTGTATATTGGAAAAGGAACAAGCACCAAATCTATGATAAAGGGACTGAAACTCAACTCTTAACAGATTACTAGGACTGAGGAGAACAGAAGCAAGGAGACTAAGAAGTGCAGACGAAAACATCTAGAAATGAATGCAGAGAAACAGGGAAGAAGCTTGGGAAAAGCTTATAATTAAATTCTGAACTTCCTTATAACATCTCACTGAACAACCAGAATTATTCTAAAACCAAACCTGAACATATCTTCTATTACTTGCTCCTGCACACCCTTAAATTTCCCTACTACAAGCTCACAAAGCCAACCTCTATCTTCCTAGCATATCCTGAATACACACTCACATAACCTACAGCAGCCACAAACTCCTCTACACTCCCTGAACCTCCCTTAATTCTCACACCCCTCACTACTCCCACACTGCCCTGAACAGCAGCCCCTTTCACAGGATCAACTAGACACACAGGCCCTCTTTCGAACCTGAAAACAACCACCAGAAACACCCTCATACTCCCACATTAAAACTGCATACCCCCAAGAATCCCTGAACATCTACACCTCTCAAAAGCCACATGCAACTTCATATCTACTCCTAAAGCAACCTCAATATAAACTCCAACCATCAGGATAAACTTACAACTCCAAGATAGCCTCTGTACCAACTACCCACATCTCTCAATCACAAGCTGCCCTACACTCCTCAAATGAACCACAGACCAATGGAGCAGCTATGCAAACTACCCACACATGCAGAGCAACCAAATACAACCTCTACACTAACCAATTACCAAGGAAAAGTAAATACATATGCAGATTTAAGGGAAATAGAGGGCAAGACCCCATAACTGGACCTATAAACATTCAGACCTGAAGAAGACATGACAAATACTCTGTCTCTTTTAAGAATATTTCAAATTTATACTTTGGAATGTAAAGATTTAAACTTTATACACAGGTAAGTTCCAACTGAGGATTCTAAGCCTATGCTAGCATTTTAGAAGCTATCAATATTGAATCTAGGTTAACAGCCCTCAAAATCACATAAGGTTAAGTTCTTTAGCTGAAACAGTTTCCTTTTTTACTTCTATTAACAAAGTACTAAGTTCATTTACAACTCAACGGACCAGACCTTATTCTTGGCTAGTATCATGGACCTGTAAAGGAGCAAGCAACTTGCAGTTTTAATTTCTAACAGAGTTGTCTAAGGATTGGCTCTTTTAACATACATTCAGCCAACATCATTTTTACAACTACTTTCAAGTTTAGCAAGAGTTCATAAGAATATTTTCAGGCCCTTTAACATACACTAGTTAATGAATCAGCAGTAACAAACATGTATCACCAAAACAAACATATATCACCTAAAATAAAAATGCAGGCAGCTACTGCTCTAAGTTAACAAAAAAATGTAAAATGGATAAATTATTACCTTTCTAAATGCAATGAACTAAGATGTGGACTGAATAATCTTAACTCGAACTAAAGCGACCCGACGACGTAAGTTCGATAATAATACTCTTACTCTTAACCAAAATTTAGTGAAGCTATGTATATATTTCCTAAAAACTGAGCAAAAATTTTAAGTATTTCTAAAGGAATACAAGAAGCTTAACCGAAGTAGTCCAACTGTTCGTATTAATGTTTACATAATATTCTAACACTATTTACACTAAATAACAACTCACAAACACAAATTTATCATAAAATGCGATTAAGAATAGGTTATTACAGTTCATATCCATAGACGACATAGTTAAAGTCGAGAGACTGTTTCAAGAATTAAGTAAAGAGAAACTCGACTGCACAATCATAATAAAGCACATGAAAATAAAAGAAGAAATGGGTTATTACCGTTTTTCGAGCAGCGGACAAGGGCGTCGATCCGAAGAATGTGAATCAACACAAAAGCGACTCGAGCGAGGTCGTCGACTCGAACAAAGTCGACGACTAGAAAGGAGAAATGACGACACAAACTGAAAGCGACGTTCGACTCCGAAAACAGAAACTAAAAACACAATGAGTATCTTTTTTAACTAAAAAAAATCTGAAAGTATATATAAATGCTGCCGTTTTTTTATGTGTTAAAATCCGAACCCTGAAAAATGAAAGAATGAGGGATTAAATACCTGAATAGGCTAGGGTTTAAGCCCTTTTGAATTTCCCTCCCGATCCTTACTCGATTTTTACCTTTCCTTTTGAAATCAGGGTCAAAAAAGTCTAATCCTTTCGGATCGTACCCCTTTCACTCTGATTTCAAAGGAAATACGAACGTTGTGACCTCTTTACGGCTTGGATCGATTCGCGTTCAAAATGGACGATTTAGATTGCTTTGAGTTCTTGTACTAGAGAGAGGAAAAAGAGAGTGGGGGGGGACCATGGTACGGAGGCTTTTGGACTGATTCATGGAGTGAATGGAAATCGATCGCGGGTCGAGATTGAGAGAAAACGGGTCGCGGGGTTGGGGAATCGGGTTAAGCTGAGGAACTGATTTAGGGAGATGAGATGCGCGTAGTGTAATGTGTGTGATATATGTATTGTTTGCATGGGTAGGCTGGATTTAAAGTGTAAAAAGCAATTTTAGCCCTCTTCTTAGAATAGACTAGGAATTTAAAGGGATTGCGCGATAGGACAGAAATTAGGATACACTTTGTAATTTTAGCCCTCTCTTGGAATGAATTAATTTACTTTAATTAAATTTAATTAATTAATTTCAATTCAAATAATTTAAATTTAAATTTTATTTTAATAATTGATTCTCATTTTAATTAATTAGCCATTAATTATGTCTCGGGACGAAATTGGGTGTCAACAGCTGCCCCTCTTTACCCGGAAAATGATGAAAGAGTTTTTAGGGTAAAGAAGTTGACGAGAAACCAATTTTGTCCCGACAAAACCAAGACTTTTGATTCCACGGACCAAAAGGCGAGGCTTATGGACATGGCCGAACTCCGGTTCCTGAGTTGCCTACATATCTCGGGCTGAAAGAGAATCAGGCCATGTGTAGTTCGACAACACTTAGATAAGAAGATTCGCACGATTGATAGAAAGAGGCGCACGAATAGGAAAGACTTCAAACTGACGCCTAATCTGAAATGAAAGATTAGGTAAAACTTGTTTGTTCGAGTGCGATTCTTCAGATTCTCGTTGACGAGTCTAGCTCATATCAACGATTGCCCCAGTTCACTGCTAAGAGAGAGTTCCACGTTATGCTCCAAATGCTACTGCGGTATTGCCAAAATTCTGTAAAGACTTAACAAATGGTAAGCGAGCAACTGCTAATAAACTTACAATAATATTTGGAATAAGAAATAAATAAAAGTATAATATAAAATTGTAAATGCTGGTCGTGATGCTCAATAAGTTCTTCTTTCGATCAACTGACGAGATGCTCCGCCCGGAGAACCTTTAGGCTGATCATTATTCTGAAACAGTAAAGCAAGACAATAAGTAAAGCGAAAATGAATTTGTAAAAATGCAAGGCTTTCATAAGATAAGTTGACTAACGAGACGTGATGTCTCGAGTCGAATCATGCATTTCAAATACAATATGTCAATATTGCAAGACAACCGACATTGCGAAACACTCCGAGAGCGGTGCTCCAGCCGACTTGTCTTAAATTATCGATCTACTTCAAACATAAAATGCTAATATTGCAAGGCAACCGACATTGCGAAAACACTCCGAACGTGGTGCTTCAGCCGACTTGTCTTAAACGATCAGTAAATTTAAATATAAAATGCCAATATTGCAAGACAACCGACATCGCGAAACACTCCGAAAGCGGTGTTCCAGCCGACTTGTCTTAGATTATTAATAAATGCCAATATTGCAGGACAACCGACATCGCGAAACACTCCGAAAGTGGTGTTCCAGCCGACTTGTCTTAAACTATTAATAAATATCAGATATAAAATGCCAATATTGCGAGACAACCGACATCGCGAAACACTCCGAAAGCGGTGTTCCAGCCGACTTGTCTTAAACTATTAATAAATGCCAATATTGCAAGACAATCGACATCGCGAAACACTCCGAAAGCGGTGTTCCAGCCGACTTGTCTTAATTTATCAATAAATTTGAAACATAACATGCCAATATTGCAGGACAACCGACATCGCGAAACACTCCGAAAGTGGTGTTCCAGCCGACTTGTCTTAAATTATCAATAAATTTTAAATATAAAATGCCAATATTTTGCAAGACAACCGACATTGCGAAACACTCCGAAAGCGGTGCTTCAGCCGACTTGTCTATCAGTATCGCGAGATAAATTCTATCGCAATGTCAAGATTCAAGAAAAGAAAAGCGCCGCCTTTTCGGCAATAATCCAATGTAATGCTTAGATGTCAAGCCAGCCAAATCATTTGCATTATCAACTTGATTGGTGTTGCTTGCATGGATAGTGGTGTAAAGTTTTGAATGATCTCTTCAGTTCATATTGAATCTGATGTTCAATTCTTTGAATGCGCGTTCAATAAATTGTTCATCCATAGTGCGAATGAACCTCCCATTGCAAGCTTTCCGGTTCCTGCTCTCAAAGAAAAATTTGTTAGTTTTGGGGAGGGGTGTTTGATTTGTGCTGATTCATCTTGAATTCGCTGCTATCGCTTCCTCTTCTTCGTGAAACTCGGGCTTTGAAAACCATCCTCGGAAACTTGGTTTATGAACTCAATAGTATAACTCATCTTAATATAGAGGCAAAAATAAAAATAATTTGATAAAATAGTAAGCAAGCAATCATTGATATGCAAGTAAAAAGTTTATAATGCATGTAAAATTCCTGCTTTAACTCAAACTCATGACATATCTCGAAACAAACTGAACATCCTTTGTATTGCAACTTGTGCTAATCTTGAATACTTTCAGAACTTTGTTGTTCCATCCTTTGATAAGCAAACCAATTCTTGCAAAGATCTGCCCCAGTTATGAACTTCCAAATCTTCAACTCATTTTGCAAAATTTGCCCCAGTTGGTATCTTTCAAATCTTCAACTCATTTTGCAAAATTTGCCCCAGTTTCTATCTTCCATATCTTCAAATTATCTTTACAAAAAATTGCCCCAGTTGCTTGCCTTAAGGAGACTGAAAATTTTAATATTATAGAGTCGAGCCCGTTAAGAGCGCCTACGTATCCCTCCACGGGAATCAGACCGTGCGTAGTTCTGCTTACATAAGATTTTTTGGGAAGATATGGCAATCTAAGTACGAAGCCGTATCCGAATTGGAAAATCCACACATCTGCCTAGATGCATAGTTCGGCATTACATCATAAAAGATAAACAAGCCTAAAGCGTTACAATATTTTGACCGAATCCGACGGGGATTGCCTACTTATCCTGTTGCCATTCCAGGAATCAGGTCAGAAGTAGTTCAAACTTACATAAAAGAGGAAATAGGGGAAATTCTTATATCAATGCAACCAAACTCTATGTGAGTTACTACGTATCCCACCTTGGGACTCAGGTCACGCGTAGTTCGTATTACATCAAAGATTACATTCAAAACCATGCTAACTTGCGATCGCCTCAAACATAGTATCTTTTGACGGCATCTGCGTTGATTGCTTTTGGCCAAACTTGACCATCCATTTCTGCCAGAATCAGTGCTCCTCCGGATAAAACCCGATGAACCACATATGGACCTTGCCAATTCGGTGCAAATTTGCCCCTTGCTTCTTCTTGATTAGGAAAGATCTTCTTTAGCACCAATTGCCCCGGTTTAAAGTCTCTCACTCTCACTTTCTTACCAAAAGACTTGATCATGCGATTTTGGTAAAGTTGCCCATGACAAATTGCATTCATTCTTTTCTCATCAATAAGCATCAACTGTTCACATCTGATCTTCACCCATTCAGCATTTTCTAATTCAGCTTCTTGAATGATTCTCAAGGAAGGAATTTCTACCTCCGCGGGTAAGACTGCTTCTGTGCCATACACCAAAAGATAGGGAGTTGCCCCAGTCGAAGTTCTAGTGGTGGTGCGGTACCCAAGAAGTGCAAATGGCAACTTTTCATGCCAATCTCTATAATTATCAATCATCTTGCGAAGAATACGCTTGATGTTCTTATTTGCCGCTTCAACAGCTCCATTCATTTGAGGGCGGTATGCAGTAGAGTTGCGATGAGTAATCTTGAAACTTTCACAAGTCGCTCTCATCAAATCACTATTCAAGTTTGCACCATTATCAGTGATGATTGATTCAGGAACTCCGAATCTACAAATGATATTGTTGCGCACGAAATCTGACACCACTTTCTTGGTTACAGACTTGTGAGAAGTTGCTTCCACCCACTTGGTGAAGTAATCAATAGCCACCAAAATAAAGCGATGTCCATTTGAAGCGGCCGGCTCAATAGGACCAATAACATCCATTCCCCAAGCAACAAAAGGCCAGGGAGAACTCATTGCATGAAGTTCAGAAGGAGGTCTTTTGATCATATCTCCGTGAATTTGACATTGATGGCATTTTCGCACAAACTGAACACAATCAGTTTCCATAGTTAACCAAAAATAACCGGCTCTCAAGATCTTCTTTGCCAAAACAAAACCATTCATATGCGGCCCACAAACTCCCGCATGCACTTCCGTAAGCAATTTATTTGCTTCAACTGCATCAACACATCTTAAGAGTCCCAAGTCTGGGGTCCTCCTATATAGAATTTCACCGCTTAGAAAGAATTGATTTGCTAACCTCCGAATGCTCTTCCTTTGGACACTTGTTGCATTTTCAGGATAACTCCCAACCTTGAGATAATTCTTGATATCAAAATACCATGGATGTCCATCCCGTTCTTCCTCAACTTGAAAACAATAAGCTGGCCTATCATGCAATTCAATTTCGATAGGATCAATATAATTCTTGTCAGGATGTTGGATCATGGAAGATAAAGTTGCCAAAGCATCGGCAAACTCATTTTGAAGCCTCGGAACATGCTTGAACTCTATCTTTACGAACCTTTTGCACAATTCCTTGACACAATGCAAATAAGGAAGAATCTTTGCATTTTTGGTGTTCCACTCGCCTTGCACTTGGTGAATCAGCAAGTCGGAATCCCCAATCACTAAAAGTTCTTGAATGTTCATATCAACTGCCAATCGAAGGCCCAAAATGCATGCTTCATATTCAGCCATATTGTTAGTGCACGGAAATCTTAGCTTGGCCGAAACAGGGTAATGCTGACCCGTTTCAGAAATTAAGACAGCTCCAATACCAACACCTTTGAAATTTGCTGCTCCGTCAAAGAATAGACGCCAACCATCATATTCAGAAGAGATGTCTTCACCCAGAAACAAAACCTCTTCATCGGGAAAGTAAGTTCTCAATGGTTCATAGTTTTCATCAACAGGATTTTCAGCTAAATGATCCGCCAATGCTTGTGCCTTTACCGCCTTTTGGGTGACATAAACTATGTCAAATTCACTCAACAAAATCTGCCATTTTGCTAATTTTCCCGTGGGCATCGGCTTTTGAAAGATATATTTCAAAGGATCCATCCTCGAGATAAGATAAGTTGTATATGATGAGAGATAGTGCCTTAACCTTTGTGCGGTCCAAGTCAAAGCGCAACAAGTTCGCTCCAGGAGAGTGTACCTGGCTTCATAAGGGGTGAACTTCTTGCTTAGATAATAAATGGCTTGTTCTTTCTTCCCGGTCTTGTCATGTTGCCCCAAGACACATCCAAATGCATTTTCCGAGACAGACAAATATAATATCAATGGTCTTCCAGGTTCAGGAGGAACTAACACAGGCGGATTAGATAGATACTCCTTAATCCTATCAAAAGCTTTTTGACAGTCTTCCGTCCACTCGATAACAGCATCTTTCTTCAACAACTTGATTATTGGTTCACAAATAACCGTGGATTGTGCGATGAAGCGGCTTATATAGTTCAAGCGGCCAAGAAAGCTCATCACATCCTTCCGGCTCTTTGGAGGAGGCAAGTCCTGGATAGTCTTGATTTTGGACGGATCCAATTCTATACCCCTCCGGCTTACAATGAAACCCAACATCTTACCAGCAGGAACACCAAACGCACATTTTGCAGGATTAAGCTTCAAGTTATACCGTCGAAGGCGGTTGAAGAATTTTCTCAAATCAGTCAAATGCTCTTCTTTCTTCTTGGATTTGATAACAACATCATCTACGTAGACTTCAATCTCTTTGTGAATCATATCATGGAAAAGAGTTGTCATTGCTCTCATATATGTTGCCCCGGCATTCTTCAAACCGAAAGGCATAACTCTATAACAGAACACACCCCAAGGCGTGATGAAAGCGGTCTTTTCAGCGTCATCTTCATCCATTAGAATCTGGTGATAGCCAGCAAAGCAATCTACAAAAGACTGAAGCTCATGTTTTGCACAGCTATCAATAAGGATATGAATATTTGGCAATGGAAAATCATCCTTTGGGCTTGCTTTGTTGAGATCACGATAATCAACACAAACTCTAACCTTGCCGTCTTTCTTGGGCACCGGCACAATATTCGCTAACCAAGTGGGATATTTGAGAGATCGAATCACCTTGGCGGTCAATTGCTTTTGCACTTCTTCCAATATTTGTTTGCTTGTGGAAGTTTTGAAGTTTCTCTTCTTTTGCTTAACAGGCGGAAATGAAGGATCAGTTGGCAATTTGTGAGTGACAAGATTAGTACTCAAACCGGGCATATCATCATAAGACCAAGCAAAGATGTCCCGATACTCGTTCAATAGTTCAATATAAGCTCTTCTTTCTTCCGATGTCAAATGAACACTGATTCTGGTTTCTCTAACATCTTCTGAAGTCCCCAAGTTGATCGACTCGGTTTCTTCCAAGTTAGGCTTTGGTTTGTTCTCAAATTGATCCACTTCTCTTGTTATTTCATCAGGAACAAAATCTTCATCAAACTCCCCAATACTCAATGCATCAGTGCCAGTTTGTTCAGTTGTTTCATTATATGTCACAAGCAAAGTTTCGGCAGTTTTGTTAAGTGGAAAGCTGAAACAGAAAACAAACATTAATCAAAAGCGTAAAATAAAGTAACTAATTGAAGCATATCAAAATAATAGTAGGGAGAATGCAATGCATTTTATTTGTTTCAAAATCTAGTTTAGGGAGGCATACATTAAAGCAAAACATGCAGAATGTAAACAGATTATTTTGAAAAGACATAAACATAAACCAAAAAGCGAAACACAGTTCAGGGCCTCAATCTGACTGTGACGCCAAAATAACTGTTGAGTTCATTCACCAGGTCTCTTCCACTGGGACACAGGTCCAATTGGCCATCGGATCCTTGGCCTCAACATCTTGCACAGGTGACTCCTCAGCACATTCTTCAATAATAACATCGCATTCCAAATCATCACTCAGAAACAAATTGCCAACTCCCTCTATCAGATCCGGTACAATGACTTCTGGTGCCTTGACAAACGACTGGTACAAGGAAGGAAGGGGTTCTGGCATGGCAATGGCCGGTTTCCTTTTGGCCTTCTCAATCTCTTTTTTGGTGGGACAGTAGCCCAAGCCAAAGGTACCCAGATTCTTGGGCAAGCAGATGGGTTCGGTTATGCCGTTCAAATTTGCTCCCAATCCCGAACCAGGTTTGAAACCATTTTTCAACATCTCCACAGCAATCATCTTGGGGACTCTGGGTAGGATACCTTTCTTTGAATCCTCATTTGATGCTCGGGTCACATTCATCAGCTCAACCGTGTGAAAGGTAGTCCCATCAAGCTCTGCGGCGTTGTCCACCATAGGAATCGTGGTGCTAGCATGCGTGGGGCTGTTTCCCTCGCCCTTGACCACTACTTCTTCATTGTTCCATATAAATTTCACACTTTGATGCAAAGTGGAAGGGACGGCTCCGGCCATGTGAATCCAGGGTCTTCCTAACAGCATGTTATAGGTAGACGGGATGTCGAATACCTGAAACTCCACAGAGAAGTTCACAGGACCTATCTGCAGATCAAGATCAATCTCTCCAAAGGTGCACCTTTGAGCCCCATCAAAAGCCCTTGCTTTCACATTGCTCTGTCTAATTTTGCCAGCGTCAATTCCAAGCTCCTTCAGAGTTGCCAATGGACATATATTGAGCCCGGAACCACCGTCGATCAGTACCCGTCCAACAAATTTGTCCCTACATTTGACAACAATATGCAAGGCTTTGTTGTGTCCGAGACCCTCGGGTAGAAGCTCTTCTTTGAAGAAGGACACCTTGTGAGGTTCTAAGATTTGGCCAACCAAGACGGCCAAGCTCTCACCCGTGGTCTCAGCGGGCACCTCTGCTTCCTTGAGCACTTTTAGCAATGCATTTCTATGCGTTTCAGAGCTCATCAGCAAAGCCATAATGGATATGCGGGAAGGAGTATTCTTTAGGTGCTCCAGAATAGAGTATTCCTTTGACTGCATTTTCCTCCAAAAGTCCTCAGCTTCGGTGTCAGTCACTCTTCTTACAACGCCCTCCTTTTCCCTAAGGCCTCGACCCAACTCCTCAGGCGTATAGAATCTACCAGATCTGGTCATGCCTTGTGCAGCAGCAACAGCAACAGTTACCTTTCCACTTCCGATAGGCACTTCAGAATAGTTCCAAGGAACCCTCTTGCTATCATATTGAAGGGGTGAGGCAAGCATGACGGTGACAGTTGGCCTCGGGATACCCGCTTGCACTAGAATAGGAGCTCTAACTTGCACAGATACTTTGGCCTCGTTAGCAACCCTCACATTGCTAACGGGAACAATGGTCCCTTTCAAATCGACTCCCTCCTCAAGGGAAATGACATTGACAGCATTGTTTCCATAGGCGGGAAGAGGATTATCTTGCACATTAGGCTGAGTTCCAGTAAGCTGGATAGTGCCTGATTTGATCAAAGCTTCCACTCTATCCTTGAAGGCATAACACCTTTCCACATCATGGCCCGCAGCCCCAGAATGATAAACACAATGCTTATTAACATCATACCACCTTGGAGGAGGATTTGGAGTATTGTCAGGAACAGGCTGCACAACTCCGGCGCTTCTTAATCTTTCAAACAATTGACCATAAGATTCAGCTATAGGAGTATAGGTTTTGGGTGCTCTCCTCTCATAGCTTTGGTTAGGTCCTTGCATATTTGGACGGACAGGAGCACGGGGTTGGTAATTTTGTGGGCGAGGAGGGTATTGTTGTGGTGCTGGTGCTCGTGGTGGATAATAACTGGGTTGTGCTTGATAGACAGGATATGGAGCGGGAGGAATTTGATAGTGACTAGGATAATTTGGGGGTGGTGCATTTGGGTAAGGAGAAGGAATATTTGGGTAATGAGGAGGTGCATTTGGGTAATGAGGAGGAGTGTTTTGGTAAGTAGGGTAGGTCGGTGGATTATCAAAGTTCAACCTCCTAGCCGGGCGGCGGTCAATGTCTGCGGCAACAGCCGTGACTTCTTCCCTCTTCTCTCTTCTTCTAGCATTGTTTGAGCTGGCCTGAGCATTTTGAGCACTTGACTTCATTTCAGCAAAGCTCACAATCCGACCGGATTTGATGCCTTCTTCCACCATCTCCCCCATTGTGAGAAGTTCAGCATAAGGTGCACCCATCATAGGAAGCATATGCATATAATATGAGTCGTCTTGAGCACGAATAAAGTACTTCACCATATCTCTCTCAGTCATCGGGGGTTGCACCCGTGCAGCCTGTTCACGCCACCTCAAGGCGTATTCCCTAAAAGATTCTGTTGGTTTCTTCTTCAAATTGGCCAAGGTTATGAGGTCAGGGACCATCGCCACATTGTATTCAAACTGCTTTGTGAAATCACCAGCTATATCATCAAATTCGTGCCATTTGCTTATGTCTTGTCTGGCAAACCATTCAGCGGCAATACCTTCCAGACTGTGGCTAAAGTAAGCCATCAGAAGTTCTTCTTTACCTCCCGCCGCCCTCATTCTGTTGAGGTACTTGGTTAAATGAGCAAATGGGTCACCATGACCATCATACATGTCAAACTTCGGCACTTTAAAACCGGGAGGAGGAGTAATGTCCGGGAATAGATAAAGACTGCGATATGAAGTGCTTTGCCGTTTCTTAGTCACCTGCAAGTCCTTAATAGATTGTTGCATGACTTTCATTGCCTGGATTATCTCATCTTGTTCGCTTGTCCTTCCCTGTTTTTCCACGGCTGTGGGCATTTCATTCTGTGGCGGATAATCTGTGAAGTCCGCATTCTTCCCATTAGGGTCATGCTCATAATATAACGCCTCGGGATATCCCTGCCTTGGATCATTGGCGTTTGGAGGAGCAACGGCTACAGGAATGGGCGCTTGAGATTGTGGAGGACGGGGAGTGTCTTTAGCAGGCAAATATTGGTAGTGAGGAGGAGTGGGGTCGTTAGGATATGGATAATATGAAGGATAACCAGCGGGTTGGGCATTTTGCTGAGCGGGCGGGGTATTTTGACTAACTTGTGGGCGATTTTGTGGTGGTGGTGTTTGATTAAGTGGGTTGTTTTGGTATGTGGGTATATTGTGAACAGGATTGGCATTTAAAGGTATGTTTTGAGGGGCTTGCCCTTTAATGGCTGCTAGCTCATCGCTCAGCATTTGTATTTGTTTGGTCAGGTTCAAAATAAGGTCATCCTGAGCAAGGAGGATGTTTCCTCTCGAAGATCCGGGAGTTTCGAGAGTCTTATCATTGAGGACGGGAGGCTGATCATCATTACCGGACATTTTGTCGAAATTCTGAAGTGTATATCAATGTGCAGAGGAAGGCCTTTGGATCAGCTCGATCAGCACAAATCAAACCTCTGTTTAGGAATAAACAAAACAAAAGAAAAATTCAAGAGGTAACTGTGTTAGTTTGCATGTTGTTGGTAAAATTTGCACGTAAGCACATAGCGCGCGTCACGTAGCGCTTTTGCATTTTAAACGGGCGATAAATTAGGCATGTGGCAACCACAAATAATGTGCGTAAAATAAAATGCGGATGCGTCCTACCCTGTAGGGTGCCTCTTTGTGCTAGAGGTAAGCCTAATCGCGCAAATTGCATACACATGTGGATATTATAATGATATAAACCGTTTGTCAATACAAAATTGGGATGTAAATAAACATTAGTAATTGCCATTAGTAATAAACCGGTCTCAAAACGTTACATCGTGATAGAGTTGGGATAATAATATCCAAATATTAAAAGGGGAAGAAGCATCAAGCTTTACATCGGGACAAAAGAAGGGAATTTTAGAAAACAAGAGCTAAATTCTGCTTCAATCTTTAGGAATCAGCAATAATCATCAGCATTCAGCAACATCATCAGGCAGGTGGCCTTTCAAGATACAACCGGTTTGTGGCATAGAGATATCCTGAATATCCCGGGTAATGGCGAACTTGGTCAAACATCAAATCATCCAATGTTGTTATGGGCAAAATGTGAAGGCGAGAATGCCTTTCAGCTTCTTTATCAACAAACCCAGTCTGCTCCCAAGGACTTGTTTCTATCTCCCCAGTTTCATAGATGTACCTTGCCCATGCGTAATACTCAGGAGAACATGGTGGGTTTTGATCTCGACGAATCAATTCTCTTTCTAAGCGAGCCCAGTCATTACAGATGTTTGTTGCTTCAGGAACTGTGTAATTGGGTGCTTCATATTTGATTTCAGACTCCCGAATACCAGCAATGAGTGGGATGGACTGTAATAACCCGAACTGCCTCATCACACGGATCGGAGCGTAAGGCTGGATGCTCCTGAACCCGATCAACCTGATATAATACCGGTCGGGACTCCTTAAACGAACTTCATGATTGCCAATCCATGAATAATTCCAGTGAATGTCCGCGCCACTCAAACCCTTTATATCATCATACCAACCTTGAGCAGTCTTATGACGTCTGAAATTTCCCATTCTTGCATGGTGTGTGGCGATTCGATTTCCATTTTGGGGAATCAAATCATCCAATGGGCCTCGAGTGCAAAGATGTTCAATAACCCATAGTTGCAAAAGAAGATTGCAACCAGAAAAATGACAATTCCCTCCTTTAGAACACTCAGTCAAAGCGCCCAGTATATCGGCCAAAATCATGGGAACCAGAGTAGTCTGCCTCCCATTCACGCCCTCAAATATAGATCGGACCACGGTGCTAAGTCGCATGTCAACTGCGTCATAGCCACAAGGAAATACTAAAGTGCCAAGCAACGCCATTACAAAAGCTTTGGGTCTGAGCTTCTCCCATTTATGTTCAGTGCATTTGAACGCCCTTGGATTGGCGCGATAAGATCCCTTTTTCCCGAAACGGTCAAACAAATATTTCAAAGATACTGTGCCCTGGGTTTTAGTTATCAGTGATGAAGAGTAGTTTAATTCAAACATTTTGCAGAACTTTTTCTCACACTTCTCCATGGGCACAATCAACTCACGGTCATCCAGGGCCAAATTGGTAAAACCAGAAATTTCCTCTAAAGTAGGGCATAATTCACAATCTGGAAAACGGAAAACGCCCTGTTCAGGATCCCATAGTCTTATTAAAGCCTCGATAAGACCCTTGTCTCCCTGGATATCCATTAATGAAACTAGGTTCCCTGTTTTCCTTATGACCAAGGAACCATGATCTCTTCTGATGTTATCCCACCAGTCTTTGAGAATTTTTGGACAAGTGTGGATCATCTGAGTGTTCCAGAAACTCGGAAAAAGGTGGTCTGCATTCATATCTATAAAACAACAAAAGACACGACATGAGATCCCAGATTTGACATGGCAAAGGGCTTGGAGTTCATTATAATATCCACACGATCACATAAGATGCAACGTCGTTGGGTCTGCAATAACCCGTCAACAAAAGGGCGGTTTCTTAATTCTTGGAAACGGTACCAAGGACCGGGTCCAAACTAAGGTGTATATGCATGCATGACCTAATCTCCTTCTAAGAGTGGGCTAACGGTTGAGGCTGACTCGACCTATGCGGGATAGACCTGGCCTCACAACGCAGTAGAACTGGCCATGACAAAACCAGGCAATCTCAATATCCCGAACTAACTTTGGTGACACGAAAGAAGTTTCAAAGGTGAGGTAAGGGCAATGCCCTTCCTGCATAACTACCCGTCAAGCGGGTGCCCCGTGATGAAATCGAGGAGGTGAAAGAGAATTGACAGGCTCCATGAGGGAGGAAATATGAACGGAATGCGGACTATGCACAAATAAGAACATGCTTTATACACAATCAATCTAATCATACAAACAAACATTTATTTAAGCCATGTATACTAGTTTAGGCATTCAAACAATAATGAGTTAAGCTACGCATACATACAATCAACACATATATAAATAGAGGAAATTCATGAAAATCTTTTGGTTAGAACCATTTGCGCAATCCCCAGCGGAGTCGCCACGCTGTTGAACCCCCCAAAAATTACCCTTTCTGTAGAAAAGGATAGGTTTCGGAATATTGCAACAAAGTGGGATTCCAAAGGGTTTCTTTGGAGTCGCCACCTAATTTAAGGATTATTAGGAACCTAAGTTAACTAAGGAGTGCAATTTAACTTTTATTTAAAAGAAATTAAATTAAATTCAGAGATTCTTAGGTAAGTGGTTCTGTTAAATTCGAAAGAAGGTCCTTATTACGGGAGCACTTTCGAAAATCCGCCAAAGGCGGTTAATCCGGCGATTTTCACGAATTTTACTCGAAATTTAATTTGGGATAAATTTTAAATAAAATAAATAGGTAATGACTAATATAGAGAAGATAAAAATTTATTATAACAATATTTGAACAAAAACTTAAGATTAATTACATGAATAATGAGATAAGGGTCGATTGATTGATTAAATAAATAAGGGCTAAATAAATAAATTAGTAGATAATTAGATAAAGAAGTAATAATTGATCAATTAATTAATTAGATAAATAAATAAATAGATAAATAACTTAGTTAGATAAATAAATATTTATATGATTTCAATTAGATGAGGGATCAATAATAATTTGACTAGTTAAGTAAATAAATATAATTAATTAAAGAAATAAATAATTAATTAGAATTAATTAATTGGATAAATGAATAGAATGAATAAATAAATACCACTTAAATAATTTAATAAATAAATAAATAAATAATTATAATTGATTATGCAAATAAACGATTGATTTAAAATTAAACAAATAAATTAATAATAAATACCACTTAATTAATTTAATTAATGAATAAATAAATGAATTAATAAATGGATAAATAATTGACTAAATATAAATAATGAATAAATAGGTACAATTTTAATTTTATTTCTTTTGCACTCGATAATTAACTAAAGGTTTCTACTATCTTAAATTAATTGGCGAGTCCCAAAGAGACGGGATATGCAATTTATAAACAATCTTAGGCAAACAATAAGATAACAATTCAATTAAAGCGACTAATCTACCAGGCTTCTAATCATACAAAGTCCTAAAACATGCTTTCTAAAAGGGGACGGGAGAGAAGGAGTTTCAGAAAATAGAACCCGGGATAGCGAACTTAAGTCGAGCCCTGTATTTCACAAGGCTTTCATTTATTCATTTCTTTTTGTTTTACATTTTCGGGGATATCAAGTCCCGAAAATGCGGAGCGATTCAAGTAACTTCCAGATGCAAACCGTCCCCATTTGTGAGTTATAGCCAACTCGAACTCGACCCCAAGGTGGATTCCATGCCAGGAAAAATAAAGATAAGGATTAGTAAATCTTCGCAATGATTTTACCCGTGTATATTTATGTCAAAGCAATTTTAACAATTTCGTGACCTTAAAGTCACAATGAAACGTAATGGACAAAACAATGGGAAGAGATCAAATTAAATGTTACAATCCCTAAAAAATAACAAGCATTAATTGAACTACTCGCACTTAATCTCATCCAATACTTAAAGATAACAAAACTTCTGAAGCATCACCTCTACCAGACCTGATGAACTTATTAACAAAGGCAAGACTTGCTTTCCTTAACAAAATTATCTCAACCTAGACATCGGCTTAATAAACAAAGTACAAAGCAACCTCTTGATGCAAACCAATTTCACTGATACTACACCACTGGTGGTTGCAATTATTCCTAACACTAATAGTGGTTATCCCTTCTTGGATAATTCAGCCTCACTTGTGTTTCAACAAACCCATTTCCTTGATTCCATTTCTCAGGTATCGCATATGTTCATTGAATATGGTCATCTATATGGCTCAGCCCATAATCACCAAGCAGACATTTACCGAAACGACATACTGGGAAATGAACATACTGTAAATTAACACACATTACCAGCTCTTTACTATTGTTAACGCGAGACAATGCAGGAGAAAATTTTAAATAATTAGACCTTTGCTCTTTTAGTCTGTTGGATCTTTGCTCGCTTGAGATGACAGATCTAGGAGGAGAAATGTACCAGCTAAGACAAATAATAGCTCTTACTTTTATCGTATTACCAGCTTCATTATCAATTACTCAGTTTTCGAAATTACCTTGTAAAAAATTATCAATAAGAGAGAACTCCATTAAAGGGAAAAAGACAACCTACTAGCATAAAGCGCACCAGTTTTAGACTGCAGGAAATGAAGATCTAGAGAACATAGCAAATTGTTAAGGAGGATGCATACTTTAGTGCTCTGAGAGCAGATGACAGTAAAGCGGGAATTCCACCTAAAACTGAATCTTTGATATAATTAAAGATTGTATATTGGAAAAGGAACAAGCACCAAATCTATGATAAAGGGACTGAAACTCAACTCTTAACAGATTACTAGGACTGAGGAGAACAGAAGCAAGGAGACTAAGAAGTGCAGACGAAAACATCTAGAAATGAATGCAGAGAAACAGGGAAGAAGCTTGGGAAAAGCTTATAATTAAATTCTGAACTTCCTTATAACATCTCACTGAACAACCAGAATTATTCTAAAACCAAACCTGAACATATCTTCTATTACTTGCTCCTGCACACCCTTAAATTTCCCTACTACAAGCTCACAAAGCCAACCTCTATCTTCCTAGCATATCCTGAATACACACTCACATAACCTACAGCAGCCACAAACTCCTCTACACTCCCTGAACCTCCCTTAATTCTCACACCCCTCACTACTCCCACACTGCCCTGAACAGCAGCCCCTTTCACAGGATCAACTAGACACACAGGCCCTCTTTCGAACCTGAAAACAACCACCAGAAACACCCTCATACTCCCACATTAAAACTGCATACCCCCAAGAATCCCTGAACATCTACACCTCTCAAAAGCCACATGCAACTTCATATCTACTCCTAAAGCAACCTCAATATAAACTCCAACCATCAGGATAAACTTACAACTCCAAGATAGCCTCTGTACCAACTACCCACATCTCTCAATCACAAGCTGCCCTACACTCCTCAAATGAACCACAGACCAATGGAGCAGCTATGCAAACTACCCACACATGCAGAGCAACCAAATACAACCTCTACACTAACCAATTACCAAGGAAAAGTAAATACATATGCAGATTTAAGGGAAATAGAGGGCAAGACCCCATAACTGGACCTATAAACATTCAGACCTGAAGAAGACATGACAAATACTCTGTCTCTTTTAAGAATATTTCAAATTTATACTTTGGAATGTAAAGATTTAAACTTTATACACAGGTAAGTTCCAACTGAGGATTCTAAGCCTATGCTAGCATTTTAGAAGCTATCAATATTGAATCTAGGTTAACAGCCCTCAAAATCACATAAGGTTAAGTTCTTTAGCTGAAACAGTTTCCTTTTTTACTTCTATTAACAAAGTACTAAGTTCATTTACAACTCAACGGACCAGACCTTATTCTTGGCTAGTATCATGGACCTGTAAAGGAGCAAGCAACTTGCAGTTTTAATTTCTAACAGAGTTGTCTAAGGATTGGCTCTTTTAACATACATTCAGCCAACATCATTTTTACAACTACTTTCAAGTTTAGCAAGAGTTCATAAGAATATTTTCAGGCCCTTTAACATACACTAGTTAATGAATCAGCAGTAACAAACATGTATCACCAAAACAAACATATATCACCTAAAATAAAAATGCAGGCAGCTACTGCTCTAAGTTAACAAAAAAATGTAAAATGGATAAATTATTACCTTTCTAAATGCAATGAACTAAGATGTGGACTGAATAATCTTAACTCGAACTAAAGCGACCCGACGACGTAAGTTCGATAATAATACTCTTACTCTTAACCAAAATTTAGTGAAGCTATGTATATATTTCCTAAAAACTGAGCAAAAATTTTAAGTATTTCTAAAGGAATACAAGAAGCTTAACCGAAGTAGTCCAACTGTTCGTATTAATGTTTACATAATATTCTAACACTATTTACACTAAATAACAACTCACAAACACAAATTTATCATAAAATGCGATTAAGAATAGGTTATTACAGTTCATATCCATAGACGACATAGTTAAAGTCGAGAGACTGTTTCAAGAATTAAGTAAAGAGAAACTCGACTGCACAATCATAATAAAGCACATGAAAATAAAAGAAGAAATGGGTTATTACCGTTTTTCGAGCAGCGGACAAGGGCGTCGATCCGAAGAATGTGAATCAACACAAAAGCGACTCGAGCGAGGTCGTCGACTCGAACAAAGTCGACGACTAGAAAGGAGAAATGACGACACAAACTGAAAGCGACGTTCGACTCCGAAAACAGAAACTAAAAACACAATGAGTATCTTTTTTAACTAAAAAAAATCTGAAAGTATATATAAATGCTGCCGTTTTTTTATGTGTTAAAATCCGAACCCTGAAAAATGAAAGAATGAGGGATTAAATACCTGAATAGGCTAGGGTTTAAGCCCTTTTGAATTTCCCTCCCGATCCTTACTCGATTTTTACCTTTCCTTTTGAAATCAGGGTCAAAAAAGTCTAATCCTTTCGGATCGTACCCCTTTCACTCTGATTTCAAAGGAAATACGAACGTTGTGACCTCTTTACGGCTTGGATCGATTCGCGTTCAAAATGGACGATTTAGATTGCTTTGAGTTCTTGTACTAGAGAGAGGAAAAAGAGAGTGGGGGGGGACCATGGTACGGAGGCTTTTGGACTGATTCATGGAGTGAATGGAAATCGATCGCGGGTCGAGATTGAGAGAAAACGGGTCGCGGGGTTGGGGAATCGGGTTAAGCTGAGGAACTGATTTAGGGAGATGAGATGCGCGTAGTGTAATGTGTGTGATATATGTATTGTTTGCATGGGTAGGCTGGATTTAAAGTGTAAAAAGCAATTTTAGCCCTCTTCTTAGAATAGACTAGGAATTTAAAGGGATTGCGCGATAGGACAGAAATTAGGATACACTTTGTAATTTTAGCCCTCTCTTGGAATGAATTAATTTACTTTAATTAAATTTAATTAATTAATTTCAATTCAAATAATTTAAATTTAAATTTTATTTTAATAATTGATTCTCATTTTAATTAATTAGCCATTAATTATGTCTCGGGACGAAATTGGGTGTCAACAGCTATCATGGCACGTTCTTTTCTGTTCTTAGCTTAATGGCTCCGTCCTCTACTGGTGCTAATGTTGCTCTAAAGACGCAGTTAGTCTCTCGTTACTTCGACTTCAGATTTGTTCATTCATGTTTCTGTATTTTAGTGAATCCATCTATACTTTCCTTACCTTGTTGCCTAGTGCATGATGTACTTCTCATTGTATGTAGGTTTCTTTAGGAAAAGGTGGGTGAGTAGGCAGATTGTTAATGTACTATTGAGCATCAATGTTTAGTTCTACAAGTGAATCCTTCAATGTGCTTACACTGAAATAAATGGAATCCCTTCAGTTTCCATATGCATGTAATATTCTTCTAATTGCACTTTGGAAATGCCAAATGCATAGTTGGAATAATGAATATATTGTTGATTAATGTTAAGTTATGTGAACTAATGTTACATTTCGAGAGAACAAGTATACTTAGCATGCACATCAACTATTTCACTGATTATAAATTACTCGCTTAGTACATATAGCGAGTTAAGTTTTTTTTATCTTGTTAGAATTCGAGTTAGTTTCATATAGTCATTAACTTCATTCACCACTAGACCACAATATTAGATTCGTTTTTGGTCACATGCAGCAGTAAAAGGTTGAAAAAGAAGTTCCCTACAAACTCCAATCCCAAGGGACCTAACCCAACATGAAAATTGAAAATATTGCAGAGAGTAGTCCAACAATAATGTCACTACTTTTAAAGATTGGTCCACTTTTGTAATGTCCTTATTTCCTGTTGAACCCACTAGCCAGTAGCCATCAGAGTCTATGGTGCCCACTTCTTTTGCTCAATCACCTATTATCAACTGTGTTTTTACGACCTCGACTATTTTACTGGATACTCGTCATATCTTATTAATGCAATAATCAAATAATCTCATTCATCAAAGTTTAAACAAATGAGAAGAAATCACATATTAGTGGCATATCAAATTGGCACTACTTACAAAAAAGTATCATCTTTTGCCAAAAATTAACTTTTAAGAAGAAAGAAAGAGAAAGCATATCCTTTCCAGCTAATGCTACTCATAAATCTCTAGACACTTTCATTTTTCCACTTATGTTTTAGAAAAAAGAAACTTCCAAGTTTCAAATATGTAACAATAGAGTGTGTTTTCTATTTTCTGATCGGCTAAAAGATTATGATGTCTACGTACATCTCACCCTTCTCAACTCTACTTATGAGATAACACTGAATATGCTGTTTGTCGTTGATAAACGATTATGATAGAAGCTTAAGTTAACACTCAAATACTACATTAAAGAATCCATTTTCTAACTTTGACTAGATCAAAGAATCCAGAAATCACATGTAGCCAAGATAATTAAAATATTTCTCCAACAAATAAAACAAATATTAAACACCCCCTTTAACTAAAAATCTTTTTACATAAACATAAAAGAAACAAGAAGATAAATAAAAGTAGCAAGTACTAACAGTGGAAACCTGAAACAGATCCATCACTTACAGAAATAGCCACTTTACATTCAGCTTTAGTCTCAACATGATGAGTAAAGAACTGGAACATTTTAACCCGACCCGCCAGTTCCAACCTGGACTCGACTTCCATAACGGGTCCAACCCGAAAACCACCTACCCCATCAGTAACAGTAGGTCCCACATTCTCAGGTACACCAACACCATTCACTAATGACAAAGGAAAAGACTTAACTGAAAATGTAGCAGCCATATATTGAGTCTTGCCAGAATTAATCATACCAGCTGGTATAAACATGAACCCTACTTGATTACCTGAATAAAGAAGCTGTAATGAACTATCATAGTGGCTAAATATGTCATGATTAGGGTTCTCAATGGACACGTATTGCGAAAACGTGAACGTAACGGTGTTGTTAGTAGTTGAGAAAGCAGGAAGTTGTATCGAGTTAACTGTTATAACGGGGTTTTTTGGTTTGAATATAGTGAAGTAAACAATGAATACAACAATGAAGATGAATATCAAGAAAATTGTAGCTACTATACATGAAGCTACATTTGTACGTCCACTTGGTGGTTTTCTTGACTTAACCATTTTTTTTGTGAATCTTGAAATATGTCTAATGTTTGTGACTGATGACAAAAGAAAGAGAGAGGATTCAACAAAGTGATAAAGAGTAAAAAGTAGTGTTTGTAGACAAAGTGTGAATATGGAGACTTTTTTGCAATTTTCCTTGCGTAATTTCTGCTCTTTGTCACTTATTTTTCCGTTAAAAAATGGTTGTCATAGTTTCCTGATTAGTCCGTTAAAAAAAAAAAGACACAATTCTAAATTTAGAAACATTTTTGAGTTGAAACTACTACTTTACCGTTAATGACATACTTTTTGGACCATAAGTTTCAAAAGTCTTACCAGATTTCTTAAACTCTGCTCTAAATCAAACTACGATAACCATTTTGGATCGGAGGGAGTATTACATATGGAGGTCCGGGTCCAGCCAAGGCGTGGGTTTTTTATATTTAATTTATATGAAGTGGGATAAAGTATTACACGACAAATTTGCTCTTCGTACAAAACAAAGCAAAACAATTCAAATTTAAAGTGAAATACATATATAGTACTTAAATATACATGTTTTGTATATATTATTACAGTCTTCTATTTCTAGTCGACTATTCTATAGCTAGCTTCTCTCTTTTCTTGACTCTGCTCGCTCGTCGTAGTACTAATGGTTATGATTATTTAACAAATACAACTCATTGGATAGACAGTAATTGCATAATGTAGAAATGTATTTTAGGATAAAAAATTGTTGATGAACCACACACTTGATATTTCATTTTTAAAACGGTTCAAGAAATTGTTGCATTTTGTAAGAAAACTATATCCATTACATTAGATAATGTTTGTACTAATGCTAGTGCTATGAGTGTGTTAAAAACTAGATTTACTCCACCAGTGCAGAAAACAACTACTGCTACTAGAAAAACGTGTTTTAGGGACGAACGATACGGATGGGTTATTATGCGACGACATCGTCCGTCCGTATATCGCTCGATGCTAGACACATAGCGACGGGCAGCCATCTGAGACGTGCGATGGCTAGTCCTCCCTACGCAGTGAAATCTGAAATATAATTTTTCGTTTAAGGAGGGCTAGCCATCCCTAAACTTTAAAATCTGTTTTTTTTTTTTTTTTTTTTTTTGTTTTAGGGACGGGTGCCCGTCCCTATGTTGACAATTTTTGTTTGTTATAGACGGCTAGCCGTCGCTACTTGTGATAAATCTGCACAATAAAATGTCAAAAAACAGATACAGGTCTGCCAATTTCCATGTACTTGTAGTTGATTGCTATAAAAAATCAGAATAATAAAAATTCTTTAGTATATATAATAATACTAGATGAGGATTGACCCATACTCAACACGGGCCAAACAGTTCAATAATTTCATTCGTAAATAGTTCAGTTTACCCTTCAAGTTAACTTTGTCAAAACAAACAGTAAAGAATAATAAACACAAAACTTTTAACGGATTGTGTTAGGGACGACAAGCCCTCCCTAAGATAATAGGGAGAGCTGGCTATTTCTTGTGTTTGTATTTTCTTAAATTGTCAGAAGAATAGGACGGCTACCCGTCTCTACGCAAATACAGACGAGTAGATAGGGACGACTACCCGTCTCTACGCAAATAGAGACGGCTAGACGTCTCTACCCTTCCGTCCCTAAATTGCGCTTTTCTAGTAGTACACTCCTACTTATAATGACCAGCAAACATTACAAGCAAATTCCCCAAAAGATCCCTAGCAACAATATAAAAGGTAGATATCTCAGTAATTAAAACTAAAGGGGATAGTCGTATTATAAGTAGGAACCTTATAAAAGAAAAATTAAATATCTTGATATTGAAAAATAGCATTAACCCTTGTTACAATGTTCATTAAGGATGCTTCATATGAAAGAAAAATTCCTTGTTACAATGTTCACCAAGGAAGCTTCATATGAAAAATAAGATACGGGAGTAATATTCCCTCCGTTCCAGTTTATGTGGCAGCATTTTCTAATTAGTCTGTTCCAAAAAGAATGATAATATTCTAAATGTGGTAACAATTTAACTTCAAAATTACAGTTTTCTAACCACACAAACATCTATGTCTTATTTTAGACCACAAGTTTCAAAGTGGAATGGAGGGAGTATCTCGTTAAAGTAGGAATAAGAATAGTTTATCCAATGACATAAATAAAAGTGATAAATAGGAAGGACCTATATGCATCCTAATATAATGAAAATAAGCTTTTCTGATAAATTTCTAAAGCTATACTATAAACATCACCACCTTCATGAACTTCAAATTAAAATCAATTTGTTGAATGAAGATATCCAAATCCAAAATAGTGAGATTCATGTGGAACATTATGTGAACATTTCGGCAATATACACAATTGGATAACTTAATGTATATTGACGGTGCATATAACTTAAATCAAATAGAAAATGTTGAATTAGGATAACATAATGTTCGGATGCAATTGTAATTCGATGTTATTAATGTTAAGTATTTTGCTTGGTTTCCGTCATTTTCTTAACTTCTATTCCATTATTTATAAATTAGCTGAGTGAGATAATACTTCAACGAGCTGTCTCAAGCTAAAACTTTTTGACTTGTCTTGTTTGATGACAAGGGAACCCACCGTCGCTACCCCTTGTGTATATTCCTCAGTATAAAATGAAAAGGGAAAAGATCGTACATTTATACAACATTGCTTTATCTATTTTCCCAGCAAAGATGCAGCTTCAGTTCATGAACTGCTGTGCTGCTGTTTGTGAAGATTTCAAGAAAACTACAATGCTCTAGAGTAGTAGATTTGTGTTACAAGTTGCCTTATTCTAATAACTCAGTATCACTTGACAATAACAGTTTATTTTATTTATTATTTATTGCATATTGCAACTTCTGTTCCATATTTGAAAACCATCAAACTGATAATGAGCAGAAGTTGCGAGGGAAAAGGTTTCTGACCATAGACGACGGAGCCAGTCATCCATTCAGTCCATTTACATATATATGGACTTGAATGCTATATACATACAACAGAAATATACTTACATCCTTAGGAAGATTTTATATTTTGAGATTCTCAAGCTCGATATCCATGAGCTTGGAGACAGTTTGAAGAAATGCAGCTTCAGTCATGCCAGGAAGCATAGAATCTTGAGCTTCACGAACAATTTCCTCGATAACAGATTCCTTGTTCAAGTTTTCCCTGCACATTATGCTACCTATGTCAAAGGGAGTAAGTCCTCTCTCTACCCCTTTCTTCAGAAGCATGGTTGAGATACGAAGAGTACGAGCACATTCAACGGACAAATCTAATCCGTAAAACTTAAGAAGTTCAATGTCTTCTTCAGCATCCAGTGATTTTATATACTCAATAGTTTCTGGAGAGTAAGGCTGCCTGGCTTGTGGCCAGTAGAGCCAATCAAATGTACAATCTTCAAACTGCAGAATACAAATGTGTAAGTGTGAAACTACTAATTGTAAAGGAAGAAACTTCAGTTTCTAAAACAACTCTGTGAAAGCTAGTAAACATTCAATTACTATAAATTTTAATAGACCAATATAGCGATGAGATTTTCCTTTGTCGTTGGAGGCGTTTGGACATAATGAATTAGAAGGGTGACACAGTTATAGAATATCACAGATCTTAAGATGCCAAAGACAAAGTGCTCTTAATGTGCCAAAGTAACTTTAATAGTTAATTTCAAAGACTATTACTATCTAATAGAGGGGAAAACTGGACCTAAAGATAGGAAAGTCGATATCTAGTGAAACCGTCCCTATCCCCATAGTCAGGTACAGCATACCGGGGAAAATGTTAAGCTCATCGACAGGGTAAGCATACTTTTCTTGGTATCATGATTCATTATAAGAAATGTGCATGCAGGCAGACAACAAACTATTTGGTATCCAATCTAGGCAGACCTCAAAGTATTTCCTACCGGGGAAAACGTTAAAGCTCATCGACAGGGTGAGCATACTTTCCTTGGTACCTGATTCATTACAAGAAATGTGCATGCAGGCAGACAACAAACTATTTGGTATACAATCTAGGCACACCTCAAAGTATTTCCTACCGGGAAAATGTTAAGCTCATCGACAGGGTAAGCATACTTTTCTTGGTACCTGATTCATTACAAGAAATGTGCATGCAGGCAGACAACAAACTATTTGGTATCCAATCTAGACACACCTCAAAGTATTTCCGCACCAAATAAATCGATTTCACGTAGCCAAAATACTATAAGTATCCACAAGGCACAGAAAATGGAGTTGTGTATTTATACCCTTAATAACCAGGTTCATGAAAATGGCAAATTACTAGCAAGAAAGAAATCAAAAGTTCATAGCATATCTTAGCATCTAATATGTCAAACAGCATGTATAAGCAATAGCAAAGTCATCGCTTACATTCTCAGGCAAGCAGTAGCCATGGTCAATTGGTGTAAGCATGATTCGCCTTTCTTCTCCTTTCCTGCTCACAAGAATATTTCCAGCATGTCTATCTGCATTTGCTGTTCTTATGTCAAAGACCGTAATCTTATGGACCTCCTCTACAGGAAATCCCCCAGGACCCATATCCTCACAATTTCCTTCATTCTTCATAAACAGTTGCAGTGAACCAACCTTTATGTACTCGGATGACCACTCAAATCCATCAGGATGATGAAATCCATTGTGCAAGCACTGAACCATAGCAGTGGGAGGCACACCAGAAAAGCCAATCTCACTATTGGACAATGATCGGCGCCCAGTTCTTGGATGATCCAATAGAAAGGCTGCAACCTCCCTAAATGCACCTTCTCCAACTCGGGTTCCCCCTTTCAACCCTTCACCATTCGTTGATACAGGTAGCCCTTGAGGGTTATTCACAGCTAGTGGTTCCTCATCTATGGGCTTAAAAATAGCAACATACTTGTTGCCAGATCCATCCTGCATGAAATAAGTTCCTCCAGTCCCTTCAGATGATCTGATAGGTTTATTGCCTTTAATCAACCCATCACGCACAGAGCTGATCATGTCCCATATATATACAGGGAGTTGGATATTTGGATTAACTAAAGGTTCAAAGAATACATTTCTATCAGTTAGCTGCTCGGAAAAGGATTCGAGCTCCGTGGATGGTTTATCATTTCCTTCATGTACACCCCAACTTTGAGTCTTGTCATTCCAATTAGCTGCAACAACAGAAAGTTCAACATCCCTCTCGACATGCTTAGCTCGAAGCTTTGCAAATTTCTGAAGAACCAAGTGAATCACAGCATCAGTAGTAATATCATCAATGAGCTTCTGATCCTCAAGCTTCTCACCATCACAGAAAAGCTCTTGAACCTTAAGCTCCTCACCAAAATCTTTTCCTTTCTTCAATATGGTACGCTTTAAGTACCCGATATCTTGATGCCTATCAACAGGAAACTCAAATTCCTTGCCACAAGTGGTCCTAACAGTGATAACAAGAAGATCAGATATCTTCAGTACCAAATGCACAACATTCCCATTACTAACTCCATAGTCCCTAACCAAAGATTCATCTCTTGCCAACTCTCTACCTCCGAACACTAGCTTCTGCATCTTAACCACAAAACCTTTAGATGTTTGGATTTTAAGTTTCACTTCACCAATCGAATCAGATTCCAATACACGCATTGGAATCACAGAACCAGCCACAGTTATGTATATTACTATCGATTCATTCGTGCATAGCGCCAAAGGGCCATAGATATGTCTCGTAGCCCGGACAGACTCTTCGCCAACCGGACTCAAAGCCACGTCAACAGCAGACATGTTTTATAATCACACACAACAAGGCTTTACAAAACAAGCCCCAAGATTTCCTTGAACCCCCTTTTTCTCCTTAATAACTATCTAAGTATTCAAATTCGCAAACAATGCATCAACCATAAACACAAAAAGGAGATAAAATAAAGCAAATCAAGACTATAAAGACTCAAACTTTCTTAATAAAATCCACAAAACTAAACAAATGCATTACACAAAATGCAACTATAGCAAATACCCAATTCAATATTGATCCAAAACTCTTCAGAAATGCAGAGTTTGAAGATCAAGAAGCTGAAAGATTCAATCTTTTTGAAAAAGTGACAATTCTTGAAATTTTAGGGGGCAATTTGAATTACACAAAACACAAGAGCATTACCCAAACAGCTAATTTAGCAAATACCCAATTCAATATTGATCCAAAACTCCTTAGAAATGCAAAGTTTGAAGATCAAGAAGCTGAAAGATTCAATCTTTTTTCAAAAGTGACAATTCTTGAAACTTAAGGTGGCAATCTGAATTTTTTTAAATTTCAAGCAGGATAGTGGATTCTTTACCAGTTAGGAAAGAATCAAAAAGCAAATGAGTTAATGAACAAAAGCTTATATATTACTACATGGCATGGGAAGGATTTTTTTTAAAAAAAAAAATTAATTTTTTTTCTTAATTATCCTCCCTGCATTTCTTTGAATTGAATTATCGGAAAATTCAAACAGTTTTACCGGTAAATCAGCCGGTTTTTTGAAGTTTCCCGGTAGAAATGTTTAAGAGAGAAAGGTGAAAGTGTTGAATTAGCGGAATAATAGCCGTTAGCTTAGCTATTTGCTTTTGACTATGTGACTTATGTTAATCATAGATTTATACACATGTTAATGAAGTAACATAATGAAAGAAATTAGTGTAACTATAATAATTTGCTTGTATAAGTAATTTTAGTGATATTAGTCGAGGTCTATCGAAAATAGTTGCTCTATTTTTTTGAAGTTACGAGTAATGTATGTTTCCATTTCACCTTCTTTAGACATTTTCCTGTAGACGACACACCTAAAGCGTCTACGTTCCGCTTGCAGCCAATACAACCACAATCTAATTTGCACGAGATTCAATAACCGAAGCTACTGGTATCTTTTTTCAGATCGCTATATATGAGATTACGCTAATTATGTTGTTTATTGTTGATGTATTAGTCAAAGCTAGAGAATATAATTATACAAATGCGAATAAAAGTGAATGAGAATGTTATAACTATATACTCAATTGCATGTGATACAAAAATTTTATCACAAAATAGAGGTTGATTTTTGTCACAAGTTCGTCAAAGATTATTTTTGTATACTTTATTTGTATATTCACTTATAATATAAAATATTTTATGAATGATAAAAATATCTTAGAAAAAAATTGCTGGTAATAAAGAATGATATAGAAAATTAAACTTTGGATAAGTTATTAGTACATCCGTTCCAATTTATGTGGCTGCATTTCTTTATTCGTCTGTTCCAAAAAGGATGACAGTATTCTAAATTTGGTAACAATTTAACTTCAAAATTACAGTTTTGTCATTACTGAAATGATTTACAACCACACAAATATCTTTGCCTTATTTTACACCACAAGTTTCAAAAGTCTTCATTTATTTCTTAAACTTTGTGCCGAGTCAAACTATGACACATAAAGTGGAAGGGAGGGAGTAGTTTTGTACTTCTAATTGCTCTTCTATAAACAAGTTTATGTACATTAGTATTTCTTACTTCTTTAGTTGCAAGTGGAAGATTAGATAAAGATAATTAATTTTACATTATTGTTTTTAAAGTATCACTTATGTTTTGATAACTAAAATGAGGAAAAGAAATAGTTGCTTATTTAGATGGAGTATATCTATTGCTTAAAAAAAATTACTCACATCGGATGTATACACCAATTTAATACATATATGACATGTGTTAGCATACATACTTCTGCTTTAGATAAACTACATAAACTAATAATGGTAAGTTATTTCATGAAACCAGGGGCGGAGCTAGCCTTCTGGTCGGAGTTCGGTCGAATCCCGTAGCCTTCAGTGTATTGTTTAGGGACAAAGTACCAAATAGTGCAGAGACATATTACACGCCGTGGCACAAGGAATGAGTTCCAAATTAGCATTACATATCCAAAAAATATCTCTTCAAAATTAACAATTACTGTTATTCATGTCTACGATAAGAAATGTTCACTTTGAAGCTTTTTTACTTTATGCTCTCCTTTTAATAGATACAGTAAAATTAAAACAGTAAAAATTATGCAACTTGTGAAAGCTATTATTTTCTTCATTTTTCTCCTTTTTAAAGGAGGTACTATATATTGTAGTATATGTGTCTATGTCTAAACATGTCCTCTTAGATACGTACCAGTGGCGGATGTAGAAGGTAGATTACGGGTTCGGCGGAATCCAGTAGATTTAGCACAGACAGTGTATTTGTGTTAAAAAAATCACAGAATATATAAAAAAGTCAAGTCGAGAATCCAGTTACTTGCACTTGAGATTGTTATTCGAAAATTTAGAACCCATAAGGTTCAAATCCTGGATGTACCTCTGATACGTACTTGATAAGTATTATTCTACATAAACTTTTCTCTATTTGGATTGGAATAAATATGCAAAATTAACAGTTCCTGAACTGTTCTTTTATTTTCTTTTACTTCAAGCATATATGGGTTACTAATCTATCAGTAATTTTATTTAACTAGTATACTTTTTCAGTAATATTGCATTATTAAAAGGTTAAAGCAACAACATATTGATTTGACCTGAAGTAGAGTCACAATGTACAATAATTATAATAAAGTGCTTGAATGTATTTATTAGACATCAATTAAAGGATAAAGATAGTACTACTCGTATAATTAAAGTTCTAAATTATGGTTTAATTTATGTTTATCTTATGATGTATCCACGATCTTTTGTCTCCTTTTTCATTAGCAAACTTTGGATCAGATTTGAAACTTACAAGCTAAAAGGAAGTTTCTCTGTATAAAGAAAAGAGGAAAAAATGGACATGTTCACTGAACTTTGCAACTCAATGTTACTAAAAGGCCTCAACTGTCCCATGCATTATAGTGAGGAAAAAATAGATATATAAACTTTAGAAGATGGACTATATATTATGGAATAAAATAAGGTGCGAGTTAGAATATTTTAAGTCAGATCTATCCTTCCGTCCCTAAATCGCGTTTTTCCGTCCCTAATGTTATTGGTGCAAAGTCATGAATATTTGTATTGTCTTAGTTAAATTAGAAACATATGAACAAACATATTTGCCTAATTGATATAACCAAAACATATTTAAACAAGCACATCTGCCCAACTGAGGTAACAAAAAGATTATGAAAGCAAGCATATCTGCCCAACTAGAGTAGCCAACTTGGCATCTGCTAACCCTTACATAAACCTTGCGACTAGGCCTTGGCATAGAGCTGAGCTGGCTCAGAGCTCGCTCGGCTTGGTTGCCTTTTAGCTCCGCTCGGCTTGGTTGCCTTTTAGCTCCGCTCGGCTTGGTCTTATTTAAAATTTGGTTCAGCTCGACTCGGCTCGATTAAAGCTCGATCAAGCTAGGCTCGGTCAAAGCTCGGCTCGACACGATTAGCTTGATTGATCGTGTAACTTACTAACTTTATCTTTAAAATATAACTTCCATTCATTAGGCTTAATTACCAAAAAATATTAGAAGTCTACGTGTTATTTAATATTTTAATGCAATAGTTAACAATTGATAAACTAGTACTATTATCATTATCTATGATTATGATCAAAAGGAAAATTTAAATATTATTTTTTATATTATTAAGTATGGGAACACAAGAAAAAAAGTCGGTTCGGGCTCGGTCAAACTTTAAAAAAGCTCGGTTGAGCTCGGCTCGGGCTCGGCTCACTATGTATAAAGCTCGGTTTGGCTAGGGCTCGGGCTCGACTCGCTCGCTCGATGCCCATGCCTACTTGCGACATCATTTGCAAAGAAATTCCAGTTTGATGTCCTTGATATTTGCCAAGATAACTTTCATGTTCAACCTCTCACTAGGAGATTCAACTGTGCAATTCAAAGCCAACTCCAAAATAGAAGACACACAATGCAGCATTTTGTTAAAACCAGTCTCTTCAGGTTCCACTAAGGTGGAATCAACAATATCCTCGACTGCTGCTGCAGCAAGTGAATTACATACCCAGCTCCTCATGTTCAAATTTTCTTGAAGAAACATTTCATCCTGTGGCCTTTTTCTTGTGAAAGTTTCCATGAGCATAATGCCATAGCTGTATACATCACAACTTGTTGAAACTAATCCTGTTGATCCATACTCTAATGAAATGTTACAATTAGAGAAAAGTTAGAACCAATAAACTAATGATTGAAAACTACTTGATGTACAAAGAGAAAGTTACCTGGTGCAATGTAACCCATTGTGGCAAGAGTTGTAGTATGAGCTTTAGTTTCCCCTTCTCCCAATAGCTTTGCTAGACCAAAGTCACTCACATGTCCAACCAACCTTTCGTCTAGCAAGACATTACTGGGCTTCAAGTCACAATGAACAACAACTGTAGAGTAACCATGGTGGAGATAGTCCAAAGCCGACGCAACATCGATCATTATGTCCAATCTCTGGTTTATATCCAAGAAAAAGTTATCATCAGAGTACAACCATTCCTCCAAGCTTCCATTGGGCATGTACTCTAGGAGTAATGCTTTGAAATCCATGTTAGTACAACTGGTGATAACTTTGATGAGATTTCTATGGCGAAGGTTGCGTAAAATCTCACATTCGCGATCAAAACTCTTGAATGCACCTTCAAACTGTAAACTGAACACTTTGATGGCCAAAACCATCCCATTTTCAAACCTGCCCTTGTATACAGAACCAAAACCTCCAGAGCCTAGCAAGTTGCATTGGTCGAACCCTTGAGTTGCCCTTTCGATTTCATTGTATGAAATTCTAGCTGGTGTTATGTTCTCAAGTAAGGACTCAACTTGAGTTGGAACATTTCTATTTCCACGTCTCTTTAACACGAACACCACGATTAAGCAAAGTCCCATCAATGAAATTGCCAATGGCACTAGTATAATCAGAAGAAGTTTCCTCTTCCTTGACTGATGAAAAAACTTAGCCTTACAAGGTCGGAAGAGCAAACCGCCACATAACTCTTTATTTCCCATAAAAGATTGAGAGGTGAAATTTAGACTTGGGATTTCACCTTCTAATCTATTGAACGACACATTGAAATCCTCCAGGTATTTAAGTGCCTCTAATGATTTTGGAATCACGCCTGAAATCATGTTATTAGAAAGATCCAATGTTTCCAAACTTATCATATTTCCAAGTGACTCCGGAATAGATCCTTCTAACTCATTATAAGCCAAAGAGAGATAATTTAATTTCTGCAACTCTCCAACAGTAGCTGGAATACTTCCTGAAAGCTTATTCCTTGATAGATTTAGCATTGTCATGGCAATCAGATTTCCGAAATTGGGATTCAAAGAACCAACCAAAGAATTATCAGACAAGTCAAGCTCCAGAACATCTTTGAGGCTCCAGATGCTCATAGGTATGTTAGTAGTGAGCCTGTTTGATTCTAGATAAATATATCTCAAGGAGGTAACATTGCCAATGCAATATGGTATCGGACCCGAAATCTGATTTTCGTATAGAAATACTCCTTCCAACCCTGGTAGTTTACAAAGACACTCAGGGATGGTTCCACTTAACTTGTTGTTATGAAGATCTAACCGTTGAATGTTTTGTAAATCACATAAAGTTCCAGGCATTGATCCAGTTAAGTCATTGCCGAATAGGTTTAACATGATTAATTTAGTTAAATTCCCAATTCCTAATGGTATCTTGCCTCTAATTTCAGAATCATATAAGTAAAATTGTTCAAGAGAAGTGGAGAGATTGCCAATGGAATCTGGAAGCTCATCATTAAGAGGATTCTCATTGAATGCTATAAGCCTCAGTGATCTGCAGTTTGTCAAGGAAGTGAAAATACTTTGATCATGTGGAGATGATGATAAGTTATTTTGGAACAATTCCAAATCTTCAAGCTGTCTCAAATCCCCTAATGAGTTTGGAATCTTTCCACTGAATTTGTTATGAAAAAGTAGTAATTCCTTTAAATTTGAAGAATTGGAGATTGAGGTGGGTATAACTCCACCAATGTTGTTGACATGAAGATGCAAAATCTGTAGATTTGGTTGCCAATAGCATGGAAGACTACCAGATAGGTTATTGTAAGCAAGATCCACCTCTTTTAACGTAGAGATATTGAAGAGCACTTCAGGTATAGCACCACTTAATTCATTACCACCCAGATATAAAAGCTCCAATTTGTGAAGATTCCCAATCTCTCTAGGTATAACTCCTGACAGAGGCGAAGATTTAAAGTTTAGGGGTTCAGTAAATCAATAATTAATACATATTATTTGAATTTTGTAAGACAAATAAAAGGTTAGGACCAAAGTTAGGGGGTTCGGCCGAATCCCCGAACCCCCTTCTAGCTCCGCCTCTGACTCCTGACACATTATAAATAACAAAAAGACAAAGGTTAATGCATTAGTTTATTTGAACTTCTATGCATGCACCATGCATGCATGCAATAGTATAGATTACAAAACCAAGAATTAATAGGTTTCTTGAAAAGTTTTTACCTGTTAAATTGTTGCTGTCGAGATTAAGATGATATAGTGATGACATGTTGGATATGGTATGTGGTATTGAACCCACAATTTTGTTGCCCCTTAATTGTAATTTCTGCAAGTTTCGTAAACTGCCAATTTTTGTTGGAATTGTGCCTGCAAATTATATTAACAAAGAGTTCTAATTTCTACCCAACTAAATAAGATTTTGTGCATGTTTTGCAGTATTCTTTTCTGAAAATAAGATGCCTTGTAACAACATTACAATTGGGTGTTCAAGGTTTAAATTTGGAAAACAAATCAAAGAGAGCAAATATTCTAGGATAGATTCCACTCATAGCACAAGTTATTGTATAGAAATGAACATCACAAAATATGTATTGAATGCATTTTTATGAAAAAACTAGCAAAACATGCTAAAGGGAGTCGGGCCATTTGTTTTTATTAAAATTAATATGTTCACATCTGAATATTAAGATGTTTTACTGAAATCTACATACTGAATGATTAACACAATTTATTTTTAATGTGTATAATTTATCTTCATTGAAGTTAATAAATATTTAATAGAATAGTTAAATAGTAAATCCACAACTATAGGTAGTAAGGTGGTGGTCGATGATACCGGCCGGTGATATCCGGTGGTAGTAGCTAGTAGTAGTTGTTGTTTTACAATAAGAGTGGTGGTAGTGATGATTTTGATGGTTGAGCTGGTCTGTAGCTGTAGAAGGTGGCGGCGACTTGCCTTGTTTTTGGTAGAAGGCAGTGGTGGTTGGCGACGACAGTGGTGGAGGTTGGTTGTAGTGGTGGTAATCGGTAGCAGTTATGGTTGACGGGTGGTACTGGGGTGGTTAGTGTGGTAACGATTAGCAAAGGATGTTTGTAGCAGTGGTGGTGATGATGGTTGATGGTGGTGGTAGAGTAGTAATAGCTAGTTGTAGTTATCGACATACTGGTGATGAAAAGTCATCTTCACACGAATAAACTCTTAATAATATTAAAACTATTTTTGTTCAAGATTTGAATGATCCAGGTCTATAGGAGCCATTAGGTGGTCAAATATTCGTAAAAAATGAATGCACTTAATGCTCAAACGTCTGAACCATTCAGATTCAGACCCCGATAAAGTGCAAACAAATGAGACATTTCATCGCAGGTCATCCAACTTCTATATTTATTAGTACCTTGCAAGTTGTTAAGACTGAGGCTTAAGAACTGAAGCCTCTCCAAGTTTACAATATCTGGTGGAATGGTCCCATTCAAACTATTGTTTCTGAGGTTCATATACTTCAATCTACATAGACGAAACAAATCTTGAGGAAGGTCTCCAAGTAAACTATTATTCCTCATATCGAGAGAAACAAGAAACGAGAGGTTTCCCAACTGTTGTGGAATGGTTCCTCGAATGTTCATGTTGGATACATTTAGTGCAGTCACCCTATGGTGGCGAGAGCCACAAGTGACTCCAATCCAATCACAAACAGAAGCCTGAGAAGTCCAATTTTGGATCAAGGGATGAGAAGAGTCTAGTGTAACCCTAGCTTTCAATGCAAGAAGAGCTGATTCATCAGTGTTTATGTTTGTGGCAATGAATGCCTCTAAAAAGTAAAGCTGCAAGACTATAGAAACAAAGAAATAATAGTATACTTTCTCCATGTGTACTACAAGTGATTGGTAGTATAACAAGTGTTAAGAAAATGTTCAGCTATAAATAGGAATAAAAAGTTGGAGCTTGGTGCCATATCATCAAAGCAAGAGGGCTATTTGGTGAAAGTTATCATGCCGTGGATAAAGGGGCTGTAAATTTTCCAGAGATGGGAAACTTGACTTCATTAAGTCTTCTGAAAGTCTTTCTGAAAAGACATTAGCTTCCAATGGAGTCTATAATACTCTCTTTGATTTTTCTATGATTGTGACTTGATATGTCCATCTTTGTGGTTGTGGAGTCTTTGTGAAGCTCAAATACAGCCTACCAAACAACCCCTGGTATCAAATAGTAGCATATCACTTAGGGGCAGAGACAGATCTAGAATTTCAATAGGATGAGTTCACCACTATTATAGGTGGAGTTACATTGTTCCAAGAGCAGTCGGCGAACAATTTTTGTCGAAAAATTATATTGTATATAGGGTCGAGTTCCATTTTATATGATGATATATTAAGAAAAAAATATTAAATGACATTTAAATGGGATCAATCCCAGCTTTTTAGTGTAAGTGAACCATTGTTTAACCAAGCGAACCATTTAAAATTTTAGAGTATGGGTTCCCGAGCATCATATTAGACATATTTTGAAAAATATGTACATAATATATCTAGTTTCGTGGATGAACCATGGGTTCACGTGAACCGCTGTTTATAATATAGAACCACCCCTGCTTAGGGGTCGTTTGGTTTGATGGACTAGTTATATATGGATTGTAATACATGGATTAATGATACATGTATTAATATTGTATAATATTGCAGAGATTAATGATATGGGGATTAAATTTTATCCCGTGTTTGGTTCATTGGATATTTGATTTATTTTTAAACTAAAAAATAATGAATTTACAACTTTATCCTTTGATAATTGACTAGCCATGTATATTAGTTATACCACCTTGGTGGAGGGATAAAATAATACATTAACATTGGTGTATTACTTAATACATATATTAGTTATATCTTTTTCAAAATACCAACCAAACAAGGAATTAAATTTAATACATAGATTAATATACCCAATCCCTCAAACCAAACATCTCCTTAGATTATTAAAAAGTAAACAGAAGAAACACATAGCCTCACTGAAAAATCAACATGAAGAATTATTAACCAAGTTTGATCAAGAATAGTTCACTGATCGCTGGGTTAGTATGTAAGAAATGAAGTTAGTATAGACTTTATTGTTTTGAAAGTCACCTTATTCTTTCGTGTTAAATAATGTAAACAACGGAACAAAATGGTCCTTACCATTAAATTTTACAATCGCCATAAACCATGAAAAAAAAATACATGTAAATAGGAATAGATATTGCAATCAAGGCTATGGTATATTGGTAAGAGCACAGTTTGAAATGTGTCAGCTAGGTGGTTAGGTACAACACATCACATATTTTAACCTAGCAGGAGACAACTTTATTATTCAAGTGGAGAAGGATGGAAGAGGCGGCATATTATCCACGAAGTTTGGAATTTGATAAGGCATAATGGGTTCCCTAAATGTTGTACAGATGAGATTTGAGGCTGATTTTATTAGTTGATCAGACTAATTCAGATTTGTGTCGTGTATAGTCTATTGAAGGAGTGCGAAAGGGGATGCACTCCGTAATAGAGATATCTCCATTTTCCGTGCTCGAGCTTCTCAGAAATTTCACTCCAAACGTGCTTGAAAAATTAATTTACACAAAGAACAAACCTATACTACAAGTTTATACCGATAGGCAAAGGTAAATTATGCAAGTTTCTATTATATACTATTGCCTAAGTAGTAGGATATTATTATGGATTGAAACATAATTTAATTTATAGTAGGAAGTGGGCAGATAAATGTGGGATCTTAATGGCATGATAAGTACTAAGTCTAACGGAACTAGAATTAGATTCCTAGTTTTTGTCAACTTTGGAATCTACTGTACCTTGTTATATATACTATACTTTCCAGTCAGAAATCACAAAGCAAAGATTTGCTTCTTTCTAATTTATCTATGGAGGCTAACTGGGCAGAGTTGCCCTCCCATCTTCTTGTTCTGATTGCAAAGCGTGTTAAAGTGATTGAAGATTTCATTGCATTTAGTGCTGTATGTACCTCTTGGCGCAGTGTTGCCACCAAGCATAGTTTTGATGTGCTCTCGCCTCAAGTCCCTTTGCTAATGCTGGCTGATAAAGACGACGATTATCGAGAATTTTACTCTCTTTCCAAGAAGAATACTACAAGTATATATCTCCCCGAAGCTAGAGGTTGTAAATGTTTTCATACAGAGGGATGGCTGATGACCGTGTCATCTAATGGAGAGTATAACTTGTTGCATCCTTTCTCGAGTACCCAAATTAAACTTCCTCCACAAAAAGACTTATTGGATTTACCTGAAGAAGAAGAAGAGAGATATCAGATTATGTACTGGTAGTTTCCTATTATGCAGGTGCTAATTATTTGGCTTTTTGGCGACCTGGAGATCTCAGCTGGACTGATATTGACATTAACAACCGGGGTGCAGTCACCAGTATCAGTTACTATGAGGGTCATTTTTATGCTGTGACATGGTCTGGCAAAGTTTGGTTTTTCGACGTTGCAGGGCCTAGCATTCCTCAACCAATTGTACAACCACGTTTGCTTGTTGATCTGAAGGATAATATGTTTCGAACTCCATCAGTTTCGTTCTACCTAGTCGAGGTATACAGTGCTCTATTATTGGTTACCCGATTTTCCCATGGAGAAGGATGTGAGACTTTTAAATTTAAAGTCTCTGAATTCGATGTAATCAAACATGAATTGAAGGAGATTAATACATTGGGAGATTCAGCAATCTTTGTGGGCCGTAATGGAGCTACTTCAATTGATTCCTGTAAGTTCACAGGAGTCAAGCCTAATCACATTTATTTTACTGATGATTGGTTTGAGTTTTACGATAAGCTGGAAGGAGGTGGTGGAAGAGATATGGGGACTTACAATCTTGAAGTTGGAACAATTGAATCTTTTTATCCTGGATTATCACTAAGTCCTATTTGCCCGCCAACTTGGGTCACACCATCTTTTCGATGATCCATATTCGGTTTAGTGATTTGTTATTGTTTGTCTAGATTATAAGTTTAAATTAAGTTGATCTATTTGGTTTCCTCCATTGTAATCTTGACTTATGGATGGTGTATCAAGCTCAAGAAAGAAGAGTATATAAGGAATTCTTCTATGGCAGGGAAAAAACAACCTTTATTTATAGTTCTTGACATGGTATATTCCAATGTTGAGAAGAATTTGGAACTAGTTATGTAAAATTCTTCCAAATTTGCTATTAATACTACTCTTAATGTACACAGGATTGTTACTAAATCACTAATTGACCATAGTTAACTTTGCTAATCCAATCAAAAAGTTTAAAAAAAAAAGAACATTGCACTAGAAGGCATGTTAACCCTTTCCTCTCCGTTTACAAATATAACATGCAAAAGTTTCATGTCAAAACACAAAAATATAACCATGACGACCAAAATAACCATCTTCGGGAAAGACTTTAAATCTGCAAAGCTATTAGGAGAGCTGTAGTTTACCAGGCGAATAATACAATGCACTGGCAATGTTGAGAAGAATTTGGAATCTACTTGGAGACTTTGATTTGTGGAACTAGTTGAATTCCTCAAAGACCTACTTACTAAAATCACAAATTGACCATAATTAACTTTCCGAGTCCAGCTCAAATAGGGAAAAACACATTGCACTAAAATGTATGTTGACCCTTTCTATAGCCTTCCGTCTGATTGCCTCAGGCTATGCCATATCCCAAAATATAATGTTGATTGTATACATGTTTTCTGGTTATCGGAAGAATCTTTTGTTCATTTCTTCCCAAAATAATAACTACTTAACTAGTTCATTGATAGTAGTTCAGTAACTTGTAGTTTTCTTGCAGATGATGATCACATTCCAGATCTTCTGAAGTGATGCATCCAAGGAGTAAGTGGGATGATGAAAACGGAGTTTAGAAAGCGTATTTTATGTGATTTACAAACTGTAGATCATGAACATAAATAATCTAGAGAAAGCACAAATAGAATTGACTAAAAACATGGCATTCAAACATCAACCCTCAGCCAAGATGACAACGGATAAAAATAACTTGATAACTTTTTACTGACAACGGGGAAAAAATAATGGTGTGATCCAAGTTGGAGGACAAATAGGACTTAGTGATAATCCGGGATAAAAAGATTCAACTTTTCCATCTTCAAAATTGTAAACCCCCATATCTCTTCCACCACCTCCTTCCACGATGTTATACTTCTCAATCCAATCATCAGTAAAATATATGTGATTAGGCTTGACTCCAGTAAACATAGAGGTGTCAACTGAAATTGCTCCATTTAAGCCCAAACAAATTGCTGAATCTCCCAAGGTTTTAATCTCCATCAGTTCCCCTTTGATTTCATCCATTTCAAAGACCTCAAATTTAAAGGTCTCATGCCCTCCATCTGTATCATCCCCATGACGGCCACATCTTTTAACAAGTAATGGTGCACCAGATAGCTCGATTATGTAGAATTGAAGTGAAGGCTGATGAAATATATTCGGTTCCAGCTGCTCAACAAGCAAGTGTGGCTCGACAACTGGTTGAGGAATGTCAGGCCCTGCAATGTCGAATACCCAGACTTCGCCAGACCATGTCACAGAATAAAATCGTCCATTACGGTAAGTGATGCCAGTGACAGCGCCCCATTTTTTGTCAATAACAGTCCAGCTCATGTCTCCAGGTCGCCAAAAAGCCAAAAAATTAACACCTGCATAATAGGACACGAGCAGTACATAATTTGATGTAACAGAAGGACTAGCAGATAGGACAGCTCTGTCGACGAGGTAACATGTTTTTTCTCCTGTTTCAAAATCCTTTAAAGTACTTCTTGGAGGAAGTCGAATTTGGGTACGGGAAAAAGGATGCAACAAGTTCATCTCTCCGATATCAGTTTCTGCCACAGTGCAGAGCCATCCTTGTGATGGAAAACATTGTCGCTCTCTAGCTTCAGGGAGATATAATATCCGCGAAACTTTCTCTTCAGAAAGAGAGTAAAATTCGCGATAATCATCATCCTTATCAGCCAGCATTAGCAATGGAAGTTGGGGCGAAAGTGCCTCAAATTCCTCTGTAGCAGCAGTTCGCCATGAGGTACAAACAGCACCAAAGACTATGAAATCTCCCATCCATTTAATACGCTTTGCTATCATAACAAGGATCTCGTAGGGAAGTTCTGCCCAGTTCCCCATAGCTTAAGAAAGAAGAGTATATAAGGAAGGTAACCTTTATTTATATTTCTTGACTTAATACAAAGGGCATATATATTCCAATGTTGAGAAGAATTTGGAACTAGTTGAAGTATATGTAAAATTCTTCCAAATTTGCTATGAATTCTACTCCTAATGTGCATGGGATTGTTATTAAAATCATAAATTGACCATAATTAACTTTGCAAATATAATCCAGCTCAAAAAGGGAAAAACACATTGCACTAAAATGCATGTTTATAAATAACATGCAAAGGTTTCACGTCCAAGCACAAAAATAGAACCATGACCAAAATAAGAATCTTTGGGAAAGACTTTAAATCTATAAGGCTATTCGGAGAATGGGTAACTGTTGCATTAGAAAAAGAACAAGAACCAGGACTAATGTTACAAGAAGAACAAGAACCAGGACTAATGTTACAAGAAGAACAAGAACCAGGACTAATGTTACAAGAAGAGCAAGAAGCAGGACAAATGTTACAAGAAGAACAAGAAGAAGGAGTTATACAAAGAGATTTGCCTCTACCAAATAATATGTATGAAGCAATTCAACTTGCTGGAGGGAGTGAACCGGTTTACATTGGTAGGAAAAAGGTAGAGCAATCAGACATCAAATCAGCGTTGAGCCGGTTGTTCATTCCTACAGGTACATTTTTCTAAAATTTCAACAAATATTTGAAAAAGTTCAAATACTTCTATAACATATAGAGGCGAATTCAGGATTTGAACCTTATGTATTCTAAATATTAGATAATGATCTCTAGTGTTAGTAACTGGGTTCTTGCCTTGATTTTTGTACATATTTAGTACTCTGAATCCGTATGGAACACTCTACATCGCCATTGATAACATATACTTCTGAAACCTCTCAATTTTGACCTCCATTTAAAAGTTTAGTCCATCCATATTCATGACGTTAGCAAATTGTCTCATATTTTCCGTTACTATCAATGGAGCTCCAGCGCGAAATTGTTGAACTCCACTTATCCAATTCTTGGAAAGAAAAGACCTAAATTTACCTTTCAATTATGTACTATGATCTTAAAAAGCTCAAGGGAAAATAACAAGACATATTTTCTTACGGCGAGTTTAATATATTAAACAAGAAGTCTTTTAACCTTTGTCCTATATCATAATCTATGAATCAAAATTATTAAGAACGTTAATTATTAAACCTGTTTAGTTTAATTCATGAATCCGCCTTTGCAGGTACATGTAACGCGAACATACTCAATAACTTGAATTCAGAGGAGAGAAAGAAATTAGAGAACCAACATAGTGAAAGAAGTCTTGAAGTGAGAGTCATGGATCCAAAGGGTAACATTCATAAGATGAAGTTTACCAGATGGCTTAGTTTGAATCAACTTGTGCTAAACCATGGATGGAACAAGCTCGTGAAAGCTAATGATCTTCAAAAGGGAGATACCGTTGATCTCTGGCACTTTAGAATCAGTTCCGAACCCTATTTTGCTATGAATATCATTAAGAATCAGAACTGATAAATGCTTGTTTATGCCACAAGATTTTATTGATTTAGTGAGGCAATGGTTTTATATTAACTAGTATTAGGACATGCAATATTATTACTAGTACTATTTATGCAAGACTTATGCAATTTTACACTCGTTGTCTTACTTTTACAAATTTACACTTGTTCTCTTTCACCTTCCAATGTTGAGAAGAATTTGGAACTATTTATGTAAAATTCTTCCAAATTAGCTACGAGTCCTACTCCTAATGGGTAAGTAAACACCGGGTGCGGTAGTGGTGGAACCAGAATTTTCATTAAGGGGTATCAAAATATAAACAAGTTAATATACGAAGAAATTAAGGGGACTCAACATATAGTACATATAAATAAATAAAAATTTACCTATTTACGCAGTGTAATTTTTTCGCAAAGGGGTATCAATTGAATCGACAGAGTTGATTTGTTCGGTTATCACATTCACATCCTTAGCTATTCTATTCGTGTATCTGTCGTGCTTGTCATCGTTTTTAAGCATTATTTACTCATCATATATTCGTTATTGCTCGAATCAATTTGTATCACAAATTTGACTAAGTGCTTGTTAGAACAACCGGCCTTATGAACGTAAGACTATTGATCAGTCGATCGAATTTTGATATAAAACTGTCGCCTAAGGCTCATCCAAATATAAATTTAATTTTAATATCTGAAATCGAATTTTAGGATATACAGTAGGTGTGATATTAAAATTAAGGACATAATATTTGCAACCTGAAAATAATGAGGCTAAATCATCTTGAGAAAGTACAAATAGAATTTTTGACAAAACACATAGCATTCAAACATCAACCATCAGCATATATGACAAATTATGGATTAGAAAACAATATATCGCGTAAAGTTTTATTGACAATGCGGCAAGAATATTGGTGTGACCCAAGTTGGAGGGCAGATCGGACTTAATGATAATTCAGGATAAAAATATTCAATTTTTCCATCTTCAAAATATTAAGCCCCCATATCTCTTCCATCACCTCCTTCGAAGGAGTTATATTTCTCCCATATGACTCCATAATGCCATGCCATTTCAACTTGGCTTTTAATTTGCATCTTCAAGCTAAGTACTAATTCATCCTTTTCTATATACTGGCCTGGAGTACGTAAAGGACATTCTTTAGATGTCCTATTTCTGCAAATTTAAGATGTCCTATTTCTGCAAATTTATCAAAAGTGAATTAAACAGTAAACATCAGCCCAAAACTGTCTAATTTTTGTTACAAGATTCATAATCCCAATAGAACTAGAACTAGATTACTAATCCTTGTTGACTATGGAATCTATACTATATATACTTCGTTAAATATATGTCCGTCCAAGTAAAAAATTTTAAGCAAGTGATTGCAAAGCAGCTCTCTGTCTTCATTCTAAATCATGGCGGCGAACTGGGCAGAGTTGCCAACGGATGTCCTTACTCTGATTGCAAAGCGTGTTAAAGTGATTGAAGATTACATTGCTTTTGGTGTTGTTTGTACCTCTTGGCGAACAGCTGCCTCCAGGCATAATTTTGATGTGCTTTCGCCCCAAGTTCCTTTGCTTATGCTGGCGGATAAAAAGGATGATGATTATCGAGAATTTTACTCTTTTTCCACGAAGAAAGTTTCACCCATATATCTCCCGGAAGCTAGAGGCCGGGAGTGTTATCCATCACAAGGTTGGATCTGCACAGTGTCATATGATGGAGAGATGAACTTGTTGCATCCGTTCTCCCGTACCCAAATTCAACTTCCTTCGGAAAAAGGCTTATGGGATTTACATGGTTATGAAGAACAACCTAAAGGAGAGAGCTGGCACTTCATGGACAAAGCTGTCTTATCTGCTAGTCCTTCTCTAACATCAGATTATGTACTGGTGATTTCCTATTATGCCAATAACAATCTTTTGGCTTTTTGGCGACCTGGAGACCTCAACTGGACCAAAATTCACATTGAAAGATGTCATGCAGTTGCTATTACGAGTTACTATAAGGGAAAATTTTATTCCGTGACTTACTCAGGTCAAGTCTGGGTTTTTGACATTCCAGGGTCTACCATCGCTCAACCAGTTGTACAACCACGCAAGCTTGTTGTGCTCAAGGATAATATTTTTCGTACACCATCAGTTAATTCCTACCTAGTCGAGGTATCCGGTGCACTGCTATTTGTCGCCCGACTTTCCCATGGAAACGGCGGTCAGACCTTTAAATTTAAAGTATACGAATTAGATGTAATCAAAGGAGAATTGAAGGAGATTAACACCTTGGGAGATTCCGCAATTTTTTTGGGCGATGGAGCAATTTCCATTCAGTCATCTAAGTTTAAAGGAGTCAAACCTAATTACATATATTTTTGTGATGATTGGTCTGAGATTAAGCAAGACGAAGATGGTGGTGGAAGAGACATGGGAGCCTACAATCTTGAAGATGGAAAATTTGAATCTTTTTATCCTGGATTGTCACTAAGTGTCCTTTCCCCGCCAACTTGGATCACACCATCATTCTAATAATGTGATTACTCTCCTGTGCTTACTCTCTGGATTATAAGGAGCTATTGCCTCATTCTAACAATGTGATCGCAAGGATTAAGGGAGCAAGATGTTCCAAAATGAATATGTTCAGAGGCCTTTTCTATGTCGATTTATGAATATATGACTACTGAATTATCTGTATATGAACTATTTTGGCATCTTTAAATGTAGAAAGTAATGTATTGGTAGAAACAAGAGAATTACGAAAGAGTCGAGTAAAATCATAACGTTAAAATTGGGGCGAAATATTTTCTAAAAAGCAAACTTGTGACATTTAAATGGAACATTTGTGCTGAAAATTTTTGGAACACTCCCTGCCCTTGGAAATAGTATTAAACATAAACGTCAAATCAGAATAAGTATATTGCCAGGACAGGAAATCTTTTGAGTTTATAACCAAAATAATTCCTAATGTTTCACCCTAACTTTCACTACATTTAAATCTTAACTGCTTTGTGATCAAACTTCAAATTCTCGGTATGAGGTTGAACTCCAAACCTTCGTGGCAGAAGGTGTGGAACCTTTCTAGCCTAACTTCAAACCCAAAAGTACGAAGTTCAACTTCAGGCCTTCAAGTTTGAAGTTAAACTTAAACTTAGCTAGCTTCCAAGTTCAGATAATTTGGCTGAAGGTTGAAACTTCCAGCCAGAGGTTTGAAGTTGGGAACTCATCGGTCCTAACTTTAACGGAAAAAGGGTCAAAAATACTCCTCTACTATCAGAAATAAGTTAAAACTATCCTCCATTTGAGTTTTCGGTCAGCCATTTGTAGATGGTTATTCAAGAAAATTCTTTTACAATAACTGGGAGCACTATTTGATGATGTTATTGCTTGTTTCAGTCAAGTCAGGTGCTGTTAGAAAATGCTGCAGTCAGATCATCAGAGTCTCAATGCACAAGGATTAGTGATCACATTCTATATCAAATTGCAATTATTTATGGTTTGTCCATCTTCTACCTGCTAAAACTCTTTCCCATCTCTTTCTCTGAATTTCCTTTACAACAGGGATGCAATTAAACTGCTTACATGCTAACTGATACTGATGCAAGAATAGTTCTTATATAGTAAGCCAAATAGCGTGCCATATTAATAATGTTGAGTCGATTTTTCAGAATATTACAAACTAATAATCCCCTCAGTTTAGAAAAAAAGATTTATGCACTCCCCACACCAACTTAAATCTTATCTCCACTACTCTCCAAGTCTACACAATCATGTCCATGGCAAACCATTTCAAATCAAGAAAGTAAGATACACCCGAGTTTGATCGGGGTTTTCCCCTATTTTTGTATCATAGAAATGTCCCAACTACAAAATGTGTGTTAGTACCAACAAGAAGTTAAACTGATTATGGAGTGACTCCTTTGGAAAGCAACTAGGACAAGAAAACGGTGCACCTATGCTATGATAAACACCTGAACAAATAAAAATAAGCAAGGAAAAGGAGCAAATAATTCTACTATAGTTGAACAAATAAAAATTGTACGTATTAATCGTCATAATACACGTTGCTCATCCTAGCTAGGATACGAAATACCCATAAAGTCTTTTATAAAAGCAAGAAATACCTAAGTAGATAGAGATGAGTAACATTGTAAAGGACTCAGCATTCTTTGCGACCAGCATTTTTATGTCCTAGTAAGGACCAGATATTCGGTAAATAAAAGAAATTTAGGGACAGATCAATGTATATTTTCCTTCTTGAAAAAATTAAATGGCACTCTATCGTCACTGGAAAGATTGGCATCGGCAATTTCTACTAACACAATTTAATTTGGATGAAACTTCTTGCGAGCAAATTTATGCAGACTCAAAAGCAATACACACATTGAAGCTCGAGTGTTGAACTCAAACAATGTGATCTTGAGTTCTATGAATATGATACATGACATATTTAAAATGTGGGAGCGTTTGGTTTATGTATGACAAAAGTCGATGTTAGACTTAATGTCTATATGTATCACTTAGAAGAACTTGACAATTTGAACCCCACGTATCCTTTGTGGATATTGAAATTGTAGTTGGCGTATTCATAACTTGTTCATCTTCGTGATGAGTCGATAAAACTACCAATACGATAGGTCGTCGCATGCCTTTACTGAAAGTCGATTATGTCCTTTCGTGAAAGGTTGCCACTTGAAATGTTGTGTTCTTTTATGAAATAGTGTCACTTAGAAAGTCGCGACTTTTCATGAAGAGATGTATTGGTTAAAAAATTACCTTTTTATATAGACATAAACAAGCATTAAAACGTTGGTTTATAAAGTGGTAAATCAACCAATGATATTAATGATAAAATCCAAATCAAGTTTGATTTAAGAAGTGAATCAATCAATGGTAATTATAAAATCTATATCGAATTGGATTTGTATAATGATTGAAGGTTCTATAATTTGAGCATCAAATAAATAGCAAGGTAGAAATGGTTGAGAAATATATTGAATGTTAAAAGGTTGTGGCCACAACTGTTGCAATCATTTCAAGCTATTGATAAAGTGATGCTACATTAAGAAGCCGAGTTTATAGCCTTAGCAAGGCTGTTGAAGAAGCTGAATGGCTCCGAAACTTCTTGGAAGATATTCCAATTTGACTCAAGTCGTTGACACCGATTGACACCGATTTGCATACATTGCAATAGTCAAGCGACAATTGAAAGGGCTGGGAGCATTATGTATAACAGAAAATCATCATATATGTTAGAAAACTGTTAAACAACTACTCTCTAGAGGACTTATCAGTTGAGTATATAAGGTCAAGTGATAATATGTTAGATCTACTTACAAAGACCTAACTAGAGAGGCGGTTGAGGTCATCGAAGGGAAGGGGACTATGGCTGAGAACAAGTCATCACGGCGGTAACTCTACCTAAATGACTGGAGATCCCAATAACTAGATTCAAGGAGAATACAAAGTTGTGCATGATGGTTCAACAGTGTCAACTTAAAATTTTGGTCCATTCCCGTGATGAGACAATGTTCAAGTACCAAGGATAAAACACTAAAGATATTTTTTTAATGATTTTCTAAGTTTGATATGAGAATTATCAAATAATGTAGATTTACGGGATTACATGTTTAAAAATCACCTATGTAAGTATGAAGTGGAAGTCGCTTCAAAGAGAATTCTGTAAGACTAATTCTCTACGCACTTATGAAACCAGGCGGTGTTCATGGCTGAAACGAACACAACGATAAGAATAGAAGGACGGTAAAGGATTAATTATGTGACATACATTGTCTAGATATACACCAAAGTTCGTCAGTTCAAAGATATCAAATCTACCGATTGACCGAGTATATCCGATGTATGTTCACCACAGAAAGTTCAAAGGGAAACCCACTTGTCCCGATGCAACAAATCCTTGTTGCGAATCATACAGTTTTGTTCGTGCATGTTCCGTCTGTCCCCAGGTTCCTTTGCCTCGTAGTCATTTGGCATGGACTCCTCTGCAATCGTATAGATTAGGCGATGAACCACTGATGCGTCTGTGGCCTTTAGAAAGAGGCTACTTGGAGCTTCTTCTTGACGCTACTTGGAGCTTCTTCTTGACGAGAGAATCACAGGAGCTTCATTACCCTCATGTGGCGGTTCGATAAAGTTACTCAGCTTAAATCACAGTACAATCAAGTACATACAACCTGTGATAAGCGATGCAACTTTTGTGAAAACCAAGAAGAAAGTGACGGAGATCTCGGCAAACATAATATTTTTTTCAATCATAACTGATGCCAGTAAATTTTTATTTTATATAATCTGGATAATTATTTTATATTCCCCTGAATTGACTGTCCTGCTATCGTTTGAGACCTTGTAGAACTGAGAGGTCTATCCATGTAGGCCCCGAGAGTTAGAGGCTTCTAAAATGGTAAAAATTTCGCGTAAGGGCATGTTTGGCGCGCGCTAATTGATTTATAGCCATCAAAAATAAATCCGTTGAGAAATAGCCATCTCCGGACAAGTCCCTGTGTAAAATACTGGGGCTTTGAAAAAGTTTTGTTCAAAGCCCCAGTATTTTATTATGGGACTTTATATAAAGCTTCAGTAAACTAACCCCAGTATAAAATACTGGGGCTTTGACTGAAGCTTTATAAAAATACCGAGACTAGTCTGGGGTGTTTTCCAATGGTAATGGAGCGTAAGTGTGCGCGCGCGAATTTTTGGCTATTTCTCAATTAATTTTGCAACGGTGGATAAAACTCATTGAGCGCGTCCAAAAATGGCTACGCATCAAAATTTTCCTCTAAAATGTTACTATTAGTTATATTTATTTAAATTAATAAGTTTCTTTCGAATGAATAAATTTTTAATTGTTTGTTTAGATACAATACATCGATTCTAATAGTCAAAAATTTTACTGACATATATAAGCTTAATTTAATATTAAAAAATATTAGACAATATTTTACAATGAAAAACTTGAATTCTTAATAAAAGAAAGGAAAAAAGTTAAAATCATAGAAGAAAACTTTTCATATTGCTAATATTTTAAAAAAAACCTTGTCCACTCAAACAATATTTAAAATTTGAGTGTTCATATACAAATATTATCTGATGATATACATTCTGAGTGTCAACATTTTACTTCAATGCTTTAAACTTAGGGGGCCTTCCTTATACTACATGTGCAAAACATTTCACCGGGTGCTTTCCATAAGGAGTGGTTTTGCAAGATTGCCCTCGTTTATATAGTACAAATCCCAAGAAAAATTTTCTTTGATTGCAAAATCATGAAGTCCAAAAAAAACCTAGGTTTCATCCCCTTGTTCTGATTGTAAAGCGAGTTAAAAGTGATTGAAGATTTCATTGCTTTTGGTGCTGTTTGTACTTCTTGGAAAACTGCTGCCTCCAAGGATAAGTTTGATGCACTTTTATGTTGTTTCCTGTGTTCAAAATGGATGCAAAACAAAAACAAAGTATTAGTTAAATGGAAATGATTCTGAGCCCACAAGTTGCTTATGTCTCCTTAAGGAATCTAATCCCATCACTGTTGCTCAAGGTTCACGGATTAATTCCTCCCAGGATAGAACGGAATCGTCCAACTCTGTGGTAGCAGCACTTCAAACAACAGAACTATCGACGAACTCAAATGAACGGTCCAAATCACATGACTCTAACTTTTGATTTTGTAAAACAATGCATTGAAGAGGGAAGAATTTCAGGATTTCTATTTGTTAAGAGTATATGTGAAATCTCATGAAATGTCTATATATTTATAGCCAACTAAGTGGGTGAAGTGAAGAGGTGTAATGACTTTTTAATGAAAAGGTGTCAATTACACCATTTCCCATTCACACCTTAAAAAACCCCAACACTTTATCCCCAGGTTCCTTTGCCTCATAGTCATTTGGCATGTACTCCTCTGCAACAACACTTTATCCCCAGGTTCCTTTGCCTCGTAGTCATTTGGCATGTACTCCTCTGCAACATAGATTAGGCGATGAACCACTGATGCGTCTGTGGCCTTTAGAAAGAGGCTACTTAGAGCTTCTTCTTATATACTGATGGAGTAGAATACAAATGACGACCACCATTCAAGCCTTGGTGAGAGTACATAGTTCACCGTCCCCAATTAGGCGAATGGATGGATCATTATCTTCTTGCAGCTCGGCGGAGACATACTTTAGGCAATAGAGGCACATACAACGTCCTTTTCTTGCAGCTTCGATGTGGAGCGAAGAAGTGGCTGGGGAGTCTTTCAATGTGAAGCAACAAATCTATGTGAAGAAGTGCCTTGGTGGGGAGTCTTTCTTGCTACTTGATGAAGAGTACGTGGAGGTTTTGTTCCACCACTGGCCAATGAGGAAGACACTTGATAAGAACTCTTTCAATTTGCAGCCCTGATGAGAGAATCACAGGAGCATCATCTTCTTGTAGCATATCCCTCCTGTGGCTAGGCGAAAGAAGGCCTGGAGCATTTCGCCCTTCAAGATCTGACGGAGGGATGCATGTCATGTCCGAACGTTTGAGCTTGACGTGGAACAACCTCATCTTGAGACTTGGTGGAGATGCTTATGGAGCGTCCATCCTTCAAGCTCCTGCTGGAACAAACCTCAACTTGCAATTTGGAAAGAAGTTCGTGAAGCATCTTCGAGCCTTGTTGATTTTTCCTATGCGCAGCTTTGCAAGAATATTTGTTTCTTGATGCACGAGCTACGGGATCGCAGAGCGCTTGATTCTATGTAACAAGAAAGCAAAGGGCTACAACATATCTGAAATTCAGAGTTAAATTCCTTCAGGAGTTGCTGGAATAAATTTTTGAAATTGATGTAGCAGTCAGTCGTTCTTGCTTTCAAGCTTTGCACACTCATGCCAAAAAAATTATACCTTGAGATAGGAGAATAAATAGATTGACTAAACTTTATACTGATAATTAGTAACAAAAAGAATAATTCACCAAACTGGAAACAAAAAATAACTCCTTATGATTTGAGCTCGCATGTAGGTGAGTGCAATCACATAATCATCAGAACTATGGGGTGACCCAAGTTGGGGCGCAAATAAGACTTGTTGAAGTCGTCATTGCAAAAATACCATTGTTCCCTATAAAGCAGAAAACAATGTCAATCTGTTATTTATTCATATAGTGAATTAACAAATCATGTCCATTTTGAGAATAAATATTTCAATGGTTTTTTACAACCCGATCATAACCGACCGAACCGAACTATACCGAACCGATTTTGAGGTTTTTTTTTTTAAAACCGTAGGTTTAAATCTAAACTTGTACCCTAACCGAGTAATTAGGTTAGGTTTTTTATTTTGCAAAGATAAACCGGAAAAAAATCGAACCGAATAGAATTATATGCATAATATATATCTTATATATTAGATCTTTATGTATAAATATATCTATATATTTCTAATTAAGCTTTAAAATTAAAATGCACAATATATTTCACCTTTGAGCTTGAGCCTTGAGGTGGAAGTAGTAACCCAAATGTACCTATTATAGTACTACAAATACTACTATTTGAATCTACTATGCTTCAGCAGTGAAGTATATTCGACAATCCTCGATTCTAATTTGCTTTAAAAATGGTTCCCATAATGTGATAGGTTTATTTTAATAAGGTTTTCGAGGGTAATTGTTTGTGTTGGTCTTGTAAAGTTTTGTTTACTTGGATAAAGATTTAATTTCTTTATAGATTTATACCAAATAATCTCTGTTTTAAATTTAATTTAGTGTAGAACAATAGATAATAGGCAAATATCTACTTGAAGAAAAATGAGCTTGAATTTGACAATAAAATTAACCTTAATGTTTAGTCTTGTCTTATTTTTTTGTTTTATGTATTCATACCCACTCTTTAAAAATGTAGTCTTGCGATTTTGCATTTTTAAACACTTCACATGCCCCATTTTTAAACACTTCACATGAATATACAAGTTTTCTAAAGAAAGTGATACGTTCTTTTCAATGTTATTGACTTGTATGCAAAAATACATCTTATTTGTATTAGTTTTAGATCACGTCGAAAGAAAAATCGAAATTAACCGAATCGTACTGAAACCGAAGAGAAACTGAGATGATTGGGACAGTTTGGAAAAATCAAATTTTGGTTACACATATAAAATAACCGAAAAATTGATATTATACAAAAAATTTAAAATAACGGATCGAACCGAACCGTTGACACCCCCTATTGGTCATCTTGGAATCCAAGTCCAAGTAGAACTATAACTTAGATTCCTAGTTATTGTCAGGATTGGAATCTAAGGCTGTACTTTATTTAAATACGCTGTACTTTCCCCTCAGAAGCCTAGCTCCCTTTCTCTCTTCTTTCTAATCTATGGCGGCTAACTGGGCAGAGTTGCCTAACGATCTCCTTGTTCTGATTGCTAAGCGTGTTAAAGTTATTGAAGATTACATTGCCTTTAGTGCTGTTTGTACCTCTTGGCGCAGTGTCGCCACCAAGCAAAATTTTGATGCACTTTATCCCCAAGTTCCTTTGCTAATGCTGGCTGAGAAAGATGACGATTATCGAGAATTTTACTCTCTTACCAAGAAGAACACTACTAGAATATATCTCCCGGAAGCTAGAAAGGAAGAGTGTTATACAATACAAGGATGGATCTGCACCGTGTCATATGATGGAGAGATGAACTTGTTACATCTTTTCTCTCGTACCCAAGTTCAACTTCCTCCAGAGAAAGCCTTATGGGCTGCTTTACATGGTTATGAACAAGATCCTAAACCTGAATTGTGGCTGACCCTGGGCAAAGCTGTCTTATCTGCCAGTCCTTCTGTTACATCAGATTATGTACTTGTGATTAACAGTTATGCTGATGAGGATCTTTTAGCTTTTTGGCGACCTGGAGATCTTAACTGGACTAAGATTGACGTTGGACAGGTTGAAGTTCAAGCTTTGAATTACTATAAGGAGAAATTTTATTTCATGACATGGCTCCGTCAAGTCTGGGTTTTTGACATTCCAGGGTCTAGCATCGCTCAACCAGTCGTACAACCACGCAAGCTTTTTGAGCTGAAGGATAATTTGCATCTTACATCCTCAGTTAATTGCTACCTAGTCGAGGTATCAGGTGCACTATTATTTATTGCCCGATTTTTGCGTGGAAATAGGGGCCATACCTTTAACTTTAAAGTTTATGAGTTAGATGTTATCAAAGGTGAATGGAAGGAGATTAACACCTTGGGAGATTCTGCAGTTTTTTTGGGCGATGGAGCTATGTCCATTGAGTCCTCTAAATATAAAGGTGTCAAGCCTAATTACATCTACTTTTGTTATGATTGGTGGGAGGTTAGAAGTGATGGAAGAGATACGGGGGCTTACAATCTTGAAGACGGAAAGTTTGAATCTTTTTATCCTGGATTGTTACAAAGTAAGCTTTCCTCGCTAACCTGGGTCACGCCATCATTACAATAATGTGATGGTCTTAATAATGTAATTGTTCTCTAGCGGCAGATTCAAGATTCAATATGTGCAGATTTACCACTCGATGCATTATGCTTTTAATAGTATGGCTTCAGAATACAATATTTGTTGACATTAATTAGGTGATTTTATATGTGTGTGTCTGTGTATGTATGTATACACTCTCTTCCCTTCCTCTTATTCTTTGTTTAGTATACAACCTTTCTTCTATATTGTTCTCTTTTCCTAACACGCTCCGTGTCAAAAACATTGGTTCAGTTGAAGCCATTAGTTGTACTCTAAGTCCGCAACTGGCTTTCCTCCCTTTTGCAGCTCCAGCTATCTCGGATCACGAGTGGTATTTCTACCAAATGAACTTGCAGGATATGTGAGCTCAAAGTAGTACACTAGATTATTGGATTGACATTTCATTTTCTGGATATGACAAACGAAAAGTTATACTACCATGCATTTGCCAATGTGATCTAATTCAGGTTGGAATACCTTAATCTTAAATAGAGAATCAAAGCAACAAAACTAATCTATCTATTACTACTCTATAAGTGAGAAATTGAACTTTGAACGTTCGAATATCCTTCTCTTTTAATCCTTATTTCTATCCAAGAATGTTGTCCAGGACACCTCGCGCACCTGTTCCTCAAAATTAAGTACTTATTTGGAAACTTAGATTTAAGTTTATCCAAATAAACCAATTCAAGATTAAAATAACACATCATTAAGTGTTTTCAGTTTATTATCGAACAAAGGACGCATCAAAAGGTTCAGCCTCCGAGAACTTAGCATCCAGACTTGGCTTGTCATGTCTCATGTGGATTGCTGGTTGAGCTTGTTAAGTAAATTTAACGTCAGATCTCTATATATAAACACATATCGTTATATATATAGCATACCTGAAGCTATTTATGCTGCTGAGACATTGACTGTGTTATGCTAAACGGGTGCTGATAGTTTAGAGTACACTCACACAAGAGGGGTGAATTGGATCGATAACAATTTTGGTCTTTTTAATTTGGGTGAATTGGATCGATAATAATTTTGGTCTTTTTAATTTTTTTACTAAGTTAGAACAGCTCACTTGAAACAGTTCCTACGGATGTTCCAACTTCACTTTAACAAAGCAATAAAAGAACAAAATAAACGAGTCACGTACGATTTTAACGTGGAAAAACCGATCCACTAAACTCACGAGCCAACAATGCTAGACTGTTGCTACCTTTGAGTTTGGAACGCAAAGAACTTAACTCTAAGCTCTTTACCCAATGAGATTTTTACTCTAGATTATAACCTAAAAAAGTGCTCCTTATAAGTTGAATGAGAGTACAATTTAGTGCCTAATACATGAACTAAGAGCTGGACTCAAACTATTTAAAATGGCTTGATGAAACACTTGTCCAGACTATTCAACGCCCGTTCCAATTGCTTCAGAACTTTCCTCTCTTGAACGCGCTATTTCTTCTTTTTGTTGAAGTGTTTTGGATGCGTAGTCCCAATCTGTACATGGACTCCTTTTATACATTAAGACCTGATCAGTAAAAATAAAAAGTATATTAGGGATAATCATATAGCTTTATTTCTAATCCCTTCTCTTATCATTTTTGGATTTGTTAGAATCCTACTCCAAGTCCACTTTATCTCTAGCCAAGTCCCGTAGAAATAGATAGCTAAAGAATCTTATAAAAAATATTTAGCTTAAACGTAAGTCAGCTATATAAAAATTCCACCAAAATTAACAATTAATTATATTCACCAACTTACCACTAATTCAAGAAAAATAGTTCCACAAATAAGACCTTAATTAATTCAATGTAACATCAAAAAATCATATACTCAACAAATTACTCATTTTTTATGATGACAAACAAAATGTACTTGTTTCACTTTGATAATAACAACATGACTTAAGACAGTTAAGGAGCTAAAACAAGGCATTGATTTATCTAAACACACATAATGTTTCTTCCCCTTTTTTGCCAAACTCATTTATTACCAAAAGCACATATAAGTAAGGGACAATGAGACAAAATTAAAGTGGAGTATTTATGAGTGCTATATATAACCTAAGCACAAGTACATATTACTCTTCCCCTTTTGGCATCATCGAAAAGTATCAACTACTGTCAAAACCAAAAATGCAAAAAAATAATATGGATAATCAAGTATGTCACACCCATCACCACTGGGGCAGCAACTCATGTAAGCATAAGCATAAATTTCTCAAGTATAGATACTAAATGACATTAGTCATCCTGCTTAAAATCACAATTCATCAAAACAATCAACAGGTGCAATTTGGAATTGATGATAGCACCACCAACAACAAATTGCAACGGTTAATTAGTACATGCTCATTGATCAGGGACTTACGCATACGATGTTGCAACGGGATCAATAATTTGCATGTTGCGGACCTAGTAAATCTGGAGACATTGGAGGTAAATTTGTGTAAAGGACTGGAAAAGTTAGAAACTCGGGCTCCAAATCTCCGAATATTCCAATATGTAGGAGCTCATTTGAAACACAAGACATGTTATGAAGTAGAACTGCTTCCTTGCATATGTAGATGCTATAACACTCTAAAAGTTCTCATCTTAGAAGCTACCACCATGACAGGAACAGCAGTTTGAATATCTGATATAAGTTGTCAGCTCTTGAAGAATTAACACTCAGAAAGAAGTTCAACTGTTCTAAGGGTCGAGGAAGAGGTATTTCTTTTCCTTAGTATTTTGTGTTCCCATTCGATTTGCTCCATTCTGAATTGGACTTCAGTTACTAGTACCTTACTTGATTTATTTTTCTACCTGTTTCATTAACTTAATTTGGGGTTTTTCATGGACAAAATTGCAGGGTGAAGTTCTTATTTATCAATTCATGGATCCTTCCAGACGACTTGAATCATTCGTAGATAGTTTGATCAAATACACCAAGACAATATTCATAGTGCCGCACATAGATAGCAATATGGTCCAGGTATAAATCTCACATTATCTTATTCTCCTACTTACTAGTATATCCTAAAACGATATTTTTGAAGTGTTCTTTTTAACTCCATATTTTCATATTTACGTACTCTGTAGGGTGCGTATAAACATGCAAAAAAATAGAAACCTTATATTGCATGATACTCTCATGATCATAAAGAATTGGAACCTATAACCTAACCTTTTCCATATCCGTTGTTATCTTTTCCAAATTCTTAGCGAAAAGACGGTAGATCTGATTTTTCAGAGGGATCTTACCCGGTTAAAATAGTTTTCTCTAGAAAAATCATACCAAGGTCACCGCTTCTCAAAGAGCCAAGGGTAGGAATAGTGGCAGAAGTAGCATTGTCTGTATTCTTAAGCTGGCGTTCATACATATTTAGATACAATGTAGAAATAGTGCAGATTAGATACAGTGGAATACAACGAGGTAGAAATAGTGCAGGTTAGATACAGTGGGATACAACGAGATATGAGGTGGTTAGTTTCTGGTGTAAGCTGAGATTTATTGAGATATGAAATGGCTGATTTCTGGTATAAGCTGAGATACAACAAAATACGAGGTGATTGATTTCTGGTGTAAGTTGAGACACAACAAAATACAGTTTCTGGTTTAAGCTGTGATACAACGAGATACGAGGTAGTTGGTAGTTGAGATACAACAAGATATAGCGAGATACAGGGGGCATACGAGGTGGTTGGTAGATGAGATATAGCGAGATACATCATTAAAAGAAGCTGGGAGGAAGTGAAATTTGGGAAGGGAGAAAGGAAAAGTGAAACAGGGGAAAATGGGAGAAAGAATGTAAGGTAATTAACTTTTGATTTCCTCTATATTGGGTAATTTTGCTAAACTATTGCTATGTTTGTAAATAGCTTCTAAAAAGAGTACTTTTATGTAAAAATTCCTAATTTTAATTGCGATAAGCGGCCTTGGGATCTATGTTTTAAGTAAAAAATTCGCGTAGGGGCCTGTTTGGCGGGCGCTAATTGAGTTGTAGCCGTCAAAAATAAATTCGCTGAGAAATAGCCACCTCCGGACAAGTCCCAGTATTTATACTGGACTTTATATAAAGTTTCAGTAAACTAACTCCAGTATAAAATACTGGGGCTTTGAAGAAAACTTGTTCAAAGCTCCATTATTTTGTTATGGGACTTTGTATAAAGCTTCAGTCCCATAACAAAAGCCCCAGTATTTTGTTATGGGACTGAAGCTTTATATATAAAGTCCCATAACAAAATAATGGGATTTATCCCTTTGATGGGACCTTTATTATGGGATAAATCTCATTATTTTGCTATGGGATGAAGTCCCATAACAAATAATGGTACCTTTGAACATGTTAGTTCAAGGCCCCATTATTTTGTTATGGGACTTTATATATAAAGTTTCAGTCTGAGGTGTTTTTCCAACGCTATGGAGCGTTAGTGTGCGCGCGAACTTTGGGTATTTCTCAATTAATTTTGAAACGGTAGATAAAACTCTTTGAGTGCGTCCAAAAGTGGCTACGCATCAAAATTTCCCCTGTTTTAAAGGGCAGTTTTGGGAGTAGCCCCGAATGGAGCACTTGTAAAACGCCCTAAGGCTCTTGGGCGAGGCCTAGATCCATGAGGCTTACGCCTCAAGCGTCTGACTATGCGCCCAGAGCACGTTCAACACTCGAGACTCGCCTTATAGAACCTATGCAAATGATCTAACTAATTCCCTTATTAAAATTGTTCGTCCACAATTTTCTTTAAAAATGAAGTTATATTCATCTATAGAAATTCAGAAATTGAGTGTAGCTCAATTAACAAGGCATAATATTGCATGTATTATAATTGAGAATATTGAGGGTGAATATTATTTGTATATTTAATCTGAAAATGCGTAGCGATATTTATATCATTACATGTTATTGATCTTCATGTCTTATTTTTATCACTCAAAATTGTTAGAGTTCATATAGAAATAATTTTATATTTATTAATGAAGAATTAATGTTTTAAATTATAGTAGTAATAAATTTTATTGTTTATTCACTTTATATAATAACAAATTTTTTATTTTTTAATTGTTTGAAAGTTAAGAGCTTATAGTTTATTTGTATCTCATAAAAACTGTAACATTATTCAATTTCTTACAATTGTATAAAAGGTTAGATATTTTATTTCTATAATCTTTTTTTTATTTTAAATTTTCTTAATTTTTTATGTATTTTCAATATTTTTTTGGCTCATTATGTTATTTTATTAATTTAAAAGTAATTAAAAATAAGATCCACGGGACTTACGCCCCATGTCTCATGGCTTACGCATTGCATTGCCCTGTTGTAGGTAAAACACCTCGCCTTGCGCCCCCGCCTTTTAAAACATTTCTTGGGATGGCGCCATGTTGGATTATTAATCACGGTGAAAAAATATTTAACTTTTACCTCCATCTCTAGAGCACGAAGAAGCTCTTAGCACTGTATTCCTAGCTTAAGTCCTAGCGATTCTTTAGGACTTACTCCGTGTTTTGGCGATAGAGACTAAAACGTTGCAGGTTTTAATGAGGGTAAAAAATGTAACAACGGCAAAAAAAGTGGCATATTTTTATATATTTTCCTTTTATATAAACTTGAGGTTGTATTTATATTAAATATCTTCATAGAAAGCTTGTGGGAGAAGCTTGTATATCGACCACGGTCAAAATAATTAACTAAAATGGTTATAAGTTTCCCGCCTAAACCAATCAGCTAAAAGAAATAGCACCAATCCAAAGTGAAGTACATTTCCACTGTTCTACGAACTCATCACCAATCAGAAATCCCAAATTCACAATTCGAGAAACCCAAAAACCCCTAATCGCATGGATTATGAAATTTATCACAAATGAAGAAGAATGCGATGCTTAACAATCCTCCTGCAAATGATAAAGTCAAGTGTTGTTCATATCCGATGTTGAGAGGATCTCTTACTGTCGCTTCTATGATTATTAGATAACCGAGCCTGGGTCGGCAGGGTAGCCTCGACCTACCGCCTTCAGTAACGGCTATATTGAGGTTTGTGGAAGATGGTTTTAATTTGATTCATTTTCGGCCAATTCTGATGGTTTTCTAGTAAAACATCTTGAATCTGACTTTTTATTGTTTGTGTTGATAGACTGTTTGATTATAGTGTACCGCTTCTTATATTAATTTACTGTCGTTTGAGTTAACTTTCCTTTTATATTCCCCTGAATTGACTGTCTTGCTATCATTTGAGAACTTGTAGAACTTAAAGGTCTATTCATGTAGGCCCCCGAGAGTTAGAGGCTTCTAAAATGTTACTATTAGTTATATTTATTTAAATTAATAAGTTTCTTCGAATGAATAAATTTTTAATTGTTTTTTTAGATATAGTACATCGATTCTAATAGTCAAAAATTTTATTGACATATATAAGCATAATTTAATATTAAAAATATTAGACAATATTTTACGATGAAAAACTTGAATTCTTAATAAAAGAAAGGAAAAAAGTTAAAATCATAGAAGAAAACTTTTCATATTGCTAATATTTAAAAAAAAAAACCATGTCCACGCCAACAATATTTAAAATTTGAGTCTTCATATACAAGTATTATCTGGTCAATTTTCCTAGTGAATTTCTTGCGTATCCACCCTGAAAGCGAGAGCTCGAGGCGGTGGGAAAGGAGAATCAACAAGATAGGATGATATACCGTGAGTGTCAATATACTACATGTGCAAAAAAATTCACCGGGCGCTCTCCATAAAGAGTGGTTTTACAAAATTGCCCTCGTTTAACAATGTTTTAGCAATTATCATATATATGTGTGTGTGTGTGTGAATAGTACAAATCCCGAGAAAATTTTCCTTTGATTGCAAAATCATGAAGCCAAAAAAAAACCTAGGTTTCATATAACAAATATATTAAATGCGTGGAAATATTGAGGTACAATTTTTCTAATCAAGGTACGCTCCAGTTTGAATGGTTTGGCAAGGATTGATGTCGATGTCGTATGTATTGTTAATGGCTATTTATATATAAGCTTAGAAAAATTGGTTATTTCATGTCTAGTACATTTCATAATGATTGGGCTAAAATTGATAACTAGTCAATTTACGACGCCCCAAGTGAGTTTTCACTACCGTTTCAAAATTAATAAAGAAATAGCCGAAAATTTGCGCGCACGCTTACACTTTATTAACGCTGGCAAAACACTCAGAGTAGTCTCAGTATTTTATACTGAGACTTTGAACTAATATGTTCAAAGTCACTGGAGCTTAAGTCCTTGGAGCTTTATATTCAAAATCCTAGTATTTTATACTGGAATTAGTGATTAAGTGATCACAGTATAAAATACTTGGAATTTGAACATTTTAGTTCAAAGTCCCAGTTCCGAAGCTTGCTAGTCTTCAAGCAGTTTTATGTCGCTGACTAATATTCAATTTGAGCGGTGCAAACAGACTAGAGAGCCAAATTTTTACTAATGATTGTCCTTCAGAATGGTCCGATTTGAAGTCCAAATATAGGTAAAAATTTGACCGTGTAATTAGTTTGTACCGCACCAAATGAAAATTAGCAAGCGTATGAAATATTTTAGAAGATCAACCACTTTTAAGTAGTACTGAAAAATTCAATAAATTTAATTGGGATTTTGATTAAATTTCAAAAGCTCCAATAAAATCCCCTAATGGGGTTTAATTCAAATTCTCTAAGTTTTTCTTTGTGGCTGATCTTTTTTTAAAAAAACACAACGGGCTACTTTTCTTATAGTAGTTTGTAATTATTTTACCTTTTTTCTTTGAGCAGTTCAAAAACTGAGTAGTCGCCAAAATTACCAAGATAGTTGGGTCAAAGGAGTTATAAGATTAGGATAATTACACTAAAAGACAAGTAAAAGACGAAAATTATCAAAAATGACCTAAATTTCTGAATCTTACCCGACCTGTCACACTTTTTCCGAGATAGCAGTCTGCCGCAAGTTTATACAATTTTATACAAATTCATACACGTGTATAGAATTGTATAAATTTCGTATAAGTGTGTATATGCAGGTGAATAAATCTGTATATAAAGGATGTTTACAAAAAAAAAATACTTTTTTTGTGTGTATTTTTGTCATTGGTATGCATTTATGTATGTATATTCATGTATAATTTATTTATTTTTTAGAGAATCGTGTGTATAAACTTGTCCAAAGCAATGATATAGACACAATAAACAACATAAATTCAGTAAAATACAAAAAATAACGACACCACCGGCGGTGGAGGGTGTCTGTCGGCGGCTCAGTGGCTGGAGTGGGGAAGATTCGGTAGCTAGGGTGGTTTTTATGAAAGAGTGTTAAAATTTGTAATTTTAAAAATGGGTGCTATGCATGAAAAATAATATGGCATCCTGTTTGTGCTGCTTATTTTTTAAAATTTCCCTGTAAGATTCCTATTCCAAATGGAAGTAAACTTGTAGATTCCTAGTTCTTGTCCACATTGGAATCTACTCACACTGTTAAATATGTACTTTCAACTGAAAAACCTAAATTTCAAATTCTTACACTTTCTAAACTATGGCAGCAAACTGGGCAGAACTGCACCACGATCTCCTTGTTCTGATTGTAAAGCGTGTTAAAGTGATTGAAGATTTCATAGCTTTTGGTGCTGTTTGTACTTCTTGGAAAGCTGCTGCCTCCAAGGATAAGTTTGATGTGCTCTCTCCTCAAGTTCCTTGGCTTATGCTTGGTGCCAAAAAAGATGATGATTATCGAGAATTCTACAATCTTACTAATGGGAAAGTTTCAAACATGTTTCTCCCGGAAGCTAGAGGAGCAGATTGTTTTGCATCTGAGGGATGGCTCTGCACTGTGTCGTATACCGGAATGAATTTGTTGCATCCTTTTTCTGGCATTAGTATAAAGCTTCCTTCAAGAAAAGACTTATTGGCTCTTCATAATCTCGAAGAGGCGCCTGAAGGAGAGCGTTGGCACTGCATAGACAAAGCTGTCTTATCTGCCAGTCCTTCTATTACATCAGATTATGCCCTTGTGCTGCACTATTATGCAAACCGTACTTGTTTGGCTTATTGGCGACCTGGAGACCTTAACTGGACTAGACTTCACATTCAGGCCTGGGGTCCAGTCGCTGATATGATTTCTTATAAGGGTCAATTTTATTTTGTGACTTTCTGTGGTGATGTCTGGACTTTTAGTGTCCCGGACCCTAAGCCCCACAGGCTTCTTGAGCTGTTCGAACATAAACTGTTTAAAGTACCCTCTGTCGAGTATTACCTAGTTGAGGTCTCCGGTGCACTATTACTTGTTAGTCGATTTGCCCATGAGAAATTTAGAGATCCAATCCGTAGTTTCGAGAGCTATAAATTTAAAGTGTTTGGACTAGATCTAATCAAAGGTGAACTGAAGGAAGAGATTACAACCTTGGGAGATTCAGCAATTTTTTTGGGCCGTAATGGAGCAAGTTGCATCGACTCTTCTAAGTTTATTGGAGTCAAGCCTAATCACATATACTTTACTGATGATTGGTTAGAATACAATAGAGTGTTGGAAGGAGGGGCTGGTAGAGATATGGGGGCTTACAATATGGAAGATGAAAAAGTTGAATCTTTTTATCCTGGAGAATCAACAAGTCTTATTTGCGCTCCAACTTGGGTCACCCCATCATTCTGGTGATTATGTGATTGCACTCACCTCCATGCCAGCTCAGATCATAAGGAGTTATTGTTTGTTTTCAGTTATGTGAATTACTAGTATTTTTTTTTGTTAGGCATTCTTAGTATAAAGTTTAGTTTATCTATTTATTCTCCTCCATTGTAATCTTGTAATCTTAGCTGGCGACAAGTGAGGGTTGCTTAGTTGGTAAAGCACCTCCACCCACGATCGGTAGGTCCCGGGTTCGAGTCACGCTGGAGGGGAAGTGTGGAAACACTATAGATCCTCCAAAAATGGGTGGGGAAAAAAAAAAATCTTAGCTGGCTGGTGGATGATGTGTTAATGTTTTGGGACAATTTTTAATAGTATATGTTGTGGAGCTTGAAAGAACTTGTAGATGTTTCGAAGGAAACTATAGATGTTTACCAAATTTGAAATCTTAGTGCAAAGTATAGAACTTGTACTGAAGTTCATTGATCACATACATAATTGAGGAATCAAATCCACATACTTCCGTACCTCTGACAGTTCTTTCTTGGTGCTGTAATAATAATATAATATTGTAATAATAATATAATATTGCTAATCAAAATTGTACCTTAATCTTAAATAAAGAATCAAATACTACTAGAATTCACGCGTTTGCCGAGGGAGATCAGCGAGGGAGTTCCCTCTCCAAACGCGTGATGGAGAGGGAAGTCCCTAGCAACACGCGCCTCGGAATTCGGCTCGTCGTTGAGCAATATTGGCGAGGGAAACGCTTAGCCAACTATTGTGTAGGATCATTTATATGTATTGTGTCTCGCCAAAACAAGGAGAAAGAAATATTTTTAGTGCACTTTAGCTGGGGAATTCTTTCTCCAAGTACAAAATATATATTTTTCTACATGGAATTCCCTCTTCAAGTATAAAAATTATATATTTTTAAATCACTTTGGCTAGGGAATTCCTTCTCCAATTACAATAAAAATATTTTTACCGTTACACTTGGCTAGGGAGTTCCCTCGCCAAGCGTAGTATACACGATACAAAGCAGCACAGCAACAACAACATCATAACAAAGAATTTACAGCAGCACCAAAACACCAAAACGATCGATTCACGGCATAAATAGCTATATCCGGACAATTACACACTTATTTCATATCAACTAACACAAATAAATAAAGCACTAAAATAATTCTTAAAAGTACTAAACATGTCCCACTTTCAAGTTTAATTCGACACAAAAATAACAAATTACCGAGAATTATTTTCATTTCCCCTTCCCATAATATAGGCAGCAAGGACTCCAATTTTGCCATCTTTTTACGGTCAGCTTGGCGTTCAAGATCTTGTTCAGCTAGCCTTTTCTCTATCTCTTCACGTTCCTTTTCCTGTTCCGCTAGCCTTTTCTCCATCTCATCAAATTTAGCATGCAAAACTGGATCCACATTTTGTGTAGCACCGAAAGAAGAAGAAGAAGAAGAAGAAGATGCGATGCGTAAGCATTAATAATACCTATTCTTGACGGCTTCTTGTAACGCGAAGGACTAAGACCATAGGCTCTGTTTTTTTTTTTTTTTAGCCACCACCCGCCTCCACGAACATTGCAACCTCTTCTTTCGGGATGGGTTTAGCAGCACCTTTTTGTACCCCCGATCCTTGGCTTTCAGCCCATCGTTCATAAGCAGCTTTATAGTTTTCCTATATCAAAATATATAATTTTACTACAATTACTTTAAGACTTGTGATAAATAATTCAAAAAATATTAAGAATACTTACATCTAGTTGTTGGGCACGTGGCTCGATCCATCTGTATTTCCATTTTCATCATATACATTATGGAACAACCGGTAAAATTCAATATCACTTATGCACCAGCCGAGCCTCTCTCTTTGTTTCGATGAAAGCCTCAACGCTCGCGTTCTACGGGGGACTTTTTTGACTATTTACCTTCATTAAAGCCAGAAGCAAAGGGCAAAAACTCCAAAACTAGTAAATAAAGGGTGCTTGTGTTGTGGTTTTGAGTTCCTTGGCTTGTGTTCTAATAGTAACCACAGGAAGAAAGCAGGGAGCATGGTCCTTAGTCTGTCGCTAGTGCTATGGGCTTTGGCTTATGTAGATCAAAAATGATGAATGGGATTGTGGCACTCCACTCGCCGTAGTCTCAGACCGTATGTAGTTCTCGGTCCTTTTTTAACAGTTCCTGACAAAAACCATTTGCTTGCAACGCCTTGAGTGGATGGATAACTACGGCCACTAGATCCTTCATACTCTTACTAAAGTACACTTAAGACGAACAATCCCAGCAATATCCATACGTAAGCCCACCTTTTCTTGAAAAAAAAATGAAGCTTAGAATTGCCAGAGCCAATTATTGTGCTTCTTAACCTTGTGTTCCGCTTCCTACATAATGCAAACGGAATACGAAAACTTAAAAATGGCTTTTAATTAGTTTATAATTGGATTAATTTAGTAAAGACTTACATATCTAGCTCGATGGGTTGCCAAACTAACTGAGCCACAAGTATGCAGCGAGCCACCCTTCGCCGATGCTCGGCTTTTCTTCGCTTGCTCGCTCTGGGCTATGAATTCTGGGGACTGCCATTATATTTTGAGTCTATCCCAATTTTGGGGATAAATCCAGTTCGGCACAATTCCTCTAAGTCTGAATTTGGATAGTCCGTCACTCAGTCTTTGCGCTGCTTTCTTCTCAAAATTCGCCTGAACATGATAAATTAGATAATGCAGCAAAAAGCTAAACTGGATATAGCAAACAACTTAAATTCTTGCTGAACAGCTTAGCAAATGAAGAGGTGCATGTATTGTTATCTTTTGATCTCGAACACTATAACATCAACACATGAAATTATCAAGTATTTTACTGTTACATCGGTAGATGATGGTCCTTCTTGAGGTGGAATATAAATGTGTGCACAAGAAGCCGCAAAGTAGTGTGATTTACAATTGAAACCTGGAAATGACATGCTGGAAGGAGGTAAAATGTAGGATGCCAATCAATTTGAAGAGCTAATATCTGGATACAGAATATTGTAAGCCTCAATCATCTAGAAAAGTCACAATTGTATTATAACTGAATAAATATGATAACATTCATACATCATCCATTATCCAAGATTACAATGAGCCAAGTGGAATTGAACAAGATTACAATGAAGGAAAATAGATTGATCAACTTAATTTAAATTGGAATTATGGCAACAAATCACCAAAACTTCTAATAATTCGAGTGGAGCGATAACACGGGGGAGAGCAATCACATCAGTAGAATGAGGCAATAACTCCTTATGATCACCTTATTAGAATGAGGCAATAAATCCTTACAATCACATTATTAGAATGAGGCGATTCTACGTTAGCTCTAAAGTAAGGAGACCACTTAAAAACCCTCATAGGATAAGAAAAGATATTACTCTTTATGATCCGGAGAGTAATCACATTACTAGAATGATGGTGTGACCCAAGTTGGAGGGGAAAGAAAACTTAGTGATAATCCAGGATAAAACGATTCAAAATTTCTATCTTCAAGATTGTAAGCGCCCATATCTCTTCCACCACCATCGTCGTCTTGCTTAACCTCACACCAATCATCACAAAAATAGATGTAATTTGACTTGACACCTTTATATTTAGAGGACTCAATGGACATAGCCCCATCGCCCAAAAAAACAGCAGAATCTCCTAAGGTGTTAATCTCCTTCAATTCACCTTTGATAACATCTAGTAACTCATAAACTTTAAAGTTAAAGGTCTGGCCCCCATTTCCATGCGAAAATCGGGCAATAAATAATAGTGCACCTGATACCTCGACTAGGTAGTAATTAACTGAGGCTGTAAGAAACAAGTTATCCTTCAGCTCAACAAGCTTGCGTGGTTGTACAACTGGTTGAGCAATGCTAGACCCTGGAATGTCAAAACCCCATACTTGACCAGACCATGTCACGCAATAAAATTTCCCCTTATAGTAATTCAAAGCAGGAACTCCAACCCGTCCAACGTCAATCTTAGTCCAGTTAAGGTCTCCAGGTCGCCAAAAAGCCAAAAGATTCTCACCAGCAAAATAAGTAATCACAAGTACATAATCTGATGTAACACAAGGACTGGCAGATAAGACAGCTTTTTCCAGGAACTGCCACAATTCAGGTTTAGGATCTTGTTCATAACCATGTAAAGCCCATAAGGCTTTCTCTGGAGGAAGTTGAATTTGGGTACGAGAGAAAGGATGTAACAAGTTCATCTCTCCAGCATATGACACAGTGCAGATCCATCCTTGTGATGGATGACACTCTCTCCCTCTAGCTTCCGGGAGATATATTCTTGTAGTGTTCTTCTTGGTAAGAGAGTAAAATTCTCGATAATCATCATCTTTCTCAGCCAGCATTAGCAAAGGAACTTGAGGCGAGAGCACATCAAAATTATGCTTGGTGGCAACACTGCGCCAAGAAGTACATACAGCACTAAATGCAATGAAATCTTCAATCACTTTAACACGCCTTGCAATCATTGCAAGGAGATCAAGGGGCAACTCTGCCCACTTCGTCGCCATAGTAGTTTAGAAAGAAGAGAGGGGTAGGTTTGGTAGGGGGTGGGGAGTTGTAACTTGTAAGGCTTCTGAGAACTTATGTTTTTATGACTTGTAAGTACAGCATATTTAACCAGTACTATAGATTCCAATGTCAACAAGATTTAGGAATCTAAGTTCTAGTTCACTTTGGACTTGGATTCCGGGCTTATGTGGAAGGCTTTTGTCTCGTGAGACTTGCGTCTCAAGCACCTGAACTTACGCTCAAGACACATCCAATGTCCGGTATATTAAGGAAAGTAGATAACATTCCTTGTTTACATTGATTTGGTATTATTTCTTGTCCTTTAATGTTGTAATAGTCCCACATTCACAGGGATTTGATTTTGTTTATTCTTGGCAAGTCATTCATTGTAATTTGTATATATTATTCACAATAGAACCAAAGGTACCGTGTGTGCCAATTACTATCAATTGTAATTCTCTTCACGGGACTCCTCCAAAAATTATTTATGCAATTACGTGTACTTAGCTTGTTTTAACCATTGACCCCTATAAAATTAGTGTTCATTAATCACAAATTAGAATTTGAGAATATTGTAGTTCAAATTATATATCACATTATCGCTAAAAATGTAATAATATTCGATGCGTTGATAGAACCTTTCTTCCCAAAACATTCATGTATAAATTTTTACTAGGTCTTCACTATTTAGTCTTCGATTGTTTTCTCAATATTATTGATCTTTTCGTGCTTCCGAAGCATGAAATTTTTTCGAACAGAATATCTAATTTCACTCTAAAAAAGGGTTTTAAAGTGTTTAAACTTCACGCATAAATAAACAACTAAACGGGTCATCGAACCACCCGTTTGATGATTCGGATTCGGACAAACTCCATCTTCTTCATACACTCCAAGAATTAACCAAATTGCAGAGCTAACCAAAGCTTTTGCTTTTTCCAAAATGTTTCTATGACTCTCAGTTCACTAAACATGTCTTTCAGCCCGGTGCACAGAGCTCCCATATTCACGCAGGGTTCGGGGAAGGGCCGAACACCTAACAATTGTATATCCTCAAGATTTATTCATCAACAACCCAACATTAAACTCCATAGTTCATTCTTAATCAAATTCTCATTTTCTTTGTGAATTTTTAACCTACTCAACGAGCTCCTCAACGAGCTATTATGTGAGAACTATCACTCCATTTTTTTGCTATACTATTGGATGCTTCATCAAGGATACAATGCAACATATTCAAGGATGTTTTTCAAGATTATTTCTCATGGTTTTAATCAAATTCCTAGCTACTATATATTTCATTAGTTTTTCATACATATTATTCTTAAGTAGTGTGGTGATCATGTAAAGCATATTATTCAAGTCTTAAATTTGCCTCAATTGGTGGTATTAGCATTGTACGATGCTCAACCCAATGAGGTGAACGCAATACCTGAGTATTTTGCTATAGTACCACTACTTAGGCATTATTTAGTCTTACAAGTTTATATTTCATTCATGATGGAAAGACTGAATTTATTGTTTTTGTTTGTTTATTATTAATAAAATTAGCCGCTAAACTATAAACTTAGTGGTATTTTGCTTAAAAAATAAATTTAGCTCGTACAAGAAAAAGGCACAGTTAAATAAAAGAATTAAATAGTTGAGGCTCCATTGTTTTTACAAAAACTTTTAGATTTTGAGTAGAATAATGGAGTTGCGACTGCGTCACATATTTTGCTGAAAAAATTATTCGTTCAGAAAAATTGTCATTGCACCTAATGGAATAAAAAGAAATATATAGTTGGAACCATTGCTCAGGATAATAGAATTTTTATTTGGCTAAAAAATGGAGTTACAACCATGTTTAGCATATTTATAACAACTAATCATTGCATTTAAAGAAAATAGAAAAAGAAATAAAAAACACAATTGGAACAAATAAACATTGAAGATGACTACGATAATAAGACATTTATTTTAAAAGGCTGAATTTGGACTTGTTCAAGGTTCGCTTCAGGATGGGGCGCTCGTAAAATGCCGCCCTTGGGCTTACGCGGAGAACTCTTGTCTCATTAGGCTTACGTTTTAAGTAGTTCTCATTAGGCTTACGCTTTAAGCACTTGGGCTTACACCCAAGATGCACCGAACACCTAAAATACAGGGTTCGCCCTATAATTAGCCTTGTAGTAAGGGTCTGTTTGAAAACTATTGTGTAATTACTAGGTTGTATAATTACTAGGGGTAGTAATTATACTGCCTGGTAATTATTCAATGTAGTAATTGCGTAGTGTTTTTTGTTTGCGATAATGTAATTACTATGTAATTTCTTGTCATGTTTGATTATATCAATGTAATTACACAGTTAATTAATTTTTTAAATAAAAGTTAGCTATCAAATTAATAAATTAATTTCATATGAACATGTAAATAAGTTCTAATGTGTATCCAAATATATGTGTATACAAGAAATTTTTAAATCTTATTAACTATTAAGTATTTAAAATATATATTCTTGTGTAAAATATATATTGAATATCTATAAGTTGGTAATTAATATCATAAACTATTTTCTTTTAGATAAATAATTTTTAATGTAAATTAGTAAATAAAAATTTTCAATAACAGGTTTAAATTTCTTGCTAACTTATTTAAATGTCATATGAAGTTAAAAAAGACAATTACTTAATTTTTTTGATCATATCTACCTGTCTATCTAGAAAATAAAAGTTATTATAAATTTATTTAAAAATACTACAAGAAAGGATAAAATTACATGTTGCTGTAAATTAGAATATATTTATATATAATAAGAGAAATTGAAGCAAGAAAGTTTATAGTAAGAAAAAACTTAGGAAAAGGAGTATCAAGAATGGAATCATGAAGAAGACTAACATTGAAAGAGAAGCACGAGGAGAAAAGAAATGAAATAAAATTCCTCATTTTTAAAAGTATATTTAAGAAAAATAAAATAAAATAAATTATTTAAAATATAAAAACTTGTGAAAAAGGTAATATCACAACTAAACAATAATTAAAAAAATAAAAAATTAAAATAAGAAAGAAAAAAATTAATTTCAAATAAAAATAAATGAAATAGAAAGAATGAACAGAAAAATATTTATAAATGAAATAACCAAAAAAAAAAAAAGTTGAAATACCTTTTAATTACACAGTGTAATTACCTCCAATTCTCAACTTCCCCTAAGAATTTGGAGTGTAATTGCACCTCCTGATCTGTAACACTCAATTTCATGCTGACCATGTAATTACTTGATCAGACAAACAAGTCAAACCGTGTAATTATACCCAATTACACTCAAATCCAATTACATGGTGGCTTTTCAAATAAGCCCTAAGTGATTTTGCTAGCGAGAAAACACAAAAGTACAAAATCCTAAGTAATTTTAGTAGGAGAAAACACAAAACTACAAAATCGCATTTAATCAACGGTTTAGGAAATCACTTCCAGCTCTTCAATCTATGGAGGAGATTGGTTTGGGATATTTCACGCTGATCACTATTTGGCGGAAATAAAAGACGATTATTGAATATAACAGATGAAATAAACTCGAAGCACCATTTTCATTATCTCTCGAACTCTCTCATTTAGCTCTCTATTCTTCTTATTTGTTTTCATATTCAACAATTTATTAATGTTTAATGTCATCGATAGATAAACAGAAACTTAAGCTACTCCAAAATGCTCCTGGTCGCAATAATATTTACTATCTTCAATGCGATCGTAATATTGCCAAGCTTGATGACATGCCTAAACACTACCGAACAAACCACCCTAAAAACACTCATAAATGTAATGCCTGTGGAAATCAAGAGAAAACAGACGCTGAACTTACAAAACATAATGACTTTTACCTACATCATGATCATCGCGATCGCTGGTAAATGTAGTGTTTGATTGAGTTATTTTTATTGTTTATTATATGTTTTACTGCAACCATTTATTGTATGATCGCAAAATTAAAAAAAGTACTCACGTGCATATTGTTTACTCGAGTAATTATGTGTGTGTGTTTGTTCGAATTTTGAATTTTAATCGCACCTCGGGGATGGTACACCCATCCGAAACTCTTAGAGGCGTGAGTGGCTCAAGGTAAAGCTAATAAAGCTTCCGATTTAGACCCCAATATTTAAAGGCTCCAAAAAGTTTATTATTAGTAATATTTATTTATATTGGTTAGAGTTCTTTTAAGTGAAAAAAAAAAATGTTAGTCATTTATTTCGATACAGTACAATGGTTATGGTTGTCAATAATTATATTTATAGATATGAATTTTATTTAGAGTTTGAAGTATAAAACTGTAAGCCCATCTGGTACTTCTGAAGTCTCTCAAAGAATTTCATTATGTGTACCACATTTTGACTAGTTGTGAGTATTTGCCCACACATTTCATGGTTTTAGTAGCAAAAAGATATCATCTTCCCTTCTTTTTTTTTTGTTTGAAGTGTTGCATAAGTAAGACTTTAAGGTAATTAACTGAAAGAATGTGGGAAGAAGTCGAGGTTAAGTGCTGCCTAGCTAAGATTTCAAGACGATTAGCTGGGAGAATGTGGGAAGCTGGCAAGTGCTGCCTAGGAAAATTGGGAGAAGAAGTCGATGGAAAGTATTGCCTAGGCTAGACTTTAAGACATTTAACTAGGATATTAAGGTCGAAGGCAAGTGTTGCCTAGTCAAGACTTCAAGACAATTAGTTGAGAGGGAGTAAGAAGAAGTGGGTACAAGTGCTGCCTAGCCAGAGTTTTAGACTGAGAAAAAGGAAAGAGTAGATACCGCGCGTCAATTATAAGAATCATAAGTATATTTGCGTACAAAATTTATTTACTAAACTAAACGAAGTTTATTTTTGCTAAACCCCCGTAATGAAGGTCGAAAAGGAAAGTCATTTACCTATGATGTCATAGTTTGCAATTCTCTCGAAGTCGCTTAAGGCTTAAGCAATAACAATCCGCTACGTAATTTATTTTTTACCAAAATTTTCGAAACAATCTAATATTATCAATAAGAGCCAAAAAGGGATACATAAGGACCCTAGGCCTTATTTGTTTGCACTTAATGGAAGTCTGAATCTCAGTGGTTACCCTAGAGCATAATGTGCATTTGTTTTTATGAATCATCAAGATCTTCAGCACAATCTTAATATCATTAAGAGGTGTATCACCATGGCATATATAACCATAACTAGCTATCGTTGCACTACCACATCCTGCAACCACCACCACCACAACCTGCAACCACTTGCCACCACCAGCACCATTAGCCACTACCGACCACCAACCACCTCTACCATCACAATCATCTCTACCATCAAAACCAATACTTCTACGAACAAACTTTGGCAATCATTACAACACTAAGAACCTCTACCATCACAACTACCATCTTTTCGATCAACCACCACCAACTTTCTACCAACGACAGATGCTAACCACCACTCCTCTAACCACCTCTACTATTACTTCAACCACTAATCGCCTTCATCATCACAACCACTAACACTACTATCATTGATGTTAACACCAATCACCACTACCGCCAACCACTGATACCAACTATCTTCATTAACACAATTGCCTATACCACCAACTATCACCACCACCATTACCTACAACTGCTAACAGTACTAGTTATTACCACTAACAATTTCGATCATCAAACCACCACTGTCACACAACCACCACTTATAACCACTACTAACAATAATCGCCACCAAACACCATCGTTAAGTACCACCAATCTAATAATTCATACACATACTATTTAAACTGTTTTATAATACATATTAACTTTAATAAAGATAAATTATAAATATTCAAATGTTGAAAAGAAAAATAGTCCAAATCATTCCGTGTTCAAATCTTAGTACCACGTCTTAGTATTCAGATATGTATTCAAATTCAGACATCTTAATCTTAATAAAAACAATTAGTCCTAAAACTAATTTTCGATTACTATTACAATAGATTTTTGAATATTAGTAAGTTGACATTTCAAATTACACTAGAACCTAAATCAAAGTCGTACTTGCATATTTACACACTTCATTAATAACAATTTATAGAGATAAACTCCATCTTCTTCATACACTCCAGCAACAAACCAAATTGCAGAGCTAACCAAAGCTCCAATTTTTGCTTTTTGTTAAAATGCTTCAATGACTCTCACTTCACTAAACATGTCTTTCAGCCCGATGCACAAAGCTCCCGTGTTCATGCTGGGTTCGGGGAACAGCAGAACACCTAACGATTGTATATCACCAAACTTTATTCATCCAAAACCCAACATTCAACTCCAAAGTACATTCATAATCAAATTCCCATATAAAAAAAGTTTCAAGAACCCAACTTTTAATACCAATTTTAGAAAAAGATTGCATTTTTATCAATGCCCATATTCAATTCTTGGTAAATGGGGGTCAAATTCTGAAGAAAAAATAACCAAGAATGAGGATTTTGTGACTAGGGTTTTAAAAGATAACCCTAGTCAAGTAGAACCCAAGTACAAAATTGGGGATAAAATTTATACTTTAAAGGAAAAAGAGAATTTGGGTAAGAAGGGGTTTGTTTTGATGGAATTACTAAAAAGGCTAAATTTTAAAGGAATGGTGAAAAATGAGGCTAGTTTTGCAAAATCTGAGGAGGGTGATGTGTATTTGAAGGATATTTTGAGGGAGTATAAGGGAAAGTTGTATGTTCCTGAGCAAATTTTTGGTGCTAGTTTGTCTGAAGAAGAGGAGTTTAATAAAAATGTTGAAGAGTTACCTAAGATGGGATTTGAGGATTTTCAAAAGTATATGAAATGTGATAAGATAAAGTTGTTGAGTTTTAAAGAGGATAGTGGAGCTAGTTTGGGATTCGGGTTTCGGGATTTTGTTGTTGAGTTGAAGGAAATGCCTGGAGAAAAGAGCTTGCAGAGAACTAAATGGTTAGTATTATAAACTTTGGTTAATCGTTTTTACTTTGTATCGTAGATTTGTATTTTTGTATGATCATTCTCTTGTGTTATTGATGTTCATCAGGGCAATGAAGCTGGATCAAAATCAAGCTCAGGCATTACTAGAGGAGTACACAGGGCCACGATATGAAGTCGAGAAGCAAATGATGGTATTTCCCTTCTTTCGGCATTTTGTTTAGAATGCATAGTGACTATAGTTTCATTGTCTGGTGAAAGAGAATTTGGAAGAACTAAAACTTAGAGCTTATGCAGACATTGCATTACCACAATTTATTTTCTTACCAGCACTTGTACTGATAAGTTGTATGGTTTAGTCTTGTAATGCTTTGAGAAGACTTCCTTGTTTTCTTATTTGATAGACAATCTTCTTTGCACAAAAAAAGTTCAGACACTGATCAAATGAATTAGTTGATAAGTTCTAGATGAAACCGTAATTACTGTTTTGCAATTTGCGTTATGACTTGATTCATTGCAGTTACCCTTTTTTGGCAAAGAGAATTCCTATAAAAGCTTAATGCAATTTGCCTTCACTTTCTTGGATTGAATGTTTACTATGTTCTGAATATCTGTTCTATGGGAGCGGCTTATGGATCTTTTGTTGTTGATCATTTCCAAAATAATAGAATGATCCTATTGCAGTCTTGGGTGGGAAAATTACCAGAGTATCCTAATCCAGCTGCATCAAAAATATCAAGCAGAGTAATGGTAGAACTTGGAATGCTGACTGCTCTAATGATTGCTGCTGCTGTCATTGTGGGTGGTTTCCTGGCTTCGGCTGTGTTTGCTGTGACAAGCTTTGTTTTTGCTGTGGCCGTGTATGTCATGTGGCCTGTGGCCAAACCATTCCTTAAGCTGTTCTTTGGTCTTATCTTTGGTATCTTAGAAAGAGTATGGGATAAGGTTGTTGATGCTTTTACTGATGGAGGAATTTTATCCAAGCTGTATGAAGTGTACACTTTTGGTGGCGTCTCTGCCAGTATCGAGATGCTGAAACCAATCATGCTTGTTTTTTTGACTATGGTTCTTCTTGTCCGATTCACTCTTTCAAGAAGACCTAAGAATTTCAGAAAGTGGGTTAGTAATATTCCCTATCCTATAATAATACGTTCACCAATAATTGCTTCATGCAAATGTATGATGTTCTGTGCATCATCCAGGATATATGGCAAGGCATAGAATTCTCCCAATCTAAGCCACAAGCACGTGTTGATGTGAGTTTCCAAATTCTAACTCTCTGGTCATGGACATTCACAACTTATCTTTTGTAGATTATGACAATATTGTGTTTCTAAGTAAGAAGTTTCCGTCAGGGTTCGACTGGAGTCACATTTAATGATGTGGCTGGAATTGAGGAAGCAGTGGAAGAACTTCAAGAGGTAAATTCTTTCATTTTCAATTATTGTTTTCTATTCTAGTGTGTGTAAGCATGTCCATCAGCCAGTATCTTTAGATTAAAAAGCTTAAAATAATCCCTGCCAATTTGTGCTGCTAGTTGGTAAGATACCTGAAGAATCCTGAGCTATTTGATAAAATGGGGATCAAGCCCCCGCATGGAGTTCTTCTGGAGGGACCTCCTGGATGTGGCAAGGTTTGTTATCCTGTTTTAACATTTGATGAGAATTTCAGAATGATGATCTTCACTAAAATCCTATATGATGCTTTTCTCAGACCCTGGTGGCCAAGGCAATAGCAGGTGAGGCTGGTGTTCCATTTTATCAAATGGCTGGTTCGGAATTTGTGGAAGTTCTAGTTGGTGTTGGTTCTGCTCGTATTAGAGATTTGTTCAAGAGGGCCAAGGTGAGCATGATACCTAGCCAATGAACCATGTGAGTTCCCTTTTTTATGTTTTGAAGAACGCCCTGATATTTTGCAGGTGAATAAACCATCAGTTATTTTCATTGATGAAATTGATGCACTCGCCACAAGGTATGTATGTCTGTCCAAGTGAACAATGGTGCATGTGTGTAACTTTACTTGTTAGCTTAGAACAATGGGAAACTACCGTTGTGTGCTAATCCCATGCATATTCTGGATCTGAGCATCTGGATATTTTTCCTACGGTAGCCCCTTTTTATTTGGTAATAGAACTACTGAAATTGGCTCTCTGAACCTGAAATTATTTCATAGGGGCATTTAAGTTATAATTCATGTCAAAGACACTGCTAATGTGTTCATTGTGAAGAAAAAAATCATAGTTGTTCATAAATGACAGTGGTTATAGTATCTCAAATATCATTCTTAATAAACAGGCGTCAAGGAATATTTAGTGAATCGACCGATCACCTTTATAATGCGGCAACTCAAGAAAGAGAAACTACTCTAAACCAGTTGTTGATCGAGCTAGATGGATTTGATACTGGGAAAGGCGTTATATTCTTGGGTGCCACAAATCGTAGGGATTTATTAGATCCTGCCCTTCTTCGTCCTGGTAGATTTGATCGCAAGGTAAATTTTGAATGATTCTTAATCGTCTCAGCTCTTTCACGGCTTTGAATCACTCTATTTATAGTTCTCTCTGTGTATGTCTGCCTTCGATGGGAGGAGGTAGACAACATTTTTTTTCTTTACAACCGTGGTGTCTGGACTAGCTTACGCACACCTCGACTAATTCCACGGGTACCTGCTACCTTTCACCAACACAGGTACCAGGTAACTCTGTCCACCAAGGCTTGGACAGCTGGAAAGAAATTACCCAGTCTTTTACAAATTTCTCTATATGCTGGAAAAACAGAAGTATGAAAAAAGCTAATGAAACAAAAAAAAAAAAAATTTCAAGTGTGATGATTCTACACCAAACTGGAATACATCACATTATTATTTTCTTCTATGTATGCCTAGCGTACTGCAAGGTTCCTTTTCAAAGTCCTTGGGCAGGGCCATCATGTTTTGGCTTTTGAAATTTATGGGCTAAAGATTGTTTAAACTTGCGAGGTAGGTGTCATACTTTGTTTTAGGCAGTTAAATGCTCTTGGCAGATACTATAAGGAGTATGTACACTATATTAGCATAAAAAATGTTACAGTAGTTATATATGAGTCAGTTTAGGAAGTGTCCGATTACTTTACACTAGCTATTTGGTCCTTATTCCTCACTGCTTTCTGGAACACCACATTTCATGCTTGTTGTGCTTCTCTCTTTCAGATAAGAATTAAGCCTCCCAATGCAAAAGGAAGATTGGAGATTTTGAAAGTACATGCACGGAAAGTTAAATTGTCAAATACTGTTGATTTGGCTAGTTATGCCCAAGATTTACCAGGTATTCATCTTCCTTTCAGTTCATAAGAGATCATTTTCAAGCCATTACTCTTTCTTTACTCCATGACTTGAAAAGATTACATTTGCTTGTTCACTGGAGCTGTGATGGTCTCAGATTCCGGTGGAAGATAAGGGTTAATGCCATAATTCGTCCATAACTTTCTTGCATCATAGTCGTCTCTTATTAATTCCTGTTCCTGATCTCACCTATCAAAAAAAAAAAAAAAAAACCTGATCTGCTAAATTGTGGTCTTGCAACTCAGGATGGTCAGGTGCAAAGCTGGCTCAGCTTCTCCAGGAGGCTGCTTTGGTTGCAGTCAGGAGAGGGCATAACTCAATTCTTCAGCCGGATATGGATGATGCAGTTGACCGACTTACAGTAGGACCCAAGCGGATTGGGGTTGAGTTGGGTCATCAGGGGCAGTGCCGTCGAGCTATTAGTGAGGTGGGGCCTGCATTGACTTCTCACCTTTTAAGGCTTTACGAGAGTGCAGAAGTAGAGCGTTGTGACCGAATATCTATCAATCCACGTGGCCAGGTTTGGTTTATTTTCTAGTTGCTCCATCTTTGAACATCATCTTTCTGCACCTCTCTTTTTTTGAGTTATTTATCAGTGAGTACTATTTTTCGTTTTCTCGTCCACGACACTACAGCCAAAATGAGTTCTAAACATTCATGCATTCCTTGCCAGCATTCTATATCACTTCATTGAGTTCTTTATTCCTGGGCTGCAGCTTGTTAGAAGTCCGTATCGACTAAGTGTATGGATTTTAATCTCCTCATAAGGCCTTGGACAATCCTCAGTTGCTGAGCTAGCTTTTGGGATGCAGTTAGGGTCCAAGGTTGTTATCTTAACATGGTATAAGAGTCAAACCCTTCTCTAATGTTGGACTTATAGCATTGGGCCATCCATGTTACATTCCATGCTCCAGATGTCCAGTCATGGGCTTGTTGTGGAGGGTGTTACCGTGTCACATCAGTCTTCTTATACGGTCTAAGTCCTTATATGGTCTTCGATGATGCTGGCCACTTGGATCAACTTTTGAGGTTGAGCTAGGCCCATGGTCCATTTTATTACCAAATTCGAACAAGCATCGAGTGTGTCTAAAAATGTTATTTATTCTTTCCCCTGATTACTGAAAGTTTAAAAGTGACTCCTGCAGACCCTGTCTCAAGTTGTGTTTCACCGTCTGGATGATGAGTCATACATGTTTGAGCGGCTACCACGGTTGCTTCACCGCCTTCAGGTGCAAATCGTGTAATCATATGCTGAATTCTGCTTGCTCTTTCCTTCCTACTCGCAAAACTGATGGTTACCTTATGCACGTCCTTTATAAGGTATTTCTTGGAGGGAGAGCTGCTGAAGAAGTGATTTATGGACGCGATACTTCAAGAGCATCTGTGAGCTACCTTGCTGATGCATCCTGGCTTGCTCGTAAAATAATCACAATGTATGTAATGTCGTAATCATTTGTTATAATTTAGTTGGCGCTGCAATATCTGCTAGAGCTGTGACTTTTGTCCCTGAACAGATGGAATATGGAAAACCCAATGACCATACATGGAGAACCTCCCCCCTGGAGAAAGAAAGTGAGGTTTGTGGGTCCACGGCTTGACTTTGAAGGATCTCTGTATGATGATTATGACTTAATTGAGCCTCCTATCAACTTCAATTTGGATGATGATGTTGCTAAGAAGACAGAAGAGCTCATGCGTGATATGTACGGGAAGACTGTAGCTCTACTGAGGCAGCATGATGCTGCATTGCTCAAAACAGTGAAGGTACTTGACATGTCGAATGAGTCTCTTTAATAAGCCTGTTTTCCAACTTTTCTGTCCTTAACTTGGGTTACCTGAAGTTTGCAGACCTTTAATCTGACTTTCAAGTTAAAAAAGGTTGCATAAACTTTACGTTTGAAAATGCTTCTAGTAGAAAAAGGTTCCACCAGTTGTCTAGGATGATTGGAAGTGATTATAGTTTAGTTAAACCAAGCGTTGAGATTATTTATTCTTATGCATGGTTTATCCTGTAGGTTCTTCTGAACCAGAGAGAGATCAGTGGAGATGAAATCGACATAATCCTCAGCCACTATCCGCCAAATACACCCACAAGTCTTCTGCTGGAGGAAAGAGATCCAGGAAGTCTTTCACTTTTTATCGAAAAGCAAGAACAGCATAATAGCATTGAGTACAGTATGTTTAGTTCATGAAAAGTTAGAATCACTTGATCCAGAGAAAGGAGGCTAGTTTTGCTTCAGTTTTGAGGTGCATTCAGAACAAGAAATGATATAGTTGGGAATATTCTCAAGATAGTGAGAAATGCATAAAAATGCAATTTTGTTTGCTCTATGTATCCATAGCTATAGAAAGTTAGTCAAAATTAGTGATTTGTTTTATAGCTTCTTCTTTTTTTTCCCTTCCTTTTCTGTGCTCTTGATAAATACAGGGAAAGTTATTGGAAGTTATATATACTGTTCCCTCTGTTTAAAAAAAGATGAACTTATTTCCTTTTTAGTCTGTTTCAAAAAGAATGACCTCTTTCTGAATTTGGAAAAAAAATCACTTTTACTCATTCCTAGATGATTTGTAGCCACACAAATATCTCTAACTTATTTTAGACCACAAATTTCAAAAGTCTTCCGTTTTTTATTAAACTCCGTGTAAAGTCAAATGGGTTCATCTAAAGTGGAACGAATACTTGTTTGCCTATGGTTTCTTTGAAGATTTTTAGCATAGTGATCAGCTTCATCTTCTTACTTCTATGGACACTTTTGTATGACTTTTAACATTCTTTTTGTTAGAAGACTTCTAGCATTAATTGCTATTGGAACATACACTTACCAAAGAGTTCATTAAGAACTTGGAATTTTGGAATATGTTACCAAAAATATTATACACATATAGTTACCTAGTATCTGTTGCTGGTGGGAGGTGGCAGGTATCCGGTGGAATTAGTCGAGGTGCGCGTAAGCTAGCCCGGACACCACCGTTATCCAAAAAAAAAAAAAAAAAAAAAAGTAGTAACAAAATTTTCTTATGTTTTCTTTTATGAAAACGTTATATAGTAACTAAACTAACATTTACAAGTACCACATCAATTTCACATGACATTATAGCAATTCGAGTATAGTAAAAATGTTCTTTTGAGGAGACATGTAATAAAATTTATCATTTCATTTTAATTTTTATTTATAGTTTTCTCGTTTTGTTGGTTCATACAAGTAAATCATTCATGTCAATATTGATTTTTTATAATATTCGTAATCATAAAAAATTGTAAATACTACAATAGATCTATAATAATAATATGGAAATTTTCCATTGGATGGATTATTTCAAATCAATAACATTAAACAAAATAACAACATACCTAGTTTTATCCCACACGTGGAGTCTGAGTAATGTGAGATGTACGAATGTCTTTCCCACCAAGATGGAGAGGCTGTTTTCGATAGACCATCAGCTAGAAAAAATATATTTTATCCCACACGTGGAGTTTGGGTGATGTGAGATGTACGAATGTCTTTCCCACTAAGATGGAGATGCTGTTTTCGATACATCATCAGCTAGAAAAAATATATTTTATTCCACACGTGGAGTTTGGGTGATGTGAGATGTACGAATGTCTTCCCCACCAAGGTGGAAAAGCTGTTTTCGATAGACCATCGATTAGAAAAAATATTTTAGATAGCAGTTTGAAAAAAATCTAGAAATAGTTAGATACGATACAGAACAATGCAGATACAGTGAGATACGGAAAGATACAATGAGATACAAGGTAGTTGGCAGTTGAGAAACATCGAGATACAGTAAGATATAATGAGATACGGTTAGATACGAGGTGGTTGGTAGTTGAGATACAATGTGGTTGGTAGGCGAGATATGGTTAGATACGAGGTGGTTGGTAGTTGAGATACAATGAGATACGATATGGTTGGTAGGCGAGATACGATTAGATAGGAGGTGGTTGGTAGTTGAGATACAGTGAGATACAACGAGATACGATGTGGTTAGTAGTTGAGATACAATGTGGTTGGTAGGCGAGATATGGTTAGATACGAGGTGGTTGGTAGTTGAGATACAACGAGATACGATGTGGTTAGTAGTTGAGATACAATGAGATACGATGTGGTTGGTAGGCGAGATACGGTTAGATACGAGGTGGTTGGTAGTTGAGATACAATGAGATACGATGTGGTTGGTAGGCGAGATACGGTTAGATACGAGGTGGTTGGTAGTTGAGATACAACGAGATACGATGTGGTTGGTAGTTGAGATACAATGAGATACAATATGGTTGGTATGCGAGATACGGTTAGAATCGAGGTGGTTGGTAGTTAAAATACAATGAGATACGAGATAGTTGCTAATTGAGAAACATCGAGATACAGTGAGACACAACGAGATACAGTGAGGATGGGATGAGGAAAAGTGAAATTGTAGGAAATGGGAGGAGTAAAAGTGAAATTGGAGGAAATGGTAGGAGGAAAAGTGAAATAGGGGGAAATGAGAGGAGCAAAAGTGATAGTGGGGGAAATAGGAGGAAGAATGTAAGGGTTTGGTATGTTATGGGAAAATATTGCTATGCTTTTACTATATTTGTAATTAACTTGTGTTTTCCTCTATATAGGGCTATTTTGCTAAAATATTGCTATGTTTGGTAATTAAGTTCTAAAAATTGTAGTTTTGTGTAAAAATTCCTAATTAGTTCTTGTCTAGTCAAAATGGCCCCCTGCATACTGAGGTAACTGCCACTTAGAAGAAGAATTGAGCAATGAGATGCTGCTCCATACCTCCACCATATTTGGACAATGCATCGGCTATTGTGTCCCCCCGCCCCCACCCCACCCTCTGTAATAGCGGATCACCTCAACGTGCAACTGATTAATAACTCTTCATCTTTGATGTATCATCTTTGATTTTTCCAAGAGGATCAGCCAGTCCGTTAATCATTGTCACAATAAATCCATCTCCAAAATGATGTTCCCGGTGTCATGAAAATTTACACCAAGAAATGCCAGTTGTGTTGTTCGAGTCTCAGCTATATTGTTGATGCATAAATGGAGAGATTTGGAAAAAACCCATAACTAACTTTCCAAGAGTGAACGTAGTCGAGCCTAGAGCTCAAGCTAAAGCTCAGTCGGCTAGCTCAAGTTGCTAGTCAAGTAGTGTTCTTTGCTATCTCTGACACTACACATTGCGACAATGGAAGAAATGGAAGTTGAGGCAGAGCATACATACTGGAAAGAGAATAGGTTGGCTGATGCACAAAGAAAACAGCTTTCTGCTAACTTCTGCAGATTTGCAGTCCCAGGTTAAATGCATAATAGTTAGTAATCTGCAATTTGATATCCTGAGATTTTGTCACAAGTAGTTACCTCTATAGCTTCTTAGTTACCCTTTGAGGCATGTGCCTCATGTACTGCATTCGTTTGCTCAAAAAGTGATGCCCCAAGCCAGTTGGGCGTTGGTCAAATAAAAAAAACAAGGACAAAAGAACAAAAAAACAACAGCTCTAATTAAAAAGTAAGGAGAGAAAACAGGTCTTTTGCACTTTGTCGTCAGCATCTAAAGAATTGTTTATCCTTTAAACATAAGTCCACCCCCACCCCCCTTGCCCAAAAAAAAAAAACAATATTTTTACTCTGTTACACCAAAATTAGAGATAATGCTCTCATATTAATAACGTATCTTCTGGTACTATACAAGATAACAACAAGCATTTTATCATATCTCCACTAACAAACGGGTCAGCTGCTAAGTCACTCGAATAAGCAATACAACCATGACAAAGACTAATGTCATAACAAAGATCAAAAGCCACTGGAAGCATGTAGTCTTGAAACTCCGCGAATACACTTCCATAGCCCTGGAAGTTGCATGCCCTGTACTTGCTAAGCTATGCTCAACTGCTTTCTCAGTTGAATCAAGGATCTGCATCCACATGATATCTGATAACTATGATGCCAACATACACACTATCATAACAGGACAATATAAATCAGAAATCGAGTGAATCCAAACAAAGTGAAAACTACAGTAATTCTTTCATTTCACACTTGACGAGTAGAGAATCCTAGGTAGGCTAATAAAATATTGTCGGGCCAGAAAAGAGGATGGTATGGGCTACCAATGGTCTCAATTGCCATCTTATAGGCAAATAGTCTAAATGATTTGGACACATCATTCTCAAAGAAAAATTTGTTAGAGATAGTGCACAGCAACTTTAGCAAAGTGAAGATACAAAGAACTTTTTTTTGATAAGAAGTGAAGATACAAAGAACTTACTTTCTCGGTATTTTGAATAGATTGATTCATCATGAGACTACTCTCTTTAAGCTGTCGTGCCAAAACAACCATTTCATCAGTCAAGTCCTCCTGAAGTTTCCTGCAAAAAATGAGAACATCTGAGAATTGATCAAGGAGATTCTACCTTCCAGGAAAAAAAATAGCACAAATAAGTGAATTTCTTCTGTTACTTTTCTCCTACAATAGAAAATGACTAGACAAGCATATACGTGTAGCAAAATGCAGGTACCCAGTATTGCAATTGCAGATGGGTTATGAAAAGGTACCAATGTAAACTGAAGCTAAAAGAACAAACATAGTCTGACCATAAGAAATGATACGCAATAGAGCATGGAGTAGAACAGGTAGGTGCACAGACAAGCTGAGGAAGATTTACGGACATTGCTCCACAAGGAGAAGGCACTTCCACCTATATTAATCCTTTCATGGATGCTCAGGCATGTACTTAGCACACATTATGTGTCTTACGCTTAACAATGGGTGCTTTACTGGAGATAGACACTGACAAAAGCAAAAATCTCCTAGCTTGACACTTGGTGCCTAGTGAAGGTACTATGAGCAATAAAAATGGAGATGGGGAAATAAAGGGCCAAGTCAAATTCATTTATTCTTGTTGATGTGAATGGAAGAATATCTAAACGTCATAAATGCTGCAAGAATTTGATAAGAGGCAAATGGCATAGCTCAAAGCTACCATCATAATCCATCAGCTAAATCATATTATTCTAACTGATTGCTCATAGTTTGTGGCTCCAAACACCGTATGCAGATGTACTTTTTGGGATAAGAAAAATGTAAATCTTATTATCTGGTCAGTACAAAGTAGGAATAGTTACAAAAGTGATTCAAGATATCGTGAATTTGACATACTAAATGAGTACAGAATTCCACAGTAGATATTATATTCCCCACACTTTCCAAAATATACACAATGGGTCATTCTTCTACATCTTCTGCAGCTCCTAATGTGACTAATGTTGTTTTGTACCAAGTAGGTACTGAATAGTTAGAAAGTGTAGTATTATTAAATCTAATGTGAATCAAAGTCAAGGTACCCTTTTGCAATCAATAAATCTTTTCCTTTTGACAATAATGAAAACTATAACAATTCATAGAATTTCCCTTACCACATTATCTCTATTGTTCTCTTTTCTCAATAAAAGACAAGTGGCAAAAATAACAGATCAAAAATGGCACAATGCTCCAGATATGAACATTTGATTATCAACAACATAACAACAACTCCGTAGTATTATGGTTAAAAAAGGTTGAATGACTGATTTGCCAATTCACTCGACAGAAGACACCAGAGTTCTCAACATGGATCTGTCTTTTTTACTTTAATTTTTTATTTGCTTCCATCTAATGCAAATGCCTCCCAAATATTGCAGTTAAAGACTAACTTCTACATTGTAAACTTAATAGTACAAGTCATTCAATTAACAAAAAGTAAAAAAAGCAAGATATTCATCATATCGTACTAAATGGTTCACTCATAATTTATTTAAGAAAACAAAAGGAAGCTTTAAATTGGATGACAAAAACATCTTGGCAACAGAATAATGGAGAAAAGGTGAAACAATCTCCCGGGTTTATGTTTAGAGATTACTCATCTAGAGAGCGAAAAAAGCACCCCAAACTCCCTAAGAGCTCCAAAACTACCAGCCTTGGTTCTCAGTATGACAGTATCAGCAGTCTCTTATCTTCAATTTCCAACTTGTGCTTTCAAAAGAACTCCCTATCCACATATTTTTAGTTGCAAAGATGATCAACTATGAATTAATTTTAATTAGACCGCAGTGAAGTATATGCTTCGAAACATCCCTCTCTTACAAAGATAGAGCCCTACTTGCATCCTCATAAAAAACGAAGGGAGCTTACAAAATTCATCAGGTAAGCTACATTTACAAGTTCCATCCTACACTAAAAAGAATAAGCACGTAGACTTCAGTTTCGTGGCTCAACGCATATCTGATTCTTGCTTTACACAAATTCCGTACCGTATGGCAAGGATGGCTGTTTCAGCTCTTTCCTTTCTTCCTCTATACTAGCTCATAAAAGTAGATTTAAGGTTGGTTAGTATGAAATTCAAGGTCAAAGACACGATCCACATTTCCCTGCCTACAGCACAGTGCAGGTACAAATGATTGGTATCTTCCTCGCCTTTGCACAAGTATGACATTTCTTGCATATATTGTGTAAGGCATGGCTCGTGACGAACACTCCAGCCAAAATAGAAAACTCAAAGGAGTGCTCTACATTTTATCCATTATCAAGAGACTTAAAATGATGTGTGTCTTTTTATTTAAACTATTGGTTGCATTTGTTAGATAGTTACAGCCCAACTGTAAAGGGTAATAACTTTTGGTCCATTGGGTCCAAGCACGTGTCAGCTTTGGGCCTATGAGTTGTCTTAATTATTGCATTGATTAGGGCTAGGTTACCTATTTTTAGCATGGCTATATATAGTCTTGTAATAGCTACTTTCCATTATTATGAATGAAAAACCCTAGTTTATTCCCTATCTCTTGTTCTTCCTTCTTTCCCTTGCCTCTTCTCTATCTATTTCAATCTGGCTGTATGATTGAACCTCTGTTTTCCTTGTTGAGCTGAAAAGCTTGTAACATAAAACCTCTTGACCTCCTCATATAGTTTTATCTAGCTTTCATAGTGATCTACTCAGCCTTTCCGACATCCCTAAGAAGTACTTTCAATTTCCCAATCCAGCAATGTCTTCTGAGTTCAATATTCCAGTCTCTCTTCTTCTTACCAAACCTGAAGAGATCAGGAAACAGCTCCACTAAAAGAGCATGCCCCAGCCCAGGGGCGGATGCAGGATTCAAGGATTGGGGGTGCCACTTTTTTAAAAAAACTATGCTTAGGCACAAGGAAAAAAAAAAGGCCGTTTTGATCGTCTAGATTTTTGTTACTTCTACTAGATTGATTAAGCCTTTATTTACAAGAGAAAATTAAATTAGATTTATTCAGTTATTATTTTTTACACTTGCTTTAAATTTTAATTATACATGGAAGAACATTGCAACAAAAAAAATTAATAAAAGAGCACCCTAATCAAAAATTTTGCTTAAAAACTACTTAATTACTATATTTTTTTTTGTTTCACTTGAATAATTTACCTTCAATAGTATGGAGCTAATTTCTTCATTTTAAAGCAAACTTCAAATTTTTAATTTATGAAAATTAAATAAAAATATATATTAATAAAGCCACTTAGGTTTTTAAAAATCAATAAAAGATTACTCAAATTATTCTTCAATATATATAAATTAATATTGCATCATCAAAAAGACCGTAACTTTATTAATTAAAATTAACTTAAATTATTTACCAAATATAAATTGCAAATGAAATAATAATAATAAAAAAAATAAACAGTAACAACAACAAAGAGCAAAAAAGAGGAGGAGAAAAAGAAAAGAAAGGAGAGATAGAACACCTATGCTTCTCAATATGCGTCCGTGCAGCATCATCCAGTTTGACTGCGGTTGATTGATCAGAATCAATGGTATTTCGAGACCTCTCCTCACTGTTTGAAAGGACCCTGTTTCACTCAAAAAACGCCATGTTCAAGCGAGATAATGATAAAATGGCACATTAAGATGGCTATTAAATGACAAAAAGACACATGTGTTTACCCAAATCTCCTTCTCAATCCTTCAGAAGCCGAATTCACACTTTCTTCTGCTTTAGGAGTTCCACTGCAGGAAGGCTCAGCAAAAGGTTCCTCAGGTGTATGCACATCAGACTGGACTCAGTTAAACAACAATACCAGATCATTGATATGGTAATCTTATCAAAAGAAGCAAAAGCATTCTTTACAGACTACTTGCCTATGTCTATAGTAAGTTGATGTAACATAAGTTCAAAGATAGACACCACGAGAGAAGATTGAATGCTTGAAAACATCAATAGAATGAAGCATTATGACAATAAAGTAACATTACGGCCAAAAGAATAGTATAGTCGGAAATGCTGAGCACTAAGGGACTACAACGCAAAATAAGGCATCAAACTTTAGTGACAGTCTAGCTCTTTCATATTCTGTCAAGACCAGTAAATTACTTCCATATGATACGTTTTTGTATGAAAGCAAGGTGAGTCTGAACCTAAATCGCAAAGAATGAAAATAACTTGGGATACCGTGGGCACAGCTAACTTGGCAGCAATGGCTTCAATGCTTTCAGCATATTCGTTCACCTTGGCTTTTGAAACCCTATTTTTGGCAGCAATGGCTTCAATGCTTTCAGCATATTCGTTCACCTTGGCTTTTGAAACCCTATTTTGAAGCAACATGAAAATTATCAAATCAGAAAAAAAAAAAAAAAAAAAAAAAAAAAAAAAATCTAGAAAATGAAAAAACAAAAGAGACCCATTAAGAACATATTTTAAGCGAAGTGTTTCAGAAACCTTAAATCACTCTAAAATCGCCTTTTAATACAGAAAAAACTCAAATGAAAAATTACTAAAAGCTTAAAGTGCTTTTTTATATAGTAAATTAAGAAAAATAGAGCAGAAATTCTATGGCTGAATTTCCATTCCAAATACAGGAAGACAATGATTCCCTACATGTCATCCCTGGTCATTCCACGTAGGGAAAAGAACACATAAGTGCAGAAATTAACCACTTCCACACACCGCCAAATGCTCAGTAATCCCAGCATCATGACTTCCTCAGTAGAAGGAGAGTGAATAGTGTCAATGTACTAGTCATACTGACAAGGTGCGAATTTTTTATTATAGGTAGGATATTTGTCAAGTGACTTAAAAAAGTTCCTAAAATATGTCCAAATTTGGAAGAGGTGGAGATCGAAAAGGGAGTGCACATTTAAAAGTAAAATGATATCTCCAGCTAAATTCATAGAAGGCAGGGACTTCTTCAAGAAGAAAAAGATCATGAAAGGCAGGAAAGCCAACATTTAAGGAATTTCCTATAGCAATATAGCATTTACTTCAAGTTATATGATCAGGAAAGAATAAAGCATAGACCTTAGTAATCCATCTGGATTCTTCTCTTCAGCCAACTGCTCCAACAGTTCACGCATAGTGGCAACATACTGTATAAGACATGGCAAAAAAAATAATAAATGTGTATGCCCATTGAGAAAAAAAATCAGATGACAAAAGCTGTGTATTGCACATTAGCATTTGCATATCATGACTTTGTTAAAAATTTCTCATATAAACATATGCCACAATTTGCAGCTGTGTGTATATAAAATTATCAATAACAACTCGTCACCAAAAACATAAATGGGAAGGGAAAAGACCGTTTCCGGAAACAAATTGAGGCTCCACAAGAGACATCAAAAACCAGTTGATGCATGTTCGTTTACAAGATTAGGGAAGACAAGGAGGTATGACTCCCTATCTCTCATCCTGCATCTGATTACAAAATGGTAATCCAGATGAGTCATCATGAGGTCTGTTTATCCAAGATAGGGTGATACCGCTAACCAATCTTAGTCACAACGTCAAGATTAAAGAATGTACTTTTGCTCCAACAATTTTTTTGATAGGCAAATGTGTTGAAGGCACACAAAGGATGGCCGTTGCAAACTTATATACATAATTTGTATGCTAAGTCACCAATCAAACAAAAAATTGTATGCTAAGTCCAAAAAGATGTATCCTTATTGAACACAAGTACTCTATACCAGCGCACTACTGTCCAAATACTGAGCCCGTAGGACACTGCCGTTTCCCATAAATGAAATATCAGTTTTCACTGCTAGCATTTCATTCGCCAAAATAAGTAACTCGATTTTTGAAGTAATTATGATTTAGAGTCAGACTTATTAGGTAATTGCAATGAGTAATCTCCTTATGAAGAAAATTGCATCATAAAATTTGGAAATCTTTATCTAGAAGATTTACCGTAGATAAACAAAAGAGAAAGGTTCCCGCTATAAAATGCACTAAAGAATGTGCAAAACCAAAAAGGGCACACATGCGGCAGTAATTGGAGTACTTAAAGTGCCTTATAGCGGGAAGATGATAGAACAACAATATTTGACACATAGAAAAGTAAAAATCACCACTTGTAGGGGTTTATTTTCCATTATTAAGAATTCAATTAACTTTAATGATAGTTTTTCTTTGATAAGCAGCAACTAGAATTTTATTGATATCATGGCACTAGAAAGAAAACCTTAAGTATAGTTGTCAATGAAATTTTCAGTTAAATGTTTAAAAGCATATAGCAATGAGATCAGTGTTAGCCAAATAGACACTAGGTTCTTTTACAAAAGCATAGTGTTTCAATGTTGGCTCCTGATTAGATAACCAGATGTAACCAGGCTTAAAGACCAGGGAAAAATGAGTGAATATAAGCGGACCATGTTTACGTGCAGTCAGACATAAATAAATGCAACAAGTAATTGTGAAGAAAAATGCAAACATGATTACTTACATGTATAAGCTTAGCTTGATTTTGCTGTTGAGGAGCAGTTACGAGTAACCTCTTCAAGTTCACTTCTGTTTTGCTCAACCCCATCTAACCAACTTCTTCCTGTCAATAATACCTCAAAACTTTCAAATCTTTCAGACCCTTCTGTAATCTACTTGGAAAATTTTCTACTCATCACAACAGACTCCATGTTGAGAACTCTGGTGTCTTCTGTCGAGTGAATTGGCAAGTCAGTCATTCAACCTTTTTTAACCATAATACTACGGAGTTGTTGTTATGTTGTTGATAATCAAATGTTCATATCTGGAGCATTGTGCCATTTTTGATCTGTTATTTTTGCCACTTATCTTTTATTGAGAAAAGAGAACAAATAGAGATAATGTGGTAAGGGAAATTCTATGAATTGTTATAGTTTTCATTATTGTCAAAAGGAAAAGATTTATTGATTGCAAAAGGGTACCTTGACTTTGAGTCACATTAGATTTAATAATACTACACTTTCTAACTATTCAGTACCTACTTGGTACAAAACAACATTAGTCACATTAGGAGCTGCAGAAGATGTAGAAGAATGACCCATTGTGTATATTTTGGAAAGTGTGGGGAACATAATATCTACTGGAATTCCTGTACTCATTTAGTATGTCAAATTCACGATATCTTGAATCACTTTTGTAACTATTCCTACTTTGTACTGACCAGATAATAAGATTTACATTTTTCTTATCCCAAAAAGTACATCTGCATACGGTGTTTGGAGCCACAAACTACGAGCAATCAGTTAGAATAATATGATTTAGCTTATGGATTATGATGGTACCTTTGAGCTATGCCATTTGCCTCTTATCAAATTCTTGCAGCATTTATGACGTTTAGATATTCTTCCATTCACATCAACAAGAATAAATGAATTTGACTTGGCCCTTTATTTTCCCATCTCCATTTTTATTGCTCATAGTACCTTCAATAGGCACCAAGTGTCAAGCTAGGAGATTTTTGCTTTTGTCAGTGTCTATCTCCAGTAAAGCACCCATTGTTAAGCGTAAGACACATAATGTGTGCTAAGTACATGCCTGAGCATCCATGAAAGGATTAATATAGGTTGAAGTTCTCAACAGAAGTTTGCTACGTGAATATTTATGGAGATAGAACTACGAAGATGAAGCTTTGTGGGAAAGCATGCTAATGCGAAGTACGGTATAGAAGAACGTTGGCTCCCTAAGGCTGTTTGATTCCTCCTATAGTGCAGGTCCTTCCAAAGTCATTAGAAGACTATGGGCAGAATCCAATATCAGTATTGTTTTTACAATTGGATAGAAGAGAAAATCCTGGAACGGTTCATGGCTGGGGCAGGGGCGGATTTACCATGGAGGTAGGGGGTGCCACGGCACCCGGTAGCTTTGGTGGTGACTTTGTATATATATGTATATTTATATCCGAAATAGTACAAATATAGAGGATGGCACCCACAGTCACAAAAGGGGTTGTGGTGCCAGTGGCAAGGGGCGCTTAATTTGTTCCCGCTGGCCTAGGTTCGAATCCTGTTAGGAGCATTTTTTTGTTTACTCTTTTAGTCCTGATGATGTCCACACAATAATAAAGACCATCAATTGATGTCCCACTAGACATAGACAAGTAGGCATTTCTTTTCTTTCTTTTCTTTTTTCCTTATTATGTGTTAAATCTCTCCTTTCTTTTCTTTTTCTCCTCCTCTTTTTTGCTCTTTGTTGTTGTTACTGTTTATTTTTTTTATTATTATTATTTCATTTGCAATTTATATTTGGTAAATAATTTAAGTTAATTTTAATTAATAAAGTTACTGTCTTTTTGATGATGCAATATTAATTTATATATATTGAAGAATAATTTGAGTAATCTTTTATTGATTTTTAAAAACCTAAGTGGCTTTATTAATATATATTTTTATTTAATTTTCATAAATTAAAAATTTGAAGTTTGCTTTAAAATGAAGAAATTAGCTCCATACTATTGAAGGTAAATTATTCAAGTGAAACAAAAAAATATATAGTAATTAAGTAGTTTTTAAGCAAATTTTTTTATTAGGGTGCTCTTTTATTAATTTTTTTTGTTGCAATGTTCTTCCTTATATAATTAAAATTTAAGCATACAACAGGGGCTCTCCCCTTGATACTATGGTTCCCTGGTGGCTCCTTTCTTTTTTCAGGCAGGCTCACATTTTCAACTATGAGCCACTCTCTCTGTTCAAAGACACAGGAGAGGTTGTGTGAAAAATCATACTTTCCCCTTAACTTTAATCTAGATTGTAAAATCTCAATATTAAACTATTAACAGATAAGTTATGTAAAGCAATGATGGAAGATCTTTGTCCCTATGAAAATAATGAAAAATTCTAGTACTATGAAGTTTTCCAATGGTAGCTAACCACTGTGGCTAATTGACTAGTAGAACCATCATCCATTCACCATTGTAAATTATGCTCATCACTCCTTTTAATTTTCCCATATTGTTTTGCAACCAACACAAAGTACTTCTATACTACTGAACTCTGTTTCTATCAACATCACGTAAAGAGTCTTGACAAACAGATTGTAGACACCATTGGGTAATAATTGTATTCACATAAGAACAGATAAACTCTAGTACTTTACTTTCAAGTTACATACGAGACTACAAAATTTGGACACTAGCAAGAAAGGAAAACTGAAAATTTTCTTTTAGGCCAAGATATATCCTAGAACAAATGTCTTTTCCTCTTGTTCTCTCATCATAATTCGTGATGTTTTCGAGTACTGATAATTCAAGATTTCTCAGTACCCGTAAACATAGCCTCAGGTGCAAGAGGAGGAGTATCTACCTTACATCTAGTATTTCACATTAAATGATATCTTTAGAGATGGAACGGAAACACATCTCTAGTTACACGTCAACTAATTGACTCTTTTCCTCAAAACTATAATCAACATACTGCAATTCTATCAATAGTTTCTTTTATAGAAGAATAGACTGCTATTACTCTTTAACAGGAAGAGAAACAGGTCAATGATAACATATTCACAAAGCTTAACACAAGCAGAATCAAGGAAAAGAGAACCCATTTTTCAGCTTTCAAACATCACAAAATGACCAGCATCCACAAGCATCCCCACACCCTCTCTAACACTAACACACAGCCTGCACACCCTCAAAACAACAAATGAAAACCTAGGTTTTTCACAATTTGAATATTTTTTCTACTCACCATTTAAGCATAACAGAGTAATCAAGGCTAAAATAGCAAAAAATTCATAGCCAAAATACACGAAAAATACCAGTATTTTACCGTATAAAAATGAAAGAAAAATACCTCTATAAGGTCACCGGAAAACACAATTCGCGGAGGAGGATAGAAAACTTCGCGGCGGAGAGCAGAGAAATTCACGGCGGAGAAGTGGCGGAGAAATAAAAAACCTTAGACTAGAGAGAGAAATAGAGAGAGAGAGGGGGGGGGGGGGGAGTTCGCGAGAGAGAGAGAGCGCAAAGAGGGAAAAGTCTGATTTCGCCGGAAAGTTGGATTCTTTATGCATTGTACATAGATACATATACATATTTATACAACTTTAGAAACATTTACATATTTATATTGTACATAGTTTATACACTTTTATAAATGAGAAAATACACTTTTATAAACTTTTATAAATGTGTATAAAGATGTACTGTATACGTGTTATAGACAATAAATAATAATTTTTTAAATTTGTGCACTATTATGGATGTTTGTATAAAGTTTAAGTTTTTTTGTATATATTTTTCTATTTTTCTCCTTGTCTACGCATTTATCTATGTATATCCACGTATAATTTATTTTTTTGGGGTAGATTTATCCGTATAAACTTGCTCAAAACAATTATATAGATAAAATCGACAAAAATAACTCGGATGAAACAAAAAGAAAAAAGGAAACTCTGGTGAAAAAAATAAAAATCCGCCAATTTTTTCATTTTTCGGCCACCTGCGATGGAGATTCTACGACATGGGAGGGGGCAAAGGCAGCTAGGACTTTTTTTAGCGAGATCCTACATTTTAAAAATAGGGATTATGTTGTGCAATGTAAGAAAAATGAATGGCACCTTTGTTTGGGGTGTTATTTCTCAAAACTTTCCTTACTTTTTACATTGTATGCTTAGGTTTTTAGTTAGTTGTACGCAATTCATGTAACGTGACATTCATAGTTATGTTATAGTTTATATATTAGTTTTCAAAACTTAGTTTTAATTTTAAATTTAATGGTTTTATTTATTTCGTGATATTTAACTAATTTATAGTACTATTTTAAAAATTCAAAATTAGTAAAATCTCAAGATTCGTTGGGCTTACGTTTCGCCTCGTCCAAGCCAAAACGCCTTTCCTTACGCCCACGCTTTGAAAACACACTTGAAATCTTGGCTAAGTTAAGCTAACTTCAGCCTTTTGGTTTAAAGTTAAAATCTGCTACTATTTTTTTCTTTTTCCAACTTCAAACCAAGTACAAACCTGTTGGTTTGAATTTGGTACATTTTCAGATTAAAAAAATTAAATTGTAAATAACAATATTTTTCAAATTACAAGACATAGCATTATTTACCTTAACACAATTCACAATAATTAAGATATTTCACTTTTATTTCTCCAAATTATGACATCTCTCTTCCTCTCATAGCTGAGATATAGCCCCCCTTCCTCTGAAGCCACCATCACCCCACCCCATCACGCCAGCGCCACTACCACCACCCCCAAATCCAATAACAAAGGCTACGAGACATATCAGAAACAGAAAGGGGTTCATCAGAGCAGTATGGAATCGGTGAGGGAGATGAAATCGGGATTGGGGAGATCGAAATATGAGTTAAGGAACAGGAAGAACAACGATGCTATTTCCCACTAGTTGAGTTGTCGCTGACCAACGAGTCGGTCGAGCTGGTAGAACCGGCTCAGGAACTACCACCACCAACCATCACCATAAGCCACCACCAACCACAACCACTTCTATCATAACAACCAACACTACTACTAACAAACTCTGACAATCATTACAACACTAGGAACCTCTACCTTCACAACTACCATCTTCTCTATCAGCCACCGTTACTCGGTAATCACCACCACCTTTCTACCAACGGCAACTGCAACCACCACTACTACCACCAACCACCTCTACCATCACATCAACCCACTAATGACCTTTATCATCACAACCACCAACACCACTATCATCGTTGTTCACACCAATCATCACCACCACCGCCACCAACCACTAATCCAACTACCTTCACTAATACAAATGCCTATACTACCAACTATCACCACCACCATTACCTACCACCACTAATATTGCTAGTATTACCACTAACAATCGCAATCATCAAACCACCACTGTCACACAACCACCACTTATAACCACTACTTACAATCATCGCACCAAACACTATCGTTAAGTACCACCTTACAATCTAATAATTCGTAGACATATTATTTTAAAAAAGGAAACTTTAGCAGAATAGCTGTTCTAATCGGTTGCACAAGTTATGTACATATTATGCATATAGTATAGATAAAATATGTAAGAAATATATAAAACATGACTTTATGTTGCTCTAGTGATCTAGTCGAAAAATATAAAAGATGACTTTATTTTATTCTAGTAATCTAGTCATTGCTCGGACAGAATATCTAATTTCACTCTAAAAAAGGTTTTAAAGTGTTTAAACTTTACACACATAAAAAAACAACTAAACGGGTCATCAAACCACCCGTTTGATGATTCGGATTCGGATAAACTCCATCTTCTTCATACACTCCAAGAACTAACCAAATTGCAGAGCTAACCAAAGCTTTTGCTTTTTCCAAAATGTTTCTATGACTCTCAGTTCACTAAACATGTCTTTCAGCCCGGTTCACAGAGCTCCCATGTTCACGCAGGGTTCGGGGAAGGGCCGAACACCTAACAATTGTATATCCTCAAGATTTATTCATCAACAACCCAACATTAAACTCCATAGTTCATCAATAATCAAATTCCCATTTTCTTTGTGAAATTTTAACCTACTCAACGAGCTATTATGTGAGAACTATCACTCCATTTTTTGGCTATACTATTGGATGCTTCATCAAGGATACAATGCAACATATTCAAGGATGCTTTTCAAGATAATTTCTCATGGTTTTAATCAAATTCCTAGCTACTATATATTTCATTAGTTTTTCATACATATTATTGTTAAGTAGTGTGGTGATTCATGTAAAGCATATTATCCAAGTGTTAAATTTGCCTCAATTGGTAGTATTAGCATTGTTACGATGCTCAACCCAATGAGGTGAAAACAATGCTTGGGTATTTTGCTATAGTACCACTACTTAGACATTATTTAGTCTTACAAATTTATATTTCATTCATGATGTGAAGACTGAATTCATTATTTTTGTTTGTTTATTATTAATAAAATTAGCCGCTAAATTATAAAATTGCGATCGTAATATTGCCAAGCTTGATGACATGCCTAAACACTACCGAGCAAACCACCCTAAAAACACTCATAAATGTAATGCCTGTGGAAATCAAGAGAAAACAGATGCTGAACTTACAAAACATAATGACTTTTACCTACATCATGATCATCGCGATCGATGGTAAATGTAGTGTTTGATTGAGTTATTTTTATTGTTTATTATATGTTTTACTGCAACCATTTATTGTATGATCGCAAAATTCAAAAAAGTACTCAGGTGCATAGTGTTTAATCGAGTAATTATGTGTGTGTGTGTTCGAATTTTGAATTTCAATCGCAAGGCGGAGATGGTACACCCATCCAAAACTCTTAGAGGCGTGAGTGGCTCGAGGTAAAACTAATAAAGCTTCCGATTTAGGCCCCCAATATTTAAAGGCTCCAAAAAGTTTATTAGTAGTAATATTTATTTAAATTGGTTAGAGTTCTTTCAAGTGAAAAAAAAGTGTTAGTCATTTATTTCGATACAGTACAATGGTTCTGGTTGTCAATAATTATATTTATAGATATGAATTTCATTTAGAGTTTGAAGTATAAAACGGTAAGCCCATCTGGTACTTCTGAAGTCTCTCAAAGAATTTCATTATGTGTACCACATTTTGACTAGTTGTGACTTGTGAGTATTTGTCCACACTTTTCATGGTTTTAGCAAAAAGATATCCTCTTCCCTTCTTCTTTTTTGTTTGAAGTGTTGCATAAGTAAGACTTAAAGGTAATTAGCTGAAAGAATGTGGGAAGAAGTCGAGGCTAAGTGCACCTAGCTAAGATTTCAAGACAATTAGCTGGGAGAATGTGGGAAGCTGGCAAGTGCTGCCCTCGGAAGAGTAGGAGAAGGAGTCGGGAGAAAGTGGTGCCTAGGCTAGACTTTAAGACATTTAACTAGGATATTAAGGTCGAAGGCAAGTGTTGCCTAGTCAAGACTTCAAGACAATTAGTTGAGAGAGAGTAAGAAGGAGCCGGTGCAAGTGCTGCCTAGCCAAAGTTTTAGACAGAGAAAAATGAAAGAGTAGATATCGTGCGTCAATTATAAGAATCATAGGTATATTTGCGTACAAAATTTATTTACTAAACTAAACGAAATTTATTTTTGCTAAACCCCCATAATGAAGGTCGAAAAGGAATGTCATTTACCTATGATGTCATAGTTTGCAATTCTCTCGAAGTCGCTTAAGGCTTAAGCAATAACAATCCGCTACATAATTTATTTTTTACCAAAATGTTGAGAACAATCTAATATTATCAACAAGAGCCAAAAAGGAATACATAAGGACCCTAGACCTTATTTGTTTGCACTTAATGGAGGTCTGAATCTGAGTGGTTCAGACTCTAGAGCATAATGTGCATTTGTTTTTATGAATCATCAAGATCTTGAGCACAATCTTAATATCATTAAGAGGTGTATCACCATGGCATATATAACCATAACTAGCTATCGTTGCACTACCACATCCTGCAACCACCACCACCACAACCTGCAACCACTTGCCACCATCAGCACCATTAGCCACTACCAACCACCAACCACCTCTACCATCACAATCATCTCTACCATAAAAATCAATACTTCTACGAACAAACTTTGGCAATCATTACAACACTAAGAACCTCTACCATCACAACTACCATCTTTTCGATCAACCACCACCAACTTTCTACCAACGACAGATGCCAACCACCACTCCACTAACCACCTCTACTATTACTTCAACCACTAATCACCTTCATCATCACAGCCACTAACACTACTATCATTGATGTTAACACCAATCACCACTACCGCCAACCACTGATACCAACTACCTTCATTAACACAATTGCCTATACCACCAACTATCACCACCACCATTACCTACAACTGCTAACATTGCTAGTTATTACCACTAACAATTTCGATCACCAAACCACCACTGTCACACAACCACCACTTATAACCACTACTAACAATAATCGCCACCAAACACCACCATAAAGTACCACCAATCTAATAATTCATAGACATAATATTTAAACTATTTTATAATACATATTAACTTTAATAAAGATAAATTATAAATATCCAACTGTTGAAAAGAAAAATAGTCCAAATCATCCAGTGTTCAGATCTTAGTACCACATCTTAGTATTCAGATGTGTATTTAGATTTAGACATCTTAATCTTAATAAAAATAAATAACCCTAAAACTACTTTTCGATTACTATTAGAACAAGTTTTTGGATATTAGTAAGTGTACATTTCAAATTGCACTAAAAACTAAATCAAAGTTGTAATTGAATATTCACACACTTCATTAATAACAATTTATAGAATAACACATGGTATATTGTTGTTATTTTCCAAGTGCAACTTTTCAAATAAATTTGGAGAGCGTAAAGTGTACGTACACATTATCCATACTTTGTTTGAGGTAGAGAGACTATTTCGATAAATTATGGACACTAGAAAAAGGGTTTTATACACTCACTTAAAAAAAAAAAAAAACTTTATAAGAATAACCACTCTAATCGATATGGATAAATTATGCACATATCATGTTATGAATGAAATATATAAAACATGACTTTATTTTGCTATAGTGTTCTAGTCGAAATATATAAAAGATGACTTTGAGCCCGTTTGGGTGAGCTTAAAAGTGACTTATAAGCTTACAAGCTCATTAATATATGTTTGGTAATTTAAAAATTTTTGGGCTTATAAGCCATATATGGCTTAAAAGCCACTTTTTGAGAAGTTAGAAAATCCTAACTTCTCAAAAAATGGCTTTTAAGTCACTTTTTGACTTATAAGCCACTTAAATAAGCTGCTTATAAGTCCATCCAAACAGGCTCTTTATTTTATTCTAGTGATCTAGTAATTGCTCGAGTAGCTTGTCTAATTTCAGTCAGAAAAAAAAAAGTTTTGAAGTGTTTAAACTTTGAACACATAAACAACCAAACGGGTCATCAAACCACCTAGGGGTGTCAATGGTTTTTCAAAAACCGACATAACCGACCGAATCGAACTGTACCGAACCGAATTTTAGGTTCTTTAAAATAAAACCGTAGGTTCTTATGCAAAGTCATAACCGTACCGATTATTAGGTTAGGTTTTTTATTTTATAAAAAGAAACCGAAAAAATACCGAACCGAATAAATTTGTATGCGTAAAATATACTTTATATATGAAACGTATATGTATAACTATATATAATTTAATTAATTCTAAAATCAACAAAGTAGATATTTTTAACAGTTAATCCTTGGGGTGAAATTAGTAATGCTAAGCATCTCAACCTACTTAATTCTATTATTACTACTAATAAAAGTTGAAACTAGCATGTTTCAATAGTGTATTGCTTTCGCCATTTTAAACTCTAAATTTCTTAAATCTAGTTACTGCTGTAGTGTCAAAATTTACTGTAGAAGGTCTTCGCGAACCATTTTTTAATCAGTCTTGTAAATTTTATCCAGGGATGAAGGTTCAATCTCTTTATGTAGACTTATGTTTATTTTGAACTTTGATTTAGTATAGAACAATACATCATAATCAAATACCTTATTAAAAAATTAAACGAACATGAGTTTAACAGTCGAAATAATGTAAATAATTGTCTAACCTTTTATTTATTTATTCTTACCCACTATTTCATAATGATTTCTAGAGAGTAGGTATTGTAAAGTGTTTCACTGTCGTATATTGTAATAAATTATTTTAAGCACACTTCGCAAAATATTCAAATGATTGTGATATCATTGTTATCTCTAATATCGTTTAGTACTCTAGTAAGATGATATTTATTTTTTTAATTTAATAACTAGAATCGTATGAATTTTGCAATGAAAGCAATACTTGTTTTTCAATGTTGTTGTCTTGTACGACAAAAATGGCACAATATTTTTTTTTTAAAAAAACGAAAATTAACCGAACCGTACTGAAATCGAAGAGAAACCGATATGATTGGGACGGTTTCGAAAATCTAAATTTTGGTTATACATTCTTGAATAACCGAAAAATTGATATGGTACAAAATTTTTGAAATAACCGACCGAACCGAACCATTGACGCCCCTAAATTTAACCACCCATTTGACAATTCGGATAAACTCCATCTTCTACATACACTTCAAGAACTAACCAAATTGCAGAGCTAACCAAAGCTCCAATTTTTGCTTTTTGTTAAAATGCTTCAATGACTCTCACTTCACTAAACATGTCTTTCAGCCCGATGCACAAAGCTCCCGTGTTTATGCAGGGTTCGGGGAAGAGCAAAACACCTAACAATTGTATATCACCAAACTTTATTCATCCAAAACCCAACATTCAACTCCAAAGTACATTCATAATCAAATTCCCATATAAAAAGAGTTTCAAGAATCCAACTTTTAATACCAATTTTAGAAAAAGATTGCATTTTTATCATACCCCATATTCAATTCTTGGTAAATGGGGGTCAAATTCTGAAGAAAAGGTTACCAAGAATGAGGATTTTGTGACTAGCGTTTTAAAAGATAACCCTAGTCAAGTAGAACCCAAGTACAAAATTGGGGATAAACTTTATACTTTAAAAGGAAAAAGAGAATTTGGGTAAGAAGGGGTTTGTTTTGATGGAATTACTAAAAAGGCTAAATTTTAAAGGAATGGTGAAAAATGAGGCTAGTTTTGCAAAATCTGAGGAGGGTGATGTGTATTTGAAGGATATTTTGAGGGAGTATAAGGGAAAGTTGTATGTTCCTGAGCAAATTTTTGGTGCTAGTTTGTCTGAAGAAGAGGAGTTTAATAAAAATATTGAAGAGTTACCTAAGATGGGATTTGAGGATTTTCAAAAGTATATGAAATGTGATAAGATAAAGTTGTTGAGTTTTAAAGAGGATAGTGGAGCTAGTTTGGGATTCGGGTTTCGGGATTTTGTTGTTGAGTTGAAGGAAATGCCTGGAGAAAAGAGCTTGCAGAGAACTAAATGGTTAGTATTATAAATTTTGGTTAATCGTTTTTACTTTGTATCGTAGATTTGTATTTTTGTGTGATCGTTCTCTTGTGTTATTGATGTTCATCAGGGCAATGAAGCTGGATCAAAATCAAGCTCAGGCTTTACTAGAGGAGTACACGGGGCCACGATATGAAGTCGAGAAGCAAATGATGGTATTTCCCTTCTTTCGGCATTTTGTTTAGAATGCATAGTGACTATAGTTTCATTGTCTGGTGAAAGAGAATTTGGAAGAACTTAAACTTAAAGCTTGTAATGCTTGTACTGATAAGTTGTATGGTTTAGTCTTGTAATGCTTTGAGAAGACTTCCCTGTTTTCTTATTTGATAGACAATCTTCTTTGCGCAAAAAAAGTTCAGACACTGACCAAATGAATTAATCGATAAGTTCTAGATGAAACCTTAATTATTGTTTTGCAATTTGCATTATGACTTGATTCATTGCAGTTACCGTTTTCTGACAAAGAGAATTCCTATGAAAGCTTTAAGCAATTTGCCTTCACTTTCTTGGATTGAATGTTTACTACGTTCTGATTGTCTGTTCTGTGGAAGCGGCTTATGTATCTTTTGTTGTTGATCATTTCCAAAATAATAGAATGATCCTATTGCAGTCTTGGGTGGGAAAATTACCAGAGTATCCTAATCCAGCTGCATCGAAAATATCAAGCAGAGTAATGGTAGAACTTGGAATGCTGACTGCTCTAATGATTGCTGCTGCGGTGATTGTGGGTGGTTTCCTGGCTTCGGCTGTGTTTGCTGTGACAAGCTTTGTTTTTGCTGTGGCCGTGTATGTCATGTGGCCTGTGGCCAAACCATTCCTTAAGCTGTTCTTTGGTCTCATCTTTGGTATCTTAGAAAGAGTATGGGATAAGGTTGTTGATGCTTTTACTGATGGAGGAATTTTATCCAAGCTGTATGAAGTGTACACTTTTGGTGGCGTCTCTGCCAGTATCGAGATGCTGAAACCAATCATGCTTGTTTTTTTGACTATGGTTCTTCTTGTCCGATTCACTCTTTCAAGAAGACCTAAGAATTTTAGAAAGTGGGTTAGTAATGTTCCCTATCCTATAATAATCCGTTCACCAATAATTGTTTCATACAAATGTATGATGTTCTGTGCATCATTCAGGATATATGGCAAGGCATAGAATTCTCCCAGTCTAAGCCACAAGCACGTGTTGATGTGAGTTTCCAAATGCTAACTCTCTGGTCATGGACATTCACAACTTATCTTTTGTAGATTATGACAATATTGTGTTTCTAAGTAAGAAGTTTCTGTCAGGGTTCGACTGGAGTCACATTTAATGATGTGGCTGGAATTGAGGAAGCAGTGGAAGAACTTCAGGAGGTAAAATCGTTTTACTCCACAGATAATACTTTCATTTTCAATTAGTTTTCTATTCCAATGTGTTTAAGCATGTCCATCAGCCAGTATCTTAGATTAAAAAGCTTATAATAATCCGTGCCAATTTGTGCTGCTAGTTGGTAAGATACCTGAAGAATCCTGAGCTATTTGATAAAATGGGGATCAAGCCCCCGCATGGAGTTCTTCTGGAGGGACCTCCTGGATGTGGCAAGGTTTGTTATCCTGTTTTAACCTTTGATGAGAATTTCAGAATGATGATCTTCACTAAAATCCTATTTGATGCTTTTCTCAGACCCTGGTGGCCAAGGCAATAGCAGGTGAGGCTGGTGTTCCATTTTATCAAATGGCTGGTTCTGAATTTGTGGAAGTTCTAGTTGGTGTTGGTTCTGCTCGTATTAGAGATTTGTTCAAGAGGGCCAAGGTGAGTATGATACCTAGCCAATGAACCATGTGAGTTCCCATTTTTATGTTTTGAAGAACGCCCTGATATTTTGCAGGTGAATAAACCATCAGTTATTTTCATTGATGAAATTGATGCACTCGCCACAAGGTATGTATGTCTGTCCAAGTGAACAATGGTGCATGTGTGTAACTTTACTTGTTAGCTTAGAACAATGGGAAACTACAGTTGTGTGCTAATCCCATGCATATTCTGGATCTGAGCATCTGGATATTTTTCCTACGGTAGCCCCTTTTTATTTGGTAGTAGAACTACTGAAATTGGCTCTCTGAACCTGAAACTATTTCATAGGGGCATTTAAGTTATAATTCATGTCAAAGACACTGCTAATGTGTTCATTGTATTGACCATCTGGATATTCTTTTCATTGTGAAGAAAAAATTCATAGTTGTTCATAAATGACAGTGGTTATAGTATCTCAAATATTATTCTTAATAAACAGGCGTCAAGGAATATTTAGTGAATCGACCGATCACCTTTATAATGCGGCAACTCAAGAATGAGAAACTACTCTAAACCAGTTGTTGATCGAGCTAGATGGATTTGATACTGGGAAAGGCGTTATATTCTTGGGGGCCACAAATCGTAGGGATTTATTAGATCCTGCCCTTCTTCGTCCTGGTAGATTTGATCGCAAGGTAAATTTTGAATTAGATTCTTTATCGTCTCAGCTCTTTCATGGCTTTGAATCACTCTATTTATAGTTCTCTCTGTGTATGTCTGCCTTCGATGGGAGGAGGTAGACAACATTTTTTTTCTTTACAACCGTGGTGTCTGGACTAGCTTACTCACACCTCGACTAATTCCACGGGTGCCTGCTACCTCTCACCAACACAGGTACCGGGTAATTCTGTCCACCAAGGCTTGGACAGCTGGAAAGAAATCACCCAGTCTTTTACAAATTTCTCTATATGCTGGAAAAAAAGAAGTATGAAAAAAGCTAATGAAACCAAAAAAAAAAAAAAAAAAAAAAAAAAATTCAAGTGTTGTGATTCTACACCAAACTGGAATACATCACATTATTATTTTCTTCTATGTGATGCGTAGTGTACTGCATGGTTCCTTTTCAAAGTCCTTGGGCAGGGCCATCATGTTTTTGCTTTTGAAATTTATGGGCTAAAGATTGTTTAAACTTGCGAGGTAGGTGTCATACTTTGTTTTAGGCAGTTAAATCTTAAATGCTCTTGGCAGATACTATAAGGAGTATGTACACTATATTAGCGTAAAAAAGTTACAGTAGTTATATATGAGTCAGTTTAGGAAGTGCCCGATTACTTTACACTAGCTATTTGGTCCTTATTCCTCACTGCTTTCTAGAACACCACATTTCATGCTTGTTGTGCTTCTCTCTTTCAGATAAGAATTAAGCCTCCCAATGCAAAAGGAAGATTGGAGATTTTGAAAGTACATGCAAGGAAAGTTAAATTGTCAGATACTGTTGATTTGGCTAGTTATGCCCAAGATTTACCTGGTATTCATCTTCCTTTCAGTTCATATTATAAGAGATCATTTTCAAGCCATTATTCTTTCTTTACTCCATGACTTGAAAAGATTACATTTGCTTGTTCACTGGAGCTGCGATAGTCTCAGATACCGGTGGAAGATATGGGTTAATGCCATAATTCGTCCATAACTTTCTTGCATCATAGTTGTCTCTTATTAATTCCTGTTCCTGATCTCACCTATCCCCCCAAAAAAAAAAAAAAATACTGATCTGCTAAATTGTGGTCTTGCAACTCAGGATGGTCAGGTGCAAAGCTGGCTCAGCTTCTCCAGGAAGCTGCTTTGGTTGCAGTTAGGAGAGGGCATAACTCAATTCTTCAGCCGGATATGGATGACGCAGTTGACCGACTTACAGTAGGACCCAAGCGGATTGGGGTTGAGTTGGGTCATCAGGGGCAGTGTCGTCGAGCTATTAGTGAGGTGGGGCCTGCATTGACTTCTCACCTTTTAAGGCTTTACGAGAGTGCAGAAGTAGAGCGTTGTGATCGAATATCTATCAATCCACGTGGCCAGGTTTGGTTTATTTTCTAGTTGCTCCATCTTTGAACATCATCTTTCTGCACCTCGCTTTTTTTGAGTTATTTATCAGGAGTATTATTTTTCGCTTTCTCGTCCACGACACTACAGCTAAAATGAGTTCTAAATATTCATGCATTCCTTGCCAGCATTCTATATCAGTTCATTGAGTTCTATATTCCTGGGCTGCAGCTTGTTAGAAGTCCGTATCGACTAAGTGTATGGATTTTAATCTCCTCATAAGGTCTTGGACAATCCTCAGTTGCTGAGCTAGCTTTTGGGATACAGTTAGGGTCCAAGGTTGTTATCTTAACATGGTATAAGAGTCAAACCCTTCTCTAATGTTGGACTTATAGCATTGGGCCATCCATGTTATATTCCATGCTCCAGATGTCCAGTCATGGGCTTGTTGTGGAGGGTGTTACCGTGTTCACATCGGTTTTCTTATACGGTCTAAGTCCTTATATGGTCTTCGATGATGCTGGCCACTTGGATCAGCTTTTGAGGTTGAGCTAGACCCAAGGTCCTTTTTATTTCCAAATTCGAACAAGCATTGAGTGTGTCTTGTGTGAGTTTTACTAGACATCTAAAAATGTTATTCTTTCCCCTGATTACTGAAAGTTTAAAAATGATGCCTGCAGACCCTGTCTCAAGTTGTGTTTCACCGTCTGGATGATGAGTCATACATGTTTGAGCGGCTACCACGGTTGCTTCACCGCCTTCAGGTGCAAATCGTGTAATCATATGCTGATTTCTGCTTGCTCTTTCTTTCCTACTTGCAAAACTGATGATTACCTTATGCACGTCCTTTAAAAGGTATTTCTTGGAGGGAGAGCTGCTGAAGAAGTGATTTATGGACGCGATACTTCAAGAGCATCTGTGAGCTACCTTGCTGATGCATCCTGGCTTGCTCGTAAAATAATCACAATGTATGTAATGTCGTAATCATTTGTTATAATTTAGTTGGCGCTGCAATATCTGCTAGAGCTGTGACTTTTGTCCCTGAACAGATGGAATATGGAAAACCCAATGACCATACATGGAGAACCTCCCCCCTGGAGAAAGAAAGTGAGGTTTGTGGGTCCACGGCTTGACTTTGAAGGATCTCTGTATGATGATTATGACTTAATTGAGCCTCCTATCAACTTCAATTTGGATGATGATGTTGCTAAGAAGACAGAAGAGCTCATGCGTGATATGTACGGGAAGACTGTAGCTCTACTGAGGCAGCATGATGCTGCATTGCTCAAAACAGTGAAGGTACTTGACATGTCGCATGAGTATCTTTAATAAACTTGTTTTCCAACTTTTCTGCCCTGAACTTGGGTTACCTTCGTGTGTTCATCTTTGAAGTTTGCAGACCTTTAAATATGGCTTTCAAGTTAAAAAAGGTTACATAAACTTTACGTTTGAAAATGTTTCTAGTAGAAAAAGGTTCCACCAGTTGTCTAGGATGATTGGAAGTGATTATAGTTTAGTTAAACCAAGCGTTGAGATTATTTATTCTTATGCATGGTTTATCCTGTAGGTTCTTCTGAACCAGAGAGAGATCAGTGGAGATGAAATCGACATAATCCTCAGCCACTATCCGCCAAATACACCCACAAGTCGTCTGCTGGAGGAAAGAGATCCAGGAAGTCTTTCACTTTTTAACGAAAAGCAAGAACAGCATAATAGCATTGAGTACAGTATGTTTAGTTCATGAAAAGTTAGAATCACTTGATCCAGAGAAAGGAGTAGCTCCCTACCCTATTTGAGGCTAGTTTTGCTTCAGTTTTGAGGTGCATTCAGAACAGAAATGATATAGTTGGGAATATTCTCAAGATAGTGAGAAATGCATAAAAATGCAATTTTGTTTGCTCTATGTATCCATAGCTATAGAAAGTTGGTCAAAATTAGTGATTTGTTTTATAGCTTCTTCTTTTTTTCCCTTCCTTTTCTGTGCTCTTGATAAATACAGGGAAAGTTATTGGAAGTTATATATACTATTCTCTCCGTTTCAAAAAGGATGAACTTATTTTCTTTTTAGTCTGTTTCAAAAAGAATGACCTCTTTCTAAATTTGGAAAAAAAAATCACTTTTACTCATCCCTAGATGATTTGTAGCCACAAAAAATATCTGTAACTTATTTTAGACCACAAATTTCAAAAGTCTTCCGTTTTTTATTAAACTCCGTGTAAAGTCAAATGGGTTCATCTAAAGTGGAATGGATACTTGTTTGCCTATGGTTTCTTTGAAGATTTTTAGCATGGTGATGAGCTTCATCTTCTTACTTATATGGACACTTTTGTATGACTTTTAACATTCTTTTTGTTAGAAGACTTCTAGCATTAATTGCAATTGTAACATACACTTACCAAAGAGTTCATTAAGAACTTGGAATTTTGGTCATGTCAATATTGATTTTTTATAATATTCGTAATCATAAAAAATTGTTAATACTACAATAGATCTATAATAATAATATGGAAATTTTCCATTGGATGGATTATTTCAAATCAATAACATTAAACAAAATAACAACAACAATATACCTAGTTTTATCCCATACGTGGAATCTGGATAATGTGAGATGTACGAATGTCTTTCCCACCAAGATGGAGAGGCTGTTTTCGATAGACCATCAGCTAGAAAAAATATATTTTATCCCACACGTGGAATCTGGATAATGTGAGATGTACGAATGTCTTTCCCACCAAGATGGAGAGGCTGTTTTCGATAGACCATCAGCTAGAAAAAATATATTTTATCCCACACGTGGAGTCTGGGTAATGTGAGATGTACGAATGTTTTCCCACCAAGATGGAGAGGCTGTTTTTGATAGACCATCAGCTAGAAAAAATATATTTTATCCCACACGTGGAGTCTGGGTGATGTGAGATGTACGAATGTCTTTCTCACAAAGATGGAGAGGCTGTTTTCGATAGACGATCATCTAGAAAAAATATATTTTATCCCACACGTGGAGTCTGGGTAATGTGAGATGTACGAATGTCCTCCCCACCAAGATGGAGGGACTGTTTTCGATAGACCGTCGGCTAGAGAAAATATATTTTATCCCACACGTGGAGTCTGGGTAATGTGAGATGTACGAATGTCTTTCCCTCCAAGATGTAGAGGCTGTTTTCGATAGACCATCAGCTAGAAAAAATATATTTTATCCCACACGTGGAGTCTGGGTAATGTGAGATGTACGAATGTCTTTTCCACCAATATGGAGAGGCTGTTTTCGATAGACCATCAGCTAGAAAAAATATATTTTATCCCACACGTGGAGTCTGGGTAATGTGAGATGTACGAATGTCTTTTCCACCAAGATGGAGAGGCTGTTTTCGATAGACCATCAGCTAGAAAAATACTATTTTATTCCACACGTGGAGTTTGGGTGATGTGAGATGTACGAATGTCTTTCCCACCAAGATGGAGAGACTGTTTTCGATAGATCATCAGCTAGAAAAAATATACTATTAGATAGCAGTTTTAAAAAAATAAGACAGTAATAACACGCTAAAGAAAATGATAAAACTAAATCATATCGATAATAAACATACAAAAATAGAAATATTAGTTTCCGATAGTTGGGGAACTCATTCGGTTGTTCTTCTAAAATTAACAAAAGATCAAGATTCCTTCTTTTTCTGATCATAATAATATTAATATTTCTATTCAAAGTAATCATGAAACTTATTATTAGTATTGAGAGATGAAGAAGAAACCTCGTAACAAAGATGTACTAGTCTTGACACAACAACAACAAGAAGATCATTATGAACCCAACAATAATAAAAAGAGCTATCTTGAGCCCCTCTTCTTTTCATTTTGCTGTGGCCTTCTTCTGTTTTATTCTCAGTTTGTTTATGGGAATGCAGGTAATTTTCTTATACCCTTTTGAGTTTTCTTGAAATTATTGTGTATATATGGGCTAATTATAGAACCCACCCTAGTGTTTATGTGTATGTTAATTACCCTTTTGTGTGTTTTCTTGGTTATTTACTGTATGTTAGTGTTGTTATATGTAAAAAAAGACTTACTTGCTGCACATGGTGTAAACCAAAATTTAGCTAGTTTAACTCTACGAGGAGCATTGGTGCGTTGGTCTAGTGGTAAGAGCTCAGCTTGTGATGTGCGTGCAAAAAGCGTGGTATTTAAGTGGGGAAGGTAGAGGGGCGGACCCGTTATCCACTTAGTGGGGAAGGTAATTTTCTTGTGCCCTTTTTGATTTTTCTTGTAGTTATTGTGTATACATGGGCTAATTATAGAACCCACCCTAGTGTTTATGTGTATGTTAATTACCCTTTTGTGTGTTTTTTGGTTATTTACTGTATGTTAGTGTTGTTATATGTAAAAAAAGACTTACTTGCTGCACATGGTGTAAACCAAAATTTAGCTAGTTTAACTCTACTAGGAGCATTGGTGCGTTTGGTCTAGTGGTAAGAGCTCAGCTTGTGATGTGCGTGCAAAAAGCGTGGTATTTAAGTGGGGAAGGTAGAGGGGCGAACCCGTTATCCACTTAGTGGGGAAGGTAATTTTCTTGTGCCCTTTTTGATTTTTCTTGTAGTTATTGTGTATACATGGCCTAATTATAGAACCCACCCTAGTGTTTATGTGTATGTTAATTACCCTTTTGTGTGTTTTCTTGGTTATTTACTGTATGTTAGTGTTGTTATATGTAAAAAAAGACTTACTTGCTGCACATGGTGTAAACTAAAATTTAGCTAGTTTAACTCTAGGAGGAGTATTGGTGCGTTGGTCTAGTGGTAAGAGCTCAGCTTGTGATGTGCGTGCAAAAAGCGTGGTATTTAAGTGGGGAAGGTAGAGGGGTGGACCCGTTATCCACTTAGTGGGGAAGGTAATTTTCTTGTGCCCTTTTTGATTTTTCTTGTAGTTATTGTCTAACATCGGCTAATTATAGAACCCACCCTAGTGTTAATGTGTATGCTAATCACCCTTTTGTGTTTTCTTGCTTTATGACTGGCTATCCTCTTATATGGACATTTTCTGTAACTTAAATTTGTGCTATTAAATGAAATAAAAAGACTTTCTTGCACCTGGTGTTTGTACCGAATTTAGCTAATTTAACTCTAGGAGGAACATTAGTCACAACTAAGATGACTTAAAGTTTGTTTATTTAGTGTCCTCCGAACCGTTGGTCTAGTGCTAAGAGCTCACTTGTGATGTGCTGGTTAGGTGCACATCACTGATTCGAGTCCCAACGCAGACTAAAGGCCTGATATTTAAGTGTTCGGCACAGACTAAAAGCCTGATATTTAAGTGGAAAAGGGTAGAGGCGTGGGACCGTTATCCACTTTGAACCTTGCGCTATTGTCCCTCGGGGATCTCTTGGTAATTCAAATAAAGCTTTGTCTTTTTTTTTTTTTGTCTTTCTATTCTTTGGTTGATTTTAAAGTGCAATATTTGAAGTTGTTCACATTTTTACATAATGCTGATGATGATAGTAACCATGGTTGAAGTTAAGAGAAATGATGATTGATGTTATTATGTATTTATTGGTGTGGCGTGAACGTCGGCCATGAGTATGATTTTCTCCTATTAGACTCAATTTTCAGCTTTTGATGTTCTTTTTTCCCCTCAGATTATGGCATTACTGGTTCAAAATTCTTTTGCTTTTCACATTTACTGGTCTTTTAACTCTAGCCCAAATGTCCATATCATTAGCTGGGAAAACTGAAATGTCGAACTTATGTTTAGTGTGCTTGAGGGGTAGTTAGAAAACATGGAGCACAATGTAGTTATAACTTATGTAGAGCAACTATGAGTGTAAGGATCTTTGATGGTTCATATATTAGTTCTCTGACTTTTATATTGTTCCTGATGGAATTCATGCAGGGAATTCTCTTGCCTATGCTGAGTCTGTAACCAATTCTAGTGTTAACGATATAGAGTTATACAACTCCACTCAACCGCTTCTAAAAAGTGGAGAGAAGAGCTGCAAAACTGAATTATTATTGGAACTTAACATATCAGTGAAGATTAATGATTCTTGTAGTCCTAAGGATAACGATGCAACCTATGAGCGCTCGCTTCAGAAAACAAGTGCATTAGAGGATGTAATTTCAACTATTTTAGGTTACAATATGTTGATATGCCAAATGCAGCCACCAGATGAGCATAACAGGCGTAATGAAGATCGGCTACTAAATGGAAGGCCTCACTTGACATATCCAAATCTGGAAGAATTTAGAAACATTACAAAGCAAGAAAAGAGAGGGAGCACTGCAAGCCAGTTGGTAAATATCACCCATAGGCTTGAGCCTGATGGTATGCCTTACAATTATGCCTCGTCATCCAAGGGTGCTAAAGTGGTGGCCCACAATAAAGAAGCAAAAGGAGCAAACAACGTACTTAACAAGGATCATGATAAGTATCTTAGGAATCCTTGTTCTGTGGTTGGCAAATTCTTTGTTATTGAGCTTGCAGATGAAACTTTAGTCGATGCAATCAAAATTGCAAATTTCGAGCATTATTCATCTATGCTCAAAGAATTTGAATTATCCGGGAGTTTGGTGTATCCAACTGAGACATGGAACCCACTGGGGACTTTTGTTGCTGAAAATGTCAAGCATGCTCAGTGTTTTAAGCTGCCCGAACCAAAATGGCTTAGATACTTGAAGCTAAATTTACTCACTCACTATGGTTCTGAATTTTATTGCACTATAAGTTTTGTCGAGGTGTATGGAATTGATGCAATAGAGCAGATGCTTGAGGATCTTATTGTCAGTTCCCCAGAACCTTCTCCTGAAAAAATTGAAAATCTTAATAAAACTGCAATGCTGTCTATGATACCCGATTCAGGTTCTGACTACCGTGAAACAAAGGGTGTTGTTCAAAATGTGGTTGAATCTGCAAAAAAAGGGGTAGAAAGTTTTGATGGAGGGGAAGGTCTTATATTGGACGCAGCAAAGAAAGAACAGACCATAGGTACTGCCCCTGATTTTACGAAAAAACATAGGCAGCAGAAAAATGGCAGAACTCACGGAGATGCAGTCCTAAAAATATTGCTACAGAAGGTGAGAGCACTTGAGTTGAACTTATCTGTCCTGGAGCAGTACATTAAAGAGCTGAGCAAGAGGCAAGGTGACATTCTGCCTGAGCTAGACAAAGAACTTTCTCAAGTTTCAGAGCTACTGGATAAAAGCAAATTGGAGATCAAGAATCTCCTGATATGGAAAGAGACTATGGTGTGTGTTAATTATTTTTTGCTAGCGAGTAGACTAATGAACACATTTCAGTCATAAAAAGCAACTTCTTTTTCCTTTCAGGAGAAAGAAAATAGTGATCTTGAATCTTGGAAAGCTTCTGTCTCAGCTCAATTGGATTTATTGGTGAACGGAAATCGGATGCTAAGGTAGTGGATCCCGTTTAATCACCTAAAGTAACTTGTATCCTTGTACTGTAAGTTGATTTTGTTTATTATCCGAGTGAATAGATTCTGTTTATCTTGATTCCTTCTTCTATAAGGTTTGTGTTCGCGGGAACTGTAGTATCTCAACTTTAACTCCTGAAGCTTTAGGAATTTCAAAATTTTAGGAAGACGAAAGGAGCTTGATGTTGATCAAGTAAATGGTCGGTTTAGGATTTTATCTTATATTCTGACCTAAAATTTCAAAAAAAAAAAAAAAAACTGAAGTTTTCTTTTTGATAGTTCAATATACAAAACTGAAAGAAGCTCTCTGATCATAATTATATTTCCTGTTCTTGAAAAAAAAACAAGGTTTACGACAGGAAAAAGTTATTCTCTGAAGATTATTTTAACTAGCAAAATACAACCATTTAACTTGTTTTGCATGCGTCACAACATTATGCATTTGGAGAAAAAGGTTGATCTTTTGGTGTATTAGATTTTTCTTATTTCAACATAATTCATGTTGAACAACCCAGTACGTTTGCCTTTGCTGATCCAGAGTATTCTTCTTAGTAGAAACTAGGTCAATTTTGATGATGTCAAGTCCTTATCTTCATGGTAAAGTTATGGAGAAATGATGTGCATTGTGACTCAATCAAATGCCAATGTAGCAGTCTGTTACACGCCTCCTTAGAATGAGTACAGATTGTTACAAAGGTGTAAGGTTCTGGTAGGTTCCATTTGACAACTAAGAGATAACACTCTGATCGAGCAAAGGAAAACCCTACAGCTTGTCTCAGTACCTTTTGGACAGGCTCGTTATATTACTTTAGAGTAATATTTATTTTTAGGGGGGAGAGCCATTTGGAAATAAGGAGGTCATGTAGGACAACACCACATACATAGCTCTGACATCTTAGCTTGGTAAATCACCAAGGGGTTGGTTATGAGTTACACATCCCATGTTATAAAGGGTTGAGTGAACTTTGAACAGATTATAAGCTTTGGTTTGCTTTCCAATTGACTGTCTGGGTTTTATCTTTTGCTTGTGAAAGTCGAAAAGTTGTTTGTGCTAGTTGCTAAATGTTACTAGTTGTGTTTTTCCCGTACGCATCATCATTTGCAAAAGAAGAAATGGATCGGCTAATTTCAGAATGCTTTGATATTAGCCATGAGAGTGACAACTCATACAATTTATGCATGTAAGATGTATATTTCTGAGTAAATTCACGGGCTTCCACGAGGAACTTGGATAGATTGTTAAATAGTCTTCCCTTCAAACTAATATAGTTTTCTGTTGCTATTCTACTAGTGCATATAGCATTTCTGGCAGTCTAGTTATTTCTTGAGTCGAGTTCGTATGGCACGAAAATTATGAGACTTGAAATCCATTCAAATTCATTATGGTAATCTTTTGATGTTAACCATGAGAGGTACAACATTGCGTTAATTATGCATGGAAAATGATGAGTATATGCGTCCAACAGACTGATAAAAATTTTCTTTACTTTTTTACTCGTGCATATAGCATTTTTAGTAGTAGTTTATTTTATTTTTTATAGTAGTTTCTTAAGTCTAGTTTATTATGTGCTCCTTGTCACTGTTCTTCTGTTAGTGTCCAATAACTGTGTTCCCACATAATAGATCACTGTGTATATTCATGTACTAATTGAATTGTTTCATCCAAAAGAACAATCTTTTCTTTGTGCGTGTCTGCGTGATTGGATGGAAGAAGAATCTGATTAAGAAGCTAAAAGGTTTTTTTTTGTAGAAAAAGTTACTCTTTCCTATTTGATTCTTAACTAGCGATGGAACAAGGTAATTGGAAAGGATGCTTATATGTAAATCAGCAGAAAATTAATGATACAATAAGGAAAAATGAAACATTACGTGTTAATGCATCAAACAGACTTGATGAACAGCTAAAATTAGGATGAATATAGGTTTGTTGAAGTAGGCAAAAGGGTAAATAGAGGAAGGAGGGAAATGTTTGTTGACATTGCTTGATTACCTGGGAAATGATCAGAGGTCATGACGCTTTCTGGACCTTATGATTCGCAATTTGACTTAGTAGATAGTTTTGAAGTGTAAGTTTAATGATAAAACTCACTTCAGACCAGTTCTTTAGGTTCCCATAGTATCCTGTTGCTGAATCAAAGGTATACTATAGGTGCTGAGAACTTAGAATGTTGAAACAAAGACTTGGGTTCTGAGCAAATGTTTCAACAGCGATTCCAAAGTACAATTTGATTTCAGATGAAAAGGTGTGATATTTGATTGTTAAGTTTGCAAGTGCTATGCTAGTTGCAGTTGGTTAAACGAAAATTGAAACGGATGATCAAACTTCCCCGTGGATATAGTGGTCTTTTGTTTCGAAGTGAGAAGATTGTGATCGATGATATTTCTTTCTTATTTTCTGCTTTGAACTCGTTTTGCAGATCAGACATCGAAAAAGTTGTGAATGACCAGGAAATTTTGGAAAAGAAAGAGTTAGCTGTGTTGACGATCAGCTTATCGTTTGCATGTATTGCAGTTGTTAAGTTAGTTTCAGACAGATTCCAAACAGCATTTCAGACAGGACGAGGTTGGACCTTGATTCTTGTTAGCAGTAGTCTCACTGCATTTGTCACATTGCTTTATAGCTAATTTACTAACCTCATTGCTAGAAAAGTTTATACTTGTAGAAACTTGTTCAATCATTTGAAAAAAAGTGATTTTAGGAGAAAACTTTTGCCTTTGAAGATCAGGGGCTGTAGTGATTATGACAACTGTTTATGTAAAGTTCCCATTCAAACAGTCGGTAAGGTCCCACAAATGGGGTCTGGGGAGGGTGACAGGTAAAATCTGCATACGTCATCTTGAAAAGTATAAATCGAATTGATTAAATACAATAACATTTATACATCATCCATCTGCCAATAGTACTGGAAAGAATAAATGAACTCGTATTATATCAGAATGATGGTGTGACCCAGGTTGGAGACCTAAGTGACAAGTCTGGATAAAAATATTCAATTTTTCCATTTTCAAGATTGTAGGCACCCATATCTCTTTTCCTACCTTCTTGGGGACATACAGATAAGGCAAATACTTCGGTGAAATATATGTGATTAGCCATGACTCCAGTAAAGTTGGACGAATCAACACAAATTGCCGAATTAACGCCCAAAAATATTGTAGAATCTCCCAAGGTGTTAATCTCTTTCAATTTACTTTTCATCACATCTAATTCAAAGACTTTAAATTTCAAGGTCCTCCAATGATCATGACCACTTGGCTTGGTAGAAAGGGTGCAACAAGTTCATCTCTCCAGTATTTGACGACAGGGTGCAAAGCCATCCTTGTGATGAAAAACATTCTAGCCCTCTAGCTTCAGGGAGATATATTCTTGAAGTCTTCTTCTTGGAAAGAGAGTAAAATTCGCGATAATCGTCGTCTTTATAGGCCAACATTAGCAAAGGAACTTGAGGCGAGAGCATATCAAAGTTGTCCTTGGAGGCAACAGTTCGCCAAGACGTACAAACAGCACCAAAGGCAATGTAATCTTCAATCACTTTAACACACTTTGCAATCATAGCAAGGAGGTCGTAGGGCAGTTCTGCCCAGTTCACTGTAACATGCTTTGCATTGTTCACCATAGCTTGGAGACAAGGTGGTGAAAGGCTTCTAGGTTAAGGAAAATAGTAGCAAACATTGTTTATTTATCAAGAGACAGTATATTCCAAAGTTGACAAGAACTTGGAAGGAATCTATTCCGAATTCTACAAGACTTCTAACCATGGAACTAGTTGAATAATGAGATTTTTACACTTATATACAATTTAGAAGTTTTAGTTACAAAAAAATAGCAATATTATTGATATTACAAAACATAGCATTATTTTTTATATACAAGTTGCTACAAACAACTAGAAAAGGGTAAAACCTAGCCTCCACCTCACATCCCTCCCCCCTACCGCCTACTCTGCCGCCAATTAAGAGTCAAATATGCCACTGAACTTTCGTAAATGGCACAAAAATGCCATTCGTTAAAAAAGTTTCCAAATATGCCATCGTCGTTATAGAAATATCCCAGATGTGTCATCGCCTTGACAATAATGGCCCAGATATGCCATTTTCCCACTTTTCACTAAACCAATTTTAAAGTCTATTTACCCCATTTCTAATTATAACAAAAACTAAGTGGACCCCAATTTAAACACCCTCCACCCTCATTTTTTTTTAGATAAAATTATGCATGAACAATACAAGATCAATTTATCAAAAAGTAGCCATTTTTTTGCATAATTGATGCATATTTTATGCATAATGTTGCATACTATGTGCATAATTTATGCATGCAGACTATAGCAGCTATTTATATAAAATTCTCATTTCTTTACCCGACCTGACCCACTCACCCACCACCCACTTCTTCATCTTCATCACGCCACCCTATCCCCATCTCTCACAAGCAAAAATAAAAATAAAAATAAAAATAAAAAAATTAAGTGGCATCATGCTTTATACTCCGGTCACGTGCAATGTTGGCGGTTGGCAAAACGATCTTTCTCTGCCTATAGAAAGAAAGATGAACTATTTTGAACGGCAACGTTACATGGCATGTGCCGCAAAGCTCAAGTAGGTGTGCAACTTGTGCCATGGTCGCTTTCATTCGTAATTTTTCACAATTAAATTTAAGATTGTTCAGCTAAAGGCGCTTCAACAGCCCCACTGTTGCAATGGTGGCATGCCTCCACAACAGGCTCTTCCCTCCCCGTTCTTCTTGTAAGCTTTTATGAGTTTGTCTACATATCCATATTTATAAACGTGAGGACTTCATACACGTGTAATAGGGTGAATTGATGTAGTCCGTTGGTGAAAAGTGGGAAAAAGGGCATATATGGGTCATTGATGTCATGGCAATGACATATTTGGGACACTTCTTTAACGGTGATGGCATATTTGAGGCACTTTTTTAATGGATGATATTTTTGTGTCAATTACGATAGTTCAGTAGCATATTTGAGACTTTGTGTTGATTAAATACAATAATAACATTCACACGTCATCCATCTGCCAATATTACAACGGATAACAATAAATATAGATCAGTTAAGTTTTTATTGATAAGGTGGAAAGAATGAACGAACTACTAAAATTTGAAGTGCAATCGCCTCTTCTATTATATCACAATGATGGTATGACCCAAGTTGGAGGGCAGAAAGGACTAAGCGACAAGCCTGGATAAAAAGATTGAATTTTTCCATCTTCAAGATTGTAGGCTCCCATATCTCTTCCCCCACCTCCTTCGGTGCGTGCAAAAAAGTCCGCACAATCATCAGTAAAATATATGTGATTAGCCTCGACTCCTATGAACTTGGATGAATCAACACAAATTGCTGAATTAACACCCACAAATATAGTAGAATCTCCCAAGGTGTTAATCTCTTTCAATTTACTTTTGATTACATCTAATTCAAAGACTTTAAATTTTAAGGTCTTGTTCCAACGATCATGAACACTTGGCTCGGTAGAAAATCGTGTAAATCGGGTAACGAGTAACAATGCACCAGACACCTCGACTAGGTAGAACTCTGTCCCGGCCTTTGTAAACATATCAAGATCATCTTCGAAACAAACAAGCAAGCGAGGTTGTACAATTGGTTGAGGCCTTGCAACGTCAAAAACCCAAACTTCGCCACCATAAGTAATGCCATAAAAGTGCCCTTTATAGTAGTTGATACCTCTGATTGCACCCCATGTTTTTTCAATAAAGGTCCAGCTAATATCTCCAGGTCGCCAAAAGGCCAAAAAATTAACACCTGCATAATAGGACACGAGCAGTACATAATTTGATGTAACAGAAGGATTGGCAGATAATACAACTCTGTCAATAGCGTTACATGTATCTACTTCTCCTGTTCTTAAATCCTTTAAAGAACTTCGTGGAGGAAGTGGAATTTCGGTATGAGAGAAAGGGTGCAACAAGTTCATCTCTCCAGTATTTGACAGGGTGCAAACCCATCCTTGTGATGGAAAACATTCTCGCCCTCTAGCTTCAGGGAGATATAATATACGCAAAACTTTGTTCTTGGAAAGAGAGTAAAATTCGCGATAATCATCATCTTTATCAGCCAGCATAAGCAACGGAACTTGAGGCGAAAGAGCGTCAAAATTATGCTTGGTGGCAACAGTTCGCCAAGAGGTACAAACACCACCAAAAGCAAAGAAATCTTCCATCACTTTAACACGCTTTGCAATCATAGCAAGGAGGTCGTAGGGCAGCTGTGCCCAGTTCCCCATAGCTTGGAGAGAATGTAGTGAAAGGCTTCTAGGTTAAGGAAAATAGCAAATATTTGTTCATAATTTCGACTTGGAAGGACATATTTATCAAGGGACATTAATATTCCAAAGTTGACAAGAACTTGGAATCTATTCCGAACTCTACTAGGTCAGATGAAAAGGTGTGATATTTGAATGTTAAGTTTGCATGTGATGCACTTGTTGCAATTGGTAAACCAGTTGATATAGTGATCTCAAAAATATCAAGAGATCACAAAAATATTGCTTCTTCTTGCCGGAGATGCAACTCATCCTAGTTCGAGAAATACGCTGCTAAGGCCCTCGAATTATGGATAACAAATAGGAGGGAAGAATTAAGGGATAGACATAATTGTACCTGCATGTTTATCAAATAAAATCCTAGATTTTTCATGTTTGTAAAAAAAAATGAAATTAAATTGAATGATTGTGATCGATGTACTTTTCAATTCTCTATTCTGGAATGAGGTTTCTTTCCTAGTGTCTGCTTTGAACTTGTTTTGCAGATCAGACATCGAAAAAACTTGTTTTGCAGATCAGACATCGAAAAAGTTGTGAATGACCAAGAGATTTTGGAAAAGAAAGAGTTAGCTGTATTAACGAATTGACTATTTAAACTTCTGTAACAAGTTTGATTTCTATAATACAGTAAACGAAAAACAATAATTAAAACTGGACCATATGAAACTATTTGCCTGAAATAATATATATTAAGTCAACAAATTAAAACTCAATCGTTCCATGTTCGTCCTTGTCAAAGGTGAAGGACTACTCATTAATGAAATCTTCAGGGTTGTATATGTACCAAATGGGTGTTGGCCACAACCACTTCCAGCTTCTGTCAATAACATTGCCTTGCAAGAGCTTTGTACGTCTGCATTCCAAGTCATAAAAACCAACGTCATAACCTCCATGAACACCAAGCCAATGCTCATCCACATTATCATCCGTAAAATAAATATGGTTCCTCTTATAATATCCACCTGGAGGAAGATCACTAACTCCTATTGAAATTGATGTATTTAGTCCCAAAAATAGAATATTTTCACCTATATTTTCCACTTTACACCAACTTCGACTTGTAGATTCATACTTATATAAGTTGAAATAGCTTGTTTGATAACGATAACTGTCACCATTATTTATAGCTCTCAAATGTCGGCGAACCTGGAGCAGCCCAATTGATGTATTAACCAAGTAGGCCCTTCGCGGATTCACTTCTTTTGGTGGTGGTTCTGCGGTTTCAACTATTTTTGGATAAGCTGCGGACAACTCAAACACCTCTAGGCCAAACTTGCCAGTCAGGCAGTATAACTTGTCCTCATAAAAAATGGCATCGTGGTAGGCATGCCAACCTTTCAAAATGGATGTCCACTTTTTATCTCCAAGCTTGCAGTAGGCCAATTTACAACTAGCACCATAGATGGCAGCGGCCATAAAATTACCTTTACTAGAGGTAGGACTTGAAGATACAACAACTTTGTCTATAAAGTGTTCGTGCACATGAGATGCTTCCAGAAAATAAGTTTCAGTACGGCGTGGACTGTCAGGTTCAAGCGCATATTCAGTGTCAAGCTTCTTTGGACAATACTTTCTCACATCAGGAAACTTATACCTCGGTGGAAGGTTGATTTGAGTCTTGGTGATTGGGTTAAAGAGAGAGATTCTAGGAGAGTCTTCAACAACAACTAACCATCCATGGGATGCACCACGAAACCTCTTACCAAGGACCTCCTCTGGAACCTCAAGGTAGTGAACTTCCCTCCCATGAAACCTATAAAACTTTTCATATTTTTCGTTTTTACTAGGGCGAGGTAGCAACAACCATGGTTGAACACCCTTACTAGAAATAGTTGGTAATATAGACCTCCATGAAGTGCAAACACACGTGAACCGGACTTGATCAGTATATGTAACAAGACAATCCGCTATTAACCTCAACAGATCCTTTGGAAGCTCCGACCACTCAGCCATTTACAATCTGATACATCAATAGGGAATTAACGGGATAATATTATAGTTAGAGCAAAACCATAACAATACAACTTCCAATCCAAGTATAGAGTCGAGTATGCACAAATAAAAAGACATGATTACTAACGTAATCATATCCATCTTAATGTTGTTTCAAAACATCACAATATAGTATTAGCAAAGGAGTTAATTCTATGAAAATCTCGCTACCTATAATGCGTTTTTGTTTTTTTAAATTATCCAGCAAACTTCAATAAGTTAGACAATTTTTGGTGGCAGCTAGTCGATGAAATTAGTCTAGGTGCGGGTAAGTTGGCCGAATCACTGTTATCAAAAAGATATAATATTATGCATGGTTCCTCAAATAATTGTGAGTTTATATTTGCTGCTTGACAAATTCCTCTAAAGTAATACCCCTTAAGGCTCTAAAATAAACAATTTTGACTACAATTAATTAGCAATTCTATCATATGTCTAATAAAAGAATCTTGCAACGTTAGAAAAGTAGCAAAGCAGATTTACCTGGAAAAAAAACAACTGAAAAGATCGCAATTAGCTCTTAGACAAGTTTGGCCACGACAAAACAAAGGCTTTATAATGTTTTGATTTCTTGTTTTCCCAACCTGATTTGGTTTTGGTTGCATCTTGGGAACATTTTTCGACAACTATATGTATTCCTGAATTTATTTGGGCTAGGGAAGTGCACAAATAGCCGCAATTTAGAGAAACACCAAGTCTGAGAGGTTTAAATTTTGGGACACTTACAAAAATACCGACAAAATCTAAAATAATTACGGCCGCTACTCACTACTTTCAAATATTACCCGACCTACCCGCTAAATTATTTAGCCATTCTACCCATCCAGACTTGTATATCATAGTTTATGTAGTATAACATAAATGTATACACATATAAGGTATAACAAAGGTATACAGTAATAAATGCCCCTCCATACTTTTATACTATAATTTATGCAGTATACCTTAAAGGTATATGCCTATTAGGTATAACAAAGGTACACAATAATAAATGTGTAGGTTGGGTAAATACCTTTAATTTTATGGGTAGTGTAATTTTTAATGAGTATGACTTGTAAATACTTTAAATTTCATGGGTATAGAGTGTAAAAATTCCTTCGATTTTAGCTGTCCCATTGACTTTACCTCTGTCAAAGCCTAACTTAAGTTTAAAATTAGCCTCAATTTTCCAAAAGTAAGTCAACTTTCCAGCTCAAAAATGGTTGTGCTTTAAATTGCTGTGTACACAAAAATGCTAAATTGTTACATATTTTTTTGGTTGAAAGAGTTTATCCATTTGGTATGACCTCAAAATTTTATTAAGAAGAAAACAGAACAAAAATAGATATAATACACATATTATAAGGTTCAATGCCAAGCCGAATATTAGTTGCTTCGCGTATAGTTTAGAGTCTTATTATTGCTAATTTGATTTAATACGGTTTTAGATGTTTCTATCTGCAAAACTTGATGAAGTTAATGTTAAACAAAAACCTTATTAGGCATTTGATCTAACATGTAACAGCCCCAGCCCGCTAGTGATACTGTCTGCTTTGGACCTAGGCCCGCACGGTTTAAAAACGCGTCACTAAGGTCTAAGGCGTGTACTTAAATTAGCTGGGTGTTACGTAACATCTATTTTATTCAATTCAAAATGAAAGAAAGAAAATATCAAAAAAAAAAATAAATACAAACTCAAGGTCAATCCGGTTTATAGGTAAGAGAAAAGGTAAAATCTGCCAATGATATCGTAAAGCTAAATATGGTTGAAGCATATAATTGAGTTTGATGAATTGGGGATGGCTTCACTGAAATATTGAAAATAGTTGAACGTTTGATAGGGAATAACTTGTCACTTGTAAGAGAGCAAGGGGTCATTTGGTACAAAATAAGATATCCCACCTATTATAATTCCATGTAGCATGAGGAATAGATAGACAAGTAACGCAGTCTATTTGTGAAGTTGGGTAACAAGTATACTTGTCAATCGGGCCAGGACCGGCCGGCCCGGCCCGTTGAGAGTCGGCTCACCGGTCCCGGTCCGGTCCGGTTTAAACCGGTCTTTTTTCAAAAAATTGAAGTCCGGCTCGGTCCTTAGCTCTGGACCAGTCCTTAGCCCATTAAGCACCAGTTCAAAATTAGAGAAGTTAACATAATTGGCTCATTCTTGAGTACATATGAACAAAATGTTGTCTACATTGTGAAGCTTCCTTCCTTAAATTCTGAGAATTTAACATAATTGACTTGCAAATTGCAATCAAAGTAGATATCTCAAAAATATGTGCAAGCCTTTTCTAAATACCTTTAAGGCCTTTGTTTGGTGCAAATACAATCCCCACATTGTCATATGCCATCTCTCCCATTGTATAATATAATGTGTACCCTATGATGATAGAAGGTACAAATTTTGCTACTTATTAACTGATAATCAGCCCTTTAATCCATTTGTGTCTTTATAAACATGGAAATTAGTTAAGGAGAGATCACGAACAAGTGGTAAGTCATTTCAAGTCTAAACCAAAACCAATCTTACATAAGTAATTTCAATACAGCTAACAAACATATGAAAGATTAATTCTAACACCAACATACACAATTATCCTACATTTGATCAAAGCTGGATTTTGTGAAGTGCAGCTCTCATCTTATCTGAAGCTTTAGTGTTGCAAATACACACAATCTCTTTCACTATACCTTCGAGGCCTCTTGTTACTTTCTCAAATACACAAACATTCCTTTCTATCCAGATAGCATAGATGAACCAAAACATAATTAATTTATTTTATTGTATAGTTACATAGAAACATATAGAATGTCCTTCATAAATTTAAAATTTTCTTTTAAATATATCTAGTTACAAACTTATAATTAATTATTAGCTGTCTAGTAAAAGCAAGTTAGAACGACCATAAATTACCATCTGTGTAAAAAAATTATAATGAATAAATGGAAACTTCATTTTTTGTAAATCTCTTTTCCATGTTTTAAGTTTTTATTTTAATTTTGAGATAATAGCTTAAAACCCCCTAAACTATCACTTTTTTCCTAGTTTCACACCTAAACTATCGTCAGTTCACAGTACCCCTAAACAATGAGTTTTGCCTATCACTACCCCTGGCGTAAATATATCTATGTGCGTGTTTGCACGCTCCAAAAAAGCTGAAATATTTGCCAACTGGCATACACATGTCATTTTATATAAAAAATAATATGTTATTTTTACAACTTAAATAAAAACACAATTAAAAAAATAAATTAACAAGAAAATAATTAAACACAACACAAATGGTCAAAAGGTTGGGGGACGTCCATTTTATCTCATTTTCCAAAGTAACCCACTTCCAACAAGGTGAGTGAAAAATTCTTCTCCATTTCTTTTTAATCTTTGTATGATTAGTTACATCAATTAATTATATAATTTGTATATCAATTTAGGTATACTCTTTGTTTAATTAAGGTTTTGAATTAGAGTTTTTGTGGAAGAAGACAAAGAAGAACGATACTAGAAAAATTCGGCCAAAAAAAATATATCCAAAGAAGAAAATATTTGAGATAGTAGTGTTGGGGGAGTGGAAGAAGAAAAAGGAATGTTAATATTTCAAGATAAAACAAAAAATAAGAGAAAATGGTAAAAAAAAAATAAGAAGATGTGAGTTTATGGCTAAACTAGCCGTTGGTTGTCCCAAGTGTCAGCCTTTTTAAGAGGCTCACGCGCTTTTTCAAGGGTGGAAACACCCCCTATGCCATCTGTCACGCCAGGGGGGTAGTGATGGGCAAAATTCATTATTCAGGGGTACTGTGAACTGACGATAGTTTAGGTGTGAAACTAGGAAAAAAGTGATAGTTTAGGGGGGGTTTTAAGCTATTATCTCTTTCATTTTTGATAGTAGAAATTTACTTGATAACTTAGATATTTGAATTGAACTGTTAAAAAATTCATACACATCAATAAAAATTTTGACACAAGAATCAAAATAGTGTATTTAACTAAATAATCAACATTTTGTTAGCTTTGATAGAGGAATATGTACGTTTATTGAAGGTGCTAGTGAAGATATAGAAGGCATCTCACTGATTTTTCTTTTTCATTTTCCTCCGAAAACTTGTCTATAAAAGAGCAATGTATGATTTCACTGATGAACATGACGAATCATTATTGATATACAAAGAAAGGTAAACATAACATAGCAAAATGAGCACCGCAATAAAACTAGTATATAAATTGTACATAAAAATCTGCAATAGTTCAAAGCAATTTTGAACTTCTCTAAACAAAATCACACATAACAATGTAGCAGATTTGAGAATGCTTCACTATCAGTTCAAATATATGTAGTATTACTTTCTAGCAAATTTTATAAATCGAAAATGCAAAAATTTGTAAAGCTCGAGTTTAAAACTCAAAACTCCTACTGTGTGAAACTGTTTAAATTTGTGATTGAAGAGTAAAATGATCGGCCATATCACTAGAGGATTTAAATGTGTTATGACAGGTTCTGCAGTATTCAGGGTCAATTTTGTGTGCTCGTTTGTTGTGCTCATCAAGAGCATCGATAGAATCAAAATGTTTGTTATTACATTATAAACAATAAGCATTTTCAGGCGTAGGAGGATCGAGAAGAAGTTGTCGTTGTTTCTTTGCAGATAATTGGTCCATTCCATGAACAGAATTCGGAGTTACAATGAGTTAGAGTAAGCTGAAATTGGGAGGTCAGTTGAGGAAATTTCTAATGGGAGGAGCCACATGAATGAAGTGGGGCAGTTGAGGAAATTTCTAATGGGAGGAGTCACATGAATGAAGTGTGGGAGGTATTTGTTGAAGAAGGATCTTTCCTGCCCAAGTAGTGTATGTAGTTTATTTTTGTTTTTGACAAACTCATTATTTTTCTACAGATCATTAAATTAGTTACTTGCAAATTTTCTTCCACTTATAGCTTATTCACACCAAGTCCGACACCAAAGTTATCCAAGCTAGTTAAGGAACACGTATGATTTTGATAAAGGAACGCGTATGATTTTTTTGAAGATAACAACAATGTAGTTAATGAAGAGGATATAGTTGTGGATGCGCAAAACTCTACTGAATATATTTTGCTCAATTGTTTGTTTTAACTTTTAAGTTCCTCAATATTACACTAAATTTTTTGTTATTTCACTCATAAGTAATGTGTGATGTTTTAAAGTATTTCGTTTAAATTTATGTTTAATGCTTTTTTGAAGGTGAAGTAATTTTGGATGCTGCATACAATATTGAAGGTACAAATATTGAGAATATAATTTTTGTTTTTATCTAAGCTAATATCATTTTAGCTATTTATCAATATCATGGGTGGCTTAAGAGTAAGGCCAGTAAAGCTTCCGTTTTAGGGCCTCTGAGTCAAAACCTAGAAATTTATTATTAGTTATATTTATTTATATTGGTTAGATTTTTTTTAAGTGAACAAAATGTTAATTATTTGTTTCAATAAGCTACATTGATTATAATTGTAAAAAGTGACATATATGAGTTTAATTCAAAATTTTAAAATATTAGACAAAGTTCATTCTACTATAAAAACTTGAATTATTTTATAAAAGAAGGAAACAATAAAAGTTTTAGAAAAATTATTTGTAAATCTCTTTTCCATGTTTTAAGTTTTTATTTTAATTTTTGATAGTAGAAATTTACTTGATAATTTAGATATTTGAACTGAACTGTTAAAAAATTCATACACATCAATAAAAATTTTGACACAAGAATCAAAATAGTGTATTTAACTAAATAATCAACATTTTGTTAGCTTTGATAGAGGAATATGTACGTTTATTGAAGGTGCTAGTGAAGTATAGAAGGCATCTCCCTGATTTTTCTTTTTCATTTTCCTCTCAGAACTTGTCTATGAAAGAGCAATATGTATGATTTTCCCTGATGAACATGACGAATCATTATTGATTATACAAAGAAAGGTAAACATAACATAGCAAAACGAGCACCGCAGTAAAACTAGTATATAAATTGTACATTAAAATCAGCAATAGTTCATAGCAATTTTGAACTTCTCTAAACAAAATCACAGATAACAACGTAGCAGATTTGAGAATGCATTCTTTGTGTGTGCGGCATGAAGTTTACTGTGTTAGTGTAGTTCGTGAGTGATGTGGTTGATTCGAACCTTATTTGTGTGTGCGGCATGACGTTTACTGTGTTAGTGTAGTTCGAGAGTACTTTTTTTTTCAGTTGCCTTCTCTTACAACATGCTGAATTTTCAATTGTTGCGCTTGTAGGATTTGTTTGCCTTAAATGCACCTTTAGTGTTGAGGAGTTTCAAACTGCTGCTGGACTGGTATCCCATTATCAAGTGAAGCACAAGAAATGCAAAATTCATTGTGATCACACCCCTGCCCCATAAATATTTAGTTAAAAAACAAAAACCAAAACAGAAAAAGGAAAAGTGAAGAATTACAATCTTCCTGACTAACTTTCAAGTGGAACAAGTTTCCATAACTTCAAGAGATATCTTATGAGTATCCTGGCATTCATCTATGATGTCTTTCCTGAACTTCAAATTTAATCATTGCAATTTGACAGATAAAATAAGTGAAATAGCATTGCACACCAATAATCATGCCATATTGATCCAAATCTATGCATAATTTGCTATTCAACTTTTAATTGACAAATGAAGCTTTTGTTTGTTGCTGGCAGATTAGAGCCTTAAGCTACTACTTAGATAAAATTCCATCAAAAAAGCCTAAAACATTTCAAGTTTGAACAGTAACAAAATGCCATTTCCCAAAAGCCTAAAAACATTTCATTTTTGAACTGCTAGGCATTATCATGGATTTCTACAAACATCAGAGCTAGTCAAACAAACTGATGTCTGAAGCATCCACTACAACTATAACAATGATACAGATAACAGATAGTATAAATTTAAACACTCCAAAAAGATTCAATTCTCACCAATGCCAAAGAATGAGTCCAGTAAAACTTGTGTTAAAGAATAGATAGCACCACTAAGGAATAAAAGGTTCTTTGTTGAGAAAATTAATGTTTATGGATCAAAAGCACGTCAATAACTTGCTATATATGCTAATTGATACTCCAAGAAACAGCTACATTTCACATAAATATTATTAATGTTTATGGAGTATAGTGTTGCCAAAGAGTGGAGATTGAATTTGAAGCTGCAAGAATATATAGTGTTGTTGGCAATCGGCAAAAGCTCTGTAATTTATTATATATATATATATACACGTGTATACTTTTTTTTTTTAATAATAAACTTTACATTTTCTAAATAAAAAGCTTTCCATGTCTATGCCATTACCTTTTGTGACAAATGACAATGACAATGTAAAGTTAAATTTTAGACCTTTTACATGAAATTTGTTTGAGTTGTCCATCTTTTTTGGTTATATCTCTAAAAATTGAGTCAACAAAATGAAAAGTTAGTGTATTATTCGAGTTTTGTGAAACTTATGCGAGTTGGTTAATTACACTTCGAAAATAATCAAGTATTACGACATTTTTGGTATGCTCCAAGAATCTTATTGTTTCTTCTGTTTGCATTCATTCATGTTTACATGTACTCCGTTCGTCTCAAAATATTTGTCCTTATTACTAAAAATGACCGTCTCAAAATAATTGTTCAATTAGGAGTTTAAAATAAAAATTTTCATATTTTTTCCATTCTACCCTTAGTAATTATTGTTCTTGAAAATACAACTAAAGATAACATTTATTGAATAAGATGTGTAAAATATTTATCCTTATTACTAAAAATGGTCGTCTCAAAATAATTGTTCAGTTAGGAGTTTAAGATAAAAAATTTCATAATTTTTTCATATTACCCTTAGTAATTATTGTTCTTGAAAATACAATTAAAGATAATATTTATTAAATAAGGTGGGTAAAATAGTCAATAATCCCCCTTATTAATGGTTTCTTAAGAGGTGTGCAAATATGAAGAGGACAAATAATTTAGTACGGACGTAGTATTACATAATCATGCTTGCACTCGATTGGGTTCCTCTCTTGCCGATTGTATTCCTATTGGAGCATGAGTTATTTTTTCTCAATGCTATCTAACAAAGAAAAACTAAAAGGTGATCCCAAAAGCAAAACAACAAAAACAAAAAATTTCACCGCATGCCCTCTATAAGGAGTAGTTTAGTAAAATTGCTCACGCTAAGAAATGTTTAGCAAAATGCTCTTATTTAGTCAGGAGCCAAGACTTCAAGGCAAAAATTTTGTAAGTTTTGGCAATTGGCTATACTTCAAGGGCAAGTGTTGTTTTGCTTTTACTTCAAGTTATATGACGAGAATGCAGGGAAGACTGGAAGGGGCAAGTCTTGGCAATTGCAAGACTTACGACAAAGTGTGGCAAGTGTTGACATTCAAGTGTTGGTAAATCGAGCAGGGGTCAAAGGCAAGTCTTGCCTTTTTACTAAGACTTACGGCCAAGTGCGACAAGTATTGCATTTTGCCAATACTTGAAAAGATAAGTGCTGAAAAATGAAAAAAATATAAAGGCAAGTCTTGGCCCTGAATTTTTTTCATTAAACCTTAACGGGGATATTTTTGCATACCATCTGTTAGCACGGGCAAAAAAGCAAATCATTATTTTTCGTGTCATATTTTTGCGAATCATTCCAACAATACTAATGGGCGAAGTGCACCAAAGGCCACTTTTGGCAGTGGTCTTTGGTTTGAGGACAGTTTTTTTATTGGTTTTACATGAGATACCACTTTTTGGAACTTCAATTCTTTTGGATTGAACTTCACACAAGTTCAGCCTACAAGGATTGAAGTTCAACTTCAGCCCACTACAACGATTGAAGTTCAACTTCAGCCCACGAGGGTTGAAGTTTACGCATCTATACCTAAAAGTTCAGCTCTTACAGATTGAAGTTCGAAACTTCATAATTTAGGCATGAAGTTTGAACTTCAGCCCACAAAAATTGAAATTCCAAAAAATAATCTTTCATGTAAGACCAATAAAAAAAATGGCTTCAAATTAAATATCAATAATAAAAGTGGCCTGTGGGTGAAAATTTTACGATACTTATATTGGACCCATTTTCAAAGGAAAGAAAACACAAGGGTAAATATCACTAACCCACAAGGGAAAAGATCAATGTAATCCTCAATACTTAGAGAAAGTCCAGGTTTGCGCCATTTAGATCACAAATATAAAGAAGTTACTTTGAGCTTGTGTTGGCCAAACTTCTGAAAAATGCTTATTTTTCAAAGCGTCTTTCTTCAAAAGTATTTTTCATAAAAGTGATTTTGAAGAGTACTTCAGCAATTTGTTCTCTTTCTCAGAGCGGTCTGATCAAATAGGGGATCAGACCCCAAATCCTTGATTTGGCCAGGAAAGACTGCACTGCTAACCATTGAAAAAACACTTTTATCAATAGTTGAGTAGTAATTTGTGTTTGACCAAACTTTTGAAAAAAGTACTTTTAAGTGTTAAATTACGAGTAAAGACATGTAAAGATTCATTTTACAGAATTTAACTAGTTGGATATGCAAAAAATTTATTTTAAAGTTATTTAACTAGATGAATAATTGTAAATATTTATTTTCACAGACTATATTTTGATTTTTTTTAATTTAAATAAAAATTTTAAAAATAAAGCATATATAATTTTATATTTTGAAGTCAAACTTTAAAAAAAATGAAATTTGACTTAAAGCTTCCAACAATAATGATGTAGGTATGCGTTAAAGAAACAAAGAGAAAAAAATAAGATATTATTCATATTATAATTAGGGAGGTTTACGAAAATACCCATCAAAATTAAAATATACATGTCCCTGCCTATAAGTTTCATATTTACCAGCTCTACCCATAAACTATTTACATGCTCTACTCATCCAGACTTGTATACCATTATTTATGCAGTACCTATACTGTCTTAAGGTATAAGTAATCTATACAATAATAAATGGGTATGTGTGGTAAATATTTTTAGTTTCATGTGTAATTTTTAGTGGGTAGGATATGTGTAAATACTTTGGCTTTCAAGGGTATATGGTGTAAAAAACCCTAACAATAACAATAACATTTTTGGTAATAGGTAATTTTTTTCTTTCGTCCCATTCATGCAAGATGATAGCTTGGACAACCCAATAAAAATTGAAAAAGTGGAAATAACCGATATAAACCGAATCAATGAAAATCCGACTTAATTGGTTTAGTTCGTTTCTTATAATTGAAAATCCTACTTAATTGGTTTGGTTATCTTTTAAGTAAAAACCGATCCAAACTGACCCGTGAATACTCCTACAAAGAACCAGTAAATGTTTACAAATCCACCCTTCTACTTCTTCATATTTCAAATTTGACCCCTAATATTCCCCAACAAGACCTTTTCCTTCCTCACTCTCCATTTTTACAAACCAGTTATACTAATAGGGTTTCAATTCTCAAACTCCTTATACCAAAAAACCTCAAATTTCTCTTACAAGTCCTTTAATTTTTCAATATTTCCAAAAAACACACACATTTTCATTTAATTACATTACTTTAACATAATTAGGGTTAATTTTTTTTCCATATGACTTATGAATGGAGATTAGTTTCTTCTCCGGCACCGTCACGTTCATCTGTATCCTCATCGGCGGCGCCACCGCAGCTATTTTAACTCGCCGATCAAAATCAAATTGCTGTAATTGTAGTAGAAGTAGTGAAATTAACGGTGAAATGGTTGAAAAAGTACCGGTAACTGTGGCGGCAGCGGCGGAGAAGTTAACGGGAGCATCGATGATGGAACAGTTAGTACCGGAGATAACGACGCACGCGTTGAGTTATTTGGATTATCCGAGCCTTTGTAGGCTTTCTATGACAAATTCGCTTATGAGAAAAGCTGCTAATGATGATAATGCATGGAAAGCTCTTTATCATAAGGTGTTGCTTTTATTAAAGCTTTATTTTTTGAGCATTTTTAGTGTAAAGTTTTGTTTTATTCGCGTTATTAGTGCGATCGATGTTATAATTTTGTATGATATTTGACTGGATATGGAGTTTAAAATGTTATGTTAAAATTAGGTATTATATTAGTGATAGTGGAATGCGCTTAGGCATTGGTCGATTGGTAAGAGCTTAGCTTACATTAGCTCACGTCATTGGTTCGAACCTTGTCATAGACAAAAGCTGATATTTAAGGCGTTCCTTTCATTAAAGTTTTAGTTTTTGAGCATTTTTAGTGTAAAGTTTTGTTTTATTCGCGTTATTAGTGTTATCGATATTTCATTTCGTATGATGTTATCGATATTTCATTTCGTATGATGTTGTTTGACTGGACATGAAGTGGAAAATGTTAAATTATAATTACATACTAGGAGTAAATATTAATGATTTTGGAATGCACTCAGGGCATTGGTCGAGTGGTAAGAGCTTATTTTGTGATGTTTGGGTTACACGTCATAGGTTCGAACCTTGTCGTGGATAGAAGGCTGATATTTAAGTGGAGAATGAGTTTAGAACCGTTAGCTAACGAAAAAGCTAGTTCGATAGGGTACGTTTCTAACAGAGTTCAATGTTTGAACACCTTAATGAATTTGAATTCGTGAAAGTTACTAAAGCTGTTTAGAAGCGGAATTGAATGTCGAAATTTTTGGAACGTCGCAAAATGGGTAGAGATTGAGGTGCTATTTTGTCTTTATGCTGAAGGAAGCCTCGTAATTATTCGTTTGAAATGTTTTTTGATGAAGAGATTAATCTGGTCCTATTTTTATTGTTACCTCTGTCCCGTGGCTGAACTAATAGTTAAAACAGATATTTTTGACTTCTCTTTGTGTCACTGGCTGTGTATATGATATATGGCTTTGAGAAATCTTCAATCCAAGCCTAAATTAAATAGCTTTAGAGTAGTATTGTCTATGTTGGAAGTTGCTTCATCAAAACAGTGATTTCATTCACATAGCACGTGTATGTGTGACTGTGACCTAACTAGCATTCACACAGCTACTCGCCGGTAATATTACAGAAGCGTGCGGAAAATTTTCGGTGGATCTTTTAAGAAAAAACTGACTTTCAATGTTTTCCCCGTTTCCTTTCATTTTTTATCTGGGGTTAGGAAATCAACAGGCAATTTCATGCTTTCCTTGAAAATGGTTAGTGACGTATACTAATCTTACATAGGCCCTCGTTATGTTATCTGAAGGCTCTAGTCAAATATTTTCTTATTACTTCCGCCAGATGCTTTCCGTATGTGTGTGCACACACAGTTAGGGGTATATGAGAATTCTGTTGGCGCTGATTGGCTTTATAACTTCTCTAGAAGGAAAGTCACGTAAGTGTTAGACATTAAGGAAACTCCATGATCCAGTTTTATCGACTTGCCAATATTTTGTTTCACTTTACTTCTGGATGAATGGGCGGCTTTTCAACTTCAGTTTGCTTTAGTTTTTTTCCGTTTCTTTCATGTCATTGAAAGATTTTGGAGCATTGGGCAATTACTACTATTTTTTTTCAAAAAAAAACTTAGTTCAAGATTAACCAGTGTGTTTAAAAGCGCAAAAAAAAAACTATAAGGTCCATGGGACTTGAAGCAAATAGCGGGAAGTAACATGCACACTTTTTTGAAGTGCATTATGGTTATCGAAATTAAGAAAATACCAAACATATACGAATTTAATACTAGTAATCAAACTGCAATTAAATGATTAATTTTCAACATTCATAGGTTTGAACCCTGTTGTAGACAAAAGCCTGATATTCAAGTGGAGAATGAGTTTTGAACCATTAACTATTAAAAAAGCTAGTTCAATAGGGTAAACATCTAACTGAGTTCAATGTTTGAACACTTAAATGAATTTGAATTTGTGAAAATTAAAGTGGCTAGAAGCGGAATTGAATGTCAAAGTTTTTGGAACGTTCCAAAATGGAAAAAGTTGAGGTGTTAAGCAAATATGTTGGGATAGGTATTCTGAGTAGGTGACATTTCGTTCAAGGAAGTGTAATTTATGTGTGATTAATCTGGTCCTAATTTTATTGTTACCTAATAGATAATTTTGTATTCTTTGCCTCACTGCCAGTGTACATGATATAGGCCTTCAATCCAAGTCATAATTAAATAGATTTAGAGTAGTATTTTCTATATAGGAAGGCACTGTCAAAACATTCATTTAATTCACATAGCACATGTATGTATGATGTAACTTGCATTCACGTAGCTATTCATCTGTTTCGTTGGATGATTTAAGAAAAACTAAACTTTCTATATTTTGTCCGTTTCCGGCTTTTTCTATCTGGGTTTGGAAATCAACAGTCCATTTCATGCGCTCTGCGGTAGTCAAATGTTTTTGTACTACTTTCCTTAACATATAGGAGTATATGGGTGTTCTGTTGGCGCTGTTTGGCTTTATAACTTCTTCTAGGAGGAAAGTCATGTAGGTGTTAGACTTTAAGGAAACTCTATGATCCCGTTTCCATCTACTTGCCAGTACTTATGTTTCATTTTACTTCTAGATGAAAGGGCAGGTTTTCAAGTTCAGTTTGCTTTAGTTTTTTTAACCTTTCTTTCATGTCATTTAGAGATTTTGGAGCTTAGTCCAATTAGTATTATTTTTAAGGAGAAAAAACTTAGTGCAAGATTAATAAGTGTGTTTAATAAAAGCGAAAAGTGCAAAAGCCTATAATGTCAATGGGACTTGAAGCAAAAAGCGAGAAGTAACGCGCACTTCTTTGAAGCTTTTAATTAACGAGTTAAATAAATACCAAACATATATGAATTTAGTAGTAAAAATCAAACTACAATTAACATAACTGATTTTTAACGTTCAACATACAACAATGTTGATATCAACCAAACTTCTCAAAGTTGAGATTCAAAGAATGGGCCGCTTCTCATTGGATAACTTTGCCTGTCATTATTTGAAGTGCATGGCTTACCTTATGAAGCAGTAAGTGCTTGCTTCGTAGTGCTTCATTGCTTTAAGGGACGAAGCGGCAGCTTTTATTAATACTAGCATTAACAGGTGCTATCTGGTTTGGTTTTTACGTAGTCTCAAGTAAACAGAAGCCATGACCTATCCTTCATCGTCTTCTATCATGGGCTAAATGTTTCTTTTTCTTCCCAACAATATTGAATCTAGAAGCCTAAAATTGTTAAGCATGAGGAAACACTGAAACCATGTCCTATTACTCTTTGAGGTTTATGGTCAGCACTCCAAGTGTTAGAATTTTTTTTTTTTGAGGTTGAACTCCAAGTGTTAGAATTGCTCAATAGTTATGCTAAATTATAGATGAAAAGTTTTGGCATGCATCATATAATTACCCTGCCAGCATTTTTCTCGTATGGTCTGGAATTCAGAACCTTTGATAGACCATCTGCCCCAAATTGAAATACACTTCTTTTATATGGCACAACTACAAGATATAAGTATAAAAAATATACCAATTTTTTAGTAAATAAAAGAGTTATTGAACCACAAGGGAGAATTCTCCGGTATACAGGGTGTAAGGGACATTTCACTATAAAAGTACAAGTGAACAGTCATTGTAAGGGAAGAATATACAAGAAGTATACAAGAGGCCAATACATAGTGTTCATGTTAAAAGGGAATGGAAGGATATACGAGGACGGCAATGTACTTAAAAGCATTTATTAGGAATCATTGGGAGAAAAGAGTTTACTTAATTGGAAAAATGGGTCTAATTTTATTTTTTTGTTAGGCTGGTTTATGGACTTTATTTGAGCCCTATGACTTTGATACTAGCAGAACACAGATTTATAGAGATATTTGGCCACATGGAATACGACATAAGGTCTCCAAGGGGATGCCTAGCGGTTAGGGCTTAAAGCATGAGAGCAAGAACGTGGATATTCTGCCAAGCTACAAACACTTGGTGTGAGCCTATCTCCTCTTGTGTTGGTTGGTAGGATTACCATGACAACCTGTGGTTGTGGTTGGAGAGGCTGCGAACTGGATTACTCGAGGTGTGAGACTGTGAGGCAAAGTGGCTCGGAAACAACCGATACAAAAAGAAGAGAGAATAAGATAGAAGAGAGAAATATGAGGTTGGCTTTACTTCTTTTACCTACATCAATAAAAACTTTCTCCAAATGGATTTCTGTTATGCTTGGAAATTGGGTAAAGAATTAGAAGCTGAAGGACTAGGGGTCACAGTCTAAAAGATTGAGAAAAGAATGCCATACTTTGTAGAATGACAAAGATATCTATCAGCTTTGTCATCTGCTCTTCTAGGTCCAAGACTCTAGGCCCAAATTATTTAATATGGAAAATAGTGCAAGAATCTCTTCTATTCCTTATGACCTAAGAATAGGATTGTATGGATGATCAAATCCCCTTCCATTGGGTGATTTCTTTTCTCTGGTCTTTCGGGTAAACTCCATTCTGAGCCCTGTGGAGAAACTTGCACATGCATGGATTTATTGACAAATTTGGCCTAGTAGATTAAGATGGAAAAAGGAAGGCTTTACTTCCATCTCCGACATCAATTCAAACTTTATCTCATTTTGAACTGTTATCGGCTTGAAAAATTGGAGGGAAAGAAATTGCAGCTGAAGGACAGAGTTCTCGAAATCTAAAAGAGATTAAGAGAAAAGGGAAAACAGGGGCTTACCTTGCTGGTTCTTGTACAAATGATTACTTTTATCAACTTTTCTGTCCTTCTCCATCTAAAAAAAAAATTCTGTCCTTCAACATTATAGACATCAAAGTATCAAACACCAAACTTGCATGATAAGTCATTTAATTTCAAGCCTAGGGAAAGTCTTAGAAAAGGTCTATGTACTCTTTTGTTTCTACATGTATTTACATTTATTTTTTAAGAAATACATGGTCTGGAAGTTTCAGTTTTGTGATAATCTTTATTTTTCCTTTTAGGATTTCACGTTGGAGCAGGATTCTGTGACTCCAATCAATGGTTGGAAGGCTTACTATGCAGCTACAAGAGCTATTATAAAAGTCAACACCGAGTTTTTTAAAATCATCAAAGAAAGATCTCTCCCTGCTATGGAACGGTTTTGGCTTAATGCAGATTATGTTAAGTGTTTTCATGCCTCTGGGGAGTACTTTACAGGGTATGAGTTTTTCCATCCTCTAAGGGGAGCCTGTTTTTGAGTTTTGCTACTTTTATTAATCTCTCCACCTTGCACGTCTGTTGTTTTGTTCTCCCTCTCAACTTCCCCCCTCTTTCCTTTTTGTGATTAAATTCTCTGAAATATTTTCATATGATGAACTTGTGATGATTCTGCCTGCAACAACCAAGTGTCTTGACTCTGTTTTCTCTGGGCTTTATGATTTTTGTTGAGCACCTTTTCAGTTTTTTATTATTCTCTGAATAGCTGGTTGCTAATTTCTTTTTCCTCTGCTTATGTGTTGAGTCATTGCTGGATGTTTTTATATTTACTTTTACATATTTGAAGAGAAACAGAACAAACCTTTATGAAGTAAATTGCTGCAACAGGGACAGAGTTTGACATATACTTCCGTTTCTTCATATTTGTCTTTGCTAGACTATATGCCCTGTTCTATGCATGTCGTGTCATGTTTAAAAAGGGGTTTATGATAGTCTAGGCTCCGCCCATTTTTATTAAGATCATGGGTTGGATGTCTGAATTCTTAGTCTTCTCCTCTACTTTTATTGCTTTGGGCTTCTTTCTAGGCTATTCATGATGTCTCTGTTTCAAGCACTCGTTAGCCTGTTAAGCCTTCTCTTTCTATTCTAGCCCACTCTTCTAACTATTAGCCTACTTTTAGGCCAATTCTTCGTCCTTTGAGCTACTTCGATTTCTCAAAAAATGAAAAGAAAAGGAAAAGATGAAAGTTTCCAATCCATTATCCTAGAATCGGGTTACATATATCGGAGGGTGTTAGAAATTTATGTCACTTTGTTTTACAACGTATCCCAACTTCCTAAGGTCTTATAGTGGTTTTGAGCTACTCCACCATCATCTTAAGGTACGGTTAGACGCCCTTTTGATTTTCTTATATTTCTGGTTGGCTCTTTTGAGGTCTGGCCCCTTCAATATTCGATATTGATTTGTTCAAGTACAATGCTACCCTAATCACAGTTGCGAAGTTGATCTATTGGCACCTCTCTGAATGCAAATTCACTAGCGAAAGAATGTTTCAAATGTAACATGTTTTGTTTCCACTGCTTTATACCATTCGGGAGTGTGAGTTGGTTCTAAAATGTACTTGTCAATGCAGTCATAATGCAGTCATTGGTAGCTGGCAGCTGGCTTTCAACTGGGAGCAAAATGTTGACTTCGAAATTAGAGATGTAAGGGCAAGGGTAATGACAGATTCCGCTTGGGTGACTATGAAAGCTTATCTTAATATGGGTTCAGGTAACGTGACAAATGTGTTTGAATTCCATAATGGAAGATGGTACATGGTACATCATCACTGCTCAGTGATGCTCATTCATGGAGGTGCAGGGCAACAAGTTGTGCAGGGATAGAGTTAAAAGAGGCAACTGTGAAGAAGATTGCTTATTCTTTTTGAATTGGAAAGTGGTACAGGGTTCGTTGCGTTTATAGTAGGATTGGTTTCTCTTGGAATCTCCATAAATTTTATGTAGTTTCTCTCTTCTTATTCCCCACCAAACCTAAACTTCAACTCTTTGGTGGTTTAGAAATGCTAGTTTCTTGCCACCTGTTTTTGCTTTGCTAACTTATTTGGCAATACACATGCACAGTTTTAACTTGTGAAAATTTGCAAATGTTGTCATGTTCATGGTGAAGGAATCCATCTTTAGATGATAAGTCTTGCAATTCAAGAAATGTACTAAACAGATGGGTAAGCATCTGAGAGATGACAATAGTGTCATGTGGTTCAAAATTTTGTACCTTGAAATTTAGATAACAACGTGAAATAGGAACAAGAATGAGTAAGGTTCAACCGATTTGGCATTGAGTTTAGTTGATTGATTAAAACAAGCTTTCACACACTGTTACTTCTTTCAATTTGACAATTCAACATATGAATGTATTTGGCTTTACTGTGAGAAAAGGCATATTCTGTAGCTAACACAAGAATGTACGGCGGATAGTCGAGGTGCGCGTAAGCTGGCCCGGACACCACCGTTATTGAAAAAAAAAAAAAAAAAAAAGCGCATATTCTGTAGCTAACACAAGAATGTGGAATCAGTGAGAAATGGAAACCGCAAAAGCAATTCGTGCTAGGAAATTCTCATTGATAAGTCGAATTAGTCTCCACCGCGCACAATGTGAGCCAATATGTTAGTCACATGTCATTAGTTATGTGGCAGTGGCTCAGAAAAACTTTGGCCATAAGAAAAACAAAAAGAAGTTAATAGGAATAATACACATTACTAATAATATTTCAGTAAAAATTTATTGGGGAATTTTCAAAAATGGGCAGCCCACTGTCCAAAATTACAAACAGGAGGCCATTTTTTTTCATGCATAGCACAAATTCCTAAAATTACAAATTTTAACACTCCTACATAAAAAACACCCTAGCTACCAAATTTCCCCCTCCTCAGCCACTAAGCCACCGGCAAACACCTTCCCCTGCCAGTGGTGTCATTACTTTTTTGTATTTTACTGAATTTATGTTGTTTATTGCGTCTAAATCATTACTTTGGACAAGTTTATACACACAAATCTCCCTCTAAAAATTAATTTATACATGAATATACATATATAAATACGTAGCAATGACAGAAATACAAAAATATACACAAAAAAGCAAAAATCATACAAACATCTTTAATATACAGATTTATTCACTTGCATATACACATTTATACAAATTTATACAATTTTATACACGTGTATAAATTTGTATAAAATTGTATAAACTTGGTATAAACTTGCGATAGACTGCTATTTCAGGAAAAGGGTGATAGCTCGGGTAAAATTCGAGAATATGGGCCATTTTTGGTAAGTTTCATTTTTTGCTTGTCTTTTAGTGTAATTATCCCAAAATTATTATTTCAATAATATGAGAAAAAGAAAAAGATAAAAGAAACATTATTCGAATAACTACTTTATTTGTAACCACCAGTTTATCTTCTCAGCACAGTGGAGCTGAGCTGAGAAGATGAGCACCACCACCATGGCCACCGGCTGTAGCAGCTCAATCTTTTTATCTGCCCCAACACCACCATCTCAAAAGTTATCAGCCAGACAAGTTTCTTTCACTAATAACAACAAGTGGTCTACATGTTCGTTAGAATTTAATCATTTTCTATGTTCTTCTTCCACTTCTTCAACTCCTCTTGTTGAACAAGAACAAGAAAAAGAATCAGAAGTGAAAGAAAGTGATAATGATGTTGTTCCAGCTTCCATAAATCAAGAATCTAGTTCAGTTTTACCTCCCGGGTATGATCAAATCTTTATCTGTTTCAATTCATTTCATAATTTGTCGTAGTTTGACTTGGCACAAAGTTTATTAAGAATCTTGTTTATAATTGGAAGTTCTTTGTATTTGTTTTTTAACCAAGTTATACGTTTGTGTATGACGTTAGGAGATTTGAGGTGCAAAATTTTAAGTTGTTCGAATGCATAATACTCCCTCAATTTCAGTTTGTTTGTCGTAGTTTAACTTGGCACAAAGTTTGATAACGAAATGAAAACTTTTAAAACTTGTAATCTTAAATATGTCATAACATTTGTGTGGCGATAAAACTTTTGAAACTTGTTGTGTGACTATAAAAGCTTTCGATTAAGGAAATATATGAATATGTCATTCTTTTTAGAACAGACGAATAAGGTAATAGTGCCAAACAAAGTGGAAGGAGGGAGTAAAAGTTAAGGAATGTAGTTGAGTTGATTCTGGTTCATTATAATCAGTTTCAGAAAGCAAGAAAGATGAGTGATTTGAAATTGGCTGATTTAGCAATTGAACTGTAAGTGACTGATTTAGCAATTGAATCTGTATGAATAGTTGTCCGCGTTTATTCTGTATAATCTGGAATTGAAGGTATGTGATGTTCGATCAAAGATGCATAAAGTTAGTTGTAGCAAAGGAAGTCAGAAAGATGATGTAATGAATACCATCATTCTCTTGCATGTATTTTCAAATGATGATTAGCATATTGATAATATTGAAATTACTTAATGAAATACAGAAGTTATTAGTTTTGAATATCTTAAATATGGCGGCCATCTAACTTATGATTCAATGTTTGGATTAGATACTTCAATCTTAAGAGATCTTACCATTACAAATGACTCCTATTTCACACCATAGCTATTTTTTAGAATGTAAGCCTACGGCATTTGATCAATGAGAATTTCCCACAGAAAGTTTATGAGCAGATGGCTGTATTTGGGAAGCTATAGATATCTTATACTAGTATGATTTCAGTATTTCTTTCAAGTTGTTACTGACGAAAACAGGCATGTTCCTCATTCTTTATTTGATGTCTTTATAGAGCCTGTAAGGCCTGTGGGAAAGTGGAGATAGAAAGCGGCTGTAATGGAGAGGGACGGATACAAGGAGGGATTGCAACAGTTCCAGGTTTTGGTTGGTGGCCAATAAAGGCTTACAGGCCATGCCCTGCTTTTGTTGCTTCTGGTGGTAGGTATAGAAGATATGGACAAAGCATGGATGAAGTTGTCTCTGGGAGAGGAGGTAGAGATAGTTCCGCCGGGACTAATACTGAGGTTCAATCAAGGTAAAGATCTTCTTGGTCTGTTTCCACTCTTTTCATCTTCTTTACACTTTGCAACTGTGTGGTGATATGATGAGTAGTTTAACTTGAGTACAATATAGTCTGGCATGTCATACCAGAAGATATTTGAGTTTTGACCAACATGAAATGCACTCGCGGAACAATCTTTGCATCAAACACTATGCTACTGCATTATACTGATTGTATGAACTTGATAACAAAAACGACAACAGCTACTAGTCGATCCCAAGTAAGTCGGGTTAGCTATATGAGTCCTCACTATCCGTGTGCTCTATTTAAGCCCTTCCCAATACCGTTATCACAAAAACTTCGTTTCTCTAGTACATCTGGCCACCTACATCACTGCCATGATCAAATTATTGAAGAATAGGTTCTTTCCTCCCTAATCTTGATTCACTGTCGCGTGTACTATTGCCTACATTTCTTTCCTATGATACTCCATACCATCCAATATTTGCTGGAATATGTCATATTATAATGACCAAAGAGTTAAATATGTTATATGTGCAGTGGTGCATCCAGCCATCAATTAGTACTTCTACCATTGCTACTTCTGCAGTTATGAACTTTGCTTTATTCCAATGTGACTTGTTGTCTTGCTGATGCTATGAGTTAACATACTCAAGAAAATTTCTCTGAAGCTACTAACTCATAAACTATGTGTTATATCAAACTTTCCAGCAAGAAAAAGAACGGACCGAGGGGATCGAAGAGCTAACGGTTGGAAGGTAATTTAGTCAGCTTCCTGCTCTAAGGATGAGAAGCCATTATCTTCAAGAGATTGAAGGGTGTTGTTAATGTGTATTCAGCTACTAACTTTGCAGATTTTGGCTCTCTATATAGGCTTCATGCAGAATGATAAAACTTGAACTGTGTGGAATGATATTATTAGTTGTGTCTGCAATTGTAATCAAGATGAACTTATATTGTTTTTATTTCATTTATACTAGTTTGCAACAGGAGAAAAAAAAAATACTTGTTTCCAATAGCCCTTAGATTATTTTCTACTTCTACTATATTTTTGGTATAATTTTTGGCATCTAACAATGTGTAGGGAATTGGAGTTGTCCAATTCTAGTATAGGATATGAGGAGGTAAATTTTTTTGTTCACCTATGCATTTCATTTTTGGATTCTAATATACGAGTAGGGGTCGAGAGTAGCCGTGTTTCAATAAAAACAAACGTAAACAAGACTCGACACATAGCTACTTCAAGCCTTGAGAAGCGACCATGTTTAGTAACATTACCTAAACCCGACTTGTGGAAATATACAGGATTTGTTGTTGTATGTTTGGTAACATTGACATAATTTGAGAAAATGTATTCATTGATGAAGCCTTTCGTAAGTAAATCGTACTTGAAAGAGTATTTTATTCTGAATGGAGAAAAACCAATTTTTTTTAAAGAAAATCATTTTATTTTACATTTTCTTTACCATATCACCTCCTTTTATCAACATGAGATATCCTACATTTGACAAACCTCAAGCGGGACAAGTCAATAACATATGAGGATTTTATGTAATAGTTGTGTTAACGTCTTCAACCCCGAAAAGATCGAATTCGTACCAGAAAAAAACATTCGAGATTTATAAAGGCTTTACCTCAACACTGGTAGTAGACTCAAAATAAAAAATAAAAAAATATAAGATAAATAATCAGTTATAATAGATAAAATAAAATAATTAAATTTGTATATTAAAAGTATATAAACATATTACTCGGGATAAATACTCCATCTGTCTTATTTTATTTGTTCCATCTATTTTTACACGTCTCTTGAAAATATATTAATGATGAAATATTTTTTATTAATTTATCCATCATATTATTTTTTTTAATAAATATTAATTCTTGTTTTTATTTTTAAGATCAATTAATAATTTGAGACGACTATTTATTTATATTAAAGAGGACAAATAAAACGAGACGGAGAAAAAAGGAAAAACCTCGATAACTGAAACAAGTGAGATTTTAACCTAAGTATAACAAGTGTCACTTCAAATACTTTCCCAATTCAGCTAAAATCCACCACTACAAAATCCCTATTTCAAATTCCAGAAAATTCTAGAACAAATGGATTCAGAAACTGAGCAAAAAATCGAAGAAACAGTTTTAGAAATTCTAAAATCATCAAATATGGACGAAGTTACTGAATTCAAAATCCGAAAAATGGCTTCGGAAAAGTTAGGGCTTGAATTATCTGACCCGACCCGAAAGAAATTTGTACGGACAGTAGTTGAAAAGTTCCTCGCTGAACAACAAGCTAAAGAGGAAGCTAAGGAGGAGGAGGAGGTGGAAGAGGAGGAAGAAGAGGGGGAGGAGGAAGAGGAAAATGAAAAGAAATTAAGTGGCGGTAAAGAGTATGATGATGATGGCGATCTCATTGTTTGTCGTGTGAGTTTAAGTTATATATACTGTCAGTGTAATGTTAGGTTTGAAGTGTATTTGTTGTAGTGTTGAAAATAAGGCAGGTTACGTGTTATAGTAGTTAAAATGTGATACAATAGAGTAAAATGATGACGATGGCCATCTCATCGTTTGTCATATGAGTTTATTTCAACTGTCAAGTGTGTTTAAGTTATATACACGGTTGCTTGAAGTATATTTGTTGTAGTATTGAAAATAAGACTGGTTACCTGTTACAGTTTTTAAAATGTGACATGATAGAGTAAAATGATGACGACGGTGATCTCATCATTTGTCGTGTGAGTTTTTTTAGCTGTCAAGTGTGTTTAAGTTATATATACTGTTAGTACATAATGTTAGGTCGTGTAGAGTATATTTGTAATTTTGAAAATAAGGCTGGTTACCTGTTACTGTAGTTAAAATGCGATAAAAAAGAGTAAAAAAGAAAATTAGTGGTGGTAAAGAATACGATGACGAGGGCGATCTTATTGTTTGTCGAGTGAGTTTCTTTTAGCTGTCAAGTGTGTTTAAGTTATATACATTGTCAGATCGCCTAAAGTATATGTTTTGTTATCTTGAAAATAAGACTGGTTATATAATGTGAGTTTCTTTTAGCTGTCGAGTGCGTTTAAGTTATATACAGTGTCAGTGTAATGTTAGGTCGGGTAAAGTATATACTATGTTGTAGTGTTGATTATTTGTTGTCGTGTTGATAATAAGGCTGGTTAAGTGTTATAGTAGTTATATTGTGACCTGATAGTGTAAAATTTATACTATACGGCTTAAACTTTGAATGGATATGTATCTGGAGGAAAAAGAATGACGATATGACTAGTAGACAGTTTACTTGTTGCAACAGGGTAAAGGTGACCTGATACTGTTTAAAGTTCTTTATATTGACGGTGTATATAACTTAAAATCTATTACATTTTGTGGAATTTTAGCTGATTATGAACTTTTAAAATGTTTGTAATAGTTTTAGCTATAGAGAATTGTGATTTATGAGGTTTGTGATATCTAACTTTAGTTAAAGAACTTTAAAATTTCATACTGGTAATTAGATGCTGGAAATTATATGCATTGTACATAGTATCTGAAATGTTTGCATTTTTTAATGCTGAGCTTGTGTTGTTGATGCTTTTCTTCTTTTTGGAATTACTTGTAGTTGTCGCATAAGAGAAGAGTGACAATTACTGACTTTAGGGGAAAAACTCTGGTGTCGATAAGAGAGTACTACAACAAAGAGGGCAAGGAGTTGCCAACTGCTAAAGGTAATAGTAAATTAGTAATCGTTTGTTAGATTTCTTACTTTATTCACAAATGTACATGCTTGCTTGTTTGAAGTAAGCCTAGGCAATTGCTATGATTGGAATAGTAGTCTGTTGGAAAACAGTTAGTATATCATACATGTAAGATAAATTTTTGTTTAATGGAGGAGTTATCTCACTCGCTGCTCCTGGTTTGAATCGATACAAGGAGAACAAGAATCTTTCCTTATTGTTTGGCTTTACAATCTTTAACTATGTGTTATCCATCTTAATATTGCACCTCCATGTCCTAGGTAATTTGGTGTAGGAAGAACTTGATGAAAGAATTTTATTTCTTGCTGGCTTCTTGCTTCAGCTGCTGTTGTCCGATTTTCTTCCAAGTTTTAATCTCTTTGATTCGATAATTTCAATGCCTTAAAATAAGGAATTATTGTTCCAACCTCTAACTTATTTTACCACAATAATCTGTGTGCACTCTTATGCCCTTTACCACTTTAACCGGTGTGCACTCTATGCCCTTTGTGGTAGATTGCGGTGCACAAAATAACTTGAAACAATTCTCATTTTAGCTTACTTATCCCCTCCAAATATTGGGGATTTCATAATAACTTATACATGATTTTCTTAGCTGCTTCTGCTGTCACGTGAAAAGTAGACAGAACATAATAACGAGAAAAATATTTAGCTGATTTTAAGCACTTCTTGCGCTGTTGCTTTGTAGTCAATAAACAATTTAATGGGTTTTGCATTATCACTTTTTGCCCTATCGCGTTGTAGTCAATAAAGAACTCTTTTAACCTTTTTTATTTTTGGGTATAAGCACTTGCCCTTTTTTTTATAAGCTACCACCAAGGAGTATTGTATGGAGTGTGAGTGTCTCAAAAGCTATTGAGGGTGTTTTGTCTGTTTTGAAAGTTACCCAATATATGATTTCAGTTGGGTGGCCATAACTAGATATCACAAGTACACCACCTTCCATAATGGAGGTTTTGTTTACCCCTCAGTTCCTCTATCCATATGATTTTCTAAGAACATCCAGAATCTACTGTGGTCCCACCTACATAGCTTGAGCACGGCTACGTACTTTGTGTTGGAAACAAGCACATTTGAAAGCACAATATGGGCTCTTGAGATTTCTTCTTTATGTTGTCCCGACTCTTGCTTAGTAGAGGAACTCAACTATTAATTTGAGACAGCATTTGTTTAGAGCATTCAATAAGTTTTGCTGGCACCCCCACCTCACAAAAGGAAAAAGACATATATTTTGGTGGGGAAGAGTTTAGACTGCTAATCTGCATGGATATTATTTCAGCTAAAATTCGGATTCTATTGGCCATTATAAGAGCACCTGGCTTTTTTAGCTTTCTTGTCTCTCTGTTGAATGTACACTATAACCTGCTTTGCTTTTCTCTTCTTCTTTTGATCACAAGTTGTTTAACTTAGCCACTGAGAGATACGAGTTTAGAAGTGAAAGAAATGGATGATTATGGTACTGATGATTAGCACTGGTTACTTGTTCACGAGGAAGTACCTCTTCGATAGATGTTGCACCTATCTTATCTTATATATGTGGTTATGGCACAACGTTCACTGCTGCAATATTCTTTCTTCCTTTTGCTTTTTCAAAATTCTATTATGTACATCTCCTTATTCAACCAGATAAAACTGTGAAAAACGAAAAAAAGTCTGAATCTTGTTCTGTTGTCACCTGTAGGCATAAGCTTGACAGCTGAGCAGTGGGCAACATTCAAGAAGAACATTCCTGCAGTTGAAAAAGCCATCAAGAAGATGGAGTCGAGGAATTAGTCGGTTTTCTTTCATTAGGTGTAGTAGAAATATTGTAACATCTAAAATATTTGAATAGGATGTGATGTTGAGCATTTGGCCTGGCTCTTTTGGGTATATAAGATGTTATCTCAACGGTAAGATAGCTTAAATTCCTGCACTGATTTTCCATGAATCTTTTGCTTCATCTAACTTGTTTGTGCACGTAAGGTATAATATATTGCCTAGCTAAACATGTTAGCAAAAGGCTAATCTAATACAAAGGCCTAAAATGGGCATGCTCGAGACTAGTTCAATGGTGAATGTTTGGTTCTTGTCTCCATAGCTAATAGTAGCTCGTAATAACAATCATTTCTTTATTAGTCTGTTTCAAAAAGAATGACGGCATTTTAAATTTGGTAACAATTGAACGTCAAAACTACAGTTTTGTCGTTAATGAAATGATTTACAACCACACAAACATCTATGTCTTATTTTAAACTACAAGCTTTAAAAGTCTTCACTTATTTTTTTAATTCCGTATCAAATCAAACTATGACACACAAAGTGCAACGGAGAGAGCATATGATTGTAACTGCTACTCCCTGTATATCTTTACAGCCATTAGTTTTATGGGCAAGTTTATATTTCTGGTCTATAATTGATGGAAGAAAACTAAGTAGGTCATACAAACACATTGGCATTTTCTTTATGTGGTCTAAATGACACTAAATGGTAGTACTCCATAATACTATTTGATTCCAAGCCTGTAAAGTCCAAGCACCATTATATGTGCAGGGCCCCTCTTTGCTACCACTTTCCAAATTTAGCAGCTTTACAATGCCTAAATTTTCTGCATCTTTGAAATATATAGCACTAGTAGAGTACTCCCTCCATACCAATTTATGCGGCAGTATTTTTTTTTTGATCTGTTTTAAAAAAAATGACAACATTATAAATTTGATAATCCCTTAACTTCAAAATTATAGTTTTGTCATTAATGAAATGATTTACAATCACAGAAACATATATACATCATTTTAGACCACAAGCTTCAAAAGTCTTTTTTTATTTCTTAAATTTCGTATCGAGTCAAACTATGACACATAAAATGAAACGGATGGAGTATTATTTAGGCCAACCACTTTGTTATCAGCCTTCCCTTTCCGTGGACCATTTTAACTTTAAATCATTTAAGAGCATATACAATTATACAGAAGTTAAAAGACCAACTGCTGGTAATTAAGTGTACATTAAACATGGATTAATAACTTTAAATGTACATTAAACATGGATTAAAAACCTTATTAATGTACATTAAACATTGATTATAACTAGAAAATGACTTGTTCTTTCCATTCTGTATTCTCATTTAAGGATAATAGATTGAACAATAACTAGAGAAAATATGCCACGTGTCCTCTCAATATCCATACGAACAAAATCTTTGTCTAAATACTCAATTGGTAGTCTCCAATACAATTGGCAATACCAAACACCACATACTCATTTTTAAGGCTAAGACTCACCTATATGACTATATCCATGTTGTACTAGTTGTTTAGCCTAAGTCACAACTGACACAAAATTATATCCTCTCACATTATAGTAAAACTTCAAAAATAATACAATATGGGTTGTGCCTCATCTAAAAGAATTGAGGCCACCGTCGATGTCTACCGTCCACCACCGACGAGTTTCGCCGTATTTGATATCAACTCCATCGAAGAACCATGGCTTAAAGGTGGCAATAATAAGGTACGTTATGTTACAATTTATTGTTGCATCTTACGTAGTACTTATTTTCGTAAATGTTTCCAAAGTAAAAGTAGTAGTAAGAGTTAAAAGTTAAGTGAGTGTAACATGCCTTGTCAAGTGTGAGCTTGATATATAGATATACAGACATATTAACGTTGCAGTTAATGATGAGCTAAATTAGAATTACGATCATGGTTGCCTCTATTTGAAAGACGTTTTCATTTAAAGTCGTAGATTCAGGTATGCTTTCGTATTTAGTTTATTTTCTTGATAATTCGACACGTGTGAGCTTGATATATAGATATACAGACATATTAACGTTGCAGTTAATGATGAGCTAAACTAGAATTACGATCATGGTTGCCTTTATTTGAAAGACGTTTTCATTTAAAGTCGTAGGTTCAGGTATGCTTTCGCATTTAGTTTATTTTCTTGATGATTCGACACGATGTTTAGACTATGGTTTTATGTTATAATAGGTAGAAGATGTTAATGAGCTAGAGGTCTGGCTGGCGTTATTAAGCGAGCGTAAGATGTCTCGTCAAGTGTGAGCTTGATATATAAATATACAGATATATTAACGTTGTAGTTAATGATGAGCTAAATTAGAATTACGATCATAGTTTCTAAATATTTTGGAAAGACGTTTTCATTTAAAGTCATAGATTCAAGTATGCTTTCGTATTTAGTTTATTTTCTTGATGATTCGACGCGATGTTTAGACTATGGTTTATGTTATAATAGGTAGAAGATGTTAATGAGCTAGAGGAGGAGGAAGAGGAAGAAGAAGAAGAGAAGCCAACAAAAGTACCACAACCTATGCTTGAAAAACTCAACTCATCCATTGATGAAGCTCCACGTTCATGGGATGAAGTTAGCAAAGCTTTGGAAGATATTAAACCTACCTTACAAAATCCTCCACCACCAAAATCACCTAAAAAACCTCTCCTTGCACTACCGGCGCCGCCGTCGGTAGCCGAAGATGGTGAGGGTTTCCCTAAAAGGAAACTTAAGAGAAAAAGTTTTTCTTTTCATACTCTTGAAGAACTTGAATCCAATGAGTTGAAAAAGACTGAGTCTATGCGTGCTGATGAAAGAAAGAGGAATGATGTTTCTACAAAGCAAGAGTTCAATAAGTTTAGTAAAAAAATAATGAAGGATAATGAGTCACAAATTGTGGTGCATAAGGGGTCTAATAATATGCAAAGGACACAATCAGAAGGGTATAAGCCAGTGAAAGAAAATATATTCTTGTTAAAAGATAGGATGGAAAGAGAGAAAGAAGGGAAATCAACACCTTTTATTAAGTTTGATCCATTGAGTGATTACCAAGAAATATGTCCACCAGGTGGAGAGGATGCACTAGTAGTGTACACAACATCATTAGGTGGTGTTCGACGTACGTTTGAGGATTGTAACAAAGTGAGGCTAATTTTGGAATCACATAGAGTTGTATTCGACGAGCGCGATGTTGCGTTACATGGCGAATTTCGTAGTGAATTGAAAGAGCTTCTTGGTGAAGGAGAGGATGCTAGTGTGCCAAGGTTGTTTGTGAAAGGGAGGTACATTGGTGGAGTTGATGAAATAGTGGATTTGAATGAAACAAGTAGACTAGGGAGGATATTGAATAGGGCAAGAGTGGAGAGAGGAGTAGGGAGATTAGGTTGTGAAGGGTGTGGAGGGGCAAGATTTGTGCCATGTTTTGATTGTGGAGGAAGTTGCAAAGTTGTAATTGGAGATAATAAGGAGAGATGTCCAAAGTGTAATGAGAATGGATTGATTCATTGCCCTATTTGCTATTGAATACAACCTTTTCTGATCCCGAGGAAGGGAGAAGACCGCATACTATACTAGCATCTCTTTTGGTTCTTTCGTCTCAAGAAGTGTATATTCTCATTCCGCCTGGATCTAGTATCATAAAACATATCGTTTCACTATGTTGTGGATTGAATGTTCAAATAGAACTTGTATACTTCTTTTTTGCTTTATACAAATGCTTAAATGTATGTATGCAACTTTGCAAACATATATAGTTTTGCAGATATGTATTGAACTTTGTTAGATATTGTTTTTGTTCAGTCTAGTGAAGGAAAAATATTGGAAAGTGAAAAGTTATCTTTTGATTGATTTATAAATAAACTTTGCAAGAGAATGGATTTAAAGGAAAGTTCACTAAAAATGTAAAAAGTTAAAACTAAGGGCCCAACCGGGTTCGAACCGGTGACCTCTTGATCTGCAGTCAAATGCTCTACCACTGAGCTATGGACCCCTTTGTGATCGTCTTGTCCAAATATTAACTAATACTTACTAAAACAAATTCTAATTTTAAAATTCCTTGCCTTTTTTTTTTCATATACTAATTTGTTAGTATATACTATATAGACAGCTTTTGTAGTAAGTAGCAGGCAGGGGATACTTGTATGGGGGCTGTCCATGCACTTTTTGGAGTTCTCTCGGCTCCTAGACCAGCTGTGATCTTTCCTCTTGTTGGTTTGCTTAATTAAATATTGCATCCTTAGAGTCGGTATTTTTTTTTTTGGAGAAAAATTCCGAGTCGTTAAACAAGACTTGCTATACTTATTTTGGTGTTTCTTAGTGTAATTTTTTGGAACCTTCCCCCCTTCTTTCTTTTTAATTTTTCTTCGAAGATTTGATAACTCGTTTGGAGTATTGTTATCTGTTGAGACTTAATTAAGTAAAGTTTCTCGTATCTTAAGTAGATGGGCAATTAACTATGTATGATCATCCCCATTTGACTTCAATAAAACTTCTCAACTAATGTTTAATGTGTTAATAGCACAAAGAAGAAAAAGATAGAAGATTATGGACAAAATATATTAACATTAAATTTCTGAGAGTGTGGTCTATAATTTACAAATATTTTATTCTTGCTTTTGGTTGGGAGATTGATTAGAGGATAACATATTATGGCCCTTAATTATTGGATCATCCACTATAGGAAAAGCTTAAAAGTTATGCATTAAAAATTAGCAATAAAGTCATAATTCCAGGAAGCAAATAACAGTTGAAATGTGCATTCATACTTCTAGTATGTCAAAAGCTCTTCTAGAAATGCTATAAAATAATAACCATGTGAATATGACTGCCACTTTTTTCAGCCTCAAGGCTCGGGTCAATACGGTAAATACTTACCCACATCGGGTGTTTACAGCAAATAATGGTGAATTACCATGGTTAGGTGATTTAATGATGCAAATATATGCATTAATTAATCATGATTAGACAATAGAACTCTATTTCAAAACACATGGTATTTATACATTAGCTCGGTGTAAATATTCGGTGTGGATAAGTTTTTACCGTCAAATACATTGACTTGGTCCATTTTCATTAGCACACTTGGTGATTAGAAGCATATATAAATTGCTTAAAGAAAAGCATTCTAAAAATTGGTAAAGTTTGTCACATAACAAAAATAAATCAAAGTTTCTGACCTCTCTATAATGACATCATCAACAACAACAATAACATGCCCGGTTTATCCCATAAGTGGGGTCTGAGAAGGGTGAGATGCACGCAGACCTTACCCTCACCAAAATGGAGAGGATGTTTCCGATAGACCCTCGGCTAGGAAAAATAAAGATATTTTAGACAAATATGAAAATCATGACAACCACACAACGTCAGAAAGAAAGATACAACTAACGCATATACAAAATAAACATATAACAGTACAGATTAAGATGAAATCGGCTACACCCAAGAAGAGAACAAACACTCGACTACTACCTAACCTTCTACCCTAATCTTCGACCTTCATGCTCCCCTATCTAAGGCTCTCTATAATGACATTATTTGTTCAAATATAATAACTTTTAACTTTTATAATATGATTGTGATATGACATATCATGAAAATCTATTCTAATGAAAACTTAGTTATTATAGTGAATGTTGTGTTATTATAAAAGATTATAGAAAAATTTGATTGTATCGAAATTAAAATAATGAGCATTTCTTTCAGTACTAGGTCTTCTAAGCTTATTAAATCTTCTTTTTAGATCTTTTCACTGAATTTTCTAACATCATGTAGCTTTCTTTAGCTTGCAACAAAAAAGTTCATTAGTCCAAGGAATAAGGTGCATCTACCAAAGACTCACTAAAATAATTTATTCTAAGCTTAGTTGCTTGACTTTACAAATATTAAAATACATGATGTTAGAAAATTATGGTTTGGCAAGAGAATTCCCTTTATAGGTCTTCTCTCTGAGTGTTCTCTTATTTGAATTCCAAGTTTTAATAGAAAGACTTTATTGACGAGCTACAGCAATTGCACCTATTAAAGCAACCAAAAGGATTATTGAAATCAGTTCAAATGGAAGAAAAAAATATGTTGATAAATGAATTCCGATTTATTTTCTTCCAAGAAATAGATTCAGAATTAAGTAAGGAATGAGAAATATGAAAATAAGAGTTTCCGTTCGTGAAAAATGTCGACTAATCCGTAGGCGGGGACGAATTATAGTAATTTGCTCCAACCCGAGACATAAACAAAGACAGGGATAATCAGACTTGCCAGAGGAACCGATGTACAAATAAAGAATCTGGAATTTTTAACAAACAGGATCAAGAATGTGAATTCCCTCGCTACCTCTTTTCTCGCTAATTCAATGTTTTCTAGTGGTGAAAATAGAAATTCCACACACAAAATTTACAAGAAATGGAGGTATACACATGGTCTAATGATCTAATCAACTTCACATGCCCATATTAACATTTGGTGACCAACCATTTCTTTAGACACTCCAATAAACTCCTAACATATCATAAAGTGTGACTTTAAAAATTATAATTCAAGACTATATACATTCTACCAAACTTAAATAAATCATCAAAATCAATTGCTAAGGCCAACCACTAACCAAAACTCATATTATTTGGAATTGACACATAAAACAAATATATCTAATTTCTATCACTAATGACTAATAAAAGTCTACTTTTCAGATGAAGTGCCGTGAAAGAACAGCTGAACCATTTTTCCTCCTTGTGGTTGTGACGTTTCAACCAACTCATGAATTATTCCGCTACATAATCATGTACTCCGTCTGTTACAAAAAGAATGACATGTTTTGAATTTCGATGTACTCCATCTGTTACAAAAAAGACGGCATGTTTCGGATTTCGAGAGTTTAACGAGTTCATTTTGACCATGAATTTGAACATATAATGTTTGAGTTTTTTGAAACGATATTTATATATTTAGAAACTATATAAAAAGTACTATACGTCACGATAATTAATACTTCAAAATATTTAAAAACATAAAAATATTACGGTCAATAATAAACTCGTCGACTCTCGAAATCCGAAATAAGTCATCTATTATAAAATGGAGGGAGTAGTTAGTAACCATTTCCATGTTACTTTGGACATTTCTTACATAACCATCGAGATCGAGTGCAATAATAGGTGAGATTACTAGTCTCCGAAAATAAAATCAACTATCCAACAACAATAGATTAAGTAATCTCACCTACATCTTGCTGGAGTAAAGTAAAAATATTTTTTCTCTTGACGACGGTCTATCGAGAACAACCTCTTCACTTTGGATAGTGGGGTATCGGAAACAACCTCTACATCTTGCTGGAGTAAAGTAAACAACCTCTACATCTTGCTGGAGTAAAGTAAAAATATTTTTTCTCTTGACGATGGTCTATCGAGAACAACCTCTTCACTTTGGATAGTGGGGTATCGGAAACAACCTCTCTAGTGGGGTAAGGTTTTGGGATTAATAGTGGTAAAAGTATAGTGAAAATACCTACTTAGAGGAAGCATAGCAAGTAGCTAAACATTGATTCCATAAACAAAAAGATGAACATTAAGAACATACATAAATGTAACTTGTTTTTCTCATATTTATTTCTTATTATGCAACAACTACTGCTGGATAACACAATGTAATAATATATTGTTCTCACACAAAAAAGTGTTTCTCCAGATCATATGTAGCATATGTTGCCTATGTACAATAGATACTTTGTTTTCCCTGATCTGCAAACTCTTCAGTATACTAGAAGCAAACTCCTTTATCTTCTCTTTACTGATTTCTCCTTCTTAATGGTAATGGTAAGTCCATTATCGGCCGGAATGTATGGAACTACACATCATTTAGTCCTTGTTTTCTTCAAAAATGTCCAACAGAGACAGGGCCTGCAAAAACACAAGTCACCGCGCTCATGTTAAACGAAGATTTCTTTTATTTAAATAGACTGATCTTGTCAAGAAGAAGATAATCACCTCTGGAACATTTAACTCAAGACGGAACTTAGGGCCATCGTAGTGGTGAAGAATTGGCCTGAATGAATCCTCTTCAAGTGGCTCACAGACCTTTCTTGTCAAGACGCGAACCTGTAAGAAAGATGACATAATTCAAGATCTCCAGAAACGAAGAACTAGGAACAACTCTAGTAGGTATTCCAATTTAGAATGATTTCAATTCATCTTCAAGTTGAACCCAATACAGACTGTGTGACACTATAACAACGGTCCAATCTAAAGCAAGTTAGGGTCGCCTATATCAATCATCACTTAGCATGTCGCTCCATTTAGGTTCTCAGACAAATATTGTACCAAAAAATGAAAGATGATAATAAAACATAATCGTACTAGAAGTTCACTTAGTTTCAGATATTTACTAATATCTGAGACCGACTAAAGGTTCTGATATTACAAATACATATTCCTCTTACCTGAGCAGGAAAGCGGGATTCACCAGGGTTTTTCTTGTCCTCCCAGGCCGTCGGATCAATATTTGACCCACCAAAGCTTGCAGCCTGTATTTGTATATGCATCGTAAGACATCGAGACAAGACACATACAAAATCATCCATTTTCATTCAACAATGTAATGGAAATTGTATAAAGATACAAACCTCAAAAACGCCATGAAGCTGATGGGTCGAGTAATTGTACAAGAAAAGAGGCAATCCAGGTGTTATTTGCCTGACTGAGTCCCTGTAACGCGGTGGCAAGCCTGAAACAAAATCCGAGGAGCATATGTTAAACAAAAGCATAGATCTTAATAGAGCTAACAGTTTAAAAATCACTGGTCAATGAATAAACTAGCATCAATTCTCACAAAACACGAATCTTAATGGCGCTAACAGCGTAAATTTCACTGATCAATCAACAAGTTACACCTTAATCCCAGTTGGTTATATGAATCTTTTGTATTAATTCTGCCATATTCGGACTCATTTCATTCGAAAGAAGTACTGCCAATTCAAAAAAGCCCCTATATTGCATCCAATCATCCTATTCCTCTAGACCATGAAAGACTAAGCATCAATAATCCAACTTTCAGAAACTTCAAAAGCATTTGTAATTAACCTAACAACTTGGACACTAAATTTAACGATATCCAATAATCAACTGTACTAAATTTACAATTCATCAGTAAAGACTCAAACTTGGACACTATCAACCTATTTTAGAACAGCAAAGATAATGAATCCACACTAAAATTGCTTCGTCTCTTAATGCTTCAACAATCTTTAGCAATTGACTACAAGTATTTCTATTAAATCAGGTGCATCCAAGGGTGTGGTTATCAACGAGGTGGGGTAAAAACCACGAGATCCTAAGTTCAAATTTTAGTGAAGACAAAACCACTAACACTAGGTGAGCCTTGGCGGACATAGTTACTCGGTAACTATACTAGTCGGAGGTAAGTTGCACGCAAACTAGCCCGAACACCACGATTATGAAATAAACTCAATTTCAGTCAAAATACTCCACTAAAATTAACTAAAATCCACCTATTGGCAAAAAGTTAACTACAAACAACATCAAACACAAAAATTACCAATCAAGAACAATATATAAAAATAACTAAAAAAAAAACTTACCAAAGAGCTCCCTTTTGAGATTTTCAGCCATAGTATCATTATTACAAACAAAAATATATCCACCAATTGTTTCATTTCTTGGTAAAGATTCAGCTGGTGGCAAAGTCTTAAACCTTTTATCAACACCATTCAATTTCTCATCTTTCTCTTTATTACAACTCTTATTATTCTTCTTAACACTTTTATTAATTCCATAACCACCAAATTCATCTTCACCTTTACCAATCTTCTTGTTTGTAGTAGTACCTACTGCAATATTGTTAGTACCTTTACTACTATAATTAAAATTCAAAACTTGATTTGAATAAATCCCTTTATTAAATCCACCATTTAAACCAACTTCAAGAACCCTTTTTTCTTCTTCAACTTTCCAACCATTGTTGCTAAAAAGATTGTAATTTGACTTGATGGGGTTACTATTTATAGAATTGTTGTTGTTGATATCAAAGTTTCTTCTATTTTCAGGCTTTTTGGATACATAATTGTTGCTCCAAATTGAATCATTTAATGAAAGATTTGTTAGGTTGTTGTTTTGTAAACGAAGTTGATCACTGAATTGCCAAAAAGATGATTGATTATTGTTGTTGTTTGACATGTTTTGGAGCTTTTCTTGAATACCCAAGTGAGGATTTTGTGTAAAGATTGAATCTTTATTGGGAAAAAGTTGAGTTTTTGATGGTGTTTTGAGAGAATATGGAGAAGGTGGGTGGGTATATATGGAGTATATAAGGTGTATAAATGGAGTTTTGAGGAAGTTTCATAGAAAAAGATGTTTGGTGAGGTGGTGGGGTAGGGGTAGGGGGTGGGTTGGGGGGTAGGGGTAGGGGGTGGGTTGGGGGTGGGGGATGGCGTGTGAGATTGTCAAAGGAGAGTGTGGAAAAGTAAAGAGTGAAGTAGTAGTAGTATAATTAGAGGCGGACTCAAGATTTGACAATATACACGACATTAAGTTAACATAAATATGTTAATTATTGAGGATATCAAGTTATATATATATACACAATTTTTGAGAGTAGAGGCGGAATTAGAATTTGAGCACAATAAAGACACCGCTAAATCTAATATAAATATATCAAAAATATAAGGTGCTAAACAATATATATCTGATTTTTATAGTATATATACCTATATATACAAAAAAAATTGTCGACATCATCGGATGCCATGCACCCGAAATGGACACATAGGTCCGCCTCTGTTTGAGAGTAATTTTATGCATAAATATGTAGAATCTTTGGCAATGCCAACGGATGCCTATGCACTCGCCATTTAACACTATAAGTTTGCCTCTGAAATCATAAGTCGCATGGATTAATGTGTCTTACTGCTACCTTGTTTTGTATATTATATATGTAATACTGTTTGATTTGACATAAAATTTAATTATTAATTTTTTATTTATAAAAAGTTAATATCTACTAGGTTAGAGTATAATTTAACGTAAATACTATCACATGAATTGAGATATAGAAAAGTACTAGTATGATCTAGATTAAATATATGACTAATTGATTAAATTTGGGGCTCTTTTAGGGAGAATGGATTTGGTGACGGCGAAAACACGGTTTGGAAAAGGCCAAACGTGACAAGAAGTTGGAGTTTTTAGTTTTTTGGTTTTTTTTTTTTTTTTTTTTAGATAAATGAAGAAATAAGATAATATTGGTAGACGACAAGAGAGAAAGATAAGATAATTACTCCTAATTCCTAGATATAAGGACCATAAACTATTGTGTTTTGTGAAAAGGTAACTTAAATGGATAATTAAAAGCTCCTAACTAATTTTATCTTAAAGTGTAAATATTTATGTATTTACACTAATGATATCAAACATCCTCTCTAATTAGGTGGAGGTAAGATCGTAGGTAATGTTGCAAATATTATTTGTATCACCGAACCATAATTAAAAAATATATGAATTATTGCTTAAATTATAAGTTAAATTATATAATTTGATGAAAATATATTATATGTGTGCTCAAAATACCAATCTAATATTTTGTATAACTCTAATATTTTGATCTATTTTTATTCTATTATCAGTATTATGTGATTAATATCTTCAAAACGAATTCTCAGTTATCTTCAATTATGGATATTTCCTTGCATGAGATTCACCTTAACAATAATCCTCTTTGATTTTAATTGTGTTTGCATACATTTTACATTTCACAATATCATTAAATAACTTTGAACGTGGTTGATTCTTGCCAAAAAAAGATAATATTTACAATTTGGAACCAACGAAAATTGTTTTCTTTTTTTTGTTTATTAGTAAATAAAGTATCTTAATTTAAGGGATAAGGATATTGTTATAAATTAAGTAGCATTATTCACGGGAGCTTGTTTCTTTAGAAGGTCAATATAAATCCCTTTAATCTAGTAGCTTCCAATTCAATTAAAGCAAAAAGTAGAAAGTGGATATTTGAATAGGATTGTGTTCACAAAAAGAATTTTTATAAGTGTTTATTACTCCCTCCGTTCCAAAATGATTGTCATAGTTCGGGTTTCGAGAGTCAAGCGAGTTTAATTTTGACCGTAATATTTTCATGTCTTTTAAATATTTTGAATTATTAATTATTGTGACTTATAGTACTTTTTATGTAGTTTCTAAATATATAAACATCGTTACAAAAAACTTAAAGATTATATGTTTAAATTCACGGCCAAAATGAACTCGTTTGACTCTCGAAACCCGTTTATGACAACCATTTTGAAACGGATGGAGTATTATTATTTTATTTTTTTATGCTTAGTTGCTAAGGTAAGACATTTATTTGTGAGCTGTGACTTGGAAATTACACATGTTTTTATGTGCTCTCACATGTGTACAGTGAGGATTATGTGTTGGATTCAATGATATTCTTGGACCTTTTTTAGGTGGCTATGTTTAAAAAATAAGTGAAATCATTTTTCTGAAATTTCAAAGTATTTTTAGATCTTGCAATAATTAAAAGTTATTCCAACTATATATTCCTTTAGAGAACTCTCTCAATTTTTCCGTAAAGTTTTCAACCGAACTCATAAATATTTTCACAGTATTTAATTTATGTTTAGTCGAGGGTCTATCGAAAACAGTCTCTTCATCTCGATGGAGATAAGGTCTATATACATCTCATCCTTCTCGAATCTTATTTGTCATATTATTACTAAAAATGTTGTTGTTGTGCTATTTTTAGCAATCCATTGATGTCACTTTAGTCCTGAGTCATTATAGCAAACAATCAACACGACGTTATTATTGTCGAGTTTTATAACTCAGTGTTAATAATCTAAGTTATAACTTGACGTTAATAGTGCTTACCCAACTCGACGGGAAGACCTACGAGTTTTTAAACAACAGTTCCAAACCTTCAAGTTTTAACAAAAATACAATTTGAATTTGTGGATATTAGAAGGTGTAGCTCAAGGATTCAACAAAATAATAATTGTCGCTATCTGTTTTTGTGAATAACAACGCAATCAAAGCTACCTAAAAAAGATAGTCTGACGCATAAAACATTCCGTTCATCAGAGTCCGGATGGTTTATATCATCAATGTATAGAAACTAAATCTTTGTTAAGCTATGTTGTTGAAGGATCTATTTCTAGGTTTCTTGTTTAATTGTTTTTTTTTTTTTTAAGTCTCTTTGTAGTCGTGTCCTGTCACATACTCCATTTGATATATATTATATAGTATTAACAAGTTGACGTGTGTTTAGAAATCACATTCAATTAATTTGATTACAATCAATCAAATATATGGAGAAAAGGAAAGACCACAAAACATGGCATCTCCTCATACCATAAATTCATACTTAAGTCGTTATCTAATTAATGAGTATATGAAGAAGATAACAACACAAATGCAAAAGAAAAAAAAAGAATATATATAGATATGCTAAATGCTATTAGTTTGTACTTTGGAGTTTGGACATGTTTGTTATAAGCTCTTGAACAAAAGACCGATTCGAACCGGACCGATATTGGGACCAGTAAACCGACTCTTAACGGGTCGGTCCGAACCGGTCCTGACCCGATCGACAGGTATACTTGTACATGTCTGAGACCTCCACTTGGTAGAAACTTTACACATTTTCCTCCTCCCTCCAAATATGTACAATAGTAATCTAATTGATTTTCAGAAAATATTCTTAATCGTTGTCAATAATAACTCTACGAGGGTGATATTCTATGTCCCCTACACCCCTTTTAGCAAGAAAACATTTGAACTTTGTAGGACTTGATAAAACTACTTATACCAAATTTTTATCAAAGATACCTTAAGAGACTTTAAGGAGAACCAGTCTAAAACTCCATCTAAAAAAAATATTAATTTTTTTTTCGGTTTGAGTCGGTTTTCGGATTGGTTCGATTTTTCGGTTTTCGATAAATACCCTAATCTTAAGAGACTGAAAGGAGAACTAGTCTCAAACTCCATCTAAAAATATCAATTTCTTTTTTGGTTTGAGTCGGTTTTGGGTTGGTTCGATTTTTCGGTTTTCGATGAACACCTTAATTTTAAGACACTGAAAGGAGAACCAGTCTCAAACTCCATCTAAAAATATCAATTTCTTTTTTGATTTGAGTCGGTTTTGGGTTGATTCGATTTTTCGGTTTCCGATGAACACCCTAATTTTAAGAGACTGAAAGGAGAACCAGTCTCAAACTCCATCTAAAAATATCAATTTCTTTTTCGATTTGAGTCGGTTTTGGGTTGATTCGATTTTTCGGTTTCCGATGAACACCCTAATTTTAAGAGACTGAAAGGAGAACCAGTCTCAAACTCCATCTAAAAGTCGTGGATAGAACATGCCATATCTTACTAAATCTTTGAGTGACAGTCTCTAGTCTTTTATACTCATATTATATATATTACCGAGTCTATAGTCAACTTTAGAAACTAATCTATCATAATTAAATTCAATCTAATTTAAGAGCAACTAATTAACACGTTATGATTTTATTTTTTTTAATTTTCTTATGTGCCTATACTATATCATACCGTCCTTAATTAATATGAAATTTTTTAAGTAGTATATAAGTTTTATATTGCTAATCTAGATCAAGGAAGTCGCTATATTACCAAATACAAGTTGAATTAAATCAATTCTAAATATTTAGTAAGTTAACAATTCAAGTGATCGATACATGATCGCATAATTCAATATAGTACTAGTACAAGCATAAATCCCTTGCGATTGAAGAATATAAACTTTTAAATATGATTATAACATAATCCAATATATTAAATCCATCAATTAGTACCAAAATAGTAGTTGAGTATTTATTAGAGCCTCCAAAGAAGAAACAATTAAGAAATTATTTCTACATGAATGCGTTAAGTCCTTGTCTTTGGAATTTTGACAATTTGGTACAAAGTAGTTCGTAGTAGCTAAACTGTCGTTGGAAAATTTCTCTTTGTCTCTTCTTGTTAATTAATGTGCAATTCTTTAAGTTAAACTAATTCTTTCTTTACCGGGGCTAATGACGTTGAAGGGAGTAAAGTTTTCTTCGTGTGACCTATACGTCATGAGTTTAAGCCTTGAAAACAGCTACTAATACTTGTATTAGGTTACGTTGTGTACGTACATCACACCTTTTGGAGTGGGCCCTTCCCTTGGATGGGTTACAACAAGTGTGTTGAGCTAGGAAGTCTAAGGACACTCATAACATTGATACTGTCCGCTTTGAATTTGAATTATTCTCGTTGGTTTCTAAAAAACGTCGAGTATCCATATACTTCATATACGTAGTTCTTTTTCTTATAAACTTTTAACGTGGGACTTTGTTTGTATATCGAATGTTGGTATAAATACTTAAAAATACATCACGAGTAGTTCAAATTATTAAAAGGAAGTCTTGAAACAACTGATAAAGTTGTGTCTTAGAAATATATAGGTTAGGGGTTCGAGCCGTGTAGGCTGCATCCATCACATGCATCAATCACACATTATAATGTGACCCTTCCCCTGACCTTGCATGAACGCGGAATGTATAGTTAAAGTATTTTTATTTGGTGGAATGAGTTGAAGTCTGCAACTGTTGCATGCATCGTCACTTTTTGTTTTTCTTGGTATAGCAAGAAATAGTTGGGCGGACTCTACAAATCCCATTTATAAGAAAACTTTAAGAGAGTAACATTGTTGTTTACTTGTTTACTCCTAATTTTTTGGATCTCTATAAATGTCAGTTTATGTACTTCTGGCTATGAGTTGTCTTTCTTTTTTCCTATATATTCACCAAATGATAAGTTGAGTTAAAGCAAGCAATTGGCCAAGACAAAAAGGCTAATTTTTGAAAACAAGAATTGTGTTTTCTTGAGAAGATGGCTAGTATAACTGGTAGCTGCTCTTCTCATTTGATATTGAAGAAGAAAGAATCAGGAATAAATGGTGTTTCTCATACACAATACAATGGGCTTAGAGTTATTGAAACTATACAAATGCCAGCTAGCTCTGCTGCTTGTAAGCCAAAAGGTATTTTGATCTTCTTGATTGTTGGAGTGGATGTTGTCCCACATTGGTTGTGGAACGGGGTGGTTGTTTGTATATATGGACTTGGGCAATCCTCCCCTTGAGCTAGCTTTTGGGTTGAGTTAGGCCCAAGATCCATTTCTCTGACATGATATCAGAGCCAGGCCCGTTCCCGTTTGGGCCCCATTAATTTGCCCACGCCGGTCTAGGCGTGTGGGGGTGTTGGAGTGGATGTTGTCCCACATTGGTGCTTTTGGGGTTGAGTTAGGCCCAAGGTCCATTTCTTTGACATTGATATTTTTGTAGTACTTTAATTTGATGACAATATGTAGGACATAAGGTATAAATAGTATGATAATTGGCCTTATATTGTAAATAAAATGTGGAGATTTGATGCCCTAAGGTTTTAGTTGGTAACTTTTTGGTTTTTCTGATGATATCTTGAGGTTCTTACTCTTCTTAGCATTCAATGGTAGAATGCATAATGAGTTATAATCTGCAACTGCTGCAAACATATGTGTATAATCTTCTGTATACATATGTTTGTTTACTAATCACAATCTTATGTATCGAAATTTCGTTAATTCAGTCACTCTCTATTTGTTTTTCCTTTCTTAAAATGCATAGAAGTGTATCTTATATACTAATGTGGTGATGTTGGATATCTTAGTATTGCATTTTATCATCAAACAATATTGTGACAAATGTGGATTTGTCTTCATTATCGGTGATTTTGTTATCGAGAATTACTCTAATCTGTTGAAATATTTATACTAGCTGTAAAATGTGGACGAATCAAGGCCATGGCTGCACCAGCTGTTTCAGCTCCCAAGAGAGAGACGGACCCGAAGAAAAGGATTGTCATAACTGGAATGGGGCTTGTATCAGTCTTTGGAAGTGATATCGACAACTTCTATAATAAACTTCTTGAGGGACAGAGTGGAATCAGTTTAATAGACAGATTTGATGCCTCAACTTACACAGTTAAATTCGCGGGACAGATTCGTGATTTCTCTTCCAAAGGATACATCGATGGGAAGAATGATCGTCGTCTAGATGATTGCTGGAGATACTGTCTTGTTGCTGGCAAGAGGGCCCTTGATGATGCCAACCTTGGAAAACAAGTTCTTGAAACTGTGAGCCTATTTAAAGCTACAATTTTTGAGTTGTATTAAAACCATAAATATGTGAGTATAACTTCGTCGAATTTGTAATGTTGCAGATGGACAAAACAAGAATCGGTGTCTTGGTGGGATCCGGCATGGGAGGTTTATCTGTTTTCAGTGATGGGGTGGAAGCCTTAGTTCAAAGAGGATACAAGAAAATTACACCATTTTTCATTCCTTACTCAATCACCAACATGGGATCAGCATTGTTGGCTATAGAAACTGGATTAATGGGACCTAATTACTCTATTTCAACAGCTTGTGCAACTGCCAACTACTGCTTCTACGCAGCTGCAAATCATATTAGAAGGGGTGAAGCAGATATTATGGTAACAGGTGGAACAGAAGCTGCAGTTACAGCTACTGGTGTTGGTGGATTCATAGCTTGTCGCGCCTTGTCTCAAAGAAATGATGAACCAGAAAAGGCTTCAAGGCCATGGGACACGAATCGTGATGGTTTTGTCATTGGTGAAGGCTCTGGTATCCTGGTATACAGATTCGATCACGTTCTTATTTTTCAGTTGATATTATGGTGACTTGATCGAGTTATTTCTGCATGGACAGGTCATGGAAAGTTTGGAGCATGCCTTGAAAAGAGGTGCTCCTATCATAGCAGAATACTTGGGAGGTGCAGTCACTTGTGATGCTCATCACATGACCGATCCTCGAGCAGATGGACTTGGAGTTTCGTCTTGTATTACGAAGAGTCTGGAAGATGCAGGAGTTTCACCAGAAGAGGTATGAATGTTCTTTGGTTCTCTGATTGAAAACAGTCATACAATATTGTGGTTCTGATATACAGATTGTTGCATTAACTCTGAATAGGTTAACTATATAAATGCTCATGCAACATCAACTCTTGCTGGAGATTTGGCTGAGGTCAATGCCATCAAGAAGGTCTTCAAGGATACATCAGAAATTAAAATGAATGGAACCAAGGTGATAATTATCATTATACGAATGCTTATCGAATGCTAAACATTAATTATGTTCATGTTGAACGGTTGAAGCTCGTTTGATTCGAATTTTTATTTTCGTTATTGTTAGTCAATGATTGGTCATGGACTTGGAGCTGCTGGTGGAGTTGAAGCCATTGCAACCATCAAAGCAATCACAACTGGATGGGTTCATCCAACCATAAATCAATATGTATTGCTCATCAACTCCTTATATTTTATTTTGATTGATACACGTTGTGGTTAGTGAAGATTCAGATAATCGACCCCAACTTGTTTGAGATTGAACAGTAGTTCTTGAAACATCATTAACCTTACGACGACTTAATTTTTCTCTTTTTATATGCAGAACTTAGAACCTCAGGTTACAATAGACACTGTGCCAAATGTGAAGAAACAACATGAAGTGAACATTGGTATGTCCTCTTATCCTAAATCCTATTGCACAATTCTCATTAAACAGTTTGCTAATAATAAAGTGCCCTAAGTATAGAGAAATAAAGAGAATAAATAAAATGAAGGTATACTGTCCGCTTTGGCTTAGGCCCGCACGGTTTTAAAATGCGTCACTAGAATCTAAGGCTAGTTAAGTTATATACTCAGCATCTCTCTTGTGTTATGCCGATGTGGGACACTTAATCGTTAGCTCGGGTGTTACAAACACTCCCTCTTATGGACTCAGCATCCTCACTGAGGTTTGCCCCCCCTTCCCGGGATTTGCCTAGACATACTGCAGCCTAATGTAATCCTTTTATCCTCTTTTGCAGGTATCTCCAACTCATTTGGATTTGGTGGGCATAATTCAGTGGTTGTTTTTGCACCCTACAAGCCTTGAACAAATTTTAAAGGCTTAACAGTTTTTGTCTTAGTTGGAAAACTCATGATACACATTATAATGTTGCCCCTTTCTAGGTTTTTACTCAAAATACTTACGCACACCGGGTGTATACACCTAACCGTAGTAATTACTATCGTAAGGTGATTTAATGAATAAAGAATGTATATTAATTAACCATGGTTGAGTGATAATAGTGTATTTGTAAACAAATGGCTTGCATATATTGGTTGGATGTATACACCCGTCGTGGATATTATCCAGCTATGCTATATACCATATAGTTCATGTTTCAGATTGATTGTTTTTTTTCCATCACAAATGTCATTGATGAATAAGGAAATTATTCCAGCTTGTGATAAATCATATCATTATTTCTTAACTTCTGAGCTCTAATTATTGATGAATTAATTATGCAATTTTCATTTGCAAGTGTGGCTACAAAATTAACAACTATCGTGCTTCAATATAAAACTAATTGGGGTCAACTGTCTAAATCTTTAATATTCTAAATGTTTTTTTTGAGACCTTATAATAATTTGTGAAGAAAAGAATTTAATTCGAGAAAATTCGATGAAAATCCAAGTTAGAGGCTTTTTTAACCTAATATAGAGACGCTTTTAAACAAAATATAGGGGGAAAAATCATAGCCTCCAGAAAAAATACGACGCGCAACAGAAAAAATACGGGCAACATAAAAGATACAATTACCTTTTTTGTAGAGAAAAAGTATTGATATGTTTCGAAAGTTATCTAATATTGCTATTTTATGTAAATTAACTCTCTATACTTGTTAGATGTGTAAATAGCCCATTTAACTCTACGACGTAATAAAGGAGAAAGTGCACAAATGGCCTATTTGGTCGCATCATTTAGGTTTTACTAAATTTTTTAAAATGATATACTTTTTAGTCACTCGTGTGAATTCCAATCCTTTAATTCTTAACTTCGGACTTTCATGATTGAAGTTAAGTACTGAAGATTTGAAATTGGGCATAGTAATTTCTGGTTGAAGATGGACATAGGTAACGTGCAACATCAAACCTTAGCGTAACAAATTCAAACATGAATGTTTGAAGTTAGGTTTAAACCTTAGATTTGAAATTTGGCATAGCAACTTTCAACATCAAACCATAGCAACTTCCAACTCCAAACATTCCTTCAAATCTAGGCATAATAACTTCAAACATGAAGATTTGAAGTTAAGCATATGCAGCTATAAATTTTAAAGGTTTGCGCATAGCAAGAGCTTGTTTAATTTGATGAATAGCGGAAAGACCTGAAATAGGCTATTTGTGTAAAAAATTACTGGCTAAAACATAAATGAGGATGGCAATATTAGCTGTTGGAATAAATTTTTACAACAATAAAAGAACATGGATTGTGGGTTTAGCTTCTCTTTTCGGTGATATACATATATAGGATATTTTTTGGAATCCCAGAAGAGAATTGGATCCTCATAGAAAAGTCTTACGAAAATGACTCTCGTAACAAAGTTACTGGTGATGCCAGATCATTCTATTAGCAAAGACCTGGAGATTGCTAGTAGCTTCCCTCTGGTGTTCACCAGCAATTTTCCCTGATGGGAACCATTATTGTAAGACTATCTTATGAGGATCCAAATTGTAGCAACGATACTAGAAGTAGCTATTTTGCACAAAACTATATCTCTTTATACCCAACTTGACCACATAATGAGAGAGGAAAATGGTGAGAAATTGATGATTAAGGGAAATTTTGATCACTAGTCATTTTTGGACGCGCTCATTAGGGACTATTCACCATTTCAAAATTCATTGAAGAATAGCTAAAAATTTGCGCGCACAGTTAAGCTCTATTAGCGTTGGAAAAACACCCCAGACTAGTCCCATAACAAAATACTGGGGCTCTGAACAAAACTGGGGTTCAGAGCCCCAGTATTTTGTTATGGGACTGAAGCTTTATACAAAATCCCATAACAAAGTCCAGTCCCATAACAAAATGTTGGGCTTTGAACAAGTTTTGTTCACAGCCCCAGTATTTTGTTAAGGGACTGAAGCTTTATATAAAGTCCCATAACAAAATGCTGGGGCCTTAAACAAAACTTGTTCAAAGCCCCAGTATTTTATACTGAAATTAGTTTACTTCAGCTTCCCAGTATAAGTACTGGGGCTTTGAACAAGTTGTATTTAAACTGTGATTTGTCCGGAGGTGGCTAGTCTTCAAACAGTTTTGCATCGCTGGCTAGTATTCATTTAACGCGGTCAAAACTGACTACGTGACTAAATTTATACGTTTTTAAGCTAGTCAAAAAGAAACAGCCAATAATTAAAAACTTTTACAAAGTAGCTATATTTTCTAAATATGTATTTTCTTTAACACTAGCCACACAAACAATTTTGAAGTTTCGAACTAAACCCCAGGAAATTTTCTTGGGATTTATTTCCAAATTTCAGAAAATTTACTTGGAACTACATAAATTTTTGTTCAAAGTCTCATGAAAATTTTCTTGAGACTTCTTTTGCACTCCCCAAGAAACTTTTCAATTTCCTGTGACATTAAAAGATTTAGCTCAAAGTCTCAAAAAAAAATCTAGACTTTGTCGTGTTTCTAAATACGGCTATATTTCTAAAACTTTTCAAACATTGATTGTTTCTCATGTAACACACTACAGAGTGGCTATGGGGCGTAATTTTACAAGAAAAAAGGCTTGAAATAAATGACAAACATAGCTGATAGCTTTTCTTGTAGTTTTGATTGAATCTAAAGAGAATTGTGCTTTACTCGTAAATATCGCCATTATAAAACACAAGATTTTGTCATTCTATTATCAAAATTTAAGACAAAATATGCCCAAGTTCCATGAAACTCACATGAGGATTTACGATTTTAAGTTGATGAGTTCGGCATTTAAGGTTCTTTGTATACAGTAGGATTATATGTACAAACCTATACAAACTTATGTGCTAAAAGTTACTAAAAGAAATCTAATTTATATACTTAGGACCCGTTTGGTTGGGGGTACAAGGAGTCCCAATCCATGTATAAGATTCAGCATAAGCAATACTGTGTTTGGTTACAAACATAATACCTGCATACAATTCAGCATAGTCAATACTTTGTTTGGTTTACCAGCTTAGTCTATGTATTCAATTCAGCATATCTAATACATTGTTTGGTTAAAAATTTATTTTTCCTCTCTAATAATACATGTATAAGTTATACATCAATCTATTTATTATTCTATGCGGAGTAGAAGGTCGCATAATAATACGTGTATTAGTAATACATGGATTAAAAATATAATTGACACAAATGCCCTCATATCAAACTCATATTCTGCTATTAATTTTCAAATAGAATGATAGTTAATTAACCGTTTTCTTATTTTTTTTCCTTTAGCAACTTTTGGAGCAAATCTTAGATTCTAGATTTTTATTTTCATTTTTTTTAAAATATATATATATATATATATATATATATATATATATATATATATATATATATATATATATATATATCTTGGTTACTTTAAAATCTCAAAGTAAAACGAGGATTTACTCAAGAAATTAAATATTGAATAAGAAATAATCTCCGTATAGTAATACATATAGTATAATTAATTCATGCATAACTGATATCCGTATAACTAGTTCCCCCATAACTAATCCCTGCATAGTTAATTCCTGCATAACCAATACCTGCACCGCTAATTCCTGCATAACCAATACCTGTATTGCTTATCCCTGCATAACTAATACATGCATTGTTAATCCCGGCATTACATGCCTTCGAACCAAATGGTCGCAAAAAGCTTCTCCTATACAACATAAAGTGCACCAAAGTTAAAATCAAAAGTGAATTAGCAAACAAGAACTAGTGTGGTTTTTTTGCTAAGCCAGTGAATTAAGCATTGCATGGTTTATACGTCATGCCTTTCATCATCATCTCCTATATAAAAATTTCACAACTTGCTGATAGCTAGTTAAGCTATGCCCTAAATACTTAATTTATTTGAAACAAAGCTTCAATTATCATGCTTTTACACATATATATTAGATTATAAAATCAGAAATAAATAAATAAATAAATAAAATAATTTATTAATCATATCTTTAATTTTGGCTTTTGGAAACTATGGCTAGTTGCTTATGAGGAAATTAAAGGTGTTTACTTGCTGCCGCGTAAAGCTATGGCCTATAATTAATTTCCTAATTCTAGCAATTTTTTTGTTAATATAATGGTTAGTGCCTATTGTTATTTGCTCCTTAAACTATATTTATGTATTTATTATATGAAATACGAAGCTTGGTTTTGTTGGAGTTGGTACTCTATCCGTTCCAATATATGTGACAGCATTTACTTATTAGTCTGTTAAAAAAAGAATGGCATCATTCTATATATTTGGTAACAATTTCACTTTAAAATTACAGTTTTGTTATTAATGAAATGATTTACAACAACACAAACATCTATGTTTTATTTTCGATTTCGTGCCGAGTCAAACTATGATACATAAAGTGAAACGGAATGAGTAATAAACAGTTTAGCAGCACAAGGTTGACTTGATGTTGAAATCTTTTTAGCTAATAAGAGCACTTGAACATAATATAGAAAGAATGAAATATAATAAACTTGTAATATGTCAACTTATATGAAAAAAACTACGTTAATATGCGATCTACTTATCAAACAAAATATTAGATAATGGGTGTGTTATGATTAAGCAAATGACGAACCAATTCTACTTTTGTATAAACTCCAAATATATAAGGCACTTTCAACATCAACTAATCTTGAACCAGAACATAAACCTTTGGTTTAATGCTGGAATATGCCTTGAGATGATCCTTAATCCTTGTACTTTTTGCAATATTTAATATTGATTATGCCATATGAGAATATCAACTTTCTGCAAATAGAAAAATTCTAATTGTCTAAAAGCTATTGTTGCCTTCCTAGTATTTTGGAAAATTTATCCTATTAATATTCAAAACTTAAGGACTTTCATGATGCTACATGTATATATGTTTTGTTTCTCTTCGTTTAAACTTTTTGATAATTGAATTTACCGTGTAACAACAAGTTTTGTGCTAACCTTATTCAGGGAAACTCATATATTAAATACTAGAAAGAAATAGAGAGCTGACACATGTTTGATGGTAATTTTTTGGTCGGTAAATACTCACTAACCTGATTAATCTAGATATCCATCATATATAGTTTATTAAAGGAGAAATGCTCACCACCATAAATTTTTTCATTCACAAGACTCGAACCGAAACCTGTATTATAGAGGGATTTCATCCATTTTTAGTGGTATGTTTGATGTCACATTGAGAGTGTGGTTAAGATAGGGTTGACAAGTGAGAAAATCAACTATATAACTCATCAACTAATTGATTGTCAAATAGTATTAGTACTCATTAACAAAATGGCTATAAGCATTAGGGTTTGTCTACTAGTATTTCCCAAGCTGTGTAAGATAGGGCAGGTCAAAAATTGTATTGTGTTGAATGACTTTTTGGAGGAAGATCTATTAGAAAGATAATTGCTTTCATTTGTTAAAAAAGTTCAATAAGAAAGAAAAAAAACACTCTAGCTACTAATATAAATATATAGGTGTATATTATTCCGTCAAGATTCATGAGGATATAACGAGAAAAGTTTAGAAAACGGATAATCTGATACTCCCTCTGTCCCATTTTGTTTGTCATAGTTACTGTCTCGAGAGTCAAACTTCTTAAATTTGACTGTATATTAAGATATAAAATCTTTAACTTTTCTTAAATAAAATTAACATATGTGAAAACTGCATGAAAATTACTATAAGTCACAATAAATTACAACTCAAAATATATAAAAGATATATATATATATATATTACGGTCAAAGATAAACTCGTTTGACCCTCGAAATCCGAACTACGACAAAAAAAGTGGGACGGAGGGAGTATAACGTTTTGAAAGATAAAGATAAGTTTCAAATGCTTTGCAACAAGATCCAACTTAAGGAACTCTTTTTTTTTTCTCTCCAATTAAGGAAGCTTCATTGAAGATCACAAGAGAGAAAAGCACAAGATCCGACTTCCAATGATATATATTATTGTGGAATGTTGGTGCCCCATATTTGACCTAATTTGTGCACTAAACTTGATTGTAGCTGGGAGTTTCTGTTCACCCAATGTAAAGATTCTAACATGGTGTTTTTTTAAGACATAGAATTGTAGTATTTTACATGGAGTATTTAGTAAGATTTGAATAGATGAAATTGTAACCACATGACTATGATCCCAACAATTTATAAACATGCATCATATATTGGTTCAGTGGTTCTGAAAACTTTCAGTATCACCATATAGTTAGTAAGGTTGTTCGAAGACTTATGAAAGTTTATGTTGGAAATAGGATTCGAGGCACCCATGGGATCAATCCAGATTCATATCCAAATATATAAATATGTATATAAGCTAAACATATTATTATGTTAATAAATAAAAAAAGAGAAGAGACACAACTATTAGGACTTTTCTTGTAATCGTTGCGTCACTTCAGGAATATAAACAGTTTCTATTGAGAAACTAACGTGAATCCGATCCTTCCCTTTACTATGGGAAAAACAGTACTTCCCTTCTACCAACAACTTGAAAATAAAACTCTCCTCTTCGTGTGTGAAGAACTTCAATGGAAGATTCCAAGAAGATCAAAGAAGTCTTCTACGAATTTGGAACATGATTCTGTAACTCAGGTACGATCTTAGACTGTGACTTATATAACGTAGTTCGTGTTTATACAGCATGTGATTACGTTGTCGACTAGTGAAACAAATACGTTAATCTTGGGGCAAACTTTGTGTTCATGGGATTGTATAATTCTTCAGTTTACTATTATAGGATACTAAAGCCGATTTAATGTGGTTTATATATTGTATATTCTAATGTTCAATGCTACTATGTATTTTTATATACCACTTTTATCGTGTATGCAAATTCTAGACAATAATAGAAGTAGCACATATGATGCTACTTCAATCGACGTTATTTCTACTATTTTGCATTAATATAAGTATGTTGCTTTTCGTATCTTTAAAAAAAAAAAAATGTGGCATAGCTAAAGGACCCGTAAGAAATTCCAATCAGTTTGTAGGAACAAGTCCTTTTCAATCTTATTATACTAATAAAGTTCATGAAAAATGAAGTGAATATTTGAAAAAGTTCTAGAATTTTGGGGAAATTGGATTTTGATCCTTGTGGAATCTATGAAAATTTGATGGTTGAGATAGATATTGTCAAGGTCAAAACAAAGGTCAATGGTTCTTGGACTCTATAGAGACAAACATTCCACTAAGCATATTTTCCATTAATTTGCCTCCTAAATTCTAATCTAATCATCATTTGCTTATGTGGAAACAACTTTTAAAGAGAGGTTAACAATATCCACTTGGCTTTAAAAGTTCGTTTTTCACCATCATTATCTTCACATGGATTCCATCCCTAAATAATTATGCTTCTCTTCTAAACTAATGTAGTTCGTTTCACAATGGATGGCATGTTCCGGATTCCGAGAGTCGAACGAATTTAATTTTGACCGTAATATTTTTATATGTCTTTTAAATATTTTGAATTATTAATTATTGTGACTTATAGTACTTTTTATGTAGTTTTAAAATATATAAACGTCGTTCCAAAAAACTTAAAGTTTATATATTTGAATTTACGGTCAAAATGAACTCGTTTGACTCTCGAAATCCGAAACATGTCATCCATTTTGAAACGGAGGGAGTATATATTTAGTAATTTCTGTTCTACTTAACCACCCTAGATTTCCTTTCTCCCTTTTATAGAAAAACTGGAGGTTGTGTGTCATTCCATACGGCAACAAGCTATAGTATGAAATATATTAAAAGAATAAGGCTTCTATGCAAATATAAATGTCCGAATTTCGAATGCGATCATATCATCACTAAAGTACAAATTTTCACCACTAAAGAGTGTGGCGGATGGATTTGATCCTTCCCCCTCAATCATAAAGCTCATGCTTGAGTCGTGCTAAAGAAAGAACTTGTGATAAAAAATATTTTACCCTTTAATTTGCTCTATGTGACGTAAATCTTTATCGGTCAGACCAATAGATTTTGACCATTAAATAATTAAGTAAGAATAATACTTAAACTTTCAGTAACTCGGCATTGATTCACATGTTTATGCTCATATTCCTACGACTCTTGTCAAATATTTGTCAACTTCAATAAATCTAAACTATGTACCTTTTTTTTTAGAGAGCTTCTCTTACTCTTTCTAGGATTGTATTCCGTGTATATTATAAATAGTACTGACCAGGTGCACAAGAGTATTTCGCGCCACAATCATCTCCTTTTTATAGGTTCTACAGACCGATGTCTGCTGCTTCATCTGGGAGAAAAGAATCATAAATATGCCGGTCATTAGAAGGAAGAACCGCCATAAAAAGATTCCTTGTATCGTAAGTCAATCTATTGTATCATTTTTACATGCGCAATAGTTTCAAACTTTGTTTAAATTTAAAATTATAATTAAAACTTTACAATTATATACTGCCGTAGAAAGCTACATCAAGTAATCTAACCACTGAGTAAATGATTTGAGGGGTGGAAGGTAATACCATTTTCAACTTTTTTGTTCTTGTTTTTTTTTTTTTAAGCAATAAAAACTTAACACTCCGTTTGGATGGTTGTTACACATCGTTTCATAATGTGTTGTATTGTATTGTATCGTATGGTACTGTATCGTATTGTGTTGTACAACGTTTGGATAGACTGTATTGTTTACCGTGGTTTAATAATTGAAAATAAGATAAAAGGTAAAATGGAAATATTAAATAATAAGTGAGGGCATGATGGGTAAGAAAAATAGGTAACGACGCAATCCCACCAAATCAGTCGTTACATAAAGTGACAGTTTTCATGGTTACATAATCATGAATTTGACGATACCATACAATATTAATTAAATAAACAATCAAGACAAACGTCGTATTCATAGTAACGATACAATATCATACCATGGATTACAACCATCCGAACAATGGCTGAACTTTCAATTCAAGGATGTAGGGACAGAAAAAAAAAATAGTAATTTGGAGGCTAAGGTAGCCATGGAACACCAACCAAATTGGTCTCCACATGGGGGGTCTGTGTTGATAAACAATTTTTTAATTTCAACCAATGATTAATCTTCTCTTTAATTTTAACAGCTAGTCTTAATTACACTTTGAAAGAAGCAAATTAAACATCTTTGATCTTGTTTCTGAGCTAAGACAGTAAACAAAGCATCTCTATTTCTTAAACATTTCTTATCACATCATTAGTCCCATTAACTAATACTCCATAGTTTTTTTCTTTTATATTACCTGCAATCATTTATAGAAAGAGGAGATAATAAAATGTACTCCCTTTCTAGATTTTTATTGTCAAGAAATATTAGAAAGTAACATTTGCTACGAGAAATCTCTTTCTTTAGAAAATGAACTATACTCAATATTCAACTCTGGTATGATACGATCCAATATAATAAAATTAAGTTTGATTGAGAAATCGAAGGTAATAAGAAGACTCAAACCTAATAAAATATCTTATAAATAACAATCATTAAATTTGAAACCGCTTAAGAACGACAATTAGAATCAAAGATATAAAGATCTTAGAGGAATGATTATTTTCTAATAACATTTATTAAAAAAGATAAGCATTTATTTGATTCGAACTAAAAGATTGTAATCCCATATAAAATAGTATTTTTTTTCTTTGCAAAAAACGAATTGAAAACACTTTGACTAATTAAGGATTTTTTTTTAATTCAAAGCATGTAATTTTGAAACTCCTCAATCGATTTTACCCGTCTCTCCTATTGTATATGATATTTACTCCATTATTGGCTATGTTTTTTAAAAACAATTTAAAAGTATATATTACAATAAGGTATTATATACACAGAAAGAGTAGCTGATTTAATCTTTATTTTAGTGACTAATTAAACGTGGTGGGTCCATCATTTATAAAACTCAATTTAGAATCTAAATTAATAAATCATCAATATATTCCACGTAACCCTTTGTTTAAATTGGAATTAATTTCATAGAAAAAAGATGCGAATATTACCTCTTCAAAAAAAGAATGGTCACTCTCAATGAAAAGCCATTAATCCTAACTCCTAACTATAAAGTACAATAATACAGGTGTCAATCGCTAAAGTTAGGTATAATTAAATGAATTTAATTGTCTAATTATGAGTTTTAGAGAAGGAGCATACACACGAATGCACATAAATAGAATACTATTGGTTTGTCCTTATATTCTTTGTCCTCTCTAATGTAAAAGAAAAGGAAAAGGCCTAAGCAAAGTTTAATTAATTAACAGCCTAATCTAGGAAGCCTATACTAATGATGTTAAATTATTATGTTAATGTTCCTTATCACTCATTAGATGGTAATAAGACTTTGCTGACATGGGTTGAGTACTTCTCCTGAGAAATACACAGTTTAATTTTCCGGCAAAAAAAGTTCAATTGAATCCCTCCCTAAAAAGTAGCTCCATCCCTGATCAGTGGTCGTAAGCGTATTAGTTTGATCCAAATTCTCCATTTTGGTACACGCCAAAGCCTTCCATTTCGGCGGGCTCGCTCCGGGCAGGTTCAGATCACTTATAATACACGGGCTCTACGAAGGAAGGGGTTGGATTAGGAGCGTTTTCAATATGATTCCTTTCCTGTATTTGTTCGATAAGAAATGCGAGTCTGTTTTGTCCACTTTCTTCATCCCCTCTATCAAAATGATCAAAAAGGACGGCGAGCTTGCTTCTTCTCTCCCTAGCTATGTTAAAAAAAAAACTAATATTACCGTCAACCTCAAAGTAAAAGTTGTTAACGCGATGAGTAGTTATGAATGCATTCACAATGTGGTGTATGCGCAATTAAAATAAATCTAAAGACATATATCGTTCATACATATATTTATTATCTAAATATACTTCAAATTATAAGTATTAATACTAACAATAATAGTAAAAGTATAAAACATTTAAATTTATATGATGGCCATTGTACCCATCAACCCTACTCCTCTTTGGGGGCCATGCGTGGGGATGGAGGATAGGGAAAGTTAGGATAGTGACATGAATGTACCTCCCAGGTTACTTATATCTTTCCTTTTTTGTTTCTTCAAAAATTTAAAAATCAAAGGATCATATAATTATAGCTTACCATACTCAAGAATGGAATCAAAGGCAAACTATTGTTTTCATCTTCTCGGGGAAGCAGATGTTAGTGCACATACTACATATTTTTGCTTCAATTATATGCATCTCCGCGTTGTTATTAAATTGCGTTGTGACATATGAGATGAATGAAACTTTTCCAAGTATTTTGAATATGACATATATATAATTGAGTTTTTGGCATAATTTAGCTTAATAGATCTTAATCGATTTGAATTTGAATTAGTCGAATCAGTACTTCAATCTTTGCGGCCAAATGGTTAAATAGAAAAAAGAAATACTCTATGTGTTATATATTCGTGCCCATTGTCATATGAATCGTTAAGTGCAGTAATATTCCACATAAAATAATAAATCAGATATTTATCTCTATTTCGACAGTCAAACGAGTTCATTTTGACCGTGAATTTAAACATATAATCTTTAAGTTTTTGGGAACGATGTTTAAATATTTAGAAACTACATAAAAAACACTATAAGTTACAATAATTAATAATTCAAAATATTTAAAAGACATATAAAAAATTACGGTCAAAGCTAAACTCGTTTGACTCTAAAAATCCGAAACATGTCATCCATTATGGAACGGAGAGAGTAGTACTTATTTGGGAGTTTCCCACTTGTGTGTTGTTTGTAAATATGAGAAAGAGGAAGAAAATAGTTATAGCTCATTTAATTTTGGGTCGTTACTGTTTACTTCAGTGTATGTTATTGTGCTTTTATTATTTTATTTATTTATTTATGGGTTATAATTATCATGAATATATAAAATTTGGGTAGGGTTAATTAGCAACATGCATGAAGTTAAAACTTTGAACGTAGACTTGGAGAAGATGTCAAAATAAGGAAACACAAGTTGGTATATTCTTAGGGATTATTCAGTATATATATGATTCAAGAAATTATTCAATTTTAGAACAACAAGGAAGAAATAAAATATTTGTAGGTATGTAATTTGTATGCTAGAATGAATTATATACTTGTTTCGAGAAAATATTTTTGCAAGAGATTACAATTTGAACCTCAATGTCACGAGCTAAAGTTCTAATAATTAGTACTATTGTAAAGTAGTATTTTATATTCAGTTTTTCAAAGTCTACGAGCTGATATCTTGGAAATATCAATTTTGTTTTGACAAATTTAAGGAGCTTGACTTAACCGTAAAGTGCAACTCTTCCATGGAATTAGTCGGGATGCAAAACGAATAGCAAACACTGTTATGCAACCATAAGAAATACTCTCTCCGTTCCACAATGGATGTCTTAGTTTCCTCATTAGTCCGTTCAAAAAAGAATGACACAATTTCATATTTGGAAACAATTTACTTTAAAACTTACCACTTTACCCTCAATGAAATGGTTTATAGCCGCATATTTAGCTATGACTTATTCTAATACACAAGTTTCAAAAGTCTCGTCACGTTTCTTGAACTCCGATTCAAGTCAAACTAACACATCCATTATGAAACGGAGTACGTAACATCATTGGCTTTAAAATAAAAAATAGAAAAATAACATGTCTGTGCATGGGTACTATTAAATCAACAAAGGACATACACAGAGTGGCCATTGGAGTTGCAGAATGTGACTTATCATACGTACTACACTGCAGGAGTTTTACGACGTCGTTTGCTAGTGGCAACGCAGCTCCCAAGGGTGGCACAGTGGGTAGGGTTCAATTTATCAAAACTGGTCCCTAACCAAACAGACACTGGACAATGACTAGCCTCACACGTGTCCTATTATTGGTACATATATATATCAGAAATTTCAGAAAAATATATTGTACAATTGTACACTCTTGGACCACTTTAATTTTCTTTCTTTTTCGATTTTTCGCTCTATCCGCTTCGAGACGGACTAATCTGATATAAATTATAATCATGAAACATACTCGTAAGTATTCGTTAAGACTTAAGACCATCAATATATGTTTGATTCGGTACGCGATTCTATGGGTGCCAATGTAGCTTAAGATTGTTAGGATGGATAACGATAATAGTCCACGTGCATGCAATCAATAGTTCAATACTAACGAATAAAGTTTTTTGTGTTTTCGGACCTCATAGTAACAAGAACGAGCGTCCATTAGCAGAAGTAAAAAGTCGTGGTTAATAAATTTTATGTCACGACATAAGAACCGATTAATCCATAGTGTATCGTGAAGTTATATGGTTGTACTTGTGAACCAACCTTAAGGTATATGCACACATTTTGTGGGATAAAGTGCTCCCAACTAAAGCCGACATAATTTTTGGAATTCAAATATGCGACATATGATTAGGAGTGTGACACTGTAATGAATAACAAATGTGTGGTTTTACAAAGTATACAAAATAGTATTTGACAAAAGAAAAACGTCCTTTCATCTCAATTATTTTTTCTCAAATATTTCATAACTATAATAATTCCAAAGAACAATTGAAAGATTTTCGATCCATCAAATAATAGAAGATATATAAATTTGTCATTTTATATGAAACTTTTTTTCCCATAAATTCAAGATTTACCATAAAAAAAAAAAAAAGTTGGCCAAGAAAAAACAGTTCTCACGTGTTGAGTGGGACCCACAGAAATATTAAAGTAGGGCCAGGGTGAGGGGAAAAGGTTGTACTGGCTGATCAACTAAACTGCAGGTCAAAATACCCACCACCCACCAACAAGCAAAATAACCATTAAAATCCACAAGAAATATAACAATGGAAATACTTTTTTTCTTTTTGTTTATCATTCGGTGTCCGATATTAAGTTTGGAGCACGAAGTAATTCGAATTCACGTCACACAATTTTATTCTTAAATTACGAAGTTAAGGATGGAGTACTATTTACTATCAACTACAACTTTCGGTAGTTATATAAATTGTGTGGCATGAATTAATTCAGATTCACATCAGAAAGTTTTATTATGGGTGTAAATTAATTTCTGTCAAAGACGACTTCATTCTTAGGTCTGGAGGTTAGGAAAGAGAACTATTTGCTACTTCACTACAACTCTTAATAGTTTCTTTACAAACTTATTATAACAATGCCTTTCTTTAGCCGGAAGTCTATCGAAAACAGACTCTTCACTTTGCTGATTAAGGTCGGTGTATATCTCACCGACCTCAAACTCCACTTGTGAAATAATACTGAGTATGTTGCTGTCGTACAACTCTCTCGATAGTAAAACGATAATACCTACTATAAAAAGGAAAAAAGAGAAAAAAGAATAATAGGAATTTATGGGTAGGAAAGAAGGCATAAAGAAAAGGATATAAATAGTGTGCTGGGTATACATGAGCCAACCTTGTTGCCTGCCGCGAAGCAGACAATTAGAAAGACTCTACTACACTCATTAAATCACTTTAATTTTATGACATAATAGTACTCATTAATTAAATTATTTAATAGTATATATGAACTCTGTTATAAATTACTTTATCGGTCTCAAATTATTTATCATTCTTTTAAAAAATAGTCGTTTCAAAATATATTTGTTACTACTTAAGTTCTAAACTAACACTTCTTTTGATTCTCCTGAACGTCCGATATAATTAATACAACACTAACGAGCACACTACGTCTAAATTTGACAAAAAAATACTAATAATATGTCGTTTATTTTCTAAAATGACAAATATTTTGAAATAGATTATATTTATGGAAATAATAAATACTTCATCCGTCCCAAATTAGTTGACGCTTTAGCAAGATTTATTTGTCCCAAAATAGTTGACACTTTAGGATTTCAAGACTGCTTTTGTCAATTATATCCAACTATACCCTCAATTATTAATGGTATTCTCAAAAAAAGTATTTAATAGGTACCTCCGCACTCCGGCGCTCCACTGAACAACAGTTTTCCGCCTTACTATATTTAGAATAGTGGTCGATCCTTCGGGAGTTACATTCGTAACTTAATGTAATGTTATGTTCACCATCTTTTCAAGAGTACTACCTTGTACGTAGTCTATGTCTGGGGAGCAATACTTGACAGGAGATAGACCTATTTATTGATTTTCTTAATGGGCGTGCAATAGTTGAAAGTATCGACTAATTTGGGACGGATGGAGTATCTCGCAAAAAGATGAAAAAAGCCTCATTATTAGTAGGCACGTACAATTTGGCGCCGTTAGTAACTAACACAAAAGTATGAGAAATAGCTTTACTTTTCCGTCAAAAACCTGTCGTCATCCAAACAACCTGGTCCCCTAGTTAAAATTTAACCATAGTTAAAATCTAGTCCAAGCGTTACAAAACCAACACCCCCCACCCCCCACATCTCCTGCTCCCTCACACTACACAGATGAATAAAGGAGACTCTGAAATCACGTTCTCTGCAGCTGCATTAGAAAGCAACAAATCAAGCCTTATATTTAGCTGTTTTTACGACTCTTCGTAACGTCGTTTATAACAACAACATACTCAGTGTTATTATATTAGTAGGCTCGTTTTATAACAACCAACAACATACTTGTCGTCGTATTGGTGGGGTCGTTTTAAAACAGCAACAACATACTCAATAATATTTTATTAGTGGGGTCGTTGTAACAAATCAATATATTTTGTGTTATCCTATTAATGGTGTCCTTTGTCCTATTGGTGGGGTATTTGAAACAACGACAACATACTCAATGCTTCTAACAACAACAACATATTCGCTGCTATTTCATTAGTGGGGTCGTTTGTAACAACAAAATAATCAGTGTTATCTTACTAGTCGAGTCTTTTAACGGTGTATTGCAAAAAGAAAAAAAATAATTATTACTACTAGCTGCTCAGTGGAACTAGTACTAGTACTAATGTTTGCATTTATTTTTCTGCAACTGTAGTACTATATTTACTATACATGCATATAGGACTTAAAACTTTTATTGTTTGTTTAGTCATAACTTATATAGTACATGTTATGTTGTTATAAGGGGGTTGCTTTTACCAAACTTTTATGTTCTTTGAGCTAGTTCTTGATTAACAATTCTGGGGTCTCATTTGGGATTGCGAATAAAGTTTCACATCGGTAGCTGAAAAGTTTGTAACAGAACAATTTCATGGCGAATAATGGATGTTATCAGTTTCAACAACAGAGCAATTTTTCAGCTGAAGGTATGATTTTTATGTTGTAATTTTGTGAATTCTTGATTTTTTTTATGTTGAGCCGAGGGTCTATCGGAAACAGTCTTTCAACATCACTCGAATTACCCTCGACCCCACTCGTGAGATCATACTGGTATGTTGTTGTTGTGGATTGTTAAAAATGTGGTTTTTGTGTGAAAAGTTTCAGGTAAGGATGATTTGTATCAAGAGTTATGGAAATTATGTGCTGGTCCATTAGTAGATGTACCAAAAGAAGGAGAAAAAGTTTATTATTTTCCACAAGGTCACATGGAGCAAGTAAGTTTAATTTTTTTTCTGTTTTAGGTGTAGCTGGTTAATTTAAAGCTAAGTTCTTGGTTTCAAGTTATGGAGTTAATATTTGGATTTTCTCTTTTAAAGTGTCTTTATTCTTGTCTTGGTAATTTTTACTATTTATGGGGATTGTAAAGTTTGTGTCTTTCTTTATTTGTCCTACTTTTGTTTTTGGTTTGGATAGTTGGAAGCATCAATTAATCAGGAGTTGAATCACAAGATTCCATCATTCAATCTGCAACCAAAGATTCTCTGTCGTGTTATTCACATTGAGCTCAAGGTATGCTACTCTTCACTAATTTTGATATTTGTTTTTATTGTACTTTTTGATAATGGTTTTTAATGAATTGATTGAGCCGAGGGTCTGTCAGAAACAGTCTCGGTATGAGTAAGGTCTAAGTACACCTCATCTTCCTTGACCCCACTTGTGGCGTAACACTGGATATGTTGTTGTTGTTGTTGTGACTTTTTGGCTGAACCAATTTTGTCTATGGATAGGCTGAGCAAGATACTGATGAGGTCTATGCCCAGATTACTTTGATGCCAGTAGCACAAGATGTAAGAAGTTAAAAGAACCCCTTTTCTTACTTGAAAATTTATGTTTTACAGTATTGGAATGCTTTTATGAATTTTTGTGATTGATTTGGCTGTAATTGGCTTATCTACTTTAGCAAACCGAGCCGACTAATCCAGATCCATGCCCGCCCGAGTCTCCGAGGCGTAAAGTTCACTCGTTCTGCAAGGTTTTGACTGCCTCTGATACAAGCACTCATGGTGGATTTTCAGTTCTTCGGAAACATGCTAATGAATGTCTTCCGCCGCTGGTAATATTTGTTGATCCTTTCATAAAGGATACAGTTTGTCCCCTTTGTGACAAATTGATGCATTAGCTCTCTTCTTGTTGCCTTTTGTTAGGATATGAACCAGCAGACTCCAACACAGGAATTGATTGCGAAAGACCTTCATGGCATCGACTGGCACTTTAAACATATATTTAGAGGTAATTCTTCTGTTTACAGTGTATAGTAGAAGATGTGTATTTCTTGTTTCAATTTGGGAGGGCCTGCATCAAGAAGATAGTTATGAGCTTTATCATTTGTCTATGAAGGTCAAAAACTCACTCCTAATTGGTTTATTTAACAGGCCAACCTCGGAGACATCTACTTACCACAGGGTGGAGTACCTTTGTTTCTTCTAAGAGATTAGTGGCTGGGGATTCTTTTGTATTCTTGAGGTATTCATATCTGGCCCTGGTTTCTTGTATGATATCTGATTCCATAATTTTCTACTATTATTGCTGGATATCTTTCTGAAAAAGTTACTCGGTATAGTTTTTTTACTAACTATACTCGGTGGATTTGTTGGCTCTAGGGATGAGAATGGTGAACTACGAGTTGGGGTCAGGCGACTTGCTCGCCAGCAGAGCTCAATGCCATCATCAGTGATATCAAGCCAGAGCATGCACCTGGGAGTCCTAGCTACAGCATCTCACGCTGTTACAACTCAAACCTTGTTTGTTGTTTACTACAAACCTAGGTTTGTCCCCTGCATTTCCTTTCGATTACCATCCTTCTGCCAAGTAGAGATCGCTTCTCAGTTCTCATGCCATAGAGTGTACTAATCTATCATATGTTTTTCAAATTTCTGCTGTGACAAAACCTTCAGAACCAGTCAATTCATCATAGGCCTCAACAAGTACTTGGAGGCTGTTAAACATAAATATTCAGTTGGCATGCGATTTAAGATGCGGTTTGAGGGGGAAGAAAATCCCGAGAGAAGGTAGTGAGATGTCAAATTTATAGACGTCTTGGAATTGTTTGTTTATATTCCAACTGTTAGCACTGACCTGTATTGGTTTTTTCTTGGACTATTCCTTTATTATTTCTCAGATTTACAGGCACTATAGTTGGGGTTGATGATCTTTCCTCGCAATGGAAAGATTCTACATGGCGATCATTGAAGGTTGATATAGTTAAAAATCTTTGGTCGAGTATTCATATTCAGCAATATTCGTTGGGTTCAGTTGACAATCTCCATTTCCTCCCTTTATTCCAGGTTCAATGGGATGAGCCTGCATCCATTTCTAGGCCTGACAGAGTTTCTCCTTGGGAAATAGAACCTTTTGTGGCGTCCATTCCTAATCCCCTTGTCCAGCCAATGACAGGGAAGAATAAAAGGCATCGACCATATAGTGAAACCAAAATATCAGGTTGAAATGAAAATTTTAACACCATGTTTGTTTTTGTTGGTTTTCGTTGTTGATATTTAATTTCCATTTATTTTCTTATTTTTTGCCTTTATTTTCCTTCTAGAACCTGCATCCTCAACTGCATCAGCTGTCTGGAATCCTTCCCTTGACTCGCCTCAATTTAACACCACTCTTGAAGGACAAAAGAGTGACTGTCCCTTTTCTTTGCATGCTACACAAAATGATACCAGTTCAACTGGCATCAAAAGCAGCAGCTCGAAATGCACATTTACGTCTCATATTGAGGGCGGTTGGCGGCTTCCTCAGTTAAACACTTCTTCAAATATGCTTGTGGATGAGACAGAAGACATTAAAAGTGCTTCTGCATGGTCTGGTTTTCCAAGTGTTTCGACCTCACAATTCGGGAAAGGGACTAATCAGCCGATTCCCGGTCTTACTGATGAGAAAAAGAGTGATTCCAACACAACTTGTAGATTATTTGGTATTGACTTGAAAAGTACCTCAATCAGCACTACTGAGGCACTGCTGCCAAAACCTGCCAAAATTTCTGATGTCGCAGCTGAGAGGGCACCTCCTAGCACAGTGCCTGCTGGTGATTCAGATCAAAGCTCCGACCTTTCAATGGACATCAAGGATCAAAAGCCAGGCCATTTGCAGTTACCCCTAAAGGAGGCTCAAAGCAAGCAGAGTTTTTCCACCAGGAGCTGCACCAAGGTATTTAGGCAAAAGAAAGAAAATCAATTACACCATTATAAATTTATTATTGCCTCGAAAGATATTTATTACGACTAACATTTTTTCGTGTGGGCAATCCCTTGAGAAGGTTCAAATGCAAGGGGTAGCTGTGGGCCGTGCAGTGGATTTAACCGCACTGAAAGGTTATGATGAGCTTATAAAGGAACTTGAAGAGATGTTTGAAATCCAAGGAGAGCTTCACCCACGAAATAAGTGGGAGATCGTGTTTACAGATGATGAAGGGGATATGATGCTTATGGGTGATCATCCATGGCTGTAAGTTCTCTTTTCCTTTAGCAATTCAAGACGGAAACATATAACCACCTTATTATATAATCTCAGCTACTTCCTGTATCTTAATATGTGGCCTATAATTTAACTGCGCAGAGAGTTTTGCAATGTGGTGAGGAGGATTTTCATTTGTTCCAGTCAAGATATGAAAAAATTGAGTGCAGTAACTAAACCCCTATCGTGTGCAGACAGTGAAGTGACTGCTCTATAAGTTGAATCACTTTGTCATCTCTTCGACTTCATTCTCCATATGTCACTGGAAAAAAGAACAGTGTTAACATAGCACGACATAGAAGCAAGCTTCTTTCTCATTCTTTTATGTTAGGCTGTTGGAATGAGTCGTCGTTGCCATGAAGAAGATCGAGGAAATAGCTACTAGTTCATGCTCGATTTTGAGAGCGGCTAAGTAATTAACTTCTTGTATTAGGATCAACTAGTATAGGTATAGTATTAGGAGTTGTGAATAGTTAATGTTAATGGTGTTTCTAATGGGAGAGTCTTGTGGTTTGTAGTGTTCTATTCGTCTATCTGTATATATTCATGTGTCGTTGTAGAAGTCGAGCATTCGATGTATCGTCCTGTTAACTTGCTGCAACTTAATGAAATGAGATGGTGAAAACTTCTTGATGCCTGCCCTTTCTGTATTTACTTGTCTTCAATACAATCTCTCATATGTGGTCTTGTTCTTTTTTCATAAAGGTTTATGAGTAAGACTTGAACTCGGAACATTTGCTTGATGTATGTCGTATTATGTGAGACATCTAAAAACTTAAATGGTTAGATATGACACTTTTATTGACCCTTCGGGGACATCCGATAAAATTGGAACGATACAGAGATATGACTCACTTTTATTTACTGAGTAATCTATTCAGCAATCTTCCTCTTTGATGTATGAATTTTAATTTGATCATATCAAACTATATAAGCAAAACATCTGATGCAAATAATTAAAGGTTTATCTTTGGAGCTTATAACTTCAAGAAATAACACAGACAACTAATCTATCTAAACAACCCTCGTGGTGGGCTGAAGTTGAATTTCAACCCTTGTGGGCCGAACTTGTGTGAAGTTCAACCCATAAAGGATTGAAGTTCCAAAAGGTGACATCTCATGCAAAACCAATTAAAAAATGGATTTTTATACTCTATACCCATGAAATTTAAAATATTTACAAGTCATACCGATTAAAAATTACACTACCCATAAAACTAAAAGTATTTACCCAACCTACCCAGTTATTATTGTATACCTTTGTTATGCCTTATAGGTGTATACCTTTAAGTTATACTGCATAAATTATAGTATAAAAATCTGGAGGGCCATTTATTACTGTATACATTTATTATATCTTATGTGTATACTTTTATTGTATACTGAATAAAATATGGTATACAAGTCTGGATGGGTAGAGTGGTAAATAGTTTAATGGGTAGGTTGGGTAATATTTGAAAGTAGTGGGTAGTGGCTGTAATTATTTTAGGTTTTGTAGGTATTTTTGTAAGTATCACTTACAAAAATAGCTTCAAACCAAAGACTATTAGCAAACGTGGCTATTCGTGCACGTTGCCCGATTGTACATGATCCATATAGGTCCATTCTTTAGGTTACTTACAAAACTATGGCATCGGAGCAATTGGTTTGCCTTTTCGACTCCTGTAACAATGGATTAGCAAAAATGGCATCTACTTGATTTAATGAATAAATTTTGGATGAAAATATCCTTATTAATCTTATAAATGATGCTTATATTTCCGCCCTCCCCCCCCCCCCCCCCTCCCCATTTTTTCTCCGTAAGTACTGCCTAAGAGGCTGTACTTGTATTTGACACCCCTTTTTTAGGCAATACTTGCCCTTGAATTCTTCCCAGATTTTGTCATCTCAGTGGAAGTTAAGCAGCATTTGTTGTTGACATTCTTCCCTAGGCAATACTAGCCGTTGACATCTTCCTACGTTCCCTCAAATAACTTGAAGTGATGCCTACGGACGAAGCGAAAGCCATTTTACTAAAATTATCTCAAGCGGAGACAAACTCGACCTCAGAACTAGTCAATTATGGGGATACTCAGTGTAACTTTTGGCCATTCATTAGTTGTACTTTCTGGACTATCTACCTTGTATCCTTGTGAGGAACTATGACCATATAGTCAACAGTGATCACAACTACATGAGGTCACTGTATGGAAAATGGAAAAAAAAAAAAAAAAAAACAAGAATGGAATGATAAAATACTACTAGAATACTTATTTCTGTTAAATTTTCCATCTACCATCACAACAAAGTAGTGAAATGATAATAAAAATTAAAAGGTTTATGCTATTATATACCTTAATCTTTGGACATACGTAATTAAATATATGTAATATATATTTAGAAATTGTATGCATGTGAGTACCATATGTACGTTTGTGAGATGTACCAAATTTATATATATTTTGACTTGTGTATGGGCACTTGATGTTTGTGAAATAGAACACTGGCTAGTAGGGGCGGAGCTAGAGAATCGAGTGCGGGTACCGTCGAACCCGTTACTTTGGTCAAAACTTTATTTTTATCTTAAAAATTTATTTAATAAGTATAATTTCATTAATTTAGAATCCAATAACTTAAAAGAATCGAAACCCTAATTTTACAAGCTTAAAAATCCGGACTTTACCTCCGATCGTTAGTAAGTGACTATTCACTTATATTTAAACTGGATGAGTGTCCTATATCGATTTTGTTGGTATATATATATATATATATATATATATATATATATATATATATATATATATATATATATATAACCGTGTCAACACGGCAGCGATGGATGTCTAACCTTTAGATCTCTTCTTTCTCAATAAAGGCGGGTAAGGAAAGTCCGAAGGCTAATCCGGCAACTGCTGGCTAGAAGGCGAAAACCGCTTTTGCCAATCAAAGCCCCAAAACTAGTAAGGGCACTCGTGCCCCAGCAAGCCACCCCAACCTACCGCCAAAATTTGACTTTACTAAACAAGCGATAAAGGATTTTTCTATCTTATTAGTCAAGGGCTAACGAGCAAGAAAACGGATATGCCCTAAGAAGCAAGGGCTTTCGTGCAGCTGCTGCGCCCTTGTTATATAACATCACCTTAAAGAATTATTTGATTTACTTGAGATGACAAAAGCTCAAGACATTTGTTGTGATTTGTATTTGTTGGAGCACCTGGCGCACGCAATATTTGACCATTTGGAGTAATCAATAATATTAATTAATTAATTTACTTTAAAAAGAAATCCCATCTACACATAGTTTCTTGATTTTAGCTATACATTCATGTAACCTTAAATTATTTGTCACAATATAATACAAACACGGTACTCATTGATTGATCTTTATCTCATATCAACCTATTAGTTTTCTAAAATATTTCTAAGTGGTAATTATCAGATGTTAATTACTCGTACTTGACCAGCTAATTAGAGTACTTACTCCTTTGGCATAAAATCTCAAACACGATGTAAATTTTGTGGTGGATACGACAACAAAAAAGCCTTTCTCCCCAACCGAGGTGATAGACCACCTTATGGCCGATATGATTACCAGCCAAAGGGCAAAAAGACGGGGTTGAATGCGACTCTACCAATACCAATCTCCTCTGGAGCAAGGAAAGGCAACTCTGCCTGGTATCGGTAACGATTAACATATTCTTTATTTTTTAGAGAGGGGAACCCTTACTTAAGAACAGAGAGTGGCGAGCAAAAAAGCAAGGCAAGGGATAAAGGAGAAGTACTGTATTTAATAAGACCTATACTTAACAAGATAAATGCTACTTCCTCTGTTCTAAAAAGGATGACATGTTTCGGATTTCGAGAGTCAAACAAGTTTATTTTGACTGTGAACTTGAATATATAATCTTTAAGTTTGTTTGAACAATATTTATATATTTAAAAACTACATAAAAAATACTATATGTCACAATAATTAATAATTCAAAATATTTAAAAGACATATGAAAGTATTACAGTAAAAAATAAGCTTATTTGACTCTCGAAATCCGAAACATGTCATCCATTATGGAACGGACGGAGTAATAGATAGTACGATGATGTATACATGAAAGTGTTGCACATGCAAACTTGTTAACACCTGTTAGTTTAAAATACAAACTATTAAACGAACCTAATAAAGTTTATTTGCTTATAATGAAGTGAACATACATAATTAGTATTTTTTAAACATAAATTTTAGTACCAATTCTAGTCAATCCACGTGAATGGGAGAATCACTAATTCTTTGATGTGCAATTTTTTGTCTTTTATGTCAACTACAAGTAGTCGATAACAACCCTAAAAACAAGGTAGAATAATATCTTTAATTTGTCTAGTTAATGAAGATTACTGGTATCATTTTAGTAATTTGATATAATAATGATTAATGACCTGAAAGCATCTTGTAGTTTTTAACAGCATATGCTTGTACTTTCTATGTTGATAACTAGTATCACATACTCGCTCTGTTCCAAAATAGACGACACTATTTCCTTATTAGTCCGTTCAAAAAAAAAAAAATAGGCTAAAACATCAAATAAAGTGGACCGGAGGGAGTAAAATGCTACTCCCTCTGTTCAAAAAAGGATGACATGTTTCGGATTTCGAGAGTCAAACAAGTTCATTTTGACTGTGAATTTAAACATATAATTTTTAAGTTTTTTGTAACAATTTTTATATGTTTAGAAACTACATAAAAAGTACTATAAGTCACAATAATTAATAATTCAAAATATTTAAAAGACATATGAAAATATTACGGTCAAAGTTAAACTCGTTTGACTCTCGAAATCCGAACTATGACAACCATTTTGGAACGGGGGAGTACTAGTCATTTTCATTTTGTGTAATATCACAACGTGAAAAGACAACATTTCATATCGAGACATGGTCCAACATATGACAGGATCACAGAGTATCTAATATAAATTTTTAAACAAAATGGCAACCACACCAAGGCTGTGGTTGTACGTAATTGCTAACTTCATATATTTTATATAATTTTTTTTTTAAAAAGATTTATGTAACTTAAATTTAAATAAAAATTCAAGATGAACTACTCAAATAGTCAAATGAATGGTTTACTATAAATAGTAGGGCTACATAGCACACACACTCCATCGACCCTTGAGGTATCAGCTAAGCGCCACCACAAAATGGCCACCATAGTCGGCGCCACCGCCACCGCCGCCGCCACTAACGGCGGTCTTCACTCCCTAGAAGTGAAAACTCTACAACATATCCTCAACCGTGCATTTGCTCTTATTTACCTTATTGCCATCCTAACTCTTTTTTATAACCATACCCTAAAACTCCTAAACTCCAATAATATTATCTCTTTCACTATATCAATTTCCATATTAATTTCCGATATAATCTTAGCTTTTATGTGGTCAACTATCCAATCTTTTCGTATGTGCCCTATCACACGTAAAGAAAGTCCCGGAAAAATTAAAAAATTTCCGGGACTTGATATATTTATTTGCACGGCGGATCCTTATAAGGAGCCGCCGTTAAACGTCGTAAATACGGCGTTATCAGTTATGTCATATGATTATCCGATTGAGAAAGTTTCTATATATGTATCTGATGATGGAGGTTCAGAACTTACATTGTTTGCTTTTATGGAAGCTGCAAAATTTGCTGTATATTGGTTACCCTATTGTAGGGAAAATAAAATAGTAGAAAGGTGTCCAGATGCATATTTCAGTTCAAATTACACTGAAAATTATGAGTCTCAGAAAATTAAGGTATGTATATATACTTTGTTTGCAGTTGTTTTTCAATTATCTGTTTTGCATGAAAAATGGTCTTTGAAATAGCAGTATCTTTGAAAAAGAGTTTAAGTTCTATACACTGATAGTATAAAAAATATCGGAAATGTTGAACTTACATTGTATATGGAGTATATGTTATGTCCTGTTGTTGGTATTGCATTGAGCATATGAGTATTGCACTCTGGTTTTGAGCATTGCATATACTTTTCGGTTGGCGATGAGAGTCCCGCACCGATGAAGGGTCATTATTGCATATACTTCCCGGTAATCGATGAGAGTCACGACCCGGTGAAGGGTCATTATTGCATATACTTTCCATTTGGCGATGAGAGTCCCGCACCGGTAGAGGGTATTAGAAAATATATGCTTAATTTTTTTAATAAAAATACTCATATAGAGTATATGTTAATTGTTTCAGTTGTCTTAATATTGTAGAGTACTTAATCATTTTAGCCAAATCAAATTAATATCTAAATAGTGCAAAAAAACATAAAAAGTCTCATGAGTCACGACATATAATATATTCATTATTCAACATAATAAACTCAAAAACCTGCATGGGGCAGTGACGATTATTTTTTCTAAAACTCTTCATAAGATTTTTTTATTGATCGAATCTTGCATCAAATGAAACAAATACAGATGATTAATATAGTCGAAGCCAACTAGTTTGATATTACTACTAATTAGGGATAAGTAGTTAATTAATTTCTTAAACTTAAAAGTTCCACGTGATTAGTGAATTCATGTAGTTGTGAGAATGTGTCTGAAAAATCGAGGTTTTTTTTTTAAAAAAAAAAAAAAGAAATGTACAATGGGATATATGAAAGTTACATATGGGGTTGTATTTCATACATATGGCTTAGCATTTTAAATTTTCAGCAACATGTGAAAGCATGTGGGACGTTTCATTTTCGCAGAGATAGGGACGTTTCAAAATGAATGACACTATTTTCTTATTGATCCGTTAAAAAAAAAACGACACAATTCTAAATTTGGACATATTTTTGAGTTGAAACTACTATTTTACACTTAATGAAATGCTGTATAGCCATATATTTATGTATGACTTATTTCGGACCACAGGTTCCAAAAGTCTTACTACATTTCTTAAACTCCGTTTCAAGTCAAACTATGACAACTATTTTGGAACGGGAAATATATATACGTACTCCTCGTCTATAGCAATCATTGAAGGAGCATAGGGGCAAGGAAAAATTTTGAAAATATGTATTTAGTTGATTATTTGTGTAGCAGTATAGGATAAGCAACTTGTACAATTTGCTTGACTAGTCTCATGAGGCCTACTTTGATTCAACGATATTTATTATCTATAAATATTTCATTCTATTTCTCTTTTGTCATTTTGTATTTTGATTCAATCATTCTGACGTTATAGACATGGCAAGATTCAAGAAAACCATATATCTTTTGTCATCAATCATTTAGTGAGTCCCAAAATAACTAAAACTATATGTCATGTTTGTTATAATGCATGTGTTTGACTCGTAAATCTCGATTGCCAATATTAGGATAAAGTTAAACTCGTTTGACTCTTGAAATTCGAAACATGTCATCCATTGTGGAACGGAGGGAATATATCTTAAATGTCATTATAATTGTGGTCATTATACTTTTGATATTAGACTTGTGGTTATTAATTAACATGTTATAATATCTGTTTAATTAAATAAGCTTCTATTAAGAGAAAAATAAATTGTTTCTAAATATAACAATGCAATATTTCCTAACAAATTAATGATAAAATAGTGTCTTTGTCACTTGAGATGGGAAGGTAATAGTTGTTGTACATTATAACCATGCATGGTTCCACGTATAACTTTTTAATTTTTGCCAAAATGGTACTCAGTTCTCCCTCCGTTCCAATTTATGTGGCAACATTTCCTTATTGGTCTGTTTAAAAAAGAATGACAGCATTCTAAATTTGGTAACAATTTAACTTCAAAATTACAGTTTTGCTATTACTGAAATGATTTACAGCCACGCAAACTTCTTTGGCTTATTTTACACCGCAAGTTTCAAAAGTCTTTCTTTATTTCTTAAACTTTGTGCCGAGTCAAACTATGACAAATAAAATAGAACGGAGGGAGTAATTGATTTTTGGGCATATTTGATAATTTTTATGTGTGGTCTTGATCCATGTGAAGATGATGTACGAAAGCATGAAGACAAGGATAGAAGATGTGGTTGAGAAAGGAAAAGTAGACCAAGATTATATTAATAATGAACAAGACCATCAAGTTTTTAGCAAATTTTGGACTGCTGGATTTACTCGCCATAATCATCCCTCTATTATTCAGGTTCGTAACTTATCCGGTGTATTCACAAATGGGGTCTGGGAAGGGTGAGACGTACGCGGACTTTGCCCCCACCGAGGGGCAGAGGCTGTTTCCGATAGACCTCCCGTGGTCACTCTTTCTTGATCAACTTGACAATATCATCAATTCACTTTTCAGGTTTTATTAGAAAGTGGCAAAGACAAAGATATAACAGGTCATGGGATGCCAAATCTTATTTATCTTTCAAGAGAAAAAAGCAAGAGCTCTCCACATTATTTTAAAGCTGGTGCCCTCAATGCTTTAGTAAGTATATTAAATTTAAATTATATTATTTTCACGATTGTATAAAATATTAATTATAGTACTTTTCTTATAGCTTCGAGTTTCGGGAATTATGACAAATGCACCTATAATATTGACACTGGATTGTGACATGTACTCTAATGATCCATCAACTCCTCAACGGGCTTTATGCTACTTTTTGGACCAAACATTATGGGCCACTTTAGCCTATGTTCAGTTTCCTCAAGAATTTCATGGGCTCAATGAAGATGACATTTATGGTAGTGAGATAAAAGGTCTATTTCATACTAATCCAGTGGGCATGGATGGGCTTCGTGGGCCCAATTATGTTGGAACTGGTTGCTTTTTCCGTCGTCGGGCTTTCTTTGGGAGCCCATCTTCATTTGAGAAGCCAGAAATTCCGGAACTTTTCCCGGATTATGTTGCGAAAAAGCCCATTCAAGCCCAACAAAGTTTACATCAAGCCCACTATGTAGCAAGTTGCAACTATGAGGACCAAAGTAAGTGGGGTTCCAAGGTGAGCTTTATACCACCTAATATTTCTTTGTACTAACTAACATGTTACGTGGATTCAAAATTTTAAGTCAGTGAATGCAAAGTATAACTGTACTGACAACTTTTTCGTGGCATTTATCATTCGTGGCATGTATGTTAGAACATGTTGCCACGAAAAAGTTGTCAGAGTTGAAGATAATGGGTGCACTCATCTGCATCCACGGTCGATACACTAGGTCCGCCACTAACTACATTTGCAAATGTGCAGATGGGCTTTAGGTATGGATCACTAGTGGAGGATTACTACACCGGTTATCGACTTCAATGTGAAGGTTGGAAATCTGTGTTTTGCCATCCTGAAAGGCCTGCATTTTTAGGAGATGTACCTATTTCACTCCATGATGTGGTCAGCCAAAATAAAAGGTGGTCTGTGGGCCTTCTTGAAGTTGCTTTCTCAAAATATAGCCCATTAACTTTTGGTGTTCAGTCCATGGGCTTTTTTATGGCTCATTGCTATTCTCACTATGCATTTTGGCCCATTTGGTCAATACCAATTGCTCTATATGCCTTCATTCCTCAACTCACTCTCCTCAATGGAGTTACCATATTCCCAAAGGTATGCACAAATTTTCACTAATAAGTACTCCTTCCGTCCCACTTTGTTTGTCGTATTTCGGAATTCGAGAGTCTAACAAGTTTATCTTTGACCATAATTTTTATATCTATCTTTTAAATATTTCGAATTGCAATTTATTGTGACTTATAGTACTTTTCACGCAGTTTTCAAACATGTAATTTTATTTTAAAAAAGTTAAAGATTTTATATCCTAATCTACGGTCAAATTTAAGAAGTTTGACTCTCCAAACAGTAACTATGACGAACAAATGGGACAGAGGGAGTAATGACCATAGCGATATTTGTTCTTTAACTAGTTTAGATATTATAAATTTATCAGTTTTTATCGATACAACATATGGTTATCTAAAATTACATTTCTTTAATAACATCAGGTTTCAGAACCATGGTTTTTCGTGTACGTTTTTCTATTCCTTGGAGCATATGGACAAGATTGCTTGATTTTTATGTTAGCTCAAGGGACATGGAAAAGGTGGTGGAATGATCAAAGAATTTGGATGATAAGGGGATTAACATCTTTTCTATTTGGAACAATTGAGTATTTAACTAAACACTTAGGCATAGCTACACAAGGTTTCACTCTAACAAGCAAAGTAGTTGATGATGATCAAGGTAAAAGATACCATCAAGGAATTTTCGAATTTGGCGTTGCTTCGCCTATGTTTGTCACCTTAGCAACAGCAGCAATAATCAATTTAATAGCGTTTCTCAAAGCATTAGTGGATGTTTTCAAGGGCGAACGCTTGGATAGTCTCTTCCTACAAATGTTTCTTGTTGGCTTTATAGTAATAAATTGTTTGCCAATTTATGAAGCTATGGTTTTGAGAACTGATCAAGGAAGGATGCCTACAAGGGTCACTATTATTTCTACATTTATTGCTGCTAGTCTCTATGTAGCATTTGCTTTTCTTCTAGGAAGTGTCTAGCAAAGAGATTCTTGTTTGTTCAACTTTGTAGTTTTGGTGATTGTATACACAAACTAAGCAACTTGTAATGTGCTAAATCAAGAAAATGACTGGACTTGGGGTCTTCTTTTTGTGTCCTTAAATTCTCATTGTCATTGCTAGGTACTCCCACCGTCCCATTTTAGTTGTCGCTTTAGCAAGTTTCATTTGTCCCAAATTAATTGTCGCTTTAGCATTTCAAGACATTTTTTACCAATTCTTTCCAACTATGCCCATATTTAATAAAGGAGTATTTCCTAGAAAAGTCAATCCAATTTCATTTATTAGGGGTAAAATAGTAAAAGATATACCCTATTTATTAATTTCTTAATGGGCGTGCATAAGCCTAAAGCGACAACTAAAATGGGACGGAGGGGGTAGTAATACTTTTTATTATGCTTTTGGGCCCACCCTGTCTATATCAATCATCTATAATCCTTTACACCACTCACTCCTCTTAATAGTGTCTCCATCTTTTTTAAAGGGTTGGAACAAACCTTTTTGAATTTGATTTGTTTAAGAGAATATAAAAGAAGTAGATAATGCCTTTGAATAAATAAGTTTCCACTTTTTCTCTCAATATTTGTGGGTTCATGCATTTTCTTGTACATTTTTATATTTGTTATAGCATGTGACACAAGGTAGCTTGAACGTTATCTTATTATATGCATTTAATTCTGAATCCGCCGCCAGTCTACAATATAACATCATGTATATGTAGTAACATTTTTGTTATCTTTTAGTTATAGACTGTGACAATCATATGCAATGTAACTTCTTATATCTAATAAAAGCATAGTCTTGTAAAGGTCCATCTAACAATAAGATGCTAATGACTATAAAATGGTGTCCTGCACTAATGTTTCAACTCCTTTGCTAATCTACCATTCAAGATAAAGTTAAGCATCATCCTAATAAATTTCCATTTATATATACTGTATATATACTGTATGTATACAGTATATATTTCCACCTATTTCTCTGTGATTGCAAATTCAGCAAAGATAAAAGGGATGCATCCATTTCTTGCATTCATCTAGCTTGCAGAGATGCAGCAGATTCACCACATGTTCTTGCTCATTTCCGTGCCTCGATGACCAAAAAAATTCGTTTTGCTAACTTCACAGACTAGGCCTAATGCTGATAACAAGAGCTTCTACATGTGAAGAATCTCTATCAATATTGTTGGCAGTGATAGAGGATGAACTAGCAGTACTAGACGATTCATCGATCATCACAACATGTTCTACTATGCTAATGTTGGTAGTGTTCACTCTTTTGTTGGAGTTTTCATCATCTAATCGAACTTGAGTGTTCGGTCCAAGAACAACAGCAGGCTGTTCTAGAGGTTGTGCATTTTTGTTGGTGATAAGAACATGACATCTACAGAGGGGACACGAGAAATTTGAACGAAGCCAATGGCGTATGCATTCCACATGAAAAATGTGTTTACAAGATGGTAGTTGGTGCAGCTCCTCTTTGATCTCAAATTCTCCCAAGCAAACACAACACCTGTGAGATTTTTCTCATAAATGTAAGTACTAGAGAGACAAAAAGTTGCCTTAAGTTCACCCTTATAATTAAGTGCTCACTGCAGTATGTAAATGAAATCTTTGAACCACATAGCTTAGCTTAAAAAACATTATCAAAATCCAGGCACCCTTTATCTCTAATTTCTGGTAGTACTTATCAACTTGTCGATATCGATAAAGTTGCATCAGGATTTACTAATCAACAATGTTTTAGCAAACTAGATCAGTTTTTGACATAGACAAATTAGCTAAACATGGATTTTTTGTTTAGTAACACAAATAAAAGTTAACTTACTGGGAATCCCTCATCTTTGAATCTTCATCAAATAGTATTATAGGAAGCTTGTTCTTGAGTATCCCTTTTATATCTATCTGACCCTGCAAAAATAGGACTACTATTAGGAAACTAGAAAGACCACTACTTTGTAAACTATGGTTCTTGTAAACTAACATGAATAATAGCTTGAGTAGAACTTCTTGGAAGTGTTGCTGCAGAGGAAGAACCAGTAGAAGCCCTTCTTTTGAGATAAAACAAGTAAAACAACAGAAACAATATGATTGAGAACAGTATTGGGATTGAAAATATGAAAGCTTGGTAAAGTTTAAGTTGAAGTGCTTGAGGGTATAAGTGAGGTGTGCTAGGAGACTCAGGGATCCCCATTGATATAAACTCCAAATGTTTCTTTAAACTCAGTTACTACAAAGTTTAATGGGAAAGATAACAAGCTATAAGCTAAAATACAGCAACCTTATAGTTTTATATACACAAACATTGTATCAGAAAAGAGTGGAAAAAGGTAAAAAGAGACATGTCTATATGGATTTAATTGAGATTTGATAAAGACAGCATCAATAATGCTTAGGAGACTGCTAAAATGTGAAGTTCTTTTAAGATCAAGAAGTGAATCAACATTCCATGATTACTTTATTTACACTTTTTTCAATGATGGGACAGACTTGCCACTAAGATTTTATACACATAAAAAGCAAAAAGAGAAGGCCCCTCATTCCACTCTTTCAATTCTCCCATTAGAAGCAGATATATATAAGTACTAATGATAAACTTTGTCACTTCACCCTTGTTTGTTGTTTGTTTCTTGTCTATCTATTTCGTTTCGGCTGGTTCTCCAGGATTGAGTTCGCCACGTTGTGAAGGAGCGAAGACGACTTCAGCTGTCAGGGTGAGCCAGCTTTTATTCCGGATGGCCACCAGTTTATTGGTTATTATTTCAGTTGCATTTTGCTCCCTTCAGGAGGTATTTGTCTTCTTTTGTACTCTTAGATGTCTAGTCTGGATAGCCCTAAACTTAGTATGTTGGGTAGTTAGCTGTAATTTTCTTTCGTACAGCTTAGAAGTGTCAATATGTTTGTGTGTTTTTTTTTTTAGTCTTGTCCTTATTTATGAACTATTATATTTATTTTCCTAATTTAATTGGTAAGGGTTCGCCCGACGGGTCTAGGGAAGGATGTCGGGTGCCCGCACGGCCTAACCGGATTCCGGGTCGTGTCAGTTGCCTTTGTCACTTTCCTTATGCATGTAATGACTACAGTAATACATAAGGTAGATATTTATTACAGTATCTTTGTTACTCACTAACTAGTCTTTTGACAAGACTTCAATAAAATACAAGATTATGTAATATGATTTCAAGGTTTGATAATCAATCAACTTCAGAAGATTGTCATGAAGGTAGTGAGCACTGATAAGATAAGCCTAACTTACCTTTTAGTTATAACCTTTACATGTAATGAAAGCCACTAAAGCAACAGTTTGTTGGGACAATTTTGTTGAACCTAACTCTCACAATCTTTTACTTTCTTAACGTTTCAATTTCTCATTGGACTTGCATTTTGGAAGATAAAAAGCATTCTTGAGTTTAGTAAAGACAGTTCTTTTTTCTTTTCATTTCTCTTTTTATGATGTTGGCGTCGCGATAACTTGCTCTCATTTCGACTATTTTATCGGAAACTTGTTACCTATCGCCAACACAAGTAAAGAACAACTGTCAGTTGTTTCTTTGCACTGATTTCTTTACATAATCTAAACATCTGGAATCTGTTCTGTTTGACATACACAAAATGAGTGGTTCTTCCTTATACTACACTCAGAAAGTTTACATATAAATGAACTTTTTCTTATCTGGAAATACCATTCAATGTGGTACTAGCTAGTGGCCCCTGCAACATGCATAGGTAACCACTATGCTCTAGACTAGTTATGTTGATTTAAGAATATTTATTATAGTTAAACTATTGTTCGAAAACTTTGCTCCTCAATATCGAGCAAATTGGAGTTGGTTATATGAATTTTCACTAACAATGTTACCGGTTACACCATTTAAATTTTCCAACCAAGAAGATAATGAAACAAATCATTTTAAAAGATTGACCTTCTAAGCCTGGCTGCTAAACAATACTTAAAAAATAGAGCTGAATTTAATCATGTGTACATAAAGTGATTCAACTTTACAGATGAAGACAAGTTTTATTACTAATTGTTAAGAGACTTGTATTGTATATAATATGAAGAGAAGGACATGCATTAGTGTAAGATCTTGTTTCCTGGTCAGGGTGAGCACTAGCCACTGATGATGGGGTGATCACTTTGATTAATAACTAATTTAAATTAGCAAATTATTGTTAAGAAATATCTTCAACAACCCTTGGACAACTATGGTGTCCACTTCGCTCGCCTCACACCGACTATTTCACTAGATACTTGCTGCATTTTACTAGTGTAGGTATCATGTAACTCGACGAAGATTCTCTTCATTTTCCTCTCTCAAAGTGGACATTGAGGTCATCCTCCTCTAACTACACCATTAAATCAGATACTCAAGATTTCGCATAAAGCAAAAGATATCAGAAATATTTTAACTTAACTACTAATCTACTATTAAAGTATCATTTGAACAATACAGTTGTCTTAAAGCAATCAACACACAAACTTGAACTAAATGTCTACTATATCACAACCCACAAAATGGTCAGTCCTGCTTTTGGAAACCAGGTAGTTAGATTAGGCAAAAGGGCCTCAACAGAAACAAGAAAATATTGTTTCTCAACTTCAGGAGTGTAACAGCCCAAGCCCGCTAGTGATAGCGTCCGTTTTGGGCCTAGGCCCGCACGGCTTTAAAACGCGTCACTAGGGTCTAAGGCCAGTTAACTTATATACCCAGCATCTCCGTTTTGGGCCTAGGCCCGCACGGCTTTAAAACGCGTCACTAGGGTCTAAGGCCAGTTAACTTATATACCCAGCATCTCCGTTTTGGGCCTAGGCCCGCACGGCTTTAAAACGCGTCACTAGGGTCTAAGGCCAGTTAACTTATATACCCAGCATCTCTCCTGTGTTATGCCGATGTGGGACACTTAACCCAACAAGAAAATATTGTTGAGGCCAGTTAACTTATATACCCAGCATCTCTCCTGTGTTATGCCGATGTGGGACACTTAACCCAACAAGAAAATATTGTTTCTCAACTTCAGGAGTGTAACAGCCCAAGCTCGCTAGTGATACTGTCCGCTTTGGGCCTAGGCTTTGTTTGCCGATGTGGGACACTTAACCCAACAAGAAAATATTGTTGAGGCCAGTTAACTTATATACCCAGCATCTCTCCTGTGTTATGCCGATGTGGGACACTTAACCCAACAAGAAAATATTGTTTCTCAACTTCAGGAGTGTAACAGCCCAAGCTCGCTAGTGATACTGTCCGCTTTGGGCCTAGGCTTTGTTTCTCAACTTCAGGAGTGTAACAGCCCAAGCCCGCTAGTGATACTGTCCGCTTTGGGCCTAGGCCCGCACGGCTTTAAAACGCGTCACTAGGGTCTAAGGCCAGTTAACTTATATACCCAGCATCTCTCCTATGTTATGCCGATGTGGGACACTTAACCCTTAGCTGGGGTGTTACAAGGAGCAACAGTCCACTTAGGTTCATAAACAAAGGCCACTGTCCAATAAAAGATACAAAATCCCCCCTACCAACAACCAAACAGATATCAGTAGACAGAGGGGAGGGTTTAAGTTCTATGAATCAGGGAAATGAAATGGTAATCTGACTTGACAACCAAAAAGACTAGAAAAGTAAAAAGATCAAGGATAATCTTTTATCAGGACTATAAGACTGCTCAATAATGCTACCATTATATTAAAGAAACAACGGTGATAGTAAAGCAGAATGAAATGGCAACTCAGTAATATAAAAAATATCATAAATTGATCTGAAAGTGATTGGCACTCTTTAAACATATGAGAGGCGAGATGAGGAAAACCTGCCCCTCCCCGTTATCGTCTTTTACAGCTAAACAAAATACAAATTAAACTAACTAATCAAACTAGTATTTCCTTTTCCTAATCTTGAAAGTGGACGATCGGATAACATCATCATCAGCCGTCAGTGTTGCTTCAAGGGCTGTAATGGATTCAGGTTTGGTAAAGTAAGTGAACAAGAGGTAGATCCCATCCAAGTATGTATTTGTCTCTCCAGCTTTATTTTTTTTCCTAATACTGTATGCAAGTGGAATAACCCCTCGGTTGAAGACCTCGATATACATACCACCACCAGCAACCAGCAACTGTCAAAGAGAAAGAAGAACTTAAGGACATTGAAGAACTTATGAAAACACTAAGCAAAAAAAACTTGAGAGTTGCATCGACGAATAGGCAGTATCATGTGCAACTGAAACTTGAGGGGAAACAGTGTTAACTTCTAACTTTGATGCAACTCCAGAACATAGTTGGAATAAGTCTATGACGCAAGCAAGAATATGAAACAACTGATCCACTGCCGACTTGAAGCATTAAAGATGCATTAACAATCTACCTATTTTTTCTATCTTTAGGTGAAATCCAGGCATTACAACAATACGGATCTCTCAAGTTAAAAGGTTCAGATTTAGCAACTTGTCACTTACATAAGAAGACATATTTGAGAATGCAAAATGGAGGTTTTTCGTTTTTATTTTAGAATGTCTAATCGGTTAATGGCTCAGGAAAGGCATGAAACGTGAATCTGGTTGAGAACTGATCACAGAAGGAATTATTATTCTGGTTAGATAGAAATGGAGCAAAAAGAAAGTAAACAGAGAGCTATTCTGAGTTCAAAGGATGGAAAAAAAGGTTAGCAAGAATGCAATACTTTGTACAGGTGGAGGTATCGACTAGGACTGATGTGTAAAGGAGACACAGAGAGACAGCAATTCATAGCTTTTCCACTGGAAACATGATGATTATAGATTCTAGAGCCAGCTTAAAATGAGGAGAAATTGTCGCTACATAAGTGATAATCTCATCCATTGGCTACAACAGACTGTATAGTTAAGAAATGTAGTTTGTACAGACTTAAACTTAGAGCCTCCGCCTTACAGCATAATACAGTAGTTTAGCTTGTGACTTAAACTTAGAACCCTCCACCTCATAGTATACAATAATCTAGCTCGTAGAGACTTAAACTTAGAGCCCTCCACCTTATATTATAGTACAATAATGTAGCTTGTAGAGGCTTAAACTTAGAGCCTCAACCTTATCAAGTTCTGAAACAGATGGGAAAAAGAATAAGATTATAAGGCAAGTTGTTCCATTGGAACAAGGAGAATGAAAGTTGTCGCAGAAGCCAAGAACTAGGTTTTCTCTCTAATCAGTTCATATCTATATCAAGCGTTAACTTAGATTATAGCGAAATATAAAACTTTGCACTCAAATTAGATAGTTATCAAATCAGAAGCTCAGATTTCCCAAAGAATGGTATTCCCTAATGAGGAGTAAAAGGAAGTAGAACTATGTTCTCTAACAAGCCTGTGCTCAAATTATCAATTGCAAGCTCAAAACTTCTTTTGCTTTCATTCCTCCACCCTTTCACAAAGATTACAAAGGACAGATTTTTAACCAAGAATTGCAAGAACAAGGAAAATAGTGAGTAAGAAAGGAGGGTCATATACTAGAGAATAATTACACCATCTACGTGGCTGCATTTTCACCATAACTAATCTTTTATATCATGATGGCGAACCAAAAATCAAGTATTTTTCTTCTTGCATTAGTTTTCAAATGAGTATCTGTATGACTATCTTCATTTCACAGTTCATATCGGAATCGGTTCAGCATATCAAATAACAAAATATGCAGCTTAACTTTTGATAATACTTACTCCCTCTGTACTAAGGCGTGGCACATTTCACTGCTCATTCATGATCGACAAATTAAAAGATATTTTCTTTTTCATTTCACCATTTGGATACGGAGAGAATTGCAACTTATACTGCTTCTTTCGCAGTTTTCAAATATCATTTTAGTTTTAGAAATATGAACAACACTAGTCCCATATCTCCTAAAACATCAACTTCCCTCTAAATAAGCAAAAAAGCGCCAAACAAATTGGGGCAGATGGAGTATCTGATTCAAAAGATTAAATTTTTAGCCTCCGAACACACTACCTCTCATGATCAAATAGTAATATCAGCAATTCCAAACTAAAAAGTTACCGCCTTTAGCATAGTCTTGAAAGTTTCAAAGGAACAACCCGCTAGGAGACACCAATTTCCAACATTGGTAGCAAGATTATTATTTTCTTTTAAAACTAAGGGTCGGCAGCACACAGTTCAAAACTCAACGGCTAATGAGTCCGCCCCTCTACTCTTCACCACTTAAATATCATATTTTTGTCTACAACAAGTTCAAGCAAGTAATATGGATACTAGTAATAAAAACAAATAATAACTACATATTCATATAACAAGTAAATGTGACCCGATAGTTTAAATCTTATTTACCTGCTACAACAGGTTTACCTAATACAACAGATAAATATATGTTGACACTGTATATAACTTAAACTCGATAGTAATACCCTCTCCAGATAACTACATAGTCATATAACAAGTAAATGTGACTGGATAGTGTAAAATCACATGATGGTGTAAACTTATTTACCTGCTACAACAGGTAAACGTGACCGAATAGTGTAAAACATATTTACCTACTACAACAAGTAAATGTGACCCGACAATGCAAAAAAGATTCTTACGCTGACAGTGTATATAACTTAAACTCGATAGTAATACCTCTTCATATTTCTGTGTAAGAGCAAGTCTTTCATCTTCAGACATATCAGGTCTTAAAACAGCCATAGTTTCATATGGTCTCAGCCCAGGTGGACACTGTGGTTCATCTTTATCTTCAACAGCTGAAATTCCAGACCAAGGTGTAGTTGGTGGCTCATCATCACCTGTTCCAAATCCACCTTCAAAGAAAGAACCTGAAAATTCAAGAGTTTGGGCCTTGATTATTGGGCTGGCCCTTTTGTGATACATGGGCTTAGAGGCCTTGAAAGTGAAAGGGTGGTGTGTGAGTGAGAGGATTGATGTTGCTAAAGAAGAAGCCATTGTTGTTGTTGAGAGGAAAAGTGGATAAGAAAGAAATGTCCACTTCCAAGTGCCTACATTGGTAAAAAATTGTCAAGTGAAATTTATTTGCTTTTCTTTAACCACATTGACTAGAAGATTTTTAAATGATACTCCCTCCGTCCCAAATTAATTGTCACTTTAGCAAAATGTGTTTATCCCAAATTAGTTGTCACTTCAGAATTTCAAGGCTAAATTAATTAGTTCTTTCCAATTATACCCCTAATAATTAAAAAAATTCATCAAAAAAAATTAATGGTGAAATATTAAATAAGGATAAGATAGTAAAAGAAACATCATATTTAATAATTTTTTTAATGGGCGTGAAAAAGCTAAAGGTACTTAGTAGCTATGGACAAACATATTTTTCAATTTTTTTTGAAAAACTACTCATGGACAAACGTGTCCTTAGATTATAATCACTAAAACAAAATACCTCTTAATATGCAAAAATTTTACATTAGATTGACAAAATAATTCACCGATGTCCTCAAAATTGACTGATTTATGAGATTTTGTCTCTATTTAAGATGATTTTAGCAAAACATCTCATGTTTCTTTTGCAGTCAATACTTCAAGTTAATTGAGAGAATGTAGAAATATGTCGAGGGCTAGTGTTGCCTGGAAAGAGGGTTAAATTTAAGTGTCGTCTAGGCTACATTTCAATTACTTGGGAGATTAAGGAACATTGAGGGCCAAGTACCGCCTTATGCAGTACTTTAAGACAACTAAGGAAAATGTGAGAATGGGTGAGGGCAAGTATTGCCCCACGGAGAGCGGGAGGGAGAAAATACGATGCGTATTAGGAAAGTCATTTTTGCTAAACCACCATTATGGTGGTCAAAAGGCAAGCCAATAGCCTTGGTGTCATAGTTTTTGTAAAAAGTTTTTTACGCTATGTACCCATGAAATTCAAAGTATTTACAAGTCATATCCATTAAAAATTATACTACACATGAAATGAAAAGTATTTACTCAACCTATCCATTTATTACTGTATACCATTATTACTGCATAAATAATAGTATACAAGTCTAGATGGGTATACCATGTAAATAGTTTATAGAGCTGGTAAATATGAAACTTATAGGTATAGATATATAAATATTTTGATTTTGATGGGTATTTTCGTAAATTTGCCTTTTGTAAATAACCCATTAGATTGATTAGCCCAGCTAAAAAGCCCAAAAACTCCTCTTCATGGGCTTTCAGGCCCCATACATAAATACCAACACAATCATCAATTCTCATTCCTTGGGTTTACTTTACTTGTAGAGAAAGAAGAGAAGAATCCGAATCCAAATCCAAATCCAAAAAGCTCCGAATAGAGATCCGAAATCAATACAATGGATCCAAAATTAACTGAAGTTTCACAAATTTTCGAACGATTCAAAGCTGCTTTTGTTCGTAATGATTTCGATACTTGCACTCGTCTACTCTCTCAGCTCAAGGTATAATTTTCACTCCCTAAACCCTAGTTTTTTTCGTCATAATTTGAATAATCGTTGTCGTATCGGAAACAGCTTCTCTAGCTTAGTCGAGGTAGGGATAAGGTCTGCGTATGCCTCGAGACCGCACTTGTTGTTGAGCTTTATACTTGGATAATTATGTATATGTTCTCTAGATTTTTTATATGACGCAATTAGTTTAAAAGAGATTAGTAAACTTGCTCTAAAATTATTATGTTAGACGATAAGGTAGTAATATATATTCGATGTAGTGTTCATTCCTCAACGAGTTCCCGCGGAGAGACTAATTGAAATTTTAAAGGTCGATCCTATCTCACATTACCTGCAAATGTATAAGAAAAGGAGACGATAGAGACGTAGATATATTCTATTACTGAGACCTTGTCAGGAGTATACTCGGTGTTTAGGTAAAGGGAAGACCTTTAAGGGCAGCCCGGTGCACAAAGCATTCCGGAGAAGGGCCCCACCCCTAGGGTGTGATGCATTCCGCCTAACCTGAAATCAGTTGTGCCACTGCTTGAACCCGTGACCTACAACTTTACCAGTTGTTCGAAGGCCCCCTTTCAAAATATGTTAAATGTCACGCTTCTATGAGGGTTCAAACTCGTGACCTTCTCATGGAATGATGCACTAGTTGCCGTTATGCTGGAATAGCTTCATCTAAGAAGGAAGACCCTTGACGTGTAATTTTAGAGAAACTCTTTTTAGGATGAATTATTGAGTATTGGAGTGAAATGAACCTGAATGAAGCAGAATGTGCATGAAGGAATGCTATAGCCAACACAAACTAGATTGGGAGTGAGTAGATATGATGCCAAAATGTTATTATCTTTGTGGTATGCTAGATATTAGCGCTGCTTTACTGCTTCATTGAATTCAATTTCAGAAGGGGTTCGTTAATGTCGAATTCTTTTATTTTGATGTTTTAGGTTATGCTGACTGGATTCAAGAGCCTGCCTCCCCTTTTTCAAGAAACGCCTAATGCTATCCATGAGTTGACAATTGCAAGTAAATATTTCCACTTTAATTTGTTAGTTTTTGTTTTATCATATTGTTCAATAGATTCTGAAGATGCTCATGGTTGGTTGTTGGTTGTGTATCTGTGGCTCTTGAGTACACTATATTGGAGACTCTATGTTCTTTTTTTTCTTCAATTTTTTGTCATATGCTCTAAATTTGGAAGTGTTTAAGACTGTCCAACTGATCAAAATGAAAAAGAAACAACTTGGAGAAGGATTAGGGTGATTTGTGATTGACCATGTCAGGACGACGCTCTTGCGTCTAGGCAATTGGTGTTATGTTAGTATTAGTAGAGTGTTATGTTATAGTATAAGCCATATGTATTTGGAGCTTGGTGATATTATATGGTTTTCTCAATCTCTACACTAATAATTTTCAATTGTATAAAAAACTCACAGGAGACATTTACGAGCATGCTGTTGTTTTGGCTGTGAAGATGGAGGATCAGGATGCTTTTGAGAGAGACTTTTTCCAGCTAAAACCTTATTACACTGATGCACGGTAACTATTTTGTCAAGTTTTAGTTCCATATGCCATTTCAGGCTTCTTTAGTCCTTTGACAAAAGGAAAAGCAATTGCCTAACTGAGGTTGCAGAGTTGCATTGTAGATCATTTACATCTTTAACTTTCTTTTCTGCTAGCTTTGGCGTCCAATTTCAATTAGCTAATGCTTTAGGTTGAGGGGAAAAACTGTTTTAGGGCTGAGTTGGGATAGGTATATTAGTGCTATCCTAGTTATTCTCGTCACGTCATTGTTTCTGTCATAGTAAGACCTGCTGGCTGGTTGAGTCTGTTTTATTAGATGCATAGAATTGAACTGAAAACGTGTGCTTATGTCTTCTATTTCTTTTGATGGAGCAGTGGCCGTCTTCCACCTTCCCAGCAGGAATACCCAATCTTAGGTCTCAACCTTCTGAGACTCCTTGTACAGAATAGGATTGCTGAATTCCACACCGAACTTGAGTTACTTTCTCAAAGTGCTTTGGACAACCCATGTATAAAGCATGCTGTTGAACTGGAGCAATCATTCATGGAAGGGGCCTACCATCGTGTGTTAAGTGCAAGGCAGACTGTGCCTGATGCAACCTATGCTTATTTCATGGATCTGCTTGCCAAGACAGTGAGGTAAATTAACTGTTTTAATCCATATTCTTTATTAATAATAGCATTTGGCAGAACAGAGCCTGTGAAACTGGCTGCAGTTTTTGCTACTCTTTTGTTGCTTGTGAAGGGATTTTCTGAAGGAATTTTTGATAGACTGTTATTGTCTATCCTTAAATATTCATATGTTCACTGGTGGAGCTAAGTTCATGTTAGTGGGGTTATTATCACTTCACTGAAGAAGTGAGACCTTTTATGGATTAATTGGATCTTCGAAAAATATAGTCTGAAAGTTATTTTATTCCAAGCAACATAATGGAGCTAAAAGTGCAAGATTCTAACTAAATATAGAAATTCATCTTCCCTCCTCCCTATTTTTCTTATTTGTCACAATATTTAGTTCAAACTAAAAGCCAAAGTAAATTCATTGAGAAAAAAAGAAAAGAAAAAACTTGAAAATTAGAACTCCAATTATATCTATAACTTACGCTCAGCAATTCATCTTTCAATAAATGTTTATTTCATTTCTTTAACATTTTGTATTATGTGGTAACTTATAAATCTTCACTTTTTATTACCTGTATTAAGGTACATGTAGCTGGTTTTAGGTCGGGTTCATTTTAAACTAAAAAAGAAATGGTTGATTAAATCTGGACAGATTGATTATACTGTTGATATTTGTTCTTCCAGCAGTCTCATGTTTAATCTGCATCGACAATAATCTCTGTCTCTGGCCATATAATACGTACGCAGACACTTAGTTATATCTAAGTTGTGTACGTGTGTTGATGGCCGGTAACCTTAGAGATTTTATCTTTTCCAATTTTATTACAATGTTGCATGTAGTCTTTAGATTGAAATGGTGCAAATCTTGTCATTGGTAGGGATGAGATAGCTGGATGCAGTGAGAAGGCTTACGACCGTCTTTCAACTAGTGATGCTCGGCAAATGTTGCTGTTTTCCTCGGATCAAGAACTTCTTGAATATGTTAGGGAGGTAAATCACGTGCCCTGCACCCCTCTCTTTTTTGTTTTTGTTTTTGGGTGGGTTGGTAAGCAACGTAAAGTTTGTTAAAATAGCTTTACCATGCTGCTATCTACTAAACAAAACAACTTGTCAAAGTGGCTTAAGGGCCTAGGATGATAAGCGCACTCCTTGCAGTCCTCTTCTGTAAGCCTCTTCCTTCTACCCTATCTCCCCACTATAGGTAGTTCCTGAATGAGCTCCACAAGTTTTCCTCGATATCCCCGGCTGCGGGTTCCCTTGTCATCAAAAAAGTTTTCCTCGATATCCCTTGAACAATGTCTCCCAACCTAACTACATCCGAAACAGTAGCAAGAGGATTCTGAAATCTTCTTTGAATATCATCTCCAATCTCCACACTTCTTTCTGAAACTCATCTTCCCAACCAACATCCATGAGCTAAGCTTGTCACAAAATTCCACCCATCCCCCTTTCTAACCCACAAGGCTCTCAAACCAAAAGTCTATCAATGCTCTCGTGTCCCTAGGCTGGCTATTCATAACTGAAAAAAAAACATTACTATACTAACGTATTGAGTGTAAGATAATAAATTAGTAGTGATGTTGCTTACACTAAGGTAATAAGCCTAAAATTTCTGTTCTTGGTGGCTCTTCCTCTGACAAAGCGACAAAGAAGGTGATGTTTTCTTGTGTTTTCCAAATGTGTTTGATGGATGGCTTTCAAGTTGTGTTTCCTGGAATCTTTCACATTTACTGTTAATATCTCACTAATCTTTGTTTTTCTCACTGAAAAGGCGCTTTTCATTTAAGACCAATCGATACTACCACTGGTTGTTTTCTTTCTTGAAATCATCTGACCAGAGGTGTTTCTGCAGGAGCACCCTGAGTGGGAGATCAAAGATGGGTGTATCATTTTCCAAAAAGTAAAAGATTCTGTGCCTTGCAAGGAAATACCATCTCTTCAGCTCATCACTCAAACACTCAGCTATGCCAGGGAGTTGGAGCGAATTGTCTAAGAGATATGTATGCCACCCGGCAACACAGCTCGTTTTGTGATTGCGATGTTTCATACATTCAAATTTCAATAGCTGAACTATCTATCCCTCTTGTTGAAAATTTTCCTTCGACGTCTATTATGAATTAATGATGGAAAAAGATGTGTTACGGGGACCAGTTCTGTATCTTAACTCATTGTTCTGAGGTACACCTTTCCATTTGGTGTTTAGTATTCATTTAAAATCAAATATTGTTAAATCCTCTTGCTTGTTTCATTCCACATTTGGTGAAAAGCTATTTACCATTTTCGGTGTCAAAATATAGTTGTTGCTCCCTTATACGGCGAGGTATCACTGCAACATCTCTCTCTCACTCCCTCCGGCGTGCTCCTTCTTTTTCCATTTCTACCAAGAGTAATGTTTATCTACAATAACTGGAGCTGGAGTATGAGTTTTTGCCTACTCTCCCGAGAAGAAATTATAGACATTGTATGTGCTTGTCTAACCAGTCTCTTAGACAAGAACTAATAATGTGGTTTATTTGCTTCGTATGAGAAACAAAGCTAGTCAATCTTGTTTCATAACGGGAGGTATTGGTGGAGGAATTATATCTCAACCTGTCTTTAATAAATGACAGGATAGGATGGACTAAGATAAAGGCAACCCCAAACCATCTTTAGACGAGGTTATTGGGTGATGAATAATGAAACTCCGAATAAGATCATGTGATTGATGTCATAAGTAGAAGTTAATAACCAAATTGTTGCAAAAAGAGTTTAAATTTAATCATACTACTTTTAACGATTTGTAGAAAGAGTGTTTAGATTATAAAAAACGATATGATACTATAAGCTGAATAAAGAATGACCAATGCAACTTAAAGACTACGTAATGATAGCCATAGTTGATGCAACTCAAATTGAGCCAATGCACCAACCATCAAGAGCCAAGCTTGAAGGATGCAAAGGAGAGGAGACCAAGAGCTTTGGAGAAGAGTTAAAGCACATCCCACAGTTTCGATGAAGGGTGGAGCATCCAAGGCCAAGGAGTAGCGTCCCAAAGTAGCCTAGGAAGAGGCGGAGCGCCTACTCCTCTAGGCGGACCGCCTACTTGAAGACCAACTCTCTGGATCTCCCGTGAGGCGGACCGCCCACTTTTTGATACTCTACACTGGCGGGGCGCCTACTTCTGTATTGTCAAGACGGGAATTTGACTAGTTTTTGTGTGTATTTCTTATACTAGCTCTATGTGGCCTTTATTTGTTTAACCTACTTTGGGGGGATAATTTAGGACTTTTCATTATGTGTAAAGAAAGACTATAAAAGTCTTCCTTAATCATTTTCTTTCAGGAGCGAACCTAGATTGAATTGAGAATAAAAGAACAAACAGAGAGGCAAGGCCTTCTTTGTGGAAGCTTGAAGCTTCATGCATCCCTTAGCTTGGAACCATGTGGATTTCATCTAGTATGAATACTTGAATTAGCTTGGAACCATTTTGAATCGCTTATCCGTTTTTTCTTCTATTTATGTTCTTCCTCGTCTTATATTTCTTGTTATCTTCCGCGTCTACTTTATTTGTTTCCGCTCGTTACCATGCATCAATAGTCTTCTTGGTTGGCCAAGATTCATAATTTATTCCCCATGCAGTCGGTGTCATATATTTAAGTGCAATCTGATCTCCAAGCCAATTAAGTCAATATAGCAGCACAAAAGATTAAAGGTGAAAATGAAGCCAAAAAGAAACTTGGACTTCTTCTACATGGAAATGTTGTTGATAGATCAGATAGCCTTTACTAAGGGGATTGAAATGCACTTATTAGCTGCGAGAAAAAAACATTAATTAAGGAATAAATATTTACAGCTATAACAGTATGAAAAAGAACTATCAATTGCTAAATACTCCATCCATCCCAAATTAGTTGACGCTTTAGCAAGATTTATTTATCCCAAAATAGTTGACGCTTTAGGATTTCAAGACTATTTTTGTCAATTATTTCCAACTATATCCTCAATTATTAATGGTATTTTCAAAAAATATTTACTAATCATATATTAAATAAGGGCAACATAATAAAATGTATACCCTATTTATTAATTTTTTTAATGGACGTGAACTAATTTGGGACGGATGGAGTAATTGCAATTAGCTAATCATATCCTATTGTTGTCCTTTTCGTTGAAGTTTGTATCAGAATGAGTGTCCGTGACCTTTATTTTTTCATAAATAAGGTTTCCTTTTTCTTCCCCCTTTTTAGTACTATCATGAATCATGATGATAAAAAAGTTTGATTAATGAAATTGCCCTTTCTTTTTCCTTTTTAATCTAAAGGTGAAGTTTTCCTCGCTTGTCGGGCAAAATTACCGGGATAACTATGTAGCTATTCGTTTCGGCGGTGCTTTCAACCCCGAAAAGGTCGGATTCGTGCAAAAAAAAATAACATCTGAGATTTGTGAACACACCGGCTTGGGACAGAGAAATTCGGATGAATACCACAAAGAGGACATAGGTATGTTGTTGTTGTTGTAATCTAAAGGTGAAGTTTTGGCAAATTTGACCGTTTACTAGGGGTGTGCAAAACCGAACCGGTACCGATATCCGAACCGTTACCGCTACCGATAAGCATAACGGTATCGGTATAACGGTTATTGGTTCGGTAATGGTATAAATTTCTAATACCGATAAGATATTGGTATGGTAACGGTTTCTATATATCATTACCGTTACCGTACCGATAACCGATAAGGATTTTTTAATATAATTTTTATGTATTTTATTTATTATTAGTATATTAATTTATATGTTAAAGTATAAATATTATTGCTACTAGTGGCTATTTGTCGTTACAAACATATGAGGCCTGACCCATTTTGAATTTGTCATTACAACATTCTAAGATGGAGAATGTTGGGGAGAAAACATTGCAGAAGGTGCATAGATGTTGGCGGAGGAAACATTACTGTAAAATGATAATCCCTTGATTGAGGTTGCTAATGTTGATACATAATATTAATAGCTGTCTGTTTATGAAAGATATGAATGAAATTTACCTTCTTTTGGCTAATTTTCTTTTCTATAGGTTGTGCTGCTGCTTGTAACAAAAGTTTATAAGTTGTACATTTAAGAGTAAAGCTAATCTTTTTATGTGCTTTTGTGAGATTTCTTATTAATCCAGCAAGCTTTCTTTGATTACTTCCTTTCGTAAATCTGGGTTTTTGTGGCTTCGGTATACCGCTTTCCGAACCGTTAACTACCGATAACCGATAACCGATAGCTTATCGGTACGGTATTGATTTTACATAATTACATACCGTTAACCGATTTACCGTTACTGATAAGCTTAAAACCGTACCGTACCGTACCATGAACACCCCTACCGTTTACACATTGGAGTTATTAATACATTTGATACATGATCTCGCATACCGAACCGTTAACTACCGATAACCGATAACCGATAGCTTATCGGTACGGTATTGATTTTACATAATTACATACCGTTAACCGATTTACCGTTACCAATAAGCTTAAAACCGTACCGTACCGTACCATGAACACCCCTACCGTTTACACATTGGAGTTATTAATACATTTGATACATGATCTCGCATTTGCTTGTAAGCGTATAATTATTCTCTTCATGAAAAAAAAAAAGTACCAAAAAATATAAAATATGAACACTAAGAGGTCGTTTGGTATAAGGTATTGACTAACTTAATCCATGTATTAAGTTTTAGCTCTTGTTTGGTAGTAAAAATCAATGAAGTATTAGTAATCCATGTATTATTTAGTACACCAAATATGGTATAACTTAATACCAAGGTATATATGGTATTAGTAATACCATGTTTACTAATACATGGATAAACCATGAAATGACAAAAATACCCACCATTAAATCCTTGTTTTTAATATATGGATAAGAATTCAAGGGTATAATTGGAAACAAAACTTTATACAGTTTTATACCAAAGATAAGTTTAAGTTATAATACAATACACCAAACACGTGACTAAAAACAATCCCTGCATTATTAATCCCTGTATTATTAATCCCTGCATTACTAATCCATGTATTGTTAATCCATGTATAACTGTTTTTCTACCAAACGACCTCTTAATTCCAAAGCTGAATCATTGATTTATTTCTACCCAATTTAATGCTATTTTGACATTCTTGTAAACTTAGCAGCCTCACCTTAAATTAAAGTCTGCTAGTTATTATCCAATTATTTTTGGTGAAGTAGTTATATAGTATCAATAAGGGACTTTAATTTGCCAACATTCTCTCTACACTAAATTAAATAGCTCCTCCAAACACCAACATCCAATAATTTTATATTTTAAATTTGGACTGGAAATAATATAACTGTCCATAAAACAAATCATTGCTGTGTTTTCGGTCTCGTTGAATAAAATGCAAACGAAATGACTTACTAGCCACAGTATATCCCCGACACAACCTACATTCACAAACGATAGTTGTTTAGAAATTGAAAAAAAAAATTGAGTATTTTCATACCTAACCACAAATTTTAAATATGACAAACAATAGTATAGCATACGTAGTTTTTTTGGAATTTCCTCTAAAAACAGACAAAATTAGACACTGATTTTCTGCATTAAGAAAGTAAAGACAAAAATTAAAAGAAAAAATATCTCAACATTCTAATATAATGAATGGAGATTTTCTTTTCCTTACTTATTACCAAGAAAATTACGTTACTACTACTGCATTAAACAATTCCAAAAATAACTCAACCCTTGAATGGAAAAAATGTTTAGTATCACTAAAATGAATTATGTATTTCACAATTTTTGTAAACTAAACTCCCTCCGTCTTACTTTTCATGTAGTTTTCAAATATATAAATATTATTTTAAAAAAATTAAAGATTTTATATACTAATTTACGGTCAAATTTAAGAAGTTCGACTCTCGAAACAGGATGATAAACAAAGTGGAACAGATGGAGTATTATTACATTTGAACTAGACTCCTGCAATACGAGTGCTTGAGAGAGGGTATGCTGACGGACAAAATTATTATAAGACATAACACAAGTTCACACGACACTTTCTTTAGCGCTACATGAAACCGTCCAAGAGACAAATCTACCATACTTAGGTTGATGATCCATCACTATTGATTTATGTGGACAGGGAAAAAGAAAAATAAGGTACCCTGACAACAAGGTAAAACATTATATTTTTCCACTCGTGATTCTTGCACTAAATGTCAAAAGCATGTTAGAAGAGAATGGTTCTTGCTTTTTACAAGCATGCTCCACTTTTCAGTACTGTATTTCACTATATGTATATATATGACCCATTCATTTTAGATTCTTGTTACCCCACAACCTTGTCTTTCCCACATATCCTTTGCACCACTTGTATTATTGATCTTTTGTCACTTTTCTGCTCTCCATTTCTTAGTAAACTCTTCACTATTGTTCCTCATTGTTGCATATATAGCAGGTTTGAGCAAAAAGTTTAAGTTGTTATACTATATACTTTTTGTGTGTTTGTGCAATAAAAAGGTTATAAACAAGAATCAAGATATATAGTTAAAGCTTGGTGGCAGGTTTGAAAAAGTTAAAAGTTTTTTATCTAACATGGGAAGTACTCCTCAACAAGCTGGTTCAAACTATGATGAAATCTCCATGCAACATAGCTTGGTGTTCACTGATAGTTTAAAGGTAAGGAGTTGAATTTTCCAATACAATTTGTATGTTTTCATGTGAATATAATAAGATATGAATCTTGGTTTTTTGTTTATAAGGACTTGAAGAATTTAAGGAAACAATTGTACTCAGCTGCAGAATACTTTGAGTCTTCTTATGGAGAAAATGAACACAAACATATGTAAGTCCATTCTCATTTCCTACTTGTTATAATTGTAACACCCCAGCTAGTGATATTGTCCGAGGCCCACACGGCTTTAAAACGCGTCACTAGGGTCTAAGGTCAGTTAACTTATATACCCATCATCTCTTCTGTGTTATGCGTGGGACACTTTACCCTTAGTTGGGGTGTTACAATAATTTATTTTGAGATTGTTCCTAATTCTTTGTTGATAAAATGTGGTACAGAGTAATAGAGACTTTGAAAGATTATGTTAGTGAGGCTCTAGTTAGTAGTGTGGACCATTTGGGATCTGTAGCATGTAAATTAAATAGCTTCTTGGATGAAAAGGTTGATGAATTCTCTACAACCAAGCTTCGTTTCTCATGCATGGAACAGGTAACTTTTACCAAAATGCATTTCTGGTTTATTTTATAAGATGTTAAGTTTGTTACTAGATAGTTTGTTTAAGGCATTTACAAGAATGAGTTACTTTCACCTCATAGTTGTGGCAATCTAAGTTGCTCGGATCTTTCAAAATGCCGCTGCACCCGTGTCGGATCCTCCAAAAATGCACTACTTTTGAAGGATCCGATATGCACCAGACAACATTTTCTGAGGATCGGAGCAACATAGGTGGCAATGATCAAAGCAAAATTAGTATAGTACAACAAGCATCAGTTTCCTGTCTTACCATTTTCATTTTGTGGAACCTTTGATTAGAAATTGAGATCATGCCAAGAGTTTGTTGACAGCAGTGGCCTCTTGCAACACTCCTTGATAATGCTGACCCCGAAGCACCATAAACGATACATGGTTTCAGGCAGTTGTCTTGTTCCCTCCTCTTCATTAGTATTGTTTCAGTACTCAGTAATCTGTTTAGCTACTTATCTGCAACAACAAAAATATGTTTTGCTTCAGTTTCCATTCTCATTGTCAAAGTTCACATTTTGCAGCTGCAAAGACACAACCTGCAGCTCCAAAACCTCGTCAAAGAATTAACGAACACAATCTCTGTCCTCAAGATGACCTGCAGCTGCCTAAGCAAGGTACCTTATCTGCCATATCCTTGTTCTTTTCAAGCCATTGAGTATATTTGATTTGCTCTTTTTTTCACTTTTAATAGTCTTTGGTTCTTCTGTCTGCCATTAGGTGATTGCTTTCCACATCCTTTCCAAGCTCTACCATCAAAGCCTCATCCATCTAAGCCAAAGTACATGTAAGTTTTCAATAGCTGAGGAGACTCTGATAATATGTCCTTAGCCAATTTTTTGACTTTCAAATTAGCAACCATATTAAACATTGTCACAGGAAAAAGCATTCCAAGATTTCATGGACAGATGCTTCTCCAAATCCTCTTAACTTCTCCTTTTCAAGGGTTGCATCCAGCAAAGAAGCAGGTCAGTACCAATTGAACTCAGTTATATACACAGGACAGTTTGTAAAGCTTAGCAAAACTAACACGGATTTAACTTATATACGTTGATAGTGTAAAGATGTAACCTGCCTTATTTACTAATTGCTAGTTCCACTTTTACTTGAAGTTAAGCTCAATTGACACAATCAATAATGATACAGGGAAAAGATCAGTTTCACCCCTTCGACTTGCTCTCAAACGGTCTGGATCCATTATCAATAGATCAGTTTCTCCTCTCATTCGTTATGGATCCATCGATAGATCAGTATCTCCCAGCACTACCAATAATAGAGTGAGGGTAAGGGCTTCTATCTTGCAACTACATACATATGTTTTTGTGGAAAAGAAAAGTTGAATCATGCTAAATGATCATATTCAATGTTCTTGAACAATAACAGTGTCCATCTGAGCCAAGGAGGGCAATTTCGATGTCCATGAATCCAGAAAGAAACAGCTCAAAAGATATTCAGCAGTACACCAGAAAGAGTAAAAATCTATTAACAGCTTTCCTCAGCCTTCATAGTCATGGACCAAGAAAGACAAGTATACCTTCCAGATATTGCGACGACAGATGATGAAACATGAACTCAGAGAAATCATCAAATTTGGATGCACAGAGGGTGTGTTAGCCTATTTCTACAGCTAAAAGTCAATGTCTTCATCGATGGATGGTATTGCGTATCTGAAGTAGAACAGCTTAGACGTATGAGTAACACTAAGATCAAATGATTTTAGTTAGTTACTATTGTTCTTTTAAACTAATTCTCATCATATTTAAGCCAATAAAAAGTAAAATAAACATTTATAATAAAGTAAGACCATTTTACCAACACCTCAAACTAGTGTCTAAAATTAATGGCGCTTTGTACATAAACAAATAAGCATTTTTTTTTGGATGTTTAAGCATATTTTCTTGTAAAGTTACATGATTCAACAAGCTCCCATAAATAGTTTCAATAACAATTAAAAAATGGAAATATACAAGAATAATCTTTCATACATTTCACTTAAATTAGGATTCTTTTTCAAAAGAAGTTTCCAGGGGTTGTGTAACATTGTTCATACCAAAATTTTTTCCAAATCAAATGATTCAAGACCTGTACTGAAAGAGACTCTACAAACACTCCTATCTACTCCCTTCGTTCCAATTTATGTGGCAGCATTTCCTTATTCGTCTGTTCCAAAAAGAATGGCAGCATTCTAAATTTGGTAACAATTTAACTTCAAAATTACAGTTTTGCCATTACTGAAATGATTTACAACCACACAATCATCTTTGTCTCATTTTACACCACAAATTTCAAAAGTCTTCCTTTATTTCTTAAACTTTGTGCCGAGTCAAACTATGACACATAAAATGGAACGGAGGGAGTAATAAGTAGTACTCTTTTATGAACTTTGTTATATAACATATAGACTTACAAGCAGTTGTAAAGTGATGAATACAGCATTTGGAATTCGAAATGAAAAATAGTTTCTTCGAGTAGTCGTGCTCATTCAACATACTTGAAAGCAGTTTGATCATGATTTAACAAGAATATCCACAAGGTTGTAAATTCTGTTTGGCAGTACTTTTTCACTCTTTTCCCTTCAGTACTTTTTAACTCATTTTATTTCTGCTCAACCCTTTTTCCATTCTTCTCACAGCATGCCCACTATTGGAAAGCCTGTGAACATCTTGAGAAAAGCCTCACTGACGGTACTTTGCTGATATATGATTATAGTCCTTGTTCTAGAATCCAAGATCAAAACTAGGAAACTCATCCATTTTGCATGTAGTGATATTATGCTCAAAATTCATCTTCTTTAAGTGACAAGGGAATCGTGGAGCAGAGCCATTTGAAGCATCAGCCGTGATGCTGCTTGTATCTATTTGCTTGTTGTCCGCGGAGGGCTATAAAACAGCAGATACTGTCAGAATACAAGTATTGATAACATAATAAATTTCATCAAATAGAACAATGTTATAAATAACACAAGGGAATCCATTTGAGTAAATAATGGATGAGAAGTTGATATTCCAATCTTCTAATGTAAAAGTTGATTGGCAGACATTTAATTTTCGCTGTAGTTTCTATAGAAAAAACAATTTTCTAACTTCAAAGTTCCTCTCCTCCATCATCGTTTCCAAACACACTTTTCCCCTACTTTTGAACCTCTATTCCCTCTTGGTCTTATTTTTTCCTTTATTATGTGGGTGAAGGAAACAAGATTTTTTCTTTTGTTCGACTCAAAACATTCACCATATGAGGGTGGGTGATATCATAATATAAACGAAAGCTCAGAAAGAAATGAAGAGTTCAATGGCTTACCTTGCTGGGAGCATGAGTTAAGGTGCAGGCATCAGGTATTGCATGAACTGAGCCACTAGGAGTATCTGCACAGATATAAGCAAATGCCAGCAAATGTAGTTAACAGGAAAGTTGATATGCAGGTATGTGTTCTAGAGGATGCTTACCTAGGTGGGAGACAGATTCAGATGCATTCTCAACCGCTTTAACCTTAGAGTCCAACTCAGGAATAGCCAAATGCTTCAGCTTCGCAGTTGGGGACCTCTCTGAGACAGTGTATTCTACACCACACGAGGATATATCTGTCGCTCCTAATCTGCGAGGAAATAATTCAAACCAAAAATAATTTTCCAAGTACTAGTTAATACTGCCACATAATCAGACATAAACATTTGTCAGGTATGTTTTACCCCGATATGCCAAAGTGTCCATAGACGCATGACCAGACAAATTGAAGCATGCTAAGCAATTATGCAACCATTTTTTTCCTTGGCCTGAATTTCTATACTTACCCTGTAGGCAAGCTTAATGACTGAGTATGAGACACTCTTCGGTCGGCACAATCAAATGGTTGGGAAATGCCATCCAAATGGAATGGCTCAGTAACTTTTATTTCTGAAATGTTCCTGCCATTGCTATGCATCATGATAGTTTCTTCTTCCCTATGCTGTGGCGAAGTACCTCTATCATTGAAGTCTTGCATGAGATACTCTGGTTGACTCTTAATGTTGCTGCAAGCAATACTTGATGACTGCAATAGTTGGTAATCATCTGCACGTGTGCTGTCCCTTGCAGTGCCAGCACCTTTCGAAGTGATAGGTTTCTTAAGAATGGACAAGATTTCATGGGCTGTCACGAGGCAAATAGCATAAGAAATTAGGAGATATATTAAGCAATTGAGTATATTGGCAAAACGAAAACACTATGGGCCTTACATTGCCAAAAAAAGAAGAAAACTAAAGTTTCTTTGCAACTCCAAGTTAACTTTACTCGCTGTGTAGCGTATATGCATGTCTAAATCATTTGTTGCATTGGACAAGTATATCCCACTCCTTGATATTTATCATATCCATCAATGGATGGAAGTCACGATTGAATGATCTTGACCAGAACTTACAGAGAAAGGTTAAATTTCTGCTGTTTGCATAAGGAAAAAGCCGGCAGCTTACCTGCACGAACTGAGTTTGTTCCGGAGATCCTACAATTCGTGGTATTGTCAACAGTACAGCTTGCGGTCTTTGAATCCACACGATCCAGTGAAAAAGCTCCATTTTGAGGTTTCCCTGTTAAGCAGTACCAATTGGGAGCAGGGAAAGTGAACATAATGAAGGCTCTGGATGTATAAACTAAGATCATGAGTTATGTAGCCAGTAGTACTCCTCTCTGATGCTGTAATCATGTGTGATGCTAGTTACGACAGGCTATGAAAACTAGTGGGGGTGGGAGGAATTTTTGCAGTATATTTATCTACATCAAAATACTTGTACAAAATACTAAACTTTGATAAAACAACCAAATTAAAGTGCATGTAAAGATGAACTAAGCAAAGGAAAGGCAAGAAATTTTTGTTCTAGAGATCAACATTATTTTACACAGTAAATTGCCAACAGACTTACTATTAGGAATTGGCCTGTTAAAGGAGATTCTCCTACTTAATTTGATATTATCGAGTCGGGGTATTTTAATGTCAGATTGAGCATGCTCTATTGAAGAAGCACCATCTTGAGGTTTTCCTGCACTTAGCAATGAAATCAAGCCCATAAAGAACACTGAGAACTTCTTGAACAAATCTTAATTTGGCAGCATAGAAAATTACCTTCTGGACTTGTCCTCATATCGCCAACTTCAACCAAATAACCTGGCAGATTCAATGTAGTTCCAGCAGTGACATGCTCTGATAACTTAAGGAACCTTCGGCATAGTATGCTCCCGTCTTCTGCTAGTAGAGTGACCTGACTTGTTTATGGAGTGAGTTTAGAACCAGCTAATAATTTTGATCTGTGATATCGTCAGCTAAACATTTTGATTGACATTTGAGGATAGCCTAAGTTAGGAAGTCAAAATAAAGACGGTAAGATTCAGTTCTTGATGCACAGTCTAGAAGACCTGACTGATTAACTTCTGAGAATCTTAGCAACCATAGAAATACTAGGTAGATTATCAGCCAAATCTTTGACAAACTCAACAAAGATGCAGTTGCACGGAGCGCGGATGGATATAGAACTAACCTGAGATTGGTAAGAACCACAGGATGAAAGTCTAAGGATTCCATTATTGAACTTTTTTGCTTTCTGAGTTATTTGAGTAGTATACATGGCATCCCATTCTGAAATAATAGTACAACATTAGTAATTTACAAACAAGTCCAAGAGAATGTCCAGTAACTACTGGTACCCCGTCTTTTATCTTTTGACCTATTTCATAATGATACTAAGTTTAAGAGTAGAGTTCATCGTATACTAGCGTAAGAAAACAGTGGATCCAGAACTAGATGCAAATTAATTTTTCGTGGATTGATATGCTGTTAGGAGTGCAGGTCCTAATACTTCAATGCACTATTATAAAGTTACACTGTTATAAGTACATTCAGGGCTATTGATATAAGTGAACATGAGGGAAAGGTCGTCTATACCAGTACCAAGACTACGAAAAACTTTCCCATTTTAACATAGGGGACAACTTGTTACAATTGCCTAAGAAGTGAACCACGTGTGACCTGTGATTATTAAAACAAAACATTTTTAGAGTAATGCAAAGGTTACACTTGCAATGGTAATTTTGATGTTGCTAACCAAATATTGTTTTATTATGTGGAATTTTACGGGTCAACCGGCAAGCCCTTCATTCAAAAGTCCAAGATAAAAGGATGTAATAAACTAGATAGTCATATAAAAGAAAAACATAATCATATACTGTAAGGCCTTATACGAGCATCAAACACTAAAATATATTGTTCCCTTACAGAAGTTTTAATTAGACAAAGTCAGACCTACCAGCTGGCAACTTATTAGGGACTGCGACTTCACTGTGTACTGGTCCTCTTTCTCCCAGTTCCTTGATATGACTAATGTCCTTTGGAGCCTTTTGGTCTTCCTCACATTCTCCAATCTCCACTAAGTGACCATCAAATGTTACGGATATACCAGATATGATGCTTTCACTTTTTTTCAGAAACCGGCTATCCAGGAGTCTCCTGGTTGCGTCATACAGCATGATCTGGAACCAAACAGATCCCCTTTTTAGTCAAACAAGAAGCCAGCAATATAAGGATATAATATTGAACATATTTATGCACTTCTATTAAAATATTTAGAAAAAGTTAAACTCTGCTGTTTCGCAAAAGTTTTACAGCTACTGTTCAGATAAGCTAGTAGAGAGACCAAATTTCAACCTTAAGAACTAGATGCGTCCAAGCTGCTGAAGCAACTTACTTAGGCCTAGCTTCAGGTCAGAGAGTTGTGTGATTGACATATGACATCGGGTCAAAAGAATATGACGATATAAATAAGATGCTTTACTGCTTGTTTACTATTCTTCATATTTTGCTCAAAGAGCTGCCCCCAGTCCATTTTACAATGGGCTCTAACATCTATTACTCTTTGACATTCCCCCTCCTCTTGCTCGACCCCTATTTCCCTGGAGAACCTTCTTGGCTCTTGGTATGTGCCCTTATTTGGAAGTTCAAAAGTTGAAACAATAATAAAATACTGATAAAGATAAACAAATGTTTTTCTTCTAGTGCATGCCTGATCAGAAGTATGTAATGTAAGGCCAAATTGACCTTCAAAGTTGAAACTCTTCAGAGAGGCACACGACTTGATGATGTTGCTATTGATACATGTGCAATAATAAATTCTCAAATAGTCAGAATACAGCACTGACGCTTGCATTATCAAGACTTCATAGAGACATTTACATTGACTTCAACGGGTTACAATTTATATTGCTCTTATAAGAAAACAACGGGAAGGTTCTTTATTTATTTATTTATTTTTTGTCCTGGAGATACAATTCAAACACAGATTTTCATAATATACAAAAAGAAAGGATCAATTTCATATTTTGAGAAGGTCCAAGCATACTGATGTCGATGACAAGCTGATGCTGAACAGTGGAAGGTGTTGACTGTTGAGTATCTACAAGTTAGACAAGAAGTAATTGCAATCCAACCTGCTTGCCATGTGAGCCTGACATCACAAGTTGCAAAAATCCATCATGGAACTTCTTTGCCTTTTGAGTCATTTGAGTGGTGTATAATACCTGCCATTCTGGATTAAAAAATTCAAAAAGAAACTCATTCGCAGGAAATAAATAAAGATGGAGAGAAAATGCTAGTTTCTGAATCCAGCACTGGTAACATGATAATAAGATATGCTAGTCTTACCATCTCAGTTTACCCAGTTCATTTGACAAGAGCACTACTTAAGAAAGGAACTAGTATGTTTCTAATCTGTGTTGGAAATTTGCTCAAATATAGGTCGTCTGTGTTGAAGATTTGTTCCATTTATAGTTCAAGGTACGAGAAAATAGGACTTTTGCCAAGAATATTTTACACCCCGACTACACCAACCTACGTTTGTAATACATTACTGCTATTTTTTAAAAATCCATCTAAAGGTACTGAGGAGTTTGACAGCAACAACAACAACAGCAACATACCCAGTGTTGTGGGGTTCTGAGGAGTTTGACAGCATCCCCCTTATATCCTCAAAACCTAATAAGTGATTACATGGAGGAGAGGAACGTAGAATGTGACCTCTTCATAACCTAATGAAAAGATGAACAAGCTCATCTCTCTTTACAAAATGTCCACATAAAGACCAGTTATGAGAGGGTACATAAAGGAACAACCACTATGCAATGGTTTGAAAAGGAAATGGGAGGATATCCCCTCTAAAATAGTGAACACAGGATTATAAAATAACCATGCAGAAGTTACTTTCTTGTTTTCCTTACTTTGTGAGATGGTAGTCACAATTTATCAAACTTCAAATGTCCTTTTACTTCCACAGTCACCGAATGAACCAAGAAAAAGTAATGGGGAAATGTTGACGAGAAGTCTCAACCAGAAAGAGCTTCTACAATTCAGTTCAAGAAATTGAATGGACTAAAAGAGAAATTAAGTCTACTAAATTTGGACTAGAGGGAGTAAAATTACCGGACTTGCAAACTAGAAACTAGAAAACTTTTAACCATAAAATGCACAAATTTAATTATTAAGGAAGTTGCTGCAAAGTACATTCCTACCTTTTGTGCTTGACTTTGTCATGTCAAGGGAAACTGGAGAAGAACCATATTTGCGAACTTCACTCTTCTTGAATTCTGCAAGTTGATGTTATAGATATACTTCACCCCCAAAAACAGTAACAGAAAAAGGCCATGAAATTGTTTAATATATATTCGCTTGAACTTTCAGACTCGTATTAAACTCATAAGGGCCATAATCTCACAATCAGCGACTTGATGAATGGACATGATATGTTTGTACAAGCCTCATGAATTCATGCAGTGAACCCCATAATGTCAGAACTAGTGATGAAAAAAAGTTAGAAGAAGCCATTATTTTTACTTCACATATATATCAGGATAGAAATCATCTGACTAACCTCTAATGATCTTTTGTGATGGGCTTAGATTAGTCGGGAGTGCTTTCTTTTTCCCCAGATTAGATTTCCTATTATCTGAAAGAAGACGGTGTTACTAAAAAGAATAATCACATGCAAACTACAAAAATGAAGAAAAACATCAAATTTAAGCAGCTGCCAAGAACAAAGGCAGAAAGTTGAGGAATACCAGCAGCAGCCGAGCTTTTCCCTGAGTGTAACAGCCCAGGTTCCACTTTAACTTTCTTATTCATCAGTTGAGTATTTAATTCAAGAATAGGTTTGTAATCACCATGAGGATCACCAATATCAACAAGGTACGAATCAAATGCCAGTGTTTCACCTGTTTTGACATCATCATCGTTCTTCACAATCTTACATCCTAAAAGCTTCTCATCATCATCGTAAAGCTTGACCTATATTACAGCCAATAAATTTTGATGTTACAGAACTTTTTGATTACCCAATATGATGTTACACATAATTGTTTGATGATGTAGTTTATGCAGAACCCAAAAGTCCATTATGTTCAACTCCAAGACCAGTCCATAAACCCCCTCCAAAACATGATGATATCAAAACAGGTGAAACATTGGTATTTGATTCTACCGGCTCTAGCGATTGATAATAAAACTCTACCAGCTCGAGAGTAGAGGTAAATCCAGGATTATTTTTTTTCAATGGTGGTGTCCGGCCAGCACCTCGACTAAATCCACCAGATGCCTGTCACCTCCCACCAGCAACAGATACCAGGTAACTCTATCCACCAATGCTTGGATAGATATTTGAACCTGAGACCTCAGGGTTCTATCCCACTTCATTCAGGGTAAATCCAGGATTTCAAAGTAATTATTCTATCACTTCATCCACAATCCCTATCATTAAATTTTCCACACAGTCCGATTTCCGATGCAACACACTTCTGTGCTGGATCTGTTTTGTTTGAGACAGACATTGCCTTAGTGAAGTTTTATTTACAATTAGCTCGTAACAGTTACATATATACTAACAGAGTCAAAAACACTTGGTGATTTTCTTTCTATCTTTCTATCTGTCTAAGCCTTCATGGAAAGAGTTACCTGGTACCTGTACTGGCGGGAGATAGCAGGTACCCGTGAATTTAGTTAAGGTGCACGCAAGCTGGCCCAGAAACCATAGTTATAAAAAAACACTTAGTTAAATATAGGTCGTGCCGAAAATATCTACACATATCCACACCAAATGTAATCTACATAACAATCCACAAGTTATCATCAATTTGTCGAGGTAGCAGATACCCGTAAATTTAGTCGAGGTGCGTATAAGCTGGCCCAGACACCATAGTTATAAAAAAACACTTAGCTAAAAATAGGTCGTGCCGAAAATATCTACACATATCCACACCAAAAGTAATCTCTACATAACAATCCACAAGTTATCATCAATTTGTCGAGGTAGGAGGTACCCGTGAGTTTAGTTGAGTTGCGCACAAGCTGGCCCAGACACCATAGTTATAAAAAAAATACTTAGCTACATATATGTCATGCCTCAATTATCTACACAGATCCACAGCAACAGTAATCTCTACGTAACAAATGCACAAGTTATCATCAATTTGCACAACTACAAATCTTCTACTTAAAATTACAAAATCAAATTGTAAGGCGTGAATAAAACAATATATGAAACTGAAACTGCACATAACTTAAGCTTGACAATTGAAACATGGCAAAAACACTAGTGATTTCTTCCTATCTGTCCAAGCTTTGATCGACAGAGTTACTCGATACCTATGCTGGCAAGAGGGAGCAGGTATCCTATAGATTTAATCGAGGTACAAACAAGTTGATCCGGACACCATAGCTATTAACAGATACTTAACTACATATATATATATATCATGCCTCAATTATCAACACAAATCCACACTAAATGTAATAACTACATAAAAATGTACAAGTAATCATCAATTTGCACAATTACAAAATTAAATTGCAAGGCGTGAATAGAACAATATATGAAACTGAAAATGCACGCAACTTAAGCTTAATAATTGAAATATGGAATATGTAAGTAGCGAAAATTGAAAAAAGGACCTTGTGACTGGAACAGTGAAGCTCTAAGAAGCCGTCTTGATAAACTTTACGCTTTTGCTTTACGTGTTTCGTATACGTTACGTTCCATTTCTTCTTGTCTTCTCCCATTGATTAGCAATTCGACAGGCGATTTTCTTCTGCAAATGATTCTAGAAACTTCTGGGGGAAATTTTGAATTTAGGTGCGAAAATTTGAGCGGGAAATTTAGCTGTAGTCTAGACTATATAAGCGGGTCGTCTGTTTCTGTGGGCCGATTTGCAGAAATATGACACCATAAGGGGCAAAGTGCACGAATAGGCACTTTTGCCAGTCGTCTTTGGTTTGAGGCCATTTTTTTAATTAGTTTTACATGAGAGGTCACTTTTTGGAACTTCAATCCTTGTGGGTTGAACTTCACACAAGTTCAGCCTACAAGGATTGAAGTTCAACTTCAGCCCACCACAAGGGTTGAAGTTTCCGCATCTATGCCTAAAAGTTCAGCCCTTACGCGCATGAAGTTCAACCCACAAGGTTTGAACTTCAGTCCACAAAAAATTGAAATTCCAAAAAATGGTCTCTCATGTAAAACCAATAAAAAAATGGCTTCAAATCAAATACCAGTGGCAAAAGTGGCCTTTGGGTGAATTTTTTACTAATTGTTTGCTTTTTTGTCCGCATTATAAGCAGTTTTGCAAAAAATGTGCCCATTAAGTTGAAAAAAATCTGGACTGGAACGCCCCTGTCAAATTTTTGGGTCAAGGTCAAGACTTGTCTTTAACCCCTCTCTGCTTTCAACACTTATCCGCTCGAGTGTTGGCAAAAGACAATACTTGTCATCACTTGGTTGTAACTCTTTGGCAAAAGGTTAAGACTTACCTTTGACCCCTTTCTATTTACCAACACCTGCCCTTCAAGTATTGGCAAAAAACAATACATGCCGCACTTAGTCGTAAGTCTGGACAAAAGGTCAAAACTTGCCCCTTCCAGTCTCTTTCTACATTCTCGCCATATAACTTGAATTATTGACAAAACAACACCCTTGAAGTCTTGGCCCCGTTCCAATACTTACAGATTTTTGCTTTGAAGTCTTGGCTTTAGGCTAAATAAGGGTATTTGCTAAAACACTGCTTAACGAGGATAATTTTGTAAAATCACTCTTATGGAGGGCGCCTAGTGATATTTTTTGGTTTTGTGCGACCCATGTTAGTATTGAGCAATAGCCATAAAGTATCAAAATATTTGACTTGGTATCCCAAATTGAATAGTTTTGAGAGTTTGCCCCCGTTTAATATTGTTTTAGCAAAATGTTTTCGTAGACAATACCTCAAGGTGATGTTTGGTTGGAGCAATTAATAAAAGTAAGATATCCCAAATTGAATAATTTTGAGAGTTTGCCCCCGTTTAATATTGTTTTAGCAAAATGTTTCCGTAGGCAATACTTCAAGGTGATGTTTGGTTGGAGCAATTAATAAAAGTAGAATATCCCATGATTTTGAGATAAATACTATCTTCATATTAAAGTTGGGATAAAATTTGGGATAGCTTTATCACACTTCCCATAAATATGGGATAACTTTTATCCTATTTATCTTATACCGGTAACCAAATATGGGATAATTTTATCCCAATTTTTATTCTAGGCACCAACCAAATATTACCTAGTTATCAATTGACGCGCACTATATTTGGAAGAAGTCAAGTGATAAGTATTTTCTCGGTAACATTTCTAGTTATCTGGGATGATGCGGAAAGAGATTTGAAGGGGCAAGCTCTCATTTTGGCATAATTCCTATTATGTTAATGTCAAGTTGCTATTTTGTAAAATAATACTAATATGTGGGTATTCTTTTTTTGAACTGTAGCCAAAATTAATCTTTTTTGACATATTAGCAACTTAGCACTATTCAATATTAAGTTATGTCGAGTTGCTACTTTGAACAAAAATTGACAAACAAAGCATTTTGTATTCACGCAAGGTCAAGAACCGCATCTAAAGAATATAATGTACACAGTCTATTCTGATGCAAGTGTTTGCATCAGTCGGCACTTGCATCAGTAGTTGTTTCCACCGCTACTTTGAAAATTATTTTCCCTTTTTCTCCTTTACTACAGTAGTACTTTCTTCCATCAGAAACTGTAAATTTTGGTTTAAGACAATTTCTAAATATGTGTAATTAAGCCATCATATAAACACGCGACTTTCTAAATTAAGACATTCAATAAAAAGGTAAAGTTCGCCGGAGAAATTGAAATTCCAACTATTAGCTCCACCGCCGGCGCCACCGTAACATGGCGATGCAAACCGGCGTCGCTACTTCAAAAGTACTCATACTCGTCGGCGCAGGTAAAATTATCCGAATAATTATACAATTATAAGTTTTTATTATATTCTATTTATAGTTGCTTTAGTTTTTAGTATTCAATTAACAGGACGGTATGAATTAGAGATTCGTTTTAGTTTTGAAGGTTAAGGAAATCAACTTAATTCAGCTGAAAATTTTGAACTTTGATCTAATAAATAATGATTGTTTAGGTAATTTTGTTACTAGTACGAATTAGTTTGTGCCCGGGGCTTTGGTCTAGTGGTAGGAGCAGGAGCAGGAGCGCAACTTGCGATGTGTGAGTTACGCGCCCGTTACAGGTTCGAATAAATAAAAGCCTGGTATTTAACTGGAGAAGGGTAGAGGGACGAGCCTATCATCCATCGAGTTTCCAACAGTGCGCAACTTAACACTTCTCGGATCAGGCTAGCTCTCTCTAGCTAAGCTGCATGCTGCGGCCTTGGATGCGCTAGCGATTGGCACATAGGGGAATGGTTGTCCACGTTTCTCGACCTGGTATCCTGGACCTCGCGTTCGTGATATCTACATTCAGCTGTGCCCCGGAGACACGGTTAAAGTGGGCCAGCCTGGAGTGCTTCTTTCATGACATGCTATCGGTGTCGGTCGGAGATTTCTCGAATATTAAAACAATTACTATTAATCAATTTATCAACGGCGTTTCAATCCCAAATAGTTAAGGTGGAGTATATGCTTCATCTATATAAACTATGCTCTATTAAGTTAATTCGATATTTAGGAGATGAAGGTAGACTCAAGATTTATTCATGATGACTGCCGCTTATTTAGCGCTGAACTCATTGTACTTTTGAAATTATGGTTTCAGAATTTAATTTTTTAGATATTTGGATTCAGTTGAACCCGTTGTTTATACTGGCTGATAAACTCCTTATCAAAAATACTGGCTGATAAACTATTTAAACCCTCCTTTAAATCCGGCCTTGAGAATGGCTAATGGAACTGCTTTTATGACTATCCTAAAGCAGAAATTTTAGGACTCGACATAATATTAGATGTTGCCATGTCGGGGAAGAAAAACAGTCTTAGATAGATAGGTTATTGGTTTCTTCAAGCTTTTTTTTTTTTTTGGTTATTGATCAGAGTTAATAGTTCCTTCAACTTTCTATAGGTTCTTCTTTTTGGGGCGTGACAAATTTGGCTGTGGTGTAGGTTTGACTGGGTCAGTTGTATTAAAGAGCGGAAAACTATCTGATCTAATCTCACAGCTTCAAGAGTTAATAAATGGAGTGAATGCAGCTGAGACATCACCTGGCAGATATGATACTGCTCTTCTAGCAGCTCAGGTATTACAATTATCTATTATTATAACATTATCTCATGCGTATCAAAGTAGATTCATCAGATGTTTTGTAAAAGCAGATAGAACAAGATAAAGGAAGAAAAACACACAGTTTATTTTAGACATTTTGTTATATATTACTTCAGTTTAGTCGCAGAGATAAAAGGTGGAAAACAATCACAAGATTGGGAAGCCATTTAGCAATGCCATAGCGTTTTACCACAAAAAATTCTTTGAAACGCGTTGGTTCTGTCTTCCTTCCCTGCATTCACGTATGTAACAGTTTAAAAGCTTTTAATGTGACGGTCACACAACTCAACATCGTATCATAGTACACAGAAGTCTTGGGTATGAGTCTCACCTCCATTCATCAGAAAAATATTTTTATACACTCTTGGCTCAAGAAAAGCAATTAGGCCTAGAGGGGGATGCACTTGAATTTTCCAATTTAATGAGCATGTGTTTGTGTGTTCTCCTTAGTTTTCAGTTCATTGCCCCCTGATCATATTGGGTGCACTATTGTAGTTTTGCATTCCCAAAGTGTAGCTTAATTAATTGTTTTTTTTTCTTGTCACCCTCAAACAACTTCAATCTGAACTTTATAAGGTGGAGCCATACGGTTGTTATACTTGGTCGAAGGCTCTTTTACTGAAGCGGTTGCCTTTTTCTGGAAAGGGTGCAGAGTGTGGAGTTGTTCTTTGATTTTTTAATATGCAAAGATTATACTGATAAAAAATGATTTTGTGGAAGTTTTACTCCTGATTGTCCATGATTTGTAAATTTTGAGCTTGATACACTTCTTTTAACATTGTAGTGTTTTACATCGAAATACCAAATCACATTTATATACTGTAGCGAGAAAATGAACACATGAACCGTCCTTCCAACCCATACCCCTGTCCCTACACACCAAGGAGGGAAAACCAACTATGCAATTTAACGGTTTAAGTGGTAGAGCTCCTCATACTTGATACTTCAATCAATAACTATGCCTCAATCACAATTATTTGCGGTCGGCGGTATGAATCCTTTATATATGTTACTTATCCAGAAAAGCAATGAAGGAAAAGAGAAAGAGCACGTGATATATGTTACAAATTAGCAAGTAGCATGTTTCTTATTTTCTTGATTTGAAAAGAAAAAAAAAAAGGTGGCATGTTTCTTATATCACTCCACTTCTTACCTCATCCAAGTCTCTGTTGGATGCCTTCAGATTCGGCAACTGGCACAAGAGATCAGGGAGCTAAGCATATCAAATCCAATAACTATTTTCAACAAGGATTCTTCCTCCAGTGGTATGTATTGGTCTTTCTTGTATGTTCATTTTTAAATTTTGTTTCCCGATCTAGTGGCAGGTTACTGAATTCTCTAGAATAGAGATTTGTGAGTTCTTGAATAGACCCTGATAGTTAAGTTTTGACTTATGTAACACCTCTTCCATTTTTGAGGTCTGTTTTCAATATGAAATTGAGAAGTTGTTTAGGCCCTGTTTTTTTTTTTTAGTCTTCCTTAGTCAAGACAAACATTTCCTTACATTATTGTTACCCTTCTTCGACATTACTCTTTAATTGCATATCAAAGAGCCCCAATCCAGTTGGGGCTAGAATACTAGGAATATAGATACCCTACTTGTCCATTCTATATGGATTATCCAGTTGGAGAGCTGATGTTTATATGACTCTCTACCTTTTAGGGAGTTATGCTTCTTACATTCTTCCAGCTGCAGCTGTTGGGGCGATGGGATATTGTTACATGAAGTGGAAGGCAAGTATTCTCGCTGCAGTTTAAACCCTATTGGGACTTGGGACCCCAAGAATACATCTTCGAGTTCTGTTACATTCTTGATATGGTCGTTATAACTTATAAATCACATACTCTTTCTAATTTTCGGCAGGGCTGGTCATTCTCTGATGTAATGTTTGTCACAAAGCATAATATGGCAAATGCTGTTGCTTCTGTGTCTAAGCAGTTGGAGAATGTCTCTGAGGCATTGGCTGTGAGTAAAGAATTGTCAACATTTCCTGGATTGTCCTAGTAATATATTGTAATAACTTTTCTCATATTTTGTTTTCCATTTATTATTTCCTTTTGTAGTCTACAAAAAGACATTTGACAAAGAGGCTGGAAAATTTGGACTGGAAGCTAGATGATCAAATTGAGACATCAAAGCTTATTACTAATGATGTATGGAAAATAGTGTTTCTTCCCCTTCTCCTTTTTAACATTAATGTATTTGGAAGGATTCTTTAATCTTATGTGTGAAGTAGTTCCCACAACAGCACCCACAATATTTTAAGTCATAGGTTTTATGTATCTAGGCACTCGGAAACCTTGTTTCTCAATGCTCAACATTTAATGATTATCTATGCAGGTGAGAGACGTCAAGGCTAATCTGAATCAAATTGGTTTTGATATAAACTTAATCCATGAGATGGTGTCCGGACTGGTTAGTTCATTGCCTTATAAACTGTACTAAAATGGTAGTGAGTAAAAATCTGTTGTTCATTTTTAATCTTTCAGTTGTTGCTCAATTTGGCAGGAAGGGAAGATTGAACTGCTTGAGAGTAACCAGGTGAATATCTGAATACATGTGTAACATGCTTTTTGCCCCTTCCTTCATTATATGTCTATACTATTGCAGTGGCATGACAAGTTGTGCTTGTTTATGTTTTCCCCACCCTGCAGGATGTGACTAACTCTGGTTTGTGGTACTTGTGCCAAGTTGCTGGGGGAATTAAGGATGGTCAAAATCCTAAAGTTATTCAGGTATTTTATGTTTAATAGATGAAAGCCTTTCGGCTTTGTCCTTCCTCTTTGTTCTCTCTCTTCCTACCGTGAGGAGAACAAGTTGTTAGAATTGTAAATATGGCTTCAGCACGGCTGTAGTGCTTATTTTGATATTAATACAATGTTACCATTACTTTCTTGTCTTTTCCTCGTTTCCATTCTGCTTAATATTGACTTTCTTCTTTGGTGCTTGGCAAGTTATCCTATAAGATTTCTCGAAAGGACTTGGTAACTTATCTAAATCATACAGAATGTAATTATGCCGCTGCTAAGAAAAAACTTGGTGGCTTTTCATGATAACTAATGTTTTGATTGTAATCAGAAGATTCGCGATCTCTGGGAAATTTGGCGTTTGTTATTCTTTACTACTTGCTTGCTTTGTATTAAAGTTAAACTGCAATTTTGCTGTCTCCTTCTGGCAAATGTTCCATTTGTGTTTCATTGTTCCTATTTGTTCAAAATGTAAAGACATATTCTCTTTTTGGAATTTTGTAAAGGGAATCGAGGCTAAGCTGATAGAGCATTCAGCAGAGATTCGCAAAGAGAACTCTGTGAAGGTACATTGACTCTCTTGAGCTTTATTTACTGGAGTTGGTTGTCCATTCTATGGTTCAAAACGTCTAATCAGACTATGTCTTATATTCCAGGGGCTTGAGTTCATTGTCGAATCTAATGAATCAAGTATACAGCCGAAATCTGTTGCAGACGCAGAAGGAAAAGATCTCAGTGACAATTCTGCCAAGATTCCAATAGCTAGCAAAATGAGGATTCACAGATCTTTTCCAGTTGGGTTGTCTTTAACAAGGAACGTGTTGGGTCCCGGATTCTGATCTCAGCTTGCTCTTTACTCACGGTTTTTGCCTCAAGTGATTCATGGCTGGTGTATTTGTGTCCTCTGGGGTATTATACATATAGGGTCTTTTTTCTTCCTCTTTAAAGGTCATATAATGTTGTATTTGTAACTGTAGATAATAAAACACATCTCATTCATTGGCTCCTTTTACATCTGTGTATATGGCGCCAAAATATAGGAGATAAAACTCTGCTTGTCAAGTACTGTATATTGATTTTAAGGCTTTTTGACAACCAAAATCATCAAGTGTTCATGTTTCAAGCAAAAGCTGCCTGTGGAACAACATGATATTAGACATCGAGAACTCAATGTTATTGTGGAATTTTCTTTATTAGTAGCACAACTTACCTATTCCATAGTAGTATGTTTGACTTCATAAATTTACATTCATAACACTAGTAACATTGCCAAATGCCTTTGATCAAGTCTGTAAGAATCTCTTTGTTACCACTTGGCCATGATAATATCGAACTTGTAGCTGGGTATGAGGAGAAGGTTCATAAAGTTCACCACAGAGAAATGGAACAATCAAGCGAGTTTTAATTGACATTTTCTATGTTTCCATCAGAATGGATGGAAGCCATTCATATCATCAATGACACCCAGTACTGATCCCAACTAGTATGGGATATATGTGTAGTTGTAATCCAAAACAGGTATTAACAATCACCACATAACTAAAAGTAAAACTTTAGGTAGAGAAACAACAAAATTGTCTCAAATGATGATGCAGATAAATGACACATTCTTGTACAGCATCCATCCTTTTTCTTCTTACTTTGCAGTCTTTGCAACATCACACAGAATCAAGTCGAAAAGAAAGGACTAAAATATTCTGAGAAAAACAGATAATCTAAGGATATCTCTCCAACCAGTTCAAAAAAATTGAAATGTTGTCCTGAACCTATCTCTTCTTTTTACCCCCCTTCCCAGATTTTGAAGAACCAGCTGCAGAAGAGGTGGATGCAGGCTCCTGCTTCCTAGTCCTATTAGGATGTCTTCGAACCAACTCTGCAACCTGGACCATCAGCTGTTTCCCTGCAATACACAACGCTATACAGTGTTAGAGCTCAACTTTGAGGAGTTAGATTAATATTGGCATATTTTATATCAATGTTGGCACTAGTTATTTTAATGGAAATTTGATTATTGTAATGCTAAAATTTTTATACATGGAAAGTTCTATTTTTCGTAAATTGCGGTCTTCATACAGAAGAAATGCTTTACTTCTAGCTTTTTGTTTCACACCCCAAGGACCTTGTCGCTTTTTTGCACATTTACTTTTGACACTGGTATAGAACAATTCAAGCTCCTAGTTGAACAGTATTTCCAACAACAATAACTACACCTCAATCCCAAACAAGTTAGGTACTCACCTAATGTCATCATGATACCTAATAAAAATAAAAGTGGAAATAGTATTCACTTCTCAAGTATTTTTGTTATGTTTTTGAGAAAGTACTTCCCAAATATCATTTATGTTTGAAATATTTACTACTTTTTTAATTAAGAGCATATTCCACAACAAACAAACAAGCTCATTGTTTAAAGCTTAAAAAAGAACTTAAACAAAGTACGAAGTCACTCAACATTATATGAAACCATAATGCTTTGCAGCTAACGATAGAACAATGGGCTAACGAAGAAGCTAAGAAGCAGAATTCTTACGGGAAGAAATCGCAGGATTGTAAGGGGTTCCATCTTCCCGCTTCAGCAAAACTCTCACTCTTCCTCTTTGCATGAAATCCCGCGGATATGCCTTGTCAAGCTGTTACAACAGACGAGAAATATAATTCCAAACAGAATTTTTCTCAATCTTATCTGTTTACTGTTTCAAAGGTTTATAAAACATTAATACAAACACCAAACAAGTTTTTTCTCAATCTTATCTGTCTGATTCAAAGGTTTAGAAAACATTAATACAAACACTATCATTCACAAACTGTTTTTCCCTTTTTCTTTTAAAGGCACATCTCATCATTATGGGACTAATGGTGCTTCATGCATCACCAGAATTAACTTCTTTGTCACAAGTAACAAGAAAACTTAGTGGTTAAACAGCTCACCATCACTTTCATTGAGAGAAATATAGTGAAAGCATTCTATTCAGAAATTTGCTTCTAGAAGTAATTTTCACCCAACCAATCATCTGGTGATGAAGCCTTTACCGGTGTTCAGGAAACTCAGTGAACTAAGAAAGGGTCAGTTGATTCAAGCTTTTATTCAAAATTATAAGCCCTGCATTTCTCCTTTTTGTAGTTCTGCGTTTATCTTCTCTAGCCCTAGAGGGAAAAAGTGAAACAGGATAAAACCAAAGGATTCATGTGAATGATATACACTACTTGGGATTGAGACTTAGTGGTTGGTATTACACTTCCATTAATTCCCATATTAGCCAGTCTTATTATCCGGGATAGATACTTACATGTTTTGTAGACACGTGGGATTTACAGATGATGGAGAACCTTAATTTCCCTTAAAAGATGAATATTTTAGTATCCAAATGAAATAGCCCTGTTTAGAGCAGAATAAATACAGAAGACATATCATTGATCCAACTATTCCGGAAATGAGGCATAGTAAGGGCAAGTGGTGCACGTTCCTAAACTCGGTGGATAATGGCCCCCTACATGTACCCTTCTCAACTTAAGTACCAAGCTTTTGTCAGCGACCGGGTTGGAACTCGTGATATGCACCTAACACATACATCACAAGTTGTTTCATTACCACTAGACAAAAGCTCGGGAACAATGCTTAACATATTGATTCTCCTGTCCTATTATCCACAATGCGCCTAACTAACCCACACATCACAAGCTGCACTCACGCTCTTAACGCTAGAAGGCCCCCGGGCCCCAGGGCCTCACTTACCCTAACTATCTACATAATTCATACATCAAATTACACACATTTCATCATAAAAATTCTAGCAATAATCTTTCTCAAAAGTAAACGAAACGAAGAAAACACGAACCTCGATAGCACAAGGAATTTTGAGGTGATTACAACAATCACTAATCTCAGTAACAGTAGGATTTTCACAAGCTTTAGTAACACAAATTCTCCTTCCTTCAGCTATTGTCTTCTTTGAATTTATATATATTGGATATATTACATTCCATTTCTTTATATTCTTTATTTCTCCATCCATCATTTTCAGATCTCTTCAGAAAATCAAAATCAAAAAAAAAAAAATTCAATCAAAATTGAAAATTCTCACAAATAAAAATAAAATCAATAATTATCATTAAATTGTTTACAAAAATTTACCTTTGATTAAGGAGCGAAATAAAAATTGAAAAAGTGTTGACCCGATCGAATGACTTGAGAAAATTGGGGATTTGGAGAATTCGGGTTTTGTTGAAACCAAGTGGATTGGGCTGGGTTCTTTGGGCTTTTTTACGTTAAAATTTAACTAAGAAGCCAAGTTTATCTATGTCATTTAGCTTTTAACCACATTTTAAAAACTATTTGCAAGTATAACTACCCACTTTTAAATCAGCAGGGTTGAAATTGATTGTCTGGGCTGTGAAATTTATTGCAACTTAGACTTTTTTGGTCTAAAAATAAGGAATTTTTATACTATGTCCTCGTGTAATTCAAAGTATTTACCTGGTCTATCCATTAAAAATTACACAACCCATCGGTAAAAAGTATTTACCCGATTTATATATTTTTACTGTATACATTTATAGTATACTGTTTTTTCAGAGTATAACTTATGGTATACCTGGTCTGTATACCTTTATGGGATATTGTAGTTCCAGTGTATACCTTATGGTATACCTAGACTGTATACCTTTATGGTATGCTATCTTTTCAGTGTATACTTTTATGGTATACTATGCCGGATACAAACAAGTAAGGCCGGGTAAATAGTTTATGGGTATTTCAGAACAGTATGAAATTAATGGGTAGAAGCGAATAAATAATTTAATTTTAATGAATATTTTGTAAACATCTCAAATAAAGTGTAAAGTATAAACACCGAAAGTATAAAGTTTGGCTCAACTTCAAACCAAATTCAAATTGAGCATACAAGAAAAAAATACTAATGGATTGCAGCTTCAAACCAAAGGGGCTGAAGTAAGTTTAACTTGACTCGCACTTCAAGCCTAATGGTCTAAAGATAGGTAAAGTGATCAGCATCGGCAAGGGTGCGCCCATAAATTAAATGATTGAAACCATAAGGGAGTGTATAGGCAAAGTGCACAAATAGTCATTTTTGCTACTGCTATTTTGTTTAGGCCATTTTTTTGTTGTGCAAAAATAGTTACTTTTTGGAGCTTCAATCCTTGTGAGTTATTTGGTTTAGGCCATTTTTTTATTGTGCAAAAATAGTTACTTTTTGAAACTTCAATCCTTGTGGGTTGAACTCCAACCCTTATGGGCTGAACTTCATACCTAGTTCAACTTCCCGCAAGGACTAAACTTTTAGGCATAGAATGCGTAAACTTCAATCATTGTGGACTGAAGTTATACTTCAACCCTTATGGTATGAAGTTCAACCCACAAGGATTGAAGTTCTAAAAATAGCTACTTTTGAGCAATCAAGAAAAAAGTGGCCTGAAACAAAATAGCAGTGGCAAAAGTACCCTCTGAACGAAATTTTTTACGGGGAGCGTATATTGGGCTTCGTATGCAAGTCCAGTTTTCTGTTTTTAGTTGTAGTCCGACTTGAATTTTACATTGCCTAAACAGTAGCTAGGTTATGTAAATAAATATTAGCCATTTTATGTATAATATGTGTATAATAAGTGTATCTTGACCTGCTATTTTTGTGGAAATCGCAATCCAAAATGCAACTTGTAATCATATTTGGGACAATCAGAATGCTACTGAAAGTTTAACTCATGATATTTCAGTTTGCATAGTGACTTCTTGATTATTAGATTGTCTATATCCTTATGAATATTATGCATGAACATGAATATACAAAAATAGCTTCTTCTTTGTTTAAACAATATTTGTAATCCACAATGAATAAAATATAACAATTATGATATAGTGAAACAACTTTTGGTAACTACATAACAATGTCTTGCATCTTAACAAAAGGATTAGGTACCCCTTGGGATCCTCTAATTGTTTCTGAGTTGCTGATTCTAGCATCCACATTGTAACATATTAAGAATGTCATTTTTTTTGGACCAATCAAGCCAATTTTTTACATAATTTTCTGTAAATGTAGTGAATATTGCATCATACACTTTCTTTAAAAAAAAAAAAAAAAAAAAAAAAGTTGGTGGGGTTTAGGCATAGATCCCTATCAGTCCATTACTTCTGAAAAGTATGTTACATGGAGGTGTGTATTTGTCCATCCCTCCTTGAGTTACATGAAGAATGAACGATTCTATCGTTAAATAGATTTGTGCCTATACCATCTAAATTAACTAGGTAAACCAGTAAATGTTGAGTGGGGGACTCGCTCTTTATACCATTGTTAGATTTCAAAAGTGAGTGTGAAACTACAAAAATATAAACATAAAAACAACTATCCATCGTCAAAAGTATATGGGCCTTTTTTTTTTTTTCGAATTCTGAAATTCGGAAACCTTTTTTTTTTTTTTTCATTCGTCATGATTGCTTTGATTTGCATTGTCAAGTTCATAGCCAATGTGAAGAATCTCTTTTCCTTTCTCATTTCTTCAAGATTAGCAAGTTTATCGGCAACTAAATTTGTCTCTCTGTAATAATGATTGAAGGTGAAATTACTTTATTTCCTCGTATTATCAATCTGCTTTAAAATCTGATCAACATCCCAATGCCTCTTTCTCTCTTTAATTTGCTAATCATTTGTATGATCAATAAAAGAGTCTTATTCAACTTGACATCATACACTTCTAGTATGCAATTTTCTCCCTTTTCCTCCATTTTTTTCATTCAATTCAACTTATATTAATTTGATAAGAGAAAATGACCAAAATCCTCATTGAACTATTCACAATAATAGAACAATTTTGCCATCTGATTTATTTTTTACATAATAGCGCTTTGTCATTATAGTCAGGTAGCTAAGCAAGTGAAAAAGAGATAATTATCGATATGATGTCAAAGTAGATTCTCTACTAATACATCGACTCATCTTACAAGATCCTTGAACTAAACCGAGACAAAATATAGACCTGGTGCCAACAGTTCGTCACGGAAGAAAGAACTCACTAAAAGACTCATTAGCTATTGTCATTGTTTCATGAGGCCAGCCGCCAATGCCACTTTTGATTCATGACTAAAAAAAAAGTTTAGAAAAGTGAAGATTAATAATCAACCAACTTGTTAAAAACAAATAGGTTGACTATAAAATTATATTGTCAAAAAAGGCTTAAGTTTCCCATCATAATAATGTGTTCAGTGATGTGGTGACGCACTAATGAAAGTTGAACCACTTAGAAATTTATAATTAACAACCGACTTCAAGAATTAATGAAATTAAATGGATCTTACGTAATAAAACTCCCATATAACAAAATAAATATGAGAAATTTTGCTTGACAAAAATCAATTAGTGATATCACGTTTTAGTAACTTATTTACGTAGTCACCACCAAGTGATGTGGTGTAGCAGATGGGGCTACTCTTCCCTTAACCAGAGGTCTCGGGTTCGAGCCCTGGATATGAAAAAATCACTGGTAGGGAGCGCTTCCCCCCGAATGGGACCCTACGCGGCGCGAATCCGGATTAGTCGGGCTCCAATGAGAGTACTGGACACTGGGTGGGAAACCAAAAAAAAAAAAAAAAAAACTTATTTACGTAGTCAAGTTGATATATTAGTAGAATAATACGTATAGATAAGCATGGGATTTCATAGACTTGTTCTATAAATTAAAAATAAACCAAACAAAACATTAGTATATGAAGTAAGACTTCCAAAATGGGTGGAGGGAGAAATCAAAATATTATTTGGAGCTTTATAAAATAATTTGTTTTCTTCAGGAAGTAGTCAGAAGAGATTTAATTTTATTTTTTCTAAAAGTAGTTGGATGCCAATTTGATAACCATTATAAATTCTACAATTTCATGGCAGAATTATATTCTACCCTAGCTCTTGGTGGTCCTACGATTGGTAGAATTTATACAAAATAATATGAAACATGTTTATAATAGTCATGTAAATTAGTGTAGATATTTTTGTGAACTTAAAGAAGAGAAAACGAATTTTAAAACTTCAAATTGATATGCCCACTTAATGTCCTTTACACAAGATTATTTTATCTAAAAGAATATTCACATTGCTTTATCAATTTTGTTTACTCCCATGCGAAGTTTCGTTGATGTATACGTAGATTCTAGACTAATCCGAGACCTTTAATTAAAAGTCGAGAGATTTTATTCATATCATCACAATATCGTAACCTAGCTAGATACTTCCTTCCGAAGTTAATTAATACATATTTTTACTACATTAAATCACTTACCCAACACTTGTTATGCATGTATTAGCTTTGTGCGAATATCCGGTGTGAGAATATATAATTGATGGGAGCCTTTTCTTCTACCTTTGTAGTACTATTTCATTAACTTTTTGATGTCGTTTCATAATGACAAGATATACTAGTATTAAACGTCTATTTCAAAAGAAAAAGGGTTATATATATGCTGAGAATCAAAACCTCCAGTTTTGTGATTAATAAGCAAAAGTCATAAATAGGGAAAACATAAAGACATTTAGTCAAAATATTATCATTATAATTGTGAATTATGATACTAAGTTATGATTATCGTACAAGTAAATCTATAGACACATATTTTGTGGCCCCGGTATGTTTTGCAGTGGCGGAGCCACTCTCGGGCAAGGGTATTCAATTGAACCATTTCGCCGGAAAATTGCACTGCGTAACTTGAATAAAATCGATTTTTTTATATACACACTGTATGTTGAATTTTCTTGACACAAGTCTAAGTTTTATTTTTAAAATTTTGAACCCCTTGTCGAAAATCCTGCCTCGACCCCTGAGGTTTTGGCATTAAGCCTTATGCCAAAGTCCTAACTTAAGACAAATAAATGGTGGTAGGCCTACCTTAGAAAAAGAATTGAAAATGATAAAGGAACTTCCCTTAGAAACCGGAAATTCGTCATGGCCAACTAATTTTATTGTACAATATGCAAATTGCAATACAAAAAAGAAAAGGGAAAATAACAGTACCTAGCACCATCTTTTATTTTTTTTAACCCCGTCCCTTTTCCTCTCTCGGAACAAATAGAGACAGGACTTTTTGCTCGTACGGCGACTCGAGCCCACAACCTCTTGAATGTAGGTGGAAGGTGCATGTCATGTTCAAATCCATATTGACTTCTTTTCATTTTTATTTTAAACATATTTGTCATTGAGGAAACACAATAACAATAAATTTAAAGAGTTTAACTCTTATATTGGAGTGTACATTAATAGCTTAATTTATTTAAGGTTTTCAGGCAATTTGTAGAAAATTACTGCATGTACGTAATTGATCATAACAAATGAAATTATTAACCTAAATATACGAAAATATTACAAATGAAATCCCTTTTCGACATGCTAAATTGCATAAATAGTGCAAAAAAAAAAACAAAAAATAATAGCAATGAACGCTCGGGACTCGCTACATAAGATTTATGTCACTATTTTTCTCGATTTCATTTTTTTTTTTTTTGATAATTAGCACTATTGCCGGAGCTACGACTACATTTTTTAATAGTGCCTCTCAGTATTAACATAAAGCTAAATCTCAAATACTATCGACAGTAATGTAGTCAACTTTCTTTCCTTTGTTTTTTTTTAATTAAATTAGGGTAAAGAACCACATTCATTCGGTCACTTTTTAGATTTAGTAATAATTTTATTTTATAAGATGTTACATAATTTCACAAACTTATATGATTTGTTTTAAACCACGAGTTTCAAAGTATTCACTCTTTTTTAAATTCCGCCGTCAAACTAGACTAAGAAATTGAGAGAGGGAGTATTTTTTTTCCCATGTCAATCTTATCAACATAAAGTGATGGCTATCTTATATGAAACTTTCTCCAGTTGAGCTTCCATCCAACTTAGCTAAGTACTGGTGGAAAAGGGGAGGCTTCAACTGTGAAAAATGACAAAGGGAAACACATGGTGAATATATCACAAGAAAAGTTGGTTCAGCAGTCGCAAACTCCAATGCACACTTACAAAATCCTCCGTCCGTCGCATTTTATTTGTCATATTTTTCTTATTAGTCCGTTCCAAAGAGATCGTCATACTTTTAAATTTGGTAATAATTCAACACCAAACTTACTTTTTGATTCATTTATAGCCAGCCAAATACCCATAACTTATTTTATACCATAAGTTTTAAAAGTTCTAAATTTTTTATTAAATTTTGTGACAAGTCAAATTATGACAAATAAATTGGCGCGAAAGGCGCCGGCATGCACAAAGAAAACAAAGTACTGTAGAATGGATACTAATAACTCTTGTATTTCAAAGTTGAGAAGGTTTTCAGGTAATTCAAAAGAGTTTAACTTTTATATAGGAGTATACGTTAATAATATAACTTTTTAAGGTTTTTTGGTAATTCAAAAGGTAATTACTACATGTAATTACTCATAACAAATGACATTTTAACCCAAAGTATAACACATGTAATCTTTTTTCAACTTGCTAAACTGCATAAATAGTGCAAAAGAACCATTGCCTGCTACTAAAAAAGAATTATAAATAGCAATGAACGTTCGAGGCTAGCTCACTAAATAAAAGTTATGTCACACTTTTCCTGTTTTATTTTCCTATTTTCTTCGTAAGTTCATAGACAATATTTAATAGTAAATAGTTGCACATTTTTAAAAGGTCAGGCTAAAGAACGACGACTACCTCTATTACAATTTATGTAACCAAAGGTCTCGGGTTCGAGTCATGGGTATGGAAAAATCACTGGCAGAAAACGCTTCCTCCCGAATGGGGCTCTATGCGGTGCGAATCTGGATTAGTTGGGGCTCCAATGAGGGTACCGAACACCGGGTGGGAAACCAAAAAAAAAATTTATGTAACCATATTCTCTTTTTTGTTATTTCCAAAAAGAATTTTTATTATTTTTAAAAAAAAAATGGCCACTTTTTAAATTTAGTAATAATTTTATTAAATGAGGTGATACAGAACCATACAAATTTTTATAATTTATTTTAATCTACAAATTTTAAAAGTTTTTATTTTTGTGTTCAGTGATCAAATTAGGTCACGTAAATTGAGACGAAGGGATTAACTTTTTCCCAGGGCAATATTTATCCAGTTGAGTTTCCATCCAACTTAGCTAAGTACTGGTGGAGAAGGGGAGGCTTGAACTATGAAAACTGACAAAGGGAAACCAACATGACATGGTGATGAATATCACAAGAAAAGTTGGTTCAGCAGTGACAAACTCCAATGGTTCAAGATTCACTATAGCTAATTACAACTATTGACACTTAGTACAAAATAGACAATTAATAGCACATGACACTGGCACAAGAAAACAAAGTCTATACAATGGAACATTCTTGTACCAAAGCTATAATAAGAAGATCATTTTTGGCAAATACTAATAACTCTTTAGTCATTCAAAGTTGACAAGGAAAAAAGAACTTGTCCATTTTACTAATTAAGATAAGATCTTATATTATTACGTGAGCATGTTTGTGTGGCACTATCAAGATGATATAGGACTTGCATGAATGGTGTAGAGTAAACCACGTAACAACTGTATCAATAGCCACAACAATATGACGTGCTTGCAATGTTGCATGTTGTTTTCTGATTTATATCAGTACAAAAAATGATACTACGAATCTTTATAACAAGATAGAGATCTCTGGTAGTTCCCACTCCGCCCGTATGATAGACGTCCGAGTTTGTTGTGTCCGATTTTATCAGATAGTTTAAAAAAAAACCGTATTAACTTGTTTTGAATGATAGTGTCCCCGGTCGGTAAAATATGAAGGGCAAGTGGTTCATATAAGTTTCGGATAATTCTCCCCTTTTGAACTAGCTTTTTGAGTGTGAGTTAGGTCCGAATTTATGTGGGCGCTCATCACCGAATTTGTTGTGCTCGGGTGTGGGCGTCCGGTGTCCGATTTTATCAGATAGTTTCTGAAAAACCCTTATTATGTCATCCTACGGCTGAGGAAGTGAGGCTATATGAGGTTAATTAATATGTGTTGTTTTTAATTTTAATTTTAGACATAAACATTGATAATGTGTGAGTCATATGTACAAAGAATCTCATATTAAAAAAGGATAAGGGTGTCTAGGGTGGGCGAGGCTTAATATTAGTTGGAAAGATTATTGGTGTGTTCAATTAAATGCCAAGCAAGAATGGACCAACAAAAAAGCTAAAGGGACCATAGTTGAAGTCGATTAATAATCCATCTGTTTTATTAATTCATCAAAAAAAGGTTTTCACCTTTTAATTAACTACTCCCTTCATTTCAAAATAGTTGTCGCAGTTTGATTTGGAGCTGAGTTTAAGAAATGTGTTAATACTTTTAAAACTTGCGGTAAATAACTCATACATAAATATGTGGCTATAACGCATTTCATTAAGGGTAAGTAGTAGTTTCAACTCAAAAAATTTTCAAATTTAGAATTGTGTCATTCTTTTTGGAACAGACTAATACTCCCTCCGTCCCAAATTAGTTGACGCTTTAGCAAGATTCGTGTGTCCCAAATTAATTGTCGTTTTAGGATTTCAAGATATTTTTTGCTCATTCTTTCCAAGTATACCCTTAATTATTATAGGTATTCTCAAGTATACCCTTTTCTTAATGGGCGTGCAAAAACTAAAAGTGACAATTAAAATGAGACAGAGGGAGTAATAAAACTATGACAATTATTTTGGAACGGAAGAAGTAGTAATTTTCTTCCTTTTTGTACCTTTTTCATTGCGACCATTATGATCAGCAATTTTTACAGCGACATATTAAGAATTGAGCTATCTTCTTAATATGTATTGTTGTTTTCTTAAATAAATACTATACGCCGTCATTATTGTTACAACTTGTTTTTTGGACCATAAAATTCAAAAGTTCAATGCAAATCATTGATATAGTTTGATATATAGTATATTTAAGAAAGATAAATACTTTATAATCTCTTGATTTTCCATTCACAACATACAATGTTTAATTTGTTGTCAGCTAAGTTCACATTAATTATAACAACACCTATGGCAACTCCTCACTACGTAATGTAATTAATAATGCATCTGTTGTTTCTATTCCATGTATCAGCCAGTCTGCGGCTCTACCTGACAGCCGTATGAACTCTCTATGTAATCCGTCGTGATTTCTATCTATGAATATCGTACTTTATCAAAAAAAAAAAAAAAAAAAAAACTCCTCACTACGTGGTTTTGATCTAGCTCATCATCATCCCATTCTTGTGCAATTTAATTAACAAATAGTCACTTTCATGTTACCACTTAGGGTGCTTAAAATGAACAAGAGGCAAGTTGAAGAAAGCTAACTCAACAAGTTGTTTAAGAATCTCTTATTTTTGCTAATTATTAAAGGTGAATTTCACCATCCATGGACCCATTATATCCAAATAAAAAATACTTTCAAAAGATACTCTTTATGTTAAGCAACCAATTGGGTCGTAGCTTTATATATTAACCTAGTTTTTCTAGCCTTCTCTAGATGAGAACTTTTAGATATTTGCTCCACATGATTGAAGCACTCATATAAAATTTTTATTTGTTTAATTATGTTGATGTTTGCACAAAGATCACACTTGGACAGATTTAACCTTTCCTAGTTCCATTTTGCAGTGCAAAAAAAAGAAAGAAAGATAATCAGTTGAATAACGACTTCTTGTGTTAGTTATTGGGTTCTTGACATGATTTTTATATATATTTAGTGAAATTTTTTAATACAAATACACTATCGGCGCTAAATCTACTGGTTCCGTCGAACCCGTACAATACCTTCTACATCGATCCGTCCCTGGGTATTATTGTCATTTTCATTTAAAAATATATGTAGTAGAAGTTGATCACCATCCATAATGTAGCACTCAAGACAACTAAAGTAGGTTTAACGCTTTAATAAATCAATTGAACACCTCATTTTCCTTAATCTAGTAAGTATTAAAATTAAGGGATCTACGACAGATTCCACTTGTGATTTCATTTTCTTGCCCACTTGTTGTATTAAATTATCTCAATGATTTAGTTTTAGAAAATTAAAAATTAAAAAGGTCGGTCAAATTGTTTGCATATTACTGATTCAATGACTGTAAAGTACACCTACTTTCATCTAGATCCAGACCCTAAAAAACTTTAATTTACTTATCTGTCAAGTAACACTAATTATGTTGCTTTCGATTTATTAAACACTTCTTTTAGTCTCTATATATATTTTCTTTTATTTTTAGTCGGAAGAAATTGGTACATTTTTATTTAGTGTTTGATACTCCATTTGACGGGTAGAACACTTCATATCAAAGACAACTTCATAACTCAAACTCGAGTTTACTGGTTAAGGATGAAATATTTAATTATCACCTTCCATTTTACTATTGATCTAACATGTTATAAACACCACACCAAATACAAAAAGCAAATAATTGATTACAATGTTCCTTTTAGTTATTAACCATACTTATAAGTATACACGTTCAGTCGGTCGAAGAACGCGCCATTTAAGAAAAAAAAATACACGTTCTCCGACCGACTGTCGGTCGAAAACCATTCAACCTTTCGACCGGTGTCGATCGACACTGCTTTTTCGATCATTATTTATTCGACCACCGCAATCGATCGAAGATCGGTCGAAATATCGAATTGGATCGGTCGAAATGTCGAATTTATTCGATCTGGATTTTTCTTAAGTTTTGTGTTTAAATGATGCATAACAAATGGTGATAGAATACTTATCCGTACTTAATGTTTCGCCGAATATATTAATTTACTATAATTAAGTGATCAATTGAGGAGTATACATGTATATTAATCAACTATGGATAATATAGTACTCCTATTATTTATGCAGTATACTTTATTTTCCGTTATGGTTTGTATTTTTGATTTGTTGGCGGGTGAGTATCCTATTGGCTTTGAGCTTTTGCTATTTGAAAAAGGTGAATATCCTGTTGCTTGTGCGCTATAATACATAATTTCCACTTGCAATAACTTTAAACATAAGAATTTTCTTAAAGTGCATTTGTCTCTACCTCCATTCTTCAACTTTCATTCAATCCTTGCACTTCATCTTATCATAATAACTATCTCCGTCTCGATTTATGTAGCGGTATTTCATTTTGTATGGAATTTAAAAAATAAAGATCGACCTGAAAATTTTTGGGACAGATTAAAAAAAAATAGTGACATATAAACTGTGACAGATGGAATAGCAAAGTTGCTCAAAAGACGATGGAGAGAGGGGGAATAAAGAATATGATACTCAAAGATCGACCAAAAAGAATATTAATCCACGAATGACAAACTATAATATGGGAAAAGAAAAGATGAACGAGAATTTCAACTGGTTTGATCATTTCATAAAGTGAAGGAAAAAGAATAGGGAAAAGAGTAAATGAATATATTCGATGGGTTCAAAAAGAGGAAAATAGAAGGAAATATTTAAAAAATCTTATATATATGTAGTGTTAAGATATTACCATACTATCATGAAATTTATATTACTCCATAAAACGAGCAACTAATTACTTGTATGAAGCATCATTTCAGCGAGTGTGAAAGCATGCACAAGGAATTATAACTCCAATTAGATGGCCAAAATGTAAAAAAACAAATCGGTTCAAACCGAACTTATTTTAGCTCGATGTTGGCCTATCTATATTTTTAGTTTTCCACGTAGTATTCGGATACTTTGAGGCTCGAGTAATTTAAATTCGTGCAAGGAAGTCTCATTATGAGATAAAACGTTTCGTAGCAAATGCAACTCATTTTTTCAGAGCTCGAGCTCGAGACTTTTAGTTAATGATGAATACGTATTTACCGCTTTTATCATAAATTTTTATCGCAATGTTGGCCTATCGATTAACTAGACTAAGAACTAGTATAAAAGAAGTAATCAAATTAGTGAATAAGACAGCTGCAGCCTGCATCTAGAATTAGAAAGAGAATCTTTTACTAGTACTTCTTTGCGTAAACTTTCCAACATCTAAAAGAAAGTAAAAACCTGTAAAAGAGAGTGGATATAAAGGATTCTCTTTAGAAGATTTTGATGACAAAGTAATATATATTTTGTTATAGAGAAAAAACTTAGGCGCATCATGTGTTTACACTCAATCACGGAGGCGGATCTAGAATTTGAGTTCGATGGGGGCACTATTGAATTTAATATAGATATGTCAAAAACACAGGGTGCCAGATAACACATGTATCCGATTTTTGAGGTATTTATACTTATATATATATAATTTTTGCCGATATTACTGGGTGCCGGTGCACCCGAAAATAGCACATAGGTTCGCCTCTGCTCAATCATAACAACTAATCATGATTAAATAAGAAAAAATATGTATTAATTAATTATGTTTGCGTGATAATAATATACTCAATATTACTTCATCCGTTCCATTTTATGTGTCATAGTTTGACTCGGCACAAAGTTTAAGAAATGAAGGAAGACTTTTGAATCTTGTGGTGTAAAATGAGACAAAGAACATTGTGTGGTTGTAAATCATTTCAGTAATGGCAAAACTGTAATTTTGAAGTTAAATTGTTACCAAATTTAGAATACTGTCATTCTTTTTGGAACAGATAAATAAGGAAATGCTGCCACATAAATTGAAACGGATGGAGTATCTCATAAGTGGGGTTTGAGAAATGTGAGATGCATGCAGAACTTACTTTACTATGATTTTGATGCTGTTTCCGATAGACTGTCGACTAAAACGAGAGTGAAAATAATGGAGAATAATATCTTCATTTGTCGTTATAGATAAAATAAAAGAATTGTGCAGCAGCAAGTAGTACTAGTAATGTACAACTAATAGATTCTCAAATGGAATCACACTTCTCAATTTCAAAAAATAGCCATATTTATCATTATCGTCATCTTCTTCGTCATCATCATTTCTCTTCCTCTCCACATAATATATTAGTAGTACTTCAATACAATATATTACATAATATAGCCATAAAATCAAAATATTTTCAATGTCAGAGCCAGAAGAAGAAATGAACAAAAATTACCGTACAAAACCAAAGGAGTTTTTAGCTCCGCCGCAGCATACGGCGGAGAATAAAGAAGCGCCGCCGTTGATGATGGATTTAGATTTGGATCTAGATGCATCGTGGTCGTTCGATCAGATCTTTGCGGCGGCAGCTTCTTCCGAGCTGCCTTGTTCACCACTATGGGCTTTTTCTGATGAAAATAATAATAATAATAATGAATATAAGCCGCCGGCGCCGGCTAGTCTCCGGCTTTCTAGTTATCCTAGATTTTTCAATTGTAAGCTTAGAGCTTATTATTATTACTTTGTTGTTTGTTTCCAATATTATTGGAACTTATTATTGTGTAAAGTTGTTTTCTTGACTTTTCGTAGTAGTTGTGAAAAAAATTTGAGCTTTTTGTAGTTATCGAATGTGCTTCGTTGAAAAATTATACTGTGTAAATAAGGAAAAAATGAATCTTTTTGGTTATATATAGATGGATGAATCCCCTTGATATAAGGGAAAGTTGTAGATGGATTTAGGTTCGAGGTTCAAATTCTTAGTGTGACATTATTATTGTGTTTTTGAATGCCCTTCGTTCAAAAATGCACTGTGTAAATAGGGTAAAGATGAATCTTTTTTGGTTATATGGATGGTTGAATATCGTTGATATAAGGGAATGTTCTAGTGTTATGACAGAGATTGAAAAATTGCTTTAGTTTGAGGTTCAAATCCTTAGTATGACATTCTAGTGTTCTTTTGAATCCTTTTATTTGAATTTCTGGCTCCGCAATATTGCAACATAATAGTAGTAGCTAATGAATCCCCGTATTAAATTGTGTAAATAGGGAAAAAAAGAATCTTTTTTGGTTATGTGGTTAAATACCGTTGACATAAGGGAAAATTCTAATGTATTGGCAAAGGGATTAATAGTTTTTTTTTTCTCCTAGAACATTGACCTTGCACAAGATCAAACTATGTTATTGAGAAGTGCTGGAAATTAAACTATGCTGTCATTTCTATAGGTTACATTTATGATGTATAAGGACTTGATTGTGTATGCATGGACTTGCAATAACCTTTCTATGATTAGACTACTTTGGACTAGCTATAGTGACTGATTTATGTGCATGTAATAAAGGATATAGATGGTTCGTATAATTGACTCGGAATATTTTTAGGATTAAGTCCTAGTTGTTGTTGTTTTTCTAAGTGAAGTAGAATTGACATCATTTGGCTGATGACACCAACAGAAGACTCATATGTTTTCCTTTTGTGTTTGGGGCAGATGCGGGTGATCATGAGTCTGCAGCTGAAACTGTGTCTGTCATTGACGATAAGAAAAGAATTCCTCCTCCACCAATTATGGGATTAACCTCTTTAGATTATCGGGATGGATCTTGTATAATCAAGGAGAGGATGACACAAGCACTTCGAGCTTTGAAGGAAACAACGAGAGAACGAGTGTTAGCTCAGATCTGGGCACCTGTTAAGAATGGGGGTCGCAATGTGCTTACAACTTCAGGGCAGCCCTTTGTTCTTGACCCGGACTGTAATGGGCTTCATCAGTATCGGATGGTCTCTTTGATGTACATGTTTTCTGTGGATGGGGAGACTGATGAAGTTCTGGGACTTCCGGGCCGTGTCTACCGGCAAAAGTTGCCAGAATGGACTCCAAATGTACAGTATTATTCCAGTAAAGAGTTCCCTCGTCTTAGTCATGCCCTGCATTACAATGTTCAAGGAACTTTGGCCTTGCCAATATTTGAACCATCTGGTCAGTCTTGTGTTGGTGTACTGGAGCTCATAATGACCTCCCAGAAAATCAACTATGCTCCTGAAGTTGATAGAGTATGCAAAGCACTTGAGGTTGGTTCTTGTACCCTTTCTAACACTTATCTGCCTGACTTCTTGGTATGTTTCTCACGATCACTCGATGGGTTGTTTGCTGCACCAAATATCAATTCTATGTTGTTGAAATGCAACAGCAACAAACAACAATGTGCCCAATATGATCCCACAAGTGGGGTCTAGAGAAGGGTGTTTTGAAAACAGGTTTGAAAAATTACTACAGTAAAAAGCTAAGATGAAAATGTATAGCACATTGCATCTTTAAGATCACAAATGTTTTTAACGGCATGTAATGGATTGCATCACTTCTTTGCTCTGAGTAGGAAGTTTTGATAGTATTTCCAGTTCATAGAGATGCACCAGAGCTTGTGCTTTCACTGCATGGAATACCAAATTATCAGCTAGTGTTGATACAAGTATTTCAATAAGTACTTGAAATAGTTGTAGTTATTAAGAGGTTTTTATGAGTAAGATGCGTCATCATGTAAACCAAATGTATAGCTTTTCAATCTTTTTTATTTTTTCCTCCTAACATTGTAGATGAGCCCCTTTTTAAATGATTTCAGTTTTCTGCAGGCAGTGAATTTGAAAAGTTCAGAGATATTGGAGCACCCAAACACTCAGGTGAGCAAAGAAATTCTTTACACATCTCAACTAAGCTGTTGTTCTTTGTTGTCTGAAAAGTCTATGTCTGGGTATTGTATGAACCAGATCTGTAATGAAGGTCGGCAGAATGCATTGGTCGAAATCTTGGAGATATTAACAGCTGTATGTGAAACTTATAAATTGCCTCTGGCTCAGACGTGGGTTCCATGCAGGCATCGCAGTGTGCTGGCTGATGGTGGTGGGCTTAAAAAGAGCTGTAGCAGCTTTGATGGAAGCTGCATGGGACAGGTCTGTATGTCCACTACAGATGTTTCATTTTATGTGGTTGATGCTCGCATGTGGGGTTTCCGCGAGGCCTGTGCCGAGCATCACTTACAAAAGGGACAGGGAGTTGCTGGAAGGGCATATGCTTCTCAAAAATCATGCTTTTGTGAAGATATAAGGCAGTTTTGCAAAACTGAGTACCCGTTGGTGCACTATGCACGTTTGTTTGGGTTGTCCAGTTGTTTTGCAATCTGCTTACGGAGCACTCACACTGGCAATGATGATTATATTATAGAGTTTTTTCTACCACCAAATGATGGAGACTACAATGATCAGATGACTTTGCTGAACTCACTCTTATTGACGATGAAGCAGCACTTTAGGAGTCTTAGGGTTGCTTCTGGGGAGGAACTTGAGCATGATTGGGGTTCAGTTGAGGTTATCAAAGCATCCATGGAAGAGAAACTTGATTCAAGGCTTGAATCTGTGTCAACCACCAAATCTCCTCCTCAGCCTGCTAGTGTAGCAAATGGAAGTATGCGTCCTGATCTAATGGAAGAGCAACAGTCCCCCGTGGAATTGAATGTTGCAAAAGGTGAAGAGGCCGTAAATGGTACAACTGAAGCCCATAATAATGCTTCTTTCTCTGAGAATAAAGGGACTGGTAAGAAATCAGAGAGAAAACGTGGAAAAGCTGAGAAAACAATAAGTTTAGAGGTTTTGCAACAGTATTTTGCTGGAAGTCTCAAAGATGCTGCGAAGAGTCTTGGTGGTATGTTATTCAAAATATTAGGAACTTATTCTTCACCTTTTCTTTTTTTTTTTTTTACTTTTTTTTTGTTGCTTAATTAAATGTCCATTTTCCCTTTTCCAGTGTAATATAGCTTATTTAACTATTCTCGTTAATGTTCTCGCTATTACAGTTTGTCCTACTACAATGAAGCGCATTTGCAGGCAGCATGGGATCTCTAGATGGCCATCTCGCAAGATAAACAAGGTTAACCGGTCCCTTTCAAAGCTAAAACGTGTAATTGAATCAGTGCAAGGAGCTGATGGGACATTCAGTCTGACTTCACTTGGACCAAATTCACTCCCTGTTGCTGTTGGTTCTATTTCTTGGCCTGCAGGCATGAATGGTTCGCCATGTAAAGCTTCTGAGTACCATGAAGAGAAGAATGAGTTCTCCAACCATGCAACGCCAGGAAGTCATGAAGAAGCTGAACCCTCGAATCAAATGCTGGGAAGCGGGATTATTGGGAACGAAGTGCTCTCTCCAAAGCAGAATGGTTTTGTGCGTGAAGGGTCACATAGGTCCAGAACCGGGAGTGGCTCGAGAGAAGAGAGCGCGGGGACACCTACCTCCCATGGATCATGCCAAGGTAGTCCTTGCCCTCCGACTGAAAATTCCCCTCAGAATGAGCCTGTTAATTCACCTAGACATGAGTCGTCCGTCAAAGTGGGATGCTCTTTGGAACCAGCTCGTCTGACTGTAGGAGAAATTAATTTATCCACTGCGTTCCTTATGCCGGGGCCTTATATTCCAGAATACACCCAGCAATCATTTGGGGGAATGCTAGTTGAGGATGCAGGCAGCTCACATGATCTGAGAAATCTTGCTGGAGAGTCTATGTTTGATGAACGTGTCCCCGAATACAGTTGGACAAACCCACCATGTTCTAATGGAATTGCTAAGGATCAGGTTTCTCTTCCTGTTGAGAAGATGCCACAGTTTTCTACCAGGCCTGAAGTAACATCCGTAACAATAAAAGCAACATATAGGGAAGACATCATAAGATTTCGACTTTGTTTGAGTTCTGGTATATTTAAGTTGAAGGAGGAAGTAGCAAAGAGGTTTAAGTTAGAGGTGGGAACTTTTGATATCAAGTACCTAGACGATGACCATGAGTGGGTTTTGATCGCGTGTGATGCCGATCTGCAGGAATGTGTCGATATCTCAAGATCATCAGGCAGCAATGTAGTAAGGTTGTTAGTTCATGATATAATGCCCAACCTTGGAAGCTCATGTGAGAGCTCAGGTGAATGACTAGATACTAGGTTGTAAATATATAAAACTAGTAGAACCATTCTTGTAGTGCTAGGGTTTTGTCCATGTTGGAGTGTAGGTTTTGGTTATGGAAGCTCCTCTCAAATTGTAGAAAGTTTTCTTTTCAATTGTATTCTTCTTGTAAGCCTAAGGAAATAAGTATTTGCTTTTGTTGGTGCAACTTCCACCTCCTTTTTATTATTCAATTTCATATGTTTTTATATTGATTCAAAAGATTCATGTAGTGGATCTCAATTATTTTGAGACTTAAGCATAATTAGTTGATTAAGTATTTGATTGAAACCTTTGAGGTACAGGCTAAACAAAAGGAGAAGAAGTACTATCTACATGTTAAGGAGAAGCATAATACTTTTTTTTTTTGATTTTGATAGTTTCTTCGATTACATGGATTATATCTATTTACACAAATTCTTCGATGATTTCCGCTCGTTAATACATCAGAGTCCAATAAGCATATCTTGGTTGGTAACGGAAATGGGATCCCCAATAGCCGGAGACAAAAGATTCATACGAGAAAACATAAGTAAAATGGTCATCTACTTGAGCCTCCAACGATAAAGGTACATGAACAACCATTTGATCTCATCAAAATCAGCATTGAATCCCTTACAAACTAATGAATGTAAACAAACAGCGCGGCCCTCCACTAAAACGGGTTGGAACACCTGGTTGAGACTAGTTTTTGGGAGATTTGGAGAAAAAACTGTTTTCCCACTAACGAACTTCAATTTTTTCTCAAGTGAAATATATATCCAAACACAAGTTTAAGTTCCGAAAATTATTTTTCTAACAACTTCAAAAACTCAAATTTTCAAGTTTCAACCAAATCTATGTCCAAATGCTAGCTTAGTTTAAATTCTACGTATCATGTTGTAAAAGATATTTATACAATTACAATTACATGTTAAAAATGAATGTTTGGACTTTGGACTTAAAAGTCAAATATGACAGCTATCTATATACTTATGTAAAGTCAACAACATTAACGGATGATCAAAAAGAAAAAAGAAAAAGATACTTATATGAATGATTGATTAACAAAAAACCTTTTGATCACTTGCATATACAATGGAAGATATTGAGAAATCCCAGTTACCTGTGAATGATGATGTTGTTTATGAAGTATATACATCATCTGAGTTCAAGAATTACATGGGAGAATCACTATCTTGCTCAGAGGAACGTTCAAATTTCCATTTGATGGTTTTTTGGAGCAACAATGAAGTTGAATCTAACTGCCCACATAATCTTACAGAAACCTGTAAGTGGTTCCGATCGATTTTTTTCCCGCTTCGAGTTTAAGTTATATGCACTGACATGCGTAAAGAAATTTTATGTTCATGTTATCTTGTTAGGCTTGTCGTGAATAAGTTACCTGTTGTTGTAGGTCGATTTAACTTGATAGTATAAAATATTTATATGGTACTTGTTTTTCATACCATAATTTGTATTTTTGAAGCTATAAAGCAAAGGATCAAAGAAGCACTTCAAAGAATAGAAACATCTCAAGTAATTCTACTACAGTTTTGGGGGCTAAAAGAGATTGAAGGTAGACGTATTTTAACAACTTCAGGACAACCTTTTGGTCTTAGATATCTATATAAAGGATTGTGCTGGTATAGGAAGCATTGTCAGGCCTATAAATATAGTGTTGATAAAGATGACAGTGATAAGCAAGAACCGGATAATGCTCATCTTTTCGGTCCACCTGCACGAGTTTTCCAACAGAGATTGCCAGAATCAAGTACTCATGTTGGATTCTACACGAACAAAGAGTTTCCGATGAGGGATCATGCTGTCCTGTGTGGTGTCCGGACCTATTTGGCGTTGCCTGTGTTTGAACCTATTCAAAGGAATTGTGTTGGTGTGATTGAGCTTGTCACAGTTTGGAAAGGTGGCTACTTGACTTATGAAGTTGAACGAGTACTAAATGCACTTGAGGTTCGCGCTAACGCTATGTTTGTTGTTATTAGACAGATGCAGCTATAGGATATGTGATGAAACTAATTGGCTAATATACTGATCTCCTTGCAGGGAGTAGATCTCAGATGTCCTAAACTATATCTCCACAAAGGTAGAAAGGTAAGTTATAGATAAACTCACTTTTGATCACTCATCCTTCTCAGGACTAGTAATTCTCATGTAAACAAGGGACTTTCTAAGCAGGTAGAAGCAGGCAAACAAAAGGAAAGAGAGGAAATCAAAAGGACGTTAAAAGTTTTGCGCGAAACACATAAGTTGCCTTTCATTCGAGTTTGGATTCCTTGTGTGAATCTGGAAATGGATCAAAATGGCATGTATGTGGGCTGCACTGAGCATGCCACTTCTGCTAGTAAAGAAGTGTACTATGTTGCAGATGAGGAAATGGATGCTAATGACCATGTTTATGACGATTATTATTACGATGATATGCTGTGTTTCCGGGATATTTCCAAATTACAACCTTTGCAGAAAAATCAGGGAGTTGTTGGGAAAGCATTTCTTTCTGGCAAGTTGTGCTATTGCAAGAACATAACTGAATTCGGCATAGCTGAATATCCCTTGGTACACTATGCGCGGTGGTGTGGATTGACAAGTTCTTTTGCTGTTTGTTTGAAGAATAGAGATGAGGTTTACATACTAGAGCTGTTTCTTCCTCCAGACAACGGAGATCCAAAAGTCTTGCTGGCATCGATTTTGTCTACGATAGGACAACATTTTCAAAAGTTCAAATTTGCTTATGGTGAAGAACTAGGACATGAATCACATGTTCAAGTTATTAAAGCTTCTTCAGAAAAGAATTTGGAATATTTTCAGATATGTCAAACTAGAACAAGTCCGATTATGTCTGAAGACTTGCACCGTGAAGAGGAAAGCAACGAACTAACAGAAGGCAATGGAAATCACTCCAAGAAAGAAGGTAAATGAAGATACTAGAGATAAAACTGAAGTTTGAAGGACTAATGAATGATGATACTGAAATCCATAAGAATAGTTTATGTCTGCAGCCTTTCTACATGTAAAAATAAGCTACAATTTTCTTGTTTTGCAGACAGACAACAACCAATGGTACAATATGAAGTCGTAAATACTGATTCAATCGTTACTTCAGAGAAGCATTGTATCAGCGTTACTCGTTTGCAGAAAGAAAGCAGAACTAGAACTAAAGACTCTATAAACTATGATGATCTCAAACAACATTTTAACAAAAGCCTTTCTGATGCAGCTGAAATCCTTCAGGGTAAGTTTCCTAGCCATTTTCTTGTACATTCTCAATTCCGACTTTTCTTAGGAAAAGCAAAGAAGCCCTCAGGTTGCATTTTCCCTGGCATCAGAAAACCTTTACTGGTTATCTAAAATCGAGTAATAAAAGCGCCATCTTGCTCCAAGAAAAAGAGTCCATGTAAAGTTCTTTATCTTGTTGCAGTTAGTCGATCTACATTGAAGCGATTGTGCAGAAAGTATGGTATTAAAAGGTGGCCATCATCAAAACGAAAGACGACTAGTGAATCAGATTGCCATCCACCAATGCTTCCAGGGAAAAAGAAGAAGAATAAAGCAATAACATCAACAACTACTATGACACATGCAGATCATGAGAGTAACAGCATTAGTATCACAGTGAAGGCAACATATGGAGATGATATGATGAAGTTTAGGCTTTTTTCCTATTCAAGAAAAGATGATTTGGACAAGGAAGTGGCTAAAAGGTTGCAACTACCAATTGCAAAGTTTAGAATAAAGTACATGGATGAAGATAATGATTGGATATGGATTGCTTGTGATGATGATTTGAGTGATTGTTTCAATAATGCTCAATCATTAGGGAAGAATACAATCAAGATGGTGGTTTCACCAGCAGCTATCAATCATCAACTTGACTTGTAAACTTTGTTAGTTTAATTATCTATGAGAATTAAGGTTATTCTAAAGGTGCCCATATACTTATTGTCCTCCGTTACGAAATCGAAATTCAGCACATTTGCTCTCCGTTACGAGTTCAGTTTGGGCATACCCTTAATGTTATTAAAACTAGGGCAAATATACCCTTTGTTTGACGGAACTTACTAATTAGACTGCTTATACACTAAGCTTGCTGATTTATCAAATTCTTGGCCACGTGTGCGCCAACGTGACGGAGGGCAAATGTATTGAATTTCGATTTGCTTAAGGGCAAATTTGACGCTTTTCCGTTTTTGTTTTAACAAACATTTAATCATGAACCAAAAGAAAAAAAAAAACACATATTTAAGCTGGTTTCTTGAAGAGTGGAAACAAAGAACAGTTTATAGATAGTGCAATTAGGCACAAAAAAGAACATTGAACCAAAGTATTAGAGCTGCTAACTACTTCAACATTTAGCATATGAAATGAATTGAATTTTTAATTACTTTATGTGCAATTGTATGTTGAGAATTGAGATTAATTATGTCAATATAATCACCAAATGACCCCTTATTTGCAACCGAGTTATATTATAGGGGTTTAGAGTAATTTTACTCTGAATTTCATCATCTATTAAGAGAAAATATGCATAATTTGAAGTCTTGAACACATTATATTGTCAATTTTGATATTCAAACATGTCTATACAATCAGCTGATCCAGAAAACGCGATTCAAACCGTAATGTTAACTCTTTGGGTCGTAATAGTGCATACGAAATATTGATAGAGCTAGCGATGACGACGTTATTGTATCAACAATGTCTATTTTGTACGAATTCTGATAAATCTCTTGTGCGGACACGTGAGAAAATTGAAGCTGTCTGAGAATGGAGAACCCCGGACGGCCGTGGAGGCCTGAAAACAAGACAGTCCAAAAAAAAAAAGGCCTTTTGTCTACACGCTTTCGAGAATAGAACAGACAAGACGACAAAAAATGGCAAACGAATGGTACGAGTGAGATGAAATTCAATGCCCCAGAATAACTTTCTGACCATCGTCGAATAATTGACAATTATGTGAAAAACAATAAATTCTAACACTGATTTAAAAGTGGACGAGTCTAAATTATTCAGATTAGCAAGTATCACATATCAGATGGTTTTAATTAAAAAAAAAGGCAAAAGAAAAAAATTAAAAAATAGAACAAAGAGAAAAGAAATATATAGTGCCTTAATGGAAAAAACTTACCCACCGGGTGCGTACACCAAGACAATACGTGCACGATATTTGTTGGCATACATGCTTCTCCCGCTTAACCATAGTTAATTAACACATCTTTTAGTGTATACAGTCGGTGTGAGTAAGTTTTTTCCGTGCCGTAAATAAAATGTGTCATTATGTGATTGGAAGACCATAGTAATTGCAATATTCCCATTAGTATTTAATAACACCACTATACAAAAAATTCTTTCTCGCAGCCTTTGACGTCCACCAACCACTAAAAGACCACCCTATTATACACCTAAGGCTTTGCCAATCAAAGCCACTATTTGCTTAATTTTCAGATCTTCCATTAAAGGTACAATCTTTACTATATATTTATATTCAAGAATCAATTTTAATTATAAAGGGTGTTCTTATTTGTACTGTTTTACATGGATTTTATGATATGACTTGTGCATTTCTTGATAATTGGTGTGAGATTAAGATTCAATCTTTTTTGTGTGGATATGATTTTTATGAATTTCAAACCAAATATTAGTAGGTTCTGTGTAAGTCTTGGTGGACAGGGTTATCCGGCGTGGGGTAGGAGTTAGTAGTTACCTAGTAGATTAGTCGAGGTGCGCGCAAGCTTACGTGGACACCATAAGTTGACAAAAAAGAAAAAAAGAAAGCACCCCACTAAAATTTATACACAAAGGCTTTTGCCAATCAAAGCCACTGTTTGTTTGAAGCATCCCTTAGTTTCCATTAAAGGTACAATCTTTACTATATATTTATATGCAAGAATCAATTTTAATTATAAAGGGTGTTCTAATTTGTACTGTTTTATATGGATTTTATGATATGACTTGTGCATTTCTTGATAATTGGTGTGAGATAAAGATTCAATCTTTTTTGTGTGGATATGATTTTTATGAATTTTTAACCAAATATTGCTAGGTTAAATAGCAAAAGAAAGCATATTCCCGTCTGTGTAAGTCTTGGTGGACAGAGTTATCCGGTACTGTGTGGGGTAGGAGGTAGTAGGTACCTGATAGATTAGTTGAGCTGCGTGCAAGCTGACGTGGACACCATAAGTTAGAAAAAAAAGCACCCCACAAAAGTTAAATGCTTCCATAACATTATACAGTATAATTTATACACCAAGGATTTTGCCAATCAAAGCCACTGTTTGTTTGAAGCATCCCTTAGTTTCAGATCTTCCATTAAAGGTACCATCTTTACTATATATTTATATGCAAGAATCAATTTACTTATAAAGGGTGTTCTAATTTGTACTGTTTTACATTGATTTTCTTATGACTTGTGCATTTCTTGATTTATGATTATTGTTGAGAGATAAAAATACAATCTTTTTGTGTGGATATGATTTTTATGAATTTCAAAAATGCTTTTCTTTAGTCGAGGGTCTATCGGGAACATCATTTCTACCCTACTCAAGGTAGGGTAGGGGTAAGGTCTGCGTACACCTCACCCTCCCCAGACCCCACTTGTGGGATAATACTGGTTAAAAGGTTATGATTTTCAAACCAAATATTGCTAGGTTAAATAGAAAAAGAAAGTACCTTCCAATCTGTCTAAGCCTTGGTGGATTGAGTTATCTGGTACATGTGCGGGGTGGTAGGTAGTAGGTACCTGGTGGATTATTCGAGATGCGCTCAAGCTGGTGTGGACACCATAATCATAAAAGACGAAGCAAAAGAAAGCACCAAACAAAAAGTAGGTACTTCCAAAGCATCATGGATGAGGATAGGAAAGGGGAAGTTTTTAAGCTCAATCTTTGATTTTTCTGGTTTTTTTTGTTGCAATTGGGTGGAGTAAAATGGACCCGAATAGAGCGGAACAGAATTAGAAGATTCATGTAGCTGACGCCAATTAGTTTGGGTTCAAGGTGTAGTCGATTGATTCAATGATAGTTGCAAATAGGCAGCGACCTTTGTGGAGGTTTGGATTAGTACAACTCTATAGTGATTAGGAGTTAGTAGTTTTAGCCTCAATGGTTTTGTATGTATATGGTGGAATAAATAGTGTTGAATCTGCTTCTTGTACGTGTTAGATCTGTGTCTTAGGTATTGTTAATAATACGATTATGATTATTTTGCATTTCCTGTTTAACTCTCTTCAAAAAATTAGTTTACCTTTCGAAATCCGAGAAAGAACAAATTTCAACAATCATTTAGAAATTCACATTTTGCTTGGTAGGTGGCGTCTACCTTTTACATAAAATGTTCCCCCTGAAGTTGCAAGTGTTAAGGGAGCGAGCTTCTTTGTTTTGTGACCCAAGGATAAAAGAACCTTAATTGCTATTTGCTTGTCAAATAAGGGTGTAAGGGATAGTTAGTGAACTCAACCTTGTCAAGATGACCATTGGGACTGCAATCCTTTTCTCACAAATTTCGGGCAAGGATAGATGAATAGGCCGCTTTCATTTACATGTGTTGGAGTGGCCAAATGCTGGTTTATGAATAACCATCATGAAACTAGTTCTTTTGTTTATCCTGTACATGAGATAAAACATGACTTAACTGATGTGCTATAGATTTTCTTTTGACGAAACACACTATGCAGATAAATTATATGATATCTGGTGTCCCATAGTTTAACAACTTTGTTGCAAATTCAGGTTTAGTGAATTAAATTTATGGCTTGGCACCGTATGTCAGTTGGAGTGGTATGTGAGGAAAATGTCATTGATCGGCGAAAAGAAAATGGAGTCGTCTCAAAATTTGAATGACTATACAAAGAATCAAAGGCAACGCTTTTTCGTAAGATAACTTTTGGTCTTCGAAATCAAATAAGTTTCCAATAAATGGAAAATAACTCAAAAGTAGTTTTTTCATCGTACCCTGAGGTCTCAGGTTCTTGCTCCCAAGGGTGTGGTCTAGTGGTCAATGAAGTGGGATAGAACCCTGAGGTCTCAGGTTCAAATCCCATTGGAGGCGGAAAAAAAAAACACTAGATCTTTCTTCCCATCTATCCAAGCCTTGGTGGATAGAGTTACCTGGTATCTGTTGCTGGTGGGAGGTGGCAGGTATCCGGTGGAATTAGTCGAGGTGTGCGTAAGCTGGCCCGGACACCACCGTTATTAAAAAAAAATAAAAATAAAGTTCTCGAAATTCCTATTACAAAAAGTAATCCGAATTCAGTTTTCTCCAGAATTGTTACCAACAACTTTGAATAGATAATTTTACAAAAGCAAATCTGAAAAAGAAACATTGGAAGTGAAAAAAAAAAAAAAATTAAACGTACACAAGTCTTGAAAACATGAAGTTTCATTTCTTTTTCTCTTAAATAGCTATGCCCTATATCCGAACCAGGCGCATCAGAATAAACAGATGGTGCTGAGAGTAAGAGAGGGTAAGATTATGTGTGACCATTAGAAGCATGAGTAATTCCATGAGAAAACTAATTGAAAGGTACTACGTTGCAAATAGGGATTTGGCCAGGGCTGCAGGAAATGCAAATACCACCATATTAAGCTTTTTCCTTTTGTATACCTGAACATGGCTGAAGGATAGATAGGGAATGTTTCTTTAGATTTCTATTTGAGAGATTGATGTGTTGTTAGTGGTAGAAACTTCTAAGTTCTTTCATATCTACTATGAACCTCTTCCGCAACCAGTTTTGGTCAAGTTGAATGAAGAATCCTAGAACAAATGAGAGGTAGCTAACCAAAGTTCCTTGAGGTTGGTTAAGAGATTGTTGAATTTTTGCCTTGGAATAGGAAGTGTAGAGCTGAACATTCTGTCTATTGGTGGTCTTGCTCAGCGCTTCTTGTTAATTCCTGATAGGGCACAGAAAAGTAAATGTGTTTAGCTTTCCCCTTTATGGCTGCTACGTGCTGCTATATTAGACGACATCAAATTATTAACAGGATTTCTAGTGCTTAACCCTTCTGGCAATACTCAATTTAATCACTAATAACTTGACATATGTTGTATCTCAAGTGCTCTTCATTTACTTATGTTTAGTTCTTTGTTTTGGTTTTGTAATCCATGTCAACAATTGCAGGATATTCCATATAGCTTGTCACACATGGCAGCATTCAAGGCATTTTTGAACAGCCCTGTTGGCCCTAAAACAACTCATTTTTGGGGTCCTGTAGCCAACTGGGGATTTGTCATTGCTGTATGCTATCTACTACAAACTTTATGTTCTGTTATGGCTCCTGCTGAGTAACATTTTCTTAGCTGAGTTGCATTAATGTACTTCGCAGGGACTGGTCGACACACAGAAACCACCAGAGATGATATCGAGCAACATGACCTCCGGTATAAAAATTCTACCTACATGGACGTGAACTTGAAACAAATTTAGACTTTAGATCCTCATCCTTCTCTTCGTTGTTGAATTGCAGCAATGTGTGTTTATTCTGCATTGTTCATGAGATTTGCATGGATGGTTCAGCCTCGGAATTATCTTCTTCTGGCATGCCATGCCTCGAATGAGACAGTTCAACTATACCAACTATCACGTTGGGCAAAAAGTCAAGGGTGAGTGATCACTTGCACTTAATAGAGTAGAACATTCTGTTACCTTCTGATTTTTCATTCTGCCTCTTTGCAAGACATTGACTTACTCACTTACACCTTCCTCAACAGAATTCCAGAAAATAATATTGCGGGGGTGGGGGGGGAGGGGTGGGTGGGTGGGTTGGTTGATAAAGCTTATCGGGTCTAGGTGACCCCTTTCACTGGTTATGGTCAGAGGCGAAGCTAGGATTTAGTCTTTATGGATTCTAAGTTCTAGGACACTGACCTCAAATGTTAGTAACTGGGTTCTAAGTTTAATTTATTACACATTTAACGATATTTTTAACATAAATACAGGATTTAGATTAAAGCTATGGGTTCGGCCGAAGCAGTACCTAACATTCTAGCTCCGCCTCTGGTTACGGTCATTATTATTCAGTAGCCCCTGTCCCCAAAAGAATCACGTAGTCAAAAGAGGGAACAGCCTTGTTCCATTTCCCTTTTTCTGTTTTTCTTAATTGAGGTTTAAAGTGGTGGGGTTGGAGGCATGCAACTAAATTTGGTGGGCTAAGGATTATTTCCTTAATTTGGTAAAGATTTCGGAATTAAAAGTGGAGGGAGGTTAGTGGACTTGACGGCAATATAACAATTTTGCTTCACTCATCAAGACTTCACCTGGCACAGTGATATTACAATGTTTCTGTGTGGTGCTTTGGTGGTTGGAGAAAAAAGGGAAGGATGGATATGGCGAGAGAACGTTGACATTCTGCAAGCAGGGGCGGACCCAGAAATTTATTGAAGGAGGTTCAAAAAACATTAGAATGTTATGTTTGGGATTTGAACTTACACTTTTGAACCTCCTTTACCACTATACTACATGATTTCCTTGTGTCAAGGGGGTTCAACAGTATATATATAACCAAAAAATCTCGTTTTTACCCTATTTACGCAGTACAATTTTCCGGCGAAGGGGGTTCAGTTGACCTCGTTGGCCCTAGCTAGGTCCGCCACTGTCTGCAAGCCTAAAAGTTTTCAGACACAATGTTTTGGCATAATGAACATTTGCACCATTTAGAATTTTTCATGACATGCACAAAGCTCGCAGTTTAGTTTGCTGTAAAGATGCCAAAAACCAAAATTTTAATTTCTGATATTTTTCTGTCTCATTTTTCCGTGCAGATATTTGCAGCAGAACACGGCCAAAGCAGAGTGATTGTGTGATCTTTCTTGTTTATTTTTGGACACTTTCTGCTTGTCTTTCTTTGAGTGCTTTCATCCAAGAGCTAAACTATCAGCTTACAAATCTCAGTACTATAATACTGAGACTTTTGGGGTATACTATCATACCTACAAGAATTGCCACAATAACATCAGCATAATTTCAATGCACTCCACGAAGTTTCTTGTTGCATCTTTTTCTCTTGTCTCCACATTATCGAAGGTTTGCATCTTACAACAAGAACACATCGTCCCGGCGCGTGCCATATGTTTGCAATAAGTATCCGTATGCACCAATTTATGCAAATGGGGTGGAGTGTATTAACAATATATCCAGTGTAATCTCACAAGTGGGATCTGAAGAGGGTGAGATTTACGCATGTCTTACCCCACCAAGATAAAGATGTTTCCGATAGAGCCTCGGCTAAAGAAAAATATTTTAGAAAATATGTTAAAATTTTAAAAATGGGATGGAATAAAGGAAATACTGATAGTAAATTTAAAGAGACAGAAGAAACAGCTACCATCAATAGATAAAACAATGAAGACTAAAATAGGTGCAGTATACCTCGAGAAAAACACTATATATACATATTTATTGAGACATTGGATGAAAGCATAAATATACTATGTGTAATATAAAACATATGTTTGATTTTATACTAGATATACTTTTATGTTCATTTGTAACCTTAGCCTTCTGCTTTGGGGAAGGTGCATCTTTTTCATTTGGCTGTTATATCTTGGATGGTCACTAAATCCTATTTGGTTGCCAATTTTGACAAGTCTACTTAACCAATCTTACCTTGGAGCTCTAGAAAAATACAAGCAATTTTTCTAACTGACTAGAGTCGAATCGGAACAAAATTTTACCCGCGACAAAGTCTAGCAATTCTAAACCTCTGGACAGTTCGTAACTTGAGAAAGTGCGAACTATTATTTTTTTAAAAAAACTACGAACTGGCCTATTTTCGATACAACGCCTACCTCTTTTTCATATGTTCGCTACTAAAAGCGCAAACTACTCCTTTTCATAGCAGTTCACTACTAAATTTGAAAATTTTATTTTTTTAACAGTTCGCAACTTCAGAAAGTGCGAACAATCAATTTTTTCAAGAAACTGCCAACTAGCCCATTTTTCGCTTCAATGCCTGCTTATTTTTCATAAGTTCGTTAATAAAAGCGTAAACTACCCATTTTTATAATAGTTCACTGCTAAATTTGGAGTTTTCATTTTTTTGAACAGTTCGCAATTTGAGAAAGTGCGAACTACCATTTTTTTTTAAACTGTGAACTAGCCCATTTTTCGCTACAACGCCAACCTCTTTTTCATATAATCGCTACTAAAAGTGCAAACTACCTTTTTTTATATCAGTTCACTACTAAATTTTGAATTTTCATTTTTTGAACAGTTCGCAACTTTAGAAAGTGCGAACTACTATTTTTTTTTTAAGAAACTGCATACTAGCCAATTTTTCGATACGACGCCTACCTCTTTTTTATATCTTTGCTATTGAAAGCGCAAACCACTCCTTTTTCATAGCAGTTCACAACAAAAAGTCAAATTTTCGTTTTTTGAACAGTTCGCAACTTGAGAAAGTGCGAACTACCATTTTTTTCAAAAAACTGCGAGCTAACCCATTTTTTGATACAACACCTACCTCTTTTTCATATGTTCGCTGCTGAAAGCGCAAACTACTCCTTTTTATAGCAGTTCACTACTAAATTTGAAATTTTCATTTTTTTTAATAGTTCGCAACTTCAGAAAGTGCGAACTATCAATTTTTTCAAGAAACTACGAACTAGCCCATTTTTCGCTTCAACGCCTACTTATTTTTCATAAGTTCGATAATAAAAGCGTAAACTACCCATTTTTATAATAGTTCACTCCTAAATTTGGAGTTTTTATTTTTTTGAACAGTTCGCAATTTGAGAAAGTGCGAACTACCATTTTTTTCTAAAAACTGTGAACTAGCCTATTTTTCGCTACAACGCCAACCTCTTTTTCATATAATCGCTACTAAAAGTGCAAACTATCTTTTTTTCTATCAGTTCACTACTAAATTTTGAATTTTCATTTTTTGAACAGTTCACAACTTTAGAAAATGCGAACTACCATTTTTTTTAAGAAACTGCATGCTAGCCAATTTTTCGATACAACGCCTACCTCTTTTTTATATCTTTGCTATTGAAAGCGCAAACCACTCCTTTTTCATAGCAGTTCACTACAAAAAGTCGAATTTTCGTTTTTTGAACAATTCGCAACTTGAGAAAGTGCGAACTACATTTTTTTCAAAAAACTGCGAGCTAACCCATTTTTTGATACAACGCCACCTCTTTTTCACATGTTCGCTGCTGAAAGCGCAAACTACTCCTTTTTATAGCAGTTTACTACTAAATTTGAAATTTTCATTTTTTTTAACAGTTCGCAAATTCAGAAAGTGCGAACTATCAATTTTTTCAAGAAACTGCGAACTAGCCCATTTTTCGCTTCAACGCCTACTTATTTTCCATAAGTTCGATAATAAAAGCGTAAACTACCCATTTTTATAATAGTTCACTGCTAAATTTGGAGTTTTCATTTTTTTGAACAGTTCGCAATTTGAGAAAGTGCGAACTACCATTTTTTTCTAAAAACTGTGAACTAGCCTATTTTTCGCGACAACGCCAACCTCTTTTTCATATAATCGCTACTAAAAGTGCAAACTATCTTTTTTTATATTAGTTCACTACTAAATTTTGAATTTTCATTTTTTAAACAGTTCGCAACTTTAGAAAGTGCGAACTACCATTTTTTTTAAGAAACTGCAAACTAGCTAATTTTTCGATACGACGCCTACCTCTTTTTTATATCTTTGCTATTGAAAGCGCAAACCACTCCTTTTTCATAGCAGTTCACTACAAAAAAGTCGAATTTTCGTTTTTTGAACAGTTCGCAACTTGAGAAAGTGTGAATTACCATTTTTTTCAAAAACTTGCGAGCTAACCCATTTTTTGATGCAACGCCTACCTCTTTTTCATATGTTCGCTGCTGAAAGCGCAAACTACTCCTTTTTATAGCAGTTCACTACTAAATTTGAAATTTTCATTTTTTTAACAGTTCGCAACTTCAAAAAGTGCAAACTATCAATTTTTTCAAGAAACTGCGAACTAGCCCATTTTTCGCTTCAACGCCTACTTATTTTCCATAAGTTCGATAATAAAAGCGTAAACTACCTATTTTTATAATAGTTCACTGCTAAATTTGGAGTTTTCATTTTTTTGAACAGTTCGCAATTTGAGAAAGTGCGAACTACCATTTTTTTAAAAAAACTGTGAACTAGCCCATTTTTCGCTACAGCGCCAACCTCTTTTTCATATAATCGCTACTAAAAGTGCAAACTATCTTTTTTTATATCAGTTCACTACTAAATTTTGAATTTTCATTTTTTGAACAGTTCGCAACTTTAGAAAGTGTGAACTACCATTTTTTTAAGAAACTGCATACTAGCCAATTTTTCGATACAACGTGATGCAATCCGGATTACTTTATTGCTTCCGTTTCTTTATTTTGCTTCCGCGTGGTTTGGTTTACATCACTTATATATCGTTTGGATATTATCGAAATGGTATCATTAAGGCATAAACAAAGAAAAAATGTTTTATGTTGATGTAGTAGTAAGTTAGATTGAATGTTCAGGAGAGGCTTTAGCCTTGTTCATTTTCTATGTTTTCCTAGGTAAGAACACATGGTCTTCCTCATATATTGTAATTGATTTTTGATTATATGATAGGGTAACGCCACCATGCGGCATAATTAATACAAAAAAAAAAAAAAAAAGTACATAACGAGGTTTTACAAGAAGGTGTGTTGTGAGTTTCAATTGCATCAAGCTCGTCAATGAACACAATAGATGGTGCAGTTGAGCATGCTTTTGAGAACAATTCTCGTATGTTCTCCTCTGAAATATCTTCATCTGTAGCTGAGATTGGGTAAAATGGAATACGTTGTCCACTACTCCCAGTGGCGAACGTAGAATTTTTTGCAAGCAGTGTCATTTCAAAATTTCTTTTTGAAGGTCGAGGGTTCAATCTCTACTTTAAATGATAAACGTTTAAAAATTTTGATAAAAAAAGGTAAGTTATGCTAGTTGTCCACTACTCCACTAGTCACCTTGGCAATAGCAGGAGCTAGCTAGGTTTCCAGGTGGTGCATGGAGGAGTAACCCTTGCATGGTTTAAGGTCTAGTCGACAGCTCCTCAAACTTGTCCTCCAAGTTTATTTCTTTCTAAAGCCAGAAATTATGATCAGCATATTTGCGGGCTGCTTTGTGAACCAGGCGAGGGGATGAATCCATACTTTTGCTCATAAGTATGATAGAGGTGTTGGGCGAGGTGATCCGAGAAGTAGTAATTCTTCTCATGCAACTTAACATCCCTACGAATGTTTCGTTCCACCTCCCCAACTCTTCCCTAGCTACTCTTTACACCCATAATCTTGTTCTTTCAACGTAAACCACCCTTAAAATTTGGAACAAACTAACTAGAGAGATTCGAGAACCTCTTAGTGTTTTCCTAAGTCACAACAATTATTTTTTGTGGCAAAGATCTGTCGCCACTAAAGCCTATTTCTGCAATAATTATAATCATAAAATTCGCTAGCAACCTATTCTCTGAAATGTATAATCTGTAGCTTATTCTCAACTATATACCAATATTCAAAGTATCTAATATAATTCAATAAATCACCAAAAAACATTCTAAAGCTGGATATGATAACCACTTTCATTACTAAAATATCAACTTAAATATATACCACACAACTCTTAATCGTTCATGTTCATGTACGCACATACATTTAACCAAAAAAAAAAAAAAAGCAAAACGTTAAGAGCCTTTAAGCTGCTCATTGTCATTGTACGTTATGTTACATATGACTAAATTGAAAAATGTTAAGTACCTCAAGCTTCTTCTTAGTTGACGCCATTTGTGGTCCTAATCAAAAACCTTCTCCCTGTTATAGAGGATAAGAACACAACAATCACTTTGATGATTCTTGCAACTTAATTCAAGTAGTAAAAAAGGAAGTCCACATTAACATTAGAGAAAAAGATGGAATACTCAATTAAGGCGGCAAAATATAACTACGCAAAGATGTCCAAATAGTTTGATCCAAGCACAATAAGCTCAATTAATCAAGTGAAAAAATGAAATAGCTACTTTAACACATTAGGATCAGCTGGGACTTGTGTCTTAGAAGATGATTCATTCATAAAGGTCTAATTAGACAAAGCCTGAGAAAATGCCCTCATCCATTGTTTTCCCCATCTGTTATTTAAGTCATCTATAATAAACACGACCTTCTAATACCGTATTTTTTAGTTTGAAATAACCAAACACCCCACAATCATATATCGTGACTACATTTAAACTCTACATTTGTGATGAAGACACATAATTTGACAAAAGATAACAGTAAAATACATGAGCTCAAATAACAAAACTTTCACTTTGACAAAGAAAATATACTCATTAATTAAGTCCCCATTCAAACTGGATAGATTATGAGCAAACAAAAAAATTGCAAATACATTCAAAAGGCTCAAGTAGGAAAATTATCATGTTAATTTCGAAACCTAAAACATGACATTGATCAAACAACCTATATCACTGAACTTGCAACCTGAACAAGACCAACTTAAATTTCCTTCAAGTTAAACAACTCACAAGCAAACATCATGCTCACAATTTCTGGCGGACTTTTAAGCTATCTCAAACAAGAGGGTAATAGTAGTAATTTCTGACACCAAATGCATGCTCGTAATTTGGAAAAAAGAAGTAACATAAACTGGTAGAAATTAAGTTACACAAAGGAAGGGCGAAAATAAACCAAATTATTAAGTTATAATATATAGCTTAGCAGCGTGAGAATAGTATATTAAACTGATAGGGACTTGATTCAGTGAATAATGAAGCTTTATTATTTATTCATTCAGATTCTAAAATGATCCTATCAATTGCCAACTCAAAAGGAAAAAGGTACTTCCACAATACTCTACCAGTCCTTCCAAGCTTACATTGACAGTTATTTATAGGAAACAACACAAGGATTAGATCATAATCAACAAAACTTAAAGCAGATCAACATAACATGTCCATTACATGTATAGTGGCGATAAAGTCGCCACAATTGACCTTTTAGAGGCGACAACCAAAAATTTGCCACAAAAGCCTTTGAGCCAAAACTGTGCACTCGGCGGGAACTGAAAATTTTACATATTAGTAGCGAAATCAATAAAGTCGCCACTGAAAACTTACCTATTTGTGGCGACTCGACAAGTTGCCACAAATTACTAACTATTTGTGGCGTTTTAAAGGGTCGCCACTATAAGCCGCCGCTAAAAGTCCTATTTCTTGTAGTGTAAGCTACCGTGGCGACAAGAGTTGACACATGTAATAGTTTTTGTGGCGCTAAAAGTCGCTACTAAAAAGTATCTACAGTGGCGACCTACCTAGAATTTAACTTGCCAAACCTTTTTTGTAGCGGTAGGATTGACTTTTTTGTAGCGCCAATAGTCGCCACAAAAGCTAATCTTTAGTGGCGACAAGATAAAGTCGCCACAATAAACATTCCGACTACACTGGTCGCCACTGAAGACATATAGTGGCGACTTATTAAGTATTAGTGGCAACTTTAGTCGCCACAATAAGACAATTTTCTTGTAGTGAAAAATTCCATCTAGGTTTGGAATCGTGGTATATATTGGACGTTACGTTAGGCCCTTATATTAATCGATTCAAGTTTATTCATAATTATGTTTTAATATTAAGTAGTGTACTTAGAATCAGATTTATTTCAGAATTTGATAATCCAAATTCTAGTAGAAATAGGAATATGACGTCCTTTGTTACACAACCTACAATATAAACAAAGGTTTGGCTCCCTCTTTTCCCTTCCCGTCTTACATGTTACATTCCTCTTAGCAAAACATATGGCGAACTGGGCAGAACTGCCCTTGGACCTCCTTGTTGTGATTGCGAAGCGTGTTAAAGTGATGGAAGATTTCATTGCTTTTGGTGCTGTTTGTACCTCTTGGCGAACTGCTGCCTCCAAAGATAACTTTGATGCGCTTTCGCCCCAAGTTCCTTTGCTAATGCTGGCAGATAGAAAAGATGATGATTATCGAGAATTTTACTCTCTTTCGAAGAACAAAACTTGGCTCATATATCTCCCAGAAGCTAGAGGTAGGGAGTGTTTCCCATCAAACGGATGGCTGTTTACCAAGTCACGTACTGGAGAGCTTAACTTGTTGCATCCTTTCTCTCGTATCGAAATTCGACTTCCTTCACTAAATTCTTTAGGGTCTTTACATGGTGACTATCCTGAAGGATTAATTCAGGATCCTGCAGTCTGTCGCTGCATTGACAAAGCTGTCTTATCTGCCAATCCTTCTCTTACATCAAATTATGTACTGGTGATTTCCTATCATACAGATCATAATCATTTGGCTTTTTGGCGACCTGGAGATCTCAACTGGACTAGGCTTAACATTGGTAAATTTTCCACAATCGCCGATGTGACTTACTGTAAGGGCCATTTTTATTTTGTGACTTACTCTGGACAGCTTTGTGTTTTTGATGTTGCTTGTAATCCCCAAGCAATTGTAAAGTCACGTATCTTTTTCACTGACTATACTATAATTCAGCAGCCTAATGTTCAGTTCTTTCTAGTTGAGGTATGTGGTGTACTATTACTTGTTTCCCAATTTGTCCTGAATGACGACAGTATGGATAATTGGACTCCATATGAGACTTTTAAATTTATAGTATATGAACTAGATGTAGTCAAAGCTGAATTGAAGGAATTTAAAGTTAATGAACAAGATGAAATCCAAGTTGGAATGAAGAAGATTGACACATTGGGAAATTCAACAATTTTCTTAGGCCATAATGGAGTGAGTGTTGTTGTCGACCCCTCTATGTTTACCATAGCCATGCCTAATCACATATATTTTAGTGATATATGGTGTGAGATATATGATCAATTGGAAGAAGGCGGTGGAAGAGATATGGGGGCTTACAACTTTGAAGATGGAAAAATAGAATCGTTTTATCCTGGATTGTCACTAAGTCATATTTGCCCTCCAACTTGGGTTGCGCCATCATTCCAATAATGTGATTGCTATCCTCTTGGTTGCGGCTCTGGCTCTGGCTCTGTTCCAGCTCGGATCATAAAGATTTACTGCTTTTTCTTTTTCTTTTTTTACGCATTGTCTATTTATTTTCCTTGTTGTGATCATGTGTGATGGATGATGTATTAGGAATGTTATCATATTTAATTAATTATAATTGTCAATGCATATAGTTTAAATCGAATTAGTTATAAAACACGTTCTTGATTCCATCAGTCTCTCAGATTTGATATAATATAGATATACTCTTTTATTAGTGTAGAATAGTTTTAGCTTGCATACCCGTCCTTTAAGACAAAATATAATCTTCGACTCTACGTGTGATACTAAAAGGTATGTGGCACCTTTGGTGTTTTAGTTTATGTTTTCTTTTTCGTTAAAATAAACAATAACATAGTTAAGGTGGTAAACAAAAAATACTAATTAGAACAAAAGAGTAAAAGATGAACTAACAACATAAATTTAAATTTCTTATCGATGGAGTTAATTTAACAAAATCCTAAGGGAAAACTCAAAGATATCAAAAACAGGAAAAAAAGGCTTACATAAGAACAAAAACAGGAAAAAAAGGCTTACATAACAACAAGATTTTTCAGACTTTAAAATAAATCCTATAAATATATCTATTTGTATTTACAAAATATTTCTTCAAGAAGAAAAAAATAGAATTATTAAAATTGGCAGTACAACAAATATATGTAAATGTAAATAATCCTTGATATAGTGCATCATTAAAATCTATATATGTTAATACATATTGTTTAAATTAGATGAATTAAGTTGTAATCGTTAAAAAAACGAAAATAAAAGCAAAACAACTCCTCTAACCAGCAAAGACATATCAAAGGACTACTCTGAAACAATTGAAATAATACATAATAATTAAGTTAATAACCATATTTAGTTGAAAAAATAAACAAAATCAAGTAAGTAATGTGATCAATATACATATTATATTTAAACAATTCACAAAACTAATTAGAATAACGAACAACAAAATTACACAAAATATATTAAGAACATATATAAGTTGGACCTACATTGATTAATGGATCGATCACAGGGAATGGTGTCAAAAATTTTGTATACCTTCGGTAGATTAAAAATTTTCATAGCCGATCTTTACACGATTAGACAACTTTCCCAGTGCATTGAAATTCATATCAAAACGATAAAAATAGTTAATTTTATAATTTACATGTTCAAAATTATTCCCAAACATGAAATTAATCCTAAACATGCAAATCCTGTAAATGAAGTGACAAGTGACAACTAAATAAATGTGTGACAACTAACTAATAATCATGTAAAGAATGATCAACATGCATGTCGTGTATAGAATAACTCTATTTAAAGCTTTACTATTTTTCATGCAAAACAGATAATTGAAACAACAACTGAAAATAAAACTTAGCAATACAAATTAAAATATACATACCTTAATTTTCTGAGACTCTAAATTTTTAGTGTAATTAGAACTGAAATATGTATTTGGACACCTTTCTACTGATCTTATTTTCCCTACAAAAGGGTAACCAATAGGCAGGAAATTTGCAGCTTCCATAAAAGCAAACAGCGTAAGTTGTGAACCTCCATCATCAGACACATAAATGGAGACTTTCTCCATCGGATAATGCCATATTCACTTGTGAAAAAAGAACCTCCATAGGGTCTCTCAAGCTTCAAAAGAATAAAGGGACACTTACAAAAATACCCACAAAATCTAAAATAATTACAGCCACTACCTACTACTTTCAAATATTACAGGACCTACCCACTAAATTATTTACCCATTCTACCCACCCAGACTTGTATACCATAGTTTATGCAGTATACCATAAAGGTATATACCTATAAGGCATAACAAAGGTATACAGTAATAAATGTCCCTCCAGACTTGTATACCATAATTTATGCAGTATACTTTAAAGGTATACACCTATAAGTCATAACAAAGGTATACAATAATAAATGGGTAGGTTGGTAAATACTTTTAGTTTTATGGGTAGTATAATTTGTAATGGGTATGACTTGTAAATACTTTAAATTTTATGGGTATAGAGTGTAAAAATCCCAAGAATAAAAGGGGACGAATAATTAATTAACTTAAGTGAGGGCTGAATTATAACATTAAAATTTTGTGGGCACGAGAGATATTTCCGAAATTTATAAAAAAACGCCCACAATTCAAAAAAATTCAAACATTTTATTTTCACTCATTCCCACCTACTTTTACTTTCTCGCCTATTCAAATCATTTTACACTTTTATTTCTCTCTCTTTCTTCTTTTTCCCTCTTTTTTCTTCTTTTTTTTTTTCAAATTTCATTACCATTCTTGTAATTTTTCTTTCTTCTTTTTCGTCTCTATTTTCTTTTCTTCTTCATATCCATTTTATTTTTTCTTCGTTCTTCTACTTTTTCTTCTTTGTCCCCGTTTCATTTTTTTCATATATTTTTTCTAATTCTAGTCGTTTTACACATATTTTCGAATGTGTAAACATATTTTTTATATGTTTATATAATTTTGAAGATATTTTCACGGCAAGAAAAGATGTGTACACATCTCGACTAATGTGTACTCATATATTATATGTGTACACGTCTCGACTGATGTGTACATATCCTTTTATTAGAATGGTGGTTGGTGGTGGGGTGGTGGTGGAGGGTGGTAGAAGGTGGTGGTGGAGGGTGGTAGGAGATGGCGGTGAGTGGTGGAGGGTGGTAGAAAGTGGTGGTGGGTGGTAGAAGGTGGCGGTGGAGAGTGGTGGAGGGTGGTGGTGGTGGAGTGGTGGATGGTGATAGTTATATATATTATACAATTTTAGATATATAAATTATTATATATATTTATGTTTTTATATAAAATATATGATATTATCTTCAAATATGTGCAAATACACAAAACAACCTTTCAGGAAATGAAAGAACGCAAAAGCAAGGAAGATGGAAAAGAAGCCACAGATGGCATCTGTGGCTCGCATCCATGGGACAAAAGAAAAGAAATGCCACCAATGGCATTAGTGATGACTTCGCATTAGTAGCAAAAAGGAAGAAGCCACGGATGGCATCAGTGGCTCGCATCCGTGGGACAAAAGAAAAAAAAGCCATCAATGGCATTAGTGATGACTTCACATTAGTGGCAAAAATGAAAGAAGTGCACTAATGCCATCAATGGCTCGCATTAGTGGGAAAATGACAAAGAAATGCCATACATGGCATCGATGGTTTCGCATTAGTGAAGTTTTTTCCTCTATAAATAGATCGACGTTTTTGTTGAGAATGATCATCCTTTCTCTGTGTAAAGCAACACCAAATACTATCTATAATATTGGTTAAGCTTTTAAGTGTTAAATTATATTTTTCTTTCTTCTAAAATACTAAGTTCTTCCACTTTTGTAGTATTTAGTATTTTCTCCATGGAGTAATTTTCTTTAAGTTGGGATCAGTGCTGAAGCTTGGTATATTATTATAATAGAAATTTCGGTATTTTATTATTCTTGAGTGAGAATCCTACTTTGTCAAAATCTTACATCAGAGTATTAAATACTAAGCTATTCAACTTTATCAAGCCTATATATTTATGCTATAATACTTCTTGCTAATTTTTGTTATCGAAAGAAACAAAAATTAAATGGAAATATTGATAACTAAATATATTCTCGTGATAATTTGAAATAGTTATATTTAATCACTCAATTCTTTATCTTGATATTTGAGTTTTTCATTCGAGAGAAGAAAATCATTTAGCCAAGTTTTGGAATTTAACAAAAGCTAATCGAAAGAGGTTTTTGTTCATACGATGTACTCATTCAAGATAAGTATTTTTTACTCCAATACTACAAGTTAATCATTTTATTATGCTAATCGAAAGAGGCATAGTTTCTCGTAGTAGTATTAATTGCCTTTCTCTTAAGCAATTAATATGTGGAATAAAAAATAAAATATCTAACTTCTATTATAATTTTATACCGAGTGAATCCATGAAATCCCAACTCTTTTATTTTAAAAGAAAAATCAAAAACAAGTTTTCATACTTTCAAGTAGATCATAAATTCAACTCTTTTCACCCAAAAATTGATTCTCTTAAATAGTAGGATTGATAATATAAATTTGTAGGATATATACATTGGACTCGTCAGGTGGGCAGAGGGGTGGGGGCGATAGGGTAGGGTCTGAATGGGGAGTAGGGGCTAGGGAAGGGAGATGAGAAGGTGGAGGGCTTTGTGCAAATAAAAAACTTGGGGGCTTTTAAAATATTAGTCATTTGTATTAATTTTAAAAGTGTCCCCTCACCCAATTTTTAAAAATTTTGAGCCTGTTTGGGTGTGCTTATAAGCAATTTATTTAAGTGGCTTATAAGTCAAAAAGTGATTTAAAAGTTATTGTTTGAGAAGTTATGATTTACTAATTTCTCAAAAAATGACTTTTAAGCAATTTATGGCTTATAAGCCAAAAAATTTTTGAGTTACCAAACATATTTTAATGGGATTATAACCTTATAAGCCACTTTTAAGCCCACTCAAAAGGGCTCTTTATCCCTTTTCTTATTTAAGAGACTAGAAAGTCTTCACACCCATTTCTTCACACACACACTCTCCCACAACTGCTCCCAAAACCCTTTTCAACAAAAATACCATAACCTGCATGGAATGGCCTACTACGAAAATTTTACAGCGAGACAAAAATTTTCCTCCTCTCTACGCCTCCAACGAGAGAGAATAAAAAATGCAGCTTCCTCGGCTGCGGTAAGCTTTGTGATAGTGTGGACACTCTTCGCATTCATTATCATGATGTTCACCTTATGGTATGCCGAATCGACAGGGAAAGCAAAAGCAAAAGCTAAAGCTAAGGGAAAAGCGTTGTCATTGACTATGACAACGTGGATGAACAGCTTAGAAGGGTTCTTCTGGCACAACCACCCAGACATGATGCCGGCTTCAACCACCCTAAACCCTTTTGTTTTTTCCAGTAACAAATACCTCTAATTTAGTTCATATGAGCATGATTTGTTGAAGTAGTTATCCGTGTTCAACTACCTAGTAAATAAGTATATAAGTTAGACATTCTTAATTTTGACAATTATGTGTAGTTCTTACGCTAGATAAATTTTATAAAAGTTTTATGTATAATTACATTTTGATACGCTATATGTTATGAACTAAATAGCATCCGGACGATCTAAAAGAATGATATCGGGCCAAAGATACATAAAAAGATTGACTCTTAAAACTTAAAAGACGAAATACATAGACAACACCATAAATTTGGAAATTACAAGATTTTGCTTGTTTCCTATTTAATGATTGAAGATAGCCAAACGGAGTAAAGAACTTTTTGTTCCCGATACAAAAATACCTTAAATAATCTATTTGTACTATTTGAGTTGGTTTCGAAGTAGTCATCTATTAAGTTATTTAACTAGTCGTATTAGAGCTCATACTTGTTTGTAGTTCCGCTTCAACTTAAATCTTGGTCATGAGATTCTAGGTAAGCGTTCAAATGTCCTAAGAAGAATCTGTTAAATTTCACTGAATATGTTAAATAACGTACACTATAGAAGCAGTAAGAGAGAAGAATATATATACTCTTCATACATTTGTTTAAATATAAATTAAAAGCTTAATGAATAAAGTTGTTTTGTATACTTTAGCATGTGTTGTTCAATAACTCATATTTTTTGTTGGATAGACGTCATATATGTTAACACCCATTTCAATACAAGCATTTCAACTAAATCGTAATAAGTATTTTTAATTACGTAACTAATCAATGACAAAGCAACAAATCAAATATACACATGGATATTATCATAATATATTATTGAGTTATGAAGCTATTATTGAACTTATGTAATAACTAAAATTGTGAATCTGATAAACAAATATAATATGGTACTTCCGCAATTAAAGTCAAGCCAAGATATTTTTGTTACTACTACTATTGAATTGTAGTCAAAACTACCATCTTAGTATACCAAATTCTTGTTGGAATTGGATTATATTGTGCTTTGTTACCCGTCCTACAAACATATATAAATAGTATCCTCCAAATCAAAACCAAAAACAAAGGCTGCTACTTATAAGCTATGGCCGCGAACTGGGCAGAGTTGAACTTCGACCTCCTTGTTCTTATTGCAAAGCGTGTTAAAGTGATAGAAGATTTCATTGCTTTTGGTGATGTTTGTACGTCTTGGAGAACTGCTGCATCCAAGGAAAATTTTGATGCACTTTATCCCCAAGTTCCGATGCTTATGCTGGCTGAGAAAGATGATGATTATCGCGAATTTTACTCTCTTTCTAAGCGTAAAGTCTTACGGATATTGCATCTCCCAGAAGCTAGAGGACGGCAGTGTTTTCCATCACAGGGATGGCTGTTCACCATGTCGTTTACTGGAGAGTTTAACTTGTTGCATCCTTTCTCCCGTACCCAAATTGAACTTCCTCATGAAAAAAGCATTTGGGCTTTACATGGGTACGATCAAAAGTCTAAAGGTGAAACGTGGCACTTCATAGAGCATGCTGTCTTATCTGCCAGTCCATCTGTTACATCAGATTATGTCCTGGTGATTTCCTACTGGACAGATACTAATTATTTGGCTTATTGGCGACCTGGAGATCTCAACTGGACTAATTTTGAAATGGATAGATTGGCTGGATTTGCCTGTATGGCTTATTATAAGGGCGAGTTTTATTGTGTGACTTACATTGCAGAACTTTGTGTTTTTTCCATTGCACGGCCTAGTATTCGTCAACCAATTGTAGAGACACGCATCGTTTATCTGGACTATGATCCGAAGAAAAAACTCTTCAACCAGCGTTCAGCCCTCTATTACCTAGTTGAGGTAAATGGTGCACTACTATATATTGCCCGATCTTTTCGAAGGAAAAACGATGGTACAGATAGTGGGAATCTCTACGAGACTTACAAATTTACTGTACATGAAATCGATGTAATCAAGGGTGGACTGAAGGAAATTAACACTTTGGAAAATTCAACAATTTTCTTGGGTCGAAATGGAGCGAGTTCCATTGACTCCTCTCTGTTTGCAGAAGTCAAGCCTAATCACATATATTTTAGTGACGCGTGGTATGAAGAATATAATAAGTTGGAAGAGGGTGGGGGGAGAGATATGGGAGCTTACAATCTTGAAGATGGAAAGATTGAATATTTTTATACAGGGTTGTCACTAAGTCGTACTTGCCCGCCAACTTGGGTCACACCATCACTCTAATATCTCCTGATGCTATGGAGTTATTGCATCATTCTAATAAGACTCCAGCTTGGATCATAAGGAGTTATTGCCTTTTTCATTTTGGTGATCTATTTGTTGTGGTTAACTGTAATCTTGTAGGATTGTTATCATATTTAATCAATTACTACATAATTTTGCTTTCTTTACATAATTCTGATGCTTCAATTGCGCTTAGACTATATGACAAATGGCAAAAGAATTCCATTGTCTTTGATGATGAAGTGAAACAGTATGTATGACATCTAATGGAAGTGTAGACAAACCTTTATTTTGATGGCATTACTATATGAGCAGGGGCGGAGCTAGCCTTCTAGGACGGGTTCTGCCGAACCCCGTAACGTTAGCCAAATCATGTATATTTATCTTGAAAAAATATATTTAATATGTATTAATTATTAATTTAGAACCCCAAACTTAAAAGGACTAGAATTACGAATTTAGAACCCCAAACTTAAAAGGACTAGAATTACGAACCCCAAAACTATCAGTAAAATTGTCTTCTTTCACTGTAATTTCCTTCCATGTAGAGTGATTGTAATCTCGAGTGACTTGAGAGTTTAAAGATTGGAACTTCCCAATCAGTTTTACCCGTCTAATTTGAGATCATAACACATTGTTTTCGTTTAAACATAGATGATATTAAAAAGTTAAGCAAAAGAATTGAAACCAAAAATAGATGATATTAAAAAAAGTGGATAAGCAAAAGAAAGTTATTTTTAATCACACATATGGTTAGCTTGATAATAATAATGACTTTAAAAAAATTAATGAACTCATTTGACGAAAATTTTATACGTTAATTTCTTCAAATCTTGAACCCCTTCCTAAATATTCTGGATCCCCCTGTTACTCCCTTAAAAAAAACTCTTGGGAGTTTTAATATATAATATATAAATTTAGTGATTAATTTCATTAGCTGGGTTAGTAAAAGAAATTAAAATATTCAATGAGACTGAGAGAGGAACAAAAATTGAAGATATCTTTACATTTTGCGATGAATGGTGGCCATAGCGCCATGCCACATTACCTAGCTAATGATTACGATTAATATGTATATATAAAATATAGATATCGATGAGGTATGCTCATATTTTTAGTCTTTACATGAATGATGAATATGATTGTTATTTTTTAATTTCAATACTAAAAAATATTCATTTTGTAAGTTTCAACGAAAAGGTTTTTAAGACCGGTGCGATGTGAGAATAATTCACTAAGACCATTAAATTCAGTTATCACACACTACTTATTGTTTAGAACTTCCAACCTTTTCTTTTTCTTCTATTAAATATAGGAAAAGATTGGTATTGCAGATTATAAATATGGGGAGTCGATTCTCTATGAACTCTTGCAGCTTCTTTTTCCTCCCTCTTTTTGCATTTTTTCACTCAGTGTTTGCTCTCTGATCTCTCGAGTTTGCTATATGGTGAGAGACTAAAGACAGATTTACTAGGGGTAATTAAGAAAATGACTTTGACGGTGATGCAACTATATTGGTGAAATTACGACTCGGATACGTGGCGATTGGAGCATAGAACGTGGAAGGTTTGGTTATTGGGGAGTCTTATCATGAGGTTGTTGAGAGTATGACTCGGAGCTATATATACCGTCCGAGAAGTGACCAACTTGGAGTGTCCGAATCAAGCAACTCGGACAATATCTGAAAGAACCCCACGATCTAACTGTATTGGTCGATTTCTGTTCGATCACAAAAAGAACGGATTCGTCTATGTGGCAAAGCAATAATTGATTTCGAGGACATTTCTAATGAGATCGGAAAGAAGCGGCTTCGCTCGACGGTGTGATCGATTATGCGATGTTGAGATCAGAGAAATTCGAAGACAGTTGCTCCTGTGGATAACTTTGGCTGATCTTATCCCATTTTTATCGGAGCAAATCTAGCAGATTCCGATCCTTTGATCAGTTAAATAGTTTAAAAAGAAAAAGAAATTGAACTTATAGTAATGATTGAAGAAGCTCAAATATAAGAAACTTTATGGTTGTCAATTTATAGTAATTTGAGCTTCCGATCCTTTTCAGTTTGTTGATTTATTACTCTTCTCCATATTGTCAGTTTAAAGTTAATTAAGTTGATGTATTTATTTTCTTTCATTGTAATTTTAGTTAGATGTTTGAAGACAGATTATTAGGATTGAGATGCAACTTATGATTGATAAGAGATGAACAGAAAAGGAACTTTATAGCCGATTCTAACTTGTTTGGAATTGACGTGTAGTTGATTGAACTATATTTTCACAGCTATCTACATTTTCGATTTTCTATTCACTCTCTCGACGGCGGGAATGGGAGATTACCGGTAAGCCAGATGCTTCGCGAAACTTTAAGGCATTTTGGGGCGATAGCTCCGAAAAGACAAATTGCCAATCTAATCAACTATCTTTGATGATATATCCAGGGTAATAAAGCAGCTCAAGCACTCAAGTCCTATTAGAGTACACCGGTCCATGATTTGAAATAGAGAAGCCAATGATGGTATTTCACTTCTACTACCCTGTATTTTGTTTTGAGATTGCATAGTTACTACAATTTTCACAATTTTCATTAAAGAACAGTCCAGTACACAAAATATTCCGCTTTCATGCAGAATTGAGGCAAAGGCCGCACCTTAAGGAGTGCTTAAATATGAAGAAAATTAACAACCACTATAATGAAAACTGCTGACTTTTCAGCTTACTTTTCATTTAGGTTTTTTCTATCTTTGTCACATATTGCATGAAAGGGGTACATAGGGCACCTTAGGCACCCAGACAAGTGGGGGGGGGGGGGGACTAGAAGAAAAAGGAACAAAGAAAGCTAATGAAGAACAAAGGCCCAAAGAAATTGCGTTAATAGACCAAATACTAAAGTTAATTGACTTTCAGGAACCACAAACTTAAACTCTAGAATCATTTCTAGGCTTTTGGGCCATCCCTGAGACAGTTTTTTCAGCCATCACCAACTCTCCTTTGGTCTGTCTTTCTGCTATTTGTCTCTTGGTGGACTTGTAATATGTAGCATAAAGCAACAGTTGAGCTAGCCCAAGAACAGTTCCCATTGAATTAGGTGCCTGAACCAATGGATTAGCACATGTTAGAAAAATGATTTTAACATATACATGATTTAACTTACATGGTTAGGACAGTGGCGGATGTAGAGGGTGGGACGCGGGTTCGGTAGAACTCAGTAGATTTGATACAGACAGTGTATTTATATTAAAAAGAAGTATGGTTCAAATTCTGAATCCGCCTCTGGGTTAGGATATAATTAAATTCAATACAAATCTATCTGATTGATTAGAGTGCCTTTCATTTTCTCAATGATACTAGGAACAACCTAGAGATATTTGTTTGCTTAATGAGATAAATTACAATCCAAGAAAGTTTTGATTTGGTAGTTAATCTTGAGCTATCATACTAAAATTGTACTTTTGTGACATCAAGAAATCAATGTAAAAGTTCCCTTTTTCTTTTTGAGTGTGATTGTTTATACAAGGAAATTGATATAAACGTAAAAAGAGTATTATATGAGTGGTTGTAATCTTGCTTAAAGATATCTTGAAACTTGTGGCGTAAAATAAGACAAGGATTTTTGTGTGGTTCTAAATCATTTCAGTAATGAGAAAACTGTAATTTTGAAGTTAAACTGTTATCAAATTTAGAATACTGCCAATTTTTTTTTAACAGACGAATAAGTAAATGTTGCCACATAAATCGGAACGGAAGGAGTAAAAATTAGGTGAGTTTAGTTGTACTATACTTACAAGAATGTAGGCGTCAAAACGGATGAGAGCATAGGCAGTCCAACTAACACCATTGAGAAAAGAGAAAAGTGAAAGGAAGAAAGGCATGTACTCCACACTTTTGGTTTTGATCACCAGTTTCTGCAAAAACATACCATGTGAGTTTAGCTTTAGTTTCAAAACACCATTTCCATGACAAAGCAATGATCCTTTGACGTATACAATATAATTTTTTGATGAAGATTGTTCATAGCGATGCTTTGCAAGGTTGTTGCTAAATTAAAAGGAGAAGTGTATATACTTGCACCGGTTGTTGCTAGAAGTGTTCAAGATTTTATTATTTTTCGATAAAGGTGTTCAACTGACCATCCTTCACTAACTATAGCTCGGACAAGCGACAAATATTGTAACATATAAGGAAAAAGAACATAAAAGGAGAAGTGTATATACTTCGCCGGTTGTTGCTAGGAGTGTTCAAGATTTTATTATTTTTGGATAAAGGTGTTCAACTGACCATCCTTCACTAACTAGAGCTCGGACAAGCGACAAATTTTGTAACATACAAGGAAAAAGAACATAAAAGACGAAGTGTATATACTTCGCCGGTTGTTGCTAGGAGTGTTCAAGATTTTATTATTTTTGGATAAAGGTGTTCAACTGACCATCCTTCACTAACTATAGCTCGGACAAGCGAGGAAAAAGAACAAAGAAAGCAAGAAGTAACTTACCATGACAGCTAAAGGAGAAGCATACATCAAAATGTTGCCAACCATGCAAATGCTACCAACAATAGCTGATCTTTTCTTGTTTCCATGAACAAATGTTAGAACACAAATAGCAAGTGAAGCTACAAACACAACTTCACCAAGAATAATGAAGAAAACTTTCATCCTTAATTTACGATCAGAGTACAAGAAAAACAGCGTTAAGTACACAATTTCAATGACAAGTCCAGTGCCATTAATTGTCACAACCAATATGCTGTGTGGTTGTACCCATGGCATTCCGTATAATACCCAAAGCCCACAGTTGATAAATGTAGCCAGGTATGGTATAGGAGAAAATTGCTCTACAGATTTGCTTTTCCATATACGAATAAATGTTGTCCTGAAAATATAAAATCAAAATTTTCATTAACAAAACTCTTTTTCTTGTAGAAAAAAGTAATTTGTAAAATTTCATCACACTTGTATTTTTTCTATTTTTTGGTCAAAGTATATAAGACATATCTGAACAGAAGTCTGTTTCTTGTACTCCCTCCGTCCCAAAATGAGTGTCGGGATTATACTACAAAGTAATTTGTAAAGTTTCACCATACTTTTGTTTTTTTCTATTTCGTCAAAGTATATAAGATATATCTAAGAAATTTCTTTGCTATATATGAACGTATGCATGAAATATAACTAAATAAATGAAAGCTATGGAGAAAACATAAAAATTGAAGCTTACAAGGGTGATAAGAACAAGATTAGTGCAATGACATTCCCTGAAAAAAAAAAAAATGCCCATTAGCTTAATTTTCCCTTAAAAACATGTACTAGAAGGTAACAATTCTTTAGCATGATAACAAATAATATTCTCGTTTATTCTCCAACGTGACTCGAACCTTCAGTTGATAATAGAGATGTTCAACCACTAGAACAAAACATTTTCATGTAAAGTATGAAAAACTAACCAATAACACCAACAGCAAACCGAGCAGTATCTCTATCTAAAGCCATTGATATGAAGCAAATGAGAAAATTTTGGGGGTGGGGGTGGGGTGAGAGAGGGGGGTGGGGGTAGTGAAGTGATTTGTGTGAAGTGAAGATGGAGAAAAGAGAGAAGATAGATGACCCTTTATAAAGGGGAGAAAGGAAGAGGTTTTGAGTTTGGTTTTGTCCAAATATGAAAAACTTTGAGCATGCAAAGTCTCTCTCTTTTATGACATGTATTGCTATTTGTTTGGTGAAAATACAATATAAAATGTAAAAAAAAAAAAAAAAAAAAAAAAAAGATGAAAAAAAGTGTAAATAAGAGGTTCAATAAATAGAGAAGATAGAGAAGAAATTAAAGAGGAACTCTATAGGCACTCTATTCAAGAATTTCAAAACACTAGCACTTAAATTCTGAGATAGAGAGTTAATTACTTTTGCATGATTTTGTTAAAGAGTAAACCAAAGTTACACCTACTTTATAGCTTGCACTGAATTCAAAGCTAAAATTATCCATTTATCCTTATCCATTTACAAGCTGGAAGGGGTTGTATAAGTAAGGAGTAAATTTAATCGCTCCCTCCGTCCCAAATTGAGTGTCTTAGTTTGACTGAGCACAAAATTTAAGAAATATAGGGAGATTTTTCAATTTTGTGGTTCTAAATGAAAGATCTGTGTAATTATACTAAAATATCCTTCGAATTTGTGGTTTTAAATCTGCCGTGTAGTATGTTTGAATTGTCAACTTACTAATTAGTAAGAGGCACTCATTTTGGGACAAACCAAAAGAAAAAAAAAAGCAAGATACTCAATTTGGGACGGAGGGAGTATTGTTTTGTCAAATCTATCAATGTTTCAATATGGTGCTATGATTTAAGATCTTAGCAGAAATAATGTGTTACTTGATCGAATAAATCTTAAGATTAATGCTATGTAATTATTTTCTTAATTAATGGCATATGGACGAAATTTTAAACGAACTATCCTATCAGAGGGAGTTAGTGACAAATACTTCTTCTGACGCTATCAATATATTTTAATGTGTTACAAGTTATTAATCTTGCTTACGATTAAGAGTCCGTTTGGATGAGCTTATAAATTCATTAATAAATATTCTCGGACGGGGAAAAGTGGCACTCGACATCTATTAAAAAAAACCAAGAACAAAGACATAACATGCCCTCGGGAGAAAGTAGTGATGATTGTCATGAATGCTGTCCTCGAGGACGTGTACAAGAAGGTCTTGCCGATTCCTATCAACATGGTGCATCTCTTAGTAGAGGGACGTGAAAAGTGAAGACTTTGACCGAATGAATAGGGATCAAAGTTCCTATGTGGTTCAAAAAACCAAAAGTTTCAAGAAAATATATTATAAACCATTTATAACTTATAAGCTGCTTAAAATAAGTTCATTCGAACGAGCTCTAAATAAATTCGTCTAGACTAGAGTGCATAGAAGTCAAACACTAGAGGGGTCCAAGGAATTTTTTTGGGCAGACAATGTTGTAGAGAAATTTCAGACTTTTATATGTCGTTTATTTGTGTAACGAAAATTGAGAAACTCAAATTGATCGATCGTTGTCATTGATAAAGTGGTCACTCATGTTAGGAACGTGAAATATATGGTGAAGTAAAAACATGGAAAACTTGAAATATCAAAGTTGAAAAAGGTGGTAGATTTCATGTGTTGCAAATCATTGACAAGAAGCTTTTTTACTTTTTTGCACTTTTATGCCATGGCTTAAGGCATTCGATACTTTCTGTGCCACCCCTCTTCCCCCACTCTCGAACACATCAGGCAGAGGCGGATACAGAAAATTAAGTTAGTGGGTTCTCAAGTGAAGGGGCCCTCAACTAAAAGATCGTAAGTTTCATTCTTGTCCCAACTCAAGTGAAGGGACCCTCAACTAAAAGATCGCAAATTTGGAATTGGTAATCTTGTCCCAAATAATCAAAAACACTTATTTTTTTAAGAAGTTATTTTTTTGAGCTTCTTTTCCACATCAGAAAAACAACTTTTGCTGCCACTCAAAAGCACTTAATTTTTTCCTAGAAGCTTGGCCAAACACCCCAATTATTTTTTTTTAAAAAAAAATACTTTTTAAGAAAAATAAGTACTTCTGGCTCCCTAGAAATATGGTCAAACAGGCTCTAAATAGACCGGCATATTAATTTTATTTACTATCTTCTTTCATTAATAAGTGTCCAAGTTTTTCTTTTTATGTGTCCTTTAGACCGATGATATAAAATATTAATTATCTTTGTCTAGTTTTGTTTTATCCTTACAATTAAAGATGTAAGAAATGATTAGTATATTTAAGTTGGATTATCGAGATTAATTAGTAAGTAAAGACAATTAGATAAAATACATATAATATTTAATATTTTAATGAGCATGCAAAGAAAAAAATGAATAATTACATTGAGACAGATGAAGTACTTTTTTTTTTTTTCATTTACTCCTTACAATTGGAGAAAGGAAAATACGCATTGCCCACCTAATTATGAAAAGGCTCTTAGAAAATTCAAATGTTTTTTTAGCTAATTTTGTGTTTTATAATTATAAATAAATTCCATGAATGTGTTGATCTTCAGTTACGTATCCTGCTGTAGGAGAAGTGCTTCCTACCAAGATTGTTTTTATTTTCAGGACTCGAATCCGAGACTTCTGATTAAGAATCGAGAGATCATATCCATCCCACCACGATTCTTAGTGTGGTAAGTTCTTTCTAGTTTCAATGTCTAACAAGAGGGGACTAAATGTTTAGCTAAGTATATTAAATAATCATCAAACACTAAATCATTATCATGTCTTTGTTCATTGACCATGTAGCAAGTATAACGTTTGTTTTCTGTTTTATTTGGTAGCAACATAACGCTTGCAAGTCAAGTAGTAAACCAAATTGATGACTTAGATATGGTGTGGCAATTCAGAGAATTGCAGTTAAAGTAGGAAACAACTAGACAAAATAAGGACTTAATTGAGTGATATAACGACAAATTTTACCGCCCATTGTGAGTTATGTAAGTTAGTTGAGACATTATAAAGAGTTCTCTACATTTTTTTATAACTATAAAATACTTTAGACACACTCCATTTTGAAAATACAATTCAAAATTGTATAGAGTAATTAATTAGAGGAATATATAAGAGCATTGAATGACAACAAGTCGGCTATGATCATACTAGCAGGGGCGGATGTAGAGGCTAACCGGCGGTTTACGTGAATCCATGGTCTTTTTACTAAATTAAGTTTGTCAGGTATATATTTGTCAAAATAGGTCTAATATGATGTTCGGGAACCCATACTCTAAAAGCTTGAATAGTTCACTTGGTCAGACACTGGGTCACTTACACTCAAAAGCTAGGATTAATTCTCATGTAAATATTCGTTTAATATCTTTTTTTTCTTTTTTATTACTTATATGGGTTCAGCTTGTTTGACTTTTACCTATAAAAGAAGTAAATTATTGTGAGGAAAATTTGAACAAGTAGTAATAAAAAAAATGAGTACACCCTTTACCATTAGGCTACCATGTCGACTTTATGTAGATGTTCGCAACTTAATACATCATTGTAGAAGGTGATATTTGGCTTATAACTACAGTATATTTTTTTTTTACAGACGTTGTTACCGACCACCCTTTGGACATCATAACTTCCCCTCAAACAATAGTGAACACTCATCCTCTCGAAATTCTAGATCCGCCTCTGCATACTAATAGTATATAGTTTGATTTTTTCTTCATTCTGCCATTCTTTTAATTACTCTAGACTTTCACCATTCCGGAAAGGCAAAAAATAAAACTACAAAAACTCGTTAATATTAATTTTTCCTTTTTGTTTTTTACCATCATGATTTCCTTTACAATTATGAAGGTTTTTAACTACTTTCATCTATCATGCAGTTAAGAATTTAATCTGTAATAATTATAAGCACAATGGTCGTATAACAGAGGCGGATGTATGTGGTGGAGGGCGGTTCACGTGAACCCATGGTCCCTCCACCAAATTAGATATATTATGTGTACATTTTTTAAAATATGTCTAATATGGTGTTCGGGAACCCATGCACTAAAGTCTTTAATAGTTCACTTGGTCAAGTGTCGAGTAACTTATACTCAAGAACAAGAATCGATTTCCACTTAAATATTATTTAAATATCTCTATTCCCGTTTATTACTAATTAGAGTGGTCCATCTTGTATATATACTAACATTGAGCAAATTTTTAACACCCTGTTGATGATGTTTAAAACTTAATATAGCACCATGTAATATGATAAATGACGAAAATACATGCACGATATGATTATTTGTTCAAAGGTTCCTCGCCTACGACTCTTGAGACACTGTAGTTCGCACTGATAGTGGTGTACCCATCCTCTTGAAATCCTAAATCCGTCTTTGGTCGTATTCTATCCTAGTTAAGAAACAATTACTATTAGGATGTAACTAAAATAATTTCTACAATTTTCTCTGTTATGCAGATCAATAAACAAGGATAGCAACATAATTTTTTAAGGATAAAAGACGTGACACTTTCCACATAAAGAAGGAAAATTAAGACGTTAGGCAATAATGTGGTTATAATTATATTAATTATAAGGTGGAAAATTCCTAAGTTGAGTAAAAACTTATCGAAAGGCAATGCTCAAAACACATATGAAAATAGAAATTATCTTATGTAGGGTAGTATTTTGCTATCCATTATTGAGTAAAATAAAAACTTAATTATGGGAAAATTAGTTATTATTACGTCTGATTTCACACAAAATATTAGATGATTTGATCTTCATACTTCAACTTTTGCCAATAATATAGGTGAAAACAAAGTAGTTATTAAAAAGTGAATGTGTAACTAATCACCCCACAACTGGAAAGTAATTTTCCTAAGTTGACTATGGATAATATTTGGCAATCAAATAATTTGTAAGCATAATTAGGCTTTTGCAGCTAAAACACAGTTATGCGATATCAACTATGTCTCTATTTTACTGCTACTCCCTTAACCAGAGGTCTCGGGTTCGAGTTCTGGGTCCCGAAAGAGGCCCTACACAGCATGAATCTGGATTAGTCGGGGCTCCAATAAGAATACCGGACACCGGATGGGAAACTAAAAAAAATTATGTCTCCATTTCATAGCAATTTGAAGAATTTAGGTCAGCTAATCACTCTTAGAAATAGTCGATCGACCATTAAACAATCAAATTAACTAATACCTAAAATAGAATGGGGAAAAAACTTGTTCGTACCCGATATTTGAACCAAGCTAATGAATTAAAACAAGTGTCTTGCACATAAACTTGTGTTAGTTAAATGTGATTAAGATTATTGTTTCTTTTAATGTAAACACATGATATGAATAAATATTTTTTAAGATTTGTAATTCTATTTTCAATTACATTCCTGTTTGTTATTGAGCCCATTGCAAAAGTAACCAAAATATGATGTCCACTCGAGCTTTTTCTTATAAACTTTGACTTATCTCAAGTGGATAATTACTGAAAAATCTTAAACAGCATTTGCATTAATGGACGTGCAGAAACCATAAATATTTTGAAGAAAAAGATTTAATAGTAAATCAAATTATGAGCAATTAATTGGTCAAACTCCAAATTTAATTCATAAAATCCAAATTCAGTTGGGGATGTCATGCCATGCAATGCATTGCGTATCCAGTTTTTATACTGTGAGAATGGACAAAAATTTATAGGATAAGTACGTACATTATTAAGTACTCCCTCCGTGCCACAATGAATGTCATGTTTTAGATATCGAGAGTCATACGAGTTTATTTTTTACCGTAAGATTTTCATATGTCTTTTAAATATTTTGAATTATTAATTATTGTGACTTATAGTACTTTTTATTTAGTTTCCAAATGTATAAATATGTTCGAAAAAACTTATAAATTATATGTTCAAATTCACGGTTAAAATAAATTCGTTTAACTCTCGAAATCCGAAACATGCCATCTATTTTGGAACGGAGTGAGTACTTCAGTAAAATCCGACTCAACTTTTCTTTTTCTCTGTCAAAACATAATAAATTCTTGTAACTATTTAGTTAAGAAGTTTGTGGTTGGTTGAATTCTAAGGAGAAGTACAGAAAAAATGTATTGAAAAGAGGAAAAAAGCATTAAATTGTGTCCAATTAATATTGCATATGTAACCATAGCCACCGCCACCTTTTACCAGTCCCTGAATTTTTTCACCAATTATGTAAATTATGGACAGACAAATCCCAATGGGATCAAAAAGTTTATTTCGTGTTTCTGTTTTCAGGAGTTTTAGCAATTTAGTATCAGTACATGTTTGGTAAATTTATTGGGACATAGGACTCGGGTTTGGGTTCGAGCTCTGGGTATGGAAAAATCACTGGTAGAGAGCGCTTTCCTTTTAATAGGACTCTACGCGGCGCGAATTCGGATTAGTCGGGCCTCCAATAAGTGTACCGGACACCGGGAGGAAACCAAAAAAATTGTTCGGACACAGGAGTAGTGTTTAACCAACAAATCAAGTAAATTTATTGGGACATAGGAAGAATGTTTAACCAACAAATCAAGTAAATGTTCTTGTTCATTTTTCACTTAATTGTGTTTGTATAAATTATTATTGATAGCAAAAAACAATCTAATACCTTTTATATTTTTAAAAATATAAAAAAGTTTATTCAAATAAAATTGATCGAAAAAATTATATCACTTGATCATGGTAAATTTATTTAAGATAAATATAAAGCACTTCATGCAGGTAAATTTGGATCGTACATATTTCAGCTTGTGAAAGTTTGCCAATTTCTAAAGCTAGAGATCTCATTATTACATTATAATTGATGTACTAATGGAGTATATAGATGGGTAAACAAGTTGTGGATCATGAAATACATCATTAATTTAGTAATAATTTTTTAGTATAGTAGAATGCACATTTTATTTTAGGATCATTTACCTTAGTAAAAGTAGTAATATTAAATCAATTCCAAAATATAGTAATAATTTTTTATCTTTACATCTCTAACAGAACTAAAAAAAATAAACTTTTCTGCTGCCGCTCCCCCCTCCCCCTATGCCTCAGCTGCTAGTCGTTGTCATCGCCCGCCGGCTACCACCGCCATAGTTTTTTTTTCTTTTTTTGTTTAAAAAATAAATTTATGCATTTCTAACAACATACCTAATATGATTCCACTAGTGGAATTTGAAGAGGGCGAGATGTACCCATATCTTACCCCTACCAAAGAGGAATATATGCATTTTTAAGTTACTACTAAATCTAAACTTAAAATTTATACACATGACATATAGTAGGTATGCGACACTCAAATAATTGGCATGCAATTTGAAATAGTAAAAACACCAAACATACAGTAGACGTACATCAATGGTATAAATGTAAGTCTACTGTGCATTGTATGTCGAGTAATACATTGATGTATGTTTATTGTATATTTATTATATGTATGTGTATGTCCTATGTATTACCTTACATACAATAAAAAATTGTGGGCGTACCATCCTCTCACCTTTAAACCACCACTAAAAATACCATAACCACCATAAAAAGACCCAAAAAAAAAAGTATCAAGGTAATAATCAAAGTAGTCTTGTGAATGACTAGTTCTCTTGTCTTCTTCTGGTCACGCCTTTGAAAAAGAAAAGGAACTCGCTAAGCCTCCAGAACAAAAGCGATTTGTTCATGTTTCAGACGATCTGGATAATTCCACACACAACTATCTAATTTCTTATATTATATACAAAAAAAATTAAGGGCGAAGGCCTATTTAGCGCCTTTCCAAAGGTAACCAGCTAGGTTGACTTTGAAAAGACTACTAAATACCGTGTGAAGAATGAAAAACGTTTGCTAAAACAAGTAGTACCATATAATTTTTTGATAAATGAGACTTATTTGCACCCAATTCTCTCTTACAAACTTTAACATCCTTTCAAATGAATAGCCAAAATGCGTTGCAGAACAATGAAACACACTTTTGTGCATGGAATCATTGGAGAGGTTCAAAAATGAGCATTTCTCAAGTACGTACAAAGGTGAAACATATAAAAGATGAATAGGAAAATACCTCAGAACATCAAACATCAGAATTCAATTAACCCATGAATCTAATTCTACTTTAAAATCAGTGCCAAACTTTCCAACTTCTACATATATTGAGGTGACAATGACATGGCTATGATAGTAATGTTTAAAGCATATGTCTTCCTACTTATGTCACCCTATTCTTCTTGTTTCCCTTTTTCTTTGAAAACCTAGCACATGTCTTCATCATTGTAGGCTCGTACTCCCTCCGTTCCAATTTATGTGGCAGCATTTTCTTATTCGTCTGTTCCAAAAAGAATGGCAGTATTCTAAATTTGGTAACAATTTAACTTCAAAATTACAGTTTTGCCATTACTGAAATGATTAACCACACAAACATCTTTGCTTTATTTTACACCACAAATTTCAAAACTCTTCCTTTATTTCTTAAACTTTGTGCCGAGTCAAACTATGACACATAAAATGAAACGGAAGGAGTAGCAAATTGATCAAGGGCGCATAAAAAGTCACCAATATGTTGGAATAAAACCAAAACAAGACACCCTCTTTTTATGTAACAATTCTTGAAATGTAACATTTTTTTGTATCATTCCACTTTCTTTTGTGTTCAAGATTAGCACCAAATATTATCTCACCTTTTTTGGATACGTTAATTGAGATGAATGGACCAAAATCATCATATGTTACATCACAGTTAGAATATGGTAGAGTTGGTTTATATTTCTATTTTTCTTTCTTCTCAAAATGGTAAAAAGAAAGAGACCTTTAAATTGATACCATTCATTGAGGGTGCTAACACAATTCAGTGCACCATATGTTACATTACATAGAGCTTTGAAAGATAAGTTGCACGTTTAAAAGAATGATGATTGAAGTACTATAGATCAAATGTTAATGAGTTCTTGAAGCAAAGGAAAATCAAAGCAAGACTTGGGGCATTGGTTTTTCAAATACTATTCAAAAGAAAAATTATATATTTGAAAATTATTTAGAATTATATACTAGGAGTATGAATTAGGAAACTTAAATGTCAATGCACAAATTATTTTGATTTGCCAAATAGTGTATAGATACAAAAACAAAGATTTTTGGGCTACAAATAAATGGCAATGGATATGACAAGTACCATAGTCAGTGGTTTACCTTATTGATCCCGTTAAAAGTAATTTTGTAAGAATAACTTCTACTAATTTTAATGAATAAATTCCAGACGAAATACTCCTATAAAATCTGCCGTCCCTTTCTAGTAAGTGTTGCCTAAGACTAAGGCAGCACTTGACCTTTCATCTCTTTTCATATTCTCCCAAATAACTTGAAGTGTTACCCCGTCTTCCCTTTCTCGAGGCACCACTTGACACTACTTGCTCTTCATATTTTCTCAAGAGGCAACACTTATCAATTTATAACTTGAAGTGTTGTCTCTGAGGCTATTTTGCTAAATCATTCTTAAGTGAGGACAAAAAATCATAACCAATGATATGCGGGTACACCCAGCAAAATTTTTTGTACCATGTCATGCTCAGGAGAAAGGAGAATTGCAGAACTATGACATTATAGGCAATAGTTTGCTTTTTTGACCCCTATAACAGTGGTTTAGCACTCCGCTAAGTTTTGATGAATAAATTCCGGACTTAAATACCCTTATTAAATCTTATAATGACGGTCATATCCTGCCCGCCCTTTCTCGTAGAACTTGCCTTTGACACCCTTTTGCATTGGCAGTACTTGCTTTTTAATCTCTTCTCACATTCTCCCACATGACTTGAAGTACTGTCTGAGCAGCACTTACCTATTCAATCTCTTCACATATTAACTTGAAGTGCTGCATACGGATGAAACGTATGCCATTTGCTAAAACCAACTATCCTGCCCAAACTCATTTACAAGTTCAAGTCAACCATGTACCTCATTGGTAGAAGCGCACAAATAGCTGCTTTTGGCATCACAGTTTAGGAACAGCCTAAATTCAATAAAATTTATATTTAACCACTTCATCCATTTTAGACCCATTAGGACTGGATTCTGTAGTTAGACTCATCTTCATACTTTTGTCTAAAGATGAAATCAATTTGAGTCTTGTAAGTTCTTTACAAAGTGACTACACCTTAAATGGCCTAGTGCAAACAGCCTACGATTTTCTCCAGAACCCACCTGAGTGGATCTTCTTCAGTTATGCTTCTTGTTTCTGTTTAATCCCCTTCATATCTAAAGCTTTCTATTTAAATTTTTACCATCTCATTGTCAGGACTCAGGAGCACTAGTCTATCCAATAAAAATAGCACTTTCATTTTATCAATCTTCAAATGTGAATCAATTACCCCTAAATTGACGAACAAGGAAAATGAAAAGATCGATCACAATAAAAGCTCCATGACAATCAAGTTGTCAAAATAAGCTAAACCAAAGCATGTTTCTGTGCATTCAAAATACCTATTCACCTACTTTCTCACCACTATACAGATATAAGATTGAGAGAGAGAGCGACGGAGAGGGGGGAGAAGAGACGCAGAAAGAGGAGAAAAAGCACAAGTGCACTCTTGGCAAAAACATCTTCAAAATCACAAACCAATAAACCAATTGAACATTATGAAAACGAACATCAATGGCAATTCAAATGGCAAACAAACAACATGCCTCACAAATTATAGATTAGCTCTATACAAGATCTCTATGTTACAGAAAATGCATACCGATTTACAATCAACTTCTAAACCCAAAGGCAGACCACTTCCTCGAGGTCTCCTTCTTTGTCCTTTTAGAATTTGGATCGATAAGGTTCTCCAGTGACTTTGCCTTTTTGTTGCGAGATATGCCTGCTTCCTTCAATAATTCGGCCAGCCTTTTTTTCTCATCATCAAAATCAGGATTTGCAGTTCCAAGTTTCTCTTCTCTCAGTTTAAGAACATACTCCAGAATCTCAATGGCATCTTCAACTCTGCAATACATTAGATAGACACGAGCTGAACATCACAAAACAGCTGAAAGGTAGATGGCATAAGCAACTGCCTGTGCATGTCCCTCTCAAAATGCTAATTGAATTGATATTTAGCTGAGATCAAAATACAACAGAGCACTACATCTTACTTCCATTACTGATAGCATGCTGTCTTTCTCCTTCCTTTTTCTTTTTAGACAAGCAGAATTGTATCAAAGCAACAATCTTTCTTCACAACAATGAATGTAACCTCTAACCAGTCAAGCACACACATTTGATCCATGTGGAAAGAACAGACCAAGTGCACAATAAATCTCACAACAATTTTCTTTTCAACTTATTATAATCACTCACACATATGTATGAGTAAACATGCTCGTAATCAAATAAATGCATGTGTCAAGGACTCAAGGTATGTGTATAGTAACATGCTAATTTGGTTTTAATATGAGTGCAGATTGGGGAGGCAGTATTTTGCTTGGAAGACCAGTAAGAGAGCTAGGCACATGAACCTTTAAAAGTTACACATTGTCCTGAAAAAATGTGCCAGCAGTGAACTTCTTTTATGAAAATATCGATTAGTGATAAGTTAACATCCAGAGAATATACTCGAAGCAAGACGGAGAAGAACCAGATAACTAATCACTACCAGAGCTGCAATAGTAATTGCTACTCAAATCTAATCAATAAGGGACATATAACATAACTAAGATATAATATACCTTTGGAAGTGACGTATAGTTGTGGTAGTATTAAATCTAAATATGTTCCAAAATGTTATTAGAAGAGTAGTACATATGCAATGCATATTTTATATTAGTGGATTGATCAGCAAGGTTCATGCGTGATACTTAAGAAAATACTTTCAAAAATGACATTACCTTCCCAATGCATCATAAGTTGCTGCAAGATTGCTATAGACACCAAGTGTATCTTGATGACAAGGACCACACTCCTGTTCCAGAATTTGTCTCGCTTCTTCAAACAATTCAGCAGCCTCGTCTATTTTGAACAACTGAACAGAAGACAATCCCATCTGATTCAAAACAACCCCAAAGAAGGCTGACTTCCTCTCACCACCAGCCCTAAGTTTTGCTACAGCATTTCCAAAGGAGCTATGTGCCTCTTCATATCTTCCTACCATATAAAACATAACGCCCATCCGTGCTTCAATGCCAGCAATTGTACTTTGCTGCCCTGGTTTATCCTCCAAAAGCTTCATTGCCTTGAGCAGGAGCTTCAGTGCCTCCTCAGGTTCATTAAATAACTCATAAATAGCTGAAATTTCTGTCAATCCACAAGCAATCTCTTCTGCAGTTGTTCCAGGCACAGGTTTTGCATATATTCTCAGGGCATTTTCACAATAGGATCTGGATTCCCTCAGCTTTCCTGTCTTATAATATAGGTCAGCCAGCCTTACAAAGACAGATGCAACTGAAGGATGGTTGTCACCCTTAGATGATTTAAAAACAGTAAGTGCCTTCTGATAGGAGAAGACAGCCTCATCAAAACGAGACAGAGACAGGTATATGTTCCCAATACTGACATCAATAGCTGCAACCTCATTTTCCTGTCCATTAGCGATCATAGCCATGCTTGCAAGTACAAGGTGTTCAAGGGCTGACTCATAATCGCCTTTAGCCTCACATATGAGAGCCATTAAACGACGATCAGCTGCTTCTTCAAGAGAAGCAGGAGGGCTGTGGACACGATGGATTTCCAGTGTTTTCTTGCACAAATTCTCGGCGTCATCAAATTGCATTGCCTGAACATGAGCTTCGGCCAAGTATCTGCAATATTTCCAAGTCAGTTACCTCAGTTAGAGCTTAAGAAGCACAAAGGCAGCTGCTGCGAGTTGTCAATTAAAAACTGCAAAAGAAGAGTGGTACACAAACTAGCTAATGTAATAATAATGGTTATAAGTATCATGGTTTACTTCACCCTATCCAGATGTAATTGCCAGAGACAGCCTAATATACATGATTGACCAACAGATTACTCCCCGTCTGGAAAGGATTAGTGTCTACTCTTTGACTATTTTAAAAAATGAGCTCTTTGAATTTTCAAAATGTTGAATAAATTGAGGGGGGAGGGGGGGAGGACATAAAATAACAAAAGAGCACAAGCCACAGAACTTTAATGTGTAAATTAGATGTGACACAACCAGCGCACCATAATTTGCCACAACAACGGCTCCAAAAGGTACCGAGAAACGACGAGTATCCTTTACTTCCGACAATTAATCCCCCAACTACCATCATAACCAAGCCACCAACAACCACGGCCTTTGCCGACATATACACTATCTGCGTTTCAATGAAGTTTATACAAAGTGCAAGTTAAGTTTCTCTTGTAAAAACACTTGTAAGGAAAAAAACATTCAGCCAACCAACAGATTACGTGTGGAGAGAACACCATATGACAACATTAAATGCCTATAGCCACCGCTAAACCAAAAAAGAATAGCAAAAGCTAGGATCTTTATTTCACGAAGACATGGAATAAGATGAAGTATTAATCTCATCAGATGGATCTGTTGACTGGATTTACTAAAGATTCAATTCACTTCACCAAAAAATGATTCTATAGTCTATACCCTGTTTTCTGCTGATAATACATCTGAATCCTAAGAATGCTTCAACAACAACTTCACAATATAAACACAGCTCGAAATTAAAGAAGCGTAATTAGCTATACTTGAATTCATTACATATTATAATTGATACGAGAATCATTAGTATCAATCAACTAAGCCCCAATCTCATATCATGTAAGGCCAGCTATAAGAATCCTTTACATACGTTCCACTCAACAATTTCATGTACATTATGATACTAGCTAAGTAGGATTTAAGTAATTCGCAAGGATAGTATAAAGACGGTACAATGTAAAGATTTACTAATACATTTTACACTGTCAATGCACAGAACTTAAACTCGTACCTGCAAGTCTCAGCGACTCGGGGATCTGTATCACCTAAAGCTTCCATCTGTATTTTCAAACCATCTTTATAACATTCAATCGACCGATCCAGTTGTCCAAGCATAGAATGAGTATCACCAAGCTGCATATACCCCGAAAACGCCGCAAGCGCGTGATCTGCACCTTTCGCTACTTCCGGCACTTTAATCGCCCGTTCAAGCACCGGAATTGCTTCTTCAAACCTCGCTAAGCTACAATAAATCGCCGCCACAACGTGCAAGCTCATAGCCAGATCTAAACTCGGCTCACCGTCGACGGCGCACTTCTCAAACGACTTGGCAGCGCGTAGCGCGTAATCTAGTGCTTTATTCGGTCCTTCGCCGGAAGCGATTGTGTCACGCGCCAGTTTCAACAAAAACGGACCTAGATCGGGATTATCTAGCGACGATTCGTCGATTACGAGCTTCTCCGGCGGCGATTTCTTCTTACCGGAGCTCCGATCTGGTGAAGGTTTACCACGTGAAGTTGACGGTGACGGTGATGGAGGTCGTCGTGGTGCAGGTGAGCTAGTTTTCGCGTTAACCGGGTCGGATTTTTCCCCGACCCGACCCGCTGAGTCATCGGGAACTGAGATTCGCAACGGCGGAGCCTCCGGTGGAGTTTTGACGGAAACTATACCAGGCATTTTCGCAATTTTTTTGATTATTTTTCAGAGTAAAATGATTTTATATATGGTGATTTGGGAGTTATAAGAGAGGGAATTAATTAGAATTAAGGAATTAAAGATGTGATTAATTAAACTGTTAGTTGAGAAAACAGTTGAAGAAGAAGGTCAGTGAAGGTAAGACTCAGACTAGTGGACTGTACTTTCTAAATTGGGCCAGCTATATTTTTTGGGCTGAAGATAAAAGTGGGCCATGTTAAATGACGTGGATATTATTGCCAATTAGTTGTTGACAAGTATTATGAGTTGTTTCGAATATATATTTCTATTTACTTAATTATATATGTCGGTCTAATTCTTTTTTAAAGGATTACATAAAATTATAATTGAGAACGAGAAGCTCAAATGACGTGTCGGCCGTTTAAAAAAAGAAAAAAACTACCTTAATAAGCTAGCTTTTGGATGTTAAACAAGTCGAGCACTGCATTGCGACGTGAATTGAGCATCAAACATTGTGAATGAGTGTAAGCTTCATTGCATGAACTCAATAATAAAATAAAAATTGCGGAGAGTAATGTAACTGTTTTGTTCAAATTGATCTACTTGAGATATGTTTTGTGCTAAAGTAATCTGTTTAGATTAAATTTTATAACTAATATTCTTGTCAAACTTTTAATGAAAATAATAATAATTATTATTATTAGGTTAATTAATTGGAATCGGTCCATGTTGATCTGTATGATTGTTAGAGAAAGAAAAAGGATGACTTTCCGTAAGAAGAAAGCAAGCACTGTCATGCATTAGATATCAATTTGCATTACACAGATACCCTACAAAATTATGAATAATCATTTGGGATTCTGTACTGTAGTATATCATATGAGATTCCAATTTTGTTTGGAAATAAAGTTACTATTAAAATTAAGATTTATAGGAAAGTTTTGTGTAGCTTTTAAGTATGTAAGTTTTAGTTAAACAAGGTAAGAACTGTTGTCCCAATTCATTCTAATGAGACGAATTGAATTCGAAATTGTTCAGTTGTGTTAGAACTTGAATAGAGTCCGCAGATTGACAATGTTGTTGAAAGGTCCCCAAGAGTTTAGTTTTTTGCTGAGTTTTTATCTATGTAAATTCTATGATATTTCGAGTTTAAACGAACCATAAAATTGTTCACAACTCTCTCTAACCTTATTTCTATGGTATCCTTTATCTAACACATGTAGGATGCTTGTTATAACTGAACTGAACCATATTAGAAGAAGACTAAAAGGACTGAATTGTTATAACTGAACTGAACCATCTTATTCTTACCTAACAGACATACCATTGAGCTGAAATAGAGAGGCCATCCATTCTAATAATAGGAAGGCGCCCTTATGATACAGTGAAATACTCCTTTTCAACATGATCAGGACCATTACTAATAAGGAGAAGGACAAAAACTTTACGCAGAAAAAAGAAAGACCAAGCTTTTGATACGCAATTCACAACAGTAGAGATCAGAAGATGCTGCGACAGATATACACACCCTTGACTTGTGGAGGGTGAGAATACGCAATTTGCATTATCAATGCCTACAGGTTGAAGTTTCCGCCTAGTATGCAAGAACTGCTCCAGAATTGGCTGATGCTGATAAAGAAGAAAGCGGCATATCACCTTCTCCAAAGCCTAGCTTGGCTCGAAATATTTTGGCATCTGCCATTTGTCTCACAAAACGCGTAAAGCTAACCCAATTCCGATATTCAAACAAGTTCTTGTCCATCCTGACAAAATTGAATGAAAAGGTTGGAGTTCCTGGTCCATCCGAGTAGAACTTAGACATCCTTAACACCTGTTGAAATGAACCGTCATCCAAACTACTTGCAGTGTTTTCACCTTGCAGGGGAATGTCACATATCCTCGCAGCAAGTAAAAGTTGTTTTACAAAACCTTCAGGACTACTGACAGGGTTCATCTGCTGCTCTTCCGCATCTTGCATTTCAAAGCATGTACAACACATGGTAAAACCATACCTACCAAACATACGAGCAATTGGCAGAAAGCCATCTCGAATTGCAGTATTGTAGTAGCCAGCTGTCAGCTCTGATGGGTGAGACTGTGTACCATAATGCCAGTGAATCCCAGCCACTTTGCCTGACAAAGTAACTTCAAGACCACGGAATATGGTCTCTGCCTCCCTACAAATCCTCTCACCATGAAACAGCAACATCCCTGAATACCATGCAAGGAAGAACTCGCCATATGGTGTGTTCCAAGAACCGTCCCTTTTGAAAAACTCTGTGCTTTCAGGATCATGCATTAAATTACTAGCACCCATAGGGCCGCCATTTGCCCACTCACGCATCCCTAACTCCCCAGCACAAGCATTTAAAGATGCAAGCATATACTGCCATTTTAAAAAAAGACAATCACAAATCAGGTTGAGCACCCATGACATGAAAATACACTGGAGATAAATAAGGTTAGTCTTTTCACACCTTGTCATAGCATTGGAATTCGCCAAGTTCACGTGAGCGCCAAGACCAAGTCAGCTTCTGTGAAGGGCATGAAGGATATCTTAACTCGCCAGCAGGACCCATTCCAACTTGGATGCCCTGCAACATAAATTCAAATTACATAGGTATAATGCCATTAGAAATTAGTTGGTGAAGCATTAAGTGAGCCGCATACAGTTATGACGCCACCAAGAAATGGTCTGAAGGTGTCGCGGAAGCTCCTCATAAATTCAGTATATGCTTGGATTGGAGATCGTCCATGCAGAACGGGAAGAACATCACACCCTAGCGATATATATTCCATATTCCGTCTCCCAAACCTGTCTGAATATGCTAAATCTGGATCTTTATCCATTTCTTCTCGAACCCACTGGGGAAGGGGAATCCTTACAGCAGCGAAAAGGGGAAAATCAGATTGTGAATTAAATTAGCAGATACAATTTCAAAGGCAAGCTAGGAAAGATATGTAAAAGATGTGAGGCACAACAGCTAACTAGAAGCAATAATTTCTTATTTTTATATAAGGAATCTTACAGAAACAGTTACATCACACCAATTCCAGGATCGGAAATAGCAGGCAAAACAAAGCCTATAGAGCTAGCTTCCTAATACGAACAATTACTTTGCCATTTGCAGGTCTGGAGCTTAACCATATTCTGCAATAGTCTATTGAGCAATGTCTCTGGTAACTGTTTTCTTTTTCCACTGCCCCAATGGACGATCTTTAGTGATTATTTCTTTTCAGTTTTCACCCTATTCCAATGAACAATCAAGTTTTGCTTTCATTTCCGTGAATTTAGTATATCTGGAATGAAAAGCTCACAGGATAATCTTGTTTGTAGTAGTATCATTAATTTTTTTTTTTTTTTTTTTTGGTAAAGTAAACAATCTTATTAGTAGTAGTATCATTACATAGAAATGACATCTCTGATGTTTAGATGGATACCCTGAGCTTCTCATGCCTGCCATCACATTCCATGACCTACTTTTAGTTCTCGACATTCTACACCCATTGCCACCCTCCACCACACACATTAATGCAATGGAGGAGATAATTAAAAGTGAGGTCAGTGTTGAACACTCGTTTCTTCTAATTTATAGCTAAAATTTAGGTTCGGACTTGTCATATAATTAAGGTCAAGTTAATAGATCCTCAGAAGCTACACCATACATTACAAATCAATTCTCCCCACTAAGAACTTACTGCTAAATTTCTTAATCCAGCGCCAAGTTTTGGAAAAAAGATCTAGAACGAGTCCTCCATAAAGTACAGATCAACTCCCTAATACACACAGTTTCCCTTCTTTCTTTAGAGTAGGACCAAATATAGTTAGCCTCCTGCAACTACCCTACAACCATGAAAGCTAAACAACAGCAATTAAAAATTTCCACTTAAGGTTTAAAACTGAGGAGAGAGCATCCTGTAATATGGAATCTATTGTTGGATACAGATGCTCCAGAGAGGCCATCAGAAGATAAATGTTCTTCACCATAACTAAACACATGTCCGCATATTCTCTTAGTTACCCACAAACCTGACTGCAAATCTGCAACCAGCTGAAAACAATGCTAACCATCAAGCTCACTTCTCCATTGGTATCGACAAAGAACTGTACCACAGTTCAATCCAAAATCTTACAGCAACAAGTGAAGCAGCCCAAAAACTTTACAAACCCCATTAGAAGCACATGCACATCCCAACTTGATCCCGGAAAAAAAAAAAAAAAAAAGATGTCCACGTTCCATGTGGAATGGAACGTGGAACGATTATGTAACGGAACATCTTCCCTGACATGTATGCCCATTTTGGGGATCCCACATGGATTTATACGAGATTACGAATGCAAGAATGGACATACCAAAACCAGACTCTACTACCAACTACCAAGTTAAAGAACTTCAGTGTCCAACCTAAAAACTTAAGACTAAGGAGTAACGGCATTATACTGGGAAGAACAAATTGAATTTCTTGATTTTTCCCTCAAATTCTCGGGATTTGAACAGTGGTTTCTCAAAGTAATCATAAAAGGAAAAATATAATTATTTCCTTATAAATCCTAAATACATCATTACCGGGATTCGTACTCTACCCATATTTATGAGTTATAAGATCTAGCCATATTTACATACACGAAATAATAACAGTATCAACTTTACGGACGTATTTGTCAAGGGGGAAAAGATGAACTGAGAGACCGTCTTGGCACAAGTTAGATGGAGACATTATAACACATTAGAGCTACGTAAATCAGCAGAACCACGTACTAAATAGAGAGGAACTTTATCGAATAATTATCCACGTGGATGAGGATGTTCAAATGTTCTTATTCATCTATTTCTCCATGCAAGTTGTGTCAAATTCTATTGTCCTTAATTTCATGAAATGAGTTTTGAAAAGTGCAGACCAGTCTGTTTCTTTTCTAACTAAAAAAATCAATTCAAGTTCATAACAAGCCACTCCCTTTGTTCTGAGTTATGTTGCTTCATTAAAAAGTTTGTCTGACAATTGTGTCCACTCTTAGAATGGAAGCTTTAGACGTACAGTAGTTTCTCAAAAATTAAGGCAGACATAGGCTCATAGCATTAATTATTAAGGTAAAACTCAAGAATCTATACAAGTTTTGTTGGTCAAAACGAAAAAAAACTTTCTTATCTGAAACTTGGCAGAACATTGTTCTTAATAAGTACTAACATTTCTTCAATCACAAATCAGCAACAGTGCAAAACTTGGCAAAATATACACAAGTCATCTTCAATTCCAGGCAACCAGACAGCAATGTAATTCCGAGCATTACTTATCCTCTATTGTTCTTTAAACAGAAGGAAAAACAACATAGCATGGGTAGATATCTTAATCAGAAAAGATATCGCATGGATATATGAGTACATTCCTCAGACAGGGTGATCTTGATTTTAACCTATAAAAGATGATAACAGAGTGTGAATGACCTGAAACCTTCACATAGAACAGATGGACAGCTCAATAAATCAAATTTCTGTTTGCTTACACAGTTAGGTCCTAGGCTTGTTTTCTCTCATAGTACTGTCTCTAGTGAGCATTCTAAATATGTAACCACTAATAAATAGGAGTACATTAATATTCCATATTAAGGACAATCACTCGGCTGAATCTAATTCCAAGTGAGTCCAAGCAGGTTCTCTGCTGAATTCCAAATTGCCATCACTAAAACTCAGGAAAGGTGTTTAATAAGCTATATAAGGTGAAAACAACTAATACCTAACTACACTTTCCAACATTCCAATTCACACAATCCAAAAACTTCAAATTTACTTGAATAAACACCTTCCAGCGAGCAGCACCTAATGCTTGCTAGAGTACAAAATCTACACAATTACAAGTCAGTTTGGAAGCTTACTAGAACACCAAAAGAGACACATTTAAATGTGCATTGGACCAAAGTACAGGCAATTGTTAATGAAATCGATATAGCAGTCAAAAATCTGAAACTTGTAGTAGATAGACATTGCATTCTTATACTTTTTCTTTTTAATAATTGAGAAATCCAATAGTCAGTGGTGAACAGTTCAAAACTCAGCGGATAATGGGTCGTCCTTCTTCAATTCCAGGTTTTCATATGTGGTAGGGCTCGAACATGCGAGTGTGTTAACTCACACATCACAAGCTACGCTCTTAATAATAGACAAAATAAGCCCTTGAGGCGGATGGACATTACACTCTTTAAGATATTCATTGTAAGTTTTGTATCCATTTCTATAGCAAGTGGCGCACAGTTCAAAACTTAGCAGCTAATGGCTCCGATCCTCTTCCATTTTATATGCGGCAGGGTTCCAACATGTGATGTGCGCCTAACTTCTCGGACAGATTGACATTGCATTATTTAAAATATTCCTTATACTTTTTGGATCCATTTCAATAGCCAATGACTCGCCGTTTTTATGTGGCACAGGATTTGAACATGTGACGTGCTCCTAACTAACACATCACAAGCTGAGTTCTTAATACTATACAAAAGTCCTCAGGGTGGATAGACACATCACAAACTGAGTTCTTACTAAGTCCTCAAGGCGGATAGACACATCACAAGCTGAATTCTTAATACTACACAAAAGTCCTCAGGGCGGATAGACACATCACAAGCTGAGTTCTTACTACTAGACAAAAGTCCTCGGACCGGATAAACATTGCATTCATTATAAATCAAATGTAAGGAATATATGTAAAGTGTACTAACCAAAAAGGATCATCAGGGCCAGTACCACACTGATGAAACGCCAATACAGCTCTTACTTTCAAACCACACCGTTTCGCCAACGAAGCAATCTCCAAATACCCTTGCCAATTATAAACCCTAGCTAATTCCCTTTCAACAACTCCCCACCACACTTCCATCACAACACCTTCAACACCGGCCGCCGCGAGTGCACGAAACGATTGCGCCATCGCTTTCTTCCTCTTCATCGTACCCGCCGGTAAACTAACAGCATCAACCGGAAGCGTAACGAACACCGGCGAACCTCGTCGGCGTTGATGAGTTGAAACGCCGTGTTGTAACTCGTACTGCAGATCGCCGCCGTCGAATCCGTTTGATGAAGATGAACAGGATAAAGTGAACCGGCGAGGTTTTTGAATCGGCGATGATGTGAACCGGAGTGAACCGGTTGGAAAAATGATGGAGTCGTTACGAGTACAACAGATTGAGGCCGAAAATGATGGAGATGATGGCGAAGTGATCGCCATTGTTGAAAAATGAAAAAGGGATTTTGGAAATGATTTATTTATTTTTATTAGGTAGCGGGATGGCTACGTAATCAAATTGAAGGAAAGTATAGTGTACTGGGAGCTCTACTGTGAGGGAGCTGGTTTCATCAGTACTCAGGTCAGGTGAAATTCTTTTTAATTAAAGGTCTCGGGTTTGTATTTGGATAATATTTACGAATTTGGTACGCTTTTTTTCTAAAGACAGCATAAAATTATATATTATGACTGATTAAATATTATAAAGATATTTTTACACACTATACTCATGAAATTTAAAGTATTTACAAGTCATACCCATTAAAAATTACACTATCTGTAAAATTAAAAGTATTTATCCAACCTACCTATTTATTATTGTACACATTTGTTATGTCTTATAGGCATAAATTATAGTATAAAAGTCTGGAGAGTCATTTATTACTGTATACATTTTTATACCTTATATGTGTATACCTTTATGGTATACTGCATAAACTATGGTATACAGGTCTAGATGGTTAGAGTGTGTAAAAAGTTTAGTGGGTACGTCGGATAATATTTGAAAGTAGTGGATAGTGGCTGTAATTATTTTAAATATTGTGGGTATTTTTGTAAGTGTCCCATTTTATAAACAAATAAATTTTTATGTCCCAAAAAATACTCGTAAGTTTTATAAACAAACGGGAGCTTAAACCTTGATGAGATTTGAACCAGTAAACCTATATAGGGTAACCACAAACTTCAAATTTAACCATTCAAAACTTTGCAGTCACAATTATTTTGCCCACGTTTCCTTTCTGTTTTGAGCAAATAAATTTGATTTGTGCAGTACAAGTTGGAGCTAGTAAACGTTTATTATAGGCCACGAATTTAGTGGGTCATGGTAGGCTCCAACCAAGAAAAGGGAAAATTGAAGACAACCTTTTAGTACATGAATTGTCCTTAGTTAAATTTTATCATGCCTGGATCATCTGATAAAGTTTTGGATAATTTCATATATAGTCCCGTTTGTTTATAGTTTTTGGGGACATTTTTTTGGAGTGTTTAGGAGAAAAACTTTTTGTTTATGCTATTTCATCAAAACTTTTCACAAAAAGTCTCAAAAACTCAAGAAGTGTTCAAAAGTTGTTTTTGGGCAGTTTTTGGTAAATTTGAAAAACCACTCACAAAACTTCAACTATTTTTTCAACAAAATTATGTCCAAACACAACTTCAAGTTCCAAAAATTATTTTTCAACTCAACTCAAAAAACTCAAATTCCCAAGTTTCAACCAAATCTATGTCCAAACGCTAACATAGTATAACTTCAGAAAATCATATGCAATTCATAAGTTGGAAGTCACAATTTTTTAAGATGGGAGTTATGTTTCAACAATGCAATACCGATTAGTTCTAATTTTAATTTGGGGAGGGGTCACATTGACTCTTATCACTATTGTAGAGGTTCATGGTGCTGGCTTGGATAAGTGTGAATTTGGACCTCAATATGAGTAATGCTTACGATCAAAGTCCTCTTACACGAGTCCCCAGCATTGATTTGTTGATGGAAAAACTATTTTGAGTACATATCGAATTTAACAATGCGTCGAGCTCTCTTTGGCTAAACCGTCATTCTAGACTAGTCTTTTTGCCCGAAGTGGAGACTAGCAGAAATTGAAGTGTTATGCATGAAAATAGATTAATCGTATCATTGTTTATATTTTATATATACTAAAAGTTGAATTTACATTTCGTACTCATAAAAACTTTAATCGATTATATAACGAGTTGATAATAAAGAGAGACAAAGAAGAATAAAGGCCATATAAGAAATCTACACACTAAAAATGGTGATGAAGTGGTAAGTATGTCTTCATCTTTACCTATAAGCTTCAAGTTCGAGTTTTGAGAATAAAATTATCTTTGATATGGTGAACTTTGACCAGCTTAGTTGTATGGGACGGAGCGGTGGACAGCAAATGGCGATCACATTAAAAAGATGGGTGTATCAGAGATGAGAATACTCAAATGGATGTGTGGGCATACTAAGATGGATAAGACTAGGAACGAGGTCATATGCGACAAGGTGGCAGTGGATGCAGTGACGGACAAGGTGCGCGAAACTAGACTGAGATAGTTTGGAGTTTGGACATGTGAAGAGAAGGAGCACAAATGCTCCGATGAGGAGCTGTGAAGGGTTGGCAGTGTTGAGTCTATGGAGAGGTAGAGATTGATCAAAGAAGAATTGGGACGAGGCAATTAGACATGTCATGACGCACCTCCAGAGTCTAGATTACCGAGGACATAAAGCATGAAGGTCGAGGATTATGGTAAAAGAATAGACTGTCGGCGAACGATTTTGATTATTCATAATTGAAATTTTTAATGCTAGCATTATTATCCCGTACAATTTTTTTGATATAACTGTTTAACTATACAATTCTATAATAAATTGTTAAATTAATTTTTACGTCTTTTTTTCACCAATCATTTTAACCTAAATACTTTTAACACTTTCTTTTATTATGATTATTAAAAATTATATTCTTGATTTATTTTTTGATGATAATTTGTTTACTCGTAATCATAAACCACATTCAAACTCTATTAGTTTTTTAAATCATACTCTAAATTTTATATATCAACCATAGACATTATTTAATATACAAATACAAATATAAAAAAACCGATTCAAAACTTGATATGGTATTGATTTCGGCTGGAACCGACTCGAACTCGACTCAACTCGATAGGAGTAATGCCTAGAGACTAAAAAGAGATTTATGTGTAGGTCCTCCCTTCTTTAGACTACTCAACCACACGACAACACGTCTCAACCCAACAAAATTCAACGGCTTAGATCATCCCAACAAAAAATGAATCACCATTGGTGGAACAAATTCATCTTTTTTTTCCTATTGGTCCACGTAATCAAGAATGACATGTTTCATGTCACTTATTGACCCGAAACTCTCGGGTATCGATCCAAAGCCCAAATCTCACTCTTCTCTTTACTTTCCTCACACTATAAAAGCCTTCCATTTAACAAAATCTTCTCATTTCTTCTTCATTTAGCGCTTTACAACTGAAACATAAAACAAATTAAAATATATATACATTATATATTGAAAAAAGCACATTGTGTGTTGTACATTTAGCTCAGTGTATTGTACAAAGCCATGGCTGGCTATTTGAGGCGAGGCAGTTCTCTCGTCGTACTATTAATCGTCATTTTTGGTAAATATCTCGTTAATATATTTGATTTTTAGATCTGTTTTTATTATTTTTATTTGTAAATTTGATTTATTATGTTTGATTTAGTGATGAAATGTATTAGATCGTAGATCTATCAGCTTTTGTGTATTGAGTTAAAGTTATATAACATGTCTTATTTTTAAGATCATAATAGCTTTACGTGAACATGAGATGCTTTGTGCACCGAGCTTTTTTTATAAATCGAGGCTTACCTGTAGATAACCTTTGGATGATATGATAGTGTAAAGTATTCAGTGATGAAATGTAGTAAATCATAGATCTGTTAGCTTTTGTGTACAAAGTTAGAGTTATATACACCGTCAGTATAAAAAGTATCAGGTCCCTGCGTGAACACGAGATGCTTTGTGCATTGGAATTTTTTTTATAAATCGAGGCTTACCTGTAGATAACCTTTGGATCCTATGATAGTGTAAATTACTATTAAGTGATGAAATGTAGTAGATTGTAGATCTGTTAGCTTTTGTGTATAGAGTTAGAGTTATATACACCGTCAGTATAAAAAGTAACATGTCTTATTTTTAAGATCATAATAGCTTCACATGAATGTGAGATGCTTTGTGCACCGAGTTTTTTTTTTTTTTTTTTAAAAAAAAAAAAATAAATCGATGCTTACCTGCAGATAACCCTTGGATGATCTAATAACTTAAATTATTTTTTTAAGTTGACAGTTATATAACTTAAGCTATAAGGTAAGCTTTCGTAGATTTGCATGCTTGATGTGTAGTTTTAGATCTGCTAATAGTTTTAATGCAACTTCACGTACTTTTAATGATTTATATGGTGTTTTTAATGACTGATATAAGCTTGTTTTTGTTTTTCGTTGATTAAGTTTAATAGACAAATTACTATATAGTTTATAGGATTATAGGATAGTCGAGGATAGGGTGTGGTCTAATGGTCAATTAAGTGAGAGAAGAATCATGATGTCTTATGTTGAAATCTCAGTGGAGTCTAAAATGCTAGGTGATTTGTTACCATTTGTCTAATCTTTGGTGGATAGAGTTGCCTATAGCTGTCGTGAATTAGTCGAGGTGTGTCCAAGCGCCTGTGTTATAGAAAAAATGAATAGTCAAGGATTCATATGGTGTGTTTGATTGACACACAGTTGATTGATTAATTGGAAATTTTAGATTTTTATGGTTTTTATCAAGTGGAAATAAACCTTTACTTGGGAATGAAAATAGACAATTAGTGGTTTAGGTGCTACATTCTTTGTAAACATTCACGAACTTTTTAGGATATTTACACTGCTGTTTAGTTTCTCTTCTCGTTTTTCAGAAATAAATATTGTAGAACAAAATCATCTAATCAGATGCTGATATATGACATTTGGACTTGGTGTGTGTGTGTATTATATGTATGTATGTATGTATGTATGTATGTATAGTCCATGCTAAAGTTAGTTGGTTTACTCAGACCCGTGCTTTCGTCCATGTCTCCTATCCTAGTTTCTACTTTAGATTAGATTTCAACTCCAGAGAACAGGAAAACGATGACCTTGGCACGTTCACATTGCATATAATTTCCTGAACTATTAGGTGTCAAGCTGATTTATTATGGTGTTGTGATCTATATTGGATTGGATTCTATTTTCTTTGGGGTGCTTCTGGTTCCAGATGATGAACATTTAGAGGATACTTTACACCTTTTATTAAGCTGAATGGACCTTTGAACATGCTTGAAGTTGCTTTTGTATGTTGTTAGTTTATCTAGGTTCAGTTACTTTTTATTTCTTTCTACTGAATAGTATGTACATGGACCTTCCACGCTTATCCAGATTAAGTATGTATATTGACCTGTCTAGAGCGGAGTAGGTAAAAGATGTTTTTATATAGCTAAGCTTAACCAGTTTGGGATTGATTTGAGAATGAGGCGTAGGAAATTGGTTGGTTGATTGATTGTCTATCTGTGTGTGTGTGTATCTTCTGCTGTGTTGTATAGTGTTTCAAATGGAACTTACAGAGTCTCATTATGATCTTACTTTTCTTTGGGACAGGCTGTCTTTCTGCACTTTCCATTGCAAAAGAGGAGGCTACCAAACTAGGAACAGTTATTGGAATTGACCTCGGAACAACCTATTCTTGTGTTGGTGTGTACAAGAATGGTCACGTTGAAATTATAGCTAATGACCAAGGAAACCGTATTACACCATCATGGGTCGCATTCACCGATGGTGAGAGATTAATTGGTGAGGCTGCAAAGAACCAGGCAGCTGTCAATTCCGATAGGACCGTTTTTGATGTTAAGAGGCTTATTGGAAGAAAGTAATGGACAATTCTAAATTAGTTTTGTATGTTTCTTTATGGTTGTGTGTTTATTGTACTTATATATGCTTTACCTTTTGTTTTTTCAGGTTTGAAGACAAGGAAGTTCAGAGGGATATGAAACTGATGCCATACAAGATTGTAAACAAGGATGGGAAGCCTTACATACAAGTCAAACTTAAGGACGGAGAAACAAAGGTATTTAGTCCCGAGGAAATCAGTGCCATGATTTTGACAAAGATGAAGGAGACAGCTGAAGCATTCCTTGGGAAGAAAATTAAGGATGCTGTGGTTACTGTTCCTGGTACGTTGTAATCAAGTTCTCACTGTTCATGTTTCGAGTTTTTATTTTTCTCTTCCTTTCTTGAATGAGAGTTATTGGTCTTCTCTGCAGCATATTTCAATGATGCACAAAGGCAGGCCACAAAGGATGCTGGAGTTATCGCTGGATTAAATGTTGCTAGAATCATTAATGAGCCAACAGCTGCGGCCATTGCCTATGGACTGGACAAGAAAGGTGGTGAGAAGAACATTCTCGTCTTTGATCTTGGTGGTGGGACATTTGATGTCAGTATTCTGACAATTGATAATGGCGTGTTTGAGGTTCTTGCAACTAATGGTGACACCCATCTTGGAGGTAAGATATACAGCAGTCTAAAATTTTTTGACCAACAGAATCCCATTTCTAACTATAATGCTTCTTGGGTCTCCTGATATTGCAGTTTATAATGGGCTTGTCTTGTCACACCGTGACACTAATGAACGAAATGCTAATTGATTTTTTGATTGCACATTTGTGTGGCGATTCTTTAGAGGATCTTTTATGATAGCCGAGGTCTAATTTTTGGTTTTGACAATGCTGATTGTAAATGGGAATAGATGGTCCTTCTTGAAGTCAATGAGGAAACTACTGCTATCTTATGAGATTATTATTTGTAGATTTTGTTTTGAATGCTCCATATATCTTGCAGGTGAGGACTTTGATCAAAGGATCATGGAATACTTCATCAAGTTGATTAAGAAGAAGCATGGAAAGGACATCAGCAAGGACAACAGAGCTCTTGGCAAGCTAAGGAGAGAAGCTGAGCGTGCCAAGAGAGCCCTAAGTAGCCAGCACCAAGTCCGTGTTGAGATTGAATCATTATTTGATGGTACTGATTTCTCTGAACCACTGACCCGTGCTCGCTTCGAGGAGTTAAACAACGATCTCTTCAGAAAGACAATGGGACCTGTGAAGAAGGCAATGGAAGATGCTGGACTAGAGAAGAACCAGATTGACGAGATTGTGCTTGTTGGTGGAAGCACAAGAATTCCAAAAGTAGTACAGCTCCTGAGGGACTATTTTGACGGGAAGGAGCCCAACAAGGGTGTGAATCCCGATGAGGCAGTTGCTTATGGTGCTGCTGTTCAAGGTGGTATCCTTAGTGGAGAGGGTGGTGATGAAACAAAAGGTACAGGATTCAATCAGTTCTCTTGTCATAACCTACTTAATTGATTGTTAGCTGCTTTTAGTGATTGGTTGTGGCATGTTTCTGGTGCGCAGATATTCTTCTCCTGGATGTTGCTCCTCTCACCCTTGGTATTGAAACTGTTGGTGGTGTCATGACCAAATTAATTCCTAGGAACACTGTTATCCCAACCAAGAAGTCCCAAGTCTTTACCACTTACCAAGACCAACAGACCACTGTCTCCATTCAGGTATTGCTTTAAGTTCACCTAATTGTATTTGCTCGCAGTTTTAGAAATATTGTCTAACTTGTGCTCTGATGGTATGTCTCACTCTGTTTTGTTACATGTTGATGACAGGTTTTCGAAGGTGAAAGGAGTCTTACCAAGGATTGTAGGCTGCTTGGAAAGTTTGATCTGACTGGAATTCCTCCAGCCCCAAGGTTTGTTGTCTTTTTTTTTTCAAGAATGGTAACATGATTTATATATATACACATTGTCCTAGGACAACTAAAAAAGAAAAAGTCTGTCCAAAAATTTCTTACAAGGATTCTAAGACATTTAGAATAGATTCTGCACCCTCTATATACTCTTCTTTACACCAAAAGTGAAAAAGCAATAGGCAGTTCATTTTAATCTTCTGAACTGGACTGCTTTCGTCTTCAAAACACCTTAAATTTCTTTCTTCATATAACATGTCTAAATCCTATCGTGGTCTGACTGGAATTTGATATTATTTGAACAGGGGTACCCCTCAAATTGAGGTGACATTTGAAGTTGACGCCAATGGTATTTTGAATGTCAAAGCAGAAGACAAGGGTACTGGTAAAGCAGAGAAGATTACCATTACAAACGAGAAGGGACGCTTAAGCCAAGAAGAGATTGAGCGTATGGTTCGTGAAGCAGAAGAGTTTGCTGAGGAAGACAAGAAGGTGAAGGAGAGGATCGACGCCCGTAACGGTCTTGAAACGTACGTGTACAACATGAAGAATCAGATTAACGACAAGGACAAGCTAGCTGACAAGCTGGAGGCCGATGAGAAAGAGAAGATTGAGACAGCAACTAAAGAAGCCCTCGAATGGCTTGACGACAACCAGAGCGCCGAGAAAGAGGACTACGAGGAGAAGCTTAAAGAGGTTGAGGCTGTTTGCAACCCAATCATTACAGCTGTTTATCAAAGATCAGGTGGAGCCCCAGGTGGTGGTTCATCGGAAGAAGAAGAAGATGGCCATGACGAACTGTAAGCTATTCCGGGAAAGTGCCATTGACGCCTGCTGAAAAGATGCACGTTATGAGGATATAGATAGACTGGGGGTGAGAGGGTAGTGTAAGTTTTGTCAAAACTTGCTAAAGCATGAGGGAAGAGGTCCCCTTCTTCGCTTAGTTTTTTTAGGTGAAGATGTTCGCGGAAGGATATTTCCCTTCTTTGAGAACTACTTGTATGTTGCTTAAACCTGTTAAAGATAACTCCTGACATTTTGTTTAGTGTATGGTTTTTGCATTTTGAATTATACAGTCTACTTAGAGTGTTCCATGACTTAAATAAAATGCAATGAAGTAGTGATTAGATGATATTATTCATGTTAACTTCTTAATCCTTGTTCTGATAAATAATAGTTGTATTAAATTCTACATGCTCATCTTTTGATTATAATAATGTTAAATCCTGTATGCAAGTAGAATTATGTACTAGGGATTTAACTAAATCGGACAAATTATATACTCAAAAAAGATCATGTATAAGTTGGCATGTAGTAGGATTTGTGTTCAAGAGATCCAGCAAAAATATTTGCATCATATCATGCATAACTACAAAGTTGACAACCTCAGGTGTTTTCAAGCTTGAAACTGTCATAGAATTACTGGAGTTCCTATCATTATCTAACCACTTGAATAGAACTTTTTACTTCCAAAATTCAGATCCGATCTCAATACATTGAAGGGTCGTTTGGTATGTGGTATAAAATTAATTAATTCTGGTATAAAAAATTGGATGATTTTATTTTGTATTTGATTTGATAAAAAATTGGATGATTTTATTCTGTATTTGATTTTGCATATTCAAATCAGTATTATCTAATCCCAGTATAAACTTATGCACAATTTGATGGATAAATCAATACCAAGGAACCCATAGTATTAACTTATCCTGATACTCCATCAGTCTCAAAATGTGTCTATCTTTCCTTTTTTGTTTGTTCCAAAATGAGTGCCTCTTTTCTTTTATGACAACTCTTTAAATCTAAGATTTGTTTTGAACCACAGAATTTAAAAATACTGGCCCACGTTACACTCACCTTTCATTTTAAACCACAAAATTTAAAAGTCTTCTTTATTTTCTTAAACTCTGTGCCCAGTCAAACCCAGACACTCATTTTGGGATGAAGTATTAACTTATCCTTGTATAACTAATCCCGGTATAACTTATCGAGAATAATCATATTATAAATGCATTTGAATGACAACTCTGTAAACCTTTGCTGGATGACAGCTGATGAACAGACCACAAATGCTGGGTTTTCATTATTAGAAAGGATTGAATTGATTTTCATAAAATAAAAGAAAGAGTAATTCCGCATGGACAGACGATATGAAGATTACTTGAAAACCACTGAAAATGAAGTATCTCCTAACCAGCCACATTTTGAGCTAAATTATGGAAGTTAGAATTAGAACCCAGCACTTGGATCACCAGAGCCTGCTGCCACAACACCCATCCCACCATTAGCAGTAACATTAACCTTTTCCCCATCAGTCGATTTTGTAACAGCATCTCCATCAACAGCGAGTTCATTCACAAGTTCATCAATCTTGCGGAATTGATAAGGCCATCTGACATTGTACAGGAACTGTCGAAGATCAAACCTGTTGTCCTCGGGCGAATAACTCTGCAAGAAGAAAATTGTTATACGCTTCTCTGATGAAACACACAGAACGAAAGCTTTACGCTGTTTTAATCCTTTCTACTGGCTCTGACTATCTGAAGTTGAGTAACATCGATACAGGAACGAGTACGTATCCAATACGATTATGTATATCTGGTCTACCTATATTGGACAAAGATACGATAAGGCAAGTAAAGGATCCCTGGAAGATAGAAGTTAAGTACCTCAGCATGATATGAAGGCGTTAGTACAGTCATCTTGTGTCTATTAATGGAATAGTATTTAAAGAAGTGTTTCACTTTCTCAGCCACCTCTGCAGGCGTCAACTTTGTACCCCATTTGTAACATAGATTCTGCATTATGATCATTCAGTGATTAATCAAGGGTTACAACAATGTGTGGATGATTTGATCTCACAGCAAGTCTGAATCCATAATAGCTCAAAGGATGAAGAGGACCAACCTTAAACATCGATACAGGTCCACAGCGGAAAATCTTGCGCAACCTTCCATACACTGAAAGTTCATCATAGGTCATACCCATATCCACTTCATCCAACTGTTTCACAAATATTATGATATAAGAACTTTTAGTCACGTTTGATCAGTTCTTCATAACTACACTCCATGCATTGAGTTAACAGAGAGCAACTTCTAAGGCAAAAGCTTTCAAGATATTATTTAGTCAAGGTGAAATCTGGAAAGTGATGGAAAGATGCCAACAAGAACAACAAAAGACCCCCTCCATGCAATCAGAAGTACATGAGAACTCTCCGAAATGAAACAGGGCACTGACCGCCCTCAGCATTAGAAAAAGCATCATAAACTGAAAAGTGACAGTGCTGAGTCAAATACCTGACTGTAATTCGAGCGTATAGGCTCCAACTCAGCAGTGGGTGGAGCAGCTTCAATCTCTGCCAGGGATGAGTAACCAAGATGAATGGCAGCCCATTTCAGAAATGTTCGAAGATCCATCTTACTGATACTTCCAATTGGATTTATATCTGCTGAACTACAATCATACTGCAAAGAAAACCACAAAGCCAATTTGTTATCTGTTCATTGACACGCTCTACAAGTATAGAAGATAAAAACACAAGGAGAGGCTAAGGCAGCCTCAAAACTAAATCAAGTAGTAGATATTCCCCAAAAATCATCAGTGGACTGGACTCTATTTTATGATTAATGCAGGCATAGTGAAACAATTTTAAAGGAGCAAATGTTTCTTCTACCTTTGTCAAGTAACCACGTAATCCTTCATCCACATTGGAGCTACCCAAAACCAAATAAAAACCAGGTTTGTTATGCACCCATGGCAGCAGAGATGCTAACATAAATGCCAGGACCATTCGGACTCGAGCTTGAATGTTTTGCAATCCCAAATTTTCAGCGTTTGATCCCCCATCTACCTGCAAAGAATGAATCAGGTCACCATTGCACCTTGAAGCGATGACTAAGTCTTGTTATTTCAAAAATGGTTCCTCTTGGTCCAACCAACTATAGTTGGCCAAACAACACGAGGGTAAAGGTTTCAAACTATCTACCTTGTAGCGTGGACGCTTCCCAGTGAGTGTTTGAAACAGAGAGATTAGTGAAGAGACCACTCCATCAATGCTAACATTAAGATGCCAAGATCCGATCTCATCAGCCAACACCTTTGCCCGAGTTGTTGTGGCTTCTGAACTGTCACACGCATACACTATCAACAACACTAGTTTGGCTCGATAATCAATTCAAATTAATCTTCTTTACAGACAGAGTTTTGAAAAGAACATGGGTGTTAGTAATTAGTATTCTCCAGAAGAGAGACGAAGCCCTTGGCTGTTCTCCGTTGAAGGTGACATCTATGACTCAATAAAAAAGGTCAAGAAATCTTATATCAGATTACTAGGCGATTTCTTCCCAGCTGTCCAAGCCTGGTGGAGAGAGTTACCCAATACATGTGCTGGTGGGAGCTAGCAGATTTCCCATGGAACTAGTCGAGGTGCCCGCAGGCTGGCCCTGACACCACGTTTATCCAAAAGTCTTATATCAGACACTGTTGGAGATGATCATTCTTGCTTCGATTTTTTTCACCACCTTATATAAAAGTAAAACATGCAAAATTGGATTCGAAATTCGAATCAGGAGCATTAGTAGACTCAAAGGTAATTTTTGACTTTTCACTGCTCATGGGCCCCTTTTGATATTAGAGAATAAATGTCATTTAAGAACAAAGTGTAAGTAGGGTTGACTACTAGAATTCATGAGGGAGTAGCACACCAGTGAGTCCCGCCAAGATTTCATGATGACCTAATTCACATCTTTGCAAAGTTCAAATGTTCTACATCTCTTAAGATTACTAAAAGAGTTCTGAATTCAGGACTAGAAGAATGCTGCTAAAGGCAACGCACTAAAAACCATTTACCAATTGACAATTAACAAAGCAACTACAAAGGAGTAACTATTACTTGAAATAGAATTTCGTACCAATTAAGGAACTAGAGAATAGATATACATCAGAACAGAAAATATGAGGAGGACAAAACAATGGCACTTCGATGATATTTTACCTATTTTCAGATCCCATAAAAACAGTGTAAAAGATGCGTTTAGCGAATTCTTTGCTATCCGTTGGAAACTGACCATCAGTGTAATGGCCAATTCGAATGGCATCAGTCTTAACCTGTTCGTCGCCATTTGCAATTTCTGCACTGACATCACTGGTAATTAAACTATAGATAAAACAAAACTAGCTAATAGACAGTGTATGTTCAGATATGCTAGTCATGATAAACAATCCAAGTAGCATGATGTAATTTATCACGTAACAATAATATAAATGGACACACAGTATTGGACAACATGTACAAATAACAAAATCATGCTCATACAAATGGTTGCTATCTCTAGAACACTATAGATGGAAAAATAGCTGATGTGCAGCAGAACCTTGTCCACAAATGTGACAAATCAAGGATCCCCTAAATTTGGCCATGATGTACCATTTTCAGTTCAGCTACGCCACGGAAAGTTAAACCCCAAATTCTATAAGTTGATAGTAATTCTTTAGTAAGTTATAGTACATTATTATTAAAACCGAGGAATCCCCCAAAGGCCCGTGGTCTTGATATAGATAATAATTTGAGTAATCAAACAGCAGTAACAATTATCTATCATGTTTTCACTGTTGGAGGATGTTGGTTCACGTAGGAAAACTACCAAAGGTTCAGGAGTACAGGGATAAGGGAACATAAAGACGGCATTTTCATTCTTCACTTTGAAACTAGGAGAAAACCTATATACTGTGACTACAATACAATTGTCTAACACCAACTAAATACAGGATAAGCTAGAATACAGCAATACAGATGCTTAGAAGTTAGAAGGGCAGGGAATTCAATATACCTTTTACTACAAGCTGGCACATTGAACCAACTATAGCAGCAACGGACGAACTATCAGCACCACCAGAAAGTGGAAGCAGAAAACCAGATGCACCACTTCTTCTCAAATAATCCCATAGCCAGCAAGCAGGTCCAAGTGCTATTTCCTCCTCAGGAGAGTGATATCTAATCTGGAAACAGAATTCACCAAGCAAACTATATTAAGCAACTGAAGAATCCACCAGACCTCATTTAATCAGACTAAGATGCAGCAGAATGCTAAGAAGATAGAACCCAAATTTTGCAGATACAATGCTGAAACATTCGAGCTCTGAAACATTTCGAAAACAAGTACAGATGGGATTTTTAACAAGAAAGGCTGGAAATTTTCCATTAGATGGGATGAACCCAACTGCATCTTCCCAATGTGGATACTTTCAGGCATTTCAAAGATTGTGGTATAGACTTTAAACTGAAAGCTTGGCAATGGGATAGGATCATGTGATCTGAGATTGACAGATAAACGTAAAACATAAAATAATTTATGGCTCCAACGAAGACCCCCACCCTCCCCCGTAACGCATTACTCATATAGAGATAACCTATTTCTCCAGATAGGCACATAAATGAACGACTCCTAAAATGACACCCATAAAGTTCAGTCCAAAAATATCTTCACAAATAATAAAATAAGTCCATCTGTCTACGAAAAAGGGGGAACAGATTAATCAGTAGATCTACTTAAACAAGGAAAAGTACAGGATTTAATCATCACAGGAACACAGCTTGGTTTTGAACACCACACCTTACACAACAGCTTACCTTAAGTGGGCTTGAAAGTGACATTCGGAGGCTAAAAGGTTGGCAAAGCTTGTAAGGCACAAATACTTTGGAAACTTTAGCTTTACAACTCGCTTGCTCTTGAAAGCTGCTAACAGATGACCTAAGGCTCGCAACCTGGTATAAAAGGGGAGTAAGAGCCGTTATCATGAATAAATGGATAGCTAACAAGCATAGAACTTTTAATAGTAAAAGCTTTCACTCAATTATATATACAGTAATGAAGACAATACGAAATGCAAAATATGCTAAATTCCTATCACTGGATCGTGTTATCTTCTTCGATAAAACAAAACTCCAATTTCAAGATTTGGCTATTGCTTAGCAGCCATATCAAAATGCAAGTAAACCTCAAATGAAATTGAGCTCTTATCAATGTGGAATAAGTAAGAAAAAACATGGACAAGACATTAGTACATGAAAATCCTGAAGTTGAGCGAGTAAATCTTCACACATAATATGAACCAACTTGCTGGAATTAGTTCAGTAGCCCACAAACACTAAAGTATATAATGTAGCAACATTTACAGTTATTGAGTCAAATTCTAGCATACCGCATCTAGATCTATTTGAGCAAAAACCATTTCAACATCTTTCGGAGAGAACTGTGAACCTTGTGCTACCATATCTCCGTTTACAACAACACAAGAACATCCATCTGCCAAAGGTAAACAAGTAATGAATATATGCTCATAACAGAACTGCTGTAAAAAGGTTGCCAGAGTGAATAAATAAACTATATTATCTTCATATCACCTGAGCTAAGAAACATAGGTTATGTAGATTACTAATACGGTAGATTATTGAGATGACAGAAGGCAAGCTTGCTACCATAATAGAGACGACTGCCATCACATCCTTGGTGATTACTGTACATGTAAACTCCCCCTCGAGTGTGTGTGGCACTTATAAAAGCACGCAGGCGAAGATCAAGCTTGCGTAATTGATGATGACTTCCACTTGCATTCATAAACACTTCAACACCATTCAATGCAAGCTCCGCATGTGGAGGTTGAGGAGTAAAAAGTTCCTCACAAACTTCAGCTGCAACAGCTCTGAAGGTGACATTAACAAAACTCAAAACCATAAAAATGGCGGATAAAGTCAATAAGGTTTAATTCTCTATTATTACACAGGCATGATTTATTTCACTACTAAGTTCAAAATTCACTTTCAAAAAGATGTAATGCCAGAGGAGAAAATGATATTATAGAAAATGATGAAGTGTAATACAAAAAACTGATAAACCCAAATACATCAAGCTGGAACCAACAAAGCAAAAGGACAGTTCTTTACCGTCTTGGTATGGTTTTGGTTTTAAACTCCATCAGATATTTGTGTGGTTTTGTAGAACTTTGCACTTTCCGAGTTAAAAGGGCAAGTTATGAAATTTTAGTGCCTTTCAAAAATATGTTATACTAACTTTAATGCTAAATTTCAGTACCCAACTCAACCAAAGTTGATTTCAAAAACATGAATTAACTTTGCCACACCAATTCTACATATAACTACTTTTCACTCTTTCCTTTATACTTTTTTTCCACAAAGCTTAGTACTACAAATATTTAGCGACTCCGGAAGGATAGGTTCCTTGAACTACAAATAGATCAAACAAAACTGAATCGAGGAAATACATTCTCCATCAGAACGAGTTGGCTAAGTAGACAGACATCATCATAAACTAATCGACCAAGAAGATAGATAAATTCTTCTTTTCCAGCCGCACAATGCCCAACAAGCTAGAAAAGGAGAGGAAAAAGCAAAAGAAAGAACTAAGAAGAAATATTATGAACATGTAATAATGACTAGTAGTGCAGTAACATACGTGTCTAGAAACTGGACATAGCCATAACCAAAAGGTACTGTTGTCTGAGACAAAGCATCAGAAATATCACTTGGGAGATGGAAGTCCTCAAGATGCTCTTTTTGTTTCCAGGCCGTAAACCATCGGAGTTCCCGGTAGTTGCCATCATTTGCTAGCCACATCTTTGGCCTTATCATAATTATTTTTCTGTTTAGGCACAACACTTGACAGTTGTAACGTTCTGAGTCTTTGATAACGGGCATGCCGAAGCTACATAATATGTCATCAGTCCAATCTCCTAACAATAGTTCTTTTAAGCATTCCCACCTGCAAGTTTGTGGAAACATTACAAAGGGACGAAAAGAGCTCAACATGGCAAGTTAATTTCCTCAGCAAACGCTATTTGGATGTGAACTTATCAGCAAGTGTTTCTTTTCAAATATCAACAAGTATTTCAAATAATGAAAGATAAATTGATGATATCCCCATAATTGAAATGCTGTAAAACAAAGTGAATTCCATCTCAAACGGAACACTAGCATATTGTCATTAGGTTTCATTACATCGGTAACTATACCAAATTATTCAAATGTGCAAAGTAATTAATAGACGCTGATATCTTCACATAGCACATCTTTTATCTTGACATAGCATCGTCTATTTTCGTCAGTGTCTAACTGCTAGTGTGATGTGTACTTGAATGTCAAAGAGTCTGCTTCCCAAAAACTGCTCGAATATACTTATGCACAGAAAAAGCATGCTATGGCATACAAAAAATAGAAGACATAGTACACGTGAAACCTATTGTAACAAGCTTTATTCGATCATGTATAAAGATAGCGTCGAAGCTAATATTATGTCATGCACCCTTAGCCCATGAGGATTTCTCGGTTAACAAGAAAAAATATATATATATTATATCATGCCAGTAACAACAACACACCCGGTAATGTCCCACAAGTGGGTTCCAGGATATTAATATCATGCCAAATCAGTAAATAATATTATGTCAGGCCAGTATTACTTTCAAGGTTACAAATCCCACCTTTCATAGTGGCTTCCCCGTAATTACAACAACAACAACATACCCAATGTAATCCCATGAGTGGGGTCTGGGGAGGGTGAAATGCACGCAGACCTTAACCCACCAAAGTGGAGAGACTGTTTCCAATAGACCCTCGGCTCAAAGAAAAAAAATTCGAACCATGCTGCCAAAAATAAGATAGAAATCCCCCATGATAAAGAAAATACTGTCAACGAAACTACTGATAATTAAAGAAAACTGACAATAATAGATGGCTTCCTCGTAATTATGTATAATAATTTCCTTACAACGTAGTTTATATAACTAACTAAAAGTAAACATTTTTAGTTGTGCTGCTACCACCATGTACCCTGTGGAATTAGTCGAGTTGCACGCAAGCTGAGCCGAATACGATAAAAAAGAATAAAGAAAGAAGCATACGCATGAGCAACAGTATCGAGTTCCAAGAAATGATCTTCACAACCATAACCAGTGATTTCAAGCTCGGGTCCAAGCCTGATTTTAGCTCCCGAAGCTTTAGCTTCAGAAATAGATTGTTTAATATGTTTCAAATTACAGTCAAAATCCATAGCCCATTGATTCAAATTACACGTAGCCACCTTCAATAGCCTCATCTTGTGAGAATTCAAAGCTGTGGAATTGGAAATTTTGGGCTGTGAAGATTAGATTTTCCTTTATATAATTGAGAATTTGATGCTGAGTTTAGTACCTTGTTTCAGCTGGTATTTAAATATTGGGAGAATAGCATTTTTGGTCCTTGAGTTATTACCAAATTGCTCTTGAGCCGAGGTTCAATCGGAAACAGTCTATCTTGGTGGTGGTAAGATCTATATCTCACTCTCCCAAATCCCACTTCGTGTAATTACACTGGGTATATTGTTGTTCTTGTTGAGTTATTATTACCCTATTGTAGTGTTGATCCTCGTGATATACGCCTAGGCGCATTTGACCTCCAATTAAATGAAGTGGATGATTTTAATCCCTTCAGTAACGGTAATAAAAAGAATAAACAAACTATTTACTTTTAGGGACGGTAATTTAGGTAATGATAACAACAGTTCATTGGAGAGTCCATCTTCTCTAACTTTTTTTTTTTTCTTTTTCTCCGCTACAACTTTGAAGATTGGTCGTTCATCCTGGTACACTCCTCTCATTTTAGCAATAAGAAAATGAGGAAAAAAAGGCGAAGGTGAGAGCGTATAACTGATGAAAGTCCAAAAGCTAAGGAGATAGATTAGTTCTTTCCATACATTTATATCTGATTAATTTACGTATATTCTACTTATATGAAGCTCAATCTTCTTTTTCTCTTGTTAAGAATTCAATCCCCACCACAATTAGAGGGCTTAACCCTTTCAATTTTAGTACATCTAATTAATTGTCATTTGATTTTTTTTGGCAATTTGATTGATGTTTCCTCTCTCTTTTTCCACCAAATATTAATAATTTTTCTTTTATATACTCTACTCAATCTTGTCAAAGTTACATTTTAAATGTGTAGAATTTTATCTTAGTTCATTTGATTATACAATGAAAGTTTACTGTTCATTTTTCTATGAGTTGGGTATGTCGATTTGGACATGCAATTCACCATGGATATGCAAAGTATTTTCATTTCTCTTTCAGTGAAATGTTCTTTGTGCTCAAAGAATATTTGTGAAGGTTTTTCGTATTGCATCTGAATTCTAGATGGAAAGGAGAGACGATTATAGAAGAAAGTAAAAATGAGTTTTTTTGAAGACAGTTTCAATGAAATTCGTAGGGGAAAAAGAAGCTTGTGTAGAATCGATAAACTTAGAATGCTTTTTTTAGTAGCTCTTAAGCTTGTAATACCTGAATTACCCTCCCTAGAGGTAAAGAGTCCATTTATTTTTCTAACTACCGTTAATGAAGGGATTAAAATCATCCTCTTCATTTAATTGGAGGTCAAATGTGCATAGGCGAATATCATAGGGACCAAAACTGCAATAAGGTAATAATTCAGGGACTAAAAGTGCCATTTCTCCTTAAATATTTGCTTGTGAAGGGTTTGTGAGTGGAAATCCCCGGGGTCTTGGGATATTTCAGTGTTTGACACGTATAATAAGTTGGATAAGCACACTCATCATACCAATCTCACCATTTGTTCATTTTCTATTTTTAGTTTCGACCTCTTAATGTCGTAGCTCGAAACCTTTATTTTGATACAAGTGATATTGATCATGCATCATATTTTAAGTGTGTTGTGACTTGCACTTATATATGATGACTAACATGTTCTATGTTCAATCAGAAACCTCTATTTTAATAATCGCACCATATTTAAGGTTAAGTAATTATTTTTATTAATTCAAACTTTGTAATCAGACAGACATACTGTAGAAATATTAATTAACTAGGTGAGTAAGGGAGACAACTAGGATATAATTCATTTTTCTTTAATCTGAAGAAATAAAAATAGTTGTTGTCGCCTTTGGATTAGACAAAAAATATATTTTAGCTAAATTCTTTAGATATTTAGTACATAAAATTTTTTTAGGGTGAACAATTTCTTGCGTCGTTTGTACATGAAAGTCGTGACTCTTTTGCATTACTAATACATGAATAAGAGATTTGTCATTTTAATGAAAGATAACTTCATTAAATAGTAATAAGGGTCCTTTGATTAAAAAGAATCTTTCAAATCTTTTTAAATACTTAGAACAACTCTCAAGTTAAAATATGGGGGTATTTTTGAACTAATTTTGTAACTTCGAGGGCAATAATGTACCGATAGTATAATAAAAGGTAAAAGTGGTATTTTTCGAAGATGGGGGTGTAATTCATAAAATCGAAAAACACAGTGACCTTTCTTTCAGGTTTCACAAAATCGCCGTCGTTTATTCACTGAAGAGCCAATAAACTATCCACAACTCCGTCGCCACAACAATTCTCCGATGGCGGAAGTGGCGAGCAACGTAGTACACGAAGTATTAGGGCGAAGAGCTGAAGAAGTAGATGAGCCGATAATAGAGTATATAATAAATGTACTAGCTGATGAAGATTTTGATTTCGGACTTGACGGTGAAGGTGCTTTTGATGCGCTTGGTGAATTACTCGTTGATTCCGGTTGCGTTCCTGATTTCTCCGAATGTCGTTCGGTATAATTAATCCTTCCATTTTATTAATGCGTCTGCTAATTTTTTAATATTTTAGCTGATTCCTAATATTACTAGTTTATATGAGTTGATTCTGATTTATTTTTATATTTTATGCTCAATTTTATTCATGATTATGCTCATCTTAGCTATTTTCGCTATAATTTTTATCTGATTATGGTATATTTGCTATTATTAACTTTGATGAGTTGATTCTGGTTGCGTCACCGACTTCTTCGAATGTCGTTCGGTATTAATCCTTCCATTTTATTCATGCTTCTTCTAATTTTTTAATATTTGAGCTGATTAGGATATATGTGCTATTATAGTAGTAGTTTTTGATGAGTTGATTGATTAATTTTTCTATTTTATGCTCTATTTTGTTCATGCTTTAGCTAATTTTAACTATTTTCGCTAGAATTTTTAACTGATTATGATGTATTTGCTATTATTAACTTTGATGAGTTGATTCTGGTATTGATAGCTCCTTTTTATGCTCATTTTGTCCATCCTTCAGCCAATTCTTAATGTTTTCGTTCGAAATTTGAGTTGATTCTGATATATGTGCTGTTATTAGTTTTAATGACTTGATTCAGTAGCCCAAAGAATGAATATTTTTCCAATTATGACAGGTTTGTAGTAAGTTGTCTGAGAAGTTAGAGAAGCATGGGTTGGTTAAACCCCAACCAACAGTGAGAAGCTTAAAAATGCCGCTGAGAATGTTTGATGGAATGGATGAAGAGGAAGCTCCAAAGAAAAAGCAGCCCGAACCTGTTGATGGTCCTTTGCTCACAGAACGTGACAAGCTTAAGATCGAAAGGAGGAAGAGGAAAGAAGATCGCCAGAGAGAGGTGAGGGACAAAAGGATAATCTTCTAATCATGTCGGAATGTACTTGTTTAGAACAAATACTGGTGGTTAAATATGTTGGTGAAGCTAACTTAATTGTCTATGAACTGTGCTTATTTGACTTGACGCTTCACTGAGTTTCGATCGGATGAAAGTGGTTACCGGAAATCCATATCGTTTGTTGGGGTACTCAACATCTGGCCCGAAAATAGAGAACCAAGCCCTTTCTCGAGTTCTCAAATATTTTCTTTTATCTCAGTTTATTCTATTATCAGTTAATTTATTATCTAATCTGGTGTGTATGTGTGAGACATTCTGCAATACTCCCTTTTTGGATGACTCTGATCCTCCTGATGTTTTTGAGACAGCATTAGTGTAATCCTTCTCCTAGTCCTGCTGCTTATAAAAAAAAAGTAACACTTTCGTCCCTCCCAAGTGTAAATCCTTCTCCTAGTCCTGCTGCTTATAAAAAAAAAGTAACACTTTCGTCCCTCCCAAGTGGATGAAGAAAAGGAAAATTGGCTGGCTTGACCCCTTCGTTTTTCTAATCTCCACGGCTTGATTCTGCAGGCAGAGTACCAAGCACACTTGAAGGAAATGGAAGAAGTGAAAGCTGGTATGCCGTTAGTGTGTGTGAACCATGATGGTACGGGTGATGGACCAACTGTCAAGGATATCCGTATGGAGAGATTTAATATATCTGTCGGTGGTCGTGACCTTATTGTTGATGGTTCTGTCACACTTTCTTTTGGAAGACATTATGGTATGTAGATTATTTATTTATTTATTTGTTGAGAAATGTAGAAGAAAATTCATTCCTATGTGGGTTTCTTTTTTCCTTTTTAACCTTTTAATATTTAATCTGTATCTTTATCTATATGGTATTACTCCCTCCTTTGCCATTAAGCATGACCCACTCCAATTTGCAGTGTAAAATCATGAAAGCTTTGAGTATGTTATTATATTGAAATAATTTGATTATTGTTACAATGATGTAATACATATAAAGAACAATGTCGAGGATGATAGTTTGAAATGGGAAAAGCTGGACTGTTAATTTAAAATTCACATCACATTGGACAAAAGGGCATCCCCGTGCACAAAACATCCCGCGTTCACACAAAGTCCAGGGAAGGGCCGCAACCCAATGGGGTGCGATGTACACAACCTAGCCTGATGCAAACATCAATGGTTGTTTCCCCGGCTTGAACCCGTGACCTATAGGTCATACGAAGACAATTCTATCGGACATAAGATGGAATTAGTTTATATTCATTTCAAATTGTTGGAAGGAAAAACTTTTGTCTTCAAGCAAAGAAGTCAAGATCATTGGCATGGACTAAAAGGAAGTAGGCCATTTGTTCAGAAGGAACGTGTGCTTGTCTTGATACACATTTTATTGTCTTATAAAAGTTAGTCATCATGCTCATGCTATTCAATTATACCTAGAATCCAGTGCATGAATTGGTATAAATCTCAAGGGGGTGAAGCTTGGGGGAGATGGATATATTTGCTCTAACTGTATATTCTACAGAAACTAGCTTTTAACTGGAAATATATGGGATTGGAAGCAATTTATGAACAATAACTTGGTGATCATGATATTTCAGACCAAAGTATAACCTATATCCAGTGGTGTTGTTCGCTTCTTCCTTTCGATTATGTTTGGCAGTTAAGTATTATGCATCTACCTCACGTGAGTCTCTTATCTGGATGCAGGCCTTGTTGGAAGAAATGGTACAGGGAAAACAACTTTCCTAAGGTACATGGCTATGCATGCCATCGATGGTATTCCTAGAAACTGCCAGATATTGCATGTTGAGCAAGAAGTTGCTGGTGATGATACCTCTGTTTTGCAATGCGTTCTTAATACTGATGTGGAAAGAGTCCAACTTCTGGAAGAAGAGGCTCGTCTGCTTGAATTACAGGTTAGAAATGTCGAGCTTTTATATCTCATTATACTGTTTTTTAAGTATTTCTTTGTAATTTGTTCTTGAATGAACTATATCCCCTTAGTATTCTCATGGTTTTCTAGAGAGTAATTGACCTAGAAGGCGAAGCTGGAAAGAGTGATAAGCTGAATGGGGGGATTGACAAAAATGATATCGGTAAAAGGCTTGAAGAGATATACAAGAGACTCGAATTCATTGATGCTTACTCGGCAGAATCACGTGCAGCCTCTATACTTTCGGTTAGTTTGACTTTACCCAGTAATTTGATTTCCAAGCTTTGGTGGGCGTCAGTCTCATTTGTAACTGTTGATAAAGTTTATACACTTTACGCACCATCTTAATGTAAAAGGAGTGTGCATTTTATTTAAATATAACAGACCTTTGCTGTTGATCAGCGACTAACTGCACATTTTAACTTATAATTTTCAGCAAGACCGTGATCTACTAATCAAATTACTTGAGATGCCTTTTACTTTTATTTCTTAGTTACTTACAATTATGCTCTTGTTTACTTTGTTTAAAGTACTATATTTTGGCTCTGGCACAAAGTTATGTTAGCTAGTCTAAAACTTATCTTCAAAGCAGATGGATGACTTTACTTGCTCCATTGTCTTAGCTTCTGTCCTAACTTTACATTTGCCAAACTTTCTTGTTATTTTAGCATCTCCTTAGAGTTTGAGTTCTCTGTTAAGATTATTTTCTCCGTTATGATGTACTGCTGTCTTGACGTTTGTATGCCTCAACCTCCAATTGTATGTAGTGTCTTATGTTCGTAAAGATTCAGGATTGTGTACGTTCGGCATCAGACACTATACATCTTAAGCTGCGGGTTGGAAGTTGCGAAAAGGGGAATATGCTAGTGGCTAGTCAATCTTTGGCGATCTAGCGTTAGCACCTTTTTTTGTTTAAGAGCTGGGTTTGATTCGCTCAAATGATGATTCTGCTGTAGTTTTTAGGGGCTTCATGCAGGACTCTTCTCCACCTTAGTTTTTTTATGATGTTTTTCCTATCGGTCATTTGTGCCACCAGTTGTAATGATTAAGCTAGTTCTAATTGGTGGCTATTACTTCCAGGGTTTGAGCTTCTCTCCAGAAATGCAAAAGAAAGCAACTAGAACATTTTCTGGAGGATGGAGAATGAGAATAGCACTTGCTCGGGCATTGTTCATCGAACCTGACCTACTGTTGCTTGATGAACCCACGGTGTGTTATTTCTTCTCGAGGATGTACCTGCACCTCTTTTCACTCATATAACACATGTTTTTTTCCATGCAGAATAACCTAAAGCTTATGTTTTCATTTCCTTGCAGAATCATCTGGATCTACATGCTGTCTTATGGCTGGAAACTTACCTGGTGAAGTGGCCGAAGACATTCATAGTTGTCTCTCACGCTAGAGAGTTCTTGAATACTGTATGTGTTAAGCTCTTTGACCTAAAAGAATAGTTGGGTTCAGTATGCTTCTAATAAAAAAAATAGTTGGGTTCGGTATGTCTAGTGGTTGAGGTCTGTTGTTCCGACATCTCATAGAACTATTTTTGCTTCTTTCTTCAGGTAGTCACAGATATTATCCATCTGCAAAATCAGAAATTGAGTACCTATAAAGGAGACTATGATACATTCGAAAGGACACGAGACGAACAAGTTAAGAATCAACAGAAGGCATTCGAGGCGAATGAGCGCACAAGGGCCCACATGCAGGTCTTTCTCAATAAAATAATATTTTATTGGTAGACTATTGCAAAGTGAAAACAGATTAATTGTAGCCTACTTTTCTATTTCTTGTCATGCTGTTTAATACTTTGATACATTTTCGCATTTAATGTTTTGCAGACCTTTATTGATAAGTTCCGGTACAACGCAAAGCGTGCCTCTCTTGTTCAATCTAGAATTAAGGTATTATTTTATGTTACCATTAGCTGCTCTTATATATCTTGTTAGATTTCAGCTCATGACATACTTATATTGAGCCAGCAATATCTGGTTATGGTTGTTTGTTCCGGCGATCTAGTCGTTGCCGATTTGATAATAATTCAATTAGATCTAGTTACAGTGTCTGAATGGTCTTCCTTGAATTTAATAGGCACTGGATCGAATTGGCCGTGTGGATGAAGTCATCAATGATCCTGAGTATGCATGCATTCCTTTAACGCAATGCTCCAATAAATTTCTGCTACTTTAACTTTCTCTAACAGTTTTACATGTTATCACCTGAAACTAGATATAAAAGAATTGTGATCTTCTATGATCTCACCGCTATTTCGTGTATGCTGTATGCAGCTATGTGTTTGAGTTCCCTTCTCCGGATGATCGACCTGGCCCTCCTATTATAAGCTTCAAGTTAAGCATCTCTTATTCTTGTTGGACCAAGACATTCTTTTGAATCTCCTGTTAGCTAGCAAATCTCAGCTAATTATCTTCCTGCCTTGTTGTTACTAACGCAGTGATGCATCTTTTGGATATCCTGGGGGCCCGTTATTGTTCAGAAATTTGAATTTTGGAATTGATTTGGATAGCCGAGTGGCAAGTAAGATTATTATTGCTTAACAATCAAGTATTTTAAACTTCTAGCTCTCTTAATTGTTGCAAACCTCTCTACATATCTTCTGATCGTAATATTCCTCTCTGTATCTGACATGAAGTTTTCTGATGGGAAGTAAAATTAGATCTCTATTTGTGAATTACGTAGTATGTGGCTTTGGCATTTGTATCTTTATGCTTGTTTTAAAAGAAATTGTTTATGCTGTTCTATACATCATAGGCCTTGTCTCACCATATATATTTTCCAGTGGTTGGTCCAAATGGTATTGGAAAGTCAACTATACTCAAGCTTATTTCTGGAGAGCTCCAACCAACCTCAGGGACTGTTTTCCGCTCTGCTAAGGTATCTTTTATTTGCCAAAGACTTGGAGATTTTATGAGGGTTATTTAATTTGATCGCTTCCAACATCTACTGATTCAGTCTGTAATATCACAACTTTCACCAACTTGTTTGGTGTACATTTTGTCTGGTCCATTTGCATTTCAGCCGTATTCTAGCATTTCTCTCATCATGCTTCCTATGACCTTTTATTTCTGAAAAGTCTATAGACTAATAATTTGTATAACAAATGCTATTCGATTTATGATCTTATAAGCATTCTCATGTAGGCAATAGTCTCATTTTCCTCTTTCCAATAATCCGCTGTTAATGCTTTGTAAATGCACTTTTCATTTTGTTTAGGTCCGCATTGCTGTATTTAGTCAGCATCATGTTGATGGGCTGGATCTCTCCTCAAATCCCCTCTTATACATGATGCGTTGTTTTCCAGTAAGTTCTCCTGATCAATGATGATTTTTTCTTGTAAGTTCTGCAATATTTTTGGGCTATATGTCTTCCTCAGCATGAATCTTTCATTCTGCTTTATCTGTTGCTTCTGATTACCATTGGTGGGTCAAAGCTTGTCCATTAATTGTAAGTTTTTCGCTAGAATGAAGTTGGATACCAAAGTCTGTCCCAACTCACCAAATATCAATTGAAATAGTTACTTAATGGAAGGAAAAAGAACTTGTGATCTTGGGTGAGGAGCAGCTGCTCTTTCGGATAAGGTTCAACTTGTGTTTCCTTCTTTTTCATAGCATAGACAAGACAATAGCCAAACCTTGGTGGACATATTTACCGATACCTATGCTGTGGTGGGAGGTAGCAGGTAGCTACGTACCCCATGGAATTAGTCGAGGTGCAAATCAGGAAAAAAAAATAGCCAAAAAAGAAATGCAGGATAATAAAGTGGATTTAATGTCCTTAGTCCGAACTCATGAATGAGATATTTACAAGCTTTATTACTCCCTTAAATTTGATATTGCCGAAAGTGAATCTGTAACTCTTTTAAAGCATAACCTGGCTTTGGCTACTGCAGGGGGTGCCTGAACAGAAATTACGTGGTCATCTAGGTTCATTTGGTATCACTGGGAATCTTGCTCTTCAGCCCATGTACACTTTATCTGGTATGTCAGTGTTCCACCCTTTTTTCTGTTCTCATCTGTTAGGTATTGGCATTTGGAGTCGACAGTTGCACTACTCTTACTGTTGGCAATTATATTGACGATGGATAATACCCTATGAATTGATTTTTGGGATGTCAGGGGGCCAAAAAAGCAGAGTTGCATTTGCAAAGATAACCTTCAAGAAGCCTCACATACTGCTTCTTGATGAGCCATCGAATCACTTGGTAAGTTATAGTGTACTTGGGTTAAGTTTCTTATTAACCTATTATACATCCGCTTTTTTCTTTTTTAAATGTTTGCTGGTAGTAAAAAGTGGAAGATTGCAGCCTTGCCCCTGGCACACAAACAGGCCATATATGTAACTAATATGTGCGGGTTTTTTTGGAAGGAATGCTCTAGTTTCAGAATATTTTCATCATTTTGGTATTATCTCATAACAGTCTAAAGAGAAGAATGTATTGGTAGTTAGCATTTTGTTTATGCGAAGTTCTTTCATACGTTAGCACACTATCTACTATTGACACTCTGTTGTTTGGGGGGGGGGGGGGGGGGGTGGGGATGCCTCTGTTGCTTCATTTGGTAAATTAGCGATATATGCAACTAATCTGGCTCTATGTAGGATCTGGATGCTGTGGAGGCCCTGATACAAGGTCTTGTCTTGTTCCAAGGAGGCGTACTGATGGTACTGTCAAATTTGTATAAATTTCTTTGGCATAATAAACATTACCGTATTTGTTTTTGCTGGTCTTTAATGTTGCTTCTATATATTGTTATTTGCAGGTCAGTCACGATGAACATTTAATATCTGGTAGTGTTGACCAACTCTGGGCTGTCTCTCAGGGAAGGGTTACACCTTTCGATGGAAACTTCCAGGATTACAAGAAAATACTGCAATCATCATAGACAATTGGTCCTAGCAAAGGTTGCTCTTTCCTGAAGTTGAACAAAGTAGTTATTTCATGGCGTAGACCCCTATAGCACGGGAAGTGGCACTTTCAAAGTACTCTACAGATGGAATCAGAAATTTAGCTTTTTTATCTTGATTGAGTGATCCATAGTTGTGGAAGTGAATCTTTTTTATTTTATTTATGTTTCCTTGTATAAAACCAAGGTATCTTGGATCTTCATTATGGTGGTAGTTTTTTATTCGAGTCTCGCGTGGAGAGATGTGGCTTGAGCCATGAGAAACTTTTAACCACTTATTGTACGGGTATTGTCCACTGCATCATAGTATGATATTGGAATAGTTTTTCCTTATAAATGTATACCATAGTGTCTCCTTAATAAATGTGACCAAAATTTAAATCCTAGTAAGAGAGCAACAAATCTAGTCTATGGGAAAATAACCTTTTCAACTAGTTCATGTTTGGATATGTTGGAGTGTACATACATTTATCGTCAGGTAAATCCGGGTGTAATAAAGTTGGTTTGAAAGAATCTATTAAACCTTGATTAACTCGTAAATACTTATTAAAACATTAAAAGAAATTTTTATGTGGTATAGTTGATATTCTTAAATTAGTCACGGTAAATGGAATGTTTATATTCGTCTGATTTGTTTAATTAAATATGTTGACAACAAATGGAAAATGAGCTTGAGTTGAGCTGGTTGGTTGGTTATGATTCACTGTTATTCGATAGATTTCCTAAGAAAGATACATGGTTTAAATTGAGTCTATAGGGTTCGGCTGAATGCGTTAGCCGGAGCTAGAGCTCTAGCTCCGCCTTGACTAACTAGTTGAGGTGTTGAAGTGCTTGTGGAACTAGTTGAGGTGTTCGTGGAGAGACAAACTAGAAGAACAAAGAAATGTCTAGTGCAGTACAAGTCTGAGCTTAACAAACACGAAATATGAGATTAGGAGAAACAAAAGCACGTAAACTATCTGTGGAAATTGCAAAACGTGAAAAAAAAAAGAGGTTAAATGCGCATCCGGGGAATCGAACCCCGGTCAGTACCGTGGGAGGGTACTATGATACCACTACACCAGATGCGCTTGTTTGTTTGGTGTCGTTGCAAATACTAAATCAATTCTTGCAGCTCTTAAAAGGCTGTAGAAAAAGATGGAATTCAATAACAAAAGTAGCTCGATGATATAAGTGAGAGTTGCTCTGATAGCAACCACCTTCCACGTATTTGAGTTAGAGTATAAGAGTAAAAAATGAGAGGATCACGTTTTGTTCCGAAAGAGAGGAGGGCGTGATATTAGAAAAAAAGAATATATAGCAGTGCATGCACAAAGTATTTCGTGGCCATGCAGCTATTCAACTTACCCTGATCCAAGAATCAGTGGCCGTAACACAAACACAACTTTTTATACGCATCCATTTGTATTAAAGGTTAGGACGTTCCTTCTTTTTCTCAAATTATTAAATCATTCTCATTTTGAGGTACATGTTTGTTTCATTTGTCTACAATTCAATAGTGTTTGAACTATGCTTAACCAGTGAAATTTAAGTTAAGTTATTTCTTGGATGCTATAAATGAATACAAAGAACAGATTGTGATGTCTGAGTTGGGCGCATGTCACATGTTAGAACTCCATTATAGACAAAAAAAACATGGTATTTAAGTGGAGAAAGGTTAGTAGACGGGTCTATTATCCACTTAGTTTGGAACAATTCGACTAGCCCTTGAAAATTTAACGGTTATAAGAAAAAAATAAAATTATTCTGCTACTAATAAACTATAAACATGTCCATAAATTGCAGAAATTGTAAACACAATCTAGTATAGCTTGTGTACTTAAAATTGGGTAAGATGCATCTTAATACCAGCTTTCTAGTAAAACTTGTTTTCTGCATGTAGGATTTCCTACAGTGGTCTTTTATGATTAGGCTGATGAATTTCCATCACGATTGGCAGAGGCGGAGATCTAGGATTTCAAGATCATGAGTTCACTATTAGAGTGGTCGGCGAATAAGTTTTGAACATCTATATATAACCAATAGTGGCCTAGGGTGTTAAAAATTTGCTTAGTGTTGCAGGTTTGAATCTCCCATATAGCAATTTGCCTCTTTTACAAGCAAAAAAGACAAACAAGAGACGTTATAAGAGCATTTAAGTGGGAGTCGATCTTTGCTCCCTAGTGTAAGTGAACCGGCACGTGACTCATGAACCATTCAAGCTCTTAGACTATGATCCGAAACATTATATTAGGCATATTTTGAGAAATACGTGCATAATATACCTAGCTTGGTAGAGGACAATGGGTTCATGATGTCACTTGAACCACTCTCCAAAACATTAAAACCGCCCTGGAGTACTGGCAATACTCTTGTTTAACTGACTGTGCGGATCAGTGAAGATAGTTTTTTACCAAACATTTGATTGACATGCGAGCTGGTTCTCTACTTGCGTATTGAAGACAATTGAAAATATTGCTGTCATCTTGGTGATTGCAGATTATCATACACATCCATTGACGATTCACATATTATCGCTTTTCTCAACTCAGAAAGTAAAGGTATTTGATCCAGAATAAGCTACAAAATATACACTATTATAGTTCACACTTGGTTAGATTAGCATTCTCCCTAATCACTACATTGGAAATTCTGCATGAGAAAGTGGAGTAAATACAGTGATGTAAAATTGTTGTTACCAGATATTCTAATCTACATGTTCCCTCCAACAAAGTAGCATGTAGAGGCATTGGCGGATGATATACAGCTTGGCTCTTTTGTCTTTCAAAGTCTTACTTCTTGGCATATAAACTCTAGCCTTGCCATTGTTTGATGAAGTTGAGGCTTCCATTTTTGTAGATTGCATTTGCTTTTGTTCATCTGGCATAATATTTGTTCATCTGAGAGTTACTAAAACATACCTCAGCTTCAGTTTCTTGACATTTGTTATATAATTTTGTTGAAATGTATAGGCTGCAGCCGACTAGACTTTTGGCAGTAAACCAGGGGCCATGTTTCCTGCTTTTTAGTGACTCTATTTTTTACTGCTGGCATGGCCAATAAACCTGTTTTTCTGGCTAACTGTTACCTGTAACTGTTGCTCCAGTCTCGAGACTTCAGTAAAAAGGCAGAGATGCTGTTACATAGCCGTTCTTGTTTTTACTATATTTTCACTCTGCAGAGTTCACACTTAACCTTGAATGAAATAGGTCCATATATCTGCAGTCAAAATTTTCAGGATCAGGTATGAAGACTATTTGTTTTTTACTACTTTTGCTTTCTAAAGTTGCCTATATACATCCACTCTTGGTCACAAGAAACCTGTCAAAATATATTTTGTGTGGATTTTTTCTAGGCTCCATCTTGTTTTGGTTGGGCTGAATAGAGCATAACGGATACGACGCGTTCGTATAAGCCAACCCTCTCTAATATAGAACAATGACATTGTTTATAAGTATTTGTTCTTGAGAATCATCTTATGTCAAACTATGTGTTACTGGTCTCATATTACTTGAAATATAGCGCAGTGTAATAGGAATGTCAAGTTGTTTATTGAAGATTTTTTGCTCATTTTGCATGATGGTGTTGTGTCTTTCTTCAGTTTCTTGAAAAGCTCCAATGATGAAGTTGTCAAGATTCTAAATAATTGTTCCAATTTCTGAAGCTTTGGTTCATATACTTGAAGCTAACATGTGGAACTAAAGGGACAACTGAGGAGCTAGCATATTTTGCTTACCCTCTTAAGTAACTACTCCATCCGTTCCAAAATGGTTGTAGTAGTTTGATTTGGAACGGAGTTTAAGAAATGTGGTAAGACTTTTGAAACTTATAGTCCAAAATAAGCCCTACATAAATATGTGGCTATAAAGCATTTCATTAAGGATAAAGTAGTAGTTTCAACTAAAAAATATTTTCAAATTTAAAATTATGCAATTCTTTTTGGAACGGACTAATAAGAAAATAACGTCATCCATTTTTGAACGGAGGGAGTAACACTTAAGAGTCGGTGTCTTTGCCTCTCTTTCTGCCATGGCAGGGTGGTCTGAAATTTGACAGCCTCTTTTTTCCTTTCTTGGAGTTTTAAGTTTTTTCTATCATTATCATATCTCATTTATTGTGGGAGCTGGAGAACAGCAAGTTGCAGATCCTCCTGTTTTGTTGACGCAGTGTTCTCAGTAGCGAACGCAGGATATTTTGCAAGCTTTGTCACTTTTAAAGAAGTTTTTTTTTGTTTACAAGTGGTTTCGTACTTCTTAAGTTAGCTAAAGGTTGAAGGTTCAATCTCTACTTTAAATGATTAAACATTCAAAAAAATTAATAAAAAAAGCTAAGTTGTGCTACAAGCGGGATCCAAATTCTCACGGTTCTAGACTTTCTCAAGGTGCTAAATCACTAGACCGCTAATTCATGGTGTTTCAAATAGTGTCACTTTCTTTATTTGTACTGAATATTATGATTTTTTATATATTTACATACATATACATAGTAAAGTTTTTGGCGAAGCGGTGTCCCCCGACACCCTTGCCATAGAGTGCTTATGCCCCCGTGTTCTACAGGAGATGAGAATGAATAGTGGAAAGAACAATAGAACAACACCTAAACTAGGTGTGTTCATTCGTTGTTTTCGACTTGAACTATGTATACTTAGGTATTCAGAAAAGAATAAATACTTTGGTCATATTAAATCATCAACAATAGTCAATGGAATACTAATCTGCACAAGTTAATTTAATGTTGGATCCACTCGTTTGACTGAAGCATTAAAGTAATCAAACAATGTGATAATGTTGCAAATTGTAATGCCTATTTTTCTCGTAGGTATATTCACAATTCATTGTTTCGAGTAATTCAGATTCGTGTTGCATATGGTTCATAGAAAGGAAAGTGCTTCTTACAAGCAATTTCCCTTCATTCTCAAGGCTCAACCTCGAGGCTTTGGTCGATCGCTATACCAAATTCGTGATGTTAAAACAAGTAATGTATAACTAGAATTGGGAGAAGCACGTCTTAAAGAGGGTTTAAGTGTGTTAAATTTATACATTGAATCAGCCTACTTTGATGGAGACCTATCAGTCAAACATGGTTGGCAATGAAATTTCCCCGCCAATGAGAAAATTTAATGCAAATTAGCCCATAATTTTTGAATTTACCACGAAAGAGACGACCAAACTACTATAAAACTTTTATCAAAACTTTAAAATTATAAAAAAAAAATGTAAACTTTCACCAACATTTTGAGATATATTTTTTCACCATATTGATATAAAAAGAATCGCAACTTGTAGTACTTTTTATGTAGTTTTTTAATATCAAAATTATAATTTAACTTTAAAGATTGGTCAATTTGACTCTCGAAAAGCGAAACTGGACAAGTAATATAGACCGAAGCGAGTATTATTTACATTATTTTCAAGGTTAAAATAAAAAGTTCATGTTTATAAAGTTAGTTAAAACCTACTTTGGAGTAGGAATACTATACACAAATAAAAGAGGAAAACAAAATCAAGAATCTCCACGTGTTACAACGTACAACCATATTTATTGGGAAAGATACACAGACAAGAATCACTCGTAATCAAAGCATTGTACTTTTTTGTTCAGTTCATAGATTTACATAGGACCCATCGAAAGTTTTTTTTGGTTTCCCACAGCATCGTATGTACCGACTAATCCGAATTCGCACCGCGTAAACTCATTTGGGAGAAGCCTCTCTACTAAAAAATTTTTCCTGAGCTCGAATCCGAAACTTCTTGTTAAAGGAGTAGCAGCCATCCACTGCACCACATCACCTGCAGATTCATCAATTTACCTGTATATTCCCATTGCCGGCCTTTTGTGCTCTCATTAAAAAACAATTTTTTTTTTTTTTTTTTTGTGTGTGTGTGTCAAGAAACCTCTATAAATTGGCTATGGACATATTGAACTTGGTAACAAAGTCAACATGGACATATGTCATGCCAAATTATTAGTGATTTTTAATCTTTTTATATCATTCATAGCCATGAATATGATTAAAGCTGAAACATGTAACAAAGGTCCAGTAATTCCAACAACCCCATTAGTTATGTTTCTTGAAAAAGTTCAAGAAACTGCTTTTCAAGCTTATGGACATAAAGGGTTTGATCCAAAATTGTATGTTGATATGTCATTGAAACAGAATCTTTCAACAACAATTGAAGCTTTTAATAAGTTGCCAAGAACTGTGAATGGTTTAGTATCAAGACATGAATTGGATGTGTTTATAGGTAGTTATTTGAATGGTGCTGATGAGGACTTGGTTTATGTTGAGCCTGTTGATTTTGTAGCTGAGCCTGAAGGGTTCTTGCCAAAGGTGAAAAATCCTGAGATGAGGGCTTGGGCATTGGAAGTGCATTCACTTTGGAAAAATTTAAGTAGGAAAGTGTCTGATCATGTGTTGGAAAGGCCAGAGTTGCATACTTTGCTTCCATTGAAATATCCAGTTATTATACCGGGATCGCGTTTCAAAGAGATTTATTATTGGGATTCTTATTGGGTGATAAGGTTAATCTTTGTTCTTGCTTCCCTGTGTTAAATGTTGTTTATTAAACTTTGGCTATATGGTATCTGTTTACTGTTGTTTCTGCTTGTTTTTTCATAAAGTAAATTGGTAAAGTTGAAGTAAAAAGGGAATAGTGAGTGGAAATACTTCTTTCGAGGTTATAAGATCATTGGCATTGCGAAACTGATAGAATTTCTGAACCAAATTCTGTATTCTGTGAATATAAGTATATTCTTGAGGCTACTTTAGACAGAAATATGCAATCTTTGCTTCATTCCAATACTAATTAACTAGCTGGAACAACAAATCTTGTCTGATTGTTTGGTTTTGTTATGAAGTGGCGATGTTGCAAGGTCACAGACTCACATACTGTGATACTTGCTGGAGTTTCTGAGCTCTGTCCTTTTGATAGTTCTGTTTTTCTCTGAGAAAATCTTATACATTAAACATATTGTGATGCAGGGGCTTGTTAGCAAGCAAGATGTATGAAACAGCAAAAGGGATTGTGATTAATCTGATTTCTCTGATAGATCAATTTGGTTATGTTCTTAATGGTGCGCGAGCATACTACAGTAACAGAAGGCAAGCCTTTTCGCGTATTGATTCATAAAACTTACTACATCTTTTAGGATACTTTTACTTGTGTGTACTGCCTTTATCTGACAATTTTCTGTTTTTGACACATTTCAAACCAACTTCCACTGATACCTACTTTTCGGTTAATTCTACAAATAGAGCATGCAAATCAACTTAACTTCTAAATATGTCCTTATTTAAATCGTGCACATAAAACGTGATGGATAGAGTAATTGTATCTGATTCATACTTTTGCTCATGTTTTATGGAAAATCAGGATGTACCTTGTAATTCAGTTTTGTTTCCCTAATATTTCTCTTTCTCTTTTATGGTTGGTGGCGGGTGCGGGTAGCAGTTTTGGGTGGCGGGTGCGGGTGGCAGTTTTGGGTATTTGCTGGAAAACTGTGTTAGGACTGACTGATATAAGTTATAGTTATATGTGTAAAAAAATATGGTAACGTCTACTTTCTCTTATCATGCTGTGCAAATCCTTATTGTATCTTTTGTTTCACAAGCTCAGTCAGCCTCCTGTCCTGGCTGCGATGATTGTTGACATATACAATCGAACAGGTGATTTAGAGTTTGTTAGAAGATCCCTTCCTGCTTTGCTCAAGGAACATCACTTTTGGAATTCAGGTACTGTCTTCTTGCAATGTGTTGGCTTTGTTAAAATCCGAGTATATTTTTGGACTTTGTCATACAATTCTTCTGGCTTGATGTTTCTTACTGTATGCTGACGCCAGACGACTTTGCTTATCTGCCATTCTCCACTTTTTTTCAGGAATACATAAAGTGGCTATTCAAGATGCTCAGGGATCAAACCACAGCTTGAGTCGGTACTATGCTATGTGGGATAAACCCCGGCCAGAATCATCAACTATTGTAAGGCTCTGCAACTCATATTCATGAATTGGGTATACTATTGGCTTCTTATAAGTGTAAACTATTCACTCCTTTGTTTAAAAAAAAAAATCTATATAGGACACAGAAACAGCTTCCGAACTCCCAAATATCTGTGAAAAAACACAGTTATACCGTGAGCTGGCATCAGCTGCTGAAAGTGGATGGGATTTCAGTTCAAGATGGATGAGGTAGCATATTTATTCAGAAGTTATGAGGCAACGTTATTATTCATTTACTTCTCCTTCTAGTTTGAGAATGGAAAGCACGGGTGCTTATATCTTGTACTGCAGGAACGAATCTGATCTCGCAACAATTACTACAGCATCAATTGTACCCGTTGATCTGAATGCATTCCTTCTGAAGGTAATTTAGAATCTCTGAAAATTAGGCTTGTTAGTGTGACCTTGTATATAACATACAACAACAATATACCTAGTGTTATCCCACAAGTGGGGTCTCGAGAGGGTGAGATGTATACCGACCTTAACCCTACCTTGAGTAAGGCAAAGAGGCTATTTCTGGTAGACCCTCGGCTTAAGTACCTTGCATATAACATGGGCTTTTAATTTTGTCTTGCAGATGGAGCTTGACATAGCCTTTCTAGCAAATCTTATCGGAGAAAGTAGCACAGCTTCTCATTTTACAGAAGCTTCTCAAAAAAGACAAAAGGCAATGAATTGTATCCTTTGGAACACAGAGATGGGGCAATGGCTTGATTACTGGCTTGGCAACAACAACACATCTGAAGTGGTATATCTTGCATGAATTCTTGCAAATGCCTTTTCACCTTGAAATCCCGAAGCATTCTAAGTATTGTTTCACTTGTTTGTGATTTTAGGACATTTATAAATGGGAAGATTTACACCAGAACAAGAAGTCATTTGCCTCTAACTTCGCTCCTTTGTGGACTGAATTATTTAAGTCAGGTACATATCCTCTATGTCTAATGTTTGTTTCCTCTTTAACTTCCCATTCTGGGGGCTTAAGCCATGGAATTGGTAGGAGTTTGCTTGTGGAACTGAGCCCCACCCATCCGAATGGAACCTTTACAAAGCTGAATACATGTAAATTTCGGGGTGGAAAGAAGAAACTGAACCTAAACACATGCAAAACTGGTCAGTGTTCGTTGAGCCAGACCAACGCAGTTTTTGCCAGCATAGAACGTTTGACCCTGGGCTTGTTCCAACTACAATAATATTGTCTAGTCTTGTTAATTTTTCACTAGATTTATAAGCAAATGTCTCGTCTTGTTCTGGTCCCAAAATTGTATAGAACTTTCTAGATACTATTTACGGATATGGACATCACTACTTGAGCATATAATGATGGTGTTTCTGCTTTATTATAATTGAAGATGATATCAAAACACAAAAAGTAGTTCAAAGTCTCCAGAGCTCGGGCTTGCTTCAACCTGCAGGGATTGCAACGACTCTGTCTAATAGCGGACAACAATGGTACATAGCCTGTTTCTTATCTTATTGAAGTAATTTTTTGTACTATTGTGCCTTTTAGTCCTTGACCTCTCATATGAGTTTACAACAGGGATTTTCCAAATGGTTGGCCTCCACTTCAACACATAATCATTGAAGGCCTCACAAGGTCCGGACTAGAAGAGGCAAAAGCTTTAGCTAAAGACATTGCTGTGCGGTGGATAAGAACAAACTATGTGGCTTACAAGAAAACCGGTGCAATGCATGAAAAATATGATGTCACAAAATGTGGAGCATATGGAGGTGGTGGTGAATATGTACCCCAAGTAAGTACTGCATATGGATGGTTATGCATCTGTTTCTTTACCTGCAATTTATTTATTAAAACAAAATTTAGATCGATTTATCACCTAGGACTAGCAAAGATTTCATTTTATTAAGGAGTTATGTCGTTTATATTTATACACTCTTCTAACAACTACTTGTCCTAGTCCACTCCATGTTCCAAGAGAAAAGGTTTCGATTTCTAAATGACTAGTCGCCAAGTTCCATATCATAACATATGCATAATCAAGAACTATTGTTTCGCTCATATGTTATGTTATAGATATGATGCTTAAGTTTTTAAGTGGGCTCTGAACTTTGAATCATGCTAAAAGCATTCTACTTTGAAAATCCAGAAAGTTTTGAAATACACATATTGAGCACACTAAAACTTCTTTTCGCAAGCTTTTCCTAATATTCGAGTGTGAATGCAGACGGGTTTTGGATGGACGAACGGTGTTGTATTGGCACTTCTGGAGGAATTTGGATGGCCTGAAGACTTGAAGGTGGACTGCTAATGAGCAAGCAGAATAACCAAACCTATATGATACAGTTCAACTTTTTCTCTATTTTTTTTTCCCTTTTTTCCTATAGAAATCAGTTGTAATGGTTCACAAATAATTTATGATCATAGCATTTGTCATTAGTTTTTTTCTTTTTCTTTTTTTGTATCATATCGAGTGACAACAGGGAAGGAGACATCATGAGATATTGTTACCATTATGTATACTTGTAAACAGCTTCTTTAAAGTGAAACAATATGATTATACATTATGAGATGATTTCTATCCGCCGGTTAAGCTTATACTGGAGCTGATTTTCAAAATGTTGTCTGGTCTTTCAAAGTATGTTCAAAACCGGCTGCGCCTTTAATGGCGCTCCCCAAATAGGCTATTTATGTATTTCCCCCTATTTTAAGATGCAATTGCTGCACAAATTTTCACCGGATGCCCTCCATAAGGAATGGCTTCGCAATTTTGCTCCCGTTTAATAATATTCTAGCAAATTTAGAGTGTTGGCTTTTAGGCTAGAGGTCAAGGACAAGTGTTGTCTTGCCGATATTTCAAGTTATATGGGAAAAATACAGGAAAAGATTGTAGGGGACAAGTGTTACACTTACGACCAAGTGCTGACAAGTACTATTGTCTTTTGTCAACACTTCAAGGGACAAGTGTTGGCAAATAGAGAGAGGGGTCAAGGGCAATTCTTGGCCTTGTTCCAAGAGATTGACAGACGTATTTTCGTCTAAAATTTTTTCATTAAACTTAACGGAGTCATTTTTACAAAACCATGTTAAGAACGGGCAAAAAGGCATTACTTATCGTGTCATATTTCTGCAAAAAAGGCCCAATTGCGGCACAATTGTAAAAATTTTGCCCAGAGGCCACTTTTGCCACTGGTATTTAGTTTGAAGTCACTTTTTTTATTGATTTTACATGAGAGACCACTTTTTGGAACTTCAATCTTTATGAACTGAAGTTCAAATCCTGTGGGTTGAACTTCATGCTTAAGTTATGAAGTTCAACTTCAATCCGTAAGGGTTGAACTTTTAGGCATAGATGCCGTAAACTTCAACTCTTGTGGGCCGAAGTTTGAACTTCAATCCTTGTGGTGAGCTGAAGTTAATTTTCAACCCTTGTGGGCTTGAACTTGTGTAAAGTTCAAATCAAAAGATTGAAGTTTTTAAAAATGGCCTCTCATGCAAAACTAATAAAAAAGTAGCCTCAAACCAAAGACTACTGACAAAAATGGCCTCTCATGCACTTTTCCCGCACAATTACTCTCTCTCTAGCCTCCCGGCTAGGCTCTACCTACCTTGTAATCTAAGTTGAAATGGTAAAAAACCCAAATATATTATTTCATGTGTTCTTTTCATTTTTTAATTCTCTTAATTTCAGTTTCTTTCCCCTCAAATTTTATGTGGTTTTACATTTTTTACTTTACCATGAAAAGTTTCCAAATTAGTTCAATGGTCATATCTCCAACTAATTTAAATCAAACAAAAGATTAGTTACAAAAGGAAAAGCCAATCAACTAAAGAAAATTGATGATTGACTTGCATGTGGGACGTTTATCTCAAGCATAGTATTAAAATCATCACAATTTATGCACTATTTTATTCACTAGTGAAACAGTGAAAAGGGTAAGTAATTAGTCATTTCTTGAAAAGACATAATTATATCACTTTTTGGTAGTCAATTTGAGTAATAAAGTGACAAACTGATAAATTGGAAAAGAACATAGCGCCACCATACGAACAAAATATATAAGATAAATATGTTAAGTTGGTCGATGCGTCCATGACTTTCACACCCCCTCGCTTTTTTTTGGCGAGACTTAGCTACTCAGTCTCGCGGTCGTGGACCTATTATGCCGGCATAAAAACTTGGCCCTCTTTTGAAACTCAACATAAAGTTGATAATTCCTTTTTTGATTCTTATCCATTAATTTGCTTTTACATGAACAATTGGCCATGACATTTTATTCATGCCAACCTAACACTTAAGTCTTGTCAAATAGGAAATAATTTAGTGACAGCTCAATCCACTAAAACAAATTCTTCTTAATCCTCAAACAGCTAGCAAAATCATGGTTTAGTTAAAGCAAATCACTAATTTTTTAGATGGTTTCATTGATCCCTTGATTTGACACAAATAATTTTCATTAACAATGATGTTAATAATGCCTAGATTTTAGTCAAGAATAGTGTGTGTTCCAAAGACAGTGGAGTTAGTTGCCACTTTAATTACTTAATTAATTGTAACCTTTTTTCCAACACTAGTCCAATGTAGTAATAACAAAAGGTTAATATATTTATTTATTATAAACTTTAGTACAAACCACAAGTTTAAGCTAATTAATCTTTTGATAGTTACAATAATTTATAGCTTTGTGGAAAGGAATATACGTCAAAGATGATCTAAGCAGATGCATAATTAATTTATGTTAGTGGTGGAACATATCAATAGATCACTTGATGATAGAATAATCATTCACTTTAACTAACACAAAAAGCCTAATTTCTTGGAGATTAGCATTAAAAGATACTACTTCTTGTTTGTTTAGGTACTTAATTAAATGATATGAACAAGAAAGAAACTCAATATTCTAGCTCCATTCGTTCCAAAATGGCTGTCATAGTTCGAATTTCGAGAGTCAAACGAGTTCATTTTGACTGTGAATTTGATCATATAATCTTTAAGATTTTTGAAACGATATTTATATATTTAGAAACTACATAAAAAGTACTATAAGTCACAATAATTAATAATTCAAAATATTTAAAAAATATATGAAAATATTACGGTCAAAATTAAACTCGTTTGACTCTCGAAATCCGAACTATGACAATGATCACCCACAACATTATAACCTAAAGTTTAGAGGTTGTTGGATTTGGTAATCTTTGAGCATTATGCTGAGATTAGAGTAATTGTAATTAGTAGTGACTTTATGACTAGATAAACCAAACTTCTTAGCTTTTTCATATGCTTACTGAATAATAAGATTTAATCAAAAAGCTTCTTAGCTTACTCCTGGGAAATGGTACTTGGTTTAGGAAACTTGGCTTGTTGTGTTTTTTGTACTATTCCTAGAGAAGTTAGATTACAAATTGTGAGTATTATATGAAATATTGAGGCTTAATTAATCACAAGAAAATCATGAAACATTGTCGTTTAACAATAATTTGCATAACTAACAAGGCATAATATATCATCATGGAAAGGTAGCTGTGGGTAGGTTATAGAGGATTAGTCAAATCAAAATATTTATAGAAGATTAAGTATTTATATTATTTTAAAAGGGAGAAAGATTCGTCCAAAAAACCAAAATTAAAAAAATTACATATTAAAGGAAGGGTCCAAGCAAGATCTGGGGTTCCCACAGAAAAAGAGTAGCAATGATTGAAGTATGGTAGTATTCAATGGCTCCATTTAGGTATTTTTTTAAAAAAATATCACTTTTTATTTGATGAAAGTTAGTGGAAAAATAGTGTCCATTAGCATATATGCATTTGAGTAATAGTTTAATCCTATATGATTAATCAAAAATAATTTATCCTCAATGCATGCAGCTAATTACTTGAGACTCTTTGCTGTGCTTATTTAAGTTGAGGTTGAAACATTATCTTTTCATTGAAACAGAAATTTAGTTGACGCTTTAAGATTTCAAAACAAAATATATTAGTTCTTTTGAACTATACCATTAATAATTACAAAAATTTTCAAAAAAGTTACTTCCTCCGTTTCAAATTAGTTGACGCTTTAGCAATAACCATTTGTCCCAAATTAGTTGACACTTTAGGATTTCAAGACTAAAATTGCTAGTCTTTTACAACTATACCCTTAATAATTAAAAGAATTCTCAACAAAATTTAATAGACAAGCATTAAATAGGGTTAACATAGTAAAATACACACCTTATTTAATGGTTTTGTTAATGGACGTGAAAAAGCTGAAGGCGACAACTAATTTGGAACGGAGGGAGTAATAGTCAAATATTAAATAGGGGTAACATAGTAAAATATATACCATATTTAATGATTTTCTTAATTGACGTAAAAAACTAAAAGCGACAACTAAAATGAGACGGAGGGAGTACCAAATAGTTAAACAAAAAGATCAATTCATTGTGTAATTTGACATAACCATATTTAATATTCCCTCCGTCTCAAATTATTTGTCATCTTCACTTTTACACGTTCCTTAAGAAATCATTAATGAGAGGGGATTATTGACTATTTTACTCTTATTTAATCTTCATTGGTATTTGAATAATTATAATATTAACCAATAAGTGGGATCTTTGTGGTCTTCAAGACATTTACTACTATAGGTAAAATGAGAAAAAAATAAGAAATTTTACCTTGAAATTCTAGTTGGACAAATATTTTAAGACGGTTATTTTTAAAAAGAATGACAAATAATTTGAGACGGATGGAGTATCCAATGTTCCATTCAAAAGTACTCCATCCATCCCAAATTAGTTGACATTTTAGCAAGATTCATTTGTCTCAAATTGATTGACGCTTTAGGATTTCAAGACAAAATATATTAGTTCTTTCCAACTATACCCTTAATAATTACAAAAATTCTCAAAAAAAAAAAAAGCTAATAGTCGAACATTAAATAAGGATAACATAGTAAAATACTCCCCCCGTCCCAAATTAGTTGTCGCTTTTAGCTTCTTCACGTCCATTAAGAAAATCATTAAATAGAGTGTGTATTTTACTATGTTACCCCTATTTAATGTTTCACTATTAAATTTTGTTGAGAATTTATTTAATTATTAAGGGTATAATTGAAAAAGACTAACAATTTTTGTCTTGAAATCCTAAAGTGTCAACTAATTTGGGACACACTATTTTTCCTAAAACGACAACTAATTTGGGACGGAGGAAGTATACACCATATTTAATGATTTTTTTAATGGACGTAAAAAAATTAAAAGCGACAATTAAAATTGGTCGGAGGGAGTATTATCGAGGGTGTGGAAACATTCTAAAAGAGAGGACGCATGCATAATTACTTCACCCATTGGATTCCCCGTTTTCTTTCTTTCACTGTCCCAATTAAGCGGTACATTGCATGGCTTCCAATGCAAGTCAAAGAGGAATAATGAGGCAAATACAATAGACTCATCAAACCCAATGGTTCAAAACAATGCATAAATGGAGCATATAAAGCTCCTTATTTACGTTCCTCGAGCTAAATAAAAGGTAAAAACTTAACCGCACCGAATGTTTATATCAAATAGATGATTTAATGATGTAAATATATGTATTAATGAACTATGGTTAGGCGATGAAACTCTATTTCAAAACATATGGCATCCGTACATTGGCTTGGTATAAACACTCGGTGTGGGTAAGTATTTACCATGTGTGAGGTAACCATCGTAAATAAAAAAAAGTCCATATTAAACGGTAAAACTTAATCACACCGGGTGTATGCATCAAATCATATCAATTAACTATGGATAAGTAATTTGATAAGGTGAAAAGATGTGTTAATTAACTATGGTTTACAGAGAGAAGCATGTATACCAACACATATCATGCATGTATTAGTTTGGTGCATACACACGGTAAACCACGAGCATTATTTTCAACGATAGGAACTATACTTTAATTACTTATATTGAGTATTATTTTTTTACAAAATAATTGGTAATAGTTGAACTACTAATAGTGCTGTGGAATGGCAATGTTTCAAGATCTAATTTAGGTACATTATCGAGCATTTCCCTATGTTGGAATCTTAAGTTTTTAGTCAAAACTTTCCCATGTGCTCTTTCTATTTGAAAATTCAAACACGATTTCATAATAATTATTCATTATTACCTATGACTTGATTCTTGTAAAGCATCCAAACCCCCTACGAAAACCACTGTTGACTAATATATGTGTTACAGTACACTTCTTTTCTTGGGGTTTAACTCACTCTTAACACTCCGTTTAGAGGGTTGTTACCTATCGTTTCATAATGTATTGTATTGTATTGTACAACGTTTCAATATGTTGTATTGTTTAGTTTAATAAGTGAATATAAGGTAAATATAAAATGGGAACATTAAATAATAAGTGAAGGCATAATGGAAAAGAAAAATAAATAACGACGCGATCCTACCAAATCGGTCGTTACGTAAAGCGATATTTTTCATGGTTACATAACCATGGATTTAACGATACAATACAATAGTAATTAGAGTAACAATCAAAACAAACGTCGTACTCATGGTAACAATACAATACCATATAATGAGTTACAACCATCTAAACAAGCCGTAAGTGTATGTATTTTTGACTGAATGCTGATTGTACCGCCCTTTAGCGTATCAGTACTATTAGTTTCTTTTCTTTTGGTTACATCGCATATGATCTAGTAAAGGAGAAGCGGTATCTGTTAGAAATTTAACACAGTCTCATAATTCGAACCCAAGATTTCTAGTTTACTGTTAAGTTTACCTGCTATTTTTTTAAGAAAAAAAAAAGAGAGTACATACTTGAGAAAGTAGTAAAGATCCTTACCGAATAAAAAACCTAGATATGTGCAAACAACAAAAAGTGGCATGATATTAATAATTAAATTGCTGAATAAAGAATTGCTTTTCTAAGCTTATTAAAAAATATAATTAGAAGAAAAATTGGCCCCGCAAGAAGGCACGGGGACTAAAGAAGTGCTATATAAAGTTGCATTTTCGTGACTTTTTTTCCATTAAAAACATAGAAAAATAAATCTTATAAAGACCCTACTTATCTTTTATCTAAGCTAATTAAGTTGCAAATTCACAAAGGACAATGCCAAACGTGCCTTAACAAACCATTTAATTTTCTAATCTCCCACCATAATGATATATAAATCAAGCTTTATCATAATAAAATGTCATTATACATTTGGATCGTAGCAATTCTTACTAGATTACAACCATTATGTATTCATCATATTGGGATCGTTAGATTCATGATTGGAAAGTGATTACTATTTTAGTTAACATAAAGTAAGTACTTTATCAGCTTAATTTATTGAAATTCAAGTTGTTAATATGAATTATTTTATTAAATGTTGTAGTAATTGTTAGTAGTATTATTATCTCAACCTAAAGGTGCCTTCGAAGGGAAGAGAATAGGTTACGTTGATTACTTCTTCGGCCTCGATTTTATATAATTCTATTATTATGCGTGAAGTTAAATTGATTTCTTCGATTATAAAATTTTGTAAATACGGTGTACTTATTATACAAAAATAATTTTAACATATATTACTGATTTGTTATTCCTTTCCATGTTATTACCGAAAAGGAAGATAATTTTTATACTAGTGTGGTCAAATAGCTTTTATGAATATGATAAAATTCAATAAATAGATGTTAGTGTTCGTTTTATAAATTGATTTATTCATCTTCTTATTCTGATTCTTCTCATTATTTTGTAAATTAAGGACCCTTCATATATATTTCAAACATATAAACTTTATTTAAAATGTCTCGAACTCGATATTTGAATTCACTACGAAAGTTGAATGTATTTTATCATTTTTAATTAAAACTCATAGTTGTAATTCATTTTCAAAGGGAGGAGTCAGAGAAATAAAGATAAAAGTGATACTCCTTTTGTTCCAAAATAGATGACATGTTTCGGATTTCGAGAGTCAAACAAGTTTATTTTGACCATGAATTTGAATATATAAGTTTTAAGTTTTTTCGAACGATATTTATATATTTGGAAACTACATAAAAAGTACTATAAATCACAGTAATTAATAATTCAAAATATTTAAAATATATATGAAAGTATTAAGGTTAAATTTAAACTCGTTTAACTCTCGATATTCGAAATATGTCATTCATTAGGGAACGGAACGAGTATTTTAAATTTATTGATAAAATTAAAGTTGAAAAGGAGAATGATTGACCAGTAATTTTACTATCCCTAGACAAGAAAATTGAGAAATTCGATGCCGTAGATTGACTCATCTCTACCCTCACGTGCAATTCTTCTTTGACGATAAGATTAGATTATTATTAATTATCCAATCATATTTATTAATAGTAATTATATTGTTTTTGTTACTAATACAAGTCTCTGCTAGTTGATCTTGACACCTGCATCACCCCTTAAAAATTTCCCCTACTATTTTAATAATCGCCGACTGTTGCTCTGGCCAATCACAAGTTTTTTATTTTTGTTATTTTTCTTTGCTTTAATGATGGTACTATAACTTTAATCAAAGGGATTTGACTATTAGACATATAGATGCTAGTATCTAATTCACTAAAGTTCTACCTATGATGAAGATTTTTTTATGGTTGTAAATTTGCATCCATGAAAATCACAAGAAATTGGAAATGCTAATTTGTTTTGTCAATAATGTTTTGTTCAAATATTTCCTTATAGTAAAGTTGTTTTAAAACTACAGTTTTATTTTTTGGTTTTATAATCAAATTTGAAAATCCGTCCGATCGTATAAGATAAAATGAATACGCTCATTATAAGATAAAAAAATGCTTTGTATTAAGAAGTTGTGTTAATTTTATCAATTCACATAACTCAAATATAAGATCTCTAGTTAATAGGGAAGTAAATCAATTATTCATAATGGAAGAGTAATTGTGCAATAAGAGTTTCGATATTTGTGAGTTTAGCAACATAACTCAAATATAAAACCTCTTGTTAATGGCGGAGGAAATCACCTATTCATAACGGAAGAGTAATTGTGTAGTAAAAGTTTCGATATTTGTAAGTTTAGTAACGTAACTCAAATATAAAACCTCTTGCTAATGGCGGAGGAAATCACCTATTCATAACGGAAGAGTAATAAAAGTTTCGATATTAGTGAGTAGTAACATCCACATATTCTTGTTTTGACCACTTAATTATGGACAAATTACTAAACTGTAAAAAACATAAAAACAATTAGATTGCGGTTAAAAAGTTCGTTAAGATTCTAACAGGATACATATTAAAAATACAATTAAAAAATTAATCTCAATCAGTGACAAAGATGTAATCCCCTTAAATGATTCCCTTAATCCCTACCATTTCTCATTATAAAATTCCCATTTTCTTCTCCTTTTTTCCCATCACCTCTTTCAATCACTATACACCATTTTCTTTGCATCCATAGCACCACAATCTCCATAACTAGCCACTTTTTTTTTTTTTTTTTTTGTTTCTGTCTTTGTATACTGACTTTTTTCAGTCATTAAAGTAGAGAAAATAGCAGGCCTATAGTACTAGTGTACTATATAGTGTTACCTTTTTTGGATTCTGAATCACTGCAAAGTGTTAAGGTGTTGCATATACCTACTTGCTTCGACTATCGTATCAACAACAGTCAACAATTACTGTTTTGTTTTGTTTTCCCAATTTATTGTCTATTGGACCACTAAACAAGTACTGCATAAAGTTTTTTCTGTGAAAGCATTTTCTTGAAAGGAAAATCAAGAAACCATTGCAAAAAATGCTCGAAACTGTTAAGTATCTGCTTGGCTCGACTGGTCCTAGTGGTTATGGTTCCAAATCCACCGCTGAGAAAGTCACTGAACTATCTCCTGATCTTTCCTCCATCACCGCTATCATTACCGGTAAGTATCTTACTCCGTCTGTTCTAATTTATGTGACACTTTTTATAAAATATAACGAAACATGGGTAGTTCATCTTATTTTTGCTATGTTGTCGGATTACTGTTTTTTGAACCAAGGGTCTATCAGAAACAGCCTCTGCACCTCGGTGGAGTATAGTCTGCATACATATCACCTCTCCGACCCCACTAGTGAGATTATACTAGTTTATCTTATATTTGCTAGCATGTTGTCGGATTATTGTTTCTTGAACCGAAAGCCTATCAGAAACAGTCTTTCCACCTCGATGGGGGTATAGTCAGCGTACATCTCGCCCTCTGCAGACTCCAATAAGTGATAAGTAATTACAAGCATGTGATTTTTTGCAGGTGCTACATCAGGAATTGGAGCAGAAACAGCAAGAGTTCTAGCCAAACGTGGTGCTAAGCTAATTTTACCTGCACGTAGTTTTAAAGCTGCTGAAGAAACTAAAGCTCGTATTCTCTTAGAATCACCAGATGCTGAGATTTTTGTGATGCCTCTTGATCTTAGTTCACTTAATTCTGTACGAAAGTTTGTTGCTGAATTTGAATCTCTCAATTTTCCTCTCAATCTTCTCATGTAATAATTTCATTCTCCATAGCTCTTTAATTTTCATTAAGTAAATATTAGTATATATGTATTGTTATAGTTTTAGTTTGTTTAAAGGTTCACTTTTTATTATCTATTTAATCGCAGAAATAACGCCGGAAAATTCGCTCATCAACATGCCATTTCTGAGGATGGAATTGAGATGACTTTTGCTACTAATCACTTAGGTATAGTATACCGAGCCTCCGTTTTATGTGACATACTTTTCTGTTTCTATAGTTTCAGTGTCGAGTCAAATATATTCACATTAATGAAACGAAACTTGTCTATTGTCTGTTTCATTAACATGCATGTAGAGAGTAATAATTTGAGGTCGATTATTATTGATCTTTGTGTGGTTGTAAATAACGACAGGTCATTTCCTGTTGACGAAACTATTACTGAAGAAGATGATCGAGACGGCCAACGAGACCGGCGTTCAAGGAAGAATAGTGAATGTATCGTCAAGTATCCACGGCTGGTTTTCCGGCGACGCGATTCAGTACCTTCGACAGATCACTAAAGACAAAAGGTGAACTTATTATTCATATCTCTGTTGCTGCAAACTGCTTTAAAAAAATCGGTGAAGTACATTATGTTACTTTCATAGTACTTCGTACTGAAATAAATGCATTATTGGTAGATGATAGTACAGCATTTTTTAGTCATGCTACATTTACTATTTCCCCGAAAACGATACAATATATATATATATATATATATATATATATATGTATATATATCTTTTTCTGTATTAGATGTAGTATTAGGCTTATGTAGCTGATTTGCGTTTTTGCTGTCCGATTTTATATCTATTATTCTTATCTGTTTGTTGGATATGCATTAGCTTTACGTTTAATTTATCATGATATCTGTGGCTTGATTTTTCAATTTGTTTTCTACTAATATGTTTCCTTTCCTAGCCGAGGGTCTGTAGGAAACAGTCTCTCCACCTTGGTGGTAGTAAGGTCTCCGTACATCTCACCCTCCCCAAATCCCACTTGTGGGATACACTGTGTGTGTTGTTGTTTGATAGTATATATTTATATATACAATATACTCCTATATAGATAAAGTTTGTTTAGTAATCAAATCATGTGGAACAATCTATCTGTTGGGCTTTTAGGTCGTTTCCATCCGTCCGAACCGGTCTGAGCCAGTTCACGGCTCGAAACTGGTAAGGTGTGAACCGGACCAATAGCCACCCTTAATCGTCATTGCCTATTAGGAAAAAATAAACTTATACTATTAGTTTGACTTTATTGTGAAAGAGAGTAATTTGTCTTGGTATTCCACAGTCAATACGATGCAACACGTGCATATGCTCTCTCGAAGTTGGCTAATGTTTTGCACACCAAGGAGCTGGCTCAAATATTAAAAGTGAGTCCAAGATTTTCTCTCATTATTTTTTTGAAAAAAAAAAAAAAACATATTTATTGCTTTAGTAAAAGCGAAATTTGTTGGTTTCCATTTGATTCTTTTAAAGACTGAATTATTGGTTGTATTCAAATACTAGATATTAATGTTTAGTGTCTTCTTGTCTTGTAAATGTTGCAGAAAATGGGTGCAAATGTCACAGTCAATTGCGTACATCCTGGGATTGTTAGAACTAGACTCACTCGAGAACGCGAAGGGCTCGTCACCGGTGTGTCTACCTTTCTTTTTTCACTATTATAGCTAGTAGTAGTTATATATGGTCGTCTAGTAGATAGAACGTTTTCAATTTTAATCATGTCTCGATCTCAAACAAGTTTGAATCGATTATGTAAATCCTTCCCATTATGTTATCTACTTAACTCCATTACTCATATCTAAAGTTTGTAAATGCAGATCTGGTATTCTTTTTAACATCAAAACTCTTGAAGACTATTCCTCAGGTGATTTTCCTCATTTGTGCTTCAGTATTGTGCTAATAATTTGCAAAGAATTCAGATAAATTAAATAAGATAAATATGCTAACATGATTACTTAATTACTATATGTTATTTCAGGCAGCTGCAACAACTTGCTATGTTGCAACTCATCCAAGACTTGAAAATGTGAGTGGAAAATATTTTGCAGATTGTAATGAGGTTTCTTCTTCAAAATTGGGTTCCAATTTAACAGAGGCAGCACGTATATGGTCAGCGTCAGAGCTTATGGTTAATGTCAAATATTCAAATGCATATAAAGATCCATTGGAAGCCTTGCTTTGAAGCATGCACAAAAATAAAACCAATACCATCATGTGGTGAAGGACATATATAGTAAGAAGTAACGTGGTCCTGTCTGAGATGATCCACCTCTCTATCTCTGAGTCTGCTGCTGGCCCTGCTGGGCTGGGGGTGCCTCGGAGTCCTGATTTTCGAGTTCTAGTTCAAGGTAGGGCAGGACAGGACGGGACTCACGGGGGCTAGTTAATACTTATATGGTGTAGGACTTATGGTATAATGAGATATCATTGAGTTTATGTATAAAGGCAATGTTTTTTTGGGATAATATAGTAGGATATATATACAAAAAATTTAGGAGTATGTTCGTATAGTAAGCTAAGATATATTATATGTACATTGGTTTTATGTGAAGGCAGTTCATTTTACATGTAATTGAAAGTCCTTTTCTTTATATAAAGTTTTAACAGTGGTGCATAAATGTTTAACTATAGCTCAATTTGCCAAAAAATGAAAGGAAAAATATAAGGATTTTCTTATTTAGTTATGGTAGGAAAATAATTAAAGAATGATGGAATCAATAACATGGGTTCGTTTATTTCCATGTGGGTGTTAATTTTTTTTTTTTTTTTTTGGGTATCTTTGAGGGGTTGATAAGGGACCTACTAACATGTATCAGGTGAAAGTCAAGCGTGTGTTGAAGCATAAAAATAATCAAAGTTCTCTAAGGGGGTCGGGATTACTGAATCAGCATAGTTTATTTATACATATAAAGTGAAAACGTTAACACAAATATAAAATCTAAGTTAAAGTTACCGAGTTCTGCTGAATCCATCGTCGGGCTGTTCGATCTTATCGATTGATGAGTTAAGTTCCTTTTCAAGAATGGACATTTGGAAATAATGGTGGACCTAGTTACCTCCTTTAACCTAACAAGTTTTGGTAGCAACCTCATCTTTTTGCCCCATGCATATTAATGATGGTAATTTGGTTCCACCACCATCTACTGTCTGTTTTTGGATTCAAATTTGTATGGTGGATCATAATGCACCTATCAAAATCAACTTGATTTATTAATTTATAATTGAGGAAAAAGGTAAACTTTGTTTGTTGTAATGTTCTTGGCATGTTGGAAAGATATAGCTTCTTACAACTATACTTATTGCTTAAAATAGGTGGACTTAATATGTGATAAAGTCTAATTGCTTGTCATTAGTTAAAAGTTTCTATGCGAACTGGCTAGATAGTAAAACAAGGCTAAGCTTGTAGTCTTAAAGTAAATGAGAAGCTAGGAAAGTACTCCCTCCGTCCCAATTTATATGACACCATTTCCTTTTTTGTTTGTCCCAAAATAAGTGGCACCTTTCCTTATTTGACAACTATTTAATGTATCATCTCTATTTTACCCTTGTTGGGCCCTACATACTTTTAAACCTAACAACAACTTTTTTATTACTCAAATCTTCTCTCTCTTACTTTTTCAAGGGTAAAATTGATACTTAACAAGGTCAACCTCTATTTTCTTAAACTCCGTGTCCGGTCAAATGGTGCCACATAAATTGGGACGGAGGGAGTATTGATTAATACTTAGAAACAAACACATATTGCAAGCGCTTTGAAATATGAATGTACGTTGTAGGTTAAACTGATTAGAGTTGCTGTCTAGTTATTCAATCCAAAAGAATTGAAGTTCCAAAAAATGGCCTTTAATGTAAAATCAATAAAAAAAGTGGTCTCAAACCAAAGATCATTGCCGAAGTGCACCAAAGATTGAAGTTCAGCCCACAAGGATTGAAGTTCAACTTCAGCCCATAAGGGTTGAAGTTTTTGCATCTATACCTAAAAGTTCAGCCCTTACAGATTGAAGTTGAAACATTATAATTTAGGCATGAAGTTCAATATTGAACTTCAACCCACAGAGATTGAAGTTATAAAAAGTAGCCTCTCATGTAAGACCAATAAAAAAAGTGGATTCAAACTAAATATCAGTGACAAAATAGGCCTGTGGGTGAAAATTTCACGCCAAAAGTGACGTTTGGTGCACTTAGCCCAAAGAATTTGTATGGGTGAAGCGCACAAATAGCCACTTTCGCGCTTGCTCTAACATTAGCCACTTGAGGGCGCATCTTTACATATACTAACCGTTTTACCTATCTTCAGTACATTAAAGAGTCGTTTGGTACGAGGAATTGGGATTATAATCCTGGGATAAGATTTGAGATAAAGTTTATTTCATGTTTGGTAAATGGTATTAGTAAAATTGGGATAAAAGTTATCCCAAAATCATGAGATTTCAATCCCAAAGTAAACTATTCCCAAAAATATGGGATATCCCACATTTAATATTCCCTTGTACCAAACGACCCGAAATTCTGAAGTTCAAGTTAAGAGTTAACTTCATCCCCTTTGGTCTGAATCTGAACTCTGCTATTGTTCTTTTTCTTTTCCATTATTTTGCTCAACTTCAATCCTAAAAGTTTGAATTTGGTTTGAAGTTGAGTCGAACTTAACACTTTTGGTTTAAATTTAATTTATTTTCAGACTAAAAAATTTAAATTGTGTGAACTTTACACCAAGAATATTCAACTTTATATCTCCTATGACTAACTTCAAACCTCGTGAAGTTAGCTTCAGACCTTCGGGTTTGAATTTAGGCATGGGAGGTTTGAAGTTCAACATAGTGTCTAAAAATTAAATAATAAACCGGCTAACTCTTAAACATCGTGGGGGGAAGTGGCCCCAACCGAAAGTTTCACACTCTTTACAGCAGGAGCTAGAGTTTACTGCAAATGTGAACCTTAAACCCTACTATTCAATTGTTAAACACTTAAACCCATCAATTAACCACTTCTAAGCTGCCATAAGCTCGCCGGAAACCGCCAAGCGCCACCCAAAATGGCGGCGGCGATAGTATCAGAAGCAGTTCCAAAGTTGACAGCAGAAGCCCTAAAATCAGCAGCAAAACAATCAGAAAGGTGCCATATTGTTCCTGTCCCTCTTCGTAGAGCTATCAAAAAGTATCTCCGAGGTTAAATTTCATCCCTTTATTTACTTTTATTTGATCTTTGTGCCCATTTTGAGTTCTTTTTGATGAATTAGTACCTCTATTGTTACATTTCAGTCTCAAAATATCACCTTTAACTTAGATAATCCTTCAAGAATGTAAAAGTTTAAAACTTTTAAGCAAAAAGATTCATTTGTGAAAATGGGGTTTCTTTAATTGTAATCAAGATTCCGAGGGTCTCCCGGAAACAGCCTCTCTGCCATGGTGGAGTTAAGGTGTGCATATCAACCTCCCCCGACCCCACTTGTGGGATATCATTGCGTATGTTGTTGTTGCTGTAGTAGTAGTGAGGATATAGAAGTTATGGCAAATGATCAAGGCTTGATAGTGATTTGAACTCTATTGCCGATGAACACCATGTTTGTTGGATTGTTTTGTTCGCTCAGAGAATGCGGCGTCCTTTGATATCAATGAATAAAGAGTAGCTAGTAACACTCATATGCTTCTTTTAACATTATAAGTCAACTTTGTCATATTCAAATCATTGCCTAGTAGAGCACCACTCATATGCTAACAACTTTTCACATGCTTAAAAAACGAGTACTTTTTGTCCTTTTTGATGAACTATTTGTTGTTTGAGTTCACTGTGATATTGTATGTCTAAGGAGATGAGGAAACTTGTCTTGGAATCGTCTGTATATGGGTGTGTAAGGATGCTAGGGGAAGCTTGAAGAATTAGACTCTTTTGCAGGTCTACCAAGAATTTCATAAGCTTGAAATTTTATTTTGTGGTTCTTTGTCTCGGTGAGAACCAATGTGTAACATGGTTTAATCCCATGTGTGAAACAAAAAGCACTCAATTTACACTTTTGATTATTTTTATCAAAGGTGACATTTTGATGATAAGTTAATTCAACTGTGATACTTGAGGGATTATTTTAGGCAAACTATTCACATTTAGTTATAGTTGACCTCTATTAATTTGAGATCGAGGCTGGTTTATTGGTTGTTACACTTTTATTTGTTCTCACTCTAAAGTGTTGCGCTTGGATAGGGTCTTCTTATTGCTGAGTAAGAGGAAAAGGACCTAACTAGTTAGAGATTATGCACATATTTGTGGGATATGTTTCCATTGGATCACATACTAAAGTTTTGTGAGTTTGAATTGAGGTGAAGTTGCTTGATTGATTGATAGCTTTTATGTGATCTCACTCTAATGTTTTGGCTGGGTCTACTAATTGAAAAGCAAGCAGAGCCAACGTCAACTAGTTTGGGATTGAGGCTAAGTTGGTTAATTGATATATGCAATTTTATTTGATCGTGCTCTTAAATTTTGCGTTTCTGGTGGATATAATTATTGCAGAGCAAGAGGAGCCACATATGAAGAGAAAAGTTTTGAGGTTATCAGAATCATTCAGCCAAATAAAGGATGTTAATCTGATGCTGCCAACCTCCACTTCCAAGGAGCTCTTTGAAGATCCTCTCAAGTCTGTTGACTGTTCGCAGCGGTGGAAAATTAAAAGCGCTTATGGTGACATTGGCCTCAAGTATAGGGATGATGAAACACTGGCCTATGTTGCATCCCGTATGCCTGCTGTCTACTCTGCTCTTTATAGAGTCCTTAGTGAGGTAAACAAATATAACATCCCATTGAAATGTATTGTTGCATTTTGAGGCTCTCTGTTTCAGATGAATTTTCCAACTTTTGGGTTGTGAAACATGAATCTTTTGGTTGCTAAAAGTGAGTGCTTTAATTTGATTTTACTTTAGGTACGTCGAAGATTGCCTGGTTTTTCACCAGCTAAGGTGTTGGATTTTGGGGCTGGGACTGGTTCTGCATTTTGGTAAGAAGATTATTGGTATTTGCTGTTTATTTCATTTATGTGTGTTAATAATTGTCATGCATATATGTTAGTAATTTCTATTAGACCCATTGGTTTGATAAGCTGTTGAACTGTGTGGTTATGCAGGGCACTTAAAGAAGTGTGGCCACGGTCATTGAATAGAATTAATTTGGTAGAGCCATCACAGTCCATGCAGCGTGCTGGACAGAGTCTTATAAAAGGTACATTTTGGCGTTCTATGGACTCCTTTTGATCTGGAAAAGTCTGTCACTGTCTAGCTATTGGTTACATTGCTGATCAGCTAGTTAATTTTCCCGAGCCACTGGCTTAGGTGGAAGTATGTTTGTAATTATGCTCTTATTGCTGTGAAAATATTAAATGGATGTGCCCTCAGCGCTTTGCTCTAGTTGTAAGAGCGCAAGGCGTGATGTGTGGGTTAGGTGCGCGTCAGGGATTCGAATCATGCCGTTGACAAGGGCCTGGTATTTAAGAGGAGAAAAATCGAGGGGAGGGCCAGTTATTGCCTGGTATTTAAGAGGAGAAAAATAGAGGGGAGGGCCAGTTATTCACCGAGTTTCGAACCGTTCACCACCGGCCCTCGGTGATTTCTTGGTTATTAAAAAAAAAAGATACTTAGGCGTAGTCTATGTCAAGACACAAAGCTACACAATTCTCAATATGTGTACTTATTAAATTCATCTGTAAAGCTGATGCAGCTTTGTGCAATAACGCCATCCCATGTATGGGCTACTGATGTTAATAAGTTCCAGCCTTGCAAATTGACTTCTTATAAGAGGACAGATTTTGCGAACAACAAGAATTTGTTTCCTCTGAGCTTTTGGGTAGTGCAATTTTTTATGACTGAGATTGGCTGAGCTTCATAAGCCATGACCGGAGATGTCATACCTTGGAGTCATTTAGTATTGGCTCTGGGACTTAATATGCTGCATGACAAGGTTGTGGTCCATTGCCCTTGTTATACAACAAAGTAGCATTGAGACCAGTGGTTAAGGTTTTTTTTTTCTCTTTCATGTTGCCGTCTCCAGCAGTTTTGGGTGCTTATTTTTCATTTGTGCAAACCTATTACCCGTTCACATATATGAGGCTGATAAAGATGGCAAAATATATCTGTAATTGCTGTAGGTCTTAAAAATTTGCCACTCATTCAAAGTTATGGAAGTATTCAAGCACTCTCTCAGGACGTCAAAAAGAGTGACAGACAACATGACCTTGTGATTGCGGTATGTATGGTTTTATTGTGATTTCAGCTCCTTAATTTTTGTCTAAGAATTTCTCCCAGTTTTTGGTTATTCTTTTGCATCATCTGGAAGCTGCCATTCTAGTAAATTATTTCTTCATCAAATGAGAAAGTGTAATATATTCTGTTTTTACTTTTATTGACGAGAATAAATTGATGCTGTTCTGCGTTAGATCCTTTTTTTGATTTTGTTAACCTATATGGCGTCTAGGTGCTGATTAGTTTTCAATTTTGTTTGACTGAAGTCATATGTACTTGGAGAAATTCCATCTCTGAAGGACAGAATCACAGTGGTACGCCAGCTTTGGGAACTGACTGGAGATGTTTTGGTATGCTTAAATTCCATTTTAAGCATTATACTGACATGATTCTGCCCACGCCATTCATTACTGATATATTTGAAAATTTAGGTGAGGTGAGATGTTATAGTTTAGATGTTCCTTTCTGAAATTTCCAAGAACAAGAATATTCATTACAGTCCATGCTTGCACATGAATAACTCAACCACCTAATGTAGTGCTAATATGTACTCCCATCATCAAATATACACCACTTGACTTTGCATGAAGTTTAAGATGTTAACACTTGTGTATTCTGTTAGTAGTGGTAGGAGATACTATGGAAGTAATACCTACGAATTTTATAGGGAAAGATAATACCAAAATCTAAATATGATTAGTCAAATGCAGTGGCATAGCAAGAACTTTTGTTAAGGGTGTTCAAACTTGAATACAGGGATCAAACATGCGACAATTCGGTCAAAGTGAACACCCTTCACCTGTAAGTTGCCAAGAGTGTTCAAAGTACCGTTTATACCTAGAAAAATAATATTTAAACTTTTATAAGCGGTATAATTTTTCGGCTAAGGGTGTTCGGTTGGTCTTGGTTTAGCATAGCTACGCCACCAATCAAATGAAGTTACAACATACCAAGTGATATTCCATAAATGGGGTATGGGGAGAGTGAGATATACACAGATGTTACCCCTACCAAGGTGGAGAGGTTGTTCCCGATAGACCCTCGGATCAATCAAATGAAGTTGAGTCCTCAAAATTGGTATCAGAATTGTTGTTGTTGTTGTTACTTCCTGCTTCCAATTTGTAGAACATGCTTAAACTATCAAAAAAAATGTAGAACATGCTTATCATTTTATGATGCATAAAAGTACTTTACTCAATTTTAATCATTATTTGGTTTATAGATTGCTGTAGTTCTACTGAACTAACTCTTTACTTATCTCTGTATCAGAAGTTTTCTTTTTGCTAGAGAAAAAAGAAGTTATTTCCTTTCTCACAATATAGTGCTGAGCAGGTCTTGGTTGAACCAGGAACACCTCAAGGATCTAATATTATTTCCCAAATGCGATCTCATATATTATGGATGGAGAAAAGGGTAAAATTCACTCTTTTGGCTCTACTTGGATGAAGGGGAGGGGGCGAGTTTATTCCAAGTTAGTATGTAAATTCTAAATGATCTTTTTACCTTTGTTCTTAAATGGTAATTTTACAGAGAAGCCGCAAACTGGAAGAAACAGTAAAAAATGGCAAAGAATGTAAAGCATTGACAACACTAAAAAATGGGGCATATATAGTTGCTCCGGTAAGTGTTGAAGTTTCTGATGAAACCACCTGAATAGATTTGGATTACTGTATTTTTCTGTCTCAATTGATTTTTTCTTCTTTGCAGTGTCCGCATGATGGACGCTGTCCTTTGGATAACACTGGAAAATATTGTCATTTTGTGCAACGCTTGCAAAGGACGACATCACAACGTGCCTATAAGGTTTGCCTCACATTCCTTTGCCCTCCAAGTAGGGTATCTGAACTTGATGAAGTCTCTTCTTACCCCGTATAATCTATTTATCTTCCATAGGGTCAGATATAGTTAAGAAAATTGTTTTTGCTGGACATTTTTTCATCTCCTGTTTCTCGAGTAAGCTTGTATTTTCTTTTCCCTATAGTTGTACAGGAATCATGTTTTTCTGACTCCTAGTTCATTATCTGGTAGCGTTCGAAAGGCGAGCCCCTACGTGGCTTTGAAGATGAGAAGTTTTGCTTTATCGCTTTTAGACGAGGACAACGGCCAAGGCAAGTTGCTCTCCAAGAATACAACATGCCAACGGTTATATTGTTTTAACTTGTTCTCGTAGAAAAGTTTGTTTTTAGCTTTGTTGTATCATTACTATTGTGAAGTGAAATTCCGGTAGTTTTTTCTTTCACCACCTTCAACCTACCTCTAATGGAACTAATTGTTTGTTTCAAGTAGAGAGCCTTGGCCACTGGACGGTATGAAGTTTGAAACATTGAAAGAGCAGCATGCCAGAAGAAAGCCAGAGGATTTAGAGATTGACTATGGTATTTGCTATCAGTACTTAAATCTCAGTTTTGCTTTGCCATCTGAAAACTTGTACATTTATCAAGTACCTGCTGTTTCTTCTTTTATGTTAGAGGACCAATTCATCTCAGAAGATGAGGACGTTCAAGATGAAAAGCCGATATGCTATGATTCCGATGATACAGAAACAGATGCCATTACTGAAAATGATGATCGGGAGGAAGAAGGCGAAGAATCAGCCCATGCTGATCTTGGTGGTGGTTGGGGAAGAATAATATACAGTCCTCTACGAAGGGGCAAGCGGGTTGAGATGGATGTTTGTCGATCAATGAATCAAGAAGGCACTGAAGGGTCGTTTGACAGGATTGTTATTACAAAGAGCAAAAACCCAACATTGCATCATCAGGCAAGAAGATCTTCTTGGGGAGACTTATGGCCCTTCTAAATTTTGTTAGAAAGAATTTAGAAATATAAATGGACAGGTTTCATATGATCCCAAGGTGTTGTAATAAATGTATTAATGTAATTGCATAGCTAAAACAATTTCTTCAAGAAAAGGCGAGTTAAATACAACAGCTGCATGCCTAGTATAATTCCACGAATGGTGCATGGGAGGCAAATATTACCTTTTTTCTTTAAAAGTGTTCAATTTTCTCTTTTCACGTGAGACGAATAAAAGAGAAAAATGATATGTAACAGAAAAATATACATTTACAACTCGCAACATATGCTCTGTAAATAACAAATCAGCCATGAATTAGAACTTGAAGAGTAAGGACTTAAATTCCCTTGATTTGAGAATTAAGGACTTAAATCGGCCATGAATTTAGTTAGTCCCAATGGTCGCTATAATGCAAAGAAAAGATTAGAAATAAAACAGCTAGAAGATAAAATTAAAGAGTATCATCTTCACGCATTAAGCAAATGATTTTCAATATAATTATTTTCTTTTCAGTATTACAAAGGCTACAACTTCCCTATTACTATTCCTCGAGGAAGGTGGTGGATGATGTAATATGACAAAGTCTTCGTTTTAATTTCTTTCGAACTTTGTCAAGTAATCCGCGCAGTTGTTACCTTGCCTTAGAGCATGAAATATAGAAATCTGAAGTTTGGACAAAAGGCGGCGCCTACACTCTTCTATCACAGCATAATCAAGGTGACTTGCAATGACATCTCTTACGGTTAGCAACATCTGAGCTTCACTTGAATCGGTTTCAATAATAACCTTCTTCAAGTTTTAATTTTCTGCTAGGGTTAGATCGACATGAATAGCCCATAGTTCAGGTGTTAGGCTTGACGTTGCTTTATTGCTAAGTCGACTGTAAAATCCACCTAGCCATCTACACTTGTCATCTCGGACAACGCCTCCAAATCCTGCTAGTCCTGAGTTAGGCATGAAACTACCGTCTGTGTTGATTTTAATAGACCCTAAAGGAGGGAAAGACCAACTGATGTAAGTATGAGCATCGCTAAGTGTGATTGTTGATTGAACATGACAAGTTCAAACAGTGTTTTTGATAATAGAAAAATTAATATGGTACCAATCATTAGTATAAGGCACATACAGTGTCATATCTATTATCGGATTTTGGTAACTAAAGGATTGATTGAAAAATAGATGTCTCTGAACTAGGTGTTTTGGTTTCGAAAAGTGTGGTAAAAAATATAATGGATGAACTAAACTGGAACCATCAATATATAGTAGCGTATCACCAAATTTGAAATGAAATACAGAGTTTTATTTAGGAAACGAAAACGCTAATCCTAGTTCACAAGGAATTAATATTTAACCTATGTTTACTTTAGTAAACTTGAATAGAAAGCTACTAATTAAAATTAGTGTAGGAAAGTTTCTACCGATGGAATGATATGATTATTATTTAAAAAAATGGTGTACCTCAATTGACATTGTCGACAATAGAAATAACTAAAATATACTTTCCCTCCATAAGTCTCTTTCTACTTTGGGACATTTTAAGATATCTAATACCATTTATCTTTACTTTAACAACGTTAAGAATTGATTTAATTTGTTAAACAACAAATAAAGTTTTATGTGATTTTTTTCTCTATTAGCTAAGTTTTCAGTTTCATGGATGACTAAAGGTAAGGCTACTAAAGCTTTTGCTTTAAGTCCCCAAAACTTTGTTATTAGTTATATTTTTTTTATAATGAGAATCATTTTTTTCAAATAAACAAAATGTAATCATTTATTTCAGTACATTACATTGATTCTAATTGTCAAAAATCGTATTTATGAATATGAAAATCTTAGTAGTTTAAATAAATAAAGGTTCTAAAATATTGGACAAATTTCTACTATGAAAAATTTGAATTCATTTTTCTTTTAATATAAAACCTTGGAAAGAATATTTACTATATTACTAATATTAGCACTGTACAATTTTAACTCGTCCATCTTAATCAAACTTGTCTATATTAGTAAAATTATTTTAAGAGATTAATTCTTAAAAAGATCAGTTTGTAGTTTTCAACTAAAGAATTAAAAGAGTGAACTTTAAATTCAAAATATATAGAAATACTATTATAGACACTTATATATCTTATTAGGTATTGGCTTTAAGCCCCGATTTCATTGAGTTATCGTTGTTCAGTTTTACTGAAATTAACATTTTATCTTTGAGTTAGTTCCTTACAAATCTTCTACTTTCACACCTTTTTTCAAATAAATTTGAGATTCAAACACCATTTTCATTAAACTTCTTTTATCTTTAACTTTAAATCTTTATTTCAATTTCAACTCAAATACATTTTTTATACATCTAATATTTCGTGGTTTATAGTCACCTGCATGATTCGTACCAGACAACTCGCGTGCCTAGCCTTGCATTGCAAAATGAGTCAATTTTAAAGTGTCTCGTCTTCATAATTAACATCCATTGATTTTTTTTTTTTTTTTTACTATGGGTTGTTACGTTATTCCACGACTAACTGATAGACCGTTAATATTTAGGAATGTGTCGTTGATTGTAGATGTATTCCTTTCTTTTTGGTGTATATTAGTGCGTTGCTATCATATTTCTCTTACTCTTGGTTTCGTCTTCATCAGGAAAAAGATTCATAGTAAATTATTCTGAAATTGAATAAAATAAGCAAAGATAAAAAGGTAACGATCTCATTTAATTTTTGTACGCACAACAAATTTGCGACAAACACTAGTAGCAAAAATTGACGGATTAGTCAGACCAGTAAACTTCGTACACAAGATAGTTCAGTCGAAAATAAAAAACTAAATTTACATTAACTCAGAGACATTTCCAGTTAAAGGATGCTCCCTTTGATCTTCTTGAAGATAACAATTTTCAGAAAGAAGTAGAAGATATTCTTCATAGACTTTATCTACCATACTCTCATTCATTGGCAATGAACCTTTATTTGAAAAGTGGCACCAATCTTCCATAAGAAATTCATCACAAATATCAAAGTTGACCTCATTTTCATTATTCATAATACCATCTTTATTATTTTCAATTTCAACATCAACATCTTCATAACTATTAGAGGAACAAGTAGTACTAAATGTAACATTTTCAAAACTATTGTTTCTTGAAATTCCACAAGAAATCCTTATAGGCTTTGGTACATATACTTTAGTCTTCTCAACTTGTATACTTTGACCTTTTTTACTAGCTTTTTTGGAGAATATTTTGTGGGGTTTTGGAACTATTCCAACACTTTTGAGTTTTTTGAGTAAATGTGTATTCCAATAATTCTTGATTTCATTATCAGTACGACCAGGTAATCTTCCAGCAATTAGTGACCAACGATTACCTAATAAAGAATGTAATCTTACTATAAGATCATCTTCATCTTCACTGAAGTTTCCTCTTTTGATTCCTGGTCTCAAGTAGTTCATCCATCTTAATCTACAACTTTTTCCACACCTAAGTAGCCCTGAATAGAAAAGAAATGCAATATTAAAGTTTAATACTCCCTCCGTTCCAAAATGGTTGTCGTAGTTTGACTTGAAGCGGCGTTTAAAAAATGTGGTAAGAGTTTTGAAACTTCTGGTCCAAAATAAGTCATACATAAATATCTGACTATAAAGCATTTCATTAAGGGTAAAGTACTAGTTTCAATTCAAAAATGTTTCTGAATTTAAAATTGTGTGATTCTTTTTGGAACAGACTAATTAGGAAACTATGACAACTATTTTGGAACGGATTGAGTAATAATGTATGAGTGTTAGTTATAGTAAGTCTAGTTAATTATGAAGCTAAATTAAATATCAAGATCATTCTTGGAAAATCATTTTTGCCCATAAATGAGAAGACATTTTTACTATTTTGTTCGAAACGTTTAGCAACCAAACACCAGAAAATGATTTTCTTGTTCGACCAAATTAAAGATGTGTATAACGTAACGTTTTTTAATCTAAATATGACAAAAAGTAAAGAATGCATATATATTAGCAGCAATATTTACCAGCATTCTTTGGCAAAGATCTCCATTGTCCTTCACCATGTTGGTTGATATAATTAGTAAGTAATGAGTCTTCTTTTGCAGACCATGGACCTTTTCGTAGACCTTCTTTAACACAACATGGTGCTCTCCCCATTAGAGCTACTAGTAAAGATGAAAATAGAGAGAACTAACAAGAAGTGAAGTGAAAATGTGTAGTAGGGATAATAAGGACAAGAGGTAAGGGGAAAGGTGGTGCTCTTTTTGAAGCCACGAGGTTGAAATAACAATGCATTAGAATATATAGTAATGCTGAGAAACAGATATTCCCTCCGTTCCAAAATGAGTGTTTGAAGTTTAAAAAATACGGAATATTTTTAAATCGTGTAGTTTAAAATGAAAGGTGTGTGTAACGTGAGTTAAAGAGTTGCTATAAAAGGAAAGAGACGCTCATTTTGAGATACTCCCTCCGGTCCATTTTATTTGATCACTTTCCTTTTTTAAAAGTCAAATAATGTAAACTTTGACCAACATTTGAGATATATTTCTTCACCATATTAATATGACAAGAATTGCAATTTGTAGTACTTTTCGTGTAGTTTTTAATATCTAAATTATAATTTTAAAATATTGACTAAATCTAGTTCAATTTGAATCCGAAAATTGGTCAACTTGACTCTTGAAAAGTGAAAAACATCAAATAAAATGGATCGGAGGGAGTAAATAAAAATTGAAAGACAGACACTTATTTTGAGACGGGAAGATAAAGTAATTGGGACAGTCAGATCTAGTTGTTAAGCCTACTTATAATTGGGAAACGAGTTGATTTATATATATCCCTTGTGCATGTGTTTTCGTGGATCTAGTTCTGAAAAGTCATGGGAATTAACTAGCTTCATTATCATGTTGTACAATTTGCCACTAATTAAAGATTATTTTGTCACAAAAGTTCACGAGGTATACATTATTTCTTATTTGAGACAATGCAACTTGGCAATTTTATAGACTTTTATCGCAATGTTCAAGAAGCACTTTCCCGTTTCAGTCCATGATCACATTCATAAATCTTGTTAATTAATTACTTCCTCTTGTGTTAATATTTTATATAAAATAGATACTTATTAAAGCTGAACTCTCTTGTCAAGATGTTGTAATAATTATATAAGAGTATATATAATTATTTGTGTTCGGTATCCATTCTAAGATCCGAATAATTTGGATTCACGCAAAGAGGTTTCACTTTAAGGATGAAATAATTTCTTCAAAATACAACTCCATCCTCGAGCTCGAATGAAAAACCTTTAATAAAAATTTAGTGGAATTAAGCCGCTCTGATTGCCTAGATTTGTTATAAATGATGGTATCAGAAATGTCTATTTGTCAAAAAAATGACAGAAAAGTACTAGATGCATCATGCATGTGCTAGTGTTAACCCAAAAGCATGTTCACATCGGGGCACTAATTTTGAACGTCTTAAATGAGTTTTATTCACTGTTTTAAAATTAATTGAAAAATAATCAAGATCCGCGCGCACACTTACACTTCATTAGTATTGGCAAACACCCAGATTAGTCTCAGTATTTTATATTAGGACTTTGAACTAACATGTTCAAAATTACATTATTTTATATTGAGATTCATGTTCAAAGTCCCTGGAGCTTTATATATAAAGTTCCAGTATTTTATATAGGAATTAGTATTTAAGCGGGATTGTAAACATGTTAGTTCAAAATCACCTCTGTTCAATCAGTCGGTCTCATAGTCAAGCACGAATTATACCATACATCCATAAACATAATATTAGTATACAAATTAACAATTGTGACTAACGTTCTCAAAATTTTATTTGTAATAGTTGCTTAATACTAGTAGTTGATTTTTTATCATTAAAACCCTCAACTTCTTGATGGGAATTAGTGCTGTATCCTCCTAATAAGCCTACTTAACGTGAGGTTAACTTGAATTACTGGATCTCAGACAAGAAATGGTTAAATTTTAAAAAAAAATTATATCCTCGATCGTTTCTGCAGAGAATATACCAAATGGAGCCATGATGACATCATGGACTTAACCAATGTGAGTTCGAGGAGTGGAATCTGTGGCAGTCATATGACTCGAAAACTTTATTATATTTTTTATTTTATAGTATTTTTTTTGCATCTGTAAATGACTTAGATCTAGTCTTCGAGGATTCTTGAAAGAGAAAGGGAGAATATATACCAACTAGAATCATTATGATGAGTGGTGAGCATCATTTTTTAATATATTTTTTTATTTATCTTTTTGGATTTTGTCGAGACGAGGGTATATCAGGGTTCGTCGCTAGCTTATATGTGTGTTGTGGTGGATAAATTGACATGGAGTATTTAAAGAGAGGTGTCGTGGTATATGTTATTTAAAGATGATATGGTTTTGGTGGATGAGACACGCAACGATTTTAATGAGAAGCTGGAGGTGTGGAGACAGACTTTAGCGTCTAAAAGCTTCAGTTAAGCAGGACGAATGAGTTAAATGTGGAAGTGAGGCTTGATTCTCAAGTCATTCCTAAGAAAGGAAGCTTCAAATATCTTGGATCAATCATCCAAAATAATTGAGAAATTAATGATGATGTCACACATCGTATATGAGTAGGTTGGAGTAAATAGAGACTCGCTTCTGGTGTACTATTTGATAAGAGAGTGCCACCTAGGCTCAAAAGCAATTTCTATATAGTGGTCGTTAGACCAGCTATGTTGTATGGGGCAGAGTGTTGGCCAGTCAAGAATCACACATTTAGAAGATGAGTGTGACCGAAATGAGAACGCTTAGATGGCTGTGTTGGCATACTAGGATGGATAAGATTAGGAATGATGTCATTCGTGACATAATAGGCGTGACCTTAGTGGCAGACAAGATACGAGTAGCGAGGTTGTGATGGTTCGGACAAGTGTAAAGGAGGAGTGCAGATGCCCCAGTAAGGAGGTATGAGAGGTTGTTAGTGCTGGGTCTAGGAGAGGTAGATTTAGACGGAAGAAAAACTGGGCCGAGGTGATTAGACAAGACATGGTCCAGATCCAGATCACTTAGGACCTGACCCTAGATAGAAAAGTGTGGAGGTCGAGGATAGTGTAAAAGGTGAGATAACAGTCAAGTGTCTTTTTTCTTATTAGATGTAGTAATATGCCTATATAGACTATTTTCATCTTAGTCTTCATCTTTAATTTATATCTATTTAGTTTAGATCTGCTTAAGTTTTATCCTTTTTCTTAGCATGATATTTCCGTCTTGTTTTTCAAACGTGTTTTCTAAATACTTTTTCTAATCAAGAGTCAATCTGAAACAGTCTCTCCACCTTAGTGGAGTGACTTCTGCATATACATCACTCTTCCTACATCTCACTTATGAAATAAAACTGAGTATTTTGTTGTTTTATCTATTTGGATTTTGTTATTGTCATATTTTTGAGATCAGCAACAAAGTTAAACTACAATTCTTTTGTCAAAAGATAGAATTTTTTTTTTCTATTTCCTTGTAGCTGCCCTAACGTGGGCTTTGGCGTTCCTTAAAAAGAAATTAATAATTCTTTGTCTCAGTGACATTTTCTATTCACATTTCAGATCATGTCTAAATGTTTGATACCATAATTTTAAAGAATTTATGCTCACTTAATTAATCAAATATAATTTTTGATGCGGTATGTTCTATAATCTATACCAAAATAACTTTCAACTATACATTCAATTTTAAACTTTCTTTAATACTTGATAGATAAATACAACTTTGTACATCTAGCCAACTCTTTGACATTTTGGCCAGTCAGTATAAAATAAACAAATATGACCTCTACAAATCCTCTACAAGTAACCTAAGCAGTAGAATCCTCTTGGAACTACCTTGGTGACATAGCCAAGAATTGATCATAATTTACAAACAAACAAAAAAAAAAAGATTTCAAAAACGAATTGGTAGCCCATAATTGAGAAATGTTCTAATACACCCATCCCATCCAGCAGTGACAACCACAAGACCCCACAAATGAGGAGAGCTTAATGCACCTTGCCAAGCACTTTTCAAGAACTTGTACTCAGATTTACAGATTGATGGGGTGACGGTTATTGGACTCGAATTAGGCAGTTTCTCCTCAGGCCATGTTGCGGAGCCTTTAGATAGAGAGTCTAGGAATAATGTACGAAAACAATCTGGTAAAGATATAGTCTTTGGCTGCTCGTTGACATTCCCATTTTCTAATACAGTTCTAGGTAGTGTCCCTGGATTGGTTTTGAAGCCGCACCAAGGTATGGCAACCGATGCATTGTTGGAAATGAAACTCTCTGAAGACCGGACCTGTTTTGGTTTGTTAGTTGTCCGGCCCTGGTTAGTGTAGTCCCAGATATGAACATTTGAATCCTCAGTAACTGCCAGAATGTGTTTCCCGTCCGAGGTAAAAGATGCAGGAAACTGGCTTCCAGAATTTTTAATTCCTGGACATGCAGCAAAACAATACTTTCAGAATAGAACTCTTAAATATCATTGGTAACTTGCTTGGCGACAAAAAGGATTTCACATCAAGGCGCCAAACACACCTTTGAATTTGCAGATGATATTGGATCCACAAAGTATTCTAACTTGTGAGTCGGCAGAAGTTACCATGAGTTTGCTCGAGTCATCCGGGCAATACTGCATTGAGTTTTCATCAGTCTCTTAAGCACATTAAATAAGCAGAACAATCATTCTTGAATAATAAGAAGGGAAACAATATTACCTGAAATCCAGTTATTCTCTTGCGAGCAAGCTTCTTCTTTCCTTGAAGGTATACTAGTGGGCCCATCTGTAAACGATTGCCTAAAGCAAAGGAATTGTACAGTGTCAATCGCCAGAGAGTAAATCACACCCAGAAAATATTGCTCAAGACATCAGCGATACCCAAAAAGAAGAAAAGAGTAGAAAATGCACAGAAGTCTCTATTAGTTGGTAATTAATGTTAAACTCTTCTTGATAACACAACGTTTTCACCAACAATGAACTACCCATGAGAAGGATTCACTGTGCAAATATTCAGACGCAGAATGCTTACAAATGGAAATTACAAGTTGGGGTTGAGAGCCACCCTCAAGCAAGTAAATTTGGGGGGGGGGGGGGGGGGGGGGGGGGTGAAGGGGGCGCACTAATGTGTAAAATCAAGAAAGGCCAGACACCACGTTATAGCATATGATTGACCTCCTACCCACTTCCCCACCCCCCCCCCCCCACCCCCCCCCCCCAACCAGTGAAAAAGGCAAACATTAGAACCAGTGTGGTATTTGTATATCGTAGCAGACCAAAGACTTCGCTACAAAATAAAGGCTGCTAAGCTCCAAAAAGAGATGAACTGCAATCTTCAATCTAACCATGAAAAGAATGATGTCCATCACCCCTTTCCCTCATTTAAAACATGGGATGGGCAAAGAGTGGGATGATATGATAAGAAAAACGTGCTAACAATGATTTCATTCCTATCATATTCGGGTAAATATATCATTCCTACCATGAAAACCAACTTCAGACAATTTAAACACGAAATATAATCAATTCTCATACTTGTTCAATTTGGTGGACATAAGGGTGAGGATCTACGTATCAGCATGAGTGTGAAAAGGGAAAGGGCAAAAAGAAGATTCAGGAAAAAAAAAATGCTTTCATACCCACTACATCATAGAAACGACAATTGCCATCCATGGATCCGACAACGCCTCCCTGCACCAATTAAAAGCAGCAAATCAACAGAAATCCTCTAAAAGTATGGTACAATATTTAAACATGCGAAAGCAATGCAATCAAACCTTTCCATCTGGAGAATAACATACAGCAGTCACTATTTCTTTTACATCAGTCCAATCAATTACTCGACAACCATGCACCTCCCAAAGACGTATCTTCCCATCTATTGAACCACTAATGAAATAGTTATCATCTGCCGGATTGAATTCTACACAGGTGACTGCGTACATGACACGGCGTTGAAACATTGGTAAGATGATCATCTAGACACTAAAAGAATATAAGAAATACTTTAGCAGGAAGAGAAAGCACACAATAAATCTCACCATAATTATTATGTGAATAAACGTCAAGGCATTGATCATGCCCCACTTGCCAGAGACGGGCTGTTTTGTCAACTGAAGATGACAGCAGATACTGCGGAAAATGATGACCATTACAAGAATTACAGCATGCTCACAATGGATAATATTCTTGGAAGCCACAAAATATACTTGAAAGATACTATACTAACCCTATTTTTGGACCATGAAAGGGCCAAGACCTCACCCTTGTGTCCATGGAACTCATGCAATGGCTTCTCCAAAATGCGGAAAATCTTAGGTGGGAGGACAACACAAGCTGATTCCGACGACTTTCTTATCATCTTTGACCCGCTAACTTTCTCTCTAATGTCGTTCAAAGAATCTAATTTTGACATATGATTCAGTGAAAAGTATAAGCAAGAAGGGTCACTATCCTGAACATTCAAGTTGTTTGGAGTTTCATCTGCAATCACCCTCCAAATGCGCACCGTCCCATCTTTTCCAGCACTTGCTAGGTATTGGCCACAAGGACTAAACTTCATTGTTGATATTGAGCCCTCATGTGCTAGGAATTCTTGCCCTGCGTAAAGTGAGGACAGTTCTTTTGTCTCTTTACTACAAGAGTGGACCCGAACTTTATGAAACTGAGCTCCTGGCTTTAAGTTGGACTCCTTGGCCTTCACTTTGTCTCCTATTGACCTCACCCTATTATGGGTCGCAACAGTGAGTTTTTGAAGCCAACTTCTTTTGGTTTTTGTCTTTACATCAACTGTATCAATTCCATCTGGCAGTCTCCGCAGATATTTCTGAACTAAAGGAGATGACCCAAGAGTTCTCTGGAACTCTTCAGCAGTGAACAATCTGTCTGAACCCACTTCACGTACTTGGCTAAGCATACCATCCTGACCAAATCCATCCATAACAAACTCTACTCCGTTGTCCAAATTCCTAATTTTCAATCTCGCTGCTGTGGCATCATCTTCCTCCAATTCCAAAGCTTCATTAGACTGGAAAGATTGAGAAGACCGACCAGAAAAACAACTGTCTTTAGAATCTGAATTTGCCAGTACAGTGTCACCGATATCCCTTATTCTATCAACGCCCATCTTACTGTCATCAGGAGTTACATCACCCTGTTCATATTCATCAGGTCTGTCCCAACTCGAATTCAAACCAATCCATTTCAAGAATCTATCACGACGTTCATCAACACTTTCTAAATCCTTATTCCAAAACTCATATCCTAAAGCACGCTCATCACTCCCATCACGGGTGCACGCCTCATTACCATCAGAACCCAAATCAGATACAGAAGCGATCTCATCACGGCTATCAAAGAAACAGTCTTCCTCACTCTCACTATAACTTCCCATCATCCTTTAAACTCAAACTGCAAGACTAAACCTTGATAAGAAAAGGAAACTAATATCAGAAACATCCATTTAGCAAACAATCAATCAATTAATCAATTATGAGTAAACCCCAAACCAGTTAGGTAGCTTCCGCTAAAACCATATCTGCTACTCTGATATTAGCTATTCGAGTAAAGTCCTCAACAACATTAACAAGATAATTTATAAATTTTCATCATAATCTAACAATTTTCAACCTACTGCTAACAAAATTCAAAATTCCGATCAAATATGAAACACAACTCGAAAACCAAACACAATTATTCTATCCAAACAAAAGAAACCCCCTTTCATAATTAATAAACTAGTAAATGAACAAAATTGAGCATCAAAATCCTCAAAGACTAATAAGTGATAAACCCACCATCAAGATTCACAAGTAGTGTATAACATAATTCACCATAATACAAAAAGGGGTTCATAAAGATACAATCTTTAACAAGGCCAACACAGAAGAAATAACTAAAACAATATGCTAAACATCAAATAACAAAAATTGACAATAAAGACAAGATTTTTAATACCTGAAGTTCCATGAAATTATGAATTAAACCCCAAAAATCAGTTCAAGAAGGCTGATCTACTGTAACAATTCAAGGGCAAAATTCAAGACTGAGCACACAAAATTGGACCAAATTAAACAATTCCAAGAACATAAAGATAAGATTAAGGGAATTAGAAAACGAAAACCCAACAATTTCGAAGAAAAGGTAAGGCCAAAAGGTGGAAGGTGAGTCGTTATTGTTGTTCTATGTTTCTATTTTTATTTCTAAAATTCTTGCATTTCTATATTTGGGCTTTCACTTTCAAATTGAAGGGACAATACTACTGTATATATATGTAAGGTTGTAGGTGACAGTTTTAACCCCCAATATGATGTGTCCGCTCAACTAACAGTTGTAACCTTTTCAATATTAGGTGCTTTACATAATAAGCCGATGGTCGATCGGAAACAGCTTCTTTAATGGTCGATCGAAAACAGTTTTTTCATTTTGGTGGGATAAAATTTGTTTACATCTCATTCTTTTTAAACTATATTGATGAGATAATATTTGGTATGTTATTGTTGTGCTACATAATATAGCATTTTAATTTACACAATCCTAAATGAGTGTTTTTGTTTTTTAGTATAAGATTAGTAGTGATTTAATGTTAATTGGTACATTATTTTGTATGTTTAGTATTTGTTTTGTGACTCGACTAATAAGGATTTGGAGTAGAAAGAATGTTAATTTTGGATCTTTAATATATCGAACATATTTGCTCATTCAGAATATTACGCCATTCTGGAAAAAATGATGTAGCTCGAAATCCGATAATTAGACACTATATGGATGTAGCTAAGATTTTTTAGAGTCGAGTTCTCTCTAAAATGTTTTTTTGTTGCTGAATACATGAAGAGCTCAACTCCTAACAACTATTGACTGACTCTTTAAGGGATGAGAAGTTTTCCTTATATGATTTTGAACAATCCTCGTTTCTTGAGTTAACTTTTGAGATTGAGTTGGACCAACATTCATTTTCTTGAACAATCCTCGTTTCTTGAGTTAACTTTTGAGATTGAGAACCAACATTCATTTTCTTGAACAATCCTCGTTTCTTGAGTTAACTTTTGAGATTGAGTTGGACCAACATTCATTTTCTTGAACAATCCTCGTTTCTTGAGTTAACTTTTGAGATTGAGTTGGACCAACGTTCATTTTTTTTAACAATCCTCGTTTCTTGAGTTAACTTTTGAGATTGAGTTGGACCAACGTTCATTTTCTTGAACAATCCTCGTTTTTTGAGTTAACTTTTGAGATTGAATTGGACCAACGTTCATTTTCTTTAACAGTGCAATCCAAGTTAGTAATTAGATTACACTTGGTAATACTTAATTTATGTTGTTGAACAAAAATAGTCAAATGCCAATATATGTCTAAACATTGAAAAGTAGCCTAGCTATATTCATACGTGTTATTGCTGACCAAATAGTGAAAGAAATAGTATAATATTACACACTCCTTTATTGAATAGACCATCAACTTAATAGGCGTCACTATCAATTTTTATATTATATTACATAGTAGTAATTAAATAAACTAATACATATAGTATAGTATTTGCAAAATCAAATCGAAATGACAATTATTAAAAGTAAACGTTACGCGTGATACATGCCATACTCCACTTTGTGATTATCTACTTAATTGCTCGTTTATCATAAACTAATTAAGAGAGTAGTTAACTAAACAAATCTAACGAAGATCAAATCCCTACTTATAGATTGAGCGTTTGGTATACTTACTATTCGAATAACTCTAAAATTCTGGTGATAAAAATGATAGTGTCATTTGATAGTCCATGATCTTCCATTTCGTCGTGGAAAAAAGGGATTTAAGTTATATTTTTGCCGAACACATAAACAACCTTTCTAAAGTCAGTCGCGTTTTTTCAATTTTTGATATATATTTCAAGTAAGACGGTATTTTTAAATACCTAATGTTACTTTAAAATGTGCCAATCAAAATGACTCCAGAACTTGCAAAGCAATAGCATTACAAAAGTTACATATAACTAGTACATTTTAGAAGCCGAGTTGCTACGTTTTTTTAAAAAAATAGCCACCACAGCCTAAAAGGGTTATCTTTCGAATTAATCATTTTGCAAAATCAATAACTATGGCTAATTTATGAGAATGTTATGACGTAGTAAGGTAACCCATACCAGGGTGGTTGCATTAATACCATCTTTTTCAGGTAATTAGTTTTATCCATAGGACAACATATTAAGCATTATTTAATTTTGGGGCCTAGCCACGTGACTCATAATTGCCTCATTCTTTATGTTATTTTTGCACAAATAACAGAAAAAAGTGTTATTAAAACAATTACTAAATTGATCCCTCTCCCATAACCAACATGAAAAACAGTGTTCTAAGTATGGAAATTATATTTATTTATTTTTCGGAGTTTATTCAAATGTCGAAATTGTGGCCTTTTTTAAAGAAAAAAATAATAATATTCAGATCAACAAATTGCCACTGCCTACCTTCATAGCTTCCCCTTTCCCCAAAGCATACTACACATGGAAATGGACATGGACATAGACAAAAATATGTATAGAGCTTTAATTTCTCGTGAATAAGGTACATTTTTTATACCTTTTCCCCATAAAAGGACTAAATAATGTATTTGAGGCAATGAGGATTTTAGCTTTAGTACAAGAGGATTTAGCTTAGCGGTAAGTCGCTTCTACTGGCTTTTTTAAAGGCCATAGATCAAATGGTCATTCAATTTTAGGTAATTAATCATGAAAGTCGCTATTTTTTATTTGTATTTGCCTTTGGTTTATGCGATCAGGAGCCCATGTTAACGCGTAAAACACTCCACCATCTCTATCATCACTCTCTTTCGGGGCTGATTAATTTGTTCAAAAGTCACTGAACGTTATCCAATTGGCTCAAATGGTCATCTCTACCAATTATGGTATTTTTCGGTCAGCAGAAGATGGCGTATTCTTTTTTTAATTTTATTTATTAAAAATATTAAATTCTAGGATCCGAACCCGATATAAACCTTGCCCTAACCCCGAAGGTCGAACGGACCAAACCAATATTATATGTTCACTAATAGATGCTTTTCTGTTTTATAAAAAAATATTTACATACTGAAATACTCAGCGTAAATCATAGAGAGGAAGACATCTTATTATTAAACAAAAAATAACAAAAGAATGATATCTTATATATAACGAACCAATAATACTAGGCTGGACCGAGGTTGGGTCGGATTTATATTCGGCTCGGGTCTTAAATTGTTTAGAATTTGAATTTAGTGTTTTAATAAAAAATATTTAAAAATAACACGTCATCTTTCAATGACCGAAAAATATCAAAACCAGATAGAGATGATCATTTTAGTCAATTGCACAAAATTAGATGACTTTTAAACGACAAATGAAAGAAAGACGATCGTAGCTCAATTCTTGGTGGTGGTTTTGCCTTTATTTAAATTGCATTGGGATAGTTAATAGATTGGGAACCAAAAAAGTGGTCCTAGTGGGTGGTAGCTATATCCAATAGAGGATACTAGTCCTTCTTTAATTAATATTTTCGGTGCATTTCTTCTTGTCTATTTTATGTGCCACGGTCCTGCCTTTGTTTATTTCCACATGCAACTTAATTAGTATACATCACAAAATCCATCTACTTTAGTATAAAAATCTATACCCATAGTGATTATCAATCTTTTATACACCGTCTAAGGTTGATTGTTGAAAGATTTTGACAAAATCCTGGCAATCTTCACCCGGACACAATAAATTCGGACGCCCATCATACGGGCACCACATACACGGGCGTCGATCTAAGCTTGGACCTGACTCACACCTCCAAAAGCTAGCTCAAATAATGAAGAATTGTCCAAAGCTTATATGAGCATCTTGCACATGGACGCGTACTGAGGGGTATACACCTTCGCCGAAAAATTACATGGTATAAGTAGATAATTTTTTTTTTTTATATGTATATATATCATATATTTGAGCGCTCTTAATTTGTATTGTATATTTAATTATTTATATTTTGATCCTTTACTGAAAATTCTGGTTCCGCCACTGATTTTGTCCCCTCTCTTTCACTGATGTGAAACTCTTCCCGCATTTCAACAGATTTATATGTTAGATGATAGAGTAGTTCTTCTACCATCTTGAATGATAAATTATATAGGGAAGAAGGAATTTGAACAAACAACGACTCGAATCAACTGTCCTCTTTGTTTGCCTTGGAATATAAGTCAGGTTTATGAAGAGACGGATCTAGAATTTGAACTTTATGATACGTTGGATTCGAGATGTTGAAAGGCTATAGGCCCATAGACAATTGCAATTGGCCAAAATCGTAGGATGATAGTGGTGCAAAGTGGAATAAGGACCATCATGCATGTGGGTATTGTAATGAAATTATAAACTTGTGTCTAGAATTTATAGCAAAATGGCAAATGGTGGAACCAAATTTGTTGGACCTCTTTTCATACCTTTTCACAGATATTGTGGTCCTTTTTTGAAATCTAGTGCACAATTTAGACAAAACATGTCTCTTACACTTTGATTTCTTCTGAGAATATGCTTCATTACTCGTATTAGTGTATGTCTTTAAGTATTTTTGCTCGTCATTTATCTCATGTCCTGATATGGGTGGGGTCAATGAGCAAACCTCTTGTTGGGCTATCTGATCAATATGCATAACCAAAAAATTTCACTCGATGTAATCAAAATTGACTGATATGAGAGTTTGTCCCTCGTTTACCACTGTTTTAGCAAAATACCCTCTGTTTGGCCCGTAGATAACACTTCAAATTGTCAATTGACAAATGCTGCTCTTAGGAAGAGGTTAAGTGGCAAGTGGTGCCTTACAGCTTTAGCCACTTATTAAATACTCAATTTTATGTATCTCCTTACAGTTTTAGCAACTTATTACCGCTTCTTGTATAGGCTAACCACTTTACCTATTTTCAGACTATTAAATTAACTTCAGCTGACTTCATTTGTGGGATAACACTGGGTATGTTGTTGTTGTAAACTAACTACACCCTTTTTTGTTTGAAAGTTAAAATTTTATCTTTTTTCTTTCTTTCTGCTCAACGCAAACCAAAAGGTTTATTGGTTGAAGTCGAGCCTAACTTCAGACTTTTAGTTTAAATATTATTCATTTTTAGACCAAAAAATTTAAGTTGCTTGAACATCACATGAGTATTCAGCTTTAGCCCTGATTGTTTGAAAGTTGTTGGCTATAGCTGCAAATAGTTTTTAAAAAATAGCTAAAATTTAATGGGATGCCTTAAACTGGATGCCAAATTAAATTACCATAAAACCCAACTTTCTTGGGCGAAGTGCACAAATAGCCGCTTTTGCCAGTGGTCTTGGATTTGAGGCCATTTTTTTAGTGGTTTTACATGAGAGATCACTTTTTGGAACTTTAATTTTTGTGGGCTGAAGTTCAATCTATCTGAGCGAAATCTTTACAACTTTCTTAGTTATCAGCTTAGTAGGTCCACGGGGACATGTAAGAGAAAGTTTTACAAAAAATAGTTTGTTGGCAATCACCAAATCTTTCTATTAGCAATACCTGACGCTCATATAAAGGTCTCCAGTTCTTTGATAATAGTAATATTTGCATATCGCTAGAAAGGATCACTTTTGTAAGTATTTTCTTATGGAGGTCACAATTACAACAGCAGTGTCAGAAGAATTCATCATATACAATAACTTCATTTCCACGCATAAATTTCATCACATGTACTCTTTATTCCAGGTTATGATTTTTTGTCCCCACTTAAAAATGGTTTAACAAAGCGGTCTTTAGGGCAACACTTCAAGTTATAAATTGACAAATACTACCACGGGTGCAACAGTTCAAGTTATAAATTGACAAGTGCTGCCGCCACTTCGGGAAATATAAAGGGCAAGTATCGCCTGTAAAGAGATTAAAGGGGCAAGTGCTGCCGAGGCAAAACTTCAAGTTAGTATCTTGTAGGGCGGGATAATACTTTAAGTTATTTGGGAGAATGTTGAAAGAGATTAAAGGTCAAGTGTTACCACGGAGGCATCACTTACTTATAAGGGATGGCGGGATGCAGGCGTCAATATAAGATTTCTTAGAGGTATTTCCGTCTACAGGGTAGCACTTCAAGTTATAAAAGGTCAAGTGCTACCACGAGCTAACTTCAACAAGTTTGAAATCGGATATCACCTAGGGACCATTTCTATAAGACTTTTTATCAAGAGTCAAAATTCTAACAGCGGGCCAGAAGTGTCGATTTCGTTCAAAAACTTTGTATGTTACTATAAGTACTTAACCGCACCTAATGTTTACACCTATTAATAAATAAATAAAACATGTCTCAAATACATCATTATTACTAACCATAGTTAATAAAACTTATGCAACTGATGTTTTATAGGATGCCATTTACATTTAACTTCGTGATTCTGCAATGAACATAATAATTTCTTGACTATCATTTATATGCAAATTTCTCTGTATAATACAAGTCTTGTGTTTTGACCAATATATAGCTACAAAAATAAAAGAATTCTAGCAGTGAAAATAATGAATTAGGTGATGAAATAGCAAATTAATTCCAAAGATGTAGACATCTAAAAGAATTAAAGGGCAATCACGTGGAATCAACAAACGGTGAAGACCTTTTTCCTTATTTGGTACGTTGAGTTTGATTCCTGAAAAGACAATTACTTTTATACCTTTATGTTTCTCCAGTAATTTTTTATTTATGCTCATGCACACATATGCTTTTGGACCTTATATAACTTAAAAGGCGAAATATATCGCCAGTCTTGAACTTGACGTTATGCTCCACTTAGACACTTCAACTAAAGCCATTTCCAGCTAAGCACTTGAATTTTTTTAAAAGTGTTCATCTAGACACTTTCCGCTCACTCTGATGAAAAACTCATGCGCGTGTTTGCACACGAGTCTTACGTAGTTCAGTGACCCATTTGTAGTCTGTCATGTATCATAATTAGACACATCATATAACACACAATACATCCAATTATGTGTTATATGATGTGCTAATTATGATACGTGGTAGATTATAAGTGGGTCACTTAACCACGTATGACTCGTGTGCAAACATGTGCATAAATTTTTTCATCAGAATGGGTGGAAAGTGTCTAAATGGACACTCTTAAAAAAGGTTCAAGTACTGCTTAACTAGGAAGGACATTAATTGGAGTGTCTAAGTAGAATATAGTGTCCAGTTCAAGGGGTTGGCGATGTATTTGACCTAACCTAAAACCTCTAGCACAGTTCTTTGGCCGAACAGCCAAATACACAATTGTCTTTGCATAGTGCTTTCACCCTGCAAATCTTTGATTTCATTGAGGTTCCACATGCTTATGTTATTGTCACTGTTGAATAGGAAACTTTCAAATGCTTTTGAACTAGTCTTAACTGATGATGGACCAGTTATAACATTGAGTATAGTAACTACTACATGTGTCGAGTGTATATATCATACCTTTTGCATTTAACACCGAACTTTTATTATCAAAGTTTAGTACTGAAATTTAGCATTATTTGATGATGCACATGGTGCCAGAAAGATGAATCATTTTGAATCTTCTTTTGATTTGTGCATTTTTTTTAACAAACGCTACATATCTAAGTAGGTGATGATATTCAGGGGCAGATGTAGAAGGTATTGCGCAGATTCGGTGGAACCAAGTAGGTTTAGTCCGAACAGTATATTTGTATTGAAAAAATCACTAAATATGTATAAAAATCATGTCGAGAAGACGAGAACCCAGTAACTAACACAAGAAATCGTTATTCAAAAATTTAGAACTTATAAGGTTCAAATCTTGAATCCGCCTCTGGTGATGATCAGTTAAGAACTTATAACTATAAAATGGTAGTAACACTATTTTTTTTTTCTTATAACAACCGTTTCATATCTAAGTAGGTGACTCTTTAATATCACTGCCTTTATATGTTTTTCAATAATTTAAAACTTTTTTATTCCTTTTTATTTGTCTGTTATACGGAGACATGCATATGTATCATTTGTTAATTAAGCTCGGGAATTTCCTTTTCCATCTTATTAGGATATATATGTTGCAATAAATGTTTAGGTTGTTGGCTAGCTAGAGTCATAGATCACGTACAATGACATGTTATATTAATTCTTTTTAGCAGCATACTGGAATTAGGAGCATGAATGAAACATGCATGATAGCAGTATGAATTATTCAAAACCAAATCTGGATCACTCTTTCAATTATTCATTGCTAGGATGTGACCTTCATTGCGTAATTTGGTTATATAGCTATATAGCCAAATAGCTTAGCTTAAGCATTCTCATAATTGCATGCATGTGACCTTCACATATTAGGTCAACAACAACAACATACTCAGTATATTCTACAGGTGGAGTCTGGAGAAGGTGGGATGTACGCAGACCTTACCCCCACCAAGATGGAAAGGCTGTTTCCGATAGACCCTTGGTTAGAAAAAATAAAAATATCTTAGAAAAATACGCATAAAATCAAAACATCGATATAATGCTAGAAAGAATGATAATACTAAAGCAATGTCCAAACTAAACAGATAAGAACAGAGGATATAAAAGTGAAGACTAAGAAGACTAAGATATAACTGACCTTCACATATTAGGTCAGTTATATAGGCAATATTTCAGGAAAAGAAAAAAAAAATAAACATGAGTTATAAATCCACTTTTTTATATTTATATGATATTTGATCAGAAGTTAATTGCAGATACATAGGTTTAATAACTCATAATTTTTCAAGTGGTAGGTTAACTAATTAGAAAGGTGAAATAATTAATGCATGCATGCAAATCCATGCACGTTACTTATAAAATTTCTATCACAAAAGCCAACAAAAGGTTACATATTCTGATTCAAATTAGAAACCGACAAATTAAAGCAAGCATGGAATAAATCTTGACCTAAATTTCACTATTGTTTTTAACTTTTATTTACTTTTTTGGAACCAAAAAAACTGATTATTGTCTCTTCTATAAATTGCGGTTGCAATGGCCAAAAAAAGTGGAGTGGATTGAAGACAATTTGACTATAGGAGCAAAGTGCAAATCATAAAAAGGGACGTTGAAGGAAAAAGGAAGTAAAAAAAGCAAAAGCTAATACAAAAAGTAAAGCTTGAGTATTAGGAACTATAGTTAATATACTCCATCCGTTTCAAAATGGTTGTCATAGTTCGAATTTTGAGAGTCAAACAAGTTTAATTTTGACCGTAATATTTTTATATGTCTTTTAAATATCTTGAATTATTAATTATTGTGACTTATAGTATTTTTTATGTAGTTTCTAAATATATAAACATCGTTACAAAGAACTTAAAGATTATGTGTTTAAAATTACAGGCAAAATAAACTCGTTTGACTCTCGAAATTCGAATTATGACAACCATTTTGGAACGGAGAGAGTAATTATGTGTTGAATATCAATTATCTCCTTCGTCTAAAAGAAAGGTATCGATAGTACCATTCCTTAGACTGACATATGCGTATTATATATAGCCAGAATATTGATTATAAAATTTAAAAAAGGAGTGGAAAACCAAACTTTTTGAAGGGAAAAAGAAATTAATCAAAGTTCATGTAAAAAGTTGTGTATTATCAAATCATAACCCCTTAGCTAGTTTCTTTTTCTTTTTTTTTCCTCTCAAACCAAGCAAAATTCAAGAAAGTATAAGGGAAAACAAAAAACAAAAAAACAATACATATCTTCCACATTGGAGTATGAAAAGAAAGCACTAACGAGTTTATTATAACATAATAAATAAATGCTTTAAATTATTATGACCTTAAAATCCATTGCTAAAACATGGAAACATGAGGTTTTTGAATTTTCAAATGAAGGAACACTATTGTTTGGTCATTAGTTCAGAGCAAAGTGGGGTTTTTGAGTGCTTTTACTTTATGAAAGTGTCCAGCTTGATGATGAAGTATTAGTCATTTCTAACGTGGAGTGTCATTCTATGTGCTGGTTCCCTCAACTATGTCACCATCCCTTCTTTACCACCTTTTTAGGTCAAAGAAAACTACCCCTTCCATTCGGTATTCGATAGCCGTATTTGAGTTCGATTAATATAAATTTGCTCTGCATAAAGTTGATTAAGGGAAAACGTTTCGTATCAAAATTTTATGATTTAAACTTGATATTTCTAATTAAGGATCGAGGAATCTGAATCATCGCATGCACTATATTTCATGATGGTAACTTATTGAGTTTATGACAACGACAATTTTCATGTAATCCCGAGAAAGTAACATGAAAAATAGAGTAATAAACTTCTTACAATTGGTAATGTAGAGTTTATTTGCACTATATTATATTATCTAAATCTTTGTTAGTTTATCAATTTTGTTATCATTTCAAGTGCAAAATTTCTAACGATATAACTTACTTGTTACACTTCTTTGTTCCTTTTTAACTCTAAAAGGTTCTTAAAAGTCGGTCGTGTGTTTATTTGTTATAGTATTCTATAAAGCTAGAACCGAACCAGTCAATAGAAGTGATAATGCAATTTTTAGAATGATTATCATGGAATTAACTATCATAACGACATATTTATTGATGCTTATATACTTCATTTGGAAAAAGTTATACATTTGTTAGTATGTCCACTGCAGAAACTAAAAAGCAAATGGAGAAAAAGTTTGATTAGGAATAGTTGTTCTTTTTTTTTAATTCCTTGATTAGGCCTTTTCATTTCTTACCCAAAAAAAAAAAAAAAAAATTGCTCGAAGAATAAGGTGGGTTTTTTGCTAGAGTTGTATATTTATTTCATTACGATTAGTTTACAAACTGTTTCTTGCTAGAGTTGTATATTTATTTGTCTTCCTGCCAAGTTAGACTAGTTAGAAAATATAAGGTACAAATTTAAAGATAATTCATATGCCTAAGAATGATATAAAAATAGACCAATTTGACTTAATGCCAGGCTCCCCTAGTCAGAAAAGATAACACCATATAAGTATAATAATATTATTTCTGCAAAGACATATATTCTTCCACTAGCAAATTTAAAAATTTCTACTACTTCTATTACTATATACTAACCATCAAGTGATGTGGTGTAGCGGATGGGGCTACTTCTCTCTTAACCAGAGGTTTCGAGTTCGAGCCCTGAATATGAAAAAATTACTGATAGGAAGCGCTTTCCCCCGAATAGGGCCTTATACGGCGCGAATCCAGATTAACCGGAGCTCCAATAAAAGTACCGGACACCGAGTGAAAAACCAAAAAAATACTACTACTATATACTATGCAAATAGTCAATAGAGTTAAAAGAAAAGAATATCATATAGTATTATTCACATTCATTCACTCTCTCTCTTTCCACAAACATAAAGCAAGATACAACATCCATCCACAAACCATCTCAAACATTCCTTTTTCTGCTTTTAAAACCACTTGCTCATAAAGCTGCTCTTTTTTTCCTTTTCACAATTTTTTTTTTTTAAAAAATATCATCTTCTTGTTCTTCATCATCATCCATGGATACTGTTCAATGGCCTCAGGTATAAACTAGAGAATTTGGAAAGAGATCATTAAGCTTCTTTCTATGTTTTTTTCTTGATCTCATCAATTCTTGGATAATTAGAGTTGTGATAGTAATAAAGTTGTATATTACTTTTGAGAAAGTTGATGGTTCTCCACTTTATGTAATCTTGTTAGGTAGCCCTCTATTTCTTTTGTTTCTATACTTTTTCTTTTTTCTTGTTATATGTGGTTGTAAAAAGGTTGAGAAAGTAAAAAGGATCAAATTTGTTATTATAGTTAAAAGTATAAAGTACAAAGCACCTGCCTTTTTTTCATCTCTTAGTCATCTGAAAATATATTCATGGTGCTTAATTACTAGCTAGTTGATGCATGTTCTTGCTCCTCTTGTGATGAAATACTGAGGCGGATCCAGAATTTAAATTAGTTGATTGGTTTAAGAATATAATGCTAATTGTTAGACTAGAATTTGTATACATATATATGTTGTTATGGTTATTTTCAAATGTTGTTTAGTGTTTTCATTTTGTAATTATTTTGTAGGAGATAGTGGTGAAACCTATGGAAGAGATTATACCAAACACAAATACTTCATCAAAACCTAATTGTGTAGAAAGAAAAGCTAGGCCACAGAAAGACCAAGCTGTGAACTGTCCAAGGTGCAATTCAACAAACACAAAGTTTTGTTACTACAACAATTATAGTCTTTCTCAGCCAAGGTATTTTTGCAAGACTTGTAGAAGATACTGGACTGAAGGTGGATCTCTTAGAAATATTCCTGTTGGTGGAGGTTCAAGAAAAAACAAGAAATCATCATCATCAACCTCTTCTAGTTCCCCTTATTCAAATGTTGTTAATCCCTTGAAAAAACTTCCTGATTTGGTTCCACCACCTCATCATGATCATAACCCTAGTAAGATTCTTGAAGGTAGCCAAGATCTTAACTTGGGTTTTTCATCTGATTTCAAGACTATCAGTGAGCTAATTCAGGTATATATTGTTAATAATTGTTGTGTTAAGTCTTTTGTTTTAATTAAAAAGAAGTCTTGACATGCACATTCAAAAAATAATTATTAATATCCTTTCTTGAAACCAATAGGTACCAAATTTTGATGGCAACAACAACAAGGACAACAATAATGCAAGTATTTCTCCAATGGCTCCTCCATCTTCAGCTTCCTCTTCTGCTTCTTCATCTCAACTTTCAGCTATGGAGTTGATTAATGGGATCACATCAAGAGGATTGAATAATAATAATAATTCCTTCATGTCATTGATGCCTATTTCTCATGATCCAAGTTCAGTTTACTCATCTGGATTTTCTCTCATGCCATCACTAAATTTCTCTTTGGATCATCATGGACTTGGAACTGATCATAATCCTTATGGAAATCATCTCCAAGAAACAAATACAAGTGGAAGATTTTTGTTTCCTTTTGTAGGTCTAAAACAAGTTTCAAGTACAACTACTACAACAAATGATGGTGCTAATGAGCATGATAATAGAGATCATCATGAGCCTGTTGGGGATCAATCTACTGGATCATATTGGAATGGAATGTTAGGAGGAGGAGGATCTTGGTAAAAAAAAATACTACACAATATAATATATCAAAAGGGGTTTAATTTTCTTCTATTTTCCTTAATTATGGGGTTTATTTTTATGATTTTCTTGTAGTGTTTATTGGTGGGGGTGGCTTGTTTGGATTTAAATTTGTTCATCAAAACTAACTCATAGGTGAAAAAGGACTGGATTTTACTCTCTTTTTTTAGTATAGTTGTCATTAAGTTACTACTTTGCATTATATTTGGTGGGAAATTTGAAGCTTATTTTAAGTTTGCTTCATGAGTAGTTTATATGACTTGAGATAATATGAACTTACTATTATATATGGTGCAAGAAGGAATCAATTATTCAAGCCCATATTTTTGGAGGGCACAGCTGAAGATCATCATACTATTAATATTCTTGTATCACAAGAATGAAGGCAAAGAGATCCCACCATTGTTTGTTCTATGCCATTAGAAAAATAAATGTATTATATAATGTGTAATTTTCTAGTTTAATTTGTATTGAGCTTTGTGAGACTTGAATTGAAGGTTTTGCAGCCTAATTCTGAACATATACATGGATTATTTCATGATTTGTCCCAAAGAAGCTTTTAAGGTTGTCAGATTTTGATTCACTTCAAATGGCTATATATGACTTAAAAAGCCATGAGCATCTCCTAGGGACAAGGATTATTAGATAGTGGAAAAGAGTAGCTAGGTTTGATTACATATTATTAGTGGCTTCGCTTATCGTTGTTACCAAGTAAATATTTTCCCTCTTTTTTGTTATTTACATCATCACTGGCCTGGATATCGAGCGAGCGAGCGAGCGAGCTCAAATCGAGTCCGAGCCGAATTGAGCTTTACACATATCGAGCCGAGCCGAGCTCAACCGAGTTTTGCTAGAATTTGACCAAGCCCGAGCCAACCTTTTTTCTTGTGTCCCCATACTTAATAATATAAAAAATGATATTTAAATTTTCTTTTGATCATAATCATAAAATAAAAGTACCGGTTTATTAATTATTAACTATTGCATTAAAATACTAAATATCACATATACTTCTAATCAAGTCGAGTCGAACTTTGACCGAGCCGAGTCAAGCTGAACCAAACTTTAAATGAAATCGAGCTGAACAGAGCTAAAAAACAGTCGAACCCAGCTCCAAGCCGACTCAGCTCTAGGCCGAGACGCCTACGTATAATCTACATATAATGAAAGAAAGTGAAGTACGAGTATGGTTTCAATGGGATGATAATTGCGCATGTTGTTTTAATTATATAAAAAAAAATTGAGTAGGAAAAGGAACTGACAAACTCTACTTTTTTTGGTCATATAAGGGATCCACAAACATTCCCCTTGGCAAGCGTGCTAAGGAATAATCTCTCCCACTAATTATTCCAGATCTATACCCTCCATCTCCATTAAATTATTTTTAATTCAACTACTTATATGCGTGTCAGAAACTTATTCGCAATGGTTTAAACTAGGCCGATGAAATTTAAATACTCCATCTGTTTCAAAATTGATGACATGTTTCGATTAAAATTAAATAAATTTGACTCTTGAAATCTAAAACATGTCATTCAATATGGAACAGAGGAAATACTATATGTATATGTATATACATTAAATAAGTAAGTCTATGTGCAAAGTGCAAACACATACATTAATTTGATATAAATAGCAAATATGGGTAAGTTTTTTTTTTTTTTTTTTTTAACTTAAATGCTTTAATTTCGTCTTAGATTTGGGGAGTTCGCAATGTTATTTTTGAAATTTTGTAGTTTTTTTTGTTCGAGCTATTTTTGAGACTAGTGGGTTTTCTAATATTTTCAGACTTGTTTTGAGTTTGAAAATTATATTAGGAGAACAAAAAGTCTTTACTATATATTTTTAGATGGAGCGCCGCTGTTGCTGCAGTTTCTGATGAAAACCAGCCGCCGCTCGATCATTGCTTCTACTCCTTCGCTGTTGCTCCTCCGCTGTTGTTCGTTGGTGCTCCTCCGGCTAGCTAATGCTGCAGAATTTGCTGCTGCGGCGCTGCAGATCTGCAGCACTAGCCTGCCGGAGGTCCAGCGACCCATAACTGTTACTCTGTCGAGCCTTTTTCCTCTTTTTTTTTTCGTTTTTTGTTTTTTGTTTTCAGATAAAGTGTATGTATGCAAAACCTATTATATAAAAATGTGTATACACTATAAAAAAAAAGTACATATACACTAAAGGTAACTGGAAAAATTGTGTATACATTGTGTATAACTTTTAAATCTGACTGTATACACAAATAATTTTGGGTGTAAGCACTATGTATACGTGAGACCATTTATATACCTATATGATCGTTTGTACAGACTGTGTAATCATTTTTGTATATACTGGATATAAAAAGTAAGGATTAGTCAAAATTAAGGAGGGAGAGTTGACTGACTAACTTTTAAATTATTCCATTTCTTTTTCTTTCTCGAAATATCTAACAAAAAGTTTTTTGTGAACCCTACAAATGAGTTTTAAAGTCAACTTTCGCAAACTCTAACAATTTGCCCAATCTTCTACAAAAAAATCAACTATATTTTCAGTGTTTAAATGATTTTATCATTGATTAAATTAGTTTAAGCTGATTATCAACTTGATACTAGCTTTATCTTTTATTAAATATGATACGGGCTAAACTTGTGAAACTGACAGGAATCTAACTGCAGTACTTATATATATATAAATTTAAATAAAGTACTTTGCAGTATCTCTTTAAGGATTTGTTATCTGCTGTAAGTCACTTGTGTGCACATTCAGCCTAAATCTTTTCTTCAAGGATTTAGTTAGGTTTGAGGGGTCATTTTCTTGTGGCCATTTTAGGAATAGTTTCTTTATTTCTCCTTGGGAAGTTGGTAAAAAACAACAGAAGTTTGCACATTTATGAGTCTTTTTATCCCGTGAAATTCGGGGTCTTTTAACGGAAATCAATGATATATGCTGGCTTTTCATCTAAAGTTTTCCAGGAGTTGAGCACATTTCTATTACTAGCTATTCCAACTAAGCTTATAAAACCTTTGTGTATGAAACTTAATAACTGCTGAACTGCACATTCTAAAACCTGTGTATGGGAAGCTTGCCCTATGAAGACTTTGCAATAGAAACCAGCACACTTATTTGATACAAGCTCAAGAACCATAATGATTCAAGAATAGTGAGTTAGGGTTACAAGCAAAATATCACAACTCGGTCGAAATTTCAGCATTCTCATACAAACAGTTCATACAATGAATATCGAGAAGAGAGAGCCGACGATTTCTTTTACAAAATAATGATACCCTTTTCCAGTTCTTGCATCTGTACAGGGGCATCCCAAGATGCTAAAGCAATCAAAATACTATGTCTTTTTCCTTCCTGTGGTATGTGTTCATTTAACCCAGTTCATTGATCTGCATTGATCCCAAAAATACGAACTTTGTGCATATGTGGAAATTTAGCAACAACCAGTATAAATACTGCGACTGTGTTGAGGAACAGCATTGGATGTTGATAATCAGTTGTGTGCGAGGCTATCAAGTACCTGTCAAGAGTAACAAGTATGAGAACACAATTGAAAGGCATCACCATAAAATCAGTTAGAAATAACAGAATCCTCTCTAGAGGGGAAAGAAAAAAGAGGAACACCCTGCCTTTGGTGGCACAGGCGAGATAAATGACAAACAAACCAATGTCCTGCCGCAACATTAACACGAAGGCTGCACTAGTAGTTGGTTCTGGGTATAGTAAATGAGAACACGACTTTTCACATGCTGATCAATAATCTTAGCTTCCTTCCAGTTATTCCATTTTAAGTGACAGCTAGATCATGCATAAGCTAGCCTACCATTAATATGGCACACTATTGCTCATAATAAAACCATATGCCTTACATTCACCTCACTACAAGTCTTGAAAGAGGGATGTATCTTTTTGACCATTCCTAAATAATAAAGGAGGGAGAAGAAACCCAATATCTAGGGAAGTAACCCAAAGAAGGAAGACCAGGGGCCGAGGAATAAGAAGGATGCTGCAAAATACGTTTTTGTTAAACATAATGTCCTGATAGGGAAGCAAAAAAGAAACCCCCAACACAATCCCCCTCCACCAAACCGTAGCCCAAAGAACCCAAGTTTTAATTTTTTTCAACAAAAGGTTGTCTACACAGATATTCCTTTTAAGTCTATGAACAAATATGCACGGATAATAATTTGACAGCACACATCTAAGAAAAAATCTCAAAATGCTTAAACAATTAACTGAAAAGAACCACAGAATTTACAAAACAATAATAACAAATCACTATTCAGCACCAAAGTTTAAGTTGCTCCCTCTTTCCTCTGAGCTCCCCTCCGAGCTAAAAAAAAAAAGAAAGAATGAAAAAACCCGCGGCCAGGACTAGAATGGAAGCTTCTCCTTTACTTTTTTAGAATGTATCGCTATTTGAAATAAAAAAAAGGTTTATGGATGAAGTAATCGGAATGACAAGTGGTTACGGTTGCGGAAAGCGGAGAAAGTCTGGAACCGTCGGTTACCTTTTGAATCAAAGTAGCGACAATCAAAATTGGCTTCTTTTTCTTTTTTCTATTTTGTATTCCCATAGTATAATAGAGAAGACTGATGATAGTATCAATGCTGAATGATTCATTAAATTCACTTCTACAAGCAAAAGAAGTGGTTTTTTTAGGTGTGCACTTGGTTGAACGTCGTTTCCTATAACAATTCTCTACTATTTCTATTTGAAAAATTGAAAAGCTGTCAGTGATAATTGTTTTGCCTACAACTCAACTGCCTTAGTGGGCACTTCTCCAATGATAAAGATTAAATCCCACCCTTGGGCATTTCTCAGTTATCAAAAGAAAATAATTCAGGGCTTTGATCTAGTGGTTAGAGATCAATTTATGATGTGTGGGACTTGGCCTAGTGGTAAGAGATCAATTTGTGATGGGTGGGATAGGCGCATGCCACTAGTTAGATACTGCCGTAGACAAGGGCCTGATATTTCAATGGAGAAGGGTAGAAGGGCGGCAGACCCATTATTTACCAAGTGTTAAAATGTGTGTCATTGGCCCTCGAAGGTTTCTCGGTTATAAAAGATCCACAAATATACATATTTCCTGGCACAGCTCCTAACAAATTCAAGTTCCCATACATACACAAGTTGCAGGAGCTAGCTCAGCTGTACCAGACACTAAATGTGTTTTTTCTTACACAATCGCATTGACCACTTCCTAAACAGCAACACATATTGTAAAATGAAGAAATCTTAATGGTCTACTTCTGAATAAATCGTACTTTCTTTCTGAAATAATGAAAAGCAGTTGCCACCTTAGCAAAATGTTGGAGTTTAAAAGGTGGAAAAAAATGTGCAATGCTTTCAAAAGAGTCATAAGTATTACTCTGCCCTTTTCTTCAAAAGAGAACAATCAAGCCTCAGCTTCATGAGGAAAACCACAATACACCAATCCATACAACTCAACCTTGGTACTATAAAGACCTTTTCAAGGAGCAAAGATGGAGTCTTGAGACCACATGTGACAAGGCAATGAGTAATGACTTTCCTCAATATAGTTGGAGTCGGTTAATGAGATCCTCAATATCCGTTCCGGCCTACTCAGGTCGATCTCATTTCAATACGGAGTACTAATTAATTAGTCATTAAAGCAAATATGAGTTCTCAGAAACTAGGGATCTCTATATTTTACACTTAACCGTACATGGACATATAAATCTAATTATCTATAACCATAATAAAACACTACTGACAAACATCTGACTCACCAGATTTAAGTGTAATTTCAACATTGCTTCCTTAATATATTAAAGAATTTTACATATTGAGAGACTAAATAAAGATACTGTCAACCACCATTTTTAATACTTCAAGAAAAAAAATTATTTGAAAAAATTGGCAACTTCCAATATAGTATTAATGTCATATAAAAGACGAAATAAAGGGAGTTCTAGTTAGCCAAGCCTGGAAAACCAGAGTGCAATTTAGAAGCTCTTTCAAGCCAGTTGGAGAACTCATATACACGACATTCGTCAATCACCCTTGCAAGCACAAAATCACTAATAGCATCAAAAGTCTAACTAGCAATCAACATGCTGAAACTGACAACTTACAGCACCACAGGAACAACTGTTAGAAACTTCCTATTGCGAGTAAGCTGCTTCCCATTATCTATCTGCTCCCACCAAGTCAACCTATTGTAGATACCCTGGTCATCAGAAAATGGTGTTCCCTTCTTCCAGTGAAAACATTGATATGTGACCTGAAGATAAATAGAGAAGGTGAACTCATTCGTAAAGAGACAGAAAATCTAGAGCAGATACAAATGGTATTCCTTCTTCCAGTTCATAAGAGTGATATGTGAAGTAAAGATAAAAAGAGAAGGCGAAGTTGTGTACAAAGATAAAAGTAACAGAAGGTGTACAACAACTAACAAGGTTGTCACCCATCTATAACACCTGGTCAAGATTTGGACTTTGATCCTAAGAGATAAAATAATCATACACGCGGAAACTCTGACCAAAAGAGAAAAACGTGAACATCATTAACTAGAGTTAGACGCGCCTAGCAATTATGCATAAGAATGATATTCAGATACCACGGTGAATTCTATTTGCTACTAAACACATTAGCAGGAAAAGCTTAGCAAGACTAATGGAAAAATGCCAAAAGGATAAGGGAGATGTGAACTATCAGATTAGAAATCATAACAGAAATACCAATATTCCCAGTTCCATATGCACGTGTTACTCCACGCAAAGATGACTAAATACAGAAATCACAACGAACATAAAATGAACCTTGGACCTAACTCAACCCCAAGAGCTAGCTTAAGAGCTGACGACTTCCCAAATCATAAAATGAAATTAGAACACATGCCCTCTTCTAATGTGCGACTTTAACATCTTCGCACACCCAGTCCTAGACATTTGGATTGTGACTAAGATAACACGGGGGGTCCAGTATTGGAAACACATCATCAAGATAAGTCTGGCACTAATACCATGTAAACAAAAGGGAGTTGATGCCTAACTCAACCCAAAAAAACTAGTTCAATTTCTAAGGATTCCTCAAAACCATATAAAGAGGATACAACCTCACCCTCAACATTCAACCTGACAATACAGGAACAATACCTAGTGAAATCAAAGTATACAGGACATTAAAAACCCATAATTATTTGCTACACTCGACCTATCTATCTATCTATCCAAAAATCAAAACATTTGTCAATCGCAAACTAGTTGGGGTCAGCTATATGAATCCTCATCATCCTTTTCCACTCGCTACTTCTCTAGCTACGTCCTAAAATCAATCAAAGTATCAAACAAGTTTTTTTAAAAAAAAAAAAAAAAAAAAAAAAAAGACTTGAAATCATAAAAATATCAAAAACATCGACATAAATCAGTCAATTAATAAACAAAAGCATTTATCTTCAATATTCTAATTTAGTTCTATCGGAAAAAGTCTCTCTACTTCACTCAAAATAGACCTCATCAACCTCTCGTACCTTACTCGTGGGACCATACTGGATATGTTATTTTTACATTCTAAATTCTAATTTGACAGCTACAAATAAAGCGACAACAAACAATAACAACAATTACGTCTCAATTCCAAACACGAATACAACAAAATATAAATCAGTCAATTAATAAACTAAAGCATTTATCTTCAATATTCTAGTTTAGCTCTATCAGAAACAGTCACTCTGCCTCACTCAAGGTACACCTCACCCTCTCGGACCCTACTTGTGGTATCACACTGGATATATTATTAATACATTCTAAATTCTAAATTGACAGCTACAAATAAAACAACAAACAATAACAACTACGTCTCAATTCCAAACACGAAGCATTTATCTTCAATATCCTAGTTTAGCTCTATCGGAAACAGTTTTTCTACCTCACTCAAGCTACACCTCACCCTCCCGGGCCTTACTTATGGAATCACACTGGATATATTATTATTATATTCTAAATTCTAATTTGACAGCTACAAATAAAGCGAAAACAAACAATAACAACTACATCTCAATTCCAAACACGAAGCATTTATCTTCAATATCCTAGTTTAGCTCTATCGGAAACAGTTTTTCTACCTCACTCAAGCTACACCTCACCCTCTCGGGCCTTACTTATGGAATCACACTGGATATATTATTATTATATTCTAAATTCTAATTTGACAGCCACAAATAAAGCGAAAACAAACAATAACAACTACATCTCAATTCCAAACACGAAGCATTTATCTTCAATATTCTAGTTTAGCTCTATCGGAAACAGTTTTTCTACCTCACTCAAGCTACCTCACCCTCTCGGGCTCTACTTATGGAATTACACTAAATATATTATTAATATATTGTAAATTCTAATTTGACAGCTACAAATAAAGCGAAAACAAACAATAACAACTACGTCTCAATTCCAAACACGAATACGAAAAAAGTATAATAAAAGGGAAAAGGAGACGTACGAGAAAATGAGAAAGATGAACAATAGTCCAAGCCATGCCAGAAGAACAACCAAATAAAGAGAGAACAATAAGCCATGAGAAAAATAATATTAAAATATAACTAGTCCATACACCTGGATATGTAAACCACTCCGTATTCCGATTCAGATCCGTCGGCGGTACCGCCGTTACATATAATTTCGCCATTTTAATTATATGTGTAAATAGAAATGAAAATATTTGTAATTTGGAAAATTGTGTATATTATAAGTTAATTTTGATCAAACGTTTGATATAAAATGATGAGTTTATTTAATATATTGATGGGTGGGACCCACTGAAAGGTTCCTTCATTTTTTTTTTTTTAACTACTACTCCTAACTATATTATTTTATTATTTATTTTTTATTTGCTTTCCTCTTTTGACAAGTGTTAACTAATCGGTAGTGGTATTTGGATGTTCATGATCAATACCATTATCGAATCGAGTTGGTTGGTTGGTTGGTGTGCTACCACCAATGATGTGGTGTAGTGGATGAGACTATTTTTTTCTTAGCTAGAGGTTTTGGGTTCGTCAAATTCAGCAACGGGAGCCCGAGAGGGTTAAGCAGCGTCAGGTTTACCGTCATCCCTGAACAATTTGGCTGGAGTTTCAGAGGGAGAAATAATCCGCTCATGATGCGTGGAAAGTAGGGGAAGAGTCTGATTCAAAAGCATCTGTGATAGATCACGTCGAACTGAAGCACTTGTCCAGGATCTTAGGAAAGGGGAAGCTCAAATGATATCTAATGGGATGGGCATAACCATCAGATACTTTTCTAGCTTCTCGGAAGTTGCTCCCTCTTCCCTCTGAGCTCCCCTCCGAGCTAAAAAAAAGAAAGAATGAAAAAACCCGCGGCCAGGACTAGAAGAAGAGAGATTGGGAGAAGTTCCCGAGTTTTAGTATCCAACCCCCTTTTGAAAGGATCTTTCTAAGGAAACCACTGGTGGTAGGGAGCGTTTCCCTCCGAATGGGATCCTACGCGGCGCGAATTCAGATTAGTCACCCTCCAATAAGAATATCTAACACCGGATGGGAAACCAAAAGAAGGTTGGTGGTTGGTGTGCTTTAGTTGAAAATTAACAACAGGAATCTTACTAAACTTTAATAAAAGCTTTTGTGCGTTTTGAGAATGTCACAAACCAAAACTACAAATACTTGGCATGTACTTAAAATCTATTTGAGTAATTAATATCACCGCCAAATCAGAAATGGACCACTTTGTGTTTCTAGACTTACTTTAAATAATCTTCACAATATGAAAAAGACATTGTTTTGCTTAATAGTCAAAAACTTTGAGCTATAGTTTAAACTTTAATTGAACTAAAGATACTTCAAGCCACCAGTTTGATTTGGGAGGGCAATGGTGGGGTCAAGTCATTATTATGTAAGTTGGTAATCAAAAACAACATAGTTTACATTAACTTTAGTCTAGAACGAATCTTTTATTTCTGCTTATTGGAGCTAGTCACACCTAATTTGGTACTTCCTCCGTCCCAAAAGTTTCTGGATTTGATTGGACACGGGTTTAAGAAAATAAGAAAGACTTTTAAATCATGTGGTTTAAAATGAAAGGTATGTGTAATGTGGGCCGGAGTCTTTAAATCTTGTGGTCTAAAACGAATTTTAGATTTAAAAAGTTGTCATAAAAGAAAAAAGACACTTATTTTGAGATAAACAAAAAAGAAAAAGTAACACTCATTTTGGGACAGAGGGAGCACATCATATACTACTATAATACATGAAATATGTGAAGAATACATGTTTATCAACAATCTAATGGTTAACAAGTTAATATGGTGCTTCAATACGCTTGCTTTGTCCAGTATGAACGTCTATATTAGCTAAACTTATATATACCGAGAGTGTACAACAAATAATTATAAGTAATCGTTCTTAATAAATTAAGTCAATACACAAAAAATATGATACACATATAACATGCTACAAAATAACTAGGCTCAACAACACATGCTAACCACATTTTAAAATGTTAAATGAAAAATAACATGTGTTTGCAAAGTCTTACATGAAAAGTTAAAGTTACATCCGTTCACACTCCCCTTTTTTTCTTTTTCTGAATTTTATTTTAAAATTTCATATCAATGTACTAAAAGCTTGAAAAAAACTTACCAAATTTTAGGAAAACTAATTGAAGCAAAGGAAATTCAATTTTTTCCCTAAATTTAGGATTTTATACTTTAAATTCCAATATTATGACATGAGATTTTGAATTGAAATTATGAATTTTCTCGGAGCCCAGCTATGGCTATTTATATAAAACATTGACTATTCCTCGTTTAATACTCTAAAAGATGGCTAATCATCAAATTACCGGACCTTACGGGGAAAGTGCACGAAAGGCCACTTTTGCTACTGATTTTTTGGCACAGGCCACTAATATCAAATCATTTAGTTTGTGGTCACTTTCGCTTAAAAGATAGAACTTCAGTCCAGAAGCCGCATTAAAGTTCAGTCCTTTTAGGACATAAGACAGAACTTCAGTCCATGGCCATGTTGACTGAAGTTCAGTCCTTAAAGATTGAACTTCAATCCAGGGCCATATGGATTGAAGTTCAATCCTTAAAGATTGAACTTCAGTCCAGGGCCATGTTGACTGAAGTTCAGTCCAGTCCTTAAAGATGGAACTTCAGTCCAGGGGCCGTATGGACTGAACTTCAGTCAATGAACAGAATTTAAGTCAATGTTTATTTAGTAAAGGCCCAAAAGTGACCTCTAGTGTAAGACCAAAGAAAATAGTGGCCTCAAACCAAATATCGGTGTTAAAAGTGGCTGCTGGGTGAAATTTTTACGGACCTTACTTACGTGTTGGGCTACTGTATTCACTAAAATTTCAAAAATAGGCAACACACTACCAAATTTACAGCCAGCAGGCTATACATTTTTTCTTACTTGCATAACACACTTCCTAAATTATAAATTTAGGCACTCCTTCAAAATAAAAAATACTTAGCTACTAATTCCCCTCCTCTCCTACCACTGACCCGACGGCGAAGACCCTCCCACACCGGCGGCGTCGTTACTTTTTTGTATTTCACTGAAGTTATGTTGTTGATTTTGTATATATCATTGCTCGGACAAGTTTATAATTTATACACACAAATTTCCAAAAAAATCTGTACATGAATATATGTAGATAAATACGTATTAAGCAGAGAAATACAAAAATATACACACGAAAAAAATAAAAATTATATAAACATCCTTAATACTGGAGAAATCTGAAAATTTTGTACAGATTTATTCATTCGCACATGCACACTCGTACATATTTAGACAAGTTTATACACGTCTACTGAAGTGTATAAACTTGTATAAATTTGTGTTGGGCTGCTATTTCGCGTAAAGGATGACATTTTGGATAAGGTTCACAAATAGGGATAATTTTTTATTATTTTGTGTGTTGCTTGTCTTTTACTGTAATAATCCAAAATGAAAATCAGAATTTATTGGACTAAGTAAAGATAATACTTAAGATTGGGCTTGATTATTTACAAAATTATGACATTGGGTCAATTGGTTTACCTTTTTGACCTTCATAACAGTGGTTTAGCAAAAAAATTAATGTCAATTTAGTTTAATGAATAAATTTCGGATAGAAATACCCATATGCCATTTTCCCACCATCAATTTCTCTGCAAGTACTATATAAGACAGCATTTGCCACCACCCCTTTTCACATTCTCCTAGCTAATTGCTATGAAGTGTTGCCTAAGACAACACTCGCTTAATATAGCAGAGGTCACACTTTCCTTTGATCCTCCTGCTTACACAACACTTGTTCTTGATATTTTCGCATATTCTCCCAACTAATTTGAAATGTTGCCAAAAAACGAATTGGAGACCTTTCTGCTAAAATAATCTTAAATAGGAATACATTCTCAAGAACCAGTCAATTTTGAATACATTGGGTGAAATAAGCAAAAAATTTCACCTGTACTCCATAAGAAATGGTTTTACAAAATTACCTGCGCTAAGGAATATTTTAGCAAAATTCTCTTATTTAGTCTGCAAGCCAAGACTTCAAAGCAAAAAAAATTGGTAAGTCTTGACAATTGGCTATACTTCAAGGACAAATATTGTTTTGCTAATACCTCAAATTATACGGCGAGAATGCACGAAAACCGGAAGGGTAATAGCCCAAGTTTCAACCCCAAAAGCCCAATAATTATGTTTTGCTAGTAAATTTGTGAGTGTGGAGTCAGAGAAAAAGGAGGTAAGTGATGATGTCTGATTCCATGATAAGTTTGCAAAGGCCATAATTAGCCCCACTACAAGCATCATCTCAGTTACTGGTCCAATCTATGACTCTGAGCCCCTCCCTCAATAAAAAAAAAGTAAACAAAGTCAGTGTCAATTGTCAGTTTTACTGAACCACCAGGCTCTTTTGCTTCCATTATAACCGACATTTGACGCCTCGAAAAGTAAAAATACTTTGCTCTCGAGGTACCACTTTTTGTCTTAAGTGCGATTAAGATTGCTCTTACACCTACTACTACTAGGATGTCACACACTCACATGTTACTAATTGCACTACAAATATTTGTCTTTGAAACTCCTTTTAGTGAATTCAATTTGTAGTTGAAGTAAAGGACATTTTAGATGAGCTTTTGGACTTGAAAGACGAATATATACTAGGCTAGCGTTTGGACATAGTTTTTGGGTGTTTTTGGGGTTATTTTTTGGAAATTTTTTGGGAAATGAACCCAGTTTTTGGGAGTTTTTGGAAAATCCCCTCACAAACTTCAAATTTTGTTCCAAAAAAAATGCATGTCCAAACAAAATTTCAATTTCCCAAGTTTCAAATCCCAAATCCCAAATCCCAAATCATGTCCAAATGGGAGCTAGAAGAAGAGTTAAGTAGGCAAAGTTTTAAACCTCACCCTATAGAGCCCGTTTTGGGTGAGCTGATAAGCAGCTAATTAAGAGTAGTTAGAAATTGAAAAATAAGTGTTTTGGTAAAAGTGCTGAAAATGAGAATAAGAGTAGCTTCATAATCCCTTCAATTTAATTGATTTCTTATAATATTACTCTTTATGTTACTCCCTCCGTTCCAAAATGGTTGTCATAGTTTGACTTGGAGTGGAGTTTAAGAAATGTGGTAAGACTTTTGGAACTTGTGGTTCAAAATAAGTCATACATAAATATGTGGCTATAAAGCATTTCATTAAGGGTAAAGTAGTAGTTTCAACTCAAAAATATTTTCAAATTTAGAATTGTCCCATTCTTTTTGGAACGGACTAATAAGAAAATTATGACAACTATTTTGGAATAGAGGAAGTACAATTTATATAAGTCGTTTGACACTTGTAATTCCAATCATTATATAATATTTGTAGTGTTATAAAAACTTTTTGTTAAAGAGAATGAGAAAGTTTAAATCAAAATATTTTCAAATTTAAGAAGTATCCATTATTTTTGGAATGGAGTAAAAAAATATTGTCACTTAAATTGAGAAAAAATATAATAAGATAACTTATTTAGATATTTGAAGCTAGTGTGATTCTCTAAATGAAGTGATAAACTCACTACTTTACCACAAAGTGATACTATTTTGTAGCAGATGATGATACCTCTCCCTTAATCGGAGGTTTCAGATTCGAGTACTAGGTATGGAAAAATTATTAGTAGAGAGCATTTTCTTTCTGAATGGGACACTAAGCCGTGCGAATCTGAATTAGTCGGGATTCCAATGAGGATACCAAACATCGGATGGAAAAAAAAAAAAAACTCACTACTTTGATGTAAACATAATTGTTTTCAAAGGAGGAAAGAAGAATTCAATTTGGAAAGAGAAGGAAAAAAAAGGGAAAAGAATAAAAGACGAGGAGGCAAAATGGGAGACATTCTCTGGAGTGGAGAGGACAGGAGGATGTAGGCTTTTGTTTGTTTTCGGGGGCCCAGTTTGATGGACCTATCAATTATCATGGGCCTGACCACTGCTACAAAAGTTTGACGTTCTTGAACTTGGTGACAAATGTTCATTCATCATTGAATCATTAGTGCCTTACAGCAACCTTATTAACATAGTAAAATGCTTGTGTTTAATTTCAATTCTGATACTCCCTCCGGTCCATATTATTCCATCTTGATTTCCGAAAAAATCAAATATTGTGGACCAAAAAATATAGGCTAAAACATCAAATAAAGTGGAACGGAGGGAATAATATTTGGTACTTAATTACGTTAACTAGAGATTGGCCACTTCTTAACAAACATTTTGAAAACTAGAGTATGGTGCTGGATGGTTATTCCATCCGTTCCACCTTATGTATCATAGTTTTGAAATAAATGAAGACTTTTGAAACTTGTGGTGTAAAATAAGACAAAGATATTTGTGTGGTTGTAAATCATTTCAGTAAAGGCAAAACTGTAATATTGAAGTTAAATTGTTACCAAATTTAAAATACTGTAATTCTTTTGGAACAGACGAATAAGAAAATACTGCCGCATAAATTGAAACGGAGAGAGTACAAGTAAGATTCATTTACGACGAAGCGACTTCTTATCAGCAATTTTTTCTTCTCAATATTCAAACCAGAAATCTCTTACTATAGATGGAGGGATCCATATTCATTGCACCGCACCTCTTCGTAGTGTGAATGAGGATTCTAATATAAATAATATGTATGATAATTAATTGGATGTAGAGAATTAAATTTGATGGTATACTCTTATCTATAAAGTGCAATATGAAGGAAAAACTTGGCGAAGGATTAATTATATATTACCCTTCTGTAAAAAAGTATATCTCAACTTATTTATCCTGTTTTAACTCGAATTATATATAAAAATAAAATATATATTTTTTAATTTTTTTCCCTTGAACAATTTTTAGCGTTAGCACTACATATGGTTTGAGTTCGTTTAACAATTTTGATATAGGTGTGCAAAGTTATACTATATATTCACTGTAACTGTAATTTGTAAATGTATAGTATGAATTGACGCAAGTTACATATGTGGCTTGAGTGAACATTATTGTCTAATTTGGCTACTCTGTGTTGTCTTCATCAACGAGGCAAAACTCAAACAATATTCTTTGATAACGATATGTATAGATACATAAATAATTAAATGTCAGTTGCTATCATTAAAAGGTTGGTCCAGATTAAACGTGATCTATTGCGGTTTAAAGTTATATGGATCTAATTAGACACATCGTAAAGTATGAGGCTAATGTGAAGATACCCGGATGTGATTTTAGTTTAATGATGGACTAAGCTAGAATTATATAATCTATATTCTACTATAAAAGGGTTATGGTCCCAAACCAGACGTATGATTTCTTTTCTAATATCTCATCATTGGAAGAGTGACAGTCGCCTCACGTCAAGATTTGGAAGATCCAAACTACGGGATTCAAAAATCACACTGGTCGTTATGGATTCAGGTACGCTTCCGCATCTAATATTTTAGTTGTTGATGATTTGACATAATAGATCTTGGGTTAGATGTATTCATCTGCAATTTAGTTCTAACATATTATGGTTTAAGGGTGGCAACGTTTACTACGATTTATCACACTAGACATAACATATCTTAATTGCAAAAGAAGGAATTATTGGTGTTGACATTTGTAAAGTAAGATTGTTAATAATTGCCGTAAAACAAAAGGAAAGACAAATGTATGGTCCGTATCCTAGGTTTAACACAGTCTAATATTAGGATTTTGTCAATTTTCTTGAGAGTGATGTCCTAACATACCATTTTGGTATGTTACACCCTCTCCGTCCCAAATTAAGCGTCTTATTTTCTTTTTTGGTTTGTCCTAAAATGAGTGTCTCTTTCGATATTTAGTAAGTTGAAAATTCAAACTTCCTACACGACAGATTTAAAACCACAAATTCAAAGAACATTTTAGTACATTAAACACCAACTTATTTATCGGTATATATATAGTTTACATTTCTTTAATTTCAGTTTATGAATGATTAATGGCGGTATATATGATGGTTGAAATGGTTCCCGATGCATATTTCAATAATCAAATCAACTTCCTTAATCCATGCAAAAGCATGCAAAACGCCAAAACTAAATACTAATTTCTCTAAAACTTTAGTGATTTTAAGCTGTAAAGTACAATTAAAAGCATTAATCATTCTGGTTATTAGTTAGCACAACAAAAAAGTCTTCTGTTGGGTCATATGCTTCCCTAGAAAGATGAATCTTCATTTCTTTTTCAAATATTATGTCTTTGTTTAACCAAATTCTGGGACATCTGTATCTTACTCCATATCATTAGAATCTTATCCTTCCAACATTGTACAAAAAGTTCATGGTTGAGGAATTGACAGTGTAATGAATATAATTTTTACATTATGATGTTTAATTATATTAGTCTATACCAACATGCAAATTTACAAATGCCAATCTTATATGTTAACCTAAAAAACAAAGTAATAACCAAGTGCAACCAGTTAACAGAAGGGTTTGGCGAAAGGCCCCACTTGAAGAAGTGTGATGTACGCAACCTAACCTAATGCAAGCTTTAGTGGTTGTTTCCAAAGCTTGCACCCGTGACCTATAGATCATACGAAGACAACTTTATCAGTTGCTCCAAGACTCTGATCCCCTTCCGAAAAATAATAGAACTCTTGAAAAATAGGGAAATTAAAAGGAAAAAAGTTAGTTTTCTTCCTTGTTGAGTTATAAAATGGAGTTAGAAAAGACCTAAACCCTAAACCCTAAATCCAGAAACTTTAAATCATAAATCCGTCTCTCGTTGTATCATGGAATTAGAAAAGACAAAGGAGCATAGAGAACTTTGTGATGAGGTTGACTTAGGTGTCAACGGTGATGATGAAGCGTGTGGTGTTTAAAACAGACAGAATCATAAGCTTTTGTAACCTAAAGATAGAAGGGTGGTGCATGGTGAATTGCTAAAAATGCAAAGAGAGTAAATGGAAGGCAACTTTGCGTCTACAATTGGTCTTTGTGGGTCTTATATTTTGATTCTCTTGTTTGGGCAACAACCCACTAAACTTTGGCTAGTTAGGGTAACTTATCATTGTGCCATGTTAGAGTGAGAAGCTGCAAATTAACAAGACAATTCAAATGTGTGTTAATTAGGCATTTTCATTAATCAAATTAATCTTCTTAATTAAGTAGTACTACTATGATTTTGATTCTTGCCTAGCTGACTACCAACATTTGCAACGTACATGTTATCAAGACTATTTTACGATCATTAACATGAGTTATATACCCTAAATGTGAAAATTGCTAAAGTTCAATCAGTGTTTTAAAAGGCGTGAGTGTTAAAATCTTGAATTCGCCTTCTGATTTGACTTATGTAGTAGTAAGTGGGAGAATCACTATTGATTCCGACCATCAGAATATGAAAAGAAACTGATAAGACGATTTAGGACGATGTCTCATTAATGTTAAATTGTAAAGCAAATGATAATGATCGATCTGCAAAAGAATTCCAAGAAAGATTTGTATGACAAAGTGATTAAATAGGTGGTCTGTATGTTAGTGGGTTTGTTGAGGTTTTGGCCTTGACAAATAAAATCACAAACCATAATTAATTGCCATTAGCAAGAAGATTAAAAAGCTAATTTTAGGTGTGCTTAAAGTGGTAAGTGCTTAGTGAAGATTACATTAGATCTGATGGGGAAGTACCAAAGTGGCTAAGTCAAGATTCTCATACTATATAGATCAAGATGTTGCACCTACAGTCCCTTAGTTGTGCTGTAGAGCCTCTTTCCTTTGTATCATGACAAATACTCATTCTGTTCCAAGAAAGGCGGTATGTTTTGAATTTCGAGAGTTAAACGAGTTCATTTTAACCGTGAATTAGAATATATAATTTTTATATGGTTTCGAACGATATTTATATATTTGGAAACTATCGGAATAATTAATAATTCAAAATATTTAAAAAACATGAAAATATTATAATCAAAGATAAACTCGTTTGACTCTCGATATCCGAAACATGACATTCATTGTAGAACGAAGGGAGTAATATACGTCCTCTTTATTAGATTTTAAACATTGGATACCCTATAGTATACATACATTTTATTCCATATTCCTCTCTTTTTCCCTTGGTGGAAGGGTTTTCCATAACCTTAAAAGTTCGATAACTTGTTGCTTGTTTAATTATGCAAAGAAATAGGACCAGAAAAGGGTTGACAACACATCCAAAAAGTAAAATGGCTAATTGAAAAACGATCGAGTACGTACTCAAAGTGAAATTAGACAAAAGTTTTCAGATTTCATTAGGTTTTTGACTGTGGGCTACGTACTTTTTACTGAGGTAAAAAGAGTAAAAACAAGTTATCATCAATCCATCATCTTTTGTAACTTCTAAAATGGTTTGTTTTCAGTGTCAAAGACTTTTCCTTTGTTTGTTTTTAGTCATACCCTTAATATTCAAAGTATATTTCTTTTTAATAAAGTTCAATTTTCAAAAAATATTTAATAATGATAGTCGTAACGAGATAAAACGAGAAAATGCGACAAATAAAACAAGATAGCGGTAGCAATATGTACTACTACTCCAATTAGATTGACACACTAAAGAGAGTAAATTAGTCTATATGTCTAGAAGGTTTTTCCTCAATAGAGCTAGAAACCGAAACTTCTAGTTAAGACATACTTACACTACAAGGATCACAATTATTTCATAACATATCAGGTATTTCTTTTCTTTATATATTATAATCATTCAAAGTTAGAAATTCATCGATTCACTTTGGATTCGAATATAATATAAAAGCTTGTTATCAAGAATTTTAGCTCTAGCTATAGACAGAAATCTCATTTCTTCCGATCAAGACTCGAACCTAAAATTTCTGATTTACGATGAAATATTTTTCACCCATTCTATCACAATCGATGGTGATCTCTATGGACACTCATCATCCTTTGGCTCCTTCAATTCATGGGGCATTGTTTGAGGGAGACAATGGCAGAAGCTTGTATCAGAACATGATCCCTACAAACCCCACACACACTTCTCATGTTTCAAGAAGAATGATAAGTTTCGGATTTCGAGAGTCAAACGAGTTTATTTTGATCGTAGATTTGAACATATAATCTTTAAGCTTTTGGAACGATATTTATATATTTGAAAAACTACATAAAATGTACTATAATTCATCGGAATATTCTCCATCTGCATGAAAGTCATTCGTATACTTTTCACTCTTAAAATTACTCATATATTAATTCACTTTAAGTAATTATGAAAAAGGAGCCATTTAGATTTTTAAATGAGTAACTTGATTGAAAAGGAAAAAGTGGTGAAGTGGAATAATAATCATACTAACATTAAAGTATATAGATGCATAGCGTCTTTGAAAAAAAGCTATAGCTTGAGAAATTTATGTACACTTCTTTTAGTTGACTAAAGTACCACTATTTATACATCATTTTGGATGAAATAGTCAAAACTTTTATGACATACTTTAGTTTTATTTTATTTTGGTTGCTCTAGAAGCACATATAATTAAAATTTAGCTAGCTACTCTTGATAAAGGGCAGCCCGGTGTACCAAATATCCCGCATTACGCAGAGTCCGGGGAAGGTCTCCATCCCAAGAGGTGTGATGTACGCAGCCTAACTTAATGCAAGTATTAGTGGCTGTTTCCAAAACTTGAACCCGTGACTTGAACATTAGCTAGTTACTCTTGATAATGGTAATAATTTTGAGTGTGAATTCAAATATCAGTTTGTTATATTTTTCAAATATATATAATGAAATCAAAGTACATACTCTTGTACACATGCACCTGATTTGGTAAGTTGATTTTTCGTACTATATACCTTCGTCTTATGCATGCAACCAAACGATGAATATACGTAATACGTATAGTGAAATATCATTTTATTACGGTTAAATAATATGTATTTCTGATCTTATTCGTCCATTAATTATTTAATTATGACAAGATAATATGTTTGGTACATATGTTTTTCTTATTCTAAGCTCTTACTAATTGGTTAGACATGATATATATAGTCCAAGAACTCATTAATTAATGACCTATAAATCGTGATAAACTAATGCTCAAATGCAATTTTTGATAACATATAACAGGACTTTAAATAAAATTAATGTTTATTTTATGTGGATTCAAGAAATAATCAGTGTCTTTATGTTCGACAATTATGTTACATTAACAATATGATTTCATTTTATTAATGTTATTTATTGATTATTTATAGCTAAAAGATCTATCATTAAATGTATAGCACCATGGAGCTTTAATAATGTCCTCCCCTCTTGACCATTCTATTCTTCTATTCATCATTTTTCTCGGAGTTAATAAATATTTTATTAACGTATCTTTAAAAGTATAAAGAAAAGTCTTGGAGCAACTGATAAAATCTTGGTGTGATCTAAAAATTACGTGTTCAAGCTGTGAAAACAACTACGAATAGACTGTATATATCACGCCCATTGGGTTGCGAGTGCGACCCTTTCCCATACTTTACGCGAATGCAGAATGCTTTGTGCACTAGAAACAAACGAAACAAGAACAATAAAAAAAGGATCTTCCTAAAAGATCTTATAGCAAAAGACAGAAGAAAAGAACATAAATGTGTAGCATTAAAAAGGAAAATCTTTGTTCCTTTGTTTATTCTTTTGCATAGACAAAGAGTATCCTTTCTTTGCCCCACAATCTCTAATTTTGATTATTTTTTAAACATATATAAGAAGTACCCAAGTATCTACAAGCTTAAAAACTTTAGTGCAAGTGTTACCATTTTTATCTTTTACTTGTATTCCACTTTGGACTTTTGTTCCAAGATTATATTGCTGCTTCTTTTGTTTAGTGCATGAAGTTAACTTGCTGGTTAAACTGTGAAGAGACATAACAAGATTTGCATTTGGTATTTTTAAGAAGTAAAATGTGTGAAGGAAAGAAAGATACAATGGCAAAAGAGACTCTCAAGAACCTTTGTAGAACCCATGGTTGGTGTTATGGAGTTTTCTGGGGTTTTCATCAACGAAATTCTTTGTAAGCTTTTCATCTTACTGTGTTTTTTCGTGTCGTTCAAACATGTTTTCAAAAATATTTTTTTTCTACCAGTAAAGTCTGCGTACATCGACTCTTTCAATATATCACACTGAATATGTTGTCGTTGTTGTGTTTTTATATATTTGTCTTTGTACAGTATGTTTTACAAATATTTTAAGTTGGAAAAGAGAGAGTCTTGATGGTATCACAAAAAGTTTGTTTTTGTTGCATAATTTGTGTATTTTGACTTGTTATGAATATGATTACTGTTTATTTCTAGTTAATTTTCTTAAAGATGTTATTAATATAAAATTTGAAATGAAACTATACTTCCAATTTGGAAATTTTGCTAATCTTTTGGCTCTATGAAATACTCTACATGACAGATTATTAACATTGCAAGACTCATACTATGAAGAAAAAATTGGAGCTGTAATTGATGAAATGCTTCTGCAAGTCCATATTCTTGGAGGAGGGTATGTTGCAAAATGAAACCTTCCTCATAATGGCTTAAAGAATTCTAATAAGTTTTCACAACCATAATGTTGTTAATGACTTATTACAGGATAATTGGCCAAGCAGCATTTACCAAGAAACATAAATGGATGTTTTCAGATGCTAATCATGAAAGGAAAATGCCTATTGGATCATCCAATGATTCCAATTTATTCCTGGTAATGGCTTGTTCTCTTGTTTTGCAAAGCAAAGTTGTTTGAGCTTTTTCTTTGTGGAAGTTTTCTGGTTAAATGACAGGTTTTACTAATTTTAAACCTGGCAATTGCAACTTCATTTTGTAGGATGATGCAGAGTTTGAGCGACAATTTTCCACTGGAATCAAGGTATTCTTTTAATTTTGCTTACAGGACCTGCATATGTTGATTTTAATTAATTTACTGTATATGAAATGGTTTTCTTGTTTTTATGCAGACAATTGCTGTAATCTCAGTTGAACCGCTGGGAGTTCTGCAATTTGGTTCTACTAATAAGGTTAGTAGTAAAGTCTATGTTCAGTAAGCTGAGCATATTTCTCAATCAACTTGTTCAATGTAAAGTCCTATCTTCTTTAGGCTATGCATTTGACAAATTCTTTCACGAATTTCATTAGTCATTGACGGGAAGCATTTAGAAAATTAGAATATGTTGCTGTAGGCATTCACTTCTACAATTATCGAAAGAAGGTATTCGATACATTCACGCCGATCTGTGCTAATTTAATCTATGTTCACTCTCATTTTCCATCAAATTTTGAAATCGCGACTTATATGTATTCTTTAGTCAAATGATTCTAGTCTTTCCATAGACATTCTAATTCCGTTTACTTATTTGTTATGCTTCATGTAGATTCCAGAAAGGATAGATTTTGTGGATCAAGCAAGAAAACTTTTCCAGGGAATAGAAGTCACAGCAGGAATTTTTCCACCACAGCATTCACCTTCATCTTCAAGCTGTGAAATCGATGGTTTAGGAGGATCATTGACTTCATCAATGTGCGAGAATCTGCATTTCTTGAATTCCAATGACTTTCCTACTTCGAACAATGAGAGTTTTATGAAGGAATCTTGTTTCTTAGAAGATATCATTCAGTCCGTGACATGCAATGTGGACAATCACATAATGAATTCTGATGCAGCCAGATCATCTTTGACTGAAAACCAATTTCAAAATGCAAGCATGCAGGGTCAGTTCAATTATTGCAGCAGCCAATTTGATACTCAACTACAGCAACCAATGTTCCAGTCTGCTGGTTTTTTTGCTGGCTCCGACGGCTTCCAGGATTCCTGTCTGACTTCAACTTGGGAAGATCTCCCATCAGATATGAGCATACAAGATTTTGATTTTGTCATTTCCACACTGCCAAACAATTTTGAATATGGAACAGATGCAGTTCCAAGCTACCATGAGAGCTCTGCATTCAGTTCCTTAAGTGGATATGGAGTATTTGCTAATGGGGATAAGAGCACTGAGCAGTATAGCGCAATGTTGGTGAACCAGGACACTGCTGGCCCTCTAAATGGATATAAAGTTCAGTGTCCCGTCAACCTGAGGAATAATGGAGCAGTTAGTAATATCAATGATAATCTATTAGATACAACGGGAATCATCTCAGTAACTGCTGATCAAAACGAGCAGCTTAATTTTAATGCAGACAGCGATGCTTCTGTTTCAATTCAAAGTTCCATCACCAACGCCTTTAACTCAGTTGAAAAAGGAAACTTTACGAACATGTCTCCCTTCGAGCAAATGACTGATTTGGTTGGTGTAAATCATCGGTCTGTAAAGCCAGGTAACCTGGATGATGTACTGAACTCAGTTGTAAGCAGTCATTCTATGGACTTTTGCACTTCCAACTCTGGGTGGACCTCCGGTCATGTTAATGAACACAGATCAGGGTCATCTAACAGTTTATTCTCCAAACTGGGACTAGACCAGCTTCTGGGTGGCGTCTTCAACAGCTCTTGTTCATTTGCCGGATCTGTTTCCGATGATCAGTTGTCAGGAACAAATAAAAGGAGAAGAACTGGAAGTTCTTCAGGATGCAATTATCTGGCAAATCCTCCTGAGTTTTCTAGCTTTGGCAAGACTACAAAGTTGGTGCTGCATGAATGTGATTTAGATAGGACAAGCAACCTTGGAGCCAAGAGTGAGGCCATCACAAAATTGGATACAAGTACATCGATTGGAGACAGATGCAGCATCAATGCGTGCCATACCACCTTACCAGTTAATGGCAATCAAAAATCCTCAAAGCCTACCAAGAAGAAGGCTAAACCAGGGACTCGGCCTATTCCTAAAGATCGGCAGCTGATCTATGAACGTCTTTCAGAATTGCGCGAGCTTATCCCTAATGGAGAGAAGGTGTCGTCTCCCTCTATGTTTTTCTTAATGAACTAATGGAAAGAAATTAACATTAAAAATTTATTAAAATCCTTCTGCTCTAAATAATACGATGAAGAACTCATGTTTCAGTTGTTTTTTGACAGATGAGCATTGATCGCTTATTACACAGAACTGTAAAGCACTTGCTTTTCTTGCAAGATGTCACTAAACATGCTGAAGGACTCAAAAAGACTGAAAATTTGAAGGTAATGATCAATTACTTTGATTGCTTGGATTTCTTTCCACTATAGAAATGCTTCTCAGCGCCAATTAACATGCTTATCAACAAGCAGGATGCAAAAACTCGGCTAGAGAACTCCAAGACTAATGGCAATGGAGTTACATGGGCATGTGAAATTGGGGATCAAACAATGGTTTGTCCGCTGATAGTTGAGGACCTTAGTACCCCTGGTCAAATGCTTATAGAAGTAAGGACTGATTTCATTACTATCTGTATTACCTACAATTATTTTGCTGACTCTTGATAGAATCTTTAATGTATAAGTATGATTAACTTTGTATTGGGTGTACTCTTTGCTCAGATACTATGCAAGGAACAAGGTTTCTTTCTAGAAATGGTAGATATAGTTCGAGGCTGTGGCTTGAACATATTGAAGGGAGCGATGGAGTCTCGTGAGACGAACATGTGGGCACACTTTGTTGTTGAGGCTGAGGTAAATGGTCAACTAGAAAACAGATCAACGAATAGAATCACTTTACTCTCCTTTGGGTTGTTTTCATCTATTTACTCTCCTGCAGGGAAACGGGCTTGTAACAAGGCATGAGATATTTTCGTCCCTCGTTCAGCTTTTACACTTGACGAGCCCAAGTGAAGTCGGTCTGAATAATCAGCTTCATAATATAACTGGTGGAAGGACTGCTCCTATAAATGATTACCCAAAATCTGCAGTTCACATATCTGGCAGCTTACCTGAAAGAGTTCGATGTGTATTATAGAGAACATTGCACTTACTATTCTTTAGAAGATAAGAATTTACGTAGGAGAATTGAATATTGCAGATAGCAAGGAAATCAACTAGCCGACTCTTTGTGACAAGGAAATGTGCACAAGTGAATGCCATTTTCTGCTTTCATCTTCAATGCCCAGTTAAACGAACTTGTTGGGGCACATAGGCGGTTTGGCTTCTTCAACTTCGGGGACTCGTTTATGGTGACATAGGACATGCAAAGGAGCATACCAAGGGGAAGGTGTTTCAAAAAGTTTTTCCCTTCTCTAGGTTGCTCCTTCTTGTACACCTTAGTGTTATTAATTTTCTTTTTCTCTCTTGGCAGAGTTTGTTACTTAGATAACTGACTAGATAGTTCCCAGGTTACTTTTGATTGTTCTTTTCCAGTTTCATTTGTTTCTTCTGTAATCAGGAAACATGATTTACTAAGAAGTGTGATTACATTAGTCTTGATTGACATATAAAAACAAGCATCACCTTGCTAAACATCCATCAGCATTGTTTTACCTTTTTCTACCATTCTGGCTCCTGGCAAACTGTTTGTTTCATTTCATAGCAGGCTATAAGCTGTTGAATTGATTGAACATCCACCTCATCTTCAAGAAATACATGAACATATTTTTGTTAACATGGATGGCTGTAAGACTTAAACTCTTCTAAAAACTCAAGTTGCTTTAAGGGTCATTTTTTAACTATTCATTTTAGGTCTGCACAAGTGAATCAAACTTCATGATACCTCAAGTATTCTCTCAAATAAGTGCAACACCAGTGAAGATAAGTGCCATCACAGTTCAAGTTAAAGCAGAAGAAACCAATGAAAACCTGATATGTAAAGCCATATGAAGTTAGTAACCAAAAATTAATGTGTCCATTTATGGCCTAATTTGTCCAAACTTTGGTAAAACATCAAAAGGAATTTGGATTCATCATAGTATATTCTATAATGCAAATAAATTTTCTATTCCTCTTAGTTTGGGTAATCCACAAGCTCAAGCCATATTACCACCATAGGATACTAAAAGTAAGATAACAAAAATAGAATGTAAGCAAACTTAAAAAGCACAAATTAAAGTGACTTTGCTAGATAAGTTGATTGTCAGAAACTTGTAGAAGAGGAGTCTGATGAAAGAAGCACTTATCTGAAAGGATTACTAATACTATAACTGGAAAGCTAGTATTAGACAATGGGATGACCTAAACCATAATTTTTAGAATAAGGATTAGTTAGTTAGTGACCACCAGCTGTTTATTAAACCAAAACTGATGATATCTTAGTTTAAAATTTTTTATCTTTAATGTAGACCACTTATCAAGCCAAACTGTGATGGTGCTTGTGACTTTGTTTAGACCCTCTGGTCTTTAGAGAAAACTATTCTAAAAAATCCATTGCTTTATGATCCAATGGATATGTGATGCTTAGCTTATTTCATGTAAACAAGAGGGGAATAAAGAAATGCAACTATGTTCTGACCTACTCAAATAATATTTGAAATTCTTATGAAGGAAGGAGACACTTTAAGAATATTAATTATCTGTCAAAAGTTTAATATCAACATCATCTTTACATGCAAGCATTACTATATATACACAGCTCAGGTGAATTCTAGTAGTGCATGGCATTAAGCTCCTAAAGAAGTAACATTCACAATATTTTTGTATTGTATGCTTGTGTTTTTTTCTTCATAAACATGACTGCCATCAATAGTGTTGCTGGGGCAACAGAGTGGAGGATTAGGATGGCTGATGGCTCGTCCGAAATGTTGGAACCAAAATCAAGCCTTGTCACAAGAATATGTCTATCATTCAAAAGCTTTTTAGAAAATATAAAGTTGGTACTATGGAGATTCTTGGAGAAATCATGGAACATAGGAATGAATGAACCTAGAAAGGTGATCCATTGTCTCAAGGTTGGCATAGCTCTAAGCTTCGTCTCGCTGTTTTATTATATGAGACCTTTGTATGATGGTGTTGGAGGAACTGCAATGTGGGCAGTTTTGACAGTTGTGGTTGTTTTTGAGTACACTGTAGGTAGGTACTCCTCAATCTTAAACGTTCTTCGAATAAAAAGAAAGAAAAAAGAAATTTTAGTTTTACGCTTTCTGTGTGATGAGAGAAAAGGCTAAAAATTTCAATAAACTTGCAGGTGCAACACTCTACAAATGCTTAAACAGAGCTACTGGAACATGTTTTGCTGGATTTCTTGCAATAGGGATTCACTGGATAGCTAATCACACAGGCAAAACATTTGAGCCCATAATAATGGGAGCTTCTGTTTTCATATTGGGTAAGTGATCTTTGTAGAAAAAGCATTACCTTTTGCATATGGAATATGGATCATCTGTTCTCATTTTTTTCTTCACTCAAATAGCCTCAGCAGCAACCTTCTCAAGATTCATTCCTGCAGTAAAAGCACGGTTTGATTATGGCGCTATGATATTCATCCTGACTTTCAGTTTGGTTTCAATATCTGGATATCGCATTGACAACTTGTTGAACATGGCTCATGAGAGATTATCAACGATCATCATCGGAGCTTCCTTGTGTGTTATTACAAGCATTTTTGTATATCCCATTTGGGCAGGTGAAGAGCTTCATAAGCTTGTCATAAGTAACTTGGAAAAGCTAGCAGAGTCCTTAGATTGTAAGTTTTTTTCACCTAAACTTTACACATTTCTAAACTTTCATATATTATTCTTACAGTTGGTCCTCAACTGTCATTTCAGGCTGTGTAGCTGAATATTGTAGTGATAACGAGGAGACAACCACCGATACTAAGAAAATACTAGCTTACAAGTGTGTGCTAAATACAAAGGCATCAGAAGATACAATGGTAAGCTTTTGTCAACATCAGTGCAAAAACTTCAGAACTTTCAGGGAAAAAAACCCAACTTAACATGTACTTATCTGCTAGGCCAACTTTGCTAGATGGGAACCAGCTCATGGCCTTTTTAACTTTCAACATCCATGGGGACAATACCTTAAGATCAGTGCATCGATGCGAAGTTGTGCTTGTTGCATTGAGGCACTAAATAGTTGCATCAATCAAAAAGATCAGGTTATAATTTTCTTCTGCTGAAATTTTCTCCAAGTCTGTAACCATTTTCTTTCATCTAGCTAACTAGGTAGCAAATCTTGATTATGTTATAGGCTTCAGAGTTCATAAAGAAGCTGCTTACAAACACTTGCCAACAAGTAAGCTCTAGTACAGCTGAAATATTGAAAGAGTTAGCACTGAACATGAAAACTATGAGAAAATCCTCCAGGTTGGATATCTTAGTACAAGAAAAGAATAGCGCGATCGAAGAGCTGGAAACTCAGCTGAAAGAAGTTTCAGGTTTACTTCTTCTGCCTACTGGGACCAAGAATGAGAAAATTGAAGAGAAGACAGTTGTGAGAACAAATAATGTTATACCTCTAGTGGAAATTTTACCAGCTGCTACATTTGCTTCATTAGTGATCGAAATCGCCACGAGGATTGAAGGAGTTGTTGATGCAGTTGAACAACTATCCAAAAAGGCCAAATTCAAGATTGAAGATGCTGAGATGATCAAACCAAACCAACCAGTCATCAAGAACATAAACTAGTACTACTTGTTACTACTTAATAGACAAACTTTACTCACTATTTCATGCCTTAGTATGTTACCAATACTTTTATTTCCAGTGCATGGAAGTATGCCTAGTAAATGTTATTTGATGCATTATTGTACACTATGAAATTTGCATAAATAGGATGATTTTAGCGTGTTGTTAGATTTTGTCCTTATTTAAAAATTCTTGCTAAAATTAACACAAATTTTGACTAGTTCGTTAAAAGTTCAATATTACTTATGTCAAATCACCAAAAAACTTTGCTTGTAAATTTTACACTCTGTTTGGATCATTGTTACCTATTGTTTCATAATGTATCGTTTTGTATTGTACTGTATTGTATCGTACTGTATTATAAAAACAACGTTTGAATTGATTGTATTGTTTCCCGTTGTTTAGTAACATTGTTATTGTTTGTTTTGATTGTATTGTATTGTACTGTAACTAATAAGTTTACTAATATACCCTTAGTTGTTCTAAATATTAGATTAAGTACCAAATTTTCTTTAATATAATTTGAGGCAGTTTATATTTACTAGTTTATCACCAACTATACCTTGTAAATATATTCATGCAAATTATAATGAAAATAATATTCTATAACGACATGCAAGCAATCATATTATCCAAATAATAGTTATTAACAAAAGTGTCGTCATATATTTTGTATAAAAAAAAAAAGAACATATGGCTTGTAATTAATGAAATCTACTAACTCAAGTTTCACGTTTTTGCTCTGTAATTAATGAAATTAAGAATTATACATTAAATAAATTAAGATAAAATGTTTAATGTAATCACACAACAAGTTGGCTGGTGAATCTGAAGAGGCAGGGAACGTACAAAGTAATAAGAGAGCAAGGGAACGTATGTATTTTGAGAAGAGTGGAGATGAGGTCAAAATAACTACTTAGGTGTATTTAAATAAGAAAATAGGGTAGAGGGTAAAATAGGATTATAAGGTTATAAATAAGGAGATGATGGGAAAGTGTAAAAGCGTAACAATGCAAAACCACCAAATCGGTTGTAACAAAAAGTGGGTCTTTTCATTGTTAGGTAACAACGGAACTTAACAATACAATACAACGAAATTAAAGTAACAACCAAAACAAATGTTGTAATCATAATAATAATACAATACAATACAATGGGTAACAATGATCCAAACAAAGTGTTAAATAGCGGAACCAAGTTCCAATGATTCAACAAAACTTGAGAACAAATGAATTGTTAAAAATCCATAAAACTCATAATAAACAGATTCACAACTTTTAAAAAAGGCTATTATTGCACAAAATACTTAACAGGAACAAAATGTAAACAACACAGCATCAAAGGTACATAGGTTGAAAATTTTTATATTCTGTAAACCCACCTTCGCGGGTTTTCCAGAATAGTTGCTACAAAATTTTTGCTCCCTAAATAAAAAAGCTTCAAAGTTTGGATTTTTTTTTATAATGGTGTTGTTCGGACCAGTTTACGCATACGATTAATTCTATCGGATACCCGCTAGGCCGCCACTTCCCACCAGCCAAAATTTGGATTTTTTTATAGCGGTGTTGTCTGGCCAGACTAATTCTATCGGATACCCGTCACGTCCCACCGGCCAAAGTTTGGATCTTTTTAACTAGTTAGTTTGAGTTATTGAGATGGGTGACACAATTATGTTAACTGAAGGAGCTTCAACTTCATCCCAGCTCAACTCTTCATCCCGTATAATTTGTCGTGTGTATGTATTACTCCTTTTTTGATGTAATTTCAATATTGGGTTTCTTTAATCTTGCTTATTTTGTTTTAATTATTGAGTTATTCAGCTAGTTTGAGATTTTTTAGTTAACTGTTATTGGGGTTATTCACTTGTTGTGGTCAAAGATTGCTCTTTTTTTTTTTTTCAATTATTTTTTTGATTCTTTTTTTCTTTTGATAACTTGAGAATTGAGGGAAAAATTTCAGCTTTCCTTCAATTTTAGATTGTGGGGTTATGCCATTTTTTATAACAGAGAAATCCCCGAGGGCTAGTTGCGCACTGTTCAAAACTCGGTGACTAATGGGCTCACCACCCCTTTACCCTTCTCCACTTAAATATGGGCTTTTCTATGCTTCAGGTTCGAACCTGGAATGCGTGCCAGCTGATATTGATAGATACATGAGTATAGTTCTTTCAGGGACAGAATTAAAAGAAAAAATGTAGTGTAGTTTTATACCTGGAATTTACTGTAGTCTTGTGTTTAACAATGGGCAGTAGAGTTTCTGCTAATATATGAAAGATTTAATTCCAATGCCAGTGAAATACTGGATTTTAGCAATGCTGTGAGGAGAAGAAGGTTAGGTTGTGTAAGTTTTGTTCTCAACATTCTAGGGTCAAGCTCAACTGCTCTGATTGTGGACACCAAATAAGTAGGAAGTTTCTTTTTCGCCTTGACATCCTGTTTGATCTTAGCTTTGCCTAGTGGAAATATGTCTTCCATGAAACTTCATGCCTTAGGAGCACACTTGACTAGTCACTGTTCGGGGTGACTAGATGCATATCTTAGATAATTTTGTGTTTTAACAACTACGGACGAAGGCAGACTTACCATTTAAGGAACCTTGACAATCAACATGTTTGTGAATAGAACATGGTAATATACTATTTCAGGAAGTTCTTTATTATCTTGGTACCTAATATCTCATGCTATTTTTGGTGAAGATTCCAAGTTATGATTGAAGAGTCGATTTGCAGTATGCAACCTTACCAAAAATGGAAGTTTCACCTTCATGTTTCTTCTATTATATATATCTGGGGTTGTAGTTAGATGGTTGAATCTGTAATGGATATGCATATGCATGTAGATGCGTTGATTTTTATTCTGATAATTTACTTTTCTTTCCAAGTTACTTGCCTATAATTTTTGTGAGTGAACTGATGCCTAGATAATTGTTGTGCTACTTTTGGTGCAGTTGTCAGAAGCAGTTTTCACAGTATACCTGTCCCCGATGTAATACCCGCTATTGCTCTCTTCCTTGTTACAAGGTGAGAGAAATCCATTCTTTATTAAGTGAAGAATCTTGGATTTTGTGATTACTATTTGCTCTCCTTATTTCGCCTTATTTTGTCTACTTCCCATGCTGTGAGTTCATCTTTAGCCTGTCAATGCAAAAAGTCAAATATTTTGTTGAGCTTCTCTGATCCTTAATTCATGACTTATTGTAATGGTACTTCTTGCAGTCTCATAGTCTTCGTTGCACCGAATCCTTTATGAGAGAGAATGTCCTCGAGGGGCTACAACAATTACAACCAGATGATGGAAGTAAGCAGAAAATGCTGGACATACTCAAACGATTCCACTCTGAAGAGGAGTCGGATATAATAGATGAAGAAGGTAACCATTGCTTCTTGCCTGCAATAATGAATTTATTCCTGCTCGATGAGTTTCCTCAAGATGGGATTTATTAATTCTAGGCATATATATTGCGGACTTATCTGTTGGGTTGAGCTTTTATTGTAAATACATCTGAAGAAGTTTGATTTGCATATTTCGAAAAAAGGGTTTTGCATAAGAAGTTTCTTTTAAGGCATTCCTGTTTATCCTTTATTTAAAAAAGAAAAAAAAAGACCTTCCTGCTGTATCCTTTAATACCTCACTTTGCAGTGTGAAATTCAAATGCATCCTGTATACTAATAGTTATTTGATGAGTACGGTAGTATTGAGTCCTGCACAGTACTCACTCTAGGTTATGATAGTTCGGCAAAGTTTGTGCAATTGAGGCTTAACATTGCTACTGTTGAGGACAGAATTAGTTCATATGCCTTCATGCTACAAATCTTATCCTTAACGCTTCCTCTATTAACTTTTTGCATCAGAGCCAGAGTCATCTTTGTCTGAGGAGACTATTCAAAAGGTTCTATCTGGTATGTTCCTGAAGTATCAGATTCTGATGCTGTTTCTTTTTCTCGTTTACATTTTGGGCCCTGAGGGAGGGGCGCAGTGTGTTCTTTTTCCTTAAAGCTAAATAGTTTCTGGTGTGTGGTGGGGTGGTGGGTGCTTTCTTTTATTTGCAGGGAACGAGATAGGTTTTGATGATTTATCTGCTGAAGAAAGGAAATGCTTCCAAAGGGCTGTGGCCTCCGGAGAGTTGAGCAAATTGATTATGCCCTGGGAGCCATGGTGGTTGAAGCCTTCTGCCAAGAATATATCTCTTGGTCGGGATGGAACTCAACTTGTCCAGCCACTTGTGATGGAGGATGCAGCTGTGTCTCCAGAAGATGACATAGACAATGGTCCTTTGCACGATGTTCCACTTGGCCCTGACTCTCCATTACCATCAGTAAATAAGCTCAGTGCAGCTGAGCCATCCCCCTTGTTGGCTGTTCACCTTGTTGACATCATATACAGTTATTGCTTTACTCTTCGCCTCTACAATGGCGATTGGAAATCAGATTCCATAGGATCAGCCACAGTCTTGTTGAGTGTCTCTTATGTATTAGGTCAAGGAGGGCAGCCAGAGACTGTGCTGGGAGCTCTATCGCATTGCCTAGAGCAGACCTGTTCACCAGCTTTCAGACACATGGGCGGCCTACAATTTGCATTAGGCCTAATCAATGATACAATAACACTTCTTCATCTTGAAGGTCCAGCCATAGTTTGCTTACTTTGTGATCTAAGGAGGCTAATTCAACATGCAGAGAGGGATTTGAAGTCAGAGAAGCCGCGTAAGTCCAGAAGTTCTGAAATCAAAATGAAGCTCAAGTCCGCTGAAAGGAAGGTTTATTTTATCATGTGCTGGGCTCACGAGCAGACACGAGAAGCATGGTCTTCCTTAGCGGGCATTGTGGAGGCAGAGAAGAGCCGGCTAATGGAATGCGTCGGGAGTAAGACGAATTTTCCAAAAATGGAGAGAGTACAAAATGAGGGTAAGCCTCTGATTAAGGAGGTTGAATAACTGACTATTTTCACAGATAAGAGGTGAAACTTATATGGACAATATCTTGTAGAGACTTGTATAACTTAGATTATCTAAAGATATTTTTGGTATTATTTATGTCTTGGGGCTGTTAACTCTTTTCATCTAATATATCATTATGTTTTCTGGGATGCCTGAAGGTTGAGAGAAAAGTAAAAAGGAAGGAAAAGAAGATGTGGCGTCGCCCGGACTCGAACCGGAGACCTTCAGTGTGTTAGACTGACGTGATAACCAACTACACCACGACACCTAGTTGAGACTTAATATTCCTAAAACACCCCTCTATTTTTTATTCAGCTATAAATTAATTCATTTTAAATTTTTCACGTCCATTAAGAATCTTATATTTTATCAAGGTATACCTTTATGAATGGTTTTTGTGAATTAGGCGAGGATCAAAAACTACTAATCTCCGTTCCAATTTATCTGATAGCATTTTTTTATTCGTCTGTTCCAAAATGAATGACATAATTTTAAATTTGGTAACAATTTAACTTCAAAATTACAGTTTTGTCATTACTGAGATGATTTACAACCACCCAAACATCTCTGCCTTATTTTACACTACAAGTTTCAAAAGTCTTTATTTATTTCTTAAACTTTGTCAGGTCAAACTATGACACAAATTGGAACGGAGGGAGTAGTAGTATATATTTGTTAATTAAGAATATAGTTGAAAATAACTAATAAATTTAGTCGTATAAAGATTCTAAAGTGACAATTATTATGACCGAATCTTTTCGAGCTAAAAGATTACTAAAATGGGATGGAGGGATTAATTGTACACGTGCATGTTTAAACATAAAGTCAAGGGCAATTAGCTACTTTGACTATTAAAAAAAAAGCAATTAGCTTAATTGTCATTAGTTACAAGCTACTATTAACCCCTTAATCCAATTTAACATTTTCAGCTAAATTCCCCAATTTCTATCACAATTTTTTGGGTTTAGGGTTTGAACAATCCCTTTTTTGCCCTAATTAGGCTAGGCTATATGCGTTTCAATACTGAATTGGTGAATTACTTGAGAATTTTCACTAATGGGGGTTCTTAATTTTGCTTTAATTTCACTTAAAGTTGAATTCTTTGAACGCCAATTTAGATTTGGAAGGGTTATTGATTCTTATTCAGTTGCCTGTGAAGCTTTCTCTGAACCATTTCTTTGATTTGTTTTTTTTTCTAGGGTTTCCATTTTAGTTCTTTTTTTTTTTTTGATTCTTTTTTTGTAAAGATGAATTCAGCGAGTAAATTTGATGAGCCTGAAGTTGTTCAAGTATCCCCTGACAAACGTTATATTCGGGTACTTTCTATTTTTGCCCAAGTTTCTATTTTTGGTAGTATTTCATTCATTTTTGTATGTTAATGCTTGTAAATGTTGGTGGTTGTATCATTTTAATGTAGTGGGCGTTGGTCGAGTGGTTAGAGCTCAGCTCGTGATATGTAGGTTAGGCGCACGTTATCAAGTTTGAACATTGCCAGCTAAAAGTCTGGTTTTTAAGTAGACAAGGGTAGAGGGGCGGACACATTATTTCATTCATTTTGTATCTTAATGCTAGTTACTGCTTGTGGTTTTATCATTTGATTTATAAATGAGGTCTGTTAGAAAGAACTTACCCCTAAAAAGGGTGAGTGTTTGCTTTAGTCTAGTGGTAAGAGCTCAACTTGTGATGTGTGGGTTAGGCGCACGTCACAGGTTCGAACGCTGCCACAAGAAAAGCTTGGTATTTAGGTGGGGAACGGTGAGGTGTCTATCTTATGCTTTCTACTCCACTTATGCAAAAGGCTGTTGTATCATGTGATGCCTAGTTGACTAAAAGTGGGGCTTGCTATTGAAACAAAATTATAATATGGGTAGGAATTGAGATGGGTTTCAATTTCATTATGAATTTTAGTTTTGCTCTTTTGCAAAATTATGCATTATGTGAGAAATTGAGTGACTGGTTATCATATGAGGTTAGTTTCTTTCTGCTTCATTTTATGTATTATTGCGGGTTTTGGTGGTATTGTCACCTTCTCTTTGTTTTTCTTCCTCCAGTATAATGAAATCTTGGGAAGAGGAGCATTTAAGACTGTGTATGGCTCCTAGACCCATCTCCTGTTATTTTTGCCTTGTATTTTAATTTTGTTACAATGTAGCTGGTCATTGTTAGGTTTCAATACTTCAGCGTTTAATTTCTCATGTTTTCATATGTAGCTATAAGGCATTTGACGAAGTTGATGGCATCGAGGTTGCTTGGAATCAAATTTGCATAGATGATGCTTTGCAGTCACCGGAATATCTGGAACGGCTATATTCTGAGGTTCATTTGTTGAGGATGTTGAAGCATGAAAACATTGTAAAGTTGTATTCATCCTGGGTGGACGATGTGAACAAAAGTATCAATATGATTACTGAATTATTTAGCTCAGGAAGCTTAAGACAGTGAGTCCTATGTTTTCTTGAATTTATTCGCATCTTATCTTATTTGACTGCAGCCTCTAGATATTTTTAGTTCATTTGTCTAATTTTCTGTGGCTTTTAGATATCGAAGAAAGCACAAAACTGTCGACTCAAAGGCTATTAAAAATTGGGCTAGGCAAATTCTCCGAGGTTTATGTTATCTCCATAGTCACAATCCTCCAGTTATACATAGAGACTTAAAATGTGACAATATATTCATCAATGGAAACCATGGAGAAGTTAAACTTGGAGATCTTGGATTGGCAACAATTATGCAGCAACCTATAGCTCGAAGTGTTATTGGTAGTTCTTTGACTTGGACCTGCTGCCTCTACTTCCGTCAAAACTGAAATATGTTAACTTCTCTTATCATCTTTCCTTTGTGTTTTCTCTTCTCCAGGTACCCCTGAATTTATGGCACCAGAGCTATATGACGAAGAATATAATGAATTGGTTGACATTTATGCTTTTGGCATGTGCATCTTGGAGCTAGTAACATGTGAATATCCGTATAGTGAGTGCAGAAATCAAGCACAAATCTATAAAAAAGTCACTTCGGTGAGCTTCAGTAGTCCTACGGTTTACAACTGTTACTGTGTTTATTTCACTTGAAAGTGGTTATAATGCTCAGGAAATTTTTAATTACAGGGCATAAAGCCAGCAGCTTTAGCAAAACTGACTGATCCCCATGTAAGGCAATTTGTGGAAAAATGTTTGGCCCCAGTATCCATAAGATTGAGCGCAGCTGAACTTTTGAAAGATCCATTTCTTTCATCTGAAAGCTTGAAAGAACCCCTATATGATCTTTTGCTGCAGTCAAAGTCCGTGTCTGAAGCACTGAGCTTATCAAAGTCATGTTCTTTTAATGGCATACAACCTTCACAGCAGAAGTTGCAAAGTGATATGTGCATGGAAAGCACAGCGGGAGATCCTCACTTTTCAAATATAGAGTTTGTGAGAAGTAATGGAAAAAATGAATTTAGGTTACGAGGTGACAAGCATGATGACCATTCAATTGCCTTTTCCCTGCAAATTGCCGAGTTGACTGGTATGTGATCCTGCTAAAAGAATAGTACATGGATTATGTGGAGGCAAATGTTTTGAGTATTGTATGTTTTTAACAGGTCGGATCAGGCATGTCCACTTTTTATATTATCTTGATGTTGACAACGTGAAGTCGATAGCTACTGAGATGGTAGAGGAGCTTGAGTTGTCAAACGATAATGTGGCAACAATAGCTGAATTGATTGATGGCCTTATTTTCAAACTCTCAACAAGCCAGAAATATTCTTTTGGGAGCTCTGGTGCAGCAAATAACTCATCTAATGATTCAACACTGATGAACAGCAATCCAATGTCTGCAAACTTTGTTCAGAATCATGAATTTAAAGGTACTCATAACCAGTTTCATGTCCTTTCTCAGGCTCCTAAAATAGAGGATCACACAATTGGTGACCTGGGAGTTGCATCTATGAATCAAGGGATGAGAACATCAGCCTCAGATGTTGAATATAATAATGTTTTAAGATCTCTTGGCAAGGAGTTTGAATGCATTAAGGGGCCCGCAGTCCATGCTTTGAGCAACTATGAGGGTAGTCTTGGTGATGTTGTAATGAGTGATTGTACCAAAAATTCAGGGATCTCTGTTGGTAGCTCGTGGAATGTCATATCTAATGATTTCAGCTCTAACCTCTCTTCTGTCTCTCTTATCGACGGAGCAAATGACAAAAATCAATTCCAAGATCTCAAGTTGGAACTTGATGCCATCAATATGCAATATCAGCAATCTTGCCGTGAACTCCTGAGAATGAGAGTGGAGGCAATTGAAAATGCCAGAAAGAAGTGGATTAGTAAAAAGAAACTATGTACATAGCTTGTTTCTTGCTACAAATCTCTGACCTTGCAACAGTAGTTACATTTTATTTTTAGGGAAACTGTGCTCTCTGGTGGTTTTTTTTTTTTTTTTTCCTTTTCTTTTACAACTGTCAGCAGTATTCAGGGAATGAGTTGTTTGTATACTTGCTCCTAAGTGAGCTTTTGCAACCCTATAGTTTGCTTTTGACTTGTGAGTTGCTCCTGGGAACTTAGTACCTTTTCTTAGTTACTGTGATCTTGTGCTCTATCAACATTTGTGTCTTTCTACCATGGAATATTAGAGATTTAAGCATTAAACACTACAAACTCATGGAGCATAGTTACAAATGACTATGTTCACATTATAATTTCTCATCACAAGTTAAGGTCAGAACCAAGTGTAAGCAGGGCTTGGACATTTGGGGACAAATCAGCCATCAATTGCTGAAGGAAACAATTTAAAGATAATGATATTTACAATGTTTTTATTCAAGATAGAATTGACAGGATTTTGCAGCATCTCAGATATTCCATCCAATTGCACATCACTTACAAGTTACAAGAAATAGAAGCTGAGATCAGGCTATTGCCTGCAAAGAACAATGAATTGACCTTTTGAATTGATTTAACAAAATGAGCATGTACTATTATCCACACACTTAGACAACTTCATAGTAGACTACCAGTTTTCTTTGACAATCTTGGACTTCTCAAGTATGAATTTGCCTTCCTTGTACTTCTGTGTCTCCTCATAAGCTCTTTCGTATTTCCAACCCAACACCTTATGACAGTCGGAGCAATAGACATCAGCAACTGTATGAAGACCAGTCATGAGATGTCTATCCTCTTTGGCTCCGACAACAATGTTCATAGCATGAGAGAACAAAAATGCTCGGCCATGTCTTCCCTAACGTCAAAATTAGACAAGAATATGATGGTGGAAACACTTCGATAAAACATATAGTATAACTCAACTTTGAACACCTTTAGGCCTATTCATATTGTGGCACAACAGCCAGTGTTCTCATATGCAATATGATCATTGCTTTTAACGACGATATTCAAAAGGAAATAGGTGAGGCAATAGAATTTTCTGTTATCTTGCTATTTGTTTGAATATGTACTAGTATATACTAATGAACACTGGCTAGAAGAGACAAAATGAAGCTATGCGCTTAGCACAGGAGGCTCATCAAAGAGAAATGCATGAAATGATGCAACAAATCCTCATTAACAAAAAAAAAAAAGGCAAAGGAAAGCGAAAGAGCAGACGTCGACACCGTTCGTCGTCTGAATCTGATGCCGAGTCTAGTTCGGGTTCTAGCCAGTAGTAGTGATAGTTGAACCTTAAACTGTTTGTTAAGTTTGTTTGATAATTGTAACACTAGAACTAATGTTGAAAGACTTGTTTCTATTGTTTGGCTTTGTTAGCCTTGTTGAATATCGTTTATGAATGTGTTTTGTCTGGTTTTTCTGCGTGTTACTGAATTTACAGGTGGTGTAGGGCTAATTTCAGATTTTATGTTGCAGGTTTTTACAGGCTTTCGGTCGAAAGGTTGGTCAAAACAATTTACCAACCTTTCGACCGAAATTCGGTCGAACGTCGACCGACCTTCGACCGACTTTCGGTCGAAGAACTGGTCACTTTAAAAAAAATGGTCCATGTTCTTCGACCGAAAGTCGGTCGAAGGGTGGTCGAAATTTCGACCGAAAATCGGTCGAAGGGCTATTTCGACCTAATTTTGTTCGACCACCTCAATCGGTCGAAGATCGGTCGACATGTCGACCGTTGTTCGACCGATTTGGCGGTCGAAAATTCCTGTTTTTTTTAGTAGTGACGAAACTGTTGCAGACACAAAAAGCATAATACAATTTACCAGACGAATTAGGCAAAGTTACTCACATGAAAGGCTTTAGAAATAACATCATCGTGCAGTGCAACTTCATTCCTACAATTGCAGCAACTATATAATCTTGGGCCGATCACCTCAGCCATCGATGATTAGTCGGATCAAAAAGACTGTTTAAGAGCAGCTATATCCTGAGATCATAGCAAAAACATAATAATCTTCAATTATACAACACAAAAAACGAACAGGGAAGACTGCATAGGGTATACATGCCACAGTGTAACAAGTGAATAAGTAAAAAGATTGTACTTTTATCACCAAGCTCTACAATATGTTATCTATCCACAAGAGACACACACTACTGTTCAACATTTCAACATGCCATCAATACTGTGTTTGCTAAAGGGTCATAATGATCTCAAAATTTCAAGAAAATGGAAGGAACAACTATTTTCTTTTTTTTTTTTATAAAAAAAAGAAGCACACATCCATATGAGCAATAGGAAAATACCCAATTGAAAGAAACTAGCAAACAACAATAACAACTACGCCTCGATCCCAAATAAGTTTCATCGGCTATATGAATGCCACTAACCATATTACTCCATTTAAGCTCATCTCACGCCAATATTAGAAAGAAACTAGTATTAAAGATCGCTTGAAGAGATTCAAGACAAAACCTTGTCATTATCGTGTCATTTGCAAAGTCATATATGGGATTCAAGCTTCGTTTGTGGAGTATGCATGATGACAAAATAATTGTATCAAATCTTGAGTACTATAGTACTACTAATATATTATGATATGCTTTTTTTTTTTTTTTTTTTTTTTTCTGAATATGGAGTATACACGTATCCACCAAAAATGGTAACAAAAGCCAAAAGATGATGCATTTGCCTAACATAACAAAAGGTCATCATATATACACGAAGACGACAAGCATGAAGCTGTGTTCAACAACTCTTCGTAGGGTCCAAATCCTATTGAAAATTATAATGTTATCTCACAGTAGGGTCCAAATCGTGTCTATCACTTTAAGTGCAGCTGTTACATTGATGTAAATTAAAACTGTGTCTATCACTTTTGTGTGTGTTTCTTGAAATTGTTTATATAATTGATTGACTTATGTGTAAATGTATGTGTGTGTATAATCATTTATAGATATATGATATCAAAGTAAATTGATAATGTAGAAATCCTTATACAGGAATTGCTTATTATAAAGATTTCTGTTGTTTACTAATACATCAGTTTCCTCCATGCAGAGTCTAAGTTATGCAGCGCTTATACAATAAACTAAATATTGTACAAATTATAATTGACAAAATAATTTATAATTGAAGTATTTTCTTATTATCGTATCCTGAAAAAAACAAGAAGATTATGAAGAAGAAAATTCACCCACCAAACAAGTGCCTATTTTCCTTATAATTTGTTTTTGGAATTCCTTTTCTATTTATGTGTTATTATAGAATTTTCTCCTTTTCTATCTCAAATAATTTTTTTAAAAAAACAAAATTTACTTGTTCAATACTTTGATCTTTTGACTGCACAAAGTACGCATAAGTTAACTAGTGTGTAGAATTAATAGCCGTAAACAAAGAATTAGTTTAATTCATGAAAAGAAAAAGACTAAAGAGGAATGATCCGTAATTCATTCATCAAAATTTATTCTACCGGACTTGTGTTTCTTCATTGTTGATTAAGAATTGTTCAGCCTGTTTCTGTTGTTATACTAATATAATGGCCACTAGCTACAAAGGTGTTGTTCAGGATTAAGTGTTGTTCATCATTTTTGTTTACTAGTATGGCAACCAGCTACAATGGGGGTCGGCCTTTCCCTGAAGATTTAGCAGAGGAGATTCTAGTGACGCTGCCAGTGGAGTCCTTGTTGCGATTCAAATGTGCCTGCAAGAGTTGGTACAGAATTATCAAGAATCCTTGCTTCATCAAACAACACTTGAAAAAGAACAAGAACAAGCCACCACAAATCCTGGCTTATGATCATAGTGCACCAGATGACTCGCCTCCCATCACTTTGATTCCGATTTCAGGTGATGGGGTTGTTGAAAATCCACCTGATCATTTCCAGAGGGTCAGAGGTATGACTTATGTTTTAGGTTCTGTGGACGGCTTGTTTTTGTTGGAGAGACAAATTGATGGCAGCATATACAACGTTTCGTTGGCGTTGTGGAATCCAGCCACGAGCGAGGTGAGGCCCCTTCCTGAACCCAATTTCGAGCTTCAACCATGTCTCAGACAACTCGAGTGTGAGTTTGGGTTCGGATTAGACCCCGTGACTGATGACTATAAGGTTGTTTGGTTTCGGCATTTCTGGGATGACATCAGAAGTGACTTTGTCCGTCGAGCATATGCAGCGGTCTATTCTTGTTCTAGGAACTCGTGGAGAATCCTTCAACCTGAAAATTACGAAATCGTCATAAAAAGATACTATAGGGAAGCCCTTGGTACTGCTTATTTAAGTGGAGCTTATTACTGGCTGATAAGGGCCGATGGTAGTGGTGTTAACTGTAGCATTCTTTCATTTGACTTTGCCAATGAGGTGTTTTGTGAGATTGAAGGACCAGATGCTGGGCGCCCTTTTGATCATGGCGATCTCTATCTGATATTGCTTGATGACTCCATTGCCCTCATGACCTCGGTTGGTGGATTTGATTACGAGATATGGGTAATGATCCAACCAGGGGTTTGGAACAAACGCTTTACCTTTGAATGCTTTGTACATTCTCCATATTTTAAGTCTTGGAATCCAAGCACTCTTATTTATGTAAGTAGTCGTTCTCGCCTGATCTCCTATGATGTTAGGACCCTGGAGGCACGGCGTCTTGGATTTCGTCATCCCCGCCTGAGGAGATCCTACAGGAGAGCACAAGATGGCTGTTCGGTTCATATTTATAAGGAGAGCTTAGTACCAATTAAACGAGAGAATGGAGAGCCGCACCACTAGACATATTTGACTCCTTGATTAAGCTTTAACATGAGTACTGCTACTTGTGTTTATGTTGTTTCCTATATTATTATTGTTATTTTGTAACTCAATTACCATCTTCTGGTTTAAAAATTACTACAAATTTTGCATAGCTGAAAAACTACATTAGAGAAAACGTATTTCTATAAAAATTTTGACTCTTTTTATGCTGACTGTTAACCTACTATAACCGTCTTTATTTATGCGGACTTGGACCGACTATGACAATAAGGTACGTACCATAGTATCACGAGTGCGAACAATTTGTGGATCGTGAAATTTGGACGTGAGACGAATCATGAAACAACCTAGAGCCTCGTCACAATGGAAGCTGCCATTATGTGTGCCAACTCTCTTAATTCTCTCTAATGGAGGAGAGATAATAATAGTGGCCATGTCTAATATAATGGAAATGCTAAGGAACAACGTTATTTTCTTGTTATAGATGATACTATATAGTGAATTAAATTAGCTGTTACGTTACAAGTTATAACTATTGGAACCAGTAGGCTATTTATTATGCGAGTGGATTATTGGGACTATTTGGCTTTTTGACGCGTGAATGACCAAATATTAAAAAAAATAATTAGCAGAATAGATTAGTAAGATTTTGCTCCTAAACACAAAAGGCAAAGGTTAATTTGTGCATTGACAACATATTTTATGAAGATTAGTAAGATCTGGTGACATTGACAACATATTTTATGCATTTAATTCAACCTGGTAGCATGATATTGTTGTCGTGCAAATTCCCATCACAACCTCTTGAATCACTGTTTGGTGGGCAGGACTTGAAGGTTGTCATCTGTTTGTCCAAACAGAGATATACCTCATGGAGTAGAAAATGGGTATCCTTCTTCTTACGTGAGATATAAACATTATTATTACCCACCAACGCAGAGAGAGCTCTCAATATATTTGTTTTTGAGTAAAGTTCCTCGTTTGATTTCTGTATTCCTGCATCAACCATGTAGTCAAGCAGATTCTTCTTCCCTTTTATCGCAATCATTGAGTTGTGTACCCTCCTAGCTGCTCTGAAGTAGTCGGCAGTGTTGATCGATGACGCCGAACAAACGCCATGGGTTCGCCATTCGTATTTCCAGAAGCTTTTATCCACACCGCCATCATGCAAATTTCGCCAAATAATTTTGAGATGATTCTCTAAGTCTGGATTCGCGTTCAACTTTAATTTGCAAAACATAACAAATGACAAATATAAGCTTAATTCAAGCACATATATACATGATAACAACATTCTCTAACTTTTTGTCTGCTATACTTTTTATTTGTTGGAAATTAAGAGTACGTACTTGTGAACTTACCATTACTTGAGCTGGTTTATCTTAAATAAACAACAATTGTTTGCACTGCATATATGTGAGGAAAATACACTTACCGCAATCTCTACTTTTAGGTTTTCTTTGAAAGAATTAATTCCAGGTGGAGGTAGTAGGCTGACTCCCTTGTCATTTGCTGGCCAAAGGCCATGGATGAAGAATTTTGCTGGAATACCAGGTTTACAGTCATTTGATTGGCAAAAAGTAGGGGGCCACTGTAGCACGTACTGCATACAGTGATAATCTCGTTGACTTATAACTGGTGAGCAAAAAGTGATTAAATATAACAGGACGATCAGGTAGTGATACTCCATCTCGGTGAATGAACTAAGTAATTGATCAGGGTTGTCTTATATATATAGCTTGGTGTAATGAACCAAGTAACTGAGGGTTGTCTTATATATATAGCTTGGTGTAATGAATCAAGTAACTGAGGGTTGTCTTATATATATAGCTTGGTGTAATGAACCAAGTAACTGAGGGTTGTCTTATATATATAGCTTGGTGTAATGAACCAAGTAACTGAGGGTTGTCTTATATATATAGCTTGGTGTAATGAATCAAGTAACTGAGGGTTGTCTTATATATATAGCTTGGTGTAATGAACCAAGTAACTGAGGGTTGTCTTATATATATAGCTTGGTGTAATGAACCAAGTAACTGAGGGTTGTCTTATATATATAGCTTGGTGTAATGAACCAAGTAACTGAGGGTTGTCTTATATATATAGCTTGGTGTAATGAACCAAGTAACTGAGGGTTGTCTTATATATATAGCTTGGTGTAATGAATCAAGTAACTGAGGGTTGTCTTATATATATAGCTTGGTGTAATGAACCAAGTAACTGAGGGTTGTCTTATATATATAGCTTGGTGTAATGAACCAAGTAACTGAGGGTTGTCTTATATGTATAGCTTGGTGTAATGAACCAAGTAACTGAGGGTTGTCTTATATATATAGCTTGGTGTAATGAACCAAGTAACTGAGGGTTGTCTTATATATATAGCTTGGTGTAATGAACCAAGTAACTGAGGGTTGTCTTATATATATAGCTTGGTGTAATGAACCAAGTAACTGAGGGTTGTCTTATATGTATAGCTTGGTGTAATGAACCAAGTAACTGAGGGTTGTCTTATATATATAGCTTGGTGTAATGAACCAAGTAACTGAGGGTTGTCTTATATATATAGCTTGGTGTAATGAACCAAGTAACTGAGGGTTGTCTTATATGTATAGCTTGGTGTAATGAACCAAGTAACTGAGGGTTGTCTTATATATATATAGCTTGGTGTAATGAACCAAGTAACTGAGGGTTGTCTTATATATATATATAGCTTGGTGTAATGAACCAAGTAACTGAGGGTTGTCTTATATATATATATAGCTTGGTGTAATGAACCAAGTAACTGAGGGTTGTCTTATATATATATATATAGCTTGGTGTAATGAACCAAGTAACTGAGGGTTGTCTTATATATATATATAGCTTGGTGTAATGAACCAAGTAACTGAGGGTTGTCTTATATATATATATAGCTTGGTGTAATGAACCAAGTAACTGAGGGTTGTCTTATATATATAGCTTGGTGTAATGAATCAAGTAACTGAGGGTTGTCTTATATATATAGCTTGGTGTAATGAACCAAGTAACTGAGGGTTGTCTTATATATATAGCTTGGTGTAATGAACCAAGTAACTGAGGGTTGTCTTATATGTATAGCTTGGTGTAATGAACCAAGTAACTGAGGGTTGTCTTATATATATAGCTTGGTGTAATGAACCAAGTAACTGAGGGTTGTCTTATATATATAGCTTGGTGTAATGAACCAAGTAACTGAGGGTTGTCTTATATATATAGCTTGGTGTAATGAACCAAGTAACTGAGGGTTGTCTTATATGTATAGCTTGGTGTAATGAACCAAGTAACTGAGGGTTGTCTTATATATATAGCTTGGTGTAATGAACCAAGTAACTGAGGGTTGTCTTATATATATAGCTTGGTGTAATGAACCAAGTAACTGAGGGTTGTCTTATATGTATAGCTTGGTGTAATGAACCAAGTAACTGAGGGTTGTCTTATATATATATAGCTTGGTGTAATGAACCAAGTAACTGAGGGTTGTCTTATATATATATATAGCTTGGTGTAATGAACCAAGTAACTGAGGTGTATTTATAAACAATAACATGGGAGGTGTAAAGATAGCAGAGGTGAATGGAGGGACCTCTAAGTACGTAGCTAAAGCCTAATATATTTGACCATTTTTTGCAAAATATATTGCTAAGTTTATACTCCATATATTTTATTTAACCATGAGTAGATATAAAAGCAGGTGATACAATGCTTCTTTTTTAATTAATACAATAATAATGACACCAGCTAAAACAGGAAAATATAGTAACCAAACATAGAAAAATGAGTCACAAGAAGAAAATGATGAATTTAAAAGTTAGGATAAGGCTTACATATATTGAAGAAGAGAAAATTTTCAAAAAATCATACGATAGACAGATAACACCACATAATTAATGTCTTAATAGTTAACGCTTTAATAAAAGGATTCACCTTTTGTTTTGCTATGTGAACTTATTTACTTTTTAATAGTATATTTTGAAAAGGACCTATTTATAAATTTTGAACTATTTTAATTCTAAATTTTTCCTTTTATTTTTAATTATCGCCACTCAAATACTAACTCAGGGTGAATTAATTGGTGTATTATTCTATTTCTTTAAAATATGAAGATGGTTGATGAAATTTAATTTTTTACTACGTGATATTATTTGAGATATTTGGATTTTTTTTTTTTTTTTTGAAAATATAATAGTTCTTCATAATTGAAGGTCATTTGTGAAATATTGAAAGTATATCTAATAATCTAACTCATTTTTAGTCGTTGATGTTAGATCAAGGGGTTTTATCGTTCCATTCGAAAGGTGAAAGAAGTACTGTTTTTCAAAACCAAAAGGCTAAGGGGGCTATGTGGAATTTACTCTAAACTTTATAAGCATAAGAACTTGCCATGCACCAAGACATTTGTCATGGGTAGCACTACACATGTCCTATATCAAGACATTTGTCATGTTTGTGAAGACACTTATTGTTCATGGGATTGCAAGGGCCAAATGGTGTATTCACTTGTAAAGGTTTTTCTATGCAACAATTTATCATGACACATGGTAAACTTTTGAAATACAATTGTTGTTGTCTACAACTACTATATGTATTCGGATATTATCCTTACAATATTATCCATCTTTAATCTATGGAAATATTTTCCAGCAATATTATCGCTTCTAATAGGATGGTGGATTTTTAAATTTTAAGAGAAAGCACCTTAGTAATAAAGGAGCTGATTTGTGACAGTAAAATCTAGTTTAAGTACTTTTTCCGTTGTGAAAAGAATGACACAATTTCCTCGTTAGTCCGTCCTGAAAGAACGACACAATTCTAAATTTAAAAATAATTTGATTTCAAACATCTCGCTTTTCCCTTAATGAGACGATTTATAGTCACACAAATATCTACGGCTTATTTCAGACCATAAGTTTGAAAAGTCTTCATTTTTTTTTTAAATTTTGTGCCAAGTCAAATTATGATTTATAAAATTAGAACGGATGGGCTAAATGTATATTGTACAATAAAGTTTTCACACAAACATACACACATAATGCGATTCCGTCATTAATAATAAAACACTCTTTCATCACTAATTCGGGTTTTGCGTTAGAGATGGGGGAGCATCTAAAATGGTATATGTAATAAAATAAAATATTGATATGTATTGTAATTGTTTGAAAGTATTTGTATAATGTGTAATTAAGCTATTTAGTTGTCTCCTAGTGTAATTTTTCTTAAATAATTATGTTAACAAGGCAATCAGAATCAGATACTAGTAATTTAAGGAAAAAATTGAATTATGAAAACAATAGTTTACTCCTTGTAACTGTTGCTTATTACAAGTGCCTATTTTCCTTATAATTTGTTTTTGGAATTCCTTTTCTATTTATGTGTTATTATAGAATTTTCTCCTTTTCTATCTCAAATAATTTTTTTAAAAAAACAAAATTTACTTGTTCAATACTTTGATCTTTTGACTGCACAAAGTACGCATAAGTTAACTAGTGTGTAGAATTAATAGCCGTAAACAAAGAATTAGATTAATTCATGAAAAGAAAAAGACTAAGAATTGTTCAGCCTGTTTCTGTTGTTATACTAATATAATGGTCACTAGCTACAAAGGTGTTGTTCAGGATTAAGTGTTGTTCATCATTTTTGTTTACTAGTATGGCAACCAGCTACAATGGGGGTCGGCCTTTCCCTGAAGATTTAGCAGAGGAGATTCTAGTGACGCTGCCAGTGGAGTCCTTGTTGCGATTCAAATGTGCCTGCAAGAGTTGGTACAGAATTATCAAGAATCCTTGCTTCATCAAACAACACTTGAAAAAGAACAAGAACAACCCACCTCAAATCCTGGCTTATGATCATAGTGCACCAGATGACTCGCCTCCCATCACTTTGATTCCGATTTCAGGTGATGGGGTTGTTGAAAATCCACCCGATCATTTCCAGAGGGTCAGAGGTATGACTTATGTTTTAGGTTCTGTGGACGGCTTGTTTTTGTTGGAGAGACAAATTGATGGCAGCATATACAACGTTTCCTTGGCGTTGTGGAATCCAGCCACGAGCGAGGTGAGGCCCCTTCCTGAACCCAATTTCGAGCTTCAACCATGTCTCAGACAACTTGAATGTGAGTTTGGGTTCGGATTAGACCCCGTGACTGATGACTATAAGGTTGTTTGGTTTCGGCATTTCTGGGATGACATCAGAAGTGACTTTGTCCGTCGAGCATATGCAGCGGTCTATTCCTGTTCTAGGGACTCGTGGAGAATCCTTCAACCTGAAAATTACGAAATCGTCATAAAAAGATACTATAGGGAAGCCCTTGGTACTGCTTATTTAAGTGGAGCTTATTACTGGCTGATAAGGGCCGATGATAGTGGTGTTAACTGTAGCATTCTTTCATTTGACTTTGCCAATGAGGTGTTTTGTGAGATTGAAGGACCAGATGCTGGGCGCCCTTTTGATCATAGCGATCTCTATCTGATATTGCTTGATGACTCCATTGCCCTCATGACCCCGATTGACATATTTGATTACGAGATATGGGTAATGATCCAACCAGGGGTTTGGAACAAACGCTTTACCTTTGAATGCTTTGTACATCCTCCATATTTTAAGTCTTGGAATCCAAGCACTCTCATTTATGTAAGTAGTCGTTCTCGCCTGATCTCCTATGATGTTAGGACCCAGGAGGCACGGCGTCTTGGATTTCGTCATCCCCGCCTGAGGAGATCCTACAGGAGAGCACAAGATGGCTGTTCTGTTCATATTTATAAGGAGAGCTTAGTACCAATTAAACGAGAGAATGGAGAGCCGCACCATTAGACATATTTGACTCCTTGATTAAGCTTTAACATGAGTACTGCTACCTATATTTATGTTGTTTCCTATCTTATTATTGTTATTTTGTGTATTACATTATTTCACAATTACCATCTTCTAGTGTCTTATAGGATAGAGAGGTAGGAAAGTTGTGAACGACACTCCCACAGTATCTTCTTATTGATCTTGACAGACATGTCTTGAAAACTTTTGTCAGTTAGATTCTCTATTAAGGGAAACAAACAGAACAAGTGACTATAACCATGTGAATTTGTGTGAATGATGCAAATACCTTTAAGCATTGGCTAACTTTTTTGGTTCATCTTCACAGCACAATTTAATAATAACTAGGCAGCCCTGTTTAACAATCCTTTTGGCATTTGACAAGAAGCATAACGACATCCAACTTAGTGTATGATAGCTTAGGGAAACTTGCTAGATTTGTCCCTGAGAGATGTTGCATTACGCCCTTGAGCCAGCCATTTTTGTCGAGTTGAACTAATGAGAACACACTGAATCAAGTCAATTGGAAGTCTTTTTTTTACGCAGGGTCGGTGTGTATTTTACAAAAACCATGCTGACTAGCAGCAAATATTACACACTCAGAGTAATGCCAAAAAGTTCTTTCAAGTTCTACTACTTTTTTGGCTTGAATTTCAGGGGCATTCATTTCCCGGTGAAATCACTCGGGGATAACAGCTGTGATTTTGCTTATAGCTGCCAATGTTCTGACAATCAGAATATTTGAACATCCAGAAAAAATTGGACTTGACTAAGGTACAAAGCATGGCTATGGCACCAACTGTTAAAGTGATTCTTGGTTCAATTGCATTTGCTATCTTCTGGGTGTTAGCAGTTTCCCCTGCTGTCCCTTTCATGCCTTTTGGAAGGACTGCAGGGTCTCCTTGGTGCTATGCTTATGGTCATTTTTCGAGTCTTGACTCCGGATCAAGCATATGCTGCTATCGATCTTCCAATTTTAGGCCTTCTCTTTGGTACTATTGTTGTTAGTGTTTATCTAGAAAGAGCAGACATGTTCAATGGTCACATAAATCATGCTGATACGCTTAGAGATTGTGGCAGTGTTATAGAAAGTGAAATAAACATATAGTCAAACAAGTGAAGATTGTGATCTCCAAACTAGAAGATTGCAACTGTGAAGTTACAACTGAAACACCAACAACAATAATAAGTAGGCAATACTGCTAGTTAAACTAGTTGATAGACAGTTCATTGACATGAGAAAGTCTTAGCTCTAGGGATACTCGACAACACAACTTATATAGTGAATTAGGATTGAGAATAACGCAACACGATTGATTCATATAAGAATTAGCCCTGCTGCTGGAGACCTGTTTTAGCCATAGCAAGTGCACCTTCATAGCTATGATTTACTCCAATGAAGCCACTCATATGCACAAAAACAGAACCAAGGATTCCAGTCACTTTTGTAAGTTCTTCATTAGTAAGACCTCTCCACTGACTTGGAAGTGCCTTTCGGCTCGCAAAACTGTATGGAGTTACTGCCACAGCCTGAACATCCCAATCATTACTTCTTTGGTCCTACAGATGAACATATATTCAATTACGAGATTATTAGAGAAAACCATATTTCACCAAGGAATACTTGGAAAATAACCAAAACGTTTAATAACAATAAAACAGTATGTAATTGTGAAAAAATAGGATGATAATTGCCTGAAACAGAACATATTTAATTGTTGGATCAATCTTCATCTCCTCTTCAAGCTCGAATAAGTGAGACTTCCACTGCAACACAACATAAACAGGCATTAAAGAAGTAGTCCGTTCTTTGTCAAAATAACTAGAAACCAGGGAAAAACTTAAAAAGTTTCTACTGAAGTGTCAATATGGAACTTACGGGACAAGATCTTGACAGAACCACAATTTCTCCGCTAGGGTCGACATCCTTTCTTTTTAGAAGAGCTTCATTGACAATTGATCTCGCTGGTAACCAGGATTGTGCGTGGTAGTGAATACTCTAGTAATTATGAAAAAAGCAGAATCATCAACAACATATGTTTCATTGATCACTTAGGTAAACCAACAAAAATATAAATCTTTTGCTGGATAAGTACATACTAGCTAGCAATGTGTGGAAAACCAAAAAGAAAGCTTAGAAAACTATAAATAGAAGTATGTTAAAAGAGAAGCTAACTTCAAGAAACTCGGGGACTGATCACTGTCATTCCAATCCAAGTTGAATCTCGAAACTCTTGAAGGCAATTGTGTGTTTATTACATATTTCGGGGGCTTATCTGTGTCATACTGATTAATTCCATTGTCATGTGCATCCACTGCCTATTAAATACAACATGTTCTGTAAGTTTAACTGAATTGGTTTGAACTATATATACATATGCAAAATGAGATACTAGCTGATACCTCTATGAAGTTTTTGTAAACTGTTAAGTATAACCTCTGCAAATCGGGATGTCCTTCATCAAGTTGAGTTTCTTTTGCAATTATCTCCTTTCCAAAATGCTAGAACAATATATATAATTGGACATATAAGAAAGAGCGAAAAAAAAAATAATCAATAACAAGAAATCAGTAGGCTGTTTTACCTTGTAGATTAGACCAGCACTGCTAAGTTTAGTGGTGAAGCCAAATCCAAAAACCTCCTCAAAACCCTTCTGATGATGATCATATCGATCTCGACTTGGATCATATACTCCACCAACATCAAGCACAGCATCAAGTGTTTCCAAGACCTTCAACATTTAATCATATTCTTAACATAGCTGAAAAACTAAAACGTATTTCTATAACAATTTCGACTTTTTTTATACTGACTGTCAACCTACTATAACCGTCCTGGACTTGGAACTGACTATATTTTGTGCATGCATAAGCGGAGTTGATAACAGTAAGGTAGGTACCATAGTATCACGAGTGCGAACAATTTGTGCATCATGATATTTGGACGTGAGACGAATCATGAAACAACCTAGAGCCTCGTCACAATGGAAGCTGCCATTATGTGTGCCAACTCTCTTAATTCCCTCTAATGGAGGAGAGACAATAATAGTGGTCATGTTGTAAATGCTAAGGAACAAAGTTATTTTCTCGTTATAGCTTATGATATATAGTAAATTAAATTAGCTGTTACGTTACAAGTTAAAACTATTAGTTGGCTATTTATAATGCGAGTGGATTATTGGGACTATTTGGCTTTTTGACACGTTGAAGGACCAAATATTAAAAAAAGTAATTAGCAGAATAGATTGGTAAGATTTGTTCCTAAACACAAAAGCGAAAGGTTAATTAGTGAAATGATGAAATCTTCTTTAGCTAATATATTAATAGCAATAAATAGCAAATGAAGGACACGTAGTTCCTTTGTGATTACAATGGAGCCCCAAATTAGCTGATCTGGTCACATTGACAACATATTTTATGTATTTAATTCAAACTATTAGCTTTATTTTTTGCCAATTAATTAATCACGTTTTTAATTCGCATAAAGAAGCGTGATCATTTTCTACTCTTACCCTTGCAATTAAAGAGGTAAAATACATTAATATACTTAAGTTTGATTAGTGAATGAGGATAATTTGGTAAAGAATAATAATAGTATATATTTTCTTAATAAACATAAAAAGAGAAAATATTAATAAGTAGTAGTATTTATTAAAAAGTTAATTACTTAATCATACATTTGACCAAATTAAATCCGAACTCAAATTTGTTTACGGAGGGAGTATAAGGGAATGACCTATAATCATTCTTTAATGGTGTCACAACGAGTAACCTTCTTTTCTATATTTAGCTAGCTCCTAATTTTATCAATGAATCCATCAACATGAAACCATTAGCAATTCATGAATATAATTTCATAAATAAATACATCGACTCCCTTCGCCAACAACCTTATCAGTTTGAACTCGACGCACAGGGCTTGTCTAGTGTAATTTACCAATCCTGTGTGGTTTGCGAACTATTACACAATGATGCGCGGTTTTACCTAGAACACACCAAAATAATAGCGGCTACGAGTTCTTTAGTTTATATTAAAAAAAATGTTTTAATCTCATCCAATTTTAGGAAGTTTAAGGTAAAAAACTTGTATGCTTGGTATTAAATTTTAAGAAAAATATATTTGATGGGCTATTTGTGTTGTTATTATTTTTTAAAAAATATGTTTTTTTTTTTTTTGTTAATTTCTGAGAATATTTCAGTAGTACAAAACATTTATTTTTTTCAAGAAGATAAGAAAAAAAAGCACTTTCACATTCTTAGTCGACGGCCATTTCTTGCCGGAGACTAATGCACTATGAAGACCACCATAGCCACTTCTATTTCCTCATTAATTCCATACCCAAAAACCCATTTCAGCAAAACAGTGAAATTCTCAGGCACAATATCTTCATTTTCACGGCTAAAATATATAACTATAACTTGCAGTAGTAACATTAATAACAGTTCAGAAAATGGTGAAACGAGGAGTTTAAAGGATGCATTGGCTGGTATGGTGGATGAAAGAGTTGAAGAACTTTTGAACAAAGAAGAAAACCGGGTTTTACTTGATGGTTTGGAGAAAGCAACTCAAAGAGTAGAAATGGCCAAGAAAGAACTTGCTGATATTGAAAGACAAGAATTAGAGGTTAAGTTGTTGAAAGATTATATCACTCAGCTTGAAACTAGAGCTTCTGAGGTTTGTTTTTTGTTTCCTTTTTCACTAAGTAGTATAACAATAGATCGTCTCGGGCTTTGATCTAGTGATAAGAGTCTTAGCTCGTAATGTGTTAAAAGTCAGCTTTTAAGTGGGGAAAAATAGATGAGCTAGACTGTTATCCACCGAGTCTTGAACTATGCGTCGTTGGCTCTAGGATTTCTCGGTTATCAGTAAAAGAACTAATGCAACAATAGGTAACTAGGGAAGCCTAATTTGGTAATCTAAAGAACAAAATAAGTTATAACTGGTTTAACTATACTACAACCACTCTCCACATTCTTGATGTATAAAAGTTAGATTTTTCTTTCGGACTTTCTTCCTAAGTTTTAAATCGTTTCTACCTTAGAATTTTTAGCTATTCTTGCATTATTTGATTGAGCAACAAATGTGTAATATCACTAACTAAACATATAGACAAATGAACTAGTGAATTAATGGCCTTTGGCAATTGGCACAGGCAGCATTCTACCATGTATCCAGTTGTATCACATTGGCTCGTAGCTGTACTGTATCATATTAGTCTATATAGTTCTATTGAGAGAAAGGAGGAACTTTATTATAGTTTTTCTTTTTTTATTGATAGAGACTGCTATTTGTTCCAAGATTTCCTTTTGTATGATAGAATGTTCTTACCTAACTAAATGGTGGTGGTCTCGACGTGCAATTGCTAAACCACCGTGCAATGGTTCTGAAAGCTGCTTCCAAATAAAGTGGAAACTAGGTTCTTTAATTGCCTTTTCAGTGTAGAGTAACTTGATGATGTGTTAAAAGTAACTAATGCACCATCATAAAGGAATATAAACAAAGTGTTTCGAAAGTTTGAACGGCTATGGGCAAAGGCGTCCCTGAAGTGACCTCAGTCCAAATTAACAATTATCTTGTTTTATCACTTTGTGTGCCTGTATCAGATAAGAGTAAGATCTAGAGAACCTCTAACTTTATGACCATTTCTCCATTTGTGAGTGTCATCCTTGTGCAAGGGCCAATCTTCTCTGTATCGTTCCTTAAAGAAGGATTATTTTGATTTTTGGAATAAAATGTATGTAAAATAGAGTGGAATGGATACATGTGATTTATACAACTGACCTCAACTAATTCGTGGATGGTATAGAGTTTATTGATTGATTGACATGTTTTAGCACTTTCAGTAGGAGTGTGCTTTAAGTTTGCGAAAGCCTTAAGAATCATGTTAGCATAGTTCTTGGTCTTGCAGATGTCCTAAAAATGTTGCTAAAACTTTTGTTGACCAGTTGTTGCTATGTTCTCTGCAATAGTTGAGGTACTGATTGTTTGATTCAATTGAAGATTGAAGAATGCCAGAAAGATATTTCAGTAGCAAGAGAAATGATTGAAGAAGCTGAGCGCTCCCTCAGTGTTGGAAATGATGCTTGGAGTGGTGCTTCCGGGGGAACAGACGGCGGTGTAGTGAATAGAAATGAGGAGAGAGTAGAATCCATAAAAGCAGCATCAGTTTCTGCACTTGTTGGCACCCTTGCAGCTCTTCCGATTTCCTTAACTCGGATCACCAGCTATTCAGAGCTAATACTCCCTCTCTCAATCACCTTTATTAGTTGTGCTTTGTTTGGTGTAACCTTCCGATATGTTGTAAGAAGAGACCTGGAGGATTCTCATCTCAAGTCAGGAGCAGCTGGCGCATTTGCCGTCGTCAAAGGTATTATTCTCCCATGCCAGCTCATTGTAATGTGTCAGTATGTTGCTCTTCTCCTTCCATTTTCTTGGGTAATTTTAAAAGGGTACAACTCAGGAAGCAGTGAGTCAAAGTCTTGGGGAATTTTAAAGCTTGTCATCAAGAGTTCAAAAATAGCCTAACACAACTGATTTTGATTTGAGGTGTACTTGATTAAGTGATTCATTAGATCAAGGGTTCAATTAGCTAAGTTATTCCTTAGCTGAGTTGCCATACCTGTTTCTTGGCTATGAGCTTGTAACTAGTGTTACTGATGTGCACACATATATTCTATTCCATTCAGTGTGCTGTCTTGCCATAACTAAAGGATCCTTTTCCATTCAATGTAGGCCTTGCTACACTTGGAGCTGGACCACCATTGGAGTTGGATGCAAGCAGCTTCTTGTCTCATGCTCTTGATGGCGCGATATATGTCTCTGAGAATCTTTTGATCTTCCTTTTTGCTGGGGTTGGCTTAGATTTATGCTTTAAGTTGAGGATTTTGAGCCCTTTTCCGATTGAAAGATCAATTTCAGAGACTGATAAAATTTAATCTTGTTGCTAATTTAATGTTTGTAACAGTATATACGATAAACAGACTTTGTAGCTATTAACAGAATTAAACTCGAAATTCTGTCTGTAAGACATTCACTGCAATTATCCGTGAATGTAAAGAAATCCTGCCGAGTCATTCCCAACAGACTAGTTTCAGGAGGAATAAAGGTGAGTGCTTTTCCATCATTCAAGGTATCAAGAATAACAATGAAATGGATACTAGGAAAAACGATTCCTCTATGACTATTATAATAGTACTACATAAAGTCTTCTAAACTATCTTCCGAGAGAAAGAACCTTATAGTGTAACTCCTCTTTTTTATAATGGTATTTACAACATTGATTCAATGAAGCTAAATGGACTATCTATCTTCCAATTCCTTAACAGGTTAGAGCATTGAGATTCCCAAAAGTGGCAAGGACTAAGGATAATCTCATCAACAGATGTGTAGTTGACCACAATGCTGCCAGAGCCGGCCTCAGTCTAAGTCCTGCAAGTATGGGAAACATCTTGTTATTTGAAGGAAAATAGAACAGTGAAAAAGTACTTGGACTACAATAATCTGTCACTTTTCAGCATTTATCAAGCAACACTTAACAAATGCACATTTTTACTATAATGCAAAGGTGGAAGTGAGACCTCATAATCGTCCAACCGAAAGCTCACAATAGTGGGTTTCCTAGCAGTAACCTTGGCCCTCTTTGATTCAGCCAAAGCTCTCTCTAGATCCGACTGTGACAATGGCCTTGGTGCCTGTAACATAATCAACAAATCAAGGCGGCAGATCATTAAAATGAACAGTTACCATGTGATTTATAAGTCATAATCAAACCCACAGACATTTTCTGTGACATGCCTGCCTAGCACTACGTGAGTTGTAGCTGGAAAAGCAGATAACAACAAACAAAGAACAAAACAATTTGCGGAAGTATAAAATATATTAGCCACCTGCGAATGCTCTCCTTTCTTCTCATCTTGCAAATACTCCCTAAGCGGAATAAAGGCAGCTTGCTTGCAGGCTTCAAGAATGTCTGAACCAGTGTATCCCTCACATAAGCCAGCAAGCCGATCAAAGTCAATGTTATCTTTAATTCTCTCCCCCTTCAAGATTACTTTCAGTATCTTTGACCTATCAATAAGAGAAGGTTTTCCAATCTCAAATGCCTGAGAAAAGCGCCTAATTATTGCCTCATCAAGGTCACTTGGGCGATTGGTTGCTGCCAGGACCATTACTCTAGCATTCTCTGCAGAGACAGAAATTTCATTCATTTACCACTTATATGTGGTATACCATCATTAAACAACATATTTTTACAAGTTTCAATTTCTAATATGTAAGCCAAAATGGATGCTGAACAAGAGAGACTTCCTAAGTTTCTACAGAGCAGATGAGTTTGAGAGAGGATAGATCAGATTCAGAATCCCATTTTCTGCAAAAAGTTCATACAAAAAGCACGGAATAACAAAGGGATCATGCTTCAAACCAGGATAAGATATAATGTCCTAACAGTTAAAGCACACATGCTGCCAGAGCAAGGGTGGACTCCGTTGTACTAAGGAGGTGCGGCAAATGGCTAACATGCTTTGCCTAAAAATATACTATGCATATGAATTATATTGCGTAAAGATAGAGCATAATTTTTATACCGATTCCCTTCTAATTTGGGATTCAGGTGGAGTTGATTGCCTAAGCACCTTCGGCACATTGGCAGAGGACTTGAATGAAGCTTTTGTCCCATGTTCACCTCCTTCTTGTCTTTTCTTTTTAAACAACACAGTTCTTTCTTTCAGATAACAACCTAACCTTGAGTTCTTCTTATCGAAAGAACAGAATATTCCTGCCAAACCATCTCAAAACCACATATACAAACTTCCACCGACACTTTTCTCCATAGTATCACTTCAGTTTCCTTTCTTCTCCTCCCATCCAATTCTCCGTCGCAAGCTACAAACATAGAGACGACAAAGAGGAAGAAGAGAGACATTCTCTTTGAGTTGTTAAGCATGATAAACTTGATAGCTATTCTTCCTCTCCACTGAAACACTTCCCTTGTCACCGGCAAAGTCTAATGTAGCACTTGCCGCAGCGGCTTTGGGACACTGCCACAGTGTATCTCCCTGGTAAGAAAACCTTTACTTCCTTCTTGCTCTACTCCATCTCTATTTCCAGCCTAATCTACCAAAGTTTTTGTTTATTTTTCATAAAAATGTTCAATTTATATATAGTTTGTTTCGGCCATCTTTGTGTCATTTTGTTACTTTAAGGCATAAATGTGCAAATACAAAGAATGGTTAAATTTTCATGAACGAAGCTAGAATTATATGTGAATTTGAAAATGAAGTGAAGTTAGAAAAAGAAAACTCACGATCAGTAGTAAAACCATCCCATAAGGCCATGAACTCAGTTTTCATGCTAGTCAGCGCTTCAGTATCGGTTGCCCGACGCTGGCCCAAAAAACTGTCAACTTCATCAATAAATATTATGGCAGGCTGGAGCTTATAGGCCAAACTGAAAACAGCAGCAACTGCCAGAAAACAAGGAAAGTAAAGGAAGGGGAGAAAACCAAAGGTCATGTGCTTACTATGGACATTAAAGCTAGAAAATGCTGATATAGTATGCAAATGATTAGAAAATCTCCTTATCCAGTTGCTTGATCTTTCTTTCCCACTTTAAAGTAACTGCAATTATTATCAACATAAAGTCAACCCCTCGATTCAAAATTCACTCACAGAGGAAGATAGCATGCTGCTTCCCATAACCCCACTTCCTAAAAGCTAACACCTCCAACAACTCCTAGACCTTTCGGTTTTCTTCCTTTTAGTGCCACCAAGGAACTGTAAAGGATGATCCGAGTAGCTCCTTATAAAAAATCAGAAAGCCAGCAAGAAAAAACATTATTTGAGCAATATATTCCTCCTGAGTATGAAAGGAAAGCAAAATTATTTCGTCTACTATCAAAAACTCAGCATGCTAAATCAACCCCTCCAATTTCTTAATCATCTAACCAAATAGCTCATTGCAATCAATGTGGACTTCTAATTTAATACAAACTTAGCTAAGCTAAGGAACTTAGAATTACTCACCAAGCTTTTGGGCATCACCAAACCACTTGCTCATTAGAGTAGAAATCTTGACATTTATGAACACAGCACCAGACTCTTTGGCAATCGCTTTGGCAAGCATTGTCTTCCCTGTCCCAGGTGGTCCATACAACAGAACCCCTTTCATTGGACCAAGCAATTTACCATGACAAAACAACTCAGGCCTTCGCAAAGGTAAAATGGCCAGCTGAAACAAAGTGTCCTTAATCCCATCCAGCCCCCCAATCGAATCAAACTCCACATCTATGTGGTCTGGATTCACAACATCCCCAGAAATCATATCCTGCAAAGAATTAATCAATAAATGAAAAAGAAACAAAAATATTTCCAAGAAAATAAAACTATAGCAACCCCAGCAATCATATACCAACAACAACTATGCCACAATCCCAAGCTAGTCGGGCCGGTGTATAAACCCACAGTCCAATTTCACTCTATTTGGCATTTATTAGTTCCAGGGGCGGATGCACAATACAAGATATGAGTTCTGTCGAACCCAGTAATTTTGGCTCGAATCCGTATATGTGTTAGCAATCTAGTAAATATGTACGAAGATTAACTTTCGACCCCTGTAAGTCAAATGGTTTAGTGGCATTCTGAATCCATAAAGTTCAAATCATAGAGGTTCCCCGTTACTAGCTAGAGGTTCTCTAAAGTTCCTGCTGAAATCAAATTTATATAAAGGCTAAAAGGGCTCCTAGAAACACTAGGCCTTTGGTAAACTCAGCACCATAAATAAGCACACTATCACGACTACACCTATTCAACTCTATCCAATTTTACACCATCAAACACCGGGCCTGCCCCTCTACCTTTCTCCACTTAAATACCGAGCTTTTGTCTGTAGCTGAGTTCAAACCTATTAAACAACACATCACAAGCTGAGCTCTTACAACGCCATGGGTCCTTTTTACTACATTCTTTTTTACAACCGAGAAATCCCCGATGACCTAAGGCACACTGTTCGAAACTCGATGAAAAATGGTCTACCCGTCTACCTTACTTAAATACTGAGCTTTTGTCTGTAGCCGAGTTCGAACCTATTAACCAACACATCACGAGCTGAGCTCTTACAAAGCCTTAGGTGCTTTTTTACTACTACATTTTCTTTTTTTCAATTAATTGTTCAAGTAATTTTGTATCCAAAACAATAGTGAAAAATGTAATTACCTCATAAGGGGAAGTGTGAATAAGAAGGCGACCTAAGCGTTTAGAAAGCAATTTACGAGATTCTAGAGCCTTCTTAGAAGCTTCTCGATTCGGGTCAAGATTACGAAGCCCAATTAATAACAAAGCCATGCCGCCTATGCTTATTGCTGCGCTTGCTGCGTACAATATAAGGCCTTGTATCAGCTTCCCCTTTCCATTTCCATCCCCCATTTTTAGGGTTTCTTCTTATGGGATTAGAGAGAAAATGATTCTTCTAACTAATTTAACTGACACAGGTTTGTTGAAGGCAATTGCAGGCGCGCGCTATTTTTTTTTTTTTTCCTTTTTCATGAATATTTTCTATTTAAAAGTGAATAAATTAGTAGTAGTAAAAGAAAATGTGGCAATTTAATTTCTTTTTTTTTTAAGTTGGCTTCAGAAGCGGAAAAAGTATAATATGAAAGATGGGGTCCGAATATTTTGATTTCTATATTTTTCCTTTGATTCTGTTACGATTCATTGCAAGTTATAGGATTTAACTCTCACATTGATCATATTAGGATTCATGTAGAGTTTATATAGCTTTGGACTCTCATCTTTATAGCTCGCTTTTAGAATGCGGTGTGTTCTTGGATGGTTACATTTATATAATATTGGGTTCACTTTATTAGAGTAAGATGAACTAGTTGCTATCATGCCATTCTTATACTACAAATTAAGCAAGAAAAGTAGCTTGAGAGTTGGACATAGGAGTAGTTAATTGATGTGTCCATATTTCTAGCTTCTCTCCTACACTTGTACAACTCACAAACTTCAATAAGCTATCATATATCAGGTTTTAAGCTTATTTATAACTATGAAAATACACTAGATAATGTTCTGCAAACATTGGAATATAAGAAATGCAGATCAAAACGCTCCAGAAAAACCAACATAACTTAAATTCTTCACTGCATTATGCAATTTTTTAGCTGCCAACATGGAAAGAAACTCTTAAAGATGTCCAGCGTAAAAAAACTACGATTACAAGCTTTCCACAGTCCCAAATACTTTCACCATCAGGAGCCCCAAAATAGATAGAGAAACAGCAAGAGGGAAAAAAACCAGTAAAACTACAATTAAAAACAGATAAAGCAGTCATACTACAGATGTGAAAGAAATAGTCCGCCCTGGTCAAATCTTGAATTTGGTGCAGAGTCATATCATAACATTCAGATCAATCCGGTTTGTGTACACAAAGCACTTATTTTATCATCGATGAACTGCCTACATAGTTGCACTCCAAATTCTGATTGTATCCATCCAAGGATTGGCTTTAGGCTCGTCAAAACTTAGCCTTAAACAGGCAATTCTAGTGTTTCCTTCCACTAAGATCTTCTCCATCTTCATTCAAGGGCTCAGGATTTTTGGAAGGCCTCCTAGAAATTTTCCACCTCCTTATCTCGTCTCTTGATTCTTCTTGTGATGAAGGCAAGTTCTTATGATCATCCATTTCCTCCTTCAAGCCAATTTGAAAGATTAGATGAGAATGAAAAACTTCTAAATCATCTAGTATAAGTGCTCGAGTGGTTGATACCTCTTCTGAGACTTTACCATCTTTCTTCCTATCAATTGAAGGTAGACGCTTTCCAGTCAATGCCTGAAAGTCTCCATTTTTAATACTTGCTTCTAGCTGGAACCAGAAGATATTCCCAATGAGGACCTCAGCATAATTGATTTATTGAGTTTGAGAAAAAATGTAGATATATTACCTGAATGTGGAAGATGCACAAGAGGATGCTAGCAATTGGTAGCCAGCTGTCTTCCGGAGATAGAGAGAGATTGGTTCTACATATGATAAAAGACCATCAGTATCATCAGAATGAAATGCTTTGGTTACAATTATCGAGGCAAAATGACTCATTTAAACACCAAAATTCCTCCGCCTAACGCTACAGCAGCAGAGATTACCAGCTTCCCAGCGAATCTAATGATACCCACAAAGAACCAAAAGAGCAAGTGAGACCTTTTACTATTTAAGGCTAAGGGATTATTTTAGGAAAAGCTAGTGACCATCTCTTCAGTCCTATAGCACCAATGAGCAGATTTGACAGAGAGAAATTATCTAAGTTTGGCACTCAGAGGGTGTTGGAAGGCTATTTCCAACAAATAGACAAGAAGGGTGACCGGTAGATTACCCTTTAGCATTTAGAGTGGCATTGTAAAGATATAAGGTGGGGAGACCAAAATCTTCAATGGTCTCACATAAGGTTTTTAGTCACTGCATGACTTTCGTGGACAATCCCAGTGCAAACTGTTTAGGCATGCAAAATCAGGCTTATGCTTTACAGCCTTCAGCAAAAAGTGGCTTAACACGTCTACAAACTAGTCAGGAGCGGACCTACTTTTTTCCAAGGGGGTTAAACTGAACCTCCTTCAGAAAACGTCATTTATTTATAGGGAAAGCTCAAGCTCCATAAGAACCAGGCTTAACTATACGTCTAACCTAATCTTCAGGCAATTGGGAGAACTTCCAGATAATTTACAAATCATACAACTGATAAGAGGGAACCAGAAGGTTCACAAGATAATTAGTAGCACACTATTTGCGCAACAGAAACATCCCAGATATACAAAAACAACTTTTGAAAAGACCAAAATCTGGAACCAGAGGATGATAAGCAAAATTTACACTTGTTCAAGTAAGTAGTCTAGCTTTCTAATAGTACTTAACAAAAATGCTTATCAACTTTATCGATATCTTCTATATCACATTCATCGCAGCTCAAAGAGTTAAGCATACTCAGGTAGTTAGCATCCAAGATATCCAGCTAAAGCATTACCTACTAATTGAGCCTAATGCAAAAAACATACTGAGAATAAACACCATCACCTTCACAAAGCTAACATTTCGAAAGGTCTGTACCTTAAATATGGAGCCAAATACACAAGAGCATAAACAGCATAACGCTGTTTCCCAGTATCCAACCACGCAAATACCCAACTCTACAAAGTAAAACATGATAAACAATCAAATCAACAAAACTCAATCTCAAATTAACTCAAATCAGTTATTAGAATCCTCTGAATAGTTTAATCACTTTTACATGGTCCATCAAACTACCACAACCTTTCAACGAGGGGAGCATATACAATGGGTTCAGTTCAGCCGAACCCAATAGCTAGCTCAGACCTTATATATATATATATATATATATATATATATATATATATATATATATATATATATATGTTAAAAATATTTACAAATTCATACAAATATTAAACTCGAACTTTCCAAGTCTATAAAGTTCAAATACTGGATCCGCCTCAGAACCTAAAAAGCTCACCATCCAATTAAAATAAGGAATGAAGCTGATAATTCCCATGACAGCAAACCTAGCACCAGCTGAATCAATAACGGCATCACCATCATCATCCTCGGTATAAACCGTTGGAAAAGCAAATGAGCTGAGAATACAAGCACCTATAGCAACAGCAAAAGGCGCGTCGTTTGCAAACTCTGCCCTGCAACTTCCATTTCTCAACCTTCTCTATAATAATAACATCATCATAATCATCATTAAGTTATATAAAATATTATTAATGGAGTAGTGATTAAGTTAATTATTACCAGATTAAGCTTGTTGCGGAGGCGAGCTCGATATAATAAAGGTTGGAGAGATGGTAACAGAGAAGATTTTAAAGACGGAGAGGATGAAATAAGTAGTGATGATGTCATCGCCGGAGATAGACGACGGCGACGGTAGCATTTAACCGGTGCCGGCGCAGTGTTAGGTATAGGTTATGGAGTTATTAGGAAAAGATTCACGTTTTGAGTAGTGTGCCCCAAATGGACTAGTAGTTTATTGGTCATTTTTGGCGCTTTTCATTTTCGAAACCGTGGATGTTTGGTACAAAATGGAATAATTCAAAAATTATAAATTCATAATTATCTATCTCATTTTTTCCCTGCTACCAAATAAAGGATAAACTAATCTCGAATATAATTTTATTGGTCATGTTTGGTGCTTTTCATTTACGAATTAGCTCATTAGATATGATTTTTCAAAAAAAGAAATTACCAAACTGCGAGATGTTGTGACTTGTAATGTATTACTGTACAAAAATCTTAAAAAGAAAGTCACATATCCGGCACAATTTTGAAAAAAGAGAATTCAAAGTGAACGTCGAAAGCAATGGCTCGTCCCTAATGCCTTTAGCCTCTTCAACAAACAACACCTTAACAAACTTACTACTCCATGGTAATAATGTTTGAGTAATATAGTGAACCTCAATAGAATGGAAAAAATGCCGGTTTTCACAAGCGACTCCAATCGCTTTGACATTATTTGATTGATGGATAGGTTCAGATTGACTAACGAACCTCATAGTGGATCGGCTCAGATGACTAATGAACCTCACAGTACATATTGAACAATCCCTTAGAAAATTTACTGCTTACTTGAAAAGAAAAAGAGGAGTCCACAGAAGGGAGCTAGCTGTATATATTAACAATCCCCCTCAATAGAAGTCCACCTAAAGAAAGAACCTGATGAACACTTTCAGAAGTTTAAACAGTTGGGTGCCACAAAAATAGTAACTTCCAAAACGACAATAATTTACAAGATTATTTTCAAAAATCAAGACCTTAAGGTCATGAGCGACCAGTGACAATATAGATTCAATTGGATACAACAATAACTGAGAGTAACTAAACGAATTAGATAGGAGAGAAATGGAAGTTCTTTGTATCAGGACCATCCTGGACTGTCCATCTCTTCATTATGCAATTGGCAACGGCCACAAGTATGTCGGCCTTGAGAAGCTAAAGCATTATTGAACACATCTCATAGTCACATTGGTGATATATGTTACAAAATTACAACTTAATGTTGCATTCAGATTACAACATAAACTAAGGATCTACAAATAAAATTGGACGGAACTGAATCCCCATCCCCACCCTCTCCCTTCCTCTTCCTGCCAAGCGCGATCTTCTATGTCTAAATAAATAATATCTGGGACCGGAAGATGTGAATCTGCACAAGAAGCTTGTTTTCAGCTCGGACCACCAAAGAAATGAAGAAATATCTATGCACTGATTTTTTAGCTTATTGTCACTTGGAGATGGATTCTTCCACATTAGCAATTCAACAAGGACAAGCGCATGATTCAGCGACATAAGAATAGTACACTCCCTCTTCCTATACCTCAACCTGCAAAAGTGAATGACACTGATATAATGTATCCAATGCCTTTACTTGTGAATGAAGAAGTCAAAACCTTCGTTTTGCAACATCAAATAGATACCTGAATATACACGGTGTTTACACTTGAAAATTATCATTTGGCATCAAGATTCCAATTCGCTTCCATCCCCATCCTCTGCACAACTAGACATGGCATTTAACCGCTGTTGCAACTGATAACAGATGAAAAAACGTTGTTAATAAATGAGCAAACACTTAAATACTGTTAATAAACCTCTCTCGATCCATACGTCCCTCTTTTCTTTCAATTATTGTTTCACCGGGCCTAGCTTCAGAAACCTGATTTACATCAAGGAAAAGAGAGATCTCCATAGAATTGGTGTTCTAACCTCTCTTTTTTTTAATGACAGCATTTCCACGGAATTGTTTTTTCTCATGTTTGGGAGGAAAAGAAATGTTAAAGATTATGAAGAAACTAGTCATATTTTGCAAAAGACTTCCTTGAGAAAGGTCAGGAAATTGACAGAAAATGATCATAAAGCACTGTTTCACCCTCCTTTCCTTCATCTCATCCAATTGGTACTCACGAGCATTGAAAGCTATGGATGTTTCCACTCTTTTACTAATCCCTCTCCATGTTACCCAATTTAATCCATTAGAGAGTGAATGCGCACTCACCTGCCAGTATTTTAATTTTTCTGCAGTTAATTCATCTGTCAAATTAACCATCCTGCAAAGCAGAGCGTATATCAGTTCTTCAATTAAGAATTCTACATAAAACTGTGAGAAGCATGCACCAATTAATTTGTGTCCACGGTGGACTAACCTAGCCTGAAGCTCAGATATTTTGACTAGCAATAGCCTCTCCCTCTCAGAAACAGCTGCTTCAACCTACAAAAGAAAGAGTCTTGATCAGCACGGACTGTTACCATGTAATAAAAGATAAAGTATGCCATAAAACTTGGGCAGTTTACCACGTAGTAGTAGGGCCATCTCAATAATGACAGATGTGCAAGAAGAATACTTAGAAGTGTTAACACTAGAATTCCCGTGAGAGTACCAGCAGCAATCAACAATAAGTTTTGTTTACTTTCTAGTCTCAATGGAGTAATAGGCTAGAGAAAGACAGGTAAAAGATGATAAAAAAAACCTTGTGATGAGATCATAGATGCAGGAACAAATGGAGTATTGGCTACAAAGATATGAATTCAATAAGTTCAAAAAAAAGCGACAAAGGTATGACATGTAAAGGGATTAAAATAAACACATAGGAATAATTTTACCAAGACACACGTAGCAGTAATAATTCTAGGTTAATGAAAACATCTGCTAAGTAGGAATATCCACCATTCAAATAATGCACCAGACTGTATACATGATTCATTGTGCATGCATATAACAATATCTCCTCTTATTACATACTCACTTCATTTACTTCTTGTCTTTCGTATTTCTCTAAATAGTTGAATGTACGACATTCTTAATCCAGAACACCCCATCATGCACATTTTCCAACTTTTTCCTTTTAAACTGTATTTATCAATTTCTTAAGAACTATGAAATAATAGATGGTGAACTCCTGTAAGATGCAATGGAAAACGTTGAAATATAAAATACACTCAATGGAGCTCCATTTAAAAAATTGCAGCTACTTAAGTCTTGAAGTCAGCATATTTCAAAGCAAAGACATGTACTTACAGTTCCATTGTTCTCTGGTCGCTGTACGGGAGGTAGCTTTCCATTTTGAGAAGCTGAGATAGAATAAATATTTTCAATTTAATAAGTAAACCTGAAGAGATGTTACTATTGAAAGACATGTTTCTTTAAGTAAGGACACTAGACATTTCTCTCTCAATGTTTACTTACAATCTCCTGCCTCGGACAGTTGCAAGCTACTCAACAGATTTACAATGAGATCCTGATAACAAAGCAGTAGAACTAAAGAGTTAGAACAGCCAGAGAGATAGAACTTGGATTAGTTAAACTTGAATTTCCCATCTCCTTTGTTGTTTTTTCTTTCTTTCTTTCCTTTTTTTTTTTTTTTTTTGTGGGTTTGAAAGTTTTGGTGTTGGGGTGTGGGGGATCTTGCGTCCTACCATACACTGATGCCTTACCTGTTGAATTGACGTCTGCTGAAAAAGATTTTGTAGGTGAGGCATGAGAACTGAAGCAGGAACATTATTAAGGCCAAGTTCCTTGGGCGATTGACTGGGTGGCTGAAAATCAATGAGAAAGTTGTATTAGTAGGTTGATTAGTTCGTTGTTTTACCACGATTCTTTCCACTTGGTTGAGACAAAATGGCACCATTAAGATGGGCTCAAATGTTTAACATATTCCCATCATTTAACTGCATAATAAGGAAAGGAATAATACACACACCATCTGTTTAGATTCAACTAGCCATTCTCCAACACTAGCAGACTTCCTTAGCGGCGAACCCTGGGGATCAAAGAAACCTTGTGTCAAAGATACTACAAGAATTAAAAATTTGTGTTGTTTTTAATCAAAAGGCAACACTGCACCACTTACTTGGGAAGATCGTCGAGGAACTGAACATAATGGAATATCCTAACATACATATATAAGTTAGCAAATAGTAACCTAAAAGGAAGAGTATGAAAATATATGATTTACCTTTACAAGATCTACATTTTCTGATGTTACAGAAAAGCGGCCTTTTATTTGAACCAAGTTTGGTTTTGACTTGTCATCCAAGGAATCTTTAAATCCTGAACAGATAAAATTACCATTACTGCAAAGCAAAGTCCACCTTTACTTAGGCAGTCACCTAGATTAACCCTATAAACTATAGCCAGTATACACGCAATAGCAAAAATAAACTTGTCTTGAGAGCATTAATACCCCCAGATGATTTAATTGGAGCTGATAAACTGTTTCCTGAAGCCCGGTTTGGAAGCATTAAAGGGCCACTAAAGCTGGGTGCTCTTCGCACTTGATGAGCTCTATCTCCTGGTTGTTGATTTTCAATCTCACCTCTACAAGAGAAACATAAGTTACCCCACTGGAAGTTCTCATTTTGATAATAATTTTCTACACAAATGAATAGTTCATATTTCTATATGCAAAATTGCAAATGGTCAAATAAAGCACAATGAATTACAAAGTGGAATGCTTTTGGATTATTTCATACACTGAAATTAGCCTCTATAAAATGTATCCACCGCACTAACTTTAGAGAAAATTTCTCATGAAAATCTTGATATTCTAGTGAAGTAATAATCTAACAAAAAGTAGAGACCAAGTTTGAGCTTTCAATTCAGGTCAAGTTCTTTCCACCCCACAGTTGAAAATGGACTAAAGGTAAAGGGTACTTGATTCCTGAATACTGATGAAGCTTCAAATTTCAGGCTGTTTTGGTGCAACGTGAGATACAGTATAAGTGAGTCATATAGAACCTTTCGAAGTTCCGAGCTCTTTCTGATGCCGAGTGACTTAGCACAACACCTGCCATAAGTGGTCCACTCTGACTTTGACGAGATTTTGGTGTTTGAGTTCTACTCTTGGCTGGTGCAGCATCTTTGTCAGAAGTTAGTGGCGGCAGGTCCGTTTTTGATGCACTCTTCTTCAGTCCATTTCTCTCCCAATGATCAGAATCCAGTGGACTACTTTCCAAATCTTTTCCTACACTTTCTTGCTCACTGGAAACAAAATGTAGCAACACATGATTGAGATGATAATGCTCAAAGGCCTACTTAAACCAAAAATAAAATTTCAATTGTTGGGTCACATAATCCTAGCACATGCATTATCATTACCTACATTATCATGTTTTGGTGATGATGAGAAAACCATTATTAATATTCTTTCCAGGTAGAGCAGTTAGTTCTCATACATAGGCTGATCTTTCCCATCTTCTGAGAAGACAAAGAATTACATTGAGAACATCTGTGTGGTATTGGTTCCACAGGAAAAAATATACTCGCCAGAAGAGAGGATATCATGGATAAACTAACCTCAAAACACCACTATGGACTCGCAAAATAAATTTAAGATGAAAACACATACACCTGCGTATTTGTTTATCAATTTATTTATTTAGAGAAAAATATAATTTTGAAAAGACGAGGGATGCAAAATGAGGACTTCTCGTAGTGTCACCCATCCTACCTCTATTTATATGACACTCTTAGATTTTGGGGCGTTCCAAAAATTTTGACACCATTTAACAACATAATTCTATAAGTCTTTCACAACTTTCTATGAAGTTGTGTATCATACTGATTTGCACCCACTAATTTAATAGTATTATTTTTATGAAGACCCATTAATTTAATATTTTATTCCATCAATATAATATATAAGTCAAATTAACATCATTAACTCCTCATCCAGAAAATATGGCTGTTTAAAATAAAATGGTGGGAGTATAATACTTGGTCCCGAAATAGTTTTAAGTTTTAACTATATCTAACTCCTAAAAGTACAAGGAATTTAAGCTCGTTAAAAATTTGGAATTCATATTAAGGAGTGAGATTCCTATTAGCAAACTAAAAGCTATTGATCTGATATCCTTCTACCACTAATTCTTTGTGCCTGGCCTAAAAGATCGGCTTGTATACCTGGCAATTGAATCTTTTCTAGGGATTGATTTTCCAGGATACGGTGTGGCAATAAGATTCTCCTGCAAATAGGAGAACAGTTCATGTCCAGGATGATATTTTGGAGGCTAAAGAAAAAATAGTAATATAGATCAAGGCCGATATGAATAGCTTGAAGATTTCAACTAAAATGCCACAGAAAAAGACTGTCAAAGACCTTGTAGTTCATATAAGTTTTCATGGTTTCATCTACTTCCCTAATTTCTTGTATTTCGTCATCATCCTGAACCTGCCACAGCAAACGAGAACCAGTTTGAATTTGTGATGGAAAAAATCGTGGAGCAAAGTCTCAGAGTATCTTTTAAAGTCATGAAGAGATGTCTATCTCATACATACCATTGAAGCTTGAAGCTTTAAATCCTCCAGATCAAAGTTCCAGGCACTAACTCCCCGTTGATATTCACTCTGTGAAAAACAGAAGAAAAGTTAAAACTGTGGGAAAACTTATGCTACAGATAAAGAAAATTGAAAACAAAAAGATGACCCTACAGGTACAAAGTATACACTGAAGAATGGAAAATGTTGAAGGAAAATGCTTTTACTTGCTTCTATATAAAAAACTGGCCATAGACACAATGCAAGTAGCAACAGTTTCAGCTAAGAACTTAATTTGAAATTTAAGTACATCATCACCATCTTTTTTTTTCTTTTTAAGCATGAAGTACATCATCAACATCCTATCCCTCTCCAAAGTCCAAAATCAAAACTTTACTAGAAGAGAAGGTGAAATTTTCTAAATGAAAAAAAAATTCTAAATGAATAAAAAAGGACCAAAAGAATGAATTTGTAAGTTATAATTAGCCACTTGTACTCTCTAACCAATTTGATATATCAGATTTTCATAGAATGCAGAAGGTTTCAAAAGATCTGGAATTCATAATTGAGCGGCAGATTAAGCTTTCTTATCGAAGATGGAAAACTAATTTTCGACCACATAGAGACACATTGGACATTTTCAAACCGCAGAAGCATTGCAGCTACTACACAAATAAATGCACGAGAACTTAGATGGTATAACAATGAGCACAAATGAGCAATGCAGTTAACTGAACAATTGCCTCAAACCTGCGATAATGCTTCCTGCTCGGAAGAAGGCATTTTCTTCAAAGCTAGTTGTGCAGCATCTTTAAGCTGGAATAATTTCATCAAACAACATTAACAATGCTAAGTAGGAAAAACTAAGGAACCCTTAGAACAAACCTACTATGAAATACCTGGAGGGCTTTAACTCGATTCCAAAGTGGTGGCAAGTCGGCAAAGAGTTTCTTTACAGAAAGCTCTGGAGGCTTGGCATTTTTGAAAAAAGAATGCTTCAATAACTTCTCAGCAGTTGGCCTTTTAGTTTGGTCTTTCACCAAGCACATTGCAACCATTTCCTTGAATGACTGTGAAAAAACTTTTTTATTTCCATACATCACACAAGACAAAGATAAAAGCACATAGTAGAACAATATATTTGACCATCTTTGTGTCCAAATGCAAATGAAACTGACAAAAAACAATACCATTACCTTAGAGAATTTTTTGTCTCGGTCATAATCAAGTCCAGGGGGGGCATTCTGTATTGTCATCAATAGAACCTGTGGCAAGAGAACAGAGGAGAGTAACTTCAAATAATGCATACCCGAGCAGAAGCTAAAGAATTGTTGTTGAATCCTCTTGAAAATGAATATACCTTCATTGGAGGGTACTTTGAAAATGGTGCATGACCATGAGCCAACTCCAAGGCAGTTATTCCAAATGACCAAATGTCAGCCCTATAGAAGGAGGAACATTAGTATCTCTTGCAACAATCATATAAATATTTGCAGTAACCCTGTTTAAGTACACAACCATATCAATCAGACAAGAACCAAATGTAGACATTTATATCACAATTCAAAATTATCACTTAGGGGCTATTGTAAGCACTAAAAACTGACCAGATTATGTGATTAAGAATTTAGACTTGTTTATACTATAAACTGAAAAACAATTTGCGGTCTAGTTAAACTGTTTCTCAATTTCAAGAACAACAAAGTTTAGTAAACACTGAAGTCTGAAAGACCATATGTTAAAAACAAGTTTCTAATCAACTGAAGTTGCTTATTACATGAATTCAAATGCTTACATCATTTCTTCATGAATGATGGATGAAGCATCCATTACAACATGGATAAGTCTAATATACTCTAGCTAACATTATCTAACGACAAAAATAATATATTTCCAGTTTAAGTTTCAAACAAATATTAAAGAGGATAGTCCATATTTGAATTCAGTGACAGGATTAAAACGCATATACTTGATACCCTTGAGCACTCAAATATTAGTAACTTGCATAAATCGTTTAATTATACAATTTCAAACGTCAATTCAGACTTCGGCTCTCTCAAAAGATCTCAGTCAACCACTAAATGAAAATTTACACCATATAGTATGAAACAATCAAGATCTTACAGTGACAAAGAAAACTCACTTGAAATCATATCCAGTCCCAGGCTGCAGAACTTCTGGTGCCATCCTACAAAATAAAAGTAGTTGATAGACATAGAGACACAAAAATACTTGCATAGAAACAAATATTGATGGATAGAAATTGACTGAAATGGTGCCAATATGCCCACCAGCATGGAGTTCCCACAAAGGTATTCCTAGACCGCTGCCTATCACCATTGTCAAACATGCAGGCTGAAACACCAAAGTCACCTAGCTTTACTACCCCATTAGTGTCCAGCAATATATTCCCAGCCTGCAATCAGGAAGAGTTAAAGAAACCACAAATATCGCAATTTTGAGGATAAGCGACAAGGAAACATCAGTTTTAACAAACCTTAACATCTCGATGGATGTGCCCATGTCGATGGAGATATTCCAAAGCCTTGAGAGTTTCCTTCAACATAGTACAAATAGCAGATTCTTCGAATCCATCTGGATAAGCTATCTTCATGAGATGTAGACAAGAACCCTCGGCCATAAAGGGCATCACCACCCAGAGGTAGCTATCAACAACAAACGAACAGAATGACTTTATTACATTAGGGTGGTCTATCAAGCTCATTGTTTGAGCTTCCCTGCGAATGTCATCCTGTGTGGGAAAAAAAAAAATCAACAGAGTAATCCAAAATAGCAGCATGACCTACCCAAATAGAATTGCAATTACAAGAACGTCTTTATAACATTAACATGACACCTCAACTTATAAGTATAAGAAGCCTTCCATGATGCTTCTACTCCTTAAACAGGAGTTGACGTGCCCAAGAATCACATTGAAAGATCCTTGTAAGACTTGCAAGCTCTCGGAACCCATACAACCTTAGCTAAAAAAGCCTGTGGATAAAAGGTCCAAATAGTGTGACAATTGACAAAGGTTTAATTGATCTTGTCACACTTGTCTTTTTAGTTTGGGTAGATAGTTTATGCGTGATAGGTATGAGTACTAGAAAATTTCTAGTTTTAGAGAATCTCCAAGCTGTCTAAGAAGAGAAACTATAGAGTAGTGGAATAAGACGACCCTGAATGGAGTAGAAAGAATAAAGAGGATTCATATAATTGATCACAGCTAGTTTGGATTGAGGTATGGATGATTCACTGATTGATATTTGAATTTGTTACTCTTTAATCATAGTGTTGTTAATGGAACAGAATTGGTGCACCTGAAATAATTAAGAAACCAAATGCACAAATATAGTATACCAAGTTTGAGAAAATATGACAATCATTTCCTTCATTTGTGTGGGGGTGGAGGTGCGGGTGGGGAGCAAGTTTCCAGAGGTAACCACTTTAGCTGGCTATTATGACATGGAATTAACATGAGCCAATTGAATATATCATTCCCTAAAAATATGGAAAAGATATTATGTAGGGACATCAGATGCCAAGGTGTGTCCCCATCCCCATGTCAGTATTTTCAATCCAAAATTGTTGGTAGAAGCTGCAGTTTGACAAGCTAGTCCTTAACATTCAAATCAGTTGAGTTGTGATTAGCCAGATGGAGTTCCTTTCTGTGCTATTCACAAGCTGAGAGTTTCCCAATATATTCTCCAATACAGGTTGTCAGCCACTAAAAAGGTGGACACAGGAGGCTCCAGCTTAAGCAGGCAGGGTAGAAGGCGATTGTAGACAGTCCTTCCTCCTCAACGGCGAGTGTAGCTAACAACTTCATCAATTTAACCGTAAACCCAAGCATGCTCCCACATTACCACCAAAAAGTATGAAAAAGAAGAACAGAAATTTCCGGCCTAATTATTTTGTTAAAGGCCCATTTGAGGAGCGCTTAAATCCTAAGGGCCGACGCCCGACGCAGTGCAAGTCAGGCACTTCACTTCACTTGTGGTACTTTAGTAAAGGTATACTGTGCAAACTGATATATTATATAAACTTTGTAATCTGATTACACACAACTCAAATCTCGCTAAACTTCTCCATTCGCGCATTATTACCAATTTTACGCCAGCATTATATTACAGATTATACATTAACTTTTGAAGCATCGTAAAATCAATACAGGGACCAATTCACACACAAAATTAGTGATTTAGTTCAATCAACATCACTCGGAGCTACCAGAAACTACAAGGAGTACAAATACAGACCTATTTTCAAGTCAAATCACAATTGTAGCCTCGTTATGATCTCGATAGCTAAAATATTGCAATTATAACCACTAAAAATGCATCTAAACTAAAACATTAACTAATCCGCAAGTCAAATCAAGTCAAAATCAATCATTAAGCATAGAAAAAGCTTGTAATCATTGAGATAAAAGAGAAAACAAACCAGATTGCTATTACAGCGATCGAGATCCAAACATTTGACAGCGATGATTTCATTATAAGGTAAATAGATCGCTCTATATACTGTTGCACTTGCTCCATATCCTACTTCTTCTAGTAACTTGTAATCCTTTGAATTCGCTGAATAATTCCTCGCCATCGGAATAACTTCTAAGTCGTCGGAGTATTATGGAAATTTCATGTGGCAGTTAAATGTAGCTCAAAAATAAGCTATTCTATGACAAGTCTCCTGATTATTTGGCTATTATTTGATATTTTCAGATTTTCAGTTTATTTTATGTAATATTTTTTGGTTTTTTCATTTTTTTTTCCTCTAGATTCTAGGCGATACGGATACCGGTACGGACCCGGGTCAGTACTTGGATCATGAAATACGTGGTGAAGAGAAGCTGACGTGGAAACTTGCATCTTCCTGATGACACGTGGAGAATCCACGTGTAATTTTATGGCATTGTTAAGGGTACCAAAGTGAAATGAATTAGACAAGGCTCCTTTTTTTCTTTTTTTTTGTTTCAATTAATCTAATAGTATAACGAAAATTTACAAATTTAGATATAAAATTAAGTTTTTCCAAATATGATGTCGAATTAAAAAATCCATGATGACGAGAAGGAAACATGATAATAATCATAATTGTATTACGTTATTTCTTTATTTTGTTTTATTCCTTCGACGAATTTCGGCTATGACCAATGCCCCACTAGCTAAATAGGTGTAACTTTCATTTTATTAGCAGTAATTTTTTGTTTAGGTGTCTTGTAGCTCTTTGTGAACACCTTCTTGCAGGGATTCCAGTTTCAAAGGGAGTTCTTGTACTTAGCGATTTAGTATTCAGGATAAATGATATAGCTATCAAGCATAGGTCATATTTCAACCCAACTCTTCTTATTTCCTCCAAGTTTATAAGCATTTCTCATGCCATTAACCAGCTATTGAATACCCTCCCCGTTTCAAAATAGTTGTCATGGTTCGGATTTCGAGAGTCAAACGAGTTTAATTTTGACCGCAATATTCTCATATGTCTTTTAAATATTTTAAATTATTAATTATTGTGACTTATAGTACTTTTTATGTAGTTTCTAAATATATAAACATGTTACAATATCGAAATTCGAACTATGACAGCCATTTTGGAACAGAAGGAGTATAAGATTGACCTTTCATTATAAATTTTCTAATATGATTGATTCAAAGATCCAACAAATATTAATTAATGGCTTCAATTGTCTTTATGCTGCTGCAAATTGGCAGCTATAGCCCATATTCCATTTGTCCAAATTATCAAATTCTTTATATTCCTATTTCTATATATTTAACCCTACAACTATCATCAATATCTTCTTTTTCTTTTTTGGGGTCCTCTAGCCAACGACATCTTATCATGAACTTATAATCCCCCACTGGCCTCAATTCGTTTGCGGTTAAAAGTGCATCTGTATGCCCATTTTAAACGTAAAATATTATTCAAAATAGTTTTCAAAATTCGAGCTCGAAATATTGTCTAGATCAATGTCCTACTTGAAATTGTTATAATTTCTCATTCCTTACCCTTTCAGTATTTTGATATTCTTCTTATTTGGTAAATCGTCTTGTATTTATTAATGTCATTATTTCTAATATATGAAATCGTTATTCCGAAGATGCAAGAATTTAACATATTGGATAGTAGAATGACATAAAGTGCAAGACTTCAAAATGAGTATATAGTGAAGTTTGTATAAATAACCTTTGGTTAACCATATCAATATTACTCTCAGAATATATCCTATTGTTAGAAATTACAAGAAAAAATAGTAGTATGAATTACTACAATAATTTTATATGAATCTCCTTCGTCTTAAGCTCCTAGAAGAAGCTCTAGACACCAAATACCCAACCCCTACCCCAAGGCATATCACCCATATCCCAACATCTACTGCCCACCCAACACCCTCCTCCGCCTCCTCTTCCTCCACCACTTCCGCCGTGTCGCCACCGTCCATATCATCTTCACCTACACATTCAGAACAGCAACAAGTAGACCCTTCTAACTCAAACTCATTTTCAACTTCTCTTTGTTCAGGAATCTCTTCCAACAAACAACTACTCCTCCGTCGTGATGGTCTCCTCCTCTTCACCGTCATCTCCACCTTCTCAGTAATCACTTCCGCCGTTACACCACCTCCTTCCACCGCCACACACACCTCCGCACCTTTAACATGCAACTCATCGTTTTCAAGCATGCACTTACAATCTATCCTCCAGTTTTCATCATCTTTCATAAAAATACCTCTTAAAACCTTAACATCACCAATGAATATTTCAAACCTTACTCCTTCACTTGCTTTAACTCTATCTCTACTTCCATATATAACACCTTTAGTTACCTTCTCAGCTGACACAACACGATGAAGCGTAACGAAACCTGGCACATTAGAACGAATCTTGGAGTCGTTAATCTCTAATGGACTCTCACTTATACGTGGGAGATAATGTAGAGTTAAAGAATCAAGTAACACATTCTTGGTAGGTAATGAAAATGATAAATGGAGATAAAATGCTTTGATTTTTAAACGATCTCTCTCGTTTTGTTGAAACCCTTTACACATTTTTGACTATGGAATAATAATTCTTAACGATTTACACTATGTTGGTATGAATAATAAGGTGGTGTTTATATTTATATTTATATTTATATTTATATTTATGTAAAGATGTAGCGACGTTTGTTTTTGAAGGAATCATGGGGCGTTTGACTAAGAAGCACACGGTTTTGGACATACAAGATGACAAAAATTACTTTATTAAGAAAGAATACAAGAAGACGAATTAGGAAGGTGGATTTAGCCAACAGAGTTTTGATATGCCGCGTGCTAAGGGAGGGCTTTATCTTTTCTTGTTCTCTCAATAATAGTTGCAAGTTCCCAGTAGTTACACACAAGTTGTTCGATATAATATACGTTTGTTTGTACGTTGTGTGTGCTTGTTGGCAACTTGTTCTGCAAATGTTTTTATTATTGAGTAATGATTGAAACAGTACTGGATGAGCTATATTGTATTGTACGTTTCTGAATCTATATTTGTAACGTCTGTTTGAGAGTGCAGAACTCTACAATTACCTATCAAAAAAAAAGGGAAAGTCTTGAACTCTGTGTATCCAACACAGTTTTAATATGAACTGACTTGGTTTAACTTGTCTTCTTTTGTACAATTGGATACGAGCCTTTTACCTATACTTCTAAAGGAGAGAAAGCACCACATATTTGTTGTTATCAAATAAAAATCGAATAAAATCAATATTAGAAAACCCGACTTTGGTTGGTTTGGTTTTGCTTAAAGATTTAAAAAACCAAAATTATTGGTTTGATTTGATAAATGAAAAAACCGAACTAACCCGACCTATGTTCACCCCTAGTAAAAACTATGGTAGCAAGAGTCTATACCACGGGGCAGCACTTCAAGTATAAATTGACAAGTGCTGCAAGTGTTGCCTTTGCCCCCGTGATAGCACTTGACCTTTTATCACTAGCAACATCCTCCCCAGATAACTTGAAGTGCTATCTTGCATGCAGCACTTCAAAGTGTGCTTGAAGTGCTACCCCTGAGGCAGCACTTGTCATTTTATAAACATGAAGCATTGCCTCCGAGAGGCCATTTTGCTAAACCATTCATAAGTGGGGACAAAAAATCATAATCAAGAATATGGGGTACATGTAGTGAAATTTTTTGGAGTATTTGAGCATTAGGTCTATTAGGCCTTTTTGCAAAACTATGACGCTATAAATAAAGGTTTGCCTTTTTGGCCTCGGTTTACAGGGTTTAGCAAAAATGCGCCGGTGAAGTTTCATGAAAAATTTGTGGATGGAAATAAAGTTGTCAATCTCTTGGCACGGGACTAAGACTTGCTTTTGATCCCTCTCTATTTATCAGCACTTGCCCCTTGAAGTGTTGACAAAAGGCAATATTTGACACCACTTGGTCGTAAGTGTTGGCAAAAGGCAACACTTGCCCCTTCCAATCTCTTCCTGCGTTCTCCCCATATAACTTGAAGTGTTGGCAAGACAACATTTGCCCGTGACTTCTTGCCTAAAAGACAACACTTGCAAATTTGTGCCTTGAAGTCTTGGCTTCGCGCCAACATAAGGAGATTTTGCTAAAATATTGTCAAACGTGGAGAATCTCACAAAACCACTCCTTGTGGAGAGCATCCGGTGAAGTTTTTTGGGTCTGTTTTATAACATAGATTGACACATCTTCTGGTTCGTGGATCATTTAGTTCTTGAAATTCGGGTAATTTACACTATGACACCAGATGCAGTGGTTTGCATGTAGTTTTGCAAGAATAATATCCGCTAACTTTAATGAATAAATTTCATACGGAAATACCCCTATAAAATCTTATAATGATGTCTGCAACTCAACCTCCCTTTCTCGTAAATGTTGCCTCTTAGGCAGTTCTTGATTTTGACTCCTCCCCCTGCAGAGGCAACACTTGTCATTTTATCTCTTTCGATATTCTCCTAAATAACTTGAAGTGTTGTCTATCTTATAATGACGCTCGCATCACGTCCTCCCTTTCTCGTAAGTGGCAGCACTTGACAACAGTTGGCTTTGACCCTCTTGTATAGGTAACACTTGCATCTTTAATCTCTTCCCACATTCTCCGAAATAACTTGAAGTGTTGTCTGTGCAGCACTTGCCCACTTCAATCTCTTCGCAGGAAACACTTGTCATTTAATATTTCTTGTAGAGGCAGGTAGCACTTGTCGATTCATAACTTGAAGTGTTGCCTTCGAGGCAATTTTGCTAAACTATTCTTAACTGGAGACAAAAAGTTTTACACCTTGCGATTTTTTTTGTTGAAACTCCGAGTGATTCACAAAATTATACGCACATTAGGTGTTTATTTGAACTTTTAACCCTATTTAACAATGTCTTACATAATTAATCTTGTGGAAACAAGTTTTGATTAGCTCTAATGATATATGATGCCCATTGGGCATAAAATTAAATTAAAACTAGTTGAAATATTGCCCGATAGGCAACACATACGTGTCCAGAACTCTTGTCTCATAGGTAAAACTACAGCTTATGGGCAACAAGGATTACTTTTTAAAGATTTTATTTTCCGGGGCTAAATTTCAAATCAACCCTTATGTGTCATTTGGCTCATTTGCAAAAATAACACGGGAAGCAATGGTTTGCCTTTTTTGTCCGCACTAACAGATGGTTTGCAAAAATGTCCCTGTTAAGATTTAATGAAAAAAATCTGGGGCCAAGATTTGTCTTTATATTTTTCTGCTTTTCAACACTTATCCCTTCAAGTATTGGCAAAAGGTAATATTTGCCGCACTTGGTCGTAAGTCTTGACAAAAAGGCAAGACTTGCCTTTGACCCTTGCTCGATTTGCCGACACTTGAACGGCAAGTGTTGGCACAAGGCAACACTTGTCGCACTTCGTCGTATGTCTTGGCAATTGTCAAGACTTGCCCCTTCCAGTCTTTCCTGTATTCTTGCCATATAACTTGAAGTATTGGCAAAACAACACTTGCCCTTGAAGTATAGCCAATTGCCAAGACTTGCAAAATTTTACCTTGAAATCTTGGCTCTGGACTAAATAAGGACATTTTGCTAAAGCAATCCTTAGCACGAGCAGTTTTGCAAAACCACTCCTTAAATGTGGACGAAGAATGGACTTCTATCAGAGAAATTTCTATAAGTTACAGGTAAGATATGTAAGATATATTTGTGGTGACTTCTAGCTTCTTCTTAAATTATACTAGTACTACTTTAAGTGTGAAACTGGACATATATGAAGTTGGTATGCGACTTTTTATATATGGTGGAAAGTTTGGGGGGATTTTGTCTCCCAACTTGTACCAATATGTCATCAGTAAAGTTAACTTAGTCTTTTATATATATTGTCGTTAAATGTTAATATCATCCCTATTGAATATCAAAGGATTCGAATGCTAGCTTTATTTTAACTTAGATTTTAACGTTCTTTATTTTTGTTCCATGTTTCTTTTTATGTTTTTAGGTGTAAAGATCTTATATATGGAACGAGTTCTCAAAAATCATTTCACATAAGTTATTCCAACTTAAGATATACTTTCTATGTGACATTTCTTATGATAATGTCAAGTTATCAGTGTTTAAAATATTAATTTAACTTACATATGTACCACATATGTAGAGTAATACTTTGAAAGATTAATTCATACAAAAATAGTTTACGTTCAAATACATAGGAGACTAGGACTAGTATTAATGTATTAATACATACTTTTAGTATGGAAAAATTATACTGCATGAACAATGCTAGATTAATTTAACAAAAATAGTCTTTTTTTTTTTAATAGAAGATCATTTTTTGATAAGAATCTTCACTAATTTAAGAAAAAATAAATAAAAAAGTAAAAAAAAAGAAGAGGAAATGAAGGGAGGTGAATAATTGTCATGGGGAAGGTTATCTATATACTGTAGTATATATTTGCAATTTGATGTAAACCATCGACTTAAAGAGTAGCACTTTCACAGTCAGATTTGGAAGCATCCATCCATCAAGTGGCTATGTTTGCTCCATCTCTTACCAATCAATCAATTATCATATTCGTTTTTTGTTTGTATTCTATTTCTAAGGTAAACATTGACTTACATTCATGATTGATGCAAAGTTCAAATCCAAATATAAGCACCTTAGTTTCGTTCCTTGTTTGTTTTCCACCTTTATTCCTCCTTATTTTCCTTTAACCATACAAGTCATCAGTGTAGAAATTATGAGAATAACTTTATGGACATATCTATAACCAGCAATGATATGTTGGCGGACCTAGGATTTCAAATCATCACAAGATAAAATTGAAGATAAAATTGAAGAAAAGAGTATAAAAATATTGTAAAAGCTGGGACTCGAACGCAAGTCTCCAGCTCTAGAGCTAACTTTAAAGATCAGCGTTACCAGTGGACCAAATTGGCTTTTGTTCTTATGGGTGCACATTTAAATATGTATACACGTTTTCTGTCATACATATATACATATACACAGAAATTTTTCCGACGCCAGCGGGTGCCGGTGCACCCACCCCAACCATGTAGGTCCGCCAAGTACAATTTTCAATCGTTCAACAAAAAAATGACACGGCTCGAATTCTAACTGACAATGGCTCTTTCAAATGGACCATACATGCGCGTGGCTGGCACAAGGGCAAGAATCATTGATTTAGACTCCAAGAATTGAAGGTTTACAAATAAATAAAACAGTGTTTGTTTAATGAATGGAATGAATATGTATCTAATCTTAGTGATTTCGTGATTATGATGTATTTGATTGATCCACATCCTTGGATTTATATTAATAACACATACAATAGTTATGTTTCCGACGTATCACGGTTCAACCATCAAGGTATTGTGTAATCTAACCGATCTTTGAGATTATCCAATTTTGTCATATTAAGCTTTATCTCGAAAAATATCCCGGCATATTAAAATCTTAAGCCTATCTAACCTACGCCCCCTAACTTTTTTCTCCTATTTCAATGTGAAATTTGCACAAAGCAACTTTCGCACTGAACTCTCTTTCGAGCTCAATCTATCTCAGAGACTTAAAATTCTTGTTGAGATTTGCCTCACCGTCATGTAAGGAGAGATATTGATTTTGATACCACTTTGTCACGATCCAAATTCATGTGTGAAGATATATTTGTTCTAGTTTAACCTTGGGCCCTCGCCGTGTTGTCCCATATATTAGGATCTACCTCCAAAAAGTATCTATTATATATATATATACACATACACCACTAAAAAAAACATGAATTTTCGACCGCCAAATCGGTCGAACAACGATCGACATGTCGACCGATCTTCGACCGATTGAGGTGGTCGAATAAAATTAGGTCGAAATAGCCCTTCGACCGAATTTCGGTCGACATTTCGACCGCTCCTTCATTATGCTTTATGCAGCATGTAAATTAAAAGGAACCATCAATATATGAATATTTTAAAGTATACTGGGCAATGTTAACGTCCATTATTGAACTGCATGTGGGGTACGTTCCACATTGTTTCGTTGATTATCCACAGAGATGACATTTGATCCTATAACTCCATTTCCACGCCCATCACTGCAATATCCATTGACCCAGATTAAAAGTACAACCTTAACTACATTTCACTTGGTTTGTGTACCATCCATCTTTCTGAATTTCAATTCTTTATTCTTGTTAGTTTCAACTTTCAAGGAGATCATGATACTATACTATTGGCAATGGAGTTAGGCACAAAAGAGAAAAGACACACCACTATAATTTAATATAAGTGCCACATTAAGACGAGAAATAAAATCTTGAAATTTTTACCTGTTGTATACTGAAGCAACTACAAGTTGATTTGTGATAATAGACATAACCTACTTACACAAAAATTTTGTCTTTAACTTTAATGGATCATCTAAATGTTGAAAAACTGAACATAACGAAATAGATATATGTAGAGAATTTGTAAAAATGATTAGATTAAACTAAGAAGCACTTGATTGATTAGTAAAGAAGGGAAATATTTAAGCAACTAGGTGTCAGTCTCCACGTCTTCCTCTCTTGTTTCTGCCTAATTTTCAGCTAAATGTTTCCTAATAATGGTTTAAACACTGTTACCATTTGATTAAAGAATGGTGCATGTGTCCTATTCTATCAAGTTGCCAAGTATACAAAGTCCAATCTGGGACCATACCTTAGATATTTATATTCCACTCGTTTGAATATAATAAAACTATGATTCTTGACTTTATTAAATTCTTCACTACTGTTCAGAATGTGTTTGCCATGCTGTGGCCTGATTCTCTCTAGTCTAGTGACGCTTTAGATATATATTGTGAGACATATTATTAATCTTTTGTTTTGTCTTTCAAGTGGCAAAAGGTTGCATGATTTTCTCGTTAAACCCTAACCATAACCATGTCTTAATTAGCTAAAAAGAATTGTCTTGTACGTGTAGTTCCAATTATTTGGCCAAGTGATCTGGTTTTTTTTAAGTATTATAACCGTCCCATTTCATATAATTATGCTATTCCGATATGAGTTTAACTAATGTACACGAACAGTGTAAACCTTCTCTTTTTACTCCGTCGGCTAATTAAAGTTTATTACAAGTAAATTTTCAAGTATTCTTGCTTGTTTTGATATTCTCAATCCTAATATTCCTTTCAAATAGCTAATCTAACTTAAAAAATTGACCAATGATTGAATCAAGATTGAAAAATTAAAACTTCAAGAATCATAATGGCAAAAACTAGCATATAGTTGGTATCTTCGGCAATAAAGGAAGGACACCAACTTAGTCTAATCATTGACGTTATTAAAGTTTAAATATTAGTAAAACAAGCAAGAATACTTGAAAAGTTGCTTATAATAGGCTTTAAATTAGGTGTAAAAAAAGACTTACACTGTCGGTGTATATTAAATAAACTCTTCAGATATACACAAATACATTAATTCAGCTTCTGATGATACAAGTAATAGTATATAAGAATTTTAGTTGATAGAGCAAATATCATATTACAATGAAATTTAATTTTTAGTGAATTTGAATAATTTCACACATTTATGGACATCCCAATAGTAATATTTATCGTGTGTGTATGCATATATATATATATATATATATATATATATATATATATGATATTCTATAGAATGTATGATTAAATGTTTACAAGTAAAAATTAAAAAATATGTTTCCGATATATATATATATATATATATATATATATATATATATATATATATATATATTGAACATATGGGAAACATATTTTTTAATTTTTACTTGTAAACATTTAATCATACATTCTATAGAATATCAATTATGTAATTGACCTTTCTCTCATGATATTATGTAATTGACCTTTCTCTCATGATATTAGCTAGGAAAAAGAACTCTCATCATGATATAGAATTTTCTTCATCTAGAATATAACCTTTCTGAAAACTACATATCAATAGACGTCCTTGTCCAAATATGTTAAAGTTTGATGTCTAATAATTCTCAAATTATTTATATAGATTCCAAAAAGAATGAAAGAGAAATTAAATGCCAAAAAGTTGAGTGACTTTATAATGGAAGAACCTCATCTACTAGTACATTATCCTTATGAATTTAATATTAAAAGTGTAAAAATACTTCATGCTATATATATATATATTTACAATTTAATTGTATATATAACATGCACTAATTTTTTATGTTACGTACGATGTGAAAATATCTATACACTTCACTACCAAAAAATTAAACTGAATGGAGAAGTCAATGATAAGCTTTGCATGTCAGCAATATAGTTGTATATTTTTTATTGTATGTGTACATACGTACCTATATATATATTTATCTTTCTTAGTACGATGAGAAAATGCTTGTATATTTATAGTATTGGTGAAAGATCTTGAAATATAGTTGGAAATATTTAGTATTTAAGATTTGAGTAAAGTTGAAGACAGAACCCATATGGAGCTCTAGGAATTGGTCACTACTAGCTCATTGTCACTATAAACAAGTTACATATATATCTTTTTCTTGGTAAAATATTCCCAAGAATTATTAGCTGGATGTTGTACTTTATTCCCTTTTTACGTAGTTAATATTTTGTTTCATAACTTCCAGTATTGAAGCTAACATACCAGCAAGCTAGCTCTTCATCAAGGTATCTTTTACTCTATTTAAAAAGCTTAGTCCAAAATATTAGTAGTGTACTATGTTTAAATTCATTGTGTCATTATGCAGATTAGTCCAGCAGAAGCCATGAATAGCAACATAGAATTACAAGATCAAATTCGCGACAAGAAAGAGAAAGATGGTGATGATTTGGCTATGGAAGAATTACATGAAGGAGAGGAGGAAGAACAATTATCGGATCAGAGTTCGATGAGAATCCAACCTTGGACTAAACAGATCACGTTACGAGGAGTCATTGTTAGTTCAATAATAGGGTGCATTTATAGTGTGATACAAATGAAAATGAACCTCACAACTGGGATTAATCCTAATCTCAATGTCTCAGCTGCTCTTCTTGCTTTTGTTTTTGTTCAGTCATGGACTAAGTTGGTTAAAAAGCTTGGTTTTGTCTCAGTTCCTTTTACAAGACAAGAGAATACCATGATACAAACATGTTCTGTTGCATGTTACAGCATTGCTCTTGGAGGTACAAAATGTTTTATTTCAAAATTCTTTGTGATCTTATTGAAATATATTCTTACATTGGAAATTTTTCAGGTGGATTAGGATCTTATTTGTTGGGAATGGACAAGAAAACTTATGAGCTAGCTGGGGTTGGTACAGTTGGAAATACACCAGATAGTTACAAGAAACTTGAGATGGGTTGGATGATTGGTTATCTTCTAGTAGTTTGCTTTATTGGCCTTTTTGTATTGGTTCCTCTTCGAAAGGTACTTTTAATTCTTTAAAGGCTGTTTTCTATAATTAGCTGTTTATCAAGAGTATATGCATTTGAACTTGCATGAAAAATCTGAAGTCATTGTTGTAATTAAATGGTTTTGTTATGCACAGGTGTTGATAGTGGATTACAAGTTGACTTTTCCAACTGGAATGGCTACTGCAGTTCTTATTAATGGTTTTCATGGCAAGAGTGATAAGTTAGCTAGGTAACATTAACTACTTAACAATTTTCTTGTAAGTTCTAAGTAATAGTATGTCATTCTTATGAGTAAACTCTTAACAAGGCATAATAAGAGTTCTTGACAATTTTGCAGAAAGCAAGTGAAGGGTTTCCTCAAGGTGTTCTGCTATAGTTTTACATGGGCTTTCTTTCAGTGGTTTTATACTGGCAAAGAGGACTGTGGATTTCAGCAGTTTCCTACTTTTGGATTGAAAGCCTGGAAACACACGTAGGTATTCGTTTCGATCTACCTTTTTTTGGATCAATCATGATCATGGCCTAACATATACTATCTTTCTTTTTTTTTTTTTGGTTGTGTAGATTTTACTTTGATTTTAGCTTGACTTATGTGGGAACTGGAATGATTTGCCCCCATATAGTGAACTTGTCATTGCTTCTTGGAGCTGTTCTTTCATGGGGTGTAATGTGGCCTCTTATAGGAAATCTTAAAGGAGACTGGTTCCCTGCAGATATACCAGAGTCCAGTATGAAAAGTCTTAATGGTTACAAGGTTAATTTAATTTTCTCTCTTTCTCTTCGTCGTTAATTAAAATCTGAATTTGCTACAGATTCTTCATTCTAGTACTAAATTTTTTGCCATGTATGTAGGTCTTCATCTCTATTGCCCTCCTCCTTGGTGACGGCCTTTACAATTTTGTCAAGATAATGTTTTTCACACTGTCCAGTGTACATGAGAGGTTCAAAGGCAAAAATCTAAGTACAGGTAAGCTTCAAAAGGAAAATTACCACTTTTCCAGCTTAATTACATTTACTATATGAGGATTAAGTGTAGTAACTTGATTCAATTTCTAAATTATCTAAGCAGATGGGGTGAGACAGAACAAGAAGTCTGAGGATCAGAAATATGATGAAGTCTTTGTTAGAGAAAGCATTCCAATGTGGGTAGGAGGTGTAGGGTATTTAGCCTTGGGAACTGTTGCAGTGATTATGATTCCACTGATTTTTCATGAGATCAAATGGTATTGGGTTATCATAGCCTATCTTTTTGCTCCATCTTTAGCTTTCTGCAATGCTTATGGTTCTGGTTTGACTGATATAAACATGGCTTATAACTATGGAAAAGTTGGACTTTTCATGATGGCTGCATTGGCTGGTAAAGAACATGGTGTGATTGCTGGTTTAGCTGGTTGTGGTTTAATCAAGTCTGTGGTTAACATTTCTTGCATTCTGATGCAAGATTTTAAGACAGGACACTTGACTTTGACATCTCCAAAAACTATGTTTCTTAGCCAGGCTATTGGGACAGCCTTAGGTTGTGTGATAGGGCCACTAACTTTCTTCTTGTTCTACAATGCCTTTGATATTGGCAACCCCAATGGTGAATTCAAGGCTCCTTATGCACTGATTTATCGAAATATGGCAGTTCTTAGTGTTCAAGGATTTTCGGCTTTGCCACAACACTGCTTGCAGCTCTGTTATGGCTTCTTTGCATTTGCTGTTGCAATAAACTTGGTGAAAGATCTCTCACCACAGAAGATAGGGAAGTGGATGCCACTGCCTATGGCAATGGCTGTGCCTTTTCTAATTGGTGGGTTTTTTGGTATTGATATGTGCATAGGGAGTTTAGTTGTAGTTGTGTGGCATAAACTTAACTCTAAGAAGGCTAAGGTGATGGTTCCAGCAATTGCTTCTGGTTTGATCTGTGGAGAAGGTCTATGGATTCTTCCTGCATCTATCCTTGCTTTGGCCAAAATAACTCCTCCCATCTGTATGAAATTCTTGGCTTCTTGAAGAACTTGATTGTTCAACTGCTCCATAGAGAAAAATTGTACTGATTTACAGAAGAGAATTTTGAAGTCACCTACAGCTCTTTTCGTCTTAGTCTAGGAATTGATAATGTTGTACCTCACGAATGAGATTTACAATGACAATGGATGGCAATCATTCAATAAATTTCTCCCCCCATATTCCCTGTGCAAAGTACTAGTTTCTGTAAGTAGAGTACCTCCAAGACCATAATTCATAGAACCCATACTCAAATTACACCCTGCTCCTGTTTTCAATTTTGAATCATCTAATCCTTGATTTCTTTAGAAATGTGTTTGTGTGTGTGTGCGCGCGCGCGCGAGCCGGGGGAGAGGGGGAGGGATCGGTCATTTGCTCTGTGGGTTTTTTATTTGAACAATTAGTGCCTTTTCTCAGGTTAATTAAAGGTCAATCACAGAACTGTTAATCAATCTCATTTACAATATCTGTTGAATCCTTACCAAATGCATAACTAAATTAGCCATGCAGCATTTCTTCTTTCAATTTAAATTAAAGCAAATGACCTCAATAAACAATGATACTCGTTAGGCAAACTATAAGAAGCCTCTAAGAATAAATTTGACAAAGTTTCTTCCTGATCCACATCTATGAAACATCAATACGAGCTCAAATATTTGTAGTCCTATGACTTACATCCGCTTAAAAGAGTTACCTTAATGAACCTCATTTCATGAAAAATCAAAATAATATACAAGTGTACACTATCAGCAGACTCTAGGGACTAATAAATCAGGCTTCTCTAGCAGGAATACCACTTTTGATGTTGATCACATAATTACAGGCAAAATTCTTACGAAGTGATGATGCCTGCCAAAACATCACTCTTGCCCCTTGCACCTATCGTGTAAACTAAGCGCATTGCATCAAGCCACCAGTCTAAAGATTCCCATGAATCAGCAATCTGAGAAATAAAAGAATGTCAGACTACACAAGGAAACTTTCAAGGAAATTTAAAATGCCAAAATTCCAAAACTGGAGGATGTAAAAGTTAGAAAGTGTTCCCTATCAAAGGATTCATCTTAAAATGAACATATAGGTTATAAAACTACATCTTCCCCTCCTCACCCCTTCCAACAAGGAGATAAATCATTGATAGCATAAAAGTAACGAAATATTTCCATGAGTAAGAACGGCAAGCTACGCATGATGTTCAAGTTTATATCTGGCACCATCTTTTTGCTTTTTGGACAAATTAAACATGCCATTTAAAGGCAGCTTAAGTTGCCGAAATTACCACAGGGATGCTTGTATGAACCTAAGAATTAGTCCAACCAAATGCTAATAATTTCAAAATCTAGATGATCAGAGAGGAAAGATAATCGAGTGGGCAAAGTGTGAGATAAAGATATGACAAGCAGGTCTGTTTAAAGGATAGGTAATATCTTACGACATCCGAAATGCAGTCTTATCAGATGTTAAGGTAGCTTCAACATAATTAAAAGTGGAAGTAGGTACTTGGATAAAAGCCAACTCGTGTCTAAAGGTATATGTATCTAACCCAATTTGCAATCACAAGATGAAGAAAGGTGAGTGGGTCACCACAGCAAACAGGCCAAGCACAGTAAAGGGTGGGACCCAGTTTTATGTTAATAAGTTTTCTTATAATTGCAAAAACATAGGCAAAAGGCACTACTAAAAGCGTAGGGCCATTCTGCAAAAGGAGGCAATGACTTTTTAAAAATCTTAATCAAATGCTAAAGGAGCAATCAAAACATCCTACATAGAAAACATTAGCTTTTTTGGCGAACTACAACTATATGTACTCTTCTTTAAAATTACCCATAAATAACTGATAACTTTCAATGTTATAGCACATGTCAGAGAAAATGACTGCCCTTCAAATAATTAGAAAACGTATGTACTGCTGTCTCCAATATTAGGTTTGCAGAGGGCTAGATCTGACACTGATTACCTTAAAGTTAGAAAATGTCTTAGATCGTAACAAACTACTACAGTTCTCTAGGGCAGATTTCATCCATGAGCTCAAATAACTATCAGAATTAGCCCCAGGAAACATCAGAAGGGAAAACTTTAAGCTGAGAAAGTGAAGATTACCATGTAAACTGGCCCATGAATCGTATCAATGCAGAGGCCTGCACCAGGTGGTAATGTAAGATCAGCACAGGTTGACACAGAGACAATATCTGGCACATCGACTTTAATTGCGTGTCTACTAGGACTCATATCAGCTGAATTTGACGAAAGGCTTCTTGACATGTGTCTTTGATCAACTTGACTGATCTGTCAAACAGGAAAAGGAATCAGTAACAGAACTAAAGTTATGTTCGAACTGACATGCAAGAACAACATTTAGATCCTTTTAGAAGGCAATAATTTGCTGACATCTACTTGACTGGTTTAAAAGAAGAAAACACCACTTTGTGCTTATCTTAAGATTGGCCTTTAGCGAAATAGAGCATTCTCCAGTTCAAGTGGGAAATTAGAACTTAAGAACAAGCGAAAATAGCGGAAGCAAAATAGTACCAAACCTGTGACATGGTAGGCTTAACATAAGTGATATGCAAGTCTAGAAGTTCAAAGGGATCATGTAAACAGTGATAAGCAATAGTAAGGTTCTACCACATGATCTAATGATGCTTAGTCATAGTTGAAAACATTTTAATTTAATTATGACGTTATAAATTGTTATGCCATATGGAACTAGACTTTTAGATTGTCCATGAAGAGAGAAAACAAGTATGCTCGTCTCCCATGAAATATTGTGTATTTATTGCTAACAGACTGAGGCATGGACAATTTTTACCTGTTGAAGTCCTTCGTGATTCAAAACAAACTGAGAACGTTTCCAGTCGCTGTGTGGTGCAAGCGGATTACCAGCAGGTGGGGCAGTGAGATATCCAACCTTTAGGTAGGGTAGAGGTAGCTGGAAATTGATAAGTGCTTTTAGGACTTGATTCCATGATTTGACAAACTTATATTCCCAGTAATACAAACCCAAAAGAAGAAAAAAAGCTTCACCACATGCTTATCTCAATACTCATAATGTGCCATGATAAGAGCTGAAAGGCACTTGCTACACAGGATCACTGCAAATCATATTTGAAGGCAAAACAAGAAAATCTCTTTCCACCTTAGTAATGATTAAAATTCAACAACATACTCAGTGTTATCCAACAGTGGAGTCTGTTTCTGATAGACCCTCAGCTCAAGGAAAGCGTAGTAATGATTAAAATTCAATATTTTTTGAGAATAGGCAGAGGGCGTTGCGCCCCCTGATTAAAATTCAATTTTACACAATAATCCTATGAGTTGCAAAAGAAAACACATTTGTTCTCTATTCTCTATTTCTTTCATTGACCAATCAATCTCTGTGTGTGTGCGTGAGAGAGAGAGAGAGAGAGAGAAGTGAAACTAACTTTTTATTTACCCTTCTCCTTTTGTTTATCCTCTGGGGTACTAAAGAGCTCCACTGAATACATATGCTAACAATAAAAAGGAGTACTTCATATTTCACATTTCATCAAAAAAAGATTCAACTATTTCAAAATGCTATCCGCTTTTCTTAAACGGAAACCTTCTCCCCTCATCTGTTGTTGCTTCTTAATAGTATATTAAAAGACTGTATGAACCAGCTTGATTCATATAAGATCTCAAATCTATCAAAAAGCAATCTCACCCTCCTGTTTTGGATTAACTTCTTTTTAGCTACATACACGCATAAAGAAGTAAGACTATACAATATGAAGGGGAGAGACATACCATAGATCGCACAAGCTTCAAGGCACTTGTGTAAACCTGTACAACAACAGCACGCTGAAATGAGGACAATGAAGAAGGCGTGTACTGCATAACAAGTTAAAACTGAAGAATAGCCACTGCCTTCCTGATCATAATTTCTTTCACTAACTAGCAGAACTATGATTAAAATCTTGAATTGATGTGTATCATTAGGGTATAGTGTTAGTACTCTTTTTTATAAGGCTTGTCACACCAGAGTATAGAGTTAAAAATAAGTGATGATGACACCAGCACTGTTGGTTAATGTCAGGCAGATTAGTTTGAAGAAATAGGAAGGGAAGGCATGGATTATTAAATATAATGCATTTCTAACTTTACCCAATGTTCCCATTGGACTTCATTCTTTTTTATCACAACCAATTGAGTCATTGACCACTTAGTTATACAAACTTAAATATGATGTAGATAAAAACGGTAGCATTGCGGTACTAATATCATATATCAGACATAAATGATATACCGAGTAATTTGGCTTCAGTGCATGTGCAGCAGCAATGTAAATTGCAGACTGGCTGTACAACTCATTAGGAGAAATCTCTTTAGCATTAACAGTTCCCCCTGTTCTTGACATATCCTCTGCTAATCCATACTGCAAGAGAGCAATGTGAAAAGACGTTTATTACCATTTTCACTTTGTTTTTAATGTTGCTTAACTTTCATAGTTGGAAATGATCACTATCCAAGCACAGAAACCAGAAGGAGCAAATATGTTAAACCCACCAGAACGGTTCCAAGATTGTAGATTGCCCTATGGAAATCAAATTGCAGTTGGATCGCTGCACGAAACTGCAATTCATAAGAAACTGATGAGTGACATGTGAACATAAACAAAAATAAGATACATGACGCTTTTTAGGACTCCACCAAACTACTGGACCTAAAATGATTTTTTGCAGCTTGATCGTCATTCATTTAGTAGCACCAATACCTTGCTAATTGCCGTTTTAACAATTGTTAGCTTTTCTCTGGCAGGAACAATTGCACTGAGTTCCTGAATGCATTTCGAAAAGCATAAAGTGAGGTCTCAATTTAGCAAAACTGAAATATACAGCAAATTCAGGATTTTTTAGTTTTTTTTATAAGGTAAAGGTTAGCAAATTCAGGAATTAGAATGAAATAAACTACACTAAGCCAATTATTTTTATGTCCGGAAAAGCTTGTACAGCAATAGGATTTTTTTTAAGAGATACCTGCAGGGCAAGTCCCCAGTTGTTCAATGCCTGGAAAGATAGTTAAAGGAATTAGAGCGGGAAAAAACTCTTAAAAACAAGAGACCAAAAGTAGATCAACAAAAGGCAAAATAATGTATTTCTGGAGAAAATCAGCAACTAATATATAATGAACGGCCAATGTCTGCTTGACCATATCAGTAAGCATAACATCTAGAAAATTGTTAAACGTAAAAGAACCCCTGATCACTTCAGAACAAATGGAGATCAATTAGCTAGTATTTTGATCATTAAAACATTGTACAACTGCATCCTTTAGAAAGATTTAAATGATATACTGGTATTGGTATACCTAAAGAAATAATAAGGCCTTTGTACTAATAGAGAAAGGAAAATCAAAAGGATAAGTTAGTTGTTATTAGTGACAATACAGCCCTCACAAAATATAGAATTCAAAAGAAAACATGTGAAAGCAACAAACAGAGAGCAAATGGCCACTAATGGGTTAGCTAAGCTAGCAAAAGAATTACCTGTGGACTGTTCCAATTGAGCTGTACAGCCTTCTCATAGTTCTTTGTTGCCTGAAAATTTAAAAGAATAAGAAGAGTTCTTGAATTAGGTCGAGCTTAGTTGTACTGATGAAATCAATATGGTGATCTTATAAGCTGAAGGAGAAAGAAGAGAATGACACAAGCTTTACATCATAAGTTGCCAACCAGAATCATCAACTTAGGACTTATGTGGCAACAGAAAAGTTTGTGCTTATTTCAGCTAACCCAAAGAATGTGCTTGTAGTCTGTTTCTAGAAAAATGAAAATAAAGTGTCTGCTTTAATTATATGAGATTATTAGAACCAAATCGAAGAACCTTGTCAGGAACAAAAGTAGTTTTGAACAAAGTTGGAAAGAAGAAAAGAGAAAACATGGTAGTGAGCTGTGGAAAGGTAGTGCAGAGGTGGAGGATGGGAAAGGGAATGGTGTGAACAAGGATGTAGGATAGAAGGGCAACAGCAACTGATGAAGAGGAAAAAGAATGAGCAAAGGATATTGTAGGAGTAGGGTGAAGAAAAGTGGGTTGGGGTTGGAGAAGAGATGAGAGCGGTAGCATTGAGGATTGGAGATAAAGGTGGGAGGAAATGTTGGGAAGTAAGAAGAGTAAGGATCAAATAAAGCAGAGACTCTTTTTCTTTCTTCTTTGTGTTTGTGTGTACGTGTAAACATTTCTATTTTTTGTATAACTGAGAAATCTCCGAAGGCCAGTGGGGCAGGGTTTGAAACTCGGTGGATAATGAGCCCACTCCATATACCCGTCTCCACTTAAACACCAAGCTTTTGTCTGTAGCAGGGTTCAAACCTGTGACATGTTGTGCTCTTACCATAGACCAAAGTCCTGTGGGCATCTGTAACACAAACAATTACAACAGCATCTTTTGAATTCTGTTTTCAACATCCTTCGACCAGGATATAAGTTTCTTGTTACCAAACAATTCCTCAATCAGGAAATAAAGAAATAATAAGCTCCAAAAGCACATCATGAATTCAAAAATGATATCAAAGTGGCTGTCCCAGTGTGACAATCATTCAGAGTAACTTCTCATATCTTCACCAATGGTTCTTGCTAAGGTTATGGTTCTATTGACGGATATAGAAACAAAGAGAAAAAGATGTCTCTCATCCCTTAGGACCAAAGACAGCACTCTTTTCAACCCTGAGAGAATGAGAGCAAATAACATAATAGAGCTAACACTAACCTGCTTCCAAAGTTCTTCAGCTTCTTTTGTACGACCACGGATTTTCGCTCTATCAGATATTGCGATGGCCCAATTATAATAAGCCTGATATAAATAGGAAGAAGGCATAGGTTAAACATTAGACCCCCATTCAGAAGCTAAAGGAATCTTTACCGATGAGCCCCTCTCTTCCAGACCGTATTATAATAATGCTTTGAGTACATTCATATGTCTATATGTAGAGATGTTATAAGGCTAAACATCAAAATTTAAGGATAGGAACTTCTGCAAGCACTACCCATTGCTCCTTCAACTCAATGCCAAGGGATTCACTTAAATGCAAGAGGACAATACAGGATTGAGTTTGCAACTTGGTAAAAGGTTGTGGGCTTTGCTACTGGAGAATAATGAGTAGGTTATATTGAAAAACAAATTATCAGATAGAAAGCTAATTAAGTATGACAATAGTGAGAGAACATAACATAGGCCAACGAATAGTGACTTTCATATGAAGTATTCTAATCTTGCAGTTAAATATTACTCCATCCAATATCACAACGTAACCTGGACCAGCTAAATATACACAAATTTGCATGTTAAATATATGAATTCTAAAAACAAAATCAAACGATTATCTAAGCTCCTGAATACATACATCATTTAGCGTAGGACAAAGACGGGTTGCCTCCTCATACTTCTTGCACGCCTCTTCCAGCAAAGAATCTTTTGAGGGTGAAGTGGACTCTTGGGCTACATTATCTGCACTTTCCTGCATGAAAAATCAAAACTAGGAATTGTCAAACTATGACTAATCTCTATAAAAGGAAGATTCAGATCATTTGACATGTAGATACTGGGGCTTCTCTCCTAACATTCTTTTCCTTTTGTATGTGTCATCCCAGGAAAAAATTAAAGATGACAAAAAGAAAAGAAAACTGTAAACCAATCCAAAAAACTGGAAAACTAAATTGCCCCCAGGGCTTTGGTGCAGTGGTAAGAGTTAGCTTGTAATGTTAGTGTTAGGTGCACGTCACATGTTCGAACTCCCCCCCCCCCCCCCCCCCCCCCCCCGTAAAGCCTGGTAAGTGGAGAAGGGTAGAGGGGCGTTCGACTAAGTATCAAACCATGCACCAACGGCCCTCGGGGTTTTCTTTGATAAAAAAACAAATTACCTGAAGAACGAGTGCCCAATTATAAAGTGCATCATAATCTTCTGGATTTCGCTCTAGTGCACTAGCATACCTGCCCAGCGATCAGAACTCAGATAGGCTTTCATGAAATATCAAAGCTAAATATAGGAGAGATTTATATGCAGTTCAGGATACAGATCCCCGAGGAGTTGTGCGCAAATGCACTAACCAAAAATAGAACATAAAAAAACACCAAGAAATCCCACATTGACATCTCACTACCACGACTTTTTTGAAATTCTCACTACCATGGCATAGAACAGATAATGAAACAGTTGTTTCAGTACCTTTTTTTTTTTTTTTTTTTTGACAAGGTAAAGAGAAAAACAGTTGTCTCAGTACTTAAAGTTCTCTTCTTCCCCAGACCCCACCGGTGGGATATCACTGAGTATTGTACTTAAAGTTCTCTTCTTCTTCTTCTTATATTAAAAAATTTGACCATTTAGGAGTTGAAGCGACACATTTCGAAGCATTCAACTTATTCTTGTTTTGAGATAAACAATCCTAGGCAGAACGCACAGTGAATACTCTATCAAATCCTGCTACAAACTACTCTATGGAGGTAATATCTCAATCGTGTTCGCCCATGGAGGAAAATCTTGGGGAAGAATAGCCCATATAAAGTGGCATGTTTACTTGGTTGGTGGCTGAGGAGGCTCCCACCCCAGCACAACCTAAAGAGGAGGAAATTACACATCTATAACAGTGTGTATTGTGCGAAGAGGATACAATAATGTGAATCATCTTTTCATTCACTGTAACTTAATTAATCAGATATGGAGCATGCTATTGAATATATATGAGGTGAAACGGACCATGCCAAGGACTACGAAGAAGCCATTAATAAGCTGGACCAGAGGAGGAATGGTAAAGGTTTGCAATTTGATTATGCTACTGCTACTGTATGGTGGGTGACTTACAGTGAAAAAAATCATTAATATTCTGAAGAAAAGAAGGAAAGTGTACTCAGATAGATACGATGCTGTTGTGTAAGCTTTTTGGCATAGCAGGTGAATGTAAATGAAGTTGATACCAAGTCAGATTTCCACCTTCATTACAGGACTCACAGAGAAGCTGAGTTTTCTGTAAAGTACACCGCCAGCACCCACTTAGCTGTGGAATGCTGGATGTATCTCAATAAAAGCCTTACCGATCAAATAAATAAAAGAAGACATGACTCTATGTAGAATGTGAATTTTCCTCTTGATTTACACATCATACAACATTTCATGACATCGGAAATTGGAATGTCACAACCAAGGTGTAATTAACATATGTGGCTGCCTAACTAAAATGGTAGTACTAAAGTCTAAAGATTAGATTTACCTCCGCGCAGCATATGTTAGAATGCGTTGGCGAGATCGTCCCTCCTCGTCAGCACCTGTGACACTGTTAATCAACTCCAAGGCAGCATTATTTTCTGCATGCTGCGGACTGCTTTCTTGACTGGAGAATCAAATTCACAAGTAGATAGGAAAATGGAAATTATAGGCTTCACAATGTCAGAAAAGCAGATAACAATGACAAACAGTACGCATCTTGAGGTATTGAGGTTGAGCTGAAGTACTTTGTGGTTGTGGAAGTGATTCAAAAATAAACAGAAGATATTACTCAAAAGGGATAAATAAAACAAAGTTGATTACAGTTAAAGCAAACGAAATGTATCAAATGTTACATCCCTAGAGAAACTCAGCTATAGCAGGTTATTGATTTAACATCAAATGGAAGCAATAACCCTTCATCCCTCAGAATTCAGATTCAATATTTCGCATTAGATTGGCATTAACATCATCGTATTTTAATTACTGAAATAACTATTAAAAAAAGCTCTTGTCTGTGCCACAGTGGGCAAATTCATTATTAAATGGATATGAAGTGTCAGATATACAAATATCTAGCTCGTATTCTCAGAGGATGATGTCTGAGTCCATTCTCGAGGATCAAAACAGAAGCCTCAACTCATCTGAAGCATGAATCAGAATTACACAAGGGGAAAACTTTTGGCCTTTTTTTAAGATAACGGTGGTGTCCGGACCAGCTTACGCGCACCTCGACTAAGTCCATCAGATACCGGTCACCTCCCACCAGCTGCAGGTACCACGTAACTCTACACACCAAGGCATGGATAGATGGGAAGAAAGACCTAGTGTTTTTGTCTCCATTTGAACCTAAAACCTCATGGTTCTTATCTCACTTCATTGACCACTAGGCCATACCCTTGGGTGTAAAACTTTCGGCTTTTAAACCATGACAATGCCATCTAACCACTCGAAATCAGTGGTTTGATGCTGGCATGGTCATATTTCATATACCAACCATCATCTTCCTCAATCTTGTTTATTTCTCGTCAATCTATTTTCGTGTTATATTAACTTCATCCATGATCATTTTTCCAACCATGTGTGTTTTCTTGCTTTTGGGGTCTGCTATATTTTTCTTAGACGAGTACATTTTACATTCAAGATTGCACTTTTACTGCTGACCAGCAATAATCTTCTTAAATCTTGTTCATCTTCTATCAATTTTTTTCTGTGTTTCAGTTATCTTCATTAAGGATCACTTCATTTAACCACCTGAACTTTGTTGCTTTTGCATCAACTACGGGTAACTTGGACGAGTATATTTAACAATCAAGATCGCACTTTTACTATCCACCAGCCATCATCTTATTCAATAAGCTAGTTTTCTATTCAACTTTAACTTGGACAAGTACATTTTACTATCAAGATCGCACTTTTACTGTCCACCCACCATCATCTTCTTCAATTAGCTAGTTTTCTAGTCAATATTTTCCATCTTTTACTCGTATTCACTCATGATCAAATCATCCAACAACATGAGCTATAGTTAACAAGGATAAGTACACTATACATTCAACACTACAATTTAACTATAAAATTCAATCTAACACATTAAAAGATGCATTGCATTTTAGTACTACCTTCGAGGCGTATCGCCTTGTGGCGAATCTCCATTGGCATCACCATTCTTCAATTCATCCAATAACTCTCTCATTGTGAAAGTTCTACTACCTTCTTCATCCTTTTTCAGCTGCTTCAAATTACTCTCCGTTTCATCATTCACCTTAGGATCTGAACCACTCGTCTCGTTCTTCGACTCGATCAATTTCGAGGCATCTGCATTGTTCAATTCTACATCATTCTTCGATTCATTTGCCTTGGGATCTGAATCACTCGAATCATTTGATTTCGAGGCCTCTGCATCGGTTAATTGTACATCACCGGAATGATTAGCAATATCTTTGAGCTTCGGATCTCCGGTGTTGGCTGCTGGTGGTTCCTCCGAGTGGATCGCGGTGTCTCCGGGATCTGTACCGGTGGCCGGAGATTCGGCATTGTTTTTCAGTTCCGGTTGATCGGCGGTGGAGGACATGGTGGTGGTGAAGGGGACAGGGAGGAGTTAGCAATGGCGAAAGTAAGTGTTAGTGTGAAGCTCCGAGCTAAAAGGGGAACTTCATGTTACCAAAATTCATTTTTTAAGTATTCAACTTGCAAATACATTAAAATAAAAAATATTTTAAGTGAGATTTTTGAACTAAAAGTTTTATTAAGTTTTTACAGAGACTTCATATTTAACCAGTGCTAAGTATTTTTAGTGGGCTTTTGAACCAAGTAGGATGACTTTTGAACTAATTAGGATGTCACATTTTTACAAGTTGACAATAGATCAAGAGTAAGCTTGTTATGGAAGTTTGGAACCATTTTGATCGCTTTTTCAATATAAGATCCTTTCAAACAGATTCCATTCAGTCCCGGTGATTTTCAAGTTGGCTATATCGTCACGTCTATGCTTACTATTTTTTTCAGTTTGGGAACTCTGGAAGGAAGGGAATAGCAGTAAATTGGAAAGCCCAATATCTCAACCAGCTGCTATTATTCAATAAATTACGAACTAGCTGGATATAAAAGTGACGAGTAGAAGGGCTCATCCCAGGATTTTTTCCTAGAGGTGAAAGCTAGCGGACTGCTATTTTTAGTGCCATTGATTAATATTTGCCCCCCTTAGAAAACAATTTTTACGTTTAACCTCAACGATGGAACTTGTAAAACTTATTGTGTGGGTGAAATTATGTCACCTACGAATAAGGGAGTAAAAAGCCAGCTGGCACATATCAGACGTGTCTTATAAGGCACCGAGCATATAGCTACGGCCTTTCAACAGGCATAGGTGTAGGGCCAACAGGCGTACCACGCTATTTAGCCGCCTTATTATTAATCAAGACTCCTAGTTAGGGTTTATTTCGGTCAACCTCATTTTGTGATGGTCAAAAAACCATTAGTATATGTATTATATAACATAATGATGACTGGAGTAAACTCAAACCTGTATATACCCTTCTCTATCACTATAAAGGACACGCTTTGGATTCAACTAGAATCCTACTTCTTGTTTAAGGAATACAAATCCTTTTTATTCGATTTCCGATGAATCTTTCTTGATGAATCACCGTAAGAAGTCCTAGTGGGACTTCCTTGACGAATCACCCTAAAACGTAAACACTACTTCTATCGAGGTTAATACTCTGGCAAATATTAGGGCCACTGAATGGTTAAGAAGAAAATGTACAATGCATTTTTGGGTTTGAATTAGTTTTTGAGCCTGTTACTCTAACAAAACGAATGAAGATAAATTGATAATCATGAACCAGAATCATATGTACAACTTCTAAAGACTCTATTTATTTTACTCATTATTATTTTATTTATCCTTTTATAAAACTTTGGTTAGAGGTTTAAACTTTCAAGTATTATTCTGGTCATAACTCTTCTTCACGCATGAGCCCTGAGGCCTGGCCCATTTTAAAATATAGCGTCTGATTTGGTCTAAGTGTACGAATAGCCACTTTACCAGTAGTCTTTGGTTTGAGGCTTTTTTTTTTATTGTTTTTGCATGAGAGCCACATTTTCGAACTTCAATTCTTGTGATGTGAAGTTCTAACCTTGTGGGCTGAACTTCATGCTTAAGTTTAGCTTCGGCCCGTAAGGACTGAATTTTTAAGCATAAATGCGTAAAATTCAACCCACTTCAATCCTTGTGGTGTGAAGTTTAGCCCATAATAATTAAAGTTTCAAAAAAGTGATTTCTTATATAAAATTAATAAAAAGAATAGTCTCAAACCAAAGATCACTGGCAAAAATGGTTTGTGTGCAAAATGTTTACGTCTTGATTTGAGAGTTTGGCTTTTTAAGTCTTTTCTTTTCTTTCTTCGGTGTCTTTACTCTTTTGTCATGCATTAAGTTTGCTCACAGCTGCCTATTTGCTAGACTTTAGTAGCTACTGCCTATTCGTTTTATTCATGTTGTTGCTATAAAATTGTTGAAAATCATTAGTTACTTGTTTACTCAACATTAGTTATTGTAATATTACGATTACTGAACCATTAAGAACTGTATCATTAAAAACAGATACCGATAACTTATTAATATAATATCTATTTTGTATTTTTATACTTATCAGTACAATATCTACGAGTATCTATTTTGTATTTTTATACTTATCAGTACAATATCTACGAGTATTTTGTATTTTTACATATCAAAGACCGATATATCAATACTGATAAACTAATTATCGTACCGACCCAGGAATATCCAAGTACAGCATTTGGCCTAGTTTATTTGGTCCCACAATGACATGCACCAATCAATTCTTGAAAAGCAGTGAGCAGTAGGGACAGTTCCCACCATCCAATGGCTAGAGCCACCATTGGCATTGGCTCAGCCACACCTATCTCCTCCACCTTCCGCCTTCTCAAGTCCCTCCACGTCACTTCCGTCCGTACACTCAGCTCAAAAACCGGCGGCGCCACCACTATAATGTCAGCTGCCAACATCCCTCCACATCCATCACTTGAAGTACTTGGTGGAGCTGGAAACAAGTTCCTTCCTGCATTTAAATCCCTTCATATTCCTTACAATCCTTACCCTTTCATTGCTTGGAATCGCCACATTGAAACTATTTTTGCAGCCTTCTTTAGGCATGTTCCTGATGTTAAACTCCGCCGTGAATGTCTTCGTACTAAGGATAATGGCTCTGTTGCTCTTGATTGGGTCTCTGGTGATGATCGTCGATTACCTCCCAGTTCCCCGCTCCTCATTTTACTCGTGGGTATTCTGCTTCTTGATTTTATGTTATATAAACGATCGGGTCACATTTACCTGTTGTAACAGTAACGTGTCTTGATTTAAAGATTCTAACTTTTTATGGAGGGTTACTTGTAAAAGGTACTAATGAGTGTAATTGCAGCCAGGTTTAACTGGGGGAAGCGACGACTCATACGTGAGGCATATGCTGGTGAGAGCTAGAAGTAAAGGTTGGAGAGTTGTGGTGTTCAATAGTAGAGGATGTGGAGATAGTCCTGTCACTACTCCCCAGGTACTACTTACTTTTCTTGGATTTTGTTAACTTAAACGTACTGTTTGGGATTGAGGTGTAGTTGATTGATATGTCGATAAAGATTACAGCTTTTTCCTCCCTGCTAATACTATTACTTTTGATGTGATTCATAGTTGTTGGCCAATGTTTGTATCTGTTTACTTGACTAAGTAAAAGAAAATTATAGGTGCGGTTTAGGTGATGTAGCAGATGGGATTAAAATAGCAGTCCTAATTTTAGAAAGTGTGGAGCATTTTGTGGTTGATTAGATGCAAGTCTTCCACTAAGTCAACAAGTCAAGACTAGTATAAGGCTGGAATTCATGTACCCAAGGAAGTGTGAAGTGCTTGTTGTAGACTGGCAATTGGTGTTTGATTGTTTTCTTGTTGCCCATTCTTTCCTACTTTTTGTTTGTTTCTTCTTTTTCATCAAATGGGTAGGTAAACAACCTCTTTCAAATAGGTTTCTTCTGCTCAACTTCCAGCCAACCACCTTTCTCTCTACCCTCTCTCTCCTTCATGATTTTTGTATATTTAAGCAACAAACCATAACCTTGAATTGTAGCACCTTAGAATATTGAGATTTTTTTATCTAATTCCGCTGCAAAATGGCTAGTGATAAAACATCATCCCAAGATCAGCGTGCGGGAGCAGAAATTGTACACGGAGCTGAAGAGTGCTATTCCAATTCTCTTGAGCTCCTAAAAGAGTTGGGATTTCCCAAGGGCATCCTTCCTCTTAAAGACCTTGATGAATGTGGCTATGTTCGCGAAACTGGATTTGTGTGGATGAAACAAAAAGCTCCATATGAGCATTACTTTACAACAACAAAAACTCTAGTTAGCTATGCCCCCGAGGTCACTTGCTACGTGGAGAAAGGTAGGATGAAGAAAATGACTGGAGTTAAGAGCAAGCAGCTGTTTTTGTGGGTGCCAATAGTTGAGATGAGCATTGAGGATCCTGCCCAGAACAAAGTTTACTTCAAGACTTCTGTGGGAATTGGAAAGTCTTTTCCCCTCACTGCTTTCATGACTGAAGAAGAAAAGCAGAAGTATCTGGAGAAAGCTGATGAGTAGAACGATTATCTATATGATAGCTAATTTGCTTATTTATTTTGGCTCATTATATTTTCAATCCTTTTTTTTTTTCTGGCATCAGGGCACTGATGCTTTTTGTTTCGACTGATTTTCTGTTGCTCGCATGCTTGCGAAAAGAATGATCTTTATGAACCGAGTATAAGCTTCTGCTTCTATTACATTAATGGTCTAATTAATCCCTTTTAGAGTTGATTATGTCTTATGTTTGTGCTAATAGAGTAATATTTTACTTGGACTTTCCTCTTCGAAAGGGCTCGGAAATTTCTCTTCACAGAAATGTCGGTTCCCCTCCACTGCTTGACGTGATACAGCCTGTTTCACCAAGTGATGCCAAACAAGGTTCAATACAGAGTAACAAGTAGAATAATTAACAAATAAAGGTTTCAAGTGTACTGTATAGATTAACAAATTCAACTATGGAAGATTTGTCCCTTCTCTTCAATAGTTACCTAGATAAAAATGGGGGAAAATGCAAACTTCAATTGGTTGAGAAGAGTGGGTAAGTCACTAAGTTGAGCAAAAAGTTTCCTGTGTAATAGTTTTTGAGAATTGTCCAAGACCATGCAAACATCTATAAAATCTGGTTGCCATTTAAATTCTAGATATCACCTATATCGCTCAGTTGAATTGAAAATTACAGGCAGTGGATGCATGCCATGATGGTTTATAATTTCAAATAAAAAAGGATGCAATTGTCCAAGAAGGCAAGAACTTATGTTGATAAAACTTTCAAGGATGCACTGAAGATTCTTCGGAATATTTAAGATCTCGGTGCAAAATTTTCAGGAAACTAGAGGGGGCATCAGGAGTAGGGGATGGGAATTCTGAAACAGAGATTGTAACAGTTCCGTGAAGTTCTTACCGAAGAATATCTTACTCTGAGCCTAGGAGGGAAAGATATCTAATTTTCTTTGTCTTGAACATGTTTTTGGTCCTGGACATTTTCCTCCATTTATACACCTTCAAACTAACAATCTGGCCTACACCAGAGTATCAGGCATATCTTTTTGTTGAAGCTTAACCTTTTTTGAGTGGCAGTCATACTTACGTAAACTATGAAATCAATTTGTATTGCCATTTGAGGCATCAAAATAAGTGTTCGTGATTTGTCTTATTGACTATCTAATGTCTGTTTATCAATATGGCTCCTCAGTACACTTTTGAATATTCTGATAATTAACTCCATTATTCCCAAACTTGATTCAGCTTTATTTCTCATCCGTACCAGTCAAAAACATTCTGGATTATTTCTTTTTGGACGTAATAGCAGCACCTTCTTAGTGCTGATGTCCTGATACAACGATACTTAACTATTCAAAATAAAGAAAGTATTCATATTTGACATGTTATGAATCGATACAAATGGATATGAATAGATCGTATTAGCGCACATATTATTTTAAATATTTATTCTTCATCTTAAGGTAAAGTCAACATGCAATCATCTCTGACATCTTAAAAGTTTCTGTTCATTTTTATTGATGAGCTAATTCATGCAGTTCTATTCAGCTTCATTCCTTGGTGATATGTATGAAGTGGTGGCACATGTCAGCAATCGCTATCCAGCGGCAAATTTATATGCAGTAGGCTGGTCTCTTGGAGCAAATATTCTTGTTCGCTACCTGGGACAGGTAACTCAGTCAATTCAATTTGTGCTTATCAACCTTCCCCCGCATCTGTGGCAGAACCACTATCTACCGAGTTCCGAACCATGCATCACTAGCCCTCGGGGATATCTCAGTTATTAAAAGAAGAATCTTCCTGCTCCATGTTGTCCTTCTACCACGCAATTCTGTACAAGCTGTTTTGTGAATTTAAGCCTGGTATGATGCTATTGTGATCTTGTAAAGCATATCTAACTTGAAACACTGTATGTTCTGCTGAGAAATAGTGATCTGGCTATCATCATACAGTTTATTGCGGAATTCAAAGGCTCTGTTTATGGATGCTAGCATAATAACATGATAGAGTATCGAGGAAAAATGTTCAGCTTTTTCCCAGCCTTTTTTTCCCTCAATTATTTTTAGCGGTTCAGTGTTCAGTATGACTGGTTGTTTGTTGAGTGGAATTAGGTCTCTTGAGCCTTGGATGATAGTCCAGATCCATCTAGTAATGGTGTTCCATGTTTTCATCGACATGGCTCATGATCCTTACAACGATTTGCTATGTCTCTTCTTTGAACACCCCAAAATCCATTTATCTACTCAATGCATTTTGACTAGTTCGACACTTCAAATGATATGTGAGACCTATCTGCCAAAAATCTCAGCTCCGTTGTCAGGTTGTCATGTGGATCCGAGGAAACCTGATATAAGTCGTCATCGAAATGAAGTCAATGATGCTGTTTAAGAAAACTTACTAATCACTCTGACTATCAGTATCTATAAAGCAAGTAGGCAATACATATTGCATGTGCGAGTCTCTGAATAATGAAATGTTATGATGAGCTGGTTCGCTGGTTTTATACTCGGCTACCATAGGTGAAATAGCACTGCTGTCTCCATTCATTTGTCCTTAGATCAACGTCGTGCTTTCTTGGTTCTGAACATCACTTTTTTAACTACTTTGGAAAATTTGGCTAACAGCTGCTGTAGTTGTCTTAGATAACTCGTTACCCATCAGTTGCACACTTGGACTAATTGTACTTTCAAAGACACTACACTTTTGTTCCGTTATGAACCAATTTCAATCAATAGGCAAATGATGAAAATAAAGTTGTTGTGGATGGAGTACTTGAACTCTTTGTTTATGAATGTGTTTTCTAACACGTGTTTGCTTAAATGATGCATCTATCACCAATTCCATTAGACACAATAAAGGTGGGGGTGCTCAGCTGATTGAGCACTTTTTTGGTGTTTGGGTAAAAGAAAAAGTGCTTTTAAGCACCAACTTTTATAAGCCAAAAGGGTACCAAAGCCAACCTTTAGCTTTTAAGTCACTTACAAAAAGCAAATCCAAACACCCTCATAGGTGGGCATTCCATGGAGTTGTTATTTTGGTCCGTTTACCTTTCAATTCTATTGGTCTGAGGTTGGTGTCTCTACTTATCTTCTTGCAGGAGGCCATATATTGCTCATCTATATTTTATCGTTCCATTGCAGGAATCTCATTCCTGCCCTCTCTCTGGCGCTGTTTCATTGTGCAATCCTTTCAATTTGGTCATTGCAGATGAAGACTTCCATAAGGGCTTTAACAATGTTTATGACAAAGCTCTAGCAAATTCTCTCTGCAAAATTTTCAAAAAGTAATTTTATAATCCTGTTTTCCTTTTATTTCCCCTGGGTATGTTTTACCTCTTTAACTCAATTTCCTGATTGTAGGCATGCTCTTCTGTTTGAAGATATGGAAGGTGAATTTAATATATCATTAGCTGCCAATGCCAAAACCGTCAGAGAATTTGATGAAGGACTTACACGAGGTATTTATGCTTGTATGCAGGAACCAAAAAAAAGTTGATACGACTGCATTTCAACTTATAAGTAAATGTCTTTGACTTTGCAGTTTCATTTGGATTCAAGTCTGTGGATGACTATTATTCTAACTCAAGCAGTTCAGATTCCATTGTAAATGTCTGTAAACCTTTGCTTTGTATCCAGGTTTGTTTTAGCCATTTACTCTCCACCATCCTTTTCTGTTTGTTATTTACTGTACTTCGGACGCCATTTTGTATCATGGTTAGGAGAATTAACTGCAGGGTCTTCTTGTGGCAGAATCTGAATATCAAATTTAAGTTACATCTCTATGTTAAAAAAAGAAGAAGCTGAAACTTGAGAGAGAATGTGTGTGTAACTTGGTGTTTCCTTAGATTATATGCCGTTATAGTTATCTGTTGTAGGATGCTTTCCAGCATTACAGATGTGCCTTTATGCAACTTGGTTAGTTATCTAAAGAAGTTCACCAAATTAATTCACTTAATAAAATTATGAAGATTTTTATAAAACGGAATTGTGGCCAGTTTCAAGGAAAAGCATTACACAGCTCTCCCCAAGATATAGTGTAGAGAATCATGTCACTAAAGGAAAAAGCTGTGGGGACTGGACAGAAAAGATGGAAATGAGCACTCTAGTTCGTTTGCTGTGCTTGTTAGAATTCTGCAAGTGGTAATCAAGGCAAAAATGCTAACTTTAACTTTTGCTTATATGTGGAGGCTGAAAATGATCCAATTGCTCCATCCAGAGGAATCCCTCGTAAAGATATTGAGGTAGCATACTGTTTCTACATTCTCGTAGCCCTTTTTTTTTGTTGATATTTTCTCATATGGATGTGCATAGCTATTCTACCAAATATTTTAATCTATGGTTCTTCTTGCTTTCTGTTGTTTGTCTAAGTCTTAGCCAAGCGACGCCACAATATTTCTTTTGGCTTTGCATGTGTCTCAAGAGAAGAGTTAAAAGAATATCTTTTCGGTGGTATATGCTGAGGCAACTTAAGATTGAGTAGTTATTTATTGGTTTTGTTTTGGAAATTAATTGTTTCAGGAAGAGTTAACATTAGGCCTTATTTAACTTACTATGCTTCAAAGTATACAAGAAGGTTTGCATTTTCAAACAGTATACTTTCTTTTGAGATTTAAAAAAGAGAAGTGGACTTTGTTGGAGGCAGTGATCACTAAGAAAAAGATTAACTGCGGCAGTGAGCACTAAAAAAACTGGATAAAGACTATGATCCACTAAACTATAGTGGAAACAACTTGGTAAATTTTTTATGATAAAAGCCAGCAATAAGAAGATGTCGGCAGGAGATTTACATCCCAGTAGTAACTAGTAACACTACAACCTGCACAATGTACTTGCAAAGTCAAGAGTGATGTTTTCATCATCTAGAATTACCATGTTACATGAAAAAGATAGCAAAAGTATTCCTATGTTCAGGGCCACTTTTTCCTTTTGCCTTAAATTCTAAATTGCTCGTATGATCTCCAAATTGCTCGTATGATCAAGTTCCTTACTGAAAGCCTTTGCATTAGTTCCAAGGTGGTTCTTGGCATTGTCCATCGATCCCTAGGATGTTAAAAAAGTCCTTTACCTATTGTAATCATCAATTCAAAGCAAATGCATTCCTAATATCAGTTAATTTTGGGTTTGATAGCCTAAATTTTAGTTCATTTACCAAGTAATTAATGTTTTGGTGCCATTATCCTGTTGCCATAAAGCTTTATCACATGATAGTTGAGAGTTGAGATCAGTAGAGGAGGCTCATCAACTGCAAGACTGCATGAGGAATGTATTGAGTTAAGTTTGTGCTTCAAGACGTTCATTGCAGCTAACATTTTTTGTTGTTCCCTCAGGAGAACTCAAACTGTTTGTTGATTGTAACCCCAAAAGGAGGCCATCTTGGCTGGGTGGCAGGTTCTGAAGTACCACGAGGATGTCCATGGACCGATCCACATGTGATGGACTTCTTGGAGTATATAGAACATGGTAAATCTACTTCTGCTGCATGTGCTAGTGATCGGGAGACTATAGAAGGTGGTGTCGCAGACTTCCAACACCTTGAGGTATAGGCAACAAGGTGTCAAATTCAAATTCCTTCATGTTGATATCCACACATGAACAGTCGGTATCTATTGCATACTAAAGGGAACAAAAATACACCTGCTCTGCAACATGTAGCCATTTGATTATTCTCCCAACATCCAAGAATTGATTAAGCCTCAAAAAATTATTTGGTGAAGCTATAGAGGATCAGTCCTCCATGGAAAGTTTCTCTTTGTAAACTGCTACGAAGTGGTGGATGTAAACATCTCAAGTAACTGCAACTTTATGCTCCTCATTGAAGAATGGAGTTGGTTCCATGACTCTGTAGGAGTTGAGACTCTAGAATTTACATTAATAACTACATTACATAGAGAATGATCTATATTATGGTTGGTGCTTCAAGCTTTATGCAAGTGCTACTGATACTATGTCCTGCATTATTACGAGACATTGTTATACAAGTACATTGTACTATTACCTCAATTTCATTTCTGGTTCTAGCCTGCATGTTCAATGTCTTCTTGCATTATGCCATTGATATGATTAACCAGGGAGCAGAAATTGTTCAACTATACAGTAGTGTGATCTCTTTATAATTTGAACTATGACAGAACTGTTCCTATAGTGGCCTTTTGGACACTGAGTCCCTTGAAGACCTTATTGTCTAATTGACTAAGACATTCAGTGTATTTTTCCTGTTTAATCCACCTTTTCAGAACAATCCTACATGGTGTCTTATTAAACTGAGATAATGGATAATGCTGATTAGAGGGATCATTTTCTAAAACAGATAAAGATGAGTGATTAGGAATGAGAAGCACTTGTAGTTGCTGTGATCAAGAGTTTAATGATTCTTGAATATCTTGTCAATTTGTCATATGCTTATCTAAGTGGGGTTGAAAAAGTCATAATGCTGACAAAAATTTAGCACTTGCAAAATTCAGAAATGCATGTGACTTTTTATGTATTTGGCCCAGGTTCATGATCTTCTTTGCCATATTGTCCCATTTGTTTTGTCTTCTGTTTCCTTGTTCCAATCTACATGGATAACGTGTTCCATGATTCCTACTTCCTAGCTAGCAGCTTATTTCCTTCTTATGTGGAAGTGTATAGAGTAGGTGGCTTGGTCATGATAAGGAAATAACCATATGCTATCATAATCCTTTGGCTTCTACAGAACTTATCCATGCTTATCTCTACGACGTGTGTTCTTTTTCCCCTCACAAATAGGGTGGCTACGGATTGAGTCGTTTTCCTCTAGAAAATAACCAAACCAAGTAATTTGGGTTTTCAAATACTTAAACCACAACCAAACCAATTAAATCGGTTTTGCGCTTGTTCAGTTTTTGTCGGTTATTTTGGGTTGTTCGATTTTTTATCGATTTTTTCCTTTATTAAATTTGTAACATACACTTCCAAAGATCAAACACATATTCGAGCAACTATACTCCACCATGACACATCCAAACCAAGTACTCTTTAGAAAAGAACAAACTATATATATATGTAATCAAAAGCTATATATATCACTGCATCCAAAAATAGATTGTATAAGCATTTAACCATTTCAATTAACTTAATCAAACTTTTCGATGTGTGTCTAGACAAGCATTAGATAACGCAAAAAATGTAGGAAGAACGTCTAACTGCATGTATTACTATTCCTTCAAAGTCAAAAACATTTTGGCAACTATTGTGTGGAAGTTGAATATTCGGCAGGTCAAATTAAACTAGGTTTCATAGTTCATCAAATATTGTACAATCTATATGATTGCTTCGTTAGATATCTTGACATTATCATCACTTTTAAACAACGTAATAAAAATTAGTATAGTTATCATGTTCAACTGATTATGATAGAGCTTAGAGGTGAAGTCGGGATTTCAACTTTATGAATTTTGAATTTTATATGTGTATATATTTTAATGAAAATTTCACAACATAATTACAATGTTGACACTAAAAACTATTGGATCAACTAATCTCTTTCTGTTTTCTTTAATTTTGAGATTCAGTTATTACCCCTTACTTCTTGTAGTAAATCTTAAAGAGCTCAACATACTAATTCTATGATATCTACAAAAAGAATTCCCAAGAAAATAAACTATACATGAAAAAAGAAAATTCTAGTGAGGAACGACTCTTAACTTCCTTCTAAAACTGGTATTTCTTTTCTTTCAAGTCAATTTAACTTATTGTTCGAGATCTTACAATCAAAGTTGTTGGACTATAATTAGAGAGATACTATCATTTATGTTTCTTCTGTCGGTGAATTAGACTGTCCTCTTAATTTTAATCATATTTTTCATGCTAAGAAAAATGTCACAATCCTGTAACGTGTCGGCAAATATTTTTCAAGTTATTCGCACGATCTTTTTTCTTCAGAATGAAAGAAAATTATCTACCAGATCAGGTAACTTTTAATAATTGATTGTCGTAATTAGATATCAAGTATGCATTATCATGATGATCATACTTATAAGGTTTCTTTTAATATAGTAATATTATAAGTTATTCAGCCTAGCATTGATATATGATATTGATCGAGCTGATAATTTCTTCATCACAGAGTTTCAACTTTACCTAATTGGCAAATAGAAAATATTTTCACTTCCAAAAACGTGGCAACAGTTTCCTACACGATATCAAGGAGTTCAATTATTTATTCATCTTTTCTTGCACTTGATTTTTATATAGCTAATGGAAGAAAATCATTACTATTTTTATTAGACTGCTATGCCACAAGCCAACCTTAACAACTGCACTGCGAAACCGCAAATTTATGACCAATAATGTCTATGAAATTATTACTTTGCATGAAATTCCTCGAGAACTTTTTACTATAACAATTTATTGCATGGAATTCCAAGGTCTTGCAGGACCAAGGCTCTATTATCTAGTAACGATTCCCTTCCATAAATCTTTACAAAATTCATCAAATATATGTTGCCAATTGTTTCATGTTGTATATATCTTGCCATAATGAAAGAGGATCTACATGTGATGTATAATTGATCTATCACCAATTTGGACCCCGTGAAGTGACAATTTCCTTCAAAATTGTTTTGCATGCTCCATTTGTAATTAGAAGGGGAAAAGAAAAAGAAGCTAAATCGCTCTTTCGTACATATAAGGAAAATGAAATGACAGAATCAATATTGTTTGTTACCAAGTGATGTGACAATGTCCTTCGCTTTGCTTGCTCCATTTGTTAGCTAGCAATTTGTTTGGTTTTCTTCCTTGTCACAAATTACAACGTGTGATATATATGAGCATATTCTAGCTGCCAAAACAAAATACGCTGCTTCCTCCTTCTCAGATTAATTTGGAGTCTTGTAAATCTGATGAGTAATGGCCATCAGGCCATGCCATCTCTATAAATGGACCACCAAAGCTTTACTTGTCTTGAGATGTGTTTGTATAGTAGTATTATACAATATAGGTACCTACTATCTTCATAACAATGGAGTAGCATTTTTATGATCACCCTGCTGTCTACGATAAGAAATATACCAACAAGTAAAACTCACAATTCAAACAGAGATGTCAGCAATAAGTGAAAGTTTGCACTGTGTAAGTTAGGTAAAAATAAGTGATTTTGATCATATACATACTGTTGAATCCCTTGACACAAAGAAATATACTAGTTTTGTGGTATAAGGGGTTCAAGAATTTCTCTATGTCACAAGTTCAAATCTCAAGTATGACATTTTTATATTTTTTCTGATAATTTCTGGCTCCGCCCAATCCTACTATATATATGATCCCCCAATAAGAACGAAATTCATTATTCATTTTACCGTGAATCATAAAGAAGCTAGAAGTGCCCGAGTTCATATCTTAGAATCATTGTTCAAATGTGTGTACATAAATAATGACATTTTTTTTTTTTTAATTTTTGATGTATACACTTTAGTAGTGAGTGCAGCTTCGTGGTCTTACAGTTTTCGATCACTATCTAGTCCTCATGTTTATACCAAACAATTTATACTTGATAGTTAATGCAAGAATGAATATCACTTATATAAGTCTACGTAAGACACATGTCTTGCATACATATAAAAATTTCACCCGTAATGTCCTTGTTCACTCAAGTTTTTTTTTTCTTTGGTTCCTAATGGAAAGAAAACAAGAGAAAGGAAATAAAAGGATCTCATGGTGTAAATTGTAAAGAGAGATAATGTCATTAATTTAACTTCAATATTACGTTATACGTATTTGCTAAAAATCTTTTTGTAAACGAGTTGAGAATCCAAGATCAAATAAATAAATATGGAGCAAATTTTGATTCCGTATCGCAAAAGTTTTGGCCTCTGTCCATACTAAAAAAAGTAAATTCCAAACTTGCAACAACAATCCCAAAATACAATTGCATGTGAGAAATTTGGAATTTCACTATATTGTTGGTAAACATCGGGTGCGGGTAAGTATTTACCCTATATTGTTTACCTTTCTCCTCATGGTTTATAAGTAGCGTTACGTACTAGTTCCCATACGTATATCCGTTGTCCATGGTCGGAAGAACGGCCAGATTCACTCTAGCTATCCAATTTTGCCATAACAAAGTGACATAGTTTTTCTCAAAAATCAAATTCTTAATTCAACATGTATAAATTAAAGCTCTTTTTCGTTGCCAATGTATCTAACTAGATAACAGTGCACAATTCTAACTGACATTCAATTAAATGGTGTTATTCAACTAATGAAATAACACGACGAAAGAAGAAGAAAAACCAAAACTAAGAAATAAAAGATTCAGCCACCTTTTTTGAATCTTCATAGGCCTCCTTTCCCATTGACAAACATTTACTTTAGTTTCCTCCACAAAAACTAACTAATGCTATCTTAAATTACTAAGTATATTTCATACTTGTTAGTACTAGTATATAAAAGTTGCATGCAAGAAATTAAAGTTATACTCTTTAGTTTCATTTGCATGCTTTAGTGAATCTATATCAAATCACACCCTTTTTTCAGTTAGTATTAATAGTTTCATAAATATATTTTTGACACAAATAGTACAAAATCTAATTTAAGTAGGAATTATAAAAATGTATTTTTATGTGTTTGACTATAAATGTTTATACTTAATAAATCATTAATTAAATAAACTAGCTAGCAAACATATATTGTTAAAAAGCAATTAATATATAGCCACCTTAAATTAGTCATAAATAATAAGTATATGCACTACTAAAAAAACCGGGATTTTCGACCGCCCAATCGGTCGAAATTCGGTCGACGCATCGACCGTATTTCGACCGATTGTGGTGGTCGAAAAAATTAAGGTCGAAAATAGGCCTTCGACCGAAATTCGGTCGAACGTCGACCGAATTTCGACCGAATTTCGGTCGATAGGCCTTCGACCGAAATTCGGTCGAACAGGATTTCGACCGAATTTCGGTCGAAAGGCTGGTATTATTTTTTGACCAACTTTCGACCGAAATTCGGTCGAACACCTGTAATTACCTGCAACATAAAAGCTGAAATTAGCCTACACCACCTGTAAACACGCAGAAAAACCAGTCACAAGACATTCATAAACGCTATTCAAACAAGGCTAACAAAGCCAAACAATAGAAAGGAGTCATTCAACATTCGTTCAAGTTTTACAATATTCAAACAAACTAAACAAACACATTCCTGTTGACACATTCATTGCACAAAAATTAGACGGGTTAAATAGATTAAATAAACACATTCTTTGCAAAAAAAATAGGCGGGTTAAATAGATTAAATACACGCATTCATTGACAAGCCATGGAACCATTAGAACTTTCAGAGAAGTATTTGTTTTTTGTGTTTCCTCCATAGTAGCTAAGAAATGCAGTGCACCTAGTTGGGAATGGGAGCTATATTAACTACCAAAACAACTAAGGAAATTACTTAGTGTTGTTTTTCTTATTAATTCTGGATGTAGTTTGTTTCTTATAAAATGAGGAAAGAATATATATTAATCAACTAAGGTTAACTGATAACATTTGAAATAAAGACATCCCTTTTATGTTTTGGGTTGATGTAAACAAGTGTACATTATTTTCCCTTTTAGGAATGCCAACCATCAGCTTTGACATGGTTACAGAACTTAAACATGTAAGCAGATGAAATAATCCACATCATTAACACAGTAGTCAAAATACCAAGGCAATACCAAGGCAAGAACACATTGCAAACAACACTACCAAACAATACCAACAACTACAACTATCCCAAACAACACAAACCTAACTTTATAATAGCTAACAACACCAAACAAGTTGTTCAACAATCACAAAAACTACAATAAAGTTTGCTAACTAGTAATTAACTAAATATGCAACATTATAGGCCAAAGTTAAAAAATAATTAAAAAATCAATTAAATTCGGATTAAATAAATAAAATAAAAAAACCGTACCTCGACGTTGATTTATGCTCCTATAGCACCTACAAATGATTCCCCACTTGTTATATGCTTCAAAACTACAAAAAAATTGAGTTAAAAAGTTAGGGTTCAAGTTTTACAAAGTAATTAAAATAACCCTAAAATTAAGAATTTACCTTGAATTTGTTGTTATGGGTAGTGATTAGGAGGGTATATTGTGTTTAAGTGTTGATTTTGGGGGTGGGTTTGGGTAGATTTCGGATTTTTTGAGGTTTGGGGGTGTTTAGAGAGAGAGAGATAGTTGGAGAAGAAGAACAAAATGAAGGAGAAGGGCTCACTGCCGAAAATATAATCGCGTGGGTCGACCGACACGTCGACCGAAATTCGGTCGAGATATGAAAGAGAAATTTTTTCGTTCGACCGAAAATCGGTCGAAATACGTGTTCGACCGATTTTCGGTCGAAATAGCGTAGTCGAAAATTCCGGTTTTTTTAGTAGTGATGTAACACTAAACTTTAAATTTCATATCATCTCCATTATATATTTCTATTGGAAATAGTCTTTCCGCTTTATTAGGATGACGTGTGTATATATAACTCACCCTCTCCATAATACTATCTCTCCAGATATTACTTGTGGGAATATACGGCGTATGTTTGTTGTCATCATCTCCATTATATATAGACTGCTCTCTCCCTTACATTTGCTCACCACACAAAATCTCTTAAATCTTCTTGTCCAAAAGCTCTCTTATTTTTCTTTCTTCGACCCAAATTTACTTATGGCAGATACATTGAACCAAAATAACATGATCATCTCTAACAAGAAGAGATCATCAGCAGGTTCCGATGATCACCATAAGGATCATCACGACGATTTCTTTAAAACCAAAAAACAAACAAAATCATTAGCATGGGAAGATCCAGCAGCAGCTTTAGCCAATGCACGCCACGAATTCGGCGAACACGGCGGTGTTAACATGTCCATCGAAGCTTCCGCCACCTTCACCGTCATGGAACCTGAAACCATGCGCCGCATGTTCTCCGGTGAACTTGGCCCCGACCGTGATTTCTTCATCTACAGCCGTCATTTTAACCCTACAGTTCTTAACCTAGGACGTCTAATGGCGGCGCTTGAAGGAACTGAAGCTGCTTACTGTACGGCTTCAGGCATGTCGGCGATATCGTCGGTGATGTTACAGCTGTGCAGTTCAGGTGGACACGTGGTGGCTTCACGTACACTTTATGGTGGGACCCATGCTTTGCTTACTCATTTCTTGCCTAGAGCTTGTAATATAACAACGTCGTTTGTTGATATAAGGGATTTGCAAATGGTTAAGGAAGCTATTGTTGAAGGGAGAACAAAAGTTTTGTACTTTGAATCAATGTCGAATCCTACGTTAACGGTGGCTAATGTGCCGGAGCTAAGTAGGATAGCTCATGAAAAAGGGGTGACGGTGGTGGTGGATAATACTTTTGCTCCGATGGTGTTGTCGCCGGCGAGGTTAGGTGCTGACGTTGTTGTTCATAGTATTTCAAAGTACATTAGCGGTGGAGCAGACATCATCGCAGGTTTGATATTTTTTTTCTTCTAGTTTTTGTCGTCAATATTTTTCTGTGACATCACACGTGTGGCTTTTGTTTTGATAGATGTCATTAAGTAACTATTTTTGGTTAGTTTTTTTTTAATTAAATGGAAAAATAAAAATATTTTCTAATTGTAGTTGTAAAGTTACGTTTTTATCTAACGTGTTATGAGAATAGATAATAATGCTCCACCATAGCTTGACTAAGAGGCTAAAAATTCTTATAACTTGCACTAACAATGACATTTATCAATACTAATTTGACATTAGAAGTATATTTATAAGAATTTAAGGAATAAATTAGCTCTTATTAAGGTGAATCTCCATGTTTTAAAAGGGAAAAAAGAAGAAGCAAATCACATAATTATGGCAAATGTATCCTTAATTGAAATCACATTTCCCTTTAGAGATTTTTAAATATTGAACTGTAGAAATGTTTTGCCGAGGACTACTTGAAATGGATTTGTTTAATGTTCATACATAAATCTAAAATGTAAAGAAAGATAAATGTTCTAATTAAAAAGGTGATAAACTTCTTTGACATTTTTGAAAGGTTGGAAAGATTTAGGGACAATATCTCATTACTTTTTGGTGCATTTACACTATTGGATGATATACCACTCTTAAAACGGATTTAGAGATAAGATTTCACGAGTTTTTTCCCTTTAATATTTGTTATTTTGGTACAAACCATATTTGTGGTTGGAAATAGTTTGAAAAAACAAGTTTACGATGTCCCATTAGTCCGGAATAGTTCGTAAAAAGTTGTGCACGTACATGTGATAAAATTGAAATGTACCTACTTGATGTTGAAGGTGATCATCACATGTGTTCTAAATTATTTATTGTTTAAAGTCCTTATCGTTATCAGTACTTGTCATCCTTTGTCTTGGTAATTGCTTTAAATTATAACATGTGGTTTCTGCACTTTAGCATAGTGATGAACTCGCTAGAAATTGATACGTATAGATCTTCATAATTGTTTTAGTTTTGTCTTGTTATATTTTAGCTCTTTCTCGAGTGGAATATTTTTTAGAATCTAAGTTTTTTTTCTGGGTGTCTCTTAATTAGACCAGGACAATATACAAGACATCATAGATTCAGTAGATCTTGCATGATAGTACGTGATACTAATGCTCTTTTTTTTTTTTTTTTTTTTAATGACTGGATTCAGATTCTTATCAAAGATTTATCATCAAACTATACAATGTTTTGCTTTTCTTTAGCTAGGTACCCCATAAATAATTAGGAGATCAAAGTAAGTAGTCAAAGATACAGCCTTTGGTGGAATTGAAACCTCACGATTAATTAAGTTGTGTAACAATGTGAAATTAACATTATTAAACTATAACTATATTCAAGCTTCAAAATATACTTAATTGCTGGTTATATTTATTTATTTATTTATTTATTTATTTATTTTATATTCCTTTTCAGTGTAGCTATCATGAAACATCGTCTAGATCTTATATATTGTACATTGAACTAAGATTTTAATCGACCATGTCCATTATTATATGATTTTGGACTAAACCATATTAAAGAACAAAGGTAGATGGGGCCAAACATTCTTTTTGTTTATTCCATATTCTTTGGAGCTATCTAATCTTGCATATTATTCTCTTTCAAATATAATAATCACTGATCAGTGTGTTGATAAACTTCTATAAATGGAAAAACCAAAATAGGTCTGATCTTATCGTGTGATTAGATGGATCTTAATGAATATTTTTCTGACATCAACCTTTTTCTGCATGGACTTCTTGGAGTTAAGTACATTAAAAACTTGTTGAGATAAGGTGATAAGATAAGTTTAATTTGGTAATTTATGCAGGAGCTGTTTGTGGACCAGCAAGTCTTGTGAACTCCATGATGGATCTTCATCAAGGGGCTCTTATGCTACTAGGCCCAACTATGAATCCCAAGGTAGCCTTTGAACTTTCTGAGAGACTTCCTCACTTGGGCCTGAGAATGAAGGAGCATTGCAAACGGGCTCTTGAATACTCTACTAGGATGACTAAGCTTGGGCTTAAAGTGGTGTACCCAGGCCTGGAGGCCCACCCAGATCATGCACTTCTCAAGTCCATGGCTAATAAAGACTATGGTTATGGAGGAATTCTATGTGTGGACATGGAAACTGAGGAACGAGCTAACCGTTTGATGAATGTCTTGCAAAATTATACCCAATTTGGGTTCATGGCTGTGAGTTTGGGCTATTATGAGACGCTCATGTCTTGCTCGGGCTCGAGCACGAGCAGTGAACTAAACAACGAAGAGAAGGAGCTGGCTGGGATATCGCCGGGGTTAATAAGAATGTCCATTGGCTATAACGGATCGTTGGAACAAAAATGGAGCCAACTCGAGAAGGCCTTGTCCAGAATGCAAGAGAAAATGACCTTTTAGAAGCTGAAAATTTGAACTTGTTAAGGTGTTTTCTTTTGTAAAGTGATGAATCCTACTTTTTATGTATTAGTACATGACTTGGAGCTATGTTTGTGTTACAATGGTGCTGGCTGTAAAAGCTTTTAAGCTCAATCTGTTTTAAACGTTGAAGCCTGTGTTGATGGTCCTTAATAATATGTCTAAAATGGATGCAGAAAATAAGTGCCAGTAGAAGAATCAGCCACTTAGTTGTGGTTTTGCCAGTGTTCTACAATATTGTTATTATGTGCTACTTTTGAGTTCATCTAGTTTTTTATATGAGTAGTAGTAGTCGACTATTCAATTATGAATACATATAATTATAAAATTATGTGTATATTTTGTCGACATATATCGATTTTTCCTCACTTTTTTCTTCATAAAATCAAACCATGTTGTCACCTTTTCTTTTCAAGTTCAAAATCAAACCCAAAAGATACTTGTTGTTTAGTCGATTTGGTTTAATTTTTCTTTTTTATTTTGGATCGATTTTAACTAAACCATGAACACGCCTACATTTGTGTGTAAGATAAAACTTTGATAAATATGAAAACCTATTTGCTGAAAAAAAGAAGTCCTTTTTCGATCCAATTGCATCGTCACGACTCTTACAAAAAAAAAAATTAAAAATTACACCAGTTACCTCATCAAAGTTCAGGTGTTTAGTTCAAAATTTGTTACTACAACAACAATAACATATCAGTGTGATTTTATAGGTGGGGTTTAGGGAGGATGGTGTTTACCTTACCCCTACCTTGTGTAAGGTAGAGAGATTTCTTTTGATAGACACTTTATTCAAGAAAATCATATTTCAAAGGCAGAATACATAGATGGCCCCTTAATGTTGGCTCCAATTCCCAGTTGAATACTCCAACTTTCCCAATGATCATATAGACACCTCTTGTAGTTCCAGGTATATCTTGTGAACCCCATACGGTGACATGGCAAATCAGGTGTAGTTCATGCATATTTTAGCGCGTGAGCTGTTTATGTTTAGCTTTTTTCTTTTTCATTTTAGATTAAATTATTCTGAGCGGGTCCCACGAGACAACTTTCATTTCTTTTCCCCTCATATTTTTACCTTCTTCTCAAATAACCACCACCTCCTACCGCCACCACGTCCACCGTCAAAAATCAACCAACTCTCAATCAACTGGTAAGATCGACCACCACCACTGGATTCAAAACAACAAAGATGAAATGAATCTAGTAAAGATGAAAAAGGAAAGAACAAAAATTCCAAACTTCCATGGCTACCAGGATAGCTCCCCCACTTTCTGCTTTCTCATCTTCATTAAAATATAACAAATCAGACATCACAAAACAAATCTCACCAGACAACTTTGCCAAAGTTTTCAAAATAATATAGAAAATTAGCAAAAAAATTAAACTTTATGGTCTTGTAGGACCAAATCAATAAGAATAACTAAAACTCTAAAGTCCATTATGCCAAAAATTTCAGCGAGGAGGGGTAGAGAAGACGACGACCAAGGCAGCCACGACAACAACAATGAAGATTGACGATATATTTGGGTTATTGTTAAAACGATCAAATATAAAATAGTAATCATTTTTTTGTGGATCAGATCTGGAAAAAGAAGAATACGAAATTAAAAAGAGGATTGGGTTTGACCAAATTCAATCCTCTGCTTAATTTTTCTTTTTAACTTTCTCTATTGAATTGAATTTGCTTGATTTTTTTTCAAAACACCCGGAAATCTTGAAATCTTGATTTGTTGGTTCTATATTTGATAAATTTGAAAGTGTGATATTTTGCTAGGTTGATTGTGCTTGCAGGGTCATCAGAAAGAAGAAGAGGGAGAGGGGAAAGGTGGTGGCGTGTGGCAAGGAAGGGGTGGGGGTGGTGGGTTTGTATCAGGGAACTTTGGGAGAGATGATTTAATTTAATTTTAATTTTTAGTTATAAGTAATTTTTCTTTATTGAAAAAATACACATGGCACGATGTGGTTTGTTAAATTTCCACGTCATCCGCGAGTGATACTCACGTATGAGGTCTGTCAGTTCTTAGTGTTTACAAGACACAATGAAGACTATAAGAGGTGTCTATATAATCATTGGAAAAGTTAGAATGTTCAACTGGGAATTGGAGCCAACATTAAGGGGCCATCTATGTATTCTGCCTATTTCAAAGCTAAGATAAAATTACTAAAAATAAAATAATATTGACAACAAATAGTGAAGATAACAAAAGAAAAGAAACAACTATGTTGTTATAAAATGAGAATAAGCTAATATAGAAAAATAACAATAATACAGATAAGTAGTATAGGAAGCAAAATCGTACTATGTAACCTCTAACACTAGCAGACTATAATCTCGAGGGCTAAGCCTATATTCCTGAAACCTTGCTTTCCCACGGAAAAGGGAGAAATTGATTACCTACAAACCTTCCATCATAATCCTCAATCTTCATACTCTCTTATCTAGGATAAAGTACTTGGTGAGTTGTAGATGAGCTATATTATATCTAATCACTATTCCCTAATTCTTTCTTGGCATACTTCTACCTCTCATTTGATATATTACCGCCAAAATCTTGCACCTCCTCACTATGGCCTTCGTACTAATCCTTTTTACATGCCCGAATTATCTCAACTACGCTTTCTGCATCTTTTATGCCACTGAGATGACTCCCACCTTGTCCCTTGTATTTTAAAGCCTAATCTTTTCTGTTTTAGTATTTCCCCAACAACCATTTAAGTATCCTCATTGTCGTTACACTCATTTTCTGAATATGTGTGTTCTTGATTAGCTCTGCCTCATATAGCATAGTTGTCATAAAAATTACTCAATAAAACTTACCTTTAAGTCTCGGTGGTTCATTCTTATCACATAGAACACCGGATATAAGCCTCCATTTCGTCCAACCTTCTCCAATACAACATGTAACATCATCGTCAATCTCTAAATTTCCTTGGCATACTTCTACCTCTCATTTGACATATGAATGCCAAAATCTTGCACCTCCTAACTATGGCCTTCATACTAATCCTTTTTACATGCCCGAATTATCTCAACTACGCTTTCTGCATTTTTTATGCCACTGAGACGACTCCCACCTTGTCCCGTCCATTTTCAAGCCTAATCTTATCTTTTTTAGTATTTCCCCAACAACCATTTAAGTATCCTTATTGTCGCTACACTCATTTTCTGAATATGTGTGTTCTTGACTAGCTCTGCCTCATATAACATAGTTGTCATAAAATTACTCAATAAAACTTACCTTTAAGTCTAGGTGGTACATTCTTATCGCATAGAACACCGATATAAGCCTCCATTTCGTCCAACCTTCTCCAATACAACATGTAACATCATCGTCAATCTCTAAATTTCCTTGGCATACTTCTACCTCTCATTTGACATATGAATGCCAAAATCTTGCACCTCCTAACTATGGCCTTCATACTAATCCTTTTTACATGCTCGAATTATCTCAACTACGCTTCCTGCATCTTTTATGCCACCGAGACGACTCCCACCTTGTCCCGTCCATTTTCAAGCCTAATCTTATCTTTTTTAGTATTTCCCCAACAACCATTTAAGTATCCTCATTGTCGCTACACTCATTTTTTGAATGTGTGTGTTCTTGATTAGCTCTGCCTCATATAGCATAGCTGTCATAAAAATTACTCAATAAAACTTACCTTTAAGTCTAGGTGTTACATTCTTATCGCATAAAACACCGGATACAAGCCTCTACTTCGTCCAACCTTCTCTAATACAACATGTAACATCATCGTCAATCTCTAAATTTCCTTGAATTATTGATCCAACATATATCAAGCTTCCTGTTCTATAAAGAACTTGTATATCCAATCCTCACTTTCACAATAGTATATTCTTTAATTAAGTTTTTTAGTTAAAACTTTAGGACAAAATATTCCGGCTAAAGCCTAAATACTTGCAATTCGAGGTGGCTAATCTTGCACTTCACCCCTCAACCAAAGAAAAAGCCCAGGCCTTCAAAAGAACCAATCCATGGGCTTCCACTATAAACCCTACATATAAAAATGTTAGCAGCAGAATTGGAGCTATACAGAAGAAGAGTGAGGCTTGTTGGTGAAAGCTATACAAAAAATGCAGATATTTGTGAAAACTCTGACTGGGAAAACCATAACCTTAGAGGTTGAATCCAGTGACACTATTGACAATGTCAAGGCCAAGATTCAAGACAAGGAAGGTGTGTTTTTAAATCTTTTTAAAAGGGCAGCTCGGTGCACGAACCATCCCGCTCACGTAGGGTTCGGGAAAGGATTGCACCACAAGTTCAATTACTTATTGTTTATTTTTTTTATCTTAGAGCATATAATAAGCATATGAGTGTTTGTATATATAGGAATTCCACCAGACCAACAAAGACTGATTTTTGCTGGTAAGCAGCTTGAAGATGGCCGTACACTTGCTGATTATAACATCCAAAAAGGTATAATTTTTCAATCCCACTGGTTATTTCTGCAAAATGGGTGAGGTTAGTTTTAGTTGTGTGTTGATGGTATCTTAAAATGTGCAGTCTTGCTATTGTTTTTAGACTGTTTTTGTTGATTTAGCTAAAAGTTGTGTCCTTTTAAATGGGGTTGTTAATTTTGGATGTGGAATAATTGTAGAGTCGACTCTGCATTTGGTGCTGAGGCTACGTGGTGGAATTATTGAGCCATCTTTGATGGCTTTGGCTAGGAAGTACAATCAGGACAAGATGATTTGCCGCAAGTATGTCTTTCTTCTTTATGTTTTGTTGCTTTTATGTAATCTCTTTTGGTGAATATCAGATTATTATTGATCCTGTCCTTCGAATATCTGTTACTATATGTTTACTAGTATTAATTAACTATTCGTTTATAGACCTTAATTAGACTTTATATTGTTTTGAAGCTCACATTTTTTAGATGTTTTGGAACTATATGTAAACTCTAAGCAAAGTAAATTCAAGCTCCACAGGTTTCTTTGTTGTTTGGGATAAAATCAACTGTTTTAAGACATGCGAAGCTTGACACGAGGGCCCATGTCGCGTCTGACCTATAGGATTTTAAGTGCATTATTTTTGTTTGTTTCTCTTACAAAGAAATGACGGCTAACCTGAATAATCCAAAGCGAGATTATCGATTTGATAGGTCAGTTGGTTAAGGAGGAAATAATTCCTGTAGGAATATCTGGCATTAACATAATTAGCACCCCTCTCCCTGCTTCTCTACATGTGGTTGAGTTAGAAAATTAGAGAGAACCTGAAATTGAGTTGTTCTGTTGTACATAATTATGCTTCTGTCCTCCTATCTAAGTCACTATGTGCCTCCACTAGATTGTTGAACATATTTCTATACAGTACCTCTTTTTTTTTTAACATATTCATCAAAATCATAGTGACTAATCATAATGACCCCCTGCTGCACTTACCACTGGACTGAATCTCACGTGTTCTTCTGCCATCTCCCCTCTGCATCTTACTTTCTCTATCGACCATTTTTGAAAACCTGCTTATTTGGCCCAGAAGATCTCTGAGGAGTACTGCCAATGAATGTTATTAAAAAGCCTAGCTGACAGTTGGTCTCCCGAGTCTGCTGATCATTTTATGTTGCTGAGTTTTAAGCAGTCGTTGCCGAGGGAACTCCTTATTAGTCATATTGAGGCTGCATTCATGAAGATCTGAGGTGACTTGGTTGGATTTTTAGTCAATGTAGTTTGTTAGCTAGTTTATGTAAATGTTACCTACTATACTAATAAGTCATCGTGGTCTCTACTGTCATGTTTTTTTGAGAATTAGTTTGAAGGGTAACTGCGGTCGTCTGCCTTAAAAACCTATACGTGATCTCACTAAGACATCATTGCAGCAGCACCTAGATTTTCTATGGTTGCCGAATATTTTGTTTATGTGGTTTATTCTAGGATCTCGGTATTTGTGTTGTGCTTCGTTTCTAAGTTTGCTATTGTGGGCACCTCTTCAACGTTGAAGCACTTTTCACAACTCTACCCATGTATGGTCATTTATAACCATGAAATATTTTGGTATTTGACATTTGCATTTCAAAGGTTCATTGGTCAAAAGTCAGGATTAAATTAAGTGGACAGATGGTACTAGAGATGTCTTTATTAGTCTCTGGCAGTGGTGGAAATTTAATGGTTCCAACCTACTATGTAGTGTTTTAAATCATGCACGTTTTTTCTAATGCCTTCTTTTATTTATAAAGGTGTTATGCTCGTTTGCATCCTCGTGCTGTCAACTGCCGCAAGAAGAAGTGTGGGCACAGCAACCAGGTTAATTTCATTTAGCTCTTCGTGACACGTTTTGTAACTCCTATCAATGACTGTATACTGACTTCTCCTGTTTATTTGGCTTTGCAGTTGAGGCCTAAGAAGAAGATCAAGTAGATGGTGGTTTTGAATTCCTGTCAGCATGTAGCTGCCAATATTGGGAATTGGGATACTTGAGAGACTGATCAAAATTTTGTTGGAACATTGATGTTTTGGTGTTTGAGCTATATCAAAATGTTGGGCAACTTTTATTGTTCTTAATGAGCTAGATTTTGATGTTGATTACATCTATTAACTTGCTGAAAGATTAGCTGCATACACTTTTATCTATTTCCAGTCTTTTCTCTGTGATGTTTAAGTAAATGTCCCAAGAACATCAACTATAGTTACACTAGTCGAAGTTGAAGTTGAAATATAATATTTAACTAATAGATCTATAATGTGGGTGCAATGGCGGGGATCATTAGTTATTTTTATTCTTATCCTAATCAAAATCAATATGAATGTGCAAAGGGCACCTCAATACCTTACTACATCCATCCCAATTTTCGCTTTTCGATAATCAATTTGATCAAACTTTGAAGCTAAATTGAATTAGATTAATTCAATATTTTAACATTAAAATTTATATATTTGAAAACTACTTGAAATGTACTTTAAGTTGCAACTTTTTTCTTATATCAATTTGTTGAAATAATACATCTTGAAATGTTGATTAAACTTCATGCAGTTTGAATCTCGAAAAGTGAAAAATGCCACATAAATTCATGCAGTTTGAATCTCGAAAAGTGAAAAATACCACATAAATTGAAACTAGTATGTATAATAAGCGTCTCCATTTTGGTTGTATTGCTTGTGCTGCGAAGGTTTGTTTCACTATCGCTTCATGCAACATTTGAACTCATTTGGGGTAGTCACCAGCTTGTCACTCGTCAAGTACGTTGTAGACATTGTTCACCTTATAGTTTGTCCTTTGGGTTATGACACATTGAGTCAAAAGGTGCATGAAGACAATTATCACTTGTTCTCCCACATATGTTCTGTTTCTTTAATGTTTTTTTGATGTGTGATGATCTATTTTCGCACTAGTCTAGAAGGTTGCTAAATCTGAGACACGCTCACATCATTTTGCCCTTCATAATATGAAACATGCCCACCAGCTTTTGCTTTGTCCTTCCATGAACCAATGTTGCGCATCTTAGCTTATAAGTATGTTATATTATGTTTTGAGGATCAAATATATATGTGAGGTGAATGTAATACCTCAAGCTTCAAGTATGTACTACTTACGAATTTGAACATGTTATGACCTTTGCATCCATGAAATTTCAGTAATGCTATAAGGTTGGTTGATGAGATGATATGGAAACTAAAGGGAAGAAAAGGCACGCAGTATTGTTTTGAACGGGAACAAAATTTATCTGCAACACATGAGAGTTCTTGACTCAAAACTCCCACAATGGTGATCTACAATCAGAATCATCAAGAAACGTTCTTGATTCAAAGTTGCATTCGTTCTCGATTTCTGATAAACCATCAGCTATTTGTGCCATGTTTAGAATATCAGATTCTGGCCCCAAGTAATCAATTTCTCTACTGTCTTCACACAAAGGTAATCCAAATTCAGGGCTGCAAGTTTCTGGTACAAACTTTGGCTTCACTTCTGTTTCTAATGGTTTGCCTTCATTTGGAATCTCTTTATTACCACCCTTTTCAGTTAACTTTCTGAGTCTTTGCAACTGCAAATATAAAGAAAATTATGTTAGCAGTTCCCACATACAAGAAAAGTGGAAGAAAGAGACAAGTTAATATAGAAGTACCTGAATTTGCAGGGATTCATTCTCTTTCTTGAGTAATTCATACTTAGAACCCAAGTTGTCATAACTTATTTTAAGCATTCTATACTCCATTTCAAGTTGCTTGGACTTTGATCGAGCTCTCTTATTCTGAAACCATATAGCTACTTGGCGTGGCTGTAGGCCAAGTCTTTTAGCCAACTGCTGTTTTGTTCTAAGTTCAGGCCTTGACTCAGTCTCAAACATGTTTTCTAGTGACCGAATCTGCTCATCGTTGAATCGTCTTCGCAAATTGTCCTTGCACTTGTTAATACTCGACATGGTATGCAGATTCAGATCATTTCCTAACAAGGATGATTGATTCCACATAGAGGAGTTTATTGGAGGCATTTCTCCCATAGACGACATCTCTTCCTTAGTATGGTCTCTTCAAGATTGCATGCTTCATAGCTCATAGTAAGAGGTCTAATAAAATATATACAAGTCTCTATATTTGGTGGGGCGTCAGATTGTACTAGTAATGACAAAATAAAGACTACCTGTCATGCTTTGATGTGTTAATGTGTATCTTACTGGCCCCCTATATGGTACACTTGTTACTACTCTCTTATTTTTATCCTCTAACATAAATATGCATCTTTCTTCTTTTGTAGAGGGAGGATTCAGGTAAATTTAATCAACTGAATGTTCTTGAATCTAGTATACATGATCAGTTACTCTTTTTATTTTTCTACTTTTACACTCCCAACAGTTTTTTTTATCAAACGAATTACTACTAATGATGGGAATAAAGGGGTTTGAAGGGGAGTCTACTTCAACCTGGAAAGACCAAGGGAAGATGATATTTGACACATAGTATAAAGTGATTGGAAAATGGATAATTGCGTGGGACATAAGCCAAGATATTCTGTCCCACAGGAGACAATAACCAATGAACTAAAGCCACTTTCCAGTTAGATTAAAACGTAAATCTACTTACGTGGTCTTATCTTTTGTTTTTAATATTCCAGGTTGCTTTTCATAAGCTCCATTTTCTTTGGGAAGAGATAGTGAACTAATCTTTTAGATATCATTAAGTTTTTTCTAGTGTGAATCTCGTGTGATGTGGGGTTGGGAGGAAAGTCTTGTTGCATTACTTATTATCAGAATAAGTTGTGTTTGAACATACTATCAGTAGTCAATTGAAGACCAGACAGATGTTCACACTAGAATGCTTAGGCAGTTTTGTTGTTTTCTACACTGTTACTTCGTGTAGGCATTTGTCCTTCATCATTACACGTTTTGTTGGATGACTTGGATTGGACATTAGTGTTCTTTTCGTTTTAAAATTTTCTTAAGATGAGGATAAACGGGGAGTTCATCATGAATTAAGTAGTTTTAGCTGGTTATTGGCACACCACAGCCATCTTTAGTGTTTTTTATGTAGTATAATATTGACGTGAAATCAGTTTATGTATAATATGGTCCGTTATGATCATTTATATAGCCCGTCCTACCTTGTTTATGAGCTTCACAAAATTAATGTATAGCTAGTTCCACACACGGATGAAAGAGGACTATTACACTAAGTTAAGAGCAACACATAAGAGTACCTTAATTACAAGAAGATCTCAAATATTGCGCTATTATATTTATATAGTCGGCCCAATTACTTAGTTTCGATATGATGTGTATGTTAATGATTTAAAGTCGAAATTTAACATGATGCCTGGTGTCCCCAAAATTAACTGGTTCGAGAGTTTTTCTCTATTTCATATGGTTTTAGCAAAATGGCTTCCACTTCGTCAGTAGACAACACTTCAAGATATCAATCAGTAAGTGGTGCCTCTTACGAAGAGGTCAAGTGGTAAGTATTGCCTAGACAATACTTCAAGTTAATTAGGGGGAATGCGAGAAGAGATTGAAGGGATAAGTGCACATAGCCCAGGCAACACTTTATGTGGGAGCTAGAATGTGAGATTCAAGTGCTAGTGTCGCCTAAGAAAGATTGGTCAAAGATAAGTGATGTCTCTTACGCAGTAGTTACGGAAAAAAATGAAGGGCGGGATATGAGCGTCATTATAAAATTCATAGGGTATTTTCGTCTGAAATTTATTTATTAAACTAAGCGGAGGTCATTTTTGTTAAACCATTGTTACGTGAGACCAGTGCCTATGGTGGGCATATTTGCAGAAATATGACAACATAAGCAATGATTTTTCTTTTTGCCTGCTTAATAGAGTTTGCAAAAATGCCTCCGTTAAGTTTAAAGAAAAAATCTGGACAAAAATACCCCTATCAATCTCTTGGCACGGGACGAAGACTTGCCCTTTTACCCTTCGAACATCTTCCTGCATTCTCTCCATATAACTTGAAGTGTTGGCAAGACAACACTTGTCCTTGAACTCCTGCCGTAAAGCCAACACTTGCAAATTTGTGCCTTGAAGTATTAGCCATGTGTCAATATAAGGGTATTTTGCTAAAATATTGTTAAACGGGGCAAACATGCAAAACCATTCTTTATGGAGCGCACTTAGTGAAGTTTTCCTATGGTGGCATAGTTCTGCAATTTAACGCTTCTAATTCAAGGCAAAGTGCACAAATAGCCACTTTTTTTCAGTGGTCTTGGGTTTGAAGCTATTTTTTTTAGTGATTTTACATGAGAGGCCACTTTTTCGAACTTTAATTTTTGTGGGGTTGAAGTTTAAATCTTGTGGGCTGAAGTTCAATCCTTGTGGACTCTACTTCATGCCAAAGGTATAAAGTTCAATTTCAACCTGCAAGGCTGAATTTTTAGGCGTAGATGCGTAAAGTTCAACCATTTTGAGCTGAAGTTGAACTTCAACCCTTGTGGTATAAAGTTAAGCCCACAATAATTGAAGTTCTAAAAAGTGACATCTCATATAAAATTAATAAAAAAAATAGTCTCAAAGCAAAGATCAGTGGCAAAACTGGTCTCTGAACGAAATTTTTACTCTAATTCAAGACATGTAAGGCCCATCTAAGGCCAAGTATTTGGGCCATCCATCCCAGTCGGGAAAATGGGGCAACGCATAAATAGTCTATTCTCACAGCGTCATTTAAGCGCAGCCACTTTAGACAACACTGCGCAAGGATTGAAGTTAAGTTTAAAGTTTTTATTTGTTCGAGTTGGCTTTTATTTCAGTCCTGCACATCAGTTCTTCCAAAAAAAAAATAAGTAAATGAAAAACTAACTCATCTCGTATACCTTTATTCACTATGATCCGTTCCTAACTCTTACAATAGAAATGGAACCAAATCTCAACTCTAATGTTGTCTCATTAGTACTATATCATTTCAAATAAAGCTCAATTAAATATATAAAAGAAATTAAAAAAGAAAGCTGAAGTCATTGTCTTCCAACGAGGAAAATCACTATCCCTACTCCCTAAGATAGAGTGTTATCTACTATAGTATAAAAAGGTTAGTGAATCCAAAAGCTAATGCAAGAAAAAGGGTTACATTGTTAGTCCATTTTTGGGTGAAGAGTTGGAGGGAATTGACTCTTGTATCTTCTTGGAAAAGAATCCAAGCATTTATCAACTGTTACTAGGACCAGGACCTTTTCTATATATAACAGCTCATAATATTGGTTAATATATGAACGGATAACACAAATCAAGGTGTCGTGGAGTTTTATACTATATGTTTAGGAAATCAAAGACAACTAACTTTGGGTCGTAGTACTTTATATCTTAGATTTTTCTCTTTTGTAATATAATGCAAAAGAATCTTCTCTCCCCCACTTTTTAATAATTAATTGAATAAGTGAAATCTTGGTTAGTGAAAAAGCCATGCACCAAAAAGGAGTGCACCTTTTTTCTCCACTTTCCCAACTACTCCCATGCACCTTGTCCTAAGGTTATTCCCTGAATGATTAAAAGCATCCAAACTAATGAACTATTTTATTTGTAACAAAACACTATAATGTGTATCTTTGTGCTTTTAGCTACATATGGCACCACTTTGATCTCACTCACTATCGTATATCACTACAAAAAATATCTTGAAATCTTAAAGCGTCAATTAATTTGGGACGGAGGGAGTACATATATAGCTACTTACAGTATATGACAGTCGCTATTTAGTTGCGATTTGCAACTTAAGGGGCAATAATTAAGGCAGATTTTGAGTATACGATAAGATGGGGTGGGGGTCAGCAATGAGGAAATGAAATACTAGTACTACAATTTACAAATATCGGAGACATGAAGGTCAAAAAGTAGCATGGTGAATTCATGATTTCCATATTGCTAATAACTCAATAACTATACTACTTCCAGTACTACAAACATAAATTCAAGTATTGATTGCAACAGCGTAGTGAAAATCAGTGCAGCACCTCGAGTCAATGGCAAAAAACAGCACAAATTCTAATTCAAACTGTGAAAAGGAAAAAGCAAATTCAATTTCCTGCCTTCTTTTACTAGGGACAAACCCTATTTTTTCTTTACATAATTGTGTCATGGCGACTTTCTTTTCTTCAGTCTTCGACTTCATTGGTTTTTAATTTTCAGTATCAAGTCAAGTCATATGTACGATGGAAGTAATAGTTTTTAATTTGAATATCAAACACATCTCTTCACTTTACGAAAATGTTGTTGAACTACCAAGGCAAATTTGAATTTAGGAGTAGTAAAGGACATGAGTTAGATAATCAGAAAGAAAGAAGTTAAAGCAGAGATGCATGTCAAGTGTCAATAATAAGCCAAAAGGGTTTCTGCACTGTGAAAGCTTTAGAACAACAAAACTCTCCTCCATTTCACGCAACAAAAAAAAAAAACAAATTATTTTTTTGAAAAACGGAGCTGAAACAGTTAAAATCAGAAACATGAAAAAGGCTACCACTAGATGTTGTACTATATTTTTCTCGAAAGTTGATTGATTTTGCCCCTCTTTTACTTTTCAAGTTGACTCTTTAAAAGTTACGTATGTCCCACAAATGAATAGATTAAATTCTACTCCCTCCGTCCCAAATTAGTTGTCGCTTTTAGCTTCTTCACGCCCATTAAGAAAATTATTAAATAGAGTGTATATTTTACTATGTTACCCCTATTTAATGTTTGACTATTAAATTTTGTTGAGAATTTATTTAATTATTAAGGGTATAATTGGAAAAGACTAACAATTTTTGTCTTGAAATCCTAAAGTGACAACTAATTTGGGACACACTATTTTTCCTAAAACGACAATTAATTTGGGACGGAGGGAGTATTATCTCAACAGCTCCTTGGTTGTGAAATTTAAAATTTTAAGTTTAACCAAATTGAAAATATTTTAGGACATACATATGGCACTTCTTTGAGTGAGGTCTACTCTTTTGAAATACAAACTTTTAGTATAACTGATAGTGTTTCTTTTAAGCATTACATTTAAATCAACAAGGTTTAGCATTAGAAAAGAGTGATTTGTGTTGGTTTATATTAGTACAAGTACTAGTTAGTGACATTCTTTTTCGAATAAAGGATCAAATTAGGACAGAGAAATGTATAATCTAGCAGTTGAAACTGATTGATGGTAAATACTTACCCCACATAACTTATTAGTGCTCAGGCTTACATATAATCATATTATTATCATGATTTTTATTAAATTAGATAATAAGTATAAGTATCATGATCAGATCAAATGGTAGAAGTTCATGTATGAATACATACGTACTATACGTGTATTTCTTTAGTGTAAATACTAACAGCTGTAAGTATATCTTTTAGAATACTCAAGTTAACTAGATACATAGTACTTAGTAAGTAGAGGTGTTCATGGGTCGGTATGATTCGATTTTTAGCTCATCGATATCGATATATCGATTTTCGGTATGTAATAATATAAAACTAATAATGTATCGATAAACTATTGATAGTTTGCGGTTAACGATTCAATACCAATAACTATGATAAATTAAACAATAACAATAAGTACTAAAATGGTATCCAACAATACACCTATTATCAATAAAACTGGAATGAATAAAGTAGTTAAAGAACTTGCTAAAATAACTTAAAGTAGGGAGTAACCACTGAAGTAGTAACAAATTAAACTAATTAAGCCAGAATAATCAAACTAGAGTAAAACAACAGGTAGCATCTACTAAACAAGTGCAAACTGCATGTCTTACACAGTCTGTTGAGTGCTAACACAACTTAAAGAGTAAATGGTTCAGCACTAGCTAGGGTGTAAAGTGTAAAGATAAAAATAAATAAATCAATGATAGTTGAAGTTTAAATCTCTACCTAAAGTTGTATCACATAAAAGGGTAAATAAAATAATAGAATAAAGAGTAAATTATAATATATAAAAATTATAAAAAATACAATATCAGTATATGGACACGGTAGCGGTAAATATATATAAATATTGTTAATATATCAATTTATCGGATATTAAAAATTATTATCATTATTGAACCGATATACCGATGTATCGATACCGTTACACTTATCAGTATCAGTACAAATTTGATTATCGACGCCGGTTTGATTTTGTACATCTTTAATAATAAAAAGTGTAGTAAAGTGGCAATAGGAAGTAAAAGAAGGGTAGTAGTGTGTTTTGGAAAAACTGAAATGTGAAGGCTGACCAAGTCTGTCCTATCTGTGTCCTTCTGTCATTGATGTCTTCGATACTATCCCTCGCAAGCTTAGAAAATGAAGTAACACTCTGAACGAGGGTCCCCTTTTTCATGTTTCACATTTATTGTTTTTGTTTCTTTATTAACTTAGAATAAATAAGCACTCCTAAGAAAAGTTGGGTAAGAGTAATATGAACGTAATATAGTTATAATGTGGTCTAATATAAACATATTAGTAAATTTTATTTAACCAATTGCAGATAATTTGAGTTGAGACTATTGGTTTAATTTGTATAGGACTTTCATTCCTTTTACTAGTGTATTACCCAGAACATGTAACTTACACAAATGCTGATTTGTCATGTTATGTAAAAGATTCCTCTTCTAGTTTATTTGAACTATATTTCTTTTGGTGCCATAGCCAATTGGCCCCCCTACGTACTGATTGTTAAGTTTTCTTGTTGCTGAAAATCAAGCTGTTATGTTATTTCATTGTCAAGTTTACCAATATGTTGTTTTGTATATATATTGCATCTCGTGATATTACATTTGCATGCTTGTCAATTTTGTCATTCTTCTTCTTCTTCCAATGTGTCTCTTTTGTCAAGATGAATTCTTCTTCTTCTTTAGGTTGTTCATTTTTCCATCTTTTTTTTTTGTTGCTGAATATATCTGGTTATGATTATGAGAATTCTTCACCTGATGCTTGTATTAGGTCATCTACTGACGATGCCACAACTATTTTTTCCTTTTTCGTCTCACTTTTTCTGCTTGACAATCCACCAAAAATCCTTGCAACGTACGTACCAAAAAAGCAACTTCCTCCTTTTCAATAAGAAAACTTTCTTGACGCTTATCAGCTGGTGAAACCAAAACTATCATACGTGTTAGTGTATTAGAGTTCAAATGTGTTTATCAATTTTAAAAGCAGGTTAAATTGCTAATAAGGGTAGATAGTCGAAACCCTTTCTAGTGAATAAGTGAAAGTGTTTAAAATTAGCCAGTGACGAACGCAGGATTTTTTGCAAGCGGTGTCACCTTTAAAGAATTTTTTTTGTTATTTACAAGTGGTTTCGTACTTCTTAAAATAGCTAAATGTTCAATCCCTACTTCAAATTAATGATCAACATTCAAAAAAATTTAATAAAAAAAAAAAACTAAGTTGTGCTCCAAGCGAGATTCAAATTCTCACAGTTCTAGACTTTCTCAAGATGCTAAATCACGAGACCGCTAATTCATGGTGTTTATAGCAGTGTCACTCTCTTTATTTATACTGAATATTATAATTTTTTTTATATATTTACATATATATATATATATATATATATATATATATATTAAGAAATTTCGTGGTAGCGGTGTCGCGTGACACCCCTTGCCATAGGGTGGTTACGCCCCCGAAAATAGCTTAGGCTAGTTCATTTATCAGCTAAAAGTTTTGAGATGGATATTAATCAAATTCAATGATATAACAATCAACCTTTTGTGAGCTTTTTCTCACACGATATTAGAAACAATCTTTGGGTAACTTTAAGAAAAAAGAAACAATAAATCTAAACTTATGTACACACTCGTACGTTCAACTTTATGTTTATATGATCTAGTTATACTTACAGGCGATTATATTGTTAGAGAGTTACAACATCTTATATGGAATGTACGAGGAGTTCAATTATGCACCTACTACTCCACCTAATTTTTTTTTTTTTTTTTGATGCTCCCATTCTTTCACCATAAAATATTTTAAAATGTAACGAATGAAATAATAAATGGTTAAAGTCAATATTGAAGATGGTGACACATGAAGAAGGAAAGGGTGTTGGTATTTGAGGATCAAGGGTGGGTCGTGGTCATTTCTGGATCCAATTAACCAGTTGTGTGATTGTAGGGTCAAGGCCCATAGTGTCTGTTGCTTTGCTTTTATGACTTTGTTTGTCTTTTCCTATACAACACACACTCTCTCTTTCCTTCTCCATCCTTTATTTATTATCACCTCTATCTCCCATTTTCTCATTCATTCTCAACAAAAATCCCCCTCTTCTTCCCTTTAATAGCCTCTTTTCTCATAGTTTAATCCTTTCTTGTATATCATGGAGGAAGTTCTTTCAGTTGAGGGGAATGTTGTCTGGCTCGAGGTCACCAACTAGATCCATGACCTTCATTAAGTAACATATACATATACATTAGTTGATTATATGAAAAGAGTGGTCATGGATCATGTGTTTGTGTTGTCGGACCAGGCTTCATTCCCCCCAATTGTTGCTTCCTCTCTTGATCAACATCAAGCTTTATTTTCTTGCTCCCATTTAGCTGCTAGGATATGCACTAATGGTATGTCTTTTTTTTTTTTTTTTTTTTTTTTGTATTATAAGATGTTGTTATGTGACGAGTTTTGGCTATTGTTGGTCAGCAGGTAATCTTGGACAAGAGCAGATTGGTGTAATGATGAAGATTTTTGACTCTTTCCCACTTTCCTGCCAAGGTAATAATGCAGACCAGTTTATTGAGCGTGGAGTATATTTTTTACCTTAAAAATCTGATGATGCTTTTATTTTGCTTGTCATTTGTGCTCATCTTTCTTGTGTCAGTTACTCTCTGTTTGAGTTACGTTATTAGAGTTATATCATTAGCCTGATTTTTCTCATCATGACTTCTTGAATCTCTCTTGTCCCTTTCTGCTTTTTTCTTCTTCTTCTTTTTACATTTTTAATTTTACTCATCATTTCTTATTTTAGGGTTTTACTTCCCATTTCCTCATGCGATATCTTATAAGGAGAACTTAGTGAGTTTACTATAAAAATGCACACTAATGACTTCATAAAACAAATGAGATGATGTTATGAGAATAATTTGTTGTTTTCATTTTTCATTTTTTTTCCTCTCATAGATATCTGCTTTTCTTGATGATAGATATGGAAATTATATTGTTTACAAGATCTTGTGACATCATATACACAGAGATGATGCTAATAAACTTTCTTCACATGTACAAGAAAGCATATTTCCTCATTGCTGTTTCACTTTGGTGTTAAACTACAGAAGTATCTCAACCATTTTAGGTGAAAGAATATGTTCATTCTAAGCTTTACAAAAGCTGGCGTAAGCTTTCTATTTCCTCAAGAATAATGATTCAGAGAATAATCTTTCTAAGATCTATAGTGTAGCTAGAACATGGAGTGTGATTGAGAAGCAACCCACTTGCAGCAGTAGCTAGCTTGTTGTTTACCATACTTTCTGAATCTACTTGTGAAAGTGTATTATTGTTTACTATTTTCATTACAAACCGCAAGGTTCCTCAACTAGAGTTATTTCCTTTATTAAGAATAGTTTCAACAACATTATATTGTACTATCAGTATCACTCCTTGTTGATGATGTGAAACGAAGCTAAGGACCTTTGATGGTAGTACCATTACATAATGGATCTGTGGATGAACTGGATGCAACATTGCATATGCACTTTGGAAATTGAAGCCTGAATTCTGTCTCCTTGGCTCTATTACATTCTTGTGATCTTCTTGTTTTTTTGATGGGATGTTTGTTGTACTCTGTACTATACATCACTCACATAGGTATACAAACAAAAATGAAAAAAAAAAAAATCTAATTCTTGGCCTTACACATTGTTTCAAATATTGGAAATTACATTAGCTAATTATTCCAACTTGTGAATTCTAAGTTTAATTAGTTTCAAGTCATATCCCTTAGAAAAAAAGGCTGACAAACCTGGAAAAGAGTGAACCTAGCTAGCTAGCTCTCTCATTGTGTCATCAATGTTTGCTGAAGCTGAGGCATCATGTTCAAATCATATATATATATATGCAACATTTAATGCCTTTACTGGTCATCAGGCCCTTCCCTTTCATCACCCTATTGCTCATCCAGTAGAGTCAACATCAATATCACCCACACAGCATCTATGAAATACTAGTAGCAGTAGTAGTAATATATGAACGGACTTTAACTTTACCCCCTGAGTTTCTGACTGTACATTTGCTTAATTACACAATGATATTTATCACATTGTTTTCAAAAATCACTGCCAAGTTTCTAGTACATATATATGTCAGCTTGAGTCCTGCATGTCTGTGCTTTCCCCTCCCTTTTAACCAGTAGATTAGCCCCTTATTTTCGCCTTGAATCCTGACAAAACAGCAGAAGATCTTAAAAACAACACACCAACGTGCAAAATCGTGATTACTACTCTTTCCCATTCAAATTTGTATTACTAAAAATTATCTCATTAAGGGTTTGCAATATATAAAAAAGTGTCTTTCCATCGAGGGAGTATTAGAAACATACCCTCGAGTTAACAAGAAAACATATAAACTATATGGATGCTAACGTAAAAATGAAATGCAGTAGCCATAATGACAACTGCTAATAATTAGCTTCCAGCAAGTATTTACAAAGTAGTGGAAGAATAGCCACTTTTCATTAAAATATGTGCAAAAAGACTTTTGTGGCCTTCTTCTCCAATTTTCAAAGCTGTAGATAACATACGAACTAATTTGATTGAGAGATATGACCTTTTTTTTTTAATAGTTCGAGAGCTTTTCAATTGGTACTTTTTCAGTTTTCAAATGTCCTATTGAGATGGAGTTTTTCAGTCAATTTGTGCTACCATTTCCTTTTGCTTTAATTTATAGTTTCATGCATGTGAAAGTGCACCTTCCTTCCAAGTATATGTACGGGATATGGAACAAGGAAACCAACAAAAGAATAGTAGCTTGAAATTTGCCATGGAATTGTTTAGTTGAAAAGTGGGAATTTTTTTAATATGGAGTTTGAGCTTGTAAAGTAAAAATATCATGGAATTTTGTAGTTAAAAAGTACAAATGTCAAGATTTTCTCATGGTGTTTGAACTTGTGAAATGAAAATGCCAGTACTTTTGGAAGATGTAAAGTGAAATTCACAATATTTTGTTACGGGATTTTCTAGCTGAAAAATAAAAAATCACAATATTTTTTCATGGGATTTCCTGGTTGAAAAGCGAAAACCTCAGTATATTTTCATGAAAATTTCAATTATAAAAGTGAAAATTCTAAAATTTTTACATGGGATATGTATTTGAGAAGTAAAAATTTCAGAATTTTTTTCATGGGCTTTAAAAGGAAAATATTAAGAATTTGTTCAGAAATAGAAATCTCAAAAATTTGTAAAGTGAATTATGATAATGTAAACTAGAAGAAAAAGTGAATTATCCTACACTTCATCTTGGAATTTCTGGTCAACATTACAAATTAAAAAGATTGTCTCAAAGCATGCCACGAAATAAAGTATTATCTTTAATTAAAAAACACGCTTGTTCCTTCTCCATTCACAACTGGAGGTCTTGTAACAGTTGGACATGTTGTTCTTTTACTGCCAAGTCTTTTACAAATACCACATCGATTCTTTCTCGAGACAAATCGTTTCCCAATCTATGGAATCCTCTTTATCTTTTGAATAGGCAACCTTTGAATTCTTGGTAGGGCAACACTTCATCTCAACCCTCCCTCTACCTCCCCCCACATCTCACACTAAATTGCCTTGAAACCATGGCAAATAAGCAACGCTTGCACTCAACCCCTTTACCTCCATTCTCCAACTAAATATGCTCTCGTCCCTTTCATCCCTTTCTCCCAACCGAATTGTCTTGAAATGTTGGGCAACACTTGCACTCGACTCTTTTCCACCTGCCTCTATCAACTAAATTGTCTTGAAAGTATTGACAAGATGATTTGAATTCAATTCATAACGATCATAAGTAGAAAATTCATATTCTTCGATCATTGATACACTTGCCAACTTTGAGGTCATTTACTTACAACCATAAAAAAAAAAAAAAAAAGGAATAAACCCGCAAAACTACTCAAATTTCGAATACTGGGTGAAATTTTTTGACAAGTCATGCTCTGCTCAATTATCACGAAAGGGTAACAAATTGCACTATTTTAACTGTCTGTAACTTATTGAATTGTCACAATCTCCTACATCATAGACAAATTAACTACGCCCAAAATTATTGCTCCATGGGTAAGTAGGTCAATTTTTTAATGCCTTTGTTAAGCACGGCCAAAAGTTCAAGATTATCTTTATAGTGTGCTACTTCTACAAATTTATTAGTAGAATGAAGTACAACAATAACCCCCAGTTGTCTTCGTGCATGTCACTCACAGAATGTTGGCCCCCCTTAAAAAATTATTTAAAGTACTAGCATCCATCGAGACACTCCTAGCGAATCACTAAGCAAGAATCAAGAAACATTTGAGTATTGAGCAAGTCGTGACAATCTGCTAGTATCCACTAGGAACTATTTGTACTGAATGCTAGCATGAGCATGCAGATTCGCTAGGAGTGTCCGACAACTTTTGGCAACTGATACTAGTAAATGATTTTAAGGGAGCTAGAAAGATGAGAATGGCACAAAATTGTCCTATTTTTGTGAGTCTCCCGATGAAATATGTGGGGTAAGTGCACGAAAGGATACTTTTGCTACTGATCTTTGGGCACAGACCACTAATACCCAAACATTTAGTTTGTGGCCACTTTTGTTTAAAAGATAGAACTTTAGTCGAGAGTTCTGGATTGAAGTTCAGTCTTTAAAGATGGAACTTCAGTCCAGGGCCATATGAACTGAAGTTCAGTCCTTAAAGATAGAACTTCAGTCTAGGGCCATATGGATTGAAGTTCAGTCCTTAAAGATAGAACTTCAGTCCAGGGCCATGTTGACTGAAGTTCAGTCCAGTCCATAACGATGGAACTTCAGTGTAGGGCCATATGGACTGAAGTTTAGTTTTTAAAGATGGAACTTCAGTCCATGGGCCGTATGGACTGAATTTCTGTCAATGAACAGAACTTAAGTCAATGTTTATTTAGTAAAGGCCCAAAAATAGCCTCTAGTGTAAGACCAATAAAAATAGTGGCCTCAAACTAAATACCGGTATTTAAAGTGGTCTCTGGGCGAAATTTTTACGAAATATGTGGATGCGCTGGGCCTATAGCGTAGCCCAAAACAAACAAGATGTGCAAAATTTGACGCCTTAGCCCAGGAGGATGCCTAGGTTATGTTTTTAACCTCTACGAAAAAAAGTTTTTAATTTTTTGTACTAGGGCGATCCATCATGAAATATTTTGGAGTGTACTCGTGATGATCGCCAGGAATTGTGCTCCGAGTTATGGTGAAAAGGCTAAAAGTTAAATAACTTTATCAGATTGGCTAGAGGTGTAACAGTGGCACTGAAGTATCTTATTCGGTAAATCTCCCCAAACTGGGGCTCAATGATGGATATTGGTTTGCTAACCTCTCATCACCCCAATTGTCTTTTCATTGGTTTGCATGTTTAATATCTCTCGCCTGGCTATACTCTTTTTTTTAAGTTCTTATACTTCACTGTTTTACTTTCTTATTCTTATTAGTAAATGTCGTGCACATAGTTCTCACCTCTCGTTAGAGCATGGGTCATGCTGGTAAGCTATAGAAATCATACGTTGGCTTCATTGACTTGTAACAATTGCAAAGAGGTGTGTTTTCAACTAAAACGATTAAAGAAGGTTGATTCTTTCTCCCTATACTATGTGATAGCTAGTTACTTCTCGGCATACTTAATACTTTAACAACTGGTAAGAAACAAGATATTATTGGTCGTAATTGTGGAACTATCACGGAAGAAGTAAATATATAACATGGTTCATATAGTCATAAGTATAATATGTTTGTCTATTCAGATATTTACATGCTTGCCAGAGCTAGAAATGAATCTCAACTTCTCAAGCCAAGTAAACTAATCCTAGAATTTCTTGACAAATAATAGTGTGAAAAAGGCTTTGGAATTGAGATACCACTTCTGAAATTTGTGTGTATGTGTTTGGTACGTAGCAGTGTGTTAGGTAATTTCTTTGGCCAACCATCTCATATTACAAAGCCGTGTGGGCATGAGGCAAATTAGGACGATTACGTGCCTCATTATTTACGCTGGTTTAGCTAAGTTCTACACTACTTCTAACTTATAGTTTTACAAGAAACCATATAATTCGTACTAGCTAGTAACCTAGCACTACTACAATTTTCCAAAGCGTATATTAGGTCAAATACATGATAATAATATGAAGCTTCTATAGTTGGATTATACTTGATGATAATATGAAGCTTCTTCTATAGTTGGATTATTTTCCAAAGCGCACTTTAGGTCAACTACATGATAATAATATGAAGCTTCTATATTTGAATTGTTCTTCGTTACTTATTTTTGTTCAAGTTCTTATTAGTTTCAATCTTTAATGATTGGTAGGGTTTCTCCCAAGATATAAAATAATTCTGTTAATATTAATTTAAATCATCTAAGAGAATTTATTTCTTATCACATGGGACTCTTTTTTCATCTTTAATTTTTTCAATGTAATTCTGTACCAAATATATGCATTATTGTTTCCGATTTAATGCTCAAGTTGTAGCATTTATTCTGTTAAAATGCAGATAACTAACTTGAAATGTAGTATTACTAAAAATTATAGCAGCCAATTAAAGAGAGGAAAAATAAGCAAGATTTTAAATCACATTGTATCTGATTAAAAGGGCAAGATGGAAAAGGAAGGAAAACGACATGAAAATAAGTAATATATAAAGTTCTTTTTATAGTATGATCAATATTGCTTAACTGGTTATTTACTCTATTTTGTGTACTTGGTATAAAATTGTACTACTACATGTTATTACAAGCCATCTTAATTTGATAATGATAAACTCAAATTATAATATTTCAATTCTCTTGAATCTCCTCAAACCTACAAGAATATCATGTAAAGAACAACCATTATTTAATTTTTCATCTTAAAAGGAAACCCATAATGAGTAGGAAAAGACCTGCCCCTCGTTATATGCTTACCATTTGTACATAAACTAGAGAGGACAAGTCTGCAACATAGCTTCCTAACAGTGGCTACTGGCTACTGAGCCATGAAAGTCTCACCTTCACTACTTACACAACACAGCTTAGCTTTCAATCAATTCCCTCATAAATGCACCCAATAGGCTTGTCGAATTAATACCCTTAAATTTAATTTAGCTTTTGGCCCTTTGAAATTAACAATGACTAGTTGGATTCTCTGATGTTGGTGGCTACAAGTGCAACACAAGTATGCTGGTCTGCCAATGCGCAGCATCTCTCAGCCATCTGATTATTACCCTACACAATTTATTAGTAACACTTTGGTCCACTAATTTATCTCATTAGCTTATTTATCTGACAGATGGACTTTCTATATCTGACACTAATATTGTCTCTCTTTCCCGCTGTAATATATGGTTGGCATTCAATTTATATTAATCAACAATGATGGAATGGTATTGTTGATAAAATCACGACTTAGATAATTTTGTATTTTTCTCCTCGATGTTAAGTACATTTCATAGTTAGACAAGACCTTGTAGACGTATTTAATTTTCAGATTGATCTGTTTTACTTCTCTTCTCATTTTATTAGTAATTCATTCAACTCAGCTGTTTATTATTAATGCTATGTATTTGCGGCATAACTGATGCTTCCATATATCGATAAGAACCAAAATGTTTCATTCAAAATATGATTACATTAGTCCGTGCTCCTCATTGTTGATTAACATATTTCTTGAACTAAATTTAGAAAATCAAGGCTGAAGGCTAGTGCAATGTTGTACATGTGCAAAACGATTTAAAAATCAATCATCTAGAACAACAATATGAAATATAAGGAAAATTTATTATATAAAGCTTTCATCTATTCATTGCCCTTATATATGTAACCATTGATTATAGAAGATAAGAAACACTTTCACATCCCATTACTTTTTTTTTTTTTTTGGAGAGATTTATACTAGACTATCTGAACATTCAGCTTGCATTTCGACAGCAAATCGTAAAAGGAAATAAAAGATCAAAAGAAAAGAAGAAAAAAACTAGCTCAATCAGACTTTCATTTTGTCCAAATTTAGGTTTATAGGATAGAACTTTTTACTTATGGTGATAAAAATGATGGTGGAGAATGCACATTAATTCGTGAACTTTGATCTTCAGTCAAACATTCAACTTGTTGAATTTTTCCAAATTTCCTCAAGTTCCCTTGCGAAAGCTCTCTGTCTGCCAACAACAATGGTGATGTGATCTTTGTTTTCGACCACCTTAACATGAGCACGAGGAATTCTTGACTGTACATTGTAGCTGCATTCCACTGGAATAAGTTCATCATCTACTCCGTGAAACACCGTGACTTCGCATTTTAGCTTGTTCCTCACCATGTCTAAGTATCCTTCTATTTTTCCAGCAGTCCCACATATAATGTTGTGTAGTGTATGCCATGCAGCATTGTGTGTGTGGCAGCAGAACCCCTCTATTAAGTATGTTTTAATCCTGTTTTCAAATATCTCGTTAGATTCTACTAAAAATTTCTGTGTAAGAAGAATAGAAACTTGTGACTGAAGAAAAGAAATTAAAGTGGATTATGTGAAGATGTTTAGGAATATATACGCAAGTGAGACCAATAATTCCTAACAACATTTGACTATTCAGTGCATACGTTTCGTCCTTTTAAGAGTTTAGTCTTTACTAAATTCAACTAGGATAGAACGTTTGTACCCCACGAACTTTATGTACTCACAATTTCTCACTTCTTCTAAGTTATTATTTGGTCGAATCCAAGTCTTGAGTCGTCTCAGATGTTTCTAGCCAACCAAAAGATAAATCTACTACTACTACTAATAATTAGAGAGTACGACAACGTGTATTTACCCCACTCGAAAATTGTAAATATTTGGTTCTTGAATCATGAATGACGTGAAGAAAAAATGGCATTGACCAAGAAAAAATACGGTGGAAAAAAACAAGCTAAGGAAAAAGTTAAGGCCAAAAAAATGATGAAAAGGAAAAAAAGTTGGAGCACACAGTAGATGCAGTTGGTGGGTCGTTGTTTGAGTTAAAGAAACCCTCTCAATATATCATTTTCTCAATCTGAGGCACTAACATTTATTAGAGCTATGGAAAAAGTCATGCATCAAGGCGCCGTTTATTACTGTTTCTTATCTTTAATGCAAATATTGAAGGCCCTTTACTATATCTCTGTTAGAATTGAATCCCTTTAATACTCCACTTGCCTAAATGGTAGGTAAATATACATACCAGAATCAAAACGGAGAGGAAATAGAAAATAAAATGATTAAATATTTTTGTGATAAAATTTACTAAGGATGTATAGTCAAGGGATTTAAGAGAAAGAAGTTTCAAGATTTTGGAACTTAATTCGTGTAATTTCAAAAAGAATTTATATGTTGGCCTTAATGTTTCCTAGGACGTTTAATTAAGTACCCAATCAACTCTCCTAATACATGTTAGCTACATACGGTCCTAAAAATTCTAAATTCTTTTGTGGTCCAAAATCATTTTCCATAAAGATTTCGGGACATAAATTCATACAAATCATTCTTTCTGGTCTTGTTTCCTACTCCATTGATTCTACACAATTGATATCATAAAATCAACGATCTCAGAAGCCACAATTTCTTAAATTACTCTTACGTCGATCAATTGCCATGTATGCTGATAGAACTAATTAAACGTGAAATATAAATGCGTTTAAAGACTAAGCTAAGCATAATAGACGTCCTAGATTACTGGGGTAGTTTAGACAATAAAACGTAATCAAAGTATACAATAAAGGAAAAGACAAATAGTTAATGTGGGTAGGAAAAGTTAGCAAAAACAGACCTGTTTCTGGTAAGAAGTTTGGTGAGAAACTCCCACACACGGTGGTTCTTGCAGATGACAAGGCATATGGTTCGGCTTACGTGCTCATACCAACAAGCTATGGATGCACCAAAGGCAATCAATGGCCATACTCGTCTTGGTGCTACTCTTCTCATCATATATTGCGTGGCTTGTTCTCCCTTTGGTGCTGGAAAATATGGCTGTCATTTTGGTCATAATAAATGTCATCAAAATGAAAAATAAATATATGTCTTTACGTGAACTTTATTATTGTACTCTAATTAATTGGTGCATGTTGAAAACTGGTAGCTGCTTACCGGTGCAATTAAAGTGAGGGATTTGATTGAGCCAGGATACTTTACAGCTAGTGCTAGAGCCAAAAGGCAGCCCAAGGAATGAGCCACAATGTGGAAAGATTTCACCTTGTGTGGTTCTAATACTGATTTTTCAATCATGTCTAGATGCTCCCTTATAGTGTAAAGTGAATCACTTGGCTTAGGACTTCTTCCAAATCCTAGCAGATCCACTGCAAATAACCGATACTTTGATTTTGCTGCCTTTGAAAAGTTTGGAAACAAAGTCTCGGTCCAAAATGCTGATGATGAAATGAACCCATGAATAAAGATTACATCTTCTTGCACGTTCTCTGATTATTATATTTGAAATGTGTTAATACAAATAATAAGAAGATGAATAAGAAAACAAAAAGGAGATGTTTAACTTGTTTGTTATACCTTTGGCACCATCAACATGGACAAAAAGTGAATCTTTGCTAGTAGATGACCAAGAATTACAAGTTTTACAATCACAATCGGACCATCTCGGAGTAACATGAGATTGTTGGCCTCCAATTTTGCCTTGAAGCATTTCCACAATGGTGGAATTAACGGTGAAAGTTGAACGCACGGTTCCATTTTTAAACCTCTCACATGACTGTTGTATGACAGCGGCATTGTCGAATTTGCGCCGCTTGAGCTCATTCACGGTGGACTTAGACACTTCGGATAACAATGAAGGACGAGTGTAAAGTGTGTCTGAAATCTCTTCAAGATGCAGCTTGCTAGAAGAAAGACACACAATCTTGGACTCTCCTTGTTCCGAGACCAAGATTGAACCACTGCTCGTTATAGCTTCTTTCGTTGAAGAGCAGTAACACGGCTTCCATTCAGCTTCAATGATGAAATCAATTACTTTGTAAGTGTAACAAAGTATGAAATCAAGAATGTCGAGAATAGTGAAGACAAGAAAGCTTATGGCTTCGTTCATCACTCTGCCTGTTAGTATGAGACTTGATCTGACATTGTCCTTAATCGCGGCCATGAGTGCCACCACCACAAACACAAGACAGAGGACTCTGGTTTAGCTAGTCAAGAGTAAATGGGGTGGCAAGATTCACAAAGATGTTTGTTTTTTACAGTGACATTAATGTTTAGGCACCTCCAAGTGCCAATGCCACTATAATCTTTAGCTTCTTAATTTAACTATCGAAAAAAAGAAGCACTTACAATAGCCTAAAGAGGAATACTAATAAAGATGAAAAGAGGAATAGCTGTCAAAGGATCATGTACAAATGGAAAATGGGAGAGATATCTATCTTGACTAGGGATTATTTGAGGAATGCGTGTGAGAATGGCTTCTTCTTTTTTTCTCTAAATTTGGTGGGAGAGAAGAGGAAGATAGATAAATAAAGAGGCTGGGGATCTAGACACGTAATTACTGGTTACAGATCAATGAATTCATTGTTACATTTAAAAACATTGCTGGACTCTGAAACTAAGAAGAAATAAAGTTGGGTGGTGGTTGAACCTCTTGGTAAACTTTATTATTTTCCACAACCCTTGTTTTACTCCATATATAGTGTTTCAGCTTCCTATTTATAGCTAAGATTTGCTTGAAACCCCAAAACTTTGGTTAAACATACGTACTCTCCACCGATTCAAAATGCAACCACTAATAGGCATTTTATAACCACCTCTTTGGATCAACAATTAAAAAGAAAAAGAAGGTTTTGTTTTTCTCTAATATAAATACCTAAAAGTATAATTTTGTTAGTTAGGCATGGATTGAAGTAAAGTTGTGGTCATTATTAACTTATAAACTTACCTTACCCATCAAAATACTCACCTTTAATCTAGGGGAAGCACCAAATCTTATGAAACTAGTATCTTATAAACAGTTCATGAGCTATAGAATGTACCATTAAATTTTGTGGTACACACGAAAGAGGTGATTTGACTTTTCTCCTTCTCTAATTTGTAACAAGATAAAAGATTTAATGTAGCAAATTGCATATAGCATACCATAAGATTTTACGTATCTTAAATGCCAGAAAGTTTATCTCATAGAAAATATTTTATTCAGTGGAAAACATTCCAGCCAATGTTTCGACCAAGCTTCCATGTAATAGAAGCATAGCTGTACTTGCGGATTAGGTGTTTTTGCAAGCCCCTTTGTTTAGCTTTAATGGAGATGGAGTGTCATCTTTAATACTTCAACTGATTCTGGTTCTGCTTGTTATACGACAACTAATGTTTCTACCTTTTTTTTTTTTTTTTTGTGCTTCAGTTGGTTAGTATAGTCGGGGTACATAATACTCTTTCTTTTTATTTTGTCTAACTTTTTCCCTGTCAAAAGCATAGTATAAGGGCAGAGGTTGAGGTAGCCTTTTTGACAGAGTGCAAGTGCATACACTATTAGTACCTTGAATATGTATACTTGAAATATATTTTTGAAGATATATTGATGTTTCAAGCTTAATCGGTACTATCACAAAGACGACGAAGAAGTGTATTCGTATACTCTGCTTCTACTTATTTAAAATTCCTAACTACATATGTGCGAAAGGTAGGGGGAGATTAAATTCTTTAATATCGTGAATTTAGTTCTTTCATATGCAATAGGTAGTTTCACCTTTAATATATAACAAATCTGGATTAGCCAGATCGCAAAACGATCATTAGCACGTAGAAACCCCAAAGAAAAAAAGCAAGTTGTAGGTGAGTTTATTTTTGAAGAAAAATAACAAAGAAACCTTGTGAAATATAGGATCTAAGGGGTCATTTGGTACGTTAATGCATTATTTCGGGATTAATAGTGATAGAATTACAATATTGAAATTAATAATGACGGAATTGTTTAATGGACATACTTTTATTGGCAGATATTTGGTTTATTGGACTAATAATGGGATGTAAAATGAGATATATAGGTTAGAAGAAGGTGAAATGTGTTACTTATTTTGGTATTTAATCCCGGGAGATTGTTATCCCACATGGAGAATGAGATAGAAATAATACCACAATGTGGTATAAGCTATTTAGGGATTATTAATCCCAAAATCGAAAGTCCTGCCAAACGTGGGATAACTTAATCGAAAGTATAACGAAGGTTAAATGTGGACAACTTTCGAAGTAGAGGGGCAACTTTGGCCTTCTCCATTTTTAAAAATTGTGGAAAGTTAAAAAGGGCCTATGTGAAATTTCGGAATTTTGGAGGAACAAGTTGATATTATGCAAAAACCAAAAGGGTATATTTGAATGATTTCCATTTTGCATATATACGTGAAGAGGTTTCGTATTCCAATTGCTCAAATTTGAGGGTCAACATGCATTGTTTTGGTAGTACGGAGCTCTATTTATCCATTTAACTTAGATTTTCATACATCACACAATGGCAAAGCCAAAGTAGTGTAAGTATAATTAATGTGTGTAAAGATTTTCAAAAGGAGGAGCCCTCCAAACCTCTTTTGTATTTATTACCCAATGAGACCACCCATCACCTAAAAACTACAATCCCAACCCCCTTCACCACCGACCCTTCTCCTTATAAATGTACCCCTATTATATTGACTTCAAGTGTATTTTATTATTTTTATATCCACTTCCTTTAAAAAAAGACAAAGAAAGAAAGAGGCTGGACCCTTATGATCAATGTATAATCGACGTGTAATTGCATCCCTAACATACATAATTTGGCCAATTTTATTCTAAATTTATGGTGTTAATTCGTCATTGAAATGGTCCTAATTAAGGCAAATTTTAGAGGTCATGTGAGATCTATGGATGTACCAAGAAGCAAAAGAAAAGGAGTGAGACTATTAAATGATGTAACGTGGGACAGAAGAGAAGGTAGTAGTTTGTTTTTCTCTATTTCATTTTTTTTCTTTTTCTTTTGTTTCAATTCTGTCGTCTTTCTTCTTGGAGGAAATGAGTGCGATTCAGCAAGTCTACCTGAGATAATCACTTTAGTTGACGGGGTAGCCTTCTATTTTGTCATATTTTGGCTGCTTTTGGAGACTACTCCAATACAAACTAATGATGCCATGCATGGTTGACGGGTTAGAAATCAACGGAGGTCTAAATGTGCAATTTATCTCAAACGTTACAAATGATTCTTTTTCTTCGCAAACATGATGAGAAGACCAATTCCACACTAACTTACACAACATTATTAGGAGTAGCACTATGTTCGTGATTTAGAGAAGAAAGAGAAGTCAGTCCTTTTGAAATGACGCTCCATTTTGTCATCCATAAGTGACACAACTCTTTAGGATCCTCTCTAATCGATCGTTGTGTCTTTACCTTCTTATTTTATGTTATTAGTTAACATATTATTATTTTAACATGATTCCGGGTTGATTCTTGACGCAAATTTAATTTTTTTCCATAGTAACTATTTTCCATGCATGGTGCTGGTGCAATGGATCACAGATCGTGTCCGGTCCTACCTCAATTCATTTTCTTCTGACAATCTGTGCTCTTGAACTTACTTTGATCTGCTTCCATATTCATATATTTTGGCACTTTTGCTTGTCCACATAGTAAATTTAGCTTTAGCGTTCCCCATGTGTAAATTTAAGCTTTCAACTAAAATAAATTTTTTTATTTTTGGATTATTACAAGCAACACACAAAAATTACTAAAAACGGCTCTAATTGCAAATGTTACCCGAAATGACACTATTTATACGAAATAACAGCCCGCCGCAAATTTATACATTTCTGTAAACGTGTATAAACTTGTATAAATATGTATAAATGTGTATGTGCAAATGAATCAATCTGTATAAAATTTTAAATTTTTCTAGTATTATGGATGTTTATATACATTTTTAGTTTTTTTTTGTATATATTTATTTATTTCTCTCCTTGCCTACGTATTTATCTATGTATATTCACATATAATTTTTTATTTTTTGGGGGTGAGATTTGGGTGTATAAACTTGTCAAAAGCAATGATATGGACAAAATCAACAACACAATTTCAGTGAAATACAAAAAAATAACGCCGCCGCTTGCGGGAAGGGTGTCTATCGGCACTCGGCCGGTCAGTGGCAAGGGAGAGAGGAATCGGTAGCTAGCATTTTATTTTTAAGGAGTTCCTAAATTTGTAATTTAGGAATGTGCTATACATGTAAGAAAAAAATGTGACGGTTGTAAATTTAAGTAGTGGGCTGCCTATTATTGAAAATTTTCTTTATTTTTTTAAAGAGGCGAGGATATTTCGTACAACCACAAATAAACTAATAAGGATATTTTGTACAGCCACAATGAAACTAATAAGGATTAATGATAGTTATGTATATAGGGAGTATAACTTAAAATTTCCTGTCAATGTTGTTTTAAACTTTTGAGGAGTACGTAGATGAGCATATAAGTAGTGAAAATGCCGATCCCATTTGTATCGACGTGTTAATATAAACCAATAGTTTTATCTGCTTTGAGATTTAAATTCGCCAACTTGAAATTAGACATATATGACAAAATGATACATAAAAAAAGGAGCTAGTTTAATAAGTTGAAATCTTCATGTAGGGTTTTTTAATTTGTTGAGTACTCCTATTAAATAATAGTGGAGTCGAAAATAATCTAAGGGTATTCGTATAAGCAATCTTCGAACTTTGTCTACTGCGATACTAGAATTATACTCTTATACCAAGGGAATTCAACAGTCCTATTAGAACCATACAATATTTCAATGAAAAAATTCAATTGAACCTAGCTACGCCCCTTCTATTAGATATTGAGTACACTAGTTACCTGGCTATGAGTGAATTTTCCAAAAATGTGGTGTGTGTTTTTCTCCATGACCATGTGGTCTGCATGCTGCAACAGTGCCTGTGCGTTGATCGAGTGCTAGTATAATGAGTGCGATGTTTGTTACTTAATTTTCTTGAATTGCCCACTACTATACCAGAAATGTCTTAAGCAAGCCATTCATGGTTCACTACTCCTTGACTTTTCCTTTTCTTTGTTACAAGGTGGCCAGAGATCATTTGTGATTCATGTGACTTGATAATTTTCACCATCTTTTTGCGCTTTGTCTAATCTTTCGGCGCTTGTCTATCAAATTAAAGGGGATTGTGATGTGATATAGTTGAGCACGTCCAACTAAGTACTCTAATAGGAATTAAATGGTTATGCTCGGACTTAAAGTCTCGAAATCAAATCTTACGGAGAACACTCAAAAGCTAGCCTATAATCTAACTAAATTATCTATTCAATTAACTTTTATGGTTATATCTTTGAATTGGGTTTTTAGTAATAACTAGTAGCAAGGAATTAAATAACAAGAAAATAAGGAATAGTTTTTTATTCAAGAGAGTAAAGGCCTAGGATTGATATATCCAACTCCTACTCATTTGTTTGAAACAATGTATTTAACAAATTCACTTACTTCTTCTTATTGAACAAATGCTCCAAATTTACAACTACTTACTTCCATCGAGTAATTGTAACGTGCACTATCTAATTTTTTAATTAATTATGAAGATGGTCAGGACTACATCTATGGTTTACAGTAAGGATCAATGGTCACGGTTCACCATTTTGACAACCTAAATAATGTCTTTGTTTTTTATTGAAATATTGCTAAGTGTTTAACCCTAACTTGTGGTTCCATCTCTAAAAACAAAAGGATAAAGGACACAACTAATTAAGAGCTCTACCAATTAATAGTTAACATAAACAGGAAGAAATCACAAGTTAATTGATTTATGCAAATATTCATAACATATAAGTATATGAGGTGGTTCAGTCAACTTTAGAATGGATGATTTAGCAAATCATAATTTTATTCAAATCAATGAAGTAACTACAAGCATGTAAAAATACTCAAAAAAGTGATGTATGAATGCAATAAAGCCTTAATCTTGATGATCTTCCTTCATTTCCTCGTTTAGATGCAAAGTATACTAAAATTTTTGTCATTTTTCATCTTTTATGTTTAGTCTTAATGAACGCGATCCTCGAACTTGTGCTCAAACTTCAAAACTCTTAATTTTCACCAAATTAAATCTACTCCAATAATTCCTCATAATATCAATTTAATTCCTACAAAATAAAACGCACCAGACGAACATAATTCAGTTAAAATTACAATATTATAAAATAGCGCATATAAATACATAAACACGAGGTGAAACGACCTAAAATATGATTATATATATCCTAGTATCAATAATCATGTGATCATAGATCGATATCCCGTTAGCTACTCCAGTTAATTATTATTCCTGCAATGTTTTCCTAAAAGCCTTACTGCGTCTTGATATACATGTTCTCACCGCAGCAGGTACATGTTCTAGTATCTCAATATAGTTGCTCAAAATGGTGAAGTGACTTTCGTTTCTCTTATAATTAACTTTCGGCAGCTTCACCATTACTAGGGTTCCTATTGAACAATGCTGTTTTTTGAAATCATCTTTAAAAAAAAAAATGAAAAAAATTAACCCTCTTATCTTAAACCTAAGCTGGGACCTCGCTCGCGTCATGTTCAAGTGTTCGACAATTTCATCAACAGTACACTTTTAATTGGAGTACTTAGTTATATTACTATAGTAGTATATCACAATGAGAGTAGAAATTAATGCCAAGTTCAAATTTAACTATGTGTATATTGCTGCTTAATTAATTATATTGTTGACAAACGTAGAAGCTAGCAGACTGAATTTCAATGCCCAACCAGAAAGGAAAAATATATTATTATAAAAGAGATTGAGCATAGGAATAAATACAGATATGAGTTCGACTGAGAAGTCAAAAGGCAAGAGTTTGTGGCATAATAATGGAAATGATAGCAAGTCAACTCTCATGAATTAAACTGATCGATTTGCGCCATTTTCCAAGAAGAGTTTCAGGCATTAGAAAAGGGTTTTTAATTTCTCCTGCAAGAACTAGATAGGACCATCACAATATATAGTGAGTACTGCATGCAGCTAGTTAATACAACAATATTGTCCATTTTTTTAAGAGTTCAAAATAATCTTAGAAAAGAAAAAAAATGATTGAAAGAACACGACTTTTGTCTTCCCAAAGCTTTGTATAACATTATATAGATGAATAAATTAGTAGAGGAAATGTCTTAAATGTAGAGGAAGCATTGAATAGAATAGTTGGGAATTTTTTTTTGATAAGAAATAGTAGAAGCTGAAGATGAGCTGTTGGAGGTTGTGAATGCTAAAGCCAATGCATGAGCTTGCTATAGTGGCCAGTCCCCTGGGGATATCCCTTATCAGGATATCATGTTCCTATGCACAGCTCTATGACTACTGCAAACAGCCTAATGTTTTGTTTTTATATCTGTATATTACTAAGTTTTTTAGTTAATTGATGAGCAAAATTATGAACAATGGTGAGCTGGTTTCTGCCACCATTTTGGTGTCATTCTAACGTTGGTTCAATGGGAAGTTGACGCTACTTAAGTATGCACTTGAACTGCAACAATCATATTTACAATAATAGTACAATTGGATGCCTTATATAATGATAGTCTATCGATTCTAATTATACACAAACAAATTCTTGATTATCAATTAATCAACCTTATCATTGAAAATTATCATTATTTTTAACTAACTCGACAGTTCATTTACATTTTGTCAGTAATCAGCATTACTCCACAATACTTCTAAGCTATAGTGAAGAGATATAGATCACAATGCCGAAAGGAAAACCCAAAGTAGTTGGTTGTTGACCCTCCTTTATTCCTTTTGCGAAGCCAAATGTATAGCTGATATAAAATATTAAGTCAACCACTTGCTGACTCGTATTAATGGAGCTCCCAACTGCCATGTGAAACAGGAACCTGTTATACCCTCTTCAAATGATGTAGAAAAATATAGTAAGCCTAATTCCCTTTGGTCTGTTTCAACCACTACAGCAGTTTTAGTCTATCACTTGGACCAACTTAGCTCATTGTAGCCTTGTTGGACATGAAATTTCAATAAAAGACTTTTCAACTGGGCCTTTGCCAGTCCAAACCCAAAACATTGTTTGGGTCCCAAGTAGTAAAGCAAGGGAGAATTACACAACTATGGCATCGACGACAAAAAATTTCACCGCATGCCCTCTATAAGGAGTGATTTTATAAAATTGTCTGTGCTAAGGAATATTTTAGCAAAATGCCCTTATTTAGTCCGGAGCCAAGACTTCAAGGAAAATTTTTTGTAAGTCTTGACAATTGGCTATACTTCAAGGGCAAGTGCTGTTTTACCAATACTTCAAGTTATATGGCAAGTCTTGCCTTATTTCCAAGACTTGAAGGGATAAGTGTTGAAAAACGAAAAAATATAAAGTCAAGTCTTAGCTCCGGATTTTTTTCATTAAATCTTAGCGGAGACATTTTTGCAAACCATCTGTTAGCACGGGAAAAAATGCAAACCATTGCTTCCTGTGTCGTATTTTTGCAAATGAGCCCATCAATGACCATGGTTTGCCTAACTGTCCCCATTTAAAAAGATTTGTAAGAATGACCTCCACAAATTTTAATGAATAAATTCCGGAAGGAAATACCCCCTACAAAATTTTATATTGACGCCCGCATCCCGTCCCCCCTTTTCTAGTAAGTGCTGCCCCTTTGGTAGCACTTCCTTTTATCTCTTTCAACATTATCCCCAGATAACTTGAAGTGTTGTCTCGGCAGCACTTGCCTCTTTAATCTCTTCGCAAGCAGCAGTTGCCCCTTTATATCTCCGGAAGAAGCAACACTTATCAATTTATAACTTGAAGTGTTGCTTCAATTTTCTTTTTTAAAAATTCAAAATTTTTCATTTTAAATTCCCAAATAATTTACCTGACAAATCTTAAATAGAAGAACAAATAATCTAGAGCCAAAACATTACTAAAAAATAAAGAGGAAGCAATCAAAGGACATCTTTACCAAAATTACCCATTCATTACTTTCCTTTGTAATAAATCTAAAAGTAATACACATTTCAAATTATATGACAACATTATAATTATTTATAGAATTAAAGAAGTTTTTGTTTAAAAGTGAGTTTAATTTGGTCTTCAAAACAACTGTCAAGTTGTATATGTTTGATATATACGTCATGGTTCGAGCCGCAGAAACTGCAACTAATACTTGCATTAGATAGGCTACATACTTTACACCGAATGCTTTTTTTTAAAGAAGTTTATTTCGTAAAATTTTCACCCACATGCCGCTTTTTGTCACTGGTATTTATTTTGAAGCTATTTTTTTATTGGTCTTACATGAGAGGCCACTTTTGAGAACTTCAATCTTTGTGGGCTGAAGTTCAAACCTTGTGGGTTGAATTTCATGCCTAAATTATGAAGTTTCAACTTCGATCTATAAGGACTGAACTTTTTAATTTAAATATAGATGGTTGAAGTTGAACTTCAATTCTTGTGGGCTGAACTTGTGTGAAGTTCAACCCAAAAGAATTGAAGTTTCAAAAAATGGCCTCTCAGGTTAAACCAATAAAAAAAGTGGCTTCAAACAAAAGACCACCGCCAAAAGTGGTTTTTGCTGGATTTCGCCCGTTCATTTCTTTTCAGTTTGGGTTTTCATTTGTTTGCCTAAAGACAGAAATGGGATACGTGCTAAGAGTGAGATTTGCATCGTTTTGCTTCGGTGCTGCGGTGGCGTCGGGCTTTGGTCTCTACTTTCTCCACAGCGATTATCAATCCGCCAATCACCACCTCTCTCAACAGGTTCTTTTTCTTCATTGATTGATTGAAATAGCTGCAAATTATGCTCTGCTTCCAGCTTCGAAATTAGCTTGGTTGTGTTTAATTTAGTGAAAGAATTTAGGGAAAACAAAAGCCCCTTGAGGGTTATAAGATTTGGCAGAATTTCCAGTCAAAGTATTAAGCTTTAACAAGTTCTTGGTTAGCCTCTTTATTGTTCGCAAGATGTAAGGGTTATGCATTTAGTTCTAGCTAGATGAAACATAGCTAGTGGCTTGGAGCATATTGGTCGTCGATGGGTTGTAGCTAAAGGGGGAAGGATGGTGGTGCAAATTGGCCTTTTCCCTTCTCCTTTCTAAAGCAAAAAAGAATGTCATCATTCTGATCGTGACTTGAAAAAAGAAAGAAGAGAAGGAACTTATTCCCCACAAATGAGAAGTCCCCAAGCTTGACCCCTCCCACACAGGGGCGACTGGCTGGGGCCCTGGTGGATTTCTTTCTCAGTTAATAAATGTCTGGAATCTTGGGTTACTAATTGGTGGAATACTGGGCAATCCTAAATTTAAGTAGTGCTACTGTCCTATTTAATGGTGAGGTAAAGCAAATTAGAGATAGCTCACCTTCAAAAATGCATTTTTTGGTTCTAAGTCGGAATTTTATACTTCAACACATTCAATCATCGTGACTGGCACAGCAACATTCTATTTGCTAGGTTACACGTGCTTTTTTACTGTTCTTCTAATGGTTATCTCTTTCGATATTGGTTGGTTCGTGCAATAACTTTGGCATTAAGTTGGTTCGCTGAGGGATGGAGATAGTGGTGCTTCGTGGGTGCAAGTACCTTGTGTGGAGAGACTTATTGTTGGATCGTTTAATAGCATGGTTATGACAGATTTTAGTTAGGAACTAAGAGCAATTTGAAGTTTTTGATCCTTTAAGGAGTAATGTGAAGAGCGTGATGTTGGGTGGTGGAAATGCAATTTTACCTGATGGTAATGAGAACTTAAAGAGGAAGAATGAGGAGAGACGGGGCAGGATGTGAATTTTATTACTTTCTTTTTGGCAATGTGACCATCTATTGACTTCCTTCTTCCACTTTCTTTTAAAACCACTAATGTTGTGTTGCAACCAGTGCAACAACAACTAGTACTACGCCTGGATGCCAAGCAAGTTGGGTTCGGGTAAATGAACCATTACTGTCCATATCGCTCCATCTAAGCAAGTTGGGTTGCAATCAGTGTATGAATAAGTTTTTATAAAATCTTTTCAAAATTTTATGCTTGTTTTGTCAGTTTCACCTCTCTTTGCCACAAAATTAAGTAGCTCTTAAATTCTTAGCACACCTTTTTTTCTTCTCTCTCTATGGTGATGAGCACTGTGGAGGTTTAATGTCCACTGCTGCATTGATGGATAAAAGAAATGGGATGGTGCAAATACTGAATGATTTATTCAGCACCCTCCTGTTTTCGTGAACATTTAATAGAAGAAAGATGATTGTTCTTCACCATCTTTTTTGTACCTATGAAATGAGTATTCACCATGCCCATTTGGATGAAAGAAGCCTTTTTTTTTTTCAGATACACAATAAGAACTTTCTTTTTCTCATGTTCCTTAGTAAAGTTTTATGTAAAACATATGTATTGCTGCAAAAAAATGTATGGAGCCGTGAAAATTATTTGTTAAATATTGTGAGAAATTGAAATGATGGAAGATGCAATACTACTTCGACGGGCCAAAATGGAACTTGGTCAACTCAATTATGGACTAAACAATCTTTAACTGTCCTTTCCTTGATCTGAACATCAATTTGCTCTCAGCTGGATTAAAATCTCTTGTCTACCATATTAACTCCGTTTTTTAATCCAGATGAATGGTGTCTATGAATCTCTGAATGGACGCATTTCTGCTCTGGAAAAGCTGAAGGAAGTCGATACTCCAAAACAAGTGGAAGCTACTGAGTAGAATTTCCAAGTGGATTGAATCTCTGAATGGTGTCTATGAATCTTTTGTTTTTAACTCTTTAGGTTTCTGAATTATGAAATGCACTGTTGCCTCTCTTTGCAATAAGATTCAGCTTGAACAACTAATTTCTTAGCTAGCAAAGATCATATACTAAATATAACTTGAATCGCAGTTGGAAGTTCCGTTTTGATAAATATGTGATTCAATCTGCTTTTGGAAGTTAACTTTTACATTGTCACTTTTATTATTCAGAAAGTGGAGGTTCTAAACTTGAACCTCTTAATTTCGGATGCTTCTTCTGACCCGTTTCTGTTGCTTTAGTTTATTGTTTAGCTATGGGATGGATCCTGATTCCTGGCTATCATATCCAGAATAAATGTACCATCTGTTAAGGACCCTAATTTGTTCCTCTGGATATTCCTCAGTCTTAGCAATCCCAATGTGGTTGAAAGTTGAAACCATGCCTAAGCTTCTTAGCTAGGCTACATTTCATTGGGAAAACTGCAACCTCAATATTATAGCATGCGTTCAGGTTTAAGCGCTATTGTTGGTGATACTTATCAATCTCTACACTAGCTTTTACAAGAGCTTTCATGGGAAACAGATGTGCAAAAGGTGTTAAGGCCCTAGACAAGTGAATTATAAGAAGATATGAATCCTTTTGCATTGAAGGTTTCTTGGATAAACGAGATGAGAAAACATAATCTTGAAGTAAGGTTTATTGCTAGAGTCTTCTTCTTGGGTAATGAGGTTGCTATCCTGCCTTCTACGTTTACCCAAAAAAGAGAAACAAGTTAACTTCACTAAGCAAAAAAAGGTTCAGCAGCATTTTCTTTATGGACAAAACAAAACTACCAATTGAATGGAGATGCGGGGTATCGATCCCCGTACCTCTCGCATGCTAAGCGAGCGCTCTACCATCTGAGCTACATCCCCTGCTTGAAAGTTTTGTTACTTATGATTTTCTCCGTCAATAAATTTGCCTATTGGTCAGAACTCTTTGTATGCAAATAAGAAACAAAAGAAAGTAATGAGGAAACAAGGAAGAACAATGAATCCTGGCTGATTCTGCTTCTGATGAATTCGCAAGCATGTGCATTGGCTATATGTATTAGTGCTCACACTCAACTGGAGTACCTGAAACAACAGCATATATATTAATTACGTGAAATTCAATGATGATGCTTAAATTGGATTAATCTTGATATGTTAAGGGAAAGACGTCCTGAAAAGTTTGGCTGAGAAATTGCTTAAAAAAATGTCAAAGTTAAAAGTTTGGCAAAACTACAAACTCAAATGCTGGCTATGGGGTTCGAACCCATGCGCACTTATGTGCAGAAGATCTTAAGTCTTCCCCCTTAACCTCTCGGGCAAACCAGCTTGTGGTAAATACATTAGATAGATTGCTAATAATAGTAAAATATTCTGCTCCCACTATTCAATATTTAGTATATCATTGGACGATAATTGAACTATGGAGAAGCCTTCCTAGAAGTACATGGTTTATTCTTTTGTTGCTTTTTATGCTTGAAGTCATCCAACCTGTTTTCTTTATACTCTAATAAAATTGAAAATTTAAGGAAATAGATGGGGAAAAAATTATACTTTCATTACAATTTTATTAGGTGGATTTGGAAGAGGTCCATACTTTGGATTCTGTTAGATAGCTATATAGTTGAGCTCTTTGAGAGCCTCCTTAATTTGGAAGCTGCTGAAATCAAGCCGGACTAGTTTGTCTTAATTGAAGCACAGTAGTATATATATCATGCTTCATTGCTTATTTTCTTCTTTATTATCTACTTCAACAAGTAAGTCCATAATAAGTCCAATATATATAGAATTTGTGTGTCATTGCTCCTCCACATTTTCCTGTTGATTCATGTTTTATTAAACAAATGAGTCAATCAGACACATGTTCTCAGGGTTTTTGCCCAACACATTCTTATGACAATGTATAATAGGGAAGATTCTTCTTGATAGCCACTGTATATAATGGAATGACAGTCATTTCCAACCTTTGCATCAGTTAAAAATGTACAATGTTATAATATAATCATCATTTGCATACACTGAGCTCAAGCTTGTTTTTATTAAAGGAGGTCACGATAAGTTTTACAGGAATACTATATGCTTTTGGTAGCAGTAGGATTGGTTTCAATCACATGAATATTTTGAGTAACCTTTTCTGGCCAAGCCTTTTGTATATGTGCTATCTTTTTTTGTTCAATTGTGATGCCTTTACTAAGTCCCTATGCTCGCCTCTACTTTGTAGGGATTTTGTATGTCTACATTAATTTGGGAAAACACGTGAATGGAAGTCTTGTAAAAACATAGTCTCGTGACTTGGTGTGGACAGGAAACATGCAAATAAAAAACGTCAAAACAACGGTCCAAGTTTCTTCTGACAAAGTCGCAATTTTGTTACTTTCCAACCCCTTAATTACGCTCCTTAATTTTTCTTCCTACCTTACCAAATCATGCTTAACTAGTTCTACCTGTTGTTAATTAAGTGTCTTCAAGTCGTTTAAGAAATAAAACAAATGTAAAAATGAAGTTTGAACCAATGTACTAAAAGATGGTTCTGCACTATATAACTTTTAATCAATCATGGCAATCGTGTATGTCTTAAAAAGATTAGTATTCAATTTTTATAAAGATCATTAAGCTTTTAAAATTTTCGAAAAATGGTGTATGAACAGAACAATAACATAACATTAGGTAACTTATCTAATTGCACCGTCTAACAAGTTTATATCACATTGTCATTATCGCCGCAAATTAAGCTGTCCTTTTTCATTCATTGTCAAAGGGTGTTCTGAATTGTTAAAAAAGAAAAATTCCAGGTCGTGCATAGGGCCTAATCTCCAAATTACCCATATAATTGAAATCTAATGGCGGAAATTAGAAAATGTGAGTAGATAATGTATTGCACGAGATTTAACAGTAAGAATATTAAGCACTCTATTCTTGTTGTCATTGTCTTTATGTCAATACACTCCAAAACAGATAAAAGGTCTTTTGTGATTTTCTCTGCTACAAAGGATAACTTTTTGCTCTTTTCTTGCAAAAGATTCGTCTCATTTGCCGCAGTTGATCCCGTGAATGACATAGACATATGATTCTACCCCTTATTTAATTTTTTTTTAAAGTTTAATGAGCTCTACAACGACCAACGAACTCTTCAACTACCAACTATATAAAGGGGTACTTCCCTCCAAGAAAACTCAAACTTTGGATCCCATACCAACACTTTATCTGTCATATAGTAGTAGTAGTAAAATATTATGGGAAAAGAAATGTCCCATGCTATTAAGGCTTCTTTTAACATGCTGATTTTATGCTTCACCCTCTTCCACTTACTTAACCTTTCTCATTTTACATTTGCCTTCACTTCTCAAGATTATTCTGATGCTCTTGAGAAATCCATTCTATTTTACCAAGGACAAAGGTCTGGAAAGTTGCCTGCAAATCAACAACTTATGTGGAGGGGTGACTCTGGCTTGTCCGATGGCTCCGGTTACCATGTAATCCTAATATGACTACATTACTATTTGGCTAACTCATTAATTTCAAAATTTTCATGACTAACTCTTTTTTATTTTTTGGATGGTTATGGAAAAAACCTTAGGTTGACTTAGTAGGAGGATATTATGACGCAGGGGACAATGTAAAGTTTGGGCTGCCAATGGCCTTCACTACAACTCTACTATCATGGAGTGTAATTGAGTTTGGAAGCTCCATGCATAACCAACTTGACAATGCTAAAGCTGCTATTCGTTGGAGTACTGATTATCTACTTAAAGCAGCCACAGCTACTCCCAACACTCTATACGTGCAAGTAGGAGATCCAAACCAAGATCACAGGTGTTGGGAGAGACCTGAGGACATGGACACACCTCGCAATGTGTATAAGGTCACCCCTCAAAATCCAGGTTCTGATGTTGCAGCTGAGACTGCTGCTGCTTTAGCTGCAGCCTCTATTGTTTTCAAAGATTCTGACCCTTCTTACTCCTCGAAATTATTGCATACTGCACAGAAGGTAAACATATAGTTTTCTTGTCCTACATATTTTTGTCTTCTTTTGTTGTTTCTTATGCATCAAATGTTCTTAAGCAGAGTTGCATATTACTGCAGGTGTTTGATTTTGCGGACAGGTATAGAGGTTCCTATAGTAAAAGTCTTAGTTCAGTTGTCTGCCCATTTTACTGCTCCTATTCTGGATACCATGTAAGATGAAGCAACTTAGAACCTACTGAATTCATATATCATATTGACGTTAATTTGACCTCGACTACAATATGAAATCAGGATGAACTTTTATGGGGAGCATCATGGCTTCATAGGGCTTCACAAGACTCTTCATATCTTGCTTATATTCAATCAAATGGCCAAACTTTAGGTGCAACTGAAGATGACTATTCATTCAGCTGGGATGACAAGAGACCTGGAACCAAAATTATCCTCTCAAAGGTTCTTTTATTACTACCTATTAACCTCAGTCCAACTATAACATATTGAGCTATGAATTCACTCTTTGCCAACTGGTTTTCACAGGACTTCTTGGAAAAGAGTACTCAAGAATTCCAAGTATACAAAGTTCACTCAGACAACTATATCTGCTCTCTGATTCCAGGTTCACCTAGCTTTCAAGCGCAGTATACTCCAGGTCAGCACTTGGCATTTTCTTGCCCCTTCACATTAAGATACATATGCACGTAGACGGGGATATTTAATTATCAAAATTACTCAAGTCTTCATGTACTAATGTCTAAGACAAATGTCTGCAGGGGGGCTTTTATTCAAAGGAAGTGAAAGCAATCTCCAATACGTGACATCGTCATCATTTCTCCTACTAACCTATGCGAAATATTTGAGGTCAAATGGAGGAGCTGTCTCATGTGGGACTTCAAGATTTTCTGCAGAGAAGCTCGTTGAACTTGCAAAGAGACAAGTGGACTACATATTAGGAGATAATCCAGCAAGAATATCATACATGGTTGGTTTCGGACAGAAGTATCCGCTACGTGTGCACCATAGAGGTTCATCTCTACCATCAGTGCGCACCCATCCTGGTCACATTGGCTGCAACGATGGATTCCAATCATTGAACTCAGGCTCGCCTAATCCGAACGTTCTAGTGGGAGCCATTGTGGGTGGTCCTGATAGTAAAGATAACTTTGAAGACGACAGGAACAATTATCAGCAATCAGAACCTGCTACATACATTAATGCACCACTGGTTGGAGCTCTTGCATTCTTATCTGCAGAAGTCTAAGTGGTAGTGGATAACATATTTGGTTAATTATATTGGAGGTCAACCTTGCTCTATTAACTAAGTCTGGTAGCAGAGGAAACCTGTATGGTCCTGAGCTAGCTCAACATAATTGTATTAGATATTCAAATTTAATTAGGAGTTTATATTTCCTTCAATGCATTCAGCATGTAAGCAAGAGATTTCAAGAGGAATTCTTGGTTCCTCTAGAGTCCCTTAAAATGCTTGAAATGATATTTCGGACTTTTTATTCAGTTGTTCCACATTGAATAATCTGCATGCAGGTTACCGAACTGATAGGGGACATGTTTTATATTTTTGATAAATAACGTTAGGTTTATCCCCTAAAAGAAAACAAATAAGAAAGAAAAAGAAAAGAAGAAAGAAACAGAAGACTGTAATAACGGGAAGCAGTGTCTTGTATAATTGGCCAATGCTATTATTAATGAGTACTCCATATTGTAGAATAAAAAACGAGAGTATACCAGGGGCAACATACTCGAAAAGGATGTTAGACTTGGGAAAATTTATCCACCATAATGGGAGACTACTGACTAGTTTGTTTCATTATGTCTTACAAAAATGTTGGCATAAGTATGGCATTGGCTATAGTGCAGCTCATGCTTTAACAGACTTGAAAATTGGTAATTGGCCAAGGACCAAAGTGAGCTTGTTTAGAGGAGGACAAAGAAGTTTGGAGAGAGAGAAAATCAGAGTATTGAACCATTGCATTTAACTAACTAAATTGTAGAAGAAATACATCAACAACTATTTAAAGAATAACTAACTCCCTAACAACTACTTAACTAAAAATATGAAAATTAATAAAAAGACTAAACTATCCTCACTTAACAAATACTTCACTCAACACTCCCTCTCAAACTAGAGGGTGCAAAGATATCAAAAACTCATAGCTTGGATAGTAAGTGAAGGTGTTGAACACGATTCAGTCCCTTAGTCAGCATGTCTGCAGGTTGTTCTTTGGTGGAAATGTACTCAGTTTTCACAAGACCTTGTTGTATCTTTTCTCTAGAAAAATGACAATCAATCTCGATATGCTTGGTTCTTTCATGAAACACAGGATTTGCTGCAATTTGCATTGCTTCCTTACTGTCAGTGTAGATCTCTACTGGAAGCTTAATTTCTACTCCAATCTCATTGATTAACCTTATTAACCAAGTTAATTCAGCTACCACAGATGCCAAGCTTCTGCTGAGCTTCTGAATATTGTAGTATACTTCTTAGACTTCCAAGATACTAGAGATTCTCCCAGCTTTACCAAGAAACCAGTTACTGATCTCCTTCAGAATGAGCATGCTGCCCAGTCAGCATCACAGTAGGCTGTAACAGTATCAATACTTTTACTTGACATCAGAACTCCTTGTCCTGGATGATCTTTAATGTACCTTACAATCCTTAAAACTGCCTCCATGTGAGATTGTTTAGGTTGCTGAAGGAATTGACTTAGTGTTTGTACACTATAGGAAATGTCAGGCCTAGTCACAGTTAGATAAAGAAGCTTTCCCATCAGCCTTTGATACCTTCCAGGATCAGGTAGTGATTCATTTGTTGCCTTGTCTATGCCATGTACATGAATGTCATATTCTCTGGTTGTGAGTTTAAGATTAGGATCTATTGGAGAAGTTGCAGGCTTTGCTGCTGTCAAGCAAGTTTCAGAGATGAGCTCTAGAGCATATTTTCTGTGATGCATGAGGATTCCTTGCTTAGATCTGGCAAACTCAATTCCTAGAAAATACTATAACTCCCCCAAGTCTTTCATTTTGAAGGCCTTTTGTAATGCATCTTTTGTTTCTTCTATCAGTTCTAAGTTGTCTCTAGTAATCAACATTCAAAACCCGACTCATGACATTGGTTGATGAGTTTGACATTGATTTTTTTTTTCTTTTTTCGTTAAGTGATCTAGCCATTATTTATGAATTTTTTTTTTCAATTTTTGGAAATTTTTAACCACCTCGTCATTTTTTAGGGTGTAGAAAGAAAAATAGTCAGCATTTACAAGATTTTAGAAAAATAAACATAATTTAAAACATCACGGAAAGTTTTGAAAAGTAGCCACCGAAAGTCCATGAAATTTTTGAGATTTTGACTACACCCAAGAATTTTTGTGGGATTTAGTTCAAAGTCGTATGAAAATTTTTAGAGCTTTGAACTAAATCTAAAAAAATTTCTCAGAGGTTAATTCAAATTTTAGAAAAATTTTCTGAGATTTTAGTTGTTTTTCTTCAAAAAGAAATCTGAGTTTCCAAATTATGGCTATTTTTAAAATATTTGTTACTAGAGGCTGTTTCTAGTAAAGGGATGATTTGCAAAAGTATGACACGGAAAACAATGATTTGCCTTTTTGCCCGCGCTAACAGATGATTTACAAAAATGCCCCGTTAAGGTTTTAGGTTGAGCCCAAGACTTGCCTTTATATTTCTCCTATTTTCAACACTTATCTCTTCAAGTATTGGCAAAAGGCAATACTTGCCGCACTTGGCCGTAAATATTGGCAAAAGGTAAGACTTGCCTCCCACCCATGCTCGATTTGCAACCACTTGGACCGCAAGTGTTCGCAAAAGGCAACACTTGTCGTACTTCGTTGTAAGTCTTGCCCCTTCTAGTCTTCCCTGCATTCTCGCCATATAACTTGAAATATTTGCAAAATAACATTTGCCCAATTGCCAAGACTTACAAAATTTTTGCTTTGAAGTCTTAGCTCCGGACTAAATAAGGATATTTTGCAACAATATTCCTTAGCATGGGCAATTTTGCAAAACCACAACTTAGGAAAGGCATGCGGTGAAATTTTTTTGCTTGAAAACTATTCTGCGAAATAATCATCAACTTATGTGTTGTTGCCTTATTAGCCCATTTTAAGCTGAATGAAATATGTTAAGTTTGACTTCTAAATCTACACTTAAAAAGAAATTTTAATAGCCACACAAATATTATATTATTTTTGTAATCACAAGTTTCAAAAATCATAATAACCATATAAATGATACAACTTACTTATTTTGATCACACATTTCAAAAAAAATTTGTTTATTTCTTATAGTAAGTGTCGAGTCAAATAATATCACATAATACTAAATCGGATGGAGTAGTATACTTTCCATTGTTGGTGCAAAATGATTTTATTCAGTTCGACTTTCAACTCTTTGCGTGTCATGTTCAAGCTTCATATGGTTTCCTTCCCTCAAGTAATTAGGACTTATCCTGTACGATTGGATACATAAACAAAAGTTAGCATAGAAATCAAGCTTATCCTGGTTAAACCCCTTAAAAGGTTCCAATGTACCTAACTAAATTAGTTTAATTTGAACATGACCATTGGAGTATGATTATTTTAAGCTAAATGGATAATGGTTAGTGATACTGAGTGTAGTAACGTAATTAGATTGGATGACAACCACTTGATATTTGTTCATCTATATGTATATCGCTTTCATATGGTTTCTCTACGCATTACTTCAAATGTAATCTAGAATAAAAGTGAAATACTAGCAAACTACTCAGTGGTGGCTCGCCATATTCTGAGGTGTACATATTTATGTATAATGCTTTATTAGTAGAATAAAAGGTAGAATTTGTTCCCTGCAGCAATCACTTTTTCACTTCATCTAATTAGCACCAATTATTACTACTACGCGACTCTCTTTTTGATATGTAATGTAATATGTGGATGCTCTTGTTAGTTTTAGTGGTCCAATCCAAATTCATCCATGCATGTGCATTGCATTATGAGTATCCCTTTTGGACTAAATTGCTAAATCACTCCAATGAAGGAAGAGGACACAGTATAGAGGAAACATAAAGGGTGACCATCCATGTGGAATATTTGTACAATCATCAGACTAAAACTGTTTGGACCCCTCAAATCTTTCTCATGACTAACCATATAACTTAGTACTTACCCTTTTCTTGCTAGAAGTTCCATATGACAGAGCATTCTGAGTTGGAATAGATAAAAATTACCCTACATGCCCACTTGATCAAAGATAAAAATGCTCCTTTATCCATCACTATTTGTGTACCCAAGGATCGAGAGTATGATACTATAACTTTTTTTAAAGTGTACTTATTTTTTCAACTGGTTGTGTTTTGTAATACTAACGCAATTACAGTAGGCAGACGTGAATGAAAGATTCTTTATTGATGGATCATGATTGCAATTCACGTTAATCATTTAATAGACTATCGTCTAAGCAAAGCATCCTATGATTCTAGGAAGATGCAATCTCTTTTACTCCCTTTCTAAGTGATATTACAACTTGCTACCACCAAATTCCATGTCACAAGCTATGTATTGAAATATTGAAATGATTTTCAAGAAAATATAGGAACAAATAGCGAATACATTGTTGCTTAGAGAGTGATGTAGATGGAGGGAGAGGGCGACTAACTGAGATAGTTGGGCACCTCTATTAGTGACATTAAATAGCAAAGGTACATGTGAAGTTGAACATCTTTTTCTACTTTCTACAATTTCAGCAGCTGGAAGGACAAGAAGATAGAATTGCATGGCCCTACTCCTATTTAGAATACGCAAAAGCCATCAAAGCAAAAGCAAGAAAGTTAGCTCAATGCATTAGAAAAGAGAGCAGTGTATGTGTACAACAGCAAAGGTGATATAGAAAAGCAAGAAGCCCCCCCTACCTTCTACTAAAAGGCTAAAAGACACTCAGAATTGGAACAACAGGATGATGATGATCAGAAGCCAAGAAAATCACAGAAATAAGCCCATTAGTATCTCCGGTGATCCTATTATCCCTACCTCTATTTGTCCAACCTGGAAACTGTACGAGAACCCTTTCTATAATTCACAAAACCAACAGCATAACCCCACTCTTCCTCATCAAGAAGAAACCAACCACACTCCTCTTAGAAGTCACAACATTAATAAGCAAATTCATCGCCTCCACCTTCCCATATCTGCAAGGAAAATTGCAGCATCCTTCTGGGATCTTACATTCATTAGACCTTTCATGGACTCTGAGCTTGAAATGGCTCGTGCACAAGTGGCTGAATTGAAGGCCAAGCTAGAACACGAGCGCAAAGCACGTAAGAAGTTGGAATCAATGAACAAGAAGCTTGCCAGAGAGCTATCTGAAGAGAGAAAAGGAAGAGAAGCATTGGAGCGAGTCTGCGAAGAACTTGCTAGTCATGTATCATCGGATAAAGCAGAGATCAATCGCTTGAGGAAAGAAATGGAAGAGGAGAGGAAAATGCTAAGGATGGCTGAGGTTATGAGGGAGGAGAGAGTCCAAATGAAGCTTATAGATGCTAAATTTTTATTGGAAGAGAAGTTGTTAGAATTGGAAGCAACCAAAAAAATGCTAGAGACACAGCCATCCCATGCCAAGACAGAAGCCAAGATTCAAGAAAATATCGACTGTAACATCTCAGGTGCATGTGAAGGACCAGAGACAAGGTGTAAAATAACTGACAAGTCCATTTGCACAAGTGAGGGAAACAATGCTTCCTTTCAATACCAAGTGACAATTCATAGAAGAAACCATTCGCCAGAGCCTGAAAATCCTCACATCAAACGAGGGATCAAAGGATTTGTCGAATTCCCTAAGGTTGTCAGAGCCATTGGCTCTAAAAGCAGGCATTGGGGCACCAAGTTGGAGTGTCAAAAAGCTCAACTTAGGATATTACTGAAACAAAAGTGTCCTATCCGATCCAATGGTCTTCTATCAAACTGATATAACGTTTGTAACTTTGAAGTGCCATTTTTTTCTTCTTTTAAGCCTTTGAAGTTTCTCTTAGGCCTTGAGAATCTATTGTTTCTATTATTTGAGTTTTTAAGCTTTGTTATTAGTATGTAAATGTATATTCCTCTGGAGTATGATATTATATGAGCATCTGTTTTCGATACACATTCTATAATCTTGTTACTTTTTTAGTTCCATATTCAAGTATTAATCTTACAAGAATGTCTACATATTGGCTCATAATTTACTTGGATCATGTGAAAATAAACTGCGATTTCAAAGTTTTTTAAATGATGATAAATGAGGTAATAATAGTAGCTTAATATGTATAGGAGCCAAATTGCGACATTGCAGATAAGCCATGGTTGGTTTCATCATTATTAACCAAGGTGGAAATTGGTCCACCCAAGTAAAAAGTAGGCCGCTAGGCCCAAGCATCATTGCCAACGCTACTCTTTCAGTTGGTTTAACTTAATTTTTCCAGGGAAAGTAACTTACCCGTAATGTCAATTTTACAACAGTGGCATACTTAACTATTCCATATATTTAATTTTATGTGAAATAATTTATTTTTTAGTCTATTCCAATTGATATTTTTCTATAATAATTGGTAACAAACTTTAGTTTTTCATATATTTAACTTTTAACTTCCGGATTGGTCTTATGTTATGTCTTGTCTTGATTTTGTATATGAGCGAAACTATTACAGTTTGACTTTATTTATTCACAAAATAGACGTGAAATACATATGGATTCAATGTCTTGTATATGAGCGAAATGATGTCGATTTGGCCTTATTATTCATAAAATGAACGGGAAACACAAACCGGGTTGGCATTGTTTTCTGTTGTGTAGGAAGCAGTGCCTTTTTTATAATTTCGAATGTAAAAATGTGCGATGGCATTTTGTAATTATGGCTTCAAAAAAGGGCCGGTCGCATTTTTGTAATTACGAGAAGTTCTTTTTGTAAGGACATTTTTGTACTTTCAGCTCCATTTAATATAAAAGTGTTTATTCAAGATTGATGAGGGAAGTTGAATTCGAAGAGGAAGCTTTCTACTTCGCGAGCCTTCACTGCCCCTAAAAATGAGTCCTCAATCGGCTAGCGAGTTCAAATTCTTCCATTTTCCTTCTTGTTCATCAATCGGAAATCAAGACAAACCGTGTCAATAATAGATGCCGTTAAGGATGTACTTGCTTTTTCTTTTTTTGCGTCGAGATTGGGTTGGTGTTCAGTGTACCACTTGTCTAGCCTATGCTTTGCAAGCCTACGTAGGGTACAAGATCGAAAAGAAGGAATTGGAAAAGAAAAGCCTTCTGTAGGCTCTGCCACAAGGCTGAAGTGAACCGTGGATCTCTGTCTGATACTATGGAACGCTTTAGCGTGTACCAAAATGGGAAATTTGGGTCAGATTAATAAGCTTACGACTACTGAACAAACTTGGGGATGCATTTGTGCTCAAGTCTATAATTCTCCCATAAATTAAAGCATATTTCTTCTTTCAACAAAATGAATGACAAAATCACTTTTGTTTCGTTTACCTAAAGTATCTTTAATGGTTTGATTTCACCTTGCTTTTCTTTATATTGATATTTTTATTTTAGCCTTTTATTATGGTATGTTTTGCCTTTTCTTCTTTCAAATCTGTTTTGAAAATTGTTTCCTCGAGCCGAGGGTCTATAGAAAATAATCTCTCTAATCTCTACCTCTCTCAAAATAAGGGCAATGTCTACGTATATTTTATCCTTCTTAAGACTCCACTTATGAAATCATTTTAAATAATTGTTGGATGACAGAACTAAACCGCCGCAGTTGGACCCTTTAGTTTGTCTAGCATAAAAATCTATCTTATACTTCTAAGGCTAATAACCACTACTTAGCCATTTGACTGGTCAAGTATTGAGTATGTGGTAAGCATCAGTGAAGAAATTCTTATACAGGATTATGATAAACGGCTGAACAGACTATATGGCATCACATTTCAAATATTACGCAATCAGACTTAAATTCTACCTCCTATGACATTACCTATTACTACTATGTTTTTAATTGGCCATGTAGCTCAAGCAGAGATCACATAAGTCCCATTATCGTTTGCAATTGCAACACTAGCCTCAAAAGTTCGTTTCTTCTATTTGGCTTTTACCCAAGTCTTTACCCATCCACCTAAAAGTACATTAAGGAACGGTACCAACTCCTAAATGCAGCTAAGGTCTAGGGAGCACTACTGTTGTAAACTCCTAAATGCAAGGTGTGGATTGTCAAGAAGAGTAAAAAGAATGAAGCTAAATGCAAAAACACAAAAGGATGAGGCTAAAGTCCATAAGACATGGACAAGTTTAGGTCCCCACTTCCATGTCAGAACAATGGACCTCCTAAATTACGTTTCCCAATGCTAAATATAGCAATAGGCATGCATTGCCTACTGTATTTGTTGTCACGGATACAACCGTGACCGTCTCCCTCCATCAATCAAACCACGCCTCGTTACATATCCTTTAGCCTACCAAATCCTAACACTTTCAACTACTTTACTTTACTTTTTTTCGGCGTTGACTATTTTACTTTACTGTAATTTCCTTTCAGCTTCCTGTCTAATCTACTTGTCTTTTCTTCTTTTTTTACCTTCTCTTTGGTCAAATAATTGTATATTTCAAAACTATGGTTTTTAAAATCATGAATGTTTATTTTTGGTAGAAGAGACAAAAAGAGATTAAATGTGGATGCTCGCTCAATGGTTGTTTAAATATCTAAATAAATATATTAAATCTAGCTAAAAACAATGGGTCTTTAGAGCACCACAATGCTCAATGTAGATCCGCCATTGGTTACACATATCTTACCCCTACCATAAACTAGAAATATACAAGTGCATTGACTCTAAGTATGGAATACACATAAATATGTATACCCCTACCGTCAATATTAATCAAAGTTTATTTTAGTTTGAAGCTCAAAAGGTAAAAAAGGGACAAATGGAATGTCTTTCTCTTCATTCATTTTGTACAAAGTTTTAATTCCCTATTAAAAATTGTCACACATATTCAGTTGTCATGAGAGATATGTAGCAATAAATATGTTGGTTGAACATCCTAATATCTAGTGTGAATTATGACAATCTGGTTCATGTGATTTTCTATTTGCTGCAAAAAACTCTACTTATGGAATTAGAATTGCAGACAAGGCCAGTTCACATAATTTAGGCCATTTTATCAAAGGTTCTCCACTCTTATACTTCTCTTTCAACTCAAAAACTAATAAGCACATACGTAATAAAAATGTACTCCCTCCGTTCCAAAATAGTTTACGATTTTTGGGCACGAGGGGACCAATTAATGGACCCATACATCAAGTGGGGTTTGTCCCGTAATAGCTCAACGGGAGGTCGAATGTTGCAAGTATAGGAAGCAAAAACAAAATATCTCTAATGTAAACAAAACAGCACCAACTTAAACCCAATCTTTAAATTGTACTACTAAATCTTTGAACCGCTTCTGTTAAATGTGTACTTATATATGTCCATTTGTGTCCCTTTAAAAAAAGGAAGAAACAAAACTAGTTTCAGCTTTTGCACTACCTAGGCTTTTAAAATCCCAGGGATAGTTTTAGCTTTACAGTTTTTGGAGTTTACTATAGTGATTAAAGTGTGCTTTTCTTGGAAACATGGGGAACGACGAAAAAACTGAGCATTTGAGTAGTTTAGACTTTGAAAAAGCATCAAGAAATGATGTTGGCATAGAGTTGAAGATGAAAACTAGTGATAAATCATCACCACCTAACTCGTACCCTTATAAAAGAACCATGTTCATGCCTCCTTCTTCTCAATATCCTCACTTTTTTGCTTCTGGTAAAGACACTAGTACTACTTTTCTTGGTGATGATGGCGGCAGTGGGCCCATACATGTTGGTGCAAGTGATATATACGATGCTGTGAGCTCAGGCACTGCAGCTGCACTTTTGTCAAAGCCTTTCAACACTTGTGCTAGTACGGTTCTTTTAACTCTTGAAGTTGTGTACATGTTTTCTGTTTATGAAAAAAGAAGATGTGAAGTTCTTGGTGTTTATTTGTTTTGCAGGAGGAAGTATGGCCCTCTCTGAAAAAGCTCCTTTTACAGCCTCACAGTTGCAGGAGCTTCAAAGACAGACAATAATATGCAAGTACATAATGGCTTCTATGCCTGTTCCTCCACAGCTACTCCTACCTTTGTCTAATAGTCCTTCTCCAGCTCACCACCCTCAATCTAACAGTAAATATTTTCTTTTAGTAGCTTTTTTAGTATGGTATTCTCTTTTGCTTTTCTTTCTTTATATAAAGAATCTTTTTTTCTTTCTTTTGGTTTGTCAAAAGCTGTGAATGTTTTGTTGTATGTGTAGGATCAAGTTTGGACTTGAAGTTCTCGAGTGGTTCGGATCCAGAACCATGGAGATGTAAGAGAACTGATGGAAAGAAATGGAGGTGTTCAAGGGATGTAGCTCCAGATCAAAAGTACTGTGAGAGACATGCCCACAAAAGCAAACCACGTTCAAGAAAGCCTGTGGAAATTCACACCACCAACAATTCTAGTAGACACCCTTCTATTGTCCCTCCTAACACTTCACGGAACCACCAGTCTTTTCAATTTCCAACTGTGCAGCTCTCTGCTGACCAAACCAGGTGTGTGGTTTCAAAGTTTGAATCTTTGTATTTCAATTTTCCATGTGACATTTCTTAAATTTCCTATGCGGGTAATTTTATTGAATTCACTTTTTGTTCTTATCTTTAAAGAGTTATGTTTGTGGGTCTATAGTCTTTTCTGGCCTTTTGTACCTATGCAAATAAATGTGGGAATTGATTGGTTTTGTCTGCTTTTATGATATTGTGGTGAAAGGTGCATTGAGTGGTTAGGGAGAGGAGACAGAAGTGGCACCACCATCCCTGTCATTACTTGTAACCAGCAAAATTTGCAGCAACTCATGCAGTCATCTTCCAGAATGGGATTCAACAATGACCATTCATTTCAAATGCAAGACGAGTCGAAAGTATATCCAATGAACTTTAATCAGTACATATCTAATAGGAGTAATTGCCAGACATTAGAAAGTTCTTTAAAGAATGAAGATTCTAGTGACCCTGTAATTGCCTCTTTACAGGGAAGAACAACTAGGGATTTCATCGACGCTTGGTCAAAAGATGGACTAAATGATGGTTTAAGCAACAATGGCTCCTTTACTTCGCTTACACTTTCAATGTCTGGTTGGAATCATGGATTGGAAGACGATAACGAACATGCCCCAGTGAGTGTTGGGATGCTGGCTTCTGAGAGAAGTAGTGATGAGGTTTTGAGATCACAGTGGCTTAACCCTGTTTCTTGGATGACTTCGACAGCACCAGGAGGTCCTTTAGGTGAAGCATTGTGTCTTGGAAATGCCTCTAATTTACCTTCACCTCATGGCTATAGCAATAGTACTGCTACCAGCAGCTGTAGCTTCAATTCCTGCGAGAATGGTAGCCACGGACTCGACTTCATCGGGTGATCTTGCAATCTTGTATAATGGTGATAGCATATGACATCCATCTTTTGATTATTGAGTCAAAGAATTTGGAAAAATTGGCAGTCCCATCTTATGTTCAATTTCTGTTAAGTTTCGGTATGCAGTGCTTTTCATTAACTACTTTTTCTTCTCTATATATATACAAATCTCAGTGATTGAATTCAACGATATAGTTTTCGTATGACATGATGAAAATAATTTTATTAGAGCAGCTTTGACATTTTCTTGTTCTTGAGCCCCTTTTTAATGTGATATTCAAGTCCATCCTGGAGATCGGTTCTGAAAAGCTTTTGGTATGACTATGAATCTGAACTGCTGTATTTCTGTGAGAATGCTTATCATTTACTATCTCACCAAATACAAGTAGGTGTATTGTTGCATCATATCAAGCATTAAGTGCTTCATCTTTTAATGCTTGTTGAGATATTTTAGAGCTCTTGAAATGGTAGATTTGGGAGTATTATTTGGTGCAACGAGTAATAAGAATTGTCAAATATGTTAAAAGTTGGATGAGTTAGATTAATTACACATGTCACTCTTTTGGGAATATGGCCAATAAATATATACTAATATTAAGTAATACTATTTTCCTAAGTTATTTGGAGCTAGAACCGGAGTATACTTGGGAACTATTGATAAGAGATGGCAACATAAATGGTAACAAGCACACTTCAAAAACAGAGCTTGAGTTGCAATTTCTATCAAGGAATGTAGCTAAGAATTTTAATTTATAATTCCACACATCTTAAAATCTTTCTACATGGCTTTAGATTCATGACTATAAAAAATTGGATTTGGATTTGAGGGAAAAAATCATGAAATACAAGTCTAAATGAAAGAATAAGAGCTATATGGCTATCCAATGCAACTTCTCTCATGAGTCATGACAAAATATCTGCAGAAAATCCACAACCATCCGGATATTGTTTGAATATTATTGCGTACAAATATTCAGTATATATAACTAAATTTGCTGCTGTACATGAACGTGTGTCATCGACTCATAGTATAGGTCAAGTGCCACTTAAAGTGCTTGACGTTTGAAAATTTGTTTCTATAATATTGATGATGACAACATTGTTTGAATAAAAAATAAAAAAACTCGCGCACATAGTTCTGCTGTAATTGGCTTAGATCAAAGTTCAAAATACAGTGTGCTTTACGTATGAAGAATTGCACAAATATACTGACTTACATTAAAAGCTTAAGAGACTAAGAGTCCGTTTGGGTGAGCTTAAAAGTGGATTATAAGCTTATAAACCCTTTAATATATGTTTGGTAACTTTTTTAAAAAAGTAGCTTTTAAATCACTTTTTGACTTATAAACCTCTTAAAATAAGCGGTTTATAAGCCCACCAAAACAGGCTCTAAATGGTGTCAACTGTTCGGTAGATTACATTTCATTCATCGAAAGAGCTTGAATTTTCTAAATTTGTGAACGTTGTTTAAATTTGAAATCAGAATAAAACCTTTAAGTTTAGTTCAAAACTCTTTTTTTGTTTGTTCTTGTTTTCTGAATTTCAGTAATTTTAACTACACTCTTATATTCTAATACTGAGGTTTGAACTACCAGATGAAAAATAATACTAGGTTTTAGTTCAAACTTAGGTCTTTTTCTTGAGATTCAGTATTAAAACACAAGCTTCAGCTCAAACCTTGATTTTTTTGTTTTTTTGAAATTTAGCATTTATAAATACAAAGCTCAATAATTTATATTGAGGTTTGAACTCCAGCACAAACACAAGAACTTTAGCTCAACTTTTATATTGAAATTTGGCATTTTTAACTATAAATCTCAATATTTTATATTGAGCAATGAGTGTTATTTTTCAAACAGCTTCTGCATTTTAAGACTATGATTATTCATATAAATACTGCAAATGATGAATATAATCATCTCCGCTATAAAAAGTGGCTACTCGACGTAAATATTAGCCACTAGATGATGGGAGGCCCACTGGGCTACTGAGTTGCAAAGCAGAAAAAATTGGCTGATTTACAGAAATATGCTATGGAAACAAATGGTTTGTCTTTTCACTCGTGCTAACAGATGTTTTGCAAAAATGCTCCCGTTAAGATTTAATAAAAAAATCCAAACGAAAATGCCGATGTCAAGTTTTTAGGTCGAGACAAGATTTGCTTTTATATCTCTCCGCTTTTCAACACTTATCCCTTCAAATATCGGTAAAAGGCAATACATGCCGCACCTTTGACCCCTCTCTATTCGCCAACACTTGCCCGTAAAGTGTTGGCAATTGCCAAAACTTGCCCCTTCCAGTCTTTCCCTGCATTCTCGCCATATAACTTGAAGTATTGGCAAAACAGTACTCGCCTGTGAAGTTTCGGCAATTGCCAAGACTTAAAAGATTTTTGCCTTGAAGTCTTGGCTCTAGGCGAAAAAATATATTTTGCTAAAACATTTTTTTGCGCGGGCATTTTTGCAAAATCACTCCCTGTGAAGGGCACGCGGTGAAATTCTTTGGAAAAATTTCACCTAAGTAGTTTTGCAAGTTTTCCCCCATTTAATAATGTTTTAACAAAATACATTTATATTGGTGTAGGACCAAGACTTCAAGACATAAATTTATAAATGTTAACTTTTAGGCAAGATGTCAAGGCAAGTATTGTCTTACCAAGACTTCAAGTTATATGAAGAGAATGCAGGAAAAGATTAGAAGGGATAAATATTGCCTTTTGCCAACACTTACGAACAAAACGTGAGATTCAAAAGGCTTCAAGGGCAAGTATTGGAAAATAGAGAGAGGTCAAAAGGTAAGTCTTGGCCCCATGCCAAAAGATTGACAGGGGGCAACACTTGATTTAAGAGAATGTGAGATTTAAGAGTCTTCAAGGGGCTAGTGTTAGCAAACAGAGAGGGGGTCAAAGGGCAAGTCTTGCCCCGTGTCAAGAGATTGACAGGGGTCAACACTTTCTTTGAGAGAATGTGAGATTCAAGAAGAGGGCAAGTGTTTGCAAAAACAGAAGGGTCAAAGGACAAATCTTTGTCCCGTGCCAAGAGATTGATAGGGATACTTCTGTTCAGAACTTTTCATTAAACTTAACGGAGTATTTTTGCAAAACATTGTTAACCGCGGTCAATAAGGCAAAACCATTACTTATCGTGTTATATTTCTGCAAAAAGGTCGTTGCAAAGGCAGCCCAGTGTTACTGCCTTATTTCTTCCATTTTTAACATGTTTTTATTAAAAATGAGGGTAAATTGTTGGGTTCATTAATCATGTTAGTTGAAATCAATTATTATGTTGGCAACTAGGTAATGACATGATTCCTCTTGCAGTAGGGCACATGTTTTTTTTCAGTGTCCCTCTGATTTATTTTTCTTCGTACGATTAGTGCAGGGTCCATCATTTAATTGACTGACTCTCTACTATAGTATCTAAGGATAAATTTTGGTGAGGTAACTGCAAGAGGAGTATCTCAGTAAATGTGTCAACATCCAAGATATGCATACGTTGTCCTTGCCTGTAGTCATGTACCCCGTTCAATTATGTCTCATGTAAGACTATAGCAACTATACAAACAGATTTTAACTGTTCCTTACAACCTTTTAGCATTAACTCTTCAAGAGTTGCCATACAACCTTCACAATGTTAGTGCAAGTAAAAGTGTAAAGTTTAGAGAGTATCTAATTAGGCAACCATATCTTTTAAGGAAGTTATTAAAGATTTTATACAATTGACACAAGCAAATTAGTTTGTGATTGAGGGTGGTTGATTAATTCGATTTTTGTAATGTATAATGAGGTAAAGGAAATGACCATAGAATATTCAAAACTTAACTATAAGCTAGCAAACGAACGAAGAATTACAGACCAAGACTAGGACATTTTCTCTCTTCTTTCATAACATGCATTGACATCTAAATTAAAGAAAGTAGGACACACAAGATGGCTTGATGTCTGTCATCCTTATTCATCACTTGATTACTATTTGAGGGTTCTCATCTTAACCACCTTCTCAAATCAGTGGTTGAACAAGGAGAAAGTTCTCCGCCATGGCTATCGGTGTAAAAAGAGTAGTTTGATTGCTGTTCCATCCCCATATAGGCAGCTTGAAGACTTTTGAAGCTAGGACTTCTCAAGTTCTGACTAAAGCCATAACCAGCATTGAGAGAATATTGCTCAGGAATTGGGTAAGAGAGACGCTTTTTAACGGACCCAACTCTTTCTCTTTCTGGTGTGGATGGCCTTTGTTTTGGTGTGCTTTGTGAACGAAGCCGAGCTTTTGCAGACTCGGTGGCAGCCATATAATTTGGAACTGCAGCAGCTGCATCATTTCCGGAAGTGCTATAGCGTGACATTGAACTGTTTGAACGGCTGGTGGAACGTAGGCATGGAGTGTTTGCAGTTGATTGGCTTTTACGTGGGCTTGTTGGACGCACTTGTAGAGGTTTGGGTTGAGATGGGGGTGGGGTGGCAGGTGGTTGAAGCATAGAATAATTGTAATGTGATAATCTCTGGTGATGAGGACTAGCTTGTCTGTGAAGTGGACTAGAGTGTTGTGATTTTCTAGCATTTGGAACCATGTTAGAATATGGCTTTGCTGTGTCCATCTCAACAGTCTTTATGGAGTCTCTTCTGTCAAGTGAACCTCTGCTGCTGTTGTTCCATTGCTTGGATGACATCCACTCATCTAGCCAATTTGCTGTCTCTTCTAGTTCCCTGTCATCTCTTTCTCCACTAACAATATCCATCTCATCCCATACCTATATATGTAAAAGACAAGTAATTGAGGGCTTATTTCTTGAAAGAATATGAAGTGTTTAATGGAAGGAGGGAACAAGAAAGTTGAACCTGTTGAGTAAAAGCATGAGCAAGCGATTTTTCCCGTTTAAAGGCAGCTTCTTTTCTGGCTTGTAACATTGACTCTAGCTCTAGAAGTGATCTGGGACAGTCCCTCCAATCATCAGCAATGGAGCTTCCATCTCTAGACTGTAGTACAAACTTTTTACCATCAGAAATTAGGTGGTTCAGAGCGCTGTTTATCAAATTACCTAAGGAGGAAAACAAGACTCACTCTGGACTTCCTATCTCTGATGTCATGAAGATATTTAGAGTCCCATAAGTTTGTAGTTTCAGCAAACATAGACCTGCGGCCTCCATCATGTGAAAGGCGAGCACGTTGTTCACGAACTCGAGCCTGCACCCTAAGCAAAGCTTGCATACATTTCAGTGTCATCTTTGCCTGCTTCCTGACGTTTTGACCCCTTATTAAAGCCTGAAGCTTCACTATCCCCTTCAATGCAATTAGTGCCCTCCTTGCCTGCACCAACAAATTACTAATAATTAACTGCTTCACATGAATAAACCAACAGCAGTACATCTGTAATTTAACATTCCAATGCATGACTTGTGATCAATTGATAATGGTCCCCATTTATCCCCATTCTAAGACTAGATAGTGTCAAAACACTGAATTAAGTATATGTGCTCAGTGAATACCTTCTCTTTTATTAAATGCTACTCCACTTAGTAGTTTTTACCTTTTATCTCAACACACTGTCCATTTTCTTCAGCTCAAGTCAAACTCTAGTGATGGACTCATAGTATGTCTTTACATGTTTATAAACTAGTGCCCATATTTATACGTATCTTTGGACGTATGTCACAACTAAAGGGAGTAAATTATACTTGTGTGTTGGCATAACCTTGGATTGGCTTACTTACCAGATAGCCTCTGAATGCTGTTTGGATGAGTATAGCAGCATTGTGTTGCTTGCTTGCTGGTGGATTATTGGATGATCGTGTCAACCTTATGATCTCAACTGCTGCTTGAGCTGTGGCGACGGCTGCTTCAGCTGCTGCTGCGGTTGCTGCGGCCACTGCAATTGCATGCTTTGGATCAGCAATTACCTTATTCCCTTCAGCTTGTTGAGCATTTTGTGACTGTTTTCTAAACAACCACTTTCTCTTCTCTCTTTTCTGTACAAGCTACACCAATTAAGAATCTACTGCATAGTTTGTAATAGTAATGTACTACTAGGATTATGTAGTTGAAAATAGCAAAAGCATTACCTTTTCTTCATCTTCCTCTAGCTCATGCTCTCTTTTAGCCTTTTTGTCACAGCTGTTTTCTTTAGTTGGAGACCTGAAAGCCCTCTTAACAGCACTCAACCATGAAGAACCTCCCTTCTTCTTTGCCATGGATAGGCTAAAGTAACTAAAACCAAAGGCTTGCTTAAAGCAACATGGACATGAAAAGAAGAGAAATGGTATGGTGGTGTTATTAAAATGGCAGGCCTTTCAGCTCCTGATACAATAAATAGAAGAGGAGAGATAGAAATGAATAATGAGATACTAAAAACAAGAAATGACTGATGTCTGAACTCTGGAGATATTAGTATATAATGCAAGAGTGCTTATCCGTGCAGCATCTATCAGAGTACGAGCTCCAACATCAATATGCGAGTCTTGTAAGTGTAGGTCTTTTGTATTGACATGGGAAGATAAATAAGAAAAACAACTAATGGTGTGGGGGTGGGTGTCAGCGTGCCAGTCCAGAGCTATTCACCAATTAGCTAACGAGAAGACATTAAAATGAGTGAGGGTGACTTAAATAAGTTTTTTCAAAGTAATTGCTTTGCTGCAACATAAGAATCCAAAGTCTCTTACACTAGTAGTATAGTATATAGTATTAAATTAGCCAGGGGGGTTTCTGATAGAATGTGCATTTTATCTTTTTTCTTCTTGAACTTATTACCACTGTGTACTGATCACACCCTCATGGCTTCACGTGTTATCTGCATCTGAGAGTAAATTTTTTTATCTACAATCATTGAAGCACAGTGTACAATTTATATAGAGCTTGCTTGTGTTGTTCTGGTTGATTAAACATGATACTTTTTTATTTTGTTTTCCACTTGGTGTGTGTGTTTTGTGGTGGGTGGGTTATTTTGTCTAGACTAGTATAGATAAAGAAAGCACAAGTACAAATTGACAAAGGCGTCTGCATGTGGTTATGGTAAGTGTGTAAGAGAGTGTCCATTTTTTTTGGGTAAAAGGGATTTATAATAGTGCTTTCTTTAACCCGTGGACTGGTCAAACTTGATCTATTATCCACCTGTTTGATTCCATTGTGTTAAATAAAATAAAATTATACTCCCATGTTTGATGATAAAACTACATGCAGGATGCTTATCTTGTTCTTCCCTTATTTTCATCTCCACCTCTTTAGAAATATTTGGTTTTGTATTAGCTTTATACTCCTAACTCCTTTTACATAATATTATTAAAAATAATAGTACTAGCTAGTAAGTTGACATAGAATATCATTGCTCTCTCTCTCTCTCTCTCGAGTTAAATGTAACAAACTAGTGCTGGTACCAAGGCTATATTTCTTGTATGCACTTGACCTAGTGGCAACGGTCACTAGAGAGACCTGGAAGGCACATAAACTTATTAAATTTTCTATATATCCAACACTCATGGGAACAATATAGTATTAGTATTGGTCTAGCAGAGATAGTGGAGTCTGGAAGGATAAAAAAAAGCTCTTTCCTGTTGTGTATTTCTTCTTTATGTCCTCTTGAGGGGTGTGAAATGGCACGTGAAGATAGGATAGAGGGTATTTGGGAAACGTCCTAGTTCATTTAACTATTTAGGAATAGCAGAATGGAGAAGCTTTCCTCGGGACTATAATCAAACCTAGAAGCACCTTGCTATCTTTATATGTCATCAACAATAACTTTTGTTATCCAAAAAGTATTTATGCAGTGAGAGAGAGAGACAGCTGCAATAGACTAAACATTGCAATATGGTAATCTGATCCTCTTCGTATTGACAATGATTAGGGATGCATTTTCTACATGATTGAAACCGTCATCAAAACATCTAAACCCTAAACATAAACGACTCTAATGAATTTACCTAGCTACTTTAAGCTCGCACAAATGAAATTTGGTTGATAAAGATTAATGATGTATTCTGAATAGCATTTATTAAGTGTAATTTGGTTTATCGTCAAGGTCCCGAAAAACAAATGAAATTACTCCGTTCGTCAGTTTCGCATTAATTTGTAATTAAGTGTATACAGTATCTCAACTTTTTGAAGATTTGTGAACCAATTGATGGCATTACATACGAAATCTAGATCTCAATTGATATTTGTATAAGGTAGTTAGATATGTCAATCCAGGTATATTGACAATGTCAATTAGACATTACTGGCAAGCTACGGGACAAGTTAATGTCGCAACCATATTAAGACTTCACATCAATATGGAATTCTCGTAACATCAATGTGAAGTGAAAGAAGAAGAAAGGGAAATGCTACCAATTGTTTGTGGCATAAATATCTCACAAGCCTCTACCACAGTCATGTTAACGTGTCCTCTTAGATTAGTTAACAAATACTGTAATCAAATCCAAATTCAAACTCTATATTTATCTTCCTCTTTTTTCAATTCAGTTATTAAAGTTTAAATGATGAGGAATAATTTGTCAATTTAAGAGGTCAAATGTCGACTCGTATGAATATCATTTCACTTTACCTTAACTATGAGTATTTGTCTTTTTGTGGATTAGTGACCACCCAAAAAGAATCTTTGAGTTGCTTAGGAAAAATTTGTTTCACTCTTAATTGAGCCGTGGTTAGAATAATAACTCAAGTAAGTGAATTTTTTTGAGATTTGGAACGAGTTGGGCTTTGTGTGCAAAACAAGGAAAATTTACACTAATAGTTACTTTAGGGAGTTTTATTACCCATTATAACGATATTTTCAAGAAATTACGAAACATAACGGTATTTTTGTACTTTATTACAAAACATACCGTTAGGCGTACTTTCTACATCTTACGACCTTTGGCCTTATGATTATTCTACCACATGTTTCTTACGTGTGTAAACGCCGATAGGCGTACTTTCTACATCTTAGCTTCGGGTTTGTGTTGTATATCGTATATTATGACTTATTTTGGTATTGCACTGATCATAAGAGTATTGTACACCCGTTGTGAGTTTTATATGTACTTTCCGGCAGTCGATGAGGGTCTCACGCCGGTGAAGGATTATTATTGCACACATCTCCTAGTAGTCGATGAGAGTCCTGTGCTGGAGATAGGTCTCGAGCACATGTGGTTCCGTTACATCATGATGCATTCATTTCATATCTTTATATGTGTTTGGTTAGTTGTATGAGCTTGTTGCTTTGATTATCTGTAGTTGGCTTATCTGCTTGGTTGCTATTGCTTTTATTTTCACTGGCTACCGTATCTATTCTTTGAGGTCGCTAGTTATTCCTCTCTTATTGAGTCCTTATGACATACTACCTCTTTGTTTCTTGTTGTGTCTTTTCGTTTCGGCAGATTCTGCTTCAGGACCCAGCCAGCAGCACGAGTGAGGAGCGAGACTGTTTCATTTGTCTGTGAGCTTGTTCGTTAAGGCCACCAGTCGTAGCTATCCTATGTTAGATTTTATTTTGCTCCATTCGGGAGATGTATATATTCTTTTGACTTCATATGTATAATCTAGAAACCTCTAGGCCTGGTAATCAACTGTGTTTATTCAGACAGCTGGTGTATTTGTCCATCTTTTATATATATATATATATATATGATCGATGAGGTATCTTATGTTATTTTTTTTATCCTATTTCTTTTTGGTTAATTAAGTTAGTTTCATATTATTTTTTAGTCAAGTTTATATTAGTTGATTTAATTTTATTCATAGGATTTGCCCGACAGGTCTAGAAAAAGTAGCCGGGTGCATGCACAGCCTAGTTGAAATTCGAGTCGTATAAATAGCCCAAAATTATAACATATATTCAATAAAATAATCAAATTATTGTGTCGGTCGGAACACTGAAGTTATACAAAAAAAAAAAAAAAAAGCAATGTAGGTAGCTATATTCATCATTAAGGGTGGTCAAGGTTAGGTTTGGTTGATTTGTAGTTAATATCATAACCAAATTAATTTAATTAGTTTTCAAATCATTAAAACCATCGATTTGGTTATTGCTGGTTTGGTTCGGTGTGTCGATTTTTACAAACTAAATAGCAGTGAAAATAAAAAAAAATAATAAAGAGAAATCTTCCTTAAAGGAATTATAAAAATGACTAAATATTTTTATACTCACTAGTATTGTTTTTTTAGTTAGTTTGGTTCGATTTTTTAACCAAATCAAGAAAACGCCTGCTCATCATCACTTCCAAGCTAGCTTTCTGCTTGACTTTTCTTTTGTACTCTTCTCAACTCTCAAGAGTGTGTAGATTGTAGCCACATAGTTTACGTGGACTAGGCATATCTCTTGCCATTCAATGATTGCTACTTACTATATCTTTCTTGGAATCTTCACGTAAATGCCGGCGACTTTTGCTAAAATCCCTCAACTCCTTGTAACTTACTTGTTGACTAACATAGTATTATAATTCCTATGACTATCTTGGGTTCCTGATAAGTAGCTTGTTTCCCTCTTGTGTGTGTACCAAAATGAAGAGTATGATCCTATGCTTTGCCAAGTTGATATTTTTGTTGGTTGGTACTCTATATCTTGCTTCAGCTCATAGTGGGGAGCAGCCTTTATCAAAGATTGCAATCCATAAAGCTACTCTTGCACTTCATGACTCTGTCACTATTAAAGCTTATCCCTTTATTCTTGGAACCAAGGTATGTACTTCTTCTTAATTGGATCAAAATGAAATGTTTTTTTTCTTTTCCTTAAAGGTTATCCATTTATTCTTGTAGTCAAAATGAAACATTTATTGCCAATTGCAAGACTCCAGTTATCAATGTACAGTTCTTAGTATTCTTGACTACCACATTTAGTTATGGACATTTCTTGCATTATACTAATTAGTCTTGTAAGTATCATTCTAGTGATGCTTTGGATACTCCTTGTAAGTAAATATATATTCGTTAACATTGACAGGGTGGTGACACTGAATGGGTAACAGTGGATCTTGAACACCCCAAGCCATCTCATGATGACTGGGTTGGAGTTTTCTCTCCAGCTAAATTCAAGTATGTTCTTCTTTGTATTATCAATTACTACTTCCTAAATGCATTTAGTAGTAGTTTTAAGCTTGGCATGCTTATTGTTAGTGAAGTTCCTCATTGAACCTGTCCTGCCGCGTATTTATTATTAAATTTGATGCTCGATGATAGCTCTCCACATAGTGAGTTGATGTAGTTCTTTTGCATCTCAGTGGATCCACATGTTATTTGGAAAACGATCCCAAAGAACAGGTTCCATATATCTGTACAGCCCCAATAAAGGTGAGTGTAGTTCTAATAGCTGAAATAATTAGGAGATGTATTTGCATTTTCTAACCAAATGATGTATTTGCTGCAGTACAACTTCGCGAACTTTTCAAATTCTGATTACGTGAAAACAGGAAAGGTTTCTCTGAAGTTCCAATTAATCAATCAGCGGGCAGATTTCTCCTTTGCATTTTTTACAGGCGGGCTGTCAAATGTCCGTAAATCGACTGACCTTTATGCTTCATCTTGTTCTCTCTTTTTCCTTATTCCCCCCCCCCCCCCCCCCACAACCTAGTTGCTTTGCATTTTAGGTTTGTGGAAGTTGCATGTTGAAATTACATCAGGATTCGCTTTTCGCTTAGATTTACAGGTTCCCATTGCTCATGTTAAAGTTCTTATCATGTAGCTGAATTCTAGATGTATCTGTTAAAGCAAATGTTAGATAAACAAAACCTCCATACAGCTCAGCATTCAAATTCCACAATACACATCATCCAAGCAAGTGTTTAGGTCCAATAGCTACGCAATCGTTTGCTAGTTTTTTTGTAATTTTCTCATGTTGACTAAATAAATGGTACTTGTTGCAGCCAAAGCTGGTAGCGGTTTCAAATGCCATATCATTTGCAAATCCTAAAGCACCACTTTATCCACGGCTTGCTCAGGGGAAGTCATGGAATGAAGTAAGTTGGTGCTAGTCGCTAGGTTTATTTCTCAACTATAGAGGGAGGGACTTAGTTCTCGCCCTACTGGGATCTGTTTACTATTCCATCATTTAGCTCGATGTATACACTAGCTATGTAAATCTTCATGTTTACTTCTAAGGTTCAATGAATTTCTCATGAATCTTAGCCATCCCTTCTGTTGCAATAGATGACATTGACCTGGACAAGTGGCTATAATATAGACGAAGCTGTTCCTTTTGTTGAATGGGGTCGGAAGGGTGATCCTCAACGTCGCTCACCAGCTGGAACATTGACATTTGATAGAAACACCATGTGTGGTATGTTACAATTTTAACAACATTTATCAAAAAGTATTTTATGAACTTTGTAAAATGAAATGGATCTATTCACAAATTATAAAATTTAAGATCGCATGTGTATTGACAGTTTGGGGAAGCAGTGACATTAGAATCAGTTGTCTTCTTTTAAGCTCCCAAATGCATTAAAATAAGGTAAAACAAGTAGTTAAGAACTCAAAAATATAACAATAAGAGATTCCTAAGTGGCTCCATTGGACCTGAGTTGTTTCAAATGTAAGAAAATCTGGGGAAGACGAACAAGTATCATACCTACCAATTATTTTGAGGAAGAGAGCCATGGTTTGCTTTGCATCATGTGTTTCCCGGTTGTGTTATAGTCATTGCAAAAACTCAAAGTTAGATAAAGTGAGTTATGCTATTTTCTTTCTGCAACTTCAACCTGTTGTAAACATATTTAAGCATACACAAAAGTACACACTTTCAGGTTCACCTGCTCGAACAGTTGGTTGGCGTGATCCAGGGTTCATACACACTAGCTTCATGAACGATTTGTGGCCAAACACCTTGTAAGTTTGTAGTAATATTTGTATTGCCTTGGGTATAGAACTTTGACTTGTGAGAATAGTTCATATATTGTTTTGATTGCTTAAAAATAAATCCGTCAGGTACACATACAAGATGGGTCACATGTTGTCAAATGGTTCCTATGTTTGGAGTAAGATGTATTCCTTTAAATCATCCCCGTATCCAGGACAAGACTCGTTGCAACGGATAATAATCTTTGGAGACATGGGAAAGGTAACATAAAAGATAGACCCTTTTGTGGACTATTATTTTAGTTGTTAATTTGAGCATGAGATGGGATTTACAGAATCTAGTGTTTTTATATTATTCCTGACCCTTACTCCAATTAAACTTTTGTCGATATGCAAATTACAAAAAAATTAACTGTATAGTGATATTCAGGCAGAGCGTGATGGTTCAAATGAGTACAGTAATTACCAGCCGGGTTCCCTGTATACAACAGACCAACTCATCCAGGACCTTAAAAACATTGACATAGTTTTTCATATAGGAGACATTACGTATGCCAATGGATATATATCACAATGGGACCAATTTACAGCACAAGTGGAACCCATTGCATCAACAGTACCCTATATGATCGCAAGGTTTGTGTCCTTAAGTGTGATTAAGCTTCAATCTTGCCTTCTCTTTGTTTATTCATCTATGATATATGGACTTCGTGCAGTGGTAATCATGAGCGTGATTGGCCTGGAACTGGTTCCTTCTATGACACTACAGATTCTGGTGGAGAATGTGGAGTTCTGGCTCAAACCATGTTCTATGTTCCTGCGGATAATCGAGCTAAGTTTTGGTAATAAACTATTCAGTATTCTTCATAATATTTGATATGATGGTCTTGAGAATTGGTTGACCTTCAACTTCTGGGATTTGCTATAACTTGTGTATCATAACTGCAGGTATTCAACAGATTATGGCATGTTTCACTTTTGCATAGCAGACAGTGAGCATGATTGGCGAGAGGGAACTGAGCAATATAAATTTATCGAACATTGTCTTGCATCAGCAGATAGACAGAAGCAGCCTTGGTTGATCTTTGCTGCTCATCGGGTTCTTGGCTACTCTTCTGGCAAAGGTTACGACTTAGAAGGCTCATTTGAGGAACCTATGGGAAGGGAAAGCTTGCAGAAGCTTTGGCAGAAGTATAAAGTAGATATTGCATTTTATGGTCATGTTCATAACTATGAAAGAACTTGTCCTATTTACCAGGTATGGCATTGCTTTTAAGCTTTCAAATGTCAAATCATACAATTTCTTTCTGAAATCCTAGCTTACATCTGAATTGTGTAGAACCTTTCAAGTAACATGAAAATTATGTAAAGAACATTACTGAAACATAAGTCCATTCTCATTGTTTTCACATTGGACTCTTCTATGGTGCAGAACCAATGCGTGAACTCAGAAAGATCACACTATTCTGGTATTGTCAATGGGACAATCCATGTTGTTGTGGGTGGAGGAGGGAGCCACTTATCAGACTTCAGTCAAGTCAATACCACTTGGAGTCTTTACAAGGATTATGATTGGGGGTTCGTCAAGCTTACAGCATTTAATCATTCATCACTTCTTTTCGAATACAAAAAGAGCACGGATGGGAAAGTCTATGATTCTTTCACCATCTCAAGGGACTATAAAGATGTCTTAGCTTGTGTCCACGATGGTTGTGAGGCAACCACTCTTGCATCTTGAACCCAATTGTAAATTTTACTCAACGGAAAGCACTGACCTGTAATATCTGTTGTAATTGGTTCTGATGTAATAGAAGAAGTCACAATGTTCACTAGCTTTGGCTTTAGCACTTCCAAATTTTCATTGCAGCTGGAAAATGCTACTAAAGAGGTCCTCTTTTTTTTCTTCTTCAAGATGGTCACTCCACTATTTGAATATATTTTCGCCTGTCTTTGGCTGAATACAGTTTTCCACCTATAATGTGAAACGCTAAAACTAAAATGAATCAGCTACCCCTCTTATCACAAATTAGACACAGCTGTCTGGCCAAGCTTTTTGACTTCCTATTAAAGGAAAACATCGAGGAGAGTATTTAAGCTGTTCATAGCAAACGATAAGAAATTCTATAGAGGTTCCCCGATAGACTAATTATCCAAATCATTAACCGAGAGAGCCATGTTAATTTCTTTTGTATCTACTGCCCCAAGGAAACTTCTAAGCCTGCTTTAACAAGTGTTACAACAACCATTAACCTTTGGACACCAGAGGTAAGTTTAGATATCTGCCTGCATTCAGAAGCTAAGGATTTTCAGAGACCTCCCCCTTAATCTTCCTTTGTAAAAGTAATGTACACAAATTTAGAAGAAAGAATAAGTGTGATGAGAGTATCTAAATTTCAGCTGGGAAAAGAACCTCATGGTATGAAGTCAACATGGCATTTACTTTGAATACTTTCTCACCAATACCACTATTCTCATCTTACATGACGCAAATATATATATACACGTCCAACAACAACAATGTAGAAGAAAAAAAAAAGGAAAAATCCTGCCTATTACTCAGGTTGTTAATTTCTGAACAATGCAATTTCATATGGCTCAGTTGAAATGCGTTTCCTGCTAATGAAACCTTTAACCAGCCATCTCTGCATCTTGAGTTGTGTTTCCATCTTCAGCACATGAACTGATTGATGCAAAAATGTGCTCAATTCTAAGAGGAGAATGCCGAGCTGCATACTGGAACATGACCTGACAAACAAACCAAGTTATTATGTCAAATGAAATATCCCATTGATAAACACATTCACTGGAACTATCGAGATACTTCATTAAGCTGCAAATCATGCAATAACCCAAACAAATCTGCACACAGCATACAACGTAACACTCATATGACATGGTAACACAAAACTTAGGCAGGAAACACAATTAAGATGCAAAGAAAAAGTATACTCCCACAATTGTGACCCATCATTATGATTTTGTGTCCTCTCTTCCTTTTCTAGTTTACTACATTCAAGAACATGGAGGGTGTTCATGACAAATGCGGAGAACTGGCCAACACTAGATTTAAATAATTAAAATTTTAAACTGGTTACTGAATCAGCAACTCCGACAAAGGGCGTGCGATCTGAAATCCACAATCTGACCTTTGAGTAACTATCGGCAAAAGCACGAGCACGATTGGATTTGCCCAGGTATTGCAGATCAGCCTTCTCCAGTTTACTGTCGACAAAAACTAAACCCCCTCCTCCTATTGCAAACTTTATAAGATCTCCACGGTGCAGTTCTGTCTGTAGACCATGAAAACAGTATCAGTAATGGATAATAAGACAAGAAATGATGCATGAGAGAGAGAGAGAGAGTGAGAGAGAGAAAAGGGATCAGAGAGAGAGAGAGAGAGAGAGAGAGAAGAAAGAGCACACAAATTATAATGGGTTTAACACCATCATAGAACTTATCCTGTTCAAGTAACAGTTACTTTCTGAATTGACTATGCTATAGTGTTCTCTGAGACCCTTAAAAAGATATTCTTTATATCAGAGAAATGTAATCGAAATGCTTCTTCTAGCATTGTGCTTGCCGCACACCTCAACTTGAGGAAAGGGGAATTCAAAATAAATGACAATGTAGATCTTCAAAACAACAAATGCAATCTTAAATAAATTACACTCTTTTGGAACCACAAGAGGGAAGTGATTTACTTCCTCTTCCCAATTTTGGAGGATTGAGAAGGCTGAGTAGGCGGGCTTTTTTAAAACTCTTCTCTATCCCTCCTCCTATTAAGCCCAATAAAACAAAGTGCAAAATGATAAAATGATCAAACCTTTTGCATGAATTCCCCAAGCAAGCAACCAAATATGACAGGAGGGTCATCAGATGTAGCCAGTCTCCCATCATCTAGGAGCTCCAAAACTACCTGGTTGTACAAGACAAGAAATATGTGAAGCCCACGTTACCATGATTAGCAAAACCGGCGCATTGCATTCCACCGTTCAAAGTCAATAGACTAGCGATATGGAATGCTGAATACAAATTATTATACAGAGTAATATACCTGCTGTTGACTTGGAACTTGGCCTTTATTATCTGTATCAATGACATACTGGCTACAGTTCTCATCCTTCCAGACCAATGCTAGCGGTGTATTTCCTGTTTGATAATGTGCATGCCTGGATGTCCGGTGGACAATAAACAATGTAAAAGAGAAAAAGGATTATGATCAAATGAAAAAGAGAAGAAAAAACGAACTGGAGTTTTCCAAAGGCCATGAGGCACAGAAATTTAAAGCTTGACTATTGACAAGTGCTTGAGAGCTACAGAAAAACTAGACAATTTAACTCTAGCACAGCTCAGACCGTCTAGAGTGCCATGGGCCAAAGCATGAATAATTTCCAACAAATTGCCGACTTACCTTCTCAAGAATAACACTTAGAACATCAATACCAATCACTATTCAAGATGAGATGACCTTTCAATGGTTAAAGGAACAAATTAAGTTGTGAGAACTTACCTCCCTATATGCTTGCCAACAACTTGAATGAAAAATTATTTTCATGGTTCATAACACATTGCCTTTTACAAAACAAATGAAAAATAAAACAGAAGAGAAGATCTTACTTGTTGTAAAACAGTAATCCCTCCTTAACATATGGAACTGGTCCTGTATAAGCTGTGTGTAGTCCTTGTTTGTCACAGTTGTGGACAGGAAGAGTACTAAATCTGTATCTATGATATGTCGAGGGAGGATCACAAGCCCCCGTCTCAGCAAGCTTGCTGTTTAACCAAAAGAATCTGAATTCTGCAGTACACTCATATAACGAAATCCCCGCCCAACAAACACTGTCAATGACATAATATGTTTCATCCGACTGCCAATCCAAAGACAATGCAGAACATCATTATATGTACAATAAATAGCAAAAAATAAAAAGCAACAATGGTTCAAATAATTACCTCGTGAAAAATGCAATCAAGAATACAATAGGATTGAGCAGATTTGGAGTTATTAGTCCTAGCACCATTAGGTAGAGCAGAAGGAAAACGGTGCAAGATTATCCCATTGCGTAGTCTACTGATTGTTGTTCCGTTAGACGAAACAACAAAACATCGTTTTCCAGCTGGTCTAGCAAATACATACCTGCCCACCAAAGTTAAAATTGTATTCTTTAAGTTGAATTAAGCAAACTATCCACAACAAATGCACAGTAGTACTATCAATTTGCTAAAACATAATAAAAATTTAAACTTTTTGAAGGGAAAGCATAAATCTTTAACCTTTTAATTAGAAAAGTGATAAAAGAGAAGTTACCAATCAGTATTCAAGTTATTAGGAACGTCAATCATCCATTCAGGAAGCATAAGCTGCTTAGCGAACCAGTGGCGAGCTTCAGCTCCTCTGAGCTTCGTAGCTTCGCGAATATCGTGTGTGTCGGTATGATGTTCATAATTAACTGGCTGTTGCTCTGACTCTTCTTGGTGAGTGGATTGAAGAGAAAGGAGTGTGGAAGCTAAACGGCGGGCTTGTAACTGAGCCTCCTGCCGGTTTTGGGACTGACGGAGTAATGACAGTTCACGGCGTCTTTGTTGGTCTGAGATCGCCGGACGTTTGAACGGACGCCGTATATCGTGTGAGCTCATATTCTCTGTATGTCAAAGTGCGCTATGGCTATGGTTTAAACTTTGTAGCTGTCCCCACGCCTCCTTAGTTTTAGGCACTTTTTAAAAATTATTTGCAAGTATAGTCACTCACTTGCAAATAATTTGGACTGAAATTGGCTTAATTTAAAACATTTTGTGCAAATGAACCAAATTCAAATCAAAAGTGGTAAGTTTGAATCAACATTAAATCAATTTCCAACCTTTTCATTTGGAGTTAAGCAAGAAATTAAAAAAAAAGTTAAAAATAGCATATTTAAACTTCAAACTAAAGAATTTGGACTGAAGGTAGCTTAACTGGGTTTGACCTTCAAATGCAAATGGTTTGAACTTTAAAGATAAAAAAATGGCCAACCTCTGTAACGGTGCACCCATAAAAAGCTAAGCCTGTAAGGGCGCACACAAAAGTGACTATTAGTGCACTTCTTCCCAACTAGGAGAATTGCACAACTAGCCTATTTTCAGAATACTAAACTAAATGAGGTATATCCAGCGTTTGCAATATTGTAGATGAAAGCCAGTTGAATTGCAAAACTATTGACACCATAGGCAATCGCCTTTTTGACTCATAGCAAAAATAATCTCTGTTTGATTTAATAAAAAAAAAATCTGATGAAAATACCTCCTGTGAATCTTATAATGGTGCTCGTATCCCCTTCCTCCCTTCCTCTATAAGTATTGTCTAAGTGACAACACTTGCCTTTGACCCCTCTTTCTTAAGCAACAATTGCTCTTGAATCTCACATCTCCAAGGTAAAGTATTATATGGGCAGCACTTGCCCCTTCAATCTCTTCCCACATTCTCTGAGGCATCACTTGTCACTTGACCTCTTCTTAAGAAACAGTACTTATTGATTGATAACTTGGAATATTGTCTATGCACCAATTGAATACCATTTTACTAAAACCATGTGAAACAAGAACAAATTCTCAAAATTAGTCGATTTTTAGGACACCAGGTGAAATTTTTTATGAATAGCCACAGTTCTAAAACGTGAAAGGTAATTTGAAGAATAGGCACTCCTGCCTCTGTTTAAAATGCTGAATTTCAAGATAAAGAACCGAGTTCTGAGCTAAATTCCTTGTTTAGTTGTTTTTATGTTGGAGTTCATATCTCTGTATAAAATGCTTATGTCTTTTTTTTTTTTCCTTTTTTAAAAAAGAGCTAAATTACATTTGTGCATCTTTGAAGGAAGTCTAGTAACATATTAAGGTAGTGTTACCGGTAAGTATCAAGTGATTAAAAAGGTTCAAATTAACTTTATCAAACACAACTTGAATAACCAAAATCATTTTTTCATCTACAACTTCAATAATTATATTTTCAAATTCACCAAATCCAAACGCCTATTAAGATTAGAGTTGTTGTCTAGTAATCCAAATATTACCAAACATTACCTCAGTACAGATTCTCCTGTGCTATCTTTTCTTTACGTAATACTACTATTGACGGACCTTTTCAACAAAGAAGAAAAAAGAAAGGGAGAAAAGTGGACCTGTCTCCCTCTACAAAAAAGGAAAACTTCTCTTTGGCCTTTACGACAGAAACAGTAACTTAAGGGGTTGGATTTGAAAATGAAATATTTGAGCGGTAAAAGTACAAAAATGAAACCATAATCCCACACGTCCATGTGTGTCATAGCTTCATTCAAAAATTGAATGTATACACACTCTACACTCCTCGAACTCCGCCATTAAACATAAACTATACTACATTCTGATCTCCCTTTCTCCTCTTCACACTCTACACTTTCACACTTACTCCATTTCGTTGACTCTCTTTCATTTCTAACAATGGGTTGTGTTTCATCCACTCTTCTCAACCAAGACAATGAATTCACCCAAATGGGTGGTTCTGCTGCTGGTTTCAGCCACCACATTGTCTCTCTCACTTCCACCACTTATGGTCTCTTGACCCTCGACCCACCTCCCTCTCCTCCACCCACCACCACCACCACCCCTCCTACCCCTACCCCACCTCCTCGCCACACTCTTGGTTCACTTTTCCCTAGCCCATTGTCTGAACCAAGAACCCTCAAGTCACATACCTCTGATATTATCAATTCTTGGGAGCTTATGGCTGGTCTTGATTCCACCACCACCACTCCTATTAGTGACAGCTTCCGGTTTACTTCGTTTCGCAAGTCTACCCCTGAGTCTAGCTTCAGGTTCTTGAAATCTTTACCCAATAAAGAGAATTCAAGCCCCAATGTTCCATCTTTTAGCGATGTGGTTCATAAAGCTGACATTTTTAAATTGTCTACTGTTTCTTCTGAGCACCTTGATGGGTTTGAAAAGCTTTGTCCACCAAATGGTGAAGATAGGATAGTGATCTACACCACGACGTTGCGTGGTGTGAGGAAGACTTTTGAAGCTTGTAATGCTGTGAGATCAGCCATTGAGGGACTTGGGGTTGTGTACTCTGAGAGGGATATTTCGATGGATAGAGGTTTCAGGGATGAATTGAAGGAGCTGATGAAGGGTAAAGAGAGTAGTGAGTTAATACCTCCAAGGGTGTTTTTTAAAGGGAGGTATATTGGAGGGGCTGAGGAAGTGATGAGGATTGTGGAGGAGGGGAATTTTGGAGATTTGCTTCAAGGTTTGCCTAAGGTGAAAGCTGGTACTGTTTGTGAGGGCTGTGGAGGTGTGAGATTCCTGCCTTGTTTTACGTGTAACGGGAGCTGCAAGATGGTGATGGTGGTCAAGGAAGAGATGGAACAACAAGATGGCAAAACTGTTGTGGTGAGGTGTACTGAGTGTAATGAAAATGGCTTGGTGCTTTGCCCCATTTGCTGCTGACTGATTCACCAGCTGTGAGGACCTAGCTCGGGTAATCTTTAAACCATTCTCTTTTAATTGCATAACTTACTCTAGTTTATTTCTTTGCCTATTTGATGTATCATAAGTAGACCTGTTTAGCTAAGAGAGAACAAAATCAGAGATCATTGGTGATGACATACTTTGCGCACTTGGTGCCGTGTTGGCAAATTAACTTTGATGATTAAAGATTGAGGACTATGGTATAACAGAGTAAAGTATGAACTCCTGATACATGTACTTGTTGCTCTATTCTTGTGTTTGGTATTTTAATTTCAAAGTACTCCGTCACTAGTTATAGCAGGTCTTGCATAAACTCACTACAAGATACATCCATTAGGTAAGGGAAACAACTGAATAACAATTCGTAACTGAAGCTGTTTTTGCATTTTTTAATGCTATGGTACTTGTTGTGAAGTGCTTTTAAGATGGTCTTACTGCACAGGTAGATTGGATTCGATGATTGATAGGAAAGGCACTTGCCTCTATGAAAGAATTCTTAATTGTCCTACTGAATTTTACAAGTTAACAAATGTTGGTCTCCTTCTACTATGTGAATCCAAATGACCAGTATGTGTTTCTTCATCAGTAATGCCGTAGATTATATATGCCATATGATTAGCTGGATCAAATAAATTTATTTGAGAATAATGTTACCATTAGCTAGCAAATTTCCGGTTCAATTGTGTACAGATCATCATACAAGAAAGGGAGAGAACTGATTTCTTTAGGTGGAAGGGGCCAAGAAACATTCAGTGGATTACTAGATTTTTGAGTTTTATCAACTGAAGCTAATTGACTAAACTCTCCACTCATACTATATCTATCTCATCATGCAATACATTGACTGCAAATTTTGCTTGTTAATTTTGGTCAGGGTCCAGCTCTAGCTGATACGCAGTAAATGGATTTTATACACCCTCAAAACGCAAGAGGATCTTATCTGATGGAGCTGCATCAGACTCACAAGAAAAGGTTGAAAGATTTGGCTGAACTTTGCGCACTTCTGGTGAAAATTACAGCTGAATATTCAGCAACTAAGCTGTGGGTAGTATCTCGTTTCTGAATGGAACAACTAGCCCATAGGTGTTATCTACACATGTATCATGAGATGCTATGTAAATTATAATGTACCAACAATATTCAATAGTATCAGTGCTATATGTCATACTATTTGAATCTAAGATAAATTTCGATGTTTTCGCCTAACTTGCTTTTCATATCATTTTCCATGGCAACTATGACTTTAGCAGAAAGAAATGTGTTCTTCTGTGCGGTAAATTTGATGAAAAATACCACCTTTTCTGTATAAAGAAAGCTGTGGTGTAAAGCAGTTAAAAAGAGCTAATTAACCATCACTGTTTGTCCATATTATACGATTGATTCGATGCCTATGTAGTCCTGGTGGAGTCACCTTATTGATTGGTTAAATTAAGATTTGAAAATTGATCAAGGAGGTCAAACATGGATGATAGTGCAGTGGACAAAGTAATGAAATGAGGTGGAATTGGTACTCTGATTTCTTTTGCATAGATGAGCGTGGGATTAGAGTATCTTCAGCAATTGACTAGGCCCAACAACGTGACGAGCTTATACTGTTTCCGAATTCATAGGCCTTGATGGGCCTTATCCAGTCACAGGGGTAAAAATTTCGTTTAGAGGCCTGTTTGGCGCGCACTAATTGATTTGTAGCCGTCAAAAATAAATTCGCTGAGAAATAGCCACCTCCGGACAAATCCTAGTATAAATACTGGGGCTTTGAACGAGTTCGTTCAAAGCCCCAGTATTTATACTGAGAAGCTTCAGTAAACTAACCCCAGTATAAAATACTGGGCTTTGAACAAGTTTTGTTCAAGGCCCCAGCATTTTGTTATGGGACTTTGTATAAAGCTTCAGTCCCATAACAAAATACTTCGACAATATCAAAATAAATAAAATAAAATATTAGTAAGAACACTCAAACATGTCCAAGATAAATAGAAAATACCAATAGCAAATAAAAGGGATTTTTACCCCACATAACCATTCCCAATCCTTATCCACTTTTTGTAACCCTATTTTGTCATTTCTTTCTTTTCCTAACATATTTATTAAATATAATTTGATGATATAAATATTTAAAAAAATAAGACAAATATATATGTGTATAGAAGGTATATATACAAAATATCAATCTATTATATTTGATATTTTAATTATAAATTAAATTTTAAATATAAATATTGTGGCTATATTATGTTAGTGTTAAATAACTTGTTAATATGAAATAATGTGGGCTATTTACGTGAGGTCAACTCTTCTTTCAACAAAATTGAGCCCTATAAGGAATTAGTTGATATCTCTTTTTCTTGCCTCATATTTTAGATGAAATCGAGTTTAAGAAAAAAGATTACTCCTTTGTGGACTATCAATTTCATTTATTTGCCTCCTTTCCTAAATAGTTTAACTATACACTTTTTGATGATAACATATTACACGGTGAGACGATTAAAATTTTGTCGCAATTCCACTAATGATATTAATTACTTTGTTTAGTTGTATAAAGCGTTTGTTGGCTCTTAGTTTGTTATCTCAAAAGAGTTGAGTTAGGCAGATGGTGTCGCCTGTCATAAGATTAGAACCTTTAAACCAACCTAAAAAGAAAAGAAAACAAAAGAGAAAAGGTGTACTTTCAACGTTTCATAAGGTAACATATATAAATGAAATATGGGACCGATTGTCAAACAGTATAATTAACAGCAGGAAAAAAGAAGTTGGCTATGAAGTCACATTAATTCATTTGATTCAGTGCCTCTTTAATCTAATCTAATGTTATAATTAGTAGAACAACCACCAGCACTTTACCATCAACCATCAACTTTTTCTAGCTATAGTTTGAATTTGGGTGTAGGGAAATGATGACTCTTGACAATAAACTTACCAAGTCTGGTAATGCTGTCTATGTTACAGTATACTACTAAGTCCAGTGGCGGATCAAGAATTTTTGTTAAGGGACATCAAAATATAAACAAGTTAACATTCGAAAAAATTAAGGAGACTCAACTATATATATATATTAATTTTTTTTAACCTATCTACATGGTGTAACATTCCCGCAAATGGAGTATCAGTTGGTATCCCTTTCCTAAGCCTAGGTCCGCCCATGCTACTAACCTAAAATTTCGTCTATTCTTGTGGGGTCTCTGTCGGTGAAACCTTAAATAGAGCTGTGCATATGTCTCCATATTTAGAGATGCCCTAAACTAATCGAGGACGTTGTAGAAATTCGATGGTGAAATTACGAATTAATATTAACTGCAAGTAATATTCATATATGCTTGAAAGCATTTAATATCCATCCCGTAGTCGGATATGATTATTGAGCTAAGAGTTGAAACTCAGTTGCTCATATTGACAAAACTATAACAAGTTTGTACAACTTCTTGTCTCCCCAAAGGAAAACGTGTATATGATTCCTGATAAAATGAAGTAGCAAATACTTTGTTTATTGTCAGGATTAAGAATTCAACTTTTTATGTAAGCGTAGATTTATGATAGTATTTATACTACTTTATATATACTTTGTATATATAGCTTAAACTCATAAAAATAAATATGTTATGCGATAACATTTATTATTTAGAGAACTTGGTTGATTGCCGTATTAGTGGAACATTTTCAAAGATTATTGTTTTTCTAAATATATAATTTCTTATTACTATTTGAACCTAACTTTTATGTTTTATAATAAAAGGATTTTTTTATATCTACTAACAATATAAATGAACCTTTAACACAGTCGTGCAATTCACCATGCTACATCAACTTTGCTTATTTTTCATTTTAATTATTTTAAAGTGGTCTGATAGTATAAATTTTCTTTAACTTAAAAGTTAAAAACAAATTAAAATAATTTGAGATGAAAATGATTGAAATATTCCAATTAGTTCCAAAATGTTCCAAAGCTGTGCCCAAGCTAACAAAACGCAGAAATTGTAATAATTAATTTTGCGTCTTCTTGATCAACTTTTATCGTTCTAATTACTCATTCTACTTGGTAGTACAACATTACCTGAAGTTTCTCCATACTTAACAGGCCTATGAATGTCTCAAATGGCGACAACTTTATAAAATATACTATATAACTTGAACACGTGATATCACTCGAGGACTTCTCACGTTAAAGAAGTTATATTTTGCAGTAAAGATAAATTATGTAGAATTGGAATTGAATGAGTCCAAATAGAACCAAATGCATATAGTTGAGTGCTAACTCGAACTAATTGACACTGCAGGCATTGACAGATTAATTGTTCAACCTTCAGTAGGGTCATCTGTTCTATTGCACCTTAATTGTTGATTTTTTTGATACATTAATCGGGTGGACGCCTAACAAAACCCAAAACAGAATTAATTATTTTGATGTTTTCCTGTTACTCGTGACGCTGGAACTATTCATATTGGTAAAAATTACTTATCTACACTGGGACAAATTACATTTTCAAGAAACAACATGATTTTATGAGATGTCACTATTATAATGATTATGGTACTCACTATAATTTTATGGGGATCACAGTATCCTTATATATATAAGTCCTGATCATTATACATCAATATAATCTTGTATTATGCCATATGGACTAGCGCACTTGTAAGGCTAAGATTAAGTTCTCTATTTTTAGTTAAAATTTATTAATGCTACGTTGGTAAAATTGTAAAAAGATTAATTTTTTTTTTGGTAACCTATATTAATATAGTTTAGACGTTATAATAGTTTAGTACAAAATGATGACGAAAACATATCAATGGTGTTCTACAACTTTGATGTTGAGATTGCTAATAACGTTATTCCCTTAAACGTTTTGGAGGATGTGAATATATGGGTGTTGTGGTGGAGTGGACGAAGAATATACCTGCCAATCGGGTCAGAACCGGCCAGAACCGGCCCGTTAAGAGTTGGCTCACCGGTCCGATTCGGGCCATTACCGGTCCGGTTCGAACCGGTTTTTTTTCAAAAAATTGAAGCCCCGCTCGGCCCTTAGCCCATTAAGCACCGAACCGGTCCGGTCTGATTTTTTTCTTTTTCATATTTTAGCTCAGCCTATCACTTTGTACTTACAAATGGAAGGACATATAATCCTATATAAAAAGAAAAGGACGGTGAAAGCAGGAAAAAAGGATCAAACATTTTGAGCATCATATACTTCGACTCATTGATGAAAACCAAGTTTAATCACTATGTTAATTTGATGCACTACCCATGAAGTAAAAGATCACTGTTATTATTTTAAGTAAGTACTATCTCATCATTTCTATAGTACGCTTAATTAAATAGATACAACTTTAATACTACAACTCAAATGTGAGAAACTGAGAGAATCAAATTTACTTACAACCAAGAAGATAAGTTGTATAAAATATTTAATTAATATATATTCTTGATTAGCAATGAAAAAATAGTAAATGAATATGTATATTCGTTGTACTTAATGAAGCTAAAAATATCTTTGATACTATTGCATATTGAGGGATTCTAAAAGGGACTAAATGCTACGTTATATTTTGTATGATTCTTAGCAAAAACATGTCTCAATTTCCCTCGATATATAGCATAATTTTTCTATGAAAAAACCGGTCCGGCCCGGTCCACCGGTGGGCCAAAGACCGGTCTTTTACCGGTCCTGGATAAACGGTCTTTTTTCTTAAGACCGGCTCGGCCCGGCCCGCAACCCGCTTCCTCCTTGTCCCGGACCTCTTATAATGAACCGGTCCGGTTCGGTTCCGTCCGGTACCGGGCTAGCCCGGCCCGATTGACAGGTATAATGAAAAATGATCCTACGTGGACCTCCATCTCAGCCAAAAAATAGTTTTTTAATGTAGTTTTTTACTTAGTTGGATATTTAGTGTAGAGGGACATAATATGTGCTCCACTTCCCTAATAGTAAGGGTATTTTGAGACTATTTACAAAAGGACAAATTTGATCCATTTCCAATAGTTCACGATATTTTTTTACCCTTTTCCGAATGCAAAATTAATTTTTTTAAAAAAGTCTAATTGAAGAAGGTCAAACATGCATGCACTTTAACTTTGTTCTTGTGTTCATGGGTACTAGTGAATAAGCTTTTGGACAAAGAGTAGGCATTTGAAAGAAGATAAACTGCAAAGCTGTGTGAGATCAAATTTGCGTGTTCGCGGGCAATTAACAATTTAACATAAGTGGCCTGCCAGATTTTCTTCTATCTTTTAGCAATTTTATCCACTTGCCATTATCAAACATAAGTTATTCAATCTTAACCTTATATATTACAAGTGCAGTACTGGTCCACATGTTAATGATAAAAAATTTAATGGAGCAAAAATTAATAAAGTAAATCTTGACCCTCATGTATACCTATCTTACGGGATCATTGGAAATCAAAAGAGCACTTTGGATAGTATCTTCGCGTAGTCACAGACAACATAATGGTCAGACAAGGGAACTTTACTAGGAAAAGATATTCCAGTTGACTATCTCCCGTAAAAGATTATTCAATTAATGCTTTTATGTAGAAAGAAAGTAAAAGTAGTAGTACTATGATTGTATCAATCAAGCTGACATACTATAATGACGTCTTTTGGACTACTATATATATAGTAAGTATGAGTACTATATACTTGCGTATACTGCTATCTAGATAATAGTATATGAATAGATTAAACCGACAAGTGGCATAATGGATCAGAGGGTGATGATGAGGATGATCGGGCATAGCTCCAAAATTCAACCCCATCGTCATGTGCTTGAGATTGGGAGAAGGAGTCGTCCTCATCATTTGGTCTCCCATTGGTACGCAAGTGATGAGCTGCTAGCTGTAACCCATTATTAGTATTATGCAGAGGAAAATATAAGTTGTTGTTCTCATTTGATGTACTTTCCATATGGCCATTCAGCTGAGAAGCCACCAGGCGATCGAGTGCTACCCAGTCACTAAGACCTTCAGCCCCAGAGGCCCTATTTTTTGGATCATCACAAGGTTGTTCAGTTTCTGTGTACATCTCATGACGACCAAAGCTACAATCTTGTTGGATTAGTTCCATGTTGGTCGGAGAATGATCATGATTCTCTAGCCCTGGAAGGTGTACGAATCTACCGTTGCTGCTGTTGATGAAGGTGTTGCCATTCATTTGTATATCATGATCATCTAAGTGAATTTTATTGATGTTGTTGACCAGCTGGCTGTTATGTTTGTAATTTTCATCTTGTTGTTTGCATGACCTTCCCATGTACATGAGTATTTGATCCAGAACTCCATCGTTGTTTGGTTTCTGAATTAGTGTTCTTGAGTTCATGGAGATCACTGCCGATGAGCTCTGATGATGAGGACTCTCAAGAGCCTTATGGTAATTCTTCTTCTTGAAAACCCGGCACACCACCCACCCTTCTTCAGAGGTACTTGATTCAGAGGCCTGGATTAATTTGTAATATGGGAAAGTTAAAAACTAGACTTTTCCCAAGATGCATCTATTTAAGAAAAGACTAGGGGTCTTACATTAACGTTGACGGCCTCTTGGGGGGTGGTGTTGTCGTCGAGGCGGTACTCATGCATGATCCAATCTGATTTTTGTCCATGAGGGGCACGTCCTTTATAGAAGACTAAGGTCTTTCTCATCCCTATTCTCTTACAGTTGCTGTGTATGACTTTATCACGGCCTGTAGCTTTCCAGAATCCGGCAGCAGTAGCACGATTGGTTCTAGTTCCTGTAGGATACTTCTTGTCTTTGTGACTGAAGAAGTACCAATCGTTTTGCGGCGTAGATCCTATTCTGCACTTCTCTGCATAAGTTCAAATAATGAGGGTTACGTTCGTTTATATAGTTAGACATATCATGAACTATATATATGAGTAACTTGATTCAACGGATACCTTGAATGTCCCATGGTTCGAGCTTGTTGAGATCGACGTCGCGAATGACGTCAAGATCAATCTTCTCGTAAGCTACCTTTTTCCTCAAGTAATAGTGAAGAAGTTCTTCCTCCGTTGGATGGAAACGGAATCCGGGAGGCACTTGAGATTGCCCATTTACTGATAGATTCATGTCTTTCGACATATATTGTTATATCTAACTAGTACTAGTATGTATATTAATGGAATTCAGTAGTAATATGAGGTCGTACTTGTAAGAGAGACTGGGTACAGTGCGGAATGTTGAAGAGAGCTGAAAAAAGAAAGATGTGGAGTACCTTAATTTGATTTCCTTAAGATGGTAGCTAAGAGTGGAAACGGTTGTGGGAGAATATGTGATAAAAAGATTGAACAATGACTACTAGCTAGATGAAGGTGAAGTAAATGAGAATAGAATGGTAGCGTGTGCAAGTTAAAAAGGGAAGGGAGGAAACATGATCATTTATATGCAGTGGTTAGGGACACAAAAAAGGAAGCTTGATGCATGAAAAGGTTTGTATCATGGCCATTGGTGTACTTTTACAGTGGGGTCTTTGGCTTCTAAGAATAAAAAGAAAAAAATCAACTACCACCTAATTATCACTAACAGAAAGAGAGAGAATAAATTACTCAAGTAGAAAAAGGTGAAAGCCATGACAGAGATAGAGAGAATACATCAAGGCCTTACTGAGGGTGGATCTAGGGAAATAAATACGGATTCGCCAGAATCAAGTAGCTTTAACGCAAGTTCTGTATTTGTGTCAAAAAAATCACTAAAAATATATAAAATCAAGAACGCAGTTATTTGCACTTAAGATCACGAACCCATAAAACAAATCTTGAATCCGGCTCTAGCCTCTTTCAGATGAGAACTTAGGAGGATCCTATACTTTGTAGAGAGTTGGGGTTTCTAAATTCCATGAGTGGGGTACCCTACATCAAGAAACAATGACACTCGACCTTAATATCTCAAGAAAAGCTCCCTTGAAACCACACTATCTCAAGAAAATCTCCACACCTCTCTCTCTCTCTCACTCTCCATCACTTTTTTTACTCGTGCAACTAACACTAACGACAAGACGGCGAGATAGGAGTGGGGAAGAAAGCCCTGCAGAGAGTTGTAGAAAGGCACTAACGACCTTAGTAATTCTTTGTAAATTAAACTATTTGCACTTTTTCATTCCCATTTGATGATTTGAGAGCCGACTACAAAACACCGCATCATAACATCTACGACTTCGTTGTTTGCATACAAAAGGTCATATATCTAACGTACATTGTATCATGCATGTACATAGAAGAATATATCACACCTACTATACACACACACATACTTATATAGCCCTTGGTAATCGTATTAGAACTTTTACTATGGGATCTAACTGGCCGGATCACTTGAATGAACTGCTCGCTACATATGTAAGAGAACTTTCATTTCATTTCTCTACAAATGGAATATGGTACTACTGATCACTGTGTCACACACTGGGGTTTTAATTAGCATATCCTCTAGATAAATGGACAAGATGGTGGGTACGTGATTTAATGTATACTCCGTATTACCTTAACTCAAAAGGTATACAGTACTATTCCAAGTAGTGTTGCTTCTTCCTTTTATTCATCACCATATAATCTTCTCCATTTTCACTCGGAGAGGTATAAAATATCCTTTCAAGGATTTGGACGTTCAATTTTTTTTTTTTATTGTGTAACCATTATATATATTGAGTCCTTTCGAAATTTATAGGAAGTGCTCGATATCAGGGTGTCACCTTACTTCGCCTTGAATACGAGCTATCTCATTATAAAGGATGTGGTGATCAAATTTAAAGAAAGTAGTATATAGGCTTGTTGTTAATTATGAGTCTTGTCATTCTCAGAATTACAAAAGGTTCAATTTTCCAATGTCAAGGAGGTTTTCTCACGGTGTAATTAGTTCTGGAGGTATTATGTCCACCAGCGAGAACAAACAACTCTTAGACAAAGATGTGATTGTACACACATGCAAATTCTGATATTATAGATTTGTACGAGAAAGACAATAAATTCTTTGTTTCAAATAATGAGAAGCTAATAAAAATAGAAAACATGTAGGCCTCCTAGCTAATTCAAATTCACAACCATGAACGGAAGTATTTAAAAAGGCAAGTAGGTAGGCAGGAGTAGTAGATAGTAAAACTAAGATATGGAGAGTTCATGTAATTGACCCAACTAGTTCGAGGTTATTGTTCTTTTATGCTTTTGTAACCTAATAATTCCACATTTGATTGATTGCTTTATATGGCGTATAAGTTATATATATCCAAATACGTTTTGAATTGAAATTCACCTTCTCATTAAGGATTATGTTTATTTTTCGAATTATATTAGAAGTAGAAACCCGCTTTAAGTTTTGAAGGCAATAACTTAAGTACATGACCCACTCTTAACTCCTGTCAATATAATATTTCCTACTCTATCATTGCTCCATGAGAAAACAAAAAGGAGCCTATGGGCCCTCCACACCAGTTAGTAGGCGAACATTTTTTCATTTTAATTTTCTCCTAATTAATTAACTACGTTAAACTAAAAATGTGTCTTTTTTGCTATATTATACTAGTAAATCAACAAATAATTTAATTGCCTAAATCAGTTCCCAGTGAACGTACGTCCAAAAGGACAGTAACGCATAGCACTTCTCACGATAACCCTCTAGATAAAAGAGACCTAACTCTTTTGAATAGAGGTGATTTCATATCTCAAGATGTAATCTATTTACCGATATATATATCTCATGCTCCCTCCGTCCCACAATTAAAGTTTATTTTTTATTTTTTGATTGTTATAAAAGAAGTGTCCATTTTGAGTACCAACACAGAATTACCTTTGTTTTATTAATATTGTCCTTTTTATTTTGTAGCTTAAATTTTTTAATATAAATTAATCAGTCCAATAAATTTCGTATTTCAATGGTAAAATAAAAAAAATAAAAAGGTAAAGTGTGTCCAGCCATTTGTGGGCAATGCTGGTTTGAGGTTGTTGTCGTTTGAGTTGATGTTTTACCTCATTTTTCCCTTCTGCTTCGACGCTCTAATTTTCTCAGAACATATTCCGTCAAGAATATAGTCCCTTCTTTTCAACTTTCACGTTGTTTTATTACTTTTTTCTAAGTTCCAAGTCTACGTTCCTGGATTCCTGTATAGGAGATTTGTTTTTCTTATAGCTCCTCCTTGAATAAGAAATCTTCAAATGCACTCTCCCTTCCAATTTTAAGTGACACGTTTTGTTTTCAAGCGTTAAATTGTATGAACATCGACCGATATATTAAGATGTATTTTTTCATTATACTAGTATGAAAAAAATTATAATATGACTTAAAAGTGTTGTTCGCATAGTTTTTAATCCAATGAATCAATCTAATTCAATTTAACTTAAAAAAATTAATCAAATTAACTCTCGAAAATTAAAACTAACTGGAATAGAGGGATTTTTAGTATATATCTTCATTAAAGAAAGTAAAATGTCAATGGCACCAAGATTTTTTCTTTGTGGGGAGGCAGCAGGGGAGTGACAAATTAAAGTAGTAGGGGAGGAGATAGGGCTGATGATTGTAGTGCACAGTGTTTGTCTTAAGCATCATTAATTCATAAGCATGTAAGTGGATGGATCATGAATAAGGGGGCAACACAACCAATGTGTAACAAGAAGATAATAACAACACTAACAAAAAAATTCCGTTAGGAGGATGGGAGGACACTCAGTCTTAGTCCTAATGATGCTCATTATTCCTCAATTTCTTCCTTTAATCATTCTCATTTGGAGCCCTTAAATTGACGATGCAACCACTTCCTTACTTTTATTACTAATTGGCTTTTCTCTTTATTGAATTCATAGCACTGCTAATTAAGTGTAATTGATAACTACTAGACGAACACTACAGGTAGTTGTAGTTGGTTAGTTGTTGTGGTTAGACTTCTTTAGTTTTTACTACTATTCACCCATGCTAGAATAAGTGGAATTAGTTATTTTACTTACAAGTTGATGACGTCCGTAACTCGTAAATTAAAGTTTTCTCATATGACGTGATGTGACAGCACCATTGAATATTTATACAGAACTAATATACGCATGCCCGTTAATTCTTGTTTAGGTTTTCTATGAGGTTTGCATGACAAGCAACATGTAATATCACGAAGCCGACCAACTTCTAGTGACAACTATTTGGCAACTTATATATAATAGCACACATTTTTATAACCCAACAGTTAGGAAATCCTAAATGACACAAACCAATAAACCTGTTTTTAAATGTTTCTCATACAATAAATTTTGGATGCAGGCGTAATCCCCCCTTTTCTTCTTCACAGTATTAGATTATCTTTTCTTTTCTAATATACTCCATCCGTTCCACTTTATGTGTTATAGTTTGACTCGACACAAAGTTTAAGAAATAAATGAAGATTTTTAAAATTTGTGGTGTAAAATAAAGCAAAGATGTTTATGTGGTTGTAAATCATTTCAGTAATGGCAAAACTGTAATTTTAAAGTTAAATTGTTACCAAATTTAGAATGCTGTCATTTTTTTTGGAACAGACGAATAAGAAAATGCTGCCAAATAAATTTGAACAGATGGAGTAATACTTTAGGAATTTTGAAATCAGTTTAAATTGATCTTGAATAGTCTAAGTTCTTTTAAAAGCCCATTCAAAATTGCACAAACCCTGTTGTATCTAAAATAATTTTCAAGGGGAACCATCGAAAAATCTGTTTTGCCAACTCTATCTTGGCTAACTGAAATCATTCAGAAATCTGCAATTCCCTTTGTAAAGCATACACTTACTTGAAATGTATTGGCATCTCAAACTCTTGTTCTTATTTGCGGGTATGTTGGTTGGTTATTTTAACTAATTATATACATTGATAGTACTGTGAAAACATAATTAAATAAATATAAATGTGCTTTTTCTAATAAGAGCATACCTCAGTTCAAGACTCACTGTTACCCATCATTATATTTTTTTAGATGTGTTTAGTCCATGAGAAAAACAAATTAGGCTCGTACGTGAGAGCATGTGCGAAGAATAATTAAGCAACTAAAAGTGGGTGTACGTATTTTTTCAAATAAGCTGATAGTGTGAAAATTCTTTATATTATCGGTGTAGATGAGTTAAAACTTTATTTTAGCATACTTAGTTGGGATAATTACTGAAACAACCACCCACCCTTTACTTTTAAATAGTCATTGCCTTTTGTGGCCAATATACACAAAACTAATACATATGTGTATAAACGATATCATAGTGTGTACAAACAGTCTCCTCACGTATACAAGTATTTGCATTCAATTCTATTGTGTATACAGTCATTTTTCTCAGTTATTCACAATGTATACATTCACTTTTTTCAGTTATATTTAGTGTGTATGTATTTTTTAACAGTGTATACACATTTTAATATCATGAATTGTGTATACATTTACTATAACACCATCATAAAAAAAATGAAGAAGAAGAGGAAGCAATGGTCGCCGCCGATTGCTGGATGAGAAATAGACTAGCAGGGGAGGGGCGAGGCGGGGGAGAAACTGAGCTGCAAGGCACGACCATAAATCTACAAAAAAAAAAAAAAACAGTGAAGAGTGGCGTCGTCTTCGTCGTCGGCGGAATAGACCAAGAGATCCACCGTCGCCGGTGGTCGGAGGAGAACAAACCAGCAGGGGTGGGGCGGGAGGTGAAATAAACCAGCAAGGACGGCCACAGATCTATAAAATATAGCAGCGGAGCAGCGGCGGTATTGTCGGAGACTTCTGGGGAGGGGAGAGTGGCCGGAGGGGAGAGAGAGGAAGGGTCGGGAGGGGCGCGCCGATGAGGGAGAAGAGAAGAAGAAGAGAAAGACTAAAAAATCCTAAAATTTAAGTGGCTATAAAAAGTTAGGAGGGGTATTTAATGTTTATTTTGAATTATTTTTTTATACCAAAAAAAAGATTAAAAAAATATATAAAAGAAGTTGGGTGGCTATGTAGTGTTATTTTCCCTACTTTATTCTTTATAGTATAATATTATTCGATGAACTATACACCTTGTTACGAATTACTATTTGATTTGTACGTGTACTGAATCAAACACGGCTCAAGATGCTTAGATTTGGGACAAAGCTGATAGTGATGAAGTTTTCCGAACTTGTCGCAATATTTTTCTTTGGCTAATACGCTATGCACCTCCATATGAGCTGATCAGCAAGACAATTAAGTTTAAGGCAACGTGTGGAGAAGATAGCCATGAACATTGCAAGCCTTTTAGGAAACTTGTACACACAGCTCCAACAATTGTAATTATAAAGATAACAAATAATTGCTGCTACTTTTACGTAACTTTTCACATCTACGTCACTGTTTCATTAGCATAGAGCTTTCTTCTTAATTGCACCTAATTGTATACTAGTAGTATTTAATTAAAGTGGCTTTAAGAAAAGTCCTCTGTTTTTTTGCAATTATTAGTGAATCATTAATCACTGCAGATGATGATTTTACAGCTTCAGGGACCATTGGCATTTTTTTGCATTAGAAGATTGAAATGAGAGAAGATTCTCTTGAAAATTAGAAAGACAGACCCAAACATGGATATTAAAAGACTTAAACACCTCCTTATATTACTGTAATGCAACTCAAGATCACCAAGCTTGGGGTTTCTGCTCCTCTAAAGCCTAAGGGATTAAATTAATAATGATATCTACTACATTTATTATGCTTTTTGGTGTTTCAGAATGCTAGCAATCAGATCATTAAGGATATTTTTCTTTATGAGACACATGTTTACTCTTCTAGAGCATAAGCAACCATTGACACCGTGGCAATCGTATCAATGCAACTATTAAAATCAAAACGTTGGCTATTCATTGATTAGCGCAGTTAAAAGTGGCTGTCCTGCCTAATTTTTAGTTTGATTCTGCAAGCAGAAGTAGCCAAAACTTGTGGGCCTTCTTATATAAAAATGGGCTAAATATGGCCCATGTAGATCCAATGAGAATGGAGAAACGTCGGCAAGTCCCTTGTATTTTACAGTTGCTATACCTATAGAAGCTGTCTATATACTTGTTCTTGCTTTCACATTTGTCTCCGGTTTCTTTTCCTATTTTCATTTTATTCTACTCTTTTGCCGACTTCTCCTTCAACATATCATGCGCATAATTTTTTTTTAATTAATCAACCATGTCTCAATTTCGAAGGTAGTTACATAAGCGAAGATAATGGTTAAAACTAGATATCCCCACAAAAAAAAAAAAAAGGTCTGCATATATACTTCATTGAGCTGAATTGCATGGCATAGCTACATAACTTGCAGTGATTAAATGGTAAAAAAGAGGCAATGAAATAGAAAGTGCTTTGATAGTTTGTGGTATATGGATGGTGCGCGCGGAAATGCGGGGAATTTGTGCGTTATCTTTGGTGGTGGGAATATTTCATTACCACTTTCACTTTAATAAATAGTTTGTCCAAATTGTTTTCCCTTCCCTAAAGAGAAAAAGTGAAAGGCAAACGGAGAGAAGTAGCTAGCTGCTTATATTTGACTGTCCATTGTCTCTGAAATCATGGAGATAATGCATTCTGGGCCCCTATTAATCTCTTAAACAAAACACCTACACTTTTCATACACCGGCTATTTATTACTACTACATAATTTGTTTAAGTTAAAACCATGCTATGCAAAGTACGTAGTATATTGGTCATAATATTTCTTTCTTCTGTGTTCTTTATGTGCTTTTCTTCTTTTTCTTTTCTTATGAGCTGCTAGCTGCTGCGCTGGGATCAAGAAAAGCTAAAAAAGAATAGTTCCACCGACGAAACAAGACCATCAAAGGTCCCATATATGTTCCACCTTCACTCCTTTCCCTCCCTTTTAATTAACTAGAACTATACTATACAAACCTACCAAGAATAAGAACGAGCGGTTGGCATAGAAATTATGGGGAATTGCTTGTTTGGAGGAGTTGGAGATGGAAATGAAGAAATGGTGAAGGTGATAACATCCACAGGTGGCATCATGGAGTTCTGTTCCCCTGTTACAGTGGAGTCCATCGCTGAAGAATTCCCGGGACATGGGATTTTTAGAAGTCATGATCTTTTCTGGAAGCCACTACCAGCACAAGAAGCACTAGTAGCAGGGCAGTCATATTATCTACTGCCACTCGACAAAGAATATAGTAGCAACAATAGTATTGAGAACGAAAAAGTTATGGCCAAGATAGAAATAGGACATGTAAGATCAAACAGCGTGCCTCAAATCCAAAACATAGTGGTTGCCCCCTATAGAATGTCATTTGATAGTCAAGGATTACTAAAAAGGTCTTATACAGAGGCATTGTATCGTTACAACAACGTCAGCAATAGTCGCAGTCACAGCCAGAGGAAAAAGAAGAGCAGTGGTGGTTTCTGGAAAGTGAAGCTGGTCATTAGTCCCAAACAACTATTGGAGATTTTGTCACAAGAGACTTCTACTCAAGAGTTGATTGAGAGTGTAAGAACTGTTGCCAAATGCGGTAAAACTGGAGTCATCACCTCCTCTGCCAACTCCGTCGGCACCTTTTCAGATCAATGGAGTCTCTCCAGCAGTAGAAACACTTCCTCTTATAAAGATGCCTTATTTTCATTAGATTAGACATTAGAGTACTCGTTTGTATCTGTTTTTTCTTTTCCTTCTTTTGTATCCGTTTTTTTGTATTCTGTTTCTGTCACCTCAATATGCAAATATATCAAGCCATATTTCATCACAGTTTTTCATTGGTTAACCGTCTATGATGTCATGATTTACACGGCAAACTGCAAATTGAATGTATGCAATATCCTAGAGAATAACCACTTTTCATGCTATTATCTTCTAATTGCTGGAAAAATAAAATTTTGTATGTATGCAACCTAGACAAGAGCCACTTTTAATTTTATCTTTTAATTCCTCAAAAATAAAAGAAGTTAGAGCAAGTACAGTATTAGAATTAAATAGTAGAGCTAAGTAGATTATCTTTTGATAGTTCAGTCCCTACCATAAATCTGCCACTGCTAGAACATTTAAGGGTTGTTCGGTTTGGCTTTTGTTTTACGTGGGTATTAACTATTAATGCAGGTATTAGTAATGTGGGTATTAATAATGTGTGTATTAATAATGTGGGTATTGATAATGCGGGTATTAGTTATGTGGGGTTTAATAATGTGGGTATTATATTATAACGTAGGGATTATTTGTTGAATCAATGATATATTACAAATTAACAAAAAATATTATTAGTTAAAATATTTATTTACTCCTTAAATAAAATTTAGAAATATCCTTATTATTATGAGGGTTAATTTTGTCATTTTAAATTTTAATACCCGCATTATTAATACCCACATTATTAATACCACCTTCTACCCCGCATAAAATAATACATAGATTCCCGCATTAATAATGCGGGTATTAATAATGCGGAATATACAAAAACGCAACCAAACGTTGCACTAATTTTATGTGGGTATTAAAATTTCACAAAAACCAACCGAACGCTGCGCTAAGTTAACGCTGAGTTTTGTGCGGGTATTAAATTTTAAAACCCCAAACCGAACGACCCCTTAAGGTACGAAAAGATGAAAATAACAGGGTTTGTTTTGCTCTGATCGTCCACTGTTACTCCTATAACTTCAGTCATTTGAAGCTAAGCAAATTGTCAAACCAAGATACTCAAGATTTCTACAGACATTGGTTTTAATTCATTATCCTCGATCACTTTTGTGGATGCATGCTCTCGCTTAAGAGTCATTAGACTCCGTTCTGAACATCTAGTAATTTTGCCTCTAACTCTCATATAGATCGACGGTTGATATAAGTAGTGGCATACCATAATTTTTGTCAAGGGGACTCAAAAAATATAATTGTTGTGCATGAAATTCAAATTAAGGGCCTCAAACATAAGTTTATTACCCCTTTCACCACTAGGCTATGAAATCTTGTATTGCTAAGGGCGCTCGAAACTAGCATATATCTGTGTAAAAATAATTTTTTTACCTATATATACAGTGTAATTTTTCAACGAAGAGGTATTGATACCTCATAAGTACTCCTAGGTCCGCCCATGGATATATAAGGATCTAAAATTTTAACATAATAGAGATCATTTGTTGTATATGAGCTGTGTGTATTGTATTGGTGCAATTTGGCACGGACACATAGTCTAGAAAAATGATGATACGGGGCTTAATGAACGATGAGCCCTAGCTCGCAAAAGGATCTTGTAAGTGTGCAAAATTTCCAAAATGTCTTGTATATTGGGCAGGGGCGGCTCAAGCTTATTGGGGACCTAAAGTCAAGCCTCAATGAGAGGCCTTTAAGAAAAACATATTCCATATATTTATGTGGCACAATTATTATTTGAGGAGTCATTTTTACCACGTGTTTCTTATATATTTTACAAATACTTTAGATTATAAATTACTATGACTTATAATACATTTTATGGCTTTTTATGTGTTTATAAAATAAATTTTCAAAACTTTAAAAATCTACGTTTAAATTTGTGGTCAACTCTCATACTTCAAAGAGTGTCATATAAAGTGGAACGGATTGAGTATATATTATTTTGTTTAAAGTTTGGTTTTCTAGCTTTTTTTTAGATGCGAAATGATAATGGTAACCTTTTTATAATCAAGTTTTTTTAAAAGCTGCTATTTAATTTAATTTCTTGAGACATTGTCAATCAGAGATAAGATTTTACCTATTTAAGTTTTGAAAACTTATTTCCGCTAAGGCAACTGTAATAGAAATTGTTAACATTATTTTATAAACAATATAGACAACTGCAATAGAAATTGTTAACATTATTTTATAAGAGTCTGTTTGGCCAAGCTTTTGGGATGTCAAAAGTGCTTGTTTTTCATTAAAAAAGTACTTATTTTAGAAATGAAGGTGTTTGGTCAAGCTTTTGAGGAATAATTAAGTGCTTTTGAGTAAAACCAAAAGCTGTTTTTAAACTTCTAAGAAGAATCGAAAGAAAAATAGCTTTTTCAGAAAATAAGTGCTTTTGAATATTTAGGACAACAATACTCATATCAAACTTCCATATGTAATTCAAATAAATGATAATGTATATCTATTTTTAGTAATTTTTTTCAAATATTGATTAAACATAAATTAATTATAAAAGTACTTTTCTATTATTTGGCCAAACAGAAACTGCTACTCTCGTAAAATACTAATTTGAAAAGCACTTATGCTAAAAAAATATTTTTCAAAATAAGCTAATTTTCGCAGTTTGGCAAAACAGACTCTAAGTTTGCTAGTACTATTTTTGTAAGTCCAAAATTGATAGACTCTAACTAATGCTCAATTCTCAATATCCCAAGAGTTTAGCTTTTGAAAACTCCCGAACTTATTCTCAGAACACTGTTTTTTTTTAATTAAAAAAAAAAAAAAATTGGAGGCCCAAAGCGTTTGCTTTACTTGCTTTGGCTTTGGGCCGGCCCTGATATTGGGGGAGCCCCGCCATACTAACCCCTCCTCTTAATCAAGAATCTCTTTCAGATATAATTTGCTCAATTTTATAGAATCCTACATTAGACACTGGTTAATCGCGCCGGTGTTTACACCAAGCGAATAATTGCTTGTAAGCTTACTCGTTTAGCTAAAAAAAAAACTAGAGTTGGTTTTTACACACTAGCAACTTAGCGGTAGTTTTCAGAAATCACCGCCAAGTTGCTAATGTGTAAAATAAACTCTAATTATGGCTATTTGCAAAACTCTGAAGTTTTCTCACTATAAATAAAATAAAATTGTGAGCGAGTGAACTATAGGTAATAAAAATTAGAGTAGCAAAGCAATTAGTAACACAACAAATGAATTTTGGAAAGAAAAAAAAAACAAACAAAATTTAGAGCGATGGGAAACTTGTCCTTGCCAGTACGCAACCGTTGGTCAAGAAAAGGAAGACGCATGCAAATGGCTGAAGTTTGTCAACGTACAGGTTTCATCATCTTCAGCAAATCCCACCGGCCACCTTTAAGTATTTCTGAAACAACACATCGCCTCATTCCATTATTGTTTAATTAATTAACATGTTGTGTTAATTATCTAATGTAAACACCTCTGTACGTTTAACATCACTGTTAGCTGATTCTTGTGATGTCGACTTGTATAGTTTAGTTCATCTAGAAAAAATCTTGTATTATTAATTAGGTCATGTATGTGTTACTGAATGCTTCACCATGTCACCGTCTTCTAGATGGATGTGTTTCCCATGGAGTAAAACATTAACGTCCCAAACAACATTTTACTTTGATGAATAAATCATTTTTCCATAATTTGTTGACTTAAAATCATTGATAGGCTTAAGAAAATCTTCTTCTTAGAACTGTCCAGCTTTGCATCACATCCCTTGCTTCAATCGACATGAAAACTTACTTGTCAACTTAGTTTTACAGTCAAAAAAAAAAAAAAAAAAAAATCATGCTCTTTACTTCATTATTACTCCGTGTTACAAATTATCAATATTAATATATCAAAGAATGAACTTCAAATCAACTTTAAAATACTATCCAGGGGAAAAATTCCATGAAAACATATTACATCACTCTAAACATAGCTAAGTAGGAAAAAATGTGCTACTTGTATTTGGATGATCGATGCCATTAAAGTACATAACTTGTTCCTTTAAATGATTCGATTTGTTTCCACAGTTTATACAAGCAACTTGTTTTCGATGAAGTAAACATTGTTTCGATAGAAGTATATATAGTTTAAACAAGTCTAATCATGCTTAGTATAAGAACTCATACATACGAAAGAAGCTAAAGTTTATGTTAAAAATGTGGTTGGCTAGGAGTCATACTTTATTAGTTACTATCACCTATTTTTTGCTTCTCTCTTCCTAGCCTTTTTTAATTGGGTGAACCGTAAATAGTGAAAGGATAAAAAGCAAAAAGAGAAAGAAATTGACCAAGGTGACTCAAGCTGAATTATAGAATTGAATATGTCGTGTGTTTTGGGTCATTTACCACCTTGAATAGTCACGGTCTTTACATTTTCTCAACTGTTTTTTTTTTCCACGTTACATTAATTAATGTCCACATTAATTTACTTTTTTCCAATGAAATTGAAATTGCTTTTGAATGACTTGAGCAACGATCCGAAAAATATAACTTATCCAGTTTTCTCACACGCATTAGCCTTTTTGGACCTAATTGTCTGCAAAAAAAATTAAAGCATGTTGCCTTTCTCAGTCTACACTGCTCTATATATGGTAAGTAAATGTGAAAACCTACTTTAGCTGTCGTTGATCTAGACCAAAACCTAATGGTTGAGTGTCATTAGCCTTAACCACAAATAATCAGACCATGGTTCTCTTTGCAACACTTAAATGGTCCATACGTGTTTGCCCAAAATTGCATGAACACGTCACATATATTACCATTTTGTATGTATATGGTTCTCTTTGCAACACTTTAATGCTCTTGCCGTGATAAGATTGATTCCGTTCGAAAATTTTCCTTAAAATTACATCATTCCTTTTAAAAATAATGGTAAAAGAGAGTCACGGAAAGTTCGGCGGTCATGAGTCATAGTAAATTACAAATATTCTGAGCACATAATCAGCATCATCAGCTAGCATCAAGTCAACCACTGCTAATAGTCAAAACTAACACACATGGAGGAGATTATGTGTATTTACCGATTAAGAAAAAAGGATTTTGAATGTAAGAGATAACGATGCAGTTAATTAACAATTCATATCACTGCTGACGACTTATTAAATTAGGAAATGATTTCAATAGCTTCTTAATTATTTTTTTTGTGTTCCGGGACCTATCAATTAATGGTTTACTCGTTTAACGATTTTTGGCTGTTCGCCAGACTGTACATCGCAGTTGATTCCAATTAGTTCTTGTTGGTCAGTTAATTTCTACAAGTACAAGTTAAACTTATTATCAGTCAACTATATATGTTTCTATCCCCATCCCCAGTTAGTTATTACATATATATAGTTAGGTTATTTTTGTGCTGATCATCAATTTTAATTTACAAGGACTCCTCCTTTTATCCAATCTTCAACTTTCAAACTGACTATGTATGTGAGTTGATAGAGAGTTCATAAAGAGAAAGAAAAAGGAAAACAATTCATAGTTACGAGTCGGAGGCAACAATGCCGTATAAATCTCATGACCTATGCATTGAATTAGGTGCATCACACGCACTTGGATTATCTTCAAATAATTATTTTACTCATTCCTTAAAAAGCCATATGGAGGCATGCTTAATGCATTTCTCATTAACTTATTGATTCTATATAGTCCTCCAAAATATTTCAATAGGTGTATTTAAAATTAATTTTGAGGGTTGCCCTCGTTTAAGATGGTTTTAGCAAAATGATTTTCGTTTTATTCCATAGAAAATACTCCAAGTTAGTTGGGAGAATGTGGGAAGAGGTCAAAAGGCAAGTACTATCTGACAAAAGGGTCAAATGCTAATTCTACCTTAGACAATATATCAAGATAATTAGCTAGGAGAATATTGAAAGGGATGAAGGCAAATGCTTCCTTAGGGAATACTTCAAGGCAAGGGAAGGATGAGGACATGCGCTGCTTTTTGCTATCTGTTGATTTGGTTTTTGTTTAATCAATCAAAACTATTTCTATTTTACTAACCGTTTGGTTCATAGACAAGATATACGAACTATAATATATATATATATATACCTTGATTAGAAAAATATAGCTTACCTTTTATTTCTATTTCAAACATGTTTTTAAAAAAATTTTATAAGCTAAAGTATCAGAAATATAGCCTCTTAGTTTCACTTAAGATAGGGTAAGTTCCTTGTATATATCACTCTTCCCGAACCCCACTAGTAGAATTATACTATATATTTTATTGTTGTTATCAACTTGCTATATCCCCGCTACAGCACCATTTGATATTCAGTGTGCATTATTTTTTATCAATCTCTAATATTTTTAAATATGTTTGTACTTTTAGAATAAACTGATATTATTGAACTTCTATGATTAAAAAATCAAGTATAGATCTTATCTTACCATAATAAAAGAACAAGTATAGATTATCATAATAGATAGAATTATAGAAAAGTGATCTTTGTCATTTTTAGTGTTCTTTTTCGATATTATTAATATACATATACTTATTTTACATTGTATCGTGTACAAGAACAACTGGAACTATGACATATGGAAGGGTCATGCTAGTACAAATTTACAAGTAACAAGCAAATTTCAAAATTAATATGACTGCTAAATAAACGTCATAGCAGGAGAGATGAAGAAGCATTTAAGATTCTATATTAAGTAAAAGATGAATATGCAGATAATTAAGTACGTTAATTACTCTGCCAGCCCCGTTTGACCACAAGTTCTAATTCCAGCCCTATAAGAGGGCCTGCACCTCTGAATTCCTTTCTCATCAGTTCCGTAGTCACATAACTATTAGCCTGACTAGGAAAGCCCGAAATCCAGACAGAATTGTAACAGCGACATGGCTTCTAACGGCATTTCCCATGCTAATGGTACACTTGGAAAGGTTATCACTTGCAGAGGTTAGTGTAATTAATAAATTTGTTTTGATCATTGGGTTTTGTTCTTGATCACTAGAAATAATTAATCTATTAGTAGCTAGCAAGAAACTTGTGATGTTGTTAAATATGCTTTCTTGTTTTTGCAGCTGCTGTGGCTTATGGTCCAGGGCAGCCTTTGGTCATAGAACAAGTGCAGGTTGATCCACCTCAGGAAATGGAGGTCCGAGTTAAGATCCTCTTTAGTTCCATCTGCCATACCGATCTCAGTTTTTGGAAAGGCGAGGTATATATATACATTTCATGTCCATGTATATACGTCGTTGATTTATTTGTTCCTAATTACTAACTGTGATGTTTCACTGGTGTATTAAAGAACGAAGCTCAACGAGCTTTCCCTCGAATTCTCGGACATGAAGCCTCCGGGTAACTAGTTAAACTGATCTTGTTGTACAAGTGTCCTGAATATCAAGTCCTGTTTTTTCGTGCACTAATTGAAATGAAATGATGATGAATGTTATGTATAGAGTGGTGGAGAGCGTGGGAGAAGGGGTGACAGACATGAAACCGGGAGACTATGTAGTACCAATATTCAATGGAGAATGTGGAGACTGCGTTTACTGCAAATCTTCTAAAGGGACTAACTTGTGTGGCAAGTTCAGGGTGAATCCATTCAAAAGTGTGATGGCCAACGATGGCAAGTGCAGGTTCAGGAACAAGGATGGTAACCCCATATATCACTTCCTCAACACATCCACATTCAGCGAGTATACTGTTGTTGATTCTGCCTGTTTAGTCAAGATTGATCCTCATGCCCCACTTGACAAGATGACCTTGCTTAGCTGCGGTGTTGCTACTGGTAATTAACCCCCCAAAAACCAAACATTTTAGGCCCCAAGGAACTGCTCTACTTTCCTATTTTGTTTCACAAGTTGTGCAAGTTGAATATAATTTGATTGATGGTGTAGGTCTAGGAGCTGCGTGGAACACAGCTGACGTTCAAACAGGGGAAACAGTGGCAGTGTTTGGATTAGGATCTGTCGGTTTGGCAGTAAGTTCCTAATTGATCACCTTCATTTGTGTCTTTACTTTGTTAATTAATGGTTTCTTCCCAGACATCGATCTGAGGCAGGATCGGAAAGGTATTACTATTACATACTATATAAGTAAGAGTTATTTAATCATAATACACTAGTTTAACGGCTGATTAAGTCTTTAACTTTCCTCCAACCATCTATTTTCTAATTTAATTATTAATAAATGAGCCTGAGCCTACTTTTTGTAGATATTTTTTCTAGTTCTTTGTTATATTAGTAGAGGAGTAATTGTTTTTGTCAATAAGAGCATAGGCATCACGTTTGATGTTAGATATAGATTATTTTAACTTGTCCCCATACGCAACCCCATCTAATTAATTAGGAGGAGGACGTTAATTTCTGTCTCCATCTAATAAATGGCCTCACAGGGTAGCTTGAACACCTTTACTTCCCCTTGGCACACTCATTGATTAACAAATCTCTCGTTATCACTATTTTCCTTATATTTCAAAACATATATTGTGGTTTGGACATTTTCAAAACATACAATATTGTAATCGAGGACATATTCAATGCTAAATCTTATGTTTAAGCTACAATTTATATCAGAAGATTATAAGCTGGAGTTTTGATACTTTTTAATCCTCAGCTTATCTTCTTAGTTTATTCAGTAGCTAAAACGTGAAACAAAAGTTTATAAGACATAGAATTTATTTTGAAAGACTTGTTTCTTATTCAGTAGCTAAAACGCGTCCAGAAATTATGCTCCTTTCCCTTTCCTGACATCTATTCACATGCAACGAATTAAAATCCAAAGAAAGCAATTTCTAACTTGCTTACAGGTTCCAAACCAGATTGCTTCTTGAGATGGGAGAATAGTATTCAGTTACACGTTCACTTAGACTAGAAGGTCCATAGGGCCGGGGTCCAAGATAGGAAAGCAAGTGGATCAAATTATTTAAGTCAATGGGACCTAATCTTGTGTATATTAACTAGTTGTGGTACCACTTTTTCTAAGAGGAAATGAGGGGTTGGGTGAAACGCATTCAATTTCTAAGAGTTGCCCACGTTGACTTGAATTGGCGCAGCAGACAATTTATAAAACAAAATAGAGATTTTCAACATAGCTTCTTAGTATCAAATTGAGAAATTTGTGGTTATTTACTTGTCGTTGCATAAAGTCAACCGTGTACTTCGACTACTTCTCTAATACTACAGCTTTAGTTGACCAAAATATTAGCATGTGATTAACACAAAGTGTTAAAACGATTTCTTGGTATTAAGGGTGACCAAAATAATATTAGCAAATAATTACTTCAAATTTCAATTTGGCTGCAGGTTGTGGAAGGGGCACGAACTAGAGGAGCATCAAAAATCATAGGAGTGGATATTAACCCTGACAAACTTATCAAAGGTAAAATTTCCTCAAAATAAATAAAAAAGAACCTTTCAGAAAGAGCAATCAGTAGCTACTTAATTTGTAACAAGAATAGAAAGGCATCCTTGCATGTGCTCTAAAATCTGGTTCAAGTCTGCATCTTTTAGTAGTATATTATTAGTAGATAAGAAGTTTTAGACAGATGATTAGGCCTCTGACAGGTGCTTTTTGTGGTCCTAATTAAGGTCAAGCAATTGGAATTACCGACTTCATAAACCCCAAGGAAATCGATGTGCCCCTCCACGAGGTCAGTTCTTTTTATAAAGAATAAGGAGACAAAACTCTTATGTATAGGATAACTTAAATACCAGTCTGAATTTATATTTTAATTTGTAATCACATGGTGTGTTGAATTGAGTGCAGAAAATAAGGGAAATAACAGGAGGAGGGGTGCATTATAGCTTTGAGTGTGCTGGAAATTTGGATGTTCTGCGAGAAGCATTTTTGTCGACACATGATGTAAGTTTTTTTTTCTTTTTTTCTTTTTTTCTTTTTAAAGCATAAAGAATGATTGATGATAATAAGTTAAAATGAAAAAATTATTGTAGGGATGGGGAATGACAATAGTTCTAGGCATACATCCAACACCAAGAATGCTGCCACTCCATCCCATGGAACTGTTCGATGGCCGAAGGATCGTGGCTTCTGTCTTTGGTGATTTCAAAGGGAAGTCCCAACTCCCCTTGTTTGCCAAACAGTGCATGGCTGGGGTAATTTATCTCTTCTACATCATCTATTTTTACCTTCTATATTCTCTTAGTTTTTGTAAAGTTACTGATTAGTGTGTGAACTTATATACTCAGGTGGTGAAATTGGACGAGTTTATTACTCACGAACTGCCATTTGAGAAGATCAATGAAGGTTTTCAATTGCTTGTGGATGGCAAATCCTTGAGATGCCTCCTTCATCTTTGAGAGTGTAGTTTCTTTATGAATAGAGTGGTGTTCAAGTATGATGGGAGAAAGGTACAAATATGCATAGGAAGCAATTGAAACGAACAACTCCTTAAGTAGTACTGTATGATATATTTGAGATTTCGAGTGTGGCATTCTGCATAAATATTGGGAAGATTAGTCCAGCATTAGTATTGTATGAGCTTTCAACTATATGGATAGTTTTTAAATTCCTACATGTTGCTATCGTTGAATAATTTAAATAGTGAGTTTATTTTCAATGTATGAGATATATCTGCACATTCTACTTAATTAAAAGCCAATGGTAGTAAGTATCATTTAATGGTAGTAAGTAAATAGGTTTTGCAAGTAGAGAAGTCGTGGAATAACTCGCTCAAAAGATACACAAGATTATGAGCACTGACATCAGTGATCACCATACAATTCAACTAACATGAGAAGTAAAGAAATTTACTCCAAATATTTAAAAATTTCTTGGAGAAAATAGACGTATAGAGTAGTTTCTCAGATCAGTTTCTTTGAGAATAGTTTTTAGGGAGACCTTCGTCGGGTTGTTTCCATCTAGAAAAACATTTTTATGCCAACTTGTGGAAACCAAACTCTGGTTTTCAAACCATAGAGGCCTTTGAAATGAAAAAATGGTACTTCTAGCGGTTTGATTTCCCCTGGTAATCAATAACAGTCGACCACTAAAAACTTCTGAACCCGGAGAGAAATAGTATGTCTGGTCAAGATGACAATGTCATTTTGCTCTTTTATTGCATGACCTACCATGAACAATCTCACATCAGACCAGGAAGTAATCCTTGTTCACAGAGACCCTTTGGGTCCATTACTATGAATGGCAACCAATGTCAAAAGAGTGAAGTAGGCCAAGTTCAGCAAGTTGTTTGGAAACATTGAAATGCGACAAGAAACCAATAGAGAAAAGCAAGAATTATGCAAATCCAACACTGCATATTAACCAATCCAAAATGAAGCAACTTGAGATGCGACAGAATGTATGCCAAATCGTTTCAGATGGCATATATGGTAAGAAATCATCGAACTACCATAGCCTCGAAGTTCCATAAAGTGCTCTACAACGTGTTAACATAAACTAAGGGACTCCTGGGGGTACCACACATCATTGATAAACAAGTGAGAGATCTGAGACGAATAGTACTGTGAGAACTTCTTTACATGGGGTATTTGTACTTCAAATAAACGAGTGAGAAAATCAGTGTGAGCCAGCAGCAATGAGTCAATGCATTGGAAGACGAGGAGCTCGGGGGCGAACAGGTGTCTTTGATGGGCTCACCCTGAAATAAGAAATAAAGTTAAGAGTATTTCGTAAAAACATAAAAGAACTGACGAGACACTCGCAAATTACATAGATGAGTAATACTTAGCTAAAAGGATGGTATTATGGAAAGGTCATACTAATCATGATAAGATTTTGAGATGATACAGGGAACAAGTGAGCAGACCTTATCGGCAGTGAACCCAGAATAACACCACTACAGCTCAGAGCAAAAATTGCACTCTCAGCCTGCATAGTTAAAAAATTAAATCACATCCCAATTCCAACATATATAGTTAAGTCAAAAATCCAATGCTTGCTTTGGAAGGTACACACACTACAGAGCAACTAGTAATCATAACGTAATACACTAGAGGTGCATTCCCACTCAAGATTGACGTGCACTATAGAAAAGAAATTTAATACATAGGTTTGTTATGCATTTGAAAACAAAAGTATTAAGTTTGCTTTTGGGAACTAAACAGTAAAGCAACTCGAAGTTTCATCCAATATCTAGTCAAGAATAGTGCACCCTGGAGTAAAACAATCAACACCTTAAACATTTGAAGAGTGCCATTTCAATTGCCTCAGCAAAGCTACTGATAATTTGGGACAGGAGGATACCAGTGACCTCTTCGTGCATGTCTGAATATCTTCCTTAAAAGAAGAAAAAAGGTTTCCGTAGGGTGAAAATATGCAGCACCATGTTATATGTCATGCATGAAACTAACTTCATTTTCATTGTAGGAGGTCCTCCAAGTAGTCGCTCTAAATTAGCTTCTTTTGGGTAATTAAAAGGTTAATTCACAGTCTCCTTTCTAGTAGCATGAAACCCAATTAGAATATTTTTTTCGTTGCACCAGGGAAAACAAGAGGACGAGACAACATACACAAGTGCCAAAGAGAGGTGGTGTTGAAACTCATCTTCTGAAAAGTCACTTGAATACTGTACTGTTACTCTAACTACCCACAATATCAAGTATGAACGCTTAGTAAAACGCAACATACTACCTGCTAAAGTATTAGGAACACGAGATAATACATACTTGTCTGACTTTTTTTTTGATGAAGTAAGAAGTTTCATTAAATGGCATCAAGAAGATGCAAATTGTACAAAAAGTTGGCTTACAAAAAGCCAAAGATTTAGCCCCATTACAGTGAAATGACTACATACTTGTCTGACTTAAAGCACTAAATCACCGTCTCCCCTCTTTCAGAGAGCCTCTTGGAGATACAATCTTCCAAGCATTAAGGATAAGTAATAAAATCATTGGAACAACAAACTCAAAACATACTACTAGAGAATACCGAATACTTGCCAGTAAGTATGCTCGAGATCAGGAACTGTTTAAATGGTCCCATAAAACTAGTTATTAAGATATAACAAATAAGCTCCAAAGTTTCAAGAAACACATTAACAGAACAATTGCTTCGTTTGTCTTCATGTTTAAGTGAGAATTCTAACCCTCATGGAAGTGCTGAATCTTGGGATATAGCTTCCCTCTGGTCAAGTTTGATCCATTCTACTGTCCAAGTCATATTTTCAATACTAAACTATTCCATTGCAGGAAGGAAATGATCTTCTGAAAGTTGATATTTAGGTAGTAAACGCAAGCTTGCTTTCCACTCATGATTTAAGACCTATATTTAAACCTCACAGTAGTATCTGAAGGTCCTTGCAGCCGAATCTCACTACAGCCTTTTCTTTTCTCTGCTTCATTTTTATTCTTAACTATTTGTGTTTTACCGTAATAACTGAAAACTATTTTTTCCTTTTACATTTTTCATCTCCTTCTTGTCAGAATCCAGGAGCTCGCTGCCAGGAAATATGCAATTTTTTGCAATCTAGGAAGACTGAACGTGAAGAATTTCCACACTCATTCTAGCATGTCTAGTAGAATCAGGCCAGTAATAAGATGGCTTACATCAGTCAGCGCTGTAGCATCACCAATAACAGAACCTACCGCTGCTGACAAACAAGGTATTTTTAAAACTATAGAGGAATATGCTAACGGTACAATTAAGTCTTATCTCGCTGAATTAAGCTATCATCCACTACAAAGACAAATGAGCAGCACTCGAAGTACAAGATAGTGATGTTCCTTGAAGTTGCAAAACTAGAAGAACAAGACAAGAAGCTCTATAGGATGGGAAACAAGGGACTTCTGAATGACAAACTAATGCAGGATAGATATTGCTTCTTTTTTCTTTTTGACGAAAGAAATGAATCCAGTATAAAAATAGAGATTGTTGTAAGCTCAAGAAGAAAAAATACAGGTCTTCAGCAATTAAAATGTTTAAATGGATGACAAGTTTTAATATGAAGCCATCCTCCTGTATGCCCACGTCTCCTTTTAAGCTAATCGCTAAAGCTTCACTATACCTCAAACCAGACATAAAAGAAAAACAAAGAACATTCTATAATAACATAGGCGAATTCATCACGACAAGTTCTCCACTTGATCAAACCCAAGGGTGTTTGGGGAAGGGGGGAGATAAAAAGAAAAAAGCAAACTGTTATCTTAGTCAATGGTTACATCCGAGCCAAGATTTAATAAAGTTGGTGCCACAAAGTTGCAGTAATTGTATTGTGTGAAAGAGAAGAGTTCAAGCAGACTATCATGCAGGAAACAAACAACGGGAGATAATGAGTTAAATATCTACCATTGCAAATTCCACAAAGGCGATACGAGTGGAATGGCGATAGTCTCCAAGCAGCCTCAAACGATAAACCTATATTTGAGAGATTTTACATCAGAGCCATGAAAATGTTGTTAAACATTTAGCACGATAAACGGGGGTACTATGAATGGTTAAGCACATACCTCCCCACAAACTGATTCAAAGAAAAGTTTGACATCTGCTTGAGTGATCTGCATAAAACAACAAATCCAACGCATTTTTAGACCCTGTAAATTTTAAATTTGAAGTTGGACAATAGAGAAACCAAGTACCATCTTGTCAATGTTTGTACAATAAACTGTCCGCGCACACATCTCGCGCTCCTCCTCAGTCTGATATCCAGAAAACAAATTAATCACACGGTAAGAAGAAACTGTAACCACAAAATAATGTAAGCAAGACCTCTCACCCTAGGCAAAAATGTGTTGTTTACTGGAGCAATTGCAGTTTTAGAGGGCTGCACACGCACAGGATAATACCCAAGCATGGTCCCAGACAGATTGAGAGCAGTTTGTGCACCCGCTGCAAAATAATAACCCCCCAAATATAATCACAACAAAATATATCCTAACCAGTGCTAATACAGAGAGGTAAGTAGGTATAAAGATTACTCTCATCAGTGAACTCCACAAAGGCAAAACGATTAATAGACTTTGGGTCTCCACATATTCGGCAATCGACAACCTTTGGACAAAATGAACAGAATAGGATGTTATATACAAGTAAAGGAAATCCAAAAGGTGGGGCTTTAATGGGAGAAGCAAGAGAGGACAACCACCTGCCCACAAGTAAGAAACAGGGCTGCTAGCTGCTCTTCAGTGATCTAGCTCCCAAAAAAAGAAAACATTAGAAAACTGAAACAAACAGCCAGCTCAAACAAGAATAACTAAAGGTAGCGACGTGTATATACCTGCTGATCAACTTCAGAGACGTAGACAGTCCTCCTAATGACATCCTCACGCTGAGCCATGCTAGTTCTGCTGTTCATCCTTCTCTTTCCCTGCTGACCATAGTTGTTATTCTTCTTCTGCAAATTAAACACACCTCAAACATCACTAAACACTTAATACTAGTACTATCATTTTTACGCAAAACAAAAAGAAACATTACCCTTGGGCCTGAGGTTCCATTCACAAAGCCATTTCTGTGGTTAAGATTGAAGGGAGCATTGTGATTATTAGAGATAAGTGAAAAGGGGACAAATTCAGCAGCCATGGGGTTAAGCTTAGAGAACATATCCTCCAATTCCCTCATCTCTCTCTTAAACCCTTCTTCTCCATCATCAGTACCGTTGCTTTCGGATCGACGACCAAGATCATCATCCAGTGGCTTGTGAAAAGGGTGGACTTTCATGTAAAGCCCAGCACCAGTAGAGTCAACCATCCGATTACGCACCACCTGCTTCTCATTGTTGGTATTTTCCTGAAGCTGATCGTGGCCGTGAAGGCTCGATTCATTTTCAACCACCGCCATATGATCAAAAAACCCTAGCTTTAATTGGCTTATAAGATAGTACTCAGTTGTCTTAGCTCAGGATTCAATTGATCATCTAAATTTCAATACCCTGATAATTATTATTAACAAAAATACAAAAACTTTTCTTGTTAAAAGTCAAATCTAAACAATAATGATACAAAGGAATCTACTAGTATTAGAGAGAGAGAGACACTGACCTTAAAAAAGATTCGGCATGAAAGATAAAATGAAGCTAAGGACTGAATACTGACAAAACAAGAATAAAACCACCTATGACTTTGCCTTTGCTTTTTCTTATACTGAAATGAGAATGGATAAAAACAAAAGATTGTTTGTTGCAGTAATTTAGGAGTGTATTTATGTTACCCTTTTGACTAAGTGAGGTGATTAGGTTGTTTGTTGAAAATGATAAGCACGCCATTTGGAGCTGACCCTCAGCTGCTGCAGCTGCGGCTGAGTGAGTGGTCAGTACTATCTGACATCTGTTGTATTACTGCTCCTCAACAACCCAATAGTACCTTAATGCAAATGTAAATGTATCCTATGTTATAGTATATACAATCCGTATATATTATGCATTTTTATAAGTAATAAAACTCTAATTAATTTAAATATGAACTAATAAATCATATATTAGTACTTTATTAAAGAATATTAAAAATTATGATATAATTATATATCTGATTAGAACTAACAAATATTTAGTGCAACGAGCTATTGGGTAATTTTGTGTTATTATGGATCTACATGTGTGAAGTACATTTTAGTTTTAACCAAAGTAGAACCTTTTGTGTAAGCTTATATCATATAGCTAGTTTAATTTCGTGATTTTGCTAGTGTTGACTTTGCCTACTTTATTAGTGATCTTTTTGTATTTTGCGCCACTGCATCCTCAAGTTTCATTGTTGATTGTTAAATTAAATTTTTAAGTGTTCCAACATTTAGTTTTTATTTAAATTTTCAAAATTAGATAAATGCTTATCTTCTGAAACAGTACTAAATATCTAAAGATAATAATACTTGGATTTCTCAAAGCTATGCCTCGGAGGGGGAGATCAATGAAGAAGGCAATGTGGATTTTTTTCATTAGACATATTGTTATGTTACAATATTTAAACCTTACACAATTGAGTTTAATTAGAGTCTTTTACTTAAAATATTTAATAGATACACTTTAAACTAGGCTTTAGTGTTTGAGCTCAAATTTGTGAGTAAAAACTAAGTATATATTATTTCACCTAACTTTGTCAAACTAACTTTTCAATTAGGAATTCAGAATTCAAAGTCAAAGTTGATATTTCAATTGTAAATTGTGAGAAAAAATACTTATTTTTTTCAAGTCTCCAAAGAATAGATAATTGAAAATTGACCCCGTAAGTCCTCCTATACTTTCATATGAGTTAACGGCCAATCGGGGTAGACGCCGTAAGTCATAACGTCAAGCCAAGCCAAGCCAAGCAAAGCAACCGAGCTGAGACGGACGCCAATATACCATTTAAACCAGAAATTCATAATATCCCACAATTCCGAGAAAAGCAGTCGAGCTCCCAAACCCTTTGCAAAGCTTCAATTCAATTGCGTCACGGTACATATTCTCCAACTGTTACTTCTTCGTTTTATTTTATTAGTAGCTTTTAAGGGGATTATTTTTTGGTATTTTAGGTAATTGAGTTAATTGGACGTTTCAATTTGCAATTAGTTATTCACAATTGAGCTGCCCATGTTATTTTAGCTCAGGGTCTATCGGAAACATCCTCTTCTCACCCCACTCGTGGGATATCAGTGGTTATGTGTTTGTTTGTTTGTATAATTGAGGTGCCCATTCCCTAATAAGGGGTTACTTTTAGGTTTTTCCTCTTCATTGCAGTTTTAGGGTTGGAATTAGCCATGAAGAGCCGGTCTCACCGGCTTCCTGTTGCTAACCCACAGGATGACTGGGTTGATGGTTCATGGACGGTGGATTGTGTGTGTGGTGTCAATTTTGATGATGGGGAGGAGATGGTCAATTGCGACGACTGTGGTGTCTGGGTACATACACGTTGCGTGCGCTATGTCAAGAGCGAGAAGCTATTTGCGTGTGATAAGTGTAAGAATAAGGCTAGGAGGAACGATAGCGAAGAAACTGAGGTTGCTCAGCTCCTTGTTGAGTTGCCCACCAAGACTTTGCGGATGAATCCTCCCTGTCCTAATAATACTGTGCCTATCAGAAGGCCCTTTAGGCTTTGGACTGATTTGCCTATGGAGGAACGCGTTCACGTCCAAGGTGTTCCCGGGGGCGATCAGTCTTTATTTTCTGGGTTATCATCAGTATTTGGTCGTGAATTGTGGAAATGCAGTGGTTATGTTCCCAAAAAGTTTAATTTCCAATACAGGGAGTTTCCTTGTTGGGAGAATGAAGCCAATGATAACACCAGTGAGAGGGGAAATGAGATGACCAGTGGTAACGGAGCTGGCACTTTATTCTCCTTGTCAAAAGAAAATTGTTTAGTTGCACCAGTTGGTGAGAAGCCTGTTGTCAAATCCAACAAGGTTCTGGATTCAGATGCTACACGCTCAACGAATGATCTAAAGAAGGGTACAAGTTTATTGGGTCCTAGCATGATACAAGGCAGTAAACGTAAAAAAGAAGAGTTTGGGATGTCCAAGGACCAAAGTAGTAAGAAGAAGTCTAAGATCGTTGAAAAGGAGGGATATCTTAAGAAAGATGCACATCCTTCTAGACCAGGTGATTAAGCTGCTACAACTTTGTTACTTATCTGAAAATCCTTATTATTTGGTTATCTAGTTCATATGCATCCATCTATATTTCAATTGCGACTAGTATGGCTCTAATTTTTGGTAACAGTACTTAATATCCCTTGTCAAGTTATTCTGGGATTAACTCAAACTATTGTAAATTTTATAAAGACAGGGGCCCTATGGCTGTCAAGACAGATATTCAGAGAACAAAAGTTGGAAATTCACGAGAAGCTCTGGCTGCTGTTGATGTTTTGCAAAGACCTTGTGTACTGGACCATGACACTACAAGCTGCTCTGACATTCCAGCTTCAAGTGAGCGCTTTTCAAAAAATGCATGTTTTGATGTGTCGAAACGCTGCTCGACAAGTGAAGCACAGCCCCGTGAAGACAAGATTAGAAACCATGTTCCATCTAGGGTTGAGGGTTCTCCTATAGAAAATGGGGGAGCAGCAACAATTTTAAAGCGCAGCCATTCTGCTAGTTTACCAATGACAGGGGAGGTATGTCCTCAGGTTCTCATGCTACAATTTCCTGCTAATGTGTGGTGACTTCTCTTTGTGTCATTTCTCTCTCATAACTCAAGTTTACCATAATGTCCTGTACTGCAGTTAGAGTAATTTTACGTGCTTCTTGTATTGGCACTTTAAGTTTGTAAAACTATAAGGGCTGGAAGAACAAAACTTTGGAGGCAGGTTGGAGATAGGCCCCTTAAGTTTTATTTCTGAATTTCAAAAACAGAAAATGCATGAAATTGATGTCTCTTTCCCTCCCCCTAGTTAGAGAAGTAAAAAAAAAAAGAAGAAGGCATATTGGGAATAAAAGCATGTTGTTTTGACCTTGATGGATTAATAAGTGAGAGGTCTCTCCTATTATCCAAAAAAAAGGGACTATCTTGTCAAGATTTTAGCTGAAAGCACTAAAATTCCTGACACTTTCATGCAATTAACCTTCTCAAGTGCTCTATCCAATGCATCAGCCCATTCCTCTTTGAGATATTAGAACTTAGTAGGGAAGTTCCATGAGGGTAACTATGCAGATTGGAAACTCCTGATTGCCATAACTCATCACCTTTGTCTATTTAAGGTGACATCTAAGTTGGCCCTTAGAGTTACAAACTTCTTATTTATTGCTGGTGTAAGGTTCATCATATTCGATCTTGTAAAATATGCTAGAATATGGTTATCATAATATGCTAGAATACTTGTGCACTTGCTGAAACATGCTTGAACTGGGGCTTTTAGCATTTGTTAAATGACTAACTATTAAAAAAATCATTTGTTGAATGACTGAAAGTAACTAGCCATTATGGTGAAGACCGTGGATCTGAAGTGGCTGGATCAACCATGCTAGTAGGTAACTGGTTGGGATTTTATTGAAGAAAAGAAGATATATTTATTGGCTTTCATCTGAGGAAAGGGACTATAACATTGGATCAGTTTAGGTTTCTGCAGAAGTTATTTTCAGTCGTCGGCTTTTTCTCCTACCAAGTAGAATATCCATTCTTGATGCTTTATCGTCATTGCTATGGAAGCACATTTAGCATTTCTTATGGGCCGAGTTTCTGTCAAAGCTTCCGGCTTTTTTTTTTTTGCCAAGTAGAATATGCATCACTCCTTCACTCTCATGCTTAACTGCCATTGCATATTAAGTATGAAGTAGTGTCAGCATTTTATGCAGGCCCGGTTTAGGGCTATGCGTTTCCTTGAGAAATCCAAGTTTATCGACTAGTGTGTCCTGTTATGGGTAACTGGTTTTATGCCGATCCTGGATCTAAAATGTCCAACCTTTGATAGAGTTGTGAAATGGGGGAATTTACATCATGCTAATGTTTATTAGTTGTTCTTGGTTTTTCTTTTATTGTTAAGCCTTTCTTGTGGAATAACGTTGATTCTGAAATTAGGTTGTTACTAAAGTTGCCAACAATAAGGAAGAGGTTGCAGTGCTAAGTCTTGGGGCTGAAACACAGACAGTGGAGCCCATAATAGAAAAGGTTACATGTCTTGTTCCTGACAATGGTATGCACCAAAATGTTGAAAGGTCAAGTGATGACAAGGTCATTAGTTCTTCAGAACTTGATGCTAAATTGATAGCGGAAGTCAATGCTGATCCTGCAGGCCTTGAAAGTCAATGTTCGGATCCAAGTGATGGTAAGTTGGATATCACAAAATCCTTGCCAAAACCTGCAGAGACTACTTCGAGATGCTTGTCAGAAAAAGCTGAAGTAAACACTACCACTATAGTCGATTCAGAATATAATAACTGTAAATTAATGGAACGCTATAGAAGGCCAGTGGTTGGTGATAATAATACAACTAATACTGATGAATTACCCAATGCTCTCTGTCAATCTAATCAAGAACGTAAGATTTCTGAAGTTTCAGTAGGACCGCGGAAGAGTTCAGGACAAAAACAGAGTTCAAAACCTTCTGAAGATGCACCTAGATCCAGTTTAGCAATCATAAATCCTCAATCAGCTCTGAATCACCGTAAAGTAGCTGTATCCATGGGAAAATCATCTTCCATGACAACCAAATCCTCTGCTCCTGAGAGTCAAACATCCTCGAAGGCTCATAATCACGATTCTAATGGTAGACCTAGAGGAATGTCGGAGAGAAATCTTAGTAATAAAAGAGACAGTTCGTCAATGGATGAAGAAAATGCTGATGGGGATGAGGAGAGACGCGAAAGGCCGAAGAAAATGCTGAAAGAGCCCCCAAAGTCATCAGTTGGTTTGGTGTCGAAGATTATGCAGTCGACCAAGCTCTCTCATGCTTCAGTGAAGATAACAGTATCAGAAGCAATGGATGAAGAAAATGCTGATGAGGATGAGGACAGAGGCGAAAGGCCGAAGAAAATGCTGAAAGAGCCCCCAAAGTCATCAGTTGGTCGGTCGACCAAGCTCTCTCATGCTTCAGTGAAGACAACAGTATCAGAAGCAATGGATGAAGAAAATTCTGATGGGGATGAGGACAGACGCGAAAGGCCGAAGAAAATGCTGAAAGAGCCTCCAAAGTCATCCGTTGGTCGGTCGACCAAGCTCTCTCATGCTTCAGTCAAGACAACTGTATCAGAAGCAATGGATGAAGAAAACTCTGATGGGGATGAGGACAGACGCGAAAGGCCGAAGAAAATGCTGAAAGAGCCCCCAAAGTCATCAGTTGGTCGGTCGACCAAGCTCTCTCATGCTTCAGTGAAGACAACAGTATCAGAAGCAATGGATGAAGAAAATTCTGGGGATGAGGACAGAGGCGAAAGGCCGAAGAAAATGCTGAAAGAGCCCCCAAAGTCATCAGTTGGTCGGTCGACCAAGCTCTCTCATGCTTCAGTGAAGACCACAGTATCAGAAGCAATGGATGAAGAAAATTCTGATGGGGATGAGGACAGACGCGAAAGGCCGAAGAAAATGCTGAAAGAGCCCCCAAAGTCATCCGTTGGTCGGTCGACCAAGCTCTCTCATGCTTCAGTCAAGACAACAGTATCAGAAGCAATGGATGAAGAAAATGCTGATGGGGATGAGGAGAGACGCGAAAGGCCGAAGAAAATGCTGAAAGAGCCCCCAAAGTCATCAGTTGGTTTGGCGTCGAAGATTATGCAGTCGACCAAGCTCTCTCATGCTTCAGTGAAGACAACAGTATCAGAAGCAAAGGATCCAGTCCCCAATTCCTCTGCTAAACTGTCAATTGTGCGTAGTAACCCTGCTGCTTCATGCTCAGCAGAGTCTTCTACTTCACTGCAGAGTGAGAGTGCCTCACATGTACATAATAAAGATACAGGTACACATTTGGCACAAAAAGCTGAAAAGATAAACCAGCCCAGTTCTCAACCATCTTCTAAAGTAAATACACACCTGATGCATCCTCCATCTTCGTCATCTCCTGCGGCACTAAGTGATGAAGAGGTAGAAGCTGATTTAATGAATGCGAATGAATGTAAAAAGTTATACTATTTTCCACTTTGCTTACGCTTGTTCATCATCCATCTGTAGCTTGCCTTATTGCTTCATCAAGAACTTAATAGTTCTCCTAGAGTTCCTCGAGTGCCACGGATGCGTCATGCTGGTAGCTTACCTCAGTTAACCTCTCCAACGGGTACAAGTATGCTAATGAAGAGAACATCTAGTGGTGGAGGAAAAGATCATGGTTCGGTAAGCAACTTGATTTTTCCTGTAATGAATAGTCTGCTAATTTTTACTTTATTTCAACATGTGTGATTTTATTTTGGTATAGACATCTAGAAGAAAGTCAAAGGATGTAGGCAGAGATGGTTCAAACTGTTCACAGGAGGTGGTTCAGGAGACTAAGAAATCTGAAAGATCATGTTCTCCTGGTGTTAGGAGAGAAGAAGATTCTGTTATTAAGAGAGAAAGAGATGCTGGTTCAGCTAAAAATGTGCAGTCTCTGAAGAAGAGTAACACACTTGCCTCAAATACTTATGCAAGTAGCTTACGTTCCCCAAATGAGGCAAATGAGCAGAAGTTGTCCTCAATGCACAGTTCACCAAGCACAGCTGCTGTTGATGATACAAAGGTGGTCGGACATCCTTCACATCGCACTTTACCAGGTTTTTGCCTTCTCAAGAGTTAAATTGGACCTTCAATGAAAAAAGTTCCCTTCAGTTTTGGATCTTCTGAATATTACCATGAGATTCCTCCTTATAGTTGCTACCTGTTTTTCTGCATTTGTAGGCTTGCTTGCTGAAATCATGAGCAAAGGTCAAAGAATGACTTATGAAGAGCTTTGCAATGCAGTTCTTCCGGTACGATTGCTGCAATGAGATAAGATACATTCAGTTTCTGATGTTAACGAAATTTAATTTGCTTCTTTATCTTCCTGCTTTTGTTGTAGCACTGGCCCAACTTGAGGAAGCACAACGGGGATCGTTATGCTTATTCGAGTCACTCTCAGGCTGTTCTTGACTGCTTACGGAATCGAATCGAATGGGCCCGTCTGGTTGATCGGGGTCCCAAGGTATGTCTTAACAATTCCTTGCGTAGGTAATGGTTGCAGCAAATTGATATACTTAAGTTGCACAGAAAAGTATGGTGGCATTTTTATTTCACAATGTGCTTAAATTACATAGATAAGCATGGTTTAGGTATTGGGTTGCAGCGTGTTGATACTTAAATTACATTAATATGCATGGTGGCGTTTCTGCTTTACAATAGCAATTAGTATCACAAAGTGGCTAATGAATCTAAAATCCTCTTTTTACTGTCGACGGAGGCAAAGTTCATTGTTAGGGAGTGTCTCCCCGGCTAGAGTAAGTTCACTGGGGAAGGATCAAGTGTATGGACCTTAAAATATATTGGGAAAACAAGTAGTTTTGAAGGGCTATGGCTGATTTGTGCCTCACCTCATTTTATTTCCCAAATAGTGAAGATTGGCTTGTATGCTGACAAGCCTCTCTCCTTGTAACCCTGCCAGCCTGCTGCCTATTCAATAGGAAAGAAAGTCATCCATGAAGCTTACGTTAGGTTACCGAAGAAATGGAACTTTCATTATTAATGCTTGTTAAGGAACTATGTGCATATCCAATATTACAGTTTGGATTCATATTTGGCATTTATCCTTTTAAATTTTTTTCCTTTTCTTTATCAGACCAGTACAACTAGGAAGAGGCGCAAAGTTGATGTTGACTCGCAATTTACTGAATCGGAGGATAATGAAGATGGCATGGATAGAGCTTCAAAAGATGTCCGGAACAAGACTTTTGAATCAAATCAAGAAGAGTTTCCTAAGGGTAAGAGGAAGGCAAGGAAGCGTCGGCGACTGGCTCTTCAAGGAAGAGGCATAAAGGATGTGAGGAGGCGACATAGGGCTGAGGTTCTCAGTGATGAGGATATTGCCTCAGTGTCTGAATCTGGTGAGGACAGCATGTTTAGCGAAGATGAGGTACACGGTGGGGAGACTTCTCCAGCTGGAAATGAGGCCTCTGCTAGCTCTGATGAGAGATAATCTGTGTTTGATGCATTTTTGTTTCCTGGGGTGTGTAGTACACATGACATCTGTTATTAGCAGCACTGACTCAGAACTTTCCAACTGGCGATTTCCTATTGACTCTGCAGATTCTTGCATACATAGGTTATGGCAGTAAAGTCATTTGTTTATAGGATGTGTTGTTGACTGGTAGCTTTGGCCATGTCATGTGTCGGTCCTATTTGCATGTTTGTAGGTTGTGTCCTTGTATCACCTGGGCATGGCATCAGCTACCTGTTTAATAAGCTATGATTTTGTTAATAGGATCATGCAGTGAATTGTAGATGAAAGTTCTGTAGGGAAGCTTAAGCTGCTGTAAATAGTTTAGATGCTCCCACAACAGAGTTTTGTGTACCTTCGCTTTTAGTTGATTTTTGATTTCATGGTACTGAGCTGGTTAATTAGTACATATGCAGCTTGCCCTCTCCCTTCCTCACTCGTGCTTCTTGGAATTATTGCTTGGCTTGGGAAGTTGGTTAATTAAAGTGCTGACTGGCCTTGTGTTGTTTAAATCCTTTGGCGACGCATTTTAATAATTTTGTTAGACGGATTTGGTGTGATCGTACCTTTTTTTCTCATTTTGTCCCTATTATATTTCAAATTTACCCTTTACCTTACTCCTTTAATAACTTTACCTTGTACCCAACTTCTTTTATATAATATTGTAGCTCATTCTTCAGATTGTTAGTGCGTCAACGAAAATAATAGAATCCATCTAAATGCCGTATTTTCAATAAAATAAATAAATATAGTATAATATCCTTTAGACTTTCGCCAACATATTTCATGTATCATATAGAAAATCTACTAGCTGGGTTTACAAATGACAACTTATAAGCTTTCATAAAATGGTGTCATCAAACTCTATAATGAGACGTGGATTCTATCAACGAGTTACTACTCCGCAAATGTACATTGTCACTATCCAACGTATCAGTAGTTTTTTGACCCACTAATTAATTTTGGACCTCGCATTTTGATAAATCAAAGACAATGAATAATACACGTTGCTATAGTAACTATATCAAGATTAAGAGTATAAGTATATTTGATGAGCCAGAGAATTTGTTTTGTATAGTCAGTATAAAATAGTTGTCTGTACTTGGTCCGTCCGTTCAATACACACAGAGTGTTTTGTATAGTCAGTATAAAATAGTTGTCTGTACTTGGTCCGTCCGTTCAATACACACAGAGTGCACTAACATAACGTGTTGTCTTCGGACGAAGCAGATGTCATTTTGTTAAAATCATATTAAACGAAACAAACTGTCCAAACCAATCAATTTTTAAGGACAGTAGGTGAAATTTTTTGAGTATTGCAAACCATAGGAGAGGTAACTCTTAGGAAAGCATATTATAAAGGAAATTTCTGAAATTACCCATAAATTTGTCAAACAAGGAAAAAAGGGGAGAAAAAAAAAAGGAAAAATAAAGAGTAGTTTTGTGTATTGGAGGGAGTGATTGGGCATAATAAAAGGTAGGTGAATGAAAACTCAAAAGGAGAGATAGATAGGAGTTGATTTGCAGATCAAATAGTGCTGTAATCTAGGGTTCTCTGGCCTTTCGGATCTGCTAGCGGATCATGACGATTCCAGATTCAAGGGACATGATGGAGAATGGATCTATTGAATTGCCCTGCACACCTCAACAAGAGGCCCGCATCGTTCAGCAACTTATCCGCGAAGCTGACTCCAATTTGAAACAAGGCAATCTCTATTATGTCGTTTCCAACAGGTTCCCCTCTTCTTCCGATTATGCTTTTAATATATCGAGGAGGATTAAGGTACAAGGTTAGATAATACTCGATTAGATGTAGTAGTATTCCTGTATAGACTATTCCTATACTGTTGTTATCTTTTTATTTTTGATATTCTTTAGTTTTATCTTTCCTTTTTGCGTGATATTTCCTTCTTGTTGTTCAAACGTGTTCTCTAAATGTTTTATCTAGCTGAGGGTCTATCGGAAACAGCCTCTCCACCTTGGTGGGGGTAAGCACTGCATACATTTCACATAAAAGTTGTTGTTGTTGATACATCAACTGCTCCAGTAATAGTTGGTATACTAACATGTCACCCGAGTGATACTGAATCCGATATGTGTCCTATTTCTTTAGTTTTACTGTCTGATTGCATAAAAAGACATGTTCATTTGGTTTTGTATTGTATGTTATGTTTAGGTGGTTCATGGATTGGCAGAGGTACACTGGACAGCCTATTGGTGCTTATCCCTTTAACGACCACGCTACTCAATCTCAGCCTTCTCTACTGCCAAATACAACTGATAGACCTGGACCCATCGATAATAGTGATATAATAATTACGGGTATTGATGGTGACCCTGATGATCCACAACTTCTCAGAACTTTGGAAGAAGGGCGTGATTATATTTTGGTCCCACAACAAGTATGGGAGAAGCTGTCCGAGTGGTAAGTTTAATATTTCTCTTGGAGCTTATCTTAGCAACACCTCTTCTGGTGTTGTGGAAAATACTCTAGTCAAAGCATATTCTGTCAATTAACAGCTATACAAATTACTCTATCGTTCTCTGTGGAGAATTTTTACTTGGATTGGCATGCAAGAATTGACTTTTTACTAGGATCGACATGCTATTCTTTGCCCTGGCTGTGATATGAGTGTAGTATTGGGGATTTTCACACGCTTCCCTCTCCTAATCTCTTTTTTGGGGTAAAATTTTCTACTGCCTTCAGGTACAAAGGGGGACCAGCATTACCTCGGAAGATGATTTCTATGGGTGATGCCAAGCAACTTAGTGTGGAGGTGTTCCCACTATGTCTCAATTTATTTGATGCTAGAGATGAAAGTCACAACGTTATAAGGATAAGTAAAAAGGTACAGTATGGCCTTGCCTCTCTAATTAGTCTCTCACTAGCTTATATAGAAGATGAAAGGTCACTTCTTGCCACTTCAAAGCAAAAAAGCACCTTTTTGTCAGTCTACATTCTTAGTACATTATCGTCCGCCTTTGGTGTAAAAAAATTCGGCATCTGCTTATTCATATAGCTGGTAGTGTCTTGGCCGTCTAAGAATAACAGTGTAAATGGACAATCTGATGATTGCTTGTGCTGCAAATGTCTCAATCATCTTATCACTCGGTAGTTTAAATAAATAGTATTGGAATATAAGCATTGTCAAGACGTCAATATTATTGTCACTGTTCTCATCATTTTTATTGTCAATTTGAATTCCATATCGATCAACTGTTAGAAAATTAGGAGTGGTGGGGGTTGGGCATAGAGATTGATGTCTGATCTGCTGTTGGAGCACACATGAATTTGGTAATTGAAGTTTGGTCGTCATTTTGTGTGCTTCTGCACCTTCTTTTTAACTAAGTGAATGGGAAAACTGTTTGCTATATGAAGGCAGATCATAAGGTTTTTTAATGGCACATTCGCTTGATTGTTGTCTGGAAGATTAGTTTGTGATGAACTAGCTGCATTTTTTCTTCGCTTTTTGGTGACTTCCTCTGTTGTTTAAATTTGTCTTTTTTCCCCAGTCGAGTAACTTCTTAGATTATATGTTTCAGGCATCTTTACATGAACTCTATAGCATTGTGTGCAGCCTCAAAGGAATAGCATCAGAAAAGGTTTGTTCCTTTTTAAATTTAGAACATTAACTAGTTCTATGTTATCAAGCAGAGAAAATTTTACCCTTCTTTCTATCATCTATTGGATTATACAGGCACGCATATGGGATTATTATAATAGAAGGAAGCATGTGGCTTTAGTTGCTTCAGACCAAACACTCGAGGACTCCATCTTGCAGATGGATCAAGATGTGAGTAATCTGTAAATTTTTTGTATTTTTCTATGGAGAAAGTCTAGATTTTAGTGCTATTCAGTAATCAGATACTAAGGAGTTGTCTGGTTTACCACACTAACATAAATAATCCCACTACAAAATTCAATCCAACTACTATGATGTTGGTTTCTTCTAGTTAATTATTTACGTATGGAGCTATCTCCTGCCAGATTCTCCTGGAGGTGCAAGGTGAAGGATCACAACCTTCTGGTTTTGGCTTCGATTCAACTGGAAATGACTTGGCATTGGTTCCAGTTGAACCTCTGAGGTCATCTGTCACAATTGCTGGTGGTCCAACTTTGTCCAATGGTTTCTCTGGTGGATATAGCTCCAATGCATATCAAGGTAGTTCTTTGAGCTCCACGTATGGTGACATGGAGGATGGATATGACAGTTTGAGACTAGCAAGTAAACGTGAAAGGGGAGGGTTGGCAGGACTGCAGAATCTGGGTAACACATGCTTCATGAACAGTGCACTTCAATGTCTGGTTCATACACCACCCCTTGCTGAGTACTTTTTGCAAGATTACACTGATGAGATCAACAGACAGAATCCTCTGGGAATGCATGTAATGTTGCTTCTTCTGTCTATGGTGTGAACTTTTTTGTTAGGAAGATATCTGATTTAGGTTTCTAATATATGTTGTAGTTTTACAGGGTGAGCTTGCACTTGCATTTGGTGAACTCTTGAGGAAACTTTGGTCCTCTGGCCGGACTCCTGTTGCACCTCGTGCATTCAAGGGAAAACTTGGTCGATTTGCTCCCCAGTTTAGTGGATATAACCAGCATGATTCTCAGGTTGGTATTGCTCGTTTTGGCCGAGAATTTCATCTTTGTCATATGGGTTGCTCAATACTAATATTTGTCTTTGGAGGTGATTCTGAATCATTTGATGATATTAGACGGTTACTTGTGTACATATAATTTATTTATCCTCATTTATTAATAAATAACACTCTAGGTTTAACGTCCTGAATTATCTTTTTCTATTGACTGGCCTGGGAGTTTCTAGGTTATACAGAAAATCGTCATTTTCTACTGCCTCCATAAGTGAAAACTCTTAAGTGAACAGTACCCTATATTACCCCCTTGTAGAGCCTATTATTTTTCATCACCAAGTGTATTGCTGATAAGTCTTCTCATTATGAACAGCAGGTCCTAAGTTGAGATATTTTCATTCCCATAGCTTTCTTAAAGTTCTGGTACATATTTCAATAAACCATGTGCTTCTCTTTCTAGGAACTACTTGCCTTCCTCCTGGATGGATTACATGAAGATTTAAATCGTGTAAAGCAAAAACCATATTTTGAGACAAAGGACTCAGATAATCGTCCAGATGAAGAAGTTGCTGACGAGCTTTGGAGATACCACAGAGCCAGAAATGACTCTGTTATAGTAGACATTTGCCAGGTTTTAAGCTTTTTGTCATTTAGTGTCTGAGTTATTTGCTATTTCTTATTTTACTGAATTTCTGAAATTGACTTGGACTGGTCTTGTTTGGCTTTTATGTAATTGATGTTCTCTTTCTTTTCCGACTCCTGACTAGATGTGGGAATTCTTGTTATTTTCTGTTCTTTTTCTCTTCACTTTGTCGGCTTGAAATCTACAGCGCCTTCCACTTAATGGAGGCTGATAATCACTTCTTATTTCTTCTGTCAACTAAGGCTATTTTACTTTCTCAGTAGTGCTGGATAGAACACTCCTGGCATATATAATATCTGAAATGCAATTTCTTTTCTTGTTCGAGGGAGTAAGCATATGTTCTGCAAATTTACTCATAATGAAGCTATTTATTGCAGGGTCAATACAAGTCTACTCTGGTTTGTCCGAACTGCAACAAAATCTCAATAACATTTGATCCCTTCATGTATTTGTCCTTGCCACTTCCTTCAACAGTCACAAGGACTATGACAATAACTGTGTTTTATAGTGATGGCAGTACCCTTCCAATGCCATATACTGTTACTGTTTTGAAACATGGTTATATTAAAGATCTTGTACAGGCTTTAGAAAGTGCCTGCTGCTTAAGTGATGAGTACCTGCTACTTGCAGAGGTAATTACTTTGCCATTTGTTTACATTTCTGCACTGTCACATGCATTCCTATACAAATGCATGCACTAGAATAATATATCTACACGCACATGCAAGCTCTTGGTGTTGGTGAACTGTGCTGGTATTGTGTTTTCATATATAACTTATTGTTTGGGCAGGTCTATGATCATAAGATCTTTCGATACTTGGATAACCCTACAGAGATGCTGAATTCAGTTAAGGATGATGAACATATTGTTGCATACAGACTCCCAAAGAGGGTGGTGCAACTAACAAGACTGGAGATTAGTCACAGGTACCAAGAAAAGTGAGTTTAAATTGTTGAACACTTGTATTTACCCCCCCATAAACCCCCAAAACCAACAATTAAAAAAAAATCCTTGAACCTTGCAGCCAGCTAATTTGTAAGCTGTCAAAGTTAGAAGCACATTTTTCTCCCAACAGCTAATCCATTGCTTGTGATCCGTTTTTTACCAGTCATTTGCTGGTGTAGCTTTAAGCAACTTGGGTGAAAAAATGTGGATTTGTGACTTTGTTGTATTTTCTGAGTTGGATTGCAGCGGTCTCCTGCTCTCTATGGGTGGTTGGTGGTGGGAGTGTGTGGGTGTTCATATTCAATGGTGTATGTTCATTATTGAGGTTAACACACTGAAAGACTGGGTTGATTGAAATATTAGTTCTGAATTTCTTAGTTGACTGTTATACAAATACTAATCACTCATCAAGAAAGAGAAGCTATTTGTGCTAGTGTTTTAACTAGACATGTTATATCTTGTTCTTCACTTGTCATTGACCATCACACATTTTCTCCAGATGTATCATTGATAGTTTGAAGGGCAGTGAGAGGAAATTGTTCTTGACACCACTTGTTACTTTCTTGGAAGACCCACGTAATGGAGCTGATATTGATTATGCTGTCCGTGAGGTGCTCTCTCCATTGAGAAAAAACACATTCACCTTACCAGTGCCTATTCTCAAGGATGACATAGAAAATGGTTCTCCATCGGAAACAATTGAAGAACCAATGAACAGTTGTACCCTCCAATTTGGTCATGAAGGCCAACCGTCAGAGAACACAGAACCAGTGGAAAATTCCAGCAGGGAACTGGCATTTCATCTTTGTCTAACTGATGAACGGGGTACCTGCAGGCCAGTTGTGAAAGATACATTGATACAACCAGGTAGAATGCTGAAGGTGATGTTGGATTGGACTGAGAAGGAATACGAGTTATATGATGCCAGCTACCTCAAGGATCTTCCTGAGGTTCACAAAAGTGGACTTACCGTGAAGAAAACCAAGCAAGAAGCCATATCCTTATTTTCATGCTTGGAGGCCTTTCTGAAGGAGGAACCTTTAGGACCAGATGATATGTGGTATGTTATGCCTTGTTAACACTTTGAAGAAGCTCATTATCCATTTTAGTGTGGATTTAGTTTAAATGTTTGTTTATTGTTTTAATGCAGGTATTGTCCTCGCTGCAAGGAGCATAGACAAGCCTCCAAGAAGTTAGATTTATGGAGATTACCGGACATACTTGTTTTCCACTTAAAGCGGTTCTCTTATAGCCGTTGGATGAAGAACAAGCTTGATACCTTTGTGAATTTTCCCATACATAATCTGAATTTAAGCAAGTATGTGAAAAGTAGCGATGCATCTGAGAGCTCACATGTGTATGAGCTATACGCAATAAGCAACCATTATGGTGGACTAGGTGGTGGCCATTACACTGCCTACTGCAAGGTATCTTCTTAATCTGTCTTGTCCTTTTATTGACTATCTTCAGATGAGTATCGTGCTTGTCCACTATATTACGACCCAGAATCTATCAGAGCAATTGATTGTAAATAGCTTGGGAAATGGTACTGATGGGTTCTTTTAATTTGCAGTTGATTGATGATGACAGATGGTACCATTTTGATGATTCCCATGTTTCACCTGTTGCTGAAACTGATATCAAGACATCAGCTGCCTATGTGTTGTTCTATAGAAGAGTTAAAGTTCAACAAAATGGAGTCATGGGAGGGTCATCCCAGTGCCCATAGAAGCTCTTGAAGACCATGGTTTTGCTGCTCTTATATGAATGACGGGGTCTGAATGCTTCCTTTTTGTGACAAATACTGCTGGACTGTTGGCTGACATGGCAGGGGTATGTTCAGAAGTCTGCTAAAGTGGCTGGTTGGTGCGTGTCATAATTGGTGCTGGATCAGTAAGACGGGCACCTAGGGGAAAACAGAAACAGGGCGAGGCTCTAGTATCCGTTCTATTGGAAGCCTTTAATTCTTTTAGAGAAATTTTGTACGTCATGGGTATCGGCTGGTATCCAAGTTATTTTTAAGAGGCATTATACTCTTGTAGAATAGTGTAGTTCTTGCCTTTTGTTTGCAAAAATTTATATGCAAGGGCTAAAATATTTCAGTTGGTTTTAGTAGAACTGTCACCTGTGTTATTAGGTCTGGAAATACTATAATACGTTTCTGATTTAGTGATAATTATTGCCTTACAAGGTCTAAAAGGAAACGACTGAATCCTTGAGGTTTTTTTCTTTGCAATTGAAAGCTCTTTGATGTCCTGCATCATTGAATGGAAGACCCAATATCGGGTTTGTCTTCTCTTCTGTTTAATCTGGGAGGACGAATATTTAATGAAGGTGCAAATTCAATGAAGTGAAATATCAATGACAAACTAAAACTAGGACAAACCAGCCATAAAATTTGATAAGAGGATATGATGGGATAGATCCAGCTATCATCTCTTAAACCTAATCACATAACCGAAGTGGCTGCTATTATCTGTTTGAAGGGGTGAAACAAAAATAATCAAAGAATACACCTTTACTGGATCTAAGGTTACAATTGATAGCTAGCATTACAACGTTGCAGTGATCACTGATAGCCGGGCAAAGTTGGATCTTGCAAATCCTGCATGCGAACTGGAGAAAAACTAGACTTCACCTTTTGTAGAAATATGTATAGCCCAAAGCTCAATGTCAATGTGGGAGAAGCAGCGTAATAATAAAACCCACAAGGTAGAGAAACAAGAAGTTGCAGCAAGAAAGACTCGTCCCCTGAAATGAAAAGAGGATGGCACAGCACAAGATTAGTAATAGCACTGCCACAAGTATCATTTGATGCAACAAAGGGGGTGTTTTGGTTGGACCTGACTTCATGCTTACTTGTAGCAACAAAGTTTGACATTTTTGCCAAACATTCTTACTAGCTACATTTCATAACCAGTCTTGACTAGTAGATGCATTCACCTTTCAGTTCTAAACTAAGTACTAATCTACATAACTAAACTGACATCTAACTCTCAAGTATTTAATAAGCAAATTTATAAACTAAGCCAAGTACTGAATCATAACATAACTTTTGGAAGAAGAACTAAAAATGTTAAAAGACTCACCGAGTCAGAAGTAATGGATAGGTAGCCGGATGAGGAACTTGCTGGGGGCAATGACCCTGATGATGGCGTAGCAGATCCGGAACCAGCACTGGATCCGGTACTGCTGCTGCTATTAGTACCGAGGGCGTTGACAGCGGGGATTCCTAAGGGGTAGGCCTGAGATCCGTCGGGCTTGAAGAGCCCATAGTTTCGCTCGGAGCCAGGACCAGGCTTCAGGTTCTCATTGAACAATGCAAACACATAAATGTTCAAATCAGAGTTAGGCCTCATGGGAGTCCCCTTCTTCTGACCAATGAGCTTCATCAGATTACAGTTGTACTTCCTAGCATTCTCGGGAGTAGCTCCAGCCTCATCAGCGTCTCCCTTAGACGGCCACCCTGTCTCGGAGATCTGTACACATACATTTTTATAACCAACAGAAGCTAAAGCAGAGTGAACAGCATCGATCTGAGCGAAAAGCATGTTGTCATAGTGGAGACTTGACTGAGGATCTACAATCCCAGAATTTGGCTGAAACAAAACAAAATCTAAAGAAACCTGCTTGGGATTAGCCTTGTAAGCAAAGTAAGGATAAGCATTGATTAAAAAAGGGGAGCCAGTCTTGCAGTGGAAGTCCAAGATCTGAGTAACACAGTTAACCAGATCCTTACGGAATGCACCCGCAGAAGGCGGGTAAGAAGTTTCTAGAATGGCGAGGGAATGTGTGGTGGTTACAGTGACTTGCTTGTCTAAGTTGAGGCTGACCAGAGCAGCATGAACACTCTGCATAGCAGGGAGGAGGTTGGAGGTGAGGGCGGTGTCGTTGAACGTGAGGATTTCATTACCTACAGCGATGCAGGTAATCTTGGTGGAAGGCAAGTAGGCTTGGACATTGGTCTTGACCCAGGCTTGAGCTTTGGAAGGATCTTTCATCTTGGAGAGGTACTCATTCCCAAGCATCACAATGAATTCAACACCAGTGTTAGCAAAGGCTTTAAGGACACGTGGTTCTGCGTCGTACAGCTTCACTCGGGTAGCTCCAATGGATTTGACCAATGGCACCACCTTCTCCGGTGTTGGAAGATTGTTGGCGATCTGTCCGTAGTTGATCCCCATAGAAGCCACATCCTGCATTATTGAGCTCAAAACAAGGAGGAGGCATGCAGCAACAAGCAGTTCCATCTTCGGAGCTAAAGCTAATGGTGAAAACCTAGGAAATGGTGAAAATGAGAGTGGTGACAATAAGTAACGATGTTATTAACGGCGCCTGCTTTTGTGTGTACTTTTATATTAAAGTAATCTAGGCGAAAACTGAGACCACCACCGACTCGTGTTTGTGTTTGGACATAAAAGATCTTTGTCCTATAAGCATTCACATTTATTTTAAGTTTAACGGGATTAGATTTGTTGCTTTAGTCTGACGAAAGAATAAAACTATAAAATACTAGTACATCAATTTAGCTGCACTATAATGCTTATTGACATAAGAAGGAGAACAAGAGTTATTCGAGTAAAATAATATAGATGTATTGTACTAGCATTTTTACAGTCGATTCAAATTGAATGTATTTAGTATGGTTGGATTAATTGAAAAGTTGGGTTGTACTAACATTAGACATGTGCCTAGACACAAGTTGGTCCTTGTTTTGTTTGGACAAATAATAGAGTAGTAGTAGGCAGGTGGCGTTATATGATTGTGTAAGGGAGATGCCTTGATTGAGCTGGAAGCCATTCCGCTCCTCAATCATGCCTTGGTTGCGAAGCAGACAAAAAATGAGGTTATTAAAATGTCAAAAAATCTTTCAGCAATTATGAATATGTTTGATTGAATATGGACTAACTAACGTGTGGATTGATTGTTTAACTTCTTTTCATTCTCTTTTCCACAAAATTTAGGCAGATGTTGGTAGCTTAAGTTTAATTTTTAGGCTCACTAGCTCAAGAAAAAAGTCATCTTGGATGACACGAAAGTCAAGTCATCTGGTATGTGATAATGATCCATCGCCATGGGTTAATGTCCGTAATTATTATATTCTTCTTTACATTAGCTATACATGTCTGTGGCACTTAAAGAAAACTTCATGCAACAGTACACTCAAAATGTGTGTTGATAAACTTCTGGAGAAAAATGAGAACATGGAGCATCAGAGGACTGGCTTCAACCTTGGTGGAGCATATAAAATGAAAGCCTCATTCATTAAAGGAGAAAAGAGGGATGGCGCAAAAGGAAGGGCATCGTGATTTCTTCGGCAATTTCGTATGTAGGGCAAATAATTATCCCCGTAAAGGTACAACGAATTCACACATATTAGCAGAATATTATTACTCATGCTCCATCTCTCAAGTTGCATTGGTTAGTAGTAACTATTTACTAATACTAGTATTGTCTTTGACCCACACCACCTTAAATAGCCCTCCTTACAAAAACGTCAGCCAGGCATTACAGCCTGATGTTGCTTGGCAGCAGAAACCGATAACCTTGTAGATGATTGATCCCATAGGATTCTACGTAGTTTACTGGATACGTTAGCTTAATGCTCTTGCTGTTGAAACAAGGATGAGACCAGAGCTATTTAGGGAGTGGCCACATTTTCCTTGGCAAGTGGGGCAATTTCTTCCCCTTCAACACCGGGTTCAGTGCCAGCAGCTCCTAAGCTCAACAGCAATGTCTCCCATTTCTTGGCAGGTTCCTGCATAAAGACCAGTTGCTATCACTCATTGACAAGAAGAACAAACTGCAGTACCTGCACAATTTATCAAATCGATCCCTACCTTCCAGGAGAGTTCCTGCGACATGCAGTTTGTGATCATCTCAGCGAATGCGAGGGTGCCATAGACTGCAAGAGCTCTAGCAACTGTTGTTACTATCTTAAGCACATCAGCTGGGTCAACAACATCGCACTGACCAAGTTTAAGAAGCAAAAGTTAGTGTTTGTGCAATAAGGGGTATATCTCCACGACAAGAATGGACCATGTACAAGTACACAATAGATGTAAAATCACATACCTCAACGTTGAAGGCTCCCATATGGAATCCAGTATAGCCTTCTTCCACGGTGTCAACAAGTCCACCAGTCGAGGCACAGATTGGCACCTGACTCATAGATATAGATAGGTTAAAACAAGGCCTTGTTACTCTTATTCTTTAATCAAAATATTTAGAAGATATAGATAAGCAAATAAAAGTGTATCCTATCTAACAACTTAAGCTTTTAAATGAGATGGTTACACACTTCAACACTATAAAACGGTACAAGGTCTAATGATGCTTACTGTTCCATATCTCATAGCATGTAACTGAATGAGACCACAAGGTTCAAATCTGCTTGGAACCAACATAAAATCAGCACCAGCAGTGATCATGTGAGCCAAAGGCACATTGAATTTCGCCACTCCTTTAGCTTTGTTAGGATACAACACTTCGAGCTGTTCAATCTCCTGCTCAAACTTCTTTTTACCAGTTCCCTGATGCATAGGACAAGTTGCAGGTCAATTTCAATTTTGGTTCAATTAACCACAAGGCAGACACCAAGAGTCAATTCAGTACTTACAAGGACTACTATTTGAACATCCAACCCGATGAACTTGTGAATTGCAGCAACAAGAATGTCAGAACCTTTTTGCTCTTCAAGTCTACCGATGAAGCCAATCAAAGGGATATTCCTGTCAACAGGCAAGCCAACTGATGCTTGAAGAGCCTCCTTCAGTAAAGGCTTTGCATCCATGACCTGTGTAGAAATTTTGATTAGCAAGAACTCCAGTTCATAAAACTACAAGATATATTCACATAGAAGTTAGAAAGATCTATCTTACAGTGGTTATATCATATTTGACATCAGTATATTTGTCAGTTGCTGGATTCCACTCTTGGGTATCCATGCCATTCACAATTCCAGTTATGCTAGTCTTACGAAGGACGTTATCCAATTCAACACCCTTGTCAACACCGGAAACAAGTTCCTGGGCATAGTACGGGCTCACAGTAACCACCCTATCTGCTTCTAATATCCCAGCCTTCATCCAGTTAATTTTCCTACCCTTAACAGGCTTCTCATATCTGCAAAAGTTAAAGACTCAGTTGACTAGGATCAAAAGAGCTTCTAAAGTTGGTGATTTGATTCCAAGCATTAAATCCATACCCATCAATGAAATCAAAAGAACTCTTGTATTCATCAGGCAGGTTGAGAAGAGAGAAGTCTGAAGAAGCAAATCGGCCTTGGTAGGCAATGTTGTGGATGCAGAAAGCTACCTGGAGGCAACATGAAATTTTCATATACTAACATAACCTTCTTGATTGGCTAGGTAAAGTGCAAAAGTGAATATAAAGAGATTTTACCTTGGCATTCATATAAATTCCTCTTGATTGGTATATCGATTTCAGATAGCAGGGAAGTAGAGCAGTGTGCCAATCATTGGCAATGAAGAGTACATCCTCTCCTGCAGAAAAAAGCAAAATGTGATTACCTACAACAATATACTATGACTGCTAAGGAGCTTTCTGAAACTAAGAGGTTACCATAAGGTCCTGAGAAGTATTTGCTGCAGTTCAAATTCAGAACTCTAGGTGCCTCAAGGGCTGCCTGAGGGTGACAAGAAAACAAGGTTAAAGAATGCTAACTGACAAATAAAAATTCTACATAGAGTCAAGACAACAGCACGACAAGTAACTTACTTGGCACAACAAGCTGAACCTAAGTTCGTTGTCCAAATAATCTTGTCCAGCTTTGGGGCCATAGATTTTTGAAGCAGTTTTGCCCCAAACCTACATGGGTTAAAGCACCAGAAGAGTCAAATGAAATTCAAGATGATGTGTTTTGTGTATTCAACACCTCTCTAAAGGTTCAGAAAATGCTTACTTTCTCTAGGAACATTGGATGGTCAACAAAAACACGATCGACCCCACGTTTATAGCAGTGGTAAAAACGAACCATTTCAATTGTTTCTCCAACTTTGATCTGCAGGCATAGCAGAAGTTACATGCTTGAATCTGAGAATGGAAGAGTTGTAATGTCCCATATGCAGTTAAGATAGGAGTACCTCTACGAGAACGCTAGTATCCCAAGCATCTTTGTATTGGTCATAACGGGGAGATACTGTCATTACCCTATGTCCACGGGCCTGAATAACCAAAAAATATTAAGACACGGTAAGAGTTGATACATAGATCACTTCGCAAACTGATGCAGTATATACAAAAAAAATTATTACGACAAATGTAATGAAAACCAAACCAAAGACTGATACTTACTGCCATGGCTGGTGGCAATCCACCTAGAACATCACCTAGTCCACCGGTTTTGCTCCAAGGACCAACCTCAGTTCCGACGAAGATCAAGTTCATCCCCTTTGCACAAACGATGGTACCTGATGGCCTCTCTGTCTCAGCTCTGGGCTCCTGTTTTGCGGATTTCTTGGCTGTTACCTTAGTATTAGTTCTTGATTGCAGCATATCAACCTTGTTGACAGCCCTCAATCCATTGTGAGTCAGAGCATGGCTCTTCAGCCCTATCTGTGATAAGTTTGCTTTGGCGTCCACTGAAGTTGCTACACTGCGGACATTTGGGCTTGTTGACACAAAATGTGAAGCTGTGATGCTAGCCATATGTGGTAATGCTGTCTACAAAAAGGAGGAAATCTTAGCGTTCAGATTGAGAAAGCAGAAAGTAAAGCAGGATTTGCAGGCTTAGCTAAAAGAATCAACCACTAGAATGAAAAAGGTTCGCTTTTTGCCAATAAATGCGTGGAAAAACAAAATCAGATATGATCACGTTACCATTTCTACAGTAGCAGTAAATAAAGGAAATAAAGCTCGATCCATTGAAGTGCTAACGAAATAATCAATTAAGAAAAAAAAGATTTGATTGCTGAATTGAGTCATAGTATATTATAGAATAAGATAGAAGAGCTATCTCTCAGATAAAATATTATTCTTGCGAATGACACTGTTTTAGGGACATAAGCATGTTTCTTTTACAGTATGATATTAAAAACATTTCTCCATAATACTGATTCATATTACTACTTGCAGATTCTGAACATTCAAGATACATTATCAAGAATTTAAAAAAAATGAAAAATAATAGATGATTGTAGTTGGAGATGAGCTGGTAAAATAAGTGAGAGAGTAAAAGTTACTGACCAGTTGAGTGGGTGAATTGAGTGAGTGATGAATGAATTGCATTATTTGTAGCAGTTTCAGAGGCACGGCGACACGTGGCAACAGAATAATGGATGGCTAAATCACATGGTTGTGGACTGTGTAGGGAGTCCCTCACCAAACGTTGCTGCGAATATGCTGGGTCTATCAAGATCTTTTCTCGACTTGTCTCTGCTTAATTATCGTTTTAAGTACTATTTTGTTATGGTTCCAATTCACGGCTCAACTTCGACTTGGGCCTTGTAATGGGTCCCTCTTCTTGTTGATGTGATATGGGCTTCTGTCTCCTACTATATCAACAACATGTGCTCAACTATCCAACTCGTACCACTGCCACTACATTTCTTTCCCTATCGTATTCGTATGTATATCAAATTCTATAAATATGTATAATTAGCTACTAGTGGTCCATCCATCGACTAGATTTTTGTGACCACTATTTTCTTGTGCACTTCCCCCTTACATTTTGGACGGCTAACACGCTGCTCCAAGTTCAAAGCTCCTAGTTAGTTGATTAATTCTGAATTTCTCCACTTGTTGTTTGTGACTGAGGTGCAATTGTTGTTCTTGTTGTTCTTACAAAATTACTATACCTCTTTGTGTTGGCCATGGATTTGAGCCACATATTATGCTGTGCCAGCTTGTTTCTTCGTCCTATTTCATAGCTTTACAATCACAGTTCCAAACAAGTCATGCAGACCCATGGATTCAAAGGCGGATTTAGAATTTGAGGACGTCGGGGCACCACTAAATTTAACATATAGTATGATATTTATACCTACATGTATAAATCTTTGCCGACGTCAAAGGAGTGACAGTCCACCTGTCATTTACACACTAGGTCCACCTCTACATTTTCCTTTGTTATGATAAGGATCACTTCAGTTAGCTTGGTAAACTAATTGTTTTAAATAATTGTTGGGACTAACACAACACCCCGTACGATTGAATTGGTATAATGTAATGTAACTTACACTAAATTGAGTCGTTGTAGGAAGAAAAATATATGATCAAACGCAAACACGAGCTTCACATGACTTAGTAACACGTGAGCGGACAGATGCGAGGGTGGGGATGGGGTCGCCAAGTAGGAAGAAATTGTGAATGCCATACATCGTAGTAATCTTTTGTAAATAATGGCGCCTAAAGATGGGCTTTAGCTGTAGTTTAATGGGGAGTGGGGAAGGGAGCCTCATAGTCTTTCTGGATTCACTAATACTTGTGGTTTCTAAATATTCATCATCAAGGCCCCATGGCTGATCGTATCTCAATCTGACTACGAGCTAATTACTCCGAAAACCACAAGCCACAAACCTTTAACATTGTTTCCCACCACAAATTAATCTCTCTCATTGAGATAACAATATGCGCATATTCTGGTTGCTTAGTTTGTTTGGAGTACCTGATTTGGTCAAGAATATAGCGTCAGCGTCAATATTTTCCACATTGGTTTTCGATTTCTCTTTTCATGTTTTTGGTATAACTTCTTTGGACCAATCCATTTGTCATCTTGTGATTATCATTTACCCTCCACCCTTAGTTCTTTCTATTTGTTAAGGCCAAAGCTAGGACAACTTTCTCAAGACTCAAATAGCCTACTTTCAAAATATATCGAGGAGGTTCAAATAGCACAAACTAAAAACACTTACGAAAGGGCAACATAAATTTGTTCAGCGATTGACAAAATCTTAATCCTTAGAGCTGATTAGTCTCCATAAAGCCCATTGACATGTACTGTGACTACACAAATTAGCAGAGTCAATGTCATCAACTCGCTAGAAAACATGCTTGGCTAGAACTCAATGTGGCCCTCTATTGGATTACTCTCCTACCTTTTGATCAAGCTTCTCGTTTAGCAAGTAATACAAGCTGTTTTAGCTGAATTATACATGTTGATAATCAAGAAAAAGATTTAGAGCTTATTCCCGACTTAAATTTTACAATTTGTGTTTCCGCTTTTCTTCTTTAATTCTCCCCCTTTTTCACCTCCTTCCATTGCCTCATTTCTTGAATATTTTATTGGTGATACCATTAACAATGGCAATTCTAACGTAGCTTTGACAATCAGCAATCAAATCAGGTGCTTGCATAAGCAGCACGAATTCATTTGGCCATGACTTAAAACAAAACACCAAACAAACTTGACAAAAAAACCGTATACATGAACAGATTACTAAATTGGCCACAAAGCATTCCACAAAAATGAAAACTTGCGGATTGATAAGGAAGAAAGAGATGGAGTAAAAGTCAAGTGTTGGAGATAAAAATAAAACAACACCTTAATCAATCAAAGATACCATGTTCATGAACATTTAAAAAATGGGGCTAGTGCTAGTTGGGCGACAACTCCTGCAATTGTTCGATTTCACCTATGAGCCGTAACCAATGTCTCGATGAACCTCATGCCGTCAAACCTAGGTCTAAATTTCTCCTTGTCTGACGACGTCAATGGCAGCTGTTTCCTAGACTCGTCAGATCTGCGCTTGTCCATTGATACAAATTGTTTTTCCTAAATGCATCACAATATTTAATACAAAGAATATCCAGCTGAGCTAATTAATTCAATGGAATGTAATTATGAGAATACATTGTGTTTTACCTGAGGATCAGCGGAATAGGAGGTGGAGCTAATGGCGACGGTAGAAGCAGCAAGTACGGAAGAAAGGAGAGTGCAGGAGGAGCCCTTCATTTCGAAACCCGACGAATCTCGCCGGATCTCGACCGGATTATCTGCCTTGTTGGAGGGCGTCTTTTCAACCTAAATACCCTGTCCCAGCTGAATAAGACGTTGGACGCTTCTCATTTTATCAACCCAATTTAATAGCCTACGTTAATTCCGGGGATGTCTCTACTTATGACTACTATGTGTATAAAATTGTATTGAACGCAAAGCGGTATCATATGTTCATCATTCACATGCCCGGTTATTACTTATTTTTGTTTACATTAGTATAGTCTGAAAAGAGGATTACGTAATTTTATTTTTCTTGTCCAAAATGGAGGTGCCTAATTATCTCGTTCTAGTTGTATATCAAAGAATGAATATCTATGCAGTACAATCCGTAGACTTGTATGTGCAAAAGTTACGATTTTCATTACAGCAATTTTGGCTCAAATATAAAAGCAAAAACAAACGAAATTGAAATCTGTTATCAGAAGATGAAGACAAAAGCTACCCAATTCAGTTATACACTATTTTGACATTTCAACCAAACGAAGCACATATGCCAGTTTTAGAGTTAGTTTCATTACCTATTGATATTTTGTGAAAAAATAAGAAAACATTAAATTAATTAAGTGGCTAGACTAGCGAGAATAAAATATTTAGCAGTAGTATAACTTCTATAGTTCCTGGGATATTTTAACATAAATAAATATTGTTATAGCACTAGTAACAAATATCATTATGATCAGCGACAATACAGGTCTCGTTGTAGTCTGCTTTTTCTTTGTTCAATACCAAAAAATTACATGTATAAATGGCTCATGCTTGTCCCCAAGGAAAAAACAATTTCGTGACTTCTCTTGGTGTCATGCATGTGGAGTTTATGTTTTGGTTAGCGATCTAATGAATGATCAAGGATTCGTGTGTTAGGTGGACGTACGTGCAGGCATAGTAATTTACAATGAATACACTGTGTTATGCCCTGCCACAATTTTTAATGAGTTCAATGATTAATTATACAACAAATATGAAAATAAAATTTCCATATCTGTTTAGTAGTCAGTTATCCATAGTTTTATGTAGCATAACAAGCGATTGATTTATAACTGCTAGAATTATGAATGAGAAAATATACTTAGTATTCTACAACATACATAATCTAATAATCAATAAACGGGAATATCAAACTTGGAAAATGACATTAACAGAAAAAGAAAGAATAGAGAATAAAAAGATTGGGAAAAACTAGACAATGAATAGCATAACTGGGAAAACCAAAAAAATTAAAGAAAAAGTATAAAACAACATGAAAATCAATTATTAAACCCAGAATAACCAGCTTTGAATGTAATAATAAATTCCTTCTTTATTAGTATAATAGGTTCCCAAGTTGATGTTTACTTAAATTTATTGAATTAACCGGTTGAAACCGGACTATTGATACCCATAAATCTCATACAAAGTTTAGAAGAGAAAGGGAGGAGGAAGAAGAAAGCAAGAAGACAAGCATTTCTAGATAACCACGAAGCAAACATTGAAATGAGTAAACAGGATCAGATACAACGTCATTGTTTGGTGGGTGCATCATACTTTGACAGATTGAACAAATAACAAGTTAATCATGTCTTTAACTTTGCCTTTGGAGTTTGTGTATCCATCCGCCTCTTTATATAAAGTGTCCATGACCCGTGCCAGATTTAATACTCGTTCAAGAACAAACATAGGCGCTTCAGTTGCTCCAAGGAATTCTTTATTTATATCTTTCCATGCATTTCTCACTTGTTTCTGAAACTCAATCTGCACCTCTTGCTTTGAAATTCCATCTTCTTTCATGTAACATTCAATTATTGAAGCTACGTGTCCTCTTTCTTGTTCAACCTACATGCATCACATTAATATATAGAACCGATCGATGACAGTACCTTGCTATACAGTATTGATTTAGAATATCTATTTTATCTTAAAGGAAAAGAAAACTGAGATAATGTGGTGTTGTACTTACTTCATGCCCAATAATATCATCCATTAATCTGCTAATTACTGAAGAAGCTCGGACGATCAAAGGCTCATTTATAATCCATTCGAACGTCTCTCTGGTAATAGATTCCTCCATACCAACCAGAGAAGTTGTCGCAAGCATCATATAGGCACAACTAACAAGTGCATTTTTCATATACTCGGCACAATTTGGAGTTTCCCCAGCATTCAACCATTCCGCTTCTTTAAAATAGGCTCTCACCAACTTTTTCATCTAAAAAGAAGTGAACTAGATAAATAAGAATGTATCTTCCAACGTTTATCTAACTCATTTATATGCGGGTCGCAAGATTACCTCATGTTTTGCATAGTACACGCGGTCCGATTTACATTCTTTGGCCAGCTCTGCCTCCATTTCATTGTACACATCTAGAAGGGCTTGATAAACATGTCTCATATATGGCTCTAATGAATCGATAACACTAATGTCCCACCTACATATTAGGATTTGGATCAAAATCATTTACCATGCATATGTCGATTTTTTTAGTTGATCAGTACGTATCATCAAACATTAACAATAGGAAGAAAACTTGACTGTGTCTTACCTCTGGATCGCATCTGTGAAAGGCACAAGTTCTTTAAAGGTTGCATAAGCATCAAAGGTGTCATCAATGATGGAGGTCATGTTGATTACTTTTGTTAGCATTCTTCTTGCGCGACTATACTTTGGCTCAAAATACACTCCTACTATCCAAAAGTAACACTCTACCAATCTGTCCCTCGCATAAGGCAATTTGTTTGCAAAATCCAAATCTTTCCACCACCTACATCGATTAAAAGATCTTCAAAATATTGTATGAAGAAGATAGATCAAGATCAAGATCGAACATTGTACATGTTGAAATGTGAACTAAACTTTAATTTATGCACTTCTGTTTATTACTCATTAGTCATGAACTAGCAAATTAAATACTCCATCTTTCTCAATTTATGTGATGTAGTTTGAATTGGCACGGAGTTTAAGAAATAAGAAAGATGAAAGGCATGGTTCAAGAGGCTGTGGACGTGCAGAGGTCATGATATAGAGGAGTAAGATGTGGTTGTTAACCTCCAATTAAGAAAATAAATACCAAGACTCCATCCTGGAAGAGATAGATGATATAGGTAAAATCAGGAAGGTTTGATAAATCAAATGTTGAATGTTATATTTGTCATAAATTTAATCATGATTCTTAGGAATGTAGAAATAAACTAGAGGAGAAAAGTACTTTGTGAATAACAAGAATGAATATGAAGATGACACTTTACTTCTTCGATACAAAGGAGACGAAAGTGTAGAAAAAAACCAATAGTACCTTGATACAACTGCAAGTAGTCATGTTTTTATTTTCATCAAGTTATTAACTATATTGACATTCTTCAGAAGCTAAGGATAGCTCTTGGAGTGATAGAATCAATTTTAGGAGAGGTGTTGCAGTGTAAACTAAACTTTAAGTTCATGCACTTTATTCATATTAGTTCATTAACTAGTAAATTGTAATAGAAGATGCACGCATAAACGGATAAATTCAGAATTATTCTAGAGTTTACCAATGCACTTTGGGATTAGGAGAAGTTTTGAATCAAATCGTGATGCATGCTAGGCTAGATACATAATATGAAGATCATCTATAAATGGCTATGTAATTCTAGCAATTTGAGCAAGCCAAGTGGTGAGGAAAACCTCATTTTTTTCTAGTGAGTTTTGAATACGTACCTTGTAAGCTCGCTTAGCTCTCTTTGGTGCAACTTTTGCAATGCGTTAAAATCCAATTTTGCAAATTTTAGAATCAAATCATTATGTCCTTCAATGTTTTCGTAAATGGATATGTATTTCCTTGCTCCCAGCCTTGTTAAAGTTTTCCGAATGGGCTGCCTTAAGGCCTCACTGACTTGAACCTTAAGGGAGTTGCTCAAGTTGGGGACGTCCATGCTCTCGAGATGTGCAGTGGTAAAGGTAAGAGCTTCTTCAAGAATCTCTTCATCACGCACTCTCAGATGCGCTGCTTCATACAAACTCAATAATCCTTTGACATCATTAGCAAGGCTTTCCTTGAATTTTCCATCTTTGTTTGTGAATTGCTTGAAGACATCTGATTAAATAACATGTTTAGTTTTTGAAGAACACTTTTAACTTGTTAAAATCTGTACGAAACCCAATTAAGCGAGATATAAGAGTTTGATGATAAGCAATGTTTAAAGTCTAATAATGAAACAATTAAGGGAAACGTTGTTAGAGCAAAATTTCAAATTTAAATGCTCCCAAGGTACGAGTTAACTTCAATTTGTGAGCTCATATATATATGGATATTAGTTAAACTCTTAAACTATTCACAAGAGAACGAATCGACCAAAGAAAAAAGAACATTGAAGCTATACAGGATAGAGCAAATTTACCAGAAGAGATGTAATGCCCTTGTTGCCTCAATAGTCGAAAACGAAGAGCTACAACGTAAAGGTTGTCATCATCAATTTCACTGTCCTGTTGGGACACATTAAAAATGTTCTGAATGGATGTCTCAATCTCATTATTGAAATGATATGCTACTCCCAATCGTTGGATTGTGTCTATTAAGACAAGTTTCTCTGGACAATCTCCGGGAGTATCCACTAACATTTTCTTAACTTTCTCATTCAACTCTTCAAGTTCAAGTTTCTCTAGGTTGCTAATTTCCTGCATGCATAAATTGAGCATTATTAACTCTCACAACCTTTATCAGTTCTACAATTGTGTCTTATCTAATTGTATAGATTACTCCAACTTTTATATATGTGGCATTTTACTTGGAGCAAGAAATTAAAGAACTATAGACTTTTAAAATTTGTGGTCATAATAATTTGTGTAATAAAAGCTTCTCAACCAAGGTTTGATGGAAAATGTAAACTATGGTATTCCAAAATTTAGCTAGAAATAAAATGAATCAGAATGACCAGCAACAACCATGACAAGTATATATGACTTTGAATGTCTTACGGTGATCTCTAAAGTGTAGGGGAGGAAACGGTAACCCCAAACGGTTGAATGAAAGTTTGCCAAAGGCCGGGAGCTAATTGTAGCGCAAATAAATGTTTCACTCATTTTTCTCTCTCTCTCTCTGTCTATATAGATCTCTCTCGTAAGGTTTGCTGCTTCTTTCCACTTCAAAAACAATGAGCTATTTATAGTGCAAATAAATGACTTAAACGTAGATTTTGCCAATATTGCTTTAGCCAATCAAGTGAACTCCCAAATTGTAAAGTTGAACGCATTTGTTGTGTGTTAATTCTTTATTGTGTTGTCCATGTTTTTTTTTTTAATTCCTTGCTGGAATTGAAAAGTTCCACCCAAGAACGTAATTTAGTTCAAGATGTGTCTACATGAAAGAATTGTGAAAAACATTCTCTACTGAATAAGACGTTGGACGCTTCTCCTTTTATAAAACCCAATTTAATAGCCTACGTTAATTGGGGATGTCTCTACTTCCCTCAAATCAAATACCTATATTTATTGCAATCAAATTATATTTATGACTACTATGTGTATATATAAAATTGTATTGAACACAAAGCGGTAGTTTGACATCATATTTCTTGGAAGTAAGTTCATCATTCACATGCCCGGTTATTACTTCTTGTCGTTTACATTAGTATAGTCTGAAAAGATGAATTACGTAATTTTATTTTTCTTGTCCAAAATGGAGGTGCCTAATTATCTCGTTCTAGTTGTATATCAAAGAATGAAGTTTATGCATGTGAAGTTTATGTTTTGATTAGCCGTAGAATGAATGATCAAGGATTCGTGTGTTAGGTGGACGTACGTGCAGGCATAGTAACACTTGTTTGGTTATTGCTTTCTCGTCATGCATGCCCCTGGGCCCTGCCATAGAGTTATGTCCTGCCACAAAGTTGAGCTCAAACTGGCATGGAGAAAGCATGGATTCCTACGAACCCATCACAATCCTCTAATGTCTGTGTCCCATTATGTGCTTGTCATGCATGGATAACTCAAGTATTTTGAGATTGTTCGAGTGATTATATTCAAATACTCTGTAAAAATTGATCATATTTTAATTAATCATATCATCATACTACTATAAAAGCATGTACTCAAAAAGTTAAAAAGTCATATTACTAAAATGTCCTTCTAAGTATCCTACTACAATTAAAATTAAAGGCTAATTTGCTGAAAAGGAAGCAAACTAACTAACATCTTATAGAATAGTTGCCACCTTTTCACTTTGGGATGCAAAAGAAATTCATTTCCCATTTGTTACTGCTATAAAAAGTACCATAAAAAGGGAGCGCTAGGCATTAAACTTACAGCGTATCTCACAATTAAAAAAACTAGGCGTATGAAATACGAATCCGCACATAAGGAAAACAAACATGACTTCTTTCATCTAGACGCTCTGTTTAATTTGGCCACTGCTCCATATTGCATTTTTCTTTTGCTACACTGCTTCCGACGATGAACTCAATCAGCCAGGTTTGAATGAAACTGATCCCTATCATCACTAGGCTTCTAGGAAGAAATTTCACGTGCAATTCATTTGTAAGTCAATATTTTCTATTGATGTATCATTATTGGGCTATTAATTTATTCCTAAAAATTAAAATAAAATTGCGAACGCACATATATTGTGTGACGATTGTGCATGTATGCGTAACATATATTACACTGTTGTACAATTATATTTGTTATGAAATTTTTTTAAGATGATCTACTATCCATGCTAGAAAATCTCCAACACATACAGATAATTATGTGTGTGTGTGTGAACGTGTGCGCATGTATGCGTAACATATATTATGCGCACACATATATTACACTATTGGACAATTATATTTGCTATATGAAATTATTTAAGATGATCTACTATCCATGCTAGAAAATCTCCAACACATATAGATAATTGTGTGTGTGAGAGAGAACGTGTGTGCATGTATGTGTAATATATATTCACATATATTACATTATTTCAGATTTATATTTGCTCTCAAATTAAGGATGATCTTCTAGCATGCCAAGGGAAACATATACCTATTCATTGGATTTTACCTTCTAACACCTAAATACCCTACTTCTAATAAATATATACAATTACCAAAATTTGTTGTAATAAAATTTGATGTCTTTTAAGAAAGGTTGCTTCTCCCTGATTTATACCTAATCTTTGTATTCTTAAATTAACCGTTGAGGACTTACCAATTCATCTAAATCATTTTTCGCCATCCAAGCATGGATATTTGGACTGATGTTAGATACTATTAAATCCTAAGAGAAAAATCACCCATCAAAGGATCAAGGCCACTACGGTAACAACAGTTCTCAAACTAATCATCTGCCTAATTTAATTTGACCTTATTCAATTGATATACATTGTGTACTTTTATTAACTTCAGTGATCGTTTATGCACTCCCTTCTGTCCCTTTTATCTATTACGCTTAAGTATTGCCCTCTTTCACTAAATTCTACTTATTTATTCTTTCATCTCAATTTATAAGTGCTCTTGCTTTTATATATTAATGTGTCCCTGCATTTTATACAAGGTCCGGATTATATTATTGTCACCATGTTATCTGCGTATATTAAAGACCTTACATCACTGAGTCATAACACTCTTTTGAAGTATATAGGACTCCTTGACCATTACTACATACTCATTAGTAAGAAAGCCAAACATTTTAATTTCAAGTATTTTGTTTATAACTTTTAAACGCTATATATATTCAAGGCAGAAACTTTAAAACGTAGAATATTTGCAACAACTCAAACTTCTGCTAATATTTCTTTTAGAATGTCCTATTAAAATATCCAAAAGAAGTAAATAGTGAAACTAAATGTTCAATAAATTAGAGAAATTATTGCCATCTGAACATCAATTTGTTTTTTGTGATATATCTTAAACATAATATTAGCAATATACGCACAACCCCCCATAGTGGTAAACTAAAAAAAAATGAATTTTAACCAAATTAGTAGAGGTGATACCAGCAGTTTAATTGGTTGTGTACATCTACAAACTGTAACATTGATCGCAAGATGAAACTGCATCACCAAAGAAATGTCTTTTTCTACCCAAATTTAACCTTTGATTGTTGTATTTACTATATTCATATGTTTGACCTCAACTAACAAGTCACTATAAGATAACTGACTTTGATTTTCGACAAAAAAATTGTATGCTATTTATCATGTATAATTATTTAGGCAAAAGTTTATTTTGATAATATTCATATTACTATTTTATTTCCTAGCCGAGGGTCTATAGGAGACAGCCTCTCCACCTTGGTGGGGGTAAGGTCTGCGTACATCTCATCCTCCCCAAACTTCACTTGTGATATACACTGGATATGTTGTTGATGTTGTTGTTGTTGTCATACTACTATTTTATAGCACCAGTACTAAAATATTTGATATACACGTGCAAAGCACGTGTCGAGAAACTAGTATTACTATAAAAGCATGTACTCAAAAAGTTGAAAAGTCATATTACTAAAATACCCTAAAAAATACTTAAATACCTTGCTTCTGAAAATCATATTAGTGTTACGTACTCCTGCTTCTAATATTCTAACAGTCACGACCCATTAAAGGAAAGGGCGTAAAAACCTAAAAGGCAAGTAGTCTCAACAATTGATCAACCGGGTGCAACTTTTCATTGCTTCATATAAATAGTGTTCAAATGGAAGCAACCTGCATTTAGTCAGCTTTTACATTTTCAAATTGTGGATATAGAGTACAATTTTCTGGAGATATCATTGTTTTGCACTCTCATTCGGTCAGGTTTTGGAATTGTAGAATTTAAAATTTCAATATTTTGCTTGGGATGTGAAAGAGGTCTGCTAAAGCTATTCTCAATATCCAAGGTACTCTATCTCCTAAACAATTTTAAAACTACTTTGTTTATAAAATACATTATAAGTAATTTTGATAGTCTGTTGTTTTCCTTTCGAACTAATTAAAGGGGTTAAACTATTCATGATGGATATTACAAACTTTACTAAAATCATCATACATTATTAACGCGTACATAACACAAGATGGTATTGTGTAGGGATTAAAGCATGAATAGATCATCGTTCCACTATTAATTCTAGCAGGTTTGACGTATTCCATCTTTTCTTACTCAACATCGAATGCTTTGTGTTGTGCCAAGTTAATTTCTTTATTCTTTTATGTATAATTATTAATTTAAAATTTTATTTGAATAATATAATAGTATTTTTATTAAGTATGTAAATAGTATCTTTATTAATACCTACCACGTCATGTCAATGTTACTCTGCTTGAAGTGTTGCCACATAAAGCAAAAAAAGAACAAAAAATATTTTGAAGAAGGGACACAGCTGATCCGCGAAGTGGTGCTATTTACTTCTTTCAAAAAACCAAGCTTCGGACGCTCATACAAGATTACTCAGTCCAACTTTTCATATTCCTTCATTAACACTCACAATCATTTTTTATTTTTATGTTATTTTGATTTGAAAATTAAATACATTCCTTTGTCTTTCTGTATTCGTCAACTGTGTCCTAAACACTGATATTGATACAGGATACTCTTTTCGTTTATTCGTTATTCACTTTTGATTTCTCAACATATTCTCTTCTAACAAGATTGATTTATTTGGTTTAATTGTTTGTATTTGGTTACTCACATAAATACTAATTTTGGTGGATTACCTTTGTGGTTCCGAATAATCATCGACAATCTAATTGATATGGTTGTTATTGAACTTATGCCTAACGTATAGTCATAATGAAGTAATTTGATTATTTGCTCACATAGTCAGTGCACTTTGGTTCCTTATATAAGTTTCATAGGACCAATACAAAGATCAACACTTGAAGGTTTTTTCAGGTCCATAATATCACTTGATGAAGAGTTACCACCATTCATAATTTGTATTATATTATTCGAACCAAATAAAGCTACTACTATATTATGTGTTTTAATAATATTGACTGGACGCATGAGTGGACATACACGTGCAAAGCACGTGTCGAGAAACTAGTTACTATAAAAGCATGTCCTCAAAAAGAGTAAAAGTCATTTTATTTAAATACCCTTTTAATTAACTTTAATTCCATGCATATCCTAAATAAGCAAAATACCCTATTTATTCAATAGTAGTAATACTTATTAATTAGAAGAAACTTCATTAATTGAAGTGTCGTTTCTAAAAAAAACACAAATTTTCATGAGCAATTTGATACCTTTATGACCCGGTGTCGTGGCTTTCTTTAAAACACACATTGATGTCTAACATTATGTCTCTCTTTCGAAGATTCATGCAATGTTTGCCTTGCTATGGCTCGATTTTAATACGTCTAAACCATTTAAAGTTATCATATTACTATAAAAGCATGTCCTCAAAAAGAGTAAAAGTCATTTTACTTAAATACCCTTTTAATTAACTTTAATTCCATGCATATCCTAAATAAGCAAAATACCCTATTTATTCAATAGTAGTAATACTTATTAATTAGAAGAAATTTCATTAATTGAAGTGTCGTTTCTAAAAAAAACACAAATTTTCATGAGCAATTTGATACCTTTATGACCCGGTGTCGTGGCTTTCTTTAAAACACACATTGATGTCTAACATTATGTCTCTCTTTCGAAGATTCATGCAATGTTTGCCTTGCTATGGCTCGATTTTAATACGTCCAAACCATTTAAAGTTATCATATTACTATAAAAGCATGTCCTCAAAAAGAGTAAAAGCCATTTTACTTAAATACCCTTTTAATTAACTTTAATTCCATGCATATCCTAAATAAGCAAAATACCCTATTTATTCAATAGTAGTAATACTTATTAATTAGAAGAAACTTCATTAATTGAAGTGTCGTTTCTAAAAAAAACACAAATTTTCATGAGCAATTTGATACCTTTATGACCCGGTGTCGTGGCTTTCTTTAAAACACACATTGATGTCTAACATTATGTCTCTCTTTCGAAGATTCATGCAATGTTTGCCTTGCTATGGCTCGATTTTAATACGTCCAAACCATTTAAAGTTATCATATTACTATAAAAGCATGTCCTCAAAAAGAGTAAAAGTCATTTTACTTAAATACCCTTTTAATTAACTTTAATTGGCAAAATACATACTTTGGTACCTTAACTTGTCCCGAAAACACAGTTACACACTTTAACTTTGCGGGTGACCTATTACCCCCCTTAACAAATTCGAACTATATTTAACACACACCTGAGATGTATAAAACCACTTGCACTCTGGGAGGTATTCCACACTCGCCTTATGGCGTTGCCACGTGGAGAAAATGATTTTCACCTTATTTAGCAAACTTTTTTATTTCTTTAATATTATCAAATATACAAATAAAAGAAAAGAAAAAAGAAGACAACAAAAATCCATTACCATTCTTGTTCCGTTGACAGGTTCTTCACATAAGAATGCAAGAATTTCTTACGAATTTTTGTCCCATATACCAAAGTTCGCATGTCAAGAAAATTAGCTTCTTCCCAAATAAATCGAGGTCTAGAAGAACAGCTACCATATTATGTTTTGCTGGAAGCACCTTGCCGGAAAATTTTCACGGTCAACGGAAAAATTCCGTCGTTTTCTCAAATCTTCTTACTTGCATATTGCTTAAGACCTAGCTACCAATTTAAAAATTTTCTTTTCATTCCACAACTTTAATTCTCACATCAACCACCTATACATCAAAATAACCCATTCCCACATATATGAATAACAAGGACCATGAATCTAAGGATAAAAGCAGATTGAGAAAACAAAATATAAACAAATCTAAACACAGAAACATCCATAAAATAAGACTGGAAGTCAATAATTTTGAATTGAAATTTGAATAGGAACACGCTGATGTTGGGAAGAGAGCATAGGAAAAGCAGATTGTCGGCGATCGAATGTTTATAAATGAGATTTGATAAATAGAATCCCTTTATGTGTTGGAACTTGGCGCATGTTATGGTGGTTCTGGTGGGTGGCGGCAATAGTTCTGGTGGGTGGCGGCAATGGAGGTTTTGGTGGTGGAGAAGAAAAGGGAGGAGAGACAAATAAGTTTGGAAAAGAAATGAAAAAAGAAAAAAGAATAAAGGATAGATAAAAAAACAAATAAAAAAGGCTCACACATAATCAAGTGTAATTAGTATATGGTATCCAACTAAAATCTGACAAGTGTACAATTTATTAAATTCTTAACAGATATTTTGATCTTCACTCGCTATTATGTTTTTCATTATCCACGTCATCAATTAAGTGGGTACTAATTCCAGTTCGAATTTGTTAAGGGGGGTGATGGGTCGCCCGCAAAGTTAAAGTGTGTAACTGTGTTTTCGGGACAAGTTAAGGTGCCAAAATATGTATTTCGCCAACTTTAATTCCATGCATATCCTAAATAAGCAAAATACCCTATTTATTCAATAGTAGTAATACTTATTAATTAGAAGAAACTTCATTAATTGAAGTGTCGTTTCTAAAAAAAACACAAATTTTCATGAGCAATTTGATACCTTTATGACCCGGTGTCGTGGCTTTCTTTAAAACACACATTGATGTCTAACATTATGTCTCTCTTTCGAAGATTCATGCAATGTTTGCCTTGCTATGGCTCGATTTTAATACGTCCAAACCATTTAAAGTTATCATATTACTATAAAAGCATGTCCTCAAAAAGAGTAAAAGCCATTTTACTTAAATACCCTTTTAATTAACTTTAATTCCATACATATCCTAAATAAGCAAAATACCCTATTTATTCAATAGTAGTAATACTTATTAATTAGAAGAAACTTCATTAATTGAAGTGTCGTTTCTAAAAAAAACACAAATTTTCATGAGCAATTTGATACCTTTATGACCCGGTGTCGTGGCTTTCTTTAAAACACACATTGATGTCTAACATTATGTCTCTCTTTCGAAGATTCATGCAATGTTTGCCTTGCTATGGCTCGATTTTAATACGTCCAAACCATTTAAAGTTATCATATTACTATAAAAGCATGTCCTCAAAAAGAGTAAAAGTCATTTTACTTAAATACCCTTTTAATTAACTTTAATTCCATGCATATCCTAAATAAGCAAAATACCCTATTTATTCAATAGTAGTAATACTTATTAATTAGAAGAAATTTCATTAATTGAAGTGTCGTTTCTAAAAAAAACACAAATTTTCATGAGCAATTTGATACCTTTATGACCCGGTGTCGTGGCTTTCTTTAAAACACACATTGATGTCTAACATTATGTCTCTCTTTCGAAGATTCATGCAATGTTTTCCTTGCTATGGCTCGATTTTAATACGTCCAAACCATTTAAAGTTATCATATTACTATAAAAGCATGTCCTCAAAAAGAGTAAAAGCCATTTTACTTAAATACCCTTTTAATTAACTTTAATTCCATGCATATCCTAAATAAGCAAAATACCCTATTTATTCAATAGTAGTAATACTTATTAATTAGAAGAAACTTCATTAATTGAAGTGTCGTTTCTAAAAAAAACACAAATTTTCATGAGCAATTTGATACCTTTATGACCCGGTGTCGTGGCTTTCTTTAAAACACACATTGATGTCTAACATTATGTCTCTCTTTCGAAGATTCATGCAATGTTTGCCTTGCTATGGCTCGATTTTAATACGTCCAAACCATTTAAAGTTATCATATTACTATAAAAGCATGTCCTCAAAAAGAGTAAAAGTCATTTTACTTAAATACCCTTTTAATTAACTTTAATTCCATGCATATCCTAAATAAGCAAAATACCCTATTTATTCAATAGTAGTAATACTTATTAATTAGAAGAAACTTCATTAATTGAAGTGTCGTTTCTAAAAAAAACACAAATTTTCATGAGCAATTTGATACCTTTATGACCCGGTGTCGTGGCTTTCTTTAAAACACACATTGATGTCTAACATTATGTCTCTCTTTCGAAGATTCATGCAATGTTTGCCTTGCTATGGCTCGATTTTAATACGTCCAAACCATTTAAAGTTATCATATTACTATAAAAGCATGTCCTCAAAAAGAGTAAAAGCCATTTTACTGAAATACCCTTTTAATTAACTTTAATTCCATGCATATCCTAAATAAGCAAAATACCCTATTTATTCAATAGTAGTAATACTTATTAATTAGAAGAAACTTCATTAATTGAAGTGTCGTTTCTAAAAAAAACACAAATTTTCATGAGCAATTTGATACCTTTATGACCCTGTGTCGTGGCTTTCTTTAAAACACACATTGATGTCTAACATTATGTCTCTCTTTCGAAGATTCATGCAATGTTTGCCTTGCTATGGCTCGATTTTAATACGTCCAAACCATTTAAAGTTATCATATTACTATAAAAGCATGTCCTCAAAAAGAGTAAAAGTCATTTTACTTAAATACCCTTTTAATTAACTTTAATTCCATGCATATCCTAAATAAGCAAAATACCCTATTTATTCAATAGTAGTAATACTTATTAATTAGAAGAAACTTCATTAATTGAAGTGTCGTTTCTAAAAAAAACACAAATTTTCATGAGCAATTTGATACCTTTATGACCCGGTGTCGTGGCTTTCTTTAAAACACACATTGATGTCTAACATTATGTCTCTCTTTCGAAGATTCATGCAATGTTTGCCTTGCTATGGCTCGATTTTAATACGTCCAAACCATTTAAAGTTATCATATTACTATAAAAGCATGTCCTCAAAAAGAGTAAAAGCCATTTTACTTAAATACCCTTTTAATTAACTTTAATTCCATGCATATCCTAAATAAGCAAAATACCCTATTTATTCAATAGTAGTAATACTTATTAATTAGAAGAAACTTCATTAATTGAAGTGTCGTTTCTAAAAAAAACACAAATTTTCATGAGCAATTTGATACCTTTATGACCCGGTGTCGTGGCTTTCTTTAAAACACACATTGATGTCTAACATTATGTCTCTCTTTCGAAGATTCATGCAATGTTTTCCTTGCTATGGCTCGATCTTAATACGTCCAAACCATTTAAAGTTATTTTTTTTCCGTTTCTCATCATTTGCCGAGATGGAGTTTATTGGAATCGACAATTATTATATTTCTTCAACTTCCAAGTTTCAATGATCACAAACAATTCTTGGTCATTTCTTCTATGCCAAATATATAGTAGCATGGTCTTCTCACGAGGAAATTCAATGATCAGAATACGTAAAGAACCAATTACCAATCGCTTATTTTAATCTGAAGCCATGGACATTCTAAGCGCTCGACCACGAAGAATATGTCTGCACTATGCATTTTTCAATGAAGTCCATGCATGTCTAAATAACCTAAATGCATTGTGAATATTGTTTAGCAATTATTCTTATTATAATACTTAGTTAAGGAAAGTAAATTAAAAAAATGTAATTCTAAAAAGTTGTGTTTATTCTAATTAGTAAGTAATTAATTTAATTTGAAGTGCCTTCTCCAAAGGTTCCTTTAAAGAGTAACTACATTTTAATAAAAGCTTCTGCAACCTTCAACAACTTTTCTGAGGAAAGGTACAAGAATGAAGAGTTATTCGGCCTAGATCGTTGATAGAACGACCTGACAATCATTTGTTAGAGTTAATTGATCTTAGACAAGAAAGTTATACGAAGCTAACTAATCAGAAATATTGCATCTAAAATCTTTCTTTTAGGCGTGAAATGGTGTTTGGAATAAGACAACATTTTAAGGGCGACAGTGGAGTCTTGACTTACTGTTGGCTGTTAAATGATTAACAATGAGTTAGAATCTTCATGCAACATCATGAATTGTTGTATTAGAACAAGTAAATTAAAAAAAAAAACCAAGCACAATTCATTCTTTTCATGCATAATTATTTTCTCAAAGTGTTGTTTTGATGATATCAATATTATTTTACAATACGATAGACTATAATACTTAATTACAACAATTATATCATCTTTTATGTCAGGTTTTAATAATTAAGTTGGTATCAACGTGCAACGCACGTTCGTAGACACTAGTAAAGGTAAATATGGCTCTTTGGTTCAAGTCGTTCATCATATTCTAATTAATAGCGATAAATATGACTCTTTGGTTGGCAAGTCGTGCAAATATTATCTCGAAGTTTCTTTTACAATAACGTAAACTTTATCAAAAATTTTTAAAAGTGTATGTTAAACTACGTAAGAATCAACGGATTTCAGTGAAAAAATGAATTATATTTTCATCTAATAACCTTAAAAGCGGGTATTTAGTTGGCAAACTATGCAAAAAAGAACTTGTATTCAAAGCGATTCTAAAGTGGCCACTTGATAGCAATTACTTTAATTTATAGATGCAGAAGCGGCTTACAAAGAATGGCTATATTTTGATTAATAATTATAAAAGTGGCTATAATGAACCATAGGCTTGCAAAAGTTGGCTATCGATTGAACTGCAAACCAAGAAGTGGCCATTTCTCTCACTCGGTGGCACAAACTGATAAGCATCACGACCCCAAGCAGGTCTCCCTCCACGCTTCTATAATAGTAGTAGTAAAGTAAAAAATAAACTTGAGGTAGAAAGTACTCCAATAGTAAATTTGTTGATTATCTAAACAAATCGTGAACTCAAAAGAAAAATTGAATTTGTTTGGAATTAACATTGTTTGACAACGTTCCGTCAAACTCTTGGCATCAAAGGAAAGCTCGTGGGTCCCGTATGCTTGTGGGTTAAAATCAGATCATTGCATGTCGAAAGTTTTACGGCGAGAGGCTAATAGGGCTACAGTTGTCAAGGTAATTTTCAAGAAGAACGAGGATATTTTAGGGATAATGGTAACAATATCTCGTAAATCTCGGTTATGCCCCTGCTATCAGCCGAAATTTAACAAGATGCATATGTGTGTATTTCCGTTAAAGCCAGAAAGTAGAGAAGAGATAGAGAAGAGATGTGGGCGGTCATTGGCGGCTTTGTAGCTATAGATAAATATGAAACTCTGATGATGGCTATGATCTTTAGCGCACCAACTGGGAAATGGGGACCCATGCATATATCCAAAACTAATTAGTCAGCATGCAGTAACAGCAACACAGCGAATAATGTTCCTATAGGATCACGCTCGACATGTAATGAAGTTCCTTCTCCAGTCATGTGATTCGTCCCTTGTGTGACGCAATACTTGTCCTTCAAAGCTACCCTTATATGCATAATGCATGCATGAAGCTAGCTAGCTAGCGCCAACCCATATCCAGCTTTACCTTCCTTGGCTCCCTCCTATATATAGCGTACACAACTTGTTTCAATTTCGAGTAGAAACTGGGAATCATGAATTCATTGTTCAGTTCCTTTGACGCTGTTTCAGCTGAATTTCTACTGGGACAAAAAGTCAGGGCTTCCATGCCCTGTACTTCTCCTGTCGTCTCCCAGCAAGAAGAAGATCAAGACCACATTTGTTCACAAATATCCAAGCTGGCAGCTCAACCTAATACAAAGCAACCCAATAAGCGGCCCTGCCGAATCTACCAACCGCAAGCTGGTTCCAGTGGCATCTGTTGGTTTTGCTCTTGAACTAATCAACCAAATGATCCATCTTCCGTTCAACTTTCAACCGACAAGCTAGCCTGCAACAACTACTAAGAATAAGCTACCTGAGTCAACAAATTAAAGCTAGGGTGTTGCCGCTCTTTCTCATCTGTTTACTTCTTTTTACATTGCTGCAGTCTACTTATTCCCTAGTTCCTGTGAATCTTGTGATTTTCTTTTAATATGTTAACCAGAGGAAGAGGGTTATGTAATTTGTGTACCAAAAAAATATTGTTGATCTAATTCGTATGTTCTTTTAACCCTATACAAGACGAGCAAAATAGTCGTTATTTAGTTGGCTGATGCCTTCTTCTCTCCCTCTCTCTTGGGCTTCATTTTATCCGTTTATATTCTCCTAGTTTCTTGTTATTCCCATTAGAAATTTCATACTCAATTGCCTAAATAAATATTTAAAAATTACGCTAGTAGTTTGGATTTTTTATGAATTGGGATGTCAGTTCAACGGTTACATCAAACTACCAAAAAGTAGGGAGTATTATCTTTTATATTCGGTTTTTTTTCAACTATGGTATTATATATGTCCATTCAATGAGGGAAAAGTGTACTAATTAAAGAGGAGATTACCAAATTATCGGATTGATTAATCATATTACTATAAAAGTGTCCTAAGAAAGTCAAAAGTCATTTTACCTAAATATCTTTTTAAATAATTTCAATGCCTAACATGTCCTAAATACCCTCTAAGTAATACTCTAAAAATGGATCGTTGGCTTAAGTAAAGCATTGTGTTTGTTGAACTGATGTAGGATCCACTGAAGTCCCAGTGAATTCAGACTGGCAGGAAGTCTATTTAGAATCTACACAAACATTTTCTGTTCAATCCATGTTACCTTGCATTTCTACATGAATATACCTGCGAGGCATGGATTTAATTGCATCCTTATTCTTAATATTCATACTAAAAGGTGTGAATTTACTTAAATTGGTGCTCTTAGGGAAATCTTTCTTTTGCTTTTAACTAAACTTTTCTTAGAAATTAACAATGTATGCTGTATTTTTCTTATTCTTTAGTCATCCTGAAACTTTATGACAATTTATTACTCTCAAGTGTTATTTTCTCAGTTTTGATATTTGAAATATTAGATGATATTCAAACTAAAGTTTATTATTGCTACTTTGTTTGTCTAGATTCCGAGTCATTCTCAAATAGATTCTATTGTACTTCTATCTAATTTTAGAATTGGCTATCGCCTATGAGTAACAATGGAATACAAGAATATTTGAGATATAAAGAAACAAGCTCATACTAAAGGACGAGAAGTAGCATGCAAATGTAATGCGTGAGAGCTATTCCAGTGTTAAGACAAATGCTACAACACTAAATTTTAGAAGATAGTGGTATTGGCAAAACTTGTATATGAGTGAATTTGGTTGTTAGGAGGAGAAGTAACAGATAGGAGAGAAGTTGACCATGTAGAACTTAACATATTTGTAAAAAAGTTTTGGTAATTAATAAAATATTGGTAATTGCACCTTTTGTAGAAAGAATATCAATACTGTTAAAACAACACCATAAGTGAATATTTATACATGAAAGAATGAAGCTCAAAATTTTGTGTATTTGTTCATTACTCATCTTACTACCATGGTGGATTTCATACCCTTTTGCTTGTACAAGGTGCACTCTATTCTTTAATCCCATCGCTTATCACCTGGCACCATAAATTTGATTATATGAAGCTATAGGTAAAACATCTTTCGATAACATTTAATTTCCTCCCTGATATTGAAGTCACATGTATCAAATAGAAGTTTCAATTTCTGTTTTCATAGGTTCACAATATTTCAATCATCTTGACCTCCACAAACAAGTCACCTCAAGACTTTCTATGATCATTCACAGAAACTATTAGTAATTTATTTTTTCATGTTCATCCATCAGTCAAATATGTATTTTACTCTTTCATGTATAATTATCATCTCAAAACATGGCTTAATAACATTATATTTTACATAAATGTATACTACATAACATGGCCTCACGTGCAACGCACGTGCCGAGATACTAGTATAAGAAAACAGTCGACAACAGTTTCTACAGCAGTAACTTTTGTTGTCAAACAAAATGATACGACTGAGTTATATATGCTCCCTCTTTAAACACACTATTGGAATCATGTTTTCCGGTCCTCGGTCGGCGAATAGGCTTTGCAATCCATCGAATAAGAAAATCAAGTAAACGAAAAGAGACTAAAAGTCTGTAAAAGAATCAGCTTTGCTTTTTATTTGCAGCATGAGATACTCAGTGATACCAGAATTTTAAAAGAATACATGTATAATATCTGGATTCTCCTGAACAGTGACTGCCTTGCAGCTCGACAGAATATAACTCTCGCTGCTCTTCACGGTGGAAGAGGATCTAGCTCGCTAGCTCTTCATGGTAGCTGCCTTGCTGGCAAAGTATGTGTTTTTACGGGTCAAATGATGTATACAGATGCCTTGACATACTAGAGCAGTTTCACAACCTTTTTCCAATCCCTCCAAACCTTCTCGCAACTCCAAATATTACCGCTTTTGTCAGGAGTCCACGATCAAGACCACAAGCAAGGGCAACTGCCCCACCAATAACTAGGAACCTTGGTATGTTCCTTCCGGCAGGCTTCTCAGATGAATCCTCAGGCTCAATCTCAGACAGATTGCTTCTGCTCTCCAATGATCTGACTTTATCAATGTCAACTTTGGTGTTTACTTGCGCCATAAAAGCACATCGTGATATTGGGACTTCAGAGGCTCTCTCTTTCTGGTATGCACGTAAAGCAGGGTCAATCTTCCTCACAGCTCCCCACATACCTTGCCTAACCCCAAGTTTTGCAATTTCCCAAGGTATACCCATGTCTTCATAATGAAAGAGTAACACTTCACATGCAGTCATTCGACCATCTCTCTTGGATTCAGCTGTTCATGGAACAAATAAAATTTAGAGTAGAGTCTTTTAAGTAATACAGATTTTCTCAGAGGTTGAAAAGAAACATTTAAAAATTCAATTTCAACACTGCTAGTTCCTATCATGACCCATAGGACAACTGCGTTTGATGGTGAATTATCATAGCTGCTTCAGTAACTTGCACTATTTTATTGGAAGTTGACAAATCAAGCTAGCAATATCACTATCGATTACCTGCTCGAATGCACCAACTTGAATAGTAGAGATCAACACGTCTTGGTTTGTTGCGACGGGGCACAGAGGAGCATGGCACACCCTGAAACATGTAGAGACTCAAGATTTTAAGATCTTAAACTATGATTATTCAAGATTTCAATAAAATGATGTAGAATGGAGAATATGCATATAGAGTGAGGGCAGCTAACATCAAAAAGCAACAAAGGAGGCACAGTCGACCAATATCAGGTCATACACAGTACTTTCTACCAGTTCTGAATAATCAACTCTCCAGAAGGCAACACTACTCAATACTCGTGCACCAACACTGACGATGAAGAACATCAGGTAGGTACTCCCACTAGGGTCCCTGCAGTTTACTCTTGAGGTTTCCCTCTCCCACAGGTAAATATGCTTCTTTGGGAGTTCGTTTTGAATTATCCTCACTATGTAATCGCAAATCTGACAGACGATGTAAAGTATCTAAGAGCCGAGGCTTGACTCAGAAGATGGACAAAATCTAAGAGCAGAGACTTGACTCCAACAGTTACCATACCAGTATGAAATGGCTGGTTGGATTAAATGTTTAAAACTGGAAGCATAGAACAAGATTCAATTGTTAGACCTGATGATAAGCTGATAACCATGAAAGCAGGAAGGAACAGTGCTCGTAAAGAATACAAGGTAATGAATGCTTCCTTGTCATCATCAAAACATCCCTATTAAAATATTTTACACAGCCCCTAGGACGACTATGGGATATGACTTGGATGAACAAGTTTCATCGGGGGAGAAGGTTCATCCCTGTATCTCCCTGAGTTAGTATGGAAATGAAACCTTAGTCCGCTTGTGGCAGTCGTGTCACCGGTGCCTTTGAAGGGAACACCAATCCAGTTTTGCCTTTCCGGCCGTCAATGAGTAAAGATTAACACATGCACAGCAGCAAAGCATATTCCATCCCTAACTGGATTTCTCTTAAAAATAATGCCAAACTCAGGAGAGGGAAAGGGTTAGAAGAGAAGATACTAAACCCTCTTAATTTAACTTGTGTACTTCTCCGATTTCCCTGTTTTTACTAAGAAAAAATGAACACAGATCTTTGCTCATCGATGTTCAGTTCACATCACTACATCAGTAAACAAAGGCATACGAACACAGCTAAAAGTAGTGAACCCTCTTAAAGCTGGTTTGAATACTAATAGTTCCAATTCAATGAGTGCAACTAAGATAATGCAAAATGTATATTAGTTTATCAGACTTCAGTTCCCAACAGTCTAAAAACATCCTGTTTAGGGACACCCTAAAATTTGATTCGCGTATTTCTAACAGTGATTCTCTGGCTTCCATTCATGTAACAGACATCAATTTTAGGTTAAGAGATGGCTTGAAAAGCATTCTATTTATCATATCAAACACAAATCTCAGTGAATCCAACGGTGAAGTGTATGCTGGTTTGACATATATAATTGGCACATACTAGTGGATTCATGTGAAGTTTTCAATCTCTCACCTTTGTGACACAATAATAAGTCTGGCCTGACTCCCAAATTCGACGGCCTATAATGTATTCTCTATCACTGCAAAAGAAGGGAAACTGGAGCCGAAATGATTTAGGGTCAGCGATACTTGAAAGAGGCAGGTATACACAAGTGAGCAATAGAAAGCAGGGGGGTGATACCTTACGGACCCACTGAACGAGCATGGTTCCAGTGTTAGGACAGTCTTGCAAAGTTTGAGCATGTAAAAGCATGTCATCCCACTTCAATCTAAATTCATCATCCCAGAAGAAATCCCTAACCATTTCAGGAGTGGCATCCTCATATACAGTTCTGCTACGATATTGGGGAGGTCCAGTCTAGTATGACATGAACATGATAATAAGTAGATAAAGATGGCTTTTTTATATAGAGAGAAATGAAAGGGGAGGGGCGGGTACCTGAGGATCTCTACGCCAAGCTTGATAGGACATATTAGAGGTAGAACGGTCCATCATCTGAATCCAAGCCTGTCCTCCATCTTTCTCTTCAACTAATTGGTCCAAGTAAACAAGGTCTGCCTCTGTTACTAGTGTTTTTTCGCCTTCAACCTGCTGCATTGAACTGATAACAAAACATTCAATTAATATTATTAAACATTCAATTTCAAAAAGGGAACTTTTGAAATTGTGTAGCGAAAGTTTGTAACCTGGAAATGGAGGGCGGGGATTGAGTTTCCTTGATCCAAGAAATGAAATTGAGGGATGAGGTTGGAGGAACAGTAGAAGCCCACTTGGGCTTCCAAGCCCATCCCACCAACACCCCAACAACAACAGCAATCCAGACGGGCACCATAAACATAACCAGCTCTAATAATACCTCCCCTAAAGTGGGTCTTTGTAAAATCTCGAGCAAAGTTGCTACCAACGCCATAACAAAAAAAATAAAAAATAAAAAACAAACCCCCGATTCAATCGTTAAAAAAGGTACAACCTTTGAGGACGGCGATGAGTCAAGGGGTTTCAAGAAGGAAAAAAAAAAAGATAAAAGGAAAGCAAGCCTAAGATAGAGAAAGATAGCAAGTTGGAAAGAAAGAGAAGAAGAAGCTATAGTAATAAAATGGAAGGAGAAAAAGAGGATAAGGATGTAAGATAAGTAGCGGTAGAGAAACGTGTTATTCGATTGCTGGTAGGCCCTCTTTCATGGTTGTGTATGTTATGCCTTCCAAATAAAAATTAATTGTAGTTGCAGTTTTTTGTTTGGTACGTTATATTGGGGATGCCAACTTGTGGCTTTTATAATAGACTTGTGTAATATAATGCCTCTGGAGTCAAAATGTTGTTGCAGTAGTAAGTAGTACTAGTATCGCCGCGTTTTCATCTTTCTCGTTCAAACCATTTGACTTTGCCTCGACCACCTAACATAACATCTATTCATTTAGACCACTCGCAAAATGTGCACTCTTCTTGTGCTTCATGTGTTGTAAATATATTCAAGGATTTGGCCGGTAATATCTTAGTTGCCGCTCAGTATACCATGCAGTAATGTCAACTTAATTAGTGGCTTCGATTTATTTTTTATTTTATAATACCACTCTCGCTAGGTTGGGGGGTTCTTATGACAAAAGCATGATACATAATGTAAGGGCAAAATTTACACAATTTGATACCATTTCATGAAGAACCAACAGCTACCATGTTTAGTGATGGTGGGGTTAAGTCTCAAGTGATTTATCATCATCTTGTGACCTGCCAGACTTGTCCAATGTGATATGCAATGCTCTTCCTTATGTGTACCAATCCTACAAGCTAATGACTGCTTCAATGTCCCGGTGAATTGGCCCTCTAAGTTAATAGTGAAAACGGATTTTTATATGGAGAGACACTCAACTCATGAAAATTACTAAAATAAGTCATTATTTTCCTTTCTTATCCTCTCCCTTTTTTTTAATTTTTTCTTTCAATTATAGCACTTTCTTCTTTAAAAAATAAAAAACTCTAGCTTCCAACTTTCTTCTCTTTCTCCTTCCTTCTTTCCACTACCGTTGCGCCCCTCTTTTCTTACCACATATATACTCTATATGTAACAAACTAACAAAGCTGGAAAATAAATTGAAACTTTTAGGGAAATAAAGGTTAGAATCTTTGTTTACCACAACCCTATTCCAATTTTTTTGTTGATTTATTAACTTCGAAATTTTGTTTGAACGGCCATTTTAATGGTGGTCAAGTTGGTTGAGCGGGCGATCTTTCAAATAAGTTGTCTTGGATTCAATACCGCCTACCTATGTTTTTTGGGCGAGCTCGTCGAACAGACCTTTAATATAGTAAATGACCTCCTTAATTAATGCCAAAAAGTTGTCTTTCATGTAAAATCAATAAAAAAGTGGTTTCAAACCAAAGACCACTGCTAAAGTGGTCTTTGGTGCACTTCGCCCTAAGTTTAACAGTAACTTAAACAGATATATATACTTATAAGCTTATTAATGATGTTTGATAACTCAATAAGTCATGGGCTTATAAGCTCTTATGTGATTAAAATAAGTCAAAAGTAAAAAATTAGTAAATCCTAACTTATCAAAAATGAGTTATAAGCTCCTTATAATAAGCTAACCAAAATGGGTTCTAAGACCCCAAGATTTTAAGTTAAAATCCGAATGTCTGAAGGGCAACAAGCAGCCAAAAACTAAATAGTTTTATAAGTTACTATAACTTAAATGGTGCTTTTAAAATAGGCTCTTCGTGCATTTGCACTGGTCCATAAAAATTTTGTGCAGCAGCCACTTTTAATACTGGTATTTGGTTTGAGGCCACTATTTTCTTTGGTCTTACACTAGAGGCCATTTTTGGGCCTTTACTAAATAAACATTGACTTAAGTTCTGATCATTGACTGAAGTTCAGTCCATACGGCCCCTGGACTGAAGTTCCATCTTTAAGGATTGAACTTCAGTCCATATGGTCCTGGACTGAAGTTCCATCTTAAGGACTGGACTGAACTTCAGTCAACATGGCCCTGGACTGAAGTTCTATCTTTTAAGGATCGAACTTCAGTCCATAGGGCCCTGGACTGAAGTTCAATCTTTAAGGACTTAACTTCAGTCAACATGGTCCTGGACTGAAGTTCTATCTCTTTAAGCGAAAGTGGCCACAAACTAAATATTTTGGTATTAGTGGCCAGTGCCCAAAGACCAGTGCAAAAGTGGCCTTTCGTGCACTTTCCCCCACTGGTCCCACTTTCCCATAAGGCCCAAGATTGTCATGGGCCTTGAGGCCCCCAATTTGCAAAAAATATTACTATATGTACCCTCTTATCCTTGGTTATGGTTTTTTGTCCATACTTAAAAATAGTTTAGTAAAATGGCCTCGGTAGTCAACACTTCACTTTATAAATTTACAAGTGTTCCCTCGGGGGAAACACTTCAAGTATAAATTGCAAGTGCTGCCTGTAAGGCAACACTTCAAGTTATCTGGGGGAGAATGTTGACAGAGATGAAAGGTCAGGTGCTGCTATGGAGGCAACACTTGCAGCACTTGTCATTTTATACTTGAAGTGCTGCTCCCATAGGCGCACTTGTCAAGTTTAAAACTTGAAGTGTTGCCCCCGAGGGAGCACTTACTTAAAATTAGTAAGGCTATTTTTGTAAAACTACTTTAAATGAGGTCAATAAGGCAAATTATCGCCTAAGGTGTTATAGTTTTGTAAATTAACCTCCCAATTTGGTTCCATCTTGCCTGCGAAGACTGCAGATAGGATAACAAGCAGTGTGAGTGTTATCTATCCACTTTCTATCTTCTCTTCCAAATTCTTGAGTTTACATAGAATACTCAACTAGTATCAGAAATGGCTTCTTTAACAACCTGTAGTCATTCTGGGAAGCTCTCTTCTCAGCTTTTACCTTCTTCTTCTTCATCCCTTATTAACTTGTCCTCAACCCAACACGTGGCTATTCACTTTCCCCAAAAGCACACTACTCCAACATTAAGGCCTCTCACTGTCATTTCCATGGCTCCCCCTAAGCCTGGTGGTGGTAAAGCCAAGAAAGGTACTTACTTTCTTGTTTTCATTGTTTTGCTTACTTTATGTGTACGATAAAAAGAAAATTTTCAATCTTGTTTTGACAGTGACTGGTATCATAAAGCTGGCTCTAGAGGCCGGGAAGGCTACACCCGCTCCGCCTGTGGGTCCCGCCTTGGGTTCCAAGGGTGTTAACATTATGGCATTCTGCAAAGATTACAATGCCAGGACTGCTGATAAAGCTGGTTATGTCATTCCTGTCGAAATCACCGTCTATGATGTCTGTTACATGAAGACCCCTGTTCCTTTTTAATTTTTTCCAAATGTTTTAGTATCTGATTATTATGGTCTTCCTATGTTTCCAGGATAGAAGCTTCACTTTTGTCTTGAAGACCCCACCTGCTTCCGTTTTGCTCATTAAGGCTGCAGGTACCTTCTTTCAATCCTACACTCAGTAATCCTGAATTGGACTTCCTTTTTTATCTGCTTATTGATTCTATGCTGGTATTCCATTTTATTCATGTTCAGTCTCAACTTCTACAATATGTTCAGCAACAATACGTTTAGCTTACCATTTAGCTTACACATGGATATAGCCATATGGTCATGTTGTCCTCACCCTCGCAAAGACAGTAAGAAAGGACGGAATAGTTGATCATTTGATCTGCCGCTAAATAGTCTGGATAATGTCCTTCAAAGTTTTATTAAGCAGAGATATTATGCTCAAGCTCTTCGCTGGTACTGGAGTATTCCATGATACACGAGTACAAGAGAGTTTGGAGGTGGCTACCTTGGTGCCGAATCGATATCAATCATAACAGCAATCTAGTTTTGGATGAGGTCATCATATCATGGCCTATTATACTACCATGCCCTTGATTGTTTGTCTTCAGCTTCCAATGCATCTCGATGTATTAGGGCAACTGGTGACCTGTCTTCACTCTTCCATAAGTCCGTAAATATTTGATTGCAGTTTGTAGACTTTAAGCCTGGAGAGTACTTAAAATAAAAATCTTTAGTCTTTAAACATGGAATTTTATGACAAGGAGGAAGATGAACGGCAATAATTGGCTGATAACAGTTAAACACCTCCCCGTGCACTTTCTAAGCGAAAGATGCACTCGAAGACTCTACCACTCTATATCTCGAAGACTACAACTCAATATACTATCCCTTGATCATGGCTTGAATTGGGTATTAGAACAGGTTTTGGTTTATAATATTTAAACACCTCAAAGTGAACTTTCTAACAAACGATGCTGTTGAAGACGACAGCTCAGCATAATATCCCATGATCTTAGCTTGAATCGGGTAATAGAACAGGTTCCTTTAGAGTCTTGTTTATGAAGATTTTCCCTCCTTTCATGATAGTTTACATCATATGACGTAGACATGGAGGTTAAATGAATTCTATACTTGATGGCAAACTCTCTTCTGATTTTCAATGTTGCTCTGCTAATCGTGGGCAGAAAGGAGGAAAGAAAAAATAAATACTGAATGTTTGAATTAGAGAAAACAGTTGAGATGCCCTCTCTGGTTGGAGGATGGCAGACCTGTCGAGGAACATTTTCGAATCCACTTATCTTTTCTCTCTTTATTTTTCGAAAATATGTGGCAATTGATGAATTCTGACTATCATAAATATGTAAAGTTGTTGCTTGTGATCTCTCTCTTGCTACACTTTATCCAATTTGTTCAACTCAAAATTTTGAACACTGTCCCCTCAGGTTTTCCACTTATATCATCCAAAACAGGCTGTAGCTTTTATACATTTAGCAGTTGGATTGACAATAGTATTGCCGAATGACCTATTCCATTGGGAATCCTAAGAATGCAATCCTATTATTTCGATCATGCTATCCAATATCCATGCTTCACCAAACTATAAAACACATGAAATGAATCCCTTGTTTCTTGGATAAGCACTATTCTTTTGGTCACAGTTGATTATGGTAACATGAAAGGTCATACATAAAGTTGATAGCAGTGGGTGAAGGTTGTTGTTCTGTGCAAGTGTATCAAACAACTTGAAGAGAACATGTTAGAATTCATTAGCTTGTTCTAATAGGTCGTTTTAGCATGGAAGGAATATCGCCCTTCATTGGTATACTGTGGACAATCCTTTAAAAAAAAACTCTTGCCCCATTTTCAGGTAAAATGCCTGGCACTGAGTGCTTGATTATCTTGATGAATAAGATCTTTACTTATCCCAAAAAGAAGAAGTGTAATTACAGAACTTTCGTGTCCAATCAAAGTAGCTCGTATTGTGGATGTCAATGTGAAAAACTTATGCTGGAGTTCTTTCTTATCCCAATAAAATTGAGGTTTTACTCTTGTCAAAAAAAAAAAAAAAAAAAAAAAATTGAGGTTTCACGAAGCTACTATGGTGTACTTGATCAAAAACAGTCCCTTTTGTTAGTTTGGACTGATACTTTTGGTTAGGTTTCAAAGATGTAAATCTTGACACTAATGGATTAATTTTTTTATCAAATTTGTAGGAGTGGAAAAAGGTTCCAAGGACCCACAGAGGGAAAAAGTGGGAAAAATAACTATTGATCAACTGAAGGCAATTGCTCAAGAAAAGTTGCCAGACCTTAATTGTTCTACCATTGAATCTGCAATGAGGATTATAGCTGGTACTGCAGCTAATATGGGTATTGACATTGACCCTCCGGTTCTTGAACCTAAAAAGAAAGAACTTGTGTAGTCTTGGTTTACCATTGTACCTGTTCTATTTCCATGTAATTTTTCCATGTTCTTTTGCGAAACAAGTGTCAATCACATTAACCATGTAATTGGAAGAGAAGTAGATTGCCTCCCGAAAGAGGATGTGGCAGTAGACACCTTCAAATCTGTGTCACCCTGTTGTGGCTCTCTTGGATAGCCAGTTTTCCAAATTTTTCAATACTATAGATCATTCTTCCCTTGTTTCTTCTGAATGCACACGCTGATGATGAAGCAATCCAGGAGCTGACTGTTAGTATCTGTATTCTTTATGGCAGCTCGCCCCGAGTATAATACGAACATGCTCCTATATCCAAGTGTTGAGGACGCATCTTTTGTCATTTGAAGTTAAAAGGGCATTGTATATTAACAATCGTTTTTTACCTTGGACAGAAGAAGAATTAGCATTCGTACAAGCTAAGGGTAATTGAGTCATATAATTCAACCACACCATTTATCATGTTTCAGCAATTACTCCAGTCTCCATGTCACTATACGCTTGGGAGTTATCGTGTCTAATACACTTACATTGAAGGAATTATTACCTTACAAAAAGAAACTAAACGCATTGTAAGAAAGATGAATGCCTAAAAGTCAACATGTCTCCTCCGCTGTCGTGTACGCATGTAGTGGTCTGGACGTGGTGGATGTAATTAACAAAATAAGGACGCGTCTAGGCTCATCATGCTCTGATTTATTTAAGAGATCGTGATCGAGTAGGTCATTTTTTTAAAATTCAAATACTGTGATTAAGAAATGCTAAGTATTTGTATTTGTAGGTTTTTTGCTTTTTTTTCATTTCAGTGTGCAGTTTTTGATGACTTTATAAGTAGCTAGGTGAATTAGCTATAAGAGAAAATATTTTAAGAAAAGGGAAAAGGAGGGCCTTGAATAATATTGAAGTCGCAAAAGGAATCGGACAACTGATAAATTTCTTCTCCCCCGCCCCGCGTGGAAAGCTGTCTTTTATACTACTAGTTTATATATATACAAACAAGACTACATACAAATATCATTCAATACTTGCTCATTTTTCTTCTTCATTTCCATCTCTCCCTTGTGTTGTTTTCTTGCTTCCAAGGTAACATATTTACTTGCTCAATCTCATCATATTTAGCCAGCTTTTTCGGTAAAAATGAGCGATGAGAGACGCGCCCCTCGTTTGAATGAGAGGATCCTCTCGTCACTGTCCAGGAGATCTGTTGCTGCTCACCCCTGGCACGATCTTGAGATAGGTACGCCCTACCTTCCTCGCTCATCCCCTACTACTCTTTTCATTCTTCACATCAATTACCAACATACCTTTTCTTCTCTTTTCTTATCTAGGACCTGAAGCTCCAAAGGTTTTCAATGTTGTAAGTATATATATGCATACACATAGTGATGTCTGATTCCAGCATATATAAAAGAAAATGGCACATACTCTGGTTCAGCATTTTAGCTCTCATTTCTATCATCCATCTGCTTACCTGATGTTTTCTACATTATCCTTATTGGCTATGCATTGTGCGGATAGGAGGCCTGTCAATATGCTCCTCCTAGCTAAGATGAGATAGCTATCTACTGCAATTGTTAGCCCGATTCTTGCCATCTGCAGAAGCATGATACTAGCTTCTTATCCAATCCTTCTTTTCCTTCTTTCTGCATCCTGATTATAGTTAGGGAAGAGTAGAAATGAGATCGACAACAAGTCTTTCCTTGCAGATTAAAGAAGAAATGCAGCAATATTATAATATCTTTGTTTTTCGATTTCTTTCTTTTGGTAGTCTGTGGCTTACTCACTGCATCCTCACAGGTCATTGAGATCACGAAAGGTAGTAAAGTCAAATACGAGCTTGACAAGAAAACTGGTCTCATTAAGGTATGACACAATGATCCAACCTAAGGTAGATTGAGCGATGCTCTGCTTAACATGCATGGTGAAAGGCATCGTTATCTTGCCATTCTTGTTCTCTATTTTAAAGAGACGCTTAGTCAATCTCCCTTATACCCTCTATGAACAGGTTGATCGTGTCCTATACTCTTCAATGGTGTACCCACAAAACTATGGCTTCATTCCTCGAACGCTCTGTGAAGATAATGACCCCATGGATGTACTAGTCCTCATGCAGGTAAGCTAGTGAGATGAATGCCTTTCCCTACAAAATTTTAAAACGGTAAACATATCGTGTTAGCGAAGCGTCTTTGTCCAAACTAATCCACAGCAAAGGTCTTCAAGAGACTGATTGAATTGAAATTGTTTTTTTTTCCCCTAGGAGCCTGTCCTCCCAGGTTGCTTCCTTCGTGCTAGGGCCATAGGTCTGATGCCTATGATTGATCAGGTTCCTAATTTTCGTCTCATACAGTTGAGATTTATTATTAATTCCTAATGATGACGGGCTTAAGTGACAAATCTCTTCATCAATCCAGGGTGAGAAGGATGATAAAATAATAGCAGTGTGCGCTGATGATCCTGAGTATCGCCACTACACTGATATAAACCAGCTTCCTCCTCACCGCCTGGCTGAAATCCGCCGCTTTTTTGAAGACTGTATCCTCTCGATCTTTTAATTAATTTGCTCCTCGGATTGAAAATATTCTACAAGTATAATTTTCTTAACTTGTCATTTAGATAAGAAGCTTGAGAACAAGGAGGTTGCTGTTAACGAGTTTCTGCCTCCAAACACCGCTGTCGAAGCTATCCAGTACTCCATGTATGATCTACTGCATTATGATGTTTAAACATGTTCATTACATCGATCTTAGTAACATATTTGACCACATTTTTTGGGTTTAAAAGAAATTAACATCATTTGCCTTGTTACTTTCGTGCAGGGACCTTTATGCTGAATACATACTACAGACACTGAGAAAGTAATCTACGGAGCATGCTATCAAAGTATGTTGTTGGTATTATTATTGGAAGTGGACTGTTGCAAGTCATTTAAATGATTTAGCCGATTTGCTGAGGGGTCATATTGTGAATGTTGCATTCTTCTTTTCATAATCATTTTCTTTGTATTTGTTTTTGGCGATAGATATCATTCAACTTGGGACATGAATCAAAGTTTATATTTCTTGCTCTATTATTCTACAGATTCACTTTTCGATGGCACCTACGGTCCGTCCTTTTCTGTTTCTTTGAACTTGCAGGAATCAATCCCAGTTCTGTAGTTAGATTAAAGTCCCTAAAACCTTATCTACAAGGCATATAGATCCTACCGTTCCTAGAACATATGCTAACTTTTTTTTCGGAGAAAGGACAAACTATAATCTTCTTACGCCATATCCAGAGTACGATACTAAACCACAGGGGAGTTCTATAGGCAAACGAAGAGGTCAATTGAGTTAGCGGGTCCCAAATTCCTCCAGGTGAAGTCGCAAACTCTACTCGTTTACATGGCAGCCATGAAAGGCCACGTTTTGACCCTGCTAAGCTGAATATACCACCCAGCCTGTTATAAATCTTTAGTACTGGAAGCGGTTTGTAGGTGCTATTCTCTAAAGTGAGTTTAGTTTGAGCTCAAATTTCAGACTGTTGGACATGCAGGAAACTTTACAAATTAATTTTTACAACAAATCTACTAAAGAAGTTAATTGTTTACTCCAGGGCAAAACAGCTCATTGCTCCTATGGGCAAAGATTATTCCTTAGTCTATCTGACTTGGAATAGTTGTTGCTAATATGCTATGGATTAAAGAAACAGACAGAAGTCTAACTAATAGCAGTATTAGCTTTCAAAAATACTCATCGAATACCATCTTTAAAATCGTTGAGAAATGAGAAGGTAAAAAAGGTTAAAGAGATGGATCCAGCATTTTCAAGAGCCAACAAGACTTGCGATCTGCACAGCAACAGTTTCAGAGAGCTCTGCTAATTATACCAGAAGCCTCGATCAACACACAACTACTCCCTGGTTTGGTGATACACTTGTCAAAGCATTTCTCCCTCACCGTCTGAAATAAATTTATAAAGGTTAGCAGCAAAACTTTGTTAAAGGACCAGTAAGTAAGGTATTTGAATTGCTGTCATCCAAAACAAGTTTCAGCATCATAAATGGCATTGGTAAAGTCAACTTAATCTACTACTCCAGAAAATGTATCAAAAAGTTGAAATAAATTATGAAATTACTGTGTGTCCTATTGAGATGCCATTGACAATCTAACGCACTGCACCTCACCTAATTAATGACAATTGACAACCAAATAACTTGACAGTGAAAACAGAATAGCACAGAAACAAGTATGAGGTAAATATGAACTATTATGTTTTTTCATTCTGTTAACGAGTAGTTGAGATAGGATCAGAAGTTAGTTAAAACTAGATTTAAATGTTAGTTAAGCTGTTAAGTGAGTAAGGGCAGTTTAGTAATTTCATAGTGTCCAAAAATTAGTTACAACAGTTAGTACTGCTATATATACTCCCTCGTGTACATTGCTTTGTATTCAGTTAAATAACAATGAGTTGATTTCTTCTCTCTACTCTCTCTTCTTATCATCATCATCATCATCCTCTCAATACATAACACATTCAGCTGATATATGCAGAAAGAAATCAGCCGATCGGATGATCAAGTATCTAAAATCACGTACCAGTTCAATCAATTAATTTCGTCATATTTATATATTTACTCACAGAAATGGGACCAAAATGAGCCAAAAGGATATACAAAAAATAATACATACAATGCATGTCCTATGTATGTATCGTGTATATATATGGAGATACAACATACATAAAGAGTGTATAGAAATGAAATAGAATAATAATTGTATTAATGTATGTCTAAAGTATGTTCAATGTACCATTGTAGATATGTCGGAGTTATACTACCATACAAGAATATACAAAAAATAATATATAACAAAAAAATCTCAGGCGCCTGGCGATGGTGGCTAGAGGTGAAGACGGAAGGGGGCATGTATACGAGCAGCTGGAGTGGCAGGGTTGTAGGAGGGGGGATCTAGAATTTTTCCTACCATTTATACATATTTGATATGTTTTATTAAAAAAAATGTCATGTTTGTGTGAAGTGAAATGTATATTTGCTAGTTGTGCAATCACCCCAAAATTTAACTTGGTAACCACTTTTTAAGCATCTAAAAGAGAAACAACCAACATTTACGAACTTCTAAAAAAATAGCCATAGCTTAAAAAAATGTTTTTTTCTAAAAGTAGCCACTAAAAGTCCAAGAATTCTCCTAAAATTTTCTAGTCGTTTAAAGTCTCATGATAATTTCCTAGGACTTCAAAATATGAAGCCCTAAGAATATTTCCTAGAACTTTGACCTAAATCTAAGAAAAATTTCTAGTAGTTTAGCTAAAAACTTAAGAAAAGTTTCATGTGAGTTTATTTCTATTCTTCAAACAAAGTTTCATGTGAGTTTATTTCTATTCTTCAAACAATTTCCATTTTTTGTTGTAGTGATATTTTATTTAAAACTTTGTAATTACTGGCTATTTCTTGTTGAGCGGCTATAAAAATGGTTATTCCTCAATAAAATCCAGATAAATTGGCTGATTTGCAGAAATATGTTACAAGAACAAATGGTTTGCCTTTTTGCCCGTAATAACGGATGTTTTGCGAAAATGCCCCCGTTAAGATTTAATGAAAAAAATTCGGACGAAGATATTCATGTCAAGTTTTTAGGTCGGAGGCAAGACTTGCCTTTATATCTTTCCGCTTTTCAACACTTATCTCTTCAAGTGTTAGCAAAAGGTCATACTTGCCGCACTTGGTCGTAAGTCTTGACAAAGGCCAAGACTTGCCTTTGACCCCTCTCTATTTGCCAACACTTACTCTTAAAGTGTTGGCAAAAGACAACACTTGCTGCACTTGGTCGTAAGTGTTGGCAATTGCTAAAACTTGCCCCTTTTAGTCTTTTCCTGCATTCTCGCCATATAACTAGAAGTATTGTCAAAACAGTATTTGCCTTTGAAGTTTTGACAATTGCCAAGACTTAAAAAAAATTTCTTGACGTCTTGGCTCCGGGCGAAAAAAAGGTATTTTACTAAAATATTTTTTAGCGCAAGTATTTTGTAAAATCACTCATTATAGAGGGTATACGGCGAAATTCTTTGGATAAAATTCATTAGTTGGACCCAATAGCTAAACGAGTGAAGCAGTCCAAATACTCAACGTCATCAATTCACTTATAGTGACTTGGCAAGTGACATATAAATGAATTTGGCTTGCTAAACATATTACGTCTATTGATAATCTGAATGTCATACTAGAAAGAAGACAAGAACGCCAGGATTAGCATCTTTTTGCGGTTATATAATATACAAGAAGACAAAGCTCCTGGGATTAAGTGAGTAATAGAAATAGCAGTGCATGCACCTGCAAACCGTTTGGAGTTATTAACTACAGTAATTAAATTAGTTATATATAGTAGTACTTAATAATGGAGCGTGATTATTTTGATCATGTGTGACAGTACAATAGTTACACCTGGCTAAATACGACAAAATAGCTTTAGAGTCAAGACTGGACTCTTGCATTGTAGTGTACATACTAGCTATTCTTTTCAATTTTGTGAGAGCGACTTGCCTTTAATCTTATATTCTATTGCAACTATAGCCCATTTTAATTTTTAATCTGGAAATTCCACATTTCATATTCTTCTAAGTCAAGTTATTCAATTTAACTATCGCTTCAAGTTTTCTTTTATGTGAAGAATAAAATGATTTCCAGTAGCTATACAAGAATACGTCAGCAGCCCCTGTGCAAATGACGACTGCTTTGCCATTGCTACATATCGAAATTAATTAATCTTTATTCATAAGTATATACTAGGAGTAGTAATAATGACATCGAATAGATCACCAATAAGATAACTGCAGCTTGATATTAATTAATGCAAGTGGAAGAGCTGCCCAACGCCCCTTAATTGAGCATGTTGCTTCCAAACTGTACAACTAACTTTAATAAGTTCCTTAATTATTTCAATTAGTACTACAGATCTTTACGTACATGTACTTTATTTTTATTAATTTCTTCAAGAAAAACGGCAAAATAGAAGGTTAAAGTATATACAAGAAAAAAAAGATGTTATAAACATTTATATAAGAATAACATGACGATCATATTCGGCGAACATAAAGGTAGAAGGCAGTAATAGTGAGAATTTAATTATGCTCTCCGAATATGATTATGTGTATGACATGCACCAATGTAGATATTACGTTAAAAATGGAAAGAAAAAGAGGAGAAATTTAAGACTCCCACAAACGGTTAAAATAGTTATTAATATTAAAAATAGTCATTATATTTCTGAATTTACAGTAACAAAAATAAAAGGAATTAAAGGTCTTGATCATGTGTAGATATGAACCTAAAGGGTTAGGTAGTTATTACTGTAATACTATATAAACAAGAAACGCGAATAACACAAAATTCATGCCTTAAAATTGAAGCTAGCAGCAGCTTGTGTGTGTTGGGTAAGCACAATGTGCTATACTTGTAGTATATACGTACGTAGATGACCTTCCTCTTTTTAAAAAAGTCATTAAGTAGGTAGATATATATTGCAATACGTGTGCATAAATTAAAGTTCAAAGGATCGGTCGGCAACCTGCATGCTGGGGAAGACGGAATTAAAAAGATGAGAGTGGGGAGGAGGTGTGGGTAGGTAAACTTCATCATTTCTAATTGTATATATTCATGAATATAATTGAGTAGTAGCTAGTATCCTACAAAGATGAAATACCCAGCTCCGTCCTTCCAGGTTGTCAAATTCAAGAATACATTTTCCTTTTGCGGCCTGAGATAGTGATTTCACAGCTGAGAATCTTCAATATTGCCCACTCATATTAATTAAACTTTACCCCCATTATTTATATACTAAACCCACACCCACAAAACGTTTAATAATTCCAAAATCTTTTCACCACGCCATTCATCCGTGGTCCATGTCATGGTCCCATCTCCATGACTATGAGGTAGAAACATTCAACTTGGTCACCCTTCATCCTACCATCTCAAACTGGTTTCCATGCGGAGCTTTTTAATTTCCTTCTTCAAATAAAACTCCTCTCATGTCTTAGCAATACTACCATATATTGGTCGTCACAAAAATATGTAAATCTAGATTCAATATGTATCATAATCCCCTGATAACTTACGTACCCTTCTTTTTTTTCCGACGTACATTCAATTGTTTGCCTCCTACAACAAACTATCTTGATTTGTTGCGGCATAGTCTGTCCACAATTAATGAAATTTGACATTTGTATCATTTGCATTAATATAAAAGTAAAAGCTAACTTTACTTTCTTGCCTCAAAAAGACTACTAAAGTTTTTAATTTGATGGGCGTACGAGAAGCTGACAATATCACATGCACTTCTAGTTAAAAGACTACTTGTTGGGATATACTAATAACCATGCAGTTTTAGTTAAATAACTTATTATTGAACAATTGATGATTTATTTGTTAAATATAATAAAAATATTTAGATCAATTATTTGTCATGTGCGTTCTATTATTTATATCCTAGATGATTTAGTATATAGAGTTTTAGCTTATATACAAAAGATTAAATCATCTATTTGTAAATAATAAATAAATATTTACAATCTAATATGAAAGTTGGATGATTGTAGCATAAGATTACATATAATTTATCTTGATTATGAAAATAATATAGTTACAACTTCTAGTTCTAATGCTGTTTGTGTGCATTGAATGGACCAAGTAGAGATAAGTGTTTGTACACTGACTATATAAAATAAGTTTGTAGCTCATCAATTGTACTTATATTTTCAATCTTAATATAGTTATTAAAAGCAATGTGTGTTGTTCACTGTCTTAATTTATCAAATAGTGAGGTCCAGAATATTTGATCAAATAACTTCTGATAAGTTAGATAATGATAATGTGCATGTGAGAATCAATAATTAGTTGATAGAATCCAAGTCTCTGTATGGATTGATGACGCCCCTTTATGAAAGCTTATAAGTTTTCATGTGTAAATTTGGCAAGTGGATTTACATCATGCACATCGAATTAGTTAAGCAGAAGTCTAAAGGATATTAATTTAGTTAATATTTAATATTAGTGATTGGTGTATGTAATCTTAACATTGGGAGTTGAGTTAGGTTTTGACTGAAGAATTTGAAACTCAACTGAAGAGTGCAATTACGAATTTCAAGGGTTCGGTTTGCTTGCTCTCATGAGCTTGTTGACGCATACATATAAGAAGAAACTACTTACAAACTTCGATGGTCATCATAAATTCTTGATGTGGGTGGCGCACAATGAATCTTCAGATAAGACCACAAAGGAGATAGGGTTATGTAAAATTTAGTGATGAGTCATGTGAAGCTTTAGATTGTTGAGTATGGGAACAAACATCCCACATTGGTAGTTAAAAAAAAAAGTCAGATGCATATAAAGTATATACATACTCTTAATGTTGTGAGCCATTTTAGGAAATAAATATACGAACTTCAATTTGACGATGAAGTTACATATCGGGTGAGGACCGGTTGGATGAAGTAGAGGCTTACTTTCGGTGTCCTATGTGATAGGAAGTGCTACGAAGTCGGGGGTCTTTCGAAAACCACCTCTCCATCATAATGGGGGTAATATTTTCGTATATCCCACCCTCTCCAAACCCTACCATGATGTAATATCACTGAATATGTTGTTGTTTTCTACTTAACCCAACAAAACAAAATGGATAATGATATAAAGGTGGGGAAGGGTGTGTGGAATAATGTATATTGCTATCATGGAGGGATGTCAACCAAAAATAATTTTTGTGAAGGCATTAATTGGTGAGTTGGAACAATATCATTGTAAAGAATTATACTACTATCCGTGTAAATAAATTTTTTCATTAAACAAATTATCCGTATTTTTTTACTGGCAAGTCTTCATATTATTATTAGGTGACATTTGTAATTATAGAAATAGATTATTACTTGCTATAATAATATGTAAATATGACATGATAGTTTAATAATTCTTTGTACTAACATTACCAATTATAAGTATTTTATAGAAAGTTTATGTTTTGTAAATTGATAGTGTAAAATATTTATCTTATCTAAGTTAATTACCCTAATATGCAATCTAAAAATGAAGTAAATTATTTTTACATACTAATTTTTACAGTGCGTGCTTTCAACTGCAAAGATGTATACTTCCATGTGACCGGTGTATATATATCTTAAAATTGGGTTTAAAGTGGTTTTCAATTCCCACATATGGTCCATCACCATAGGCATATATATTACGACCAGGCATGGCTTCATTGGCGTCCAACGCCTAGAGGTGGTCCTCTCCCTCCCTATGATAGACTGTCTGCCTCAAGCTACCAGCCAATCCTGAGAAAGTGATACATCTTCTCTGTGACACCCCCACACCTTTCTCTTCCCTAACTCCCACTCTTTTTCCCTCAGAAATTACACTCGTTGGCATTGTTGTAAAAGGAAAACAAATTTCACATATACTCCTATATGGACTGGATAGTAAAAGAGCAAACGAGACCTGGTCCCCAATCTAATTCAATACATTATCCTCTTCTGTACCCATTTGATGGAGCTGTTGTCCTAGCATATAATAATTTAATAACTCATGCATGTATTAAACAAGTATTCATAATGAGATTGTTTAATTAGCACTTGTTAATTTGTGATAATTAAATGGATCAGTAAAGGAATCTTATGAAAGCCGTAGATAGTCCCTAGCAGCCTATGAATTAAGTAACAGGATCTACTCCGCTCTAATTGCTACATAGATAATTAGCTTTGTACGGATTGTAATTATTTATGTGCAGTGACAGCAAGTCAATTATCCAACGAATACGAAAATGCTAGTTGATGTCTACGTCCTTGTGCCTTAATAAATACTCGTACCAAATGGGGTTTGCCCATTTGCAAATTAAAGTAATACTACTAGCTAACTATAACAACTTTTTAATAATACTCTGATTCTAATAATGTTCATCATATACTAATGCATAGCAACTGTCTCCAAATTTTAATGCATACTACAATAATACGCCGCCCCTCCCTAAAAGAAATTAAGAAAACAAAAATCACAAAGAAGAAAGAGGAATAAAGAAAGAGGAGGCTAGTGGCAAATTAGTAGGAATAGTATTAGAAACTCGTGCTTTATGAAACAGCTGGCATTGTCGTGGGCAAAATGCACAAGACTTGCATCACTGTTTAGGAGTGAAGATCCATAGATAAATATATCCCCTATGTTTATTGCTTACATTTTCGAAACTAATTAATAGGCATTTGAAAAAGAGTTTTGAATTTAAATTATGTTTGTATATGAATTTTAAGTTTTGTGAGTAGAGGAAGATTGATATTTTTAAAAACTTGAAAGAGTGGTAAAAAATATTTTTTGATTTTTCAAAAAAATCTTCAAAAATTAATAATTGACGAACAAATAAGTTTTTACAAATTTTTTTTTGCAAAAAAGTGTGAAAAAAATTGTATGGCCAAACGGCTGTAAGTATTTAGTAGACGTTTAGTCATAGAATCTAAACAAAATTTTAAAAAGATTCATCTAAGTTGAGTCAAACATTTGTATTTGAAAAATTAAAGTTGTGTTTGGACATGAATTTCACTTGAAAAAAATTGATATTTTGTGAGTGGTGAAAATTATTTTTGACCACTTTTTGATTTTTGATCTCAGTAGATTTGTTTAATGTAATGTTTGGTCCTTCTTATTTTGTGTTGTCCTCATTAAGTGTCACCGTTATTGCTAATAAAAATGGTCGGTAAACAGTACAATGCTCACTCAACTCTTGCTAAAAAGGACAATATTTAATGGGAAAACAAGTTTTATTATTTATAAAATAAAAGAAGTGAACATTTTTCATGCCAAACGAGTTTGATAAGAAAAGGAGGAGGAGTCATAATAGGGTGGAATTGCAATTTAATTTGGATGCTACTACCCAGTCTGATGACAAGGACGAGCTCACATGAACCCCAACCAGATAATTGGTGGGCCACGACCAGCCGAGGGAGGGTATTTTCGTGTCTAAACGAATTAAAGACGCAAACACCATCCTGAGCGAACGAACTACGAACTACTTTATCCGTTTATTTTATTTGTCGTAGTTTGATTTGACACAAAATTTAATAAAAAAATATTTGAAACAAACTAATAAGAAAAATATGACAAATAAAGTGGGACGGAGTGAATACTACAAAGGAAAAAAAAGTCTAAAAGAGAATAAATTTAATGAAATTTACCTAACTTAAAAAAGAAGATTCCAGGGAAGCACCCCACTGAGACAAATTACCCACATATATGATTGTAAATTGTAATCTCCTCTTTCTATATCTCACACAGACAAAAAGGTCAAAAGCTAGCTAGAGGGAAGGAGGAGAAGGAGGCGGCTTTTGAATCTATCTTCTCTGACTCTGGAATTGATGAGATGGCTTCTATTGAATTTTACTGCAGGTCAAACAAGAAAGCATTTTGATATCTTGTTTTCTAAGTACTACTTAGTTATATGGCTAATGGGAATCAGTTAGTCTTGTTTCAACCCTAGTTCTTCCCACAGCGTCAGACCTGTCATATTCCTGTTTTATATAATTGCTCATCATTTCTGCTGGTTTGTTTCAGTTACACATCCATATTCTCTTAGATCTCGTGGATGGTGCGTGCTCTAGATCATGAATTTCTCCTACGATCAAGGCTGTAGTCATCTCTCTTCTTCTTCGTCATCATCATCTTCTTCTTCTTCCAGCCAGAAGATTTCAGTTCCTTTCTCCTATCAGCAGCAGCAGCAAAGAAGTTGGTTAAACAGCAGCAGCAGCACTAATAATGGTGCAGAAGAGCTCGTAATGATGGATACTCCCGCTAGTACTAGTGCTAATTCGATGGTTGAAAAAGAACACATGTTCGATAAGGTAGTGACACCCAGTGACGTCGGCAAGCTCAACCGGTTAGTCATCCCCAAACAGCACGCGGAGAAGTATTTCCCTCTTGATTCATCCACCAACGAGAAAGGCCTCCTCCTGAATTTCGAAGACAGAAACGGAAAGCCCTGGCGATTCAGATATTCCTACTGGAATAGCAGCCAAAGCTATGTCATGACCAAAGGTTGGAGCCGCTTTGTCAAGGACAAGAAGCTCGACGCTGGGGATATTGTCTCCTTTCAGCGTGGGGTAGGTGAATCCGCCAAAGATCGTCTCTTCATCGACTGGAGGCGCCGTCCTGATGCCCCCACTCATGACCATCATAGAATTCAATACCCAGCTGCTCCTTGGAATCACTCTCTCTTTTTGCAATCTTATCCTCCACATACCTACAGCGCCTATGGGAATCATGTTGGAACCCGTCCTAATTACTACCATACTAGTACTAGTAATTACTATGTCAACGACAATGCTACAACTCATCATGTAGTAAACGGAAACCCTTATCCGAGCGGCTCACTAGTTTATCTCAGATCCGGGGCCGCAGCCCAAGCCCCACAAGTAGTTCAAATGCAAAGAGGTATGAGTAGTGGTACGTTTGCGGAGCCAATGGTGTTCGACTCCGTACCGGTTGTCCAAGGGAAGGCGGCAGCAAAGCGACTCAGGTTGTTCGGTGTGAATATGGACTGTCCAATCCCAGATTCGGATCAAGTATGTGCCATGTTGTCATCCTCCCGCTCCTTGCCTAGTCCTACGCCAAGTACAGCTGCAACTTTTTCTCATGCTCCCCAGTTTTTATCATCATCCTCATCAACCAGCTCATCAATTCCTGAATTTAGGACTTTTATCAACTACCACGCCAACCCAGCTGCCGCCGAAGAAGAAGAAGAAGAAGAAGGATTGTCCGATAAAGGCAAGGCCGCATCCATGTCCTTGGATTTGGATATTTGATCATTTCTAAAAGTCCCATGTATATCATGTGGAAAATAATGAAGAGCAGCTGCAAAGGGGTTCATCATATATCCACTTTGCCTCCTCGTGAGAAAATATAATGCCACGGAGAGTTGTGTGTTCAAGCTAGGTTCTTGCGAGGCTTTTTAAAGGGGAAACAAAAAAGAGCAAATGTTCAAGTCGAAAGTTTGTGTATAATACTCTAATAGAGATTATGAGATAAGTAACTGCTTTTACAAATACAAACTGAATCCTTTTATAAATTGGTTTTATGAATTCGATCGGAGGGTCTAGTTTCGACCCTCAAATTGTATGTCAGTTTTCGGTTGATTTTAGTGATAAAAAGCAAAAGAAAAGGAGACTAACTAATCGCGCGTCTTCATGAATTTCGCCCGCCCTACGCTTCAAAAGTAACAGACTTTGCAGCTGAGTTGGATTTCTCTAGCTAGCCAGCTAGTTGCAGCTGAATCATGTGCATGTAGCTGAAGATGATGGAAGGGAATTAACAAAAGTTGCGTTTTTTTCTTTTTTCATGAGTGGGTTTTGTTTTTATTACCTTTGGTAGGTTGTTGTTCTTGTCGCTGCTGCTTTGTTGGGCACGCCCGCCAAGGTACTGCTTCAGAACTGGTTCAGAGCTTTTATAAAGGTACACATTTCATCTTTGCTGAGTATTTATCATCATCAACTCCTGCTACCTTCTTTACCGATTCTAAAGATGCTTTTAGTATGTATTTCTTCTCTTTACTTTTGGTAGCTTCTTCCTGTCAGCACTCAGCGTCGCAGCTACCCATTCTGTTCTCAATTAAGTTGCTCTCAATCTTGTTAGATCGATCATCATTAAGATAAGAAAAAGAAACAGTTTCTATTTATATATATATATGCTTGAAAATGATACTACTCCATATATATTTGAAATCAGGCACGGGAGGAATTAAGGTGACAATCCAGCTTCTAGTGAAAAATCAAAAGAAATTAGTGCTATTTCAGATATTAACTAAAAGGTGCACACTACTCACAATCTCTCATACCATTTTGAGCTTGGATATACAGTACCTTGAAAAGCTGGTTTGGTATTACAAGCAAGCAAAGGTATTAGCTAGCTAGTGCCTCTTCATTATATTGATCATTTTAATTAATTACGCCAAGAAAGTATAACCAATCTGCTATTATATGCAATTTAAGTACTCCATGTATTATCGTACATTGCTAGATCTCTTTAGCCATTTATCTTTAGTAGGCGTTTCGTATGATTTTTTGCCAGTTACAGTATATTTAACCCATAACAACAGACTAGAGATGTACTATATCAAACTAATTAATTAGCAAATATGTATGCAGTTTTAATAAAAAGTTTTACGGATCGAGTAGGTCCTAGAGTATGTCCGTTTGATTCAGCTCTTTATTGTTTTGTTTCTATCAATTCCATACCAGCATTAATTTGTGCAATGTTAGCCTTTTCGATCTACCGATAATGATGATCAAATATACCCATATAATTTGTTCTCTTAGATGTTATATAATTACATGCTGATATGGTTTGGTGCAAATACTTGTTGTGAATAAATTTTTATCATGAATATTTTCTTATATGATCCACGATGAATCCTAACATAACTTTCAGAGTTTAATTAGCTATGTTAAAGATCCATTTTTTCACATTTTTATATATGTTTGTTCATGCTTTAAATGTTCATCCTACTTTAGGAGTTGAGTTAGTTAGGCTCAAGATCAATTTTCTTCATATGGTATTATATAACTAATGTTTATGAGTGTGCAAAATGAGATGTTTCTGTTGGGCTAAAACATCGTAAAGATACTCTTAACACTGTGTAATTGCTTTTCCCAAAAGCATCACACCATTAGGAGTATCACTACACCTCATACTATGTATTATTTCTCTAGTCAACTTCCAACGTGTGATGTTGTTCGCACACTTATATTAGTAGAGTAACAAAGTTGACCTCGTCCATCTATACTTTACTCATCTCTCAGATGCTTAAATTGGATTGCTATAGCAAGCATAAGACTAATTACATAAGCAGATAGCTGATCTGCATATTAAGAACTATATATGCATACTTCAACTGTATTTCTTTTTAGTGTTTTATCTATATTTGCATGAATAATGATGCAGTTACTTCCCAACTTGATGGATTCCTTAAAATTGAAATTTCTTTGGCGTATTGCTTCTTCTTTCTTCCTTCCTTTCTTTTTGCCCCTCTCTCTCTCTCTCTCTCTCTCTCATAATCTTTTTGAACAATGCATGTCTAAAATTTGCTATTTAGAAGCTAATTTAACCAAGGTTTGTTTCCTTCAATTAGCTCTTGTTTGAACAACCAACAATAGTAAGTTCATAGCAACAACGATAAGCAAAGACATGTGGTTATTGACACCCTTCGTGAGAAACGATACGTTTTATTCCTGAATACGTTGTGTATATGCATGCACTTAATTATACCCCATGCTTACTTCTATCGAACTACTTGCACCGAAAATATTAATTCTTTTATACAATCAGGTCGTGACTTAAAAACTAAATGTAGTTAGCTTTATTTAGCATTGATAGGTAATCTAGAATAAGTATAATGGCGAGTGACCTACAGCCCACGCACAAACAAAAAAAAAAAAAAAAAAAAAAAGATGTGTTGGTTAAACTTTTACTACGACACTGTTTGATATTCTTTATTTTAATCCGATGGATAGCAAGTTTAATTGTTGTCGAGGAACCCAAGCTGAAGAAACGCTAAATGGCAGTACTCAATTTAACACACTACCAAAAAAAAAAAAAAATGTACATACTTTGCTGCTTTTCTTTTTAGTCTTGTTCCACATCGATTGTATAGAGAAAATGTTTGCTCATTATAATTAAACAAAAGCCAACACATACCTTTAAAAGATCTTAAACACCTACAAAGATATACAACACAACCATTTGCCAATTAGATTAGATTTACTACCTGTCCAGAGTTAGTGACGATTTTACCTAAGGAATGTCATTAACATTTTTGACCATTGTGTTCTGAAATTTCTAAATACAAGTATTCGTTATTTCCTAATATAGCTGCCTTAAGAATGGCTATTTGTGGGCATAGGCATGGGCTGACCCTGTTTGTAAATAATTGGAATTTTTACACTCTATACCCATAAAATTTAAAGTATTTACAAGCCATATCCATTACAAATTATACTACCCATAAAACTAAAAGTATTTACCTAACCTATCCATTTATTATTTTATATCTTTGTTATGCCTTATAGGTATATACCTTTAAAGTATACTGTATAAATTATGGTATACAAGTCTGGAGGGACATTTATTACTGTATACCTTTGTTATGCCTTATAGGTATATACCTTTATGGTATACTGCATAAACTATGGTATACAAGTCTGAGTGGGTAGAGTGAGTAAATAATTTAGTGGTTAGATCGGGTAATATTTGAAAGTAGTGGGTAGTGGCTGTAATTATTTTAGGTTTTGTGGGTATTTTTGTAAGTGTCCCTAAATAATAATACATGGGCCAAGTAAATATGTCTAGACGTATGATTGTAGGATGTCCTGACCTACAACTTATGTGTAGGTGATTGTGTTATTCACACTTACATACAATTTTGAAGCCGTGAGTACAAGAAAAAAAATATTATTGATATTATAAAACATAGCAATATTATTATATACAAGTTGCTACAAACAACTTGAAAAGGAAAAACATAACATCCACCTCATATCCTTCCCTCTTTATTGCTACAAACAACTAGAAAAGAAAAAACATAGCATCCACCTCATATCCTTCCCTGCGGCCCCCTTGCCCCAACCTGCTACCCCTATCGCATGCCACTACCATCGACTGGCCAGAGAATGTGCCATAAAATTATAGAATAGTGTGAAATAGAGCAGAAATTGTATGAATGTTGAAACAGGTGAAACAACGTACAAATAGGGTGAAGTAGTTCAATAACATTGCATAAACAAAATGAAAAGTACATAACAGTGTTAAACAGTGCAGAAACATTGTAGAAACAGTATAGATACAAGTAGAAACAACAAATTTTAGAAACAACGTAGATTTAAGTATAAACAATGTGGAAAAAATGTAAAAATAGTATAGAAACTGTTAGAAAAAATATGTACAATAGAAATACTAGAAATAGTGCGGAGAAACATTGTAGAAACAATATAGATACATTAAAATAATAGGACGACGAAGAAACAACTAAAATAATATACTAAGTATAAAAATAATACACTGGAAATAATAGAAACAATACAGATATAGTGTTGATCCGGTGTTGATACAACCTATATATAGTGAAATAAAATGAAGAAAAAATAGCAGATATGAAGTGAAAAGTAGCGTATCTGATCGGAAACACCATAACTGACTAAAAAATACAAGTTATTCATCGAAAAATACCATATATTTATCAACAACACCATACTTGAATGAAATAAACCAAATTTGAACTAAATCAACAAATCTAGATTAAAAACAAAAAAAGCACCAGTCGTGGTGGAACAAGAGAGAAGGGCACGGAGCAGACCACCAATCATGGTCGCCAAAGAAGAAGGGTTGCAGCAGCAGAGAACAAAATAGATGAGGAAGTCGGCTCCGGAGGGAGGAAACACTAGAGGAAGGAAAGCGGAGGACACTGTCAAAGGAATTGGCCGGAGCCGGCAAAACCAAGAGTGTCAGAGAGGGAGAGATGATGGGAAGGAAAAAGTGGAAGAAGGAGACTATATATGATTTTTACTCTTTTGTTAAATTTGTAATTAATTCCCTATTTCCTCTATCTATACTATATTAAAAGCACGAAGGCCCTTAGCAAATGTTGATTGAATTGTTTGCCCTTTATTAAAAGATTCTATAGTAGACAAAATTGTAATTTACCATTATTTTAACATTAATTAATAGTTATAAGTCATTGAATATAATACTAATTATTATAATTTCCTTACACGAATATCATGGACTACTAATTTTAATCACGTCCAAATTCTATTTATTTGAGTTGTTTTCAGTGTTCTACCCATATACGAACTATTCGAGAATTCTTTAAACTCCCATATGAATAATTAATTTTGAGAACTCTGGACTTCTAATTAACTATATATTTAGGTTTTGAGATCTACTTAAATTAAGAGATATTAATGGATTGGTTTCATAAAAGAGTCTAAGCCATTGGCATCCGACCGTCTCAAATTCTCAGCGGCATGCTCTTTTAGTCTCTTACTCCTGCCTCATATGATCTCCCCTCTTATGCAACTTCTTGGTACTAATTACTAAATTTCTTGCTGGTCTCTAATTCTTCAGTAATATACATTCTTTAGTTGTCTGAGATTTTGTTCTTTATTATTTGGAATGTAACTTGTAAATTTTTTTTTGTGTTGTTTGGATGCCTATTTAGAAGAAACTGATTAGCGTTATGGTACGTACTTGGTGTTTTTTTCTTTTCTTCATATTATTTGGTCAATTAATTTTGTTTTTTTATTTTGTATGACATGTCAATTTAATTTCGTTACATGTTAATATTCCTACTAAATTATTTTTTTAGTGCAGTTTGTTTGTTGTTTGGAAGCAGATGATTTTCTAAGGCACAAATTAAGAATCCTAATGCCTATTCTTTCTTCTCCCAGGAATATGATTTCTCAATAAATGTCTTGTTGTATCAGCACAACTGAAATTGGTCGTCTTTTATGTGATTATAGATAATTCTTTTATTTAATTTCTCAGTTTAATATTTTAATTGTTCTTCATTTATTTAACTTCCTTTGCTCTCTATTTATATCTTCTTTAATTTGACTATGAGAATTCTATTGCAGGCATACAAAGTTTTTGACACCATTCCCTGTGATCGAGCCATTCGTCAATGTAGGTTCATTACATTGAAGTGTCTTCCTAATTATACATGTTCCTAATATATTTTATGTAATTTTGTTCTTCGTTATTCTAATTAGTTCTGTGAATTATTTAAATAAAATATGTGTATTGATCACATTACTTACTTGATTCTGTTTATTTTATAAATAAATATGGTTATTAACTTAATAATTATGTAATATTTCTATTGTTTCAGAGTAGTTCCTTGATATGTCTTTGCTGGTTAGTGAAGTTGTTTTGCTTTTATCTTCACTTTTTACTATTACAACTTACTTCATCCAGTTTAAACAATATATATTACATAATTGTAAAAAAATGAGATTTATGTGAAAAAGTGTTAGCTGCCTTGATTAGTTTTGTGTTAATAAGTACATTCGATCTAATAAGTACCTTGTGTTAGAATTGAGAAATTCTATGGCTCGGATCTTTAGTATTCTCTTATTTATTACCTGTGTGTATTGATTTTAATGATGCACTATATTAAGGATTATTTATATGTAAATAAATATATATGAAGAATTTATTTTAAAGTCTGAAAAAATTTGCAGTTTCGCACCCAAAGGTGTGGTCTACATTATCTCAAATAATGAAAGCCTGTTGAGATCAAGAACACGTTGTTTTATAATTAATTCAATTTAAACTATACACATTGACAGTGTAATCTGACACTTTAGTTTCTACATATCAAGGAAATTTTCTTGCTTATAAATATCGAAAGAAAATGATAAAATAACTTCTACAATTAGAAGTAGAATCATAAATTACCATAAGATAAATGAGGTCTTCCGAGGAGCACATTAATAAGGAGTATGTCTACATCTCAATCACGAGAGACTGATGGGATCAAGAATATATTGTTTTATAATTAATTCGATTTAAGTTATATAATCCCGCAGTATAATTTTTTTTATAAAATATATAATTTTACACTTTAATTTCGATATATGAAAATCTTTTGTTTATAAATACCTTGAAGAAAGAAAATGATAAGATAACTTCTACGATTAGAAGTAAAGTCATAAATTACAATAGAATACAATAGGTCTTCTAAGTAGTCGAATTTTTTATTTATTGATTTATTCATCATTTTGAAAAACTTACCCTTTTCTTTCATTTAATTTTATAACTCATAAACATCTTTTAATAATGTATACGTGATTTTTTTAAATTATAATTTATTGTCGATATAATACACGCGTGAAACGCGTACGCATAAACTAGTATTCAAAAATATCTCTATGTTTTATTAAAAAAAAAACTTTACAATTTATGCTTTTGTGTGATTTTTATGTTTGATAAATAGCTACTTTCTTTTATATCATTCAAAAAGGAACAATTACGTGATTCTGCCCCTTTGTTTGAAAAAATTATTTATACATTGATACTTTGAGAGAGACCTATCATACTATATTCTTATTTTAAGTGAAACTAACATCATAGATTAAGAATGACACAATATGTAGTTTTCTAAAACTGCTACAAAATTTTTATAATGGTCAAACTACATCTATTAGAATTTTTTTTTAGTGACAAATATATGAATTGAATTTCTTAAGGCACTTTCTAGGCATGGAGAACCCGTTAAATTTTTCATGTCAGTACATCTAGTTCAGTACTATAGTGCCTCCATACTTGTTAGATAACGATAATTTACATACAAAAAGGAAAATGAACCTCTTGGTTTAGTTCTGTAGATAGCAAAATTAAAAATTCATATTTTTTCCTATTGATAAAAGCCAATACCATTTCCATAGGCTTTCTATGTCTCAAGTTTCTACTAGAGGGAGCAAGCATTAACGCAATCGTCGTTAATTCAGCTTGATGAGTGACATGTAGATCTCTAATAGTTGTAGTTGTCCCTAAACTTTCATTCATATAGCTTTGAAATAATTGTTTGAGGATGTGAAGTATAAGGGTAGGTTTGGATGAAGCTAAATGCTCTCTTTCTTGCCCTTCTCACTACCATTAACACCATATTCTTGTCCGCATATCCTACCGTCGTTATCTTCTTTAGCTCAAGCTCCACCTCCAATATGCCCACTCTTTCATTCCATCATTAATTTATGAGAAAGAATTCAAATTTCGAGAGTTAGCACAGAATATTCAAGGGGAAATACCATGATGTATGTTATTTACATATGACATAGTCTTGGTTGACGAGACACACGACGGTGTTAATTGTAAGCTGGAGGTTTGGAGATAAGCTCTGGAGCCTAAAAGTTTCAGGTTGAGCAATACGAAACTGGAGTACACAGAGTGCATGTTTAGCAATGCATCACATGAGCTAGATGTGGAAGTGATGTTTTATACTCAAGTTACCTCCAAGAGAGAAAGCTTTAAATATCTTGGTTCAATTCTCCAAGGTAATGAAGAAATTGACGATTATGTCACATATTATATAAGGCGGGATGGATGAATCGGAGGCTTGCGTTAGGTATTCTATACGATAAGAAAGTGTCACCAAAACTTAAAGATAAGTTTTATAGAGTAGTCGTTAGACCAGCTATGTTGTATGGAGCGGAGTGTTGGCAGTCAAGAATACACACATTTTGAAGAAGAGTGTAACATATATGAGACTTATTAGATGGATATGTAGGAATACTAAGATGGATAAGATTAGGAACAAGGTAATTCGTGACAAGGTAGGAGTGACCTTGGTGGTGGACAAGATGTGAGTAGCGAGACTGTGATGGTTTTGACGTATGAAGAGGAAGAGCACAAGTGCACCAGTGAGGAGATCCAAGGGGTTGACGCTTGACAAAGCTGGGTCTACAGAGAGGAAGAGGAAGACGAAAGAAGAATTGAGATGAAGTGATTAGACATGGCATGAATCATCTTCAAATAACCGAGGACATGACTCTAGATAGGAAAGTGTGGAGGTCGAGGATTAGGATAAATTGTTAGATAGTAGTCAATTGATTTATGTCATATTAGTGTGATTTTATTTGAATATATATACTACTTCTATCTATTCTTTGTCTTTATTGCTATTGGTGTTTGATGTTTGTTCCTTGGTTATGTATAGTTTTTATATCGCTGTTTCATTTACAATGGTATTTTCAAATTATTTTTTCTTTACAAACTTGTTTTTCAAAAATGTCATTCTTTAGCCGAGGGCCTATCGCAAATAGCCTCTCCCCTTTGACTCACCCTCCCAGGCCCTGCTTGTGGGATAACACTAGGTATGTTGTTGTTAATTTAGATTTTGATAGTCAAACTTTATAATTTTGACCCTAAATTCGGCAAACATAAAATCTTTCAAAAATTTTAAAATATATAAGTTGCATAAAAAACTACATAAAAATTACTACATGTCATAATAATCATTAATCAACCATTCAAGATATAAAACATATACGTGAAAGTCACAGTCAAAGGAAAATTGGCTCGCGAATTTAAAAGGTGTCGCATAAGCTGGAATATGGATAAATCCACATACTAGTAAGTAGTATATAAATGGGAGGTTTATGAAAATACCCATCAAAATATTTACCCACTTCTATCCATAAGTTTCATATTTACAAGCCTTACCCATAAACTATTTACATCCCCTATCCATCTAGACTTGTATACTACTCCTATTATTTATGCAGTATAACTTAAAGTTATACACCCATATCTAGACTTGTATACTATTATTTATACAGTATATCTTAAAGGTATACACCAATAAGGTATTACAAAAGTATACAGTAATAAATGGGTAGTTTGGTAAATGCTTTTAATTTCATGGGTTTTTAATGGGTATGACTTGTAAATATTTTGAATTTTATGGGTATATAGTGTAAAAAAAATCCTATATAAATCTCTAAATTTTTTAAGCAATGGAAGACTAAATCCGTGAAATAGAAATAGAGAAGAACATGCAAAAGTATTTTTTCTGTTTCATAAACTAACATACACACGAATTAAAAGATGGAAAGTTAACCTGAAAAAGTTTTCTCTCTCTCTCCTAAGCGCACGATAGAGTGCTTCTAACGTGCGCCTCTCACCAGGAATGGCCAGGGGAAAGCAGCAGAAGACCAGAAACAGGATTCAATTATCGGATCAGAAGGTGCTGAAGAACAATCGAAGACAAATCACAGAGGAAATTGCAGAAAAACTAAAGGTAAACTCTAGGGTTTCTACAAGTGAAGCTCCAAGGACCGTGGAGGTAATGACACCGCTGACCATGGCTGACCTGAGCTCAGAATTGCCAACTACTATTACTCCTGAGATAGGCGAAGAAACTAGTGCTAGACCAAGCTCACAACAACTGCTACCACCAGTTGGAAGCTCGATTAAAGGGAAAGGAGTTTCTGGTGCGCCACCAGCTACTATGGAAAATAATGAGAAAGGGGAAGCAGGAGATAGCTCAATAGGGATTACAATGGATAAATCAGTCCAGAGGAAATTAGATCTACCTCCAGGAACGACGACGGTACAGAAAAAAGGAGCAAAAATGGACAAGTCTCTAGAGGTATGGATTTAGCTTATGTTGCTCCTATGATAATTAATTGTGATACTGTGGCTCAATTGCAAAAAGAAGAACTTGAAAAAGAGACGGAAAAGTGGAAGCAAGCTATATTCCTATATGTGGTTGGGGATTCACCTTCAATTGTGGCGGTTGAGAGATTCATAGCTACTAACTGAAACTTTGTAGCGAGGCCTAAGATCTACTATCATAATGATGGGTACTTTATCAAAAGATTTGCTTGTACGGATGATAGAGATGAGGTGTTATATTTTGGACCATACACAATGGGAAGCAAACCGGTTATTGTGAAGCATTGGTGCCCTGATTTTGATTTTAGTGAAGAGGTTCTAAGACTTTCCCCACTATGGATCAAGTTGTACAACCTCCCCTTAACTGTTGGGGGAAGGACTCATTGAGCAGGATAGGAAGCACCCTAGGTACCCCTTTATTCGCTGATGCTTGCACTACTTCAGTTGATAGAGTGTCGTATGCTCGCATACTAGTAGAGATGGACATCACTAGACCCTTACCTGAGGTAATGAAGGTGCAGGATCCAAATGGTCGAGTATTCAAACAATGGGTTGACTATGAGTAGACCAATGTATTGCCCTGAATGCCTTCAGGTAGGACATTGCTACAAGCCAAAGAAAACTTACCAGAAAGACAAACCTGTAGAGAAAAAGAAGATGCAACAACCAAAAATGACAATGCAATGGCAAAAAAGGGAGGAAGCTGCTAGCAAGCAGGTACCACAACAACTCTTAGTAGCAGAGCAAGCAACAACCAGTAGTTGCACCAGCTCCAAATGCCTGGACAGTAGCAAAGAGCAGATATCCTTTGAAGCTTGCAAAAGAACAGGAGATGCAAAGGAGCCAAACCCAGAGAAATGCACAAGCTAACACCAGCCAGCTAACTACAGCAAATGCATTTAGTCCACTGTCTAATGAGCCAAACAAAAATGTGTATGATGGAAATGAGAAGCGGGACACAGGGCAACAAGGAGAAGGGGAGAGGCAGGTATGATACACATCCCAAACCATCATGAATATAATAACATGGAATGTGAGAGGCCTTAACACAAGGTATAAGTAGAAGGAGTTGAAGAAGTTTTTAAGTAGTAATAAGGTAGGGATAATAGCTATTACAGAACATAGAGTTAAGAAACTATATGCTAATACTATAGTAAATAAAGTAGCTCATAGATGGGAAAGAGAGTTGAACTACCTAGCAGATAATAAGAGCAGACTGTGGCTTCTATGGGATACCAGATTGGTGGAGTTTCATACAATTCACACCAGTAACCAGCTCATACATGACACAATCACACTGGTGAATAGAGGGATAGTATTTATGTTTACAGCAATATATGGTCTCCATACTGTACATGATAGAAAAAGGCTATGAGAGGAGCTAAAAAGTCTAGCAAGTGTTCGGACACATCCCTGGTTGATTATGGGAGATTTGAGGATAGAGTGAAAGGGAGCCCAATAACTGAAATAGAAGTGAAAGATTTTAGAGAGTTCATGGTTGATACAAGTATGAGTGAGCTGATAGCTTTTGGGAAAGATTACACTTGGACAAATGGGCACACATACAGCAGAATAGACAGAGCAATAGTGAATGATAAATGGATGACAAACTGGGATTATTTTGAGGTGGAGCTTATGAACCCTGAATTTTCAGACCACTCACCACTATGCCTCAATATAGATCAAGGATCAAACAGGAGTCCAAAGCCTTTCAAGTTCTTCAATTATCTAGCTGATCATCCAGAATTGGGGGAGAGGATTGAGAAATGTTGGCACCTGACTGAACCAAGTGCAAACCTGAGATATGTATGGATGAAGCTGAAACAAACAAAACAGGAGCTCAAAAGTATAAACAAGCAGGTACTACATAGTGTTGCAGCTAGAACATGAGAAGTTAGGCAGAAGCTGGAGGAGCTACAAAATCAGATACAAACTTGGCAGCAACACCAACAAGCCTTGGAAGAAGAAAGAGAACTGAAAGTGCAACTTGAAAAGTGGAGCATGATAGAAGAGGGTATACTAAAGCAGAAATCAAGGGTGCAGTGGCTTAAAGAAGGGGATTCAAATACTGGTTTTTTCCATGCATGCATCAAGAATAGAAGGGCGCAAAACAGAATTACAAAGTTGATATCTGATGATGGACAAATGTTAAGAGAAGAGAAGGCAATCCAGAAGAATGTGGTTGATTTCTATAAGAAGTTGCTAGGGTCATCAACACCTCAACTAACAGGGGTGAATGCACAAGTAATGAAGAATGGGGCCAGTATAAATAGAGAACAACAACAAAGGCTGGTGGCTGCAGTGTCAAGAGCTGAAATATTGGAAGCAGTGCAGAGCATGGAAGACCAAAAAGCTCCAGGGTGCGATGGTATGAATGCAGTGTTCTGTAAGAAAGCATGGCAGGGCATAGGAGAAGATATCATAGCTGTTGTAATGGACTTCTTTCAGACAGGGAAAATGTACAGACCAGTAAACTTCAGACTCATAACACTGTTGCCAAAAGTCCAGAACCCTACAAGTATTAAAGAGTATAGGCCAATCTCATGCTGCAATGTATTGTACAAGATCATCTCAAAAATAATCACTGGCAGTTTACAAAAAGAGATTGACAGCATCATTGATAGTAGTCAAGGGGCATTTGTACCAAGGAGGATTATAACAGATAACATCCTGATGGGACATGAGCTGGTAAAAAGGTATGCAGAAAAGGGATCTCTCCAAGGTGTGTGCTGAAGATTGATATGCAAAAAGCTTATGACTCAGTGGAGTGGCCCTATTTGAAGCAAATGTTGATACAGTTAAACTTCCCCGACAGGTTCATGCAATGGGTTATGAAATGTATAACCACCGTGTCCTATTCTATTAATATAAATGGGACACCAACTAAGCCAATAGTGGAAGTCCATTAGTTTAGTTAGTAAAGACAATTTTCTCCGTAAGAATTATTGCATTAATATTCAACGAGTATTTTGGATCTCTTTTCATGAACACATGTTCGGGCAAGCATACTAGTTTAGAGTATAACAAAGGTATACAGTAATAAATGGGTGTGTTTAATAAATATTTTTAATTTCACGGGTATTATAATTTTTAATAGGTAGCACTCATAAATACGTTGAATTTCATAGGAAAATCGTGTAAAAACCCAGAAATAAACGCTTTGTTTTCAACCTCTGCAGCCCGTAAAAAGAAAGACCGGATGATCATCCAAGGGGTCCGTTTCCTTCTAAAAACAAAACTTAATTTCCACACAAACGAAAATTATGCATATAGAAGATAGTAACATTTAATCCAAGGAAAAAGACTGCACCAAGAACAGCAGACATCACAAAGACGGTAAAAACCAGCAGAAGCATAAGAATACACTGAAAGGATGATATCATCAACAAGAATAACTGAAAAAGGAAAATTCACAACCCATATTCCACAGATTTGCTAGTGGGTACTTTACAAAAAAAGTACAGGTACGTTACGTAAAGGTACCAGAAATTGAGCTATCCAACATTCTTATTGCCACTTGGCACCACCCAATTGTCAAGGTTGCAATATCCGCCACTTTCATCGTCATAATCCTCCTGAAGCATATATTTGCTGAAATGCTGCACCCTGAACTTCCATTCTCCCTTAACTGGATCATAAGATACAAATTCAGCACCTTGATCTCCTGCCTTCCTCTTCAGCATATCCTTATATTTCTCAATTCTATGACCCTCTGTATAATGCTGTCCAGACTTCTTATCAAAACACTTTATGTTGAGAAGTGTCACCTCAGCAGGCTTGTTAAGACCTTGTCCAACAGGAGGTTTCTTACTTTCATCCATATAGACTATCACCTCCCGATTGTTAAACTGAATCAAAGACTCCAGATCAAGCCGCCGAACATCTGTTTCCCCCATGAACTTGATGCTACCATACCCGTGTCTTCCAACCACAAAATCCTTCACACGTCGACAGAACCCAGGTTCAGCCCTTTCTTTTGCTGCCAATTCCTGAATCCGTGGCTCTGTGTAATAATCGGAGTGGCGGAGCTTCGGCATCAGAGCCTCAATGTCAGCCCCATGTTCGTAAACAATCGCTGCCTCGCCAGCTCGATGGCCAGTAAGGGTAATTGAAGACCCTCCTTTTTGGACGTGATGCCCTTCGTGAAGACCATTAGGTTTCTGGTTCAGTTTGGCAGTAAGGCCCTCCTTATCAAGGCCATTCTCAACCAAATCTTCTGCAGCAATAGATAAATACAACTAATGAGGCCAAATTATTGCACAGAAATTTAACTTCTGGTGACAACTGATACTGTAAGATAGAAATAACATTTATATTTATATATATTTAATAACAAGTCATAACAAACTTCTAGCTCCATCCAATTGACAGCTATTTCCATGATAGTAGCAGAGAACAGTGAAAGTGCCAATTTCAATATTCTTTATTTTGAAAGCAAGCTTAATTAGGTAAACAAGACAGCATGGTTCAACTTGTTATAACTTTTGGATTAACTCAATTATGTTTGTGAACGTTACGCAAACTTACCATGACCCGACAAGAATTAAATGATGCAACACATTCAGAACTTAAAACTGCAACATTTGGCAAGAGGACCTCAAGCATGTTCAACATCAGATTCCAACGATTATACTACTACAAAGTAACCTTTACACCTATGCAAGGAGCTATATTAGGTGGAAATAGTCGTAAGATATTAGTCCACTTATTTGTAGTATCCAGTACTGATATACTTGGCATTGTGAAAAAAAATGTTTAATCAAACTCATCAGAGCAAAATTCTCTTGTGACAAATTATAACTCCGCAGCATTTTCAGTTGTACAAAATTTCAAGCAAGGTGTGCCCATAGAATACTTACTTTCTGTATCTTTTCCACAGGTCCCATTAACCGGAGCACAAACAGCTTTAGGGGGTTCACCTGAACATGAAGTGCATTTGTCAGCAAAACAACACCCAATATACAACAGAAACAACTACAAAATAGTTAGAGAACGATAAATACAAGCAATGGAACTGTACATGCTACAATTTTGTGGAGCAGGAACCAACTTGAAGCCTGAGGATATGGATATCTATGTAAACAGCTATATACCTGTTATGATAGGCAGGATCAGGCATTCAAAATTTTATCGCATCATAACTAATTATAAGTTAAGAAGGGGAGCCTTGGAGCAACCGGTAAAGTTGTCTCTGTATGACCTAGAGGTCACGGGTTTGGCCCGTAGAAATAGCCACGGATGCTTGCGGAGCGATTTTACTTTAATTTAAGTTAAAACTCATTAGATTCAGTAATATATTAATTCACGTAATATTTTGAATGATGGAGAAGAAGAAAATGGCATCACACAATTGCTTGAAAAAAATCCTTTTTTGTCCAACTAGGAGGATGCTTTGTGCACCTCTGCCCGCTCAATTTGGATTCATTCCTTTCAAAACACTCAATAATTTAAAACAACTTCAAAGTTCTCCGAGTCTTATGTTCTTCCTTTGTCTTTTGTGACGACCAGTCTCTAAGTGACTTTATATTTATGCCATCCCTTTCATGCACTTCCCATCATCTAAGTTACTCGGACTCGGGTACGGGTATCCGACACGGGTACGGATCTAGAGGTCGGATTCGGCAAAATCTAAATTTAGAGATTCGGGGGTATGAATCTGCACACGGATACGGGTGCGGGAATCTGTCTAAAAAATTTCAAAATTCTAAAAATAAAGTCATAAACCTTAATTTCGATTCTTCCTAGAGAAGTCCTCTTCCCTAATATCTCCGCTTTTCTCTATTAAGTCGTCTTCCCAAAAGTTATCTTCAAAACATAAAATCAGAAATTCGAGAATGTCGACAAAAGATGAAAAAGAGACAAAAGACTAAATTTCTGCATAATTTTGAAGGTATCTCATTCCAATGTCTATCTTGAGAGTCTATTTGTCAAAAAAAAATCTTCAATTTTATGTGAATTTTGGTCAAAGTATCCATTTTTATTTGATCACATCCGGTGTGAATCCCGTGTCCTATCCGACACGGATCCTATCCGACACGGGTACGGCGGCAATTTTGAAGAGTCCGAGTAACTTAGCCCATCATCACAGTATCAAGCCTACACGTCAATGCATTTAGAGATCTACATAGGATATAACCAATTCATCTACAACATTTTCCCATTTTTATTTTCTAAACGCGATGTGATCATTTCTAGTCGTATCTAATCATTGTATGACCGCACATCCATCTTAAAGTTCACATATCTCCCACTCTAGGATGCATATGTTGGACCACAAGAGGCCCAACATTTACACTCATAAAATCAGGACAGAAAGTAAAAGGGAGAATACCCCTTTCACGGTGCCAATTTTATTTCCATGTTTTGCAGGAACCTTGAGATGAAAAAAGAAAAAGCAGAGAAGACAAATTACACAAAAAGTAGATCAAATAACACTATGCAAATGCTTAGTCTAGGTAAAACTTCAGATTGGTCATTTCCCTGTGCAGGACACAATGTTAACCTAATGCATGATGACCACTATAATCTGACTTTTCACTCAATTATTTTATAGAGAAGTGATTTTCGCACATCAGCTTCCTCCCAAAGAAAATTCAAATTTAGGAGACACCATAATTCTTCTTTATTAGTTTATTAGTTTGTGTACCGAAAACTTTCAAAGTTATCAAGTTAACATAACTTGGAATGTCGAGATATAATTCCACTTCGAGCAATAGGACAAGGATCGACTAACTTTACCTAGTGTCTGCATCAGAAAGCAAGAATCTTACGGTAACAACGTGCTGTAAAGCCCATTCAACCTCTAAATCAACACTTAGTGCAACTCATGTGGAACTCAATGGTTCATTAAAATCACCCTCGTCTGAGGACCAACACTTTAATGGTCATGGCTGGGACCCCTCGATCAAAGCCACCACTACTGGTACCACTAGCGCAGTGGGGACGGCAGGCACCTCCCCTCTCCCCTTTCTAGACCCATTTAGTCATGCTTGGTCCAGGCCACCTCTCTGGGAATTATGCTTGGGTCCAAAACACCTCTTGGAATTATAGCGTAAACGGGAGAGCCAAACCTAAAAGACTGACGACCCATTTGTTCATAAAACTTGGAAGTTGTATTTCAAATAATACTACAAATTTGTGTTTGTTTATGGGGTTGGTGCAAAATTTCAAACCCAAAACTTCAAATTCCCAAAAACTGGTTGAGACTAGTTTTTGGGAGATTTCGGGAAAAAAGTTTTTCCAATTCACAAAACTTCAACTTTTTTTTCAAGTGAAATGTAAGTCCAAACACAACTTCAAGTTCCAAAAACTATTTTTCAATTCAACTTCAAATACTCAAGTCTTCAAGTTTCAACCAAATCTATGTCCAAACGCTAGGTAAATGTCCTACGAAACAGTTTTAAGTTGCCTTGTACTTGCACCATTCCAATTTGGTTTAATTAGTGTAGCATGTTAAAGAGTTGCAGAACTCTTAACACTAGCCTAGGATTTCGAGCATATCATTCTAAGACTGATAGAAAAGACACCTAATTGTTTAGTGCACAAGAAAGTCAGGAAATGCTTGCCTTTCACATCATGGATGACGGAAAGGTAATACCTTATTCTTCATCAAACCATTTTTTATTTCTTTTAACAGAAAAGAAACAGTTTTGTTAACCCTAGAAAATAAAATGGCGCACAACACCCATATATTGCACTATAAAACTTGAGGAAGCGCCATCAACTATAAACAATACCATTAGAAAGTACAACCGAGAAACTATATTCACTAAGAGAGGAGACCTGATCTCCAGTGGGTTCAAATTCCCAGCTCTTCCGTGTATAACTGTTATTTCAACCACCACGCACAGAAGTCACTAGGAATTCTAACCAATTAAAATGTTTTGATAAGGGAGTTGGAACCAATTAAAATACAACATGCAATTCATCGACATGCATAAAAATCATAATTTCTACGTTAGACAAATAAAGCATAAGGTTTTTCACATGCTGGGTGAGGCAAAACCAACAAGAACGGCAATATCAAAACCCTATCATGTTCTATTGCGTATTGGGGTGTAACTCGAGTTGAGCTTGCTCAGTTTCCAAATGCACAAGCTATCTTTTTTTGTTAAAGTTACAATCACTCGTTATAGAAAAAAGATGCCTACTTAAGAATGTTAGGACTGATCCAAACCTCCCCAGGTGATGGTCAAAAATCAACACAAAAGGAAGCCATAGCTATTGCATATTAGGCATATTATTCAAGATGAGGTTGGTAACTACACTATAATTTTGCAGAAATATTAAGTAACTGCTCTATAATTCAGGAAAAAATTTTTGCTTTAACGAGAGGGTTAGTGTTGGCTTTGGAACTTTATAGTAAGTAAAACAATCCATAACCTACCATTCTCATGAGCTGGGGATGACGTATGCTTTGATGGGGATGCTTTCTCCAGACCACCTCTAGAAGGCCACTGATCCAATGGACGAATTACTAAAGCTCTAGGATTGTCTCTGGGAATAAACAACGCGTCTGCCTTGGGCGTGCTTGGTGTCTCCTCATCATCACTAAAGAATGGAACCTACAAAGAAACATAAGTCAACGGAAGTCAGTGACAGCGCTGAACTTGAAAATAGATTCTGAAATGCTTTGAGGATTTAACTAGCAGAAATCAATAAAATCATTTTTCACCTTGGCGCCCTCAGCTTTAGGGTGATATTTCCTTGCGGGCAACCTAACCCGTCTCTGGGAAAGGTGTCGAGAAGTCAGTAGCGATGATATCCTGGCAGGAGCGGGCTTGTCAACCACCTGTTAAACAATACAGTGACAAACATGTAAGAGAAACCATGGACAGAGGAAAGCCGCTCCCACCCTTCCCGCTCCCTTTTAAGTAAAGAAGACATGTCATGCAAACTTACCGGTAAGCTAGAAATCCCATACTGTATAGAAGAAGAAGAAGCACCAGTACGACCAATTGACATCTGAGGCATTGCCGGTAAAGTTCCAAATGGATTAGTAACAACAGCAGGTTGTTGGACAACTGAACTTTGGTTAGCTGACCTGTAGCAGCAGGTATTAACCAGATTTATAAAAGCAGTGATGAAAGATGTACATGGGCGGAAAGCTGGAACTAAAAGGGTCAAGATTTAGAACGAGAATAGCATTTCCACTGGAAGTCTACTATTCATGAATCCACATCTCATGTGTAGAGTGTACCGCTGTTATACTTGATAAGATAAGATAAACCCTTGTTAAGGTATATCTCTATGATACCAACAACTGCTAATGTGGTATAAAAAACACTATTATAGACTAAACAGGCACAATTAATTTTTGGAAGAAAGTCACCTGAAGAATCCCTCCACTCTGCATACTCACAAAATTGAAAATGGATAAATTATAAAGGGCAGAAGGCTACGGATAGACTGATAGAGGGGCGGCTAGCGACATCAAAAAACATTCACAAAGATCAAATCCAAATGACAACTCCCTGTCGTGCTGCATTTGCATGTGCTTACATGACAAAAGAAAATTGAAGGATAACTTAAAAGAACTGTTACTTACAGCTGACTGAAAAGGTTGGGTGTGCCACCAAAACCAGTTGCACCAGCTGTAAAGTAGAACAAGAGACACATATTTAGTAGTTACATCACCAACTACACCAACTACAAGAGGACCTATAACATTCCAATTATCTCCTGCTTTCTTTAAAAAAAAAAAAAAAAAAAAAAAAAAAAAAACCTTTCAAGTTACCTCCTTGTGTCTGACCAAAGTTATTGAACCCAAAAGAAGGAGTGCTCTGAGAAGGCTGAGCTAGTTGAAAAGGAGTCGATACAGAGGGCTTCAAATAGAAAGAAAGGGGTAAATTAGGAAGACACTAGCAACAAAAAAGAAACCAGCTCTATATACTTTTGGGAGCATCTGATATATTATTGCAAGAAACAGAACAAAAAGTTAATCATACAGATAAATTAAGCAAGTCATACTCGAGAGATAGAAATAATGACATACCAAATGATAAAGCATGGATATGAACTCAGTAAAGTTAAGCTGATTTGATTGCTCAACACATATCCCTACATTATCTAATCAACATCCAAACTAACAAGCGAATATGATTGCAATACTTCAATGATTTCCAGGCGTTGAACACCCTTGCAACCATATCAATGATTTCCAGGCCTCTGTAATCTTATCACCTTGTGGAATTCTCTGTATGAGGTGATGTTACCTTTCACTTCCTACTAAATAACACAAACTAAACATGACGTTATGCACACTTCCAAGTTTTTTAGTTGTTAACAGACACCTTAATATCAATAAGTGACAACAGTGTCCCAGTAACCAGGAGAGTGACCGCAAATACCCCTCTCCCTTCACTACTCCGACCTTTAATTCTTCTCCCTTTAATTAAAAATCATGCCTCTCCCAAAGAAAAAGTTACACCTAAGGGGTTCTATCCTCATACAGATTGAAGTTGAAGCTACAATGACAAGACACTCCAGGGCGATGGCAAAGCCTCGCGATATTATCAGATAGTCCTACTTATCATAGAACTCCACGCTGCGAATAATTGTGCCAATCATCTAACAACCATGCGCAATGGAACAAAAAGAGAGATCTCACAGAGCTACATAAGAACATTTAACTCAAATTATGATTAACTTACTGTGGCTTGGCCAAATCCTGTCGTATTGCTTGTGTTTGGCAATGATGCACTTGAAAACATGTTCCCACCAAATCCAGTAGAGGGCGTACTGAACAAATTGGATTGGCCAAAAGCTGGCGTACTCTGGCCAAAAGATGATGTAGTCTGTCCAAAGGCTGCGTTCGTCTGTCCAAATGAAGGGGTAGTTGACTGGAATAATGGAGACGATTGAGTGTTAAAGCTTAGGCTAGAACCAAATGCTGAGGTAGGAGCCTGAGCTGGAGAGGAGCCAAAAATTGATGGTGATGACCCAAAACCCGAAGCACTAGATGATCCAAAGGGGGTGGAAGATGTACTCGGTCCAAAAGCTGGAGTTGATCCAAATAATGAAGTGGTAGTCGAGGATGTTGAGCCAAAAGGATTGGATGCATTTGAGCTTGCAAAGGGAGAAGAATTAAAGGTCGGAGTAGTGGAGGTTCCAAAACCTGAAGCATTGAATGTGGGTTGTTTGGGGCCAAAAAGGTTGGAAGATGTAGTTGAAGTAAATAGATTTGCAGATGACTGGCCGAATGGGGAAGTTGACGTCGACCCAAAGGCTGAGCTTCCTAAATTAGTTCCACCAACCGACTGACCCGCAGGAGCAGGACCTCCTGTAATTGTGATTGCTGATTATCAAAAACATAAAGAGCAACTACAGTCAAAAGTATAGCTTACATTACAACTTACCTTTATCTCCCAGTTGGTAGTCCTCCCATCTAAGTTCTTCATGGCTCTTGTCTTTGTAATTTGGCATGGCCGAGATAGATTCTAGCTTCCCAGCAGGCTGGGTACCGCTGCCACTATCTGCCTCAGGTGTTGCCTGGTAAGCAGCAACACGTGTTCCACCACGTTGACCACCAACCGCAGACTGCCCGAAACCAGGGTTTCCAAATGCTGGTGTAGAAGTTTGTGCTCCTAAACCATACAAAGAGACGAACCATCAGAAATGAATAGTATGAGAAACTAAATTTGAGCTCCAAACTGCTTGTTAGGGAATATAAAAGGCATAACATCAAACAACATAACAAGAATAGCAGTCTGTCTTCCATGAGTAAAAGCAGCTTACCAAATGCAGAACTTTGGGTTCCAAAGGTTGACGTTGCTGTGCCAAATGGGCTACTGCCAAAAGCAGATGTTGATTGGCCAAATGCAGGAGAAGACCCAAAACTAAATGAAGGAGCACTTGGAGCACCAAAAGCAGAAGTTGCCGAGTTGCCAAAGGCTGGCGTGCTGGTGGCACCATAGGCGGGACTGCTAGGGACACCGAAGGCGGGACTGCTGGAGGCACCAAAGGCGGACGTGGATCCAAAAACAGGAGAATTTGAAACACCAAATGGGCTACCTGTACTTCCAAAGGTCGGGTTTGGTGTAGAACCAAAGGCTGGAGTGTTTGAGGTACCAAATGCTGGTGAAGTTGTGGTACCAAAAGCAGGGGTGCTTGCTGAACCAAAATTCTGGGTACTCGGAGTGCCAAATGCAGGTTGACTTGCTGCACCAAATAAACCACTCCCAAATGCCGGTTGTGATTGTTGAAATGAGCTGCCAAACGGACTTGTTTGGGCACTGCTTGACCCAAAGGCACCAAAAGCTGGCTTTTGCCCAAATACAGATGAACCTTCACAATTAAGACAGTTTTAGAACTGAAGAACAAACGAATATTGTTCAAGCCACATTGAGACTACGACTAACTTAAATAATATTACACAAGTTACTCGGTTGCTTCCAGTTCTAAGAGGAAGATGCTGAGAGTTGCACATTGCAAGCATCATACAGGTCAAGCAGAAAAAAATATTACTAAAAGACAATAAAAATAGCATGCATAAGCTTTTATACTACAATAAAAGGAGGGAAAAAAAAGGCAAAGAAAGGAATACAAGGAAAAAATTATAACAGATGGAATGAACCTCCCATCAAGACTGAAATAAAAAAAGGTCCTTCCGTCGCCACCATAAAGTTGCATTAGCATTAATCACCTCCCCGAACAGAAAAGCAGGAAAATTTTCAGGCAAAAACAAGTAGAAGTTCTTTAGTTTCAGCATGCTGGAGAAGTAGGATATAGCATCGTATAATCTTCAGGTAGAAAGTCATCAAGATAACGGTAGAGGTGCGCGCGAATTATCCATTAAATTAGCTCATAACAATGGACATCTAGGTAATCAAAAAATTAATCCTCTGGCACAGAGAATAAATAGGAAATATACACAACAAAAAAATGACCAGTGATACCGCACAAGTGTACGCAGACTTTACCCCTACCTTAGATAAGGTAGAGATGTTGCTTCCGGTAGACCCTCAGCTCAAGAAAAGCATTTCCGAAAACAAGTTTGAATAAAGCTAAGATGAAATACCAAGATATAGAAACCACTGACATCAAAAAAATAAAGATAACCAAAGTAAATGAAACAACAATAGCAATAAAGACAAGTAAATAGGAAATATCATTAGTGTAATACTACATGAATACATCTGAGCATCCAAATAATACACTTGAGCTCAATGCAGGCACTGGTACTTAGTTCTTGGAATGGAATTGAATCCAATTGGCACCCCTACAACACCTAACAGAAATGGTAGGCATGGAGTAGACTACTTATCCACCGTCCCCCTCCGCCAATCCCAAAAATATGAAAGAGTAGAATAACGACGACCCTCTAATACATTGTAAAAGGAGACTGTTCACTTCACCTAACCTTTTATGTCATTGGAATATGCATATTAAATAATTGTTATGTGAACCCAAAATCATGTCATTGCTAATATATATGTACAACACAAATCCCAAGGAAGCTTGGAGAAACCAATACTCACTCCCAAATGCTGACGAACTGCCAAAAGCAGGAGTTGAAGTTGAAGCTCCAAATGCAGGTGCAGTGCTTCCAAATGCAGGTGAGGATGATGCGCCAAAGACTGATGTGGACCCTAAAGGTGAAGAAGATTGGGGGGCGCCAAACACTCCCGTGGAAGTGCTACCAAAAAAGGAACCACCTGATTGTGAACCAAAAGGATTTGTACTGCCAAAAGGTTTGGGAGCAAATGGATTGTTACTCGTCTGTCCAAAACCTGATGGCGACCCAAATGGGCTAGTAGATGACTGCCCAAAACCTGAAATGACCAGAAAACAGCCAGCAACGAACATCATCATTATATGAGATAAGAGTAACAATTGCATCTTAGCCAAGATAATTACAGAAAATGATATACAGGTCACAACTCGTTTCAACAGAAACAAAACTGGTAATATGCAGGATAAATTTTCTCAATGTAAAAAGATGGCAAGACCGGCGAAGATACTTACCGCCTGTGGAGCCAAACATGGTTTACTTGTCGAATCTATCAGAGTAGTTGCTGGAGGTTCAAAGTTGAGCTACAATAAGGACGGAACACACAGATCATTAGCAATAGGTATATATGCATCCAACCGTAAACCAACGAAACTATACATTACAGCTTGTTGTTGCCCATCAACGACAACAACATACCCAATAAATATCTCACGAGTGGGGATAGGGAGGGTGGGATGTAAGCAGACCTTACCCACACCAAAATGGAAAAACTATTTCCGGTAGACCCAGTAATAAATGGGATAGAGTTATCAGAAAAGAAAATAGGATAATAATAAAAAGGGAATTTATCAAGGAATATACCAGATCAATGTTATAAAGGAAAAGAATTTACCAAACTTTTCGTTGTTGTTTTATGAATCAATAAGGATTGAGTACAGACCACACCAAATCAGTCGTTACATAAACGGAATTTAAACAATACAGAACAATACACAAAAAGAAAAAACAATTAGAGTTATGGGCCCTGCCTGAGATGTGGGGGACGGCCGATTCCGATTCCGATTCCGGTTCCGATCTTATAAATCAACTGGAAAAGGCCTTTAACATATCTCTGGTAGCGTACAAATAGGCAAATGTAGCTTCGTAACAACGCTAACAATAGACGGTTCACTTAATGGGCTCACCCGTATTAAAAATTTGCAGTTCTAGCCTGTTTTAAGGGTATCTTTTTAAGACTTAACCAGTGTTTGCAAATTCAGAACATGTTTGGCCAAACTTAAAAATAAGTGTTTTTTAGTGTCGGCATAAGCTAGTTTTCTATTGTGGAAAATAAGTCAGGAAAAAATAGTTGCTCCCTCAAAATTGAAGTAGAAACTATTTTAAATTTCTATCATTTCAAAAATATTATTACCAGAAATACTTATATACTTAATTATCCTTATTTATTTAAAAAAATAAATTATTATATATAAATAGTATAATTCTTATTTCCTTCATGCACACCTACATTATTATTGTTGGAAGCTTTGAATCAATTTACATCTTTTTTTAATTTTCGAATTTAGAATATTCAATTATGTATGTTCTATTTTTAAAATTTAATAATAAATACTTAGAATCATTCTTCTAGTTAATAACTATAAACTGAATCTTTACATGTCGTTATTCGTAATTTAAGTACTCAAAAGTATTTTTTCTTTTTAAGTTTGGCCAAACACAAATTGCAAATCAACTATTTACAGAAAAGTACTTCTCAAATGAGTTGGTCAAACATAAACTACTGCTCTCCAAAAGTACTTTTACAAATAGCACATTCGAAGAAAAATATTTTTCAAAATAAACAGTTTTCATAACCCTGGCCAAACTGGCTCTAAGTATTTAGAACATCATTGCCACTACAGACTTCAAAAACGGTTCCTCAAGTACAACTAATGCACTCAAAACTTCAGCTCAATTGTTGCAGCTTTCTCTTTTATTTACGATTTTGGACGATTTTTTTTTTTTAATTCTACTTCTTGGGCTAAATTTTCATTTTTTTTTTTTTGGTAACTAATTAAAACTTTTATTACCAAAGTGAGAATTACAGCTCAGTAACTAACAGAAGAAAATCTAACAATTCTCAGCCTGGGCTTTTCCAGCTGATATTCAGATGCTCTTCTACTTCTACTCTACTCCTACTAGCTTCCTGGATAATTGTTGAGTGCTTGTAATCTTTCCTACAGTTTTGGCTTCATGTAACATCTAGAATACCTCTTGTATGACTTGCTTTGTGATTATCCCAGCTTCTCTTTGTTTCCCCTTAAATATCCTACCATTTCTCTCTTGCCATATCTGATATACAACACTGGCCATTATTGCTCTGTAAACCTCAGCTGCTGCAGAGTTCCCTGGATAGTTGTTTTCAGCCTATTTAACTTACTCCTCCCACCCCATCAATGGTCGTTGGATTACTTGCCATATTTGGAGTTTCTCCCATATTGCAACTGTGAATTGGCAGCTAAAGAGCAGATGTTGCAGTGTTTCACCCTCCCTTTCACGTAGGACACATTTTGGCTCAAGATTTATGCCCCATTTTCTTAGCCTATCCTTAGTTTGATAGTCTTCCTTGCAGTCATAAAAATAGGATAAATGTCCACTTATGATGCCCATAGTTATTGCAGATTATCCTTCTGCAACTCACTTTAGGGAAGGTGCCCAAGAGCGGGTTGTACATCTTTTTAGTAGAGAACTTCTCAATGCTCAGTATGTCATGTTCATTTAGCCCAGCTTATTCTATATACTTAGTTGCTTTGAGTGTCTTCTGCACTACCCATGAGGCTTGTTTTGCTTCACAGCCCCAACTTGGTTTCCCTTTTATGTAGTACTCATGGATCCATCTTACCTATACTTTATCCTTCTTTTTGCAAATATTCCACAATAGTTTGGAGATAGCTACTTTGTTCCAGACAGTTATGTTTAGCAGATTCAACCCCCTGTTGTCATACGCAAGCATAATTTATCCCATGCTATCAGTGCTTTCCTTGATTCCCCTCCTCCTGTCCATAGAAATTTTTTGCATATCTTCTCTATTTGTTGCACTATCTTCTTTGGTAAGACAAAAATTTGTGACCAAAATTCTTGTATGGAGAATAATACACTCTTTACCAGTGTGAGTCTGCCAACATATGATAGGAATTTTGAGGTCCATGATATTATTCTGCCTACCATCTTCTCTAGTAGGGGCTGGCATTGTAAAATAGTCAGTCGTTTGGAACTCAAGGGCACCCCCAAGTATCTGAAAGGGAGTTGCCCTATAGAGAATCCCAGGATGCCTAAGATTTGATCTTGATCAGCTTGTTTGACCCCTCCAAAAGTACACACTGCTCTTCTAAATATTAGCCTTCATTCTTGATGCGTGTGTAAATTGCAGGAAGCATGAGTTTAGCATGGCTACTGACTTTGGTTCCCCCTTACAGAAGAGAAATAGATTATCTACAAAGCTTAGTTGGACAAGTTTCAGCTTGGAGCATCTAGGATGAAACTGAAATCGCATCTTCTTTGTAAGCCCCTTGAGCAATCTGCTCAGGTACTCCATCACTATGACAAAAAGAAATGAGGATAATGGGTCCCCTTGCCTCAGTCCTTTCCTAGCTTCAAATGGCTTAGTTGGAAACCCCCAAGCCCCCCCCCCCCCCCCCCAAAAAAAAAAGAAACATTTGAAATACATGGTCATCATATTGGCAAAATACATAAACAACTCCTTAAAGTTGGCACCAATTGTCAGATAGACACTTCAACTTTCTAAATGACTTTTCAGACACCTCATGTAGCATGTAAGTAAAACTTTTAAGCACCTCTGTTTTACAAACCTTGTGTGTTGGTTGCAATGGCGAATGAGGTGGCAAAATTACTAGTAAAAGGATGACACGTGGAATTTGAAAATAAAAGTAAAGAAAAGAAAAGAGATCTATTTTGATAGGAAAACGAAAAAAGACAACAGAATAAAAGCCCTACATAAAAAAACACCTCCAAGAAAGGGCCTCACTCCAAGGGATGTGATGTACACTAAAATAAAATACATTCTTGATACCCTAAAGTTTGTCAAAATAATAAAAAAGGAAAATAAAAGATAAGAGATTCTGATACTCTGATGATCCGAGCCTGAAGCAAAATTGAGAAGTTTACATAAATATACGCTCATCAACAAATATTTATTTTTAAATGTCCATAACTTTTTCTATTCAAAACTTAATACATAAATATATATCATAAATATTTAAAATATATTAAATATATATTTGAAATATATATTATATATATCCAAATTTTAAAAAGAAAAAATGGTTATGGAAAGAAACAAACAACAAAAGTGGACAAAATAGTAATTATTTTTTTTCAACAGTTATGTGGCGAGAACCAATAGTTCAAATGTAATGAGTATTGACTAATAAACATCAATAATAACAATAGTTGAAGTTTAACCTATTAATTAAAGTTGTAAATTAAAATTTAAAAGACTTAATATATTAATAATAAATAAAATAAAATATATAAAAATTATAAAAAATATCTTATCGGTTATCGGTACGGTAAAGATATATAGAAACCATTACCATACCGATATCTTATCGGTATTAGAAATCAATACCATTATCGAATCAATAATCGTTATACCGACATCGTTATGCTTATCGGTAGCGGTTCGGCTATCGATACCGATTCGATTTTGCACACCCCTAAATACACATATGGGGATAAAATATGTAATGCATATTAAAAAGGTAGAGTACATAGACATACAAACCAATTTGAAGTGAGACTTTTAACACCTCACATTGACAAATTTTATGCGCGAGTTGCACTTGTTGCTGGTATGGCGCAACTAAAAATAAAAAAATTATACCTGTAATTTTAAAGAAAAAAATTGACTAAAATAAAGAACAAGAAATATTTTTGGAAAGAAAAACTCCTCTATCCCCACATCTACAAACGAACACATTTGCTTATATTGCTACCCATCTTTTGTTTGTGTAATCTTTATCCATCTTCTTCCGCTCTGTGAATGAAACTTGTTTTCTTTGTGCTTCTTCGCATTCAACTCTTCTATATATTTTTGTGAATCTCAATATGAAGACTTTTTCCGGCATTTTGATTTCACTTTCTTTTGTTTTCTATTAGCTTGACATATTAATTAAGCGAAGTTACTGTCGCCTAATAACCAAGATCCTTTCTTTGCATCTCAAACCGAACCATTAAATACAACTACCACAACAATAAAATATTATGTGATATTCCACAAATAGGTTTGGAGAGAAAATGGCATACGAAGACCTTACCCTACTCTGAGTAAGAAGTTGTTTCCGATCATAAAAAAAAGATCAACTAAACATAATTTTAATGGGAATCGAAATGTTTTGATCTGCCACACTCTTTGAAAAGGACCAAGTTTCTTTAATTAAAGTTCAAATGTGATTAGTAATTGACTACAGACACGTATGAAAACCCACATCTACCCGACTTTTACCTTAAAAATTGGCGTATATGGTGTTCATGGTTTGGTTAAAAATCGAACCAAAACCAACTAAAACAATGATACTTTATTAGGTCTGGTTTGGATGGATTTTGAGTATTTAAAAATAGACAATATTTGGTTTGATTTAGTTTTTATATTAAAAAAAAATAACCAAACTGATCTGATAAATTTTATATAATTGTATATATCAATCTATTAATTTTTTATAATCTAGTTTTAAATATTTTATATGATTTTATCAATATTTTGTAGTAGGCTAAATGCGTAGAATTTTTACCGGGTGGCGACTTTTGCCTTACCCATTTAGTTTTTAAAAATTATTTAGAAGTTTAGCCACTCACTTTCAAACCATGGTTGATTGAAGTTATGAAACCATAGTTTGAAGTTAACTAAGCATAAATGATTCGGTCTAAAAATAAGTCACATTAAGACCAACTACTTTCAAGCACAATTAAAACGTTTGGTTTGGCTGAAAAAATTGTTTGGTTTGAGGTTAAGCTAAAAAAAAAAAAAAAAAAGAAGAAGAAAGAAAGTAAAATAACACATTCCAACTTCAGATCAAAACGGGTTGAAGTTAGGTTAATCTGGCTTGAACTTCAACCTCAATGATCTGAAGATAGGTAAAGAAGCTAAATCTGCAAAAGCTCGCCCACTAGCTTAAATAGTAATGGCAGATCAAAAAGTGGCTATTTCTATACTTCCCTGCTAAATGTTGTAAAAATTTCGCTCGCAAGTTTTGCCACTGTCTTTGCTTTGAGGTCACTCTTTTTTTGCCGCTCTTATCCTCTACTATTTATCCCTAAAATTAGGGTTCGAGGGTTGTGAGAAATCCCCAAACCACCCCCTCCAACGGCTCTAAATTAGATAAGGTTGGTATCATTTTTTACCAGCTGGAATTTTGGATTCATCTCATTTTGAAGTGGGAATCGCGGGTTTTTGCCAAAGGGGAATCGGGTTTTACCAAAGGGGAATCAGGTTTTGGTATGACTGAAAAATGGGAAATATAGGCGTGTGTATAATGGGTATATATGGGGATTGGCTGGATTTTAGGCTAGTTTTACACATTTAAAATTTTCCTTTTAAAATTAATTATTAATTCCTTTTAAAATTTAAAATTGACCAATTAAATTAATTTGACATTAATTAAAATATCGAGATAAAATTGAATGTCAACAGCTGAGATACAGTGTATATACAATCGATATATAAGATATACAAAAGAAAATACATTAGAAATAAGAAATGTATGCCCAACTTCATATGACATACAATTTTAATGTACTTTAAAATTTCAGTTATGGAGAAACCCATGACATACAACTGACATACATTAATTATACAGTAGCCATACATTTTCGAAGTAGAGAGGAAATGCAAAATAAATAAATAAATAAATAAAATGAATCAGCAACAGAAGGCTGCCAGAAAACACATGACATACGGTCACCATACAACCTCCATAAAATTACCATATATATATTCACCATACAGTAAGTATACCGTCGCCATACAATTTCATACATGCAAATTTTAGATCTAGAATAATTCTGAAATTCGCAGTCACCAGAGATGTCACGAGTTCACTTTTTGGGAAAACGTTTCAGTTTCAGAGGCAACAGGAAGAGATCTAAAGAGTCATAAGGATCAAAATAAAGAATAAAGAAATCTTCTTTCTCTTCAAATTCCTTTAATTGTTCTCTTTTTGAAACAAAATACGAGTCTCAGTAGAGTTTTTTCATTAGGTTAGGCTGCGTACATCACATTCTTTGGGATGGACCGCTACCCCAGACCCTACGTGAACCAAGAATGCTTTGTATAGTGGATTATCTTTTTTTATTAAATGGATAATACAACCTTGAATGGGAGAGAGAAATAATGAGAAAAGGGAGAAATAAGCTGAAAGAGAAATTTGTAGAAAAATAACTGTTGTAATGGAAGAGAGAAACCCATGCATTAAGGGAAAAAGGAAAAAAGGGTTCTGAAGCAAAAAAAAAAAAAAAAAAGAGATCTATTATATAGGAGCATGTTTACGCATATCTTTCTTTCTACCTTTTGTTATATGTTTTTATTTTTTTGCTATATTTTGTAATATAATTATGAATATCGTTAATTTCTATAAAATTGATAAATATCTTTATATTTTGCAAAGAAGTTTCATAAAATTATATGAATGTAAACTCAAAATTCCGCCATCTTATTTTTCACTTCTCTTACATTACAAAACACTCCTTTCGTATGCCGACATACATATAGTCAAGAACGACCGAAACAAGGTGAAACTATTTCCGAATTCAAAAATAGCAAAATTAAAAAGAAAATCGATACATTAGAAAACTTGGCAATTGTTCTGGTATTTATTACTATATCCGATATACCAAATCAAAAATCAAACCAACAATAACTAAATCGATGATTTTAGTTTTACTTGGTTTGATTTACAACAACAGCAGCAGCATAACGAGTGATATCCCAATTAAGGTGGGGTCTGAGGTGGGTAAAATGTACATAAATCTGGCCTCCATCAAGATGGAAAGGCTGTTCCGATAGACACTCGACTTTGCTTTGGTTTAATTTTAATAATTTTAAAATTGATTAAGTTGGTTTGATTTTAAATTTAACAAAAACAAATCAAATCGAACCGTGAATCCGTACCCACATATAAACACGCACTAGCTTGATTATGTTGTTATGCTAGCAGTGGTTCATCCCTTAACCGGTCAATTTCATACCGTTATGGACTTATCCTTAGGAGATTTTAGCATCAAGATAACCAAATAGTTTTGCTACATTATATGTTGTCATTCAGTTTCTTCTGTGTTTTCATTTATTTGTCAATCTTTTTCCAATAGAAAATTTGTTACGCAGAATAAAAGATAAAAGGTTGATAAGGTAAGGGCTAAATAGACGCTTAAAAAAGTCAATTGAGATAGGAAAGAATGTCAAAAAAATTGAGTGAGTAAATGATTTTCACACTTAAAAAATATATGAGGAGAGAATGTCAAAAGTTGAGTAAGCAAAAAAGTTAAGTAAATGATTTCCGCACTAACAACAAAAGAGATATGAGGAGAGAATGTCATTGTCGATTTTCAATTTTGAATATTCTTATGGATATAGGGTAGTTGGGGAAAAGGTCAAGTAGAGGAGCTAGTAATAAAGAATGGGGCAGGGAGACACTTAAGGCAAGTGTTGCGGTGTTTTGAGTGAAGAGCTCGCTACTTGCGGGCATTTGTCCGCCAAAATCTTGTTACTTCTTGACCAAGTCCCTACACTTACTTATAAGCTTCCTCCTCCATCCCCTTCAATTCTATTCTTTGCATGCAAATTCTGTGTAGCTTTTGATGTAGCATTGCACTTTATTTTCTAAGTTTAAACACTTTCGAGGTCCATATATTTAATTTTCTGTGTTTTCTACTCATCATGAAACTAACTTCCCTTTGATGGTATGATGTATCTCCATGATCTTGCATTTTTTCTATTTTATAGACCGTAACATACATCTTAAACATATTATACATCTATTTATATGTGCCTACAACTTATGTGTTCTTGTTGGCTTCAGCTTTTCCTCTTTCTCTTTGGAGGAAAACATTTGTTTTGACTTATTGTATTTTACATAAACTCAGGTAACGGCGGAATGGCTTTTCTTGAAGCTGTACATATTGACAAATCGTTTATAGAAAGTTAACCTGTTTCTCTCTTCAACCTTTGGTTCAAGAAGTAGGCATACTAAGAGGTATTTTCAGTTCGTTATATATGGTTCGATTTAATTAGCTACCCTCTATCTCTGTGTTTTGCTAATTGCTGAAAGCATTGAGCAATGTTAATGTTTCAACTTCAGAATTATCTTAACCAAATTTCAATAGATTAATGAATCCGCGAAGCTTATTTTCTTTCTTGCATATGATTAGTAATAGTCTGTCTTGCTTATTTTCTTTATTGCCAAACTGTCCCATTAATCTCTTCCCTTAAACTTTTTTTTTTCTGTGACGAACTAACAACTTAAGACTTGAAATCAGTCTAGATATCACTGTTCTCGTTTTAATCGTCTGTGTAATTGTTTCTATTACCCATCAATAATGGTTAGGAACAAATTTCGTTAATTGTACTTATTGTATCATATATAGGAAATAAAATGTTGTAATCCTTTTTTGTTACTACTTTCTGATAAATAGATGGTTAATTTACTCTCGCTGTCTAAAATGGAATTTCTACATTGTTCTGATTCTCCGCTTATATTCATCTGCACGCTTATGTGTCACTTCCTTGGTTCTTTTGATTCATGAGTGAATGTGACATTGTACAGATACTTCCATGAGACTTACCATTTGCTAGATAGTAATATTGTTGTATCTACTTTCATCCCTAATGAAGTCCAGAACAAAAAAAGAATAGAAAAGGGTAAATGAAGTTATACTTGCAAAGTTGTTTGGGAGTGCATTTTTTATTCAGCAGAAAACAGTTCACAAAAGTACCATCGTCTAAACATGTAAACAAATTCACTTCCATGTCATTTTCTCTGGTATGAGCAGGTTTAGATGGCGAAAGACCACAGTGGATCACCCAAGCTACACCAGCTCGAATCAAAGAGAAAGCGCCTCACTTGGATCCTAGCCGTTAGTGGCCTCTGCATCTTATTCTATGTTCTAGGAGCCTGGCAGAATGCTAGACCCGCTCCATCCAGTCAATCTGAAGTCTACAGCAGAGTAGGCTGTGATGCTGGATCTCCTGATAAAGAGAATCCTGATATCTCAACATCACGAATTTCATCATCATCATCATTGTCAGTCCCTCTCGATTTTGAGAGTCATCATCAGTTAGTGGTCAACAACTCTAAGTCATCAGAAAACTTTCCACCCTGTGATATGTCCTACAGCGAATACACACCATGCCAAGAGCCACAAAGGGGTCGAAAATTTGACCGAAATATGTTAAAATATAGAGAGAGACATTGCCCAAGCAAGGAAGAGCTTCTACGTTGTCTTATACCTGCTCCACCCAATTACAAGATTCCCTTTAAATGGCCTCAGAGCAGAGATTATGCTTGGTTTGCCAATATTCCACATAAAGAGCTTAGCATTGAGAAGGCTGTTCAGAACTGGGTCCAAGTGGAAGGTGATCGTTTAAGATTTCCAGGAGGTGGAACCATGTTCCCACACGGAGCTGATGCTTACATTGATGATATAAGTGAGCTGGTTCCCCTTACTAGTGGAGCCATTCGGACCGCAATCGATACAGGCTGTGGTGTAAGATGCCTCAGAATATTTCCTTTGTTTAAAGGATTTCCTTTTTTATTGGAACACTTTCTCCTTTGTTCCAACAGTGATTGTTCAATTATTCTTGTTGCTTTCATTGCTATACAGTGTCGTTTTAAGTACTTAATGCAATACTAAAAGCATCTCATTTTAAACTTCAATGTTATAAAGGTTGCAAGTTGGGGTGCTTATTTGCTGAAGAGGGACATAATAGCCATGTCTTTTGCTCCAAGAGATACACATGAAGCGCAGGTCTGGTTTGCACTAGAAAGAGGAGTTCCTGCCATGATTGGTGTTATGGGCTCGCAGAGACTTCCATATCCATCGAGAGCTTTCGATATGGCTCATTGTTCTCGTTGCTTAATCCCATGGAACAAGTACGGTAAGGTGTTGTCAGACCATGTGTCATGTAATTGACAAAATTGATGATTAGAAAGTGACCGATATTTCACCTTTGAAGTACACATCATGGAGAAAATAAACAGTTGAAATTATCATCCTTGTGACATTTTCCTTAATATTTACAGATGGGCTGTACCTCATTGAAGTTGACAGAGTTCTAAGACCAGGAGGCTATTGGATACTTTCAGGCCCTCCTATCCGTTGGAAGACATACTGGAGAGGTTGGGAGAGAACCCAAGAAGATCTGAAGCAAGAGCAAGATGCCATTGAAGACGTTGCTAGGCGACTTTGCTGGAAAAAGGTGATTGAGAAGGGTGACCTAGCTGTGTGGCAAAAGCCTCTCAACCACAATGAGTGCATCAAAAGCAGATCGTCTAATCATAAGCCACATATCTGCAAGTCAGCCAATGCTGATGCAGCATGGTACTTTCTCAATCTCTAATAAAGTGGCAGTTACTATAATATCTATAAACTATGAAGAAGAAACCAAGTTTAACTTCTTTATCTCATTACTGAAATAAGGTACCAAGACATGGAGGCCTGTATCACACCACTTCCAGAAGTGACCAACCCGGATGAAGTCGCAGGTGGCGCATTAGAAAAATGGCCGGAGCGGGCATTCGCTACTCCTCCTAGGATCAGTAGTGGTTCAATACCAAAAATCACAGTAGAGAAATTTCAAGAGGACAATCAAGTATGGAGTGAACGGGTGTCATACTACAAGCGCCTAATCAGTCTCTTACCCCAAGGGCGATACCGCAACGTAATGGACGCAAATGCTCATTTGGGTGGATTTGCTGCAGCTCTTTTGAAATATCCAATTTGGGTAATGAACGTGGTTCCTGCCAATAATGATCCTGACACTTTGGGTGTGATATATGAACGAGGCTTCATTGGCACATACCATGATTGGTGTGAAGCTTTTTCAACATATCCACGGACATACGATCTCATCCATGCTGGTGGGTTGATCAGCCTATATCAGGACAGGTAAAATGCTCATGATCAGCCTATATCAGGACAGCCTATAATAGCCATATTTTTTATGTTCTCATCTGTTGATTTGATCTAATTGTGTGTGTTCATTTTCTCCTGAAGATGTGATATCACCTACATTCTCCTTGAGATGGATCGAATCCTGAGGCCTGAAGGTACCGTTATATTCAGAGATGTGGTGGAAGCCTTAGTTAAAATTAAAAGTATAGCAGATGGCATGAGATGGCAAAGCCGCATTGTGGACCATGAGAGTGGACCATTTAACCCAGAGAAGATTCTCATCGCTGTGAAATCTTACTGGACCGGTGAAGCTAAACAGGAATAAGTTAAAGCATCTGGTTAACTTACTTTTCTTTCTTAGTAGTTTGCTCAAGTCAGAATGAAGGATGCTTATCATTATTAATTTCTTTGTTAAGCAGCACTATATATTGTCATTGCTTATAGTTGGAAAGTATAGACTTGGAGATTACAATAGGAGATGTTCAGAGTCTTTGACCTTGTGCAAATTTTTTGCTTCTTATAAAGTTGTAAGAAGAATCAAAAGAATGATTGGATATATTTCATGGCACTTGTAAATGAAAATTAATATTTAACACCAAAATATCAGGGTGAATATTATGTTATTAGAAAATTCAAGGTTAAGCAGTGCGTCCAATATCTTATTATTTAGTGAAAACACACAATTCAAGAACACACAATACGTCCAAGATTCAACTATTTGTTTCACTATTTTTTAGCCCCTTTTTTTTAAAATAACCCTAAATAAATATCTAACCAAACCACTAACTTTTTATAGCCACTAGGGATTTTTGATCTTCTCCTTCTTCCCCTATTTCTAGGATTTTCCGCCTGCCGCTGCCAACCCCCACCCCCACCCCGTTAGCCACCGCGGGTCCTCCACCGCTGCTCCTCCACTTATTTTCCCGTCACAGATCCACCGCTGCTCCGCCTATTCTTCGTTCGCTTCTCCTCATCACAAAGCCAAACGTCTGGTCATTTGTGGCCTTGGTCCTGAGGAGTTTAACAGAGTATCATCTTACAAGACCGCCAAGGAAATCTGGGACGCCCTGCAGGTTGCGCATGAAGGAACCACTGAAGTAAAGGACTCAAAGAGAAGAATGCTGAAGAGACAATTTGAGCTATTCTCTATGGGAGAGAAGGAATCAATCCAGGATATGATGACCACGTTGACCCTTATTACTAATGAGATGAGATCCCTGGATATGGAGTTATCAGAAGTGGAGATGGTTGATAAGATTCTAAACGTGCTTCATGAAGCTTGGGAACCCAAAATGACTGCCATCATTGAGTCTCTAAGATCTATTAAACTTGAAGAACTAGTTGGTAGCCTGAAAACTCATGAGATGATGAAAGACTCAAAAGCTAAACCAGCTCTCAAGAAGGACAAGACCCTTGCACTTGAAGCAACTGAGGAAACGAATGAATATGTTGATCTGCAATCAGTTGAAGCAGCAATGGTTAGTGCTTTAAGACGGAAACTTAACTTGGGTAGGTTTAAAGGCCTTAAAAGAAGTGGCAATGAGAACTCTGGAAGGAAGAACATAGTCGACAGTCCTGACTACTCAGGATGCTTTAAGTGCTTCAAGAAGGATCACACCGTTATGGATTGTCCTATGTGGGATATAGAATGGATGAAAAACAGAGCATCTAAGGAAAAGGAAAAGGAGACGTCAAAGGAGAATGACAAAGACAAGAAGAAGACAAGACGATCTCCAAACTTTAGAGCAGAAAGAAGAAAGAAAAATGAAGCTTTCTATGCCACATGGGGACCAACTGTCAGTGAATCTGATCATGAAAAGGAATCTGGAGATGAATCACCACTAGAGCCAAGCACAAGAGCCTTCTAGAACAAAACATTGAACTAGAAGAAATCAATGCCATCTTAAAAGGGCAGACTCTTGTGTCAAACTCTAAGATCACTGAACTAGAATTGGAACTCACTTAGTTAAAAGAGAGTATAAATGGTAAGCAAGTAATAAGTGAAGTTCAAACCTTTCTCGAAAATGAACTGAAAAGAGCTAATGAGATTCTGTATCAGGAAACTGAAAAGAACATGATTTTTAAGTCAAAAGGTTGAAAAATCTGAAGTTGAGCTTACCAAATTAACAAAATGGAATAAATCATCCGAGGTAATGAACTGGGTTCTTGAAAATCAAAATAAGGGAAAACAAGGGCTAGGATTCAAGAAACAGTTGCTTCCATATAATCCTAAGAGCAAGTATGTGGGATTGTCTTGCAACATGCTGTGTACCTTTTGTGGTAAAACCGGACACTACAAACAAAGGTGCATGAATGTTAGCAAGGAAAATGCCAAGAATAAAAGAAGTGCTCTACCTAAATGGGCTAGACAGGATATGATTTATCCATTCTCTCGTAAGAAGGGACCCAAGCTTGTCTGGGTTCCTAAAGCTAACCTTTAATCTTTTTTGCAGGCTGGAGTGAGGGAGAACAACCCAAGCTGGATTCTTGATAGTAGTTGTTCAAGGCACATGACAGGAGACAAAAGAAACTTTCTCCCACTCGCAATATTTCAAGGAGGCAGTGTGGCCTTCAGAGGAGGAAAAAGTGGTCAAATCGTGGGAATTAGAAAGATTGAGAGAACTCTGGATCATGCAATTGAAAACGTTTACTGTGTCGATGGTCTAAGACACAACCTGCTAAGCATCTCCCAACTGTGTGATAGAGAAAATGAAGTGAGTTTCTCCTCTGTAGGATGTATTGTGAAGAATCTACAGAGTGAAGAAATTGTTATGGAAGGAAAAAGGGTGAACAATGTATACAAAGCATCGCTGAAGTCATTGCTTGAAAATAACTTAACATGCTTGAACGTACAAGAAAGTGACTCTCAGCTGTGGCACAAAAGAATGAGTCATGCAAGTCTCTCACAACTGAATAAGCTCGTATCTAAGGAGCTAGTCCGTGGATTGCCAAGCAAGAGATTTGAAAACATAAAAATATGTGATGCGTGTGTAAGGGGGAAGCATGTGAAATCATCCTTTAAGTCCAAGAAGGTGGTATGTACTTAAAGCCACTGGAATTATTGCATATGGATCTGTGTGGACCCATGAGAGTCAAGAGTAGAGGAGGAAATAGGTTCGTGTTCGTAATTGTTGATGACTACTCTAGGTACACATGGACCTTATTCTTGGCATCTAAAGATGAAGCCTTTGACAGCTTCAAAGACTGGGCTGGTGTTGTGCAGACTAGGTTAAGCCTAGAACTCATCAATATCAGATCTGATCATGGAACGGAGTTTGAAAACTCAAAATTTTCTGAGTATCGTGCAAAGTACAACATTGATCATAATTTCTCTGCACCAAGAACTCCACAACAAAAAAGAGTGGTTGAAAGGAAGAACAGGTCCCTGGAGGATATGGCTAGGACTATGTTGTTGTCAAGTGGGCTTGCAAGAAACTTTTGGGCTGAAGCAATAAACATTGCATGCTATTTGTTAAACAGATGTTCCATCAGAGCTATTCTTGAAAAGACCCCATATGAGCTACTCAGAGGAAGAAAACCAAATATTGCACATCTGAAACCCTTTGGATGCAAACAACGGGAAGCAACCATTGGGGGAGTTTGATGCTAGAAGTGATGAGGCGATATTTCTTGGTTACTCCACTCAAAGCAAAGCATACAAAGTGTTTAACAAAAAAACACAGACAGTGGAGGAAAGTATGCATGTGGTATTTGATGAATCCGATAAGGCATTGGGGGAAACCGAGGCAGATGATCAAGTGATTGGCCTAAGTCGAGAGGATGGTGTAGATGAATTGGAAGACTCAGAAGACAAAGAGACATCTGGTGAGAATCAAATCTCACTAGAACAAGGAGTCAACATGACAGGGGGAACTTCAGATGAAGTTGATGATCCAGCAAGTCAGGGAGAACCTACCCAAGATAATGCTGAATACTCCTCCAGTGATATTCAACTCAGGCCATGGAAACACCAAAGTTCTCACCCATTGGAGAATGTCTTATCAGAACTGGACACTGGAATCATGACCTGGTCAGCCTTGAAGAACTTCTGTGCATTCTTTGCTTTCCTTTCATCTCTGGAACCAAAGAATGTAAAAGAAGTTCTAGAAGATCCAGATTGGATTTTAGCCATGAAGGATGAACTTCATCAGTTTGAGAGAAGCAAAGTGTGGCACCTAGTTGCTAAGCCGAATGACAGATCAATAATTGGAACAAAATGGGTGTTCATGAACAAACTGGATGAGCATGGTATTGTGACAAGGAACAAGGCAAGGCTAGTAGTTCAAGGATACAGTTAGGAAGAAGGAATAGACTATGATGAAACCTTCACACTAGTGGCAATAATGGAGGATATTAGGATGTTGATTGCCTTTGCTACATACATGGAGTTCACACTATATCAGATGGACGTGAAAAGTGCCTTCCTAAATGGCTACTTAAATGAGGAGGTGTATGTAATACAGCCACCAGGCTTTGTGAACAATGAATTTCCTGATCATGTTTACAAACTGGGCAAGGCACTCTATGGATTGAAGCAATCTCCTAGAGCTTGGTATGAGAGACTCTAAGGATTCTTGCTGAAAAATGGACTTTCAAGAGGAAAAATTGACAACACTTTATTCTTGAAGAAGAAAGGAAAGGATCTATTGGTGGTTCAAGTATATATTGATGATATTATTTTTGGAGCCACTGATGAGGAGCTATGCAAGAGATTTGCTGATCTAATGGGAAGTGAATTTGAAATAAGCATGATGGGTGAACTAAATTTCTTCCTAGCGTTTAGGGTTTACCTTATATGTTGGCAGGGATCCGCGATAACCCTACCAAGTTATATGTTGGAAGGGATCCGCGATAACCCTACTAATTTATAAGTTGACACAGATGCGCGCTTTTCATGCCAACTTATATGTTGGCAGGGATCCGCGATAATCTTGCCAAGTTATAAGTTGGTAGAGATACACGCTTTTCATGCCAACTTATATGTTGGCAGAGATCCGCGATAACCGTGCCAGGTTAAAAGTTGGCACGGATACGCGGTTTTTTTGCCAACTTATATGTTGGCAAGGATTCGCAATAACCCTACCAAGTTATAAGTTGGCAGGGATACGCGCTTTTCGTGCCAACTTATATGTTGGCAGGGATCCGCGATAACCCTGCCATGTTATAAGTTGGCAGGGATACGCGCTTTTCGTGCCAACTTATATGTTGGCAGAGATCCGCGATAACCCTGCCAAGTTATAAGTTGGCAGGGATACACGCTTTTCGTGCCAACTTATATGTTGGAAGAGATATGCGATAACCGTGCCAAGTTATAAAATGCACGGATACGCGCATTTTGTTCCAACTTATATGTTGGTAGAGTTCAGCGATAACCCTGCCAAGTTATAAGTTGGCAGGGATACGCGCTTTTCGTGCCAACTTATGTGTGGGGAGGGATCCGCGATAACCCTGTCAAGTTATAAGTTGTCAGGGATATGCGCTTTTCGTGCCAACTTATATATTGACAGGGATCTGCGATAACCATGCCAAGTTATAAGTAGGCACGGATGCGCGCTTTTTGTGCCAACTTATATGTTGGCAGGGATCCGTGATAACCCTGCCATGTTAAAAGTTGGAAGGGATACGCGCTTTTCCTACCAACTAATATGTTGGCAGAGATCTGCGATAGTCGTGCTAAGCTATAAGTTGGCACGGATACACGCTTTTTGTGCCAACTTATATGTTGGCAGGGATCCGCTATAACCCTGCCAAGTTATATGTTGGCAGGGATAAGCGTTTTTCGTGCCAACTTAAATGTTGGCAGGGTCCGCGATAACCCTGCCAAGTTATATGTTGGCAGGGATACGCGTTTTTCGTGCCAACTTAAATGTTGGCAGGGTCCGCGATAACCCTGCCAAGTTATAAGTGAACAAAGATACACACTTTTCATTCCAACTTATATCTTGGCAGGGATCCGCGATAACCCTGCCAAGTTGTATGTTGGATGAGATGCGCAATAACCCTGCAAAGTTATAAAATGGCAAGGATACGCGCTTTTCGTGTCAACTTATATGTTGGAAGGAAACCCCGATAACACTTCCATGTTATAATTTGGCAGGGATACGCGCTTTTCGTGCCAACTTATATGTTGGCAGGGATCCGCGATAACCCTACTAAGTTATAAGTTGGCAGGGATACGCGCTTTTCGTGACAACTTATATGTTGGCAAGGATCCGCGATAATCTTGCCAACTTATGAAAAAGATAGGGATTCGCGCTTTTCGTGCAACTTAGATGTTGGCAGGGATCCGCGATAACCCTGCCAAGTTATAAGTTGGCAGGGATACGCCCTTTTCGTTCCAACTTATATGTTGGCAGGGATTCACGCTTTTCGTGACAACTTATAAATTGGCAGGGATTCACGCTTTTCGAGCCAACTTATATCTTGGCAGGGATCCACGATAACCCTGCCAAGTTATATGTTGGATGAGATCCGCAATAACCCTGCAAAGTTATAAGTTGGCAAGGATACGCGCTTTTCGTGTCAACTTATATGTTGGAAAGAATCCCCGATAACCCTTCCATGTTATAATTTGGCAGGGATTCGCGGTTTTCGTGCCAACTTATATCTTGGCACGGATCCGAGATAACCGTGTCAAGTTATGAGTTAGTAGGGCTTCGCGCTTTTCGTGGCAACTTATATGTTTGCAGGGATCCGCGATAACCCTGCCAAGTTATAAGTCGGCAGAGATACGCACTTTTCGTGCCAACTTATATGTTGGCAAGGATCCACGATAACCCTGCCAAGTTATAAGTTGGACGGGATACGCGCTTTTTGTGCCAAATTTTATGTTGGCAGGGATCATCGATAACCGTGCCAAGTTATAACTTGGCACGGATACGTGCTTTTTGTGCCAACTTATATGTTGGCAGGGATCCGCAATAACCCTGCCAAGTTATAAGTTGGTAGGGATACGCATTTTTTGTACCAACTTATATGTTGGCAGGGATCCGCGATAAACCTGCCAAGTTATAAGTTGGCAGGGATACGTACTTTTCGTGCCAACTTATATGTTGGCAGAGATCCGTGATAACCATTCCAAGTTATAAGTTGGCACGGATACGCGCATTTTGTGCCAACTTATATGTTGGCAGAGTTCCGCGATAACCTTCCAAGTTATAAGTTGGAAGGGATACGCGCTTTTCGTGCCAACTTATATGTGGGCAGGGATCCGCGATAACCCTTCCTTGTTATGAGTTGTCAGGGATATGCGCTTTTCGTGCCAACTTATATGTTGGCATGGATCTCCGATAACCATGCCAAGTTATAAGTAGGCACGGATACGTAATTTATGTGCGAACTTATATGTTGGTAGGGATCCGTGATAACCCTGCCAAGTTATATGTTTGCAGGGATACGCGCTTTTCCTGCCAACTTATATGTTGGCAAAGATCTGCGATTACCGTGCCAAGTTATAAGTTGGTACGAATACGCGCTTTTTGTGCTAACTTATATGTTGGCAGGGATCCGCGATAATCCTACTAAGTTATAAGTTGGCACAGATACACGCTTTTCGTGCCAACTTATATATTGACAGGGATCCGCGATAAACTTGCCAAGTTATAAGTTTGTAGGGATACGCGCTTTTCGTGCCAACTTATATGTTTGCAGGGATCCGCGATAACCCTGAAAAGGTATAAGTCGGCAGAGATACGCGCTTTTCGTGCCAACTTATATCTTGGCAAGGATCCACGATAACCCTGCCAAGTTATAAGTTGGAAGGGATACGCACTTTTTGCGCCAAGTTAAATCTTGGCAGAGATCCGCGATAACCCTGCCAAGTTATAAGTTAGCACGGATACGCGCTTTTTGTGCCATCTTATATGTTGGCAGGGATCCGCGATAACCTTGCCAAGTTATAAGTTGGCAGTGATACGCGCTTTTCGTGCCAATTTATATGTTGGCAGAGATCCGCGATAACCGTGCCAAGTTTTAAGTTGGCACGGATACGCGCATTTTGTGCAACCTTTTATGTTGGCAGAGATCCGCGGTAACGTGCCAAGTTATAAGTTGGGTGGAATACGCGCTTTTCATGCCAACTTATATGTTTGAAGGGATCCGCGATAACCCTGCCAAGTTATAAATTGTAAGGAATATGCATTTTTCGTGCCAACTTATATGTTGGAAAGGATCTGCAATAACCATGACAAGTTATATAAGTAGGCACGGATATGCGCTTTTTGTGCCGACTTATATGTTGGCAGGGATCCGTGATAACCCTGCCAAGTTATAATCTTCCAGGGATACACATTTTTATTTCTAACTTATATGTTGGCAGAGATCTGCGATAACCCTGCCAAGTTATATGTTCGCAGGGATCCGCGATAACCCTGCCAAGCTATCAGTTGGCAGGGATACGCGCTTTTCGTGCCAACATAAATCTAGTAGAGATCCACGATAACCCTGCCAAGTTATAAGTTGGTAGGAATACGCGCTTTTCGTGCCAACTTATATGTTTGCAAGGATCTCGATAACCGTGCCAAGTTATAAGTAGGCACGGATGCGCGCTTTTTGTGCCAACTTATATGTTGTACGGGATCCGCGATAACACTGCCAAGTTATTTATTGGCTCGGATACGCGTTTTTCGTGCCAACTTATATCTTAGCAGGGATCCGAGATAACCGTGATAAGTTATAAGTTGGCACGGATACGTGCTTTTTGTGCCAACTTATATGTTGGCAGGCATCCGCGATAACCCTGCCAAGTTATAAGTAGGTAGGGATACGCATTTTTTGTGCCAACTTATATGTTGGCAGGGATCCGCGATAACCCTGCCAAGTTATAAGTTGGCAGGGATACGCGCTTTTCGTGCCAACTTATATGTTGGCAGGGATCCGTGATAACCATTCCAAGTTATAAGTTTGCACGGATACGCGCGTTTTATGCCAACTTATATGTTGGAAGAGTTCCCCGATAACCCTCCAAGTTATAAGGTTGAAGGGATACGCGCTTTTCGTGCCAACTTATATGTGGGCAGGGATCCGCGATAACCCTTCCTTGTTATGAGTTGTAAGAGATATGCGCTTTTCGTGCCAACTTATATATTGGCAGGGATCTCCGATAACAATGCCAAGTTATAAGTAGGCACGGATACGTAATTTATGTGCCAACTTATATGTTGGCAGGGATCCGTGATAACCCTGCCAAGTTATATGTTGGCATGGATCACGCTTTTCCTGCAAACTTATATGTTGGCAGAGATCTGCGATAACCGTGCCAAGTTATAAGTTGGTACGAATACGCATTTTTTGTGCTAACTTATATGTTGGCAGGGATCTGCGATAACCCTGCAATTATATATTTGCTGGGATCCGCGATAATCCTACTAAGTTATAAGTTGGCACAGATACGCGCTTTTCGTGCCAACTTATATGTTGACAGGGATCCGCGATAAACTTGCCAAGTTATAAGTTTGTAGGGATACGCGCTTTTCGTGCCAACTTATATGTTTGCAGGGATCCGCGATAATCCTGAAAAGGTATAAGTCGGCAGAGATACGCGCTTTTTGTGCCAACTTATACGTTGGCAGGGATCCTCGATAACCCTTCCAAGTTATACGTTGGCAGGGATTCGCGCTTTTCGTGCCAACTTATATCTTGGCAGAGATCCGCGATAACTGTGCCAAGTTATAAGTTGCAGAGATACACGCTTTTCGTGCCAACTTATATATTGGCAAGGATCCGTGATAACTCTTCCAAGTTATAAGTTGGCAGGGATTCGTGCTTATCGTGCCAACTTATATCATGGCTGGGATCCGCGATAACCCTGCCAAGTTATATGTTGGCAGGGATCCGCGATAACCCTGCCAAGTTATCAATTGGCAGGGATACACGCTTTTTGTGCCAACTTAAATCTTGGCAGAGATCCGCGATAACTCAGCCAAGTTATAAGTTGGAAGGGATATGCGCTTTTCGTGCCAACTTATATGTTTGCAGGATCCGCGATAACCCTGCAGAGTTATAAGTTGGCAGAGATACGTGCTTTTAATGCCAACTTATATTGGCAGGGATCCGCGATAACCCTGTAGAGTTATAAGTTGGCAGGAATTTGCACTTTTTGTGCCAACTTATATGTTGGCAGGGATCCGCGATAACCCTGCCAAGTTATAAGTTGGTAGGGATACGCATTTTTCGTGCCAACTTATATGTTGGCAGGGATCCGCGATAACCCCGCCAAGTTATAAGTTGGCAGGGAGACACAGCAGAGATCCGTGATAACCATTCCAAGTTATAAGTTGGCAAGGATACGCGCATTTTGTGCCAACTTATATGTTGGCAGAGTTCCACGATAACCCTCCAAGTTATAAGTTGGAAGGGATACACGCTTTTCGTGCCAACTTATATGTGGGCAGGGATCCGCGATAACCCTTCCTTGTTATTAGTTGTCTAGGATATGCGCTTTTCGTGCCAACTTATATGTTGGCAGGGATCTCCGATAACCATGTCAAGTTATAAGTAGGCCCGGATACGTAATTTATGTGTCAACTTATAAGTTGGCAGGGATCCGTGATAACCCTGCCAAGTTATATGTTTGCAGGGATACGCGCTTTTCCTGCCAACTTATATGTTGGTAGAGATCTGCGATAACCATGCCAAGTTATAAGTTGGTACGAATACGCTCTTTTTGTGCAAGCTTATATGTTGGCAGGGATCTGCGATAACCCTGCCAAGTTATATGTTATATGTTGGCAGGGATACGCGCTTTTCGTGTCAACTTAAATGTTGAGAGGGATCCGCGATAACCCTGCCAAGTTATCAGTCAACAGAGATACGCGCTTTTCGTGCCAACTTATATCTTGGCAGGGGTCCGCGATAACCCTGCCAAGTTATAAGTTGGCAGGGCTACGAGCTTTTCTTGGCATCTTATATATTTGCAGGGATCCGCGATAACCCTACTAAGTTATAAGTTGGCACAGATACACACTTTTCGTGCCATCTTATATCTTGACAGGGATCCGCGATAATCTTGCCAAGTTATAAGTTGGCAGGGATACGCTCTTTTCGTGCCAACTTATATGTTTGCAGGGATTCGCGATAACCTTGCAAAGGTATAAGTCGGCAGAGATACGCGCTTTTTGTGCCAACTTATATGTTGGCAGGGATCTGCGATAACCCTTCCAAGTTATAAGTTGGCAGGGATTCGCGCTTTTCGTGCCAACTTATATTTTGGCAGAGATCCGTGATAACCGTGCCAAGTTATAAGTTGCAGAGATACGCGTTTTTCGTGCCAACTTATATGTTGGCAGGTATCCGTGTTAACTCTGCCAAAATATAAGTTGGCAGGGATTCGTGCTTTTCGTGCCAACTTATATCATGGGTAGGATCCGCGATAACCCTGCCAAGTTATATGTTGGAAGGGATCCGCGATAACCCTGCCAAGTTATTAATTGGCAGGGATACGCGCTTTTTGTGCCAACTTAAATCTTCGCAGAGATCCACGATAACTATTCCAAGTTATAAGTTGGCTGGAATACGCGCTTTTCGTGCCAACTTATATGTTGGCAGGGATACGTGAGAACCCTGCCAAGTTATATGTTAGCAGGGATCCATGATAACCCTTCCAAGTTATAAGTAGGCAGGGATTCGTGATTTTTGTGCCAACTTAAATCTTGGCAGAGATCCGCGATAACCCAGTCAAGTTATAAGTTGGCAAGGATACGCGTTTTTCGTGCCAACTTATATGTTTGTAAGGATCCACGATAACCGTGCCAAGTTATAAGTAGGCACAGATACGCGATTTTCGTACCAACTTATATGTTGGAAGGGATCCGCGATAACTCTGCCAAATTATATGTTGGCACGGATACGCGTTTTTCGTGTCAACTTATATCTTAGCAGGGCTCCGAGATAACCGTGACAAGTTATAAGTTGGGAGGGATTCGCATTTTTCGTGCCAACTTATATCTTTACGGAGATCCGCGATAACCGATGCAAAGTTATAAGTTGGCAGAGATACGCGCTTTTCGTGCCAACTTCTATGTTGGCAGGGATCCGCGATAACCCTGTCAAGTTATAAGTTGGCAGGGATTCGTGCTTTTCGTGCAAACTTGTATCATGGCTGGGATTCGCGAACAGTCCGCACCTTCAGAAAGCATGAAATACCAGATTTTTCAAAAAACTAAGTACTAGCCCATTTTTCTTTACAACGCCTACCTCTTTTTCATATGTTCGCTATAGAAAGTGCAAACTATCCCTTTTTATAGCATTTCTCTACAAAATTTTGAATTTTAATTTTTTGAACAGTCCGCACCTTCAGAAAGCACGAAATACCAGATTTTTCAAAAAACTGAGTACTAGCCCATTTTTCTTTACAACGCCTACCTCTTTTTTATATGTTTGCTATAAAAAGTTCAAACTATCCCTTTTTATAGCATTTCTTGACAAAATTTTGAATTTTCATTTTTTGAACAGTCCGCACCTTCAGAAAGCACGAAATACCAGATTTTTCAACAAACTGAGTACTAGCCCATTTTTCTTTACAACCCCTACCTCTTTTTCATATGTTCGCAATAGAAAGTGCAAACTATCCCTTTTTATAGCATTTCTTGACAAAATTTTGAATTTTCATTTTTTGAATAGTCCGCACCTTCAGAAATCACGAAATACCAGATTTTTCAAAAAGCTGATTACTAGCACATTTTTCTTTAAAACGCCTATCTTTTTTTTATATATTCGCTATAGAAAGTGCAAAATATCCCTTTTTATAACATTTCTCTACAAAATTTTGAATTTTAATTTTTTGAACAGTCCGCACCTTCAGAAAGCACGAAATACCAGATTTTTCAAAAAACTTAGTACTAGCCCATTTTTCTTTACAACGCCTACCTCATTTTCATATGTTCGCAATAGAAAGTGCAAACTATCCTTTTTATAGTATTTCTCTACAAAATTTTGAATTTTAATTTTTTGAACAGTCCGCACCTTCAGAAAGCACGAAATACCAGATTTTTCAAAAAACTGAGTACTAGCCAATTTTTCTTTACAACGCCTACCTCTTTTTCATATGTTCGCTATAGAAAATGCAAACTATCCTTTTTATAGCATTTCACTACAAAATTTTGAATTTTTTTTTTGAACAGTCCGCACCTTCAGAAAGAACGAAATACCAGATTTTTCAAAAAACAGAGTACTAGCCCATTTTTCTTTACAACGCCTACCTGTTTTTCATATGTTCTCTATAGAAAGTGCAAACTATACCTTTTTATATCATTTCTCTACAAAATTTTGAATTTTAATTTTTTGAACAGTCCGCACCTTCAGAAAGCACGAAATACAAGATTTTTCAAAAAACTGAGTACTAGCCCATTTTTCTTTACAACGCCTACCTCTTTTTCATATGTTCGCTATAGAACGTGCAAACTATCCCTTTTTATAGCATTTCTTGACAAAATTTTGAATTTTCATTTTTTGAACAGTGCGCACCTTCAGAAAGCACGAAATACCAGATTTTTCAAAAAACTGATTACTAGCCCATTTTTCTTTACAACGCCTACCTCTTTTTCATATGTTCGCTATAGAAAGTGCAAACTATCCCTTTTTATAGCATTTCACTACAAAATTTTGAATTTTAATTTTTTGAACAGTCCGCACCTTCAGAAAGCACGAAATACCACATTTTTCAAAAAACTGAGTACTAGCTCATTTTTCTTTACAACGCCTACCTCTTTTTTATATGTTCGCTATAGAAAGTTCAAACTATCCCTTTTTATAGCATTTCTTGACAAAATTTTGAATTTTCATTTTTTGAACAGTCCGCACCTTCAAAAAGCACGAAATACCAGATTTTTCAAAAAACTGTATACTGGCCCATTTTTCTTTATAACGCCTACCTCTTTTTCATATGTTCGCTATAGAAAGTGCAAACTATACATTTTTATAGCATTTCTTAACAAAATTTTCATTTTTTGAACAGTCCGCACCTTCAGAAAACACGAAATACCAGATTTTTCAAAAAGCTGAGTACTAGCCCATTTTTCATTACAACGCCTACCTCTTTTTTATATGTTCGCTATAGAAAGTGCAAACTATCCCTTTTTATAGCATTTCTCTACAAAATTTTAAATTTTAATTTTTTGAACAGTCCGCACCTTCAGAAAGCACAAAATACCAGATTTTTCAATAAACTGAGTACTAGCCCATTTTTCTTTACAACGCCTACCTCTTTTTTATATGATCGCTATAGAAAGTTCAAACTATCCCTTTTTATAGCATTTCTTGACAAAATTTTGAATTTTCATTTTTTGAACAGTCCGCACCTTCAGAAAGCACGAAATACCAGATTTTTCAAAAAACTGAGTACTAGCCCATTTTTCTTTACAACGCCTACCTCTTTTTCATATGTTCGCTATAGAAAGTGCAAACTATACCTTTTTATAACATTTCTTGACAAAATTTTGAATTTTCATTTTTTGAACAGTCCGCAGCTTCAGAAATTACGAAATACCAGATTTTTCAAAAAACTGAGTACTAGCCCATTTTTCTTTACAACGCCTACCTCCTTTTCATATGTTCGCTATAGAAAGTGCAAACTATACCTTTTTATAGCATTTCTTGACAAAAATTTGAATTTTCATTTTTTGAACAGTCCGCACCTTCAGAAAACACGAAATACCAGATTTTTCAAAAAGCTGAGTACTAACCCATTTTTCTTTACAACGCCTACCTCTTTTTTATATGTTCGCTATAGAAAGTGCAAACTATCCCTTTTTATAGCATTTCTCTACAAAATTTTGAAATTTAATTTTTTGAACAGTCCGCACCTTCAGAAAGCACAAAACACCAGATTTTTCAAGAAACTGAGTACTAGCCCATTTTTCTCTACAACACCTACCTCTTTTTTATATGTTCGCTATAGAAAGTTCAAACTATCCCTTTTTATAGCATTTCTTGACAAAATTTTGAATTTTCATTTTTTGAACAGTCCGCACCTTCAGAAAGCACGAAATATCAGTTTTTTCAAAAAACTAAGTACTAGCCCATTTTTCTTTACAACGCCTTCCTCTTTTTCATATGTTCGCTATAGAAATTGCAAACTATACCTTTTTATAGCATTTCTTGACAAAATTTTGTATTTTAATTTTTTGAACAGTCCGCAGCTTCAGAAAGCACGAAATACCAGATTTTTCAAAAAACTGAGTACTAGCCCATTTTTCTTTACAACGCCTACCTCTTTTTCATATGTTCGCTATAAAAAGTGAAAACTAAACCTTTTTATAGCATTTCTTGACAAAATTTTGTATTTTAATTTTTTGAACAGTCCGCACCTTCAGAATGCACGAAATACCAGATTTTTCAAAAAACTGAGTACTAGCCCATTTTTCTTTACAACGCCTACCTCATTTTTATATGTTCGCTATAGAACGTGCAAACTATCCCTTTTTATAGTATTTCTTGACAAAATTTTGAATTTTTCATTTTTTGAACAGTCCGCCCTTTCAGAAAGCACGAAATACCAAATTTTTCAAAAAACTGAGTACTAGCCCATTTTTCTTTACAACGCCTTCCTCTTTTTCATATGTTCGCTATAGAAAGTGCAAACTATACCTTTTTATAGCATTTCTTGACAAAATTTTGAATTTCCATTTTTTGAACAGTTCGTAACTTCAGAAAGCACGAAATACCACATTTTTCAAAAAACTGAGTACTAGCCCATTTTTCTTTACAACGCCTACCTCTTTTTCATATGTTCGCTATAGAAAGTGCAAACTATACCTTTTTATAGCATTTCTTGACAAAATTTTGAATTTACATTTTTTGAACAGTCCGCATCTTCAGAATGTACGAAATACCAGATTTTTCAAAAAACTGAGTACTAGCCCATTTTTCTTTACAACGCCTACCTCTTTTTTATATATTTGCTATATAGAAAGTGCAAACTATACCTTTTTATACCATTTCTTGACAAAATTTTGAATTTTCATTTTTTGAACAGTCCGCACCTTCAGAAAGTACGAAATACCAGATTTTTCAAAAAACTGATTACTAGCCCATTTTTCTTTACAACGCCTACCTCTTTTTCATATGTTCGCTATAGAAAGTGCAAACTATACCTTTTTATAGCATTTCTTGACAAAATTTTGAATTTTCATTTTTTGAACAGTCCGCATCTTCAGAATGTACGAAATACCAGATTTTTCAAAAAACTGAGTACTAGCCCATTTTTCTTTACAACGCCTACCTCTTTTTCGTATGTTCGCTATAGAAAGTGCAAACTATACCTTTTTATAGCATTTCTTGACAAAATTTTGAATTTTCATTTTTTGAACAGTCCGCCCTTTCAGAAAGCACGAAATACCAGATTTTTCAAAAAACTGAGTACTAGCCCATTTTTCTTTACAACGCCTACCTTTTTTTTATATGTTCGCTATAGAAAGTGCAAACTATCCCTTTTTATAGCATTTCTAGACAAAATTTTGAATTTTTATTTTTTGAACAGTCCGCACCTTCAGAATGCACGAAATACCAGATTTTTCAAAAAACTGAGTACTAGCCCATTTTTCTTTACAACGCCTACCTCATTTTTATATGTTCGCTATAGAACGTGCAAACTATCCCTTTTTATAGTATTTCTTGACAAAATTTTGAATTTTTCATTTTTTGAACAGTCCGCCCTTTCAGAAAGCACGAAATACCAAATTTTTCAAAAAACTGAGTACTAGCCCATTTTTCTTTACAACGCCTTCCTCTTTTTCATATGTTCGCTATAGAAAGTGCAAACTATACCTTTTTATAGCATTTCTTGACAAAATTTTGAATTTCCATTTTTTGAACAGTTCGTAACTTCAGAAAGCACGAAATACCACATTTTTCAAAAAACTGAGTACTAGCCCATTTTTCTTTACAACGCCTACCTCTTTTTCATATGTTCGCTATAGAAAGTGCAAACTATACCTTTTTATAGCATTTCTTGACAAAATTTTGAATTTACATTTTTTGAACAGTCCGCATCTTCAGAATGTACGAAATACCAGATTTTTCAAAAAACTGAGTACTAGCCCATTTTTCTTTACAACGCCTACCTCTTTTTCGTATGTTCGCTATAGAAAGTGCAAACTATACCTTTTTATAGCATTTCTTGACAAAATTTTGAATTTTCATTTTTTTAACAGTCCGTAGCTACAGAAAGCACGAAATACCAGATTTTTCAAAAAACTGAGTACTAGCCCATTTTTCTTTACAACGCCTAACTCTTTTTCATATGTTCGCTATAGAAAGTGCAAACTATACCTTTTTATAGCATTTCTTGACAAAATTTTGAATTTTCATTTTTTGAACAGTCCGCACCTTCAGAAAGTGCGAACTACCAGATATTTCAAAAAACTGAGTACTAGCCCATTTTTCTTTACAACGCCTACCTCTTTTTTATATATTTGCTATAGAAAGTGCAAACTATACCTTTTTATACCATTTCTTGACAAAATTTTGAATTTTCATTTTTTGAACAGTCCGCACCTTCAGAAAGTACGAAATACCAGATTTTTCAAAAAACTGATTACTAGCCCATTTTTCTTTACAACGCCTACCTCTTTTTCATATGTTCGCTATAGAAAGTGCAAACTATACCTTTTTATAGCATTTCTTGACAAAATTTTGAATTTTCATTTTTTGAACAGTCCGCATCTTCAGAATGTACGAAATACCAGATTTTTCAAAAAACTAAGTACTAGCCCATTTTTCTTTACAACGCCTACCTCTTTTTCGTATGTTCGCTATAGAAAGTGCAAACTATACCTTTTTATAGCATTTCTTGACAAAATTTTGAATTTTCATTTTTTTAACAGTCCGTAGCTTCAGAAAGCACGAAATACCAGATTTTTCAAAAAACTGAGTACTAGCCCATTTTTCTTTACAACGCCTACCTCTTTTTCATATGTTCGCTATAGAAAGTGCAAACTATACCTTTTTATAGCATTTCTTGACAAAATTTTGAATTTTCATTTTTTGAATAGTCCGCACCTTCAGAAAGTACGAAATACCAGATTTTTCAAAAAACTGATTACTAGCCCATTTTTCTTTACAACGCCTACCTCTTTTTCATATGTTCGCTATAGAAAGTGCAAACTATACCTTTTTATAGCATTTCTTGACAAAATTTTGAATTTTCATTTTTTGAACAGTCCGCATCTTCAGAATGTACGAAATACCAGATTTTTCAAAAAACTGAGTACTAGCCCATTTTTCTTTACAACGCCTTCCTCTTTTTCATATGTTCGCTATAGAAATTGCAAACTATACCTTTTTATAGCATTTCTTGACAAAATTTTGTATTTTAATTTTTTGAACAGTCCGCAGCTTCAGAAAGCACGAAATACCAGATTTTTCAAAAAACTGAGTACTAGCCCATTTTTCTTTACAACGCCTACCTCTTTTTCATATGTTCGCTATAAAAAGTGAAAACTAAACCTTTTTATAGCATTTCTTGACAAAATTTTGTATTTTAATTTTTTGAACAGTCCGCACCTTCAGAATGCACGAAATACCAGATTTTTCAAAAAACTGAGTACTAGCCCATTTTTCTTTACAACGCCTACCTCATTTTTATATGTTCGCTATAGAACGTGCAAACTATCCCTTTTTATAGTATTTCTTGACAAAATTTTGAATTTTTCATTTTTTGAACAGTCCGCCCTTTCAGAAAGCACGAAATACCAAATTTTTCAAAAAACTGAGTACTAGCCCATTTTTCTTTACAACGCCTTCCTCTTTTTCATATGTTCGCTATAGAAAGTGCAAACTATACCTTTTTATAGCATTTCTTGACAAAATTTTGAATTTCCATTTTTTGAACAGTTCGTAACTTCAGAAAGCACGAAATACCACATTTTTCAAAAAACTGAGTACTAGCCCATTTTTCTTTACAACGCCTACCTCTTTTTCATATGTTCGCTATAGAAAGTGCAAACTATACCTTTTTATAGCATTTCTTGACAAAATTTTGAATTTACATTTTTTGAACAGTCCGCATCTTCAGAATGTACGAAATACCAGATTTTTCAAAAAACTGAGTACTAGCCCATTTTTCTTTACAACGCCTACCTCTTTTTTATATATTTGCTATATAGAAAGTGCAAACTATACCTTTTTATACCATTTCTTGACAAAATTTTGAATTTTCATTTTTTGAACAGTCCGCACCTTCAGAAAGTACGAAATACCAGATTTTTCAAAAAACTGATTACTAGCCCATTTTTCTTTACAACGCCTACCTCTTTTTCATATGTTCGCTATAGAAAGTGCAAACTATACCTTTTTATAGCATTTCTTGACAAAATTTTGAATTTTCATTTTTTGAACAGTCCGCATCTTCAGAATGTACGAAATACCAGATTTTTCAAAAAACTGAGTACTAGCCCATTTTTCTTTACAACGCCTACCTCTTTTTCGTATGTTCGCTATAGAAAGTGCAAACTATACCTTTTTATAGCATTTCTTGACAAAATTTTGAATTTTCATTTTTTGAACAGTCCGCCCTTTCAGAAAGCACGAAATACCAGATTTTTCAAAAAACTGAGTACTAGCCCATTTTTCTTTACAACGCCTACCTTTTTTTTATATGTTCGCTATAGAAAGTGCAAACTATCCCTTTTTATAGCATTTCTAGACAAAATTTTGAATTTTTATTTTTTGAACAGTCCGCACCTTCAGAATGCACGAAATACCAGATTTTTCAAAAAACTGAGTACTAGCCCATTTTTCTTTACAACGCCTACCTCATTTTTATATGTTCGCTATAGAACGTGCAAACTATCCCTTTTTATAGTATTTCTTGACAAAATTTTGAATTTTTCATTTTTTGAACAGTCCGCCCTTTCAGAAAGCACGAAATACCAAATTTTTCAAAAAACTGAGTACTAGCCCATTTTTCTTTACAACGCCTTCCTCTTTTTCATATGTTCGCTATAGAAAGTGCAAACTATACCTTTTTATCGCATTTCTTGACAAAATTTTGAATTTCCATTTTTTGAACAGTTCGTAACTTCAGAAAGCACGAAATACCACATTTTTCAAAAAACTGAGTACTAGCCCATTTTTCTTTACAACGCCTACCTCTTTTTCATATGTTCGCTATAGAAAGTGCAAACTATACCTTTTTATAGCATTTCTTGACAAAATTTTGAATTTACATTTTTTGAACAGTCCGCATCTTCAGAATGTACGAAATACCAGATTTTTCAAAAAACTGAGTACTAGCCCATTTTTCTTTACAACGCCTACCTCTTTTTCGTATGTTCGCTATAGAAAGTGCAAACTATACCTTTTTATAGCATTTCTTGACAAAATTTTGAATTTTCATTTTTTTAACAGTCCGTAGCTACAGAAAGCACGAAATACCAGATTTTTCAAAAAACTGAGTACTAGCCCATTTTTCTTTACAACGCCTAACTCTTTTTCATATGTTCGCTATAGAAAGTGCAAACTATACCTTTTTATAGCATTTCTTGACAAAATTTTGAATTTTCACTTTTTGAACAGTCCGCACCTTCAGAAAGTGCGAACTACCAGATATTTCAAAAAACTGAGTACTAGCCCATTTTTCTTTACAACGCCTACCTCTTTTTTATATATTTGCTATAGAAAGTGCAAACTATACCTTTTTATACCATTTCTTGACAAAATTTTGAATTTTCATTTTTTGAACAGTCCGCACCTTCAGAAAGTACGAAATACCAGATTTTTCAAAAAACTGATTACTAGCCCATTTTTCTTTACAACGCCTACCTCTTTTTCATATGTTCGCTATAGAAAGTGCAAACTATACCTTTTTATAGCATTTCTTGACAAAATTTTGAATTTTCATTTTTTGAACAGTCCGCATCTTCAGAATGTACGAAATACCAGATTTTTCAAAAAACTAAGTACTAGCCCATTTTTCTTTACAACGCCTACCTCTTTTTCGTATGTTCGCTATAGAAAGTGCAAACTATACCTTTTTATAGCATTTCTTGACAAAATTTTGAATTTTCATTTTTTTAACAGTCCGTAGCTTCAGAAAGCACGAAATACCAGATTTTTCAAAAAACTGAGTACTAGCCCATTTTTCTTTACAACGCCTACCTCTTTTTCATATGTTCGCTATAGAAAGTGCAAACTATACCTTTTTATAGCATTTCTTGACAAAATTTTGAATTTTCATTTTTTGAATAGTCCGCACCTTCAGAAAGTACGAAATACCAGATTTTTCAAAAAACTGATTACTAGCCCATTTTCTTTACAACGCCTACCTCTTTTTCATATGTTCGCTATAGAAAGTGCAAACTATACCTTTTTATAGCATTTCTTGACAAAATTTTGAATTTACATTTTTTGAACAGTCCGCATCTTCAGAATGTACGAAATACCAGATTTTTCAAAAAACTGAGTACTAGCCCATTTTTCTTTACAACGCCTACCTCTTTTTCGTATGTTCGCTATAGAAAGTGCAAACTATACCTTTTTATAGCATTTCTTGACAAAATTTTGAATTTTCATTTTTTTAACAGTCCGTAGCTTCAGAAAGCACGAAATACCAGATTTTTCAAAAAACTGAGTACTAGCCCATTTTTCTTTACAACGCCTACCTCTTTTTCGTATGTTCGCTATAGAAAGTGCAAACTATACCTTTTTATAGCATTTCTTGACAAAATTTTGAATTTTCATTTTTTGAACAGTCCGCCCTTTCAGAAAGCACGAAATACCAGATTTTTCAAAAAACTGAGTACTAGCCCATTTTTCTTTACAACGCCTACCTTTTTTTTATATGTTCGCTATAGAAAGTGCAAACTATCCCTTTTTATAGCATTTCTAGACAAAATTTTGAATTTTTATTTTTTGAACAGTCCGCACCTTCAGAATGCACGAAATACCAGATTTTTCAAAAAACTGAGTACTAGCCCATTTTTCTTTACAACGCCTACCTCATTTTTATATGTTCGCTATAGAACGTGCAAACTATCCCTTTTTATAGTATTTCTTGACAAAATTTTGAATTTTTCATTTTTTGAACAGTCCGCCCTTTCAGAAAGCACGAAATACCAAATTTTTCAAAAAACTGAGTACTAGCCCATTTTTCTTTACAACGCCTTCCTCTTTTTCATATGTTCGCTATAGAAAGTGCAAACTATACCTTTTTATAGCATTTCTTGACAAAATTTTGAATTTCCATTTTTTGAACAGTTCGTAACTTCAGAAAGCACGAAATACCACATTTTTCAAAAAACTGAGTACTAGCCCATTTTTCTTTACAACGCCTACCTCTTTTTCATATGTTCGCTATAGAAAGTGCAAACTATACCTTTTTATAGCATTTCTTGACAAAATTTTGAATTTACATTTTTTGAACAGTCCGCATCTTCAGAATGTACGAAATACCAGATTTTTCAAAAAACTGAGTACTAGCCCATTTTTCTTTACAACGCCTACCTCTTTTTCGTATGTTCGCTATAGAAAGTGCAAACTATACCTTTTTATAGCATTTCTTGACAAAATTTTGAATTTTCATTTTTTTAACAGTCCGTAGCTTCAGAAAGCACGAAATACCAGATTTTTCAAAAAACTGAGTACTAGCCCATTTTTCTTTACAACGCCTACCTCTTTTTCATATGTTCGCTATAGAAAGTGCAAACTATACCTTTTTATAGCATTTCTTGACAAAATTTTGAATTTTCATTTTTTGAACAGTCCGCACCTTCAGAAAGTGCGAACTACCAGATATTTCAAAAAACTGAGTACTAGCCCATTTTTCTTTACAACGCCTACCTCTTTTTTATATATTTGCTATAGAAAGTGCAAACTATACCTTTTTATACCATTTCTTGACAAAATTTTGAATTTTCATTTTTTGAACAGTCCGCACCTTCAGAAAGTACGAAATACCAGATTTTTCAAAAAACTGATTACTAGCCCATTTTTCTTTACAACGCCTACCTCTTTTTCATATATTCGCTATAGAAAGTGCAAACTATACCTTTTTATAGCATTTCTTGACAAAATTTTGAATTTTCATTTTTTGAACAGTCCGCATCTTCAGAATGTACGAAATACCAGATTTTTCAAAAAACTGAGTACTAGCCCATTTTTCTTTACAACGCCTACCTCTTTTTCGTATGTTCGCTATAGAAAGTGCAAACTATACCTTTTTATAGCATTTCTTGACAAAATTTTGAATTTTCATTTTTTGAACAGTCCGCCCTTTCAGAAAGCACGAAATACCAGATTTTTCAAAAAACTGAGTACTAGCCCATTTTTCTTTACAACGCCTACCTTTTTTTTATATGTTCGCTATAGAAAGTGCAAACTATCCCTTTTTATAGCATTTCTAGACAAAATTTTGAATTTTCATTTTTTGAACAGTCCGCACCTTCAGAATGCACGAAATACCAGATTTTTCAAAAAACTGAGTACTAGCCCATTTTTCTTTACAACGCCTACCTCATTTTTATATGTTCGCTATAGAACGTGCAAACTATCCCTTTTTATAGTATTTCTTGACAAAATTTTGAATTTTTCATTTTTTGAACAGTCCGTCCTTTCAGAAAGCACGAAATACCAAATTTTTCAAAAAACTGAGTACTAGCCCATTTTTCTTTACAACGCCTTCCTCTTTTTCATATGTTCGCTATAGAAAGTGCAAACTATACCTTTTTATAGCATTTCTTGACAAAATTTTGAATTTCCATTTTTTGAACAGTTCGTAACTTCAGAAAGCACGAAATACCACATTTTTCAAAAAACTGAGTACTAGCCCATTTTTCTTTACAACGCCTACCTCTTTTTCATATGTTCGGTATAGAAAGTGCAAACTATACCTTTTTATAGCATTTTTTGTCAAAATTTTGAATTTTCATTTTTTGAACAGTCCGCAGCTTCAGAAAGCACGAAATACCAGATTTTTCAAAAAACTGAGTACTAGCCCATTTTTCTTTACAACGCCTTCCTCTTTTTCATATGTTCGCTGTAGAAAGTGCAAACTATACCTTTTAATAGCATTTCTTGACAAAATTTTGAATTTTCATTTTTTGAACAGTTCGCAACTTCAGAAAGTGCGAACTACCAAATTTTTCAAAAAACTGAGTACTAGCCCATTTTTCTTTACAATGCCTACGTCTTTTTTATATATTCGCTATAGAAAGTGCAAACTATACCTTTTTAAAGCATTTCTTGACAAAAATTTGAATTTTCATTTTTTTAACAGTCCGCACCTTCAGAAAGTGCGAACTACCAGATTTTTCAAAAAACTGAGTACTAGCCCATTTTTCTTTACAACGCCTACCTCTTTTTGATATGTTCGCTATAGAAAGTGCAAACTATACCTTTTTATAGCATTTCTTGACAAAATTTTGAATTTTTATTTTTTGAACAGTCCGCACCTTCAGAAAGTACGAAATACCAGATTTTTCAAAAAACTGATTACTAGCCCATTTTTCTTTACAACGCCTACCTCTTTTTCATATGTTCGCTATAGAAAGAGCAAACTATACCTTTTTATAGCATTTCTTGACAAAATTTTGAATTTTCATTTTTTGAACAGTCCGCACCTTCAGAATGTACGAAATACCAGATTTTTCAAAAAACTGAGTACTAGCCCATTTTTCTTTACAACGCCTACCTCTTTTTCATATGTTCGCTATAGAAAGTGCAAACTATACCTTTTTATAGCATTTCTTGACAAAATTTTGAATTTTCATTTTTTGAACAGTCCGCACCTTCAGAATGTACGAAATACCAGATTTTTCAAAAAACTGAGTACTAGCCCATTTTTCTTTACAACGCCTACCTCATTTTCATATGTTCGCAATAGAAAGTGCAAACTATCCTTTTTATAGTATTTCTCTACAAAATTTTGAATTTTAATTTTTTGAACAGTCCGCACCTTCAGAAAGCACGAAATACCAGATTTTTCAAAAAACTGAGTACTAGCCAATTTTTCTTTACAACGCCTACCTCTTTTTCATATGTTCGCTATAGAAAATGCAAACTATCCTTTTTATAGCATTTCACTACAAAATTTTGAATTTTTTTTTTGAACAGTCCGCACCTTCAGAAAGAACGAAATACCAGATTTTTCAAAAAACAGAGTACTAGCCCATTTTTCTTTACAACGCCTACCTGTTTTTCATATGTTCTCTATAGAAAGTGCAAACTATACCTTTTTATATCATTTCTCTACAAAATTTTGAATTTTAATTTTTTGAACAGTCCGCACCTTCAGAAAGCACGAAATACAAGATTTTTCAAAAAACTGAGTACTAGCCCATTTTTCTTTACAACGCCTACCTCTTTTTCATATGTTCGCTATAGAACGTGCAAACTATCCCTTTTTATAGCATTTCTTGACAAAATTTTGAATTTTCATTTTTTGAACAGTGCGCACCTTCAGAAAGCACGAAATACCAGATTTTTCAAAAAACTGATTACTAGCCCATTTTTCTTTACAACGCCTACCTCTTTTTCATATGTTCGCTATAGAAAGTGCAAACTATCCCTTTTTATAGCATTTCACTACAAAATTTTGAATTTTAATTTTTTGAACAGTCCGCACCTTCAGAAAGCACGAAATACCACATTTTTCAAAAAACTGAGTACTAGCTCATTTTTCTTTACAACGCCTACCTCTTTTTTATATGTTCGCTATAGAAAGTTCAAACTATCCCTTTTTATAGCATTTCTTGACAAAATTTTGAATTTTCATTTTTTGAACAGTCCGCACCTTCAAAAAGCACGAAATACCAGATTTTTCAAAAAACTGTATACTGGCCCATTTTTCTTTATAACGCCTACCTCTTTTTCATATGTTCGCTATAGAAAGTGCAAACTATACATTTTTATAGCATTTCTTAACAAAATTTTCATTTTTTGAACAGTCCGCACCTTCAGAAAACACGAAATACCAGATTTTTCAAAAAGCTGAGTACTAGCCCATTTTTCATTACAACGCCTACCTCTTTTTTATATGTTCGCTATAGAAAGTGCAAACTATCCCTTTTTATAGCATTTCTCTACAAAATTTTAAATTTTAATTTTTTGAACAGTCCGCACCTTCAGAAAGCACAAAATACCAGATTTTTCAATAAACTGAGTACTAGCCCATTTTTCTTTACAACGCCTACCTCTTTTTTATATGATCGCTATAGAAAGTTCAAACTATCCCTTTTTATAGCATTTCTTGACAAAATTTTGAATTTTCATTTTTTGAACAGTCCGCACCTTCAGAAAGCACGAAATACCAGATTTTTCAAAAAACTGAGTACTAGCCCATTTTTCTTTACAACGCCTACCTCTTTTTCATATGTTCGCTATAGAAAGTGCAAACTATACCTTTTTATAACATTTCTTGACAAAATTTTGAATTTTCATTTTTTGAACAGTCCGCAGCTTCAGAAATTACGAAATACCAGATTTTTCAAAAAACTGAGTACTAGCCCATTTTTCTTTACAACGCCTACCTCCTTTTCATATGTTCGCTATAGAAAGTGCAAACTATACCTTTTTATAGCATTTCTTGACAAAAATTTGAATTTTCATTTTTTGAACAGTCCGCACCTTCAGAAAACACGAAATACCAGATTTTTCAAAAAGCTGAGTACTAACCCATTTTTCTTTACAACGCCTACCTCTTTTTTATATGTTCGCTATAGAAAGTGCAAACTATCCCTTTTTATAGCATTTCTCTACAAAATTTTGAAATTTAATTTTTTGAACAGTCCGCACCTTCAGAAAGCACAAAACACCAGATTTTTCAAGAAACTGAGTACTAGCCCATTTTTCTCTACAACACCTACCTCTTTTTTATATGTTCGCTATAGAAAGTTCAAACTATCCCTTTTTATAGCATTTCTTGACAAAATTTTGAATTTTCATTTTTTGAACAGTCCGCACCTTCAGAAAGCACGAAATATCAGTTTTTTCAAAAAACTAAGTACTAGCCCATTTTTCTTTACAACGCCTTCCTCTTTTTCATATGTTCGCTATAGAAATTGCAAACTATACCTTTTTATAGCATTTCTTGACAAAATTTTGTATTTTAATTTTTTGAACAGTCCGCAGCTTCAGAAAGCACGAAATACCAGATTTTTCAAAAAACTGAGTACTAGCCCATTTTTCTTTACAACGCCTACCTCTTTTTCATATGTTCGCTATAAAAAGTGAAAACTAAACCTTTTTATAGCATTTCTTGACAAAATTTTGTATTTTAATTTTTTGAACAGTCCGCACCTTCAGAATGCACGAAATACCAGATTTTTCAAAAAACTGAGTACTAGCCCATTTTTCTTTACAACGCCTACCTCATTTTTATATGTTCGCTATAGAACGTGCAAACTATCCCTTTTTATAGTATTTCTTGACAAAATTTTGAATTTTTCATTTTTTGAACAGTCCGCCCTTTCAGAAAGCACGAAATACCAAATTTTTCAAAAAACTGAGTACTAGCCCATTTTTCTTTACAACGCCTTCCTCTTTTTCATATGTTCGCTATAGAAAGTGCAAACTATACCTTTTTATAGCATTTCTTGACAAAATTTTGAATTTCCATTTTTTGAACAGTTCGTAACTTCAGAAAGCACGAAATACCACATTTTTCAAAAAACTGAGTACTAGCCCATTTTTCTTTACAACGCCTACCTCTTTTTCATATGTTCGCTATAGAAAGTGCAAACTATACCTTTTTATAGCATTTCTTGACAAAATTTTGAATTTACATTTTTTGAACAGTCCGCATCTTCAGAATGTACGAAATACCAGATTTTTCAAAAAACTGAGTACTAGCCCATTTTTCTTTACAACGCCTACCTCTTTTTTATATATTTGCTATATAGAAAGTGCAAACTATACCTTTTTATACCATTTCTTGACAAAATTTTGAATTTTCATTTTTTGAACAGTCCGCACCTTCAGAAAGTACGAAATACCAGATTTTTCAAAAAACTGATTACTAGCCCATTTTTCTTTACAACGCCTACCTCTTTTTCATATGTTCGCTATAGAAAGTGCAAACTATACCTTTTTATAGCATTTCTTGACAAAATTTTGAATTTTCATTTTTTGAACAGTCCGCATCTTCAGAATGTACGAAATACCAGATTTTTCAAAAAACTGAGTACTAGCCCATTTTTCTTTACAACGCCTACCTCTTTTTCGTATGTTCGCTATAGAAAGTGCAAACTATACCTTTTTATAGCATTTCTTGACAAAATTTTGAATTTTCATTTTTTGAACAGTCCGCCCTTTCAGAAAGCACGAAATACCAGATTTTTCAAAAAACTGAGTACTAGCCCATTTTTCTTTACAACGCCTACCTTTTTTTTATATGTTCGCTATAGAAAGTGCAAACTATCCCTTTTTATAGCATTTCTAGACAAAATTTTGAATTTTTATTTTTTGAACAGTCCGCACCTTCAGAATGCACGAAATACCAGATTTTTCAAAAAACTGAGTACTAGCCCATTTTTCTTTACAACGCCTACCTCATTTTTATATGTTCGCTATAGAACGTGCAAACTATCCCTTTTTATAGTATTTCTTGACAAAATTTTGAATTTTTCATTTTTTGAACAGTCCGCCCTTTCAGAAAGCACGAAATACCAAATTTTTCAAAAAACTGAGTACTAGCCCATTTTTCTTTACAACGCCTTCCTCTTTTTCATATGTTCGCTATAGAAAGTGCAAACTATACCTTTTTATAGCATTTCTTGACAAAATTTTGAATTTCCATTTTTTGAACAGTTCGTAACTTCAGAAAGCACGAAATACCACATTTTTCAAAAAACTGAGTACTAGCCCATTTTTCTTTACAACGCCTACCTCTTTTTCATATGTTCGCTATAGAAAGTGCAAACTATACCTTTTTATAGCATTTCTTGACAAAATTTTGAATTTACATTTTTTGAACAGTCCGCATCTTCAGAATGTACGAAATACCAGATTTTTCAAAAAACTGAGTACTAGCCCATTTTTCTTTACAACGCCTACCTCTTTTTCGTATGTTCGCTATAGAAAGTGCAAACTATACCTTTTTATAGCATTTCTTGACAAAATTTTGAATTTTCATTTTTTTAACAGTCCGTAGCTACAGAAAGCACGAAATACCAGATTTTTCAAAAAACTGAGTACTAGCCCATTTTTCTTTACAACGCCTAACTCTTTTTCATATGTTCGCTATAGAAAGTGCAAACTATACCTTTTTATAGCATTTCTTGACAAAATTTTGAATTTTCATTTTTTGAACAGTCCGCACCTTCAGAAAGTGCGAACTACCAGATATTTCAAAAAACTGAGTACTAGCCCATTTTTCTTTACAACGCCTACCTCTTTTTTATATATTTGCTATAGAAAGTGCAAACTATACCTTTTTATACCATTTCTTGACAAAATTTTGAATTTTCATTTTTTGAACAGTCCGCACCTTCAGAAAGTACGAAATACCAGATTTTTCAAAAAACTGATTACTAGCCCATTTTTCTTTACAACGCCTACCTCTTTTTCATATGTTCGCTATAGAAAGTGCAAACTATACCTTTTTATAGCATTTCTTGACAAAATTTTGAATTTTCATTTTTTGAACAGTCCGCATCTTCAGAATGTACGAAATACCAGATTTTTCAAAAAACTAAGTACTAGCCCATTTTTCTTTACAACGCCTACCTCTTTTTCGTATGTTCGCTATAGAAAGTGCAAACTATACCTTTTTATAGCATTTCTTGACAAAATTTTGAATTTTCATTTTTTTAACAGTCCGTAGCTTCAGAAAGCACGAAATACCAGATTTTTCAAAAAACTGAGTACTAGCCCATTTTTCTTTACAACGCCTACCTCTTTTTCATATGTTCGCTATAGAAAGTGCAAACTATACCTTTTTATAGCATTTCTTGACAAAATTTTGAATTTTCATTTTTTGAATAGTCCGCACCTTCAGAAAGTACGAAATACCAGATTTTTCAAAAAACTGATTACTAGCCCATTTTCTTTACAACGCCTACCTCTTTTTCATATGTTCGCTATAGAAAGTGCAAACTATACCTTTTTATAGCATTTCTTGACAAAATTTTGAATTTACATTTTTTGAACAGTCCGCATCTTCAGAATGTACGAAATACCAGATTTTTCAAAAAACTGAGTACTAGCCCATTTTTCTTTACAACGCCTACCTCTTTTTCGTATGTTCGCTATAGAAAGTGCAAACTATACCTTTTTATAGCATTTCTTGACAAAATTTTGAATTTTCATTTTTTTAACAGTCCGTAGCTTCAGAAAGCACGAAATACCAGATTTTTCAAAAAACTGAGTACTAGCCCATTTTTCTTTACAACGCCTACCTCTTTTTCGTATGTTCGCTATAGAAAGTGCAAACTATACCTTTTTATAGCATTTCTTGACAAAATTTTGAATTTTCATTTTTTGAACAGTCCGCCCTTTCAGAAAGCACGAAATACCAGATTTTTCAAAAAACTGAGTACTAGCCCATTTTTCTTTACAACGCCTACCTTTTTTTTATATGTTCGCTATAGAAAGTGCAAACTATCCCTTTTTATAGCATTTCTAGACAAAATTTTGAATTTTTATTTTTTGAACAGTCCGCACCTTCAGAATGCACGAAATACCAGATTTTTCAAAAAACTGAGTACTAGCCCATTTTTCTTTACAACGCCTACCTCATTTTTATATGTTCGCTATAGAACGTGCAAACTATCCCTTTTTATAGTATTTCTTGACAAAATTTTGAATTTTTCATTTTTTGAACAGTCCGCCCTTTCAGAAAGCACGAAATACCAAATTTTTCAAAAAACTGAGTACTAGCCCATTTTTCTTTACAACGCCTTCCTCTTTTTCATATGTTCGCTATAGAAAGTGCAAACTATACCTTTTTATAGCATTTCTTGACAAAATTTTGAATTTCCATTTTTTGAACAGTTCGTAACTTCAGAAAGCACGAAATACCACATTTTTCAAAAAACTGAGTACTAGCCCATTTTTCTTTACAACGCCTACCTCTTTTTCATATGTTCGCTATAGAAAGTGCAAACTATACCTTTTTATAGCATTTCTTGACAAAATTTTGAATTTACATTTTTTGAACAGTCCGCATCTTCAGAATGTACGAAATACCAGATTTTTCAAAAAACTGAGTACTAGCCCATTTTTCTTTACAACGCCTACCTCTTTTTCGTATGTTCGCTATAGAAAGTGCAAACTATACCTTTTTATAGCATTTCTTGACAAAATTTTGAATTTTCATTTTTTTAACAGTCCGTAGCTTCAGAAAGCACGAAATACCAGATTTTTCAAAAAACTGAGTACTAGCCCATTTTTCTTTACAACGCCTACCTCTTTTTCATATGTTCGCTATAGAAAGTGCAAACTATACCTTTTTATAGCATTTCTTGACAAAATTTTGAATTTTCATTTTTTGAACAGTCCGCACCTTCAGAAAGTGCGAACTACCAGATATTTCAAAAAACTGAGTACTAGCCCATTTTTCTTTACAACGCCTACCTCTTTTTTATATATTTGCTATAGAAAGTGCAAACTATACCTTTTTATACCATTTCTTGACAAAATTTTGAATTTTCATTTTTTGAACAGTCCGCACCTTCAGAAAGTACGAAATACCAGATTTTTCAAAAAACTGATTACTAGCCCATTTTTCTTTACAACGCCTACCTCTTTTTCATATATTCGCTATAGAAAGTGCAAACTATACCTTTTTATAGCATTTCTTGACAAAATTTTGAATTTTCATTTTTTGAACAGTCCGCATCTTCAGAATGTACGAAATACCAGATTTTTCAAAAAACTGAGTACTAGCCCATTTTTCTTTACAACGCCTACCTCTTTTTCGTATGTTCGCTATAGAAAGTGCAAACTATACCTTTTTATAGCATTTCTTGACAAAATTTTGAATTTTCATTTTTTGAACAGTCCGCCCTTTCAGAAAGCACGAAATACCAGATTTTTCAAAAAACTGAGTACTAGCCCATTTTTCTTTACAACGCCTACCTTTTTTTTATATGTTCGCTATAGAAAGTGCAAACTATCCCTTTTTATAGCATTTCTAGACAAAATTTTGAATTTTCATTTTTTGAACAGTCCGCACCTTCAGAATGCACGAAATACCAGATTTTTCAAAAAACTGAGTACTAGCCCATTTTTCTTTACAACGCCTACCTCATTTTTATATGTTCGCTATAGAACGTGCAAACTATCCCTTTTTATAGTATTTCTTGACAAAATTTTGAATTTTTCATTTTTTGAACAGTCCGTCCTTTCAGAAAGCACGAAATACCAAATTTTTCAAAAAACTGAGTACTAGCCCATTTTTCTTTACAACGCCTTCCTCTTTTTCATATGTTCGCTATAGAAAGTGCAAACTATACCTTTTTATAGCATTTCTTGACAAAATTTTGAATTTCCATTTTTTGAACAGTTCGTAACTTCAGAAAGCACGAAATACCACATTTTTCAAAAAACTGAGTACTAGCCCATTTTTCTTTACAACGCCTACCTCTTTTTCATATGTTCGGTATAGAAAGTGCAAACTATACCTTTTTATAGCATTTTTTGTCAAAATTTTGAATTTTCATTTTTTGAACAGTCCGCAGCTTCAGAAAGCACGAAATACCAGATTTTTCAAAAAACTGAGTACTAGCCCATTTTTCTTTACAACGCCTTCCTCTTTTTCATATGTTCGCTGTAGAAAGTGCAAACTATACCTTTTAATAGCATTTCTTGACAAAATTTTGAATTTTCATTTTTTGAACAGTTCGCAACTTCAGAAAGTGCGAACTACCAAATTTTTCAAAAAACTGAGTACTAGCCCATTTTTCTTTACAATGCCTACGTCTTTTTTATATATTCGCTATAGAAAGTGCAAACTATACCTTTTTAAAGCATTTCTTGACAAAAATTTGAATTTTCATTTTTTTAACAGTCCGCACCTTCAGAAAGTGCGAACTACCAGATTTTTCAAAAAACTGAGTACTAGCCCATTTTTCTTTACAACGCCTACCTCTTTTTGATATGTTCGCTATAGAAAGTGCAAACTATACCTTTTTATAGCATTTCTTGACAAAATTTTGAATTTTTATTTTTTGAACAGTCCGCACCTTCAGAAAGTACGAAATACCAGATTTTTCAAAAAACTGATTACTAGCCCATTTTTCTTTACAACGCCTACCTCTTTTTCATATGTTCGCTATAGAAAGAGCAAACTATACCTTTTTATAGCATTTCTTGACAAAATTTTGAATTTTCATTTTTTGAACAGTCCGCACCTTCAGAATGTACGAAATACCAGATTTTTCAAAAAACTGAGTACTAGCCCATTTTTCTTTACAACGCCTACCTCTTTTTCATATGTTCGCTATAGAAAGTGCAAACTATACCTTTTTATAGCATTTCTTGACAAAATTTTGAATTTTCATTTTTTGAACAGTCCGCACCTTCAGAATGTACGAAATACCAGATTTTTCAAAAAACTGAGTACTAGCCCATTTTTCTTTACAACGCCTACCTCTTTTTCATATGTTCGCTATAGAAAGTGCAAACTATACATTTTTATAGCATTTCTCTACAAAATTTTGAATTTTCATTTTTTGAACAGTCCGCACCTTCAGAAAGCACGAAATACCAGATTTTTCAAAAAACTGAGTACTAGCCCATTTTTCTTTACAACGCCTACCTTTTTTTTATATGTTCGCTATAGAAAGTGCAAACTATCCCTTTTTATAGCATTTCTAGACAAAATTTTGAATTTTTATTTTTTGAACAGTCCGCACCTTCAGAATGCACGAAATACCAGATTTTTCAAAAAACTGAGTACTAGCCCATTTTTCTTTACAACGCCTACCTCATTTTTATATGTTCGCTATAGAACGTGCAAACTATCCCTTTTTATAGTATTTCTTGACAAAATTTTGAATTTTTCATTTTTTGAACAGTCCGCCCTTTCAGAAAGCACGAAATACCAAATTTTTCAAAAAACTGAGTACTAGCCCATTTTTCTTTACAACGCCTTCCTCTTTTTCATATGTTCGCTATAGAAAGTGCAAACTATACCTTTTTATAGCATTTCTTGACAAAATTTTGAATTTCCATTTTTTGAACAGTTCGTAACTTCAGAAAGCACGAAATACCACATTTTTCAAAAAACTGAGTACTAGCCCATTTTTCTTTACAACGCCTACCTCTTTTTCATATGTTCGCTATAGAAAGTGCAAACTATACCTTTTTATAGCATTTCTTGACAAAATTTTGAATTTACATTTTTTGAACAGTCCGCATCTTCAGAATGTACGAAATACCAGATTTTTCAAAAAACTGAGTACTAGCCCATTTTTCTTTACAACGCCTACCTCTTTTTCGTATGTTCGCTATAGAAAGTGCAAACTATACCTTTTTATAGCATTTCTTGACAAAATTTTGAATTTTCATTTTTTTAACAGTCCGTAGCTACAGAAAGCACGAAATACCAGATTTTTCAAAAAACTGAGTACTAGCCCATTTTTCTTTACAACGCCTAACTCTTTTTCATATGTTCGCTATAGAAAGTGCAAACTATACCTTTTTATAGCATTTCTTGACAAAATTTTGAATTTTCATTTTTTGAACAGTCCGCACCTTCAGAAAGTGCGAACTACCAGATATTTCAAAAAACTGAGTACTAGCCCATTTTTCTTTACAACGCCTACCTCTTTTTTATATATTTGCTATAGAAAGTGCAAACTATACCTTTTTATACCATTTCTTGACAAAATTTTGAATTTTCATTTTTTGAACAGTCCGCACCTTCAGAAAGTACGAAATACCAGATTTTTCAAAAAACTGATTACTAGCCCATTTTTCTTTACAACGCCTACCTCTTTTTCATATGTTCGCTATAGAAAGTGCAAACTATACCTTTTTATAGCATTTCTTGACAAAATTTTGAATTTTCATTTTTTGAACAGTCCGCATCTTCAGAATGTACGAAATACCAGATTTTTCAAAAAACTAAGTACTAGCCCATTTTTCTTTACAACGCCTACCTCTTTTTCGTATGTTCGCTATAGAAAGTGCAAACTATACCTTTTTATAGCATTTCTTGACAAAATTTTGAATTTTCATTTTTTTAACAGTCCGTAGCTTCAGAAAGCACGAAATACCAGATTTTTCAAAAAACTGAGTACTAGCCCATTTTTCTTTACAACGCCTACCTCTTTTTCATATGTTCGCTATAGAAAGTGCAAACTATACCTTTTTATAGCATTTCTTGACAAAATTTTGAATTTTCATTTTTTGAATAGTCCGCACCTTCAGAAAGTACGAAATACCAGATTTTTCAAAAAACTGATTACTAGCCCATTTTCTTTACAACGCCTACCTCTTTTTCATATGTTCGCTATAGAAAGTGCAAACTATACCTTTTTATAGCATTTCTTGACAAAATTTTGAATTTACATTTTTTGAACAGTCCGCATCTTCAGAATGTACGAAATACCAGATTTTTCAAAAAACTGAGTACTAGCCCATTTTTCTTTACAACGCCTACCTCTTTTTCGTATGTTCGCTATAGAAAGTGCAAACTATACCTTTTTATAGCATTTCTTGACAAAATTTTGAATTTTCATTTTTTTAACAGTCCGTAGCTTCAGAAAGCACGAAATACCAGATTTTTCAAAAAACTGAGTACTAGCCCATTTTTCTTTACAACGCCTACCTCTTTTTCGTATGTTCGCTATAGAAAGTGCAAACTATACCTTTTTATAGCATTTCTTGACAAAATTTTGAATTTTCATTTTTTGAACAGTCCGCCCTTTCAGAAAGCACGAAATACCAGATTTTTCAAAAAACTGAGTACTAGCCCATTTTTCTTTACAACGCCTACCTTTTTTTTATATGTTCGCTATAGAAAGTGCAAACTATCCCTTTTTATAGCATTTCTAGACAAAATTTTGAATTTTTATTTTTTGAACAGTCCGCACCTTCAGAATGCACGAAATACCAGATTTTTCAAAAAACTGAGTACTAGCCCATTTTTCTTTACAACGCCTACCTCATTTTTATATGTTCGCTATAGAACGTGCAAACTATCCCTTTTTATAGTATTTCTTGACAAAATTTTGAATTTTTCATTTTTTGAACAGTCCGCCCTTTCAGAAAGCACGAAATACCAAATTTTTCAAAAAACTGAGTACTAGCCCATTTTTCTTTACAACGCCTTCCTCTTTTTCATATGTTCGCTATAGAAAGTGCAAACTATACCTTTTTATAGCATTTCTTGACAAAATTTTGAATTTCCATTTTTTGAACAGTTCGTAACTTCAGAAAGCACGAAATACCACATTTTTCAAAAAACTGAGTACTAGCCCATTTTTCTTTACAACGCCTACCTCTTTTTCATATGTTCGCTATAGAAAGTGCAAACTATACCTTTTTATAGCATTTCTTGACAAAATTTTGAATTTACATTTTTTGAACAGTCCGCATCTTCAGAATGTACGAAATACCAGATTTTTCAAAAAACTGAGTACTAGCCCATTTTTCTTTACAACGCCTACCTCTTTTTCGTATGTTCGCTATAGAAAGTGCAAACTATACCTTTTTATAGCATTTCTTGACAAAATTTTGAATTTTCATTTTTTTAACAGTCCGTAGCTTCAGAAAGCACGAAATACCAGATTTTTCAAAAAACTGAGTACTAGCCCATTTTTCTTTACAACGCCTACCTCTTTTTCATATGTTCGCTATAGAAAGTGCAAACTATACCTTTTTATAGCATTTCTTGACAAAATTTTGAATTTTCATTTTTTGAACAGTCCGCACCTTCAGAAAGTGCGAACTACCAGATATTTCAAAAAACTGAGTACTAGCCCATTTTTCTTTACAACGCCTACCTCTTTTTTATATATTTGCTATAGAAAGTGCAAACTATACCTTTTTATACCATTTCTTGACAAAATTTTGAATTTTCATTTTTTGAACAGTCCGCACCTTCAGAAAGTACGAAATACCAGATTTTTCAAAAAACTGATTACTAGCCCATTTTTCTTTACAACGCCTACCTCTTTTTCATATATTCGCTATAGAAAGTGCAAACTATACCTTTTTATAGCATTTCTTGACAAAATTTTGAATTTTCATTTTTTGAACAGTCCGCATCTTCAGAATGTACGAAATACCAGATTTTTCAAAAAACTGAGTACTAGCCCATTTTTCTTTACAACGCCTACCTCTTTTTCGTATGTTCGCTATAGAAAGTGCAAACTATACCTTTTTATAGCATTTCTTGACAAAATTTTGAATTTTCATTTTTTGAACAGTCCGCCCTTTCAGAAAGCACGAAATACCAGATTTTTCAAAAAACTGAGTACTAGCCCATTTTTCTTTACAACGCCTACCTTTTTTTTATATGTTCGCTATAGAAAGTGCAAACTATCCCTTTTTATAGCATTTCTAGACAAAATTTTGAATTTTCATTTTTTGAACAGTCCGCACCTTCAGAATGCACGAAATACCAGATTTTTCAAAAAACTGAGTACTAGCCCATTTTTCTTTACAACGCCTACCTCATTTTTATATGTTCGCTATAGAACGTGCAAACTATCCCTTTTTATAGTATTTCTTGACAAAATTTTGAATTTTTCATTTTTTGAACAGTCCGTCCTTTCAGAAAGCACGAAATACCAAATTTTTCAAAAAACTGAGTACTAGCCCATTTTTCTTTACAACGCCTTCCTCTTTTTCATATGTTCGCTATAGAAAGTGCAAACTATACCTTTTTATAGCATTTCTTGACAAAATTTTGAATTTCCATTTTTTGAACAGTTCGTAACTTCAGAAAGCACGAAATACCACATTTTTCAAAAAACTGAGTACTAGCCCATTTTTCTTTACAACGCCTACCTCTTTTTCATATGTTCGGTATAGAAAGTGCAAACTATACCTTTTTATAGCATTTTTTGTCAAAATTTTGAATTTTCATTTTTTGAACAGTCCGCAGCTTCAGAAAGCACGAAATACCAGATTTTTCAAAAAACTGAGTACTAGCCCATTTTTCTTTACAACGCCTTCCTCTTTTTCATATGTTCGCTGTAGAAAGTGCAAACTATACCTTTTAATAGCATTTCTTGACAAAATTTTGAATTTTCATTTTTTGAACAGTTCGCAACTTCAGAAAGTGCGAACTACCAAATTTTTCAAAAAACTGAGTACTAGCCCATTTTTCTTTACAATGCCTACGTCTTTTTTATATATTCGCTATAGAAAGTGCAAACTATACCTTTTTAAAGCATTTCTTGACAAAAATTTGAATTTTCATTTTTTTAACAGTCCGCACCTTCAGAAAGTGCGAACTACCAGATTTTTCAAAAAACTGAGTACTAGCCCATTTTTCTTTACAACGCCTACCTCTTTTTGATATGTTCGCTATAGAAAGTGCAAACTATACCTTTTTATAGCATTTCTTGACAAAATTTTGAATTTTTATTTTTTTGAACAGTCCGCACCTTCAGAAAGTACGAAATACCAGATTTTTCAAAAAACTGATTACTAGCCCATTTTTCTTTACAACGCCTACCTCTTTTTCATATGTTCGCTATAGAAAGAGCAAACTATACCTTTTTATAGCATTTCTTGACAAAATTTTGAATTTTCATTTTTTGAACAGTCCGCACCTTCAGAATGTACGAAATACCAGATTTTTCAAAAAACTGAGTACTAGCCCATTTTTCTTTACAACGCCTACCTCTTTTTCATATGTTCGCTATAGAAAGTGCAAACTATACCTTTTTATAGCATTTCTTGACAAAATTTTGAATTTTCATTTTTTGAACAGTCCGCACCTTCAGAATGTACGAAATACCAGATTTTTCAAAAAACTGAGTACTAGCCATTTTTCTTTACAACGCCTACCTCTTTTTCATATGTTCGCTATAGAAAGTGCAAACTATACATTTTTATAGCATTTCTCTACAAAATTTTGAATTTTCATTTTTTGAACAGTCCGCACCTTCAGAAAGCACGAAATACCAGATTTTTCAAAAAACTGAGTACTAGCCCATTTTTTCTTTACAACACCTACCTCTTTTTTATATGTTCGCTATAGAAAGTGCAAACTATACCTTTTTATAGCATTTCTTGACAAAATTTTGAATTTTTATTTTTTGAACAGTCCGCACCTTCAGAATGCACGAAATACCAGATTTTTCAAAAAACTGAGTACTAGTCCATTTTTCTTTACAACGCCTACCTTTTTTTTATATGTTCGCTATAGAAAGTGCAAAATATCCCTTTTTATAGCATTTCTCTACAAAATTTTGAATTTTCATTTTTTGAACAGTCCGCACCTTCAGAATGCACGAAATATCAGATTTTTCAAAAAACTGAGTACTAGCCAATTTTTCTTTACAACGCCTACCTCTTTTTTATATGTTCGCTATAGAACGTGCAAACTATCCCTTTTTATAACATTTCTTGACAAAATTTTGAATTTTCATTTTTTGAACAGTCCGCACCTTGAGAAAGCACGAAATACCAGATTTTTCAAAAAACTGAGTACTAGTCCATTTTTCTTTACAACGCCTACCTCTTTTTTATATGTTCGCTATAGAAAGTGCAAAATATCCCTTTTTATAGCATTTCTTGACAAAATTTTGAATTTTCATTTTTTGAACAGTCCGCACCTTCAGAATGCACGAAATACCAGATTTTTCAAAAAACTGAGTACTAGCCCATTTTTCAAAAAACTGAGTACTGTGGTACTGTGGTACTCTGGTACTGTGGAACTCTGGTACTCAAGTACTGTGGTACTCTGGTACTGTGTTGCAACTCCGTAAAAAAGAATTCAGTCGATTTTTTCTTACATTGAACCAACTCTGGTACTGTGGTACTGTGGTACTCTAGTACTGTGGTACTGTGGTACTGTGATACTGTGGTACTGTGGTACTGTATTACTGTGGTACTCTGGTACTGTGGTACTCTAGTACTGTGGTACTGTGGTACTCTGGTACTTTGGTACTGTGGTACTGTGGTACTGTGGTACTGTGGTACTCTGGTACTGTGGTACTGTGGTACTGTGGTACTGTGGTACTCTGGTACTGTGGTACTCTAGTACTGTGGTACTGTGGAACTCTGGTACTCTAGTACTGTGGTACTGTGGTACTCTAGTACTGTGGTACTCTGGTACTCTAGTACTGTGGTACTGTGGTACTGTATTACTGTGGTACTCTGGTACTGTGGTACTGTGGTACTCTGGTACTGTGGTACTCTGGTACTCTAGTACTGTGGTACTGTGGTACTCTGGTACTGTGGTACTCATGTACTGTGGTACTGTGGTACTGTGGTACTTTAATACTGTAGTACTGTGGTACTCTGGTACTGTGGTACTCTGGTACTGTGGTACTGTGGTACTCTGATACTAGCCCGAAATATCAGATTTTTAAAAAAATTGATTACTAGCCCATTTTTCTTTACAACGCCTACCTCTTTTTCATATGTTCTCTATAGAAAGTGCAAACTATCCTTTTTTATAGCATTTTTTAACAAAATTTTGAATTTTCAATTTTTGAACAGTCCGCACCTTCAGAAAGCACAACCTACCAGATTTTTCAAAAAACTGAGTACTAGCCCATTTTTCTTTACAACGCCTACCTCTTTTTCATATGTTCGCTATAGAAAGTGCAAATTATTCCTTTTTATAGCATTTCTCTACAAAATTTTGAATTTTCATTTTTTGAACAGTCCGCCCGCACCTTCAGAAAGCACGAAATACCAGATTTTTCAAAAAACTGAGTACTTGCCCATTTTTCTTTACAACGCCTACCTCTTTTTTATATATTCGCTATAGATAGTGCAAACTATCCCATTTTATAGCATTTCTTGACAAAATATTTTTAATTTTCATTTTTTGAAAAGTCCACACCTTCAGAAAGCAAGAAATAACAGATTTTTCGAAAAAATTGAGTACTAGCCCATTTTTCTTTACAACGCCTACCTCTTTTTTATATGTTCGCTATAGAAAGTGCAAAATATCCCTTTTTATAGCATTTCTTGACAAAATTTTGAATTTTCATTTTTTGAACAGTCCGCACCTACAGAATGCACGAAATACCAGATTTTTCAAAAAACTGATTACTAGCCCATTTTTCTTTACAACGCCTACCTCTTTTTCATATGTTCGCTATAGAAAGTGCAAACTATACCTTTTTATAGCATTTCTTGACAAAATTTTGAATTTTCATTTTTTGAACAGTCCGCACCTTCAGAATGTACGAAATACCAGATTTTTCAAAAAACTGAGTACTAGCCCATTTTTCTTTACAACGCCTACCTCTTTTTCATATGTTCGCTATAGAAAGTGCAAACTATACCTTTTTATAGCATTTCTCTACAAAATTTTGAATTTTCATTTTTTGAACAGTCCGCACCTTCAGAAAGCACGAAATACCAGATTTTTCAAAAAACTGAGTACTAGCCCATTTTTCTTTACAACACCTACCTCTTTTTTATATGTTCGCTATAGAAAGTGCAAACTATACCTTTTTATAGCATTTCTTGACAAAATTTTGAATTTTTATTTTTTGAACAGTCCGCACCTTCAGAATGCACGAAATACCAGATTTTTCAAAAAACTGAGTACTAGTCCATTTTTCTTTACAACGCCTACCTTTTTTTTATATGTTCGCTATAGAAAGTGCAAAATATCCCTTTTTATAGCATTTCTCTACAAAATTTTGAATTTTCATTTTTTTAACAGTCCGCACCTTCAGAATGCACGAAATATCAGATTTTTCAAAAAACTGAGTACTAGCCAATTTTTCTTTACAACGCCTACCTCTTTTTTATATGTTCGCTATAGAACGTGCAAACTATCCCTTTTTATAACATTTCTTGACAAAATTTTGAATTTTCATTTTTTGAACAGTCCGCACCTTCAGAAAGCACGAAACACCAGATTTTTCAAAAAACTGAGTACTAGTCCATTTTTCTTTACAACGCCTACCTCTTTTTTATATGTTCGCTATAGAAAGTGCAAAATATCCCTTTTTATAGCATTTCTTGACAAAATTTTGAATTTTCATTTTTTGAACAGTCCGCACCTTCAGAATGCACGAAATACCAGATTTTTCAAAAAACTGAGTACTAGCCCATTTTTCAAAAAACTGAGTACTGTGGTACTGTGGTACTCTGGTACTGTGGAACTCTGGTACTCAAGTACTGTGGTACTCTGGTACTGTGTTGCAACTCCGTAAAAAAGAATTCAGTCGATTTTTTCTTACATTGAACCAACTCTGGTACTGTGGTACTGTGGTACTCTAGTACTGTGGTACTGTGGTACTGTGATACTGTGGTACTGTGGTACTGTATTACTGTGGTACTCTGGTACTGTGGTACTCTAGTACTGTGGTACTGTGGTACTCTGGTACTTTGGTACTCTGGTATTGTGGTACTGTAGTACTGTGGTACTGTGGTACTCTGGTACTGTGGTACTGTGGTACTGTGGTACTCTGGTACTGTGGTACTCTAGTAATGTGGTACTGTGGTACTGTGGAACTCTGGTACTCTAGTACTGTGGTACTGTGGTACTCTAGTACTGTGGTACTCTGGTACTCTAGTACTGTGGTACTCTGGTACTGTGGTACTGTGGTACTGTATTACTGTGGTACTCTGATACTGTGGTACTCTGGTACTGTGGTACTCTAGTACTGTGGTACTGTGGTACTCTGGTACTGTGGTACTCATGTACTGTGGTACTGTGGTACTGTGGTACTTTAATACTGTAGTACTGTGGTACTCTGGTACTGTGGTACTCTGGTACTGTGGTACTCTGATACTAGCCCGAAATATCAGATTTTTAAAAAAATTGATTACTATCCCATTTTTCTTTACAACGCCTACCTCTTTTTCATATGTTCGCTATAGAAAGTGCAAACTATCCTTTTTTATAGCATTTTTTAACAAAATTTTGAATTTTCAATTTTTGAACAGTCCGCACCTTCAGAAAGCACGACCTACCAGATTTTTCAAAAAACTGAGTACTAGCCCATTTTTCTTTACAACACCTACCTCTTTTTCATATGTTCGCTATAGAAAGTGCAAACTATTCCTTTTTATAGCATTTCTCTACAAAATTTTGAATTTTCATTTTTTGAACAGTCCGCACCTTCAGAAAGCACGAAATACCAGATTTTTCAAAAAACTGAGTACTTGCCCATTTTTCTTTACAACGCCTACCTCTTTTTCATATGTTCGCTATAGAAAGTGCAAACTATACCTTTTTATAGCATTTCTTGACAAAATTTTGAATTTTCATTTTTTGAACAGTCCGCACCTTCAGAATGTACGAAATACCAGATTTTTCAAAAAACTGAGTACTAGCCCATTTTTCTTTACAACGCCTACCTCTTTTTCATATGTTCGCTATAGAAAGTGCAAACTATACCTTTTTATAGAATTTCTTGACAAAATTTTGAATTTTCATTTTTTGAACAGTCCGCACCTTCAGAATGTACGAAATACCAGATTTTTCAAAAAACTGAGTACTAGCCCATTTTTCTTTACAACGCCTACCTCTTTTTCATATGTTCGCTATAGAAAGTGCAAACTATACATTTTTATAGCATTTCTCTACAAAATTTTGAATTTTCATTTTTTGAACAGTCCGCACCTTCAGAAAGCACGAAATACCAGATTTTTCAAAAAACTGAGTACTAGCCCATTTTTCTTTACAACACCTACCTCTTTTTTATATGTTCGCTATAGAAAGTGCAAACTATACCTTTTTATAGCATTTCTTGACAAAATTTTGAATTTTTATTTTTTGAACAGTCCGCACCTTCAGAATGCACGAAATACCAGATTTTTCAAAAAACTGAGTACTAGTCCATTTTTCTTTACAACGCCTACCTTTTTTTTATATGTTCGCTATAGAAAGTGCAAAATATCCCTTTTTATAGCATTTCTCTACAAAATTTTGAATTTTCATTTTTTTAACAGTCCGCACCTTCAGAATGCACGAAATATCAGATTTTTCAAAAAACTGAGTACTAGCCAATTTTTCTTTACAACGCCTACCTCTTTTTTATATGTTCGCTATAGAACGTGCAAACTATCCCTTTTTATAACATTTCTTGACAAAATTTTGAATTTTCATTTTTTGAACAGTCCGCACCTTCAGAAAGCACGAAATACCAGATTTTTCAAAAAACTGAGTACTAGTCCATTTTTCTTTACAACGCCTACCTCTTTTTTATATGTTCGCTATAGAAAGTGCAAAATATCCCTTTTTATAGCATTTCTTGACAAAATTTTGAATTTTCATTTTTTGAACAGTCCGCACCTTCAGAATGCACGAAATACCAGATTTTTCAAAAAACTGAGTACTAGCCCATTTTTCAAAAAACTGAGTACTGTGGTACTGTGGTACTCTTGTACTGTGGAACTCTGGTACTCAAGTACTGTGGTACTCTGGTACTGTGTTGCAACTCCGTAAAAAAGAATTCAGTCGATTTTTTCTTACATTGAACCAACTCTGGTACTGTGGTACTGTGGTACTCTAGTACTGTGGTACTGTGGTACTGTGATACTGTGGTACTGTGGTACTGTATTACTGTGGTACTGTGGTACTGTGGTACTCTAGTACTGTGGTACTGTGGTACTCTGGTACTTTGGTACTCTGGTATTGTGGTACTGTAGTACTGTGGTACTGTGGTACTCTGGTACTGTGGTACTGTGGTACTGTGGTACTCTGGTACTGTGGTACTCTAGTACTGTGGTACTGTGGTACTGTGGAACTCTGGTACTCTAGTACTGTGGTACTGTGGTACTCTAGTACTGTGGTACTCTGGTACTCTAGTACTGTGGTACTCTGGTACTGTGGTACTGTGGTACTGTATTACTGTGGTACTCTGGTACTGTGGTACTGTGGTACTCTGGTACTGTGGTACTCTAGTACTGTGGTACTGTGGTACTCTGGTACTGTGGTACTCATGTACTGTGGTACTGTGGTACTGTGGTACTTTAATACTGTAGTACTGTGGTACTCTGGTACTGTGGTACTCTGGTACTCTGGTACTGTGGTACTCTGATACTAGCCCGAAATATCAGATTTTTAAAAAAATTGATTACTAGCCCATTTTTCTTTACAACGCCTACCTCTTTTTCATATGTTCGCTATAGAAAGTGCAAACTATCCTTTTTTATAGCATTTTTTAACAAAATTTTGAATTTTCAATTTTTGAACAGTCCGCACCTTCAGAAAGCACGACCTACCAGATTTTTCAAAAAACTGAGTACTAGCCCATTTTTCTTTACAACACCTACCTCTTTTTCATATGTTCGCTATAGAAAGTGCAAACTATTCCTTTTTATAGCATTTCTCTACAAAATTTTGAATTTTCATTTTTTGAACAGTCCGCACCTTCAGAAAGCACGAAATACCAGATTTTTCAAAAAACTGAGTACTTGCCCATTTTTCTTTACAACGCCTACCTCTTTTCATATGTTCGCTATAGAAAGTGCAAACTATACCTTTTTATAGCATTTCTTGACAAAATTTTGAATTTTCATTTTTTGAACAGTCCGCACCTTCAGAATGTACGAAATACCAGATTTTTCAAAAAACTGAGTACTAGCCCATTTTTCTTTACAACGCCTACCTCTTTTTCATATGTTCGCTATAGAAAGTGCAAACTATACCTTTTTATAGAATTTCTTGACAAAATTTTGAATTTTCATTTTTTGAACAGTCCGCACCTTCAGAATGTACGAAATACCAGATTTTTCAAAAAACTGAGTACTAGCCCATTTTTCTTTACAACGCCTACCTCTTTTTCATATGTTCGCTATAGAAAGTGCAAACTATACATTTTTATAGCATTTCTCTACAAAATTTTGAATTTTCATTTTTTGAACAGTCCGCACCTTCAGAAAGCACGAAATACCAGATTTTTCAAAAAACTGAGTACTAGCCCATTTTTCTTTACAACACCTACCTCTTTTTTATATGTTCGCTATAGAAAGTGCAAACTATACCTTTTTATAGCATTTCTTGACAAAATTTTGAATTTTTATTTTTTGAACAGTCCGCACCTTCAGAATGCACGAAATACCAGATTTTTCAAAAAACTGAGTACTAGTCCATTTTTCTTTACAACGCCTACCTTTTTTTTATATGTTCGCTATAGAAAGTGCAAAATATCCCTTTTTATAGCATTTCTCTACAAAATTTTGAATTTTCATTTTTTTAACAGTCCGCACCTTCAGAATGCACGAAATATCAGATTTTTCAAAAAACTGAGTACTAGCCAATTTTTCTTTACAACGCCTACCTCTTTTTTATATGTTCGCTATAGAACGTGCAAACTATCCCTTTTTATAACATTTCTTGACAAAATTTTGAATTTTCATTTTTTGAACAGTCCGCACCTTCAGAAAGCACGAAATACCAGATTTTTCAAAAAACTGAGTACTAGTCCATTTTTCTTTACAACGCCTACCTCTTTTTTATATGTTCGCTATAGAAAGTGCAAAATATCCCTTTTTATTCGCTATAGAAAGTGCAAACTATCCCTTTTTATAGCATTTCTTAACAAAATTTTGAATTTTCAATTTTTGAACAGTCCGCACCTTCAGAAAGCACGACCTACCAGATTTTTCAAAAAACTGAGTACTAGCCCATTTTTCTTTACAACGCCTACCTCTTTTTCATATGTTCGCTATAGAAAGTGCAAACTATTCCTTTTTATAGCATTTTTCTACAAAATTTTGAATTTTCATTTTTTGAACAGTCCGCACCTTCAGAAAGCACGAAATACCAGATTTTTCAAAAAACTGAGTACTTACCATTTTTCTTTACAACGCCTACCTCTTTTTTATATGTTCGCTATAGATAGTGCAAACTATCCCATTTTATAGCATTTCTTGACAAAATTTTGAATTTTCATTTTTTGAAAAGTCCGCACCTTCAGAAAGCAAGAAATAACAGATTTTTCGAAAAAATTGAGTACTAGCCCATTTTTCTTTACAACGCCTACCTCTTTTTTATATATTCGCTATAGAAAGTGCAAACTATCCCTTTTTATAGCAATTTTTGACAAAATTTTGAATTTTCATTTTTTGAACAGTCCGCACCTTCAGAAAGCACGAAATACCAGATTTTTCAAAAAACTGAGTAGTAGCCCATTTTTCTTTACAACGCATACCTCTTTTTTATATGTTCGCTATTGAAAGTGCAAACTTTCCCTTTTTATAGCATTTCTTGACAATTTTGAATTTTCAAGTTTTGAACAGTCCGCACCTTCAGAAAGCACGACCTACCAGATTTTTCAAAAAACTGAGTAATAGCCCATTTTTCTTTACAACGCCTACCGCTTTTTCATATGTTCGCTATAGAAAGTGCAAACTATACCTTTTTATCGCATTTCTCTACAAAATTTTGAATTTTCATTTTTTGAACAGTCCGCACCTTCAGAAAGCACGACCTACCACATTTTTCAAAAAACTGAGTACTAGCCCATTTTTCTTTACAACGCCTACCTCTTTTTTATATGTTCGCTATAGAAAGTGCAAACTATCTCTTTTTATAGCATTTATTGACAAAATTTTGAATTTTCATTTTTTGAACAGTCCGCACCTTCAGAAAGTACGAAATACCAGATTTTTCAAAAAACTGAATACTAGCCCATTTTTCTTTAAAACGCCTACCTCTTTTTTATATGTTCGTTATAAAAAGTGCAAACTATCCCTTTTTATAGCATTTCTTGACAAAATTTTGAATTTTCATTTTTTGAACAGTCCTCACCTTTAGAAAGCACGAAATACAAGATTTTTCAAAAAACTGAGTACTAGTTTATTTTTCTTTACAACGCCACCGCTTTTTTATATGTTCGCTATATAAAGTGCAAACTATCCCTTTTTATAGCATTTCTTGACAAAATTTTGAATTTTCATTTTTTGAACAGTCCGCACCTTCAGAAAGCACGAAATACAAGATTTTTCAAAAAACTGAGTACTAACTCATTTTTTTCTTTACAACGCCACCTCTTTTTTATATGTTCGCTATATAAAGTGCAAACTATCCCTTTTTATAGCATTTCTAGACAAAATTCTGAATTTTGATTTTTTTAACAGTCCGCACCTTCAAAATGCACGAAATACCAGATTTTTCAAAAAACTGAGTACTAGCCCATTTTTCTTTACAACGCCTACCTCATTTTTATATGTTCGCTATAGAACGTGCAAACTATCCCTTTTTATAGCATTTCTTGTCAAAATTTTAAATTTTCATTTTTTGAACAGTCCGCCCTTTCAGAAACCACGAAATACCAGATTTTTCAAAAAACTGAGTACTAGCCCATTTTTCTTTACAACGCCTATCTCTTTTTTATATGTTCGCTATAGAAAGTGCAAACTATCCCTTTTTATTGCATTTCTTGACAAAATTTTGAATTTTCATTTTTTGAACAGTCCGCACCTTCAGAAAGCACGACCTACCAGATTTTTCAAAAAACTGAGTACTAGTCCATTTTTCTTTACAACGCCTACCTCTTTTTTATATATTCGCTATAGAAAGTGCAAACTATCCCTTTTTATAGCAATTTTTGACAAAATTTTGAATTTTCATTTTTTGAACAGTCCGCACCTTCAGAAAGCACGAAATACCAGATTTTTCAAAAAACTGAGTAGTAGCCCATTTTTCTTTACAACGCATACCTCTTTTTTATATGTTCGCTATTGAAAGTGCAAACTTTCCCTTTTTATAGCATTTCTTGACAATTTTGAATTTTCAAGTTTTGAACTGTCCGCACCTTCAGAAAGCACGACCTACCAGATTTTTCAAAAAACTGAGTAATAGCCCATTTTTCTTTACAACGCCTACCGCTTTTTCATATGTTCGCTATAGAAAGTGCAAACTATACCTTTTTATCGCATTTCTCTACAAAATTTTGAATTTTCATTTTTTGAACAGTCCGCACCTTCAGAAAGCACGACCTACCACATTTTTCAAAAAACTGAGTACTAGCCCATTTTTCTTTACAACGCCTACCTCTTTTTTATATGTTCGCTATAGAAAGTGCAAACTATCTCTTTTTATAGCATTTATTGACAAAATTTTGAATTTTCATTTTTTGAACAGTCCGCACCTTCAGAAAGTACGAAATACCGGATTTTTCAAAAAACTGAATACTAGCCCATTTTTCTTTACAACGCCTACCTCTTTTTTATATGTTCGTTATAGAAAGTGCAAACTATCCCTTTTTATAGCATTTCTTGACAAAATTTTGAATTTTCATTTTTTGAACAGTCCTCACCTTCAGAAAGCACGAAATACAAGATTTTTCAAAAAACTGAGTACTAGCTTATTTTTCTTTACAACGCCACCGCTTTTTTATATGTTCGCTATATAAAGTGCAAACTATCCCTTTTTATAGCATTTCTTGACAAAATTTTGAATTTTCATTTTTTGAACAGTCCGCACCTTCAGAAAGCACGAAATACAAGATTTTTCAAAAAACTGAGTACTAACTCATTTTTCTTTACAACGCCACCTCTTTTTTATATGTTCGCTATATAAAGTGCAAACTATCCCTTTTTATAGCATTTCTAGACAAAATTCTGAATTTTGATTTTTTTAACAGTCCGCACCTTCAAAATGCACGAAATACCAGATTTTTCAAAAAACTGAGTACTAGCCCATTTTTCTTTACAACGCCTACCTCATTTTTATATGTTCGCTATAGAACGTGCAAACTATCCCTTTTTATAGCATTTCTTGTCAAAATTTTAAATTTTCATTTTTTGAACAGTCCGCCCTTTCAGAAACCACGAAATACAAGATTTTTCAAAAAACTGAGTACTAGCCCATTTTTCTTTACAACGCCTATCTCTTTTTTATATATTCGCTATAGAAAGTGCAAACTATCCCTTTTTATTGCATTTCTTGACAAAATTTTGAATTTTCATTTTTTGAACAGTCCGCACCTTCAGAAAGCACGACCTACCAGATTTTTCAAAAAACTGAGTACTAGTCCATTTTTCTTTACAACGCCTACCTCTTTTTTATATGTTCGCTATTGAAAGTGCAAACTTTCCCTTTTTATAGCATTTCTTGACAAAATTTTGAATTTTCAAGTTTTGAACAGTCCGCACCTTCAGAAAGTACGACCTACCAGATTTTTTAAAAAACTGAGTACTAGCCCATTTTTCTTTACAACGCCTACCGCTTTTTCATATGTTCGCTATAGAAAGTGCAAACTATACCTTTTTATCGCATTTCTCTACAAAATTTTGAATTTTCATTTTTTGAACAGTCCGCACCTTCAGAAAGCACGAAATACCAGATTTTTCAAAAAACTGAGTACTTGCCCATTTTTTTTTACAACGCCTACCTCTTTTTTATATGTTCGCTATAGATAGTGCAAACTATCCCATTTTATAGCATTTCTTGACAAAATTTTGAATTTTCATTTTTTGAACAGTCCGCATCTTCAGAAAGTAAGAAATAACTGATTTTTCGAAAAAATTGAGTACTAGCCCATTTTTCTTTTACAACGCCTACCTCTTTTTTATATGTTCGCTATTGAAAGTGCAAACTTTCCCTTTTTATAGCATTTCTTGACAAAATTTTGAATTTTCAAGTTTTGAACACTCCGCACCTTCAGAAAGTACGACCTACCAGATTTTTTAAAAAACTGAGTACTAGCCCATTTTTCTTTACAACGCCTACCGCTTTTTCATATGTTCGCTATAGAAAGTTCAAACTATACCTTTTTATCGCATTTCTCTACAAAATTTTGAATTTTCATTTTTTGAACAGTCCGCACCTTCAGAAAGCACGACCTACCAGATTTTTCAAAAAACTGAGTACTAGCCCATTTTTCTTTACAACGCCTACCTCTTTTTCATATGTTCGCTATAGAAAGTGCAAACTATCCCTTTTTATAGCATTTCTTAACAAAATTTTGAATTTTCAATTTTTGAACAGTCCGCACCTTCAGAAAGCACGACCTACCAGATTTTTCAAAAAACTGAGTACTAGCCCATTTTTCTTTACAACGCCTACCTCTTTTTCATATGTTCGCTATAGAAAGTGCAAACTATTCCTTTTTATAGCATTTCTCTACAAAATTTTGAATTTTCATTTTTTGAACAGTCCGCACCTTCAGAAAGCACGAAATACCAGATTTTTCAAAAAACTGAGTACTTACCATTTTTCTTTACAACGCCTACCTCTTTTTTATATGTTCGCTATAGATAGTGCAAACTATCCCATTTTATAGCATTTCTTGACAAAATTTTGAATTTTCATTTTTTGAAAAGTCCGCACCTTCAGAAAGCAAGAAATAACAGATTTTTCGAAAAAATTGAGTACTAGCCCATTTTTCTTTACAACGCCTACCTCTTTTTTATATATTCGCTATAGAAAGTGCAAACTATCCCTTTTTATAGCAATTTTTGACAAAATTTTGAATTTTCATTTTTTGAACAGTCCGCACCTTCAGAAAGCACGAAATACCAGATTTTTCAAAAAACTGAGTAGTAGCCCATTTTTCTTTACAACGCATACCTCTTTTTTATATGTTCGCTATTGAAAGTGCAAACTTTCCCTTTTTATAGCATTTCTTGACAATTTTGAATTTTCAAGTTTTGAACAGTCCGCACCTTCAGAAAGCACGACCTACCAGATTTTTCAAAAAACTGAGTAATAGCCCATTTTTCTTTACAACGCCTACCGCTTTTTCATATGTTCGCTATAGAAAGTGCAAACTATACCTTTTTATCGCATTTCTCTACAAAATTTTGAATTTTCATTTTTTGAACAGTCCGCACCTTCAGAAAGCACGACCTACCACATTTTTCAAAAAACTGAGTACTAGCCCATTTTTCTTTACAACGCCTACCTCTTTTTTATATGTTCGCTATAGAAAGTGCAAACTATCTCTTTTTATAGCATTTATTGACAAAATTTTGAATTTTCATTTTTTGAACAGTCCGCACCTTCAGAAAGTACGAAATACCAGATTTTTCAAAAAACTGAATACTAGCCCATTTTTCTTTACAACGCCTACCTCTTTTTTATATGTTCGTTATAGAAAGTGCAAACTATCCCTTTTTATAGCATTTCTTGACAAAATTTTGAATTTTCATTTTTTGAACAGTCCTCACCTTCAGAAAGCACGAAATACAAGATTTTTCAAAAAACTGAGTACTAGCTTATTTTTCTTTACAACGCCACCGCTTTTTTATATGTTCGCTATATAAAGTGCAAACTATCCCTTTTTATAGCATTTCTTGACAAAATTTTGAATTTTCATTTTTTGAACAGTCCGCACCTTCAGAAAGCACGAAATACAAGATTTTTCAAAAAACTGAGTACTAGCCCATTTTTCTTTACAACACCTACCTCTTTTTTATATGTTCGCTATAGAAAGTGCAAACTATCCCTTTTTATAGCATTTCTTGACAAAATTTTAAATTTTTATTTTTTGAACAGTCCGCACCTTCAAAATGCACGAAATACCAGATTTTTCAAAAAACTGAGTACTAGTCCATTTTTATTTACAACGCCTACCACTTTTTTATATGTTCGCTATAGAAAGTGCAAACTATCCCTTTTTATAGCATTTCTTGACAAAATTTTTAATTTTCATTTCTTGAACAGTCCGCACATTCAGAATGTACGAAATACCAGATTTTTCAAAAAACTGAGTACTAGCCCATTTTTGTTTACAACGCCTACCTCTTTTTTATATGTTCGCTATAGAAAGTGCAAACTATCCCTTTTTATAGCATTTCTTGACAAAATTTTGAATTTTCATTTTTTGAACAGTCCGCACCTTCAGAAAGCACGAAATACCAGATTTTTCAAAAAACTAAGTACTAGCCTATTTTTCTTTACAACCCCTATCTCTTTTTCATATGTTCGCTATATAAAGTCCAAACTATCCCTTTTTATAGCATTTCTTGACAAAATTTTGAATTTTCATTTTTTGAACAGTCTGCACCTTCAGAATGTACAAAATACCAGATTTTTTTAAAAACTGAGTACTAGCCCATTTTTCTTTACAACGCCTACCTCTTTTTTATATGTTCGCTATAGAAAGTGCAAACTATACCTTTTTATAACACTTCTTTACAAAATTTTGAATTTTCATTTTTTGAACAGTCCGCACCTTCAGAATGAACGAAATACCAGATTTTTCAAAAAACTGAGTACTAGCCCATTTTTCTTTACAACACCTACCTCTTTTTTATATGTTCGCTATAGAAAGTGCAAAATATCCCTTTTTATAGCATTTCTCTACAAAATTTTGAATTTTCATTTTTTGAACAGTCCGCACCTTCGGAAAGCACGAAATACCAGATTTTTCAAAAAACTGAGTACAAGCCAATTTTTCTTTACAACGCCTACCTCTTTTTCATATGTTCGCTATAGAAAGTGCAAACTATACCTTTTTATAGCATTTCTCTACAAAATTTTGAATTTTCATTTTTTGAACAGTCCGCACCTTTAGAAAGCACGAAATACCAGATTTTTCAAAAAACTGAGTACTAGTCAATTTTTCTTTACAACCCCTACCTCCTTTTCATATGTTCGCTATATAAAGTGCAAACTATCCCTTTTTATAGCATTTCTTGACAAAATTTTGAATTTTCAGTTTTTGAACAGTCCGCACCTTCACAATACACGAAATACCTGATTTTTCAAAAAACTGAGTACTAGCCATTTGTCTTTACAACGCCTACCTCTTTTTTATATGTTCGCTATATAAAGTGCAAACTATCCCTTTTTATAGCATTTCTTGACAAAATTTTGAATTTTCATTTTTTGAACAGTCCGCACCTTCAGAAAGCACGAAATACCAGATTTTTCAAAAAACTGAGTACTAGCCCATTTTTCTTTACAACGCCTACCTTATTTTTATATGTTCGCTATAGAAAGTGCAAACTATCCCTTTTTATAGCATTTCTTTACAAAATTTTGAATTTTCATTTTTTGATCAGTCCGCCCTTTCAGAAAACACGAAATACCAGATTTTTAAAAAAACTGAGTACTAGCCCATTTTTCTTTACAACGCCTACCTCTTTTTTATATGTTCGCTATTGAAAATGCAAACTATACCTTTTTATAGCATTTCTCTACAAAATTTTGAATTTTCATTTTTTGAACAGTCCGCACTTTCAGAAAACACGAAATACCAGATTTTTCAAAAAACTGAGTACTAGCCTATTTTTCTTTACAACCCCTATCTCTTTTTCATATGTTCGCTATATAAAGTGCAAACTATCCCCTTTTTATAACATTTTTTGATAAAATTTTGAATTTTAATTTTTGAACAGTCCGCACCTTCAGAAAGCACGAAATACCAGATTTTTCAAAAAACTGAGTACTAGTCAATTTTTCTTTACAACCCCTACCTCATTTTTATATGTTCGCTATATAAAGTGCAAACTATCCCTTTTTATAGCATTTCTTGACAAAATTTTGAATTTTCATTTTTTGAACATTTCGCAACTTCAGAAAGTGCGAACTACCAGATTTTTCAAAAAACTGTGTACTAGCCCATTTTTCTTTACAACGCCTATCTCTTTTTTATATATTCGCTATTGAAAGTGCAAACTATACCTTTTTAAAGCATTTCTTGACAAAAATTTGAATTTTAATTTTTTGAACAGTTCGCAACTTCAGAAAGTGCGAACTATCAGATTTTTCAAAAAACTGAGTACTAGCCCATTTTTCTTTACAACGCCTATCTCTTTTTTATATGTTCGCTATAGAAAGTGCAAACTATACCTTTTTATAGCATTTCTCTACAAAATTTTGAATTTTCATTTTTTGAACAGTCCGTACTTTCAGAAAGCACGAAATACCAGATTTTTCAAAAAACTGAGTACTAGCCTATTTTTCTTTACAACCCCTATCTCTTTTTCATATGTTCGCTATATAAATTGCAAAGTATCACCTTTTTATAGCATTTCTTGATAAAATTTTGAATTTTTATTTTTGAACAGTCCGCACCTTCAGAAAGCACGAAATACCAGATTTTTCAAAAAACTGAGTACTAGTCAATTTTTCTTTACAACCCTACCTCTTTTTCATATGTTCGCTATAGAAAGTGCAAACTATCCCTTTTTTATAGCATTTCTTGACAAAATTTTGAATTTTCATTTTTTGAACAGTTCGCAACTTCAGAAAGTGCGTACTACCAGATTTTTCAAAAAACTGAGTACTAGCCCATTTTTCTTTACAACGTCTACCTCTTTTTTATATGTTCGCTATAGAAAGTGCAAACTATCCCTTTTTTATAGCATTTCTTGAAAAAATTTTGAATTTTCATTTTTTGAACAGTTCGCAACTTCAGAAAGTGCGAACTACCAGATTTTTCAAAAACTGAGTACTAGCCCATTTTTCTTTACAACGCCTACCTCTTTATTACATATTCGCTATAGAAAGTGCAAACTATACCTTTTTAAAGCATTTCTTGACAAAATTTTGAATTTTCATTTTTTGAACAGTCCGCACCTTCAGAAAGTGCGAACTACCAGATTTTTCAAAAAACTGAGTACTAGCCCATTTTTCTTTACAACGCCTACCTCTTTTTTATATGTTCGCTATATAGAGTGCAAACTATCCCTTTTTATAGCATTTCTTGACAAAATTTTGAATTTTCATTTTTTGAACAGTTCGCAACTTCAGAAAGTGCGAACTACCAGATTTTTCTAAAAACTGAGTACTAGCACATTTTTCTTTACAACGCCTACCTCTTTTTTATATATTCGCTATAGAAAGTGCAAACTATACCTTTTTAAAGCATTTCTTGACAAAATTTTTAATTTTCATTTTTTGAACAGTCCGCACCTTCAGAAAGTGCGAACTACCAGATTTTTCAAAAAACTGAGTACTAGCCCATTTTTCTTTACAACGCCTACCTCTTTTTTATATATTCGCTATAGAAAGTGCAAACTATACCTTTTTAAAGCATTTCTTGACAAAAATTTGAATTTTCATTTTTTGAACAGTTCGCAACTTCAGAAAGTGCGAACTACCAGATTTTTTAAAAAACTGAGTACTAGCCCATTTTTCTTTACAACGCCTACCTCTTTTTTATATGTTCGCTATAGAAAGTGCAAACTATACCTTTTAATAGCATTTTTTGACAAAATTTTGAATTTTCATTTTTTGAACAGTTCGCAACTTCAGAAAATGCGAACTACCAGATTTTTCAAAAAACTGAGTACTAGCCCATTTTTCTTTACAACGCCTACCTCTTTTTTATATATTCGCTATAGAAAGTGCAAACTATACATTTTTAAAGAATTTCTTGACAAAAATTTGAATTTTCATTTTTTGAACAGTTCGCAACTTCAGAAAGTGCGAACTACCAGAATTTTAAAAAAACTGAGTACTAGCACATTTTTCTTTACAACGCCTACCTCTTTTTTATATATTCGCTATAGAAAGTGCAAACTATACCTTTTTAAAGCATTTCTTGACAAAATTTTGAATTTTCATTTTTTGAACAGTCCGCACCTTCAGAAAGTGCGAACTACCAGATTTTTCAAAAAACTGAGTACTAGCCCATTTTTCTTTACAACGCCTACCTCTTTTTTATATGTTCGCTATATAGAGTGCAAACTATCCCTTTTTATAGCATTTCTTGACAAAATTTTAAATTTTCATTTTTTGAACAGTTCGCAACTTCAGAAAGTGCGAACTACCAGATTTTTCAAAAAACTGAGTACTAGCACATTTTTCTTTACAACGCCTACCTCTTTTTTATATATTCGCTATAGAAAGTGCAAACTATACCTTTTTAAAGCATTTCTTGACAAAATTTTGAATTTTCATTTTTTGAACAGTCCGCACCTTCAGAAAGTGCGAACTACCAGATTTTTCAAAAAACTGAGTACTAGTCAATTTTTCTTTACAACCCTACCTCTTTTTCATATGTTCGCTATAGAAAGTGCAAACTATCCCTTTTTTATAGCATTTCTTGACAAAATTTTGAATTTTCATTTTTTGAACAGTTCGCAACTTCAGAAAGTGCGTACTACCAGATTTTTCAAAAAACTGAGTACTAGCCCATTTTTCTTTACAACGTCTACCTCTTTTTTATATGTTCGCTATAGAAAGTGCAAACTATCCCTTTTTTATAGCATTTCTTGAAAAAATTTTGAATTTTCATTTTTTGAACAGTTCGCAACTTCAGAAAGTGCGAACTACCAGATTTTTCAAAAACTGAGTACTAGCCCATTTTTCTTTACAACGCCTACCTCTTTATTACATATTCGCTATAGAAAGTGCAAACTATACCTTTTTAAAGCATTTCTTGACAAAATTTTGAATTTTCATTTTTTGAACAGTCCGCACCTTCAGAAAGTGCGAACTACCAGATTTTTCAAAAAACTGAGTACTAGCCCATTTTTCTTTACAACGCCTACCTCTTTTTTATATGTTCGCTATATAGAGTGCAAACTATCCCTTTTTATAGCATTTCTTGACAAAATTTTGAATTTTCATTTTTTGAACAGTTCGCAACTTCAGAAAGTGCGAACTACCAGATTTTTCTAAAAACTGAGTACTAGCACATTTTTCTTTACAACGCCTACCTCTTTTTTATATATTCGCTATAGAAAGTGCAAACTATACCTTTTTAAAGCATTTCTTGACAAAATTTTTAATTTTCATTTTTTGAACAGTCCGCACCTTCAGAAAGTGCGAACTACCAGATTTTTCAAAAAACTGAGTACTAGCCCATTTTTCTTTACAACGCCTACCTCTTTTTTATATATTCGCTATAGAAAGTGCAAACTATACCTTTTTAAAGCATTTCTTGACAAAAATTTGAATTTTCATTTTTTGAACAGTTCGCAACTTCAGAAAGTGCGAACTACCAGATTTTTCAAAAAACTGAGTACTAGCCCATTTTTCTTTACAACGCCTACCTCTTTTTTATATGTTCGCTATAGAAAGTGCAAACTATACCTTTTAATAGCATTTTTTGACAAAATTTTGAATTTTCATTTTTTGAACAGTTCGCAACTTCAGAAAATGCGAACTACCAGATTTTTCAAAAAACTGAGTACTAGCCCATTTTTCTTTACAACGCCTACCTCTTTTTTATATATTCGCTATAGAAAGTGCAAACTATACATTTTTAAAGAATTTCTTGACAAAAATTTGAATTTTCATTTTTTGAACAGTTCGCAACTTCAGAAAGTGCGAACTACCAGAATTTTCAAAAAACTGAGTACTAGCACATTTTTCTTTACAACGCCTACCTCTTTTTTATATATTCGCTATAGAAAGTGCAAACTATACCTTTTTAAAGCATTTCTTGACAAAATTTTGAATTTTCATTTTTTGAACAGTCCGCACCTTCAGAAAGTGCGAACTACCAGATTTTTCAAAAAACTGAGTACTAGCCCATTTTTCTTTACAACGCCTACCTCTTTTTTATATGTTCGCTATATAGAGTGCAAACTATCCCTTTTTATAGCATTTCTTGACAAAATTTTGAATTTTCATTTTTTGAACAGTTCGCAACTTCAGAAAGTGCGAACTACCAGATTTTTCTAAAAACTGAGTACTAGCACATTTTTCTTTACAACGCCTACCTCTTTTTTATATATTCGCTATAGAAAGTGCAAACTATACCTTTTTAAAGCATTTCTTGACAAAATTTTTAATTTTCATTTTTTGAACAGTCCGCACCTTCAGAAAGTGCGAACTACCAGATTTTTCAAAAAACTGAGTACTAGCCCATTTTTCTTTACAACGCCTACCTCTTTTTTATATATTCGCTATAGAAAGTGCAAACTATACCTTTTTAAAGCATTTCTTGACAAAAATTTGAATTTTCATTTTTTGAACAGTTCGCAACTTCAGAAAGTGCGAACTACCAGATTTTTTAAAAAACTGAGTACTAGCCCATTTTTCTTTACAACGCCTACCTCTTTTTTATATGTTCGCTATAGAAAGTGCAAACTATACCTTTTAATAGCATTTTTTGACAAAATTTTGAATTTTCATTTTTTGAACAGTTCGCAACTTCAGAAAATGCGAACTACCAGATTTTTCAAAAAACTGAGTACTAGCCCATTTTTCTTTACAACGCCTACCTCTTTTTTATATATTCGCTATAGAAAGTGCAAACTATACATTTTTAAAGAATTTCTTGACAAAAATTTGAATTTTCATTTTTTGAACAGTTCGCAACTTCAGAAAGTGCGAACTACCAGAATTTTCAAAAAACTGAGTACTAGCACATTTTTCTTTACAACGCCTACCTCTTTTTTATATATTCGCTATAGAAAGTGCAAACTATACCTTTTTAAAGCATTTCTTGACAAAATTTTGAATTTTCATTTTTTGAACAGTCCGCACCTTCAGAAAGTGCGAACTACCAGATTTTTCAAAAAACTGAGTACTAGCCCATTTTTCTTTACAACGCCTACCTCTTTTTTATATGTTCGCTATATAGAGTGCAAACTATCCCTTTTTATAGCATTTCTTGACAAAATTTTAAATTTTCATTTTTTGAACAGTTCGCAACTTCAGAAAGTGCGAACTACCAGATTTTTCAAAAAACTGAGTACTAGCACATTTTTCTTTACAACGCCTACCTCTTTTTTATATATTCGCTATAGAAAGTGCAAACTATACCTTTTTAAAGCATTTCTTGACAAAATTTTGAATTTTCATTTTTTGAACAGTCCGCACCTTCAGAAAGTGCGAACTACCAGATTTTTCAAAAAACTGAGTACTAGTCAATTTTTCTTTACAACCCTACCTCTTTTTCATATGTTCGCTATAGAAAGTGCAAACTATCCCTTTTTTATAGCATTTCTTGACAAAATTTTGAATTTTCATTTTTTGAACAGTTCGCAACTTCAGAAAGTGCGTACTACCAGATTTTTCAAAAAACTGAGTACTAGCCCATTTTTCTTTACAACGTCTACCTCTTTTTTATATGTTCGCTATAGAAAGTGCAAACTATCCCTTTTTTATAGCATTTCTTGAAAAAATTTTGAATTTTCATTTTTTGAACAGTTCGCAACTTCAGAAAGTGCGAACTACCAGATTTTTCAAAAACTGAGTACTAGCCCATTTTTCTTTACAACGCCTACCTCTTTATTACATATTCGCTATAGAAAGTGCAAACTATACCTTTTTAAAGCATTTCTTGACAAAATTTTGAATTTTCATTTTTTGAACAGTCCGCACCTTCAGAAAGTGCGAACTACCAGATTTTTCAAAAAACTGAGTACTAGCCCATTTTTCTTTACAACGCCTACCTCTTTTTTATATGTTCGCTATATAGAGTGCAAACTATCCCTTTTTATAGCATTTCTTGACAAAATTTTGAATTTTCATTTTTTGAACAGTTCGCAACTTCAGAAAGTGCGAACTACCAGATTTTTCTAAAAACTGAGTACTAGCACATTTTTCTTTACAACGCCTACCTCTTTTTTATATATTCGCTATAGAAAGTGCAAACTATACCTTTTTAAAGCATTTCTTGACAAAATTTTTAATTTTCATTTTTTGAACAGTCCGCACCTTCAGAAAGTGCGAACTACCAGATTTTTCAAAAAACTGAGTACTAGCCCATTTTTCTTTACAACGCCTACCTCTTTTTTATATATTCGCTATAGAAAGTGCAAACTATACCTTTTTAAAGCATTTCTTGACAAAAATTTGAATTTTCATTTTTTGAACAGTTCGCAACTTCAGAAAGTGCGAACTACCAGATTTTTCAAAAAACTGAGTACTAGCCCATTTTTCTTTACAACGCCTACCTCTTTTTTATATGTTCGCTATAGAAAGTGCAAACTATACCTTTTAATAGCATTTTTTGACAAAATTTTGAATTTTCATTTTTTGAACAGTTCGCAACTTCAGAAAATGCGAACTACCAGATTTTTCAAAAAACTGAGTACTAGCCCATTTTTCTTTACAACGCCTACCTCTTTTTTATATATTCGCTATAGAAAGTGCAAACTATACATTTTTAAAGAATTTCTTGACAAAAATTTGAATTTTCATTTTTTGAACAGTTCGCAACTTCAGAAAGTGCGAACTACCAGAATTTTCAAAAAACTGAGTACTAGCACATTTTTCTTTACAACGCCTACCTCTTTTTTATATATTCGCTATAGAAAGTGCAAACTATACCTTTTTAAAGCATTTCTTGACAAAATTTTGAATTTTCATTTTTTGAACAGTCCGCACCTTCAGAAAGTGCGAACTACCAGATTTTTCAAAAAACTGAGTACTAGCCCATTTTTCTTTACAACGCCTACCTCTTTTTTATATGTTCGCTATATAGAGTGCAAACTATCCCTTTTTATAGCATTTCTTGACAAAATTTTAAATTTTCATTTTTTGAACAGTTCGCAACTTCAGAAAGTGCGAACTACCAGATTTTTCAAAAAACTGAGTACTAGCACATTTTTCTTTACAACGCCTACCTCTTTTTTATATATTCGCTATAGAAAGTGCAAACTATACCTTTTTAAAGCATTTCTTGACAAAATTTTGAATTTTCATTTTTTGAACAGTCCGCACCTTCAGAAAGTGCGAACTACCAGATTTTTCAAAAAACTGAGTACTAGCCCATTTTTCTTTACAACGCCTACCTCTTTTTTATATGTTCGCTATATAGAGTGCAAACTATCACTTTTTATAGCATTTCTTGACAAAATTTTGAATTTTCATTTTTTGAACAGTTCGCAACTTCAGAAAGTGCGAACTACCAGATTTTTCAAAAAACTGAGTACTAGCACATTTTTCTTTACAACGCCTACCTCTTTTTTATATATTCGCTATAGAAAGTGCAAACTATACCTTTTTAAAGCATTTCTTGACAAAATTTTGATTTTCATTTTTTGAACAGTCCGCACCTTCAGAAAGTGCGAACTACCAGATTTTTCAAAAAACTGCGTACTAGCCCATTTTTCTTTACAACGCCTACCTCTTTTTTATATGTTCGCTATATAGAGTGCAAACTATCCCTTTTTATAGCATTTCTTGACAAAATTTTGAATTTTCATTTTTTGAACAGTTCGCAACTTCAGAAAGTGCGAACTACCAGATTTTTCAAAAAACTGAGTACTAGCCCATTTTTCTTTACAACGCCTATCTCTTTTTTATATATTCGCTATAGAAAGTGCAAACTATACCTTTTAATAGCATTTCTTGACAAAATTTTGAATTTTCATTTTTTGAACAGTTCACAACTTCAGAAAGTGCGAACTACCAGATTTTTCAAAAAACTGAGTACTAGCCCATTTTTATTTACAACGCCTACCTCTTTTTTATATGTTCACTATAGAAAGTGCAAACTATCCCTTTTTTATAGCATTTCTTGACAAAATTTTGAATTTTCATTTTTTGAACAGTTCGCAACTTCAGAAAGTGCGTACTACCAGATTTTTCAAAAAACTGAGTACTAGCCCATTTTTCTTTACAACGTCTACCTCTTTTTTATATGTTCGCTATAGAAAGTGCAAACTATCCCTTTTTTATAGCATTTCTTGACAAAATTTTGAATTTTCATTTTTTGAACAGTTCGCAACTTCAGAAAGTGCGAACTACCAGATTTTTCAAAAAACTGAGTACTAGCCCATTTTTCTTTACAACGCCTACCTCTTTTTTATATGTTCGCTATAGAAAGTGCAAACTATACCTTTTTATAGCATTTCTTGACAAAATTTTGAATTTTCATTTTTTGAACAGTCCGCACCTTCAGAAAGTGCGAACTACCAGATTTTTCAAAAAACTGGGTACTAGCCCATTTTTCTTTACAACGCCAACTCTTTTTTATATGTTTGCTATATAGAGTGCAAACTATCCCTTTTTATAGCATTTCTTGACAAAATTTTGAATTTTCATTTTTTGAACAGTTCGCAACTTCAGAAAGTGCGAACTACCAGATTTTTCAAAAAACTGAGTACTAGCCCATTTTTCTTTACAACGCCTATCTCTTTTTTATATATTCGCTATAGAAAGTGCAAACTATACCTTTTAATAGCATTTCTTGACAAAATTTTGAATTTTCATTTTTTGAACAGTTCGCAACTTCAGAAAGTGCGAACTACCAGATTTTTCAAAAAACTGAGTACTAGCCCATTTTTCTTTACAACGCCTACCTCTTTTTTATATATTCGCTATAGAAAGTGCAAACTATACCTTTTTAAAGCATTTCTTGACAAAATTTTGAATTTTCATTTTTTGAACAGTTCGCAACTTCAGAAAGTGCGAACTACCAGATTTTTCAAAAAACTGAGTACTAGCCCATTTTTCTTTACAACGCCTATCTCTTTTTCATATGTTCGCTATAGAAAGTGCAAACTATACCTTTTTATAGCATTTCTTGACAAAATTTTGAATTTTCATTTTTTGAACAGTCCGCACCTTCAGAATACACGAAATACCAGATTTTTCAAAAAACTGAGTACTAGCCCATTTTTCTTTACAACGCCTACCTCTTTTTCATATGTTCGCTATAGAAAGTGCAAACTATACCTTTTTATAGCATTTCTTGACAAAAATTTGAATTTTCATTTTTTGAACAGTCCGCACCTTCAGAATGCACGAAATACCAGATTTTTCAAAAAACTGAGTACTAGCCCATTTTTCTTTTCAACGCCTACCTCTTTTTCATATGTTCGCGATAGAAAGTGCAAACTATACCTTTTTATAGCATTTCTTGACAAAAATTTGAATTTTCATTTTTTGAACAGTCTGCACCTTCAGAATTCACGAAATACCGGATTTTTCAAAAAACTGAGTACTAGCCCATTTTTCTTTACAACGCCTACCTCTTTTTCATATGTTCGCTATAGAAAGTTCAAACTATACCTTTTTATAGCATTTCTTGACAAAATTTTGAATTTTCATTTTTTGAACAGTCCGCACCTTCAGAATGCACGAAATACCGGATTTTTCAAAAAACTGAGTTGTAGCCCATTTTTCTTTACAACGCCTACCTCTTTTTCATATGTTCGCTATAGAAAGTGCAAACTATACCTTTTTATACCATTTCTTGACAAAAATTTGAATTTTCATTTTTTGAACAGTCCGCACCTTCAGAATTCACGAAATACCGGATTTTTCAAAAAACTGAGTACTAGCCCATTTTTCTTTACAACGCCTACCTCTTTTTCATATGTTCACTATAGAAAGTGCAAACTATACCTTTTTATAGCATTTCTTGACAAAAATTTGAATTTTCATTTTTTGAACAGTCCGCACCTTCAGAATTCACGAAATACCGGATTTTTCAAAAAACTGAGTACTAGCCCATTTTTCTTTACAACGCCTACCTCTTTTTCATATGTTCGCTATAAAAAGTGCAAACTATACCTTTTTATAGCATTATTTGACAAAAATTTGAATTTTCATTTTTTGAACAGTCCGCACCTTCAGAATTCACGAAATACCGGATTTTTCAAAAAACTGAGTACTAGCCCATTTTTCTTTACAACGCCTACCTCTTTTTTATATTTTCGCTATAGAAAGAGCAAACTATACCTTTTTAAAGCATTTCTTGACAAAATTTTGAATTTTCATTTTTTGAACAGTCCGCACCTTCAGAAAGCACGAAATACCAGATTTTTCAAAAAACTGAGTACAAGCCCATTTTTCTTTACAACGCCTACCTCTTTTTCATATGTTCGCTATAGAAAGTGCAAACTATACCTTTTTATAGCATTTCTTGAAAAAAATTTGAATTTTCATTTTTTGAACAGTCCGCACCTTCAGAAAGCACGAAATACCAGATTTTTCAAAAAACTGAGTACAAGCCCATTTTTCTTTACAACGCCTACCTCTTTTTCATATGTTCGCTATAGAAAGTGCAAACTATACCTTTTTATAGCATTTCTTGAAAAAAATTTGAATTTTCATTTTTTGAACAGTCCGCACCTTCAGAATGTACGAAATACCGGATTTTTCAAAAAACTGAGTACTAGCCCATTTTTCTTTACAACGCCTACCTCTTTTTCATATGTTCTCTATAGAAAGTGCAAACTATACCTTTTTATAGCATTTCTTGAAAAAAATTTGAATTTTCATTTTTTGAACAGTCCGCACCTTCAGAATGCACGAAATACCGGATTTTTCAAAAAACTGAGTACTAGCCCATTTTTCTTTACAACGCCTACCTCTTTTTCATATGTTCTCTATAGAAAGTGCAAACTATACCTTTTTATAGCATTTCTTGAAAAAAATTTGAATTTTCATTTTTTGAACAGTCCGCACCTTCAGAATACACGAAATACCGGATTTTTCAAAAAACTGAGTTGTAGCCCATTTTTCTTTACAACGCCTATCTCTTTTTCATATATTCGCTATAGAAAGTGCAAACTATACCTTTTTATAGCATTTCTTGACAAAATTTTGAATTTTGATTTTTTGAACAGTCCGCACCTTCAGAAAGCACGAAATACCAGATTTTTCAAAAAACTGAGTACAAGCCCATTTTTCTTTACAACGCCTACCTCTTTTTCATATGTTCGCTATAGAAAGTGCAAACTATACCTTTTTATAGCATTTCTTGACAAAAATTTGAATTTTCATTTTTTGAACAGTCCGCACCTTCAGAATGCACGAAATACCAGATTTTTCAAAAAACTGAGTACTAGCCCATTTTTCTTTTCAACGCCTACCTCTTTTTTATATGTTCGGGATAGAAAGTGCAAACTATACCTTTTTATAGCATTTCTTGACAAAAATTTGAATTTTCATTTTTTGAACAGTCCGCACCTTCAGAATTCACGAAATACCGGATTTTTCAAAAAACTGAGTACTAGCCCATTTTTCTTTACAACGCCTACCTCTTTTTCATATGTTCGCTATAGAAAGTTCAAACTATACCTTTTTATAGCATTTCTTGACAAAAATTTGAATTTTCATTTTTTGAACAGTCCGCACCTTCAGAATGTACGAAATACCAGATTTTTCAAAAAACTGAGTACTAGCCCATTTTTCTTTACAACGCCTACCTCTTTTTCATATGTTCGCTATAGAAAGTGCAAACTATACCTTTTTAAAGCATTTCTTGACAAAATTTTGAATTTTCATTTTTTGAACAGTCCGCACCTTCAGAAAGTACGAAATACCAGATTTTTCAAAAAACTGAGTACTAGCCCATTTTTCTTTACAACGCCTACCTCTTTTTCATATGTTCGCTATAGAAAGTTCAAACTATACCTTTTTATAGCATTTCTTGACAAAATTTTGAATTTTCATTTTTTGAACAGTCCGCACCTTCAGAATGCACGAAATACCGGATTTTTCAAAAAACTGAGTTGTAGCCCATTTTTCTTTACAACGCCTACCTCTTTTTCATATGTTCACTATAGAAAGTGCAAACTATACCTTTTTATAGCATTTCTTGACAAAAATTTGAATTTTCATTTTTTGAACAGTCCGCACCTTCAGAATTCACGAAATACCGGATTTTTCAAAAAACTGAGTACTAGCCCATTTTTCTTTACAACGCCTTCCTCTTTTTCATATGTTCGCTATAGAAAGTGCAAACTATACCTTTTTATAGCATTTCTTGAAAAAAATTTGAATTTTCATTTTTTGAACAGTCCGCACCTTCAGAATGCACGAAATACCAGATTTTTCAAAAAACTGAGTTGTAGCCCATTTTTCTTTACAACGCCTACCTCTTTTTCATATGTTCTCTATAGAAAGTGCAAACTATACCTTTTTATAGCATTTCTTGACAAAAATTTGAATTTTTATTTTTTGAACAGTCCGCACCTTCAGAATTCACGAAATACCCGATTTTTCAAAAAACTGAGTACTAGCCCATTTTTCTTTACAACGCCTACCTCTTTTTCATATATTCGCTATAAAAAGTGCAAACTATACCTTTTTATAGCATTATTTGACAAAAATTTGAATTTTCATTTTTTGAACAGTCCGCACCTTCAGAATTCACGAAATACCGGATTTTTCAAAAAACTGAGTACTAGCCCATTTTTCTTTACAACGCCTACCTCTTTTTCATATGTTCGCTATAGAAAGTGCAAACTATACCTTTTTAAAGCATTTCTTGACAAAATTTTGAATTTTCATTTTTTGAACAGTCCGCACCTTCAGAAAGTACGAAATACCAGATTTTTCAAAAAACTGAGTACAAGCCCATTTTTCTTTACAACGCCTACCTCTTTTTCATATGTTCGGTATAGAAAGTGCAAACTATACCGTTTTATAGCATTTCTTGAAAAAAATTTGAATTTTCATTTTTTGAACAGTCCGCACCTTCAGAATGCACGAAATACCGGATTTTTCAAAAAACTGAGTACTAGCCCATTTTTCTTTACAACGCCTACCTCTTTTTCATATGTTCTCTATATAAAGTGCAAACTATACCTTTTTATAGCATTTCTTGAAAAAAATTTGAATTTTCATTTTTTGAACAGTCCGCACCTTCAGAATGCACGAAATACCGGATTTTTCAAAAAACTGAGTTGTAGCCCATTTTTCTTTACAACGCCTATCTCTTTTTCATATGTTCTCTATAGAAAGTGCAAACTATACCTTTTTATAGCATTTCTTGAAAAAAATTTGAATTTTCATTTTTTGAACAGTCCGCACCTTCAGAATGCACGAAATACCAGATTTTTCAAAAAACTGAGTTGTAGCCCATTTTTCTTTACAACGCCTACCTCTTTTTCATATGTTCTCTATAGAAAGTGCAAACTATACCTTTTTATAGAATTTCTTGACAAAAATTTGAATTTTCATTTTTTGAACAGTCCGCACCTTCAGAATTCACGAAATACCGGATTTTTCAAAAAACTGAGTACTAGCCCATTTTTCTTTACAACGCCTACCTCTTTTTCATATGTTCGCTATAGAAAGTACAAACTATACCTTTTTATAGCATTTCTTGACAAAATTTTGAATTTTCATTTTTTGAACAGTCCGCACCTTCAGAATGCACGAAATACCGGATTTATCAAAAAACTGAGTACTAGCCCATTTTTCTTTACAACGCCTACCTCTTTTTCATATGTTCGCTATAGAAAGTTCAAACTATACCTTTTTATAGCATTTCTTGACAAAATTTTGAATTTTCATTTTTTGAACAGTCCGCACCTTCAGAATGCACGAAATACCGGATTTTTCAAAAAACTGAGTTGTAGCCCATTTTTCTTTACAACGCCTACCTCTTTTTCATATGTTCTCTATAGAAAGTGCAAACTATACCTTTTTATAGCATTTCTTGACAAAAATTTGAATTTTCATTTTTTGAACAGTCCGCACCTTCAGAATTCACGAAATACCGGATTTTTCAAAAAACTGAGTACTAGCCCATTTTTCTTTACAACGCCTACCTCTTTTTCATATGTTCGCTATAGAAAGTGCAAACTATACCTTTTTATAGCATTTCTTGAAAAAAATTTAAATTTTCATTTTTTGAACAGTCCGTACCTTCAGAATTCACGAAATACCGGATTTTTCAAAAAACTGAGTACTAGCCCATTTTTCTTTACAACGCCTACCTCTTTTTCATATGTTCGCTATAGAAAGTGCAAACTATACCTTTTTATAACATTTCTTGAAAAAAATTTAAATTTTCATTTTTTGAACAGTCCGTACCTTCAGAATGCACGAAATACCAGATTTTTCAAAAAACTGAGTTGTAGCCCATTTTTCTTTACAACGCCTACCTCTTTTTCATATGTTCTCTATAGAAAGTTCAAACTATACCTTTTTATAGCATTTCTTGACAAAAATTTGAATTTTCATTTTTTGAACAGTCCGCACCTTCAGAATTCACGAAATACCGGATTTTTCAAAAAACTGAGTACTAGCCCATTTTTCTTTACAACGCCTACCTCTTTTTCATATGTTCACTATAGAAAGTGCAAACTATACCTTTTTATAGCATTTTTTGACAAAAATTTGAATTTTCATTTTTTGAACACCTTCAGAATTCACGAAATACCGGATTTTTCAAAAAACTGAGTACTAGCCCATTTTTCTTTACAACGCCTACCTCTTTTTCATATGTTCGCTATAGAAAGTGCAAACTATACCTTTTTATAGCATTTCTTGAAAAAAATTTAAATTTTCATTTTTTGAACAGTCCGTACCTTCAGAATGCACGAAATACCAGATTTTTCAAAAAACTTAGTTGTAGCCCATTTTTCTTTACAACGCCTACCTCTTTTTCATATGTTCGGTATAGAAAGTGCAAACTATACCGTTTTATAGCATTTCTTGAAAAAAATTTGAATTTTCATTTTTTGAACAGTCCGCACCTTCAGAATGCACGAAATACCGGATTTTTCAAAAAACTGAGTACTAGCCCATTTTTCTTTACAACGCCTACCTCTTTTTCATATGTTCTCTATAGAAAGTGCAAACTATACCTTTTTATAGCATTTCTTGAAAAAAATTTGAATTTTCATTTTTTGAACAGTCCGCACCTTCAGAATGCACGAAATACCGGATTTTTCAAAAAACTGAGTTGTAGCCCATTTTTCTTTACAACGCCTACCTCTTTTTCATATGTTCTCTATAGAAAGTGCAAACTATACCTTTTTATAGCATTTCTTGAAAAAATTTTGAATTTTCATTTTTTGAACAGTCCGCACCTTCAGAATGCACGAAATACCGGATTTTTCAAAAAACTGAGTTGTAGCCCATTTTTCTTTACAACGCCTACCTCTTTTTCATATGTTCGCTATAGAAAGTACAAACTATACCTTTTTATAGCATTTCTTGACAAAATTTTGAATTTTCATTGTCCGCACCTTCAGAATGCACGAAATACCGGATTTATCAAAAAACTGAGTACTAGCCCATTTTTCTTTACAACGCCTACCTCTTTTTCATATGTTCGCTATAGAAAGTTCAAACTATACCTTTTTATAGCATTTCTTGACAAAATTTTGAATTTTCATTTTTTGAACAGTCCGCACCTTCAGAATGCACGAAATACCGGATTTTTCAAAAAACTGAGTTGTAGCCCATTTTTTTTACAACGCCTACCTCTTTTTCATATGTTCTCTATAGAAAGTGCAAACTATACCTTTTTATAGCATTTCTTGACAAAAATTTGAATTTTCATTTTTTGAACAGTCCGCACCTTCAGAATTCACGAAATACCGGATTTTTCAAAAAACTGAGTACTAGCCCATTTTTCTTTACAACGCCTACCTCTTTTTCATATGTTCACTATAGAAAGTGCAAACTATACCTTTTTATAGCATTTTTTGACAAAAATTTGAATTTTCATTTTTTGAACAGTCCGCACCTTCAGAATTCACGAAATACCGGATTTTTCAAAAAACTGAGTACTAGCCCATTTTTCTTTACAACGCCTACCTCTTTTTCATATGTTCGCTATAGAAAGTGCAAACTATACCTTTTTATAGCATTTCTTGACAAAATTTTGAATTTTCATTTTTTGAACAGTTCGCAACTTCAGAAAGTGCGAACTACCAGATTTTTCAAAAAACTGAGTACTAGCCCATTTTTCTTTACAACGCCTACCTCTTTTTCATATGTTCACTATAGAAAGTGCAAACTATACCTTTTTATAGCATTTTTTGACAAAAATTTGAATTTTCATTTTTTGAACAGTCCGCACCTTCAGAATTCACGAAATACCGGATTTTTCAAAAAACTGAGTACTAGCCCATTTTTCTTTACAACGCCTACCTCTTTTTCATATGTTCGCTATAGAAAGTACAAACTATACCTTTTTATAGCATTTCTTGACAAAATTTTGAATTTTCATTGTCCGCACCTTCAGAATGCACGAAATACCGGATTTATCAAAAAACTGAGTACTAGCCCATTTTTCTTTACAACGCCTACCTCTTTTTCATATGTTCGCTATAGAAAGTTCAAACTATACCTTTTTATAGCATTTCTTGACAAAATTTTGAATTTTCATTTTTTGAACAGTCCGCACCTTCAGAATGCACGAAATACCGGATTTTTCAAAAAACTGAGTTGTAGCCCATTTTTCTTTACAACGCCTACCTCTTTTTCATATGTTCTCTATAGAAAGTGCAAACTATACCTTTTTATAGCATTTCTTGACAAAAATTTGAATTTTCATTTTTTGAACAGTCCGCACCTTCAGAATTCACGAAATACCGGATTTTTCAAAAAACTGAGTACTAGCCCATTTTTCTTTACAACGCCTACCTCTTTTTCATATGTTCACTATAGAAAGTGCAAACTATACCTTTTTATAGCATTTTTTGACAAAAATTTGAATTTTCATTTTTTGAACAGTCCGCACCTTCAGAATTCACGAAATACCGGATTTTTCAAAAAACTGAGTACTAGCCCATTTTTATTTACAACGCCTACCTCTTTTTCATATGTTCGCTATAGAAAGTGCAAACTATACCTTTTTATAGCATTTCTTGACAAAATTTTGAATTTTCATTTTTTGAATAGTCTGCATCTTAAGAAAGCCCGAAATACCAGATTTTTCAAAAAACTGAGTACTAGCCCATTTTTCTTTACAACGCCTACCTCTTTTTCATATGTTCGCTATAGAAAGTGCAAACTATACCTTTTTATAGCATTTCTTGACAAAAATTTGAATTTTCATTTTTTGAACAGTCCGCACCTTCAGAATTCACGAAATACCGGATTTTTCAAAAAACTGAGTACTAGCCCATTTTTCTTTACAACGCCTACCTCTTTTTCATATGTTCACTATAGAAAGTGCAAACTATACCTTTTTATAGCATTTTTTGACAAAAATTTGAATTTTCATTTTTTGAACAGTCCGCACCTTCAGAATTCACGAAATACCGGATTTTTCAAAAAACTGAGTACTAGCCCATTTTTCTTTACAACGCCTACCTCTTTTTCATATGTTCGCTATAGAAAGTGCAAACTATACCTTTTTATAGCATTTCTTGAAAAAAATTTGAATTTTCATTTTTTGAACAGTCCGCACCTTCAGAATACACGAAATACCAGATTTTTCAAAAAACTGAGTTGTAGCCCATTTTTCTTTACAACGCCTACCTCTTTTTCATATGTTCTCTATAGAAAGTGCAAACTATACCTTTTTATAGCATTTCTTGACAAAAATTTGAATTTTCATTTTTTGAACAGTCCGCACCTTCAGAATTCACGAAATACCCGATTTTTCAAAAAACTGAGTACTAGCCCATTTTTCTTTACAACGCCTACCTCTTTTTCATATGTTCGCTATAAAAAGTGCAAACTATACCTTTTTATAGCATTATTTGACAAAAATTTGAATTTTCATTTTTTGAACAGTCCGCACCTTCAGAATTCACGAAATACCGGATTTTTCAAAAAACTGAGTACTAGCCCATTTTTCTTTACAACGCCTACCTCTTTTTCATATGTTCGCTATAGAAAGTGCAAACTATACCTTTTTATAGCATTTCTTGAAAAAAATTTGAATTTTCATTTTTTGAACAGTCCGCACCTTCAGAAAGCACGAAATACCAGATTTTTCAAAAAACTGAGTACAAGCCCATTTTTCTTTACAACGCCTACCTCTTTTTCATATGTTCGCTATAGAAAGTGCAAACTATACCTTTTTATATCATTTCTTGAAAAAAATTTGAATTTTCATTTTTTGAACAGGCACCTTCAGAATGCACGAAATACCGGATTTTTCAAAAAACTGAGTACTAGCCCATTTTTCTTTACAACGCCTACCTCTTTTTCATATGTTCTCTATAGAAAGTGCAAACTATACCTTTTTATAGCATTTCTTGAAAAAAATTTGAATTTTCATTTTTTGAACAGTCCGCACCTTCAGAATGCACGAAATACCGGATTTTTCAAAAAACTGAGTTGTAGCCCATTTTTCTTTACAACGCCTACCTCTTTTTCATATGTTCTCTATAGAAAGTGCAAACTATACCTTTTTATAGCATTTCTTGACAAAAATTTGAATTTTCATTTTTTGAACAGTCCGCACTTTCAGAATTCACGAAATACCCGATTTTTCAAAAAACTGAGTACTAGCCCATTTTTCTTTACAACGCCTACCTCTTTTTCATATGTTCGTTATAAAAAGTGCAAACTATACCTTTTTATAGCATTATTTGACAAAAATTTGAATTTTCATTTTTTGAACAGTCCGCACCTTCAGAATTCACGAAATACCGGATTTTTCAAAAAACTGAGTACTAGCCCATTTTTCTTTACAACGCCTACCTCTTTTTCATATGTTCGCTATAGAAAGTGCAAACTATACCTTTTTAAAGCATTTCTTGACAAAATTTTGAATTTTCATTTTTTGAACAGTCCGCACCTTCAGAAAGCACGAAATTCAAGATTTTTCAAAAAACTGAGTACAAGCCCATTTTTCTTTACAACGCCTACCTCTTTTTCATATGTTCGCTATAGAAAGTGCAAACTATACCTTTTTATAGCATTTCTTGAAAAAAATTTGAATTTTCATTTTTTGAACAGTCCGCACCTTCAGAATGCACGAAATACCGGATTTTTCAAAAAACTGAGTTGTAACCCATTTTTTTTACAACGCCTACCTCTTTTTCATATGTTCTCTATAGAAAGTGCAAACTATACCTTTTTATAGCATTTCTTGACAAAAATTTGAATTTTCATTTTTTGAACAGTCCGCACCTTCAGAATTCACGAAATACCCGATTTTTCAAAAAACTGAGTACTAGCCCATTTTTCTTTACAACGCCTACCTCTTTTTCATATGTTCGCTATAAAAAGTGCAAACTATACCTTTTTATAGCATTATTTGACAAAAATTTGAATTTTCATTTTTTGAACAGTCCGCACCTTCAGAATTCACGAAATACCGGATTTTTCAAAAAACTGAGTACTAGCCCATTTTTCTTTACAACGCCTACCTCTTTTTCATATGTTCGCTATAGAAAGTGCAAACTATACCTTTTTATAGCATTTCTTGAAAAAAATTTGAATTTTCATTTTTTGAACAGTCCGCACCTTCAGAAAGCACGAAATACCAGATTTTTCAAAAAACTGAGTACAAGCCCATTTTTCTTTACAACGCCTACCTCTTTTTCATATGTTCGCTATAGAAAGTGCAAACTATACCTTTTTATATCATTTCTTGAAAAAAATTTGAATTTTCATTTTTTGAACAGGCACCTTCAGAATGCACGAAATACCGGATTTTTCAAAAAACTGAGTACTAGCCCATTTTTCTTTACAACGCCTACCTCTTTTTCATATGTTCTCTATAGAAAGTGCAAACTATACCTTTTTATAGCATTTCTTGAAAAAAATTTGAATTTTCATTTTTTGAACAGTCCGCACCTTCAGAATGCACGAAATACCGGATTTTTCAAAAAACTGAGTTGTAGCCCATTTTTCTTTACAACGCCTACCTCTTTTTCATATGTTCTCTATAGAAAGTGCAAACTATACCTTTTTATAGCATTTCTTGACAAAAATTTGAATTTTCATTTTTTTAACAGTCCGCACCTTCAGAATTTACGAAATACCGGATTTTTCAAAAAACTGAGTACTAGCCCATTTTTCTTTACAACGCCTACCTCTTTTTCATATGTTCTCTATAGAAAGTGCAAACTATACCTTTTTATAGCATTTCTTGACAAAATTTTGAATTTTCATTTTTTGAACAGTCCGCACCTTCAGAATTCACGAAATACCCGATTTTTCAAAAAACTGAGTACTAGCCCATTTTTCTTTACAACGCCTACCTCTTTTTCATATGTTCTCTATAGAAAGTGCAAACTATACCTTTTTATAGCATTTCTTGAAAAAAATTTGAATTTTCATTTTTTGAATAGTCCGCACCTTCAGAATGCACGAAATACCGGATTTTTCAAAAAACTGAGTACTAGCCCATTTTTCTTTACAACGCCTACCTCTTTTTCATATGTTCTCTATAGAAAGTGCAAACTATACCTTTTTATAGCATTATTTGACAAAAATTTGAATTTTCATTTTTTGAACAGGCACCTTCAGAATGCACGAAATACCGGATTTTTCAAAAAACTGAGTACTAGCCCATTTTTCTTTACAACGCCTACCTCTTTTTCATATGTTCGCTATAAAAAGTGCAAACTATACCTTTTTATAGCATTATTTGACAAAAATTTGAATTTTCATTTTTTGAACAGTCCGCACCTTCAGAATTCACGAAATACCGGATTTTTCAAAAAACTGAGTACTAGCCCATTTTTCTTTACAACGCCTACCTCTTTTTCATATGTTCGCTATAGAAAGTGCAAACTATACCTTTTTATAGCATTTCTTGAAAAAAATTTGAATTTTCATTTTTTGAACAGTCCGCACCTTCAGAAAGCACGAAATACCAGATTTTTCAAAAAACTGAGTACAAGCCCATTTTTCTTTACAACGCCTACCTCTTTTTCATATGTTCGCTATAGAAAGTGCAAACTATACCTTTTTATATCATTTCTTGAAAAAAATTTGAATTTTCATTTTTTGAACAGGCACCTTCAGAATGCACGAAATACCGGATTTTTCAAAAAACTGAGTACTAGCCCATTTTTCTTTACAACGCCTACCTCTTTTTCATATGTTCTCTATAGAAAGTGCAAACTATACCTTTTTATAGCATTTCTTGAAAAAAATTTGAATTTTCATTTTTTGAACAGTCCGCACCTTCAGAATGCACGAAATACCGGATTTTTCAAAAAACTGAGTTGTAGCCCATTTTTCTTTACAACGCCTACCTCTTTTTCATATGTTCTCTATAGAAAGTGCAAACTATACCTTTTTATAGCATTTCTTGACAAAAATTTGAATTTTCATTTTTTTAACAGTCCGCACCTTCAGAATTTACGAAATACCGGATTTTTCAAAAAACTGAGTACTAGCCCATTTTTCTTTACAACGCCTACCTCTTTTTCATATGTTCGCTATAGAAAGTGCAAACTATACCTTTTTATAGCATTTCTTGAAAAAAATTTGAATTTTCATTTTTTGAACAGTCCGCACCTTCAGAAAGCACGAAATACCAGATTTTTCAAAAAACTGAGTACAAGCCCATTTTTCTTTACAACGCCTACCTCTTTTTCATATGTTCGCTATAGAAAGTGCAAACTATACCTTTTTATATCATTTCTTGAAAAAAATTTGAATTTTCATTTTTTGAACAGGCACCTTCAGAATGCACGAAATACCGGATTTTTCAAAAAACTGAGTACTAGCCCATTTTTCTTTACAACGCCTACCTCTTTTTCATATGTTCTCTATAGAAAGTGCAAACTATACCTTTTTATAGCATTTCTTGACAAAAATTTGAATTTTCATTTTTTGAACAGTCCGCACCTTCAGAAAGCACGAAATACCAGATTTTTCAAAAAACTGAGTACAAGCCCATTTTTCTTTACAACGCCTACCTCTTTTTCATATGTTCGCTATAGAAAGTGCAAACTATACATTTTTATATCATTTCTTGAAAAAAATTTGAATTTTCATTTTTTGAACAGGCACCTTCAGAATGCACGAAATACCGGATTTTTCAAAAAACTGAGTACTAGCCCATTTTTCTTTACAACGCCTACCTCTTTTTCATATGTTCTCTATAGAAAGTGCAAACTATACCTTTTTATAGCATTTCTTGAAAAAAATTTGAATTTTCATTTTTTGAACAGTCCGCACCTTCAGAATGCACGAAATACCGGATTTTTCAAAAAACTGAGTTGTAGCCCATTTTTCTTTACAACGCCTACCTCTTTTTCATATGTTCTCTATAGAAAGTGCAAACTATACCTTTTTATAGCATTTCTTGACAAAAATTTGAATTTTCATTTTTTGAACAGTCCGCACCTTCAGAATTCACGAAATACCCGATTTTTCAAAAAACTGAGTACTAGCCCATTTTTCTTTACAACGCCTACCTCTTTTTCATATGTTCGCTATAAAAAGTGCAAACTATACCTTTTTATAGCATTATTTGACAAAAATTTGAATTTTCATTTTTTGAACAGTCCGCACCTTCAGAATTCACGAAATACCGGATTTTTCAAAAAACTGAGTACTAGCCCATTTTTCTTTACAACGCCTACCTCTTTTTCATATGTTCGCTATAGAAAGTGCAAACTATACCTTTTTAAAGCATTTCTTGACAAAATTTTGAATTTTCATTTTTTGAACAGTCCGCACCTTCAGAAAGCACGAAATTCAAGATTTTTCAAAAAACTGAGTACAAGCCCATTTTTCTTTACAACGCCTACCTCTTTTTCATATGTTCGCTATAGAAAGTGCAAACTATACCTTTTTATAGCATTTCTTGAAAAAAATTTGAATTTTCATTTTTTGAACAGTCCGCACCTTCAGAATGCACGAAATACCGGATTTTTCAAAAAACTGAGTTGTAACCCATTTTTCTTTACAACGCCTACCTCTTTTTCATATGTTCTCTATAGAAAGTGCAAACTATACCTTTTTATAGCATTTTTTGACAAAAATTTGAATTTTCATTTTTTGAACAGTCCGCACCTTCAGAATTCACGAAATACCCGATTTTTCAAAAAACTGAGTACTAGCCCATTTTTCTTTACAACGCCTACCTCTTTTTCATATGTTCGCTATAAAAAGTGCAAACTATACCTTTTTATAGCATTATTTGACAAAAATTTGAATTTTCATTTTTTGAACAGTCCGCACCTTCAGAATTCACGAAATACCGGATTTTTCAAAAAACTGAGTACTAGCCCATTTTTCTTTACAACGCCTACCTCTTTTTCATATGTTCGCTATAGAAAGTGCAAACTATACCTTTTTATAGCATTTCTTGAAAAAAATTTGAATTTTCATTTTTTGAACAGTCCGCACCTTCAGAAAGCACGAAATACCAGATTTTTCAAAAAACTGAGTACAAGCCCATTTTTCTTTACAACGCCTACCTCTTTTTCATATGTTCGCTATAGAAAGTGCAAACTATACCTTTTTATATCATTTCTTGAAAAAAATTTGAATTTTCATTTTTTGAACAGGCACCTTCAGAATGCACGAAATACCGGATTTTTCAAAAAACTGAGTACTAGCCCATTTTTCTTTACAACGCCTACCTCTTTTTCATATGTTCTCTATAGAAAGTGCAAACTATACCTTTTTATAGCATTTCTTGAAAAAAATTTGAATTTTCATTTTTTGAACAGTCCGCACCTTCAGAATGCACGAAATACCGGATTTTTCAAAAAACTGAGTTGTAGCCCATTTTTCTTTACAACGCCTACCTCTTTTTCATATGTTCTCTATAGAAAGTGCAAACTATACCTTTTTATAGCATTTCTTGACAAAAATTTGAATTTTCATTTTTTTAACAGTCCGCACCTTCAGAATTTACGAAATACCGGATTTTTCAAAAAACTGAGTACTAGCCCATTTTTCTTTACAACGCCTATCTCTTTTTCATATGTTCTCTATAGAAAGTGCAAACTATACCTTTTTATAGCATTTCTTGACAAAATTTTGAATTTTCATTTTTTGAACAGTCCGCACCTTCAGAATTCACGAAATACCCGATTTTTCAAAAAACTGAGTACTAGCCCATTTTTCTTTACAACGCCTACCTCTTTTTCATATGTTCTCTATAGAAAGTGCAAACTATACCTTTTTATAGCATTTCTTGAAAAAAATTTGAATTTTCATTTTTTGAATAGTCCGCACCTTCAGAATGCACGAAATACCGGATTTTTCAAAAAACTGAGTACTAGCCCATTTTTCTTTACAACGCCTACCTCTTTTTCATATGTTCTCTATAGAAAGTGCAAACTATACCTTTTTATAGCATTATTTGACAAAAATTTGAATTTTCATTTTTTGAACAGGCACCTTCAGAATGCACGAAATACCGGATTTTTCAAAAAACTGAGTACTAGCCCATTTTTCTTTACAACGCCTACCTCTTTTTCATATGTTCTCTATAGAAAGTGCAAACTATACCTTTTTATAGCATTTCTTGAAAAAAATTTGAATTTTCATTTTTTGAACAGTCCGCACCTTCAGAATGCACGAAATACCGGATTTTTCAAAAAACTGAGTTGTAGCCCATTTTTCTTTACAACGCCTACCTCTTTTTCATATGTTCTCTATAGAAAGTGCAAACTATACCTTTTTATAGCATTTCTTGACAAAAATTTGAATTTTCATTTTTTGAACAGTCCGCACCTTCAGAATTCACGAAATACCCGATTTTTCAAAAAACTGAGTACTAGCCCATTTTTCTTTACAACGCCTACCTCTTTTTCATATGTTCGCTATAAAAAGTGCAAACTATACCTTTTTATAGCATTATTTGACAAAAATTTGAATTTTCATTTTTTGAACAGTCCGCACCTTCAGAATTCACGAAATACCGGATTTTTCAAAAAACTGAGTACTAGCCCATTTTTCTTTACAACGCCTACCTCTTTTTCATATGTTCGCTATAGAAAGTGCAAACTATACCTTTTTAAAGCATTTCTTGACAAAATTTTGAATTTTCATTTTTTGAACAGTCCGCACCTTCAGAAAGCACGAAATTCCAGATTTTTCAAAAAACTGAGTACAAGCCCATTTTTCTTTACAACGCCTACCTCTTTTTCATATGTTCGCTATAGAAAGTGCAAACTATACATTTTTATAGCATTTCTTGAAAAAAATTTGAATTTTCATTTTTTGAACAGTCCGCACCTTCAGAATGCACGAAATACCGGATTTTTCAAAAAACTTAGTACTAGCCCATTTTTCTTTACAACGCCTACCTCTTTTTCATATGTTCTCTATAGAAAGTGCAAACTATACCTTTTTATAGCATTTCTTGAAAAAAATTTGAATTTTCATTTTTTGAACAGTCCGCACCTTCAGAATGCACGAAATACCGGATTTTTCAAAAAACTGAGTACTAGCCCATTTTTCTTTACAACGCCTACCTCTTTTTCATATGTTCTCTATAGAAAGTGCAAACTATACCTTTTTATAGCATTTCTTGACAAAATTTTGAATTTTCATTTTTTGAACAGTCCGCACCTTCAGAATTCACGAAATACCCGATTTTTCAAAAAACTGAGTACTAGCCCATTTTTCTTTACAACGCCTACCTCTTTTTCATATGTTCTCTATAGAAAGTGCAAACTATACCTTTTTATAGCATTTCTTGAAAAAAATTTGAATTTTCATTTTTTGAATAGTCCGCACCTTCAGAATGCACGAAATACCGGATTTTTCAAAAAACTGAGTACTAGCCCATTTTTCTTTACAACGCCTACCTCTTTTTCATATGTTCTCTATAGAAAGTGCAAACTATACCTTTTTATAGCATTATTTGACAAAAATTTGAATTTTCATTTTTTGAACAGGCACCTTCAGAATGCACGAAATACCGGATTTTTCAAAAAACTGAGTACTAGCCCATTTTTCTTTACAACGCCTACCTCTTTTTCATATGTTCTCTATAGAAAGTGCAAACTATACCTTTTTATAGCATTTCTTGAAAAAAATTTGAATTTTCATTTTTTGAACAGTCCGCACCTTCAGAATGCACGAAATACCGGATTTTTCAAAAAACTGAGTTGTAGCCCATTTTTCTTTACAACGCCTACCTCTTTTTCATATGTTCTCTATAGAAAGTGCAAACTATACCTTTTTATAGCATTTCTTGACAAAAATTTGAATTTTCATTTTTTGAACAGTCCGCACCTTCAGAATTCACGAAATACCCGATTTTTCAAAAAACTGAGTACTAGCCCATTTTTCTTTACAACGCCTACCTCTTTTTCATATGTTCGCTATAAAAAGTGCAAACTATACCTTTTTATAGCATTATTTGACAAAAATTTGAATTTTCATTTTTTGAACAGTCCGCACCTTCAGAATTCACGAAATACCGGATTTTTCAAAAAACTGAGTACTAGCCCATTTTTCTTTACAACGCCTACCTCTTTTTCATATGTTCGCTATAGAAAGTGCAAACTATACCTTTTTAAAGCATTTCTTGACAAAATTTTGAATTTTCATTTTTTGAACAGTCCGCACCTTCAGAAAGCACGAAATTCCAGATTTTTCAAAAAACTGAGTACAAGCCCATTTTTCTTTACAACGCCTACCTCTTTTTCATATGTTCGCTATAGAAAGTGCAAACTATACATTTTTATAGCATTTCTTGAAAAAAATTTGAATTTTCATTTTTTGAACAGTCCGCACCTTCAGAATGCACGAAATACCGGATTTTTCAAAAAACTTAGTACTAGCCCATTTTTCTTTACAACGCCTACCTCTTTTTCATATGTTCTCTATAGAAAGTGCAAACTATACCTTTTTATAGCATTTCTTGAAAAAAATTTGAATTTTCATTTTTTGAACAGTCCGCACCTTCAGAATGCACGAAATACCGGATTTTTCAAAAAACTGAGTACTAGCCCATTTTTCTTTACAACGCCTACCTCTTTTTCATATGTTCTCTATAGAAAGTGCAAACTATACCTTTTTATAGCATTTCTTGACAAAAATTTGAATTTTCATTTTTTGAACAGTCCGCACCTTCAGAATTCACGAAATACCCGATTTTTCAAAAAACTGAGTACTAGCCCATTTTTCTTTACAACGCCTACCTCTTTTTCATATGTTCGCTATAAAAAGTGCAAACTATACCTTTTTATAGCATTATTTGACAAAAATTTGAATTTTCATTTTTTGAACAGTCCGCACCTTCAGAATTCACGAAATACCGGATTTTTCAAAAAACTGAGTACTAGCCCATTTTTCTTTACAACGCCTACCTCTTTTTCATATGTTCGCTACAGAAAGTGCAAACTATACCTTTTTATAGCATTTCTTGAAAAAAATTTGAATTTTCATTTTTTGAACAGTCCGCACCTTCAGAATGCACGAAATACCGGATTTTTCAAAAAACTGAGTTGTAGCCCATTTTTCTTTACAACGCCTACCTCTTTTTCATATGTTCTCTATAGAAAGTGCAAACTATACCTTTTTATAGCATTTCTTGACAAAAATTTGAATTTTCATTTTTTGAACAGTCCGCACCTTCAGAATTCACGAAATACCCGATTTTTCAAAAAACTGAGTACTAGCCAATTTTTCTTTACAACGCCTACCTCTTTTTCATATGTTCGCTATAAAAAGTGCAAACTATACCTTTTTATAGCATTATTTGACAAAAATTTGAATTTTCATTTTTTGAACAGTCCGCACCTTCAGAATTCACGAAATACCGGATTTTTCAAAAAACTGAGTACTAGCCCATTTTTCTTTACAACGCCTACCTCTTTTTCATATGTTCGCTATAGAAAGTGCAAACTATACCTTTTTAAAGCATTTCTTGACAAAATTTTGAATTTTCATTTTTTGAACAGTCCGCACCTTCAGAAAGCACGAAATTCCAGATTTTTCAAAAAACTGAGTACAAGCCCATTTTTCTTTACAACGCCTACCTCTTTTTCATATGTTCGCTATAGAAAGTGCAAACTATACCTTTTTATAGCATTTCTTGAAAAAAATTTGAATTTTCATTTTTTGAACAGTCCGCACCTTCAGAATGCACGAAATACCGGATTTTTCAAAAAACTTAGTACTAGCCCATTTTTCTTTACAACGCCTACCTCTTTTTCATATGTTCTCTATAGAAAGTGCAAACTATACCTTTTTATAGCATTTCTTGAAAAAAATTTGAATTTTCATTTTTTGAACAGTCCGCACCTTCAGAATGCACGAAATACCGGATTTTTCAAAAAACTGAGTACTAGCCCATTTTTCTTTACAACGCCTACCTCTTTTTCATATGTTCACTATAGAAAGTGCAAACTATACCTTTTTATAGCATTTCTTGACAAAAATTTGAATTTTCATTTTTTTAACAGTCCGCACCTTCAGAATTTACGAAATACCGGATTTTTCAAAAAACTGAGTACTAGCCCATTTTTCTTTACAACGCCTACCTCTTTTTCATATGTTCTCTATAGAAAGTGCAAACTATACCTTTTTATAGCATTTCTTGACAAAAATTTGAATTTTCATTTTTTGAACAGTCCGCACCTTCAGAATTCACGAAATACCGGATTTTTCAAAAAACTGAGTACTAGCCCATTTTTCTTTACAACGCCTACCTCTTTTTCATATGTTCGCTATAAAAAGTGCAAACTATACCTTTTTATAGCATTATTTGACAAAAATTTGAATTTTCATTTTTTGAACAGTCCGCACCTTCAGAATTCACGAAATACCGGATTTTTCAAAAAACTGAGTACTAGCCCATTTTTCTTTACAACGCCTACCTCTTTTTCATATGTTCGCTATAGAAAGTGCAAACTATACCTTTTTAAAGCATTTCTTGACAAAATTTTGAATTTTCATTTTTTGAACAGTCCGCACCTTCAGAAAGCACGAAATTCCAGATTTTTCAAAAAACTGAGTACAAGCCCATTTTTCTTTACAACGCCTACCTCTTTTTCATATGTTCGCTATAGAAAGTGCAAACTATACCTTTTTATAGCATTTCTTGAAAAAAATTTGAATTTTCATTTTTTGAACAGTCCGCACCTTCAGAATGCACGAAATACCGGATTTTTCAAAAAACTTAGTACTAGCCCATTTTTCTTTACAACGCCTACCTCTTTTTCATATGTTCTCTATAGAAAGTGCAAACTATACCTTTTTATAGCATTTCTTGAAAAAAATTTGAATTTTCATTTTTTGAACAGTCCGCACCTTCAGAATGCACGAAATACCGGATTTTTCAAAAAACTGAGTACTAGCCCATTTTTCTTTACAACGCCTACCTCTTTTTCATATGTTCACTATAGAAAGTGCAAACTATACCTTTTTATAGCATTTCTTGACAAAAATTTGAATTTTCATTTTTTTAACAGTCCGCACCTTCAGAATTTACGAAATACCGGATTTTTCAAAAAACTGAGTACTAGCCCATTTTTCTTTACAACGCCTACCTCTTTTTCATATGTTCTCTATAGAAAGTGCAAACTATACCTTTTTATAGCATTTCTTGACAAAAATTTGAATTTTCATTTTTTGAACAGTCCGCACCTTCAGAATTCACGAAATACCCGATTTTTCAAAAAACTGAGTACTAGCCCATTTTTCTTTACAACGCCTACCTCTTTTTCATATGTTCTCTATAGAAAGTGCAAACTATACCTTTTTATATCATTTCTTGAAAAAAATTTGAATTTTCATTTTTTGAACAGTCCGCACCTTCAGAATGCACGAAATACCGGATTTTTCAAAAAACTGAGTTGTAGCCCATTTTTCTTTACAACGCCTACCTCTTTTTCATATGTTCTCTATAGAAAGTGCAAACTATACCTTTTTATAGCATTTCTTGACAAAAATTTGAATTTTCATTTTTTTAACAGTCCGCACCTTCAGAATTTACGAAATACCGGATTTTTCAAAAAACTGAGTACTAGCCCATTTTTCTTTACAACGCCTACCTCTTTTTCATATGTTCTCTATAGAAAGTGCAAACTATACCTTTTTATAGCATTTCTTGACAAAATTTTGAATTTTCATTTTTTGAACAGTCCGCACCTTCAGAATTCACGAAATACCCGATTTTTCAAAAAACTGAGTACTAGCCCATTTTTCTTTACAACGCCTACCTCTTTTTCATATGTTCTCTATAGAAAGTGCAAACTATACCTTTTTATAGCATTTCTTGAAAAAAATTTGAATTTTCATTTTTTGAATAGTCCGCACCTTCAGAATGCACGAAATACCGGATTTTTCAAAAAACTGAGTACTAGCCCATTTTTCTTTACAACGCCTACCTCTTTTTCATATGTTCTCTATAGAAAGTGCAAACTATACCTTTTTATAGCATTATTTGACAAAAATTTGAATTTTCATTTTTTGAACAGGCACCTTCAGAATGCACGAAATACCGGATTTTTCAAAAAACTGAGTACTAGCCCATTTTTCTTTACAACGCCTACCTCTTTTTCATATGTTCTCTATAGAAAGTGCAAACTATACCTTTTTATAGCATTTCTTGAAAAAAATTTGAATTTTCATTTTTTGAACAGTCCGCACCTTCAGAATGCACGAAATACCGGATTTTTCAAAAAACTGAGTTGTAGCCCATTTTTCTTTACAACGCCTACCTCTTTTTCATATGTTCTCTATAGAAAGTGCAAACTATACCTTTTTATAGCATTTCTTGACAAAAATTTGAATTTTCATTTTTTGAACAGTCCGCACCTTCAGAATTCACGAAATACCCGATTTTTCAAAAAACTGAGTACTAGCCCATTTTTCTTTACAACGCCTACCTCTTTTTCATATGTTCGCTATAAAAAGTGCAAACTATACCTTTTTATAGCATTATTTGACAAAAATTTGAATTTTCATTTTTTGAACAGTCCGCACCTTCAGAATTCACGAAATACCGGATTTTTCAAAAAACTGAGTACTAGCCCATTTTTCTTTACAACGCCTACCTCTTTTTCATATGTTCGCTATAGAAAGTGCAAACTATACCTTTTTAAAGCATTTCTTGACAAAATTTTGAATTTTCATTTTTTGAACAGTCCGCACCTTCAGAAAGCACGAAATTCCAGATTTTTCAAAAAACTGAGTACAAGCCCATTTTTCTTTACAACGCCTACCTCTTTTTCATATGTTCGCTATAGAAAGTGCAAACTATACATTTTTATAGCATTTCTTGAAAAAAATTTGAATTTTCATTTTTTGAACAGTCCGCACCTTCAGAATGCACGAAATACCGGATTTTTCAAAAAACTTAGTACTAGCCCATTTTTCTTTACAACGCCTACCTCTTTTTCATATGTTCTCTATAGAAAGTGCAAACTATACCTTTTTATAGCATTTCTTGAAAAAAATTTGAATTTTCATTTTTTGAACAGTCCGCACCTTCAGAATGCACGAAATACCGGATTTTTCAAAAAACTGAGTACTAGCCCATTTTTCTTTACAACGCCTACCTCTTTTTCATATGTTCACTATAGAAAGTGCAAACTATACCTTTTTATAGCATTTCTTGACAAAAATTTGAATTTTCATTTTTTGAACAGTCCGCACCTTCAGAAAGCACGAAATTCCAGATTTTTCAAAAAACTGAGTACAAGCCCATTTTTCTTTACAACGCCTACCTCTTTTTCATATGTTCGCTATAGAAAGTGCAAACTATACCTTTTTATAGCATTTCTTGAAAAAAATTTGAATTTTCATTTTTTGAACAGTCCGCACCTTCAGAATGCACGAAATACCGGATTTTTCAAAAAACTTAGTACTAGCCCATTTTTCTTTACAACGCCTACCTCTTTTTCATATGTTCTCTATAGAAAGTGCAAACTATACCTTTTTATAGCATTTCTTGAAAAAAATTTGAATTTTCATTTTTTGAACAGTCCGCACCTTCAGAATGCACGAAATACCGGATTTTTCAAAAAACTGAGTACTAGCCCATTTTTCTTTACAACGCCTACCTCTTTTTCATATGTTCACTATAGAAAGTGCAAACTATACCTTTTTATAGCATTTCTTGACAAAAATTTGAATTTTCATTTTTTTAACAGTCCGCACCTTCAGAATTTACGAAATACCGGATTTTTCAAAAAACTGAGTACTAGCCCATTTTTCTTTACAACGCCTACCTCTTTTTCATATGTTCTCTATAGAAAGTGCAAACTATACCTTTTTATAGCATTTCTTGACAAAAATTTGAATTTTCATTTTTTGAACAGTCCGCACCTTCAGAATTCACGAAATACCCGATTTTTCAAAAAACTGAGTACTAGCCCATTTTTCTTTACAACGCCTACCTCTTTTTCATATGTTCTCTATAGAAAGTGCAAACTATACCTTTTTATATCATTTCTTGAAAAAAATTTGAATTTTCATTTTTTGAACAGTCCGCACCTTCAGAATGCACGAAATACCGGATTTTTCAAAAACTGAGTTGTAGCCCATTTTTCTTTACAACGCCTACCTCTTTTTCATATGTTCTCTATAGAAAGTGCAAACTATACCTTTTTATAGCATTTCTTGACAAAAATTTGAATTTTCATTTTTTTAACAGTCCGCACCTTCAGAATTTACGAAATACCGGATTTTTCAAAAAACTGAGTACTAGCCCATTTTTCTTTACAACGCCTACCTCTTTTTCATATGTTCTCTATAGAAAGTGCAAACTATACCTTTTTATAGCATTTCTTGACAAAATTTTGAATTTTCATTTTTTGAACAGTCCGCACCTTCAGAATTCACGAAATACCCGATTTTTCAAAAAACTGAGTACTAGCCCATTTTTCTTTACAACGCCTACCTCTTTTTCATATGTTCTCTATAGAAAGTGCAAACTATACCTTTTTATAGCATTTCTTGAAAAAAATTTGAATTTTCATTTTTTGAATAGTCCGCACCTTCAGAATGCACGAAATACCGGATTTTTCAAAAAACTGAGTACTAGCCCATTTTTCTTTACAACGCCTACCTCTTTTTCATATGTTCTCTATAGAAAGTGCAAACTATACCTTTTTATAGCATTATTTGACAAAAATTTGAATTTTCATTTTTTGAACAGGCACCTTCAGAATGCACGAAATACCGGATTTTTCAAAAAACTGAGTACTAGCCCATTTTTCTTTACAACGCCTACCTCTTTTTCATATGTTCTCTATAGAAAGTGCAAACTATACCTTTTTATAGCATTTCTTGAAAAAAATTTGAATTTTCATTTTTTGAACAGTCCGCACCTTCAGAATGCACGAAATACCGGATTTTTCAAAAAACTGAGTTGTAGCCCATTTTTCTTTACAACGCCTACCTCTTTTTCATATGTTCTCTATAGAAAGTGCAAACTATACCTTTTTATAGCATTTCTTGACAAAAATTTGAATTTTCATTTTTTGAACAGTCCGCACCTTCAGAATTCACGAAATACCCGATTTTTCAAAAAACTGAGTACTAGCCCATTTTTCTTTACAACGCCTACCTCTTTTTCATATGTTCGCTATAAAAAGTGCAAACTATACCTTTTTATAGCATTATTTGACAAAAATTTGAATTTTCATTTTTTGAACAGTCCGCACCTTCAGAATTCACGAAATACCGGATTTTTCAAAAAACTGAGTACTAGCCCATTTTTCTTTACAACGCCTACCTCTTTTTCATATGTTCGCTATAGAAAGTGCAAACTATACCTTTTTAAAGCATTTCTTGACAAAATTTTGAATTTTCATTTTTTGAACAGTCCGCACCTTCAGAAAGCACGAAATTCCAGATTTTTCAAAAAACTGAGTACAAGCCCATTTTTCTTTACAACGCCTACCTCTTTTTCATATGTTCGCTATAGAAAGTGCAAACTATACATTTTTATAGCATTTCTTGAAAAAAATTTGAATTTTCATTTTTTGAACAGTCCGCACCTTCAGAATGCACGAAATACCGGATTTTTCAAAAAACTTAGTACTAGCCCATTTTTCTTTACAACGCCTACCTCTTTTTCATATGTTCTCTATAGAAAGTGCAAACTATACCTTTTTATAGCATTTCTTGAAAAAAATTTGAATTTTCATTTTTTGAACAGTCCGCACCTTCAGAATGCACGAAATACCGGATTTTTCAAAAAACTGAGTACTAGCCCATTTTTCTTTACAACGCCTACCTCTTTTTCATATGTTCTCTATAGAAAGTGCAAACTATACCTTTTTATAGCATTTCTTGACAAAAATTTGAATTTTCATTTTTTGAACAGTCCGCACCTTCAGAATTCACGAAATACCCGATTTTTCAAAAAACTGAGTACTAGCCCATTTTTCTTTACAACGCCTACCTCTTTTTCATATGTTCGCTATAAAAAGTGCAAACTATACCTTTTTATAGCATTATTTGACAAAAATTTGAATTTTCATTTTTTGAACAGTCCGCACCTTCAGAATTCACGAAATACCGGATTTTTCAAAAAACTGAGTACTAGCCCATTTTTCTTTACAACGCCTACCTCTTTTTCATATGTTCGCTACAGAAAGTGCAAACTATACCTTTTTATAGCATTTCTTGAAAAAAATTTGAATTTTCATTTTTTGAACAGTCCGCACCTTCAGAAAGCACGAAATACCAGATTTTTCAAAAAACTGAGTACAAGCCCATTTTTCTTTACAACGCCTACCTCTTTTTCATATGTTCGCTATAGAAAGTGCCAACTATACCTTTTTATATCATTTCTTGAAAAAAATTTGAATTTTCATTTTTTGAACAGGCACCTTCAGAATGCACGAAATACCGGATTTTTCAAAAAACTGAGTACTAGCCCATTTTTCTTTACAACGCCTACCTCTTTTTCATATGTTCTCTATAGAAAGTGCAAACTATACCTTTTTATAGCATTTCTTGAAAAAAATTTGAATTTTCATTTTTTGAACAGTCCGCACCTTCAGAATGCACGAAATACCGGATTTTTCAAAAAACTGAGTTGTAGCCCATTTTTCTTTACAACGCCTACCTCTTTTTCATATGTTCTCTATAGAAAGTGCAAACTATACCTTTTTATAGCATTTCTTGACAAAAATTTGAATTTTCATTTTTTGAACAGTCCGCACCTTCAGAATTCACGAAATACCCGATTTTTCAAAAAACTGAGTACTAGCCCATTTTTCTTTACAACGCCTACCTCTTTTTCATATGTTCGCTATAAAAAGTGCAAACTATACCTTTTTATAGCATTATTTGACAAAAATTTGAATTTTCATTTTTTGAACAGTCCGCACCTTCAGAATTCACGAAATACCGGATTTTTCAAAAAACTGAGTACTAGCCCATTTTTCTTTACAACGCCTACCTCTTTTTCATATGTTCGCTATAGAAAGTGCAAACTATACCTTTTTAAAGCATTTCTTGACAAAATTTTGAATTTTCATTTTTTGAACAGTCCGCACCTTCAGAAAGCACGAAATTCCAGATTTTTCAAAAAACTGAGTACAAGCCCATTTTTCTTTACAACGCCTACCTCTTTTTCATATGTTCGCTATAGAAAGTGCAAACTATACCTTTTTATAGCATTTCTTGAAAAAAATTTGAATTTTCATTTTTTGAACAGTCCGCACCTTCAGAATGCACGAAATACCGGATTTTTCAAAAAACTTAGTACTAGCCCATTTTTCTTTACAACGCCTACCTCTTTTTCATATGTTCTCTATAGAAAGTGCAAACTATACCTTTTTATAGCATTTCTTGAAAAAAATTTGAATTTTCATTTTTTGAACAGTCCGCACCTTCAGAATGCACGAAATACCGGATTTTTCAAAAAACTGAGTACTAGCCCATTTTTCTTTACAACGCCTACCTCTTTTTCATATGTTCACTATAGAAAGTGCAAACTATACCTTTTTATAGCATTTCTTGACAAAAATTTGAATTTTCATTTTTTTAACAGTCCGCACCTTCAGAATTTACGAAATACCGGATTTTTCAAAAAACTGAGTACTAGCCCATTTTTCTTTACAACGCCTACCTCTTTTTCATATGTTCTCTATAGAAAGTGCAAACTATACCTTTTTATAGCATTTCTTGACAAAAATTTGAATTTTCATTTTTTGAACAGTCCGCACCTTCAGAATGCACGAAATACCGGATTTTTCAAAAAACTGAGTACTAGCCCATTTTTCTTTACAACGCCTACCTCTTTTTCATATGTTCTCTATAGAAAGTGCAAACTATACCTTTTTATAGCATTATTTGACAAAAATTTGAATTTTCATTTTTTGAACAGTCCGCACCTTCAGAATTCACGAAATACCGGATTTTTCAAAAAACTGAGTACTAGACCATTTTTCTTTACAACGCCTACCTCTTTTTCATATGTTCGCTATAGAAAGTGCAAACTATACCTTTTTAAAGCATTTCTTGACAAAATTTTGAATTTTCATTTTTTGAACAGTCCGCACCTTCAGAAAGTACGAAATACCAGATTTTTCAAAAAACTGAGTACAAGCCCATTTTTCTTTACAACGCCTACCTCTTTTTCATATGTTCGGTATAGAAAGTGCAAACTATACCGTTTTATAGCATTTCTTGAAAAAAATTTGAATTTTCATTTTTTGAACAGTCCGCACCTTCAGAATGCACGAAATACCGGATTTTTCAAAAAACTGAGTACTAGCCCATTTTTCTTTACAACGCCTACCTCTTTTTCATATGTTCTCTATAGAAAGTGCAAACTATACCTTTTTATAGCATTTCTTGAAAAAAATTTGAATTTTCATTTTTTGAACAGTCCGCACCTTCAGAATGCACGAAATACCAGATTTTTCAAAAAACTGAGTACTAGCCCATTTTTCTTTACAACGCCTACCTCTTTTTCATATGTTCGCTATAGAAAGTACAAACTATACCTTTTTATAGCATTTCTTGACAAAATTTTGAATTTTCATTTTTTGAACAGTCCGCACCTTCAGAATGCACGAAATACCGGATTTATCAAAAAACTGAGTACTAGCCCATTTTTCTTTACAACGCCTACCTCTTTTTCATATGTTCGCTATAGAAAGTTCAAACTATACATTTTTATAGCATTTCTTGACAAAATTTTGAATTTTCATTTTTTGAACAGTCCGCACCTTCAGAATGCACGAAATACCGGATTTTTCAAAAAACTGAGTTGTAGCCCATTTTTCTTTACAACGCCTACCTCTTTTTCATATGTTCTCTATAGAAAGTGCAAACTATACCTTTTTATAGCATTTCTTGACAAAAATTTGAATTTTCATTTTTTGAACAGTCCGCACCTTCAGAATTCACGAAATACCGGATTTTTCAAAAAACTGAGTACTAGCCCATTTTTCTTTACAACGCCTACCTCTTTTTCATATGTTCGCTATAGAAAGTGCAAACTATACCTTTTTATAGCATTTCTTGAAAAAAATTTAAATTTTCATTTTTTGAACAGTCCGTACCTTCAGAATGCACGAAATACCAGATTTTTCAAAAAACTGAGTTGTAGCCCATTTTTCTTTACAACGCCTACCTCTTTTTCATATGTTCTCTATAGAAAGTGCAAACTATACCTTTTTATAGCATTTCTTGACAAAAATTTGAATTTTCATTTTTTGAACAGTCCGCACCTTCAGAATTCACGAAATACCGGATTTTTCAAAAAACTGAGTACTAGCCCATTTTTCTTTACAACGCCTACCTCTTTTTCATATGTTCACTATAGAAAGTGCAAACTATACCTTTTTATAGCATTTTTTGACAAAAATTTGAATTTTCATTTTTTGAACAGTCCGCACCTTCAGAATTCACGAAATACCGGATTTTTCAAAAAACTGAGTACTAGCCCATTTTTCTTTACAACGCCTACATCTTTTTCATATGTTCGCTATAGAAAGTGCAAACTATACCTTTTTATAGCATTTCTTGAAAAAAATTTAAATTTTCATTTTTTGAACATTCCGTACCTTCAGAATGCACGAAATACCAGATTTTTCAAAAAACTGAGTTGTAGCCCATTTTTCTTTACAACGCCTACCTCTTTTTCATATGTTCGGTATAGAAAGTGCAAACTATACCGTTTTATAGCATTTCTTGAAAAAAATTTGAATTTTCATTTTTTGAACAGTCCGCACCTTCAGAATGCACGAAATACCGGATTTTTCAAAAAACTGAGTACTAGCCCATTTTTCTTTACAACGCCTACCTCTTTTTCATATGTTCTCTATAGAAAGTGCAAACTATACCTTTTTATAGCATTTCTTGAAAAAAATTTGAATTTTCATTTTTTGAACAGTCCGCACCTTCAGAATGCACGAAATACCAGATTTTTCAAAAAACTGAGTACTAGCCCATTTTTCTTTACAACGCCTACCTCTTTTTCATATGTTCGCTATAGAAAGTACAAACTATACCTTTTTATAGCATTTCTTGACAAAATTTTGAATTTTCATTTTTTGAACAGTCCGCACCTTCAGAATGCACGAAATACCGGATTTATCAAAAAACTGAGTACTAGCCCATTTTTCTTTACAACGCCTACCTCTTTTTCATATGTTCGCTATAGAAAGTTCAAACTATACATTTTTATAGCATTTCTTGACAAAATTTTGAATTTTCATTTTTTGAACAGTCCGCACCTTCAGAATGCACGAAATACCGGATTTTTCAAAAAACTGAGTTGTAGCCCATTTTTCTTTACAACGCCTACCTCTTTTTCATATGTTCTCTATAGAAAGTGCAAACTATACCTTTTTATAGCATTTCTTGACAAAAATTTGAATTTTCATTTTTTGAACAGTCCGCACCTTCAGAATTCACGAAATACCGGATTTTTCAAAAAACTGAGTACTAGCCCATTTTTCTTTACAACGCCTACCTCTTTTTCATATGTTCGCTATAGAAAGTGCAAACTATACCTTTTTATAGCATTTCTTGAAAAAAATTTAAATTTTCATTTTTTGAACAGTCCGTACCTTCAGAATGCACGAAATACCAGATTTTTCAAAAAACTGAGTTGTAGCCCATTTTTCTTTACAACGCCTACCTCTTTTTCATATGTTCTCTATAGAAAGTGCAAACTATACCTTTTTATAGCATTTCTTGACAAAAATTTGAATTTTCATTTTTTGAACAGTCCGCACCTTCAGAATTCACGAAATACCGGATTTTTCAAAAAACTGAGTACTAGCCCATTTTTCTTTACAACGCCTACCTCTTTTTCATATGTTCACTATAGAAAGTGCAAACTATACCTTTTTATAGCATTTTTTGACAAAAATTTGAATTTTCATTTTTTGAACAGTCCGCACCTTCAGAATTCACGAAATACCGGATTTTTCAAAAAACTGAGTACTAGCCCATTTTTCTTTACAACGCCTACATCTTTTTCATATGTTCGCTATAGAAAGTGCAAACTATACCTTTTTATAGCATTTCTTGAAAAAAATTTAAATTTTCATTTTTTGAACATTCCGTACCTTCAGAATGCACGAAATACCAGATTTTTCAAAAAACTGAGTTGTAGCCCATTTTTCTTTACAACGCCTACCTCTTTTTCATATGTTCGGTATAGAAAGTGCAAACTATACCGTTTTATAGCATTTCTTGAAAAAAATTTGAATTTTCATTTTTTGAACAGTCCGCACCTTCAGAATGCACGAAATACCGGATTTTTCAAAAAACTGAGTACTAGCCCATTTTTCTTTACAACGCCTACCTCTTTTTCATATGTTCTCTATAGAAAGTGCAAACTATACCTTTTTATAGCATTTTTTGAAAAAAATTTGAATTTTCATTTTTTGAACAGTCCGCACCTTCAGAATGCACGAAATACCGGATTTTTCAAAAAACTGAGTTGTAGCCCATTTTTCTTTACAACGCCTACCTCTTTTTCATATGTTCTCTATAGAAAGTGCAAACTATACCTTTTTATAGCATTTCTTGAAAAAAAATTGAATTTTCATTTTTTGAACAGTCCGCACCTTCAGAATGCACGAAATACCAGATTTTTCAAAAAACTGAGTTGTAGCCCATTTTTCTTTACAACGCCTACCTCTTTTTCATATGTTCTCTATAGAAAGTGCAAACTATACCTTTTTATAGAATTTCTTGACAAAAATTTGAATTTTCATTTTTTGAACAGTCCGCAACTTCAGAATTCACGAAATACCGGATTTTTCAAAAAACTGAGTACTAGCCCATTTTTCTTTACAACGCCTACCTCTTTTTCATATGTTCGCTATAGAAAGTACAAACTATACCTTTTTATAGCATTTCTTGACAAAATTTTGAATTTTCATTTTTTGAACAGTCCGCACCTTCAGAATGCACGAAATACCGGATTTATCAAAAAACTGAGTACTAGCCCATTTTTCTTTACAACGCCTACCTCTTTTTCATATGTTCGCTATAGAAAGTTCAAACTATACCTTTTTATAGCATTTCTTGACAAAATTTTGAATTTTCATTTTTTGAACAGTCCGCACCTTCAGAATGCACGAAATACCGGATTTTTCAAAAAACTGAGTTGTAGCCCATTTTTCTTTACAACGCCTACCTCTTTTTCATATGTTCTCTATAGAAAGTGCAAACTATACCTTTTTATAGCATTTCTTGACAAAAATTTGAATTTTCATTTTTTGAACAGTCCGCACCTTCAGAATTCACGAAATACCGGATTTTTCAAAAAACTGAGTACTAGCCCATTTTTCTTTACAACGCCTACCTCTTTTTCATATGTTCGCTATAGAAAGTGCAAACTATACCTTTTTATAACATTTCTTGAAAAAAATTTAAATTTTCATTTTTTGAACAGTCCGTACCTTCAGAATGCACAAAATACCAGATTTTTCAAAAAACTGAGTTGTAGCCCATTTTTCTTTACAACGCCTACCTCTTTTTCATATGTTCTCTATGGAAAGTGCAAACTATACCTTTTTATAGCATTTCTTGACAAAAATTTGAATTTTCATTTTTTGAACAGTCCGCACCTTCAGAATGCACGAAATACCAGATTTTTCAAAAAACTGAGTTGTAGCCCATTTTTCTTTACAACGCCTACCTCTTTTTCATATGTTCACTATAGAAAGTGCAAACTATACCTTTTTATAGCATTTTTTGACAAAAATTTGAAATTTCATTTTTTGAACAGTCCGCACCTTCAGAATTCACGAAATACCGGATTTTTCAAAAAACTGAGTACTAGCCCATTTTTCTTTACAACGCCTACCTCTTTTTCATATGTTCGCTATAGAAAGTGCAAACTATACCTTTTTATACCATTTCTTGAAAAAAATTTAAATTTTCATTTTTTGAACATTCCGTACCTTCAGAATGCACGAAATACCAGATTTTTCAAAAAACTGAGTACTAGCCCATTTTTCTTTACAACGCCTACCTCTTTTTCATATGTTCTCTATAGAAAGTGCAAACTATACCTTTTTATAGCATTTTTTGAAAAAAATTTGAATTTTCATTTTTTGAACAGTCCGCACCTTCAGAATGCACGAAATACCGGATTTTTCAAAAAACTGAGTTGTAACCCATTTTTCTTTACAACGCCTACCTCTTTTTCATATGTTCTCTATAGAAAGTGCAAACTATACCTTTTTATAGCATTTCTTGAAAAAAATTTGAATTTTCATTTTTTGAACAGTCCGCACCTTCAGAATGCACGAAATACAAGATTTTTCAAAAAACTGAGTTGTAGCCCATTTTTCTTTACAACGCCTACCTCTTTTTCATATGTTCTCTATAGAAAGTGCAAACTATACCTTTTTATAGAATTTCTTGACAAAAATTTGAATTTTCATTTTTTGAACAGTCCGCACCTTCAGAATTCACGAAATACCGGATTTTTCAAAAAACTGAGTACTAGCCCATTTTTCTTTACAACGCCTACCTCTTTTTCATATGTTCGCTATAGAAAGTACAAACTATACCTTTTTATAGCATTTCTTGACAAAATTTTGAATTTTCATTTTTTGAACAGTCCGCACCTTCAGAATGCACGAAATACCGGATTTATCAAAAAACTGAGTACTAGCCCATTTTTCTTTACAACGCCTACCTCTTTTTCATATGTTCGCTATAGAAAGTTCAAACTATACCTTTTTATAGCATTTCTTGACAAAATTTTGAATTTTCATTTTTTGAACAGTCCGCACCTTCAGAATGCACGAAATACCGGATTTTTCAAAAAACTGAGTACTAGCCCATTTTTCTTTACAACGCCTACCTCTTTTTCATATGTTCTCTATAGAAAGTGCAAACTATACCTTTTTATAGCATTTTTTGAAAAAAATTTGAATTTTCATTTTTTGAACAGTCCGCACCTTCAGAATGCACGAAATACCGGATTTTTCAAAAAACTGAGTTGTAACCCATTTTTCTTTACAACGCCTACCTCTTTTTCATATGTTCTCTATAGAAAGTGCAAACTATACCTTTTTATAGCATTTCTTGAAAAAAATTTGAATTTTCATTTTTTGAACAGTCCGCACCTTCAGAATGCACGAAATACCAGATTTTTCAAAAAACTGAGTTGTAGCCCATTTTTCTTTACAACGCCTACCTCTTTTTCATATGTTCTCTATAGAAAGTGCAAACTATACCTTTTTATAGAATTTCTTGACAAAAATTTGAATTTTCATTTTTTGAACAGTCCGCACCTTCAGAATTCACGAAATACCGGATTTTTCAAAAAACTGAGTACTAGTCCATTTTTCTTTACAACGCCTACCTCTTTTTCATATGTTCGCTATAGAAAGTACAAACTATACCTTTTTATAGCATTTCTTGACAAAATTTTGAATTTTCATTTTTTGAACAGTCCGCACCTTCAGAATGCACGAAATACCGGATTTATCAAAAAACTGAGTACTAGCCCATTTTTCTTTACAACGCCTACCTCTTTTTCATATGTTCGCTATAGAAAGTTCAAACTATACCTTTTTATAGCATTTCTTGACAAAATTTTGAATTTTCATTTTTTGAACAGTCCGCACCTTCAGAATGCACGAAATACCGGATTTTTCAAAAAACTGAGTTGTAGCCCATTTTTCTTTACAACGCCTACCTCTTTTTCATATGTTCTCTATAGAAAGTGCAAACTATACCTTTTTATAGCATTTCTTGACAAAAATTTGAATTTTCATTTTTTGAACAGTCCGCACCTTCAGAATTCACGAAATACCGGATTTTTCAAAAAACTGAGTACTAGCCCATTTTTCTTTACAACGCCTACCTCTTTTTTCATATGTTCGCTATAGAAAGTGCAAACTATACCTTTTTATAACATTTCTTGAAAAAAATTTAAATTTTCATTTTTTGAACAGTCCGTACCTTCAGAATGCACGAAATACCAGATTTTTCAAAAAACTGAGTTGTAGCCCATTTTTCTTTACAACGCCTACCTCTTTTTCATATGTTCTCTATAGAAAGTGCAAACTATACCTTTTTATAGCATTTCTTGACAAAAATTTGAATTTTCATTTTTTGAACAGTCCGCACCTTCAGAATTCACGAAATACCGGATTTTTCAAAAAACTGAGTACTAGCCCATTTTTCTTTACAACGCCTACCTTTTTTTCATATGTTCACTATAGAAAGTGCAAACTATACCTTTTTATAGCATTTTTTGACAAAAATTTGAATTTTCATTTTTTGAACAGTCCGCACCTTCAGAATACACGAAATACCAGATTTTTAAAAAAACTGAGTTGTAGCCCATTTTTCTTTACAACGCCTACCTCTTTTTCATATGTTCTCTATAGAAAGTGCAAACTATACCTTTTTATAGCATTTCTTGACAAAAATTTGAATTTTCATTTTTTGAACAGTCCGCACCTTCAGAATTCACGAAATACCCGATTTTTCAAAAAATTGAGTACTAGCCCGTTTTTCTTTACAACGCCTACCTCTTTTTCATATGTTCGCTATAAAAAGTGCAAACTATACCTTTTTATAGCATTATTTGACAAAAATTTGAATTTTCATTTTTTGAACAGTCCGCACCTTTAGAATTCACGAAATACCGGATTTTTCAAAAAACTGAGTACTAGCCCATTTTTCTTTACAACGCCTACCTCTTTTTCATATGTTCGCTATAGAAAGTGCAAACTATACCTTTTTATAGCATTTCTTGAAAAAAAATTTGAATTTTCATTTTTTGAACAGTCCGCACCTTCAGAAAGCACGAAATACCAGATTTTTCAAAAAACTGAGTACAAGCCCATTTTTCTTTACAACGCCTACCTCTTTTTCATATGTTCGCTATAGAAAGTGCAAACTATACCTTTTTATATCATTTCTTGAAAAAAATTTGAATTTTCATTTTTTGAACAGTCCGCACCTTCAGAATGCACGAAATACCGGATTTTTCAAAAAACTGAGTACTAGCCCATTTTTCTTTACAACGCCTACCTCTTTTTCATATGTTCTCTATAGAAAGTGCAAACTATACCTTTTTATAGCATTTCTTGAAAAAAATTTGAATTTTCATTTTTTGAACAGTCCGCACCTTCAGAATGCACGAAATACCGGATTTTTCAAAAAACTGAGTTGTAGCCCATTTTTCTTTACAACGCCTACCTCTTTTTCATATGTTCTCTATAGAAAGTGCAAACTATACCTTTTTATAGCATTTCTTGACAAAAATTTGAATTTTCATTTTTTGAACAGTCCGCACCTTCAGAATTCACGAAATACCCGATTTTTCAAAAAACTGAGTACTAGCCCATTTTTCTTTACAACGCCTACCTCTTTTTCATATGTTCACTATAGAAAGTGCAAACTATACCTTTTTATAGCATTTTTTGACAAAAATTTGAATTTTCATTTTTTGAACAGTCCGCACCTTCAGAATTCACGAAATACCGGATTTTTCAAAAAACTGAGTACTAGCCCATTTTTCTTTACAACGCCTACCTCTTTTTCATATGTTCGCTATAGAAAGTGCAAACTATACCTTTTTATAGCATTTCTTGAAAAAAATTTGAATTTTCATTTTTTGAACAGTCCGCACCTTCAGAATACACGAAATACCAGATTTTTCAAAAAACTGAGTTGTAGCCCATTTTTCTTTACAACGCCTACCTCTTTTTCATATGTTCTCTATAGAAAGTGCAAACTATACCTTTTTATAGCATTTCTTGACAAAAATTTGAATTTTCATTTTTTGAACAGTCCGCACCTTCAGAATTCACGAAATACCCGATTTTTCAAAAAACTGAGTACTAGCCCATTTTTCTTTACAACGCCTACCTCTTTTTCATATGTTCGCTATAAAAAGTGCAAACTATACCTTTTTATAGCATTATTTGACAAAAATTTGAATTTTCATTTTTTGAACAGTCCGCACCTTCAGAATGCACGAAATACCGGATTTTTCAAAAAACTGAGTACTAGCCCATTTTTCTTTACAACGCCTACCTCTTTTTCATATGTTCTCTATAGAAAGTGCAAACTATACCTTTTTATAGCATTTCTTGACAAAAATTTGAATTTTCATTTTTTGAACAGTCCGCACCTTCAGAATTCACGAAATACCCGATTTTTCAAAAAACTGAGTACTAGCCCATTTTTCTTTACAACGCCTACCTCTTTTTCATATGTTCGCTATAGAAAGTTCAAACTATACCTTTTTATAGCATTTCTTGACAAAATTTTGAATTTTCATTTTTTGAACAGTCCGCACCTTCAGAATGCACGAAATACCGGATTTTTCAAAAAACTGAGTTGTAGCCCATTTTTCTTTACAACGCCTACCTCTTTTTCATATGTTCTCTATAGAAAGTGCAAACTATACCTTTTTATAGCATTTCTTGACAAAAATTTGAATTTTCATTTTTTGAACAGTCCGCACCTTCAGAATTCACGAAATACCGGATTTTTCAAAAAACTGAGTACTAGCCCATTTTTCTTTACAACGCCTACCTCTTTTTCATATGTTCGCTATAGAAAGTGCAAACTATACCTTTTTATAACATTTCTTGAAAAAAATTTAAATTTTCATTTTTTGAACAGTCCGTACCTTCAGAATGCACAAAATACCAGATTTTTCAAAAAACTGAGTTGTAGCCCATTTTTCTTTACAACGCCTACCTCTTTTTCATATGTTCTCTATGGAAAGTGCAAACTATACCTTTTTATAGCATTTCTTGACAAAAATTTGAATTTTCATTTTTTGAACAGTCCGCACCTTCAGAATGCACGAAATACCAGATTTTTCAAAAAACTGAGTTGTAGCCCATTTTTCTTTACAACGCCTACCTCTTTTTCATATGTTCACTATAGAAAGTGCAAACTATACCTTTTTATAGCATTTTTTGACAAAAATTTGAAATTTCATTTTTTGAACAGTCCGCACCTTCAGAATTCACGAAATACCGGATTTTTCAAAAAACTGAGTACTAGCCCATTTTTCTTTACAACGCCTACCTCTTTTTCATATGTTCGCTATAGAAAGTGCAAACTATACCTTTTTATACCATTTCTTGAAAAAAATTTAAATTTTCATTTTTTGAACATTCCGTACCTTCAGAATGCACGAAATACCAGATTTTTCAAAAAACTGAGTACTAGCCCATTTTTCTTTACAACGCCTACCTCTTTTTCATATGTTCTCTATAGAAAGTGCAAACTATACCTTTTTATAGCATTTTTTGAAAAAAATTTGAATTTTCATTTTTTGAACAGTCCGCACCTTCAGAATGCACGAAATACCGGATTTTTCAAAAAACTGAGTTGTAACCCATTTTTCTTTACAACGCCTACCTCTTTTTCATATGTTCTCTATAGAAAGTGCAAACTATACCTTTTTATAGCATTTCTTGAAAAAAATTTGAATTTTCATTTTTTGAACAGTCCGCACCTTCAGAATGCACGAAATACCAGATTTTTCAAAAAACTGAGTTGTAGCCCATTTTTCTTTACAACGCCTACCTCTTTTTCATATGTTCTCTATAGAAAGTGCAAACTATACCTTTTTATAGAATTTCTTGACAAAAATTTGAATTTTCATTTTTTGAACAGTCCGCACCTTCAGAATTCACGAAATACCGGATTTTTCAAAAAACTGAGTACTAGCCCATTTTTCTTTACAACGCCTACCTCTTTTTCATATGTTCGCTATAGAAAGTACAAACTATACCTTTTTATAGCATTTCTTGACAAAATTTTGAATTTTCATTTTTTGAACAGTCCGCACCTTCAGAATGCACGAAATACCGGATTTATCAAAAAACTGAGTACTAGCCCATTTTTCTTTACAACGCCTACCTCTTTTTCATATGTTCGCTATAGAAAGTGCAAACTATACCTTTTTATAGAATTTCTTGACAAAAATTTGAATTTTCATTTTTTGAACAGTCCGCACCTTCAGAATGCACGAAATACCGGATTTTTCAAAAAACTGAGTACTAGCCCATTTTTCTTTACAACGCCTACCTCTTTTTCATATGTTCTCTATAGAAAGTGCAAACTATACCTTTTTATAGCATTTTTTGAAAAAAATTTGAATTTTCATTTTTTGAACAGTCCGCACCTTCAGAATGCACGAAATACCGGATTTTTCAAAAAACTGAGTTGTAACCCATTTTTCTTTACAACGCCTACCTCTTTTTCATATGTTCTCTATAGAAAGTGCAAACTATACCTTTTTATAGCATTTCTTGAAAAAAATTTGAATTTTCATTTTTTGAACAGTCCGCACCTTCAGAATGCACGAAATACCAGATTTTTCAAAAAACTGAGTTGTAGCCCATTTTTCTTTACAACGCCTACCTCTTTTTCATATGTTCTCTATAGAAAGTGCAAACTATACCTTTTTATAGAATTTCTTGACAAAAATTTGAATTTTCATTTTTTGAACAGTCCGCACCTTCAGAATTCACGAAATACCGGATTTTTCAAAAAACTGAGTACTAGCCCATTTTTCTTTACAACGCCTACCTCTTTTTCATATGTTCGCTATAGAAAGTACAAACTATACCTTTTTATAGCATTTCTTGACAAAATTTTGAATTTTCATTTTTTGAACAGTCCGCACCTTCAGAATGCACGAAATACCGGATTTATCAAAAAACTGAGTACTAGCCCATTTTTCTTTACAACGCCTACCTCTTTTTCATATGTTCGCTATAGAAAGTTCAAACTATACCTTTTTATAGCATTTCTTGACAAAATTTTGAATTTTCATTTTTTGAACAGTCCGCACCTTCAGAATGCACGAAATACCGGATTTTTCAAAAAACTGAGTTGTAGCCCATTTTTCTTTACAACGCCTACCTCTTTTTCATATGTTCTCTATAGAAAGTGCAAACTATACCTTTTTATAGCATTTCTTGACAAAAATTTGAATTTTCATTTTTTGAACAGTCCGCACCTTCAGAATTCACGAAATACCGGATTTTTCAAAAAACTGAGTTGTAGCCCATTTTTCTTTACAACGCCTACCTCTTTTTCATATGTTCTCTATAGAAAGTGCAAACTATACCTTTTTATAACATTTCTTGAAAAAAATTTAAATTTTCATTTTTTGAACAGTCCGTACCTTCAGAATGCACGAAATACCAGATTTTTCAAAAAACTGAGTTGTAGCCCATTTTTCTTTACAACGCCTACCTCTTTTTCATATGTTCTCTATAGAAAGTGCAAACTATACCTTTTTATAGCATTTCTTGACAAAAATTTGAATTTTCATTTTTTGAACAGTCCGCACCTTCAGAATTCACGAAATACCGGATTTTTCAAAAAACTGAGTACTAGCCCATTTTTCTTTACAACGCCTACCTCTTTTTCATATGTTCACTATAGAAAGTGCAAACTATACCTTTTTATAGCATTTTTTGACAAAAATTTGAATTTTCATTTTTTGAACAGTCCGCACCTTCAGAATTCACGAAATACCGGATTTTTCAAAAAACTGAGTACTAGCCCATTTTTCTTTACAACGCCTACCTCTTTTTCATATGTTCGCTATAGAAAGTGCAAACTATACCTTTTTATAGCATTTCTTGAAAAAAAATTTGAATTTTCATTTTTTGAACAGTCCGCACCTTCAGAAAGCACGAAATACCAGATTTTTCAAAAAACTGAGTACAAGCCCATTTTTCTTTACAACGCCTACCTCTTTTTCATATGTTCGCTATAGAAAGTGCAAACTATACCTTTTTATATCATTTCTTGAAAAAAATTTGAATTTTCATTTTTTGAACAGTCCGCACCTTCAGAATGCACGAAATACCGGATTTTTCAAAAAACTGAGTACTAGCCCATTTTTCTTTACAACGCCTACCTCTTTTTCATATGTTCTCTATAGAAAGTGCAAACTATACCTTTTTATAGCATTTCTTGAAAAAAATTTGAATTTTCATTTTTTGAACAGTCCGCACCTTCAGAATGCACGAAATACCGGATTTTTCAAAAAACTGAGTTGTAGCCCATTTTTCTTTACAACGCCTACCTCTTTTTCATATGTTCTCTATAGAAAGTGCAAACTATACCTTTTTATAGCATTTCTTGACAAAAATTTGAATTTTCATTTTTTGAACAGTCCGCACCTTCAGAATTCACGAAATACCCGATTTTTCAAAAAACTGAGTACTAGCCCATTTTTCTTTACAACGCCTACCTCTTTTTCATATGTTCACTATAGAAAGTGCAAACTATACCTTTTTATAGCATTTTTTGACAAAAATTTGAATTTTCATTTTTTGAACAGTCCGCACCTTCAGAATTCACGAAATACCGGATTTTTCAAAAAACTGAGTACTAGCCCATTTTTCTTTACAACGCCTACCTCTTTTTCATATGTTCGCTATAGAAAGTGCAAACTATACCTTTTTATAGCATTTCTTGAAAAAAATTTGAATTTTCATTTTTTGAACAGTCCGCACCTTCAGAATACACGAAATACCAGATTTTTCAAAAAACTGAGTTGTAGCCCATTTTTCTTTACAACGCCTACCTCTTTTTCATATGTTCTCTATAGAAAGTGCAAACTATACCTTTTTATAGCATTTCTTGACAAAAATTTGAATTTTCATTTTTTGAACAGTCCGCACCTTCAGAATTCACGAAATACCCGATTTTTCAAAAAACTGAGTACTAGCCCATTTTTCTTTACAACGCCTACCTCTTTTTCATATGTTCGCTATAAAAAGTGCAAACTATACCTTTTTATAGCATTATTTGACAAAAATTTGAATTTTCATTTTTTGAACAGTCCGCACCTTCAGAATTCACGAAATACCGGATTTTTCAAAAAACTGAGTACTAGCCCATTTTTCTTTACAACGCCTACCTCTTTTTCATATGTTCGCTATAGAAAGTTCAAACTATACCTTTTTATAGCATTTCTTGACAAAATTTTGAATTTTCATTTTTTGAACAGTCCGCACCTTCAGAATGCACGAAATACCGGATTTTTCAAAAAACTGAGTTGTAGCCCATTTTTCTTTACAACGCCTACCTCTTTTTCATATGTTCTCTATAGAAAGTGCAAACTATACCTTTTTATAGCATTTCTTGACAAAAATTTGAATTTTCATTTTTTGAACAGTCCGCACCTTCAGAATTCACGAAATACCGGATTTTTCAAAAAACTGAGTACTAGCCCATTTTTCTTTACAACGCCTACCTCTTTTTCATATGTTCGCTATAGAAAGTGCAAACTATACCTTTTTATAACATTTCTTGAAAAAAATTTAAATTTTCATTTTTTGAACAGTCCGTACCTTCAGAATGCACAAAATACCAGATTTTTCAAAAAACTGAGTTGTAGCCCATTTTTCTTTACAACGCCTACCTCTTTTTCATATGTTCTCTATGGAAAGTGCAAACTATACCTTTTTATAGCATTTCTTGACAAAAATTTGAATTTTCATTTTTTGAACAGTCCGCACCTTCAGAATACACGAAATACCAGATTTTTAAAAAAACTGAGTTGTAGCCCATTTTTCTTTACAACGCCTACCTCTTTTTCATATGTTCTCTATAGAAAGTGCAAACTATACCTTTTTATAGCATTTCTTGACAAAAATTTGAATTTTCATTTTTTGAACAGTCCGCACCTTCAGAATTCACGAAATACCCGATTTTTCAAAAAATTGAGTACTAGCCCGTTTTTCTTTACAACGCCTACCTCTTTTTCATATGTTCGCTATAAAAAGTGCAAACTATACCTTTTTATAGCATTATTTGACAAAAATTTGAATTTTCATTTTTTGAACAGTCCGCACCTTTAGAATTCACGAAATACCGGATTTTTCAAAAAACTGAGTACTAGCCCATTTTTCTTTACAACGCCTACCTCTTTTTCATATGTTCGCTATAGAAAGTGCAAACTATACCTTTTTATAGCATTTCTTGAAAAAAAATTTGAATTTTCATTTTTTGAACAGTCCGCACCTTCAGAAAGCACGAAATACCAGATTTTTCAAAAAACTGAGTACAAGCCCATTTTTCTTTACAACGCCTACCTCTTTTTCATATGTTCGCTATAGAAAGTGCAAACTATACCTTTTTATATCATTTCTTGAAAAAAATTTGAATTTTCATTTTTTGAACAGTCCGCACCTTCAGAATGCACGAAATACCGGATTTTTCAAAAAACTGAGTACTAGCCCATTTTTCTTTACAACGCCTACCTCTTTTTCATATGTTCTCTATAGAAAGTGCAAACTATACCTTTTTATAGCATTTCTTGAAAAAAATTTGAATTTTCATTTTTTGAACAGTCCGCACCTTCAGAATGCACGAAATACCGGATTTTTCAAAAAACTGAGTTGTAGCCCATTTTTCTTTACAACGCCTACCTCTTTTTCATATGTTCTCTATAGAAAGTGCAAACTATACCTTTTTATAGCATTTCTTGACAAAAATTTGAATTTTCATTTTTTGAACAGTCCGCACCTTCAGAATTCACGAAATACCCGATTTTTCAAAAAACTGAGTACTAGCCCATTTTTCTTTACAACGCCTACCTCTTTTTCATATGTTCACTATAGAAAGTGCAAACTATACCTTTTTATAGCATTTTTTGACAAAAATTTGAATTTTCATTTTTTGAACAGTCCGCACCTTCAGAATTCACGAAATACCGGATTTTTCAAAAAACTGAGTACTAGCCCATTTTTCTTTACAACGCCTACCTCTTTTTCATATGTTCGCTATAGAAAGTGCAAACTATACCTTTTTATAGCATTTCTTGAAAAAAATTTGAATTTTCATTTTTTGAACAGTCCGCACCTTCAGAATACACGAAATACCAGATTTTTCAAAAAACTGAGTTGTAGCCCATTTTTCTTTACAACGCCTACCTCTTTTTCATATGTTCTCTATAGAAAGTGCAAACTATACCTTTTTATAGCATTTCTTGACAAAAATTTGAATTTTCATTTTTTGAACAGTCCGCACCTTCAGAATTCACGAAATACCCGATTTTTCAAAAAACTGAGTACTAGCCCATTTTTCTTTACAACGCCTACCTCTTTTTCATATGTTCGCTATAAAAAGTGCAAACTATACCTTTTTATAGCATTATTTAACAAAAATTTGAATTTTCATTTTTTGAACAGTCCGCACCTTCAGAATTCACGAAATACCGTATTTTTCAAAAAACTGAGTACTAGCCCATTTTTCTTTACAACGCCTACCTCTTTTTCATATGTTCGCTATAGAAAGTTCAAACTATACCTTTTTATAGCATTTCTTGACAAAATTTTGAATTTTCATTTTTTGAACAGTCCGCACCTTCAGAATGCACGAAATACCGGATTTTTCAAAAAACTGAGTTGTAGCCCATTTTTCTTTACAACGCCTACCTCTTTTTCATATGTTCTCTATAGAAAGTGCAAACTATACCTTTTTATAGCATTTCTTGACAAAAATTTGAATTTTCATTTTTTGAACAGTCCGCACCTTCAGAATTCACGAAATACCGGATTTTTCAAAAAACTGAGTACTAGCCCATTTTTCTTTACAACGCCTACCTCTTTTTCATATGTTCGCTATAGAAAGTGCAAACTATACCTTTTTATAACATTTCTTGAAAAAAATTTAAATTTTCATTTTTTGAACAGTCCGTACCTTCAGAATGCACAAAATACCAGATTTTTCAAAAAACTGAGTTGTAGCCCATTTTTCTTTACAACGCCTACCTCTTTTTCATATGTTCTCTATGGAAAGTGCAAACTATACCTTTTTATAGCATTTCTTGACAAAAATTTGAATTTTCATTTTTTGAACAGTCCGCACCTTCAGAATGCACGAAATACCAGATTTTTCAAAAAACTGAGTTGTAGCCCATTTTTCTTTACAACGCCTACCTCTTTTTCATATGTTCACTATAGAAAGTGCAAACTATACCTTTTTATAGCATTTTTTGACAAAAATTTGAAATTTCATTTTTTGAACAGTCCGCACCTTCAGAATTCACGAAATACCGGATTTTTCAAAAAACTGAGTACTAGCCCATTTTTCTTTACAACGCCTACCTCTTTTTCATATGTTCGCTATAGAAAGTGCAAACTATACCTTTTTATACCATTTCTTGAAAAAAATTTAAATTTTCATTTTTTGAACATTCCGCACCTTCAGAATGCACGAAATACCGGATTTTTCAAAAAACTGAGTACTAGCCCATTTTTCTTTACAACGCCTACCTCTTTTTCATATGTTCGCTATAGAAAGTGCAAACTATACCTTTTTATAACATTTCTTGAAAAAAATTTAAATTTTCATTTTTTGAACAGTCCGTACCTTCAGAATGCACAAAATACCAGATTTTTCAAAAAACTGAGTTGTAGCCCATTTTTCTTTACAACGCCTACCTCTTTTTCATATGTTCTCTATGGAAAGTGCAAACTATACCTTTTTATAGCATTTCTTGACAAAAATTTGAATTTTCATTTTTTGAACAGTCCGCACCTTCAGAATGCACGAAATACCAGATTTTTCAAAAAACTGAGTTGTAACCCATTTTTCTTTACAACGCCTACCTCTTTTTCATATGTTCGCTATAGAAAGTGCAAACTATACCTTTTTATAGAATTTCTTGACAAAAATTTGAATTTTCATTTTTTGAACAGTCCGCACCTTCAGAATGCACGAAATACCGGATTTTTCAAAAAACTGAGTACTAGCCCATTTTTCTTTACAACGCCTACCTCTTTTTCATATGTTCTCTATAGAAAGTGCAAACTATACCTTTTTATAGCATTTTTTGAAAAAAATTTGAATTTTCATTTTTTGAACAGTCCGCACCTTCAGAATGCACGAAATACCGGATTTTTCAAAAAACTGAGTTGTAACCCATTTTTCTTTACAACGCCTACCTCTTTTTCATATGTTCTCTATAGAAAGTGCAAACTATACCTTTTTATAGCATTTCTTGAAAAAAATTTGAATTTTCATTTTTTGAACAGTCCGCACCTTCAGAATGCACGAAATACCAGATTTTTCAAAAAACTGAGTTGTAGCCCATTTTTCTTTACAACGCCTACCTCTTTTTCATATGTTCGCTATAGAAAGTGCAAACTATACCTTTTTATAACATTTCTTGAAAAAAATTTAAATTTTCATTTTTTGAACAGTCCGCACCTTCAGAATTCACGAAATACCGGATTTTTCAAAAAACTGAGTACTAGCCCATTTTTCTTTACAACGCCTACCTCTTTTTCATATGTTCGCTATAGAAAGTGCAAACTATACCTTTTTATAACATTTCTTGAAAAAAATTTAAATTTTCATTTTTTGAACAGTCCGTACCTTCAGAATGCACAAAATACCAGATTTTTCAAAAAACTGAGTTGTAGCCCATTTTTCTTTACAACGCCTACCTCTTTTTCATATGTTCTCTATGGAAAGTGCAAACTATACCTTTTTATAGCATTTCTTGACAAAAATTTGAATTTTCATTTTTTGAACAGTCCGCACCTTCAGAATGCACGAAATACCAGATTTTTCAAAAAACTGAGTTGTAACCCATTTTTCTTTACAACGCCTACCTCTTTTTCATATGTTCGCTATAGAAAGTGCAAACTATACCTTTTTATAGAATTTCTTGACAAAAATTTGAATTTTCATTTTTTGAACAGTCCGCACCTTCAGAATGCACGAAATACCGGATTTTTCAAAAAACTGAGTACTAGCCCATTTTTCTTTACAACGCCTACCTCTTTTTCATATGTTCTCTATAGAAAGTGCAAACTATACCTTTTTATAGCATTTTTTGAAAAAAATTTGAATTTTCATTTTTTGAACAGTCCGCACCTTCAGAATGCACGAAATACCGGATTTTTCAAAAAACTGAGTTGTAACCCATTTTTCTTTACAACGCCTACCTCTTTTTCATATGTTCTCTATAGAAAGTGCAAACTATACCTTTTTATAGCATTTCTTGAAAAAAATTTGAATTTTCATTTTTTGAACAGTCCGCACCTTCAGAATGCACGAAATACCAGATTTTTCAAAAAACTGAGTTGTAGCCCATTTTTCTTTACAACGCCTACCTCTTTTTCATATGTTCTCTATAGAAAGTGCAAACTATACCTTTTTATAGAATTTCTTGACAAAAATTTGAATTTTCATTTTTTGAACAGTCCGCACCTTCAGAATTCACGAAATACCGGATTTTTCAAAAAACTGAGTACTAGCCCATTTTTCTTTACAACGCCTACCTCTTTTTCATATGTTCGCTATAGAAAGTACAAACTATACCTTTTTATAGCATTTCTTGACAAAATTTTGAATTTTCATTTTTTGAACAGTCCGCACCTTCAGAATGCACGAAATACCGGATTTATCAAAAAACTGAGTACTAGCCCATTTTTCTTTACAACGCCTACCTCTTTTTCATATGTTCGCTATAGAAAGTTCAAACTATACCTTTTTATAGCATTTCTTGACAAAATTTTGAATTTTCATTTTTTGAACAGTCCGCACCTTCAGAATGCACGAAATACCGGATTTTTCAAAAAACTGAGTTGTAGCCCATTTTTCTTTACAACGCCTACCTCTTTTTCATATGTTCTCTATAGAAAGTGCAAACTATACCTTTTTATAGCATTTCTTGACAAAAATTTGAATTTTCATTTTTTGAACAGTCCGCACCTTCAGAATTCACGAAATACCGGATTTTTCAAAAAACTGAGTTGTAGCCCATTTTTCTTTACAACGCCTACCTCTTTTTCATATGTTCTCTATAGAAAGTGCAAACTATACCTTTTTATAACATTTCTTGAAAAAAATTTAAATTTTCATTTTTTGAACAGTCCGTACCTTCAGAATGCACGAAATACCAGATTTTTCAAAAAACTGAGTTGTAGCCCATTTTTCTTTACAACGCCTACCTCTTTTTCATATGTTCTCTATAGAAAGTGCAAACTATACCTTTTTATAGCATTTCTTGACAAAAATTTGAATTTTCATTTTTTGAACAGTCCGCACCTTCAGAATTCACGAAATACCGGATTTTTCAAAAAACTGAGTACTAGCCCATTTTTCTTTACAACGCCTACCTCTTTTTCATATGTTCACTATAGAAAGTGCAAACTATACCTTTTTATAGCATTTTTTGACAAAAATTTGAATTTTCATTTTTTGAACAGTCCGCACCTTCAGAATTCACGAAATACCGGATTTTTCAAAAAACTGAGTACTAGCCCATTTTTCTTTACAACGCCTACCTCTTTTTCATATGTTCGCTATAGAAAGTGCAAACTATACCTTTTTATAGCATTTCTTGAAAAAAAATTGAATTTTCATTTTTTGAACAGTCCGCACCTTCAGAATACACGAAATACCAGATTTTTAAAAAAACTGAGTTGTAGCCCATTTTTCTTTACAACGCCTACCTCTTTTTCATATGTTCTCTATAGAAAGTGCAAACTATACCTTTTTATAGCATTTCTTGACAAAAATTTGAATTTTCATTTTTTGAACAGTCCGCACCTTCAGAATTCACGAAATACCCGATTTTTCAAAAAATTGAGTACTAGCCCGTTTTTCTTTACAACGCCTACCTCTTTTTCATATGTTCGCTATAAAAAGTGCAAACTATACCTTTTTATAGCATTATTTGACAAAAATTTGAATTTTCATTTTTTGAACAGTCCGCACCTTCAGAATTCACGAAATACCGGATTTTTCAAAAAACTGAGTACTAGCCCATTTTTCTTTACAACGCCTACCTCTTTTTCATATGTTCGCTATAGAAAGTGCAAACTATACCTTTTTATAGCATTTCTTGAAAAAAAATTTGAATTTTCATTTTTTGAACAGTCCGCACCTTCAGAAAGCACGAAATACCAGATTTTTCAAAAAACTGAGTACAAGCCCATTTTTCTTTACAACGCCTACCTCTTTTTCATATGTTCGCTATAGAAAGTGCAAACTATACCTTTTTATATCATTTCTTGAAAAAAATTTGAATTTTCATTTTTTGAACAGTCCGCACCTTCAGAATGCACGAAATACCGGATTTTTCAAAAAACTGAGTACTAGCCCATTTTTCTTTACAACGCCTACCTCTTTTTCATATGTTCTCTATAGAAAGTGCAAACTATACCTTTTTATAGCATTTCTTGAAAAAAATTTGAATTTTCATTTTTTGAACAGTCCGCACCTTCAGAATGCACGAAATACCGGATTTTTCAAAAAACTGAGTTGTAGCCCATTTTTCTTTACAACGCCTACCTCTTTTTCATATGTTCTCTATAGAAAGTGCAAACTATACCTTTTTATAGCATTTCTTGACAAAAATTTGAATTTTCATTTTTTGAACAGTCCGCACCTTCAGAAAGCACGAAATACCAGATTTTTCAAAAAACTGAGTACAAGCCCATTTTTCTTTACAACGCCTACCTCTTTTTCATATGTTCGCTATAGAAAGTGCAAACTATACCTTTTTATATCATTTCTTGAAAAAAATTTGAATTTTCATTTTTTGAACAGTCCGCACCTTCAGAATGCACGAAATACCGGATTTTTCAAAAAACTGAGTACTAGCCCATTTTTCTTTACAACGCCTACCTCTTTTTCATATGTTCTCTATAGAAAGTGCAAACTATACCTTTTTATAGCATTTCTTGAAAAAAATTTGAATTTTCATTTTTTGAACAGTCCGCACCTTCAGAATGCACGAAATACCGGATTTTTCAAAAAACTGAGTTGTAGCCCATTTTTCTTTACAACGCCTACCTCTTTTTCATATGTTCTCTATAGAAAGTGCAAACTATACCTTTTTATAGAATTTCTTGACAAAAATTTGAATTTTCATTTTTTGAACAGTCCGCACCTTCAGAATTCACGAAATACCCGATTTTTCAAAAAACTGAGTACTAGCCCATTTTTCTTTACAACGCCTACCTCTTTTTCATATGTTCGCTATAAAAAGTGCAAACTATACCTTTTTATAGCATTATTTGACAAAAATTTGAATTTTCATTTTTTGAACAGTCCGCACCTTCAGAATTCACGAAATACCGGATTTTTCAAAAAACTGAGTACTAGCCCATTTTTCTTTACAACGCCTACCTCTTTTTCATATGTTCGTTATAGAAAGTGCAAACTATACCTTTTTATAGCATTTCTTGACAAAATTTTGAATTTTGAATTTTTGAACAGTCCGCCACCTTCAGAATTCATGAAATACCGGATTTTTCAAAAAAATGAGTACTAGCCCATTTTTCTTTACAACGCCTACCTCTTTTTCATATATTCGCTATAGAAAGTGCAAACTATCCCTTTTTATAGCATTTCTTGACAAAATTTTGAATTTTCATTTTTTGAACAGTCCGCACCTTCAGAATTCACGAAATACCGGATTTTTCAAAAAACTGAGTACTAGCCCATTTTTCTTTACAAAGCCTACCTCTTTTTCATATGTTCGCTATAGAAAGTGCAAACTATACCTTTTTATAGCATTTCTTGACAAAATTTTGAATTTTCATTTTTTGAACAGTCCGCACCTTCAGAAAGCACGAAATACCAGATTTTTCAAAAAACTGAGTACTAGCCCATTTTTCTTTACAACGCCTACCTCTTTTTCATATGTTCGTTATAGAAAGTGCAAACTATACCTTTTTATAGCATTTCTTGACAAAAATTTGAATTTTCATTTTTTGAACAGTCCGCACCTTCAGAATTCACGAAATACCGGATTTTTCAAAAAACTGAGTACTAGCCCATTTTTCTTTACAACGCCTACCTCTTTTTCATATGTTCGCTATAGAAAGTGCAAACTATACCTTTTTATAGCATTTCTTGACAAAAATTTGAATTTTCATTTTTTGAACAGTCCGCACCTTCAGAATTCACGAAATACCGGATTTTTCAAAAAACTGAGTACTAGCCCATTTTTCTTTACAACGCCTACCTCTTTTTCATATGTTCGCTATAGAAAGTGCAAACTATACCTTTTTATAGCATTATTTGACAAAAATTTGAATTTTCATTTTTTGAATAGTCCGCACCTTCAGAATTCACGAAATACCGAATTTTTCAAAAAACTGAGTACTAGCCCATTTTTCTTTACAACGCCTACCTCTTTTTCATATATTCGCTATAGAAAGTGCAAACTATACCTTTTTATAGCATTTCTTGACAAAAATTTGAATTTTCATTTTTTGAACAGTCCGCACCTTCAGAAAGCACGAAATACCAGATTTTTCAAAAAACTGAGTACTAGCCCATTTTTCTTTACAACGCCTACCTCTTTTTCATATGTTCGCTATAGAAAGTGCAAACTATACCTTTTTATAGCATTTCTTGACAAAAATTTGAATTTTCATTTTTTGAACAGTCCGCACCTTCAGAATTCACGAAATACCGGATTTTTCAAAAAACTGAGTACTAGCCCATTTTTCTTTACAACGCCTACCTCTTTTTCATATGTTCGCTATAGAAAGTGCAAACTATACCTTTTTATAGCATTTCTTGACAAAATTTTGAATTTTGAATTTTTGAACAGTCCGCCACCTTCAGAATTCATGAAATACCGGATTTTTCAAAAAAATGAGTACTAGCCCATTTTTCTTTACAACGCCTACCTCTTTTTCATATATTCGCTATAGAAAGTGCAAACTATCCCTTTTTATAGCATTTCTTGACAAAATTTTGAATTTTCATTTTTTGAACAGTCCGCACCTTCAGAATTCACGAAATACCGGATTTTTCAAAAAACTGAGTACTAGCCCATTTTTCTTTACAACGCCTACCTCTTTTTCATATGTTCGCTATAGAAAGTGCAAACTATACCTTTTTATAGCATTTCTTGACAAAAATTTGAATTTTCATTTTTTAAACAGTCCGCACCTTCAGAATACACGAAATACAGGATTTTTCAAAAAACTGAGTACTAGCCCATTTTTCTTTACAACGCCTACCTCTTTTTCATATATTCGCTATAGAAAGTGCAAACTATACCTTTTTATAGCATTTCTTAACAAAATTTTGAATTTTGAATTTTTGAACAGTCCGCCACCTTCAGAATTCATGAAATACCGGATTTTTAAAAAAAATGAGTACTAGCCCATTTTTCTTTACAACGCCTACCTCTTTTTCATATATTTGCTATAGAAAGTGCAAACTATCCCTTTTTATAGCATTTCTTGACAAAAATTTGAATTTTCATTTTTTGAACAGTCCGCACCTTCAGAATTCACGAAATACCGGATTTTTCAAAAAACGGAGTACTAGCCCATTTTTCTTTACAACGCCTACCTCTTTTTCATATGTTCGCTATAGAAAGTGCAAACTATACCTTTTTATAGCATTTCTTGACAAAAATTTGAATTTTCATTTTTTGAACAGTCCGCACCTTCAGAATTCACGAAATACCGGATTTTTCAAAAAACTTAGTACTAGCCTATTTTTCTTTACAACGCCTACCTCTTTTTCATATGTTCGCTATAGAAAGTGCAAACTATACCTTTTTATAGCATTTCTTGACAAAAATTTGAATTTTCATTTTTTGAACAGTCCGCACCTTCAGAATTCACGAAATACCGGATTTTTCAAAAAACTGAGTACTAGCCCATTTTTCTTTACAACGCCTACCTCTTTTTCATATGTTCGTTATAGAAAGTGCAAACTATACCTTTTTATAGCATTTCTTGAAAAAAATTTGAATTTTCATTTTTTGAACAGTCCGCAACTTCAGAATTCACGAAATACCCGATTTTTCAAAAAACTGAGTACTAGCCCATTTTTCTTTACAACGCCTACCTCTTTTTCATATGTTTGCTATAGAAAGTGCAAACTATACCTTTTTATAGCATTACTTGACAAAAATTTGAATTTTCATTTTTTGAACAGTCCGCACCTTAAGAATTCACGAAATACCAGATTTTTCAAAAAACTGAGTACAAGCCCATTTTTCTTTACAACGCCCAACTCTTTTTCATATGTTCGCTATAGAAAGTGCAAACTATACCTTTTTATAGCATTATTTGACAAAAATTTGAATTTTTCATTTTTTGAACAGTCCGCACCATTAGAATTCACGAAATACCGGATTTTTCAAAAAACTGAGTACTAGCCTATTTTTCTTTACAACGCCTACCTCTTTTTCATATGTTCGCTATAGAAAGTGCAAACTATACCTTTTTATAGCATTTCTTGACAAAAATTTGAATTTTCATTTTTGAACAGTCCGCACCTTCAGAATTCACGAAATACCGGATTTTTCAAAAAACTGATTACTAGCCAATTTTCTTTACAACGCCTACCTCTTTTTCATATGTTCGCTGTAGAAAGTGCAAACTATACCTTTTTATAGCATTTCTTGACAAAAATTTGAATTTTCATTTTTTGAACAGTCCGCACCTTCAGAATTCACGAAATACCGGATTTTTCAAAAAACTGAGTACTAGCCCATTTTTCTTTACAACGCCTACCTCTTTTTCATATGTTCGCTCTAGAAAGTGCAAACTATACCTTTTTATAACATTTCTTGACAAAAATTTGAATTTTCATTTTTTGAACAGTCCGCACCTTCAGAATTCACGAAATACCGGATTTTTCAAAAAACTGAGTACTAGCCCATTTTTCTTTACAACGCCTATCTCTTTTTCATATGTTCGCTATAGAAAGTGCAAACTATACCTTTTTATAGCATTTCTTGACAAAATTTTGAATTTTCATTTTTTGAACAGTCCGCACCTTCAGAAAGCACGAAATACCAGATTTTTCAAAAAACTGAGTACAAGCCCATTTTTCTTTACAACGCCTACCTCTTTTTCATATGTTCGCTATAGAAAGTGCAAACTATACCTTTTTATAGCATTTCTTGACAAAAATTTGAATTTTCATTTTTGAACAGTCCGCACCTTCAGAATTTACGAAATACCGGATTTTTCAAAAAACTGAGTAATAGCAAATTTTCTTTACAACGCCTACCTCTTTTTCATATGTTCGCTATAGAAAGTGCAAACTATACCTTTTTATAGCATTTCTTGACAAAAATTTGAATTTTCATTTTTTGAACAGTCCGCACCTTCAGAATTCACGAAATACCGGATTTTTCAAAAAACTGAGTACTAGCCCATTTTTCTTTACAACGCCTACCTCTTTTTCATATGTTCGCTATAGAAAGTGCAAACTATATCTTTTTATAGCATTTCTTGACAAAAAATTGAATTTTCATTTTTTGAACAGTCCGCACCTTCAGAATTCACGAAATACCGGATTTTTCAAAAAACTGAGTACTAGCCCATTTTTCTTTACAACGCCTACCTCTTTTTCATATGTTCGCTATAGAAAGTGCAAACTATACCTTTTTATAGCATTTCTTGACAAAATTTTGAATTTTCATTTTTGAACAGTCCGCACCTTCAGAATTCACGAAATACCGGATTTTTCAAAAAACTGAGTACTAGCCAATTTTCTTTACAACGCCTACCTCTTTTTCATATGTTCGCTATAGAAAGTGCAAACTATACCTTTTTATAGCATTTCTTGACAAAAATTTGAATTTTCATTTTTTGAACAGTCCGCACCTTCAGAATTCACGAAATACCGGATTTTTCAAAAAACTTAGTACTAGCCTATTTTTCTTTACAACGCCTACCTCTTTTTCATATGTTCGCTATAGAAAGTGCAAACTATACCTTTTTATAGCATTTCTTGACAAAAATTTGAATTTTCATTTTTTGAACAGTCCGCACCTTCAGAATTCACGAAATACCGGATTTTTCAAAAAACTGAGTACTAGCCCATTTTTCTTTACAACGCCTACCTCTTTTTCATATGTTCGTTATAGAAAGTGCAAACTATACCTTTTTATAGCATTTCTTGAAAAAAATTTGAATTTTCATTTTTTGAACAGTCCGCAACTTCAGAATTCACGAAATACCCGATTTTTCAAAAAACTGAGTACTAGCCCATTTTTCTTTACAACGCCTACCTCTTTTTCATATGTTTGCTATAGAAAGTGCAAACTATACCTTTTTATAGCATTACTTGACAAAAATTTGAATTTTCATTTTTTGAACAGTCCGCACCTTAAGAATTCACGAAATACCAGATTTTTCAAAAAACTGAGTACAAGCCCATTTTTCTTTACAACGCCCAACTCTTTTTCATATGTTCGCTATAGAAAGTGCAAACTATACCTTTTTATAGCATTATTTGACAAAAATTTGAATTTTTCATTTTTTGAACAGTCCGCACCATTAGAATTCACGAAATACCGGATTTTTCAAAAAACTGAGTACTAGCCTATTTTTCTTTACAACGCCTACCTCTTTTTCATATGTTCGCTATAGAAAGTGCAAACTATACCTTTTTATAGCATTTCTTGACAAAATTTTGAATTTTCATTTTTTGAACAGTCCGCACCTTCAGAAAGCACGAAATACCAGATTTTTCAAAAAACTGAGTACTAGCCCATTTTTCTTTACAACGCCTACCTCTTTTTCATATGTTCGTTATAGAAAGTGCAAACTATACCTTTTTATAGCATTTCTTGACAAAAATTTGAATTTTCATTTTTTGAACAGTCCGCACCTTCAGAATTCACGAAATACCGGATTTTTCAAAAAACTGAGTACTAGCCCATTTTTCTTTACAACGCCTACCTCTTTTTCATATGTTCGCTATAGAAAGTGCAAACTATACCTTTTTATAGCATTTCTTGACAAAAATTTGAATTTTCATTTTTTGAACAGTCCGCACCTTCAGAATTCACGAAATACCGGATTTTTCAAAAAACTGAGTACTAGCCCATTTTTCTTTACAACGCCTACCTCTTTTTCATATGTTCGCTATAGAAAGTGCAAACTATACCTTTTTATAGCATTTCTTGACAAAATTTTGAATTTTGAATTTTTGAACAGTCCGCCACCTTCAGAATTCATGAAATACCGGATTTTTCAAAAAAATGAGTACTAGCCCATTTTTCTTTACAACGCCTACCTCTTTTTCATATATTCGCTATAGAAAGTGCAAACTATCCCTTTTTATAGCATTTCTTGACAAAATTTTGAATTTTCATTTTTTGAACAGTCCGCACCTTCAGAATTCACGAAATACCGGATTTTTCAAAAAACTGAGTACTAGCCCATTTTTCTTTACAACGCCTACCTCTTTTTCATATGTTCGCTATAGAAAGTGCAAACTATACCTTTTTATAGCATTTCTTGACAAAAATTTGAATTTTCATTTTTTAAACAGTCCGCACCTTCAGAATACACGAAATACAGGATTTTTCAAAAAACTGAGTACTAGCCCATTTTTCTTTACAACGCCTACCTCTTTTTCATATATTCGCTATAGAAAGTGCAAACTATACCTTTTTATAGCATTTCTTAACAAAATTTTGAATTTTGAATTTTTGAACAGTCCGCCACCTTCAGAATTCATGAAATACCGGATTTTTTAAAAAAATGAGTACTAGCCCATTTTTCTTTACAACGCCTACCTCTTTTTCATATATTTGCTATAGAAAGTGCAAACTATCCCTTTTTATAGCATTTCTTGACAAAAATTTGAATTTTCATTTTTTGAACAGTCCGCACCTTCAGAATTCACGAAATACCGGATTTTTCAAAAAACGGAGTACTAGCCCATTTTTCTTTACAACGCCTACCTCTTTTTCATATGTTCGCTATAGAAAGTGCAAACTATACCTTTTTATAGCATTTCTTGACAAAAATTTGAATTTTCATTTTTTGAACAGTCCGCACCTTCAGAATTCACGAAATACCGGATTTTTCAAAAAACTTAGTACTAGCCTATTTTTCTTTACAACGCCTACCTCTTTTTCATATGTTCGCTATAGAAAGTGCAAACTATACCTTTTTATAGCATTTCTTGACAAAAATTTGAATTTTCATTTTTTGAACAGTCCGCACCTTCAGAATTCACGAAATACCGGATTTTTCAAAAAACTGAGTACTAGCCCATTTTTCTTTACAACGCCTACCTCTTTTTCATATGTTCGTTATAGAAAGTGCAAACTATACCTTTTTATAGCATTTCTTGAAAAAAATTTGAATTTTCATTTTTTGAACAGTCCGCAACTTCAGAATTCACGAAATACCCGATTTTTCAAAAAACTGAGTACTAGCCCATTTTTCTTTACAACGCCTACCTCTTTTTCATATGTTTGCTATAGAAAGTGCAAACTATACCTTTTTATAGCATTACTTGACAAAAATTTGAATTTTCATTTTTTGAACAGTCCGCACCTTAAGAATTCACGAAATACCAGATTTTTCAAAAAACTGAGTACAAGCCCATTTTTCTTTACAACGCCCAACTCTTTTTCATATGTTCGCTATAGAAAGTGCAAACTATACCTTTTTATAGCATTATTTGACAAAAATTTGAATTTTTCATTTTTTGAACAGTCCGCACCATTAGAATTCACGAAATACCGGATTTTTCAAAAAACTGAGTACTAGCCTATTTTTCTTTACAACGCCTACCTCTTTTTCATATGTTCGCTATAGAAAGTGCAAACTATACCTTTTTATAGCATTTCTTGACAAAAATTTGAATTTTCATTTTTGAACAGTCCGCACCTTCAGAATTCACGAAATACCGGATTTTTCAAAAAACTGATTACTAGCCAATTTTCTTTACAACGCCTACCTCTTTTTCATATGTTCGCTGTAGAAAGTGCAAACTATACCTTTTTATAGCATTTCTTGACAAAAATTTGAATTTTCATTTTTTGAACAGTCCGCACCTTCAGAATTCACGAAATACCGGATTTTTCAAAAAACTGAGTACTAGCCCATTTTTCTTTACAACGCCTACCTCTTTTTCATATGTTCGCTCTAGAAAGTGCAAACTATACCTTTTTATAACATTTCTTGACAAAAATTTGAATTTTCATTTTTTGAACAGTCCGCACCTTCAGAATTCACGAAATACCGGATTTTTCAAAAAACTGAGTACTAGCCCATTTTTCTTTACAACGCCTATCTCTTTTTCATATGTTCGCTATAGAAAGTGCAAACTATACCTTTTTATAGCATTTCTTGACAAAATTTTGAATTTTCATTTTTTGAACAGTCCGCACCTTCAGAAAGCACGAAATACCAGATTTTTCAAAAAACTGAGTACAAGCCCATTTTTCTTTACAACGCCTACCTCTTTTTCATATGTTCGCTATAGAAAGTGCAAACTATACCTTTTTATATTATTTCTTGACAAAAATTTGAATTTTCATTTTTGAACAGTCCGCACCTTCAGAATTTACGAAATACCGGATTTTTCAAAAAACTGAGTAATAGCAAATTTTCTTTACAACGCCTACCTCTTTTTCATATGTTCGCTATAGAAAGTGCAAACTATACCTTTTTATAGCATTTCTTGACAAAAATTTGAATTTTCATTTTTTGAACAGTCCGCACCTTCAGAATTCACGAAATACCGGATTTTTCAAAAAACTGAGTACTAGCCCATTTTTCTTTACAACGCCTACCTCTTTTTCATATGTTCGCTATAGAAAGTGCAAACTATATCTTTTTATAGCATTTCTTGACAAAAAATTGAATTTTCATTTTTTGAACAGTCCGCACCTTCAGAATTCACGAAATACCGGATTTTTCAAAAAACTGAGTACTAGCCCATTTTTCTTTACAACGCCTACCTCTTTTTCATATGTTCGCTATAGAAAGTGCAAACTATACCTTTTTATAGCATTTCTTGACAAAATTTTGAATTTTCATTTTTGAACAGTCCGCACCTTCAGAATTCACGAAATACCGGATTTTTCAAAAAACTGAGTACTAGCCAATTTTCTTTACAACGCCTACCTCTTTTTCATATGTTCGCTATAGAAAGTGCAAACTATACCTTTTTATAGCATTTCTTGACAAAAATTTGAATTTTCATTTTTTGAACAGTCCGCACCTTCAGAATTCACGAAATACCGGATTTTTCAAAAAACTGAGTACTAGCCTATTTTTCTTTACAACGCCTACCTCTTTTTCATATGTTCGCTATAGAAAGTGCAAACTATACCTTTTTATAGCATTTCTTGACAAAAATTTGAATTTTCATTTTTTGAACAGTCCGCACCTTCAGAATTCACGAAATACCGGATTTTTCAAAAAACTGAGTACTAGCCCATTTTTCTTTACAACGCCTACCTCTTTTTCATATGTTCGCTATAGAAAGTGCAAACTATACCTTTTTATAGCATTTCTTGACAAAATTTTGAATTTTCATTTTTTGAACAGTCCGCACCTTCAGAAAGCACGAAATACCAGATTTTTCAAAAAACTGAGTTCTAGCCCATTTTTCTTTACAACGCTTACCTCTTTTTCATATGTTCGCTATAGAAAGTGCAAACTATACCTTTTTATAGCATTTCTTGACAAAAATTTGAATTTTCATTTTTTGAACAGTCCGCACCTTTAGAATTCACGAAATACCGGATTTTTCAAAAAACTAAGTACTAGCCCATTTTTCTTTACAACGCCTACCTCTTTTTCATATGTTCGCTATAGAAAGTGCAAACTATACCTTTTTATAGCATTACTTGACAAAAATTTGAATTTTCATTTTTTGAACAGTCCGCACCTTCAGAATTCACGAAATACCAGATTTTTCAAAAAACTGAGTACAAGCCCATTTTTCTTTACAACGCCCAACTCTTTTTCATATGTTCGCTATAGAAAGTGCAAACTATACCTTTTTATAGCATTATTTGACAAAAATTTGAATTTTCATTTTTTGAACAGTCCGCACCATCAGAATTCACGAAATACCGGATTTTTCAAAAAACTGAGTACTAGCCCATTTTTCTTTACAACGCCTACCTCTTTTTCATATGTTCGCTATAGAAAGTGCAAACTATACCTTTTTATAGCATTTCTTGACAAAATTTTGAATTTTCATTTTTTGAACAGTCCGCACCTTCAGAAAGCACGAAATACCAGATTTTTCAAAAAACTGAGTTCTAGCCCATTTTTCTTTACAACGCCTACCTCTTTTTCATATGTTCGCTATAGAAAGTGCAAACTATACCTTTTTATAGCATTTCTTGACAAAAATTTGAATTTTCATTTTTGAACAGTCCGCACCTTCAGAATTTACGAAATACCGGATTTTTCAAAAAACTGATTACTAGCCAATTTTCTTTACAACGCCTACCTCTTTTTCATATGTTCGCTATAGAAAGTGCAAACTATACCTTTTTATAGCATTTCTTGACAAAAATTTGAATTTTCATTTTTTGAACAGTCCGCACCTTCAGAATTCACGAAATACCGGATTTTTCAAAAAACTGAGTACTAGCCCATTTTTCTTTACAACGCCTACCTCTTTTTCATATGTTCGCTATAGAAAGTGCAAACTATACCTTTTTATAACATTTCTTGACAAAAATTTGAATTTTCATTTTTTGAACAGTCCGCACCTTCAGAATTCACGAAATACCGGATTTTTCAAAAAACTGAGTACTAGCCCATTTTTCTTTACAACGCCTATCTCTTTTTCATATGTTCGCTATAGAAAGTGCAAACTATACCTTTTTATAGCATTTCTTGACAAAATTTTGAATTTTCATTTTTTGAACAGTCCGCACCTTCAGAAAGCACGAAATACCAGATTTTTCAAAAAACTGAGTACAAGCCCATTTTTCTTTACAACGCCCAACTCTTTTTCATATGTTCGCTATAGAAAGTGCAAACTATACCTTTTTATAGCATTATTTGACAAAAATTTGAATTTTCATTTTTTGAACAGTCCGCACCATCAGAATTCACGAAATACCGGATTTTTCATAAACTGAGTACTAGCCCATTTTTCTTTACAACGCCTACCTCTTTTTCATATGTTCGCTATAGAAAGTGCAAACTATACCTTTTTATAGCATTTCTTGACAAAAATTTGAATTTTTATTTTTTGAACAGTCCGCACCTTCAGAATTCACGAAATACCGGATTTTTCAAAAAACTGAGTACTAGCCCATTTTTCTTTACAACGCCTACCTCTTTTTCATTTGTTCGCTATAGAAAGTGCAAACTATACCTTTTTATAGCATTTCTTGACAAAAATTTGAATTTTCATTTTTTGAACAGTCCGCACCTTCAGAATTCACGAAATACCGGATTTTTCAAAAAAACTGAGTACTAGCCAATTTTCTTTACAACGCCTACCTCTTTTTCATATGTTCGCTATAGAAAGTGCAAACTATACCTTTTTATAGCATTTCTTGACAAAATTTTGAATTTTCATTTTTTGAACAGTCCGCACCTTCAGAAAGCATGAAATACCAGATTTTTCAAAAAACTGAGTTCTAGCCCATTTTTCTTTACAACGCCTACCTCTTTTTCATATGTTCGCTATAGAAAGTGCAAACTATACCTTTTTATAGCATTTCTTGACAAAAATTTGAATTTTCATTTTTTGAACAGTCCGCACCTTCAGAATTCACGAAATACCGGATTTTTCAAAAAACTAAGTACTAGCCCATTTTTCTTTAAACCGCCTACCTCTTTTTCATTTGTTCGCTATAGAAAGTGCAAACAATACCTTTTTATAGCATTTCTTGACAAAAATTTGAATTTTCATTTTTTGAACAGTCCGCACCTTCAGAATTCACGAAATACCGGATTTTTCAAAAAACTGAGTACAAGCCCATTTTTCTTTACAACGCCCAACTCTTTTTCATATGTTCGCTATAGAAAGTGCAAACTATACCTTTTTATAGCATTATTTGACAAAAATTTGAATTTTCATTTTTTGAACAGTCCGCACCATCAGAATTCACAAAATACCGGATTTTTCAAAAAACTGAGTACTAGCCCATTTTTCTTTACAACGCCTACCTCTTTTTCATATGTTCGCTATAGAAAGTGCAAACTATACCTTTTTATAGCATTTCTTGACAAAATTTTGAATTTTCATTTTTTGAACAGTCCGCACCTTCAGAAAGCACGAAATACCAGATTTTTCAAAAAACTGAGTTCTAGCCCATTTTTCTTTACAACGCCTACCTCTTTTTCATATGTTCGCTATAGAAAGTGCAAACTATACCTTTTTATAGCATTTCTTGACAAAAATTTGAATTTTTCATTTTTTGAACAGTCCGCACCTTCAGAATTCACGAAATACCGGATTTTTCAAAAAACAGAGTACTAGCCCATTTTTCTTTACAACGCCTACCTCTTTTTCATATGTTCGCTATAGAAAGTGCAAACTATACCTTTTTATAGCATTTCTTGACAAAAATTTGAATTTTCATTTTTTGAACAGTCCGCACCTTCAGAATTCACGAAATACCGGATTTTTCAAAAAACTGAGTACTAGCCAATTTTCTTTACAACGCCTACCTCTTTTTCATATGTTCGCTATAGAAAGTGCAAACTATACCTTTTTATAGCATTTCTTGACAAAATTTTGAATTTTCATTTTTTGAACAGTCCGCACCTTCAGAAAGCACGAAATACCAGATTTTTCAAAAAACTGAGTACAAGCCCATTTTTCTTTACAACGCCTACCTCTTTTTCATATGTTCGCTATAGAAAGTGCAAACTATACCTTTTTATAGCATTTCTTGACAAAATTTTGAATTTTTATTTTTTGAATAGTCCGCACCTTCAGAAAGCACGAAATACCAGATTTTTCAAAAAACTGAGTACAAGCCCATTTTTCTTTACAACGCCTACCTCTTTTTCATATGTTCGCTATAGAAAGTGCAAACTATACCTTTTTATAGCATTTCTTGACAAAATTTTGAATTTTCATTTTTTGAACAGTCCGCACCTTCAGAATTCACGAAATACCGGATTTTTCAAAAAACTGAGTACTAGCCCATTTTTCTTTACAGCGCCTACCTTTTTTTCATATGTTCGCTATAGAAAGTGCAAACTATACCTTTTTATAGCATTTCTTGACAAAATTTTGAATTTTCATTTTTTGAACATTCCGTAGCCTCAGAAAGCACGATATACCAGATTTTTCAAAAAACTGAGTACTAGCCCATTTTTCTTTACAGCGCCTACCTCTTTTTCATATGTTCGCTATAGAAAGTGCAAACTATACCTTTTTATAGCATTTCTTGACAAAATTTTGAATTTTCATTTTTTGAATAGTCCGCACCTTCAGAATGCCCGAAATACCAGATTTTTCAAAAAACTGAGTACTAGCCAATTTTCTTTACAACGCCTACCTCTTTTTCATATGTTCGCTATAGAAAGTGCAAACTATACCTTTTTATAGCATTTCTTGACAAAATTTTGAATTTTCATTTTTTGAACAGTCTGCATCTTAAGAAAGCCCGAAATACCAGATTTTTCAAAAAACTGAGTACTAGCCCATTTTTCTTTACAACGCCTACCTCTTTTTCATATGTTCGCTATAGAAAGTGCAAACTATACCTTTTTATAGCATTTCTTGACAAAATTTTGAATTTTCATTTTTTGAACAGTCCGCAGCCTCAGAAAGCACGAAATACCAGATTTTTCAAAAAACTGAGTACTACCCCATTTTTCTTTACAACGCCTACCTCTTTTTCATATGTTCGCTATAGAAAGTGCAAACTATACCTTTTTATAGCATTTCTTGACAAAATTTTGAATTTTCATTTTTTGAACAGTCCGCACCCTCAGAATGCACGAAATACCAGATTTTTCAAAAAACTGAGTACTAGCCCATTTTTCTTTACAACGGCTACCTCTTTTTCATATGTTCTCTATAGAAAGTGCAAACTATACCTTTTTATAGCATTTCTTGACAAAATTTTGAATTTTCATTTTTTGAACAGTCCGCATCTTCAGAAAGCCCGAAATACCAGATTTTTCAAAAAACTGAGTACTAGCCCATTTTTCTTTACAACGCCTACCTCTTTTTCATATGTTCGCTATAGAAAGTGCAAACTATACCTTTTTATAGCATTTCTTGACAAAATTTTGAATTTTCATTTTTTGAACAGTCCGCAGCCTCTAAAAGCACGAAATACCAGATTTTTCAAAAAACTGAGTACTAGCCCATTTTTCTTTACAACGCCTACCTCTTTTTCATATGTTCGCTATAGAAAGTGCAAACTATACCTTTTTATAGCATTTCTTGACAAAATTTTGAATTTTCATTTTTTGAACAGTCCGCACCTTCAGAAAACCCGAAATACCAGATTTTTCAAAAAACTGAGTACTAGCCAAGTTTTCTTTACAACGCCTACCTCTTTTTCATATGTTCGCTATAGAAAGTGCAAACTATACCTTTTTATAGCATTTCTTGACAAAATTTTGAATTTTCATTTTTTGAACAGTCCGCAGCCTCAGAAAGCACGAAATACCAGATTTTTCAAAAAACTGAGTACTAGCCCATTTTTCTTTACAACGCCTACCTCTTTTTCATATGTTCGCTATAGAAAGTGCAAACTATACCTTTTTATAGCATTTCTTGACAAAATTTTGAATTTTCATTTTTTGAACAGTCCGCAGCCTCAGAAAGCACGAAATACCAGATTTTTCAAAAAACTGAGTACTAGCCCATTTTTCTTTACAACGCCTACCTCTTTTTCATATGTTCGCTATAGAAAGTGCAAACTATACCTTTTTATAGCATTTCTTGACAAAATTTTGAATTTTCATTTTTTGAACAGTCCGCAGCCTCAGAAAGCACGAAATACCAGATTTTTCAAAAAACTGAGTACTAGCCCATTTTTCTTTACAACGCCTACCTCTTTTTCATATGTTCGCTATAGAAAGTGCAAACTATACCTTTTTATAGCATTTCTTGACAAAATTTTGAATTTTCATTTTTTGAACAGTCCGCAGCCTCAGAAAGCACGAAATACCAGATTTTTCAAAAAACTGAGTACTAGCCCATTTTTCTTTACAACGCCTACCTCTTTTTCATATGTTCGCTATAGAAAGTGCAAACTATACCTTTTTATAGCATTTCTTGAAAAAATTTTGAATTTTCATTTTTTGAACAGTTCGCACCTTCAGAATGCCCGAAATACCAGATTTTTAAAAAAACTGAGTACTAGCCCATTTTTCTTTACAACGGCTACCTCTTTTTCATATGTTCGCTATAGAAAGTGCAAACTATACCTTTTTATAGCATTTCTTGACAAAATTTTGAATTTTCATTTTTTGAACAGTCCGCAACCTCAGAAAGCACGAAATACCAGATTTTTAAAAAAACTAAGTACTAGCCCATTTTTCTTTACAACGCCTACCTCTTTTTCATATGTTCGCTATAGAAAGTGCAAACTATACCTTTTTATAGCATTTCTTGACAAAATTTTGAATTTTCATTTTTTGAACAGTCCGCAGCCTCAGAAATCACGAAATACCAGATTTTTCAAAAAACTGAGTACTAGCCCATTATTCTTTACAACGCCTACCTCTTTTTCATATGTTCGCTATAGAAAGTGCAAACTATACCTTTTTATAGCATTTCTTGACAAAATTTTAAATTTTCATTTTTTGAACAATCCGCAGCCTCAGAAAGCACGAAATACCAGATTTTTCAAAAAAACTGAGTACTAGCCCATTTTTCTTTACAACGCCTACCTCTTTTTCATATGTTCGCTATAGAAAGTGCAAACTATACCTTTTTATAACATTTCTTGACAAAATTTTGAGTTTTAATTTTTTGAACAGTCCGCACCTTCAGAATGCCCGAAATACCAGATTTTTCAAAAAACTGAGTACTAGCCCATTATTCTTTACAACGCCTACCTCTTTTTCATATGTTCGCTATAGAAAGTGCAAACTATACCTTTTTATAGCATTTCTTGACAAAATTTTGAATTTTCATTTTTTGAACAGTCCGCACCCTCAGAATACACGAAATAACAGATTTTTCAAAAAACTGAGTACTAGCCCATTTTTCTTTACAACGCCTACCTCTTTTTCATATGTTCGCTATAGAAAGTGCAAACTATACCTTTTTATAACATTTCTTGACAAAATTTTGGGTTTTCATTTTTTGAACAGTCCGCACCTTCAGAATGTCCGAAATACCAGATTTTTCAAAAAACTGAGTAATAGCAAATTTTTCTTTACAACGCCTACCTCTTTTTCATATGTTCGCTATAGAAAGTGCAAACTATACATTTTTATAGCATTTCTTGACAAAATTTTGAATTTTAATTTTTTGAACAGTCCGCACCCTCAGAATACACGAAATACCAGATTTTTCAAAAAACTGAGTACTAGCCCATTTTTCTTTACAACGCCTACCTCTTTTTCATATGTTCGCTATAGAAAGTGCAAACTATACCTTTTTATAGCATTTCTTGACAAAATTTTAAATTTTCATTTTTTGAACAGTTCGCACCTTCAGAATGCCCGAAATACCAGATTTTTCAAAAAACTGAGTACTAGCTCATTTTTCTTTACAACGGCTACCTCTTTTTCATATGTTCGCTATAGAAAGTGCAAACTATACCTTTTTATAGCATTTCTTGACAAAATTTTGAATTTTCATTTTTTGAACAGTCCGCAGCCTCAGAAAGCACGAAATACCAGATTTTTCAAAAAACTGAGTACTAGCCCATTTTTCTTTACAATGCCTACCTCTTTTTCATATGTTCGCTATAGAAAGTGCAAACTATACCTTTTTATAACATTTCTTGACAAAATTTTGAGTTTTCATTTTTTGAACAGTCCGCATCTTCAGAAAGCCCGAAATACCAGATTTTTCAAAAAACTGAGTACTAGCCCATTTTTCTTTACAACGCCTACCTCTTTTTCATATGTTCGCTATAGAAAGTGCAAACTATACCTTTTTATAGCATTTCTTGACAAAATTTTGAATTTTCATTTTTTGAACAGTCCGCAGCCTCTAAAAGCACGAAATACCAGATTTTTCAAAAAACTGAGTACTAGCCCATTTTTCTTTACAACGCCTACCTCTTTTTCATATGTTCGCTATAGAAAGTGCAAACTATACCTTTTTATAGCATTTCTTGACAAAATTTTGAATTTTCATTTTTTGAACAGTCCGCACCTTCAGAAAACCCGAAATACCAGATTTTTCAAAAAACTGAGTACTAGCCAAGTTTTCTTTACAACGCCTACCTCTTTTTCATATGTTCGCTATAGAAAGTGCAAACTATACCTTTTTATAGCATTTCTTGACAAAATTTTGAATTTTCATTTTTTGAACAGTCCGCAGCCTCAGAAAGCACGAAATACCAGATTTTTCAAAAAACTGAGTACTAGCCCATTTTTCTTTACAACGCCTACCTCTTTTTCATATGTTCGCTATAGAAAGTGCAAACTATACCTTTTTATAGCATTTCTTGACAAAATTTTGAATTTTCATTTTTTGAACAGTCCGCAGCCTCAGAAAGCACGAAATACCAGATTTTTCAAAAAACTGAGTACTAGCCCATTTTTCTTTACAACGCCTACCTCTTTTTCATATGTTCGCTATAGAAAGTGCAAACTATACCTTTTTATAGCATTTCTTGACAAAATTTTGAATTTTCATTTTTTGAACAGTCCGCAGCCTCAGAAAGCACGAAATACCAGATTTTTCAAAAAACTGAGTACTAGCCCATTTTTCTTTACAACGCCTACCTCTTTTTCATATGTTCGCTATAGAAAGTGCAAACTATACCTTTTTATAGCATTTCTTGACAAAATTTTGAATTTTCATTTTTTGAACAGTCCGCAGCCTCAGAAAGCACGAAATACCAGATTTTTCAAAAAACTGAGTACTAGCCCATTTTTCTTTACAACGCCTACCTCTTTTTCATATGTTCGCTATAGAAAGTGCAAACTATACCTTTTTATAGCATTTCTTGAAAAAATTTTGAATTTTCATTTTTTGAACAGTTCGCACCTTCAGAATGCCCGAAATACCAGATTTTTAAAAAAACTGAGTACTAGCCCATTTTTCTTTACAACGGCTACCTCTTTTTCATATGTTCGCTATAGAAAGTGCAAACTATACCTTTTTATAGCATTTCTTGACAAAATTTTGAATTTTCATTTTTTGAACAGTCCGCAACCTCAGAAAGCACGAAATACCAGATTTTTAAAAAAACTAAGTACTAGCCCATTTTTCTTTACAACGCCTACCTCTTTTTCATATGTTCGCTATAGAAAGTGCAAACTATACCTTTTTATAGCATTTCTTGACAAAATTTTGAATTTTCATTTTTTGAACAGTCCGCAGCCTCAGAAATCACGAAATACCAGATTTTTCAAAAAACTGAGTACTAGCCCATTATTCTTTACAACGCCTACCTCTTTTTCATATGTTCGCTATAGAAAGTGCAAACTATACCTTTTTATAGCATTTCTTGACAAAATTTTAAATTTTCATTTTTTGAACAATCCGCAGCCTCAGAAAGCACGAAATACCAGATTTTTCAAAAAAACTGAGTACTAGCCCATTTTTCTTTACAACGCCTACCTCTTTTTCATATGTTCGCTATAGAAAGTGCAAACTATACCTTTTTATAACATTTCTTGACAAAATTTTGAGTTTTAATTTTTTGAACAGTCCGCACCTTCAGAATGCCCGAAATACCAGATTTTTCAAAAAACTGAGTACTAGCCCATTATTCTTTACAACGCCTACCTCTTTTTCATATGTTCGCTATAGAAAGTGCAAACTATACCTTTTTATAGCATTTCTTGACAAAATTTTGAATTTTCATTTTTTGAACAGTCCGCACCCTCAGAATACACGAAATAACAGATTTTTCAAAAAACTGAGTACTAGCCCATTTTTCTTTACAACGCCTACCTCTTTTTCATATGTTCGCTATAGAAAGTGCAAACTATACCTTTTTATAACATTTCTTGACAAAATTTTGGGTTTTCATTTTTTGAACAGTCCGCACCTTCAGAATGTCCGAAATACCAGATTTTTCAAAAAACTGAGTAATAGCAAATTTTTCTTTACAACGCCTACCTCTTTTTCATATGTTCGCTATAGAAAGTGCAAACTATACATTTTTATAGCATTTCTTGACAAAATTTTGAATTTTAATTTTTTGAACAGTCCGCACCCTCAGAATACACGAAATACCAGATTTTTCAAAAAACTGAGTACTAGCCCATTTTTCTTTACAACGCCTACCTCTTTTTCATATGTTCGCTATAGAAAGTGCAAACTATACCTTTTTATAGCATTTCTTGACAAAATTTTAAATTTTCATTTTTTGAACAGTTCGCACCTTCAGAATGCCCGAAATACCAGATTTTTCAAAAAACTGAGTACTAGCTCATTTTTCTTTACAACGGCTACCTCTTTTTCATATGTTCGCTATAGAAAGTGCAAACTATACCTTTTTATAGCATTTCTTGACAAAATTTTGAATTTTCATTTTTTGAACAGTCCGCAGCCTCAGAAAGCACGAAATACCAGATTTTTCAAAAAACTGAGTACTAGCCCATTTTTCTTTACAATGCCTACCTCTTTTTCATATGTTCGCTATAGAAAGTGCAAACTATACCTTTTTATAACATTTCTTGACAAAATTTTGAGTTTTCATTTTTTGAACAGTCCGCACCTTCAGAATGCCCGAAATACCAGATTTTTCAAAAAACTGAGTACTAACTCATTTTTCTTTACAACGGCTACCTCTTTTTCATATGTTCGCTATAGAAAGTGCAAACTATACCTTTTTATAACATTTCTTGACAAAATTTTGAGTTTTCATTTTTTGAACAGTCCGCACCTTCAGAATGCCCGAAATACCAGATTTTTCAAAAAACTGAGTACTAACCCATTATTCTTTACAACGCCTACCTCTTTTTCATATGTTCGCTATAGAAAGTGCAAACTATACCTTTTTATAGCATTTCTTGACAAAATTTTGAATTTTCATTTTTTGAACAGTCCGCACCTTCAGAATGCCCGAAATACCAGATTTTTCAAAAAACTGAGTACTAGCCCATTTTTCTTTACAACGCCTACCTCTATTTCATATGTTCGCTATAGAAAGTGCAAACTATACCTTTTTATAGCATTTCTTGACAAAATTTTGAATTTTCATTTTTTGAACAGTCCTCATCTTCAGAAAGCCCGAAATACCAGATTTTTCAAAAAACTGAGTACTAGCCCATTTTTCTTTACAACGCCTACCTCTTTTTCATATGTTCGCTATAGAAAGTGCAAACTATACCTTTTTATAGCATTTCTTGACAAAATTTTGAATTTTCATTTTTTGAACAGTCCGCAGCCTCAGAAAGCACGAAATACCAGATTTTTAAAAAAACTAAGTACTAGCCCATTTTTCTTTACAACGCCTACCTCTTTTTCATATGTTCGCTATAGAAAGTGCAAACTATACCTTTTTATAGCATTTCTTGACAAAATTTTGAATTTTCATTTTTTGAACAGTCCGCAGCCTCAGAAAGCACGAAATACCAGATTTTTAAAAAAACTAAGTACTAGCCCATTTTTCTTTACAACGCCTACCTCTTTTTCATATGTTCGCTATAGAAAGTGCAAACTATACCTTTTTATAGCATTTCTTGACAAAATTTTGAATTTTCATTTTTTGAACAGTCCGCAGCCTCAGAAATCACGAAATACCAGATTTTTCAAAAAACTGAGTACTAGCCCATTATTCTTTACAACGCCTACCTCTTTTTCATATGTTCGCTATAGAAAGTGCAAACTATACCTTTTTATAGCATTTCTTGACAAAATTTTGAATTTTCATTTTTTGAACAGTCCGCAGCCTCAGAAAGCACGAAATACCAGATTTTTCAAAAAAACTGAGTACTAGCCCATTTTTCTTTACAACGCCTACCTCTTTTTCATATGTTCGCTATAGAAAGTGCAAACTATACCTTTTTATAACATTTCTTGACAAAATTTTGAGTTTTAATTTTTTGAACAGTCCGCACCTTCAGAATGCCCGAAATACCAGATTTTTCAAAAAACTGAGTACTAGCCCATTATTCTTTACAACGCCTACCTCTTTTTCATATGTTCGCTATAGAAAGTGCAAACTATACCTTTTTATAGCATTTCTTGACAAAATTTTGAATTTTCATTTTTTGAACAGTCCGCACCCTCAGAATACACGAAATAACAGATTTTTCAAAAAACTGAGTACTAGCCCATTTTTCTTTACAACGCCTACCTCTTTTTCATATGTTCGCTATAGAAAGTGCAAACTATACCTTTTTATAACATTTCTTGACAAAATTTTGGGTTTTCATTTTTTGAACAGTCCGCACCTTCAGAATGTCCGAAATACCAGATTTTTCAAAAAACTGAGTACTAGCAAATTTTTCTTTACAACGCCTACCTCTTTTTCATATGTTCGCTATAGAAAGTGCAAACTATACCTTTTTATAGCATTTCTTGACAAAATTTTGAATTTTCATTTTTTGAACAGTCCGCACCCTCAGAATACACGAAATAACAGATTTTTCAAAAAACTGAGTACTAGCCCATTTTTTTTACAACGCCTACCTCTTTTTCATATGTTCGCTATAGAAAGTGCAAACTATACCTTTTTATAACATTTCTTGACAAAATTTTGGGTTTTCATTTTTTGAACAGTCCGCACCTTCAGAATGTCCGAAATACCAGATTTTTCAAAAAACTGAGTACTAGCAAATTTTTCTTTACAACGCCTACCTCTTTTTCATATGTTCGCTATTGAAAGTGCAAACTATACCTTTTTATAACATTTCTTGACAAAATTTTGAATTTTCATTTTTTGAACAGTCCGCACCCTCAGAATGCACGAAATACCAGATTTTTCAAAAAACTGAGTACTAACCCATTATTCTTTACAACGCCTACCTCTTTTTCATATGTTCGCTATAGAAAGTGCAAACTATACCTTTTTATAGCATTTCTTGACAAAATTTTGAATTTTCATTTTTTGAACAGTCCGCACCTTCAGAAAGCACGAAATACCAGATTTTTCAAAAAACTGAGTACTAGCCCATTTTTCTTTACAACGCCTACCTCTATTTCATATGTTCGCTATAGAAAGTGCAAACTATACCTTTTTATAGCATTTCTTGACAAAATTTTGAATTTTCATTTTTTGAACAGTCCGCAGCCTCAGAAAGCACGAAATACCAGATTTTTCAAAAAAACTGAGTACTAGCCCATTTTTCTTTACAACGCCTACCTCTTTTTCATATGTTCGCTATAGAAAGTGCAAACTATACCTTTTTATAACATTTCTTGACAAAATTTTGAGTTTTAATTTTTTGAACAGTCCGCACCTTCAGAATGCCCGAAATACCAGATTTTTCAAAAAACTGAGTACTAGCCCATTTTTCTTTACAACGCCTACCTCTTTTTCATATGTTCGCTATAGAAAGTGCAAACTATACCTTTTTATAGCATTTCTTGACAAAATTTTGAATTTTCATTTTTTGAACAGTCCGCACCCTCAGAATACACGAAATAACAGATTTTTCAAAAAACTGAGTACTAGCCCATTTTTTTTACAACGCCTACCTCTTTTTCATATGTTCGCTATAGAAAGTGCAAACTATACCTTTTTATAACATTTCTTGACAAAATTTTGGGTTTTCATTTTTTGAACAGTCCGCACCTTCAGAATGTCCGAAATACCAGATTTTTCAAAAAACTGAGTACTAGCAAATTTTTCTTTACAACGCCTACCTCTTTTTCATATGTTCGCTATTGAAAGTGCAAACTATACCTTTTTATAACATTTCTTGACAAAATTTTGAATTTTCATTTTTTGAACAGTCCGCACCCTCAGAATGCACGAAATACCAGATTTTTCAAAAAACTGAGTACTAACCCATTATTCTTTACAACGCCTACCTCTTTTTCATATGTTCGCTATAGAAAGTGCAAACTATACCTTTTTATAGCATTTCTTGACAAAATTTTGAATTTTCATTTTTTGAACAGTCCGCACCTTCAGAAAGCACGAAATACCAGATTTTTCAAAAAACTGAGTACTAGCCCATTTTTCTTTACAACGCCTACCTCTATTTCATATGTTCGCTATAGAAAGTGCAAACTATACCTTTTTATAGCATTTCTTGACAAAATTTTGAATTTTCATTTTTTGAACAGTCCTCATCTTCAGAAAGCCCGAAATACCAGATTTTTCAAAAAACTGAGTACTAGCCCATTTTTCTTTACAACGCCTACCTCTTTTTCATATGTTCGCTATAGAAAGTGCAAACTATACCTTTTTATAGCATTTCTTGACAAAATTTTGAATTTTCATTTTTTGAACAGTCCGCAGCCTCAGAATGCACGAAATACCAGATTTTTCAAAAAACTGAGTACTAGCCCATTTTTCTTTACAACGCCTAACTCTTTTTCATATGTTCGCTATAGAAAGTGCAAACTATACCTTTTTATAGCATTTCTTGACAAAATTTTGAATTTTCATTTTTTGAACAGTCCGCATCTTCAGAAAGCCCGAAATACCAGATTTTTCAAAAAACTGAGTACTAGCCCATTTTTCTTTACAACGCCTACCTCTTTTTTTTATATGTTCGCTATAGAAAGTGCAAACTATACCTTTTTATAGCATTTCTTGACAAAATTTTGAATTTTCATTTTTTGAACAGTCCGCACCTTCAGAAAGCACGAAATACCAGATTTTTCAAAAAACTGAGTACTAGCCCATTTTTCTTTACAACGCCTACCTCTATTTCATATGTTCGCTATAGAAAGTGCAAACTATACCTTTTTATAGCATTTCTTGACAAAATTTTGAATTTTCATTTTTTGAACAGTCCTCATCTTCAGAAAGCCCGAAATACCAGATTTTTCAAAAAACTGAGTACTAGCCCATTTTTCTTTACAACGCCTACCTCTTTTTCATATGTTCGCTATAGAAAGTGCAAACTATACCTTTTTATAGCATTTCTTGACAAAATTTTGAATTTTCATTTTTTGAACAGTCCGCAGCCTCAGAATGCACGAAATACCAGATTTTTCAAAAAACTGAGTACTAGCCCATTTTTCTTTACAACGCCTAACTCTTTTTCATATGTTCGCTATAGAAAGTGCAAACTATACCTTTTTATAGCATTTCTTGACAAAATTTTGAATTTTCATTTTTTGAACAGTCCGCACCTTCAGAATGCCCGAAATACCAGATTTTTCAAAAAACTGAGTACTAGCCCATTTTTCTTTACAACGTCTACCTCTTTTTCATATGTTCGCTATAGAAAGTGCAAACTATACCTTTTTATAACATTTCTTGACAAAATTTTGAGTTTTCATTTTTTGAACAGTCCGCACCTTCAGAATGCCCGAAATACCAGATTTTTCAAAAAACTGAGTACTAGCCCATTATTCTTTACAACGCCTACCTCTTTTTCATATGTTCGCTATAGAAAGTGCAAACTATACCTTTTTATAACATTTCTTGACAAAATTTTGAATTTTCATTTTTTGAACAGTCCGCACCCTCAGAATGCACGAAATACCAGATTTTTCAAAAAACTGAGTACTAGCCCATTTTTCTTTACAACGCCTACCTCTTTTTCATATGTTCGCTATAGAAAGTGCAAATTATACCTTTTTATAGCATTTCTTGACAAAATTTTGAATTTTCATTTTTTGAACAGTCCGCAGCCTCAGAAAGCAGGAAATACCAGATTTTTCAAAAAACTGAGTACTAGCCCATTTTTCTTTACAACGCCTACCTCTTTTTCATATGTTCGCTATAGAAAGTGCAAACTATACCTTTTTATATCATTTCTTGACAAAATTTTGAGTTTTCATTTTTTGAACAGTCCGCACCTTCAGAATGCCCGAAATACCAGATTTTTCAAAAAACTGAGTACTAGCCCATTATTCTTTACAACGCCTACCTCTTTTTCATATGTTCGCTATAGAAAGTGCAAACTATACCTTTTTATAACATTTCTTGACAAAATTTTGAGTTTTCATTTTTTGAACAGTCCGCACCTTCAGAATGCCCGAAATACCAGATTTTTCAAAAAACTGAGTACTAGCCCATTATTCTTTACAACGCCTACCTCTTTTTCATATGTTCGCTATAAAAAGTGCAAACTATACCTTTTTATAGCATTTCTTGACAAAATTTTGAATTTTCATTTTTTGAACAGTCCGCACCCTCAGAATGCACGAAATACCAGATTTTTCAAAAAACTGAGTACTAACCCATTATTCTTTACAACGCCTACCTCTTTTTCATATGTTCGCTATAGAAAGTGCAAACTATACCTTTTTATAGCATTTCTTGACAAAATTTTGAATTTTCATTTTTTGAACAGTCCGCACCTTCAGAATGCCCGAAATACCGGATTTTTCTAAAAACTGAGTACTAGCCCATTTTTCTTTACAACGCCTACCTCTATTTCATATGTTCGCTATAGAAAGTGCAAACTATACCTTTTTATAGCATTTCTTGACAAAATTTTGAATTTTCATTTTTTGAACAGTCCTCATCTTCAGAAAGCCCGAAATACCAGATTTTTCAAAAAACTGAGTACTAGCCCATTTTTCTTTACAACGCCTACCTCTTTTTCATATGTTCGCTATAGAAAGTGCAAACTATACCTTTTTATAGCATTTCTTGACAAAATTTTGAATTTTCATTTTTTGAACAGTCCGCAGCCTCAGAATGCACGAAATACCAGATTTTTCAAAAAACTGAGTACTACCCCATTTTTCTTTACAACGCCTACCTCTTTTTCATATGTTCGCTATAGAAAGTGCAAACTATACCTTTTTATAGCATTTCTTGACAAAATTTTGAATTTTCATTTTTTGAACAGTCCGCATCTTCAGAAAGCCCGAAATACCAGATTTTTCAAAAAACTGAGTACTAGCCCATTTTTCTTTACAACGCCTACCTCTTTTTTTTATATGTTCGCTATAGAAAGTGCAAACTATACCTTTTTATAGCATTTCTTGACAAAATTTTGAATTTTCATTTTTTGAACAGTCCGCAGCCTCAGAAAGCACGAAATACCAGATTTTTCAAAAAACTGAGTACTAGCCCATTTTTCTTTACAACGTCTACCTCTTTTTCATATGTTCGCTATAGAAAGTGCAAACTATACCTTTTTATAACATTTCTTGACAAAATTTTGAGTTTTCATTTTTTGAACAGTCCGCACCTTCAGAATGCCCGAAATACCAGATTTTTCAAAAAACTGAGTACTAGCCCATTATTCTTTACAACGCCTACCTCTTTTTCATATGTTCGCTATAGAAAGTGCAAACTATACCTTTTTATAACATTTCTTGACAAAATTTTGAATTTTCATTTTTTGAACAGTCCGCACCCTCAGAATGCACGAAATACCAGATTTTTCAAAAAACTGAGTACTAGCCCATTTTTCTTTACAACGCCTACCTCTTTTTCATATGTTCGCTATAGAAAGTGCAAATTATACCTTTTTATAGCATTTCTTGACAAAATTTTGAATTTTCATTTTTTGAACAGTCCGCAGCCTCAGAAAGCAGGAAATACCAGATTTTTCAAAAAACTGAGTACTAGCCCATTTTTCTTTACAACGCCTACCTCTTTTTCATATGTTCGCTATAGAAAGTGCAAACTATACCTTTTTATATCATTTCTTGACAAAATTTTGAGTTTTCATTTTTTGAACAGTCCGCACCTTCAGAATGCCCGAAATACCAGATTTTTCAAAAAACTGAGTACTAGCCCATTATTCTTTACAACGCCTACCTCTTTTTCATATGTTCGCTATAGAAAGTGCAAACTATACCTTTTTATAGCATTTCTTGACAAAATTTTGAATTTTCATTTTTTGAACAGTCCGCACCCTCAGAATGCACGAAATACCAGATTTTTAAAAAAACTGAGTACTAGCCCATTTTTCTTTACAACGGCTACCTCTTTTTCATATGTTCTCTATAGAAAGTGCAAACTATACCTTTTTATAGCATTTCTTGACAAAATTTTGAATTTTCATTTTTTGAACAGTCCGCACCTTCAGAAAACCCGAAATACCAGATTTTTCAAAAAAAAATTAAGTACTAGCCAATTTTTCTTTACAACGCCTACCTCTTTTTCATATGTTCGCTATAGAAAGTGCAAACTATACCTTTTTATAGCATTTCTTGACAAAATTTTGAATTTTCATTTTTTGAACAGTCCGCAGCCTCAGAAAGCACGAAATACCAGATTTTTCAAAAAACTGAGTACTAGCCCATTTTTCTTTACAACGTCTACCTCTTTTTCATATGTTCGCTATAGAAAGTGCAAACTATACCTTTTTATAGCATTTCTTGACAAAATTTTGAATTTTCATTTTTTGAACAGTCCGCAGCCTCAGAAAGCACGAAATACCAGATTTTTCAAAAAACTGAGTACTAGCCCATTTTTCTTTACAACTTCTACCTCTTTTTCATATGTTCGCTATAGAAAGTGCAAACTATACCTTTTTATAGCATTTCTTGACAAAATTTTGAATTTTCATTTTTTGAACAGTCCGCACCTTCAGAATGTCCGAAATACCAGATTTTTCAAAAAACTGAGTACTAGCCCATTATTCTTTACAAAGCCTACCTCTTTTTCATATGTTCGCTATAGAAAGTGCAAACTATACCTTTTTATAGCATTTCATGACAAAATTTTGAATTTTGATTTTTTGAACAGTCCGCACCTTCAGAATGCACGAAATACCGGATTTTTCTAAAAACTGAGTACTAGCCCATTTTTCTTTACAACGCCTACCTCTTTTTCATATGTTCGCTATAGAAAGTGCAAACTATACCTTTTTATAGCATTTCTTGACAAAATTTTGAATTTTCATTTTTTGAACAGTCCGCACCTTCAGAATGCACGAAATACCGAATTTTTCAAAAAACTGAGTACTAGCCCATTTTTCTTTACAACGCCTACCTCTTTTTCATATGTTCCCTATAGAAAGTGCAAACTATACCTTTTTATAGCATTTCGTGACAAAATTTTGAATTTTCATTTTTTGAACAGTCCGCACCTTCAGAATGCACGAAATACCGGATTTTTCAAAAAACTGAGTAGTAGCCCATTTTTCTTTACAACGCCTACCTCTTTTTCATATGTTCGCTATAGAAAGTGCAAACTATACCTTTTTATAACATTTGTTGACAAAACTTTGAATTTTCATTTTTTGAACAGTCCGCACCTTCAGAATGCACGAAATACCGGATTTTTCAAAAAACTGAGTACTAGCCCATTTTTCTTTACAACGCCTACCTCTTTTTCATATGTTCCCTATAGAAAGTGCAAACTATACCTTTTTATAGCATTTCTTGACAAAATTTTGAATTTTCATTTTTTGAACAGTCCGCACCTTCAGAATGTACGAAATACTGGATTTTAAAAAAAACTGAATAGTAGCCCATTTTTCTTTACAACGCCTATCTCTTTTTCATATGTTCGCTATAGAAAGTGCAAACTATATCTTTTTATAGCATTTCATGACAAAATTTTGAATTTTGATTTTTTGAACAGTCCGCACCTTCAGAATGCACGAAATACCGGATTTTTCAAAAAACTGAGTACTAGCCCATTTTTCTTTACAACGCCTACCTCTTTTTCATATGTTCCCTATAGAAAGTGCAAACTATACCTTTTTATAGCATTTCTTGACAAAATTTTGAATTTTCATTTTTTGAACAGTCCGCACCTTCAGAATGTACGAAATACTGGATTTTTCAAAAAACTGAGTAGTAGCCCATTTTTCTTTACAACGCCTACCTCTTTTTTATATGTTCGCTATAGAAAGTGCAAACTATACATTTTTATAGATTTCATGACAAAATTTTGAATTTTCATTTTTTTAACAGTCCGCACCTTCAGAATGCACGAAATACCGGATTTTTCAAAAAACTTAGTACTAGCCCATTTTTCTTTACAACGCCTACCTCTTTTTCATATGTTCGCTATAGAAAGTGCAAACTATACCTTTTTATAGCATTTCTTGACAAAATTTTGAATTTTCATTTTTTGAACAGTCCGCACCTTCAGAATGCACGAAATACTGGATTTTTCAAAAAACTGAGTAGTAGCCAATTTTTCTTTACAACGCCTATCTCTTTTTCATATGTTCGCTATAGAAAGTGCAAACTATACCTTTTTATAGCATTTCATGACAAAATTTTGAATTTTGATTTTTTGAACAGTCCGCACCTTCAGAATGCACGAAATACCGGATTTTTCAAAAAACTGAGTACTAACCCATTTTTCTTTACAACGCCTACCTCTTTTTCATATTTTCGTTATAGAAAGTGCAAACTATACCTTTTTATAGCATTTCTTGACAAAATTTTGAATTTCCATTTTTTGAACAGTCCGCACCTTCAGAATGCACGAAATACCGGATTTTTCAAAAAACTGAGTAGTAGCCCATTTTTCTTTACAACGCCTACCTCTTTTTCATATGTTCGCTATAGAAAGTGCAAACTATACCTTTTTATAGCATTTCATGACAAAATTTTGAATTTTTCATTTTTTGAACAGTCCCCACCTTCAGAATGCACGAAATACCGGATTTTTCAAAAAACTGAGTACTAGCCCATTTTTCTTTACAACGCCTACCTGTTTTTCATATGTTCGCTATAGAAAGTGCAAACTATACCTTTTTATAGCATTTCTTGACAAAATTTTGAATTTTCATTTTTTGAACAGTCCGCACCTTCAGAATGCACGAAATATTGGATTTTTCAAAAAACTGAGTAGTAGCCCATTTTTCTTTACAACGCCTATCTCTTTTTCATATATTCGCTATAGAAAGTGCAAACTATACCTTTTTATAGCATTTCTTGACAAAATTTTGAATTTTGATTTTTTGAACAGTCCGCATCTTCAGAATGTACGAAATACCGGATTTTTCAAAAAACTGAGTACTAGCCCATTTTTCTTTACAACGCCTACCTCTTTTTCATATGTTCCCTATAGAAAGTGCAAACTATACCTTTTTATAGCATTTCATGACAAAATTTTGAATTTTCATTTTTTGAACAGTCCGCACCTTCAGAATGCACGAAATACCGGATTTTTCAAAAAACTGAGTAGTAGCCCATTTTTCTTTACAACGCCTACCTCTTTTTCATATGTTCGCTATAGAAAGTGCAAACTATACCTTTTTATAACATTTGTTGACAAAATTTTGAATTTTGATTTTTTGATCCGCACCTTCAGAATGCACGAAATACCGGATTTTTCAAAAAACTGAGTACTAGCCCATTTTTCTTTACAACGCCTACCTCTTTTTCATATGTTCCCTATAGAAAGTGCAAACTATACCTTTTTATAGCATTTCTTGACAAAATTTTGAATTTTCATTTTTTGAACAGTCCGCACCTTCAGAATGCACGAAATACTGGATTTTTCAAAAAACTGAGTAGTAGCCCATTTTTCTTTACAACGCCTACCTCTTTTTTATATGTTCGCTATAGAAAGTGCAAACTATACATTTTTATAGATTTCATGACAAAATTTTGAATTTTCATTTTTTGAACAGTCCGCACCTTCAGAATGCACGAAATACCGGATTTTTCAAAAAACTTAGTACTAGCCCATTTTTCTTTACAACGCCTACCTCTTTTTCATATGTTCGCTATAGAAAGTGCAAACTATACCTTTTTATAGCATTTCTTGACAAAATTTTGAATTTTCATTTTTTGAACAGTCCGCACCTTCAGAATCCACGAAATACTGGATTTTTCAAAAAACTGAGTAGTAGCCCATTTTTCTTTACAACGCCTATCTCTTTTTCATATGTTCGCTATAGAAAGTGCAAACTATACCTTTTTATAGCATTTCATGACAAAATTTTGAATTTTGATTTTTTGAACAGTCCGCACCTTCAGAATGCACGAAATACCGGATTTTTCAAAAAACTGAGTACTAACCCATTTTTCTTTACAACGCCTACCTCTTTTTCATATGTTCGCTATAGAAAGTGCGAACTATCCCTTTTTATAGCATTTCTTGACAAAATTTTGAATTTCCATTTTTTGAACAGTCCGCACATTCAGAATGCACGAAATACCGGATTTTTCAAAAAACTGAGTAGTAGCCCATTTTTCTTTACAACGCCTACCTCTTTTTCATATGTTCGCTATAGAAAGTGCAAACTATACCTTTTTATAGCATTTCATGACAAAATTTTGAATTTTTCATTTTTTGAACAGTCCGCACCTTCAGAATGCACGAAATACCGGATTTTTTTCAAAAAACTGAGTACTAGCCCATTTTTCTTTACAACGCCTACCTCTTTTTCATATGTTCGCTATAGAAAGTGCAAACTATACCTTTTTATAGCATTTCTTGACAAAATTTTGAATTTTCATTTTTTGAACAGTCCGCACCTTCAGAATGCACGAAATACTGGATTTTTCAAAAAACTGAGTAGTAGCCCATTTTTCTTTACAACGCCTATCTCTTTTTCATATGTTCGCTATAGAAAGTGCAAACTATACCTTTTTATAGCATTTCTTGACAAAATTTTGAATTTTGATTTTTTGAACAGTCCGCACCTTCAGAATGCACGAAATACCGGATTTTTCAAAAAACTGAGTACTAGCCCATTTTTCTTTACAACGCCTACCTCTTTTTCATATGTTCCCTATAGAAAGTGCAAACTATACCTTTTTATAGCATTTTATGACAAAATTTTGAATTTTCATTTTTTGAACAGTCCGCACCTTCAGAATGCACGAAATACCGGATTTTTCAAAAAACTGAGTAGTAGCCCATTTTTCTTTACAACGCCTACCTCTTTTTCATATGTTCGCTATAGAAAGTGCAAACTATACCTTTTTATAACATTTGTTGACAAAATTTTGAATTTTGATTTTTTGAACAGTCCGCACCTTCAGAATGCACGAAATACCGGATTTTTCAAAAAACTGAGTACTAGCCCATTTTTCTTTACAACGCCTACCTCTTTTTCATATGTTCCCTAGAGAAAGTGCAAACTATACCTTTTTATAGCATTTCTTGACAAAATTTTAATTTTCATTTTTTGAACAGTCCGCACCTTCAGAATGCACGAAATACTGGATTTTTCAAAAAACTGAGTAGTAGCCCATTTTTCTTTACAACGCCTACCTCTTTTTTATATGTTCGCTATAGAAAGTGCAAACTATACATTTTTATAGATTTCATGACAAAATTTTGAATTTTCATTTTTTGAACAGTCCGCACCTTCAGAATGCACGAAATACCAGATTTTTCAAAAAACTTAGTACTAGCCCATTTTTCTTTACAACGCCTACATCTTTTTCATATGTTCGCTATAGAAAGTGCAAACTATACCTTTTTATAGCATTTCTTGACAAAATTTTGAATTTTCATTTTTTGAACAGTCCGCACCTTCAGAATCCACGAAATACTGGATTTTTCAAAAAACTGAGTAGTAGCCCATTTTTCTTTACAACGCCTATCTCTTTTTCATATGTTCGCTATAGAAAGTGCAAACTATACCTTTTTATAGCATTTCATGACAAAATTTTGAATTATGATTTTTTGAACAGTCCGCACCTTCAGAATGCACGAAATACCGGATTTTTCAAAAAACTGAGTACTAACCCATTTTTCTTTACAACGCCTACCTCTTTTTCATATGTTCGCTATAGAAAGTGCGAACTATCCCTTTTTATAGCATTTCTTGACAAAATTTTGAATTTCCATTTTTTGAACAGTCCGCACATTCAGAATGCACGAAATACCGGATTTTTCAAAAAACTGAGTAGTAGCCCATTTTTCTTTACAACGCCTACCTCTTTTTCATATGTTCGCTATAGAAAGTGCAAACTATACCTTTTTATAGCATTTCATGACAAAATTTTGAATTTTTCATTTTTTGAACAGTCCGCACCTTCAGAATGCACGAAATACCGGATTTTTTTCAAAAAACTGAGTACTAGCCCATTTTTCTTTACAACGCCTACCTCTTTTTCATATGTTCGCTATAGAAAGTGCAAACTATACCTTTTTATAGCATTTCTTGACAAAATTTTGAATTTTCATTTTTTGAACAGTCCGCACCTTCAGAATGCACGAAATACTGGATTTTTCAAAAAACTGAGTAGTAGCCCATTTTTCTTTACAACGCCTATCTCTTTTTCATATGTTCGCTATAGAAAGTGCAAACTATACCTTTTTATAGCATTTCTTGACAAAATTTTGAATTTTGATTTTTTGAACAGTCCGCACCTTCAGAATGCACGAAATACCGGATTTTTCAAAAAACTTAGTACTAGCCCATTTTTCTTTACAACGCCTACCTCTTTTTCATATGTTCCCTATAGAAAGTGCAAACTATACCTTTTTATAGCATTTTATGACAAAATTTTGAATTTTCATTTTTTGAACAGTCCGCACCTTCAGAATGCACGAAATACCGGATTTTTCAAAAAACTGAGTAGTAGCCCATTTTTCTTTACAACGCCTACCTCTTTTTCATATGTTCGCTATAGAAAGTGCAAACTATACCTTTTTATAACATTTGTTGACAAAATTTTGAATTTTGATTTTTTGAACAGTCCGCACCTTCAGAATGCACGAAATACCGGATTTTTCAAAAAACTGAGTACTAGCCCATTTTTCTTTACAACGCCTACCTCTTTTTCATATGTTCCCTAGAGAAAGTGCAAACTATACCTTTTTATAGCATTTCTTGACAAAATTTTAATTTTCATTTTTTGAACAGTCCGCACCTTCAGAATGCACGAAATACTGGATTTTTCAAAAAACTGAGTAGTAGCCCATTTTTCTTTACAACGCCTACCTCTTTTTTATATGTTCGCTATAGAAAGTGCAAACTATACATTTTTATAGATTTCATGACAAAATTTTGAATTTTGATTTTTTGAACAGTCCGCACCTTCAGAATGCACGAAATACCGGATTTTTCAAAAAACTGAGTACTAGCCCATTTTTCTTTACAACGCCTACCTCTTTTTTATATGTTCGCTATAGAAAGTGCAAACTATACATTTTTATAGATTTCATGACAAAATTTTGAATTTTCATTTTTTGAACAGTCCGCACCTTCAGAATGCACGAAATACCGGATTTTTCAAAAAACTTAGTACTAGCCCATTTTTCTTTACAACGCCTACCTCTTTTTCATATGTTCGCTATAGAAAGTGCAAACTATACCTTTTTATAGCATTTCTTGACAAAATTTTGAATTTTCATTTTTTGAACAGTCCGCACCTTCAGAATCCACGAAATACTGGATTTTTCAAAAAACTGAGTAGTAGCCCATTTTTCTTTACAACGCCTATCTCTTTTTCATATGTTCGCTATAGAAAGTGCAAACTATACCTTTTTATAGCATTTCATGACAAAATTTTGAATTTTGATTTTTTGAACAGTCCGCACCTTCAGAATGCACGAAATACCGGATTTTTCAAAAAACTGAGTACTAACCCATTTTTCTTTACAACGCCTACCTCTTTTTCATATTTTCGTTATAGAAAGTGCAAACTATACCTTTTTATAGCATTTCTTGACAAAATTTTGAATTTCCATTTTTTGAACAGTCCGCACCTTCAGAATGCACGAAATACCGGATTTTTCAAAAAACTGAGTAGTAGCCCATTTTTCTTTACAACGCCTACCTCTTTTTCATATGTTCGCTATAGAAAGTGCAAACTATACCTTTTTATAACATTTGTTGACAAAATTTTGAATTTTGATTTTTTGAACAGTCCGCACCTTCAGAATGCACGAAATACCGGATTTTTCAAAAAACTGAGTACTAGCCCATTTTTCTTTACAACGCCTACCTCTTTTTTATATGTTCGCTATAGAAAGTGCAAACTATACATTTTTATAGATTTCATGACAAAATTTTGAATTTTCATTTTTTGAACAGTCCGCACCTTCAGAATGCACGAAATACCGGATTTTTCAAAAAACTTAGTACTAGCCCATTTTTCTTTACAACGCCTACCTCTTTTTCATATGTTCGCTATAGAAAGTGCAAACTATACCTTTTTATAGCATTTCATGACAAAATTTTGAATTTTTCATTTTTTGAACAGTCCGCACCTTCAGAATGCACGAAATACCGGATTTTTCAAAAAACTGAGTACTAGCCCATTTTTCTTTACAACGCCTACCTCTTTTTCATATGTTCGCTATAGAAAGTGCAAACTATACCTTTTTATAGCATTTCTTGACAAAATTTTGAATTTTCATTTTTTGAACAGTCCGCACCTTCAGAATGCACGAAATACTGGATTTTTCAAAAAACTGAGTAGTAGCCCATTTTTCTTTACAACGCCTATCTCTTTTTCATATGTTCGCTATAGAAAGTGCAAACTATACCTTTTTATAGCATTTCTTGACAAAATTTTGAATTTTGATTTTTTGAACAGTCCGCACCTTCAGAATGCACGAAATACCGGATTTTTCAAAAAACTGAGTACTAGCCCATTTTTCTTTACAACGCCTACCTCTTTTTCATATGTTCCCTATAGAAAGTGCAAACTATACCTTTTTATAGCATTTTATGACAAAATTTTGAATTTTCATTTTTTGAACAGTCCGCACCTTCAGAATGCACGAAATACCGGATTTTTCAAAAAACTGAGTAGTAGCCCATTTTTCTTTACAACGCCTACCTCTTTTTCATATGTTCGCTATAGAAAGTGCAAACTATACCTTTTTATAACATTTGTTGACAAAATTTTGAATTTTGATTTTTTGAACAGTCCGCACCTTCAGAATGCACGAAATACCGGATTTTTCAAAAAACTGAGTACTAGCCCATTTTTCTTTACAACGCCTACCTCTTTTTTATATGTTCGCTATAGAAAGTGCAAACTATACATTTTTATAGATTTCATGACAAAATTTTGAATTTTCATTTTTTGAACAGTCCGCACCTTCAGAATGCACGAAATACCGGATTTTTCAAAAAACTTAGTACTAGCCCATTTTTCTTTACAACGCCTACCTCTTTTTCATATGTTCGCTATAGAAAGTGCAAACTATACCTTTTTATAGCATTTCTTGACAAAATTTTGAATTTTCATTTTTTGAACAGTCCGCACCTTCAGAATCCACGAAATACTGGATTTTTCAAAAAACTGAGTAGTAGCCCATTTTTCTTTACAACGCCTATCTCTTTTTCATATGTTCGCTATAGAAAGTGCAAACTATACCTTTTTATAGCATTTCATGACAAAATTTTGAATTTTAATTTTTTGAACAGTCCGCACCTTCAGAATGCACGAAATACCGGATTTTTCAAAAAACTGAGTACTAACCCATTTTTCTTTACAACGCCTACCTCTTTTTCATATTTTCGTTATAGAAAGTGCAAACTATACCTTTTTATAGCATTTCTTGACAAAATTTTGAATTTCCATTTTTTGAACAGTCCGCACCTTCAGAATGCACGAAATACCGGATTTTTCAAAAAACTGAGTAGTAGCCCATTTTTCTTTACAACGCCTACCTCTTTTTCATATGTTCGCTATAGAAAGTGCAAACTATACCTTTTTATAGCATTTCATGACAAAATTTTGAATTTTTCATTTTTTGAACAGTCCGCACCTTCAGAATGCACGAAATACCGGATTTTTCAAAAAACTGAGTACTAGCCCATTTTTCTTTACAACGCCTACCTCTTTTTCATATGTTCGCTATAGAAAGTGCAAACTATACCTTTTTATAGCATTTCTTGACAAAATTTTGAATTTTCATTTTTTGAACAGTCCGCACCTTCAGAATGCACGAAATACTGGATTTTTCAAAAAACTGAGTAGTAGCCCATTTTTCTTTACAACGCCTATCTCTTTTTCATATGTTCGCTATAGAAAGTGCAAACTATACCTTTTTATAGCATTTCTTGACAAAATTTTGAATTTTGATTTTTTGAACAGTCCGCACCTTCAGAATGCACGAAATACCGGATTTTTCAAAAAACTGAGTACTAGCCCATTTTTCTTTACAACGCCTACCTCTTTTTCATATGTTCCCTAGAGAAAGTGCAAACTATACCTTTTTATAGCATTTCTTGACAAAATTTTAATTTTCATTTTTTGAACAGTCCGCACCTTCAGAATGCACGAAATACTGGATTTTTCAAAAAACTGAGTAGTAGCCCATTTTTCTTTACAACGCCTACCTCTTTTTTATATGTTCGCTATAGAAAGTGCAAACTATACATTTTTATAGATTTCATGACAAAATTTTGAATTTTCATTTTTTGAACAGTCCGCACCTTCAGAATGCACGAAATACCGGATTTTTCAAAAAACTGAGTACTAACCCATTTTTCTTTACAACGCCTACCTCTTTTTCATATTTTCGTTATAGAAAGTGCAAACTATACCTTTTTATAGCATTTCTTGACAAAATTTTGAATTTCCATTTTTTGAACAGTCCGCACCTTCAGAATGCACGAAATACCGGATTTTTCAAAAAACTGAGTACTAGCCCATTTTTCTTTACAACGCCTACCTCTTTTTCATATGTTCGCTATAGAAAGTGCAAACTATACCTTTTTATAGCATTTCTTGACAAAATTTTGAATTTTCATTTTTTGAACAGTCCGCACCTTCAGAATCCACGAAATACTGGATTTTTCAAAAAACTGAGTAGTAGCCCATTTTTCTTTACAACGCCTATCTCTTTTTCATATGTTCGCTATAGAAAGTGCAAACTATACCTTTTTATAGCATTTCATGACAAAATTTTGAATTTTGATTTTTTGAACAGTCCGCACCTTCAGAATGCACGAAATACCGGATTTTTCAAAAAACTGAGTACTAACCCATTTTTCTTTACAACGCCTACCTCTTTTTCATATTTTCGTTATAGAAAGTGCAAACTATACCTTTTTATAGCATTTCTTGACAAAATTTTGAATTTCCATTTTTTGAACAGTCCGCACCTTCAGAATGCACGAAATACCGGATTTTTCAAAAAACTGAGTAGTAGCCCATTTTTCTTTACAACGCCTACCTCTTTTTCATATGTTCGCTATAGAAAGTGCAAACTATACCTTTTTATAGCATTTCATGACAAAATTTTGAATTTTTCATTTTTTGAACAGTCCGCACCTTCAGAATGCACGAAATACCGGATTTTTCAAAAAACTGAGTACTAGCCCATTTTTCTTTACAACGCCTACCTCTTTTTCATATGTTCGCTATAGAAAGTGCAAACTATACCTTTTTATAGCATTTCTTGACAAAACTTTGAATTTTCATTTTTTGAACAGTCCGCACCTTCAGAATGCACGAAATACCGGATTTTTCAAAAAACTGAGTAGTAGCCCATTTTTCTTTACAACGCCTATCTCTTTTTCATATGTTCGCTATAGAAAGTGCAAACTATACCTTTTTATAGCATTTGTTGACAAAATTTTGAATTTTGATTTTTTGAACAGTCCGCACCTTCAGAATGCACGAAATACCGGATTTTTCAAAAAACTGAGTACTAGCCCATTTTTCTTTACAACGCCTATCTCTTTTTCATATGTTCGCTATAGAAAGTGCAAACTATACCTTTTTATAGCATTTCATGACAAAATTTTGAATTTTCATTTTTTGAACAGTCCGCACCTTCAGAATGCACGAAATACCGGATTTTTCAAAAAACTGAGTAGTAGCCCATTTTTCTTTACAACGCCTACCTCTTTTTCATATGTTCGCTATAGAAAGTGCAAACTATACCTTTTTATAACATTTGTTGACAAAATTTTGAATTTTCATTTTTTGAACAGTCCGCACCTTCAGAATGCACGAAATACCGGATTTTTCAAAAAACTGAGTACTAGCCCATTTTTCTTTACAACGCCTACCTCTTTTTTATATGTTCGCTATAGAAAGTGCAAACTATACATTTTTATAGATTTCATGACAAAATTTTGAATTTTCATTTTTTGAACAGTCCGCACCTTCAGAATGCACGAAATACCGGATTTTTCAAAAAACTGAGTACTAACCCATTTTTCTTTACAACGCCTACCTCTTTTTCATATGTTCGCTATAGAAAGTGCAAACTATACCTTTTTATAGCATTTCTTGACAAAATTTTGAATTTTCATTTTTTGAACAGTCCGCACCTTCAGAATCCACGAAATACTGGATTTTTCAAAAAACTGAGTAGTAGCCCATTTTTCTTTACAACGCCTATCTCTTTTTCATATGTTCGCTATAGAAAGTGCAAACTATACCTTTTTATAGCATTTCATGACAAAATTTTGAATTTTGATTTTTTGAACAGTCCGCACCTTCAGAATGCACGAAATACCGGATTTTTCAAAAAACTGAGTAGTAGCCCATTTTTCTTTACAACGCCTATCTCTTTTTCATATATTCGCTATAGAAAGTGCAAACTATACCTTTTTATAGCATTTCATGACAAAATTTTGAATTTTAATTTTTTGAACAGTCCGCACCTTCAGAATGCACGAAATACCGGATTTTTCAAAAAACTGAGTAGTAGCCCATTTTTCTTTACAACGCCTATCTCTTTTTCATATGTTCGCTATAGAAAGTGCAAACTATACCTTTTTATAGCATTTCATGACAAAATTTTGAATTTTGATTTTTTGAACAGTCCGCACCTTCAGAATGCACGAAATACCGGATTTTTCAAAAAACTGAGTACTAACCCATTTTTCTTTACAACGCCTACCTCTTTTTCATATTTTCGTTATAGAAAGTGCAAACTATACCTTTTTATAGCATTTCTTGACAAAAATTTGAATTTTCATTTTTTGAACAGTCCGCACCTTCAGAATGCACGAAATACCGGATTTTTCAAAAAACTGAGTAGTAGCCCATTTTTCTTTACAACGCCTACCTCTTTTTCATATGTTCGCTATAGAAAGTGCAAACTATACCTTTTTATAACATTTGTTGACAAAATTTTGAATTTTCATTTTTTGAACAGTCCGCACCTTCAGAATGCACGAAATACCGGATTTTTCAAAAAACTGAGTACTAGCCCATTTTTCTTTACAACGCCTACCTCTTTTTCATATGTTCGCTATAGAAAGTGCAAACTATACCTTTTTATAGCATTTCTTGACAAAATTTTAATTTTCATTTTTTGAACAGTCCGCACCTTCAGAATGCACGAAATACTGGATTTTTCAAAAAACTGAGTAGTAGCCCATTTTTCTTTACAACGCCTACCTCTTTTTTATATGTTCGCTATAGAAAGTGCAAACTATACATTTTTATAGATTTCATGACAAAATTTTGAATTTTCATTTTTTGAACAGTCCGCACCTTCAGAATGCACGAAATACCGGATTTTTCAAAAAACTGAGTACTAACCCATTTTTCTTTACAACGCCTACCTCTTTTTCATATTTTCGTTATAGAAAGTGCAAACTATACCTTTTTATAGCATTTCTTGACAAAATTTTGAATTTCCATTTTTTGAACAGTCCGCACCTTCAGAATGCACGAAATACCGGATTTTTCAAAAAACTGAGTACTAGCCCATTTTTCTTTACAACGCCTACCTCTTTTTCATATTTTCGTTATAGAAAGTGCAAACTATACCTTTTTATAGCATTTCTTGACAAAATTTTGAATTTCCATTTTTTGAACAGTCCGCACCTTCAGAATGCACGAAATACCGGATTTTTCAAAAAACTGAGTACTAGCCCATTTTTCTTTACAACGCCTACCTCTTTTTCATATGTTCGCTATAGAAAGTGCAAACTATACCTTTTTATAGCATTTCTTGACAAAATTTTGAATTTTCATTTTTTGAACAGTCCGCACCTTCAGAATCCACGAAATACTGGATTTTTCAAAAAACTGAGTAGTAGCCCATTTTTCTTTACAACGCCTATCTCTTTTTCATATGTTCGCTATAGAAAGTGCAAACTATACCTTTTTATAGCATTTCATGACAAAATTTTGAATTTTAATTTTTTGAACAGTCCGCACCTTCAGAATGCACGAAATACCGGATTTTTCAAAAAACTGAGTACTAACCCATTTTTCTTTACAACGCCTACCTCTTTTTCATATTTTCGTTATAGAAAGTGCAAACTATACCTTTTTATAGCATTTCTTGACAAAATTTTGAATTTCCATTTTTTGAACAGTCCGCACCTTCAGAATGCACGAAATACCGGATTTTTCAAAAAACTGAGTAGTAGCCCATTTTTCTTTACAACGCCTACCTCTTTTTCATATGTTCGCTATAGAAAGTGCAAACTATACCTTTTTATAGCATTTCATGACAAAATTTTGAATTTTTCATTTTTTGAACAGTCCGCACCTTCAGAATGCACGAAATACCGGATTTTTCAAAAAACTGAGTACTAGCCCATTTTTCTTTACAACGCCTACCTCTTTTTCATATGTTCGCTATAGAAAGTGCAAACTATACCTTTTTATAGCATTTCTTGACAAAATTTTGAATTTTCATTTTTTGAACAGTCCGCACCTTCAGAATGCACGAAATACTGGATTTTTCAAAAAACTGAGTAGTAGCCCATTTTTCTTTACAACGCCTATCTCTTTTTCATATGTTCGCTATAGAAAGTGCAAACTATACCTTTTTATAGCATTTCTTGACAAAATTTTGAATTTTGATTTTTTGAACAGTCCGCACCTTCAGAATGCACGAAATACCGGATTTTTCAAAAAACTGAGTACTAGCCCATTTTTCTTTACAACGCCTATCTCTTTTTCATATGTTCGCTATAGAAAGTGCAAACTATACCTTTTTATAGCATTTCATGACAAAATTTTGAATTTTGATTTTTTGAACAGTCCGCACCTTCAGAATGCACGAAATACCGGATTTTTCAAAAAACTGAGTAGTAGCCCATTTTTCTTTACAACGCCTACCTCTTTTTCATATGTTCGCTATAGAAAGTGCAAACTATACCTTTTTATAACATTTGTTGACAAAATTTTGAATTTTGATTTTTTGAACAGTCCGCACCTTCAGAATGCACGAAATACCGGATTTTTCAAAAAACTGAGTACTAGCCCATTTTTCTTTACAACGCCTACCTCTTTTTTATATGTTCGCTATAGAAAGTGCAAACTATACATTTTTATAGATTTCATGACAAAATTTTGAATTTTCATTTTTTGAACAGTCCGCACCTTCAGAATGCACGAAATACCGGATTTTTCAAAAAACTTAGTACTAGCCCATTTTTCTTTACAACGCCTACCTCTTTTTCATATGTTCGCTATAGAAAGTGCAAACTATACCTTTTTATAGCATTTCTTGACAAAATTTTGAATTTTCATTTTTTGAACAGTCCGCACCTTCAGAATCCACGAAATACTGGATTTTTCAAAAAACTGAGTAGTAGCCCATTTTTCTTTACAACGCCTATCTCTTTTTCATATATTCGCTATAGAAAGTGCAAACTATACCTTTTTATAGCATTTCATGACAAAATTTTGAATTTTGATTTTTTGAACAGTCCGCACCTTCAGAATGCACGAAATACCGGATTTTTCAAAAAACTGAGTACTAACCCATTTTTCTTTACAACGCCTACCTCTTTTTCATATTTTCGTTATAGAAAGTGCAAACTATACCTTTTTATAGCATTTCTTGACAAAATTTTGAATTTCCATTTTTTGAACAGTCCGCACCTTCAGAATGCACGAAATACCGGATTTTTCAAAAAACTGAGTAGTAGCCCATTTTTCTTTACAACGCCTACCTCTTTTTCATATGTTCGCTATAGAAAGTGCAAACTATACCTTTTTATAACATTTGTTGACAAAATTTTGAATTTTGATTTTTTGAACAGTCCGCACCTTCAGAATGCACGAAATACCGGATTTTTCAAAAAACTGAGTACTAGCCCATTTTTCTTTACAACGCCTACCTCTTTTTTATATGTTCGCTATAGAAAGTGCAAACTATACATTTTTATAGATTTCATGACAAAATTTTGAATTTTCATTTTTTGAACAGTCCGCACCTTCAGAATGCACGAAATACCGGATTTTTCAAAAAACTTAGTACTAGCCCATTTTTCTTTACAACGCCTACCTCTTTTTCATATGTTCGCTATAGAAAGTGCAAACTAT